>JARCFY010000008.1:102111972-107111972 GCA_029233225.1 Lepidodactylus listeri
AGGTTTCAAGTAGACTTGAGATACCCAGGACATGTGCACCACCCATCCCTTCCCCTTCCCCTCCCCACAACAAGACACCCTGTGAGGTAGGTGGGGCTCAGAGAGGTCTTTTGAGAACTGCTCATGAGAGAACAGCTCTGAGAGAACTTGTGACTGGCCCAAGGTCACACCAGCAGCTGCATGTGGAGGAGTGGGGAATCAAACCCGGTTCTCCCAGATTAGAGTCCAACTCCTGACCACTGCACCAAACTGATGGGGTGGAAGCTGCTGAAGGGTTGGTGAAATTTCTCCAGTACTTATGTGCCATGTGCCCAGCTAAAAAATAGTATACTTAGAAAATTTATATGCCACCTTGAGCAAGTCTCTGGAAAAGCAGCACACAGTCATAAAAGGAACAATGATAAAATTATCAATATTAAAACAAAACATTAAAAACAATAAAGACCCTAGCAGGACTTTCCCCTGGGTGCTGCACCTCTGCACTGCACTTGGTCATGTGCCCACCCCCTGGGCTCCTCACTCCCGGAGCTGCATTCCTGTGCGCTCCCACTCCAACGGACCCCTGGATTTAACATGCAGAGGATTCACCTGCCCAACTGTCATGCCTTTGCTCTCAGCCCTATGTACTGTGGTCTGAATCCTCAGCATGTGTGCTTGCACTATCAGTGGTACAGTTAGTTATGGGTGAAGTCTTCTATAGGTGTAGCACCAACTGTACATGGCAGTGTCTACCATGTTGTACAGAGATGGATGGATTTACAAAATCAAGCTGGATCCCCTGTTACTCTAACGTTTCTCTCTCAGTTGTTTGTTCCTACCCTCTGCCTCAAAGCTGAGTCTCCTGGTGGTTGCTAAATTAGAAGAAGAAGAGGAGGAGGAG
This sequence comes from Lepidodactylus listeri, assembly GCA_029233225.1. Lineage (NCBI taxonomy): Eukaryota > Metazoa > Chordata > Lepidosauria > Squamata > Gekkonidae > Lepidodactylus > Lepidodactylus listeri. The sequence continues at coordinate 102,112,853 of JARCFY010000008.1, forward strand.
GAGGAGGAGATTGGATTTATATCCTGCCCTTCACTCACTTGGAGTCTCAGAGCGGCTTACAAACTCCTTTCCCTTCCCCTCCCCACAACAGACACCCTATGAGGTAGGTGGGGCTGAGAGAGCTTTGAGACAACTGTCCTCGAGAGAACAGCTGGTACAGAGCTATGGCTTGCCCAAGGTCATCCAGCAGGTGCAAGTGGAGGAGTGGGGAATCAAACCCGGTTCTCCCAGATTAGAGTCCGCGCACTTAACCACTACACCAAACTGGCTCCAGACTGGAACTACACCAAACTGTGGAATCCAACACCTCCTTCTAAGGAGGAACTTTGTGGTCCACCATAACATTGGCAGTTATCCTACACCAATGAGGCCTCCCCACTTCACTTTGCAGTTCCAAACTTCAAACCCCATCACAAGGTGTAACGTTGCAACTAATGCTGTTGAAATATAATAGAGGATGTTTCATAGCTGGTGTTTTTGCAAGTGTCCTAACAGGTTTTGTAAAAGGCACTTCTAGAGGCATGTTGGGTTAATATACATAGTGTATTTACTCCCTGTATCTTGGGGCTTAGCAGATGTTACCTCCAGGGGTCATTTCAAGCAGGAGCTCGGGGGAGTGCAGCTCCGGGAGTTAGTGCCAGCCCCCCGCCCCGCAGGGGAATGCCTGCTTGTGTCATGGTGGCAGCAAAATGACCCTGTCCCCTGGAAAGGTCCTTGTTCCTCCGACCAGCCTTCTGAAGGCTTCAGCCACCACTGAAGCTCTCCTCCCCGAATAGTGGTATTTCTGAAGCTTGGATTAGTAGCTCTCCCCTCTCTGCTAGCTCTTCCTTCCTTCCTTCCTTCCTTCCTTCCTTCCTTCCTTCCTTCCTTCCTTCCTTCCTTCCTTCCTTCCTTCCTTCCTTCCTTCCTTTCTCCCTCTCTCTCTTTCTTGCCTTCTGACACACTTCTGGTGATGTCAGATGGTTTCTGCAGTAGAAGAGATTCAACTGTTAAAAGACGCTAGAACAGGTGGTGTAGCATATGCAAATAAGTTATGCTAATGAGCTCCTGCACCTCTTTTTCTATGAAATGACCCCTGGTTACCTCACATACTTGGAAGCAAAAGGAAGGATTTGCAATGGAAGCTCCACTCAGAGTGCAAGTGGAATTGCCTGCTATGCTATTCTATAAATGCTAAGAACTGTCTTAAAATATGCAGGGCTCCGTTGGGGCCGGGGCGCGCCGGAGCGCCGCTCCGGGAGAGAGGAGGGCGGGGGGCGGGGCCGGCGAGGGTGTCTGGGGCGGTCCAGGCGGGGCTCTGCTGCTGCCGCTCGCTCCGCTCGCTCCCTCCCTCTCCCCCCCGCACAGGGCCCGATCCGCCTGCCCGCGTGGCTTTTGCGAGGGGAGGTGGACGGCAACCAGGGGACGGAGGCGCGCGGAGCTCCGCATCGCTGGCTGTCTGCACATGAGCTGGGCTGGGCCGGCCTCTCCCTGGCAGGCGGGGGCTGGTGGGTGCGGCGCATCCGGGGCAGCCTTGGGGGGAAGGAGCAACGGGGCCGCCTGGGCTGCCGCGGCCGACGGAGCAAGGCCGGCCCGGCCCAGCCCGGCCCCCACACAGAGCCCTCCTCCTGGGGAGGGAAGGGGAAGGGAAGGAGCGACGGGGCTGCCTGGGCTGCCGCGGCTGACGGAGCAAGGCCGGCCTGGCCCGGCTCAGCCCCCACACAGAGCCCTCCTCCTGGGGAAGGGAAGGGAAGGGAAGGGAAGGAGCGATGGGGCTGCCTGGGCTGCTGCGGCTGACGGAGCAAGGCCGGCCCGGCCCGGCCCCCACACAGAGCCTCCTCCTGGGGAGGGAAGGGGAAGGGAAGGGAAGGCCAGGGCTCGATTTCAGCAGGAACGCCGTTCCGGCTGGCCTCCGAGCCTGCCCCGCCCCCTCCCTGCCCGACCTGAGCTTTTTATACTTGAAGGGAAAGTTCAAAGTTGAAGGGAAAGTTCAATAGGCTCCACCGGGTGCTTTAAGAACAAAAAAAGCCAGCAGGAGAAAGCCCCGCCCAAAGATTAAGCACAGGGGCTAGGCTTTCTGCATTTGGCTTGCCGACGATGTCGTGTGGCTTTCCCTGCACCAGTAAGTTCTCTGTTCTCTTTTCCCTCTCTCTCTCCCTCTCTCTGCCCCCCCCCCACTTTCTTTCTGTCTTTCTTTCTGTCTTTCTCTCTCTGGCCCCCCCACTTTTCTTTCTTTCTGTCTTTCTTTCTGTCTTTCTCTCTCTGCCCCCCCCTTTAAAAAAAATTGAAAAGGGGGGTGGATGTAAAAAAGCAGAGAGCCCAGGAAATGCTGGTTTTGACAATATCTTTTGCCCCCTCAGATGCAAAGAAAAGACAGACAACAGGTTGGAATTAAACAAGGGCCACTTTATTAACTATTTACAGGAAATTGCAGCAACGGGGAACTAAGCAAGCACAGGAACAGGCAAGGCAGGCGTCTTTCCTAGACACGGCCTCCTTGCCTTTAGCATGGGCGGGACACCTAGCTCTGGTCTGAAGCCAGCCAATTCTGGCTCGTAACCGGCAGCCCAGCATACTGGCATCCCCCCCCCCAGGAGCGCCTACCCCTGAGACCACACGGAACTTCAGGGAGGAGCCTAGCCTGAGAGGTTCCCAGAGGAGGCACCATTCACCGCCCCGGACCGCACTGCCCTACAGCGGTTCCTGATGACCTCCTGTTCCCAATCGGGATATGCCGCGAGGCGCTCACCAGTTCCATTTCTGCTTGCACGAACCTGCCACAACCAAGGTCAAGCCTCTGCTTTGGCCTTTGCTACCCCACTCAGCAACCGAGTGCCAACCGAATCCCGTGCTGCAAATCCGCTAAAAATTTTCCCGTTGCCCTTGTCAGATAGATGTACCCCATCATCCCTATACAGGTCGGGAAACTCGACCCGTATATTGGGATGCCGCAAGCAGATACCCGACCCGGCCTCTACAGCCTTCCTCATCTGGTTATTAGCTTTATGCCTGGCGCAGTCGATAGTCCTGTGGTCCTCTACATTACGCCACGCCAGGCGGGGAAGGATAGCTGATCAAACAATCCAGACCCCCGGGCCACCTTGCCCTTATCCTGGCAAAGTCAGCCCCGGCCTGAAGCACCAGGGCCACACCCTTGATAAGACCCGAATCATTATGAGGGGGAGGCCCACCCCTCTCTTAAAAAAATAAGGGGAGGAGAGCAGGCCATCACATGCCCCTCCTACGCAGCCACTCTTCCGTGGCCACCACACTGAGGCCGAGCTGGGGGCCAAAGGCTATTTTCTTTGCAAGAAGCGCTGCCCAGGAGACCATGCTGTGGCCGTAGACAGTGACCCTTCACCTCATCCTATGGCCTGCAGCACCTGTAAAAGGGGGATCCATTACAGCCATGTTAACCATATAACCGAACAGACTTATAAAGAAGAGGGCCTAACATAACTTCTGTAACTATGGGATTTCCAGCGCCCTATACCCCAAACATCCCTGGGGCAGTATCCCATGGCCACAGCCGATGCTGCTGCCCCACTACTACCAAGGGGGAAACTCTCAAATTCCAAACTGGGGGCAAACTGAAGGGGGCCCAGCCCTGCCTTCTTTACACTGCTTAGCTTAATCGGGCTAGGCTCCTTTTTCAAAAGCGGGGGCAGAAGGCCCACCTCCCTCTCGCCGACCCCTTTTTCCTCCACCCCGACCGTTATGTCTAGGGCAATCTGCGAAGGCATGAGGCCCGGAGCATAAAGGGCATTCGTGGCGAAAGGAACAATTTTTTCTGCTGCAAGTTCCCTTAGAGGAAAACTCCCAGCAGAGCGGACGGCGCTGCACTCCTGGCCCAACTTGATCACGGGGACTACTTTCCAACTGCACCCTCTTCACAGAGTGGCCACTATGCGACCTTTCACCTCCCGGCACTCTACTAGGCGACATGATCAGAAGCCAGAGATTCGGATTGACTCTATCCCAGCGCATGGCCGGGTTCATAGCCGCCCGCATTCTGAACTCCTCATCATACAGAAGCCATGCCGGACTTGGGAAATCAGTCAAGGCTTTGTAAATGATATCCAAATACTGGATCATCGACAAAGCCCTCCTCGGGTGGTGGCAGACTATCACCGCTGCATAAATAAGGAATCCCGGAAGCCAATTTGCCCAGGTCCTATCCACCACCCGACGTTTTAACCGCTCCTTCTCACGGTCGTCCAAATTGTCCCTATCCTTCTTTTCCATCTCCCTGTAAAGAAGGCTGAACAAGTCAACAAATTCTCCCTGAATTATCTTTTCTTTGGTGGCCATAGACAGATGATCACCTAGCGGCAAATCCGTATCCCCGCTAGGTACTGCCCCAGGAGGAATAGTCTCATAGGGAGAACAGGATGTTCCCATATTGCACATGTTGTGAGGGTAAAGCCTTCGTGCTTGCCACGGAGTAGTGGGCAATGACGGGGGACAGGGAGTCCCATACGGTTGCCCAACCGGTGGCAAGTTGGTCGAAGAGACCCTGCCCTGCTGAGAAGGGCCCCACGGCCAACTAACAACCGTGCCTGTCGTGGCTAAATCCTTACCCCCCTGCCCTTGGTGAGGTGAATAGAGCACCACTTGTTGGTTCGCCATGCTTTGCCCAAGCAGCCCCATGGACGATCCTGCACCAGGATCAGAGGCGTCTGCATCCTTCTTATCCTCCAGTAATGCCAACCGTGCTAACACCTGCGCCTGAAACGAGAAAAGAGACTCTCCCTTCGCATTAGTATTCATAGGCGGCAAACCCAAACCTTTCTCCAGCGCTGCCAGCCGCAGAAGGATGGCAGCATTCACAGGATCTTCATCCTCCTCGTCAGATGGGATGGCTGGAGGAGGTCTCTTGGGAACTGGCCGCTTGCCTTTTCCCTTCCCCGACCCTTTGCCTGACGCCATAGCAGCTCAAATAAAACCAACAAAGAATAGTGAGTATTAATAACAAAGCCAAGAAGATGCAGCAAAAAAGGCAATGTCACCAGGAATATTCCAAATTCCCCGACTAAACCCAGAATTTCCGGCCCAACAAGACAATGAAAACGGGGCCCAAAGAATGCACTCCCAATGGCCACTAAGGCCAGATCAAAAGACCAATCTAAAATGGCCACCGTATGTTGTATGCAGTGCACCAGGACGCCTCCCACAAAATGGTTACCTAAACAAACCCGTCCCACTATTAATAACTAAGTGGCTGTCTAAGAAAGGCCTAAGATGGCCCCCAGGCCGGTACAAATGCTTCCCTACAAAATGGCCGCTGCAAGAATTTAAATGTAAAGACTCAAAATGGCCACCAGTGCCGAAACCCAGTGTCAAATCTGAGGACTTGATTTTAAAGTGGCCGCCGTATAATTGCTCCACACCCCCACACCCAGCACATCCAACTAGGCCCAAAAAGTGCCAACAAACCCAGAAGCATTGGGGGGGGCAATGTGCCCCTTTTTTACTACAGTCCCAAGGAAAACAAAAGACCGGGGGGGGGATTGGTGTTCTAAATCCCCCACGAGTGGCTATGGGGGGGGGGTATAATAAGAGCGGCTAAGGCCAGGCTGTGCCGCCGCCCGGTAATAAAACCTCACGCCGACCTCCCCCAGCAAGTGGCAGGGAGGAGTGGCAGTCGACAGGAACCCCAGCACCGCAGCCGCCCAGAGACGTTGACGATGGGGGGGGGGTAGCCAAGCCGCACCAAGAGATCCGACGATGGGGGGGTAGTAAAATGCTTTCCGCCGCCGGCACCGACGCCACTCAGGCCGGCCCCACTAACCCCACTAACAGCAGCTTAACCTGCCCCAGACCCAGCCAACAGCGCGGGACCCAAGGCCGCGGAAGCCGGCGACGCCACCAGTTCCAGCCCGCTCCGCGCCTCGACCCGACACTCGCTCCCAGCTGCGGTCCAGTCAGGACCCCTTCGACACACCGCCGCAGGGGCTGATAAAAAGGCCCGAAGCACTCAGCACCAGCTACTACCCCAGGTATTCAGACACCATGGGGGGGGATGGGAGTGGAAAGCCCCCACCCCAGCCTTCACTTCCGTCACTTGGGAAACCCCGAAGGGGGGGGAGCGCTCAGCCGTGGCTGCCACCCGAAGCAACCCCGGGCCCGACAGCTTCTCCTGGCCACTGGCCTCAGACCCTGCCGCTCCTCCTCCGTGCCGCAAAAAGCCTCTCCTGGCCGCTCGGGGCCTCAGACGTCGCCGCTCCTCTCCGTGCCGCAATCGCCGCTGGGCCGCCAGCAACCGGCCTACGCTCCACTGCTCCAACGCGTGCTAGACCATCCTGAGCACGCGGAGCAACTGAGAAGCAGGGGGCGAGGTGCCGGTCTTCAGCCGGCAAGCCACGCCCCCCCAGCATTCCCGGATGCGCGCGAACGGCGGGCCCAGCTGTTGTCCATCCTTCCCCGGCGCCACGGAGGCAAAGGAGCCCCTGATCGGGCGCAACGTCGCAGCCGGGCGCCCGGGAGCTCAATAATTTTTGAGAATCTCTTTAGTTTTCTCATGGCATCTTCTGCTTAAGAAAAGTAACTTTGAAGCCTGAGTTCAGTAGTGTCTTGTTGGGAATGGCTTGCAAATATATGTGTGTTTAAAGTCTGTATTAAAGTGGTTTGGTGCTTACTGCCATGTAAGAGAAAACATCTGAAAAAGTAGCTTCATTGTTGTGTGTGTTGAATAGAAACCAGAATAGAAACCACGCACTTAACCACTACACCAAACTGGCTCCTAGCGTTGTTCTGCCAGTGAACTAGGGTTGCCAACTCCAGGTTAAGGAAATCCCTGGAGATTTGGGAGTGGAGGGTGCAGTTTAGGGGAAGGAGGGACCTAAGCAAGGCATAATGCCATGGACTCTACTTTCCAAAGCAGCCATTGACCTGTAGTTTGGAGCTCAGTTGTAATTCCAGGAGATCTCCAGACCCCACCTGTAGGTTGGCAACCCTAAAAAATCATATTCAGCGTACTAGTTCTGCAGGAAGGCAACCTGATTTCCATGGGAACCTAACACTTAGGAATTGATTCCAATCCAGTGTGGGAATAATTGTTGGACATAAGATATTGGTTCAGGCAAGGTTTTGTGTAGATGGGACAGAAAATAATGTTTTTATTGGTTTTGTCAAAACTGTTTTGACAACAAGGTAAACAGAATAAGAAGCAAAAGGTGGATGTGGCTGGATGACCACACTTCTGGGAACACTGGGTGTGTCCTAATATGTTAATGAGCTGTGCTGTCAGGGGTGTGGCCTAATATGCTAATGAGTTCCTGCTGGGCTTTTTCTACAAGAAGAGCCCTGGGGAAGGCCCTCCTGCGGCGGCTTTTCAGCCGCTTTTGCGCCGTTGCGGTTGGGCAATAATAGATTTCTTCCCCCCCCTACTGCATTTCCTATCGAAATGAGGCCTCCTGCCTCGTTTACCCCTTTATTTGTGTCCCACCATCATTTATTAAGCCGGCCCAGCGGTCAGTGCAGGGGAGAGAGCGTGTTGGGTAACTCAGGGTCCCTCCACTGCGCCGAGAACATCTGCTTCCTACGGTTCCTTGCGCAGCAAGCTAGCGGGAAAGGGTGTGTTTTCTCCACAGCAGGCCTGTGTGGGTTTCTTCCCTCTCTATTTTTTTTAAAAAAAAACTTCCACTCTGACATCTGTAGGACACGGATCTCTGGCTGCAGGTTTAAAGAGACAGCGGTGTCTCCCAGTCAGTTGGAACTGGTGAGAAGCCCCTTCCTTCCCTCCCCCCCCCCGCTCACACTCCCGGGCCCGAGGGGGGCGCAAGGGAGGGAGAAGCCGGCCCCAGTGGCATGAAGCCCCTGGGGCCCAAGCAAGAGGGGGGAGGGAGTGAAACGCTGGCTCCAGTGGGGGGAGAAGCGCCCCTCCCTCCCTCCCTCCCTTCCTTCCTTCTCTCTCTCTCTCCCCACCTACCTACCTACCTTCCTGTTCCTTCCTTTCCCCCTTCCTTCCTTCTCTCTCTCCCCCCATCTACCTACCTACGTTCCTGTTCCTTCCTTTCCCCCTTCCTTCCTTCTCTCTCTCCCCCCACCTACCTACCTTCCTGTTCCTTCCTTTCCCCCTTCCTTCCTTCTCTCTCTCCCCCCACCTACCTACCTACCTTCCTGTTCCTTCCTTTCCCCCTTCCTTCCCTTCTCCCTCCCTCCCTCCCTCCCTTCCTTCCTTCCTTCCTTCCCACCTACCTTACTGTTCCTTTTTTTCTTCCTTCCCTCCTCCCTCCCTCCCTCCCTCCTTCCTTCCTTTCTTCTCTCTCTCTCTCCCACCTACCTACCTACCTTCCTTCCTGTTCCTTTCCTTCCTTCCCCCTCCCTTCTTGCCTTCTGACACACTGCTGATGATGTCAGGGATGTGTGGCCTTTTGACACTTCCGGTGATGTCATCAGGGGGTGTGGCATATGCAAATAAGTTATGCTAATGAGCTCCTGCACCTCTTTTTTTACGAAAGGACCCCTGAAAATATGTATAATAGATTTTATTTGTATCGCTTAACCTCACACCATTCTATAGCAGTGAGCACTGTTTAACATCTTCCTTTTTTGCCTTGGATATGAGTCATAAAAAGTTATCATGTCCTAGGATCCAAATATGTCTGATAGTTGCAGCAAGTCAAGAGACCACTTTGCAAGAATTATAACTGTGCTACTGTTTTCTTAGAAAGATTTATGAGATGGTAGACTTTTCTTGCACTGGATTTTAGGCCAGAAGCCAATGCATTATGTTCCTTCCTCAAATTTAATATGTTAGGATCTCATTGAAATGATCCAGACTACGGACATCACTTTTTGCAATGCAAAAGCTGAGATGTTTTTCTGAAGGGTTCTTATCTTCTTTAAAAGGTGCATTTTTTCACCCTTTCATGAAACATGAATAATGGCAAAGTGGCCATGCTGTACTATTATTAATGTAGTCTCTGTGGTTGTCACATTTAAGGAATGGTCTGGAAAAATGAATGGGCATGTGTGAAGCAAACAGATAAGTTCCCTTGCCAATTCATTTTTCCAAGCAACAAATTTTTATGAAAAAAACCCAACAGACTTGAATGTCTTATTGTGCATTGTGCACACACATCATTCCTAGTTCACAGTAGTAGTTGATATAAAGGCCCAAGCACTGAAAAGGAAAATGGGATAATTTCTCCAGGCATGGGGGTTGGGGGGGGGGGTCCAGCCTGGACTGTGAGTAGGGTTGTCAGCTTGGGTTTGGGAAATACCTGGAGATTTTGGGTGTGGAGCCTGAAGAGGGCAGGGTAAGGGGAGGGGAGGGGCTTCAGTGGCGTATAATGCCATAGATTCCATCTGCTAGAGTAACCATTTTCTCCCGGTGAACAGATCTCTATCACCTGGAGATCAGTTGTAATTCTAGGAGATCTCTGGCTACCACCTGGAGGTTGGCAACCCTAACGGTAACCCTGTTGCCTGATAAGGTTTATTTATGTTATTTCAGAAATAATATATATGTATATATTAATTTCATGATTCATGAGACTGGATATATGGGGATGAATTTTGCATGTTACAAGTTTCTACTGGGTCTAGAGAAATAGTATTTGGGCTTGGACATGTAATACAGGCTGTTGCCCTGCATCATGGGCTTTGTGATGTTACAGCAAAGTGCTAACAGATATTTTTTATCTGCGGCTTCCACACTGAATAACAGAATCTGTAATCTTAAAGAACCACAAGACTTTTGAGGATATATTTGGCATGGCGTATTTAACTGTGTTAAGATAACAAGCAGTGGATTTTAGCCACTTCATGAAAAACTATGAGGAATAGGATTGCCAGAGACTTCTGGCAAGATTTGCGACCATGGCGGACGCGCTCCTCCGCACTAGCGGGGAGCGCGATCCGTACCCGGCGGGAAGAAGGGGCTTCGGACCGGTGCCGAGCCCCCAGAGACCCTAGTGAAGGGGCTCTGCCTGGGGTGGCACGAGGGGGATCTCTCCCTACGGTGGCGATCGAGGGATTGAGGTCCCCTTTCATCACCCCCATAGGTTCCCCTGTCCGTGGGAGCCGTATGGCTAAAAGCGCAAAACCGAGAAGCAGCAGAGAGTGTGAAGCAATGAGGCTGGAACTGACAGTTACGCTTGGAGAAACAGTGAGTCTGAAGTAAAAAGAAACAGAATACAGCGGGAAAGGCGGGTGGAGTAAACCCCCCCCCCTCGAGACTGGCGTACTTACGGGACTCTTTACGTGGCGTTACTGCATGAAAAAACGTATGTTCGGCTTGCTTGATGGCAGCATCGCTCTATAGAGGATATGAACTTTAAAAAGATATAAGCGCAGTCGTGGAATTTGCTCCTTTCGTCCATCTTATCTAACTATCAACAAAGAAGCACAGTCTCAACAATGGCGGGGAAACCGAAACCTTCCCCCAAACTAGGAAGTACAGCTCCGAGTTCAAAGGTTGATACCACGGAGATGAGCACGGTGTTCTCCTCGTTATTGCGACCTCTAGTGGACCAAATGACAGCTCTCAACGTTAAGATGGACAAGATGCAATTGGACCTGAAGGAGTCGAATAAAACTACAGAGAAGCTGCAGCGAGAACTTCTGGAAGTTAAGACTTCAGTTAAAAATCATGATTCAAGACTACAAAAAGCGGAGAAAGAAAAGGCCTTCCATTCTGATCAGCTCTTGAAACTTCAGATGGAAAGATCGAATTTTTTCCTAAGACTTCAGAATGTACCAGAGGATAAAGGAGAAGACCTTAAAAATCTGTTAAGTGAAGCGCTTGAACCAGTGACGGGCTTAAAAGCAGCGGAAATAAAAAGCGATATGGATATGGTTTACAGAACCTATCCAGATTATACTAAAAAGAAAAGCCTGCCTGGTGAGATTCAGATAAGGTTCTCCAAAAAGTCAACAAGAGATGTGGTGCTCAGGACCACAAATAAAGCAGTTCTGAAGATCAAAGGAAAAGAAGTTAAAGTGATGAAAGACATCCCATTTGAAATAAGGAAAAGAAGGAAAGCCTATGGAAAACTGACATCTTGGCTACAGTCTGAATCTATTATCTATAGGTGGAATGTTCCGGAAGGACTGAGCTTCAGCATCAAAAATAAGAAATACAAGATTGACTCTGTCCAACAGGCGAAAAGTTTTTTGGAAAAAAGCAAAGAAAAGAAAAAAGAGAAAGACTCAGATGGTTCACTGGCATCGCAAGAAAGTATGTATGGATTTGATAGCTCAAAGAGCGAAGAAGAAACGTCTGACTCGGAAAAGGGAGCAGCAGCCCCAAAAGTACAAGAAGAGACTGTTAAGACAAGAAGAGGACGAAAGAAGAAATAAAGGCTGAAATGTTTTTTGAAACTGCACTTATATATAATAGATTAGGTGTATAATTAAGCATTCCTTCAAAAGAACATGTCTGTCAAACAGCTTTTTTTTATTTTTCATGTATCATCAGTAACAATTTTATCTAAATATTAGCCAAGGTTTAAAACGCTTCATATGTATTAATGGCATAGCAATATTAAGCAAATGATAAAGCACACTCTGTATAAGGTAAACATAGCTTAGAAAAGTAGCGTTGTAGAATTAGATATAGATAAAATTAATAAAAAATTAAAAAAAAAAAAAAAAGGAATAGGATTGCCAGACAACAGAGATCAGTTCTCTTGAAGAAAATGGCTGCTTCAGAGGGTAGACTTTATGGCAGTATACATTGCTGAGGTCTCTCCACAAATCCCACCCTCCCTCGGCTCCACCCTCAAATCTACAGGAATTTCCCAAACCTGATCTGGTAACCCTGTCTAGTCAGATGTGTGGGTGGGAGCTTTTGAATTGTTTCCCTGTTGTCTATTTTAATGGGTTCCTTGAAAATTCTGCAGCTCAGAATGATTTTGTTCCCAGAGAATAAAGGAGTACTTTCCATGACTTGAAATACAGGAAAACATAGGGTTGAATCCAATCTGCTTGTCCACTGCTGAAAAAGGGGGGAGGAGGTATATCTTTAACCGCCAAAAAAGCTATCAGGATTGTGGACTTACATTAGGGTTATCTGCCTCCAAGTGTGGCCTGGAGTTCTTCTGGTATTACAACTAATTTCTATACTACATAGATTAACTCTTATGGAGAAAATGGTAATTTCAGAAGGTGGAGAAACTGAAGAAATTGGACGTGTGGCACGGGGACTATTATAAGGAGCGGGATTGCACACTACTCCTGTGGGTACCAGCACCAAAATCTACCCTGAAAGTTGTATTTGTGTAAGGCCAACAACAGCAAGACAATTGGACTCGACTGGAGCTATAAACCTGCTCAAATAATCTAGCTCTTAAAATGAAGATGACCCCGAATGCCTGGCAGATGTTGTACACCTGCAGTTCAATTCTATGAATTTACTCAGAAATAATTGCCAGGGAGTTCAATAAAACTTGCATTGTAGCCAGTGAGCTTATTAGAAGAAGAAGAAGAAGAAGAAGAAGAAGAAGAAGAAGAAGAGATTGGATTTATACCCCGCCCTCCACTCCCCAAGGGAGTCTCAGAGCGGCTTACAAACTCCTTTTCCCTTCCCCTCCACACAACAGACACCCTGTGAGGTAGGTGGGGCTAAGAGAGCTCTTTCCCAAGCTGTCCTTGAGGGAACAGCTGGTACAGAGCTATGGCTTGCCCAAGGTCATCCAGCCAGGTGCAAGTGGAGGAGTGGGGAATCAAACCCGGTTCTCCCGGTTCTCCCAGATTAGAGTCCGCGCACTTAACCACTACACCAAACTAGTCTTATTCCAAAAGCAAACGAGTCCCAGAATCAGTTTCCTTCAGGCTAAAGTGTGTCTCAGTGTTTGGCCTACTCAGCATTTTCAAGCAGCACTGGCTGTGTTTACTTAATATATTGACAAGAAAATGTGTTTATGGAAATCAGATCAATATATGATTTAGAGACATCCAGTGTCACATATTTCATTTGAAAATGGTTCGTGGTAGATCCCCCCCTCCTTATTATAACAGCCTTTGGCCTTATAGAAAATCAATCGTATGCCATCTAAATGTTGTCTTATAACTCTTCATGGTCTTAACCCCCAGAATGAAAAATCAAGCACCTGTGTTATTACACATATTAATAAGATAAGCTGTTTTATAAATAATTGTCTAACAGATAGGTTTAGTCAAGTGTTGTTTTTTCTTTTACATGTATTTAGGTAACTATATTCTCACAATATCTGCATTATCATAAGGACATAAGAATAGCTTTGCTGGATCAGACCAATAGTCCTTCTAGTCCTGCATCTAACAGTAGCCAGTCAGATGCCATATGGAAGCATCATGGCTGGAGAAGGGTGATGGGATATGGCCTCCCCTGGCAGATATCATCAGTTTGTCCCTGAGCTCAGGGACTTTCCCAGGGGCTTTAAAGGAGGCAGTGGTGAGACCACTCCTAAAGAAACTGTCTCTGAATCCCACTGATCCAGTCAACTACCACCCAGTGTCAAACCTTTCATACGTAGGTAAGGTGGTTGAAAGAGCAGTTGGTGAACAGCTCCAGGCTTTCCTGGATGACTCCTCAATCTTGGATCTGTTCCAGTCCAGCTTCCACCCAGGCTATGGGATGAATATGGTACTGTTTGCCCTTACAGATGTCCTTTGGACACACCTGGATCGAGATGTATCAACGCTGCTGTTATTACTTGACTTGGCAATAGCGTTTGATATGGTTTATTATGATCTTATGGCCCGCTGCATCGCCAATGTGCGGATATGTGGGACAGCCTTACAGTGGTTTGTCTCTTTTCTCTACGGTTGGGGACAGAGGGTGGCCCTTGGGGACAGAGTCTCGCCACATTACCATTTGGTATGTGGCGTCCCACAAGGGGTGATTCTCTCTCCCATGTTGTTTAATATCTATATTTGCCCCCTCACCCAGCCGGTCCAGAGCTTTGGAGTGGGTTGTTATCAGTATCCTGATGACATCCAGCTATATCTGTTAATGGATGAATGGGAAGACTCCGCTACGACCTTCCAGCCAATATTGATACAGTACATGAACTGGAGGCCTCTTGGCCATCTCTGGAATTGGTCTTTGACACCTTCCGTCAGCTCTCCCAAGCCAATGTCAACAGAATTCTGGGTGCTGCTAGGCCGACAAGTTGCCTCTTGGATCCATGCCCCTTGAAACTGGTGAGGGCCAGCAGTGAGAAGTTACGAGGCCCCCTTGAAGACATTATCAATCTGCCCCTGGATTCTGGAACTTTCCCAGGGGGGCTGAAGGAAGCAGTGGTTGTCTTGCTGTTGAAAAAACCAAACTCAAATCCTATGGATCTGACAAATTACCCAGTCTTGAATCTTTCATTTCTGGGTAAGGTGATTGAAAGAGCAGCAGCTAAACAGCTCCAGAAATTTCTGGAGGACACATCAGTGTTTGATCCATTTCAGTCAGGCTTCCACCCCAGCCATGGGATGGATACAGCACTGGTTGCCCTCACAGACGATCTCCACATACAGCTGGATTGAGGTGGGTTGGTGTTGCTGATATTACTTGATCTTACAGCAGCTTTTGACACAGTCAACTATGATCTACTGACTCACCGCCTCACCGACGTTGGACTCCATGGGACAGCCTTGCAATGGCTCCCCTCATTTCTCCACTGTCAGAGACAAAGGGTGGTGCTGGGAGGGACAGTGTCCTCAAGATACCCACTGGAATGGGTATCCTCAAGGGCACTTCTCTCCCCAATGTTGTATAACATCTATATGCGACCCCTCGCCCAGCTAGTGTGGAGTTTCGGGCGGGGATGGCATCAATATGCAGATGACACCCAGCTATATCTGTTGATGGTTGACTAGCCAGATACCATTCCTGGGAATCTAGCCGAGGGTTTGGAGGCTGTGGTGTGATGGTTAAACAGAGTTGACTGAAACTGAATCCAGAAAAGACAGAGGTTCTGTGGCTGGGGGGGCGGGGGGAGGCTTGATTGCCAGGTCCCGACTTTTGAGGGTGTGATTCTATCACAGGTATGGACCATCAGGAACCTGGGCATGACTCTGGATTTTTCCTTATCCATGGAAGCCCAGGTTGCGAAGGTTGCCAATCTGGCATTTTTCCAACTTCGCCAGGTCAGGCAGCTGGCTCCCTACCTGTCTCACCCTGACCTAGCCACGGCAATCCATGCAACGGTCACCTCCAAACTGGACTACTGTAATTTGTTCTACACAGGCCTGCCCTTGCGGCTGACCTAGAGGCTTCAATTGGACCAAAAATGCAGCTGCACGGGTCCTCACAGGGACCCCTTGAATAGCACATATTCAACCAGTGCCACGTGAGCTGCATCAGGTTCAAGGTTTTGGTTTTGACCTTTTAGACCCTTAGAGTAGTCAGGGACCGACATACCTTTGGGACCGCCTTTCCCAGTATGCCCCTGGAAGAGCGTTACACTCAGAAAATAAGAACTTGCTGGTGGTCCCCAGCCTGACAGAAGTCTGGCTGTTCTTGACCAGGGCCAGGGTTTTTTCAGCCCTGGCACCCGCCTGGTTGAATGCTCTGCCAGAAGACATCCATGCCCTGCGGGAGCTGTTACCTTTCCATAAGGCATGCAAGGCAGAGATGTTCCACTGGGACGTTGGTTGAGGACAGCGACAGGACTTCTTCTGGCACTCTCATATAATATCCCATTCCTCATAACCCCTCCTCCCTAGGGAGGCTGGGGAGTTAGGATTTCTCTGCCATCTTATACATTGTACATGTATTGTTCTTACCTAGTGTTATTTATTGGGTTGTTTTAATTCCGTTTTATTAAATCTAAATAAATTTTGGCCAAGGGCTTGGAGGCTGTGGCTGGGTGGTTAAAACAGAGTCGACTGGAATTAAATCCATTGAAGAGGGAGGGCCTGTGCCTGAGCTGAGGGATAATGCAATTGGGGATCCAACTCCCAGCTCTTGATGAGGCACCGTTGATACCAGCACCAACAGTGAAAAGCTTGGGTGTAATTTTGGATGCCTAGTTATCTATGGAGGCCCATATCACAAATGTTGCCAGATCGGCACTTTCCCACCTTTGCCAGAGGAATCAATTGGCATCCTATCTCTCCCCCTTTGACCTAGCCACTGTGATCCATGCAATGGTCACCTCAAGGTTGGATTACCATAACTTATTCTATGCAAGGCTACTGTGATGGACCCCTGCTGCTTCTTTTTCTGTGAGGCAGATTTTCCTGCCAAAATGCTAAATAGCTGTTCCCCACTCTGTCTGAGCAGCCCCTTGGTAATCTGTGGTAATAAATGGTTTATGGCTTTATAAGTGTCCTACCCTGTGATAGAGAAGATATTTGGCTTTTGACCAGGCCAGAGATTTATTGTTGATAAGCAGGAGCCCACTTGTTATTTCCTTTGTAAATGGTACTTGACACAAAGTAAAGTTCAAACAGGAATGATGACTTTATTAAACAGGTATGGTTGGGTTAGGAATATGCAGGGGGTGAGAAAACTGAGGAGAATTTTGTTGTATTTACAAATTGTGATAGTTTGAACAGGCAGGGCTCATTTCGTAGCAGGAGCTCCTTTGCATATTAGGCCACACACCCCTAATGTAGCCAATCCTCCAAGAGCTTACAGAGCTCTTCTTACAGGGGCTACTGTAAACTCTTGGAGGACTGGCTAAATAAGGGGTGTGTGGCCTAATATGCAAAGAAGCTCCTGCTACGAAATGAGCCCTGTGAACAGGCAACAAAGTATAGTTGAAGTTTAGTTCCTTAGAGACTCATTTCTTAACAGTGAGAGGTTTGTTTGTCTTGGAGATTTCTTAATCGTAATAATGTGTCTTAAAAATTCATATAACTATCTTAGTTTCCTGGGGACTAGTACTTTCTTTCTGTACTTATTTTCCCTCCCTGTGGGATTATAGCCTTCCCTTGGACTCTAGAGGAGTCTAAGACTGTTTCCTTCTTCACACCAACCAGGGGTCCCTTCTGAGTTGGACCCATTATATAACTGAGAAGGAAAAACTCTCCTTTTCCTAGAAGCAATATTCCTTTTTCTGTTTGGCTAGACTGACAGCATCAATCTACTGACCAATCCCTCCTGTCAAAACTGACCTTCAGTTCTTGACCCAGTGAAATAAACAGTTTTCAACATGGTAGACTAAAGTTCTTATTTGGAGATCGTTTGGTTGAACAGCGCCACTGCTGAAATCATTGATACTGTTGCTTGTTGATATTAATCGTCCTTAGCATGGCTGGATTTTAATGACTGTTATGTTTTAAGTGTTGAGTTATGTATTTATTGTTGTCGTAGCCCACCCTGAGCCTGCTTGTGGAGGAGGGTGGGCTAGAAGCCAAATGAACAAACAAATAAATAAAGCATGACCCACTGCCAAGAGCCCTCCCCTGCTGACTGCTCCCCCAGAATCTGACCGTCAGAGGCACTTGGTCCCTGAAACCAGAGATACCATTTAGCTGTCCTGACTGTGACAGACCTCTCCTCCATATGTTCATCCAACCCCTTCATGACCTACGCCAGTGGCCATCATCACATCTCTTGGCAGAGAGTTCCACAGGTCAAAGACCATTTTTGTGAAATGGTACTTTGTGTCGTTTGTCCTGAACCTCCTGGCAATCAGTTTTATAGGGAACTAAATACATTGCATATTTTTAAATGCTACAGATGATCAGTATCCTTGTGTAGCTTTCACTGCCAAATCATCATCTCATGGACATGGTCAATTTTAATATGCAAGAATGGCAGCTTATTTATATAGTCATTCAACTACAACATCCACCATACAGAGAAAGGCACAAATGGGAAAACTTTTTGGGACCTTTAATTGAACTGAGGAGTAAAATCCTCTGTTCTGGGCCAGGAAAATGAAATTTGTCTGCAGACTTTCTGTATGACTAATGGATTCAGATGACTTGTTCACTAAGAAACAGGTGCAAGGACAGGAAAAAATATGTGTACATTCCACACAAGAATATCCATGGGAATTCATCACTGGAAGCACCTTCCCCTGGGGAGAGGCCATGGCTCAATGATAGAGACTCTGCTTCTCACGAAGAAGGAACCTGGTTCGATCCCTGCCATCTCCAGTTAAAGGGATCAAGTAGTAGGTGACACTAAGGAATTCCACTTGAGACTCTGGAGAGCCTCTTTCAGTCTGAGTAGAAAATACAGATGGTGATGGACCAATGGTCTGATCCAGTATAAGGCAGCTTCATGTGTTCACGTGTTTGAGGGCAGCTGTGTTCATCTGCTGTGGCCTAGATAACAAAAGCATCTTGCGGCACCTTAGAGACTAACACATTTACTATGGCCTATGCTTCTGTGAGCCACTTCAGGAGATGCTTGAAGTGTTGCAGTTGGCAGAGGGATTTATTCCCTTAGCTACAAGCAGCAGAAGTGGGAAGAGAGGGGAGGGAGGTACTACAAAAAGAGGCCAGTAAAGTCAGTTTCCCCAGAACCAGGTATATTACATTACATTGCAGAGCACAGATGAAAATTAGAGCACAGATGGATTAGAGCACAGATGAAAATTAGATCAACTCTTGACGATTTAAATTAGGAGTCTTCGTGTTCGCTGGATCTGTGGGTGCCACCACAAAATGGCTGCCATGAGGGGCATAGCCAACTGCAAAATGAGTGCAAGGGGGCTTGGCCAATTGCAAAATATTGGAAACTTCTAAGTCAAGCATTTTTCTGTGATGGAAGCAGCTGTTTTCAAATGAGTGAGCCTGCAGGCATATAGCTGAAGCCCCTTGGAAGAAAGCCAGGACTGGCTCTTTGCTTTGGGCAAGAAGAAAGGGGACACCAGGAAGCATATTGACACCCACTAGGGTGCCCACAGCCACCACATGGAGGGGTTATTGAATTAAAAAACCAACTCAGAGTGAGTCTGTCTTATTCCCAGTCTTAGAGGAATTGGCCAAGAAGGATGAATCTGAACAGTATAGATAGCAGGAAACCTATAAATGGATTCCAGTTTGCAAGCTGAGGTGTTCAGCGTATTTCTTCTCTCGGCCTATTTTTTCCGAAGTGCAGCATCTGTTGCTGAGGTTATTATCAGGATGTTTATTTTTCAAGGTCTCCAGCTTCAAAAGAATGGAGAGGAGCTATATGACTCCATTGCTTGTTATTTGCAAGCAGGGTGTTCCACGTTCAATTCCTGTCATCTCCAGTTACAGAATCTTAGGTAGCAGAAGCAGGGCTCATTTCGTAGCAGGAGCTCCTTTGCATATTAGGCCACACACCCCTGATGTAGCCAATCCTCCAAGAGCTTACAGAGCTCTTCTTACAGGGGCTACTGTAAGCTCTTGGAGGAATGGCTACATCAGGGGTGTGTGGCCTAATATGCAAAGGAGCTCCTGCTACGAAATGAGCCCTGAGCAGAAGTAAGGCAAGACCCTTCTCTGCCTAAGAGTAGGAAATATTGTCCTAGAAAGGCCAGCGGTCTGCTTCAGTATCAGACAACCTCATACCTCCAAAAGGACTGACTTCTTCTCTCTTTGTCACAATAGAAGTGCTCGCATTGTGAGACCAGATATTCCTCATCTCCAACACCTAGGCTGAGGACAGACTGGCAATGTAAAGCGGGACAGCCCCGCGTTGGAAGTGGAAGAAGGGAGCACGTTCAGACATGCGCATCTGTCTGTCGGCTCCGTTTCGCACTTACCCGTCTCCCACTCGCTTTCCATCCGCTTTATCAGGACACCGGGAGAAACTGGTGTCCAGGGCCGTCTTGCGCTTGCCTCCCGCTTCCAGGCAGTGTGAACCAGAAGAAGGTGGGAGGCAAGCGGAGGCGGCAGTGTGAACGCGGCGTTTTGCCAGTTTGCGCACGTGCGCACATGCGCAAATTGCCGAAACAGCCCTATCACGAGCTGCGGAGGCCGGCCCATGTGGGGCCTCTCCGCAGCAGTCTGAACGCTCCGTATCGGCACCGTTGCGCAATACACGGGCCGGTGTGAATGCCCAGCCCCGGGGAGTTTTTCCCCCACAGCAGTTTCCTCCGCATTCATCTCGCTCCAGATTGCCAGTCTGTCCTCAGCCCTAGATCATTACTTGGAAGAAAACTTTCAGTTTAAAGGGCTATCATCAATATGCTGACAAAAAAAATAGAGCAGAACAGCTGGCATCTGCCAAGATTAAACCAAGAAGTCCTGTAACCAAAATGACCAACAAAGCTGACACCTTGGTCCAGGCTTTTCAGAGACTTGGGCTGTGCTCTGTGCTAATGAAATAGCTCTGTTTGAAAACTCTTCCCATTGATATTGGGCATTACATAAAGGAAGGCAAAACATGAATGCAGTGCTTCAATTTCTAAAGGCTTTCTGCCAAGGGAGCCTGAAGCTCTCTTAAAAATTTAACATGATTCAATCACTCCATTAATCACTTCCTAAGCTTTACAGGCTTGAAGAATTTACACTGCAATCCTATGCAGAGTTACTCCACTGTAAGCCGGTGGAAATTGCTGGCCTTAAGTATTGCACTGTAAAGGAGTTTAAGCCTCCGTACTCTCTGTAATTATGGTGATGCACTGATTTTTCTGCCATGAGAGGAAATGTTCATTTCAGACACACTGTGTGGTTCCTTCATACATTTGTATACCTAATTTGAACATTGCTAATTGCAGTGTTTGCTTAGTCTGTGCAAACACTCCAAATGCAGTTTTGCAACCAATTACTTATGAGTAGTTCCTTTAGTAGTCACTGAGTGCTTTCAAGAATTTACATCTGGCAATAAGCTGCAGTAATAGCTTGGATGAGTGAAGGTAACTTAATTTTTTTAAAAAAAATCTGTTTATTTAAAACATATATATGCTGGTTATTTAGAGATCTATCATTTGAGACCAAGATTTATATATTAACCTATCAAAAGATGGAAAATCCTCAGTCCCATTTTGGTTGCCAGTATGCTGAGTCTCATCTTGAGCTGTTTTAATCCCTGCCATCTCCAGTTTCAAGAAGAAATATCACAGTTCCCAAGCTCTGTTTTAAAATTTAGCATAGTGTGACTGGTAAGAAATGTTTTAGGCTGTTGTTGGACAGTTCCCAGTTCCTCTTTCATACACATCTGATCAGGAAAAATGGGTCCAGATAGTGGAGACATGCTTCAGATTTTTGAAGGGAGGTTCCAAGAATCAATTGATTTTCCATTGGGAATTACTGAGGATTGCTGAATCTGAATATACTCTCTGGATGTTTACACATATCTATAAAATGTTGAATCCAGCATGATTTTTTTTTAAAAAAATATTGAAACGGATTTATAACCGGGGGGGGGGGGGGGGGGTCTGTCGAGTCACTATCACATCCTATAGTTCAAGAAATTTTTTGAATTTAATTATTATAAAGATGTTTGTTAAGAACTTTACCTGTGAATTTCTACCTGTCCATTTAACTATGTCACAGGAAAATTTGCTCTGAGTATTGTGCATGTTATATTTATAAAATCTATAAATCACTGCACTTTTTTCTTGTTTACATTTATTGCTGTGCCACTGCTTTTTATCTTGTATTCCATAGCTTCTGAGATCTGACAAGATCGAGCTATACCATGCCACCTTCCCTCCCAACCACTGTGCTAGCAAGAGTCCAAAAGGTCCATGGCTGGGAATACCATCAATAACAATCTTTTTATCCTCCTCCCTGACCTGGATAGTCCAGGCTAGCCTGATCTCTCTTTGGGGGGGCATTTGGGGGGGTTATATCTGCATGTGTGGGTGTGTGCGTAGGTGTGAGTGTGTGTTCACCTGGAAGTCATGGTGACCTTTGATGACTGCGTGTCAACTGGAAGCAGGGCTCTTTCGGGGCAGGAACGCACAGGAACGGAGTTCCGGCTGGCTCCTGAGTTGGCCATGCCCAGCAGGATCTCATTAGCATAATAGGCCACACCCAACAGCAGAAACTCATTAGGATTGGCTATATTAGGGGTATGTGGCCTAACATCCAAATAAATTCCTGCTAGAAGAAAAGCCCTGGGTTTTGACAACAAGGTAAACAGAATAAGAAGCAAAAGGTGGGTGTGGCTGGATGACCACACTTCTGGTAACATGGGGTGTGGCCTAATGTGCTAATTAGTTTCTGCTGCTGGGTGTGGCCTATTATGCTAATGAGTTCCTGCTGGGCTTTTTCTACAAAAAAGCCCTGACTGGAAGTCATGGTGACCTCTGGTGACTGACCCCTCCTGGGGGCCTGAAGGATATTCAGAAAGGTGGCTGAATAAACCTGCATCCACCTCCTGACTGCTGATATTCCAAGGAGGAATCCCATCCCAGTACTTGCCGGAATTGACCCTGCTTAGCTTCCGAGATCTGATGCGATTGGGCTTGCCTGGGCTATTTAGGTCCTCCTCATCTTGTCAGATCTTGGAAGCTATGCAGGGTTGGTCCTGGTTAATATTTCGATAGGAGAGCATCAAAGAACTCAAAGGCAGGCAATGGCATCCCTGATTTACTTTATTTATATCTTGCTTTTCTCTTCAGCAGGGACCCAAAAGAGCTTGCCAAACAAAACTAATACAGTATGGATACAATGGAAGCAATCAGATGTGGAGAGGGGCTTTGGAATACCAAACCGGTCTTCTTCCATCTGTCTTCCCAGCTCTTGGTTACAGTCATATAGCTTGTGCCTCTGGGCTCATCCAAGCTTTGAGCAGCTGTAAGCAGAGGAGGAACAAGCCAGGTCTTATGCAACAGTTGCTAACACAGTTTCCCCACTTCTTCTCTTCAGCTTGCCTCTCCAAAGTATCCTATTCTCTCACATAACAGGACCTTGTGACCTGATACTTTCAAAATTATTATTAGGATGCTGTTTCTTTTTCTGTTAGAGCACTTCGATCAATAGTGCAACTAAGAAAAGCATGGTAGAAACCCCCTCATGCTGACAATTTGTCAATAATCCTTGCCTTTTGTGCAAAAGGACCCTTGAAGGAGATATAGCGTGACCTTGGGAAAGACTGTGCTTAAAAGGGTAAGGCAGCTGAGAGAGCAGTACGCTTTTATTGCTAGGATGCAAACCAAAGGCAACCTGGCTGAGCGTGTGTAGCAGGCATCCTGCATCTGCTTCCCAGTGCTCAGCCACTCATAAAAATGTGTGGCAAACAAATAATTAATGAGAGCTTAAATTGCTTGGCAGTAAAACACAGTACACTTTCCCAGCCATGCACTTTGTCAGTTTGAGAGGAAAAGTTAGACAGAATCTTTACTTGTAAGTGGACTTTTCATCTTCCCTACTTCGTCCTACAATTCTTTATTTATTTTATTTTATTTTATTGGATAGCAGGCTCAGGGCAAGTTCCATCAAATGTAATATACAATAATTAAATTTAAAACAGTTTAAAATACATCAGATAAAACATAGTGCAGCTTCTTCCACCTATTAAAGGGTTCCAGAGAATATGCAAGAGCCAGTGGGAATGGAAAGATAAAGCACAAGTTGTTCCTATATAAGCAACACTCTGGCCTTTTTCCCACTCACATTGTGCCGGCGTTCTGCCTCCGTTTGTCCCGGCGCTGGGTGTCAATTTCACACCCTTTGCTGCGGCGCGTGTGTTAATACGGGGCTTCGCGCCATTTTCTCCGCACCTTCGGTAAACCTAAAAAAAAAGGTTTACCGAAGGTGTGGAGAAAATGGCACGAAGCCCCGTATTAACACACGCGCCGCAGCAAAGGGTGTGAAATTGACACCCAGCGCCGGGACAAACGGAGGCAGAACGCTGGCACAATGTGAGTGGGAAAAAGCTCTCTGTGAACCATTCTGCTCCTTGGAAGATCCTCGGATGCTCTGAACCCTAAGTGCTTGGAAGGAATGCATCCCAGGGAATGGTGGATTTGTTTATACCGGGTACTTTTTAAAATCTTGTTCTTTCTCAAAGGAACCTCCAAGCAGTCTCCATGTCTCCCTCCATGTGAGCTGTGCAACAACTTTGAGAGAGAAAGACTGTCCCAAGGTTACCAAGTTTGTTTCATGGCAAGAAGTTCTTTGAATCTGGGTCTCCCTGGACCTAGCCTAACCCTCTAAGTATTGTACCACAGTGCAGGCCCATAGCAAGGATTTTATGGCTTGTGCGGCAAAAATAATTCTTGTGGGATTAGTGTGGCTGGAAGGGCACACAAAAAAAGCCCTGACACAAACAGTATATGAGGCAAAACAGAAACAAGTATGCTACAGCAATTTATTTATTTCTTTGTTTCTATTTAAGGAATGTCTCCTCAAAACTACATACAAGGCAAAGAAACAATATAAAATACAGTGAAACGCAATAACATTTTATTACACCAACAAACCAAACAGATTGAAAGGCTGCCAGTCTTTTGTTGTTGTGTGAGCAGCACTGTTGAACACTAAGGGGTTGCTTTTTTTAGTTTTCATAAACGGCCTCCTTCATACGCTCCTCACTGGCATCCAGCTGAGCAACAAGGGAATCTGTGAGTCTGTGGCATCTTCCAGACAGTTTGTATTTCATGACATTATGTTCTGTACATTGCCCAGAGCCCGGCGCAAGCCGGGATGGGGCGATTAATAAATCAAATAAATAAATGAAGTTCTAGTTTCACTCATCTTTGTTACTGGTTTCCCCTCTCATTTCCACACATTTTTGTTTTCAATCCTTTGCTGTCCTGCTGTTTCTACTTTCCCCCAACTCTTCCTGAAGCCTATTTTACCTTGATTTCCTCCCAAAAAACTGCCTGATTAGGGTTTTTCAGCAGTCTGAAATACCTTTTCACAGTGCACTGCCCATCTTGCCTTTTTGGGCAGGGTGAGTGATGATTCCTCTTTTTAAAAAATGCACACCAGTAAATACAGCGTTGAACCACAAATATGCTGGGCCAGCTGTCATGGCCAGTCAAGAGTCCTGAAACAAGCAGACAGTCTTTGCCTTGTTACCTCATCATACATTCCCTACAGCACATTTGAGAACTGTGCCTTGGCATCATTTTCAAATTCTCTCTGTGTTACATGCTACAGTCCTGAACAGCATGCAATCCAAAGAGAAAAGCAAAACTGTGGAACTATATGGGGTTTCTTGGAGAGAATGGAAGACCATGGCCTTGCTTTTGATCTCGGGTGAGGAAAAGGTACAGAAAGCACTCTGCGCCTCCCATTGGAACACTGATGGTTTGGAGTGTATCACAGAGCAAATGGCCATCCATGGCCATAGCTGATCAGTGCTGGAATGTTGCACCAAAACAAAGACATTGCAGCTTGAATACAAGAGGGGTTTGGGCCACAAGAACTGATCCAGCAATGCTTCTGCAACCTGCCCTTTTTACTTTTACTCTGAGACTACAAGTGAAGGGCGGGGTATAAATCCAATCTCTTCTCTTCTTCTTCCACCGGAGACAATGGACTGTGTGAGAACCCTGCTAGATCCAATAAGCCAGGCCTTGATCTGAAATGAAGTCCTTTATTTCTTAATGGTCTATTCAGGAACACGTTCAGTATTAGAGATGACAGTTAGGGGGTGAATGATCAGATATACAGAATTCAAACAGCAAGATAGAAGCATGACACCAATCAGGGCAATTTGCCAAAAGGCGCAAAACATAACCGTTACTTTCTCACCCCAAAAAGGCGCCAACACAATTAGATCAGACTTGGCAAACCTTCCCCCTCTCCCCCAAACCTTCCCATACAAGCAGCCACCTGGTACAGAGCATTAGGAAAACAATTCAAGGTTATAGACGCTTCTCAGAGAAACAAGAACAAAGGCATGGGAGAAGATGAACAGAGGGGGCGAGAAAGAGCCCACACTGACGTGGAGGCTCTACCCTCCCCACCTCTCAGCCGGGAGAAATGACAGGGAACCTGACATCTGTGATGTCTCTGGTCCAGCCCCAGGGCCCCCACCCCCAGAAATTGGAAAGTCTACGCCCTTGCTGCAGGGGCCTCTTTCTCCTGGTTGCAAGTAGCCCTCCAGGGAACAGGCCCACCAAAAACTTCCCCAGTGTATTAAAGGATCAGTCCAGCTATGGTGGCAAATGATGCAGGGAGGGGAAATTTAACCATGTGAATGTTTGTAGGTTTGTTATATTATAATCCTCTTGACCTTCTTAAAAGGCTGATTTTACAAAGCAAAGAACAAAACATAACTGCTGTCAGGGGCATCTTTTGGGAGTAGCTTGCAGAGTTCAATCAATACATTTCCTGACTCAAAAATCTGAAAAGATAACCTAGGTAGACCTCGTCTAAATATGGCTCCAGTTCAGCCTGCTTCACAGATCATTAGCTTCACCCTTCCAGTGTCTAAGCTAATATAGACATGCCTGTTTTTAGCTGGGGTGAGAAAGCCTTGATGTCTTTACTGGTGTGTTAATAATGTGTGTGCATTTACAGAGAAAGGCCAGAGTTCTGGGTAACATACATGTCAGTCACTCTCTAAACTAGCATTTTTGTCTCTCTCTCCCCCCCCTCCCCCCACATTTCTGACTAACACTAGTCTGTGCAGATTTCATTTGGGGGCCCAACTTTGGGGTCAGTGACATTGCACCTAAGGTTGCCAACTCTGAGCTGGGAAATTCCTGGATATTTGGGGGTGAAGCCCAGGGAATGTAGAGTCTGGGGAAAGGAAGGAGCTTAGCAGGGATGTGATGCCATAGGACCCGCCCTTCAAAGGTGCCATTTCTTCTAGACGAACTGATCTCTGTTGTCTTGTCACCTGGAAATCAGTTGAAATTCCAGGAGAACTCCTGGCCCCACCTGGAGGTTGGCACCCTACTCCTTTAGCTGCATTTAAGTGGGATATCCATAAACAGGTGTCAGTAAACATGGTTGATGAATCCCATCTAAAAATGCCACTCTGTTCCTTTAGTGCAGCTGGGGAATCTGATTGCCCATTCCAGAAAATAATCTTGCATTTTTCCAGCATCAGAGTGACCCCCCTTTTCATAGCAGAGAATACTCCCACTCCCATAATACTAAAACTTGCACTTATTTTGAAATCTTAGCGGATAGAAATGGCGACAATCTTAAGGGGTGATCTCACATATTCAGAAAATATTAATTGGTTCAGAGTCACAAAAACCCTTACCATATCGAAAAGCTTGGCAACAGGACTGTTCATGGTCCTTCACAGAGGAACAGTGGACAAGAATTTGATGTTCTAATACACTTTGATCGAACTGCGTAAATATCAGAGTACAAGTTTTGACATACTAGTATGTGACGCCAGCAAGATTATGCCATGTTAACTTGACTCCCCGAGCTGCTTGTTGGAAGGAGTGTGGCGAAATGGGTACTTTTGTTCATGGTCGGTGGGGATGTAAGCTTATTAGAAAATTCTGGGCTGAGATAGTGAAACATATAAAATTAATAACAGGTGAAGAGGTCTGCATGCTCTCAGCGACCGTATTATTGAATCTTTGGAATGACTCTAATATATGCTCCCCAAACAGAAATCTAATTGGTGTTTTATTGACAGCTGCGAAATCTGTCATAGCATCCAATTGGAAAACTGTTCGTCTGTCAACCATCTCGCAGTGGCACTGTAAACTGTGGGGTTATTTTATAATGGAGAAGATAGCAGATCGAGTTCCATTGTCAGAGACTATTGATTAAAACTCCAGATTTGTGGAACAATGGTTTCCAGTGTTAGAATACTTGATGTACAATGGCAGATTAAAAGAAGTTGTGCAGTCAAAGCAATATTATAGTACATTAGCACATTTTTGAACCTGTCAGTATTATCACATTATTTATTTCTGCAATGCTTTTGTTTCCTTTGTTCAGTTCTTGGTAATTTTAAGTTCATAGGTTTACCAATAGAATGTACAATATATGTTTGTTATATGCATTGCTAAGGTAAAATTTAAAAAGTTTTAAAAAAAAGCTTGCAGGCACCCATCAAAATGGATGGGCAATAGAATCCAAATGGACAAAAGGAGATACTTTACTCTGCTCATAAGTACTTTGTGGAATTCACTACCAGTGGGCAAATATGATGATCACTATTGTAGATGGCTTAGGCAGAGGGAGAAGTGACCCTGTTTGCCCTTGCCAAAGAGGTCCCAGAAGAACCCCACAATGGGAGCAGAAGGGGAGTGGCTGTAAGGCTGCGCAACATGTTATGGACTTTTGCTAAGATATGAGAGCTACACATGAACTATGCCATCAGTTATGTGGGACATGAGAGTACACTAGGTGACCAGTGGGAAGATGGGAAGAGATGCCTACACTATAGGAACAAAGCACCATTTTCTGAGGTTACCACCTCCAGGCGGGAGGATTGATATCAGAGATCAAAGACACTCTCACACACAAAGACAGGAGGTTGTAAACTTACATCTGCAACTCTATACACGCATACCCCTTTCATGTACACCTCCTGGTGCCCCTTCCTGCCAGCCTTCATTTCCATATGATACATCAAAGAGCATCACAGCTGGGCGTGAAGACACTGGGATGCTTCCTGAGGACCGGTTCCCATGGTCGGCGTTCCTGTGATCCAGAAGATCGGTGCCAGATCCCGCTGGCAGCGACATCCTGCCCTGACCAGATAGATCTGAATATTGACCCATCCCATATCACCCTCTTAGTGGCTAGAGATAGCATACCTCTATAGGTTTTCTAGGGATGACATCATATCATGCCATCCTCCCAGGTCCTCCCAGGTACCACCTCCCAATAAAAGATACTCCCCAAGGTTAGAGTTCCAGAGTTCCAGATATAGCTCCCTCTCCAATCCCCGATCTCTTCCCTCCCTCTCACGGATTCCTGGGTGCACCACTGGGATCTGCCTCGTGGTTTCCTGCCGGTTCAGAGCCACGACCCTTATCGTCTTCCTGAGATTTCCTCATCTCCGTTTTCCAGCCAGATTCCATCGCATCTATACAGGTAAATATCACCCTCAACGGAAACCATCAATTACCTGCTCATGCACAAGTCCCTATAGCTCCTACCTAAGTTCCTAGTACTGTATGTATGTATGAATGACAGAGCAACATTGCTTTATGTAATCTTTTTATCATATCTCAGTAAACACATTATTCTACATCTTTAATTGAGTCCTTGTCAGTTCCTCAGAAGTATCGGTTAGCGCATCCTCTTTATACATTGGTTAAAGGTTCCGTAAGCCTGCTGCATATTGATAACAGCTAATATTCCCCAAATATTCGTAACATAAAAGAGCAGTGAGGCTAACATGGCCTTCCCAAGATCCCACAGGAATCCATGATCCAGCAGCAACAAGAGGATGTGCAGGGCCTGTTTTCAACCCAACCAGGAAAGACTACAGTGGTTGTACATACAATTGAAAGAGAACCTGAGAAGGTGGTAAGGCCACCTCTGAGGTCCCTGCCCAGGAAGTCCTTGGAGTCCATGTGCCAGGAGTCCCAGGCGATGCCGAAGGTGGGGGTGTGAGCACCACCGACCAGTCCCTAAAGAATCCCAACAGTGCTAGTCCCAAAGCTATGTGGCTTGCTTATGGATGTGTTTGGACTTGAGGGGCATTAAGAATGTCTCTCACATTGAGTAAGGACAGTACCTGACAACCTTGGGCATAACTAAGGGCTACTGGCAGGTTCCCATAAGGGCCACAGATAAAGAAAAGATGGCCTTTGCTACCCTTTCAGGCGTATATCAGTTTGTAATCATGCCCTTTGTATTACACAGAGCAGTAACAGCATTCCAGCAGTTAGTAGATAGGCTGCTGGGGCCCTGTCAGGAGTACGCAGCAGCCTGTATTGATGATATGGTGGTGTTTAGCTGGGCCTAGGATGGGCACCTGAGGCACCTGGAAATGGTATTCACAGTCATCAGGGAGGCAGGGCTGCGCCTGAACACAGCATATAGTATTTAGGACATAAGGTGGAAGGAGGTAAGGTTTGACCTGTACAAAGGAAAACAGAGGCTTTACAGTGGTTACCAGTTCCAAAAATGAAGAAGCAAGTTAAGCAATTGCTGGATCTAGTAGGGTACTATAGTTGCTTTGTCTCTAATCTCACCACTTTAACAGTGCCACAGTCTGACCTGTTATGAAAGGGGGTCAAGGAACTGGGGGCCTTAGAGGTGGTAATGGAAGCCCTGACTAACCCCCTGGTGCTGAAGGGTATCTATTTTACCATGCAGTTCACAGTATATAAAGACCCTTCAGGTAGGTGGTCTGGGGGTGGTCTTCACCGAGGTGGGCTGGAATACCCAGTGCATGTTTCTAAGTAGGAAACTATTTCCGAGAGAACAAGCACACTCCACATTCTGTTTCTGAGTGGCAGCTGTAAAGCTTGACAGCTGATGCCCCTAAAATTTTCTGTGCCACTGTTTTTAATTCTTAGATTTTTTTTTTCTTAGTTTATGGCTTACGGGCTGTTAAACCTGAATAAAGACAAAGGCACACTGAATATTACAGAAAGAGGCTTTAGCGGTCAAAGGGGCTGTAACTAACAAATGGGCTTGCGTTATTATTTCTTAGGCAACCCTTTCACCTCGGTCACAGACCACTCAGCTCTACATTGGGTGAAGGACTGGGGGCAACCCAACAAATGGGTCCAACAGAAGATGATGGCTTTGCCGCCATACACATTTACAGTAAAGCACTGGGCAGCACAGAGGTACTCCGATGTGGATTTCTTTTCATTGTGGCACTTGGATGGAGTGCGTAATAGACACTGTGGGGCACAGGTGGTGTCCGGTGCCTGGGCTGAGGGACGCACCAGGATGCTAATAGAAGGGTAGGGCTCTCTCCAGCCAGCCATGCCATTAAAAGACAGTACAGCCCTGACTTGGATAGCCCAGGCAAGCCTGATCTCACCAGATCTCGGAAGCTAAGCAGGGCCAACCCTGGCAAGTATTAGGATGGGAGACCTCCAGAGAATACCAGGGCTGGGAGGCCAGAGGCTGCCTATCAAGCCACTTCTCTGAACGTCCTCTGTGCCCCAGTAGGAGTCTCCAGAGGTCGCCATGACTTCCAGGCGCAGGCACACACGCACACACACAAATGCAAAAACACCCCCAAAAAGATACTTGCAAGCCAAAGGGAGGGAGGAATGCTGCAGATTCGGCGGAGGGCCGGCACCACTGGGTGGTAGTGACACTGACCCAGGCAAGAAGGTGCTGGTCACAGACAAGGTTGCACATCTATCTCCTTCTGAGGAAACATGTCAGGAGGAAGTTGAGGAACCAGTAGGGTTGCCAAGTCCGGGTTGGAAAATACCTGGGGACTTTGGGGGTGGAGCCAGGAGAAGGTGGGGTTTGGGGAGGGGAGGGGCCTCAGCATGGTACAATGCCATAGAGTCCACCCTCCAAAGCAGCCGTTTTCTCCAGGGGAGCTGATCTCTGCCAACTGGGGATCAGTTGTAAAAGCGGGAGATCCCCAGGCCCCACCTGGGGGCTGGCAGCCCTAGGAACCAGGGAAGGCTCCAGGGAAAGGGGTGACTGGAAGATACAAACTAAAAGTTTCAGAAGCTGGCTAAGAGAAAAGCAACAGTGTCTAGAGACCCCGATGGCCATCCAGCATCCAGTTAATTGGGGCACAGAGGCTAAAGAGGAACTTGGGAGGGAGCCCAGTTGCAATTTGAGTGAAGGGCCTTCTGGTCTGAGACCACAGGTATCTGTGAAAGGAGGCCTTACCATCTGTAGTCTAAAGTGGTACAGCCCAGGCACAGCTTTAATTCTTCAATGAAGATCTCTTATGCTGCTTCTGTGTGTATGCTGCTTCTGTGGGTCTCCAATCATGGTATGAGCTGAAATAACAATTCAGCCTCCCACTGAAATTCACTCCATGTGTCTCAGGTCTTGGAGGCAATCACAAACCATGGCCCCACAATAGCAAATCATGGCCAATCACAACTTTGAGGCCTGTAGCCCTAGATGTCCACCCAGAAGTTGCAGCTATTTAGGGGTTTCATGGAAGACAAGTCCCTGTGGAAAGCGCATCTTCAAGGTAGAAAGTTTGGCAACCGCAGCTATAGAGTTTGGTAAGTGTTCTGGTTACTCCAGTTTATTATTCTAGGGTACTACAGTAAATTCAAAGATGCAGTCCAGTTCGGTTTAATGGAATCTATAAATACTATTTGCACAAAACTTCTCAACCCTGTTCTAAGCTGAAACCAAAAGGATATACACCTAGGAAAATGTGATTGGACGGTGTAATGTACTATGTTCTGTGTAACAACCGGCCTGCCATGTGTTCCCAGGTAATGGCGCCCGCTGCATGGCCACAGCACATGGTCAGGCAGAGAGGGGAGCTTGAAACTGGAGGAACAATAGACATCCGCATTCAAAGCCTCCACCAATGTGGGACCTGGGTTCTCCCTGGGGAGCCAATGCGGCCAAAGCCTCCTCCAGGGAACCTATGACAAACATGCACATATGTTAAGCCCCTATCAGGTCTTTTGGGTGCGGCCGGAGGTGTGGCTCCAGCCAGCATATAATGAGGGCCCTGGAGCCCTGGAAGCATGCTTGATGTGACCATCTACTGCAGTGTTTTTCAACCACTGTGCCGTGGCACACTGGTGTGCCGCGAGATATTGTCAGGTGTGCCGCTGGATTTTTTCAATGAAAGAAATGTGCCTCCCGGGCTGACCTTCCGGGACGCGTTTGCGCATGCAAGAAAGAACAGTGGCGTGGTCTCACTGATTCCGCTCGCACGCTCTGTGGCCGGCCTGAGGTAGGGTGATTTGCACCAAGACATTCCAGTAAACATGAATATGTTTGATGGTAACAGCTAGCTGTTTCTGTCAGGGTGGGGTTCAAATCAGTAGCTGTCCCTCAGCGAAGAATGGGTGTAGTGTGCTTCTCTTCAAATCACTTATGGTCAGCGGAATGCCGTTCACAT
Organism: Lepidodactylus listeri; assembly: GCA_029233225.1. Lineage (NCBI taxonomy): Eukaryota > Metazoa > Chordata > Lepidosauria > Squamata > Gekkonidae > Lepidodactylus > Lepidodactylus listeri. The sequence continues at coordinate 102,145,539 of JARCFY010000008.1, forward strand.
AAGAGTAAGAGTTTAAACTCTCTATTTGAAAAACTTTAGCAGAATCGCAGTATTAAAATACATCCACATTATATTTCTTCTGAAACTCAGGTCAATGTTATGGGAAGGAGCCATTACACTTTGGATCTGTAACTTACGATTTCAAGTTGAGTGGCTATTACGTCTATTTGTAATACTGTCATAGTTAATACTTGAGCTGAGGCAACTAATGACCCATTTATCTTGTATTTCAGTGTTTTTCAACCACTGTGCCGTGAGATATTGTCAGGTGTGCCGCGGGATTTTTTCAATGAAAGAAATGTGCCTTAGCTCGAAAAAGGTTGAAAAACACTGATCTACTGGACATGCTGAATCACTCAATAAAGGCTTCATGATTTCACTGTTCCTGGTCTCCCGAGTCCAGTCCACTTCAGATGGTTTCTTTCTTTTCCCATGGACACATGATGGTCTGCAGGTCCTTCTGCCTCAGGTCTGCATGTAGTGGTTGGCCAAATCCACTCTGCAGATCCACTCTGCAGATGGGATGAAAATGCAAGTGCAAAATACCACTGCAATCCAGCTTCAAACACTGGTGAAAACCAAAGCAGGAAATGGGCTCTGTTGTCATCCATCTGCACAAACTAACATCCAAGAAACAAGGCTCATACTCAGGCCTCCTGCTGGTTCAGGGTGGGGCTGCCAATTCCAGCTTGGGAAACTCCTGGAGATTTGGGGGGCAGAGCCTGGAGATGGTGAAATTTGGAGATCAGGTTAGCTCATCTGGAATGTAATCTACCCTCCCAAGCTGCCATTTCCTCCAGAGGAACTGATCCCTGTAATCTGGAGATCTATTGTAATTCCAGGAAATCTCTAGGCCCCCACTTGAAGGGTGGCAACCCTATTCAGGGACTGCCTCAGTAGGAACCCATAACTTTGTTTCTGAGTACATGGACTAGTGTGTGATGTGACAGATGGAGGCTGGGCTGGTGTTTGCCATTTGCTGGCAACTTGCTGTGTGGGTCACTCAGGAACAAGTTCAGAATACTTTCTCTTACCTTTAATTAACCACAATCAGTTCAAACATGTTCAGGATTTAGCAGGCAGGACCTGCAAATCAGGGGCATGACTTGCAGATAGTCTTCTGCTCAGCCTGTCTTATTTCTGGAAGTGAAAGACAGCTCGGGCAACAGAAGAATGTCATAATTTCCCCCATGCACATGAAAGCTTATACCCAGAATTAAACTTCGTTGGTCTTAAGGGTATCACTGGACTCAAACTTTGTTCTGTTGCTTCGGACCAATATGGCTACCCCCCATTTCTGTAGTTCTTTATCATGCAACAACATGTTTCTTGGACACAGAACCACACAGATTGTGGGGCGGGAAGAGAAGGATAACATGCTCCCTGCAGAAAAAAACACAAAATTTTGCTATACATAGAAACTAACATATAGGAGAGAAGGGTAGGCTAGAAATTTCCTCATTTTAACTGCATCAAAGGAAATTTGAATGAGGGAGGATTCAGTTATGATGTCCTCCCCCTTCAGCCTAAGGTGGTATGTTCCATGATCTGTTTTGGCTGCTGAGCCTTAGTGGCAGATGATGAATTCATTTATTACTTGAAGACATTTCTCCCAAAAGGGATCCAAAGTAGATCATGACAGAATGTTAAAGGACAGTAGATGAAACAACAGGGTTCTTAATAAAAACACAGAATCAAAATAAGAAAAAAAGAGGTTATTTTATTATCACTGGTTATCAAAAGTGCCATCAAGTTGCAGCTGGCATAACGATCCCATAGGGTTTTCAAGGCAGGAGATGTTCTGTAGGGATGGGCACGAACCGGGAAAATGTGCTTTGTGTTGGTTTGTGGCTGAACCACAAACCAAACTTGAAGGTTCATTCACAAACAGAAGTGGTTTGTGGTTTGTGGCCCCACAAACCCTGTTAAAAAGGACCACAGCCCCTTTAAATGGGGTTTGCAGAAAGTCTGAAAAACAGCTGAACAGTGGAGAGCAGTCTGCTTTCCACCGCAGAACTGTTTCCGCTTTCTTGTGCTGTCTCTTTACAGGGTCTGAACAAGAGACCTCGAAAAAGAGCTGGGGGGGGGGGGGGGTGTGGTTTAAAGGGACTGCACAAGAAAGCCCAAAAAACAGCTGAGCTACGAGGAGGCACTCGGTTCCACTCAGCTATTTTGCTTTTTGTGCAATCCATTTAAAGGGACTGCACAAGAAAACCAAAACAGCTGAATGGCTTTAGAGGGACTGCAATGAAAGCCCGAGAAACAGCTGAGTGGCAGGGAGGTGTTCCCTGCCACTCAGCTGTTTTTTGATCTTTTTCAGGGAACAGAAAGCAGGGGTTTAAAGGACTCAGAGTCCCTTTAACCCCTGCTTTCTGCTCTATCCATGGACCACCACAAACTGCTTTAAAAGACTGTGGAAGTTTGTGATGGTAGACCCGACATGAACTTCAGTTCACGAACCACAAACAGAGCAAAATTAATGACAAAATTTGTTTTGTGGTTCAGTTCATGCCCATATCTGATGTTCTGAGGTGGTTTGTCATTGCCTGCCACTGTGTGGTGACCTTGGACCTCCTTAATGGTTTCCCATCCAAGTACTAAACAGGACTGATTCCAAAGTCTGACAAGTCTGACAAGATCAGGGTAGCTTGAGCCATCAAGGTCAAGGCTACCAACTTCGAATTGCTATCCTAAACAACTCAGTATCTGGGGTTAGACCTCCCACCCCTGCACATCTCCAAGGAGACAAGAGGCCTCCAGAATGTACCAAGGGAACTCCCTGGGGCCCGGAGTGGTGCCACGGGAGCGTTTTCCCAGCTCGCCACAATGCCCAGAAAAGCTGAGTAGAGCACGGGCCGGCCAGCAGCCAACCATCAGGAGTCAGGAGAAGAGGCATACGGCAACAAGGGAAGCAGAAGAGCAGTAGAACCCACCACAACTGATGGCCCTTCTTTCATCAGTTGTGGGAGCTAGGAAGGCTTCTTGGGAAGGGTGTAGCTCCTGCTGGAGAGCTGCCGGTGCCTGACTGCCCACTTCTCACACAGCATCAAGTCTGCCCATCTGATGCACAAGGGGCAGGAGAAAGGGGGATGAGCCTAAACGCCAGCTCATGCAGGACGTGCCCACCCACTGGAGCTCCATGTACTCCATGATAGCATATTTGGTGGAGCAGAAGAATGTGGTTCAGGATACCATCTCCATCGTGACTATCTTGCACGTGGAAGGGGAGCTCAATGTCATTTCCAATGACTGATCCTCTCCCAAATTGTGTGTGTCCTGAAGCCTTTCCAGGACACCACCGACATGCTCTGTGCCCACACAGCCAGTATGGGGCAAGTAATCCCCCTGATTTGAGGGCTGAACAGAGCGTTGGCTTCCGTACTGCAGCCAGGCCTCTAGGGGGTGGCTGTACTCTCACCGGTCCAGGTCTTGGCTGAGAGGTTGCAGATGGGCATCTCCACTAGGCTGCATACTCTCTGCCAGGGGTCATTTCGTAGAAAAAGAGGTGCAGGAGCTCATTAGCATAACTCATTAGCATAACTCATTTGCATATGCCACACCCCCTAACATACTGGAAGTGTCAGAAGGCAACACCCACCCCTCAGGCTCTACTCCACAGGTGAGTGAAACTGACCTGCTCTTCCTCCATTCCCTTCCCCATCCAATACTTTGTGCAATAAAAATAAGTGTAAAGAACACACCCTCATTCTCTTCCTGCTCCCTTGAAACCACCAGGTTTCAAGTAGACTTGAGATACCCAGGACATGTGCACCACCCATCCCTTTCCCTTCCCCACCCCACAACAAGACACCCTGTGAGGTAGGTCGGGCTGAGAGGGGTCTTTTGAGAACTGCTCATGAGAGAACAGCTCTGAGAGAACCTGTGACTGGCCCAAGGTCACACCAGCAGCTGCAGGTGGAGGAGTGGGGAATCAAACCCAGTTCTCCCAGATTAGAGTCCAACTCCTGACCACTACACCAAACTGATGGGGTGGAAGCTGCTGAAGGGTTGGTGAAATTTCTCCAGTACTTATATGCCATGTGCCCAGATAAAAAATGGTATACTTAAAAAATTTATATGCCACCTTGAGCAAGTCTCTGGAAAAGCAGCATACAGTCATAAAAGGAACAATGATAAAATTATCAATATTAAAACAAAACATTAAAAACAATAAAGACACTAGCAGGGCTTTCCCCGGGGCGCTGCACCTCTGCACTGCTCGGGGAAGCCGAGGAGGGGGCGGGGCTTGGTCATGTGCCCGCCCCCTGGGCTCCTCACTCCCGGAGCTGCGCTCCTGTGCGCTCTTGCTCCAACGGACCCCTGCTCTCTGCAAAGAATGGGAGTACAAGTTGGCCTGTATCTGCAGCCCACTTATCAAAGACAGCACTGCTTTCCATAACGCAGGGCTCACAGAGTGGAAACATGAACTCTGCAGAGAAGTGAGGAGGCTTCAGGCCAGCAGACATGGCCAGAGGGAACAGGGGGTAAAAGAAGCTGGGGGGGGGGAGAAGGATGCGCAGACCAGCACCTCTGTCTCCAAGAACCCAGCCAAGCAGAAGCCCCACTACTGGTGGTGGTGAGGTGGTAGATCAGCAGAAGTGGCAGGCAAGCCGGGCAAGCCATGGTGGTGGATCCAGCAGAGCTGATGGTGAGGGTGTACCTCACCAAGTCCCCTGAGCCCACTGTGTCTGATCCCCTCAAATACTGGTCACGCAAGGCCATCATCTGGGCCAGTCTCTCTTGTGTGGCCATGAATCTCCTCTCCTGTCCTTCCCCCAGGGTGCAGAGCGAATGGGTGTTCTCCCACCTGGGAGACCTTCTCGGCCCCCACTACTCTCACCTGGACCTGGCCAGGGTGGACAAGTTTTCCTTCCCGAAGGTCAACCTCTCCCTGCTGGGCCACCCAACTCTGGATCTGCCGGAGTGAGATCCAGGCCTCCCAGTGTTGTCCTCCCCCTGGTGTCCCCTCCCCACATTCCTCCTCCTCTCCATGTGATCCAGCGTATGGCCCACGGGTTGCCCCCTTGGTGCTTGAGTGGGAGGATGGCTGGATGAGGCTGGGCTTGCCCCACAGCCGACCCAAACAATATCTATATTATGAGTGAACACCTACCTCATGAACTATCATTTACCTCAAAACAAAACACCTACCTCATGAACTATGCAACATTTACATCATAGCAGAACACCTACTTCAGGGAACGACAACCACCTCAGCAGACATCCACCTCTACAAACACCTTTTATATATATATTTTATTATTTTCAAGTAAGAAAAACAGACAACACAGATACACAAAGAAAAAAGACAAAACCGCATAAAACACTGTATAAGCAAGCCCCTGTCTGACTACTCCTTTTGATTGCATTTTTAAAATAATTTTATAATTATAATTGACTGCATTTTATAACTTTTATCATTCACGATCACAACAGATGATCTCTTATCTGGACAATTTGTTCCACTAATGGTGATAAACCATCCAAAACTTTCAGCTGGAGGGGGGGGGGGGGCTGTGACCAGGGAATCGTTGTGTTTGGGCCTGACGGGGGCTGGAGGGATTCTGGGCACACTTCCTTCCTCATGATGTCTGGCTGGGGTGCCTGCCAAGCTGCCATGCCATCATTGTGTGGAGCCCCCATTGAAACTCTGGGGATGCCTGTTCTGCTGCCTTTCTGTTTCTGAGCAGAGTAGAAGTATTTGCTGTGGTGGATGAATGTGCTCCAGACCCAGGTGCAGCGACAAATAAAACACCCCACTCATGGGTGTGCTCTGCACCTGTCTGCTTCCACCCTAGCTTGTGCGTGCCTCAGCTGAGTACCCGCATTCAATATACCCTCCTAGCTGCCATGGGGGTACTTTGGGGAGCACCCATCAAAACACTGGGGATGCCTGCCTTTCCACCAGTCTTTCAGATACTGACTGCATGTGTTGGCCGGGGGGGGGAGGGCTGTGAGTGGATGGGTGCACTCTGGACCCAGGTGCAGATTTGAATAAAACACCCTTAACAGTAGGTGTGCTCTGCACCTGTCTGTTTCTTCCCTAGCTAGTTGGGTGCCTTGGCTGAGTACCCACATCCATTACACCCTCCCTGCTGCCACAGGGGTCTTTGGGGACCCCCTGTTGAAAGTGTGCAGGTGCCCAGCTTTCCATCTGTCTTTTGTATACTGGCTGCATGTTTCAGCTTTTGGTGGAGGTGATCATGCTTTGGGATTTGTCAGGGTTGGATTCAGGGATTTTGAGCCACCACGTCAACTCCTGTCTCTGGGCTTTGACCCACCACCTCTACTTCCTTCTCAGAGCTTTCGATCTGCCCACCATGTTCACTTCCTTCTCAGGGCTTCCAGACACTACTTCAAAATACATCATTGCACACTTGTTTGTGTTTGGGTGTCAGGGATCAACTCAGGGCTTTTTAGCCACCATGTCCACTTCTTTCTCACTGCTTACAAGCCACCACATCTACTTCCATCTCAGGGCTTTGACCCACCACCTCTACTTCCTTCTCAGGGATTTGAGCCATCATGTCTACTTCCATCTCAGTGCTTTTGAGCCACCATATCTAATCTAATCTGAATTCCAGGATGTTTGAACTCTGCTGTTCTATACTAGATTAGATCAAGCGTACATTGAATTAAGATCATGTTTCCAAAAAGCTCACCAGCTGAGTATGAAGGCAACTGATGGTAGCCAAGCCAGATCAGGGTAACTGCACGTTCTCCTGAGGAACTACACTTCCGGTATTTTGTTTTTGAGCCACAGTGCAGCAGATAGCTTTCTGTTGCACCCCACCTCCCAATTTAAGAAACCCAAGCACTTAATTGCTCTTCTCTGGGGACTGGCCATTTCCAGTGTCTTCAGAATGGGCAGTATTTCACATTACAAGAGACAAAGTGAGCTTGCATTCCAACTGTGCGTCCTTGACATGACAATGAGCTGTCCAAGATCTTTCTTCTCCTGCCAGTGTCAGGCATTTGACAAGACGCACCAAACACCACACACAGTACCATACAGGTTTCCACAAGTCATATGCTCATCAATAGTTTTCTCCACATGGATTGATCTGTATTCAGAAGAGGTTCCTGAGTAAGTATAAAAGTTGAGAATGTGAGCAATAAATATCTTGGAAATTTGAAAGACACACACTGCTATCTAGTGGCAAAAGGAAACATCACCATCCAATTTGTTTTTAAAGTGCTGCGAGATTTCTGTTTATTCACCCAACAAAACAGCATCCAGACCCTTCAAGTGTTTGTTTCAACCACAGATGCTTTTTATAGAGCCAGGGGTCATTTCGTAGAAAAAGAGGTGCAGGAGCTCATTAGCATAACTCATTAGCATAACTTATTTGCATATGCTACACCACTTGACATCACCGGAAGTATGTCAAAAGGCAAAAAAGAAAGGAGAGAGAGAGAGAGAGCTGGCAGAGAGGGGACAGCTACTAATCGAAGCCTCAGAAATACCACTATTCTGGGAGGATAGCTTCAGTGGTGGCTGAAGCCTTCAGAAGGCTGGTCGGAGGCACAAGGACCTTTCCAGGGGATGGGGTCATTTTGCTGCAGCCATGACACAAGCAGGCATTCCCCCGCGGGGGGGGGGGGCTAGCACCAACTCCCGGAGCTGCACTCCCCCGAACTCCCGCTCAAAATGACCCCTGTATAGAGCTATTTAATACACTGTCTTAGGATCAAAACAGAGAAAACACTGGGAAATCCATGATCAGATCCTGCCAGCATGTTTGTCAATCTAACAGACACTCGACAAGGGTCCAATATAGACCAAAGCCATATGGAATGGGGAAGGAAGAGGGGTTTAACCCTTGCCCTCTGGGGAGTTTCACCATTTACAATGAGCCCACATATTGTGATTTGTCCTTTAAGGAAAAATACAGACAACCTTTCTTTTTCCCTTTTGTGATTAATAACAGCAGTGGGGGATTAGTACAACCAGTAAAATTTTACAGGTGGAGAATTAAATCTCCTTTTTCAGCCTTGCAGGGCCTTAAAAAAATCTCCATGTGGATTCTTTTGTCATTTTAAAGAAAATGTGATTGTAGATCTCCCAGCATCAAATCTACTAAGACATTTTGGATGCCTGCAATTTACACTCAGTTGTAACCAGGGGTCCTTTCGAGCAGGAGCTCGGGGGAGCGCAGCTCCGGGAGTTGGTGCCAGTTCCCCCCCCCCCCCGGTGGGGGAATGCCTGCTTGTGTCATGGCTGCAGCAAGATGACCCCGTCCCCTGGAAAGGTCCTTGTTCCTCCGAACAGCCTTCTGAAGGCTTCAGCCACCACTGAAGCTATCCTCCCAGAATAGTGGTATTTTTGAGGCTTAGATTAGTAGCTGTCCCCTCTCTGCCAGCTCTTTCTTTCTTTCTTTCTCTTTCTTTCTTTCTTTCTTTCTTTCTTTCTTTCTTTCTTTCTTTCTTTCTTTCTTTCTTTCTTTCTTTCTTTCTTTCTTTCTTTCTTTCTCTTCTCTCTCTCTCTCTCTCTCTCTCTCTCTTTCTTTTTTTCTTTCTCTCTCTCTCTCCCCCCTTTCTTTCTTGCCTTCTGACATACTTCTGGTGATGTCAGATGGTGTAGCATATGCAAATAAGTTATGCTAATGAGTTATGCTAATGAGCTCCTGCACCTCTTTTTCTATGAAAGGACCCCTGGTTGTAACTAGAGGCATTCAGCTACCATGTTATCTGGTGAAACTGAATGCACAGTCTTCTCAACTTCCCACAGCTACCTTATCCAGCAAGCAGGCACCAGCCTTCTCCCTGACTGTCTCCATTGCCCATCTCTTTCTCCTTCTCTTCCACACACACCCTCCCTGACACAAGCCCTACTTTGTGATCTTAACCTCAATAAAATGGCAGCAAAAGTTCATTGCTACAGCATGAACTTCTGTGCATTCTTAGAGTGCCTGGCTGCTATGGGACAAATGGGACCATCATTGTGTTATTGGGTCAATCATTATTTTTTCATTATTGCAACAGTACTCTCCTGCCACAGACTTCCTGGGATACAATGGACACATAAACACATAGAGTCTACAGTCTATCGTATCAGTGTGTAGAATGCATACTTAGAATCCACCTTATCTTAATGTTAAAAATGATAACCATTGTGACGGCAAAGTACTGTCTATAAAATATTGGGTGAGTGTAGAAATAGGTGGCAGGTCCAATGATGCAGAATTAGTTCCATGTCCTGTGTCTCTCTCTGCTGCCTGCTTGCCTGCTCGCCTGCCCGCTGGGGGCTCCCACACTCCCTCCTAACGCTGCAGCTTCTGGGACTGCTGGGGCAGGCTCCACTGCCTGCTTGCCTGCCAGCCCACCTGGCACTTCCTTTCCCGCCCACACCCCCACCTCCCCCCCATCAACTTTCCATCCTGCCTCCTTCTGCTGGCAAGCTGGGTGTGCTCCCCAGTGCTGGGGGCTCCCGCCCTCCCTCCTAACATTGCAGCTTTGGGGACTCCTGGGCAGGACCATGACCTCCGCACTGGATGTGCACTTGAACATTTAAATATTGAATTGAATGATTGCTCATGTGCTCAAAGGCAGAAGCTGAAAAAAAAAGACCTCATTGCATGAAGAACAGTCAGACAACCCTAATCGCAATCCATGTGAGAGATGGCTGTCCTGATCAGCAAAATCATAGATTTAAAGTGCAAACACCTGGAAAGTGCTTGATTTTCCCAGTGTCGGAAAACTCGCTAGGGAATTAGGTAGATTGCACGAGTGAGCCTGCTTTGGTGTGGGAGGTGGATGTGAGCATCTGATCAGTGATTTTAAATGTGAGAGGGAACAGTGATGAAACCTGATCAAAATAACCATGTGACCACAGCCTAAGTTTTGGCATTCAGCTACCAGAACTTCACATTGAAGCTGAGTTATAGATCCTTTATTTCCTGCACAGAGTCTATAGGGATGTATCCCAATAATAATTCTATGTTGAACATAATTGATATGGGTGTGACTTTTGATCCAGAATGGTGATACTACCAAATAGCTTTGCATAAAAAAGTAAGGTTTCACTAACACAGGATGTCTGAGTACGTGGGGCACCAGAAAGTGTTTGATTGCATTGTAGCTCTGAACCAAAACAAAACCTAAGACCTGAAATTCCTTAAGGAGGAGGTGCCACAGTGAGCCACCTACTAACGAGGCTACCACCATTGAGAGGTGGCTTTGAGGTTTGGGTAGGCTTTGTATGCTGTCTGCAGATGAGCAGAGAGATAGATATTCAAGAATTACACATGCCCCTTGTTTCCATTTAATTTAATTTGAACATCTGGCATTTCTTATTCCATATATGGTAACAATCTTTATTGTAAGATTTTGAACATCACTTAAATCACATGGGAAATTAGTTTGATGGTCCCATAGTTGCTGCAGTCTTTGGCATCTCCTTTCATTGTAATTCAAATGCAAATTGTGTGTTTCCAGTCTGTGGGCCATTTATTTTGTTTTCAATATTTGTGGGCATACTCTTGTTAAGATTCTGAGGGTCTCTGTTTCTGTGGATTGGAATAGCCTTTATTAATAGTTAGTCTTTATTAATGGCCCATGGCCAGTAAATAAATAAATAAATACTATCACACGTAAGAAAAACAATAAAAACAATAACATGATTAAAAATATACTAAAATTGAATGTACAAATTCAAAAATCTGATAAGGCAGTTAAGCAAATCAAGTTCCCACCATTCCTTTAGAAACATAGATAGTATGTAATTTTATCACTTGAGCACAAAATTTTGCTATTAGTAGTCTCCATGATCTCATCAGAAAGGAGTTTATTAACAATCCCTTCCTTAGAAATTTTGGGACTTTTCGGTAGTATTGGTGACACAAAAGTCAAGCAAATTTCATTGTATATTGAGCAGTGAAGTGTTATATTGTCTCTATCACATCAACGTTAGAACGTTACAAGGACATACTCTCTCAGCTTGAGGGATTTTATTATATTTACCCTCAACAACTGATGACAGTACTGCTAGCCTTGAAAGAGAAAAGGCTCTTCTTTGCTTTGTATTTTCCGAGCTATATAAGAGGCCAGTTGGAAAAGGTCGCATCTTTGAGGGGCAACAATAAAATCTGGTGCTTTGGAAATGTCAGATTGGCGTTCTATGTCTTCCACTCTCTGCCCGAGGAGCTGGCTAGCTGTATCCCAACCCAGATGAAGAACTGAATCAGGGGGAAACCCAAACTGAATTTTGTAGGTTTCATTAACACTATTGCCAAATTTGACAAGATTACAGGAGCATATTGTGAAAATGTTCACTGTCACTGATGAAGACTACTAAGGCACTTTTTGAGGTAAATGAATGTGGATAGTTTGGGTTTCCAAAATCCGATAGCAGTATATCCCACTTCTCGGCATCAGTGAGAGTGTAATCTCTGGACCCATTTTACTTTAAGTGGAATAAGATGCCAACCCTCCCTCCCATGACTTTATTGCCAGCATTCCACTGCCCTAATCCTGTCAAACATTTCCAATTAAGCAGCCAGTTAATGAAGCGTTGAAAATGAGAACTAAGCAATGCTGTGTAAGTCTCTTAATTCTCAGTGTGTTTTCTTGCTGAAGTGGTTTTTCTGTCTATACAAATGTTTTGAAAGTTGGAAGGGAGTGTACGTTTCACAGAGCTTGAGATTTCTAGGGCTTTAGAATACCCAATAAACTATGACCTTAAAAGTTATGAACTCAGAACAAAGCCATGGCTGAGATTCCAGCCATGGCCAGACAAATGCTGATGGAAGCTTGTTGCTCCAGGATTGGTTCTAGACATTTGCCATGCCAATCAAGGTACACACATTCCCTCCTGAGTCTGCACTCTCACTGTCACTCTCACTGTCTGTGTCTACTGAGGCATGAAGTTAGCTCTCATATATTCTGTATTTCGTGTTCATAGTATACATCCTGGCATATTTGTGTATGGGAGCGCTGCAGTCCCAATAAAGCCACTTTAGTATCATCTGTATATCTATTTCTCAAGTGTGATGATCCCCATCTGTGGATCAGGCCCCATCCTGTGGATCAGGCCATACTTACTTTAAACAGATGTTTCTGCAAACTTGGGGGAACCCATAGGTTTTGCAGAAAAATCTGACATCTTAAAAAATACATTGGGGGGTTGAATTCCCCCGAGATACAACAGAGGTCATTGGTGGTGTTGGAAAACCCTGTGAGCTGCATTGGGCCCAGTGGTGGCAGTGGAGCACGCTCTGAAAGCCACGGCTGGACCTTGTGGTGATGCTGGTGCAGTTTAGGAGCTGCAGCAGGCGCAACAAGAAAGTGCGGGGGGGGGAAATGGAATTTCCTCTCCTGAGAGTCTCATGAGCCCCCCACTGAGTTGGGAAGGAAGGAATCAGGTGGGGGGCACAGGAATCCTCACCAACCCCTGCCAAGCCAGCAAGCCTGCCTGCCTGCTTGAAGGGAATTGTGCATGAGTCCTGGCCACTCTCTGCCACCGAGCTATCACCCAGGGAGTTGAGTGGGGAGGCACACCAGTCCTTGCTGCGCCCCCCCCCCCCCCCCCGGCACCAAGCCTGCAACCCTTCCTGATGGAAGGGATCTGAGAGGTTGTGTGAGTCCTCACTGCTCCCCACCACTGAGCTCTCACCCAGGGAGTCAGGGAGGAGGAGCAGCAGTCCTTGTTGTCTGAACCTCCCCCCCCCCGCCCCGCTCAGGCGGCAATGAGGTAACTGCCTTGTGGCAGCAGCAACAGTTGGGGCAGTGGCTGGCGAGCTGCACCAGCCCAGCAGGAGATATGGTGGGGAGAGGGATTCCCCCCACCCCCGTGAGTATCAGGGCGGGGTGGCAGATAAGGGGAGGGGGAGGTCTTGCAAACCAAAGACCATAACTTCTCTAAATGAGTCCATCTAGCTCATGTTTGTTTGTTTGTTTATTCAGTTTTTAGCCCTCCTTCCCCTGTACAACAGGGCTCAGAGTAGGTAACAATATGTACATAATAACATCTCTAGTTAAAGTATGAAAACATTAAAACAATCCTTACAAAAGATGGCATATAAAAAGTGGGCACAATCTAGTGCCTCTTACCGGGAGGGAGAATAAATATCCCCCGTTAATCAGTGGGAAAAATTCAAGTACCAAGAAAGGGGGGGGGGGAAGGAAACAGAAGGGTAAGGAAGGGAAGGGAGGACAAGGGGGAAGGGAAATTGTCACAGTCTTCAACTGTAAGCCTGATGGAACATCTCCATCTTGCGGGCTCCATGGAACTGCAACAGAGTTTGCAGGGCCTGGATTATTTCGCTTACTAGAGGACAGCTGGATATTTGGGGGGCCAGGGATCCCCAGTAGATTATTATCCATTGAGCATAACAGTCTTTGGGGCATGTACCAGGAGAGGCAGTCCCGGAGGTATGCTGATCCCAGACCATTTAGGGCTCTAAAAGTTAGCACCACTACCTTCGTTGGGTCTTCCTCTTTTCCTCCTGCCTTCAACTTTGCCTAGCATGATTGCCTTTTCCCACTGACTCTTGTCTTCTCATAATGTGAACAAAGTACAATTGTCTCAGTTTAGTCATTTTAGCGTCTAGGGAGAACTTAGGCTTGATTGGGTCTAGAATCCACTTATTTGTACATATCTGTAAAACTCTCCTCCAATATCACATTTCAAAGGAATCAACTTTCTTTCTGTCAGCTTTCTTCATTGTTCAGCTTTCACACTCATACATAGTAATGGGGAACATCATGGCATGAATTAACTCAATCTTGGTCATCAGTGGCACATCTCTGCACTCTTACCTTAAAAACCCCATGATTAGGCAATCCAAAATCAAAAAGAAAAAATGAGAAATCTAAGATAAATACACTGGGGGGTTTAAAAACCCAAAATGATAAATGGAGCACCTGTGGCTTTAGGAAATGGATTCCCTCAGTGGCCATTGCTTGGCAACCACAGTTCTGTCAGTAAAAGACAATGGGAGTGGCAGAGTCCTTTTCAGCCCTATTTTGGTTTCTGAGGGAGGACTCATTGGGGCCAGGTCTGCCAAGAGTTCCCAGCTCCAGGTTGGAAAAATCCTGGAGATTTGATGGTGTAGTCTGAGGAAGGCAGGGTTTGGGGAGGGAAAAGGCCTTAGTTGGATATAATGCCATAGAGTCCACACTTTACAACAGCCATTTTCTCCAGGTGGACAGATCTTGGCTGGCTAAAATTCTGCAGCTTGAGGAAGGGGTTGCACCCCATATAATAAAAGCATTTCGAGTGTGTTCCTTGCAACCTGGCCACAATAAAGGGCCCAGAGATACTATTATTGAAGTCCCAGACCTATGCTTTAAAAGGAGACTGCTTCAACTATTGAGAGAAAATGGCAGCCTTCACCGGTCAAAATTGGTTCAAACCAGGGCTGGGGGAGTACATTTATGCACTGGAAGTGCTTAAATATCAACCGCTTTATAGATATAATACCAAAGGGGCACCTATTTGTAAAAGATCAGAAGTGTAACCATACTTTGCCTTTGTCTGAATACTTACAAGTTAGTAATTTATTAGCTACGCGTAAATTTAGGCCCCCTATCCGAAAGGGGTTAACCGACTTCGAAAAACTACTGTATCACGATGATGTTCCTATTAAGGGACTTTCAAATATCTATAACATTTTACTGAAAGTAGAGCATCCTAGTTGCCACTTCTACTAAGGCGCCTGACATAAAGACTTAGGCAAGGAGCTATCACAGGATCAGTGGCACAAAATATGGAATGCCCCAGCATACACTTCCAAAGCGATTCCATTACAACTACAAACGTATAAAGTTGTGTCCAGGTGGTAGTTAACACCAGCTAGGTTGTCTCGTACTTCACTAGTGTCTTCCAATTGTTGGGAATATTGCAGTCAGAAGGGAACCTTTTTCCACAATTGGTGGACGTGCAGGGTGATCAGGTCGTTTTGGGAGCAAATAATGTCAGAAATCGCTTGTATAACAAATATTGCAATTCCACTGAACCCTGAGTTGGTCCTTTTGAATTTATGGGAAACCTTTAAAGTCTCCAAACTTGAGAAAGACCTGATTATGACGATAGTCACGGCAGCAAAAAACATAACAGCGATAAAGTGGCAAGACAAAAACCCTCCAATGATCCATCTTTGATATACAAAATTGTGGGATTATTTTAGATGGCATTCAGCATTCAGAGTTACAGGTCAATGAGTCATATGTAATTAATAGATGGGCTCCGTTTCTGAAATGGAAATTCAAACATGAAAGTCCTTTTGGTCCTGATGCCTTAACTAATTTTAGCTTTGTAATGACAACTGAATGATTATCGTAATACTGAATGTTAATTATTTGATTTGTGTTACTTTATAGATGCAGCCCGGTTGAAAGTTAATGGGTATTGTACCCTTATTGTTTCTCAATAATTTTTTTTTTTTAAAGATCTCTGTTGTCTGGAGTTTAGTTGTAATTCTGGGATAACTTCAGGTCTCACCTGGAGTTTTGTAACCTTAGGCCTGGCAGCAGTTTCTGAATTACTTGATACCTAAACTGCAGGACTCCACTAGGCCTGGAAGCTTGCTACTGTTCAACAGCATCCACCCTATGAAAGCCAGTGTGGTGTTGCAGTTAGGAGGAGGAGGAGGAGATTAGAGTTATACCCCACCCCTCACTCAGAGTCTCAGAGCGGCTTACAAACTCCTTTCCCTTCCCCTCCCCACAACAGACGCCCTGTGAGGTGGGTGGGGCGGAGAGAGCTCTTTCCAGAACTGTCCTTGAAAGAACAGCTCTGACAGAACTATGGCTTGCCCAAGGTCATCCAGCAGCTGCAAGTGGAGGAGTGGGTAATCAAACCCGGTTCTCCCAGATTAGAGTCTGTGCATTTAATCACTACACCAAACTGGTTAAAACATCAGAGGAGGGTCTGGGAGACTCAGGGTCGAATCCCCATCTTGCTGTGGAAGCTCACTGGGTGATTTTGGACCAGTCACATACTTTTAGCCTTATCTACCTCACTGGATTGTTGCGTGGATAAGAAGGAGGAGAGGAAAATAATGTAAGCTGCTTTGTTCTCCACTGTGAAGAAAGGTGGGGTATAGATGAAGTAAATAGATAAATAGTATAGACAGGGGTCATTTCGTAGAAAAAGAGGTGCAGGAGCTCATTACCATAACTCATTTGCATAACTCATTTGCATATGCCACACCCCCTAACATACCGGAAGTGTGTCCGAAGGCAACACCCACCCCTCAGGCTCCACTTCACAGGTGAGTGAAACTGACCTGCTCTTCCTCCATTCCCTTCCCCACCCAATACTTCATGCAATAAAAATAAGCGTAAAGAACACACCCTCATTCTCTTCCTGCTCCCTTGAAACCACCAGGTTTCAAATAGACTTGAGATACCCAGGACATGTGCACCACCCATCCCTTTCCCTTCCCCTCCCCACAACAAGACACCCTGTGAGGTAGGTGGGGCTGAGAGAGGTCTTTTGAGAACTGCTCATGAGAGAACAGCTCTGAGACAACTTGTGACTGGCCCAAGGTCACACCAGCAGCTGCATGTGGAGGAGTGGGGAATCAAACCCGGTTCTCCCACATTAGAGTCCAACTCCTGACCACTACGCTAAACTGATGGGGTGGAAGCTGCTGAAGGGTTGGTGAAATTTCTCCAGTACTTATGTGCCATGTGCCCAGATAAAAAATGGTATACTTAGAAAATTTATATGCCATCTTGAACAAGTCTCTGGGAAAGCAGCACACAGTCATAAAAGGAACAATGATACAATTATCACTATTAAAACAAAACATTAAAATCAATAAAGACCCTAGCAGGGCTTTCCCCGGGGCGCTGCGCCTCTGCACTGCTTGGGGAAGCCGAGGAGGGGGCGGGGCTTGGTCATGTGCCCACCCCCTGGGCTTCTCACTCCCGGAGCTGTGCTCCTGTGCGCTCCCACTCCAACGGACCCCTGAGTATAGATGAAAATGGGAGACAAATAAATGGTAGATTGGTGAATGGCTGAGAAGGAAATAATGAGGCAGGGAAAGGGGAGAGGATATGGGGGCTGCCAAGGGGAGGGGGAGAGGGATAGAGGGGAAAGAGAGGCACCACCCCAGAAGTCAATGAGGATTCCCTGCCATGTAAGTGGGCCTAGTCCAGTGGCAGGCACCACATAACTTGGCCATAGTTTCCTAGATAGTCTGCTGGAGAAAGGGAAAGAGGGAAAGCTTAAGACAGAGAGCTGATGGGTGGGAAAGAGATAAGGTTGTCCTGGAGATTTGGGGAGTGAAACCTGGGGATGGTGGGGTTTGAGGAGGGGAGGGACCTCATAAGGGCATCATGCCATAGACTCCACCCTCCAAAGCCACCATTGCTTCCATGGGAACTAGAGTGGGGGCTGGCATTCCCCCAGAATTACAACAGCTGTCCAGATGACAGTCATCAGTTCCCCTGGGGAAAATGGTTGATTTGGAGGGAGGATCCTGCTGAGGTTGCTTCCCTCCCTAAACCTCACCCTCCGAAGACTCCACCCCCAAATCTCCAGGAATGTCCCAACTTAGAGCTGGCAACCTTACGAGGGAACTGATCTGTTTAGTTGGGGGATCCATTGTGATTCCAAGAGATCTCCAAGTTCACAATCCTAGAAGGAGAGGAGGGAGGAAAAGGGGAGAGGTTATGGAGCTTTCAGAAAAGGGGGAGAGGAAATATTGGGGGAAATAGTCCTGCAAGTCCTTGTGGGTTCCCACTTGTCTTTACTTAATGCAGGGTTCCCCTAAGTGCCACCAACTAGTATTTATCTTGGCTCCCACTGGACTTTTCAGAAAGTGGTTAGGGCCATTGTAAGGCAGGGCTTGTTACTGGCTACCCTCATTCAAATGGTCTACGTAGGAGCAAATAATAACATGGAGCTTTGGGGTAGTATTAATTAGTTTTATTGTCAAATGTTTACATAATTCCAAACAGCAAATCGGAGATATCCGTGCAGCAATTTTGAAGAAGAAATATCGAAATGCACTGACAATCCAGAGGCATGTCAAAACATTGGATTCTCTGGAAGCAGTTATCTTCTCCTGCAAGTTTAATGTTTGGACTGTAAAAAGAGAGGGCTGATGCACCCTTTGATTAACTAAATATTTTGGCTTTTTTGCCACAAGCCTCAATTCATATGATAATTATTGTGAATGTTATTTGGAAGTGTGTTTCATGTGGAATAAGTTTATTGACAGTAATTTACCATATTTCATAGAGTATATAATTAAATCCACATTGTTGGTGTTAAAATATTGCATAATGGCTAGATAATTATGTTTCTTCTTGGTGATTTTTTCTATTGTTTCAACTATTGTACACCAAGGGTCCCCTAGAGGATCAAGAGGAATGGTAACACCTGTGGTTTCCTTAGTCAGTGTGGGGTTCTGTTCTCTGTCCAGGTTTTCCTTCTTCCCAAGAGATGTGAGAACATAGCTATTGTGTTTGGCTTCATCTCTTGGGGCAGCCATTTTGTGGTGGTGCTTAGATCAGTTCTTCTGTGGTAATAAAAACACGGTATTTATTAAGAAATGCTAAACAACAGGAGAAGTTTAGCTTTCCTTTTATTCCCTTAGAAACTCCTTGATTAACAGCAGAAGAGTCTCATTCCTCAGTTTTTGGACACAAGTGCTAGAAGGACTGAAAATTTTTTTTGCTATTGCCAAAGTGATCTTAGGATCTTTATTACTAAGCAAAAGAGTCAGAGATTCCAGGGGGTAAAGGGACAGTTGATCAATTAAAGGCTTAATAGAATGATCCCTTGTATTCTCAAAAAACTGCATTCAAACGCAACATGCAAAGATGCGTCAATCCTCTTAAGGCCACAAGGGCAAATTCTATCAGAATAAGGCCTATTCCGAAATCTCCCCTCTAGAACCATTGAGGGTATAATATTTAATCTTGCAAATAAGAAAGCTCTGCAGTATCATGGGATAGTAAGATAGTACATATAAGGGGGTAAAGATTTTAGAAAAAGAGACCAAAAGACAGGGGTGAGCAAACTCAGCGGGTTCTTAAGATCAACTGCTGTAATCAGTTTCTAGGACATGCTTTTTGATAAAGGAAAACACTTTGGATTTGCCCATATCAGATATATGATTAGCCGACATTCCAACTAACATCAATTTCTCAACCAATGGAGAGCTCAGGTACAATTGGAAAAGAATTTTAAAAATTATATGCCACTTTTCTCCCTGGTTGAGACCCAAAGCGACTTTTCTCTGACGCTTTATCTTCACAACAAAAACCTGATGAGGTAAGTGAGGCTGAGAGATTGTGATGGGCCCAGGGTCATAGAAGAGTGGGGATTCGAACCTGGTCATCCAGGGTCCTAGTCTAACACTCCAACAGCTACGCCATGCCAGCTCTCAGCATTATCAGGGTGGTGGTCTGATATCTGAAGGACTGCCTCTCCTCGCAGGAATCCATGTGACAGTTTCTTTCCTTTATTCAGTTCTTCCATAAGCTAGCTTCATTCCCCTTCAACCCCATCACAAGCTTTTTCCATTCACAAAATCATGGGAAGTGATTTTCTGTAAAAAGTTAACGGTGCTCTGCCCCTACCAGTTTTTAGAGGTCATTTCCCCAGAGGGACTCTGACTGAACTTGCTGGGATGCATCTCAGTATTTTGCATCTCAGTATTGTGGAAAGTCTTACTGTTTGGACTGTTCAGTACTTGCAGTGAAATTCAGTTGTTTTGTAAAACTGGTGTTTTTGCTGTGAGCTGTCTTGGTTCTTTGAGGGAAAGCGAAGATGCAGTATTTGGCGTAAGCAAACAAACCAGGCATTCTTCTTTTCGTTTTCAACCAGGCATTCTTAATGGAAGGCGTGATTCCATAAAGGAGCAGAGTTGTACCAGGAGGTGTAGCCCAAACAGGCAGAAATGGTTACTATCTGGACTGGGGATGCTATACTGCTAGCATGCTGTCACACTAGTCCTGAGATGCCTTTCTACTCTCAGGCTGAGTATCTATAAACCCAGGAAGGTGGCGCATGCTAATAAAATCCAGCAGCACCTGGTTCTATGACTTGCTGACCCTATGACTGCTGCACTGGAGAGACCTCATGCCCTTATCAGAGGGTTCTTGTGCGACTATGGAGGGGGAACAAGGGCTGCTACTTCAGAACCACAGAGGGGTGCAGCTGCTAACTGGGGCAGCAGCACCTGGCAGATGCTGCTGCTATCACAGTGCATGTCAGATGCTGTTACCCAACCAGAAGTCCTGGTGCTAAGGCAGCAGCTTCCATGTCTCTGGGAAAGGCAATGGGTCCTCTTCTACCAGTAGTGGTATCCAGAGGTGGAAGCTGGCAACAATACATCGAAGCATTCTCCAGTGGTAGAACAGGGACAAAACAGGCATTGCAGCTTACCAGAGGCAGATATAGAAAACAGGGTGGGTCTCTGGTAACAGGGACTATTGGACTAGAGCTGAATGCAGTGAGTCTGAATACAAAAGGATACCAAATGGATTTGCTTCTCTATTTATTGTGCTGAAGGCTCGTCCAACAAAACAGGAAATGTTATCAAAGGATCCAAATTGGTACTTTTCCTCTATAGGCAGGGATTGGTGCTTGTCCGGAATGGAAACAGAACTACTTTAAATGTCACTGGAACTTGTAAATTATTTAGATATTTATGCCCTGCTTTTCTCAATAACGAGGACCTAAAGCAGCTTACAACATCATTGTCCCTCCTCCGTTTGATCTTCATGACAAACCTGTGAAGCGGGTTAGGCTCCAGCACGCACTTGTGGTGTTGGGGATGGTTTGATCCGGCCATCCTGACGCCCTGCCATTGTTTTTCCCCCCTTCTCAGTATGCGCATCATTGCACACTGCCATTGGAAGCCCTCGGGGTGGAGATGTGATCCATCGATCCCCCGTTTCAGCAAATCGGTAATGAATGACAAAAACAAAACAAAACACCAAAACCAACTTGCCCACAGTTGCATCTGATCACGCAGTGGCGAGTTGTGCCTGCGGCTTCAGAGAACTGTGTGACTGCACAACTGTATGTCAAATTACTCCGGCGCAAATAGCCTCGCTTCCCCCCGCTTTATCTCACGCGTGTGACCGCACGCTTGAACCAGCATCTTCTGGCTTGGTAACCACTACACCACGGCGTCTCATAAACCCTTGAAGATATGTTTTGAAAAAACATACAAGAATGTAAATTTTTATTTAGAATGGGGAAAACTTGTTGAAATAATGGGTGTACTCGTTGTTGGTGTAAACCAATCTATAATCTCTAATACTGAAACGATGAACTGGCTAGCAATACTTTTTGCAATCAATTTGTTTTGAAAACTATAATACAATGTAAATAATCTTTTTTTTGCTGTAAAATAGATTGACGACCAAGTAAATCATGTGAAATCACACCTGTTTTTTTTTCCCCTCAAAAAGGTATTTACTGCAGGACATTTAAAATTAGAAGACCAAAAAGAAGGGATTCAGTAACCCACATGGAAAACCACATGGAGCCACTAGGTGGCAAAAGTTGAGTTTTCAAGTTTCAAGCGCTGGCGAGTGTTAACAAGACACTATTCTTAGCAAGAATATCTCTTGTTTTACAATAATTTACCTTGCTGGGGTTCAATTGTTTCTTTCCCCACATAAATAAGCAACATAAACTTTACAGGCGCATAGCTAGGCTGTCTCTCCTCCAGAAAGGAAATATTGGTGATGGAGGCTGATTTGCCTACTGTCCTTTTCTTGTAGGAAAAAAAGTTATACAGTGTGCTTGCATAATTGTAAATAATTGAGAATAACATTTCTTAACTTTATCAGAGGTGTATTATTGTGCCAGGAATGAGAACTCTTGATGCTCACACAACTCAATTGCTGTAGTGGGTGTTGTGATAATACTTCTGTTGTTGGAAGGGATTTAATCTAGAGTCACTTTCCCAACATCACTTAAATGTGGGTGATTACTCCTTGGCATTTTAAAGCACCTTCTCAAGGGTTTTAGAAAAGTGATTTTTTTACCACTAGCCTCTAAAGGCACACTTGGGAATGAATTCAAAGTTCTAATCCACATTAAATGCACAATGGTGAGTGGAAAACCAGAGGACAAGGGTGCTGGCCAGTGTTCCTCCTAAGCTGCACTAGGTGCACTGGGTACAATGATTTCCGGCCTCCAGCGCACAGATTCTCCCCTCAGCACAGGGGTCCGAGTAGTAGGTGGCTCCACCCTCAAACAGGGGCAGGGTACAGTGGGCATGAGACCTCCGGCAGCTGTGGGGTGGA
The DNA here is from genome assembly GCA_029233225.1 of Lepidodactylus listeri. Classification (NCBI taxonomy): domain Eukaryota; kingdom Metazoa; phylum Chordata; class Lepidosauria; order Squamata; family Gekkonidae; genus Lepidodactylus; species Lepidodactylus listeri. The sequence continues at coordinate 102,167,763 of JARCFY010000008.1, forward strand.
ACGACAGTCGGGGTGGGGAAAGAGATGAAGGGAGCTGCACCCCACAGGCCTGGCTAGAGGCCGTTGTATTTATTGTCACAACGGGCCTTGCTCCTAGTTAGATATATACAGGGGTCCGTTGGAGCGGGAGCGCACAGGAGCGCAGCTCCAGGAGTGAGGAGACCAGGAGGCAGGCACATGACCAAGCCCCGCCCCCTCCTCGGCTTCCCCGAGCAGTGCAGAGGCGCAGCGCCCCGGGGAAAGCCCTGCTAGGGTCTTTATTGATTTTAATGTTTTGTTTTAATATTGATAATTTTATCATTGTTCCTTTTATGACTGTGTGCTGCTTTTCCAGGGACTTGCTCAAGGTGGCGTAGAAATTTTCTAATTTTCCATTTTTATCTGGGCACATGGCACATAAGTACTGGAGAAATTTCACCAACCCTTCAGCAGCTTCCACCCCATCAGTTTGGTGTAGTGGTCAGGAGTTGGACTCTAATCTGGGAGAACCGGGTTTGATTCCCCACTCCTCCACATGCAGCTGCTGGTGTGACCTTGGGCCAGTCACAAGTTCTCTCAGAGCTGTTCTCTCATGAGCAGTTCTCAAAAGACCTCTCTCAGCCCGACCTACTTCACAGGGTGTCTTGTTGTGGGGAGGGGAAGGGGAAGGGATGGGTGGTGCACATGTCCTGGGTATCTCAAGTCTACTTGAAACCTGGTGGTTTCAAGGGAGCAGGAAGAGAATGAGGGTGTGTTCTTTATGCTTATTTTTATTGCACAAAGTATTGGATGGGGAAGGGAATGGAGGAAGAGCAGGTCAGTTTCACTCCCCTGTGGAGTGGAGCCTGAGGGGTGGGTGTTGCCTTCTGACACACTTCTGGTATGTTAGGGGGTGTGGCATATGCAAATGAGTTATGCAAATGAGTTATGCTAATGAGCTCTTGCACCTCTTTTTCTACGAAATGACCGCTGGATATATAGATGGTCTTGTTGCCCAGTTCCAGGAGCATTGTAGTGAAGGCCCTTCTTGGGGGCATCTGACCTAATCTGAGTGGTTTAGCAGTCCCTCTATCATTCCCAATTTTGTGTACTTTTAGACAAGTGGTTTGAGAGGAGAGGGAGGTTACCACATGGGGAGCCACTATGGGGTTAGGGCTAAACTTTCATAGGAGATGGCCTCTTTTTGTTTATTTCATTCAGGAAGCGGGTTTGCTTGCCCTCTCTGATGGCTCCAGAGTTTTCTTGAAGGCACATGAATGGATTTCACTGGTTCACAGGCACCCATCATTCAGACACTTTGTTTCAGAATTATCTCATTGAGTTACAAGACAAGCCTTCTGGCAGGGCATTTCATAACTCATTTGTCATAACACATTGAGCCAGTGCTGATCTATGCAGTTAAATTAAAGTTGTAACTTAGAAGTCTTTTGTTCTACCAAGATGGAGTCTATGCTGTACTTTACCTGTTTTTTTCTGAATATGAAAGCATTCTGGGCTATCAGTTGCGAGTCCAGGTGCTTAATAAATATTTATGACAGATGTTGTGACTCCGCACCATTATCTTTACATACTGTATCAAAGAAGTTATCAAGCAACATTTTGTAATTACACAATTTTTTAAAATGTTCAGTAAAATGACCACTAACTCAAATCACTCTCTTCCAAGCCCTCTTCAGAAATTACAGTGAACGTATGTACGTGCATAGTGTACACTTGATTTTTCTTTATATGCACGTTGAGTAATGTTCATGTTACAATCAAGAAGCGTGAGGTTGAATGTGTGATAGGAACTCCACATTTATCCAAGTTCTGGTCCCCAGATTCAATTGCAAACTGAACACTCTTTTTTACAGACAGGTGTACGTGCATATGTGCAGGTTGAATATGCATTCACTGTAACATGTGAACAGAGTTAATGCAGGGGTTATTGTAGACTTCATCCCTCATGGGGAATGTTATCTCATGTCATCTGACTTCTCTAAGAGACTTCTGTAGGTGGCCTTATTTTTTGGTGACCAATAATACACCTGACAGCACTAATGTTTCCTCTAAGCTGCAGAGTCTCATGAGCCAAAATTCTACTCTGTGAGCCAAAAGATCTACTAGGATTAAAGTTGTGAATGAGCCTACATTTAAAAAAGAAGGAAGGAAGGAAGGAAGGAGGGAAGGGAAGGGAGGGAGGGAGGGAGGAAGGAAGGAAATATATGGGGAAAGAGGAGTGAGTCAATGAAAGAAAGAAAGAAACTGTGAGGCAGGAGAAACTGGCCCCAGAATCTGGGTGCGGGGGGGGGGGGAGGGGGAACTTGGAGACTTCTGGTCCTGGGATCTGCATGTAGGGGGTGTTGGAAATGTATGTATTACAAGGTCCAGATTCCAGTCATTATAGGGTTAATCTGTTTGCCTTCAGTTCTATTGTTTAGGCTGACCTGGAAGGAAACCTGGCTGGAAGCCAATGCTTTGTGAACCCGGGAATCTAGGTGTGTTTACTGGTATTGATTGGTTAATGTAATCAGGTGATTTCCTTCTAGGGGCCAAGAAGAAAGAAGATTCTCCATTGTTATTGTCTGACCATGCTTTTGTAACTGTAGGATGCAAGATGTAACTCTTAGATATGTTTATTATTTTGTAGGCTCCCTGTGAACCCTTACCCTTAGAAATAAAGCAGTTTTAAACATAAGGAAATGTCTCCTCTCCAGTGAAGCAAAGATCCATTGAAACCTCTGAATATTTAAGTATTTTGACTATTTTTCCCAACGGGGGGGGGGGGGGGGGTCTCAGCTTGGAGGCTTCTGGCCCGGGAAGTTGGTCCCAGGATCTGCATGTGGGGGGGAGGTCTCTCCCTCTTGCATGCAGGCCCAGCTTGAAGACTTCTCCTCCTCAGTGGTTTAAAACACCAAGGGAACTAATGTTGCCAGTCTCCAGGTGGTGGCTGGAGATCACCTGGAATTACCATTGATCTCCAGATGATAGAGATCAGTTTCCTTCCTCCCCAAACCTCACCCTCCCAAGGCTCCACCTTTAAATCCCCAGAAATTTCCCAACCTGGAGCTGAACAAACTTGGAGTCCAGTGGCACCTTTAAGACCACCAAAGGTTTATTCAAGGTATGAACTTTCGTGTGCGTGAACACTTTTTCAAATACATTGGAATGGAAGGTAACAGTTCAAACTTACGAACAGGGTGAGCAGCAAATTAGCATGTAACGTGATGAAGATGTTTTAAGATATGTGAATACAAGACTAAATAACAAGCTGAGGTTATGAGGTCCACAGTTGTTTTGATTTAATTAAGGGGGCAAAAAAGTGAGGCAATAAATGCATCAGAATAGGAGACAAATGTGTAAGGTATGCTTTCTAACGGTGGGAAGTATACTGGAGATCTGCTGCCGCTACTGCTGCTGGGGAGGGGGGGAAGCTGGTGGGCAGCTGGGAGAGTGATGGGGTGGGGCAGAAAGAGAGGGGAAGTGGCAGGCATGGAGGAGTGAAAGAGTAAGAAAACAGGTGGTGGGAGGAAGAGTGAGAGACAGAGAAGTCAGGGGAAATGGGAGGAGGCAATAGTGGAGGGAACGAGATAGCCACTTCTGCAAGTTTCTTGGAAGCCCCCGCTTGTTCCATCCATAAAAGTAACTAGAACAGAAATTCCGTTCTGGCTGAGTTAGGCACAAGGGCTGGTGCACTTTTCTGCTGGGATTTTCACCTTGAGTTCATTAGTGTCAGGAGACTGGGAACATGCTCAGCAACAAAAGAGGTGCCATTTCAGATTTCCATACAGAGCAAGAGCTGCAAGGACAGAGGCAAGAAGATACGCAGTGACATTCAAAGGCTTGCTGTCATGGATACAGACAATATTCTTAATTAATTCCTGATACATTTAAAAATATTTGTTGTGCTTATTTTTTATACTCCTTCACAGAAATAGAAGAATAATCATAGCGGGTCTGAAACACAGGGACAGTACTGCCCCCATCTCTAGGGCTGCCAGGCCTTCTACTATGACAGGAGGCCTCCCACCAGAAGCTCTTGTTCCTTATTGCCACTCTGAGGGGCAGCAGGGGGGGGGGGGGAACTAACGTAGAGTTTTTGATGATCCCTAGAGCTACCCAATGCCACTTCCAGGTTTTCCCCAGAAGTGACATTATGGTACACACAGTGCAAATGTTTAATTTTTTTACCATAGAGTTCCCAGAGATTCCTAGAATGACCAGACATCATTTCTGGGTTTTCCTAGAAGTGATGTCATGGCACATGTGACACCACTCCCAATGTCCGTCCCCCCACGTTTCTGCTGGTTGCCAGGCATGATCTGGGAACCCTACCCATTTCCCCCAAAGCAAACTTCACATTTGCAAATTGAGTAGGGTGGTCTGGTAGGCTTTTTGCTGTGGGATCACTTACCAGAAAAACAAAAGGCACATTATGTTTTCTCCCCCTCAACTGTATTGTGTGGTTTTTTTTTTTTAATAAAGCTTTTTTCTTTAGGTCTGTAATCCCCATAGAGGCATCCTGCCCATGTATTTCTTAGGACTCACTTCCTTCTTCTTGAAAGCATCACATCCTTAAAACAAAGAGCCAACCTTGGCTTCCCTCCATCTCACTGGAGCAGAAGGTCCTTCAGAAGAGCCCTGGAGGCATCAGCATTGACTTACTCAGAAACAGCTGTCTCCATTGTAGAGCTAGCAGGTGATCAAGAACTTACCTTTTCATCATCATGCCGATGCCATGACATCATTTCCAGTGTGACCCAGAAGTGACATCATCATTCTAGCATCCATAAAAAACATTCTGGTTTAATCATAGCATGCCACTGAAACCCCTCCCCCCATTTTCCCCACTGGCCCCACAAATGGCAGAAGGACAAGTAGGGCTGCCCGCAGGAAGTCTCCCACATGAGTGGGAGACCTAGCAGCCATACTCCAGCATAAGGTGATGGGTGGCTTGCAACTTCAAATGTCTTGTGATTGACCTCAACTCTTATGGTAACCAAACTGGGATTGTTTGTGTGTCCCCAGCAGCCAATTTGTGGTGCCTGTTCTCAAAATTCCAATAATGTCCAAGGCTCAACAAAGTTGGGGACCTTTTGGGCCTGGACCCACCAGAAAACACTGGGGTTCGATCTCCATGGCTCTAACCCTCTGTGCTCTGCCTCAGTCTGAAGGGCTCTACCGCCTTGCTCCGTTCGTGTCCCAGCCCTGGGCCCATATATTGCATAAGTTGGCTGCAACTTGATGGCACTTTCTACCACCAAATTTGCATTTAAAGGGGGTAAAAATACATGAAGCCTCTTACATGAGTATGAAATAAGCCGTGTTATTATTTCTAGCCCCAATGCTGCATGTTTGTTACTGTTGCTCTCATACCTACGTGTGGAGTTTGGTAAGTGAATTCCTTTATTGTAAGCAAATTCCCTTTCTACCATACATTCTGTCCCCTAGAGATGTGCTGCTCTGAAAAGAGAAAGAGAACAAAGGAACATTCCTTTAGAAATGCCGTTTCAAATAAAGGAACATCTGGCAATCCTAATATAAACTGAGCATGAATTAAAAAGTAGCTATGGGAGAGGAAAGAAAAAGGTTTCTGAGACTGAACATCACAGACACTAAATTCTGTAGAGATCAAGGCCCTGGCTAATTTCAGAAAGAAGCTTGTCAGATTTTCTGTCATCACTCTGAGGAAACATAAATTGTTCACAAAGTTATCTAAACCAGTAGGCCTTCTGGACAGAGTTGTCACTGAATTACACCTTTAAGTAAATTGCCAGGTGGGGGCTGGAGATCACCTGGAATTGCAACTGCAGATGGCAGTTTCCCTGGAGAATTTGGCAGCTTTGTAGAGTGGACTCTATGGCACTATACCCTCTGAGCATAGGCGTCAACTATGGGGGGGCTCGAGCCACCCCCGAAAATGGTGCGCCCTCCACCGCACCTCCCTTGGCCCTTCCTAGGGCCACCGCCGTCTCTCTCTCCCCCCCCCCCCAGCCTGGCCACTCCGACCCTCCCTCCGTCCGTCCAGGGGCCAGCTAAGCAAATGCTCAGCTGGCCCCTGGATGGATGGAGGGAGGGATGGAAGCAGGAGCGGTCAGGCGGGGGGGAGGCGGAGGCAGTGGCAGGGACACGGAAGAGCCTCTGCTCCCCCTGGGAGTTTTTAAACTCTACACCCCTGCCTCTGAGGTTCCTCCCTTCCTCAAACCCTACCCTTCCAGGCACCATCCCCAATTCTCCAGGGATTTCCCAACACACAGTTAGCTGTTAAATAGTCAAAATAGTTAAATATTCAGAGTTTCAATGGATCTTTGCTTCACTGGAGATGAGACGTTTCCTTTAGTTTTAAAATACTTTATTTCTAAAGGACAGGGATCACAGGAGAGACACAAAATAACAACATAACTAGAGAGCTACATTTCTACATCTTACTAGTTACAAAGCATGGTGAGAACAGAATGGAGAATCTTCTTCTTCTTGACCCCCTAGAAGGAAATCACCTGAACCCAGTAACCAATCAATGCATACATTGATTTCCTTTAGATTTCTGGGCTTCTCTCACATTAGCTGCCTGCCAGGTTTCCCTTCCAGGTCAGTCTAAACGATAGCACTGAGGGTAAGCAAGTTAATCCTACAATGACTGGAAGGTTCAGATCTTGCTAACACATACATTTCAAACATTAGCAACCCTAGCTTGGACCCAGAAAGTGGGCTCAATGACAGTGGGCATCGGCTTTCCCAGTCCACCCCTGATGACGTCACATCAATCTGTGCTATTGACAGATTAGACCTTTTTCGTGTGTGGGTTTGTTTTAAAGACTGGATAACCCTCGGCAGTGCTGAACCAGTGGCCAAAAGAATGCAAAAAAAAGTGGAAGGAAGAGAGTGAAGGAAACTGATGAGTTCTTTGCATCATGGGAAGCAAGGGTCTGAGCATGTGGGAAAGGCTGCCAGCACCAAGCAAAGGGTTGAATGATACAATTTAGTTGCACATGAGGAGGCTACTTGAATCAGCTGACCAGAGGTTTTTCATCAGCACAAGCCACTTTCTTGCTCATTGTTCGCTTTTGCTTATTCTAAAAAAGCCCATTTTAATGTGACACTAAAAAAAAAAAAAAACAACCCTACTAGTAATCCTAATACTGTCCTGAATAAAAATTATATTGGAAAGAATTTCATCTTTGCCAGTGGCATTCCTGTTTATTTACTTATTTAGGGGAATTTATATGTTGCCTCTTCAGAGTCCTACTCAAGGGCCGATTTCGCACTGGCCAGTTGCCTCTCGTACTCTCCGGAATTTCCCCTCCCAGTTTCCTCCGGAGTATTTTCTTCATTTTCCCACTTGGAACCTCAGCCCTTTCAATATAGCGTGACGAAGGGTTTTCTCCAAAAAATTTTAGAAACTCCCACAATGGGACGGCCTTGATGAAAGGCGGGCGAGTGGGCGTGTTTTCATTTTGGGTTCTTCCCTGGAGCAAACAGGAAAATCCTCTAAAAACAGGATTTGTTTGCTCCAGGGAAACTCCGGTGCAGCAGGGCGATACTCCAGAGCAAAATGTGAGCCTGGAGCAACTGGTGTGAAATCGACCAGAAGCTCCGGTGCAAGCATGAGGGCAAACCTGGGGCAAATGCTAGTGTGAAATTGGCCAAGGTGATGCAACAACATAAAATCATGAAACATAATAAATTATCAATATAAAAACAAATGATTGTGCACCAACTGAGAGGGGACAGTCTCATCTTTATTAAGCAGAATTTATGTGGATATTTGGAAGGTCAGATCTTTTTGCAAAATATTTCTCATCCCTATTGGGACTGATTCTGTTCACAAGAAGACAAATGGGCATCTTTTGCAGTGCAGAATGCTAGGTACTAGTTTGAAAAAAGCTGACAAAAATAAGAAAGCTGGTCAGGATTTTACCAGTAGTTATTCCCCTATGTCACAAAGGCTCAAGAAACTGAAGCACTAGCATGAAATGACTGAAGGTCAGGGAAAAACACAAAAATAAATCATGTAGGAAATTGGTAAGACAGTCAAACTGCCCATGAAACAGTTTTTATCCCTCAGAGTTACAAACTAATGTTCCCTGTGATGATGTAATATATTCTTTTTTTTTTAACCCTAGACCTAAACTAAAAACTACAAACTAAACTACCCTAAGGTATACAGAAAATGCGGTCATGAATATTGAAAATGCCAACATTATTAATAACTGAAAAGCAATATTACTTCTTGGCATTAGCTGTTAAATTGTTCCTGCTGTTTACAATTATTTTTAAAAGCTAGACACCTGGATCACATACAGAAGATGAAGCAACCTAAAACATAAACTTGAAAACTACAGGATATAGTGTGTTATAACAACATAAACATTTATAACATTATTTTTTCTTTGGTTCTCTTCTTTTCTTCTTGCTTTCTTCCTGGTACTTAGGGGCAGCTGCCCCTTTCTCTGAGTCCGAGTCCTCTCCTTCAGTCTCTCCACTTTCTGAGCCATCAAATCCATGCATACTCTCCTGCTGTGCTAGTGAATCTTCTGGATCAGTCTCTGTCTTCTTCTTGTGCTTTTCCAGGAATGTTTTTGCCTTTTCAGTAGAGTCAATTTTATATTTCTTATCTTTATAGCTGAACATCAAGCCCTCCGGGATGTCCCAACGATAGGAAATAGTCTCTGACTGCAACCATAAAGTCAAACTCCTGTAAGCTTTTCTTCTCTTCCTGATTTCAAATGGAATATCCTTTAAAACTTTAATTTCCTCTTCTTGGATCTTCAGAACTGCTCTGTTTGTGGCTTTTAACACCACATCTCTAGTTGACCTCTTGGAGAATTTATTAAAGAGAAAATGTCCACAAGCATTCTCTCAGCACAGCAGCAGATTGAGCAAGGAATTCAAAAGAAAAGGGTAAAAGGTGATCCCTCAGTCCTTCCCTTTATACATCTCCTTGCAGTTGTAAAATATAAGGTTGATTCCTTAGCTTGGAAAGTTACAGATGTTCTACAGGGTTCTCATTACCTTGAAGCTTCTGCTCACATGTGCAGGCCAGCACATGGCAATGGCTACCTCCTACAGACCTTAGTTAAGAGTTCTGTCTCAACGGAATCAGCACAAAAAAGCCCTTTCTCCTTGCTCCCAGGAAATTTATCATCTCTCTTTTTCCTCCCACTGATCAGGTCAGGTCAAAGAAGCTTTCCCCTGAAATCTTTCTAGCACTTAATTTCTCCAAATCTCTCTTCCCTGCTAGATATCACCTATCTAGCTGGAGGGGGGGGGGGGGTGATGGCTGGACCATCCCATTGTCTTTAGCTAGACCTATTAGCAATTCTAAAAAGGAGGGTGAGGTGAGGCTGGAAAGCAATTGAATGATCTCCCTCCTCCTGCCTGTTCTCTGCCAAGAAAGAAAAACTTTTTAAAGCCCCAAGTGAAGGTTTTGCTCAGTTCAAGCCTCCAAAGAAAAATGTGTTTCTCCACAGGAAGAGAAAGCAACACTGGGGGGACAAATACTGCCTTTTGAGCTGCTTTGAGTTTCAAGAGTTACAGACTACAGCTCCTTGCCTGGGAAATGGTATGAAGCAGTGGGGGTGGGCTTGCTCCCCAACTGACCCATGTTTCTGACTCAGAATAGGGCACCATACCAGCTTTTGCTTCTTCTTACGTGCTTCAGGCCAGAGCGGCTTATAGTTCAGCCTTTTTTTTTTCCAGGAGAGAAAAATTCAAAAAACTGGTGGTGCAGTTTAGCACAACATTAGCTTCAGCTGTTAAGAGTCTGTGGATATTTTAGATAAATAATAATAATAATAAAGTAGTCAATTTTATATGGGCCTGCTGGATTGGAAATATAATACACCTTCTGTTGGAAAAGTGTGACTTCCTAGTCCACAAATGCATTGGTGGTGGTGGTGGTGGGGGCAGTTTAACAGTACGTTCCTAAGGACAGGGTTCTCCTTATATCCCCTGGAATTACAGCTCATTTTCAGACTGCAGAGATCAGTTCCCCTGGAGTTCCCCAGTTCTTTGGAGGCTGGACTCTGTGGCATTGTAGCCTACTGAGGTCCCTGTCCTCCCCAGGCTCCATCCCCAAATCTCCGGGAGTTTCCCAACCTGGGTTTGGCAACCCTACCTTTCCATCCCCTGCTGGTGGCCAGGGGGGACCTGGCAACCCTAAAGCCTCTGCCAATTGGTACATTTATCCAAGCCTTTGCCTGGTAGTTCAAGTCCTGATGGGAGTGTTAAAAAGTCAGACTCTTGCCTTTTAAAATTTGAAACAGTGTGATCGAATACTACCACTACTGGTCTGGTAACCATCAGGAGTTGGGGGTGGAGACATTGGGGGGGGGGGTCATTATCATGCAACAGCACTACGTTGGTTCTGGGAAAAATGCAGGAGTGATATCATGCTGCTATAGGAATCGCTGGACACTATAAGGTAATGCTTTGTGCCAATGGCAATATGTTCTCTCTCTCACCAGCTGCCAAAGCACTATCAGGCAATGACACCTGGGGACAGGAAATCTCCCACCCCCAGTGTATAAGTGGTTAACCCTGTAGGAGAAGCGACAGCCTGCTAAGAGTCTAGATACTGTAAATTATAGCTGAAAGAGTAGTTTAATTCACTTGTACCCTAGGGGGAGCTGTGGAGCAGTCTCTAGTGTTTAGGGTTTATTGAATGTTTTTCTCTTGCAATTTAGCCTACCTCTTGTTGTTTCTCTCTCTGTTGTGTAGTAGTTTGTGTTAGTGCTGTACTCTGAAGGCCTCTCTGTTCCATTAGTGGCTTGCAGTCAGTTATTGTCTTTCTAAAAAACCCTGTTGCAGTAAATTCTTTGAAAGCAAAACTCCTGAACTCCTGCCAACAAACCCTACAGAGCCCTGGTTTTCTAGGTTCTAATATGCATGTACTGAGACTGAAAATACATGTGTTGCCCCTTTCAGACAAAACAAGAAGTGGGATCCGTGATACTTGGGGGAGGGGTATTCCCCACAGCTCAGGGCCTGCTGAAGCCGGAGGAGCTCCAGAGGAGGAGGAAGTGTTAGCAGGTGACCCCTTCTCCCTCCCCCCCAGCGGTGGTGGTGGGGCTGGCCCACCAAGTCTTCTCTCGCTCCCCCCCCCCCCCGCAGCAGCTGCAATGGACAGTTCCCAGAGCATTCTCTGTGCATGCGCAGGGAACACTCTTTTACTTTTGGGGGGGGGGATTTAAGTATCCCTCGAATATTTTTTTTTAACTTCTCGAATTTTCTGCATACCCAGGAAGTCCCCCAAGTCTGCAGGAAAATGTCTTTTCCCCCTAGGTGCCCCCAATGTGTGGATTTAGATATCCGCACGCAGGGGTTGCCTTCGCTATTAGATACATAGACAAGAGGCGGGACCCGCAGTACTTGCAGGGGGAGAGAAGGAGCTCCACATGAAGAAGCAGCCACAAGTAAGCCTTCCTCCCCTCCCCCGGGCAATGACAGCGAGCCTTGGGCCCACCGATCTCCCTCTCCCCCAGTTCCAATGGCGAGGCCTGCACGGCTCAGAGCCACTGGACTGCCGATCTCCCCCCCATCCCCGGTTGCAAAGGAGAGGCCCATGCGGCTCAGAGCTGCTGGGCCCGCCAATCTCCCCCCCCCCCCCAGTTGCAAAGGCGAGGCCCGCATGGCTTAGAGCCACTGGGCCCACCAATCTCCACCCTCTGCCCCGGTTGCAACGGTGAGGCCCATGTGGGTCTGAGCCGCCAGGCCACCAGAGTTCTCAGAGCATTCCCTGCGCATGCGCAAGGAACGCTCTTTATCTTTTGGGGGAATTTAAATATCCCCCAAAAAGTTTTTTTACTTTTAAGATTTTTCTGCACACGTGGGGAGTCCCCCAAGTGTGCAGAAAAATCTCCCTACCCCCCAAGTGCCCCCTCCGCATGGATTTAGCTATTCACATGCAGGGGGCACCTTGGCCATTAGTATATAGATGGTGACCACACATACTAGAGTGTTCTTGCCATACATCTGGTCACACATTATGAAGACATAATTTTAATCTGACCTTGTTATACTTTCTGTATAAAAGCTTAAGATATGATCATTACAGATCATCCCAGATGGCTGCCTTATTTATGTATTCAATTTTGATCTCTTTCTCTAAGAAGTTCAACGAACACAAGATCTCCTCCCACCATTTTATCCTCTCAACAGTATTGTGAGGTAAATAAGGCAGAGAAATAGAGAGTGACTGGCTCAAAGTCAGTCATTGCACCACATGGCAGAGAGGAGATTTGAAGCAAGTTTGACACTTTATATCTTACTGGCTCTCACTTTGAACTTATCTAATAGCAAAAGGTTCTATTGGTCTGCTAAGGCTTGCCTTGGATCACTTCAGAGACTGAAGGGCATGAAAGAGGGGTAGAAAGAAGAGAAGAAAGTAAGAGTAATAGCTAGCAATCCATTAAAAATACAAATCTAGAATGTGCTACCGAGTTGAATTCTGAAGATGATGGGTGCCATGTGGGCTGTGGTCCCATATTACAGTAGGGCCTGCATTGCCGATTTCAGTACCTTGGGGTGATTGTGCTTATGGAAACCAACAATCAGCATGCATTTTGGTTATATACTTGAAGATAAGTCAGGCACAATGGAATACTGAATGGAAGACAGTTTTCTGAGAGTAAGTGGGTACAAAATAAAGGGATTCGGGACCTTACTTTCAAAATGTTGGACCATTTAAATTTTGTCATACCCCACATGACATTACATTCCAAGGTTTCCCAATTCTACCCCAGAGCAGAATGTGTTGTATGTGTACACACATACAGAGAGAGAGAGAGGACTGTAGCAACAACAAGACATTTCAGGAGGGGGGCACCCCTTAATTATAAGCCACACCCCACAAATAGCCATGCCAGAAACCTTTAAAAACATATTAAAATATTTTGAATTTTCGCTGGCGGGCAAGCAAGCAGCTGGCTCTCCATGACATGGCTGCTGCCTCCTCCCTGGAGCTCACAGGCAGAGACTGGAGATGAAGAAGGGATGGCCGGGCAAAGGACCCACAGCTACTGCCTCCTCCTGCTGCTGCTGGGGAGGAGGAAAAGAGGGAGGATTGGGGGCAGCTCTTACCCGACTTAGTGCAGCTGGAAAGAGTGAGGGAAAGTGGTTCTGACTGTGTTGGGCCCTTTCAGGTGCTGGTGCAGCCGAGCCAGAGGCATCAGGGCATCTTTAGGGGGGGGGGTGAGCTGTTGCTTTCCCTGCTGCTGCTACTACCACCGCTGCCTCCTCCTCATCAATCTTCTTCTTCTCTCTCTGTCCCTAGGATCTGGCACAGAAAGCGGTGTGATGTCAGCTGAGGTTGTGGTGCTTCTAGCTCTCTTTTCTCTCCCTTCCTGGCAATTGCCCATGGGGTGAATTGGGAAGAGCTTGTCTTGCCGCTCGGCTCAGGCCCACGTGTGTGATTCTGAGGGGTCTGAAGGAAAATGGTGCTGGGTGCACCTTCTCACAGTGTAGGCTGAGCCCTGTCTGGTGTAGCTGGCAATGGGAGTGTAAAGGTGAGAAGAAGCAGCCCCCTTGAAGAAGAAGCCCCTTTTTCTTTCCTAGCCCTCTCTTCTTCTCTCTCTGTCCCCACCCGGGACAGACTGTGTCATTAATTCAATTAAAGGGAATTAGATTGCCTTTAATTTAATCAACTTTCATTAGGTTGACTGCCCCCCCTAAAAATTTTTAATGCCCCCGACAAAAAAAAAATCCTGGCTCTGGGCCTGCAGAGAAATATCATTGCATCTGATGCATCATACTTGACTACACACACCTGTGCCCCTTCCTCTCTGCCCAGAGGGCTCGTGTTCTTGCAGCTTTCCTGGGACAAAATAATTGGAACACAGAGATTTCCAGTCCCTGCCTCTAGGGCAGGGGTAGGCAATTGTTTTGGCTCGGGGGGCCACTTTGTGGGAGCGGAGGTTTAAAATGATTGCATTCATTACTTAACTTTGCATTTCAGAAAAGGTATAAATTGTATCATAAAAATCAATACATATAAATTAAATAAAATAGTGGTAGTTTTATTCAATTTATTTATTGTGCTAATTTCATATCATCTATTGCTGCAAGCTCATTTAATTTTAGAATCAGTTTAATGAGACAAATGTACCCTATCACACTTTTCTACAATTTTTTTGACATCAGGAGTGAGGTTGCTTGTTGAGATTCTCACCACAGCCTGCAAGTTAATGCCTGTCAAAGAGCATCTATATTTACTCTTGTTAATCTTCGTGCCTTGGCGGGCCGCAAAAAACTCTGTGGCGGGCCGCATGTGGCCCGCAGGCCGCCATTTGCCCACCCCTGCTCTAGGGGAAACAATCGTCACGGTCTACCTATGAGCTCTTCTTGATGAAGCAGCTGGCCATTCTGGGTTACTAGCCCGACACATAAAAAGAGTACTCAGCCAGCATACCCAACAGCGTTTTCTCTTCCTGCCTTTTTAGATGATTCCGCTTCTGGCACTGAACTGTACAACAAATCACTTCTCATTTGCTTTATACAAGGAGCCAGCCAAGATAAAAAAAAAAGGAGCTGCCTTTTGTTTCAGTCATTCTCTTTCTCTGAACACAACAAAGAACCTCTAGAAAATGACGTTATTTTGATGGGCAGCTTGTGCTAGCTGGAATTAAGAGAGCGTCTTTTAATATATAAAAGGAAAATCGAGAGCAGTGTCAAAATTCAGTCCTTGTTATCTTTTAACCACATGTTTATTCAGAGCCGCAGGGGACTTTGTATTATAAAAAAATTAGATAATAGCATGATCATTGTCTATTTAATCTCCTGCAACAGAAACAGGGCTGTTTGCTTCCATGCCTTTTTGTGAACAGGGGAAGTTAAATTTCTCCCTGTTAAAAACAGAGAGATTAGATGGATGCATAAAGAAGCTGCAGTTTTCATTTAGAACAGCTGCACAGAAAGGGGGAAAAAAGCAAACCGGGAGCTTGGGGATTAGCAATGGGAAGGACCAGAAAAATACGAAATGACCAAAACATTCAGGAGGGAAATGGTTTGCTTCCCCATTTTATTCCTCATGGGAAAATTGGAAATTTGGAGAAGCACTAAACCCCTTTCCCCTTAATAATAGTGTCTCATTTGGAATGCATGAAGCGATGACTAAAGGTTTTACCCTCTCACAATGCACAGCATGAAGATATTTTTATCTAAGACTCTCTATACCATTTGATAGTGAATTCCAGTATTATCAGTATAGATATATACAATACTTTCATGGATATATTGATTATTTAAATATTATTTGTTCAGATGTTTCCACAACTCATCTCCTGTAACATGGATGCTGGTGATACATGGTTTATGAATACAATTACTTCTGTTGTAAAATTATCTCCAGCTAGTCCTATAATGATTATAGGAAGCTATGTCTGTCTAAATAATAACTTTTTAAAGTAAAAAAAGGTGTAATCTCCATTAGGCCAGTTTAAGAACATAAGAACATAAGAGAAGCCAATGTTGGATCAGGCCAGGGGCCAGTTTGAGAGCCAGTTTGGTGTAGTGGTTAAGTGCGCGGACTCTAAGCTGGGAGAACCGGGTTTGATTCCCCACTCCTCCACTTGAACCTGGCTGGATGACCTTGGGCAAGCCATAGCTCTGTACCAGCTGTTCCCTCAAGGACAGCTTGGGAAAGAGCTCTCTCAGCCCCACCTACCTCACAGGGTGTCTGTTGTGGGGAGGGGAAGGGAAAAGGAGTTTGTAAGCCGCTCTGAGACTCCCTTGGGGAGTGGAGGGCGGGGTATAAATCCAATCTCTTCTTCTTCTTCTTCTTCTTCATCCAGTCCAACACTCTGTCACACAGTGGCCAAAACACCAGGTGCCCTCAGGAGGTCCAGCAGTGGGGGCAGGACACCAGAAGCCCTCCCACTGTCCCCCCCCCCCCCATCAAGCACCAAGAATACAGAACATCACTTGCCCCAGACCGAGAGTTCCTATCTATACTTTGTGGCTAATAGCCACTGATGGACCTCTGCTCCATATGTTTATCTAATTCCCTCTTGAAGCCCTCCATGAGTAGGATTATGGGCAGAGACCTCCTTAGGATTGCTTTGCCACTCCAGTTCCTAGGCTGGGGTGGTGGTGGGCCTGTTTTCATGTGCCCCCTGCCCTGCATCAAAGGAAACAGACATACACCAGATTTTGCATAAGTGTGGAATAAAATTGGCCACAACTTTATTCGTTACAGCAATAAGAAGCATTGGCACAGCATGGGTCCACCCAGATCTGCAGCATCGGCTGGCTGCAGCATTGGTGTACCCATTACACCCAGACAGACAGCTTGGAAGGGAGACCCTGGGGTGGTGGGCTGCTGGAGCCCACATGGACGACTGCCCCTAAGTGGTCTCCCCTGCCATCTGCTTGGGAGGGCAAATGCTGGTAGTCCGGGAGCTAGCCTGCTCCCATAAACCCTCACACCAAGATCCCTTAAAGGGGATCCTCATATCCGGGAAATGGCAAACAGGCTGATTTCCAAAAAATAGTTCCAGCCCCATGCTGATACTGCCATAAGAGCCGGGCAGCTGCTCCTACAGCTGTGGCCAGGCCAGGAGGGAATAGTGAATCCCATGCAACCGAGTGTCCATGCCCCACGAAGGCAGATGCACACCATCGGACCGCAACAGGGCCTCCAAGCAAGGAGCAATGTCCGGATGCCGTATCCAAAGCCCCCCCCCCCCATGTTCTCCACAGCCCTACCCAGTCTGCCAGTCACCTTCCACCTTGCCACGTCCACCCATTGTGGGAACACGTGCCCCTCCAATGAATGTTGTTTCAGCCCGTCCAACCAGATAACAGTCGTGGTGAGTGTTAGGACTTTTGTCCAATATTCAAGAAAATTCAGAGTAACGGATCTTGCTTTTCTGGAAATAAGAGATTGCTTCTTTTAGTTTAAAAGAAACTTTATTACTAAAGGAAAAAAGGAAATGGGATTAGCTACAAATAAACAAAACATGCTTACTAAGCATCATTGTGCTGCGTCTGCACACTAAGACATCCTGCTACAGAGAGAGAGATTACAATGGAGGATCTCTCCTTCTTCTTGACCCCTGAAAGGAAACACCTGATATCATTGACCAATTAGCAAGACAGTACACCTTTAGGTTTCCCGGACTTAGAGTTAATTGGCCAGCTGCCAGGCACTTCCAGGTTAAACTAAGAAACACAACAAGTTGCATAGGTTAACCCTATAATGACTGAAATCCCAGGTCTTGTCTTTCATACTCATTTCTCCAACAGTGAGAAGCTCAGCCAAGGAGATGCCTGTCCACTCACCCAAATCATTCTCACCCAGCTGCAACACAAGCACACCAGGGGGCTGAAACCTTGCCTTGCAGCAAACAATCATGGGCCATGGGGCATCACATTGTATGCCCCAATCCGAAAGGAGTGGGACCCGAATTCCTAACAAGGTAGACCAGTGCTTCTACCACCACCCTCAAGACACCTGCAAATTGATATCTAGTCAATGGGAAACCATCCCAGTGAATGAGGAGAGGGCCCACCTTATGGGGCTGCACCGCTAACAATGCCCTAGTTGCCCACACGGACACCCCCCAGCAAAGGACACAGCTGTAGGTGAGCCCCTCATCCCTGCCGGTCAGTTTTGGACCTCCTAATGACTAATGACAATCTGCTGGCATGAACCGAGATGTCCCAAACCCCCAGGGGATGATTAGAAAAGGAAGTCTTCCAATGGGAAGGCTGTTTGTATACAACCACTTACGGAGCAAATGTGGACTAATATTTGGTCGCTGCCTAATACCAAGTCCAGAATTTTTAGTATTCGGTTTAACACATTTAAGGTTTTTAATAGGTGGTATTTTACTCCTCAGGTCCTTCACCGAATAAATCCTAGGTATTCAGTGAGCTGCTGGAAGAAATGCGGCCAACCAGCAGATTTTGCTCACTGCTGGTGGTTTTGTCCTCGAATTCAAACTTTTTGGAGAGATATTTTAGCCCAAATACTTTTGATAATGGGTCACAATTTAACTTTTTCATTAGAAGCGATTATTTTGGAATTAAGTTTAATCCAGATTGATAACGTTAGAGTTAAATCACAAATATCAATACTTATTGCTGTTGCGCGAATTACTATTGCACAGTTTTGGAAGAATGAAAAAACCCCAACGCTTTACAGTTGGCAAAATAAACTGTGGGAATGTTTTATTTACAGTAAAATCCTCAATGTCCCTGGTCTAGATGGAGGAAAACAACAAAAATCTTTCCAGGCAATCTGGTTTCCAGTTGTGAATTATTTAGACGAGTGTAAAATCATACCAAGGAATCCTTTTTATGGAAACTTGCTCTTTTTTTTAAAATATTATATATTGTTGTTAAGCATTATAATCTTTTTTGTGTAATAGAGTTTATTGCATTGTCAGTCTATGTTCAGGATACTTTTGTTCCCGGGTTTTGTACTGCTGTTCTAGTTTAAGCTTGTGTTTGTATTTGAAATTTATTAATAAAAATTTATTGGAAAAAAAGAAAAGGAAGTCTTCAAGTGTGCTATGAGCCCCCTGTTTTCTAGAGATCAGTGGTAATTCCAGGAGATTTCCAGGCCCCACCTGGAGAATGGCAACCTCATCAGCAACTTAGCAAGGACACCTTTCATTCCCTACCTGGCAATTTCCAGGAAGTGTTTCCATCTCTGTTTCAGTAGGTATGCTGATACAATTGGGTGGATGCCGTCTCATGCCTCTCCCCTGCATTGTTTCACAAGGACACACATGCTGTGAACAGTTGTAAGCGTGTGCATCCATTTTTAAAAAAATACTTTGCTAGCTTGGAGTCAGTGGCTACATGGAGCAGGAGCATATTTTAGCATAAATCAGAAGCTTTTGCTAAAAAAACAATTACTTTGTTATCTTGTTTGGGGTTTTTTTCGTTTTCCTGAAAAGCAGGCTGAATTATTTTCTTTGCCTTTGTTTGAAAGGAAACATCTACCACAATAATGAGAAGTACAGCTCTGCACTGTTGTCATAGCGATTGGTTGCTTTCTCCCATCACGCTGTCTCCGGAAGTAACTTGACAATCACGATTTCAGCACACAAGCCCTCATCTGAAGACTTTAAAATAAGAGGAGGAGGGCAGAGTGAGTGTAATATGCCTTGCATGATCTAGGCTGCGAGCACACGGCCCTTTAATGCGGGAGGAAGGGCTGCTTCCTCCCGCATTTAAAGGGGCTGACTGCAAGTCCTGCGGTGAAGCGGGCTCAAATGCGGGTTGCTCCCGCATTTTCCAACCCTGGGAAAATCAACAATTTTCCCGGGTGTTGTGGGAGGAACCCGCATTTGAGCCATCTGGCCAGCCCTCTCTCGCAATCATTGCGAGAGCAGGGCTGTCCAGATGGCCCCCCCACCATTTCCCCCCCCTTTTACACTTGGGCGCTTGGCCACTCAAGTGCCCAAGTGTAAAAGGGGGGAAAAAAACACCCAAACTTACCAGGCAGCCGGCGGGGCTCGGGGAAGGGTGCCTCTCCCGGCCGCCGCTGCCGCCTGCCGCCTCCTCCTCTGCCCGCTGGCGGTGGCTCCTCCGTCACCGCCTCTTCTTCCGCCTCGTCGCCGCCTCTTCCGCTGCCGAAGCCTCCTCGGCCGCTGCCAGCCGCCTCCTCCTCCGCTGCCCGCCTCCGCTGGCTCTGCCGCAGCCGCTTTTTTCCTCCGCTGCACGCCGCCGCCAGCCATCTGGGTTGAGATGTGAACATCCCAACCCGAAGCTAAGAAAAGTGGTCCCTTTAAATCCGGAAGGACTCTCGGATTTAAGGGACCGTGTGACCACTGCCCTATAGGGATCGCATTAACCTGACCAATATCTTGTGTCTCATTTCATTAGTGGTCCTCAAATTGCCTTTGGGGACAACACGAGACAGACTATCAGTAAGGGTAAAAAAAGGTAATAAAGACGTTTTATTTTAAAGCAGCTTTTTAAAACTGTAGCTTGAAACAGCTTCTTAAAGCGGCTTTTTAAAACAGCTTGTGCATTCATTTTGAAAGCACCCTCTGCTTAGCACCCAATCATGTGACCAGCTCCATTCACTTAAGTGGCAATTTTTTAAAAAAAATTAGCCTCTGGGGACATTTAGCGGGGCTACCATGGGCCAGGGCAGTCACCTGATGTCAGAGCCCTACAGCAATCAGTTCCCAAGAACTTTCAGCCAAAAGAGTAACGTTTATTCAGCCAAAGGAGTAACCTACCTCCCAGGGTGCCTGTTGTGGGGAGGGGAAGGGAAAGGTGTTTGTAAGCCGCTCTGAGACTCCAAGTGAGTGGAGGGCAGGATATAAATCCAATCTTCCCCTGAAATTGCCTCCTACTACTGGTATTCAGAGGTTTACTGCCCCTGGATATGGAGGTTCCCTTTACCAACCATGGTTAGTAGCCATTGATGGACCTCTCCTCCATGAATAAGTCTAAACCCCCTTTAAAGCTATCTGTGCCTATTGCCATCACTACATCTTCTGGAGTGAATGCTACATTTTAATCACTTGTTGTATAAAGAAATATTTCCTTTCGTCCGTTCTGAATCTATCACCCCTCATCTTCAATATATTCTGTTGTTTGATATAAAATATACATGAAGTCCTTGTCATTGTTTTATATGTAAACTTTAATTTATACCATTTAGTCGTGTCTTAGCCAAGTGCCTCCAGCATACAGTATCTTTATACTATTTCCCAGAGGGATTTCTTTAGTGTGGATACTTATTTATGCCAACAGAGGGCTCACTCTCCCCCAACAGTGTTTCCTACATAGTCAAGGGCCTTCCTGGGTCTGCAGAAAAATCCAAAAAGTAAGAAAAAACCCTTCAGGGACTGTTGAATTCCCTGTAATGCCTTTTGAAATGGCCTTTGCAGGGATCTACTTCAGGCATCAATGGTGAGAAGTTAGAATGTTGGGGGGGGGGGCTTCTAATTGGCTATCAGTAAAAGGCAGGGGACAAGGCCTTTCCTGGCCTATTTTGGCCTTTGAGGGAGGGAGCCTTGGGGCCAGGCCTGACAAGGGTTGCCAGTGCCGGGCTAGAGAATTCCTAGAGGTTTTGTGGTAGACGCCATCTTGACATAAGTTGATTACCATCACCGCGAGCACTTTACCGAAATTTTATTGAACTGTTATAATGATGTTTTAAACTGTTTTAACTGTTTTATTTTAGCACTGTGCCACTTTGTAAGCCGCCCCGAGCCCGCTTGTGGGGAGGGCGGGGTAAAAATGTGAAAAATAAATAAATAAATAAATAGACTCTAAGGAGGGCTGAGTTTGGGGAAGGGAGAGGCCTCAGCTGGGTATAATGCATCATACCCTGCTGAGGCTGCTTGCCTCCCCAAGCCTCACTGTCCCAAGGCTCCACCCCCAAATCTCCAGGGATTTCCCAACCTGGAGCTGGCAACCCTAATGGTGAATTGATCTCTGTAGCCGGGAGATCTGTTGTGATTCCCAGAGCACTGCCACTGCTGCTGTGGGGAGAGAGGAAGCAGGTGGGTGGCTGGGAGTACAACCATCATAGCTGCTGTGTGCGGGGTGGGGGAGAAAGCAGGCAGGAGGCTGGGAGAGTGATAGGGCAGAAAGAGAGAAAGTGATGAGGTGGGGAGGCAGAAAAACAAAGACAATGATGATGGGTCAGAAACAGAGAGGAAGTAACATGCATGGAGGATAGAGAGAGAGTTAGAAAAAGGGAGCAGAAGGGAGAAAGAGTGTGAGAGAGGTAGGGGGAGAGGGGAGGAAGAAAAGGTGTGAGGAATGGGATAACCATCTTGCAAGATTCTTGCAGGTATCCGCTTGAACAGTTAAATGGAGCATTTTAAACCAGTATTGAAATTTTGAGAAACTGGGGAGAAGTTCAGTTGGGGTTATAGTAGGCCTGCCAACCCCCTCATTGGGGCAGGGGATTAAAATAAGCTTCGCAAGTATGATGACGTTTTACCATGGTTTCCCCAGAAATCCTTACAGCTATTATCACTTCTGGATTTTCCCTGGAAGTGATGTCATCACTCTTGCAATGCCTTCCCCCAGCCCTCCTGCCAGTTGCCATGCCCAGCCTGGCAATCCAAGGTTAGAGGGTAACTCGGGGTCCCCACCCTGCTGCCTGTGGGCAACACAGTGCTCATAAACACCTTTCCTGGCACCCACCAAGTGTTTTTAGAAAGAGGGCAGGGTCAGATGGAGCCTTCGCCCAGCAAGGCTACGGAGTGGCCATTGGAGATGTGAGTGGATGTACAGATTTTTAATAGGTTGCTTTGGCAGCAGCACAAGGATCTTCGTTGAGCAACTGAAGGTAAGCAGTGGCAACCTATTTTGTGTCTGGCTCAGCCTCCTGCGACAGCCATTTGGGGGGCAGCCATTTTGTGATTGAGCCTACCACACTGTCACAACTCCAAAGGTGCCCACAGGCTCAAAAAGGCTGGAGAACCCTGGGCTAGTTTTTTTTTCTTTTAATGATAATAGTTTCCCCTATATTTCTTTATATACTGCCTTTGCCATAGCAATAATGCATTTATGAGAAACTGTGAAAAAAGGATAAGATTAGAGTTCGTGGTAGCAATCTTTAGGAAGTATGATCAATACAAAACCCTGAGTCACGGCCATCGGACTGCAATGAGACAGAAGGGTGTGTGTGTTGAAAACTTGTTTTTAAAACTGATATACTTTCTGGATAGCCAGCGTGGTAGAACTCTCACACAGCATGTCTTCTCACTGACATTTCCCGTTGGGGAGGAAATGGATGGGGGAGAAACCAAGAAATCTTCCTCTTTGAATTCTGAGATGGTTTTCTTCTATGAGACAGAGGATTGCACCATCAAATGAAAAACGGTGTCTTTGAATCAGCTCTCATTTGCTTTTTACCCTCTGTAAGGTACAGTGCATGCTTATGAGCAGGGGTCATTTCGTAGAAAAAGAGGTGCAGGAGCTCATTAGCATAACTCATTTGCACAACTCATTTGCATATGCCACATTCCCTAACATACCAGAAGTGTGTCAGAAGGCAACACCCACCCCTCAGGCTCCACTTCACAGGTGAGTGAAACTGACCTGCTCTTCCTCCATTCTCTTCCCCATCCAATACTTTGTGCAATAAAAATAAGCGTAAAGAACACACCCTCATTCTCTTCCTGCTCCCTTGAAACCACCAGGTTTCAAGTAGACTTGAGATACCCAGGACATGTGCACCACCCATCCCTTCCCCTTCCCCTCCCCACAACAAGACACCCTGTGAGGTAGGTGGGGCTGAGAGAGGTCTTTTGAGAACTGCTCATGAGAGAACAGCTCTGAGAGAACTTGTGAATGGCCCAAGGTCACACCAGCAGCTGCATGTGGAGGAGTGGGGAATCAAACCCCGTTCTCCCAGATTAGAGTCCAACTTCTGGCCCCTACACCAAACTGATGGGGTGGAAGCTGCCAAAGGGTTGGTGAAATTTCTCCAGTACTTATGTGCCATAGGCCCAGATAAAAAATGGTGTACTTAGAAAATTTATATGCCACCTTGAGCGAGTCTCTGGAAAAGCAGCACACAGTCATAAAAGGAACAATGATAAAATTATCAATATTAAAACAAAACATTAAAATCAATAAAGACCCTAGCAGGGCTTTCCCCGGGGCGCTGCGCCTCTGCACTGCTCGGGGAAGCCGAGGAGGGGGCGGGGCTTGGTCATGCGCCCGCCCCCTGGGCTTCTCACTCCCGGAGCTGCGCTCCTGTGCGCTCCCGCTCCAACGGACCCCTGCTTATGAGCAGTGAAATAGAATAGAATGTGGCTGAGAGGGCCCCTCAGGATTGGAGCCTAGGCTTCCAGATCTGGATGGGGCACCATTGACACCAGCACCATCCATTAAGAGCTTGAGCATGACTTTGGATGCCTCCCTGTCAATGGAGACCCAGGTTATGCATGTTACTAGGCTGGCATTCTTCCATCTTCGCCAAGTCTGACAACTGGCTCCTTTCCTATCCCGCCCTGACGTAGCCATGGTAATCCATGCAACAGTCACCTACAGACTAGACTACTGTAACTTGCTCTATGCAGGCCTACCCTTGAGACTGATCCGGAAAATACAGCTGATCCAGAATGCAGTGGTGCAAGTCCTGATGGGAACGTCTCGGACAGCACATGTACAACCAGTGTTGTGCCAGCTACACTGGCTTCCAGTGGAGTACTGAGTCAGGTTCAAGGTTTTGGTATTGACCGGTAAGGCCTTGAATGGTCTGGGACCAATGTATCTACAGGACCGTCTTCTCTGGTATGTCCCTGTCAGGATTCTGACAATAGGTTGCTTATACTATCCTGTTATGCTATGCTGTTTTGAAAAGTTACTTTCTGTTTCTTTGTACCCCGTTATCACTTGCATGTTTTATTGCTTGCCTTGAAGTAGAAATTGCTGTCCTGCTTAGTGTTACATTTTCCCTCCAGGAGGATGGGCTCTTACATTCCAATGCGTCACATAAACAACCGCTATCTGGCCATGGTTTCCTCCCCCTCCTGCCGAAGTCTCTCAGGGTGCTATCAGAGTGGGTATAGCCTTGAAAGTTCTTTTATTGTCGCTGCCCAAATGTTTTGCCTAGGAGTTAGCACATATGGGTCACCCAGGGGAAGATGGGAATTTTTACAACTTTCTCACCTTTGGTGGGAACAAATGGTCCCATTTATTTTCCTGCATTTTGTGTGTATGCTGATTGGTGGAATTTGTTTATGCAACTATGCTTGTAGGTATATTAACCCCAAAGCTTCTTTGTTTGACATCTCTAACAAACATCGAGACCCTGTTCCAGTATTTGAAATAAAGAACTCTGTTTAACTACAAAGGTCTGATCTCTTGCTGATAGTACAGAAGCCTCACAGAGAGCCTTATGCTCTTAGAACAGCAACTTGCTGGTGATCCCTGGCCCTAGAGATGTCTGGCTGTCCTTGACTAGGGCCAAGGCCTTTTTGGTCCTGGCCCCGACCTCGTGGAACTCTCTGCCAAATGACATCAGGGCTCTGTGAGATGTTATGCAATTCCGCAGGGGCTGTAAAGCAGAGATGTTCCGCCACGCTTTTGGTTGAGGGCAACAATGGTTACCCACTGTCTGGCACCCTTCTTTCCTCTCACCTCCATATTCTGATTTTCCTTTGCGGCTATTAGCCACAAAGTATAGATAGGAACTCTCGGTCTGGGGCAAGTGATGCTCTGTATTCTTGGTGCTTGATGGGGGGGGGGGGCAGTGGGAGGGCTTCTGGTGTCCTGCCCCCACTGCTGGACCTGGCGGGCACCTGGTGTTTTTGGCCACTGTGTGACAGAGTGTTGGACTGGATGGGCCCCTGGCCTGATCCAACATTGGCTTCTCTTCTGTTCTTATGTTCTTCCCCCCACCCAGAAAAAAAAGTGACTGGTAGTCTGAAATTGGGATCCATAATAATACAGAAAAAATCACCATCTTGGATCTTTAATATTTTGTGCTTGTATTTTATGACACTACTTGGAACAAGGCCCGTTGTGGAAATAAATACAGGCTCTTGAAAAACGCCCTGGGAGAGTGCCCCAGCCTTGGGCACTCAGCGTCAATTTGTTGTGGCAACCTCAGCAGGGTATAACGACACACAGTCCCCCATTTTCTCCAGAGGAACTGGTCTCTGCTACCTGAAGAGCAGTTGTGGTGAAACTCAGTGCTGAGGAGACATCGAGCAACAGTCATTTGGAGTTGATGCTTGGCTTCGAGGAGACTCAGCAATTCACACTTCTATGAATCTGCATCTCTCCCTCCCTTCACTGGCCAGTTGCAGTAGATGGGAAAGGCACTGTCTGAAAGCTGAAGAGATGAAAGAGGGAGTAGAATTCTGGGGGAAATTGAGATCTTTCTCTCCAGAGAGTCTCCCCAAATCTCACAGTTCCTTTAGGAACTGGCCTGGAGAACAGCCCTGCTTTGGGGAGGCATCAACAACTGTTAGTCCAAGTTCTGCCATCCTCTCAGACCTCTCTGCATGCCTAGCAATCAAAGGCACATCGCACTAAGGGAGATAACCACCAGACAGAGGTACAAAGATCAAGAATGCATTGTATACACACTCCATTATTGAACCCGCTTGTAACTGAAAACTGAGCAACCAAAATTCTGGACAGCTGCTGTACATCAACACCCAGGCCTGTGTCAGTAAACAATTCTGCTAATAAGCTTGGGCAGCCCCAGCGAATCCGTTCTCAGCTACTCCATGCTGCTGCTAGCTGTGTTTAAAACAGAGCCTGGCAGGGTAAAGCCGACAGAATTTGTGACAAATGATTTACTTCTTTTGGTGAATAATGTCTCGCAGTGGTCATTTTCTCTGACATTCGTCGCCCATTATTTACTCATGCACACTTAGATACATACTTATTTTGCATCAGGTGTGGTCTATAGATTATTCCATAAGAAATCACTGAAGATAGGGTTGCGCATAGTGTGTGTTACATAATATAGATGGAAGCAATAGAAGCAGGAAGGAGAATAGCAAAGAAAATACCTGGCTGGATCAGACGTGTGGTATACCTAGTCCAGCATTCTGTTTCACAGAGCAGCCAAACAGTTGCCCTGGAAGGCCAACAAACAGGTTATAGAAATCCCCCTGTTGTTTCTTTCTTGCACTGGTGTTTAAAAGGTTCACTGCCTTTGGATGTGGAAGTTCCCTTTAGTCACCATAGTTAGTAGCCATGAATCCTCCATAAATCCATCCAACTCCTTTTTAATGCCATTTATGCTTATATGAGGCCCATAAAATACGAAGTCTTACATTCTACATTTGTTAAGTTAGTTTTTGCTTCTGTAAACCTTTCACAAGGAGTCTTGAGCAGGGGTCATTTCGTAGAAAAAGAGGTGCAGGAGCTCATTAGCATAACTTATTTGCATATGCGACACCACCTGACATCACCGGAAGTATGTCAGAAGGCAAGAAAGAAAGGCGAGAGAGAGAGCAAAAGAAAGAAAGAAAGAAAGAAAGAAAGAAAGAAAGAAAGAAAGAAAGAAAGAAAGAAAGAAAGAAAGAAAGAAAGAAAGAAAGAAAGAAAGAAAGAAAGAAAGAAAGAAAGAAAGAAAGAAAGAAAGAAAGAAAGAAAGAAAGAAAGAGCTGGCAGAGAGGGGACAGCTACTAATCCAAGCCTCAGAAATACCACTATTCTGGGAGGCTAGCTTCAGTGGTGGCTGAAGCCTTCAGAAGGCTGGTCGGAGGAACAAGGACCTTTCCAGGGGACGGGGTCATTTTGCTGCAGCCATGACACAAGCAGGCAGTTTGTGTGGGGGGGGGGGGCTGGCACCAACTCCCAGAGCTGCGCTCCACCGAGCTCCTGCTCGAAATGACCCCTGGTCTTGAGAGGCAGCTTGGCAGAGAAGTTATCAAAGGAGTCAGTTCAACTGAACTAATTTTGGAATGGATAGCAACAGTATGGTTGTTGAGGGAGCTGAGGCAGTGATGGGCAAAGTCTGTGGCGTGTTCATATTCTTACCTGAGGGTAACAGCAATTATACTTGCAGCAAGTGTAAGTTGGTAGCCCTACTGGAGGAGAAGATACAGGGACTTGAGGCACGCTTGTCTACACTCCATTTTATAAGGGAAAGTCAAGATTTCATGGACAGAATGCATGAAGCACTCCTGTGAGGGCAACAGGAGGAGGGAAAGGTATCCCAGCACCCGACACGGGAGGAGGGCACATGGCAGAATGTAACCCACAGGAGCAGGAAGATCAAGAGACATTCTGAGCTTCTGTTACTAAGCAATCGGTTCCTGGATCTCCCCACGGATACTGATTCTGAACCACTGGAACAAGGGCTCCACCCCCAGTCTCCACAAAGTTTGAAGAAAATTTCTACGACCCCTGTGGATGAGAGAACTCAAGTCTCTGCTCCCCAGTATAGGAGAAGACGTGTGTTGATGATTGGGGATTCCCTACTGAGAGGAGTAAAAAGCTAAAGTGTGCCGACTGGACTTGTCGTCTCGAGAGGTATGCTGTTTACCAGGTGCATGCATCCAGGATGTAACGGAAAGGGTAGGAAGAGTCCTCAAGCCCATGGATTATTATCCCTTCCTGCTCATCCATGTGGGAACAAATGATACAGCTCGGCACAGCCCAGAACATATTAAAAGAGACTATGTGGCTCTGGGTAAAAAGGTGAAGGAATTGAGAGTCGAAGGCTGTGGCTTAGGAAGCGAAAGAAGATTACTTCAGATCGATGATTGGCTACGTAGATGGTCTTCATTAGGAAAGGTTTGGATTTTTGGACCATAGCTTATGCTTTCAAGATGAAGCTCTTCTATCAGGAGATGGTTTGCACCTCACGAGGGTAGGGAATAATGTGTTTCGAAGCAGCCTTGCAAACCTAATAAGGAGAGCTTTAAACTAAATCCTGTGGGGGAACAAGACAAAAATGCAAAGCCAACAACGAGATAAGAACTCTAAAGTTTTCTGAGGGGCACATATGCTAGATAACATTAACTCACATGTAAGTACAGAAACAAATACCTCAGGGTGCATAAAACATGGATTCCGATGTCTCTATACTAACGCGCAGAGTATGGGAAACAAGCAGGAGGAACTTGAAGTCGTAATAAAGAAAGGGGACCTAATAGGCATTACTGAAACTTGGTGGGATGACACTCACAATTGGAATATTAGGACTGAGGGGTATAATTTATTTAAAAGGGTCAGACAAATAAGGAAGGGCGAAGGAGTTGCATTATATGTAAAGGAAGTATATATTTGTGAGGAAATATGTGAATCTGAGCATGAAAGTCCGGTTGAGTCTCGGGGTAAAAATAAAAGGAGTAAGAAATAATACTGATATCATGATGGGGGTCTGCTATAGAACACCAAGCCGAACAGAAGATTCGGATGAGACACTCCTAGAACAGATTACAAAGTTCTCAAAGAGATGGGACATGGTGGTCATGGGAGATTTCAATTGCCTAGAGGCCTTCCTTTTGAATCTTCACCTGCAGGAAGCAAAACATGCCGCACTCAGCCATGGATGTGTTGTCCTGACAGGCTCTGCAAATGCAGCCCCCTGGCGGGGGGTTTATGCCATTAACCCCCCCTTGAGGCACATGATGGTGCCGTGTGAATTACACTCACCTGTCCTGTGCTGAAGAGCTCAGGGACTGGTAGTGGCCCATCCGCAGCAACACCTGCAGCTGCTGCTCAGGGCTCCTATCCTGCATGGAAATGAATCAGACGATCTCCTGGCAAGCTGGTCTGCCACATAGAGTCGAGCAGCTGCCAGACACCTCTCCCCAAAACCAATGATGAGCCCCATTCTCTGCTGAGAGGGGGAAACAGGCATAGAACTGAGCTTATAGCCTAGGATAGGGCTGAAAACAAACCCCGTCCCCAGCAGTTCTCCCAGGAAACTGTCCTGGGACCTTTTCCTGTGGCATATCGGGGGCATGGCACTGGGAGGCCATGGCTTGTGCCACCCCTGCACAAACCCAATGCTGGGCTTGAGTGCAGGAGGTGCCATTGTTAGCCTGACTGCTTTATTCTGTTATCAAAATTGGGGGAATACTAGCTCTTAATCATCAGCAGTAGGCATTAATGGACCTAGCACCTTTGTATACAGAGGCTGGGCCTCTCTCAGACCTCCCGAAAAGAGACACAGAGACGCAAATGAAGTTAAAAAGAGTCTTTCGTTTACTTAAGGATAATAAAAGTGATTCATTCAGATGTTGCAAAAAATCACACATACCATCATACAGGTCTAAGAAGTAAGACAGAATTAAAGAGATGGTTGCATTAGCAGGAAAGTGATGGTATCCTGTAGAGGGAAATATTTACCTTCCAGAAGCCTGGTTTCCATCCTGCTAGAAGAATAGAGGGTATTTGAAAAGGGGGGGGGGAAGGATCACATGCTCTAAACCAGCAGAAGCACATGGCGGGCCCTAGCGTGCACACGAGGGTCCAGGAGGGAGGTTGGGAAGGAGATAGCAAGAGAAGTGAGATCTGACTGTCTGGAGCTTGGGAGACTGCTCTTAAGGGAGGGCGTTGCTGGGGGCTGGCTTGCCAAGCGACCTCCTCTGTGCTGATCTGCCTCTAAAGTTCTAACCAATAGGGTAGAGGATGGGAGTGGACAATGTTTAAGGATGACCTAATCACATCTAGAGACACCTGGTCTGGAGGAAAGATGACTCATCGGTGAGGCCATTCTTCTGCCCAAGAGGGATTAACCTCTTGGCCTGGCCAAGTCAATTGTCCGTTAACTGCTTCCATAGTCCGTGTGAAGTGGGCAATTAAGCATTTATTTAGCTGAAACAATGTCTGTTGGGGTGGGGGAAAGGAGCATGATATGCGGAGACTTGGATTTGACAATGTTTGGAAATCTCTTTGCATGCAGGGATGAACCAAAGCCACAAACTGGCTTCTGTACTCAGAGAGGCTTCTGGGAACTGGAACAATGGCTTCTGCTGGACTCTTGTCCCCCGGCATAGGATGGCATTTGTCTGCAGTTGGCATCTGTTGTACGTACACTCAGCAACACAAATCCTCTCATACACTTATCATTATTGTCCATGATCTTATGAAATTATCATTCATAAGTCCGCTAAAACAGCACCTTGCAACTTACACCATCACTGGGGTGGCACCTAGCCTCCATCAAGGGGAATGAGGGAGCAGGTTTGGGTACCTTGTCCTTACTTACCTGTCAGTGTATGGTTGCCCCTTTGGGATGACCCTACACAGGCGGGTACCTGTTAGGGTTTTGAAATGGGAAAGGTCAGCCACGGAGTATGGACTTTGCTCTCCTCCTTGAGTGTTAGCACTGAGCACTTCCCCTGTAGTTCTAGGTGCCCTCTCTGTTCTTTCCCCATCACCAAAGTGTCTCACCACTTGCTCTAAGCCCACATGGCAGAGCACTGTCAGATAGCATACCATGCCGTGTACCCTACCTCTGGAGTTGTGGGGCAACCTCCTAGAACCATTTGTAGAACAGGGCAGTGTTAGCCGAATTACTTTAAAGTTAGCAATTGGCGAAATACACGGGTTCTTGCCAACTATACCAGGGTCCTACCCCTCCTGGGAGTTCTCAAGGAAGGAGGTACGTGAGGCAGATAGCAAGTTCAATGCTGTTTACTGGGTAATGTTGTTCAAGCACACCAAAAACGTAACCACACACACAATCACACAGGCCTAAGGAAATAAAGTTAGAAAATAGCACGTTTGCATGAGCAGGATTTCGATGGGAGGCGATACGTTACCTTCCTGAAAAGAAGTTGTCCGACCGAAGGAAGAATTGGATGGGGAAGGAAAATATAGAAAAAAATATGGGGCACGCGGCTCGAACCTGCAAGACCTCGTGGTTCTGTCTGTTCCAGGATCCAGAGATTTAAAGATGGAGGTAAGGGTATGGGTATAGCAAGCTGGGCATAAGGGGTAGTAAAGCAGATAGGGGACGATGGCTCAAGAGACCGATTGTCTTTGTGCAAGGTCTTTTATTAGGTGGTCTTGGGGGCTGGCTGCGCAGACCACATCCCACTAACACACCTACTAGGCGGTCCGTCCCTTTCTGACCCTTCCATAGGTTAAAGGTGAACAAAAGGAGGAGGGCCGGGGAGTGGACAATATTGCAGAAACTGAAACTAAACAGGAACTCTACACCTGGGCGAGGTCCGATGACTCACCGGGGCCACTTCTATTGTTAGTTAATGGATCTGGCCAACTGGGTGATGGCCTGACCATCAGTTGCTAAGTAACCACGTTAGCATAATTCATTTAGGTGCATTGGAGGGGGCAGGGGTTGACCAGCGTGGTGAGACAGAAAGAAACCTCATGGCAGAAGGAGTCTTTGTCTCTGTCTTGGTGAACTATCTAGGGTGCCAGCCTCCTGGCATGGACTGGAGCTTTCCCCTGCAATGGAGAATGCGCATGGCCCTTCCAATACTAGCAACCCAAGTTCAAACTTATGAATCTTAAAATCCATAAGAGCACTTAAAGTGCCTTGCTGGCCAACAGCAGGTGATAACTGGCTGCTGGGGAGGGGTGGGGCTGGCATGGGGGGGTGTGCTGGTTGGTTCCCGTGGCTAGAGCTGAGTAAGTGGGAGTGAATTAGGAGCCACCGTGGCTGCCAATGGGCTGCACCAGGATTTTTGCTGGTGCAATTTTGTGCCTCTTCTGGGGGGCGTTCCCATGCTGAAAATGCTTTGGGAGCTGACTGGTGCCACACCCCCTGGCATGCCCACATTCCTGCTGGAGCAGGGGTTGTGCTGTCAGTCAGCCGGTGTGCAGCTACACTGGAGGAAGAGCATGGCACAGCCCCACTCATGCCCTATGCTGGCTTAACGCCCCTTACACTGGCATAAATCTGAGTTACACTGGCAAAGAGGTCAGTCAGCTCCCGATTCTGATTCCCCTGCTCTGTAAGTCCATTGAAGTCAACGGGCTTAGAAAAGTGCAGCTCTGTTTAGTATGGCACTGAATTATTTTGTAGCTACTTGCATCTCATATGGGCCGCATATAGTAGGTGTTTGTTGTCCAGTTACAGCCTACCCACAGGAAGGGGAATTTTCTCAAGGGAGAGGAAAGGGCAGGATGAATTACTGAGGCAAGGAGATGGAGCAAGATAAAAAGCTGGTGAAAGAATTATGGAAATTTAAACTTTGTTTTAAATGTGCAGCAAATGAGGAGCGTAGATGTCATGTTGCAAGTGGAGAATGGCATTTCTGAACGCTTCCCCACTTCAAAAAGCTCTCTCAAGTAAAAAAAACCCAAACCATAGCATATCGGGGAGAAATGTTTTAGACAAGTCAATTATCTACTGTGCTAGTTTCCTCTTCATATAGGAGCTTTCAGAAATTTGATTCTCCCACCTACTGGAATGGTAGAGTCATCCATTATCTAACGTGGAACATGGCCCCAAAGTGCAGCTCAAGAGTCTGCAAAATAGGGCCGTGCACAGATGGAAGGGGGCAAACAAAGGAGGTGGAACCCCACATTTGAGGGGGGGAAATCCACTAGAAATCCCTCAGATACCCCCAAAACCATAGAAGCGGTTTGTGCGTGGGTGTACATGTTTGGATTTCAAATAAAATACTGAACAACAACTCATAAGAACACAGCCAGCATAACTGGGAACTTTACGCAAAAATAAGGAGCACCGAAGGGGAGGAAGGGTTTGCAGCAGAAAAGTTGGAGGAAGGGAGTGAGACAGCACTAGGCGGAGAGGAGGAAGCAAAAAGGATGGGAAGACGGAGGGGCAGCAAGAACGACAATAGGAGCGGGGAAGTGGAAGGAATGATGGGAAGGGGGAGATGCTGGCGGGGGAAGGTTGTAATGGGAGCAGGATTAACGGCAGGAAAGGAAGGTGTGCGGAGTGGAGGAAGGAGGAGACAGTGGTGATGCCAAGAAGAAGCAGGGATCGGTAAGAGAGGCGTGGGGCAGAAAGCTCCCTTTCCACTCCAAGCCCTTGTTCAAATAGCTGGCCGACTCCACCAGCATTCTTCTTTGGCAGCAAGGAGAGAAAGAAGGGAAGAAATTGGGATTTTCCTTCCGCCACAAGACCATTGGTGTCCCTGTCGAGAGTTAACCTTTGCTCCCTCAGTGTCCTGACCCTCACTGGGATTGCTCTAGACTCTGGCTCAGAAGTCTTAGAGAAGGAGGCTGACAAGACAGAAACATGGCCTGGGGGAGAGCGGGGAAGATGCCCCTGGCTCATCTACGTCAGCACTTGCCCTGAGGAGCTTGCAGTTGGAACTCTTCTACCAGAACCTCCCTCTGCCCCCCCACAGGTCCTGGGGCAATTAAGTCCCAGCCCAGAGCCCAGTCCACAAGCCCACCAGAATCTGCCTCCACCCAACAGAAGTGGGGCTCATGCTGAGATAGCCCAGCAAAGATGCAAGGCCGGGTGTGCAGCCCATGTTTCACCTCCTGGACCAGATCATGGTCCTGGTGGATATAATCCTTTGCAGGATTCTGGCCCCAGTTAAACCTGGACAAGTTAAACCCCAGGTGCTGCTTCCAGAGCAGGTGGAGCTGCTTTCCCCTCAGCCTACTGCGGGGAAGATTTCTGGATCAACTGATCCACCAGGCCTAAGCCTAGTGTCTCCAGTCCTCCAAGTTTGGCCAGCCCTAGGGCTACAGGTCTGTTACCACTTGAGAAGACTTGACTGGCTCTGTCTGCAGAAATGGGTGTAGACTTTCCAGTTTCCCGGGGGCGACGGGACGGGGCCAGAGGCATTGCTATGCAAGGTCCTTAAAAACAACCAGGGCCTCCACTGTCACTATCTACGGAGGTGGGGTCATGGGGGATTTAGGGAGGGGCTCCCCGGAAATTTAGGGGGGCCCAGGCACCCCTAACAACACCCCTGGGCTGGACCAAACCTAAGAAAAGGTGGGAGTTTGCCAGTGTTTATAGTGATATCTCAGTTATATCCTGTGGCATCCTGTTTTCGAAATCCACTTTCAGAATAGTCACTTCAAGATCTGCAAATATCTACACCAGGTACATAGGACAAAATGGTCACAAATTTGACACTAATAAAGGCAACACAGAAAAGCCTGTAGAGGAACATTTTAAAAGTTTTCGTGGACGTTCATTTACAGAAGTCTTGTTTCGGCCTTATTCATAAAGGTGTCTTAATACTGGAATTTACTGAATTATGGCATTCTAGATGTCTTCATTTGGTAAATGCATAGCTGAAGTCGCTTGGCCAGGGCAGAATACAAAACAGTTGCTGTGCACTCAATTTCTGAGCAACGTAGAGAATTCAGAGTAGTAGCAATTTTCTTCTTCTCGCTTCAAACTCATATAAGCGAGCACAAGCACATTTCGATGCAATTCAGAACAGTGCCCATAGCCATGACCCCAAAGAAAACTTCCCTCTCCAATCTCATGCAGATGGACTTTCTCATTGCTTCAGAGAAACAGGACCCAGGCTGCCATTGTAGAAATTGTCCTTTTCTTCAATATGTACCACTTCACCATTTAAAAATGGAATGGGAATTGAAAGAAGAGCTTAGGAGTGGCTGAAGCAGCCTCCCCCCTCACTACCATGCAAAAAATAACTGTTCTCAATCAAGGATATACAGCCCACCCCACACCCAGCAAAAAGCAACAACAGCAGCAAGCAAGAAAACAAAGCTATTTCAACAAGGAAACATAGGTTCTATCCTCTCCTAGTGTTCTATATCCAAAATACAATGTAATGATAATGTAACTAGGGCTGCCAAGTCAGCCCAGGGGGCGGGGGATCCCTTGCTACAGGGGTTCCCGATCTGCTGGCCAGCATTCGGCCGGCGGGGGAAACCCCACCCCCGAAGTCGTCCAGCCAGGACAACTTCCCCAACGTAATGACGTCACCCAGAAGTGATGTCACCACGTTGGGGGTGTTGCCAGGGCGACGCTCTGGCAATGCCCCCAACGTGGTGACGTCACTTCCGGGTGACGTCCCTGGGCGCGCGCGTGCCGGGGGAGCTTGTGGGCAAAGGAGAACTTCCCCCCCGCCGGTAAGTAGACTCGACTTGGCAATCCTAAATGTAACTGAAAAGGAAAATAAAATAAAGACCCACTTGGAGCCAAGCAAGTATGTTAGGCTCAAAAGCGACCTTGCAGTCTGACTGTTGCTACATTGGAAGTGGGTGGAAGCAGCCAGGGTTAAGGGCTAAGCTACTCTCTGTGGGTCATATGTACAGGTCTTTTAAGGCAGTGTTTAAATTCTTTTTTTTTAATTTAATTTTTTAAATAAATATAAATATAAAATACTGTGTTCTAGGCATAGTGATTCAGCTCAGATATTTATTAGTAAGAACACTAGGAACTTAAAACACAATTCTGGCCGAAAAGGGCCAACTTTATACAACTCCTAAACTCCACCTCCCGGTCCCATTGGCGGGTTTAAATTTCCCGCCAAAGTTCCTATTGGTGCCCTGTTGTAAGTTCAGTATCCTTGGCCTCTGTTGTTCCTCAGAGCCAAGGTCGGGTTGAGTCTCGCTGGCACCTGTGGCGGTCAGCGGACTTAACAATAAACAGGGAAAAAATAAAATAAAAACCATATCACAATTATAATCACATCAAAAGAAAAGAAAGCGTAAACATATACTATAATAAACAATTATATTATAAACAATAAACATTATACGATAAGGGCAACCATTCTTTCACGATGTCTTCTTGTAATAAAACATTATCAGTTCATCTCCATCTTCCCCTTCTGCCTTTGTTTTGTTGCCAGGTTACTCCTACTAATGGATTGTGATCTGAAAGGTTTTTGGTTGTACCTTTGCACTCCCTAGATTAATAACTAAGGTTTTAAATATCCAGCACCTATCACTACTTGAATACGCTTGGTGCCTGTTGGAAAAGAAAGTATAGTCTCTAGTATTTGGAATTTTGGTCCTCCAAGCAACTTAAAATTGTAACACGTCCATATAATTAAACACATTTTGGGGGAGTTTACCTCCTTTGGTTTTCTCACCATTTTTTAAAATCCATTCCCTCGTTCATGTCTCTGAAGATCGTTCTCTCTCCTTCCTGAAAATCTAAAATGGATTGGAAAACATTGCCTTGTTTGGGAATATTTCTGATCTGGAAGAGATCTTCTCTCAGATTGAAATGGTAACACAGGCCATCTGTTCTCTGTTGGTGACCTAATGGCTCCCAGAGGTTGAATGATAGAGGCCTGGTAGCAGAATGCCACACACTGTTTGACTAGCATAGTTAGGCAACCCTTTTGGCCCAAGGCCCAACACCCTCCGCCCCAATTACTCGCTGTGCCAGCAGACAAAGGGGAGGAAGCAGAAACAATGGGAGCAAGCTGAACCGCAGTAGTTCTGCCACAGTCCCTTGGGTGGAAACCTAGCCCTGGGCATAGAGCTGCCAGGTCAGCCCGGGGGGCAGGGGATCCCCCGCTACAGGGGTTCCCGATCTGCCAGCCAGCATTCGGCCGGCGGGGGAACCCCACCCCCGAAATCGCCCAGTCAGGATGACTTCCCCAGCATAATGACGTCACCTGGAAGTGACGTCATCACGTTGGGGACGTTGCCAGGACGACGCTCTAGCAATCGCCCCAAAACTCTATGGTACCATAGAGTTTTGGGGCGATTGCTAGAGCGTCGTCCCGTCAACGTCCCCAACGTGATGACGTCACTTCCAGGTGACATCATCGCGGCGCGTGCGCCAGGGAAGCTCCCAGACCCAGGAGGACTCCCCCCGCCGGTAAGTCACAAGGACTTGGCAACCCTACCTGGGCACCAAACAAAATGGTCTGGCATGCTACTGTTCAGCACACAAGCTGGGGTTGCCCACCTACAACTATATGGCCATTTGGTACTTTTCAGTATGATTCACAACAAAAGTGGGAACTCACCCAACCAGAGCATGGCCTATATAGCCAGCAGAAGATGCAATCTGAAAAGAAGAGTTATATGTCCTCCCTCCCTCATGGGTTTGTCATGAGGGAAATCATGGAGGCACTTCAGTGAACAAACCCATTACACAGGGAAATATTCCTTAGTGAGCTATTATGTCTAAACATGGGGATCATGGCTTTGAGAGGTAAAATTAATGAACAGACAGGCAACTGTGTCACCTAGCTGATTATAGCCTGGGGTAACCAATGGCTATTTTAGGCTTCATTACCTGTGTCTTTGTATAAATTCTCTAAACACCTTTTAGTTTTAGAATTAGTAAATTTACCAGGCCTTTATTTTTTATATATATTATGTAATTATAGGTTACCTTCTTTGAAAAAAAAGCTGTGCTGGAACAAAGCCCAATAAAATCACTGGAGCTTGCCACTACAGACAGCACACATTTTGTAGGATTGGACATTTAAATAGAATTGTCCAATCTTTAAGACGCCAGGGAAAAGTCAGTACAAACTCCTGCTCTGAAGCACTGGTGTTATGTATTGAGCCCGAACTACTCGCAAAAGGACTGAGCTTGGGAGACATAACAATGGATCACTAGGATCCTAGAATTGACCAATAGGAAAACAAGGATTCTAAGACTGAGCTTGGGATGCATAACAATGGATCACTAGGATCCTAGAATGGATCCTAGAGTAAGCCAATGGAATAACCATGCAATGTAAATAGCCTAGCATTGGGAGTGGGGTGTGTTTG
The DNA here is from genome assembly GCA_029233225.1 of Lepidodactylus listeri. Taxonomy (NCBI): domain Eukaryota; kingdom Metazoa; phylum Chordata; class Lepidosauria; order Squamata; family Gekkonidae; genus Lepidodactylus; species Lepidodactylus listeri. The sequence continues at coordinate 102,205,752 of JARCFY010000008.1, forward strand.
GGGTGTAACCTTTTGCGTGCATAAATGCCCAGCTCAGGGCAGGCATTTCCACTCTTCTTCTTCTCCTCCTTGCTGTAATCACTAAATAAACTATGAGCTGATCACTCTACACATCTGAACGCAGTATATTTCAACTGGTCTCTGAGACTTTTTATATAGACTTTTTGTAGCGAATTTAAAGACAAATTGTGTTGTAATTCAATAGATTGAATAGAGAGCCAGTTTGGTGTAGTGGTTAAGTGCGCAGACTCTAATCTGGGAGAACCGGGTTTGATTCCCCACTCCTCCACTTGCACCTGGCTGGATGACCTTGGGCAAGCCATAGCTCTGTACCAGCTGTTCCCTTAAGGACACCTCCGGAAAGAGCTCTCTCAGCCCCACCTACCTCACAGGGTGTCTGTTGTGGGGAGGGGAAGGGAAAGGAGTTTGTAAGCCGCCCTGAGACTCCCTTGGGGAGTGGAGGGCGGGGTATAAAACCAGTCTCTTCTTCCATTCTAAGTAGAATTTATTTAGAAGTATAAGAGCATAACAGTTTCAGTGTGATTTTAAAACATAATGGTTTCCTTAAGACTACTAGCTTCCTGGTTGCAAGAAAGGTGCAGTTCTTTTTTCTTTCTTTTTAAAAGTGCCATAATTACACAAAGACTTATTTTCACCATTTGCAGTTAGGCTAGTAACTTCCACACAAAGACTCAGACTTCTCTCAGGTCATAGCACCGCAGTCTTTTCTCCAACTCCTATCTTCCTTTGTCTTCTTTTTCACACAAACTCTCTGAACAAACCCAGTCAACTCCACCCCCTAGGGTACAGCTACCATAATACTTCACTCACCCATCCAGCCCCCGCCATAGGCGTAGAGTATGGGGGCGCTCGAGCCACCCCTGGCAAAATGGAGCGCCTGCTGCCGCGCCTCCCCAAGTCCTTCTGAGGTCTGGCCGCCGCTGCTGGAGAGTGAGAGGGAAGGGGTGGCCGGGGGGGGGGGGGAGAGAGAGAGAGAGGTACCGGCAGCACTGGCTGGCGGGTCTTGGAAGGGCCCGGGGAGGCGCGGCGGTTTCTGGGGGGGGGGGAGAACATCACCCCAGCGAGCGCGCATGCAAAGTGCGTGCGCTAAGGAGCCCCCCCCAGAATTTCCAACAATCTACGCCCCTGCCCCCCATCCTTACTTTAGAGGCCTGCATTTTTAAACCACAGCAAATATAGATACAAAACCCCAGGTTAAATCACAAAAATAAAGCACACACAAAATATTTACATAGCAAAACATTACAGGGCCAGTTCTGGTAGGGACTGCTGTGGTGGTGTGGGGGAGAAGGGCTCCATCTAGGAAATTCTTCCCTTCCCCATATTTGGGAGAAATTCTACTTTTTAATATTATTCTTACTGCTTGATCCTGTGGTGTAAGAGTCCATGGAGATTCTGACTGCAATTGCACGCAGTGAAAATTATATGTATGTCTCTTCCATGCTTTGTATTCCTCCTTCAGTCTATTTTATTTTTGAAATTCTTACCACAGGTTTAAATGTGGTGATGGGTGTATAAAAAAAAAATGTGTCTATGCGCAGGTCCCATATCTCATTTAAATCTGGTTGCCAGGGCCAATGCATGCAATAGTGGCACATGGACATCCAGGTGGGGCCTGGTGATCTCCTGGTATTTACAATGGATCTCCAGAGATCATTTCCTTCTGGCCTTATAACCTGCTTCCTTCCCAGGTTCCACCCCCCAAATCCTCAGGTATTTCCCAGCCCAGAGCTGGCAACCCTAAATAGATCTCTGGCTAGCTAATACTGCTCACACAGGCAGAGGTAAACTGGTGGAAACATGAGCACATGCATGTGAAAGTCAACATGAATAATACCTTGACATCACGTTTAGTGTGAGACAGGCTTCCTTCTCCGATGGGGAGAAATCAGGATTTTTTAAAAAAGAGCTCAGCTAGTGTGATGTTCTGTGATTCAATCTGTGATTTTCCAATTACCTTGAACCTTATTCTATTACCTTGAAATTTAGCCACCCTTGGGATTATCCAATTACTATCCTGGGATTACCTTGGAATTTATTCAATTACCTTATCCAATTGCCTTGTTTGGATGATATCAGGAGTGCGGCTTACCTGTGTATATAAGCAGGCCCCCCCCCCCGACCTCCCTTTTCTTATGCGTCATCTGGACCTGAAATAAACTTGCTATGCTGAAATCACTACCACCGGCCTTCCGACGCCAGTACTTTTCAGCTAGGGTTGCCAACATCAAGACAGTGGTGATCTCCAGAAATATAACTCACATCCAGACTACCCAGATTGCTTTCCCTGAAGAAAAATAGCTTCTCTGGCGGCTAGATGGCATTATGCCCCCCTGAAGTTCCTTCCCTCCCCAAATCTCACCTTCCTCAGACTCCCCTCTCCCCCCCCCAAAAAAAAATCTCTACAAATTCCCCCAAAGACCCCCAACTCAGGAGCTGGCAACCCCGTCGGTTTGGTTTCGCTAACGAAATGAGTTCACTTCTGCGTTCCTATGCAGACTGCCAGAGACATCTCCGGAGTCCAGACTGTGGGCATGACCCGCCCGTCCTGTCTCAGCCACCACGCGCCTCATCTCCTCAGGACTCTTCTCCCCATCCTAAGGTTGCCAGCCTCCAGGTGGGGCCTGGGGATCTCCCACTTTTACAACTGATCTCCAGCTGACAGAGATCAGCTCCCCTAGAGAAAATGGCTGCTTAGAAGGGTGGACTCTGTGGCATTGTACCACTTTGTGGCCCCTCCCCTCCCCAAACCCCACCTTCTCCTGGCTCCACCCCCAAAGTCCCCAGGTATTCTCCAACCCATACTTGGCAACCCTACCCCATCCATCCATCCATCCATCCTAGAGTTGCCAAGTCTGGGTGGGAAAATACCTAGAGACTTTGGGGGTGGAGCCAGGAGAGAATGGGGTTTGGCATGGGGAGGGGCCTCTACATGGTACAATGCCATAGAGCAGGGGTGGGCAAATTGCAGCCCGGGGGCCAGATGCGGCCCGCCACAGAGTTTTTTGCGGCCCGCCAAGACAATCGGCCATGTGGTGTGATAGGGTACATTTGTCTCATTAAACTGATTTAAAATCAAATGTGCTTGCAGCTATAGATGATATGAAATTAGCACAATAAATAAATTGAATAAAACTACCACTACTTTATTTAATTTATTGATTTTTATGATACAATATATACCTTTTCTGAAATGCAAAGTTAACTAATGAACGCAATCATTTTAAAAGGTGCGGCCCTCCGCTAACCTCCGCTCCCACAAAGTGGCCCCCCCCCCCGAGCCAAAACAATTGCCCACCCCTGCCATAGAGCCCATCCTCCAAAGCAGCCATTTTCCCCAGGAGGGATGATCTCTGTCAGCTGGAGATCAGTTGTAAAAGCGGGAGATCCCCAGGCCCCGCCTGGAGGCTGGCAACCCCCATCCACCCACCCAAGGTTCCAGGTCTCCCATAACCGTTCACATTCGACTGTCTGTTCTACTCCTCCCCCCTTCCTTATTATTCATAGTATTTTTTTTTTTAAATAATGCGCGTGCGCGTCTCACGCGGGTACCGTTCACGACCGGCGAAGGGGGCCGCCGTTGAAGACAGACAGCCAGCCTCGCGCGAAGCGATTGGGGTTCGGGGAAACCGCCCTTTTTCAGTTCCATCCGGGTTCTTCCCCGTCCTTTCTACGAGCGTCCAAAATATTAAGCCGTTTCCCTTCCATTACGCATGCGCCCCCTCGTCCTCTTTTTTTTCCCCCCTTTTCGTAGCTGCTGTTTAGTAGCTTAGTCTCCTGGGTGGGAGGGAAGGAAGGAAGGAAGGACGGACGCGCGCCTCTCTCTCTCCCCCCCCCCCCTGCGCGGTAGTCCAGGCTCCGTCGCGGCCCGGCTCAAAGAGGCGCCGTTGGGCTCGCGTGCCCGAGCGGAGGCGCGGCTGCTTGGGGAGGAAAAGAGAAAGCGGCGGCGCCCACGGAGCCCTCTTGGGGGGCGGGAAGGGCGGCGGCGGCGCTCGTGCGGGGAGGAAACTGAGGCACGGACTCTGGGCGCCGAAGAGGAACGCGGGGTGTGTGTGTGTGGGGGGGGGTCTTTTCATTTCATTTCGGAGGGGAGCTGCCCCCGCTGCCTATGCGGGGAGGGGGTGGGGTATACAGATCCTTCTCCTTGCCTCTGTGTTCCCAGCCCAGGAGGGATCAATAGGCGCTTTAAAGACTCCCTCCACTTTTTTTGCGGGGGGGTGCGGTGAGTCATTACTCCTCTCCCCCCCCCCCCCGCGCCCCGGTTTGGTATTTGGTGGCTCTTCGTTTACGTATTTTGACCCCCGCCAAGCCGAAGACACTCTCCCCCCCCGCCCCCCCCCGAAGATGGGCTGCACCCTGAGTGCCGAAGACAAGGCGGCGGTGGAAAGGAGTAAGATGATCGACCGCAACCTGCGAGAGGACGGCGAGAAGGCGGCCAGGGAAGTCAAGCTGCTCCTCTTAGGTAAGGGGAGAAAGAACACGCTCAGGATCTCTTGGTTGTCTCGCTCTGCTCTGCTTCCTCCCCCATTCCTGTCTCCCGTCCTTCCATTTATTTCACATCACTTTGCGTTTTCTTGTTTGTTTCTCTCTGCAGGAGGACCAGGGTTTGAATGAGCCACATCCACCCTAAGTTGCACCCTAAGCGTCCCCCCCTCCCAGTCACTAGTAAAAAGGTTGCAGGAGACTCACTTCCATTGAAAGGAGAAGTGGGGGAGGAGCCCCCCCCCCCCCTTTAAGTTCTCTTGATAGAGATGATGCTGGTGTGAAAGCATCTCCAAGAGTCTGTTGGTCTCAGAGTTGTGTGGGTCTAGAGGCCTTCGTATGTGTGTGTGTGGGGGGAATCCACTTTCAGGCGCTGTGCTGTGCCTCATGCTGCATGCAGCCTGTTCTGTTGAGCCCCTCTTGGACGTCTGGATGTTGACGTGGGCTGTGGTCTCTCTCTGTCTTGGTGGCGCTTAACTTTACAGCTGCATTGGTGAAATACCAGAGACGTGAAAGCTGCAGTGCAGTCATGTGCACGCTTAACTTGGATGCATGCCCCGTTGAGCTCAATGGGATTTACTGTCGAGGAACAGGGCTAGGTTTTGTGTAGGATCAGGCCGTAATTTAGGAAAGGTGGGTGGGTGATATTAGGATAAGAAATGTCGTAGGATCGCTAGGTTTTCATTTAAATATAACCCCAGGCGTGTTGTATGGAATTAGTTGTGGCAGTGAAATCCTCACAAATGAAATAACATCTGGAAAACTAGCAAGCCATTTCCTCAACTGGTTTTGTGGCATATAATCTGAAAGGTGCTAACTTTCTCCCCCAGATCTCTTTTCGATACTTTAGTTTTTTGAGGTCCACTTCATAGAGCTGGTGTGGCATGGTAGTTAAGAGTGTTGGACTGGTGCCTGGGACATCCCAGTTTGAATCCCGGCTCTGCCATGGATGCTTGCTGCATGAACGTTGGACAATCTCCCTCTTTCTCTCTCTGCCTTTGCCTATCTCACAGGGTTATTCTGAGGATAAAGCGGAAGAGGGGGAAATGAAGTTGTGAGCTGCTTTTGGTTCCCATTGGGAAGAAAGGTGGTGTACAACCTTAGTTTATTGCTGTAGCACATGTCTTTTATTTCGTATGTATCTGTTGACAGGCATTTTAGGATCACTTCATACATGATTGTTTTCCTGTTAGGGTCCAAAGGTATTTTATGAATTTCCTAATACAGCAATTAACTTGCTGTAATTCCTGTTTAGAGAATTTAACTCATGATAACCCTGCAACCAGTCAGAACAGAGTACAAACCGGTGATCCTTCGAATTCCTTGATGTTACTTTACTATGTGGATCCCCCACAATTACCTTCGCCAATGAAGGCTGTAAAATTACAGACTCGTATATGTTCTGAACATCTACCTCCCCCCCCACCCTGAACCTATGGTGGATCCTACTAACCCGGAATCTTTTGGGGTGGAGGAGGAGGTTGAAGCCAATTTCCTCTCTTCCTTTGGTGCTCTCCCTTTGCTAGAACAAGATGCCTTGATAAACGGTTTTCATGCTTTAGTGACCTCTCTTGGAAATATTGTGTTCCTGTAAAGATACTCCTTAGTAGAAACCAGTGCAAACCATCACATGTGACAAATATGCGCAATTATCTAGCCTGGAATAGGCAATCATGTTCACTCAGTTTTTACAGAAAATTCAATGTCAATTGATTACAATACTGTGTCTTGTGGTTTTTATTTTGTACTTTGTAAGACTTGTTCTGTCTTGATCATTGTAGTACCAGCTGTCTACAGATGGACTGAAAAGTCTCTATTGAGGCAGCTCCTTTAGATCTCCCTTTCAAAACCATTTCTTAGCTTAATTAATTACTTTCCTGTTCTCTAACAGGGAATCTGAACTCTTTGAGTGAATCCTTAATCAGAGGTGTGTTCATTCCTGCTTTTTTCTTTGGCTGCAATTGTTTTCATTTTTATGATGGTAATTTTTGTGATTTTTTTATAGTTATAAATTTTTTAAACCCTAAGAGAAAAGGCAATAATTAAAGCCTCATCCCAGCCAGGTAAAATAAACTAATTATGAACGTGTTCTTGAATCATTCTAATTAAGAATGTGTTGCTAGTAAACAGGGTATAATTTATTAAACATAGAGAAAGAGATTGAAGTAGCAGTTACATATGCTGTGAATTTCAAAGGGCAATTGCAGAGAGCAGCAACATCTTTGCTGAGCAGGATTTTCTTCCCAGTATAGTAACAGTGGGATCTTGCCCTTAGGCAGTGTATCACCAGATTTTTATGGGGCTTTATGAAGTGCTGTGATGACCATTGCCATTCAGCAGTGCAAAAAGATAATAGTATGGAAACATCCTATGTGCACGTTTTGCAGGGTGAACATATTTTGTCGTTCACAGAAGTGATATTTTTACTGCAAAAACCTTGCAATTAAAATGGATTCTACAGTCTGATACTATGCATGTTAACTCAGAAGCAAGTCCAGTTCTAGTTTAAGTGTGCACTGAATTGTAACTTCTTGGTTTTGTAGCTTTGGTGTTAAATTAGCAAGGAATCTGGTGCAGCCTTAAAGACTAACAAATGTATTGTTAAACAGTTTTAAGCATATTTACTTGCAAGTCATTACAACGTAAATTCCAGTGGGGTAGGTCTGTTACGTAGAGAGGGGTACAATATCATTTTCTGTTGCAGACTTGTTTATATCTGGCAATTTGTTAAAAAGATTTCAGAAGAGAAATTTAATTTTGGAAGTTATTTGGCTTCCTCACTGGAACAGCTATAACTTGTTCTTGTGAGAGTTCTGCTCAAAGTAGTCAAGGATCAGATCTTGGTTGGTTAACCACAGTTCTTTATTCCCTATTTCTACATTAGTACAGCATCTCGGATTATTGTCAGAGATGAGACAAATTATACAAGCGGGTCTATTATACCATTCCAAGGAGTTTGAATTACCCATAGATAGCCAATCCCCTTAAGGGAAAATTGGCGGGCTAAAAGGTGTCCGGACCGTTTGGTTCTCACAGGAAAAAAGTGAGGTGTTAAGCAGTAAATTTCCTCTCCCAAACCAGACCCCTCAGATGTTTCGAGTTCAAATAACAATCAATGGCTCCAAGGTTCTTTGCATGTGATAAGAGATGAGAGGCATCCTCCCTTGAAGTTACTGCCGGAGCAGCTGGAATGCGGAGGCAGGGATGTGAGGCCTCCTTGTTCTCGCAAATCATGGTTGTCACCCTCCCGGCCTGGACAAACATAATACATCATGACTACAGAGATCCCCATACATGATAGATACATAGGATAGTGAAAGACATGCATGCAAGATACTACTTCTAGGTCTGACTAATACATTGTCTGAATTGGCAGATTCTGACAGTTCTTCTGTTTTAAAATGGATTAGAAAATCTGTTCCGGCAACGGGACTGCCCCGTTGCCCAGCCAATCACTGAGCTGCCGCAGGAAAGCCCACCCTGGGTCAACTCAACACCCACCTGAAGTGTGCATCTACACATGCTAAGTCTCTCAGTTTGTGCTTATACCCAGAATGCTATTTATTCACAGATCTTACCAATCACTTACCAGCCCCCACCTATATGCAATGGCTGAGGACAGGAAAGCTTATACCTTGAATAAAACTTCATTGGTCTTAAATGTTCCACTGGACTCAAAATTTGTTTGGCTGCTTTAGGCCAACACGGTTACCTTCTTGAATCTGTTGGTAAACATGTCACACTGGTTTGAGGGACAGTTGAGAAGTTCAGCCACGTCAGGTCAGAAGGAAAACAGAACACATGCAACTGTTAAGAAGCAATGAAAGCCCTGCATGGTCCCCTCTTGAAGATAAGGTATCCTTCCAGGTGCAGAAATGCATCTTGGATTTAAGAGCTGTATGTGTCTACCGCATGCTGAACTTGTCTTTAAAAACATTTCACTCATTCTAAAAGAGAAAATATTTCATAGGAGGTGTCTCCCAAGTACTCTCCAGAATTTCCAGTTTTTCATCAAAAAATTGAAAAAAGCTTCGGGAAAAAATGGAAAAATACTTTTGCATGCCTAGCAAATGCTCTGCCACTGCGGTATGGCCTCTCCTAGCTGTGCAAGCGCAATTAAATCATACTTGAAAACTTATTTGTTCAATCAAGTGATAATGTTGTCTCATTTGTCAGTAATGTGTCTTGATTTTGATTAAGAGGCTTTAGGATGCTGATATTATTGTTTCTGAAGGTGTATGAATGTAAAGAAGCATTGAGTCTGAAGCCTGCCAAACTTTATCCTGACTTCACTATTAGAATATATTTTTGAATACTTAACATTCAATTACTGAAGTGGGGGATGGGCAAGACAGTTCGTTCTACAGACCTGAAAAGGGCCCTAGGTTTGCAGGGAAATGTGAATTTTTTAAATAATAATAATAAAAAAAACCCTACATCACCACTACCTAGCTCAAAGATCTGAAAATGATAAAAGGAGTGCCTGTAGCTTTAAGCAACAAGTTCTTTCAATGGCTGTTGCTAGGCAACCACAGCATTCCAGACTTAATTTTCTGTAAGTAAAAAGGCTGGGGGAGGGGGGAGGACCCTTTTCAGGCCCATTTAGGCTTTTGAGGGAGAACTCATTGGGGCCAAGCCTGGCTAGGGTTGTCTGTTCTTGGTTAGAAAATTCCTGGAGACTTTGGGGTAGAGTCTGACGAGGGCAGATTTTGGGAGGGGGAGAGGCCTCAGCCAAATATAATGCCATAGAATCTACCTTCTAAAGCAGTCATTTTCTCCAGTGGGGCAGATCTCTGTTGTCTGGAGTTCAGGTGTAATTCTGGGATGTTTCCAGGTCGCACCTGGAGGTCAGCAAGCCAAGGGCTGGACTTGCATGACTGAACTGGCTTTGGCTACTTGCTACTACTGTTCAACAGCCACCGCCCTATGAAAGCCAGTGTGATGTTGCAGTTAGAGCTTCAGAGTAGGGTCTGAGAGATCCAGGTTCAAATTGCCATCTTGCTGTGGAAGCTCAGTGGGTGGTTTTGGACCAGTCACATACTTTCAGCTTAATATACCTCACAGGGTTGTTGTATGGATAAAAAGGAGGAGGAGAGAACAATGTAAGCTGTTTTGTTCCCCACTATGGTGAAAGGTGGGGTATAAATGATGCAAATAAAGAATAAATCTAGCTGAAGATGGGAGGCAGGTAGAAGGTAGGTTGGTGAATGGTTGAGAAGGAGAGAATGATGCAGGGAGAAGATATGGGTATTGCCAAGAGGAGGGAAGATACGGGTATTGCCAGGGGTCCTTTCGTAGAAAAAGAGCTGCAGGAGCTCATTAGCATACCTCATTAGCATATGCCACGCCCCCTGACATCACCAGAAGTGTGTCAGAAAGGGAATGTCAGTTTCAGCCCCATTATACCCTATGGGCCATTGAAATCAATGGGAAAAACTCATAGGGTATGTGAGGGGCTGGAGGAAAGGGGGTTTGAAGGAGAGGCTCCAAACTTGCAGGGTAGCTGCTGGGGCCTCTCCTCGAAATACCCACCAAGTTTCAAGAAGATTGGACCGGGGGTCCAATTCTGTGGGCCCCCAAACAGGTTGTCTCATCCCCTCCATCGTTCTCTATGGTGGGTAAAAATGTTAACTTTTTTCCTACCATAGAGAACAATGGAGGGAATGGGGGCAACCTGTTTGGGGGCCCGTAGAATTGGACCCCCTGGTCCAATCTCCTTGAAACTTGGTGGGTATTTCGAGAAGAGGCCCCAGCAGCCACCCTGCAAGTTTGGAGCCTCTCCCTCAAACCCCCTCCCCTCCAGTCGCTTTTAAAGTTGCCGCTGAATTTCGGCGGCAATTCAGCAGCAGGCTGAATCAGATTAGAGAATCTGATTCCGCCCGTGGCTGCCCTAGTGGCCATTCCTGAGCTGGTAGAGCTTTGCTCTGCCTCGCTCCGGCCCCAACGGACCCCTGGGTATTGCCAAGAGGAGGGAAGATATGGGTATTGCTAAGAGGAGCAAAAGAGGTTAGGAAATTCCTAGATTTTTTTTGGGGGGGGGGCGGGTAGCCTGGAAGAAGGGAGGAACCTCAGAGGAGCCTAAGTCCACCCTCCAAAGCAGGGGAATAGGGTTGAAAACCTCTAGGCTGGGGCTGGAGATCACCCAGAATTACACTTGTTGTCCAGGTGACAGAGATCAGTTACTCTGGAGAAAATGGGTGTTTTGGAGGGTGGACTTTATGGTATTATATCCTGCTGAGGTTGTTTCCTTCCCCAAACCTCACCCTCCCAAGCCTCCACTCCCAAATCTCCAGGGATTTCCTAGCCTCTATCTGTATCCCTAAGGGGAACTGGTCTTTGTAGTTGGGAGATCTGTTGTGATCTCCAGCCCCCAGCCAGAGGTCGGCAGCCCTAGAAGGAAAGAAGGAAGCAGGAAAAGGGGAGAGACTATGGGGGCTTTCAGGAAAGGGAAAGAGGAAATAGTGGGGGGGGGGAAGTGAGATGCCTCCTGCAAGTCCTTGTGGGTTCCCACTTGTACCCTTCTAAATCCATTGATGTCAGTGACCTTAGAAGAGTGTAACCTCACTCAGAATTGTTCTACAATGAAGCAAGAAATCTGCCAGACTAATCATACAAGGGATAGAGTCTAAAAGGTCTACAAGAGAGGACAAATATTCCTGTTCCATGTCAAGATAAAATGAAAACAACTGAAAGCTTGAAAAACATTGTGAAAAGCAGTTATTTTATGCTATTTAAGTGCGTTAATTTTTATGCTAATGTTACAGCTTAGAGGTTTGTTTTTATTTTTGATCATGTTTCAGAAAACATCATCATTATCCAAAAAGTGGTTTTAGAGTCTTGTTACATAGAAGCTCTGAATATTGTTTCTGCTGGCAAACTACATAACCATAATTAAGATAATATGCATGAAAGAGGGACACCGCAATTTTCTGATTTATTAGCCACTGTGAACAGAAGGCCACAGTTATGAAGGCACCGGTCTTATGTAGCCCCAACAGCAGGAGTACCCCACTTTCTAACCTGAGCCGGACACCCACAAACTCAGGCCAAGGAAGTCACTCCTGGTTCTGAAACACAGAGCAAGCCATAGCTCTGGAAAAAGGCTCTCCATTTTTAGGTGGCATAAGGCAGCCCTCAGAGGAAACCTCCAGTCTTCTCCCCTGACCCAGCAAAAGTATGCATATGAAATAATGGGAGTTCCACCAGATAAGGTATCTACATTTCTAAAGGCTATTCAAAGGCCACCTGGCGACTAGCCCTTCTGTTTCTTGAACTTCACCTAGCCCTTTTTGTGTGCACCTATGTCTATGTGAAAATCCTTTATCTTCACAACTGTCTTGCCTGCTCCTTCTCTCAGGATACCGAGATAGACCAATCATACATTCAAATGTTTAGCCATCTTTCCTGACGCTAATCAGGGCTCCAGCCCCCGCGTGTAAACCTGGGGACCTTTTCAAACTGCCTTGACTGGACCATTAGTGGTCAGAAAACCCATTCAACTAGCCACCCAACATCTGGCTAATCCCATCACTGCTATTGTTATTCTGGACTCTGCCCCTCTGGAGCCTCATTGGTCACACCTAGGTCTGGCCCCTCCTGATACTGCACCTCCTAGGACCCGTGATTGGCTCAGGTAATCTTTTGTCTTCACCTTAGACAAGCCCCTCAAGGCTTCCTATTGGTCGGCATTGTTTTCCAATGTCTGTATCCATCAAGGCACATGGCCTCACAATATGTGCCTCTGCCCTGATGCCAACTGGCAATCCACCCCCTCAAACTTTTGTTTGGGCCATAATCTCATCTCCATGGACCCCTGCACACGTGGACAGGTTGTATCACCCCATAACCGACCCCTCTATTCACTATCAATCACCTCTGCTTTCTTAGTTCTATATTGCTTGCTGTTTTTGAATGCTTAGTGTGCGTGTAATTAGGGAAATATTTTAATAAAAACTGTTTAATATACTCTTCAAATTTGGAGTCTTCCTACTGTAACGGACCTTGGTATACAATTGGTGTGCGATCCCTGTACCCCTCTGGTCCCCCCCTGCCGCATAGCTAATTTCCCCAAACAATGAGGCAGGCTATTTTTGGTAACACTTATGTGTTTGAAAGCTAACATGTTTACGGGCCCTTTTCTCTTTTGGGAGAATGACTGCTGCAGTTTTTATAGCTGCTGTTTCTAGTTTGTACTGTTTACTTTTCAGCTAAAAGAAAAATCCAAATGTTTCACGAGTCATGTGGGGAAAACTATGTAACATTATTGTATTAGCAAATAGAATTAATATTTCCAAAGTGTTTACAACACATTTGTTGTTTGGAAGGCCAGTACTAGATGCATAGGGGTTTTTTGTTTTTTGCAGTTGGAAATTTAAAATAATTTACCAAAGCACTTGGTTTAGAAGGTTGCAGCAGCATTTAGGAAAATGTATCTTCATGTTCAGAGGCTGTAAGTTTGTTTTGCAACCAAAGTTTGGCCACCCCCTTTTTACACAGGAGGTCTCATGTTCTGGCTTCAAGTTTCTCCTCTAAACCATGCCTCAAAGGTATACTGCTACCAGCATTAGCTGAAAACGAATTAGAGCACATTAGATATGTGTCACGCTCCGCCTCCTCCCCCTTTGGTGCACCCCCGGTGGCCGTGGCTTTGGCAGTCCCCCCCCTTGGCGGTGCTGGAGTGGAGGAAGGCGCCGAAGGGTGTAGCAAGGCCTCAGAATTGGCTAAGGGTGGGGGGTTGAAGACACCTTGATCCCACGCCTTGCCTCCGTTGGGGAGCCACACGCTCTCTTTCTCTGGAACGTCATGCTCTCACTCTCTCTAGGCTACTCAACTCTTCCTCCGGCTCTTCCTCCCCGGCCCTGCGTTTTGCATGACTCTTTTATTACCTCCTCCTTCCTCTCCCTGTGTCTGACCCCACCCCCTTCTTCTAGCCCGACGCCTAGCAAGCTGATGGGCGTTGGCCGGGCTCCCGGGGCTTGCGCAGCTTCCCCAGCAGCGGGGCCAGCTGCTCCTTCCTCCTCCGGTGTCCGCCTCCTTCCGGCTGTTGGCACGCCTCCCGTGTCGGGCCGCGGTGCTCTGAAGCCACCACGAGCCCGGCGCTGCCGGCCAGTGTCTTGGCCCGGGGTGAGGTGGCTGGGATCTTCTTGGTCCGGCGCTCGGAGCGCCAGGCCGGCCAGAGCTGCAGCTGGTCGGGTACTGCCACAGGGCAGCCAGTCCATCTGGGGCTGGGCTGCTCTTTGCACAACCACTCCCTCTGCTCGTGGGTCGGGTGAGTATGGCGCACAGCCCCCTGTGGGGGGGGGGAAGGGGTCTGCTTCTGGCCCCCCGAGGGGGGGGGGGGTCAAGTTCCGGCCGCCCCGGGATGGGACAATATTAGAGCCTTATTGAACAACAATAATTAGAGCCTTATTGAACAACAGAGAAGTATTTGCTGTGCACTGTGAGACAGCCCTTCAAGTATTTCAAAAATGCAGTCCTGCTCCCTTCTCACTTCTTCAGGTTAAGTATTTGCAGTTCCTTCAGCCTTAGGACATGTTTTCCATACCTCCTACCATGAACACTGCCTTCCTCTGAACTGATTTTTCTATATCCTACCTAAAGTGTGGCACACAGAATGGGACCTATTGCTCTCTGGGAAAACTTTATCAAATGGGAAACTGCATTCAAGAAGGGAAGCAGTTGTTATCTTATGCCAAATTTATTAATGTGGAACCCGTGTGAGCAGTGGCAGTGACGCACAGACCCACTTCACTGTGTTTACTTGCACACGTTTCCTAGTCAGGTTAGAAATCCAAGGTTATTTGGGAGGAGGAGGTGACAGAACTGCTTCCCATTTGTCCCTTTCCTCTCACAAGCGACGAGGTGATGCTGATGTGGGAAGAAGCTGTATTATGGATTATGTGATTTGGCTCTTCAGGCAAGAAGTAGACGATGCAGCAGCTCTTCTACCATGAGCTAAAGTCAAGGAGATTGGTAAGAAAGAGGAGATAGCTGTGTGAATCGTAGTGGAGCAGTTACCTGGAGAAGAAATGCCCTTGGTAGATGATTTTATATGCCTTCCAGGTGTGTTGCTTGAGGCCGGCCCTGAATCCAGTAATACTTCTAGATTTTCGAGTAATAGATGAGGCCCAGAGAGCCTTTTATCAGCTTCTGTCAGCACTTTGCCAGTTGCATCTGCTACTGGAAAATATAGCTCCTGTCATCCATGTTTTAATGACTTCTAAGTTGGAATGTTGCAGTGCTGTCCACATGGGGTTGTTGCACTTAGCCTAATGGCTGGTGGAGATGAGGTGGCATGTTTGTATCCTGTTTGTTTTGAAACAGTTATACCGGCTTGTAACTTGGTTTTAGGTCCACTTTAAGGTGAAAGTTTGAGCCTTTAAAACCCTGAGCAGCATGGAGACTGTGCTCCAAGGTGCATCTTCTCTCATATGTATGTCCTCTGGATTTTAGATATTCTAACAAGGTCCTGTTTTCACTTCTGTCTTTTGTAGAGGCAAGAATCATGTGCACTAGAATCCGATCCTTTTCTGTTAACCCATATATATTTTGCCTTATTTTTTCAGACTTGAGGTAGCTAACAATACAACACCAGGTCACAGAGACGGTCCAATTAATACGGTTAAAAATTAAAACAATGTTGTTTTGTTGGTTCAAATGTGGTGAGAAAATGGCTCCATTCCTGTTTTCTTTTGGAAAGCAAGTACACAAATTGGACTTATTCTGCTGTGCTCTCTGATTCTCTTGTTTTTTGTACTAGTTTTTGATTCTTATAAACTGCTTTGTAGATTATTTTTAAGCAATATAAAATCTGTGAAATAAATCTAAAATCATTCATGCAGCAAGATAGGTCTGTATGACCGGTTGTGTTGCATTGCCGCCTTTACGTATTAATGTTATGTATCCCTCTTGTGACTTTGGAGGTATAGTCTTTTCCCCTTTTATCTCATTCATAACTCGTTTATTTATTTATTTATTTATTTATTTTTCAAATTTATATCCCGCCCTCCTCATTAAAACTTTTTAAAAATGTTTGTGCTTTATCCTTTTTCATATTTTTTATTGTCTGGGAGCTTTCTTGAATTGTTATTGGTTGGTTTAATTTTTTTCCGGGTTCTGGCATAAACTTTGTGGTTGGGATGCCTTTTAAATATTTTCTTACTCCTTTTGCTGAGACAGACGTCTTTATTGTCTAATCTTGAAAGAGCATTCACACGTTGTTGTTGTATTTCTTTTTCTGCATATGTAATTTGATCTCCTTTCTTTGTATTATTATTATTATTACTAGGAATAAGGCCCGTTGTGGAAATAAATACAAGGGGCTCTAGAAAAAGGCTCTGGGAGAGTGCCCCGGCCTTGGGCACTCAACGTCAGTTTGCTGTGGCGATCTCAGGGTGTAATGACACAGAGTCCACCATTTTCTCCAGAGGAACTGATCTCTCCATCTGGAGAGCACTTGTAATTCTGAGTGATCTCCAGCCCTCACCTGGAGATTGGCAACAATTATTTTTTTGGCCGGGAGGGCGGGATAGAAATTTAAATAAAAAAATTTTCCAGGAGGAAAAGTAGTCTTTCTCTGCAACGGGGACCAAAGGAGCTTAGATCATTCTCCTCTCCCCCTTTTGACTTGCACAACAATCCTGTGAGGTAGGTTAGGCTGAAAGTCTGTGACTGGTTCAAAATCACCTACTCAGCTTCTACAGCAAGAGCCTGGATCTAGCAGACCCGGCTCTAAAGCACTGATTGCTATGCCTAGGGTAGCCAACCTCCAGGTGGAGCCTGAAGATCGCCAGGTATCACACCTGAACTCCAGACAACAGATCTCTCCCACCCAGAAAATAACTGCTTTGGAAAGTGGACTTAATGGTATTCTGTTCAGATGAGGCCTCTGCCCTCCCCAAACCCTGGCTTCCATAGACTACCAGAAAATCCCCAGGCATCTCCCTACCTGGAGCTGGCAACCCTAGTCAGGACTGGCCCCAATAAGTTCCTCACAAAGGCCTGTGAAGGGTTTCCTCCCTTTGTCTGAACCAAGCTTGGTTGCCTACTGTGGCGAAACGGGCTCCAGTTTGCAACTCAGCTGTTCGCCTCCCACCCTTGTCCTGTGGGCATCTCTCACTCCTTAAGTTCCCTGCCACCAGTCACTGAATTGCCACTGCCTTTTTAGAGGGACAGTGAGATCCCTGTGGCCAAATCTCCCTATTTGGAGATGGAGCCCCCAATCTTTGGGGGATCCCTGGAAAGTTGGCAACTCAGGAGTCTGGCCTTTCCTTGCTTCCCTGGGCTACCCCCTCCTCTTTGGTATTGTGCAGAGCAGGGGAGACTGTGGGGGTCAGAGCACAACACAGATTATTAGCCCAAACAGAAGAATTGTATTATTTACACAATTATGGAGCGCCCACACACACTAAATGAAGAAGGCACAACTGTAGGAGTAAGCACACACCAGGGCTCATTTCGTCGCAGGAGCTCTTTTGCATATTAGGCCACACACCCCTAATGTAGCCAGTCCTCCAAGAGCTTACAGAGCTCTTCTTCCAGGGGTAAGCTCTTGGAGGACTGGCTACATCAGAGGTGTGTGGCCTAATATGCAAAGGAGCTCCTGCGGCGAAATGAGCCCTGGCACACACTATGAACCAACAGGGCATAAATCAGCAGGAGTTAAGCACAATCCTCCCTGGATGTGCTGGAGTCTATATTGACCTTGGGATGGTCCTTCATTTCCTGTACTTTTTGGCCTAGTGACAGCTGGGAACTGTAGGCTAGCAGATGAGGAAGCCCTGTTCAACCCAGTGAGTGATAATCCTGCAGGCCCCTCTCTGGAACTACAGCTCAGTTGAACCTTATGGAGGAACATTTTAAACAAACCGCAGACAGCAGCCATCTTACAAACACGGGTAACTGCCATTTCGTTACACCTACCAACAGCCACTGAGGTAACAAGTTAGTCCCACACAGGAGGGAAGCAGGAGAAGCGTCTTCATCAAAGAGAAAGCTGTCTGCCAGTAATTCTGACCGGGCACAGTGGCTGAAGGAATGGGCGGGGAAGAAGAGCAGATCCAGCACCCAGCCAATGGCACGCGAGTACTCACAGCCAGTGGATAGGGACAGCTTCTGATTGACAGGTCAAGGGACCAAAGGCTGAGGGTGCATGTGGAATGTTGAGGCAAGAGGGACACGAAAACTCAAATATTATATAGAGAGATGATGGTGGTGGTGGTGATGATGATGATGATGATTCCTCCTTCCCACAAGCGGGCTCAGGGCAGATCACAACCCAATATCAGAAACATATCAAAAATTTCAGACACATAAAATATAAATATAAACAATTAAGACAATTTAAAACAACAAATTAAAACAAAGTGCACTAATATTCTCATACAGAGGTTTCCAGCTGGCACCATTGGTCTCTCGAACTCCTTAAGCTGGGCCAAATGAGATGGTAGCTTCAGCAGTGGAGGCTGAGTTTTTATATGATGCCCTCCACCTCAACCAAAGGCCTGGTGGGACAGCTCGGTTCTGCAGGCCCTGCAGACTGGCAACAAGTCCCACGGGGCCCTGATCTCAGGCAGGAGCATGTTCCTCCCAGACCAGGGAAGAAAATGCACTGGTCCTGGTTGAGGCTAAGCGGACTTCCCTTGGGCTGGGGATCACCAGGAGGTCTTGATTCACAGAGCACAAAGCTCTCCGGAGCACATATAGGGAGAGGCGGTCCCTCAAGGTTTGTTGGTCCCAGGCTGTGCAGGGCTTTAAAGGTCAATACCAATACCTTAAAGTGGATCCAGTACGCAACTGGTTCCTCAGTGGTCAATATTACTACCTTTGATGGAAGAGACACACATCCAGACACATTCGATATTTGTTACCAGAAAAAATCGGGGAGCATGTGCAGTTACCATGAGAGATTATCCATGGCCTACTGTGTAAACTTTTAAGAATTGCACATCACATGAGAAAGCAACACCTAGCTCTAAAGAAAATCTTTTTTCATATATTTCTGGATATGCGTTGTTTTACAATAGTAATATTGATCACTGAGGAAAGCCCTAAGGGGCCGAAATGCATATGGGGCTAAAATGCGTATGGTCTACTGGTCATAAGATATACCCATCAATTGCATATGTAAAACTATCAGCTCTCTATGTAAAAAGTTTTAAGAGTCTGATATTTGGATCATTTTTTTAACCTATTTTATCTTTTACTAATGTGTACACCATAAGAAATATTTGTGTTTTTATAATGACTTATTCTGTTAGCTTGACCCTCATATTTTATCTCCATTGATGACACCAGCTCCTTAGACTGAGAAGATGCTGCATTATCGACATGGACATAGCGTCCAGTAGTGAAAATCAATCCAATGGTGCAATGCCAAAGAACCTGATAGCTACTCAGTACAATCCAACCCTTCTTCCCTCAATCTGTTGACTCACCCTACTGAAAGCCCACCAAGTAATTAAGAAAAGCTGTAATATCTACTCTCATCAATGTAAGAATATGATCAATGAACTTATTAATTAGTATATAAATTCATAATCCAATCAGTGGGAAAAGAAAAGGACAGCAGAAAATGTCCATAGGTTCAGGGACAAACAAATTATAATCCACTACCTCCTTCCCACTAATCATCTTTCCCTCCCTACTAAAATACCCAATAAATTAATTATTAAAATAATACAACACAATATCCTATATTAATCAGTTTACAAACAGTCTAAGTTAATTAATCCATTAAATCAACTAATTAGTAAGGGAATCTCACATTTTAAGTTAAGGGCACTTATTATTATTTCTCCTTCCTAAGACAGTACACCAAGTATCTTCCAGGTTTGTTCACATGGTCAAAATACCTGTCTTTTGGAATTTTTTTCTGTACCATTTCTAACCTACTAGATTCGTTTTTTAATTGTCTGATCTTGGCTAGCGTGTCTTTGTTGGAGGGTTTTTTTTTGTGCTCTTGTGCCAATCTCTGGATTTTTTTCTAGTGTTATCTTGGTTTCTTCTTATTTATTTTTTTCTTTTCTTCTTGGCGGCAGCTGCTAATAAGAATAATAATACAAGCTTTGTTTGCTTCCCAAATTGTAGCTGAGGACATTCCTTCTGTAATATTTGTTTTAAAAAAATTATTCCAGATCTTTTTTACACTTGCTTATTATCTCTTCTTGTAGTAGAAGGGTGTCATTGAATCTCCACCTTCCTCATGGTTTTCTTTTCCATTGTCAAACTACTTCTATGAGATTATGATCTGCAAATATCTTTGGTTTAATCTCTGCTTTGTCTACATCTGTATCAGAAAGTCAAAGTCTTTCCCTTAATACACTTATTGGTAGATCCTGAAAGTTCTGCACTTCTTTTTCTGCCAATTTTACTTTGTACTTTGCTTCTTCAGTATTGCATCTCATGTTTTGTTATGAGTGAAACAGAATGATATATCTCAAAGCAGCTTGTGCTTGAATGCAAATCTTGAATTCACTCTAAATATCTTGTCAATATTAGGAAAATCTCCTTGTATCCTCAAATAATTTTGAAGCAGCTCATGAAAGCTCTCTTCTAAATTTAGCCTCCTAAAGTCTTCTGGGATGCATCTAAAATGCAGGTTATTTTTCTGCATCGCATTTCCAAGGTTTTGATTATTCTGCTTTCTCAGTTCAACAGTCTTGTCTTTCTAGATGTTTATCATTACCTTTTTGCTTGTCTTTAATTCTTACAATTTCTTGTGATCGCTCTTGTAGTTTTACATTAATTTTCAGTTGTCCAGCCAATAGATCTTTGCCACTGTAAGAAAGTGGCAGAGAGACTTAAGAAAATGTACACCAAATTTAATACACACTGATCAAACAGGCTCTGTACCAAAAAGGTATATGAAAGATAATATATGATTCATAATATATGCAACTGAATTTGTGAACAAGAAAAGAAAGACAGCAGAGAAAGTGTTTGATAATTTAACATGGTCTTTTCTACTGAATGTATTTCAAAATTTGGGCTATGGCCTTGAATTCTGGAACTGGATGCAAGGTATATACCTGAGCCCAAAAGCAAAGATTTTAATAAATGGAAAATTAACAGAAGCAATTTAAATCAAACAAGGAACACGCCAAGGGTGTCCCTTGTCACCCCTACTATTTTATCTTGGCAGTAGAGACTTTAACTTCAAAGATCAGACAAGACACAAGGATCAAAGCAATAAAAGTGGATGATGTAGAATTTAAAATGAAAAGTTATGCAGACAATGTGGTTCTAACAGTCTTGGATCCCCAAAAATCGTTACAGTATGTAACAGAACATATTAAATAATTTGGATCCTCCTCAGAATACAAAGTCAACAGGAAGAAGACAAAAATGATAACGGAATTTTTAACACAACAAGAAGAAGATATTATAAAGAGTATAGAATGTTCAGTAGCCACCGATTCCATTAAATATCTGAGAATAATTGTGACTGGGCAAAACTGCAATCTTTTAAAAAAACAATTATCAGAAGATTTGGAAATTGAAACAAGCAAATTTTTCCAGCTGGGGAAAAAATTAAAAATCTTATGGCTGGGAAAAAGTTCTGCAATCAAAATGGTTGTGCTGCTAAAACTATTTTTTAAATTCCAAATGCTACTAATACATATAGAAGAATTGATATTGAAAAAGTGGCAAAGACAAATTTATTTGGGCAAATTTATTTGGAATGGCAGCAAACCAAGAATAAGCTATAAAATATTACAAGATGAGAAAAAGAGATGAGGATTAGCAGTTCCAAATATAAAATTATATTATAAAGGAGCAGGCCTGGTTTGGATTCTGGATTGGATTAAAAACCCAAGGCAATGAATAGTAAAACTTGAATCAGCATACGTAGGTGGAGGCTTACACAATTATTTATGGATTAAGAAGTGAATTAAAGCAATCATAACACAAGAAAGGAGTAATATAATTAGAGATGGACTATTGAGAATATGGTTTACATGCTGGAATTTTTGAGGCTTCCTGTGAGAGTTCTGCGCAAAGTAGTCAAGGATCAGATCTTGGTTGATTAACCACAGTTCTTTATTCCCAATTTCTACATTAGTACAGCATCTCGGGTTATTGTCAGAGATGAGACAAATTATACAAGCGGGTCTATTATACCATTCCAAGGAGTTTGAATTACCCATAGATAGCCAATCCCCTTAAGGGAAAATTGGCGGGCTAAAAGGTGTCCTGACCGTTTGGTTCTCACAGGAAAAAAGTGAGGTGTTAAGCAGTAAATTTCCTCTCCCAAACCAGACCCCTCAGATGTTTCGAGTTCACATAACAATCAATGGCTCCAAGGTTCTTTGCATGTGATAAGAGATGAGAGGCATCCTCCCTTGAAGTTCCTGCCGGAGCAGCTGGAATGCGGAGGCAGGGATGTGAGGCCTCCTTGTTCTCGCAAATCATTGTTGTCACCCTCCCGGCCTGGACAGGCATAATACATCATGATTACATAGACCCCAATACATGATAGATACATAGGATAGTAAAAGGCATGCATGCAAGAATCTAAGCATAGGCCTGACTAATATATTGTCTGAATTGGCAGATTCTGACACCCTGCCCTCCTCATAATTCACTTCACCTAGCTTTATCAGGAAACATTTTATGAAACAATTTCATCAATTTGGGAGCATGAACATGTTCTGAGCGAATCCATTCGTTGTGTTCTGGGCCGAAATCCAGCCATCTAACTAAGTAATATAATCGGCCTCTCCGCATCTTGGAATCAAGGATTTCAGTTATCTCGAAGTGAGGGGCCCCCTCCATCAGTGGAGGAGGAACTGGAGGAGCTGGATGCCAAGCATTTGGCCCAGGATCTTTCTTCAGTAGGCTGAAATGAAACACAGGGTGTACAGAACTCAGTGATTTAGGCAGTTCCAGTTCAAAAGACACATCCGATATTTTACGTAACACTTTATAGGGTCCAACATATTTCCATCCCAGTTTTCTGCTGGGCTGCAACCCATGGATATTCTTGGTGGAGAGGTAGACAGAATCCCCGGGTTGGAGGTCCCAGCCTGCTGCTCGTCCTCGGTCAGCATATTTTTTATAATCCTCTTTTGCCTGGTCCAGTGCTTTGCCTATTAATGGCCAGGAGTCTTGGAGGCTAGACCACCAACTTTTAAAATCCGATGGGGAAGCACTGGGAACAGTCTCAATGGTAGGCAATGGTTTCCCTTCAAACCCTCCTACCGCCATGAAGGGAGAGACTCCCGTGGAAGAGTGCACTGCGTTGTTGTAGCTATATTCTGCAAATGGCAATAACTCCACCCAATTGTCTTGGTGATAATTGGTGTAACATCTTAAAAACTGCTCCAAAATTTGATTAGTTCGTTCGGATTGGCCATCGGTTTCTGGGTGGTAACCCGAACTCAGGGCTGGTTCTATGTCCATCATTTTCAGGAGCTCCCGCCAGAAGCTGGCAACGAATTGACTGCCCCTGTCGGATACCACTCTCTTTGGAAAAGCGTGTAATTTTATCACGTGATTAAAGAAAGCTTTGGCCATCCCTTTGGCGGTGGGCAATTGCTTGAAGGGGGTGAAATGCGCTTGCTTTGAAAACGTGTCTACCACCACCCAAATAACCGTTTTCCCCTTGGAGGGGGGTAAATTGGTGATAAAGTCCATGGCTATGGCCTCCCAGGGGCGAGAAGGGGTGGGTAGCGGGTGCAACAGTCCAGGAACCTTCCCCCCCCGGCTTCTTGCACATTAAACAAGTTTGGCAAGCCGAGACGAAGTCAGAGACGTCTCGGCGCATGCGCGGCCACCAGAATTGACGCTGGATTAAATTAAGCGTTTTTAGGAATCCAAAATGTCCTGCTAGTTTAGACGAGTGGCAGGTCAACAATATCTCCTTACGTTTGACCCTTGGCACCACTAATTTATCTCCATGAAGCCAACACTGATCTTCTCTCTTGGAGCATTCCTCCAAAGCCTCTAATTCTTCCACCTCTTCGGGAGCATAATCCCCCCCCCCAATCACATTTCCCAATGTCCAATTGCACCTTCTTAGCTTGGCTCCGAGTGACTACTGCCCCCCCTAATTGCTGGGGGGAGAACATGGAATCAAACACCTCCTCCTTGACACTCTCATGTTGGGGCAATCTGGACAGTGCGTCTGCCAAGGAGTTAGCCTTCCCAGGAAAATGCTTAAGCACAAAGTTAAACTTGGAGAAAAAATCAGCCCACCGCAGTTGTTTGGCGTTGAGGGATCTCTGAGTGCGCAGCGCCTCCAAATTTTTATGATCAGTCCATATTTCGAACGGGGTTTGCGCGCCCTCTAACCAATGCCGCCACGTAGTGAGCGCCAACCTAATGGCCGCTGCCTCTTTGTCCCAAACCGACCAATTCCTCTCAGTGTCGTTAAATTTTTTCGAAATGTAAGCCAGGGGGTGTAATTTCCCTTCCGGCCCGCTTTGCAATATAGCCCCCCCCATGGCTACATCAGACGCGTCTACATGGATTATGAATTCTTTGGTTTCATCAGGGTGGGCTAGGATGGGCTCAGAAGTAAAAAGAGTCTTTAAGGTCTCAAACGCCCTCTGACACTCCCCGTTCCAGGCAATCTTTTCACCTGGCTTCCCCGCTTCGGGCCCCCTCACCTTAGTTTTTAGTAAGTCCGTTAAGGGGAGAGTAACCTTCGCAAAGTCTTTTATGAAGGTTCGGTAGAAGTTGCAAAATCCTAATAGGCTCTGCAATTGTTTTCTCGTTCGCGGAGCCTCCCATTGCACCACCGCCTCCACCTTAGCTGGGTCCATCTCCAGACCCTTCTGAGAAATGCGATAGCCCAGAAAGTCCACTGACTCACGATGAAATTCACACTTGGATAACTTAACATAGAGCTGGTTTCGCAGCAAGGTGGCCAGGACTTCCCTGACTAATTTCACATGCTCTTTCTTATCAGTAGAATAGATCAAGATATCATCTATGTAACATAACACTCCTTTAAAGAGGTGCTTGTGCAACACTTCATTAATTAAACTCATAAAGACCCCGGGCGCGCCACTTAAGCCGAACGGCATCACTAGGTACTCGAATTGTCCCAGGGGGGTATTAAAGGCAGTCTTGGATTCATCCCCCTCCCGGATGCGCACCCTGAAATAGGCATCTCGTAAATCCAGCTTGGTAAAAACCTTCCCCTTAGCGGCTTCCGCCAACAGGTCCTTTATTAAAGGGAGGGGGTAAGCGTTGGTAGTGGAGACCGCATTCAGTCCCCTATAGTCGGTGCATAATCGCAAACCCCCGTCCTTTTTCTTCCTGAACAGCACCGGCGCGGCAAAGGGGGACTTGGCTGGGCGGATGAAGCCGCGCGCTAGATTTTTGTCCAGGAACTTTCGCAGCTCTTCCCGTTCTAAAGGGCTCATGGAGTACAGTTTCCCCTTCGGGAGTTTCTCCCCTGGGAGTAGCTCGATAGCACAGTCCGACAGTCGGTGGGGGGGTAGCTCATCCGCCTCGGTCTCGCTGAATACTTCCAACAAGTCTCTATACTCTTTGGGCACCAGGGTAGGGGTGAGGGCGAGCGCGGGGGCCGGGGGAGGAGTGATCGGCGGTCCGGGTCCCCACTCCAGGTCCCATCTGTGCGTGAGGCAGCGTTCATCTACCCAAGAGATCTTCCCTTCGCTCCATTTAATATAGGGGTCGTGCGCACTGAGCCAGGGACTTCCCAACACCATAGGGAACTGGGCATTTGGGGTGATGACAAAAGCTCGCTTCTCCCAATGTTCCCCCGTCCCCACAATCAGGCTCTCAGTCTCTGCTATGCACTCCTCCTTCATCTCGGACCCATCCATTTGAGTAAACTTTAGAGGTTCCACCAGTGGGGTAACCTTTGGTCCTAACCCCTCCACTACTAATGGGCTAATCAAGTCCCGCGCACACCCAGAGTCAATTAATGCGCGGACCCTCATGTGGGTACCTGATCCAGGGGTCACCACAGTCACTACCATATATAATAGGGGGCCAGGGATGCTCACCGGAGATGGCGCTTCTTGGTGGGGGACCTGCAGTTCTGCGCCGCTCACTGCAGGTCGTTGGAGTTTCCCGACATCTGCGTCTCCATCAGCTCCAGCTCCCCCTGATCACTGGTAGCCCCCTCCAGCTGCAACGCCCGGGGTTTAATCGGTGTTTTCCCCCGGCTAGGGGTGCTCCCTGTTACCGGCGTCGAGGTCTTCGGTCCTCTCCCTCCCCCTCTCGGGCAGGCTGAGGCGAAGTGGCCACTCTCCCCACATTTCATGCACAGCCCTTGCCGGAACCGGGCATCTCGGACGTCTTGCACGCTGGGCCGTGGCTTCGCTCTCGGGGCTGCTTTGCTGGCCGCCGTAGCCGAGGATCCCATTTTGATCAAGGTGAACCTTTCTTCCATGTCGGTCGCGGCTCTCATCCAGGTGGCCAACGTGCCCGGGCGGCCCCCCAGCAGCACGGTCTCGTAGATCTCCGGGTTAAGGCCCTCCCAGTACTTTTCCATGAAGAGCTCCTCCGGCCAGCCGTGGATCTTGGCCGCGATGCGCCGAAACTTATCGGTGTAATCCCTCACCGTCGATCTCCCCTGGAACAGCTTCCGCAGTTGATTACGGGCCTTTTCCTCACCCAGGGGGTCTTCAAACTGATGACGGAGGGCCCACATGAAGTTGTTCAATGAACGCAGCTCAGGTCCTGGGGAGTCGTGCAGGCTCACGTACCAATCGCTGGCGGTGTCTTTCAGCTTGGAACCGATGTAACCAATCCGTTCTCTCTCGGTGGGATAGAGGTGGCCCCAGCTGTCCAGGAACCTCTCTATCTCCAACATGAAAAAACGCAGCTTCTCCGGGTCCCCATCGAAAGTAGTCGTCAGGGGGTCGGAGGGGGCTGGGCGGACGGCTGGGGCGACCGGGGCGGGTGCTGGGGCGGGCCCCGGCACCGGGACCGGGACGACCGGTGGGACTGGCTGTGCCAGCAAAGCGGGCACCTGAGGCTGAATCGGTACCCCTCCGGGCGCCGCTGGCGGTTGCTGAACTCCTATCCCCTGACCGGGGAGAGCTCCTTGCACTACCCTCATAGCGTCTCGAAACTGGTGCTGGAGATCGAGGGCCAATTCGCGTAGTTCTGCGGTGAGTTGGAGTCGCAACTCTCCCATCATCTGATCCAAGTGGGGCATCTGCTCCTCTCGGTACGGATCGGGCCCATACGGACCTGTCCTCTCTCCTTCGAACGGCGGGCGACGCGGCTCTCCATGGTAGATCGGCTCGCAGTCGTCTCCCAGGTAGCTCGGTCTCCCTCGATCGAGCGGGTCTCCAGCGAACGAAACCCATGCCCCTTTCCGATCGTGCACCCACGAATCCACGGTCCGACGACCGAAATGGCTCCAGGCGTACTTGGGGGTCACGCTCTGATGAGGAGGTAGGCGCGGGAGGTAGTGAGCACCCTGACTCGTAGTCACCGGCACTTCGGTTCCTCCTCCGCCGCCACCACCACCGTTCCCCTGGTCCTTCGGGGTAACGGGAACATCTTCGGGGGTAGGGTTGATGGGGACCGTGTCGTCGTCTGACATGGTCAGGAACGGCTAAGTCCCAGTCAGAGATCTCTGACAATCTGTGAGAGTTCTGCGCAAAGTAGTCAAGGATCAGATCTTGGTTGATTAACCACAGTTCTTTATTCCCAATTTCTACATTAGTACAGCATCTCGGGTTATTGTCAGAGATGAGACAAATTATACAAGCGGGTCTATTATACCATTCCAAGGAGTTTGAATTACCCATAGATAGCCAATCCCCTTAAGGGAAAATTGGCGGGCTAAAAGGTGTCCTGACCGTTTGGTTCTCACAGGAAAAAAGTGAGGTGTTAAGCAGTAAATTTCCTCTCCCAAACCAGACCCCTCAGATGTTTCGAGTTCACATAACAATCAATGGCTCCAAGGTTCTTTGCATGTGATAAGAGATGAGAGGCATCCTCCCTTGAAGTTCCTGCCGGAGCAGCTGGAATGCGGAGGCAGGGATGTGAGGCCTCCTTGTTCTCGCAAATCATTGTTGTCACCCTCCCGGCCTGGACAGGCATAATACATCATGGTTACATAGACCCCAATACATGATAGATACATAGGATAGTAAAAGGCATGCATGCAAGAATCTAAGCATAGGCCTGACTAATATATTGTCTGAATTGGCAGATTCTGACACTTCCAAATTCTCTGCTCATGTCCCCCAAGAAAAGTTTATCAAGATAAGTGCATGAGAAATAAAAAATGATTTTTTTAATGCACAGCAATATGGTAAATGTTCAGGGGGAAATCAAGTCCTGGCAAGATATTAAAGATGAAGAAATCAATATTAAATGGCTGCTATATTATCAATGAGGTGCAAAACTAAAGATTATCAACACGGAAGGATACTGGCTGGTTTCAGTTCTCTTCCTAATAATCTCCAGCATTGTGTTGGCCTTTTTTATTGCAATCACACACTGTCTCGACATTTTCAGTGAGTTATCTACTCTGACTCCAAGATCTCTCTCTTGGCCAGTCTCCACCAGTTCGGACCCCATCAATGTGTGTTTGTAGTTAGGATTTTTAGCCCCAATGTGCATCACTTTGCATGTGGCCACATTGAACCCCATTTGCCACGCTGACACCAACTCGCCCATATTCGACAGATCCCTTTAGAGTGCCTCACAATCCTCCCTGGTTTTCACCACCCTGAAGAATTTTGTGTCATCCGCAAATTTGGCCATTTCACTGCTTACTCCCAACTCCAAATCATTTATTTATTTGTTTGTTTGTTTATTTATGTTTCAAATTTATACCCCACCCTCCCCGCGAACGGGCTCAGGGCAGCTTACACGGGCACACAGGCCAAAAACAGTACATTAAAACAAATAAAATCACTAAAAACACATTCCTATGAATAAATACATTGCTAAAAGCTTCCAGTAATGTAACATCAGGTGGCAACCCCATGGTAGGTCCGAGCACCCCCCTTGGCACCATGCCTGGGCCATATTGGTCCGGCTACATCACAGATGGTATATGTGATGGGTCGTATCGCCGGTGGTATCGGCTCCTATTCAAAGTGGCTCCTATTCAGTGGCGGCTCCTATTCAAAGGCCTGGTGGAAGAGCTCCATCTTGCAGACCCTGCGGAACTGCATAAGGTCCCACAGGGCCCTGATCTCCGGGAGCTCATTCCACCAGACAGGAGCCGCCACTGAAAAAGCCCTGGCCCTTGTTCTGGTGAGCCTGGCGTCCCTGGGGCCCGGGGCACCTAATCGATGGCCTGACCCCAACCGCAGTGCTCGCTGGGGTATATACGGAGAGAGGCGGTCCCTAAGGTAAGTTGGATCCTGGCCATATAGGGCTTTATAGGTTAATGAACTAGTTAAAAAGCATCGGACCAAGTACTGATCCCTGCGGTACCCCACTGCTTACCACCGTCCACTGTGAAAACTTCCCATTTATACTCACTCTCTGTTTCCTATTAATTAGCCAGTTTTTGATTCACAAGAAGACTTGTCCTTTTCTCACATGACTATTGAGCTTACTTAGGAGCCTTTGATAAGGAACTTTTATCAAAAGCTTTCTGGAAGTTAAGGTAAACAACATCTATTGGGTCCCCCTTGTCCACATTTGTTCACTCCCTCAAAGAACACTAACAGGTTAGTGAGACAAGATCTCTCCATACAGAACCCATGCTGAGTCTTCCTCAATAGTTTTTGTTCATTAATTTTGTCTACTAATTTTCGCCTTAATAACTGTTTCCACCAACTTACCCGGTATTGACGTCAGACTGACTAGCTTGTAATTTCCTGGATCTCCTCTGGAACCCTTTTTAAAGATGGGGGTGACTTTAGCTACCTTCCAGTCCTCAGGAATGGAGGCAGATTTTAAGGAAAGGTTACATATTTTTGTCAGGAGATCCACAAGTTCACATTTGAGTTCTTTCAGAACTCTCGGATGTATGTCATCTGGGCCCAGTGATTTATTTGTTTTTAAGCTGTCTATCAGTCATAGGACCTCCTCTCTCATCACCTCAGTCTGACTGAGTGTCAGAAACTTAATCTCTTTTTCCCGACTTGAACACATATTGACCCAATCAATGTGTGGGTAGTTAAAATCACCTGTTATGACATAGTTTTTTCACCTAGCCGCTATCTTTAATTCATTCATTATTTCATAATCCTCCTCTGTCTTTTGACCTGGTGGGCAATAACAAATAGTTCAACTAGCTGATTATAAAACAAAAAGACAGTTTACTACGATGGACATATAAGTTATTACTTCAGTTAGAAACAGAAGAACAAGTGAAAAAAAGTATGACTACATGGATGCAGAACTTTAGAGAGTAAATGCTAATGCATCAATGGGAACGGTTATGAAAGGAAAATAGGTTTACAGCCAGTCAGGCATTAAGAAAAAACTCTTACAAAATGTTTTTAGATGGTAAATAACACCAAATGATACTGAGAAAATATAATATTTGTTCGTGTTTTGTGGCTCTCAAACATCTGATGTTTATTCTGTGGCTCTTACATTAAGCAAGTTTGGCCACCTCTGTCATAGACCTTAGGAAGCATATGTCTTCCGCCTTTAATCAGTAGCATTTCAAAGTCTGAGAGGCTGCCTCTAGAGAATTTCTTCAATAAATAATTTTTTTTTTAACCTGGACATGTTCAAAGAAGGTGAGCAGAACACTACTGCAGCTAAGAACCGTATTGAACTGTTTCCCATTTACTCAGTGAACCTAGCTGAAATCCCTGGAGTTTTGTGGTTATGCAGTTCAGAAGACTGTGTATGAATAAAATAAAAGGCAGAGTGTTAACACAAAAAAAGCATGTGTATGCCTTGCGGCGCTTGGAACTTGTGAAGATTATCGTATATGATTTAGAAGCTCAGTCGGTTTGGCTAGTCTTGTAATCTTTTTTTAATATACTGTCATGTATTTCATACCGTCAGGTATCTTTCCTGTGCATTGCATTGTATTCTAGGGTGCATGTTGCTTGCACAGAGCAGATGAACTGAGAGCACTGTACATCCTGCTTAAAGTGTATCTATGTTTGCAGAGAAAGGGAAGAATTGGGGTAGGCGGAAAGGGAAAGAGGGTCTGGTTTACCGTGATCTTTTTTATGTTGTCCTCTGAAACTTTTCTGAAAAGAAATTTTTGAAAGGTGTTGCCATTAAACATGTAATTTAAATATGGGAGCAAATACCAGGCTTTCTGCTAATGTTTTTTTATGTTTTTCTTAGGAGCTGGTGAGTCTGGAAAAAGCACAATTGTTAAACAAATGAAGTAAGTATGATTTGAGGGGGGATAAGAGAAAGCTAACACATAATCCTTGGTTAAACCAAAGGCTAAATATATTTTGTCTTCTTTAGGATTATCCATGAAGCGGGTTATTCAGAAGAAGAATGTAAACAGTACAAAGCTGTTGTCTACAGCAATACAATACAATCTATTATTGCTATCATTAGAGCAATGGGGCGATTAAAGATAGACTTTGGGGACTCTACCAGGGCTGTAAGTATTGATGCAACTTCATACTTTAATGTTTACCTTAAATGGTGCACATTATTCTAAAACCCATGTACCAGAATTCATGAAGTTTGTCTTTCAGTGCCAATTATGTTAAAATTCTTTTCACTTTTTCTATAAATTAATTCCTGGTTGATCAGCAAGGAAACACATCTAAAAATCCTGGAGAGGAAAGGTTTTTTTAAAAAAAGATTTTTCTTGTGTTTGAGGCAGAAAAAATCTAGAAGTCAGAGAAACTTTACCTCTTGCACAACTTTAAGCATACCTCCAACACTTACTCAGGGGATGGGTTGTGCAGCAGTGGGTCCAGAATTCTCATTAAGGTAGTATTTTTTGACAGAAGGAGGAACCTAAACATTAGTGCTTTGGTTGTGTTTTTTCATAGGCATTATTGGCTATAAACAATGCAAATGTCTGTATACAGTTGTCTTGCTTAGACATCATTTTCCCTTGTGGGAATGGCCTTCTGCTTGTTCCCATCACCGTACAGAGAACCTACGACCAAACTGGAAATGCTGATGTTTGTTACTGCAGGATCTCCCCTAGCCCTGAAAAACTACCTCTTAGAGCAGAAATTGCATTGCAAGAAATGTTGGAATTCTGGTTCGACTGATCATTTCTTCCCGCATTAATAATAGAAGAAGTGAAGCCCAGGGGGAGAGTCCTCTTTTTCGGAGGTTGGGAAGAAGGGATAATGTATGAAGGCGGCCACTGAATAAGCTAAAACCATTTCTCTTGAATGTATTCCGAGCATTCGGTAATGACCTTTACTGGCCAAGGCTTACCCACCTGGAAGTACTAGTGTCTCTAAAAAAAAAAATCTAGAAACAACAAGCAGTCACTTATCCTCCATAAATCTGTCTAATCCACTTTTAAAGTTGTATATTCTTGTGGCCATCACTACATTTTCTGGCAGCGAAGTCCACATTTTAATCACTGTCTGTGTAAAGTAGTATTCCCTTTGACTGTCTTAAACCTACTGCCCATCAGCTTCATTGGATGCCTTCGAATTCTAGTATTTTAGGAGAGAGAGAGAAATTTCCCTTTGCCAGTTCTCTCTACCTCATGCATAATTTTATGAACCTCTGTCATGTTCCCCCTTAGTCGTCTCTAGATGAGAGACTCTACAGTCTTTCCTCGTATGGAAGGTGCCCCAACATCTAAATCATCTTGGTTGCCTTCCTCGGTACTTTTTCTAGTTCTGCAATGTCCTTTTTGTGATACAGTGACCAGAACTGTACACAGTATTCCAAATGAGGATGCACCATCAGTCTATACAGGGGCATTACAATATTGGACGTTTTATTCTCAATCCTTCCTAATAATCCCTAACAAAAAGTTTACCTTTTTCACTGCTGCAGGGCACTGAATTGACACTTTCATCAAGCTGTCCACTACGACCCCAAGATCTTTTCCCCTCTCAGTTTCAGCAAGTCCAGACCCCATTAGCCTATACTTGAAGTTGGGATTTTTTTTCTCCCAGTGGCATCACCTTACACTTACCAACACTGAATTTAATTTGCCAAAATTGTGTCACCCACTCACCCAGTTTGTGGAGGTCCTCTTGGAGCTCTTCACGATCAGCCTTGGTTTTCACCACCCTGAATAATTTGGTGTCATCTGCAGTCTCAGCCACTATACTACTCACCCCTAGTTCCAGATCATTTATGAGTAAATTATTTATTTATTTATTTATTATTTAATTATTTATTCCATTTATATCCCACCTTGCCAGCAAACCGGCTCAAGGCGGCTAACAACATAAAATACCATCAGGTTTACAATATAAAACAGTTAAAATTAGCACCACATGCTACATACAATATACTACGAATCCAACAGATGGCGACTTCAGAGTTATCATGGTGAACAGCGGCTGCAGGGGTGCGATCAACAAGACCAGGGCGATGTTACAAAATCAGTTCTCCCCCCGGTGGCAGCTCCTAATTGAAAGCTGGTGGAAGAGCTCCGTCTTGCAGGCCCTGCAGAATTGCAATAGATCCCGCAGGGCCCAGATGTCATCTGGGAGCTCATTCCACCAGTGGGGAGCCGCCACCGAGAAAGCCCTGGTCCTGGTGCAGGCCAACCGGGCGTCTTTCGGACTGGGGCAAGTCAGACGATTTTGAGTGCCTGACCTCAGTAGCCTCTGGGGCCTATATGGGGAAAGGCGGTCCCTCAAGTAGGCAGGCCCCTGACCATAAAGAGCTTTAAAGGTTAACACCAGCACCTTGAACCTGATCCGGTTCAGAGAGTACTGGCCCCAGTACCGATCCTTTTGGGACCCCGCTACTTACTTGTCTACCATTGTCTACATGCTTGTTCACTTTCTCAAAGAACTTCAAAAGGTTGGCGAGGCAGGACTTCCCTTTGCAAATGCCATGCTGATTTTCCCTCAGCAGGCCTTGTTTCTGTATATGCCTAACTATTCTCTCTTTGATTAGAAATTTTACTGTGCAGGGGAGGGAGGGCTAAAAGTAAAAAATAAAATAAACAAATAATAGTTTGCCTGGGACAGATGTTAGGCTGACTGGACTGTAATTTCCTGGTTCCCCTCTGGATCCCTTTTTAAAAATTGGTGTAATGTTTGCTACTCTCCAGACTTCTGGTACAGCAGCTGAATTTAGTGATGGGTTACATTATATGGGTTAGTTGATCAGCTGTCACGCATCTGAGTTCCTTAAGAACTCTCAGGTGTATGCCATCAGGACCTGGAGACTTACAGAGCAATTCTGAGGCACTCCGACACCGTGGCGGTCAGCCACCACATGACTATCGTGGCGCTAGTCTATTCCCCAACATCATTATTTACACAGCGGCCAGCAGACAAAGTCTGTGTGTTTGCATTGTTTTCTGTTCATAACGAGGTTAGCGTCTATAGCAATTGTGCTGCGGTGGTCAGTGGAGGCATTGCATGGATGCTGTAGCACTATGATGGACAGGCCTGCCAAAACCAATCAGGGGCCATGTGGCGAGGGGGTGGAATCCATCGTCCCTCTCAGGCAGGGGGCAGAGAGGGGCAGTCCACAGGTGTTTCACTCAGTTTCTTCAGGAGCATACTCTCCACTCGCTTAAAGGGATCAACTCTTGCCGGCAGCTTTGGGCACCTAAAAGTGGGGAGAGGTTCGAGCGGTCTGTTGCCGGCAGCACTCCCGCACTGCCCCTACCAGTGGTGGAGCAGAAGAGGGGGCCGCTGGGGTGGCTTCAAAGGTGGGGGCATACAGCACCACTCTCAGATCCCCCAATTCCTTCCTCAGTGGTGCAGAGGTGGCCTTGGACTGGAATGACCATCATTCCACACTGGGCTTTGTCGTTCCCGTTCCAGAGGAGTCAGTGCCCAGAGACTGTCAGTCCACATCCATTCTGCATGGATCATGACTTCCATGTGTAGTGATGAAGTTGTGATGTATTGCAATGGGAACCATGCAAGTCATTCGTCGTTCTAACATGCCAGTATGTCCAATGGGCATACCCTCCCAAACCCCACCCCCTCCAAAAACATTGAGTTGGTCCCCCGCATTGGCTCCCCCCTGCCACTGACTTGGGGAACCCCTGTGATTCCCTGTCCCCTCAGTGTTACTCTCAGAGATGGCTGACAGAAGCCCCCCCCCTTCCCTGGAGCAGACAGATAGTAATGAACCTCGTTCATGCACCCAAGTTATTTTCAACCTTTCCCCCTAAGCGGCTTACATCATTCCCCTCTTCTCTGTTTCACGCTCCCAACAACCTTGTGAGGTTATTTAGGCTGAGGGTGTGCATCTGTCCGAGGCCGCCCACCTAGCTTCCATGGAACAACTGGAGAACTGGATTTGAGTCTCCTAGATCTAGTTTCATTCTCCAAGCACTGCACTAGGCTGGCTCATTCACGCAGACCACCCTCTGGCCCCTCCCCCTTCACGCAGCAGCCTGCAAAGTGAGGGAGGGAACCTTTCCCTAGGTCAGCTTTGGAGGTGCTGCTGGGCCCCTGCTATGTTTGGCACATGAGTATGACCAGTGGGACCCACACTACTGTTCACTGCCACCCAAGGCACTGGAGAGCTCTCCTCCTAGACATGTCCTCAGGAAGCCCTCAGAGGGAGTGACAGATGGGCTGGGAAGGGGTGGGGCAGGGAGGGATTGATTGATTGGTTAAATTTCTACCCCGCCCTCCTGGCCAAAGCTGGAGCTCCTTATCAGGCAGGCTAAACCAAACAGACGGAGACACAAATGTGGCACAACACAGACTTTACTGAAGTGCAAACACTCCGTTCACCTCCACCCTGGGGCCATGGGGAAAACGGGACTTTGCCAGACCCACAAGTCTCCCTGTTGAATCTCCACCTGCAGGAAAGTAAAACAAAGATACATCCAGCCATAAAAAGTGGGCACGTGTGCCATCCTGGGCTCAGCCATGGATGTGTTGTCCTGACAGGGTCTGCAGATGCAGTTTGGGGGGGGGGGCTTCACCACGAACCCCCCAGCAGCTCATGATAGTGCCATCCAATTAATACTCACCTATCCTGTGTTGCACCTTTAGTTGCTCTTGAAGACTCTGATCCTGCAAGGCGTTGCGTCACAGGGCCACATGGCAAGTTGGTTCACCACGTACAGTGGAGCAGCTCCCAAACAACCCCCCCCCCCAACACAGGCTTGCCCTGTGCTCTGCTGAGGATGTGAGACAAGAATTGACAGAGCATCCTCCCTCCCAGATCACCCCCAAAACTTTCCTGGGATCTTTTCCCAAGGCATTTCAGGGGCCATGGTGCTGCGAGAGGGTGGTTTGTGCTATTCTACCCCTGAACTCAATGCTGGGCTTGAGTGCAGGAGACGCTGTTGCAGCACCCAGCCACAAGCAAGGGGAATGGGAGAGCAGGTTTGGGATTGTTGCCCTTGCTTACCTGTCAGTGTGTGGTTTCCCCTGTGGCTTGAGCTTCCAAAGGTGGGATACCTGTTAGGATTCGGAAATGGGAGAGGTCAGCCACAGAGTACGGACTCTGCTATCCTCATGGGGTGTCAGCGCCA
Source organism: Lepidodactylus listeri (assembly GCA_029233225.1). Taxonomy (NCBI): domain Eukaryota; kingdom Metazoa; phylum Chordata; class Lepidosauria; order Squamata; family Gekkonidae; genus Lepidodactylus; species Lepidodactylus listeri. The sequence goes on from JARCFY010000008.1 coordinate 102,241,753, forward strand.
AGTACTCACCCTGTAGTGCCAAGTGGCCTGTCTGTGCTTTTCCCACCACCAAAGTGCCCTGCCACCCGCACTAAGTCCACATGGCAGGGAGTTCTGAGACAGATTTCTGTGCTATGCACCCTAGCTACTAAGTTGCAAGGTGTCATGGCAGAAAATTTTGTAGGATGGGGCAGGCCCATGGCCAGGATTTTTTTTTTAATTTGAGGGGCCTTTTAAAAAGTCAGGGGACACTGGGAGCCTGAGGGCTGGCTGGGCTGCCCGCACCACAGGGTCCGCTGCTGGTTCAGCTGGGTGGGATCAGGAAGGCGACGGCTTGGCTGCCCTGGGGGAGAAGAAAGGCATGCAGTGAGCTTGGGTGCCTTCTCTGTCCTGCTCTTGCCCATCCCCACCCGGGGACAGAGAGGGGCCTCGGCCAGAGGAGCATCCATCAATTGGCCGGCCCCTGGGAAAGGGTGCAGGGCTGCCAAGGGGGGTGGGAGGGTGAGAGCCCACCCCCCTGGGCCTGGAAGAGTCCTGGCCAACGCCCAGAGCAAAGCCTGGAGAAGGCTGGCCGGTGGACGATTCCTGTCTCTCTGTCCATCTGGGGAGATGAGAGCTGACAGAGAGCGAGCAAGCGAGGAGCTAGCCTCGTCTCAGGCTGCAAGGAGCTGCAGAAGGGGACAGCGAGTGCCTCCAGAAAGTGCTGCTTTAGGCAAGTAGTGTCAGTCTGCCCAACGCCTCACCTCAGCACACATGGGGCATGGGGGGGGGAGAGAAGGAAAGAATGCGTGCCTGCAAAGGATATTGCTCCCTCCCCCTCTCCCCCCTCCCCCCGGTGATCGCTTAGGAATTAGGAAAGGGGCAAAGCAGGCATAGGTTGCACAACTCCTGCTTTCTTTCCGAGGTGTTTGCTAGAAGAGGGATTAGGCAGGAGTTGCTCAGCTATGAAGGGAACCACTTGCTGGCTTCTCCCCTAGGAAGGAGAGTCCTGTTTATGTCTTCTGCTTGGGAGCCCCGCACCACTCCAGCTCCAGAGAGTTGGGGGGCTGGGGTGGATAGGAAGTCATGGGGCCTTGGGAGTAAGTCTGAGCTCCTCCGAGCCTGATGGGCAAGGCTGCAGTGGTGGGGGACAACTTGATTTTCAAATTCAGTGGCCACCTATGAGCCATGCCATGTTTTTTGTTGCCATAACATTCTGCTTCTGGCAGGGGGCATTCCCAGGCTGAAAGGGCTCAGAGAGCCAACTAACTCTGGCCACACCCCAAATGGCCCTCAACCACGCCAGCGCAGGGACCTAAGCCTCACTTGCACCATTGGGCAGCTGCCGGTGCCCGGGGCCTGCGCCATCGCAAGTGGCCTTTACACTGTCATATCTCGGACATATGCTGACGAACAGGTCATTTGGCTTCCTGAGTGCTCCTCCCCCCCCCCCCCCGGGTATGTCTAGAACTTCATCTCTGGCCACCTCATTTTGGCTCAGTTCTTCAGACTCCCCTCCTGAAAAATAAAGGCTGTGGCATGGGCATGTGTCTCACACATTCTATAGAACACAGAAGAAAAAAATTCATTGAGCTTCTCTGCCATCTCCCTATCTTCCTTTAGCAATCCCTTTATTTCTCGGTCACCCAAAGGCTCCACTACTTCTCTGGCTGGTTTTCCTGATTTTGTAAAAGTCTGTGGTGAACTGTCATCTTGAGAGAGAAACAGTGATGACTCATGCCACTTTTTAAAAACTCAGTCTCCAGCATGGGATTTCAAGTCTTTAACTTGGCATATGTTGTTCCAAAGTCCTCTAACTTCTCTCTCCATGGGGCAAGGTAAACAGCTCTTATCACCCATTGCAGCAGAATGTGAAAACTCGGAATAACAGTATTTTGTTTAACGACACCTTTTTTTAAATAGGATGATGCCAGGCAACTCTTTGTTCTAGCTGGATCAGCGGAGGAAGGTTTTATGACAGCAGAACTTGCTGGCGTTATCAAGAGATTGTGGAAAGACTGTGGTGTTCAAGCTTGTTTTAACAGATCCAGAGAATATCAGCTCAATGACTCCGCAGCATAGTAAGCATATAAGACAACAGTTAAGCCTTCATCGGTAGTGTTACGGGGGCAGCTCACACTTACCAGACTTATCGGGGCGCTGACAAACCATTTGGCAAAGGAGGGTTTCGGTGAACTCAAAGAAGGGGGTCTCATTCTAAAGTCTTTCTGATGTTTCCAGAGGGAGAAATTAGCCCTACAACAAACTGCTCAGTTGCAAAGTATCTTAGTTTCTGTACAGTGGGAAATGAGTTTGCTAAAATGCTGAGACAGAAAATGACTAATTAGCCCACAATGGCCCTTTTATTTTTACCTGGAGGCAAATAATTATTAAATAACCTGAAACTTTAAATGCATATTGTGATTGTAATTGGGAAATCCCCACCCTCCCATTGATTCACTGAAAGCGGTCAGTTATAATTTCACCTGCAATATTGCATTAAAATGATATTTGTACCCAGTGTTTCACACCAGTTCTGTAGAAGCAGAATGGTTACGTTACGTTGATAAAACACTTAACAGAAGGATATGGTGTAGTGGTTAGACCTGGAAGATCCCACTTCAAATCTCCGCTCTGCTAAGGCGTCTCATTGAATCCCCTTGGTCCAGTCACTTTCTTTCAGTCTGGCCTACCTCACAGGGTTGTTGAGGATAAAATGGAGAAGCGGAGAGTGATCTAAGCGGCTTTGGATCCCCACTGGGGAGAAAGGCAGGGGATAAATGAAAGAAAGAAGCTGAAGATCCGTTGTGACTGGAACTATAGTTTAAAAAGCAGCTGATGCAGAAGGTGGGTGGGGGGTTCCCACAGAGACAGTGGGGTGTTGATTTCCCACCCGTGCCAGAAAGATTACCCTTCTTCAACCTGCTGGCAATAAAAAGGGGTTTAAATAGCAATTTAGTGGGGGAGGATGGTATGACCTCTGTTGGCAAGGAATTATGCCGCCACCAGCCCTGCCTCACACATACTATGAGTTTAACCCCTTGCTCTGATCCGGATTCCCCCATCTGGGAGGGGCACTGTTTTTAACAAAAATGAAAAGACATTTACAGAGCTGATAACAGCTTGCCAGTCTCTCTTTTAGCTGCACCCATAGATCCCAGTGTAATTAATACCGGTGGAAGTGCATTCTTTGTGTAATTATGTGCGTCCGCTTTAAATAGTAATTATTATATTATTCAGTTAAATCAGTCATTGCCCAAAGCATCTTATTAAAAAAATTTAAACCGCTAATCTGTTCTGCAAGTGTAGGAGGTTTAAGATTGATAGAGACATATTGTTGCTTCTGTTGTCTTTCAAATAATGCATTTTATATTGATCAGTGACTGTCAGGTGAAAAAAGGAGTGGTTTGATTTTAGGGGCAAAAGAACACCAGTTGAGAGCGAGAGGAGGAAGAGAAGAGACTGAAGAACAAACAGGAATTGCTAAATCACTGTAGTGTTAAAACTTTGTAACATCGGTAGCCACGGTGTGCTAGGTCTTGGCTTTCTCTTTAAAATGCTGTGTCTTTTTGTTTACTTTGTTTATGCCATTCCTTTTCCCCCAGCGGGACACAAAGCTGCGTACATCATTCTCTCCTTACTTAATCTCACAACAACCCTGTGCAGTAGGTTAGGCTGCGCATGTGCGACTGGCCCAAGATCACCCAGCGAGCTTCCAGAACAGAGTCGAGATTTGAACCTGGGTCTCCCAGATTCTAGTCTATCACTCTAACCACTACACTGCAAGTTATGAAATCGGGGGGGGGGGGGATGGATGTGCAGCCTGCATTATTACACTAGATTGCTATAACATTATAGTGCTATAGTGATCTGTCAGTTATCTTTGGGGGCGGGGGGTTGAGATGTATGAATATGTATGTCAGGTGAAATAGCTGCATAATCAGAAACAGCCCTGATGTAGGCAGGACACGCAGAAATGTGCACTTTCCCATCCACACAGTGTTCATTACCGATGTGATTGTGATCTTTCCAAAAAGGCCGTATCCAGAAGTTAGTGAAGCAACACATATGTGAGGAAACAGTCTTGGCTGCAAGCCTGCACTTAGGCTGCTTAAATCCCATCAAATATAGAACTCCCCTTATCCCCGAAGGCCATTTTTACAGACTAATCTAAACAAAGGCAGGATATTCAGTGACTACTCAGGAGCAACTCCTGCTGGGTTTATTGGGGCTTACTGAGGAGGGTAGATTGGATTTCAGCCTTAGAGTACTTGATGTTATAACTTGTTTCTTGGCTATGTTCATACTTTAAAATGGTTGAACAGCGCACTTGTTCATACGTAATAGTCCTTTGTGGTCCATTTTTTTTAAAGTTTAATTTTTCTCAGAAATACCTTTTTCTCTGGAATACCTATCTGTGGCATAAAGTTGGTCCTTTGTGGGCTTGTATGTCTGCGCAGTTTTTTGTCTGTACTTAACGTTCATTATATTTTCAGCTACTTGAATGACTTGGACAGGATAGCCCAGACAAGCTACATCCCAACACAGCAGGATGTTCTCAGGACTCGAGTGAAAACTACAGGAATCGTGGAAACCCACTTCACTTTCAAAGACCTCCATTTTAAGTGAGTTAAGCCGTTGAAAACATGACCTGTATTCTGTGGGCATGATTGGTTAGAAAATCTGAGTTGTTTTTCGTAACGACACGGGAACAACCTGTTCTGTACATGTAGATACTTTCCTAGCTGCCACTGGAAAACGCCACCAGTTTTTACAGCCTGTGAGGAGGCAAAAAGAGACAGTGTTCTGCTTTCGGACTGACTTCGTGGCGACGACTGTACATTTTTGCTTCTCAGTCTTTGCCTACTTTATGTTATGCACTGAGAATTCATGTCACACTTTTGGTAGAAAACAGATTTTTAAAAAACAGCTTCCTGTTTCCAGACCCCTCTAGCGATCAAGGTATTTATTACACACGCACCACATTTCAGCTTTGTCTTTGGTAAGGGAAAAATAGTGATTTTGATATTCCCTTTCTTGAGTTCCAAGTATGTGTGAAACGGTTGTGTTTCCATCCTTTGAGACGTTTAAAATGCCATGAAGGTAACTGAAGCAAATTCATCTGTCAGGTATTTATCAATTTAAATATTTGTATCCTGCAAGTATACTGCAGCACCTTGCAAATACCAGACCAGCAGTCCCCAGGCCGTTAAAAACATAAACCAATGGACTACACTCAATAATGCCAGTTATAATAATCCACATCCCACAACACAGTCCCATAAAGTTGATTTCCTGCCACACTTGATCTGAACAGAACAGCCTTGCGTCTTTTCTGAAAACAGTCTAAAGTAGAAACCTTCCTCACATCCTCAGGGAAAATATGCCATACATCCACAGCTGTCATCAAGAAAGTGGCAGCCCAAGCAGTGTCTGATTGGAGGGGAGGGCATTACCAAGAAAAGGTTGTGGGAGTTTCTGAACTGATGCACAGGCACATAATGGACTTCTGGGAAAAATGATTTCATACAACTAATCAGTCTCTTTGAATCATTAGATTTGTATTACACCTGCTGAAAAAAGGTAGTTAAAAACACCTTTATTTTTTTGGGGGGGGGGAGTACTTGGAGGACTAAATCTTGGGGAAATGAAGGGTGCAGGAACCTTTTCATGCGCTCCCATTCCCACTATGTTCATTTTGGGGAGGGAGAGAAGCTGGCTTCTCAATTTCGTCGTCGTTCTAAAGCAAAACTCAGTTTATTCTATTACACACTCTTAAGTCAGAAAACACTTTTGTAGCATTTCAGTATTCAATACAGAATACTTCAACACAACCCCAATACATAAACAGTGCACTTGTAATTCTATAAAGCAGGGGTGGCCAACCTGTGGCTCGGGAGCCACATGCGGCTCTTTCACACATATTGTGCGGCTCCTGGCAGGGCGGCTGGGGAAGCAAAGGGGAGGCATACTTTTTCTCTCTCTCTTCCTTCCTTCCTTCCTTCCTTCCTTCCTTCCTCCCTCCCATCTACTTGCTTTCCTAGTTTCTCTCTCTCTCTTTCTTTCCACTTCTTTAATTCTTTCTTTCCATCTCTCTTTCTCTCTCTCTCTCAATATCATTAGCAAACAAGTAATATCATTATCAATAACCGGTTTTCCTCGTTTGTTTTTATTTTTGGCAGTCCCATTTAATGTTAATAAAAAGCAAATTTGCATATTTTCAAAAATAAAAACGTGTGTGTGATATTTGTTCCTGTCTTGCGGCTCTCAGACATCTGACGTTTATTCTATGTGGCTCTTACGTTAAGCAAGGTTGGCCACCCCTGCTATAAAGGATATCCTTGGTTGCTCTATCAAGACCCATAACGGAGGGTGGTTGGCCAGAACAACCAGGATCAAGACTAAACTCAGACATTAAATACTCTTGTCCAGCATAGAACCTACTGTAACTGTCAGTCAAGTCTGTGATGAGCATTTGACATATACAACAAAGCTCAGCCCCTTTCTGTCTCTGGAGTCAGGAAAGTCAAGGAAAGCTCGGTTAAGCTGGGTTGACTCAGAGTGTCCAGGTTGTCTAAGATAGTCCCAGGAAGCTAGCTTCAGATACTTTTATCTATTTAGAATTTGATAATGCATAAACATTCCAAAAGGCAAAAGTCATGTGAGGCAATAGGCATGTACAGAGTTATCAGTACCTGAAGGCCACAGCGCTTAGCAGAGTCCCGAAGCCTCCTGGGAAGCAGAACCACAGATTCAACTATAGAGGTTAATTGTTATAGACATTAAAGTATCATAGGTGTACCAGAGATCTAGCAGAGGACTGAGGCTCAGCCTGGCCCTAATTCCATGGCAATAACATAAAGTGGTGATATAGGAGACGTTAAAAATGAATGCTCTACCTACCTTAGTGACCACTGAAAGAATAGACCTGTGGTGATAGACCTCAGATCCCACTCTTTAAATAAGAGTGCCGATCTTGGCCTTGTACCTTGCCTGCCTTCGTGTTGCAGAACAGCCTTCTTGGGATTGTCAGGAGGGCAGACCCCTCCTCGTGGCCTTTAGTTAACTTTGGAAGGCTGAACTGTCTACGAAGGCATTTGAGGGTGGCCAGATGGCCATATTTTATCTCCATGTCGGCTTTCTGGATCTCCTGTTTGCATCGGTCCTATTGCTGTTTGATTTGATGTTTTAATGTTTTTGTGAGCTATTAGGTTAGAAGTATGTTAAACAAATAGATAGAAGGAGCTGGAGAGAATGCTGCTGAAAAAGCCTTATAATGTGTAGCATTACAGTGGCAGTGTACAAGTTAAAGATTTTTGGCATGGAAGAGAATTGCTCCTTTCCTTTAAAGAGAAGAAAATAAATACTGAAGTGCTGGCAGTATTCACAGGTTGAAGCCTGCACCAGTAAGCAAAGAAACCCCATTGCTTAAAAGTTCTGTGGTTAAATTTTGCTTATACATACATAAAACAAACAGTTTGGAGCAGAATGTAAACTGGCTAGAATTTTGTTAGCCTCTGTTTTCAAACCATAGTTAACAGGATTAGAAGAGTTCTTGTTTTGGAAATTATACATTCATAAAATCAATCACTAAATGTATGTTTTCTGTTTGGCAGAATGTTTGATGTTGGAGGCCAACGATCAGAACGGAAGAAATGGATTCATTGTTTCGAGGGAGTTACAGCCATAATTTTTTGTGTGGCACTTAGTGATTATGACTTGGTCCTTGCTGAAGATGAGGAAATGGCAAGTAAACCAGTTTTGAAAGCAAAAGGCTCTCTGCCATTGCTAACTATAATGGTAAAACCTCAAACTTCATCGGCAATCCATTGTTTTTGAGAAGTCATCCTTCTGGCTCATAATAGTGTAGACCTAAGCAGAGTTCCACCGTTTTAAGCCCATTGACATCAGTGGATTTAGTAGGGAGTAATTCATGGTTGCATTTGCGCAATAAGTTTCAGCTTGCTGTATACTGCCAAAGTCTATTTTTGTATTCATTAGTAGACTATTTGGATTCTGGTCATTGCCTGTACGTTTCCCTTCTTAGTTCTAGTTCTAACTTTAAACAAGAGTTGGGGTAAACCTGGATAGCCTAGGCAAGTCCAATCTTGTCAGATCTTAGAAGCCCATTTAGTATAGTGGTTAAGAGCGAACTCTAATATGGGAGAACCAGGTTTGATTCCCCACTCCTCCACATGCAGCTGCTGGTGTGACCTTGGGTCAGTTACAAGTTCTTTCAGAGCAGTTCTCGAAAGAGCTCTCTCAGCTCCCCCTACCTCATAGGGTGTCCGTTGTGGGGAGGGGAAGGGAAAGGAGATTGTAAGCCGCTCTGAGATTCCTTCAGGTAATAGAGTGGGCTATAAATCCAATCTCCTCCTCCTCCTCCTCTTCTTCCTTCTCATCCTCCTGTCATCTCTGGCAAGTACTTGGATGGGGGCAGGCTTTATTCTTTGAAATACCAGAAGTGGGAGGTGGGGGCAGGCTTTATTCAGCCACCCCTCTGAATATCCTCCTCGGCCACTATCTTTAAATACCACTGGACCAATGTGTCTGTGTCTGTGGACTGCCTATACCAGAGGACTTACCCCATTATATCTTATTTTCCCGTTATATACTAACCCCAGGGTTAAATGTTTGGCAGGAAGTCTGTCTGCCATAAACTCATATTCTGTAGACCAGAAGATTGTACTCCTGCTATCCGATAATGATGCATATGTATCTTACAGAGTCTCTGTTTGCCTTTGCAGCAAAGAAGTTAAGGTCAGAGAGGGTATTGTTGAGGGCAGTTTCTTGAAACTGTAGTCCGTTAAGTTTTAATCTGTTTTAATCACACATTTTTATATTCTAGTTTTATGGCTTTATTTGTATGTATTATGTGGCTTCCCAACTCGTAATGGCCTATGGCTATATGCAGTAAACCATTTGACTCCCGGGAATATCCTCCAGGCCCCCAGTAGGGTCAGTCGCCAGAGGTCGCCATGACTTCCCGGGTGCACACCCACTGATATGCACACCCACCCACTCACATATAAAAAAATACCTCCCAAAAAAGTTGGAGAAAGGACATAACCAGTGGAAGGACTTCCTTACTCTTCCTCCCACTTTCCTTTAAATACCGGTCTACAATATTTCAGAAGTTCTATTAACTCTTTCACTTGCAATCAGAACCCAACCATCCAAAGATAAGCAGTTTGAAACTTTCCGTTTGAGAGTTATGTATACAGTTAACAGTGCAATCCTGTGCAGAGTTGCTCCTGTCTAAAAATGAAATCAGTGGTCTTCAACTGGGATAATTCTCCATAGGATTAATGTCGTCTTCTGAATCAGTATACAGAGTCATTGTCTGAAATATAAAATCTCCCAAATCAAAATGGATTTTTTTGATCTAGGTGACCATTTGGTTTCGGCCTGAAAGTGTGTAGTCATGGGGAGAAAATTCTGTGCTTTGACTTTCATAAAATTTCCTAAGTGTTGGTATGCAAAGGAAGAAGCAAGGACTGTGTGACATATGGTCATTTCTTTCCATTGCAGAATAGGATGCATGAGAGCATGAAATTGTTTGACAGCATCTGCAACAATAAATGGTTTACAGACACATCTATTATCCTCTTCTTAAATAAGAAAGATCTCTTTGAAGAAAAAATCAAAAGGAGTCCTCTCACAATTTGTTACCCAGAATATTCAGGTATTTAATTTTTTAAGCAGAAAAAAAAAATCTTGAGTGTACTCATCCGCTAGTCTAGCCTAGGCCGGAATGGGCGGGGTAAAAATAAAATAAATAAATCTATTACTTGTGAAATTCCAATATTTGGTTAACTGAGGTATTATCTACAGTCTGTATTATGTTACTGAACATAGTTTGATTTGTGTTCATTTTACCAACTGGTGATGTGAGTTTTGATGTTTATTCACGAGGTCAAAAGTCATAAGCAGGTTTAGAACTGTACCAGTGGTTCCAGCGAGGAACTATGCTAAAGAAAATTGCTGAAGTGGAGTAGAGGATTTCCCTTGAAGATCAGCAATAGGGGTTCCTTGAAAAACAGCTTGTCCAATGTAGTCTTCCCTTTCACTGGAGTGCTGGTGTATTGTAGGGGACAATTCCAGTATACATTAAGTGATTGGGGAAGCCCAAGATGCTTGGCCAGTAGTGATGTGAAGGTCCGGAAAATTTGGAAAAAAGGTTTTTTTCCAAGGTCTTTTGTTCATTTTTTTTCCAACAGAAAAGTTGGAAGTTTTAGGGAGTACTGAGGGGGAAAAGCTTCCTATGCAATATTTTCTCTTTTAGAATGAGTGAAATGCTTTTAAAGACAAGGTGGGTATACTGTATATGTATATAGCTCTTAAATGCAAGATGCATTTCTGCACCTAGAAAGGTACCCAGTCTTCATGAGGGCAGCACGCAGGGCTTTCATGGCTTCTGTGGCTGTTTTGACCTGAGTCTTCTCTTGTGGGTGACCTTTACACTAGGGATGCCCAGGTAGGGGGGAAGGTACCCCTTGATTTTGCAGGCTCCTGCCTACCACCGGCTGGCAGGAGAAAGACCCCCCCCCCCAAGAGCGACAACTGGCAGATTAAAAGGGCACTCAAGAGTGATACCTTCAGCACTTTCCCAATCATCCCCCTTTTTGCTAGCCACTTGGAGGTCAGGCATGGGGGCACCAGTCCCCAATGTGATGACGTCACTTCTGTGTGACATCATTGCATTGGGGATGTGCCCTCCCCCTCCAGGAACGCCCCCCAAAGTCCCCCGCTGGCGATGAGGAAGGACCTGGCAACCCTATTTTTCGACCCTTTTGATACATATAACCACAGGTTGGGTATCCAATAACTTATTGCCCTAGTTCGCTGGAGAAACAAAAAGATCAGAAGAAGGTGGGGCAGAAACTGCATCGATTCCTCAGAGGAAAGCCTCGCTGAGAACTGAGCTCTCTCTAACCAGGAAGCTACAGAAGGAAGAAGACAGCTGGAACTGCATCTAGCTGTGCAGATGTTATTACTGACCATTTGTTTGACCCTTTTTTCTGACCAAATAATATATTGTATGTTATTTAACACAAAGGTTGTGTTTTCTGTAACTTTTATTTTTTCTGTTTTTTAGATAGCAAAAATTAAGGCATACGGGCGCTATGGTAGCATAGGGCGCATCAACTTCTCGGTTTTTCCCCCCCTAAAGCATTGGATATATTTGCATTTATAGAAAACTAAGGCATTTATAACTTTTAAAATCCATAAATATTTCAAATATTGTGATTTTATATGCTAAGTAAGTTATAATGATGTATTTTTCGTTCTTAAAGCAGTAAAATTAGTTTAGGGCGGGTGGAACGCGCGCGCGGGGCGCACCGCACCAGCCGAGCACCACTTTAAAGTGGTGCTCGGCTGGTGCGCAAGGAGCGCGGCGCCGGACGCAACGCGTCCGGGCCGCCTCCTGGGGGCAGATGCGGCCGAGACGGCCAATCTGTCTTCGGCCTCTGGGAATTTTACATCTCTATTAGCTAGTAGCCCTGCATGAAGTATATTCACACTAGAATTGATTTGTAGACCACTTTGTAGAAGGATTTTATAAAAAGACATTGTACTGTGTAATTTGTTGTCGCTCTTTAATATTTCTGTTGAGCATATGGCTAGTAAATTTGATGCCACCATAGATAAAAGTAAGATAAACCCAGTTATGATCTGGTGTAAATAACATCCACTAAAGTCTTCAGTTCTGAATTATTGTTGATATTTGTGAGGCTTCTGAACTAACAGCAATAGATCAGACCTTTGGGTTAAAGCAAAGCTCTTTATTTCTAATACTGGAACAGGTACTTGATGTTTGTTAGAGATACAGGAAAGGAAATAACATGGGTTAATGTACCTTCAGGCATAGGTGTTTGAACATAACTGACCAATCAGAATGAATACAGAAAAGTGGGGGAAAATGGCAACCGTTTGTTCCCACCAAAAGGTGGGAAAGTTATAAAAATGCCCTCCTTGCCCTGAGTGACCCAGATGTGCGAACTCTAGGCTAAACATTTGGTCAGCAACAATAAAACAGTCTACAAGGTTGAAACAACTTTGATAAAATACTTCAAGCCTGAGAGGGGAGGAGGAGTGAACAGGATGAGATAGCGTCAGTTGTTTATGTGACGACCAGGAATGTGGCAGGCCATCCTCCCGGGAAGAAAGTAACATTAAGCAGGACAGTTATTTCTACTTCAAGGCAAGCAATAAAACATTTGGCGATAGTGGGGCACAAAGAAACGGAAAGTAACAGCAGAACAACCAGACTATTGTCAGATTCTGACAATATTCTGTATGCAACTGTATAACTTTGTTTTACGGTCAACAAAAGAGAGCTCACAAAGATTTAAGTCATTTTGAACTCTTTGTGCATTCTTCATACTGTTGCCTCTTTTTTGGCCTGTTTCAAAACAGAGAGAATCTAAGTACATTAGAAAAAAAGTTATATGAGGAGTTATTCACCACAGTTTTCTCCCTGTCCCTTAGTACATGTGTATTTCATAATGTTAAAAGAAAGTTTTTAAAACAAATTCCTAAGTCCACGTGATTCTGGCTGCCTCACACACACCTATCACAGGAGAGTTGAAAGCATTCCTCTTAACAGTTGCAGTGTCCCTTAATGTATATCTGATGTTCCTGAAGCTAAACAGACCTTCAAATCCTGAGAGGTGGAAGACAATGTAATTTTTCCTCAGTTTCAGTTTTGATGTATTCTCTTTGATGGTTAATTATTTTAGAACTGAAAACTTGTACATTTATCTTTCCTCAGGATCAAATACATATGAAGAGGCAGCAGCGTACATCCAATGTCAATTTGAAGACTTGAACAAGAGGAAAGACACAAAGGAAATTTATACTCATTTCACATGTGCCACAGATACAAAAAATGTGCAGTTTGTCTTTGATGCTGTCACTGATGTCATTATAAAGAACAACCTGAAAGACTGTGGATTATTCTAAAAATTTACATGAAATTGTTTTCTTTCTTCATTCCTTTTCCTTCTTTTTTCATTAACCAAATGAGCAAGCAAACCTTTTTTAAAAGGCCACGAATATGTTTGTGTTTTTATTTATGCGTTCTAATCCTGGTTTTGAGTTAGGTTGAAGAACCGGTTCATGAATTTACTGGCTTTGCCATACAGTGTTTAATAGTTTGAGCAGCTTTATTTATGTTTGTTGTATAGGTTTACATAATATTTGGCAACAATTAACCCTATTTTATGGTCTGTTTACTTGTGGTAGTATCTGTTTATATCAACATTGAACAGAATATTTTAATAACTTGATGCAGCCTATAGGGTTTCCATGTTTTAAGAACTGCTTGTAAATGGGACTCAAAATTCTCTGCCTTTTTCTTTGCCAATATGCATATTGCCTTATTTCTTCCCCTTAAATTTTATTTATAAAATAAAACATCCTTTACACCTGCTCAGGATTAAATGGGAACTGACCCAACCGTTTTCCCATAATTAGTTTTTTTTTTTCAAAATTATTTGAAAGAAAAATCTTTATGCATTGTGCTTCTGCAACATCTCGTAGCTGTTTTGTTAGCTTATAAGCATCTCCAACTAAAGACTTGCCAAAAGGAGAGGCCTTAGCATTGAAACCAAGGAGGATGTTTCCGATTTCTTGCAGTGGTACATCTGCAGGATTTTTTTGGCTTTTTCTCAGAATACTGGCCACCACCTTCTTAGCACTTGTTCTGAAAAATGTTAATGCGACCTTTTAAAATATAGGGAGTTCGTTACAATGCCGATTTTAATTGAAATGCACTTACAAATTTGGGCTTGCCACACTGTTTATAAGTGTTACCTTCCAGTAATATCAACTGCCTCACAGTAACATGATGTTAACACAGTTGGCTAAGATCCAGAAAGGCCCATGAGGATGTACAAAGCACATGGGGATAGGTGGTTGACTCTCCCCCCCCCCCCCCTTTCTGGCAGCTCCTCATGTGTGCCTGCTGCTTGAAGGGGGAAGCTGAAAAGTTCTGGTGCGTTCACAGGACACCATACCACACACACGCACACATTTTAGATTCTACTGAGGTTTTCTTGGCACCAGTTCCCACTATGTCACTCCTGAAAAGGCCAACCACCTTAGGAAAATGGCTTTTCTCTTCAGGAAGGAAAGCAGCTGCAGGAGAAATAAAACCTGCAAAGAAGATTCCAGCTTGAATATCCTGTGGCCGACTGCTGTGTAAAATACTACTTTGAATTATAGCCATATTCTTTATTGCCTTTATAGGTAACGCCAGTAAAGAGTTTTTAGTACATATAAATATGAAATGATGAGGGGGGTTGTAAATAAGTTTTAGTGTGGTATCCTTCTGTCAGCTAAAAGGTGAACATCCCCAGTTTTAAGGTATTGCGTTGTGTTATATGTTGGAAGGCTTCCTAACATGACATCTTTTATCAGTATTTCTGAGCCAAACAATATGTTACTTTTTTTCATGTGTTCCCCACAGCTGCACAGCAGATGCTGGGGAACGCTTCTGAAACAAAAAAAGGGGCACAATCAGGCTCAGTGAGGCACAGGGGGGAGGGGGGGGTGTTCCTGCTTCCCCATCAGCAGTTTTTTATGCGAGATATTTTGAGGATTTTGGTGTTCCATGTGAAATATCTCCACGTGGAGCAGAAAAATGGGTGAAATAAGTCTCCTCAGGGAAGTTTTTGTGTGAGAAACTGCTGGGGGAAGGAACTTCCAAGCCTCTTGGCACTTTGGTTTTTTTTTTTAAAGAAGTGTTCCCCACAATGGTTGTGTGGCACACATGAAAAAAAGTAGCGTATAGTTTGGCCCTCCTTTTTCCACAAGAGGAAATGCCTCTGAAACCACCTTAAATTTTACAGTGTTTAGTCCTTGTATAACAAAGTGGTCAAATTTTTTTTTTTTTTTAAATTGAATTTTCAAATTGTTATTAAATAATTTTCTTGTCTGTTTATGGGATGAATGTCTTAAATTATAATAATTATTCGTTCAGTTTCCACCCTGCCCTTCCTCCAAGGATCACAGGGCAATGTTCATGCATACATTTACTGCAACAAGTCATAGTAACAATGGAGTTTGGGCAAGTCTAAACAGGCTTTGTAATAAGTATTAGCAACATAAAATGGCTCATGAATTCCAGAACATTTAAGCCTTGTGCAGCATAGTGTCATTGAAGTATTTGGTGGTGTTGTATCTTCAGGTTAGATTTTGTATGTTACTGGGGGGTGTTTAAAACCAAGAGAATTAAACTACAGAAAGCTTTCAATTTTAAGTTATTTGTGCCTTGCCTAAAAAAAAAATATTTTTTTCATTAAACTCAACTGATGGAAAACCTCCTGTAACCCTAAATGAAGCTGGGGAGAAAAATAAATTTTGAAGTCAATTTCAGTTGTTTGTGTGAAAATGTAAATACCTCTTGGTGGTAAACAATGGCTGTATTGAGTGCTAGAACTGTCATTTATAAATATTATAACTTTCCCCAAATCAAATGTAAATTTTACAAAGATATTTTCAGTATTTTCTAATATTGCAAAGAAAAGTTATTAAAATTATCTTTTTCCAGCCTGCAAACATATTGAAAATATCTTCATTTTCCCTAGATACCTCCCAAAAAGTAATATAGAAATAAGTGCTGCGTGGAAAAGCAGTCGGTGGCAACAGACTATCAAATGCAGCCAGACACTTTGATGTGAGAGCTTGTAGCATGAATGTTATCTGTAGTTTTCTTTCCCAGCTAGCTTTCCTATGGATCTGTAATTTAAGGATTTATATGGATTCGATATTTGCAGCTTTATGACTTCAGCTGTAATCATGTCACGGGGGATCTAGCCCAGCACTCCAGAAGGTATCTCAGTAGGAGAGGCAAGCAATAAGAGAGCCTGACAATGAGAATCCTTTGTGGGGAATGGATGAACGGCAGTTGGATGCAAAAGCAGATTAGTGAATTCATTTAGAGGTGAGCAGAAAGATGTTTTCACAAAACCTTTTGTCCCCTGCAAGATCACTTTCTGAGTGATTTTTTTGAGGGTTGTGAGAAAATAAGAGGGAAAACATCCATTTATACCAGTCAAGCCTAGCAACTAAGGGTGTGCATTTGGCTTTGCAGAATGGAATACCTGAAAAATACCTTATTGGTATTTTTCGGGTTTGTATTCGTCTACCAGTAAGGAGAATGTAGATTGCCGCCAGCATTGTTAGGTTGTGCTGTTTTTAATATTGTAGTTGTTTTATGTTTTAAATTTGTAAACCACCTCGGTAGTATTGCATGGTATAAGCCACCTTGAGCCAGTTCGCTGGAAAGGCGGGATAAAAATGTGGAAAATAAATAAATAAATAAATAATACCGATTAGGTGCTACCGAATAAAAGCCAATGTTATTTGGCTTTTATTCAGGTGCCCATCCTCAAATCAGGGAGGGAAGGGAAAACAGATGCCTCCCCAATCTCTTCACTTCCGCAGCCAGCCTGTCATAGCAGAAGTGAAGGGGAGGCATTTAAAGATGCCTCCCCAATCTTTTTTCACCTCCCCAACTGGCTCCCTGAATTTGAAATATTTATGGAATTTAAAAGTTATAAATGCCTTAGTTTTCTATAAACAAAACATCCAATATATCCAATGCGTAAGAGAAACCCACAAGCTGATGTACCATGTATTGCCTTAGCCCATGTGCCTTAATATTTGCTATCTGAAAAGTAGAAAAAAAAATTAAAACCCAGAAAATACAAGCTTTGTGTTAAATAACATACAATGTATTATTTGGTCAGAAAAACGGGTCAGACAAATGTTCAGTAATAATAGCTGCACAGCTAGATATAGTTCCAGCGAGGTGCTGTCTTCTTCCTTCTGTAGCTCCTGATTAGAGAGATCTCAGGTCTCAATAAGGCGTTCCTCTGAGGCATTGATGCAGTTTCTGCCCCATCTCCTTCTGATCTTTTTGTCTCTCCACCAAAGCAGGACAATAAGTTATTTGGCACCCAACCTTTGGGTATACGTATCATAGTGGCTTGAGAGAGGGTTGGAAAATAGGGTTGCCAGGTCCTTCCTCATCGTCGGTGGGTCTATGTGTCATAGTGGTTTGAGGGAGGGGTGAAAAGGTCACTCACAAGAAGACACAGGTCAAAATGGCCAGAGAGGCCATGAAAGCCCTGCATGCTGCCCTCATGAAGACCAGGTATCCTAGGTGCAGAAAAGCATTGTGCATTTAAGAGCTGTATATGTCCACAGCATACCCGAGTTGTCTTTAAAAGCATTTCACTCATTCCAAAAAGAAAATATTTCATAGGAGATTGTTCCCCAGCACTCCCCCAAACTTTCAATTTATCTGTTGGGGGAAAAAATCAGACCTCAAAAAAGGAAGGGGGGATTGTTTTTCCTTCTTTTGTTTTCCGGGTCTTCACATCTCTATGCAAGTATTACCTTGGTTTTGAGTTGGCTTCATTTGCCTTCATTGATGTAACAGAAGCTTGAAGCCAATTAGATCTGATGTGATAGTTACACCCATTCAGTTAGGGTCAAAGGGTAACCATGTTAGTCCGCAGTGGAACAGCTAGACACGAATCTAGTAAGTAGGTAGAATTTTTACTGGACAAGGTCAAAGGCCATAACAATATAATAATAGCTGCCTGAGCAGTAATAAATATTTCATTAAAAACACAGCAAGGTGAACCATGATAAATTTGTCAGGACCAGGACATTACATAGAAGACAGCACATTGAACATCAGGGCAAACGTTTTGCACAGATCTTGACACCCAGTGCATACAGTGACATATAGGTGAAATCATCATCAGATAAGAGGTAGATGATTTTTGTCTGCCACCGAATGTGAGGCTAGCCTGGCTAAAATGACTGCAAGGAACTTGGCCCTGAGAACCAAGTAATGGTCACAAAACAGGACATAATGAGGGAGGTCCTCAAATTTCAGGGCTCCACAGATACATACTTGCTGAGTATGCTGATAACAAGTCAACTAACATGGTAGTTGTCATTGTTTGACATCTGTGGGCTGTAAAGGCTTCTCTTAAGTTTGTGGAAGGTAATGCTGGACAAATAAAAAACTGGTGTGATCCCACTAGAGCAGTTTAAACCATGGGGGAAATCTAGAACTGATAATAGTTCCCCTATCTAAGGCAACATCCATGTTGAATATCAGATCCCGAGTTTCGAACCCATCCAGAGGGAAGCCCTGGGTGTCTATTGGGTATTGGCAGAAAAGCCTGTGATAGCTGGCAGCCCAAGAGGAGCTGGATAACATTGCTTAGAAAGGTGACTAGAAGGACAATTATTTTAACTTTCTCCAGTAATTAAGGCAGTGTAGGCACGGGCCCTGACGAAAGGCAAGCCAGATCAGCTTGCAGCAGGGCAGCTGGAGTAACCTGGCTCAGGATCAAAATTCTCTTTAGGAAGGAGTTTTGTATTATGTTCAGGCTGGATATCATATTGTCATCTCAACCCCTTAGAAGTGTTGGGTTATGACTTTACTCTGGAACAATTTCAAATTGGGGTCTATCAGGAAGCCACCTTTTGAGTGACAGAACTTAAGAATAGCCCCAGTCGGTCTTACCACTGAGGATTTCGGCATCACCAAATGAGCCTTCTAGGAGAGATTTTCAGAAAATGTTACCCCAAAGTATTTTAAACTGCAACACTGACTTATTAGGGTGTTGTCTATGTACCACTGGTTTCCAAAAACCATCACCTCAGTCTTAGAGTGATTGATGCATACAGATTCTTTGGAGAAGCTGCTAAGCCTGTGCAGCATCCTCATTAGGCCAACTTCTATCTGTCATCAGCAGATAGAAGAATAGATACCTTCTGTTGGCCAACTAAGAGTGGAATAAACTCTAGGCCTGTCAGTCTTGCCATTGTGTCATTGAGGTATAGGTTGAAGAGCAGGGGAGCTAGAACACACCTCTTTTTTACCTCTTTGAGGATTGGGATCTCAGTTAGTGATCCAGAGGTGCCTGCTCTTCTTTTAGCAGTTAGATTGCTATGGGAGTCATATATCAAAAACATTAGCTGTTTATCGATGTTTGTAACTGGCAGCTTTAATCACTACCAGTCCCTATCCACTGAGTCGAAAGCAGCTTTTAGATCCACAAAAGCCCCAAACAGATGTTTGGTAGGGCCCCTCATGCATTTTAGGGTGCGATGGTATAAGATCAGGCAATGATCGATTGTACTTTGCCCTTTTTTGAAGTCCGCTTGCTCTGGACAGACGATTTGGTTGGAGGCTTCCCAGTCCTCCAGCTTACCCAAGAGATATTTACCATATACTCTGGAGACTATATCCAGCAGGCTAATTGGGTGGTAATTGCTGGGAACCTGTTTTGGCCACATTTTTATATATTGGGATCATGATGCTGTGTTTACAACCTAAGAGGAGGACCACTGTTGTGTCAATCTGGGTGAATAGCTTGGCCAAAACTGGAGCCCACTAGTCAGGGAAATATTTGAATAGTTCTGGGGGGATCATGTCCTCCCCTGGAGCCTTGCCAGAAGAAAAAGAGGAGATCATACCTTTAATCTCAGAAGTTGATACAGGAGACCTATTAGGAGGAATGGAAGGGATCCCAAGTATTGATTGTGTTGGCCTGGTGTGGGACACTGAAGAGAGTTTGGCTATCTGGCTGGTGTACCCACCGTGTAGTGCACCAGTGGATACCCTGCCAAGATTGCTGGAGGCAGTGTTGGGTTGAGCTTTGGAATCCCCCAGATTATTGGTTCTGGATGATTTCCATGCCCATGCCGACGTGGTCGCCTCTTCTGAGGCTACACATGGAATTCACTTCCATAGGAGTTGGTGGTGGCTACAAGCATGTATGGCTTCAAGAGGGAATTAGATAAACATATGGAGCAGAGGTCCATCAGTGGCTATTAGCCACAAGGTATAGATAAGATCTCTCAGTCTGGGGCAAGTGATGCACTGTATTCTTGTTGCTTGGGGGAGCAATAGTGGGAGGGCTTCTAGTATCCTGCCCCCACTGGTGGACCTCCTGATGGCACCTGCTATTTTTGGCGACTGTGTGACGGAGTGTTGGACTGGATGGGCCATTGGCCTGATCCAACATTGGCTTCTCTTATGTCCTTATGTTCTTATGGACGTCGTGTCTTCCATGGCACTACCGGGTCACTCTCAGATTGTATCAGGTCCCACACATCAAGCAGGCCACACACTGGATTTGATCTTTGCCACAGGAATCAAAAAGAGTTCAGTTGCTGTTAACACAGTGCCATGGTTGGACCATTATGTCCTGAAGGCCTGCCTCGGCATCCCAGCCCCTCCCTGCATGGACAGCGAGCTGATTTATGCTCACCCACAAAGACTTATGAATCCAATTGGGTTCCAGAATGTTCTGCAGGATCTGACCCCCCCAGTGGTGATTCGTTGGATATGATGATAGATGATTGGCATAGTTGTCTTTCTAAAGCAGCTGACGAAATTTCTCCCTGATGCCTTCTTCACCCTCATTCCAAACTAGCTCCTTAGCTTAGACAGCTAGAGTGAGTTTGACGGCGGACTTGTGATGAAGCCACAATAACACAAAATGTTTATGAAATCCTATGAGATGACAGTGAAGGCTACAAAGAAGGAATTTTATGCAGCCTCCGTTGCTCACGCCCAGTATAATTATTTAGAGTAATTAGGTCATTAACTTCCATCTTAGAGGGAACCCAAAATGCTAGTAATCTGACAATTAGCTGTGAGGCTTTTGCAAGCTTTCTGCAGATAAAGTTTTGCCACTCCGCCAGGACCCGCCTGCCAATATTGATACAGTACAGGAACTGGAACCCCTTGGACATCTTTGGGTCCAGTATTGGAGCAATTCAGCCGGCTCTCCCGGGCCAATGTCGACAGGATCCTAGATGCTCTGAAGCCTACCACATGTCTCTTGGACCCGTGTCCATCATGGCTGGTAAAAGCCAGTGGTAATGGAATACAGGCTATCCTGGTGGACATTGTAAATCTGTCCCTGGGTTTGGGGGTCTTCCCAGGGAGATTAAAAGAGGCAGTGCTGAGGCTGCTCTTAAAGAAACTATTTGGATCCTATTGAACCATCCAATTACCATCTGGTGTCAAACTTATCATTCCTGGGCAAAGTAGTTGAGATAGCAGAAGCAGAATTGCTCCAGGTCTTCCTCAATGACACTTTGACCCTGGATCCCTTCCAATCTGGCTTCTGCCCTTGCCATGGAACAGAGAGGTTGCTGGTCACATTCACAGGTGATCTTCACAGACAGATGGATTGAGATGGGTCAGCACTGCTGATACTACTTGATTTGTCAGCAGTGTTTGACATGGCCAGTTATGCTCTGTTGACCCACCACCTTGCCGATGTGGGGATCTGAGGGACAGCCTTGATATGGTTTGTCTCATTTCTCCAAGACTGGGGACTGAGGATAGCACTAGAGGAGAGGGTTTCAGCATGATACCCTATGGAATGTGGTGTCCCCCAGTCCTCTCCCCAATGTTATTTAACATCTTTATGCATCCCCTCATCCAGCTGGTGGGGAGCTTTGGGTTAGGGTAAGCATAGGACACCCAACTGTGTCTGTTGATGAGTGGCTGGCCAAATGCAGCCCCAGATATTTTGACCAAGGGATTGGAGGCCATAGTTGGTTGGCTAAAACAGAGCCGGCTGAAATTAAATCCATCTAAGACAGAGGTCCTAAGACAGAGGCTGGTGGGGATTCAGGGTCAGGTTGCTAATTCCCGGGTCTTGACAGTGTGGCTTTAACACCAGTGCCAGCCATTAGGAGTCTGGGTGAAATTCTGCATGCCTCCCTTTCAATGGAGGCTCAGGTCACAAATGTAGCTAAACTGGCATTTTACCAGCTGCATCAGGTTAAATGATTGGTCACTTTCCTGTCGTCCCCCTCACCAGATTTAGCCACAATGATCCATGCAACAGTCCCCTCCAGGCTAAATTACTGTAACTTGTTCTATGCTGGGCTACCCTTGAGACTGACCCGGAAACTACAACTGTTCCAGAATGCAGCTGTGTGTGTTCTTATGGGAACTTTCTTTAGAGCCCATATTCAACCAGTGTTCCACCAGCTGCACTGGCTCCACTGTATCTGGGTCAAGGTTTGGGTGTTAACCTTTACAGCCCTAAATGGTCTGGAACCGGCATACCTCCAGAACTGCCTCTCCTGGCACATCCCCCAAAGAGCGTTATGCTCTAGAGATAACAACATGCTAGTGATGAAAACCTGCTTGTGATAATAAACTGCTGGTAGCCCAAAGAATGTCCGGCGGTCCTAAACCAGAGTCAGGGCTTTTTTGGCCCTGGCTCCGACCTGGTGGAACTCTCTGTCAGCCAAGATTTGGGCTCTGCAGGACCTAATGCAGTTCCGCAGGGCCTACAAGATGGAGTTGTTCCACCAGGCCTATGTTTGTATCAACGTCAGACTGGCTGGCCTGTAATTTTCCGGATCTCCTCTGGAATACTTCTTAAAGATAGGAGTGACATTTGCTACCTTCTAATCCTCAGGAATGGAGGCAGATTTTAAGGAAAGATTACATATTTTTGTCAGGAGATCCACAAGTTCACATTTGAGTTCTCTCAGAACTCTCGGATAATATGCCATCCGGGCCCAGTGATTTATTTGTTTTTAAGCTATCAGTTGTAGGACCTGCTCTCTTGTCACCTCAATCTGACTCAGGTCTTTCAACCCCCCACCCAAAATCAGTGGTTCTGGAGTGGGCAGGCACTTCTCATCTTCCACAGTGAAGACAGAGGCAAAAAATGCATTCAGCTTCTCAGCCATTTCCCTATCATCCTTCACTACACCTTTTACCCCATGGTCATCCAAGGGCCCCACTGCTTCCCTGGCTGGTTTCCTACTTCTAATGTATTTGAAGAAAGTTTTATTGTTGGTCTTTATGTTTTTTGCGATACACTCCTCATATTCCCTTTTTGCCTGCCTGATCACAGACTTGCATTTTATTTGCCACAGCCTGTGTTCCCTTTTATCAGCCTCACTGAGACTAGCTTTCCACCGCTTAAAGGAATCCTTCTTATCTTTTACAGCTTCCATTACTTTGTTTGTTTACCATGCAGGCTTTTTTCTATACCTATTTGTGCCTTTCCTAACCCACGGTATATATTTTCTCCGAGCCTCTAGGACTGTCATTTTAAATAGTCTCCAAGCTTCCCCAATGGTTTTGACCCTTTCTACTTTTCCTTTCAGTTTTCTCCTCACAGATCCCCTCATATCAGAGAAGTTACCCCTTTTAATGAAGTAAAATAAACAGCTCAAGGAATGGCAGCAGACACAGGCCCCATTCGGAAGCTCAGAATAAATACCTCACCAACTCAGTCCAGAGGATCCCAGGCAATGACCTTAGAAACACTTTCAGAAGGCAGGTAAGTGCAGAATGAGGCCTTCAGCGAAGTGGGTGCTCCATCCGGCAAAGCTCAGTACATGAACAGTGCTGCCCCAACAGCCTCAACTCTCAGGTATGGAGGGAAGGAAGCAGAAGGAAGCAGCCACAAGTGGCTCTACAGAGTTGCAAAAACAGCTCAGTGTCCTCTCTCCTCCTCCTCCTCTTCTCTGTGCAAATCAACAAGCCCCCACGGATGATGAGACTGGAGAGTCAAAGAGTACTATAGGTAATAAATCAGATGTTAATATAAGGCGTTTCTCTTGCCTTCCTATGACTCAAGTCCAGTAGTGCCTTAGAGACCAATGAGATTTTTTGGGGTAATAGTTTTTGAGAGTCAAAATTCCCTTTCTGCTGGCCTCAGATCTACTGGGACACCCATTAAATTAATCTGGGTTAGCTGCAGGACTATTTTTGGGCAGGAACGCACAGGAACAGAGTTCCGGCAGGCTCCTGAGTTGACCACACCCAGCAAGAACTCATTAGTATAATAGGCCACACCCAACAGCAGAAATTCATTAGGATTGGCTACATTAGGGGGATGTGGCCTAACATGCAAATTAATTCCTGCTACAAAACAAGCCCTGGGTTTTGACAACAAACAAGGTAAACAGAATAAGAAGCAAAAGGTGGGTGTGGCTAGATGACGACTCTTCTGGTAACATGGGGGTGTGGCCTAATATGCTAATAAGCTGTGCTGTCAGTGGTGTGGCCTAATATGCTAATGAGTTTCTGCTATTGGGTGTGGCCTATTATGCTAACGAGTTCCTGCTGGACTTTTTCTACAAAAAAGCCCTGGTTAGCTAGAACTTGTAAATAGGGGCAGAAGGACTAATCAAGAGAGGAGGGGATGGTGCTGGAGCAGCAGATCAGACTATAAAGCGTGTGTGCTACAATGTAAGGGTTTTTCTCAGCATACATTTTGTGCACAAACATTTGGCACAAGCATAATTCCCTGTAGAAAAGGATCCACCTTCCAGCTGTGGTAGAAAAGAAATGCCCATTGACTGACTGTAAAATTGCAATGGTTACATTCTTAGGTGGTACAACATATTACAAACAAGGTTAAAATGAAAACTTAGTTCTCTGGTTGTTCATGTAGACCAATGCCTATGTAGGATAATAAAATGTTTAACGGGGAAGTACACTCAAGGCTATTAGCTATGGACTGAGCCCGAAATCACCCTGACCCCGATAGCCCAGGCTAGCCCAATCTCATCTGATCTCAGAAACTAAGCAAAGTCAGCCCTGGTTAGTATTTGGATGGGAGATCACCAAGGAATACAGGGTCGCTACCCAGAAGCAGACAATTGCCAACCACCTTTGAACATTTCTTGCCTTGAAAAGCCTGCAGGGTCACCATAAGTTGAAAGGGGCTTGATGCTGCAAAAACAACAACAAACAACCCCCCCCCCCCAGGCAGGGCTCATTTCATAGCAGGAGCTCCTTTGCATACTAGGCCACACACCCCCAATGTAGCCAATCCTCCAAGAGCTTACAGAGCTCTTCTTACAGGGGCTACTGTAAGCTCTTGGAGGACTGGCTACATCAGGGGTGTGTGGCCTAATATGCAGAGGAGCTTCTGCTACAAAATGAGCCCTGCCCACAGGTATGCTAATCACAGTTTTAAAATGATAGATGGCACATTTTCCCCCGCTAGCTTTCAACTTGCATACTTATGGGGAAGGGAATTTCTTTTTCCAAAATTCACTTTTTTAGATACAGCCTTTGATTCCTCTTCTCTTTTTAGAAGGCAAGAGCTGCTTGCTGCAGGCTTCGTGTGACCACACCTTTGGAACAAGGGAGACCTCTAGCTTTCTAATTCCTTGTTTCTACTAGCAAGATCTTCCTGAGGGAGGCATAGGTGGATCACTCTGGTTGAATAAACTGAACATTCCCTTCAGCTGGACTTCAAAGAGGTTTCTCTCAAACAGAAGCAATTGTTCATGCAGTAATTTTCAAGCCTCTCTTCCAGTCCCACAGCACCATGTGACCTTAGGGCATGGCTTCAAATTACAGTTTCCTTACTAAATAGTAATTAGCATTCCATATAAGTGAATGCATCTACATTTTGAGCTCTATCACTGCAATTATGCAAGGTTTGCTTTAGCTTGAACAATAGCTCCTGTAAACCAACATTTTGTTACTATATTGTACCAACAGTATGTTAACGTACTGGTGTGAATGGGTTTTTACTATGTCATAAACACAGACATTCTTATTAGGTTTGGAATAAACCATGTTTAAATAATTTCTTCAAAAGAAGTAACAGGAATGTGGGGCAAGAAACCCATCTCGTCTGCAGAAGATATTCCTCCATGGTGGCTGATTTTATTTAATTTTTTTACCTCATCTTTCTCCCAATAAGGATTTAAGGTGGCATAGAATAAAGCTAAAAGTAATCCACAGCAAATCAGTAAAAATAACAAAACATAAGCACTGGAATGCAATCAGCTAGCCAGCACAATTAGTTTATGAACATTTTCAAGTGACTTCAAGGGGCTCTTGAGAAATATTCTACGTTGCAGAATTTGTTAAAAGCCAGAAAGTTGTGATCTTCTCTGACAAAATTAGATTATTAGTACATTGGTTAATTTTCAGAAGAAACTGCAAGAAACTGCAAAAGAAATGACTGAAGCCTTAAGAAAAGTCCATGGAGAGCAAGACCAGGCTAGCAAGATTCTTTGTTGAGAGAAGGTTTCTCAACTAGGCTTCAAGAAAGTGGAAACGCAGAGACCCATATACAAATGTTTCTAAATCCAATTGATAAGCTTGCAACTACTAGTGAAGTGCTAGATGAGGATTTACAAATCGGACTGTTTCTAAGTTGCCTACCTGAGTCTTTTTTGCATTCATTTCAAAATTAAATGGGAAAGATTCTAAGTTGGAGGATGTTTGGGGGCTAATAGGAGTTGAGTACCATAAGCAAAAGGGCTATTGTGAGCAGCACAAAAGAAAGAATTACTCCAGTTACATTGTGCTGCCCCAGCCAGCTAATAGAAGTTAGATAAGATGCTGTAGCTTTAAATGCAAGTGCCTCTGGGTATTGTAGTCCTTACCAGAGGCATCCCTCTGATTGGCTAAATTATGAGAAGCGGGAGATTAGTTTAGCTTCCTTCCTGCTCCTTTTTTCTGTCTAATCCGCGAGAGGAGAGGGAGACCATCTCTTTCTCACCATGGCTAATGAAGATTGGAATCACTAGATGTAACTCTGCTACCCAGCCTTCACCTAAGGTCGTGAGTACATGATCTATGATGAATATGTTTTGGAGTTGAATAAAAGGATTTCAGTTTAAAGTGGCCATGCGTTGCTCACTCTCCAGAAAGGTGCTCAGCCCCAGCATCTCAAGAGCTGATGCCAGGATGGAAAATACATGGTCCAAGAGGCCAGGTCAAGGGGGGCAGGAACTATGCCGATTAACCACAGAAAGCCCAGCCCCAAAGACAAAAGAAAGGTCCTTCACTGCTTCAATTGTAACAAGGCAGATCATTTCCAGAGGGAGTGTTTGTTCAACAGAATTACAAATGCCAGTACCAGCGTGCTTCCTCACGTTCCAACCAGAGACAAGGATTTAGCCCAAAGAAAGAAATTTAATTATAGCATATAGCATATAGCACAAACGAATGGAAATCACAAGACTTGGCTAATTGATAGTGGTGCTTCCATACATATGCAGATATTATTTTATTTGATGAACTGGACACAAGTGCTTCAGGAAAGGTGTGCCTAGCCAATGGAGATCAAGTAGACATACAAAGAAAAGAAAAAGGTTTTGCCTGAATTGCCAAAAAGGTAATAGTGGAACTGAAATTACTACAGATGATGTTTTTATACATTCCTGATTTAAAGGCAAATTTGCTTAATATACCTACAGTCACAGACAAGGGATTTGCTATACACTTTGAGAGTAACGTATGTGCAGTCTCACGTCAAGGTGAGCTATATTCCACAGGTGCTCTCAGAAATGGAGTCTTTGAGCTAGACTGCCAGGAACCAAAGGCCTGTACAGCCAAGACAACTGCTGACCAGAAGTCCCTGGAACTCTGGCACAAGAGATTTGCTCATCATTACTCAGAAGCCATGTTGAAACAAACCAAGGGCTTGGTAACAGGTACCAATATAAGGAGGAGGAGATTGGATTTATACCCCGCCCTTCACTCAGAGTCTCAGAACAGCTTACAAACTCCTTTCCCTTCCCCTCCCCACAACAGGCACCCTGTGAGGTAGGCGGGGCTGAAAGAGCTCTTGACAGAAACTGCTCTTTTTCAAGAACAGCTGTGCGAGAACTAGGGCTTGCCCAAGGTCATCTAGCAGCTGCAAGTGGAGGAGTGGGGAATCAAACCCGGTTCTCCCAGGTTAGAGTCCGCGCACTTAACCACACCAGACTGGCAAGTGTGCCAGTGATAATCTAGTGTGTGCAATTTGTATAAAGGGAAAAGCAACAGCCTTCTATTCCCAAACAAAGTCAGAGATGCTCTAAGCAATCACTTGAGCTAATTCACATTGAGTTATGTGGACCTATAAAACCAGCATCAACTGGAAGTAACACTTATCTATTATCTTTCATAATGATTTTTCAAGCTATAATGTGTTATTGCTGAAGGAAAAAATCACAAATAGGGATGGGCATAAACGGTATTTTTGCAGTTTGGTTTGTGGTTCATGGCTGAACCATGAACCAGATCACAAACCGATATGCCAGTTCACAAGCCAAACTGCTTCATATCAGGAGTGCCTGCACTGATCTAGACATGTACTCACCACCACGGTCAGACTGGATGGCTTGAGGTTTCCTGTTGAACTTGTTAGAAGCCATGCCGATGCAGTGTCTCAGTTTTGGCTGTTGGAAAAGAATTTATGTAAAACTGCTAAATGAAGGAATAGGTTGAATTCCCTCCTCCCAGAACCTCTAGGCATCTGCAAAATGTTTCTTGACCTATATTAGAATTACCGGAGAACATGAGGTCAGGAATGCTGTGTTTGCCTAATATTGTACAGTTCTGGCCCCAAAACCGGCTTCAAATATTCAGCATTTATTTAATGAAGTGTTTGAAGTCTTGTGGTCTCCTGCCCCACCCCACAGCTGTAGTCAGTTCTGAGTTTGTCTCCTTCTAAGCAAGAAGAAAAAGGGAGTCAGAAAAGGCCAGATATTTTTCATAGAAAATAGTTGCACTGAGCAATTTTGGTTTTGCATCTTTGGTTTGGAACTTGGTTAGAATCTCCAAATCGGGTTTACAGGGCATCTTATTTCAACTCTTAACAAATAGCAAAGTTAAAGTTATATTTATGTCTGTGCACATGTATCTATATTTTATGTGTGTGTGATGGGGCAATCTAAACACAGTATTTGGTGTCTGATGGGGCAAGGATAATTTTATTTCTGCAGTACAATTATTTATATAAAGAGATGGTAGAAAGCCGTAGAGTGTTAGGAAATGCCTGTAAAAATATTCAGCCTCAGAGGTCAAACATAATGGAAAAAGTGAAGTCATTCTAAAAGGCAGAAGCCATCATCTTGTGGAGAAGGCACGGAAAAGGAAACTCAGAGGGCAAATGTCAATCCTGCATCTACCAAAGGCATTCAACATCTGTTGAATATTATTAAATCCTTCTCCTCATCTCTGGGAGTGGGAGAGATTTAGGTTCTATTCAGTATACCAGTTGTAATAGCAATTTGAAAACAAAGGTTTGCTAAGGCACACTGAGCCCATTTGTGGAGTGGGCGAGGCTAATAATAATAATAATAATAATAATTATTATTATTATTATTAGGCAGGGAATTAAAGAAGTGAAAGTGGACCTATGAAATTTCAGCGGTTGTAGTGGACTCAATTTAGTGGTTCCTGTGCATACACATAGGTATGGGTAACCAGAGGCAGCCCTCCCAGTAGGGAGTGCTAGGGTGCCAGAGAGTGGGTGTGTGTGCCAGAGGCTCAAAAAATGGGAAGCCCCACAGCATCCCTGCCCCATTGTTGCTGTCTGAGGTCACCAGGCCACCCAGTGGCTCAGGGTATGCCCGGAGCAGCAGAGGAGGATATGCCCAGGCTGGCAGGAAGGTTTGTGGGGGGGGGGGGGGATCCCAGGCAATGAGCCCTCTAAGCTGCGGAGTCCTGTGAGCAAAAAGTCTACCTTCTGAGCTCCTGGCATTAAAGTTGTGAGCAAGCAATTTGGCTACTGCATAAATTAGTCAGCTCTGGAGCCATTCTTCCTGAGCTAAGACAAAACTGAGTGAGCTGGATGTAAAAAAACAGTGAGCTAGCTCACACTAACTCATCTTAGAGGGAACCCTGGTCCCAGGGCCAGCTAGCCTCTGGCACCTGAAACCTTTGAGCTTTTTTGTGGGATAACAGAGATGCATGGTTAGTGGAGGCCAGGAGTCTCAGCCATTTGGATAAAAAGAGTCAGACCCATGGTTCAGTGTTTGTGTTTCATAGCTTATATTTCATAGAGTACAACAAAGCTTTTGGCTTTGTGTATAATGAAAAGTTATGGTTGGCTTTAAAAGAAATGGGTGTGCCTCAACATCTGATTGTTTTGATGCACAACCTATATTCTGGACAAGAGGGTACTGTTAGGACAGAATATGGAAAAATAGAATAGTTTCCAGTTGGCAAAGGAGTCAGACAACGTTGTATTTTATCTCCCTGTCCAGTCTATATGCAGAACAAATCATAAGGAAAGCTGGATTTGATTTAGATGACGGTGGAGTCAAAACTGGTGGAAGGAGCATCAACACTCTGAGATATGCAGATAACACCAATTTACTGGCGGAAAATAATGGAGACTTGAAATGACTACTTATGAAGGTTAAAGCAGAAAGTGCCGAAGCAGGATTACATTTGAACATTAAGAAGACAAAAATAATGACTACTGAGGAATTAAACAACTTTAAGGTTGACAATGAAGAAATTGAAATTATTCAAGATTTTCTATTCCAAGGCTCCATCATCAACCCAAAGGGAGACTGCAATGAAGAAATCAGAAGGATTGGGGAGGGCAGCCATGAAGGAGCTTGAAGAGGTTCTCTAGTGTAAAGATGTGTCACTAGCAACCAAGATCAAGATAATTCATACCACACAATTTTCCATTACTATGTATCGGTGTGAGTCAGTTGGATATTAAAGAAAGCTGATAGGAAGAAAGTTGATTCCTTTAAAATGTGGTGTTGGAGGAAACTTTTACAGATGGCCGAAGAAGACAAATGTGTGGTTCTAGATTAAATCTAGCCTGAAGTCTCCCTAGAAGCTAAAATGACTAACTGAGGCTATTGTACCTTGGTCAAGGAAGCTACAGCCCTCATTTTGCAAGACCTGAGCAAAGCTGTTGAGATCATTAATTCATAAAGTCACCATAAATTGTAAGGCTGTGGTCACACGGCCCTGAAATGCGGGAGGAAGGGCTATTTCCTCCCGCATTTAAAGGGGCCATCTACAACAGCCACAGAAAGTCCCGCGCCGAAGCGGGCTCAAATGCGGGTTCCTCCCGCATTTTCCGACTCCGGGAAAATCGACAGTTTTCCCGGGAGTCGCAGGAGGAACCCGCATTTGAGGTATCTGGACAGCCCTCTCTCACAATCATTGCGAGAGCAGGGTTGTCCAGATGGTCCCATCGGCCATATCTTTCCCCCCTTTTACACTTGGGCGCTTGGGCAGTCAAGTGCCCAAGTGTAAAAGGGGGAACCCCCCCCCCAAACTTACCAGGCGGCTGGCGGGTCCTTTGCCACCACTTCTGCTGCCGCCGCGACTGCCTCTTCTGCAGCCGCCGTGACTGCCTCTTCTGCAGACCACCTCTTCTGCAGCTGCCGCCACCACTTCCGCCACTGCCGCTTCTGCTGCCGCTGTGGCCGCCTCCTTCGTCGCCTCTTCTGTGGCTGCCTCTTCCGCCGCCGCTTCTGCCGCCGCAGGGGTTGGGATGTGTAGACATCCCGACCCGCAGTAGAAAAATGTGGCCCCTTTAAATCCGGGAGTGCTCCCGGATTTAAAGGGGCCGTCTGACCGCAGCCTAAGTGATATTGCAGCACTTAACAAACACGCATGGCTCAGTGGTACAGCAGCTACTTCAGTTCAATTGCTGGTAATGCAAGTAAAAAGGCACAGGTAGTAGTAGATAATGTGAAAGATCTTTGCCTAGAGAGCCACTGCCAGTGTGAGCAAACAACACTGACTTTGATGGACCAAGGATCTGATTCAGTATAAGGTAGCTTCATGCACATGTTCACGTGTGTATGCATTCACACACAGAAAGATGAAGTTCACTACTTAGGTGCTCAAACTTTATCTGTCTTGGCCAATTAAATCTGCCAGAGTGGACAGGGAGACAGCCTGGGCAAGGGTGATTGGGGTACTGTGTAGAAACCCCCTTTTGACCCAGAAGAGGAAGTGGGTTAATTCTTCTTCTGAGGAGGAGAAGATTAATTCCTGTCCAGTGTCAAAGAGGGTTTAGCTCTGTGGAGGACCCTGGTCTGTTGTAAAGGGGAAACTGTTTTAGAACTCTCGGGAAAAGGAGATAAACTGTAACTTTAACAAAGGAGTGAGTTAGGTTCACAAAGACAGTGACCAGGAAATCTGAACTGCCATAGGAGACATGTAAACATTTGCTGGATCTGAAAAGTGCCTTGATTGTCTGTGCCAACTCTAAGGAATATCTGCATTTTACAGATGCAAAAACATTTTTGCCCTGAGTTGATGCTTTGCTATCAAGTAAATTGTAAAGAAAACTACTTCGGGGGAAGGCTCAGTTCCAGTATTAATGTTCTGTGTCCTCATAAAGTATTCCCTGCGATAGATGGTGGGCCTTTTCTCTTTATTACATCTGTACAAAGCCTCATACTCTGAAACGGCAACAATAAACTTTATAGAGATGATTAAAGACCATCTAATGCCACCAAACTGCTTTAGGCCAGGCTTCACCTTTGACTGACAGCACTTCCAAATATTTATGTGGTTTGAGATTTAAATCCTAAATGTACGAAAGTACAAAAAACATCTTAGCTGGAGGATGATTTATTGAGGGAACAGAGAATTTAATCCTGAAGTGAAGTAAGAATCAGGGGCCTTGTCGTAAATAACTGTCATTGCTCCATTTTTTTTACACATCGTATAAGAATAGCTGAAGAGTGGGGAAATCCCTTCCCGTAAGTGAGGAGGAAAGAGTCAGGTCTGGAACCCCTGAAGAGGAACCACATTTTCAGTGGAGGCAAATTTAAGCTTGTTAATGATTCAGGTTTGAAACTTGTACGTCATATTTATATAAAGAATGCTGAGCATCACGTGTGCGCACACAGGGATACATGTATTCCAGAGGGGAAGCCCTGTTAGGCCCTGACCTGGATCATGCCTGATCTTGTTAGATCCCAGAACATAAGAGAACATAAGAACATAAGAGAAGCCAATGTTGGATCAGGCCAGTGGCCCATCCAGCCCAACACTCTGTGTCACACAGTGGCCAAAAACACCAGGTGCCCTCAGAAGGTCCAGCAGTGGGGTCAGGAAGCCCTCCCACTGTTGCCCCCCTAAACTAAGCAAGGGTGGCCTTGATGTACTTGGATGAGAGACCAGCAAGGAGTTCCTGGGTTGCTAGGCAGAGGCAGGCAATGGCAATGCATCTCAGTTCACTGCTTGCCTTGAAAAGCCTATGGGATGGCCACAGATTAGCTGTGACCTGATGGCACTTTCCCCCACCAGCCCTCTTAATCTGCTGCAGACAGAAGAACAGAGAGGCTTTTGGAACTCAAAGACTAATGACATTTGGCAGGGCTATTTTTGTAGAA
Organism: Lepidodactylus listeri; assembly: GCA_029233225.1. NCBI lineage: Eukaryota > Metazoa > Chordata > Lepidosauria > Squamata > Gekkonidae > Lepidodactylus > Lepidodactylus listeri. Next base: position 102,274,861 of record JARCFY010000008.1, read on the forward strand.
AAAGCCCAGCAGGAACTCATTAGCATAATAGGCCACACCCAACAGCCGAAACGCATTAGACTATTAAGCCACACCCCTGACAGCACAGCTCCCTCCCCGGATCGGCTTCCCCAGGTGCCTTGCAGCTTGCAGTGTGCCTGGGGAACCTGGGGGGGGGGGGAGCTGTAGGCGTGGTCAACTCGGAAGCCAGCTGGAACTCCGTTCCTGTGCGTTCCTGCCCCAAAATAGCCCTGACATTTGGGCACAGTGAGTGATGTCAGTGCACTACCAGCAATGTCATTATGCTGCCCGTGAGCCCCACCAGGTTGCCAGCCTTGTGCTGGCAACACGACTTCCCTGTCCCTGGTCCTGAGCAGGCCCCTTTCCCCCAAGCTGGCCTTTACCCCAGAAGAGACCTTCCCTGTTTCTGTTTCAAAATCAGGGCACCTACGAGCCCCAAAGCGCCTTGGTGAAACTAATAAAACAACAGCCCCACTAATATTTAACCCGAGAGATATTTTTAATATATGCCTGTCTAATTCTAAGGGCTGAGGTGTCCTCCCCCCCCCCATGACAGCCAGTATGACGTAGCGGTTAGTGCTTCAGAGCAGGGTCTGCCAGACCCAGGGTCTTCCTGTGGAAGCTGATTGGGAGATTTCAGACCAGTCACAGAATTTCAGCCTAACCTATGTCACAGGGTTGTGGTGCAGATCAAAAGGGGGAGAGGAGAATGATGTGAGCTGCTTTGGTTCCCACTGTGGAGAAAGACTGTACTTTTCCTAGGTAGAGGCTACAGGGAGGGGGGAAGAGATGGAAACCTGAAGTCAGAGGAGCAGATAATGGTAGGCTGATGGTTGGCTGGGAAGGAAATAGGGTTGCCACCTCTGGGTTGGGAAATTCTTGGAGATTTTAGGGGTGGAGCCTGGAGAGGGTGGGGTTTGAGGAGGGTTGGGTCCTCAGACAGGTACAATGCCATAGACTGTACCCTCCAAACCAGCCATTTCATCCTGAGGAACCATTGTTGCCAATCTCCAGGGGAAGGGCTGGAGATCAGACAGAATTACAACTGCTCTTCAGATGGCACTGATCAGTTCCCCTGGAGAAAATGGTAAGCTCTATGTCATTATACACTGCTTAGGTCACCACAGCAAATTGATGCCGAGCGCCCAAGGCCAGGACACCTGCCCAGAGCCTCTTTCTAGAGCCTGTTGTATTTATTTCCACAACAGGCCTTATTCCTAATAATAATATAAAGATATATTTAGTTAGCCAAGAATGTGTGATGTTGGTATGCAGAGATTCCATATCCATGGTTGCTAAAATAGTATAATAATATAAAGTTAGATTTAGTTAGCCAAGAATGTGTCCCCTGTCAAGCAAAACAATTAGCTATTGTTAGAGAGTATTCTGAAAGCCTATAAATATGAGAGTCTGAACTGATTATCAGCTTCTTCTTGGAGAAAGCTTCTTGCTTTGTGACCTGCTTATTTTTTGGGTAAAAGATATTTAATGAGTTTATGTAATTGCTCCCCTATAATGATCTATGTAGTAATAATGAATAGTTTAATTTTCTTTTGAGTTTGTCAGTGTTCTAGATGTTAATAGTTATCTTTTAATAAAGTATAAATTGGTGGCAAGCTTCTACAAGCCCTGACATGGATAGCCCAGGCTAGGCTAATCTAGTCAGATCTTAGAGGCTAAGCAGGATCAGGCCTGTTTAGTACTTAGAAGGGAGACTGTGTTTATCATCTTGCCTTGAAAAACCTACAGGATCGCCACAAGTTGGCTGCAACTTGCTGACAAAATAATGTTAATTTCTTGTTGAATTTGTCAGTGTTAAAGATGTTAATAGTGTGAGAGTCTAAGAGATTTCAAACTGCAACCAGAAGTTCTTAACCAGAAAGTCTTTTATTGTCAGTGGATCTGATAGTCATCTACACATCCTGAGTCAGTAATACTGGGAAGGGGTAAGAGGAGTTACAGATATAGTCAAGGGCATAGACTTTCCAATTTTCAGGGGGGGGGGGGCTGGGGCTGAGCCAGAGTCACTATGCTAGGTCCTTAAAAGAACCGAGGCCCAGAGACATCATAGGGAGGAGCCAGTGACATCACAGGTTATTGTCACTAGGAGTGAGTGCAAGTCCCAGAGCACTGAAGCTATTCCCAGTGGCTGTCATTCCACTCTGTGACCTGTCATTCCAATCCCCAGCACAGATTCTATTGCTAGGGATTGTCATTCCACTCTGGGGGCTGTCATTCTAGTGCCAGAGCACAGATTCTATTCCTAGGGACCGTAATTCCACTCTGGGAGCTGTCATTCCAGTCCCAGAGTAGCCTATCTGGGCCCAAAGACCTTAATGGAAAAGCCATTCCATATTTTCTTTGCAAGTTTTTTTGTGCTGCAATGTATTTCAGTATGCAAGTCAATTGGCATTCCTGGCTCCCGTTATCTCCAATGGGCCTTCAAGCCTCTCCTATTGTTTCTAATGGGCAATCCTGTCATTCCTTTTACACATCCCAGTTAATTGTCCCTTTGAAACTGTACCACACCATTTTAAGTAACAGCAAAATGAAGAGCATGAACATAAGAACATAAAAACATAAGAGCTCCAAATCATTAATAAATTCCAAATCATTAATAAACAAGTTAAAAAGCATTAGACCAAGTACTGATCACTGTGGTACCCCACCGCTTACCTCTCTCCACTGAGAAAATTGCCCATTTATACTCACTCTCTGTTTCCTTTTAATTAGTCAGTTTTTGATCCACAAAAGGACTTGTCACAAAAGATAGCCAGTTTGGTGTAGTGGTTAAGTGTGTGAACTCTAATCTGGGAGAACCGGGTTTGATTCCCCACTCCTCTACTTGCACCTGCTGGATGACCTTGGGCAAGCCATAGCTCTGTACCAGCTGCTCTCTCAAGGACAGCTTGGGAAAGAGCTCTCTCGGCCCCACCTACCTCACAGGGTGTCTGTTGTGGGGGGGGGGGGGAGAAGGGAAAGGAGTTTGTAAGCCGCTCTGAGACTCCAAGTGAAGGGCGGGATATAAATCCAATATCTTCTTCTTCTTCTTCTTCTTCCCCATGACTATTGAGCTTCATGTACAGAGTGCACAATTCTTGCCAGTGTTCTCTCCAGGCTGCACACAGCAAAAGGAAATGTTAAAAGGATGTTGATCTACATGTCCCCCCCCATCTTGTTCATGCAGATGTGCTTACCATTTAAAAACAGACACCCTGTGACTAGGCAGGTGGGGCTGAGAGAGCTCTTTTGAGGACTGCTCTTGAGAGAACAGCTCTGAAAGAACTTGTGACTGACCCAAGGTCACATCAGCAGCTGCAAGTGGAGGAATGGGGAATCAAACCCAGTTCTCCCAGATTAGTCCATGCTCCTAACCACTACACCAAACTGTAACTCAAAACCCATCTCTTTTAGAAGCAAGTGGCTCAAGTGGTTAAGATGCTGAACTGCAGACCGGTAATTCAGCAGTTCGAGACCTGAGTGCTGCATGATGGAGTGAGCTCCCATCTCTTGTCCCAGCTCCTGCCAACCTAGAAGTTTGAAAGCAATTGCAAGTAGATAAATAGGTACCAATTTGGTGGGAAAGTAACAGGGTTCCGTGAGCCTTGGCGTCTAGTCATGCCGGCCACATGACCACGGAAATGTCTTTGGACAGTGCTGGCTCTTTGGCTTGGAAACAGAGATGAGAACCGCATCCCTAGAGTTGTATTTGACTGGCTTTCGAGCAAGGGAAACCTTTACCTTTACCTATAAGAAACATAGAACACCCTCTCCACCACATCAGAGTCTTTAAGCAGATCATTTCCAAAACAGTCCTTCAAAGCCTAATTACATGAACTAAGCAGCAAGCAAGATACACTGTTCCCTCATAAATACTCAGAGATCCTGTTGTCTCCCAGCAATGACATTTATTCACTCCAAGGAATACCAGGGACATGATGCAGAGTCAGGCAATGGCAAATCACCTTTGAATGTCTCTTGCCTTGACAACCCTACAGGGTTACCATGAGTTGACTATGACTTGCTAGCACTTTCCATCATCACAGGGCAACTGCGCTTTAACGCCCAGAACCATTTGGGCAAGGCCTAATGTGTAACTATTATCAGCAGCATGAGATGGACCCACAGCTCAGTCGGCTCTCATATCACTGCCGTAACATACAAAATAGTAAAAAGCTCAGTATCTCCTTTAATATAAGCAAACTGTACTGTAGCATAATTATTACTGTAGCACAAGGTTTTTCAGAAAGCCACACATATTTCTAATCTCACTTTAGTGCCAGTTCCTGTCCTCAAATTCAGAGAAACCCAAACCTTCCATTTTTGGTAGAATGACACCCTTCCCTTCCTCCACCCAAGAAGGGTGATTTAGCAAATGCAAACCAATGCCAGTGGTTTGCATGCACCAACTCACACAGCAGAACCAGAGCTTCCAATTTCAGCACAGGAGCTAGGGATGCTACCCTCCAGGTGGGATCTGGGAATCCCCTGGAATTACAGCTCATTTCCACACTTCCAGATTTTTCCCCTAAGAAGAAAAATCAAGTTTCTGGAGGGTAGCCTTTATGGCATTGTACCCCACAGAAAGAAAGGAAAGTCAGGCTGCAAAGAAAGCAGCCTAAAGTGAGGGGGGAAGTCTCTCCTTGCTTCCAGTCTCTCCTTGCTTCCAGCTCTCACACCCCTCAACAGAAAGAGATGGAGAAACAGAAAGAGAGAGAGGGACAGAGAGTGCAGCCCACCTCCCACAGAAGAAAGTGAGCCCAGGATCCCAACATGCTCCATGCAGCACAAGAGTTCTTGGGGCTGCAGGAGAAAGCAAGACAGCACTGGCTTACTTACCTTGCTTGGTACATGTGCGCAGCATGGGAAAGCAACAAAGCCAGTCTCCATGTGCAGCCCTCCAGCTTCTGTAGGCTGAATTGAGGGGGTGGAGCTTAGCTTCCAAGAGGAAGCAAGCCCCCACTGTGACTTCCCTCCCTAGGGTTGCCAGCCTCCAGGTGGGGCCTGGGGATCTCCCGCTTTTACAACTGATCTCCAGCTGAGATAGATCAGCTCCCCTGGAGAAAATGGCTGCTCTGAAGGGTAGACGCTATGGCATTCTACTATGCTGAGGCCCCTCCCCTCCCCAAACCCCACCTTCTCCTGGTTCCACCCCCAAAGTCCCCAGGTATTTCCCAACCCAGACTTGGCAACCCTATCCCTCCCTCCCTCCCTCCCTCCCTCTCTCTCTCTCTCTCTCTCTCCAGTCACCTAGCCGAATGGAGTCTCTGAAAGTGGAGGGGAAAAACGCTCACTTTCAAAATGGGCTGGAACCTGCCCCCGGCCCCGGGGGAGGCTCAGCACTGTCTGAAAATGTTTTTTGGGGGGGCTCAAGCTCCCCAGCCCCCCGTAGATGACGCCAATTGATATAGTGTATTCAAACAGTGTAATGCAAAGTGAAACCTCCAATCACTACATAGAGAAAAAGGCACCCAAATATGCTGGACGGTTCATTCCCAGGCTTAAAGCGGGAAAAGAGTTACAGTTAGCACCTGCAAAAGAGAAGTGGCTAGGATGCTGTGAAAGGCAACATTTTTAAGGTTAGGGAGGCACAGCAAGATAAGCCACTGCTGGTGAGAGTCGAGCTACATTCCATACGTGGGGGTATGAGGGAATGATGTGGACGAGAGGGAAGTGCCACCTCCCATCTGGGAATGACAGCCTTAGCTGACATTCTGGCCTCCCCAAAACCCAGGTTTCAATGGATACAATTTATGGAATGCATGAAGCTTTGCAGGAGTGTTTACATGCACAGAATCAACCCATTCATCATATTCAGGACCAAAATCACGCCAGCGAATAAGGTACAGCAGCCGGCCTCATTTTAGTTTAGAATCAAGGACTTGGTCCACATCGAAGTGAGGTTCAACCCCCCTCATCAGAGGAGGAGGAGCTGGACATTGGGGCCTCCACTCATTTGGCCCAGGGTCTTTTATTCAGGAGGCTGAAATGGAAAACTGGATGAACAAATTTAAGTGACTTGGGCAAATCAAGTTGAAAAGCCACTTCATTGATTTTCTTTACAACTTTGAATGGGCCTACATATTTCCAACCCAATTTCTGACTGGGTTGCAGTCCCTTGATATTTTTTGTAGACACACACACTGATTCCCCAGGGAGTAGATCCCAGCCAGGGCCCCTCCCCTGGTTCGCATATTTTTTGTAATTAGCCTTGGCAGCTTCCAAAGTCTTAGCAATAAGTGGCCAGGAGTCTCGCAATGAATTCCACCAGTTCGCAAGACCCCCCAGCTCCAGAGGGGCTGGTGCCAAGGACAGGAGAGGAATGCCTTTGTAACCCCCCATTGGCATAAATGGGGAGACCCCTGTGGAAGAGTGCACAGAATTATTATAGCTATATTCTGCAAAAGGGAGTAGGTCTACCCAGTCGTCTTGTTGGTAGTTAGTGTAGCAGCACAAAAATTGTTTGAGAATTTGGTTCACATATTCCTTTTGGCCATCGGTCTCTGGATGATAAGCACTATTCAAGGTGGGTTCTATTCCTGCAAAAGCAAAAGCAACCTGCAAAAGCTCCCACCAGAAGTTGGCAATGAATTGTGAGCCGCGATCAGAAATTATCTTCTGTGGGATGGAATGTAATTTAATCATGTTGGCTAGAAATGCTTTTGCTAGTGCTTTCGCCATGGGAAGACATTTGAAAGGAAAGGGCTTATTTAGAAAATGTGTACACCACCACCCATATGACCGTTCTACCTTTACTGGGTGGCAGGTCGGTTATAAAGTCCATTGAAATAGTCTCCCATTGTCGGTTGGGGGTTTCAAGGGGTTGGAGCAATCTGGGGGTTTTACCCCCACGATTTTTGCACATTAAACACATTTGACAAGCTGATACATAGTCGGATACATCCTGTCTCATACTGGGCCACCAAAACTGTCTTTGCAACAAGTTCAGAGTCTTAAGACAACCGAAATGCCCCGAGAGTTTAGATTCCTGGGCTGTGTGCATCACCTCCTGTCATAAAGACTTAGGCACCACCAACTTTTGATCTCGAAACCAACATCCATCAGGACCCCGAAGTATCACCCCATCCCCCTGGTATTCCGCTAACTCGCTATCTCCATAAGCTTGGGGACACTTAACAGTCCATTCAGTAGGTCCAGGCAATTCCAGCTTTTTTCCCTGGCTTCGAGTCAGCACTGCCCCCCCAATTGTTCTGGGGTGAACATAGAGTCTATGACCATGTCTTTTTTACAGTCATGTTGCGGGAGGCAGGATAGCGCATCGGCCAAAGAGTTTGCTTTTCCAGGAAAATGGCACAGGGTAAAATTAAACTTAGAAAAGAAATCAGCCCAATGTAATTGTTTAGCATTTAAGGTGCGCTGGGTTCTCAGGGCTTCGAGGTTTTTGTGATCAGTCCAGACCTTGAAGGGTACCCTAGCCCCCTCCAGCCACTGTTGCCAAGTGGTGAGGGCTAAGCGGATAGCCGCTGCCTCTTTGTCACACACAGCCCAGTTTTTCTCAGTGTCCCCAAATTTTTAGACACATAAGCCAACGAGTGCAGTTTACCATTGGACCCCTCCTGCAGAATTGCCCCCCCCAGCGGCATCCAAAGCATCCACCTGCACAATGAACCGCTTGCTCTCATCTGGGTGTGCCAAGATTGTTTGGAAGTAAACAGAGTCTTTAAGGCATCGAACGCCTCTTGGCACTTTGGGATCCAGCTTAGCCAGGCTCCTGGTTTCATTGAATCAGGCCCATTTCCCTTTGTTTTGAGAAGGTTTGTCAGGGGAAGGCTATAGGTTGCGAAATTGTTGATGAATGACCTGTAAAAGTTTGTGAATCCGAGAAAGCTTTGTAGCTGTCTACAGGTCTGGGGTACCTCCCACTCTACAACTGCGGCCACTTTTGAAGGGTCCATTTCCAGGCCCCAGGAGGATATACAATACCCTAGGAAGTCTATCTCAGTCTTATGGAATTTACATTTAGATGGCTTAGCAAACAGTTTGTTCTCTTTCAAGGCAGTCAGTACTTCCCGCACCAGTTTAACTTGGGATGCTTCGTCCTGGGAGTACAAGAAGATGTCATCTAGAGAGCAGAGGACCCCCTTGAACAGATGTTTGTGTAGGACCTCATTTATTAGTTCATAAAGACGTTGGGAGCGCCCTGAAGTCCAAATGGCATAACCAGGTACTTGAACTGCCCCAGGGGGGTATTGAGCGCCGTTTTGTATTCATCCCCCTCTTTTATGTGCACTCAGAAATACGCATCTTGGAGGTCCAGTTTAGAGAAAATTCTCCCCTTGGATGAAAGGCAACATTTTCAAGGTTAGGGAGGTGCAGCAAGATCATCCACTGCTGAATGCTCCCATGTGCTGACTCCCCAGATTGAAAATAATACTTGCCCACAGTGTGCTGAAAACAGCAAAGGGGGAAGGCTGCTACTGCTGCCACCACTGCTACTGCTGCAAAGTGCGTTGACACATTCCGGTTGGGGCGTGGTGCAACACCTAGCCCACTGTGGCAGGTAAGAGGGGACTCCCTAGTCGCCAGCACAGTGCAGCTTGTCACAGTCTAGGCTTGGCTGGTGGCTTTGGAGAGGCGGGGGGAGGTCTGAACGGTGGGCAAGCATGAGACAAGGAAAACTGCCGAGGAAGGGTTCTTGACTTTTTGTCTCCCCACAACTCAGGGCCTGAAGAATAAGAGACACTCCCTCTCTCAGCAGCTCACTGGTAGCCTTGCAAAGCCAGCGGGCACTGAGGAGAAGGGAGAGAGAAGGGGCGGGGGGCACAGGAGGAGGCAAGCACCTGTTGCTACTGCTGCCACCACCACTGCTGCTGTGAAACACCTTGATGCATTCCAACTGTGGCTGGTGTGATTAATACTCGGCGAAGCAGCTAACAAGCACTCCAACTGCACTCTGGCCATGTAGCCTCCAGGTCCATGCCCATTGCCAGGCTGGCAGGTAAGGGCATGGCAGGGGGCAGTGGAAGTTGTGGGGCCTGGGCCATGAGTGAGGGGGCACATGGCCCTAAGTGTCCCACCCTGGCTACTGGAGGGAAGGACCACAGAACTGTGTAGACACCACAGCTCAAGAGATGGAGTGGCAGAGGTAGATGGGATTTAAAGAGATTCCACCATAGTTAAAATGCTCTTATAGAAAACGTATTTAGCTCTGCAAAGTAGATCTTTTTGTTCTAGGAACAACTGGCATTACAATCAGTTTTTCCAGGAATGGAGGGACATGCAGTTCTGATTATCATGGGATATGTGCTGGTGAAATATAGTAAATAATAATAATTCAGTGCTGCCAACTTGCAACTGACTTTCAAGACAAGAGATGAAAAGATGTGGTTTGACATTGCTTTCCTCTGCATAGCAATTCTGGGCTTCTAAATACTGACCACAGCCAACCCTGTTTAGCTTCGAAACTCTGACAAGCTCAGGCTAGTCTGGGCGATTCAAGCTGCTGTACAGTGAATAAATATAAATTGATTATAGAGCTTAGTAGTTGAATGAAAAACAAAGATTCCTTTTCCCCCTAAGCTTGGAGATGGGGGTGGGGGGTGGGATTCATGTGAATGAATTGGCATGTCCTCTGATTGGTGGAAGGTGAGATGAAGGGAATTACTGGGTCCCAGACATATTCCTCCCCCCCACAAAAAAAGGAAGGGATGGATGGATGGATGGAGGGAGGGAGGGAGGGAGGGAGGAAGAAAGGAGGGAGGGAGGGAAATCTTGCTTCCGGTCAGAGTCATGTTTCAGACAGTCACATACCTTTCCACAACAAATTGGCAAATGCCCTATTTCCACCTGAGTTAAGAAAAAGATCACTCCCCACCCTTTTCAAGTGGGACCCCAAAGTATCTCCAGCCACAAGGCCTCTGGGTGACCACATCAGCTCTGTCCTACCTCATGGACTTTGCCTTGAGAATACAGGAACATTCACCTAAAAAACAGTGTTATCCCACTTTCTATCAGGGTTGATATTGGTATGAGGAACCATGAGAAGGAACCACCACATAGCGCTAAATTCCACTCCGTGGGTGCAACGCAGTATCAAGCATTCAAGGATGGAAACTCACAGCTTCCCTCCTAGGATCTGGCCATTTGATATCTGAAGAGTACTGGAGTCTGGAGGCCGGTGGAGTGATTTTCAGCATAGTGGAGTTTATTCGAGGTCACGAACAAGCATACCTGAGGTGGCCCGGGGTCGGCTTATATGCACAGAAAAGCCTCGCCCCCATCCGCACCCACACCGCGGGATAGGTTATCCTTCCCACCAGAGACTTACACTGGGTCATTCAAATATTCTAAGCCCCTGGTTGGGGGATTTTTAGGATCCTGGGTGCTATTGTTATTCTACCTCAAGCTCGGACCTTTTTCTGGCCATGTGCTCAGACCGCATGGCAGACGCCATTACACGTTAGGTCACATAAAAGAATCTTACAAGTTTACATTAGAGAATCGCTATCATGTTGTCATGGAATAGCATTCAGGACATAACACTATCAATTTTACAGGGTTTACATGGCTGCCTAAGATAAGGCCTGTATTTCAAGTCCCCAGTATGGTTTGTGGCATCTTTATCACACTGCATAAAATTCATTTTCAGGGTTTAGGAAGCCAAAGGTCCCATAATGCCAATGGCAGTTTCTAAGTGCCATATCAAAAATGATTACCCAGTATGTATGACTACCCGTTTTTAAAAGAAAAAAAAATAACATTGCAAAAGAGAGTGGCAAGTATTAACTTGTTGGGTGCTGTGTGAAATTCGCTGAGAACTGTAGATCAGATAAGTCTGCATTGCTACACCTCAGTTACATGATTATTTTTGCCCAGGGCTTTTTTTGTAGAAAAAGCCCAGCAGGAACTCGTTAGCATAATAGGCCACACCCAACAGCAGAAACTCATTAGTGTATTAGGCCACACCCCCATGTTACCAGAAGAGTGGTCATCCAGCCACACCCACCTTTTGCTTCTTATTCTGTTTACCTTGTTTGTTGTCAAAACCCAGGGCTTTTTTTGTAGCAGGAATTAATTTGCATGTTAGGCCACATACCCCTAATGTAGCCAATCCTAATGAGTTTCTGCTGCAGGGTGTGGCCTATTATACTAATGAGTTCCTGCTGGGTGTGGCCAACTCAGGAGCCAGCCGGAACTCCGTTCCTGTGCATTCCTGCCCAAAAATAGCCCTGTTTTTGCCTTTCCTTTTTCCAGTATTTCAGCTTTTGAAAACAGAAATCTATCAAAATATGTGGCATTGTGCCCTTTATAAAGGAAAACTGTGAGAGTGGCCTTTGGACTTCTGCCGAGTGGAGAATGTGGCTGTCCAGCTCTTTTAAATCTGATATCCCTGTCCTAATGGGCGGCAATGTTACTACCGCCTCTACTACCACCTGTTCTCCAAATGTGGAGGGTGGAGGAAACTCCACCCAAGCGGGCAGGGACATACAGTGCAGTTCAAAGCACAGTAATACTTTTCTACACCCACTGACTTCCATCAATTTAGAAGGATGTTTCTGTTCAGGATTGCACTCTAAGTGTAGTTGAAGGACCAATCTGGGTTTAATAGAAAATCATGACTGGAGGCTATAGGATTGCTGGAGGGATCTAGTTCAGGAATCCGTGGAATATCCAGGCGAGTTGACTGTGCCCCGTCTTAGCCATGTTTGAACTTTGCGACCATACGTCAACGGTTCTTACATTTCACACTTTAAAAATTTCCTTGCTTCCTTCCTTTTTGTATTTTATGGCTTTCTGTCCCCTCATTTTTAACAAGGAAATGAAAATCCGCTTATTAAAATTTCAAGTGCACATAAAAGCCGTTGCGGTTTCTCATCTGCCAACAGGCTGATGCTGTTTATTCAGGTTAAGCAGAGCTATACTCTTCTTTCTAGGAATTTGCCAGCAAACACAGTAATAGATAACTCCGTGAAACTGAGAATTTCTGGAAGTATTTACGTTTCCAGAATCTCACGCCCTGAAGATGCTGTGTGAGTGGATGCTTTCGTGATCTGTATCTCATAGTGTTGATAATATAGCTGTGTCACAAAGCCCTCAAAGAGCTTCATCCTAAAAAAGCTTAGCAAATTTAAAAGCAAGCAAAGAAAATATTACAATGCACCCTAGACAACGTTAGGATAGAGAACACACTCATCGTGCAATCATTTTACAGTTTATCCTGGGTTCAGAAGGGTATAACTCCATATGGGATTGCACTGTTGGTTTGTTAAGTGGAAAGGGTTCAAATGGCGGCAGTGAAGATGATGGAGAGTACAAATCCTGGAGGTGGGGTTCTCAGGCCTGGTGTGGCAACCAGTGGGAAACTGGAGTGGGGACATGGTAGGACAGCCATCAGTAATGGTGTTGCATCACATCTGGGGAAATTTCAGAACTGACCATGTTTCTCTAGGAAGTGCCATAAACTCTCTGGTAAAACTACTGAGCTTTCAGTGATTCTTAGAAAGGACAGATGTTGCTTCTTGGTTTCCCCCAGAAGTGATACCACACCATAGGTCTAGTGGGCATTATATTATTTTTCTCCTGTCACTGCTCACGGTGGTGGTGGGAAACAGGAGCTGGGGAGTGGAGCATCCCACACCAGAGGAGTAGAAAAAACTACCCAGGAGGAAAGGCTGAAGCAATTGAGCATGTTTAGCCTGGAAATGAGAAGACTGAGGGAAATGATTGCAGTTTTCAAACACTGGAAGGACTGTCCCATGGGGCAACATGATCTGGTGCTTGAGTTACAGGATTTGGTATGAACAGATGAACAATATTTCTAACAGAGGGAGCAGTCTGACAGTGGAACCAGTTACTTGGGGGTAAGTGGGCTGTCCTTCTCTGGAGGTCTCCGAGCAGAAATTGGACAGCTGTGTGTCAGCCCAAGATTTGGGTCTCCTGTAATGAGCAAAGGGTTGGACTGGATGGTCTACATGGGCCCCTCAGTGCTCTAGGCCTCTATGTTCACATGTAGTTAATTGTTATTTTGAAGTTATTGTTTCTCAAAGGAAATGGAACAATCTGGATTAACCCCACCTCTTGTTCCCTCTCTGAAACAAACAAAACAAAATACAAACCTCCCCAGTAATGTTCCCCATTACAAAAATTCTCCCCACACATAGAAAATAAGCACGTCAGGGAGAGGTGTGCTAGGATTTGATTGAGGACTTTGTAGAATATTTATATGATTATCCATCAATTCAGTGGGTTGAATCCTGTGGAGCCAATTGACAGTAACCATGTTTCATTCAGCACTGGAAGTGTTAAGCAGACAGTACAGTAACATGTTGCTAACTTCCCTTCTTCCAGGGCAAATATCTAGCAGTTGGGCTGCGTTCTCTTTCTTCTCCTCTTCATTTTCTTCCTCCTCCTTCACCAACTGAATAATTAAGGAGTAAAATCTGTTTCACTATTAAAAGAAATGTCCTACGAAGTCTTCAGAATAAGGTATTGGTCCAGCTGACTGCCATGAAATAAAGTCAAAAGTAGCAGTGTGCAAATATACTCTGAATTAATTTAAACAATCCTTTTTTTTTAAAGGGTTTGATCCTGCAGATTCAGCACTTCCCATTGCAGAAGGAGTCTTCCCCTGATGCGAAAGACTTTGTTCTTGGTGGAAGAGGCCCTTCTTGTGTCAGAAAGGCCCCTAGAACCAAGGGAAGCATTCTCCCTATTGAACAACTGCATTTCATTCTTAAAGGACATTCGAGACTGTGAGCTAAACTTTTCCTCAAATCTATGAGAAGAACATCATTCAATTACCAGAAGAATGTTGCTGGAAAGATTAATCTCCTTTCCATTATGATTCCATTTTAGGAAACTGTAGAAAACAAGATATTCTTGAGACACTCAGGCATCAAAAATATTCTTTGAGTGCTGTGATGTTCTACTGTTTTGCTTTGTAAAAGCATTAATTGCTTCTCATCAAGGCTAAGAACTAGAACCAAATATTTCTCTCTAACAGGCCCTTTTTTACACCCCCGTCAGTTCCAAGGAGGGGCATTCATGATGCCTTGCAATGAAGTTGAACCATTTCTAATGAGTGTATTTGTCTGCAGACCTTCTGGCATATGCTTAGAAAGGTCTCTCCTCACATTCAAAACAAACTGAATAATACTTCCGGCAAGACTTGTGATAATGGCGGACGCTCTCCTCCGCAACTGCGGGGAGCGCGATCCGTACCCGGCGGGAAGAAGCGGCTCTGGACTGGTGCCGAGCCCCCAGAGACACCAGTGAGGGGGCTCTGCCTGGGGTGGCACGAAGGGGATCTCTCCCTACGGTGGCGACCGAGGGATTGAGATCCCTTTTCATCACCCCCATAGGTTCCCCCGCCATGGGAGCCGTATGGCTGAAAGCGCAAATCCGTGAAGCAGCAGAGAGTGCGAAGCAATGAGGCTGGAACTGACAGTTACGCATGGAGAAAACGTGAGTCTGAAGTAAGAAAAGCAGAACACAGCGGGAAGACGGCGGGAGGAGTGAAACCCCCCCCTCTCCGGGACTAGCGTACTTACGAGACTATTTACGTGGCGTTACTGCAGGAATAAAAGCCCATCCGCCTTGCTAGATGGCAGCATCATGCACTTGGAGATATAAACTTTAGAAGGACATAAGTGCTGTTTGAAAATTTGCTCCTTTCGTTCATCTTATCTACCTATAAACAAAGAGCGTAGCCTCAACAATGACGGGGAAACCGAAACCTTCCCCCAAACTAGGAAGTGCAGCTCCGAGTTCAAAGGTTGATACCACGGAGATGAGTGCGGTGTTCTCCTCGTTATTGCGACCTCTAGTGGACCAAATGACAGCTCTCAACGTTAAGATGGACAAAATGCAGCTAGAACTAAAAGAGTCGAATAAATCCACAGAAAAGCTGCAGCGAGAACTTCTGGAAGTAAAAACTCCAGTAAAAAACCAAGACGCAAGACTACAAAAGGCAGAGAAGGAAAAGGCCTTCCACCACAATCAGCTTTTGAAATTACAAATGGAAAGATCAAATTTTTTCCTAAGACTTCAGAATGTGCCAGAAAACACAGGAGAAGACCTTAAAAATTTGCTAAGTGAAGCACTTGAACCAGTGGCAGGCATGAAAGCAGCGGATATAAAAAGCAATATGGATATGGTTTACAGAACCTATCCAGATTATACTAAAAAGAAAAGCCTGCCTGGTGAAATTATGATAAGGTTCTCCAAAAAATCTACAAGAGACGTGGTGCTTAGGACCACAAACAAAGCAGCTCTGAAGATCCTGGGAGAAGAAGTAAAAGTGATGAAGGATATCCCATTTGAAATAAGGAAAAGAAGGAAAGCCTATGGAAAATTGACATCTTGGCTCCAGTCTGAGTCTATCATCTATCGTTGGAATACTCCAGAAGGACTATGCTTCAGCATCAAAGATAAGAAGTATAAGATTGACTCTGTTCAACAAGAGAAAAAATTTCTGGAAAAAAGCAAAGAGCAGAAAACTGGGAGAGACTCAGATGGTTCACTGGCCTCGCAAGAAAGCATGTATGGATTTGATAGCTCAAAGAGTGAAGAAGAAGTGTCTGACTCGGAAAAAGGAGCTGCAGCTCCAAAAGTAGTTGAGACTGTTAAGACAAGAAGAGGACGAAAGAAGAAATAGTGATTAAACTGTTTTATTAAGCATTGCACTTATGTATTATAAATTGTTTAATTAACCATATTTCTCTAGGTGGGCGTGCCTGCCAAATAGTTTTGATATTTTTTATAGTAGCAGTAACAAAGTAATTGAAATTTATCCAAGGCTCTAAATGCTTCATAATTATATTATGTAATAAGGTAGTATTAAGCAAATGATAAAGTACTCTCTGTATAAGGTATATGTAGCTTAGATTGTAGCGTTATAGTTGTAGTTATAGGGAAAAATCAATAAAAATTTATATTAAAAAAAAACTGAATAATAAGATGCCTTAATTAATGGCAACACATGGGCGGGGGGGGACGACGACAGAGATTTCAGTGAAGTCCAACCATGACAGACAGATGCGGGACAAAAACAGCCTTCCAAAAACGCTACTGCCTCCCCAGAATGAAATGTTCAAAATAGCCCATGAAACGTATTTTAAGTGCTGTTGGAGAGAAACATAGTCACCAACCTTTCTGACAACCCCCCCCCCCTTGCAATTGTTAGATAGACTTGACTGAGAGAGAAAGAGAGTGTGTCAGATTCTCTGCCATTAATTGTCTCTTGTCTGGGTCTCAATCATTAATTTACTGCTAGCCTTGAGTTTATTGTCTGTCATGAATACTATGGCTCTTCCTTCCGGCGGGAGGGTGGCTTGCTGTATACTCCCATGTCATATAACACTCTGGCTATCTTTTCCACGCCTCCTCCTCCCGTCTCTCTTCCTGGCGTCTCGGGACAGCTAATCTTGCTTTGGTAACCTTGAAGACTCCTGCATTGATTTAGGCCAGGTGCCTGGCCTGTGAATTGCAAGTAGAGTTCAAAAGGGGCCGTGGGGGGGGGGGGGCTGTAGTGCTTTTGCGCCTTTTTCTGTGAGAACATAACAGTTTGGGTTTTTTCGCACTTATTTTACTTGGCTCTGATTGGTTCTTCACCTGTCCTTACCTTTTGAATACTGTATATGAATCCCAGCTGCCTGTAGCTGGTTATCACTGGCAAACATCGTGTACCTGAAGGATCATTGAGAATAAAAAGACTTTTGCTTTTACCAAAGGCCTGGCTTATTGGATCTATTCAGAAGCCTCACAGAGAGAAAGAGAGAGAAAGCGTAACTAAGCCAAAGCCATACACTGAATTCATGACAGAGTAAGGATTTGAAATGGAGTCTCCTAGATCCTTGTCTGACACTCTAGTCCCTTCTCCAGACTTGGCTCCCAGTATGGCAAGTGACATTTGCATCAACATTTCTATGGCTCCAGAACACATGAAGCGACCTTATACTATGTCATTGGAAAACTGACCAATCTAGGTCCGCACTGTCTACTCTGACCAATAGAGTTCTCTGAGGTCTCAGTCAGAGGTCTTCCACATCACCTACTACTAGATTCTTTCAACAGGAGAGGCTGGCCTGACTGCTGGAACTTCTGCGTGCAAGGCAGATGCAGTAAACCAAAACTAGGGCTGCAAGGCCTCTTAGTATGGCATTGGTGTTATGTGCCACGATGTCATTCTCAGGGGTCCTTTCATAGAAAAAGAGGTGCAGGAGCTCATTAGCATAACTCATTAGCATAACTCATTAGCATATGTCACGTCCCCTGACATCACCAGAAGTGTGTCAGAAAGGGAATGTCAGTTTCAGCCCCATTATACCCTATGGGCCGTTGAAATCAATGGCAAAAAGTCATAGGGTATATGAGGGGCTGGAGGAGAGGGGGTTTGAGGGAGAGGCTCCAAACTTGCAGAGTAGCTGCTGGGGCCTCTCCCCCAAATACCCACCATGTTTCAAGAAGATTGGACCACGGGGTCCAATTCTATGGGCCCCAAAACAGGTTGTCCCATCCCCTCCATCATTCTCTATGGTGGGAAAAAATGTTACTTTTTTTCCTACCATAGACAACAATGGAGGGAATGGGGGCAACCTGTTTGGGGGCCTGTAGAATTGGACCCCCTGGTCCAATCTTCTTGAAACTTGGTGGGTATTTCGAGGAGAGGCCTCAGCAGCTACTCTGCAAGTTTGGAGCCTCTCCTTCAAACCCCCTCCCCTCCAGTTGCTTTTAAAGTTGCCACCGAATTTCAGTGGCAATTCGGCATCAGGCCGAATCAGATCAGAGAATCTGATTTGGTCTGTGGCTGCCCCAGTGGGTGGAGCTTTGCTCTGCCTCACTCCAGCCCCAAAGTAACCCTGGTCATTTTCAGGAAAACCTAGAAGGAACATCAGATAGCTCTTGGAATTGCCAGAAACTCTGTGGTAGAACCATAGAGCTTTCAGAGATTCCTAGAGCTACCTGATGAACCTTCTGGGTTCCCAGAAGTGATGTTGTGGTGCACACAATGTCATGCCCCCCCAGGTCCCCACCCCTGAAGTGCCCAATGATTGCCAGGCATCACCTGGCAACTAAAGCCATAGCCCCCTGTGGCTATTCTCTTGGGACCAGAGAAATCATTTGCCAGGGATTACAAAGATGTTGTACCTGGTAGCCATGCAGGACTGGCAATGGGCTGTGTGGCACAAGTTCCAGTCCACATTTGAGGGGTTCCATTCTTGTTTCTTTGAGTACACCCCCCTTTCCTTTAATGGTCACACAACAGATCCAACACTAAATCTCTGAATGCCATGCAGCTTAGAACCTGTAAAGGAACAAAGTAGCAAACCTACTTGAGTAGCATGACATTCCTGAGCTTGGGATCTCCAATCAGAGTCAAGGAGTTAGTGCTTGGGGGAAAATTATGAAATCAATCTATATTCTAATTCTGAGAGGTTGTTTTTTTCTGTGTGGATGCTTATTTCTGCTGAAAGAGAGCTCACTCTCCCCCAACAGCTTTTCCTACACAGTCAGGCCCCTTTCTCAGTCTGCAGAAAAATCCAAAAAGTTAAAAAAAACCCTCAGAGTGCTGAATCCCCCCAAATACCTTTTGAAATGGCATCAGCTCCAGGTGTCAACTGTGAGGAGATTAGAATGTTCGGGGGTGGGGGGGCGGGGGGGCTTTTAACTGTTTTTGTCAGTAAAAGGCAGGGTTTTTACTGGCAGCAGTCTAGGGTTGCCAACTATCCCCCCCGCCCCGGGCCTCTAGCAGGGGATCCAGATCCAGGCTGGGAAACTCCTGGAAATTTGGGGGTGGAACCTGTGGAGGACAGGGACCTCAGTGAGGTACAATGCCATAAACCCCACCCTCGAAAGCATCCATTTTCTCCATGGAAAGTTATCTCTGTAGTCTGGAGATGAGCAGTAACTCCAGGGGATCCCCAGGTCCCACCTGGAGGCTGGCATCCCTAGCTGTGTGACCCACATGATTGTTTCAGTATTATGTAGGGTTGCCATACCCCTGATGGGGGCAGGGTTTCCCCTGATTTTGGGCACCCAGGGGATTCCCCTGATTTTGGTCCCCCCAAGTGCTGTCCCCAAAGAGCATGTGCCAGATATGTCTAATGCAATGACATCACCCGGAAGTGAAGTCATCATGCTGGGCACGTTGTGTGGGGGAGAAGGGAGGAAGCAAAGGTGTGAGGAATGGGATAACCATCCCGCAAGTTTCTTGTGGGTCTTCACTTGTCATACCTAATTTTGGAGACAAGACTGGAAAAGACAAGTTGGTTTGCCAACTTTTTACTGCCCCCTAGTGCCTGTTCTATTAATTCTCACTACTTACACTTTCATTACAGTATTCACCTGTCAGTTTCTGCAGGTTCAAATTGAAAACGGTCCTGCTAAAAAGGCAAAATAGGTATGCCAGGAGGTGTTGTAGGTCAGCTTGAAACAACAAAAGCTTAAATATAAATCTGATAGGCTTAAAATGAATTTATTAAATTGTAATTTAAGTGCCAGATGCTCATAGGCCTCATATGATTAGTGAGAGGTATTTCATTTACAACATAAAGCTTGCATTTTTTTCTGGATAACATTATCTGTCTATGTACAGTGTACTTGTGTTTGTACTTATAAAACCACCATTTAGTTATCAGCAGTATGTTTCATCCAGGGATGCGGTAGGAAACTGAAACTGCAATTCTGAACACAGTTATGTGGGAGGAAGACCCACTGAATGAAGTGGAACTTTCTTTTGAGTAAACATGCATGGCATTTCATTGTGAGAGGGCTCCAAATCGGAAACGGCATTTTTGCAGTTTGATTCAGTTTGTGGCTGAACCATGAACTGAACTACAAACCTACACAAATGGCTATGCTGGTTCACAAACTGAACTGTTTCTTATAGGTTCACGAGCCACTTAAGGTTTAAACCCTCCCTTTTTGCTCCCTGTGAAAATGGAGATCATTTAAATGGGGACCATTTAAAACCTCTGGCGTTGCTTCCCCACTCGAAGTGGCAAGGAGCAGATCAAGAGGGTTTTAATGGCTGGGAGCCATTTAACCCTCTGTTTTTGCTTTCTGCCGCTTCGAAGCAGGGGAGAAGAAAAAAACAGAGGGTTAAATATGGGGGTGAAGTGCCTCTCAGGGGGGGAATGTTACCTTCTTTCTGCTGGCCATGGGAGACACTTCTCCCCTTCCTTTCTGCTGGCCCATGGCTCTCCCCAGCCCTAAGAAAGCTCAAAGGTGGACTGGCAGGGAGGCTTCTCCCCACATGCTCAGCTATATTGGGCTCCCTCGCACAGCCCCTTTAAACAGGGCTGCACAAGAAAGCCCAAAGCTAAGCTGGTGGGGAGACTTCTCCCTGTGATCCCAGCTGGATTGCGCTCCCTTGTGCAGTCCCTTTAAATGGGACTGCACAAGGGAGCTGAAAGCTTGGCCCTCTCAGCTGTTTTTTAAAATGGTTCAGAGCCATTTAAACCCTGCTTTGTGCTCCCTGCAAAAAGTCAGAGAGCTAAAAGCAGGGTTTAGATGGCTGGGAGCCATGTAAAGCCCTGCTTTCTGCTACCTGTGAAAAACCACAGGAAGTAGAAAACAGAGGTGGCTGAGTGGCGGGAAACTCCCAGCCACTCAGCTGTTTCTTATGAAGAGCAGAAAGCAGGGGTAAACCCCTGCTTTCCACTCTTCACAAATCGCCTCAAGCCACCATGAACTGTACCAAAATTCATGGATATTCATCACGGTTCTTCAGTTCACAAACAACGAACCAGCCAGGATTTGTGATGAACTTTTATTTGTCATCTGGCTTGTGTCCATCCCTAGCTCTAAGCATCTGAAAGAATGACAAAAAGCACAGAAATGGAAAAGTAGAATCCCAAAGCCCTTTAGAAATGGAACATTTAAGATGAGCTCTGGTTTTTAGCAAACATGGGTTGGAGAGTAGCAGGTGAAGGAAGGCAGGGCCAGAGATCAAGACACTCTATACATGTTTAGAGAGAGACGTTCTTTCACACAGGCGAATGACCCCAATGAAATGGCATGTTCTGACTGAGATTGTCTGTCTCCTTCACCCCCGAGACAAATCCCCCACAGCAAAGATAGGAGGCAAACACCACAACAGTCTAAATGAACATTTGCTGTTCATTATTCTCCCTTGTCACAGCTGGTATTAGGGATGCCAGCCTCCAGGTAGGACACCGGAATTACAGCTCATCTTCAGACTACAGAAATCAGTTCCCTAAGATAAAATGGATGCTTTGGAGGGAGGTCTGTATGGCATTGTACCCCATTGAGGTCCCTGTCCTCCTCAGGAAAAGAAATCTTGGATGTTCAGAGAGGGGGGACTGTGTATTTCTAAGGGGTACAGGCACCCACATGCCCCCTGTAAATCTGAACAGCTGCTAAACAGCTGAATAGGCTGATCAAGCTCAGCCTTTTTTCTCTGGTGTCAGTGTGGTCTAGTGCTTAGAGTGTTGGAGTAGGATCTGGGTGACCTATTTATACAAATGTTGAACTCCATAACATTATGGTCACTGTTCCCAAGCGGTGCAATCACTTTAACATCTTTCGAAAGGTCTTGGGCATTACTTAGGACCAAATCCAGGATCACCTCTCCCGTGGTAGGTTCTGAGACCATCGGCTCCATAGCACAGTCACTGAGCGTGTCTAGAAACTCAGTCTCTTTTTCCTGACTTGAACACATATTGACCCAATCAATGTGTGGGTAGTTAAAATCACCTATTAGGACACAGGTGTTTTTTTTTTCATCTAGCCGCTATCTTTAATTCATTCATCATTTTATAATCCTCCTCTATCTTTTGATCTGGTGGGCGATAACAAACGCCCAGTGGTAAGCTTCCTTTTGGGCCCACAAATTCAACCCATAGCACTTCCAGAAGCGAATCTAATTCTCTTACCCTTTAAACCTTACTGGACTGTATACCCTCTCTGACATACAAAACCACCCCAACTCCAACCCCCTATCCTTCTGATATAATTTATAACCAGGAATCACCATATCCCACTGATTTTCCTCATCCCACCAAGTTTCTGAAATACCCACAATATCTATATTTCCCCCCAACACCAAGCATTCCAACTCCCCGATTTTACCTTGGACACTTCTAGCATTAGTATATAAACATCTGTAGTTGCCCATACATGTTAAGCCCACAACCTTCCTCTTGCTGCCTTGAGACCTTGCCAGGCAGTCCCTATCATTAGCCATAGTCTCAGTGGACAATTCTAATCCATTTCCTTGTAGAAAAGTAACAGCTACCCCTTCATCTCTTTGAGATGAGCCATCCTGAACCAGAGACTTTTCATCTCCTGTTGGCTTTCCCCCAATATTCAGTTTAAAACCTGCTCTGCCAACTGTTTGATTTTTAGTGCCAGCAGGCTGGTTCCTTCTCAGATCAAGGGGAGACTGCCGCTTTTGTACAGCTCCCTCTTGTTCCATCCCAGTGCCTAACAAACTTGAATCTTTCCCCCCTATACCATTGTCTCATCTATGCATTGAGACTCCTGATCTGTGCCTTTCTCTCCAGCCCTGCACATGGAACAGGTAGCACTTCCAAGAAAGCTACCTTGGAGGTCCTGGCCTTGAGTCTCCTGCCTAGCAGCCTAAATTTTTTCTCCAGGACCTCACAACTACATTTCCCCACATCGTTGGTTCCAACATGTACCATGACCACTGGCTCCTCCCCAGCACTATCTACCAACTTATCTAGAACATGCGTAATGTCCACTACCTTTGCACCAGGCAGGCAAGTCACCATACGGTCAGTACGCGGTTTCTCCACCCAGCTGTCTATCTGCCTAAGGATCAAATCCCCAACTACCAAGAGCACCCCTCCCTGCCCAAGGGTGGTTCCTTGGTGCGAAAGGATACCCCGTTTACCAGCTGTAGAAGAGGTCTCTTCTGAGGGCACATTCCCCTTATCCACAGCATGGTGCCCTGTTCCCTCGACCCTCATGCTCCCTGACAGTGGCAGGGCTTCCATCAGAGTGAGATATATCTAACAAGTCCCCAAGAGTCTTCTCCATGTGCCTAACTGACTGTCTCTG
Organism: Lepidodactylus listeri; assembly: GCA_029233225.1. Classification (NCBI taxonomy): domain Eukaryota; kingdom Metazoa; phylum Chordata; class Lepidosauria; order Squamata; family Gekkonidae; genus Lepidodactylus; species Lepidodactylus listeri. The sequence goes on from JARCFY010000008.1 coordinate 102,297,868, forward strand.
CTTTTCCAGGTCAGCCACCTTGGCCTCAAGGGAGCAAACTCATTCCCTGAGAACCAGGAGCTCATTGCACTGGACACACACCCAAGACTGCTGCCCAGTGGACAGATAATCATACCTGTGACACACCGTGCAAAACACTGGATAGCCCCCAACCCCCTGCTGGCATTCTGGCTTCATAATTACTTAAAAAAATAATTTTATATAATTCCCCTTTAAAAAACTTTTGTATTTAAGTGGTTTTCCTTGCAGAAGTCTATGCTCACACCCTCCACATTTTTAAGGAGGAGACAGAAACTTTGCTTGAACCAATCTGCTTGAATGTGATGGCTGTTCTTCCTCAGAAGTCCTCCTGCCATAGTAGCCTCTTTCCCTGGAAAATGCAAAATTGATCTCTACACACTAAACAGAGGGACCTCCAAGGTATAAAATCAGCGCAACAAATGAATTCTGGGTGAGTCACATGGATTATGAAAAAAGCTATCAACAAAAAAATGTTCTCCGAGAGGTCTCGTTTGCACAGCTGTCAAGCATGGCTTCAGAAACAAAACAGAAAAAGAAAACAGAATGCACTGTTAGTGTTACTAAAATTAGCAAGTGTACTGTTGTTGTTTTCCTGTGCAGTATTAATAAATGGCATGTGTTGTCATTACAGGCAAAGAAATCGCCACAGCTGTTTTTTGGGTGATTCATTTGCTCTGTAGAGAAAGCAGAATTCTTGACCACAAGCTTCTCACAGAATCGGATGAGGGTGTGCTGGCCCTACCATGCATATTCTACTTCTTTGAAAATTAGACACATTGCCATGGGCCCTGTGAAGAAATGCATTTCTTGGGTAGAGGTCTGACCTGAGTAAAACCTTTAGCAGGACGTTTTTAAAAAAAATTTTCTCTGGGCAGAGAACAGGCAGGAAGGAGAAGTCAGTTCAGTTGCTTTCCAGAATTACCTCAGCCCACCTTCATACAAATGCTAATAGATCTAGCAGGAGAGATAATGGGTTGGTCAAGCTCTCCCCCTTCTCCAAGCAGGAAACAGAGATTTGGAGGACTTTAGACCAGAAAGGCTCCAGGAAGAATCTCCAGGAAAAGCTTCTCTGACATGGCCTGACCTGGGCTGAGTTCAGACAACTGACTTGGCATGCTCTGGCCCCACTTCTAATTTCTCCATTTTCATAGAGTCATAGTGTTGGAAGGCACCTCCAGAGTAATCTAGTCCAATCCCCTGCCCAATGCAGAAAATTCACAAATACCTCCCCCTCCATACCCCCCTCCATACCCCCAATGGCTGCTGTTCCATGCCCAGAAAATGACAAAAAACCTCCAGGATCTCCAGCCAGCCCGCTTGGAGAAAAATTGCTTCCTGACCCCAAAGTGGCAATCAGCATTGCCCTGTTTTGTAATGGAAAGTTCTGATCAGACATCCCACCCCTAAACCAGTTTCACCGAATGCTCACTCCATGGTTGACCACTAAGATTATTGCTACATGGTAACCATGGAGTGGATGGTTGGGCGGCATCCCTTTTAAAAGCTGTCTTTCATGCACGCACAGAAGCACTCATTCAATGATGCACCACTCCATTTTGACAGCTCCGTGATCCCTCTGCCAAGTACTGTGGCCCCTCTCAGCCTGCTTTGTTTTGCATCTCTTCCATGGAATACATGGAGGGTCATGCAGTTTTACATGAGAGTAGTCCAATATACTTCAATACATTTATCCTTGTGTCAGTCATGGCATGCTCTTAAACAGCAACTCTGATGCAGAAACAGGAGACTGACAATGCCAGGGAAGATTATGCGCTTATGCACACATCACTACCTGGTTTTTTTAAAAAAAGGAAGCAGAAATGGGAGGGAAGGTTCAGACTTCCCTAACGGCTTGAATTCGCAACATGGGAGTTCAGACAGCCGGAAATGGGGGGTGAAAGCACTGGCATTTGTAAAGACCAGACTTTCCCCAGTGTCTGTTAACTCCGCTTCGAAGACAGGGCAGAATGGGATGGTGATGACTGGTGCACAGAAAGCAGATGTTGCTGTCTGATCATGCTCTTTGAATCCACAAAGGTACCAAATGATATTGGCACAAACTGCTCATCTGAGTGCAGCTCTGGTCAGTGGGTGGGGAAAAGAGAGGCGATAAAACTCAGGGAAGCAAGGAGTAAGGGCTCTTTTGTGCTGAGTCCATGAGAGCAGACAAAACTCTTAACTGAGGTTTGGAGGATGTAGCCATTAGTACATGCTGGCCTGGACAGCCAGAGGAAGCTGCAAAGTAATGGATCTATAACATTCTAAGCTAAGAAGCCTGTCCTATATTTTAACATCTGATAGGATATATAGAGAGAAAGAAACAGAGGAACTGCGTTTTACCCATTTCTTTTGAATCCCTTGCTCAATCTGGTGCTGTGCTAAAAGTATGCTTGTGAACATTTTCTTTTTAATAAATACTATATAACTTTTGATGCTGGTAGTGGTTCTCTGTACCACCATCTTAGACATGCTATTTTAAAAGGAGCATCGGGGGTAAGGCAGGCAGCTGGCAAACGGCTATTCCTCCAGGGGTGCACAAGGCAGTAAACTGTCCCTGTGGTGACCAGGCGCTGGGCAGCAGGAGACACAGAGGTAAGACCTCAGAAAGGGAAGCTGGGAATCCAGACCCTCCCAGTGGGCAATTCCTACAGAGGTTAGGTGGTGGCAGCAGGTTATCGGACAGAAAGAAAAGCCTCTCCAGATGTTGGGAAAACCATGGAGGGCAGGATGGAACAGGCGGCCCACTGCACCACAGATCCACCAGAGGATTTTTGTGAACAGAAGGAGGGGTTATTTTCACCCATACCTTCCTCCCACAGTAAACTTCTGGCTACTTCTCATGCTGTTCTGGGGTTCCCTGTTTCCCAGGAACAGCATTTTAGGGGCTTGCTGTGCGAGAGAGAAACTGAGGAAGCCCTACTTCACTAATGAAATCTCTTCTGTCCACAGGAATCTTCCAGAGCATCTAAGCTCCTATTTCTGCTGACATGTTTTAAAATTTACAAAAAAAGAGTACATAGTCCAGATTTTTAATTGCCTCCATATTGCAGAAAGGGTATATGGGGATATACTGGAAGGTCACTTTTTCAACTCATAGCCAAGGTGAGAATTTGGGATTTCTTCCTGTCTCCAGGCATCGTCCGCAGTGCATATGCCTGCACTCACACTGATGCAGGACCATTCTGCGTCTTGATGGTTGCATGAAATTTCCAATACTAAAGCCTTGTTTATAAACATTCCAAGTCTTAAGTAACATCTGTCTAAACAGATTCTAATTGCTTGAACATATCCTGTCAGAGTGCATCATGTTATGAGGTTGTTGGGAAATGAAGGTAAGAAAATATATAGGGTAAGAGTAAGGAAAGAGACTGGAATCCATATTTAGATACATCTCAGTTTCAAATGTTAGTTGAGATTCAGTGAAAAAAGATTGGGCAGATTTAAATTGTGACCAAAGTGAGGAAGTGGTTGGTTTTGAACTTGCATTCATTTTTAAAAAGTTGTATTGTTCCAGTAATCTGAGACGTAGTTTGCTGAGCAACAGCATTTGACAGCTTGGAGCTTGATTTGAGCTAGCTGAAAATTTCTTCACCAGCTCAAGCCAAGGAAACCAAGAAGAGAAGTTTCTGCATAGCAGAGAGTGAAGAAGAGGCCTTGTATGTCCTTAAAGGAGTATTTGGACTTTCCTTTATTTGCTTTACTGAGCACCCCTTTGTTGTATTCTTATTATTTTACAGCCACAGCTTGCAGAGACTTTGGGATGCAAAAGGCCCTTTCTGATTGGCTACTAATAAAGACTCTCATTGGTCCTTAAGCCACTCTAGGTAACCAATTGCTGAGCCTCGCTTAGGTCCAATAGGATTGTTTGTACATAGTTACATTGTTTGAAGTTATGAGTTGGAAACAGTATAAAATAAGGTGTCGCTCTCATAGAGCTGTCTTTTGAGCTGAAGCAATGTGTTTGAATAAAAGCCTGTTTGTTTGATTCATCGCCTCCCGCTCAATACTTAAAACCTTGTTAGGAGCTGGCGTGGTGTGGTGGTTACTGGGAGACCGACTCTGCCATGGAAACTTGTTGGGTGACCTTGGGCCTGTCCCACACTCACAGCCTAACCACCCTCACAAGGTTATTATGAGGATAAAATGGAGGAGGGGAGAATTATGTTGGAGGCTGCTTTGGGGTCCCTGATGGAGAGAAAAGTGAGGTATAAATACTAAATAATTAAATAAACTTTCAGTGTTGGGACTGGGACGTACTGTTTTGCAGTGGTTTTGGTCCTACTTTGTGTTGGCAGAGTTTAAATATACAAAGGAATTAGAGCACTGACCTTTTAGAGTAAAATAAGTAGGTTTATTTAAAGAAGAACAAACTGTCATAGATCATAGAGGAGAGAGAACCTTAACTGTCTAGCCTAACTGCTGTGAGAGGAACAACAAGAAGAAAGAAGCTCTGCAAGAGCAGGAAGTCTCCAGAAGAGCCAATCAGGAGACAGGAAGGACATAATCTGAAATTGTGGGCAGACCCCGATCCAGCAATGATAACTACCAGTCCTTCACCTGTTGCCCTGTAGGGTGATCTTCAGACCTTCTTCATAAGGCTGCACTACAGACCTTGCATATTCCAACATATTGAAGGTAGGTTTCAAAGTCTGGTCCTGGAGGATGGCTGCTCATCCCCTTGGCCTCTGGCCTGCAGGATCCTGCAGTGTTCCAGCTTGTCCCCTGCGCTTTTAAAAATCTATATGAAGCTGCTGGGAGAAGTCATCTGGAGATTTGGGCTCTGTTGCCACCAATATGCAGTTGGCACTGAGCTCTATCTTACAGTTCCAGTAGATCCTAGGGAGGCTGTAGAACCTGTGAAATGGTGCCCAGAGGCAGTTTTGGGATGTATGAGGGCTAAAAAGCTGAAAGTTAATCCTGACCAAATGGAGGTACAGGGCTCCAGATTGCTGCTGAGTGAGGCTTCCCGTGTTAATGAGTGGCCACTCCCACACACAGCTTAGAAGGAATACCTCTTGCACCTCAGTTATACTGGTGGTTGTTATGTTATGATAAATTGATGCAGTTTCATAGTTGCCTGTCAAGCCACAAAGAAGTCTGCCATTTCTTGACTTGAACTGTTCCCTGTTCTCTACTTGGAAGATTCAGGAGAGGGAAGGATGCAGCCTGGGTTCTGTTGGGTTGTCCAAAGGCTCAGGATGCAGCTTGCTGCCTCGCTATGGAAGACTCAAGTCCTAAATAGAATCTTGTAACATAAATTAACACTCTGTTCCTTTCCAAGTCCACCCTACAATTTAAGAACTCAAAAATGGGCTCCTTATTATAGGTTGATGGAGACCGAGTAAACTCTTAGCTGTATTTTAAGGGAAAAACCTTCTAAATGTTTTGAGGCCAGAACTGCAAAGCTTGCGTGTTTCTGGGCTAGCTCCTTCCAACTGCACATACTATAATTTTTGTGGAGGCAGCAAATGATATGTTATGCTTACAAATGATTTGGGGACAAAGGATCTATTGCAGATAGGGTTCGGTTTTCATCACAGTGACTCAGTAGAGAAAACAGACCTGTGTCCTGCACCAGCTGTGTTTTGCTTATGTGCGGTGGGTGGGGGAGGAGCGATCTCCTGGAATTGGATGTGCACAGGTGTGTTGAGCCCCACCCTGGGTCTTGTCCCTGCTTAGGGGTGCTTCCAGATGTTGTTTTCATCAAGGGGGTTGTTATATATTGAGCCTGAACTCACTTGCAAAAGGACTGAGCTTGGGACGCATAACAATAGATCACTAGGATCCTAGAATGAGCCAGTAGGGAGACAGGGTTCCTAGAGGAAACAATAGAGTGTAAATAGCCTATCACTGGGAGTGGGGTGTGTTTGGGGTGGAATCCTTTTCAGCCATAAATACCAGGCTTCAGCCAGGGATAGCCAATCTTCTTTTCTCCTTGCTGTAATCACTAATAAACTATGAGCTGATGACTCAATGCATCTGAACCCAGTATATTTCAGGGGTAATTTGTCATGTTCCTGGGATCCCAGGTTTAGTACAGCAGTAGTTTTACCTCATGTATCTGACGAAGTGTGCTTGCACACAAAAGCGTATACCATTAATAAAAAATTGTTGGTCTTAAAGGTGCCCCTGGACTCAAACTTTGTTCTGCTGCTTCAGACCAACACGGCCTCCCCACCTGAATTTACCTCATGTGTTCATCCATCTGGTCCTGCAATTTAAAATAGGATTTTTTCCCTCTTGAATGTGGGAGTTGCTTTGACTCAGCCTGATGATTGCTTACAAACACACTTAGGCAAAAGTATATCTATTGTGGGATTCGGTCAAGCAAAGTTAGAATGATATTTGTGAACATCAAACAGCGCATTTCTATGCCCACTTAACTGTAAATTTACTCACAAGTAGTTACAGCACACTCCTAGTCACCACTGGAGAACACAGTGACAATTTAGGTGGATTATGCAGTGGGAAACTATTCTGCTGTCATTCTATGAAGTTTGTCGGGGAGTGAATTAAAAACACACCAGCCAGGTCTGTGGCATGATTTATGGGAAGCGGTCCTTTAAAGGCATAATCAGAAAATGCTGTAGTGATTTCTCTGTAGTACAAAATTATGAGATCAAGCACACATACAGAATGAATTATTAGTGACGCAAGAGTCATCTCACTCTAGATGCTTTGGAAGGCCTTGCAAGGGCAGAAAGATGCATAGAAACTTTGTAAAAAATAAATAAATAATGATAAATAAATCTCAGACACTTAAAAAAACAAAGAAGCTATGCTTACAGAACTTCTGTCCACTGTGTGATTGCTTTAAGAATAAGGGCTTTAGGAGGCCTTAACTCCCTTTTTAAAAATAAATAAATCTTTATTAGTTTTCACAAAAAAGAAAGTAAAACACAAACAGAACAAAGAGAAAAGAATAACAACCATACAACACGTATGGAGACTGTACTATCTTATATTCTAATTCCCAGCGGGGGGGTTTCTGTGTGGATACTTATATCTGCCAAAAGAAAGCTCACTCTCCCTAGGCAGCTTTTCCTACATAGTCAGAGGCCTTCCTCGGTCTGCAGAAAAATCCAAAAAGTTAAAAAAACAACTTCAGGGACCGTTGAATTTTCCCCAATACCTTTTGAAATAGCCTTCTCATATTAGAATGTTCGGGGTGGGGGGGAGGGTTCTAACTGTTTCTCTCAGTAAAAGGCAGGGTTTTTACTGGCAGCAGTCTAGGGTTGCCAGCTACCCCTCCTGGCCACTGGCAGCAGATCCAGATCCAGGCTGGGAAACTCCTGGAGATTTGGGGGTGGAACCTGGGGAGGACAGGGACCTCAGTGAGGTACAATGCCATAAACTTCACCCTCCAAAGCATCCATTTTCTCCATGGAAAGTTATCTCTGTAGTCTGGAGATGAGCAGTAATTCCAGGGGATCCCGAGGTCCTACCTGGACACTGGCATCCCTAGGCAGCACCCTCTGTGTGACTTGATACCACCTGATTTGCATGACTCAGGTTGGCCCAGCTGCTTTGCTACTGTTCATCAGCAGCCAACCTATGGCCGAAGACAGACTGCCAATCTGAAGCGGAGGCAAAGCGGAGGGAACTGGAGCGGGGGAAAAACTCACGGAGCTGGCCGGTCACACTGGCCAGAGCAATGCGGATCAGCGGTGATACGGAGCGTTCAGACTGCCCACGGAGGGTTCACACTGGCGCGTAGCCAGCTCGCGCGGGCCGCTGCACTTTTTTTTGTTTTCCTTTGATGTTTTTCGCATATGCGCATATGCGCAAATGCGCATATGCGCATATGCGCATATTAGATATGCGCATATTGCAAATGCGCATATGCGCAAATGCGCATATGCGCATATGCGCAAAACTTTTTGCCGGTGCGTTCACACTTCCTCCGGATGCCTCCCGCTTCTTCCAGTTCACACTGTTTGGAAGCGGGAGGCATGCGGAGGAAGGCCCCTGAACACCGGGAAAAACTGGTGTCCGGGTAAAGCGGAAGGAAAGCGGCTGGGAGACGGGTAAGTACGCAACAGAGCCGATGGGCAGATGCGCATGTCTGAACGGGCTCCTTTCCTCCGTTTGCGAAGCGTGCCTGCCCCGCTTCAGATTGGCAGTCTGTCCTCGGCCTATGAAAGCCATTGTGATATAACAGTTAGAGCTTCAGATTGGGATCTGCGAGACCCAGGTTCAGATCCCCATCTTATGGTGGAAGCTGACTGGGAGATTTTGGACCAGTCACATACTTCCAGCCTAACCAACCTCACAGGGTTGTTGTGCAGATAAAAAGGAGGAAATAATAATCTAAGCTGCTTTAGTCCCCACTGTGGAGAAAGACTGTAATTTTCCTAGGTAGAGGCTGCGGGGGAGGGGGGTGGAGATGGAAAGCTGAAGACAGATAAAAGTATTTTGGCTGTTGGGTGAAAGAAAGAAAGAAAGAAAGAAAAAGAAATAGGGTTGCCAACTCCAGGTTGGGAAATTCCTGGACATTTGAGGGGTGGAGCCTGGGGAGGGTGGGATTTGAGGAGGGACTACAGACCAGTATAATGCCATAGACTCCACCCTCCAAACCAGCCATTTCCTTCACTTGAATTACCATTGTCAGCCTCCAGACAGGGGCTGGAGAGCACCCAGAATTACAACTGCTGTCCAGGTGACAGAGATCAGTTCCCCTGGATAAAATGTCTGCTTTGGAGGGTTGAGTCTATGACATTATACCCTGCTGAGGCTGCTTGCCTCCCCAAGCCTCACTGTCCCAAGGCTCCACCCCCAAATCTCCAGGAATTTCCCAACCTGGAGCTGGCAGCCCTGAGGTGAATTGATCTCTGCAGCTAGGAGATCCATTGTGATTCCCAGAACACTGCCATTGCTGCTGTGGGGGGAGAGGAAGCAGGCAGGAGGCTGGGAGATTGATGGGGGCAGAAAGAGTGATGAGGTGGGGAGGAAGAAAAACAAAGAGAATGATGATGGGTCAGAAAGAGAGAGGAAGTAACATACATGGAGGAGAGAGAGAGAGTAAGGAAGGAGGGCCGAAGGGAGAAAGAGTGTAAGAGAGGTAGGGGGAGAAGGGAGGAAGCAAAGGTATGAGGAATGGGATAACCATCCCGCAAGCTTCTTGCAGGTCTCCACTTGTCTATATACTAATAGCCAAGGTGCCCCCTGTGTGCGGATATTTAAATCTGTGCAGAGGGGGCACCTGGGGGGCAAAAACATTTTCCTGCACACTTGGGGGACTCCCCAGGTGTGTAGAAAAATCTAAAAAGTTTAAAAAACTATATGGGGGATATTTAAATCCCCCGAAATTTAAACAGCTTTCCCTGCACATGGGCAGGAAACGCTTTTGGAACTCTGCAGTGGCCCGGCAGTTGGGAGGCATCCAAGCCTCGCCACCGGTGCTGGGAGTGGGAGGGGAGATTGGTGGGCCCGGTGGCTGAGAACCACTCGGGCCTCACCGCTGGACCCGGGAGGTGGGGGGGATCAGGAGGTGGGGGAATCGGCAGCCCGGCGGCTGAGAGCTGCTCGGGCCTTGCTGCCAGAGCCAGGAGGTGAAGGGGGAAGAAGACTTACCTGCAGAGCTGTAGCCAGCCCTAGGTGGGTCTGGCAGCCACAGGGGAGCCTGGGGAGAAAGTGTGTGTCTGTGCGTGGTATAAGATCCCCCCCCCCCGCAAATATCATGGGTGGATGACACTTGTAAGTATCTAAATACATTTTCCTAATCAGAATCATCTTACAATTCACCTACAATATTCAATAAGTTCTACTTAGAGCTTACATGTTTAATAAACAAGTACCGTATTTTTCGCTCCATAAGACACACTTTTCCTCCCCAAAAAAGTGGGGGGGGGAAGTGTGTGCGTCTTACGGAGCAAATATGGAGCTTTTCTTACCTGTAACAGGGTTCTTTCTTCAGCAGGAACACAGGGGAACACCATTCAGGCTGGCATCCCAGCCTTCCCCGCCCCTCCCTGCTGGGTCTGAGCTGTTAAGACTTAAAAGGGAAACGGCAGGAAAAACCCCACCAGGCTAAGTACTCTTTCCCTTTAAGTGCTTTTCCCCTTTAAGACAGCCAGCAGCAGAAAGCCCCGCCCACAGATTAAGCTCCGTGGCTACTTTGCACAGAAAGGCCTGGCTTTGCATGGCATGCCGATGTCTCTCTTCTTTCCTTTCTCTATCTTTCTTCCTTCCTTCCTTCCTTCCTTTCCTTTTTTCTGTCTGTCTGTCTTTCTGTCTCTCTCTCTGTCCCCACCTTTCTTCCTTCCTTTCTCTTTCTCTCTCTCTCTCCTCCTCCTCCCTTCCTTTATCTCTCTCTCTCTCTCTCTTTCTTTCTTTCTGTTTCATTTTTTCCTGTTTTCCTCCTCTAAAAACAAGGTGCGTCTTATGATCAGGTGCGTGTTATGGAGCGAAAAATATGGTAATCACATTTAATCACAGTTAAACAGTTTTCCAACCATTTATAGAATCTTGTCCAATTATTTTCAAAGGTTTTTTCTTTTTTGTCTGAAAGTTGCAAAGTTAGTTTTCTGCCATTTCCAGTAATTTGTGGATTATTTCTTCTTTAGATGGGACCTCTTCTCTTTTCCAGTACTTTGCATATAAAATTCTAGCCATGGTAATCACATGTATAATCATATATCTATCTAATTTTTTAAATGACTCTGGGATAATATTCAATAAAAATATTTCTGAAATAAATCATACAGTCAAACCTATTATTTTTTACAGAATGTCACTATAGATGTACAGAAGCTGCTTCCTTGTGACTGGACCCCATGTTGCTCTTTATATATGAAGTATGTGATTCCTTTTGGGGCTGTGGTTATTGGCATGGAAAGGGATCAAGTGCTTCACGTAGCCCTGGGTTAGGGTGCCTGCTGATGGTGGGCAACACTGTGCCAGTTGTCTGACATCACTTCCAGTGAACACTAGAAGTGACTTCACACCACGGCTTTGATGTCAATGTGACACTCCAGGATCTGGGCAAAATGCTGTAGTAAAACCATAGCCATTTTGCCCATATTCTAGAGTATTGCATTGACATCATGCCAGTGATATGATGTCACTTCTGGGTATTCATTGGAAATGATATTGTAATGGTGGCATAGCACTATATTTAAAAAAAATTCCTCCTTTCGGCCTTCAGTAGGCCAACAGGCAATGAACAAGAAGACCTGGTCTCCCTACCTTGGCTCATGTGACTGTCCATTCAAAAATGTCTTCTGTGCTACTTGGGTAACATATTTTATCTTAGGACATTTCTGTCCTTCCTGAGGTCATCTAATGCTGCATTATGGGGAATTTTCTCATTTTATGTGTGCAACAACTTTGTGAGGTAGTTTCATGGTGATTGATGAAGGCCAATTGTGGAAACAGTCTTCAAAGTTGAAGGGGAATTTGAATCGGGATTCTCTGGTTCAGTTCTGGGTAGAGAAATTCTTGGATATTGGGAGTGGAGCCTGGGAATGGTGGGGTAGGGAGGGGAGGGACTTCAGCAAGGTATAATGCCATAGCATAAGACATTCCCTCTAGTCATCTTTGGAGGCCCTGCTTCATTTGCCCTGTTATCTGAGGCTAGATGGGTGGAACCTGAGAGGGGTTTCTTGGCTGTGGCACCAAAACTTTGGAACTTCATTCCCAGAGAGATTTGTCTGTTTCCCTCTATCAGTGTCTTCTCCCTGTTTTGTTTAACATACCCCAGTAACAGTTATTGACCTCCTCCCTGGTTCTGGTTCTCGTGTTGTATGTTATGTGTTTTTTGTGCATCTATATACTAATAGTCAAGGGTCCCCTGTACATGTGGATACTTATTTCCACAAATCAGGGGCACATGGAGGGTAAAATGATTATCCTGCACACGTGGGCCACTCCCCAGGTGTGCAGAAAAATCTAAAAACTGTAAAAAATATACGGGGGAGGTTAAAAATGCCCCCAAAGTAAATCAGTGTTCAGCGTTACCAAGGCAGAGGACTAGGAGCCTTCTCTCCCCCTCCCTCCCATAGTTCTGATTGCATTGTGTCCTCCCCCGTGGCCATGCCGCTTCCACCGAATGTTCAAGCCTCCAGCAGCCGACAACAGCATCTACCTTGCCATTTTTAAAGTGCTTTAGCAAACCGCAACACCTTTCAGCTCTATTCACTCTGCTCAGGTGACTCCTTCTGTTTTCCATGCAATTGCAAGAAGAAAGCGCACACTTACTCCAAAAGGGGTGGGGGCACAGAAAATAAACATGTCTTTGATTCTGCCCTTCAGAGCAGGCAAGAGAAGTTCCCAGTGCCTTAGCTCTTCCCTCTTAACCCCGCCTTCTCCCAGCCAATTAGTTTTATGATTTACTGTTACAAGGGAAAGAAAAAACACAGTGGGCAGGGAGGAAAACCTTTTCTTCTTCAGAAACTGCAGGAGCGTGATTCTGTGCAGGATTTTGCCTGGAGATGTGTGGGTTTGGCCATTTCTTCCCCTGCACTGAAATACCAATATGGTGGGATGGCAACATATAGTTGCAGGTCCCCTCTTGTTATTTTATCATCTTAAAATTTGTCTTTAATTTTTCAGATATTTTCATGTTTTCATGTTCACCACCTTGGGAATCCTGATTGGGTGGAAAGGTGGCTTAAAAATATTTTTAAATAGAGTCGTCCTCTGAAGCTGCATTTTTCTCCGTGAGAACTAATCCCTGTAGTTATGGAGATCAGTTATAATTTCCAGAGATATCCATGCCCCACCTGGAGGCTGGCAGTACTAAATCCCTAACACTCAGTTCACTACAAGACATAGATACCACTCAGGAGTGAAAAGGAGGAACTGGAGCTGAGTTGCTGCAGCAGCTCAGATCGGAAAGAGGAAGAGGGTTCTTTTGCTTGATCCTACAAAGCATACCTGCTGTTCTGACAGTGGTTAAAAGAGGCTGTTATCTAATCTGCTTTACTCACTCTATAGTGATGCTCAGTGGAAGTATCTGCTGCATATTCACAAGAAGGAAGTACCCCTGGCATGCCACAGCTTGACAAAGAACTTGATTGCTGTAAGTGCTCTGTGTGACATTAATGTTGCATCAAGGAAGGAAATGTCAGGTTCTTAGAAATGATTTCCACAGCGCTCTGAGGTAAACAAATAATCCTTGGGAGGGGGGAGCCCAATGCTAAATAAATGTGTTTGTATATGGTTCTGTCAGAGTAACTTTCTCTAACCACAGCTTAAGTCAGTCCATTCAGTACATTTTTATCCTGCACTTTAGAGTTGCCAACTCCAGGTTCAGAAATATCGGGATATTTGAGGGTGGAGACTGGAAGAATAGGGTTCAGGCAATGAAGGGACCTCTGAACAGTATTATGCCATGCAGTCCACCTTCCAAAGCAGCACTTTTCTCCAAGAGAAGTGAAGTCAATGCTTTAAATAACATGTGGCCGGCCTGCAAGACTCCTGAGGGTGTGTGTTTCCCATTTACCCCCCACCCCATCACTGGGCCTGGCACAGCTCCAGGCCCTGCCACCCACCTTTAAGCCTGGCAGCAGTAACAGTGGTGTCTGGGAACCGCTCTGAGCCCAAAGTGCTTCCTGGCATCTGGTGCCACTGTGGCCAGGCCCACTCTAATGGCAGAAAGTGGAGAGGACCTCAAGAGCCTCTTGCTAAGAGTAAAAGAGGGGAGCACAAAAGTTGGCTTGAAACTCAACATCAAAAAAACCCTAAGATCATGGCACCTGGCCCCATCACTTCTTGGCAAATAGAAGGGGAAGTTGTGGAAGCAGTGACAGACTTCACCTTCCTGGGATCCAAGATCACTGCAGATGGTGACTGCAGCCATGAAATTAAAAGACACCTGCTCCTTGGGAGGAAAGTGATGGCAAACCTAGACAGTATAACAAAAAGCAGAGACATCACCCTGCCAACAAAAGTCTGTATGGTCAAAGCCATGGTATTTCCAGTAGTGATTTATGGTTGCGAGAGTTGGACTATAAGGAAAATGGAGCGCTGAAGAATAGATTCTTTTGAATTATGGTGCTGGAGAAGACTCTTGAGAGTCCCTTGGACTGCAAGGAGATCAAACCAGTCAATCCTAAAAGAAATCAACCCTGACTTTTCCCTGGAAGGCCAGATCCTGAAGCTGAAGCTCAAATACTTTGGCCACCCAATGAGAAGGGAGCACTCACCAGAGAAGACCCTCATGCTGGGAAAGATTGAAGGTCAAAGAATAGGGGGACAGCAAAGAATGAGATGGTTAGACAGTGTCATCGATGCAACAAACATGAAATTAAGCAAACTCCGGAACACGACAGAAGACAGGAGGGCCTGGCGAGATGTGGTCCATGGGGTCGCAAAGAGTCGGACTCGACTGTGACTGAACAACAAAGAGATGTTCAACATGCAGCTACATGGAATTAATTAGAATAGTTTCTTTATAGAGCCTGGAGTCCAGCTTGTTGTAGAGAGCATTTTGCCAGCCACATTCAAAACTGAAGGCTTCTTAGCCAGGTAGAAATAATAGGGGACTGGTTTGCTACTACATAAAATTCAGCAGTGTTTCGTGGAGAGCATTTTAGCCAGCACAATATAAGAGGCTTTTAGCACCTGGTTAAAGAGAGAAGACTGGCTTGCTCCTAATACAAACTCTTGCAATGGAACCAGAAGTAAGTTCTAAAAAATTCTTAGAATTTATCAAAATCTTTTTTTAAAATAAAAAGAATATTCCATTCAGCTTCATGTTGCTTGTCGTTAAAATACCATTGATTTCTTCCAGGATAAAATGCAGAATATAAAGAAGTAGTTAAGCACTGGTTTGCTCCTAACATTGAACCGTATCAAGAGGCTGACAGCTTTTCATACAATAGGATTATTCTTGAGGAAGATTGGGCAAATGGATTAACTCTCATATTGAAGATGATGATTTTGTGTCTAGTTTAAAATATAATAATTAAGTCAAAGTGTAAAAAATTGAGCCCAGTTCATCTCTTTAAGATAATACTTTAATTACAAGTGAATTTAAAAAGTGGAAATATTATGTAGAGGTTCAGCCCTTTAACAATCTTATTAATATGTTATAGCTTTAAGAAAGAAATGTTCAACATGCAGCTGCATGGAATGCATTAGAATAGTTTCTTTATAGAGCCTGGAGTCCAGCTCGTTGTAGAGAGCATTTTGCCAGCCACATTCAAAACTGAAGGCTTCTTAGCCAGGTAGAAATAATAGGGGTCTGGTTTGCTACTACATAAAATTTAACAGTGTTTCATGGAGAGCATTTTAGCCAGCACAATATAAGAGGCTTTTAGCACCTGAGAGACAAGACTGGCTTGCTCCTAATACAGACACTTTCAATGGAGCCAGAAGTAAGTTCTAAAAAATTCTTTAAAATTAAATAATCAAGTTAAGGATTTCTAAAAATCATTTTAAAATAATAAGAATATTCCATTCAGCTCCATGTTGCTTTTCATTTGAAATACCATGGATTTTTTTCCAGGATACAGATAATCAAGAAGAACTTAAGCATTGGTTTGCTCCTAACAAACATTGAGCTGTATCAAGAGGCTGATACCTTTGCATGCAATAGGACTGCTCCTGAGGAAGATTGGAATGAAATGAGCTTATATCCGGGTGCTCATTGAGTATGATGGACTTTCCTCGTAATGTTCTAAACTTTTATTGAGAATATAATGAACTGTTCCTTGTAATCTTGTAAGTTTGATTTAAAAATATAAAATGTTCTAGTCATTCATGTCACCGTGTTTGTTTGTTTGTTGTATTTTCCATATGGATAGCTGTGACCCCTTCTTGGTTTTTTCTGTTAAATGAAATCATCATTTCTGTTTGAATTTTATACCATCTCAAGTGTCATTTGAAAGGGAAAAGCAATAGGGCTCCTGCTTATCCCATCAAGTTCCTGGGCTGGGCTAAAAGACAAATTAGATCTTCTTGACGGGGTGAGACAGACAGACTTTTAAAACAATAACTAAATCCATGCTACTTGAGGCTGCTCAGTTACAGTTGGTTTTTTGGTGGGAAAATCTGCCTGATAGTGGGGAAGTGCCCAGGGGTCTGTCATAACTGTTCTTTCCAGCTAGGCATTTATAGGATTTGGACTGCATCCCTTGCCCAATGCACAGTTTCCATAAAGAAGAAGAGTTGGTTTTTATACCCCACTTTTCTCTAACTTAAGGAGTCTCAAAACAGCTTACATTCACCTTCCCTTCCTCTCCCCACAAAAGGCACCTTGTGAGGTAGGTGAGGCTGAGAGAGTTCTGAGAGAACTGTAACTGGCTGAAGGTCACCCAGCAGGCTTCATGTGGAAGAGCGGGGAATCAAACCTGGTTCTCCAGATCAGAGTCCATCGCTCTTAAGTTAACCACTACACCACCCTATAATGGCTTTTTTTTTTTTTTTTTAAGTTTGCAGTTCCATTGCAACAACTGCTGGCACCTTCAAAGTATTCAAAACCACAAGTGAATGATGCCAGCATGCCCTCATGTGGTTGTAATGTGTATATTCTGATAAAGTTGATTTTAAATTATTTAAATGATTTTAAGTGATTTAAATGATTTTAACTGTCTTTTTGACCTCTTTGCCTCCTTGAGGGCCCTAACAGGATACAAACATTTTAAATAAACAAACCGAGAGACAGACAGACAGGTAGACAAACAGACAATTCTAAAAATATAACAATTCTTTAAAATGTAAATGGAGAAGAAGAAAGGAGTGTTTCTGTGGTGAAAGCAAGCATAGATGGTGCAGTTATATAAAACAAAAATCCCCATAAGGAACATAAGAGAACATAAGAGAAGCCAATGTTGGATCAGGCCAGTGGCCCATCCAGTCCAACACTCTGTCACACAGTGGCCAAAAACACCAGGTGCCATCAGGAGG
Source organism: Lepidodactylus listeri (assembly GCA_029233225.1). Classification (NCBI taxonomy): domain Eukaryota; kingdom Metazoa; phylum Chordata; class Lepidosauria; order Squamata; family Gekkonidae; genus Lepidodactylus; species Lepidodactylus listeri. Next base: position 102,314,740 of record JARCFY010000008.1, read on the forward strand.
TCCAGCAGTGGGGCCAGGACACTAGAAGTCCTCCCACTGTTGCTCCCCCAAACACCAAGAATACAGAGCATCACTTGCCCCAGACTGAGAGTTCCTATCTACACTTTGTGGCTAATAGCCACTGATGGACCTCTGCTCCATATCTATATACTAATAGCGAAGGCACCCCCCACATGCTGATAGCTAAATCCGCATGGGGGGGGGCACCTGGGGGGCAGGGAGTTTTACCTACACATGGGGGGCACTCCCCCTGTGTGCAGAAAAATCCAAAAACTTAAAAAAAAAATCAGGGGATATTTAAATTTTCCCAAAAGTAAAAGAGCATCCCCTGTGCATGTGCAGGGAATGCTCTCGGAACTGCGGTGGCCCCAGCAAGAGTCACAGAGGCTGGCTGGAAGCCTGTGGGGGGGAAGGGGTGAGCGGCAGGCCCAGCGAGAGCTGCCGAGGCCTGCCAGGAGCCCGTGGGGGGAAAGGGGTGAGCGGCAGGCCCAGTGAGAACCGCCAAGGCCCATTGGGAGCCCATGGGAGGAAGGGGTGAGCAGTGGGCCCGGCAAGAGCTGCCAAGGCCCACTGGGAGCCTGTGGGGGGGAAGAAGGGTGAGCGGTGAGCCCGGCGAGATGGGGGAAATGCCCCCTCCCCACAAGTATCTTGTGGGTATCCCCTTGTGTTTATCTAATTCCCTCCTGAAGCTGTCCATGCTTGTAGCTGCTACCACCTCCTCTGGCAGTGAATTCCACGTGTTAATCATTCTTTGGGTGAAGAAGTACTTCCTTTTATCTGTTCTAAACCGACTGCTCAGCAATTTCATGGCGTGCCCACAAGTTCTTGTATTGTGGGAAAGGGAGAAAAGGACTTCTTTCTCTACCTGCTCTATCCCATGCATAATCTTATAAACCTCAATCATGTCACCCCTCAGCCGTCGTCGCCCCATGCACCTCAATTTTTCTTTGTAGGAAAAGTGTTTCAACCCTTTTATCATTCTAGTTGCCCTTTTCTGCACTTTCTCCTATGCCATAATATCTTTTTTGAGATGTGGCGACCAGAACTGTACACAGTACTCCAAATGAGGTTGCACCATTGATTTATACAGAGGCATTATGATACTGGCTGGTTTGTTTTCAGTTCCCTTCCTAATAACCCCCAGCATAGCATTGGCCTGTCTCAACGTTTTCATTGAGTTATCTACTATGACTCCAAGATCTCTCTCTTGATCAGTCTCTGCCAGTTCGGACCCCATCAACGTGTTTTTATAGTTAGGATTTTTGGCTCCAACGTGCATCACTTTGCACTTGGCCACATTAAACCCCATTTGTCACATTGATGCCCACTTGCCCATCCTCGATAGATCCCTTTGAAGTGCCTTACAATCCTCCCTGGTTCTCACCACCCTGAACAACTTCGTGTCATCTGCAAATTTAGCCACTTCACTGCTTACTCCCAACTCCAAATCATTACTAAACAAGTTAAAAAGCATCGGACCGAGTACTGATCCCTGCGGTACCCCACTGCTTACCTCCCTCCACTGAGAAAATTGCCCATTTATACTCACTCTCTGTTTCCTTTTAACTAGCCAGTTTTTTATCCACAAATGAACTTTCCCTTTTATCCCATGACTATTGAGCTTACTTAGGAGCCTTTGATGAGGAACTTTATCAGAAGCTTTCTGGAAGTCAAGGTAAACAACATCTATTGGGTCCCCCTTGTCCACATGTTTGTTTACTCCCTCAAAGAACACTAACAGGTTAGTGAGACAAGATCTTCTCTTACAGAACCCATGCTGAGTCTTCCTCAATAGATTTTGTTCATAATTTTTCCCTTAATAATTCCCTTAATAACAGTTTCCACCAACTTACCCAGTATTGACGTCAGACTGACGGGACTGTACTTTTCGGGATCTCCTCTGGAACCCTTTTTAAAGATAGGAATGACATTCGCTATCTTCCAGTCCTCAGGAATGGAGGCAGATTTTAAGGAAAGATTACATATTTTTGTCAGGAGATCCACAAGTTCACATTTGAGTTCTTTCAGAACTCTCAGATGTATGCCATCCGGGCCCGGTGATTTATTTGTTTTTAAGTTGTCTGTCAGACGTAGGACCTCCTCTCTCTTCACCTCAATCTGACTCAGGTCTTTCAACACCCCTCCCGAAATCAGTGGTTCTGGAGTAGGCAAGCACTTCTCATCTTCCACAGTGAAGACAGAGGCAAAAAAATGCATTCAGCTTCTCAGCCATTTCCCTATCATCCTTCAGTACACCTTTTACCCTTTGGTCATCCAAGGGCCCCACTGCTTCCCTGGCTGGTTTTCTACTTCTAATGTATTTGAAGAAAGTTTTATTATTGGTCTTTATGTTTTTTGCATATGCTCCTCATATTCCCTTTTTGCCTGCCTGATCACAGACTTGCATTTTATTTGCCACAGCCTGTGTTCCCTTTTATCAGCCTCACTGAGACTAGCTTTCCACTGCTTAAAGGAATCCTTCTTACCTTTTACAGCTTCCATTACTTTGTTTGTTAACCATGCAGGCTTTTTTCTATTTGTGCCTCTCCTAACCCGCGGTATGTATTATCTCTGAGCCTCTAGGATTGTAATTTTAAATAGTCTCCAAGCTTCCCCAATAGTTTTGACCATTTCTACTTTTCCTTTCAGTTTCTCACATATCCCCTCATATCAGAGTAGTTACCCCTTTTAAACTTAAAAGTGGTTCTGTCAGTCTTTTGATGCAACTCCCTATTTATACAAATGTTGAACTCAATAACATTAAGGTCACTGTTCCCAAGTGGTGCAATCACTTTTACATCTCTCACCCGGTCTTGGGCGTTACTTAGGACCAAATCCAGGATCGCCTCTCCCGTGGTAGGTTCTGTAACCATCTGCTCCATAGCACAGTCATTGAGAGTGTCTAGAAACTCAATAACTTTTTCCCGACTTGAACACGTATTGACCCAATCAATGTGCGAGTAGTTAAAATCACCTATTGCAACACAGTTATTTTGTCTAGTTGCTATCTTTAATTCATTCATCATTTTATAATCCTCCTCTATCTTTTGATTTGGTGGGCGATAACAAAGTTCCAATGTTAAGCTTCCTTTTGGGCCCACTAGTTCAACCCACAGCATTTCCAGAAGCGAATCCAATTCTCCTACCCTCTCAATCTTACTGGACTGTATACCCTCTCTGACAGATGGAGCCACCCCACCTCCAACTCCCCCACATCCTTCCTATATAGTTTATAACAGACAATCACCATATCTCACTAATTTTCCTCATACCACCAAGTTTCTGAAATACCCACAATGTCTAGGTTTTCCCCAAACACCAAGAATTCCAACTTCTCAATTTTACCTTGGACACTTCTAGCATTAGTATATAAACATCTATAGTTTCCCATACATGTTAAGCCCACAACTTTCCTCTTGCTGCCTTGAGATGTTGCCAGGCAGTCCCTATCATTTGCCACAGTCTCAGAGGACAATTCTAATCCATTTCCTTGTAGGAAAGAAAAATTGTGACAAAGGAGGAGGGGCTAAAATGCAGCAAACGGAGCAGCTGAATGTGTAACAGGTTTTGCTGGTTTTGCCCCACAAGGATTACCAACTCTGGGCTGATCCTTCTGGAAGTTTGGGGATGGAGCCTGGGGAGGGTCGAGTTTGGGAAGAGGAGGGACTTCAGCAAGGTATTATGCCACAGAGTGCACTATCCAAAGCTGCCATTTTCTCCAAGGGAACTGATCGCTGTATTCTAGAGGTCAGCAACCCGCACTGACCTTTGTTCACAGCAACCATTTTCTTTTTCATTCCTGACTTTATGTGCAGTGTTGATTCCCTTTTCTTATACCCCCTGGTTGGTGTGATCCTTTTCTAAAGCATTCTTCTGCATGCTGGAAGAATATGGCTTTGAACCTTGCTTTAGGTAGTATGCTTTATGTGCTTGTAGTTTTTTCCTGTATTTTACTTCAGCAAGCAGTGTCCTGGTCCCAATCCAGCAAGTCTGGACCCACATCCTGGTCTTATGTGCCATTTTTCCTATTTTTAACTCCCTAATGTCTGTCTCAATTCTGTGCTTCAGTGACAAATAGTACTGGCATTTTGGTCCTTGAGCCCTCCTACAATCAGGGCTCCATTGGGGCCAGGGCGCGCCGGGGCGCCACTCCGGGAGAGAGGAGGCTGGGAGGTGGGCACATAACAAAGCCCCGCCCCCTGCTCACCCTTCCTGGCCGCGGCAGGCCGCCGCCAGCCCCGGGAAGAAGCCCCCTCCCTCACTTCCCCACTCACTGCTCCCGGGGTTGCGGCAAGCGCCGCTGGCCCTGGGAAGAAGCTCCCTCCCTCCCTCTGCTCCCGGGGCCATGGCAAGTGCCGCCGGCCCCAGGAAGAAGCCCCCTCCCTCCCCCACTCACTGCTCCCGGGGCCGTGGGAGGGGGGTGCAAGGGAGGGAGAAGCTGGCCCGAGTGGCATGAAGCCACTCGGGCCCAAGCAAGACCGGGGGGGGAGGGAAACGCTGGACCCAGTGGGGGGAGAAGCGCCCCTTCCTTCCTTCCTTCCTTCCTTCCTTCCTTCCTTCCTTCCTTCCTTCCTTCCTTCCTTCCTTCCTTCCTTCCTTCTCTCTCCCCCCACCTACCTACCTACCTTCCTGTTCCTTCCTTCCTTCCTTCCTTCCTTCCTTCCTTCCTTCCTTCCTTCCTTCCTTCTCTCTCTCTCCCCCCACCTACCTACCTACCTTCCTGTCCCTTCCTTCCTTCCTTCCTTCTCTCACTCTCCCCCCACCTACCTACCTTCCTGTTCCTTCCTTCCTTCATCCCTCTCTCCCCCCCTTCCTTCCTTCCTTCCTTCCTTTCTTCTCTTTCTCTCCCCCCACCTACCTACCTTACTGTTCCTTTCTTTCTTTCTTTCTTCCTTCCCCCCTTCCTCCCTCCTTTCTTCCTCCCTCCCTCCTTTCTTTCTTTCTTTCTTTCTTTCTTTTTCTTTCTTTCTTTCTTCCTTTCTTCCTTTCTTCCTTTCTTCTCTCTCTCTCCCCACCTACCTACCTACCTTCCTTCCTGTTCCTTTCCTTCCTTCCTCCCTCCCTCTCTCCCCCCTTCCTTCCTTCCTTTCTTCTCTCTCTCTTCCCCACCTACCTACCTACCTTACTGTTCCTTCCTTCCTTCCTTCCTTCCTTCCTTCCTTCCTTCCTTCCTTCCTTCCTTCCTTCCTTCCTTCCCCCCTTCCTCCCTTCCTCCCTCCTTTCTTCCTCCCTCCCTTTCTTTTTCTTTCTTTCTTCCTTTCTTCTCTCTCTCCCCCACCCACCTACCTACCTTCCTTCCTGTTCCTTTCCTTCCTTCCTTCCTCCCTCTCTCCCCCCTTCCTTCCTTCCTTCCTTCCTTCCTTCCTTCCTTCCTTCCTTCCTTCCTTCCTTCCTTCCTTCCTTCCTTCCCCCTCCCTCCCTTCTTGCCTTCTGACACACTGCCAATGACATCAGGGATGTGTGGCCTTTTGACACTTCTGGTGACATTAGGGGGTGTGGCATATGCAAATGAGTTATGCTAATGAGATCCTGCACTTCTTTTTTTACGAAAGGACCCCTGCCTACAATTATGGAATGTTCTCAGTTCTGATCCTATCCAGTGTTCTGATCAAGATAGCTTGACATGAATATATGAATGTGCCCTCCCAGGTCTATTATACCACAGAGAGAACTTTCCAACTGCCTCAGATATGGTGCTTTTCAGTGCTTGAGGCCATTCACAGATTCAGTTGCTAGTCATGAGTGGAATGTGCAACATGCAAGTCATATATATGATTATGTGAAACAAGGCAAGAGATTACTGTAATGCACTCTATATGGGGCTGCCTTTCATAATGGTTTGGAAACTTCAGTTGGTCCACAATGCAGCACCCAGGCTACTGTCAGAGGCTGGATACAGGGATTGTACCACTTGTGTATCAAAATGTGTGTACTTGCTGCCTATCTTTTTCTGGGAACAGTTCAAAGTGCTATAAGGTCTTTAGTGGACCACCTCCTCCTGTCATATCTAGTCTGCCAGATAAGTTCCTCTTCTCCTGTCCTGCTCTCTGTGTACCTGCCTGCAGAGGTGAGGCAGGTGGCAACCAGAGACAGGCCTTCTCCAGTGGTGGTCCTTTCCCAGTGAAGTGCCCACCCCCTTGAGGTCCACCTGTTGCTTGGTCTACTTTCTTTTAGACAAAAGCCCCATACATTCCTTTATACCCAGGTGTTCAGTTAAGAAGCTGATACTTTAACATTGTTTTTATAGTCTGCTTCTAGTATGTGCCTAGCACCTGGCAACCCTAGCTTCTAGCCTGAGAAGTCTGATCAGAATCATGAAACCTATTATGATGTTTTAAGGATCTGGTTAAGTTTTATGCTTTTAGGATTTTATCATGTTTTATGTTGTAAAGTACCTCGAGCAGGTTCTGTGGAGAAGCGATGTATACATTTTCTGTTGAATAAATAATACTAAGGTAATTTTTAGCTGCTGCTTATCTCGAGCAAAAAAATTAACAATTTAAACATGGCTACTGTTTATACCGTCCATTTCCTACAATGCAGAATATTTTCATGAGGCAGTCTGTCCTCTTTTGCCTACTGATTCACAGTCAAGTTCTATCACTTTCCTTTATTCTTTGTGCTCAGAGTGCGGATGCTCCAAGTGATAAGCAGTCAAATGTCAGGGTTTCGCAGTTCCCTTTTAATGTTCTTGCCCTTCCCGAGGTCACCGTGCTATTCAAATATTCGTGTTACAAGGCTTTTAAAAATGCTGCTGTTGCTGACAGGGTTTATTTTAGAAAAGATTTATTGAACAGTAACATCTACACATGCAAATAATAAATCAGTGGCAGGATTACATTTCGGGAGCTAATATGCAAACAGCGAAATCACACATGACAGATGCCTCCTGGATTAGCATATATCGTTCCTTTTACTAACAAAGCCAAATTTAGCACTCTTAAGAGTTTGGCAGGACCGAGCCCAGAGTCTCAGGCAAGTATTCAGTCCAGGCACTGACCACCCAGTTATGGCTAGTGGAAAAGACAGCAAGAAAGACTGGCCTAAAAACACAAGGAAGCCTCCTTTTATCCTTCATCCAGAGAAGCTCAGGTTATATACATCCTGGCCATTATAAAGACTTGCTTGCTACTCTAAACAAGGAGAGCTTGTTTGAAATGGACCACTTTCTTTGGTTCCCCACACTGCCTCAGCAAATGCAGGGAGATTGGGGGTGGAGGCTGGGGGGGCGTGGAACTTGGGGAGGATGTGATGTCATTTCCAGGTGATGCTGTAGGCTGCCTCCCCTAGTCTCTGTGGTCTTTACCATAGTGGAGACTAAGGGAAATTCCTAAAGCATGTCTACATAAAGGCCATTTATTCTCTCAGGTAAATGTGACACTGATAAGTATTGGAGTCGGGAGTCCATGGAATAGTGAAACAGCTAGATCTTTATTGCTGGTCCGGATGAAGCATTCAACCCAGAGCTCGAAGCCCTCCTTTTATGCTGGTCAGGGACAATCCCCTGACCTCACCCAACTGGCCTGATAGGCTATTATAAGTCTATTTACATCTCATAGGTTCCCTGCAAGGAACCTAGGTACATGATTGGTGGCCGGTTTGAATCCACATGGCCTTTGTTCTACCTGGCTGAAGCTCAGGTAGTTTCTTGGCCATGTGCTCTGGCCACATGATGGTCGCCATTACGGGAGCACATGGCGACCGCATGGTCAATACATAACAGACACCTACAACCTTAACCCCAATCAACTGCACTGAACTAATAAAGGAACTAGAGGAACCACAGCTGATGAAGAAACAAAATATGGGGATTGTCTGTGGGATGGGCCATATGTTGCTGGTCCCATCCCTGCTGGCAGCGAATTATGTAGACCAGAGACATGAACTCTCTCTGTGTTACATCACACACACCTCTTCTGACCAATGCTCCCTGTAAGCTGTGGAGTCTTATGAGCAAAAATTCTTCTTTTTGAGATACTGGCATTAAAGTTGTGAGCGAGGAATTGGCTACTGCATAAATTAGTTTGCTCTGGAGCCATCCTTCCTGAGCGAAGACAAAAACGTGTGAGCCGGAGGCTAAGAAACTGAGCTGGCTCACACTAACTCAGCTTAGTGTTTTTATGTGAGAGGAGAGGGCACTTGTCACGGGCTTGGCTCTGGATAGCATCTTTTCATTGCTCATCACATCTGGTTCTGCCTTGTTAGTATAATGAAGAATCACAAAGCATCTTAAACCGCCTTGTCCACCCCTTCATATGAGATCTGGATCTGACCCAGAGTACCAGTTTTACAAACAGACCCACTTCCTGTGGTTCTGCTCATTTGCCAATTGGTGTCCTGGCTGGGAAAATGCTGAATGCTCTGCACTTTTATCATTGATTTTCCAGGCAGGGAGGGAAAGACTCATAATGAAAGTGAATGGAACTTGCCCAGAAGAAATGTGGTCACCTGAGGTTGGAAATCAGAAGATCTGCTAGTATCCTGGCTACCCTGCTGCACTGCAGACTTCATGGTTAAGCAGCTTTTTGGAAGATGAGAACCTGGCTACTGTTGCTCGTGAACTTGTGAAAAACAAAACACATTTCGAATAGGGCTTCCCTTGGAAGTATTCAAGACAAGCTGTGGTGAATGTAGAATGAATCAGCCCATCTCTTGATGGAAGTGAATTGTGGCAAAGCTCTGAGCCCTGTTTTGAATAAACTCTATGAACTTCCAAGACAAATTCAGAGGACCCTTAGAAGCCCTAACTGGGGGACCTGCACATCTTAGGGACTAGCTTTCCTGCCTGAACCTGCCTGGCTGTTTAGATTATCTGAGGGGCTCTCTTTCACAGTTCATTCTTGTTCTAACAATGGGTCAATAACAGCATGGGGCAGAGTTTCATTTGTCTCTTTTTTCTCTGCCCTATCTGCTACCCCCCATGACGCCTAACAGTGCAAGCCTCTGCATAGCTAACTCCAATCAAAGCCCATTTATTTCAATAAACTTAGAAAGGAGTCCCCTCGTACAGTTTTGCACCACTAAGGTTGTTTTAGGCAAACAAAACCATTCTTTATTGCAACAGATTTTACTCATTGAATGGGACTTGCATAAATTTGTATTAATGCATGAGGCTTTAATTTTCAAGTATGGAAGGAAAGGTATGAGTGATGAAAAGTGCCATTAAGTTGCAGCTAACTTACGGTGACCCCATAGAGTTTTCAAAGCAAGAGACGAACAGATGTGGATTGTAATTGCCTGCCTCAGTGTAGAGGCCATGGAGTTCCTTGATGATCTCCCATCCAAGTACTAATCAGGGCTAACTCTGCTTTACTTCTAAGATCTGACAAGATCAGGCTAGCCTGGGCCATAAATTTGTTAATGTATGATGTTTTAATTTTCTATTATGCAAGAAAAGGTATTACATTTAAAAAATAAAGGTATGAGAAGACATGCCAGCTAGCCTTTCTTGGTGGGAAATGAACAGCTGCTTTTTATCTAGCAAATGACCCAATCAAAAGGAACTTCCTAAGGCACCCTTCAATTAATCATATATCTAATAGTGATAGATGGATCAAAAAAAAACAGGGCTTGGGTACATCTTTCTGCAAACCTGGAGTAACGTACTAATATATAAAAAAACTACTTACTAAATTTTTGTAGTTCAACCCCTCTCCACCCCCATAACCCCCCTCCCCGCAACTTCTTGGGTTGCCATAGAAAATATGAACCAAAAAATGGGGTCTACCAGGAAGGAAGGAACATTAACCAGATGACTGAATAGGGAAGGTGGAAGAAATGGGGCATGTGAGTAGGTTTTGGGATGGGAAACAACCAATTGGGCAGGTAGCAAGGAAGAGAGTAGGCAACTGGGAGGCAGAGTATAGGTTGGAAAAAGAGATAGAACAGGAGGGAAGGAAACTAGGACTAGCTCCTACTACAGCTCCTCACAGTTTCCTCATATCAGTCCTGTGGATGTCATCATAAATGGGGTTGGATCTCACTGAGGATTTTCACTGAAGGAAGGGTGTGTGTGTGATTTCCACTGATCATCACCTCCCACTGTAGACTTCCTACTTCTGTTCTTCCTCATGCTGTTTGGGGTGGAGGTCTCATGTCCAGTAGGAGCAGAAATTTGAGGGGAAATTTGGTCTCAAGCGGGAGGGGGGACAAGAAAGTCCCGCACTGCTGATGGAAATCCTTCTGCTGAAGGACCATTCACTCCCTTATGAACCTACCTGACCATGATGATCATCTTCTAAAGCCCAGCTTTGGGTGTCCCCATCTTCTGAGATTATGCAAATAGCAATCCAGGCACCCAAACTCTGGAACTCTCTCCCCAGGAAGATTCATCTGTCCCCTTCTGTTGCCATCGTCTGCCAGCAGGTGAAGACTTTTTTGTTTCATTTGGCGTTTCCTCAGTGATTCCTCCTTACTGTCCTACGTTTCAGGTGTTGTTTTTATGGGTATATATAATTTGGCTCTGGTTTTAATTAATTATGTGATTTTGTTTCTTTTGATGGTTTTTAAGACTTTATTATGTAAGTTTTAATTTGTTAGCCACCTTGGCAGCCCTGACGATGGCAGAAAGGCAGTGTATGAACTGTAAAATAAAATAAATAAATAAAATATTTTAACAGGATTCAAGCCTTGCTTGATCAGAGTGTTCACTGTCCCTTCCAACAATAAAACCGTATCTGACAATACTGAACCATAATAATTATTCTTTTCTTTTAGCATCCCCAGTGGAAAAGATATAGGGCATGGCCCAGGTGAGTGTGAAGCCTGGTTGATTTTGAGGGAAAGGCATGCACTGAACTGTCTCCTATGGGATTTCAAAGTGCTTAACTTTGGCTGGAGTATGCCCTTAATATTTTTGGAGTTTACAACCTGCTCCTAAGGACTGCAGACAAATGAATTAATACCAGCAAAGCAATGCAGACCACAGAGCTATACCAAGATTTTAAAGGAACAAGAATGACGTCACACACGGATGTGGCCAAAAAAAAATGTTTACAATTAAGTACAGAATTTCCAAACTGAGTGGAAGAGATAAGAAATTCTAGTAAAGGATGGGGTTAAGTTAAAAAGCTTAGAAAGATTCACAGCCCTGCCCTTTCATATATACAAGTTTAAATTGCAGAAATATAGCAAGGGAGAAAGAAAGAATATTGTAAGAGCCTGTGTGGTAGTCAGGGCTCATTTCGTAGCAGGAGCTCCTCTGCCTACTAGGCCACACACCCCTGATGTAGCCAATCCTCCAAGCGCTTACAGTAGCCCCTGTAAGAAGAGCTCTGTAAGCTCTTGGAGGATTGGCTACATTAGGGGTATGTGGCCTAATAGGCAAAGGAGCTCCTGCTACGAAATGAGCCCTGGTGGTAGTTACTTTATCAACAGTGCTGTCCTAAACCCTTCTAAACCCATTTACTTCAGTGGACTTGGAAGGGCGCAGCTGCTAGGACTGCAAAGCAAAGCGGAGAGTTTAAACTGTGACAGAACTCAAATTTATTAGCTATCCCCAAAACCCTGGTTCATAGAATATTATTTCTATTTTCCATTTTTTTCTTTTAATCAGAGACTTTTTGCACATGAAAGGGAGACCAATTAACACAGGAAAAGGAAAACCACACGAAGAGCTTAGAAGAGACCACAGTCCTTCAGATTTTCTTTGATGATGATGTCTGTCACAGCATCAAAGACAAACTTAACATTCTGGGTGTCCGTAGCACAGGTCATGTGAGCATAAACCTCCTTATCGTCTTTCCTTATGTTCAGATTTAGGAACTGGTTCTTGATGTAATTTCCAGCGTCTTCAAAGGTGTTTGAACCTAGTTGGAGGGGGGGAAAGGGGGACTGTCCATAAAATATGTCATATTTCTTAAAACCTTTCCCTTAGTCACAGAATCTATCTAGGTGTGCTCTCCAGATTGCCAGGTGTGGCTGATTCAGTGAAAGGCCCAGGTTTGTCCTATGTAATTGCTGAAACTGTTGCCAGCTCCAGGTTGGAAAATTCCTTGGGGGTAGAGCCTAGAGAGGGCAGGGCTTGGGGAGGGGAGGGACCTCAGTGGGGTATGATGTCATACAGTCCATCCTCCAGGTCAACCATTTTCTTCAGGGGAACCAATCTCTTTAGTCTGGAGATCAGTTGAAATTTGGGGGGCTATCCAGGTCCCACCTGAAGGTTGGCAAGCTGAGAAACTAAACCCCCAGAGAAGTGGAACGCTTAAACTTACCATTATATTCTGGAAAACAGACACTGAGATGCACCTTAGCTATCTTCTCTTGAAAGAGATCTTTCTTGTTTAGAAACAGCACGATAGAAGTGGTTGCAAAGTACTTGTGATTGCAGATGCTGTTGAACAAGTGGAGGCTTTCATGCATTCTGTTCTGTAGAAGTGGGGGGAAAGATCACAGAGCAATACCCTCATTCACTCTGACTGTGATACACTTTTCCTATCAAGGCAGCAGCCATTCAACCTGGACAGGTTATCAGGACAGGGGATAGGAACACTGCTAAAACACCATCTAAAGTGACACTAAATCCCTTCCACAAAACAGAGTCTTTAATCTTGGTCCTTTACTTACCACTTCTTCATCTTCCACAAGGACCATGTCGTAGGCACTGAGGGCAGCACAGAAGATGATGCAAGTCACGCCTTCAAAGCAGTGTATCCACTTTTTCCTCTCAGATCTTTGCCCTCCCACATCAAACATCCTAGGAAACAAAATGCATGGCTTATTTACAATAGTTCTATGCTGTTTGTCCATTGTACACCGAAAGCTGAACAATTAAAACCCTAAAAACAGATTGGGGCCTATTAACACACTCTTCCAACAAGAAGGAATCATGGTAGGGAATCCAATAAGCCAACGTGGATGAACAGAGAACTCTGTGATGTGCTAAGGGAGAAAAAGGAATGTTCAAGAAATAGAGGCAAGGACATACCTCTAAAGATCTGTGGGTTGCTAGGCATTGTAGGTCAGCCATCAGAGAGGTCAAAGCTCACAATGAGCTAAAGCTGGCCAGGCTCACTACAAGAAAATCTTCAGATATGTGAGGGGCAAATGCAAGATAAAAGAGGTGATGGGCCCACTGTTGGATGAAAATGGAGAAACTCTTGACAGAGGACAGAGAGAAAGCAGAAAGGCTTAATGCCTATTTTGCCTCAGTTTTTTCCCCTGAAGAAGAGAACAGGCTCTTCTACAGATGGTAGCAGGCAAGTCACAGCATCTGGGCTGCTGGCTGACATGGACAGAGAAGTAGTTGAGAAGCAACTGGCTGCATTGAATGATTACAAATTGCTCGTGCCAGATGGTATGCACCCAAGAGTGCTCAAAGAACTTTTTAGAGAGCTTGCAGAGCCTTTCCCCATCATCTTCCAGACCTCCTGGATGACAGGAGACATGCCACAAGACTGGAGGAGGGCAGATGTCATCCCAATTTTCAAAAAAAGGAGGAGGGATGGCCCAGGAAACTATAGGCCAATCAGTCTGACCTCCGTCCCAGGGAAGATACTGGAGCAGATTTTAAAGGGATCAATCTGCAAGTATCTAAAGGACAACTTGCTGATCCAGGAAAGTCAGCATGGATTGTCCCCAACAGGCCCTGCCAGACCAACCTCACTTCCTTCTTTGACTGAGTGACAAGCTTGCTGGACTGAGGGAATGCTGTTGATGTTGTTTACCTGGATTTCAGTAAAGGATTTGACAGGGTTCCCCATGATGTTTTGATGGATAAACTAGGGGACTGTGGACTGGACTCTAGGATAGTTAGGTGGATAGGGAACTGGTTGGAGAACTGCACTCAAAGAGTAGTTGTCAATGGCATTTCATCTGAATGATAGAGGTGTCCAGTGGGGTGCCTCAAGGCTCGGTTCTTGGCCCCGTACTTTTCAATATTTTTTTAATGATCTGGATGAGGGTGTGGAGGGGCTACTCATTAAATTTGCAGATGACACCAAATTGGGAGGTGCCACAAACACACCAGAAGATAGAGATAAGTTTCAATAGAATCTGAACACTCTAGAAAAGTGGGTGAATGTGAAGAAGATGCAATTTAATGATGATAAGTGCCGAGTTCTACATCTGGGTAACAAAAATGAGGAACACGCATATTGGATGGGGGGATACACTTCTGGGCAGCTGTGTGTGTGAACAAGATCTTAGGCTATGGGTGGACTGTAAGTTAAATAGGAGCAGCTAGTGTGATGCAGTGACAAAAAAGGCTAATGCAATCTTGGGGTGTATCAATAGAGGAATAACATCCAAATCGCAAGGCGTCATAGTCCCGCTGTACACTGCATTGGTCAGTCTACACCTGGAGTATTGTGTGCAGTTCTGGAGGCCTCACTTCAAAAATGATGGGGACAGAGTGGAGTGGGTACAGAGGAGAGCGATGAGGATGATTGGCGGCCTGGAGCCTAAGCCCTATGAGGAAAGGCTGAGGGACTTGGGAATGTTTATTCTGGAGTAGAGGAGGCTAAGGGGGCACATGATTGCTCTCTTGAAGTATTTGAAGAGTTATCACTTAGAGGAGGGCAGGGAGCTGTTCCCATTGGCAGCAGAGAAGAGGACTCACAATAATGGGTTTAAATTAAGGGTGGGAAGGTATTGGGAAAACTTTTTTACAGTAAGAGTTGTGCAACAGTGGAATCAGCTGCCTAGGGAGGTGGTGAGCTCCCCTTATGGCAGTCTTTAAACAGTGTCTGGACAAAGACTTGTCAGGGATGCTCTAGGCTGATCCTGCATTGAGCAAGGAGTAGATGGCCTGTATCCTATGTATTATTGATTTTTAAAAATGAGCATTTTGTCTTCAACAATCTTATAGTTTTTGCAGTGTTCATACAAGGACTAAAGCCTTTGATTGTGTGGACTGCAACAAACTGTGGCAAGTCCTTAAAGAGATGGGAGTACTAGACCACCTCACATGTCTCCTGAGAAACCTGTATAAGGGTCAAGAAGCGACAATTAGAGCCAGACATGGAACAACTGATTGGTTTAGATTAGAAAAAGGAGTACGACGAGGGTGTATATTGTCACCCTGCTTATTCAATTTATATGCAGAGAACATCATGCAAAATGCTGGCCAGGATGAATCACAAACTGGAATTAAGGTTGCTCGGGAAAACATCAACAACCTCAGATATGCAGACGATACCACTCTAATGGCAGAAAGTGAAGAGTACCTCAAGAGCCTCTTGCTACAAGTGAAAGAGGAGAGCACAAAAGTTGGCTTGAAACCTCAACATTAAAAAAAAAACTAAGATCATGGCATCCGGCCCCATCATTTCTTGGCAAATAGAAGGGGAAGTCATGGAAGCAGTGACAGACTTGACCTTCCTGGGATCCAAGATCACTGCAGATGGTGACTGCTGCCATGAAATTAAAAGACGCCTGCTCCTTGGAAGAAAAGTGATGGCAAACCTAGACAGCATAATAAAAAGTAGAGACATCACCCTGCCAACAAAAGTCTGAATAATCCAAGCAATGGTATTCCCAATAGTAATGTATGGCTGTGAGAGTTGGACCATAAGGAAATGTTATGTATTGACCATGCGGTCGCCATGTGCTCCAGTAATGGCGACCGCCATGTGGCCAGAGCACATGGCCAAGAAACTACCTGAGCTTCAGCCAGGTAGAACAAAGGCCAGGTGGATTCAAACCGGCCACCAATCATGTACCTAGGTTTCTCCCAAGGAATCTATGAGATGTAAATAGACTGATAATAGCCTATCAGGCCAGTTGGGCGAGGTCAGGGGATTGTCCCTGATCAGCATAAAAGGAGGGCTTCGAGCCCTGGGTTGTATGCTTCATCCGGACCAGCAATAAATATCTAGCTGTTTCACTATTCCATGGACTCCCGACTCCAATACTTCTCAAGAAAGCTGAGAGCCAAAGAATAGATGTGTTTGAGTTATGGTGCTGGAGAAGACTCTTGACTGCAAGGAGACCCTTGGACTGCAAGAAGATCAAATCAGTCAATCCTAAAGGAAATCAACCCTGACTGTTCCCTGGAAGGCCAGATACTAAAGCTGAAGCTCAAATACTTTGGCCACCAAATGAGAAGGGAGCCCTCACTGGAGAAGGCCCTGATGCTGGGAAAAATTGAAGGTCAAAGAAGAAGGGGACGGCAAAGGATGAGATGGTTAAACAATGTTATCAATGCAATGGACATGAAGTTGGGCAAACTCTGGAGGATGGTGCAGGGCCTGGCGTGATGTGGTCCATGGGGTCACAAAGAGTCAGACTCGACTGTGAGACTGAACGACAACAACAAATACCACATATGAGGACTAGTATAATGGTGTGACAAAAAAAAATAGTGACCCTAGGAGTCCCTGGTTCAGATCTTAACTCAGGATAAAACTGTTCATCTTAGGGGTAGCCACATTCTTGTTCCATTCACAAATAAAATAGGGACAGGAGAGTCAATTTCTAAAAGCAGAAACAAAAATGCAAGGAAAGCCTCACCCCCTCCTGTCTTACTCACTGCTCTTTGCGGTTTGAAACAGTGTTTTGCAGTCCAGCTCCAATACTGGGGGGTAAGCCAGGCTGGAAAGAAAGTACTGAAAACAACAGAACACAGGTGAAGTGGAAAGCTCCCTCACCAATGTGCTCCTTCTCATACAAAAATAAAACCCACTCTATTTTTTATAAATGATGCAAGCAGACCTATGAATAAATGCATCTGGCTACCCTCCTCTGTCTGTTTTTGGTCCACCATTATGGATTTACTAAATGGCCTCAAGCAACCTCAGCCCCTTCTACCAGGAGTCTCCAGTCTTGTTGAATCCATGGGCACCTTCGGAATTTTGAAAACTGGTAGCAGATACGACCACAAAAGGGCTGCTATGGCAAGCACTTCCAAACACAAAATGGCCACCAAGGGGCTTGGACCAATCACAGAATGTTTAGAGGTTCCAAGTCAAGTGTTCTCCTACCAAATACCGTATTTTTCGCTCCATAAGACACACTTTTCCTCCCCAAAAGAGTGTGTGGGGGGGAAGTGTGTGCATCTTATGGAGCGAATATGGAGCTTTTCTTACCTGTGACAGGGCTCTTTCTTCAGCAGGAATGCAGGGGAATGCCATTCAGGCTGGCATCCCAGCCTTCCCCCGCCCCTCCCTGCTGGGCCTGAGCTGTTAAGACTTAAAAGGGAAACGGCAGGAAAAACCCCACCAGGCTAAGTACTCTTTCCCTTTAAGTGCTTTTCCCCTTTAAGACAGCCAGCAGCAGAAAGCCCCGCCCACAGATTAAGCTCCCTGGCTACTTTGCACAGAAAGGCCTGGCTTTGCATGGCATGCCGACGTCTCTCCTTTCCTTTCTCTAGCTTCCTTCCTTCCTTCCTTTCCTTTTTTCTGTCTGTCTGTCTGTCTGTCTGTCTCTCTCTCTGTCCCCACCTTTCTTTCTTCCTTTCTCTTTCTCTCTCTATCTCCCCCTCCTTCCTTCCTTTATCTCTCTCTCTCTCTCTTTCTTTCTTTCTTTCTATTTCATTTTTTCCTGTTTCCCTCCTCTAAAAACAAGGTGCGTCTTATGATCAGGTGCGTCTTATGGAACGAAAAATACGGTAGGTGTTCTCTGCAGACACAAGGTTGAGCCCCCCCCCCCGACTCTTTTGAAACAACTACTCCAGTGTGGTGGAGGAATGCCAGGACTGGCACTTTGCTTTGGTGTAGAGATGTTCTGGGGAAGAAAGAACCAAGCACCAGGAAATACACTGATGATCACCATGGCACCCATGGGCACCATGTTGGGGTTCACTGGTAAAACCTGAGATCATGTATGTGGTGCTTTGAACAAACAAAAAGTGCCGTACAGATGTGCCCTGAGTTAATAACCTTCTGATATTTATGCAGATCTCTGGTGACGTTCAGTGTTACAGCTGAGAAATGGTTGGCTTCTATAATTCTATACAAATTCTTAGACAGCTCTTTATAGTGATGAAACTTCCCCAACTGCCTTTCCCCTTGTATCCCCACAACAAAATCGCTAGAGATATACTTTTAAAATGTATGAAAGTGGGCAGTTCAGAGAACCTAGCAGTTAGCTTGTCATAAAGTCGCTGAGCCATAGCAGAATAGCAACTACAGATTTTAACAACACACACCCCAAAAAGCTGTCCGGGGTACACAGAAGAGGGATGGTGGCCATGGGAAACTGACAAAAGGAAAATGGTGCCAGTGGGGGCGGGACCTTTAAAATGTGCACCTTCCCATCCAGATGGCTTGCTGACGTACTTGGACAGTGTTCATTCCAGAAAGAGCATAACAAACTATCTTTGAGAAAGAATATACTGAAAGTGGGAAGGTTTCTAATGAATTTTGAGAGGATGACATGATGTAGATGTCCCTTCCCCCAAATATGCTGCCCCTTACCCGAAAACCCTGTTGCAGTTTGGAAGCCAATATAGAAAAATGTATCTCTGCCAAGATCACATATAGATATGGCTTATTCAGCTTGTTCTTGAAAATCCAGTGCAATTTCATTGAGATTAGTTACTCTCCTGATCTTAATACACCGAGACGAGACTCTGATGCCTCCTAAATGCTGTTTCTCAAACACATTCAGCAATATTTAGTATCTTGATAGGCAATTATACAGGACAGAGAGGGGCAGCAGCACAGCAGCATTTTTTTACTTAGAAGCAAGAAAGAATCAGCTAAACCCTTGAGTTGGTCATATGATTTCAAAGCACAAAGGGTATTTCGGAAAGCTTACCTGTCTTAACAGTTTGAAAAAAGTTTACTAGCTGCAGAATGTAAAATACCAAGAGGCGTAGTAAATGTTAGTATCGACGTCAGGGTGGCTTCTTAGAACAGTTAGGAAGTAGACAGATACTGATACCTCTTCATGGGGTTGGGCTCAAAACTGCTATTAAAAATTATCATTATCCCCGAAGGCTTTATCTCTACTCTCTGACCAGTACTTTGTTATGCTGATGTCAGAATCAGGGCTGGGGGGTGGGGCTGGGAGACAAAATTAGGGGCCTAAATTAGCTGGGGGGCCCTGAAGCCAGGACCACAGTGCATTCAGAATTCATATCAATTTATTTTATTTCTAATGCAGTTCTGCATTGTATCCACTAGGGACGCAGAGAAGGTGCAGCGCAATAAACAGCAGTAGCTCTGTCTACTGGCCTTGGCTTTCTGCAGAGTTCACCACAAGGAGGCAAACACTTGCTAAACTCCTCAACCAAGCCATCAGTGGAGCAAAGCAAGGCTAGCCGGCACAACTCATGGCTGCTACAGTCATTGCCAGGAAGCAGCCTCCTAACAAGGTTGTTGTTTCCAGCAGTCTGTTTACCTCTTCCTTTCCTTCAACCCAGCTCCATAGTTTTGTCTGCTCAGCCAGATCTTACAAAGGGGTAGCCCTGCTGGTGTGTTGTAGAAAATAAAACCACCATTCCTCTTTTTCTTAATTTTTCTTCCTCTTTTTCACACTTTTCTCCTCCTTCATTTTGCTCTCTTGCTTTCATGAGCGGCTTTCATTTTTTGATCTCCTTCTTGTAACCAGTGTTCCCGCTAAGCTGAGTTAGTGTGAGCTAGCTCACAGTTTTTGAGCCTCTGGCTCACACATTTTTGTCTTAGCTCAGGAAGGATGGCCCCAGAGCAAACTCAGAACTTTAACGCCAGTAGCTCACAACGTGGATTTGTTCGCTCACAAGACTCCACAGTTTAGATGGAGCATTGCTTGTAACCCCACCCCACCCCTTATTTGTCAGTCTTGCTCTCATTTCCTTCTCATCCCCTGTTGGCCGCTTATAACATACTTAACAGTAGTATAGCAGCAAACCCGTGTTAATATTATGAAGGGTGTGTGTGTTAATATTTCCATATGATCTATCAGTGTAGTAAAAGGATGTTCCCCTCTCCACCCTTTACATGCATAGTACTGGAATGTTGGTGGTTTTGGTTTTAGTGGTTACTCATGTAGAACAAAAGTTAGAATCCCCCCTCGGTTTAACAGGCAGTGTGTTATTGTTGTTATCAGCATTAGTGGGATATCTTAGATCCCTTTGTAAGTGTTACTTTGCTACTGTAGACATTAAGCTTTGTGTTATATGACAAAAGACAATCTTTTTTAGTTTGCTGGCTAGGCGGGGTATAAATCCAAATAAATAAATAAATAAAATCCCAGTGATTTCAGTACTTTTCATCTACCACAGTTACATAATCAATTTGCCCCTGCTTCCTTGCTAGGTAAAGGTAAAAAGGTAAACTGAAATTGATTTCTTACTGATTTACTTACTGAAAGTTTATTGTCAGGGGTCCGTTGGAGCTGGAGCGCACAGGAGCACAGCTCCGGGAGTGAGGAGCCCAGGGGGTGGGCACATGACCAAGCCCCGCCCCCTCCTCGGCTTCCCTGAGCAGTGCAGAGGCGCAGCGCCCTGGGGAAAGCCCTGCTAGGGTCTTTATTGTTTTTAATGTTTTGTTTTAATATTGATAATTTTATCATTGTTCCTTTTATGACTGTGTGCTGCTTTTCCAGAGACTTGCTCAAGGTGGCATATAAATTTTCTAAGTATTCCATTTTTTATCTGGGCACATGGCACATAAGTACTGGAGAAATTTCACCAACCCTTCAGCAGCTTCCACCCCATCAGTTTGGTGTGGTGGTCAGGAGTTGGACTCTAATCTGGGAGAACCGGGTTTGATTCCCCACTCCTCCGCATGCAGCTGCTGGTGTGACCTTGGGCCAGTCACAAGTCAGGCAATCAGACAAACCAAGGCTGGTCTCAGGAGGGAAGAAGAGTCCTGCACTCTGGGAAGACCAGGTGAGGCTATCACAGGCAGGGGTCATTTCATAGAAAAAGAGGTGCAGGAGCTCATTAGCATAACTCATTTGCATATGCCACACCCCCTAACATACCGAAAGTGTGTCAGAAGTCGACACCCACCCCTCAGGCTCCACTCCACAGGTGAGTGAAACTGACCTGCTCTTCCTCCATTCCCTTCCCCATCCAATACTTTGTGCAATAAAAATAAGCGTAAAGAACACACCCTCATTCTCTTCCTGCTCCCTTGAAACCACCAGGTTTCAAGTAGACTTGAGATACCCAGGACATGTGCACCACCCATCCCTTCCCCTTCCCCTCCCCACAACAGGACACCCTGTGAGGTAGGTGGGGCTGAGAGAGGTCTTTTGAGAACTGCTCATGAGAGAACAGCTCGGAGAGAACTTGTGACTGGCCCAAGGTCACACCAGCAGCTGCATGTGGAGGAGTGGGGAATCAAACCCGGCTCTTCCAGATTAGAGTCCAACTCCTGACCACTACACCAAACTGATAAGGTGGAAGCTGCTGAAGGGTTGGTGAAATTTCTCCAGTACTTATGTGCCATGTGCCCAGATAAAAAATGGTATACTTAGAAAATTTATATGCCACCTTGAGCAAGTCTCTGGAAAAGCAGCACACAGTCATAAAAGGAACAATGATACAATTATCAATATTAAAACAAAATATTAAAAACAATAAAGACCCTAGCAGGGCTTTCCCCGGGGCGCTGCGCCTCTGCACTGCTCGGGGAAGCCGAGGAGGGGGCGGAGCTTGGTCATGTGCCCGCCCCCTGGGCTCTTCACTCCCGGAGCTGTGCTCCTGTGCGCTCCCGCTCCAACGGACCCCTGATCACAGGAGAGGGCAATTTCAACCCATGGATGGAGCCAGCAGATAAAAGAGACATGCCATGAGGCAGATGGGAGATGAACCCAAGCAGGCTGTTATGTTTGGGCTGATTCTCTTTATAACCCGAGTTGGTCTGTTAATTAAAGATTGCTACTGCTGTCCCCAGTGGCCTCTGCCTGGTCATTGCAGCCAGGAACAAAGGTAAGAACATAGACCAATGTCGAACCCCCCAGCCTTTTATGACTCTTGCCACTCAGAGTCAAATTAACCTATTTGCATCACTAAAAATACATGCATTTCCCCCAAAGGTTTTAATCTCAAATTATGCAAAAGTTGTTAAAAAAAACACATAACAAGAACAACTGAACTGAAATATTTTTCCAGCATATTGGCGGGGGGGGGGGGGGGGATGGATTCCTACAGTACAAGTGAACCGTAAAATACCCAAATATGCACAGGTTCTTGCATCCCTAAATAAGGACGGTTAGAACATTAGGGAGATGAATCCATGCTCCCTGCGTGGCATGGTATCATTTCTTTGCTATTTGCTAACCTAATTCTATAAATCATATGCAAAGCATTTTACAAATACTGATCTGCCTCAGCTCCCCCCAGAAAAGGGAAAGAAAGAAAAATAACCACTTTTTAAAATATGAGAAGTGGCATCAGTATTTGTACCTAAAAGTCAGCATATCTGATGTTACTGTTGATGCTACAGGCAAAACAGGGTTGCTCTCTTTGCTCTTCAGGATGTGTCAAATGAGTGATGGAGAGTTCAAAGGTATTTGAAAGGTACTTTCAGATTGATCCTGCTGCCTAAACCCAAACCACGGTTTTATCCACATGTTTCAATTCCCCCCATATCAGTATGATGTTGACAGTCACCACAAACTCAGCTGCCTGCATCCAACAGCCTAACCTGCATGTTAGGCACTTCCTTCCATGTCACTGCAAATCTTGCCCCCTCCCCTCAAATCAGGCAGTGGCATGGCAGGAACCAGGGGTCCGTTGGAGCGGGAGCGCACAGGAGCGCAGCTCCGGGAGTGAGGAGCCCAAGGGGCGGGCACATGACATGTGCCCGCCCCCTCCTCGGCTTCCCCGAGCAGTGCAGAGGCGCAGCGCCCTGGGGAAAGCCCTGCTAGGGTCTTTATTGTTTTTAATGTTTTGTTTTAATATTGATAATTTTATCATTGTTCCTTTTATGACTGTGTGCTGCTTTTCCAGAGACTTGCTCAAGGTAGCATATACATTTTCTAAGTATACCATTTTTTATCTGGGCACATGGCACATAAGTACTGGAGAAATTTCACCAACCCTTCAGCAGCTTCCACCCCATCAGTTTGGTGTGGTGGTCAGGAGTTGGACTCTAATCTGGGAGAACCGGGTTTGATTCCCCACTCCTCCACATGCCACTGCTGGTGTGACCTTGGGCCAGTCACAAGTTCTCTCAGAGCTGTTTTCTCATGAGCAGTTCTCAAAAGACCTCTCTCAGCCCCACCTACCTCACAGGGTGTCTTGTTGTGAGGAGGGGAAGGGGAAGGGATGGGTGGTGCACATGTCCTGGGTATTTCAAGTCTCCTTGAAACCTGGTGGTTTCAAGGGAGCAGGAAGAGAATGAGGGTGTGTTCTTTACGCTTATTTTTATTGCACAAAGTATTGGCTGGGGAAGGGAATGGAGGAAGAGCAGGTCAGTTTCACTCACCTGTGGAGTGGAGCCTGAGGGGTGGGTGTCGACTTCTGACACACTTCCGGTATGTTAGGGGGTGTGGCATATGCAAATGAGTTATGCTAATGAGCTCCTGCACCTCTTTTTCTATGAAATGGCCCCTGGCAGGAACCATCTGCTGGCAGGCTGAGCTGCTGTACAGAAATGGCTCACTTGAGGGGCTTCAAGGCAGCTGTTTATAAGAACAGCTGGCCTTATAAATTAGTAGGATTATGCAATGCAACTAGTCCTTAAAAACAAACATACATCTAATCTTGTATCAATATTTTGTATTTCCAGTTCTCCCTACCAGTCTTCTGAATGTTGACCTTCATCTGAAAGGTCGTAACACCGGGATCCTGAGCTTTTCCAAAAGCACATGCTCTACCGAGGGACCTCCATGACTTCCCCAGCAGCACTGTCTTTGGGGAACCTCCACTTGCTGCACGTGCTCACAGACAGAACAAAACCCTCTACAGCCTTGCAAGCAGCTCCTGAGCTTCAGACCCAATTGTCTGAATTAGGCTGCAAATTCACTGGGGGTGGATCAGGGGAACACCAAGAAAAAGCTTTCATACCGGAAGTGTAAATCCTTGAAAGAAAACTGAGTCTCAATAATCCCCGTGGTCTTGACTCGTGAGCGAAGGACATCCTGCTCATTTGGTACGTAGCCAGGGGTGGTGAGTCTGTCCAAATCATTGAGATAACTGCAGAAATCAGAGATGGAGAAGAATTAGCTTGGCAGGGATGAAGAGCCTCATTCTGCTCTGCATGCATCACTTCTCAAGAGAAAAGGGAATTGAACCTGCAAGGAAACCACTGCCCTGAAGGCAGATTTTTATCCACTGTGGTCAGGTTCTAGAATCTTTCACTGATGCAATTCCTGCAAAATCATTACTGAGCCATATTAAACTATTGAAAAGGTAGAAGAAGAAGAGAAGAGAGAAGAGATTGGATTTATACCCCGCCCTTCACTCACCTGGAGTCTCAGAGCGGCTTACAAACGCCTTTCCCTTCCCCTCCCCACAACAGACACCCTGTGAGGTAGGTGGGGCAGAGAGAGCTCTTTCCCAGGCTGTCCTTGAGGGAACAGCTGGTACAGAGCTATGGCAACAACAATGTTTGTTGCTAACTCTTAAGAGAAGACACAGTAATCAGAAATGCACTATTATCCTGGATTTTATTTTTAAATTAATGTCCTTCTATGATTTCCCCCCGCCCCCAGGTTTTAGGTCAGCTTTTTTATATGTTCTCAAAGAATTAATTAAAATAAATACGTTTCAAAAATAAAGTGCCAGTATCTCATAGTAGCAAATAACAGGTGTTCAATATATGTATAATTTGAGAATGAAGGCTACTGTTGTGAAAACCAGCCTGCTACTTACTAGGCAGCCGAGTCATTGAGCTGGTATTCTGATGCCCTTTCAAAACAGGCCTGGATCCCTGGATCCTTCCACAACCGTTTGATTATTTCAGCCAGTTCTGGAGACATGGTGCCATCCTCCATGGAATCTGCCATGGCAAAAAGCTGCTTTTCGTCTTCCTGAAATTAGAGCTGTACAGCTGAGTCTTTCCTTTTGTTTTCTTTGAAAATACCATGCAGTATTTGAATAGGGCTGCCAAGTCAGCCCGGGGGTGGGGGATCCCCCGCTACAGTGGTTCCCGATCCGCTGGCCAGCATTCGGCCGTCGGGGGAAACCCCACCGCCGAGG
The DNA here is from genome assembly GCA_029233225.1 of Lepidodactylus listeri. Lineage (NCBI taxonomy): Eukaryota > Metazoa > Chordata > Lepidosauria > Squamata > Gekkonidae > Lepidodactylus > Lepidodactylus listeri. The sequence goes on from JARCFY010000008.1 coordinate 102,339,755, forward strand.
TCGTCCAACCTGGACGACCTCCCTCACGTAATGACGTCACCTGGAAGTGACGCCATCACGTTGGGGGCATTGCCAGGGCGACACTCTGGCAATTGCCCCAAAACTCTATGATACCATAGAGTTTGGGGGCGATTGCCAGAGCGTCGCCCTGGCAACGCCCCCAACGTGCTAATGTCACTTCCAGTGACACCACCTGGCGCGCACGCTTTGCGCGGCCGCTGGGGAAGCTCCCGGCCAGCAGAGCTTCCCCCCCCACCGGTAAGTTTAATACACTTGGCAACCCTGTATTTGAATGAGCAGTGAAACCTGCATCTATCAAATTCCACATTGTCTATCGGTACCAGCAGAGGCTCTAGGGTTGTTAGTTTTGAGCTGGGAAATTCCTGGAGATTAGGGGGCAAAGCCTGAGGCAGGTAGTGACTGGGGAGGGGAGAGAGTTCAAACAGGATGTAATTCCATAGACTCCAGCCTTTGATGCTCCCATGTCTTCCACGTGGTCTGGAAATCATTTGTTGTTCCAGGACACTCCAGGCCCCACCTGGAGATTGGCGAGCCTGTCCCATGTGATCCCACAACCATCAAACAGCTGTGGTTTGCTCTGTTTAACACATAGAGCTGTCAGCATTGGCTTTGGCAGTTCATGGAGGTTTGGAGGAGGTGCCTAGTAAAGGACTTCAGTTTCTTCTAGACTCTGTGGTATATCATAGCTTGGAAGCTACCATTTCCTCCAGGGGGAACTGATCTCTGTAGTCTGGAGATGTAATTTCAGAACAACTCCAGGCCCCATCTGTAGACTGCCAACTCTTCCTACAGAGCATACTGCTCTGATATAGCTCCTCATTGGGAATCTGTATGTTTGTATTGGCAGGGTAAAGAGCAGCCCTGCCGGGAAATGACTTTGGGGGCTGACACTCCCCCCCCCCCCAGCAATGTGGTTTCAGTCTGAATCAGAGTCCCACACCCTAGGTATCAAAAAGAAAACAAATGTCTGGAGCTAGGTACGTGTGTCCCATCTCCTCTGACCCTTGGTGTAGTGCTAAATCAGGTAATGTAGAAGTAGTTCCTAGAATATAAGTTTTGTTTTAATGTCTGGGAAGAAGAGGGGGTTTGGTTACTTATGAAACAAATGAACATGAAACAAATGAACATGAGAAGTTCAGACCAGTGGTCCATCTAGTCCAGCATCCTGTTTCACAGCATGGCCAACCAGTTAGTACAGAGGGACAACATAGAGCATAGACAACATAGCGCATAGAAGTCGAGGCCATCCCCTCTTGGCTCTGGAATTCAGGGGTTTACTGTTCCTGAACACAGAGGTTCCCTTTAATCACCATGGCTAGCAGATATTGATAGACCTATCCTTCATGAATTTTTCTAATCCCCTTTTAAAGCTGTCTATGCCTGTGGCCATCACTACATTTTCTGGTGGCAATTACACATTTTAATCACTTGCTGTGTTTTTTAGTCCATCCGGAATCTATTGCCCATCAGCTTCATTGGATACCCTTGAATTCTAGTATTTTGAGAAAGGGAGGAAAAAAATATCAGCTCTCTTCACCCCATGCACAATTGTATAAACCTCTATCATGTTCCCCCTTACTCATCTATTTTCTAAACTGAAAAGTCCCAGACCGATTTCCCACAAGCGTTGCCCCGGCGCTGCCCTGGCGTTGGGTCCTCCGTTTACCCTGATTACAGCTTCAATTTCACACTATTTGCCATGGGGCGCATTTTGACCTGGGGCTTCACGCAATTTCCTCCGCGGCTTCAGTGATCCTGTTTTTTGAGGATCACTGAAGCCGTGGAGGAAATCGCATGAAGCCCCGGGTCAAAATGTGCCCTGCGGCAAATAGTGTGAAATTGAGGCTGCAATCGGGGCAAATGGAGGACCCAATGCCAGGGCAGCGCTCGTGGGAAATCGGTCCCAGACTCATAGGGAAGGTGCTTTAACCCCCTAATCATCTTGGTTGCTCTCTTCTGTATTTTTTCCAGCTCTGTGATGATCTTTTTGAGATACAGTGACTGGAACTGTACACAGTATTTCAAATGAATCTTCCCCAGTGATCTATAATATCAGCCGTTTTATTTTCAACCCATTCCTAATAATCCGTAACACAAAGTTTGCCTTTTTCACCACTGACATTAAGAATCACAAAACTGAGAAACCTGTAGGAGAACATTTCAATCTCCCAGGGCACTCAATGGGGGACCTCAAAGTAGCTGTTTTATTGCAAAGGAATTTCAGAAACAGACTGGAACGGGAGATTGCTGAATTACAAGTTATTACAACACTCAGGACAATGGAATCCCCAGGGTTTAACAGAGATATCAGGTTTCTATTTCACTACACATACTAAGTCTCTCAGTTCTTGCTTATACCCAGGATTAAACTTTGTTGGTCATAGGGCGTGATCATAGGCACCCATTAGCCACGTGAGAGGGACGACTCACTGGCGGATCAAAGCGGCGCGATCACACCAGCACATCTGGGAGGCGTCCCACAAACGTCGGCAAGTCATCGCAAGCCATTTTAATCCACCAGAGAAGCGGAGAAAAAACTACTAGGGAAAATGCAGTAGCAAATGGTTTACTGTGGGCCACAGCCGGACTTTCCCTGTGTGATCACTCCAGCACAAACTTGTGGCATCCGGGATAGTCTGATCAGGCTATCCCAATGCCATGCCATTGTTTTTTCCCCCCTTCTCAGTATGCACATCATCACATACCGCCATTGGAAGCCCTCAAGATGGAGAAGCGATTCATCGATCCCCTGTGTAAGTGACTCAGAAACCAACAACAACAACAAAAACCCCAACTCGCCCATGGTTGCATCTGATCACACAGCGGCTAGTTGCGCCGACAGCTTCGCCAACCTGTGTGATCACGCAACTGCGGGTCAAATTGCTCCGGGGCAAAATAGCCTCGCTCCCCCCCCCTCGGATTATCTCACTCGTCTGGCCGCAGCCTTAAAGTTGCCATTGGACTCAAATTCACATCTCACATCTATTTGTCAAATCTTACATTATCTGTATGCTGGTTTGCTGTTATTCACAGATCTTACCATCTGCTTTAATACAACCTTAGCTATACTTATTGCTCAATTACTTATGCATCAAGACTCTAATTAGCCCTTCCTAGCAATTAACCCCCCTCTATCTATATGTAATGGCTGAGGAAGTCTTGCTTCAGTGTATCTGAAGAACTGTCCATACACAAAAAAGTTTATACCCAGAATTAAACTTTGTTGGTTTTAAGGGTGCCACTGGACTCCAATTTTGTTCTGTTGCTTCAGACCAACATGGCTCCCCACCTGAAAAAATTTGACTCAGCTCTTCAGACTCCCTTCCTGAAAATAGTGTCTGTGGCATGGGTACATGCCTCACACTCTTTACAATGAATACAGAAGCAAAAAATTCATTGTGCTTCTATGCGATCTCACCATCTTTCTTTAGCCGTCCCTTTATTCCTTAGTCATCCAAAGGCCCTACTGCTTCTCTGGCTGGTTTCATGCTCTGGATATATTAGAAATGTTTAGTGTCTGTCTTGATGCTTTTAGCATCCTCAGATTCTCTTTTTGCATGCCTAATTATTGATTTACATTTCTTTTGCCAGAGCCTGTGGCCCCTTTTGTTCAATTCTCTGGGGCAGACCTTCTACTTTTAACCGAAGCCTCACTTCTGATAGCGTCTTTGACTTGCAGTGTTAACCATGCAGGCATTCTTTTAGACTTGGCGGCTGCAGTCACATGCACCAGTTGAAGCGCAGGGGAAGAGATGCTATTTCCCCCAGAGGAATTTGACATGCATTTGTTTCCCTTGCACATAAATGAGCAATCAAGGAATTGCACGTCCACACTGAGGGCCCTCTGTGGAGTATGCAATGATGCGCATACTGCTAAGGTGGGGGGGGGGGGTGAACACAGCACAGAATTGGGATGGCATGATCAGACCATCCCAACAGCATGAGAGTTTGCTTGAGCGGTCAGACAGGGTAAAGTCCGCCTGTGGCCTGCCTTATCCAGATAACACCAGACTTTCCCCGGTGTCTTTTAACTCTGCTACAGTGACGGAGCAGCATGGGTTGCCGACGACTGCAGGACGCTTCCCAGATGTTACTGTCTGCTTTAGATCCGTCAGGCATTTGCACCTATGTCGGATCTAAAGGAGTGTGTGATTGCAGCTGGCCGTGCCTTTCCTAACCTGTGGAATGTATTCTATCTGGGCTTCAATTAGTGTGGTTTTAAATAACTTCCAAGCATCTTGTAGGGCAGGAGTGTCGAACTCATTTGTTACAAGGGCCGGATTTGATATAAATGGCACTTTGTCAGGCCGGGCCATAAAATGTCATGCCAGGTACCAGAGATTTAAACTCGATAAAGAACAGCAGCTGGTAAACTCTATCCTCACTACAAGGCCCCATGGGCTGGGAGGGGGGCAGAGGAAAACCCACATGAGCAGACTGGAGAGCCAGCAGTGCAGCGCTGGGCAGACGCTCCCATGCTGCTTGACTGCTGCAGACAAGGTTGTTCTGCTGTGCTGAAGCCACAATCAGAGTGGCTCCACCCCCACCCACCCCCGAGCAGTCCTCTGTTCCATCCCTTTCATCAGTTCCTTGCCGGCAGCATAAGCGCCCTGGCAGGCCGGTTCTAGACCCCAGCTCTTATGTCTGACACCCCTGCTTTAGGGATTTGACTCTCTTATGTTTCCCCTTCATCTTCCTTTTAACTATTCATCTCATTTTTGTAAAAGTTTCCTCTTCTGAACTTAAATGTTACAGTTTCAGACTTTAGGAGTAACTTCCCATTGAATGCTGAATTTAGTAGCATTGTGGACACTGTTCCCAGCTGGTACCATACTCTTTACATCTCTCACCAGGTCTTGAGATCCTCTCAGAACTTGTACATTCACACATTACAGAGAACATGAGTTAGTTCCACGGCCCCCAGCCTGTGTTCTGTGTACCGGTCACACTTGAGTTGCAGTTTCTCCTCAGTTCCTCCATGTACCGTGCCTGATTCAAATTATGACTGCGGCCTCCCATGCTGATGGTACTGTCTTGACTTGAAATGGTCCATGGGGAGGGCACTATTTGGTCTTTTGGGGACATTGAATGTGCCAAATAACACACCCTCACAACCCACTGCTGGTCAGCAGAACAGCACAGGCGGACGACCTAAGCCCCTTTTCCATGTGCGTTACAGCTGTGATCTGAATCAGGCACTGAACACGCCAGAATTGAGAACAGCGAACAAATGACATGTGACCAACCTGTGTTCTCAATAATTTGTGAATCCTTTCCTTCACATCTGTCTAATGTATACAACCTTTCAACTAAGCAGGGCAGCTCCCGTGCCAATGCTAACAGAAACCAGGGCTGCACCCCAGAGGGATGTGGCAGCTGTGTTGCCCCTCCTTTCCTGGCCAAGCTGCTGGGCTCTTTATGGCAGTGCAATGCTAGATTTCATACTCACTTTCCTTTGTGCATTTCCATACTCGATCCCAAGGGTGGACATTGCCTTCACAATCGCTAGTATAGACTGCATAGTATTGCTGTAAACCACAGATTTATACTCTCGGCACTCTTGGTCCGTGTAGCCGTCTTTGTGGATGATCCTAGAAAGGCAGGAGATCTCAAAGACAGGGACAGTTGGCAGAGACAGCAAAAGTGGGGAGCTCACTGAGGTATGGGGATACAATCTTTAAATGGGTTCGCATAATACTATTCTCTAAGAGCAATGAATTGTGGGGCAACCATTGTAACTTTAAGCATAATTTTTGGATATCTGTTACAGGCTTGCCAGGTTCTATCAGAGAGGGGTTTTTTTTGTAAATCCTACAGCATCCCAGGTTCCCCACTGTGCAGCTGGGCCCACCCTGGCAACTGGCACTGCACAACTGGGACATAGTTTTCCTAGAAGTGATGGCAGCCCCCGGCCCCTTATTTCTCCAATGTTTTGAGGTCATTCTTAAATGGGCCTGAACATGTGGCCATTCCAACCCATATTTTATCAATTGCTCAGTTTCTCTGTAGACACTGGACCTGCCCTGAGAGCTCTGTAAAATTCACCCTACACTGTACTGGAAGTACTCCAATAAAACCTGTTTGGAGTAGCTACATGCAACATAATCCTGGATCCACAGTATACTAACAATCTCTTGTTTTGATCAATAAATAGCAGATGATTTGCTGGGGGAAAAGGAAATAATAATAAGGAATAATAAGGAATACTGTCTTGACTTGAAATGATCCATGGGGAGGGCACTATTTGGTCTTTTGGGGACACTGAATAATTTTCTTTTGTGTTTTGTGGAGGACCTTCCCTTCATCATATGCACAGATAAGTCCAGGGACAATATATCTAAACACTCATTTTACTCAATGGTTTTGACCAGTTAAAAGCAAGGCAGGACATTCATTTGGGAAAAAGGGGACCATAGGCTTGTCCCCACTTTCAACCATGCCTTCCTTGGCTCAGCAATGGATATGCAACTTCTAACTTCATGGATGGGCACAAATAAGAGTACAATATATGGAACACCAATGCAATCCAACCTTGAGATTTTGAGGACTGTGTCTGGGGAAATTGGAACTTACGGAGGATACATCGCCACTTCCAGGTGATGCTCTAGTCTAGAAATTTCCTCTAATCTCTGTGATAAAGACCATAAAGACATGGAGGAGTTCCTAGAGTGTTACTACGGAAGCCATTTTCTGACCATTTCCCCCCAGACTCCTGATTTTCTCAAGGGTGGGGGATTGGGGCTGAGGGCTGGGCTTACCCACCACAGGCAAGGAAATGGCAAGCCTAATCATATATTAGGCCATATCCAAGGCCATATCCAGGGATACTTACATCTGGAAAATGAACCTATGAAGGGCCAAGACTGATCTTTTGACAAACCTAAAAATGCCCCAGGTTTGCAAAAAAAAAATAATCTCAGATCTAAAAAACAAACATTTTTTGCCATAAAATTACAGCTGACATGGCCACCCCTTCAATTTGTCAAGGCAAGAGACATTCAGAGGTGGCTTGTCATTGCCTGCCTCTGCATTACAACCCTGGCATTCCTTGGTGGTCTCCCATCCAAATACTAGCCAGGGGTGACCCTGCTTAGCTTCCAAGATCTGACAAGATCAGGGTAGCCTGGGCAATCTGAAATCTTTTTTTTAAAAAACCCCCAACAACATATAACCTCAAAATGATGAAAGGAGTATCTGTAGATTTAAAAATGGATACCCTCAGTGGTTGTTGCTAGGTAACCATAACAAGCTTAATTTCTGTCAGTAACACGAGCGGGGGGGGGGGGGGGGAGGGAGGGAGGGGCCTTTTCAAGACTGTTTTAGCCTTTGAGGAAGGACTCATTGGAGTGACCTGATACTACATGACTTGGATGACTCACCCAAGAAAGCCAGTGTGGTGCAGTAGTTAGAGTTTCAGACTTCGACAGTGAATCAGTGTTCTGTCCTGGAAATTCACTGGTGAACTTGGGTCAGTTCCATATTCTCAGTCCAATTTAACTCACAGGCAAGGCCAAGGTTGACCATTAAGAACACCTGGATGCCTCCTCCCTCCACCTGGGCCAGCCAGCCCTCCGACGGAAGGGCTGAGTCCAACCCACCCAAGCCCTACAGAAGGCTGGAGAGGTAGCATCCAGCCATCCCGGGAAACAGAGCCTGGCTCACCAGAGCCCCACATGAGAGGGGGGAGGTAGTGGTGTTTGGCTCAGCCTGCAGGAAGTGAGGCAGACACTGGTGCCCTTCCTGGCCAAGCCTCACATGAGGTGAGGCAGATGGCGGTGCCTGGCCCAGTTGAGCCCCAGCTGGGGCGAGGCAGATGGAGGCATCCAGCTGAGCCCTGCACAAAGCGAGGCTGATGGTGGGGCTTGGCCAATCTCTGCACAAGGTGAGGCACCCTGCTCAACCCAGCTGAGCCCCACACAAGGTGAGAGAGAGAGAGCCTGGCCAAGGTAAGGTAGGCAGTGCCCAGGTTGTCCAGGACAAGGGAAGCAGCCCCTGGCCGGCCTGAGGCTTTCTTGAGGTGAATAAAGCAGCACCTGGACAATTGGTTAGGTAGACTGCCTCTTTCTTCTTCCTTCCATCCCCCCTGTGGGAGCAAGGGGGATGGAAGACTGCCTCTCCCTTCTTTGGGGGCAGAGCTAAGGCTAGGAAGGGCCCCTTTCCAGAGATTTCACTCCCAGTCCACCCCTGCCCACGGGGTTGTTCTGAGAATAAAATGGAGACAAGGAGAATGAAGTAAGGTCCTTTGAGTCCCCACTGTGGAGAAAAGTGGGATATAAATGAAATAAATAAACAATAAATATAGCTGAAGATGGAAGGTCAGAAAAAAGGTTGGCGGCAGTGGGAAGGAGAGAAAGAAGCAGAGAAGGTTGAGGATGTGGGAGTTGTCGGGTGGTGGGAAAGAGGAAATGTTGTGGGGGAGTTGAGGCAGCCAAAGATGGATGCCCTTTGCAAGTCCTTGCAGGTTCCCCACTGTGCAACTGGGCCCGCCCTGACAACTGGCACTGCACAACTGGACCACAGTTTTCCTGGGTACAGGATGCTAGGGGTAGGGTAGAGCGAAATACTGAAGATGGGGAGAAGATTAAGGTCAGTTGGCTGGTGGATAGGAAGGAGGGGAGTCAGGAAAGGGGGAGAGGCTATGGGGCCTTCAAGGAAAGGGGGAAAGGAATTAATGGGGCAGAGGGAAATTCATCCCACAAGTCCTTGCAGGTTCCCACTCGTAAGGTTCATAAATATTTTTCTGTTTTAAAGATGCAACAAATAGCTGTGATTTACGAGAGCAAAAATTCTGCATTTGCAATTGCTTGGAAGGTCCACTTGCAGAAATAAACTTCCAAAATATTGCAGTATATTGGGGGGGGGGGTATGTTGAGGCACCTACTTCATTTGTTTCACAATTGTGCTTTTCCCTGATTCTCCAGCACCTGTAAACAAAGAAAATGCATGAACATAAGAGATGCCTATACTGGTCACCTCCAGTGCCCTGGCAAACACCACCATTTTACTGGAGAAAGAAGAATGTAATATTGCTGAGTCCCACAGACTGACAGAATCAAGTATGGCTTGAAAGAACTTTACTACAATTAGCAGCTAAAGCGTTTTGTACAGCATTCTCTAATCCTTGTTCGAGAAGTCCAGGCACCCTTAGGGCAAGTCCTCAGCTTCCCTGTTCAACATAAGGGAATGTCTCTAAATTACCATTTTTGTCTTCAAAGCATGTAAACAAGAAAAGAGGCTCAGTCATGTATTTAGAAGTAAAAGCTTGTGAAGGACAATGAAAATCTTTGACAACTGCTACATTGCCGCCTATTTCCACTTAACACCAGGACTTTTTTTTGTAGAAAAAGCCCAGCAGGAACTCATTAGCATAATAGGCCACATTCAACAGCAGGAACTCATTAGCATATTAGGCCACACCCCTGACAGCACAGCTCCCTCCCAAGATTGGTATCTCCAGGTACCCCGGTGGCTTGCAGAGCGCATGGGGAACCCAAGGGAAGGAAGGAAGTCTCTGGATCAGCTTTCCCAGGTGCCCTGCAGCTGCAGAGCACCTGGGGAACCTGAGGAGGGGAGGCAGTTTAAACTGCCTTCCTTCCCTGGATCAGCTTGGCTTGCCCGGGTGCCCCGCAGCTTGTGAGGTGCCTGGGGAACCCGAGGGGGGGGGGGAGGCAGTTTAAACTGCCTTCCCTCCCTGGATCGGCTTGGCTTCCTCAGGCGCCCTGCGGCTTGTGAGGCACCTGGGGAACCTGGGGGAGGCTGTAGGCATGGCCAACTCAGAAGCCAGTACAAAATTAAACAAAGTGGCTGAGAGTAAGACGCTAAATATAGTTGTATTACATTACATACACATATAATACATAGAACCAGGGGTCCTTTCGTAGAAAAAGAGATGCAGGAGCTCATTAGCATAACTCATTAGCATAACTCATTAGCATATGCGACGCCCCCTGACATCACCAGAAGTGTGTCAGAAAGGGAATGTCAGTTTCAGCCCCATTATATCCTATGGGCCATTGAAATCAATGGCAAAAACTCATAGGGTATAGGAGGGGCTGGAGGAAAGGGGGTTTGAGGGAGAAGCTCCAAACTTGCAGGGTAGCTGCTGGGGTCTCTCCTCGAAATACCCACCAAGGTTCAAGAAGATTGGACCACGGGGTCCAATTCTATGGGCCCCCAAACAGATTGTCCCATCCCCTCCATTGTTCTCTATGGAGGGAAAAAATGTTAACTTTTTCCCTACCATAGAGAACAATGGAGGGAATGGGGGCAACCTGTTTGGGGGCCTGTAGAATTGGACCCCCTGGTCCAATCTTTTTGAAACTTGGTGGGCATTTCGAGGAGAGGCCCCAGCAGCTACCCTGCAAGTTTGGAGCCTCTTTCTCAAACCCCCTTCCCTCCAGTGGCTTTTAAAGTTGCCGCCGAATTTCGGCAGCAATTCCGCAGTGAGCTGAATCAGATTAGAGAATCTGATTCAGCCCATGGCTGCCCTATTGGCCAGTCCTGAGCTGGTGGAGCTTCGCTCCGCCTCGCTCCGGCCCCAACGGACCCCTGCATAGAATACAAGTGTCATTTACAATGCACAATCAAGAAGTAAGTGCTAACTATACAATTTGTAACCTAACTAATTATTTTCTCATTAGTTCTAGGAGCAGAAAGCTCTTCAGTTCCAAAAGCAAAAAGCATCACAATTTAAAAGGAAACCTCAATACAAAACAGGTAAGTGCTAACTATACAACTAATAACTAACTACCAATTTTTTCCTAATTCCAGGAGCAGAAGGCTTCAAAACAGCTGCAGTCATAAGAAGAACGAAGACCCCAGTTTATTTTCTTTGTTTCATATAAAGAACTTCTTCAGAGCTGTTACCAATAAACATTTACCATTTATTATGTTCATACGCCATAACAATTTATTACAATAAAAATGAACTACTTAACTCAGAAGCCAGCCAGAACTCTGTTCCTGCCCCCCAAAATAGCCCTCCTTAAAATAATTGTATATACTATGAAAAGTCATCATATGCAAGATCCTTTTTTATTGGATCAACCTTCATTAGTGAAATAAAATGGAATTGTGTCATTAAAAAGTGACATAGTGGTTAGAGTGTTGGACCTAGGAAATCCAGAATCTCCACTCTCCCATTGTGACCTTGGGCCAGAAGCACAGTCTTAGTCTAACCTACCTCACAGGGTTGTTGTGAAGATAAAATGGAGGAAAGCGATATAAGCTGCTCTGAGCCCCATTAGGGAGGAAGGTAGTGTAAATGAAGTAAATAAAAATACATAAATAACATGTAGACATAATCAGAAATTAGGGGTGTACACAAAAAAATGGATTTTTCAGATTCAGACATTCTGGACCCCAAAAATTAGGCATTTCTGAAAAACCTGAATTCCAATATGGTATGGTATTTGGATTCATGTTTCTCAGAAATTCTGATTTTTTTCAGCCTTATTATACCCTATGGGACCATTATAGTAAATGGGGACTCTATCTGAGGGTATCCAGGGGTCGGGGGGTTGTTTTTAGAGGTAGAGGCACCAAAAAATTCAGTGTAGCTTCTGGTGACTCTCCTCAAAACACCCCTGTGATGGACTGCACTTTTAGGAGCCTTAGAAATGCTGCACCAACAACTAAAGGACTATGAAGAGTTAATTCTTCACAGAACCAGGGAGCCTTGAGTGACAGGCTGCTCCAGGTAATATGATTGGTTGACATCAGCTGAGCAAAAAAAAAAAAAAGTCTTGAAAGAGCTGGATGCTGAGGAAAAGTCAGATTCCTGCCTTTACTGTGAAGACACAGGTACTGAGACTGTCTACGAATAGCCCTGTCAAAAAATGATTTAGTGCTGACAGTGTCAGATTTCTTCCTGGACTGAACACTGTTTGAATTCAGCATTGGCTGAGAGCAATTTGACCAGAGACAGGAGTACTGGGGGGAGAGTTTGGCAAGGAAGTGGGTAGTAGAGAAGAAGAAGAAGAGCTGGTTTTATAACCACCCTTCACTACACGAAGGAGTCTTGGAGTTGCTTACAATCACCTTCTCTCCCTCTCCCCACAACAGACACTCTATGAGGTAGGTGAGGCTGAGAGAGCTCTGAGAGAGCTGTGACTGACCCAGGGTCACCCAGATGGCTTTATGTGGAGGAGTGGAGAATCAAACCCAGTTCTTCAAATTAAAGTCCTGCCACTCTCAGCCACTACATCAAACGGGAGAAGACTCCCATTCAGGCCAAAGAAAAGGGAATAGATCTTCTAGGGAAAGAAGAAGACTCCCTACCCAGTCAAGCAGGGAGAGTGAGGAGCAGAGAGATCCCTGGTCTGGTGTGATTAGGAACTGCCTGTAGAGACCTTACAAGTCAGTCAAAAACTCAAGAAGAGTATTTATTTATTTATTTATTTGGATTTATAGCCCGCCCAGCCAGCACAGGCAGCTCTGTACTGGTGTTCCAAAGAGAAGGGGTTTGGGTACTGGGAAGAGTGTGGGCACCACAAATAAAGGATATTAGACTGTTTGGGAAAACACTGAGAAAAAAGCTTCTCAACATAAAGATCTAAATAACTGTGAATATTTTAAGAACCTCTCGTTAGCCTGATATATTAGAACAAAAGTTTGTGCTAGTAATAGTTTTACCTCAGTAATTTCAACCCCTGATTTCACCTGACTTTTCCCTTTGATGTTAAAATAAAACCTTTTGTTATTTTTGATTTTTAAAAACATCTCAAGTGCCATTTTTAAGGGTTTAAGTTAAAGGGCATTCCTATCCCTTCCCTCAAGTTGGCTGAGCAAATAGCCAGAATATATGTTACTGGCAGGGTGGGACAGACAAGGTTTCTGTTATGTCCTGGACGCAATTTCTGTACACTTGTATTTTATTATTTATTTATTTATTTATTTATTTATTATTATTTCACATTTATATCTCGCCCTCCCTGCAAGCGGGCTCAGGGCGGCTCACATGGGCCCAAGGCCAATTCAGTACAGTAACCAATAAAATCATTTAAAACATTCTAATAAATATCATTAAAACATATAAATTACCCATAAAAGCTTCCTTTATACAGCGTTTGATGGCAACCAAGTTGTGGGTCTGAGCCCCTCCCCCCCCCCCGCGGCCATAGCCGAGGCCGTGTTGGACCAGGCCACATGATAGATGGTAGATGGTATCCATAAAGTCATCGGTGGCGGCTCCTATTCAAAGGCCTGGCGGAAGAGCTCCGTCTTGCAGGCCCTGCGGAACTGCATTAGGTCCCGCAGGGCCCTGATCTCCTCTGGGAGCTCGTTCCACCAGACAGGAGCTGCCACCGAGAAGGCCCTGGTCCTTGTTCTGGCCAGCCTGGCATCTCTAGGGCCAGGAACACGTAATATGTGCTCTGACCCCGACCGTAGTGCTCTCTGGGGTATGTACGGAGAAAGGCGGTCCCTAAGGTATCCTGGACCCTGGCCATATAGGGCTTTATAGGTAAGAACCAGCACTTTGAAGCGAACTCGGTATGCTATAGGCAGCCAGTGCAGCGCCGCCAGCACAGGCTGGATATGGTCCCGCCTTGCGAGACCCATCAACATCCTGGCCGCGGCATTCTGCACCAGCTGCAGCTTCCGGATTTGCACCAAAGGCAGCCCCATGTAGAGAGCGTTACAGTAGTCCAGCCTTGAGGTGACCGTCACATGGATCACTGTGGCAAGGTCATCGCGGTCGAGGTAGGGAACCAACTGCCTCACCAGCTGTAGATGGTAGAAGGCTGACTTGGCAGTGGCTTGTATGATTCTTTGATGTGACCAAACATGTAATGGTGCCAGCCATGCGGTCTGACCACATGGCCTGGAAAAGGTACAAGCTTGAGGTAAAAGAACAATAGCACCCAGGCTCCTAAAGATCCACCTATCAGGGGCTTAGCATATTCAAATGAACCAATGTAATCTCTGGTGGGAAGATTAACCTGTCCCACAGTGTGGGTGTGGACGGGGGCAAGGCTTTTCTGTGTTTATAAGCTGACCTCCGGGCCACCTCAGGCATGCTTGTTCCTGACCTACAATAAACTCCACTATGCTGAAACTCATTCCACCGGCCTCCAGATGCCAGTACTTTTCAGTGGTGACGAAGGTGGGATCCCAATGAGCGACTCATCAGCCAAACTGAGCAGCGAAGCACCGATCCGCCAGCACCAGGCATCGCTGAGCGTGCGCTCCAAGGAAACGCTGCAAGCCCCTGAGGCCATCGCTCGCTGCGCTGCTCCTGCTCCGGTAACTATGGCTGCTGCCATGGGACAAATCCCTCCCTTTGACCCCTCTAAACCCGAGACCTGGGATGCATGGTCCAGGCAACTAGGGTTCCTTCTGACCGTGCATGAGGTTACAGAGGCCGACATGAAGCGACCTGGCTATTGGGCCACTGTGACCTAGAAACCATGTGCCTTGCTCAGAGCCTAATCTCTCCCTGAGACCTGCTGGATCTCACCTACGATGAACTCCTCAAGCAGCTCGGGGACTATTTCACGCCAAAACCTTCCATGCTGGCACTCAGAGTACAGTTCCTCCAGAGGACCCAACAGATGGGTGAGAGTGCTGCCGCGTTCCTCACTGACCTTCGCCGGCTGGCAATCAGGTGTGAGTACTGACACGTGGAGGACCATTTGTTGGGCAGTTTTGTGCCCGGGGTGCATGAGGCCAAGCTCCGGCAGTGGCTGATCACACTCTTGGAACCGACCCTGGAGAAGGCGCTGCAAACGGCGATCACGTTTGAAATGACCCAGAAGGATCGCACGGCCACCCACTCGCACCGCACCGCAACCTCAGAAGCGGACGTTTCGGAGGAGGAAGACATCTGTCAACTGCGCCTTTGCTCTCAAAAAGGTGCATTCTGTTCCTCCGGTTCCCACCCCCGAATCATGGCCCAGGCCACTGACCCCGCTCCTATTTCTCAGCACAGGCCTCCCCCATCGTGTGCTAGCTGCAGAGACCCCCACGAGCGCTGTTCCGTGAGGCAATGTGCCATGCCTGTGGAAAGACAGGGCACATTGCAAAGGCCTGCCGCTCCAAGTACAGCCACCGCTCCCCAGCCACGCATTATGAGGCGGTGGACAGCATCTCAGCAACAGCACATAACCAGGTACTAAGCTTGCCCCAGCCCCTGCCTGGAAAGATATTGGTCCACGTCCAGATCGAAGGGGCCCCCTGTTCCATGGAACTAGACACCGTGTCCTCATACTTGATCATTTTGGCTGCGACCTTCAGGCAGCTCTGCCCGCAAGGGGGCCCCAGGGTGCACTAACCTACGGGACTGATGCTCCAGGATTTCCAGAAGAACCCAGTGGCGATTAAGGGGCTGGGCAAATTCAGGGTCCGGTACCAGGACTTTAGCAGGCTCCTAGACCTCCTGGTGGTGGAGAGAGACCTCGTCAGCCTTTTGGGACTTTCATGGTTCCAGCATAATGTTTCCAGCATCTGGGCCTAGAAGTCAGGGGGGTGAACCGCATGGGCACCGCAGACTTCGAGTCGGTCTGCGCAGAATTTCCTGCAGTTTTTGATGGAGCACTAGTCTCCTTTATGGGGTCTCCCGTCTCCTTGGCTCTGGATCCCTCAGTCTGACCCATCTGGGTCCCAGCCCGCCAGCCTCTGCTCGCTATGCAGCCCAAAGTAGAAAAGGAGCTAGACAAACTCATAGCTCAAGGGGTGCTGGAGCCAGTGTCACATGCCAAATGGGAGACTCCCATTGTGACCCCACTTAAGCCCAACGGGGAGGTCCGCATATGCGTGGACTATAAGTGCACACTCAACAAGGCCCTTCAAGCGCACGCCTATCCGGTGTCAGTAATCAGCCATGTGCTGGCCACTCTGGCGGGGTCAAAATCTTCGGCAAATTGGACTTGGCTCAGGCTTACCAGCAGCTGCTGGTGGACGAAGCCACGGCAGAGGCCCAAACAATAGTGACTCACAAGGGGGCATTCAAGTTGAAATGGCTCCAGTTTGGGGTCAGCGTGGCCCCAGGAATCTTCCAGGAGTTAATGGACCATTTATTAAAAGGGTTACCAGGTGTCTAGCCCTTTTTTGATGATGTCTTGATAGCAGCACCGGACACCCAGACCTTCAGGACACGACTCCAGGCAGTCCTTCAACGTTTCCAGGATGCAGAGCTGAAGGTCAAGACAGAGAAATGTCTTCTGGGCATGCCATCAGTGGAGTTCCTGGGGTTCACCGTGGACACCCAAGGAATCCACCCTATACCAGACAAGGTAAAAGTGATCCATGAGGCTCCAGCTCCCACATGCAAGGTCGAGCTTCAATATTTTCTGAGACTCTTGAATTTCTATCATAATTTCCTTCCACATAAGGCTGCGTTGGCTGAGCCACTACATAGACTATTGGACAAATCTGCTAGATGGGAATGGGGCCCCCAGCATGCGGCCACCTTCAAAGCCATGAAATCTCTTTTGACCTCTAATGCAGTCCTCGCCTGCTTCAATGAGTCCCTCCCTGTGGTGCTGGCCTGCGACACATCCCCTTATGGAGTGGGGGCTGTCTTGGGGCACTGCCTGCCTGATGGCCAGGAGGTCCCGGTTGCTTACTTCTCTAGGACCTTGACATCTGCGGAGAGGAACTACGCACAGATAGACAAGGAGGCTCTCGATATCATGGCGGGGGTAAAAAAGTTCCACAATTACCCCTATGGCTGAGACTTCACGATCACCACCGATCACAAACCCCTGCTAGGGCTCCTTGCCTTTGACCACCAGACCCCTCAGATGCTGTCTCCTCGGGTTCTACGGTGGTCCATTTTCCTCACCGGCTACCAGTACTCCCTGGTCTACCGCCCCGGCAAATCCATGGGGCACGCAGATGCTTTGAGCTGCCTTCTGCTGCCCGACTGCAACCCTGACCCTGCTCCCGCCCACTTCATTGTGCTCCTGGAGGAGCTTCCGGACTGGCCCATCCAGGTAACAGACATCTCCCGGTGCATGGCCTGGGATTGCATGCTCTCCCAATGTTCTTGACTGGGTGGCCCACATCTCCCGGGCCAGAATTTGCTGCATTCACAGCCTGGCGCAGCTGTCAAGCCACAAGGGGTGCCTACTATGGGGATCCAGAGTGGTAATTCCAGAGCCCCTCCGCGCCAGGGTGCTCAGCAGTCTTCATGAGCACCACCCTGTGGTCATCTGGATGAAAGCCCTGGCCCACAGCTACGTATGGTGGCCCGGGCTGGATAAAGACATTGAGGCCAGGGTCCAGGCCTGTGTGAAATGCCAGGAGTCACATCCTGACCCTCCCCATGCGCCAGTCCACCCTTGGGAGTTGGCTCAAGGCCCATGGTCCCGGCTACACATAGACTTTGCGGGGCCTGTCCAGGGGCAGTTGTTTTTCATTCTCGTTGACAGCTTTAGCAAGTGGCTGGAGGTTGTTCTGGTAAAGTCTACATCATCTGAGGCCGCCATCTGGGCAATGTGGCACATATTCAGTATGCACGGCCTGCCAGACATGTTGGTCTCCGACAACGGCACAGCGTTTACCTCCTCAGAGTTCCTGCGGTTCACAGAGCTACACAGCATACAACACGTAAGGTCTGCTCCTTTCCATCCAGCTACAAACGGGCAAGCCAAGAGAATGGTTTGCACAACCAAGGAGGCACTGTGGAGAATGGACCAAGGGGACTGGGAGTACAAGTTGACAGCCTTCCTCTTTGGTCAGTGCGCAATGCCCCACACAGCCACTGGTCACTGCCCAGTGGAGCTGCTCATGGGCTGCCGGCTTATGTCTCAGTTAGACCGTCTGCACCCAGACAGGGCCCCGCACCAGTCCAAGGAACCCGACACACCCCAGGCTCCGAGATGATTCTTCCCGGAAGATCCCATGTACATTAGGAACTATGCACAAGGCCCCCTCTGGGTACCAGGTAGAATCACCAGAGTCAACAGACCCCTCTCTTATGAGGTCACCACAGAGGACGGCCTAGTATGGCGACATCACATAGATCAGTTGCGACGCCAGTCAAGCTCTAGCCATCCAGGAACCACAGACCGACCAGGACCTGACATCCATGACCCCAGCATGGACGAGGAGGACCAATGGGAGTCTGATCGAGACCTGACCACCGTACCCCAGGAGTACCCACGAAACTCGGCCCCGGAAACAAGCCAGCCAGAAGTCGCTCCTGAGATCCTGACTCCAGCTGCTCCAGTTCCCAAGGTAGCGACTGCGGTCCCGGGTCCACCCACTCCAGCACTCCATCGGTCGGACAGAGAGCGGAGAAGGCCGACCTGTCTTAAAGACTTTGTGTGCTAGGGGGTGTGCCTGAACTATGGGGGGAGGGGTGTTATATCTTGGACGCAATTCCTGTACACTTGTATGACTCTTTGATGTGACCAAACATGTAATGGCGCTGGCCATGCAATCTGACCACATGGCCTGGAAAAGGTACAATCTTGAGGTAAAAGAACAATAGCACCCAGGCTCCTAAAGATCCACCTATCAGCAGCTTAGCGTATTCAAATGAACCAATGTAA
The DNA here is from genome assembly GCA_029233225.1 of Lepidodactylus listeri. Lineage (NCBI taxonomy): Eukaryota > Metazoa > Chordata > Lepidosauria > Squamata > Gekkonidae > Lepidodactylus > Lepidodactylus listeri. The sequence goes on from JARCFY010000008.1 coordinate 102,358,273, forward strand.
ATCTCTGGCAGGAAGATTAACCTATCTTGGGGTGTGGGTGTGGACCGAGGCGAGGCTTTTGTGTGCATATAAGCTGACCCCTGGGCCACCTCAGGTATGCTTGTTCCTGACCTCTAATAAACTCCACTATGCTGAAACACACTCCACCGGTCTCCAGACACCAGTACTTTTCAGTTTCTTCATGGGAAGAATAAACATGTTGCTTGGGCTGCTCAGTCATTTTCTAACCATTCATACAACACTATAGAATTTCATCTCTAACCGTAGCCTAGAGACCAGGTGTTGGATCTGAATCCCAGGGTGCAGCTGAGACCCCTTCTATAGACCCCTGGAAAGGCACTGCATTTTTATTTCTTAATTTGTTCCCTCCCAAGGTTTGGAATAAAACATGTAGCAACTTATTCTTGGGAGGCCAGGGGACTGTCAGTGCTCTTAGGCATTCCTCCATTTCAAAAGGGAGAAAGGACAGCAAATGACAATTTTCCTGGGAACGTGCACATCTACCCCCCCCCCCCCCAAATTGACAGCAGTGTCTCTGTTAATTGATTTCTCTACAGTCCAAATACACAACAGAATCTGCCAGATATTTGATGGTGACCTGTAAACACATCAGTCCCTCAGGCTGATAATTTTTATTTCTCATATACTGTGTTTTTCCTCTGGAACCCAATTCCACTGAAGGGCGACAATATAACTCAGTTTATTATTCTTTTACAACTGTAAACCCCATAAAAAAGAAATTGCCACTCCAGTGTCTCCCTCCTTGAGACCGTACTTTCCTGCCTAGCTGGTATCAACCCAGTCAATCAATAAGGTTTGAACTTTTGGCTCTGATCCAGTCCTGTTTATTTCCATTTGGTCTACACATCTGTTATAAAGACAGCTTATACGGTAAGCAATATTCTGGCAGAAGCAATAATGAAGCTGCAAACGTTTTCCATCAGCCCCCAGTTGCTGCCTCTGTGACCCAGCACAGGTTCCCACCCCACTCCTATCACCTCTTCCATCCCTTTCATTGAACCTTCCTGGACTTCATCCTCCAAACAAGTTCGTATGTTTACTCCCAGCTTTTATGCTATTAGACTTGCGCGGGTTAGGCTCTCCAAGCCCCACCTGGGCATTGGCAACCCTAACTGATCATGTTACAGAAGAGGACAGTGATAAAGAAATGGGTTGCATCTCAGGCAAACTGTCACATTAAGTTTACCTACAAGGCAAAATTATATTTTATTTATTCTACTCAAGGTGTTACTCAAAGAATTCTGGAAATTCTTTTGGTGCCTCCCCCCCAAGATATACCCAGAAAATTCCAGTTTCTATGGGGGTTAAGCAAGGATGTGTACTTGCCCCTTCTCTTTTTAACTTTTTTATCTCCGACCTCCCACAGTGTTTAGCCAAAATTGATGGCCATCCCCCTAAATTGAACTCTTTTGCAGTTCCCATTCTGCTTTACGCAGATGATGCGGTCATTCTCTCTTTTACCAGGATAGGCCTTTTTGCGCCTTTTTTCTGAATTTAATTCCTATTGCACTCGAAACTCTTTTTCTACTCATTCTGACAAAACAAAAATACTGTTTTTTTCTAAATCCTGGAAGTGTAAGCAGTGGAGATTAGAAAGCAAGGAAATAGAACAGGTCAAAACTTTTAGATATTTGGGAGTTTTGTTCCATTACAATCTAAGTTGGTGCCCCCATAGAGACCACGCTCTTAACCTTGCTAGGAACAAGAGTGCAGCATTAATCCATTTCTTTTATCGAAAAGGTAATCAAGTTGTTCCGGCAGCTCTTCAGATATTTCAGGCGTCCATTATCTCTCGGCTATTGTATGGGGCACCCATATGGATCCAAAGCTTTAACAAAAGAATTGAATCAATAAGCTCTATTTTCTTCCGCAGGATTTTAGGCCTTCCTAACTCTGTTTCATATTTTTCCCTTTGTGCGGAACTGGGCCTCCATCTTATTGAATCCCGGGCGTGGATTACCACTATAAAATATTGGTTGCATTTACATTTTAGCTCTCCTCCCAACAGCCTTTCTGTCCAACTACTTGCAGACCCATATATTTCTGCCTGGTCATAAACTATAGTGAATAAAATCAAAACTATGGGAATAGATTTAGACTTCTAGTACAACTGTGGCGAAACAGCTATTTTGCAGGCAGTGTGGAGGAGGATTTGGGATATGGAAGCCCAAATAATCAATGATGGGAGTTCTGGAGTCTGTTCTCCACGCTTCCTTGATCTTCCCCTCCCCCAAGCCCCCATGGCTCCCTATATTTCCAATCTAATAGCTCTGCTTCATCGGCGGGTTTTCATGCTAGCAAGATTCAATCTTTTTCCCTCAGCTGTTGTGTCAGGCAGATATAGGGGTATCCCTTATAGGGATAGAACCTGTAGTTGCCTTTCTAGCAAACCCGACTCAGTGGCCCATATCCTTCTACGCTGCCCCCATTACTCCACTAGGCGTAGCTATTTGATTGGCCCCCACCTACCCCCCTCAAGGAACTTGTCCAACAGTGACCTAAAAATTTTACTGTCTGACAAGTTCTTGGCAATTACTCTGTCTGTAGCCGAATTTTTAGCTTATGTTTGGAAGTTAAGGGTAAGGGAGTATAAGGCTTAATCCTCGCTGATTAGTTCTATCCAGTCATGTCGGCTACTGTTTGGTTTACTGCTAGCTGCTTGCTACTGTTTCTTTATCGATGTCCCTGCAGTGTATGCCAATAAAGATTGTGTATTGTGTGTGTATATATACCCCACTTTCTGGGAGGACATACAATTCTCATCTGAATGAGTGAATTGCCTCTATTGAAAAACTCTGGGTTTGAGAAAACAAAGATGTTGTCTGAAGAGGGTTAGATTGGATTATCTTTATGACCCTTTGCATCCTGTATTGATAATATTTCTTTTATAAAAAACTGAAGGCTAATTAATCTAATAAAAGGGGTAATAAGTATTTTCTAAATGGTTTTCAGTACATTAAGAACATTTAAATGCCTACAATTAAGGCATTAAAGAAGCTACATATTAATAAAAATGTGTGTAATGAAACCTCAACAGTTTTGTTTTGTTTTACTTTTAAAATGAAAAATGGCCTTGGAAGGTTGCATTTTGGAGCAGTGTTGTGTGGAGGGGCAGGGTGGGGTGGTGAATTCTTTCTTGGACAACCATTTCCTCCTTCAGAATCATCCTCAGGCACCACCATTTATTCCCAGAATTCAACTTGGGTGTATCAGTAACATCTTGAGGGGATGTGGAATGAGCAGGAAAACAGCTGGTGCAAAAAGCATGGACCAACTCTCCCCACCCCACTGTTCCTTCATTCAAAATCTCAGCCTCAGAATTCTTTCGGTGTAAAATAAAATCACGTTCGAGCTTCATTACATGCATTTGAGTGTGATGTGCAGTTTGCTCCTAACTCAAGCAAATAAATAAAGACAAGCAGACAAACATATGGAAAACATTCCTTTAAACTCACAAATGCACAGAGAGCCAGAGATAAATTCAACGAGTATGCAAATTTGGCTCAAGTGTCTATCTGCTGCTTCTCATGGATGAGCCCAACTCTGTCAACAACCAGCTTTTGCACCTGGAACTTGCAAATTCACAACTGGTTTCTGGTATCTCTGAAATGCATTTTTGAATCAACCACAGACTCTCTCTAATGTCTTCTTTGGGGCAGAATACTTTTACTATGGAATATCAAGAGCCCATGGTATCATATTCATGCAAAGTACAGGGAAGGCTGTGGGAGCATATGAAAAATAATAAGCAAATGAAACCCTGCTTGTCACATCTGAAGACAAAGCTAAGCTGCAGCAAGGGTTTGGTCCATAACCCACAAACTGAGTAATTTGTGGCTTATGAGAAATAAACTATGAAATAATGAGTCTCTAGTAAGCCCCATATTTTCAGAGATGTGTTCAATCTCTTCATAATTCAGCGCTCTAGCTTTGCAAACTAATTGACTTTAAACAGCTGTTGACTTGGCTTATGTCCAGCTTGCTAGTTGCAGGTTGGGAACCAATAATTCAGAAAGCTGTTTGGATGCAACCAAATGAATTTGACTATGTTCATATATGTGATTAAACTGCTGTCTTATATTCTTAGACAGCTTATTTGCAGCTTGCACTCCCTGCCACTCATCTGCCACCACCTCCAATTTTAAAAGATACATGCTATAAATAAAAATGTGAGTTGAAACTTTCTACTTAGGTGTCTCAGTGTGCCTTCAATGTTTGCCCAAGAATCCAGATAATTTTGTGATTCCTTCTTCATGCTGCTTATTGTGCAAATGCAAAAATGCATTCTGTCTGATTTGGATCTTTTAAAGGACAGAGGCCTAGGTGCAATGCGAATTGATTTCAGAGATTTCATGCTTTATACATTGGTCAGTTTAATGACCTAGCAACAATGCTGTGCATGGTTTTCTCCAGTCAATTAGATGATTTAGAAGAAGAAGAAGAGCTCTTGAGGGGTACCATGAAGCATCATGAGCCAGGCCAATAGATATACCAGGCTTGACTTCCTTTCTTCCTCCCTCCCTCCCCCTCCCTCCCTCCCTCCCTCATGGGTCAAGGCGTCTTACAATAATAGTTACAAACATTTTCAGTTAAACCCAAAAATAAAATAGGAAACCCCAAATCTTTCCCTTACCTCTTCAGGGAACCCTTCAGGGAGCCACCCTAAGTGGTGAGATAGTTTACAGATGGCTTCCTAACAACTACAGTTGGCACACACAGACATATGGAAGAAGACGGTCCTCCAAATATGTGAGTCCCAGGTTGTGAAGGGCTTTAAACGTTGCTACTTGATGGCACTTTATTATTATTTATTAATTGAGAATAAGGATTGTTTTCCCTCAGTGGGGCCCACATACCACATTTCTGAATGAGCCATTAATTCAGAAATGCTGGCTAAAATGGAGGCAAACTCTGAGTGGCAATTTGTGTAAAGATGTAACTGGCAGCCTCTTCTGAAGGCGGGAAACTTTCCTTCATCTCTACAAAAGAACTAAATATCCTAAGTAGAGGTGAATTACAATGTGTGTTCTGAGAACTGTGTAGCAGATGTGTATGGGGCATAGTTTCAGATTGTTCCTGGTGATGGATTCCAACAGAGTGCTTGGAAAAGTGAGGGCCACCATTTAAGGCTGTTTTTACATCTGACTTTCCCGCTGGAATCATTCTAGTTCCAAAAAAACCTGCCCACACCTCTGTGCGGTGTGAAACCGTGCTGCTACTGAAATGTCCACATCTACTAATTGCCCTCCTGTGGTCAAGCTAGTATTCAACCGGCTTGATTCTGCTTTAAACAATTGCTGTTGATTAGTGCACTTAGACCCTCTGGAGTGAAATTTCACACCACTGTGAAATCAGCACAGGAAAAGACAGCAGTCAAACTACTTTAGAGGGGAGGTGTAAAATGACCCTAAGGCTGTGGTCAAGTGGTGAAGGCAGAACAAACTGAAACTGAATCCAGACAAGACAGAGTAATACTGGTTAAGAAGGCTGGTATCCTAGAAGGACTGAATCCACTTGTCCTAGAGGGAGTGACAACCTGCTTTTCTAACAGCAAGGCAGGGTCCATGAACCACTCCTAAGCTCTTAACCTGCTGTGAAAAAGCCAGCATCACTCCCTCCAGGACAAGTAGCAATTGGGGATGCTTCATGGGGTTCTCAAGGCATGAGAGGTGGTGTGCCATTCCTTCCTCGGGGCAGCATCTCTTGTCTTCCTTGGTGGTCTCCCATCCAATTGCTAACCATGGATGATCCAGCTTAGCTTCAGGACTACATTTTCACTGACTCTAAAAGTAAACTTTTTGAAGTAAACTGTGCCTCCAAACCTAATTCAGAGAAAAGTGGCCCCCAATTATTAACTTCAGGATGTGCCAGAGAATTAGGATATACCTTCTTGTAGGCTTTATCACAGTCTTTATGAGAAAACGACCCTCAGTTCCAGGGCCCAAACTTCATTTCCTTGTGCACACTTTTAACACCCTTCTCTTCCTCCCTCCTTGCATCTATAAATACCATAAATACAATCTCATGAGTCGTGAAAGAAAAACTTCTGTTTCATTTCTGAAATGCTGCTGATCCCATGGTAATGGATTTGTCTGCCATACTGCCTCCCATACTTCCTTTGAGCCAACAGTAAAGTGTTCACACACACACACACACACACCCATATACATAAGCCTTGTTCTGAGCTAAAACTAATTTTTGTGTCCCCAAACAGGGATTCAGGACTATTCCATGCCTGCTTACTTGAGAAGGAGGGAATTTGGGAATCAGTTCCTGTCAGAAGTTTTGTACATGACAACAACATAGGCTGTCAGTTCCAGTTCTTAATGGTTGTCTTGTAGGAGAGAACAAAGAACAACAAACAACAAAGCTATAATGTTAAAAACATGTAAAAGTTCATTAGAACAGATTAGCACCTTCTTTGTGTCCTGGTGAAGGAGTCTCAACCATTAAGCACTGCTTGAGCCCAAATCTTCTTATCTGCCAGGGCGAACTATGCTACTCTACAAGAGACAAGAAGGAGGAATAGTTTTCTGCCACAGGGAAAAAACTAAGCCTTTTAAAATTTCTCCATTGAATTTGTTTCTGGACTCTGTATACAAAAGGCAGAACAGAATGTAGTGTGGAAGGTCTTCGGGAACGAAGTCTTCGCAAATACAAAAATGGGTAGCAATCGGTATTTGTGTACAGAGGTTATCTAGGATGGCTGAAGGCATAATTTGGAACCTCAAAGAAATTAAAGCCATTCTAAGACCAGGAAAGGGGATTTTGGTCAAATAAGATGCTCTGCTCCGGTCCCTTTTGAACAACTTGAACCAAGGAGAAAATTTGGAACAAAGAATTGGACTCCTGTCCAGCGCAGCATTGATCTTAAAGACCAAGTCTCATATATTGAGACCGGGCAAGGAGACACTCCAAAAGTCATCCACCAAAGAGTAACGACTGAGGATACTGTTGAAGCCAGCTATGCAAATATCATCTGAATGCAGTTGTGCAATGCTCTCCCTCAGAAGAGGACTAGCGGAGAGATGCCATTGCTTTCTTCAGAATCTAAATAAGGTGCAAATGGACTCTAACAGAAGGTAACTCAAGTTCAGCCCACTCTAGAGCTGCTGGAGTACTGCAAAGCAAGGCTAGGATTCTCTTTAAAAAGAAATTTTGGATTGGTTCTAGGGTTGAAGTCAGATACTCATTCCAACCCCAAATCTCTGCACTGCATAAAAGCCGATGGGTGGCCTTGTACTGGAACAGTTTCAAAGCCGGATCAACTAAAAAAACTTCCTTTTGAGGTACATAATTTGAAGATGACCTCAGCAGTTCTCGAGACTGAGGCTTTTGTTATCACCAGGTGGACTTTCCACAGGAGGGTTTCACTAAGTGTCACCTCAAGATACCTAAAAGGTTCTACATTGGTCCATGGGATCTTCCCAAAGACCATTACTTTGGTCTTAGCAAAGCTGAGGGGCTCATTCTTCCAGAAATTCCCTAGTTTGTGTAGCATTCTCCTTAAACCAATGCAAGTTAATGACACCAACACCATGTTATCTGCATATACGAGAACTGACACTTTTTGTTCCCCCAAGGATGGCGGAGAATTGGGACTATATTGTTTAAAATACAGACTGAAAAGCAAAGGGCCAGAACACACCTGTGTGACCTCCCAAGTAATTGGAATCTCCTCTGATAAAGTGAGTGTGGGATTGACCTTAACTCTAGCAATTATGTTAGAATGAAGTTGCCTAATCAGAAACAATGGGTGTTTATCAATATCGGTACCTGCTAGTTTTGCCCACAGGTGGTTCCCATCCACTGAGTCAAAGGCAGCAGCTAGGTCCACAAATGCCTTGAACATAGCCTTGGTGTGGCCCTTAATACTCTGTTGACCCTGCTAGTAGAGAGTCAGGCAGTGATTAATAGTGCCTTCCCCTTTCCTGAACCCTGCTTGTTCAGGATGGATAATATTATTGGAGGTCTCCCAATCCTCCAATTTTTGCTGCACAACTTGGAGGCTATATTCAGCAGGCTAAGTGGTTGATGATTTGGGAGGACCAATTTGCAGCTTTTTTTAAATACTGGGACAATGATGCTTAGTTTCCACCCTGAGGGAAATTCACCAGTTAGATTGATCGGGGTGAACAGCTTGGCTAAGAAGGGTGCCCACCAATCAGGAAAAAAATTAAACGCGGGAGGAATCAGGCCATCACCTTGGGACTTATCAGAAGAGAGAGACCCACTTTCCAAGGTTCGTACGTCAACATTGAGACTGACAGATATAAACACTACCAGATCCCCATTCCCTCATCCGTTGACATAAGTTTTGACAGCTGGTACTACAAAGGCACAGTAGACTTGAAAAGCTGGAGGATTAGATACCTGGGATCATGTTCCTTGAAAATATAGCACATCAAACCAGTGCAACAACAGAAAAAAATTCAAGGTTGTGGAGTTTGTTCTCCCACCCTAGCAGGTTCCACAACAACAGATGTAATTGTCAATTAGGCCTCTCTATTTCATCAAAAAACCCTGAAGAGCCTATAAAAGTGCAGCTGTTTTTGAGGGAAGACACTTGGCGTGGGTCATGGGGGTTGTTATCTACATTCTGTACCAGAGTCCCTGTTGTTCCCAGCTCACAATCCTCAAGAAAGCAGCTAAATATCTGCTCATTACCCTTACGTCTACCAGGGGGATAAGTATAAAAGTATTCTTTGGGCAGGGGAAACACTACAAGGGGTGTATCTGTAGGGTTGGATCAGTTGGGGGGAAGTTGGGCCAAGGTTGGCTTGACCAAAACCATCTCTGCATCTACCACCCTGGGGAGAGGGATCTGAGGTGTTAATAGTGAGGATTCCTTCTTGATTTCCAAAACAATGCAGGCTGTCAGTCCCAGTTCTAAATAGTTTGCTTGCAAGAAATTTCACATTGTGTCCAGAAGGAGTTTGTGTAATGTGGAACTGTGAAAGATCATTTCACAAGTGTGTACAGTAAAGCCATTCTGGGCCCCACTAGGGTTTCCAGTCTCCAGGTGGGGCCTGGAGATCTCCTGGAATTATAGCAGACACCCAGACAATGGAAATCTGTTCTGAAGAAAATAGCAGCTTCAGAGGGCAGGCTATATGGTAAAACATGGTATGTTGAAGCTAGGTTTGCCAACTCTGGTGTGGGAAATTCCTGGAGATTTGGGGGTGTTGCCTAGGGAGGGACTTCAGTTTCTCCTAGACTTTATGGCATATCATAGAGTCCACTCTTCAAAGCTGCCATTTTCTCCAGGGAAACTGTTCTCTATCATCTGGAAATCAGTTCTAATTCCAGGAGAATTTCAAGCCTCCTTGTGGTTGGTAACCCTAGTTTCATCATTCCATTCTAAGTCATGAGACTCCAACTGGTGATTCTTTCATGGCCATTGGCATATTTGCATATTAGACTTTCTAGTTTGATATGGTGGCTTTATTTCTGAAAAAAAAGGTATCTATTTCAAAATCTTGATGATGCTTCCAAAAACAACATAGCTATAAAAATTGAGGTCCTCAACTAAAATACAGCACCGAATGTAATATAGCATGTTGAATCCCTGTCATAGGTAAGGGATGTTTTTGTGCTAGGATCTTTTGTCATTTTCATCATACTAACCTGCCAATAAAGCTAAAAGAACAATGCTGACATCTGGCCCTTAACACAGTGGTAAAATAAGACCTGCACTAGCAATAATCTCTCTCTAGGAACCTCCAAGTAACCACTGTGAAACATTTATAAATTGGTCTTTGGATCATTTCATCATTTCTAGCCAGCAGCCCTTTTGAAATAAATAGCAGAGCACAGATATACTGCTGTATTTGGCCTACACTAAAATGCTGAGACGTAGAGGGATGTTCTCTGCTAATTCAAAAAGTGTTGCTGTATACCTAGCCAAATTCCTCAGACAGGGCATGCGTACACAGAGAGTATGCCACCAAATTTTACCTAAGGCAAAATACCAAGGCAAGAATGGAAGTTCCTCTTTAAGCAACCTTTAACAGAGCTGTCAAACTCTTTTTTTCTTTTTTTTTACGAGGGCCAGATCTGAAATAAATGGCACTTTGTCAGGCCGGGCCAGTGTGCCATAAATTGTAGTGCCAGGTCCTGTAGATACAATATTTATAAAAGACAGCGGCTGGTAAACCTACATGGGTGGACTAGCGAGCCAGTGGTGCAGCACTGGGCAGATGCCCCTGCGCTGCCTGGAGGGCAGGTAACCGCCCAGCCCACTCCTGCTGCCCGTGCTGTGAGCCCAGGACCAATGTTCCCTCTAAGCTCTGGAGTCTGGTAAGCAAAAATTCTACTCTGTGAGCTACTGGAATTAAAGTGGTGAGCCAGCCATTTGGTTACTGCATCAATTAGTTTGCTCTGGAGCCATTCTTCCTGAGCCAAGACAAAAATGGTGAGCCAGAAGCTAAAAACCTGTGAGTTAGCTCACACTAACTCAGCTTAGAGGGAACACTGCCCAGGACCCAGGGTAAAAACACAGAGCAGCTGGATATCGCAAGCTCCCCCCTGCCCTCAAGCCACTCTGGAAGGGGACTGGGAAGACAAGCTGAACTAACCCCTCCCACATGTGGAAGAAGGGGCAGGCATAGGGCCATGTGCATGGCAGGACCCAAGCCAAGTGAAGCCCGATATGCTGGAGATGCCCATGCAGCAGCAGCCACCTCTGGCCAAAGCCGCCAGGAGATCCATGGTGGAGCGATGGTCGAGGTTCAAGCCAGAGATCATCAGCACGCCGTGCCACCCCCATGCGGTGGCAGTCATCCCAAGCATATATCACACTCACTTGAAAGCATGCACTATTTTTAAAAATGTAAGTGGTTACACATGTCTGGAAGCGGGCGCATTTTGCAGCAAGTGGAAGAGCCAAAGCAGAATCTAACAAACTGGGGGTGAACTGAACATTAAGGCCACGGTCACACGGCCCCTTTAAATCCGGGAGGGTTCCCGGATTTAAAGGGGCCGCTTTTTTCAGCAGCGGGTTGGGATGTCTAAACATCCCAACCCCTGCTGCCTTGGGATCGGCGGCCGCGGCGGGAATAGCCTCCGCGGCCGCGGCGGAGGCAGTGGAGGTGGCGGCGGAAGTGGGGGCAGCTAAGGAAGCCGTGGCGGCAGCCGCGGAAAGGGTGGCGGCAGTTGCGGCCGCCGCCGCCGCTGAAGACGCTTCAGCTGAGCCGATGGAGGCGACGGAGGCGGCCCCAGCTGAACTGAAAGTGGCAGTGGCGGCCTCTGACCCGCCATCCGCCAGGGTAAGTCGGGGGGTGTTTTTTTTCACTCTTTTACACTTGGGCGCATGGATAGCCATGCGCCCAAGTGTAAAAGAGTGAAAAAAAATGGCGGGGGGGCCATCTGGACAGCCCTGCTCTCGCAATGCTTGCGAGAGAGGGCTGTCCAGATAACCTCAAATGCGGGTTGCTCCCGTGACTCCCGGGAAAACACTAGTTTTTCCCGGGGTCGGTAAATGCGGGAGCAACCCGCATTGGAGCCCACTTCACTGCGGGACTCGCAGCGGGCCGTTGTAGACAGCCCCTTTAAATGCGGGAGGAAGCAGCCCTTCCTCCCGCATTAAGGGGCCGTGTGACCGCGGCCTAAATGAAGTGTGGAACAAGTTGAGCTGAGTGTCCCCTGCAGTGCCACATGGGCTGCTCAGCTTGGACTTGGGCCCAGACAGTGATGTCAATGGGTGTAGGCTCATCGGCAAAGCTTCATTCGCTGCCTTCATTGCCATGGCCCAGCTCCAATACCAGTGGCCCCTGGAGTGGTACCAGCCCTTCAGGAGACCTTTGTTTCCACTTTGTTTGCTCGTCTCCACCAGCAGCCTACTGGAGCAGTGGCCCATTAGGATCTTTCATGCTAATAACAAATCATTTCCTTGCCCAAGCCCCACTGAAATGCGTGTCGACGGCGTAGGAACACTGTTCCCATTCGTTTCATTCTGGCTTCTGTGAAAAAGCTTCCAGGTGGCATCCATGGAAGAGATGATTTGCACCTAGCAAGTTCTTGGCTAAATATTTTACCAAAGATTGTAACACTGCACTCATTGTTTTACAAATGGGATTTGTTTTCCCCTGCTCCTGCCAGAATCATCTATTAAATGCTTGATTCAGCCCAAAGCAGCAGCTTTGAAAATATTATAAACTTAGCCAACAACAGCATCTGGTGATTAATTAATCAGAGGATTATACCCATTAAGCATTCATAGTTGTTAGCTATTCACTGTTCTAATATTTTTAGTTGCTGTGCTACGTATGCCAAAATATGACTGTTCTTATCATTATCCAAACAATACTTTTCTGTCTCAAATTCACTTCATTTTAATCTCAGGAAAACAGATAAGTTAGCGTCTTCAGTCCTGAGTATATGATACTCACGCTAGTTAGTTTCTGGTAAAAACTAGTTTGATTCTGGTAAAAAATTCTAATGCTCTTTGTGCGTGTGCCGGTACATTCACATCAGTAGTAGCAAGCAAGCATTCTTTACCAACCGCTCTGAGCCTGCCTTTGGTGGGGAGAGCGGGATATAAATTCAAGAAATAAATAAATAAAATAAATAAAAATAAACAAAGATGAGTACCATCTATATGCACAGGCATCTGCTCCTTACTGGGGCTTCACGTTGCTATAGATTGCAGCGTATTTATACAACAGTTGCTATTCATATTGTACAGTACCACTGCGGTCTACAACTCACTCCAGAACAATCTCATTAAAAGTATTGAATTCCATGTCCTTGATCCAGAGAGAATCATGTGCAATAATGCGCTGGGCTCATTACAGCATGGGAGCTTTTTACATTGTGTATCACGGTGCATCGGTCCCAGTCATTCATATCAACAGTAAAATAAGTCAAACAAGTGGAATGTACAAAAGTAAAATTTACAGCTCTACAAATGTTTTAGCTGAGTCCCCGAAATTAATTTCAAGATTAAATGCAGTGATTTTTAAAAGCCCGCATATTTTACGTATTTACCTAGTAAGAGCAACTTGACTGTCCTGGCATCTCTCACAGCATCTTCCTGCAGCTTTTTTTCAAGTTCCCTTGACCTTTTGGCTGATTCTTTAGACTCAGAGCTGACTCCGCTGCCCATGTTGTGGAATTCAGTGGGATTTACTTATGGTTTCAGCAAGCTGATTTCTGACTGGAAAAGCGAGGGCAGCAGAAATATTACAAATAAAGCTTAAGAATTTCCTCTCTGCAGGCTGCCTTTACACTGAGCTGTTGCTTTTGCTCTGTCACATGTCCCAGGAGACAGGGCTGAACAGATTTTGTAGGTGCCTGTGAAGTTACCTTGCAATGATGTCAGACATGTAAATGTCCCAAGCTGCTGCTTTACTGTTTGGAAATCATGCTTTTAAAAGCAGAGAGAGAGAGAGAGAGAGAGAGAGAAAGAGAACTGACTCTTTACATCAGACCAGGAGGACTGTCAGTCTAGCACACTTTCTTTGAGAGGCCAAAAATGACCCAAGGTTGAGCACTTCTGATCTCCCAGTGAGTAACATGGAAAGAGTGAAGTTTCTTCTTCACTGAGAGGGTGAGCTAGGGAATGTCCATTTATCATAGGACCGCTGTTGTCTTAATCCCTTTTTTTGGTAATTTTTTAATTGCTTTTATCCACTACAAAACTACTAAAATCACTACAAACACTAAAACTCTACCCTACCCTAAGGTATACAGAAGTCAAAGAAATAAAATTAAATCCTTAATTCAAATAATTCAAGAAAAACTATATAAAATCCAGGCTTAAAATTGCTTAATCTGATAATACACTGCTTAATCACGTGGATAAATTACTGGCTGAGGACAGACTGGCAGTCTGGCCCGCTCTGCCTCTGCTTTAAAAGTGGAGGCAGAGCAGCCATCCAGACCGCCACATCTGCCCCCCGGAGGCGTCCTGGACTCACCTGGTCTGGCGGTGCGCTCCTCCTGCAGCAGCCGGGCACCACTTCCTAGTGGTGTCCCGGCGGCTGCGCGCATTCCACCTGCTTCCAGCGGGTGTGAACACGCGCAGGCGGGCGGAGCCGTGCAGCATTTTGCCGCCGCCACCGGAAGCCGCCTGCAGTGTGGACGCTGCGGGCAGCTTCCTTGCGGCGGCGTCTGAATGCTGCGCTGCGGGGCAGTTTGCCCTGGCTTGTTCTGCCGCGCTCCTATAGCGCGGCAGAACTTCAATCTGTCCTCGGCCACTGAAACTCAAAGAGGGTACAATAGAAACATTTAAAACTTTTAACATTTCACAAGTTATTTTTTCTTCTGTCGTCTCTTCTTCTTTTCTTCTCTTGGTGGTTTAGGGGCTGCTACTCCTAGTTCTGATTCAGACTCTTCCTCCTCAGGTCAGAGTAGAGCAAAGTTTTGTGCCTTCGCCATCTTTGACTATGCCCAGCACTCTGGTCTCTCTGTGAACACTAGTTTTGCGTGTAAAGTCTTTGGGGTTGGGGAATCTTATTTTTTTGCTTCGTCTACCACCTCAGATGCTGATACCTCAAAACCCCTCGCAATAATAACACACACTAGAGATGTGTAGAAAACAGTCATGTGGAGAAGCATCTGCTACAATACATGAATCCAGCCCAATGGTCTGTGATATGTTGGCCTTAGAACTTGAGCCACTGCTGACTGTCAAACAAGGGCAGCAACTGAGCCATGTGATCCAGGACAAAGACTTTCTCACATAGCCAATGTTATCCAGTATCAGAGAATACCAGGGGCCATTTCGTAGAAAAAGAGGTACAGGAGCTCATTAGCATAACTCATTAGTATAACTTATTTGCATATGCCACACCCCCTGACATCACCAGAAGTGTGTCAGAAGGCAAGAAAGAAATAAGAGAGATAGAGAGACAGACAGACAGAAGTATGGAAGTATACTGGAAGTATGTCAGAAGGAAGGAAGGAAGGAAGGAAGGAAGGAAGGAAGGAAGGAAGGAAGGAAGGAAAGAAAGAAAGAAGGAAGGAAAGAAAGAAAGAAAGAGAGAGAGAGAGAGAGAGGAGGGAGGGAGGGAGGGAGGGAGGGAGGGAGGGAGGGAGGGAAAGAAAGAAAGAAAGAAAGAAAGAAAGAAAGAAAGAAAGAAAGAAAGAAAGAAAGAAAGAAAGAAAGAAAGAAAGAAAGAGCTGGCAGAGAGGGGACAGCTACTAATCCAAGCCTCAGAAATACCACTATTCTGGGAGGATAGCTTCAGTGGTGGCTGAAGCCTTCAGAAGGCTGGTTGGAGGAACAAGGACCTTTCCAGGGGACGGGGTCATTTTGTTGCAGCCATGACACAAGAAGGCATTCCCCCGCGGGGGGGGGGGGGCTGGCACCAACTCCGAGAGCTGCGCTCCCCCGAGCTCCTGCTCAAAAGGACCCCTGGAGAATACCATTCATTCTAACCTAGAGCTGGGAGAGAGGAGGAGGAGGAAGAGGAAGAGGAGGAAGAGAAGGAGGAGGAGAACAACTCAGCAGCCTTGCCTCCTACTTTTCCTGTTTGCTTCTGTTGTATTGGTTTTTTTTCTGTATTGTGGGCCAGATAAATGACTTCATGTCCTCCTTCCTCTTCCACCACCTCCTTCCCCCATCTTCTGCCTCCATATCTCACTTAGCTCACTATTGTTCGGATGGTTTGGTAGGTGAGAGCAGCACAAACCAGCTAGCTAGCAGATGGGTGGGTAGAAGAAGCTTTCCTCCCCACTCTGTCTGCCTTTGACCAACGCTGTCCTAGCAGTGGTGTCTGATGCACTGCCCAGTGCATCCTGGGAAATGTCATCTGCTAGCGTGCTTGACATTCAGAAACCCTTAAGGCCTCTGCTTCTCCATACAGAAGTACATTGGATGATTCCAAAATGGTGCCAGAAAGGTGGGGGCGGCCTTCCTTTCACTCACCGGCTGGCTAGTCACTTACACCTTTTGAAGCAGCAACAGCAGCCGCCAGGTAACTGAGGACAGGCATGGGGGTACATGTGGTGATGTTGGGGAAGGACTGTGGAAAGCGTATGGAGCTCCACAGAGACATCATTAGGAACTCCATAAGTTCTATGGCTTTCTGAGACTGAAAATTTGGCTCCGAAAAAAAAAAGGAACTGTTTGCTGATTTTGTTCAACAGCAGAGCTGCATTTAATCATCCCCAAATTCAATTTGAATCTCTTTGGGGGGGGGCAGGGGGGATCATCCATCCACAGCAGTTATGAAAAGATCACTGTTTATTCCAAATGATACTCGGTCCTGCATCCCAGTGCTGTTTTCCATATCATTTTCATTCAAAGAGTTTGTGTTGTCTTGGACTTCATTGGCTGAGGGAACTAATGGCTCAGAGATAAACGAGTTGAAAATTAATGCCTCAGAGATAAATGAGTTGAAAATTCATTGAATTATCCAGATTACACTGGTCTGTTTCTGGACACATCTTCTATTTCTCTCCTGCCCTCTTGGTTTTGTGTATTCACTCATTATCTTGTTTTTTCAAGAAGATTCCAGGTTGTTGTTCAGGCTTGATCCCAGTCTCAGCCAATCCCTACTTAAATGGAAGGCAGGGCTGGTGCATCCATATAGGTGAGTTAGGTAGTTGCCTAGGGCGCCACTTTCAGAAGACCATTGGCCCCTTCTCTCCCTGGCCATAGCAAAAGGTGCTGCAGCAACATGTCCCTTGGCACCTCCGGCTCAGGAGCAGCTCACTTTCCCCACCACGGCAGTGGCGAGTGCTGTAGCTACCACCAAGCTCGACCAGATGCCCCAGCATCTCATCATCTCCTGCCCATCTGCAGGCTACCCCTTGTCTGCCACCGCCACCACTACGTCCCCTCCGAAGAGGGAAAGGGCACATAGGGTGGCTCTCTCCTGGCTAGGCGAGCTCTCTAGCTCCCTCTCTCTCAGCCGCCAGCTGAGAGGAGACGAATCTCAGTTATTTACTCTTAGCCCCCCGCAATTAAGAAGGATACATTTACACATTAGTCTCCTATTTTGACATATTTATTTGCTCCACTGTGTTTCCCCCTGTAATTAAATCCAAACAAATGGAGACCATATAAACTTAGCTTGTTATTCCTGTTTGGTCTTTGCATCTGTTAAAATATCTTCATTATGTTGTATGCTCAGGGGTCATTTCGTAAAAAAAGAGGTGCAGGAGCTCATTAGCTTAACTCATTTGCATATGCCACGCCCCCTGACATCACTGGAAGTGTGTTAGGAGGCAACACCCACCGCTAAGATTTTTCTGTGAACTGGACAGTCACTAGACAATGACCCATGTGTGGTTTTGGATGTTCATCCACTTCTACTGTACACTACATTATGTAAACAAAAAAAAAACCCAGTTATTTTCTAGTGAGTGTCTGAGATCCATTCTTTTCCCTTTCTCCCTTCCCTTTGCCTTGCCTCTGAGCAGGGTGAAGGGGGGGGGGGGAGAAAGGGAATCCAGGGCTTCTGCCTGGCAGAGGGGCCAGCGTGCCAGCCCCTCTGACTGGCAAAAGCACTTGGGATCCTTTCCTTTCCCCTCTCCCTTCCCTTCGCCTCCAAGCATGGCAAAGGAAAAGGAGGTGGGGGAGGAACTGAGGCGCTTCTGCCTGACAGAGGGGCAAGCACGCCTGCCCCTCTGACCAGCAGAAGTGCTTGAGTTCTATTCCTTTCCCCCTCTCCCTTCCTTTCACCTCCCAACGGGGCGAAGGAAAAGTGGGGGGGGGGGGAAGGATCTCAGGAGCTTCTGCCTGATAGAAGGGCTGGCGTGCTCATGGCCAGCCTGGGTGCTCTTCAAAGCCCCCTCCCCACCCCGAAAGCAATCCTTGCCAGATTGCTAGCCTCTCCGCACCCACCCCACCAGAATTGCATGTACCATTGCCCTACAATCTAAAGAAGGATTGGGCAACTTCACAGCTGATAAATCCATTAATGGCTATTAGCTGATATTAGCGACCTGAAGCCTCGGAAGCAGCAATGCCACGGAATCCCACATGCTGCAGAAGACAGATGTTTCTGTGCTTTGCCCATGAGCCTCAGACCCTTCCAGCACGGTAATTGGTCTCTTCTTAAGGATATGCTGGGGCACTGGGGCGATGGAGGAATGGTTCAGGACAGGGGCGTAGAGTTTTGGAAATCCGGGGGGGGGGGGCTCCTTAGCGCACTTGGATGATGTTCTCCCCCCCCTCCGGGAAACCACCCTGCCTCCTTGGGCCCTTCTGAGGCCCGCCAGCCGCTGCTGCCAGTGCCTCTCTCCTCCCCGCCACCCCTTCCCTCTCCCTCTCTAGCAGCGGCCGCCGGGCCTCAGAAGGACTCAGGGAGGCGCGGCAGCAGGCACTCAGTTTTCCCGGGGGAGGCTGAGCCCCCCCTGGGAAATTTCAGGGGTGGCTCAAGCCCTCGAGCCCCCCTGTACTCTACGCCTATGGTTCAGGACATTGGGGAGATAGAGGAACAATTTGGGAAGCCGGCTTTTCTCACACTCTTTTCTCATACATTCTTTGCATGCCAGTGAAACTACAGCTGCAACCTTGTGCCTGCTTAAAGGAGTTTAGTGATTTAGGGGTAAAATGGACTCCACTGCAGACTGATTTTTGGAACAGTTCTCCTTGGCCAAAAACTCTTTGCAGATGGATAACCTGCACAGCATGGCAGATTCAGGAGGGTAGCTGGGTTGGTCAGAAGCAGCAGGGCAAAGCTGGAGTCCAGCGGCACCTTTAAGACCAACAAAGTTCATTTTTGGATATCTCGTGTGCATGCACGCTTCTTCAGATACAGCAAGCTGAGGGATGGGGGAAAGTCCCCCCCACTGCTGTGTGCATTGCACACCAAGGAGGATTCCAGATCTCCTAACTACAAGATTAGTCTATACTGCCTCCCCAGCCAGCACTGAACCACCTCGGGTCAATCAGGCCTTACTTGTTGATGCACGTGGTTAGGGTCAGGGAAATGAACACCCGACGGGTCTCTTTTCCTCTCTGTCCTGGCATGGCCAGGGTCCAGTGGGCAGCTGTGAAATCTGTTGCATCCGCCCAGAATGCTCCTGTTCTGAGCCAGCAGAGCAGCAGCAGCACCACTGCTCTGTTCATGCCAAGGCATGTTTTGCCAGTGGGTCCAACTAGACGCCTTTTGAGTGCACCCACCCTACCTCTCTGCTTCCTCCTCTCATCTCTGGGAGCAGCAGCCGAGAAGGTCAGAGGGTCAGATGAGAGGGTCAGCCCCGGGGGATCCACCTCTTCGCATGCTTTGCGTGCTCTACCACTCTTGGCATGCTCAGCATGTCCCTTGGCTCAGTGGCCAGTGAGGAGTCTAAATGGAGTCCGGGTATCTCAGTGGGGATGCTATGACACTGCTTTGTAGTCCTGATTCAGCGCCATAGTGCTCCCAATAGAACATTAAAGAAAGACAACGATTGAGCGCTGGGAGAAGAAGGGGGCAAAAAGAACGGTCATCGCAGGAAGCGCTATGGGACATTTTATACAGCGGTAGGAAGGACTGAAGACTGGAAAGAAAGCAGTTTGAGTCAACAGTGCTTCAAACACACTTCCCGAATGGGACAGAAGCGTTTTTGTGTGAACAGGTAAATATATTCCATCAGGAACCAGTTACTTAAACGGTTCTGTCTGAAATGACAAGAAAAAAAAAAGTTAGGGAACAGTTCCTGATATGGAATATATAGGCTGTCTGAAATTCCACAAGCTTTTTGAGCGTAAGGACACCTTCGGGATTCTGACTCAGGGCAGGGGGCACAGCAACAAAATGGCTACTGCCGGAAACGGGAGCCAGCCATGAAATGGCTGCTGCCACTTACTTTCAATCACACAACTGAAGATCCTTGTGCTCTGGTGGCAGCTTTTGCCAAAGCGACATTTTAAAAAAAATCTACACAGCCAACCAAATCTCCTGTGGCCTATCTAGGGCTGCCAAGTCAGCCCGGGGGGCAGGGGATCCCCCGCTACAGGGGTTCCCGATCCGCCGGCCAGCATTCGGCCGGCGGGGGAACCCCTCCCCCGAAGTCATCCAGCCAGGACGACTTCCCCCAAGTAATGATGTCACCCGGAAGTGACATCAGCAAATTGGGGGGCGTTGCCAGGGCGACACTCTGGCAATCGCCCCAAAACTCTATGATACCATAGAGTTTTGGGGCAATTGCCAGAGTGTCACCCTGGCAACGCCCCCAACGTGCTGACATCCCTTCCGGTGATATTGCTGGGCGTGCGCGCTTTGCGCACGCGCTGGGGAAGCTCCTGGCCGGAGGAGGACTCCCCCCCACCGGTGAGTACTAAAGACTTGGCAACCCTAGGCCTATCAGAAGCCTTGTTGGGCAAACACCTCACTGGGCCCTGCCCACTTTCTAGAAACACTTGGGGGATGGCCTGTGCGAACCACACTGGGGACCCCTGACCTAAGGTATAAATGGGGGGGGGGGGAGATCTTAAAAAAATACCACACAATTCACAGGATTATTTTGCAGAATGAAAGCATCCAAGGGAAATAGAAAGATTATTCTGGCATTTTAAAAGACTAATGGAAACTGATTGCTGGGCATGATCATTCTTAGGCAGGTATTTAAGAAATCACATGAAGTCAGAGCCTCCAGCCAGATTTAGGTGGGGTAGCCATGTTGGTCTGAAGCAACAGAACCAAGTTTGAATCCAGTGGCACCTTGAAGACCAAAAAAGCCCAACTCTGGGTACAAGCCTTTGTACTGAGTGTTAAACATCTTGACTCTAACTAGCTGTTCCTGGTAACTGATGATTCCAACTGATGGAAGCCCTTTCTTGTAAATTAGTGTAATGTAATGTATGTTATTTGTAATTTTTTAGCATTGTGGTGTATTTTAACTGTTTTATGATATATTGGATTGGCACTGAGTGCCCTCGTAAGCCGCCCTGAGCCATGTTTGCGGGGAGGGCGGGGTATAAAAATGAAGTATAAATAATGAATATAAATATAAACTAACTCCCCTCCCTCTCTCTACCTATATGGTCAGTCTTGAGGAAATCTGTTTCAATGTATCGGAAGAAGTGTGCGTGCACATGAAAGCTTATACCCAGAACAAAACTTTGTTGTTTTGCTTTAGACCAACATGGCGACCCACCTGAATCTTATTCTGGGCTATAAGCTTCTATATATGCACACTTCTTCAGATAAATTGAAACAGAAGTTACCAACCATTACATACAGGTAGTGGGTGAGGAGGGTGTTGTCAGGAAGGGCCAAGCAGAGTCAAGATGCATAAGTAACTGAGCTGTAAATATAGCTAAGACTGGCCCACTACCTATATATAGTGGTAGGGCATTTCTGTTTCAATGTATCTGAAGAGGCGTGCATGCACACAAAAGCTTATACCCAGAATAAAACTTTGTTGGTCCTAAAGGTGCCACTGGACTCAAACCTTGTTCTGCTGCTTCAGACCAACACGGCTGCCCACCTGAATCAGCCCTGATAACTGTAAAGAAGTGGCACCACAAGTTACCATGCCACAGATTATCACAGCTGGAAAAGGGTGTTTGGTTTTTTTTGGATGGATGGAAAAACTGAGGTGGAGAGAAGAAACATTATGTCCATGTGGTAATTTGTGTGGGAAACGCTGGAATTTGTGTTCTCTTTATGTTCAGGAGTCAGCCTAAAACCATGTGGAAAGGGCTAACACAGTGTAGTGATTTAGAAGTGCTGTGGCAGTCTGCTTGTTCAATGATGGAACTTGCTAGAATGTCCAAACAGAGCAAAAAATGGTGAATTTCCACTCTGTTTATGTTCAGGAGTTAACCTAATCCAGCCAGGGTTGGACTAAGACATGCTGAGGTCCTGAACTCTGTCGAAGTTAAGAAGCCCCACAACACAAACGTGTATTATTTTAACAGCGAAATCAGGCAAATTTGTATTTACAGGCACCACATAATGAGGCTCTGAACTGTAGTTCAGCCAGTTTGGTGTAGTGGTTAAGTGTGCGGACTCTAATCTGGGAGAACTGGGTTTGATTCCCCACTCTTCCACTTGCACCTGCTGGATGACCTTGGGCAAGCCATAGCTCTGTACCAGCTGTTCTCTCAAGGACAGTTGTCTCAGAGCTCTCTCAGCCCCACCTCCCTCACAGGGTGTCTTTTGTGGGGAGGGGAAGGGAAAGGAGTTTGTAAGCCGCTCGGAGACTCCCTTGGGTAGTGAAGGGCGGGGTATAAATCCAGTATCTTCTTCTTCTTCTAGTTTATTTAGCTTGTGTGTACCCCTCACACACTGTGGGGAACTCCCCCCCTGCAAGATAGTTTCCAGCAGTTACGGTTGCCAACTCCAGGTTGGGGAAACTCCTGCAAATTTTTTTGGGGGGAGAGCCTGGGGAGGGGATGGTTTGGGGAAGGGAAGAACCTCAGCAGGGTATAATACTCTATAGTCCACACTCCAAAGCAGCCATTTTTTGGGGGGAGGGGCTGACATCTGTTGTCTGGAGATCAGCTATAGTTGTGGAGGTTGGTAACCCTAACTCCTGTCACATTAAAAGTGAATGACTGTGGAACCTCCTGTGGACAGAAATGGCTAGAATTGCCTAGAAAAGCCATGGAGGGGGAGTTGAGTAGGAATGAAAGAAAGAAGGAACCTTCTGCAGCTGGTACACCATGCCTGTTGCCGAAGCAGGCAGAGCCTCCAAGGAGGGCCGGTGAGTAAGGGGTGGGGGGAGAATCCGACACACCTGGGAAGGCAGGAGGAGGAGGAAGGGGCGGAGGCGAGGCAGGCCATGCAGGGGAGCAAGCAGCAGAGCCAGGCGCCTCCAATCCAGGGAGGCGGACGCGGTGGGAGAAGCAACAGGTGCTGGAGGAGGAGAAGCAGCGGGTGCTTTGTCAAAGGGACTGGTCTGTTTGTCCAGTGTAGAGGATGGAAGGGCATTGCTGACAAGTGATGGCATAAATCACATTAGAGGATGAGCAGGAGTATGAACCTGGGATGATATGGCTGATGTTGCTGGGTCCAGTGATGGTGTTGCTAGGATCTATATGAGAGCAAAGTTGGCATCTTCGTTTGTTGCAGGCCTTGATACCAGAGTCCATGTGACTGTTAAGTATTTTATCATTGTGGATGAGAAGTTATTTGAGGTGAGCAGGCTATCTGTAAGCAAAATAAAGCCAGGCCCCCAGTGCCTGTGTGAGGGAAGTGTCACCATCCAGCACAGGTTTTAGTCCTCAATAATGTGTTGAACTGGACTGAGTTGTGAGCTGTAGCTGACCACCAGTGTCTATTGTCTTTTTCTTTGGGCTTGTCTTGTAGCAAGCTATCCCTCTGTATTATTCTGGCTTTCCATACCACCCTGCAGCTAAGGAGCAGCTTACTCCAGAACAAAGAAGATCTGAAAGCATACACAGGCCTTGTTTCCTCCCGGAGCTCACAGGAGCGACGCTCCGGCAGTTAGGAGTCCAGGGGGTGGGCACATACAGCTAACTGCCAGAGCGTCACTCCTGTGAGCTCCAGGAGGAAACAAGGCCTGTGTATAGGGTTGCCAAGTCTTAGGGACTCACCGGCGGGGGGGGGAGTCCTCCTCCAGCCCGGAGTTTCTCCTGGTGTGCGCACGAAGCGCACACGCCCAGTGACATCACCAGAAGTGACATCAGCACGTTGGGGGCATTGCCAGGGTGACGCTCTGGCAATCGCCCCAAAACTCTATGGTGTCATAGAGTTTTGGGGCGATTGCCAGAGCGTCGCCCTGGCAATGCCCCCAACGTGCTGATGTCCCTTCTGGTGATGTCATTACGTCATCCTCGCTGGACGACTTCGGGGGTGGGGTTCCCCCCGCCGGCCAAATGCTGGCCGGCAGATTGGGGACCCCTTTAGCGGGGGATCCCCCGCCCCCCGGGCTGACTTGGCAGCCCGACCTGTGTATGCTAATTTGCTGCTCACTGTCTGCCTATATGTATGGACTGTTACCTTCCATTTCAATGTATTTGAGGAAGTGTGCATGCACGAGAAAGCTCAAAACCTTGTATAAAACTTTGTTGGTCTTAAAGGTGCCACTGGACTCAAACTTTGTTCTACAGACATACAGTGTGAGTGTGTGTGTGTGTGTGAAGTACTTTCACACTACAGCCAGCTTATGGTGACCCTGTAGGGTATTCAAGGCAAGAGATGAACACAGGTGGTTTGGCACTGCCTGCCTCTGCATAGAAAACCTGGACTTCCTTGGTGGTCTCCCATCCAAGTAGTTGAGCCTGGTTAGCTTTCGAGATCTAATGAGACTGGGCTAGCCTGGGCTTCCAGGTCTGGGCAGGCATTCAACCACTGTACTAAAAACTAAAATACCCATGTTTGTATCTCTTAGGTTCAAGGCAGCAAACCAAGCAACAAGTGGCAAACACAGAGACAATATGGCAGTCAATTAACAAATTAAAAACAATATTAACAGGTAAATATTACCAACCCCCCCCCCACACCCATAGGTTAATGTGTATCACTCAAGAAGGTGAGTCAAGAATTTGAAGAGAAAGACCATAAAGCAGGGGCTTCTTGCTATATATCTTAGCAGGTTCAAAGCAAAGATTCAAATCCTCAAGCAGGGGTTCCAGATGAACAGACAACAATCTCAGAGGATAAACCCCAAGGAGAGGCAAAATCCATGTGATTTATCAGTATGTGGCAATTTAACCTGCTGCACAGAGGATTTGGAGTAGTTCAGAAGTGCACTTTGGGGACAGATGGCTCTTACGAGACCTCTGGCCTGATCAGATCAGGATAGGTATACGCCTGGCCCCACCTGTTCTCTGATGCCCTCCACCTTCACTCGGAGATGTCACAACCCTCCTTTTTGAGCCCTCACGTGACTGGAAAGGAAAGCTGGCCTCAGTGCCAACACAAAAAGAAAACAAAACAAAAAACTGACAAAGTGGAAGTTGGGTGGCAACAAAGTTTGGTTTAATAGATCACATTAAACTCATTGATCACATCCTATGCAGCGTTACACCCTTCTAAACCCATCAAAAGTGTAACTACGAGTAGGAAGGTATAACTCTGCTTCGGGTTGCGCTGAAAGTTTAGAAATATTTTTTACTGAGTTTGCACTCTAGGTGGTGCTGGTGCCAGCAGGAGAACAAGGCTGGTAACAGCGAACAAAAGATGTGCCTGCAAGACGATGCAATTTTGCTGGAACAAACTGTCTCCCTGAGACAGGTCAGACTGTTGAACATGCATACACTTTGCAAGAAGAATGCCTTTTTAAAATGTGTATACACACGAAATCAAAAATTCTTAAAACAAAAAAATAAGAAAAACAGCAAAAACCTTTAAATACTACTTTGGTGGCACTGTTTCTCAAAGCAAGTGATAAAGTAGAGGGGAAAAGGGATGTTTTTATAATTGGTGGGGGGAGGAACCCAGATAAATATTGTAGGATAAGATAAACTATTTTATTTGGAAAGAACAGGCAAGAGAGTGTTTCCTCTCAGCCCTGGCTGTCGGCGTCATTTTATTGCCATTTAGTGGTGACTCAGAGGTCACTACGGTGTCTCATCCCCTTATCTGGATTTGGTTTTAAGGTGCTACAATCGCTCCTCCCCACCCTTGAGCCGCTGTGAGCAAAAAGCAGACAACTGGTGCCGAATTCCCCCCCCCCCCCATCTTTTCTAAGCAAATTGTCACAAAGGAAACAAGTTAGCTGAAAATCCAGTCATATGCATTTAAAAGCAGCCAGGGAACATTTTTTCTACAATCGTATTTTTTGGGGGGGGAGGTGGCAGCATGCCCACGCATTAGGGCTGCCAAGTCAGCCCGGGGGGCGGGGGATCCCCCGCTACAGGGGTTCCCGATCCGCCGGCCAGCATTTGGCTGGTGGGGGGAACCCCACCCCTCTTCCCCAACGTAATGACATCCCCCGGAGGTGACGTCATCATGTTGGGGGCATTGCCAGGGCAACGTTCTGGCAATCGCCCCAAAACTCTACGATACCATAGAGTTTTGGGGCAATTGCCAGAGCGTCGCCCTGGAAACGCCCCCAACGTGATGACATCACTTCCGGGCGACATCGCCAGGTGCGCGCACTTTGCGCGCACGCCCGGGAAACTCCCGGACGATGGAGGACTCCCCCCCGCCGGTAAGTAAGGGACACTTGGCAACCCTACCACCCATGAACCATTTGTTATTTCCTGAGGCCACTCCTCCCCCCTCTCTCATGTGCTCTCCCTAAACAACTTCAGAGGAGAGCTTTATACTGAGCCAAATGGGAAGCCAGCGCCACAGCAGCATGGAACAGCTTTACATAGCAAATGCAGATTGGGCCATAGTCAAAGTTTTTGAAGCCTGGCACAGCAAGATCATTTTTGCAGAACATCAGGGTCATGTTTCACCTTTAGTGGTAACCCCCCCCACAAAAAAAAAAGAGAATTGCATTCAGAGAAATAATGTTAGCAATCTTCTACATCTGTAAAGTGTGCATTAACAGTGGAGGATGATTCTCTATTAAGGGTTTGAATTAGGGCTTTATCACTAAATTGTTAGATGTTTTTTTAAGGGTAGGGTGGAAGTCTATCTTTAACCGCTGATAATGAAAATATGTCACGCTGAAGATTATTGAAAATCCTAATCTCATCAAGGTCGTCTGTTACAAGATGTCCTCCCACTTCACTTATTGGTCACATCATGGCCACAAGGGAATTCTCTGGTGTGTCGGGAAACATATCTTCCATAATTTGGGGGAAAGGCATTGCCACACCAATGGCACAAAAAATAAAACAAGTTACATGTGTGTGACTGGCAGAGTCTTGCATCTGGCTGGATACATTTAATAACATCATTTCCAGGACATGCTAGAGCAAACCTGCAGAGGAGGAAACCTTACAGAGGGGAAGCTGTGTAGCCTTCACTGCAAGGTCTCCAAAGTACAGCCATATGCCACTGACCAGTTGCTTTATGCAAACAGACTGAAACACAAAGAGGTGGCCACCCGATAGCCTCCTATTACCAAATGTTGACCTTACCTTAATTCATACTATTCATGTTCCATGTTCCCATTATACAGGTTGAATAGCTTTGGACCTTTCTTTTGCATCCATTCACATCAACAACTGGACGTCCTTTTGGCTTATCCAGTTGCGTTATTAAGTATAGCACTGTTCACAGTTGTCCACAGCTCTTCCCCAGTAGCTGACTGAGTGCCATCTGACCTGGGGATTCTGGTCGAGGACAGGTTGAAGATCTGCCCCGGAACAGCCGCGGGGCCGGAAGGCACATGGGAAAAGCAGCCCAGGGTGTCCCGTGCACACTGGCTGCAACGTACCGAGGAGGAGGCGCGTGGCTGCTGGCCCATCCACACTTCCGGCGCCGCTTCTGGAGCACTGTCTACGCATCCACACTGCCAGGAAGTGGCAGGGACGTGCGCCCTGATGACCGGAGACCGGATCCAAGGGGTCTCCAGCTGCAGCGCATGGACAGCGCCTCGCCGACAAGTGAGTGCAGCCAGCCAACGGAGGACAGCTGCGGCTGTCTGGACACCCTCTCTGCCTCCACTTCTAAAGCAGAGGCAGAGCACTCCGGATCCCCAGTCTGTCCTCAGCCTCTGTCTTCTAGCATTACATCTTTTTTTTTCATTTTGGATTGTCTCTTCATAGGGTTTTCAAGGTAATAATTGGTCAGAAGTGGTTTATCGTTGCATTCTTCTTTGCAGTACTAACCAGGGTTAGCCAAAGTGGCACTGCCATTGCCTATGGAAGATCCTCCACCAATGTCACCTCTAAACTAAAACTAAATACAAGTTAAGGTTATAAGGTCAACAGTTGTAAAGCGATAAATATGTCACAACAGCAGATAAATGTCTAAAGGCGTTTTTTTCTAATTGTGGGAAGTAACAGAATCTTAATTATCTCTTCTCAGGCATAAAGGGCATATGAAGGGCACTTAACAGTATATTTTGAGCTGGATGTAATGTTGTCAGCAAACATCCATTCAGTATTCTACATTTATAAATGTTTACATGACAAGAGACAAAAAGACTTCCTCTTGGAAGTCTTCAAGGACCGTTCAGGCATAAGCAAATGATAAGAGGTGTGATTCATGGCACTGGTAGTGGGGTTAACCAGATCTAGTGGAGCCATAAATGAAAACATGAGCTGCATGCCAAAGGGAATCTTTGACAAGAGCATCTACATCTCCCTAGTTTCCTCCCTCTTGGATAGACCAGCACTCCATGCAGATAGTGCTAATCTAGAGAGACTTTTGATACAGGAAAATCAGCAAATCTCCAGACAAATAGTTAAATTCTGCTTACAACTGGTAAAATTCCACAATAAGAAGCAGATCAAGTGTAACCCTCATTTATCTTGTGCATGACTCATAATTAGTTTATGTTTTCGACATCTTGTAATTATTTTGACACAATGGATTGTTAAATTTTCATTTTAACATTTTAAAGATTTTAAGGTAATATGGCTAAATATATATTTTTGGAGTTGAATGTTATTTTGCTTGTACTTAATGAACATGTACTATTTTGATCAGTGGTCTTTGATGGTAAATAAACATCATTCATTCATTCATCTCCCTAGTTTTACATATCGTAAAAACATAAATCTGCCTGAGAAAGTTCCTTTCATTTTCAAAGCAGGGGCCCATCACTTTTTCGAATCTATGTCCTTCACTGGTACCATACACAAACCTTGCTTATACTTAGGAAAGGAAGGGAAAGAATATCTTATTAGCTACATGGGATATTGATAAATGTACATGGGATATTTAATGTTGTGAGCCACCTAGAGCCGCTTATGTTGGTCAGGCGGGATATAAATCTAAATAGATAGATAGATAGATAGATAGATAGACAGACAGACAGACAGACAGACAGACAGACAGACAGACAGAAAGAAAGAAAGAAAGAAAGAAAGAAAGAAAGAAAGAAAGAAAGAAAGGTATGACTAAAAAGTCTTTTTCGCCAGAAACTACAGCATGGATCCCAGCATCATATAATATAATAGAGTGATACCAGTTTTCTATGCAAATATACTATTTCAAATAAAATCAAAATGAGGCATCTTTCCCCCACCTTCCACATAGGTTATAAACAGAAGTGACATGGCAGCATCAGAACACACTGTGTTTTTTTAAAAAACGTATTTCTCTTGCTGCCACTCCAAGGAGCTGCAGGTAGTGGAGCTTGCCAACAGGAGGCTAGAAAGCCTACCTGATCCTAGCATTAGGAGTCTTGGGGCGCGATCATACACATCCATTTGCGACACAAGAAGGACGATTCCCCGCCGGCTCAAAGTGGCGCGATCACACAAGCACATCTGGGAAGCGTCCTGCAGCTGGAGTCAAAGTGTTGCAAACTGCTTTGAGCCGGTGGGGAATCGGCTTATTTAGCTACCAGTGAAAAGGCAGTCTCAAATGGTTTGTGATGGCCCAGAACTGACCTTTCCTGGTGTGATCGTGCCAGCGCAAACAAGTGGCGTTGGGGAGCGGGCTTTTTGTTCTTTTTCCCCTTCCCATCCCGGTATGCACATCATTGGATGAGCCCGAGGGTGGAGAGGCAAGTCATCGATCCCTTGTAGAAGCAGATAAGCACACTGAAAACGGCCGGAAAAAAAAAAACCAACTCGCCCGCGGCTGCGTGTGATCACGCAGCGGCGGTTCGCCCTCACAGGTCCATGGACCTGTGTGATCCTGCAAAAGCGGCGCAAATTGCACCAGCACAAATTTGTGTCACTTCCCATCCGGCTTATCTCGCTTGTGAGGACGGGGCCTTGGAGTGGTGTTGGGGAAAGATGAAAGTGGTGCCTTATGCTCTGCACTTCACAGGACTCAATTCAGTAACTCTGTAGATTAGCGACACTAAAAGTGAGTTGTTAGAGGCCTCATTCCACAAGACCTAAGAAGGCAGAAAGGTCCAATGTACAACAGGCCAGTGAGAGAGCTGTGGATCTTTTGTGGTAAATTTCTCAGCAATAGGTCTAACTAGGAATCTGAAGAAATTAAGTTTCCCTGTGTCTTTTGAGACTAGCTGACCTTTATTCTAGTTTACCCTTAAATCATTATATTTCCCTTGTATTTGTAAAAACAGGGTGTGGATGTAAGCCTTCAGACAGGAACTGAGTTAAGAGGTTTATCATAAATGAAAGAACATGATGCTCTCATCTGGAAAATTGAACTCCCATCAGAGCAGCCAAGGCTGTGCAATCAGTCAGTTCCCACCGTGCTTTTTGGTACATAAAACAAGGAAAAATGCAGTTTTGCATGTTGCCTTTCCCTCAAATTACTCAGTAACGTGATAAGAAACAGGAACAATTTCTTTGACTAAGTGCTGAGGCATAATTTATTTATCTCTCTGGAGTTTTTTCTCAGTTTTTACATTTAAAAAAATTATCTTCCATGCAATGCTCCCTCTAAGCTGTAGAGTCTTGTGAGCAAAAATTCTACTTTGTGAGCTACTGGCATTAGAGTTGTGAGCAAGTGCTTTGGCTACTGAATAAATTAGTTTGCTCTGGAGCCATCCTTCCTGCGCGAAGACAAAAATGTGCGAGCCAGAGGCTAAAAAACTGTGAGCTAGCTCACACTAACTCAGCTTAGAGGGAACATTGCTTCCAAGCATATTTCACTAGTTTGGTGTGAACCAAATTTTACCAGATGATATTCCAGATGATATTCCACAAAAAATGAGCCCTTCATGCCACAATATTCAGTGAACCCGAATATTAACTTCAGACATAATCCTACAAGGTTGGGATGTATTTCCTACTTTGGAAAGTGTACAGTCTCAACAGGAATTCTGGAGTGCCTTCATTAAGACTCATTTGTGTTACCCTCCAAGACACATCACACCCAGGCCCTAAGTATCAACCCTTGTTTTCAGGACAACACTTTAACTTTGTAGATGATTTGAGGAATACCCCTTACAATGGAAGAACAATCACGGTTCCCATTTGTCTAATAAGATGGAACATCTCCAGACCAGTGTGTCCTCTGAGCTCCACAGTGTTCTGAGCAGAAATTCTACCTCGTGAGCGAAAAGAAGCTAGTAGCAATGAAGTTGTGAGCAAGTCTACATTTGACTATCACGCACATTCGTTTTTTAGATTACTTCCATAACCTTGTAAAAATCTCAGAATAAATTCTTTTAAATTATATCTAAACTATACTTTAAGAATAATGCATACAAAACATACAAGCATGAAATATAAACTACTAGTTGTATTACAAGTCATATGCATAGCTTACTTATATTTGCCTTTAATATTTCATTGACTATCAGATACATTCGTTTTTTATACTACCCTAACCTTGTAAAAAGCTCAGAATGCATTCTTTTAGAACATATTTTAGGAATGATTTAAACCTTAAATATGACAAGTGGAAACTCCCTCACCACCTTATAGCTGCCATGTCCCCTCTGGCCACGATGTGTGTGTGTGCATGTGTGTGTAATGGAGGAACAAGTTGCCAAATCCAGATTGGGAAACTCCAGGAGGTTTGGGGATGGAGCCTGGGGAGGACGGGGACCTCAGTGGGGTAGAATGCGGAGTCCACCCTCCAAAGCATCCATTTTCTCCAGGGGAACTGATCTCTCTGGAGTTGAGCTGTACTAGCTTGGGGGGATTCTCTGCCCAGGTCCCACCTGAAGGTTGGCATCTCTGCTGGAAGCCTTGAATGGCAGGCTCAGGCTGCATGCCCCTCCCCCTGATGGGCCTGCTGGAGGTCCCTGCCAGCTGCTAGGGCCAGGCTTCATGCTCTCCTCCTCTCCCCAACAAGCCTGCTGGAGTGTGAGGCTTCTGAGTAGACCAAATAAGCCAGGCTCTTTGGTGTCAGCAAAAGTCCTTTTATTTCTTAATGATCCTTCTGGTACACGATGTTTGTCAGAGATACTCCATTACAAGCAACAGGGATTAATATACCATATACAAAAAGGTAAGGGCAGGCAAAGAGCCAATCAGAGTCAACTAAAATAAGCACGAAAACCCCCAACAGTTATGTTCCCACTGAAAAGGTGCAAAAGCACTACCCCCCCCCCCCATGCCCCTTTGTGAACTCTACTTGCAATTCACAGGCCAGGCACCTGGCCTAAATCAGTTCAAAAACCTTCAAGGTTACAAAAGCAAGATTAATTGCCTGAGCCGCCAGACTGGCAAAGGGAGGCATCCCGGGGAGATTAGCCAGAATGTTTATATGACATGGGAGTCAGTGCAAGCCACCCTCCCAGAGGGAAAGAAAGAGACACAGTATACATGACAGGCAATAAACTCAAGGCTAGCAGTAAATTACTGATAGGAACCCAGACACTGGATAATAAATGGCAGAGGATCTGACATGGAGGCCCTTAGAATGGTGAGTGCAGGCCGCGTTTCCCCTCCTGCCTCCCCCCGATGGGCTCGCTGGAGGGCCTAGCCAGTTGTGGAGCCAGGCTGCACACACCCCTCCCTCCAGCGGGCCTGCTGGAGACCCTTGGGTGGCAACTGCAGACCACAGGTCCCCTCCTGCCTACCCCCGATGGGCCTGCTGG
This sequence comes from Lepidodactylus listeri, assembly GCA_029233225.1. Classification (NCBI taxonomy): domain Eukaryota; kingdom Metazoa; phylum Chordata; class Lepidosauria; order Squamata; family Gekkonidae; genus Lepidodactylus; species Lepidodactylus listeri. Next base: position 102,390,685 of record JARCFY010000008.1, read on the forward strand.
AGGTCCATGACAGCTACTGGGGCCAGGCTGCACACCCCCCCTCCACCCCTGGCAGTCTCCCCACAGCTCGAGCCCATCTGTCACTTACACCAGCTGGCTGATGCTTCAAAGCTGAAGCTGGCTGATGCTTTGATGTGATACTCTCCAGGAGCAGTCAGCTAGGAAGATGCTTTGGAGAGCTGTGCAGGAAATTGCAGTGTCGTAGAAGCAAGTGAGGGGCAGTTCCTATTTCATGCCAGCCAACAGGCATAGGTGAGCAGACTCCAGCGCCCCCCTTTATATGGCCCACCCACAGACCAGCTGAGCAGGAGGGTGAGGTGCCCCAGAGGAATCACCCCTTTGTGGACCAGAAGATGCTGTGTGTCCAGTGGGAGAAATGTGTTTATGCACATACACACTCTATGGGGAACTGTGCCCCAGACCCATCTGGTCAAACATAAGACTGTAGCACCTTGGGTAATTCATTGCAGCCTCCGCTCTTAAAAGGGAAAATTTCAAACTCTCCAATAGTACCATGGATCTTGGAAATGGTCCAGTAGCATGGAGAATCCTAAAAGGCATGAAGGACCCCAACACCCCCATAATAGCAGTGCAGATCCTAATAATTACACTAATTGTAATTAGCTTGCAGGGGACCTCAGCCTAAAGCACTTCATCACCAGTCCTCATTTATCCCATTCTACCTTCTATCTTGAAAGCTTCCTTCCGCATGCTATTTCTCTCTCCTGTGGGGAGCAGGAAGCAGGGGTCTAAATGGCTCTGAGCCATTTAAACCAAACAGCTGAGTGGTGGTTTAAATGGCAAAAAGCAATGGGGAGCATAAAGCAGGGGTTTAAATGGCTCATGAACTGATATAAACCAGGATGGTTCATGAACCAACCTCCCCATTCACATGGGTTTGTGGTTCAGTTCATGGTTCAGCCCAAGCCTAATTGTGTTTAGGACAGGGCTCATTTTGTAGCAGGAGCTCCTTTGCATATTAGGCCACACCTCTGTGATGTAGCTAATCTTCCAAGAGCTTACAGTAGCCCCTGTAAGAAGAGCTCTGTAAGATCTTGGAGGATTGGCTTCATTAGGGGTGTGTGGCCTAATATGCAAAGGAGCTCCTGCTACAAAATGAGCCCTGGTTTAGGACAATAAATTAAGCATCTGTCCTTCTTCTGGAGAGGAAGCCAGAACCCAGAGTTGTATATACAGAAAACGGAACAGATTCCGGCTCCCTGACAGTCCACGAAGGCGTCCTGCCTGGGAGCCGACTGTGCCTCCATATAAGGAGGGAGGAGTTGGCTGCATTCAGCCAGGTCCTGGAAGAGGGCAGGACTAATGCCTCTCTAACTGCTCGCCCCATCCCCTTCTTGCCAGTCTTTGCCTTGTGCAAGGGTAGGCAGCAGCATGAAGCAGTCAGGGGCAATATGCAGGCTTCTGACCTGTTTGGAGTGGAAGCAGCAGTTTTGTCATGCTCGGGGGCAGCAGCGCCGATGTGGCGGCGGGCTAGTGGCCCTTTAAGACTGGAGTGGTTTTTCTGGTGGAGGCAGCAGTCTGGCAGCAGCGGCGTCATTCCTCTCAGTGACAGCAATTTAGTGGCAGTGGTGGTGTGCTGGCGGCGGAAGTCCCTCTTGGTGGCAGCTTCCCGGTAGAGTCCCCTTTGCTGGGGCAGGCTGCATCGCCAGCAGTCAGGAGCTGGGAGGGCCATGTTGTGCAGCAATTAGTTATATATATTTAAAAAAACCACACACACTCCGGGTAGTGAGACACATTGGGAGGTCTGTGGGGGTGACAGGTGCAGTTGGTAAGGCTGCTTGGGGCTCCAGTTTCCTTTGCTTTTGCCCCCCCCCCCTTTATTCCCCCTATACTGAATTCTCCCCCCTTTCAGGCTTAGTTAGGTGGCCATTTTATGAGGGTGTTGGTGCGGGTGGCCAACTTAGGTAGGTCTTCCAGCCACTGACATTTTGGGAAGGTCCGGAGGTGGCCATTTTAGAATCTTGTCACCCATGAGTGGCATTTGGTTGCAGCCATTTTGGGAAGGTCTGGATTGGTGGCCATTTTACATCCAGCTCATTAGCAGAGGCCATTTTAAGGCACACACTTTGTATCTGTATAGGTAGAGCATTGGAGACAGGGAAGTGATGGCGTCTAGGAAGGGACAGGGTGGGTCTAAAAGGAAAGGACTTGCACCTAAACTGCCAAAACAAGTGGTGCTGGCCCCTCTGATGGCTCCTTCGGAGGATAAGGGGGAGGTGTGGGAGCAGCGGATGATTCTGGATAAGCTAACAGCTTTGCAACAAGCAAAAGCACTGTAGCACCTACCACTACTGGGGCTGTAATTAGGACTGGTCAGAGAAAAGAGACTAGAGGTGAGAGAAAAAAGTTTAGAGAGGAGGTTCTTAAACAGTTGTACTCCACTGAGTCTAGATTCAGAGATGGTAGGACTGCCAACGAGGCTGATGTGGTGGTGGTGGGAGCATCTGGTTCCAATGAGTCTACAGCAGTTGTGGTGGCCGATGCTGAAGGACCTGGTCCTTGTGGTACGGATGACATGGATGTACAACAGAACACTTATTGGCCATGGGGACCTTGGGGACCGACACCTGAAACAGCACACGATTCCTCAGGCACTAGTCAGCCTTGGGCATGGGGCCCACCCCCGATGGGCATGCAGACCCCTTGGGGTTCCTTTCCACACACAGCAATGGGTATACTGGCCAGTACCTGGGGACCTGGGGTTTCTCCCCACCTTGGACTAATCCTTATGTGGCTGCATCTGCAAAGGCTATGCCCTTTGGTGACATGGCATTTCCTCTGGGTGACCATCTTTTACCTGTGACCAAGGAAAAGATTTGCAAAGGGGAATATATGGACTTCTTTAGTTTTCTTTACCAGGAAATGGAAAAGAAGGGTAAAGATGAGCTAGAGGACAGGGACAAGGAGGTATTGAGGAGGAGGAAAGTAGATAGGACCTGGGGTAATTGGTTACTGGGGTTTATTATTTATGCTGGAGTGATATCAAGGGCTCAGCATTGGAAGGCCGCATCATTGTTTCAATATCTTGATATTATATATAAGGCCTATACTGGCTTCAAGAGCCAGGCATGGCTCCAATACGATGTGGAATTCTGCATAAGAGCTGCTATGAACCCGGCCCTCCCTTGGGATCAGATCCATCCTCACCATCAGCTCATATCCCAGGCAAGGCCAAATGTGGATGACCATTCACATAGTAGCCACATGGTACACCACCTGCCAGCTGGTTCAAGCACTGTCTATCGTGGGCCCACGTGGCAGGTGGTTCAACCCTGCTTGCTTTGCTGGGAGTTTGGCTCCCAGGGGGTGTGCAATAGAAAAACGTGCACAAACAAGCATGAATGCCCATTGTGTGGGGGATCCCATTCTTTTAGAGCATGCCCCAGGGGTAAGCCCCAAAGGAGTCAGCACCAGAGGGGCAGAGGTGGTTCCTCCTCCTTGCCAGGAAAAGGGGCCCAGCCCAATTAAGTTCGAGACGTTAGAGGGTTGGTTGAGGCTGCACCTGATCAAGGAGGATAGAGGGTACTTATCAGAAGGTTTTAGGTTAGGTTTCCATATTCCGTTCATGGGTTTGAGGGTCCCGTTTGTGGCTCAAAATTTGAGGTCTGTTAAGGGCATGGAGGTGGTAGTGTGGGAAAAGATTGCCAAGGAAGTGAGTGAGGGCAGGGTATTAGGCCCCTTTTCGGCCCCACTGCTCCCTAATTTGCGGGTTTCGTCTCTGGGTATAGTGCCTAAAATTTTTGCCTAATTCACCACCTTTCATAACTTCAAGGTGAATCTGTTAATGATGCCATTCCAGATCATCTGTGCATGGTGAGGTACACCTCATTTGATCAGGCGGTTTGTATTGTGTGTCGCTGTGGTCATGGGGTGGAGTTAGTGAAGTGTGATATTAAGTCTGCCTTTCGCCTCCTCCCCGTGCACCTTGATGATTTTGAATTGTTAGGGTTTTCCTTTGATGGCCAGTTTTTTATGGACAGGGTGTTGCCCATGGGATGTTCTGTATCATGCGCTGCTTTTGAGCGCTTCAGTACATTCCTAGAATGGGCATTGCATGTCAAGATGGGCCTTCAGGAGGTCATGCACTATCTGGATGACTTCCTCTTCATGGGTCCTCAGGGGACTGGCAGATGTGCTCAGCTCTTGCAGGGGTTTACTCAGCTAGCAAGTGAGTTGGGGGTTACTTTGGCTCACAAAAAGACAGAAGCTCCAGTGCACAGGTTGGTCTTTTGGGGGGTAAAACTAGATATTGTAGCCCAGACATTGCATTTGCCCCTGTGCAAGGAGGAGGACTTACAAGTTTGGCTCCATTCATTTCTTAGGAAGTGAAAGGCCACCTTGAGAGAACTGCAACAGCTTGTGGGGCATCTCAACTTTGCTTGTAAGGTGGTAGCTCCAGGCCAGGCCTTTGTACAGCAGCTGTGCAACGCGATGGCTGGGTGGCATCACCCACATCACAGAGTGTGCATTAACAGAGAGATGCGGGCCAAATTACCATCCGGCAGAGGGAGAATTTCCAGTTGCGGCTGCTGCAGGAGGAGTGGAACGTAGCTCCATGCCCGAGTGCAGAATTCTCCTCTGATAAAGGGGGTCCTTATTTTTTGGTACCCCAAAAAGCTCCCGGAGGGAGCTGGACTGCAGGGCTATTGTTGGGGGGTGAAAGAAAGGATGACGGTCCGCTTCACCTACCTGACTCAGCCAGTGCAAGAAGAGGAGACAAGAAGATTCATGGTTTAGCACAGAATCCTAGCCGCGTACCTCTGAACTGAAAGGAGACAAGCCAACGAGCGGAAAAGCCCGATAACATAGGCAAGCTCAGTCTGTGGAATTATTTACAGTTTATTTTTCTTTTCTGCTGCGTCACTGTCCTGGTTGCAGTACTTTGCTGCGCACTCAGTCTGATCGAGGCTCAATGAGTCGATAGCCGAGTAAAGGAGTGGCCATGGGAGTGCTTGGCTCAAAGAGCTTCAGGAAAGGGAACAGACTTATTGTTCGGATTTGTTTGTCTTACTTTTTGGGGTTTCTCTTGTTTGAATCAAAAGCAGCTAATCCTTAAGAGCTTTAAAACAGCCCTGCAAAAACCACAAAAGGAAGAGGAAGTGAAGAAGAAAGGCATCTGAGTTGTACCTATGGCGAACGATACTCTCAAGGATTGATTGGGAGAGTCTGATGGAGGATCTCTCCTGCTTTGCTTTGTTGACAGTCAAGAGCCTGTAATGGGGTGAACAAGCAGGAAGAGGGAGAGGAGGAGGAAGAATGGCGTGACAGAGACGGAGAAGATCAACTAGAAGAAGATATTAAAGAAATGGAAATATAGAGGACGTGGGGTCTGAGCTGTGGTATACATGCCCAAAAGTTACTGGGGTTCTATTTTGTTATTTTTAGACTGTTCTGTTGAACGGTCAATGGTTCATAAGAGGAGAGACCCTTTTGGCTGGGATAACTGAACCCCTGTGTTTTCCTTTGTTACTCTGCTTACTGTCTTTCTGCCAGTTTAATGATGTGTTTTGAGCGATATAGTTTATAGACTAGGATAAGAAATAGGTATAGGTATATTTTTTGAAAAATGTTATAGGATATAGGAACTTATATATAAGATATAATTTCCCCCAAAGTAAACACAGAGTAAATACTTAGATAGGTAGTGGATTTATAGGACAGGTAGTGTCAAGTTAATACTTAAGGCTTGTATTCTAGAGTTAAGATGGCAAGTGGAGCAAGGAAAATGTCAGTATCTGGCACTCCTGGTGCAAGTCAAATGAGTTCCAAAGAAATAAATACACAAATTTATGAGAATATAACAGAAGCAATGAAACAAGTAGTACAGAATACTATACCCAATTTGATAGCAAAAGCTTTAGAACCGATGCAGGAGAAACTGAAATTGATTACACAACAACTAACAACCCAAATGGCGGAATTTAAAACACAGATACTGGAAAACAAGCAGGACATAATCAAACTAAACAAGGCTAATAGTGTAACTGATGAAAAACTGGAAGTAGTAGATCAACGGCTCCAGGAACTTAATGCCAAATGTGAGTCAATGGAGAATTCGCTTATGTTACTAGAAATAGAATAATCAGCTCTATTGCTTAGATTTCAGAATGTTCCAGAGAATAAGGAGGAGAGCCTTAAAGAGACAATGATTACTGCCCTAAATGAATAGTTGGGATTAGACGCTCCCAATGATCTAAATAACGAGGTAGAAGTAATATATAGGAGGAATACGGCATTTGCAAAACGCAATAAAACACCTAGAGAGGTACAGATGAGACTCTATAAAAGATCTACAAGGGAAAAGATACTAGATAAAGTTAAGTCCACCCACTCAAAATCCATGGAAGTGAGATTCAGATACTGAGGGACACGCCTTGGAGAGTAAGGCAAAAAAGACAGGCATCTCAGGCATTGGCAACAGCCTTAAGAGCACAGGAAATAGCCTACAGGTGGTTGCCACCTGAGAGGATCTCATTTTATTATAAGGGTATAAGACATAGCTTAACATTGGTTTTTAAATTGGATGAGTTTTTGAGGAAGTATGGAAGGGATTTAGGAATGCAAGGTGAAGAAAGCAGTGAATCAGAAAATGAGAACCAAACAAATTCTGAAATTGAAAGAGAAGTATCAAAATTGGCTAAAGATAAAAAATTCAGGAAATATCCCTCCTCAAGGGTAACCACAAGGTTACAAAAGAGGAAGGGTGATGATAAAAATGAAAACAATGGACGGGAGACCAATTAAAATATTATCCATCAATGTCAATGGGATGAACATTCCCCGAAAGAGGAAAAAAATCGCCCTGCAAATTTTAAAACTGAAGGTGGACATTGTCTGTCTTCAGGAAATGCACATTAAGCAAAAGGACAAACATTTATTAGATTTTTAAAAATTAGGTATAAAATTTGTAGCTGCAAATAAGTAAAATAAAAAGTGATGTTGCTACATATATTAAGCAGTACTTACATCCTGAACTAGCTTATGGGTCCAATGATGGTCGAATCTTGATGGTAAAGGTGCATAGACAGTATAGGACAATGTTAGTGGTTAATATATATGCCCCCAACCAAAGACAGGAAATATTTTATGAGAACCTTAAAAATTTGGTTGCGAAACAAACATTTGACAACCTATGTTTAGTAGGTGATTTTAACACGTTAATTTAGACAGAAAGGCCTCTACGCCGAGGCTGTCCAGAAGAAATGAATTATCTAAGAAATTCTTTCAGTTGATAAAGGAGTTTTGTGTTATAGACGCATGGCATATTAAAAATGGAGATGCAAAAAGATTATACTTTTTTTTCACACAGACACAAATTGTGGTCCCGTCTTGACATGATCTGGCCCTCTTTGACATTATTATCTGACATCATAGAGGTAGAAATACTTCCAGTGACATTTGCTGACCATAACCCAGTGACTTTAACACTACAAGATGTAATGAAAAGTTCCAGGTGGTCAATGAAACTGTGGTTATTGAATAATGATGTGTTTGTTAATAAGTGCAAAAAAGAATTTACTGAATTTTTTGTTAGAAATATACAACCTGAGATTAGTGTGCATGTAGTTTGGGATGCATTCAAAGCTTTTGTTAGAGGCAAAATGATTTGCCAAGAGAGCTGGCTTCAGAAACAAGAATTAGTAACACAATTTAAGAAAGAAGAGAGCAATTTGAAGGATGACCCTCTTAATGTGAAGAGTAAAGATAACCTAAGAAAGTTTCAACATAATTTAAACTGTATGTTAACGGAAGAACTGGCAAGGAAAATAACCTATGCAAAACAGTTTTTATTTGAGAACGCTAATAAACCATCCAGAGGGTTATCGTATAAAATAAAGAAAGATAAGACTGACAGACATATTAAATTACTGAGGGATAAACAAGGTAAAGACTGTACAACTTTACATGACCTTAAAAACGTTACAGAAAATATTTACAAGGAATTATATAAACAGGAGAGTAATAATGAGTTAGAACTGGACTCTTATTTAGATAAACATGTTAGTAAAAATTTACAGAAGAACAGAAAAGATTGTTAAATGATCCAATGACAATGACAGAAATAACCAAAGCTATTAAAAAGCTAAGGCCCAATAAATTGCCGGGACCAGATGGTATCCCAGTGGAGTTTTATCGAGTTTTTGAGGATCAAGTGGTTAACCCAATAAAAAATACTATGCAGCTTATCTATGAAAGAGGGAAGATGCCTTCTTCTTGGAAAGAGGCGTTAATTACCTTAATTCCAAAACAGGACTCAGACTTAACAGATATAAAAAACTATAGGCCGATTTCTTTGCTGAACTATAAGATATACACTACAATTTTAGCCAACAGATTTAAAAAAATACTCTCTCAAACAATCCACTGTGACCAATCAGGGTTTCTCCCACACAGACACTTGAGACACAATATTCATGTTATTTTAAATATCCTAGAGTATTATGAATTACATTTGGACAAACCGATGGCACTTTGTTTTGTAGATGCTGAAAAAGCTTTTGATAAGCTGAACTGGGATTTTATGTTGGCACAATTAAGACACTGGGATTGCGGTGAAATTTTTTTTAGGATGGTTAAAACGATATATGATCAACAGGAGGCTAAGGTTGTGTTTAATGGAGATTCTACAGTGAGTTTCCCCATACCGAATGGAGTTAGGCAGGGATGCCCACTTTCCCCCTTCTTTTTATCTTTGCCCTAGAGACTTTGTGTGATGTGGTCAGAAAGGAGGATAATATAAAAGGATTAAGGATAAAAGGAGAAGTATTTAAACTCTTGGCATTTGCGTACAATATGGTTTTCATTATAGAGGATCCACTTAACTCAATGAATATGCTTTTGAATACTCTAAAAAATATGCTCAAGTGTCTGGTTTTAGAGTAAACGAAAACAAAACAAAAATTATAACAAAAAACTGTATAAGGGAAGTAGAAAAAGAAATACAGGAGAGGACCAATTTTGAAATATCAAAAAAAGTTAAATACCTGGGTGTTACTATTACAAACAGATGTAGCTCATTATATAAGGATAATTATTTAAAATTTTTGATGGAAATTCAAAAGGATTTGGAAATCTGGGGAAAAATGCAATTATCGTTTTTGGGACGTAATCAAAATGAATGTTCTGCCACGTTTAAACTTTTTTTTTCAAACATTACCGATTTTAAAAAATCAAACTTTTTTCCGTGACTTGGGGAAAATTATATCAAGATTTATTTGGCAGTCTAGAAAACCAAGAATCAAACTTAAATATCTGCAAGATAAAATTGAATGTGGGGGTTTCAGTTTACTGGATTGGTATACTTATTACCAAGCATTGGGAATGGTCTGGATAAAAGACTGGGCAAAACTAAGTAATGTTAGAATATTGAAACTGGAGGGCCACGATTTACCAACAGGTTGGCACATGGTGCTTTGGTATGGGAAAAAGGATAAAAATTGTAAACAGCATGCGCTGAGAGGCCCATTGTTAAAAATTTGGGAGGACATTAAGTATAAATTCTACTTAAAAATACCGAAATGGGTCTCCCCCCTTGAGGCATTAATGAAGCTGACACTTATAACAAAAGATAAGATGATATGCTATGAAGATTTACTAGATAATAAGCAAGAACTTAAAACCCGAGAGATGTTAAATGATCAAGGAATAAAATTAACATGGTGGGAATTGGCGCAGTTATACTCAAGATATAACCTAGATAAGAAGATAATAAAGACCAAATAGATCTGGATAAAGTATGGTTATTCTTGGAAGAAAAAACTGTAAAGAAAGTATATAACTGTCTGTTGGAATTCAAAATGCAGGACGAATGGGTCCAAATATGATGGTCCGGGCAAAATGTATTGGATATAATATTGAACTAGACTCATGGTCCAAAATTTGGAAAAGGAATATAAAAATTACAAGGGAGAGTATGTATAGAGAGAATTTGTATAAAATGTTTTATATGTGGCATCTTTCCCCAGACAAATTTTCTAAGTATTCAAAGACAATATCCAACGTGTGCTGGAAATGTAAACAAAGTTTAGGCTCGTATTATCATATGTGGTGGACTTGCATACAAGCAAAGAAATTTTGGTCAAATGTTCAAACAATTTTACAGGAGATAATACAAGTAAAAGTTCCATTGAAACCGGAACTATTTTTGCTTAACATAATCTCAAATGACTACGACCCAGGATCTAAAAAGTTGATACTACATGGCATTACAGCGGCAAGATTACTCTTTGCCAAATATTGGAAGATGGACAAGATCCCAGATCAAGAGGAGTTCACTCAGAAATTGCTCGACATGGCTGAAATGGATAGTTTGACTTTGACCTTGAAGAAAAACAAAAACAAAAATTTGATTTGATGTGGGATCAATTTTATTACTGGTATAATAGAAAATACAAACTGTAATACAAAAATGGGCAGGTGTTAGACATAACAATGTTTGATTTCCTTTGGTTATACTTGGTAAACTTATTGATTAACTATGTGTATCTTTCCTATTATATAAAGCCATTTTAACATTCCAAAGGGCAAGATTCCATGGGGCGCCAAAATCAGTAGGCTGGACGGACTGCCTCTCATAAGGGGGACCCTGGCCATTGGCTGCATTCTCTCCCTGCTTTGCCTCAGTCCCACCCACAGAACCACCGGCCAGCATCTCGGCCTCAGTCTGGAGGGAGCCAGCGAAGGGGAAGGGCCAACTGGGAGCTGGGTCCATGCTTCTCCTCTGCCCACTGCCAGGTGGTTCTAACTGTCCAAACGAAACAAAGAAAATGGGTGGGGAAGGGAATCCAGGCACTTCTGCCTGACAGAGAGACCAGAGCGCCCTCCTTCTGACAGGCAAAACTGCCCGGGATCCATTCTCTCCCTTCCCTAATTGTCCCCTCAGGGGCCTGCTTCTGTCAGTGAAAACAAAATGGACTATCAGCATAACCAATCTTCAGAGGCCAATCTTCAGCTGGCAGGAATGCCCCAGAAGCTCTGGCAGGTTGGAGGGCTGATAAGCGGGGGGACTCCTAGCCATCTCTGGGAGTCTGTTGGTGTGCACGCGAAGTGCATACACCGCAACAATGTCACCCGGAAGTGACATCATCATGCTGCACACATCATTGGATGACACTCTATCAATCACTCTGAAAACTCTATGGTACCATAGAGTTTTCAGTGTGATTGCTAGAGCATCACCCAGTAATGTGCACAGTGTGATAATGTCACTTCTGGGCGGCATCATCATGCCGGGCCCATCAGCCCGATCTGGCTAATTTGGGGATGGGGTTCCCCCTGCCAGCTGGATCCAGACCGGCGGATTGGGGACCCTTTTAGAGGGGAAACCTCCACCCTCCTGGGGGACCTGGCAGCCCTACTACTAAAGGACCCAGGACATCTCAATAAGAAATGTTCCATTCTTGAGCAAGGTGATTGAATGGGTGGCGGCTGGACAACTCCAAGCTTTCCTAGTTGGACTCTTGCTGCTGTTGGTTTAATTTTTTTTTTTTTTAGTATTTAGTATTTCTTTTAAGTTCTGACTACCTTAGTGCTTTAGAAACTGATATTGTGCCTGAGTTTGCTAGAGTTATTAGAGAGCTACAGAAGGCAACAGAACACAGTAACCTCATTGCATAGTTCGAAATAAGCAATATTGGAAACGCTGAACGCCACTGAGCAAAAGCCACTGAGTAAAGCTGGTGAGCAAAGTAAAACTGCCGCTGATTCTATTAGTCCTCACCACTCTCCCATCAGACAAATTTGGAACTGTGTCCCACAGCACATTAATTACCACAGGGACTGAGAGCATAACAACCAATTGCTGGTGAGGTAGGATATTACAGTAGAGCGAAGACTTGCTGGGATTGCTTGGTTAGGCATTGGCCTGGCATCTACTTCTGTGACTGCTGCCGGGATAGCTGAGTCGATTGGGCCTTGACCACTGATGACCAATGAGCCTGCTGCCTAGTGATTGATGGGTGGATTTGACTCTGGCCATGACTGTTCTGAATGGGGTTGGAGGAATTAGAAACAGAAGAAGAAGAAGAGATTGGATTTATATCCCGCCCTTCACTCACTTGGAGTCTCAGAGTGGCTTAAAACGCCTTTCCCTTCCCCTCCCCATAACCCTGTGAGGTAGGTGAGGCTGACAGAGCTTTTTCCAAAGCTGTCCTTGAGAGAAGAGCTGTGACAGAACTATGGCTTGCCCAAGGTCATCCAGCCAGGTGCAAGTGGAGGAGTGAGGAATCAAACCCAGTTTTCCCAGATTAGAGTCTGCACACTTAACCACTACACCAAACTGGCTCTAGAAAATCTTGGAAGCCCTTGGAAGACCTTGGTGGACTTCAGAGGCCCTCGGAAGCCCTTGGGCCCAGTAAGGTTGCAGAGATTTAGGAAAACTTGGAGAACCAGCTACAGAAACTGAGTGAGCCCAAGAGAGGCTGTTTACTCCTACTTGGCCCTGGGTATCTCCGTGAGAATCTCCCCAGGACAAACTTGCATTTTGGGAAACCAAAGGTGACGGCCACAACCATAGCCAAGGTGTTCCAGTAGTGCAGAGGGGTGAAAGACTCAAGATTCCTCGGCTGTCTGGAGGGAAGACTGTTGTTCAAGCCAAGCCAAGAATGAGAAACTGCTTGGGAACTGAACTTTACTGGCAAGTAGAACAACCCAGTAAGGGCAACATTATAGGCTATGAAATGTTCTGTGGGAAATACTCAGGGCTTGGTTTTGTTTATTTAGCTGTGACCTGTTGAAGCTAGCCCACCCATGTTGGTTGGGTCTAGGCAAGCACGGCCAATGATAGGAAGAGTTATTAACTCAAAATTTCCGGTCTTGTTAGGCCCTTAAGGCACTGTTTATTAATCTGGATTCGGTGCAATTCATGTTTTTATAGAGGGCTGGGAGGATTGAGGGAGAAGAATAGCTTAAGGGATTACTATAGTTAGTTAGGCAGTGCTATATTAGTCACTTAGTCAAGGCTTATTACTTGTGCTCCTGGGGTAGTTGGTAGATGGGCAATTAATGTACATAAGTGGAATTCAGGAGAAGTGGAATTGGATGAGACTGAGTGGGGGAGGCCGCCATGGAGGCAGGGATCCCAGTGAAGTATGGCAGAGGGCCATGTATTATAAGAGAAGGAGGTGGAGATATGGTTATGCCCGGTCCCCTTCCAACCTTCGTCCCATCCCAAGATATGTTGATAGGGGGGCTAGGATCACACACCTTCCTCCAGCACTGATGCTGGTGCGATGCCAGGTCCATTAATAATAAGACCATAACTATGCAGTGGCTGCAATGGCTCAAGTGGCTTAAGATGCTGAACTGCAGACTGGAAGGTCAGTAGTTCAGCAGTTCGAAACCTGAGTTCTGCATGATGGAGTGAGCTTCCATCTCTGGTCCCAGCTCCTGCCAACCTAGCAATTCAAAAGCATGGAATTGCAAGTAGATAAATAGGTACCACTTCGGTGGGAAGGTAACAGCGTTCTGTGTGCCTCGGCATCTAGTCATGCCTGCCACATGACCATAGAAATGTCTTTGGACCGTGCTGGCTCTTTGGCTTGGAAACGGAGATGAGCACCACATCCCTAGAGTCATATTCAACTGGCTTTCGAGCAAGGGAGACCTTTACCTATGCAAAATTATTTTGCAGTGCAGAAAGTGGACCTGGCATGCATGACTGAGACCTGGGTGAGGGAAGATGAGACAGTTGTGCTGAAAGAACTCCCCCCCACCCTCAGGTTTTTCGGTCTTCCATCAGTCCTGGACAAGAAGTATGTGGGGGGGACTATCATTTTCAGATGCTTTAATGGTGGGTGCTTCTCTCTGCAACTGCAGGAGAGGCGACCCATTCTCAGCAGGTTGAAGAGGTTCTGGACTGGTGCCGGACCCCCAGGGAGCCTAGGGAAGGGTCCCTGCCTGGGGTGTTTGAAGGTAGCCTCTCTCTGTGGTGGCGATCGTGGGATTGAGGCTCCTTTTTACCCCTAGAAGTTCGCCTGCCAGAGGAGGCTCTCGGGCTGCTGGAAGCGCTGCCGTGAAGCTGCAGAAAATGTAGAGCAGAAAGGTGATAGTCTACCAGATACACAATGGCTGAATCGTGAGTCTCCTGATCTTTTGATATGAAGCGTTAAAGGGTGGGCTAGGAGGATCGGATCCCCCCCACCCCCTCCCTCGTAACTTACTCGGAGACTTCCCACGGTCTTGCTGCTGTTTTGGAGGCGTTATAAATGCATTGGAGAGCTGGATCGCATGTAGCAGAGGAAGAGCTTGCGAAAGACATCAGTGTGACAAATCGAGAATGTCCCCTTTGAGATCTCTTATCTATTTGTAAACAAGCGGTGCCTGCAGGAAGAAATGGCGGGGAGAGCTTCTCCAAAACCTGGAAGATCACTTCCTATTTTAAAAAGTGGATCTGAGCTGAATGCAGTATTGACGGTGGCACTGCGACCCCTAGTGGACCAACTGGCTTCAATCAACACTAAACTAGAGACAATGCAAACTGAAATCAGAGAGTCAAACAGAAAGCAGGAAAAGCTCCAGCAGGAACTCCTAGATGTCAAAACAGCGGTTGACAAAAATGACTCAAGACTGCAGAAAACTGAAAAAGAAATATCTTTTCAAAGTGACAACGTATTAAAGCTTCAAGTGGATCAATCAAACTACTTCCCGAGATTTCAGAACATTCCTAAGTCAAAAGGAGAGAATCTGAAGAAAATATTAAGTGATGCATTGGCACCTTTGACAGGATGGCAAGCAGCGACAATTCAAAGTGACATGGATATGACCTATAGGACATATCCAGAATATGTTAAAAAGAAGAAATTGCCAGGTGAAATTGTGGTGAGATTCTCCAAAAGATCAACCATTGATCTGGTGTTAAAAGCCACGAATGGAACTGTTCTGAAGATACAGGAAGAAGAAATTAGAGTTTTAAAAGATATTCCATTTGAAATAAGAAAGAGAAGGAAAGCGTATAGGAGTTTGGCTTTATGGTTGCAGTCTGAGACTATTCCTTATAGATGGGACATTTTGGAGGGACTGTTGTTCAGCTACAAAGATAAGAAATTTAAAATTGACTCCACTGAAAAAGCAAGAATGTTTTTGGAAAAGCACAAGAGGAAGAAAACAGAGACTGAACCAGATGATTCACTGGCAGAGCAGGAGAGTATGTATGGATTTGAAAGCTCAGAGATTGAAGACGGAGAAGACTCGGACTCTAAGAAAGGGGCGGCTGCCCCTAGAAAGAAGAAAGACAAGAAGAAAGGAAGAGAATCAAATAGTTTTATAACTGTTTTTTCTTTGCTGTAATAACACACCAAGCCTTGTAATCTAAAAATTTATCGTAGATTGTTTTCTCTGCTGTATGTAGTTCAGGGATCTAATGTTAAATTTTTATTTGTAAACAGCAAGAATGAATTAATAATGTATGCCAAGAAATAATTTAGCTTTTCAGTAACTAATGATGTTAGTATTATTAGCATTATGAACGCATTTTCTGTATACCTTAGGGTAGAATAGTGTGTAGCTTTTAGTGTAGGTGTAGGGAATAAAATGCAATAAAAATTTTTTTTTTAAAAAAAGAAGTATGTGTGTGTGGGGGGGTGATACTTGTCTGAGAGACTTTCTCCTTCAGCCTGCTCCCCACACCAAAGATCACTGGTATTGATTGTGTAGGCCTAGTGTGGGACACCAAAGAGAGTTTGGCTATCTGGCTGGTGCGCCAACCACCTAGCTCACCAGCAGATACCCTGTTGCACCTGTCGGAGGTGGTTTCAGGCTGGGCCTCTGAGTTTCCCAGACTGTTAGTCCTAGGGTACTTCAATGTTCATGCCAATGAGGCTGCCACCGTACCGGTTGTGGACCTGGTGACCTCCACGGCAGCACTGGGACTCTCTCAATTTGTATCAGGCCCCATGCATCAAGCAGGCCACACATTGGACCTGTCCTTTAGGATGGGGATAAATGTTGATCTAGATGTTATCGAGGCAGCGCCAAGTCAGACCACTTTGTCTTGAACCCTCAGCTGAGTAGCCCAGCCCTACCTTGCATAGGCAGCAAGCTGATTTACGCTTACCTGTGGAGTCTGATGGATCCAATTGATTTTCAGAATGCTCTGTGGGATCCAGTGCTCCCCCTGACAACTCACTAGATGTGCTGGTATTTATTTATTTATTATTTCAATTTATATCCTGCCTTGCCGGACAGAGACTGGCAGAGCCATCTCTCTGAAGCATGGCAGTCTCTTGGAAGCCATCAACAAAACTGCTCCCTGATGCCCTCTCTGCTCTCTTACCATGGAGCTTTGAAGGAAGAAGTGGGAGCTGAGATGGTTGAAGTGAGTCTGGTTGCAGACTCATGATAAAGTTTGAAGAAGAAGAAGAAGAAGAAGAGATTGAATTTATATCCTGCTCTTCACTCACTTAAGAGTCTCAGAGCGGCTTACAAACTCCTTTCCCTTCCCCTCTCCACAACAGACACCCTGTGAGGTAGGTGGGGCTGAGAGAGCTCTTTCCCAAGCTGTCATTGAGAGAACAGCTGGTACAGAGCTATGGCTTGCCCAAAGTCATCCAGCCAGGCGCAAGTGGAGGAGTGGGGAATCAAACCCGGTTCTCCCAGATCAGGGTCAACGCACTTAACCACTATACCAAACTGGCTGTACATCTTATAGGATGTTTATAAGATCCTAAGAGGTCACAGTGAAAGCCACAAAGAAGGAATTCTATGTGGCAACTCTTGCACCTGCTAGCTATCAACTCAGTTCAATTATTCATAAAAATTAGATCATTAGCTTCCCTATCACAGGGAATGCAAAATGATAGCAATTGGACAATCAGCTGTGAAGCTTTTTTCCTCTTCAAATTTTACTGTTTATTGATACTTCAAAAGGAATACAGAGATACAGAAATACCAATAAAGGTTACAATGTTTTACAAACTGGAGTCTGAGTAAGTGTCAATATATTACATAAATGTATTGGTAGAATAACAATAAATACATTCTTATTATGGTGATAGTGTCAACAGTGCTGGTAAGAAGGCACTTTCGGGGCCAGAAGTAACAAAATAATCTATATATCTAATAGTCAAGTGGCTCCGTGCGGATATCTAAATCCGTGCGGGGGGCACTTGGGGGGCAGGGAGATTTTTCTGCACATGTGGGGAGTCCCCCACGTGTGCAGAAAAATCCTAAAAGTTAAATCCCCCCCAAAGTAAAAGCGTTCCCTGTGCATGTGTAGAGAAAGCTTTGGCCACTGTTGGGGAGGGGTTGGAAGACGGCTCTGCGGGCCTCGCCACTGCTGGTTGAATGGGGAAGGGGGTGGGAGACGGCTTGGTGGGCCGGCGGCTGTGAGCCGCTCAGCCTCTCCAGTGCCGGGGGGGGGGGGGAGGAGGGAGAAGGCTCACCTGCAGCTGCTTTCTCATCCTGTGGAGTTCCTCCTGCTTCTGCAGGTCGGGAGCTGTGGGGAATACTCCCGCCTCTTGTGTTTATCTAATTCCCTCTTGGAGCCGTCCATGCTTGTTTTATTTATTAATTACTTTTTGAATCAAGTTTCAATATTGTAGGTTGCCTTGGTTTCTAATTTTTTTGCTTCTAGATTATCAGTGAAACACCATTTAGCAGGTGATTGCATCTTTGGAGGCCTCATTTGTACTTTTATTTCACTTAGGAAGTAAGTCAATATGTTTTTTTTAGTAAAATATAGGCATTGTTTATTTAGTCATTTTATTATATGTATTTAATTCCACATGTTTTTTATTTTTTTTACAGCCATTCTTTTCTGGTCCGTTTTGTATCCATATTGTATATTTGTATACTGGTATAAGCCAATTTGCTCCTCATTGTGTTTGACCTCTGAAGAAGGCCTGAACAGGCCGAAACGCGTCAGGTCTAGTCTTGTGTGTTCGATTTTAGTATTTTTGTGTGAGGTGTAATTGGGCCCTCATATATTTTGTTTTAATTCTTTGCTAATAAATACATGTAGTTTTATATTATATATAAGTTTTAACTGTTGGCCTGCTACTCTGTTTGACTTACCTCTTTAGGTTTTAAAATACCTAAACCCTCGCCTATAGTTAACTGTTTCTAGAGCATAACCAGAAATTTTCTTCTGAACCTGGGGCAATAATTTCATTTTAAAAAACCAACAGGAAAATCCCAAAACTCCACCATCCCACAAAACCAAACCAAGGAAAACTATTTTTAAAAGAACCAGACAGAAAAATACCTGAACACCCCCTCCACTCAATTTCCTTCCAGGTAAAACACACATACACACACAACAAATTTTTACCAGTCTTGAAGATGTCCAGTAGACAGAGAAGAGGATGGTCAGTCTTCCCAGGCAGGCAGCAGGCAGTAGAAATCTGAAGCAAACCAGAGCAGCAGCAATAGCAAGCAGTAACACAGTCCAAAATTTAGCTCTGAAATGGAGTCAAGCCCCTTTTATCCTCCTTTGCTCATGTACAGAGTACTCCACATGGAGCAGCAAAAATGGGGAAATATTCTCCCTATCCCATCTTGGCATAGGAAAACAGTTTGGGGGTAAGGTAGGAGTCTTCCCCCCCCCCCCCCAGCATTGTTTCAAACCTATTTGGGCTCTCCTTTACTTTTAAAATGCCATTCTCTGGTGCTGCTGTGGGGCTTTAGGGAACCTGCATTCCCAGGACCCGTTCAATGAAAAACCTAAATGTGTAGTTGGCCCTCATGGAGGGATGTGAGAATTGTCAAGATTGGGCAGACAGCGCAAGTGCTCCCTCTAATATCTGCTGCTATTGCCTGGGACAGCTGCCTCCCTTCCCTCTCCCTGAAAGTACCCTGAGACATGGGAGGAAAACAGTCCTGTCAGCCTTAAAATGGTGGCCCTGGATATTCTCAGATATTTCCAGGACTTTGGGGGAATCAGTATTTGGTACTCTGGAATCCCAATTACCATTCTGACTGACTGGAATAACCCAAAAAAGTACTCATGAGCTATTTTTTGGGTACACTTTCAGACCAGAAATATTCAGGTGTACATGCCTAATCTCCATTCCTTCTTCTTCCAATGAGTGTTTAAATAAGGCTTTATCTGCCTTGAATTCTGTTTTAGTTGGTTGCCAAAGGTGCAACTACTTGTCTATTCTGTTTTCCTGCTAAAACTGACATCCCAGGCCTAAAATTGAGCTCAGTGAATTATCCCCAGCATGCAATCCCATCTCAGTTGGTGTACTAGCTGGAACAGCCCTTAATGCTGACGCATTTCCTCTGCAAGGAGATCTCTACCTCCAAGTGTTGTTTTACAGTTTATGATTATATTTACAGCTTCCCACCTCTCCCTGAAAACAATTAGCATTTAACTATGCCCCAGTGGATACAGAGAGAGAGAAGAAAGGACCGTTCCCGTCCAAAATACAAGGCCCTTCAGCCAAGGAGTCTAAAATTAAAATAAAATAATAGAATGGAGGCTTGGAACTGGGTGTGGTAGAGTCACTAGGCGTTTCTACTGGAACACATCCAGTTCAGATCTCATACAAGTTTTTTTTTTTAAAACAAACCCAAGTCTATCGTAAGAGTTTATTATATATTAAAAAATATCTTGAGCTTTTAGAAAGCATGACAAAAAGTCAAGCTGAACAAAGTTTGAGTCCAGTGTCATCTTTAAGACCAATAAAGTTTTACGCAAGGTATATGCACGTGGCCCTTCTTGGGATTTACTATTAAAGGCTAGAAAGTGATCTCATCCATGGACTGACCTGGATTATTCCTGATGTGTGTTGCTCAATGCTGACCTTATTTGAAGAAACTGTCTCTGACAGTGAACAGACTGGATCCTAAGATGACAAAAACAACACATGCAGGCCACCCAAGGACAAGTTAGGATCTCTCCAGACTCTGGAGAACTCCCCAGTTATGCAGAAAAATATGACTTCGCAAATTAACTAAAAGGAAAAAACCTCAAAGAGCAGCCTGCTGAGGACTGAAAATACTCCAGAAGGGAAAGGATATTGAAAGCAGCTGTGTCAAGTTAAAAGGGAAAAGAGTAAGATGGAAACAGATGTAGAGAGCTTAGTAAATCCTGTAGGAAGCAATTTTGAGTAAGGGGAGCCAGAGAGTTTTCCAAATTGTTTTCCTCTGCTGTGATTCCTTGAGCCTGCTCTAACTAGGGTTGCCAGTCCTCAGGTCCTGATGGGGTTTCCCCCCAATTTTGGAGGCTTCTGCCTGCCACCGGCCAGCTGATGGGGGAACCCCACCCCCAAACAGCAACATCGCTGTGTGATGTCCCCAACAAGATGACATCACCCAGAAGCAGGGGTCATTTCGAGCAGGAGCTCGGGGGAGTGCAGCTCCAGGAGTTGGTGCCAGCCCCCCCCCCCCCGGTGGAGGAATGCCTGCTTGTGTCATGGCTGCAGCAAAATGACCCCATCCCCTGGAAAGGTCCTTGTTCCTCTGACCAGCCTTCTGAAGGCTTCAGCCACCACTGAAGCTATCCTCCCAGAATAGTGGTATTTCTAAGGCTTGGATTGGTAGCTGTCCTCTTTCTTTCTTTCTTTCTTTCTTTCTTTCTTTCTTTCTTTCTTTCTTTCTTTCTTTCTTTCTTTCTTTCTTTCTTTCTTTCTTTCTTTCTTTCTTTCTTTCTTTTCCTTCCTTCCTTCCTTCCTTCCTTCCTTCCTTCCTTCCTCCCTCCCTTCCTTCCTCCCTCCCTCCCTTCCCTTCCCTTCCCTTCCCTTCCCTTCCCTTTCTCTCTCTCTCTCGTTCTCTCTCTCTCTCTCTCTTCTTTCTTTCTTGCCTTCTGACATACTTCCAGTGATGTCAGGTGGTGTAGCACATGAAAATAAGTTATGCTAATAAGATCCGGCACCTCTTTTTCTACGAAATGACCCCTGCCCAGAAGTGACATTATCACATAGGGGATGTTGTGTGGCGACGCTCTGGTTTGAAAGCAAAACTCTGTGATTTGAAGCCAGTTTTACCATAGCTGAAGTTGGTTGTTGGTGATGTCTCCTTGCAAATAAATCGCTGATGTTTGAGCCAGTTTGTCTCTGCTTGAATGGACCTGA
Source organism: Lepidodactylus listeri (assembly GCA_029233225.1). NCBI lineage: Eukaryota > Metazoa > Chordata > Lepidosauria > Squamata > Gekkonidae > Lepidodactylus > Lepidodactylus listeri. The sequence continues at coordinate 102,411,717 of JARCFY010000008.1, forward strand.
GAACAGCTGCCTAAGTGAGTACTTTAACCTGGGAACCCATAGTCAAAGGGGGACGTTCTATCATCAAAGTGAATATGGTGTTGAACAATTTTTATGAACTGGGGGTCCTCAAATCAGATTATGTGCCAGTCTGCAATGAATTCTGTCGTTAAAAGTTGCTGTGTATGTGGTTGTGAATTACTGCTTCAAGGAGAAGCAGTTTTATGCTTGTCCAGGGTATGTGATAGGTGCAGGGGGCCAGCAGTCACACGAGTGCCTGACATGGTCCGATAAGTTTGATAAACTCTGAAACATGTTAAGTTCAAAACTGAGCATGAAGCCCATATTGTATGTTATTATGGTGACTGTATGTTACATTCATTGCTTTTGGTATGAATGAGAACCATGTTGTCAACATGTAGATGCCATCAGCTATTTGGACAGCCCCCAGAGAACACATTAAATACTCTACTACAGGGATGTGACAAGAGAATTTTGAATCTGGCTAAGGCTGTTATTAAAGATTGAGATTACGAGTCTTTTCAGATTCACTGTGACAGGTGTAAATGCAGAATTTAAAATTTCAGTTACTGTAAAATGTACCAAAATGTACCAAAAGAGGTACATTAAAAGGTATTGTCAGATAAAAGTCAAAATCAATAAACAATTTCAAACTCATGAGCAAAGCACATCTGACTTTCTGATCCTTCAGCAAGCAAGCAAGAATTAACAGAGGGAAAGTATGGTGGCAATTCTGCTGTTGCAGATGGAACACCACTGTGTCAATGAACCAAGCCTTCTTGGGTTTGTCTGAGTTTGTTAAATACTTGGCATTGTGGCCATTGGAAACACATAAAGATATATATGTATGTATTTCCATCAACAAGAGAAATGCTGGCATAAAAAACAGAATGGATAACAGACCAGCCCCTGTGGATGAATGTTCCCCTTAGCTGCTGCACACCACAGACTAGGCACTGGGCAATGTGGCTTTCTTAAAACTATGGTCTTTAGTATAGAACATTATAGTTTCACAAATTTTGACTTCCCATTTATAGCTACCACTCAGACAGAATTTTGCTGGGCTTTTCAATAAAAGAATTGTATCTCTTCGGTCTGACATTGAACTAAACAATACACGGACATAAGATGGTGCCGTACACTGATTCACACCACTGAACCTGAGACCTTCTGCATGCCAAGAGCCGTGGCCTCTTCCCCGCTAACAGTAGAGCCATAATGGTTCTTACAGTGGATTCCTATGTGGAGTTTCTATGGAAACCACTAGAGTAACTCTGCGTGGGATAGCACGGCCACCAAGCAAGCTTACCTGGGAGTAAGTTTCATTGAACAAAATGGAACTTACCTCAGAGCAAACATACCTAGGATTTCACTGCAAGTCATTCATCTGGCAGGCACCACAGGGCAAGTCAGCTGTATTTCTACGACAGCATGCGTGCCACAGTGTTGCAAAAGCTTTAATGTGAATGGAAATGTGCATGGACCCTGTGCTTCACACAGACCCTTTATAAAAGCATCTCAAAGATGGTTGGCCTCGTGTTCAGAGGTTTACACAGGGTTGCTGGTTGGGAAAAAAAGATGGCTTGACCTATTTTTAGCTGTGGGCATCAAAAAACCAGGGGCATTGGATAAATAAATGAGCCATTATCTACTCCCTCGGTCAACTTCTGTAGGCAGATGTTCATCATATTGACCTCGAGAGAGTTGAAAGCCTCCCATAGACTCCCTCCGGGAGGAGAGTTCTTCTAACTTTCAACCAGCCAACAATTCCCTCAATACTTTTGAAAATGCGGAAGTTTTTATCCTCCTTTGAAATCTTTACAACCAGAGTATTCATAGATGAAACTGTTCAGACATTAATTCCAAGGAATACAAGTAAGGAACCTCCCACATATAGCCTTGAATCTGGAGCCCTTTTTAACACAGTTGGCAACGACCCATGTCTACTCCGGAATGCAGACCAAAGACTGCATATCAGCTCAAGCAAAATCAAGTTGCCAGATAAAATAGAACAGCTTTACCCTACAAACTCTCCAAGAACATCTCTTTTGGGGAACAAACAGATATTCCTTCTACATAGGAGAAACGGAAGAACTAACTCACTGCAGCTCCTTCATACTTCAGTCCAGACTCTTAATTTATTTCTCCCTGTGAGTCGACGGTTCAACTATAAGCTAAAGACTCAAGCCTATAGCACTGATTTGACCTCCCCTGACACTGATCACAGCTCTCTCATGACCTGGATAAGTCAATTTCCATCTCCCCCCTGTCAAAGGTGCCAGCTCCAGTTTTACTAAAGGTAAGGTTTCCCTTGCTCAAAAGACAGTCACATCCGACCAGGGGTCCGTTGGAGCAGGAGCGCACAGGAGCGCAGCTCCGGGAGTGAGAAGCCCAGGGGGCAGGCACATGACCAAGCCCTGCCCCTTCCTCAGCTTCCCCAAGCAGTGCAGAGGCGCAGCGCCCCGGGGAAAGCCCTGCTAGGGTCTTTATTGTTTTTAATGTTTTGTTTTAATATTGATAATTTTATCATTGTTCCTTTTATGACTGTGTGCTGCTTTTCCAGAGACTTGCTCAAGGTGGCATATAAATTTTCTAAGTATACCATTTTTTATCTGGGCACATGGCACATAAGTACTGGAGAAATTTCACCAACCCTTCAGCAGCTTCCACCCCATCAGTTTGGTGTAGTGGTCAGGAGTTGGACTCTAATCTGGGAGAACCGGGTAAGATTCCCCACTCCTCCACATGCAGCTGCTGGTGTGACCTCATCAGAGCTGTTCTCTCATGAGCAGTTCTCAAAAGACCTCTCTCAGCCCCACCTACCTCACAGGGTGTCTTGTTGTGGGGAGGGGAAGAGAAAGAGATGGGTGGTGCACATGTCCTGGGTATCTCAAGTCTACTTGAAACCTAGTGGTTTCAAGGGAGCAGGAAGAGAATGAGGGTGTGTTCTTTACGCTTATTTTTATTGCACAAAGTATTGGATGGGGAAGGGAATGGAGGAAGAGCAGGTCAGTTTCACTCACCTGTGGAGTGGAGCCTGAGGGGTGGGGGTTGCCTTTTGACACACTTCCGGTATGTTAGGGGGTGTGGCATATGCAAATGAGTTATGCAAATGAGTTATGCTAATGAGCTCCTGCACCTCTTTTTCTATGAAATGACCCCTGCATCCGACTTCAGGGGGCGGTGCTCATCTCCATTTCCAAGTCGAAGAGCCAGTGCTGTCCAAAGACGTTTCCGTGGTCATGTGGCCAGCAAGACTAGACCAGTTTTCCTAACTGCCTATAAAGCTGATGTATCAAAGGGGGAACCAACAGTTGGCAGCAAAGCATCTCAAGTAAAGTCCAACAAGCCCCCACAGGAGCCATTTATTATACAAAGTAACGATCAAAGCATCTCTGTGGAAGTCTCAGAGGAACAGCTGAGTCCTGAAAGCTCCAGCATAGTGGAGTGTGAGAACAAATCAGAGGCTGGGAGGAAAGCATGGAACAAGAAACTCAAGGAGACGTTGGAGGGGTTTTCTGCAAGATGTCAGGGAAAATGCAACAAGATTAATCAGATCTACCATGGTTCATCTGAGGAAACATGTAAAGAATCGGAGCCTAAGGAGGGTTGAGTGAACTTATAAGGATTATGTAAAAGCACAGGGGTCCTTTCGAGCAGGAGCTCGGGGGAGCGCAGCTCCAGGAATTGGTGCCAGCCCCCCCCCCCCCCCACGGGGGAATGCCTGTGTGTGTCATGGCTGCAGCAAAATGACTTCGTTCCCTGGAAAGGTTCTTGTTCCTTCGACCAGCCTTCTGAAGGCTTCAGCCACCACTGAAGCTATCCTCCCAGAATAGTAGTATTTCTGAGGCTTGGATCAATAGCTGTCCCTCCCTCCCTCCCTCCCTCCCTCCCTTCCTTCCTTCCTTCCTTCCTCTCTCTCTCTCTCTTGCCTTCTGACATACTTCTGGTGATGTCAGGTGGTGTAGCATATGCAAATAAGTTATGCTAATGAGTTATGCTAATGAGCTCTTGCTCCTCTTTTTCTACAAAGTGACCCCTGTAAAAGCAGAAATGGCCCAGGGAATATAAAGATACAGAAGTATATAGTAGCACCCCGGCCTAATAGAATTATCAAGGCTCTGTTTCTAGGTTTGTGGTTCTTAAGAAATACTTGCCTTTTCCTAATGGAAAATGAGAAGCTGGAGTGGGGGGCAGCAATGAATTCTGTCAGACAATAGATTTGTGATATTATTTCCAAAATAGGAGAAGAGGAAGTGTTCTCATTTGCTCCATATTGGCGGAACTCATAGTGTTACTAATTTTATATTGTCACTGCCATCTTATGAAACAATTTTGAGATGCTGTGTCTTTTAATTCCCCCTCCCAGTATGTATGTGAATTTTAAACTTATTAAATAAAAAGTTTGGTTGTCTTTTTTTAAAAAAAAGCAGAAGACCTTTCCCCCAGGCTGGAGAAAAAACACTCTTGTCTGCTAATGTCTGCAGTTTCAAGCCACTGGCCGAGAGAGAGATAAGCAGGAGCCAGCCCCCCAGATTATGGTTGGGTGAGACTGTATGGGTGGGTGTGTTGGTATTTTTGCTGTTGTGCAACTGAGTCAGGCAGTGCACAGTGGAGCCAGAGACTGTCCTCTTCAGCCAAGTGGATGCCTGCTCTCTTCCTGTAAGCCGCCTGGGAGGCAGTAAAACATCTGCGACCCACTTCTACCCTAGACAGATTCAAGTCCAGTCAACACCTTAGAAACCAACAAGATTTTCAGTGTATAAGTTTTTGGGGGCTATCTGATGAAGGGAGCTTTGACTCTCAAAAGCTAATACTCCCAATGTCTTGTTGGTCTCTGCACTCAGATCTGGCACTTCTACTGCAGACCAACACAGCTATCTTCCTAAAGTTCACTTCTACATTAAGCCAGGTAGTAGGTTTGGCTAACGCACAATCTGTTTTTTTTTGCCAGCAAACTGGACCACCTCCATAGTACCAGCTGCAGTTTTTGAGACTAAGAATTGGACTTCATATTTTGATAGAGAAATCAGTTTTTAAATTGCAAAAAAAGGTAAAAGGCATATCACATCCAACCATTCTGCCTCCATTGGCAAGGCAAGCCTGTCCATGAAGCAGCTTCCCCAGATAACGACATAGAGCCGGCACCATAAAGTGTCGTGAACACATAAGAAACATATGGGGAGGGGCCATAGCTCAGTGACTATGCATCTGTTATCCATGCAGAAGGTCCCAGGTTCAATCCCTGGCATCTCCAGTAAGGTGATGTGAACAATATCTACCTGAGAGCCTGCAAGAAGTGCTACTGGTCAGAGAAGCCAATGGTCCTTTCTGCATTTGCCTGCCACTCCAAATTTTCTCAGTGTTTGAGCTGAGACCATTTAAATCCACAGCAAAACAACATCCAAAAAAAACGGGGCAACAGCAGGTCAAAACTGGGTTGACCACTGAAGGGAGGTAACATAATGGAGAATGGGTCGAAAATCCCAGAATAAAAAAAAAGGTTGAATTCAATTTTAGTGCAGAATTGCTTGGAGAACACCGTGGTGAATGTGGAACGGGCCAGTATTGATCATGATTGCATTGCAATGCACCTGAACAATCTGTTTAGAGAGAAGTTGTTTCTAATGACTTCAAAAATAACTGCAAAATAAATTTGAGGGGTTACTTTTGATTATGGCAAGATATTAAGCATCTTCATGCTAGATCAGTGGTTCTCAACCTTCGGGTCGGGACCCCTTTTGGGGTCGAACAAGCATTTCACTGGGGTCGCCGGCTGGCATCCGAGCCCCTCCCCTTCCCACCCCTCCCTCACCAAAAGCCCTGCTCCGCTCACCCAGAAGTCCGAGCAGAGCACACCATAGCTTTCCTACAGAGTGTGTGTGTGTGTGTGGGGGGGGGGTTTCAGAGTCCTCTATCTAAAAGTTTTGCTTCTCCAGGTTGCACAACTTCTGCGTCTTCTGGTAAGCTTTTGTGTTGTAAATGTAGAAATCCTTGGGGAACAGGGTGAGATCCCTCCTCCGGTGGCCGCCCCCCCTCCCTTTTATTTTGAACACCAAAGTAGAAAGAAAGGAGGAGTGTGTGTGTGTGTATGGACAGAGAGAGAAAGAGAGAGGAGTAGAAAAAACGGTGGATTAAAAACAATATATATCTTTAATCAGGCTTCTTACTATTTTCAGTGCCCAAAAAGTTGAAGCAAAAATGTGGCTTCCGTTTCCCCCTCCTGCTCCAAGAGCAAAGTTTGATTCCAACCCAGCTCTCCTCTCCACTCCCCCACACCCAGTCCTTTTTGAATTTCTCCAGCTTTTCTGTTCTTTGTTACTTCTTAGCTTTTATTTTTAAATAGAAAGAAATCATTTTTTTTTCTGTTTCTGACTGCTCATGCCAGAAAGAGATGTACCAAAAGGAAGGACAGGATTGCCCATTGGAAACAATGGGAAACACTTGAAGGCCCATTGGAAATAATGGGAGCCAGGAATGCCAATTGATTTGCATGGGCTCCACTGAAATATATTACAGTACAAGTAGAGTTGCAAAGAAAATGTGGAATGGATTTTCCATTAGGGTCTCTGGGCCCATATAGACTACTTGGGACTGGAATGACAGGCTCCAGCTTGGAATGATAGCCCCAGGGGGTAGCAGAAGCCTTCTGGGACTGGAATGACAGGCCCCAGAGTGGAATGACAGCCACTGGGGGTAGCAGGAAAGTTCTGGGACTAGAATGAGAGACCATGGAGTGGAATGACAGCCCCTGGGGGCAGCAGGAGTATTCTGGGAATGGAATGACAGGCCCCAAAGTGGAATGACAGCCATTGGGGGTAGCAGGAGTGTTCTGTGACTAGAATGAGAGACCATGAGAGTGGAATGACAGCCACTGGGGGTAGCAGGAGAGCCCAGGAAAGGCGGCAAAAGCCTCCCCCACCTTTCCTGGGCTCCGCGCCAAGGTGCAGAGCCCAGGAAAAGTGGCAAAAGCCGCCCCCCACCCACCTACCTTCCTTCCCCCCCTCTCCCCCCTTTCTCTCTCTCTGTCTCTCTATCTTCTCCCTTTCTCTCTCTTCCCCCTTTCCCTCTCTCTCTCTCTCCCCCCTACCTGCAACAGCTCCTCCCCCCCACCTACCTTCATTTTCTCATGGCATCTTCTGTTGAAGAAAAGTAAGTCTGAAGCCTGAGTATTTGTTGCGTCTTGTTGGGAATAGCTTGCAAATATATGTGTGTCTAAAGTCTGTATTAAAGTGGTTTGGTGCTAACTGCCATGCAAGAGAAAACATCTGAAAAAGTAGCTTCATTGTTGTGTGTGTTGGCAGAATATTATGGTTGGGGGTCACCACCACATGAGGAACTGTATTAAAGGGTCGCAGCATTAGAAAGGTTGAGAACCACTGTGCTAGATAGTATGTAATGGGAATCTGAGGCAGCTGCACTGGGATCCCCATTTCACCCTCTCCAGTGTATGTGTGTTGAGTCATCCTTGGGGACAGATCCTACATGCATCACTGTACACAATCCAGGATCTTCAAAATCCCGTTCCCTAGTTGCATGGATGGATGTTCCTGTTCATGAGCATCTGTGCCCAAGGTCATGGTGCATAAGGTCATGGTGGAGCCCTGGTGCAATCCTGACTCGCTGCCACATTCCCTGCTTATACCTGATGGCAAGAACCAGGCTTTGGCTTGGAGAGGAACATTAACCCATTACACATAATTTCCCCCCACCAGATTCTGGCCTCTTAGGAACTAGCATTAAGCCTGTTTCTTAATTGACGAATTCTTCATAAATCATAACATTGATTTACCTCACCCAGCTATTAGCTGCAAGACAGGAGAAAGCTGATCAAGATGATTCCCATGTTCATATCATCCCAAAGAATCAGTAAAAAACAAAACAAAAACCCAATAGTCCCCCGGGGGGGGGGGGGTGTTCCTAAAATAAATGTCTGTCATTAGTGTATGTGAAATTTAAGGCAGCCCTTATTGCACAAATTTATTTATTGCTTTGTTCTCTAGTTTCATAATCCTGTTTATTATATCACTCACCGTATGCGATACAATGTTTCAGTGCATAGTTCTCTATTGCTTTATTGCTAGTATTGTGCTGGGTTTTTTTTAATGGAATGCTCTCTTATTTTGTACACATTAGATGTTCTTGCAGCATTCTTCGTTTTCGTTGTAAACTTCAGCTTGGCTGGTCTCCACACAAAATGAGAGCGAAGATGGTGGGACACATGCTACGTCCGCTCCACAATTGGTTTGGGTCCCAGAAAGAACTTTACCCCACTGATCTTTTTTTTTTTTTAATTAAATTTTATTGCAACCCCACTGATCATGAGTGATGGCCGTGGCAGGCTGTCAGGACAGTGGGGAGTGAAGCTTGTGTTCAAGCTTCCTGTTAATGTGTATCATCTTGCATATAAATTAGTCCGTAACAGCATGTTTAAAACGTTGGATCAGGACCTGGGAGACCCAGGTTAGCATCCCCATGGGAGCTTATTTATTTATTTATTGGATTTATATCCCGCCCTCCCCGCGAACGGGCTCAGGGCGGCTTCCATGGGCCCAAGCCCTAAATATTACAATTAAAACATATAAAATCAGTTAAAACACATTCCTAAATAAAACACAGTTACTACATATTAAAACTTCCACTGGTATAACTTCTGATGGCGACCTGATGGCAGGTCCGAGCCCCGCACCATCTTGCCTGGGCTGTGCTAAGTCAGGGTCCATCACAACTATTTAATGTGATGGATGGCTCCGGTGGCGGCTTCTATTCGAAAGCCTGGCGGAAGAGCTCCGTCTTACAGGCCCTGCGGAGCTGCATCAGGAACTGCATCAGCTTGCTGGGTGATCTTGGGCCAGTCACACACTCTCAGTCTAAAACCCTTCTCACAGGGTGGTTGCTGAGAGGATAAAATGGAAAAGGGGAGAAATGGAGTTGGAAGCTGGTTTGGATCCACAATGGGGGACAAAAGCCAGGTATAAATACCTAGAGATCCAGTCTGGTGTAGTAGCTAAGAGCAACGGACTCTAATCTGGAGAACCGGGTTTGATTCCCTACTCCTCCACATGCAGCCAGCTGGGTGACCTTTGGTCAGTCACAGTTCTCTGAGAACTGTTCTCTCAAGAGCAGTTCTCTCAGAGCTCTCTCAGCCCCACCTATCTCACAGGCTGCCTGTTGTGGGGAGAGGAAGGGAAGGAGGTTGTAAGCTGCTCTGAGTGAAGGACGGGGTATAAATCCAATCTCTTCTCTCTCTTCTTCTCAAGAAAGCCAGTACTTCAGAACTAAGAGGAGACGGGTGCCACACACTGAGAACAAGGCCTGCAACAGTCATAATCAACCATTTGAGCAGGTCCTGAATTCAAAATAGGAAACCACAAGGCCCGGAACTGAAAAGGCAGCATCTCTGCCTTGCCTCATTCTGTCAACTCCCAGGCCAAGAAAGACAGCCGCATTCTGATCCTCAGCGAGATCCATTGTTCAGTAGTTATCACTTTAAACACTTCTCACTGGTTGAAAAGTACAGTTTTATTTTTATCACGCTACTGCCCAACCGTGTGTTTCTCCAACTTTCTCAGCCACTGCCTCAGCCTGTTTGGGAAGGCATGTCAGTTCTGTTCTATCTGGCTGGGCTACTAGAACCAAGAGTCAGAGGGTGTTTCTCCTGCAGCCTGTGCCCTGCGGGACCTTTGTCATATATTCCGAGTGGAAAGAACTTTTGTCCTATAAACTCAAAGCCAGGGGGCTATTTCCTCAGCTCACCCTGTGAATGAATTCATCTCCTATTGTGATGCGATGCACAAGCTATTAATATCAGGTAATTGCTTGGCCATTCTAATTCCTTCCTTTTCAACATAAGCTACATTCATACCAAAAGAACATGGCTAATAAACAAAGCCATGGTACAAAGGGAGGAGGGTGGGTGCTGCTCGGATGCAGGTCGGTGGACACTGTTTGGTCTAAAGAAATGTAGCAGGGCTACCCTTGCATTATACCACCCTTGTGCCCATAATTTTAAGATTAATTCTTGCAATAATTAGTATGTTGGGGAAAAGGATTCCATGTAGTCTTCTCCCTAGCCTATTTTTTTTCAGTACGCTCTGCCAGAAAATGACCCCTTCTCAGAGGAGTCTGAACCTCAACGCCCTAGGCTTTCACCAGCCACGACAGGCAAGGATCGAGGGGGCATGTGGTGGGCTTCACAGCAGCCAGGATCCTGTCAACTTCTTCCTGGGTGAGCAGATTGGAATGTTTTCTTTTACAGCACACACTGCTGCTGCATGTGCCCCTTGGTTAATTCACCCCCTGCAGGTTTGTTTGTTTTTTGGATGTTTCACACCACAAAGTGATACTTTAGGTCAAATCTACATCTGACTTTCCTGCTGGAATCATTCTAGTTTCAAAAAAGCCCCGTCTATACCTGTTTCTAGTTTCAAACCATACTTGTTCTAGTTTAAAAATTACTGTTTACATTCATTAATTGCCCTCCTGTGGTCAAGCTAGCATTATACTGCTGTAAACAGATCCTGTTGCTTTGTACTCTTCAGACCCAGGGAGTGAAATTTGAAACCAGTGTGAAATGAGCATAGGAAAAGACAGCAGTCAAACTACTTCAGAGGAGAGGTGTAAATTGGGCCTTAGCAAAAGGCTGGGAAAGACACTGCCTGACTCTGCCCGCACATCTGCAGAGTGAAATTCTGCAATTCTGCAAAACTGCCGTTCCTGGCCCTCCAGCAAAAGGAGGCAACAGGGATATAGGTGTAGAATCCCCCCCCCCCCTCTTACCATTGGGCTCTCTGGACTACCTCACAAGGTTGTGGGCATAAAATAAGGAAGAGGGAACTGCTTATTCTACTCTGGGCTCCAGAGAGATAGGGGGAGATAAAAATGTATTACATGGATAAACAAGGGAAGAATTTGCATTCCATTTGCCAGTGGTCCATTGCAATGTTAAAAGAGGCCAGGACCCAACTGAGCCAAGTGTCCCCCGCAGTGCTAACATTGCTCCTGGGTCCACGCCGCTCAGGCCCAGGTCATGGTGATGGATGATAGGGTAGCCAGGCCACAGCCAGCAACCACTAAGGGTCATTTTACACCTCCCCTCTAAAGTAGTTTGACTGCTGTCTTTTCCTGTGCTGATTTCACAGTGGTGTGAAATTTCACTCCAGGGGGTCTAAGTGCACTAATCAACAGCAATTGTTTAAAGCAGAATCAAGCCGGTTGAATACTAGCTTGACCACAGGAGGGCAATTAGTAGATGTGGACATTTCAGTAGCAGCACGGTTTCACACCGCACAGAGGTGTGGGCAGGTTTTTTTGGAACTAGAATGATTCCAGCGGGAAAGTCAGATGTAAAAACAGCCTAAGAGGAAATAGAGGGGTGGAGCCTGAAATATTGGCATTGCACCAGTGCACATACGGTGCACATAATACAATATTATTTAGCATTTTGCAGAGGATCTGCCATATCACTTCTAGTTTTCACCAGAAGAGACATTGGTGTGCTGGCTGGTGCAATGCCAGTGCACATTCCCTTCCTTCCACCGGCACCAAGGCAGTGGCAGGCAACCAGACAGAAGGTCTGACCTTCCTAGGTGATGACGTTGTCATCATTATTGTGGCCCAGATCCAAGCCAAGCCACCACTGCTCATGCCCACCAGTGGGCCTTCAAGGCAGGAGCCCACCAGGAAATTACCTCTTCCAGATAGTGGTGGTTAAGCTTAGTTTCAGTACGGAAACTTCATGAAATTCTGCACACAATATGGTATTCTTTGCTTTTCTGTGCTTGTGAGGAAAGACATTTTACAATTAATTCACTACAGACTTCAGTGTTTTCTATCAGTCGGCTTGCATTTTTTGCTCCTTCTTCCTAAAATTCGACGTGATACTAATTTGACATACCTTGCACCCACTGAAGTCAGTTTGGCATTCTACCCAAGATGCAGATAAAGGAGTGTGGTAGAATTCACCAGATTTGTTGTCTAGCCAGTGGTCAAACAGGAAGTTTAAAGATTTATTTGCCAGGAAAATTGGTGATCACAGAAACATGGCTCCCCCACCCACGGAGCTGAATGGCACCTGCAGGTGGGGGTCACCTTTGCCTCACCTGGGAGGGAGGAGGCAGGTCTGGGGGATGCAAGCCTACATCAGGTCACTGGGAGGAAGAGCTGGCAGGAGTATATCTGTCAGCTCCTCCCTCCCCATTTCCTCTTGCAGCCTCGTGTTTGGCCCATCCTCCTGCCCTGTATGTAGTATAGGCTGTGCTGGACACCATTGTTGGAGCTGGGTAGGAAGTTTTGCACCCTCCTTGTGATTGGTCTGGGGGAGGGTGATTTTTTTGCCTACCTTGCGCTGCTATGCCGGTTTTGGAGCTGGTGGAGCCATTATTTAGGTTGGTCACTTCCAAGTTGGGGTGGGGGCGGATTTTGAGGGGGAAAGAGGTAAAGCAGATACGGTAAGCACCAGGAAACACCTATCTTGTTTTGGGGGAAGCAGTCCATCAGGAACTGCCTGCAGGCTTTGCGGCCTGGGGCGGGGAATGAGGGCTGCCTTTGGAGCTGCTCTGACCACAACAGGAACACGGAGACACTGAATACAATAACAAACAAAATACACAATACTCCGTGGAAACAACAAATAACTTATTAAAGCACTATTGCTCAAGTCAGATGTACATAACCAAAAAACCTTCCCACGCAAGACCAAAAGGCAATACACAGTCCTTATATACACTGAAGTCTTCTTGGCTGTTTCTGAGTTGCCAACTTCCAGGTCTGCAGGGAGGCTAAACACCAGGCTGACGTCTCCTGCCGGCCGAGAGAGTTTCAATGTACTTCTTCAGAGCCAATATTCTATGGAACTAATATAAAGCAAGCAAAACATCTAGTATATAGATATTTACAACACTTCAAAACCTTGTTGTTTAACCATTTAAAACCTGACTTACCCACACAGTTTACATATTTTATATGCCTTATCTTGCTCCCACATGGGCTCATTACGCTCCTGACGGCAAAGTGGTTCTTACTTACACAAACTCGGCTCCCATGTGGGACCAAGTGGCATGGCTCGCACTTGCACCCAAGACAGGGGGGCTCAGAGAATATAAGGCCAGGAGGTGGTCAGAGATGACACCTGCCTTGCCTGCATATAAGTCTATGTCCTTGCCGCAATAGTGTAATAATTAATAAAGTGATCCTTAGTTAATCTAAACCTTACTGGTGGAATGAGCTCCCAGATAACACCAAGGCCCTGCGGGATCTATTACAATTCTGCAGGGCCTGCAAGACGGAGCTCTTCTGCCAGGCTTTCAAATAGGGGCCGCCTAGTACTTACACCTTAGCCCTGGCCCGATTTTCATCTGCCAGCGTCTGCCATATCACTTCTGATGGTACATCTCGATGCTGCTTTGATACTTCGATGATACGATGGTACATCCGATGCTGCTTTGATACTTCGATGATACGATGGTACATCTCGATGCTGCTTTGATACTTCGAACTGAAGATACGCCATCTATGTGTTTTTGATATTTTTTAATGCCTGTTTAAATATGTTCTTAACTATTTTAAGAAATGTTATTGTTGCCATAATGGCCCGTTGTTAGCCGCCCTGAGCCCGCCATACAGCGAGGAGGACGGGATACAGATCCCAATAAATAAATAATAAATAAATAAATCCCAACTCTTGTCTCAGCCTCTTGATTCTGAAGGGGGGGGGGCAACAAGTCAGCAAGCAATCACACACACCCTCGAAGTGAGCAGCAGCATACTTTTTTTGTTTTTTGTTACACAGTTTCAGACGTGCGCACAAAAGCTTAATGTGGAGCTTAGAGAAATAGGCTGAAGTTGGTTCCTTATTCCCAGTCCCTTATTCATTCCTTATTCACCTCTTATTCATGCATTCGTCCAAAACACTTAGGAGAGTTTGAAAGCTCTGAACCCCCAAATAAGGTCATATACCCTTGGATTCACAGGACTCTCCCCTTCAAGAAGCTATATCCTGTTTCCTGGTCCAAAGCATGGTTCTTGTGCCAGCTGCTCCAAAGGGCAGTGCCCCCAGGACAATCAAACTGAGGTGAGGCTGCGCCCCAAAACAATCTTTGGACCACCCCAAATGACAGGCCTCTTGGAGTCACTCTGAATAGAAGCTTGTGGCATCAGAACCAGTGTTTGGACCGGGCATCACTGTATGTCATCTTGCAGGGGACAGTCTCCAGAGCATGGGGATGTGTCATTTGGGGTGGTCCAAAGATTGTTTTGGGTTCCAGTCTGGCCCCAGTTTCTGCCTGTGTGATTGTCCTGGGGGGCACTGCACTTTGGAGCAGCTGGCACAAGAACCGTGCTTTCGACCAGGAAACAGGATATATCCTCTTGAAGGGGAGAGTGCTGTGAACCTGGGGGTATATGATATGTGGTGGTCTAAACCTTATTTTGGGGTTCAGAGCTTTTAAACTCTCCTCAGTGTTTTTGGATGAATTCCTGAATAAGACGCATATAAGGAATGAATAAGGAAGCAACTTCAGCCTCCTAAAGAAGAATGAATAAGGAACTGGGAATAAGGAACCAACTTCAGCCTCCTGCTTTTCCACTGCTGCTAAGATCTCTCCGAAATAATCACAATTCTTCTCAGAAACAAAGTTCAACTGTCTGTGCTTGTAGCTATCTGATACTTTCAGACAACTTCCTCAGCAAAAGCACTTCTGCTGCTCTTCAGCTGCTGAGTTCTGTATATGCCTGTTTGCAGTTTTTGCAAAAAGCACCCAAATCACAGCTCCAGTTGGGCCAAACTAGATTATTTCCACCTCAGGGGCCATAAAGCCCCCCCCCCCTTTAGCATCCAGACTGATGTTCAATTCTATAAACCATTTAAACACACTTGGTTACTTTAAAATGTTTTAATCTCCAGTAATCATAATATTTACTGTGAAAGAAGAGCTAAGCTTCTGCACAGTGGAATTCTGTAGTCTGTCTGCTTGTGGAAAAAGTTCACATGTAAGTTTGTGACTTAGAAAAGAAACAGATGTTCTTTATGGTGAAAAAACTCCCGACTAGGTAGGAAAGGCAGAGTAAAGGCTTCTAGTTAAGCAAGGATGGATAGAGATTGTAGAAAGCTCATCCAGCACTCATGGTGGACAGAAGAGAAAGAAGGGACGTAGCAACATGGGAAAATTGAGTATATTGTAGTTTTTGGGTGGAGCCAGGAAGTAGGCAAGTGTAACATCCACTTTCTGCTTCTCTTCAGCTGGGCCCTCAACAGAATGAGAGAAGGTTCAGCCTAAGAGAGTTCTGTGAATAAGTAGTTAAAATTTGTTCAGAGACTGTTTTAATATAAAGACAGAAATAACACACCTTGAAACATGGTGACAGCAGTGACTGAATCCTAGACAGAAGACCGGCAACAATCAGTGAGTAGAACTGAAAACAAAGGGGGGGGGGGGGGGGAACTACCCACAGGGAAAAGACAGAGAGGGAAAATGAAGGGTTTGAAACCACCAGGGACATTGAACCTCCAAGTTTTGAACTTAGTTCAGGCAAGGAAGATCTGGAAATAGGAGTTTAATTTGTGTGTTGACATTGCAGTGGCAGATAAAGATGAGGCTGTGAAAACGGAACTGTTTTCATACTCAGCTGCAGAAAAAGGGAGGGGAACGAGTGAGACATTGTGTGCAAGTATTCCCCAAGCGCTGCATCATCTGACTACACTATTGGCCTGTTTCGATGCACACTGCAATCCCAGAAAGAATGAAACAGTGGGAAGTTACAGGTTTTTAAAACCCAGAAGGAAGCAATGGAGGGAGGGATTGATACATTTTGCACAAATCTGAAAATGCTAACAGCCATCTGCAACTTTGGAGACGTTACGGACTCACTGATGAGACGGGATAGTGTGGGGAATTCAAAACACACGAGTCTGAGAGAGAAAGCTGGGGGAAGCTGATTAGCCTTTGAGAAAAGTTTGGAAGTGTGCAGGGCTGCTGAGATGTCTAAAGAGAAGAACTGATGATGATGTGCTGATCGTTGGAGACAGTGACAACCTACAACAAGCAAGGCAGGATCACGATCACAAACTAATAGCATTTTTAATAGATGCAGATAAAAGAATAGGAAATCAAATTGGGGCAAACTCAAACTGAGGGTCACTGACATTAACTTGACCCAGAAAAAACGAGAGCTATTTTAGATATGCCAAGACCTCAATATAAGGTTGCCAGGTCCTACCTGGCTGTAGGGTTGCCAAGTTGAATGTACTCACCGGCGGGGGGGGAGTCCTCCTTTGCCCAGGAGCTCCCCCGGCGTGCACGCTTTGCGCATGCACCCGGTGACGTCACCCGGAAGTGACATCACCACGTTGGGGCTGTTGCAAGGGCGATGCTCTGGCAACACCCCCAATGTGATGACATCACTTCCAGGTGACATCATTACGTGGGGGAAGTTGTCCAGGCTGGACGACTTCGGGGGTGGGGTTTCCCCTGCAGGCCAAATGCTGGCCGGCGGATCGGAAACCCCTGTAGCGGGGGATCCCCCGCCCCCTGGGCTGACTTGGCAGCCCTACCTGGCTGCGGGGGGGGGGGGGAGCGGCTCCCAGTTCCTCCTTGAAGATCTTTGCATGTGTGTCGTGATGACATCACCAGAAGGGTTGTCATCTTGTTTCCTATGTTGGGGGCGATGCTCTAGATTTTGGTCAAAACTCTATGGGTTTTATGGCCTCAAGACTATAGAGTTTTGCCCTAAAACTAGAGCATCACCCCCAATGTTGAAATAGGGTCACCACGTATTGATTCGACATCAAGGTGATAAACCACCGAGCTATCAACAGCACTGGACAAGAGACTGCGAGAAAGATATCTCTAATCAACAATGGTCAAAAATCTGGACTTCCAAATTATTGACGTCATCAGTAATCTCAACAAAGCTACAAGCACACCGTATCATATCTCGTTGGTACCTCACGCCTGAGCGCCTATCCAAAATAACATCTTCACACCCACCTCTTTGCTGGAAAAAATGCGGGGAACTTGGATCCTTCGCCCACTGCTGGTGGAAATGCACCTATATATGAAAATTCTGGCAAGAAGTTCTTACTCAAATAAAACTCATCACCGGTCACGTCATACCTCTAGACCCTGCATTAATATTTTTAGACATATGGGATATAAAAGACATAACACCATCATGTCGAGACCTCATTACTAGCCTTCTTGTAGCTGCCAAGACATCCATAGTGTCCAAATGGAATGATGACAAAGCTCCAACCATCTCAAACTGGCTTAACAAAGTCTGGGACCATCTAATTATGGAAAAGATCACAGACCACCTTAAACAGTCGGAACTATTTCCAAAACCGTCCAATTTTGCAGGGAAGTGGTTTCCATTCTTAGAATTTCTATCTGCATCAGACATCTATCCGCACGTTCCCTCATACCAAACATTACTCTACAGCAAACTATCACATCACCCAAATCATAACACGCAACAACCTCCACATATGACACATCTCATAAAAGCAACTACCTTCTAATTCTGACTCAACCTAATTTGGCATTCAAGTCACAGTTCTTTTTGATTATTGCAAGCTTTATTGAAGTTGTTATATCTTCGTTTTATCATTGTAGTTGTTTATGAATTTATGCAATTTTTTTTATGCTGTTACGATAATCTATTTACTTATGAAAAATGAATAAAGATACTTGATTTAAAAAGAAAAAAAGAAATAGGGTCACCAGGTCCTCTTGTCACTCAGGCGGGGAGATTTGGGGGGTGTTCCAGGGGTGGGTGGGGATGCCCCAATCTCCACCCACAAGAGTGACCACCCACCTGGCCACAACCCTCCCTCCCCTTCTGCTCGATTTAAAGGGCTTCAGCTGATCAGCAGGGATCATGTGGCCTGCCGACCAACTGGAGGGCTTTTAAAATCTAGCAGGAAGAAGGGAGAGAGGCAGTTACGGGCCACATGCTTGGCTTGCAAAAAGACAATGTAAAGGGTCTATGTGAGTGGGGTGGAGGCTGCGGTGCACAGGGCTGATTTCCCGCAGTCCTGTGCACTGCAGCCCCCATCCCACTCCCAAAAAGACCCTTTAAAGGGTCATTTTGCAAGCTGAGCATGCAGCCCACAACTGCCCCCTCCCTCCCTCCTGATAGAATTAAAGGGCCCTCCAGCTAGTCAGTGGGCCATGTGGTCCCCACCAATTACCTAAAGCCCTTTAAATGTGGAAGGAGGAGAGGGAAAGGAGTGGCCGGGCAGGTGGTCACTCTTGTGGGTGGGGATTGGAGGTGGAGCTTCTCCCGCTGGCCAGCTCTCTGGGGGCAGATTGGAGCCTCCAAAAGCGGGTGAACCCCTGCCCAGACCTGGGAGCTGGCAACCCTACATCAGAAACATGATGATGTCACTCCCAGGTGAGGTCATTGTGCTGGTGCTCTCAGCACCAGGAGGGGACTTCTCAGGAGTGGGCCTTCCCCTACAGGCCAACTGGGCCATGGTGGGTCGGGGCCCCCAAAATCAGGGGATCCCCTGGTCCCACTGGGGGGATGGCAACCCTACCTCAAGATGTCAAGGGAGTCCAAAGTTTTCTGGGGATAACCAACTACCTGGCCAAATTCTATTAGCAGCCCTCAGAAAACTGCAGACATCTGAGGCAATATGGGTACAATATGAGTGTGGTCCAACCAGCATGAAGAGGCTTTCCAAAAGTGAAGGAAGTTATTACAACTGCCTCTATTTTGAAGTATTATAACCTAGAGGAACCACTGATGTTGCAGTGTGATGCATCACTGACAGGTCTAGACACATCCATATTACAAGGAGGTTAGCCTGTTGCATTTGCACACAGAACCTTATCAGAAAACAGAAAATGGCTATGCTCACACTGAAAAAGAGCTGCTTGCCATTCTTTTTGGAATGAAGAAATTTCATCAGTATACTTATGGGCACAAGGTAGATTTACAGATTGACTATAAACATCTGGAAGATACATGAGGAAAGCCATTCGTGCACCAAAGTGTCTAAAATGCATGATGATGCATCTGCAGAAGTATGATATACAAATTAAGTATTGCCCTGGTAGATACCTGGTGCTGGCAGATACCCTAAGCCAAGCATACTTACCAGAACCAGCCACAGGGAGCTCAGCTGAAGCAGGAGTAGAAACCATTAATATAGTACAGTATCAGCCCATTTCAAAGGGAAAGGCTGAGCGAAATTAAGCACTGAACAGAAGATAACACTGAGACTAAAACTTATTGATTGAGACCAAAACTTATTGGATTGAGACTAAAACTTATGATATTGCAAAGATGGCCAGGAACAAAAGACCATGTTCCGAAAGAGGTAATACCTTTCTTCCAGATACGAGACGAGCTTTTTGTATAGAATGCCATCATCTTCAGAGGAGAAAAGGCAATAACATTAAAAGCTGTTCAGATAGAAATCGTGCACAAAGTACACTCACCTCATCTGGGAATTGAAGGATGTCTGCAATGGGCAAGTGAAGCCATTTATTGGCCTGGAATGAAAGAGTGACTAAAAACTTTCATAGCGACATGTGATGTGTGTAGGTCTCGGGAAGACCATCAATCAACGTTTGTACAGCATGGCATTCAGAGCAACCTTAGGGGAAAGTAGGAGTGGATTTGTTCAGCTGGGCAGACAAGGAGTATCTGATTATTGTAGGTTACTTTTCAAATTTTGGGGAAGCGGAATATTTACAAGATATTTCAGCCAGAAGAGTTATACACAAGATTTTTTTAAAACCCTCTTTTCTCATTATAGGAGCCTGACCAGACAGCTCTTTAGATCCGCGCAAGGTACGAGTACCTCACAGATTTAAATGTAATGTCCGGACATCAACATCTGGCAAACGTCCCTCTTCCTTCAGAGTTGTCATAAAAAGATACTAGTTTAAAGCTAGAGTTTTTGGTTCCGATGGGCCAGTTGTGGACTTTCTCCTGTCTGATAGTTTGCTCCAGTGTGCAATCCTCTCATTGGGGTGGTGATGTCACAGCCAATCTCAAACGGGTGCATGCATGGGTCAACAAGGGCGCGATGTCATGCCTATGTGCATGTCCAAAAACCCCGATTTCCCATGAGGTGCCACTCCGCCATTGCTCTTCCCTTTCCTCCGATTGTGTGCATCGATTTCCCACTGTTTGCCCCATGCTGCATTTTGACCTGCAGCTTCGCCCCATTTCCTCCCACGGCTTCATGATCCTCAAACACACACAATCAGAGGAAAGGGAAGAGCGACGGCAGAACGGCGCCTTGTGGGAAATCAGTCACAGGGTTGTTGTTGTTGTTTTTAAAAAACCCTTCCCCACACACCTCCTGCAGTGGGTCAAAATGCAGCACGAGGTGAAGAGTGGAAAATTGATGCACAGTGAAGCAGCGCCTCGTGGGAAATCAGTCACATGGGTTTTTTAACATTCCCCCATGCAACTCTTGCAGTGGGTCAAAATGTGGCGCGGGGCGAACAGTGGGAAATTGATGCACACAATCGGAAGAAAGGGAAGAGCGAGGGCAGAGCAGCACCTTGTGGGAAATCATTCATGATATTTTTTTTTAAAAAAACCCTCCCCACGTGCCTCCTGCAGTGGACGCCATCTAGACAATCCACAGTGGAAGCAGCATGCGGTAAGATGATTCTAGGAGGGCTAGGGGACAACACTAGGGGGGCTGTCTAGTTGTGCAACAATGGCTTGAAAAGATCGGGATCAAATTAGAGCTGGGCTAAAAGCAGGAGTAGCTGCCCGTCTGAACGCACCCTAGGATACTGGGTACAGTCTGCTTTGACAATGTAGGCCAGCTTGTAAGGAAGAAATTCCAGAAATTCTGTAATGAGTGGGATTTTGATCACATGCTATCATCTCCTGGGTATCCTCAAAGTAATAGCAAAGCCAAATCAGCTGTAAAAAATAGTGACTAACAACCTAAGAAAAGTAAAAGCTGTGGGAGGAGACTCATACCTAAGGCTTCTAGAGCATAGAAACACTCCATCTCAAGACCTAAACCCAAGTCCAGTGCAATGACTAATAAGCAGAAGAACCAAGACCCTTCTACCCATAAGTAGGAAATTACTACAGCAAAAGTTTTGAAAAGTACTGGAAGCGGAGGCCAGTTGACGTGATTTCAGCAAGCATCTTATTAAACTGGTTCAGATGAGGCATACCGACACAGGTCAGGGGGCCTGCTTATATACACAGGTAAGCTGCACCCCTGACCTCGCCCAAACAAGGCAATTGGATATGGTAATTGAATAAGATTCAAGGTAATTGAATAAGTTTCCTGCCAGAGGCTGTCATAGGACTATTCGAATATCCTAAGCCTCTGATAGGGGGACACTGTCAGAATCTGCTGATTCAGACAATGTATTGCTGCTGCTTACAGCTATGACTTATGTCTTATTCCTATGCTTCTTAATGCCATGTATGTATTCCATGCTATGCTCCTATTGCCATGTATGCCTTTATGGATGCTTCTATAACACCTGCTATGTAGTTGCCCCCTCCCCTAGGTAAACCCTTACTTTGGCCAGTATGTATGTAGTCTATGTGACCCCAGGTTTATGACCCTGACCAGGCCTGGTTTGTGTAACTGTCAGAGCGGGAGGATGACAACTTCAAAGTATGGAAACAATGGGCCTCTCACACTCCGGCCTCCGCATTCCATTCATCCCGGCTGGGACTCCAAGGGAGGACAAGTCCCATCTCTTATCAACGTGCGAAAGCCTCGAGGCCAGTGATTGTTATGTGAAATGGTAACATCTAAGGGATATGGTTTGGGAAGGGAAATTTACAACTTGACACCTCACTTTCTTTCTTGTGGGAAGCAAATGGCCAGAGACCCTTTTTGCCCGCCGTTTTTTCCCTTTAGTGATTGGCTACCTATGGGTAATTCAAACTGTCTGGAAAGGTATAATAGACCTGCTTCTGTCATATGCGTTATCTCTGACAATAATCCGAGAAGCTGTAATGTAGAGACTGGAAATAAAGAACTGTGTTTCATCAACAAAGATCTGATCCTTGACTACTTTGAGCAGAAGCCTCACAGATTGTCAGAGATCTGTGACTGGGACTTGGCCGTTCCTGACCATGTCGGACGACGGTACTCTTCCCATCCCTACTACTCCCAAAGACACACCGACCACCCCTGGGGATCAGGGGGCCGGTGGTGGAGGCGGCGGAGGGGAGCCTGAAGTACCAGTGACTACAATTCAAGGGGCTCACTACATCCCGCGCC
The DNA here is from genome assembly GCA_029233225.1 of Lepidodactylus listeri. Classification (NCBI taxonomy): domain Eukaryota; kingdom Metazoa; phylum Chordata; class Lepidosauria; order Squamata; family Gekkonidae; genus Lepidodactylus; species Lepidodactylus listeri. The sequence continues at coordinate 102,433,942 of JARCFY010000008.1, forward strand.
CACCTCCTCCTCAGAGCGTGACCCCGAGGTACTCATGGAGCAATTTCGGTTGCGGGACCGTCGACTCCTGGGTGCACGATCGGAAAGGGGCACGAGTTTCGTTCCAGGGGGATCACCTCGACCGCGGGAAGCCGAGTTTCCTGGGAGACGAGCGCGAGACGACCTACGGAGGAGATTCACGTCTCCAGTCCCTGGAAGGAGAGAGAACGGGACCATATGGGCCCGATCCGTACAGAGAAGACCAGACTCAAGCCCTCGACCGGATGATGGGAGATTTGCGGTTCCAGCTTACTACCGAGCTGCGAGAGCTAGCCCTCGATCTCCAGTATCAGTTCCGGGACACCCTCACGGCTATGCAAGCGGCTCAGCCAGCACCGGCCGTAGGAGGGCCTCCCACGGTCGGAGTCCAGCAACTGGTGGTGCCTCCCGGAGGAGTCCCCACCCAGGTGCCACCGCAAGCGCCACCGCAAGTGCCGTCGCAAGTTCCCCCGGTTCCCCGCCAGGTGCCCGCACCCATACCTGCACCGGCCCCAGTGCCGGCAGGGCCGGTGGTTCGCCCGGCCCCCGCTGATCCGTTGACGGCTACTTTCGATGGGGACCCCGAGAAGTTGCGGTTCTTCCTACTAGAATTCGAGCGATTCATAGACACTTGGGGACATCTCTACCCCACCGAGAGGGACCGGATTGGCTACAATGGGTCCAAGCTGAAGGACACCGCCAGCGATTGGTACGTGAGCCTGCACAACGCCCCCGGGCCTGAGTTGCGGTCACTGAACAACTTCATGTGGGCCCTCCGACACCACTATGAGGACCCCTTGGGAGAAGAAAAAGCCCAGAACCAACTGCGGAGGTTGACCCAAGGGCGGTCCTCAGTGAGGGACTACACTGACAAGTTCCGGCGCATCTCAGCCAAAATTCGTGGCTGGACGCGAGACCTGCTCATGGAGAAATATCGAGAGGGCTTAAGCTACGAGGTGTACGAGGCAGTGTTGCGGGCGGGAAGACCCGGGTCGTTGGCCGCTTGGATGAGGGTGGCCGCGGACGTGGAAGAGCGCTTCACCCTCATTAAGATGGGAGCTTCATCGACGGCTCCAAGCAAAGCTACGCAGAAGGCAAAACCCAAACCCAACATGCAAGAGATTCGGGACGCCCGTTTCAAGCAAGGGCTCTGCATGAGATGCGGGGAGAGTGGCCACTTTGCTTCGTCGTGTCCTAGAGGAGGGGGAAAAGTTCCGAAGACCTCCACCCCAGTGGCCGGGAGCACCCCCAGCCGAGGAAAGACCTCGTTCAAACCCCGGGCTCTACAGCTGGAAGGGGCAGCGAGCGAGCAGGGAGAGCTGGAGCTAACAGAGGCACAGATGTCGGGAAACTCCAACGGCCTGCAGTGAGTGGCGCAGAACTGCAGGTCCCCAGCCACGACGCGCCATCTCCGGTGAGCATCCCTGGCCCCTTATTGTATATGGTAGTGACTGTAGTAACCCCCGGGACCGGGACCCACGTCCGAGTCCGAGCCCTAATTGACTCCGGGTGCGCCCGGGACTTGATTAGCCCTTTAGTAGTGGAAGGGCTGGGGCCCAAGGTCACCCCGTTGGGGGAGCCACTCAAATTCACGCAAATGGACGGTTTGGAAATGAAGGAAGCATGTGTGGCAGAGACCGAGGGACTAATTGTGGGAACGGGGGAACATTGGGAAAAGAGAGCCTTTGTCATCACCCCCAACACCCAATTCCCCATGGTGTTGGGGAGCCCCTGGCTAAGCTCCCATGATCCTTATATCAAATGGAGTGAGGGGAAGATCTCCTGGGTAGACGAAAAGTGCCAGGGCCACAAATGGGACACGGGGTGGGGACCGGGACCTCCAGTGCCTCTCCGGGCGGCGGCCCTCACCCTGGTGCCCTCGGCAGTCCCCCGGGAGTATCGAGACTTAATGGGAGTGTTCAGTGAGACCGAAGCGGACGAACTACCCCCCCACAGGCTGTCGGATTGTGCCATAGAGCTAATCCCGGGCGAGAAACTTCCAAAGGGAAAACTTTACTCCATGAGTCCTCCAGAGCGGGAGGAGCTGAGGAAATTCCTAGACAAGAACTTGGAGCGTGGCTTCATCCGCCCGGCTAAATCCCCCTTCGCAGCCCCCGTTCTGTTTCGAAAAAAGAAAGACGGGGGGTTGCGGTTGTGCACGGACTATAGAGGATTAAATGCGGTGTCTGCTTCCAACGCCTACCCCCTCCCCCTGATTAAAGACTTGCTAACGGAGGCGGCCAAGGGGAAAGTGTTCACTAAGCTGGATCTCCAAGACGCATATTTCTGGGTGCGCATAAGGGAGGGGGATGAGTTCAAGACTGCCTTTAATACACCTTTGGGACAGTTCAAATACCTGGTGATGCCGTTCGGTTTGAGTGGCGCGCCAGGGGTCTTTATGAGCTTAATAAATGAAGTGTTGCACAAGCATTTATTCAAGGGGGTGTTATGTTACTTAGATGATATCTTGATCTACTCTGCTGATAAGAAAGAACACGTGCAATTGGTGCGAGAGGTGCTCTCAACCCTGTTGAAAAATCAGTTATATGCAAAGTTGTCTAAATGTGAGTTCCATCGAGATTCCGTGGATTTCCTAGGGTACCGCATTTCACAGAAGGGACTGGAGATGGACCCTGCCAAGGTAGAGGCGGTGGTACAGTGGGAAGCCCCCCACACTAGAAAGTAACTCCAAAGTCTGTTAGGATTTTGTAACTTTTACCGCACCTTCATAAAGGACTTTGCCACGGTCACCCTCCCATTGACTGAGTTGCTAAAGACCAAAGGGAGGGGCCCGGAAGCGGGGAAACCAGGGGAGAAAATTGCCTGGACTGGAGAATGCCAGAAGGCGTTCGAGACTCTTAAGACTCTTTTCACCTCAGAGCCCATTTTAGCTCACCCCAATGAGACCAAGGAATTTGTAGTCCATGTAGATGCGTCAGATGTGGCCATGGGGGGGGGCATCCTACAGCAAGAGCCAGATGGAAAGCTGCACCCCCTCGCCTACATTTCAAAAAAATTTAATGAAACAGAAAGGAACTGGTCAGTTTGGGATAAAGAAGCTGCAGCTATCCGACTGGCCCTCACTACTTGGCGGCACTGGTTGGAGGGAGCACAAACCCCTTTTGAGATTTGGACCGACCACAAGAACCTAGAAGCGCTGCGCACCCAGAGGTCTCTGAATGCGAAGCAGCTTCGCTGGGCAGATTTTTTCTCAAAATTCAACTTTGTGCTTAAACACTTCCCTGGGAAAGCCAACTCGTTAGCAGACGCGCTCTCCCGATTGCCCCAGCATGAAAGTTTAAAAGAAGAGGTGTTCGACTCCATGTTCTCCCCTCAGCAGCTGGGTGGTGCAGTGACCACCAGGAGTCAAAGTAAGCGGACGACGGTAGAATCGGAGAAGAGCGACTGGGGGGGGGATTATTCCCCAGAAGAAATCGAGGAGTTAGAAACGTTAGCAGACTGCTCCCTCAAGGAGAATAAATGCTGGTATCATGGCGATAAACTGGTGGTGCCCCGAAGCAAACGGAAAGACATATTGCTGACCTGCCACTCCTCTAAATTAGCCGGTGTGAGAGTTCTGCGCAAAGTAGTCAAGGATCAGATCTTGGTTGGTTAACCAAAGTTCTTTATTTCCAATCTCTACATTAGTACAGCTTCTCGGATTATTGTCAGAGATGAGACAGATAATACAGGCAGGTCTATTATACCATTCCAAGGAGTTTGAATTACCCATAAGTAGCCAATCACTATAGGGGAAAATTGGCGGGCAAAAAGGGATCCTGACCGTTTGGTTCTCACAGGAAAGAAAGTGAGGTGTCAAGCTGTAAATTCCCTTCCCAAACCAGACCCCTCAGATGTTACCAGTTCACATAACAATCAATGGCCTCAAGGCTTTTGCATGTGATAAGAGATGAGAAGCATCCTCCCTTGAAGTCCCAGCCGGGGCGGATGGAATGCAGAGGCAGCGGTGTGAGAGGCCCTCTTGTTCTCATACATTGCAGGTGTCACCCTCCCGCTCTAAGTGTTACAAACTCCAGGCCTGGTTAAGCACTACAACATGGCAGTTACAAACATAGAATAAAATATAGGATAACATAGAAGGTACAGTCAGGATTAATATGTCTGGATCAGCAGATTCTGACACACTGGCCTCCCAATAATTACCCTCCCCCGGGCTTATCAGGAAACTTTCTTTGAAAAGCTCTAATTAGTTTAGGAGCATGCACATGTTCAGAACGAATCCATTCATTGTGTTCAGGACCAAAATCAAGCCATCTAACTAAATAATATAAGTGGCCCCTACGCATTTTAGAATCAAGAATCTCAGTTATCTCAAAATGAGGTGCCCCCCCCTTCATCAGTGGAGGAGGAACTGGAGGAACTGGATGCCATGCATTCGGCCCAGGATCTTTCTTCAGTAAGCTGAAATGAAAAACAGGATGCACAGAACTCAGTGACTTAGGCAGCTCTAATTCAAAAGACACATCTGAAATTTTTCGTAACACCTTGTAGGTGCCCACATATTTCCATCCCAATTTTCGACTGGGTTGCAAGCCATGTATATTTTTTGTGGAAAGATAAACAGAGTCCCCAGGCTGGAGATCCCAGCCCACAGCTCGCCCCCGATCCGCATATTTTTTGTAGTCTTCTTTCGCTTGGTCTAACACCTTGGCTATTAGTGGCCACGATTCTTGTAAGGTCGCCCACCAACTCTTGAAATCCGTTGGGGAAGCATCGGACACATTTTCAATGGTAGGCAAAGGCTTTCCCTCAAAACCTCCCACGGCCATGAAGGGGGAGACGCCGGTAGAAGAGTGCACTGCATTATTATAGCTATATTCTGCAAACGGCAATAAGTCCACCCAATTGTCCTGATGGTAGTTGGTGTAGCACCTTAAAAACTGTTCCAGAATTTGATTAGTTCGCTCGGACTGTCCATCGGTTTCTGGATGGTAACCCGAACTTAGCGCCGGCTCTATGTCCATTAGTTTTAAAAGCTCCCGCCAGAAGTTGGCAACAAATTGACTGCCTCTGTCGGATACCACCCGCTTAGGAAAAGCGTGTAATTTTATCACCTGGTTGAAAAAAGCTTTAGACATCCCCTTGGCCGTTGGTAGTTGTTTGAACGGGGTGAAATGGGCTTGCTTTGAAAACGTGTCTACCACCACCCAAATTACAGTTTTCCCCTTTGAGGGCGGCAGGTTATCGCCTCCCAAGGGCGCCATGGCTATCGCCTCCCAAGGGCGGGAAGGGGTAGGCAGAGGATGCAAGAGTCCCGGGACCTTTCCTCCCCTCTTTTTACACATCAAGCAAGTTTGGCAAGCCGAGACGAAGTCTGAAACATCCCGGCGCATGCGCGGCCACCAAAACTGACGTTGAATTAGGTTAAGCGTCTTTAGAAACCCAAAGTGCCCAGCCAGTTTAGAAGAATGGCAGGCTAATAAAACGTCTTTGCGCTTGCTTTGAGGCACCACCAATTTATTTCCATGGTACCAACACCGATTTTCCCTCAGCAAGCATTCAGTCAGTGTCTCTAGTTCCTCGGCTTCCTCGGGTGAATACTCCCCCCCCCCCAATCACATGCCTCGGCTTCCACTGAAGCTCGTTTGTGCTGACTTCTGGTAGTGACCGCCCCTCCCAGCTGCTGGGGGGAGAACATGGAGTTGAACACCTCTTCCTTCAGGCTTTCATGTTGGGGCAATCGGGAGAGTGCGTCCGCTAAGGAGTTGGCCTTTCCAGGGAAGTGTTTTAACACAAAATTAAATTTTGAAAAGAAGTCAGCCCACCGAAGTTGTTTCGCATTCAGTGACCTCTGCGTGCGCAATGCTTCCAGGTTTTTATGATCAGTCCAAATTTCAAACGGGGTCTGTGCCCCCTCTAGCCAATGCCGCCACGTAGTGAGGGCTAGCCGGATAGCCGCGGCTTCTTTATCCCAAACTGACCAGTTTCTTTCTGTTTCATTAAACTTTTTGGAAATATATGCAAGGGGGTGTAGCTTCCCATCTGGCCCCTTTTGTAAAACGGCCCCCCCCATTGCCACATCAGACGCGTCTACATGGACTATGAACTCTTTGGTTTCGTCTGGGTGAGCCAAAATGGGCTCCGAAGTAAAAAGGGTTTTCAGTGTCTCGAACGCCCGTTGGCACTCCCCATTCCAGGCTATTCTCTCCCCAGGTTTCCCGGCTTCCGAACCCCTCCCCTTGGTTTTAAGCAAATCCGTCAGGGGGAGGGTAACTGTTGCAAAATCTTTTATGAAGGTTCGATAAAAATTACAAAATCCCAAGAGACTCTGCAATTGTTTTCTTGTTCGGGGGGCTTCCCACTGGACCACCGCCTCCACTTTTGCTGGGTCCATCTCTAAACCCCTCTGCGAAATGCGATACCCTAGGAAGTCTACACTCTCACGGTGGAACTCGCACTTAGACAATTTAACATACAGTTGGTTTTTCAACAAGGTGGAAAGGACTTCCCGGACCAATTTCACGTGCGCTTTCTTATCAGTAGAGTAGATCAAGATATCATCTATGTAACATAACACCCCCTTGAATAAATGCTTGTGCAACACTTCATTTATCAAACTCATAAAGACCCCGGGAGCGCCACTCAAACCGAACGGCATCACCAGGTATTCAAACTGTCCCAATGGAGTATTGAAAGCGGTCTTGAATTCGTCCCCCTCCTTTATGCACACCCGGAAATAAGCATCCCGGAGATCCAGCTTAGTGAACACTTTTCCCTTGGCCGCTTCAGCTAGTAAGTCTTTTATTAAGGGGAGGGGGTAGGCGTTAGAAGTGGAGACTGCATTTAGTCCCCTGTAGTCCGTGCACAAGCGCAGTCCCCCATCTTTCTTTTTCCGGAACAAAACAGGGGCGGCGAAGGGGGATTTAGCTGGGCGGATGAAACCCCGCTCCAAGTTCTTATCTAGAAACTTTCGTAGCTCCTCCCGCTCTAGAGGGCTCATGGAGTAAAGTTTTCCTTTGGGGAGTTTCTCGCCAGGAAGCAGTTCTATGGCACAGTCTGACAGTCTGTGGGGGGGTAGCTCGTCCGCCTCGGTCTCACTGAAAACCTCCATCAGGTCTCTATACTCCCGGGGGACCGTGGAGGGGGCGAGGGCGAGGGCAGCCGGTCGGGGGGGGTCTGGTGGTCCCAGTCCCCACTCAGAGTCCCATTTGTGCATCAGGCACCTGTCGTCCACCCAGGAGATCTTCCCCTCACTCCATTTGATGTAGGGGTCGTGCGAGCTCAGCCAGGGGCTCCCCAGCACCATGGGGAATTGGGCATTTGGGGTGATGACAAAAGCTCGCTTCTCCCAATGCTCCCCGGTTCCCAAAATCAAGCCCTCAGTCTCAGCTACACACTCTTCTTTCATCTCTGACCCATCCATTTGCGTGAATTTTAGGGGTTCGGTCAGCGGGGTGACTTTCGGTCCCAACCCTTCCACCACTAAAGGGCTAATTAAGTCCCGAGCACACCCAGAGTCAATTAGGGCACGGACCCTCATGTGGGTGCCCGTCCCCGGGGTCATTACAGTCACTACCATATATAACAGGGGGCCAGGGATGCTCACCGGAGATGGCGCTTCTTGGCGGGGGACCTGCAGTTCTGCGCCGCTCACTGCAGGCCGTTGGAGTTTCCCGACATCTGCGTTTCCATCCGCTCCAGCTCCCCCTGCTCGCTCGCGGCACCTTCCAGTTGCAGCGCCCGGGGCTTGAGTGGGGTTTTCCCCCTACTAGGAGTGCTCCTGGCCACCGGGGTGGAGGTCTTCGGGCCCTTCCCTCCTCCCCTGGGGCACGCTGAGGCGAAGTGGCCACTCTCCCCACATTTCATGCACAAGCCTTGTCGGAAGCGGGCATCTCGGATGTCTTGCACACTGGGCTTTGGCTTCGCCCTTGGCACGGCTTTGCTGGCGGCTGTAGCCGACGTCCCCATCTTGATGAGGGTGAATCTTTCTTCCACGTCCGCGGCTGCCCTCATCCAGGTGGCCAGCGTTCCCGGTCGGCCCCCTAACAGGACGGTTTCATAAATCTCGGGGTTGAGACCTTCGCGGTATTTTTCTATAAAAAGTTCTTGGGGCCAGCCGTGAATCTTAGCGGCGATGCGCCGGAACTTGTCGGTGTAGTCCCTCACCGTGGACCTCCCCTGGAACAGCTTCCGCAGTTGGTTCCGGGCTTTCTCTTCCCCCAGGGGGTCCTCATATTGGTGTCGGAGAGCCCACATAAAGTTGTTCAGCGAACGTAGTTCGGGACCAGGGGCATCGTGCAGGCTCACATACCAATCACTGGCGGTGTCCTTCAGCTTGGATCCTATGTAGCCAATCCGCTCCCTCTCAGTGGGGTAGAGGTGGCCCCAGCTGTCCAGGAACCGCTCGATCTCCAGCAGGAAAAACCGCAGCTTCTCGGGGTCCCCATCGAAAGTAGCCGTCAATGGGTCGGCGGGGGCCGGGCGAACGATCGGCCCTGCCGGCGCTGGGGCCGGCGCAGGAACGGGACCTGGCACTTGTGGAGGGACGACCGGCGGAACCTGTGGCAGCGGCGGCCGCGGCTGCACTGGCACCAGTGGCTGAGCTGGAACTCCCCCGGGAGCCGGCGGCGGCTGCTGGACCCCCGTTGCGGGTGCTGGGAGAGCCTCTTGCATGGCTCTCATGGCGTCCCGGAACTGGTACTGGAGATCGAGGGCCAATTCTCGGAGCTCGGTGGTAAGTTGGAACCGCAAATCTCCCATCATCCGGTCTAGGGATTGCATCTGGTCTTCGCGGTACGGATCGGGCCCATACAGGCCGGTCCTCTCTCCTTCCATGGAAGGGCGACGCGGATCTCCTCCGTAGATCGGCTCGCTGTCTCCTCCCAGGTAACTCGGCCTCCCTCGGTCGAGTTGGTCGCTCGGGAACGAAACCCGTGCCCCTTTCCAGTCGTGCACCCAAGAGTCCACGGTCCCACGACCGAACTGGCTCCAGGCATACTTCGGGGTCACGCTCTGAAGAGGAGGTAGGCGCGGGATGTAGTGAGCCCCCTGAATCGTAGTCACCGGTACTTCGGGCTCCCCTCCGCCGCCTCCACCACCGTTCCCCTGGTCCGCCGGGGTGGTGGGTGTATCTTCGGGGGTAGTAGGGATGGGAACCGTGCCGTCGTCTGACATGATCAGGAACGGCTGAGTCCCAGTCACAGATCTCTGACAATCTGTGAGAGTTCTGCGCAAAGTAGTCAAGGATCAGATCTTGGTTGGTTAACCAAAGTTCTTTATTTCCAATCTCTACATTAGTACAGCTTCTCGGATTATTGTCAGAGATGAGACAGATAATACAGGCAGGTCTATTATACCATTCCAAGGAGTTTGAATTACCCATAAGTAGCCAATCACTATAGGGGAAAATTGGCGGGCAAAAAGGGATCCTGACCGTTTGGTTCTCACAGGAAAGAAAGTGAGGTGTCAAGCTGTAAATTCCCTTCCCAAACCAGACCCCTCAGATGTTACCAGTTCACATAACAATCAATGGCCTCAAGGCTTTTGCATGTGATAAGAGATGAGAAGCATCCTCCCTTGAAGTCCCAGCCGGGGCGGATGGAATGCGGAGGCAGCGGTGTGAGAGGCCCTCTTGTTCTCATACATTGCAGGTGTCACCCTCCCGCTCTAAGTGTTACAAACTCCAGGCCTGGTTAAGCACTACAACATGGCAGTTACAAACATAGAATAAAATATAGGATAACATAGAAGGTACAGTCAGGATTAATATGTCTGGATCAGCAGATTCTGACAGCCGGGCACTTTTGATTTCTAAAAACGCTTAACTTAATTCAGAGGCAGTTCTGGTGGCCGCGCATGCGCCGTGATGTTTCGGACTTTGTTTCTGCTTGCCAGACCTGCTTGATGTGCAAAAGAAGGGGGGGAAGTCCCGGGACTATTACACCCCCTGCCTACCCCCTCTCGTCCGTGGGAGGTGATAGCTATGGACTTCATTATGAACTTGCCACCCTCAAAGGGAAAGACTGTAATTTGGGTGGTGGTAGACATGTTTTCCAAGCAAGCCCACTTCACTCCCTTCAAGCAGCTGCCTACGGCAAAGGGAATGGCCAAGGCTTTCTTCAACCACGTGATCAAGCTGCACGCTTTCCCCAAACGTGTGGTATCCGATAGGGGCAGTCAATTCGTTGCCAACTTCTGGCAGGAGCTCCTGAGATTTATGGACATTGAGCCCGCCCTGAGCTCGGGTTATCATCCAGAGACCGATGGGCAATCCGAACGAACTAATCGAATTTTGGAGCAATTTCTGAGGTGTTATACTAACTATCACCAAGACAACTGGGTGGAGTTGCTGCCATTCGCTGAATATAGTTATAACAATGCAGTGCACTCCTCTACTGGCGTTTCCCCGTTCATGGCTGTAGGGGGTTTTGAAGGGAAACCTTTGCCCACAATTGAGAACGCCTCAGACGCTCCCCCCACAGACTTTAAACGATGGTGGGCCACCCTGCAAGAATCGTGGCCCCTAATAGCAAAAACCCTGGACCAGGCAAAAGAGGATTACAAAAAGTATGCAGACCATGGCCGAGCTGAGGGTTGGGACCTTCAGCCTGGAGACTCTGTTGACCTGTCCACAAAGAATATACACGGCTTGCAACCCAGTAGGAAATTAGGGTGGAAATTTGTGGGCCCTTACAAGGTGTTGCGTAAGATCTCTGATGTGTCTTTTGAACTGGAATTGCCCAAATCACTGAGTTCTGTGCATCCTGTTTTTCATTTCAGCTTGCTGAAGAAGAATCCTGGGCCGAATGCATGGCATCCAGTTCCTCCGACACCTCCTCCACTGATGAAGGGGGAGGCACCCCATTTTGACATATCAGAAATTCTTGATTCTAAACTGCGAAGGGACCACTTATATTATTTAGTTAGATGGCTTGACTTTGGCCCAGAACAAAACGAGTGGGTTTGTTCTGAACATGTGCATGCTCCTAAATTAGTTAAAGCTTTTCATAGAAGGTTCCCGGACAAACCCGGGTAGATTTATTTTCGGGGTGCCAGTGTGTCAGAATCTGCTGATTCAGACAATGTATTGCTGCTGCTTACAGCTATGACTTATGTCTTATTCCTATGCTTCTTAATGCCATGTATGTATTCCATGCTATGCTCCTATTGCCATGTATGCCTTTATGGATGCTTCTATAACACCTGCTATGTAGTTGCCCCCTCCCCTAGGTAAACCCTTACTTTGGCCAGTATGTATGTAGTCTATGTGACCCCAGGTTTATGACCCTGACCAGGCCTGGTTTGTGTAACTGTCAGAGCGGGAGGATGACAACTTCAAAGTATGGGAACAATGGGCCTCTCACACTCCTGCCTCCGCATTCCATTCATCCCGGCTGGGACTCCAAGGGAGGACAAGTCCCATCTCTTATCAACGTGCGAAAGCCTCGAGGCCAGTGATTGTTATGTGAAATGGTAACATCTAAGGGATATGGTTTGGGAAGGGAAATTTACAACTTGACACCTCACTTTCTTTCCTGTGGGAAGCAAACGGCCAGAGACCCTTTTTGCCCGCCGTTTTTTCCCTTTAGTGATTGGCTACCTATGGGTAATTCAAACTGTCTGGAAAGGTATAATAGACCTGCTTCTGTCATATGCGTTATCTCTGACAATAATCCGAGAAGCTGTACTAATGTAGAGATTGGAAATAAAGAACTGTGTTTCATCAACAAAGATCTGATCCTTGACTACTTTGAGCAGAAGTCTCACAGACACTAGGATCCTAGTGTCCTATTGTTCTCTGGCCCCAAGCTCAGAGCTTCACTGGGCCATGTGCTCTGTGGGGGCCATGTGGCTTCTGCCATTACATATATTACACCCCTCCCCCCCCATAGTTCAGATACCACCCTAGTGGCACACATAGTCCCTCAAGTAGGATGATGACTTGCGCTCTCGCCCTGAGTGCTGCAGGGCCGCCGGCAAGGGGGTGGCTTCTGGCGTCGTTGTGATGGGTGTTGGAGGAATGTCTGGTTTGGCTGAGCCGGACTGGGGTCTGTTGGCAGCTTGTGGGTGACAGGGTGCTCTGTTGTCTCCGGCAGTTGGCCCAACTGCTCTCTCACCTCAGGTGTGTGTGTCTGTGGCTCCTCGTCCAGGTCCTCAAGCATCTCGATGTCTGGTGACAGGCGGTGATGGTGCAGCTGGTCTGTGCCATCTCCATAGCTGGCCTTCCTCCCCGGTGACCTTGTATGACGCTGGTCCAGTGACTCATACAATGCAGCCCGGCACCCAAGCCAGGCCAGACACATAATTTCAGATGTAGATGGGTCCTCCAGGAAGAACCCTCACGTTGGTTGTGGCTGGACAGTATCTCTGCAGTGGTCCAGTGTGCAGTCTGGGTGGAGGCGATCTAGGCATGTGGTGAGGCACTGGCCCATGAGAAGCTCCGTGGGGCTGCAGCCCATTGTGGTGTGTGGTGTCATCCTCTGACTGAAGCATAAGGCTGCAAGTCTGTAATGCCAGCTGCCCTTGTCTAGTCTCTGCAGTGCCTCCTTTGATGTCCGAACCATGCGTTTGGCTTGGCCATTGGTTGCTTGATGGAAGGGAGCGGACCGAAAGTGGCAGATGCCATAGTGCTCCATGAACTCCTGGAATTCCGTGGAAGTAAATGCTGTTCCATTATCTGTAACTAGGGTGTCAGGTATGCCATGCATACTGAAAATATGCCACATGGCTTGTATAGCCACCTGAGAGGATGTGGTTGCCACCGGGGCCACCTCAAGCCACTTTGTGCTATCCACTAAAATAAAGAAGGTCTGACCTTGAAAGGGGCTCGCAATGTCCAGGTGAAGCCAGGACCATTGCCAGTGGATTCCCAGGATCGGCGAGGTGCCCGGGGTGATTCGGGGCACGACTCCTGGCAAGTGGTGCACTGCTGCATCCAGTCCTCGATGGCTGTATCCATTCCCGGCCACCAAACATAACTTTGTGCCAGCACTTTCATCCAGACGATGCCTGGATGAGTCTCATGGAGCATGGCCAGCACCATTCCCCATAGCGGGGGAGGGACGACCACCCAGGCTCCCCACAATAGACACCCCTTGTGGGTTGATAACTTGGCCTGCCAGGTCTTGTATGCCATGAAGTCCAGGCCTGGGCTGCACGGCCACCCCCTCCTCATTCAGTTAAAGACCCGTGACAGGATGTGGTCACAGCCGGTAAGCCATGCAATGTCTCTGACCTGAATGGGCTGGTCCGGAAGGTCCTTGAGCAGCACGCCATGGTGGGCCGGAGCCGGGTCTGGGTCCGAGGAGGGCAGTGGCAGGTGGCTAAGGGCGTCTGCATGGCCTTTCCCAGGAAGTGTTCCAGGGAGCACGAATATCCTGTGAGGAAGATGGACCAGCGCAGGACCCAGGGGGACAACATGTTTGGCATCTGGCGGTCCGGGGCCAGGAGACCCAGCAGGGGTTTATGGTCTGTAGCAACCGTAAACTGTCTACTGTATAAAAAAATCATGGAACTTACCGACCCCAGCTACGATAGCCAACGCCTCCTTGTCGATTTGGGCATAGTTTCATTCTGCCGATGTTAGGGTACGGGAGTAGTAAGCCACCAGAACCTCCCGGCCATCCAGTAGCTTGTGCCCCAGCACTGCTCCCACTCCATACGGGGAGGCGTCACAGGCCAGGGCCACAGGCAGGGACTCATCAAAGTGGGCCAGGACTGAACTAGAAATGAGAAGGTCCTTGATAGCCCGGAAAGCTGCAGCGTGGCGGGGGGCCCAGGTCCATTTGGCGGTTTTGTCCAATAACCATTTGGTGGTTTTGTCCAATAACCCCAGGTCCAATTTGTCTGTGATCCCAGCCTTGTGGGGGAGGAACAAATGGGAAAAGTTCACGAGGCCTAAAAACGACTGCAGCTCTGCCTTGCAGGTCGGCTCTGGAGCCTCAGTGGTGGCCCGGACCTTGTCCCGTGCCAGGTGGATGCCGTGTTCATTAACCATGAAGCCGAGGAACTCCACTGACGGAACTCCCAGCCAGCATTTCTCCCGCTTAACTTTCAGTCCCGCGTCATTGAAGTGCTGCAGAACCTGGCGGAGTCGGGACGCAAAGGACAAGATGTCTGGTGCGGCAAAGAAGGGAAACACACCTGGAGTCCCTTTTAAAAGACAGTCCATTAATTGTTGGAACAGACCCGGGGCCACACTCACCCCAAATTGCAGGTGGCGTACTTTGAAAGCACCCCTGTGTGTGATGATGGTTTGCGCTTCCACGGTGGCATCGTCAACTGGGAGTTGTTGGTAGGCTTGCACCAGATCCAACTTCCTGAAAACCCATGCTCCCGCGAGGAAGGACAGGACATGGCTAATGACCGGCACTGGTTTGGGGCCATGTGGCTTCCGCCATTACATATATTACAGATTTACTGGGAGATCACCTCAGTGAGCTGAGGAGACAGCACCAACAAAGACAGGCTTTTTGTTACAGTCAACCAGGACCTACAACCAGGACACACAGTGAGAATTCAGCTGTTAACAAAACAAGATAAAAAGTGGCACAAAGCAACAGTAATATAGCCAGTAAACCATTGTTCATACCAGGTGCAACTGGATAGTGGTCGAGTACTGAGAAGGAGCCAAAGAAATCTAAAGAAAACAACAAAAGCAGTAGATGAGGCCACAGACAGTAATAAGAGGCACGTGAAACAACTGCTGAGAGATCAGCATGCAGGGATAGGATGGGACTCTCCACGGAGATGGACGGAGATGGAGAAACATTGGAAAGCAACACTCCTACCTGAGAGGCCCAGAAGAAGAAAGAGATTGGATTTATACCCCGCCTTTCACTACCCAAGGGAGTCTCAGAGCGGCTTACAAACTCCTTTCCTTTCCCCTCCCCACAACAGACACGCTGTGAGGTGGGCGGGGCTGAGAGAGCTCTGAGAGAAACTGCTCTTTTCAAGAACAGCTGTGCCAGAACTATGGCTTGCCCAAGGTCATCCAGCAGCTGCAAGTGGAGGAGTGGGGAATCAAACCCGGTTCTCCCAGATTAGAGTCCGCGCACTTCACCACTACACCAAACTGGCTGAGAGAACAAGAGACTGCCTTGAGACAGAGGGGGAGAGGAAAAGAGGACAGTTGACCGAAGTCAAAACCAGAACTTAAATACACTCAAAGGGGTTGTGTTATTAAGAGACCAGTACACCTCAAAGATTATATATAATGTATTTAACTTTTTCTTCGTTTTAAAGAAGAGAGATGTAAGCAATATGGAAAAACTGATTATATTGTAGTTCCTGGGAGTAACCAGGAACTCGGCAAGGGTTAACACCCACTTTCTGTTTCTCCTCTGTTGGGGCCTAAGCAAAATGTAGAAGGCTGTAAGTTGTTACAGTAAAGTTAAAGTTTGTTCAAAGACTGAGAGTAGGGCTGCCAAGTCAGCCCGGGGGGCGGGGGATCCCCCGCTAAAGGGGCTCCCGATCCACCAGCCAGCATTTGGCCAGCGGGGGAACCCCACCCCCGAAGTCGTCCAGCAAGGACGACGTAATGACATCACCGGAAGTGACGTCAGCACGTTGGAGGCGTTGCCAGGGCAACGCTCTGGCAATCACCCCAAAACTGTATGATACCATAGAGTTTTGGGGCGATTGACAGAGCATCGCCCTGGCAACGCCCCAACGTGCTGATGTCACTTCCGGTGATGCCGCCAGGCATGCGCGCTTCACGCGCGCACCAGAACAAACTCCCGGCCGGAGGAGGATTCCCCCCGCCGGTGAGTCCGTAAGACTTGGCAACCCTAACTGAGAGTGTTTTAATATAACGATAGAAATAAGACACCTTGAAACAAGGGATGTGATCAGATGGAAGGAACCCCTGAGAGTAGCATTCTGTGTAACAAATGAAATCAGTCGGAGTTGACCAAGGGAAGGTCAAAGAGCACCTTATCTACCCCTATACTAACTCACTACTGCCATCTCATAAGACTCTAAAGTCTGTGCTAGCATTAAGCAACATTGCAACATGTTTCACATGGATCTGTTATATCCAAATTGCCCCTGGACAGTTTACTTCTTTGGAAGTTCAATTGTTCCGGGATCAGGAGCCAATGAAGGTACTCGCCTCAAGATTTGATCTTTCCCTGTGTTCAGGTTTCGTGGGAAATGGGTCTGTCAAAACGCAATCCTCCTAATCTCTTAGGCTGGGATGTATTTTAAATTCTTATGGGCTCCTCCTAGAAACTTGTACCCACAGATAGGTCAAAGCAACATTCTAGAAAGTGATCTGGGATAAGAGCCCACAGTAGCCATAACACCAGATTTCAACCAAGTGGGAAGGGACCAATCTTATGGAGCCACCCAAGCAAAACATTTCTCTGCTGGTTACACCATCAGGTATGCATTAAGGAAGCCTAAAGTGGGTTCAGAATTCAGAGACAAGATATAGGGAACAAGTAGTGGGAGTGTTTCTTTCCCCCCTGAGAAAAACAGGTATTTGGCTGGAATTACAAGACCTGAATAGTCTGACAGAAGAGGTCAATAATATGTGTTTTGATATTTACAACAACCAAACCATGAAGCTGCTTATGCTGAGTCAGACCATTGATCTATCAAGGTCAGTCTGGTCTACCCTGATTGGCAGCAGCTCCCCAGGTGGGGTCTTTTATGTCACCAACTGTCTTATCCTTTTTACCTGGAGGTGCCAGGAGTTGAACATGCTTGGACTTTCTGCACAGAAACTGAGCCATGGCCCTCCACAAAAGCAACTGAAGTGAACTGTGTTGCTAAGATTAGCTTCATTTTGCTATTACCACCAGCTATGGTTGCTAGGTATCTTTTGCTGACCTAGCTCCTGCACCTCTCAAATAGGGTTTCCAACACTGCTTTAGCACATGCCAGGAAATCTGAGGGATGATGCCTGAGGAGGATGGAGTTCGGGAGGGGTGTGACGTCACTTCTCAGTGATGCTCTAGGCTGCCTTCTGTAGCCTCTATGGTCTTAGAGGAAATTCCTAGAGCAACACTGTGTGGAAGACTTTTGTTTCTCCCATTTCTCAGTTCCTCGAGGAACGGGAATTGGGTCTGGGGTGGGTAATTCCCTGCTTCCGGCAGGAAAACAAGAGGCCTACTTTCAAAGCAATCTCAAGGTTAAGCTAGATGCATTAGCCACAATTATTCTTCATGTTTATATCCCCAGATTAGCTTCCATTTGATCATTTTACAAATTCATATTTGCCTTGCTTATGTATAAAGTGGGGGGGGGAACATGGGAGGGCCTAGATATAGATGAAAGGGGGCTTGTAGGTGAGGGGACTTGAACCCTCCTCCATCTGACTTCTCCAAGCTCTATCACTGCAATCTGTTCCTTGTTCCCCCACACTTCATATGGGAGTTAGGTTGGGGGAGAGATGGCAATAAGGGGCAGAAGAGTTGCATTGTCTTGAGCTTCATTATCAGTTGCAATTCAGCAGTCTTTCTTTCTAATTTCCTTTTGAAATTCCTTTGTAAGAGAACAGCTCCTCTTAGGTCAGCAACTGAATGTCCTGGAAGGTTAAAATGTTCCCCCACTGGTTTTTGAATGTTGTGGTTTTTAATAGCAGTAGAAAGAGTCAGAGTTTAGTAGCACCTTAAAGGCTAACAAAATTTGTGGTAGGGTATGAGCTTTTGTGAGTCACTGTTTACTTCTTTAGTCTTATTTTCAGGGGTCCTTTCGTAGAAAAAGAGGTGCAGGAGCTCATTAGCATAACTCATTAGCATATGTCACATCTTCTGACATCACCAGAAGTGTGTCAGAAAGGGAATGTCAGTTTCAGCTCCATTATATCCTATGGGCCATTGAAATCAATGGCAAAAACTCATAGGGTATATGAGGGGCTGGAGGAGAGGGGGTTTGAGGGAGAGGCTCCAAACTTGCAGGGTAGCTGCTGGGGCCTCTCCTCAAAATACCCAGTAGGTTTCAAGAAGATTGGACCACGGGGTCCAATTCTATGGGCCCCCAAACAGATTGTCCCATCCCCTCCATTGTTCTCTATGGTGGGAAAAAATGTTAACTTTTTTCCTACCATAGAGAACAATGGAGGGAATGGGGGCAACCTGTTTGGGGGCCTGTAGAATTGGACCTCGTGGTCCAATCTTCTTGAAACTTGGTGGGCATTTCGAACAGCGGCCCCAGCAGCTACCCTGCAAGTTTGGAGCCTCTCCCTCAAACCCCCTCCCCTCCAGAGGCTTTTAAAATTGCTGCCAAATTTCAGCGGCAATTCGGTGGCGAGCTGAATTAGATTAGAGAATCTGATTCAGCCCGTGGCTGCCCTACTGGCCAGTCCTGAGCTGGTGGAGCTTTGCTCCGCCTTGCTCCGCCTCGCTCCGGCCCCAACGGACCCCTGCTTATTTTCATTTATTCTTTGCATCCTCCTGGACTGAATCCTCCTGCACCAAATCGAGACCTAGGTTACCTGTCTCATTACCAGTGCTGATATCGCAACACCTACTACCCTTCTGCATATCACACCTAATCCAATCATGCCTGCTATTGCCATTCAGCATCTGAAATCATCTTTATAAAGTTTATATCTCTGATGTCTTGTGTTACATTTTATGGCACACATGGCCCAGCTCGACAAAGTGATATTTATGTCAGATCTGACCCTCATAACAAACGAGTTTAATTCCTCGGATCTAACCTATCTTAGAGGGCTGTTATGCGGATAACATGGAGAACACTGCAAGCTGCTCCAAGCTTTTTGAAGGAATGGTGGGGTAAAACATACTAGATAAACTAGATAGACTACCAATCTGCATGAATGCCTGAAGACACTGGGATATTGTTTTTCTGGCATGAAATTAAGAAAATTATAAAAACTCCTGCTAAAGGAAGGAAAGGGACCTGTAAAAAAATGCTGACAACCAAAGCTCTAAGGAACATTCATATTCCACTGGTCTCCTTGCTGCAGCTTATGGAACTCTGAAGATACTTTCTCCAGCTAGAGGCTGAGCAAGCAGATGGCTCTAAAACAATGTCAACCCCCCCCCCCTCCGCCCCAAACCTTTCCTAACAGCTATGCAACAAATTCACTTGTCAGATGGGAAAATCTCCAGATGCCATCTCAGCCACCTTAAACATGTGGAGCAAAGCATCTACAGTTTCTGTGCACTTGTTCCTTCTTGGAAAGGTTTGCGATACTCTTCTAATAGGACTATACCACCTTATTTATTTATTATTTTCATTTAAAGTCCACCATTAGAGTCTGGGAGGGGAAATCCTCAGTTTGAAAGCATCCAGTATTGCAAAAATTAGGACTACCAACTGACCTGCCCTGTCCCTTTAACAGAGGCTTTATGACAGGGGTGTCAAACATGCGGCCCGTGGGCTGGAACTGGCCCCTGCAGGGCTGGTATCTGGCCCATGAGCAATTGGCTCTCTCCTGCTTCTCCCTCCCGGGCTGCTGCTTTGTCACCAAGCTTGTCTTCCTGAGACAGCATGCTATGGTGCATGCCCTGGTAACATCTAGATTAGATTAATACATGGGGCTGCTCTTGTATAGCAACTACAATCGGTACAGAATGTTGCAGCCCAAATACTGACTGGTGTGAGTTGTAGAGACCATGTCATACCAATCTTGCTTTACTTAACCTGGCTTCCAATTTGTTTCTGGGCCCAATTCACGGTTCTGGTTTGATGTTTAAAGTCATATATGGCTTGGGGCCAGCATGCCTTAAGGTTTGCCTTCTTCCATCAGAACCTACTGAACCATTATGGTCATCTTTGGGGACATTGCTTCATGTCCCCCACCTCCTCTCATCTGAGGCCTTATCGGCAACTTTTGTGGCACTACGACTGTGGAATTTTCTCTCCAGAGAGGCTAGTCTCCCTCCCTCTATCGTTATAGTCTGTGAGCAGATGAAGACCTTTTTGTGTGTGTTGGTTTTCATTGTTCTTTTATGTATGGCTATGTATTATTATTTTTAAGTGGGTTTTTAATTTTGTAATCTTTTTGCCACCTCGAGGGCATAAATTAGGTGGACAAGTGGCATAAAAATGTCACCCTGACCCACATGCTTTTCAGCCTGTTCAAAGACCTCCAAAAAGCTGGTGAGACAGAACTTCCCTTTGCAGGCTTTACTCCTTGATGCTCATAATGGTTCTGGTTTTTTTTTTACTAATGTGACTGGAACATTTTTTTTCCTCCATATCTGCTGGCAAACTTAGTGTGTGGTCTGGGAGAGCTGAGTTCAAATTCATACACTGCCAAGAAACTCACGGGATGACTCACACACTAAGTTTGCCAACAGACATGGAGGAAAAAAATGTCCTGTCCTTTTAATAATGGCCCTCAGCTTTCCCAATAAGTTGAAGGCCAGTCTGCCAGTGATGAATGTAAAGGCTTTCCTACCATTACTGTGGTAATAAAACTAGGAGGGCTCCCAACTGCCTGGAGAAAACATGTCCTGATCCTTTAAAAGAGGGATCTACTGGGGTGATGTGATTCACCTTTGTGCCATGAAAAGCTTCAGCTGCCTATTTCCACACATTAAGCCGCTATTAAAGGGAGAGGGCCGCTTTCTCCAGCCATAACAGTGCATACAATGCAATTCAATGCAAGCCTATGCAGCATATTCAATGGGGTTTACTCTCAGGTAAGTGTGCATAGGCTTACTACCTAAATCATCTCTGAATGTAGGCTTGAATTTATTTTTCTTTTATTTGTTCAGCACTGTCCTTTTCAATTCTACAATCCACGTTTCAATAGAATTACTTCCGTCTTCACATCATATATGTACATCGCATCCAGATTCAAACCCTCAGTTGGCTTTTGCGTCTTGAAAGAACTGCTGAGA
Source organism: Lepidodactylus listeri (assembly GCA_029233225.1). Taxonomy (NCBI): domain Eukaryota; kingdom Metazoa; phylum Chordata; class Lepidosauria; order Squamata; family Gekkonidae; genus Lepidodactylus; species Lepidodactylus listeri. The sequence goes on from JARCFY010000008.1 coordinate 102,454,743, forward strand.
TAGGTAACTTGGCTTATTCTACACATGTACACATGAAGCTGCCTATCAAGGGCAACGTTGTCTACGCTGACTGGCAGCATCTCTCCAGGGTCTAGGTCTTTCACTGGAGGTGCCAGGGATCCAATCTGGGACCTTTTCCATGCAAAGCAAAAGCTCTGCCACTGAGTCACGCCTCCACCTGGTTTGTTTGTTTTTTGCCCTCAGAGTCTGAACACAACAGCCCTACGTGGGGTCACAAGTGCTGAATTAACACTTTTGATAATGCTTCAAACATTTTTGTAGTTAAGTTGCTACAGAGTTAGATCTTCATGCAGCCATCAGTTTGCTATTCCTAGTAATTGTATTTAAATTAATGGGTGAGTTGATTAGCATTTTAGTCAGCTGAGTAGGAGTCGGATAAATACATGAGAGGCTGCTGCTAGAGAAGATCGTGATGAGGAAGATTTAGATGTAACACTGTTGGCTTAGGAACAGATTTGAAGAAAGGTAGGTAGAAAAATACAAGATGTGAAAGAGTATTAACTAGAGATGTTAGGACTTGTATCCTGTAGGCACTGTTGTACAAAGACATGATTTTTGGACCAGTTAGTTTCTCTCCTAATGGGGTTCCTGTGATGTTAAAATGGGGGAGAACAACCTGTATTGATCTGAGTTCCTCTGAGGAAGAGTGGAAGAAGAATGTACTAGGTTGTGGAGTAGGGTTGCCAGCAGTGTTCCCTCTAAGCTGAGTTAGTGTGAGCTAGCTCATAGTTTCTTAGTCTCCGGCTCACACATTTGTGTCTTAGCTCAGGAAGGATGGCTCCAGAGCAAACTAAGTTATGCAGCAGCCAAATCGCTTGCTCACAACTTTAATGCCAGTAACTCACAAAGCAGAATTTTTGCTCACAAGACTCCACAGCTTAGAGGGATCATTGGCTGCCAGGCGTCTGGCCTAAGAGAACCAGGTAGGAGGTGATGTGAAATATCTTTGCCTGAGACTCTAGAAAGTTGCTGGCAGAGCAGATAGTGCTAACCTTGACATGACAAGAATTTGATCTTTGGCATAAGCAAGCTGCTTTTGTTCTTCACATGAATGGTAGCCCATAGCAATAAGAGTAGATACCTCAAAATAGGGGCCTTGCTGTGTGAAATATCTGTATTGGGACTCTGACATTTTGTTTTACTGTGGGAGAGGTGATTTGGAAGGGAGGGAAATGAGAGGGAGCCTTTTCCCACCTGCTCTTTCCCTGTTCCAAAGTTGCTCATGCACAGGAATTTTCTCAGTCTTTCAGACGCAAGGAATCCCTGTAGTAATCTAGCTGTTAAAGGCAGCAAGGTAGAACTGAACAATCACAACCAAGCAAAGATGGACGTGTTCCTTTCCACTACACACTTCTCTGCTTTGAACTTCTGCCTCTTGAAATTGTTCTTTATGTACTAGGACTCTTGCCGACACGTATGCATACAATGTGCAGTTTCTTCCTTAGGGCTGTCAGCTGATTCTCTCTGAGAAATGCTTATCACACAAGATGATCTGCAAACATGAGAGGAATCTATAATCTTGGTGTCTTCTGGAATTTGTAGAACTAACGTGTGGGAAGAGGAATATTGTGTTTGAACTCCTCTCTCTTTTAATTGGGGCAGTACTACTTACTGATACACGTCATGGGAGGTAAACTGCTTAATTTTATAAGAGGTTTAATAAAAACCCTTATGTAATGTTTCTGTTAAAGTGGCCTTATGTGGTATATGCTGGCTATCAACATAATTCCATATTAAATATAATTACAAATATAATTATATATACATATTATGTTTCCCTTTACTTAGCCCCAGATCATTAGTCAGGACCTCTTGGTACTGAATGATTGAAGAATACTTCAGTACAAACAATCTGGCTACTGGAGTACTCAAACTGTAGAGAGAACTACAGCACACATTAGTTTTCCCATTAAGAAGTACATAGTCCAGAGTGCTGTAATTGGGACCATGGAAATTCCTGCCACAAACCCCACCTTGGTGAAATAATCAAGACTGTCTAACACATCTCTTCCCTATCCAGAGATCTCCTCTTTCCCCCCCTCCATATCTGGAAATATTTCAGGAACTGGGAAGTCCCTCATTCTCACTGCTGACCAGTCAAGGTGCATACCTGATAGCCTACCTGGATCCCCTTTCCTTTTTTCCCCATGGCTGGGGGGGAAAGAAAATGTCTGTTTTTGATTTATTCAGAATCTGGCTCCAAACAGTGGCTTTCTGCATGTCTAAGGCTACAGCTTGTCTTGTGAGACAGAAAGTCCCACTTTCGGTACAAGTTACAGACCTCCCAACTTCTCTTCTCCCCTAGCTCTCTACTTGGATTACTTGGGGGTAAGTGCTGTGTACCCTTCTCATCTACTCCAAAATGCCCATGGTTAAGCAAAGTCTTAGCTCTCTGCCTTTCATGACGTACCATGTGTCTTACCCAGGGGTCCTTTCGAGCAGGAGCTTGGGGGAGCGCAGCTCCGGGAGTTGGTGCCAGCCCCCCCCATGGGGGAACGCCTGCTTGTGTCATGGCTGCAGCAAAATGACCCCGCCCCCTGGAAAGGTCCTTGTTCCTCCAACCAGCCTTCTGAAGGCTTCAGCCACCACTGAAGCTATCCTCCCAGAATATTTCTGAGGCTTGGTCAGTAGCTGTCCCCTCCCTGCCATCTCTTTCTTTCTCTCTCTCTCTTCCTCCCTCCCTCCTTTCTTTCTTGCCTTCTGACATATTTCTGGTGATGTCAGATGGTTTAGCATATTCAAATAAGTTATGCTAATGAGTTATGCTAATGAGCTCCTGCACCTCTTTTGCTATGAAATGACTCCTGGTCTTACCTTTATCTTGGACTGGCTTTCGGTATTATTGCCTGCTTGGACATTTGAGCCTTGGCCTTGGCAGTTGAACCCTGGAACATACATGAATGTTATGCAGCTATAAGGCCCTGCTTTATCTTCTAGCCTCCCCTTTTTGAGTGCTACAAATTATACTATGTGTGTGACCATTTGGAGTAGCATTAGTACCATGTGCTTGATCTAATGATTGCATGGATGTGCCAGTCAACGAAGTATTGCCAGTGATCCCATGACTTTTAGTACTTATTTTGAACTTGCTTTTGAAAGCTTTCGGCCTATAACTACACATGACATTATCCTCATGTTCTCACAGGATTTGTCATAAGGACTCTTGAGGAGGATGTACTTTGAGATTTCATGCTGTGAACTCAATTTCAGGCTTATGTGAGGCGAACTCAGAACATGGTGTGCAAGGAGAGGGGTCTACATCCCTGGGGAATCATTATTTGCTCCATTGGGGAAACCCTGCATGTGAGATTCCCCAATAGGCAAATGGTGGCTCTCTGAAGCCATTTTAAGTTAGGAAAGTGGCCCAGGAAGGAAGCTTTCCTTACCCACTATGGTCTCAATTGGGCCCACATCTACTTGGATAATTAAGTTCTGAGCATGGAACTTACAAGGCATATTGGTTCAAAAGTTCTTGTGGTGGACCCAGGGAGGATGCAAGTGTAATACATAGTTAAGCCCTTTCTTAAAGACTCCTTGCTTGGCTCTTGTGGGTTACTACCTAGATTGGGTACATTCCTGTAAGCTACAAAAAAAAGAGGATTTTTTCTTTGTGCTCCAGCTAACCTACATTATTTTTATTTGCAGTCTGCCTTTCTCACTGAGACTCAAGGTGGAGTATACAGTGCAAGTCAATGAAGTTAACAGAATGAGACCTCTAGTATGCAAGATAATAGAACTGGGATTACAGCAGTCTGAAACAAAGCATAAATATTAGACATTTTAAATTTGTTATTTCTGGTCCCCTTTCTTATTGAGATTCAGCGATAAACAGTGCAGAAAATGGTATTACATAGGCATAAAAACAAAGCCGTGGAAGTATGATAATATGCAGGGGTCATTTCGTAGAAAAAGAGGTGCAGGAGCTCATTAGCATAACTCATTTGCATATGCCACACCCCCTAACATACCAGAAGTGTGTCAGAAGGCAACACCCACCCCTCAGGCTCCACTCCACAGGTGAGTGAAACTGACCTGCTCTTCCTCCATTCCCTTCCCCATCCAATACTTTGTACAATAAAAATAAGCGTAAAGAACACACCCACATTCTCTTCCTGCTCCCTTGAAACCACCAGGTTTCAAGTAGACTTGAGATACCCAGGACATGTGCACTACCCATCCCTTTCCCTTTCCCTCCCCACAACAAGACACCCTGTGAGGTAGTTGGGGCTGAGAGAGGTCTTTTGAGAACTGCTCATGAGAGAACAGGTCTGAGAGAACTTGTGACTGGCCCAAAGTCACACCAGCAGCTGCATGTGGAGGAGTGGGGAATCAAACCCGGTTCTCCCAGATTAGAGTCCAACTCCTGACCACTACACCAAACTGATGGGGTGGAAGCTGCTGAAGGGTTGGTGAAATTTCTCCAGTACTTCTGTGCCATGTGCCCAGATAAAAAATGGTATACTTAGAAAGTTTATATGCCACCTTGAGCAAGTCTCTGGAAAAGCAGCACACAGTCATAAAAGGAAAATTGATAAAATTGTCAATATTATAACAAAACATTAAAAACAATAAAGACCCTAGCAGGGCTTTTCCCGGGGCGCTGCACCTCTGCACTGCTCGGGGAAGCCGAGGAGGGGGCGGGGCTTGGTCATGTGCCCACCCCCTGGGCTCCTCACTCCCGGAGCTGCACTCCTGTGTGCTCCCGCTCCAATGGACCCCTGATAATATGTACTGCAAACAGATTTTACATCCTATAACAGAGTGGTATAGTTCACAATCTTATTCCTTCTATAAAAGCACCTTCTGGATCCATTTTTGTTACAATAGAAGTGATAGTGTAGTTAGAGTGTCAGACTAAGACCTGGGAGACCCATGTTCAAATCCCCACTTTGACCTTGGGCTAGTCACACATGCATTCAGCCTAACCTAACTCAAAGTATTGTGAGGATACAATGGAGGAGAGGAGAATGGTGTAATCCACTTTGGGTCTCCATTGGGGAGAAAGGTGGGGTATAAATAAAGTCAATAATAATAGTAGCTAACATAAATAATAAAAAATTATGTAGCCTTTATAAAAATGCCCTCCTGAACAATGCTGCCTTAGACAGCTTATTGAATGACAGAGGTGTGGGAGCTGCCTTCATCACCTCAGGAAGGCCATTGTAAAATGGGGACCAGAGTTGAAAATGACAGCATGCCTCTCTCTGAATTGCCAGAAACTCTGTGGCAAAACGATAAGAGTTTCCAGCAATTTCTAGAGAGACATGATGTTGCTTCGGAGTTTCCCCTGGATGTTATATCACATCATCAGCCTGATGGTCATTTTTGGATGATATTGTTCTCCCACCACTGTTCCAAGAGGTGCTGGGGAAAAGGAGCTGTCTTGGAACATCCCCACATACACACCTAGGGGCTGGCCACCCTGGTCAATACCCCTTTTTCTAAAATACTATTTATGCACTTAAATACTACTAAGCTGTTGAGTCTTGTGAGCAAAAAATCTACTTTGTGAGCTTCTGGCATTAAAGCTGTGAGTGAGCGATTTAGCTGCTGCATAAATTAGTTTGCTCTGGAGCCATCCTTCCTGAGCTAAGAGAAAAATGTGTGAGCCAGGGGCTAACAAAAAGTGTAAGCTAGCTCACATTAAACTCACCTTTGAGGGAACACTGCTTATGCATAATGTTTGTTTGCAAATGCATATGGAGAAATTTATTGAATAGCGGTGTCACAACTATGGAACACTTTCTTCTTAGGTGCTTGCATGTGCCATTATTTTTAAACTTCTGAATGATCCTAACGGGCCACTTCTGAATGACTCTAACTCTTAGCAGATATTTTCTTAGCAGTGGCTCGAGTGGCTAAGACGCTGAACTGCAGACCGGTAGTTCAGCGTTCGTGACCCGAGTGTTGCATGAGTGAGTCCCAGTTCCTGCCAACCTAGCAGTTCAAAAGCAAGAAATTGCAAGTAAACAAATAGGCACCACTTCGGTGGAAAGGTAACAGTGTTCTGTGCGCCTCGGCATCTCGTCATGCCGGCCACACGACCACGGAAACATCTTTGGACAGCGCTGGCTCTTCGGCTTGGAAATGGAGATGAGCACCGCATCCCTAGAGTCAAATTCGACTGGCTTTCGAGCAAAGGAAACCTTTACCTTTACCTACCTTGATTAAGCACTCATCATTCTGGGGTGTGGGATGGGATGAGCAGGGCACTAATAAAATAAATACTTTCCTGGAAAGGAGTGTCATGAGTGATATGCCTGTAATAAGGGCTTATTAAACTGCAACTCGATTAGTGTACGCTTCCCAACTGGCAACTGACTATGCCAACTGTTTTCAATATAGTTTGAGGCAACAGGAAACTTCTGTGCACATGAATAGGACTTGCAACTCATCAATCTGGGAGCCTCGTGAATGAATTCAGCTGACTTTTACTTTTAAAAACCACTGGGAATATGTGACGTTTTCAATTTTTGTTGTGTGATTTCTTTGTGTCTATATATGTATAGACCGCATTACTGTGATTTATTTTCCTCCCCCCCCCCCCCCATAAATTTTGGGCTGGTAGGCCAAATGGTACTTCATTAGACACGTTAATGGGTACTTTAATCAGTGATCCATCCATGTAATGGATGTTTGGGGGCATCTTGTTCTGAATGAAACGGCTGGGGGTGCCATTTCAAGAGGGGAGTAGGGGGAAGACAGACTTTATGACCACTCCTTCCATGGCAATCTCCTGCTTACAACCGAGCTGCATTTACCCCTTCTAGGGAAGGCTTTTTTATAGGTTTGTCTCTCTGTTACTGATTACGAAGCATGCTCAGTACTGAGAAGACATACCCTGGCATCTGTGGGGAGCAGTGTGGATTTTAGCAGTGTCTGTGATCCAGATAGGGTTGCCAAGTCTGGCTTGGAAAATACCTGGAGACTTTGGGGGTGGAGCCAGGAGAGGGCGGGGTTTGGGGAGGGGAGGGGCCACAGAGTGGTACAATGCCACAGCGTCCACCCTCCAAAGCAGCCATTTCCTCCAGGGGAGCTGATCTCTGTCAGCTGAAGATCAGTTGTAAAAGCGGGAGATCCCCAGGTCCCACCTGGAGGCTGGCAACCCTAGATCCAGAGGATGTAAACAAAATGTTTCTCCCCTATATTTATTTATTTGATTTCTAGGCCACTCTCCCCACATTTTGCAGCCTCAGAGCGGCTATGTCTGCTGTGCAGCATCAGAGAAGATAATAGCTGGTGCAAGCAAAAACCCTCGTCCAGAAAATGCCCCAAATTCCACCAAGCCGATGAGGCAGTTAGATGGTAGTTGAAATGCTTAAGAGTGCAGACTTATAGTGGCAATCCTCTTCAGAAAGCTATCATTGAGAGGACCATCCACGTCTTCAAGGGAAAAGAGGTCTGGACCTCTAAATAAATATTCCTTAATAGACTCTCGGCCCTAATTAATGACGTAGCCCTCAGCCTTTGAAGCCCTGTGACCCACAGGCCTGTAAGTCATGTGACAGGTGTGTCCCAAGAAGAAGGGGCGTTAGAGAGATGACCTCACCAATGTAAAGGCCAAGCTCATGGGCTTTAGACCAAAAGTACTGGAAAAAGTAAAGACAAGGCTATATTGAGGAACAAGTAAAGGATCAGAGCCATGGAAAACATCCTCTCTCCACTGAATGATCATACCTTGCTGCCCTGCTGCTCTTCTCAGTGTGTGTGCAGAGAGACAGGAGACTTGGAACCCGTTTGGTGTCGTGATTAGGAGCATGGATGCTAATCTGGGAGAACCAAGTTTGATTTTCCCACTCCTCCACATGCAGCTGCTGGTGTGACCTTGGGCCAGTTGTAAGGTCCTTCAGAGCTGTTCTCTCAAGAGCAGTTCTCAAGAGAGCTCTTTCAGCCCCAACTACCCCACAGGGTGTTGTGGGGAGGGGAAGGGAAAGGGGTTTGTAAGCCACTCTGAGACTCCTTCAAGTGGTGAAGGGTGGGGTATAAATCCAATCTCTTCCCCTCTTCTTCTCTTTCTGCAGCAGGTCTTTCCAAAAGGCAGCAAAAAATGGCAGCTCTGCTGGGAATTCTGTTCCAGCACCTGGAGTTCTGAGACCAACCGCAAGGCCCCAGACCCTGGGTTAAAGACCACTGAGTAGTGAAGCAGTGAACTGAATGTATAATTGAATTGCCATTAGATGACTGGTGATTAATCTGAATGATACTTCCATCACGAGTTCTAGAATGATTCATGATAGCAAGTCAGGAATGTGTCTCTTAGAATGAGAGAAAGTGGATCTGTGTGAACTGAGAGAGGCTAGACAATAGAACACGTTTGTTTAGCGGGATGGGACAGGATGGAGCTCTCCATGGAACATCTTGGAAATGGTTGAGTTGATGCTGCCACTCTCTTTGAAGGCATGGCTGAGTGTGATGTGGTGGCATGGTCTTGGCTAAGACTTCACTGCTCAAAGTTGGGAGTCTTTCTGTCCTGGCACTTGAAACAAAGAACATAAGAGCCCTGCTGGATCAGACCAATGGTCCATCTAGTCCAGCATCCTGTCTCACAATGGCCAACAAGTTACTCTGGATGGCCAACAACAGGGCGCAGAAGCCGAGGCCTTCCCCTGATGTGGCCTCCTGGCTCCGGGATTCAGAGGTTTAGTGCCTCTGAATGTGGAGGTTCCTCTCAGTCAAAGTGGCTAGTAGCCACTAATAGACCTATCCTCCATGAATCGATCTAATCCCCCGTTAAAGCTGTTTATTCTTGTGGCCATCGCTACATTCGTTGGCAGAGAATTCCATATTTTAATCATTCTCGATCTAAAGCAATGTTTCCTTTTGTCTGTCCTGAACCTGCTTCCCATCAACTTTACCGGATGCCTTCGAGTTCTAGTATTTTGGGAGAGAGAAAAATGTCTTTGTCAACTCTCTCCACCCCTTACATAATTTTATTAACCTCTATCATGTCTCCCCTTAGTCATCACTTTTCTAAACTGAAAAGTTCCAAGCTCTTCAGCCTTTCCACAAAGGGAAGGTGCTCCCACCCCCTAATCATCTTGGTTGCCCTCTTCTGTACTTTTTCCAGCTCTGCAATGTCCTTTTTGAGACACGGTGACCAGAACTGTATACAGTATTCCAAAGGATGTCACACCATCAATCTATACAGGAGTATTACAATATTGGGTGTTTTATTCCCAATCCATTTTCTAATAGTCCCTAACATAGAGTTTGCCTCTTTCACTGTGGCAGCACACTGGGTTGACACTTCCACTGAGCTATCCAATACAACCCCAAGATCTTTTCCCCTATCAATCTCAGCAAGTTCAGACCGCATTAGCCTATACTTCAAATTGGGATTTTTTTTTCTCCCTGTGTGCATCACCTTACACTTACCAACATTGCCACATTGTTGCCCACTCACCCGGTTTATGGAGTCCTCTTGGAGCTTTTCACATTCAGCCTTGGTTTTCACCTTTCTGAATACTTTTTGCCATCTGTAAACTCGGCCACTACACTACTCACCCCTTGTTTCAGATAATTTGTGATTAGATTAAACAAGAGGTGGGACCCGTGGTACTCGCGGGGGGGGGGGGGAGAAGAGAAGGAGATCCATGTGGAGGAGGAAACAGACTCAGGTAAGCCTTCCTTCTTTCTCCCCCTGGGCTCCCCCCCGGCTCCTGCGGTGGGCCCGAGCTTGGGCCACTGATTTCCCTCCCCCCTTGGCTTCTGCAGCAGGCCCGAGCGGCTCTCAGCCGCCAGGCCACTGCAAAGTTCACTGAGCACTTCCTGCGCATGGACAGGGAACGTTCTTTAACTTTTGGGGGGATTTAAATATCACCCTGAAAGTTTTTTAAAGTTTTAAGATTTTTCTGCACACATGGAGAGTCCCCCATGTGTGCAGAAAAATCTCCCTGCCCCCCAGGTGCCCCCCCATGCGGATTTAGATATCTGCATGCAGGGGGCGCCTTGGGAATTAGATATATCGATAGCACTGGCCCCAATACTGATCCTTGTGGGGCCCCACTGCTTATTCCCCTCCAGTGTGAGAACTGTCCATTGATTCCTACTCTTTGCTTTTTATTACAGTATAATGACATTCCAAAAACCAGATACATAATAAAATTTGGAACAGGCAAATTTAGATCTATTACTAACTCAATATGAATATCTCCATAACTTCCAGAAAGTCATCTTAAGGCACAGGGGTTCACAAGTGTCAATTTTTTTTCTGAAAAACCAACAAATAGATAAGCAACTGGTAAAGTCTGTAGTGGTCTGTAGAAATTCATATTTTTTTCTGGGAGTTTAGTTTCTACACAAATAGAGTCAACCTCAAACTATATTTGATACAGAATTAACAATAGCCTATTCTCTGTACAGTTATTCTTATATTGTATTACCTAAATAGTTAAACTAATTATACTTAAAAATCATAACCTATTACGGCATCAATTATAAAATCAGCAATGATAACGTAATACTTTTAGAGCAGCTGAAAATCCCAGTAAAATATAATCTTTTTTCACAGACCGCATAAAGAGGAAACTGCTATAAAAAAAGGAAACAAGATCAAATATGTTAATAATATAATAATATCAGATTATAACTTCTACATTTTCTAATTACCAATATTTCCTTATCAGTATAATACTCTTCCTCCACTTTACTAAACCCAGCAAATCATTGTATTTTTGGAGCTGAAATATAGTTAAACAGTCTTCTAAAAATCTGTCCTCCACCATTGAAGATAATAACCAGTTTTTAATCTATAAAAGAACCTGTCCTCTTATCCCATGACTGCTAAGTTTACTTCGGAGTCTTTGGTGAGGTACCTTGTCAAAAGCCTTTTGAAAGTCCAAGTATATAATGTCTATTGTGTCACCACATGCTTGTTGATTTTCTCAAAGAAATCCTAAAGGTTGATGAGGCAGGACTTCCCTTTGCAGAAGCCAGGCTAATTTTCCCTCAGCAGGCTTTGTCCTTCTATGTGCCTAAAAATTCTGTCTTTGATTACAGTTTCTACTAATTTGCCTTGGGCAGTCATTAGGCTGAATGGCCTTTAATTTCCTGGTTCCCCTCTGGATCCCTTTTTAAACACTGGTGTAATATTTTCTATTATCCAGTCTTCTGGTACAGCGGCTGAATTTAGTGATGGCTTATAGATCAACTAGGGCCTCAGTGGCTCAGGTTAAGAAGCCGAGTTGCAAACCGGAAGGTCAGTAGCTTGGCAGTTCGAGACCCAAGTGCTGTGAGATGGAGTGAGCTCCCATCTCTGCCCCCAGCTCTTGCCAACCTAGCAGTTCGAAAGCAAGAAATTGCAAGTAGATACATAGGTACCACTTTGGTGGGAAGGTAAACGGCGTTCCATGTGCCTTAGCATTTAGTCATGCCGGCCACATGACCACGGGAAAAGTCTTTGGACAGTGCTGGCTCTTCAGCTTGGAAATGGAGATGAGCACCACCCCCTAGAGTCAGATTCGACTGGCTTTCAAGTAAGGGAAACCTTTACCTGTAGATCAACTATCACAAATGAGTTCCTTAAGAACTCTTGGGTGTATGCCATCAGGACCTGGAGACTGGAAGGCTCTGAGAGGTCCAGGAGAATCAATAGACTCACACTCCCCTCTGTCCATCTCCCAGTGCAAGTCATCCACCAGTAGAAAGAGGCACAAACCAGCTCCTGAACTAAAGTTTGTGATGAATTTTAGCTGGTTTGTGATTCATGAACTTTTAGTGCTATTTGTGGTGGTTTGTGAACTGGTGCTGATCAATTGGTGCTGATCAATTAAACTGTTTATCAAACACCAAGGCAACAAGGGGGGCAGAATTCCCCATCCTTGGAAACACAAATAGGAACTCTCCAAACCTTAACAGGCACTGCCGGCTGCCAATCACAGAGTTTCCATTCTGTTCTGTGGGCTCAGAATGCTAAATATTTGTCAGTTCTGCTCCCACCCTCTTCTTCGTTGGCTGATGAATCAAGAGAGAGGCATAGAGCTAGCGCAGCAGAGTCAGTGCTTTGCTTTCTGCTTGTGATGCTGCTAAGGTTTGGGTGTGGAGTGGAGTGGACTCGGGTCTCGGAGCCAGTCTCTGTTCTCACACTGAGCACTGGGGCTTAGCTTGGGTGCCTCTCCAGAAGACCCACATTTCTGTACTCCCCACCCCTCTTGCATGTGATCTGCTCTCTGCTGCTGAGTTTCAGTATTGCTTCTCTCCTTCAGATGGCGAAAGTCCAAAGGGGTCTCCAGACTTTGCCTCCAACAAAATCTGATGAGCTGAAAGAGGACTCCCCCCACCTCCAAATTCTGTTCCTTGATTCCATAGACTAGCTTCATTTGTCTCAATTGTCAATTTAACTCCAGAAAGAACTGGAGTGTGCGTGGTTGGACAGGCCTTGCAGCTCATTTCCTTCTCTTCCCTCCATCTATATTACCACCAAATACTGCCTTTTCCCTTCCTATCATTCTGTCAATCTTTGTATGAACGTACATCTGGGAACCTTCTTTTGGTATGGTGTCTTACCAATGTTCACATGCATTCCTTTTTTCTTTTTTTTTAAATATATTTTTATTGAACTTTTTCAAGAACATAACATCTTAATATAGAATACAGATTTTTTTTTTGCAAGCAAATTGACTGATAGTACGTACATTTAATTAAGTTAACCAGCAAAGATGTAATTTATGATTAAAGGGAACCATAACTGTGCAACACTATAAGACAAATCACTGGAATTTTTTTTTTAAATACTGTGACCCTTTGTTATTTATTCTATATAAGAAAAAATTAGTGAGTTAGTATTCAAAAGCTAAGTTCAAAACTGAAGTAGTGATGCGTATGTCGTGTTTTCCGGGAGCAGTTCTTTTTCCGTCATGTACTGCAACCATGGGAACCAAGTAGCTACGAACTTGGAATGCGTTTTTGTGTTACCATATTGTTGATTATGTACTGAGTCTGTAATTTTGCACTGGATAAATTGATCCCAATCTTTATTTCTCCAAATGGACAGAGTTGGAGGAGAAGCAAATTTCCAGGACAAGGCAATTGAGAGTTTTGCTGCGGCTAATAAAAATAAAGTCAAGTCTGTTAGTCTGTCTTGAGATTGAGATGAAACAGTTATCTGAAGAAGTGCCACCACAGGAGAGAAAGGAATAGTTTGTGCTGTAATTGCGGAGATTTCTGTTAAGACTAAGTTCCAGAAGTTGCTGATAAATGGGCAGGCCCACCAACAGTGTATAAAGCTCCCTGTCTGCCCGCACTGTTTCCAACATAAATTTTGGTGATTATTATTGATTTTATGCAAGCGTTCTGGGGTATAGTACCAACGTGTGGTCGTTTTAAACCATTGTAAGTGAATGCTGAAGATTCTACTGAGTCTTCTTGAGGAGTTCCAACACAAATTCCAGTGTTCCTCTGAAAGTTTCATCTGGAGATCTTTCTCCCAAGACTTTTGGAAATTGGATTTGAAGGAGCAGTCCTGTTCTGAGAGAATTTTATACGTTTTGGATAGAAGACCAGTAGCAGAATCTGGAAATGTATCGAGTAGTCTTTCGAAAGGAGTCTTTTGTCTTTTGAATGTATCTGTAGACGCCAGAGAATCTATAAGACTTTTTAGTTGATAATATTGTAGCCACGATATAGAATCGCCAACCTTTTCTTCAAAATATTGTTTGCCCATGCATTCCTGAACACTCAAGAAACACCACACCAATCAAACCTTGATGCCGTGATCATTACATCTTCGGAGGGGGGGGGGGGGTTTGCACTGTTTTCTCAGAATCGAATGTGTGTGTTGGCAGTGTAAGTGGCTGTGGAGCTGACTGCTTCGGAAATGGAACGTGTGCAATTTTAGAAATTCCTTAGTTAAATGCAATTAAGTAATAGACCACTGCACAAACTAAAGTTCGGAAACAACGAAGCGACAAAAACGCAGAGGAAGAACAATCGTCTTTCATGTTGGCCTCACCTTCTGGGCTTCCAATACTTGGCCGGAGGCCAGGTTTTCATTCCTCTGATCCTATCTGAAAGGTGAGGGCTGGTTGTTTCGTTGTGTGGCAATCAAGGCTGCAGATGGCCTTTTGCATCACCAGAGAAATTCAGTTAGGTGCCCAATTAAATATTATGAGCTCCTGACATGTTACAATTCCTCGGTATGCTCTTAGAGCATCAAACGAAGGAGCTGATGTGTCAGAATCTGCAAATTCAGCCAATGTATTAGCCAGAGATAGAGTTAACTTCTTGCGTGCATGTCTTTAACTATCCTATGTATCTAAAGTATATTTGAACCTATGTAACCATAATGCATTGTTCCTGTCTTGGTCGGGAGGGTGACAACCATGATTTGCGAGAACAAGGAGGCCTCACATCCCTGCCTCCGCATTCCAGCTGCTCCGGCAGTAACTTCAAGGGGAGGATGCTTCTCATCTCTTATCAAATGCAAAAGAACCTTGGAGCCATTGATTGTTATGTGAACTCGCAACATCTGAGGGGTCTGGTTTGGGAGAGGAAATTTACTGCTTAACACCTCACTTTTTTCCTGTGAGAACCAAACGGTCAAGACACCTTCTAGCCCGCCAATTTTCCCTTAAGGGGATTGGCTATCTATGGGTAATTCAAACTCCTTGGAATGGTATAATAGACCCGCTTGTATTATTTGTCTCATCTCTGACAATAATCCGAGATGCTGTACTAATGTAGGAATAGGTAATAAAGAACTGTGGTTAACCAACCAGGATCTGATCCTTGACTACTTTGAGCAGGACTCTCACAGATTGTCAGAGATCTGTGATTGGGACTTGGCCATTCCTGACCATGTCAGACGACGACGCGGTCCCCCTCAACCCTACTACTCCCGAAGATACTCCCGTTACCCCGAAGGATCCGGGGAACGGGGGTGGTGGCGGCGGAGGAGGTCCCGAAGTGCCGGTGACCACGAGCCAGGGGGCTCACTACATCCCGCGCCTGATTCCTCATCAGAGCGTGACCCCCAAGTACGCCTGGAGCAAATTCGGTCGTCGGACCGTGGATTCGTGGGTACACGATCGGAAAGGGGTGCGGGTTTCGCTGACAGGAGACCAGCTCGATCGAGGGAGACCGAGCTACCTTGGGGACGACCGCGAGCCGATCTACCGTGGAGGGCCGCGTCGCCCGCCTTTCGAAGGAGAGGGGACAGGTCCGTATGGGCCTGATCCGTATGGAGAAGAGCAGATAGCCCCCTTGGAGCAGATGATGGGAGAGTTGCGACTTCAACTCACCGCCGAGCTCCGCGAGTTGGCCCTCGATCTCCAGCACCAATTTCGAGATGCTATGAGGGCAGTGCAAGGAGCTCTCCCCGGTCAGGGGGTAGGAGCCCCACAACAACCAGCGGCGCCTGGAGGGGTTCCGCTTCAGCCACAGGCGCCCGCTCTGCCGGCACAACCAGTCCAGCCGGTCGTTCCGGTTCCGGTGCCAGGGCCCGTTCCAGCACCTGCCCCGGCCCCGGCCGCTCCGGTCGCCCGCCCAGCCCCCTCCGACCCTTTGACGACCACCTTCGATGGGGACCCGGAGAAGCTACGTTTCTTCATGCTGGAGATAGAGAGATTCCTGGACAGCTGGGGCCACCTCTATCCCACCGAGAGAGAACGGATTGGTTACATCGGTTCCAAGCTGAAAGACACCGCCAGCGACTGGTATGTGAGCCTGCACGACACCCCAGGACCTGAGTTGCGTTCCCTGAACAACTTCATGTGGGCCCTCCGCCATCAGTTCGAGGACCCCCTGGGCGAGGAAAAGGCCCGTAATCAACTAAGAAAGCTGTTCCAGGGGAGATCGTTGGTGAGGGACTACACTGACAAGTTCAGGCGCATCGCGGCCAAGATCCACGGATGGCCGGAGGAGTTATTCATGGAGAAGTATTGGGAGGGCCTGAATCCGGAGATCTACGAAACCGTGCTGTTGGGGGGCCGTCCGGGCACCTTGGCCACCTGGATGAGAGCTGCCATCGACATGGAGGAGCAATTCGCCTTGATCAAGATGGGAGCTTCGGTGACGGTGGCCAGCAAAGCAGCCCCTAGAGCGAAGCCCCGATCCAGCGTGCAAGACGTCCGAGATGCGAGGTTTCGACAAGGGTTGTGCATGAAGTGTGGGGAGAGTGGCCATTTCGCCTCCGCCTGCCCAAGAGGCGGGGGAAAAGGCCCGAAGACCTCAACACCCGGAGTGGGGAGCACCCCTAGCCGGGGAAAAACACCAATGAAACCCCGGGCGTTGCAGCTGGAGGGAGCTGCCAGTGACCAGGGGGAGCTGGAGCTGATGGAGACGCAGATGTTGGGAAACTCCAACGGCCTGCAGTGAGCGGCGCAGAGCTGCAGGTCCCTCGCCAAGAAGCGCCATCTCTGGTGAGCATCCCCGGCCCCCTATTATATATGGTAGTGACTGTGGTGACCCCTGGATCAGGTACCCACATGCGGGTACGTGCGTTAATTGACTCTGGGTGTGTGCGAGACCTGATCAGCCCCTTGGTGGTGGAAGGGCTAGGACCAAAAGTCACCCCATTGTTGGAACCCTTAAAGTTCACTCAAATGGATGGGTCGGAGATGAAGGAGGAATGCATAGCAGAGACTGAGAGCCTAATTTTGGGGACGGGGGAACACTGGGAGAAGCGGGCTTTTGTCATCACCCCAAACGCCCAGTTCCTTATGGTGTTGGGCAGCCCTTGGCTCGGGGCGCACGACCCTTATATTAAATGGAGCGAAGGGAAGATCTCGTGGGTGGACGAACGCTGCCTTACCCATAGATGGGACCCAGAGTGGGGACCTGGACCCCCGACCCCTCCTCCCCCGGTCCCCGCGCTCGCTCTCACCCCCACCATGGTGCCCAAGGAGTATAGAGATTTGCTGGAAGTGTTCAGCGAGACTGAGGCGGACGAGCTGCCCCCCCATCGACTGTCGGATTGTGCCATAGAACTACTCCCAGGAGAGAAACTCCCAAAAGGGAAATTGTACTCCATGAGCCCGTTGGAGCGGGAAGAGTTGCGAAAGTTCTTGGACAAAAATCTAGCGCGAGGTTTCATCCGCCCAGCCAAATCCCCCTTTGCCGCGCCGGTGCTGTTCCGGAAAAAAAAGGATGGGGGTTTGCGACTATGCACTGACTATAGGGGACTGAATGCGGTCTCCACTACCAACGCTTACCCCCTCCCGTTAATAAAAGACCTCTTGGCGGAAGCGGCTAAGGGGAAGATTTTTACCAAGCTGGATTTACGAGATGCCTATTTCAGGGTGCGCATCAGGGAAGGGGATGAATCCAAGACTGCCTTTAATACCCCCTTGGGGCAATTTGAATATCTAGTGATGCCGTTCGGCTTAAGTGGCGCGCCCGGGGTCTTTATGAGTTTAATCAACGAAGTGTTGCACAAGCACCTATTTAAGGGCGTGTTATGTTACATAGATGATATCTTGATCTATTCTACTGATAAGAATGCACATGTGAAATTAGTCAGGGAAGTCCTTGCTACCTTATTAAAAAACCAGCTATATGTGAAACTATCTAAGTGTGAGTTCCACCGTGAGTCCGTGGACTTCCTGGGCTATCGCATCTCTCAGAAGGGTTTGGAAATGGACCCGGGGAAGGTGGAGGCTGTGGTGCAATGGGAGGCTCCGCGAACGAGAAAGCAATTGCAGAGCCTTTTAGGATTTTGTAATTTTTACCGAACCTTCATCAAGGACTTTGCTAAGGTTACTCTCCCCTTAACGGACTTACTAAAAACTAAGGGGAGAGGGCCCGAGGCCGGGAAGCCAGGAGAAAAATTAGCTTGGAACGAGGAGTGTCAGAGGGCGTTTGAGACTTTAAAGACTCTTTTTACTTCGGAGCCCATTCTAGCGCACCCTGACGAAACCAAAGAATTTATAATCCATGTAGACGCGTCTGATGTAGCCATGGGGGGGGGCCATATTACAAAGTGGCCCGGAAGGGAAATTGCACCCGCTGGCTTATATTTCGAAAAAGTTTAATGAAACGGAAAGGAATTGGTCGGTCTGGGACAAAGAAGCCGCAGCCATTAGGTTAGCGCTCACTACGTGGCGGCATTGGTTGGAGGGTGCGCAGACTCCGTTTGAAATATGGACTGATCATAAGAATCTGGAGGCGCTGCGCACTCAGAGGTCCCTCAACGCCAAGCAGCTGCGATGGGCCGATTTCTTCTCCAAGTTTAACTTTGTGCTTAAGCATTTTCCTGGGAAATCTAACTCCTTGGCAGACGCGCTGTCCAGGTTGCCCCAACATGAAAGTGTCAAGGAAGAGGTGTTTGACTCCATGTTCTCCCCCCAACAGTTAGGGGGGGCAGTGGTCACCCGGAGCCAAGCTAAGAAGGCCCAGTTGGACATTGGGAAATGTGATTGGGGGGGGGGGATTATGCTCCTGAGGAGATAGAGGAATTGGAAGCTCTGGAGGAATGCTCTAAGAGAGAGGATCAATGTTGGCTGCATGGAGACAAACTAGTGGTGCCGAAGGTCAAACGTAAAGAGATATTGTTAACCTGCCACTCATCTAAGCTAGCCGGGCACTTTGGTTTCCTAAAAACCCTTAATTTGATCCAGCGTCAATTCTGGTGGCCGCGCATGCGCCGAGACGTCTCCGACTTCGTCTCGGCTTGCCAGACCTGTTTAATGTGCAAAAAGCGGGGGGGAAAAGTTCCGGGATTGTTGCACCCCCTACCCACCCCTTCAAGACCCTGGGAGGCCATAGCCATGGACTTTATCACCAATTTGCCCCCCTCTAAGGGAAAAACGGTTATTTGGGTGGTGGTAGACACATTCTCGAAGCAAGCGCATTTCACCCCTTTCAAGCAATTGCCCACCGCTAAAGGGATGGCCAAAGCTTTTTTCAATCACGTGATTAAATTACACGCTTTTCCGAAGAGAGTGGTATCCGACCGGGGTAGTCAGTTCGTTGCCAGCTTCTGGCGGGAGCTCCTGAAAATGATGGACATAGAACCAGCCCTGAGTTCGGGTTACCACCCAGAGACCGATGGCCAATCCGAACGAACTAATCAAATATTGGAGCAGTTTCTGAGATGTTACACTAATTATCACCAAGACAACTGGGTGGAATTGCTGCCGTTTGCAGAATATAGTTACAACAATGCAGTGCACTCTTCCACGGGAGTCTCCCCTTTCATGGCAGTGGGGGGTTTCGAGGGGAAACCATTGCCTACCATTGAGAATGTCCCCCAAGCTTCCCCATCGGATTTTAAAAGGTGGTGGTCCAGTCTCCAGGACTCATGGCCATTAATAGGCAAGGCATTGGACCATGCCAAAGAGGATTACAAAAAATATGCTGATCGAGGGCGAGCACCAGGATGGGATCTCCAACCCGGGGACTCTGTCTATCTCTCCACCAAAAATATTCATGGGTTGCAGCCCAGCAGAAAACTAGGATGGAAATATGTTGGACCCTATAAAGTACTACGCAAAATATCGGATGTGTCTTTTGAACTGGAACTGCCTAAATCACTGAGTTCTGTGCACCCTGTGTTTCATTTCAGCCTATTGAAGAAAGATCCTGGGCTGAATGCTTGGCATCCAGCTCCTCCAGTTCCTCCTCCACTGATGAAGGAGGGGGCCCCTCACTTCGAAATAACTGAAATCCTTGATTCCAAGATGCGAAGAGGCCGGTTATATTACTTAGTTAGATGGCTAGATTTCGGCCCGGAACACAACGAGTGGATTCGCTCAGAACATGTTCATGCTCCTAAACTAACCAAACTGTTTCATAAAATGTTCCCGGATAAAGCTAGGTGAAGTGAATTATGAGGAGGGCAGGGTGTCAGAATCTGCAAATTCAGCCAATGTATTAGCCAGAGATAGAGTTAACTTCTTGCATGCATGTCTTTAACTATCCTATGTATCTAAAGTATATTTGAACCTATGTAACCATAATGCATTGTTCCTGTCTTGGTCGGGAGGGTGACAACCATGATTTGCGAGAACAAGGAGGCCTCACATCCCTGCCTCCGCATTCCAGCTGCTCCGGCAGTAACTTCAAGGGGAGGATGCTTCTCATCTCTTATCAAATGCAAAAGAACCTTGGAGCCATTGATTGTTATGTGAACTCGCAACATCTGAGGGGTCTGGTTTGGGAGAGGAAATTTACTGCTTAACACCTCACTTTTTTCCTGTGAGAACCAAACGGTCAAGACACCTTCTAGCCCGCCAATTTTCCCTTAAGGGGATTGGCTATCTATGGGTAATTCAAACTCCTTGGAATGGTATAATAGACCCGCTTGTATTATTTGTCTCATCTCTGACAATAATCCGAGATGCTGTACTAATGTAGGAATAGGTAATAAAGAACTGTGGTTAACCAACCAGGATCTGATCCTTGACTACTTTGAGCAGGACTCTCACATGATGCAACCCTTAAAGTAAACTTCTTAAATGGGAGTTAAGTTTAGGTCAGCAAGTACACACATGACATGTCTGACTTTTCAGTTGTCTTCTAGCCACCAAACCTTGTACAGTGTGAACAATGTGGTACACTCCTACTTAAACACCTGATGGTTACTGTAAGCTGCTGTGTCAAGTGCATGCTACTACTTGTATGCAAGTTGCATAACAGCTGACACTTTGGAGACCAGCTATTACTTAACTTCTAATCTCCCTGTTGTGCAAGTGTAACTTTAATTGTTGGCTTTCTCACTTCAGGATCCTCTGTTTGTAAGGCAGTCCCAAAGCATGATTAGTATTGATTTGTCCCACTGTATTTTCCATGCTGTGAGTGTAAGAAGATCATTACTGGATCAGAACCTTGCTGAGCTATCTAGTTCAAAGGCCAAGAAGGCCTGTATCATACAGTGCATGACATACAGGCCATACAGTGGCCAACCAGATGACCTAGAAGTCCAGTGAACAGGGCACAGATGCCAAGGCCTTTTTCAGAGGTTGACTCCTAGTGCTGGCATTCAGAGGTTTATTGCCTCTGTATGGAGGATAACTTCAATCCCCATGGCTAGTAGCCAGTGACAGACCTCTCCATGAATCCATAGGTGTCAACTACGGGGGGGCTCGAGCCTCCCCCAAAATTTCCCGGGGGGGCTCACCCCCCCCCGGCAAAATGGAGCACCCACCGGTGGGGGAGGCGGGGAGGGCTGCCGGGAGCCTGGGGAGTGCCGGGCGCGGCAGAAGGCAGCCGCCGAGGAGGGGGGTGGAG
Source organism: Lepidodactylus listeri (assembly GCA_029233225.1). Taxonomy (NCBI): domain Eukaryota; kingdom Metazoa; phylum Chordata; class Lepidosauria; order Squamata; family Gekkonidae; genus Lepidodactylus; species Lepidodactylus listeri. The sequence goes on from JARCFY010000008.1 coordinate 102,475,926, forward strand.
GGGGGCCAGAGCTGGCGCAATGGGCGGGCACAGGGACTCCGCCGCGCCGGCCAGCCCCCCAACCCAGCCGGCGAGTGGGCTCTGGGGCAGCAGCCGGGCGGCCTGGCGTTGGCTCTGGGCAGCGGGCAGCTGCAGCGTCAGGGGGAAGTGCGCCGCCATGACTTCAAGGACCGCTCGCCCCGCCGGGTCTGCCTCCCTGGGGCTGGGGGCGGGGGGGGAAAAGCGGCGGGGACATGGTCCCATGCACGCGCGCATGAAAGACTCCCCCCCCCCCGGGATTTACAAAGTCTACGCCCCTTTGTTCAAGCTGTCCCTTCTCCTATACCTTGAACATCAATCCAACAGATACTGATTAAGCAGGTGAGGCTTCTCCTGGCATGGAGGACAAATGGTAGGAAAATGTTGATCTGTATCAGACTCTGGTAAAACCACAGGAATACAACTGGTATGTGGTAAAGGTTTCAAGCAAGGGAAACCTTTACCATTACCTAAATTGTTGGAATATACAAGGTCCATAGTGCACCTCCTTGAAGAAGATCAGAAGAATAGCCTATAGGGGACAGTTGAAGGACTGCTAGCTAGCATAGCTAGATTAGGGACTTTCCATAATTTCAAATTGTGTCTTTCCTGCCTCCTGATTGGCTCTTTGGAAACTTCCTGCTCCAACTGAGCCCCTCCCCTTCCTTCCTTCCTTCCTCTCACAGCATTTAGTCAGTTAGTTAAGCCTTTCTGCCTCTCTGTTCTATTACAGTTGTTTTTTTAAAAAAAGTTGGTGCTCCATTCCTCTGCATTTTTAAACTCTGCCAACAAAAATAAGCTCTCCATCCTTGGGCATATTTAGGGAGTTAGCAGAGGTGGAGTAACTGAGGTCCAGCAAGTGATAGGAACCCTGAGATTCTGGTCTGAGTTTTGATGACAATAATTTAAGTTCTTTTGGGAAAAGTATTTCGGGTATTCCATTAAAAAGAGGTGTGTAACTCTCAAGCGAGGATTGGTCAAGAAACCTTCTGGTATACTTTCGCTCTTTTCCATCCCAAAGTCTTTAGCCCTGAGACTTTCTGCTAAAGAAGCATATTCAATTTCTGTATAATTTAAGGCTCTTGTTGCCATAAATCTTTAAAATACTATCCAGCTAGTGCCAATTTGCCCTCTCCCAGGAATCTCAGCTGTTCGGTGCTTCAGTGTAAGAGTGAAATGGCTACGCTCGGCCAAGAAATAATTGGGAAAAGTCCCTACATTTTGTATAAGGGCATTTTGAAAATTACTGTGCAGAAGGTACTACTTAGAAGGAATTAATGTCAGTCCTATGAGCCTAACATAGTGACTGTTCTCAGACTTGTGTGGAAGCCCATTTTCTCTCACAGTTTCCCTTATGGGAAAACCCAGCGAGAGTCTTAAGAAGCCTGGTGTAAACCTTGTCCTACTCTCTATATGAAAGTGTTGTATCATAGCACTGAATGCACGTGAGAGCTTTCTTAAGTGGACTCAAGAGAAGATTTCCCTTTAATCACTCTGTTACTGGTTTTCAACTGGCCTTCCTGTTTAGGGGTTGTGTTTGTCTTGGTATAGTATGGATCTTGATGGGGCATCCATTTGGGAATACCAATATATATATATATATATATTTCCTTTGGCCCAGTTTATTTATTTTAGTGACCCTGTCGTTCTTTAGTTTGAGGATGATGAGTTGAGTTGTGCTCGGCTCTTGTTTTTGGTTGGCAGTACACATATTCGTAGACTGGCACCTGGTGGGAGACTGGGGTGTGCCATTGGCATGATGTCATTTCCAGGGTGAGCCTGTACGTGATGTTGCACCACTCTAGGATTCAGTAGACATTTCTGCTGAATCCTAGAGTGGAATGATAATGAGGTTAATGATGTTATGCCATTGGTGTGATACTGGGGGGGGGTTTGCCTTATTTCCCCCCTGCTGGCCTACCAAGTGGTAGTGGGGTCAGGAGCTCAAAGAAGGGGATCCCCTACTGGAAGTGAACACATGGCCACCTTAACTTTTGTCCCCACAATAATTCTCAGTAGGGTCTCCTTGAGAGACTTATCTGTTTTGGACTTCCTAAACCAGACAGCCAACTGAAATGAGGTTTTGCTGTACTCCTAGAAGTCTACTACCATTTAGGCTCCTAGGCCTTCCCAGTAGACTGGCTGGGCAGGTTAAGGCCTGTGAGCCTGCCTTCATGTACTAAGCCTACTGGGTATCTAATATGGTTGTAGGTTGCTTGTTCCTACTTGCATGGTCTCCTTGTTGACTTGGTATGCTTGCTTTTCCTTCTTGTGGAGATACAATAGCACACAGTAGATTATATTGCATCTTTACATGCATCTTTACATGGGAAGCAGCCTGAAACTGATGTGTCAATTCAAAAGTTTCACCTCTCTTTGAGAATAACAGTTGTGTCAACTATTCAGAAGCAGTAAGTTTCTCTGTTCTGCTGCTGTAACAGTGTTTCTGTCCACGAAAGCTGAGAGTGTGGTTCCCCCCATGGCATTCAAAACATGTTCATATGACATTTTGCTTATTAAAAGCATTAAACTTCGGCCTTTCTCAAAGAAGGCTCGGTGTGGATTTACTGAAGTTCTACACAACACAATCTAAAGGAGACAAACCATATGCACATAGGAAAAAATAAACTACTTGTCTGGGGCCAATTTTCTGAGCTGCCTAAATTTTACTTTTGTGTTATGTATTTAAAGACACCCCCCCCCCAACCATTCTCCATTGCTCCATTTCTAATGAAAGAGACATGTATATCTTTATTTTTGGAGAGGATCTCTCTTCTCTTCCTGCAATAGACTTCTATAGCACTCAACACGGCCACAAGAAGTTGAATTCAGTGGAACTTGGTTTCAGGAGCCATTTTGGCTTCAGAACAAAGCCCTCAGAATACCTTTTTTATGAAGATCAGTCAAATATATCGCAACATGAGATGCAAGCTTTTCAGTTCTCCAGACTTGAAGTCGGGGACATGTTTTGGACAAAATGGTGCCGGATGGAGCCACAGGGTGATTCTGCACTGGCTTTTCCCACCGTTGTTTTACGAAACCTTCGTTGTAACAAAACTCCCCTCTGCGTTGCACGCTGCTTTCACTTTCTTTGATCATCGGATTTTGATACCCTCCACCAGGGGTCCGTTGGAGTGGGAGCGCACAGGAGCGCAGCTCCGGGAGTGAGGAGCCCAGGGGGCGGGCACATGACAAAGCCCCACCCCCTCCTCGGCTTCCCCGAGCAGTGCAGAGGCGCAGCGCCCCGGGGAAAGCCCTGCTAGGGTCTTTATTGTTTTTAATGTTTTGTTTTAATAGTGATAATTATATCATTGTTCCTTTTATGACTGTGTGCTGCTTTTCCAGAGACTTGCTCAACGTGCCATATAAATTTTCTAAATATACCATTTTTTATCTGGGTACATGGCACATAAGTACTGGAGAAATTTCACTAACCCTTCAGCAGCTTCCACCCCATCAGTTTGGTGTAGTGGTCAGGAGTTGGACTCTAATCTGGGAGAACTGGGTTTGATTCCCCACTCCTCCACATGCAGCTGCTGGTGTGACCTTGGGCGAGTCACAAGTTCTCTCAGAGCTGTTCTCTCATGAGCAATTCTCAAAAGACCTCTCTCAGCCCCACCTACCTCACATGGTGTCTTGTTGTGGGGAGGGGAAGGGAAAGGGATGGGTGGTGCACGTGTCCTGGGTATCTCAAGTCTACTTGAAACCTGGTGGTTTCAAGGGAGCAGGAAGAGAATGAGGGTGTGTTTTTTACGCTTATTTTTATTGCACAAAGTATTGGATGGGGAAGGGAATGGAGGAAGAGCAGGTCAGTTTCACTCACCTAAGGGGTGAGTGTTGCCTTCTGACACACTTCCGGTATGTTAGGGGGTGTGGCATATGCAAATGAGTTATGCAAATGAGTTATGCTAATGAGCTCCTGCACCTCCTGCATGCCACTTTTGCTTTCTTTGATCTTTCGGTTTTATGGTATCTTCTGCATAGCTTTATGGCCATTCAGGGGTGACTTTGCAGTCAGTATGGTTTTGCCCTGAGGTATCTGAATGTGGTTTTGAGCTACACTTTCCCCTCCCAGTTGAGAAAATGTGGAGCAAATGCTAGATGCAGAATCACCCACAGTGTGATGTTGCACTCTTATTGACACAGACCTGCCAGGTATTATTCACAGGATGTTTACAAAAGGTCTTCGAATCATGGTCTGAAGTTTGTTTGCTTGCTTTAAAAAAAACCAGGCTGAGAAATTTTGATTGGACCTAATGGAGGCATCTTTTTTTTTTAGGATTCTCCATTTTCTGTAGCACCTCTAGTCCTGGAAAAGTTACATCTTTTTGGAATTTCTGTATGTTACACAGTTTTTAAAGAAGGCAGCCTTGGTTGTCTCACCCTCTTAAAACAAAATACAGGAGAGAGGTAATGGAAAGACATGCTTCTATTAAATATCCTTTCATCACCTCTCCCCTATATTTTTTTAACTTGTTCCTCATTTTAAAATTGGGAAACTATTCTTCTAAAAAAAAATCTATTTGTTATATGTTAAAGGCACGGGGGGAAGGATGATCTGGCAGTGCTGTTTAGAGGGCAGAATGTATCAGAAGAAAAGACCACTTTGTAGTCTCTCTCTGTGTAATTTATGCAATCTCAGATTTCTGTTGCAATGCAGTGCTGACTCAGAAATGTCGCTGTACGTGTTTGGTTTCTTCCCTCCATTGGAGTTAGCAACATCTCAGCCCTTCTGGAAATTTATTTCCACAAGGTCGACTGCTGGCAAAGAGCATTTTGTATTGATCAGTGAGTTCTGTTTGGAGGCGGAGCTGGGTCATGTTGTGAACAAAGATTTGTGTATCGGCGGCCTTGGTGAAGGCTGCAGTCCAAAGCACATGCTAGCAGCCCATTTGAGTCACTCCAAACATGACCCTTAACCTGGATGACCGCAGATGGGAGAGCAGCATTGGCCCTTTCTGCATTTTGTCCCTAATCCAGTTTCAGTCTGCTGTGGCACCACCTCCATTTTGGCTTGGGATAAAAGCTTGCCTTCTGCATCAGACCACTCTTGTCACCATCACAAGATGCTTCCCCCCCTTCCTCCATGGAGAAAAGTAAAAGGAGGAAGGGGAGGTAGAATCATGCACCCCGTCAGCGCTTCCACTGAGAAGAGAGTGCCCGCCCACCCAAGGGTGTGTGTGAGAGAAATATTAAAGGTGGAAAGGGGGTGGGTGGGATCCTGCTCCATCTCCATGCCTTTGCAGAGCTGATGGCTGCCAGAGTGAGGGGTTCCCCCTCTTCCCTAGGGAGGAAATAAAAGGGAAAGGGGGGGGGGAGTGGAGAAAGGTGCACATCTTGCAGAAAACTAAGAACATAGGACTGCTACCTGTTAGGTGGATGACCACACCTAACTGGGGGGGGGGGAGAAGGAACACAAAGAATTTGCATCAAATTGTCTTCTGATAGTTCATGGCAAATCGGTGGCAGGTAGAATCAAATGGCCTGGTGCAAAGCAAAATCCAGATGACCCGGGGCAATGCCATTGTGACCTCGTGGTCGCCACTAGATAGCAATAAAATGATGTGGATGGTCAAAACTGAGCCAGTGTGAAAGGAGGACGGGAGCGGCATGCTATGCAGAGGGAATTTTTTGTGACAACATGGAATCAGTGACACAACAGCGGGAAAGACGAGTGCAGAATTGACCATTGTCTTGAGAAAAGCTTTCCTCCCAATCTCTCTATATAATAATTATGTTTTTGGGTGGCACTTTGCTGAACATTCCACATGCTCCCAAATCTGTCACTCAGAAGGTGTCCCTATGCACTGGCTGTGTTGCCTGAGACCCGCCCACAGAAGCAGCATGTGCCAAAATTCACCTCAGAAGAGAAATTCACCTAAGGAGAGAAGATAGAAACTCTGGCCCTGTTGCTTCCTGCTGACTCTGGCCCTGCCACTTTGCGCTGCCACTGCTCCTGGCCTGGCCTCAGCCTGCACTGAATCCAGTGCCTATGGCCACTCCACACCACTGCCTGTCCCAGCCCCTCCCAGGGCCCCAACAATTCCCCAAGGTAAGTAGGCAGCCTTGCTCGTGGCTTTTGGACAGGTCACTAGAAGAGACATCCCCCCCCCCCAAGTCATCCCCAGTTGCCTCCCTGTGCCTTCCCTGGCCCACTCACCGAAGCGGGTGAGCCAGGGAAAGTCCCCCCCTTCCTTCTAGAGCCTGTTGTATTGCTTTTACAACGGGCTTTACTGCTAGTTTGATAAATATTACTAAAACAGGGAAGAAAATCCACAGATAATTGCAGGAAATGAGAACTGCACTTCCTTGAATTTATGAAGTTAAGGTTGGGGGACTGCCAAGCCAAAACAGAGAGAAAGAGGACAGTAGTGTTTGTAGGTGTGCTGAGAACTTCATAGAAAACATGCTTAGCAGGCAAACATAGTGACTCCAGTGACCTGCTCATCTACTGAGCCTTAGAGTAGGTTATCTTGTTTAACACATGGCTCACTGTTCCCTGGAAGGTCAGAACCTGAAGCTGAAGCTCAAATACTTTGGCCACCAAATGAGAAGTGAGCTCTCCCTGGAGAAGGCCCTGATGCTGGGAAAGATTGAAGGTCCAAGAAGAAGGGGACGGCAAAGGGTGAGATGGTCAGTGTTATTGATGCAACAAACATGAAATTAAGCAAACATTGGAGCACAATGGAAGACAGGAAGGCCTGGCGTGGTGTGGTCTATGGGGTCGCAAAGAGTCAGACTCGACTGTGTGACCGAACAACAACAACGCTTAAGCTTAGTGTTGAGCACAGCAGCAACTGTGGTAGATACATTTGGTGACTTTATGTCTTGAGGCTGCTTTTCTGCCTGCACAATGGGTATGAGCAGAGTTTCCACCTACCCACCCCAGGTGACGGTTGGGTTAGAGCATTTAAAGTGCTTTTAAAGTTTAGCTTCCAGCATGGTTTCCTCACACAAGGCACCCCTTTATTTTATATAGTGTATCCTACAGAAAACTGTAAAGCAGGTTTATTTCAGTAGTGTGGGAGTGGGAAGTAAGCATGATTCCGATGAGTCTTGGCCAGAATGCGCATATGTGATCTCCTCCATGGCCAGTCTATTTAGCAGCCAGTAGAGGTACCAATCAGTAAGAAGAAGACCCCCCCCCCAAAAAAAAATTATTGTTCTGTTACTTTTTGTTTGTTTTTGTTTTACAACAATTATATTTCACCTTTCTGCCCTCACAAGGCCCCCAAGGCAGCTAACAAATTAACACGGACGTTTTAAAACCAGCAGGCAGCAGCAGCGCATCATTAAAACAGTTAAAACCAGAGCTAAAAACATACGAACACATTAAAACAACAATTACATTAATTAAACGGTTGAGCAGGAAAGAGGGATCACTGCGGGAGTACCAAACACTGCTGGTGGAAGATGGCAACAGAAGAGGTTAGACTAATCACCCTGGGAAGAGAGTTCCAGACCTCTGGTGCCACAACTAAGAAGGCCCTCTCCCAGGTTGCCATCCATCTAATCTCAGAAGGCAGGGGCACCCAAAGCAGGGCCTCCAAAGATGACGGCAGCGTTGGGTATGTTCATAAATGGCAGCTTGTGTGGGTGGCAGGGGAGAGGGTTTATTCACTGGTGTTCAAGTGCACAGGTGGCATTTCTGTGACAAACATGACTGCATTGTTCAAAGACAGCCCAAACAATTCATTAAACTGTCACTCTCAAGCAAGGATTGGTCAAGAAACCTTCTGGTATACTTTCGCTCTTTTCCATCCCAAAGTCTTTAGCCCTGAGACTTTCTGCTAAAGAAGCATATTCAATTTCGGTAGAACTGATGATCACAACATGCAGTCACAATCCAGGCTGAACTGGTGGGTCCTTGAGCATGTTTCATTATTAGTGGGATTTAACTAATTTGAAATCCCCTCTGCTTGGTGTGTTCTGGGTGTCAAATTCATGCCTGGCAGGAGAGGAATGTGGTATTTTGGATCCGCTTAAAAACTGATTGGATGTCACAGTAGTCCCCCAAGGTTACTGATACCCCTGTTGCTATATTGTTGTAGTTGCATGCCAGGATCTCTCCCTGCGCCCCTTTCTGTTGGAGAGAGAGGTTTATGGCTCAAGGATTTCTGTATCCAGCCATGAATTTCATCTGAGAGAAATTTGCTGCAGTGTGATGTGTAGCCTCTTTCACAAGCTTGGAATTCTATGGGCAAAGGCCAGCCCTGAAAGAAACAACCTTCTCTTTCCATACCCCTCCCCCCCAAGCTAACAAACCTTTGTCAGTTTTGGCTCACTATGGAATGGACTGCTCTAGGCTGGCTGCAGGTATTATTTATATATTTAAAGACATTCTGTGCCAGTTTTCCGCTCAGTTCAGCTCCCCCAGGGGGGCAAACATTAAACTATCACAACGAGACATTAAAACATCTGACTTTTAAACACATTTTAAATATGCACCAACACACAATGATGTATACACTCCCCACAAAATCTTGAGACACTAGCATCAAGATTGATTTTCTGTGGTGTGTTCACCCATGTTAATGTTCCCTGGAGGAAGGGGAACATGGGAAATGTGGCAAGCCCTGCATGTGCAGCCTTCTGGTTTGTTGAGAATTTGAAGTACTTCCTTGTCCTGCCTCTCTTCCCCCCCCCTCTGCATGAACTGGTATTGAGTCTAAAGCTAAACCAAGTTGTTTGGAATCTCAGAATCTGGAGAGAAATTTAAATGAAGAGAACTTTGGAAGAATCCCTAAATTAAAGATGGTAAGAAATCTCTAACCTATTTTGGTCACAAACAGGAGAGCCCATGTGGTATAGTGGTTAGAGTGATCAGCTAGAATTTGGAAGGCCCAGGCTGAAATCCCCACACGACCAATAAATTTGCAGACTGATTGGGGGGGGGGGGCAGTCACTATGCCTCAGGTCACTGTATACCTGACAGGATTGTTGTGAGCAGGGGTCCGTTGGGGCCGGAGCAAGGCGGAGCAAAGCTCCGCCAGCTCAGGAGTGGCCACTAGGGCAGCCATGGGCCGAATCAGATTCTCTGATCCGATTCAGCCTGCTGCCGAATTGCTGCCGAAATTTGCTGCAAATTTAAAAGCAACTGGAGGGGAGGGCGTTTGAAGGAGAGGCTCCAAACTTGCAGGGTAGCTTCTGGGACCTCTCCCCCAAATACCCACCAAGTTTCAAAAAGATTGGACCAGGGGGTCCAATTCTATGGGCCCCCAAACAGGTTGCCCCATTCCGTCCATTGTTCTCTATGGTAGAAAAAAAGGTAACTTTTTTCCCACCATAGAAAACAATGGAGGGGATGGGACAACCTGTTTGGGGGCCCATAGAATTGGACCCCATGGTCCAATCTTCTTGAAACTTGGTGGGTATTTCAAGGAGAGGCCCTAGCAGCTACCCTGCAAGTTGGAGCCTCTCCCTCAAATCCCCTTTCCTCCAGCCCCTCATATACCCTATGAGTTTTTGCCATTGATTTCAATGGCCCATAGGGTATAATGGGGCTGAAACTGACATTCCCTTTCTGACACACTTCCAGTGATGTCAGGGGATGTGGCATATGCTAATGAGTTATGCTAATGAGCTCCTGCAGCTCTTTTTCTATGAAAGGACCCCTGGTTGTGAGAGTATTGGGGGGGGGGAAGAACTGTGTATGCTGCTGTGAGCTTCTTGGAGAAACGGCCGGTTAATACTATGATAAGCAGAATGTCTGACCTTTCAGTCCATCTCATGAAGCAAAACTTGAGGGTGGGAGAGTGCTCTTACCTGAACCAAACTGGCTATGAAATTGGGGAAAATCTGAAATTATTTTATTGTCCCACACCAGCTTCGTGGAGCTACTAATATTGTCAGTGTTATCCTGAAGCTTTTAGTTCCAGGGGAGGGGGGGATAATGAGAGAGGTGCAAGATGTTCCTGTCCTCCCCTCATCCTGGAGCTTAAGGGAAACAATTTGTATTGCTTTTTGTGCTACTTTCCTGGCCAAGTGCCACTGTTTTGGAGTACAAACAGGGCTGGCCTGACCCTATAGGTGAACTAGGCTGTCGGCTAGGCACTAGACTTTAAGGTGCACCAAATTAGAGGAAAGTAGGCCTCTGGGATTAATTTAAAAAGTAAAACAATCACGAAATATCTATTTTTATGTTCATGTTTCTTTGGAATGGTAAAAGATTATGCCCAGCTTTTCATTTTTCATTGAATGTGGAGGGGGCAGAGTCATAGTTTACCTTTTGCACCAAAATCCCATGTGCTGGTCCTGTGTGGTGGTGTTGCTCAGTCGCACAATCAAGTCCGACTGTGCGTGACCCCATGGACCACATCACGCCAGGCCCTCCTGTCTTCCGTCGTCCTCCAGAATTTGCTTAATTTCATGTTTGTTGCATCGATGGCACTGTCTAACCATCTCATCCTTTGCCGTCCCCTTCTTCTTTGACCTTCAATCTTCCCCAGCATCAGGGTCTTCTCCAGTGAGGGCTCCCTTCTCATTTGGTGGCCAAAGTATTTGAGCTTCAGCTTCAGTATCGGGCTTTCCACAGAACAGTCAGGGTTGATTTCTTTTAGGATTGACTGATTTGATCTCCTTGCAGTCCAAGGGACTCTCAGTAGTCTTCTTCAGCACCATAATTCAAAAGAATCTATTCTTTGGTGCTCGGCCTTCCTTATGGTCCAACTCTTGCAGCCATAAATTACTACTGGGAATACCACTGCTTTGACCATACGGACTTTTGTTGGCAGGGTGATGTCTCTACTTTTTATTATGCTGTCTAGGGCTGAGGACAGACTGGCAATCTGCCCCAGGACAGTTCCGCTTGGGAAGCGGGGGAAGGGAGCCTGTTCAGACATGCGCAGCTGTCCCTCGGCTCCCTTCCGCACTTACTCGCTTTGAAGCCGGGTTTCTTGCGCTTTAGAAGGACACCGGGAGAAACCGGTGTCCGGAGGCCGTCTTGTGCTTGCCTCCTGCTTCCAGGCAGTGTGAACCGGAAGAAGGCGGGAGGCAAGCGGAGGCAGCAGTGCGAACGCTGCATTTTGCCAGTTTGCGCATGAGCGCTCATGCGCACATGTGCAAATTGCCAAAACAGCCGTATCACGAGCTGCAGAGGCCGGCCCACCTCGGGCCACTCCGCAGCAGTCTGAATGCTCCGTAACGGCATCCTTGCGCAATACACTGGCCAGTGTGAACGGCCAGCCCCAGGGAGTTTTTCCCCTGCAACAGTTGCCTCCGCATTTATCCCGCTCCAGATTGCCAGTCTGTCCTCAGCCTAGGTTTGCCATGGCTTTTTTCCCAAGGAGCAGGTGTCTTTTAATTTCATGTCTGCAGTGATCTTGGATCCCAGGATCATGAAGTCTGTCCCTGCTTCCACAACTTCCCCTTCTACTTACCAAGGAATGATGGGGCTGGATGCCATGATCTTAGTTTTTTTGATGTCGAGTTTCAAGCCAATTTATGCACTCTCCTCTTTCACTCTCAGCAAAAAGGCTCTTGAGGACCTCTTCACCTTCTGCCATTAGAGTGGTATCGTCTGCATATCTGAGGTTGTTGATGTTTTCCCCAGCAATCTTAATTCTGGCTTGTAATTCATCCAGGCCGGCATTTCACATGATGTACTCTGCATGTAAATTAAATAAGCAGGGTGACTATACATCCTTGTCGTACTTCTTTTCCTATGCTAAACCAATCAGTTGTTCCATATCAGGTTCTGACTGTTGCTTCTTGACCCTTATACAGGTTTCTCAAGAGACTTGTGAGGTGGTCTGGTACTCCCATCTCTTTAAGGACTTGCCATAGTTTGGTCCTGTGTAGGAACCATTATTAATGCTCCTTTTACCTCCCCTTGCATTTAGGATTATCAGCTTGGGCTGAGAAATTCCTGGATATTTGGTGGTGGGCAATTAGGTTTGGGGAAGGGAGGGACCTCATCAGCAGGCATATAACACCAACTGAGTCCATCCTCTGAGGTGCAGCTATTTTCTCCAGGGGAACTGATGTTTGTAGTCTGGAGAGCAGTTGCCATTCTGGGAGATCACCAGGTCCCACATGGAGGTAGGCAACCCTTGGCTAACAGCAGATGCTTGAGGAGAAGGTATGGCATTAAGGATTAAATATCCCTTCTCTACTTCCACAGATCAAATTAGCAGCTTCTTTGAGGGGATCGGTGTATACATACACTCACTATGGGGAGATCCTCCTTACAGGGCTTCCATTCCACAGCTACTGCACAGCCCTTTCTCAGTGGATTTGGTCTCTGCCGAAGCTCTGAGCCTCACCTTTTAACTTCCTACTACTTGCAAAACAGTTTCTGAGCTGCTTTTGCTGATAGGATCTATGCCTCACCTCCTGGTTTCATCTTGGTTTGTTGTCTCTTGAGAGATTGCACCTTGCTGGTTGAAAAAACTGCTTCCTCTTGAGGAGGCAAGACTTGCCTATCTGTCTTCAGTGCTCTCTTAATGTAAGTGGTTGTAATACATAAACAAAGAGGCCACCCCACTTTTGGTTGGTGCTGACAGCTTCTGTGGTTACTTATAGCGTACAACTGGCCAACTGAGGAATTTTTTTTTTTAAATGTTGCTGGTTTTACTTAGTAGGTCATGGAACAGAAGATTCCAGACAGAGGTAAGCTCCAGTTCCTCTGTTTCTACCTTGTGTCTTCAGCAGTATGTATGTGTGTATAAGAGAGAGAGAGAGAGAGAGAGAGAGAGAGAGAGAGAGAGCTTCTTTTAAAAAGTTTTTCTTTCTTATATTTCCACTTGAAGGCTGTTTTATAATGTATGCTTTAAGTGTGGCTGTAACATTTTAGGTATATGTATAAGAATGCATTGTATGAATGTGTTGATCATATAGTTCATGGTTCGCGTTGCAAAGGTCCAGGTGACAGCCGGAGATCTTTTGGAATGACAACTGATCTTGGCTACAGAAATCAGTTCCCCGGGAGAAAATGGTTGCTTGAGAAGATGGACTCTGTGGGATAATACTAGGGTTGCCAGTCACCAGATCCCAGCTGGGGTTTCCCCAGTTTTCGGGGCTTTTGCCCACTGCCCGCCTGCTGCCCCGAACAGTGACATGCCCAATACAATGACGTCACTCAGAAGTGATGTCATCACTTCAGGTGTTGTGTGGCGACGCTCTGTTTGATGGCAACCATAGATTATACCCTGCTGAAATTTCCCCTCCCCAAACTAGGATCTGTCCCCCAGATCTCCAGGAATCATCCAGCACACAGCTGGCAATCCTATTGAAGATCCACGTGGTTTCTGTGGGTACCCATGCCACAGAGCTGAGTGTGGTCTAATTTCTGATCAGTGCATGCTTTTTTGGTAACCCATTTCCTACTGGCTGTCTGCAGCATAGACCGGCCCACAATAACAGAGGTGGAATAAGCTAGCATGCAACAAGGTTTGTATGTATTCTAGCCAAATGTTGTGGAAGTCAATAGACTTGTTGTGATCAGCAATAGAGTTGTTGTGATCAGCTGTGAGAGATAGTTGAAGGCAGGGGTCCGTTGGGGCCGGAGCGAGGCGGAGCGAAGCTCCGGTAGCTCAGGAGTGGCCACTAGGGCAGCAACGGGCCGAATCAGATTCTCTAATCTGATTCGGCCTGCTGCCAAATTGCCGCTGAAATTCGGTGGCAATTTTAAAAGCAACTGGAGGGGAGGGGGTTTGAGGGAAAGGCTCCAAACTTGCAGGGTAGCTGCTGGGGCCTCTTCTCAAAATACCCACCATGTTTCAAGAAGATTGGACCAGGGGGTCCAATTCTACGGGCCCCCAAACACAGGCTGCCCCCATTCCCTCCATTGTTCTCTATGGGAGGAAAAAAGGTAACATTTTTTCCCAACATAGAGAACAATGGAGGGGATGACACAACCTGTTTGGGGGCCCATAGAATTGGACCCCCGGTCCAATCTTCTTGAACCTTGGTGGGTATTTCGAAGAGAGGTCCCAGCAGCTACCCTGCAAGTTTGGAGCCTCTCCCTCAAACCCCCTTTCCTCCAGCCCCTCATATACCCTATGAGTTTTTGCCATTGATTTCAATGGCCCATAGGGTATAATGGTGCTGAAACTGACATTCCCTTTCTGACACACTTCTGGTGATGTCAGGGGGCGTGGCATATGCTAATAAGGTATGCTGATGAGTTATGCTAATGAGCTCCTGCACCTCTTTTTCTCCGAAAGGACCCCTGGTTGTAGGTAAATGTTTTTTCTCCCTTTGGAATTACTTCTAAATCGGTTTTCTGCAGTGGTGTGAGAAGAGAATTTGTTTCTTTTTCTTCTTGCTTTCCAACTTGGCCCATTTTACCGGGTACAGAGATCTTTGGGCAAGCAGTCTAGAAAAAAAAAATCTGTGGACTAGTGACATTTAAGAAAGACTAGCTGGTCAGGCTCACTTAATTTAATGGTTCAAACTGCCGGGCCATTGACACTGCTTGGGATTCAGCATTTGGCCTCAAAGGGACTTTATACTTGTACACCTTTAAAAGAATGAAAAATTAGCATCCCGAATCTAAATCTTCTTCTTTAGAGTCTGTTCTTGCATTTCAGTCCCACTGTGTTTATTCCAGACTGATTTTGCTCTTCTCTCCTTTGGAGGCTTTGAAGAGTTGCATCCAGTGTTTCTCCTAAGCTGAGTTAGTGTGAGCTAGCTCACAGTTTTTTAGCCTCCCGCTCCACACATTTTTGTCTTAGCTCAGTAAGGGTGGCTCCAGAATAAACTAATTTTTGCAGTAGCCAAATCGCTCACTCACAACTTTAAAGCCAGTAGCTCATAAAGTAGAATTTTCACTCACAAGACTCCACAGCTTAGAGGGAGCATTGGTTGCATCCCTCTGCAATGGTTCTCTTGTTCATGTTTGGCACCTGATTATTAAGAAACTAAAATGGGAACATTGTGGGAGTGGGGAATAAAACCCACTGGGGCGGGTTAACTTCCCCAAATAATAGAAACAGCACCTTGTAGCTTTAATAAATGAATACCCTCCATGGATGTTGCTAGGTAACCATAACAGTACTGTCAGTTGAAGCCTTGGTTTCCATCTGTAAAAGGAAGGGGGAGGGAGCAAGGCCTGAATGGGCTTTTGAGGAGGACTTATCAAGGCTGTGTCCAGCAGCCACCACCAGGCTCCTTGCTACCACCCGACTTGCATGACTTGTCCAGGTCTGGCTGCTTGCTACTATCCAACAGCAACCACCACACAAATGCTGGTGTGTTATGGTATAGTAGAGTTTCAGACTAGGATCAGGGAGAACCGAGTTAGATCTCCGCTGTGCTGACTCAGTGACCTTGGGCAGTCACACTCTCAGCCCAACCTACTCCACAGGGTTATTGTGAGGATAGAATGGAGGAACAAAGAACTGGCTGGGATGGAGAGAAGGAGGCAGGAAAAGATGATATGCTATGGGGGGGAGGGTCAGAGAAAGGAAACAGATAATAGAGGAAGTTGTAGTTGCAGGTCCCCCTGCTTAAGCTGTACGTGCAGCCTGGGGCTCACAGCTCGCGACCTGTGAAATCAGCATGCCAGACCTGGGCCAGCCCAGACCTGTTGTGTTTGTCTTTGCCAATTCAAGGGCTCTCCCATGCACCTGACAACATGCAGATTCAAGTGTGTTGAAAGAATTCCCTCGCCAAGCACTTCGATCTGGCAATCCAAAACCCCAGTTAGGTGACTCCCTTCATGTCCAACCACACCTTGGTGTGCTTCTTCTTTTGTGTCTTGGAACTTATTTTTCCTTTTTGGAAGCTGCTTTGGGTAAGGTTGCCAGCCTCCAGGTGGGGCCTGGGGGTCTCCCGCTTTTATAACTGATCCCCAGCTGAGAGAGATCAGCTCCCCTGGAGAAAATGGCTGCTTTGAAGGGTAGAGTCTATGGCATTGTACCATGCTGAGGCCCCTCCCCTCCCCAAACCCCGCCCTCTCCTGGCTCCACCCCCAAAGTCCCCAGGTATTTTCCAACCCAGACTTGGCAACCCTAGCTTTGGGTCTTTTGAAAGAGAAAAACGACCTATAGGTGTTCAAGTAAATCACTCCCCCTCTTCAAATCTGTCTCGTTCTACCTGTAGAGTTCCAAACGTACCTGTTCAGTGGAACTGATGCTATAGCATTTCTCCATAGTTCTGTTGTTCTATTTCTGAGTTTTATAGCAGCATTATTTATCTATTGATTTACTGAGCTCTTTTAGACTGCTTTTTGCTCCAGAGGGGACCCCAAGCAGTTTATAGAAAAAGAAAAGGTTTCCAGTGAATGGAAACCAACAAATCTGTGCTGGGGCTGCTTAGCTGATTGCCACAGGTCCCAAATTGCAAGCCCTGTGCTGAGTCAAAGGCCCATCAGTTCAGGCCTCTGTTCAGGCCCTTTCTACTGCTATTAGAAACCACAACATTCAAAACCCAGTGGTGGGACATTTTAACCTTCCAGGACATTCAGTTGCTGACCTAAGAGCAGCAGTTGAACTCAACAGATGGGCTCACATTCTAGCTGTATCTGAAGAAGTGAGTAGTGACTTGTGACAGCTCCATGCTCTGCCACAAATTGTCTTAGTTGTTAAGGTACTACAGGACTCTTGCTCCCTTTCACTAATAAAAAATGCAAGCTGTGCTGTTAGGTTCCCCCCCCCCCCCCATCTGTTAGAACTGGAAAGGGAGATCTCTCCAAGTGCCGTGGGATTCCATCTCTCTCTCTCTCTGTGGTTCTTTCTTTCTTTCTTTCTTTCTTTCTTTCTTTCTTTCTTTCTTTCTTTCTTTCTTTCTTTCTTTCTCTCTCTCTCTCTCTCTCTCTCTCTCTCTCTCTCTCTCCCCCCTCCCCTCCCCTCCCCTCCCCCTTTCTAAAGAAGTATGCTTGCACACAAAAGCTTGTACCAGGAATAAAACATTGTTGGTCTTTAAAGTGCCATGGGAATTCGTCACTCACTCTCTCTCTCTCTCTCTCTCTCTCTCTCTCTCACACACACACACACACACACACACTCACACACACTCACACACACTCACACACACACACACACACTCTCTCTTCCCTTCCTCTTCTCTCCCCAGAGGAGGAGGGAGGAGCCCTCAGCCAATTGATGGAAGGGAGGCTTGGCTTTCTTTCTCTCCTCTACAAAGCAGGAATAGGAGAGACTGGGCAAAAAGAGCTCTGATGCAGGAAGCAGCAGCCCTTGGGCCATATGTTTGACACCCCTGATTTAAAGGACTGAGTGGGAGGCTCTTTCCCAGAAATTGATTTTATTTATTTGTAAAAAAATACTGAGTTCTCTGCAGCACAGTTGAGGATGATTGCATAGTGATCAGCTCTTAGTCTGAGTTACAGCAAGCATGTCTTAACCGGCCAAAAGGCCAACTATATACACACCCAGGCCACACCCCGGGTCCTGCCTGTAGTCCTATTAGGGGGGTTGAATTTCCCGCCTAGATCTCATTGGAGGACTGGAGGGACCTTAGGATCCCTGGCCCCTATTGTTCTAGGAACCAAGCTCTGGGTTACTTTCATTGGCACCTAGTGGCAGTCAGCAGACACAACAATTTGAAACTTGCTTTGTTGATTCCCTCTTTCCTCTATAGGATTCCGAAGGCAGAAATGCAATGAGGTGCCTTTTACATTGGAACGTGCAAAAGCTGGTCTTTGTTAGGATTTGTTTCCATGGTTATTGTCAGCTTCCTCCACTCTGGGGTTTCATGTCAGAAAGACTGATTGGCAGTCTTCACACTTTAGAGAAGAACTGCCATTATATATATTGTCCATTGTAATCTATGATGGACTTATTTTTGTTCATTATGATCCCTGTCTAAAAGAGTGTAATGTCTCTCTTTTTTTGTTGTTCAGTCACACAGTCAAGTCCATGCCAACGCAGCATTTAAGTGACTGTAGCCTGTATCATTATCTGCAACTAACAAATTGTATGAGTGTCTGTGTGTGTGCATTCCACTGGCATTCTTCTGCCTCCTGGCCCAAGCAAAACGTCCGCCCTGCTAGCTGTTTGGAAAGACTTCCATACCAGCAGCTATGCAGTTCTTGCATCAGAAGCTCAAAGGCTAACCCAGATATCCTTGCCCTGTGCAAAAACAAATGCAGGGTGTGCCAGGAATTTTGGAGGGGTCTGATTGGAAGTGAGGCTAGAAGGCGCAAAATGTACATTGCAAATGGCCGAAGAGTCTGAAACCATACTTGTAGAGAAGCCGCACTCGAATCAAGAGATTTTGAAGCAGGGTGTCTTGAAAACATGATGCTGTCGTGGCCAGAGACTGCATCGGGACTGGCTGAGCTGTCTTGCCCAGGCCCTCTCCAAAGCTTCATGAAGGAGGTTTCTAACCACTGCTTCCTGCAAGGGAGAGGACGCTGTGTGGGATTGGGGGGTGTAATTACAGGGAGTGGCTGTTCTGTGGCTCCACAGGCAGCCCATGTGACCTCCTCTGGAACAGCCAGTTTTTAATGCATTTCTCTTTCTCTTTCCTGCCCTGTTCAATTTCAAGAATGCTGAACTTAAATAATAAACAGAATGCTTTTCTACAAAATAGTCCCCTTCCATTGTGTCTGGCATTGCATAGCAAGCTGGAAAGTGCCTCTTAACTAGCCAAGCTAAAGAAGAACTATGCTGTCTGTCTACCCAAGGGCATCTTCTGTACTTCTCTGTTCAGTTTATCACCTCCTTAGGAACTACACTCATTATCTTCTTTTTATATGGACTTGTTCCTCTGGCACCTACTGGCAGGTGAGTGGCTAGCAAGTTTTGTTCCTTCTGCCTTCTCCAGTTCCTTTTGTCTGAAGAGGTTTTTCTTGGTTACCTCCCAGCAGCCCCAGTGCAGCAGTGAAGAGCAACTGGAAGGCAAATAACAGTGCAATCCTGCACTGGAGTCAACCCACTGCTTCCACTGGACTTAGACTGGCGTAACTCTGCATAGGATTGCACTGTAGGTCTGTCTCTGAGAGAAGCAGCACCTGCCTTCTCCTCAGAAAAAGGAATACGACTGCAGGCAGTTTTGCTGATGGTTTATTAAATGGCCAGTGAGGGCGGTTAAGGAAGGGGAAGGGGTCATGAATGATGTTAAAGGTCCTAAGAGAAGAAACTGGGGCACCAGGGAATGATGAAGCAAAACCCAGGTAGTGACTGGAGGTACAGGCTGGGGTGGGCTGTACCTTTAAATATATCGTGGCTCTCAGCACTCTTAGTGGCCCCTTGTGTCCATGGAGGGCATGTACAAGGGAAGCACTGAGGAGTCTGTTGCTTTGATACCAAGTAAGCTTTGCTTACTTAGTCAGTTGCTTTGATACTAAGTAAGCATCTAATCCTAAAGTACTTACGGGGAAGCTGTTGTGTAACTATGGGAGTGATTTGAAAATGAAAATAAGCATTTGCATACAGAGAGTTTGGCAGCTGGGAATAAATCCGTCACAGAAGACGCTGCATTTCAGAGTTGAAAAACCTGGTGCTGCTCTCTCCTTAAAAAACCAACAAAACCCCATGAAATGTTACCAGAATGTGTTTGAAGTTATGATGCTGCTTATGACACACGATTTATATTGGCTCAAGGGCAGTAGGAAACACTTCAGTGACATTTTGGTGGCTTCTCCACCCAGTCCCACTCCCCAAATTCATGTCTGTTGTAAAAGTGTATTTTGAGGATACACATGCAGCTGCCTTATACTGAACCAGACCATTGGTCCATCAGGATTAGTCCTGTGTACTCTGATGGGCAGGGGCTCTCCAGGGTTACAGGTAGAGGTCTTTCACACCACCTGTTACCTGATCATTTTAGCTGGAGATGCCGGAGATGGCGGGGATTGTATCTGGGACCTTCTGCATGCCAAGCAGAGGCTTGAGCACTATGCCATGCTCCCTCCCAATCTCCTGCAAGAGTGGTCCTTCAACCTACCACGTGGTGGATCACTGCTTTGGAAGACCACTGGTGGCCAAGAGCATGCTGAGCCAAGTGGCAAGCCTACACTTGTGATCTTTGGGGCACAATCCTGAGTTAACCAGCATTGGCAGCGGTGCAGGGGGTGCTTGACTTGCTCCCCAGACATTTTAACATCTCAGTCCAGCTTTGATCCCCTGAGTGAGAAGCGGATCTGTCAGAACCTCTGTTGCTCCCCAACTTTCTCAGCTACAGAAAACTTGTTGTCTTGCATCTTACTAGGGTTGCCAAGTCCCTCGAGCTTACCGGCGGGGGGGAGTCCTCTGCCGGCCGAGGGTGCGCGCCCCGGCTGATGTCACCGGAAGTGACGTCAGCACGTTGGGGGCGTTGCCAGGGCGACGCTCTGGCAATCGCCCCAAAACTCTATGGTATCATAGAGTTTGGGGGCAATTGCCAGAGCGTCGCCCTGGCAACGCCCCCAACGTGATGGCGTCACTTCCGGGTGACGTCATTACATGAGGGAAGTCATCCAGGCTGGATGACTTCGGGGGCAGGGTTTCCCCCACCAGCCGAATGCTGGCCGGCGGATCGAGAACCCCTGTAGCAGGGGATCCCCCGCCCCCCGGGCTGACTTGGCAGCCCTACATCTTACCTTATGGCTTAAATAACTGATCATTGATGACTTCGGCCCTCTCCGAGCGGTCAAGCCTTTAAACTTGACTTTGCATTTCTGTGCCTGCCATCTGCACCGGTGTTACGCCATCAAGTGTATTTATTCTGCAGTACAATTTAAAAACCCCACTTTCCTAAGTTGCAGTTTACCATCACTTCTGACATCAGGGATGGTGTCCGAAGTTTTTTTTTTTAAAAAAATTATGAAATCACCCTATCACAGCTGTGCAGTAACATCCAACAAGCCCCTTCCATTTAAAGCCACGTGGTTCAGTTTTTGTGCATGCAGGCAAAGGCTCCCTGTGGAGAGTGGGAAAGGACACAGTCTGCAGGGAGCTGGCTGGCTGGGTTGTGCCTCGGTGTTTATTTTTCCAAAAATATATATATGAGGGAAGGGTTAGGCACCCCCTGTCTTTCACTTTCTTCAAGAGTAAGCTTGGAGAGCCTGGCTTGGGGAAAAGCAGCAGGAGCAGTTCCACAAATGTCTGGAACATCGGAGCTGCCATGGGCAAGGGGCAGCCGCTACCGGTACTATGGCTCCAGGTCAGGGGTCCACATGGTAAAGAGCCCTCTCCCCCACACCATGGGCAGCAGATACTTTCCTGGCATCTCCCTACGGGAAGGGGCGACTGGGATTGGCGCGCACACATACACCCCGATAGGTACAGCTGCTGCTTGGCACCGCTGCCGCTACCACCACCCCTCGGTTGCCCCTTCCCTGAGGTAGATACCAGAGGAGAGTGCCTGCTGCCCATAGAGTGCACGAGAGGTCTCTTTACTAGGTGAACACCTGGTCTGGAGCCAGAGTGCCTGCATGCACCTGCTCTGGCTCTCTAGCTCTCAGCCCACTCCATCCTCTTCTCCTCTCCGTGGCTGGCTGGTTAGAGCCTTCTCATTAAAGAGACAGGTCCTTGCATACAGAAATGCTTTGCTTACTTGCAGGAGTGGATGGAGAAAGAAGAAGGGGGTGCAGGGCTTTGGCAAGGAGGAGGAGCCCCCCTTCTCTCCCCCCAAACGGTCTGCAATTAGGACACAGGCAGTGTTCCCTCTAAGCTGAGTTAGTGTGAGCTAGCTCACAGTTTTTTAGCCTCTGGCTCACAGATTTTTGTCTTAGCTCAGGGAGAATGGCTCCCGAGCAAACTGATTTATACAGTAGTCAAATCACTTGCTCACAACTTTAATGCCAGTAGCTCACAAAGTAGAATTTTTGCTCATAAGACTCCACAGCTTAGAGGGAGCATTGGACACAGGGCTTTGAAGAGGTGTGCAATTGGGGGGGAGACTCTTGCCTCTCTGGGCTGACACTGACGCACACACTCCCCCGCCTCTCATGTGATCAGGCAGTGGAGAGAAGAGCAAATGGAAGTGTTTTTTTTCCCTCTATTCCTTCCTCCCTTCCTCTTCCCTCTTAAAGAGGGAAGCCCCGGCGAGATTGTTCTTTGTCAACTTTTCCCCCAGTTGTTTTAATTAAACATGGAGCTTGTACAGTGGTGAAGGGTGGAGGATGGTGAAGGAATGCTGGCTTGAAGCTGGCTCACTCCCCCCCCCCCCCAAAGAAGGGTCCACCTCCTGCAGCCAGGAGTCATTCCTTTTTCTTTTTTTTACAAACAGTCCAGCACTAGATTTATGCCATTTGTAAAATAAAGAGGAGAAGGCAGCACGGAGCTGCACTGGAAGGTGGCCATTGTGTCCCCACATGCACAGAAAGCCTGGCTGGGCAGCCCTCTCCTGCTGCCCAGTTTAAACAGGGTGGCATGAGAGAGTAGCCCAGTCAAGCTTGCTGTGCCTGCAGGGACCCAATGGCTTCTGGCAGGTGCAGCTCCACCACTGTCTTCATGTCCCCCCTGCCTCCAGGAACAGCTTTGTTTAAAAGTTTGCCTCATCATTTAAATGTTTTAATTCAGGTATGTGAGACTAGCAAAATTTTAACACAACACTAGACTTGTGCTCTTTGTAAAAAAAAAATAAAATGTTAAAAATGAGGGGGAAATGGAGCTTGTATGCTGACGGAGGGGGGAAAGATGGTGGAAGGTGCAGAGTTGGAGGAATTACCTCTGTGTGGGTGGAGACTGGCCTCCGTGGGGCGGGAAAAGGGAGGTGGGGAAAATTCGAGGGGATGGGTCTGCTTTTGAATTACTTCGGCTTGGAAGCAAGGCAAGGCAAAAGTCCATAGCAAAAATGGTTTTGGAAAAGTCAGGGAGACCGTGAACTGAAAACTGAGTGGGCGAAAAGGAATGCAGAAGCAGCAAGAAACCCCAACAGAAAGGCGAGGAGGAAATGCGGAACGAAGTATGAAAGGCAACCAGTGATGCACAGAGAAAGCGGACGAAAGGATGGGTGCAGAAAAAGCCGCCTTCATTCTGAGATGTAAGGCAAGCACTAAAACACTGAAATACCTGTTATTTCACTATATATAACTGGCTTTCTGTTGATTTACAAAATTGGGAAGGTCTGGTTGCAAATCTGCCATCAGAGAAAGAGATGGCTAATAGCTGACTTAAGACATCTGAGCGGTTTCCTCTCTTCCCCTTGTAACATGTTGGGAAAAGAAATGCCAGAAATGTTGCCCCAAGAGAAACTAAGCATGTTTGCCATTCTTTGGATGAAAATCTCAGGACATCTAGCCAGCAGAGCTGGATTTGGGAACAAAAGGTCAGAGCCCCAACCCCCCTGGCTCAGCAAGACCCCTTTCCCCCAAATGCAGTCTTGTCACTAGAGAGTGGTGATCTCTGTTCAGTTCACTTCAGTCTTTGTTCCTTCATTTACATCCCTTCAGTGCTTTCTGGGACTCTTGGCTCCTAGAATGCCTGTCATTACTGACAAAGGGGCACTCTAAGCCCATTGACAAATTGTATCCCAAAAATGTTTTATTTCCCTTATCATGTATGCATGTTGAGCTGAAATGAGGAAGTGATACCTGCAGCTCTTCATCTACAGGGGTCTCTGGCTGGGGTAAGTTTTGCTGAGGAATGTCTGGCTGAAAATTGACTAGGCCAAGGAGCTAAGATTCTGGGGGACAGGGCAGACTACTGTTTCAGGTTCTCAGACATCTGGATGTGAGAAGAAGAAGAGGGGGAGGAGGAGGAAGAGATTGAATTTATACCCTGCCTTTCACTACCCAAAGGCATCTCAGAGCAGTTTACAATCCCTTTCCCTTCCCCTCCCCACAACAGACACCCTGTGAGGTGGGTGGGGCCGAGAGAGCTCTCTCGAGAACTGCCCTTGAGAGAACAGCTCTGAAAGAAACCAGGTCCTCCCAGATTAGGGTCCGCACTCTTAACCACTGCACCAAACTGATGGCAATCTGGCTACGGCATCTGTTACCCCATTGATTGCCAGGAATGATTGGGCTGATTTGACTGGTAGGGTGTCCCCTACCTCCCTCAGTGCTCCATGTGTGTCCCTCCCAAAGCTGCATGCTTGATGGAAGAGGACGACCATCCCAGATAGAAGGAGTGTACCGTTCTTTGGTCAAGGGTGTACGATATCTGCGTTCCCCTGCTAGAACCTTTAGACAAGCTCCAGTTCTCAGACTTCAGAGCCAGGATTAGCTAAACCTTCCAGCGCTGCACTAATCCTCCTCCGCGTGGCATGTACTTTCTGGTGGTCTCTCAGAATGGGAGCCTCACTGGGCACTTACAGTATTGTTACTAATGTGCAACCTAACCTTTCACCTTTTGTTGTTGGAGGACAACAATGTATGTTGGTGACAGTTAAGCATTCAGATTAACTTTTTATTAAGGGCTTCAGTTGACCAAAAGGGCCACATAATTGTTAAGTGTGATTAGTAAAGTTTCTTCACCCTTTCAAACCTGTTCTCCTGGATTGTAGGATAAATACCTGATACCTTAGCCTCCTACCAGTTCCCTGCTACTGTACTGGATTGAGAAAACAGTCTTAGTCTCCTCCTTGGACTGGCACTGCTTACGAAGAGAAAGTAGGGAAAAGGGTTGGCTGTCCAGGGCTGTGGCAGGTCATCCTTATCTCTTGAGGCCATAAGGCACAGAGGCATTTATAAGCATCTACAGCTGGCCTCTTTTTCCCTTCTGAGGCTGATGAAAGACCAACGGACTCTTGGAGGACTGGGGCAGACTGCAGTGCCCTGGGTTGCTATAGGGTTGCTACAGCAACCTCATTTTCTTTGTAAATAAGGAGGCAACTTTGCTAGCTTTCTTCAACTCTACTGAAATCAGTTTGGTTGGACTACAAAGACCAGGTCTGTAGCACCTTCAGGCACTGATGATACAGGCCTCCAATCTGTGTGGCAGCTTTGCATTGATGGTGACTGTCAGTGGGCTGTCTTGACTGGGGAATGCATAAATAACCCATTTAAAGCCCCGTTTTTAATGTAAGTGGTGGGATTCTGGATCTCTTCCAAACCAGATATTAACTGTAGTGCTATGAATTTGAATGCCGTTTTACAACAACTTTTCTAATATTGTAAATAGGTGCACTTGGGGTTGAAATGTGCTTGGATGTGATTTACATTCCACTTAACTATTATTGTATGTTGGGAAAGTAGTAGCTATTATTATATATTAACTATAGGAAGGGAGGTAGCTTCTTTATCTGTGAAGATTATATTTTTATTAGCTCGTTTTTAAAATGTACCTGCACGACAAGGTTGTCAAACTTTCTTAAACGAAGTTTACATCATAGTGTTTTGTAAAGTGAAGAGGCATGTGATGACAGTGACGCTATTGTGTCTGTTTTCTGTGTGGGATGTTGGGTTTTTTTTTTTTTTAAATTGCATTGCAACATTAAGCACACTTCCCTGATAGAGGATCCCATTTGAACTCCGTGTGACTTTCTTCTGAGGAGAGATGTTTAGGATTGTGCTGTACAAAGTTTTATCCCTGGTTGATTTCTTTTGGTCCCCTCAGCCTGGTTTGAAAGATGTGACTGGAATTACCAGTTGGGATGAAAACAGGATCTCTGCTGGTGTAGCTCTCCAAGTCAATTGATGTCAGCTAAATTTCTAGTCTCACTTGGCAAAGACTGGTGTCCTTTCCACATTTGCCTGCCACTCTGGATTTCCTCAGTGTTCGAGTTGAGGCAATTTTAAGCCCGTGACAAAACAGCACCCAAATAACCCAGGGCAACAACTGGCTGAAACCGGGCTGGCCACTGAAGGGAGGGAATGTAATGCAGAATTGGGGGGGGGGGGGAACCTGGAATTAAAAGAAGGTTGAACTTGATTTTAGTGCAGAAGGGGGAGAGGGAACAGGACTTGTATTAAAAAGAAAGTTGAATTCGATTTTAGTGCAGAATTGCTTGGAGGACACTGCAGTGTGTGCCCCCCCCCCCCACACCACCACTGCTGCCTTTCCTTTACTGGCACACCAGTAAGTAGACATGGTGTTTTCTGTCTCTCTCTCTCCCTCTCTCCTTCCCTGATGTAGATTATATTCGGATCTCTTTGGAGGACAGGCCATTGCATAAAAGGACTGGTTTAGGACAGAGAAGTGAACCTGGGTTTGGATATTGTGTGGTGCGAAATATAAAAGGACTATTCAAAGAAGTAAGAGCTTGTTTAGAGAGGAGTTGATAAGGGAAAATGATTTGTGGCATCTTCCTAAATTTTTCTGTCCAGATTTATAGGGCTCACCTTACAGCTTCTGAAAAACCCCTTGGATTTTGTATGGGTTTTTTAAACTCATCATCATACCTTGAAACTACAGTAATGAGGATAGCATCTGGCAGCTCAACATGTTTGTTTTTTAGGGTCAGAATTTCCTATTTTTCTCTGCACAGTGCATGTCCTTTTAAATCCATTTTTTTAAAAATATGAAACTATTATAATGAATACTACTAAGCTAGGGACATAGTTTGGGAAGAGGGATTGATAAAGTTTGGTCTAAGGAAAGCATAGTTTTCTCTCGACTGGGCTACAAAACTTTGGCTGACAGGTGAGTCGACATCTTTGAACATTCTCAATTTTCAGTGCTGGGGTGAAAAAACATCCAGAGACCCAGTAACCACTAGCATCCTAAAAATACTGAGCTGGCAAATACTAGCTTGGTTGCTATGGAAGGTAGGACTCAGGTTCTCATTCAATGTGTCTCCCATGAAATTGGTCTTGACTCTTCAGCTTCTCAAAACTTATCTTTATTTCCTTACTGATAATAGTTCTTCTTGGGCAAAAAAAAAATCACTCCATGAATCTGAAAAGTACTATCTCAGTCATGGAGCTAGGGTTGCCAAGTCCAAGTTGGAAAATACCTGGGGACTTTGGGGGTGGAGCCAGGAGAGGGCGGGGTTTGGGGAGGGGAGGGGCCTCAGCATGGTACAATGCCATAGAGGCCACCCTTCAAAGCAGCCATTTTCTCCAGGGGAGCTGATCTCTGTCAGCTGGAGATAAGTTGTAAAAGCAGGGGATCCCCAGGCCCCACCTGGAGGCTAGCAACCCTACATGGAGCCCTAGCATCCTTTTAGTTTTCTGTCCAAGTGGAACACTGTTCTTGTGTGTTAAGTACTCAGTTTGTCAGTGTGTGTCTACTCTATTCCACTAAAAGTAGTTTGGGAAGTACCTTGAACATCATGGGGAGCAATACATTGGTGATACTGAGCCACAGCAGGGCTCAGCACATGGGACGAGAGTTCGTTTCCTGTTTTATGATCCATTTAAGGAGTTGAAAAGAGATTTGATGACATTTGCATAGTAAATTTCAAAGCGGGCAGGGGAGAACAGGAAATTAGGACACATTGTTCAAGCATCAAAACAATGACCGTAACAAATATGTTTACAAGGATACTGCCTCCTTGCATGCAACAAGATGCGTAATCAGGAGCATCTTAATTTGTGCTGCCTGTTTGTTGTGATTTGGAAGGGTAGGTTCAGTAAGCAGAGCTGGTTGCGGCTCTGTGTTAAAGGGCATCTGGCATGCAAAGGAGCTTCCCTTTGTTTCCCTAACACTTGTGTTAGTTGGATCAGAAACTGGACCCCTGCCACACACACATACACAAAGAAACTCTTGGTAATAGGGGTATGTTTTTTTTAAAAAAAAGCAGTGTAAAAATAGCCATGGAACAGCAATATATGGTCAGCTTTTTTCTCTGGTAATAAATGGAGAAGTGGAGTACAGAAAGCCATTTACCCCCTGACTGTCACAAAAGAGGATGTGGTCGCTCTGGTGATATAGTAAATGAATCCTCTGTTATCTGTTGAGGTAAGACATTTCTAATTTTTTTGCTGAAGTTTGTCCCCAAATATCCAATGGTTGGGAAATAGAGAGGCTTCTGGGATTGTGGATGTCCTGGAATATATTATTGCAAGGAGAATGAATATATGTCTAATCCTCCTTAAGAAATGGATGTTTTGGGCTACTTAAGTTGCTAATATGCTTACTCCGTAATGACACTTGGTTTCTTTGGGAATTAGGTGATTGGAAGAAATTGGTTTCACTTGCCGTGAAAAATGAACTTATTTCCAAAAATAATCCTCTCAAAACTGATGAGTAATTTTCTCTGAATACTCAGATACTTGCCCATGGTTCAAGACAAGGATACCTGGATTTTAACATCCTTGGGCATTTGAATCCAATGTTGGCTTATTAGTTGTAATGGAGGGCATCTGTAAAAGGACATCTCTCATTCTGTGCCACTGCCAAAGTAAGAGATGGTGCCTTGTCTGATTGTCTGGAATTTGAGTGGCAGAATTGCAAGCTTTGGTGCAAAGTTCAGCATATTTCTAAATGTTTTTGGTTCTGGCACCGTTTTAGAATTCACAGTGAAAAGGCCATACTTTGTAAATGCCTGACTAACAGCAACAGGGGATCCGGGTTTTTAGACCTCAAATAGAGAAGAAGGAATTTTGATAAATGATTGCAGAGGTGCAAGGACTAATATTGCAGCTCAGGATTAATATTAACCCCCATCCAATAAAAAGACCCACATCTGAGACCCTGGAGAGCCGCAGCCGATCTGAGTAAGCCAATAGTGACCTTGGTACACTAATGATATAATTCAGTATGAAGCAGATTCATGTGTCCACAAGGCTGTTGCGAGGCAAAATAATGAGTGGAGTGGGCACCATGTATGCTTCAAAGTTCTCAGGGTGGAAGGGGATGAGAGAAACAGGATTAAATGTGTTTTATAGATGTAATGAGCTCTGGTGTGATGTGTGAGGAACTCCCTGATTAGAGTTTCATTTCTCATGAATTACCGAGATAGCTTTAAAGCAGGTCACCCTCACTCCAGGCCTTCCAACTGCACTATTTTGGCCCTGTATTACAGGGTGGCTGTGAAGGTTACCGTAAGAGCATGTGTGCTGAGTGTCATTTTCTATAGACTGTCATATATTATATAACAACTGAATATGTTATCAGGTGACTTGACTTTTTCTGTAAGAGCTTCTGCTGGACTTCCTTTTGCTGAGAACTTCAATGGTGTGCACTTTCCGGAGCCCGAAGTGTTTTGAACGGATGCTCTCATCCCCCTAAGGGTAATCAGCTTTCAAAGTACAATTACAAAGGGTCTCTTAGTGACCATTGACAACAATAACCTTGTTGCTATCTGAACAGATAGACTGGGCTATTCTTGTGTAAGAGGTTGTTGTATAACTCAGGCAGAAGCCTCTCGACTGATTGGAGGGACTTTCTTATAGTTGCAAAAGCAGAGGATTGGCCTTCAATAGCTATCTATTCTTTGTTGTAAGAACTGACCCTTGAAGAGGACTTGGACTTGGGGCTGTGTTGATGTTGTTTGCTTGACAATGACATGAACTGCTGGTGACCTCCTTTTTGGAGCAAATCTACCTGCTTCTGCTGACAGCTCAATGAGGTAGTTTGGGTCACAACTTCAAGGTGTTCACTGTGATCACATCCAGATTAGATTACTTTAACAAGAGGAACCCACAAGGACTTGGCATTTTTAGAAACTTTCTAAGCTGAACTGAAAGTCCCTCCAAAGGTCCTTCCCTTTTTGAGGAAACACATGTTCAATGGCCTTTCCTGTTGGCATGTTTAAGAGTCACATGAGGATGAAAAGGAAATAAACTATTAATCACAAGAATGCCTGACCTTTCTGGGTGACATTTCACCTGAAAAAGCATGTAAGGAATGATGCTCTGCTGGCCATTGGGACAGTTTCATTCTTCTGCACAGTATAGTAACTTGAGGCTCTTCAATTCTGCAGATTTCCCAGCTCTTTTTATTTATTTATTCAGGGGTCTGTTGGGGCCGGAGCGAGTGGCCCCAGGAGTGGCCACTAGGGCACTAGGCCACCAGGGCCCCTAGGAGTGGCCACTAGGGCAGCCACGGCCCGAATCAGATTCTCTAATCTGATTCAGCCCACTGCCGAATTGTCGCTGAAATTCGGCAGCAACTTTAAAAGCCACTGGAGGAGAGGAGGTTTGAGGGAGAGGCTCCAAACTTGCAGGGTAGCTGCTGGGGCCTCTCCTCGAAATACCCACCAAGTTTCAAAAAGATTGGGCCAGGGGGTCCAATTCTACAGGCTCCCAAACAGGTTGCCCCCATTCCCTCCATTGTTCTCTATGGTAGGAAAAAAGTTAACATTTTTTCCCTCCATAGAGAACAATGGAGGGGATGGGACAATCTGTTTGGAGGCCCATAGAATTGGACCCCGTGGTCCAATCTTCTTGGAACTTGGTGGGTATTTTGAGGAGAGGCCCCAGCAGCTACCCTGAACGTTTAGAGCCTCTCCCTCAAACCCCCTTTCCTCCAGCCCCTCATATACCCTATGAGTTTTTGCCATTGATTTCAATGGCCCATAGAATATAATGGGGCTGAAACTGACATTCCCTTTCTGACACACTTCTGGCGATGTCAGGGGGCGTGGCATATGCTAATGAGTTATGCTAATGAGTTATGCTAATGAGCTCCTGCACCTCTTTTTCTACGAAAGGACCCCTGTATTTATTTATTTGGAGTATTTAAATCTTCCTTTAACTAACTCCTTTTTTTAAAAAAAAAAAAAATCTTGCCCAGAATTTTTTATGTAGTTTAGTCACAAGCTGGATTTTTCCACCGCTTATTGCATGGATTCATGTCAGCGAAAAAATAGGAC
The DNA here is from genome assembly GCA_029233225.1 of Lepidodactylus listeri. Classification (NCBI taxonomy): domain Eukaryota; kingdom Metazoa; phylum Chordata; class Lepidosauria; order Squamata; family Gekkonidae; genus Lepidodactylus; species Lepidodactylus listeri. Next base: position 102,506,475 of record JARCFY010000008.1, read on the forward strand.
AGCAATGAATCTGTGGCTGAGTTTGTGACAAAAAGTAAAGTTTGCCTCAATTGACTCCTTGTAGCATTTGTAACAGCCTTGCTCAGCCATAGCCTGTACCTGACTGCTGTACAAACCCTGACTGTATGTGTCTGGCAATTATTTGAGCAATATAGTTTGTATTTTAAAATGCAGGTTTAAAACTGGGTGTGTGCGCTCACGCACCTGCTTGCGCACAAACACACACTGAAATACTTCCCTTCCAGAGCCTGAGGACAGTTTCTGAGATCAGTTCAAGCATGTGTCAAACTAGGGTTTTTACTGCTGATGGATTCTCGCAGGGAAATCCACAACTTTGATCTTCACGGCATCAGACAGGCTACAAAGTTATTGGCGCGGTATATATTGCTACGTCTTGTTTTTCACTTTGGTAACACAGTGCCATTGTCTGAATGATGGCAGATTGGTGGGATGGGAGTCGGGGCTGCCTTCAACTAGAATTCTACCCTTGCCTGTAGGTTTTTGTCTTGAGAAAGCTGGGCTCTGGAGACTTAGGTTCTTCCAACTGGCCAATGCTGGAGATTCAAGCCTACCATGAGCCAGGTCCCATGTGGTACAGCCATCAGTGGACAGAAGACTGTAGCACCAGGCAAATGACTTGCACATGTGAATTAGCCATCATGGCTCAGACAGTTGCAGCAGAACCTGCACAACGATTTTTCAGAGGCGCTCACTCATTCAGCAGTCAACCAATCCAAAGATTTAGCATTTAGTCTAATCCTGAGACTAACCTTGTTTGGGCTAGTTTTCTGTATGTTTTTGGACCCAAATGGTAGCACTTGAACCATGAGCTTCTCAACAACAGGGAAGGAGCCCAGCCCTCAGCCATTAAGGGCCTTCCTTTTGATTTCTGGATATGCTGTGCATGACAGTATCTGAAAGTATTTTATCTGACGTGACGCTTGGTTCTTGTTTCACGCTAAAAAAAAAAAGGTCTGTGGACAGTTTGTCTGAAATAATCTAATGGCTGCCAAAGATAATGAAAAGTCTATGTGCCTTTTTAAGCTCTTGCCTGTGCTATTGCTCATACTGTATCTTGTACTTTGATCTCTTTGGAAAGTGTGTTTAGGTCTCCAGTTTGAGAATCTCCGGCCCGCTCTGGTGGTGTCTGTGCATCAGAACAAGAAAGCTCAGAGAGAATCCCTGGGAGGGGAAGAGGCTTCACCTTTGACCTTGGCCGGCCTTCAAGGAAGAGCATGGGCTGTGACCAGAACTGTGGCCTGTTGGCTGCAGCAGTGATTGGTGCAGTTTTGGCTGTACTTGGAGGTGCCCTGATACCAGTGGGAAACTTTTTCATTGAGAAGACCATAAAAAAGGTATTTTTTTAAAAAAAAATTAATTCCTTTTTCTTGTAACCAGCATAATCAACAAACATGTCAGATCTTTTTTTTTAATGTTTCTGTAAATGATGGTGTATAGATGATGAGGAGCCTATCTCCTTAAAAACCATACAGTATTTTTTTTTAATTCTCCTATTCAAGTTTCACATGTCCCACCCTTTACTTATTAAGTTGAACGGCATGAACAGTTTTGGGGTCATATCTTAGCAGGGTTCTCAGTGGGACATTTCAGTCTTAACTGTTGTCTGGTCCCCAGAAGAAAGCTTAGGGGGGGGGGAATGGAAAAAAAAAGGAATAGCACGTCCCATACACCAACAGTAGTCTTCTGGTTGCCACCTGCTAGTTCCTCCCCAGTTTAAGATGACCCACTTGGTGACTGGTAAAGCGTGTTGCATATCTGTAGTTGATCCCAACATGTGCTTTCTGGGGGGCTGGGGGACACACACTATCTTTAGTAGTTTTTAGGAGATGCTGTAAAGCAATTATATTTGTGAAGAGTTTAAGGTACAGGTGTTTAGGTGGGGGGGGGAATAGAGTTCTACTGTATTTTGTATGTGTTTAATTTCTGGAATTGTAAACTGCCTTGAGGCACCAAGGAAAGGTAGGTATAAACATTTTAATAAGTAATGTTTAATCAAACCTTGGGGATTTGATTCAAACACAATGAGAAACTCTTGTTTATTTTAACGATGGTTTGTTTGTAAAATTAGGATTTGGATCATAGACAATTGCTCCCATCCTGGTTTACCTTGACAAAGGCTGGTTTCATTATCTTCTCCTTCTAGCCTGGGAACAAGCCTGTATTAAGTCAGGATGTCTGTAGTTGTATATCACCAGACAATACTAATTGGTTATTTTTTAAAAAAACCCAACCCTTCAGATCTTGGTTTTGATGGACCCACCTGTTGAGTGGCCTGCTTTCAGCCAACCACATGAAACCTTCAGTTTGAACTAAATATGGTTTTGTGTGACATCTTAGTTGAGCCTTACAGTCATGCATATAAATGAGTAAAAGCCTTTGTAAATTATATGCAAGAACAAGACTGTAGAGAAGTTACTTTCAGTTGATTGAGATTTTAAATGTCAACATATAGCTGCTAACAATATAATTATAAAGGAGGCAATCTCCTTTTGCCACCTGTTTGTTGTTATTGCCATCTTCTTCCTTCTCCTGGCGCACATTGCAAATATACCTTGACATCTGGCCAGGTTGAAACAGTAGCCCAGAATGACACCTGAGGTCTTGCAAAGTCATCTTGTGGGACTTATGGCAACATTTTGGATTGGCATACCAAGCTGACAGATGCCAAGGTGTGTGGCTGCCAGATCAACTACAGAGCCCTTGGCCAAGTAGTGGGTGTTTAACTTGGTGCCTGACTCTTGACCAAGCACACTGTCTTGTGCAGCAAAGCCCTGCAACACAGCCTGAACTGGCTAGAGTGCTCATGAAACTTCAAAGCCAGGCTGCCATTCTAATGCCCTTAGCCACTTGGTGGTGTGTGATACACCTCAGATAACTGTGTAGACCACATGAATCACTTTAGAGGGGGGGGGGTTGCCCCAAGTTGCACCAAGTTAGGGCTTAAAAAATTCTTAATATATTTCAGATTTTTTGAAATATCTTGTTGGCTTAGCAAAGTATTACCCTGTATTGCAGGGGAAGCTGATAGACTAGTAGTCGCTTGATTGTAACTGGGAACTTTCTAGTTTGCCTTCATCTCCCTTCCTATCTGTTTTTGGTAAAGATGTTTGTTCAGTGTTTTGCCAGTTTTGGGCTTGCGTAGTAGATATTTGAAAGTGGTTTGCTTGAAACCCTAAGGTCAACATTGATCTGCCTGTTTATATATAACTAGGAATAAGGCCCATTGCAGAAATAAATACAATGGGCTCTAGAAAGAGGCTCTGGGTGTGTGCCCTGGCCTTGGGCACTCAGTGTCAATTTGCTGCAGTGACCTCAGCAGGGTATAATGACACAAAGCTTACCATTTTTCCCAGGGAAACTGATCTTTGCCATCTGAAGAGCAGTTGTAATTCTGAGTGATCTCCAGTCCTCACCTGGAGATTGGCAGCAATGGTTCCCCAGGAGGAAATGGCTGGTTTGGAGGGTGGAGTCTATGGCATTGTACCTATATGAGGTCCCACCCCTCCTCAATCTCACCCTCTCCAGGGTCCACCCCTCAAATCTCCAGGAATTTCTTAACCTGGAGTTGGCAACCCTAGTCAAGACTGGCCCCAATGAGTTTTCTCCCAAAGGCCAAAACAGGTGTGGAAAGGGTCTCCTCCCCCCCACCTTTTACTGACAGAACCAAGCTTGGTTACCTAGCAGCAGACACTGAGGGGAAAGTAGGGTTGCCAGCTCTGAGTAGGGAAATACCTGGAGATTTGGGGGGGGGGGTGGATCCTGTGGAGGGCAGTGTTTGGGGAGAGGAAGGATTCAGCAGGGTATAATGCCATAGGGTCTACCCTCCAAACCAGCCATTTTCTCCAGGGGAATTGATCTCTATCATTTGGAGATCAATTGTAACAGCAGGAGATCTCCAGGTCCCACCTGGAGATTGGCAACTCTAGGGTTAAGTCAGCTGCACAGCAGGAGGTTGAAGAAAATGGTTTGGTGGCCACTGGCCCACCTCATTAGCCAGCCAGCCATGGCGGAGTTAAGCAGGAGAGACAGCCATTTTTGCAGTTTATTCTGACAGGAAAGTGGCCAAGCTGGCAGTGGGCAGGGGAGAAGAGCGGACCCAGCACTCAGCCAATGGCACGCAAGTACTCTTGAGTGGCAGTTGATGGGCCAATGGCTGATGGAGCACACTGCACAGCCAATGGGAGAGATGGAAAGGGCCAATATGTAAGAGAATTATTATATTAAGATAGCTTTGTTAGGTTTTAAATACAATCACAAGGCTTATCAGTAGCAATTATGTGGTCAGCTCATAGGTGCTGTATAAATAGGCAGTTGTAACCTTCTTGAATGTGTACAAACCCAGTTAAATGCTGAGCTCATTCATTTGGTTACAGCTCATGTAACCAGACTGGTGTGTAGGCCATTAATTCTGCTATGGCTGTAAAACACCCTTGATTTCTCGGGATGGAAGGCCTTCATTTTTTATGTTGTGAATGTTCAAAGAGCTAAAGTCAGATTGGAGGCTAGGATTTTAGGCTCTCCAAGAAATAATGACAGATGTATGTGGCCATGTTGTCTTTGTCACCTTTGAGCTATGAAATGTCATCTGAGAACAGTGGTCTTCAAAACATGATGAGGAAACTATGGTTTTTTTTGAAGACAGCCCTCAGTAATGGCAGACAAGGGTTCTTGGAAGCCAGTGGCTCTACATTACCAAATTTCTTTGAGAGAAGAGACTCAGGAGCCAACTCTCACTTGCTTGCAGTTGGACATTGTGTTCTTCTGATCTCCCAGCCTGGAAAGCCTTGATGAGATGCAGCAAATTGGGGGAGGGAAATCAGAAGCACAATTGATTTCAGAAGGACAGTTGTCAGAGTAGACCGTCGCTGAAGCTGCAAGATTTGGGTGGGGAAAGAAGAATCTTTTTTTTCCCATCTGAGATGGGACAACTTGGGCTCAGGAAAACGGGAGTGATTTGCTCTTCTCCTCTACAGTCTAAGCTGACAGCTTGGGGAGGGGGACAGAAGTAATCCACTTTTCCCTCTCCTGCACTGACAACATGAGCTCAGAATAGTACCAAATCCCCCCCCCCCCCGAAACTGAGAGTTTGGGCTCAGGAGAATAAGGGTGTCAAGGACCCAAGCCTGGGACTCTCTGAGCCACCACCCCTTGGGCAAGCTGGCCGCATTCAGAGCTGTGGGTGCTCAAGGTTATTTGCACACAAGGAACCAGACATTGGTAAAATATATAAAGGTTTATGACATACTTTAAGAAAATACGGTATCACTAGGCAGCACAGTCCTGCAGCAAGAAAATTAAAAAAGCTAACTTCTCTGTCTACTACAGTAATATCTGGTATTAGGTGGCACACCTTTTTGAAAAATAAGAATCCTGGCTAGTGGCTTAAGCATTGTCTACACTGCACATAATGATGGGGCTTAACATAATCCAAGCCATAGCCCAGTTGAATCACAAAGTTCGCAAGGCTTGCGTCTTGCCTATGACATAATTACAGTCTAGGGCTGCCAAGTCAGCCCGGGGGGCAGGGGATCCCCTGCTACAGGGGTTCCCGATCTGCCAGCCAGCATTCGGCCGGCAGGGGGAACCCCACCCCCCAAAGTCGTCCAGTGGTACCATAGAGTTTTTGGGTGATTGCCAGAGCGTCGCCCTGGCAACGCCCCCAACGTGATGATGTCACTTCCGGGTGACATCATTGTGGCGAGGACTCCCCCCCGCCGGTAAGTCAGAAGGACTTGGCAACCCTATTACAGTCTTCTGCCATCTGGCATCAGGAGGTCTCCCAAACCCATTCAGAGAGCTCACTTGATGGAACCCTCTAGAAGATGATAGCATCTGCCCCCTGCGCCCCCCCCCCCCCCCCCGGCCATCTAGTGACCGAACTGAACACAGGTTCACAGAATTAGCCAATTACCACTTTCCTGAATCCGGCCTTGAAGGAGATAAGGATGGTGGAGGCAGGGAGGCCCAATTACAGACACCTGTAAGCTGGAGCAGGCCTACCAATATTCATGTTAACACTTGGGGGGGGAAGAAATCAGGGTGTTTTGCCTCACAAGGGGTGATCTGCTTTTATTCTCTGAAGCCAAAGCTCTCCTTTTGGGTGAGGGGTGGGAGAAGCAGATTGCTTCTCAGCCCCACTCCCCCAAAGTGTCAGCTTGGGCTGCAGAGAACAGAAGCAGATGGCTCCTGCAGCCGTGGCTGTCAGCCCCTTTTAGGTGGAGACCCCATTAATCAACTATTCGTGATCAGTTTGCAGCCATTGGCAGGGAGAGGCTACTTGCTTGTTCGCTTCTTTCATTTCCACCTGAAGCTGGCAGAATGGGCTGCAGAGAACAGGAGCAATTTGCTACTATTCATTGCAGCCCAAGCTCCCTGTGTGGTAAGTGGGGCTCTGCTTTCCCCCACGCCCCAAATGGAGAATTATGGCAGTAGAGAACGGGAGCAGATTGTTCTTATTTTCTGCCTCCATTTTGTTAGTTCTGGATGGAGAGCAAGAAGAAAATCGCTTCATTCATCTCTACTTAAAACTGATCTATGGGCTGCAGAGAACCGGAATGATTTGGCTCTTGCTCTTCACAACCTAAAATAACATCTGAAACGGCTTGGGCTGTAAGTAACAACTGCTAACTCACAGCTGCAGAGGACATTAGTGATCTGCTCCTTTTTTCCTGCAACGAGAGTTTGGGGTAGAAGGGAAAGTAGACCAACCAATCCTGTTCTCCCAACACTAAGTATCTCCCTGTGTTCCAGCCCTCTTGGAATAGAGACATAATCTTGGGTGGTAGGTGGAGAACAGACAAGATCAGCTGATGGCTCTTGATCCTCACCTCCAATTTTTTCTCTGGGTTCCTCCAAGGACAGGGGACTCAGCAAGAAATTTGGGCAGCTATTCAATCTGCGAACCTCCTTGTGGAGACTGGAGATCTCCTGGAATTAGACCTGGTCTGCAGGTGACAGATCAGTTCCCCTGGAGAAAATGGCTGCTTTGGGGGGTGGCCTCTATGGCATTATACCCTACTGAAGTCCCTCCCCAAGCCCCACCATCCCCAAGATGCACCCCAAATTGCCAGGACTTTCCCAACCTGGAGTTGGCAACCCTACAATATGCATGACAAATGGAAGGTTACAAGCATGTTCCTATTTTCATCTGTGCAATGCTTTTATCACGTCTGATTTCCTAAGATGGCAAGGCAGTAGTCTCATCTAATAAGATATAATTAGAATCACTTTGTTTAAAACATTTAAAAGAGCTTCGTCTCTCCCAAGATATAGAAGCCTGGCAGGATTCTTCTTTGTTTGGATACCAGTGATAAAAGGTGGATTTTCACTGAGCAACTGTGCCACAGCAGAAGAGCAAGAAGGTGGTGACAAGTCTAGGGTAGAAGCACCTTATCTGTGCTTAACAGTATCCTCCATTCTACTTAGATGCTTCAGTAATAATCACTAATTATTTGTGCTCCTGAATGCTTTTACAGTAGCACTCTAAGCGTGGAGCTCATCCAAGGCATTCTTGCGTGCTTAGCTTTCTTCAGCATGGCCTCGCATGACCCTACACCCACAATGATGTTCCAAGAAAAAGAGGGATCTTTTTTTTTTCTAGAGAAAAGGCTATTTCTGTAAATCAGGCAAAAAGGCATTTTTCATATTTCACAAAACTTGAGTGCAAGGGTAGTTGGGTCAGGCAGGGCCAGCAAAGCCCTCTCGTTGGTGGTAGCCAGGCCGACTGACTTTGCTACCAACAATAAGAGAATGCTTTGAGGTTCAGGGCAGGGTCCAGATTGCGAGAATTAGTGGCAGCCCTGTGAGGCCATGTGTGTGTGTGACTGGCCCAAGTCATTCAGGAAGCTTCCGTGTCAGAGTGGGGAATCTGAACCTGGGTTTCCCAGATCCTAGGCCAGTCTTGAGCCAGTACATCACTCTGGCTCTCTTGGAACCATTTTCAGTTTGGTTTGAGAAATCCATCAATCTCTGTATATCTGGAGGGGCCAGGCCTCCTCCAAGCTACAAAAAGTGATCATGTGATCTAATTAGGGTTGCCAAGTCCGGGTTGGAAAATACCTGGGGACTTTGGGGGTGGAGCCAGGAGAAGGCAGGGTTTGGGGAGGGGAGGGGCTTCAGCATGGTACAATGCTATATAGTTCGTCCTTCAGAGCAGCCATTTTCTCCAGGGGAGCTGCTGTCTGTCAGCTGGAGATCAGTTGTAAAAGCGGGAGATCCCCTGGCCCCACCTGGAGGCTGGCAACCCTAGATCTAATAGGAGGAACCAGCCATGGCTGGTCCATGCAGTGTGTAAATTTGGTAGTACATTGCTATATAGAAGAAGAAGAAGAAGAGATTGGATTTATATCCCGCCCTCCACTCACTTAAGAGTCTCAGAGCAGCTTACAAACTCCTTTCCCTTCCCCTCCCCACAACAGGTAGGTGGGGCTGAGAGAACTCTTTCCCAAGCTGTCCTTGAGGGAACAGCTGGTACAGAGCTATGGCTTGCCCAAGGCCATCCAGCCAGGTGCAAGTGGAGGAGTGGGGAATCAAACCCGGTTCTCCCAGATTAGAGTCTGCGCACTTAACCACTACACCAGACTGGCTCTCATATACTACTGAGGCTGAACCTACGATGCCAAAGATCACTAATTAATTGATAGGGTTGCCTGCCCACAGTCTAGAAGCCCTGGGAGCACATGGGGGGGGGGAGGGACAGCCAGCCAGAATTACTTCTTGCAAAAACCACATCATGATGTGGGGTACCGTATTGTCACCAGAAGTGGCATCACGCACCTGTGCAATTCCAGCATGTTCCCCCTCCATTTGCCCACATATTTCTCCTGTCAGCCTTTCAAGTGCCAGCAGGCAACAATGGGGATTGCCAGGAGGACTTCTGCCATAGCGGGAGACCTGGCAACCTTGCTAGTTGAGCTCCCCTAGACTGTTTCATGTTGGTGAAGGAGCTGTTCTCCCAGCTGTATTGATTTAAACCCAATCCGCATCTAGCATTTGCTCCACTGGTTTACCAAACCCACATTGGAACAAAAATTCCCATCTGTGTGGCATGCCACTTTCACTCTGATTGATTGTCAAATTTTATGGCAGTGTCCAGACTAGAGAGATAAAATTTCCAGAAATGTTGAAGCTCGGAAAACCCCCCAGTTTTTTTCTGTTTTTTTCCGGGGGGGAAATGAAATTTTTGGGAAAATTGAAAAAAAAATGCTACATTAGCACTTCTTTTTTCTTTTCCAGACTGAAAGTCATTCTGTTACTTTAGGAACATAAAATATGACTATGGACAATTTTACTTGGCATGAAATGATCACAACTAGAATATTAAAAATATAGTGTATCCAAACAATTATTATGAACAGAATTTACTTTTTAGATAATATTTATTTGTAATTGTAACAAATGGAGCAACAGTCTCCTGAACTGTTTACTAGTTTATGTGGAACAGACAAAAAAAACCCTCCCCAAAACAATTTTTAAAAATCCAGAAGTAACAATTATTCATATTTTCTCTCTACAGTATTAAATAAAAATAAAAAACCCATTCTCATAAAAAGCCTTGAAGAGGGGAGGAAGTGTATAGAAGGGAGTGTGGGACTAAGTTTCAATGAATGGGCATGAAATTTAATCAGAATCATTTTCTGAGCTGTACTTATCAGTTTCAGTCTCTGCTTCTGCAGTTACTCTGTTGTGTCTGTCATTATCACAGTTATTATGGACCTCTAAAAACTATACTTTCAGGTCCTTTTTGTTGCTCTGTGTTTTCTTTCAATGCTTTGAGGCCTAGTGAAGCCTGAGTGCCAGTATACCCACCCTCATGCAAAAAAACAAAACGGAAACCTTTTTCTTTTCTTGTGACAACAGCACCTCCTAAAGGAAAAAATGCATCTTATTCTTGCATTGGACAGTTCAGTTTGTAACCTAAGACTTGCATTGGCCCAGGGTATTTGGCCCAGTCTGCATCTAGCATTTGCTCCGTCATTTTACCAAACCCACACTGGAACAGAAAAAGATGTGGCTCAAAACCACATTAAAATGCCCCAGGCCAAGGCCATACTAACTGCAGAGTCACACCTGAATGGCCGTAAAACAGCCATAAATCTATGCAGACAGCCACCGTAAAACTGAGAGCTCAAATGAAATGAAAGTGACATGCAGTCTGGACACTGCCATAAAATTCGACAATAAATCAAAGTGAAAGTGGCATGCAATGCAGAGGGGAATTTATATTCCAGTGTGGGAGCAAATGCTAGATGCAGATTGGGCCTTAATCAGCAACCGTTTTGAAAAGAAAAACAGTGGCCTGTAGTAAGCAGTCAAGAATTCATGACATACCTTGGCAGCTAAAGAATGTGAACAGCAGGTTGCACACTGCATGGTCTCTTAAGGAAACACACATTCATGAACACTGTGTGCTCCTGAGGCATAGTGCACCCATCTGCTCAGCGGTTTAACTTTCTGAGGGAGGAAGCTAAACAATGGAGATAGTTAATGTTAGCAACTCTGATAACATTCAACACAGGAAACCATGGGCATTGGGTGACTGCTTAGTTTGGTGACGTACCAGAGAATTCCTCCAGCATTGTGGTTCAACAACAACAAGAAGGGAGGCATCTGTAGGGGTGCCAGTGTCTACACCTACTTACTTGGCCCCAGCAAGAGATAGCTTTGAAGTTTAAGGAAGAGTATGGCTACAGTGTGGGAATCTGTGTAGACAGAGAAAAACACTGTGAAATCCAACTCTTCCTTTCTGTTTGGGTGAAGTCATCCCTTCTCCCGGCAGCAAAAAAGTAGCCTAATATGTGGGGTGGGGTGTCATGCTTGGAGGTTCATGCTATAAACTTGGTAGTGCAAGGCATTGCTGTTCCCTGTTGATGCCATACCTAGGTATCCAAGCTAACAAGGTGGACATTTATCCACCACAGAAGAAGAAGCAACTCAGAAGCTAAGAGAAAAATACTAGAGCCTATGATCTTCCAGAATTTAGGGCCAAACTCCACATTCCAATGTACACGTGTCCACCATCTGCCATGGGAACTGGAGCCATATTGCAGCTTTAAGTTCCCACTGGGACCTCCATTTAAAAATGTCACAGAGTCCCAACTTGTGGGGAGAGGGAGGAGCCCTTCCTCTCCCTCTGCCATTTTCATGTGCCAGGTGGGGGCACTATTTGTCCCATGGGGGGTCTGTGTGCACATTCACATGCAGCCTCCTGATGGGGTAAGTAATGCACACCCAGCATTAGGTTTCAAACTGTACAACGAAGCACAGCTCAAGGGGGACTTGCAGTTCCTGACATTAAAACCTACTATCAGGCTACCATCATGACTAACCTCACTCGACACTATCATAACAACTACAAAGCTGACTGGAAAATCATTGAAAATACTTACCTGAGAGCACCAAGAAGCCCTATGGAATTCACCTTCAAAACGTATTCTCCCAGGGGTCTCGCATCCATTCCTTCCAGCAACTTTCCAAACTTGGGACACCTGCAAAACAAAACTGATACCATCAGATTCACCAGCAAGAAGTTTCCTTAGACAACCCTGGTTTCAACCTGGTCTGTCCCCCTCTTCCTTTCATAGATGGAAACAGGCAATCACGAGATTTACTGACATCTCTCAACATGGCGCTATGCTAACAAAATCTGACCTGGAACAAAAAACTAAGTTACGCCTACCTTGGTTTGAGTACTTACAAGTAGCTCACTTTTTTGACTCCTTCAAAACTAATCTCAACTTCCAAAGAAAACTCAACTTTTTTGAACGCCTTTCAACATCTTTTGACTTTATGAAAAAAGGGCCTCATTTGGATTTTTTATCCTTTTTTTATTCAAGCTTTGTCCCATTCACAATCACCCACACAATTAGCATGGCACAAAGATTTACAATATACGCTATCCTATGACCAATGGGACAAGATTTGGACGTCAAACATATATAGATCTCGATCCAGCCCAGTAAGACTCCAAGCCTTGAAAACGCTATTTAGATGGCACCTCACACCCGCCAAGCTATTGCACATTTATCGCTCTCAGTCTCCGTTATGCTGGAAATGTTGCTCTGAGTCTGGGTCCTATATCCACACTTGGGTCCTATATACGCACTATCACCACCTTCTGGAAACGAATCTTAGCGGAAATTAAAACAATGCTCAAAATCTCCATACCCTATGATCCGGCACTAATTCTACTTAATTTATGGCCCAAAACAAAAATAGATAAAGATGATAGAGACTTAATAGAAGTTCTCCTCACAGCGGCAAAATACGCAATAGCAGTATACTGGAAAGAACCTTCCGGCCCCTCACTTAACACTTGGCATGCCAAAATCCGGTATTTCTTTATGTTAGACAAAATAGCAGACAACATAGAAAGTAGAGACAATGTGGAAACCACTAGAAGTCCAATGTCCATATGGTTCCCTATTATTGCTGAACATTCCGAAAATGGTACAGGGTTGCTCCCAAAAGCGTGGGTAAACAACTCTTCTTTATATTTGTATTTATAACTGGAGTTAAGGTTAAATGTTTTCATCATTATTTCTAAGTAGCTAATTACATTTTATTGACACGTTTTTCTATCTGTGTATTAAGATACGCATGTTCTCTTCTGCCTGTTATTATTTGTCAAAGTTTTACTCTTCTTGTACCCTCTTAAATCTTCAATAAAAGTAAATATTAATTAAAAAAAAACACTAAGTAATTCTTCAAGTTGAACCGTATGGAAGTTCTTAGTTTTCAGAGTCTGGAATTTCTCTCCTGTGTTCCTCAACACATGGTCAAGATAGAGTCCCATTGGAACAGCTTAACCTTCCATGGCTTGAGGCCAGAAAAATAGAGGGAGTCGGAACTAACAGATCTTCTTCTGTGTGTCCAGGGAATTTATAATCTCCCCTGTGATGAGCCTGTCCCTTTCAAGGGTCATTCCCAATCTTCCTGTCTCCCACAGCAAGAAATATGATCTAGCCTTTTGCCTTCCCCGATCCTCTGTCCTTTAGGTGTGATCATCTACCTGAGCTATGAGCTGGTAAACCTTTTGTTCCAATCTGGCCCGAGCCCTTTGCTTCTCTGGGCACTGATCCTTCTGTGGTTGATGACTCATCTCCTGGCACATTTCCTTATTCCCAGCTTCTGATTTGCAGCAAGCATCCTGGAACAAAGATCCAATACAATTATTAGAATATAAATGTGACAGAGAGTGGATGACATTTCTCCACTAGGGAAACTCCAGTACTATGGTTTCTTCAGTTACTGTAGCAGGAACGGAACATTACAGTTTTAAAAACCAAATCTTGAAAGATCAGCGACCATTCTACATGTGCATGGTTTAATGTTGTTGTTTTTGTTTCCAAAGATTCCTTTTTTGCATATTATATTTGTTGTTACGTGTTCGTTATTATTGGTTCCGAGGGATTAAATGGGAAACGTTTCGTAAAAAAAAGAAAAAAAAAGTAATGCACACCATCACTGTTTCAGTTGAGGAAATGGGCATGGGGGAAAGGCAGGAGCCCCTCCTCTTCCCATAGCATGGTCCTGACCTGAATTCGGCCCCAAAAATGTTTTTAAGTGGAGATCCCACTAGGAATTCACAGCTGCACTATGGGTGCAATTCCTTGTGGCATGTACATTTCTAACAAGTAATTTGGTCCTTGTTAGCCATGGGACCAGGCTTAGATGATAAATAATGCACTGGCTGTGGGATCCAAAAAGGACAGTTGTTGCACAGCCATGTCCAAGGCTTATGTGATCTCTACTGTCAGTGGGAACATTTGTCATGTCATAATGGGATATTCCCCAGAAGTCTCAAAAGGTGCTGGTTCAATATCAGTCAGCTGACAAATAATACCTACAATCAAGAGGAAGGTAACAATCAACTGGAGGATGATCTATTAAAAGTCACTAATTGAGGTCCTTTAATATAAAAGTAAACCTGCAGAATGACTAAAGGAGAGAAATTAGTACATGATGATCACTGTAATTGATGAAGAACAGTTTTGTAAAAATATTATTATGTAATTTTAAATGTATATTATTTATGTTTATATACTACTAGCCTGACACCTGTGCTTCGATACATTATTTAAATTCCATAAATCCAGTTATAATACTGATGATGTGAAGTTTGAAATGTAACATTTGTTGTAGGAATTCTAATGGAGAAGATTGTAATGTAAAAAATGAAGTGAGACACACGTACTGTTTTTTTCCCCCCGCTACTGAAGGCCCTCTCTGTAGACCACACTGTTTTGCTCATATGGAGACTGTGTTGTTCTGAGCACCACAGGGTGATCTTGCTGGTACTTGGCCAGCACAGCTCAGTGCACCTCAGGAGTACTATGTGCAAATATCTTTGCCGCATTCCTAAGTTACCTCCTCCTTGTAGTGTGGTTGTATCTGGCCCAACATTCCTTGTAGTGTGGTTGTATCTGGCCCAGGAGCTTTCTTGGGAGCAGTGAGAGGTGTTAGAGGGAGTTAGTCTGAGGGAATGGTGATGTGGTGGATATTTCTTCAGGTTCATGAGGGAGGCATGCATCAAAATGGCTCCTAGAAAGGTCTTTTACTATCTCCCCATGAACATTCATAAACTCAATTGTCATGCTGGCAGTTATGAGAAATGTGTATTCAGGAGTCTTGAATCACTGATTTCTGTAACTGTCCTCAACTGTCTTCAGTCTCTTTTAACTGTATTTTTACCTCACAACATTGAGGCTGAGGACAGACTACTGATCTGCCGTGCTACAGGAGCGCAGCAGAACATGGCGGGGGGGGGGGGGAACTGCTCCACAGTGTGGCATTCAGACACTGCCGCAAGGAAGCTGCCCGCAGCATCCACACTGCAGGCGGTTTCCGGTGGCGGCAGCAGAATGCTGTGCATGCCTACCCGTCCGCGTTCACACCCTCTGGGACACCACTTGGAAGTGGTGCCCAGCTGCTGTGGGAGGAGCACGCCGCCGGACGAAGTAAGTCCGGGACGCCTCCATAGGGCAGATGCGGCAGTCTGAATGCCCGCTCTGCCTCCGCTTTTAAAGCAAAGGCAGAGCGGGCCAGACTGCCAGTCTGTCCTCAGCCTGAGATCCACAGCTGAGCAACCAGAGGGAGGTGGGTGCAAGCAGGCAGGTTTTACCTCAGAACTCTGAGCTACGCAGTTGGCCAATTAAAGGGGGGGGGCAAGGAGGCAGCAGCCTGCCAGGCACATGGAAAATAATTTGGGGAACACATTTTGCCCCTTTTTGCCCCACAGGGGTCATGTTTCTCAGAAATCTCTTCGTAGTGGGGGTTGACATCATAGTAGGAATGCACTCCCCTTATTTTGGGTTTCTTGGTGTGAGGTTTGGCCTGGGCATTGAATTTTAGTGAGCACAGTGATGTTTCTATCTTGGCTGGCACCCTTCCCATTCCTTGCTGTTTACATCTATTTTGCCCTCCCCCCCCGTCCATGAAGTAGCTGACAGTGGGAGTTGGAATGAGGACTGGTTATTTGCCATCTGATTGCCTTTAATGTTGTACTAATGTTTTTAATTAATTTTATCATTTTATCTCTGGTTGTACATTGCCCAGAGCCCTGCAGTAGCAGTGGTGGGACGATTCATAAATATAACAAATAATAAATAATTGGGGGGCTGTAGGGCATACCCTTTTTCTTTACAAAAATACTCATTTATGTTACATTTAAGAAGTGGGGCACAACTATGTATTCAAAACAACATCTGAACAATCAGATATTAAGCAAGTTTATATGAACCAATTTTCTAGCACCCACGTTGTGAGAAGTTAAATAGTCTAATACAGGAAACCACTTTTCTACAAATTTGAGGTATATTTCCATAGTGGGTGGGAGTGTGTCTAATGCCAGTGGGGAGGCTGGCCCAGCAGCATTGCTAAGGTGTTTCTGCTTGGTTGGCCTCCTTCATGGATTAAAGTACCCTGGCCCTGCTCCTACACCTGACAGACACCCACCTGTCTGGTGTTGGGGGGGAGTGTGTTTAAAGGCATCAGGGAAGCTGGGCCAGCAGCAGCACTATGGTAATTTTGCTGAGCAAGTCTCAACAGCTGTAAGCATCCCACCTTTTCTCCTACACCTGGCAGGCAGCAGCCTATTCAGTGTGGGAGGGAGAGGGGTATTGCAAGCCACTGTGGAGGCGGAGCTGGCAGGATCACTAAGGCATTACTGCTGGGGCAGACTCCCTTATGGCTTTAAGCCAGCAGCATTGCTACACCTCACAGTTTGTTGTTGGGCATTCCTTATTTCCTCAGCTGTCATTAGCTCTCTGCAGTCTCCTGTAACTGGTTTGGGTTTTTTTTTTTTACCTCAGAACACAGAGCTCTGCAGCTGATCAATCAGAGAGTGGGGGGTTCAAGGAGGTAGCAGCCTGGCAGTCACATAGGAGGCAATGGGGGGCACATTTTACCCTTTTTGACCCCCTTGGGTAAAAAAAAATACCTTCTTAGTGAGCATCTACATCATAATAGGAGTGCTCGCCCCAAATTTTGTGTTTTTAGGTCCAGGGATTTGGCCTGGGTGTTGATTTTACAATGAGGGGACTTTCTTTTGTGTATGTATATATATATATATATATATATATATATATATATATATATATATATATATATATGGGAGACAGCATAGTGATAAAATTTGCAGTCCAGGGACACTACTTCAAAAATGTGGTCCGTCATTGACAGATACATTTAAAAGGCCCACCCTCTTGCCAGTCTCCTCAGCCATGCTTCCATACTGTTTGAACTGGTTTTATTACCCAATAGGCAGGTTTATGACAGATCTCACCTATTTGTTTGGGCAATTATACTTTGCAGCAGCTCTAGTATTCTTTCTAAAAGACTTTTTCTGTGCTCCAGACAGCTTACAGAAGGTCCTTGCAAATTGACCCTGCTCTTTTGTCTTCAGAGGAAGCAGAAGGCCTCAGGCAGGGCTTCAGCTTACCCATTTCTGGTGGGGGACCTCCCTCCCAGCAATACTTGTTCCCCCATCCTTACTCAGTGAAGCAGTGAGTGGAACCGTGTCAGTCAACGCTTGGACATTTTTGTTTTAGAGCTGAGAGTGACATCATAGACATTCTGAAACTTCTAGAGAGTTCTGAAATAGGATATGATGTCACAGAAGTCTCTGCCCTTCCCACAATGTTCCTTGGTTAGGGTTGCCAGCTCTGGGTTGGGAAATATTGGGAGATTTTGGGGTTAGAGTCTGAGGAAGGCAGGATTTGGGGAGGGGAGGGACTTCAATGGAGTATAATTCCATAGAGTCCACCTTCCAAAGTGGTGATTTTCTCCATGATCTTGGTTGCCTGTTGTAATCCCAAAAGATCTCCAGTTACCACCTGGAGTTGTTAAACCTATCCCAGGGATTGCCAGCTCAAAGACCTCAAGGCCTCGAGATCCTAGCCTTAGACTTGGCAGTTCCTGGAAGAATGTTGTCTAAGCTTATCATGTCAGACTGCAGGTGGGGCTCTTATGACACAATGCTTTAGGCATTTTATTGAGAGAGGGGATCTTATGCTCAAAGCCTTCCCTTGATAAAAAATGAGCAAACTAGAGAAATAAGCTTTCTCCAGAGCATGCTGGCTTTCTGGGTGTCTGAGATCTTTTTTTTTCCTCCCAAGGAAAGAAAGCTTTGTCTTGTAAGTAAGTACAGTGTAAGTAAGATGAGGAAGTGTTGAATTTCCTGTTCGTCCATGATGCAGAGAAGCAATCAAAGTCTTGATGGGTTTTTAGGGCTATGCGTACCTTTTGGCTGGCTCTGTTTCCCTATGAGAGTGGTCCTTTCCACACTAGACCTTAAATCCTGGTTTGACCCTGTCCCCAACCTTACATTATATACTACACATGAGTTCACCCCTGTAATTATCTCAGGGTATTTTTTGTTTCCACATTACATTGAGGCCACCCCATTTTCATCTCACACTTGTCCCGGGATAAACAGATGCTGTTATAACCAGGGATAAAGGCAAGGTATTGTGTCCCGAGTTGAACTCTGATAAAACCAGGGATGAGATCCAAGCGTGGAAAGGATCAGTGTTAACTCCCTCTTCTACCTGCTAAGCTTTCTCCCTGGCCCTTGGTGTGCTTGCTTTTGGGCCTACTGTACATGGAGCCACTTTCGAAGTGACAAGAGGCTAGTTCCTTGACTTCTGACTGTGCACCCAGGTTTATCTGTCTGGGTCCCCCCCCCATAAAACTGGCAGACCTTCCATTTAAGGGATTACTGGATCAAGTTAGCATTGGATGACATTGCAACAGATATTTTGCCAGACTTTACAAAATTGTTGCTAGACAGCTGGCACTGGGGACCATTGTGTAATATCGGCTGGTTCCAAGGACTGTCTCTTCCAAGCATTTCTCCTGTGGAGGAGCCTTTTACTCTCTCCTCCTTGCCAAAGGAAAGCCCTGGGCTTGCTTTCTTTTATGACAAAAACAAAAAGAAAAATTGCTAGCTGCTGGAAATACTTTTAGGAACTTGTGAGCTACTAATGCTTCTTTCTTTCTTTCTTTCTTTCTTTCTTTCTTTCTTTCTTTCTTTCTTTCTTTCTTTCTTTCTTTCTTTCTTTCTTTCTTTCTTTCTTTCTTTCTTTCTTTCTTTCTTTCTGCCTTTTTTCAAAACACATTGGCCTTTGCACTGTACAGCCTCGGCTTTTTATTTTCTATCCAGTATTCCTGACCTCCTGGGGATTGTGTAATATTTACATGGTTGCAGATAATAACTGGAGTCAGGGCCTTAGTTTCAAGAAAGCAAGCTGACAACTGCAAATTCTGCTTCCGCCAGATGTTTGCTTTTGCACAGCTAGCCACATGAAAAGCACTCACTTAAACAACTTTGTTCAACCCCTGTGACAAGCCTCAGATTTTATAATCAGATTGCTTACTATGTTTCATGTTAAACTGGCTATTTATATAACAGTGTGTTCGTCTCCCCACCCTCAAGGGATCTTTCCTTTCTCTCCTTATTCAACTACTCAGTGCGCATGGGCACACTGAGCTGCAGTGATTCATGTTCTTTAGGAATTGTGATAGGGTTGCCAAGTCTGGGTTGGAAAATACCTGGAGACTTTGGGGGTGGAGCCAAGAAAGGGTGGAGTTTGGGGAGGGGAGGGGCCTCACCATGGTACAGTGCCATAGAGTCCACCCTTCAAACTAAACCATTTTCTCCAGGGGAGCTGATCTCTGTCAGCTGGAGATCAGTTGTAAAAGCAGAAGATCCCGAGGCCCCACCTGGAGGCTGGCAACCCTAAATTGTGATATATGTTGAGTAGATTCTGGCAGCATTGAGAAGCAATGACAAAAAATGCTGGAAGACTTTAGAAGGAAAGGGGAAAAGTTCATCATCCATCTTCCTGTGCAGCCCCACTTTGGGTCTGTAATTGTGCAGGCCAGTTACGGATATTTTGTTTTCCAGCTAAAAACTCCAAAATGGGGGTGTCCTGCCCCTCCCGGAGCTGGCATATGCATGGGATTTCCCACCAATGTCTCATGTACTTCGATGCCAGGTGCCCCCTTTCCCTCAGTTCCTTTTCCACCACCACATGGATAGGATGCTTCTAGTGAAGCTCAGTTGGTTTTTGTCATTCTGATAGAGATTAGTTTTTCTTCATCACTAAGTCGTGTTTTCTTTTTTTTGGACATTGAGAGTCTACTACCTTTGAAGAATGGTCACCTATGGTTTTCAAGGTGTTTTTCTTTCCACCAATCATCTTACTTGTGGTCCCTCTAGAACAGGTCCTGAGAGAACAGCTCTGAAATAACTTGTAACTGACCCAAGCAGGAGCATAGAGTTAGTAAATTCCTGGGGGGGGGGCTGGGGCTCTTGTGCATGCACGCACATGGGGACCATGTCCCCGCTGCCACTGCCACCACAGCCACAAGAGCCTCCCCCCTGGCCCGCCCGCTTGCCTGCCCAGCTGGCCAGCCGGCTGGCTTCCCTAAATCCACTCGCTCTCTCCCTTCCTCCTCCCTCCCAGGGCCATCTGGGGATCGCCCAGCGTAATGGCATCACCCGGAAGTGACGCCATCATGCTGGGCATATTGCCGGGTCGATGCTCTGGCAATCGCCCCAAAACTCTATGGTGCCATAGAGTTTTGGGGCGATTGCTAGAGTGTCGCCCCAGCAACGTGCTCGGTGTGATGGCATCACTTCTGGGTGATGCCATCATGCTGGGCAGTCCCTGGATGCCCCAGGGAGGAGGGAGGGAGAGAGCGAGTGGGTTGGCTAGCTAGCTGGCTGGCCGGGAAGCTCTTGCGGTGGTGGCAGTGGGTGGGCAGCGGTGGCAGTGGGCGGGTGGGCAGGTGGCAAGGGAGGCGCGGCAGTGGTGGTGGGTGGTGGTGGGGCAAGCGCCCCGTTTCGCCGGGGGCTCAGTCCCCCCTGGGAAACTTCAGGGGTAGCCTGAGCCCCCGAGTCCCCCCATAGTTGACACCTATGGACCCAAGGTCACACCAGCAGCTACATGTGGAGGAGTGGGGAATCAAACCTGGTTCACCCTGATTAGAGTCTGTGCTCCTAACCGCTACACCAAAAGGATGACAGACTTCGTTCCATTATGGACCTGAGGGTTCTGAAAGACTTTATTGCTTACCACAAATTCTGAATGATTTCCCTACAAGGCATCCTACTGCTTCTCACAACAGGGGCCTGGATGGCTACACTGGACCTCCAGGATGCTTACTCCCATCTGAATATTTGCCCCCACCCCCGCCACAGGCAGTTCCTGAGGTTTGCGATAGGAGATGACCACTATCAATACAAAGTACTTCCTTTCAGGATCTCCACAGCACCAAGATTTTTCACAATGATGATGGTTGTTGTGGTGGCTTACCTACGTTTCCAAGGGATGACAGTCTTCTCATACATAGATACATAGTCTTCTGGTGGTGGACTCAGAGGAAAATCTGAGAAAAGACATTCAGCAGACCCTCAACTTACCGTATTTTTTGCTCCATAAGACGCACTTTTTCTCCCAAAAAAAGTGGGGGGGGGAAGTGTGTGCGTCTTATGGAGCGAATACTGCCCAGGGAGAACCCCCCTCCCTCCCCCGCTCACCATTCCCGAGCCTCAGCATGGCCGCCGGCCCGGGAAGAACCCCCCTCCCTCCCTCGCTCACCATTCCTGGGCTGCGGGGGGGAGGGAGGGAGGGAGGGAAGAGCTGGGTCTGAGTGGCGTTAAGCCACTCGGGCCCAAGCAAGGGGGGGGGGAGGGAAACACCCTTTCTTTCTGTCTTTCTTTTTTTCTGTCTTCCTTCCTTCCTTTTCTCTCTCTCCTCCCTCCCTCCCTTCCTGTTCCTTCCTTCCTTCCTTCCTTTCTTCTCTCCCCCCCACCTACCTACTATTTGGTTCAGAATATTTTTTTCCCTGTTTTCCTCCTCTAAAACTAGGTGCGGCTTATGGAGTGAAAAATACGGGACTTGCCACTCTTGGTTTCAAAGTAAATTACAAGAAATCCCATTTCCATTTTTTGGAGCAACTCTAGGCAGTGCTGTCATTTGTGCAAGTCCTGGAGCACATCTGGCTAAATAGTTAACTGCTCCCATTGTAGTTTCCAGTTTTGATCTGAACTTGGGTACTTCCTGTTTCCCTACTGCAGTAATCTTTTCTGGGTTAGGTTTTATGCCATCTTCAGTTAGTGTATGACCAAAACAGATAACACTGTCCACTCCAATCTGCATCTTTTGAAGACTTAATTTCAGATTTTTCTCCCTGCATTTTTCAATAGTGCTTTTGGTTATTATCATGTTCTTTTCCAGTGGAACCACGTACTAGTATGTCATCAATATGTACTTCCGCACCTTTCCATTCTTCCATTACTTCGTATTCTTTGAAGAAATTCCTGAGCAGAGAAAATTCCAAAAGGTGTTCTGGTGACGCACCAACACCCAAATAGTGAGTTGAGAGTAGTTCGTTTGCTGCTTTCTCATCTAGCTTTAGTTGCCAGTGTCCAGTTCGTGCATCCAATACACTGAAATAATTGTCTCTTGAAAGCTTGTGAGGTATGTCCTCTGACATTAAGAGTTTGTAGTGTTCTGTCATGATGACTTGGTTTAAGTCTCTAGGGTCTAGACAAATGCGTAATTGTTTGGAGTTTTTCTTCTCTGTGGCAAACATAGAGCTGACCCATTTTATGGCAACCGTAGAGTGGACCGATTCTATGGCTTCATCTACTTTTATCAAAACTCCAGTTTGTTCCATTTGTTTGAGTTCTTAGTTTTCTCCTTAAGAGCAATTGGTACTCTTCTTTGTTCTTGGTTCACAGGTTTTGCATCTGCTTTCAGCTTTATATGGCACACTCCTTGTAAACAGTCTAGCCCTGTAAACACATCTGAGAATTCTTCTTTCACTTTTTGCTTTGTTAGCTTTGTGTCTCCTGCATTCAACAGTCTCACAGGCCGATTTCGCACTAGCGTTTGCCCCAGGTTTACCCTCATGCTTGCACCAGAGCTTCTGGTCGATTTCACACCAGTTGCTCCGGGCTCACGTTTTGCTCTGGAGTATCTCCCTGCTGCACCGGAGTTTCCCTGGAGCAAACACATCCTATTTACTTTGGGGAAGAACCCAAAATGAAAACACGCCCACTCGCCTGCCTTTCATCAGGGCCGTCCCATTGTGGGAGTTTCTAAAAATTTTTTGGAGAAAACCCTTTGTCACGCTATATTGAAAGGGCTGAGGTTCCAAGTGGGAAAACGAAGAAAATACTCCGGAGGAAACTGGGAGGGGAAATTCCAGAGAGAACGAGAGGCAACTGGCCAGTGCGAAATCAGCCACACTCTTTTTTAGGTTCAGTTGTTTACTTTAATTCCAATACTGACTTTGTATTTTTCCCTCCACAATGCAAAATGTAAGGGTATGCAAAATCTCATTGTGGTTGCACTATAGGGTATATTTTTCAAACACCTCTAATGGATATTACCCATATCCTGTCAAGGTTGGTAACCCCTCCCCTTTCCAATTTACCTCTGATTGATAGCAGCTTGTGATGTGTTTGGGCTGGTGTGCAGTTAACAGCAGCTCCTATATCTGTTTTGAACTTAATCGAGTGCTTATTTTTGCCTACTTTTACATCCACCATTGTTTCCTTTTCTTTATCTTCTGTATTTGTGACTGCTCCCAAAATTGTGTTATCTGTGCTGCTATACCTTTCCAGAGATCCCTCTCCTTTTTATTCTCTGCAATGCATAGCTGGGCAAAATAATTCTATGTGTCTCTCTCTCTCTTTTTGCACTTAATAGCAAACTTTCTCTTATGTTAGGCATCCCTCCCCTTTGTTTGCCTCACATTGTTTTGTCTTTTCCTTGTCCAGAAACATAATTTTGGTGAGGCCTGGTGATCTCTTATCCTGCTTGTTTGTGATATATCACTTCTTTCTTAATTTCATGCGCTTCTTGTGATTTATTTTATATTATTTTCACTTGCGCTCTAGACATTTCGTATGCACATGCTATTTTTAGTTCTTTCTCTTAACATGAGGTCTTCCTCCTAGAGTGATTTCTCCTGAATTTCCTTTGAACTGGATCCCGTTAAAATCCTGTCTTTTATCATATTGTTGCTGTTATGAAAGCACAGTCTTCAGCAATAAGGCAGAGGTGTATCACCCACTCATCCACTGGTTCTGGCATTCCTTGGTGCCTTTCATAAAATAATTTGCACTGTATGGAGACTTTCCCCCCTCTGGGTATGTAGAATGCCTCAAACAATGTAAACAGGACTGTGCGTTTCTCTCTGTCCTCTGCTGATGTTTTGCCACTAGTGCTCCAGGCCCTGCAAATCTCTCTACTTTTCTGCCCAGTGTTGATTTGAAGCTGGGAAGCCTTCTGTTCCTCAGACGACTCATCTGCCTCTGGGCTTGCAAATACCAGTTCCATGACTTCATCTAGTGGGCCCAATTAGGGTTGCCAAGTCGAATGTACTCACCGGCAGGGGGGAGTTCTCCTTTGCCCGGGAGCTCCCCCGGCGATGTCACCCGGAAGTGACGTCATCATGTTGGGGGCGTCGCCCTGGCAACACCCCCAACATGATGATGTCACTTCCGAGTGACGTCATAACGTGGGGGAAGTCGTCCTGGCTGGATGACTTCGGGGGTGGGGTTTCCCCCGCCGGCCGAATGCTGGCCAGCGGATCGGGAACCCCTATAGCGGGGGATCCCCCGCCCCCTGGGCTGACTTGGCAGCCCTAGGCCCAATTCTCACCTATATTTCCGTGTTTGAAGTCCATAGAGGGAACTTGTCTGGTGCTGAATGCTATTCTGTTCAGTTCTGTTTTCAGTTTGCCTTTCAAACTACAGCTGGGCATTCAAGCTGTTTGAGATGGGTGCAGAAGTTCCATGATGGCACACATGGGCCCTGCTAGGCAGCTGTCTTAAGCTTGTCAGTAGGGATGTTTGCTGCCATGTGCTTGTGAACTCTTGGAAACTAGTGGAAGTCCCACAAGCCTTATGAAGACTAACAGCTTGATAAAGATACCAATTCAAAACAGACCTGTCATGTATTACTGACCCTGATGTCTTCATTGTGAGGCTTCTGCCTTATGCAGTCAAGGATCAGACCTTTGTTGATTAAACAGAGTTCTTTATTCCCAGTTACTACATTACAGGTCCTCGGATCATTGTTAGAGATAAGGTATACAATAGAAGCAGGATTAATATACCCTCCAGTACAATTTGAATTCCCCATAGGTAACCAATCACAGGGAGGGAAAAACCGCGGGCTAAAGGCCCTTTGGCCATTTGCTTCCCACAGGAAAAAAGGTGACGTGTGAAGCTGTAAATTTCCCCTCTTAAACCAGACCCCTCAGATGTATCCATCTTGTGCATAACAAATAACTCGCCAAGGTCTTCACACGCCGATAAGAAATGTTCCGTGTCTCCCCCGGCAGGGAGGAAAGGAATGCAGAGGCGCGGAGGGGTGAGAGGCCGCTTGTTCTAATGTGCTGTAGTCGCCACTCTCCCGGACCAAATGGTTACACTGACCAGACCTATTGTGGGCCATAAACCCAGGGCCATAAAATAGTCAATTGGAACCTGATACATGATTGAGATAACAGGATGTTACAGAGGGACTGGAAAACATGCCATATGGGAAGAGATTATACAAAGCATACAGGCAAACCTTTGTTAGAAGCTTTAGATTCTGACATTCATCCTCCAAGGGACTTATCTTCAGCTGTTGAAGAGAATGTTTCTATCTGTTCCTACAACCTAAGAGGGTAGTTTATAGGCTCAGTCCCTTCAGGATTGTATTCCAGCAGGGTTTACGTCCCACTTGTAGTTGTAGGTCTTTTAATGTAATAACACACTTTGTGCTTTATTTGTACTTTGCACGATAGTTTATATCTTATCTCACTGTAAATATTTTTGTAAAAAACAGATTCTGTTTAAATTCTTCAAGGCTGCATTTGTATGTTTGGTCGATTCTATTATCAGCAACCTTCTCCTTGCTAGTTTCCAGGTGGTGGCAGGAGAGCTGAAATGACAACTTTTCTCCCAGTTACAGAGATCAGTGTTTCCCTGGAGAAAATGGCTGCTTTGGAAGGTGGATTCCATGGCATTAAAATGACTGAGGCCCCTCCTATTCCCAACCTCCACTCTCCCTCAGTCTCTGCACCTAAAATCTCCAATAATTGCCAAAGTCAGAGCTGGCAATCCTAATTGTATATGTTGTTCCAACTTCAGTCTATGTAACTGAGACAAGTATATGGGAACTCTAACAATCTTAAAGTTTCCACTGGACTCAAACTTTAGTTTTCATGTCAATATTATCGGGAAATAGCTTTATTGCCTCTGTAGAATTATTTGGTGCTACTGAGAAATTCTGTTTTCTTCCTCTCCCCATACCCAAAGTAGGGCATATTAATAACTTGGCCATTTTAGTTACTGGAGGAAATAAGATTTAGCTGATACTGTTTCTAGCTGAGAACACAGAACAGTTATCGAAGGGAAAGTTGCCTCCTTTTCTTTTTAAAAAGAATGATATCCTCTAAAACAGGGGTCCCAAACGTGGTGCCTGCCAAGTGTTTTTAGAGAGAAGGTGGGACCAGGTGGGGCTCCTTGACTGGCTATTGGACATCTGAGTGGCTTTGCAGATTTAAAATAGCATTGTTTGTGTGGCAACTGCCACTGCAATGTTGGTTTTCTTCTCTTTCTCACTGCTCTGTACCAGTGTATTCTTAATTTTTCCCCCTCATGTTTCATACAATTGGGCTTCCTCTATTGGGGGTGGGGGCTCTGCCTACTTGGCTAGCCATTTTGGGGTTGTGCCCACCACCTTGTGTCAGAATTCCAAAGGTGCCCACAGGCTTAAAAAGATTGGGGGCCCTTGCTCTAAAGTGTCTTTATCGAAAAAAGGGATGCAGTGGCATACCGAGGGTATGTGGTATGTGGGTATGTGGTCCACCCCGGGTGCAGCTGAAGGAGGGCCCTTGAAGCCAGCATCATGCTGTATCCAGCCTTTCCTTTTATTTTTAAAATGCAGTTCTGGCTGCAGCCACTAGGGGCTCAGGGAAGTCTGAGCATAGCAAAAAGTGCTCTACAATCAGCTAGACTTTCCGTTCTCCAAGACTGAAGCAAACTTGGGCCACGGTCACACAGCCCTTTAAAGAGGGAGGAACTGCTGTTTCCTCCTGCATTTAAAGGGGCCGTTCAGAACAGTCAGACAACGCCTGCGCCGAAGCGGGCTCCATCGCGGGTTTCGCCCACATTTTCTGACCCCGGGAAAATCAAGTCTTTTCCCAGTGGTCACGTGAGAAACCCGCGATTGATTGGACCCCGCGTGAGGAACCCACAATGTTTGCGAGAGAGGGCTGTCAAGATCATCCCTCCCACTTCCCCCCCCCCTTTTGCACTTGGGCACTTGGGAACTCAAGCACCCAAGTGCAAAGGGAGGAGGAACCCACTCTGCTCCAAGCCCTGTCGGCCACCGCTGCCTGGCACCCTCCTCCCAAGGTTCTCCCCAAACTTACCAGGAGGCCGGCAGGGCTTGGGGAAGGGTGCCTCCCATGGCCACCGCCACCAGCCACCGCCACCAGCCACCACTGCCTCCGCCACCCACTGCCGCCACTGCCAGCTGCCGCCACCACCTCCTCCTCCGCTGGGGTTTGGATGTGTAATCATCCCAACCCGAACAAAGGGTTCTCGGATTTAAACCACCGTGTGACCACGGCCTAGCTTAATAGATCATACAACCAAGCCAGCACGCTGATAGCTGCTACAGTAATTGCTAGCCTACAGGTCATTTTCTCCAATAGTCTAGCCTTTGTCTCTTCCTTTTCTTGCACCCAGCTCAGCCAGTTCTTGAAACACAGTAGGGTGTTGCAGCAAGAGAAAACAACTTTTCCCTCTCTTAATTTATCTCCTTCTTTTCTACATGTTTCTCATTCATTTCTTTCTTCCTTCATCTAATTTTTCTGTGTGTCCCCCCCCCCCACACACAATTTTCACTTCTTGGTCTCAAGACCTTTTCACTCCTAGCCTGCTTGGTGACAGAATGTATTTAAAAGTAGTGTAGTAGCAAACTTTTGTTAATATTATGAACAGAAGGCACTGGTTTTGTTGGGCTCTGTACATTGCACTGGTTCTGCCGGGCTTCAGTTTCTACAGCAGAGATTTTCTGTTTTGACTTTAGACCTTTGGAAAGAATGCAAGATGGGGGCACCTTCTTGGGGGGCAGGAAGAGTATCTTTCTTAACATCCAGGCTGGTGAAGCTTGTGATCACTGTTTTGTGATGCTTTGGCTAGTGTTAGTAAAAGTTAGTACAAAGGCAGATTCCTAGCTCTCAGAAACACCTTGCAGATGTTTGGGATGGTCACCTCTTGGGCTTCAAAATAGAGAACAGAGCCCTCCCAAGTGCCTGCTCAGGGCATGAGTGGTTTGATGGTGGGTTTTGTTTTGGTTTTTTGCTGACAAGTCACAGGTGACTTATTGCAACCCTGTAGGGTTTTCAAGGCAAGAGAACGCATGGAGGTGGTTTGCCACTGCTTGCCCCCACATTGTCTGTCCCTGTTTAGCTTCGGCGATCTGATGAGATCAGGCTATCCTGGGGCAGTCCCAGTCAGGGCTAGGCTGAGAGTAACGTGACTGGCCCAAGGTCCCCCAGCAAGCTTCAGTGGCATGAGTGGGGATTTGAACCTGGATTTCCCAGATCCTAGTCAGACACTTTAACCACTATACCATGCTGGTTCTTGTGATGAAATGGTGTGTTGGAATTTTTGTTTAACTGGCATGATTATATACACGAAGCTAAATATTATATATACGAAGCTAGATATACGAAGCTAGATTATATATACGAAGCTAGAGAGCCAGTTTGGTGTAGTGGTTAAGTGCATGGACTCTAATCTGGGAGAACCGGGTTTGATTCCCCACTCCTCCACTTGCACCTGGCTGGATGACCTTGGGCAAGCCATAGCTCTGTACCAGCTGTTCCCTCAAGGACAGCTTGGGAAAGAGCTCTCTCAGCCCCACCCACCTCACAGGGTGTCTGTTGTGGGGAGGGGAAGGGAAAAGGAGTTTGTAAGCCGCTCTGAGACTCCCTTGGGGAATGGAGGGCGGGGTATAAATCCAATCTCTTCTTATTCTTCTTCTTAAATAAGAGAAGTTTTTCAATGTCTGCATTTCTTTTCTAGCCATTGAATACAATGTTTGGGTCTAGGGCCACCAGACTTAGTTCTGCTGCCTCAGACCAACACAGCTACCCACCTGGATCTATTTTCTGGCCATTCGTATTATTCATTTTATTTCATGACTATTTCAGAAAATAATTTTGTCATATAGAGGAGGGGCCCTGAGCTAGATAGCCCCAGCCTAGCCTGATCTTCTCGGATCTCAGAAGCAAAGCAGGGCCAACGCAGAGCCAGACAATGGCAAACCACCTCCGAACATCTCTTGCCTTGAAAACACTATAGGGTCACCATAAATCTGCTGTGACTTGATGGCAAGGGAAAAAAATAGAGGGAGGTGTTAAAAAATTACCCACCCCGAGAGATAAATAGGCTAGGTCTGCCACTGAAGGCATGTAAAGGTTCATGCGGCAATTAGCTTTATTTTAATGGTACATAAGTTTGGAAAAACAACACTTTATAGAGGGCTGCTTTTTTTCCCCCCTTTACAGGAAGGAGTAATTGAAAATGGTACGATTGCGTATGAAAACTGGCTTGTACCTGGAAGTGCTGTCTACAGACAGTTTTGGATCTTTAATGTGGAGAACCCTGCAGCAGTGATGAAGAATGGGTCACGCCCAATGCTGAAACAGAAGGGCCCTTACACGTACAGGTAGGCATGGTCTGGTGGGAAGGGAGAAGCATTCATTGTGCTAGTTGAGGTTCAGTTGTGCTAGCTGAGAGCCAGTTTGGTGTGAGAGCCAGTTTGGTGTGGTGGTTAAGAGCGGGGACTCTAATCTGGGAGAACCGGGTTTGATTCCCCACTCCTCCACTTGCACCTGGCTGGATGACCTTGGGCAAGCCATAGCTCTTTACCAACTGTTCTCTCAAGGACAGCTAGGGAAAGAGTTCTCTCAGCCCCACTTACCTCACAGGGTGTCTGTTGTGGGGAGGGGAAGGGAAAGGAGTTTGTAAGCTGCTCTGAGACTCCAAGTGAGTGAAGGGCGGGGTATAAATCCAATCTCCTCCTCCTCCTCCTCTTCTTCTTCTTTCTTCTTTTCTTCTTCTTCTTCTTCTTGAGGTTCTCCCTGTCTGCATAGCCAACACCATTTCATGTTCTAGACTGGTTTTGTTCTCTGCTGAGAGTCTTGGTCCAGTGTCTGGGGAAAACCTGGCAATTGGCTGTGTGTTTTCTTTAATGCTAATCTGCTGATGCTTAAGGTTCTATGAGGTGCCAGCTAGCCAGATTATTCCTGAAGAGTCTTGCATCCTAGAAAGCAGAGGGTAGAATCAATTTGGAAACCTCTCCCTCACCTTCATAATACAGAGGGGACATGACCAAAGATGTGATGGATTTCTCTTCATCTGATCTCATTACATCCAAATTGACGTTGATGTTCTTGGAGGTTTTGTTACAGCAGCCAACATGCATTTTCTAGTGCAGGGGAAATGTGGAGCCTTATGCAGCTCATGTTAGGCATATGTCTGTACCATGGATCTCGGTAGAACAACTAAGCCTGTGTTTAACTCTGATGTGCAAAGTGTCACCAGGTCACAACCAATGCTCCCTCTAAGCTGTGGAGTCCTGTGAGCAGAAATTCTACTTTGTGAGCTACTGGCATTAAAACTGGGAGTGAGTGATTTGGCTGCTGCAGAAATTAGTTTGCTCTGGAGCCATCCTTTCTGAGCTAAGACAAAAATCTGTGAGCTGGAGGCTAAAAAACGGTGAGCTAGCTCACACTAACTCAGCTTAGAGGGAACACTGGTCACAACCAGTTTACAATGACTCCACAGGGTTTTCAAGGCATGAGACAAACAGTGGTTTGCCATTATCTGCCTCTGCATAGTGACCCTGGACTTCAGATGGAGACTCCAAGTGCTTTAGTTAGTTCTTTGTTTGCTTCTTTTATACCCCCAGCTTTCTCCCCAACAGAGACCCCCAAGTGCTCTGCAACATTATTCTCCCACCCTCTATTTTCTCCTCACAGGAGCCCTGTGAGGTAGGTGAGGTTGAAAGTGTGAGTGGCCCAAGGGCACCCAGCAAGCTTCCACAGCAGAATGTCATGTACACACAAGAAGGTGCACATTGTTTCAGATCCTGGCCAAATTGGTGCCATTTTGCTTAACCTCTATGCCTACAATGGCTAATTTCCTCCCTCCACTGGAGGACTTGGAGGGGGGACTGCTTTTTAAATGAGTAATAGCTATATCACTTTGATGTTAATGTTATGATCTATCACAGCAATGTACTAGTTCCATGCTTTAATTACTTTTAAAAGTTGGCCTCTTGCCCTTTTTGTTGCATAGTTAAGAACATAAGAACATAAGAAAAGCCAATGTTGGATCAGGCCAATGGCCCATCCAGTCCAACACTCTGTCACACAGTGGCCAAAAACACCAGGTGCCCTCAGAAGGTCCAGCAGTGAGGGCAGGAAGCCCTCCCTCTGTTGCCTCCCCAAACACCAAGATTACAGAGCATCACTTGCCCCAGACAGAGTGTTTCTATCTATACTTTGTGGCTAATAGCCACTGATGGACTTCTGCCCCATTTGTTTATCCAGTTCCCTCTTGAAGCTGTCCATGCTTGTAGCCACCACCACCTCCTGTGGCAGTGAATGCCACGTGTTAATCACTCTTTGGGGGAAGAAGTACTTCCTTTTATCTGTTCTAACCCGACTGCTCAGCAATTTCATGGAGTGCCCCCGAGTTCTTGTATTGTGAGAAAGGGAGAAAAGGACTTCTTTCTCTACCTGCTCTATCCCATGCATAATCTTATAAACCTCGATCATGTCACCCCTCAGCCGTCGTTTCTCCAAGCTTAAAGAGCCCCAAGCGCTTCAACCTTTCTTTATAGGAAAAGTGTTCCAACCCTTTTATCATTTTAGTTGCCCTTTTCTGCACTTTTTCCAATGCTATAATATCTTTCTTGAGGTGTGGCAACCAGAACTGTACGCAGTACTCCAAATGAGGTTGCACCATCGATTTATACAGGGGCATTATGATACTGGCTGATTTGTTATCTATTCCCTTCCTAATAACCCCCAGCATAGCATTGGCCTTTTTCATTGCAGTCGCACACTGTCTCGACATTTTCATTGAGTTATCTACTATGACTCCAAGATCTCTCTCTTGGTCAGTCTCCGCTAGTTCGGACCCCATCAACGTGTATTTATAGTTAGGATTTTTGGCTCCAGTGTGCATCACTTTGCACTTGGCCACATTGAACCCCATTTGCCACATTGATGCCCACTCGCCCATCCTTGACAGATCCCTTTGGAGTGCCTCACAATCCTCCCTGGTTCTCTCCTCCCTGGTTCTCACCACCCTGAACAACTTCATGTCATCTGCAAATTTAGCCGCTTCACTGCTTACTCCCAACTCCAAATCATTACTAAACAAGTTAAAAAGCATCGGATCGAGTACTGATCCCTGCGGGACCCCACTGCTTACCTCCCTCCACTGAGAAAATTGCCCATTTATACTCACTCTCCGTTTCCTTTTAATTAGTCAGTTTTTGATCCACAAAAAGACTTGTCCTTTTATCCCATGACTATTGAGCTTACTTAGTTGTGAGGGGAAAGATAGGGGCTGCACATTTCTCTGAATAACCTAGCAACTAAAAGTGCTGGAGACTCTTAATATATTTTTTTAAAAGAAAGCCAAGAACTAGTACATTGTTGCAAAAGATTGTTATAACATTACAGCTATTACCATTTCTTTTTTTTTTTAAAAAAAGCCTGGAAACAGTGGCGGGGGAGAGGGAAACCACAGAACCGCTGAGACAAGGAACCTTCAGTGTGGATGTTCCATTCACAGCCTCACCATTCACAGCAGCAATGAGAGCTACCTAGAGAATCTTCACCTTGTGGAAGAAGCTTTGCTTTCAAACAATGTTTTCATGTGTGAGTAAGTTCTTCTATC
The DNA here is from genome assembly GCA_029233225.1 of Lepidodactylus listeri. Classification (NCBI taxonomy): domain Eukaryota; kingdom Metazoa; phylum Chordata; class Lepidosauria; order Squamata; family Gekkonidae; genus Lepidodactylus; species Lepidodactylus listeri. The sequence goes on from JARCFY010000008.1 coordinate 102,538,999, forward strand.
TTTCCCTTCCAAGGCTGCGGTATTTACCCAAACAAAACATCACTGAGAATCCAGACTCAACGGTGTCTTACTTCTTGCCAAACATTGCTCGCTTTGAACCTGAGCTTTCCATTGGCCCAGAAAATGACACGTTCACTGTTGTCAACCTTGCTGTTGTGGTAAGTAAGCTAGGTCTCAAATCTTTACTTTTTTTTTTTTTTGAGAATCCAGTGATCTGATATATTATCAGTGCTGCAGAAGGGTGTGTCTTGTTTTTGTGTGCTTCAGAACATAGACTCAGAAGCAAAGAAAAGTTTGGGCAGGAAAACGTGTCATGGCTTGCCTGTTCTTCATTCCGAAATGTTGTAGAGTTTGTCTTCAAGCAGCCACCGTCTCCTCTCTCTTGCCCCAGCCCATGGGGACAAGCTGTCCCAAATCCCTTGACCGCCCTATACTTGGCTCTTCTGACAGGGCTACTAACAATGGTACCAATTAGTGCCAGAGCGGTACCCTCTCTAGAGCCATTCAATCCCGCTGAGACTGCAGTCCTTAAGAAAAGCACATTTCTCTCTGTTACATATTTTCCTGCTTGGACACCTTCCTTGAAATCCTCCAGAATAAAAAGCAACAAGAAGACACTGGATTAATTCATAATATTTTCTTTTTGTCCCTCCCACCCCCCGAAGACCTTAGACGAATCAGTGTACTGGGAAACAAAAGCGAAGATGTATCCTTTTCTTTTCTGTATTCCCACGGTCTTCCTAAATGAATAAATAGAGAAAAGAAAAGAAAAACACACTGGTAACGACCTTGGGACATGAGCTGTAGAATGGTGCTAGACTTCTTGGCATCCCTTTGAGTTATTGTTTGCCTATTTATACGGGAGTAATGATTAGCTTTCTTCAGGGTGTGTGAGGTGTTTCTCCTCTTGTTCCTGAAGGGTGATACATTATTTCTTTCAGTCTAGATTGCAGGCCGTGGCAAAACACCTCTGAACATCTCTTGCCTTGAAAACTCCAACGTGTTGCTAAAAACCATAGGGGGATCAACCTGTCAACTATTTGGGTCCCCCCCCCAAAAAAAAAACACGTGAAGGATGGACTAAATCTGGTGAACTGTCTCTTCGGTTCTTCATGGGTTGTGATTGACTCAGAAATGCAAGCGCAACTCAGTGATAAGCACAGACGCACATTTCCAAGTGTTGGTCGCACGTCACTTTTCTCGGCTACCTTGATAAACCCCATAAATAAATATTTGTTGTTGTTCAGTTGCACAGTCGAATCTGATTCTTCGCAATCCCATGGACCATATCACACCAGGCCTGCTTCCAATCCTACCTACCTACCTACCTACCTACCTATCTACCTACCTACCTACCTACCTACCTACCTACCTACCTATCTATCTATCTATCTATCTATCTATCTATCTATCTATCTATCTATCTATCGTTGTATTTGTATCCTTCCTTGCAAGGCAGCCTCAGGGTGACTCACATTCTTAAAACACCTTTACAAAATACATAAATAGTTAATACAGTTTAAAACCAATAAAACATCATAAAAATCCAAACATTAATAATAAAAGTGCTGTTGGTGTTCTTGTTTCAAGATGGTCCAAAGTTTAATTAATCTCTACAATCAAGCCAACCGTCCAGCCACTGGGTTTTTTTTGTAAAAATTTTTTATTGCTTTTTTAATCTATTGTACATACTACATGCTAAATCTACGCTAAATTATCTTATACAGAGAATACAGTTTGTAATGTTACAAATTCAGAGTATTATTATATTGAAAAGCAAAGTTAAATCTTGGTATCATCTGTTACCTCTATTTTGTTGTTTAGATTAATATTAAAAGCTAGCTAGCTGGATTACATACAGACATAGAAGTATCTAAAAATTAGGTTTAAATCATTATCTGACATAGTGTGTCATGATATTAAAAAACAGTTCAACATTATTTTTTCTTCGGTCCTCTTCTTTTCTTCTTTTTTTCTTCCTGAGGCTTAGGAGCTGCGGCCCCTTTTCAGGATCCGACTGTTCTTCAGTTTTTCCGCTTTCAGAGCCATTAAATCCATATATACTTTCTTGCGGTCCCAGTGAATCGTGTGGCCCAGTCTCTGCTTTTTTCTTCTTGCGCTTTCCCAAAAATTTTTTTGCCTTTTCGATAGAGTCAGTTTTATATTTCTTGGCTTTAAAACTGATTGTCAGTCCCTCTGGAATGTCCCAATAATAGGAAATAGACTCCAATTTAATCTCTTCTTCTTGAATCTTCAAAGCTGTTCTGTTCATGGCTTTTAGCACCAAATCGCTTGTTGATCTTCTGGAGAACCTCATTGCAATTTCACCTGGCAGGTTTTTCTTCTTTACAAATTCTGGATAAGTCCTGCAGACTAAATCCATATCACTTAGTGTTTTCTCCACTTTCAAACCTGTCACTGGTGCCAATGCATCGCTTAGCAGCTGCTTGATGTTCTCTCCTTTTTGTTCAGAAACATTCTGAAAACTCAGATAGAAGTTTGAACAGTCCATTTGAGGTTTTAAAACGCTGGCTCCTTGCAGACCTATTTAAGTTTCTGTTTTTTGCCATTTGGAGTCATTTTTTTCAACTATTCTTTTAACTTCCAAGGGATCCTGAGGTTCAGTCATTTCTTTCAAGATGGAATCTATTTTAGCATTGATAGTAGCCATCTGTTCCACTAGAGGCCGCAGCATACCTGACAACATTGTCTTCAGCTCTGTGATATCGCCCTTTGCTCTCGGAACTGAACTTCCAGTTTTGGGGGAGGATCTTCTCCCCGCCATTCTTGCTTACTTTCTCAGTTGTTTATAGTTAGATAAGGGGTCCCGAAGAAAACAATGGCTTTTTGTTGCACTAATGTCTTTGCAAAGCTCTCTTCTTTGTCTGCACGATCCTGCCCTCCAGCACTCAGATTACTCTCCATAATCACAACACAGCCCTGGGAAAACTCGCGCCGTAAGTTACATTGAGGGGGAAGGGGTGTGTGTGTTTGTCCCTCCAACCCTTCCCTGCCGCTTTTACAATTTGAGACTCACAGTTTTGCCATTGCGTATCTGGGATTATGTTGCTTTTCTGCCTTGTATTCTCTGCTGCTTCTCTGCTGCGCTTTTGTAGCCATGCAGCTTCTGCGGCAAGCAGAACCTATAGGGGTAAAAAGGAGCCTCAATCCTGCGGTCGCCACCATTAGGAGAGGCTAACTTCAAGCACCCCAGGCAGAGCCCCTTCGCTAGGGTCTCTGAGGGTCCGGACCTGTCCAGGACCCATTCTAACCCGCCGAGAGGGGGTCGCTTCTCCCGCAGCTGCGGAGAGAAGCGTCCTCCATTATGCGCATATTTTACCGGAAGTCCAGCCACTGTTGTGTTTCCCAAATTTGCTGGCATATTGACTGCAGCACTTTAACAGCATCATCTTTTAGGACTTTGAATAGCTCAGCTGGGATACCATCATCTCCACTAGCTTTGTTGATAGTAATGCTTTCTAAGGCCCATTTGACTTTGCACTCCGAGATGTCTGGCTCAAGGTCAGCATTCACACTGTCATGGTTGTCAAGGACATTGAGATCCTGCTTGCATATTTCTTCCATGTCTTCTTGCCACCTTTCCCAAAACTTCTGCTTCTGTTAGGTCCCTGCCATTTTTTTTGTCCTTTATCATGACCAGCTTTGCACAAAATGTTCCCTAATTTCTCCAGTTTTCTTGAATAGATCTCTAGTCCTTCCCATTCTGTTGTTTTCCTCTATTACTTTGCATTGTTCATTCATGAAGGCCTCCTTATCTCTCCTTGTTGTTCTCTAGAAATCTACATTCAGTTTGGTAAATCTTTCTTTTTCACCTTTGGCTTTCACTTTCCTTCTTTCCTCAGCTATTTGTAAAGTCACTTTGTTTTCTTGCATTTCTTTTTCTTTGGGATGGTGCTGATGGCTGCCTCCTGTACAATGTCATGAACCTCTGTCCATAGTTCTTTAGGCACTCTATCAAATCTAGTCCCTTAAACCTATTCTTCACCTCCACTGTATATTCATCAGGGATGTGATCTAGGTAGGGTTGCCAAGTAGGGTTGACTTACCAGCGGGGGGGAGTTGTTCTCCCCCTGGGAGCTCTTCTGGTGCGTGCTCTTTGCACGCGCGCCACGGCGACGTGATGACGTCACCTCCGGGTGACATTATTACATGGGGGAAGTCGTCCTCACCTGACAACTTCTGGGGCGGGGTTCCCCCCACCGGCCGAATGCCGGCCGGCGGATCAGGAACCCCTATAGCGGGGGATCCCCTGCCCCCCGGGCTGACTTGGCAGCCCTAGATCTAGGTCAAACCTGAATGGCCTGGTGTTTTCCCAACTTTCTTCAGTTTAAGCCTGAATTTTGCAGTCCACAGTCAGCTCCGGGTCTTGTTTTTACTGACTGTATAGAGCTTCTCCATCTTTGACTGCAAGTTATATAATCAATCTGATTTCAGTGTTGCCCATCTGGTGATGTCCATGTGCAGGGGTCCGTTGGAGCGGGAGCGCACAGGAGCGCAGTTTCGGGAGTGAGGAGCCCAGGGGGGGTGGGCACATGACCAAGCCCCGCCCCCTCCTCAGCTTCCCTGAGCAGTGCAGAGGCGCAGTGCCCTGGGGAAAGCCCTGCTAGGGTGTGGGAAGAGGGTGTTTGCTATGACCAGCATGTTCTCTTGACAAAACCTTTGCCCGGCTTCATTTTGTTCGCCAAGGCCAAACTTGTTTGTTATTTCCAGTTACCTTTTGACTTCCTGCTTTAGCATTCCAGTCCCCTATGATGATGAGGACATCTTTTTTGGTGTTCGTTCTAGGATTCCAGGGCTGTTAACCAGACATTCAAGGCAGCAAACAACAGATAAAATCATTCATTAAAAATGAGAGTATATGATCATATCACAGTACCAGCATGTATAACAGGCTGGTTTTATCTCTCTCTCCCCCCCCCAATTTTAAAGGAAACATGAACATGGATACAAGTGCACTCTGCCCATTAAGAGAGGCAGGATTTATGCAGATTGAAAGTTTTTTGAAGTTAACCATTCCTATTGTGGGTCTAGTGTTGTCATTCAGGCTTACTGGCAGTAGCTTTGAAATGTTACACTGTGGAAGCCACTGCTGCCTAGGATATTATGGTTGTGGACCATAACCATAATATGGTAAACACCCTTCTGTGACATTCAACTTGAAATCAAATAAAAACGATTCCACTCTATCAAGGGTTTGGCTTATAATTGCTATTAATGCCTGGTCGTAGTGCCAAAATTAGTTCACTAATTGCCGTTTGGTTACTGCAGATGCTCATAGGGGCGTGGTTGACAATCTGGGAGTTCTAATTACAAGGCTGTCTTTTGTTCTCAGTCAAACCATACTTATTTCCTGCAGTTGGCTAAGGTTGAAATGACATGTTGTCTGGAATCCTGTGATTGCCTGCCCTGTGTTTAGTTTTTAGGCTGAAACATCTTGGAAAAGCTGTATCGGAAGAAAAGAAGAAGAAGAAGAGTTGGTTTTATATCCTGTTCTTCACTACCTGAAGGAGTTTTGGAGTGGCTTACAACTGCCTTCCCTTCCTCTCCCAAAGCTGGGCAAATCCTGTCCCCCCCCCCCCCCCCCCGTCACTGCTTGAGTTTAAACAGGGCTGTCATGATCTGGATTGTGCAGGGTCACTCATGGGCGCTTTGTGTCTCTGTGTGTTCACAGTCTGCACCTGTCCTGTATCCAAGTAGTTTTGTACAAACACTGTTGAACGTTTGGATGAAGTCTTCAAAGTCATTCCTGCTTCAGAACAGAACGGTGAAGGAATTGCTCTGGGGTTATGAAGATCCTTTTTTGAAGAAAGTTCCCTTTCCAATTGATAGGAAAGTGGGAATTTTACTTCCAGTAGGTGTCATTTATTTATTCAAATGCTTGCTTCACTGCCTCTCCAGCAAAACTGCTTGCTACAGCTTAAAGCAACATAATTTCATTGAAAAATATTAATCAGCTGTTCAAAGTGAATGAATGCCTGCACTAAGTATCTAAAGACAGCCTAAAGCTAGCATAGGGTAATATAAAAGCAGCAAAACAACCAAGGCCCAGTTATAAATGTTTTCCTTGTAAAACTGGGCCTGTCAACCAAAACTGCTATGGACTTAAAACAAAAAAAGGAGGATGTGTGAAACAGTGAGTAAAAATGGTTGTGGAGATAAATGCAAATAAAGGACCATTCAGATAAAATTGTCTTTACCCAGCACTTAAAGGAGAGTCAAGAAGGTGGCAGACAAAATTGTCTGAGGCAAATACACAAACAAGTCTCTTGGGAGTCATCCGCTTCTGCTCCTCACAGAACCGCACTTGAACGTGAAGATCTTAACTAGTAGTCAGGATGGTAGCAATGAGAGATATCTCCCAGGTTGCCAGCTCTTAGTCTTCTATGGCCCTAAAGGTAAGAAGAGCACTTCAAAGGCCACCGTTAAGAGCCAGCTCCCTTGTGTTCTCGGCTGGGAGAAGGGGCTGACTCCTCAACCTCATGGACTTTGGAAACTATACTGTAACTGAAGATTGGAGACTAAAATTCCCATAAAATGGCCGTATGTCATATACAATGAAATGTCTCTTGTGAGCCACACTTATTTTGATCCTTTCTCAGAAAATAAGTAAATGACATACTCTTCCAATAGATGCTGGAAGTATATTTAACAGCAGGCAGGTTTTGCAGTATTTAAAATTGTGGATTTTTTTTTCTGGTTTAAGGAAGCAGGAGGGTGGCTTAAGGCCACCTTCCTGTAGGCATAGGGTCAATGGTAGATGACAGTGCCCTGTATAACCAAGGTTATGGGTGTGGCTTATCAATCATGGCTCCCCCCACACACACACCTGTTATCCCGTACCGCATCTTTTTACATCTGGGCAGGGCTTTTTTTGTAGAAAAAGCCCAGCAGGGACTCATTAGCATAATAGGCCACACCCAACAGCAGAAACTCATTAGCCTATTAGGCCACACCCAACAGCACAGCTCATTAGCATATTAGGCCACACCCCCATGTTACCAGAAGAGTGGTCATCCAGCCACACCCACCTTTTGCTTCTTACGGTATTTTGTTTACCTTGTTTGTTGTCAAAACCCTGGGCTTTTTTTGTAGCAGGAATTAATTTGCATGTTAGGCCACATACCCCTAATGTAGCCAGTCCTAATGAGTGTCTGCTTTTGGGTGGGGCTTATTATGCTAATGAGTTCCTGATGGGCGTGGCCAACTCAAGAGCCAGCTGGAACTCTGTTCCTGTGCGTTCCTGCCCAAAAATAGCCCTGCATCGGGGAGCTGGCTCAGCGGATCTGAGTTGGGTTGATTACCCCAATCAGATTGGAAATCAAGGGCTCTGTGCAGAGGCATCGAATTTTAAAATTCCGGGGGGGGGGCCTCTTGTGCGCGTGCATGCCAGGACCATGTCTCCACCGCCACCTCTCCCCCTGCCCCAGCCTGGCCACTCCTGCTTCCGTCCCTCCTTCTGTCTGTCCAGGGACCAGCTGGGCAAATGCCCAGTGTGCTGGCGTCACCTGGAAGTGATGCCATCACGCTGGGCATGTTGCTGGGGCGACGCTCTGGCTATCACCCTGAAACTCTATGGTGCCACAGAGTTTCGTGGTGATTGCTAGACTGTCACCCCAGCAACGTGCCCAGCATGGTGGTGTCACTTCCGGGTGATGCCAGCACGCTGGGCATTGGCTTAGCTGGCCCCTGGATGGACGGAGGGAGGGACGGAGTGGCCAGGCCAGGGGGGAGAGGGAGGGAGGGAGAGAGAGAGACGGCAGGAGCCCTAGGAAGGGCCTGGGGAGGCACAGCAGCGGGCACTCCATTTTCCTGGCGGGGGCTCATCCCCCCCAGGAAATTTTGGGGGTGGCTCAAGCCCCCCTGTAGTTGACGCCTATGGCTCTGTGTGACTCAGGTGTTTCCATTTCTCTGCCTCAGAGCCCTGCTCCAAAGCTCAAAGCTGTCTCTCCTTGGTGGTAGCAGAGTCAGTAAGCATGGGCACCAGCATGTCCTCCAAAAGAACTACATGTCCCATGTTTGTGTGTCTCCCATTTTTAAGCCACAAGGCAGCTGAAAATTGTCACCAGCAGTCAGCCTATGTCCGTAGACGACACCACTCAGTATTCATTCAGCAGGGCCAATCGTGTCTGATGTGTGTGTGCCTGTGCCTCCTAAACAGGAGCGCTGTTAAAATGTCATCTCCTTCCATCTATGAATGCTACAATCCAGGACAGTGTTACAGCTTTGACTGAAGCTTTAGCTACATTTCACTTCATTGTGTCGGGCTGGATCATGGTCAGGTTAGCCACACCATCTGCTCATCTCCTAAGTGGCATCTCCATAGTTGGTGGGATAAGAAGTCACAACGTTGGTTTTCGTTTAATTGGGGGCACTAACAGCTTTGGTTGCAGCATTCTTTTAAAAGGTGCAAGGCTGTAGCGGCACAAGACCCTGTAATATGCCTTTTTTGAAATGGATCTTTTGCTGAATTGACTGCGCTTGTTGGCCTTTCCCAATCCAGCAAGCTCTCCACTGTCGCAATTAAAAAGAGAGAAATAGATTGACTAGTAAGAACCAGATTTCCCTGATCTGGATGGCCCAAGCTGCCTGATCTTGTTAGATCTTAAAAGTTAAGCAGGGTCAACCCTGAGTAGTACTTGGGTGGGAGACCAGCAAGGAAGCCCAGGGTTGCTATGCCGAGGCAGGCAATGGCAAACCACTTGTGTTTGTCTCTTGCCTTTAAAATAACTTGATGGCACTTTCCAACACCAAGAATCTTGTGGTGAAAATGCCCCATCTTTCAAAATCATTATCTTGTCTGCCTTATTAAAAGGAAGAAGTGGTCTCTCTTTTTGTTTGTACTGAAAATAACATCTTCTCCTTTCTGTCTGCAGTACAATGAAACACTGGATGGCCTTTACACTATCTACAATGGGAAAGATGATATAGGAAAGACTTCCCTAATCCAGAGCTATAAAAACAAGAGGTATTGCACAACTGTGGGGGAAAGTACACACTTTTTCAAGGGTGCCTTCAAAATGGCATTATGGATGGCATGGCATTTGCCACTGCAGGCACAACCTGTTTGGGGCATCTTCCTTGTGCAGAGCTGGGCAATAACCAGTAGTGGTCTATGTTCAAAGTTGCCATGCAGGGGACTGCTTGAAAACCTCTCAGTGATATTTTTGCTCCTTAAACTAGGGTAGCTAGGCTTGGGGAATGCTGTATATTGCTGAGAAGTTACAGCCAACGTATTATTATTAAAGGCTGATTTATTCTATAAAATAAAGGTCCTACAGCCGCGCAGCTTCATTCTTGTACCTGATTTACATCTCTAAAGCTGTGCTCCTCTTTATTGTAACTTGTATTGTAGAGCTTGGCCATCTGTGAGGAGGGCAAATCATTCCAGCCTTTGAGCCCCTGTTATTGGCCCTCCAGAGTAACTGGTTGGCCACTGTGTGAGAGAGGATAATGGGATGTATGGGCCATTTCTTTGATCCAGCAGGGCTCTTCCAGCTAGTGCCTTGAGCTTAGAGTGGCCCCCACCCCAGTAGAGAGACTGGCCATCTATGGGTTAGATAACTTTCCACCGTCACTTCAGCCTTGCAGTTTTATACCACTGTCATTGGGGTTGTGGTTATTTGGGCAAGTGCTACTGTGACAGATGGAACTGGGTTCTGGTGGTTAAGGGTTGTTCCATGGATTCTGCGGACTGAAAATGCATCCTTGTGAACTGTGAATAATAGCAAGGAAAGAGAAAAAAAATGAACCACGATTTGCTAATTGGGAACTATTGAATTGTTAACCTGGCATGCACGGAAAACAGAGTCGCTTGGGAACCCACCTTAGTAAAATGTGCAGACATTGTTTCAGTCACTGAATACAGTGAAAAAATTATTTTTTTTCCCTGTCAGTGTTTAGAGAGGTACAAGGAGACCCGCAAGAAACTTGCGGGATGGTTATCCCATTCCTCACACCTTTGCTTCATCTCTTCTCCCCCTACCTCTCTCACACTCTTTCTCCCTTCTGCTACCCCTTTCTTACTCTCTCTGTCTCTCTCCTCCATGTATGTTACTTCCTCTCTCTTTCTGACCTGTCATCATTCTCTTTGTTTTTCTGCCTCCCCACCTCATCACTCTTTCTCTCTCTTTCTGCCCCCCACTCCATCACTCACTCTTTCTGCCCCCATCACTCTCCCAGCCTCCTGCCTGCTTCCTCTCCCCCCACAGCAGCAGTGGCAGTGCTCTGGGAATTACAATGGATCTCCCAGCTGCAGAGATCAATTCACCTTAGGGCTGCCAGCTCCAGGTTGGGAAATTCCTGGAGATTTGGGGGTGGAGCCTTGGCACAGTGAGGCTTGGGGAGGCAAGTAGCCTCAGCAACCCTCCAAAGCAGACATTTTATCTAGGGGAACTGATCTCTGTCAGCTGGACAGCAGTTGTAATTCTGGGTGCTCTCCAGCCCTTGTCTGGAGGCTGGCAGTGGTAGTTCAAGTGAAGGAAATGGCTGGTTTGGAGGGTGGATTCTATGGCATTATACTGGTCTGTAGTCCTTCCTCAAATCCCACTCTCCCCAGGCTCCACCTCTCAATTTTTTTTAGATTACTATTTTTATTAAGTGTACATATATCCAGATATTTTATACATATCTTACCACTTCATTTTCCTTAAGTTCTACTCTTACAAGAAATCATATTAAACATTAAAAGCATATAGATAATCTCTATCCTCGTGATCATATTCCCTTTCGTTACCCACTTAACCTGTACAATTTCCTCTAATTCATGATCTAAACATTATTAAATTCTTCCTTAATTTATCCCAAACTCCTTCTCTTCTTTAACTGGACTCCCGCCACACACACTTATTTTATACTTATAATACATCTTCCAAAGCAAAAAAAGAAAGTTGAACAGGGTTGCCTCCGAAAACTGGGTGTTGCAGAGAAATCTCTGCAACAGAAGGGTACCCTTCTCTCTCTAATCAGGGGTCTTGGGGGGCACACCCTTCCCCTCCTTGCTATACTATTAGTTTGACAATTCCAATCCAATTATCCAATTATCCTATCTATTGGCTCTAACTTTATATTCTAACATACTAATATACTAACTCTGTCTTACTTTATGAATTACTTTCCACCACTCTGCTACCAAACATGATATCACATTTCAGGCACTTCTATTCCTTAATTTGGTTACTGCTTCTATTAAGTTTTTCCCTGTAATCTCATCAAATGCTATAAACGTTTTGTTTTCCAGATTAACAATTAAATGTCCCAAAGGTAGCCATCCATAAAGAATTCCTTTATCCCTGAGGATTTTCACTGTTTCCCTGAGACGTCTTCTTGCATTCCGCTGGAATGTCAGGGAACAGATATAGAATCGTATTCTCCAAACTCAGTCCTTGCTCGTCTCTCACAATTGCAAAAAGTTTATTTCTCATCTGTAGTTGTTTAAACTCAACAATAATGTCTGGTGAGGCATTATCAGGAGCGTTTTTGGAGGTGTTTAGCCGAAAAGCAAAGCTGATGATCCCTTCAGGAGACACTGCTTCTCCTGCTGCAAGAAGGATTTGGGTCAGCCATTTATTTAAAGCTGCAGCGAGATTTTCTTTTTCACCAAAGTTTACTGATACTCCATGTATTTTGGCTTTCTTTTCTCTCAGTTTTGTTTCCTGGAGTATAATCTTATTCTTAGCCCATATTTCAAAATTCATAAGTTCTTTGACATCTTCTGCAGTCTTTTTTGCCAAATGCTGCACTGATTCAGCTTTTCTCTCTGTCGTTTTCAAAACTGTGGTAAACTCATCTAATTTCTTATTTACTGGCACCAATGTCCAGGGGTCATTTCGAGCAGGAGCTCAGGGGAGCTCAGCTCCGGGAGTTGGTGCCAGCCCCCCCCCCCCATGGGGGAATGCCTGCTTGTGTCATGGCTGCAGCAAAATGACCCCGTCCCCTGAAAAGGTCCTTGTTCCTCCGACCAGCCTTTGGAAGGCTTCAGCCGTCACTGAAGCTATCCTCCCAGAATAGTGGTATTTCTGAGGCTTGGATTAGTAGCTGTCCCCTCTCTGCCAGCTTTCTTGATTTCTCTCTCTCTTCTTTCTTTCTTGCCTTCTGACATACTTCCAATGATGTCAGGTGGTGTAGCATATGCAAATAAAGTATGCTAATGAGTTATGCTAATGAGCTCCTGCACCTCTTTTTCTACGAAATGACCCCTGCCGATGTCTGTTTAAGCAATCCAAATTCCTTCTTTAATTGCCCAACCTCTCCACTCAGTAGCTTCATATCAGTCTTAATTTCATTCCTTATCTCTGTTAGAGCATGCAATATCACAGTTTGTTCGCTTTGGTGAGAGATACTCACCATATCCTGTATCAGAGAAGCCTCCAAGTCTGAGTCATCCAAGAGATTGCTATCAATATTGCTCTTTTTAGGAGGTCTGTAAGGAGGGTTTTTGGCACCTTTCCTTGTCCTAGTTCTTCCCATACCTGGCATTAATATTTATTCCAGTCAAGGCTGTGTTTTTGGTAAGCAGAGCTCTAATTTCTCACAGAGATAGAAGGAGCTGGAAGGGATGCAGCCAGCCAGACAGTCAGCTGCCATGCCCCCCTCAACCTCTCAAATGTCCAGGAATTTCCCAACATGGAGTTGGCAACCCTATTTCCTTCCCAACCAACCTACCTTTATCTGTCTTCAGCTTTCCATCTCCACCCCCCTCCCATGCAGACTCCACCTAGGAAAATTACAGTCTTTCTCCACAGTGGGAACTAAAACAGCTTACATTATTATTTTCTCCTTGTTATCTGCACAACAACCCTGTGAGGTTGGTTAGGCTGAAAGTATGTGACTGGTCCAAAATCTCCCAGTCAGCTTCCACCGCAAGATGGGGATCTGGACCTGGGTCTCGCAGATCCCAGTCTGAAGCTCTGACTGTTACATCACAATGGCTTTCATAGGATGAACAATAGCAAAGCAGCTGGGCCTAATTAAGTCATGCAAATCAGGTGGTATCAAGTCACACAGAGGGTGCTGCCTAGGGATGCCAGCCTCCAGGTGGGACCTGGGGATCCCCTGGAATTACTGCTCATCTCCAGACTACAGAAATAACTTTCCATAGAGAAAATGAATGGTTTAGAGGGTGGAATTTATGGCATTGTACCTCACTGAGGTCCCTGTCCTCCCCAGGTTCCAACCCCAAATATCCAGGAGTTTCCCAGCCTGGATCTGGATCTGCTGCTGGTGGCCAGGGGGAATACTTGGCAACCCTAGACTGCTGCCAGTAAAACCCCTGCCTTTTACTGACAGAAACTGTAAGCCCCCCCCCCCCCGAACATTTGAATCTCTCACAGTTGACATCTGGAGTTAGATCCTTGTGAAGGCCATTTCAAAAGGTATTGAAGGGAATTCAATGGTCCCTGAAGATTTTTTTAAACTTTTTGAATTTTTCTGTAGACCAAGGAAGGCCCCTGACTATTTAGGAAAAGCCATTGGGGGAGAGTGAGTTCTCTTTTGGCAGATATAAGTATCCACACAGGAAAAAACCCTGTGGGAATTAGTATATAGATACTGGTCAAGATGAACTACAGAATCCCCTGTAGGGTATGGAGCACGTTCATACCCTTGAACAAATGATCAGTTTCTGCTGATCATTATGACCTAAGTGGAATTATTTTTCTCCCTTCTCTTTATAGCACCCTGTCATTCTGGGAAGGCTCTTGTGACATGGTCAATGGGACAGGTGAGTGTGTACATAGAATCCAGCACTGGGCCCGGTTTGTGAGTTTTGTGTTTGCTGTCTGGTATTTTTATCTCCTCTGAACACCTGCTGTTCCCTTATTAGAAAACATGCAAATAGTTGAGAAGGACTGGCATTTCTTTCTGATCCCATTCCTTCCAGGGGTTTTGATTTTAAAAAAAAATACCAAGGGGAAAGGTTTTTTTAAGGGCAAGATGACCAAGGAAAGGAGAAGAAATACCATGAAATAACTCATGCAAGATTTTATTGCAACAACTTTTCTAGAAACTCCACCCCATACCCCACCCCCGCTGTATGTACCAGCAGTGGTTTCCCTGTAGGTGAGATGCTTGTGAAGACTGGAGTTCCTGTTTGCTAGTCAATAGATCTTTCCTTCTGTCATATGACCAATGACCTAGTTGGAAGATCACAAAGACAATTCAGCCTTTCAAAGCAGGTAATCAGGAAAGCAAAAGAACCCGACTATCTTGGAATCAGGACAGAAAATGAGTGAGAGCTGCTGAAGCAATTAACTACTGAACAGGCCGAGCTTGTGACAGTCAAACATGGAGTGACTGTCCTGATCTAACAATATGGGAAAGTTGGATTTGTATGTCTAGGAATAGAGCTGCCAGACCCCCTGGACTGGTGGGGTTTACCCGCTTTTGGGGGCTTCAAACTGCTCGCCAGCCAGCCCTGCCCCCAAGCCCCACCCCCAAGCCTGAACACCCACAGTAGCCCCCTCCCTTGTCCCTTTAAATTTTGCAGAGGGGAGGGAGAGGGGCTGCTGCAGGGACATGGGGCCCTGCTGGCTGGAAGCACTTAAAGGATCCCTTTAAGCTCTTCCAGCCAGTGGGAACTGGCCCCATGCACCTGAATGCCAAGCGGCATTGCCGCTTGGAGTTCAGGCATGCCACCAGCAGTTGCCCCTCTCCCTCCCCTCTCACAAGATTTAAAGGCCCTCCACCTAGTCAGCGGGCCCTTTATATCTTGCAGAAGGTTTGAGAGAGGAGTAGCTGCCGGCGATTTTTCATGGGGGCGGGGCTTGGAGTGGGACATCCCCAAGGTGACATCATCACGTTGGGAACACCCCACCCCCTCTGGGAATGCTCCCCAAAGTCCCCCAACTGGGGGCAAAATTGGACCTGGCAACCCTATGTAGGAATGCTCATGCAGTGGTTCCCTGTCCAAATTCCAGCTCTCTGTCTAGTGTTAGCATGAACTGGCCATATGCAAATGTATGGGAGGCTGCTTTAGAACAAAGTCCCCATTAGGCTTGTTGCTATAGAAGTGGATGCTCTTTAGTGTTAGAGAACTCCATACGGTGGGATAGTAAAGGGGGGAGAGGTATTCTAGCAAGATTTTAATTTTTCTGTACTTCCAAGGAGCTCAAAGAGTCATGAGTCATTTTCCTATTTTATCTTCATGCAGGGCTGTCAAGCCTCCTGCTATGCCACCCAAAGCAGTGGCGGGAGAATTTTTCTGAAAGTTGAAATCAGCTGTGTCAGTTCTGGGGCAGCTCTAGGAATTGTCAGAAATCCTACATCATTTCCCGATTTTCCTTTGACTATATAGAGTGCCTCTCAAGGTGTGATCTCACCATATGAATGAGGTGGGACAAGTTCCCTCTAAGCTGTGTGAGTGATCAGCTGCTCATGAACACAGGAAGCCCCACTCAGCAGCAGTCTGGAGCCACACTGAGTCTTGCACTGCCCATTGCCCATTTTAGGATTCCAGCAGTTACATTCTGCTCAGGATGTGAACTGCTCCATTCGGGGGCGGGGGGGAATTAGAGGGAACATTGGGTACAATCCATTCTGTGACTTCCCAATGCAGGAAATAAGGAAAATAAGTTTTTAATGTTTCTCTAGGGAAACAAAACTCCCTAAATTTAGGAAACAAGGACGCAAGGAAACAAGGAAGGAAATTTTAAAAAATATTGGTTAAGTCTTGCAGGCAGTTGGTTGCATAGGAGAGCATTATAAAAAATGGCGTACACCCCGCCATCAGCCTGAAGCAGTATAGTCCATTCTGTCACATTAAGATTCTCTGGAGGCCGTTGGAGTGATTTTCAGCATCGTGGAGTTTATTGTAGGTCAGGAACAGGCATGAGGGAGAGTGGTCGGGGAGCCTGCTTATATTTACAGGTAAACCGCCCCCCCGACTTCCCCCCCCACACACACACACGGGGGATTGGGTAAACAGGGATTAAGTTCCCTCCAGAGGCTATCATAGGTCTATTTGAATATCCTAAGCCTCTGATAGGGGGACAATCAGGATCCTAGGGTCCTCTGGGGACTGAACTCATGCAGGTATCACTTGGCATTACAGGTGAACATGCCCAGACATGTCACAGGGTACATACAGGAAGTAAGTTGACACTAGAGAGCCTTTAAATTTAAACTAGAGAATCGTGTGCAGGACATAACAGTTGTGTAGATCAGATCTTATTTCCTGAAAGGCCCTTATCCAGAGGATCTACACATACAGCAAAATAAGAGAGTGATAAGATGGACTCCACCGTGGTAGGCTATAGATACACTTCTTGAATGTATGCTGTAAGTTGACACTAGAGAGTCTTTAAGTTTAAACTAGAGAATCGTGTTCAGAACGTAACAGTTGTGTAGATCAGATCTTATTTCCTGAAAGGCCCTTATCCAGAGGATCTACACTTACAGCAAAATAAGAGAGTGATAGGATGGACTCCACCGTGGTAGACTACAGATACACTTCTTGAATATATGCCTCAAATATTTGCATGTTCTGGCCAAGATTCAATGGTTAATCCCTGCTGATGGAAGAGATTTCCACCAGCAGAGCAGGAATTCCTTTCTGCCCACGGCAGCCCCCAATGCCTCTTGAAAAATTACTACACGGAGGAACCCCCAGAAACAGCAGCGGGGGAGAGGGAAAAATAAGCAAAATTACCCCCCTTCTGTTAGTGGAACTATCTCCTGGGTCCAGACTTTTGGTATCCCATGTTCCCATGTGTTTTGAGTGGCTAACGAACAAGTTAAAGTGACACTGAAAACAGCTAAGGGGGACAACAAATTAAAAATTTGCAGACCTGAAATCGATCTACTCCCATTACAGAAGCTGCTTGCCCCCCAAATGTTCACCCAAAGGGTCAGAATTTTGAGCATTGTAGGATGTATGCTTACACTAGGATGTGGACAGACATGCAAGTCCACCATTTGCACTATCCCAGTGCTGTAAAAATTATATATAATCTTTGGGGATAAATGAGATATTTTTTTTTGGGGGGGGTGAAGCTTAGAGTATCCACAGAAACAAGAAGGAAGTGTGATTTTGTAGCTGCATTAAGAATATATTGCATGTGAATTGGTGTCTCTGTATTCGGAGGTACCTGTATGTACATTTGACAGATGAAGTCAAAACTCCAAGAGAAGGACTGCTACACCTGCAAGATTATTTCCCACCCCCACCCCCCAAAAATGTCATTCTCTTTGTGGTCCACATGGTCATACATTTCCATCCCATTACTGCTATGGACTCTGTGTTGTCTTAAGCTAGTTACTGAACTGGCTTCAGTTCTTCAAATGGATAGTTTTCAAACTGTAGTGTTTCCCAACTTGAAATGATTGTGGAAGCCAGCCAGGGAAAGGATTTTGCATGTATCTTTTCTACATTAGAATTCCAAGAGAGATTCTATGAGTATGTAGCAATAGGGGAGGGAGGTTTTCTTTTGTGGTGTGTTCTGAAATATCTACTCCGGTTCTTAATCCTAGCTGCTGAAATTCATATGTGGGCATGCTAGTGGAATTACCAGGTGGCTATTTTAAAGTAAAATAGTCACCTGGTAATTCCACTAGCATGTAGTAGTCAGTACAGTAGTCAGACAGTACAGTAGTCAGACAAAGACAACTAGCTGTTTACACTCCACTTTGATTTAATTCACAGATGGGGCATCATTCCCCCCTTTTGTCAAGAGGGATCATGTGCTGCGTTTCTTTTCTTCTGACATCTGCAGGTAGGAAGGAAATGCTTTTTGCATTATTTAAATACGATTTTTATTTCAATTCACAAACAAAATATAAACTATAATAATTTATATTCAAATCATGCATTTATATAGAACTTAAAATTACATTTAATATTTCATGTCTATTTAAATATCTCTATTCTATCTTTTCCATCTATCTTCATGTCAATATTTTTATTATGAACATGTATTACATAAAGTCTTCCCTTCTATCATTCTGTATTTTAATTTAAGTTTGTTCTTGATTTGCAGCTATATAATTGGGGGAAAGTTCCATTTTTCTTGAAATGCTGACGTCAGTCGGTTATCTATAAAAGATGTTAATTTTGCCACTGTAGCTTATTTATTTAGTTTATTCTTCCATTCCTTCAAGTCTGGGCATTTCTCTGCCTTCCATTTTGCTGCAAATATTACTCTTGCTCAGAAGTTGTTTTCTTTCTTTTCTTTTTAAGTATTTTTTTATTTTTCCTTTAATTAACTATTGTATACATAACCTTTTCTGTCATCTTTTTACATAATTCCCCCCCTCCCTCCCTCCCCTCCCTCCGTCCTCCCTCCCCTGATCTTCTTCCATCATTGCTTCAGCCACGGGCACAGCATCCGAAGTTTCCAGTAGATGTCCTTCTTGGCTTCATCCTCCTTAATCCAGTCAAAGAAAGGCGACCATTTTTCCGTTATCCGTCTCCTCTTTTCCTCCCAAGTATTATCCTCCGTCATCAAGGCCACGATATCTGATTGAATGTATTCGAAGAGATAGTTATTCCAATTTTCCAGAGTCCACTTATTCTTATCTTTCCATCCTAAAGCTATGACGGCTTTCCCAGCCAATATCATTGTCTTAAGTATCTCTTGATATTTACTTTCTACTGTCTCGTGCTTCAAAATACCTAATGTCATTAAATTAATATCTATTGATATGGATACACCTACTTTATCTTTAATCCTATCCAATATTATCTTCCAAAGATCCTGAACTTTAGCACATTCCCACCACATGTGCGAATACCAGCCTTTTGCCTGATTACAGTGCCAACAGTTTGAACTCATCCCAGATATCATATTGGCTAGTTGGGCTGGCGTCCGGTACCATTTGGTGAAACACCTCAGCTCCATTTCTATAAATTTATCAAACTTAATCCTTTTAGCCCCCATCATCAACTTTTTCAGAGTTGTTTCTGAGGTCAGTCCTTCTCTGTGCCATTTCTCCTGTATACTTTTGATTATCGACTCCTCATTGGTAATCATCTTTTTATATATCTTACCAGCTAAACCCTTACTTGTCTTCCTCTTCTCTTTGTACAGTGCTTCTGCTATTGCTTCTGAATTTCCCTCCCTGCTTTGCTGCTTCTTTTTTATTACATTATACAGTCCTGTCAATTTCAACCAATGCTGTTTCCCTATCTTCTCTATTATTAATTGTAAGGGCTTGAGTTGGCCTCCTTTTCCATACATATTTCTTATTCTGGTAAAGCCCTTTTCTTTAAGAATTTTCCACCAATTGGGGTCATCAATTTCCTCATATAAGCTCTCTAGTGGTGCCCATTCAGAAGGATTGCTCATCCAAGTGGGTTGCCATTTTTTCCATACTTTCAATGCTGTTCTCCTCGGTCCTACTGCTTTACCATATTCCTTATTCACTTCCCTTGTAAAAATGCCAAATCTCCCAGCTCCCTTATTTATTTCGTTTTCCAGTCTGACCCATTTCTGTTCCACATCCTCTCCTATATCTATCAATGATTTAACATTAAAGGCCTCATAATAATCTATCAGATTGGGTATGCCCCATCCCACTACATTCTGTGGGTTGTATATAAACTACTTCTGCGTCCTAGATTTTTTATTTCCAAAAATCCATTCTCTGATTGTTCTGTTCCATTTTTCTAACTGTTGTATATTTAATTCTACTGGAAGTGTTTGAAATAAATACATCATCTTGGAAATTAGGAACATCTTAACCGTTCTTATTTTATTTGAGATGCTCAGGTTTTTATTTGTCCATCTTTTCATATCCTTACAAACCTTCTTCCAGACTGTTTTGAAGTTCCCTTCACCTTTTTTTTTTTGCATTCTTCCTAATTTCAATCCCTAGGTATTTTATTGTCTTAGCTCCTAGCCCCATTTTTGTCAATTTTGCAACTTCTCTTTTCTCGGTTTTACCAACATTGAAATACATGACTTCAGATTTATCCATGTTCACTCTTAACCCTGAATATGTTTCAAAATCCTCCAATATCGTTCTTATTTCCCTAATTCCCTCTTTAGGGTTAGTCAGGGTTACCATTATATCATCTGCAAACAAATTGATCTTAAGTTCCTTATTACCAATACGGTATCCATCTATTCTACCACTATTCCTTATTCTTTCTGCTAATATCTCAATTCCCATAATAAATAAGTATGGAGAGAGAGGGCATCCTTGCCTTACCCCTATCTATATACTAAAATCCCTTGAGTGCCCTCCATTTACCCTTACCACTGCTTTCCCTCCTCTGTATACTTCTTGTATAGCCTTCTTAAAGTTCCCACCTATCCCATATTCATCCATAATCTTCCAAATATACCCATGGGAAAGCATGTCAAATGCCTTGTAGATGTCCAACTTAAGGAGGGCAAACTTTTTTTTTTTTGGCCGTGTTCTATTATGTTAAGGATATTCCTAATTGGGTGATTTATATTTCTTCCTTTCACGAACCCATATTGGTCCCCTTAGATTACTTTCAGTATCACTTCCTTTAATCTATTTGCTAATATTTTAAGAAAAATCGTATAGTCCTGATTATGCAAACTAATTGGCCTATAAGAGCCAGCTATTTCTCGGTCTTTGAGTGGTTTAGGGATTACCACTATTTCTGCTTTTCTCCATGAATTCGGGGCTTGTTCTCCTTTCAATATTGCATTGAAAGTTATCTGAAGTTCTAGTGCTAAGACCTCTACCATTTCTTTATAGAACTCTGCAGTAAATCCATCCAACTCCGGTGATTTCCCTCTTTTTAGTTTATTAATTACGTCCATTATTTCCTGTACTATTATGTCCTTTTCTAGTTCCTGTTTATCTTCTAATGATATTGTAGGCTGTATTTTTTCCTCAAACGTTGCCATTTTTTTCTCCTTATATAAACTTTGATAAAATCGTGCAAAGGCCTCCCTTATTTCCTTTGAATCTTCCCTTACATTAGGACCCTCTCTTATGCTTTTCACACTTTGTTTTTCTTTTCTGGAACAATGGGGGCTGGAACAATGGACTGGGGGCTGGAACAATGGACTGAGCACAGTACATTGGGGGTGAAACTTTCCACACTCACAAGTCTCTCTGTTGAATCCATCTGCAAGACAAAAAAACAGAGCCATGGCAACCAGGCTCGAGTGCCATGCCAGCCTCAGCCACGGATGTCTTGTCCTGACAGGGTCTGCAAATGCAGCTTCATAGTGGAGGGGGGGGCCTCACCACGAATTCCCTTTGTGGCGTATGACGGAACCAACCACCTCACATTCACCTGTCCAGTTTAGTGTAGTGATTAGAAGCACAGACTCTAATATGGGAGAACTGGGTTCGATTCCCCACTCTTCCACATGCAGCTGCTGGTGTGACCTTAGGTCAGTCACAAATTCTTTCAGAGCTGTTCTCTCAAGGGCAGCTCTCAAGAGAGAGCTCTCTCAGCCCCTCCTACCCCTAACAGGGTGGCTGTTGTGAGGGGGAAGGGAAAGGAGATTGTAAACTGCTCTGAGACTCCAGGTAGTGAAGGGTGGGGTATAAATCCAGTCTCCTCCTCCTCCTCCTCCTTCCATCCTGTGTTGAAGTGCTCTTGGATTGCTTGCAATCCATCTGCCACAGCAGCTCTTCAAGGGAATGAGTTGAAGGGACACTTGCCAACCTGATTCACCACATACAGCGGCGCAGCTGCCGGAAAATCCCCCCCCCCCAAAAAAAACACAGGCATGCCCTGTGCTCTGCTGAGGGTAGGAGCCAGGCAAATGTCAGAGCATCCCCGCACCCTGATCTCCCAGAAAACTTCCCGGGAAACTTTTCCCAAGGTATATCAGGGGCTATGGCACTGCAGAATGCTTGTGCCAACCTATGCCTGAACTCAGTGCTGGGCTTGAGTACAGAAGATGCTATCATGGCACCCAGGTTCAAGTGAGGGGAGCATATATTAAAATCTCTCCTTCTTGACATTTATTAGTGTTTGATAGAAGTTTTCAAAGAATTCATTTTTATTATTATGTGGAACATATATTGACACCAATGTCCATACTTGCCCTTCTGATAACCTGTCTTCACACTCAAATATCTTTCATTTTGATCTTTTAGTTCTTTGAAAACTTCCAAACTTTGATTGTTAATATATATTGCCACACATTTTTTTCATTTGTGCAGATGCTATGTATACTTTGCCCAATATTTTACACTTTAATATATGTTCTTGATCTTTTTCAATATAAGTCTCTTGGACCTATAATGTATCTGCTTTTTGTTTGTTTAATTGATTGGAAAATGTTGATCATTTAGAAGGCAGATTTAGTCCATTCAAATTCATAGACATTTTCAGTTCATTCATTTTTTCCTGTGAAACTTCTGATGAGATGCAATAAGCCAGGCCTTGTATTGCAAAACAAAATCTTTATTTCTTAATGGTCTTTCAGGAAACACTTGCGTTGTTAGTGATACCACATACAAAATGTGAGGAACTGATATACTGTTTTCAAACAGGAGTAAAAGGTCAGGTACCAATCAGATTAAAAAGATCAAGCGCCAAAATGTGCTACCGTTACTTTCTCAGAGAAAAAGGTGCATCAGCGGAGCTAAATTCCCATCCCCGGCCCTGTGTGTCATCTACATGCATTCCCACGCAAAAGACACCTGGAAGAGCGGAGCCCCAGTTGCCCAAGGTTACAAGTGCAGCAACCAAGATAACTGGAGTCTAGCAAAACAGATGAGTTCACTCTGAGGGAGGAGGGGTGAGGAGGGAAAAGGGGGAAGGCTGTCGGGAGGGAAGCCGATGCCGTTCTCCCGCCGGGACCTGAAACAGGGACTGAGAAAAAGGAAGCAAACATGACAAGGAACCTGACATTTCCCTTTCTTTTTTTTCTCCTTGTTTTCCTTATTGCCCCTTTCTCTTCTCTAAATGAGGTTCCAGCATCTTCCGATCCTGAACTTTGATCTCCTTCTTTCGCTAACAATTCTTGTAAGAGTATTTTTGGCTTATTCAGATGTAATTATTGTCTTGCCTTTTGTCAGGAATATTTCTAAGGCAAAGGGAATTTTCCAATGGTCTCTTATTTGCTTCAAATTTCCAAATTCTTTTCTTTTTTTATTATGTTAGAAGGCAAGTTTAGGAATATGTGCGCTTCTTGTCCCTCAGTTTTGAGCCGTTATTTTCTATGTTGTGTTAAAATTGTATCCTTCAACTTTTTGTGAGTAAAACTGACTAATATATCCCCATAGTAACTTATTTTGACTTGTGTGTTTCAAGTTAATTCTAAAAATGTGTTCAGTTTTCTAGAACTTAACCTTGGAACTTCAAAAAATCCTTTGTTCATTTCTGGAATCCTCCTCTAAATCCAGATCTTATTTTTCCATAAATTATTGGAATCATAATTATTGCTCCTGAGTTTTGATTCCAAAACTTCAGTTCTTTGATTTGCTTCTGTTAAAAAGCTTGCTTGTGGTTTTTTATTTATTTGTTTGTTTGTTTGTTTTTATTGGACTTGTATCCTGCCCTCCCTGCAAGCAGGCTCAGGGCAAGTTCCATCAGTTTCAATACAGTACACTATACAATTTGATTTTTATATATATATATATATATAAAACAACATATCTCATAAAGTACTGTGTATAATTTAGCCAGATGTCTCAGCAGTAGATGGTTCCTGTATAGCTATTCAGAGCCAGCCACCGATCGGAGATCAACCGGGAGGGGGATGTCCGCTGCCTCAATCAAAAGCCTGGTAGAAGAGCTCCATCTTACAGGCCCTGTGGAATTGTAATAAATCCTGCCAGGCCCTGATCTCATACGGGAGCTCATTCCACCAAGTAAGGGCCAGGGCCAAAAAGGTCCTGGCCCTAGCTGAGGCAAGGCGGACATCCTTGGGGCTGAGGACTACCAAAAAATGTTGGAGCTCATATGGAGAGAGTCAGTCCCGAAGGTATGCTGGCCCCTGGCCGTATAGGGCTTTAAAGATAAGCACCAACACCTTGAAACAGATCCGGTATTTGATAGGCAGCCAGTGCGGTTTGCACAGCACTGGGTGGATGTGAGCCTGCACAGGCGTCACCATCAACACTCATGCCACTGTGTCCTGCACTTCCGGAACTGAGTCAAGGGTAGCCCCATGTAGACAGAGTTACAACAATCCAGTCTGGAAGTGACCATTGCATGGTTCTTGTATAGATTCAATTTTTTCTTGTTTTTCTTTGATTCATCTTTGCTCTTGTCTTAATTTTTTGTCTTATTTCTTGCAATCTGGATGTCTTCTCCGTTTTTCTTTTTTTGTATATTTTCCTTTATTCCAATGAGTTTCCTGTGCTTTTTGGTCTGTTTGCTGTAATTGAGTCAGAAGGCTTTTGTTTCCTTGATTTATTTCCTGCTTCTTTTTATCTGTTTGTTGCAATTGAGTTAGAACCTTTTTCATTTTCTTGTTTTAACTCTGTTTATTATTAAATAATAAATGTTAAAAATATTTAATAATAATAAAAAGTAAAGGCTAAACTGTTTCAGCAGCCTAAAAAAGAAACCCTCTGTTGACAGGCTTTGATTTGTCATGAAACGGATGGTGTTATCTTCTCCGTTATTATACCTATATCATCTTCGGAACCGTATTCTTTCTTTGTTGATCCAGTTCCTGTTGCCAACCTTCCCCAGTCTTCTTAATTTTCTTCTCTGCTTGAATGCTGTATTCATTTTTTCCGTATAACCATGTGATCTTAAAGCGATATAATCATACAATTTAATGTTTTATATAGACGAACTCATCTTAATTTTCTGTAAACACTTACTGCCTTTGTTATAAACTTTGTAATTAATAAATAATTATTATTGTTATTGTTTTATTACCTAAGCCTTTAGAATACAAATTTTAAAAATAAAGAATATAAATTTAATATGAACAAATATGAAGTAATAATTGAATATAGAAATCCACAATATGTAATATAGTCAATGAGAAAAAAAAAGCTGAAGAAAATATGGTATCCAAAAAGAAGACATCAGGTGGCAGCAGAGTTCCAGTCTTCGACCCTTGGACTCACCAGGAAAAATGAAAGAAGATGGCATCTTTTTTTCTAAGTATTCCATAAAGATAGTAGAATGCCTTTGAATTAAGAAAATACCAAGTTAAAACACTAATGAACCCAAAATTATTTCTTCCACGTTCTTCATTCTTTATTAGCTTTAGCAACAATGTTTACAAGAGTTCCATAGAAAGGCAGTATAACAAAGAAAATTCCCAAGACTTATCAGCTTATTCCACTTTAAACAGTTTTATATTCTTGATGAAACACAGTCTTGTGTAATCTAAATTTATGGAAGATAGACTTTTGTAATCCAAATTATTGGGATATAATCTTTTGTAATCCAAACTGAGTTAGAACAGAATTTTAAAAACCAGAGTTTATGGAGGAAAACAAACTGTTCTTTCTGTGTTTTAGAAAAGGGGTGGGGAGTAACTTCCAATTTGAGAAATATAGAGAAAAACAGACGTCCTGGATGTACCGTATTTTTCGCTCCATAAAACGCACCTGACCATAAGACGCACCTAGCTCTGCTTGGTGCCGTGGCTTGGGAAAGGTATGGAGGGTTTAAGACACACACACTTTTCCCTTCACTTTTTTTGGGAGAAAAAGTGAGTCTTATGGAGCAAAAAATACGGTATTTTCCACAATGTTTTTAAATTCCTTCTCTTCAGACTTAATTAATTTACAGTTAGCCACTGATCTTATCAAAATAAAATGACAACTTATCTCTAGGCTTCTAAAATCAGTTAATCTCTTTATAGTGTCAAAGTTTTGCAGGTTAGAACACAGTTTTATGTTGCACAAAGCTATTAATTATGGTTGTCAAATAACTGATGGCATGTGTCACTATATCCCAATGGAAAGAAAATAGTAGATTTAAAACAGGAGCCAGCAAATCCCATTCTTTATGCTGATACCTGAAAGGTAAAAGTCACAGTTTGTTTTTACTCAAAGTTGTTAGTTGAAGTTTCAGAATAGTGAAGTGAGCCAGTTCTGTTAAATATCTAAAACAGTTATTTACAGCCAGCAGACCTAAATAGTGAATCTTACTGATACTGGCATTCCTCCACATCCACATTTCAGGAGACAGAAGACTTGAAATTCTCTAAGAAGACTCGAAATCCTCTGATCGTCCCACGTACAAGTCCCTGGAGCCCTTCTTAACAACAAAGAAGAGGGCTGGGGTTCTTTTCAACCCTGCCTGGCAGTTTATGTCCTTGATGTAGAAGAAGCATGAAATTACAATAGTAACATATGTTCTTTCAGTCAGTCACCATCTTGGCTCACTCCCCTTTTTGCATTTTTTAAAAAATTTAGTGACTCCATTGAATGGGATTCTCTTCCCTGGTCAAGTTGCCACTAATTTACGGCAACCCCATAGGGTTTACAAGGAAGGGACAAATAGAGGTGGTTTGTTACTTTTCTTACTGTGCTACTTTTCTTACTCTGCAGGTCCATTTATGGAGAATTTGACAGTGATCAGGTGGTGAAGGGAATCCCCCTCTACCGCTTCATAGTGCCTCCAAATGCTTTTGCTTCACCCCTCGTCAATCCAGATAACATCTGCTTCTGCCTAGACAAACTCTTCTCAAAGAACTGCTCATTAGCTGGGGTTATGGACATCAGAACGTGTAAACAAGGTACTGAACTGGAATTTGAATTTGGCAAAGAAGAAAAAATCAAAAATCTGAATTGATAGATTCTGAGTAATCTGGACTATGTGAACTGCCTAGCTGAGGCTGCAACAGGATCCCTGTGTTTCTTCCATCATTCCAGGAACAACTATGGGATGAAGACAGAATCAGATTAAATCTTATTTCTTGATTGACGTTCTGTCCCATCCCCCAGTCCATGGGCCATCTAATGAACAGTTGGACAGACTTTATATTTTAAAAATAACTATTATCGTTCCTCTGTGGCTTCAGAATGAGAATCCTCAGGACTCTAAAAATGTTTTTAGTAGACATTTGGCAGACACCAGGGAACCATATTAAAACCAATGGTACAATCTTCCAAAGAGCTATTAAATTGCATGGTGTCAAAAAAATTGAAAAATTACAGAACCTCAGAGCCAATATTCTCTAATGTGAATGAATTCTTGGGTGTGTTTTTATAGAGATTGGTTGGAAATGCACACAGGTACGGATGCTCACCATCACCACTACCACCCCCCTTCTGGCTCACCTTCTGATCACCAATAGTGATCAGGGAACTGATTGTTCAAGGATCTGGTCATTTGTTTATGCCCGTTTTCCACAAACATCAAACTTCTCACTGTGTTGTGGCTTTGTATTTGTTCAGGGACACACTTGGAGGGGAGAGAAGAGAAGCTGACACAATGACAGGCACTAAGGCTCTGGAAAAGTGTTGGACAAATCCATGTTCACTAAATGGAGCCACCCATGTTCAGAGACATCTAGAGCTGATTCACACATTCCAAAATTGTCATGGTTGCTGCAAAAACGTTGAATCCCACAGTAGTTACTCAAATAC
The DNA here is from genome assembly GCA_029233225.1 of Lepidodactylus listeri. Classification (NCBI taxonomy): domain Eukaryota; kingdom Metazoa; phylum Chordata; class Lepidosauria; order Squamata; family Gekkonidae; genus Lepidodactylus; species Lepidodactylus listeri. The sequence goes on from JARCFY010000008.1 coordinate 102,566,461, forward strand.
AAGACTAGGTTCTCTCCCCCCCCCCCCCCCCCCGGTATGCCATCAAAAAAGAGGAGGTAATCTTTCATTCACATGCAAGGTTTAGTTTTGTCCAGTGATACGTATTGGAGTCGGGAGTCCATGGAATAGTGAAACAGCTAGATCTTTATTGCTGGTCCAGATGAAGCATACAACCCAGGGCTCGAAGCCCTCCTTTTATGCTGGTCAGGGACAATCCCCTGACCACACCCAACTGGCCTGATAGGCTATTAGAAGTCTATTTACATTTCATAGGTTCCCTGGGAGAAACCTAGGTACATGATTGGTGGCCGGTTTGAATCCACCTGGCCTTTGTTCTACCTGGCTGAAGCTCAGGTAGTTTCTTGGCCATGTGCTCTGGCCATGTGCTCTGGCCATGCTCTGGCCATGTGCTCTGGCCATGCAGTCGCAATTATGGGAGCACATGGCCATGGGGGGACTGTCTTATATTCAGGGCCATCTTCCTTTTGAGTAAATATGGTATGTGTGCAGGAAGTTCCATGCTCCGTAGGTGGGCAAGAGTGTGAATTGGATTGGGATCTCACTGCATTTAGAGGAAGAGCTTCAACCTTCCCCTGATGTCATTTTCCCAACCTGAAACAGCCACAGGGAGCCACTGTTTGCTCTGTTGGGCAACTTACATGAAATGAGGGCTACTGTTAAGTTTCCCGGCGGAGCCAATAGCAGTTTCTCCAGTGCCATTCCAGGCCAGGAAGACGGCATGGGAGAGGGGGCTGAAGCCCTTCTTTCTCCACATGTGCTATGGCTGTGATCTGTGGGTGGGGCCCTGTTGGAACTTGCCGCACATGTGTAATCCAAAGTCATTGAGGGCCTGGCAATGTGTGGATCATATCTGATTCTGGGGTCAAGCAACAGGAGGAAGACTTTGGGCTTCAGGTCCTCCTTGGAAGTTTCTCAATGGCATTTGGCTGCCCTCTCTTGGAGGTGGGATGTTGGGCTTGGTAAGCCATGGCCTGCTCGAGCAGAGCTCTTAGGTTTCACATTGCTCTTTCATTTGTGTCCTTTTTGTCCTTCCAGCTCTTAGTAGCCTGCTTTAAAAAAAAATGGGCTATATTCATGTAAGTTGCCCAACAGAGCAAACAGTGGCTCCCTGTGGCTGCTTCAGGTTGGGAAAATGACATCAGGGGAAGGCTGAAGCTCCTCCTTAAATATATATTTTAATTTTTTTTTTCATTATAGCTGCATTGCACAAATAATTTGTGTAAGCAGTGCCCACTGTTTCAGCTTGGGGATTGTGCTGATATGTGTGAGGCTTCTGAGTCGAGTCAATAAGCCAGACCTCTTGATAAAGCAAAAGTTCTTTTTATTCTTAATGATGGTTCAGGTACTCAATGTTTGTTAGAGATACTTGGTTACAGACAACAGGGATTAATATACCCCCCACATACAGGTAACAGGAGGCAGAGGGCCAATCAGGATGAATACAAAAAAGCGCGAAAACTTCTAGGCCGTTTGTTCTCACAGACAAGGCGCGAAAACACTAAAAATTCCCCCCATGCCCCTTAGTGACCTCTAATTGCAGTTCACAGACCAGACACCTGGGTAGAAACAATTCAACAGTTCTCCAAGGTTATGAAAGCAAGGTAAAAACACTCCAGGCTCCAGAGACAGAGAGGGGGAGGCGGGAAGAGATGGCCAGGCTTGTTTATGTGACGCGATGGAATGCAGCAAGCCACCCTCCCGGGGAAGAAAAGACACATTAAGCAGGACAAGCAATAAACTTCAAGGCTAACCATAAATAAAATCCCCCAAACTGCAACAATTAATGTCAGATCCTGACAATATGCTGCTTTCCGAAAGAGCTGCAAACCCTCACAATTAGGGTTAGTAGCTCTAGTTTGGGAAATACCTGGTGATTTGAGGGGTGGAGCCTGGGGATGACAGGGTTTGGTGAGGGGAGGGACCTCAGCAAGGTCCAATGCTATAATGTCCACTATCCAATGCAGCCATTTTCTCCAAGGGGAAGGATCGCCGTTGTCTGGTGATCAGTTGCAATAGTGTGAGCTCTCCAGGTCCCACCTGGAGGCTGGCAACCATACACATGGTTTTTCTTTCTTTAAGGGCAGAAAATCTGAAGGCCTGGATTCCCTGTGGCCAATTTACTACTTGGAATAAAAATGGCCGTCCTGGCCAGCTTCACCTGTTCACCAGAGGTGGGCGAACAACGTGGAGTAATTTCAAATTTGTTAATGGCTTGTGTTCTTTCTCTTTACTCTTCTGTAGGCAAGCCAGTGGTGATTACATTGCCACATTTCTTGTACGCAAGTGAAGAAGTCAGGGAAGGTGTTGAAGGATTACAGCCCAATGAACAAGAGCATATGACTTATTTAGATGTTGAGCCAGTAAGTAATTGTGTTTGTTCTTCTCCTTCTCTCCCCCTTCCTGTAACTAGGCAGTTTCTAACATGGTGAGGCTTCAAATTCCCATCTTCGGATCACTTCCTCTGCTGCCTCCTGTAGAAACAAGGGGAATGGATGTTGCTCTTTCAGAAGCTCCTGTTGAGGAACACACAGGCTGTCCGGCTGATCCTGTTTGCTTTGTGGTCCCTCAGTGGCAGTGTGTTAAGTCAGAAGTCCTCTTTTGGCCATCAGAAGGCCTAACCTCTGGAATACTTTCCCCAAGGCACCTCCTCGGGTGGGGTTGGCAAATGTGTTGTGGGAATCCATGCCTCCCAGATAAAGTGTGCATGGTTTGGATCAGGACCGGGATGCAGGAGATGGTTCTTAAGCCTCTCCCATGCCATTTTTCCAACTTAAAATGGCTCGGGGGGGGGGGGGGGAGAACCCCTTGGGGGCTCTGCATATATTGGTGGGGCAAACATGGGCTTCCCCAGTGGGGCAGATGTGTTTGTTTAGTTTTCATCATTTATGCCTCACCTTTCTCCCCAGGGGACCCAAAGCAGCTTAGATTGGTCTTTTCTCCTCTTGTTTTATCCTTGCAAGAATCCTCACAATAGGCTCTGTGTGTGTGTGTGTGACTGGCCTGAGGTCACCCAGCATAGTGGGGATTCAAACCTGGGTCTCCCAGACCCTTGTCCAGCACTCTGACCTCTGCACTGCAGTCATCCCCTGGTGCCGTTCCTCACTGGGGGGGGAAGGTGTAGGGGGGAAAGGGCCCATGTCTCATTTCCGTGTGATCCCAGTCTGTATCAAGTCCACATATGCTTAAGAAGCACAAATTGTCCACTGACAAATCTGGGGATGTACCCAGGGAAAATGCAGTTAGGCCAATGCAGCGAGTGGAGAAGATCCTCTTTTCTTACAATACCCCATTGTAGTATAACTGCCCCACTTTCTGTTTTGGGTTGTAAATTCTTTAGATGCAACCCAGCTTGAGTGCAGGAAAAGCAGTGTGCAAATATTTAATTCTGTCCATTTGTAGCATCAATCCCCCCAGCCACCATTTTTCCCATATAACATTGGAGGTTTTGTTTTTGTTTCAGACAACAGGGTTTACGTTACAATTTGCCAAAAGGCTGCAGATCAATTTAGTGGTGAGGCCCGCTCCAAAAATTATGTAAGTTTGGGGTCAATGTTTTATAAGGAATGAAAACATTTTCTGTATATGACTTTGTAACTTAGCATTTAAATCACTGGTGAGGGCGCTGTAAATACTGCGCAAATATAAAACTTGCCGGAATATGGTGAAGTTCTTGGACTTGTGGGTGTCCTTTTTTAAAAAAAAATAAAAATCTTATGGCCAGGATGGAGATTATATTCCAGGGTCAAAGAAGTCACTGGTTTAAGAGTTAAGACACTTACAAATTCAGCTCTGGTCCCCAAAACATGGCCACCTAAAATTAAGCCACAGCTTAACTTCTACACCACGTGAGCAGCCGGTGCTCCCAGTGTGACTTGCTCTGCTCCATGAACCTCCTCCTCCAGGTATCTGTTCTTTGCATTAGGCTTTCAGCTCATTATTAGGCCTTTGGAGATGTGTCTGGGTAGAAGTTAAACAGCTGATCTCTTGTCAGGGGACTTTTGCATATTCTCTACCATGCTTCATGCCACTTTCCCCCAAGGAGCTCAGAGTAGCATATGTGAGTCTCTCTTCCCTGTTCTAGCTTCGCGTGATCTATGTGAGGCCAGCCAGGCTAAGAATGAGCAACCAAGCCAAGGTCATCCAGTGAGCTTCATTGTAGAGTGGACATTTGAAGCCTCATTGCCCAGAGCCTCATCAGACATCCTAACCACTAAACCACGCTGGCTCTCCTTTGTTCCATGCTACCTAGAAAGTATACATTCAGTGTGCATTGCGTGATGGAAGATGGTTATGTTAATACTTTCTAAAGCAAAACATTGCAGAGCACGGGGTCATGGTCTTTAACCCTCTTGATGAGGCAATCAGTATCCATAATAAAGAAAATGTTTCTCTGTAAGATTCTCATATAGGCCCATTTTCTGAGAAAGAGCTGTGTCTTCAGTGCTGATGTCCCTTGAAATGCATTGAAGCCAACTATCTGATCTGAAAAAAATGTTGTTGTCATAATTTGCGTGGTTCAGAATCCTATCATGCTAATTTATTTTTCTATTTTATATCAGGGCTTTGGAGAAGGTCGAATTTCCTTTCGTCTTTCCCATTATATGGCTCAACGAGGTAAGTTGTTATGTCCCCATATCTGCTTGCCGGTGGTTACTGTTACAGACTTTAGAACTGTGACGCAATTATGTTTGAAACCTTCTGCAGTTTCTGAGAGCCAGGCTGTATATAACTCAGAATCCTAGGTCCCAGGGGTCCGTTGGAGCGGGAGTGCACAGGAGTGCAGCTCCGGGAGTGAGGAGCCCAGGGGGCGGGCACATGATCAAGCCCCGCCCCCTCCTTGGCTTCCCTGAGCAGTGAAGAGGCACAGCGCCCCGGGGAAAGCCCTGCTAGGGTCTTTATTGTTTTTAACGTTTTGTTTTAATATTGATAATTTTATCATTGTTCCTTTTATGACTGTGTGCTGCTTTTCCAGAGACTTGCTCAAGGTGGCATATAAATTTTCTAAGTACACCATTTTTTATCTGGGCCTATGGCACATAAGTACTGGAGAAATTTCACCAACCCTTCAGCAGCTTCCACCCCATCAGTTTGGTGTGGTGGTCAGGAGTTGGACTCTAATCTGGGAGAACCGGGTTTGATTCCCCACTCCTCCACATGCAGCTGCTGGTGTGACCTTGGACCAGTCACAAGTTCTCTCAGAGCTGTTCTCTCCTGAGCAGTTCTCAAAAGACCTCTCTCAGCCTCACCTACCTCACAGGGTGTCTTGTTGTGGGGAGGGGAAGGGAAAGGGATGGGTGGTGCACATGTCCTGGGTATCTCAAGTCTACTTGAAACCTGGTGGTTTCCAGGGAGCAGGAAGAGAATGAGGGTGTGTTCTTTACGCTTATTTTTATTGCACAAAGTATTGGATGGGGAAGGGAATGGAGGAAGAGCAGGTCAGTTTCGCTCACCTGTGGAGTGGAGCCTGAGGGGTGGGTGTTGCCTTCTGACACACTTCCGGTATGTTAGGGGGTGTGGCATATGCAAATGAGTTATGCAAATGAGTTATGCTAATGAGCTCCTGCACCTCTTTTTCTACGGAATGACCCCTGCTAGGTCCACTGGTAGCGCTCTTGAGCTACTATGTTCTGCAGCAACACCAATCATGCCCAGCTCCACCCGTCCCTGTTTTTGTCTGGGGGGAGGGTTTCACTGCCAGGAGCAGGGGCTGGCCCCCGCTGAGCTGGCAGGTCAGGCAGAAAACAATGGACTTTCCAAACAAACTGGAAACCAAAAGCTGCTAAAACTTTCTGTCTCTATGCCCGTTGCCACCATCTGCGATAATATGAATTGTTTGTTGATAGGGAAATTGTCAGGTTGACCAAGCTATGGAGAGAAAGTGCTTGTGTGCTGCTGCTTGGGATGACACGGCTCTTTGTGATACTCTTTCAGACGGCAGTAATTGATGACAAGAAAGCCGAGTTCTTCCGATCCAAAGTGACAAATAAGATCAAACTGCTACACCTGCTGGAAGCCGTGCTCATCATCCTTGGTGCTGTGATGTTCCTGGGATTCCTGACCTCATATTTAATTTGCAAAGCACAGAAAGCCAAATAAGTAAGAAGCTATTTTCTGCATCTCCATAGCACTTCTTGCATGGATGGTGATGTGCAGCTGAAGTCCTGTGATAAACACATGAGCTAGGGCAGCTTGGCTTCCCTTTTGAAAATGAGGCAATTGATGCCAGGAGAAGATTAATTGCAGCTGGTAATATCTGACACTGCAAATGACTTAGTTCAGCTACCCAGCTGAAAGCTGACTGCCCTCCTTGCAAACAGCAGTTTGAATTCATTTGTTTGCTCGCCTATTATACTGATAAACGAAGAAACTGCTTAGCAAGGCATTTAAGCCTTGTGCCTGTCCCGTAAGTTGCCTGCATGGTTCCATCTTGCATGGTTCTTTTTCGACTGCCCACCACCCACAGTTGCCGCCTACTACACATATGTGGAGTTGACCTAGGAATAGTTGTATTTAATTAGCGCCATTGACTGCAACTTGATGCTACTATTAACTGAGGTTATACTGGATGTTTAATGATTACTGACATTCTGTTTCATTACTGTATTGTATTATTTTACTTATTGTTGTAACCTGCCCTGAGCCTTGCTGTGCCGGGGAGGGTGGAATAGGAATAAGATCTAATTAATTAAATGGGTACAGCCGAGGGTGTCCAGTGATCCTCAAAGTTAAGCAGAGATCTTCGTGTATTGCATTTTTGATGGCCCCCTAGGTGCATGCTGATAAATGTGGACTGTGACTTCAACAAACAAGTTGCCAATTCGTATCATGCTACATAGGCGTAGAGTACGGGGGGCTCGAGGGCTTGAGCCACCCCTGAAATTTCCCGGGGGGGGGCTCAGCCACCCCTGGGGAAATGGAGCGCCTGCCGCCGCGCCTCCCCAGGTCCTTCCGAGGCCCGGCGGCCGCTGCTGGAGAGGGAGAGGGAAGGGGTGGCAGGGTCGGGGAGAGAGAGGCACCGGCAGCAGCGGCTGGCGGGCCTCGGAAGGGCCTGGGGAGGTGGGGCGGTTTCCCAGAGGGGGGGGGGGAGAACATCGTCCCAGCGAGCACGAGCGCTTTGTGCACACGCTAAGGAGCCCCCATCCCCCCCGGGATTTCCAAAACTCTACGCCCTTGTCATGGTAGTGATTCATCAGGGAACTGGGCTTCCTGTTGTACATGTGCTCAGCAGTTAATCTGAGCTTGTGTAGAGGCAATGTGCCGGGCCACAAAGGCTTTTGGGTGCCCTAAACTTGGCCCCCAAGGCCCCCCTGACCACCTCATCCTCTCCCCCCCACTGCAGAGAGCAAGAAGACAGCCCCCTGCCCTCCTTGGCACCCCCTGGCACCACAGCATGGCAGAAATCTGCCCCCCCCCGCCCTCCTTACAGTGAGTTGAAGCGTCAAAAGAAGGAAAAAGTGAGACAGGGAAGAAGGCAGGCCCAGGCAGAAAGAGGGAGGGGAGGAACATGTTCCCTACCAGCCAAACTACTGAAGCTGAAGGTGCCTCTTTGGGCTGTTGCTTGCCACAGCAAACCCTGAAGTTCCTGGCAGGGCAGCAAGCTGGGGAGACAGGACTGTTTACCGTCCCTTCTATTCTGGTACCCTAGATAATCACCTAGATGGGCCTAGTGGATGGGCTGGCCCTGGCCAAGGTCACGCTATCATCCAGAAGGCTACACAGGCAGTCATTAGCAGCTGTAGCTACTGATTTATTATTTATATTTATATCCCGCCTGATACAGAGATTGTAAGAGCTCTGCTGGATCAGAGCAGTGGTTGATTCACATATTAAAAACTTTTCAAACAGTGGACAGCCAGTTGCCCCGGAAGGCCGACCAACAGCAGAGGCCAAAGCCCTCTGAGCACTGGTTTTCTCCCCTCTCATTCCCCTCCCTGAGCCTTACATAGGTCACATGGTTGTCCTGAGGACCGAGCAGGGGAGGGGGCACCACATACACTGCTCTGAGCTCTTTGGAGGAAGAATGGGGTGGGATGAAGTTGTACATTTAAGGGACTGAGAGCTGGAGGACTGGCCTCTCAACCTGCTTCTGGGGTCCAATCTGCGTTGGTATTTTGCACCGTCGTGCCAATGATCTCACAACGTCTCACAAGTTTTTGTCTGCATTTCATGCCGCATCCACTCTCCTATTGCTTCATCTCAGCATCAGCTGTCTGCATCATTTTATTGCCATTTAGTGGTGACTCCGAGGTTCACTACGGCGTCTCATCGCCTTATCCGGAGTTGGTTTTAAGGTGCTACAATCGCACTTCCCCACCCTCAAGCCACTGTGAGCAAAAAGGAGACAACTGGAGCCGAATTCTCCCCCCCCCCATCTTTTCTAAGGAGATACACAAATTGTCACAAAGGAAAGAAGTTAGCTGAAAATCCAGTCGTCTGCATTTAAAAGCAGCCAGTGAACATTTTTCTGCTATCATATGGGGGAGGGGGGTGGAAGCATGCCCACCTCTAAACCATTTGTTATTTCCTGGGACGGTCCCAGCACACCCTGGCTGGCAACCGCTGCGTGTTCCTCCGCCTCCACCAGGTCACCACGCTTTACTTTCTGCAGGGGGGGGGGTCCCACATGCCATTTCCTCCCTGCAGTGCAGCACCCCTGCAGACAGAGGAGAGCTTTATACAGAGCCAAATGGGAAGCCGGCACCACAGCAGTACGAAACAGCTTTACATAGCAAATGAAGATAGGACCTGGGCCAGATCCTCCCAGCTACCAATGTGCCCTCCTGAATAGACAGATGAGCCTTAGCTGTCTTAGCCTAGTGAGCCTGGATGCATCACTACAGGAATAAACTTATCAATTAAGATACCAACGTTTTTTTGTGCCAGACACATGCTGATCTGCATCTCGGGTTAATTCACTGATTTTGTTTTCATTGTTCTGTGTTTCCAGGTATCTCGCTGCTGTGGCTGTAGGCAATTAGTTGCATTGGCTTTCAAGCAAGCGGGGAGGATGTAACTTCCAGATAACCCCCCCTGATGGCATCACTGCACTCTTGTTTTGTAAGTGCAAATACCATATGCCTTATGGTAAGGCCCCGACAGTGTCTGCACCTTGGTGATGAGGAACCCCTGCTCTTCAGGAGAGCTGATTCCACTGTTGTTGGAGAGACCGCCGAGAAGCTGTGAATGAGCTTTAAGCTGAAGATCTGGAATCCAGTCCATATCAAACTTGCCTCTATTTTATCCCCTCCTTATTTCACCCCTTGGCAATGGAAGCCAAGTGATACAAATGGGATTGCGTCCCTGCCCTCCAATCTATGTGCAATCTTCTTTTCCCCTTCTTTCTGTCCTGTGAAGAAAAGAAGCTATCAATTGTACTCCTCTTCTAGAGATGTGATTTTTTTTTAAAGTGTAAGTTTATTATATGGATTCACTAAATGTAGCATATGAATGTCCAGTAAAAGAGTTATTGGAAAGTGAGTCTAGTAAAAGAAGCATTGTCTGTTTTGTTTCTTGTCCTTCTGCTTCAAGTCCACACACCATACCTCCACCCCACACCTGGCAGCTGCTTGACTTCAGGACACCTGCCTTAGAACCCCTCTGGCGATTCCCTGCCTGCCCTAGCTCAGCTGCTGTGTGGATGCTTTGGAACAGCAGCAGTGCTTCTCCCTGGGTACTGTGAGACCTCCTGGATGAACTCACCCCATGCAAAGGATCTTAACCAAGACTTTCTTTATTGGGGGAATTTCTTCAGGGTACACTTGTTGAGTTAGTAATGGATTGGAACAATAGGGTTAGGACAGAGATAGTGATTTCAAACATGTATTGTCACACGGGTTCCCCAGTCCCCGCCCCGGGATGAATCTCGCCTAAAAGCTTTCCCAGGCTAAAGAGTGGGAAGGCATGAATAGGTGACACCTGCAAAAGAAGCTAAAAACACTAAACATGTCTGTGAGAAGTTACCAGTAGCCTTGAATAGAGATTACAACCTTGTGAAGCCAGCAAGAGGAGGGAAAGGAGTACATTCCAGTGGGAGAAGGGGGGAGGAGTGGAGTTGTCTCGCCCAGCCCAGTAAATCCCATCTCCTGCCCTGGAGAGTGTCAGGATTACCTGACAGGTACGTGGGATGGCTGTGAAGTGTTCCCCACCCAGGACCTGCTTTGGTCTGCGCAGAGCCTGAGGCGGCTGTGGTCCTCGAGAGGAAAAATGAAGAGGAAATGGAAGCCAATGCTCCCTATCCCATAATCACCTCTGTGTGAAGGTTAGGAGAGCCCCTTAGGGAGGGCAGAATTCTTTCTCAGGGATCATTGCTGCTTGTCACGAGGCTTAGAAGGAGGCACACTGCATTTTGCCAGTTGAATCTCAGAAGAGATCCTGGGGGGGAGGTCTTCAGAATTTGCTGTGTTTCTTGACTTCCCATCACCAGTGCAACACATTTGCTGTGTTTCTTGACTTCCCATCACCAGTGCAACACATGTGCTGTACTTGGTCAGAGCATAAAGGGGCACTGAAAACATTCATTTCTATGTGCCATCTCCTCCACTCTCTGCCCTAAGCATCCGAGATTTTGTTGCACTTCTCAAAGTGTATCATGCTCATTTTGTTGGTGACCCTTCAGCAGCTGTTGTTCATAGGTCTTTATTACTGTTCCCATACAAAGGGGGATGAATGGCTTGCCTCCAAGGCCCCCATGATTAAGCTGAGACTTTTAACTGAGCACTGAAGAAGAGAAGAAGAAGAAGAGATTGGATTTATACCCCGCCCTCCACTGCCCAAGGGAGTCTCAGAGCGGCTTACAAACTCCTTTCCCTTCCCCTCCCCACAACAGACACCCTGTGAGGTAGGTGGGGCTGAGAGAGCTCTTTCCCAAGCTGTCCTTGAGAGAACAGCTGGTACAGAGCTATAGCTTGCCCAAGGTCATCCAGCCAGATGCAAGTGGAGGAGTGGGGAATCAAACCCGGTTCTCCCAGATTAGAGTCCACACACTTAACCACTACACCAAACTGGCTCTCTGAGGGAATGGGTTGTGTCCTGGGGTCCCTGTTTGGTGCTTGTGTGATTTTAGGCAATGACCACTAGGTGGCAATGCTGCACCGGAAGCCAAGTTTTTTGGCTCCTGGTTAGGAAGGCGATAACTCCCCTCCAAAAGGTGAACTGATGGTAAGTGAAAATGCCTGCATGAATGAGCAGATCCTGTAGGAAGCCAAAGAAATTGGATTATAAATATAAAGTTTGTAGTCCTCATAATTTCTGATACAGTCTGCCTTTAGCCTAAGGTATTTAGATACTATTGCAGCACTGGGTTTGTATGTAGATGGAACTACATGCTATTTACTCTGCAAAATTAAGTATGTATCCACACAGTGATTCATGAGTCACTGCTTCCTTTCCCGGAGCTTGTGCTGTAACAGTAACTGTCCCTGACACTTGTTTTGCAGCTGGCCCATATCCTGACTAGAACCTTTCTGTACTTAAAATCGTGTCCCTTTAAAACAGCAGACAGATGGTAAAATCAGAATTAGTTGAACAACTAACCTTTGCTATGATGGAACTCTTCAGTTTTGAGAGGGGAACAAAAACCTTGCAACTTGATACCAGTTTAAGTTCTGAAATCTTAGCTTCATGACAGTTTCGGCCTTTGATATGCACCTATTTCAAAACTGCTCACAAAAACGTTTTCAGAAAGCATGGAGGAGGTTACTGATATTGTTTTCCTTTTATGGAAAAAGTGGCTAATGCTATCTGTAATTCACCAGTGTTCTAGAAACTCTACATCGTGAATTTCTCAGGAATTTGCCTGCTAATACACATGGAGGACAGCAGTGCCTGTGGGAATTGCACCGGCTTTGGATAATTATACAGCACATATTCACTGCCCAGTCTGTAATTAACCAAGGCAGAGGATCTATAGTTAATCTGATTTCATCCTGCGGAAGTCACAGGGACTAGCTGCCTAGTCTTATGATGGCTATTTTAGATAGAGCTGTAAATGCTGTGTCAGTTGCTTATTGTGACTGTCTCAGTGTCATCAACTTTTTTTTACAATTGCTGCCTGGAGAAGCAGTCAGCAGGCTGCTCTGGTGCTTTGTGCTTCCCAGAACGACTAGATGTTCTTCCGTTTTTGTGCAATTGGTATAATTCCATGACATCTTGGGAAACCAGTTACTACTGATATTGCTGTTTAGATTTGCTGCAATGCTTGATTCGAAACCTAGATTCATAGTTACAAATAAGTGCTTTTCATTCCTGAATATGAACATTGTGAGGACTTGTCGTTATATCCGACTAGTCTGATACCCGTGCTTCACTATGGTATTTAAGTTCTGTAAATCCAGTTATAATACTTCTCCCCCAGTTTGAAATGTAAGATTTGTTGTAGGAATTCTAACGGAGAAGATTGCAGTGTAAAAAATGAAGTAAGACATACGTACTTCTCCCCCCCCCCCTCCACTGAAGGACCTCTCTGTAGACCACAGTGGTGGTTCTGCCCTCTGGTGCTAGGATCCCCCAGGCTGCTTGGTGAGCTCACTCTGGAGCAGGCCACATAGAACTGTCCATTGAAGAAGCAGTCGTCTGTTAAGTCAACTCCTGCCACCTGCCACGAAAGTGATGGCCTCTCTACTTGTGCGCCTGGATTGTTTGGCTGTAAGCATCCCACCTCCTCTACTACACCTGACAGACAGCTGCCTATCCAGTGTAGGAGGGGGAGGCGGGAGGAGTATGGGCAAGTCGTCTCAAGCTGTTTGTTCTGGAAGCAGAGCTGCTGAATCAATTGAGCTGCCCCGCACCCAGTGTTAGACCAGATGGCCTTTGGAGATCCTCTGTATCAGTGAAATGGAACACTACTAGTAGTTAACTTGCTGCCAGTGACTTGGTGGGTGAGGGGTTCCTGTGGAGTTTTGCTTTATCTGGTTTCCTTTCCGTCATCCCTTAGAAGCTCCTTGAGCAGCAGAATGGTTCAAATCTGTTGCTTAAGGGACATACGGACTGAAATAAATTTTGCAATTGCCAGTGTGACTTTAGGTTCCCTATCACTCAGTAAAAAGGCTATTACCCCAGATACAGATAATCCAGGCCAATCTATTAAAAGAGGAGTAATGTAACACAATCTAAGAACCTCATGAAAGAGACATTCCGCTAGCCTATGCTCTAGAGAATCAATCGAACCAGAGGAACACAAACATGTCTTTTCTGAATAAGGTAACAATATATCTAACTTTTACAACCATAGAAGTGTTGGCATTTAATCTTTCCAAAAAAAAAGTCTCTTAAAAGTCATGGGAGTGTCAAAAAATAAGTATATTATGACAAACCTCTTGGGGGAGGAATACCAAGAAACTGAGATGAACAAGTGTGACAACCTTGAGTCACCATGCTAGCATAATCAATATCTTTAATACTTTTATTATGATAAGAGCCTCCAAATTCCAGAGTTCACTTATCATATCCAATGATAAACCATAATCAAGAGCTTTTTGCCGGGAGGACTATAAGAACCTTGCTTCGAAGCACTTAAGTGTCCCTCTGCACTAGAACAACAACAACAAATTAAGCTGCAGCTTTAAAGCAGACTCCCACGCCCTAGTTTCAAGAGATATCTGAGCAAACTCCACAACAGACCTTCCTTAGAACAATACTCAGAGAAATTCTTTAATGATCTTTCCAATCCTACCCTTGCACAGGACAAGAGAACTGCATCATCCACATACGACAAGACTGGGATGCTACAGTTCGGTCTGCAGCAGAAGCTAGAGTCCAGTCCAGTAGCACCTTAAAGACCAACAAGATTTTGGGGGGTCTTTGGGGTATCTGATGAAGGGAGCTTTAATTCTCAGAAGCTTATACCACAGATCCTGCTGGACTTGAATTTTGCTTTATTTAGTGATGCTTAAAACTCTTGAGACAAAAAGATGATCATTCGCTAAAATATCAATGCATCCCCCCTCCCCGAGATCAAAAGTTACAGTTAAATGGAGCACAGCTTTAGAGATGTAAACCAGGAACAAGAATGAAAGCGTGCGATGATGAGCTGCCAATACTTTTAAATATTCATAAGTATTCATAAGGTCATATGACCTGATTGAAGAGTGCACTGGATGAATCCTTTCCCCCTGTGTGGGGCATAATTTCTGAAGGCAACCTAAAACATATATAGACGCCTGATGTAGAGTTTCCATCTCTTGTTCTGCAGAAAGAGTGGCAAGGAAGAAGATCAATAGAGTCGAAACGGGAGCTATTCCGGAGAATCTCGTCTCACCAACTATCTACTCAGCTGATGAATACTTATACAGAAACAACTACAAAAGCAACTGGACTGCAATTTTGAGGATATATATTTACTTTATTTTGCAAAAACAATACTGTAGACGTTTGGCATAAGTTTCCTTTATAATACATAAAAAGCATTGGTAGCGCATCATCGCACAGCTTCATTCTTGTACCTGGTTTACATCCCCCCCCCAGAGCCGTGTACATTGTTTTTGTTTAGCCATGGATTTATAAAATGCACCTGCTTCTAGTAGCTGGAGAAGCAGGAGTCCAAAATAAATTGTATACATCACATCTTGTTTATCTTCTGGTGTGGTCATTTGATTCCTGAGAAATGAACACACTCAGCATGTATAGGACAAACGCTTAACCCTACAAACTGCTGTCAAGCAAACACCAGCTGCAGGGTGAGTTGAGCCAACAGAAACAGGAGTAAAACCAAAACCCTGTGTCTATAGCTGCATTAACACTTGGTAACAGGAATGCCTTTCAAACAGAGAAAAGCTAGCTTGTAGGAAAAGAATTGAAAGCTTTGGGTCTTAAGTGGAGGATATGCCCTGAATTCATGACAAGTCCCCTTGAAGCATCCAGCACATGACCCTTTTTGCATTCAGTTATCTCTTTGCCTCAAGTGGATGCTGAATCCATCTTGTCCAAATGGTTTCCAAGGAACAAATAGAATGCCAGGCAGAATTGGTCTTCCTCTGTGTGCTGTATAGTTTCTGGCATGCTCACTTGGGTCATTGGCTTGAGCAAGTGACTTACGAAAGCATCAAGATGTTCTGTGTCTTGTTCTCTGATTGCCAAATTCAGCAACATGCCATTGGTGGTGATTTCCCAACTGAAGTGGGTGGCTGAAGAATGGAGTTAATCCAGTGTGGCCGAAGTGTTCTCTATTCTGATTAGGCAAAAGCCCTGTTTGTAGTGAGGGAACACACTGAACCCAATGAACAGCTCAAGTTCTTTCTTTTTATCTAGGTGTTATGTTCTATTATGTTATGTTGTCAGGGCTCTGGTATCCTAACTCCCTCATTCCTATTGGCTGCCGAATAAAGACTCCTTATTGGTCCTGAAGCCAGTCCAAGGAACCAATCGCAGAGCCCTGCTTAGGTCCAATGAGACTACGTGTTTCCAGTTACAATGTATATAGCTATTTGTTGGAACACTATAAGTTGAGTGCTGCTCTTGCTAGAGCTGTCTTTTGAGCTGAACAGTGTTTTGAATAAAAGCCTGCATTTGATTGATTCATCATCTCCCGACTCAATACTTAATACTAGGTCAGTTGGGCAAAATGAATTGATTAGAGAGGAAGCAATGGGGGATTAGGAGGTGGGAGTGGGAAAGCGTAGCAAACATATTTTCATGAGCAAGTCATCATTCTAATAGGTCTTTCCCCCTTTGAGGCAAAGTAAAGTGGGAGGTTTTAGTTCTTGTTAAACGAGAATAAATTATTTGTTATTCAGCTTTGTTGCCAGGATAGTACCAGTTGAAATTTCTACTTGTGAAGGTAATATCCTTTAGATCAGGGGTGGGCAAATTGCCGCCCGTGGGCCAAATGCGGCCCACCGCAGAGTTTTTTGCAGCCCGCCAAGACAGTCAGTCACGTGGTTTCAGTCAGGCCTCTGTTGGGCCCGGAGCCTCATTTGTCTCATTAAACTGATTCTAAATTGAAATGTGCTTGCAGCTGTAGATGATATGAAATTAGCACAATAAATAAATTGAATAAAACTACCACTATTTTATTTAATTTATATTTATTGATTTTTATGATACAATTTATACCTTTTTTGAAATGCAAAGTTAACTAATCAATGCAATCATTTTAAAAGGTGTGGCCCTCCGCTAATCTCTGCTCCCACAAAGTGGCCCCCAAGCCAAAACAATTGCCCACCCTTGCTTTAGATTAATGTATACCTTTTAGGAGTCGCTACAGCTGGTTTCTTGCCACATACTTTTGTACACGTCTTCTCAAATACTACTGTAAGGGGTTTAGTGACTAAAGTATTTGCATGGTTATTCCTGGCATTGCCAAAGTGAGTAATTAGCTATCTCAAGCATCTGCTGTTCACATGCTTGTGGGTGTTAGTTTAATATTAAGCATTCATGAATTTCTGAGTAATAGGAAGCATAGTCATAATCATATTGCTGGACCCTGAAACTGTCAGAAGCCCAAAGATATTCTGAAGAACTTGAACTCTTGGAGTCAAAGGTATGACCAATAACCACGTTATTCAAGTGAAAGCTACCTAATCATGTGATCAGGAGCTCAGATGTGGCAAAGGTCAAAGAGATACCATAATTCAACAGCTGGGCTAATGAGAAGATGGAGGTGGTGGTTTTTGTTGTTGACATAAAAATATCAGTGTGGTGTAGTGATTTAAGTGTTGGACTAGAATCTGGGAGGCTTCAGTCCTCAGTCTGCCACGGAAGCCTGCTGGGTGACCTTGGCCCAGTCACCCTTTCTCAACTGAGCATAGCTCACAGGGTTGTCGTAAGGATGAAATGGAGAAGATAATGATGTAAGCTGCTTTGGGTCCCCATTGGAGAGAAAAGTGGGGTATAAATGAAGCATACAGGTCATTGACATATAATGAACAACCTAGCAGGCACCAGGAAAAAACAGGGTGAGAGTTTATTTGATGAGAATTTTATGGCCGAGAAAGAGAGCCCTTGGAAGAAATCAGACATGCTAATTCTCCCCCGTGCCAAAATAATTATTGGAAAATTTTGATTATTGTAAAAGCAAGAAGACATTTCATTTCTCCTTAAGACTAGAACCCAGATTTCCCCCACAAAGATAATAGTCAGCATTTCTATCTTTGTGAGTCATGGGCAAAGTTAGTTCAGTGAGGCCTGAGGGCCCCTGAAGAGGAAAAAGCATTGGTAATTAATTCATTATTGCAAAGGAGTTCAGAGCAGCTTTGTCAGGAGTGGAACCAGAAGCAGCATGAGCCATGCTGTCAGAGTGTGGAATGAATAAGGCAAGGGCACAAACTCAAACAATGCAGTCAAGGTCCGGTCCAAGGTCAAAGCACAGAATCAAGAGCTGTCAGTAGTCTGGTCTAAGGGTCAGTCCATACAGCATGGTCTGGAGGTCCAAGAGTTATCTGCAAGCAGGTTCAAGGGTGAGACAAAGACAGAGTCAGGGTACAGTCCAAAGAGTCACAAGAACAAGGCAGGATCCAATGCACCGGTCACAGTGTCAGAGGGATTTTGACTTTTTGCTTCCACACCTCCCTTGTCTGGTTTTTATAGCCATATGCTGAAGGGTCATGCTTGCAGCCAGCAGCTTGAGAGTAATCCTGCAGCTACTCATCTTTGCTATCAGCAAACAGCTAGCATCAAGCCAGGAGGCATGCACTTCATCATCCTTCCTATAGCTCTATTCTTAGCCTCCGTCTGCAGTGCTCTAAGGGTGTGGATGATACCAAAGGGCTGGAAATGACCAACTGGGTTTCACCTGTTAAATCGGGGCTGGAGGGTGTTGGTGGCTCTGCGCCTGCTGTTAGCTGTGAACCCTGACAAACCTGCAGCTCATCTTCCTGTTTACCAGCTTTTGCTGATTCAGAGCTGGCTCCTGAGAAGTCCTTGCTATTGCTGAACTCTGGCTGACCCATGACAAGCACTTTAGTCTGAAAGTCATGGGTAAGGTAGAAAACAGTGGGTTGGATTCTGTGGCTCTTTTCTGCTAACACAAGCTTTTTTCTCTAATAAAAGATACTTTTCCCTGATACAAGAGGAATATGCACAAGCATAGCAATTTGACAAATACAAATTAACATTAGCTTACTAAGCACCATATATAGCATACTAGCCTGATACCCATGCTTCGCTATGGTATTTAAGTTCCATAAACCCAGTTATAATACCGATGATGTCAAGTTCGAAATGTAACATTGGTTGTAGGAATTCTAATGGAGAAGATTGTAATGTACAAAATGAAGTGAGACACACATACTGTTTTTTTTTCTCTACTGAAGGACCTCTCTGTAGACCACACTGTTTTGCTGATATGGAGATGTGTTGTTCTGAGCACCTCAGGGTGATCTTGCTGGTACTTGGCCTGCACAGCTCAGTGCACCTCAAGAGTACTATGTGCAAATGCCTTTGCCTCATTCCTAGGTTACCTCCTCCTTGTAGCATGGTTGTATCTGGCTCAATGTTTGCCAGGAGCTTTCTTGGGGGCAGTGAGAGGTGTGATGGGGAGTTAGTCTGAGGGAGTGGTAATGTGGTGGACATTTCTTTAGGTTCATGAGGGAGGCATGCATCAAAATGGCTCCTAGAAAGGTCCTTTACTATCTCCCCATGAACATTCATAAACTCAATTGCCATGCTGGCTGTTATGAGAAATGTCTATTCAGGAGTCTTGTACTGTTGATTTCTGTAACTGTCCTCAACTGTCTGCAGTCTCTTTTAACTGTGTTTTTACCTCAGGATATTCAGATCCACAGCTTGACCTTTCTTCCTGAAGCTACTCTTCTGCCACTATCCCCTTTGAAATGCAGATTGTGTTCTCAGGGATCAATTTCCCCTTCCTCCTTCTCTCTCACTGTGGATGAAGACTTGCTCTCTACCTGTGTGAGAATGTCCCAATGAATATAATGATATACTAAACTCATAAACGGCTACAGACATCCTACCAATCAGACTACAGTTCTTTAGGCACGTAAAAAGAAGGAATAACAGTTCCCAGAGAATACGCAGGAAACCTTTTTCGCAGGGAATAATGATGTTGAACATTCTAAAAATCAGTTCACAGAGACCTGAGATCATAACACCGAAACAGTTTCTCTCCACACCAAAGCCTTTCATGTTCAAGGACGAGACACAAGATAACCAGCCAGAAGGTAGCTAACTGTTTGCGCAGGCGGGGGTACTATGCCAAGTGAAGCATAAGCCAAGGAAGCAAGGAGGCGGGGGTTGCAGGCGATTTGCTGGCTGACTCTGCATTCCTAGGGGCCGGGTAGGAGGCCCGTTGTGAACTCCCGGGCAGGACCTGTGGAGAGGCTTAAAGCAAGGCTAAATGTGTGTAGGCTCAAAGCAAGATTAATATACTGGTATGGCATAGACAGACAAGACACACAAGAACTTAGAGCAGGCGCTGGAATATATGGCAGGCACTGACAACCTGCACACACCAAGAGAGGGACATGTGGTCCTCTCTTGGTGCCATGAGGCAGATGGGCCTCTTGCCATCTGCTTCCATCCTTTAGCTAGTAAGTCAGTTATCTATCAGTCTCAGCCCTTTCCTATTCAAAGTGTACTTCTCAAATAAAGGGAGAAGTATTTCTCCTCTAAACTTGCAATGTGGTATTGTGTAGCTTTGTTAGCTGAGTAACCTGGTAAAGTGATGCTCCTGTATTTGTAGCTTTATTTAAGCACTCTGCTAACTAATGGTGGCTGGACTAACTACACCAGTTAACCTCAATACAAAGGGAGGGCATAGATGGCTAGAGGGCAATGGGAGGCAAAATATGTACAAGGTATCATAAATGTAGTTCAAATCCATATAAAGTCGTGCTGATAGTAGTAGAAGAAGAAGAAATTGGATTTATACCCTGCCCTTCACTCACTTGGAGTCTCAGAACGGCTTACAAATTCCTTTCCCTTCCCCTCCCCACAACAGATACCCTGTGAGGTCGGTGGGGCTGAGAGAGCTCTTTCCCAAGCTGTCCTTGAGGGAACAGCTGGTACAGAGCTATGGCTTGCCCAAGGTCATCCAGCCAGGTGCAAGTAGAGGAGTGGAGAATCAAACCCGGTTCTCCCAGATTAGAGTCCGCGCACTTAACCACTACACCAAACTGGCTAGGAATCCTCTGAACTCTTTCAGAGTATCAAGTGTTGAAATTTGCAGGCTAGCTGAAAGCTCATTTCAGCTTGCACCTTAAGACTGTTCATCCCTACATCAGCACATATCAGACTTTATCAGTCTTGAGAACTGGCAACACCTTAAAGAATTAAGAAATATATTTTGCCTCATGGACGTGACTATGAAGGATTTCCCCACTATTTTGAAACTGTAACTATTGAAGTAACCAGATGGCTATTTGGAGTTCAGCAAGTATATGATTGGGACTGTTTGGGAGTGTTTATGTGTTATATTATGAGAATATTTATGTTCTATGAAAAATAACCTCAAAACTTATATCTACTTAATTTATGCAGATTTTGTTCTTAGTTTACTACGTTAATTTCTGTGCTTGTCCCCTGTTACTTATCAAAGATCAAATCCAGCCTACATCCTGCTTCATGCATGGGGCCCTAAAGAAAGTGGGGGAGTCCCAATGTTGCCATGGCAGCCAAGAAATCTGAGGCAGCCCCATGTGAGGTGGATTCCACATGGACGCTGAAATCTCCCAAGACTAATAGGCTGGAAAAGTGCAGTGCCCACCTGGCCACTGCCTCTGCAAACCTCAGCAGGGTGTTAGCTGGCAAGCTGGACAGTAAATTAGCAAAATACCCACCCTCTCAATGGCACCCCACACTAGGCTGACACATTCGATACCAGGGATCCTTTGGAAGGAGAATAATTCTCAGATGAGGATTGCCAATCCACCCCCTCCCCATCCTTCTATTCAAAGTTGATGGAGGACCAAGTAACCTGGGGGAGCCAGCTGAGTGAGTGGAACCATTCATCTTTGCCCACCCAGGTCTTGGTCAAGCCCTCCACAGTGAAATTCCCTGTCCAAATAAGCTTCCTAAGTGTAGTGATCATGCCTTTTTTTTTTAATCGACGTGAGGTTACACAACATCAAGCTCGAAGAGGATGGAAGGCTCTGGACTGCACACAGTCATTCCATGGGATGGGTTGGAGATTAGAAGTAGTCTGGGCACTTCCATATCTCAGACCGATTTCCCACAAGCGCTGCCCCAGCGCTGCCCCGGCATCGTGTCCTCCATTTGCCCCGATTGCAGCCTCAGTTTCACACTATTTGCTGTGGGGCACATGCTTCTGGTGGGGACTATAAATGCAGGTGGACTGGGAAGTTCTCCTGGCCCAGGAGAACACAAGAGGGCCGTGCTGTACTACAAGCCAACCCTGCCAAGTATCTTTTAGCTCAGAATCATGCCAGTTCATCCCTGGCTGCTTCCATTACAGCCATGCCAAAGGAGGCAGCTGGTGAACTGGCACAGATCACTGTTGTTGTTGAAAGGACTGGGCCTTGTAGTCTCTGTCTGGGGCTGCCAGCCTCCAGATGGGGCCTGGAGATCCCCTGGGAGTATAATTGATCTCCAGATTGCAGAACTCAGTTCCCCTGCAGAAAATGGCTACTTTGGAGGGTGAACTCTATGGCCTTATATGCTGCTACCCCCAGACTCCACCCCCAAATCTCCAAGAATTCCCCAACTCAAGAGTTTGCAACCTTACTTGCAGCACTGACAAAATTGTTGGGGGTTGGCTCTTCTTACTACTGGCATCCAATCTGACCCACCAGGAAATTTCCCTCTAAGTTAATTGGCCAGTCCATCCCTGACTGTAGATATAAATAGATACAAGTATCTTATTTGATGAAGATTCTGTTAAGTGTTATAAATCAGAACTGAAATTGAATTTGTTATTCATGATAATACATTTTGGTGGAAGAATGGAAGCAATAGCTACTCTCCAGTCTGTTTTGCTCGAAATATGTGTTTCCCGGGGGGGGGGGGGGGGGGGCGGAATGCATCCACCCTTTCCTCTCTGTAATGTAGTATGTTCTGTGTAGCAACCAGCCTGCCATGTGCTCCCAGGTAATGGTGCACAGCGCACGGCCAGAGCACATGGTCAGGCAGAGAGGGGAGCTTGAATCTGGAGGAACAATAGACATCTGGATTGAAAGCCTCCACCAATGTGGGACCTAGGTTCTCCATGGGGAGCCAATGCAATCAAAGGCTCCTCCAGGGAACCTATGACAAACATGTGCATATGTTAAGCCCCTATCAGGTCTTTTGGGTGCGGCCGGAGGTGTGGCTCCGGCCAGCATATAATGAGGGCCCTGGAGCCCTGGAAGCATGCTTGATCTGACCATCTACTGGACATGCTGAATCACTCAATAAAGGCTTCATGATTTCACCGTTCCTGGTCTCCCGAGTCCAGTACTCTTCACTCTCATAAGCAGTGCTTCAGATCTACATCTTTTATTGGGTGAACTAAAGCCTTGACATTCAGTTTCAACATCCCATGTTTAAAGGTAATGGTACTCTTCACACTGAGGAAAGGAAGGCAGGGTGCAGAAGGGCAACCAGCAAAACACTACATGAAAATATATGAAGCAAGACAATGTTTTCCCAATTTCTTGCTAAAGCTCTTCTCTCTCTCTCTCTCTCTCTCTCTCTCTCTCTGTATGCACATGCCTCACATATTCTAGCCAAAGGGCGAATCCCTTCAATAGTTTTCACAATTATTCATTTGTTGCTGTGAATAGGAAATAACCCAAGCATTCCAGATATTTAATTTATGTAGGATTAAGTGAAATGGATTGCATTTACTTGAAGTAGGATTAAAGTCTTTCAGAATTGGATTGAAGGTGATCATGAAATCTCTGTGATGAAATAAGGGAGGAGTGGAGAGCCAGTTTGGTGTAGTGGTTAAGTGCGCAGACTCTAATCTGGGAGAACCGGGTTTGATTCCCCACTCCTCCACTTGCACCTGGCTGGATGACCTTGGGCAAGCCGTAGCTCTGTACCAGCTGTTCTCTCAAGGACAGCTTGGGAATAGAGCTCTCTCAGCCCCACCTACCTCACAGGGTGCCTGTTGTGGGGAGGGGAAGGGAAAGGAGTTTGTAAGCCGCTCTGAGACTCCAAGTGAGTGAAGGGCAGGATATAAATCCAATCTCTTCTCCTCCTTCTTCTTTCCCAAGGCTGATACATCCAGGAATTGGTCCCTCCTAATTCCCATCTATGTGTAGGACAGAGGCTACTGTACGGTTGGTGTCTCTCATTTTAGCAGGGATGCCTCAGTGAGGCTCTGATCTTCTCTATCCGCCTTCCGACTTCACCAGCCTCAGACACACTGGATCAAATTTATTGTTGTGTCACTAGTGGATTCTGGAGCAGGTATTCAAGACAATAGGAGCTGGTGTAGTGCTGGGATGGGAGTGTCAAATTAGGACCTAGAAGACCCAGGTTACAGTCTTTGAGCCATCTTCTCATTCTGTTCCATTCTTATCGACAGGAGGGCAAGACCGTAGTGAGAATTTCTCATTGCCAGTCATGTTCTGCTATCGGACACTGGAGCTGTGCCTTCTCTTTCTGCCTGTCACAAGTGGTTCTTTTTCAAATCAGTTGTTGTACCCCCCTTCTTTTATACTGGGTTTACCATGTGTGAAAAAGGTAGTATATTAATAAAACCCCACTCACCCATAAAGTTGCTGGATAACCCTGGGCCAGTCATGCTCACGGTAACCTAGCTTACTTCACAAAGTTGCGGTGAAGACAAAATGGGGGTTGGCAGAAGAATCATGTACGCCACACTGAGTTTCTTGAGGAATGGGTGAGATGGGGGGGGAAAAGATGGATTCCTAGAGATGAACCAAGACTTTGCCTGAAATTTTAAAAAAGAAAGTCAAACAGTTCCCTGAAAACACATTAAGTTTCTCTAAAATCTGTTTCATTAAGATGGGCCACCTCAGTGTAACTTATAGTAAAGTCTGGCATGATTGGAGTTTGCCATAATTTTTAAAGTATATTTATTAAGTATCTGAGCAGCAAGATCAGCTCTGTAAAAGCATGGGGTTCAGTTTCCTCGTTGTTTTTGGAAGATCCTTTAGCAAGCCGAATCTGTCCCAGTTTCCTGATTTATCACTTGAACAAAACTTTATTTAGTGTGCAAGAACTGTAGTCTTCTAAGGAAAATTCTGGTCTGTCTGCTGGAAAGAGAATTCCGATTGCATCCTGTTTAACATGTGGAGCGATTGTTGGATGAGAGTTTGGCAATAAACCATTATCTTTATTTTTACTTTCGTGTGCCACTCACGTGATTGAACCCTAACTTATTACAATACCTAGAATTCTGAGCTTATTTTTTTTTAAAAAAATTAGGTACTACCAGGATTTTCTTCCGTTTGGAACTAACAGCATGAAGAGGAATGGGCAGCTGTCTGGCTAATTCTTTATAGTGGTTCAGAGAAAACAAATGGCAAGTGATGATTCACACACATAATGCTGTGAGGGAGATTTGTACTCTCATCACTCCAAGCTGTGGGATGTTTAGATTGCTGAAGGGTGTGTGTGTGTGTTTTCCTCTTCCAGGAGAAGGAAACTGAAATATCTCGATTGTGGCCCTTGGAAATGAGGACTCCACAAAATCCCTCTCTGAAATATCATGAGGACATTTCCCAAGATGTATGAAGTCTGAATTTATTTCTGATCTGTTTATTTAAATGACCTAGTAGGTAGATGAGGACAGCAAATAAACAGTGGCACAGAATGCAACTGGACTGTGATGGGCAGGGCTCAATTCGTAGCAGGAGCTCCTTTGTATATTAGGCCACACATCCCTGATGTAGCCAATCCTCCAAGAGCTTACAGTCACCCCTGCAAGAAGAGCTCTGTAAGCTTTTGGAGGATTGGCTTCATCAGGGGTGTGTGGCCTAATATGCAAAGAAGCTCCTGCTACAAAATGAGCCCTGGTGATTGGACAGGTCTTTAAGGAGCCAAATAAAACAATTTTTTTTTATCGTGAGTAAAGGAGGGGAGGCTTTGCAGTACAGACTGATTGTTTTGATTCTGATACGATCTTGTTACCATCCTGGAAGACTTCATGGGGCGGTGGTTATTGACTTGTTAATGTTTAAATAATCCTAACTAACCACTAGATTAAAAAGAAGGAAAGCGCTGATAACGAAAGGGTGAGACTTATTTCAAAACAGCCTCTCCTGCTTTGGGACTTTCACAACATCGCATAGCAACCTGTCAGTTTTAAAAACCAACATTGGCCGTGGAGTGTAACATTGAATTCTAGCACCATCTAGTGGACACTCAAAGCAGGCCTTGACGAATTTTCTTCAACTACAAGCTGGCCTTGAAATTTAGGACCCAAACTTTACTAAACAGAAGAAAGTGTATTATTTGGACAGAAACATTTCATGCAGTTACAATAGCTAGGTAGGTCTACCAGCATATTTGGATATCAAGTTTGTGTGTGCACACGTGTGAAGTGCTATCAAGTGGCTTCTGACATGGCGACCCTATGAATTAATGACCTCCAAAACATCCTATTGACAGCCATGGCTTAATGTTTTTAACACTGAAAACACTGAAGTCTATTACATTAAAAGACCTTGCTTCTGCCCATGCCCTAGCAATAAGTTGAAGAGGAGGGGTGAGAGGGAAGTATTGAAGTGAATGCTGGTATGAAGAAATACGTTGCCAGATTTAACCCACTGGTAGTCAGTATTCCCATTCTAAAAGTATAATTAGAGGTGACTACAGCTTCTTGAAAGCTCTGTGCACTAGAATAATCCTTCATTGATGGAACTGGGAAGCCCCCATATGTATGAGGCCCTGGATTGTTTGGGCTATGCTTGGCTCGATGAACCAATAATCAAGTACCCCAGTAGCTAGACCAACAGTCCCCACCCCAAGGGTGGAGACTTTCCAATTTCGGGGGAGGGGGGCTGGGGCTGGGGCTGGGCCAGAGACATCACAGGCCATTGTCACTATCTATGGAGGTGGAGCCATGTGGGATTTAGGGAGGGGCTCCCCAGAGCTTCTAAATTTGCAGAGTGGAATGACTCTCTAGCATACAGAGGTGTCAAATTCATTTGTTACGAGGGCTGGATCTGACAGAAATGTCACTTTGTCGGGCTGGGCCATGTGTGCCATAAAATGTAACACAAGGTACCTGAGATATAAACTTTATAAAGATGATTTCAGATGCTGAATGGCAACAGCCAGCTTGATCAGATTGATATGCAGAGGGGTAGTAGGAGTAGAGAGATCAGCACTGGTAATGAACCTGGGTCGCAGCTTGGTACCAAAGGATTCAGTCCAGGAGGATGCAAAGAATATATGGAAGAAGTCTGAAGAAGTGAGCAGTGACTCAGAAAAGCACACACACAACCATAATTTTGTTAGTCTTTAAAGGTGCTACTGGATTCTTACTTTTTCTACTGCTATTACAAACCACAACATTCAAAAACCAGTGAGAGGACATTTTAACCTTCCAGGACATTCAGTTGCTGACCTAAGAGTAGCAGTTCTCTTACAAAGGAATTTCAAAGGAAGATTAGAAAGAGAGACTGGAGAATTGCCGCTGATAATGGAGCTCAAGACAATGCAGACTCCTGGACTGAATTGAGACCTAGGTTGTTCTTCTCATTAACAATGCCTGCTGTTGTCATATGGCATCTGAAATCACCTCACCCTCCAAGATATAAGGACAGATGGACTCCCATTCTAGCTATATCTGAAGAAGTGAGCAGTGACTCACAAAAGCTCCTCTCCTGACAGAAACTTTGTTAGTCTTTAAGGTGCTGCTGGACTCTTGTTCCCTCTCACTAGTAAGGAATGCAAGCTGTACTGTTAGGTTTCTTCCCCTCCCCCATCTGTTAGAAATGGAAAGGGGGATCCATATTGCTCTGCCCCTTCCAACCACACTTATTCCCTCTCCAAGGGCTTTCAGAAAGCTACATACCCTTTTCCAATCTCACTTCAGTGCCAGTTCCTGTCCTCAAACTCACAGAGAGACCCAAACACTCTCATTTTGGGTAGAACGACATGCCTCCCCTCCTCCACCTGGCTGTTGGGCATCCTACATGAAGCAGGCAGATGCAAGCCAGTGCCAGGGGTCTTCAGCCACCAACTCACACAGCAGAACCAAAGCTTCCAGTTTCAGCACTGGACCTGGGGATCCCCTGGAATTACCGATAATTTTCAGACTACAAAGATTAGTTTCCCTGAAGAAAATGGATGTCCTGGAGGGTGGACTCTATGGATGTGATCACACACACTAAATAATCCACTTTCTATCCACTTTCAATGCACTTTCCGACTGGTTTTTTACAATTCACACACAGTAAAATCCAGTTGGGAAGTGCACTGAAAGTGGATAGAAAGTGGATTATTTAGTGTGTGTGATCACAGCCTATGGCGTTGTACACCACTGAGGTCCCTGTCCTCCCCAGGCTCCATCCCCAAATCTCCAGGAGTTTCCCAACCTGTATCGGGCCACCCCTCTCCCCCATCCCCCAGAGGTGGACAATCATAGGGCGAACCTGGCAACCCTAACTAGGGATGTTTTAACAAGGGAGGGAGGGAGGATAGAGGTGGAAAGAAAGCAAATAGCTGGGGGGAGAAGAAGGAAGGAAGGAAGGAAGGAAAGAAGGAAGGAAAGAAGGAAAGAAGGAAGGAGAGAGGGGTGGAAAGAAAGTAAATAGATGGGGAAGGAAGGAAGGAAGGCAGGCTTTGTGGCACCAATCAAAACAAACTCAAGGGGGTTTTCTCTCTCCTGGACTCATCAGCAACCAGCCAGGCAGACAGAAGCCTCCATGTGGAAGCCAGCTCCTTCCCTTCCCCGCTCCCCAAAAAACTCAAAATGAACTCAAGGGCTTTTTTCTGCACTGGGAAAGGCAACCAGCCAAGCCAGTTCAAGGCTCAATGTGCATGCTGGCTCCTCCGATCCTCCAGCATGTCAGGTTCCCTGTCATTGTCTGGCCTTTCCCCTTTTTCTTTGTGGGCCCTCCAGTCGGGAGATTGGTGTCCGGATCCCGTCCCCATCACCCCTGCCCCCTCCCATCCCTGTGTTGCTAATTTGTTTTGCCAGCTCTGCTTATCTCTATTGCTGAACTGTTAGCCTTGAGCTGTCTCGCTCTGGGTTCTTCCAGGTGTCTATGCGTGGGAATGCAAGTTGAGTGCACTAAGGGGCATGGGGGGGGGGGGGGAGAGTTATGCTTAGCTTGCGCGCCTTTTTCATGAGAACATAACAGTTGCAGGTTTTCGCGCTTCGAGGTTTTACACCGATTGGTGTCTGTCAGTTAAGTGCCTTTTGAATATTGTATAAAAGTTCCTAGCTTCATTTATCTGGTATCACTAACAAAGAAAGTGTTCCTGAAAGACCATTAAGAAAATAAAGGACTTTGTTTTCGCACGAGGCCTGACTTATTGGTTCTCATCAGAAGTCTCACAGAGCATGGCTGCCCAACCCGCCCCCACCCCTGAAAACATCCCCCCACCCCGGCTGCCCCAGCCAGCTCCAGTCCTCCTCCTCCTTACTTTGGCATTCTCTGCAGTCTGTGTGCGCGGGAAAGCAGGGAAGCCATGTGCAGCCTCCAGGCTCCAACTGCACTGAGGGCTGCTGGGAGCCTGGGGGTGGGGCTTAGCTTCCAGGAAGCAAGCCCCTGCCCTGCCTGACTTCCCTTCCAGTCTCAACCCATCCGACAAAAAGCAGAAGAAAAAAAAACTCTCTGCTTTTGACATGGTGGGATGTGAAAGGCTATGGTTACCTTTGGGGGAGGCTCAGGACCTCCTGGAAAAGTTCAGGGGGGGGGGCTCCAGCTTCCCAGCCCCCCTGAAGTTGATGTCTATGCTCCTTGCAGTCCAAGGGACTCTCAAGAGTCTTCTCCAGCACCATAATTCAAAAGCATCTATTCTTCAGCACTTGCCCTTCCTTATAGTTCAGCTCTCGCAGCTGTAAATTATTACTGGGAATGCCATTGCTTTGACTATATGGACTTTTGTTGGCAGGGTGATGTCTCTACTTTTTATTATGCTGTCTAGACTTGCCATCACTTTCCTCCCAAGGAGCAGGCGTCTTTTAATTTCATGGCTGCAGTCACCATCTGCAGTGATCTTGGATCCCAGGAACGTGAAGTCTGTCACTGCTTCCATGACTTCCCCTTGCCAAGGATTGATGGAGCTGAATGCCATGATCTTAGTTTGTTTATGTTGAATTTCAAGACAACTTTTGCGCTCTCCTCTTTCACCCCGGGCAAGAGGCTCTTGAGGTCCTCTTCACTTTCTCCCATTAGAGTGGTGTCGTCTGCATATCTGAGGTTGTTGATGTTTTCCCAGCAATCTTAATTCTGGCTCGTGATTCCTCCGGGCCGGAATCTCGCATGATGTACTCTGCATATAAATTAAATAAGTAGTGTGACAATATACATCCTTGTTGTACTCCTTTTTCTATGCTAAACCAATCAGTCATTCCATATCCGGTTCTAACTGTCACTTCTTGACCCTTATATAGGTTTCTCTGGAGACATGTGAGGTGGTCTGGTACTCCCATCTCTTTAAGGACTTGCCACAGTTTGTTGTGGTCCAGCATAGTCAATGAAGTAGAAGTAGATGTTTTTCTGGTACTCCCTTGCTTTCTCCATAATCCAGTGAATGTTGGCAATTTGATCTCTAGTTCCTTTGCCTCTTTGAAACCCAGCTTGTGCTTCTGGCAGTTCTCTGTCCACATACTGCTAAAGCCTAGCTTGTAGGATCTTGAACATGACCTTGCTAGCATGTGAAATGAGTGCAACTGTGTGATAGTTTGAACATTCCTTGGCATTGCTCTTCTTTGGGATTGGAATGTAAATTGACCTTTTCCAATCCTGTGGCCACTGTTGCGTTTTCCAAATTTGCTGACATATTGAGTGCAGCACTTTAACAGCATCATCTTTTAAGACTTTGAACAGCTCAGCTGGGATATCATCACCTCTGCCAGCTTTGTTGTTAGTAATGCTTTCTATGGTCCATTTGACTTTGTACTCCAGGATGTCTGGCTTGAGGTCAGTGATCACACCATTGTGGTTGTCAAGGACATTGAGATCCTTCTTGTATAGTTCTTCTGTGCGTTCTTGCTATCTCTTCCTAATCTCTTCTGCTTCTGTTAGGTCCTTATTGTTTTTGTCCTTTATCATGGCCAGCTTTGCACAGAACGTTGTGCAGGAACTACAACTATAATAACCCCAGCAAGTAGGTATCTAATTGATATTTAAAAATCTCTGATGGTTATAGATCTCCAACACTGAGATTCCCAGCTCAAATTCCAATGTTCCAGAGTTGCCAGCTTGCATACATACTGCTAGGGCTTAGATCCTAATCTCTTTTTTGTTGGTATGAGGTGCATCTGGTGTAGGGGGTATTTTCAGAGATATGGTCAGGGCTAGCCAATGACAGGGGATGAAGACTCCATAGCTGAGGAGGATTCTCCCATTATGAGCCACGAACCTCATAGTCTCCAGCAGGAGAACTCATGCCCACCACTAGGTAGGATTCAGATGGAGATGTGGAAATGGGAGACCTCTTTCTCCAAAGCCCCTCAATCTCCTCCAGATTGTGGAAGAAAGCAGAAACCAAGCAGAAGCTTGGGTTGGTGGAGTGCATGTCTGGCTGTAGGAAGGTGTATTTTGAAAGCCAGTATTACAGCGTTCCGTGCACCTCGACATCTAGTCATGCCAGTCACATGACCACGGAAACATCTTTGTACAGTGCTGGCTCTTCGGATTGGAAATGGAGATGAGCACCGCATCCGTAGAGCAGTATTTGACTGGCTTTCGAGCAAGGGAAACCTTTACCTTTATTACTGATGTACCATCCTGTTTAAACATGCAAAAAGTAACCTGTTGAACTAGCTTGAGCTGCTCATGAACAGCCAAATTAATGAACTAAAAAAGTGACTATCAAATAAGAGCCCACCAGTCAAGTGTTCAAGCATCCCTGCTCAAGACATAGATGCCTTTTGCTTCAATAATTCTTTCTATTTCTCTCCCCCCCCCACAACAGCAAAAAAACTCTCTTCCAACAGGAAGCCACATCACATGTACAAAGGTCTTTCTTTGATGAAAGTGTAATACGAAATGAATGACAGGGAATTTGGAAAACACACCTCCCTGAGACAGAGGTTTTAACAACATAATTTTATTTACATTCCCTCCATTGCTAGACGCTGTCAGTTCCCTTTCCATATTGCACTCTAAGTAATTGCTCATGGCAAATGTTTCCTGAATTTTAAGCACCTTTGATGGGTGCCAGTTGGCCTGGCTGAGTAGTGCTAACCACCGTGCAGCCTTTTGCTTTGAATCCCTCTGGCCTTGCACATCGGGCCTCCCTTCTCTTCAGTGCAAGGCCCAAAGGCGTCTTCCAGTTCGCATACATGCCTGGCACTCAAATCAAACTTAATGAAGCAGACACAGTTCTGAGAGCTCATGAAACACTATTGGCTTTGTCCACGGTGTTCAAGAACAAGACCTACAATATGAAACTGTCCATCAATCACCAAAGCGCAATTACTTGCAATGAATTTTCTACTGGGTGTAGGGCTGATTTTTTTTTTTTTTTTTTAAACCATCCATCCCTCCCAACCTTTAATTTCCTATTCAGCCTGGTAGACTTTGATCTCTTCCCCAGAGCTAGCCTTGGCTAAGAACCACTTCTTTTTGGAAACTGACCAATTCCACAAGAAAAGGGGGGGGGGGAAAGGCAACACAAGAAGGCAAGAGACGCGAACCTTTAAGTTGCATGTTAGAATAATCAAGTATCAGTCTTGATGGGATTACCAGGCATTCTGCCAAAACGGCTGTGCGCTCAATGCTCAGTACGGCTGCCACAAGGAGGTTTTTGCTCTGTAAGGATTTCCAGTTCGCCGTGCCTGCTCAGCGTGGGCCAGGCTTCTGCTAAGAGAGGGTGAATCTGAAAAAGGACTATCCTGACAATGTCTCCCCCCACCCTTTAGTACTTTTTTATTTTATTATTTGTCAATATTTTCTTCATTTGTTGTTTTGGCCTGAGGAATGCCCAGATGAATCCAAAAGTTATCTGGGTTGGGTTTTTTTTTTTTAAATGAATAATAACTTGCAGGGCCAGGAAATTCAGGACTACATTTGGGTGAGATTTGAGGAGGGTTGGGGCCTCAGACAGGTACAATGCCATGGACTCTGCCCCCCAAACCCGCCATTCCCTCTTGAGGAGCCACTGTTGCCAATCTCCAGGTGAGGGCTGGAGATCACTCAGAATTACAACTGCTCTCCAGATGGCATTGATCAGTTCCCCTGGAGAAAATACTGGACTCTAGAAAATAGTGTCCTTATACCCTGCTGAGATTCCCCCCCCCCTTGACAGTCATTGTGACGTGGCAGTCAGGGCTTCAGAGCATGGTAGAGGCTGCAGGTGTGGGGGGGGGAGATGGAAAGTTGAACAATGAGGGGGAAATAAAGGTAGGTTGATGCTTCGCTGGGAAGGAGATAGCGTTGCTAACTCCAGGGGGGGAATTCCTGAAGATCTGAGGGATGGAGCCTGGAGAGTGTGAGGTTTGAGGAGGACTGGGGCCTCAGACAGGTACAATGCCATAGACTCTGCCCTCCAAACCAGCTATTCCCTCCTGGGGAACCACTGCTGCCAATCTCCAGTTGCAGGCTGGAGATCATTTAGAATTACAACTGTTCTTCAGGTAGCAGAGATCAGTTTCCCTAGAGAAAATGGTGGACTCTGTGTCATTATACCCTGCTGAGGTCATCACAGCAAATTGATGCTGAGTGCCCAAGGCCTTGACACTCTCCCAGAGCCTCTTCCTAGAGCCTGTTGTATTTATTTCCACAACGGGCCTTATTCCTAGTCAAATATATGACATATTTCAAATATAGAAACAGACATTAAAAATCAATATTACAGAGTTTTGGGATAGAGTCTCTCTTTAAAAAGTAAACAAGAACTTTCCTAAGGTAAGCGATACTCTATTAACAATAAAAGAAATCACATCTTTAACAACAAACTTCTATGCTAAAATTGAATCTCAGTAAAATCCTTAATATTGTCTTGTTTATCTAAATCTAAATTTTATTCTTACTAATAATTTAATTAGTAGTGGAATACAGGATCAAGTACTGGAACTATAATCAATAGCTTCATCACCTTTAATATAATATTCAGGTTATCCCAGAGCTTAAAAAAAAATATTCCCATAGCATAAGTAATAAACTTGCCATTTCTGTAGAAATTCTTTCAGTGGTCTTTTGTTTATATAATCGGTTAGTTTTGCCAGTGTTGCTTCGTAGGATCTCTATTGTGGGATAGTCTTCTGTCTTCCATTTCATTGCAAATATTACTCTGGCTGCCATCAATATATATCTAAGTAGGTCTTGTGAGGTCTGTGTTGTCTGATAACATTCCCAGTAACATAGTCTCTGGTTTCATCAGGAATTTGGTTTTTAGAATATTTTGAATTTCTTCATGTATATTTTTCCAGTATAGTATCTTTTTGTCTTGATGCAGGTCCACAACATATTATAAAAGGTGCCATCTTCTTTTTTACATTTCCAGCAGGCCCCTTTGTAAATCTTATCCATTTTTGCAATATCTTTTGGAGTGACGTACCATCGGTAAAACATTTTGTACCAGTTCTCTCTTAATGCTTGGCTAGCAGTGAATCTAATACCTTTAGTCCATAGATTTTCCCAACACTGGAACTGTATTTCCTCACTGAAATTTTGCATCCATTTAATCATGCAGGATTTGACTTGTTCTTCTTCAGTATCATATTGAAGCAATAACTTGTAAATTTGCCCTAATAAAGGTCTTTGGATTGTGAAACAATCTTTTCAAAATCAGTCAGTTCATTAATAACTCCTCTTTTAGTGCAGATATCATTTTTTAATCTAGAAGCAATTTGAAAGTATATCTACCATTGTTAACTCCTTTCCTTCTTCTTTAATATCTTGCTTTCTGAAGAGCAGTACCACCACTGCCTCTTTTAATTTCTCTGGGTAACCCCCCAAATTCAGGGACAGATTGATAATGTCTACCAGGGGCCCCGTATTCCCTCACCACTGGCTTTCACCAGCCATGAGGAACATGGGTCTAAGAGTCATGAGTTGGCCTAACAGCACCCAAGATCCTGTTGACATCAGCCTAGGTGACCCAGCTGAAGTTGTCAAATATTGAATCCAAAGATGGCCAAGAGGCCTCCAGTTCATATACTGTATCAACATTGGCCGGGAGGTCGTGGTGGAGCAACAAGACTTTATCTGCCAAAAAGCTCACAAAGGCCTCACAGCTAAGGGTTGAATTTCTAACATTTTTGGTCTTTTCTGTAAGAAAAGTTAAGGATCTAATTAGCCTCAACAATTGTGCTGGGTGAGAGCTAGTGGGTGCGATGGAGGCTGAATAAATTCCTTTTTTTTGCAGCCTTCACTGCCACCTCATAGGATTTCATAAACATAAACATTGCAGCTTCATCACAAACTCACTGTAGTCATCTAAGTTCCCACTTCATCACCCTAAGTTCCATAGTATACCAGGGGGATGATTTAGAACGGGAGTGAAGAGGATGTTGGGGAACGACCTCATTGATAGCTTTAGGGAGCCACCCCTACGCACTGACAATTCTGTCAATCTATCATATACAACTAAGCCATCCTATTCTTTGGGTCCAACCAAGAATTCTAAGGCAAGAGCCTTTGGTGGCAGCAAAAATAAGGACAGCACAGAGGAAGCATAACACACGCCACCTCAGAACACTACAGAGAGGTTCCTTTATAGAGGTTACACATAAAGGGGTCTGTGATGGACTGCACTTTTAAAAGCTTAGAAGGGCTGTACAAACAGGTGAAGGACTGTGAAAGGTTAATTCACAGAAACAGAGAGCCTTGAATAACAGGTTGATCCACGGAATTTGATTGATTAGCATCAGCTGAACAGAGAAAGACGTCTGAACTGGGTACTGGTAACGCCATCTGTGAGTTGTTTTTATTTCGATTATCTAATTGTTGGAATTGTTTTTATTTAAATCTATCAGTTGTTGAATGGTTTTTGAGTTGATGCAATTTATCATCGTTGTACATCACTCAGAGCCTGGAATGTTCAGGCGTGGCGCAATCCATAAATCAAAATGGTGATGATGATAATGATGCTGATAAGTGGGACATCATAGCAGGCCACTATCCAAGAGGTCATTTCCCCGGGGACACCATGCCATCGAAAAGGGCTGCTTTGGGGACAAAAGTCTGGTTCTCTGGGTCAGTATAAATGTCTTTTTGCGTGTGTCTAAATTAGTGCTATCTTTTTAGGTTTTCTGGATTGTTTTCAATGCACACTCATAGCAGTCTACCCACATGCACATCTAGCAAAGAAAGCAATCTAGCAGATTAGAAGACCCAAAAACAAAACAACAAACAACCGAAAAAAGCAACATAGGCTATAAAATAGCTTTAACACCCTTTATTTTTTAGGCAAACATTTGGGATATCCAATTAAATAGTATTGGGTTCATTTTTAATCCAAGATATAATTAATATTCCTTTTTTCATCACGCTAAAATTATACACATATTATATGTATTTGATGGAAAAGAGGGTGCTTTTTAAAAAGATGAAATAGACATATCTACAGAATCAATGATCTCAAAGAATGCATGGTTGAATCAAGATTCTATCCAACTTTACAAATGACAAAAAAAGACAATAACAGAACAAATCTAGGACACACTGATGAAAAAAATTAGTACTGAGCACATCTTTACACTTGGCAAAGTTACGTCTATGTTGTTTTTTAAAGAATAAAATTATATACATTATTCAGTATCCTCAGAACAGGAAGGTATTAAATAGCAATAACAACAATAATAAAAATTACAAACTAAAACATTCACCTTACCTACATGGAGATGGACACTGAACAAGTAGACACGTTAACAAAATTCTGATGGATACTACCCTGTACATGTTAAATCAGATTTGTTCATCGTATTTTGGCAACTCTATGTGGAGACGTAAACTTGGGGCCACAGAACCAGGAGGATTCAGTCCTGCAAAAGTTAGTCACAGCTAAGACCAACTGAAAATGGTGACACAAGGTTCCATTCTTTTGATTTTGCTGGGACTTTATTGCAGCTAATCTTTGTAAGTCTGCATGTAAACTTGCCAGTAGTGAGATAAAAAGTTTCCAGCCCAGTTGGACCATGTTGGTGATAAAAACTGTTGGCTGGTGGAGATCATGTGAAGTCTTTTTTTTCTATACTTATTGGAAAAGTAGAAAAGGTAACAGAACATTCCCTCCATGACTCCTGAATAGCATTGTTAAGAGGAATTCTCTTAATTCCTCTCTACTCAATTTCTCCCTGAAAGTCAACAGTCCATTTCTTTTCCTCTTTTTAGTCTGTTTTGAATCAATTATGTTCTGATCAAAAGAAAAATTTGAGGAGAGGGATGAAAGGAGGTTCTACAAAATTTCATAATTTCATTTCATTCTGAATGGGACAATGGAATGCTTTGGCAAGTGATCTTTTAGTGTAGACACTCTGTTGTGCACACATAATTCCTCTATCCACAAGGTTCTTCACCTCACAGATAAGGGCAGCCTTGGAGGGATGGAGGGTTGTGTAAGATAAAGGGTGGACAATGTGTGACATTCAGGCTGAGGACAGACTGGCAATGTAAAGTGGGACAGCCCCGGTTGGAAGTGGAAGAAGGGAACGTGTTCAGACATGCGCATCTGTCTGTCGGCTCCGTTTCGCACTTACCCGTCTCCCACTCACTTTCCATCCGCTTTAACAGGACACTGGGAGAAACTGGTGTCCAGGGGCCGTCTTGCACTTGCCTCCCGCTTCCAGGCAGTGTGAACCGGAAGAAGGCGAGAGGCAAGTGGAGGCAGCAGTGTGAACGCGGCGTTTTGCCAGTTTGCGCACATGCGCAAATTGCCAAAACAGCCCTATCACGAGCTACGGAGGCCGGCCCACGTGGGACCACTCCGCAGCAGTCTGAATGCTCCATATCGGCACCGTTGTGCAATACACCGGCCGGTGTGAACGGCCAGCCCCGGGGAGTTTTTCCCCCGCAGCAGTTTCCTCCACATTCATCTCGCTCCAGATTGCTAGTCTGTCCTCAGCCTCAGATCAACCAACAAATGCTTATATGAGTGAAAGTCTCACCCATGAACCTACCCCCACACCCTGAAGGAACACACATATTGTTTGGACGGGGATAAATGCATGGCCTTCACATTGCACATCATGCTCTGTATACAACAAAGATGCACTACAGAGCTCAACACATGTAAATTAGGGGCTAACTGTGAACCAGACTTCTGCTTCAGTTCTATGACCCTGAGGTTGCTGCTGTTCCACAGGTTGCTGTAAGTATAACATGTCGACAAAGCCGTAGAAACACTATCTTTGTCTGGAGTAAACTGTCTCACACTTAACTTCAATAATTACACCTCGCTGAAGTCCCGAATCTCAAATATGTTGTAAGATCATGCAGCATGGAGGGTTTGAGTGACTACAAACCAGCAAAAAAGCTTTGTCAATACGTATATTTTTCATGCAGCGGGAGAGGGGGGGGAGTTAGTTTAGGTTTAATCCCTTAAACAGTCATGCCACACAACTATATCTAAAGCAGCTTTAAAAATATTATTTCAGAACTTGAGGCTCTGCTGATTATGTTAAATGAATCGTGTATATTGCCGTTATTTTGTTTTTAATAAACATTGTTAACTCTCATAATTCTTCAGGCCTAATGGGCACCTATTCAAATATAACCACACTTGGCTGTCAAAAGAATACATTGTGCCTGCGAAAAAGTTATCTATCACTGTACATCATCTGGAAGCACTTAGTGCCCTTTACAGGACGATATAAAAGTTGCATCAACACTATGAATGTGGTTGGTTCAAAATGGAAAGAGGATGGTGGGATTCAAACTATAGCACTGACACAGGAGCAACATTCTGACTACAAGAGGTAGTTTTAGTCTGTGAAGCCCAAAATAATATTTTGTTATTCTAACTTGGCTAGCTTTGGGACATCTTATATACCACTCAGGAACATCTTAGACAGCGCTCTATCATTCCACTGGCAACACCTAAGAGGCTATCCCAGAGCCACTTCAAATGCAACTTCCTGATACACAACTCACTGGCTCACCAATAGGTATTTGTAATGGGAAGGAATATCAAACCGTACAAAAGGTAGATGGTTTTTGACATGTAGAGTCATTCTGGATAAGAAAAAAGGTGACGTTTGAAGCAGCCCTTGCACTGGGCTAAGCTACAAATATTATGTACCATGAGAATGCCACCCCAAGTGGCATCCTCATGTTTCCCTCATAACATGTAGAAACATTTACCCTGTCCACCATCATGAGCTACCATTGCAAGTTTCCCCACCACATGGGTTATGTGTTTGCAGATGTTGCAGGGGGGAAAGACAGAACTCGCCAAAAACAACACAATTTCAGAAGCCTCCCTGTGGCACCTGCAATGTGTAACTTGGTTTTGAATTCAATTACTGAGAATGTGTCCGGATTATCTCTAATACAGTCCTCCCCGGTGTGGCACCTGTTGTGCATCAGAGCACCAGCAAAAGGAGTTTCCTGATGCCATTCGCATCCTGCCCAGACTAAATCCAGTCCTGACTCCCCCCCCCCTCATTTGCAAAAGAGGTGCTTCAGAAAAGCCCAGGAAGCATCTCCTTTTTATCGTCAGGGCACGCCCACTTGCATGCAGCTTCCTCCTTCATAGGTCCCTTGGCTTTGGAACATTCCAACGTTTTGTGATTCGCCCAGCTGGCATGGCAGCCACTTTGTAGTGGTGCCCGCTCCCCATTCTCAATATTCCAAAAGTGTCCGTAGTCTCAAAAAGGTTGAGGCTCTGCCTTGACCTGGATAGCCCAGGCAAGCCTGATCTCATCAGATCTCGGACGCTAAGCAGGGTCAACCTTGGCAAGTTTTTAGATGGGAGACCTCCGGAGAATACCAGGGCTGGGAGTTCAGAGGCAGGCTATCAAGCTACTTCTCTGAATGTCCTCCATGCCCCAGTAGGAGTTGCCAGAGGTTGCCATGACTTCCAGGCACGGGAATGTGTGTACACACTCTCTCACACACAGCAAAAATACAAAAAAAAAAAAAAGAGGATCCCTTTTTAAGACAATAGTCCATACCACACTAGTAGTTTGTGAGGAGAATTGACAGAGAATTGACATACTTTGGCAAGTTTCTGTTCCTTTACTGCATGGAGAGGGGTATTAGAAATGAATAAGCAAAACAGATGATAGAAGAAGCACAGGAAGGCTTAAAAATGCTGGCATTCTGGTATAAAGAGGTTTCCTTTGTAGAGGCTTCAGGCTGTATGATAGGGCTGGTGGGGAGCCTTGGAGTTCTTGCACAGGGTGGCGGGTGCAGCCACAGGAAGAAGAAGAAGAGGAGACTGGATTTATACCCCGCCCTTCACTTGTAGTCTCAGAGCGGTTTGCAATCTCCTTTCCCTTCCCTTCCCCACAATAGACACCCTGTGAGGTAGGTGGGGCTTAAAGAACTCTGACAGAAACTGCTCTTTTTTTTCAAGAACAGCTGTGCCAGAGCTATGGCTTGCCCAAGGTCACCCAGCTGGCTTCATGTGGACGAGTGGGGAATCAAACCCGGTTCTCCCAGATTAGAGTCCGCACACTTAACCACTACACCAAACAGGAGGCAGAGCCACACATATGGAGGAAGCCCAGTTGCAGGGAGAAAACAGGAAATTAAAAAAAAAAACCACTGGGAGAAAGGAGTGAGTATAAAATCCACACTGTGGTGGCAGCTGCCCCTGGAACAACGTGATTTTAAACTGCACAGCTAATCAGACCACCAGTGGCCAACCTGAAGCCCCCTCTGGGCAAGCTTCCCACGTGGCTCCACCCACTTTCTAAAAGCCCTTGGCAGGCACCAGGAAAGCTAGTGGGTGGCGCAGTGGTGCCCATACGCACCGCACCAGTGATTCCTGCTCTGTGAGGGAAATGAAATCTTGTAAGTCTTAATGATTTGTTACAGAAACTTTCACTGTCAAACATGTCTCTTTCCCGTACAAGTGTAGAAGAATGGGAAATGTGCATGTGTTTTAATACGCTGACTCTCAAAACTCCGACTTGACCTCTAGGGAAGTCACGAAAATCAGTTTCTAAGCTATGAGACCACACGCAGGAGCCAGGAGGCATTTCTGTGGTGTTATAAACAATGTTGGAGCAGCTGCCTGGGCACAAACCTGTATGTTGGACTTGGTCTGGAATGCAGTCAGTAAAGAGGCACTACCCACAGCTCTGCCATTTGGAGCGCATGTCAAGGAGATCTCAGCGGACAGGTTGCCAGCCAAGATAGCTTACGTGAGTGCTGGCTGAAATGCCCTCGGGAGTCGGGAGGACACACAGTTTAGGCCTGGTTCACAAAATACCTTAGTGACACAGGAGTGCCTTTGATGTAGCTGCTTCCATCGCCTCTCTGACAATTTGTGCCAACTGTCATGGTTACTTCCATGCCGCACTGGAGCCACTGGTTGGATGGTCTAGCATTGCTGGATGTCTGCTTATTAAGTGGCTGCATGAACACTGTGGGGAAATGACTTATTGGTAAAATGGTAAGTTGTATCCCACATGGTTCTTTTGATCCTGTATCCGTGTAGTGTTAGTTGTGATGCCAGTTCTCATGCGTAAGTGTGCAATTCAGGAAGACACACCAACAGAGACAATGCAAAAGTGTGGGCCTCAGTGTTTAGTTATCGATTAAAACTCCTTTTGACTCTTCCTATGAGCAGTCTTTTAAGCTGGGATACATATGCCAGTCCCTGGTTTGGGTAGACACCAAACTTCAGAGGTTGGGGTTGCATAATACTTCCTTGTTGACTGTATCTTTCTATACAGCCTGCTCTCGGATGAAAAAAAGATTATTTCAGTGGGACCTAAATAGTACTGTTCTCCATGCCCGTTATGTGTGCTCGCCTGCTTTCTTTGGCTTTACATATTTTAAGTTCTGCTGTCCATAGATAGATCTCTTCACCAACACAGCTTATAGGAGAGCTTTCTTTTTAGCTAGGTTCAATGTACTACCTACTGCTGTCTTGAGTGGGCGCTACACTAAGAAGCCCTAGAGTGTCTATGTGGCTGCGGATCTGGCTCCACTGAAACCATAGAGCACGTCCTTTTTTTCTGCCAAAGATATAAGCATCTAATAATACAGTTCATTGATCCATTAACTCCCGACGCTGACTTGCCTGTAGCAAGTAAGTTTCAACTCTTGCTCGGTGGCTTTGATTCAGCCATTACAGTCCCAGCAGGGAAATTTCTCCTGGGCTTGTTTTGATATAAGAGATATGAAGTGAATTCAAAGTATAGTAAATACAATAATTAATAGGGAAAATAATAAGAATTGTAAATTTGGAAAGTTTGCCATTAATAGAATCACAGTAGTGTGGCTTACCATGTCAAAAAGGACTGGGAATTCACACACGCACACATATATGTACATACATATACATATACATATGCTGTGTCTTGAATACAAAGATGGGAAATGACATTTAGCTCCATGCTTTGGCTGCTGGATTTTCAAGGTAGCATACCATAATCAGGGAACAAGTCAGTGGGATAAATGCCTGTAGATTGGGGGGATCATAGGCTGATATGGGGGTGTTATCCCTTCCCTTCTCGTGCTTGGAGGCCTTCCAAGACAGACAGTACCAGTAAGAAATTTGTTACCTTCAACCCTGCCATAGATACCCCCGAAACTCATATATCCATCTTAAACCCAAACGCTTTTGTTTCTTTCCCACCTTGCATAATTTCAAGCTGGGCAGTCAGTGCATCTTTTGCTTGTTTGTTTTACTCCTTAGGAAAAGTTAACTGAGACAACATCCTATGGGAATCTGGGTTAAGGCAAATTACTGGGCTTACAGGTAAAGTAAGGATGAATCTGGAGTCAGCGGACACTTCGCAAACATCTCTTTGGATCAGTTTCATTTTTCCTCTTTAAATCGATTGCATTTCATTAAAACAGTCTGCGATCAGGCTTGCTTTACTATGTTTTTTCTATGCTTTCAGCAAGAAAACAAACAAACAAACAAAAACCCCTCAAAGGAGTACTGGTAAAAAAGTTTGATGTTCCAAGACAAAACTTTATGATCCAGGTAACTGATTCCTTCTGTTTCTACTTTTCCTGCTGTTTATGAGGGCCTTTAACTTCCCATAATCCCCTCTCATCCTCTGGGAGTCTTCTGCCTGCTGCCCAAGCTGTCGTGTGTCTTTGCAATACTGATTAATCATCTGCAGTTCCGAGTGGCTGAAAGAGCCAACCAAGTCCTTCGGATGGAACTGTAAAGCCTGGAGGGAGCTGGCCCAGGTCCACGGGGACCACTTGTCAGTCATGAAGGCCACCATGTCTGAGTCTAACACCCTGAAGTTAATCTTTGCAATTGTCTGCTTGAAGCCATTTTCAGTTGCAATGCAGTGGTAAAGCCCTCGGTCAGCATCCTGGACTGAGCGGATCAAGAGTCCTTGTTCGGTTGCTATGATCCTTTCATTAAGTTTGACCTGGAAGCAAAGTAAAGCAAAATGAAAGCTCTTTTAGGGGTTATTGTTGTTAGGACTTTTGTCCAATATTCAAGAAAATTCAGAGTAATGGATCTTGCTTTTCTGGAAAGAAGAGATTGCTTCTTTTAGTTTAAAAGAAACTTTATTCCTAAAGGAAAAAGGGAAACGGGATTAGCTACAAATAAACAAAACATGCTTACTAAGCAGCATTGTGCTGCGTATGCACACTAAGACATCCTGCTACAGAGTGAGAGAGATTACAATGGAGGATCTCTCCTTCTTCTTGACCCCTGAAAGGAAACACCTGATATCATTGACCAATTAGCAAAACAGTACACCTTTCGGTTTCCTGGGCTTAGAGTTAATTGGCCAGCTGCCAGGTATCACTTCCAGGTTAAACTAAGAAACACAACACGTTGCATAGGTTAACCCTATAATGACTGAAATCCCAAGTCTTGTCTTTCATATTCATTTCTCCAACAATTGTGAACGTTGTTAGGCAGAGATATGCAGTCAACTCTTGGGTTCTCCGCTTAGGACTGCTCATTGGATCAGGTAGTAGCCTAATCTATAGTCCAAACAGTCCAAAAGGGATAAAAGATAAACAGTCCAAAGAAAAAGATAAACAGTCCAAAAGGGAATCCTCCTTTGGTTTTTTTCCCTTTTTCCTGCAAACACTGGGGGGAATTTTTTAAAGCCCTGTACACGCATGCAGCTGTAGCTCTGAGATACAGGTAACCTCTCCCCAAAACAACAACAAAAATGTTAACAGAAACAAACCTTCTGGAAATTATCTCTTTGTGTGCTAAAAAAATCAGTATGCAAAGGTCTAATTTTAATTCTTTGCTTTGTTTCTATGACAAAAAAAGAATACAACCATGCAGTTCTGCAGTGTACAAATGAACAAAAACCAAACTTATTCAAATTCCTTATTCTGCTTTTAAGTTTTGCGTTAATTTTCAGCATACAAAGGGCTACTTTTGAAGGGACTTATTTAATTTGGGGGGTTATGTTGCCGAAATACACAACTATCATAAAAAACAAAAAAAAGTAACAGAAACTCCTTCTAATTAAGGCCAAAAGCCTATTTATTTGGATACACAAAGGGCTGGTTTTGAAGTTCTCTCTCTTTCTCTTTGTTTCTAGGATACACAAAACAGTGTAGTTTTGTACTCCTGCACTGCAGAAAAAGAAATCCTTTCAAAACTAGCCCTCTGCAAGCCAACAAATCTATATTTTCCCTTTTTTTTTTGGCAAACAGCTAGTTTTAAATGAATTATTCTTTTATGTGATACATTTATGCTTGGCAGAGGATATCAAAGAACAACAATCCAACGGTACTCAGTCAGGGATACCATGGGATTTGAATGCATAGGTGCAAAACCTCATAGTGAAGGAACCAGGCTGAAAACATGTCTGAGGGCTTTTTAGTTATCTGTTCTCCATGATAGGCAAACTGAAAATGAGGGGATGCATTTCCCCAAGCCCATCTTTCGTACTCTCTCGCTTGCTTTACTAAACTGCGTACTCGCTTACTACTCACTGAGCCTGAAAGAGAGAAATTAAACGTTTTAAAAATATCTTCAGATGTTTCGTTCTGCAAGCTAGCGAACTCTTGGCAAGGCACTTATCCTGAGACCTGTTAGGGCATTAGCTGCTTGCTTATTCATCTAACTTGCATTTCTTACAGCCTTATAAACTGTCTGGCCAGAAGGAAATGATATTACAACATCGTATCTGGACACCTAAAAAAACCATAACGTGCAACCCTAAAACTATGTGACCTTGTTATTT
Source organism: Lepidodactylus listeri (assembly GCA_029233225.1). Lineage (NCBI taxonomy): Eukaryota > Metazoa > Chordata > Lepidosauria > Squamata > Gekkonidae > Lepidodactylus > Lepidodactylus listeri. Next base: position 102,610,772 of record JARCFY010000008.1, read on the forward strand.
ATTTGGCTTCCAAGGGTCAGCATGGTGTTTAATCTGTAAAGTCTGAGGAACAGCATCTATCAGTCAGCTATATCTTTTCCAGTCCTTTTCCTCATTCCAAAGGATGCTGGTACAGGGGAAAGAGCCTGACAAACGTTCTGCTTTCCATTATTCATGAGGTTTCCAACTCTACCCTCAAAATAAACACATTTGTTACCAGTAGAGAAATTGCCTTACATTGTAAAATATAATAATTTCCCTAAACTTAAGGAAAACTGGCATCCTATATACAATTATTAGAGTTGAAACTCGAGAGCTTTGGGGAGCACAGTAATGGAAAATATGATTACACCACAGTCAGGAAAATTCTTGTAGCCACGAGTATTTTTAGTTCAGACTAATTCCATGCTGCAAAAGCTTTCCATATCATCTTCTCTTCCTGCTCCTCAGACGTTATCTCCTCTGTGGCCCTCCTGAATGTTATGAGCTTTGTTCCTCTCTCAGACGGGTTGCATGTTTAGAACACAGGAGGCATTCCCCTCATAGCAATCTTTGTGCTGCGTCCCGTGGGTATAACCTAGGCAAAGTTCACAACTTTTAAGTCCTCACTGTTTTTGGTGGAAGCGAATTGAGCACCTGATTAGCTCCCCCATTGAAATCAATGGGGCATAACATTTGGTTGAATCTTGCCCAGACTTTATTCATCTTCAGTGCTCAGAATACAGTATTTAAGTATACATTCAAGATGCAACAATTTGCATGAAATTAAGAGCCCACCTCATCTGTGAGCTTGGAATTCAAAGTAAGCTAAATTTAAGGGCCAAACGTCTATCAAAAGACTCAGAGGTATGATTGTTTTAGTGCTGAAGTCCTTTGATGTTTGAAAGGTGATTTGTAAAATCCAGAACAACCCCCACACCAAGACTGAATTTAAAAAGCAGTTCATACATTTACTGGAAGAAAGCTCTGGTATATATGATGGTGAGGCATGAGTGTTCATAGTTTCTCACACAAATAGAATGTGTGACATGAGCTGTTCATCCACACCTTCATGCGGTCTTTCCTTCCAAAGAAGAAGGATTGCACATATTAGATATGCAAAAAACCCACACAGTACATTATTTTGTGCAAAGGAAGTGTGTGAACTTCATACTTCCCTACCACATGTATAGGGGGTTTATTCTCATATGTGAACTAGGGCTGTCAAGTCAGCCTGGGGGGCGGGGGATCCCCCACTAAAGGGGTTCCCGATCCGCCGGCCAGCATTTGGCCGGCGGGGGGAACCCCACCCCTGAAGTCGTCCAGCGAGGACGACGTAATGACGTCCCCGGAAGTGACGTCAGCACGTTGGGGGCGTTGCCAGGGCGATGCTCTGGCAATCGCCCCAAAACTCTATGATACCAGAGAAACTCCCGGCCGGAGGAGGACTCCCCCCTGCCTTTGAGTTCCTAACACTTGGCAACCCTAGTGTGAACTGTCCCATTACATCAACTAATCTAGAAGAACTGCCACTTCTGGTTCCATAGTCAAATCATTAATGCAGATGAGAATCCCCCTTTGTGGTTGAAGAGTGCATATACAGAGTCCTGCTACCTTTCCAGTTTTTGCTCTACATTGTCATGAAGGCTTGGGTACTCTGGAGAGCATCTCCTTGTCTTTAATCTAAGCAGCAGTGCTAACCACAATCCCTACACCAGTGTTAGATAACCGCAGACACACCAATAAGCATGGCCAGAGCTCACCTCTGCCATAGTCTGCAGTTCAGGAGATGGGGGAGGCTGGAAGGAGGCAGGTTCTGGCCACATGGTGCCATCCAGCAAGGTGAGGTGGGGGCTGGCCAGCTCATGCAGCTTGCCACATCAGGCTGTGAGTCATAGCATGGGCGCGGGCTGCAAAGGGGTGTTTAAGCTTGCCCGTGCGAGTCTTCGGCTCTGTGTTTTCATTTCACCAGCTTATCCACCCTCCCTCGTGTTTTGGTATTGATGATGTATATTTTGTCTTATTCTGCTCCTTGCTGTCACAGCTTAGCACCTTGGGCCTTGGGATGGATCCTTTGGGGGGAGGCCATGCGTGCAAGACCAATTTTGGAGGTTCCCATAGGGGGCTTGGATGTGTGGTGCCACTCAGCCACATGCCCAGGCGGGGGCGGGCAGCTGTCTTCCACCACCAGGGGGCAAGGAGACCATGTAAAGGCCAGCACCCACACGTCTTGGGGTATTCGGCTCATCCCTGGCAGGTGGGCTGGGGAAGGGGTTCACTGGGCAGCAGGCGGGTCATCTGATGCTTGGATCCATCCTTATGCTGCACCATTGCTCCTTTCTCTGTATTAATAAAATAAGCTTTGGCCATGTTTTCCCTTCCAATGCCTCATCCTCTATCCTTCCTTGAACCCCACAAAGTGGCATGCCAAACCACTTTGTCAGCAGGCAGGGCCTGTACACTGTCTTGACTTCCTTGGTAGACATACCCTACTCACACAACTGAGGAAAGTCCCTGAGATGTGTCAGTACTGAAGGCGCCAGCCAGAAGTATAGGAAAAGGTAACGGGCAAGGCTTATGCCCATCATCACCTCCTTGGCCCATGCAGCTGGCAGCCAGGCCCAACACAGGTCCCAAAGTACTGACAGCAATGACGGTGTTTGGCTTGGTCCCAGTGTGTGTAGCCAAGTACAACCCTCGTCTGTCTTTCCCTTTGTCTGTTTGCTTGCTTTCACAACATCTTCACAGGTGAATGTTGTGCTCTTACTGGGAGGGGTTCTGAGGCTTAAAAGGTTGCCTCCCCCCAAAGAAGGCCACCCAGTAGAAGGTATCGTCTCTGCTTTGTACTTTCAATAGGTGTGATCAAGATGACTCACCTCTTTCCTTCTGTCATTGTCTTTTTGTAAGAGCCATTTAACAGAGGCCTGCGGAGATTTAGGTGTGCATTCCAGGAATGTGGTGTTGTTCTTGACTCCATACTGAATGACCTCTGCGGCATTGCGGTAAGCTAGAATGTGACAAAAGCAGGGGTCATTTCGTAGAAAAAGAGGTGCAGGAGCTCATTAGCATAACTCATTTGCATAACTTATTTGCATATGCCACACATCCCTAACATACCGGAAGTGTGTCAGAAGGCAACACCCACCCCTCAGGCTCCACTCCACAGGTGACATGTGCACCACCCATCCCTTCCCCTTCCCCTCCCCACAACAAGGTAGGTGGGGTTGAGAGAGGTCTTTTGAGAACTGCTCATGAGAGAACTGCTCTGAGAGAACTTGTGACTGGCCCAAGGTCACACCAGCAGCTGCATGTGGAGGAGTGGGGAATCAAACCCAGTTCTCCCATATTAGAGTCCAACTCCTGACCACCACACCAAACTGATAAGGTGGAAGCTGCTGAAGGGTTGGTGAAATTTCTCCAGTACTTATGTGCCATGTGCCCAGATAAAAAATGGTATACTTAGAAAATTTATATGCCACCTTGAGCAAGTCTCTGGAAAAGCAGCACAAAGTCATAAAAGGAACAATGATAAAATTATCAATATTAAAACAAAACATTAAAAACAATAAAGACCCTAGCAGGGCTTTCCCCGGGGCGCTGCGCCTCTGCACTGCTCAGGGAAGCCAAGGAGGGGGCGGGGCTTGGTCATGTGCCCGCCCCCTGGGCTCCTCACTCCCGGAGCTGCGCTCCTGTGCGCTCCTGCTCCAACGGACCCCTGGACAAAAGTCAGATAGAATCATGGTACTTTGAAAGGCTTATAGTGTTGCTAAAACTGGCAAATGTACAAAACCATATTGATTTCAGGCCAATAACATTCAGGAGAAAGTTACGTGGGGGAAAGAGAGCCTATTTTAGAGGAAATGTTATTCTGTAAATAGTGTGGCTTAATTAGGACACCGAGAACATGTTTATACACTGCTTCCTACTCTCTTGTACGTAATTTGGCCCTCGTGTCAAAAGTTCAGTTTAACCGTGATGCAGTGTGACATCTGTGCAGATGCTAATTAATGCAAACCGTAACCATAATTTGCCAACCCACTTTAAGGCTTAGTTTCAGTTGTTGGTTTTCAGGATATCTTGCTTTGTTTTACCATGGTTACCACTAACTTAGGATCTTATGCTACACGATGCTTGAACAATGGAACAGAAGAATGACAAAGTACATGAACTTTCAGGGATGTCTCACACAGTAAAATCTGACTGGATATGTGGCATCATGACATCTTCATACATACTGCACAATCTCCAACTGACTGTGAACATTTCCAGGGGCAAAAAATCTCTAAAACAAATGGCAGTGAAGCGGTAGTTGCAAAGGGAAACAGTGACTATGAGCAGTAGCAGAAGGGGATGTAGTGAAGGATTTGGTGGAATATTGTTGCCCTAAACCTGTTCACATGCAAATGTTTGGCACAGCCCTAGAAAATAAATGAGTTTTCCATGATTAAATATAATGGAACACAAAAGGAATTTAGCAATCATAGCTACCTTTATGAATAGAAGACCTGTTCCCACTGAGTGAGGCAGGCACCAGCATTTGCCCACTCCTTCACCTCCTCATAAAGGAACCACGAGGGTGGGAGAGCCAATCAGGGCTCACTGTGGGAAGACTGTCCAGTGGGAAACTGGCTTGCTGGCCAGGTTGGACAGTGGCCACCTCCCTCCACAGTCCAGTGCTGCACAAGCTCCCTCCACAGTCCAGCTGCACAAGCTCCCTCCACAGTCCAGTGCTGCACAAGCTCCACCCTCTCAGGAGACCATGTGGGATTAGCTGGTTGCTGGTTTGGGAGCCAAGCAGGAATTTTTGGGCCCCTTACTCAAATTTGTGGGGTGGGGGGCTTTTTTTGCCTGCTCCTCATTGTCTGAAAGGGGTGAAGTATAAATATGCCTGGTAAAGCTGGTTGGGCTAGGGTTGCCAAGTCCGGTGAACTTACCAGCGGGGGGGAGTCCTCTGTCGGCCGGGAGCTTCACCGGAAGTGACGCCAGCACGTTGGGGGCGTTGCCAGAGCGTTGCCCTGGCAACGCCCCCAATGTGCTGATGTCACTTCTGAGTGACGTCATTATGTGTGAGAAGTCATCCAGGCTGGACGACTTTGGGGGCGGGGTTTCCCCCGCCGGCCGAATGCTGGCCAGCGGATCGGGAACCCCTGTAGCGGGGGATCCCCCCCCCCCCGGGCTGACTTGGCAGCCCTAGGATGGGCCCTAACTGGGATGGCAGGAAAAGCACAGGTTGAGGGGATTTTGAGTTGATAAGCACCCTGAGATATCAGAGATAGGGGGTCCTCAAACTGGGTACCTATCAGCTTGGCAGTCTGGGTGACTCAGTGGGGGCCTCTTTGGGGTTGGAGAACATATGACAAGCCTTAAGGCTTAGCAGTCACAGGCAGGACTATGCTCTTCCATCCCCTCTACAAACTTGTGTGTGGGTCATGAGGAGAAAGGTTCAGAAGGATTCCAGACCTGGCTGTGTGCCGGGGTGGTTTTGCTCTGTTAGGAAGCTTGCCTTTGTAAGCCGTGTGCAACCTGTACTTTGATGTGTTAACTAAGTTATGCAGATCAGCTTGTTGTAAATAAAGTTTGCAGTTTAACCCATAACGTGTCATGTTTCATTTGAGGGGTGGGTGGGCAATGCTTGTGGCAACCTAGTAGTGACTGGCATTCTATTTTTAGAAATCATGCTCATGGTAGTTAATTTTTTATGGCCTTACATGATCTTAAATGGTGGGCTCAAATATAAAGTATGCTTCACAATCTGAAATAAAAATCCCTAGGCTTTAAAAAAATGTAATGACTTTTCTGATTTCGTATTTGCCCACTTATTTTTGAGATCATTTAACTTGCTATGAAACATAGTAAAATATGCCTTTTTTTTCTGAGAAGTGCTAGCCCCAGGATTTTGATGGCTAGAATACCAAGCACCTTTTGTCTGCAAGGATATTGCAGGCAAATGGTCACATTATAAGAATGAAAGAATAGTTCTGCTAGATCAGATCAAAGGTTCATCTAATTCAACATCTTGTTTCCCACAGGGAGCAACATGCTACACTGGGGATGCCTCAAGCAGGGCATGAAGGCACTTTGCCCTCACATTCTGTTGCCACTGGAACTGTGGCATAATGCATTCAGCAGCATTTAGACAAATTTATGGAAGGCCTTGTTCTGGATGCCCAAAGAACGGCTTCAACAACGTTAAAATCAGATCTTGGAAGTTAAGCAGGGTTGGAAGTTAAGCAGGGTTAAGCAGGGTTGGTTAGTGCTTGGATGGGAACCCACCAAGGAAGTCCAGGTTCACAATACAGAGACAGGGAACAGCAAACCACTGCTGAATATCTCTTGCCTTGAAAACCCCATGGGGTTACCATAAGTTGGCTGTGACTTGATGGCACTTTTCACCACCAAGTACCCTCAGATAAAGCCATCTAAGGTAGTGGGCATCACCACCCCTACTGTCCACAAATTCCATAAATTATGTGATGTGTGCAGTCATTTGGACTACTGGGTGCCATACTGTGAAAGCTGTAGATAGATTTAACATTTTGGAGGAGGGTAACAAAGATGCCTGCGGCCCTGGAAAACAAACTCCTGAGAGAAAACTCGTGGAACTGAATGTGTTTAGCCTGGAGACAACTGAAGAAGGACATGATTGTCTTGACAACTGTCTTTATGGCTGTCACATGGAAGAGGAAAGACTTGTCTCTGCTGCTCCAGGAAATACGACAGGGCCAAATGGGGTTTAAGTTACAGAAGGATTTCATTTGAACATTAGGAGAAACTTAATGGTAAAAATGGTTGACCATGAATAGGGTTGCCAGCTCCCGGCTTGGAAATACCTGGAGAACTTGAGGGCGGAGTCAGCAGGGTATGGGGAAGGGAGAGACTTCAGAGGGATATAATACCATAGACTTCCAAAGTGGCCATGTTGTCCTGATGAACTGATCTTGTCACCTGGAGATCAGTTGTAATAGTTGGGGAGCTCCAGCTACCACCTGGAGGTTGTCAGTGAAACCTACTACCTAAGGGGTGGGTAGACTTTCCTTCACTGGAAGTCTTCCAGTACCATCAGTAAAGGCTGAGCTTTAGATTTTTGCACTGAACAGGGTGTAAGACTAGGTGGCTTATTAAGATCCCTTACGAAGGCTCTACAACTCTAAGAAGCACTTAAGAGAGGAGAGAGAGGTTCTCTCTATCTACTTCCTCCATATTATGCACAAATAGTGATTCTTCCAAAATCCTCCTTTTCTAAATTTCTTCCTAGATTAAAGAGCTCCAAATGAACTGGTCTTATTTCCACAATGGAACCACAGCAGTAGACTGCCGGAGCATCATGAAAAGTTTGTCATAGTTTTCTGGTCCTTCTGTTCATTTGTCCTTCTCTCTGCTACCTACCTTTTCAAGATGTTTGTGTGAATTGAGAAAATAGCACACATAAACATTTGATGGAATCATGCAACTAATTCTATCAACATCCTTTTTGTGAGGTGTTTGCATGTATCAGTTGCAAATGGCACAAAAAGAATGCTTAGGATGTTTGACCCGCTTTCTTTTCTCTCACCCACAATTACTTAGAATATATTTCTTACTGTGAATCTTGAAAATGAAATATATCATAGTTGTATTTAACAGTATGCTTGCTGTTCCAACCCACATGGTAAGGAACTTAAGGATGAACAGAGTCTTCCAGTGCTATCTCAATCAGGGTTCAATCTGTCTTTAATCTGTGTGCTGTGCTCTAATGATCTTCTGTAATCAAGGAGGAGAAGCCAAAAATTAAAAAGCAAATGCTCCTTGCTTGTTTCCCACACCTGGCCAGCAGCAGTGCAAGTCAAGGAGGTGATGAATGTACCTTTCTTGGGCAGGGGCAGGCCATCTGTTAAACACACTTAGGCAATCACCTAGTTTGCTAGAGATGGAGGGGTGCCAGAACCAACCCTGTCGCCACCCCAGCTGCACACAGTGTTGAGGGTCTGCCATGGCGAGTGGCAACCCCAGGTGGCGCCCTCAGCCTGATTCTTCCCTCCGTCCATCAAGGGAGTAGGCCCTCTTCCTACTTTCCACCCTTTTCCATTGGGGGACAGGGCCATGGGTGGGCTGGGGGATCAATGAAGTCATTCACCTGGGGGGCCAAAAATCCTAGGGCTGGCCCTGTTTTTGGAGCAACAAAATACCTCAAACTTAGGGCTGCCAAGTCCCCCGGTAGGGCGGGGGAAACACCGATTTTTCATGCTTCCCCCCCCCCCGCTTTTTCAAAACTGGCCACCAGGGGGAGGCAATGGCTGCCAACAGGAGGGGAACGTCGGAGCCTGCCGGGCCCTCTCCCTTCCAGGCCTCTTAAAGGGAAATGTCTGAAGAGCCTGCAGTGAAAAGCCTCACCAGACATTTCCCCTTTAAGAGTTAGCAAGAGAGCCCCGCCCAGAGATTAACGAGGGACTAAGCTCTTACTGAAGGGCCTGCTTTTGCATGCGGCTGGTGTAAGATTGAAAGGTTGCTGCTGCTGGGCCTGGGGTAAGTCCATCTGCCAGCTCTTTTCCTTCTCTCTCTCTCCCCCTCCCCCTTTCTTTCTTTTTTCTGTCTCTCTCTCTCTCTCTGTCCCCATCCAGCAGAGGTCTATCAGTGGCTATTATTAGCCACAAGGTCTAAATGGAAGTAAGTGCCTGTGCCAGCTCTTTTCCTTCTCTCTCTCTCCTTCTTTCTTTTTTCTGTCTGTCTGTCTGTCTCTCTCTCTCTGTCCCCATCCAGCAGAGGTCTGTCAGTGGCTATTATTAGCCACAAGGTCTAAATGGAACACTTTGTCTGGGGCAGTGATGCTCTGCATTCTTGGTGCTTGGGGGGCAACAGTGGGAGGGCTTCTGGAGTTCTGGCCCCGCTGCTGGACCTCCTGAGGGCACCTGGTATTTTTGGCCACTGTTGTGACACAGAGTGTTGTACTGGATGGGCTGTACTGGATGGGCCGATCCACTGTGGCTTCTCTCCTGTTCTTATGATATGAAAATCATATTTAGCACTTGTGTAGCACTTAGTGCTTCATATTCTGCCGAGATGAGGAAGGATTCAGTAGGGCCGTTGCTCCGTGATAGAGCATCTGCTTGACATGCAGGACGTATCAGCCTCTTCAGCTAAAAAAGGATCAGGTAATAGGTGATATTAAAGATCTCAGCCTGAGACCCTGGAGAGCCACTACCAGTCTGAGTAGTCAGTACTGACCTTGATGGACCAATGGCCTGATTCAGTATTAGGAAACTTCATGAGTTCATGTGTCAGCATGTGGAAGCAACATCACAGGATGTGACTTCACAAAATGATGTCACTTCCTTTCTCCTGGCTCCACCCCCAAAGTCTCCTGGCTCCACCCCCAAAGTCCCCAGATATTTCCCAAGTTGGACTTGGCAGCCCTACTCAAACTGGATCTGGCTTGAAACCTTGACAGTGTTTTCCCTTGCCCATCATTCGAAGACAGCTCCAATTCATAAACCATACACCATTCATCTATTTTAAGTCACAGATAATTTGCTGTGCAGACATACTGCCTGCTGGTACTAGTGGACCTCGCTTTGAGGTAGCATGAACAATTATTCAGAGAAACCATTTATCTGGGGCTTGGAGCAATCTAGGCTGAAGAATAATAGCAGCAATCCTCCAAGTTTCTGTACATCAGCAATTCATGTATCTTGGTTTCCCATACTGCGATGCTACCTCAAGCCGTTATTGCAGGCACAGCTAGTCTTAAGATCAAGGTATTCACTTTTAGATTAATTTTAAAAAGAAACCTACACTAAATCCCACAAATAAACACAGCACACAAAAAGGAAGGATAAATGTTGAAAATACATGGATGCTCTTTAACCGGTTAACCACTCATGGATAGTATGATTCACTTAAAAGGATGACCACCTGTTTTTCTAGCCAAACCTTCTTTTAATTCACTGTACCTTTTAGATTAAATCCTCGGCATTGAGTCATAGGGTTTCCATGCCTCACATCTTGTCTACGGCTTCTCCTAAAACATTAAGAGGACAGGGAAAGTGACGAAATAGAAAAAAAAAAAACTTCAAAATAGTCAATGCATATATAGAAAGCACTACTCACCAGGAGAAACAATGAGGTCAACCAACTTACTATAAACAATTTAGTTCTATGGAAGAAACCCACTATCATTAAAGTCACCGTGACTTCAAATGGATCAGGGTTGAATGTTCCAAGTGACTCAGTCTACATGACCCTGTACCAGAAAAGGTGAAAGTGATTTCTGTTTTATCCAAACATCTGGCATTAGATAATTCCAGTGCTCTCAGTTTTCAGAGATTACTACAAAACGTTGTGTTTGGAGAAAGGGAATGGCGATGGAACCTACAGTAAACCGTGTTCTTTACCCAAAATACATACGTCAACATTGCTGCTCTTCCAATTTCATCCTTGGAGCTATAGCTGTCGCTCAGGCTGTTTACTTAGGCTTTTCATGTAACACTGACGTTCTGAGCAAAAATATTTTCTTTGGCATTAGACAACCTCTGCTATTCTGATTGGGAACAGTACCCCCATTTTAACCCACTGAAGGCAACCATTGTGATTTATGCTGCACTCGAGAACTGCAAAGATCTCCATTGCTCTCTAGTTGGTACTTTGCTGATTAATGGGAGATACTCAATGGATGGTGCAATAGCTTGGTGATGGAGACACAGGGATGCCGCCCCAAACAGCATCCTATGCCCAGTTCATCTTCTCTCTGCCATAATATGAACACTTTCCCTGTGCTGTGGTATCACCACAGTGTATTTAAGAACATAAGAAGAGCATTCCATGCTGGATCCGACCAAGGGCCCAACAAGTCCAGCATTTTGTTCATACAGTGGCTAGCCATGCCTCTAGGAAGCCCATGAGAAGGATGACTGCAATAGCCAGTGCTCCCCAGCAACTGATATAAAGAGGCATACTGCCTCTGGTACTGGAGGGAGTAGATATCCATCATGACTAGTAGCCATTATGATAGCCCCTTCCCGGTTGCCAGTCATCACTATATCATGTGCAACAGTTTAATTATGTCATGTGTGAAGAAGTATTTCCTTTTGTTTATCCTGAATATCCCACACTTCAGTTCAGTGGATGATCCCACGTACTACTGTCATGAGAAAAGGAGAAAAACTTCTCCCTGCCACCCTCTCTACATCATACATAATTTTATAGACCTCTATCATGTCTCCCCTTTCTCTCCTTTTTCCTAAGCTAACCAGCCCTAAGTATGTTAACTAATCCTCGTAGGGGAGATGCTCTAGCCCCTATTAGCAGTCAGACTCCTCCTTTCGCTGAGGGGCAGTTTATAGCTAGAAAACCATAAACACCCTTCCTAAAATATCATTCAGATAGCATAAATGCAATACACTGCCTGGCCCAAAATGACACAAAATGGATACCAGCCAAAGCCTGGACACGTAGTTTAGAAGTGGAAGAGCAGCTGGCTAGCTAATAATCTCCTCCCCACCCTAGAGAGATGCATAATTTAGGACAATGGGTCTCCCAAGAACATATTGCCTCAACTTGGACTAATCTTATCAATGCCCAACCTCCCCTCCCCTCGCCCATTTACCCTGATTAAGTAACACTTAATACTATTCACCAAACCTGGTAGCTTTTCCCATCTGGTACTTACAGGGCCATCAAGCACCATTTACACCTTTAGTCCACCTCAGGTAAACCCATCAAGCTTCTCCCAAATCATCGTTCACCTCCAAACCCCCCATCAAGTTATTGTTTCTGAGGTGAATATGTCAGCTTGCCCCAGGGAGCATTTTGCCCTATAAATTATGGCATCCTGCTCCATAGCAGTGTGTGTGTGTCAGTCTCAGATCCGTACATGCACCCCCAAATCTGTTTGGGCCTTCTCGTCTTCTCTCTGTGAAATGCTGGTCATTTTGCTGCTGCCTCCATTAACTTCTGTCTTCGAGACTGGTAATTATAGCTTTCCCCAAAATTGCTTTCCTCCTCTCCCTCCTGATTTCCTCTTAGCTAGCCTTGTATATATTTTCAGTGTGTTTGTATGTGTGTTTTACCCTTTTATTCTCTTTGAATAAAAATCTTTCCAGTTGTTCATCTGCCTGGTTTATTTTGAGACTTTTCTTAAAGGGGAAAAATCCTGGTATATATTGGTGGAGAATCCCAGTTACCCCCTCTTGCTTTGTCTCCTTTAAAGCTGATTTCCCCCAATTAGATAAGAGACTGCCTCTTTGGGTTAACACCCTGATAATTTTAGTCGCCATTGTCTGTATCTTTTCAAGCTCTAAAATCTTTTTTCAGTTGCAGTGACCAGAATTGCACACAATACTTCAAGTGTGGTCTCACCATAGATTTCTATAAGGGCAGCATAATAGCAGCAGTTTTATCCTCTATACGTTTTCTAATTATGACCGGCATGGAATTTCCCTCTTTCACAGCTGTTGCACGCTGGGTTGATGTTTTCATTGAGCTATTCAGTACCACGCTAAGATCCCTTTCTTGGTCTGTCACTGTCACCTCAGAACCCACCAGTGTATATGTGCAGTTGGGATTTTTTGCTCCAATACGCATCATTTACACATGCTCACACTGAATCATATTTGCCATTTTAATGGCCATTCCCCAGCTTGGAGAGATCCTTTTGCAGTTCTTTTTGTTTTAAGTACCCTAAGTAATTTGGTGTCATCCACAAACTTGGTTATCTCACTACTCACCCCTAACTCCAGGTCATTTATAAATAATTTAGTAAGCACCAGTCCCAGCACAGATCCCTGAAGAATCCCACTGCTCACATCTAGGGTTGCCAAGTGTTATGGACTCACCGGCGGGGGGGAGTCCTCCTGTGCCCAGGAGTTTCTTCAGGCGCGCGCGCAAAGCGTGCGTGCCCAGCGGCGTCACCGGAAGTGACGTCGGCACGTTGGGGGTGTTGCCAGGGCGACGCTCATAGAGTTTTGGGGCGATTGCCAGAGCGTCGCCCTGGCAATGCCTCCAACCTGCCGATGTCACTTCCGGTGACGTCATTACATTGTCCTTGCCGGACGACTTCGGGGGTGGGGTTCCCCCCACCGGCCGAATGCTGGCCGGCGGATCGGGAACCCCTTTAGCGGGGGATCCCCCACCCCCCGGGCTGACTTGGCAGCTCTACTCACATCCCTCCATTATGAGAACTGACCAATTTCTGCTTTCTGTTTTTAGATAGTTTCCAAACCATAAGAGGACTTGTCTATTCTGAATCTCCCACGCTTAAGTGTCAGAGGACTTGTCCTATTATCCTGTGACTATGAAGTTTGCCCAGAAGTGTTTTCCCACTCCTGCCATCAGGATTTGGGTGCAGAAACACAGAGCTGATATTGTAGAAGAGAGTGGACAATGTTACAAAAGACTGGAAGAGAACTCATCACAAACATGCCTAGTTCTGCTGCAAGTCGCAGAATAAAATGTTGGCTCCTATGCCCAGCAATTGTGACACAATACCCCTTTGCACAAATTTAATGCTTGTGAATTGAAGAAGTGGGATTTAAGATTAAACTTTCCATGCATTAGATCATTGTATAAGTATAGAATAGTTAACATTATGTGGGAAGCATCAGCAGGAAGATGACTGACTTTCTCAGGCTGGTTTCAAGAAATTATGAATGCTAATCACATTTGCCATAAATCAGGATATTGTAATAGGATTAGAAAACTGAAAACACTGAAAATTTCTGGAACTTGGGTGGTAGCAGAGTGGCTGACCCTTGATATTTGCTCCCCCAAGTAGCTCCACTGTACAGTCCTAGTCATAGGCGTAGAGTACGGGGGGGCTCCAGGGCTTGAGCCACCCCTGAAGTTTCCCGGGGGGGGGCTCAGCCACCCCCAGGAAAATGGAGCGCCTGCCGCCGCGCCTTCCCAGGTCCTTCTGAGGCCCGGCCGCCGTTGCTGGAGAGGGAAGTTGTGGGGGGGGGGGGGGGAGAGAGAGGCACCGGCAGCAGCGGCTGGTGGGCCTCGGAAGGGCCTGGAAAGGCGAGGTGGTTTCTGGGGGGGGGAGAACATCGCTCCAGCCCCCACCCCCAGGATTTCCAAAAGTCTACGCCCCTGGTCCTAGTTGGTGAGCAGCAATGATGCAGATGGTCCTTGAAGCAATTTTCAAATTGCATGCTGTTCCAGCAATGTTCTTAGAAATATCAGCACTGCAAGTAACTACTTATATTCTGGCTGCAGTTAGCCTGCATTGTCCACAGACTTACACAGGTAGAAGTGTAACTGGTTCTCCTTTATCTGACTCAGAAAATGTTCAAAACTGGTGTGATGGACAGTCCTTGATGGATCCCGAACAGAATTCTCAGCACCTCTACAGAACTCCACTCCACTATCATTGGAATTGGAGGGTGAAAATATTTGGGTAAAATATACGTTCTTTCCCCCAGGGTGGTCCTCCAATAAGTCTCCAATAAGTCTACTCCACCAGGAGTTAGGCACTTCAGTTTGTAAAACAGCCCAAAAGAAGGCAAGAATTACTCTTATTTATGTATTTATTGGGATTTGTATCCCGCCTAGCCAGCGTTAGCCGGCTCTAGGCGGCTCACAACATTAATCATATACATATAAAATCACAGCTAAAATATAAAACAAGAATCACTCTACTTTTTGTTAAGAGAGCAAACTGAGCAATTTAGAAATACAACTTTCACTTTCCAACCACTCAGCTTTTGATGCTGATGCCAACACTTGACTTTGTTTGTCCATCTCAAGACACACCATGAGCAAAGAAAAGAAGACATTTCTATGAAATTCAGATTGTTATAAATTTTGTCATTGCTTGTTTGCTCTTCCAAAACTCTTTTGCTAACTTGAAAGTGGGCAGTTTAATGATGCCTATAACCTAGACAAAGAAGGAGAAACATTCAGTTGAGGATACACTGTGGGTGTGTTTTGGATACAGGACATTATCAGATACTTTGAAGTCTTGTTTGGGAAATGAAATTTTGTAGGAATCCAAAGAGCAGGGAAATAACAAGGCCGAGCAAATGCAGCCTGTAGAAAGCGTTACTGCTGTCTAGACTTGGGGGCTTGACTTGGCTCCCATTGCCGATGTTTTCTCAATTATAATCTGGGATTTTTTTAAAAAAAAGATAAAGGAATAAGTTATTTCCTAAACACAGGAAAACCAGACTTCATTCTGTATGCATTATTTTTTTTCTACTATAAAAAGCAAAGGATAAACAGACCATTATCCCACAGAGATGTGTTTGTCTGCCATCACGATGGAAATTTCAAGTAATCCCAAGAAGTCTGTAAACTTTTGACCAGGCCAAATTCACACACCTATGTTACACTTGGCAGCTGCAATTGCCAGACATCCCTTGCTGTCAGAAGGTGTCATCCTTTTCCAGAACAACAGAGCACCCTCCAACCACAACGGATTCGAGCAACTGGTTGCCTTACATGAAGGTAATCTCAGAGGAGAGTCATATTGGTCTGCAGTAGAACAGCTACATTTGAGTCCAGCAATGCTTTACATGCCAAAAATCTTGCTGTTCTCTAAGGTGCTACTGAATTTAAATCTAGCTCTGTACCATGCTTTCTAAAGTGGCTCAGGAGGAGTAGACAGTGAGTCTGAATTTTGACCTGGCCTTTTAGGAACTTCTAAAGATATATTTGCACAGAACCGAATTTCATGTTGATGAATACAGTCAGCTATTGTAATCCACCCCTTTTTTAAAAAAAAAATTAAAGGATGTATAGTACAAATCCTATTATTGTACATTTGAGATTAGGTTGAGCTTTTCCTAGTGTTTTAGGTGGATGTGGAAGAGGGGCAGAAATGCACATTTGAAACACCAAACACAGCTCACCAACCAAGTATGGTGGCCCATCAGGGACTCACTAACAGTGCCATTTGAAGCAGAGTTACACCCTTCTAAGCAATGTTTCCTCTAAGCTCCCCAGTGTTGTGAGCGAAAATTCTACCTCGTCAGTGGAAAAAAAACTAGTAGCACTAAAGTTGAGAGTGAGTCTACATTTGATTATCGCATAAATTAGTTTTTTAGATTATTTCCATAACCTTGTAAAAATTTCAGAATACATTGTTTTAAACTATATTTAAACTATATTTTAAGACTAGTTTAAACATTATACGAGAAACAGAATCAAGTCAAATTTCATCACAGAAAATGTCCGCTATGGAGGTAGACCAGGCCTCCAGAGAACAGGTCTACCTGCTCCTTTCTACTATATTGGTAGACCTGACTACCAGAGAACAGGTCTACCCTCCTCTTGCCACTATATTGGTAGACCTGGCCTCCAGAGACCATGTCTACCCTTCTCCAGTCCACTATATTGGTAGACCTGGCCTCTGGAGAAGAGGTCTGCCCACCCCTTTCCACGATATTGGTAGACCTGGACTCTGGAGAACAGGTCTACCTACCTCAGTCCACAATATTGGTAGACCTGGCCTGGAACCATCACCCTGCGCTGAGCCTTAGAAAACATACCAGCACTTATTGGGAAGGGGCGGCCTCTTGCAGGCTACTTTGGTTTTTTTAGTGAAATATTACAACTAGCATTACAGGTCAAATATAACAGAGGCAGAACAATCACTGTCAGAACCCTGCCTAACCTAACAGACAGGAAATGGCTTAAATGTTATCAACCTGCTCAAATTACTTATTTATTCATATATTTATATCCCACTTTTCCCTGTGACTCAAGGCAGCTTACAAGTCATACTAGCATACAAACCATAACAGAGGTGTGCAAAAAATTCAGATTTTTATCTGGATCCATTACAGCTCATGGGGACAATTATAATCAATGGGCCCCATAGGCTATAATGGAGAATAGATCTGGGGGTATCTGGGGCTTAGGGGGCTGTTTTGTTTGGCAGAGGCACCGCATCTGCAGCATAGCTGCTGGTGCCTCTTCTCAAACCCCCCACCCAAGTTTTAAAAAGATTGCACTAGAGGGTCAAATTCTATGGGCCCCTGAAGGAGATGCACCCATTTTCCATTGTTTGCAATGGAGGGGGGGAAATGCTTTCTCAGTTCACTGAGTCTAAAATCCCTGAGCAGCCAGCTAAAATTTTGTGCTCCAGCATCCCCTAGCACAGTGGTTCTCAACCTTCTTAATGCCGTGACCCTTTAATACAGTTCCTCATGTTGTGGTGACCCCCAACCATAAAATTATTTGTTGTGTTGTCTAAACGGCTTTGACAAAACCAATAAAAACATTATTTTCTGTCCCATCTATACAAAATCTTGCCTGAACCAGTATCTTATGTCCAACCATTATTCCTACACTGGATTGGAATCAGTTCCTAAAAGTTAGATTCCAATGGCAATCAGCTTGCGTGGGGCCCTTTCCTGCTGGTGGAGTGGCCTTGAACGCCAGCCGGCGACCCCTGTGAAAGGGTCGTTCGACCCCAAAAGGGGTCCTGACCCACAGGTTGAGAACCACTGCCTTAGCACAACTTAGAGGGAACTTTGCTTCTAAGCCTATTGACGTCAATGGACTTAGAAGGGTGCAACCTCTTTGGATGGCCCTGTAAACCACCTCTTTTGCTTCTTGGGCCTTTTCTGCACTTCTTATTTTTGTGAACCCATATTGCATCATTCCCCTCTTTTCCTCATATGTTTTTCTCCCTCTAGTGGTCACTTCAATATTGCATCTTTGATTTATTTCCCTGAACTTTTAAAGTCATCAGGAATAAATCAGTGGTATAGCAATGAAATATCAAAGCAATGACTAGAGGGAGCAAAATACATGCAGAAAAGGGGGGGGGAGATGCAATACAGGCACACAAACAATGAAATAATACATATGGAAAAAACTTCCGCTTAGGGCTAGCAAGTCATGACCCTCCTGCCAAACACCAGAGCTCTGTTTGGAATTGTGCCTTGTAAACCAAAGTATTTTGCTTTTTGTGACCCTAATTACCATATTTTTCGCTCCATAAGACGCACTTTTCCTCCCCAAAAAAGTGTGGGGGGAGTGTGTGCGTCTTATGGAGCGAATATGGAGCTTTTCTTACCTGTAACAGGGCTCTTTCTTCAGCAGGAACGCAGGGGAACGCCATTCAGGCTGGCATCCCAGCCTTCCCCGCCCCTCCCTGCTGGGCCTGAGCTGTTAAGACTTAAAAGGGAAACGGCAGGAAAAACCCCACCAGGCTAAGTACTCTTTCCCTTTAAGTGCTTTTCCCCTTTAAGACAGCCAGCAGCAGAAAGCCCCGCCCACAGATCAAGCTCCCTGGCTACTTTGCACAGAAAGGCCTGGCTTTGCATGGCATGCCGACGTCTCTCTTCTTTCCTTTCTCTATCTTCCTTCCTTCCTTCCTTCCTTCCTTTCCTTTTTTCTGTCTGTCTGTCTCTCTCTCTGTCCCCACCTTTCTTTCTTCCTTACTCTTTCTCTCTCTCTCCTCCTCCTCCTTCCTTCCTTTATCTCTCTCTCTCTCTCTCTCTTTCTTTCTTTCTGTTTCATTTTTTCCTGTTTTCCTCCTCTAATAACAAGGTGCGTCTTATGATCAGGTGCGTCTTATGGAGCGAAAAATACAGTACAAGTCTAAGAAAGCCTTGGAAAGCTCCATGATCACTGGCAGTGTCATGGGCTTTCCCACATAATACCAAGTATAGGGATGCACAGATACATACCTTTTTGGGATATTTATTTATTTTAAAATTTGTAAGTTCGCCTTTCTTCCAACCAACTGGGATGCAAGGTGGGTAATAAGAAGTTAAAAGCAATAAAACCCTAATTAAAGCTTCTATCAAAGGTCCACAGAATACATAGGAAGAGCTGCAGTACAATTTCAGGCATCTTTAGTGTTGGAAAGGCCAGCTTTGCCTTTCCCCAAGTTCTTTTCCCAAAAATCAAGATTTGGATGATTCTTTTATGCTAGTCTGATCTTTCTATTATACATGGTTTTTTAACATCCATTGTTATCTCTCTAAGACATCTTTCTTTTAACTGATTAAAATGTGCTTCTTTCTATGAAATGCTAATAATCATTCAACTTCCCTATATTATATTGTTTTACTTTCATTCTCTAGGGCAAACTATAAGAGGGAACATTCACCTCTCCTTTAAAAATCAATGGGGCTTACAAGGATTATGCCTCTCTTTCCCTCTTGGTGCCAGTGGTTACAGTTTACAAGTGATTGACAGGTTGGGGGTGTTTGTAGAATTACAACACAAGAATTATGTTGTAGAATTATTGTGTTGTAGAAGAACTGTGTTGTAGAAGCATTGTAGAATTACAACACAAGAATCAGAACAGATATTTTTGTGCTCCAACAGAAGGGATTTCACCGTTGTGTACAAAGTTGGTTTGGCACTGTAGCCCTGGAGGAAAACAAACACCAAGAAGAGTATATATATATATATATATATATATATATATATATATATATATATATATATATATATATATATATATATATATAAAAACTTGGGACTTGGTTCCTTTCAACAGGGAAACAATCATATCTTATATTCTAATGGCAAAGTCGGGCAAGCTTTGGATACTTACATCCAGTGACTGGAGCTATAAACTGGCAAGAGAGATCTTTCTACAAACCTGAAAAGGGCCCTAGGTTTGCAGGAAAATGTGAAATCTAAACAAAATAAATTAGAGCTTTAAAAAAATCCAAAAATGATAAAAGGAATGCCTGTAGCTTTAAGCAAGAGATTCCCTTGGTGGTTGTCATAGGCAACAACAGTACTCTAGACTGGGCGTCAGGGACTAAAAGGCAGTGGAATGAGCAGGGCCCTCTACAGGCCTTTGAAGGAAGACTCATTAGGGACAGGCCTGACTAGGGTTGCCAGGGCCAGGTTGGGAAATTCCTGGAGATTTTGTAATTGAGTCTGAGAAGGTTGGGGAACGGGAGGGGCCTCAGCTAGATGCAATGCCATAGGGTCCACCCTCCAAAGTAGGGCTGCCAAGTCCCCCCGGGGGGTGAGGAATCCCCAATCTGCTGGCACAGATTGGGCCGGCGGGGGGGAACCCCACCCCCAAAGTCACCCGATCGGGACGACTGCCCCAGTGTGATGACATCATGCAGAAGTGACGTCACCATGCTGGGCACATTGCCAGGGCAATGCTCTAGCAATCATCCTGAAAACTCTATGGTACCACAGAGTTTTGGGGCAATTGCCAAAGCGTCGCCCTGGCAACGTGCCCAGTGTGATGACATCACTTCCGGGTGGCATCACGGCGCGCACGCACGCACTTCACACGCACACAGAGCTCCAGGACAACGGACAGGACTCCCCCACTTTCCCGCTGGTAAGACTTGGCAACCCTACTCCAAAGCAGCTATTTTCTCCAGAGGAACAGATCTCTGTTATTGGAATTCAGTTGTAATTCTGGAATATTTCCAAGTCCCACCTGGAGGTTGTCAAACCCTGGCCTGCCAGCAACTCCTGAGTGACTTGATGACTGAACTAGGCTTGGTTGCTTACTACTGTTCAACAGAAGCCACCTTATAAAAACCAGTGTAGTATAGTGGTTAGAGCTTTGGAACAGGGTCTGGTAGACCCAGTTTCAAATCCCCATCTTGCTGTGAAGCTCACTAATTGATTTTGGACCAGTTACGTACTTTCAGCCTTATCTACCTCACAGAGATGTTGTGCAAATAAAAAAGAGAGAATAATATATGCTGCTTTGATCCTCACTGTAGAGAAAGGCGGGTAAAATTAATAATAAATATAGCTGAAGATGTGAGAGATAAAATGTAGGTTAGTGAATGGCTGAGAAGGAGAAAATGGGGCAGGGACCTGTGGCACCACACAACTAGGTCACAGTTTTCCTAGGTAGAGGCTGCTGGGGATGGAGAGGGAAGGCTTTAGACAGAGGGGCAGACAAAGGTAGGTTGGCTGTTGGGTGGGAAGGAGATAGGGTTGCCAACTATAGGTTGGGAAATTCCTGGAGATTTGGGGTGGGATTTGAGGAGGGAAGGGACATCAGAAGGGTATATTGCCATTGACTTCACCCTCCAAAGCAGCCATTTCTTCCATGGGGTTGTCAACTAGGGCTGACAACTTCCACATGGGGGCTGGAGATAACCCAGAATTACGACTGCTTTCCAGATGCCAGAGATCAGTTTCCCCTTTCAGGAGAGGGAAAGAGGAAATAGTGGGGGAGGAGAAATGAGATGCCTCCAGCAATCTCATTTGCTTGCAGGCTCCTGTCATTTCTAAAACTTATTTATCCGTCAATGTAAACCTTCACGGGAAAATAAGACTCTTTTCTTCATGAAATCAAATAATGGCTTAAATGAAATGATGACATAATGTAAAATAGTTTTAAAGTACTACTAGAGATTGCTTGAGGGAAATTCCCTGAATTCCTGAGGGAAGGCACACGTAATTGACCATTTCCTCTACAACTGCCACAAAAAATCCCAGCAGGGGACCTCTACCCCCCCAGGTCACAAACAAATGAAGATGAAGAAAGAATATTACCCCTTTCCCGAATAATAGGATAAATTATCAATCTTAACTATCTTAAAAAGAGAAAACAAATGTCATACCAATGCTTGTTTCCTTCTCAAACTTAGTTTGGGAGAGGCACAGGTACATTGGTGCTCATCCTGTACCACAACATTAAAGAGGATTTTAATCCAATGGAATAATGTGAAATTTTCTTCTGAGGACTACATTGCCCAGGGTGCATCAGTATTGCTGCCAAAGCCAGTCAAGGTGGAGGGGAAAGAAGGAAGCTTCTGTCTAGTAATCTAAGCTGGAGAAGAACTCGGGGCTCCTTTACTGAGATAATGTGAGTGAAGCAGTTTGACCACTGAAAGTGTTACATAATGCTAAGTGATAAGCAGACACACTTGGTGGCTACACCATGCCAACAGAAAAGAGAACAACGCCCTTCCAATAACCTATTTCACTCCCAGCAAATGAATCTGAGGATAAATCTAGACTTGCAGATCTCATCCCACTAACTCATACTTACCTTTTCCCTGTTGGGTAGAACCTGGAGCAGGAATTGCCATCCCAAGCACAGTAGGGGTCTCTAGCTAGGCAACAATCGGCACACGCTGTCCCGTAGATATGGCAGCGGTGCAAGGAAACTTGAGTCACCCCTTCATCCGAGCTCACGTACAACTGTTGCTGTTTAACAGGAAATAAGAGAGATTTATTTCAGGAGCTGAGATTAGAAAGTGAACGTAGACAGGATGCAGCTAAAAGATGCCTAAGCTCTCCCATTCGCATGGAATTAATGAAAAAAACCAAGAAGTGAGCAGCTAACGGGTTGATGTCCAAAACAAACAGAGGGGTCTCTCAGGTTAATATGGGGATAATATTATACCTTCCTGTGAGGAAATACTTAGGGAAGATATTAATGCTTTTTGGACACTGGAGTTCATTGTTTCATTCTATCATAAGGAAAGCTTAGTAATCTGATATCTCACTTCTTCCTGGGCATTTCCCTTTCTTTCTAAGAAGATGAAGGAGAACAATTTTGGCTAAGTCGATAGTACTATTGGGGCAATTGTGGTGTGGTAACATGCCACTTCGCATTTAAGACTGAATGTCAGCAGTAAGTGGCCTCCAATGTATGGACCGAACAGCAGCACAGTAACCATTTTGCTTGATATGCAGAGTGATTCTCTGCCCAAACAACTGAGGCAAGTTCCTGAGCAGCTGGCGGAACTGCTGGGGCAAGAAGCATGGAAGGAGGCAAGGGACATGACTTGTACCCTTCACTGTCCCCTAAACCCATAGTGAGTCCCTGAAGGGTTTTTTTTGGGGGGGGGGGCAAAAATGTCACCTACTTCTGGGGTCCATCATCTTGTCTAGAATGGCCACACAAAATTATCCCATGAGCTGTGTGTACAATGGAATATATGCAGGTAACCACTTTCAGATATATCACTAGATACCATGGGCATAATGGTAGCTAGAGTTCAGATGTTTTCAGTTTGCACTGATTATAGAGGCAGAGACTCAAGCATGTGCTTTAACGTTCCTGTTGGTAGTAGAAGTGTTTATTATTGGCTGGATGGATATTAATATTCATAATCCAATGTGTATGGGGTGTTCTATAGGAAAGAGGTGGATGTGGCTTTGAAAAAGACTCCGCTTTGTTCTGAAGCTTTGGTTTTAGTTGGAAGGCAATGAGCCATCCATCTCAGGGAAAACATCAGCAAGGGCAGATCATCTTGAACACAACTGGATGCAAATGCTGGTCCTGCCAGACTGATCTCTGTCTTCTCCACTCCCTTTCTCTTGTGAGTTTTTCCTTTTTAACTTATAAAGCCAGTCAGTCAAAACCTTTATTGGCATAGATTGAAAAAGACAACAACAAAAACATAGGAACCACAGATTTTAAATATACAAAACCTATAAAGCTAAGGGAACAAAGCTAAAGGTCTTGTCTCTTGATTGATGGAAATCACTGTGAGAGGCAGTTATTGGAAAAGCAGAAGTTAAATGAAGTAACTAAGAAGTTTTCCACACAGGCTTATATAGCTTTTCTGTTGCTGTTGTAGTTGCTAATACAGTGCAGCGAAGACATATCACTCCACATAGCAGCTTTACCTGGTAGCTTTTTCAATTGGTAATATAATAGTGTTAAATCGATATACTGCAATAACAAGATATACATCAGGTTCTCTGTATTCCCAACTTTCATTTTAAAAAAGGTAAGTCTCTATCCCATTCTGTTGCTGAGGCATGCTTTTCCCCATATAAGATACTAGAGATTTACTTTTAAAAAAATGAAAGCTGGGCATTGAGAGAACCTGATGTATATTGTGCTACCATGCTGTATTGATGTAATGCTATTAAATCACCAATTGAAAAATAAAAATGAAACCCCTCAGCAGTAGGGAGAAGAGCTACCCCAGGAAAAATGAGATGAAAATGAGATGCACAAACACATGACTATGCTACACAGGAGCAAGAGGAAAAAACCACTTTCCAACAGCATCGAACTGGAGGCAAACAACCTACGTTGTTGAGAGCCAGTCTGGTGTAGTGGTTAAGTGCGCGGACTCTAATCTGGGAGAACCGGGTTTGATTCCCCACTCCTCCACTTGCACCTGCTGGATGACCTTGGGCAAGCCATAGCTCTGTACCAGCTGTTCCCTCAAGGACAGCTTGGGAAAGAGCTCTTTCAGCCCCACCTACCTCACAGGGTGTCTGTTGTGGGGAGGGGAGGGGAAAGGAGTTTGTAAGCCGCTCTGAGACTCCCTTGGGGAGTGGAGGGCGGGGTATAAATCCAATCTCTTCTTCTTCTTCTTCTTCTATGTGGAAACACCCAAAATAAATTAATTGGGCAGGTCACTCTCTCACAAGGATATGGTACAATCTTCCAGCAAAATAAAGACCAATGACACCTTAAAACATCAACAAAATTTATACCAGCATCAGTTTTCATGAGTCAGAGCTCAGATCAACAGATACATTTATACTGTGCTTTATACATCTGATGAAGCAAGCTCTGACTCAAAAAAGCTGATGGTAGAATAAATTTTGTCAGTCTTTAAGGTGTCACTGAACTCCTACAGACTTAAAATGGTTTACCCATAGGAATTATTACAATCTCCTTTAATGATTGTGATAGGGTAGAAAAGAAATGATGATAAAATCACTGAAAATTATATATGTCGGCATATGTTGTACTGAAACCGATCCTGACTGCAGAGTATCATATATTCTAAAAGCCAACTATACCCTGATGTGTGAATACATAAATTGGTGAATCAGGGCCAGGTGGAGAGGAGGTTTTTCTACAAACATAGGGGTATGTACAAAAATGAAAAAGTACCAAAAATGGAGCTGGTGTGTGCCTGGGGGGGGGGGGGGAAGTGCCACTGCCATCATGACTCCCATCATTATTCCCTCTCCCCACCAACCTCTGAGGCACAGAGGGGATGGAGCTGTGGGCAGCCCTCTGTGGCTGCTGCCAATGCCATGTGGCCTTCTTCTGCCACTAGATTGTAAGAGGTTGGTGCGCTGCCAATGCCAGACAGCCCTCTGCAGCTGCCACTGCTGCAGGTAATCTTCTCCCAGCACCACTCACAAGAGGATGGTATGGGCCCCAGTGAGGGAGCAGGTGGTAACAGGGCTGTCTGGGGGCAAAATCTATCCACTCCTATCCTTGCTTACTCTAGTGGGTCCTGTTGGGGCTTGCTGTGATGGAGTTGCCATCAGGTGGCCTCCTGTGTGTGCTGCAAAAGCCCGGTGGCCCTCTCTGGTTGCCACTGATGCAAGGTGGTCTTCTTCTGTTGCCAGGTCATAACAGGCTGGCGCAGGCCTTGGTGAGGGAAATGGGCAAATGGGTCCAGAGTCACCCTGGCCAGAAAGCTGGAAGAGGGCTGATAGGGTGGCAGGCTGGGTAAAGTGGGCCATGAGAGAACCCCCCCCCCCCCCACCAGCAACTGCAGACAGCCCCCATGAGGTCAGGACAAGCCAGCAGCAGGCATGATCCAAGTAATTGAGGGGAGGGGAGGGAAAGAAAAGAGAGAGTAATGGGAGGGAGGGAGGGAGGGAGGGAGAGAGAGAAAGAAAGAAAGAAAGAAAGAAAGAAAGAAAGAAAGAAAGAAAGAAAGAAAGAAAGAAAGAAAGAAAGAAAGAAAGAAAGAAATGAGAAGGAGATGGAGATGGAGCAAGAGGGAGAAAGTGAGAGAGAACGTGAAAAGAGGTGTGGGGGAGGGAAAAATAGAGAAAAATAGAGACATGAAGTAAGAGAAGGAGTGGGGAAGGCAGACAGGAAGAGGGTGGTGGGAATGGGGATTGAGCAAACACGGGGAAATGTGATGGCTGCTTCCACAAGCTCCTTGTGGGCCTCCACTTGTTAACTAAGTAATACTCTCTTTCTTTACCTTTTTAGATGAAATGGCCATTGTTGTTATAGGTGCATTATTCTGCAAGGCAAAAAAAAAAAGTTATACTCCTATATTCTCATATTTTTGAGTATGTTATAATTGCAGTAACCTAAATATAATGGCATATCCTTATGGAGATACAATTCACACCTCATCGTTCTCAGGGGCTGCACAGTGTTTGACATCTCTAAACTGTCTCAGTCAGTATGCCATATGTGTGAACCCCGTGATGTGATTGCATTAAACTCCTCAACACAAACAGTTGCGTGGTCTAGACAGTCTGAGAGGAACAGCCCTTTTAAGTGCCACATCACCAATGAAGACAGCTCACCCCCTTCAAACTGTCTCTCTCATTTTGTCACAAATCCCTGTATTTATGCTTGGGAGATGATACCATGCAGCATTTTGTCTCACAGCTCATATTTAATTAGTCTGTAAGCAGAATGAAGGGAAAATCTAATATTTCCTGCACCCGACACCCAGCACTGAATGTGGTTTGGTGCCACAGTTTTAGATTATCATTGCTAAATGTCAGCGTTAAAAATGAAGTGCTGGCCCACTTGACATTTTGTTTGAGTCTGACTTATCCAAATGACACATCAAGCCGGCTAGAATGTTGCCTTTTTCCCTTTGTTGGGTAAAAGGGCACTCGGAAGCGTTAATAGGCATGTTATGTTAAATTATGAAGCTAACATTTCCTCGGTTTTTTTTTTTTTTAATCATGATAACAGAAAAACAGTGCAACATTCTTTGGGCGTTCATGGATTAATGAGAATAATCATAAGAGAAAAAAAAAATTAAGTTATGGCAAATCTGGTTTTACTGCATCTAGCTACACAGAACATTTGGACCAGAATAGACCAGGGAAGGGCCAAAGGTAGACCACAGCACATGGGTGGACCACCAGTCAATTTCTGGATGATCTAGCATCTTCCAGTTGCTGGAAGTCTCACAACAAATGCTCCACTACATGGATGCTCCATGCCCCTGAGGTGACTTAGCACCCTCCTCAGAGTGCAGCCCTAAGCAGTGGCTTGGGTGGCTTGGCTGGAGAACCAGCCCTGAGACTACTTCATCAGATTTTTACACATGGAAGCTTATGCTGCAATAAATTAATGCTGGTTCATCTCACATCTCTAGGATGTCTGTTTAGAATGCTGAAGGGTGGGGATCTCTCCCATTGACCAGAATCCCAGACAATTAATGAGTCAAGAGAGGCTCTCTAGTGCTTGCCTTATACTCTCCCAGGAGAAGCATGGAAAAGCAGTTAGCACCACTTTTGCCTCTCCACAGCTGTCCTCAGCACTGACAGCTGTCTCGGGAAAGAAGCTGTTCACTGTTTGGTATGACAACCAGGCTATCTCACAATAGTGGCTTCTGTCAAGATGGCTACCTGTTATGCTCATTGCCAGGCCCTATCAGTTAATATTTCTGAAAACTACCCCTGCCCATTCCTTGGACAGCAAAGGAGACCAGCAAGCAAGCAAGCAAGCAAGCAGTGAAGTGCATAAAACCAGACATGTCATTGGAAGGAAAAATCACAAAACCGTGACTGACTTATTGTGACCGTGTCATGCGGACACTAGAAAAAGCAATTATGCTTGGATTGGTTAGCGGCAAAAGGGATGAACAAAAGTTGTGTGAAAGCACTACTGTTTACTCATACAAAAAATATTGTGATTACCAGAATATATTATACAAAGCTAATCATCCAATAATACAAAAGTCATAGAAGGTCCTCTCAGGTTGTTGTTTTTTCTTTGATGGAATTTTCCAGAATATGATTCCATTTCAATAATACTTCTTCCGAATCAGGACCAATTAAAGTGAGAAATTTCTATTACTGCATAGGCATGGGCATGCCGCTACTTCGCTGTTACAACAACTGTCGAAAATCTGTTGAGACTGAAAGACATCGTGTGTCCTTGAAGGCTAAGACATTGTTGCAAACATTCCTAGTAGCCTATATTCCTAATCAGGGGTCCGTTGGAGCGGGAGCACACAGGAGCACAGCTCCGGGAGTGAGGAGCCCAGGGGGCGGGCACATGACCAAGCCCCGCCCCCTCCTCGGCTTCCCTGAGCAGTGCAGAGGCGCACCACCCCGGGGAAAGCCCTGCTAGGGTCTTTATTGTTTTCAATGTTTTGTTTTAATATTGATAATTTTATCATTGTTCCTTTTATGACTGTGTGCTGCTTTTCCAGAGACTTGCTCAAGGTGGCATATAAATTTTCTAAGTATACCATTTTTTATCTGGGCACATGGCACATAAGTACCGGAGAAATTTCACTAACCCTTCAGCAGCTTCCACCCCATCAGTTTGGTGCAGTGGTCAGGAGTTGGACTCTAATCTGGGAGAACTGGGTTTGATTCCCCATTCCTCCACATGCAGCTGCTGGTGTGACCTTGGGCGAGTCACAAGTTCTCTCAGAGCTGTTCTCTCATGAGCAGTTCTCAAAAGACCTCTCTCAGCCCCACCTACCTCAGAGGGTGTCTTGTTGTGGGGAGGGGAAGGGAAAGGGATGGGTGGTGCACATGTCCTGGGTATCTCAAGTCTACTTGAAACCTGGTGGTTTCAAGGGAGCAGGAAGAGAATGAGGGTGTGTTCTTTACGCTTATTTTTATTGCACAAAGTATTGGATGGGGAAGGGAATGGAGGAAGAGCAGGTCAGTTTCACTCACCTGTGGAGTGGAGCCTGAGGGGTGGGTGTTGCCTTCAGATACACTTCCGGTATGTTAGGGGGTGTGGCATATGCAAATGAGTTATGCAAATGAGTTATGCTAATGAGCTCCTGCACCTCTTTTTCTATGAAATGACCCCTGTTCCTAATTCCTAATAGTGCAGTAATAGAGATTTCTCACCTCAGTTGGTCCTGATTCGGAAGAAGTATTATCAAAACAGAAGCATATTCTGCAAAATTCCGTCAAAATAAAACAACCTGAGAGGACCTTCTATGACTTTTGTATTATTGGATAATTAACTTTGTATAATATATTTTTGTAATCACGGTATTTTTTGAATGAGTAAACAGTAGTGATTTTACACAACTTTTGATCATTTTAGAGTTTTGCAAGTAATTGGGGTTGTGATTCTCTAATCTTGTATCTGTAGTGGCAAAAGGAAACAGGGCCGCCAAAGAACACGGTGGCTAGACATCATAAAAGTCGACACCAGCCTAAGCATGGAATGACTCAAAGCAACAGTACAAGTTCAGAAAACGTGGAGAGAGCTGGCCCACAGAATCGCCAAGAGTCGGACATGACTGAATGGCTAACAACAACAAAGCTTGTTAGCTTGGTCACCACAAAGGCTCAACCCCCCCCCCCCCCCAGACAACAGCAGATGGAGAGAATCCTACAGCTGATAGCCACCTTTCTCTGAACATTTTTTGTGTTTATTTGCCTTTTAGACACTGGTCAGGGAGGGAGGATCAGGGAGAAGGCTGTCAGTGGCTCTGTGATCCCCTTTTTGTTTTCTCTGTTTGTCTTTGAAGACGAATTCTTAACAGTCAGAACCTGGCTGACCTGTGGCTACTTTTCACAAGAGCACAGCCATATTTATAAAGATAGCCCAACTTCTGCTGATGGGTGGAAAGGAAGGGTGGACTGTGAAAGAGTGGGAGAGAGCCAGCACTAAGCCAGTAAGTCCCTCTTGCCTCACGGACTGTTGATGGGAAGCTCCACCCCTTCTCAGTAGTACAAGCATCGAGGAACGAATTCCTGCCATGTGGTGGAAAAATGCATTCACTGGAACACAGCCTTTGAAGTACAAGATGACTCATAGGGCTCTTCCACATTCTCATTTTCATTGCTTGAGCATCCCAGTCGCTTCAGGTTTTCTTTCTTTTCCTTGATTTTTTTTAGACTGAGTGAGCCACGAATTGCAAGCTCCCTGTAGTGGCTGATGCGATATTACATTGCTTTATGATCAGCATAAACTGCAGGGGAATATGCTGGACATACAGAGATGTAATACTGAATCGACCACGAGAGGGAGCAAAGCGCATACAGAAAAGGGGAAAAAATCCGAAGCAACGGAGACGCACGAGCAACAAAAATGATTCAGGACTATGGCTTTCTAACACCGGTAATATCTGAGGTTTAGAAAAGTACAGGAAAGCAAAAACAAGGCTGTTTTGCTTGAGATCGATAGCTTGGCATCAATGAGCTTATCGGATAACCAAAAAGCAAGAGAATTTGGTGTCCTGCTGCAAGCAATCATAAGCAAGATCAGAAAGCTCTTCTGGCAGTCGTCGCAACATGGAAAAATAAGCAGGTACTGAAATCCTTTAAGTCAGGAGGACAACATAAGAAACAGTAAGCAATTTAAATGCATATTAAATATATTTAAGGATATTGTTCCACAATAAAAAGGTTACAGTCTGCTAGAAGTTCCATCGCTCTTTTATCAAAGCCATTTCAACTTTGCCAAACTCCTTTAGATCAGAATTTTTTTGTACAAGTGAACACACAGAAGTGAGAAGAATTAGTGTGAGCAGACACACCTGAAAAACTTCCAGTTCTTCTAATATGACCTCTCCACCTGCTGTGGAATTGCTGGGCAGGACTACAACCTTCTGAACTGTGCCTTGGTCTGGAACAGAGAAAGAGTGGGAGAAGGAATAACAGAATGAAAAATAAAATGAGATCAGAACAGTTCGGAAGACTGCAGCAGAGAAAATTGCACAACAGATAAAAGAACAGGAAAGATGCCAAAACACACAAAGAACCGGGGCAAACGTTCAGCGATCAGGCCCATACAAGCTGCACACACACACACACACATTTTTTACAACGGAGAACATCTTGTATTGTAGCTTTTTTCTTTTTATCTAACAAAAGACTTGTAATTTTCCAAGTTGCAAACAAATGTTCCTTTAATTGAAAACGTTTACAGTGATTAGTCCAGTACACAATGTATTCTGATATACAAACCCATGTCTGCAGATATTAATTACAATTCCCAGTTCCCTTCTGGAATTCTATGAATCGGTTAATGTGGATAATTTGGCCACCGAAAAAGTCTCCCGGAGTAAGCACATATCATGCAACGTATGATTTTTAATAATATTTCAACATATGCAAATTAAAATTCTTCTGAGAAGAGCAGCCATGATGGAATACACCACCAGTCCCTGAAGTCCAGTATTCTTGTTCATGTAATGGCAAGCTGGATGCTCCTAA
This sequence comes from Lepidodactylus listeri, assembly GCA_029233225.1. NCBI lineage: Eukaryota > Metazoa > Chordata > Lepidosauria > Squamata > Gekkonidae > Lepidodactylus > Lepidodactylus listeri. Next base: position 102,641,711 of record JARCFY010000008.1, read on the forward strand.
AAACCTTACACGGTGGGAGCTGCCCCAAGGAGTTGGGATATGGAGGAGCTGGATGTTTCCCCACCTCTCCCTAATTCACCACTGTCAGATTTTTCCTCCCAAACAGGTTTAGCAACTGCTCTGGTTTCGGCAGGGCTAACAGCTCTTCTGCCTCCGTGTCCATCCCCAAGAACACATCGGGCAAAAGAGGCTCTGTCTCTGAAATGCCCGGTGACGACCCAGTACAGCTGGACATTGGTGGGCTGGGAGGATGGGCCTGTTCCACAGGGATGGGGGCCTGTGGGACAAGGGGGGGGTTGACCACTTCCCCCTGCAACAAGCACCCCTGTCCTGTGCTCTCACCATCATGGCACAGAGGGATGTTAACAATTCGGGGGGAGGGCGAGCCCCTCTGCCTGGCTGTAGCAGAGGGACAGGTGGTGGCTCAGAGCCCTGAGCCCTCCAGACAGCACCCCAGCAGGGGTCAAGTGTAGAAAACTCCCACTGAAAGGGATGTTCGGGGGGGGGGTGTGTGGATCCTCAGCCGAGAAACCCTCTGGTTGAGCCCCCTTGCCTGGCTGTAGCAGAGGGACAGATGGCGGCTCGCTCAGAGTCCTGAGTAAGCAGGCACCAAACACACGCAACCCCACTGTTTTCACACTGAGGAATGACTTTCATTTCTTTTCCTTTCCTCTCTGCCTCTTACTTCTCTGACTAACTGCCTACTGCCAAGTATACAGAGCTGTGTGCAAGCTGGGGGTATACGTTCTGCTCCTATAGAGCAAATGGTAAGAAGTGCTCAATCCTTACCCCAGACCATTTACAAATAGCAGTTTGTTAGGGAACTCGCCACTTACTTCCCTCCAGGGTAAAAACTGCCCATTTACTCCTACTCTTGGCTACTTGCATTTAAGTAGTTTCTGACTCATGGGAGGACTGCCCTTTTGTCCCATGCCTATTGAGTTTACTCAGGAGTAGGGTTGCCATCCTCCAAGTGGGGCCTGGGGATCTCCTGCTTTTACACCTGATCTCCAGCTGACAGAGATCAGCTCCCCTGGAGAAAATGGCTGCTCTGAAGGGTGGACTCTATGGCATTGTACCATGCTGAGGCCCCTCCCCTCCCCTCACCCCACCTTCTCCTGGCTCCACCCCAAAGTCCCCAGGTATTTTCCAACCTGGACTTGGCAACCCTACTCAGGAGCCTCAGCAAGAAAATGGCAAACACTTTCTGGAAGTCCAGCTACATAACGTTAACTAGATCCCATTTACTCAAAGGGCACCAAAAACTGGTGAGGTGGGACATCTCTTTAAAGAAGCCATGCCTCTATATGGACTGTTCCTCTGTTTGCTTAATAATCTTATCACTTTCCACCAATTTACCCAGAACAGATGTTAGGCTAACTGGCCTGTAATTTCCTGGCTCTTCTCTAGATCCTCATCAGGCTGTTTTAAGCATTTTTTTGTTTTGTTTTGTTTTGATTAATTTACAAAGTCATGTTTTATCACACTTGGAAAGCCCAGAGAGTACATGGAAACATGGAGAGTACATTGTTTTGCTGCTACTATGACTGGCCACCCACTTTACTAGCAGCAAAATGATAATGATGAACCCCTCTGAAACACATCACTAGTCTTATCTTTTTGGTTCCCTTAAAACGTCTCCAAAGCAGAAATGTTCAGATTCATTATATTTTTTAAAATATACTGAAACACCAGGAAAGGCTTTGGGACAGGAGCCTCAGGCAGCTCCTTAGGCTTGAGGAAGCCCTCAAACTTCGCTCAGTGGAGTTGTGGGATAGGAGTAGGATCTAACCCAGCCTGTTTGGGATTGTCCTGTAAAGCTCACAGAAAAGCTGGGCCAAAGAGTGTGGAGTTAGCACTTGCACTTGCTAGATGTAACGCCATTCCATCTGCTGTCACTCATGGTAGATATAAAGGGGTTCCATACTCAGCAAGACTCTGTGCGTGTAGTCTAAATCAGGTCGATTCAGTTCTCCATGTTCTCCCATACTGTCCCTGGTATGACGGTATACGTTTTACTCTTTTAGACCCAATTCTATCTAATATGAGAGGTTGCCCAGATGCTTTGAAGGAGCGCTGTCTCCTGAATGCCCTGTCACCCGAATTAACTGAAAAGGTTGCTCTATTTTTAAGTTTGGTAATTAAGGATTGTTTGCACAACGCATAGCTACATATGATTAACTTATTTTTCCCTGTTACCTTTCTTTCCGATTATGTCTCTTTCTGTAACCTGTTTTATGCCAATAAAGGTATATGTATGTATGTATGAGTGTGGAGTTCTGTACCAAAAAGAAAAGTATTTTTTAAAAAATGTATGTAGCTAACTGTGTGTCTTTGTCTTTCTATCTGATAGAACGTTCATCCGGTAATCTATTATATTGATGCAAGGCACATAAAAATGAAAGGCTTCTGGCTTGATTTTAAATCAAATGTGCACAGCTGAAGCTTGGAAGAAAGGAACTGTGATAATTTATAAGGCTTTGAAAATTGGAACACTCAATACATTGACCAAAAGCTAAAGGATTGTTCCTCAGCTTTCTGTGCATAATAAAAAAAAGACACCAAAGCCAACATGAAAATGTTGTGAACAGTACACAGATATTGGCCTTGTTATTTCCATGGTGATCTGTACCACAAACCCCACTCCCAAGTCAAGCAAATGCTTGAAGCAACTTGCAAGAAAATAAACTGCTGTAGGAAGTTTTATGACAGCAATCCATGGCAATAGAAACAGCTAACTAATAAACAATAAATTAATAGTAACCTGAGACAGGGCTGATTTTAGGCACCTAGCTAAGCCATATTTTAACATTCTGCAGTTTAGCCTGGTGCTCTTCTCTGCTAGCTTCTACAGGCAAACACAGTCATGCAGGAAGGTGGCTAATAGGGGTGTGCAAACCCCCCCCCCCCTTTTGGTTCGGGTATATTGGGCTGAAAAAAAAATGGGTTTCCCCCCAAAATCCTAGATCCCAGTACTGGTGTGGTACTGAGATCTGGGATTTTAAAGAAATCCTGATTTTTTCTGAGTCCCATAGACCTGAGAAAAAACAACAACCAAGGGGGGGGGGGGGGATTGCACACCAGAAGCTATGCCCGCAGGGAGCAGTGTGCTCCTGGCGGACACAACTGATCCTGGGCTGACTTCTTATGCAGCCCAGTTGGGCTTCAAGAGAAGCCAATGCCAAGCCGAGGCAGAGGGGAGCTCTCAGCTCCCGCTGCCCCAGCTGATCCTCTCTTGCAGTTCGGTTTACACTGCACTACAAGAGGAGCCAGCCCCAACTGAGGTCACGCAGAGCACTCAGCTCCCACTGCCATGGCTGATCCTCTCTCGCAGCTCAGTTTAAACCGAATTGCAAGAGGAGCCAGCCCCAGCTGAGGCTGATCCTGGGCTGACTTCTCTTGCAGCCTGGTTTAACCTGGGCTGGAGAAGCCAGCCAGCCCCAAGGGGAGCCGGTGGGACCTGTCTTCTGCAGCCTCTTTAAAGTTTAAAGGGACTGCAGAAGCCCAACAAGCAGCTGAGAGGTGGGTGCAATCTGTTCCTGCCTCTTGCTGTTTTTGGATCTACCAGTAATTCCAGAATATAGCTGAGATTTTCTCAGGATTCCCCTCCCCAGTTTTCCTGGGAAAATCTGGATACTTTGGGGATGCTGAAATATACCTGAAAAAAACCAATAAGATATTCTTGGGTGTATTTTTGGCTCAGGCAGATCCGAATGCACACTTCTAAGTGGCTAAACATTGAATCATAGTTTAAAGGCTTTTTGAGGCTGTGGTCACATGGCAATCTTATCCTGATTTGTTCCCGCTATAGATTTAATCAGGAATATATATATATATATATATATATATATATTTAGGTTTGAATGATTACACATCCCTCCCTGAACCACTTGCATCACACAACAAGGCTCCAGGCACCATCCAGATAAATTTTTTAAAAGTTGGCTTTGCGCATGTGCATATGCTCATGGCCAAATCACTGCTCCCACTGGGACTCACCGTACTCCCTTGTTTTATTTATTTATTTGTTTGTTTGTTTGTTCTATTTATATCCCGCCTAGCCAGCGAACCGGCTCAAGGTGGCTAACAGAAACTCCGTACCATAAAGGTTTACAATATAAAACGGTTAAAAAACATTACAATAAAAATTCCCATAAAATTTACAAAAAATTTACAAAAGTTTTTGCAGGTCCCCGCCCCCCAAAAACAGCAAACAAAATTAACTGGAAACATACAATCGAGCACTGGAGTGTAGATCAGCGCTTGAATGTTTATACACTGAATTTATTCAGTGCAGGATTGCTAGTGAGCACCATGCCGAAAGCTTGGGGGGGGGGGATATCGTGAGACGGACATTCAAATGACCTAATCACGATCCTTGCAAGAGATGGCTGTTCACATCAGTGAAATCGCAGATTCAAAACACAAATATCTGGAAAGTACTTGATTTTCCAGGTGTAGGAAAGCTCACTAGGGAACCAGGAGGATTGTGTGAGTTAGCCCACTTCGGTGTGGGAGATGGATGCGGGCGTCTGATCAGCAATTTTAAAGAGAAAGAACAGCGGTGAAACCCGATCAAAATGACCGTGTGACCACAGCCTGAGTATTAGTAGTATTTGTATAGACTTTAACGTAGGGAAATTTGGAGCATCCATTGCCATGTCAACCAGCATGGTGCAGCGGTTAGAGTGCTGGACTAGTATCTGGGAGACCCAGATTTGAATCCCCACTCTGCCATGGAAGCTTGCTGGGAGACTTTGGGCCAGCCACACATTCTTAGCCTAATCTATATCATAGGGTAGCTGTGAGGATAAAAACTGAGAAGGGGAGAAATTTGTAAGCCACTTTAACTATTCACTGGGGAGAAGAGTAGGGTATAAATGAAGTAATAAATAAATTTTAGATAACAGCATATGTTTTGGGTGTGGGCATTCTAACAGATTTTTTGGGGGGGAGGGGGGGGCTGAGGAATTTATAACCAGACTTAATAACCCACTATTGCATTAATTCAAGTTTAAAGATTAAAGCGTGGGAAAGTTTACTTAAGAATACTTGTTACTGTTACCTTTTAAAATACCAATAAGATAGGGTTACTGTATTTTGAAAATCAAAAAAAGGGCATCTTTCCCAATTGACTACTTCAAACAAATGGTCACTATGAAAAATCTCATTTTAAATATCCCTACTATCTAAGGTGTGATAATTGCTACTAACTAGGAATATTCCTAACCTTCCAATTCAAAAAGAGGATATTTTCACCAGGTTTTTAAAAACAGCCCAAAAGAGGATGGACACCAAAAACACAAAAAAGACATGTCTTCTAAAAAGAGGGCATCTGGTAACCCTACCATAACAACCATACCAATATTATAAAATAGAGCAAATACAAATGTGTTATTCAGTGGCTTGTATTCCACAAAATCTTTATCTGAGAGCAGACTTCATGGAGCAAGTTTGTCCCACCTCCTCCCCTCTCCTGCTGCCACCCACTAAGCCATGTGAAACTGCTCCTGGGGAGGGACAACAGACTCACAGGGACAGTATGGGGGATAAAGCTAGGGTCTGAGCTGGGAGGGAGAAAAATAGCAGAAATAAACATACCCTCTCCTGTCATGGGTGAACAGTGAATGTCCATGGCAAAATGTTACCTCTGCCATGAACTCATTGACAAGAAAACCAAGGTTGTGAAAATGCTAATATATAATAATAAATTGCAATAAATATGTGATACAAAATTCAGTTCCTAGTGTAAAGTCTCCACAAAAAGTTTTCAAAGGTTTCCTTTTCCAAAGACATCGGACGAGATTTTCCAGAAATACTTCACTCGTTTCATCCAACAATGAAAATTATTGCAGTCTCTGGCCACCAAGACCTAGGCTAACTAGGAATGTTTGTACGTAGCCTTCACTAGAAAGGTCTTGAAGGCCAGAGACTGCAATAATTTTCATGAAATGATGTAATGGTAATTATGCCCTGTGTATGTTTGTCAAATTTTCCTACTGGGATGAAGTCCTTGTTGGATGAAATGAGTGAAGTATTTCTGGAAAACCTTGTTGGATGTCTTTGGAAAAGGAAACCTTTGAAAACCTTTGAAAACTTTACACTATGAACTGAATTTTGTATCATGTATTTATTTATTGCAATTTATTATTATATATTAGTGTTTTCACAGCCTTGGTTTTCTTGTTTTGATCCTGCTCTTTGGGGTTGTGGTTTTCTTGATTGCTGATGAACTCACTGACTGCACGCAAACTGTTATCAGTAAACGGTACATCCAACCTCTACACTATCGGGTTGGTAACTCTGGCTGAAGACAGACTGGTAGTCTGCCACGCTTCCGCGGCGCGGCAGACTAAGGCGGGGGGAATTTCCCCCGTGGTGCGACATTCGCACGCCGCCGGAAGGAAGCCGCCCGCAGCGTTCAGACTGCGGGCGGCTTCCTACGGCGGCGTGCGGACGCCACATGGCTCCCCCTCCCAGCGCGCGTTCACACCCATTCCAGCGGGTGGAACGCGTGCCGCAGCAGCCGAGCACCACTTTGAAGTGGTGCTCAGCTGCTGTGGGAGGAGTGCAGCACCGGACGCGATGCGTTCGGGCCGCCTCCTCGGGGCAGATGTGGCCGTCTGAACGGCCGCTCTGCCTCCGCTTTTGAAGCGGAGGCAGAGCGGCCGAGACTGCCAGTCTGTCCTCAGCCTCTGTTCAACAATGCACTGTGGTTGAAAGAATCACAGAAATAATAGATATGGAAATCCTTTGAACGCTATAAAGTGCTATATAAATGCCATACAGCAGACTCAGAATTTTGAAAGAGGTAGGGGAAGTGAGGTTGAAAGGTAAACAGCCAGGAGACTGGGAAACGGATAAGGAAAATAAAGGATGGGAGCTAGAAAGAAAGAAAGTCAAAAAAGGAACAGAGACCTAATGAGAAAACTAAATATGGATCGAGACCCAAAACAGTGTGTGTGTGAGAGAGAGAGAGAGAAAGAGAGAGAGAGAGAGACTAGTTTAGTGCATTCAAAGAATGAAGACTATTTACGTCAAGCTAGACTAGGGTTCGTGGCACACATAGCACTTAAGTAGTACAGAATGCCCAGATGTTTGGCAACTCAAAAGAAAATTCCAAACACTTTTTAAACATAAACCAGCCCCAAAAGAACTTCAAAGGCTTCAGAACTGGCCTAAAAAAGGCCTCCCCCAAACAGACCAACAAGTAAGCAAGAGACAATAACTGGAAGGGGACACTATCCACATCACAGAAACCATCTCCATAATTATAATACATGCCAACCCCAATGACATCCTTCGGAAGGGACCTCATCCTTTGAGGTGGTCCCTTGATTTCATTTTTCCAGCATGCAGTAGGTTATAGTTGCAATTATGGTTCAAATATGCATGCAGTATATACATATAGCTCACAGGTTAGTTGACCCCAAGGTCAAGAAAACACAAAGAAACACAAGGAGAAGGAAAAGAAAAACCTCTTTTAAAATAAGCTTAGTCTAAATTCCACTGGAAACATCTCTGTCACTTGAAAACAGATGAGTCTTTATTAAACTTGGAGGCGACTGTTTCCAGCTCCTTGCACACTGTGAGGGATATGCAGAAGTTCCCACACCATTTCACTTACTTTATGGAAACTCCTCCAATTTTTCTTTGCCAAGAAGACCCATGAGATATACCACACAATTTCATTTTAGGTGAACCTGGGTGGCAATTCAGAGATATGTGGGTTCACTTTGGTGACAAATGTGATATGTTTCAGTGGCTCAGTGGAATGACATCTGCACAAGGTCCCAGGTTCAATCCCTGCCATCTCCACTTGAAAGGACCAGGCAGTAAGTGATGTGAAAGACCTCTGCCTGAGAGCCGGGAGAGCTGCTACTGGTCTGAGTAGACAATGCTGACTTTGACAGACCAAGGTTCTGATTCAATATAAGGCAGATTCATATATGTGCTTTTGCACCCCTTGCCATTTCTTGTAGATTTCACCCAGCAGGGGCCTCCAAATTTCTCCAAATTTTGCTTCAGAAATTTAGATGGAATGGTGTACATCAGTCAGAGAGCAATGAGTTTGTACTGAGTAGGATTTACAAGGTTGTTACTCTGCTTAAGTTCCTATAAAGTGAAGCCACACATGAGGTGGTCTTATTCCTTCAGGCTAGCTACAGTTATTGACTCATAAAAGAAAGCTGGTTGAATGCTCCTGAATACTGTTCATCAATACATCAGGCAGTGTACAAACCTGTAACATTCAACAGATGTGAAAACTAGGCCAGAATCAGGAAAGCTAACCCATCTTATAGCATTTCACTGAGTATCTTGCTGTACAGTTACAAGAACATCTTCTCGAAGAAAGCAAAGCTTCAGTAGGTTTCCTAGCAGATCTGCTTAGGATTGCCCAGTGAGTTTCCAAGTTCTACAACACAGCGAATAAAAGTGGCAAGGAGGACCCAGATTCTCAAATCTCATTTCACAAAGTCAACTTTCTCCTAGAGAAAAAGGCAGGAAATTTGGAAGTCTCTGCTGAGGCAATACGTTATTTCAAAGGAAGCAAAAAAAGAAGAAGTTTACAGTGAAATTTATGATACCGAAAAATGCCCATACCCAGGGATGAGTCCTTCATTTAGAGCAGGCTACAGCTTAGTCACATTTGTGGGCACCAGGACAAATGCTTCCAGCGTTCCAGCAAAGATGAGCTGTGGCACGGGAAAAGGTGCCTGAGCCACATGGTGAGGTGATGCATATAAATAGTAACCATGAGCAAGCTTTCCACATGTCTAGTTAAGGGATCCCCAAGCGACTTTGAGCAAGCTGCTATGTCTCCATTTCAATTAAGACTCTGAGAAAGGTACTCCTGCTCTGCCATTGAGAATGTTTAGACAACAATCCTAAATCCAGCTCGTGCATTGCACAGGATACCAAGTAAATCTTACACCAGTAGAATCCTGGCAATATGCATCAGCGTCCAGGACTGATGCTCTTAGGAAGCAGGGGTCCTTTCGAGCAGGGGCTCAGGGGAGCGCAGCTCCGGGAGTTGGTGCCAGCCCCCCCCCCGCGGGGGAATGCCTGCTTGTGTCATGGCTGCAGCAAAATGACCCCGCCCCCTGGAAAGGTCCTTGTTCCTCCGACCAGCCTTCTGAAGGCTTCAGCCACCACTGAAGCTATCCTCCCAGAATAGGGGTATTTCTGAGGCTTGGATTAGTAGCTCTCCCCTCTCTGCCAGTTCTTTCTTTCTTTCTTTCTTTCTTTCTTTCTTTCTTTCTTTCTTTCTTTCTTTCTTTCTTTCTTTCTTTCTCTCTCTCTCTCTCTCTCTCTCTCTCTCTCTCTCTCTCTCCGTTCTTTCTTGCCTTCTGACATACTTCTGGTGATGTCAGGTGGTGTAGCATATGCAAATAAGTAATGCTAATGAGTTATGCTAATGAGCTCCTGCACCTCTTTTTCTACGAAAGGACCCCTGTTGGGAAGAATGCTATTCTTCATACAGCTTCTGCTATGGGATGTCTCATTTCTTCATTATACTGCCATGCAACTGAGGCTGGAATTAAATGTTTGAGGGATGCATCGCTGCTGCTGTAAACAACAGTACTGAATCGCCTCATTTTGGGGGGGTGGGTATCTTACAGCACAGTAATATCATATCATACAATCTGTATGACTGCACCTGAGGAGGGGGTAAACATGGGCCTGGTGTTTACGGAAGCAGCCACATGTCTCCCATACGTTCTGGCTTCAGATTCAACCTTGTGCAAGGACACCCTGGATGTATGTTGTGGAGCGAGAATTTCCAGTCAGTCTCCTCAGGCTGAGTACCTGATTCATCATACTGCAAAATGGATGGATGGATGATATAAGGGTTGTGAAGTACTTTTTACAGGGAAAGGATTACAATAAGTAACAGCAGATTCAGTGCCTATCAAAAAGGTAAAAGAAAATGGGAGGGCTAGTGTAGGGATGCCTGGGGACCCCCCAGAATTACTGGTCATCCCCAAACTACAGAAATCAGTTCCTTATGAGGAAATGGATGCTTTGGAGGGTGGACTCTGTGGCACTGTACCCCACTGGGGTCCCTGTTCTCCCCAGGCTCCACCCCCAAATCCCCAGGAGTTTCCCAACCTGATCTGGCAGTCCTAGGCTAGTGAGAACCTCAGGAGGTTTTCAAATAACCTTTCTTCCTCCAGATAAATCTGAAATTCAGTAATTACAACAGGAACAAACCAATTACTCTTTTTGTTTCAGCAGAGGACTATAGGACACAGAGGTACTCTTCTCTTTATGGCTGAGTGCTCACTCCTTTTTCATTGTAGAGGAAATTCCATTTCTGGACCATATAGAAAAGGTGTCCCATGGTGCCGTGTATCAACCTATCAGTTGTGTGTGGTGCTTTAGGATACTGGGGGGTGCGGAGCGGGAAATGAATGGCCCAAGCGAAATGTAAGATTGTTATCATTCAGAAAGCCAGGCAACATGTCCCAAAAACAATGGTCTGCTTAAGGGATTTATTTCAGTCCTTCTGTGGTCTAGAAAGGCACACTGTACCCATTACCGATGCTTGGCATGGAGCAGCTGCTGTGTGCTAGACACCATTGGCTAAGGTTGCAGAGGAAATCCTGTGTCCCATTCCTTAGCTGTATGCAAAAATGAAAGAGTTGATTGTGCTCTTCCTGGAGCATGATCGCGTTAAGAACAGCAGAGGGGATCTTTCTCCAAGCTATTTGCCTTGAGTCTGAAATCAGTGACTGGCATTAAGAAACCAGTTATATATCCAGTTAAATTATACAGAACTGAATTTTTGGGACATTGGACTGCACACGTCGGATTGTTTTTTAACAGTTTCCCCAGTGGCCCTCACAGTGCAGTGGATAGAATGTTAGACTGTCAGTCAGTCAAGTTTATTGTCTTGGCCATTGGCCATAACAACACAAAACAAAATAAAACAGATAAAACAAAATACAACAGACATTATAAACCAAAATGGGATAAGCCCTTCAGTAACTTGCTGCAAATCCAAGACTTAGTCTTATCTTTTTTGCCGCCAGTGCAAACAAAGCCATTCTGCTGGTAATATATGTGTCATTATCAGAGAGCAAAAAAACCAGTCATGTCCAGATCTGAAATTCCATTATGCAGTGGTATAATGGGGTAAATAAACCTTTGCCGAAGTGATTCATGCCAAGAGCATCTCATAATATAATGCTTGACGTCATCCACTTCGCCTACGCCACATTGACATATTCTAGAGACAGCAGGGGAGCCCAAGAAGCGACCAATACAGACCATTGAGGGTATGGCATGATAAAAGCATTAATGGAAATAGGGGAGGAAGGTGAACAAAAATGGGTTAGAGTTGAGAATGAGGCAAATAAAGGGATAGGGAAATTTGGAGTATTTACAAGGGAAAAATTTAAATACGATACATTAGGAAAAGGGCCGAGAAGAACAGCACTAATGATATGGAGGAAATGGCAATCAAAATGGTTGAGGGGAATATCTAAGTATGCCCCATTAGAGGCTTTGGATGAAGAAGAAAAAGATGAGAAATGGTGGGAGCTACTCAAACAGAAAGGGTATATTAGGTTACACGATATAATATACGGACAGACACTTGAATCACTACCAACACTATACGAGAACATAGGAGAGAAACATTGGCTGAAGATAACAGGTTTATATAATAGACTCAAAAAGATAATTGAAAATAAAACCTCGGCTATGGGAGAGCCAATGGAGGAGTTATTACGATCAATGGCTAATGCAAAGAGAGGATTAGCAGGTAGAATATACAGGAAGATGATAAATGATAAAGATCAAGTAAGAACCCTGCTCCAGGGTAAATGGAGTGTAGAAACCTGTCTAACGGAACAGATGGCTAAAAGAATCATAAATGGAATCCAGGAGATTAAAGTGCACAAATTTAGAGAACTGGAATTGAAATTTTATACCAAATGGTATAGAACTCCGGCTACATTGGCTAATATGTTCCCACAACTAAGTTCAAACTGTTGGCATTGCAGGAATGGGAAAGGATGGTACTCCCATATGTGGTGGGAGTGTACAGAAGCTAAAGGTTTTTGGGAGAAAGTAGTAGAGCAGCTTTATAAGTTCTTTGCAATAAAGCCGAAGATAGATTTGGAATTGATGCTAAGCAGCACCTTAGGAAACCAAGTCATTGGAAAAGGAGGGCAGGATTTATTTAAAGCAATGGTGCTAGCTGGCAAAGCAGTGATAGCACTCGGTTGGAAAGACAAAACTAAATGGACAGAAATAAATTGGCAAAATTATTTATTCGAATATATACAATCAGATATTATAACTATTTCTAACCAGGATGAGTTATGGGAGGTAAGAATAGGAAAGATTAGGGGAAAATGGCAATTATATCTAAACTGGGTCATGAAAGGTCAAAGGCAAGACGTTCAGTGGAAGCTCTTAGGTCTGTGCCCCTGGCTAGAAAGGACGAGTAGTTAAGGGAAGGGGGGAGGGAGGGGAGAAGGAAAACGCAAATGAATAACATGTGTGAAAAATAATCATCCAAGTTACATTAAAACTTTTCAATCCTGACTTCAGGACACGAATAATCTTCGGCTACGACTCTAAAGAGAAGAAGGAAGAGGGAAGAGGAACTGAGAAGGAAAAAGATGAAGAAGACTTAAAGATAGACAGAAAGAGGACTTATATAAGGGTCTTTTTGCCGAAGACACAGAAATAGCATATAAACTTTGTGGAGAGGGAGGGCAGGGTATATAATGTGTATGGGAATGGGGATGTGCTTGAATGTAATGTGCATTAAAAAAATAAATAAATAATAATTAAAAAAAAAAAAGAGGGTATGGCATGAAACCTTAGGGTGGTAAAAGCCCTTCTTAGATCAAGAGTGGTTAATTTCTCAAGGTAAACAGTCCTACAGCGATCTCTTTTAAATATCCTATACAAGGGGGCTGTACGACAACTTACCACCGCTTGGCGGTGAATGTTAGACTGAGTCCCAGCCCTGCCATGTAGTTCACTCAGTAGCCTCGGGATAGTCATCCTGTCTTATCCTAACCCACTTCACAGGGTGAGCATAAAATGGGAGGGGAAATATGTACACTGACAAGACTAAAAATCGAACGAAGTAACTGAAGACACTCTTCACATAAAAAAAACCCCTTGGCTTGGCTTGGCCCTTCTGTTTGACATATTGGTTTTCCAAGGCCTACAAAACTTTAATATGAGGAAAACATTCAAAGATGCCATCAACATTTGGAAATAATTTTGAAACAACATGCTGGATCCCATGAATCCATCTCCTAGCCGAGGAGCTCTAATCCAGTGGAAGAAGCCTTCCACTGATGCAAGATGCTCAAACTAATGCTGTGTCAGGAGAGAGCTCTTTCCACCACAGAAAAGCACCTTGGAGGAAAGGGCCTCTGTCAGTGGGAAAGATCTGCAGGATCTAATCCTACATGTCCTTCTGCACTTCACTTTGAAGAAATGAGATGCGCCTCAGACAATTACAGACATTACTGGCAATTTCTCAACTCAGTTTCAGGAATTCATCCATATTGTCTAAACGTCAATATCACGAAGGAGTCGAGTGCCAGTTGTTTCTGCCAAGGGCTGCTGATGACTGCACTGCTAATTTCCAAGCCCACCAGAACTCTACAATGCAGCTTATGGACACAAATCTTTCAATTCAAAAAAGGCACAATCGCCAACTGTATTTTCCTTGGTGACTTTGATTATCTTGAACGAATTCTGTTCAGCCCTTCTGTTTTTCAGTGAAAACACAAAAGCTAAAAATGTTAAGTGCAAACAGAACAGTAAACCCTTTTTTGGCGTTAACTTGGAGTCACATTTAAGCCTCTTTTTAAAAAAAAAAATACTCAGGGCTATTTTTGGGCAGGAACGCACAGGAACGGAGTTCTGGCTGGCTTCCGAGTTGGACACGCCAACAGCCTCCCCCCACCCCTGGGTTCCCCAGGCGCCTCACAAGCTGCAGGGCACTTGGGGAAGCCAAGCCAATCCAGGGAGGGAAGGCAGCTTAAACTGCCTCCCCTCCTCGGGTTCCCCAGGCACCCCGCAGCTTGTGATCCAGAAACTGCCTTCCTTCCCTCGGGTTCCCCAAGAGCCCCGCAAGCTGCGGGGCACCTGGGGAAGCGGTTCCTGGGAGGGAGCTGTGCTGACAGGGGTGTGGCCTAATATGCGAATGCATTTCTGCTGTTGGGTGTGGCCTATTATGCTAATGAGTTCCTGCTGGGCTTTTTCTACCAAAAAAAGCCCTGAAAATACTGATCATCAAATATTATCCTCCATGGCCATGGCACAGTAAACGGGCAAAACCAAAAGGAAGGGAAGGCCTCAACTCTGAGCAGTTACCAAATGGGAATAAAATAATGGGATGGATAAGGTAGAATAAAATGACAGTCAGTCCAGACAAGTCCTGGATGGGGTTTGCTTCTCCTGGGGGGAAGCAAGTTCAAGGCTTAGGGGTGCTGCTTGATCCCAGCCTCTATGTCTCACCTGTAAAAGGTGTCTCCATTCCTGGCTTTGAGGTACCAGGCCAAATGTTCTTGTCCATCTAGGCTTTTAACTGAGTTTTATCTATTTGTCCTGCTCTCTCCTAGCTTTCATGCGACTGCCTTTACACTGATCTTATGCTACTGCATTTACTGTCTGCTATTGTATATTACTGATTATTGGTTCTATTGTTGCTGGTTCTATTGTAGTAAGTTAGTTTCTCTGTTGTCTTTTTAATTTTAAATTGTATTTTTATTTATTCATTTTATGATGTTAGTTGTGTTGGGCAGATTCTGAAGAGTGTGGGAGATACATTTTTTTTAAAAAAATTAAAAAACAAAGAAAAAACAAAGCTCCGGAGAAAGAAAGATTGGATCCAATCAGATTTTCCAGTGGAGAAAACAATTCTCTTCCCCAGCTGTTTCTCTCAAGGATTTTTATCACAGCAGAATAGCAGGAATTGGAGGCAAACCAACCGAAAAGGGGGTATTTACAACCGTCTTCTTTGCCAGATAGATTTTTGAATGTGGTGTTTTTTTCGTGCTCTTGACTACAGAGCTTGGAAAATGTGAGGCACTGGATAAGTGCAAGACATTATAATAGTTAATTTCTGCTTTTTGGACATGTCTAATGTTGCGTGGTATGTTAGCTGGCAATATACTTTATTGTTAATCTTAATTAATTTCCCCCTTCAGCTGAAATCAGATGGTTACAAAGTCAGAACATGATAAAGGTAAGAAATTTGTATCAGTTAGTGGAAAGTCACCTCTTAAACATGTGTATGTCTGTGGCTGGAAGTTGGCAAATGCATTTTATAAAACCCTTGTTGAACCCTTGTTTTTACCTGTTCCAAGAAACAAGACGTGGTATCTTCCATCTGCTGCGTTAACGCGATCAACTGTTATCTTTGTATATTTGAAGTCTGTGCCTGTCCGAATGATTAAGGGCCTCCTGTGGATTGGATATATGGGATTGAACATCAAGGGATGGTTCCTGATAAAGGTGACCACATCATCTGGAAACTCCTTGGTGGTCTGTATGTTGGGTGTGAAGGCTCCTCCTGGACACTGCAAAAGAGGCATTGACAGCCACAGTTTAGCTACTGTTGACAGACCTTAAGAATATTTTAATTTCTAATCCATTATAATTCCCTCGGACAAGCCACTTCCTCGGAGTTTTGGAACACAAATCAATTAAGTGAGCACGGTGTTCAAACATCACAAGCTACATTTAAACAAACTTCAGTGATTTTTAACTTTCTGCAGTGTGATCTGATTTGGGGATCCTACTTGCAAAATAACTCCATTCTGCCTTCTCCCATCTCAACACAAAAATTCATGAATATTATATCATTTCGTGTTTACCAGTATATACAGGGTTGCACTTACCTGTATGTATTACAACCTACCTTTGGTGAATGGATGTCATGATATATGACACTGCTCCTGCACATGCAAGCCTCATGCACTAGGATGTATAAGCTCCCACAAACAGTCACATATTTACCTACCAGTGTAACTTGCCAACTGCACACTTTCATCCAAGTTAGCCACCATGATGGCAGAACCTTGATGCAATCGTGCATATAATCACAAAAAGACAGGTATTGGGGGGTAATGTTTTATCAAAATGTGCAATCATAATGTATAATGGGAAAAGATCCATATGAACTAAAGGAACTGAAAAAAAAATACAGAAAACTGTTGATGCTCCAATTCTGAAATTAATTTTAGAAGAACTCTGTGAGCAAATCCATGTATTGTTGGCTATTTCACTAGTGTAATCATTAACCCTAGCTGAACTGGAATTAAGGAGAAGTGGGATACATGGCACAACAAACCCACTTATCAAAAAAGGAGTAAAAATGAGAGAACACACTGAGCTGGGGGAAGGCACATCATCCCTGCCTGATAATTAGCATAAGATGACACAGCAGGGCATTGGCAATAGAGGCTATTTCCAATATGGTAAGAGTAACAGACTACCACCCTAATGGAATGAAGCAAATCCTGGGACCACTTCCACAAGCAGGTCAACACGAATCCACAAGCAGGTCAACATGACACCCCACAATCAGAAGGGGTGGCAGGGCAAGCTGGGCCAGAGAAGAAAGAGGTTCCTATGAGAAGGTCACAGAGGAGCAATAAGGGGGTGCCACCTCAAAGGTACATCTTGCATGTAAATGTGCAACCTGAGTGTGAACCCTCAAACTGCAAAGTGATTGAACAGCCTACACCGGTTGTCAAATACGCCACCTTTAGGACACTGCTAAGTGTAGCAGCATGAAGAAAAATACATGTTCAGCACCTAGGCCAGGGGTGGCCAACCTTGCTTAACGTAAGAGCCACATAGAATAAACGTAAGAGCCACATAGAGATGTCTGAGAGCCGCAAGACAGGAACAAATATCACACACACGTTTTTATTTTTTAAAATATGCAAATTTGCTTTTTATTAACGTTAAATGGGACTGCCAAAAATAAAAACAAACGAGGAAAACCAGTTATAAGAATGAGAGAGAGAGAAACTAGGAAAGCAAATAGATGGGAGGGAGGAGGGAAGGAAGGAAGGAAGGGAGAAAGAGAGAAAAAGCATGCCTCCCCTTTGCTTCCCCAGCCGCCCTGCCAGGAGCCGCACAATATGTGTGAAAGAGCCGCATGTGGCTCCCGAGCCACAGGTTGGCCACCCCTGACCTAGGCACTGCGAAAGCATTCCTCAATGGAGATTTATCTGAGGAACAAGCTGTCATAGCATGGAATGAGAAATTAATTATGATGCTACAAAGCCAAAGCTTTCAACAGGGAAAGGCAGACACCTGCCTCCATGCCAGACTTAAAGATGGACTGTATCCATATGTGCTGGCATACAGGAATGGACTGTTGTTATGCTGCCAAACCAAAGAAGATGTTCAGGAAATTGCAGGTAACCTGAACAAAGAGGTGGGAGTCAAACAGTTGGAAAACAACTTTGGAATACAAATGGAAAGAACAGAGAATGGGAGTTTTCTCCTGAACCAAAGACACAAGCTTATGGACCTTGCAGAGACCCTGAGCCTAAAGGATGCCAAAGGAGTTAGTACTCCACTTGAACCAGCATACCTCAGACTTGAAGATGGAGTGTTGCTAGAGAGCAACCAACAGTACAGAGAAGCAATTGGCAGACTGCTTTATCTGAGTACAGTGTCAAGAGCTGATATCTCTGCAGCTGTTGAAATCCTATGCAGAAAGACTGATTCACCAAATCATCATGACTGGAATGCTGTAAAAAGACTGTGAAAATACCTTATAAAAAGTACTGATTTGAAACTAATCATCTCAGCTTGTGACAACCCGAGGCTGGTTGGATACATGGACGCTGACTGGGGTGAAGGCCAGACGGATTACAAGTCAACAAGTGGCTACATGTTCGTCTATGGAGACAGCCTGATCAGCTGGACCAGCCCAAAGCAATCAGCAGTGGCCAAATCAACAACAGAAGCGGAGTACGTATGGGCTGCAAATGCCTGCCGTGAACTTGAATGGATCATCTGTCTGTCTACTAAAGGACTTTGGTGCTGATGAACCTAAAACAATAACTTTGTTTGAGGACAATCGGGCATGCACAGCCTTAGTCAAGAGTGAGAGCATCAAAGCAAGAAGCAAGCACATTGTCGCCAGATACCATTCCGTGCGAGAGATGCAACAAAGACTCATTCAGATCAAGCATTGTCCCTCAGAAGACATGGTGGCTTATATACTCACCAAGCCACTCATGAGAAGGAAGTTTGAATGCCTGCACAAGAAGCTGAACTTCAGCACATGAACTTGAGAAGGGGTGTTGGGATATTTGCAAGTTCACTCCCTGATGTCATGAAAGCGTTCATGTTTTTTTGAGTATGCTAATTGTTAGTTAGCTTTAGAACCAATGAGCTGTCCTGCACATGGTTCCCGCCAGAGAAAAGGGAGTCCTGTGCATAATGAAATGACCTTTAGCCTGGTCATTGGTCAATTCATAGTTGGGTGATGTTACCTGATATTAGGCACATAGGCATTTTGGGGTTTCTTCTTCTTCCTCCCTTTATTTAGAGCTTAGAATGTGAGTGTCCATCTTGGGGTTAACAGTAACAAGAAAGATGCAGCTAGATAGTTAGACTGTTCATTGTTTTATCCTTATCATGTAACCCTTCCTAATTTTATTAGTAAACTTTATTTTAACTAATTTACACGTGTGTGCTGTGCGGTTTCTGTGTGGTTCCCTTTTACTCTGCTAACGTATCCAACAAATAGTCAGTAAGGCAGCTTAATACATATCCAGCCTCTATTCCACCTAACATTGAGTTGACTTTGCCAGCCCACTTAGGGTAAGTAAATGAAAGGTCTCTTCCATTCAGTTTTATGTACTGAGAGAAGAGCATCAGGGTTCCAATTCAGCTCCTTCGGATACCAAAAATGGCCAGCTTGGAACTCCACAGCCACACAGACATACCAATGTACTGTCATGATTAGCACGTGATTTGCTGGCAAAGCTATTTCTGCATTAAGCAGAGAAAGGTAATTTCTACATTTACCATGAAGCTGTTGTCGGCATTCAAAATTAACGGGCCTCAGTATGAACCACAGGCCATATAAGGGAGTAGTTCATACTTCCTTCGGGCTGTACCTTTAAAAATTTTATACACTAAAGAAATTAACCAACTGTAACACAGCATCCTCAGAGCTCTGACTCATGGAATATTCCTCTCTGCAACAGAAGTAAAATCAGTTCCTAATGTAGTCTGTGACATGCTGTGGCTCCAGATGACGATCTGCATAATGTCTAGATCACAGGAGTTAAAGCACAGCCCCCATGCCAGCACAAACCAGTCTATTATGTTATTAAGGTGTTTTTTCCCTCTTACTCATATTTGATTGTGCAGAAATCTCTGCAGCTATTTGCTCTGTTTTGAAGGGATGCCAAAGCCTGCGGGGCCTGGATCTTGCCAAGTAAACATATTACCTTACTTAATTTTACTTTAACTCTTTCTGAAATGGCTGTCTTAAAACCATTAAGACCTGGCTTGCTGGATTAGACCAAGGTTCCCCTGCCCCCTCATTCTGTTGATTGCTAGCAACGGCCAGTCAGACCCCTCTGGAAGGGTCCTTCTTTTGACTAAAGGCCTATCGCTAATTCAGCCACCTGTTAATCCTTGTCAAGAGTCTGACAAACAAAGTGTGTCCACCTAACCGAAAACCTAAGCGCTGACCAACATGTTCAGAAAATACAGAGCCTTCCTGCGAATGTACCACTTCAAAACCAATAACACAGGAGCAACTGCATCAAAAGCCAAAACCTAAAAACAGAAAGTCACAGATAATCAAATATCTCTCTCTCAGCACAATTAAAAAATCTAGAATACCTACTTAAAGAAACCAAAATGTAGAACAGTTCCGCCAATAAAGAAAACACTCATAATATATATCAAACATAAATGTCTATTAATATATACTAGGGCTGCCAAGTCAGCCCGGGGGGCGGGGGATCCCCCACTAGAGGGGTTCCCGATCCACCGGCCAGCATTCAGCCAGCGGGGGAAACCCCACCCCTGAAGTTGTCCAGTCTGGACGACTTCCCCCGTGCCAGGCAACATCACCGGAAGTGACACCATCATGTCGAGGGCGTTGCCAGGGCGACGCTCTGGCAATCGCCCCAAAACTCTATGATACCATAGAGTTTTGGGGTGATTGCCAGGGCGTCGTGTGTGCCGGGGAAGCTCCCGGCCAGCAGAGGACTCCCCCCCACCGGTAAGGTGAAGAGACTTGGCAACCCTAAAATATACATACACAATATATGAAATCAGTGTACGTAAACATATGCAATACATTGATTATGACAGGTATGTAAGACGAAACCAAATATGTTTTGGCAACAAGTCTTCATCAGTGGTCAAAACTGAACATTCAAGTTCACAGATATCAGTCAGTAACACCAAATGCATAATATATGTAAAATCAAGTCTTGCTTGCATACTATAATAAAGTAGTAAGCCTCAACCGTGGCACTTTTAGTGTACTATACCAATGAAAAATACATGTTCTCAGTAACAAATATCCTCAGACCTCCTGTAGAAAACCCAGGCCTGGCTTCAAATACAGCATATTCCATCCAAAGCTAGGGACTGCATATTTGAATGGCTCCCCAGTGCAGGAAATAATAGGCTCCATGGGTGTAGAATACAAGCCATACAGCTAGACTTGGTACCATTTAACTAGACTTGGTACCATTTAACGACATGGTAGCTTTCTCCAAGCATGACACCACTGTGGTTTCCAACCTTCAGTCTGAAGCAGCCTCGGAACACTGAATCTGTTTTGTCTCAGTGCCAGCACCAGACAATACTCTCACGTGCTAATGCGGAACTCTTGTACTAATAAAGTAAATGTGCATTAATGACATGGAATACAAGCACTTACTTACTGAGACATGCCAAGGACCTAACAGGGAACGCTAAAACCTTCTGTTCTGTCTGAAATCAACCTTTCAGCTAGTTAAGGAGAACAAAGCCAAATAATACAGAAATCCATCACAATGCGCACTGAGGAGCACCAATGCTTGTTCAGGTTTCCCTGGGTGTACCCACACACTTTTGCCAGAGATGAAAGCTTGTATTGTACTTCAGCAGAGGATTCAATCTTCTGAGCTGAACAAATACTGTAATGTTTTATAGTCTTCCAAGCATGACCCCTTTCTTAAGACGGGATCACAACAAAAAGTATTCCTAACACGCAGGCAGCTATCATAGCCAAGTGCCAAGCTACATATTGAAAAATTTCACATAGTGCAGGCTTGTTGGACTCTACCACTTCAAAATGTGGGAATGTGCTGCTAACTTGAACGTTTTCCCTGCACTGGCTAGCTTTCCATATCAGTGAGAAAGGTTTTAGCCTAGACTTCTCCGAGGTAAGCTAGAGTTCTCTTATGAACACAGTGTTCTGAGGTGAGGGAGCAGATTCTAATATGTGAGCCTCCATCAACAGATTGAGTGGTGCAGTCCATGAAGGTCTATAATACAAAATATTTCTGGTGTAGAAGCATGAGTATCCCAGATTAGCCCAATCTTATCTGAACTCTGAAGCTAAGCGTAGTCAGTACTTAAATGGGAGACCACTAAGGAGATTCTTCAGAGTCTGCTCATCTCTTGCCTCGAAAACCCCATAAGCAGGGGTCCGTTGGAGCAGGAGCGCACAGGAGCGCAGCTCCGGGAGTGAGGAGCCCAGGGGGCGGGTACATGACCAAGCCCCGCCCCCTCCTCGGCTTCCCCGAGCAGTGCAGAGGCGCAGCGCCCCGGGGAAAGCCCTGCTAGGGTCTTTATTGTTTTTAATGTTTTGTTTTAATATGGATAATTTTATCATTGCTCCTTTTATGACTGTGTGCTGCTTTTCCAGAGACTTGCTCAAGGTGGCATATAAATTTTCTCAGAATACCATTTTTTATCTGGGCACATGGCACATAAGTACTGGAGAAATTTCACCAAACCTTCAGCAGCTTCCACCCCATCAGTTTGGTGTAGTGGTCAGGAGTTGGACTCTGATCTGGGAGAACCGGGTTTGATTCCCCACTCCTCCACATGCAGCTGCTGGTGTGACCTTGGGCCAGTCACAAGTTCTCTCGGAGCTGTTCTCTCATGAGCAGTTCTCAAAAGACCTCTCTCAGCCCCACCTACCTCACAGGGTGTCTTGTTGTGGGGAGGGGAAGGGAAAGGGATGGGTGGTGCACATGGCCTGGGAATCTCAAGTCTACTTGAAACCTGGTGGTTTCAAGGGAGCAGGAAGAGAATGAGGGTGTGTTCTTTACGCTTATTTTTATTGCACAAAGTATTGGATGGGGAAGGGAAGGGAGGAAGAGCAGGTCAGTTTCACTCACCTGTGGAGTGGAGCCTGAGGGGTGAGTGTTGCCTTCTGACACATTTCCGGTATGTTAGGGAGTGTAGCATATGCAAATGAGTTATGCAAATGAGTTATGCTAATGAGCTCCTGCACCTCTTTTTCTGCGAAATGACCCCTGCCCATAAGGTAGAATTTCATGGGGTCACCATGACTCAGTTGCTACTTAGTGCCATTCTCAACCTTATTTCTGAAGATATAGGTTGGTTCTATTAAAGAATTCTGAGCTCCAAGCCAAGGCTTGTAGTCCCACTGACACCAATCAGCTATCCTGCCCATTACCAACAGAACACACCTGCATGTGCAAGGGTTCCTTACTTCTTAAC
Organism: Lepidodactylus listeri; assembly: GCA_029233225.1. Lineage (NCBI taxonomy): Eukaryota > Metazoa > Chordata > Lepidosauria > Squamata > Gekkonidae > Lepidodactylus > Lepidodactylus listeri. The sequence continues at coordinate 102,664,430 of JARCFY010000008.1, forward strand.
TTTGGTTCCTTAAAGCACAAGCCAGTAATCAAGACTGACCTTTCTCCTTCCTTGCTGAACTGGTTGGCAAGACAAGAGGAGGCTGTTGCTATTAAGAATCACACTCAACAAGACTGCTCCACAAATTTTGTAATACCCTTGTAACATAGGCCAGTTTTAGGAATAAACAAGGACTGATTTCCCACAAGCCATTGCTACGCCCCAGCTCTTCCCTTTGCCCCAATCATAAGTGTCAATTTCCCACTATGTGCTGCACGGCCGCATTTTGCCCCACAGCTTTGCCCAATTTCTCCCATGTCTACTCGATCCTGTTTTTTGAGAATTGAGTAGATGCGGGGGAAATCGGGCAAAGCTGTGGGACAAAATGCGGCCACACAGCAATAAGTGGGAAATTGCCACGATTGGGGCAAAGGGAAGAGTGGGGGCAGAGCAGTGGCTTGTGGGAAATCGGTCAAGATGTCATCCAGAAGATCTAGGAGTAAGATTGCCTATCAGTTTTCTACAGGTAAAAAACAGCTTGCTTGGGGGGGCAGTTGCTATCTCAGATCACAGAGCTAGAGGAAAGAAGGGATTAAACTTTTACTCACACACTGTTTTTTTCCCCATACAAATTGCTTCCTCATATGATTTGCATATGGTTTCCCCCCACAGAACAACTAGCAGTTCTGAGTAAGCTGATATGCCCTGGGGAAAGAATTAAGCCCTTCTCCCTTAATGCCTCAGACTGGATCTGAATGCCCCTGACCAACTGCTTTTAAATTAAAAAATATAGACAGAAGTTCCCTGATCACAAGGTTCCCCAGTCAGGTCTATTTGACTTTTACTTCAGATGGGTGTAGGGCTGAGAGTCAGAAGACTAGGTATGTCAAGCCCTGCACAGGACCTGCTCCAATCATCAGGGGCACCAACGATCAAGGGCACCTTCTCAAGATGTAGTTATTTAAAGATTTATATCCCACTTGTTTCTTACACCGGGGACTCAAAGTAGCTTAGTTTGTGGAAAGTGACATCAAGTTGCAGCTGACTTACGGTGACCCTGTAGGGTTTTCAAGGCAAGTGGTAAACTGAGGTGGCTGGCCATCACCTGCCACTGCCTAGCAACCCTGGACTTTCTTGGTGGTCTCCTATCTAAGTACTAACTAGGGCCGACCCTGCTTAACTTTCAAGATCTGATGAGAACAGGCAAGTCTGGGCCATCCCGGTCATGGCCAAAGTGGCTTACAAAGCCAAATACATATAACAATTCAAACTGAAAAATGAAACTACACAGTGTAACAACCCCCAAATAGGACCTAAAGTAGCTGACGAGACACAAGATCTCCAAACTGATGGAGAACCTTTCAGCTGGAAATACTAAGGCCTGAATGAATTTGAGAACTTCTGTATGAAAAAGGCTCTCTACCACACAGCTATGGTTTCTCTCAATACCTCATCTGAACATTTATTTAAGCACACAAGCTCCAGAAGTTGCTACCTTAATCCTTTCTACTACATGCTAATTAACTGGTCTCCAACATGGAGTACATGAGTACTCTGGCGCCTATCAACATTTTCTCCAGCACTCACTTGCTTCTTTCCTGAAGCACCTCTTTCCCAAAGCATCTCTTTTCCAAAGCAAAGGTTCAGTCCCGGCTTTTCTCTGCCACACTGGAGCAGGAAGTGCTACTGAACAGCCCAGGAGGTATCATCTTATTTGCTGAGAATACCCATTCAGAGACAGATGCCTCCAGCATAACAAGATGTTTGGCTTGGAATCTCCCAAAGTTATGTGGATGCTTCCAATATTTTGTGATTGGAGCCAACTAGGGATGGGCATGAGCCCATAAATGAACTGCAGTTCATGAAAATGAACCAGGTCAGTTTGTGGTTCGCTAACCGGGGGTTCAGGAAAACTGCCTCTCATGATCCACCCACAAACCTCCATGGAGGTTTGTGAGGTTCGTGGCAGGGTTTGGGTGGTATTTAAACACTCTCAGAACTTACTTCCTGATTGGGGGCCCGGCTGGAATTGTGCCCTGAAGGCCAGTTCGGTGTAGTGGTTAGGAGTGCAGGCTATAATCTGGGAGAATCGGGTTTGATTCCCCACCGATCCACAGGCAGCTGCTGGTGTGACCTTGGGTCAGTCATAAGTTCTTTCAGAGCTGTTCTCTCAAGGGCGGTTCTTGAAAAAGCTCTCTCAGTCCCACCAACCTCACAGGGTGTCTGTTGTGGGGAGGGGAAGGGAAAAGAGATTGTAAACTGCTCTGAGACTCTTTCAGGTAGTGAAGGGCGGGGTATAAATCCAATCTCCTCCTCCTCCTCCTTCACAGCCCACCTCCGGGTCCGGCTGGCCTTTGAGTGAGCTCCAAAGGTCTTTATAGGCCTTTGTCATGCCTGCTCCTGACCCAGCCCCTGCAGAATGAGATCAGGCTCCTTTAACGGACCTGGACGTAAGTCCTGAGGAATCAAGCTGGCAGCAAGAGCCACCTGGGATTGATCAGGCTATACCTAGACCGAGTGAACTCCCTGAATCTCCACCACCTGTCAGCCGGCTCCGTGAAAGGAGACGCCAGGAGCTAAGAAACAGGAGGAGTGAGGCACACATGCGGGGGAGACGAACTCTAAGTTCGGAGTATTAGCAGAAGCAGGACTGTGTCTGGCAGCTGCTAATTGTGTAACAAGCCAGCACACTATATCAGCAGATCACTGGCCCCTACCAAAGCGTGCTGGCAATGAATGATCGTCCTTGCCGAGACCTCTCCCTGCACCCTCCTGACTTCTGTGCGTTCCTGTGGACCCTTGACCCGGCTTTGGACCTTGGACCTCTGACTCTGGACTTTGCTTTGTGGACTTTGACTTCAGCGTTCTGGCTCTGTTCCTGTTGCTCTCTCTGGCTATCTGACTCTTAGCATTCCTGTGACGACGCCTCCCTACTTTGTCCTTCGGCTCTGACGGTAATTTACGGCTTGATTACTGGACTGTTGAATAACCTTTGCTCTGCAACCTGTTTAACTCCCTGCCTGCTGAGAAACTCCTGGCTGATTGCCTGAACGGTTGCATCTTCTGCCTCGACCCAGAGGCTCTGTTGTGACAGCCTTTGTAGGTCAGTCAAGTCAGGCCGCCCAACTTGATTGAGCTCCCAGAGTGAGCTCTGAAGGCTTTTATAGGCAGGCCCTCAATGGCCCGACCCAGAAGTAAGCTTCAAAGCCATTTAAAGACTTCCAGATTCCAGTTGCTGGGCTCTGATGACATTTAAATGCCTTTGGAGCTCACTTTGGGGTGGGGTTTCAGCCCCACAAACTTCCCAAACCGCAAACCAGTTTATGGAATGGAGAAGTTTGTGGAGCTTCATGGTTTGTGGAAACCCCGAATCACAAACCTCCACAAACCTCCATTTTTCCTGGTTTGTGCCCATCCCTAGAGCCTCTATGGCAGCCATTCGTTTTGGTGTCTACTACATGTTCTCAAAGGGCCCGCCAGTTCATCAATGTCTGGGACCCCAGTGTTAGTGGCTATGTGGGTTGTTTGTAATCTAGGCACTCAAACTCCCAGCATGGCATAGTACAGTCTAGCAACTGATCTGTCACAAATGTCTGCTGCATCTTTTCCTCAGTCCTCAGGGATGCTTAACCAGGCTCTTCTGAAAAGTCCCACAACTGCCACAGATATTGTCCCCTAACCAAATATTCTGTTAAATCAGCAACTTCCTTCTCAATATTTTAACTTAAACTAATCTTGCCTGCAGCCTCAACCAAAGTGCCTCTTGTCTTAACACTCAGGAAGAAAAAGGGATGTGGTTTACTTTCATTTTATGGCTAGCTTTTAAAACTGTAATCTTCTCTCTTGGCACGTCATGAGTCTTTCCTCATCTTTCCGAATCATTCACTACTACCTTTTATCATCTCTTCTGCATCTTAATCCTGGCCAGTTTGTCCACTTACTTCATGAATGCTGGCCAGCAAAATCAGAGGGGACACTCCGGTGACAGGCCTAAACAATGATGAATGATGCAAACCAGCAGCTACTAACATGAAACCAGGATATTGCATGCCATTTGGAGATGCCTGTGTCCAAGTAGGAACTTTAATTATTTCACTGACTCATATGAACATAAGAGAAGCCAATGTTGGATCAGGTCAGTGGCCCATCCAGTCAACACTCTGTCACAAACTAGCTAAAAACACCAGGTGCCCCCAGGTGCTCCGTATGTTTATCTAATTCCCTCTTGAAGTTGTCCATGCTTGTAGCCACCACCACCTCCTGTGGGAGTGAGTTCCACGTGTTAATCACTCTTTGGGTGAAGAAGGACTTCCTTTTATCTGTTCTAACCCGACTGCTCAGCAATTTCATGGAGTGCCCCCGAGTTCTTGTATTGTGAGAAAGGGAGAAAAGGACTTCTTTCTCTACCTGCTGTATCCCATGCATAATCTTATAAACCTCGATCATGTCACTCCTCAGCCGTTGTTTCTCCAAGCTAAAGAGCCCCAAGTGCTTCAACCTTTCTTCATAGGGAAAATGTTCCAACCCTTTTATCATTCTAGTTGCCCTTTTCTGCACTTTTTCCAATGCTGTAATATCTTTTTTGAGGTGTGGCGACCAGAACTGTAGACAGTACTCCAAATGAGGTTGCATTATACAGGGGCATTATGATATTGGCTGATTTGTTTTCAATTCCCTTCCTAATAACCCCCAGCATAGTGTTGGCCTTTTTCATTGCAGTCACCCACTGTCTCAACATTTTGATTGAGTTATCTACTATGACTCCAAGCTCTCTCTCTTGGTCAGTCTCCGCTAGTTCGGACCCCATCAACGTGTATTTATAGTTAGGATTTTTGGCCCCAGTGTGCATCACTTTGCACTTGGCCACATTGAACCCCATTTGCCACATTGATGCCCACTCGCCCATCCTCGACAGATCCCTTTGGAGTGCCTCACAATCCTCCCTGGTTCTCACCACCCTGAACAACTTCGTGTCATCTGCAAATTTAGCCACATCACTGCTTACTCCCAACTCCAAATCATTAATAAACAAGTTAAAAAGGATTGGACCGAGTACTGATTCCTGCGGTACCCCACTGCTTACCTCCCTCCACTGAGAAAATTGCCCATTTATACTCACTCTCTGTTTTCTTTTGATTAGCCAGTTTTTGATCCACAAAAGGACTTGTCCTTTTATCATGTGACGATTGAGCTTACTTAGGAGCCTCTGATGAGGAACTTTATCAAAGGCTTTCTGGACTCACCGAGAGCAACATACCTAAGGGACTGCCCAACATATCTAAGGGACTGTCTCTTCCTGTATATGCCTTGAACAGCTTTATGCTCTAATAATCAACATCTCGTGGTGGTCCCTGGCCCAAAAGACATCTGTCTAGCCTCAAACAGGGCCAGGGCCTTCTCTGCCCTGGCCCCCACCTGATGGAACATGCTCCCCATTGAGATCAGGGCCCTGTGGGATCTTACTCAGTTCTGCAGAGCCTGAAAGACAGAGCTGTTCTACCAGGGTGGTGGTGGTGGTGGAGGAGGAGGAGGAGGAGGAGGAGGAGGAGACTGGATTTATACCCTGCCCTTCACTCAGTTGGGAGTCTCAGAGCAGCTTACAAACTCCTTTCCCTTCCCCTCCCCACAACAGACACCCTGTGAGGTAGGTGGGGCTGAGAGAGCTCTTTCCCAAGCTGTCCTTGAGAGAACAGCTGGTACAGAGCTATGGCTTGCCCAAGGTCACCCAGCCAGGTGCAAGTGGAGGAGTGGGGAATCAAACCCGGTTCTCCCAGATTAGAGTCCGTGCACGTAACCACTACACCAGACTGGCTCACCAAACTGGGTGTCCACATATAGCCTCCCTGAGGTTGCTGTCTGCTACCTGCCGGCCATCCATCTATTGGCAACCCGCCATACCCATCTGTATGAATGGGTCAAAACTTTCACCAGTATCTATAACTACTGGTTTTAAATGTTTATATTGCGCTTTTAAAGCTTATTGTATTGTTGAAAGATGATGTGACCCACCCTGAGCCCGCTCGCGGGATGGGCAGGATACAAATAGGAAAAATAAAGAAGTAATAAAGAAATCTCCCACCTTCACAGTAACAAAAGCAGTGGGAAAACACAAGTGTACCCTTTTTGGAATAAATGCCTATCCTTTTGCTTCCCCTTTTCTTGGTGACAGTGATCCTCCTTTGCAGGGGTCATTTCGTAGAAAAAGAGGTGCAGGAGCTCATTAGCATAACTTATTTGCATAGCTCATTTGCATATACCACACACACCCCTAACATACCGGAAGTGTGTCAATGCATTTGCATATGCAACACCCTCATAGCTCATTTGCATATGCAACACCCACCCCTCAGGCTCCACTCCACAGGTGAGTGAAACTGACCTGCTCTTCCTCCATTCCCTTCCCCACCCAATACTTTGTGCAATAGAAATAAGGGTAAAGAACACACCCTCATTCTCTTCCTGCTCCCTTGAAACCGCCAGGTTTCAAGTAGACTTGAGATACCCAGGACAAGGGCACCACCCATCCCTTCCCCTTCCCTTCCCCACAACAAGACACCCTGTGAGGTAGGTGGGGCTGAGAGAGGTCTTTTGAGAACTGCTCATGAGAGAACAGCTCTGATGAGGTCACACCAGCAGCTGCATGTGGAGGAGTGGGGAATCAAACCCGGTTCTCCCAGATTAGAGTCCAACTCCTGACCACTGCACCAAACTGATGGGGTGGAAGCTGCTGAAGGGTTGGTGAAATTTGTCCAGTACTTATGTGCCATGTGCCCAGATAAAAAATGGTATACTTAGGAAATTTATATGCCACCTTGAGCAAGTCTCTGGAAAAGCAGCACACAGTCATAAAAGGAACAATGATAAAATTATCAATATTAAAACAAAACATTAAAAACAATAAAGACCCTAGCCGGGCTTTCCCCGGGGCGCTGCGCCTCTGCACTGCTCGGGGAAGCCGAGGAGGGGGCGGGGCTTGGTCATGTGCCCGCCCCCTGGGCTCCTCACTCCCGGAGCTGTGCTCCTGTGCGCTCCCACTCCAATGGACCTCTGCTCCTTTGTAATGAACTAGCGCCTGTTCATACCCAAAGAACTGTGAATGCCACTGGGCTGGCCGAAATGCAAATGTTGCTTTATTCTTTTAACAACTGTAATTTTTTGGTTTCACTATTGCATTGTTTGTTTTCTTTCCTTTCTATGGGAAACACATTTCTGAATGCGACTGGGTGGGAGTTGGAGGGGTTGTACCCCTTCCTGAAGGGCGCCACATGCAGTTTGGAGAAAGGATCCTAGTATTACAGGCAATTAAAATTCTCACTTGCAGCATATGCAAAGGCAGGTGCTGGGCCACCTTAGAAATCCGTTCGTTGGCCAGAGTGGGCACAGTGACTTGCATTATTCAGAAAGAGATGTCGTTTGGTAAAAAAATCTGCATAAGGGAAATCACTTGACTTGTATACAAACGGAAAAGCACATGGTGAAAGAGACAACAGTGTGCGCACTCATTCAGCATGAAGCACACCAGAAATTTCTTTGTGAGCCCTGGAAATCATCATGGTAACACACAGCATACAGTCACAATAACAGACTTGCATGAAGAGTACAGAATTGACAGATTCATACTAGAACTACCACTAAAGGGGTAAGAAAGTGGGGGGAAATCCTCATGCAAGTAGCTAAAGAGCTCATTCTCGTACACTCTCAATCATGCACAGCAAAACAACCACACACTTGCTCAGGCCGAACTTAGGGCTGCCAAGTCTGGACTGGAAAATACCTGGAGACTTTGGGGGTGGAGCCAGGAGAGGGCGGGGTTTGGGAAGGGGAGGGGCCTCAGCATGGTACAATACCATAGAGTCCACCCTTCAAAGCAGCCATTTTCTCCAGGGGAGCTGATCTCCAGGGAGCCAGTTTGGTGTAGTGGTTAAGTGCGCGGACTCTAATCTGGGAGAACCGGGTTTGATTCCCCACTCCTCCACTTGCACCTGGCTGGATGACCTTGGGCAAGCCATAGCTCTGTACCAGCTGTTCTCTCAAGGACAGCTTGGGAAAGAGCTCTCTCAGCCCCACCTACCTCACAGGGTGTCTGTTGTGGGGAGGGGAAGGGAAAGGAGTTTGTAAGCCGCTCTTAGACTCCAAGTGAGTGAAGGGCGGGGTATAAATCTAATCTCTTCTTCTTCTTCTTCTTCTTCTTCTTCTTCTCTGTCAGCTGGAGATCAGTTGTAAAAGTGGGAGATCCCCAGGCCCCACCTGGAGGCTGGCAACCCTAGCCTAACTATGTGTTACTTGTTGGCCACCCAAGTCTTTTCAGTCAGATGTGCTCTGGGAGTTCTGTGCTCAGACTTGACTGTCAGGAAAGCGGGGGTCCCATTCAGATCAGAACCATGGTATGCAGGGAAGAGGGACTTAAGCCTCACCCTTGCACCATTTTACTGACCTGAAATGGCTCCTGGGAGCCTCTATTTGTTCCGTTGGGGAATGGGGAAACTTACATGTCCTAATGGGCATCGCATAAAATTTCTCAACAGGGCAAATAGTGGCTCTCCCTCTTTCTGCACACTGAAGTCATGATCTGAACTGGGTCCCGACATACCAGAGAACTGGAAGACTTTGTAAGTCACCAACCAGAACCCAAAAACCCTCAGTACAACAACACTCCACAGAATTGGCACAGGTATAAAGGCAGAACGTCGCCTACACTCAACCAAGAGAAGCCTCCCTGTACAATGATGACAGCAGGAAACAAACACCTACCAGGAAAATACTTTTTGTGGAAAGACCTTTTTACATTTTCTTGACTCCCCTGACACACAATAGCTGAAGCCTGCTGGCACGCTCTAAGCCAAATACAAGATTAATGGAGAAATCTGAAATAGTGACAAATGTTGCTGATTTCTTTATTTGTACTTACTCTAGGAACAACATTACAAATTCAGCTCTGTGCGGATTCTTTTCAGAACAGGGCGGCTAATGGCTAAGCATCTGTTTGATTACGGCCCTTGCTGTTTTTATTATTCTTACCTGCTCTGCCTCCTTGATGAGGAGAAGACTAATTTCAGACAGACCAACATAAAACAAACCCCTAGAATGCAATCCACTTTGCAGAACACTACTGGGGCAAGTTTCCGCAGGACACCTTTGTGGTACATTATGCTTACAGATGACAGACAAAACCAAAGCAAGCTGGAGTCTGGAATGGCAGAATCAGGGCCTTTTTTTGTAGAAAAAGCCCAGCAGGAACTCGTTAGCATAATAAGCCACACCCAGCAGCAGAAACTCAATAGCATATTAGGCCACGCCACTGACAGAACAGCTTATTAGCATATTAGGCCACACCCCCATGTTACCAGAAGAGCGGTCATCCAGCCACACCCACCTTTTGCTTCTTATTCTGTTTACCTTGTTGGTTGTCAAAACCCAGGGCTTTTTTTGTAGCAGGAATTAATTTGCATGTTAGGCCACATATCCCCAGTGTAGCCAATCCTAATGAGTTGCTGCTGTTGGGTGTGGCCTGTTATGCTAATGAGTTCCTGCTGGGTGTGGCCAACTCAGGAGCCAGCCGGAACTCCGTTCCTGTGCGTTCCTGCCCAAAAATAGCCCTGGGCAGACTCATCACTGGTACTTACAGTCCCAGGTCGTGGGTAAGGAATCCTTCCTTGATAGGGGATCAGCTGGTGATTTGGGCCTTCCTTGTGTGCAAATGGTCCATTAAACACTCTCTGGATATCTGATAAGTGGTACACACACACTGCTGAGCCTTTAAACACAGAACTGGGGAAGAAACAAACAAGAAGTTGGTTCACAATCTCTTTTGCCATGTTTTACAAATACATCTCATTATGGATACTCAGATTCCTTTTTCCCCAGAACTTATTTTTCTGGACAAATGGGACGCTGTAGGCACCTCAAGTACTTGCAGAAAACTAATAACAAGTCTCTAAGGCCCAATCTACACCTCCCCTCTGAAGCAGTTTGACTGCTGTCTTTTCCTACACTCTTTTCACACTGGTTTCAAATTTCACCCCCTGGTTCTGAAGAGCAGTAAGCAACAGGATCTGTTTAAAGCAGTGTAATGCTAGCTTGACCACAAGGCAGCAATTAACTGATGTAGATGGTGATTTTTAAACTACAACAAGTATGGTCTGAAACTAGAAACAGGTATAGACGGGGTTTTTTTTGAAACTAGAATGATTCCAGCGGGAAAGTCAGATGTAGATTTGACCTTGGTAGCAGCAAAAAGTGCTATAGCCTCAACGTGGAAATCACCCTCGGCTCCCAGACGTTCGTGTTGGCTAAATAAAATCTGAGACCAACTTATTATGGATAAAATTACTTATCGAGTCCAGCAAGCAGAAACGTTTCCCAGGGATACAGGTTTCCTAGAGAAATGGTTCTCTTTTCTAAACTACATTAAACAATACCTTAAAAGAGGATTACTATAAAAACATACATAAAACTGAGTCATTCAGGAGACAGTATACTTTTAAAGCATCAGGAAGGTCCGCCATGTTGGCTAAAATAGGGTTTAAATATCTAAAATGTATATCTACATAAAATTGGCAATGCAAACAGATATGTGAAATAAATGAATAAAACATTAAAACAATTAACTCTTTCATCCCAACTAGTGCTTTAAGTACCCCACTGTGCATTAGTACAGCACCCTGTGTCTAGAGACAGTAAAGCACTAAACCAATTTGGAGGGTCCCCTCTGATCACATTTAATTGCTGCACCAGCTATAATCCAGACTGTGTTTAATTAATCTGCCTATTCCTATGTAGTCCTGTTCATGCACTGAGACCTTCAACAGAGGCCCTCCAGGTACCTCTGCCCACAGAATGGAGGTGGGTAGTTACTTGAGAAAGGGCCTTTTCAGTGGTGGTGCCACAACTGTGGAATGGCCTTTCCTAGGAAGCTTGTGAACCATCATCATTTCAGTGATAGGTGAACGTATTTTTGCTTTAGGTAGATTTTAGTTGATACTTGGTTTTGTGCTGGAGTATATGGCAGGGCTGGTTCAAGGCATTTTGTCCGACCAAGCAAGGTATGTCCATCCTCTCCTGGGCTGGGATGGAAGCACTGGAGCCCAGGAAGTGAAGCCAGTCACTTCCAGGATTGCTGATGCTTGAGAGTCAGACTCTTTACATTCAATTTTGTTTTTACTGTGGGGCTTTTCCACACTGTTTTTTTCCCTACAGCTCTGCTTCTTAACTGCACCAGTTTTTCCCAACCCTTGCACAGATTACCGTACTTTTCGCTCCATAAGACACACTTTTCCTCCCCAAAAAATGGGGGGGGGGGGAGTGTGTGCGTCTTATGGAGCGAATATGGAGCTTTTCTTACCTGTAACAGGGCTCTTTCTTCAGCACGAACGCAGGGGAGCGCCATTCAGGCTGGCATCCTAGCCTTCCCCGCCCCTCCCTGCTGGGCCTGAGCTGTTAAGACTTAAAAGGGAAACGGCAGGAAAAACCCCACCAGGCTAAGTACTCTTTCCCTTTAAGTGCTTTTCCCCTTTAAGACCGCCAGCAGCAGAAAGCCCCGCCCACAGATTAAGCTCCGTGGCTACTTTGCACAGAAAGGCCTGGCTTTGCATGGCATGCCGACGTCTCTCTTCTTTCCTTTCTCTATCTTTCTTCCTTCCTTCCTTCCTTTCCTGTTTTCTGTCTGTCTGTCTGTCTGTCTCTCTGTCCCCACCTTTCTTTCTTCCTTTCTCTTTCTCTCTCTCTCTCCTCCTCCTTCCTTCCTTTATCTCTCGCTCTCTTTCTTTCTTTCGGTTTCATTTTTTCCTGTTTCCCTCCTCTAAAAACAAGGTGCGTCTTATGGAGCGAAAAATACGGCACTGTTTGGCAGTCATTGTCCTCCAGCTGCTCTTCTTTGAGTTCCCCCTGAGATTTCTTCAGACCACTTTTTTCAGGGGAGCACCTTGAGCAACAACCTGGTGAGGAAAAGCTCATGGTTGCTGCTGCTTCATTCAGTGTTTTACAGAATGTGGTATTTTACTGTATTTCAGTGTCTTCCCTTTGGCTATCTTGGACCTTTTCATAAAAAGGCAGGGTAAACTTTTTAAAAAGTAAATAAAATATTTTCTTGGAGGGCTGGTGAATAGATGCAATGGTCTAGATGGGCTTTTGGGTGACCTCTAGGCAGAGGATTTCATGATAAACAGTGGATGTTCCAGAAGCAGCAGCGCCAGCTCAATGCAAAAACACTCCCAAGTTCTGTTTGTGGTGCTTCTTTGGGAGCCAGTATGGCAGAGTGGCTAAAGGACTAAACTATGAATCAGCCTATCCCACATGTGAATCTGGGTGATATTAAGCAAGTTCCTTTTCCTCTGCTTCTCCATGTAATACGTCAACTTATTGGATGGTCTGGATTGCATGAAAATAATGGGTTGGATCCAGTCACCTTTCCTTCCAGTGAAAAAGTAAGGAAGGGCCCCTTTGACTTGCATGTACAGAAGCCATGTGGGACAGCAGCTGCACTAGGGAAAGGAATTGAATGAGATTTAGTGGGAAAGATGGCTAGATCCAACCCAATGCTTTGAACACTGGCACTTTCTGGAAGAACCAGGTATGTGACAAAGGCTGCTCCAAAGAAGGGCAAAAGTTGTCAAATGCCCTCTGGGAAAAAAAAATGCCTTGCCCACACTTCCCCTCCACTCTACCTCCTGAGGTCTGGTAAAGTGCAATTCTTGACCATGTTGGCTGCTGGCTGGAATTCAGAATGCAGAAGTTATTAAGCACTTTACTAACAAGTTTGTTAGGAAACTACTTGGAACTTTCCGCCTCTGTTCCAGTCAGTCCAGATGGCTTCTCCAGATATGACTGGGATAAAGGGCTTCCTTGGAAGGTGCAGGGCTCTCCTTCTTTGGATGTTTTCAGAGGCTAGATGGCCATCTGACAGAACTGCTGATTCTGTGAATGTAAGCAGAGCACAAGAAGGGAGTGCAGGAAGGGTTGCATCAGTGCTTAGTTCTTGTGGCCCTGTCTTACATGCCCAGGGAAATGGTACTTTGGGGTCAGGAAGCCATTTTTCTCCAGGCCAGTTTGGCCAGGGATCCTGGAGGGTTTTTTTTGGGGGGGGGGTTTGCCCTCTTCTGAGCATAGAGCAGGGGTCCCTGGGGGTGGGGAGGAGGTATTTGTGAATTTCCTGCATTGTGTAGGGAGTTGGACTAGATGACCCTGGAGGTCATTACACTGATATTCTATGCACTGTTTTTATTACACATATAAATAGCATTAAAATGTATAAAGAAAACCAATAAATCGTTAACATAAGCAGTGAACCAAATCCATTTTCAAAGACAACATATGGCTTAACGACTAAAGGAATAATTTGTTCATCCCTAGCTGGGAGACTGTGAGTCAAGGAATGAAAACCATTATGAGATTTAAGACCAAAAGAACTAATCTGGATCTGATCAAGAGAATTCCAGTCCAGAATTCTGTTTCCAACAGGGAACATCAGCATTTCACGGCGTGGGGACGATGGCTCTCCCTGTTTGTTTCCAACATCTGGAATTCAGAGTCTTGCTTCCTTGGTACATGGAAGTTCCACTGAGCCATTGTGGCTCACTGCAACCAAGAGATATATCCTTTATGAAAGTGTATAACCTTCCTCCCGTTTAATCCAGAGGCAAATTCCACGTCTTGTGACAACCAGTTTTGTAGGTAAATAATGTGTTGCGTGAAGCAGCATTTTTACCCTGAACTGACAGCCAAATCCCTTTACAGAGAGACTAAAAGTCTAGTACCACGAGAGAAGGAGAGAAAAAATACAAATGTACTCATAGCAATAACCTTTGGAAACCAAAAAGGACCAGTCTTATTGTTAATGAGAGCAAAGTTTGGGTTAACTGACAGGCTAGCTGAAACCAAACATGTATTCACTACGCTCTGTATACATTCAAGAAGGTTAAAGAGGTTTTAATGAAGTGACAAAAGTGAAGCCATGCGATGCATATAAACATCATGACACTGATGTCATGTTGCGTAGTCAGAGGAAGATGGCTTAAAGCTATCTGCAGGAATATGCATATGAATGAAAAAGGGTCATGTTTGCATTGCTTCACTTTCCTTTTTCCTGTTTGTTGTTTCTTATGTAAGAAAAATGGTATTTTTGAGTCTGTGAGAAAAAATAGTGGAAAATATTCAAAGTGAGAAAACTGTTCTGCCTTTTGTTTATAATAAACTCACTTTGAAGTTGTCGTCATGAATAGATCAGACTACATCCAGGAGGCTCAAAGACAACTCGCAAATACTGCTTTTACAAACAACTGGACTCAGAGCGCCCCACAGGAATACAACCCCCCCCCCCCAAAAAAAAAACAACTAAACAAGATTATAAAGCTCAAATCCTTTCAAACATACCACAGGATCCTCAAGTAGGTAACTTTTATCTTCTACACAAAATACATAAACCCAACAACCCAGGGTGCCCCATTGTCTCAGGCCATAGACACTATGGGGGCATCTGGATATATGAACTGAGTTCTAAGAGCCAGTTTGGGGTAGTGGTTAAGTGCACGGACTCTAATCTGGGAGAACCGGGTTTGATTCCCCATTCCTCCACTTGCACCTGGCTGGATGACCTTGGGCAAGCCATAGCTCTGTACCAGCTGTTCCCTCAAGGACAGCTTGGGAAAAAGCTCTCTCAGCCCCACCTACCTCACAGGGTGTCTGTTGTGGGGAGGGGAAGGGAAAAGGAGTTTGTAAGCCGCTCTGAGACTCCCTTGGGGAGTGGAGGGCGGGGTATAAATCCAATCTCTTCTTCTTCTTCTTCTTCTTCTTCTTCTTCTAAGACCCTGTGCCATCAACACTCCTAGTTTGCAATGCCACAGACTTTGTGAGGAAAATACAATCTTTAAACAACCTTCCAGAGAATCATGGATGCGGAATCTCGGTATACCAACATCCCACACAAACATGGATTACAAGCCACAAAGAATATGATTTCTGACAACAACACAGCTGAGACTTTGCCACCAAACTGTGCCATTTTGTTCTCACCCATATCCACTTTTGATCTGGTGACAACTTATTTCTTCAGATCAGTGGTACAGCCATGGGCAGCCGCATGGCCCCACAGTATGCTAACATCTTTATGGCTGACTTGGACCAATGCTGCCTAAACCCCCACCCACTCGTACCTCTCTTATACCTGCAATACACTGATGACATTTTTATTGTCTGGACACATGGTAAAGAAGCCCTGGCTGTATTCCACCGGGCATGCAACGACTTTCACCCGACCATCAACCTGACAATGAACCAATCTATGAAAGAAAAACATTTTCTGCAAACTACTGTAAAAATACACAATGGATGCATAAATATCACCTTATACTGGAAACTGTCATGCCTGCTCCTGACCCTGCTCCTGACCCAGCCCCTGCAGAACAAGATCAGGCTCCTTTAACGGACCTGGACGTAAGTCCTGAGGAGTCAAGCCGGCAGCAAGAGCCACTTGAGATTGATCAGGCTATACCTGGACCGAGTGAACTCCCTGAATCTCCACCACCTGTCAGCCGGCTCCGTGAAAGGAGACGCCAAGAGCTAAGAAACAGGAGGAGTGAGGCACGCATGCGGGGGAGACGAACTCTAAGTCCGGAGTATTAGCAGAAGCAGGACTGTGTCTGGCAGCTGCTAACTGTGTAACAAGCTGGCATGCTATATCAGCAGATCACTGGCCCCTAGCAAAGCGTGCTGGCAACGAATGATCGTCCTTGACGAGACCTCGCCCTGCACCCTCCTAACTTCTGTGCGTTTCTGTGGACCCTTGACCCGGCTTTAGACCACGGACCTCTGACTCTGGACTTTGCTTTGTGGACTTTGACTTCAGCGTTCTGGCTCTGTTCCTGTTGCTCTCTCCGGCTATCTGACTATTGGCATTCCTGTGACGATGCCTCCCTACTTTGTCCTTGGGCTCTGACGGTAATTTAGGGCTTGATTACTGGACTGTTGAATAACCTTTGCTCTGCAACCTGTTTAACTACCTGCCTGCTGAGAAACTCCTGGCTGACCGCCTGACCGGTTGCATCTTCTGCCTCGACCCAGAGGCTCTGTCGTGACAGAAACCTACTGACTAAAAACATACCTACATGCCTCCAGCTACCATCCTAAACATACCAAATGATTCATGGTATACAGCCACACTCTAGACTACAACTGCATCTAATCCAAACCTGCAGACAGAGATTCTCACCTGAGGGATCTACAACAAACCTTTTTGGAACTAAAGTACCCACCTGATGAAGTCAAGGAACAAATTAACAAAGCCAGAATGGTACCCAGAAAAAACCTGTTGCAAGACAGGCCCAAAAGAGACAATAACAGAACACCACTAGTGGTCACGTAAAGGTATCAACTCAAAATAGTTCAACATATCATCAGTGACTTACAACCTCTACTGGATAATGACAGTTCTCTTTCACAAGTACTCAAGGGAAGCAAACGTTTTCTTGTGCACAGACAGCCCCCCAATCTCAAACAACTCCTCACCCACAATAATGCAACATCTAATCTGAACATGGACACTGGTTCCAGAGCTTGCAATAAACTCAGATGCCAACTTTGCTGCCACATACACCCAGAGAACACAATCACTGGACCTAACAACAACATCAATTACACCACCTCAGGCTTATTCACTTGCTCATCTTCTAACATTGTATATGCCATTAAATGCCAACAATGCCCTTCAGTTCCCTACAAGGGGTGAACAGGGCAAACCCTATGCCAAAGGATAAATGGACACAAATCTGACATCAAGAATCTCAGGACACACAATAGCAATAGAGGAATGGTCAAAAATATGGAAGTCAGCAAAAAATGATGAGGTCTATTTCCTGTAAAGAAAATATTTTGAAAATGTTTCATAGGTGGCACTGGTCCCCAGATAAGATTGCTAAATGTTTTCTGAACTTGTCTAAAATTGTTGGAAATGTAAGACAAATATAGGTCCCTTCTTTCATATGTGGTGGAAATGCGATAAAGCACAGAAATGTTGGAGAATTGTGCACAGGATGATTTTAGAGATATTCAGTGTAAACTTGCCAATTACACCCGAGTTATTTCTTTTAAATACCAGACAACTTTAAAGAGGAAGAACGAATAATCATTTATATATTAACTGCAACCAGAATTCTATTTGCAAAATTTTGGAAAACTGAAAAAGTACCATCTGGAGAAGAAATAATTTGTGAACTGTTAAAGTTGGCAGAAATGGATAAGCTGCAGGTAAATGTGTCAAATTTAAATGAAGACATTTATTTGAAAAGATGGGACAGAATGTATAAATGGATCAAGTATAAAACGTAATAATAGACTCTAAAATATAAAACTGTAAGAGAATGGAAACTTGTGGAGTGTAAGTTATAGATAATGTAATGGAAGATTGGAATGTATAGTTATTGTAAGATGGAAAAAACTGAAAAAAATATGAGGGGGGGGGGAAGAATCACAAGACAGAAACCTGTAGGAGAACACTTCAGCCTTCCAAACATTCAGTGGGTGACCTCAGAGTAGCTGTTTTATTGCAAAGGAACTTCAGGAACAGGCTAGAAAGGGAAATTGCTGACTTGCAAGTTATTACAACACTCAGAACAATGGAATCCCCAGGACTTAACAGGATTTAACAGCGGTATTGGTTTCTTATCTCCCTACACATGCTAACCTCATTCAGCCCTTACATCTGTATTCTAACCAGTCTCCCAGATGGGCCATTTTATTTTCTCTTATTTGCAAGAATAGATTAGAATAGTAGATTGTAATGTAATGTAATGAATAGCAGAAATTGGAACGTATTTCTCTGGTCTGGAGATAGGGGAGATAAATCTGCACAGCCAATCACCCCACTTCAAAGAAGAAGCTATAAAGTCGCCTCCATGCTTGAGAGGAGGTGGATGGCAGAGTCTCAATTAATTACTCTCAGCATTCTACAATTAACGATACATCAATCTCCTATTTTGATATAGCTGTTTCTTTCACTGTTTTTGCCCCAGTATTGAACCCAAACAAATGGCTATAGACTGGTAATTTCCAATTTTGTTTCTGTCTCTGTCTTGACTCTCATTGGCCCTTACTGGCAACTCCCCCCCCCCCCTATATGTAATGGTTGAAGAAATTCTGTTTCACTGTATCTGTGAAGAACTGTGCTTGCACACAAAAGCTTATACCTTGAATAAAACTTTGTGGGTCTTAAAGGTGCCAGCGGACTAAAATTTTGTTCTACTGCTTCAGACCAACACGGCCACTCATCTGGATCTCTCACTTTGAAGTGAACAGGCATTTGACAAAAACTAGAATTGTAACATCAGTAGTAGAGATTGAAAAACAAAAGACCGAAACATTTTATTGTTCTAAATTATGGCTATAAGTTATGGCAAAGGGAAAACTCAGATGAATCTCTAAAGGAAAGCAGCTAGCGATTCTTAGGTTTCAGCACTGTGGACCGAAAACTGGTTTAACAATTATTCAGCCTCCCCCGGGCAGAAGTGCAGAGAGGGAATGAAAGGGGGGGGGGGTAAACTAATCCAGGCCCTAGGGCAATGCAATGGGTATCCTGACCTATCATTTATTTCATATTTGAAGAAGTCGGCTGGGACTTATGAAAGCTCATACTGAAAAATATGTGTATTGTTAGTCTTTTGTCTGTTGTGGGGTGTCTGTTGTGGGGAGGGGAAGGGAAAGGAGTTTGTGAGCCGCTCTGAGACTCCAAGTGAGTGAAGGGCAGGATATAAATCCAATCTCTTCTTCTTCTTCTTTAAGGTGCCACTGTACTCTTGTTATATTTTGTTCTGACAGACTAACAAGGCCACCCATTCTGATCACAGTGCCTGAGGTCATAGAACAAACAAGTTTGGGTCCATTTGCCCTTTCACCTTTGACCTTCAGGGCAGAGGCTTACAGAGAGCCTATTTGCCTATCTAGTGGATGGCCCAGGCTAGCCTGATCTTGTCAGCTCTCGTAAGCTAAGCAGGGTAATACTTGGATGGGAGACCACCAACGAAGTCCAGGGTTGCTGCCTAGAGGCAGGCACTGGCAAACCATCTCAGTTCATCTCTTGCCTTAAAAACCCTACAGGGTCACCATATATCAGCTGTGACTTGACAGCACTTTCCACCGCCAGTGAACAGGCCCATAGCCACAGTGGGGCATTTGGGGGCAAAGCCCCGCCACCCATGAGCCCTGCCCCACCACCTGAGAATGCCAGACACCCCCAGACACCCCACCCCAGTGTGCTTAGCGCTGCAGCTGTGGCGAGGCTGGGGAAAGAAAAGGAGACCACTGTGGGAGGCTGGCGAAGGAAAGGAAAGCTGCCTTGCCACTTTTAAACCTAACAGCTGTTCCTCAGAGAGTGAAACTGACCAGAAGCTGCAGGGCAGCTCCCCCCGCTCCCCTGCCCCACCACGTCAGCCCCTGATTCCCTGGGGTGCTCTTCATCCCAGTGAGGTGCAAATGAGAGGAAGCAAAACCGTTTTCCCAAGGAACCACAGATTGGTGAAATAATTTTTAAAAAGAGGCACAGAGGCCTATAATAACTGCCGGCCATCAAGCTGAAACTGACTTTTGGAAACCCCCAAGAGGGTGTTCAAGGCAAGAGATGAGCAGCTACAATTCATGTTTGAAGAGCTGCTGCAAATAATTCATGTTTTTTTTTAAAAGCAAGCAAAAAAAGAGTTGGAGCGGGGGGGGGGGGCAGGGCGAGCCACAATTCATGTTTGAGGGGCTGCTGCAAGTAAATCATAATTTTTTAAAGCAACCAAAAATTCCAGTTTTTATTAGATGGTGGGTCAAAACAGGAGGGGGGAGAACTACAAATACAATTCAGGTTTGAAGAGCTGCAATTAATATTTATTTTATTTTTTATTTGATGTTGTATCCAGGGGTCCATTGGAGCAGAAGCGCAAAGGAGCTCAGCTGCGGGAGTGAGGAGCCCAGGGGGCGGGCACATGACCAAGCCCCGCCCCATCCTTGGCTTCCCCGAGCAGTGCAGAGGCGCAGCGCCCCAGGGAAAGCCCTGCTAGGGTCTTTATTGTTTTGTTTTAATATTGATAATTTTATCATTGTTCCTTTTATGACTGTGTGCTGCTTTTCCAGAGACTTGCTCAAAGTGGAATATAAATTTCCTAAGTATACCATTTTTTATCTGGGCACATGGCACATAAGTACTGGAGAAATTTCACCAACCCTTCAGCAGCTTCCACCCCATCAGTTTGGTGTAGTGGTCAGGAGTTGGACTCTAATCTGGGAGAACCGGGTTTGATTCCCCACTCCTCCACATGCAGCTGCTGGTGTGACCTTGGGCCAGTCACAAGTTCTCTCAGAGCTGTTCTCTCATGAGCAGTTCTCAAAAGACCTCTCTCAGCCCCACCTACCTCACAGGGTGTCTTGTTGTGGGGAGGGGAAGGGAAAGGGATGGGTGGTGCACATGACCTGGGTATCTCAAGTCTACTTGAAACCTGGTGGTTTCAAGGGAGCAGGAAGAGAATGAGGGTGTGTTCTTTACACTTATTTTTATTACACAAAGTATTGGATGGGGAAGGGGATGGAGGAAGAGCAGGTCAGTTTCACTCACCTGTGGAGTGGAGCCTGAGGGGTGGGTGTTGTCTTCTGACACACTTTCGGTATGTTAGGGGGTGTGGCATATGCAAATGAGTTATGCAACTGAGTTATGCTAGTGAGCTCCTGCACCTCTTTTTCTACAAAATGACCCCTGGTTGTATCTGTCCCACAAGGGGGAAAAAAATCCTGGCTACGGGTCTGCCAGTGAAGCAGCACTCATGGCCATGGTCATGGCCATGGTCAAATTTATCATCAATAAGCACTGCATACTAAACTCTATAAAACATTTATGTCATTATTCCATGTACTTAAACATGTTATTTTATCTTGTTGTCTACTGAGACATTGCAGGGAGAGTGCTGTAGGAAGAGATCCCTAAGCCTATATTTAGTCCTGAGCCTATGTAACCTCTGTGTTACTCTGTCCTGAGGAACACCTGGGGGTGGTGTGAGGGGCACCAGCATGGAATGCTACCCTCACCATATTGCAGTTCTCACGGCTCTGTGGGGACACACAGTAAAACATACATACTTCTTCATACCATTTATGGCCTTTATGTGAAATAGATAAGCATATGTTTGTTTGTGCTGGAGGTGTTTTACAGATTGTCGCCACTATGGCTGTGGTCACACTGGCGGCTTGGCGTGATATGGTGCCGCCTCTAATTGAACTGGTTTAAAGTATTGCAGGCAGGGGTCATTTCAAGCAGGAGCTCGGGGGAGCTCAGCTCCGGGAGTTGGTGCCAGCCCCCCCCCCCAGCGGGGGAATGCCTGCTTGTGTCATGGCTGCAGCAAAATGATCCCGTCCCCTGGAAAGGTCCTTGTTCCTTCGACCAGCCTTCTGAAGGCTTCAGCCACCACTGAAGCTATCCTCCCAGAATAGTGGTATTTCTGAGGCTTGGATTAGTAGCTCGCTCCTTCCTTCCTTCCTTCCTTCCTTCCTTCCTTCCTTCCTTCCTTCCTTCCTTCCTTCCTTCCTTCCTTCCTTCCTTCCTTCCTTCCTTCCTTCCTTCCTTCCTTCCTTCCTTCCTTCCAACATACTGCTGGTGATGTCAGGTGGTTTAGCACCTCTTTTTCTATGAAATGACCCATGATTGTGGGACATATCAGCCACACAGCACACCCTGCTGTGATTGACCCATGGAGACATCCCGTGGGAAAGCATCCACATTATTGCAGCACCTCAACCATAGAGTGCGCTGCAAAAAAAAAATCCAAAACTCATGTGCATGCATAAGTGTGCATGCACATTTTCTTTAAAAAAAAAAAAAGCCTCCCTAGCAGCAGAACGGATCTGCAGGTTCAGACTGCCAAATCCGTTCTGCAGGTGCCCCCCCGTGTTCAGACACCCAGCCACGCGCAATGACTGCGCAGGGAACTGAAAACACCACTTGTGATGTGGTGCCTTTTCAGCCCAGCTCCAAGTCATCCTATAACGGGATAAGTATGGCTGGGGAACGCTTGACAGATGTGGCTGTCTGACTGCGCCCGTTTGATCTGGAGGGGAGGAGTGGCTGTGTCGGGCCAAACTGCCCGTGTGCTCACAGCCTATGTCTAATTCTGAACGAGGCCTTAGAGTGTGGATCCAAAAATCCACACAGTAGAGCTGGGAATGGGATGGGGGTACATTTCTGCAAATCTGAGTGAAGCCCTTGATTTGCAGAAAAATCTGAAATCTTACAAACAAATTCACTGGGGGTTTTCAAAATCCAAATAACAGAAACAATATCTGTAGCATTAAGAGATGACTACCCACTGAGATCTCGTAATACTATGTTGTGACATGTTGGCAGCCATGGGGGGTGGGTTTCTAGGCAACCCCCTAGCCAATATTGCTGATTGTTACCAAGCCTCAGCATCAGTGCAGGGAATAGGGGAGGAGGGGAGAGACAAGCAAAAAACCCCACAAAAGATAGGAGGAAAGGAAGATAACAAGTAAAGGGGGGGATCAAAAAAGGAAAGTTGAAGGGGTGAGGGAAACAAGAAGAGGTGGATAAGTGAGTCGGGGGGCAGAGGCTCTTGGGATACAGAAATAGGTAGATGGGTGGGAGGGATAAAAGTAAAGGAGGAAGAGCTTTAGGTACTGCCAGGAGAAACAAGGGGAAGAGAAGGAGTAGAGAAATGAGACACATATCCCCACTGAGTTCTCACAGGGACTCACTTGTACATGTCTAATGACAGTCTCCTAAGCATGTCTACATCTGCTAAAACCAGGGCTCCATTGGGGCCGGAGCGCGCTGGAGCGCCACTCTGGGAGAGAAGGGGCCGGGGGGTGGGCACATAACAAAGCCTTGCCCCCCCGGCAGAAAGCCTCCCCTGTTCACCCCCTCCCTCCCCGTCACCGTCCCCGGCTGTCCCCTTCCAGAAGCCCCGTCCCGCCCCCTGTTGCCTTCCCCGGGGCCGTGGCTGGCCGCCGGCCCCTTCCAGAAGCCCCGTCCCACCCCCTGCCGCCTTCCCCGGGGCCGCGGCTGGCCACCGGCCCCAGGAAAAAAACCCTCCCTCCCCCAGTCACCATCCCCGGGGCCACGGCTGGCTGCCGGCCCCGGGAAGAACCCCCCTCCCTCCCCCACTCAACAGTTTCCCGGGCCCAAGGGAGGGAGAAGCCGGGCCTGAGTGGCTTAACGCCACTCAGGCCCAAGCAAGGGGGGGAGGGAAACACCAGCCCCAGTGGGGGGAGAAGCACCCCTCCCTTCCTTCCCTCTCTCCCCCCACCTACCTACCTGTTCCTTCCTTCCCCTCCCCCTTCCTCCCTCCCTCTCCCCTTCCTTCCTTCCTTCCTTCCTTCCTTCCTTCCTTTCTTCTCTCTCTCTTCCCCCACCTACCTACCTACCTTCCTGTTCCTTCCTTCCCCCCTTCCTCCCTCTCTCCCCCCTTCCTTCCTTCTTTCCTTCTCTCTCTCTCCCAACTACCTACCTACCTTACTGTTCCTTTCTTTCTTTCTTTCTTCCTTCCTCCCTCCTTCCTTCCTTTCTTTCTTCCTTCCCCCCTCCCTCCCTCCTTTTCTTTCTTTCTTTTCTCTCCCCCAACTACCTACCTACCTTCCTTCCTGTTCCTTTCCTTCCTTCCTTCCCCCTCCCTCCCTCCCTCCCTTCTTGCCTTCTGACACACTGCCCATGACATCAGGGATGTGTGGCCTTTTGACACTTCCAGTGACGTCAGGGGGTGTGGCATATGCAAATGAGTTATGCTAATGAGCTCCTGCACCTCTTTTTTTACAAAAGGACCCCTGGCTAAAACACACACCACAACTCTAAACAGATTTCATGCTTTCTCATATATATATATATATATATCCTTCAACCTTGCCTCCAAATCCTCTTCATGTTTCTTGGTTTCCCCCCCAAATAATTGTGGCTGTGAATCAGTTACAAAAGATGCATTAATAACTTCAGACAATGTGCCTTTTGTCAAAATTATTATGTCGCCCATAAAAGTTATCCATTTCAGTAACACTCTTAAGAAAGTGGTTTTTAATTAATATTAACAACAGTTTTATGTTGAAACATGTTTTTTTCATTTGGAATGTTTGGAGGTGGAAGAAATGTAGACTTTGTTGCCAAATGAAATCCATTAAGGCTTTTACGTTTAATTATACAATATGTTCACTTGGACTGAGCTAAAAAAAAAATGGGGAAAACTCTACACAGGCTTGTGGCGAAAGAAACCTAGGCCAGCGTTAAGTCTTATGTAGAGTGAGTGAAAAGGCCTCAAGGGGGTGGAACAGCCTTTGCGCTCACTTTGTTATCACCTTATATGGGTTCCTCCAGCAAATATATACTGCAGGGACATCAGGTGAATTAGATAAACCAAGCCCAGCTCAATTACAGTGTAATCACGAACATGGCTTTACCCTTTCTGCTAAACTTTGTAGTTATATCGTCAACAGTATAACAAGTCAGGTCTTCAAATGTGATTTTCCCATTGCTGAACAATGAAGAAAAATTGCCACATTCATTCATTTGATGGCAAATGGAAACGTATGTTACCCACTTACTGTGGTGCATTGTTGAAATATAAATGCACAGCAGTGTTCTATTACTGGAAACACATCTGCACGCCAGTCTCGATGGCAGTAAAATTATTATGGCACTAAAATCCCTTTGATTTTTGCCTATAATAAAGCTACTGCTAAATAAGTTTCAAGCCCAAGGGCTAACATGACCTGGAAATTTAACATATACAATGTCTATTGCATTCATGTGAGATTCTTATCTTCATTTATTATCTTTATTTCATAACATTTTGTATTATTACCTTCATCTCATAACAGTGACCCTCTGGTACGTCGCAAGAAATCAAGACGCGAGGGGAAAACGGTTCTCCTCCAACAATGACAAATCATTTAGTCCCAAAGATTTCTGAATTTTTAAAATGCAATTTGAAGCCTGTATACAAGGAGTGACCTCCGGCAGAGTGAAGGCCACAGAGAGGGACTTCACCACCCACCCACCCGCCCACACTTCTTGCCTATTGAGGACCCCCTTCCATTTTTCTTCTGGGCCAGGGGACCCACAGGGACAGTGTCGGTCTGTGGCAGACGGCAAGAATTGTGCAGAAACCATTTTCTTTTCCTCTACCAATAGAAGCACCGTTCCACTGCTCTTATGCTGGTGGAATGTTACTGCTGTAGTGCTGGGGGAATGGCACCTTAAGCGCCAATGCCGAACCATCTCTCAACTTGACAAGGCAGTTGACAACTTGACAACTTGGAGGCAGTTGACTCCACTCTCTTTCTAGCCATTATAAGCAGGGCTATTTTTGGGCAGGAACGCACAGGAACGGAGTTCCGGCTGGCTCCTGAGTTGGCCCCACCCAGCAGGAACTCATTAGCATAATAGGCCACACCCAACAGCAGGAACTCATTAGGATTGGCTACATTAGGGGCATGTGGCCTAACATGCAAATTAATTCCGGCTACAAAAAAAGCCCTGGGTTTTGACAACAAGCAAGGTAAACAGAATAAGAAGCAAAAGGTAGGTATGGCTGGATGACCACTCTTCTGGTAACATGGGGGTGTGACCTAATGTGCTAATAAGCTGTGCTGTCAGTGGTGTGGCTTAACATGCTAATGAGTTCCTGCTGTTGGGTGTGGCCTATTATGCTAATTAGTTCCTGCTGGGCTTTTTCTACAAAAAAAAGCCCTGATTATAAGAATGGTACAGATCTGCCATGCTGCTCCAATAACAAGGGAACTGGCCAAAAGGAACATATGATCAATTATTTTAGAGGCTAACATAAAGACCTGGGCACCACTGCTGCCTCTGGACAACCATACAAACACCTGCTTTATTTACAAAGAAGGAGGAGGAGGAGGAGGAGAAGAAGAAGAAGAAGAAGAGAAGTTGGATTCATGCCCTGCCCTTCACTCGGAGTCTCAGAATGGCTTACAATCTCCTTCCCTTCCTCTCTCCACAACAGACCCCCTGTGAGGTAGGTGGGGCTGAGCGAGCTCTGAGAGAACTGCTGTTGAGAGAACAGCTCTGAAAGAACTGGGACTGACTCAAGATCCCGCCAGCTGGCTGCATGTGGAATCAAACTTGGTCCTCCAGATTAGAGTTCACCGCTCTTAACCACTACACCAAACTGGCTCTCTTTGGTTAATTTACCATTCTGAGAAAATTCACACGAATGCTTCTTAGAAGACAAATACTTAAACACATCCACAAACACACGCAATGGGTGCCATGTTTATTTATTTATTTATTATTTCCCACCCTTCCCTGAATTCACAGAGCTCAGGGCGATTAACAACAGAAGATATACAACATAAAATCCCCAAAAATAAACCAGTTAAAAGTTAGAGGTTGTCACAGGAACTTTTATGCCCATGGACAATTAAAATAACAGATCTTACCTGGATGTTGTGAAAATGCCATAGACCAGTGTTGTTCTCGGGTTATCTGTTTCTAGTAGGAATACATCCTCTGTGGAAAAGAAATAACACAGCTACTCAATCTGTTCACTATTTTGTGATTTCCAGCCCTCAGACTGATGCCCTGCCCTTAATCCGACCTGAAACTGATAAAACATTTTGCTTTGTCTATAAATGGTCAGACAGCCATATAACATGCTTCTCGTAACATCAGCAAGAACCAATTTCCCCCAAAAAACTAGTGTTGCAAAGTTAAGGTGTCAAGTGGGTAAGCCCAATACTTTCACCCCCATGGCAGCCACTGTTACAGTTAAGTTTCCAAATGGAGAAAAAAGTGGCTCCCAGGCGCCACTTCAAGAGGCAAAAATAGGGGCAAGGAATGAGTGATGCATTTCTCCCTGCGCACTGTGGTTGTGATCAGAACTGGGCCCATGTCCCAGGCTATGACAGATACTTGCACTTGATCAGATTTGCTTCCAGTATATTAAACGTATATTAAACTTCCAGTATATTAAACATATTTGAGGCCCCCCCCTTAATTGTTAGGATCTAAAATTTTGTCATTTAATTCCTATACTTAAGAACTGCTATTGCTCACATCCATACATCTATATACTAATAGCCAAGTGGCCACCCCCATGTGGTTATCTAAATCCATGAGGGGGGCACTTGGAGGAGAGAAAGATTTTCCTACACACGGGGGGCACTCTCACTGTGTGCAGAAAAATCTGAAAAGTTTTTAAAAATATTCTGGGGATATTTAAATGCCCCCAAAAGTTAAAGAGTATCCCCTGCACATGCGCAGGGAACGCTCTTGGAACTGTGGCGGCCGGGTGGTTGGGAGGCATTCAAGCCTTGCCGCCAGTGCCAGGAGGGGTGGGAAGGAGATTGGTGGGCCCAGCGAGCACCTCTCGGGCCTTGCTGGTGCCTCTCGGGCCTCACTGGTGCCCGTGGAGGGGGGTGGGAAGGAGCTGCAGGCCTGGCGAGTGCCTCTCAGCCCTCGCTGGTGCCCGTGGGGGGGGGAAGTTGCTGTGGGCCCGGCAAGCACCTCTTGGGCCTCGCTGGTGCCCGTGGGGGGGGGGCAGGGAAGGAGCTGCTGTTGTCGGGGAGGGCAGGGCGATGGAGGGGAGTGAGGCTCACCTGCAGGTGCTTCCTCCCAATGTGGAGCTCCTCTCCCCCCCACGAGTATCACGGGTCCTCCTGCTGGAAGCAATGGACCTCGCCAACTCTTCCCCTCACCAGCTCTTCCCCCCACCAGCTCTTCCCACCCCCCGGTGACGGCTTCACCAGGACAACTGGGGACGGGGGGAGAGAAATCGTCGGGTAGACCTCTGGAGGCCAGGTCTACCCAGCCCTTTCCACTCTATTGGTAGATTTGGCCTCTGGATGTCCTTTGGAGGCTAGGTCTACCAATAGAGTGGAAAGGAATCTCTGGAGGCCAGGTCTACCCAGCCCTTTCCACTCTATTGGTAGACCTGGCCTCCAGAGGTCCTTTGGAGGCCAGGTCTACCAATAGAGTGGAAAGGGTTGAATAGACCTGTTCTCTGGAGGCCAAATCTACCTGCCCCTTTCCACTCTATTGGTAGACCTGGCCTCCAGAGAACAGATCTACCTGCCCCAGTAGCGGTTGGAGCGGGGGGGGGGGAATCACCGGGAGGGAGGAAGAGGACTTACCTGGGGCTGCAGCCTTTAGGAATCCTCCCCCCCGTGAGTATTGCAGGTCCCTGCCTCTTTTAGTATACTATATGTTTAAAACAACATAGTACTTACACTACACAAAATCTGGTGAACTTATCTATAGCAGATAATGACTAGTAGATCTGGAAAACTGCTCCCCCCCACAATTTATCAGTAAAGAGTCTCTGAGTAGGATGAACCTGTCTGTGGATCAGTGTTTCCAAACCTGTGCGTCCTAACCCAAAAGTGCTTTGTGAAGCCTATAAATGTGGGTAGGGATGGACACAAACCAGCTGATGAACCAGAGTTCATCACAAATTTTGGCCAGCTGGGATTTCACAAATTGAAGTTCATGAACTGATGAACCACAATGAACTTCCTTGAAATTTGGGGGCAGCTCGTGATGGTTTGTGACTTATTTTTACATTTCTGTACTTTGACGTTACTAACATTTTACCTAATTCATCAAAGTAGGTTTCTGTTCCATCGTCATCCATTACTGAACACACAAGTCTTGCCTTCAAATAAGTTGTCCACTTGTTCACAAGGCTTCGCTGTCCACCTGTGTCATTCTGAAAAGAAACAAAAAAATTACAAGCGGAAGCAAGGTATTCTGACATCTGGTGGTCTCTGCACTAATATTCTGTCTCTGCCTAAGTTTATACAAACAGGATGCAGGATGCACCCACACAACAGTGGAGACAGCAGTGTAGCAATCATTTGCAACTGGATTGTCTTGTCCACACAGAAAAATCCAGCTGCAAACAATTGCAATTGCAGATGATTATGAAATATTCAATGATGCATCAATGCACAAACCGTCAGGGAACTGTCAACTTCCAGCTCTTGCCTTGGGAACAACCATCATAACAAGCTGTTTCTGGGCATATTCAACGCATAATCAAATAACCAACTGAACATTTGCTTACTGATCAATAAATACTGGAGACAAATATGAAGTTAAGGTGTCTGCAATGCAACCATGTTGTAGAGCTTTCCTGGGCCATATTAAACTCAGACTGTTGGGAGGTAGACTTCATGTTCAAATGTTTTTCTCCAAAATAAAGTATTTGAGCCCAGCCTTCTCCCTTATTTGCCAGTTATCTACATGTGGGGTTTCCCCCACAGAGTATATACAAGTATGCTACACCCCACCTATGGTCTAATGCAGGGGTGGGCAATTGTTTTGGCTCAGGGGCCGCTTTGTGGGTGCGGAGGCTAGTGGAGGGCCGCACCTTTTAAAATGATTGCATTCATTAGTTAACTTTGCATTTCAGAAAAGATATAAATTGTATCATAAAAATCAATAAATATAAATTAAATAAAACAATGGTAGTTTTATTCAATTTATTTATTGTATTAATTTCATATCATCTATACCTGCAAGCACATTTAATTTTAGAATCAGTTTAATGAGACAAATGTACCCTATCACACTTTTCTACAACTTTTTTCAAATCAGGAGTGAGACTGCTTGTTGAGATTCTCATCACAGCCTGCAAGTTAATGTCTGTCAAATGTCTGTTAATGTCTATATTTACTCTTGTTGATCTTCATGCAAGAGCAGCTTTGCTCACAAATATATGTAGACCCAAATATAGAGAGCATTTTCCCAGCAAAGTTCTTTATACATGGAAATTTTTCAGCAGACAAAGATTTGTAAAAGTCAACTAATGTCACAGCATTAAACATTTCTCCTCAGGTGCTGACAGTGGCCAACTGTCTTGGCTGGCCGCAAAAAACTCTGTGGCGGGGCCGCATGTGGCCCCCGGGCCGCCATTTGCCCACCCCTGGTCTAATGTGTCAAAGAAAACTACATCATCTAGTCCTGCTGGATGTGCAGACCGGCAAGCAGTCAGACAAAAGCAATGGTGCCAGGTGACTGACACACGATGGAAGATATATTTTCCTTTCTAACAGTGACCGTCAAGACAGTGACCCTGTCCGACACTTCCTGAAGAGATTCTTAATTCTTCTTGCAAAGTTGTCAAGGGAGCAATAGTATACACCCGTCGAGCTCTTGTCCTTCTGAAGGCTGCTCTTATAAACCTTGGCACTGACGGCACAAATAAAATTGTGCCCTAAACTTTTAAGAAGTCATCTGGGATTCATTGTGATAACAATGGCTTAATATTTAACATCTTCTGTAAAATGCATCGGGGCCTGTTTGAAAAACAAAACAGGAGAAACAAAGCCTAGGTCATGTGTTGCGTTGTTTCAGCACAGAAGGAACCAAATAAAGGCAAAACAGAGCTATTCCACTGCTTCCCCTAGTAATGTTAAAGGGAAACTTAACTCCCCTACAAGTTACAAAGAATGGTAGTTCTGGGTCAGTAAGAATTGTGGAGATGAAGTCTCCTTAAGCAGTACAAAAAGGAAAAGCTAAGTGGTTCACAAAGTGGAGGGGGGAGGTGGGGGGGTGAAACTCTATTGCATGTGCAGCAGTAAGGAGGCAGCACTGTGTTGCACCCAGAGGTCCTTTCGTAGAAAAAGAGGTGCAGGAGTTCATTAGCATAACCCATTAGCATAACCCATTAGCATAACTCATTAGCATAACGCATTAGCATATGCCACGTCCCCTGACATCACCAGAAGTGTGTCAGAAAGGGAATCTCAGTTTCAGCCCCATTATACCCTATGGGCCATTGAAATCAATGGCAAAAATTCATAGGGCATATGAGGGGCTGGAGAAAAGGGGATTTGAGGGAGAGGCTCCAAACTTGTAGGGTAGCTGCTGGGACCTCTCCTCGAAATACCCACCAAGTTTCAAGAAGATTGGACCAGGGGGTCCAATTCTACGGGCCCCCAAACAGGTTGCCCCCATTGTTCTCTATGGTGGGAAAAAATGTTAACTTTTTTCCTCCAATAGAGAACAGTGGAGGGAATGGGGGCAACCTGTTTGGGGGCCCGTAGAATTAGACCCCTTGGTCCAATCTTCTTAAAACTTGGTGGGTATTTCGAGGAGAGGCCTCAGCAGCTACCCTGCAAGTTTGGAGCCTCTCCCTCAAACCCCCTCTCCTACAGTTGCTTTTAAAGTTGCTGCCAAATTTCAGCGGCAATTCAGCAGTGGGATGAATCAGATTAGAGAATCTGATTCGGCCCGTGGCTGCCCTAGCGGCCAGTCCTGAGCTGGCGGAGCTTCGCTCCGCCTCGCTCCGGCCCCAACAGACCCCTGGTTGTACCCACAGTGGGGCTCTGTTTCGTGTACAGTGATTTGCGGAGTGGGGGCAGGTTGCCTGTAAACCACTTCTCTCTCCCTACCTGCAGCAGCAGCAACTGCACCTCCACCTGCAGGGGGAAGGGAGCACACAGTGGAAAGTTCTATAACGTCTGGCACTTGTCTCAGAACTCTGCAGCCCCCTGCAAATGGCAGCCATTGCTGTTGACTTGAATGAAGACCACCAGCTTTAGTTTCCAGTTACAGATTTGGTGGAAAGGACATAACTATGATCCATGGGATTATGTGATCAGTTGACAATATGCAATAATGTTATCAGAAATAATGGTACAATGGCAGAGGCACAGTGTAATCCTACATCTTGCTAACAGGATTGAAGTCAATGTGATGAGAAGGGTGTGTTTCTCCTTAGGATGGCAGTGATAGACGCAAAAGGCACTGCCTTCACAGATAAGATTCTGGTCACAATGACAATTACCACAGGTAGAATGGATTTTATTACTGAAATAAGAGCACTTTGAAACTTTTGAAGCCACAAAAATATACAGAGAGAGATACTGCAGAGCAGGCAATGCATGAAGGGAAAATGTGTGTGTGTGTATCTGTGCACGCAATATATTAAATTTACTGAATAATTTTTATTTAGTAAATGAACTGGCTACCTTTCAACCAGAAAATTTTCCCTAAGGCAGTTCACAATACAATAAAAAGAAATCAGAACCCGTGAAACAACTACTAAATGTAAGAAGCCAGTTTGGTATAGTGGTTAAGTGCGCAATCTCTAATCTGGGAGAATTGGGTTTGATTCCCCATTCTTCCACTTGCACCTGCTGGATGACCTTCGGCAAGCCATAGTTCTCGCCCAGCTGTTCTTGAAAAAGAGCAGTTTCTGTCAGAGCTCTCTCAGCCCCACCTACCTCACAGGGTGTCTGCTGTGGGGAGGGGAAGGGAAAGGAGTTTGTAAGCCGCTCTGAGACTCCCTTGGGTAGTGAAGGGCAGGGTATAAATCCAATCTCTTCTTCTTCTAAGAAAGTGACCACTTTCCACCCTTCAGTGCTGACATATAAATCCCTATGATAGCCCCTTAGTCAAAGGTCCTAAGGTGAGTCTTGAAAGCAGCCTGCAAGGACTTCAGAGATGTGGTCACTCTGACCTTTTGGGGGTAGGCTTTCTCTTGGTGGGGAGTGGTAACAGAAAAGGGTTTTTGAATAAAGCTGGTTTGCCAAGGAAAGCCTTCTGTGTAGATCTCAAGTTTCAGCTTGGACAATTTAGGTGAAGATTGTCTGTTAGTTACTTGAGATCCAAGCTGTTTAGAACCTTACAGGTCAAAACCAGCACCTTGCACTGGGCTCAGAAACTGGAAGATTAACCAACATTTGCTTCATATCATCACAATGGCATTTCACAGTAAGGACCCTGATACAAGGGGATACACTCAGCATGTCTCTAAACTGAAGAACTGTAAAGGTTTCTCTGAATATTCATTTCAGCTCTGTGGTGTAGTAATTATATAGTGCGCTTCTATGTTGATATGCTTCCAGAAAAAACTTTTGAAAGCAAATAAACTGTGATTCACAATTACTTTTTTTTTTCCAAGTAAAATTTCTTATTTTAAAAAGTGTTTTAAGGATTAGAGTGCCAAGGTTCAGGCATCTGGTATGCATAACTTGTTGAGAGGAGAGAGAGAGAGAGTTTTAAATTAAAGTGCAACTATTCCCCCCCCCCCCAAAAAAAGAAAGCCCAGCACAGCACAGCCATGGCAATTTCCAAAGAGCTTTAGATAGGCAGTTACCCTCTGCTGAAAGATCATATCCAGTTATGCAAAGCAGAAATGATCAAGGAAGTCAATAATGCCTCCCTGTAAATGGAAACATGGACGTATTAATCTTGCTCACTTGTTCCATCGTGCTGTTCAAAGTTCTACTGTGCAAAACGAGGCTCGGGCTATTTAGTGGTTCCCTAACAAAGGGCTGTATCTCATTTTGGTGATCCAAAGCAGAACGGTCCAGGTATCATCTTAACACACGGCATTCTTTGTGCTAAACCAATTAAGCTCGCCCAAAATAGTACACAAGAAAGGTTTGCTTACAGGGCATATTCTTGCAATCATTGAATGAATCTGCTTAGTGCTACCACTGTTGTCTGTTAGCTTCTCTTTGAAGAAGAAGTACACTTTAGCATCATTGGGGTCGGTACCATCCGGGATGAGATGAGCATCGACAAAAATTGGCTCTGAAAACAACAGCAGAGAGCAAACCTCATGACCACAGATCAACAATGCAGAATCTGTATTTATGTATGAGTTTAATTAAGAGAAAGCCATTCGAGTGCTCTCTCTACTGGAAAATCATTGATAATACTATGTATGTAAAGTATGGAAATGAATAAAAATCAATAGTAATAAAAAAAACAACAATGCAGAAGCCAGCAAGCAATTGTTTCGAGATCGTTACAGTCTGGAGTACTGAACTGGTTTCAGTGGATACATATTTTGTGAGCTGTTTTTGACTGGAAGTGGGAGAAGAGGATTATAATATTTTTTTTTTCAAATAAATTCAGTACCAGTCGTGAAAGTTCTTGATGTATTTGCCAAGATTTGTCAGTTAATGGGACTTAACACGTGCTCTCTTGTTTTCTGGTTTATCAAGTCTACATACTTAGATGGCTGAACACAATGTTACAGAAAGAGAGAAAATCTGGGATATGATTCTTCATGTATTGATGGAAAGCCCAGTACATATTTCATATCTCACAACTGGCCACAGGCTGGATTTATGCATTTGAGATGTAGCACTGCCATGAAAGTGACAGCAGTAGTACGGTTTTTTCCATGTGATCCTCTCCCTCCAATATAGTTTGTACATCCTTACTATCAGTGCCGCATGAGATGGAGCCAAGGAGAACAGGAACCACTGTTCTCATAATGTGAGAATTAGGACATGCACTGAGGACACAAGACCCAATTCAGTAACCCCTTGATTTCACTGGGATTACTTATTATAAAATGGTCGTAGAACTGCATGGCATCCAATTTGAAGGGCCTGCATATACAGGAAGCATAGCCAAGACATGGGGCTACTAATATTCATATAGCCTTGATCTTTAAAGTATGATGGATAAGCAACAGAATTCCTTCTTCTCAACCCAAAGCATCAGTCCACTTTGATTTGCCGTACCAAGAACATGCTAACCTGCTGTAATATTTTTGTAACTGACAGCATTCTTCGTGCAAAAACCTCAAATAACCTTTATTTCTATGACATCTCAGAGGCATTAAGCCCAGTGATCACTGATGGTCATGCAGCTACTGAAGTCCTACACAAACATGGTGATCTAAGGGAAGTATGTATTCTAAAAGTCTGATTTGTTGCCTTTATGCACAGGCCTATTACTAAATTGAACTCAGCTCTGTGTCCCAGGAACATTTTCCTAGTATCTAAATTTAAGAGATTCATGGTGCAATCCAAAACAGTGTTACACTCTCCTAAACTCAAAGGCCGATTTTGCACTAGTGTTTGCCCCAGGTTTGCCTTCATGCTTGCTCCGGAGCTTCTGGTCGATTTCACACCAGTTGCTCCGGGCTCACGTTTTGCTCTGGAGTATTGCCCTGCTGCACCGGAGTTTCCCTGGAGCAAACAAATCCTGTTTTTAGAGGATTTTCCTGTTTGCTCCAGGGGAGAACCCAAAATGAAAACACACCCACTCGCCCGGCTTTCATCAGGGCTGCCCCACTGTGGGAGTTTCTAATTTTTTTGGGAGAAAACCCTTCGTCACGCTATATCAAAAGGGCTGAGGTTCCAAGTGGGAAAATGAACAAAATACTCTGGAGGAAACTGGGAGGGGACATTCCGGAGAGAACGAGAGGCAACTGGCCAGTGCGAAATCAGCCAAAGAGTTTTGAAGGGTATAATTTTGTTTAGGATTGCACTGTTATTGTATATGGTGGCAGGCCAACACCATTATGTCATTTCTAGTATGGTCCAGAAGTGACATCGTGTCAGATGACACTCTAGTATTCACCTCAAACTCTGTGGTTAAACCAACATAAATGATATCGTTTCCAGAATGTGCCAGAAATGACATCACAACATTACTGGCAGCCCCCCCAAAGTTAAGTCTTTCATGGGTTGCCAAATTGAGACAAGCAACCCTTGTACTCTGGTAATCTATTTACATACTCTGGTAATCCATTTAATTTTTCTGCGCTCGAACTTGTCAAACTGGCATTCTGATAGACATGACCCTCGAGCTCATATTCTAAACCAGCTGTTTTCAAACTTTTGGAAATGGGACCCAGTTCTCCAAAAACTGCATCTCAGGCCGTTTCTCACATTATACAGATTTGTCTTTCAGCCTCTCCCCTCTGCTCATCCTGTTTCTCCTCCTCATTTTTAGTCTGCAGGACAGCTGGTTTTGAGTTCTGATTCACAGTCTGACAACCTACTGCTTTAGGCACAAAATTGTGTTTGGCTGCTGAAAAGTAATGCCTGATGTATTCCCTTCAAAGATCTAAGAATTTATGCAGAATGTTTGCATCCAGGTATTTTTTGCACTCGGATGTTTTCTTGGCCACACACTCTGCATTACTACCTATACGGTATAAGCATCTCTCCTTCCTGCCTTATCTGATCTACTGAATCCTTCTTGGGTAACTTCATATCAATATCGCCAGCACTTAAATGATAATCCCCGTAATCTTAACTTGGAATTACTGAAGGGCTAGTTCAGATATCAGGGAGCCTCCCATATAGCTGCCTCAGAAGCACATGGCTGTTTGCCACTAGGTTAGCAATCAGGCTTCATTTGCACTAAGATACTATTTATGGGAATTGTAGTCTGGAAGAATATAGCATCTTCTTACAGTGGGATGGATCCTACCCCACCCTAGCACTCTATTGAGCAAAGTGTATTTATTTATTGTATTTATTTATTTAAGTGTATATATTTATACCCCACCTTCTATTTGGGTCAAGTTTGAAGCCTTCCTCCAAATTAAGTGGCTTTTCCATTGGAGGAAAACCCACTTAAACTGTTAGAATGTTCCTTAGGTTGGAAGAAGGCTCCTTGGAGGATGGCTGTATCCATGTCCAGTGTCTCTATTCTTGCAGTGCATTCGCAGACACTAAGGCTGAGACACCTGAGTGAAGCATTTGATTAAATGCTGCTTTTTTACATTTCTAACTGGAGGCTGCCATTGGCTTAGAGCAAAGGGAAGCTTTCTACAGATGGAGGGAGGGCTTCCTCAGATTTCCCCCTTCCACAGCTAAACTCCAACTCCTCCTTATGTTGTTCTTGGGGGTCCCTGTCTTTCTGGATCAGCATTTGGGGAGAATTTTGAGATCCAGGAGGAGTGGGGAGGCAGGGAAGTCCCACGCTGCTGATGAAAGTCCCTTCTGTCAGCAGAAACTGCCAACAGACCCAACCCACTGTCATCTTAGAAGGCAAAGGATGTAATCTGATACCAGTTCTATCCAGAACCAATTAAGTCTTCATGTCATTCGAAAAAGGAAAAAAAGCCTCCTGATGAGGGCCCAATACGTCTCTCCTCCCACCCCTTTACCTTTTTGTTGCTGTTTCTTGATTTTTACTTACCGTCTTGGTGAATAGTCCTGGAGAACACAAAAACTCTCACACTGGACTTAATAAATGGTATTTCGCTGCTTTTGTTTTACCATTTCCACAGTGACTGAGACACTCTCTCTGAGTTGTTGCCATGAGGGCTATCACAACAGCCACATGTAGAACCCTAAGGTGGGGTTTGGGTTGATCCAAAAGACACCACCACTCTAGCATTACCCAAGGACAGGTTCAGCAGAAGTCTCCGTACTCTTTAAGTTAAATGCACAGACTACTGGTACCATGTGAACTAGTCAGAGATATTTTGCATATTGTTTGAGCAAGCTATACAGAGAAAAAATGTACTGTATTTCTACTATACATTGCATTTCTTCATTTCTGACTCACACTTTCTTTAAGTGCGTACTGTGCAAAAAATGAATGTCTTGCAATCAAAGATTTAAACATGGCCACCTTACCACTTAGCCATTTGGAGTTGTGCTGGTCAGTTCTCACTGCATTCCGCCTGGTTAAACTACGAAAAATAGCGGCATCAGTCCCCATGAAATCGATATACATTCCTGAAAATAGCTCTTCATCTGGAGAGAGAGGAAACAGCAAAAACAAATAAACAAAACACAAAATCCTTACTAGCTTTGGAGGAAATTCAGCTTTAGCAATCTATTTTTGCTGAAAACACTGCAGATTTTCTAATTCTGTGATGGGTGGAATGGAAGCAGGATTTCCTTTGAATCATGACAGAAACATCAAGTCCATGACGTGGTAATGGAAATTTTTGGGTAACCATAACATTAAATAAAGTAGGCTTACCACAAATGTGGAACAAACTTTTCATGTGGGATATAATTTTGCGGTGGACTTTAGTTGAGCCAACTTGAGGCGATGAAAATAAGATCACAAAGAATTAATTTTAACTTTCTAAGGGGTGGGAGGAAAGCTTACAAAAGTAACTAAAAAGAACTTCCCATATTATAAGACAAAGATCTCCAATGTTGTGTCTGTTTGGTGCCACAGAAACTACCAATGTATTTCCTGCCACCTGTTTGCTTCTGATGTCTTGGGGATATCTTTTAATCATCAGTTGACTGACCTGTAAAGCTCTGAGCTCATACTGAGTTGATGTGTTGCAGCCATGTGCCTTCAACCTGACCATAGACATAGTCTTTCTTATGTCTCTGGGTTTGGAAAACTCTCAGAGGTGAGGGGATGACAGATTCCTTCTAAGAAGAATCTTTCAAAGAAGAATCTACAGTTTTGAAAAGTGAAATGAAAGCTGCACTGAAAGCAATGAGGAAAAATAAATCAACAAGACTATTTGGGATATCAGTAGAGCTACTCCAAGCCACAGAGGTGGAGTCCATCAAAATCTTAACAAGGCTATGCCAACTAAAATGGAAAACAAGACAATGGCTGACAGACAGGAAATGTTCTATCTACACTCCAATTCTGGGGGAGAAAGAGACATCAAAGACTTCAGCAAGTATTGGACCATTGCATTAATTTCTTGTGCCAACAAAGTGATGCTTAAAACCTTACAACAAAGTTGGACATTGAAGAAAGCTGACAGGAAGAAAGGTGATTTACTTGAAATGTGGTGTTGGAGAAAAGTTTTATGGCTAATCATTAAAACGGGTCTACCTTTCTGATATGGACCTTGCATTAATGCTTTTTACTTCTTTTATCTTTTCCAGTATTAAAAGATATTTCGTTATGAACGACGTAATTTTTGTATCATACTAGAGAATATGTAAGGCAACCCTTTGCCCTATTTAGACTGTGTTTTAATTCATTTTACAGGTAATTTTAATTTTTTAAAAAATTCTTTGAAATTATTATTTTGTATGAACATTTTAATTGGATTTATGATTGTATGTTTTACTTTGTATTAGATCCCCTGACAAAGCACATAGTGAAACACATATTGATCTAGAAGATCTAACAAACCTGCTGAATTTTGCACCTTGTTCCTAAGTCATCAGCCAAAACAGAAACCACAACCAAGAAATCAGAAGGCGATTGAAACAGGGAGGAATAGCCATTAAGGCGCTAGAAACAATCTTTAAGTCTAAGGATGTGTCACTGGCAACTAAGATCAAAGTGATCCGTACTACAGTATCCCCCCCCCCCCCTTACCATGTATGGGTGTGGAAGTTGGACATTGAAGAAAGCTGACAGGAAGAAAGGTCATTCACTTGAAATGTGGTGTTGGAGGAGAGTTTTATGGCTGCCACGGACCACAACCCCCCCCCCCCAAATAAGTGGGTTTCAGATAAAATCAAGCCTGAACTCTCCCTAGAAGCTAAAATGACTAAACTGAGGCCATCGTACTTTGGTAACATTCCAGAAGTACTCGAAAAGACAATCATACTTGGAAAAGTTAAAGGCAGAAGGAAAAGAGGAAGACTCAATCTGAGATAGGTTGACTCAATAAAGGAAGCCATGGCCTTCAGTTTGTAACATGTGAGCAATGCTATTAATAATAGAACATTTTGGAGGCTGTTAATTCATTGGAAAAGACTTGGCAGCAAATAACACCCACAAGAAGGTCTCACAGGGATCAAATAGTGTCCTTTCTTTGGGAGCTAAAACCAATTGGATCCCTTCCTTGCTGTTAGCCACAAAATTCCATAAGTGCCTACACAGTCAACAAGATAAGGGAAACCTGTCCTAAGCAAAGGATGTTTACCCCACTCCTAGAATGAATCTTGGACAGAGTTTCCCCTCAGTTGCTGCGTCCTAGGAAGAAGTTAAAACACAGGCAAATGGAAGTGAATAGCTGAGGTACACAGCAAGCAATCAATCTTGTTCCTGTTCACAGTGGAGGGGAAAATATTTAAGATACCCTTGTCTGTGTTTTGGGGTACATGTTGAGAAATTTTGGGAATAGGAGCCATATGGAAAAGCAATGAAAGGAAAAAACTGACAAGGCCACACTCACAGCATGGGGCCAAAAAGCCTGAATCTCTTAACGAAGAATTCCCGGTCTGGTTCCTTTTGCCTCACACAGAGGAATGAGTGACTGCGTACAGCCAATGTTGGCAGAATTCAGCTCCTGACTGAATTAAAAATATGGCCTCATTTCAGAAAGCTAAATAATAGAGACATACTCCATGTAAAAACCGGACTCAGAATCCCGCAGGCTTTAGCCTGTTGAACATGACTGAAGAGAATGTATCATCTCAAAAAACAAAACCTGAACATTTTAAATTAGAGTCCAAGTGAATTTCAAAGTCTTTCCATCAAGGGAAATAGGCACTAAGCCTAGACTGGCAATAATAGAATTATGTACCTAAATACTTTGCAATGATCAATTCAGCTCGTATGTCGCAGAGTACCCAAAAATGAATTTCAGTTTCTCTTGTCGTGGGCCAACAATGCAAACCCCATGGGCTGGCAAGGCTGCCCCAAAACACAAAATGTTTGCCAAACCCCCCTCTGATTTTCACAAGAGCTGAGAACAAGTGCTTGAATCCCTCATCCTCCTATGGGGATCCTTAGGATTGTTGTTTGCAGATCCCTCTCCAACTGTAAGAAATACCACCTCATACATGAGTCTGCTTAAATTTTGTTATTTTGGGGTTGTTGCTAAGGTCATGAACTGGTAGGGCTGCCAAGTCTGGGTTGGAAAATACCTGGAGACTTTGGGGGTGGAGCCAGGAGAGGGAGGGGTTTGGGGAAGGGAGGGGCCTCAGTATGGTACAATGCCATAGAGTCCACCCTTCAAAGCAGCCATTTTCTCCAGGGGAGCTGATCTCTGTCAGCTGGAGATCAGTTGTAAAAACGAGTCTCCAGGTCCCACCTGGAGGCTGGCAAGCCTATGAACTGGACACCTATTATGCAACCTGATATAATGGTGTATCTTAAAGTTGCCTGCATGATTTTCTTTCAGCAAGGGCAGGATGAAACCTGTTATGTAGGGGAAGGGCCGCAACTGGAGAATGTGTTTTGCTTTTGAATTGTGAGATCTTACTGCCTCAGACTTCTCCTGCTGATACTGAACTGTTCAAACAGCAATAGATTTATCATTAACTTCAAGACCAAGTGGAGCTTAGTAACATAAAGAGTAAGCCATGCTTTAGGAAGTTCAAAAATCCTTATTTATAAATTCAGTAGGGTACAGGGCAGATGGTAACACCTGCAAGCCACAGTTTGTATAACATTAGCCAGCCTTGGCAATAACTACCTACCTATTCCTTGCTTGGGGGTGGGGATCTTACCTACCATGGATAATCCTATACCTGGAGGGATGCTAACCATTTACTTACATTTAAATGTACACCTCGCTTCTCTGAAATGAGGCTCACAAAGTGGCTTGCAATAAAACAAAAGAGTGAAATTCTTATTGAAACTGATTAGATATTTTAATGTATAAGCCTAATTAACAAAAAGGAATCATAAAAATCAACAGGTGCTACGGCCATGGAAGCCTAGAGGAAAAGCCTCCAATGAGCAACCCTATCTGATCCTACTAGGGATAGAATCCCATCAATTCAGATAGAGAGACAACTTCAGGTGAAAGAGAAGCTGCTGCATTCTGGAACAGTAGAAGTTTCTGAAGTGCCTGGTCCTTGAACCAACCCTATCAAATCCAGATCCACAGCAGAAGGCCCACCAAGAATTTCTGCCTTGTCTGGGATGAATTTCTGGCTTGTCTATTTGCTCTCATTCAATAATTTGTGGAGAACCTGCCACAACTCAGGAGGTAGCAAAAGTGAGGCAAAGATAACAAAACAATGGCACTGCTCTTCAAGCCATGCTAACTGGTGTTCCCATCTTACTTATCTTCAAACTAGGAGTGGAATTGGGTTTTCTAAACCCTAAATACTTGCAATTAACATTACAAGGCAACTAGGAAAATGAAGGAGCAATTTATTCTGGAGAGGGAAGCAAGGAGCTGTTGTTTCTGATCTAGGAAGATCAGTGAAAGCATTTAATCTGCCCCAGAATTTGGTGGTCTTAAGTGAGACACTCGCCCCAATATGGTTGTGTGCACTTGTGACACCACAGAGAAAGGCTGAATTAGTAATTGATCTATGCATCCCTAAACTGGTGAATGCAAGACATGCTAAAATATTGGCATCTGGATTAGGTCAATGTCTAAAACCTTTGTTCCCAACAGTAGGGTAGGAACCCTACTGGATCCCATCAGGATCCCATCTGCCATATGGCCTACAGACCTACAAAGTTGTAAGAGTTACTGGAATAATGTAGGCAAAGGGCTTTACACACTGAAGACACATTGTATAAAACCAAGTATTAATTAATTTGCCTTTCTGTCATGCACCCCCATCATTTCCTATCATTTGCAGTTCAGTCCTAAGCAGAGTTACACCTAACTCCACTGAAATCAGTGGGTTTAGCAGAGTGTAAACCTTCTTAAGGTTGCACTGTTACTCTGTACAGGATAGCTTATAAGAGCTCAGGTTAATGGTTCTCATAAGCTCCTGTGTTTAAACCAATTTCTTTTTTTTTCTTTTTTTTTAAAAAAGTCTGGAAAGGCACTATGCTATTCCTAATCCCCTTGCATACCAGTTTTATGACGTCTTAAGCATTCCTAGAGTCTACTTGTCTAATCAGGTACCAAAAAAATTCTGTCAGCTCTACATCCTTTTAGCTTAATTCTTAAATTCCCCCAAACAATTTGCCTTACTGAGTACATAGCTAAGACACATTCTTCAGAATTCTTTCTAAAGTGATATATACTTGAGGCACGTCAACTTTTATGAAATCACAGAACGCTCTGAAGACAAAAGGAAGACGCCCAGAACTATTATGTTTGCCTCAGGACTCCGGGGCGGGGGGGGGGGGGGGAGAGAACATTATAAACAAGCATGTTGAAACGACTGCTTGAAAGTAAATTCGCAGACCATGGTTATGAAGAAACCTGATAGCATTACCTGGGGCTTTTCAGTTTAGAAAAAAAGACAGCTGAGGGGGGAGATGATAGAGGTTTATAAAATGATCCCTGGGGTAGGAAAAGTAGATAGAGAGAGCTTTTTTTCTTGCTCTTCCCTAATATTCGTCCTTGGGGGCACCTAGTGAAGTTCGATGTGCAGTAGATTCAGGACAGACAAAAGGAAACACTTCTTTCCTCAACAAGTAATTAAGTTGTGAACTTCTGCTTACAATAGCACTATGAGTGTAGCTGACAGTAATAGCAGATCCTCCCATTAAATAACACATGGGGCAAAGCATAAGATCCCTCTCCAGTATTCTTCCATTTCCTATCTTGGTTGTGCTGCTAATATCTTATGTTCACACAGACTGGAAGACAGCCAACAGGTATGAGTGCTTTTCAAATCACATTTGTGTATTGGTCACTGAGGTGAACTTGCAATTATGTTTGATTGCCATGGATTTCAATACAATTTTCTTACCGAAGTTTGTTCCCAGTGCATTTGAAGAATTTGGGTTTGGGGGGGTTTCAATGAATTTTTTTGTTGACTTGCAAATAAATTTCCCGAGCACCTGAACATTTTAAATGGCAATGAGTCTGCTTAAATGCAGAACACTACAACTTTTTAAAAATTCTAAGAAAATCAAGGGATTTTAAATAGAACACTACTCTTTTTGGGAGCCAGTTTGGTGTAGTGGTTAAGTGCGCGGACTCTAATCTGGGAGAACCGGGTTTGATTCCCCACTCCTCCACTTGCACCTGGCTGGATGACCTTGGGCAAGCCATAGCTCTGTACCAGCTGTTCCCTCAAGGACAGCTTGGGAAAGAGCTCTCTCAGCCCCACCTACCTCACAGGGTGTCTGTTGTGGGGAGGGGAAGGGGAAGGAGTTTGTAAGCCGCTCTGAGACTACAAATGAAGGGTGGGGTATAAATCCAATCTCTTCTTCTTCTCTTACATCTGTGGTGAAGAAAACCTTGGACTTGGGAGCTACATTTCCCCAAACTAAGACACACTACCTACCTCACAGAGTGCCTGTTGTGGGGAGGGGAAGGGAAAGGAGTTTGTAAGCTGCTCTGAGACTCCAAGTGAGTGAAGGGCGGGGTATAAATCTAATCACTTCTTCTTCTTCTTCTTTTTAAAAAAACAAAAACAAAAAACCTTCATGTGGCAAGCTTTGGAGGGAGGATGAATCAATGATCCTCCTCCAACAGTTGATTTTGGAGGGAGTGGAAAAGTCAGGACCACAGTACACTAAAATCACTGTCTCCGCGGTTTGTTTTTAACTGCTATGAAGCAGAAAAACTGAACCCTTCTGTCAGTGGTTTTCTTCCCTTTGTTCAGGAAAATCCCCAGTCAATCTGGGAGAAATCTAGAGCGCAACTGTATCTCTTCCTTTGGCTAAAACTGCAGGCATGGTGAGCTGCTTGCTTTGTAATTGTAGGATTAGACACAGAGTCGTGATCCACAGATTTACAGTCAAAGGTTCCCCTCACTATATTGCAAAGTGCACCGTGTTCCACCTCTGCAGGAAATGGCGGCAGCTGCCAGCACATTAAAGAGCAAAGGCTGGTTAAGCGTCAAGAAGGCTGGATTTGTAGGCAGCTGTTTCCAGCTGGGTGGCTGGCAGGGCCCTGATGATAACATGCTGGCTGCAAGCAGGCAAAGGGCAAAAGAAAAAACAACAGTAACAGCAACTGAGCACAGCTAATAACTTCAAGACACCACCCAATCCACGTTGTGATTCATTATTTCTTAGCCTCCCTTTCATTCCAAAGCAGATTCCATTCATTTCTTGCTTGAGAAATGAACAATGGGCTGAGTTTATGGTGCAAACTTTACTGTGCGTATCTATTTTGGTAGACACTGAAAGATCATGAGGCCTCTAATATACTGCCTTCTTGGGAAATTATGGGAAAAGATGGATAAACTACAGAAATTGGGTTGCTTTTTTTTTCAGTCTAGGGATAATTCCAAAAAACTTCTCATATGAATTTCCCTTCCCACTTTACTTAACTTGTTTCAGAAGTGGAACCAGTGCGTTAATAATTCTCCATTGTTCTCCACTCCCACCCACTGCCTTAATGTTGTACACAGTGTAGTGAATATACAGATGGCCACAGCTTTCGGTTCTTGGGTTGATGTGCGTGTGTGTTGTTGGACGGAGTCACATGATCACATGTATGCAGTAGCAAAACACTAG
The DNA here is from genome assembly GCA_029233225.1 of Lepidodactylus listeri. Taxonomy (NCBI): domain Eukaryota; kingdom Metazoa; phylum Chordata; class Lepidosauria; order Squamata; family Gekkonidae; genus Lepidodactylus; species Lepidodactylus listeri. The sequence goes on from JARCFY010000008.1 coordinate 102,709,371, forward strand.
GTATAAAGGACTGTTCGTAGGATCACATCAAGACTGATATTGTACAATTTTTCATCACTGAAGACCAGTGGTCTCCAACCTTTTTGAGGCTGTGGGCACCTTTGCGATTGTTGAGAGGAAGTGGTGAGCGCACAACCCCAAAATTGCTTCCATAGGCAACAGATCTAAACCGAAAATGGCTGCCTCAGGAGGGGAAACCAAACATTACACCTACCCCCTAACATCTCCCGGGAAGAGGAATGGAACCACACTCTTACAACCGAAAAAACTAGTTGTTTACCAGTCCACCTCATCCTCATGTAAATGAGGGAACACAATAACAAGCCCTGCCCTACAATAGCCCTACTCTTTTTCTGAAAAGTTTGGTGGGCTCCAAGAGAAGCACTGATGGGTGCCATGGCAACCACAGGCACCACCACCACCACCTGCGGTAGACTACATAAACTACAGAAAACAGTAAACCCTTCAGTTCTCAGTTTAAAAATCCTCATCATTAAAGAGGAATTTGGATGGAATGGAAATTAAGGGAGAATAGGGCTGCCAATCTCCAGGTGGTGGCTGGAGATCTCCTGGGATTACAACTGATCTCCTGGGATTACAACTGATCTCTAGGTGACAGTGTTCAGTTCACAGGGAGAAAATGGCCACATTGGAAGGCGGACTGTATGGCATTATACCCTACTGAACCCCTCCACTCCACAAACTCCGCCCTCTTCAGGCTCCATCCCCAACATCTTCAGCTATTTTGCAGTCCAGAGCTGGCAACCCTATGAGAGAATGAAATTTCAGAATTTTTTTTTTTTAATCTACCATGCTTTCTCTAGTAGGGGACTTAAGGCGGTTCACAAACCAAAAGCATAAATTAAAATCAATCATCTCCTGTCACAAACAGAAATAAATGCCCAAGTAATTAGCATCAACGTAACTCCAAATCCTGCCTAAAAGGGTTCACTTTACTTAGCCTCCTAAATTCTAGTAGAGGAGAGGGCTGACTAACCTACCCAGCAAGACTGTGCCTTAATGTTGGTACTGCTATGGAGAAGGCCCGTGTCTGGGCAGTGGGCAATCCTTCATAACCAAGTGGGGGAATTTTCAGCAAACAAAGTGATGGTCAGAGTGCAGCAGTTGCAGGGGTCAATACAGGGAGGTTTAAGCACCAACACCATGAACTCAATCCACAAATCAAGTGGGAAGCCAGTGCAGACGTTCTGGGACAGGTGGTCTATGACCAAATGTAAACATAAATAATATAAAGAAATAAAAATCTGAATTATTCAAAAGGGCTTTTCTACACAGGCAGTAGAGTTGCATTGTACTAAACGATCAATTATTAGGGACTGTGGTCTGTATTACTGTGTTTAGCTTGTTGAAACGAAGGTCCAACTATGTCAATTTTGCATCATTTACTATGTTGTGTTAATAATGTGCTTTGCTTTAGTACTGTTTTTAGATTTCTGATCCTATTGTACTCTTTATCGAATGTCTCGTCCTGTCGATTATATTGATTCATTCTGTGAAATCTGCCTGGAGTCCACGTGAGAAAGGTGGACTATAAATAATGCAAATAAACGAATACATATACAATGGGCTAGCAATAGTTTCTTCAGACAAGCTATAGTTTCTACCATCTTCAAGAGAAGTAAAGGAACCGTATCATTCTGAGACAAGGTCTAATTATTTTCAATACCAAGCAAAATAGAATTTGTGAGCAAATCTGCATGTATTCAGTATGAACTTAACTGGGTCTATGGATTTCCTATCACATCATAGCTGGAATGAGAGAAGCTGGAGATTCAAATGTTCTTATCTCTGATAGATTTTGGCTGCATGTGAATCTATTGTATAAAAATAACCTCCTGGTACTCCTTCCATTTCATAGCTATATTGGGTTGCACAGGCCAGGTGTAAGGGTAGAACGTTGGATCAGAAGACAAGATGTATGCACTCCCCCTCTTTATAAGGAGGGCAATTTCCTCCATCGCATGTTGATATTTACTTCTACAACCAGCACCCTAACATTAGGGTGCTCAATTTCCCAGATTTCCCTGCCTCTTTATCCATCCTTCCTTTGGGTAGGCAACTCTGAGGGTGGTGCAGGCTACCCCTCTTTCCTTTGGGGGGCAGAGCCAGGGCTATTTTCTCCCCTTGCCACTGCAATAATAGTTTCAGCAGCCACTGACACACAGGCCAGGCCAGAGGAATTCTTGGACCGTAACACTTGCCCTAGATGGGAGAAGAACCATAAAGACCACTACTGTCTGCAGCCACGAGGGGTGCAGGGAAGTCTGTGCATAGCAAAAAGCACTCTAGGATCGGCTAGACTTTCCTTTCTCCAAGACCCAAGCAAACTTGCTTAACTGATCATACAACCTAGACAGCATGCTGATAGCTGCTTCAGTAATTCCCAGCCTGTAAGTCATGTTCTCCAATAGTTTAGCTTTTCTCTCTTCCTTTCCTTCCACCCAGCTCAGTCAGCTTCTTGCAAAGCAGTAGTTAGTGTTGCAGTAACATAAAACAACCTTTCAATCTCTTACTTTCTCTCCCTCTTTTCCATGCATTTCTCATTTATTTCTGTCTCCCTTCATCTAATTTTTCAATGCCCCCCCTTTATTTTCACTTCTTGGTCTCCAGGCATCATTCCTATCCTGCTTGGTGACAGAAAGTATTTAAGAGTAGTATAGTAGCAAACCTTTGTTAATATTATGAACAGAAGGCACTGGATTTGCTGGGCACTGTACATTGCACTGGTTCTGCTGAGCTTCCACTCCCCCTTGCCTGGACTGTGTTTCTGTGCTTGTCCTCAGCTGGCATTGCCACAATAGCATTGAGTTTGCTGGGTCCTGTACATTGCACTGGTTCTGCTGGGCTTCCACTCCCCCTTGCCTGGACTGTGTTTCTGTGCTTGTCCTCAGCTGGCATCGCCACAATGGCATTGAGGTTGCTGGGTCCTGTACATTGCACTGGTTCTGCTGGGCTTGTGAAAATGCCCCACCCCTTCAGTTTCTACTGCAGAGATTCTCTGGTTTGACTTTAGTCCTTTGGAAACAATGAAGGGTGGGGATATCTTCGGGGGGGGGGGGATTAGTGTGTTTCTTAACATCTAGTCTGGTGAAGCTTGAGATCACTATTTTGTGATGCTTTGGTTAACATTAGTTGGTAAAAGTTAGTACAAAGGCAGACCCCCTAGCTCTCAGAAATGCCTTGTAGATGTTTGAGATGGTCAGCTCTTGGGCTTCAAAATGGAGAACAGAAGCCCTCCCAAGTTCCTGCTCAGAACACAAGTAGCAGGTCACAGCTGACTTAAGGAGACCCTGTAGGGTTTTTAAGGCAATAGACATTCGGAGGTGGTTTGCCATTGTCTGCCTCCACGTCAGCCCTTTTTTAACCTTCTGAGATCTGACAAGATCAGGCTATCCTGGGGCAGTCCCAGTCAGGGCTAATAAATAATAAATAAATAAATAAATAACATGCTTGGCCCAAGGTTACCCAGCAAGCTTCAGTGGCATGAGTGGGGATTTGAACCTGGAGTTCCCAGAACCTAGTCCAACAATTTAACCACTACACCATGCGGGCTCTCGTGATGGAATAGCATGTTGGAATTTTAATACATTTTTAAAATTAAATCGATTATATATATGAAGTTAAACAGGGGTCCTTTCGTAAAAAAGAGGTGCAGGAGCTCATTAGCATAACTTATTTGCATATGCCACACCCCCTGACGTCACCGGAAGTGTCAAAATGCCACACAAGGAACAGGAAGGAAGGTAGGTAGGTAGGTGGGGGAGAGAGAGAGAAGAAAGAAAGAGAGAAAGTGAGGGAGGGAGGGGGGAAGGAAGAAAGAAAGGAAGGAAGGAGGAAAAAGGGGGGAAGGAAGGAAGAAAGAAAGGAACAGTAAGGTAGGTAGGTAGTTGGTGGGAGAGAGGGAGAGAGAAGGAAGGAAGGAAGGAAGGAAGGAAGGAAGGAAGGAAGGAAGGAAGGAAGGAAGGAAGGGGGAAGAGAGGGAGGAAGGGGGGAAGGAAGGAACAGGAAGGTAGGTAGGTAGGTGGGGGGAGAGAGAAGGAAGGAAGGAAGGAAGGAAGGGGGGAAGGAGGAAGGGAGGAAGGGAGGAAGGGAGAGGGGAAGGAAGGGGGAAAGGAAGGAACAGGAAGGTAGGTAGGTAGGTGGGGGGAGAGAGAAAAGGAAGGAAGGAAGAAAGGGGCGCTTCTCCCGCCACTGGGGGTGGCATTTCGCCCCCCCTTGCTTGGGCCTGAGTGGTGTTAAGCCACTCAGGCCCAGCTTCTCCCTCCCTTGCGCCACCCTCCCGTGCCCCAGGAACAGGTGAGTGGGGGGGAGGGAAGGTCTTCTTCCTGGGGCCGGTGGCCAGCTGCGGTCCCGGGAACAGTGGAGTGGGGGAGGGAGGGGGTTCTTTCTGGGGCTGGCGGCCAGCTGCGGCCCCGGGAACAGTTGATTGGGGGGGAGGGAAGGGCTTCTTCCCCGGGCCGGTGGCGGCCTGCCACAGCCTGGGAAAGGTGAACGGGGGGGGGGAGGTTTTCTTCCGGGAGCGCGGGCCGGGGGGGCGGGGCTTTGTTATGTACCCAGCCCCCTGCCCCTTCTCTCCCGGAGCGGCACCCCGGCATGCCCCGGTGCGCCCCAGCCCCAACGGAGCCCTGAAGTTAAATAAAAGAAAATTTTCACTCTCTGTGTTTCTTTTCTGGCCACTGAAACAAAGTTTGGGTCCAGTGACACCTTTAAAGCTATACTTTGTTCCGCTGCTTCAGACCAACACAGCTATGCACCTGAATCTATTTTCTGGCCATTATTATTATTTATTTATTTTATTTCATGATTATTACTGAAAATAATTTTGTTGTATAGAGGAGGGGCCCTGACCTGGATAGCCCAGCCTAACCTAGCCTGATCTTATCAGATCTCAGAAGCTCAGCAGGGCCAATACGTAAGGCAGGCTACGGCAAACCTCGTCTAAATGTCTCTTGCCTTGAAAATCACATGTGGTCGCCATAAGTCAGCTGTGACTTGTCGAGGGAAAAAATAGAAGAGGGAGGTGTTTAAAAAGTATCCACTCCAGGCACCAGATAGGCTAAGCTGCGGAGTCTTATGAGCAAAAACTCTACTTTGTGAGCTCCTGGCATTAAAGTTGTGAGTGAGCGATTTGGTTGCTGCATAAATTAGTTTGCTCTGGAGCCCTTCTTCCTGAGCTAAGACAAAAACGTGTGAGCCGGAGGCTAAAAAACTGTGAGCTAGCTCACACAAACTCAGCTTAGAGGGAACACTGCTGAGGGGTGACATGATCGAGGTTCATACGATTATACATGGGACAGAGCAGGTAGAGAAAGAAGTACTTTTCTCCCTTTTCTCACAATATAAGAACTCGTGGGCACTCCATGAAATTGCCTGTTCCAACATTGGCTTCTCTTATGTTCTTATCTCTGTAAATATAAGATTGCACATCTTCCTGATTCCTGTTTACTCCATGAAACTGCTGAACAGTCGGGTTAGAATGGATAAAAGGAAGTACTTCTTCACCCAAAGAGTGATTAACATGTGGAATTCACTGCCACAGGAGGTGGTGGTGGCTACAAGCATGGACAGCTTCAAGAGGAAATTGGATAAATATATGGAGCTGAGGTCCATCAGTGGCTATTAGCCACAAAGTATAAATAGGAACTCTAGGTCTGGGGAAAGTGATGCTTTGTATTTTGGTGCTGGGTGGGTGGGGCAAGAGTGGGAGGGCTTCTAGTGTCCTGGCCCCTCTGCTGGACCTCCTGAGGGCACCTGGTATTTTTGGCCACTGTGTGACAGAGTGTTGGACTGGATGGGCCATTGGCCTGATCCAACATTGGCTGCTCTTATGGTCTTATGTTCTTATCTCTGTAAATATAAGATTGCACATCTTTCTGATTCCTGTTCAACAAAATTAAGTGTGGAGAGAGGGGAATATCATGAGCTGTGATCTGTTTCACCTTCTCCACTTACAATCAAAACTGTTGAATGTATTTACAAGGCCGCCACCACCAAGGCTTAAAAGGCTCCCATCCCCAAATGTCTTCCAATAGCCATATTACCTTTTTTACATATGTGCTGAATTTGCACAGGTGTCAGAAACCTTCTGTTTAAAATCTTATAATGAACTCTCCTGAGAGAAACCTTTATAGAAGTTGTTGTCTTTTCCCCCATATCTACCTACAATCTACTTCATTCTCAAATCCTCCTCCCACTTACTAGGGTTGCCAGCCCACAAGTCCAGGCAGGGGTTCCCCCACTTCTGGGGGCTTCAATTTGCCCCTGGCCAGCTGGACAGCGGGGGAAGCCCCACTCCCAAACCCCGCCCCAAAGCGCGACCACCCACCCGGCCACCCCTCTCCCTTCCCCTCGCCCAATTGAAAGAGTTTCAGCCTTTAAAGGGTCTTTTTGTGAGGCGAGTATGCAGCCTGCGACTGTCCCTCTCCCTTCCTCCTGCTAGATAAGGGTCCTCCAGCTGGTCAGCAGGCAATGTGGTCCCCACCAATCAGCTGAAGCCCTTCAAATCGGGCAGGAGGGGAGGGAGAGGGGTGGCCGGGCAGGTCGTCACTCTTGGGGGCGGGGCTTTGAGGCTTGGCTTGGGGGCATCCCCACCCACCCTGAAACACCCCCCCCCCAAATCCGACCACTGGAGCTATGAGGGGACCAGGCAATCCAACCACTTACACTGCAATGCTATGTGCAATTGCTCCAGCTTAAATCCATTGAAATCAAAAGGCTCCGACTGGAGCAACTCTGCACAGGACTGCACTTGGGCCATATCGGTTCCTTTTATTTCCTGAATGCAGGCCTTGAGAACAGCACCAAACAATTACAGCCGCTCAGTCGAATCCCTTTTTACTTCATTCATATAAACAGAATATTTTAAGATAAAAATTAAAAAAAAAATTACTCTAGAGGGGGAAAAAGTGCCTAAAAAAATGGTTTAAAACCTTACCAAAGACAACAGAGGCCTACACTTTACCTGCCTCAACAGGACTCTGAAAAGATTTTTTATCTTGTTTTCTGAACTTTGCAATCTCTTTGACCTGAACTGAAGCCAAGAATCATGGGAGCCTGTTGCCGGAAGGCCCCTGGAGTCCAATCCCCTCAACCCAGGCAGGATTCACTAGAATTAAACAGTCACTGAGAGATCATTTTTCCCCCCGTTTTCTTCTTTCCCTGTGGCTCAGTTTGTTTACAACACCCTATCATTTCACTCTCCACACCTACTGATTTAAGCATCTTGAAGCCCTGGTTGTTGTCACTTACTGATCATAACAGAGACGGTGTTCACGTTTGGGTTGAAAGAGCAACGTCCCTTCCCAGATTCACATTTGGAATCAATTTTGAAAACTTGCTCCTGGAACACACACAAAAATAACGCATGATCTGTAGAAATGCTTGAAAGTTAATCTTAACATGATCGGTTTAAATGATGCCGTATGTCAAAAGCGCTCAAACGTTTCAGGAAGTTTACCTTACTCTCTAAAACAGGAATGCTCACACATCATGTGCATTAGCTTTCCAGTTAGGGTATCCAGCCTCCAGCTGGGGCCTAGAGATCTCCCAAAATTACGACTGATCCACAGATGAAAGAAATCTGTTCCAGTAGAGAAAATGGCTGCTTTGGATGGGGGACCCAATGGCACTGAGGTCCCTCCCCTCCATCAAACCCCACTGCCCTCAGGCTCCACCCCCAAATCTCCAGGCATTTTCCAACCAGAAGATGGCAAGCCTATTTCCAGTTCAGCTCCAGTTTTGTTTCTCTGTTATTTTATTGAATTTTGCTTATGAAAGATTACATCAATAAGAATAATAAAAACAATTCAAAAATATATCAGTAGGAGAAACAGAATGTTGGACTAGGTTAAGGGAGACCCGGGTACAGATCTTCACTCTGCCATGAAACTTCCTTGCTGACCTTGGCTCAGTCACACACTCTACCACTGTTCACAAGTTACAGTGAATGTGCATACAATCTATGTACAGTACACATTCGATTTTTTAAAATGTATGCATTGGGTAATTCTCATGTTATACTTAATGCATGTACAGCTGCATGTAGGATGTAAGCCCCACATTCAACCAGGTGCAGGTCCTTGGTTTCACCAGTGAAGTGATCGCATTGGCTCTTACTTAGATGTATGTAGGCTCTGTAACATGCAAACGGGGCGTCTCTTGCAGTCTCACCCACCGTACAGGAGTGTTGTGTGGATGAAATGAGGGAAGGACAGCCGTGTACGAATCTCTGAGCTCCTTTAGAGGAAGAGTGGGATAAAAATGTACTAGAAGAATATTTCAACAACCTCTTCTCCTGGCCCACTACTAGGGTTGTGAAACCCCTGGTGGAGGCGGAGGTCCCCCTCCACCAGGCCCTACTCCCAGCTGCCGATCAGCTGGCCAGCATAGGGGACTTACCAGGAGAAAGGAGAAGTCCTAGGCTTTGTGGCTGGTGTTGCACCGGAAGTGATGTCATCATGCCAGTGATGCCCAGGTGATGTTCTGGTATATAGGCAAAAACTCTATGGTAGAAGCTGGTTTGACCATTGCGTTTTTGCCCAAATACCAAAGTATTGCTCAGACATCACTGGCGCTTTCACTTTCTGTGCAATACCGGCAACGAGGCTTAAGCCTCCTCTTTTCTATTCATGAGTCCCACCCATCACCTGCCAGTGGACCTGGCAACCATACCCACTACAAATTTGGGAACTAAAAACAGATCATTCAGTTTGGTATCAGACACACGCACACACACACACAAATTTCTCTCTCTCTCTTTCTCTAGATGGTGGATACCACCACAAAATGGCTGCCATGGGGGGCAGGATCAGAAAACAAAACAAAACAAAAATATCTGCAAGAATGCATGTTAAAGAAAAAGAAGAGCGGGGAAATGGACACCAAGCAAAGCAGCAGGATCCCAGTGGCTGCATTCCAGTTGCCAGCTTGCTTTAGAAAATCAGCAGTACACCCAGATGCAAGAACTATGTACTCACCTGTCTTTCTGAGCTTGCTGTATTTAGTCATCTTTGTTCATGCTGGTTTCAATATGCATAATGTTTTCTTATCTGTTATTTGTTTATCTACATGGTGGCTGAGACTGGCATCTTTTGGGTGAAGGGGAGGAGAAAGTTCCCCGGAGAAGCGGTGATCCACGGGCAGCCTTCCCTGGCACGCCAAGGAGTGACAGTGTGCCAGCAGCTACACACCCCAATTTTGACACCAGCTGCTGTGCACAGTTGGGTGTCTAACGCTGACAAGATGGGAAAGGCAGGGGTAAAATGGACATGCTGTGTCCATTCTTCTTCTTTACAATTACTATAAAGAGAGCACTGGCAATTAGACAGAACTACCAGCTGTCAATCCTTCACGGTGTAACCCTACTCTTGGAGGCAGGGAGCCATGATCGGATCTTGGGGCGCAAGGCAAGCCAAGAGTCCTCCTTCCCACCCTCCTAGAGGCAGCCAACACAGAAAAGCACAGCTTGTGGGTTGCACTCCACTGTGAGGCAGTGTGGGGCAGCGGTCAGCATGTCAGATAGACTAGGACTAAAAAGACGAGAGTTCAAATTCCCTGTACCATGAAGCTTCTAAGTGACCTTGGGTGAGCCAGATTCTCTCAGCCTAACCCACCTCACAGGGCTGTTGTGTGGACAGAATGGGGGGAGGAAGGGCAATGTTCACCACCATAAGCTCTTTGTACTGAACAGACAGCGTGGAGTCCTTTTTTACACATTATATACTGTTAAAAGCCCTGGCAAATAAGTTGGCCTTGCAGCACTTCCTGAAAGTTTCTGAAGGTGACGCCCCCCCCCACACACACACACACCCCTCCTCAGAAGCCCATTCTGCAAGGTGGAAGCTATTGTGGAAAAGGCTTGCTTGATTCTGGGGGGGGGGGGCTCCTTCAGTGGGGAATGCCCAGCAGGGGGTAGCCTGAGCTCTGTAGCTGGCACACAGGGACATACGGGAGAACACAGCCCTTTACATACACAGGACTTTTAAGGTCACAACCAGTACCCTGAATACAACAGCCAGCCAATGTAGATGTTTCAGAATGGATTATATTCAGAATAATAATTGGCAGGGCTTTTTTTGTAGAAAAAGCCCAGCAGGAACTCATTAGCATTATAGGCCACACCCAACAGTGAAACTCATTAGCATATTAGGCCACACCACTGACAGCACAGCTCATTAGCATATTAGGCCACCCCTCCATGTTACCAGAAGAGTGCTCATCCAGCCACACCCACCTTTTGCTTCTTATTCTGTTTACCTTGTTTGTTGTCAAAACCCAGGGCCTTTTTTCGTAGCAGGAATTAATTTGCATATTAGGCCACATACCCCTAATGTAGCCAGTCCTAATGAGTTTCTGCTGTTGGGTGTGGCCTATTATGCTAATGACTTCCTGCTGGGTGTGGCCAACTCAGGAGCCAGCTGGAACTCCGTTCCTGTGTGTTCCTGCCCCAAAATAGCCCTGATAATTGGGCTGTTGCCCACTGAACAAGCTGCAGTTTCCACGTTGTCTTCCAGGGCAGACCAACTTAAAGCACATTACAGTAATCCAGCTGTGAGAGTATAAAATTGTGGTTCATTGATATTGCTAGATCTACCTTTGGCATAGTTGACCACTCCACTCTTATTCTGAACTCTGAAAGAATAAGGCTGAAAGAATAAGAACTGAGTGGGAAACTAAGTCAAAGACTGCTGGGAGATCTAACAATATCAACAGGAATGACTACCCTCTTCAGCATCGCACTGCTGATTCCAGGTGAAAAGTTAGAGCTTCAGGCATATGAGGGACACAGCAAAGGGAAAGTAAATGTAATAGCTTATTGCCAAGAAAACATGACATTCTCCTAGCTTCCTCAATGTCCTCTAACTCTTACACCTGTAGCTCCTTCCCTCTAGCCAGCAGCAAACTTGTCTAAATTTCCATCTTCCTTATTAGTCTACACTAATTAGTCTAAAATTCCCTTGCTCCTTATTAGGACATGTCTCTGATTTACAATCACTGCAGAAAGTAGGAAGCTGCAGGCCGTAAGAATTAAGAGAGCGCTGAGGGTAGCTACAAGAATGATGTGTTTGCTTGGCAATAATCTATTACAGGCACTTTTCCTTTAGCATGTCCCTCATATGACCAAATTTCTTAGGATACTTACAAGCAGCATTGAAAGCGATATTTTCCCCTACTGGTTTTCCTGAGGTATACTGCCTCTGAACATGGAGGTTTCATGCAGGTATACTGACGGGGAACTACTCATTGATCCTTACTTGAATTTGTCTGACCCTTTCAAAACACTATCTAGACTAGCTGTGACCTCCGCATCTCGTGGCAGGGTATTTTACAGTGATTCATTGCTCATAACTTGTCACAACCGCAAATATTACAGCCTAGCCCACATGGTCCAGCTCTGAATATTGTTTGGTGCTAACTGTCAAATTGGGTAGCACTTTGAGGCCTCCATTCCCTGGTTTATTGAAAAACAGTGGAAATTATTTAGGATAGCAATGATTCCTTTCATCCCCCCCCCCCCAACCCCGAACTTTTGTCTATGAAAAATGCTAGCAAATTAGATAGGAAGATTAGAAAAGGTACCGTTCGCAGATAAGCCATGTCATTTCTCAACAGACTTATTTGCAGACTGCTAAAAATAAATTCACTCTGCTAACCACGCATATACGCATAGATGCAATAAGTACTGTGGAGGGAGGGGGGGAAGACTTGCACCAAATCTGTACACTTGAAGCAGTTTTGCTATTGTTGGCTTGGATGCTAACATAATGAAAGTGCAAAGCCTCCAGTCAAGTGTCTAACAGACTCCAGATGTCTCAGGCAGCAGTTTATTTAATCAATTGATCATAGGCATGTGGCTAAAAATGACAGGCTCATCGAGAACAGTTCCAGTATGCCAAAGATTCGTATCTGTATTTTTTTTTCCAGTTTAACACCGGCATCTTTTTGCCTCATTTTGAAGCCTTGAATTTTACTGAAAACTGTGTCATGCTTGTTTCAAGAAATCCAACATCTCATCTGATGTTACATATGGGCTCATTAAAGAATATTTTGAGGGAGAATGAGTCAAGCTCTCTTGCGTAGCTATAGGAGCAAGGTGTGCTGGGCTCCGACGGGCAAAGGTGAGGAGGGAAGAGAACCAGAAGGGAACTGTGTTGATGCTCCCGGCATTCCTGCCCTGAACACTGGCAGCAACAGCCAGGCCAGACAAAAGACGCATGATGAGCCAGGACAGATATTGTGGGCCCATTTGCATCAGCATCATGGATGGGTTCCACGCTCCCTGATGTACTCCAAGGCTATCTGAACCTGTGGTGAAATCGTTTGGCTACCTGAACCTATGGCAAAGTCATCCCATCACCAAATCTGACTGGCTATATGGCACCATAACATCATCACATGGTCATTTGACCCAGAACAGCTGGGATCATCTGGTGAAGAAGGGTTTGGGGGGTTTTGTGGGGGGATATCTTATTGATTTTAAATAATTGTTCTCTTTGCTCTTCCTCCAAGGGGATCAGGGAGTCATAGAAGATTCTCTCCTCCTCCATTTAGCCTCAGAAAAGAACCCTGTGAAGAGGGTCAGGCGAAGAGAGACTGGCTGTAACACATCACTCTTCTCAGCAACATCTGAAGCCTTTCTCTGACCTCTGGAACTCTCTGCCAAACAACATCAGGGCCCTGTAGGATTCGATGGAACTGTGCAGGGCCTGTAAGGCAGAGATGTTTCCACTAGGCTTTTAGTTGAGGACAGCAATGGAAGGTTAGGACTGGCACCCTCTCTTTTTCTTCAATGGCCCCCACGTACCCTTCCCTGCCATGTGGGACAGTGGGAGGACTTCTAGAGTTTTGGCCCTGCTGGTGGACCTGCTGATCATACCTGGATTTTGGCCACTGTATGACACAGAGTGTTAGACTGGATGGGGCATTGGCCTGATCCAACATGGCTTCTCTTACATTCTTATGTCTGAGGCAGTGATGCTCTGAATTCTTGGTGCTTGGGGGGAAGCAGTGGGAGGGCTTCTAGAGTTCTGGCCCTCCTGGTGGACCTCCTGATGGCACCTAGGTTTTGGCCACTATGTGACACAGTGTTGGACTGGATGGGCCACTGTCCTGATCCAACATGGCTCCTCTTATGTTCATATTTAAGCATGATGGTGGTATGAGCAGAGAGCTTTCTCTTCTGATGGATAGCTGACTCATGGAACTCAGTGCTACAAGGTGCAGTGACAGCTGCTGGTTTAGATAGATTTGAATGGGAGGGGTGGACAGATTTACAGAGGGTAGATCTGTCATCACAATAGCCAATTCAGAGGCAGCATTCCATTGACTGACAGCTGCTGAGGAGCGGACCTCTTCCTCTGACAGAAAAAAACACACACACTCAAGTTGGAGGAAGGCTTCAAACTTAGCTGAGCAGAGTGGCAGGCTCCAGACTATAGGGTTACCCAGTGAGATAAATGGCAAGTGGGTCCTCGAACTTGGGATCACCCAGTTGTAGCTCAGCACTTTAACCGCTACACCACAATGGAGAAAGGCAGTGGGGGCAAGTCAGTGTAGATCGTGGCTGTGAAGAGGTGCAAAAAACGAATTGCTGTAGGAACGTTTCAGAGAGCTTTAATCCCCGCAAGACACATTTTTTGCCCTGCACTAGTAATAATGCATGATTAGATAAAGTTAAAAGTTGGCTTGCTCTCCTATGGCCAGTGAGATTCTGAAACGAGTTGGCAGAGTTCAGGAAATAATCCAATCCATGCTTTGGAGTTAGCTTTCAATGAATTTTCTGCAACAGGATTTTGCAAAAAGACTATAATTGACTGTAGGCTATTAATGCAACAGAGAGACCTTCAGAGCACCAGCACTTACACACCCTAACACACAGCAGAGAGAGAAACAACAAGAGGTAGGCTGAACTCCAAGAGAAAAACGTTCAATAAACCCTGAACACTAGAGAAATGTGCCACAGTTCCCTCTAGGGTACAAGTGGACTAAACTACTCATTCAGCATTAAAGTAACTAGACTCTTGGCAGGCTGTCGCTTCTCCAACAAAAGGCAGGTCTCCTGGTCAGGGCTGTTGAGGAAGATGGGACTAGGGAGACAAAAGTGCTGAGCGCTTTAGTCAACCAGGGTGAGGGGCACACATGGAAACAGAGGCTGAGGACATACTGGTATTCTGCCGCGCCTCCGCGGCGTGGCAGAACAAGGCGGGGGGAATTGCCCCCGCCATGTGGCGTTCGCATGCCGCTGCAAGGAAGCCACCCGCAGCGTCCAGACTGCGGGTGGCTTCTGGCGGCGGCATCTGAGTGCCGTGCAGCTCCCCGGCGCACGTTCACACCTGCCGGAAGCGGGTGGAATGTACGCCGCAGCAGCCGGGACACCACTTTGAAGTGGTGCCCGGCTGCTGCAGGAAGAGCGTGGCACTGGACGCATTGCGTCCGGGCCGCCGCCTCCGGGCAAATGTGGCAGTCTGAACGGCCGCTCTGCCTCCGCTTTTAAAGCGGAGGCAGAGCGGGCCAGACTGCCAGTCTGTCCTCGGCCAGAGGTTCTACATGGCTTGTTTTCATATAATTCAAGGCCTTGAGCAGTCAGGAACCCACGTACCTTTGGGACTGTCTCCTCCAATATGTCCCCAGAAGAAGGCTGAGATCAGCTGATAACAGTTTGCTGGTGATGCCCAGCACTAAGGAGGTCTGGCTGTCCTCGTCTAGGGCTTTTTTGGCACTGGCCACAACCTGGTGGAACTCTCTGCCAAACAACATCAGGGCCCTGTGGGATTTGATGGAATTGTGCAGGGCCTGTAAGGCAGAGATGTTTCCACTAGGCTTTTAGTTGAGGACAGCAATGGAAGGTTAGGACTGGCATCCTCTCTTTTTCTTCTATGGCCCCCACGTACCCTTCCCTGCCATGTGGGACAGTGGTGTGGCCGGCAAATAAGGACTATTATGCCATCTTGAATGGTTTTAAATTATAATTTACTGTTCTACTATGATAATTTTAACCATATGTCAATTGTATTTAATGTTTTAAGGCTGTAAATCGCCCAGAGCCTGCTCACAGGGTGGGCGATTCAGAAATAAAATAAAATAAAATAAAGTTTGGGTTGAGTCTGGGTGGTGTGAGGAGGCTTGGACAGAATTTTTACCTGAAGGGCTGTCATGTCTCTTAGGTTTGGTTTTCACACTTGCCCATGGTATGGGGAAGTACATTCAACTCTGTAACCATCTTTTGAATCCCCTTTGCATTCCAGTGAGAAAACCAGGCTTTTTTTTTCTGGGGGAAACGCACTGGAACAGAGCTCCGGAACCTCTTCAACAAAACGCTTTTTAAAATGTTTCAAAGTTCATTAAGTTTTCAGTATACGGATTGAAAACTTAATTTCCCTCTTGAGAGTTCCGGCACCTCTTTTGCCAAAAAGAAAAAGCCCTGGAGAAAACATTTATGTGAATAACAACTAGGACTCTCAGCCCTAAACACATCATTGCCCAAAAGTTTACATGTCATATAGTCTGGGAAATGTATTCTTGAAAGACTTACAGTATGTTCCATGTTCCGCCAGTACAGTGAAGCAGAATGCAGGCAAACAAATGCAAGTAATGAGCCTAATCATCTGGAATGCAGAAGGGAGGCTTCACCTGCCACTGAACTAGGGTTGCCAAGACTTACTGGTGGGGGGGAGTCCTCCATCGTCCAGAAGTGATGTCAGCACGTTGGGGGTGTTGCCAGGGCGACGCGCTGGCAATCGCCCCAAACTCTATGGTATCACAGAGTTTTGGGGCGATTGCCAGAGCTTCGCCCTGGCAATGCCCCCAACATGATGAAGTCACTTCCGGGTGACATCATTATGTTGGGGAAGGGGGGTGGGGTTCCCTCCGCCGGCCGAATGCTGGCTGGGGGATCGAGAACCCCTGTAGCGGGGGATCCTCCGCCCCCCGGGCTGACTTGGCAGCCCTACACTGAACTTTAACTGTGTTCTGTGAACTGGAAGTGCAAAAAGATAACTTTTGGTTCCATCTCAGCACATAGTCCTGATTTAGAACAAAGTATGAACAAGCTCCTGGCCGAGGTTGAGAAGGGACGTTATTTACAGCCCAACACAGTCTACTCTTTTGCAGAAATGCAAGGGGAAGGGTGGGGTGTCCTCCCCCTCAGCTTTTTAATTCTATAAAAACTGCAAACAAAGCAGCATAAAATCAGTTCTCAGCCAAATTGCATTTCAGTGGTAAATTCAGGAGAAACAACTTGCGAGCAGATTGAGTTGAGAGGGCAGCAAATCCTACTAGCATTGAGACCTATATGCAAGGTTGTATCCAGGGGTCATTTTGTAGAAAAAGAGGTGCAGGAGCTCATTAGCATACCTATTAGCATAGCTCATTACCGTAACCGGCCGAATGTCAGTTTCAGCCCTATTATACCCTATGGGCCATTGAAGTCAATGGCAAAAACTCATAGGGTATATGAGGGGCTGGAGGAGAGGGGGTTTGAGGGAGAGGCTTCAAACTTGCGGGGTACCTTCTGGGACCTCTCCTCAAAATACCCACCAAGTTTCAAGAAGATTAGACCATGGGGTCCAATTCTACAGGCCCCCAAACAGGTTGCCCCATCCCCTCCATTGTTCTCTATGGTGGGAAAAGGTTTTTCCCACCATAGAGAACAATGGAGGGAATGGGAGCAACCTGTTTGGGGGCCTGTAGAATTGGACCCCCTGGTCCAATCTTCTTGAAACTTGGTGGGTATTTGGGGGAGAGGTCCCAGCAGCTACCCTGCAAGTTTGGAGCCTCTCCCTCAAATCCCCTCCCCTACAGCTGCTTTTAAAGCCGCCGCCGAATTTCGGTGGCAATTCGGCAGCAGGCCGAATCAGATCAGAGAATCTGATTCGGCCGGTGGCTGCCCTACTGCCCAGTCGTGACCTGGCAGAGCAGCGCTCTGTCTCACTCTGGCCCCAAAGGACCCCTGGTTGTATCATAAGAAACAAAGTTTTTTTCACTGAGAAGTGACTGCTTTGGTTTCAAGAAAAACCCAGAAATAAATGTCATGTAATGCTTTTTATACACGCACCCAGACAGTCAGGTAATACCTTGTTTTAGGATCAGCCGTATATCACAAAATACTGTGCATTCATTTGAATGTGTTTACTTCAGTACTTTTACTCTACTTTTCTTCCACAATGAATACAAGCCAAAAAAAGGTGTGGGAGGAGACATTTCCTGTCAGGGCCTTAGCCAGTGGTGGGGCACACTGGTTAGTGCCCCCATTCGTATCTGCAGAACTATACCCTGTAATGTCCTTAATAGCAACCGCCACGTGGTCGCTGCTATGCACATGGTTGGGCTAGCTGCCAGAGCTTCGATCCGGCAGACAATAGCCTGACCGGATCATAATTTAGCCCAATCTTGCATGAGGGTTCCTTATGCACGACCTATGGGGCACAACCGCGGGAAACTGCACCTATCCGCTGTATTGGGCAAGGCCAGGGGCGCGGCTGGAATATAAGCAGACCCTCAGACCTCCGTCCCTCATGTCATCTTCTCCTCTCAATAAACTTTATGAACTGATTTCACTTGAAGCGTCTCTGATTCCAGTACTTTATACACCTCAATCCCCCACCTCAGTCAATTTCACTAACCCTCCGTCCTTCCTGTGGCTCTTCCTGCTTTTTGGTGGGCAGAAGGAGGAAGGAAGGAGGGTTAGCAAAATCGCTTTGGGCCTGTCCCCTGCACTGACCCTCCAGACAAGGGGCTGAAGGCAGCCTGGTGGTGGGCACTCGGTGCCTTCATTGGGGGGAAGAGGAACAGGGCTTGCTGGGTCTGCCACATGGCCCCTTCTCAGGAGAGAGGCTTTAACAACAGGAGAAGTATTGGAACATTCGTCAGATAAATCGTTGATTGGTGCCTCAGCTGTTATTCTTCTGCGTATATATTTTTGAAAAGGGTGGGACAGCCAGGGCCCCCGCCAGGGAGCCAAGCCATCTGTCCGCTCACTCACTGTTTAATTTAATTAGCGGTGCCACGGCGTCCCCCGGCACCCCCCTGAAAATATTCCTGGGTATGGTGCTATTTCAGGTAGTGTTGCCAGGCTGATCCTGGCAACTGGCAGGAGCTTCAGATGCACACTTTGTGCCATGATGTAACTTCTGGGAGAAACTTAGAGGTGACATCAGGTAGCTCTACCATAGAGTTTCTTGCAATTCCTAGAGCTATCCAATGTCTTTTCCTAGTTTTTCCCGGAAGTGGCGTCACATATCAAGCTGCATCTTAGCTTTCTGGACAGCTTACATTGAATAACTGGCAATGTCATTTGTCTCAGAAAGAGGAAGCTAAAAGAAAAAAAAAACACCTGCTTTAGACATGCCCGTTAGAATGAATTGAACAGCACTCTACCACCAGCTTGACAGCCGGAAGGAGGGGTGGGGAATCCTGTTCCTTTAATAGAGATTTAATGGGATGTTACTTCCCTCCATACCGGATGAGCTTCAGCTGCCTATTTCTACACATTAACCTCTACTCAAGGGACAGGACATTTTTCTCCAGGCTGTAGGTGACCCAGCCCTGCCCCAAATGATAAGCGCTAGAGGCACTAAAACACTTTTTCAGATGGTATTAGGAGGTGGGAAGGGCTTTTATTTGAGAAGCTCAAAGCCTGCTTGGATTTGCAGACCTATAATGTATTTATTTGCCTCATTTATATCCTGCCTTTCTCCTCAGTGGGGTTCCAAAGCAGCTTGGCAGTTCTTTGCCTCTTAGTAAAGTTCAAGAGGACAAGGGTATTTCTCTACCTATAGGTACTTCTCTACCTATCCACCAATACATTTTAATCCATACTTTCTCAATGAGGATGTATAAAGCTGTAAAGTAGATTAGGCAGAGGGGGCCCTAAGGCCATTCAGTGAGCTTCATGGCTGAATGAGGAATTGAACCAGAGCCTCCTTGTTCCTTGTCTAACCACTACAGCATAAAGTCTCTGTGTGAGAATACAGTAGGGTTGCCAGGTCTGGGTTGGAAAACACCTGGAGACTTTGGGGGTGGAGCCAGGAGAGGGCGGGGTTTGGGGAGGGGAGGGGCCTCAGCATGGTACAGTGCCATAGACTCCACCCTTCAAAGCAGCCATTTTCTCCAGGGGAGCTGATCTCTGTCAGCTGGGGATCAGTTGTAAAAGCGGGAGATCCCCAGGTCCCACCTGGAGGCTGGAAACCATAGAATACAGTTGGGTACATGCATGAAATCATTCTGACATATGCCATTAACACGTTTCTGAAAAGTAATAAAACAAAAAGAACTGACTCCTTATATACCCAATAAAACACTTACCTCAGACCTTCGCCCTCTGTTGAGGTAGGCACACACAGGGCTGAACGCTCCACTCCCACAAACATATAGGTGAGTGCGGTTGAAGGTCTGGATCACACGCACAAAATTACCACAGCCATGCTACGGAAAGAGAGAACAAATGAAAAGTTGATGGCGGTGTTTGTTCCAGTTTCAACACTGCCCAAAATATGTTTTCTTTTAGCCTACTGTATTTATTGGCATAACTGCAGGATGATCAGAAGTGTTCTTCTGATATAGTTTAGCGTAGGTTTCTAGCATGTAGAAGTAGTATAGAGAAAAATGCAATAAAAAAATTATTAAAAAAAGAGAAGTGTTCTTGACATTTTCCCATATATTTCAGAGCATACACTAAGCTGCTCTGTTGCAGAAACGAAAGTAACTTTCAGTGTAATGTGCAAAGTGTGAATTGGCAGCTCCCCCAAGGGGAAACATGTGACCTTCAGAACCACTCTGGAAGTCACTTACTGCACGTGCATTTCTGTAATTCCTCTCTTCACAAAAGAAGTGCAGGATGAGAAAGCAAGATCCAATCATGTCTCCTATCCCACCTGCCCTCCCATTTGTGCAGGTCCAGGAGAGAGGTGAAGATGCATCTATTGTGTCACACTGCCAAAAAGGTTGGATACCATAGTTCAGGGGTGGGCAATTGTTTTGGCTCAGGGGCCACTTTTTGAGAGCAGAGGTTAGCGGAGAGCCGCACCTTTTAAAATGATTGCATTCACTAGTTAACTTTGCATTTCAGAAAAGGTATAAATTGTATGATAAAAATCAATAAATATAAATTAAATAAAATAGTGGTAGTTTTATTCAATTTATTTATTGTGCTAATTTCATATCATCTATAGCTGCAAGCACATTTAATAAGAGAAATGTACCCTATCACACTTTTCTACATTTTTTTTTGAAATCAGGAGATTGCTTGTTGAGAAACAACGTGGCCAACTGTCTTGGCGGGCCGCAAAAAACTCTGTGGTGGGCCGCATGTGGCCCCCGGGCCGCAACTTGCCCACCCCTGCCATAGTTGTATCTGGCCACTGATTGCTTCTATACAAGGCTCTTATCCTGTGGTAGGGAAACCAAGACAGTCAGTGAGACTTGGTCATTATAACATTCCCTTCTGAAAATCCTTTTAAAAAACTCCCTTATGCACCTTGGCTTTGTTGTTAAATCACGGGTGGAGACTGCAAACACAATGTTTGAAGACCCATCTAACTTGTCTGGACAGCTTCCCTCAACAGTATTGAAAGCCTGAGATGTTTATAGGAGAACTCCTGGGGAATCTGACACATTTCCCCATGCTTTCAACATGGGGCAAGATTTTTAAAGCCTCACTCCCAGAAAAATGTAAACATGTGCTTCTCTGTGAGCTTCCCTCCTTCCCGCCTGCCATCTCCCCTCTGTTCTTCTCTTCCAGCCACTGATCAGTTCCTTCTGATGCACTTTATACACAGATGTCTCCCCTCCAGATGTGATGTTAGGGAGAAAATATACACATCCACAAAGATTGGTGGGGCTGGTGTGGAGATATAACATTGATAATTGCTCACCATTTACTTTACATACAGATGTTCTGTTCTCACCCATTATATTGTGACACCTTTCTTCCTGCACACTGGGGTCTTACAACTCAGACACTCACCCACAAAAACCTATGTCCGCTTTCTGGCAAATGGATCTGAATCATTATGCACTACATGCCCATTAGTATATGCAGTATGCTAAACTGTACATCATGCTCCCCATTTACAAATAGAGAATAAAGTACAATATAGATCCAAATCCTTCATTGTACAATGTTGTTGGCAAAATTAAAACTTTTTTTTTCTTTTGTGGATCCAACAAATACCAGATAACAAACAATGTGTGTGTTAAGTGATGTCAAGTCACTTCCAGCTTATGGCGACCCTCTGAATTAATAACCTCCAAAATGTCCTGATGTTAGCAGCTTTGCTCAGGTCTTGCAAGCTAAAGGCAGTAGCTTCCTTAATTGAGTCAATCCATCTCATGTTGGGTCTTCTTTTTCCTGCTGACTTCAACTTTTCCTAGCATTATTATCTTTTCCAGTGACTCTTGCCTTCTCATAATGTATGATAGCCTCAGCTGAGTCATTTTAGCTTTTATCTGTAAAAAAAAAAAAGCTTCTATCCAACACCACATTTCAAAGGCATCAACTTTCTTCCTGTCAGCTTTCTTCACTGTCCAGCTTTCACACCCATACATAGTAAAGGGGAATACTACGGCATGAATTAGCTTGATCTTGGTCACTAGCAACACATCCTTACTCTTCAGGATTTTTTCCTAACTCTTTCACGGCGCTTGAAAAGATCCTTAAGTGTGAATCTATCACTGCACTCATTGTAGGAAATAAAGTCATCTTAGAGTTTGTAGACAATACCCAGATCATACTAACTATAAAGTATTGTTAAGAACTGAGTACTTATTTGTACAGGCAGTATGCTTCCCTTTTTAACATGTTCCCCATTTCCAATCAGACAGCATTAAAACCTTGTCAAATCCCTGTGGTACATTGCAAGCATATTAGTATCTGAATAGGTTTCATTGTATAACTTCCATCACTGTGAGAGTCTATAGAAAATTAGCTAGGAAAAGTTTTGTTTCGTTTAGAATAGCTCTATGAATGAATCATTTGATATCTACCATACTATTGTGCTTCCTTTCAGCAAGCTGAAAAGAAGTTACACAACTTAATTTTCAGGCTGCCTCAGGGCCAAGTAGACATGACACTGTGGCTGATTTCACACTAGCGTTTGCCCCAAGTTTGCCCTCATGCTTGCATCGGAGCTTCTGGTCGATTTCACACCAGTTGCTCCGGGCTCACGTTTTGCTCTGGAGTATTGCCCTGCTGCACCGGAGTTTCCCTGGAGCAAATAAATCCTGTGAGAATTTTCCTGTTTGCTCCGGGGGAGAACCCAAAATGAAAACACACCCACTCGCCTGCCTTTCATCAGGGCTGCCCCATTGTGGGAGTTTCTAATTTTTTTTGGAGAAAACCCTTCGTCACGCTATATCAAAAGGGCTGAGGTTCCAAGTGGGAAAATGAAGAAAATACTCCGGAGGAAACTGGAAGGGGAAATTCCGGAGAGAACGAGAGGCAGCTGGCCAGTGCGAAATCGGCCTGTGAGATTTGTGAAGGAATCTTCTGAATGTTTTTTTTAAATAGCTGTCTCTGCACAATGTCCCAATTCAGATTAGGAGCACAGCACAATGGAGTGACCCTTCCCACCTTCATATAATCAAAACAGGTTAGACAACCCTCAGGGGAGGGGAGATAAGCTCCTTCTCACCCCATGCTATAGTCCCAGACTGAATCAGGACCCTGTGGGGCTACCTGACTTTAAAAATGGTGGTGATGATCTCCCAGGAACAAGCCCATTTTGGCCTTTAGAGATCAAAAATGTAGAATTTCTCCTATGCTGTTCAAAGCAGTTCTCAAGTTATTTCTTATTTTTGAGGTAAAATCACTGCCTTGCTAATTTCTTTTCCTTTTACCAAATAAAACCTCTGTGATACATTGATCTTGAGTGGTGAACAGATGTTGTCATTTATCACCCAACAGATGAAAGGAGTGGATTTTTTTTGCCACTGCTGGAGTTTTTTTGGATCCCTGTCAGCAAGTAAGAAGGTATCTAAGTCATCGGAATATATCTCAGAATGAGCTTGCAAACATGGTGAAATGTGATGTCTCCTGAGACAAGCATACAAAGGACACTCCAGAAGGATATGAGCTATCATGTTGATTTTACCTAAGGGGTGGGGCAGATTCATTCTGAATAAGGTAAATGCACGAACCTACCCTTCATAATGAGGGCTGAGCAGGAACTGAACCACGAAGCAAAATTTGTCATGAATTTTGCCCTGTGCATGGTTTGTGAACAGACACTAGTGACAGGTCTACTGTTGTGAACTTCCACGAACTTTTAAAGCAGTTTGTGGAGGCCCATGGTAGTTTGTGGATGGAGCACAAAGCAGGGGTTTAATGGGACGTTAAACCCCTGCTTTCTGTTCCCTGCAAAAGATGCAAAAACAGCTGAGTGGTGGGGAGGCCCTCCCCGCCTCTCAGCTCTTTAAGGCTGTCTTATGCAATTCCTTTAAAATTTAAAGGGACTGCAGATGACAGCCCAAAAAACAGCCAAATGTGGAGGGAGCAGCTTGCTCCCCACCGCTCAGCTGTTTTTCATGCTTTCTGCAAACCCTGTTTAAAGGGACTGTGGTCCTGTTCAATGGGGTTTACGGGGCCATGAATCTTGAACCAGTTCACTTTGTGGTTTGGTTCGCGGTTGCTACCAAGTTGACAGACACACCACCAAACATATCCAGACCCTCCCACCATGTTGTACTGCTTTTATTCGGTTGGTTGGTGGCTGCCGGAATCAGTGCTAGCCTTACTCAGCTGGTTGATTAGGCAGAGATAGATGGATTTTGCAAATCAAACCAGAAATGAAAGGCTGTGTTTTCCTTCTGTATTTCTGTGCTTGTGCACATTCTCACACCCTGAATTCAGTTCCTGCCCTGAACCAAAGCCATCTCTAATTGGTGGCAGCCCCTTTGGGAGACATGGACCTCTCAGCTCATCCTGCTAAGGAACTCCCATATTTTATTCCATTTTGAGCCCCAATACAGGAGAAGATTTTTCTGGGGCATAATGATCTGATGCTCATTCATGAGATGCAGCACGCCAGCAGGGGAGAGTAAGAGGCATTTTGCTTATGTTAGATTTTAGTTACATTTCACTGTTGTTGTTGTTTTTAAATCAGCAATCATAGATGTGGCCGTAGTGCTCAGAGAACCACCCCCAATCCCCATATTCCTTTTTAATGTAATAATTTTGCTATCAGTTTTTTTTATATTGTGAATATTTCAAAGGAATGGAGAACTGGCATTTATTTAATACATTATGCCAACTTCTGATTTTCAGGGAAATTTATTTATTCTCCACCATGTAGATTTGAAATTAGCAAAGTACGCCACCTGCAACATACATTTGCAACATGAATTGAATAATAACTTCCCCGAGCAGTGCAGAGGCGCAGCGCCCCGGGGAAAGCCCTGCTAGGGTCTTTATTGTTTTTAATGTTTTGTTTTAATATTGATAATTTTATCATTGTTCCTTTTATGACTGTGTGCCGCTTTTCCAGAGACTTGCTCAAGGTGGCATATAAATTTTCTAAGTAGACCATTTTTTATCTGGGCACACGGCACATAAGTACAGGAGAAATTTCACCAACCCTTCAGCAGCTTCCACCCCATCAGTTTGGTGTAGTGGTCAGGAGTTGGACTCTAATCTGGGAGAACTGGGTTTGATTCCCCACTCCTCCACATGCAGCTGCTGGTGTGACCTTGGGCCAGTCACAAGTTCTCTCAGAGCTGTTCTCTCTTGAGCAGTTCTCAAAAGACCTCTCTCAGCCCCACCTACCTCACAGGGTGTCTTGTTGTGGGGAGGGGAAGGGAAAGAGATGGGTGCTGCACATGTCCTGGGTATCTCAAGTCTACTTGAAACCTGGTGGTTTCAAGGGAGCAGGAAGAGAATGAGGGTGTGTTCTTTATGCTTATTTTTATTGCACAAAAGTATTGGATGGGGAAGGGAATGGAGGAAGAGCAGGTCAGTTTCACTCTGAGGTACTTGAACCTGATGGTCCCCTTCCTGACTGGCCTGAGGTGACTCTTTTTCAAGTTGAAGTCTTGATCCATCGCCTCCACTCAGGGAAGGCCCCTGGAACAGACCTTATCTTAAACAAATTATTCAAATTAAATCCATCTTGGCAGGTAGAGATCCTTGCTCCACTGTTTTTGCAAATAAACATATCTGGGGTCATCCCAAAATTTTGGAGGCATACAATAATAGTTTTGGTCTACAAGAAGGCTCAACCCTTGGACTCAAGCTGCTATAGTCCAGTTTATTATCTTCCCTGGGCAAATTATACTCTTTGTATTTGCTAGATGCCTTAACTGATTGGCTTGAACAAGGTGATATACTGGGCCAGGACCAGATAGGGTTCGGGGGGGGGGGGGGGACAGTTCAACCTTGGACCATTGTCTAGTTCTATATCATTTGATAGAAAAATGTACCAATTTCTCAAATGGGAATCTTTATGTAGGATTTATTGATCTGAAAGGCGCTTTTGATTCCATCCCTAGAACAAGTCTCTGGGAAAAGCTGCAACCCACCACAATTGATTAAAGGCTGGTATGGTTCATGCAGCAACTTCATGCAGACCTAACAGCTCAGGCCTGCTGTGGCTATGGTGGTGAGCTGGCTGTGCCATTTAACCTCAACAAAGGTTAAACTTTTTCCGAAATGAAGGTGGGAACTATGTTCCAGGTGCTGTTCAGTAACCTGAAAGTCATTCCTATTATTCTTTACAGCGTAGTCATAAAGATTATCTCACTAAATGAAAACATTGACTATCTTCTTTTATATTTTTTGCAAAAATTATTAAATATTCCTCGCTGCACAGATGGTGTGGCTCTGCATTTAGAACTGGGCCAACCTTAGCTTGAGGCAAGGTTACAAGTGTTTACTGGTTCCCAAAGTGGGCAATACTGCCCCCCGGGGGGCACTGGAATGATCCAGATGGGTGGTAGGAGCCTTGGGTGCAATTGGGGGGAGTTGAATAAAAATAAGGTGGTGGTGGAAGCACAAAGAGAGAAGAGTCCATTGTTCTCTATGGGAGGAAAAAAGTTAACATTTTTTCCCACCATAGAGAACAATGGAGGGAATGGGGGCAACCTGTTTGGGGGCCTGTAGAATTGGACCCCCTGGTCCAATCTTCTTGAAACTTGGTGGGTATTTTGAGGAGAGGCCCCAGCAGCTACCCTGCAAGTTTGGAGCTTCTCCCTCAAACCCCCTTTCCTCCAGCCCCTCATATACCCTATGAGTTTTTGCCATTGATTTCAATGGCCCATAGGGTATAATGGGGCTGAAACTAACATTCCCTTTCTGACACACTTCTGGTGATGTCAGGGGGCGTGGCATATGCTAATGAGGTATGCTAATGAGGTATGCTAATGAGCTTCTGCACCTCTTTTTCTTCGAAAGGACCCCTGGGTGACTATATACCAAATATGATGACCTCCTTTTACTTATGCCGGAATCCACCAGTTCAGGTATACATAAAGCAGAGAGTGGCAAGTTCTTGTGACTAAGAGAAGTTCTAGTGGTAAGGGAAGCTAAATCCTACCACTTTACCTTGAATTCAGTCAACATTTTACCATTTTTCTCCCGGTCTGTGCTTTCACCAGAAGCCAACTGCTGGGAGAAAAATGCTGAAAGCAAAATGAAGTGAGATAAGGGGGTGGTCTAGGGTTGAGCTCCCCCCACTTTCAAGCTTCATCTTTGTTTAAAATACTCTTTTATATACCTGCACTGTAGATGTGAATGGGTGAACTCATATTTGAGAGTCCTCTACTGTTCAGACAGAGAGTGAGAGAGGGAGGGAGGGAGGGGGAGGGAGGGAGGTTGGGAGATTTGTGCCCATCTCCTTTTCTTGGTTGACAAATGTCTTTCTCTGTATGCTCAGCAAGCAATTTAGTTACCTGTACCGGACTTGAGCGCCCCCCCCCCCCCCCCGTTTTAGGAGCCACCCCAAAAATTTAGGAGGCAGGCTTATTTTTCAGCTTTCAGGGTTTTATATTTTAATGAGCATCATTTCACTGCTACTGTGAAAGGTAAACTCTTCACAATTTCTTGTCATTTTCAAAGCTGTAACAAAAGTCTGGCAGCATATAAATAAATATGGAATAACTGTGGTTGTCAGCACAACAAAAAGCTAACCACAAAAATCCAACCGCTGCACTTCTACTGAGAATCACTAAGAGGTGTTTACAGTAAATGATTGCTGAAAATATTGGCCACAGTGAGCCCTGAACTCTATAGTGGGGAGGATCTCTCTTATACAAATGAAATTTCACTGGGAAGGTTGCTTGCTTTCAGTAAAGGGTACAAAATCTGAGAATTTCACCCCAGAGGGATATAGGATTGTCAGGTCCTGTTTTCTCCCTGGCAAGGAGGTTGGGAGGGGGTGTTGGGATTGCTGAAAATATTGGCCACAGTGAGCCCTGAACTCTATAGTGGGGAGGATCTCTCTTATACAAATGAAATTTCACTGGGAAGGTTGCTTGCTTTCAGTAAAGGGTACAAAATCTGAGAATTTCACCCCAGAGGGATATAGGATTGTCAGGTCCTGTTTTCTCCCTGGCAAGGAGGTTGGGAGGGGGTGTTGGGAGGGGGAGGGGCTGTTTCTGATGCAACAACATCAAACAAAATAACATCATCGTGCCAGGAATGCAGCACCATGTGCACATGCCCCTCCCGCTTTCACCAAGCATTTAAAGGAAACGGCTATTTTGGGGCAGGAACACACAGGAACGGAGTTCCTGCTGGCTCCCGTGTTGGCCACGCCCAGCAGGAACTCATTAGCATAATAGGCCACACCCATTACGTTATTATTAACTCATTAGGACTGGCTATATTAGGGGTGTGTGGCTTAACATGCAAAGAAGTTCCTGCTACAAGAAAAGCCCTGGGTTTTGACAACAAACAAGGTAAACAGAACAAGAAGCAAAGGGTGGGTGTGGCTGGATGACCACACCTCTGGTAACATGGGGTGTGGCCTAATATGCTAATGAGATGTACTGTCATCGGTGTGTACTAATATGCCAATGAGTTTCTGCTGTTGGGTGTGGCCTATTATGCTAATGAGTTCCTGCTGGGCTTTTTCTACCAAAAAAAGCCCTGAAAGGGAACCTTCCCTTTAAATGGTTGGGGGGAAAGCAGGGACTGCCTGCGCCTGACCTGCAAGCGGTGAGTCTGCCACTTGCAAGGCAGGCACAAGTGGCGCCCACTTCAAAATAACAGGCACCGCGGGCGCCTGCCCTGCAAGTGATGAGCTCGCTGTTTGCAGGGCAAGTATAGGTGGCCCCGGCTTTAAAGGGCCGGGTGGTGTACACACCTGCCCTACAAGTGCATGGCCCCCGCTTCCCACTGGCAGCCAGCTGGCCAGCATCTGGGGCAGCGCAAAAAATCAGGGGATTCCTCCATCCCCACCTGGGGACTAGCATACCGGGGGGGGGGGAGGAGAGTTACAACCAGTAATGTTTTTCCTATTGAAAAACCAAATAAGGAAACTTAACAAGTACAATAAAATATTATTTTTTAAAAAACTGACAAAAAAGCCTGAAAAAGAACTGAGGTTTTGTGCACACCCTCAAAACAGTCCAACAAACATACAAAAAAAATTCCCATCAGCATAGAATTTAGGTAAAATCTTCAATGTCTTTCCAAATTAAAAAAAAAAAATCAGTCATTCATCTAAAAATAACGCGTTCTAAACAAGGAGTTTTGAATGGGGAGTTCAGTGATAAAGGTGCAGGCACCAGAAAGGCCATGCTTCTCATTACCATCCTCTTGGCAACACCCGCTCACAGCCCCTCAAGCTGAACTTTCAGCTGATACGCTGAGAGAGTTTGTTAACAATTCGCACTACTGGTCTTTCCAAGAAATGCTCACAGTGATGAACAAGTTACTAACATGATTATAATTAAATGAGTGGTTTGCTTGTTTGACCCAGGACTGGAGGTTTAAGTAATTGGCTCAACAGATGTCTCTTTTGTAGGAGTCTGTGTTTAAAAACCAAAAGAAAACAAAACGTATGAATAATAGCTGTGCCACATTTACCTGCTTTAAGGAAGTTCTGCTCTTTTTCAGGCATCTGGTCAAAACATTGCTTTATAAACCAATAAAACAGCCTTCATGATTAGCAGTAAGAGCTGTTGGAATGAGCAGGGTTGTGTTTTCTCTCTCTCATACAAAGGGCCATATATACCGTCTGGGAATCCGTTCAGGCTCTTACATTAGCATTAGCTCAGCAGTCTGCGTTAAATTCTCTGGGAGATACTCAGAGCAGGTTTTACTTATGATATCCATCACCGGTGATGAGGTAAGCAAGAAATACACATTGCTGAAGGAAGAAATCGGGCTCTGAAAAACTAGCAGAGCTTTCCAGACATCCATTGCCAGAGCCGCGGAAGTAATGAGTTTGCATCACAAACTCACCATACCATTCACTTTGCAGGGGATTAAAAGAAAACACACCTCTCCTGCTTTGCTTTCGTCTGCACCCAAGGTGCGCCAACTCTCGTGGCCAGATATTTAATTAAAAGAATTGGTTTAAAGATACTTACAGCAGGATCCTTGCCAGCCATTTTGCACTCGTCAACTCTGTTTACTGATGCTGGCCAGAAAATCTGTTCAGAAGAAGGAAATTTTTTTTTCCAATGGATTACATAATATTAAATGCACATTTATAGAAAAAGTTGTCTTCATTCCCACCTTGTTATGCTACCACATTACTTCCAGAGTTTCTGTGTGGAAAAAACCCTCACAAGGTCAATATTTTTGCTAAGCTACTTTGTTGAGGAAATATCTCCTTCGACTTTTTCTCCTTCAGACACCCCAGTAAAGAGCATGAAGACCATTTTAGGCTAATTTCTGCTGTAGTTTAACTATGCCTTAAATATATAATTAAAATGAAAACTGTTCTTAAATTAGAGCATTCTAGAAAGAAGCACTCAAATTAATGGCTGCATTTGTCATCTTGACTTGGGGCAGACTGTTACAAGCCTCAGCTATTATGCAGACAAATTCTGGAAAAGGGTGGACCCTAACATTTATTAATCTAATTGTAGCTTGGATTAAGCATTTCCAAATAGTATCATAGGTTCACATGCTCACCCAAATGCAGAGACCTTGGCCGAGGACAGATTGGCAGTCTCGGCCGCTCTGCCTCTGCTTCAAAAGTGGAGGCAGAGAGGCCGTTCAGACGGCCGCATCTGCCCTGAGGAGGCGGCCCGGACGCATTGCGTCCGGCGCCGCGCTCTTCCCGCAGCAGCCGAGCACCACTTCAAAGTGGTGCTCAGCTGCTGCGGCACGCATTCCACCCGCCGGAGTGGGTGTGAACACGCACGGGCAGGGGGAGCCGCGCGGCGTCCGCCCGCCGCCATAGGAAGCCGCCCACAGTCTGAACGCTGTGGGCGGCTTCCTTCCGGCGGCGTGCGAATGCCGCGCCGCGGGGAAAATCCCCCCCGCCCTAGTCTGCCGCGCCGCGGAGGCGCAGCAGACTTTAAGTCTGTCCAGGGCCCTTGTGTGGTGCAGTGGCTATAGCATCAAACTAGAACCTGAGAGACCCTGGTTCAAACTCCCACTCTACCATGAAGCTTAGATAGGTGACCTTGGGCTAGTTACTCTCTTTCTCAGATGAACCTACACTGCAGTGGTGTCATAAGGATAAAGTGGGGAAGGGAGAAACTAGGGCTGCCAAGTCAGGCCGGGGAGCGGGGGATCCTCCACTACAGGGGTCTCCAATCCGTTGGCCCGGATTCGGCCGGCGGGGGGATAGAGTTTCATGGTGATTGCCAGAATGTCGCCCCATCAATGTGCCCGGCATGATGACATCACTTCTGGGTGATGCCATCACGCTGGGCATGTAGCCCAGATGGCCCCGGGAGGGAGGGAGGGATTGCAGGGGAGCCGGGCGGGGGGGAGAGGCTCTCAGCGGCGGCGAGGAAGGCATGGCGGCGGGCGGGTGCTCCATTTCGCCAGGGGGGCTCAGTCCCCCCCAGGAATTTTAGGCGTGGCCCCCACCCCCAAGCCCCCTGTAGTTGATGCCTATGACCCTGGAGACCTGTTACCAACATGAGTAGATAATGCTGACTTTGTCTGAACAATGGTCTGATTCAGTATAAGGAAGCTTCACATGTTCATGAGTCTTTCCTCTTGCTTCATTTTCCTGACTGAAACTGTTCAGAAGGAGAGTGGTATGTGTCTAAGGTTGCCAGCCTCCAGGTGGGGCCTGGGGATCTCCCGCTTTTGCAACTGATCTCCAGCTAGCAGAGATCAGCTCCCCTGGAGAAAATGGCTGCTTTGAAGAGTGGACTCTATGGCATTGTACTACACTGAGGCCCCTCCCCTCCCCAAACTGCACCCTCTCCTGGATCCACCCCCAAAGTCCCCAGGTATTTTCCAACCCAGACCTGGCAACTCTATATTTGGCCCACTGGGGAAAACAAAAATGTGCACATGGTTTTTCTCAGGGGTCCAAATAGTGTTTCCCCATAATGTATAAAGAGCCCCCCATCCTCTTCTGCCTTGAATAGATCTTGGAAAAAATGTCATTTCCCTAGGATGTCAGGAACCTCAAGAAAACAACTACATAGCAACATTCAGGGCGAAAAGAGTGGGGAAAGAGGAACGTCTTCCTTCTACTGAAGTCACTGCCTTTGGCAGCGAGAGGGTTTATGTGGCAGGGAGCTGGGAATAACGGGACTAATGCGAATGGCCCAGCAATTAACAACAAAATATCCACACCGTACAGGTGATTTCCCTTCAAGAGTTATGTGGCAATTCTCTGGCTTCTTCAGGTTTTGGGAGAAGTCTGTTTTCTGCCTTGTCATACTGCTCATAAATTTAAGCTCCATAGTTCAGTTTAAAAAAACCCAGGTAATCCATATTACCTAACATTGTTCAAGAATATTTAGTATGTTCAAGCATATTTGTTAATCTGCCGCTACAACAAACACATATGCAGTGAAACATTACCGCCAATAATGCCAGACCACAAGCAGTGTTCCCTCTAAGCTGAGTTAGTGTGAGCTAGCTCACAGTTTTTTAGCCTCCAGCGCACACATTTTCATCTTCGCTCAGGGAGGATGGCTCTAGAGCAAACTGATTTATGCAGTAGCCAAATGGCTCGCTCACAACTTTAATGCCAGTAGCTCATAAAGTAGAATTTTGGCTCACAAGACTCCATCGCTTAGAGGGAGCATTGACCACAAGGTAATGTAACATAGGGAGCATCCGTACAGGAGATGCATTCACAGTGGCATCAGAGTCTCCACTCAGAGGTATGCTCTGTGCTTTTCTCAGCACCCCCTTGCTCCTGCCCTTTCCACTCCCAATCCACCATTTCCAGAGAGCATTTTGCAAATTAAAAAAATATCAGCAGTAGTTATATTACTATATTGATATAGCAACTGGCAATACAAAATAAGACCTGGGGAAGGCCTGCCAGTGATTCAGGGAAGGGGGGGGGTTATGGTGGGCATAAGAGGATACCAAGGGGAAATGATGTCAATGTGGGTAGAAAGGTTTAAAAACCTGCACTCTCCTGCCCACAGCAGCTTTCCCAGAAAGATCATGGCAAGGGAGGTTTGCAAAGACTGCAGCAAAGCTGAGGAAAACCCAGAAGGTGAATGACTGTATGACAGTCTCACATTGATGCTTCGGAGGTGGGGATGGGGAAGGGTTTGAGTTTGGAAGGCAAGACAGAGAAAAAGTCCATGTAGAAGCAGCCACACTGTTTCCCCTTCCATTTCTGAAACTAAAACCATGCAGTTAAATGATACTGGATTCCTAATGCATTTTATGAACTTACGCTGAGAGGTTCCTGGCTTATATTATTAATATTCAAAGAGAGAATGTGATCTTTGCTGCCCACATAGATTCGGTCCTGATCTTCATCCATCACTAATATCCTGTAGTCTAGGGGGTGGTGGGAGAGAGCATAGAACTGAGAGGTCTCGGTTTCCTGCAGCTCTGCAAAAGAAAGACAAACCACAGCTTAGACAATGCACTCATTGGTTTTACTTGCTTGCATAACTGTGTCTCAGTAAAAGATGCACGGAGCTAATATAACTGCAGAGACTTAGGTCAAATCTACATCTGACTTTCCCGCTGGAATCATTCTAGTTTCAAAAAACCCCGTCTATATCTGTTTCTAGTTTCAAACCATACTTGTTCTAGTTTAAAAATTACTGTTTACATTTGTTAATTGCCCTCCTGTGGTCAAGCTAGCATTTTACTGCTTTTAACAGATCCTATTGCTTAGTACTCTTCAGACCCAGGGAGTGAAATTTGAAACCAGCGTGAAATGAGCATAGGAAAAGACAGCAGTCAAACTGCTTCAGAGGGGAGGTGTAAATTGGGCCTTAGTGAGACTATCAGCAACTAAAATAAGAATGAATTAATGTTTTCATCAGAATCTGAGTGCAATGAACTTACTTACAGGTACCAGCCATGCCCGTAAAGCATCTAGAATAGCTTTATCCATTCATCTAAAGAACACTGTTGTTTTAATGGAAATTATTATTTACAGCTGTGTTTTTTAAAATGCATTATATATTAAACTAAGCAATGAGCACATTACATATTATGACAGGCCAGGATCAATAAAAAGATAGAAACACATTTAATCTAACATTACTAAAATATGAACTAGCTAGAATCAGTTCAGGCCTATTTAGTTTGGCAGTTATGATGTCATAAAGAGATGTTTCCCTATTCTCTAATTGATTTTTTAAAAATTCTTTAATGATTACCTTTGCTTTGTTTAAATATGTCTTGACTCTAAAAAGCAGAATAACACATACAGAGAAAAAATTGCTTCCAGTTTAAAAATATTTAAATTTTCTGAGGACCTCAATTCAAATTTCCTAACTCCTCTAGGATTAGGCAGTTGCAGTTCAGTGCTATAAAGATTATGAAGAAAATAGCACAGATAGCACTAAGTATAGTAACAATGGGTCATAGTTAGAACCCTAGTATTTCACTGCTGTTGCACTGAGGGCACTGGCAGCTATTGTGTTACTATGTCAAAGTTAAGACTGAAGTGTCGCCACATGTGTAGTGAAGTTGGACCGGATTCAATTACTGGTCTAGCCACTGCTGGTGGAGCAGCAATTTCCCTCAGCCTAGTGCTGTGGGTCTGTGGACACAGATGCCTGGTTGCTGTGGGTCAGCACTTCAGGCCCTCTATTTGATCTTAAGGATGTCAGGGATATAACAAAAAATCTAGGGGTACAGTTGCAAGTCTTGACCAAAAAGACCATGGAGGATGCTTCTCTTCATGTACTATACCCCAAATGAACCAAAAAGGGGTGTACCTCCTGTAGGGTTGCCAAGTGTATCAAACTTACCGGCGGGGGGGGGGGGGAAGCTCTGCTGGCCGGGCGGCGTCACCAGAAGTGACGTCAGCATGTTGGGGGCGTTGCCAGGGCAACGCTCTGGCAATTGCCCCAAAACTCTATGGTATAATAGAGTTTTGGGGCGATTGCCAGTGCGTCGCCCTGGCAACGCCCCCAACGTGATGGCATCACTTCCAGGTGATGTCATTATGTGAGGGAGGTCGTCCAGGCTGGACGACCTCGGGTGTGGGGTTTCCCCTGCCGGCCGAATGCTGGCCGGCAGATCAGGAACCCCTGTAGCGGGGGATCCCCCGCCCCCCGGGCTGACTTGGCAGCCCTAACCTCCTGCCAGGAGATTCTGCTATTGGAAAGCTAACTAGATGCCTGAGGCCTCTTAAGTGTACATCTATATCTGAATCAAGCCTGACCAGAGTATTTTGGAACAAGGGGTATCCTTTGCCAAAGATATGACAATGCTGAAGCTGTAGTGGTGAATACACTTCTTCACTGTTGTGTATTTCAATGAGCTCTCAGACTATCCGGTACTCCATCCATTGTTTTTTTAAAACTGTTGAACAAAATGAGAAATGGGTGTCAGCTGCCACTGAGAAAACATTACAGCAGTCCATGCTTGGACAGATTCATGTGAACAGCTCTTGCCAGTCTCCTGGTAAATTAGATTTAGGTTTACTTTCATTTTTACCATAAATTTGAGCTCCTTGGCTCATTCTGAAAGACCCAGGTGTTCATATTGCCTAACAGAAATTGGTTATTTATTTGAAAATCTTGTTCTGTTACTATTACAAGCAACAACTTTTCAGTAAAGGTGTTACCTGAAAGTTGCTTATGTGAAATGGGTTAAAAGGCCTACTGCTGGATAAGCAGGAGACAGCTTTGGCCAAATATGTCTTTACCAGTTTCAAATGGTAAAGCCTTTCCAGAGCAGAGAAGATGTGGGGAATGTGGTACATACCCTGGTAACATCTAGATTAGATTACTGTAATGAGCTCTAGATGGGACTGCCCATGAAAAGTATTTGGAAGCTCCATGGTGCGGAATGCTGAACTTCAATTGGTATAGAATGCTGCAACCAGGATGTTTACTGGAGTGTTTGCCAATTAGGAGTGTGCAAGAAAATTAAACATTTCTTGGTTCGGGTCTACTGGACCCGAAAAATTTTGGCATTTCTGAAAAAATCCCAGATCCCAATACTGGGATGGTATTAAGATCCAAGATTTTTTAGAAATCCCAATTTTTCCCAGGTCCAATAGACTCCAGAAGAAAAATGTGGGTGTTTTTCTTTTTCTTTGCTTTTTTTAAGTCAGCCCAAACCTGGGGCTGGCTTGGCTTCTCCTGCAGCGCGGTTTAACTGAGTTGCAGGAGAAGCATGCAGTGGAGAGCTCTCAGCTCCCGCTGCCCCAGATGATCCTCTGTATAGCTTAATATCCCTGAATTAAAGCTGGAGGTAATTTAAAGCTGAATTAAAGCTGTATAGCTTAATATCCCTGAATTAAAGCTGCCGTTGCTCTTCCCTTTCCCCCAATTGCAAGCATCAGTTTCCCACTATTTGCCCCACACTGCATTTTGACCCACAGCTTCACCGGATTCTCCCCGCAACTTCGCGGTCCTCAAAAAAACAGGATTATGAAGCTGCGAGGAAAATCAGGCGAAGCCACAGGTCAAAATGCAGCATGGGGCAAATAGTGGGAAATTGACGCTCGCAATCAGGGGAAAGGGAAGAGCAATGGCAGAGCAGCGCCTCGTGGGAAATCGGTCTGACTCTATATTCAGCTTAAATAATACCTGGAAAATACTGGTAATATATTTTTGAGAGGTTTTTTTAGCTCAGTTTATGCTGAACGCACATCCCCACTCCCAGTCTGTTTCTGGGCATAATTCAAGGTGCTGCTGTTGACCTTTAAAACCCTGCATGATCTAGGACCCACATACCTAAAGGATTGCTTATTCCCTTATGTACCTACCCACTAGTGTAATCTTCTAAGGTCCTGCTTTGATGCTCCTACCTTCTGAGATTAGGTGGCTAGAACCCTGGAGAGGGCCTTCTCAGTTGTGGTACTGATTTGATCTCTGGAACGCTCGCTAGGAAGATTCATCTGCCCCATTCTATTGCCATTTTCCACTAATAGGTGAAGACTTTTGCGTTCCATTTGGCAGTCCCTGAGCAATGCCTCCTTTCTTATTGCTAGCAAGTTGTATGTGTTGTGCTGGACGCAAGGGGATTTGTAAATAATGTAGCTGCTTAGAACAGTACATTTTCATGTACTGGTTGAGGGAGTTTTACTTTCCTTTTGTGAATCAGATGTTTACTTCCCCGCTTTTTTGGTAATTGTTCACTATTACTCTTACATTCCTTTCTTGGTTAGAGCTGTGCATGTGCCTGTTTATTAGCTAACAGATGTTTTAGCTAATGTTTTAATTGTTGTTAAACAATGTTTTACAACATTGCCCAATATTTTAATTGTTGTTTGTTTGCTTTTGTATGTATTGTAGCTCTCATTTTAATTGTTTTAATGTTGTGCTTTTGTTGGCTTAAATGGTTTTTAAGATGTGATTTTATTATGTGTGTTTCTAAATTGTTAGCTGCCTTGGTGGGTGTCTTCAGTCTTTTATATTTTCATCATCATCAATACTCAGAATTTTGAATATGATTACTAATTGTTTGGATACAAATTTGAATGGTTTTATGTCATTAAATTAGTAAAATGGCTATCATTTTGATAGGATGTGGAATTTGCATTGACAGATAGCACAGATATGCCTGCGATCGACTCAGCACATGGGCATGAACCAGCCCCAATCCATGGTGCAATATAAATGAGAACAATATAGAAATAAAAAATACAAATCATATAAGAAGGCTTGTAAAATTGGGATGGAGTTGTAGTCAGGGCAGGGCTGCTGGGGCGGGGGGAGGATGGGGGGAGGACAAAATTCCCAGTGTCCAAGTCAGCTGGAGGTCCTGAAATCAGTGTTGTGCCGCATTCATGGAATGAATTTATTTATTTATTTTTACTTCTAATGAAGTTCTGCATTGCAGCCACTAGGGGCACAGGAAAGACAGACCACAATATATAGTGGTAGCACTGACTCTGCTGGCCAGGCCCTTCTGCAAACCCTTGTTTCTCATATCTTGCTAAACCCATCAGCCAAGCCAGCACTGGAACAAGGCAAGACCAGCCAGAACAAACTACTAGGATTGTCAGCTCCAGGTTGGAAAATTCATGGAGATTTGGGAGTTGAGACTCGGGAAGGCAGGGTTTAGGCAGGGGCAGGACCTCCGTAGGGTATACTCCCACAGAGTCCACCCTCCAAAGCAGCCATTTCCTTCAGGGGAACCGATCTCTATCATCTGGAGATCAGTTATAATGCCAGGAGATCTTCAGGCCCCACCTGGAGGTTGGCAACTCTACAAGTGGCAGTCATTGCCAGTATGCAGCCTCCTAACAAGGTCACTTTTAACAGCAGTAGCTTCTGCTGGCATAGAAAGAATATTCTCTTCCTTTGGATTCATTCATTCTAAACTGAGAAATTGTTTGGGACCTGATAAACTAGGAAAGCTTGTTTTTCTTTTCCAGTTTATGAACAAACAAGATGAGTGAGCTACAGTGGACAGTATTTTAAGTTTTTCATGTATAGACTGATAGGATATTTTGTTTAACCGCACCAGTTAACAAGCATGGATGTTGAAGCAAATACAAGAATACATATGCTATAATGTTATTGTTTTGTTAAATAAAACTATTTAAATTGTCATTATTAATGTAATGATTATTTTTCTCCTTCCAATAAAGTACTGCAGAAAAATTGTCTGAACATGAATGATTAACCTATTAAACTGGAGACATTTCACCTAATATTTTCATAATCTATATTCTAATTCCGAGAGTTGTTTTTTTCCGTGTGGATGCTTATATCTGCCAAAAGAGAGCTCACTCTCCCCCAAAAGCTTTTCCTACATAGTCAGGCCCCTTTCTTGGTCTGCAGAAAAATCCAAAAAGTTTTTTAAAAAACCTTAAGGGACCGTTGAATTTCCCCCAATACCTTTTTGAAATGGCATCAGCTCCAAGCATCAACTGTGAGGAGATTAGAATGTTTGGGGGAGGGGGGGAGGTTCTAACTTTTTCTGTCAGTAAAAAGCATGGTTTTTACTGGCAGCAGTCTAGGGTTGCCAAGTACCCCCCCTGGCCACCAGCAGCAGATCCAGATCCAGGCTGGGAAACTCCTGGAGATTTGGGGGTGGAATGTGGGGAGGACAGGGACCTCAGTGAGGTACAATGCATAAACTCCACCCTCCAAAGCATTCATTTTCTCCATGGAAAGTTATCTTTGTAGTCTGGAGATAAGCAGTAACTCCAGGAGATCGCCAGGTCCCACCTGGAGGCTGGCATCCCTAGGCAGCACCCTCTGGGTGACTTGATACCACCTGATTTGCATGACTTAATTAGGCCCAGCTGCTTTGCTACTGTTCATTAGCAGCTACCCTATGAAAGCCATTGTGATGTAACAGTTAGAGCTTCAGATTGGGATTTGTGAGACCCAGGTTCAGATCCCCATCTTGTGGAGGAAGCTGACTGGGAGATTCTGGACCAGTCACATACTTTCAGCCTAACCAACCTCACAGGGTTGTTGTGCAGACAAGGAGGAAATAATATTGTAAGCTGCTTTAGTCCCCACTGTGGAGAAAGACTGTAATTTTCCTAGGTAGAGGCTGTGGGGGACGGGGGTGGAGATGGAAAGCTGAAGACAGATAAAGGTAGCTTGGCTGTTGGGTGGGAAGGAAATAGGGTTGCCAACTCCAGGTTGGGAAACTCCTGGACATTTGAGAGGCAGAGCCTGGGGAGGGTGGGATTTGAGGTGGGAGGCAGAAAGAGAGAGAAAGAGTAATGAGGTGGGGAGGCAGAAAAACAAAGAGAATTATGATGGGTCAGAAAGAGAGAGGAACTAACATACATGGAGGAGAGAGAAAGAGTAAGAAAGGGGGGCAAAAGGGAGAAAGAGTGTGAGAGAGGTAGGGGGACAAGGGAGGAAGCAAAGGTGTGAGGAATGGGATAACCATCCCGCCAGTTTCTTGCGGGTCTCCACTCGTTATCTATTTATGATGCGTTTCTAATAGTATAACCAAATCAGTATTTTTGATATAACTGTAAAGCTAATCTGAAAAGTTGTTATTCTAAAAATGAAACCTTCATCTGGTTGTAAATATTAAGATTATACCAGCAAGAATGAGACCTTATGTAGAAAACCATGATTTAAATCTAGTCTTACTGACTAGTGATTTAAATCATGATTTAAATTGATTTGATTTAAATCAAATCCACCCTGCAGCCAAGTGAATTGTTTTCTCACAATATTTGATTTGGATCAGGGTCAGACGCAAGGGCCATGGTGGTTCTTGGCAGCCCTGAGTCAGGGCAGGAAGTTGGGGATCTGATTATGAAACCAGAGCTAAGCTGAAAAACTGTATGCTCTTCTTAAGAAATGTTGTTGGCGGAGAATATCATCCTTTCCATTTGGCAATTGTTCCTTGAAGTTACAAGGGAGTGAAAGCATTCACCTGTTCAAAGTGAAGATAATATGATTCAGGAAGCATCCCCTGAATTGGTTTATTGGTCCTCAGAAAATTCATCACAATGCCAGGTCAGATTAGAAACACTGAGAACTTTGTCTTGAACACCATTGCTGGGAAAATCTACCTTGGTCAAATTCCCTCATTTACATATGATGTGAGCGCTTGATCAGTCTGTTTTTTGTTGGATTTCATTTCAAGTACTATGTCGAGCAGCTATGCACAGCCACGGCACCTGCTTGGCATACAGGGTTACATAATACCTTGGCAATCTATATATATAAAAGAAAGTCGCCTCACCATAAAATCAATGCCCAGGCCAAACCGCTGGACCTAGGAACACCAAATTCGGGGAGAGTGCTCCTACCATGGCGTAGATGCTCACTAAGAAGGGATTTTTAGAAATTCGACCCCCAAGTGGGTCAAAAGGGAAAAAAAATGTGTTCTCCCATTGATTTCTATGAGGCAGCCAGGCTGCTGCCTACTTGCACCCCCCACTCTCTGATTGGTCAGCTGCAGAGCTCAGTATTCTGAGGTAGCAAAAAGCCAACAGTTACAGGAGACTGCAGACAGCTAATGACAGTTGAGGAAATCAGGAGTGGCCAACAACCACCTGTGAGGTGCATTAATGCTGTTGGCCCAGCTTTCCCATGGCTTCAAACACACATACACACACACCTCCTACACCTAACAGGCGGTTATTTGTCAGGTGCAGCAGCAGCTGCAGTGTGCTTAAAGCCAACAGAGAGCCCCCCCCCGGTAGTATCACCTTAGTGATTCTGCTGGCCCAGCCTCCACAGTGGCTTCTAATACTCTTCCCGCTCCTACAGTGGACAGGCAGCTGCCTGTCAGGTGTAGGTGAGGAGGTGGGAGCCATCGGGGAGGTTTGCTCAGCAGGACTGCCTTAGCCCTGCTGCTGGCCCAGCCTCCCCAATGCCTTTAAACACAATCCCCCACCCCAACACTAGACAGGCAGGTGTCTGCCAGGTATAGGAGCAGGGCCAGGGTACTTTTATCTGTCAGGGATGCTGCCCCAGCAGGATCACCTTAGCGATGCTGCTGGCCCAGCCTCACCAATGGCTTTAGCCACACTCCCACCCACTATGGAAATATACCCCAAATTTGTAAATAAGTGGTTTCCTTTATTAGGTTATTTAACTTCTCATAATGTGGGTTCTAGAAAATTGGTTCCTATGAACTCGCTTAGTATCTGATTGCTCGGATGGTGTTTTGAATACATAGTTATGTCCCCATTCTTAAATGTAATATAAATGAAAGACAATTTTGTTAAAAGGGGGGGTATGCCCTCTCCCCCAATTCAATGCCCAGGCCAAACCCCTGCACCAAGAAACCCAAAATAAGGGGAGTGCATTCCTACCATGATGTCAAACCCCCCCTCCCCCACACACAAAGAGATTTCTGAGAAACATGAACCTGAAGGGGGTAAAAATGGGGCAAAATGTGTTTCCCCAATTTTTTTCCATATGCCTGGAGACGCAACTGTCTGCAGTCTTTGTTCTGAAGTAGAGTTACCAAGTCCTACCTTCCGTGTTGCCGGGGGGAGTCCCGGCCCGCCCAGGAGTCTTCTGGCACACGTGTGAAGCATCTCCCGGAAGTGACATCATCACATCGGGCATGTTGGGGCGGGACCTCTGTAATTCGAGTTTCCCCTCGAATTATAGAGTGTCCCCCCGAAAAAAAAACATGCCTGATGCAATGATGTCACCTCTGGGTGACGTCATCGTGCCGGGCACGTCACCGCAGCCTGGCAATTTGGGGGGTGGGGCCCAATCCAGGCTGGCGAGGAATGGACCAATCCAGCGGGGGTTTCCCCACCCCCCGGGGGGGACTAGGCAACCCTATTCTGAGGTAAAAACAGTTAAAAGAGATTGCAGACAGTTGAGGACAGTTACAGAAATCAGAGATTCAAGACACATGAGCAGACATTTTTCTACCAGGAGAAGGTAATTTAGGAATGCGGCAAAGACATTTGCACAAAGTACTCCTGTGGGGCACTGAGCGGCGCAGGCCAAGTACCAGAGAGATCACCCCCTGAGGTGCTCAGAACAACACAGTCTCCATATGAGCAAAACAATCCAGGAACACAAGTAGAGAGGCCATCACTTTCGTGGAAGGTGGCAGGAGTTGACTTAACAGACGACTGCTTCTTGAATGGGCAGTTCTGTGTGGCTTGCTCCAGAGTGAGCTCACCAAGCTGCTTGGTGATCCTATCACCAGAGGGCAGAAACACAACTGTGGTCTACAGAGAGGTCCTTCAGTGTCGGGGGGAAGTATGTATGTCTCACTTCATTTTTTACACCACAATCTTCTCCATTAGAATTCCTACAACAAATGTTACATTTCAAGCTTCACTTCATCAGCATTATAACTGGTTTTGCCGAACTTAAATACTATAGCGAAGCACAGGCATCGGGCTAGTAAATAATAAATACTTATTGGTGGTTTGGTGGGCAGGTGGCTGCCTTGCCCCTAACTGTCAAATAACCAATCCCATGTTAATGCCTGTGCCTATCTGAAAGAACATCCAGTAATCTCTGAGAACATTAGGGAAAGAGCGCAATTGGTGTTCTGACTCTTGGATGGAGCAGACATGTTATAAAGACAGTCTGACCTCAGAGGGGAGCAGGCTGGGCAGATTAGAAGCCCTGCACATAAGTGGGTCTGATCAGGTTCAAGTCTATTTTTCAGAAAGAGAAAGACTTACCGAAATCTTTGTCAACAGAGTGTGACAGAAATTAATTGTTTCCTGACTGAAAAGACATTCAGTGGTAAAATATCATTGAAGGTCTCTGTGACCTATTGAGCTAAACTGCATATAAAGTTTCCAACACTGTAGCTTGTGAAGAAAATATCTACCTCAACCGAGGTTACAACATTACTTTGTTTGCAACCTGTTCACCATGCCTTTGACTAGGTAAGTGTCTGAAACACTGGGAGGAGAAAAATAAAACACTACTGTTGTTCCTTTTTAAAATCCTGTTTCAAGATCCTCAGTGTCCTGAAAGAAAAAACTTACCTCACAATAGGGAAGCTACTATTCTACAGCCATTGAAATAAAGCCTTAAATACTCTTATCATAGAGTACCATCCTGGTAGGGAGGGGGGACATTTCATAATAATACACCCAAATGCCCCTGAAATTGTAGGAGGCCATCAGAGTGTGTTATTGCATCTCCCTGGCTCTGACTGCCTACGTAGTGGTGAAATATCATTAAGTGATCACTTAATCAGTAGTAGGGCTGCCAAGTCCCGGCGACTTACCGGCGGGGGGAGTTGTTCTCCCCACGGGAGCTCTTCTGGTGCGTGCGCTTTGCGCACTCGCCACGGCGATGTAATGATGTCACCCGGAGGTGACGTCATTATATGGGGGAAGTCGTCCTCACTGGACGACTTCTGGGGCGGGGTTCCCCCCGCCGGCCGAATGCCGGCCGGCAGATCGGGAACCCCTATAGCAGGGGATCCCCCGCCCCCCGGGCTGACTTGGCAGCCCTAATCAGTAGTGACTGGGATCACTACTAGCAGGCAGGCAGGAGATGCCTAGCACCTCTGGAGCCCACACTGGATTCAAGCAGTAGCACCAGAGGTTATAGCAGGTGCAAGCTATAGGTCCTCCAATGCCCTTGCTGGCTGTGCCTGGAGGTGTCTGGCTCTCAGTGGGAGGTGATAATGGGAGCAAGCCGAGGCGAGCGAGCTAGGAAAGGCCCAGGGGGGTTGCAGGGAAGCATTTAAATGCCTCCCCGTGGCTTCCTCTGCCTTCCTCTTCCTCGGCAACCTGCACTTAAAGAGGCTCCCTTTAAGTGCAGAGAGCCGGCCTGGCTGGGGGGCGGCTGGCGGTGGCTTGATGGGGGGGGCCACGGGGAGGTGGTGGCAAAGCCTTGAGTGGGGGTGGGAGAGCCTCCCTCTGTCCCCAACTCTTTGCCCTCTTTCTTTCCCTCCTTCTTTCCTTCTCTCTTTCCCCCTTTTCCTTCTTTCTCTCTTTTTCTGTGCAGTCAGGGGTGTGGCCTAATATGCTAATGAGATTATGTTGTTGGGTGTAGCCTATTATGCTAATGAGTTCCTGCTGGGCTTTTTCTACAAAAAGAGCCCTGGGTAATATGTTATGTCTTCTTTGATTTAATAACCTAAACTGTCCCAACCTGGCATAGATAATTCCTTAGATTATTGATCCAGCACAAGAGCTTGCGGGAAAATACAGGAGGTATCTTGTCTTATTATTAAACCCTTCTGAAATGGCACTGGAGGCTGAGTAACTTTCAAAACAGAAGATTTTAGTTAACAGACGTGTGTGTGTGTGTTATCAAGATTTAGAAATGCTGAGGTAAAACTTTATAATATATACATTAACAAGCACTCTTTGGGTGCGATCTGTCAACAAGTTACAGATCCACCTAACAGTAACAGGATCCAAACGACATTTTACCAATTTGC
The DNA here is from genome assembly GCA_029233225.1 of Lepidodactylus listeri. NCBI lineage: Eukaryota > Metazoa > Chordata > Lepidosauria > Squamata > Gekkonidae > Lepidodactylus > Lepidodactylus listeri. The sequence continues at coordinate 102,753,724 of JARCFY010000008.1, forward strand.
CAACAAGAATATTATGGGGAACCTTATCAAAAGCCTTACTGAGGTCAAGACAAACTATGTCTACAGCATTCCCCTGATCCAGCAAGGTAGTAACTTTCTAAATGCTCAAGGACTGTCTGTTTGTTCTAAAACTTTATCAGATATAGACATCAAGCTGACGGGTTGGTAGTTACCCAGATCCTCCTTTTCCCCCTTCTTGAAGATGGGGACAACATTTGCCCATCTCCAGTCTTCTGGAACCTCACCTGTTTTCCAAGTAGGGCTGCCAAGTCAGCCTGGGGGGCGGGGGATCCCCCGCTACAGGGGTTCCCGATCCGCCGGCCAGCATTTGGCCAGCGGGGGGAACCCCACCCTCCTTCCCCAACGTAATGACATCACCCGGAGGTGACGTCATCACATTGGGGGCGTTGCCAGGGCGACGCTCTGGCAATCACCCCAAAACTCTATGATAGAGTTTTGGGGTGATTGTCAGAGCGTCGCCCTGGCAATGCCCCCAATGTGATGACGTCACTTCCGGGCGACGTCGCTGGGTGCGCACGCTTTGCGCGCATGCCCAGAAAACTCCCGGACAATTGAGGACTTACTTACCCCACCGGTAAGTAAGGGACACTTGGCAACCCTATCTCCAAGAATTCTCAAAAATGATGGACAGAGGCTCAGAAATTACATTCATGAGTTCTTTTAGTACCCGTGGATGCAGTCCATGTGGCCCCGAGGACTCAGTTTCATTTAAAGAAACTAGATGTTTATGTTCTACCCCTATGCCAATCCTAGGCTGCAACTCCCTTCCCTCATCATGTGTTCTGTTTTTGTCATGCTGAGCACTGTTTCCCTTGCAAGAGAAGACTGGGGGAAAGTAGGAATTGAGCACTTCTGCCCTCTCTTCATCACCCATTACAATTTCACTTTTCTGTCCCCACAATGGGCCTACCATGTCCTTCCTCTTATTCTTACTCTGAACATAAGAAAAGACCCCTTTTTGTTGTTTTTAGCATCTCTTTCTAGCCTAAGCTCATACTGAGCATTAGCTTTCCTAACTCTCTCTCTACAAGCACTGGTTATTTGTTCATATTCATCCTTGGTTATAAGGCCCTCCTGTCACTTTCTAAATGAGTCTTTTTTATTTCTCAAGTCTTCAGAAAGCTGTTTATGGAACCACCTTGGCTTCTTTAGGATTCTCCCATTCTTCCTTCTCATAGGAATCATTTGTGATTGTGCCTTTGGCATTTTGCTTTTAAGAAACCCCCATCCCTCTTAAACTCCCTTCTCCTTAAGTATTTCTGACAATAGGATTCTACCCAGCATAACTTTATGTTTGTCAAAATTTGCTTTCCTGAAGTCCATCCTATATGTCTGACTACGTACAGCTTTTTCCTTCCCCAAATTTTTCCAAAATTACATGGTCACTACTACCCAGGGTGCCCACTACTTTCATCACGTCAACCAGTTCTTCTCTGTTGCTAAGAATCAAGTCCAAGATAGCAGATCCCCTTGTTTCTCTCTCCACTTTCTGGACAATGAAGTTGTCAGCAAGACAAGTCAGGAATTTATGTGACCTTTCATTTTTAGCAGAGTTGGACTTCTAACAGATATCCAGGTAATTGAAATCTCCCATGACCACTGTCTCTTTGAGAGCTTTGTAATCTGCTCTAGGAGTGTCTCATCCAAGTCTTATGCTTGGTTTGGTGGTCTATATCTCTACTGAAAACTAAACAGAGCTAACATAACCCCACTAGTTCTGCTGGAGCTCTCAGTGGCCTTCGGTACTGTTGGCCACAGAATCCTACTCAGCCACCTCTCAGGACTGGGACTGGGAGGCACCATGTTATGGTAGTTCAAGTCTTATCTGGGAGATCAGTCCCAGAAAGTGATGTTAGGGGATTCCTTCTCTGGCCCATGGCCATCGGCCTGTAGGGTTCTGCAGGGTTCAGTCTTATCCCCCTTGCTATTTAACATCTGTGCGAAGCTGTTACGAAAGTTCATCAGGAGGTTTGGGCTGTGGTGTAACCAATATATGGATGATATCCAGCTTTACATTTCTTTCCCACTTAATTCCAAGGATGCTATTGATGTTCTGAGCTGGGGCTTGGAGTCAGTAATGGGCTGGATGAGGGTGAACAAGCTGAAACTTAATACTGACAAGACAGAGGTTCTCTGGGTTAGTAGAAGAGCTGACCACTTTTAGGTGTACACTTAAGATTTTTTGTGTGTATATTTGTGTTTGTGTGTGTGTGTGTGCCTGGAAGTTATGGTGACCTCTGACAACTCCTGCTAGGGCATGGAGGACATTCAGACAAGTGGCTTAATAGCCTGCCTCTGCCACCCTGCCCTGGTATTCTTTGGAGGTCTCCCATCCAAATACTTGGCCCTGCCTAGCTTTCAAGTTCTGACAAGATCGGGCTTGCCTGGACTATCCACTTCAGAAATCTTAGTAATGAGTGAAGAATGGACGTGAACATACTTTAAAGAAGTAGAAGAGATTGGATTTATACCCCACCCTTCACTACCCAAAGGAATCACAAAGTGGCTTACAATCTCCTTTTCCTTCCCCTCCTCACAGTAGACATCCTATGAAGTGGGTGAGTAGAGAGCTCTTTGAGAACTGCTCATGAGAGAACAGCTCTGAAAGAACTTGTGACTTGTACTTGTAACTGACCCAAGGTCACACCAGCAGATGCATGTGAAGGAGTGTAGATTCTCCCAGATTAGAGTCCGTTCTAACCACTACACCAAACTGGGTAGCTGAACAAGGGTTGAGTCCTGTGGCACCTTTAAGACCAACAAAGTTTTATTCAAAATATAAGCTTTCATGTGCTGTTAGAGTGTAGGAGCAAAATTAAACAGAAGCCATGAAAGACTTACACAATTCATTCCAATGTAAGCTTTTATGAGCCAAAGCCCACTTCAGCAGATCCATTTAATGTTCATCCTTTATGCAGATATATTTAGACTATACTTAATGCCTCTGATGAAGGCAGCTATTATTCATAAAACTTACAATGGAAAAAAATGTATTAGTCTTTAAGGTGCCACTGGACTCTTATTTTATTGTACTTTAGACTTTTAACTCCTCAGTGGGTGTGATTTAAACATACTTCTGGCACTGAGGCTGAGGATTTACACAGGTTTTAAGTGAGGCCAGATTGAGCTCTACAGAAACTTATTTTTGAGTCTTTCCCAGGTTTGACACATGAGATATCTCACACCATAACAGTTAAAGTGAACAGAGACACCCCCTTTTACCATATTATTCAATAAAATACTGAAAAGTCAAAACTGAAAACTCCTTTATGGTTAATATGGCAACATTTCCCTGCTATGTCTGGCTAAAGCTGGTAATTCTTTTAATTGACTGCTATGACTGTATTCATGAAACCCATGCTGAAGACCGGAAGATAAAATTGATGAAACACTACAAAGTGCTCCAGCTGCTAGGGAAATCACCACCAGTTTGAAACAAGCTGAGGCTTCAGTCCTTCACACAGTCACTTATTTGCAAGTCATACTGATTTTAATGTGTCCAGCGGTAGTGTCATCACGTCACAGCCAATTTATGGTGACTCTGTAGAGTTTTCAGGATAAGAGATAAACAGATGTGGTTTGCCATTGCCTGCTTCTGTGTAGCAACCCTGACCTTCCATGGTGGCCTCCCATCCAAGTACTAACCAGGGCTGACTCTCCTTAGCTTCTGAGATCCGATAAGATTGGGCTAGCGTGGTCCATGACTAGCAGTTTGTGAATATGTGCAGGACTGCAGCACTAATATTTATATTTGCAGGAAACGCTCCACATCCCATTCATGGGTGTAGGCTAACTGCTTAAGTTGGTGGTGCACCAGAAAACTTCCTGCTGCATTGGAGCTCAAAAAAAAAAGGGGGAGGGGAAGCAAAAACATTTGTTTGAATGCAGGGTGTGGGAACAACCAAAGGAGAAGAATACAGTAACACACGTCCCTTACTTTCCTGTTGATTTGGGAAATACACAGTTAAGAACAATGGAGGGGATGGAACAATCTGCTTGGGGGGCCATAGAATTGGACTCCATGGTCCAATCTTCTTGAAACTTAGTGGGTATTTCGAGGAGAGGCCCCAGCAGCTACCCTACAAGTTTGGAGCCTCTCCCTCAAACCCCCTTTCCTCCAGCCCCTCATATACCCTATGAGTTTTTGCCATTGATTTCAATGGCCATAGGATATAACGGGGCTGAAACTGACATTCCCTTTCTGACACACCTCTGGTGATGTCAGAGGGCATGGCATATGCTAATGAGTTATGCTAATGAGCTCCTGCACCTCTTTTTCTATGAAAGGACCCCTGGAAATACAACCATTTCTGACTGATCAGTATGCTCAAAGAGATTGGCCCCGTTTTGACATTTTTTAAAAAAAAAGTTGGATGAGGCTAGTTGGGATTTATGGCTGCATGCTCAAAATTTGGGAATGCAACTGATGTTAGGCTGCATGAGTCTGTCACAACCAGCCATAGAGGTTTGGGTAGGCTCAGCATATTTAGTTATTATCATCTTGAGGGATCAGTTAATCCTTTATTTGTGCTAGGTTCTCACTAACCTAACAGAAAACAAAATTACTTAAAAAAAACAGAACTCTGTTCCAGTTTGTTTTGTATTTAATTTCACTGAATAAAAATGTTAGTTTTGTAGTTGTGACACACGGAAAGTGACACAGTGACCTTTTCTGCTTAGTTTAAACAAAATCTGAGCTATGGCTTCAATGCAACAGCAAATACTTTGCAAAAAAAATAGAACAAATAAGAAGCAAAGCTAAGTCTGAACTGAATGTTTGTGGCTTTCACCCGTGACTTGTCCTTTTTACAATGAAAACTATTTGTTAAATTAACAAGCAAGTTAAATTAACAGACCTTTTTTGACTCAAGGGATTCTGTGTGGAAGACAGGCAGTCTCTGGCCCCGTCCACATGAGCAAGATAAGCCGGACGGGAAGTGACACAAATTTGTGCCAGCGCAATTTGCGTCGCTTTTGCAGGATCACACAGGTCCATGGACCTGTGAGGGCGAACCGCCGCTGTGTGATCACACACAGCCGCAAGCAAGTTGGGGTTTTTTTTCCTGCCATTTTCAGTGTGCTTATCTGATTCTACAAGGGATCGATGACTTGCCTCTCCACCCTCAGGGTCATCCAATGATGTGCATACTGGGATGGGAGGGGAAAAACCCCCCAAAAGCCCACTCCCCAACACCACTTGTTTGCGCTGGCGTGATCACACCAGAAAAGGTCAGTTCTGGGCCATTGCGAACCATTTGAGACTGCCTTTTCACTGGTAGCTAAATAAGCCGATTCCCCACCGGCTCAAAGTGGTTTGTGACACTTTGACACCAGCTGCAGGACGCTTCCCAGATGTGCTTGTGTGATCACACCACTTTGAGCCGGCGGAGAATCATCCTTCTTGTGTCGCAAATGGGTGCGTATGATCACGCCCTCTAATACGTAAAGCACACGGAAACCCAGTTTTAAGGATACTGTTGGCCTGGGAAAGCTTCTAGAAAGCAAATTTCACTAAATGTACAAAACTTTCCAAGAGGGGCATTTCAATATTATCCAAATACAGGGGTCTGTTCGGGCCGGAGCGAGGCGGAGCAAAGCTCCGCCAGCTCAGGACTGGCCACTAGGGCAGCCACGGGCTGAATCAGATTCTCTAAAAGCCACTGGAGGGGAGGGGGTTTGAGGGAGAGGCTCCAAACTTGCAGGGTTTCTGCTGGAGCCTCTCCTCAAAATGCCCACCAAGTTTCAAGAAGATTGGATCAGGGGATCCAATTCTACAGGCCCCCAAACAGGTTGCCCCCATTCCCTCCATTGTTCTCTATGGTAGGAAAAAAGTTAACATTTTTCCCTCCATAGAGAACAATGGAGGGGATGGGACAATCTGTCTGGAGGCCCATAGAATTGGACCCCGTGGTCCAATCTTCTTGAAACTTAGTGGGCATTTCGAGGAGAGGCCCCAGCAGCTACCCTGCAAGTTTGGAGCCTCTCCCTCAAACCCCCTCCCCTCCAGTGGCTTTTAGAGAATCTGATTCAGCCCGTGGCTGAATACGCACAGGGAGGGAGCACAACAAATCAGTTTGGATGAAGTTTTCTTCCATCTTATCTTTCTATGTTTTGCCACTGAGAGCCACTATGGAAGTAGACTGAGTGGTAACATTACAAAATCTGATATGTGTTCATCACACCTGGATAAGCCAATTGGTTCACTGGTAGAGTTTTTTCAGGATGAAAATAAATAGGTCAAGAAACCAGTCTGTGTCTGAATTGGTCCACTGGACTGAGATTTCACACAGCTTCCCTCCTGTATCCTATGGATGTGTCACCTGACTGTGCTGATTCTAGTGCCCCAATTCTGAGAGAAAGAGAAAGAGAGAGATTCCTTTTCCCTCACACCTTGTGATGTTGCTGTGAGAGGCATAAGGCAATGTCTCCAAAACACTGTGGAATATCACAACTATTTTTATTCCATGCCTTGCAGGAGAGAAACACAAAAACTTCTTCATTTTTTTCCATAATGTTTAAAACCAGAGTATCTAGACTTCAGCCAAAACTTTGGTTTGGATTTAAGAGATAACTTGTATGCTTTTGTGTTTAGATTTCATCTGAACACAGGATGATTTAAATAAATAAGCCATCTGCAATCACTCACAGTGTGTTTAATCTAAACTTGCCATATTTATTCAGAGGCAGCAGAAAAGCTTTACTCTTGACCAAAGAAAATAAAATGGAATTTACTCTTCGCTTACCCTTTGATTAAGCATAAAATTGCTACATGTAAGAGTGGCTGTGTTTAGAAATCAAACTTTTATAAGTTATTCACTCTGCTGAGAATAAGTATGTGGCCTTTTAAGTAATGTGTATTCCTTACATTACTGAGGTATTCAGCCCTGGGGTGTGAAGACTGCAGAGAGGAAAAGTTAGATGTTTTTCATGATTCTGAAATAATAGTTTAAAAAGAACATTAAAAATGAACTTATGACAGAGACATGATGTTGAAACAGAAGAACCATCAATAAAGTTTCAAGTTAAATTAATTACCAGAATAATCCTGTTAGCTCAGGCAAATATTTTTCCCCTCTCACAATTCACCAGACATATGATCTGGGAGGAGCCTCCAACATGCCCTCCTAAGAAACCTTGCTCTTATGAAGACTCTTGCTTCCCTCAGAATTCCACAAGAGCAATTCTAATACAGTATACAAAAATCTGTTTCAAAATTTTGATTTGAAATTTACTTCAAAATTTGCACAGCTGTTTTTTGCACTGTCTTCTGCAGTCCCTTCAAAGTTAAAGGAACTGCAGAAGACAGCCTGAAAGAGCTGCGCAGTGGGAAGCGCCTCCCCACCGTGCACCTGTCTTTCAGGCTGCCTTCTGAATTTTTTTTAAAGTTTAAAGGGACTGCAGAAGGCAGCCCAAAACATCTGAGTGGTGGGAGGTACCTCCCTGCCACTCAGCTTTTGTTTGCGGTTTTTGTGGGGAACAGAAAGCAGGGGTTTAAAGGGAAATGGAGTCCCTTTAAAGCCCCACTTTCTGTTCCATCCATGAACCACATAAACTGCTCTAAAAGTTCGTGGAAGTTCATGGTGGTGAACCCGTCACAAACTTCTGTCCGTGAACCACGAACAGGGCAAAATTTATTACAAATTTTGCTTCATGGTTCAGTTGGTGCCCATCCCTAGTGGTGAGCAACAACAGAGGGTATGATCCAGTCCCTCTAAGTTAATTATTCATTATCAAATTCCTGGAAAAGTTCCAAAGTACTCCTATTAGACCTTGATGTTGAATCACTATTTCACTCTAAGCACAACCGCATATACCAACTGTGAATGTTTCTCTTGTAGCATAATGATGAATGCAATACTGTGTAGATTTACTCTCCACTCATTATAGCTACATTGCAAGGTAGGATCTCCAGGATTCTAAGAAAAGTACAAAGGCATCATGAAAGTGTTTCTTATGTCCAGGGGTCATTTCGTAGAAAAAGAGGTGCAGGAGCTCATTAGCATAACTCATTTGCATATGCCACGCCCCCTAACTTACCCGAAGTGTGTCAGAAGGCAACACCCACCCCTCAGGCTCCACTCCACAGGTGAGTGAAACTGACCTGCTCTTCCTCCATTCCCTTCCCCATCCAATACTTTGTGCAATAAAAATAAGTGTAAAGAACACACCCTCATTCTCTTCCTGCTCCCTTGAAACCACCAGGTTTCAAGTAGACTTGAGATACCCAGGACATGTGCACCACCCATCCCTTTCCCTTCCCCTCCCCACAACAAAACACCCTGTGAGGTAGGTGGGGCTGAGAGAGGTCTTTTGAGAACTGCTCATGAGAGAACAGCTCTAAGAGAACTTGTGACTGGCCTAAGGTCACACCAGCAGCTGCATGTGGAGCAGTGGGGAATCAAACCCGGTTCTCCCAGATTAGAGTCCAACTCCTGACCACTACACCAAACTGATGGGGTGGAAGCTGCTGAAGTGTTGGTGAAATTTCTCCAGTATTTATGTGCCATGTGCCCAGATAAAAAATGGTATACTTAGAAAATTTATATGCCACCTTGAGCAAGTCTCTGGAAAAGCAGCACACAGTCATAAAAGGAACAATGATAAAATTATCAATATTAAAACAAAACATTAAAAACAATAAAGACCCTAGCAGGGCTTTCCCCGGGGCGCTGCGCCTCTGCACTGCTCGGGGAAGCCAAGGAGGGGGCGGAGCTTGGTCATGTGCCCGCCCCCTGGGCTCCTCACTCCCGGAGCTGCGCTCCTGTGCGCTCCCACTCCAACGGACCCCTGCTTATGTCTTAGTGTTGCCACCATGAAAAGGATTTTAGTAGAACTGACAAGTCAGTCACTATTTAAATCATTGTTGCAATCATTTAGTAGAATGTTTGAGATACCTGACTGAATGGTGGTTTCTAAACAGTTTTCTTAGGTAAGCTCACTGTTTCTTGAAAGATGATCAGAGGTTCATTAGTGAGTAGATCAGTAATGGTGAATGTCCTTCCCTGAGGTCATTTTACCCATTGTTGCCACAATTACTCATGAACCTGCCTTATACTATGCCAAATCATTGGTCCATCCAGCTCCAGGATTTCAGATAGAAGTCTTTCATTAACTCTTGCTATGTGAGATCTTTTAAATGGAGACCCTATCAAATGAAGCTTTAGGGTGCAACATGTTTGCTTCATCACTAACTCTCAGCCCATCTCTGAATGGTAGATGAAGTGGACATCCAAATGGTGTGTGAGCAAGTGGTGGCGGCAGACAGCAAGGATGTGAGATGACAGGTGGAGGAGAAAGCACAGTGGGTTGGAGCCTGATGATCCATTCTGTTATCAAGCTGCTTTCTTTCAGTGGAAGTCCCTGATACAAAAAGCTCTTTTGCTTGAAGAACCACATGCATTAGGGAAGTCTTTTCTGCAGGAGGAAATTAATTCCACTAGCAGAACACATGGAGCTGCCTTATCCTGAGTCAGACCCTTGAGTCAGTATCATCTACTCAAAATGGCACCAAGATCTCAGGCAGAGGTCTTCCACATCACACACGACCTGGTTCTTTTAACTGGAGATGCCAGAGATTGAATGTCGGAACCCTACCCCCAATGCCAAGCAGATGCTCTACCACTGAGCCGAAGCTCCTCCCCTAAAGATCCACTGGATCCAGTGTAGTTTGTAGTAAGGCCCTCCAGGGACATTCTACAAGTACCTCCTCCACCAGAAACCACCCTCGGCACCATTTGTGAAGAGAATGTGCCCTACAACATATCCCAGAATGCCCTGCAATGTGTAATTATGGAATGGCAGATACTCAGGAGATCCCTCAGCAGTAGGGTTGCCAAGTCTTACTTCCATGAAAGCGGGGGAGTCCAGCCTGTTGTCCTGGAGGTCTGTGTGTGCGCTTTGCATGTGCACGCCATGATGACATCACCCGGAAGTGATGTCATCACGCTGGGCACGTTGCCAGGGCACCGGCAACGTGCCCAGTGTGATGACGTCACTTCCGGGTGATGTCACCATGCTGGGGCAGTCGTCCTGATCGGGCGACTTTGGGGGTGGGGTTCCCCCCGCCGGCCGAATCCAGGCCGGAGGATTGGAGACTCCTGTAGTGGGGGATTCCCCGCCCCCAAGGGCGACTTGGCAGCTCTACTCAGCAGAGAAAGACAGAGTTATACAAGTACAAGAACTCTGAAAAACATTACCTCAGATGAATAACAGAACAGTGAGACTATAACATAAGCTTTCACTATTTCCCTTCAACTGGGAAGACTGAGAGAGAAAATACAAGCCACATTCCTGTTTATAACCCCTCCCTTCAACTGATCTGTATAACAGATAGATAGATAAATAGACAGACAGACAGAATAGAAGAAGAAGAATAGTTAAGAGATTAAAATGACAGCAAAACAAAAATTTGCCACATTCACAATGCAATTTTGGCAGAGGCTGCTCAGAAGTAGTCTTAATCTAGCGGCATCAGGAAAAGATGAATATTTCAACAGCCATTTTCTTAGGAATCTTTCTCTTGTGGCTACATGTTTTGGAAAGTAGAAGAAAACATGACATGCTGAGTCAAGTTCTGTCAAAGGGCAGTCACAATAGCGCTGGTCCAGAGGGATCTTGAGAAAACAGCCCTTCATCTGATCTGTTGTCATATGGCCTCAGCCTTTGGCTCCACTTTGACAGATATACATGCTACTTTCTTCCCCAGAAAAAGCAGCAATTATAAAGACATGATTGCATTTAAATGCATTAAATAGGCCTTGCAATACAACTCAGGATTTTATAGTCTCTTTGACTGCCTTGAGTCTCACCAAATTGTGACCAGACCAACACAGGAAAGTGGTCACACTCTTAACATTTTGCACTAAGCCTGTGTAAGAAGGTTTGATTTCAGGACTAGAGATTCACCCTGAACCATGATTTGACCACTGCCTTCTTAAAGCCAAGGTAAATGTAGCCCTGAAACTATGCCCAGTTTAAATATTTCACCCACAGAGGTTCATGAGTCCTCCTGGATTCCAGAATGCCTTGGGAAATTTCGGGATTCCAAACACATGAACTGCTGAGGCCACAGTGGAAACAATGGAATGTGAAGCTCCTTGAAGCTATCAACAAGGTTGCACCTTGTCCACCACTCCCAACTATAGGACATAACCCAGCCCCATGGTTTACTACGGAGGTGTGTGATCTGAAAACAGCTGGGAGACATCTGGAATGGTGCTGGCGGAGAACTCATACTGAATCAGGTAGATTATGCTATAGAGCTCACTGTAAGACCTATGAAAAGGCAGTGACAGCAACAAAGAACGTTTACTTCTCAACGATTATAGTTTCAGCTAGTTCACACTCATACCAACTGTTCCAGCTAGCTCAGCAATTGAAGCTACCTAAATCTGAGGCTCTAATTTCCCAGCTATGATACATTTGCCAATTTTTTTGCGGATAAAATATTAAAAATATGTTCTGATCTGGATGTCAGTAATAACCTAGGTACTCCCGAAGAGAGGCCTTGTAGATGTGAACTTGTACCCTGGATCCTCGCCTATCCAGGCTGATAAAATCATTTAAGGATCACATGAACAATCCCTTAACAACTATTGTAAACCAGTCATTAACTCAGGGAATCTTCCCTTGACCATTCAAAGAGGCAGTTATTCGGCCACTACTTTTAAGGAAAATCCCTTCAGAAAAATGATATGGCCGACTATTGCCCAGTCTCTAATCTACCCTTTCTGGGGAAAGCAATTGAGAGAGCAGCAGCAAACCATCTGCTTTAGACCCTTTTCAGTCTGGTTTCAAGTCTGGCTGCGGGACAGAGATGGCTCCTCTAGCTTTAGTTGATGATCTCCATCTGAGTGTAGACAAAAGTCAAGCCTCCCTGTTGTTCTTACTGTATTTATCTGCAGCCTTTGATACATCTTGTTGAGGAGCCTGGAGACAGAAGTAGGTATTGGGATCTGTTTTGCATTGGTTCAAATCATTCCTCACGGATCGGACTCAAAGGGTACTATTGAAAACCAGTAATCATCGGTGTGAGACCTATCTTGAGGGGTTCCATAGGTTGCAGTTATATCACCCATGCTTTTTAATATCTATGTAAAGCCCTTAGGACAAAATCATTTGTAGCTTTGGGGTTGGTTGCCATCAATATGCTGATGATACTCAGCTCTATATATCCTTACCCAAATCTCCTGGTGATGGGGTACAGGTCCTGAATTGCTATCTGGCTACCGTGGTGGACTTGCTAAAACTGAACAAATTGAAACTTAGCTCTGAAAAGACAAAGGGTAATACTAGTTGGAAAGGCAGAGGCTTTGAAGGATGTTGTCCTCCCCACTTTCAGTGAAGTTCAGCTGACCCTTGCTGTCTCAGTTAAAAGCCTTGGGGTCATACTGGATCCAGCTTTGTTACTGGAGAAGCAAATTGATGTCGCTGTAAAAAAAGGCTTTCTTCCAACTAACCCTAGCAAGTAAAATGGCCCCATATCTTGATACACCTGGGCTGGACACCTGGATCCATGCCACAGTAACATCAAGACTAGACTACTGTAATGCACTATATATTGGTCTCCCCTCAAAATCAATTCAGAAACTCCAACTTGTCCAGAATGCCACAACTCAATTATTAGCAGGAGCTAGAGGAAGACTGCATATTACGCCCATTGTGCAAACCCTCAATTGGTTACCCATTTGTTACTGAATTTAGTTTAGGTATTGGCTACTAGATATAAAGCCTTTCATGGCAGGGCCATAGCTAGCACAGGGCATGTAGGGCAACACCCCCTTCCAAATTCTCAGTGCCCCCAATCTGAGAGCCTGCCCCACCCTGCACTCTCCACCCTGCAAGGGATCTGGGCTCACCCAGCATTCTCTTCATCTGCTGCCTGCCAGCATCAGTGCAGCGTGGGGTGGGCTGACAAGAGTGGGTCCCTGAGACTGCTGTCTGATCAAGCCCACCCTCATCCCTCTCCACGCTCTACAGGGGAAGACGCGCTTGCTGGTGGTGGGGAACAAGAGTGGGCATCTGACGGGCCTTGGGGGCCGACCTAACTCTGGATGCCTTGGAAAGCCTTCCCCCTCCCCCCCCCCGAAGTGGAGCCCTGACTTGAGCTCTGCATCAGCCTGAGACCCTCTGACGAGGTGCACAGGAGGGGGGCAGTTATGAGCCCAAGGCAGAAAGTGGGGAGCTCCTCAGGTGTGAAAGAGGCAAGGGTCATAGCATGTTGGCCCGTCCCATCAGAGGGATGGCCTGTCCTGTCCTGGATATGCTGTCCTACCGGGGGTGTGTGTGTGTGTGTGTGTGTGTGTGGAGTTGTAGCAGCCTGCATTTTGCCACTGGAAGGCAGGGGTCAAACGAATGCTTTCTTCTCTGGAGGAAAATCCTTACAAAAGCAAGGCACACACATACTCAGAGAATCATGCCAAAGCCTATTTTAATTTACTTTAATTGTTTTTGTGACATTAGAAGTGATGTCATGCCCCCCAGTGTCCCGCCACCAAAAATGGTCAGCTATGGGTTTGCTTCATAGTCTTGGTCCCTCTTATTTATGGGACTGCCTGTCTCTCTGTGCTCTGCCATGACAACCCCGCTTATGTCAGCAGAAGCGCCGTCCTGCAAGTGGGCAAAATCAATTGTCGGACACAAGTTTTCTCTGTTGTGTCTCCCGCCTTGTGGAACGGGCCTGCCCAAGGAAATCAGGAAACCTGCCACTCTCCTGGCCTTCCACAAACTATGCAAAACAACTATTCCAGAGGGCTTTTCTGCACAGGTAACAAGGCTGCACAGCACAAAGTGCTTTCACAAACTTACTTGGATAAATGATTGGGACTTCTGGTCTTTTCTGCTGTACATGGCATACTGTAAATAGCAGGGGGTTTTTTGTAGAAAAAGCCCAGCAGGAACTCATCAGCATAACAGGTCACACCCAATAGCAGATACTCATTAGCATATTAGGCCACACCCCTGACAGCGCAGCTCCCTCCCAGGATTGGCTTCCCCAGGTGCCCTGCATGGGGAACCCAAGGAAAGGAAGGTAGGTTCTGGATTGGCTTCCCCAGGAGGGGAGGCAGTTTAAACTGCCTTCCCTCCCTGGATCGGCTTGGCTTCCCCAGGTGCCCTGAGGCTTGCGAGGCATCTGGGGAACCCGAAGGGGAGGGGGAGGCTGTAGGTGTGGCCAACTTGGAAGCCAGCCGGAACTTCATTCCTGTGCGTTCCTGCCCCAAAATAGCCCTGGTAAATAGGATCCTATTATATAATTTTGGTACCACTTAGTATATACTGTCATGTCTGGTGTAGTGGTTAAGTGCCAGTCTGGTGTAGTAGTTAAGTGCGCGGACTCTAATCTGGGAGAACCGGGTTTGATTCCCCACTCCTCCACTTGCACCTGGCTGGATGACCTTGGGCAAGCCATAGCTCTGTACCAGCTGTTCCCTCAAGGACAGCTTGCGAAAGAGTTCTCTCAGCCCCACCTACCTCACAGGGTGTCTGTTGGGGGGAGGGGAGGGGAAAGGAGTTTGTAAGCCGCTCTGAGACTCTTAAATGAGTGAAGGGTGGGATATAAATCCAATCTCTTCTTCTTCTTCTTCTTTTTCTTCTTCTTCTTCTTAATGCTTACTGTGCTGCCCCAGCCAGCTAACAGAAGTCAGATAGACGCTGTAGCTTTAAATGCAAGTGCCTCTGGGTATTGCAGTCCTTACCAGAGGCATCCCTCTGATTGGCTAAATTATGAGAAGCGGGAGATTAGTTTAGTTTCCCTCCTGCTCCTTTGTTTTTCTGCCTAATCCGCGAGAGGAGAGGGAGACCATCTCTTTCTCACCATGGCTACTGAAGACTGGAATCACTAGATGTAACTCTGCTACCCAGCCTTCACCTAAGATTGTGAGTACATGATCTATGATGAATATGCTTTGGAGTTGAATAAAAGGATTTCAGTTTAAAGTGGCCGTGCGTTGCTCACTCTCCAGAAAGGTGCTCAGCCCCAGCGTCTCAAGAGCTGATGCCAGGACGGAACACTTACACTATGGTTTCCAGTCTTCTAATATCCTAATGCATTAGTTAGTGAATAAGCAGCCTTCCGTGTCCGACAGCGATGGTCCTACCATTCTGAGAACCTGGACCATTCATACCCCTGTTTACTCCGACACTACGTTTTTTGAAATTGCTGTCTTGTGGTTGAGTTGGACTTTCGAAATAGTTGTTTCTAGGGTTTTTAATTGTTTTACTTTTTGCCCAGTATTTTATATGTTGCAACCCGCCCTGAGCCCACTTGAGGGGTAGGGCGGATAACCTTAAATAAATAAATAAATCCCATTTGGTTGACTGTACTGACTCACTATGTGTAATCCGCGTTGAGTCCACGTGAGACAGGTGGACTATGAATAACGTAAGTAATAAATAAATAGGTAAACAAGTTTACGCCCAGTTTAAGCCTCTGTAATGGTATATTACGACTCTCTCTAGGATTTCTTACAGAGTGATTTATATGGGTGTTTATCTCATATTTTAAAATTGTGTTTTGCAGCCTGTTCATCCATTTGTGTGCGCGCACACCTTTCCACATCTCCTATGAGTCCGTTTCTTTTTAAATTGTAAGTTTATAATGGAGTTGTTGATAGTTTGCAAGATGCTTTGCAGGGCGGAGTCTAATTGAAAGGTGACTTAGAAGTCTAAAAAATAAATAAATCCATTTACCTGAGGATTACTGAGGTACCTTTTTTCCTGACAAGAACACAAGGAGAGGCCCCTTGCTGGTCTGATTCTATAGGCAATTTCTTGTTCAGATGGGCTTTTGATGAAGGCTGAACCGGGCAGGAGGAGTATTATGCCTCGGGGGATTATGAAGAAGGGGGTTGTTGGTGCTGATGACATTGTTTGCGTTTGCAGAGTTCAGGAAATAATCTAATCTATGCTTTGGAATTTGCTTTCATGAATTTATTGCATCGGGATTTTTGCAAAAAGACAATGAGTGCAAGCCCCTAATAAAACAGAGAGCCCTTTAGAGCACAAGCTGTAACACACCCTAACACACAGCAGAGAGAAAAACAACAAGAGGGAGGCTGAACTGCAAGGGAAAAAAAATCAATAAACCCTAAACACTAGAGAAATACAATTATATGTGCTATTAGTACTGCTAGAACCAGTGGGAGATAACAGAAACACTGTTCAAGCCAGAATTACACATCTACCAGCAAAATTAGCTGGGATGCTCACATGTAAAGGTGGGGGGTGGAAGGGGTGTTTCAAAGTGCAAAAAGGCCTAGAACCAGGGCTATTTTGGGGCAGGAACGCACAGGAACGGAGTTCCGGCTGGCTCCTGAGTTGGCCACACCCAGCAGGAACTCATTAGCATAAAAGGCCACACCCAACAGCAGAAACTCATTAGGATTGGCTACATTAGGGGTATGTGGCCTAACATGCAAATTAATTCCTGCTACAAAAAAAGCCCTGGGTTTTGACAACAAACAAGGTAAACAGAATAAGAAGCAAACGGTGGGTGTGGCTGGATGACCACTCTTCTGGCAACATGGGGGTGTGGCCTAATGTGCTAATAAGCTGTGCTGTCAGGGGTGTGGCCTAATATGCTAATGAGTTTCTGCTGTTGGGTGTGGCCTATTATGCTAATGAGTTCCTGCTGGGCTTTTTCTACAAAAAAAGCCCTGCCTAGAACTACCAGCCACTGCTCCCCCCCACCCTCCTTTTTTGGATAATTTTCTTCTAGCTAGTTCATTTCAGGTATTGGAGCCCAGCTGATAGAAAAATCATTCTGGAGGACAAGCTATGGGGCGGGAGGAGAATAGATGGTACGACGAGGGTTCACCCCACCTACACACCATGCACCATTCCTATGGGCCTTAAATTAAATCCCTGAACACCAGTATTTATGGTGCAATTCTATGCAGCATTACTCCAGTCTAAGCCCACTAAAAGCAATGGGCGTAGGTCTGGAGTCTCCACTGTACGAGACTGCACTGTTAGAGATACAATGTCACCTGTCATCACTTGTAGTATGGTTGTCTGACATAAAGATTTCAGTAGAAGAGTTAAGGTTAAGCATGGTTTAGTGAACAGGAATGTTAAGCTTAACTTTCTTCCCACTGATCTTAAGTGGAGTTTCTAAACTACTATCCAACTATTTAAAAAAAAAAAAAAAACCTTACTATGGGTGGCATTTATTTAACAAGAGCTGATTTCTGTCAGCTGACACAGATTCATAGAATCATAGTTAGAAGGGACCTCTAGGCTCATCTAGTCCAACGCTCTGCACAATGTAGGAAATTCACAAATACCACCCCCAGTGATCCTTCCATGCCCAGAAGATGACAAAAACAAACAACTCTCCTGGATCCCCAGCCAAAGTGGCCGGGAGAAAAATTGCTTCCTGACCCCAAAGAGATGAACAGTATTTCCCTGGGCATGTAAGAAAGGGCCACAAGAACTAAGTACTAATGCAACCCTTCCTGCCTTCCCTCTCATGATCTGCCTAGGTTCACAGAATCAGCAGTGCTGTCAGATGGCCATCTAGCCTCTGTTTAAAAACCTCCAAAGAAGGAAAGCCCACCACCTCCCGAGGAGGCCTGTTCCACTGAGGAACTGCTCCGTTAGGGAGTCCTTCCTAATGTTCAGGCAAAAACTCTTCTGATTTAATTTCAACCCACTGGTTTCAGTCCGACCTTCTGGGGCAACAGAAAACAACTCAACACCATCCTCTAAATGACAGCCTTTCAAATACTTGAAGATGCTTATCATATCACCTCTCAGTCATCTCCTCTCCAGGCTAAACATACCCAGCTCCTTCAGCCTTTCCTCATAAAATTAGGTCTCCAGACCCCTCACCATCTTCGTTGCCCTCCTCTGGACACGTTCCAGCTTGTCTATACCCTTCTTAAATTGTGGTGCCCCAAACGGAACACAATACTCTAGGGGAGGTCTAACATGTTCTGCAAGTATTTATGTGCATTCATCTTCCCTAATAGACTTTTTGTGTGTGCAAACAGAGTGTTCTCTACATAGTTTTCCTTTGTTATGTTATCTTTCCAACAATCACAAACATAGCTCCAGGATGATCTGATGTAGAGACAGACACGGCCAGTTTCATGTTGCATAGACAGACTAAAGGCTGCTTAGTTTGAAAATTAAAACAACAACAAAAAATAGGGAGAGTATTTTGAAATCCCAGAGAGGCCTCCAAATCTTCCTTCCAGCATTCACTATGCTTTCAGCAGGCTGATGTCTCTCATTCTCTTCCCCCTTCTTTCTCCTTTAACTAATACATAATCTCAACAGTCCATCCCTTCTGGAGCATATTTAGTCATCACCAGGACAATTTGGAAGGACTGTTTTCTTGTGGTTTACAAAGTAGGGTTGCCAAGTACTCACCACAGGCCAGCGGGGGGGGGGGAGTCCTCTTCTTGCCAGGAGTTTCCCGGCGCACGCGTGAAGAGTGCGCGCTGTGATGATGTCACCGGAAGGGACATCATCACGTTGTGCCCGTTGCCAGGGTGACGCTCTGGCAAGCGCCCCAAAACTCTATGGTACCCTAGAGTTTTGGGGGCGGTCGCTAGAGCGTCACCCCGGCAACGTGCACAACGTGATGATGTCACTTCCGGTGACATCATCACTCTGGGGACGTCGTCCTGACCAGACGACTTCTGAGGTGGGGTTCCCCCTGCCGGCCAAATCCGGGCCGGCGGATTGGGGACCCCTGTAGCGGGGGATCCCCCGCCCCCCGGGCAGACTTCGCAGCCCTATTACAAAGACATATTCTTCAACATACCTGGTGAATCCCCTATGCATGCAGAAATCCCCATTTGTATTGATTAGCTAGGTTTTGTTGCTTTCATCATACAGTGGGCCGCCAGTTTACTATTAGAGTCAGCGATAGATGCCAAAGACATCCACTAGATGTATGCATTTGGATATTTCCAATCCAAAACAGAACTCAAAATTCCCTGATTCATTTCAGAAATACCTGAAATGAAGCAAGGCACTCAGTGGAAGTAGATGGTCCTTTGGAATCTATAATGCCAGGTCTACAGCCCACTGAAAACTGTAGAAGTAGAACTTGGGCTCAGAACCGAGCTCCTCCAACTTACTATGCTAGTTGTGCAATCTTAGGCAGAGTTACTCCAGTCTAAATTTACTTATCTCAACGGACTTTGTCTGGAGTAACTACACTAGGGCTGCCAAGTCCAACATGGGAAATATCTGGGGACTTTGGGGGTGGAGCCAGGAGACTTTGGGGGTGGAGCCAGGAGAAAGGAAGTGACATCATTTTGTGATGTCACATCCTGTGATGTTGCTTCCACATGCTGACACATGAACTCATGACGTTTCCTAATACTGACTCAGGCCATTGGTCCATCAAGGTCAGTGTTGACTACTCAGACTGGTAGTGGCTCTCCAGGGTCTCAGGCTGAGATCTTTAATGTCACCTATTACCTGATCCTTTTTTAGCTGAAGAGGCTGATACCTCCTGCATGTCAAGCAGATGCTCTATCACTGAGCAACGGCCCTACTGAATCCTTCTTCATCTCAGCAGAATATGAAGCACTAAGTGCTACACAAGTGCTAAATATGATTTTCATATCATAAGAACAGGAGAGAAGCCACAGTGGATCGGCCCATCCAGTACAGCCCATCCAGTACAACACTCTGTGTCACAACAGTGGCCAAAACTACCAGGTGAACTCAGGAGGTCCAGCAGCGGGGCCAGAACTCCAGAAGCCCTCTCACTGTTGCCCCCCAAGCACCAAGAATGCA
Source organism: Lepidodactylus listeri (assembly GCA_029233225.1). Taxonomy (NCBI): domain Eukaryota; kingdom Metazoa; phylum Chordata; class Lepidosauria; order Squamata; family Gekkonidae; genus Lepidodactylus; species Lepidodactylus listeri. The sequence continues at coordinate 102,773,500 of JARCFY010000008.1, forward strand.
GAGCATCACTGCCCCAGACAAAGTCTTCCATTTAGACCTTGTGGCTAATAATAGCCACTGACAGACCTCTGCTGGATGGGGACAGAGAGAGAGAGAGAGAGGCAGACAGACAGACAGCTTTTTCACTTACTCTTGCCCAATTCCCAGGCTTTATTTCTGGCCCTTGTTTCACCCAGCTGTTATCCATGTAAGTCCCATAACTTCTCCCCCCCCCCCAGCATAGGCTTTTTGGTGGCTAAAGAGGACCTTTGTCCTCCCCTTTTCGCCAGCAGAAAAGCTAGTTGGATCCATCCCTAACTTAAAATACCGGTTACTTGATGTACAAATGCTTTTAAAAATGCAGATTTTTACTGCCGGGGGGGGGGGGGGACATGGTTGAAAGAAACAGAAAATTGGCATAAAAATGAGGAATCCCAACTTTTATTTGCAGAAGGGAAATGAGGATTGGGGGGACCCAAACAGCCACGACAAGACATTTTAAACAATCCCACTCCCAGACCTTCTACAGGCAACCTCTCCTTGTGATGTTTACCTCTTTGGAAGTGACAGTTTATTCCTTTGACAAAACCACAGTGGACAGACAGACAGAAAAAAGAAAGAGGGGGAGGGGGAGAGACAGAGAAGGAAAAGAGCTCGCAGACCCCAGCTTACCCAAGCAGTTTACTCAGCAGCAACCTTGCACGCAGTAGAAAGAGCTTAGTCCCGCCTTAATCTCTGGGCGGGGCTCTCTTGCTGGCTCAGCTCTTAAAGGGGAAATTTCCCTTTTAAGAAGTTCAAGAGGCCAGCAGGGCAGGCTCCGAGGTTCCCCTGCTGGCAACCATTTTGTCCCCCCGGTGGCCAATCTTGGAAAAGCGGGGGAAAGCTTTAAAAATCGGTGTTTCCCCTGCTCTACCGGGGGACTTGGCAGCCCTAAACTACACAGAGGATTGCAGTATTAATATATTCGAATGGCTCTGCTTCTAGGAAGCTGAAATGAAAGACTCTCTTAGGTACAGAGGTGCACACCTTCAGGAGAGGGAATAAAAAAGCAAAGGGTTCCCAACTGTCATCACCAGTGAAGATACGGCCTGCAGCAATCCCCCCCCCTTTGGGTAGAAAATTATTTTGGGGACAGGACCACAATTGTAAATATTTGTGATAATGGGAATGATCAAATTATTTCCAAAGCAGATACGCCAACTACTTATTACCACTGGGCCAAGTAGCCATAAGAGACAGCAGGAGACACCTTACACCTGTAAGTAGCTCACAGTCAAATGTGTTTTACGGACTGAAAGAACATGGGAAAGAGCAGAAAGGGAGAGCAGGTCACAGCTAGACCCCTGCTGGGGCAGGGAACCCTTGCTTTTGCAGGGTGTTTCCCTGCCACCAGCCAGCTGGTTGGCAGGGGGAAATCCCACCCTCAACTGGCCCCAAAGGCGACATGATGATGTCACCTGGAAATGGCATCATTGTGTCACCCACAGAGGGTGACACTCTAGTTTTTGGGCAAAACTCTATGGTAAAATTAGCTACAAACCATAGAGTTGTGCCAAAAAACTGGGGTGTCACGCCCCTGACACCGATGATGTGATGACATCACTTCCAGGTGAACTGGCAACCCTAGTCACAACTGTGGAATGGGGTGGGGGGAAATTGCTGGAAAGAAACATGAGAACACACACACTCTCTCTCCTCTTTTTTGCACAGTTGTAAACTGTTTGAATACAAAGAAATAATTTGGCTCATGGGACTGTGCTGATCCCAACCTGTGAACAATACATGAACTGAACTATTTGGGTGATGGAGTCACAGCTTTGTAAGTGTTTAGTTATTCACACAAAGAACAAAAATTAGTTCTGCCAAAAGAAAATATCAGTCGACAGAATAATGGAAGGAAAGAGGGATGGAATGAGTGAGGCAAGACAATGACTGTGAGCAAATGCCGTTTCATGTATTTGGGTCACATTGTAGATGGACATGTAGACAAATACATCTATGCATACAAAAGTCTATGGACAAAGTGCTCAAGGAGTTGCGATAAAAAGAAAAAGAGTGGGTCTACCCAGTGCTCTCCCACTCAGTTACCTGTATCCTGGTAGTAACTTTCTTGATGCCCCACTATAATATCACACGGAAAGGATACAGGTAACCAACTTTTGATAAAGTGGAAAGCTTCCATAGCAGTGAAATGCTATAAAAGCATCTGGTGCCATAAGCATGCCTGTGAGATGCAGTACAAGAAATTTCCATGGAGTGCACAGTCATGACCAGGAGCTGGCTTGTCACATGGATCATACAATATTGGTTACATTAGTGGTAAAAAAACACTATGTGTTTTGTAGGTTTCAAGTCCTGGGGTCTCAGTAGTTTGGGTCTCTTTTAAAATCTTCTTGATTCTTACAATCATTAGTAATTTCAATGAATAAGGAAACATGGGGTGTCAAACTTGCAGCCCATGGGCTGCATCCAGCCCACACAGGGCTCAAAAATGGCTCCCCCAAGCAACTTCCTTCTCCTGTTTCCTTTCCTTTCCCAGGGCTGCTCCTGCAGCCACACCCTAGCTTGTTTTTCCCCAGCTCTCTCAGTGGCTCTTTGCTTCCTGCCTCCCTCCTTCCTCCCTCACAGAGAGAGCACTGTGTTGATATCTCAGAGAGAGAGAGAGAGCGCTCTGTGGCTGCTTCCTGCTTCATGCGAGAGAGATACAAAGACAAGCCTCTGTCTCTCTGTCTCTCTCTCACACAGAGAGCGTCTGTTTCCTTCTCCGGGGCTCCTCCTACTCTTGTGCGAAGGGAGGTAAAGAAAGAGAATACAAAGTTGGAGTCCCATTGCAGTTTCAAGACCAACAATGTTTTATTCCAGGTACTAGGAATAAGGCCCGTCGTGAAGATAAATACAATGGGCTCTAGAAAAAGGCTCTGGGAGAGTGCCCCGGCCTTGGGCATTCAGCATCAATTTGCTGTGGCGACCTCAGAAGGGTATAATGACACTGAGTCCACCATTTTCTCCAGAGGAACTGATCTCTGCTACCTGAAGAGCAGTTGTAATTTTGAGTGATCTCCAGCCCTCGCCTGGAGATTGGCAACAATTGTTACCCAGGAGGAAATGGCTGGTTTGGAGTCTATGGCATTCTATATGTCTGAGGTCCCACCCCTTCTCAAACCTCACCCTCTCCAGGTTCCATCCCTCAAATCTCCAGGAATTCCCCACCTGGAGTTGGCAACCCTATCTATTTCCCAGCCAATCATCAACCTACCTTTATTTCTCCCTTACTGTTCAGCTTTCCATCTCTTCCCCCCAGCAGCCTCTACCATGCTCTGAAGCCCTGACTGCCACATCACATTGGCTGTCATGGGAGGGGGGGATCTCAGCAGGGTATAATGGCACAGAGTCCACTATTTTCTCCAGGGGAACTGTTCTCTGCCATCTGGAGAGCAGTTGTAATTCTGAGTGATCTCCAGACCTCACCTGGAGATTGGCAACAATGGTTTCCTTGGCCAGGAGGGCGGGATAGAAATTTAAATAAATACATTTCCCAGGAGAAAAAGTAGTCTTTCTCTGCAATGGGGACCAAAGCAGCTTACATCATTCTTCTCTTCCCCTTTTGACTTGCACAACAATCCTGTGAGGTAGGTTAGGCTGAAAGTCTGTGACTGGTCCAAAATCACCCACTCAGCTTCTACAGCAAGAGCCTGGATCTAGCAGACCCTGCTCTGAAACACTGATTCCTATGCCTCGGGTAGCCAACCTCCAGGTGGAGCCTGAAGATCACCAGGTATAACAACTGAACTTCAGACAACAGATCTCTCCTGCCCAGAGAAAATAATTGCTTTGGAAGGTGGATTTTATGGCATTCAGTTCAGCTGAGGCCTCTTCCCTCCCCAAACCCTGGCTTCCATAGACTCTACCAGAAAATCTCCATGAATCTCCCTATCTGGAGCTGGCAGCCCTAGTCAGGACTAGCCCCAATGAGTTCCTTACAAAGGCCTGCAAAGGGTTTCCTTCCTTTGTCTGAACCAAGCTTGGTTGCCTACTGTGGCAAAACGGGCTCCAGTTTACAACTCAGCTGTTCACCTCCCACCCTCATCCTGTGGGCGTATCTCACTCTTTAAGTTCCCTGCCACCACTCACTGAATTGTCACTGCCTTTTTTTTTTTTTAATTTAAATAGATCTTTATTGTGTTTAACAAACATAATTCAAGTTCAACTTATATGTTAGCTTAAGTACAAAACGTTGTCTTCCCCTTTATTTCAGGGGCAAAATTCCTCCTTTCAACCACATAATTCAGTACAAACATAACAACATTTCAAACAAAGGACTCTAACCAAGAATACCATTTTTGCCATGTTTCATAGTAATTCTTATCCTCTTTCCCTTTTAGCCTTGATGTTAACAAATCCATTTCTGCTATATTAAACAGTTTATCAATAAATTGTTGTCTATTTGGTACTTTTCCCAACTTCCAGTAACTTGCATATACTATAGGTGCAGCTGTCACTGCATGTATCAGAAATTTTCTGTCGTCCTTAGAAAAACCATCTGGTATGATACATAGAAGGAATAGTTTTGGGTCCAACTCTATCTTAACTTGCATAATTTCTTCCAAGGTTTTCTTAATCATTAGCCAGTAATGACCAGCGTACTCACACCGCCACCACATATGGATATAGGTGCCTACGTTCTTTTTACACTTCCAACATATCGCTGAAATAGACGTGGAAAATTTGGATAATCTGGCTGGTGGCAAGTGCCATCGATAAAACATTTTAAGCATGTTTTCTTTAAACGAGACAGCCCTAGTAATTTTAATGTTACTAGACCATATTTTGAGCCATGACTCCAGATTAATATTTTGTCCTAGATCTCTCGCCCATACAATCATATTCGGTTTGACCATCTCCTCCACCATTTTATCCTTTAAAAAATATTTATATAATTGCTTAATAAGGCCCTTTCCTGTTCCCAACCAGATCTTGTCTAATTCATTCGGAGTCAAATAAAACCCTTTCTGGTGATCGGCCTTATAACTAGATTTTAATTGCAACTGTTCCCACCAGGTTAGATTCAAGTTCATTTGCATTAGGGCCTCTATGTTCTTCAAATTACCTGTTGCGTCTAGTAAATCGCTTTTTAGAAGGACAGTGAGACCCCTGTGGCCAAATCTCCCTATTTGGAGATGGAATCCCTAACCTTTGGGGGATCCCTAGAAAGTTGGAGACCCAAGGGTCTGGCCTTTCCTTGCTTCCCTGGGCTGCCCTCTCCCTTTTGTATTGTACAGAGCGGGGGAGACTATGGGGTCAGAGCACAACACAGATTATTAGCCCAAATAGAAGAATTTATTGTACTATTTACACAATTATGGAGCACACACACACACACACTAGATGAATAAGGCACAACTGTAGGAGTAAGCACACACTATGAGCCAACAGGGCATAAATCAACAGGGATTAAACACAATCCTCCCTGGATGGGCTGGAGTCTATATTGACGGTGTGAAAATAATGATGTCCTGAGCACGCTCAAGTCTGGTGCAGAGATATTTACAGTTTATTTACAATATATATACACAGTCCTTTATTGCAAAGCATTTGCTCTTCTCTCTGACAAAATGCTCCGCCAGGCAACCTGATGCACACACTGGCATACTTAGCTAGGAACAGAACAGAATATATACAGTACAGTGTCCAATCAGTAAGGAGATGCTGAGTCATGTATCACCTCCTCTAGACTGATGCAATATGTCCAGTCATGTGACTCCAAGCTGTCACTTAGATCACTTTAATCAGTCTGACTTGCTGTAATCTTGCATGGCACTCACTGTTTTACATGCCGACAGCCCCACCCCTTGGGACGGTCCCTCTTTTCCTGCACTTTTTGGCCTTGTGGCAGCTGGGAACTGTAGGCTAGCAGATGAGGAAGCCCCACTCAACCCAGTGAGTGATACTCCCACAGGCCCTCTCTGGAACTACAGCTCAATTGAACCTTATGGAGGAACATTTTAAACAAACCACAGACAGCAGCCATCTTATAAACACAGGTAACTGCCATTTCGTTACACCTACCATCAGCCACTGAGGTAACAGTCCCACACAGGAGGGAAGCAGGAAAAGCATCTTCGTCAAGAGAGAAAGCCGTCTGCCAGTAATTCTGCGAGGGCACAGTGGTTGAAGGAGTGGGCAGGGAAGAGGAGCAGACCCAGCACCCAGCCAATGGCATGTGAGTACTCACAGCCAGTGGATAGGGACAGCTTTTGATTGACAGGTCAGGGGACCAAAGGCTGTGGTGGCGTGTGGAATGTTGAGGAAAGAGTCACACGGACACAATATAATAAGGAGAGATAAGCTTTTGTGTGCAAGCATACTTCTTGGGAGGGAAGGAGGGAGATGGTGGGTGGATTCTTCTGACCAGCACAATGTACACTGAGGAAATTATTTTGGCTTATTCTGAAAAGTTGTGATTTTTTTTTTTAATGACTGGATTTCTCTCTTCCTATCTGGATTTATTTTCTTTCAAAAAGACCCTGATTAGGAACTAGAACACATGGATTGGTCCTTATATCTTGAAGAGCGGAGTGATTTCAGATGCCAAATGATAATAGCCCACATTGGTAATGAGACAGGAAAACTAGCTCTCAATTCAGTCCAGGAAAATGCATTGTCTTGAGCTTCATTATCAATTGCAATTCAGCAGTCTATCTTTCTAATCTCCCTTTGAAATTCCTTTGCAAGAGCACTGCTACTCTTAGGTCAGCAACTGAATGTTGTGGTTTTTAATGTCAGACTTCTGTCCATTTATTCTTTGCATCCTCCTGGACTGAATCCTCCTGGATAGAACTGAGACCTAGGTTTCCTGTCTCATTACCAATGCTAATATTTCCATGCCTACTTCCCCTCTGCATATCACACCTAATCCAATCATGCCTGCTATTGCCATTTGGCATCTGAAATCATCTTTATAAAGTTTATATCTCTGGTACCTCATGTTACATTTTATAGCACACATGGACTGGCCCAACAAAGTTACATTTATGTCAGATCCGGCCCTCAAAACAAATGAGTTTGACACCTCAACTTTGAGACAAAATTCTGGCAGAAAGCACATTGCAAAGTAACAGGCAATATCCAAGCAGAATAAAGGGGTACAGGGTACATTCTCCTGCCTCAAAAGGCAGAATTGATAGGTCTGTTCATAACACAGCACTCCTAATTCAGAGATAATAATGCAAGAAAGGCAAACAACAATATGACAATTACATTTCTAAGATCCGTATGAATGACAGAAGGTTAGAGCACCGAGTAAGCAATTCTGAGCTGGTATCTCTTGGAGTTAACATATAACACACCAGCCTATTAAAACGGTGTCACTGAATTCTGAATCTGTTTATCTCAGCATCTGACAAGTGCTATTTTTTCCATCTGGCTCTCTTGAATATATCTGTGATTCTTCCCACCTTTGCCAAGTATAACTTAAGTGTTTGGAAAAGCCTGTTTCCCATTATTAACGTATTTTTTTCAGTGCCCTGGAAGAAGACAGCTCGAATGCATCAGACTTCTGTCCTAACAGCTGCAGGTTTTCCTGTTTCTCTGGCTTTGAAATTTAACCAACCTTGCCTTCTTGCTTTCAAGTTTTACCTTGTTTACAAGGGCTAAAACCCTGCATGTGAAAGCAAAAATACACAACCCCCAAGATGATTTGGATGCTACTTCTGTTGCACACCTTGCCCTGGATACTCCACTCACAAAAGTCTTGTCCATCATCTCTAAAAAGAACCTAGAAGTGTGTATGTGTGTGTGGGGGGGGGAGGTGCTAAGCAAAGTTATCACTAATACAGCAGCTTCCTTCAATGACAGAAGCATGAGGGCCTGTTTGTGGGGTTACAGTGTCATTTTGTCCCACAAATCTTTTGAAAGTATTTGCCACTTTCAAGTGTATTAGATTTGATGCCTTCTAAGGCTGCGGCCACATGGGCCTTAAATGTGGGAGGAAGGGCTATTTCCTCCCGCATTTAAAGGGGCCGACCACACGGCCCACCCCAAGTCCCGTGCTGAAGTGGGCTCCAATGCGGGTTCCTCTGCATTTTCCGACCCTGGGAAAATCAAGTGTTTTCCCGGGTGTTGCGGGAGGAACCCGCATTGTAGGTATCTGGACAGCCCTCTCTCGCAAGCATTGCGAGAGCAGGGCTGTCCAGATAGTCCCGCCGGTCATTCCCCCCCCCCTTTACACTTGGGCGCTTGGCCACTCATGCGCCCAAGTGTAAAAGGGGGGAAAGAAACCCCCAAACTCACCAGGCGGATGGCAGCCACCACCGCTTCTGCTGCTGCTGCGTTCTCGCCACGGCCACCGCCGTTCCTGCTGCCGCTTCCGCCACTGCCGCCATTCCCACCACCACCACCACTGCCGCAGGGGTTGGGATGTGTAGACATCCCAATCCGCGGTAGAAAAATGCGGCCCCTTTAAATCCGGGAGCCCTCCCAGATTTAAAGGGGCCGTGTGACCGCAGCTAAGAAATAAGGAAATAATAAACTATGTTTGCATGTATCCAGGTCTTTGTGGATCCATAACAGTATTTTCCCTGGGATCAATATGAGATTGCACACTAAATTTTAATTAATCTATTTCAGGTGTCTTGAAAAATCACCCCCTAACATGTAATGTTACATTCATTAAACTATACTGTATAAGGACAAATATTTGTTCTGTATGCACATTGCATTCAAGCCACACCTAAATGTTTACAGCAATAAGGTAGTACCAAAACACCAATAAAGATTATTTACATCCAGCACTCAAGAAAGCAGTCAGATTTGATTCGCCAGTACTGAAACCAATGGACATAGTAAATGACTCAAAGTGTTACCCCCCTTCACAGAATTTCTGCTTGCCACAAAAGAACTGGCCACAAGATGAATCCACAATAAATTCCATAGTTTATGTCTTCTAACTCCAGGTGGCCCATATTGGCAGGGCTCTGGCTCAGTTGTAGAGCACCTGTTTTCCATGCAGAATGGCCCAGTTTAAAAGGGCAGAATCAGGCCGCAGGTGATGTGGAAGACATCTGCCTGAGATCCTGGAGAGTAACTGCCGGTTAGAGCAGACTGGACTGACCCATTAGCACTTCTGTGTGTATTCTATTAAGGTTGCTACTACAGCTAAAAATCCTGCTGCTTCAGGATAAGAAGCTGGCCATTCTGAGGCTGTGGTCACATGGCCCCTTTAAATCTGGGAGCCCTCCCGGATTAAAGGGGCTGCATTTTTTTACGGCGGGCAGAGGAGGAGGAGGTAGGCGATGGCAGCGGGCATAGGAGGCGGCAAAGGAGGAGGTGGCGGATGAAGCGGCGGTGGCGGAAAAGCGGCGGGCAGCCCGGCCTTGAGGCGTTCAGTGGCGGTGGTGGCTTTTTCAGCAGTGGCCGAGGGAGGCACCCTTCCCCGAGCCCTGCCGGCCGCCTGGTAAGTTTGGGGGGTTTCCCCCTTTTACACTTGGGTGCTTGAGTGGCCAAGCACCCAAATGTAAAAGGGGGAAAAAATGGCTGGCGGGACCATCTGGACAGCCCTGCTCTCGCAATGATTGCGAGAGAGGGCTGGCCAGATGGCTCAAATGCAGGTTCCTCCCAGAAAAAACAGTCAATTTTCCCGGGGTCAAAAAATGCGGGAGGAACCCACATTTGAGCCCACTTCGGCACGGGACTAGCCCCGGCCTTTTTAGACGGTCCCTTTAATGTGGGAGGAAACAGCCCTTTCTCCCACATTAAAGGGCTGTGTGACCGCAGCCTGAATGGAGAGCTGGCAGAATCTGAGCATGTTGTATAACTTAACATCTCTAGGGGGCAGTACTATCCAGACCCAACCCAAACCCATTGCATGACTTTTCAGGGCCAATCTAAACATGGAGGCGTCCTTGTGGTCACTATGGGGATGCTGCCAGCATTTTAAATAGATTTGGCCTTCACAAGGGGAGGTTGAAGCACTCGTTCCCCTCACTGGCCTCTCCCATGCCCCCGGCTGTTTTGGCATTTGAAAAGGCATGGGAAGAGGGAAGAGCACCATGTGGCCTGGCAGTATTTTAAAATGGCAGTGCCATCCTCATGGCCACCACAAGGATTATCTGGTTTGGCCCCTGGACATACCAGCAACGCAAACCTCAACAGACCAGCACCCTTGCCCATTGCCCCTGGCCACCAGTGGGGGATGGGGGGGGTAGGGTTGCCAGATCTAGGTTGGGAAACTCCTGGAGATTTAGGGACGGAGCCTGGGGAGGACAAGGACCTCAGTGGGCTACAATGCTGTACAGTCCACTCTCCAAAGCATCCATTACCTCCAGGGGAACTGATCTCTGTAGTCTGGAGATGAGCTGCAATTCCTGAGGATCCCCAGTTCTCACCTGCAGGCTGGCATCCCTAAAGCCCACTGACTTCAAAGGACTTGAAAGGGTGTAACTCAAGAACCAGATTTTAAGCCTCCAAAAATCTAGTGAGTTCACAACTAAGATTTGAACCAGGGATTTCACATCTCACATTCTCGATCTTTATTTACTTCAAAAACTGAAATCCCACAAAAACTCTCAGCACAAGGTTTCTAAGGTAGGTTACAAAGCAAACATGCCATTAAAATTGTGATTTAAATTTGGCTGTCATACTCCACAGTTCCCAGGATGACCAAGACCCGCTTGTTAACCGAATTGCTTTAATTTACGTTTAGCAACTGGCAAAATATACAGGTTCTTGCCAACTATACCAGGGTCCCACCCCTCCCGGGAGTTTCTCAAGGAAAGAGGCACGTGAGGCAGATAGCAAGTTCAATGCCGTTTACTGGGTAATGTTGTTCAAGCACACCAAAAATGTAATCACACACACAATCACACAGGCCTAAGGAATAAAGCTAGAAAGTAGCATGTTTGCATGAGCAGGATTTTGATGAGGGGGAAGCAATACGTTACCTTCCTAGAGATGAATTGTCCAACCGATGGAAGAATTGGATGGGGAGGAAAAATAGGAAAAATATGGGGCACGAGGCTCGAACCTGTGAGACAACGTGGTTCTCTCTGTTCTGGTATTCAGAGATTTAAAGAAGGAGGTGAGGGTATTGGTAGAGCAAGCTGGGCATAAGGGGTAGCAAAGCAGATAGGGGACGATGGCTCAAGAGACCGAATGCCTCTGTGCAGGGTCTTTTATTAGGTGGTCTTGGGGTGGGCAGCGCTAACCACATCCCACTAACACACCTACTAGGTGGTCCGTCCCTTTCTGACCTTGTCATAGGTTAAAGGTGGACAAAAGGAGGAGGGCTGTGGAGTGGACAATATTGCAGACTCTGAAACTAAACAGGAACTATACACCTGGGCGAGGTTCAATGACTCACCTGGCCACTTCTATTGTTAGTTAATGGCTCTGGCCGACTGGGTGATGGCCCAACCATCAGTTGCTAAGCAACCATGTTAGCATAATTCATTTAGGTACGTTGGAGGGAGCAGGGGTTGACCAGCGTGGTGTGACAGAAAGAAACCTCATGGCAGAAGGAGTCTTTTGTCTTTGTCTCAGGTGAACTGTCTAGGGTGTCAGCCTCCTGGCATGGGCTGGAGCTTTCCCCTATAATGGAGAATGCACATGGCCCTTCCAATATGGGCAACCCAAGTTCAAGCTTATGAATATTAAAATCCATAAGAGCACTAGAAGTGCCTTGCTGGCCAACACACTGAACTTTTTTCCGTTAGTTCCCACCCTCTCAGCAGCCCTTCAGTTAACTGAAATCTGTTAATGCAAATGTATTGTATTTTAATATTATAGTGAAGGGTATTTCATGTTTTTAAGCAGTCAGGAAGTTAAACTGATTGTAAACCACAACAGAACACAGGGAGTATAAAGAAGGAAGAAACTAGAGTGGTTGCATTTATATGTAAATTATTCCTATATGTTCCTCTCATATGTTCATTCTAATAGATAGATTCAGGTGGGGTAGCCATGTTAGTCTGAAGCAGCAGAACAAAGTTTGAGTCCAGTGGCACCTTGAAGACCAATAAAGTTTTATTCACCATATAAGCTTTTGTGCACAAGTGTCTGAGGAAGTGTGCCTTACACACGAAAGCTTATACGGTGAATAAAACTTTGTTGGTCTTAAAGGTGCCACTGAACTCAAACTATGTTCATTCTAAGACAGTATTCTTCATGTTCTTTATCATTCATGCCCTGCAGAGTCTGCCACACATTTAAAGATTTTCAGAACTTCCACAGTTAAAAGAGTAGAGTGTAAGGTCAAAGGATCTTCTTACCACCACAGATATGTCAACACAGCATTCTTCACCATACCCACAGGACATATGGATTTCAACATCTCCTGATGCCCCTAAAAGGCTCATGATAGAACAGAAAGTGGGACATCCCATTGAGCATTTGCTTGTCAAATCCTCTTTTGTTCATAAGTAACCCTTACTTTGTTCCACAATCATCAAATAAAATGAAAATATTGAATATTTCTCCTGTCTATTGCAGACTTTCCGTTCTAGGAAGTTAACTATGTATTTTGTGCTAATCTGTTTTCATGGTACATTCAACATGCATGGATATCAAGTTTGTTTTAATTTATTGTTTATTCCCTTTTACATTATTTCTAGTATTATATTAAGTGAGCAGGTATAATTTTTGTGTGTGGCTGCCCTGCCAGATTGCTGAAATAGGGCAATCCTCTGGGTGTACTGCACAGATACATTTTATGAACATATGCTCATTGTTTCTGCCTTGGTGAGACTTGGTTTAAAGTCAGAAACAAGATGGTGCTGCTGGCTTACAGACCCTAAGCTTCTTAATGGGTCTGACTATGACATCGTCTTGCGGAGTGTACTAATTTAGAGTGCTGTGGGGATCAGGTATGTCCAATTAGATCAACTCTCCCAAGACTAAGGCCCAATCTACCCCTCCCCTCTGAAGTAGTTTGACTGCTGTCTTTTCCTACACTCTTTTCATGCTGGTTTCAAATTTCACTCCCTGGGTCTGAAGAGCAGTAAGCAACAGGATCTGTTTAAAGCAGTGTAATGCTAGCTTGATCACAAGGCGGCAATTAATAAATGTAGATGGTGATTTTTAAACTAGAACAAGTATGGTTTTAAACTAGAAACAGGTATAGACTGGGTTTTTTGAAACTAGAATGATTCCAGTGGGAAAGTCAGATGTAGATTTGACCTAAGATCTAAATAGAATGACAAAGAAAACTGGATAGATAATATCAAGAGAAGTCAGCATTATAGCATGACATGGAAAATATTCCTTGAACAGACCCAGCACTGTTTATTCTTGAAAATATCAGCCACATGTATTATTATTTAGCAGCTTAGTGGTTTGGATTGGAATAAGTACCTTGGACAGCCTTCAAAATGTTAGGTACAACACTTCTGGAGTAGTTTGGCAATTTTAGACTCTTAACAAATCAGCAGCAGCTTTTTACAGCCACACTTGACAAGGGAGAATATGAGCTCCAGATAAGTGTTCTCAATTAACACTGATTAACTGGCAAAATGCAAATGAGACTGTATTTCAGATCGACAGGAAAAAAAATGTGTGCACTAGCAGATCATGTCAAGTTTTGTGGTACTTCCCTTCCTCCAAAGTTATTTATGAAAGCATCCCCACCCTTATGTGGGATTTCAGGGAGACTTCTGACAGAAAACATCAATAAGAAACTAAAGAAAAATAATGAATCCAGCTAGAAAATTGGAAAAAAACTAGCAGAATAAATCACAACAGCCATCATCAGTCAATAAGTCAAGCATCCCCACAGTTTAACTATTAAAAGCCTTCTTGAACACATTAAATTGCCTCGTACTGAATCAGACCATTGGCCCACAATGTCATTATTATCTACTCAGACTGGCAGCATCTCTTCAGGGTCTCTGATTTTGCATCACCTACCGGTACTTCCTGGTCCTTTTAACTGGACGTGCCAGGATGGAACCGGGGACCTTCTGCATGCAATGCTGATGCTCTACCCCTGAAACACAGCTCCTCATCGCTTCAAAAGGATGGTCTCAAAAGTTGTAACAACAGAGAAAGAAACAAGCATACTTCCCTCAGCATATTTCCAAAGTGATGCTGCTGCTATTGAGAAGTCTACCTCTCTTCCACCATGCTTCTGAGAGGGGGAACACACAGAGAAGAACCTCTGAAAGTCACCTTGGTGTTTCAGTAGGCTTCCATAGGAGAAGGAGGTCCTTAATGCACTACAGTCTAAGACAGGAAGGAAAGGGTTTAGACTTGAAAGGTCAAATCCAGCACTTTGAATGGAGAGGCCAATCAGATGGGAGAAATCAGGAGGAATATTTTCCCCCATCAGCCGCATTCTGGACCAGTGGCAGTTTCTGAATAGATTTCAAAAGAAGCCTACACAGACTGTGTTACAGTAACTGGATTTCCAACTACGGCAAAACTAATTTCTCCAGTTTAGAATGGGATGCTACAGGACAACCAAGAGAAGTCTGGAGCCACCAATCCCAACCACTATCCATGAGCAGAGTTGAACCAAGCAGGATGCCTCACCTACCAGATTTTCAAGACTGAGAGAGAGATTCAGCAGGAATGCTCAAATATTTTGTCAAAAGCAGTGTGGCTTTCTACATGCTTCAGAGACCAATTCTTCTGGTACATTCCTATGGTAAACACAGCACAGCATCTAGTATAAATGTAAGATCAGAAGATCAGAATTCTGGTGTCTGCTGAATTTTGAATTTATGAAACTGCAGAGTCCATCAGTTCATCTAGTCCAGTGTTGTTTAATCTGACTAGCTGTGACTCTCTAAGGGTCAAGCTACATGACAGCATTTCTAGTGTATTGGGCCTGCTCTCCCCACAGCTGCTGTGCATTTTAAAAACCTGTAGGAGCCTGCTCAGGATCACAGTATGGGGGAGGAGGGGCTCCAGGGATGCCAGCCTCCATATGGGATATGGGGATCCCCGTAATTACAGCTCATCTCCAGACTACAGAGATCAATTCCCCAGGAGAAAATAGATGTTTTTGAGGGTGGACTCTATGGCATTGGACCCCACCTAAGTCCCTGTCCTCCCTCAAATTTGCAGGAGTTTCCCAACCGGGATCTGGAAACCCTACCCCATCCCCTGCCAGTGGCTGGGGGGTTGGCTGACCGTCCTAAGGGGTTCCCACCTTCTCCCCCCCCTGCTGTGGTCCCAAGCAGAAACAGGCCTGCAGGCTTTTAAAATGCAACTCCCTGTAGTTGCTGTGGGGAAAATCAGCTGGGTCCAGGCAACCCAGAATCAACGTACTAGAAATCATACGACGAGGCTTGACCCTAAGGTAAGACTTTCCAACCCGTTGCCTTTCAGCTAGAGATACCTGAGACTGAATCAGCATGTCTCCTCCTCCCTAGCTGAATATCTATATAAAGGCTGAAGCAGAAAAGCAGAACAAGGGCACCTAACCCTTCCCTAACCCTCCAATTCCCCTGCAAGTCCCATCTCCCTCTGATTTTTCCTGAGATACTGCAAAAATGAAGTTGAAATCCCACCTGAAGATAAAAGCAGTTGGAAGGGCTGCAATGGGAAATGACAGGAAGGAAGGGCTTAAGAATCTCTTCACAGCAACTTTTCTTTCTCAGCCGGACATTTTCAGCTTTTCTTAAAGACTGTAGATCCAGCACCAAACCCAAAGTTCTAGACGAAGTGTGTTCTAGTTCTGGACCTTGACCATCTTGCGAAACTAAGCTTGCCAGGTCTGTCAGATCAGTCAGTGGGGGATGGGGGTGAACTTACTGGGAGTGGGAAGGGAAGAAGCCGGAAATGAAACGTGACGTGCCTACGTCACCCAGAAGTGAGGTAGGTATGTTGGGGGTGATGCTCTGGTTTGTTGCCAAAACCTCTATGGTAGAATTAGCTTCTACCATAGAGTTTTGCCTAAAAACCAGAGTGCCCTCCCCTCACCAACGCACCTATGTCACTTCCGAATGATATAGGCACGCTGCATTTCTTTCTAGCTTCTTGCCTGTTGGGGGAGCAATTGGGGGGGGGGGGGCAGAGAGGAGTGCCCCATACCGGGGGACCCCTGCCTCCAGGGTCTGGCATCCCTATCCAAAATCAAGATACTGCATTGCCTCTAAGGACCTTACAATATTCTGCTACATAGTTTAATGTTCCATAAACACTCTTAACTCAGTAGCTGAAACTCACTCTGCTATTTTAGTTTCATTAAGATCAATGGAACCACTACAATGAACCCTGGACAGTTTTCCTCTAGCCCTTTCACAGAGAAAGTAAATAGCACTGTGGGTCTATTGCCAACTTAGCAAAGACTAAATGTAGTTTTATTTATTTTTTAAAAAAATGTGGAGATGTTCTCTTTTCTGATATAAATGACAAGTATATGATATTGCAAAATAGCCCTTCTGAGCTAATGTCCCCTCTGAGACAAGTTCTCATAAGGGTGGCTGAAAATATTTAAAATAATAAAAACAAGCACTTTTCAGAGTAACTAGCATGTAACCATAAAGTTAAGTTTTTCCTAGCTTAGATATGAAATTCAGGACCCTTCCATCAAAATTATTTTTTTAAAAAAACAAATAATATTTGTTGAAAAAGTACAATAGAAACTAATTCCTGGATGTTTAGAATACCACTTAGTTTACTAAGAATTCCTTAGCAGTAAAAAAGAGTGAAAGTCCAGTAGAACCTTAAAGACTAACAGAATTCGTGGCAGGCTGTGACCTTTCGTGAGTCACTGCTTGCTTGCTGTATCTGAAGAAGTGAGTAGTGACTAAGAGCTCAAACCCTACCACAAATTTTGTTAGTTACTGCTACAGACAGACTAACACGGCTATCCATTTTGAGCTAAGAATTCCTAGTCGATAGTAATAGTAATAATAATGATAATAATAATTTGTAAGTCAGGAAAAGCAGTTAGCAAACTTTACATTAGACTCTCAGGATACACAGCAAAATGGCACTAGCATCTCACTTTACTGATATTTTAGAATGCAGAAGTGCTTAACTGGAGGTCTTTCCAATAGGTTTATGTAACAAGAAAACAAAGAACACCCTTTATGCAGCCTTCGTGGACTTCAAGGTAGCCTTTGACTCTGTAGCTAGGGGAAGGCTGTGGGCTAAAATGGCTGACACGGATATTGATAAAAGATTATTATTTTTATTAATCAAACTACATGAAAACAGTAGCCTTCAGATAAGACTTACACAGGATGGCAAACTCTCAAAAAGCATTTCAGTTCAAAAAGGAGTTAGACAAGGCTGCTTATTGGCTCCCTTTTTATTTAACATCTATGTCAACTCCTTGATCACATGCCTTCATACAGTCTATACCCATGCTCCGGTCCTTGCACGTGACAGAAAGGTCACTATCTTTATGTATGCTGATGACGCCATCCTTTTATCTCAAATTAAGGTCAGCTTGAAGCGAGCCTTGGAGAGATCAAGGCCTCCCCTCTGACTAGTTTGACTGCTGTTCTTTTCCTACACTCATTTCACACTGGTTTCAAATTTCCCTTTGGTTTTTTTCCCCTGGGTCTGAAGAGTAGTAAGCAACAGGATCTGTTTAAAGCAGTGTGATGCTAGCTTGACCACAAGAGGGCAATTAATGAATGTAGACGGTGATTTTTAAACTAGAACAAGTATGGTTTGAAAGTAGAAACAGGTATAGACGGGGTTTTTTGAAACTAGAATGATTCCAGCGGGAAAGTCAGATGTAGATTTGACCTCAGTGACCAATGCGACACTGAATTACTTACAATTAATTTCACCAAGACTAAAATTATTTGCTTTAGTAGCTCATTTAGGAAAAGCAGTTGGAACATAAAGGGAAATGTAACTGAGCAAGTGTGACGGAATTGAAGAATTGTGGAATGCAGCAGGTAAAGAGAGAAGCTGCAGAGTCACGTGATTGAGAAAGGAGGGGGCCAGAGAGCTTGGAATTCTCAAATTGAGTGACAGATAACTATATGAGCGGACAGTTGAGAACAGTCAGTTGAGTGAGTGGTTGAGGACAGACTGGCAATGTAAAGCGGGACAGCCCCGCATTGGAAGTGGAAGAAGGGAGCGCGTTCAGACATGCACATCTGTCCGTCAGCTCCGTTTCGCACTTACCTGTCTCCCACTCGCTTTCCATCCGCTTTAACAGGCCACCGGGAGAAACCGGTGTCCAGGGGCCGTCTTGCGCTTGCCTCCCGCTTCCAGGCAGTGTGAACCAGAAGAAGGCGGGAGGCAAGCGGAGGCGGCAGTGTGAACGCAGCGTTTTGCCAGTTTGCACATGTGCGCACATGCACAAATTGCCGAAACAGCCCTATCACGAGCTGCGGGGGCCGGGCCACGTGGGGCCACTCCGCAGCAGTCTGAATGCTCCTTATCGGCACCATTGCACAATACACCGGCCGGTGTGAACAGCCAGCCCCGGGGAGTTTTCCCCCTGCAGCAGTTTCCTCCGCATTCATCTCGCTCCAGATTGCCAGTCTGTCCTCAGCCACTGAGTTGGAAGAAGCAGTTGGAAGAGTGTTAACTGAAGCACAGGGTTAACTGAGAGAGCTCTGAGGAGAAAGTGGAACCTCTTAGCTCGTTGAAATCAGCCAGGGAACAGTTCATGTGAAAGAACTGTGGCTGAATAACACTCTTAACTGGTATTCTCAAACAGTGAGAGGAGAGTTACCAGAGAGTGGGCAAGTTTAAGACCTCAAGGTTCCCAAACATGAAACACTACTCCAAGGGAACTTAAAAGGGTGGCTAAAGAAGGGCAAGACCCTTCTAGAGCTGGGATGTCGAACCAGGAGACCAGCTAAAGCCCAAAAGGTTAACCATTAAAAAGTGACTGGAGAGTGGAGTCAGTAGAAAGGTTTCGTGAACCAAGTAACATCTGAGTTAACTGAAAGTGATAAGCATACAGCCTCTGTGAAAGTGAAAATTAAAGCAAATTATCTTGTTTAGTGAACAGCTATCCTCGGTCTATAAATCCCATCCCCGTTGTGTTTTCAGTATAATAAAGAGCTGTGCTGTTTGACGTTTACAAGCACCGGTGCCTGAAGTCTGTGGTAAAGAGTATACTGGACAGTGGTCCTCCATAGATCTAGAACATATATAGAAAACCCCCGAAGAGACGACTTATAATGCAAACCCCAAAGAGACTACTGAAATAGGGAACTGGTCAGATACAGAAAAATGGAACTGATCAGTTACCTCACAACACAACAACTGAATCCAGTATAAAGAAATATACAAATAGGCAAGGACGCTACAGCTCGGTCACAGCTAATGCCCGGGGAGGGGTCGTTGAGGTTATAGCGAGTTAAGAATTTCCAGTATCTAGGAATTGCTTTTTCCGATAATTTAATTTTTTGGCACATCTGACCTCCTCAGCTGTTTCAGCTAAGAGAAGTGCTAATGCCATTCTTGGATTGTTTAGAAGAAAAGGTGCTGGCTTTCTCCCTAAGGCCTTAAAAACTTTCCAGGCAAAATCTTTGGCACAACTTCTTTATGGTTCTCAAATTGGACTATCTGCCAATCTTCTGACTCTTGAAAGAGTTCAATCAGAGTTTCTTAGATCTTTATTCGGTGCTCCTAAAAGTGTTTCTAATGTAATACTTAGACAAGAGACTGGTTTACCTAGGGTTGAACTAAAAATCTGGGTATAGGCAATATTTCTTTGGTTGAAAATTCATTATAATCCAAAAGGTCTGATGCCTTTTTATTTAGCACCGGACCCTTATCCTGCCTGGTCCACACTATTCTTAATAAAATCAAATGTATTGGACTAAACCCTGAAGATCTTTTTTGTGGAAGCCTGAACAAGGCAAGAACAATTATTACTCAAAGGCTTCTTGATATTGAATTACAAAATGAAGAAGCCTTACTTCCAAAGCGTTTTAGATGTTTAAAATCTTGGTCCAAATTTAAAACCGCCCCATACTTGTCTGATATTACTTATGAACCCTATAGATCGGCTCTGTCTAGGGCCCGTTTTGAGGCACTTCCCTCTGTGGTATTACAAGGAAAAATTTTGTGTGTGCCCATGCAGGAATGGTTATGTCCATGTAAGTCTAACATGGTGGAATCCACCCAGGGCTGCCAAGTGCCAGCGACTTACCGGCGGGGGGGAGTTGTTCTCCCCCGGGAGCTCTTCTGGCGCGTGCGCTTTTGCGCATGTGCCAGCGACGTAATGATGTCACCTCCGGGTGACATCATTACATGGGGGAAGTTGTCCTCACCGGATGACTTCTGGGGTGGGGTTCCCCCCGCCAGCCGAATGCTGGCCGATGGATCGGGAACCCCTATAGCGGGGGATCCCCCACCCCCCGGGCTGACTTGGCAGCTCTAAATCCACCACCCATGTACTTTTGTATTGTAAACTTTATCAGGAAGAACAGTCCTCTCTTACATTGCCACTTTTGTCTAAATTTAACCCCCTGCAATCGTATCTGAAATTTAGGCCAGAAATACTGTGTAACTTTCTCCTAGAAGATTCTCAAAGCCTCGTATCTTATGCTGTGGCCATATTTTGTTGCCTAGTGATCAGAAAACATAAACCCCTTGTAATGGAAGATAGATTGCAACTTGTTTTTATTTATCTTGGATTTTAGTTTTTTTATACCTTAGATTTTACTTTTGTATTATCACTGAATCACTGGCTATTACTGTGATCTGACAATGTTGCTGGCTTCTGCCGTAATACATGACTGACTGACACTTTTGAATTCTTAATACTGAAATGTATTCTGTTCCACAAATAATTTTTCTGATGACTAATTCATTACTAAAACAAATGCTGTGCAATCGCAGTGGCATACCAGGGGTGGGGTGGTGGGTTCGCTCCACCCTCAGTGCAGCGTGAGGAAGGCTCTTGAAGGAGGGCCCTTGAAGCCAGCATCATGCTGAGTCCAGCTGAACGCGGGGTTTGGACTAATCACTTGAGAAAGGTGGGATTGAGCAAGAAACTCATGTGTGTGGTCAAGCAAAGTTGGCAATGCCGGTCAGGGCAGAAAATGAATTGAGATACGTTGTGGGTATAAGAAGCTCAGTACATGCCCCGTTGCACTGCTGATAGCAAAATGCGTTGCTAATATAGCTGCCAGCTGCCTGTCTGTATAGTTCAAGGTACATAATAATGTTTACTGAAAACTAAATGTAGTATCATTTCTATGGTTCTGAAAAGTTTCACTGCCCAGTTCTCATGCCTGCTTGGCACACAAAAAAAAAAGTAGTGTGAAATACATTTGTCCCTGATCATAAAAACTGGCAAAGGAAGAGCTGTATCAAGCATGCTTCAACTCCCATATCTTGCAAATATGGCCTATCAGCTGGAGAATACCAAACACCAACTGGGGCACAACAGACAAGCTTTAAGCAAACACAATGATTATCTTATGGTGTTGTTGACACACTGCCATCTCCAAACAGCTGCTCAAGAGATGCAAGGTGCCATCTGTTGAAGAAAGATGCCCAAGTGCTGTCTCAGATGGAGATTAAACTCGCTGACATAATTCAGGCTGCATAAGTGAGTATCATGAAGTCACAAGTGGCCAAAATTCCAATTATAAGTTTCATCCATGTGAGCCTATTGTTTTCAACACTTTGGGGAGATTTCTGCAGGAGGACTCAGAAGAACTGAATGTTTCAAATAAGAGAGTCTGCAATTGCAAGCGCGTACAGGACAGACCAACAGGCTGCGCAAGAAAAGAGATGTTTAAAAGCCTTTCAGTGTACAGGGTATGGAACAAAAACCTTCAAATCCTTTCAAATTCTTTCAGACCTTCAAATTCTGTCTCCACTTTATGAGAGCCATTGTTTACACCACAGAGGTATCTGATGATGCAAACCAGTGGGTTGAAACTAGCACCGTGCTTCCACAGCTGTAAGAATGACTGCCTGCAGAGTGCAACTTCCACAATCCATTCCCCCCCACTGCCTGAAATGTCCCCCAAATCCTGCTCCTAGAACAGGATTTCAGAGGAGTATTTTGGGTTACTGCAGGAGTCACACACTGCTGGCAGAAGTAATTTTGATGCAGAAGCATTACACTGTTTCCATCCCACTACGTGCCATGAGGTGTAGTCTTTGTTGAGAGCCATCCCGGGATAAGAGGCATGATGCTCAAGTTTGAAGCCCTACATGGCTTAGGACAGGGGTGGCCAACCTGTGGCTCGGGAGCCACATGCGGCTCTTTCACACATATTGTGCGGCTCCTGGCAGGGCGGCTGGGGAAGCAAAGGGGAGGCATGCTTTTTCTCTCTTTCTCCCTTCCTTCCTTCCTTCCCTCCTCCTTCCCATCTATTTGCTTTCCTAGTTTCTCTCTCTCTCTTTCTTTCCACTTCTTTAATTCTTTCTTTCCATCTCTCTCTTTTTCTCTCTCTCTCTCAATATCATTAGCAAACAAGTAATATCATTATCAATAACAGGTTTTCCTCATTTGTTTTTATTTTTGGCAGTCCCATTTAACGTTAATAAAAAGCAAATTTGCATATTTTTAAAAATGAAAACGTGTGTGTGATATTTGTTCCTGTCTTGCGGCTCTCAGACATCTCTATGTGGCTCTTACGTTTATTCTATGTGGCTCTTACATTAAGCAAGGTTGGCCACCCCTGGCTTAGGACCAAGGTATCTGAAGGACCACCTCCTTCTATTATGTTCCTGCCTGGGAATTAAGATCCTGACTGTCCCATCCCTCAAAGAAGCTTGTTTGGTGGGTGCACAAGAAAGGGCCTTTTCAGTGGGAGCCACACAAATATGGAACAGCCTTCCCGGAATGTTGTGCTTGGCTCCCTCATATTCAATCTTTTGGAGGCAATTGAAGACAGTTTTAATTAGGACCATATTTAACTAAATTACTAGCAGTTCTAAATTGCGGTTTTAAATTTGGAATTTCATGGATTTTATGGATTTTACTTCAGGTATTTTATCTATATTGTAAGCACCTTGAGCTCTATATGGAAGAAAGGCAGCTAATATATGTTTTAAATGAATAAAGTGTAGTTGATTGCCATATCTTCAAGAGAAATTGTCTAAATGCGGGTGGTGATAGGAAGTGGCATCTCACCAGGATGCAATCAGCTTTCTTTGTAAATGAGCTGGCTCTGAGTTTAAAGCCAGCAAGCATCCAAGTGGCTGGCAAAAAGTCATTGTTTAGTTAACCAGAAATGCAAGTTACAGTTTCTTCTGCTGTTCACTACAGCAGGAAGCATGCTGATTATCAAAGATGGTCCAAAGCATTTCAGTGACCAAAACCCTTTCTGCGCCAGTCTTTGCCTTCACTTTCTCTGTACATCTCATTCAACATAAATTTCCCCAAGACCAGGAGAAGTCTCAGCAAGGACAGCTGAAGATGTTAAGCCAAGAGAGGGGGTCCCCAGAAGCGAGGAAGTCGAGAATCCATGGGTCCAAAGTGCCAAGGGGTGGGTGGGTCTAGGACTGGTGATGTTCCCATTCCAATTAAGAAAAAAATATGGTTTTTGACTGCAGCAGCAACCTCTCTGATGGAGGTCTATGAATGGTCATGGTCTCCTGGTGCCACGCAAAAATAGTTATTTACAGCAAATGGAATAAAACCAGGGGTCCGTTGGGGCCGGAGCTCAGCTCAGGACTGGCCAGCAGGGCAGCCACGGGCTGAATCAGATTCTCTAATCTGATTCAGCTCGCCGCTGAATTGCCGCCGAAATTTGGCGGCAACTTTAAAAGCCACTGGAGGGGAGGGGGTTTGAGGGAGAGGCTCCAAACTTGCAGGGTAGCTGCTGGGGCCTCTCCTCGAAATGCCCACCAAGTTTCAAGAAGATTGGACCAGGGGGTCCAATTCTACAGGCTCCCAAACAGGTTGCCCCCATTCCCTCCATTGTTCTCTATGGGAGGAAAAAAGTTAACGTTTTTTCCCTCCATAGAGAACAATGGAGGGGATGGAACAATCTGTTTGGGGGCCCATAGAATTGGACCCCGTAATTCAATCTTCTTGAAACTTAGTGGGTATTTCGAGGAGAGGTCCCAGCAGCTACCCTGCAAGTTTGGAGCCTCTCCCTCAAACCCCCTTTCCTCCAGCCCCTCATATACCCTATGAGTTTTTGCCATTGATTTCAATGGCCCATAGGATATAATGGGACTGAAACTGACATTCCCTTTCCGACACACTTCTGGTGATGTCAGGGGGCGTGGCATATGCTTATGAGTTATGCTAATGAGTTATGCTAATGAGCTCCTGCACCTCTTTTTCTACGAAAGGACCCCTGAATAAAACTGCTAAAAACACCTCGGCACAACCCAGCCAGCCAGCTATTTGCAGGCTGTGCTGCCCTCTCCCACCACTCCCAGGGAGCCTTTGGTTGGTGGATGCTACTACGCAGCTGTAATGGAGCGATTTTGTAATTTAAAAAAAAATGGATGCCACCCTCCCCCACACACATTGCAAGTGACATTCTGCCTCAGTTTTTTAAAGTGTGGTTTTAAAATTGTAGCTGCAGAATAAATACACTGGATGGTGTAAGACTGGTGCAGATGTCAGGGACTGAAATCCAAAGTCAGGTTTAAAGGGTTGACTATGCGGATACTCTGCAGTAAGTGGTGAATGCAGAAAAGGGCCCAAGGTGAAAAACTCAATCTTTTTTCCTAATGTTGCATGGTGGATCGGAATGGAAGCACAATGTTCGCTCAGCTTTATTGCAACAAAATCTGAACACTGAACTGTAGCTGACCCTAGAGTAATATCTACTTGGGTGATATCTATTGTCACTCTCTTTGCCTTCTCTCTGTGTAACACAGGATCAAGAGGAACTCCTTGGCTACAGGGGGAACACATCAACTTGAAAAACCTCATCTGATTTTGATCCAAACCAGCAGCATGCAGGAAAACCCACAGCCTCTCAAATTCAGCAGACACATCTTATCCACTACCACCATCTTGAGTCTGTGCCACAGAACGTTTTGCTATCACATCACCCAAATGGGGAAATTTTATTTTAGGGTACCAGGTTCTGTTTTCCCCACCCAAGTTATTCCTGTGGGTGGTTGTTACAGTACAAATCACTTGTTCGGAGGTATTCTTAAAAACTTCATCAAATGACTTATACAAGTGGGCACCCACACTTCCCCTGTAGGAGGCATCTTGGATTAAAGAGGATATAATAATGCAAAATGTGCTTTATTCCATGAATAATTTTTACCCAATAACATTGAGATGGTCCCATCAGGACGGAAAAGACTTGCCATCCAAGGCTTGTGAGAGAAATACCATTGCCCAGGATTACAGTGGACTGATCTGAGTTACAAGCCGTAGGTGACCACAACTGGTATTCTGTGTTGTTATCTCTTTGGGACCTGATTTGGACTGGGTTATTTCTGTTTTAGAATCGTTAGGGGAATTAGAAGAATCAAATCTTTTCTCTATGAGACCTGATATTGAATTCATGGAAACAATGAGGGGCAGATATCATTGCCGACACCCTGCTTTTGAAGACAGTGGCCCACTGGAGTATTGTTCACTGGGATGAAACCCGACAAGAAAGTGGCTAGTGGTATGTCTCAGTGAATTTATATAGCAGTAACCTGAACTGAATGTCCAGCATTTGAAACACTTATATCAAACAGAAGAATCCACTCTCTCTTATTAAGCTTAAACAATTCACTAGGCCAGGGGTGGGCAAATGGCAGCCCGGGGGCCACATGCGGCCTGCCACCGATTTTTTTGCGGCCCGCCAAAACAGTTGGCCACTGTCAGCACCTGAGGAGCTGCAGCTTGAACTTATTGACATGCAGTCAGATCACACTGTGAAAGAAATGTTTAATGCTGTGACATTAGTTGACTTTTACAAATCTTTGTCTGCTGAAAAGTTTCCATGTATGAAGAAATTTGCTGGGAAAACGTTCTCTGTATTTGGGTCTACATATATTTGTCAGCAAAGTTTTTCTTGCATGAAGATCAACAAGAGTCAATATAGACATTCACAGACCCTTGACAGACATTAACTTGGAGGCTGTGATGAGAATCTCAACAAGCAATCTCACTCCTGATTTGAAAAAAAATTGTAGAAAAGTGTGATAGGGTACATTTGTCTCATTAAACTGATTCTAAAATTAAATGTGCTTGCAGCTATAGATGATATGAAATTAGCACAATAAATAAATTGAATAAAACTACCACTATTTTATTTAATTTATATTTATGGATTTTTATGATACAATGTATACCTTTTTTGAAATGCAAAGTTAACTAATGAATGCAATCGTTTTAAAAGGTGCGGCCCTCCGCTAACCTCCGCTCCCACAAAGTGGCCCCCGAGCCAAAACAATTGCCCACCCCTGCACTAGGCCAAGGGAGTGGAGTGCCCAAATAGGGCCACATCTTAAATCAAAATGTGACAAAATTATCAACCTATTTAGATCAAAAGTGAACACTCAGAGGTCAGTGAAGAGATGTTAACTTGAATGCAATTCATTTTGGAACAATATTTTTCTGTAGAATCCTTTTATATAGCTACACAACGCATACCTAGTCAGTGTGGGTTTTGTGGCTGTTTTCTGTTAGCCAAAGCATTAATGTCCAAGTCAAGGTTTGTGACAGACACCCTTAAAATGTCATGAAAAGGTTCATCTGTAAGCCTTGACCTACACTTGGATCTCACAGTTTTCATCATGGAAAAAGTTTGTTCACAGATATATATGGTGCCAAAGACTGTGAACAAGCCTGCTGCAACTTTGTTTTGATGTTTTGATGAAGCTGATGAATGTATCAGGTAGACCAGAAGAGAAATCTAACAGATTATTTTCTTTGCAAATGTCTCTGAAATGATCACTAGCTTGCAAATCAATTAGTTCCATCTGAAAAAAGTTACTTGCATCCTCTGGTGCAACTTCAAATGGATTCTGAAACATTCTTATTTCCTTTCCATGCTTATGGCAATCAGTGAATCTGTTCTGGAATTCCATGTGCAATTGGTTCAGTGCTTCGCTGTGTCTTTCAACATTAAACTGTAAATTCTCATCCTTCTCAAATTTTAGTCCATTGCAGCATGAGAAGTTTGAAAAGTTACCTTCAGTAACTTGCTTCACAAAAATGTTTAGTTTTGCTTCAGAAGCTTTCGATTCAGAATTCCTGTCACACACAAGCTTTCCTTTCCCCTGCAACCTTAAATTCAATGTGTTCAGATGCTTTGTGATATCAGTTAAGAAAGCGAAATAAAAAAATCCATTCAGGGTCAGAAAGAACTTCTTGACCTTCTCCTTGAAAAACACACCAACTTCATGATGGATTGAAATTCATTTGTGGACTTTGCCTCTGCTAAGCCACCTGACTTCAGCATGGTACAATGTATCTCCATATTCTGCATCTATCTCTGAGAGGAAATTTTGAAACTGATGATAAGTAAGGCCATGATGCCTGATGTAATTAATGCTGGATACAACCAGGGGTCCGTTGGAGCAGGAGCGCAGCTCTGGGAGTGAGGAGCCCAGGGGGCGGGCACATGACCAAGCCCCGCCCCCTCCTTGGCTTCCCCGAGCAGTGCAGAGGCGCAGCGCCCCGGGGAAAGCCCTGCTAGGGTCTTTATTGTTTTTAATGTTTTGTTTTAACATTGATAATTTTATCATTGTTCCTTTTATAACTGTGTGCTGCTTTTCTAGAGACTTGCTCAAGGTGGCATATAAATTTTCTAAGTATACCATTTTTTATCTGGGTACATGGCACATAAGTACTGGAAAAATTTCATCAACCCTTCAGCAGCTTCCACCCCATCAGTTTGGTGTAGTGGTCAGGAGTTGGACTCTAATCTGGGAGAATCAGGTTTGATTCCCCACTCCTCCACATGCAGCTGCTGGTGTGACCTTGGGCCAGGCACAAGTTCTCTCAGAGCTGTTCTCTCATGAGCAGTTCTCAAAAGACCTCTCTCAGCCCCACCTACCTCACAGGGTGTCTTGTTGTGGGGAGGGGAATGGGAAGGGATGGGTGGTGCACATGTCCTGGGTATCTCAAGTCTACTTGAAACCTGGTGGTTTCAAGGGAGCAGGAAGAGAATGAGGGTGTGTTCTTGACGCTTATTTTTATTGCACAAAGTGTTGGATGGGGGAGGGAATGGAGGAAGAGCAGGTCAGTTTCACTCACCTGCAGAGTGGAGCCTGAGGGGTGGGTGTTGCCTTCTGACACACTTCCGGTATGTTAGGGGGTGTGGCATATGCAAATGAGTTATGCAAATGAGTTATGCTAATGAGCTCCTACACCTCTTTTTCTACGAAATGACCCCTGGATACAACAATACACATCACAGTTTCCCACTGAAGAATCTTACTGCACAAGGCTTGCTGATGGATGATGCACTGAAATTGCACAGGAAGTATACCATTTAATTTCAATATCTCTTCATTGATTCTTGCAACTACAACAGTTTTACTTCCCACCATATTTCTTGCTGTGGCAGAATTTGGGGTTTCATGAGACTGGGCCTTTCTGTTCCTCACTTCTATGTCGGTTTTGCTGTTCTTTGGTTCACGTATCCCATGAACCTTTAATCTCTTACTAGCAACCTAAGCCTATAATTAAAGCTGTGCCCTTCAGATATACCTTTTGCCTGGATTCATAGCTTTCAGGACCTCCATGTTGCCATACAGGCCAAACATTAGAGATTAGCATGAAGGGCTCAATACTATCTGAAGAGAATAGGCAAAAAGTATGTAGATAGGTAAAAGTTCATTACTATTCTTACCATTGGTAAGGGGGTGGGGTGGGGTCTGGTTTCCATCATGGAACACCCCATTCTGCTTGGCATTTTTCGCTGAATCCTTTAGATGACCAGAAGAGTATAAAATAGTATGGAATTGGATGTTCAGGGCTGCTTCTTCAACAATTCCTTCTGTAGGGCTTGGTTAGCAGACAAGGAACGTTCTGTTTATGATTTTTTTTCTTGGTTTTTTATATACTACTGGTTCTGTTCTTCATATATATTTTACTTTGGTTACTTCAATAAAATAGTATGTTAGCATGAAGCTGACTTGACTGTTGTCGTTTATTCTGGAGTAAACTCAATCCCTGGGTTAGTCACACCAACCCTTTGGACCCTCTGGGGATAGTAGGACCCTCAGAATCCCTCCACACTTGCAACATCAGTTGTGATGCTTTTCAGTTTATCCCAACTAAGACCAAAATTTTCTACTCATTTACACACCTTCAAGTATATGTTTTCTGGAGTTGTGTTGCCTTTCAAACTCCGCAGTGCACACAACTCTGCTGTAATTCTGAAGCTGGACTCTATCCCCCTGATAAAAAAAAATAGCAGTTGAGTGGAGTCTATAATGTCATTGCTCTCATCTAATGCCAAAGGGACAAAAATCAAAACTTTTTGCCTTGACAATCAGTGGCATATGCAGCTCTTCTCATAGTTCTTCAACACACCTGGGGATAATAATTAATAATTACTGTATGGGTGATGTAGATGCAGATAAACTGACACAACAAACAAAAGTAATCAGGACACATTTCCTCTGTTACTTTAACCATGCGCCTTTTAACAAATTCAGCACCAGTGAATGGTCCACCATTTCCAGCAGTACATTTAGCAACGTGATAGCTGGCCCTCACAGTAGACAGGTTCTCCTCAACGTGCTTTCTAAAACCTCCGGGTGACGTCATTACACAGGGGAAGTCATCCTCACCGGACGACTTCTGGGGCAGGGTTCCCCCTGCAGGCCGAATGCCGGCCGGCGGATCGGAAACCCCTATCGCGGGGGATCCCCCGCCCCCCGGGCTGACTTGGCAGCCCTAGTCTAACCCCTTTCCAATCAAATCCACCCCACTCCAGCTGCTGTTAGCTGGGGTTTTTATTCTGACTATGGCAAAGAAGAGAAGAGACCCCTACCTCCCTATCCACTACAGTTCTCAGGAGTATTAGGCCATATATACAGGCTAGGAAGTATTTTTAAAAACTGGATTATGAATCTGACCAACCAGATGGCAGCACTACAATCCTAAGTACACTGAATACTATGAGATTCATTTCTTAATAAACTCACTGCCTTGAGGTTTAAATTTACACATGCTAATGCTTTAAAAATCGGAGGTCCTTCAAAAAAGGGCAGGTAGAGAGAAAGAGTGAATGAAAGGGCAGCTTCCCGCCTGAAACAGAGGATATGCCATTAAGTTGGCTTCAAATCAAGGCCATAGCTAGCGCGGGGCCCATGGCGTGATGACCCCCCCCCCAAATTTGCAACACCCCCGAATCTGACTGAGGGAGGGGTGGAGGCAGTGGGCCAAGCAGGTAGGGCTGGGGTGCAGACTAGGCCCATCGTCCCTGGGACGTGCATCCGGGCTGGGACCTTCTTGCCCCAGTTGCTGGCCCCGCCCTTGAAGATGCCTGTATGGGTCTCAGATTTGCAGCTCCTGGCAGCTCCAGATGGGTGGCCTTTGGGAAGCAAGCCCATCCCCTGGCCTGGCCTGCAAGCACCCCTCCAGACAAGGCCAGCAGGCATTGCGGCTCTGGCTGTGGCTGGGCCACCCTTCCCCTGGACAGGTTGCTGGCCCACCCTTTTCTCCCTGCACCATTGGCCACAGCGCCTCCCTCCCAAAGCTGCAGAACAAGCCAAGCTCCAGATCACCACCTTCACACTGCTCATCCAGTACAGCTGCTCCAGCCAGCTGCAGGTGGGTGCCCCTTCCCCCCCCCCCCCCCCCATCCCCTCTCTCACCCTGTATTTAGTTCATTGAAGATTCTGTACAACTCATGGCGACCCAGTGGCATTTTTAATTAACTCCACCCCCCCACACACACACACACACAGAAAAAGATCTAGCTACGAGGCTGCTTCAAATAACATGCAGGGTGCACATACCCATCACTGCCTGCCAGCCAAACCTCAATCATGAGAAGCAAAATGGCAGCTGGGGGGAGGGGAACTTCGCTGGAGGAAGATGTCGGAAGGGGAATCCCATAAGCTTCTCTGCTAAGAGAGTACTTCTTCCCTCTCAATCCAAGGGGCCACTTACCTACTTCTGCAACTACAGATGCATAAGAAGACTCCTAGCTGGAGTGGGTGGGGGAGGAGAGGCTAGGGTTGCCAACCTCTAGGTGGGGCCTGGGGATCTCCCGCTTTTACAACTGACAGAGAAAATGGCTGCTTTGAAGGGTGGACCATGCTGAGGCCCCTCCCCTCCCCAAACCCCGCCCTCTCCCGGACCCATACCCAAAGTCTCCAGGTATTTTCCAACCCAGACTTGGCAACCCTAGGAGAGGCAGAAGCAAGCAAGGCAAGAAGTCAGAGCAACCAACTCTTGTTGAGGAAGGAAGAATGCTTTGCCTACAGCAGCAATCTTGGAAGCCACTGGTAGGAGCCCTGATGGGTGGAGCCTCTAGAAATGTTCAGTATGCAAAACACTTTGTATCCTTTTTTTGGGGGGGGGGGCAAAAATACCAGCCATTTTAGTGTCCTTTTCCCACCTTTTTGGCAAAACCAGGCCAGACATCTCCTGTATCCATTCACAAAGCTGCTTTATCTTCCTTACACACATATATAGCCTTCAACATGGTAATGCATGGAGAGGGGGAATGAAAAAGCTGAGCGGTACGGGTACCTGAGCTTTGCTGGCTGGCAGAGCACCCAGAATGGCCAAAATGGAGGATGAGATCAAGAAGGGGCTAACAGAAGGAACCATGGAGACGAGAAGAAACAATGTTGCCATTGGGTGCGTTCACACTTGCAGATTTGAGCTGGCTGCAGCCGGCTCCAATCTGCACGTTTACACTGTAACAACTGGCTCTCCTCCCCAGCCGTCATTCAGGTGCGACAAAGTGTCTGAAATCCGAGACCAGCTCCCCTGCTGGTCTCAGCTGTCCTCTTCTGCCTGCAGCCGCATTTGTGTGCTGTGTAAATGCTGAGCCGTCTCCGAGGCACTTCTGAGTAACCCCCCTCCCTTCCCCACGGAAGCCTCTGGCTTCCGCTTTTCGTCCGCCATTTTTTTTTTGCATTTAGTGAGATTTGCATGAGCGCCCATATGAACCTACATTTAAAGGACAGATGGGCAAATGGAGGCTAGTTCTACCGTGTACATGAGTTTGCGGTCACGATGAGGCTATTTTCAGGTTGAAATATCACAGCGTTTTCAAGTGTCTAAAGGAAGCAGTGATTCGGTCTGGTAGTTCTGCGCATGCGCAAAATTTTTTCCCCCATCCGCCTGCATAAGCACTTATGCGCATGCGCAAGCGGCAAAATTTTTTTAAAAAAAACCCGAAACCCCACACACACACACTAACCCGTCGTTAGTGTGAACGTGGGGGAGCCGCTTGAAGGCGACACAAGGAGAGGTTAGTGTGATCATGATTTTACGGAACCAGCCGTTTGCAGCCGGCTCCAGCAGGCTCCAGCACTCCAGTGTGAACACAGCCATTGTGTTTTTTTGCAAGAAAGGGACAGGAAGAAGATAACGCCTCTTGAGACAGGAAGCACAGTGTGTGGGGTCTGAGAGAAAATGCCTTGAGAGTTATAGCAGCAGACAAGCAGGTTGGAGAGCTGCCCAGAAGGAGCTTGAAAGCCACAGGTTATAGACCCCCTGCACTAGGCAATCACTTCTAAACACTAGGAGGACCCATGGCTGAAGTTCTGTGACCTTTTTTTTCAGGAGCCATTAGGCTTAACCAACTGAATTAATAAAGTAAATGTAGATATAGCCGTTCTAGAGGAGATTTTTATCCCGATCTGACTGTCTTAACATTTTTGGAGAAAAATAACTATTCATGGAACAAACCACACTTTTCAGTTTCTCATATAAACCAATACACATCATATCGGGCGTCACTGAAGTGCCATATTGTGTAATTAACATTGAGCTCATTTAGAACCTTATAAACAACTGCATAAAAATCTCATTATATGCAAACAGGGAGAGTGGTGAAATCTCCGCTGGGAACACTGGAGACTCTGCAAAGCTGCTCTGTTACGTTAGAGCGAAACACAGCAAACAATATGGATAAGTTCCAAATGGCACGATTGCCTTTTATCAATTACTTGCCTTCAGTGCGATGGTTAGCTATCTGTAAATGCAGCCATTACCTGGTGGGATATTTTTGGTTGTATGTTTAATCATTAATGCACTGTTATCTTGGGGTAGTCTGGAGTTCTCTGTCATGGGGTGGGGACAGATTGATGTTCTGCTGTGCTCCTGCAGCGCAGCAGAACAAGCCGGGACAAACTGTCCCACAGCGCGGTGTTCAGATGCCGCTGCAAGGAAGCCGCCCACAGCGTCCACCCTTCGGGTGGCTTCCGGTGGCGGCAGCAGAACGCCACATGGCTCTGCCCGCCCGTGTGCATTCACACTCACCGGAAGCGGGTGGAACGCGCGTGCAGCCGCCAGGACACCACTAGGAAGTGGTGCCCGGCTGCTGCGGGAGGAGAGCGCCGCCGGACCAGGTGAGTCCGGGACACCTCTGGGACACCTCCGGGAGGCAGATGTGGTGGTCTGGACGGCCGCTAGAGCGGGCCAGATTGCCAGTCTGTCCTCAGCCATGGTTTAAATCCAGTACTTCTGTGAAAGGCACAAGTTCAGAGAAGCTGTTTTCATCAGCTTCCTCCAACAGTTCCCTGCACTTCCTGAAAAGCTGCTGTTGAGTGTTGCAGCAAGAAGGGGAACAGGGGCATAACAGCCAAACACACACACACTCACACATACACAGCCTAGTGTGAGTGGAGCTAGGACTCATGGAGCAAGCTCCATTCACAGAAGAGCAGAGGAGGTTTTCCTACAGATTCCCCCTTCTTGATTCAGCTCCAATACTACAATACACAGGGAGTCGATAAAACCAGTTTCCAAAAATTACTCAATTCCCAGAAGGACTGGGTACTACCCATTGCGTATTACTGCTATGAAATAAAAAAGTGAACGTTTAAGAAGAGCCCAGGGCTTTTTTGTAGAAAAAGCTCAGCAGGGACTCATTAGCATAATAGGCCACAACCAACCACCGAAACTCATTAACATATTAGGCCACACCCCTGACAGCGCAGCTCCCTCTCAGGATCGGCTTCCCCAGGTGCCCTGCGGCTTGTGGGGCGCCTGGGGAACCTGAGGGAAGGAAGGCAGTTTCTGGATCAGCTTCCCCAGGTGCCCCGCAGCTTGCAAGGCACCTGGGGAACCCGAGGGGGGGGGGAGGCTGTTGGCAGGGCCAACTCAGAAGCCAGCCAGAACTCCATTTCTGTGTGTTCCTGCCCAAAAATAGCCCTGGAAGAGCCAATAAGCAGGTGAGAGTGGCTTAAAGTAGAAGTAAGCTGCAGAGACTGTTTTGAAGAAATGATGCCCAGTGATGGTCATCTGATGCCATTTGTAGCCAGCATCTGGTATTGATGAATCTAATGCCTTTGTCAATGGATATTTCATTATTTATTATGACATCCTTTCATAAGCCTAGTTTCCATAAATTTGTCAACTCAAAACACATTTTGTGGTCATGAAACCCAACAGTTAACTCTGCATTGTGTGAAGAACGTCTGGGTGGTCATCGCTGGAAACAGACTGTCAGACTAGAGCATCCCTGCTCCGATCCAGCTACTACCTATCAGGGAGCTTAGATTTTAATTCATACCATTCCTTTCACATTTCACAATTCATACCATTCCTTTCACATATATCAGAATACGTCCACAACTTTGAGCACAGTGTTCATTCCACTGGATATGTCCAAGGACATGGAAAATCCCAGGAGGAGTTGCAGGCACTGCTGTATATGGAAGCCGAGCATCCTCAGTAGGGGAAACAGAAATCACTACATTTGGAGGAAAAGACGAACTGTCTGACATCAGGATATAAATGGCGGGAAACGGCAGGCTAGCAGGACTTTTGAACAGTAGGAAAAAAAAATCTATCCAAGTGCTAGGCTAGTCAGGTGGTGGTAACATTTCATGCCGACAAACCAATGTCACCGACCGTTTATCAGAAAGTGCAGAAGTCCAAGTCAAATGTCTATCTGGACAGATGCAAAAGTAGAGAAAAGCAGCTCCTGGGAGGTTAGAAAAATCTCCTTCTCTCCCCCTCCCCATTTTTTAGAAAAGAAAAAATGGGCAAACTCTGATGCCTTCACTGTGATTTGGAACCGGGTTTGTTTTTAACTACTGATTTTTTTTACTCTTTTTGAAGAATGACTGCAAGGCGAACAGATTCCCCTGACAAAGCCTGTTGGCAAAACACAAAGGGATTTTTTGGAAATTTAACCGCATAATAAAATATATTTTTACCTGATTTTGTACCCTCGGCCTTGGCCTTATTTTTTACCTCCTGTGTTTGGTGCGGCTCTTTTCTTTTCTTCGTTTTTAGCAAGCAAGGTTACGCAGCTGGTTAACACATGTTCGCTACGTGTGTGAGCGGGGCATGCCAAACACAAACTTTCTCATCACCAGACACCAGACAAACTTCCATATCACCTCACGCTAACTCAACGGCAGTGTTTTCATGGGGAGGCAGTCACACATGCAGCTGCCAGTCATCAACTATTCCACAGTATTGCCTACTTTGGTTTGGGAAATTCCAGCTCCACTCACCAAGTTTCAACATGGCACACAACCTTCTGTTCAGCATCAAACCCAACAGTAGGGCAGCCATCCTCCAGATGGGGCTGGGAGATCTCCCAGAATTACAACTGATCTCCAGACTACAGGGATCGGTTCCCCTGGAGGAAATTATTCAGAGGGTATACCATAGACACTAAGGGCTTTTTCCCACTCACATTGTGCCGGCGTTCTGCCTCCGTTTGTCCCGGCACTGGGTATCAATTTCACACCCTTTGCTGCGGCGCGTGTGTTAATACGGGGCTTCGCGCCATTTTCTCCGCACCTTCGGTAAACCTAAAAAAAAAGGTTTACCGAAGGCACGGAGAAAATGACGCGAAGCCCCGTATTAAGACACG
This sequence comes from Lepidodactylus listeri, assembly GCA_029233225.1. Taxonomy (NCBI): domain Eukaryota; kingdom Metazoa; phylum Chordata; class Lepidosauria; order Squamata; family Gekkonidae; genus Lepidodactylus; species Lepidodactylus listeri. The sequence continues at coordinate 102,809,307 of JARCFY010000008.1, forward strand.
TGCCGCAGCAAAGGGTGTGAAATTGACACCCAGCGCCAGGACAAATGGAGGCAGAACGCCGTCACAATGTGAGTGGGAAAAAGCCCTAAGTGAAATCCCTCCTCATTCCCCCTTCACAGGCACTGCCCCTAGATCTCCAGGAATTTCCCTGGCCAGGTGTGCTGATGACTGGCATCCTCTCGACAGGCTCACAGAGGCAGTTTCTGGGCATCAGAGTTTGTAATGCAGCTCCCCGGCCAGACATCAAAATACAGTTCCAAGGTTCAGGCACCAGGCAGGCAGCACTCATGTCTTCAAGCCCAAAGAGAAATCCAAGAACAAGGATATGAATGTCAGAGCCTGAGGTCAAATCTACATATGACTTCCGCGCTGGTTTCATAACGTCCCCCAAAAGAACTGTCTATATTTCCTTCTTGTCTGAAACCAGTATTGCGCCACTATGAATTCTGTTGTCTACATTTGTTTACTGCCCTCTTCTGGTGAAGCCATTGTCATGCCCGCACTACACTGGTTTAACTGGATGCTGTTTTCACCGCCCCCAAGTCCGCCATTCTTGTTTCATTCCAGTTTAGATCACATGCAGACATTTTCTACCCTTGCTCCGCTAATTCTTCATAAAATACACCAGGTGGCGCTTGTTTACGTTGGCTATCCCATCCGGCGTGCACCAATAATGAAACAGTGTTAATTAAAAACAATAAATAATTTCTAAAAGGGTTTTGAAAGCCATCATGCCAACTGCAAACACAGCTGCGTCCAATTCATTTTACCTAAAATCACTTGCTCTCTTTTCTCCTCTTTGCAATAAAGTTTTTGTTGAGACATTTTCAAAATTCCTTTGGTCTTTGCTTGGTCCCCCAGCCTGATTACCTATTATGTCCGGTACCTGACTCGTTGTCCACAGACAGGGAACATGTCTGGGCATGTTTGCCTGCAATGGGATGTGAGAACAACAGAGCTTCTGTCCCCAGAGAACAATGGACCTAGGGATCCTGCCGGTCCCCCTATCAGGGGCTGAGGATATTTGAATGGACCTATGACAGCCCCTGGCGGGAGACTACTCCCTGTTGGACCAATCCCCTTAAAAGAAAGCACAGTCAATGTGTGGTTTACCTGTACATATAAGTGAGTTACCCATCCCTTTGTCCCCATGCTCCATCTTGACCCTCAATAAACCACCATGCTGATTTCACTGTTACCAGCCTCCCGACTCCAATACTTTCCATTACCCCATCTACCACAAATTTTTAGTCGCAAACTGATTGTGTGTTTTATATTTTATTTCATTTTTAATTTGTATTTTGGAAAGCGAAGACATCTTCCCAACCTCTACCCCGGTGGACGTTCTTGGCAACAGGACAAAGCAGGCACCACCCAATAAAGAAACCTGAAACCTGAAGTGGAGCAGTGTTAAAGCACTCAGCATAAAAGAGGCATCACGCTGGTTGTAAACTGATATGTAGATTCAGCCTAAAGAGGTCAATCCAGAGCAGAGGCAACACGGTTACTTTTCTGCTGTTTTTTTAAGCCCCAGCTGCTCAGAAGCCTGTACTGAGCCATGCCCTTGCTGGCTGCCTCAGCCCTGCCCCTGCAAGCACTCGTCCTCACTGTTGGGGCTGTGCTTCCAGGCAGGCACTGTGCCTTCTGTCTTTAAGGTCTCTTTTCATCTGCCTCCTACAGCATTCCCGAGGCTCCGGTGATGGGGAGGGGGGGGACTGACTGGCAGCTGACTCTCTGTTGCCAGCTCAGGGGGGGGGGGTCAGTGCTCTGGTTCCTGGCTGAGGATCTGTGTCTGGCCCCTCAGAGATTGCTTCCTCCTGCAGTGCCTCTGCCGCTGGCTGTGGGTTGGGGTCAGTTCCGCTGGCTGCCTCTTCCATCTCTTTGTTCTGCTGGGCTTGGCTGGTCCACAACACCAGGTCAGCAAGCCCAGCAGAGACCCATCTCCCTGTTTGCAGCTGAAGGGGTCTGCACAACACTCCTAGATTTTGGGAAGATTCATATAGTCTTCATACACTTTTACAAAGCATTTCCACATGGCTTGATCTCCGGAGGCTCTCATCTATTCAGTCAAACAGTCACAGCCTTTCTCCTTACATTACTGTGTCTATGATGAAACCATTAGACATACTTAGGTATAAAAAGAAAGGGGGGGGGACCACTGTGCAATAAAGCCTAGGGCATACACTAAGACATCACCTAATCAAAACCTGAGCCAAAATACTCGTTCTTTAATACTATTTATTATAAATAATCTGAATTGAATTAAAGACAGTCGATGTCTGGTTCTTATTTTGGTGCCCGGCTGTCTAGTTTACAACTCATGGAGGTCTGATGGAGGGGAGAGAATGACTTAGCAGACAGATAACTGACAGGGATTTTTACCAATCAGCAAAGCCACACATGGAGCCTTCTGGCAGAAAGAATTACACCAGTATGGCTATCTATGCGGACCTGAACTGACTGAAGAGGGAAGAGAGGGCAATTTGGCTCCCTCCCCCCTCCAAACTGCATAGACAGATAGGTTCCACAATCCTGGGAATCAATTTTGCCAGGATTGGAAAGGACTGTGGTAGGGAAGGAATCGCTGGATTCAGGATGTAATGCCAACCATAATAATTGGCTCCAAGACAGTAGATAAGGGTGGGATTCAATCAGAAGAAAGGAATGTGCAGATTAGATGGTTCCCTTAGTTCCTTCAAAGCAATTAAAAGATTGAGAAACATCATGTCTGCATTGAAACACTGTCTCAAAATGACCCCAGCATGAGACATAAAAGATACTGCATTGATTTCAGTTCATGAAGTCAGTGTACACACGCAGAATGGGATACAACAACACTACAGCATGAAACCCTGATCTAAGGTAGCCCGGATCTTTGATGTCAACTATAAACACATGTGCAGGAATAAATATGGCAGCTTTCAGTTTCTTGCCAAAGGAAGCTTTCACTTGCCTTAGAACATCCTTTGATGTGTGTTATAAATTTGTGAACCAAATGCTGCAGGTCCTTTTTAAAGGAAAGTTCAAATAAAGCACAGCAGGCATTACATAATTTGTTAAACAAACTGTTTAAAGACTTGTGGAACAAACAAACAGCAAGGCTTGCACAGGCGAGGCAGGGAAAGCCTTCTTTCAGGATTCTTTGCCAAGTCAATATGTTTAGTTTCCTTAAATTGCAAAGGAGACCACAGCCATACAGGGCACCCAGAACTTAACCTGAAAATCAATCTTAATGTTTTAAAAAGGCAGGGCATGAATAACTTGATTGTGGAATAACATCTCGATACATTTTAAGCAGTCGACCCATGGCTGCTGGATCTGTTAGCCAAGCCTTGCCTCAGTTTACAAATGATACCTGTGCCTTATTCAGGAGAAAGCGGTAAGCTCTGCATTAGCATGCTAACAGAAACACATTTATTTATTTATTTTTATTTATTTATTTCATTTTTATCCCGCCTTGCCGGCTCAAGGCGGCTTACGAGCATAAAATACCACCAAAGTGGTTTACAAATTAAACAAGTTAAAATTAGCATAAAACCAAACATAGCACATACACAGAATATAAGGCAAAGACATAACTGGCAGCATCAGAGTTCTCATGGTGAACAGATGGCAGTACAAGATTCGGCTGAAGGGACCAGGGCGATGTTATCCTGCAAATTCCCCCCCCGGTGGCGGCTCCTAATTGAAAGCCTGGCGGAAGAGCTCCGTCTTGCAGGCCCTGCGGAACTGTAATAAGTCCCGCAGGGCCCTGATGTTATCCGGGAGCTCATTCCACCAGTATGGGGCCGCCACCGAGAAAGTACAGGCCAGCCGAGCATCTTTCGGACCAAGGAGAGTCAGACGATGTTGTGTGCCTGACCTCAGTGCCCTCTGGGGCATATATGGGGAAAGGCGGTCCCTCAAGTAGGCAGGCCCCTGACCATATAGGGCTTTAAAGGTCAGCACCAGCACCTTGAACCGGATCCAGTATGCTATAGGTAGCCAGGGCAGTGACTGCAGCACAGACCGGATGTGGTCCCGTGAAGAGAGGCCCATCAGCAGCCTGGCCGCAGGATTCTGCACCAGCTGCAGCTTCCAGATCCAGGACAAGGGCAGCCCCATGTAGAGAGCGTTACAGTGGTCAAGTCGTGAGGTGCTCATCAAACCTGGTGCTCAGATCAGGTTGCCAACCTCCAGTTGGGGCTGGGAAATTGCCTAAAATTACAATTGCTCTCCAGACTACACAGACCAGTTGCCCTGGAAAAAATGGCAGCTTCAGAGGGTGAACTCTATGGAATTGCATCCCTGCTGGGCTCCCCCAAATTCCACCCTCCTCAGGTTCCACCCTGAAATTTCCAGGAATTTCTTAAACCAGAGTTGGCAAGCCTATTCTCAGGTGGTACGAAATAGCTCCGTTCAGGGAAGCACCAGAATAGGGCAGGCAGGAGCAGAACTTTTGCCCCAGAAGAAACACCAGGCTGGTCTACTTGTTTACAGAAAAGCCAGAATGGGGACGGAAAGTAATTATCAAATCCCTGCAAATAATCCACTGTGCTGTACATCACTGCCCCCCCCCAAAAAAAAACCCTTATAGCTGAGTGCGCACTGCAATAATGAAACAAAATAGTGAAAACATAAAGCAATGCAAAATTATCAATTTAATGCAGTAGACAATAAATAGGGGTCCAAAACTAGGTCACTGAAGCATCCGGTAACGATATCCGTTTCTGAAAATCTTCATCAGGCGAGGACCATCACACAGCTTCGTTCCATTATGAAACTAATGGAACAACATCCAAAAGGACAAATCCTATAAGGTCAGGCTAGTCCAACTTTTGCAGATTTTTCATAATGACATAACACAAGAAGTATTTACAAGTAGCCAGGGGTCTGTTGGGGCCGGAGTGACTGGCCAGTAGGGCAGCCACGGGCTGAATCAGATTCTCTAATCTGATTCAGCCCGCTGCCGAATTGCCACCGAAATTCGGCGACAACTTTAAAAGCCACTGGAGGGGAGGGGGTTTGAGGGAGAGGCTCCAAACTTGCAGGGTAGCTGCTGGGGCCTCTCCTCGAAATGCCCACCAAGTTTCAAGAAGATTGGACCAGGGGGTCCAATTCTACAGGCCCCCAAACAGGTTGCCCCCATTCCTTCCATTGTTCTCTATGGGAGGAAAAAAGTTAAAAAATTTTCCCTCCATAGAGAACAATGGAGGGGATGGGACAATCTGTTTGGGAGCCCATAGAATTAGACCCCCTGGTCCAATCTTCTTGAAACTTGGTGGGCATTTTGAGGAGAGGCCCCAGCAGCTACCCTGCAAGTTTGGAGCCTCTCCTTCAAACCCCCTTTCCTCCAGCCCCTCATATACCCTATGAGTTTTTGCCATTGATTTCAATGGTCCATAGGGTGTAATGGGGCTGAAACTGACATTCCCTTTCTGACACACTTCTGGTGATGTCAGGGGGCGTGGCATATGCTAATGAGTTATGCTAATGAGTTATGCTAATGAGCTCCTGCCCCTCTTTTTCTATGAAAGGACCCCTGCAAGTAGCTATGCATTTGCTATAACAGAGCTAAGGGTTCAGCTTCTGAAAATCTGTGGGAGCAGCTAAAATAGTAGGTGGGGGGGGGGTTGGATTTCATGATGGACACTCCTACTTTTCCTCGCATAATCTGAACACCAATGTACTCTGTGGGAGGATCTGTCGAGCCAGGTTACTGTAATACAGAATTAAGTCCCTCAATAAAAGATTTTTCCTAGCCTTGCTAAGAGAGATTTTAAAATTGGAGATACCAGGAATCAAGAGCTGAGCAAGGCTGTTGACGACAGGATGTTTTGCAGAATATCAATTCAGAGGGTCGCCATAAATTGGAAGCGACTGGACAGCACTTAACACAAGCACAGAGGAACGGAACTGAATGTAAAAACACATGCACTGCCACTGAGTTACATCCCTTCCCCATCCAAGGACCACACTTTGAACATTACTCTCTCCCTAACGTCTTCTAGGCTCTCCACCAGGGTTGCCAGGTTCTACCCGGTTGCTGGCGCGGGGTCTCCTGGGTGCAGTTGGGATATTTTCAGGAGCACGTGCAAAATGCACGCACCAAGATGACATCACCCAGAAGTGGTGACATCGCGCCGCTGATGTTGCGAGACGATATGCTCTAGTTTGGGGCAAAACTTTTTTGCCCTCAAAACCATAGAGTTCGCCCCAAACCTAGAATGTCGCCCCCAACATTGACAACGTGGTGACATCACTTCCGAGCGACATCATCGTGCTGGTGCTGCGGGAGGGGGCTTCTGGGAGGTGGTGCTTCCCCCGCTGGCCGATGGTAGATTACGCCCCCCAGTATTGGGGGGAAACCCTGCCGTGATCGGAGGGATGGCAAGTCTACTCCCCAGCCCTATAAATGAAATCTGAAAGAACTCTCTTGAATCTGAATAGGAGGGACACAGTGTCTTCTTGATGCCATAAAATATGGTAACAGACTGAAAAAGAAAAGGCAACATGAAGTGGAAGGTTCACAACAGCAACTTTAGCAAAGCTAAGAAGAGACAGCCTGCTTTCCATGAAACAACGTACACTTTGCATCAAGGCTATTGCCTTTCCTTGTTAAAAGTGGCCCCAAAGAGTAGGCCATTACAAATAAATAGGTCTGGGCATATAAAGATCAGCTGGGCTGGGCAAAAGCCACCCAGGCGGCAACCCTACTTCAGATTAGGCCTCGCAAGCATCCATCTTTTTCTTGCCTCCATTTCAGTCAACAAAACCCTTTAATATCAATGAGCTGCCTGTTGTGCTATTAGTGGCAAAACCTGCTGCTCTAAGCATCCATTACCACCAAGCTGCTTATGACATATTGATTTCCAGGCGGCAGCCATTTCCCTTGAGACGACTGAGCGTATGGCTGTTCGTTAAACCTGCTGGCGGAAGCAGGTTTGGAAGCACAGGAGGAGGAAGCAAGCCCTAAATGCAGGTGTGAATTTTCAGGTTTTTCACTCTTTCATTAATTAGTAAGTGAATCCACTTCTTTCTTTACAGCCTTTTTTCTCTCTCTCTCTGTAGTCTCCTTCCAATCTTCATTCCACCCCGAGGCCCATTGGTGGAGAGGTAAGGAAAGTGTACTCGTCTCTGACACTGATGCTGTGCAATGCCAGGTCAATTAATAACCAATTAATAATTGTTGTTCATCAAGTATCTTCTTTGTAGGCCTCCTGATTGGTAGGGTTTTTTTTTTTTACAGCTCTGAGCCTCTACAGGATGCTGCAAGCTGGAGACATAGGCTGCCCCTGCCTCCAGCCATGTGCTCCTGTGCACCAGCCCCACCTACCCTCAGGACCTCCATGCCCCCAAGAGCATATAGTGGGGCAGGAGGGAGGGTATGTATGCCTACTCAGAAGATACTCAATGAACGACAGTTACAGGTAAGCCACTCTGATTTCATCATCAATCTTCTGTGCAATCCCATATGAGAATTCTGAGACATTAACCCTAGGACTGTGAGACATGCTCACCTATTTGAAAAGCAAATGGAGAACCACTGTTCCCAAAGCAGCTTCCTTTCTAGCCTGCAAGGCCAGGGCATGATGGCGAACAAAAGTATCCGATGGTGGCCACTCTGCAGATCTCAGCGAGAGGAATGCCGCTCCAGAACGCTATAGACAAAGTGATGGCCCTTGTAGAATGGGCATGGACCTCTAGGCGAGAGGGACAACCAGAGAGCCCATAACACACCTTAATCATTTGCACCAACCACCTGGAAAGGGACCTTGCACGCCAACCCATCCATGGTCCTGAAAAACAGACAAAAAGGGAACCCTCCCAAACAGTACTCAGCTATTCCCTTTTAGTAGAATAAAATCACCCTCCTGACATCCAGAGAGTGTAGTTCTCTTGCTGCCTTGGATGTGGGTACCAAGAAAAAACACCAGTAAAACAATGCCTTGAGACAAGTGGAACCTGGAGACAACCTTAAGGTGGAATGCTAAGCTAGAACATAGGCCGAAGACAGACTGGTATTCTGCCGCGCCTCCGCGGTGCGGCAGAACAATTCCCCCCGCCGCACAGCGTTCACACGCCGCTGCAAGGAAGCCGCCTGCAGTGTCCAGACTGCGGGTGGCTTCCAACAGCAGCGTCCAAACGCCGCATGGCTCCCCCGGCCCGGCACGCGTTCACACCCACCAGAAGTGGGTGGAATGCGCGCACAGCAGCCGGGACACAATTTGAAGTGGTGCCCGGCTGCTGCGGGAGGAGCACGGTGCCGGACATGTTGTGTCCGGGCCACCTCCTCCGGGCAGATGTGGCAGTCTGGACTGCCGCTCTGCCTCCACTTTTAAAGCGGAGGCAGAGCGGGCCAGACTGCCAGTCTGTCCTCAGCCATAAAACTACCATCTCTGGAAAAATATTAGGAAAGTGTTGTTTGGCCCATAGAGCAGCTACTTCACTGACCCATCTAGCTGAAGTGACAGCTGTAAGGAAACACTTTCACGGACAATAATGACCCAGAGCACGAAGCCAGAGGCTCAAAGTGTTTCTTCATTAACTTTGCCAATACCAGGGTCAATGACCACTGGGGCACAATAAGGTCCCTAGAGGGGCACACATTAGCCATTTCCTTAAGGAAGCATTTCATCAGGAAGAGCGATAAGAGAGAACCACCTTCCACCCCAACATGAGAAGGAGAGATTGCATCCAGGTGTTTTTCAGAGAGGAGAACATGAAACCTTTATTCTTTAGTTCAACTAAATACTCAAACACATCCCACAGGGCTGCTCTATGTGGGGAAATGCACTGGTCCCTGCACCAGACAATGAAGTGCTTCCACTTGTGAAGATAAGAATGCCTGGCTGAAGGCTTACAAGCATTCAGCAACACATCTGTGATGTCTCGAGAAAATTCTAGGTACTGCATCCCAGCCTCCATGCCATGAAATAGAGTCTGTCCAAGTCGTGGTGAAGCATCCCACTCAAATACTGATGAGATCCCTGTACTTGGCAAGGGGGATGAACTGCCCCTGGGAAAGGTCCATAAGGGACCAGAATCAAATCTGGTGGGGCCAGTAGGGGGCTATTAGACTCAACTGTGAACCCTCCTGTCTGGACTTCTCCACCACCCTGATAAGGAGGGGGATTGGAGGAAATGCCTAAAACAGCTTTCCCACCCAAGGTAGCTGAAAAGCATCACCTAGGGAACCCTCACTCCAGCCCACATGTGAGCAAAACTTCCCTGCTTTGGAGTTGTCCCAGGTAGCAAAAAGGTCCACACCACCAGGCAAATATAGGAATCAGATATTTCATGCAAGGCGCCCTTCATCCTGCACAATCTGTTGGCTTGCACATTTTAAACCCCAGGGATATGGATAGCCTGTATGGACAAATTTAGCTGTGGCACCAAGTGCAAGACTGAGGAGGCTTCCAGGCAGAGATCCTCGGTCCCCATGCCGCCCTCCATGTTCACATAGAACATGTCTACAGTGTTGTCTATTTGAAGGAGGACAGATCGACTGTGCAACATATCTGCAAAACAGATAAGGGAATTCCATACTGCTTTGAGTTCTAGCAGCAGGTAACCAGGGACCTGAAGTTGAGTAGCCCACACAGTGCACCCCCCAACTCTTCAAGGATGTATCTGTGGTAAGCGTAATATCGCTTACCTAATGACTACGTGTTCCCAAACCATGAGAGGTCCCAAATTACCAATGTAGGTATAGAGAAACTTTGATGCAAAAAATGGTGGTCTGCCCTAAAGAAACCAAAAAACCACAATTGTAACGACCTCATGTCGAGGCAAGCATGAGACAAGACTGCTGTTGTAGAAGACTTGTAACCCAAGACCCAAGAGCATCTAGTTATGAACTTGCTTACCAGACCTATAATGTCGGGGGTGAGGGGGAGGAAGCCCCACAGCATCCTCTAGAGCAGGTGTGGGCAATTGTTTTGGCTCGAGGGCCACTTTGTGGGAGCGGAGGTTAGCGGAGGGCCACACCTTTTAAAATGATTGCATTCATTAGTTAACAAACAGAGACAGACTCAGAGGGACAGAGAGAGGCACACAGGGGAACATAGGGACAGAGAGAGAGACAGAGACACACACACATGCAGAGGGGCACAGAAAGAGTCAGAGGGAGAGAGAGGAACAGAGAGAGAGATCGCTGAAAGCAGATGCCTGCCTGCTGTGCCTCCATGCAACCTGGGGAAGGCGAGGGTGGGGGCGGGCAGGGCTTCCCCAGAGCGCTGTGCTTTGGCGCAGCCCAGGGAAGGCGAGGGTGGGGGCGGGCAGGGCTTCCCCGGAGCACTGCAGCCACGGGAAGAGGAGGATGGGGGAGGGAAGGTAACTTACCTTCCTTCTTCTGCCTCCTCATCACCCAACAGGGCTGCTGGGAGCAGGGGTGGGACTTGGTAATGTGCCCGCCCCCTGGACACTTCACTCCCGGAGCGCCACTTCTCTTCGCTCCGAGCCCAACAGAGGCCTGACTGAAACCACATGGCCAACTGTTTTGGTGGGCCGCAAAAAACTCTGTGGCGGGCCGCATGTGGCCCCTGGGCCACAATTTGCCCACCCCTGCTCTAGAGGAGTTAAGCAAGGATGCATCTTGCTCTGCAGCTATTCAATTTATACCTTAATGACTTAACTTCTTAGATATCTGAAAATGAATTTCATCCACTTTGCCTGGCCCATATTAAATTATCCTGTCTCTTATATGCAGATGATACCGCCCTTTTGTCAAGATCAAGATCTGTGGATGGCCAACGCCAATATTGTTCCAGAGAGGGTTTAGTTATTAATATTGCTAAGTCTAAGGTTCTTCTTTTTGTAAAAAAATGGAAGATAAAGAAGTCTAAGTGGTTGGTAGCAGGTCAACCAATGGGGCAAGTATAGCATTTAAAATATTTAGGAATCATCTTTCAAGCAAATCTTTTCTGGAAGGTGCACTTGAACTCTGCCATTAATGCTCCTATGAGTACTGGGAAGGCCATCTCAAGATGTTATTATTCCACGGGTAGCCAATATGTTTCTTTGGCAGTCAAAGTATTCAATGCTAAATTTGCTGAGCAGTTGCTGTATGCTGCCGGGGTCTGGATTAGTGCAGTAACAGACAACGCTGACAGACCTCTATTAAGATTGCTACACAATATTCTGGGAACACCTCAGTGTGTGTCTGGAATAGCCCTGAGAGCTGAAGTTGGGGAAATGTCTTATGAAGTAAAGGCCTGAGGAAGAGCATTCAATATTAAAATAAAGACTCTAAAATCAAGGCCAGATCTAATCCTCCTCATACAACACAAGTGATTGGGACAGATTACCAGAATACCAATCTCATGGTGAGATGAAGGGGGAGGGCAGAAACAAACTCTAAATAATAACCAAACTGAACTATGTTCAAAACCCAGACATCAGAGGTGACCTTAGCCCAGGCATACTGAAAAGGGGCCAACATATTCCCGCATGTGACCTTCTCTAGTCATTGTCCTTTGAGCAGTGGGTTTGGTCCCCAGGCCAGGACCATCTGAGTTGGTGGTCAGGACCTGTTTGCCCCTTTGCACTTATGATACCCTTGGGGGGGGGGGCATGCTGCTTATAGGGAGGATACCGAGTGCCTGAAGAAGGCGCATATCTACCTTCCCTTTAGTAGGGGTGCCCATACCGCTGACCATAGGGATGCTGCTTATAAGTGGTGCATGTAACCTAACGATTTCACTGTCTGCTTATTCTTTTTTTTTATCATAGCCGAGTTTTGTCAGTTTTAGCTGAAAAAAGCGTGGACCCATCAAACGGTAAGTCCTCGACTTTCTGCCTGGTCTCATTCAGTGCGTGATGTTGACGAAGAATCCCTGATGAGCTCATCAGGGCTTGGATCTGAAGAGGAGTCATTGGATTTGAGAGCCCTATCACAGCGCACCTCAACTCCAGGGAAAGGGGGCTAAATAGACGTGATCGCAGATGGTGGATAGCGGTAGTGATGGTGAATAATTGTTCGGATCCAAATGAATCCCTGATGAGCTCATCAGAGCTTGGATCTGAAGAGGAGTCATTGGATTTGAGAACCCTATCACAGCGCGCCTCAACTCCAGGGAAAGGGGGCTAAATAGACGTGGTCACAGATGGTGGATAGCGGTAGTGATGGTGAATAATTGTTCAGATCCAAATGCCCATGCGGGCCCACATCCCATTCCTTCAAATACTGAGGAGACATCGGGTAAGGATTGCCAGACCATCGCATAGGATCTGGGTGATGAGGTACAGTATTCCAAAATTTTAAAATATATCAATAAAACATTAAGAGCAAATTAAAATTTAATCTAATATCTAGCTGCAGTAACTACCTAACTACCACAGGATTTCCGTAATTTGAGTATTGCCATACAGAAACTGGCTGCTTGGTAGGTGATCTTGGGATTTCTATCAGATAGAAGAAACCCAAGTCTAGCTTTTTCAGAAAGGCCTGGAATTTCTTCAATCAATGGGATGATGATCTTATTATGTGCCACCTTATAATACAGGCATATAAAAAACAAGTGCTTTGTAGTCTCAACCTCCCTTAACGGGCAGGAACAAAGCCTATCTGTGAAAGGAATATTCTCATATTTTCCTTCAAATACAGCAAAAGGGAGGGCAGAGCACCTGCCCAGTGTGAAGGCTCTTCTAAACCCTTTGACTTCAAGAGATGTTAAATAATTTGCTTGTTCCACAGTATTTTTGATGTTTGCCCTCATCATAATGTTTTGTAAGCTGGAGAGATCAGTTTGGCATTCTATAGCCTCAATTCTCTGCTTGACTAATTTTTTTGCTTGGTCTATTCCAAAGGGCAAGAGCATCTGGAGAGAAAGGCCTATTCTCAGCAGATAATGCTGAACAGTCTTAAACCAGTTTGATTAGAAATTGTCACCGTTTAAGCAGGCCTTACAGGTGGATATTGAGTGGCCTTCCCCTAGGCAGAGGAGATACACCTCGTGGTCATCCGTCTGTGTCATCTTTGCACCACAACAGGTACACTTCTTAAATAATGCCTACTGTGCCATTGCAGGAACAGCAGAACTTCCTCATCATGGATAGCAGGAGACTTGAGAGGAGTGACCTACACAGTCAGCAGCAAAAGAGGAACTGAGGGTAAGTGGTGCTGGCACGTGGAAGCATGTAGCTGGGGGGAGAGGCAGCCTTTGTCTCCAGTGCACAGTGCCCTCTAGGTGCTCAGAGCTGTAAAAAACCTACCGATTTGCTGGCCTGTGCATGTGCAGTCCCCATGTGGGACTGCACAGAAGATTGATGATGAACCTACTAGTTTCCAAAACACTCTGCAGGATCTATTACCTCCCGGCGATTCATTAGATGTGCTGGTAGAGGATCAGAATACCTGTCTCTCTGAAGCCATTGATGAAACCACTTCCTGATGCCCTCTTCGCTCCTGCCCAAACCTGGCTCCTTGGTACACCAAGGAGCTCAGGGGATGAAGCGAGAACTTAGACAGCTAGAGCGAGCGTGGTAACAGACTCATGACAAAGCTGCAAGAACATCCTATAGGTCATTTATGAAAACCTATGAGATGGCGGTGAAAGCTGCTAAAAGACATTTCTTTATTGTTTCCACCACATCTGCTAACTCTCGCCTGGCACAACTATTTAAGGTAATTAGGTCTCTAACCTCCCTTTCATGGAAAATCCAAAATACTAGAAATTTGGCCATTAGCTGTGGAATTCAGCCATTAGCTCCACCACGACCTGCCTGCAACTGTTGATACAGTAACAGAACTAAGGATGGCCATCTTTGGATTCAGTATTTGACAACTTCAGCTGACTCTCTCAAACCGATGTCAACAGGATCCTGGGTGCTGTCAGGCTGTCCATGTGCCTCTGAGACTTGTGCCCATAGTGGCTGGTGAAGGCCAGTGGGGTTGGAATACAGTGCCCCCTGATGGACATTATGAATCTGTCCCGTAGTGCTGGGGTCCATCTGAGGAAATTAAAAGAGGCCATGGTAACACTACTCTTGAAAAAGCCATCTTTAGAGCCACTGGATTCTACCAATTACCACCCAGTTTCAAATAATTTGTTTCTGGGCAAGGTAATTGAGGGAGCAGTGATGGAGCAGCTCCAGAGTTTCCTGGATGACACGTCGGCTCTAGACCCATTCTAGTCTGGCTTCTGCCCAGGCCATGGGACAGAGACAGCACTGATCACCCTCACAGATGATCTCTGTGGGCAGTTGGATCGAGGTGGGTCAGTGCTGCAGTTATTAGACCTGACAGCAGCATTTGACACACTGATGTAGGAGTTTGTGTGGTAGCCTTGAAGTGGCATATCTCAATTCTCCAGGGTTGAGGACAGAGGGTCACGCTAGGAGAGAGGGAATCACCACACCACCTTTGGTGTGCATGGTTCCCCAAGGAGCAATCCTTTCTCCTATGTCATTTAATATCTATATGCACCCCCAACTGGTGCAGAGTTTTGGCCTGGGATGTCACCAGTACACTGATGACACCCAGCCGTATCTGTTGATGGGTGGATGGCCGAATGACACCTCACCAAGTCTGGCTGACAGACTGGAGGCCATGACTGGGTGGCTGAAACAGAGCCAGCTGAGATTGAATTCATCAAAGATGAAAGTCCTGTGCTGGGCAGGGACAATTTGAGATTGGGGTGCCAACTCTCATCTCTGGATGGCATGCTGCTAACACTGGCACCAACCATCAAGAGCTTGGGTGTGCTAGGATACATCTATTCCAAAATTCACAAAAGATGATAAGGACATTTTGAATCAAAACATTACAGTACAAAAGATTTCTCAAGCATTAGTGAGATTGAAAAACGATAAAGCTCCAGACCCTGATGTATACAGCAATGTATTATAATACAGCAATGTATTATAAATATTTGGAGGATGAACTAATTTTGCCACTGCAAAAAGTTAGAATCATACAAGATCAAAACATTGAGGGACTGAGACTTGACAGAGAAGAATTTAAATTAAAGAGCTATGCAGATGATGTTGTCCTAACAATTTTAAACCCACGAGAGACTATGCAATCTGTTATGGAACATACAGAAAAATTTAGTTCTCTTTCTGGATTTAAGATTAACAGGAAAAAAAACTAAAATAATGGTAACGTTTTTATCAAGACAAGAAGAAGATAATATTAAATCAATTACCGGCTGTGATCTTGTTTCCAACTCAGTGAAATATTTGGGCATAAATGTTTTCAGGGGGAAAGAAACACATTTTCAAGATAATTATGATATAGTCTGGAAGAAAATTCAAAAGGATTTGGAGAGATGGTCTAATTAAAATTTGTCTTGGCTTGGGAAAATCTCTGCAATAAAAATGAACATTCTCCCCAAAATTGTTTTTTCTTATTCCAGATGCTTCCAATTGAGATACATGGTAAGATTCTGAAAGACTGGAAAGACAGATAAACACATTCATATGGAATGGGAAGAAACCAAGAGTTACAGTTAAGAGTCTTACAAGATGAAAAAGAAAATGGAGGAGGACTAGCGGTCCCTAATATCAAATTGTACTATTGTTGTGTCTGGACGAAGACCGCACATGCAGTCAGGCTAGCAAAAAGAGCTTCACATCAGCAGACAATAGCCAGAGCAGATCCTAAAATAGGCCAATCAGTTTAGCAGGATCCTAAAAGAGACCTATGGCTATGGGTGCACTGTAAATAAACCTATCATGGGGTTGGGTGTGTTTGTGGGTGTGACTTGTACCGGCATTTAAGCAGACCCCTGGGTCCTGCAAGCCAGTCTGAGTTTTGTGTTACTAAACTATGAGCTGATTCACTGACTACGTTCCGGACTCAGTATATTTCAACTATCAAGCAGCCTGTCTGGTTTGGATCTCTGATTAAAAACTGAGATTCCCAGCTTTGTGTTCAACGAAATCTGGCCCTTGTGTCTGCAGAAATATGCCTAGATATATGCTGGCAAACTTGTCCAGTATGCTTCTCAGTGTCGAAGAAGTTAATCACCCAACCCAAAGATATGACTTTTGAACATCTCACACAATATACAGCTAAACCTCTCCAGCCAATTTCTTTCAGTAGCCTTATTGTATATAAGAGGATTTAGCTGCAGCAAAATGCTCATTGACCAAATTGATTTTAGCAATATGGACTCCAGCAAATTATGAGGCAGGAACAATAAAATAAAAGAAGCAAGAAATTTTATTGGAACATTTTCATTGATTGAAATGCTCTAGTGCTTTGTAACATGAAACAATCATGACAGAAACTCTGAAAAAGAAAGGGTGTTGTTTCCATTGTTAGAGCTGGTTCAATGAACCACAAACTCAGCAAGCTCCATTCAGATGTTTTAACAAAGGACTAGATTGCGATGTTTACCCAGAGTGCCCTTAAGGATAGCAGACACTTTTGAACCTTCCCAACTAGACTGGCACATCTTTAATTTTAAAAGTTCATGGCCTTCCAAAAATATAGTGCCCTGAAATTCAACAGCCCAGTATCATTTTGCATGGTTTTTTGCTACCCATAAATGCTGATGAGCTAAGAAAAGTAGAAAAGTTAGAGGCACCAAACACAAACGTTTGCCAACTCAATTGGCAACTGAGAGAATTAGGGCCTTTCTGCATTCAGTCTTTACTTCTGACTTTCCTAGAACTCAAGGCAATATGCTTTTGATTCGAATAATTTCCTTTCATTCTGCATGTGTAACTATTCTTCGGCACTTCATGCCGGAAATGCAAGTCTCTGTGGATTACGCTTTCAAAAAAGTGTGTTTTGAGCCCTGACTGCTCTTATCCTTTGGAGAAAGAACAGCCAAGGCACCAGCATGATGCTTCTCCCTTCCCTTCAATGCCCTGTGTTCTCTCTTCCTTTTCACAGATCCCTGGCTGGTGGCAGGAATTCTTCCAGGAAAATCGGAATGACATTGAGTGGACAAGGCATTTCAGTGTTAACATGGCAATGTTCACTAACATTATGTAATGGGAATCACCAGGGGACCGTTGGGGCCGGAGCGAGGCGGAGCAAAGCTCCGCCAGCTCAGGACTAGCCAGTAGGGCAGCCACAGGCTGAATCAGATTCTCTAATCTGATTCAGCTCGCCACTGAATTGCCGCCGAAATTTGGTGGCAACTTTAAAAGCAACTGGAGGGGAGGGGGTTTGAGGGAGAGGCTCCAAACTTGCAGGGTAGCTGTTGGGGCCTCTCCTCGAAATGCCCACCAAGTTTCAAGAAGATTGAACCAGGGGGTCGAATTCTACGGGCCCCCAAACAGGTTGCCCCCATTCCCTCCATTGTTTTCTACGGTAGGAAACAATAGAGGGGATGGGACAATCTGTTTGGAGGCCCATAGAATTGGACCCCGTGGTCCAATCTTCTTGAAACTTACTGGGTATTTCGAGGAGAGGCCCCAGCAGCTACCCAGCAAGTCTGGAGCCTCTCTCTCAAACCCCCTTTCCTCCAGCCCCTCATATACTCTATGAGTTTTTGCCATTGATTTCAATGGCCCATAGGATATAATGGGGCTGAAACGGACATTCCCTTTCTGACACACTTCTGGTGATGTCAGGGGACGTGGCATATGCTAATGAGTTATGCTAATGAGCTCCTGCACCTCTTTTTCTACAAAAGGACCCCTGGAAATAAGCCAGGGATAATATTCAGTTATCAGTGCTTAGTATCAAATCAAAATGCAAACCATCAATCCATGCATCCATTTTTGTTTTTAGGGAAATGTTTGTGATCAAAGTCTGTTTGGCTTAAAAGTGCTTCTTAAAAAACTGGGTTTTCCAGTAGCTCTGCCATCCTGCAAACTGCTGCGGACTCTAAACAAATGATAATGTTTAGCAATTACCCATGAGAAAACCTGTTATCTTGTAAATTGGCTGCCTATCACAGACCAAAAAGAAAGAGGCTGAAACAGGGGATATTTACAGAAACAATTCTACTTTCAATATTAGTATCAGTTTCAAAATGGAGCAGAACAAAGTTTTGCGGCAAAAGCACTTTGGGGAAGTGTTGGGCAACAGTGTGTTGGAAGCGGTGTGAGTGCTGATCCCCCTAAAATAAATGCAGAACCAAGAAGAAGCCCCAACACAAAGCGGCAGTGAAGGTCACAGGGATTGCAGAATGGAAGATTGAGATGTGCTCAGGAACCAAGGAAAAAGACAAGTGCAGAAAGGGCCTTAGGCTAAAGGTCTCAGTGTCATTCACATATTCCAGACCTTATGGTATCACAAATGCAGTTCTTGGGAAGTTCTTGGAGTAGAACCCCCAGTTCTTGGGGTATAAATCCCAAAAATAAATAAGTAATAAATAAATAAACACAATAAGTTCCTTTGACAGAAATGCCTCTACCACTCCAACCCCCAAAGGGTTATTGCCTCTTAGTCATCTCCAGTGTAAAAACTATAAATCCAGAGCAGCATTTCAAAATTCTACTGGTACCTACACCAGTGAAAACATGACTGCAGTATTGAAATATGACTGCAGAAAGCACACCGTAAGACCGCCACAGAAAGGAAGAGACAAACATAAGGTAAGATAGTTTATTATCAACATTTTAATTTTGTCCATGCAACAGGGCACACAGATATGCCCTAGACTTAATATTCATGCATCCAATCGAAGTGCATTCTCAACGAGACAGTCCTACAGGAGTGGGTGTTGTTTACTCCATCACAAACTGATCACTTCATCAAGTGGAATTCGTACAAAAATCATGTTGATGATGCTCAGTTCTCTGAACCATTTACAGTAATTCTGTCTAATAAAACAAGCTGAGGGAATTTCAGAGAAGAAGAAGAAGAAGAAGAAGAAGAAGAAGAAGAAGACGAGGGAGGAGGAGGAGGAGGAGTTTGGATTTATACCCCACCCTTCACTCAGAGTGGCTTATAAACTCCTTTCCCTTCCCCTCCCCACAACAGACACCCTGTGGGGTAGGTGGGGCTGAGAAAGCTCTGACAGAAACTGCTCTTTCAAGGACAGCTCTGACAGAACTACAGCTTGCCCAAGGTCATCCAGCAGCTGCAAGTGGAGGAGTGGGGAATCAGACCCGGTTCTCCCAGATTAGAGTCCGCACACTTAACCAATACACCAAACTGGCTCTTCATTTAGTGTTATTTAGTGTTCAGATATCAAGTACAGGAGAACTGAACAGCTCACATTTTGGGATAAATGGAGTTTGCCTAACTCCCTCACTGCCTTTTTTTACAAGGGAATTCAAGAATACTGCTACGCCCATGATTTTAAAAATTATGTTCTCCCTTCCTTTCTTTTGCTCTGCAGCCTAGGACCTAAATATAGTAAACATAGGCCTGGTGTCGGTAGTGCAGGGCAGTGCCATCACACGGCCAAGTTTCAGCATGCACCTGGCAGACCTACCATATCATGCCACCTTTCTTTCTTTTTGTTTTGCCTTTCTGAGAAGGCTTGAAATGCAGAAGGAAACGGGACTTGAGCTGTTTTGAGCATCCCTAATGTACACCCTGACCCAAACCTCAAAGTCATGCCTCACTGGTGGTAGCTAGCGTGCTGTCTCTTGGCCCTTCTGCCTTTCGGAAACACTTTTGCATCCCTTTTCCCCGTGGATAAACCTTTGTGCATCTGTCACAGAATCCCTGAACGCTACAAAAAATTCTGAGTTGGTGCAAAATACAAACATCGCCTGGGCGTCCCTCCCACTCCTACGGAGTCCCCTCCATCCCCTGCCACTTGCCAGGAGGGACCTGGCAACCCTAGATGGAAGGCCCATTTGCTTGAGAGCCAGTTTGGTGTAGGGGTTAAGTGCGCGGACTCTAATCTGGGAGAACCGGGTTTGATTCCCCACTCCTCCACTTGCACCTGGCTGGATGACCTTGGGCAAGCCATAGCTCTGTACCAGCTGTTCCCTCAAGGACAGCTTGGGAAAGAGTTCTCTCAGCCCCACCTACCTCACAGGGTGTCTGTTGTGGGGAGGGGAAGGGAAAGGAGTTTGTAAGCTGCTCTGAGAATCCCTTGGGGAGTGGAGGGTGGGGTATAAATCCAATCTCTTCTTCTTCTTCTTCTTCTTCTTCTTCTTCTTCTTAGAAAACCCATTGGCCTTTAAGGCTTGGGGCCAAGGTACCTGAAGGACTATCTCCTCCCGCCAGTTAAGGGGTGCCTCTCAAGCCCTGCTCTCTGGTCCTGCCTTCAGAGATGAGGTGGGCGGCATCTAGAGAAAGGTGGCATCTCACCTTTAAAATTCCCTCTCCTTTGAGGCTCATCTAGTACCTGCTTTACTTTCTTTCAGGCACCAGGCTAAAACCCAACTTTTTACCCAGGTTTTTAAGTAGGGATTTTATCTTACAGCTTTTTAATGGTCCTCTCTGGTTTATGGAGAAGTTTGATGCTGTTTATGTTGAATGTTTTGTTTTTCCACTGTAACGCTCTCTACTTGGGGCTACTCTTGTTTCGGATCCGGAGGCTGCAGCTAGTGCAGAACGCCGCGGCCAGGTTATTGATGGGCCTCCCTATGGGTGACCACATCCGGCCTGTGCTGCGGCTGCTGCACTGGCTGCCTATAGCATACCGGATCCGGTTCAAGGCGTTGGTGTTGACCTTTAAAGCCCTATATGGTCAGGGGCCTGCCTACTTGAGGGACCGCCTTTCCCCATATGTGCCCCAGAGGGCACTGAGGTCAAGCACCCAGCATCGCTTGACTATTCCCGGTCTGAGGGATGCGCAGCTGGCCTGTACCAGGGCCAGGGCTTTCTCGGTGGTGGCCCCATACTGGTGGAATGAGCTCCCGGATGACATCAGGGCCCTGCGGGATTTGTTGCAGTTCCGCAGGGCCTGCAAGACGGAGCTCTTCCGCCAGGCTTTCGAATAGGAGCCGCCACCGGGGAGATGGCAGGACAACATCGCCCTGGTTCCTCAGGCCAAACCTTCTGTTGCCGCTACTCTCCAGGAGCACGTAGATGCCGCCAGTACGGCTATGGGAGTCGTTTGATAATTGTTGTTTATTTATGCTTTTAAATTGTAAACCACTTCAATGGTATGTTATGTTGTGAGCCGCCTTGAGCCAGTTCACTGGAAAGGCGGGATAGAAATGTGACAAATAAATAAGTAAATAAATAATATTTTCAGTGGCTTGATTTTTTTTTTTACTGTGGAGTTTGACTGTGAGCCGCCTCGAGCAGAACTCTGCACAGGCAGCACAAAAATGTTCTAAATAAATAAATTTAGCTAAAATATGTTGTATTTTGCACTGTCTGTGAGTGTTATGAGGAAGAAGATCAGAAATAATATGTTTTAGGGGAGCAGGCACTTATTTTGGTTAAAGTATGAGAATTGTAGATCACTCTTTACATTTAGGAATGCTTGCTATAAGAACTGATAAAATCCTCCTTGAATATCCTACTTTATATCATAAAATTGCAAATCTTGATCCCCTTTTGATTTCATACCAAGTGTTACTGTGAACGCCCCAGAATACTTATTCACTGCAGTTATAGAAACCAGGGATCTCATCCAAGCTTTTTGTGCCTTCCGACAGTCTCTCTCCATAGTAGGTAATGAAAGTCAGCTTGAAAATACCAGAGGTCAAAAATTCTTGGCTGCTACTACTTACTTCAGGGGGAAGGGTGCCAACAAAGAATGGTGGCCTAGTTTTAATAATCATCTCAGGCTTGCTTTTATTTTTTTCTCAGTCTTCCACTGAGTGTTACAGTCCCTAAAATCTGGAGAGTGCACACTTTAGCTTCCGATCGACGTTAGTGAAATATTTTGAGGGGCTGAAGTCATTCAGGCTTGTTGACACACATTTATTTTCAAGGCTACATACAAGGCAGAAAATGCCACTGAAATCATTGGGGAAGTCTTGTAGGGATTGTAGCTGTTGGGTTTCTGGCACTTAATTTTTATTTGATTGATGCTTGTGGAAGAAAGAAAACCATAGGATGAAAGCATGGCATCAAATTGAAAGGGGGGGGGGGGAGTCCTTGCACTTGCCACAGAAATAATTTCTAGATGACAACCAAGGACAGGAGCCGTACAGGTGCCCTAATATTGCACAGGACATAGTGCCAGACTGAACAGACCCCAATCAATATTGTCATTGATCCATTTGAGCAAATCAGGGCATCGACAGTCTACAGCTCAGCTGACTTCCTTGCTTGCCTACTGCACTGACCTCCTATTAATATGTACACACACACACCCTCCTTACCTTTTGCTCAGTAGCAGCAGCTTCAGCACACAAATGCATAAAATGGTATTTTGCCACTGCCACCTTCAAGTTTCTGTCAGAAAAATAACTGGCATTGAACCCACTCCTGGCACCCCAACCTCTCCTCCTAAAGCATGCTGAGAGTGTGCCGTCCAGGTCAAACAATGCTGATAGGCTGTGCACAAAATTCCGCATCACCATGTTCACTTCTGGTAGGATTGAGCCGATTTCTCCAGTTCCGTCCCGATTAGGATTTGCTCCACCTTGAATCCAGGGTGTTTGCTATGATGCTCTTACATTGAATTTTATGCTGAATTTCGAGGGAAACTTGGGGAGCAGAATCTAAGGATCAAGGAGGCAATGTTCCTCCCCTTTTCCCTGCTGTTCATGAAAGCCACAGACAAAATTGGGGGGGTTAAGTTGCCTGGGTAAAAATTTCCACAATCCCACAAACTGACAATCCTGGGGGAAATACACCCATGTGTTGCAACTGAAGCCAAATAAGAAAATGACAGAACCCCTTCCAAACTGACCCTATGGTTGCTTTTTTTAAAAAAAAGAATTAAACCTTATGTTTTAAAGCATTAAAAAAGCTAATTTTGAAATATATCTATTTTTCTTTTCTGAAATATATCTATTTTTCTTTTCTGTAGGTGAGACCATGGCTCCATGGTAGAATCACTGTTTTGCAGGTAAAAGGTCCCGAGTTCAATCCAAAGTATTTCCATTTAAAAAGATCAAGTAGAGGGATGTTGAAGCCCTCTACAAAAGACTTTGGAGAGCTGCCACCATGAAGGTCTGACTCAATATAAAGCAACTTCATGGGTGCGATCATACGCACCCATTTGCAACACAAGAAGGACGATTCCCCGCCGGCTCAAAGTGGCGCGATCACACAAGCACATCTGGGAAGCATCCTGCAGCCGGTGTCAAAGTGTCGCAAACCGCTTTGAGCCGGTGGGGAATCGGCTTATTTAGCTACCAGTGAAAAGGCAGTCTCAAATGGTTTGCGACGGCCCAGAACTGACCTTTCCTGGTGTGATCGCGCCAGCGCAAACAAGTGGCATTGGGGAGCGGGCTTTTTGGTTTTTTCCCCCCTTCCATGCCGGTATGCGCATCATCGGATGACCCCGAGGGTGGAGAGGCAAGTCATCGATCCCTTGTAGAAGCAGATAAGTGCACTGAAAATGACTGGGGGAAAAAAACCCAACTCGCCCGCGGCTGCGTGTGATCACGCAGTGGCGGTTCACCCTCACTGGTCCATGGACCTGTGTGATCCCGCAAAAGCGGTGCAAATTGTGCCGGCACAAATTTGTGTCACTTCCCGTCCAGCTTATCTTGCTCGTGTGGACGGGGCCCATGTGTACCACAAAAACAATAACAACAAAAACAGAAATAGCCCCTTCAAAACTAAGCCTATGAGTAACAAAAAAAAAACTTTAAAAATATTTTCAGTACAAAGAGGAGTATTTTAAGAGATTTATGTTTGTTTGTCTTCAGGGTTTTGTGTGTGGGCGGAGGGTTGTTTTGCTTTTCCTGGGATTCTAGAATCCTGGGGTCACCAAAATGTGTATCTATGAACATGTAAGGGGAAACCCCCTCCCCAAGATTCAGTTTCTACACAGACACCAGGAGAAACTGGGAAAGAGTAAAAATGCTCAAAAGTGTAAACCCCTCTTGGATTGGTCATTTGATCCTCCACAGATTGGATACCAGTACAAAGCTAGTCTAAGTCAGAGAGATCAACACTTGATCACAAAGTCTGCCTTATTCAGATTTTGTAATCTATATACTAATAGCCAAGTTGCCCCCTCCGTGCGGATATCTAAATCCGTGCAGAGGGGGCACTTGGGGGGCAGGGAGATTTTTCTGCACACTTGGGGGATTCCCCACAGGTGCAGAAAAACCTTAAAAGTGAAAAAAAAAACTTTGGGGAGGGGATATTTAAATCCCCCCAAAAGTTAAAGAGTGTTCCCTGCGCATGCACAGGGAACGCTCTGGGAACTGTGGTGGCCTGGCAGCCCAGAGCCGCACAGGCCTCACCGTTGCAACCGGGGGTGGGGGGAGATCAGCAGGCTTGCTGAGCCGCACGGACCTTGCCGTTGCAAGCAGGGGCAGGGTGGATCAGTGGGCCCAGCAGCTCATAGCCACGGGGGCCTTGCCATTGCAATCGGGAGCAGGGGGAGATCGGCAGGCCTGCTGAGCCGCCGGGCCTTGCCATTGCAACTGGGGGTGGGGGGAGATCGGCGTGCCTGGTGGCTCAGAGCCGCGTGGGCCTTGCTGTTGCAAACGGACATGGGGGGGGAGATTGGTGGGCCCAGGGCTTGCAGTCATTGCCCAGGGGAGGGGAGGAAGGCTTACCTATGGCTGCTTCTCCACGTGGAGCTCCTTCTCTCTCCCCCTGTGAGTACCACAGGCCCCGCCTCTTGTCCATGTACTAATAGCCAAGTGCCCCTGTGCATGCGGATATCTAAATCCGCTCATCAGGGGCACTTGGGGGGCAGAGAGATTTTCCTGTACATTTGAGGGACTCCCCAGGTGTGCAGAAAAATCTTAAAAGTTTAAAAAACTATACGGGGGATATTTAAATCCCCCCAAAAGTGAAAGAGCATTCCCTGCGCATGTGCAGAGAATGCTCTGAGAACAGTGCCTGGCAACCATTGCTGGGGGGGGGGGAGGCTTGGTGGGCCAGCAGATGGGAGCCGCTCGAGCCTTGCCACTGGTGTCGGGGGGCAGAGGATTGGGGGGCCCGGTGGCTCAGAGCCACTCAGGCCTTGCCACTGGTGCCAGGGGTGGGCAAGAGAAACAGTCTGGTGGGGGGTGGACAGGAGAGAAGGCCTGGCAGGCCCCACATAGACCTCGCCATTGGGGGGGCGGGTGGGAGAGAAGGCCTGGCAGGCCCCACGTAGACCTCGCCATTGGGGCGGCGGGTGGGAGAGAAGGCCTGGCAGGCCCCACGTAGACCTCACCATTGGGGGGGTGGGAGAGAAGGCCCGGTGGCTCGGAGCTGCACAGGCCTCACTGTCAGTGCTGGGGGAGAAAGGGAAAAGACTTATCTGCGGCAACGTCCTTCTCCTCCTCCACGTGGAGCCTCCCCCCCCCCCACGAATATCACTGGTCCTCACCTCCTTTCCCTAATTCTGACCAGAATAGCATCAAACTAGAATAAGCATACCTATAAAACAATTCCTTGTCCATCTGTTAATACTTATACTTTCTATAAGACAGTAGAGCACCAGGAATCCATTAAATAGCACTGCTCACTGACTGCCTGAAGTCAATGGGTCTAAATGAGTTTAAGGCCCCAAAACTGGTAACGTCGTGGTATAGGTTAATCTCTTGCTGTCACAAAATAACATCTTTAGAAAATGGAAAGTTTGTAGCATCACACAAATACTCAGCTAAGTTCACCAGTGGAAAAGCAAAAAATTGAAAACTGCTCCTAGTTCAAGAAATTATACATGTGTTTTAAGAAACATAAAATAAAATAAAATTGGATACTAAGATCTGAGTACTTGATCACACCTTGGAGAAATGTACTGACAGTGGACTGAGATGCCTTCTCCTGGAAAAGTCAGGATGAGACATCTTTGATGTAACCCGGGCTAACCTGCCATCCGTTCCACGTAACGGTCGCTGAGGATGACAGAACCATGAAGCTGCAAGATGGAAACATTAATTTTAAAGGGCTTCCCTTAGGCTCTAAGCCACTGGAAAGGCTTGGAAACACACACACACATGAAAACCACCATGTGAAGTTTACATTTACAAGCGTATCATAGGTCTCAGTGAACATAAAGACTTACTATATTCTACAAATAATTGTTTTTTGTGGATTGCATTCCATTGTAATGAGCACATTAAAACCACCAATACGTTAAGCTAACGCTACAGAGGGATTGATTTTTTCCCCTTTATGATCTGTGTGAAATAAATATTTCAGTCCCTGAAATAATTACACATTAGCAGCTACAGCCCTTGAAAGGGGGGGGGGTGTCTTGCCATTGTGGTGCATGCCCGGGTAATGTCTAGATTAGATTACCGCAATGCAAAATGGTGCTCCCCTTGAAGACTGTCCACAAGCTACAGCTGGCATGGAATGCTGTGGCCAGAACGCTGACTAAAGTGGATCATATGGATAGGGTTGCCAACTTTGAGTTCAGAAATACCTGGAGATTTGAGGGTGGAGCATGGAAGAGTGAGGTTTAGAGACAGGAGGGACCTTGGAAGGGTATAATGCCATGCAGTCCACCTTCCAAAGCAGCCATTTTCTTCAGGAGAAATGGCATAAATATTTTTAATAAATAAATAAGTCTGGAAATCAGTTATAATTCCAGCTCTCCAGACCCCATCCAGAGGTTGGTAACCCTACACAGGGACCGTATTACTCCAGTGTAGTTCCATTAGGGCTGCCAAGTCCAACTTGGGAAATATCTGGGGACTTTGGGGGTGGAGCCAGGAGACTTTGGGGGTGGAGCCAGGAGAAAGGAAGTGACATCATTTTGTGATGTCACATCCTGTGATGTTGCTTCCACATGCTGACACATGAACTCATGAAGTTTCCTAATCCTGAATCAGGCCATTGGTCCATCAAGGTCAGTATTGACTACTCAGACTGGTAGTGGCTCTCCAGGGTCTCAGGCTGAGATCTTTAATGTCACCTATTACCTGATCCTTTTTTAGCTGAAGAGGCTGATACCTCCTGCATGTCAAGCAGATGCTCTATCACTGAGCAACGGCCCTACTGAATCCTTCCTCATCTCGGCAGAATATGAAGCACTAAGTGCTACACAAGTGCTAAATATGATTTTCATATCATAAGAACAGGAGAGAAGCCACAGTGGATCGGCCCATCCAGTACAGCCCATCCAGTACAACACTCTGTGTCACAACAGTGGCCAAAAATACCAGGTGCCCTCAGGAGGTCCAGCAGCGGGGCCAGAACTCCAGAAGCCCTCCCACTGTTGCCCCCCAAGCACCAAGAATGCAGAGCATCACTGCCCCAGACAAAGGGTTCCATTTAGACCTTGTGGCTATAATAGCCACTGATAGACCTCTGCTGGATGGGGACAGAGAGAGAGAGAGAGACAGACAGACAGACAGACAGACAGACAGACAGTCAGCTTTTTCACTTACTCTTGCCCAATTCCCAGGCTTTATTTCTGGCCCTTGTTTCACCCAGCTGTTGTCCATGTAAGTCCCATAACTTCTCCCCCCCCCCCCCCCAGCATAGGCTTTTTGGTGGCTAAAGAGGACCTTTGTCCTCCCCTTTTCGCCAGCAGAAAAGCTAGTTGGATCCATCCCTAACTTAAAATACCGGTTACTTGATGTACAAATGCTTTTAAAAATGCAGATTTTTACTGCTGGAGGGGGGGGGGCATGGTTGAAAGAAACAGCAAATTGGCATAAAAATGAGGAATCCCAACTTTTATTTGCAGAAGGGAAATGAGGATTGGGGGGACCCAAACAGTCACGACAAGACATTTTAAACAATCCCACTCCCAGACCTTCTACAGGCAACCTCTCCTTGTGATGTTTACCTCTTTGGAAGTGACAGTTTATTCCTTTGACAAAACCACAGTGGACAGACAGACAGAAAAAAGAAAGAGGGGGAGGGGGAGAGACAGAGAAGGAAAAGAGCTCGCAGACACCAACTTACCCCAGCAGTTTACTCAGTAGCAACCTTGCACGGAAGCCCTTCAGTAGAAAGAGCTTAGTCCCTCCTTAATCTCTGGGCGGGGCTGTCTTGCTCGATCAGCTCTTAAAGGGGAAATTTCCCTTTTAAGAAGTTCAAGAGGCCAGCAGGGCAGGCTCCGAGGTTCCCCTGCTGGCAGCCATTTTGTCCCCCCGGTGGCCAATTTTGGAAAAGCGGGGGAAAGCTTTAAAAATCGGTGTTTCCCCCGCTCTACCGGGGGACTTGGCAGTCCTAAGTTCCATCTACACTGGCTCCCAGTTTCCTCCTGGGCCCCATTTAGGGTGCTGGCATTGACGCTTAAAGCCTTATATGGCTTGAAGGCAGCATAACTTAAGGACCGCCTTCTCCCATATAACCCTACCCATTCACTCCAGACACCATTGGGAGTCTCTGCTTTGGGTGCCCCCACCAAATGAGGCTTACGGTTGGCAAGCCAATAAAGGGCCTTCTTGGTTGTGGTGCCAAAGCTTTGAAACCCCAGGGAGATTCGTCTGTCACCAGTGGGTGAGGCCTCTTTTGTTTCACTTGGCGTACGCCCAGTAACTCTCATTGGCCCAACTCTGTGGTTGGGTTATGTTTGTTTATGTTTTTTCCTGAGTTGTTTAAATGCTGTGTTAATCTTCTTGATGTTTTGATGTTGACCACCTTGGGGACCCTGTTTGGGTGGGAAGGCGACACTGGAATGATTTAAATAAATAAATCATACTGCCAGAACACAGTGGTTATACTACTGAACAGCAGCACTGCAAAGCTGTTGTCAAGTTGCTTGAAGTCAGCAGTGCTGGCATGAAGAATTCCATCAAAAAGTACACTGTCCAAAAATAAGCCTTGGGGTGGGGGGTGGGGGAGAGGATCTAAATCTACCACTAAGCAATTTTACTAGAGGATCCCAAGTTCTGCTTCTGTCAGAAAGAGGGGGAGATAAGAGAAAGCAAGCACTGTGTTCCCTCTCACCACAATAGCCCTCATACACCCGCAATCCCATGGAAAGCATTCAGTGAGGCCTACAGAACAGTAGCTGAGCAGAGTGTCCAAGGACAAGTGGAGCAAAGCCAGCTAAGGGCATGAAATAGCACCCTATTCTCAGATGCTAATGGAAATTTGGCAGATGTTAAAGAACGCCCAAGTCTTCTTGCTGTGCGGTTTCCTACCACATCTCAAGGACGAATGTTCCACTAACTATGGGTAAGCTTCTGATAATCTTCCAGGCTTTCCTGCATAGTCTAAACAACCACCTCCCTTCCTTTTATTCATGCTTTCTTTCTTCTATTTGCTTTTCCTTCTGTTCCCAAGGACACAGCTCAGCAAGAGGATTCTCCACCAAATATAGAGCACACCAGTCAAGGCATTAGTATAGCTGATTACCCAATAACCTGCCTGTTCCCATCTACTACCAAGCACAGTAAAGTTTAATTATATTTATAATGCACCAGTCATAATAAGGTCTAAAAATCCTGGGATATCATCGGATAACTTTCCACACAATGCAGCTCCACTATTTTCAAATTTTTTAACACCTGCCCTTGAATCAAGTACATGAAAAAGTAGACATATAGCTGACACCAAAAGTGGCAACTGAATATCTAGTTGACCCACCGCATTGCGATGTCACAATGCTCAGCATTTGCCCGCCCCACATAGTTGCTTGCCAATGATGGAGAGTGAGGAAATGCAGAACGTGTCTTTATAACACACTAGCCTGCTTCACTACGGTATTTAAGTTCTGTCAATCCAGTTATAATACTGATGATGTGAAGTTTGAAATGTAACATTTGTTGTAGAAATTTTAATGGAGAAGATTGTAGTGTAAAAAATGAAGTGAGACATATGTACTGTTTTTACTCTCTCTACTGAAGGACCTCTCTATAGACCACATTGGTGGTTCTGCCCTCAGGTGCTACTAGGATCACCAGGCTGCTTGGTGAGCTCACTCTGGAGCAGTCCACATAGAACTGTCCATGTGAGATGCAGTCTTCTGTTAAGTCAACTCCTGCCACCTTCCACGAAAGTGATGGCTTTTCTACTGGTGTTCCTAGATTGTTTTGCTCATATGGAGACTGTGTTGTTCTGAGCACCTCTTGCTGCTACTTGGCCTGCTCAGCTTAGTGCCCCACAGGAGTACTATGTGCAGATGTCTTTGCTGCATTCCTAAATTGCCTCCTCCTTGTAGCATTAAAGTACCCTGGCCCTGCTCCGACACCTGACAGACACCCGCCTGTCTGGTGTGTGTGGGGGATTATGTTTAAAGGTATCTGTGAGGCTGGGCCAGCAGCAGGGCTAAGGCAATCCTGCTGAGCAAACCTCCCCAGTGGCTGTAAGCATCCCACCTCCTCTCCTACACCTGACAGGCAGCTGCCTGTCCAGTGTAGGAGGGGGAGGGGGAGGAGTATTGGAAGCTACTGTGGAGGTGGGGCCAGAAGGATCACTAAGGCGTTACTGCTGGGGTGGGCTCCCTTGTGGCTTTAAGCACATTGCAACCACTGCTGCACCTGACAGACAACAGCCTGTTAGGTGTACAAGGTGAGGGGGAATGTATTGGAAGCTATCGGAGAGGGTGGGCCAGCAGCATCACAGGTGGTTGTTGGCCATTCCTGATTTCCTCAATTGCCGTTAGCTCTCTGCAGTCTCCTGTAACTGTTTTTTTTTTTTACCTCAGAATGCTGAGCTCTGTAGCTGACCAATCAGAGTGTGGGGGGTGCAAGAAGGCAGCCACATAGGAATCAATGGGGGAGCACCATTTCCCCCTTTTGACCCACTTATAGGGTTGCCAAGTCCGGTGAACTTACCGGTGGGGGGGAGTCCTCTGTCAGCCGGGAGCTTCACCAGAGCGCTGACGTCACCGGAAGTGACGTCAGCACGTTGGGGGCGTTGCCAGGGCGACACTCTGGCAATCGCCCTTGGCAACGCCCCCAACATGCTGACGTCACTTCCGAGTGACGTCATTACGTGTGGGAAGTCATCCAGGCTGGACAACTTTGGGGGCGGGGTTTCCCCCGCCGGCTGAATGCTGGCCGGCGGATCGGGAACCCCTGTAGCGGGGGATCCCTGCCCCCCGGGCTGACTTGGCAGCCCTACCCACTTAGGGGTCGAATTTCTAAAAAGCCCTTCTTAGTGAGCACCTACACCATGGTAAGAGGGCTCTCCCCAAATTTGGTGTCTCTAGGCCCAACGGTTTGACCTGGGTGTTGATTTTACAGTGAGGGGACTTTCTTTATATATATATATATATATATAGGAAGTGGGAGAATCAGACAGGCCCATAGCCAGGATTTTTAAAATCAGAGGGCCTTCTAAAAAGTCGGGGGGCACTGAAATAAAATAAAAATAATAAGGCAGGAAGCTCCATTGAAAAGCCTGTAAGATGATTCTGAGTCAAATTGCTTAGGACTGTTCTCTTAACATGTAGTAGTAGTTGTGGGGGGGGGGGGGATGCACGCACGAGGAGGGAAATCAGGGGGGGGGGGAAGCATCAGCGGCCAAAAGGCGAGGCTTTTGAGATGAGTGCCAGAGATGAACTCTCCAGGTTCAATCCCCAGCCAAGCCTCTCCAGTCCAGTGCTTGGGGAGGGGGGGAGGGCCTCAAAGCAAACAAAGCTGGCCCTGTTTTATTAAGCCCTTCTACTGGGGAGCAGCCCTCGGAAAATGCCCCAAAGTGAAAAGTGGAGCACCAGAGTTCTGCCAGCAGGGTTCTGCCAGCAAGGCCCCAGCAATGGAGGAGGAGGGAGCACAGCCTTGTCTTGGACCCAAGGGCCCTCCCAGCCCCGTGACCTGCTGAGGCTGCCCAAGCACCATCAGTGGGAGACTGGTGTCCTTGAGGGTTGCCTACCATGCAAGTGGGTCTGGGCCAGTGGCTGGCACCACACAATTAGTTTTCCTAGACAGTGGCTGCCAGGATTGGGGGGGGGGGAGCTTAAGCCAGTGGGTAGATAAAGACAGGTGGGCTATTGGGTGGAATGGAGATAGGGTTGCCAACTCCAGGTTAAGAACTTCCTGGTTATTTGGGGGTGGAGGCTAGGGAGGTTGGGGTTTGAGGAGGGGAGGGATCTCAGAAGAGTATAATGCCATAGACTGCACCCGCCAAAGCAGCCATTTCATGAGGAAGTTGGGTTGCCAACCTCCAGGTGGGCGCTGGAGATCAACTGGAATTGCAACCAATCTCCAGATGACGGATATCAGTTCCCTTGGAGAAACTGTCTGCTTTGGAGGGTGACATCTATGGCACTATACCCTGCTAAGTTTGCTTCCATCCTCAGTCCTTGCCCGCCCAAAGGTCTACACCCAAATCTCCAGAAATTTCTCAATCTGAAGCTGGCAACCTTAAGGGGAACTGATCTTTGTAGTTGGGAGATCCATTGTGATTTCAGGAGATCTCCCCCACATACCTGGAGGCTGGAAATCCTAGAAGGAGACAAGAGCACGAATAGGGGAGAGGCTATGGGGGCGTTCAGGGAACACGACATAGAAATAGTGTGTGGGGCGGGAATGATACGCCTCCTGCACATCCTTGCTGGTTTCCACTGGTATAGTCTAATAGTCAAGTTGGCCAAATCTGTGGATACTTAAATCTGGTGACTGGAGCTGTGAATGGGCAAGACAGATCTTTTCACAAACCTGAAAAATTGCCCCTGGTTTGCAGAAAAATGTGAAATCTAGAAGATGGTAGTGATGATGATGATGATGATGATGATGATGATGATGGGTTTTTTAAAAAACCCAAAATGATAAAAGGTGCATCTGTAGCTTTAAGAAACAAATGTCCTCAGTGGTTGCTGCTAGGCAACCACAGCTTTCCAGGATTTGTTTCTGTGAGTAAAAGCAGGGAGAAGGAGCAGGATTCTTTCCTGAGCTGTTTGGGCTTTGAAGGGTGGCTCACTGGGACCTGGCCTGGCTTGGGTCACCAGCTCTAGATTGGGAAATTCCTGGAGCTTTGGGGGTAGAAACTGGGAAAGGCAGAATTTGGGGAGGGGCCTCAGCCAGATATCGTGTCATAGAGTCTACCCTCCAAAGCAGCCATGTTCCCCAGGGAAATCAATTTCTGTCATCTGAAGATCATGCATGACTTACTTAAGCTTAGCTGGTTGCTACTGTTCAACAACAGCCATCTTATGAAAGCCAGTGTGACGTAGCAGGTGGGGCTTCAGAGTAGGGTCTGGGAGATCCAGGTTCAAATCCGCATCTTGCTGTGGAAGCTCACTAGAGTGATATTGGACCGGTTGCATACTTCCAACCCAACCTAACTCACAGGGTTATAGTGAGGAGAAAAAGGAGGAGGAGAGAATGATGTAAGCTGCTTTGGTCCCCACCGTGGATGAAGGTGGCATATAAATGAATTAAATATATAATAAATGTAGCTGAAGATGGCAGGCAGATAAAAGGTAGGTTGGTGAATGGCTGAGAAGGAGAGAATGAGGCGGGGGAAAGGGCGAGGATATGGACGTTGCCAGGAGGAAGGAAACAGAAAATAATGTGGGAAGGGGGATACAGGGGTAAGTGATGTGCCTCCCCCCAAGTCCAAGAGGGTTCTCTACCATACAACTGGGCCTGGTCCAGCAGCCAGCACCACACAACAGGGCCATAGTTTTCCTAGGTAGAGGTTGCCCGGGGGGGAGGGACAGGTAGAGGTTGCCCGGGGGGGGGGGGGTCTGGGTGGGAAGGAGAGAAAGAAGCAGAAAAAGTGGAGAAGCTATAGGGCTTTCAGGAAATGGGAGGGGAAAATGAGATCCCTTGCACAGATCCTTGTGGGTTTCTACTTGTCTTATATATAATGGTCAAATGTGGGCCTACCTGCAGATATTTAAATTCATGGATTGGGGCCACACTGACACAAAACAGATAAGAAGAAGAAAAGAAGAGATTGGATTTATACCCCACCCTTCACTTGTAGTCTCAGAGCGGCTTACAAACTCCTTTCCCTTCCCCTCCCCACAACAGACACCCTGTGAGGTAGGTGGGGCTGAGAGAGCTCTTTCCCAAGCTTGTAGTCTCAGAGCGGCTTACAAACTCCTTTCCCTTCCCCTCCCCACAACAGACACCCTGTGAGGTAGGTGGGGCTGAGAGAGCTTTCCCAAGCTGCCCTTGAGGGAACAGCTGGTACAGAGCTATGGCTTGCCCAGGGTCATCCAGCCACAGTGCAAATGGAGGAGTGGGGAATCAAACCCGGTTCTCCCAGATTAGAGTCCGCGCACTTAACCACTACACCAAACTGGCTCAGATACTTCTGCAAACAGATACTTCTGCAAACTTGGGAGCTGCCCCCAGGTTTGCAGAAAAATCCGAAAACCTGAAGAAATCACATTGGGTGGTTTAAATTCTCCCAGATAAAGAGGTTTGTCTGTGCATGTGCAGACAATGGACTTACTTACCTCCCATGTTCCGAGAAATCTGGGAACTGCTCCTCGCCTGGTATTGGTGGAGTCCAGGAGCCGCTCTGGGCCTCGCCACAGCTGAGTCCAGGAGCAGCTCTGGGCCTGAAACAGCTCCTGGACACCACCGACACCACACCTGGAGCTTGTTGCAGAGGCCTGGAACTGTGCCACACTCAGTGACAGGGGTGGGGTTGGGGAGAATGCCTGGACTCAGCAGGCAAGTTGGGGGGGGGGGAGAAACCCACACACAAGTCTCATAGGCCACCACTTATCATCAATCTAATAGTGAAGTATGGCCCCCATCGGTGGATACTTAAATTTCGGGATCAGGGCAATTCATAGACAATGAAGGTTTTACTACAAATTTAGTGGATGCCCCAGATTTCAGGAAAATCTGAATTTTTTTTTTGAAGGAAGGGGTTAAATCTGATGAGCTCAGCTGGCCCAGGAATGTACAAGAGAGAGCTGTATCATGTAACTAGGCCCTCAGTATACCTAGGAAATCAAGCCAAGAGTATGATCTATTATCTTATTGAGACCCTTATTATTTTGCAATTACATCTC
Source organism: Lepidodactylus listeri (assembly GCA_029233225.1). Classification (NCBI taxonomy): domain Eukaryota; kingdom Metazoa; phylum Chordata; class Lepidosauria; order Squamata; family Gekkonidae; genus Lepidodactylus; species Lepidodactylus listeri. The sequence goes on from JARCFY010000008.1 coordinate 102,844,058, forward strand.
ATGGCAGATACCATGTAAATTTTGAAAGCAATAGTATCGTCTTTCACCTTTGCTTCCCCCTTTTTAATCCAGCATGACGCAGAAGAATGATGGAAGCGGGCGTGACAGCAGGGAGAGCGGTTAACAGCTCTATGACTCTGAATGATAGGATGAGCAAAGTGTTATTCATTCTGGAACATAGGTGTAGAGTACGGGGGGGCTCGAGGGCTTGAGCCACCCCCAAAATTTCCTGGGGGGGGGCTCAGCCACCCCCGGGAAAATGGAGTGCCTGCCTCCGTGCCTCCCCGGGTCCTTCCGAGGCCCGGCGGCCGCTGTTGGAGAGGGAAAGGGAAGGGGGGGGGGAGGCACTGGCAGCAGCGGCTGGCGGGCCTCGGAAGGACCCAGGGAGGCGGGGCGGTTTCCCAGGGGGGGAAAAACATCATCCCAGCGAGCCCCCCCCCCAGGATTTCCAAAACTCTACGCCCCTGTTCTGGAAGATGACAAGCATGCCATGGTGTGGAACGGAACAATATATCTTTTCCCAGTGAAGGTATTGAAGTAAATCTGTTACAGTTCCAGCTAACAATTTTCCATTTTTGCGTACTATTTCACTGTTTAATCAGATTAAAATAACTTTAAAAATTGTCTGCCTGCCCCCAAGGCGCTCTCTCTCTCTCTCTCTCTCCTGCTGTTCACACCACACACACCAATCCTCTCTTCCCCACAGATTCATTGGTATTTATTACAGTAGATAACACCTGCTGGGAGTATTTCATCACAAAGCTCTGAAAGGCAGATGGGAGTAGCATGCTTGTATCACTCAATGACTCTGGGATTTAAACTCATATCCTCAAGATTAAGCAAGATCAACTGAAAATGAATAACTCCGGGTTACGGAACAGGCCCGCATAAGACACCAGAGGGAAAATAAAGGACCTACTCCAACCTATCGTTTTAGATTACAGTTTCAGACCCTTTTTTTATAGATTTGGTATCACTACTTTTGCCAGCTGCATCATCCTTGGAGTGGTCGGTATCAGACGGCTAACTTTTTAACTCAGACAATGCCAAACCTGAAACTATTTCAGTGCCAGCTCCAACTTTTGGCAGCCTCCAGAAAACTTAGCCTCGAAGGAACTATTAAATACCAATGGGCTAATGAGGGATAACCTAAAATAGAGATGACTGGAATTCCCCCATCCGGTTCTTTAATCCACTCTTCCTTAATTCTAGAACTGAAGCATACATTGCCCTTTAGCCGTATGCACAGCTTACTGCAGTTTACCACAGAGAATCCGAGCAGTCAAGCCGTTAAGCTTCATTTCGGATTTCTTTGTCTGCCTTCTAAATATTCTTTTATTCGCTGGTGGATTCATTCTGCAACTACAATGGAAAAGTGCAATTTTTCTTAATTGGTGGGAGAACGTCACTTGTGACCAATGCTCCCTCTAAGGTGTGGAGTCTTGTGAGCAAAAATTCTACTTTGTGAGCTACTGGCATTACAGTTGTGAGCGAGCGATTCGGCTAAATTAGTTTGCTCTGACAAAAATGTGTGAGCTGGAGGTGAGCTGACAAAAAACTGTGAGCTAGCTCACACTAACTCAGCTTAGCAGGAGCACCGCTTGTGACATCTGAGGATAGTGTCTGGGGAACCTGGGAATTATAGTTTTCCTTCAAAGGAACAAGCCTGGGCACAGCTGAAGGCTGCTTTTCCCCCCTCCCTTCCAGCAGCAGCTACCTTGGTGGCAACACAGGCAGTACATCAGGCTCATAATCTGAGGGTTGTAAGTTCGAGCCTCACACAGGGCAATTTTTCCTCCTCACTGTGTAAAAACAGCCAAAAATTGCTGTCCTCTGTGATGTTTGGAAAGATGGAACAAAACCTATATTTTTCAGGGCTTTTGCAAAGCTTGCTACGTTGCAGCACACATAAGTTCACCCCCTCCCCCTTTTGTGTATGTGTGTGTACCACTGAATTCCCTTCTCTCTCTTTATTTTGCACTGGGGACACTGCGGTTTGCCTCCCCCCCCTCCCCCAATTTCCCTTTAAACCTGCAGGAAAGCCCTTGGGCAGGGAAAGCCACGAGGCTTGAGTTGGATTTTAAGGAATTCAAGGTTTAACTCAGGCAGCAACCACTCTGAAGCTCAGAGGCTGGTAGAGCATGGGTTGTTGGAAGGCAGGCATTTGAGATCTCTTAGCAAGTCAAGCAAGAGAGCTGGCTGCTTTGCACTTCAAAGGTGGCTGAACAGTGAGTAAATGGAACCATTTACTTCTTAGAACACAGAGAGAAATCTGTCTTGCCAATCGCATGCATGGACGGAGAGAGGGATAAACCTCTGCAGCTCCTTTTACAGTTGAAAACACCATCCTGTAATTTTTTTTAAGCTTTATTTCCCCTGCTCAAGGAGGGACAAACAAACTTTGCCATACTGAACAGACAGAGGTTGAAGTGGGAAGGAGGAAAGGGCAGAGTGGGGAGGAAAAACCCTCAAACTTGGGGGGGGGGGGGGACAACAAAAACAAGGAGGAGTAGAGATGGCCAGAAACAGGGGTGGCAAATGGGGGGGGGGGTGCCACAAAGTCCAAGGAAAGATGTCTGCTTCAGCATTATGTTTGGCTAGAAAGTGGAACAAGTCTGCAGCAAAACCAGTTTTGGTAAATGCAGGCCAACATTGTACTGGAAATTGTCTGAGAGCTGAATCCTCTGAGAGCTGTACAACAAATGAGGAAACAAGAAAAAGGAAAGCAGCAAGGGAGAAATGAAAGTGGGATGGAATGCAGGACAGGAGACATGGATGCGCTCAGGAACTGAGGCAAAAAAAACAGATGCAGAAAGGGCCAATGTTTGCTACAGATGTCCATTCATGTTGAATTCATTCTCCTCTTCTGCATTACCAGTGGGCTCATGCAAGCTTGATAGAATTTTCCAGTATTGATGTGGTTGTACATGCTTGTATCAAGATAGTCTGCATATGATTTTACTGAAGCACATTCTGGAGGGGTGGGTACACTGGTAAATACCAAGCACCTTTAAGACCAATGACGTTTTGTTCAAGGTATGAGCTTTTGTGCCCCTTGCCCCAGTGTGTGTGTATTTTGTTGGGCTCCTTATGCCAGGGCTCTCCTGGGTGCAATTGGGTTCCCTCCCCCTTTTCACTGTATTCATGCCCTCATGATCCAGTTTTTCTCAGTAAGAAAGCAATTTGAACTATTTTTGAGGAGGAATAACAACAAGCCAGTGAGGTGGATTAGGCTGAGAGTGTGTGTCCAGACCAAGTTCACCCAGCACATTTCCTTTGTAGGAAGTTGTAGTTATTTCTCTGGGGAAGAAGTTTTGTAGACAAACACATAGTTTTCAGTCTGTGTCAGGATGCCGTCTCATGTTCTTGACCAGCACATGAAGCATATTATGTACAAAAGCTCACAATGCCCAGCCATTTCATGTTTTCCCCTAGGTCCCAGGCTCAGAACACTGAGCATGAGATTTCTGTAATGAAAGTCAATAAATCAAAAGTAGGTTTTCAGCTTACAGATACACACCTGAACAGCATACTCAAGATTACTACAGCACAGACATTTTGAGCAAGAGATGTCAGTTATCAGAAACTGCTAAATAGACAAAATATTGCAAGAGAGCTAGTGTTTTAAGCATGTTTTATTTAAAGTTTAAAAAATTGTTAATTGTGTCTGTCTGTGTCCTTTATAAAGTTTATATACCCGCTCCCTGGCATTACATTTTATGACACAAATGGCCTGGCCCAACAAGGTCTCATTTATGTCCAGGGCTCATTTCGTAGCAGGAGCAACTTTGCATATTAGGCCACACACCCCTAATGTAGCCAATCGTCCAAGAGCTTACAGAGCTCTTCTTACAGGGGCTACTGTAAGCTCTTGGAGGATTGGCTACATCAGGGGCATGTGGCCTAATATGCAGAGGAGCTCCTGCTACAAAATGAGCCCTGTTTATGTCAGATCCGGCCCTCATAACAAATGAGTTCAACACCCCTGTCCTAAAGAGCTCCTGCTGGACAGACTAGACAAGCCTGTTCTTAATAGACTGGACTTAATATAAGGCAGCAAATAAGCTGGGATTGATTCTCCAGCTTTCGAGAGACTTCAGCTGTCTTTGGCTGATCAGATTAAGAGTTTAGGGCTGCTCTTGGACCTAGTACAGCTGATATGATTGCTGAAAGCCCTTTCTTTCACTTTTATCCAGAAACTGTCACTGTTAGTGACACCACTGACCTAACAACACTGATTCATGCTTCTGTAACTTCAAGACTAGATTAGTTGCAATATGTTTATTATTTATTTACTTTTCACTTGTACCCTGCCTTTTTCTCCAGTGGGAACCAAAGTGGCTTATTTTGTTCTCCTCTCCTCTTTATCTCACAACAACCCTCTGAGGCAGATCAAGATGGGTAGCCATCTTAGTCTGTCTGTAGCAGTAAAAAAGAGCAAGAGTTCAGTAGCACCTTAAAGACTAACAAAATATGTGGCAGGCTATGAGCTTTCGTGAGTCACTGCTCACTTCTTCAGATACTGTGAGGTAGGCTAGGCTGAGAAAACATGAAGAAGAAGAAGAAGAAGAAGAAGAAGAAGAGATTGGATTTATACCCCGCCCTCCACTCCCCAAGGGAGTCTCAGAGCGGCTTACAAACTCCTTTTCCCTTCCCCTCCCCACAACAGACACCCTGTGAGGTAGGTGGGGCTGAGAGAGCTCTTTCCCAAGCTGTCCTTGAGGGAACAGCTGGTAGAGAGCTATGGCTTGCCCAAGGTCATCCAGCCAGGTGCAAGTGGAGGAGTGGGGAATCAAACCCGGTTCTCCCAGACTAGAGTCTGCGCACTTAACCACTACAAGGTCCAAGGTCACCCAGCGAGCTTCCATGGCATGAGTGGGGATCTGAACCTAGTTCTCCTAGATACTAGTCCAACACTACACCACACTGGCTCACACTGTATATAGAGCTGCCCTTGAAAATAACTCAGAAACTTCAGTTGGTTCAGAAGGTAGCAATCCACTTGTTAATGGGTTCTAGCCACGATATCATATAATGGAGCTACACTGCCTACCGCTGTCCTTCTGGGATCAGTTCAAGGTGCTGCTTTTTAGCTTTAAAGATGTCCATAGCCTGGAACTCACATACTGGACGATTGCTTCTCTCTGTATATACCCATGCAGCAACCTAAGGTTGACAGTGGGGCAGGCCCTCAAAGGACCTGGGAAGCAAAGGTTTCCCTCTAGTTCATTCCTCCCCTTTATAGGCTAGGCCTGCTCTCAGTTGACTTCAACTGTCAGAGAGAGAGGATCATCAGCGGAGTTTCAACTGTGGTGGGAGACCTGGATAGCAGCGGCTATATACCTTAGCAACAGCAGATCCCAGCAGCAAAGCAGCTAACTATAGTGGCAGCAGATTAGCTGGCTCCACCCCCCCCCCTCCCCCAAGATGAAATCACTCCCAGGCCACCTTCCTGAATGACAATCAACTCCCTCACCTGCTGAAATCTCTCCTGGGAGGGCAGGCATGCCCTGGAACAGCAACCACACCCACCCTTGCCACCTTGTGTGCTGTAAGGCTACATCTGAAGCTACTGCCCCCACAAGGGCTGCATTCCACCAGGGAGGCGTTTAAGCTAGGGTTGCCAGGTCTTACCACCTCGCTGGCCGGGGGTAGGAGTCAGCTCTCTGGGAGATGGGGGGTGGGGTGACATCGCCACATGTTATGTCCCCGATGTCATGACATCATGCAGAAGTGACATCATCATGCTGGGGACATCACACAGCGACGCTCTGGTATTTTAGGCAAAACTGTATGGTTGCCCTAGAATGTTGCCCAAAATACCTGAGTGTTGCTGTGCAAAGTCTCCGGTGCGACAATGTCACTAACGCACGTTGAGGACGCAACGCTGGGTCATGGCTGTTGGGGGCGGGGCTTCCCCCACCAGCCAGTTGGCTGGTGGCAAGCAGGAGCCTGCAAAATTGGGGGATCCCCCACTCCCACCTGGGGTCTGGCAACCCTAGTTTAGGCAGCAATTGAGCTGTCCCCATGATTTGTGGACACTATCCCAAAAGCAGTGAACGGGAGTCCTCTGGCTGCACATCTAGCTCCACCATTCCCTAAGGGGATCAAGAACAGATCCCCATCATTCTCTAAGGGGAACGGGCCTAGCCCCTCTAACCAGGACTTGCTGCACAGCCCTCACTGGCTGCCCCCCCCCCCCCCCGTCTTCCAGGAGCTGCACAACAGCAATTGTTTAGCTATGCCCCCTAAAGCTATGCCTCCCAAAAATAGTGTTGCCTTCGCCTAGCAGCCTCCCACAACTGTACAAGGGGGCAGGCAATGAGCCTGGCCCACCTCAAGCCATGCCATCCCAAAGCAAACCGAGGGCATCCACCCAGGTCCATAGATCACCGGTTAGTTGTCCATCCAGTACTACACCTGGCAACACAATTCTATTACAGGGCGTTTCACAAGCCCTGGCGCTCCTCTCTGAGTAAGTGGAGCAGCTTGGTAACCTCCCACCAGCTCAAGAGGCCCAGGTCACACTGGGGGCACCCCCCAAATGAGTGCAGTCCAGACCCTGGGACGTCAGGGCCTTGCAACCAGCTAAGGGCAGGCAGAGGTCTTGATTACCCAGCAAGCCCAGCACTTCCAGCAGCTCAAGGGATGATGCCTGTTGGGGAATTCTTGAGCCCGAGAGCGTGTCCTGGGACTACCTATCAAGGTATGACTGGGCTGGAAGGAGGCTGGCTAGGGACCAAAGCCTTCCCAAGGGGGAGAGAGAGGAGACAGTTGTGCCACACTAAACCTGTTTACTGAACTTCATCAAAACTTCAGAAACATGCAAAGAAAATTCTTAATACAAGCAATACAAAGAAAACCCAATACTGAAAGAGTCTACTTGTAGAGGAATATTACTGTCTGTCAGCCAAACTCACGCCGAAATCTCGGGAGTCTTTGGCTGGCAGCCCAGAGTAACGAAAACACAAGTAATATATACCCTTCTGCAGTCTATCGAACCAAGTGTACATGTCAATTTAGAAATATGACAAACTTGACAAAAGCCAGCCCCTCTTAGGATGGCAGGGTTGCCAAGTCTTCAAAACTCACCGGCGGGGGGGGAGTCCTCATCTCGCCGGGAGTTTCTCCTGGCGCGCGCGTGCCCAGTGACATCACCGGAAGTGACATCAGCACGTTGGGGGCGTTGCCAGGGCGACGCTCTGGCAATCGTCCCAAAACTCTATGATATCATAGAGTTTTGGGGGGATTGCCAGAGCGTCACCCTGGCAACGCCCCCAACGTGCTGCGTCACTTCCGGTGACGTCATTACGTCGTCCTCGCTGGACGACGTCAGGGGTGGGGTTCCCCCCGCCGGCCAAATGCTGGCCGGCGGCTCAGGAACCCCTTTAGCGGGGGATCCCCCGCCCCCCGGGCTGACTTGGCAGCCCTATAGGATGGTGATATGAACTTTGCCCAAACTGAGTTTCTTATATGGGGGAGGGGGGAGAGGAGGCTCCAGAAAGACTCTTCACCAAGGATAGGGCTAAAGAGACATATACTGATAATTATGTTTTGACTCTCTCACCTGGTGCACTTCGGCTCCAAGAATGTCAAATGTCAACTATGCTCTGAGGAGAAGTACATTTTCAGGGTAACACTTAATTATAATATAGCACTAGCTAGGCTGCAATGCCTCGTGGAATATGAGACTGAACCAAAGAATAGATGTTAAAGCCAATTCAAGATTCTGCTCAGAAAGGCCTACTCTAGGGTTGCCAGGCCCTAGTGATGTGACAGTGGGGTGGGTGGGAAGGAACTTTCTGGGAGTGGGCTGGACTGCCATGACATGTCTACGTCACCAGGAAGTGATGTAGGCACATCGGGCAGCAATACTCTGGGTTTGGGGCAAAAAGAATTAGCTCCAAATCATACAGTATCTTAAGGGACCTCACTTGGTTTGTTTTTTTCCCCAATTTTGGTAGCAGTGGTCATCTGGCAAGACCTTCTCAGGAACAAACAAGTGCTTTTATGGGACAACAACCAGGCTGCAGTCAGGGTTATTAACCAGCAAACCTCATACCCTAAGCAGATCATGAGGCTGGTGTGCAGGTTAGTCCGCCTCTCAGAGCCAGTTTGGTGTCGTGGTTAGGAGCACAGACTCTAATCTGGGAGAACTGGGTTTGATTCCCCACTCCTCCACATGCAACTGCTGATGTGACCTTGGGTCGGTCACAAGGTCTCTCAGAGCTGTTCTCTCAAGGGCAGTTCTCAAAAGAGCTTTCTCAGCCCCACCTACCTCACAGGGTGTCTGCTCTGGGGAGGGGAGGGGAAAGGAGATTGTAAGCTGCTCTGAGACTCCTTCAGGTAGTGAATGGTGGGGTATTAATCCAATCTCCTCCTCTTATTCTTATTCTTCTTACATCTTCTTTTCAGCTCAGTATATTGCAGGTGCAGGCTAGCCCAGTCTCATCAGATTGGGTCGGCCATGGTTAGTATTTGGATGGGAGACAGCCAAAGAAGTCCAGGGTTGCTACACAGAGGCAGACAATGGCAAACCTCTGGACATTTCTGGCCTTGAGATTGCTGTGGAGTCTCCATAAGTCAGCTGCACCGATTGGAGGCTCTTGGCCCACCTCCAAGGCCATGGTCTTGTAGCCCCTCACCTACCTGAGGGAGAAGGGCCTGCCCCCTTCCCCCAAAAAAACCATGGCCATAAACTTAGGAGCTTTCTCCTTTTATCCCATGGCCTACAGCTTCCCTGACTCCCGCTGCCTGACAGGCCACTGAGGCCCAGGGTTGCCAAGCCCTACCTGTTTGACAGCAGGGGACTCCTGTCCCTGGTCGGGGACTTCTGTGTGTGCGCTTTGCACTGTCCGCACTTTGCGCGCCACGATGACGTCACCCAGTGCCATAGAGTTTTGGGGGCGATTGCTAGAGCGTTGCCCCGGCAATGTGCCCAGCGTGATGACATCACTTCCAGGTGATGTCATCACACTGGGGCAGTCGGCCCAATCAGGACAGTTCAGGGATGGGGTTCCCCCCGCCGGCTGAATCCGGGCCGGCAGATTGGGGACCCCTTTAGCGGGGGATTCCCGGCCCCCCGGGACGACTTGGCAGCCCTATTGAGGCCAATCACTTTTTCTATCATTGTTGGGCTCCTGAAGCAGCTAAATAAGATCTTCTGGCCTCACTTTGAGGCATCCCTGTTCTAGGCTGCCTTAACACGGACATTTTTCAGGTCTCAGCTTCCCTCCCGGACCTTCCCGAATAGGCCCTCAGGCTGCAGTTGTTTCTGTCCCAAAGCCTGAAACCCAGCTGATCTTGTGCAGGTCCAAGAGGGACCAGAGGGGGCAGGGGACCTCTGTGAGTTTCAGGATGCTCCAGGTGGACAGCTCTGTGCTACCCTCACCACCATGGTGTATTTGGCTCTTTGGCGCTGTTCTCCTGCTCACCCGTGCTGACAGATCCTTCCTTAGGTAAAGGCAGGGGTCCTTTCGTAGAAAAAGAGGTGCAGGAGCTCATTAGCATAACTCCTTAGCATAACTCATTAGCATAACTCATTAGCACATGCCACGCCCCCTGACATCACAGGAAGTGTGTCAGAAAGGGAATGTCAGTTTCAGCCCCATTATACCCTATGGGCTATTGAAATCAATGGCAAAAACTCATAGGGTATATGAGGGGCTGGAGGAAAGGGGGTTTGAGGGAGAGGCTCCAAACTTGCAGGGTAGCTGCTGGGGCCTCTCCTCGAAATACCCACCAAGTTTCAAGAAGATTGGACCAGGGTGTCCAATTATATGGGCCCCCAAACAGGTTGTCCCTTCCCCTCCATTGTTCTCTATGGCGGGAAAAATGTTACTTTTTTCCTGCCACAGAGAACAATGGAGGAAATGGGGGCAAACTGTTTGGGGGCCCGTAAAGTTGGACCCTCTGGTCCAATCTTCTTGAAACTTGGTGGGTATTTCGGGGAGAGGCCCCAGCAGCTACCCTGCAAGTTTGGAGCCTCTCCCTTAAACCCCTTCCCCTCCAGTGGCTTTTAAAGTTGCCACCAAATTTCAGCAGCAATTCGGCAGCGGGCCAAATCAGATCAGAGAATCTGATTCGGCCCGTGGCTGCCCTAGTGGCCACTCCTGAGCTGGCGGAGCTTCGCTCTGCCTCGCTCCAGCCCCAAAGGACCCCTGGGTAAAGGTAAAGGCTTCCCTTGCTCAAAAGCCAGTCAAATATGACTCTAGGGATGCGGAGCTCATCTCCGTTTCCAAGCCGAAAAGCCAGCACTGTCCAAAGACATGTGGTCATGTGGGTGGCATGACTAGACTCCGAGGTGCACGGAACGCTGTTACCTTCCCACCGAAGCGGTACCTATTTATCTACTTGCAATTTCTTGCTTTCGAACTGCTAGGTTGGAAGGAGCTGGGGCCAGAGACGGGAGCTCACTCCGTCATGCAGCACTCAGGTCTTGAACTGCTGAACTACCGACCTTCCGGTCTGCAGTTCAGCATCTTGACCAACCATCATGTATTGGGCTCTTTGGCCCTGCCTTCCTGCTCATCGATGCGGACAGATCCTTCTTTACCAGGTTCCAATTTGCTGAAGTCACATGGGCAGGCCCTTGGCTCCCCCAGCTGTGACTTTGGGATGCACTGATTCCAAATTGGCACAATCACCGGCTATCTACTGCATACAGATCCTACTTCTGCCCCCAGGCCAGGCCCATTCTTTAAATCCCCTCTTTTTCATTTCTGCAGGGCAGCTCACGTTGGTTTGGACATGCGGCCAGAGCATTGTGCGCTGGGCCAGTACCTACGTGGCATCATCTCGTCGGGGTGCCTTGCCTCCATGGGACTAGAAGGGAGCCTTCAAGTCTCCTGGATGGGATGACAAGGAGTGCAATAGGACTCTCTCTTTTCGGCCATCTTGTCTATGTCACCCACCAGGGCCCTTCAGATGCTTTGATTGTCCAGTTGGGAGAAAATGACCCGACCAGCAGTAAGGGTCTGGGCCTTTCTTCACTGTGGAAGCAGATCTGTGAACCCTGTACTCTCACCTGCCAGGTACAAGGCTCTTCTGGTTGGAGATGGTGGAGAGGCATGATTGGTAAGCGGCCACCTCTCCTGGCAAGGTCAATGGTGCCAGGAGGAAGATCAGCAAAGCCCTCGGGTGGTTGAGGGAATCGGTGCTTTTCCGCCCGGCTCTAGTGATGGTTTGGGAATTGGGCTAGCTGCATTTGGGCGGGGGGAAGCTGACCCTGCATGCTTTCCTCCCTCATTTTGGAGACCTTCTTAAGTGGTGCTGGGAGTGGAGCCATGCAGTGTCATGCCCAGAGCGGGGGTGGTCACTCTGCTCCGTTCCCAGGTGGCAGGGGTACCACAAAGAGGCTTGCGCCCAGATGGAACCACATGGCTTGCCACCTCAGGTTCTCCATAGCATATAGGCTGGGGAAGGGGTTCCAACAGCCAACAGGCAAGTCGCCCAATGCCTGGATCTGTGCCCTAGGCTGCACCAAGGCTCCAGTTCCTGTAACCAATAAAGCTGTGGCTTGTTTTACTCCAAATATTATCCGAATGGTTTTGTTTCTGTTCTCCCCTTCCCCCCCAGCTCCCCCTGACCTTAGGATAGGGTTGCCAGTCCCCAGGTGGGAGCTGGGAATCCCCTGCTGTCGGCCAGCTGGCTGGCAAGGAAACCCCGCCCCCAAACAGCCATGAGCCTGCCGGATTTTCCCAATGTAACCATAGAGTTTTGCCCAAAATACCAGAGTGTCATTGTGCGATGTCCCCAGTGTGATGATGTCACTTTTGTGTGACATCATCATGTTAGGGGCGTCACATGCAACAATGTTGCCCCACTCCCCCACTCCCAGAGAGCTCCCTCTCACCCCTCACCAGCACCCAGTAAAGACCTGGCAACCGTACCTTAGGACCACAATTCCTTTTCCCAGTGTCCTCTTGGCAAGTAGTCTGATTGGCTGCTGCCCACACAAGAGCCGTCTCTGCTGTTATCCTAACCTTATGGAATGGATTTTTGGAAATAGCTTAAAGGGCTCTACCACTTTCCACTTTTCATGGAGCATGTAAAATGGTTTTATGTGAAAGACCTTCCCTGTGAATTTTAGGGGATTAAGGAGTTGGCACCCTACTGAGAATTGTTTGAGGGCTGGAAACTGAATTCGGGTGTTTTGGGTTTTTTTGTGGTTTGTCATATTGGTTTAATGTGTTTCTAGTCATTCTTTTCTGGCTGGTAATTGTTTATATGGTTTGCAGTGCAAATATTATATTTGTAAGCCACTCTATTTGAAGAATGGGGCAAAAAAAAGCTTTTAATAAATAAATAAACCTTGGTCTTATATCTGTAATGAAATAGCAGGTTGGACAGGATCTCTCAAAGCTAAGGGGCAAAAGGGAATTTTGGAATGTGCCTACAGTTTTAAAAAGTAGAAAAGCATTGCAGTGCTGAATAATATCAATATTATATACCCTCCCAAACAGTTGCAAGTCCAAGGACAATATTTGTCCCACTCATACCTATAAAGATGAGGCGTTTACATTTGTCTTCAGGGGTTAGCTACCTTTGCTGAGCCCAACAGTACACGAAATCAATTTAGATATTTCTGAAAAAAACATCCTAGGCACAAAGGGAAAATGGCTCCGTCTTCAGGCTCCAAGATGGCCTGTATCCAGTCTGCTAATGCTATGTTCCCAGGGCTCCGTTGGGGCCGGAGCGAAGCGGAGTGCCGCTCCGCCAGTGAAGATGCTGGGGGGCGGGCACATTACAAAGCCCCGCCCCCAGCAGGGCCGCCGGGGCTTTGTAATGTAAAAACCCTCCGACCCACCCCCACTCCGACTTTATAAAAACCCTCCAACCCACCCCCGCTCAATGGCCCCGAGCCATTTCCTTTCCCACCACCAACCCCCGCGCAAAGAAACCCCCTCCCTCCCACCCACCCCGCTCAATGTCCCCGAGCCGGCAGCAGGCCGCCAGCCGGGGAAAAAATCCTCTCCCCCCCCTCCCGCAAAGAAACCTCCTCCCTCCCTCCCACCCACCCCGCTCAGTCCCCGAGCCGGCGGCAGCTGCCGGCCGGGGAAAAAACCCTCTCCTACCCCCTTGGCCGCATGGCTGTCTCCTCCAAACGGAGGGACCTGCCCTCCCCCCCCCGGGAGGGATTCGGGGCTCCCGGCTTGGTGGCATCCCGTGGCCATCGCTGCTGCTGTGCGCGGGGGTGTGCCTCGGAGGGGAGGGCAGGGCAGCACAGCACAGCACCCCCTGGTGGCGGTTCGTCCTCCAGGACCTGGGGGTGGCGGTGTTCTCCTGCACATGTGACAGGCGCTGGAGGGCCTCAGCCAGAACGTCCAGCCACACACTGTGGAGCCTGCGGGAGCCGAAGTGATGGGTGCGCAGGTGGGCAGCCGCTCCCTGGACAGAGGTCCGCAGACGTCGACAGCCCCCCGTCCCTGTGCCCCGACCCATCCCCCCTAGAGGCTCTGAGGCTAGCCGGGAAGCCCAGGTGCCTCCAGTCTCCAGGCCCTGAGTGGCTTCCAGTGATGTCAGGGGTGTGTGGCCTTCTGACACTTCCGGTGACATCAGGGGGTGTGGCATATGCAAATAAGTTATGCTAATGAGCTCCTGCACCTCTTTTTTTACGAAAGGACCCCTGTATGTTCCACATGAGCTCCTATACCTGCTCCAGGTGCCTTGACTTAGGCAAATATTATATGCCACTGCTATGCAGAAGTATCCTTCTGGATGCCCCCTGTCTTACACAACTCTTACTATGTACAATGGGCCCTGCTTGTTGCAGGAGCATCTATGAAGCATAAGAAAATCTTCCTTTAGGGTGATAGAGATCTCTGCAATAATGCCTTTTGATTTAGGTGGGTAGCTCTGTTGGTCTGAAGCAGCAGACCAAAGTTGCAGTATCTGAAAAAGTGTGCATGGACATGAAAGCTTCTAAAACTTCACTGGTCTTAAAGGTTCCAAAGGACTCCAACTTTGTTCTGCCTAAGACAAGCAAGATGGTTATGTATATGTTCTAATTTTCTTATCATTATTGTGTTTGCTGGTTTTATTATCGAGCTGCCTGCCTCCATAAAAACTACATTTCCAGTTGTAACTTTAAAAAAAATGTTTGTCTTAGAGAATGCATAATTTTCTTTAAAAGTTATATATTCACTGAGGCAAGCTTCCCTTGGATTATATCCGTCACCCAAAGGATCCTTCTTGCTATATTTCAGGCAGATGGAGGACAAGGGCCCTGTTTTAAAGGCATTTAAATGTTTGCTTGCAGGGCTAGTAGTTACTTGGCACCTCAAAACATCAGATCAGAGGGCCAAACGGGTGTCATTTTTATGAGTCACAGCTATTCATGCATAAAGTGGGGATATATTTTATCACAAACTGACATTCATGGATGAAACAGTGCATTACATCACTGTGCATGGTTTCTTTCAGTTGCCGGATCAGTGCTGGAGAGAAATACTGAAACGGCAGGGAGAGAGGAGCTTCTTTTAAGAGTCATGAAGGACTACAACACAGCTCTTTCCTTTCTCTCATCTGTCCTTCTTTCTTTTGTTACTGACTGCAGTACACATATATTAAAATGGCATGGCAAAGATTGCCTTGTGTCTAGGGAAGCAAGAGTGATATTTGTCTGATGGTTCCAGTATGCAGCACCAAGCTGCCTCTCAGTCAGTTTGTGTAAGCAAAGTAGCAGGCACAGGAAAGGAAAAGAATGGCAAGGCAAAGAAGAGCCCAAGCCAGTGAGCCAGCAGTGCAATTGGACTAAGTAATATTTTAGAAAGTCAGATTTATCCATGCAAATTTTGTTGACGGCAATATCTCTGTGTAACACTGCTTAATTGGTAAACATCCTTTCCTTATTATATAAAAGCCAGTTGGGATGGCAACATTCCATGGGGTGCCAAAATCAGTTGGCTGCAAGAACTGCCACTCAAAAGGGGCCCCTGGCTACTGCCTGCATTCCCTCGCTGTGTTGCCTCAGTCCCACCCACAGAGCCACCTGCCAGTGTCTTGGCCTCCGTCTGGAGGGAGCCGGTGAAGGGGACAGACTGGGTGCTGGGTTCACTCTTCTCCTCTACCCACTGCCAGGTGGGTGTAACTGTCCCCTCAGTGGCCGTTGGTAGGCAGCCAAGCTTGCTTTTGTCGGTAAAAAGACAATGGACTTCCAGCATAACCCCCTCCCCTGCCCACTGCCAGCTTGCCCACTTTCCTGTCAGAATAAACTGAAAATAGCTCTCTCTCCTGCTTAGCTCCACCATGGCTGGCTGGCTAATGAGGTGGGCCAACAACCATCAAACCATTCTCTTCAACCCCCTGCTGTGTGGCTGACTTCCCCCTAGGGTTGCCAATCTCCAGGTGGGACCTGGAGATCTCCCGCTGTTACAATTGATCTCCAGATGACAGAGATCAGTTCCCCTGGAGAAAATGCCTGCTTTGGAGGGTAGACCCTATGGCATTATACCCTGCGGAGTCCTTCCATCCCCCCCAAATGCTGCCCTCCACAGGATCCACCCCCCAAATCTCCAGGTATTTCCCTAATCAGAGCTGTCAACTGTCCTTTCTCCTTAGTGTCTGTTTCTAGGCAACCAAGCTCTCACCTGTCAGTAAAAGGCCCTTTCCACACCTATGTTGGCCATTGGGAGAAAACTCATTGGGGCCAGTCCTGATAGGGTTGCCAACTCCAGGTGGGGAATTCCTGGAGATTTGAGGGATGGAGCCTGGAGATGGTGAGGTTTGAGGAGGGGTGGGACCTCAGACAGGTACAATGCCATAGACTCCACCCTCCAAGCCAGCCATTCCCTCATGGGGAACCATTGTTGCCAATCTCCAGGTGGGGGTTTGAGATCACTCAGAATTACAACTGCTCTCTAGGAGGGATGGGGAGGAGATGGATAGCTGAAGCCAGGGGGCAGGTAATGATACATTGATTGTTGGCTGGGAGGGAGATAGGGTTGCCAAGTCCAGATTGGGAAATTCCTGGAGATTTGAGGGGTGGATCCTGGAGAGGGTAAAGTTTCAGCAGGGGTGGGACCTCAGACAAGTTCAATGCCATAGACTCCACCCTCCAAACCATCCATTCCCTCATGGGAAACCATTGTTGCCAATCACCAGGGGTGGGATGGAGATCATACCAAATTACAACTGCTCTTCAGATGGCAGAGATCTTCCCCTGGAGAAAATGGTGGACTCTGTGTCATTATACTCTGCTGAAGTCACCACAGCAAATTGACGCTGAGTGCCCAAAGGCCAGGGCACTCTCCCAGAGCCTCTTTCTAGAGCCCGTTGTATTTATTTCCACAACGGGCCTTATTCCTAGTCCCTTTCCTAGATCAGCTTTTATTCTCTTCCTTCCCCACTGACCTTCTTGAAATCTAAGCCACTTAGTCATGCATAGGGTAATGGCCAGAGCCAAATGTTTTTGATTACTGTCATTCAGTTTTTCAGCTTGGAATAGTTGTTATGACTTTTTTAAATGAATCAGATCTTCTGCCCTTTATTAATGCCCAAATGCACATCCCTTGTTTGTGAACAGAGAACTGTACCCTGATCACCATTGCAAAGGATTCTAAAGGCACATTTCTTTTGTGGTACACTGCTTCACCTTCCCTGGTGCCCTAAGCAACCACTTGAGTTGCATGTGCTGCTGTCCAGCTGCCACTAGTTAATTTTTCACTGTAGGCCTTCCTTTCCAATTAAGCATCTTTAAGAGAAGTCACCTGGGTTCCCAGACGACAAGATTTTCTGGCTTTGTTTTTCTGCCTCTAGCAATCCTACAGGCACTGTAAGAGCTGGAGCCCAGATGCAAGGCCTACTCTCTAGCAAACACACCACATTGGCTTTTAAGCCCTTTATGGGTTTTTTTTTAAAAAAATCTTATATTTATACCCCGCCCTTCCTGCAAACAGGCTCAGGGCAGCTTACAGTGTAGTACTATGTACCTATGTACAATTAGTTTAAAACAGTCATACATTTAAAATGCTCGCAGTACTGCACAGTTCATGCATCACAATAGATAGTTGAAGGCCTGGTGGAAGAGCTCAGTCTTGCAGGCCCTGCGAAACTGCATAAGGTCCCACTGGGCCCTGATCTCCTCCGGGAGCTCATTCCACCAGTAAGGAGCTGCCACTGAAAAGGCCCTGGCCCTGGTGGCCACGAGCCTGGTGCCCCTGGGACCAGGGAGCATTAATCGGTATTGTGACCCTGACCGTAGTGCTCTCTGGGGTCTATATGGGGAAAGGCGGTCCCTCGGGTATGTCGAACCCTGGCCATGTAGGGCTTTAAACGTAAATACCAGCACCTTGAAGTGAATTTGGTATGCTATTGGCAGCCAGTGCAGTGCCTTCAGCACAGGCTGGATGTGCTCCCATCTAGGGAGGCGCATCAACAGCCTGGCCAGGGCATTCTGCACTAGCTGTAGCTTCCAGATTTGCAGCAAGGGCAGCCCCATGTAGAGAGCATTACAATAGTCCAATCTCCAGGTGACCATCACATGGATCACTGTAGCCAGGTCGCTGCGGTCAAGGAAGGGAGCCAACTGCTGAATCAGCTGAAGATGGTAAAAGGCCAATTTGGAAGTGGCTGCTACCTGAGCCTCCATAGTCAAGGAGGGATCCAGGAGCACTCCCAAACTCCTAACCTCTGGCACAGACACCAATGGTGCCCCGTCAAAGGTCAGGAGTGGGATCCCCATCCCCTGACCACCCTGGCTCAGGCACAGGACCTCTGTCTTTGCTGGATTTAGCTTCAGCTGGCTCAGTCTAAGCCAACCAGCCACAGCTTGCAACGCACAGTCCAGGTCTTTCGGTCTAGAGTCTGGCTGGCCACCCAACATCAGATAGAGCTGGATGTCATCAGCGTACTGGTGACACCCCAGCCCATACCTCTGGGCAATCTGGGCAAGGGAGCGCATGTAGATATTAAATAACATCAGGGACAGCATTGCCCCCAGAGGCACTCCACGCTCAAGCAGGTGTCTCATGTACTGCTGTTCCCCAAGCACCACCCTTTGTCCCCAACCCGGGAGAAAGGAGACAAGCCATTGCAAGGCAAACCCCTGTATCCCCATGTTGGCAAGGCAGCAGGTCAGCAATTGAAGGTCGACCATGTCAAACGTGGCTGACAGATCTAACAGTAACAGTGCTGCCAAATTGCCCCGGTCCAGATGTCTTCAGAGGTCGTCAGTAAGGGCAACCAGCACTGTCTCTGTCCTGTGTCCGGGCCAGAAGCTGGACTGGAAGGGATCTAGTGTGGAAATGTTATCCAGAAAGTCCTGCAACTGTACCGCCACCACCATCTCAGTTAATTTGCCCCAACAGGGCAAATTAGAAACTGGCTGATAGCTGGCCAATTTGGCCGGATCCAGAGATGGTTGTTTCAGGAGAGGGTGAACCATCGCTTCCTTGAGTGCCCCAGGGAACTGCCCCTCCAAGAGGGAATGTGTTGATAATCTCCCTTAGGGCACCTCAAAACCCTTCATGACTGGCCTTAATAAGCCAGGAAGGGCATGGATCAAGGCCACATGTGGATGGGCACAGTCGTAAGCAATCTGTCGACTTCCTCCAGTCTGAGCGGTCCAAAGGAATCCAAAGCCGGAATCAAAGATGTGCAAGGGGCCTCGAGTTCACTCACTGTTTCAACTGTGGTGAGGAGGTTGCAGCAGAGTGCCAAGACTTTATCCACAAAATAGCTCGCAAATGCCTCACAGCCAATGTCCAGTTCCCTAGTGTTTGATCTGCCCTGTGGCAGAATTGTTGTAGACCGAATCATTCTAAACAATTGAGCTGGGCGTGAGCTCACAGACGCAATCGTAGCCATATAGAACTCTCTCTTAGCAGCTTCGACTGCCATCTCATAGGATCTCATAAACATTCTATAAGATGCTCTTGTAGCTTCGTCTCCAGCACAGCGCCACTGTCTCTCTAGCCGTCTCAGCTCTCGTTTCGTAAGCCGCAACTCCTGGGTAAACCAGGGAGCAAGCCTAGAATGAAGGTGCAGAGGGCGCCAGGGAGCGATCTCATCACTGGCCGCAGAAAGCTGACCACGCCAGTTCTCCACAAGCTCATCCAACAAGCTGCCAAGGGGCATCAGATCCCGCAGAGCCACCTGAAGGTGCACAGGGTCCATTTGGCTCCGCAGGTGAGCTAAAATATGCTCGCCGCCTAAACAGGGTCAGGGTGGGTACTGCCAAAGCAGTAATCCGGCCCACTGTTACCCCAGCCGTGAAGATCAAATCGAGCGTGTGCCCAGCCCGGTGAGTGGGGGTCATTACAAGTTGGGAGAGTCCAAGTGCCGCCATGGACGACACTAGGTCCAATGCCTATCACAAACATATGCTAGGTGTGTGTTGCATTCCTGAACACAATTACATGTTAAGTGCCACTGACTTGTGTGAAAATATATTCAATTAGATGTAGCTGGAAGGCAAAAGCAGATTTTTTTTCTTTGAAACTCAATTGTCTTTTGCAAGCTGGGCTAACTGAAGAATACATCTTAACGTTGAACAAGGTCAAAAAGCATGAAGAACATAAATACACAGAACAGCTACAGGGAATTCAGTGAGATCTGCCATGTCATCCGCTCCCTCTCAATTTGGTTTGCAACTTCCAATTTGTTAATTATGGGTAATCAAAACTTATGGTCTTCTTGAGCCCTTGGAGACGCCTAAATTAGTGTATTAAAGGAAACAATGTTGAACAAGTAAAATCATTCAAATACCTGGGCGTTACCTTTTAGTATAACAGTAGTTGGATAGCACAGCGGAAACAAGCCGTTAACTTCGCCAAATGTAGCTTGTCTGCGGGGGCAAGATTCTTTCACGTACTGGGTAACCAATTTGCACTTGCCGCTACTCATGTTTTAAATGCCAAATCAGTTTCCCAAATATTATATGGGATCCCCATTTGGATTAGTGCCTTTAATGATCAGATCCAGGCAATGTTCTTGTACCATGTTCTAGGGGTCCTTAACTGGGTCAGCTATGCAGTTCCGTGCTTGGAAACTGGGCAGAATCTTTTAGAAACCAGAGCACGATTCTCAACTCTGAAATTTCGGTTACATCTTCATCTTAGGGCGAAACCCATGAGTTATGTCTGTCTGATGTCGCCTGATTCCTTTATACCTAGTCGGACACACCAGATCCAGCAGAAAATACAATCTGTAGGTGTTCCCCTAAACATTCTACTTATGTTAAATGAGAGCCAAGCATACCGAACAGTGAAACAGACTTTGAGACACTGAAAAACAAACCCTCGGTTCTCTAGCACATAAGACATGCTCCCCTCTGGTGTCTGACATCACCCCTGATCAGCAGACACCTGCTGCTTACTTCTCACTGCTTATTCCCCCTCAACTACTTGAGGTTTTATGCTTGCTTGATTTAATGTCCTGCCGTCAGCAGTCCTGTCTGGGAGATTTGCAAACATTCCCTATCATGAAAGACTCTGTCCATGTAGAGCAAGGAAACCTGAATCGGTAGCTCATATTTTAACTCTACTGTGATCTTTATGAAAAAGTGCGGGACTCCATAATCAATCCCCTCTTGTCTAATCTTTCTGGACTATCTGAGGAGAGGCTAGTTTTCTTTTTATTATCCGACTGGTGTCCCCGTATTATATACTCTGTAGCAAGGCATCTCTCAATTGCTACGATGATTAGAAAGCACAAGATCAAACCTCTTGGTGGCTGATCTTTATTGTATTTCAAATCCGAGGCAGCATTCCAGTCTCTATTTCTTGTTGTATATTTTATGGATGCCAGTAAAAGTACTGAAACTGAAAGCTTGGTTTGCAGTGCTTATTGGTTTGAAAGAACAGAGACAATCTTCTCTTCCATTCAAATGAGATAAGCTATAATGGTGATGGAAGAGGAGGGTCACCATCAACTGACAACCTGAATTTGCCTGGCTTTGTGTCACTCACTGCATCTTAGAAAGCAATCTTGGTGAAGATGTAATTGCTTTAGCTCAAGGAAAAGAAAGGAAGAAATGCACACACGGGAGATATTCTCCCCTTTCAGGCAATAGCACAGAATTGCCTTTAAAGTAAATGAAACTGGCTGTTAAAGGTGTGAGGCAGGCCAAGGTTTGCCTTGCCTAATGGAAAGTGAGGGCCTTTCTCCAAAGCGAAAAAAGCTGTCTCTGAGGAATCATTAGAAGAACAAGAAATGTACTGTAAATTCAATCACCACTGAGGGTGGACCAGATCAAATTCCATATTAGCCAAAGTACTGTCAAGCTATAAGAATTGCCCATGAATATGGACTGTCTATTTCCTAGCTGAAATAAAGTTTCCAAGCCTGAGGGGAAAAAATCAGTTGCTAGCTAACACATGTGGCTGCGTCCGGAGCAGGTCTGCTATGAAGCTAGGGGACAAACCCCCACAATTTTAGTCAGGGCAGACCTCACAAATATGTAAAGAACCAGCCTATATTTCTTGATCTATAGAGCACTGCAACGCCTGCTTCTTTCCTAAGAAACTTCACACTGGAGGGGGGGAAACTGTTTCAAATATATGACCCATTACTAGAAAAGCTGGTGTAGTACAGAGGCCAAGAAACTGGACTGGTGTGAAATTCACTCTGACCACTAAAAGCTCTTACCTTCTAGGTGGTTTTAGGCAAATCATTCTTTCAGCCCCGCCCTACCCATGTCTGTAAAATTAGACGAAGATAATAAATATACATGAAGTACACTGCATAGCTCAAGTTGCTCTACAAATGCCAAACAGCTTTCTTTTTCGTAATTATTTCCACAAAGGTCTTGCGTGAAAACCTTACCTCTTAGGGTTGCCCTCCCCCCTGATTTCGGGGACCCAATCCACTGCCAACCAGCTGGCCGGTGGAGGGAGCCCCGCCCCCAAAGCGTCCCATCCTGCCCACCATGCCTGGCGCAATGACGTCACCTGGAGGTGACATCATCACACTGGCCAAGTCACTTAGGGGATGCTCTAGAATTTGGGCAAAAACTCTATGGTGACCGTAGAGTTTTCCCCCCAGATGCTAGAGCATTCTGCCCAACATGCCTGCCACGGTGATGTCACCTCTGGGTGACATCATCACAAATCGCATGCTTCACATGCATGCCAGAAGACTCCCAGAGCAAGATTGGACCCCCCACACACACACACCAGCAACCAGGTCAGACCTGGTAACCCTTTTACCTCTCCACCTCTTCAGTTCCCAAATAAAAACCAGCTGATTGTTTCACTGACTGACTGAAGTCACATTTTCCTCCCAACCTCACCTCCCTTCCGCAACACCATGGTGCATCAGCTGAATCAAAGCAACACATGTATTTCACAGTTTCACAGGGGAGAGATCAAGCAAGCCTGTTCATTAGCAATGCTGTCTCTTCACTTCAAAACTGGTTCCTCAAATCCAAAGGGATTCTATCAAAGCTGGCAGGAAGGAACAAGAGGTCCAAAAATGGCATCCAAGCCAGCTTTAGAGAACTGCTTTCACCAACAGAACCCTCTTCATAATATATCAGTGATAACTCTACTTGCTACAATAAAATTGGGATGGATCCATTCTAGGGTTGCCACATGCTACCTGGCTGCCGCTGGGGGGGCTTCAGGTTCCACCTCAGGATCTTCTGGCGCACACACGAAGCGCACATGCCACAATGACATCACTCAGAAGTAGGGTTGCCAAGTGTTGAAAACTCACCGGCGGGGGGGGAGTCCTCCTCTCACTGGGAGTTTCTTCTGGTGCGCGCGCTTTGTGCGTGCGCCCATCGACGTCACCGGAAGTGACGCAGCATGTTGGGGGCGTTGCCAGGGCGACGCTCTGGCAATCGCCCCAAAACTCTATGGTATCATAGAGTTTTGGGGCGATTGCCAGAGCGTCGCCCTGGCAACGCCCCCAACGTGCTGCGTCACTTCTGGTGATGTCATTACGTTGTCCTCGCTGGATGACGTCGGGGGTGGGGTTCCCCCCCCGCCGGCCAAATGCTGGCCGGCGGATCGGGAACCCCTTTAGCGGGGGATCCCCCGCCCCCCGGGTTGACTTGGCAGCCCTACTCAGAAGTGATGTCATCACATCACCAAAGCGGGGGTGGGGACACTTGGTTTTGGGCCAAATTCTATGATTTGAGCCCAGTTCTACCATAGACTTTTGCCCAAAAACTAGAGGGTCACCTCCAACATCAGTGATGTTATAATGTCACTTCTGGATGTCATTACATTGCATTCGGCGGCATTTGTGGGTGGGGTTTCCCCCGCCAGTTGGCCGGTGGTAGAAAGGGGCCCACAAAAGCAAGGGAACCCCCACCCAGACCAGGGACCTGGCAACCCTAACCCATTCCACTAGTGGAGCCACTTTGCTTCAGCTGAAGAAGCCTTCCCATGATACAAGAGACTTGCAGGGGGGTTTTGCAACAGGAGAAGACTCCTTCCCCTAGAGCAAAGCGAAGAACAGATCCACAGGGTCTAACCCAGTATATGAAAGCCAAAGCTGGATGCAAGTAAGTAAATAAACTGTTGTGTATTGCCTCTTTAAACCTGGCCTGGAGCTCTAGAAACAGCTTAGTTAAGTATTGTTATTCCTTATTCCAAATGCCATGTTACCTGCCCTACGGTTACTGTTAATGAAGAGGCCTTCAGCCAAACAGAACTGAGTGTTTGTCGTTTGCTCCGCTACACAAAATAAATAAAAGATGCTGCAAGCAGCAAAAGGATTACATTTAGCCCTCTCTAATCACTTATACATTCACAAGCTTGCGCCTTGACCGGGATCGCTCAGTGAAGCCCGATCTCATCAGATCTCGGCAGCTAAGCTGGGCTGACCCTGGCAAATAACTGTAAGGGAGACCTCCAAGGAATACCAGGGCTTGGGACACAGAGGCAGGCTATCAAGCCACCTCTCTGAAAAATGTTCAAACCCCACCCCCCACCCCAACGTTGTAGGCGTTGCCAGAATTGCCATGACTTCCAGGCATGAAAGCACACCCACGCAACCCTCCCCGATAAAAAAACCCCACAAGCATACTTCCTATGTATCATCACAGAATTTAATCCTTTCATCTCTTCTTCCTTCCACGCAATCAAGGCACTGACTATTACCATATTACTGAGGTCCTCCACAACAGAACTTCTTGATGCTTCAAGGGAGATGCAGCTCACATTGAACCTGTGGGATCTACAAGTGGATCACACACTGTTGTCTACCACACTGATTTTTATAGCATTTAGTGCAACTCTAGCATTTTTGAAACTGCCGATTCAGAACTGGTATTTCCCTGCTTTTCCTTAGCCTAAGGAACCGAGGTGTATAAATATGACCTCTTCTGTTAAATCAAGATACATACCCTGAATTAAAGTCCAGCCAAATTCCTTCAGATTATCTAAGTGCCTTTTGTCTTAGCTGTAGGTTGCATATATTAAAGGCACGGTGCGTTGGAAGCAATTATTCTCACTGGTGGCAGGAAGTCAGTTGATAACCATATCAGCTTAAGAAATTCCAGCTGCGTTCATATTAAACCCACCCCAACAAAAATCCAAACCTAGGACCAGGCTTCCCTTGCCAACAAAGCTTTTATCCAGCCTCCCAAAGAGACTGTTTGAAGAAACACCAGGCCTTGCCTTGAAAACAACTTAATTGGCTCATATGAACAAAACAGCAAAGGGCACTTTGTGCAATGACAGTGGCTGACATTGTTTCCTGCTGCCTTGACATTCTGGTTTCTAAGAACGCCATATGTCTTACTGTACAGACTCCAAAAGGCCATTCACATTACTGAAACGATGAGCAATTAATTAGTTTGGAGTGGCTACAGGCATACGCTGAGAAAAGGCTTTCAGCACTCTGCTGCCAGATAGCATCCATTTGAAACAATGTTGGGCAGCGGCAAACTTTTTAAAATCAGCACCCTCGTAAATATCTACATCCCATAACTGCATTCATCTCTATGTATTGATAGGGAAATGAATGAAAGGCTTGATCAGGCTTTGGACCTTGCATTCAGGGAAGCTGAAAACTTTGCTAACCCCTCTCCCCCAAATGTGTTTGGCATGTGACTTTACCCTGTTGGAAATACCCCCCCCCCCGGTCAAGCGAAGCCTCTCTTTTGATCTAAGGACCGCAACAATAAACTGACGGACTGGGAAAATTGATCACTTCGAAATTTGGTTCTAGTTCAAAAGAAGCAGTTTGGCATCTCTTCAGTGGAAGCATTTGGTACGGTGCCTGGTGGGGTAGCTGCTGATGCATACACTAGCTTACTAGATCTTAGATCGGGGTTCCCAATCTTTTCAAGCCTGTGGGCACCTTTAGAATCCTGACACGAGGCAGAGGGTGCAAACACAAAAGGGCCATCGTGGGATTTGGAGCCAAGCACGAAATGAACCAAGGGTACAGGAGTCACACATAAAGAAGCCCAGGTACAGGGGAGAAGAAGACTGGTTTTTGTTTCTGTTTTAAATACACTGGAAAAGAGCACTGAGAAACAATAGGCAGAGGGGCCCTTGGATGACCAAGGAGTAAAAGACTTACTAAAGGATGGCAGAGAAATGGCAGAGAAGCTGAATGCATTTTTTTGCCTCTTGTCTTCACTGTGGAAGATGGGAGGTGCTTGCCCACTCCAGAACCACCGATTTCAGGAGGGTTGTTGAAAGACCTGAGTCAGATTGAGGTCCTATGACCTATGGACAAATTTAAAACTGACAAATCACCAGGCCCAGATGGCATACATCCAAGAGTTTGGAAAGAACTCACATGTGAACTTGTGGCTCTCCTGACAAAAATATGCAATTCATCACTAAAATCTGCCTTCATTCCCAAGGACTGGGAGGTAGCTAATGTAACCCCCATCTTTAAAAAAGGTTCCAGATCAGATCCAGGAAATGACAGGCCAGTCACTCTCACATCGATACCGGGTAAGTTGGTAGAATCCATTATTAAATATAGCATTAGTAGGCACATTGATGAACAGAAGCTATTGAGGAAGAATCAGCATGGATTCTGTAAGGGAAGATATTGACTCACTAACCTTTTAGAGTTCTTTGAGGGGGTAAACAAACATGTGGACAGGGGTTACCCAGTAGATGTTCTTTACCTGGACTTCCAAAAAGCTTTTGATAAGATTCCTCATCAAAGGTTCCTAAGTAAACTCAGCAATCATGGGATAATATGACAAAGTCTTCTTGTGGGTTAACAGGAAACAGGAGTGAGTATAAAACAGGAGTTTTCACAGTTGGGTAAGCAGTGGGGTACTGCAGGGCTTGGTACTAGTCAGGTGTTTTTTAACTTGTTCATTCATGATTAGGAATTGGGAATAAGCAGTGAGGTGGCCAAGTTTGCAAATGACACTAATGGTGGGGAGAACCAGGAAAGACTGTGAAGTGCTCCAGAGGGATCTGCCAAGGCTAGGTGAGTGGGAGGCAACATGGCAAATGAAGTTCAGTGTGGGCAAGTGCAAAGTGATGCACATTGGAGCCAAAACTCCTAACTATAAATATATGTTGATGTGGTCTAACCTGGCGGTAACTGACCAAGAGAGAGATCTTAGATGTCAACTCAGTGTGTGACTGCAATAAAAAAGGCAAATGCTATGCTGGGTATTATTAGGAAGAAGACTGAAAACAAATCAGCCAGTATCATAATGCCCCTGTATGAATCTATGATGTGGCCTCATTTGGAATATTGTGTACAGTTCTGGTCACCACATCTCAAAAAAGGTATTATAGGATTGGAAGAGGAGCAGAAAAGGGCAGCTAAAATGATTCAGGGGGTGGAACACCTTCCCTATAAAGAAAGGTTAAAGCGCTTGGGTCTCTTTAGCTTGGAGAAATGATGATTGAGGGGTGACATGATCGAGGTTTACAAGAATATGCATGGGATACAGAAGGTAGAGAAAGAACTACTTTTCTCCCTTTCTCACAATGCAAGAACTCATGGTCACTCAGTAAAATTAATGAGCAGTAAGCTTAGAACAAATAAAATGGAACATTGGACTCACTGCAAAGGGTCCTTCTTGAGAGCAAGGTCACTCTGATATGCTTGGGTTCCTCTTCCCACAATCCCTGGAGGCAGGAAACTGACTACACTTTCCATCTCTGGGGGAGGAAAGAGCCCACCCTTAGTCTGGAGACTCCTGCAGCTGATAACAGTCCACAATGTGTGCCAAACAGACAGACAGACAAGGCTTACCGAACCCAATGAAACAAACCACACAGGTAAAGATAAACCATTAGAACAGTGAAAGAATAATGAACATGGAGATTGGCAGTCAGTCACCCTTTAGGTAGCATAATAGGCTGAACAGAGACCCTCCAGCTAGGGTGTGTCCAGAGTGTCCTCCGCGCCATCAAGAAGGAGGAACCTTCATGGTTAAGTCCAATGTTCCATTCTCTCTCAAGGCAAGGAGGACACTCTGATACACTTTGGATGTTACAAAGCTCATCTGATCCAGGGAGGGAAAAGTAACTACCAAGTATAAAGATAACAGTAGGACCCAGACCACTTGCTGTAGGACTCTCTGCCCAAATGCTGCATCAGCTGTGGTGATAAGAGTCCATCTTGTAGTGCCTGATAAATGTTGACACCAAGGCCCAGGTAGCGACCTTGCAGATATTTGCAACACATGCATTTGTGTTGAATGCTGCTGATGTAGAAGCCCTTCTTTGCTGAACGAGCTGTGATCCCCTCTAGGACTTGAAGGCCCTGAAATTCATATGCCAAGGAGATACAGTCCTTTAGCTGCCTGCTTAGTGTAGCTTTAGAAACCCTTTCCCCCTTGACTGCTGCAGGGGGCTGAGACAAAGTAACTCCCTTCAGATATCTCTTCACCACTGGGTGCCTGGAGAGTGGTGCACCACTAACTGATGAAAGTTTGGTACTCAGAGCAGTTACCTGGTGATGGAGAGTGCTTGCTCTTAGACCCTGAGAGACTCCATCCTATAGGAAGGACAATACCTGAGGAAGATCCAGAGTGTCTGGCTGCAGGTGTTTCCTCTTGCACCATCTGACAAAAGCCTTCCAAGAACTGTTGCAAATTCTCAAAGTGGAGCTTCTCTGGGCCACCATCATGGTCTAAATGACCTGGTCAGAGAAACCTTGTGTAATCAGTGCTTGCCACTACATCTCCATCCTGTCAGACAAAGCCAAGCTGGGTCTGTATGACAGGTGAGACCCTAGATTAGCATACTGGGTGACAGTGGAAATTCCCATGGAGGTTGAATGGTTGGTTTCAGCAGGCTGGAAAACCAAGATCTCTTGGGCCAGAATGAGGCCAGGCAAATCAACTCTGCCTTCTCCTGTTTCATATTGTTCAGAACCTTTGGAATCAAAGGTATGGGGGGGGGAAGGCATAAGGAAGGCCCGATGGCCAAGGGGACATCAGAACATCCACTTGTTCTGCTTGTTGACACTGATGTCTCAAGAAGAATCTGGTGTCTTGGCACTGGTTGGGGAGGAAAAGAGGCCTATACACAGTAGGCCAAAATGTAGAACCAGGGACTAGAATGTTTCCTGGCTGAGGGACCACTCTCCCTGGTTCAGCCTAGTGTGGCTGATCCAATCTGCTTGAACATTTGCTATGCCACTGATGCCCTGAGAGAGGCCAGATGTTTTTCTGCTCAGGACATGAAGATAGTTGACTCCTGCTGTAGTTTCTTGGCTTTGGTGCCTCCTTGTCAGTTCATGTGTGCCTTGGTCCTGGTGTTGTCTGTTCAGTTGAGACAGATGGTCTTGGAAGTGGAGAAATGCCAGACGAATTTCTCACAGTTCCAAAAGACTGGTGCTGAGGGAAGCTTCTTGATGGGACCACGTCCCCTGCACATGGCCCAGTGCACAATGGGCTCCCCAACCCATCAGGCTGGTGTCTGTTGTGATCTATAGGTATGTGGCCACTTGGAAGGGTTTGCCTACAAGAAAGTGTTTCTTGGTTGTCCATCAAAGGAGGTCCTTCCTGAGATGCTGACTGATGCTGACTCTGATGTGCTTTCGGAGGGCTATGAGCCTTTGATATGGCAATAACTTCCACTGAAGTACCAGAAAGTGTGCCCAGGCCCAAGAGACTGTCTCGATAGCTGCAATTATGTAACCTAGCAGATGTGTTAGGATCATCAAGTCCATTGATTTCACAGAGTGAACTTCTTCTCTGCTCTGTCTAGTGGAAGAAACATTTTTTTCTGGATTGAATCTGTTACTGACTCCAGATGTGTGATGACTTGGGCAGGTGTTAGTTGGCTCCTGTAGGTTGATTAGGAAGCCATGTCTAAAGAGGCACTGGATAGTGTCCTGAATGTTCCTGAGTGCCTGCTCTTGTAAAGGTGACCTTATAAGGAGGTCATCAAAGTAGGGATGGATATGGATTCCTTTGAGATACAGGCTTGTAACAAGTGAGATGGATCAGCCTTTTGAATATCCAGGGCACTGATGCCAACCCAAACGGCATGGCCCTGAACTGGAAGTGTTTTCAACCAAAAGTTAATCTCAGATACTGACTGTCCTGGGGAGTTATGGGCACGTGAAGCTATGCCTTAGTCAAATCGATTGAGGCTATGAAGTCCTCCAGCTCCAGGGCTTCCACAATGGTCTTCAAGGTCTCCATTTTGAACTTTCTGTGCCTCACAAACCTGTCCAGGAATCTGAGGTTGAGGATAGCCCTCCAGCCTCCGTTCTTTTTGGAAACTATGAAAAAATAGAATAGATGCCTAAGAAACTTTGTGACAACTGCACAGGTCAAATGATGGTGATCTCCAGCAGATATCTGATGGCCTCCTGTGTTTACTGTCTCTTGATGGGGCAGTGAGGGACTGGTGGGCTCAGGAACCTGTTGTGAGGTGGGGTAACAAATTCTATTGAATAGTTATGGTTTCTTTTACCCATTTCTTGGTGGCTGGTCAATTCCAGGCTTGATGGCATTTTTGAAGCTGTCCCCCCACCAAAGCTAGCCTGACATCACTTTTGTTGTTGCCGCTGTTTCCCTCCCTTACCGGAGGCTGGTGCTTGGGCTGAACTGTAGTATTGACTCGTGGGTCTGAAATTAGGCTTAGATTTGGTCGATGTTTGTCACTTGGGGTCTGATCAAAATCGTGGCAGAGTTCTGTAAGTATGAAAGGACTGTGAACCATAATTTTTCTGCTGTCTGTCCCCCCTTTTATAGGTGAACATCATGACCTTCTTCTTGTCCTTGGTCTCAATTAAGATGTTCTCTAGGCCGTCCCCAAATAGCTTGCCACCCAGGAAAGGCCAAGACGCCACATGAGACTTAGAAAGGGAGTCCACATTCCAGGATTTGAGCCGGAGATGTCTTCTGGCTACCACGGTGGAAGCCATGGCCCTTGCTGAGAACTCAATCATGTCCAGGCTATCATCAGACAGGAAGGCCGCTGCCTTCTCCAGATCGTGCATGTAACTTGACAGGTGTTCATTTAAACCTGGGTATTTTTAGGACAATTTATGAAGCCACCTATAGGAGGCTCTTGCCATCAGAGAAGTGGCAGCAGAAGCTTTAACGGAGTAGGCAATGGCCTCATGGGCTCTGCAGACAGCTGAGTCACTTTTTGAATCACTGGAATCTTTAAGGGTGCCCTCTCCCTCTTTGGGAAGAGCCACCCCTGATACTTGTTGGAAAAATGAGTATGTAACACAAGGCCTGAGAATTTCAGTCATTATAGGGTTAACCTATGCAACTTGTTTGTTTACCTTTGTTAGCCTAGAAGTGATACCTTGTGGCTGACCAATTAACACTAAGCCCGGGAAAGCTGAAGGTGTACTGTTTTGCTAATTGGTTACTGATATCAGGTGTTTCCTTTCAGGGGTCAAGAAGAAGGAGAGATCCTCCACTGCAATCTCTCTCACTCTCTAGTAGGATGTCTTAGTGTGCAGACGCAGCACAATGCTGCTTAGGAAGCATGTTTTGTTTATTTTGTAGCTAATCCCGTTTCCCTTTTTCCTTTAGTAATAAAGTTCTTTTAAACTAAAAGAAGCAATCTCTTCTTTCCAGAAAAGCAAGATCCATTACCCTGAATATTCTTGATTATTGGACAAAAGTCCTAACAATACTAAGCTAGCCACAGGATAATCTACCACTGGAACTTTCAGTAAACTGGTTACTTTGGGAGGAAAAGAGTACATTCCCCGCCTCCTGGCTTCTCCCCTAGTGGGGGGCTATTGTTTCCCTTTGACTCACCACTCCGATGGCCATATGCCATCCCAGCTGATCAGTAGAGGGCGCAGTTTTGGGTCCAAAAATTGAGCCTGCTTCTTCAGTTTGGTATAGTGGTTAAGTGCGTGGACTCTAATCTGGGAGAACTGGGTTTGATTCCCCACTCCTCCACTTGCACCTGGCTGGATGACCTTGGGCAAGCCATAGCTCTGTACCAGCTGTTCCCTCAAGGACAGCTTGGGAAAGAGCTCTCTCAGCCCCACCTACCTCACAGGGTGTCTGTTGTGGGGAGGGGAAGGGAAAGGAGTCTGTAAGCCGCTCTGAGACTCCAAGTGAGTGAAGGGCGGGGTATAAATCCAATCTCTTCTCTTCTTCTCTTCATGGTCCAAGCCAGGCTATTTGCAGCCTATGGCTCTCTCCAGGAGCAATGTCACAGGGGGACAGCTGGGCAAGTGGATTTACAGGGATTCCCTACTCCGCTCCCTGGGGGTCACCTCCCCCAACTCTCCCTCAGAGGAGGTCCCATGGTTGGAGCCCTCAGCTGCAGACATCACCATGACTGAAGCAGTGGGCAAAAGGCAAACAGCCTGAGAGAAGATGAGGCCAGAAGAACGAAGTTTGTTTTTTTAAACAAAGGGAAAGGCACAGAGGAAGGCACATACGTGGAAAGAGAAAAAACAAAGAGCAACCAAAGGAGCTCCTTAAAGGAAAATCTCAGGAGCGCTCTAATTCACTGCTCTCTTAGGCCGAGGCAAAACAAACAAACAAAAAGACTGAGGGTGTACTCCTCCTCCCCCTGGAGATGGAAAGTGCCATCAATTCCCTGCCTCTAGGGATTGTAGGAAGAGGAAATACAGGTTGCTTACCTGTAATTGGAGATCTTCGAGTGGTCATCTGTGCATTCACACCTCTGGGATAAAGTGCGCCTGCGCCGATCCCGATCGGTAATCTTCAAAGCCTAACGGATTTTCGCACCAGCTCCCCGGTCACGTGCACGTCCCACTGCGCATGACCCGGGGAGAGGCACGAGGATCCCGCCAGTTCCTTCTGACCGCTGCTAACAGCCCCCAAGGAAAAAAGTGAGGGAGACCGAAAGCAGAGGGGAAGGAGGGCGGGTGGTGTGAATGCACAGATGACCACTCGAAGATCTCCAATTACAGGTAAGCAACCTGTATATCTTCTTCGTGGTCTCTGTGCATCACACCTCTGGGAGAATAGCGAGCAATAAACACCACATACCTGGAGGTGGGTGCTGGAGGTCTCACATCTGAGCTGCTTGCAGGACTGCACGGCCCACCACAGTACGCTGATGGACACGGACATCTAGGGCGTAGTGCTTCACAAACGTGTGAGGGGACGCCCACGTTGCAGCATTGCAGATGTCTCCCAGGGGAATGCCCTTGAGGAATGCTGTGGAAGTAGCCACGGCTCGAGTGGAGTGTGCCCAGAGGGACGCCGGCAGTGGCCTTTTGGCCAGAAGATAGGCGAGTTTTATCGTCTCAACTATCCACTTCGAGAGTCTTTGAGACGACAGTTTCTGCCCCTGCCTGGGCAAGGCATAAGAAATGAAGAGAGCTGGAGACTTGCGAAAGGATTTTGTCCGGTGCAAGTAGAAAGACAGGGCTCTCTTGACATCTAAAGTGTGTAGACTACGTTGCGTTGGGTCCTGGGGATCAGGAAAAAATACCGGCAAGGTGATATCTGCCCCTATATGGAAGTCCGAAACTATTTTAGGCAGGAAAGCGACATCTGGAGCCAAAGTGACGGCATTATGATGAAACGTGAGGTATGGTGGGTCGCAACGGAACGCCGAGAGCTCACTCACGCATCGAGTAGACGTGATGGCCACTAAAAATGCAACCTTCCATGACAAAAGCTGAAGACTGCATGAGGCCATGGGTTCGAAGGGTTTTCCCATCAGCTTAGTGAGAACCAGGGGCAAGTCCCATGCCGGGACTGGTGTCCGCACTGGGGGATAGAGGCGATTCATTCCCTTGAGGAATTGTTTCGTTGTTGGGTGGGAAAACACTGAATAGCCATCAATCTTAGGATGATTGACTGAGATGGCTGACAAGTAGACTCGGATAGATGAGTGACACAGTCCCCTGTCCTTACATGACAGGAGGAAACCAAAAACATCTTTAAGTCCAGCGGGGACTGAGGGTCGTCCCACAGCCGCCAGGAAAGTTAAAAATTTAGTCCATTTTGACTCATATGAACGTCGAGTGGAGAGTTTGCGTGAGTTCAGTAGAACTTGAGCAATGCGTGATTCTAAACCTAAGTTTGGATCAGCCACACTGTCAATTTTAGCCTGGGCACATCGTGGTGTAGTACTCGGCCCCCGCGCATCCCGAGGAGGTCCGGGTCCGTCGGGAGATGGAGATACGTCCCTCGTGAGAGGCTGAGGAGCGTGGGGAACCAGGGTTGTCTCGGCCACCATGGGGTGACGAGAATTGCCCACGGTCGCTCTGTCAACAGTTTGTGGACTACTCTCGGAATGAGAGGGATTGGGGGAAATAGGTACAACCGTTTCCCTGTCCACCGGAAGAGGAGACCGTCTCCGAGAGAGGTCGGGTCCGTTCCTGCTCTGGAACAGAATAGATGGCACTTCTTGTTCTCCCGAGAGGCGAATACATCCACAGATGGATGTCCCCAATGGTCGAAGACCGGAGTCAGGTAGAGGGGGTTCAGCTCCCACTCGTGTAGGGATGCTCCTCCTCTGCTTAGGAAGTCCGCTTGGACGTTGAGTAGTCCTGGGAGATGAGTCGCCACCAGGTGAATATCTAGCGCCTGGCACTCGTTCCACAACTCTATCGCTAACCGGCAAAGTCCGCGGGAGACCGTCCCGCCCTGGCGGTTGATGTAAAACATAGTGGTGGTGTTGTCTGTAAGGACAGTCACCGTCTTCCCCATTAGGGATTGGCGGAAAGATCTCACTGCGTAGAGAACTGCCAGCAGCTCTAAGAAATTGATATGGTTGTGTGCCACAGAGGGGTGCCACCTGTCTCCCACACCTACACCTTCCAGGTGAGCTCCCCAGCCCCATAGGGATGCGTCCGTGGTGACGGTCGCTGAGGGGGGTGGAAGCCGGAAAGGTGCACCTGAGTGTAAATTCTGGGGCACAAGCTACCAATTCAGGGTCTCCAGGACCTGGGTGGATATCTGGAAATGTTTGGAGAGGGAGTGGAATTTGGGGCGAAAACGCCTCAAGAACCAAAGCTGCAGTGGTCTCATTCGCAATTTGGCGAAGGGAATTACTGCCGTTATCGCGGCCATCAGGCCTAGCAGGCGAAGGATTTGTTTGGCTGTAGCCTCCTTGGTCTCTTGGATAGCCTGGAGAAGGGAGACTATATCCGCTGCTCTGTTGGGGGGTAGGAATGCCCTGCATTGCAAGGAGTCCAGGATAGCTCCGATAAACTGAACCCATCTGGAAGGGATAAGCATGGACTTTTTGAGGTTTATAGTCAACCCTAGTAATTCTAGGGTGTGAAGGGTAGTAGAGATGTGGTTCTGTAGTTCCGTCGTAGAGGGGGCGACTAGAAGCCAGTCGTCCAGGTAGGGGTAAAGGTGGACACTTTGGAGTCTCAGATGTGCCGCTACTACTGCCATAAGCTTCGTGAAGACACGAGAAGCTGTAGAGAGGCCGAAGGGTAGGGCCTTGTACTGGAAGTGACGCGGACCGATCGCAAAGCGTAGGTACTGTCTGTGTGACGGGTGAATCGTCACATGAAAGTATGCGTCCTTTAAATCCAGCGTCACCATCCACGCGTTGGCTTCTAGTAGCGGTAGGATGGTCTGTAGAGTGGTCATACGGAATTTCTTGTAGGTGATGAACGCATTGAGGTTCCGCAGATCTAAAATGGGACGAAGTCCGCCATCCTTTTTTGGGACCGTGAAGTAGCGGGAGTAGAACCCCCGCTGAAGGTGTTTTGTTGGTACCTGTTCTATGGCATCCTTTAAGAGGAGGGCTTCGACTTCCGACAATAGGGTGTCGGAGGGAGGGGTGGTTACGAAGTACGATTCTTGTGGAATCTGGAAAAATTCTATTCTGTAGCCTTCTGCTACAACCGACAGTGCCCATTTGTCTGTCGTGATACGTTGCCATGCTAGTAGGAAGGGGGATAGACGGGTGGGAATATCGGAGCGAACGGGAGAGTCAAAGACTCTGCTTGTTCGGCTTGGGTGGTTTAGTCTTAGGAGCGGAAGCGGACAGGAATCGTGGCTTATGGCCATAAGGTTTCTGTTGATAGACAGTAGACGGTGGTCTCTGCCATTGGGGTTCAGTGGGAGATCTTCGCGGTTGCTGTTTGGACCAAGATCTCTGCCATGTTTTCTGCTTCTGTTGTCTCGGTTGTGAGACACCCAAGTTACGAGATGTTTTGATGCTCTTATCTAAATCATGAAGAACTGTGTCCGTCGTGGAGCTGAACAGTCCTTCACCCTCGAAAGGGAGATCTTCCACTAAGGACTTAGTGTCTTGTGGAAGCGAAGTCGACCTCAGCCAGGCGTGGCGACGAAGGGCGACTGCTGAAGTGAGTGTCTTGGACGTGACGTCCGCAGCATGCTTGGATGCGTTAAGCTGATGCTTTGCTAGCACCATGCCTTCCCTCTGGATCTTCCTAGCAAGGCGTTGCTTATCCTCAGGAAGCTGAGCCAGAAGTGGTGTCATCTGTTCCCATAGGGAGTATTGGTACCTGCTCATGCAGGCTGTGTAGTTTGCCGTTTTTATGCCCAATGCACTGGCTGAATAAAATCGTCTTCCGAAAGAATCTAGTTTCCGTCCCTCCTTGTCCAAGGGGGAGGAATGTCCGCTACGTCCCCTAGCCGAGGGGGTCACGATGACTGAGTTGGGCTTGGGGTGGATGAATAGGAATTCTGCCCCTGGCTCTTGGAGCCTATACATGTGGTCCAACCTTTTGTTGGAAATTGGGGTTGAGGAGGGGTGGCCCCAGGATTCTTTGGCAGTGCTCAAGAGCACCGAAATTAGTGGCAACGCTACCGCGGTGGATGTGTCCATCTGTATGATATCGAAGATGGCATTGGTAGCGGTAGGAGTTGGTTGGACCGTGGCAAGCGCCAAGGAATGTGCCATTCGTTTGATAAGTTCTCCATAGGATTTCACATCCTCGGAGGGGGAGATTGGTAAATTTTCAGCCACATCAGGGGATGGTGACGGCTGGATGGGAGATTCGTCATCGGATGATTCGGGAGATTCTGGCATCGAATGGTCGGAATGTTCGGAGGGAGACATAGGGGTCGACGGATCTGGCTGATAAGGAGGGAGGTCGATATCGGGTGATGTGGGCATCGGCATCGTTAGTTTCGGTATCGGTTTCGGTATCGGTATCGGAGTCGGGGCCGGGGGATCTTGGCATCGGGAGACTCTTGACGACGTCGATTGGCGATCCCACTCCGCTGGGTACCATTGTGGAGGTGGCGGGTAGGAGGAACCATACAGGTATCGCCATTGACGGACGTCCCACGGCACCGAAGATGGGGGAAGGCGCCAGTCTCGCTCGCCTCTCGATGCCGGCATCGGGTCAGGCCCTGTCTCGGGACTGCTGTGAGGGATCTGCGTCAGCTCGATGTCGGGTTCCGAATCTGTGAGCTGGATGGGTCGCGGCATCGGGGAGACGGGGCTGCCCCGGGGTCGCTCGCGCCCAGGAGGGTCACGCTGTGGAGACCCATGCTGGGTCATGTCGGACGCGGGATGCGTCGACGAAGCACTCGAGGTTTTGTGCTTCAGCTTGCCCTTACCCTCTTTGCCCTCCTTACGCTTCTTAGCGGGAGTTCGTGGCAGTGAGAGGGGTCTTTTCGATGCCGACTTCTCAGTGCCGGAAGGGCTTCGCATCGGTGGCGATGTCGGGCCCGTCGGTACCGATGGGGATGTTGCCGAGGCGTCGGCTGCGGACATCTTCGGTGACAACGCTGCCTCCAAGAGAGCCACTCGGAGTCGGGCCGCCCGGTTCTTACGAGTTTGTTTGGAGAACGCGGCGCAACTCGAACAGGAGTCGACGCGATGCGACTCGCCTAGGCACAGCAAGCAGAGGGAGTGCTTGTCTGGGGGGGGGGATTTTACTCCCACACTTAAGGCAGCGTTTAAAGAAACCCCACCGCTGGGCCATAGGCCGGGCGGGGAGTAGAAGGAGGAGAATCCAAAAGAGAGTCCAGGAAAACAGTCCGTAGGTCAAGTAAAGTCCAAGAAATCAGTCCGAAAGGCCTTTCCAAAGTTGGAAAAAGAAGAAACAAAAGTTAACTACCGACCGGAGCGGAGAGGGGGTCCTCACGACGCGGCGGTCAGAAGAGAACTGGCGGGATCCTCGTGCCTCTCCCCGGGTCATGCGCAGTGGGACGTGCACGTGACCGGGGAGCTGGCGCGAAAATCCGTTAGGCTTTGAAGATTACCGATCGGGATCGGCGCAGGCGCACTTTATCCCAGAGGTGTGATGCACAGAGACCACGAAGAAGATCCCAAGCATATCAGAGTGACTTCCTCCCCTCAAGAGAGAAGGAAGTACTCCTTCACCCAAAGAGTCATTAACAGGTTGAATTCACTGCTGCAGGAAGTGCTGGAAGCTACAAGCATAGACAGTTGCAAGGGAGAACTGAATAAACACATGGAGCAGGGGTGTCGAGTTTTCAAATTCCCGGGGGGGGGCCACTTGCACGCGTGTGCCGGGACGATATCACCGCTGCCTCTCTCCTTCGCCTAACCACTCCTCCCTTCTTCCCTCTCCCTCCCTCCCTCCCTCCCTCCCTCTGGGGGCCATCTGGGCGACTGCCCAGCGTGATGGCGTCACCCAGAAGAGGATGATGGGGGTCGTAGTCCCGACCGGCGCAGAAAAATAAACTCCTGGACTTTTTAAAGGGGAAAGAGAGTAGGAGGGATGCAAGTCACAAGGAGGGATGCAAGGCCGTCTTTCAGACATCAGTGATGGACTCTAAAGGATCCCCCCCAATGCCAGCCCCCCTTCTTCCCTCCAAAGCCAGAGGAGGAGGAGGAGATTCTTCTGCAAAGCCAGCCTACCCCCCCAACAAGAATCCAACCGATACAGACCCCCCAACTGCTGCAATTCTCAGCTAGACAGTTGAACAGAACCCAGCCAACTCAGGGCCCCCACCCCATGCAAAGGCTTGTGGGAGTCGTAGTCCGCATGTTGCACCGAGCCATTCGTTCCTCCACCCACCCATTGGCTTGCTGCAACCTTTCCAATGCGAGGAGTTCTCTCTCTCCAGCCCCCTTCGAGGGAAATGCAGGTTGCAAATTTAGACACACCGCCCACGCACTCCGATCCCGGCAGGGGAAAGGAGGGAACAACAGTGGTGAAACTACATTTCACATTGTGCATACCACAAAAGAAACTACCCCCTCGCTGGGCATTTGCTTGGATGGCCCTGGGAGGGAGGGAGGGAGGGAGGGAGGGAGACAGGAAGGA
Organism: Lepidodactylus listeri; assembly: GCA_029233225.1. Classification (NCBI taxonomy): domain Eukaryota; kingdom Metazoa; phylum Chordata; class Lepidosauria; order Squamata; family Gekkonidae; genus Lepidodactylus; species Lepidodactylus listeri. The sequence continues at coordinate 102,882,593 of JARCFY010000008.1, forward strand.
GTGGGTGCAGAAGAGCCAAGCGGGGGGGAGAGAGAGGTTCTTGTGGCAGCGGCGAGCGGGCCTAGGAAGGGCCCTGGAAGGCGAGGAGGCGTGATGGGGAGGTGCAGCGGTGCGTGCTCCGTTTCGCCGGGAGGGCTCAGTTCCCCCTGGGAAATTTTGGGGTTGGCCCGAGCCCTTGAGCCCCCCATAGTTGACGCCTATGATATGGAGCAGAGGTCCATGAGCGGCTATTAGCCTTAATGTATCGATGGAATACTCTGACCGGAGCAGTGATGCTCTGTATTTTTGGTGCTTAGGGGGGCAACAGAGGGAGGGCTTCTGGAGTTCTGGCCCCACTAGTAAACCTCCTGATGGCACCTGGGTTTGGGCCACTGTGTAACACAGAGTGCTGGCCTGGATGGGCCATTGGCCTGATCCAGCATGGCTTCTTTTATGTTCTGATGTAAATCAACATTGCAATGTAGCTGCCACTAAAACAACATTATTTTAACTTTCACAGCCAACTAGATCTCCAGGGGCCAGTCAGAAGCCCTGCTGGGCAGGAGCCGAACTTAGCCCCACCCACTTTCTAATGCACTTAGAAAAGGTGTTGGTGGGGTGCCATGATGGCCATGGGCACCATGTTGGGGATCCCTGCCTTGGATCATACAGTGCTGTCTCTTCCAAAAGCAAGCAGTTGCTGGCATACACCAGTTACAGCATTCTCCCTTCTCTTCCTTTTCCCTTGCTCTCCACAGTCAATAATTTTTCCTCTATTTTTTGGGGGGGAGGAAGGTTCCATATTTGCCAAAGGTACAGACTTCAGTGGGCCATGGAGATGATAGCAATTGGCCAAGCATGCCTACGCCCACTGCCATCATCACTGCAGCCTTGCCCAAGCCAAGCAGATCTTGCAGCACAGCCAACACCATGTTCTAGTCTGTCCCTGGAATAAAACCAGTACAAAACCAATTCCCAGCAAAATACACAAGTGTCAGTTAAAAGATTCTTTCCCTGCATAGTCCAAAAGATCTGAGAGCTGTAGTTAGCCTCTAAAACCAGATCCTGCATATCCATCAGTTTACTGTTTTCTTGCTTGACTCTTTCAGCTCCTTTTGCATTGTATCCATTTTTGCATTGAGAGTAGTCATTTGGTCCACCAGGGGTCGCAATAACGCGGAAAGCATTGCGCTCATCTCTGTGGTATCAGCCTTTGAACTCGGAACAGCGCTTCCTAGTTTCGGGGAAGGTTTCGGTTTCCCCGCCATTATTGCTTCTTTGCTATTGTTTACAGTTAGATAAGATGGATCAAAGAAGTGATTTTCTTAACGGCACTTATATCGTTTTAAAGCTTTTATCTTCAAGCATGTGATCCTGCCCTCCAGCAACTTACAAACACTTTTACACACTCAGTAACGCCGTGGGAAAGTCCCGTAAGTACGCTTCGGTAACGGAAGGGGGGGGGGATTTTCAGTCCGTCCACCCCCTTCCCCGCTTATTTTACATTCCGTCTTTGAGACTCACGTTTTCACCTTGCGTATCGGGAGTGTTGTGGTTTCATCGCTTCGCATTCTCTGCTGCTTCTCGGTTTGTGCTTGCAGCCATAAAGGCTTCCACCGTGGGGGAACCTACGGGGGTGATGAGGGGGACCTCGATCCCACGGTCGCCACCGCCGGGAGAGATCCCTTCTCGTGCCACCCCAGGCTGAGCCCCTTCACTGAGGTCTCTGGGGGCTTGGCACCGGTCCAGAGCCCCTTCTCCCCACCGGGCACGGACCGCCTCTCCCGCTCGAGCGGAGAGAGGCGTCCGCCATTAGGCGCATCTCTTCCGGAAGTCCTCCTGCATATCCATCAGTTTATATCATCTTTCCCAAGTGCATCATCCAAAGAGTAGATGTGTAGGTCTGGCTCTTGTCATACTTGAATGGGAGATCAGCATGGAAGTCAAGGGTTGCTATGCAGAGGCAAACAATGGCAAACTACCTGTGCTTGTCCCTTGCTTTGAAAACCCTATGGGGTTGCCATAAGCCAGCTGTGACTTGATGGCCCTTTTTTACCACTAAACCCCATTAAATGTAATGGGATTTATTCTCCAGTAAGCATGCTTAGGGCTGCAGCCGTGTTTCTCAGAAACAGCAGACCCCAATGCCATATCATCAACTTCTTCAGAACTGCTGACATATCTTAGAAGCAGTTTGCCCTTCCTCTGCAGTGTGGGAGGACTAACTGACCTAAACAGGTCCAATGCCTAGATAGGATTATGAAGCCAGCTGCCAGATTCTCTGGATAGTGGGATGCAAGTAGATTTGTGCCAAGTTATTGGCAGCCACTGATGGACCTTAAATATATGATGATAATCTTATGTTGTTCCATCCCCCACCACACAACCGCAGGGCTGGGATGTGGCATTTCTATTGCAACCACAGAAGACCAGTTCCAACTACACTGAGAAGACCACCACACTTTGACAGCTAGTCAAACTCCTCCCAGCCCCAGCCCAGGGTTCAGTCGTGGTTAAACCATCTAATAACATATTTCTTTAAACTTTACAAATCTAGCTCCCCGGCTCATTTCTGCTGGACTCCAAATGGAGCAAGAGCAAGATTTATTCAGATGTTCAAAGGAAAATATTTGCCAAACTGAATCTTCATCAGTCAACTGAGTTTGCTACTTGTGAAAGCAGCTGCCCTAATAAACATTTATTTCCACAAAACTATGTGGGATAATGGGAACATCAGTCACAAAGCCAGGCAGAAAAAGAAAGGGTGGGAGTTCAAGCCCACCACTGGGGGGCAGAAGGGAGTTCCCCACTTCATCTCCACAAAAGATGGGCGACATCTTTGCCCCTATTTTTGGAAACTCTTGAATTATGAAAGCAGAGAATCTGCAGCATGTGGGAAATGATAAAAACAGGGCCGGTTCTCCAGCCAACTACCAAAGCAATTGCTTGTGGCAGAACAACAAGGTGCACACCAAGGCACTGCAGGAACTCAGCTCACTGTCAGCAGCATGGAGAGAAACTGGCATCCCCTCCTGGGCCTGCACTACCACCTGCTGGATCCAAGCCAAGCCTCAGAGGCACTGCTGCAGGGACTTGTCTTGGACCTGGATGGAAGCAACACAAGCCCAGGAGCGAATGGGTGTACCTTGCTTGGGGCAACAAAATACCTTGACTCAAATCTCAGTAGAAAACACTGATGAAGAAAAGAACATTGAATATTAACATAGCGATGCACATTTAAGCACTGCAGTGGCATGCTAGAACTCTTAACTTGAAAGTAGCATGCCCTCTTCAGACTGCTTAAGGTCCTTTTCCATCCTCTTGTGTTGGCTCCATACATCCTGCTGTCAGCCTTCTGCATCCTGCTAGGACCTCATGCCTCCACCCTTTTTTATTTATACCTTAGAGTACTTAAAGTGATGCACAGTATGAAATTAAGAAGAAGAAGAAGAAGAGAAGAGATTGGATTTATACCCTGCCCTTCACTCACTTGGAGTCTCAGAGCAGCTTACAAACTCCTTTCCCTTCCCCTCCCCACAACAGACACCCTGTGAGGTAGGTGGGGCTGAGAGAACTCTTTCCCAAGCTGTACTTGAGGGAACAGCTGGTACAGAGCTATGGCTTGCCCAAGGTCATCCAGCCAGGTGCAAGTGGAGGAGTGGGGAATCAAACCCGGTTCTCCCAGATTAGAGTCCACGCACTTAACCACTACACCAAACTGGCTAGTATAAGTATAACAAAACCAAGAGGTCCTTAAAATGTCTTAACTACCAAAATAAAAAAGCCGCAAAGATAATAAACCCTACAATATTCAAGCCCAAACTGCACCTTTAGTATAGGCAGCCCTTGCTTTAGAACCCAAAGTGTATTTACTTTCTATTTAGATACAAGTAATTTCTTTACTTTTATTTGCTTTTGAATCTCCCAGTGGATGCCCAAGGCAACGTACATCATCATTCTCCCCTCTTCTGTTTTTTTATCCTCAGAACAATAACCCTGTGAGGTAGATTCTAGCAAGAGAGTGTTGAAGTTAGTATTAGATTTATGCATAACTTTACCCCTGAAATTCTGTGGTTGGTTCTGCCTTCTACAGTGGCCATGTTGTGGTGGCACCCACCGCCGTGTGGCAGAATTCCAAAGGCACCCAAGGGGCTCAAAAATGTGAGGGACCCCTGCTCTGGCTAGTACAGAATGCTGGCTAGGGAAAAGCTTGAGGCATATGCTAGAGGCTGTTCTTCTTGACTCCCTAGGTTGTGTGACCACACAGCCCTCACACCATAAGATGAAGCATCACAAGACAGGATCAGTTCCTTTGTTGGGTCAAAATGGACCAGCAGATTTGAAGATTTCAGTAGACTCTTCAGTTTGTGAAAAGCTTCTTCTTGCTTGTGCCACCGGTACCGGACAGTGTCTTTCCTCAAGAGGAAATGTAAAGGTTCCAATAGGGCTGAGATATTTGGAAGAAACTGAGGATAATAATTTAACACCCCCAAAAAAGCTTGGAGTTCTGTTGTATTTTGCAGTGCTGGGGCCTTTTCAATAGCCATAACTTTATCAGCCAGAGACTGCACTCCTTCTTTGTTGATTTTATATCCCAAATACTTCAGGCTTCATGAAAAAGCATTTGTCCTGTCTTAAGTGCGGGCCAGATTCCTCTAATCTTTGGAGTACTCACTCAAGCGTCATCATCTTTACTAGTGATAAGGATATGATCAATCCTAACCTCTAGCCCAGGAATCTCTTTCAACAGGTGTTCCATAGCTCTCTGAAATATGCCAGGGGCTGAAGAAATGCCATAAGGTAACTGACTGTATTGGTACAAGCCTTTATGAGTCTTTATTGTGGTGAATTTCTTGCAATCCTCTTCCAGTTCTATCTGTTGGTAGGCTTGGGAATGGATATGTCCAACTTGCTAACGTGTTAACCTCCTCCAAGCATAGCCAGTAGGTCCTCTGTACGTGGAATTGGGTAATTGTCTAATCTGGAGGATTGATTTACTATAACTTTATAGTACCCATAAATGAGAACAGTTTTATCAGATTTGGCTACTGGGACAATGGGAGTGGCCCATTCTGAAAACTTCACAGGAGAGATGAAAACTTCACAGGAGAGATGATGCCGTCCTTCTCCAACCTGTCCAGTTCAGCCTCAGTCTTGTCTCGGAGAGCATCTGGAACAGGCATAGGTTTAAATTACTCTGGCTGATTCCCCTCCTTTTTATATATTCTTGCTTTGACGCCATTTAAGGTCCCCAGTTCTTCTTGGAACACTGCAGCATGAGCGCTCAGGACCTTTTGTACTGCTGGCATTCCCTTCAGTCAGGGGTCATTTCGTAGAAAAAGAGGTGCAGGAGCTCATTAGCATAATTCATTTGCATAACTCATTTGTATATGCCACACCCCCTAACATACCGGAAGTGTGTCAGAAGGCAACACCCACCCCTCAGTTCCACTCCATAGGTGAGTGAAACTGACCTGCTCTTCCTCCATTCCTTTCCCCATCCAATACTTTGTGCAATAAAAATAAGCGTAAAGAACACACCCTCATTCTTTTCCTGCTCCCTTGAAACCACTAGGTTTCGAGTAGACTTGAGATACCCAGGACATGTGCACCACCCATCCCTTTCCCTTCCCCTCCCCACAACAAGACACCCTGGGAGGTAGGTGGGGCTGAGAGAGGTATTTTGAGAACTGCTCATGAGAGAACAGCTCTGAGAGAACTTGTGACTGGCCCAAGGTCACACCAGCAGCTGCATGTGGAGGAGTGGGGAATCAAACCCGGTTCTCCCAGATTAGAGTCCAACTCCTGGCCACTACACCACCTTGAGCAAGTCTCTGGAAAAGCAGCACACAGTCATAAAAGGAACAATGATAAAATTATCAATATTAAAACAAAACATTAAAAACAATAAAGAGCCTAGCAGGGCTTTCCCCGGGGCGCTGCGCCTCTGCACTGCTCAGGGAAGCCGAGGAGGGGGCGGGGCTTGGTCATGTGCCCGCCCCCTGGGCTCCTCATATATATAATATATATATAAAATTTAACAAAAATGGAGGGGGGAATGACCACCTTGAGAATGAACTGAGGTAACTTAGAGGCTAATCTTTTTCACAGGACATGTAATTGGCAGTTTGAGGGGGTGAGTAGGGTTGCCAGCCTGGAGGCCCCCCGCTTTTACAACTGATCTCCAGCTGACAGAGTTCAGTTCCTCTGGAGAAAATGGCTGCTTTGAAGGGGGGACTCTATGGCATTGTACCATGCTGAGGCCCCTCCACTCCCCAAATGCCGCCCTCTCCCGGATCCACCCCCAAAGTCTCCAGGTATTTTCCAACCCAGAGCTGGCAACCCTAAGGGTGAGGTTTCCATGTCATGAGCAATGGTTCCTACTTGGAGCTTGTGCTCAGCCTGATTCCTTCCTTCAGCAGGCAAAAGATCCCCTTACAATGCCAATGCAAAAGGAATAGTCTTTAAAATATGCAGCTGCTTCTCTGGGATAGATACAACGGCTTCTGTGGATGCTGTCAAGCATTCTCCAAGCTCCTCCAACATGTACACTTTTGTGCACAGAACGTTGCCTTGAAACAGCGCAATGTGCAGTATTTATTACCAGTGTTCACAGTGTGATTAACATTGTTTGGATATTAAGAATGCCTCTGACCTTTCCCTTCTTATGTTGAAAGGGAAAGAGAAAAGAGCTATTTACTGAAGTCAGCAGGAGTCTTCCCTGCTGGGCTCAGCCTCTAGGATCAGGGAAGGAAGAATGGTAGAAAGTAACCAGGAGCCTCGTTTCTGTCAATAATCAGGGCTTTTTCAGGCTAGACTTTTCTTGAGAAGCTGGAGATCCGTGGCAACCAAATGGCAAGCCTCACAATATCCTGTCCACAACTCTCCAAGACAAGTAGCCCTGCAGTTCAGCCTTTGGCACACTTTCACACCAAACAATGGAAAGATGGGTACTCAGGCATGAAATTCTGTGACTCGGGTCAAGGGTCCCTCAACCTGACAAGTGATCCAACGAAGAGATCAATAGTGTGGGAGAAAGGAGCAACAGGCACTGAAGACTGTTTCAAAAGTATGTGTGTCCAGGGGTCATTTCGTAAAAAAAGAGGTGCAGGAGCTCATTAGCATAACTCATTAGCATAACTCATTTGCATATGCCACACCCCCTAACATACCGGAAGTGTGTCAGAAGGCAACACCCACCCCTCAGGCTCCACTCCACAGGTGAGTGAAACTGACCTGCTCTTCCTCCATTCCCTTCCCCATCCAATACTTTGTGCAATAAAAATAAGCATAAAGAACACACCCTCATTCTCTTCCTACTCTCTTGAAACCACCAGGTTTCAAGTAGACTTGAGACACCCAGGGCATGTGTACCACCCATCCCTTTCCCTTCCCCTCCCCACAACAAGACACCCTGTGAGGTAGGTGGGGCTGAGAGAGGTCTTTTCAGAACTGCTCATGAGAGAACAGCTCTGAGAGAACTTGTGACTGGCCCAAGGTCACACCAGCAGCTGCATGTGGAGAAGTGGGGAATCAAACCCGGTTCTCCCAGATTAGAGTCCAACTCCTGACCACTACACCAAACTGATGGGGTGGAAGCTGCTGAAGGGTTGGTGAAATTTCTCCAGTACTTATATGCCATGTGCCCAGATAAAAAATGGTATACTGCGAAAATTTATATGCCACCTTGAGCAAGTCTCGGGAAAAGCAGCACACAGTCATAAAAGGAACAATGATAAGATTATCAATATTAAAACAAAACATTAAAATCAATAAAGACCCTAGCAGGGCTTTCCCCGGGGCGCTGCGCCTCTGCTCAGGGAAGCCGAGGAGGGGGCGGGGCTTAGTCATGTGCCCGCCCCCTGGGCTTCTCACTCCCAGAGCTGCGCTCCTGTGCGCTCCCGCTCCAACGGACCCCTGTGTGTGTCCTACCTTAGAAACTCCTATATTTGAAAGTTGTGAAGGGGGAGCCTTTCCAACATCAGCCTACACATCTCATCTTTATTATCAACCTTCCTCCAAGGAGCTCAGGGCAATGCACATGCTCCTCCACTAAATATGGCTCCCACTTTAAGGTTGTGCTTGGTCTCATTCTTTGCATAAGCAGGAACTCCCCTAACAATGCCAGTTCGTGTCCAGGGGCTTTTCTTAGCTAGATACAATCGTTTTTGTCTGCATTGTCAAGCTGGCTCTCCTCTCTTACCTTCACTACAGTGCTGTGAAGCAGGTCTGTCTGCCATTTGGTACCCCAGGATCATTCAGTAAGCTTCATATCAAGCAAAGATACTGAAACACCTGCCAGTCACAAGTGAGGAGCTGGGTTTTTTTTAGCGGCCTGTTCACAAACCGCTCCAGCCTCTTTGCTCAGTTCCGCTTCGTGTATCCAAACAGCAGAGTACAGTCAACAGTATTACACATGTGCATGCTCTCTCGCATCACAGTGGGAGTCCTGGTTTCCCCCCATCCCCCCACAGACCCTTTAAATGCTGTTGGGAAAAGGCACTCTAAGCCGCAAATTCACGGCCTCCCCTCCCCACCTCTTCTCAACAGCATTTAAAAGGACCCTTTAAATGCTGTTGAGAAGAGGCAGGGGCTGCATGCCTCTTGCCAAAAGCATTTAAATAGACCCTTTGAATGCTTTTGGCAAGAAGCAGTGGGCACCAATGTTCCCTCTAAGCTGTGGAGTCCTGTGAGCAAAAATGCTACCTTGTGAGCTACTGGCATTAAAATTGTGAGCGAGTGATTTGGCTGCTGTACAAATCCGTTTGCTCTGGAGTCATCCTTCCTGAGCCAAGACAAAAATGGGTGAGCCGGAGGCTAAAAAACTGTGAGCTAGCTCACACTAACTCAGCTTAGAGGGAACACTGGCTGGGCACTGGCCTTCAACATGATGATGTCACTTCTGCATGATGTCATCATGTTGGGGATATCCCTGCCCCCTCCAATAATGCCCCCCCCCCCAAAGTCCCCCACCGGGGACTTGGAAGGACCAGTCAACCCTACACCAGATAGTTAACTACATACAAACAACCTAAACCAGATTATGGATTGCTAGTTTCTGAAAAGAGAATTTCAGGGCTCCCACCTCCTTTCCTTTCAGAGGTAATCGTTATCTAGAACCTCTGGTACCAAAATGATTGAACGTATGTGCAGAGTTGCCTTCAATTTATTTAACTTCTTCACCCAAAGAGTGATTAACACGTGGAATTCACTGCCACAGGAGGTGGCAGCGGCTACAAGCATGGGCGGCTTCAAGAGGGAATTAGATAAACATATGGAGCAGAGGTCCATCGGTGGCTATTAGCCACAAGGTATAGATATGAACTCTCAGTCTGGGGCAAGTGATGCTCTGTATTCTTGGTGCTTGGGGGGGGCGCAACAGTGGGAGGGCTTCTAGTGTCCTGGCCCCACTGCTGGACCTCCTGGTGGCACCTGGTGTTTTTGGCCACTGTGTGACAGAGTGCTGGATTGGATGGGCCACTGGCCTGATCCAACATTGGCTTCTCTTATGTTCTTATCACTAACTCCTAAGCCTGTTTAGTCCATGCTCAATAGGATTCACTCTCAATTAAGTGGTTATAGGACTGCAAACTGGAAGAGGTTTGGTTTTCTTTGGATAAGGAAGTTTATGGGTACATGTTATATTCAACTACTGAGTTATCAAAGAAGTTACCTTCCATCACCCTTCTTCAGAGTGTCAGAGTGAGGAAAAGGATAGAGGACAATTTTTCCTCCTCACACAAACACTGTCTCTATTATGACTCACATTCCTCAATCCTCTTCTCCTGGCTTTCTTCTCTTTCTAACAGAAAATGTCTGCCACCTTCTGGTTCTGATGGACCAGGGCTAAATGGCCTGAGTTAAATGTTTGTTTGTTTCAAATTCTGGAGAGGTTCTGAATTTGAATTTGAACAAAAGCAAAAAAAGGCCCTGAGACTTTAAGGAGATTGTACACTAGTTCAGTGTCCTTTGGTAGCCATAAAATGTCTCCATCCGAGAGAGAGTTTTTGATTTTTTTATCTGTTTTCTTCCCTGAGCTAAAGAGGGAAGATTGTAAGGTCTGATTAATAGACTGTTATGAATCCATTGACCAGTCAGGGACTAGGGTTGCCAAGTGTCCCTTACTTACCGGCAGGGGGGAGTCCTCTATCGTCCAGGAGTTTCCCCGGTGCGCGGCGCCTGGCGACGTTGCCCGGAAGTGACGTCATCACATTGGGGGCGTTGCCAGGGCGATGCTCTGGCAATCGCCCCAAAACTCTATGGTATCATAGAGTTTTGGGGCGATTGTCAGAGCGTCGCCCTGGCAACGCCCCCAACATGATGACATCACCTCCGGGTAACGTCATTACGTTGGGGAAGGAAGGTGGGGTTCCCCCCGCCGGCCAAATGCCGGCCGGCGGATCGGGAACCCCTGTAGTGGGGGATCCCCCGCCCCCCCGGGCTGACTTGGCAGCCCTATCAGGGACTGAGTGGGAGCCAAGAGGACAGATCCTTGCCCAAAGCACTAAGATCCTAGTGTGGACTGCTTTAAAGGGGAAGACAAAGCCCTCTTCAGGGACTGAGAGGAACTTGTTTGTTTGCAGTGCTGAGTTAAACCAAGAAAAGACAGAGGCTGGCTTAGTGAGCAGCCAGTGATGCCACCCCCTGTACTGTCTGGAGAGGGCAACAAAGGAAGCATGAAGTAGGAGACTAAAGGCAGCCTGAATTAGTGGGGCGTTACCCCATTTGCCGTATTGGACCAGGCTCCATTGTCAATGCTTATAAATTAAAACTGTTTTTTTTTTTTTTAAGTCTTACTCTTTGGTGTTCATTTAGGTCTGCTATAGCTGAGGTTATTTCATACATGTGTGTTTTCTGCATACTCTTATGGGAGTCATGCTATCCATCCCGTTTCATTTAATTATCTGACTCAACTAACCATGACCTTGGGGGGAAACCAAGTTCACCTACTGAACTGATGCAGCTTGCAAAGCAGAAGGAAATGAAACTGAAACATCACAGTTAATGTGTTGCTGCAAAACTGTTCAACAGCTGCTCCAGCCAGACAGCAGAAAGGTGAGAACATCCAAGACTCAGCTCCTGAGTGACTGCAGCTGTCAAACACAGTACATTTGCCACAAAGTGTGGCAATCTGAGCCTGAAATCTCCCTGCATGTAGCTAGGGGCGCCAAGGGGAAGGGACCAGGGGGACATAATTCCTGGGGGTCAAGTCAGCTGGAGGGCCCCTGAAACCAGCATCATGAGGCATTCAAAATGCATCTCAATTTATTTTACTTCCAATGCAGCTATGCATTGCAGCCACTAGAGGCACAGGGAAGGCAGAATTCAGTAAACAGCAATACTTCCGCTTTCTCTTTGCAGTACCGGTACGGAAGGTTTACTGCAAGGAGGCAAACAATTGGATATCCCGCTAAATCCATCAACCAAACCAGTACTGGAGCAAGGCAAGACAACAGAGAACAGCTCATGGCTGCTATAGTCATTGCTAGGCAGCAGCCTCCTAACAAGGTTGTTGTTTCCAGCAGTCTGCTTCCTTCTTCCTTTCCATCCACCCAGTTCCATAGTCTTGTTTGCTCAGCCAAGGCTTCCCTGTATGTTGTAGAAAATAAAACAACCTTTCTTCTTTTCTGAATTTCTCTTCCTCTTTTTCCACACATTTCTCCTCACATTTACTCTCTGCCTTTCATGAAAGGCCTTCATTTCTTTCTCCCCTCTTCTTATCCCCTCCTTATTTGTCAGTCTTGGTGTAGTGGTTAAGTGCGCAGACTCTAATCTGGGAGAACCAGGTTGGATTCCCCACTCCTCCACTTGCACCTGCTGGATGACCTTGGGCAAGCCACTGCTCTGGCACAGCTGTTCTTGAAAAAGAGCAGTTTCTATCAGAGCTCTCTCAACCCTGCCTACCTCACAGGGTGTCTGTTGTGGAGAGGGGGAGGGAAAGGAGTTTGTAAGCCGCTCTGAGACTCCCTTGGGTAGTGAAGGGCAGGGTACAAATCCAATCTCTTCTTCTTTTCTTCTTCTTAACTCCTTCTCATCCTTTGTTGGCGATTTAGAACATACTTAACAGTAGTACAGAAGCAAACCCTTATTAATATTATGAACAGAAGCTGAGGGGGAGCTAATTTCCCCATCAAAGTTGTAAAACAATGTTTCGCCTTTATATGTATGGTAGTGTAATGTTAATCTGGTTTAGTTGCTACACACGTGGAACAGAAGTTAGAACTTCTCCCCGTAGGGTTGCCAGCCTTCTGTGCTTCTCTGCTGTTTGAGTCTCCCGATGGTGGCTGGAGATCTCTCGCCATTACAACTGCTCTCCAGATGACAGAGGTCAGTTCACCTGGAGAAAATGGCCACTTTGGCGTTATGCCCCATTGAAGTCCCTCCCCAAACTGTGCCCTTCACAGGCTCCACCCACAAAATCTGCAGGTATTCCTCAGCCTGGAGCTGGCAACCCTATCCTCCCCCCTTAATTAGATTTAATTACATTGTAAACACTGCTTTGCTACTTTAGACATTAAAGTTCATATTAGAGAAGAAGAAGAAGAGATTAGATTTATACCCCGCCCTTCACTCACTTGGAGTCTCAGAGCGGCTTACAAACTCCTTTCCCTTCCCCTCCCCACAACAGGCACTCTGTGAGGTAGGTAGTGTGTCTTAGTTTGGGGAAATGTAGCTCCCAAGTCCAAGGTTTTCTTCACCACAGATGTAAGAGAAGAAGAGGAGATTGGATTTATACCCCACCCTTCATTTGTAGTCTCAGAGCGGCTTACAAACTCCTTTCCCTTCCCTGCCCCACAACAGACACCCTGTGAGGTAGGTGGGGCTGAGAGAGCTTTTTCCCAAGCTGTCCTTGAGGGAACAGCTGGCACAGAGCTATGGCTTGCCCAAGGTCATCCAGCCAGGTGCAAGTGGAGGAGTGGGGAATCAAACCCGGTTCTCCCAGATTAGAGTCCGCGCACTTAACCACTACACCAAACTGGCTCCCTTGTTATATTATATAACAAATAACATCTTTTTAGAAAATGTGTTAGCAAAATCAATTCTGATGGTCCCACTACTTCTCATTCAGCACTGCTACATAATCAGTTTGCACCTGTGCTTATGCTAGATACAAGGGTAAACTGAAATAAATTTCTTACTCATTTACTTACTAAAGGTTTATTGTTTTTGTGAACTAAAGTTTTTGTGAACTACAGCCAACTTCCTCAGATGTAAGACATGTATTCTATATTGTTATACATATGTGTGTTCGAATGTAAAACTACAACATTAGACACATATTTTAGAAGAAGAAGAGATTGGATTTATACCCCACCATTCACTACCTGAAGGAATTTCAGAGCAGTTTACAATCTCCCTCCCTTCCTCTCCCCGCAACAGACACCCTGTGAGGTAGGTGGGGCTGAGAGAGCTCTGAGACAACTACTCTTGAGAGAACAACTCTGAGAGAACTTGTGACTGACCCAAGGTCACATCAGCTGCTGCATGTGGAGGAGTGGAGAATCAAACCCAGTTCTCCCAGATTAGAGTCCACACTCCTAACCACTACACCAAACTGGCTTTAGTTCAAGGTCATGCAGGGAGCAGATGGAATCTTTGTCTGGGGGCCCATGGTGGTTCTCAGCAACCCTGCCCATAGTCCAACACTGTTAACAGGGCACCTGACAAACCAAACTAGATTTACAAGAGAACAGTTACATTTCCCGAGCACAGGATGGGTACTCACAAAACGATGGTTGTGTCTGGGGATATCAGCAAATATGCCCTGTGCATATATAATTATGCTAGTCTACATTATTCAGGAACCCAGTCTGCAGTACCTAGTGTTTTCCACACAGGGAGGGGCTTGTTTGGTTTCCACACTGTAGATTTCTTCACATTGTCAGACCTCTCTGTGTGCCAGCCCCACCCCAGAAGAGGAAACAGCTTTTGGGTTGTTTTTAACCAGCAACTGGCATACTGGCATAGTGTTATAACCAGGAGTCATTTTCAGCCGGAACGAGCTGGAACAGCGTTCTGGCAGTAACGAGCCCTCAAGCCCCACCCCCAGCAGCCCTCTCAGTCGGGCCAGGAGGAGTGGGAAGCCCCCTGAGTCTCTCCGCTTTTGCAGAGAAATTGGGGGGGGGGGGGCGTGTTAAATGCCTTTCTTTCCCTTCCCCAGATCAGGAAGGAGAAAGAAAGGTAACATGCTAGATTTCCCTGCCTGATCTTCTCCAGGTGCCCCGCAGCTTGTTTACCTGCCTGTCCTTTCCTTCCCCAGCCAGTCCACTACGGCAGGTTGGCTGAGGAAGGGAAGGGCAGGCATGTAGACATACCCCATTCCTTCCCTGAGTCTGCTCTAGAGCTACAGGAAGTGTTTTGGGTATATTTCAGCATTCCTGCAGAAGCAAAGAACTAACTGATGGGGAAACAGTTGGAATTCAGTCTCCCATCTCGATTTCCAGAAGCTTAGACTGAGAGGGCTGAAAACCACAGAGTTGTTAGTGAGACATTCAAAGTCTTCTGAAGTTACCTCCTAACACCCCCAAGTTTAAAAAACAGAGGAGAGGCAGCGTACCACCGGCTTTTCTGAAGTTTTTCCCTACATTTAAAAAAAAAGCATTTAGGACTTACATATATTTAAAAATTCCCAGCAAAGAGCCAAAATTAAGAAAATCTCCATAAATGATGCGCAATTCTTTTTTTAAAAAAAGTTTGTTCTTAACCCCTCACCATTCTGCTTCACCCTTTGAAGTTAAAAAACAACCGTGTCTCTCCCACAAGTCTCCCACTGACCTTTTCAGCAAAGAACAGCCTCTGCTGGCCGCTGGACTGTCATTTGCACAAAATGCCCCATATAATAAATGAATGTCTTATAAGCTGTAGGGCAGCACAACCGTTACAATGAGGGATTGTTAAGAAACAAGCAGTATTACTGTTGCTCTGGTGATTTAAAAAAAGAAACTCTCTCAAGGGCAAATTAAAAGGGAAAAAAAGAATGATCCGCAGGGGTTATATTAAATCTTTTTTTTAAATGTTGACACTTGAAAAAAGTGCTGTAATTGCCTAGGGACTTCCTTGCTTTTTAATTGCTCTTAATGAAGTGAGTAGGTTTTATTTCGAAATAAATACTGGGGGAGATCCAGACAAAGCGTAGCCCTTTTTCAGTCCCATTCATTCGAACTGGGAGTCAATGGAACTTTGTAAAAGGCTGAATTTCATTCACTGTTGACTCATTTGGAAGTGATAGCTGTATAAATATATTCCTATACCTTTAGTCCTGAGCTGGCAATCATTAACTATTTCCTATGTGTAATTCAGAACAAAGATAGACTTGTATGTGAAACAGCTGTTCAGTCAAGATTTTGCAGATAAAAGCACAATGAAACCCGCAACCCTGAATTTCCTGAAAAACTATAGTTTTTGATGTCTCTAAATTATTTAAACACTTGGCTGCCTTTTGGGTTCAGTGACACAAAGTGATTCATCTTTGACAGTCTTATTAATTTAATCTTTAATATTAGCTGGGCCTGTTCATGCAAGCAGTTGTCCAACTAGGAATACCTCTTCTTTCTCCCCCCCACACCTCAATTTGGTTTACAAATTTTGAAAAGAATCTGGTTAATTGCACCATATCAAGCCCATGACTAACAACTCTCCTAATTGATAAACTCCCCACATAAAGTCATGCGCCAGTCATGGAGAGAGCTTCTGCACCAGGTACCACCTGGCATGCGTTGCACTAGTACAAAAATTATTCTGTACTTGGTGGTCTGGAGACAAACGGAGCACCAGGCTAGCATTGCCAGGCCAAGCTTGGCCACTGGTGGGAGGGTTGAGCACACAATATACACTGCGCTGCCATGTTCATTTCTGGGGAAATCTGGAAGAAGAAGAAGAAGAAGAAGAGAAGAGATTGGATTTATACCCCGCCCTCCACTCCCCAAGGGAGTCTCAGAGCGGCTTACAAACTCCTTTTCCCTTCCCCTCCCCACAACAGACACCCTGTGAGGTAGGTGGGGCTGAGAGAGCTCTTTCCCAAGCTGTCCTTGAGGGAACAGCTGGTCCAGAGCTATGGCTTGCCCAAGGTCATCCAGCCAGGTGCAAGTGGAGGAGTGGGGAATCAAACCCGGTTCTCCCAGATTAGAGTCCGCGCACTTAACCACGACACCAGACTGGCTCTCATCACTGGAAGTGATGTAGAATAGCTTGAAGAATCACTGGAAACTCAAACTGTAGAGTTTCTGGTGGTTCCTAGAGCTAGCCTATCTCGTGACCAGGTTTTCCCTTTATTTTATTTTTTTATCTCACCATAGCAAGAGGTCTGGCAGCCTTACCCCAGGCAAAGAAGCAAACATAGAAGAAGCCTTGAAAAACCAGGTCAGGATCGGTGAGATGGAATCCTATTGCATCTGTGTCACCCGATTATTGCTGGTTTGGTGGTGCCAATACTGCCACCTGTGATGGGCAGGCCTGTAGCCATGGGGGGGGGGGAGACTTGGGACTACACCCTCTCCCAAATCTACCCTGCCCCCAGAAGGGGCTGGGCTGCGGCCAAGAAAGAGGGGAGGCAGAGGAACGGCCTCGCTGGGTCTTCTGGCTTCCTCAGCTGACTTCTCAAAGCCAGAAGATCCGGTCAGGCTGCACCTCTCCCTCCCTTCCTGCTGGCTCCCTCCCCTCCTGAGAGGGCTGGGCTAAGTTCAGGGAGTAGGTGTTTAGTCTGCACCCTGGGATCTGCAGCCTTCCCCATCCCATGCCTTGAACAATGGAGGAAGCCCGGCAGATGCTGGGGGTGGGGTGGGGAGTGTTTTGCCAAGCCGTGTCAGAAAAGGGTTATTTTAAAGCTCCTTATTAGGGCAGGGATGTCAAAGGAAGTCGCTGAGACAAGTCCTGCCCCTGGGTTGCTTCTGCCCTCCCTCCCCACACACTTACCCCAATGCCTGCAAACTCCATGTAGGTGTAAAGCAAGTGTGGCAAGTGAGGAATGCCCAGGCCTTTGCTAGAGTTGGTGGAATCCCTGATTTCTAAGCAGGCTTCCCCATGAGTAAATCCCACAGGGTTTCAGCGGTGCCTCCAAGTCAGCCCGCAAAGGGGAGGGTGGCCCGCCAACCCCCACGGCAAGATCCCAGGCAGGTTTACCGGGGGGTAAGTCCGAAGCGAGATTAAATCTCTCTACAACGTGACCACCCAAGCCCAGGCAGGGCAGGCTTGCTCAAAAAGTTAGTGCCACTTTCAGCCCCAACGACAGAGGAGATTTATTCCCAAAATCAGTGGATGGACATAATACCTTGAGCCCAGGTCTCTTTTCTCAGGAGTAAAGTCCACTCTATTTAATGGGGAAAGGGGAAAGTACCAGGGTTTAAGGAAAAACTAACACACACACACACCCGTAAAAAAAATTAAGCCATACCCACTTCTTGGAAGCCCACCCCTGCTATCTGGCAGTGGCTTAAAATGCTTGCTCTGTATGGACACATAATGGCTGCCCCCTAGGGCTGCCAAGTCAGCCTGGGGGGCAGGGGATCCCCCGCTACAGGGGTTCCCAATCCGCCGGCCAGCATTCGGCCGGTGGGGGAAACCCTACCCCCGAAGTCATCCAGCCTGGACGACTTCCCCCACGTAATGACGTCACCCGGAAGTGACGCCAGCACGTTGGGGGCGTTGCCAGGGCGACACTCTGGCAATCGCCCCAAAACTCTATGATACCATAGAGTTTTGGGGCGATTGCCAGAGCATTGCCCTGGCAATGCCCCCAACGTGCTGACGTCACTTCCGGTGACGTCACCCGGCTAGTGGAGGACTCCCCCCCCCGCCGGTAAGTTTAACAGACTTGGCAACCCTACTGCCCCCAAGAAAAAAAAATCTGGCTACGGGCTTGGATGGAGGTGCTGCAGCTCAGCTGAAGGTAGTCCCAGAGATATAGGGTCAATAGTGCATAGGAGAGCTCAAGTTTACACTGTATACCACCAATCACAACTGGCCTCACCCTCCCACATGGTTACTTTTTCTTTTCTTGTCTTTTTTGCTGCTGAGAGCAGGTCCGGCCAAAGCCAGCAGGTGGAAACTGATGGATTTCCCAAATCAAAGTGGAAATACACTACTCGAATATTTCCATCTATCTGTGTTTACATTCTCAAGCCTCAGTGGTAGCTGTGTCAGTGAGGACTTCCTCCCAGGCCTCATTTCGTAGCAGGAGCTCCTCTGCATATTAGGCCACACACCCCTGATGTAGCCAATCCTCCAAGAGCTTACAGTAGCCCCTGTAAGAAGAGCTCTGTAAGCTCTTGGAGGATTGGCTACATTAGGGGTGTGTGGCCTAAAATGCAAAGGAGCTCCTGCTACGAAATGAGCCCTGCTTCCTCCGAAGCAACAACATGTCCCCATTTTTTTGCTTGTTTCTGAGCCACAGTGAAGCAGAACATTTTCTGGTGCCTGACCGAGGAGTTACCCTGTGCCCACAAGTAGATCAGCAATTCTATCTGCTGGCAAGCTCCCACTGTATCATAGTTCCCTTTTCAAGGCACCTGGGTCCCATTTCTAGACACCCCTACTGGGGTGGACTGACCCTTGGACTTACTGGGAAAGTCACTGGTGAGCCAGTGCATGGTAGAGTCACTGAGGGTGTGTTCAGATGCACTGTTTGATCTGGCTTCGATACTCTTCGAAAACGGATCAAATGTGCATGTTCAGACAGCATCAGCTCCCTCCCATCCCCAGCCGTTGCTTTCCGGAGCAAATTCCGGAGCAAACCATAGTATTTTGTTACCAGGTCCTGAGTGGTGTTTTCTCAGCTCTCCCGGTTGAAAGTGCAGTTTCCTCTGTGTGATCGCTCCACTGCCATCAAGCCACTTCTGAGTCTTTAACACACACCCCGCCGCGGAGGCCAGAGGCTTCTGCTTTTCGCCCATTTTTATTTTTGCACCTGCGACATGCGCATAAGCGCAGTTTCAGGCGAAAAGTTTGAAGGGACGTGTTCTCTCACGGCGGTGAAATCACGGTGCTTGGGGAACTGTGCCAGGATTTGCTCTACTGCTTTTGCGCATGCACAAGGGTGTAGTTTTTCAAATCTCCAGATGAGTGCCAACACGCATGCAAAAACTTAGAAACAAACAAACAAACAAAAACCCCTGACATACACTCCCATGTGATCGTGATTATCTGGAGTAAAAAAACCTTGCATTGAAGTGGGACGATTTGAACTGGCTCCAGCATGCCATCTGAACACACCCTGGGAGTCAAGAAGAAGCTGAGTCAAAGGCCCCTTCAACCCTAGCAATGCCTCATGGGCTGGTCATCTAGAGTCCGGTTATGGCGAGCAACCCCAGTGGAGTTGCTGTCACCACAGAGGCCATTTAACTCAACTTGTTCCAAGGCTCACTTAGCATCCCAACCTGCTGTGATGCAATATTTTCAATACCACTATCTTGCTATGGGTCAGCAATAATATGGATCTCTATCTGCAACTATCTATATTCCCAGCATGGCATGCAACTTCTCACCTCTGTGTCATTCCAAGATAGCAGGCATCCTATCTCTGCTTGGAGGAGTTTACAAAACTACAGAGAAATATATTAATCTGTGAATCAGGCCAGGGCATAAAAATGGTGCAGTTAAAGTACGTTCAAATCAGTCTATACAGACAGAGATTGATGTCTTGAGACAGCAAGTGCCAAATCTGAATTCTGGTGATGTGCCTGCACTCAGTGCAACTTCTCCATCAGTCAGCACCACAAAACAGGATATTACACAAGTGATCCATGTTGACAAACCAATCATCTAAAATCAAAGATAACTGTCTGCAACCCCCCTCCCACAGTAATCCTATGGAATGTTCCTGTAGAGCTAGATTGGGGAGACAACTCAAATCCCCATAGAGAAGAGCTGCCAACTCTCAGAATTACAATTCATCTCTAGAGATCAGTTCCCCTGGAGAAA
This sequence comes from Lepidodactylus listeri, assembly GCA_029233225.1. Taxonomy (NCBI): domain Eukaryota; kingdom Metazoa; phylum Chordata; class Lepidosauria; order Squamata; family Gekkonidae; genus Lepidodactylus; species Lepidodactylus listeri. The sequence continues at coordinate 102,902,486 of JARCFY010000008.1, forward strand.
ATGGCAGCTCTGGAGGTTGGGAACTATGGCATTATACCCCACTGAGGTCCCCCCCATCCCTAAGCACCCCTCCCCAAATTTCAGGGAATTTCTCAACATAGAGTAGCAACCCTAAAAATAGAGGTAGGAAACTCGTTGAACGTCCTCAGACAAGCCACTGACGTAGCTACCCTCAAGGTTTACCGTAAAGATAAGAGCTCTGCATTACATTTCCCGGAGAATCTTGAAGCAAGTGCAAAAGGCAACTGTGAGAAATGAGTCCATTTTACACATGAGGAACTGAGTCTGGTAATTTCATACTCTCCCACAGAATCTATAATTTTACTGTTGGAACTGGGACAAGTGGCTCTTCCACCACTGGAGGTCAACATAACAGCTTAGGACTGGTGCTGTTAGCAGTCTGGTCATTTGACTGGTGATTTGCACATAGCTGCTGTAACATGCACATTTGCCCATGGCTTCTCTTCTGTTCCAGGAGAATCAAGACTGTAGTAGGTTTCTTTTCGTTGCTGGGCACATCCTTATTAAGATCAGTGCACACAGGAAGACACACAGGAAGCAGCCCACAGGTCTATCAAGACCACCGTTGACTATGCTGACTAGTAGCAGCTCTCCAGGGCCTCGCTCTTGCTTCCATTACCTGTTCCTTTTTAATGGAGATGCTGGAGACTCAATCTCGCTCCTTTGGCATGCAAAGCAACCATTCCGTCACTTTGTCACAGTCCCACCCGTGACATTTCTAAAAGCAATTATTGTCCTGTACACTGAGGAGATAACTATGACACGCTCTGAAACCGTTCAGTCTAAACGTTCGTTTCACCATCTGGAAGGCACACTTAGAGAACAAACTCCACCCCACCCATTCTATGGGGACACTACTTTGAATTCCAGAAAATACTGAATATATATGCTCATAGGGTTGCCAAGTACCGGCGACTTACTGGCGGGGGGGAGTTGTTCTCCCCCCGGGAGCTCTTCTGGCGTGTGCGCTTTGCGCGCGCGCCACGGCGACGTAGTGACGTCACCTCCGGGTGATGTCATTACACGGGAGAAGTCGTCTTCACCGGACGACTTCTGGGGCGGGGTTCCCCCCGCCGGCCAAATGCCGGCCAGCGGATTGGGAACCCCTATAGCGGGGGATCCCCCGCCCCCCGGGCTGACTTGGCAGCCCTCTATGCTCACCACAGACAGTCTCTCTCAAAACTGGTAAGCACATCTCAGATTTTTTTTCTTGAAAAAGAAAATCGGTTGAGGACCGGCATTTTCATTTACAGAACTCCGATCCCATTCAAACTGAAGCCCTTGACTATCACTAAATGCACACTATGTTTGTGGGCTTCCGATCGCCCGGCAACGCCGTGGCGCGCGGGAGCCGGTTTGCCGCCTCACAGGACGCGAGGCAGCAACAAGGAGCGTGTTTTGCGCATTGCATTGTGAGCGGGGGCGGGGCTTGCTCATTGAGAGCTGTTGCCCCGCTCCCGCCTTCCCAGTTCGTTGGCATGCTCGCCCACCCGCCCGCCCTGGTTGCAGTGTAGGCTTTTGCTGGTTGCCAATGGGGGCCAGGTAGGAATTCTTGCACCTCTTCCTTGTTTGGCTTGGGGACGGGGTGTTTTTTGCCTACCTTACACTGCTGTCGGTGGTTAAGGGCATAGATGGTGGTCAGGTATTAAGTAGATTGGTCACTTGGCAGGTTTATGCAAGCAAGAAAATGGAACTGGTGAGTGCCTCACGGCATATCCCGATTGGGAACAGGAGGTTATCGGGAACCACCCTAGGGCCTTGCGGTCTGGGGAGGCGAATGGTGATCGCCTATGGGACCCTCTCAGACTAGGCTCCTCCCTGAAGGTCTGTGCAGCCTCAGGGGTAGGCGCCCCTGGGAGGGGGCGCCAGTATGCCGGGCCGCCGGTTACGAGCCAGTATCTGACTGGCTCAAGACTGGGGCTAGGTTACCTGCCCATTTCAAGGGCAAGGAGGTTGTGTCTGGGAGTGACGCCTGCCTTGCCTGTTCCAGAGCTTGCTTAGTTTGCCCGTTGCTGCATGTTCTGTTTAAATAGTCAATAAAGTGGCCCTTGTTTGATTCCAAACTGTTGTCCATCTCGTTATTCCTGCTGGGGTGGCAATGGAACTGTTAAAAGGAAACTGTCAGGTAGAAGAGAGCTCTCTAGTCTTGAAAGTTAGGGGGACAAGAAGGTGTAACTCTTGACAATAACTAGGAATTGTAGACCAACCACAAATACCTGTGCAGTCCAATCTGATGCAGGTTCATTCAGAATAAAACCCCATTACGTTCAATAGGACTCACTCCCAAGAAAGGAATCACAGGATTACACTCACCGTTAACTAACTTCTAGTAGCAACTACAATAAACTTCCGGGTGGGGCCTGGAGATCTCCCAGAATTACAACTGATCGCCAGACTACAGAGGTCAGTTCCCCCTGAAGGTAGTGGCAGCTCTGGAGGGTAGACTCTGTGGCATTATAACCTGCTGAGCCCCCTCCTTCCCCCAAACCCCACCCTCACCATTTCTACTCCCATACCTCCAAGTAGGGTTACCAGGTAGGGCTTGGAAAACACCTGGAGACTTTGGGGGTGGATCCAGGATTTGGAGAGGGGAGGAGCCTCAGCATGGTACAGTGCCATAGAGGCCGCCCTTCAAAGCAGCCATTTTCTCCAGGGGAGCTGATCTCTGCCAGCTGGAGTTCAGTTGTAAAACCGGGAGATCTCCAGCCCTACCGGGAGGCTGGCAACCCTGCCTCCAACAATTCCCCAGCCTAGAGCTGGCAGTTCTAGAGGGAGCCAATGTGGTTTAGTGGTCAGTATTTCAAACTAGGATTTAGAAGACCTGAGATCAAATCCCCACTCAGCCATGAATCTCATGGAGTAATTTTGGGCCAGCCACTCTATCTCCAAGTTCAGCCTACTTTGCAGGGATGTTGTGAGGATAAAATGATGAGGGGAGAACCAGGCATGCCTCCCTGAGCTCAATGGAGTAGGGGTGTGCATTCGAGATTGCTGAATCTAAAAAAAACCCAAAAAAGTATTTCCAGGTTTTTTCAGGTTTTGGGATACTGGGAAGGCTCCATAGATCATTTTCAGCTTTCCGAAAACCCCACCCGAAAAAATTAGTTTCCCCCCCCGGGTTTTTTGGGGATTTTAAAAATGGCCATCAGGGGAGGTTTAAACTTTAAAGGGCACAAGGGAAACAAGCGTTTTCTTGTCATTTCCCCCGGTTTCCCGCCTTTTGCTCCTGTTTCCAGGAGGGAGGGGGAAAGCGGGACCTAGACAACCAATCCCTGCAATGAGGTTCTGCCGCTGGCCTGGCTAGCAAACATGCTCCCTCAGTCCAGTTATGCTGCAGGGATTCTCTGGTTTGACCTGAGTGAGTTGGGTTTGGGCACTGACTGGCACAGTGGCAGAGGTTCTTCTGGGGGGAAGATTGCTGGCCTGGCGGGCAAACATGCTCCCTCAGTCTGGTTATGCTGCAGAGATTCTCTGGTTTGACCTGAGTGAGTCCTGTTGAGTTTGGGCACTGACTGGCACCGTGGCAGGGGTTCTTCTGGGGGGCAGATTGCACAGGTTCTGTTGCTGGCCTGGCTGGCAAACATGCGCCCTCAGTTCAGTTATGCTGCAGGGATTCTCTGGTTTGACCTGAGTGAGTCCTGTTGGGTTTGGGGTGGGCACTGACTGGCACAGTGGCAGGGGTTCTTCTGGGGGGAAGACTGCACAGGTTTTGCTGCTGGCCTGGCTGGCAAACATGCTCCCTCAGCCAGTTATGCTGCAGAAATTCTCTGGTTTGACCTGAGTGAGTCTTGTTGAGTTTGGGCACTGACTGGCACAGTGGCACTGTTTCTGGGGGGTAGATGGCACAGGTTTTGCTGCTGGCCTGGCAAACATGCCCCTTACCACCTCACTTACTTTCTTAGACAGATTCTTGGGGAGACACTGTCTGCTGCCTGCCTGCCTTTAGTTTTTCCCATAGGAAACAATGGAGAATGGGGGCACCCTCTTTGGATGCCCTGTAATTGGACCCCCTGGTCCAATCTTTTTAAAACTTTGGGGGTCCTTTAAGGAGAGGCTCCAGCAGCTACAGTCCAAATTTGGAGCCTCTACCTCAAACCCCTCTCCCCCCAGCCCCCTGGAAACTTTTTAGAAGTTTTTGCCATTGATTACAATGGCCCCATAGGGTATAACGGACCTGAATTTTGGGGGAATTTTGAAAATTTTCGGATATTGACCCTATACCGGTATAGATATTCGGGGGGGGGGGGGGGGTTGGGAATCCCAAAAAAATTCGGGTATAATATACCCGAATCCGAAAAAAACTATTTTTTTTTGCACGCCCCTACAATGGAGGAAGAATGGGATAAAAACAAGATAGACAGAAATACTCTGTCCAGAAGAAGGTGTTTAGTGTGAAACCCTCACCCAACTCTTTGCACGTGCAAAGGAAAACCTCAAGGAGGGGTCGGGGGGGTGGAGCAGAGATATTCTCCTCAGCAACTCCACAGCACTCCAAGCAGCTTCCCCAGAAAGCTTACCAGGCTAAGCAAAGTCAAAACTTTTGCCCATCCTGGCGCTGTTTAAATGGTTTCAATGTTCGTGCCGCTATCATCTCTTTAGCTAACCACTTTTTATGATATAATTGTGATCGTAAATTGGTTTAAGTGTTTGTTTTTAAAAAATCCAAGATCATTACTGCATGTTATATTTTTTTAAAAAGATACCTGGAAAAGTCACAGTTTCAAGCAAAGAATGATTAAGCCAGTAAAACAGCCTTCTAGACACTTAGGGGACTGTAGCAACGGGAGGGCAAACAGTCCGTTATTTAAAAAGAGAGAAAAGCCTGAATAGATTGACTGACAGAAAGGCTTATCCAATTGATTCCTCTTGTGTTCCTTTCTGTCCCATTTATTACCTTTGGGATTAACACACACACACACACACACACACACACAGCTTGCTGGCTCACACCCTTATTCCACTTAAGAAGCAGATTTGATGGTCAAACCTGCAGGCTGCTGCATTCCTTTGGCAGTGTGTACTTTTCAACTGACCCAAATTTGGGAACTTCAGAATCATTCATGACATGCCCTGAAATGTACCCAGGCTGGAAAAGTTTCCAAATGTGAAAGATATTTCCTAGCCATGATTTCTTTTGGTGTTGCAATGAAGCTGAGACTCTCTTTTGACGGACTGAGTGACATACGGGATTCAGCAACTTGCTGGCACACAGCCAAGGTGCGCTTTGGGACCTTCCAAAGAGAATGCTTTTGGGGTGAACGTCTAAAGTGGGGCATACTTTTTTGTCCACTTTTGCTGGCTGGGTGGTGTCTGTCCTGTACCTGTACCTGGTCTGTCCTGTACCTGGTGTCTGTCCTGTACCTGGCCAGGCTCCACCTTGAGACTGTCTTAAGAAGGCAACAGCCGTTGGCAACTGATTGTGCCACTGGCCTGAAGTCCTCTCTGCACTCCCTGTGCGGCTTGCCCGGCATTTATCATCATGCGGGAGCCAGTGATGATGTGATGGGGGGCAATGCTGGACTGAAGGCATGCAACATGCAGTGGGGGGAGATAACATGGTGGAGAGGAGATGGACACAATCTAATGTGGGGGAAGCTGTCATCCCACTCCCAGAGCACTGATTCACTTGTGAGGGACCGTCATTCCACTCTGTGCCCTGTCATTCCAGTCTCAGAACATTTCTGCTACTCCCAGGGACCGCCATTCCACTCTGCGCCCTGTCATTCCAGTCCCAGAATGCTCCTGCTATTTCCAGAGGCTGTCATTCCACTCTGGGGGCTGTCGTTCCAATTGTAGAGCACAGATTCTGATCACGGGCTGTCATTCCACTCTGGGGGCTGTCATTCCAGTCCCAGGGTAGTCTATCTGGGCCCAGAGATCTTAATGGAAAATCCATTCCTCATTTTCTTCACAACTTTATTTGTGTTGCAGTGTCTTTAAATGGAGCCTATGCAAATCAGCTGGCATTCCTGGCTCTCATTATCGCCAACTGGCCTTCAAGCCTCTCCCATTATTTCCAGTGGGCAATCCTGTCATTCCTTTTAGTACGTCCCTGAATTCAAGCCCAGTTTGTCCACCCTTTGCAGCAAAAAAAAAAAAAACAGAAAAAAAAACAGAATTGCAACAGGGGAACCCAGGAAAGGCAAGCCCCCCTGGCCCCTGACTGATTAAGCCAGTAAATTCCCCCCACGCCCACCAGCAAAGCTGTTGTCAGGATAGCCGGGACACCCTCTCCTCCCAATGCCTCAACATGAATGAAGAAAACGCACGCTCCTCCAGCGCTTATATACGCTCCCCTCCCATTGGGACAATATGGACATCTGTTATTGGCAAGCAGCATTGCCTATCAAGCTTGGAAGAGTCCCTATTTGTGTTTCCAGGGCTGGAAAATACCACCCCCACCAGCATTTTCATGCAAAAGTTTCTGGGCGGGATTTCTTTTCCAAGAGGTTCCAAGTCACGGTGAAAAGCTCAGAGAGTCCCTGCCAAGCATGTGATTTTCAGGCCTCTTGAGCTCTGAACCAAGCAAAGTCTTTAGATCGGGTTTGGGTCTGTGCTCATCTCTGCTTTCCAGCATACGGGCATAAACAGGGCCGGTGCCAGGGTTTTTTGCACACTAGGCGAGGCTACCTTCTGGCGCCCCCCCCCCCCCCCATGTGCCCACCAATTTTCAAACATAAATGCATTTTAGAAAGACTGAAAACCACAAAATTTGAAACTGCTGGTGCTGGGCCTGGTGGCAGGTCTCCTGCACAGTAATGCAGACTGTCAGTTCTGCGCCCCTCTGAGGTCTCTGCCCCAGGCAGCCACCTAGGTTGGCCTAATGGTAGCACCGGCCTGGGCATAAACTAAAGCTCCACTGGCAGCTTGTAGACATTTCCTACATGAATGAGCTAACCCATTACAGGAAATTCATTACTAATGAAATAGTTCTCATTTATTCCTTGAAGGCTTCTCTTGCCTATCCCTCCTAAACGTTTTCTTTCTTTCTTTTTCAAACGCAGCGAACACTTACAAGGAAATTCTGACTAGTAGACATTTGAACTGCCAGGACACATAATCATTACATGCATCTTGTGAAATAATCATGTACAGTATAGAAACCTTGGTAAAAATCATACCCAGTGCAACCTCAGCATTTCAGACCCGGCAAGAGGATGTTCAAGCTATTTATTGCCTTGAACAAAGGGAAAGAATAAAATGTTCTGCAATAACAGTAGTCTCAGGAATGTTTATCTGCTCTCTTACCATTGAAGGTTAAGAACACCCTGGCCTGAGGCTGTGAAGATCCATTTACATTGCATGAGCAAACAAGCACCCCAATCAACACTTGGAGCTGGAGAAATGTCATTATCTTCAGAGGTGAAATTTAATATCCAAGATACGAAATCTAAACAAAAGAGAAAGAGAGAGGGGGGTCATTACGGTCTGAACTGTTCTGTGAGATGGTGTATCAAGCCGCAAATCTTCCGGGAGAGATCAGGGCCCTGCGGGATCTGGTACAATTCCACGGGGCCTGCCAAACAGAGTTGTTCCGCCAGGCCTATGTTTGAGGGCAGTACGAGGCCCCTAGCTATAGCTAGAGTCTGGCCTCCCCCTCCTTCCCTTCCCCCCTGCTTCCCTCCCTCCTTCCCCTCTCATCCCTTCTGTCGACTACCCCACCGCATGAATTTTACACCATCTCGATTTTTACAGAAATTGTGCTATCGATTTTACTGTTTTTATGGACTGAGTAATTATATATTGTATTTAGAAAGTTTTTAATTGCATATTTATAAGATGTTGTCACCTGCTCGGAGCCGGTTTTGGGGGAGAGCAGGCCAAGTGGAAACAAACAAACAAATAAAGGTATATTTTTGCCAGGCAAAATCTTTTGTATTGTATATTTTGCCAGGCAAAGACTAGGCAATAGGGAGGGGTTGGTTTGGGATCGTTCAGTTCTAAAACGCAAAGAACCTGGCCGTGTCAGGGCTAAAGAGAAGCTGCAGGACTCAAAAGCAAACTGTCAGTGGAGTAAGCCCAGCAGTAAGGCTTACTCTTAGTTTATTTCAATAAGGAGGATTCCCACCTGCTGGAAAAAATAATTATGTTAAATGTCAAGGCAGAGCAAAGCAAGGCCAGGGATAAGGTTTCATGAATGAAAACGTCTTGATATTTTTAGACCTCTGACTTTACTGTACTCTTTATATTTATATAAGTCTACTATGGATGTATAGTTCTGGTTAAAACTAAAAACAGAATACCCTCGAGACAAAGTTTTCCCACAAGTTCCAAAGCCAGGCCATCACAACTGACAAAGAATTTGTCATCGCAGCAGCAGCACCACGTTCCCTTGGCATAGGACCGCCAAGAAGGCCGGTAGGAGCACAAAATAATTTGTGGTGGGCAGGCCACATTTTCCAAAGTGAGGGGTCAGACTGAGGATGCTTTGCCCAAAAGGTTCAAAAATCCCAGAATGCTGTCATATAGAGGATGGTGTGAAGTTGTTTTCTGTTGCCCCAAAAGGTCAGACCGGAACCAACAGGTTGAAATTAAATCAGAAGAGTTTTCGGCTAAACATTAGGAAGAACTTCCTGACAGTTAGAGCGGTTCCTCAGTGGAACAGGCTCCCTCGGGAGGTGGTGGGCTCTCCTTCTCCGGAGGTATTCAAACAGAGGCTAGATGGCCATCTGACAGCAATGCTGATTCTGTGAATTTAGGCAGTTCATGAGAGGGAGGGCAGGAAGGGTTGTCTCAGAGCTTAGTTCTTCTGGCCCTGTCTTACACACCCAGGGAAATGCTGATTGCGACTTTGGGGTCAGGAAGGAATTTTTCTCCAGGCAGGTTTGGACAGGGATCCTGGACGTTTTCTGTCATCTTCTGGGCGTGGAACAGCGGTTATTGCGGGTGTGGAAGGGGAGGTATTTGTGAATTTCCTGCATAGCCCAGAGAGTTGGACTAGATCAGGGGAGGGCAAACTGTGGCTCGGGAGCCGCATGCGGCTCTTTCACAAATATTATGTGGCTCCCGGCAGGGCGGCTGGGGAAGCTAAATATCATTAGCAAACAAATATCATTGGACAAATTAATATCATTATCAATATCTGCTTTTACCCCTTTTGTTATAATTTTTGGCAGTCTCATTTAATGTTAATAAAAAGCAAATTGGCTTATTTTCCACTAAAAGCAGATAATATTTGTTCATGTCTTGTGGCTCTCAAACATCCGATGTTTATTCTATGCGGCTCTTAAGTTAAGCAAGTTTGGCCACCCCTGTTCTAGGTGGCTCTTACGCTGAGCAAGTTTGCCCACCCCTGGACTGGATGACCCTGGAGGTCCCTTCCAACTCTATGATTCTATGATTCTACTTAATATAAATGCAGCTTTGATAACATAGTCTCAGTCCTTTGTATATATAATGTTAATTGTGCACTACAAGGATCACTGTCCCCTGAGCAGTCTGTCTTAGCAACCTCATAGATCAAGATGAGTGGCCATGTTAGTCTGTCTGTAGCAGGAGGAAAGAGAAAGAGTCCAGTAGCACCTGAAAGGCTAACAAAAATTGTGGAAGAATATGAGCAGTGACTCACGGAAACTCATACTTTGCCACAAATTTTGTTAAGTCTTTAAGGTGCTACTGGACTCTAGTCCTTTTCTTTAGCAAGCTCATGAGTAGCTTAGCTCAAGACTGAGTGTTCTTTTTACATGCTCTGAATGACAGAAATATGAATCAATGACAAAAAGCAAATGTGACTACCAGTGCCGCCACCACATAATACATAGTCCACAGAGGCTAAAAGGTAAAGGTTCCCCTTGCTCGAAAGCCAGTTGAATCTGACTCTAGGGGGTGGTGCTCATCTCCATTTCCAAGTCAAAGAGCCAGCGCTGTCCAAAGATGTTTCCGCGGTCATGTGGCCGGCATGACTAAATGCCGAGGTACATGGAACGCTGTTACCTTCCCACTGAAGCAGCACCTATTTATCTACTCGCAATTTCTTGCTTTCAAACTGCTAGGTGCACAGGAGCTGGGGTCGGAGACGGGAGCTCACTCCGTCATGTGGCACTTGGGTCTCGAACTGCCGAGCTACCGACCTTCCGGTCTGCAACTCAGCATCTTAACCTCTGAGCCACTGCTGCCCCTCACAGAGGCTAGGAGATACTAAAATATGATAAAACCGTATGTTTGATTGTTCCAATGTCCGCGGTGCGGCTGACGTGAAGGAGAATGTGCAGGATCACCAGTGTTTGCGCGCATGGATATGATGGTGCAGAGAATGCAATGTGACTGTACAACCAAGGGATATTGAACACTGCACAATTAATATTCACCTGGAACAATATTCATCATCATTGAAGATCCTGCAGAACATATACAGAGAGACGTGGGACTGGATTCTGTGGCTCCATTTTGCTAATGGAGGCATCTCCCCCGACACAAGGTGCTTTCCGCTGGTGCAAGTGGGTCTTCTTCCAGAAAATGAGCCTCTTGTGTCAGGGGAAACCGCCATGTCCCAGAGGTAAACACTGGTGTTAATGGATCAATGGGATGCAACCAGGGGTCATTTCGTAAAAAAAGAGGTGCAGGAGCTCATTAGCATAACTCATTAGCATAACTCATTTGCATATGCCACACCCCCTAACATACCAGAAGTGTGTCAGAAGGCAACACCCACCCCTCAGGCTCCACTCCACAGGTGAGTGAAACTGACCTGCTCTTCCTCCATTCCCTTCCCCATCCAATACTTTGTGCAATAAAAATAAGCGTGAAGAACACACCCTCATTCTCTTCCTGCTCCCCTGAAACCACTAGGTTTCAAGTAGACTTGAGATACTCAGGACATGTGCACCACCCATCCCTTTCCCTTCCCCTCCCCACAACAAGACACCCTGGGAGGTAGGTGGGGCTGAGAGAGGTCTTTTGAGAACTGCTCATGAGAGAACAGCTCTGAGAGAACTTGTGACTGGCCCAAGGTCACACCAGCAGCTGCATGTGGAGGAGTGGGGAATCAAACCCGGCTCTCCCAGATTAGAGTCCAACTCCTGACCACTACACCAAACTGATGGGGTGGAAGCTGCTGAAGGGTTGGTGAAATTTCTCCAGTACTTATGTGCCATGTGCCCAGATAAAAAATGGTATACTTAGAAAATTTATATGCCACCTTGAGCAAGTCTCTGGAAAAGCAGCACACAGTCATAAAAGGAACAATGATAAAATTATCAATATTAAAACAAAACATTAAAAACAATAAAGACCCTAGCGGGGCTTTCCCCGGGGCGCTGCGCCTCTGCACTGCTCTGGGAAGCCGAGGAGGGGGCGGGGCTTGGTCATGTGCCCACCCCCTGGGCTCCTCACTCCTGGAGCTGCACTTTTGTGCACTCCCGCTCCAATGGACCCCTGGATGCAACCCAATAATAACCTGGTAGTCTAAACTGGTTAATGTTCTAGCAAACCTGCAGTTGCAATGGATTCAATTAGATGACCTGCCCTAATGGACTTTCCAGCTCTGTAACTGAGCCTTGGATAAGGATAAAGCGATTAACGCAGTCACACTACCAAGTAGGTTCACATACAAGAACAAGCACCCTTGGCCCTTCATATAGGCGGGTCAAGTAAAACTATGAAATGTAAAGGCTTTTTTCAAAATTGCACAAAAGAGTCTCTAGAGAGCATCATTTTACACCCATCAGTAGAACAGTAGAACAGTAAGTTCTGTACGTGCCTGGACCAGAGTAATGGCCTAGGCCCAACAGACCTGAATTCAAATCCGCTCTCAGCCGTGAGGCTCTCAGGGAAGAAGAAGAAGAGATTAGATTTATACCCCGCCCTTCACTCAGTTGGAGTCTCAGAGCGGCTTACAAACTCCTTTCCCTTCCCCTCCCCACAACAGGCACCCTGTGAGGTAGGTGGGGCTGAGAGAGCTCTTTCCCAAGCTGTCCTTGAGAGAACAGCTGGTACAGAGCTATGGCTTGCCCAAGGTCATCCAGCCAGGTGCAAGTGGAGGAGTGGGGAATCAAACCCAGTTCTCCCAGATTAGAGTCCACGCACTTAACCACTACACCAAACTGGCTCCCTCTCAGTCACTCCCTCTCAGGCTAATCTATTTTACAACGGTTTGGGTGTATCATTCCAAGCTCCTTAGGTGATCATCATGATAACAACAATGATAATAAATGAAATAGAAAACAGATACACCCAGGCTACATTCGAGAGCTGAGCTGAACAGCTGGTGATTTTCATCAACATTTTTGTTAAGCTATGAAGAATGCCCACCTTCTAGCAAATCAAGGGAGGCTATGGACCTGGACAAAAGTATATGTCCATTCAGAGCATGGACAGAAAGTACTGTCCTAATGCTGAAATGGCTTTGCGGGGTTGCCTGTGGTCAAATCTGATGAGCTACATGGCCACATCACGGTGCAGTCACACTGGCTCCCAACTGGTTGGGGTCACAAAGCCAAGGGGGGAAAAATGTAGTTGCTGATTGGACAATAAAGTGCCACTGAACAGCAGCAAAAAGAGAAGCTGAGAGAGGGCGACTGGTCCCGTCACTCCAAAAACGTCTGCATGCAAACCTTCAGCACAGCACAGGACTTCACTGGGACATTACAGAAAAGTGTATGCATGTGTGTAAGTGCCAGTTCTCTTTCCCAAGACATCAAGTACCCACACCCAACCACCCAGTTCTCCCACATTTACAGCAGACACAGTGTGACTATGAAGAATCCTCAAGATCCAGTGCATTCAGGGTTTTTTTTTTTAATGGCACATCGACTGCAAAGTTCTCCTGCACTATCCCTTGCTTCTGAGCAGCTCCATTCATTGCAATAGGAGATAAACCAGAAGTACCTTTACCATAGCCACAGAATCAAGGGCGTAGAGTTTCCAATTTCCCGCGGGGGGGGGGGTGTGGCTGAGGCTGGGGCAGAGACATTACAGGCCATTGTCTCCGGGGGAGGCTCAGCATGTCCTGGAAAAGTTGGGGGGGGGGGGCTCCAGCTCCCCAGCCCCCCTGAAGTTGACGCCTATGCACCGAATCTATGCTGATGTGTCCCTTCAGCACCTGCCCCTGGAACACTGGGAACACTATAATCCCCACTATAATCCCCACAAGCCAAAAAGCCTTTTATCCTCATATTTCATATTCTGCACAAGGCTTCCGCAATGCACTCAGCTACGCTCCACTCAGGCAAACTGCAGGAGATATTTCTTCCTTAGTGTACATTTAGACTATATTGTCTCTACGAAAGCTCCCACCTGCTTCAGAAGAACTTGCTCTCCAAAGCAAACCGTTTTGTGCTGGATAGCCTCTGGTACAGTGATGACTGTGTCCGTTTCTGGAGCCAGGCCCCAGATTACAGGCTGTAGCTTTCAGACTATTTAACTGGAAATGAGGCAATGGCTGTGTTTCAAGGTGAAGTGACAGGTCCACAAACTCATTGCCAACCTCAAACTTGCGCTGAGGAAGGAGCCACAGACCACGTCGAAATAACCTGGAGGGACCAATCCTGTCTCAGCCGTTCTTAGCCCACGCCACAGGAGACTCCCAACAGCTTCTGGGAGGTATTAAAAGTCAAGTAATGTACGGTGCCTGTATCACTTCACACATGAAGGCACACGCACAGTATCACATTCCATAATATATCCTCAACCCGGCAACAGAAGGAGCTTCCAACTGTATTTACAGCTAATGTAATTACAGGGAACAGAAACTGTGGCCATTTTTTGCTTTACCTATATGGGCACCCTTTGTGTGTGCGGGGGCGGGGAGGGGGGATAATCAATAATCAATCCCCCCTCTGTCTTAATATCTGATAGGTTACTTTTCTCCTTAATCTTTTCGGTGAGAGGAGAAATGCTATTAAGTCCTGACAAGATTGCTTGGTTCAGCCAAACAAATGGCCAATCGCCCTGAACTTGTGAGTGTGATAGAAGCAATGGGATTTGTATTCCGCAGCGGTAGAATCTATTTTTTTTTCTAATACAGGAGATGGAAGAAGTTATGCAATGAGCATGTCTGTTATTGGGGGGGGGGGGGGTGTTGTCACAACCAATTTTTTAAAATCCCCTTTTCTCCCACTGTAATGTAGGACAGGAAGAATCAGCTATTTAACTTTTGAACCCATCCTCAGAGCGTTTTTATGGCGCGATCACAATTTCCCATAACATCCAGGCTCATGACTATTAGCTCTCTCTCACAGTCCATCCTAAGGACCCCCTCCTCCCCTCCTCCTCCCCAAAACGACTCTCTCTGTGATACTTGGAAATCAGCAGGCCTCGGTTCCTGATGAAGACAGAAGTCAAGCTGCGGTCGTTCCCGCACGTGTTTTTTCTCGAGAGTAAGCTGACTTGCACAGCGGGGTTTTTACTTCCGAGCAAGCAGCACCGGGTTGCTCTGCGCGCGCCATTGTTAGATCCTTGCACCCTCCTGAACCTTTGGGAAGGAAACTGGGGGTCGATTCCTTTTTCAACGCGATACCCGTTTGCCTTTTCTTCACACACACACACGCCCCGCAAACCGTACGGCTTCCGCGCAATAATACAATGTCATTTCGGAGGGAGCAGCAAGCCGGAATGCAGCGCGCCCTGCCAAGTGCAACGCACAGGGAAGAAAGTCTGCGCGCCTCTTCAAGCAACCCATGCTCGCCACTGGCAACCGTCCCCACTCGGAGCAGGAGGCGCACGCTGCCTTCACCCTCGTCCCGGACCCCGGTCCTCATTGTTCCCAGGGGGAGAAGCGAAGCGACAGCCCTAAAGCGGGCGCGGAAAGTTGCGTGTCTGTGAAGCTTTCGTGGGCGGCGGGGGGGGGGGGGGGGGGGGGGGGGGGGAGCCCCACGGCCGGCTCTCCGTTCCTGTCCTGCCTCGGGAAAGTATTTCGCCGCTTCACTGTTAGACACAGCGCAGGTGTTACGCGCTCCAGCCTGAACTGGGCTCCGCAGGGGAACAAGGGATAATGCAAGGAAAGGGGGGGGGGGGGAGAGAGAGAGAGAGAGAGAGCGCTTAGCTGTGGATCAAAAGCTGCTGCGGCTGTGCAAAAAACTGATTTGGCTTTCGCCTGCGCGGCCAACGGAGCATGCAGTCATCAATCACAGCCGTTCACAATGCTTCGGAGCGCGCGTCTACTCACCAGGGGCCGCTGAAGGATTCCGCAACGAATCTTCTCAGTGTACGGACTCCCGAGGTAACGTTAGGTACCTATCCATGGATTTAGAATCCCAGAGCTAATTTCTTCCTGGCTGTGGAGAGCGAACCCCCCGTCTGGGGAGAGGTGAAAAATCCTTGGGAGTGAGATTCCTTCAGGCCCCCGGAGCTTCTTGCCTCCTGTTCCAGCGAGGAGAGCACCTAAGAGCGAATGGAAAGTAGCTGGGAGCGCCGGTCTCCGATTACACTCACGCCGGCGCTCCAGAGCCGCCCAGGCACCGCCTTTCGGCTCCGCCGGAGCCCTGAACGCGTCGTGAGCCGAGCGAATGGCGGGGCTGCCTTGGGTGGCTTGGAGAGGCCACACCTACGAGGAAGGGCCGAGACGCCGAGGGAAGAAGGCGACCCGAGGAAAGAGGCAGAGGAAGGAGTGATGGGATGCAACGCGCGCCGGTGTCGGAGCGAGGAAGGCGCAGGTAGAAGAGCCCAGGGCAGGAAAGTCCCAGCAGACTTGGAAGGCAGCCCAAGAAACGCCCCGAGGTGGTTTGCCGTTGCGGACCTCTGTGGAGCAACCTTCTGCCTCCTTGGAAGCTAGGGTTGCCAAGTCTGGGTTGGAAAATACCTGGGGACTTTGGGGGTGGAGCCAGGAGAAGGTGGGGTTTGGGGAAGGGAGGGGCCTCAGCATGGTCCAATGCCATAGAGCCCACCCTCCAAAGCCGCCATTTTCTCCAGGGGAGCTGATCTCTGTCAGCCGGGGATCAGCTGTAAAAGCGGGAGGTCCCCAGGCCCCACCTGGAGGCTGGCAACCCTATTGGAAGCCTCCCATCCCAGTACTGACCAGGGCCAGCCCTGGTTAGCGTCCCAGACCCGACAAGATTGGACAGTCCAGAAATGTGAGGGTTTTCTCAGAAAGAGATCCCAGGACACAACCTGAGGAGAAAGTGTGCTGGTCTGAAACAGCCGGGCTGTACACCTGCGGAAAGATCCTATGGGTGCTTGCTCCAGGTAAAGGTTTCCCTTGCTCGAAAGCCAGTCAAATCCGACTCTAGGGATGTGGTGCTCCTCCCCGCTTCCAAGCCGAAGAGCCAGCGCTGTCCAAAGACGTTTTCCGTGGTCATGTGGCCGGCATGACGAGACGCCGAGGCGCACCAAATGCCGTTGCCTTCCCGCCGAAGCAGTACCTATTTATCTACTCGTAATTTCTGGCTTTCGAACTGCCGGGTTGGCCCTACCAAGGTGCAACTGTAGGGCAGGGGACTGAATTCAGAGGAGACATGGATGGCATTGTGCTCTTAGGCTGAATTTCGTAGCTCACTCACCTGGAAGGTGGCCACGATGCCACATGGAGCTTAGTGGGATTTATGGCAGAGTAAACAAGCTCGGGACTCTGTAATTATTGGTTTGGTTTATATCCCATCGAGGGGGCAGTGTGGCTTGAACACGGTTGTCTGCATTACCTGGAAAGCAGAATAATTCCAAAGGGGTGAGCACGTCGGGCTGTTGCGCCTTAAAGAGGGATAGAATTTATTCCTGCGTAAACTTTTGTGGACCAGAGCTCTTGCATCTGACTCGTGCTGAAATACATTTTGCTATTCTTTAAGATGCCAGTGGACTTTTTTCAAAGAAGAGGTAGAAGTCCAGGGCAGCTACTGATCCTAACCCTTTACCATTTTTTTTTAATGTAATGGATCCTGAATAATCCATAATACAGCCTAGGAGCCTGAATAGCCCAGACAAGCCCAAACTTGTCAGAACCTGGAAGCTAAGCAGGGTTTATCGGCCACGGGCAGTACTTGAATGGGAGACCATTAAGGAAGAAAAGGGTTGCTGTCTGGGCTTTTTTTGTGTGTGTGTAGAAAAAGCCCAGCAGGAACTCATTAGCATAATAGGCCACACCCAATAGCAGAAACTCAGCAAATTAGGCCACACCCCTTACAGCGCAGCTCATGCGGGCGGACTGGGGGACGCAAAAGGAGGCATTTAAATGGCACTTCTGCCAAGGCGAGTGTGCCAGGGAAGGCATGGGGGGGGGCTAGCTTGGGGGGGCAGCGGGCTCCCTTCACTGAAGGGAAGGCAAATCACGATAGCCACACATGCGCAGAGGTTTTTGCTGTAGGCGTGGCCAACTCAGAAGCCAGCCAGAACGCCATTCCGTTGCGTTCCTGCCCCAAAATAGCCCTGGTTGCTGTGCAGGGAAAGGCAATGGCAAACCACCTCTCTTCATCTCTTGCCTGATCCTGGGGTTGCCAAAAGTCAGTTGCAACTTGATGCCACTTATTAATGCATCCTGCCCCTTACAGTATTATCACACGCCTAATCCTTTAGATACAGAAAATGCAGTTTCCATCAGCAGGAAAGCAGAATTTCAGAATAACGGGCACATTCATAACTGAAATCAGCCACAGTGCCGAAGCACCTAAAACAGAACTCTTTCCCTGCAGGTGTGCGAGTTCCTCCGCCTTTTGCTCACCTCTCCACTCCAGCTCACAACCATCTGCCTTAGATTTTCTCAATCGAATGCTTACTGAGTAAACAGTAACAAACGGCTTCAGTCTGAGCCAGCCTTATAGCCAAGAATTTTTTTTGAGGAGCACTGGGGCGGCGCTAATTAAATTATGTGGCTTCTTGGCTTAGAAAACGACCCATATTTTGGAGACAGTGGGGAATCCCAAGACTTCCTTTTTAGGAGCCAAGATTGTCTGAAAGCTACATCGCCCTTTTATGCAGAATTTCTTCCATCTGTTAGCAGTTCAGGTATTGTGGGCTCATTGCAGTAGACAGTGGCAGTCTGCCCATGCTCAGAGGCTCTTTGCTCTTTACCACTTGCTCCAAGGCCGAGTTGGCAAATGGAAGTGAAAGCATAACTCTGGAGGAAAGCCTTGTTAAGAGCTGTGCACCTGACAGGGGCCCAGGAGCTCAGCAGCCCTCAAGTGGGTACCCCCCTCCCAGTTGGATTCGCAACACCGGAGCCATGCTCAGGGCCGGTCTGTCCATAGAGGCAGGCTAGGCAGTTGCCTAGAGCACACCCTTAATGGGAACACTGCGCTGGCTTGCTGCCCTGCCCGGCCTCTCCCTCTTCCTCGCCTCGCCAAAAGCCGCCCCTGCTCTGTTTGCTGGAGCGCCTCTCCCGCGCTGAGGTCACACCCGGTGGGCTCCCGGTGGGCTCCAGACCTGTCCCTGCGAAGATGTTCAAGGGTTCGCTGCTCCCACTGCAGTTTCCCAAGGGCAGCTCCAACACCACCACCTCAGGCGGGTCCCCTCCACTGCCGCTGCCCCTGCAGCTGCTATTTCCAGTGAGGGGGGAGCTGAGCATAGTGGACGAGGGCAACTCGCTAGACGAGCCACATTTCGCTGCAGGCTGGTGGGCAGGATGTTTTGCGGCCACTGCTTCCACAGGTGAGAGAGCCCGAAGTGGGCAGTAGTCTGGGACCGTGCTGGTTTGTCTCCCTCCTGCGCCACCACCTGCTCCTGCTGTGCAGCCCCTGAGGTTGAGCTCTGCCTGGGCTCGGGGGAGCGGGGCGGATTGTGGTGGGCAGGGGTGGGGCAGGCCCTTGCGGGGTGTCCCCGGCTTTGGTGTCCCCTTCCTCAGCCTGGTGGGAGGTGGACTGGAGGGAAGCTAGTCCCAGGAGGGAAGTTTAGGCTGGTATCAGTGCAAGAACCCGGGAGCCCACACCTGGGCAGCTGCCACAGCAGTGAGGACCACTTCCTCCCAGGCAGCGCCACCACCTGCAGTGCCCCCACCCCAGCAGCACAGAGCTCTTTGCAGACTTCGGGAGGGGAGGGTGTTGAGCCCACCCAGGTCTTCCCTCGTTGCCCAGGTGACTCTCTGGTGCAGCCTTGAATCCCTCCACCCCAGAGGACTCCTCCCGGGCCCGGCTGGCTGTCAGGAGCTTCCTGCCCAGCCTCCCACCACCCAGGGGTGGTCCGGCCTCCCACTCCCCTCCTGTGAGCACCCCCTCCCTCTCAGGCTTGCCTCCCTGGGTCCCACCAGCCTCCCCTCAGTGTGTAGGTGAGCATGGGTTGCACCGCTGGGGGGAGGGTGCAGCTTCCACCCCAGACACTCTTTCTTACTCCCTTTGAGTTAACTGGGAGTATTTAGATTTAAGCCACTTCTTTTGAAATCAGCAAGTTATGCTGGTGTTGGGGATGGACTCTGGGCCAAGAGTTAGAAGAAGAAGAGAAGAGATTGGGTTTGTATCCCGCCCTTCACTCACTTAAGAGTCTCAGAGCGGCTTACAAACTCCTTTCCCCTCCCCTCCCCACAACAGACACCCTGTGAGGTAGGTGGGGCTGAGAGAGCTCTTTCCCAAGCTGTCCTTGAGGGAACAGCTGGTACAGAGCTATGGCTTGCCCAAGGTCATCCAGCCAGGTGCAAGTGGAGGAGTGGGGAATCAAACCCGATTCTCCCAGATTAGAGTCCGCGCACTTAACCACTACACCAAACTGGCTCTCTTAACTTAACTTAACTTAAGTTAACTTAAGATGCTAATGTTCTTGATATGTGCTGCCCAATTCCAGGCTCTATTCCAGTAGAGTATGTGGGCATTCTACGTGATACGTTGCGAGAGGGACTTAAGTGCCATCCTAAATTGCTTCAGAATGACATTAGGATTGTAAAATGGATTTTTCCAGTGTCATTGGCCGGGTGTTTACTTGCCTGACTTAAAACTGTAGTTGACAGGCTGGCCTAAACTGGTAAGGAGATTTTGTGATCCTTTGGGTTCTTCGTACCTCTGAGAACTGTTCGAGTTGGCTTAAAAGCTTGCTTTCAGGGTTGTTGGTTTTTACAGAGGTTTTTTTTTTTAAGTTATTCGTCAAAGAGATTTATCATGTTTAGATTTAATTTGTTTTGTCCTTTTGTCCTGAAGGGACAATGGCTTTTCCTAGAACACAGTGATCGTTAGTGACTTGCAGATGGAAACTTTAAAGAGTCTTGAATTTCAACATCACAATTAACAGGATTTGTCAAAATGCTTTGTGATTTCATGTTTTTTCTGTTTGAGAGAGAAAATCAGAGATTGTATCCCTTGCTCTCACAATTAAAAAAAAAAAGAAATTAGCAATTTCAAATGTTGTGTTTTTCATTCTTCCTAAAATGCATTTATATTTGAAAATTGCATTTCGTAGAAAAAGAGGTGCAGGAGCTCATTAGCATAACTCATTTGCATATGCCACACCCTCTAACATGCCGGAAGTGTGTCAGAAGACAACACCCACCCCTCAGGCTCCACTCCACAGGTGAGTGAAACTGACCTGCTCTTCCTCCATTCCCTTCCCCATCCAATACTTTGTGCAATAAAAATAAGCGTAAAGAACACACCCTCATTCTCTTCCTGCTCCCTTGAAACCACCAGACTTGAGATACCCAGGACATGTGCTCCACCCATCCCTTCCCCTTCCCCTCCCCACAAGACCCCCTGTGAGGTAGGTGGGGCTGAGAGAGGTCTTTTGAGAACTGCTCATGAGAGAACAGCTCTGAGAGAACTTGTGACTGGCCCAAGGTCACACGAGCAGCTGCATGTGGAGAAGTGGGGAATCAAACCCGATTCTCCCAGATTAGAGTCCAACTCCTGACCACTACACCAAACTGATGGGGTGGAAGCTGCTGAAGGGTTGGTGAAATTTCTCCAGTACTTATGTGCCATGTGCCCAGCTAAAAAATGGTATACTTAGAAAATTTATATGCCACCTTGAGCAAGTCTCTGGAAAAGCAGCACACAGTCATAAAAGGAACAATGATAAAATTATCAATATTAAAACAAAAGATTAAAAACAATAAAGACCCTAGCAGGGCTTTCCCCGGGGCGCTGCGTCTCTGCACTGCCCGGGGAAGCTGAGGAGGGGGTGGGGCTTGGTCATGTGCCCTCCCCCTGGGCTCCTCACTCCCGGAGCTGTGCTCCTGTGCGCTCCTGCTCCAATGGACCCCTGGAAAATTGGTGGGCGCACCAGGGGTGGGGGCACCAGAAGGTAGCCTCGCCTATATGGCCAGGGTCCAACATACCTTAGGGACCGCCTTTCTCCGTATATACCCCAGAGAGCACTACAGTCGGGGTCAGAACATCGACTGTGTGTCCCGGGCCCCAAAGACGCCAAGCTTGCCAGAACAAGGTCCAGGGCTTTCTCGGTGGCGGCTCCTGTCTGGTGGAATGAGCTCCCGGAGGAGATCAGGGCCCTGCGGGATCTAATGCAATTCCGCAGGGCCTGCAAGACGGAGCTCTTCCGCCAGGCCTTTGAATAGGAGCCGCCACCGGCGATGCCAGTGATGCCGGTGATAACACCCATCATTTTAGCCATCTATGATGTACCCGGTCCAGGATGGCCCTGGCGATGCTGGCGGGGGGGGGAGGGCTTGAACCTGCCATGGGGCCGCCATCAGTAATTATATTGCGGAAGCTTTTCTAGATTGTAACTGTATTGATATTGAATGTTTTTAACTGATTTTACAGGTCTTAACTGTTTTGATTGGCCTTGGGCCCATGTAAGCCGCCCTGAGCCCGCTTTCGGGGAGGGCGGGATATAAATTCAAAAAAGAAAATAAAATTAAATTAAATAAACAGTGTGCCAAAAAACCAAAACAAAACCGGCCCTGGCCACGGCACTGCACTCAGGCAGGCAGCTTCTCTGAGCGCCCTGCACTCACACCCGGGGCTGGGTTTGGCTAAGGCAAAACATAACACACCTGGGAAAAAGAGGCACGCATGCCAGACAAGGTCCCCCTGATGCTGCTGGAAGTCCCGGCTGGGAGCAGCTCACAGATTCAACAGCGCCTGAGCGCCAAGACTGTGAAGCCTCACGTGCTTTCTCATCCCATCTCTTCTCCACTCCGGGGCCAGGGAAAGCAGGAGCCCGCCCAAGACTCCTGCTGGCTATGGGCCTGGATAGGGAGTGCTGCAGATTCAATCGGGGGCTCCACCCTCAGTACCCCGCCACCGGCTACAGGCCTGGTTTGAGCCAGGGCTGAATCCCACAACTGGCTCTGAAAGCCAGGATCCATTTTGGAGCATCTGAAAGAAAGAAAGCCACTCGGTTTATATAGAGATCCATAAAGACTGCAGTCACAGTGGTGGTTTGGCATGAGATGGTGGCGCCTCAGGTTGCACGACTTAAAATGTAGTGGAGCATTTCATCTAGACCGCACACCCTGTGGTGGGTTACCTGCGTGTCCATCTGGTAGGGGGAGCATCCACATTAGGGTTGCACTTCAACCACAGGAGGAGCTGTAAGGGTGGGCTTTATTTAAATGCAGGTGGGTGGATGTGCATATGTGCTCATGTGCTCATGTGCACATGTGCATATAGGCAGCAACTAAAACAAAACAGTGATGGTAACGGATCTGCAAGTTCAGACATTGGAAAATACAGAGTGGAAGCACTCCCATCCCTTACTACCAGACTTTCCTTGATGCCTGATTACTCCAGTTCTAAAGTGGAGCCAGACGGGCTGCCACAAATGGCCTACAGAAGGCAGATGTCATCATCTGATCAAGCCCTTTCAATCCACACAGGTAATGCTGGTATGTCGTGACAGGCTGCCCGTGTGACCACAACCTTAGTCATGCTTAGATAACCACAACGTATCTACCCAAAATCATCTGGAATCAAAGATCACAATTCTAAGAAACTAAAACAACAGTTGACTGGGGCTGCAATCATACATGCCTTTAGATCTGACATAGCTGTGAATGCCTGACAGATCTAAAGGGCACAATTAGACAGCAACATCTGGGAAATGTCCCACAGTCATCGGCAACCCATGCTGCTCTGCTGCAGAAGTGGAGTTAAAAGACACCAGGGAAAGTCCGGCTCTAACTGGTTCTGATGGGCCATGGATGGACTTTCCCCTGTCTGATTGCTCAAAGACACACTCATGCCATTGGGACGGTCTGATAATTCCATCCTGACTCGGTGCTGTTCCCCCTCCCTTGCAGTATTTGTATAACTGCATACTCCATGGGGAACCCTCAGTGTGAAGGTGGATTCCTTGTTTATGCGCATGGGAAACAAATGGCAAAAAAAGACCCATGGTGGTGTCTGATCACACAGTGATGGGCTCAGCCCACAGCACAAAGGGATGTGTGATCTCACAACTGCAAGTCAAATTCTTCCGGAGGAAATAGCCTTGCTTCCCCTCCGCTCCAACTGGCACATGCGACTGCAGCCTGGGTCTCTCCAAACAATATCTGCAGAAAGCTTTGTTTTCTCCGTCAGGTGAAAATCTATTAAAGATGAGATTGCCTTTGACCATTGCAGGGACCACCAAGCCATCTTCCATGTGTTTTAGGGTTAAGCCACCTCAGTAGGTTTCTACTCTGACACTGGGTAAGTGACTGGAACTCCTTAAGGTCTTTAGGGAGAGGGGCTCAAACATGTTTGGAAGTCAGAGCTAGAAACTGTTATTGTTTAATTCCAGAAGCATAGAGGTTCAGTAACAGGAAGGCACTCTGCATATGCCTAGAGACACTCCAGTCTTACTTCATTTTGCTACAAATGAAGCATGATATTGGAAACAGGTGCTGGGGCAAAATGCTAGCGGGGGGCGAGGAGGCCAAGGATCACAACCAAGCTATGTTCCCTGGAGTCTGCATCTTTTAAACTGTACTGCAATTCTGAATTATAAATCTGGTTTCTTGTACATTTATTGTCTCCTTGGCAATATTCAAAAGTAAAATATATGACATGGCATGCCAGTGAAGTATAAGTATTGCCACAAAGATGGCTTTCTTCATTTTCCTTCAGTACTTCTGTTTCCCCTCCTATTTGCCAACCTCAAAAGGGCAAATTCCACCTTCATTAAAAAAAGAGCACTGAGAATAATTAAATCTAACATAAACGTTTCTCTTCTCCCTGACTGTGACAGGAGTAATAACAGAAATCTTTGTACCACCACACTAATTAAAAGGCAGCATAATGGAATGTATCTTCTCATTTGTCTACCCTTGACTACTCCAGCCTGGCCTGTAATCCTTTCAGAGGAGGGCAAACCCAGAATTACGATACAATCCAGTAGATGTCACCAAACAGTGAAAAGAGGACAGATAAAGTCGAACTGTGCTTGCTTTGGGAAAAGGAAGGCCAAACTAAAATTTAGTTTGTTAAGGCTTATCTGTAAAATCTTTTAATTGTTGTGTGACTAAGGGACATGGGGAAAGGAGATAACATTTGATCCTTCACTTTAGCTCTACGAGCTTACACTAGAGTAACGGCACAGGACTGTGCTGTGAGTCTTTAAATTGTTTGAAAAGCCCATAAGGTGTACAAGGCCAGTATGGTTTCCTTGAATAGCAAAGCGGATGGCTCTCCCAATCCAGTTTCCCCCTGAATCTTCCTTAACAGATGACCCGGCAGTGTGAGATAAAAATATCACCTCCTCACTTTGTACCATTCAGGTGCACAGCAAACTCCTAAACATCAGATACACAGCAGGAAGGGAGCATTTCAGTCCCATCACTACAGAGTTCAACGGATGCACAACTAGGTATAATGTAGAGATGGAAATGTTTTACTTCCTTCTCTCAGTGTTGTAGGGGAGAATTCAGGGTGAAATAGGGTCTAGTCAAGATATACAATCTTTTGTTGCAGGACTCTGTTTATCAACTAAGCCAGGGATGGGCGATTGTTTTGGCTCGGGGGGGCCACTTTGTGGGAGCGGTGGTTAGCACCTTTTAAAATGATTGCATTCATTAGTTAACTTTGCATTTCAGAAAAGGTATAAATTGTATCATAAAAATCAATCAATATAAATTAAATAAAATAGTGGTAGTTTTATTCAATTTATTTATTGTGCTAATTTCATATCATCTATAGCTGCAAGCACATGTAATTTTAGAATCAGTTTAATGAGACAAATGTACCCTATCACACTTTTCTACAATTTTTTTGAAACCAGGAGTGAGATTGCTTGTTGAGATTCTCATCACAGCCTGCAAGTTAATGTCTGTCAAAGAGCATCTATATTTACTCTTGTTGATCTTCATGCAAGAAAAACTTTGCTCACAAATATATGTAGACCCAAATATAGAGAACATTTAGAGACTGTCTTGGCGGGCCGCAAAAAACTCTGTGGCGGGCCATATGTGGCCCGTGGGCCACAATTTGCCCATCCCTGAACTAAGCCCGTTCCCAAAGTTCAGGGTTTTTTTCACACTGAAATCATATCAGAAAAGTAGAACTCCACATAATTGTGCCCCTAACTGGGACCTAGCATTAAGCAAAAAACCATACACACACACACACACACACAAAGCACTAAACAGCAGTTGAGTGTAGCAGTAAAAGAGTTAAGGGCATGATAGCTGGGGGAGGGGAAATGCTGTGGTGCCCTTCTTCCCTTGGTACCCTAAAGGTTTTGCTTAATGGTTTTTGCCTAATCATGCTAGGTATCAGTTAGGGGCACAGTCAAGTATGTAGATGTCTACCTTTTTGATATATATATAATTTATATTTCATATAGTTGTGGGGTCTGTTCTGGGCAATGGCCTGGAAGAAAACTGAATTTTTAATTTCTTATTTCACCACCAGCACTTACTGAGTCATAATGTCCTGTCAAGCAATGGAAGGAGCCAAAATGTTGGGCTGCGCATAGGGCATCAGTAT
Organism: Lepidodactylus listeri; assembly: GCA_029233225.1. Lineage (NCBI taxonomy): Eukaryota > Metazoa > Chordata > Lepidosauria > Squamata > Gekkonidae > Lepidodactylus > Lepidodactylus listeri. Next base: position 102,928,213 of record JARCFY010000008.1, read on the forward strand.
GCCTTAATCCAGCCCTGCCTAGCAGATGCGGTTATATTAAAGAGATGAAGTGTAGAGGGGTGGAGAAAGATGCCTTCCAGTTGGCTTGTTCTTTCAAGTTAGACAGGGCTGGCGCATGTGGGCTCTAATCCATTCAAGAAGAAGAAATACGCTAAAGGGATTTCAGCATCACATGGTTCCAAACAGCCCTTGGCATGGTGCTTTCTCCTGGCCAGGGGTCCTTTCGTAGAAAAAGAGGTGCAGGAGCTCATTAGCATAACTCATTAGCATATGCCATGTCCCCTGACATCACCGGAAGTGTGTCAGAAAGGGAATGTCAGTTTCAACCCCATTACGGGCCATTGAAATCAATGGCAAAAACTCATAGGGTATATGAGGGGCTGGAGGAAAGGGGGTTTGAAGGAGAGGCTCCAAACTTGCAGGGTAGCTGCTGGGGCCGCTCCTCGAAATACCCACCAACTTTCAAGAAGATTGGACCAGGGGGTCCAATTCTATGGGCCCCAAAACAGGTTGTCTCATCCCCTCCATTGTTCTCTATGGTGGGAAAAAATGTTAACTCTTCCCCTCCCATAGAGAACAATGGTGGGAATGGGGGCAACCTGTTTTGGGGCTCATAGAATTGGACCCCCTGGTCCAATCTTCTGGAAACTTGGTGGGTATTTCGAGGAGAGGCCCCAGCAGCTACCCTGCAAGTTTGGAGCCCCTTCCTCAAACCCCCTCCCTTCCAGTCGCTTTTAAAGTTGCCGCTGAAATTCAGCAGCCGGCTGAATTAGATTAGAGAATCTGATTCGGCCCGTGGCTGCCCTAGTGACCACTCCTGAGCTGGCAGAGCTTCGCTCCGCCTCGCTCCGGCCCCAACAGACCCATGCTCCTGGCCACAGAAAGGTGCACCTTGGCATGGCTGTGAAACAGGCACTAGAAGCAGGTACTAGCCTCCCTCCCCCAAATACCCTCACTCTTTGTTCTACCGACTAGGCTTGAAAAAATCTTCAAGACGGTGGCAGCAATCTAGAGGGGATCACTAAAACCACTCCAGTGGCACTATCTTGACAAACATAGCTCAGCCTTTCCAAACTCAAATTGGATGCTCTAGCCAATTGCCATGCAACGGGAGAAGCTGAAGACGGGTGCCAAGATAGGAGAGGAGCGTCTGCGGCAAGCAAAGTGGGAAGCTAGAGGCGAGAGACTGCACATCTCAACACCTGCCAGCCCTGATCATGAAATCTCAGTTACACATTGCTCTTTTAAAGTGGGGGGTGGAAATGAGGCTAACCTGTCTCCAAAATCACAGGTTTTCATAAAAGATTATTTTCATTGAGCCGATTGTCTTGCATTGAATATATTTTCCGTTTCTAACTGTAATTTCGTGCTGCTTGAAAAGGGAACACTGTTTATATAGACACACCATTACTATTACTGTGTGTGAATAACTAGGTATTACTCATATCTAGTATGTAGAGGGATGGGGGGGTTTATGTGCGATACTGTGATCCATTCATTCATGCTCATTTGCAAGTCGATTGCTCACAGTTGTCCTCATGGCTGAGTGAGTGATCTGAGATCACACAATACACAGGGATTGGGTCTGGGTCTGCCACAAAGACTGTCAGTCAGATGTACACAGTAGAGTTCCCCACTGGAGATCCAGTTCCCAGGAGCACGGTAACTAACTGGGATTGGGACCATAGTATGCAGATAGGGAAAGGGGATTATGGCTTCCCTTCCATGGTCTTTCCGTGAACTGAAATGGCTCCAGGGAGGGCTATTTGCCCTGTCGGGGATTCCTTTGAATACCCCATCGGTACACATGGAGCAAATAACATTTCAGGTAAAAAAAAAAAAAGAGTATTGGGAGAAGGCATAAACCCATTCTCCCCATATGCTGTGTTCCCAATCCAAATTGAGCCCTGCCCCACTGGGAATTGAGTTCCTAGTGGAGAATTGGTAAGTGCACACCTGATCACATGGACCTGAAGGTGACTCATGGGGAAAACAAAACATGTCGTCAGGCCCTGAATCCATTGAAACTACAGTGTTCATGTTGATCAACTGTGGTGTTTAACTGTGGTGTTTAATCTGCAGTGGCTCATTCACATACCCAAGTCAAATCCTGACTCCTCAGTCATCAAGCAACATAAATGTACATGGGAACTAGCCCTGTACGGAATATAACAAAGGCTGCAGTTACATGGCCCTTTTAAAAACGGGAGCCACATTTTTTTACACATCCCAACCCCTGCTGCGGCAGGCGGCGGCGGGAGGAGGATGAGGCGGTGGCAGGCGACAGCGGTGGGCGGCGGAGGGAGGCGGCAGGTGGTGGCGGCGGCTGGAGGTGGCAGCGGAAGCAGCGGCAGGCAGAAGAAGCGGTGGCTGGCCAGCCTCGAAGCGTGTGGCGGCAGCAGCATTTTCTGCGGCGGTGGGGCTTTGGCGGCAGCGGCAGCCAGAGGAGGCACTATTCCCCGAGCCCCCCCGGTTACCTGGTAAGTTTGGGTTCCCCCCCCCCCTTTTACACTTGAGCACTTGAGTGGCCAAGCGCCCAAGTGTAAAAGGGGGGGGGGAAATGGCAGGGGGGGCATCTGGACAGCCCTGCTCTCGCAATGATTGCGAGAGAGGACTGGCCAGATGGCTCAAATGCAGGTTCCTCCCGCAACACCCGGGAAAACTGTTGATTTCCCCAGGGATGGAAAATGCGGGAGCAACCCGCATTTGAGCCCGCTTCGGCGCGGGACTTTCTGCGGCCGTTGTGGACGGCCCCTTTAAATGCGGGAGGAAATAGCCCTTCCTCCCGCATTTAAGGGCCGTGTGACCGCGGCCCCAGTCTGCTGGCCTATCCAAGATGTGGCTGTTGTAAGGTCTAAATGGTGACATCCTGATCCCAGACATCTCATTTTCATGGAGCTCTGTTGTGTTCAAAAAGCAAACATGACTTAGTAACAACTACAATTCAATATTTTCTCATGCTCAGATAACAGGGTTTACTGAAGTTCCCTTGTCCTTTTCCCCCCAGACATAGCCAAATCACAGATTCAAGTGTAATATTTTATTGTACTATAATACAGGGTTCCCCCCCCATTCCTTTGAATAATTAGCATGCTGTTAAAATGTTTAGAAATAACCATAATCTGTAATGTAGAAGCAGTATTTCAACAAAATGACATCTAAAAATCTTTATATGCATTATTTTTATGACAGTATGTGCTTGTAGAGGCATACGGAATCTTAAGCTTTTGCATGTTTACCTTGTAATTAAATTGGTCTACTCCTACATAAAGGATTACAAATATTTCAACAGTGAATGCTGACCTCATGAATAATCCTAAACAAGCCATCTTTAAATTGCTTTGTGTGCATGAGGAAGGAATAGCCAGAATATGATTTCATGTTACATTTGAAATCTTACACATCCAGCGCAAGTGAAACACTGCACGGAATGTTAATAGCTCTAAAAAGAGCACAATAGAAGGTTCGATGCAATAGAAGCCACAAAGTAAGGTTAGATGCAAGGTTACATCTTAGGGTGGGGGTATGTAATACCACTATGCCTCAGGCTTGCCAACAAAGTTAAAAACAACTCAAGTGCAATCTTGGGAGCAGATTATCCATTGGATCGGAGAAAGAAGGAGCAGCCATTTTTTCCTCTCGAAACAATCCTCCCAAAATTCTCTTGCACGGTCACCATCTCTACCCCCTTTAAAGTCACCCTTGTATGGGCTCCTGAATGTTGCTTTCAAAGGTACCTGCTAGAATCTCTTCTACTTCTCATCTGTATGGATGGAATTTTGAGAACTTTTTTGCAGATTCGGAGGAGGAGGGTGGGGTTTGGGGAGGAGAGGAACCTCAGCGTGGTATAATGTTCTACAGTCCTCCTTCCAAAGCAATCATTTTATCCGGCCTCTTGACATCCACTGCCTGGAGAGCAGTTGTAATTCTGGGAGTTCTCCAAGACTCCCCTGGAGGTTGGCAACCCTACTTCCGAAGTATCCAGTGCAGATTAAACGAAAATCTGAGATCTCGTTCCCACAGCAGTTTAGTCAGGTCACATGATAAATGTGCTATCATGTTGGCAGCAGCTGCACCTCCTATGTCAACAGTTTGTATAAAGTGTATTCTAGAAATCAAAGTGGGAGATCACAGTGGCACTTGCCCTGAAATGCAGGTAACTGGCAAAGGGAATTTTTTTTTTCATATTGTCACATACAACAGCTGTTTTTTTAATGCACACACATTTCTGCAACAGGGCTGCCTTTCCAACTTACCCAAATACTTTCCAAATGCATGTGGGGTAATTAACATTAAGACCAACAATTATTCAGTCCCTTACCCCTTGGCTCACCAGATTTAGAGCTCCGTCTTAAGGGGTGGGGGTGGAGCCGGCTCAGGGAGCTGAGTGATCCTTGCAGTAACGTAACTCAGAGTTACGCCAGCATAAGAGGCATTTATGCCAGCGCAGGACATTAGCACAGCTCCATTCTGCTGGAACAGCAGCTGCACTAGCCCCTGCACTGGCATCTATGTGGGCATTCTGGAGGGCACAAAAGAGGCACAAAATTGCACCAGCAAAAATACCAGCGTAGTCCATAGGTGGCCCTGTTACTTCAAAAATAATTCCTCCACATGCACACTTCTGCAGCCACATCCACGGGAACCCAACAAGCTCAGGCTATGGATGAAGGACACGCCCAATCAGCCTACCCTGCACCAGCTTGGCCCCACCCAGCACCCGACCACAGCCCTTCCTACCCTACAAATGCTTCCGGCAGGTTGCCACACAACTCATGCGCTAAGGCACATGGCATAGGATGCTGTCTGACAGATCCCTGCCATGCAGACTTTGAGCACTGATGCACCTTGGTGGCAGGCCACGCACAGAGAAGGCACTTCACACCACTGGTCAAGCACTTAGTGGGAGCACACCACAGGGAGAGCAAAGTCCACATGCTGAGGCTGACCTCTCCCAGCTCTCAGGTACCACACCTCTTTTACCAGGAACCAAAGGTGCAACCGCACACTAACAGGTAAGCAAGGCTGCCTTCACCCAAGCCCCTTCCTCTCTTTGGCCAATGGCAGTGGCAGCGAGCTGCCCCATCAGCCCAGCAGTGGGGGGGGGGGACTGGAGCCCCCTTCTTCATCCCCACACACAAAGGGGTGTGGTGCATGCTGGGACAGCTGTTGGGGAGGGGGCAGAAGTTGCCACCTGTGCACTGGCCTGCCTGCACACAGTGTGAGAGTGAGTGCAAAACCCCACCATCCTGAGTGCAGAGTGAACCCACACGACGTTTGGGACCCCTTTGCAACTGTAGTGGTGGGATATCTGCTGAACTGCATCATGGTCCTTGCAGGCCTTCAATAAACTTCAGTTTGTGTGCGCAACTGAGGCTGTATGTGTGTGTGGTCGGCTGTGCTCCGAGGGATGATGTGGAGGTTGGTTAACATTGCAGGTGTCCCTTGGAGTCATAACAGAGGCATGGGCCTCACCCAGCCAATGATAGAGCTCCAGGAGGACACACAGATGGAGGATCGAGTTGTGCAGCGGCACAACCCCCCTTTCCCCCACGCAACAGCACGCACCGGCCATGCAGAGATGGGAAGCAGGACATTGAATTGTTGGTCTTGTTTTATTGGTTCAAGGCTATTAACCTAGAGATATTGAATTGTATCATGTTATATGGATTCAAGACTTCTTAGTTCAAATATTCGCTACTTCAAGGGCGGCATGTGCCTGTTTTTAAAGCAGAGTTTTAGTGCACCTCATAATAAATGCATATTTCTCTCTCTCTGAAATTATCCCCGAGCTCTGGAGTTTAGAATTAGGGTTTTGTTTCTGAAATGAAACTTATTGGGTACTGTTATTGCATACTGTTGTACAGTATTTCATACTGTTGTACAGTATTTCATACTGTTGTACACAACCAGATTTATTTGTGTCTTTTTGTCTCTGCCATTAGATGGTTGGCTGTCATTTTAAGCTGGCTAACTTGGTTAAACACTATTTAACTAAAGGCCAAAGCCACGTCTTCCCTTTTCTAATTTAACTCTGCCTTTTCAAATGTGTGGATTTGGACATAAGAACAAAAGAAGAGCCCTGCTGGATCAGACCAATGGTCTATCTAGTCCAGCATCCTGTCTCACACAGTGGCCAACCAGTAGGGTTGTCAAGTCTTTAAAACTGGCAGGGGGGAGTCCTCATCTGGCCGGGAGTTTCTATGGCAGGGGTGGCCAACCTGTGGCTCGGGAGCCACATGCGGCTCTTTCACACATATTGTGCGGCTCCTGGCAGGGCGGCTGGGGAAGCAAAGGGGAGGCATGCTTTTTCTCTCTTTCTCCCTTCCTTCCTTCCCTCCTCCCTCCCATCTATTTGCTTTCCTAGTTTCTCTCTCTCTCTTTCTTATAACTGGTTTTCCTCGTTTGTTTTTATTTTTGGCAGTCCCATTTAACGTTAATAAAAAGCAAATTTGCATATCTTAAAAAATAAAAACGTGTGTGTGATATTTGTTCCTGTCTTGCGGCTCTCAGACATCTCTATGTGGCTCTTACGTTTATTCTATGTGGCTCTTACGTTAAGCAAGGTTGGCCACCCCTGTTCTATGGTATCATAGAGTTTTGGGGCGATTGCCAGAGCGTCGCCCTGGCAACGCCCCCAACGTGCTGACATCACTTCCAGTGACGTCATGACGTCGTCCTCACTGGACGACGTTGGCGGTGGGGTTCTCCCCGCCGGCCAAATGCTGGCCGGCGGATCGGGAACCCCTTTAGTAGGGGATCCCCTGCCCCCTGGGCTGACTTGGCAGCCCTACCAACCAGTAGAGTTGTCAGGTATTATCTGGCTGCCGGGGGGGGGGGGGTCTTCTTCCCTGGGAGTTTTTGGCATGTGGAAGTGGTAACCATAGAGTTTTTTCCTCAAATGCTAGAGCACCCCCCCCCCCGGCAACATGCCCTGCGCGATGACGTCACCTCTGGGTGACATTATTGTGCTGGGCACTGTGCAGATGGGACTGTTCAGGGGTGGGGCTTCCCCCTCTGGCTGGCTAGGAGGTGGACTGGGGCCCCTGAAAGCAGATAAACCCTCGCCCCCATCGGGGGGACGGCAGCCCTACCACCCAGTTCCTCTGGAGGGCCAACAACAGGGTATAGAGGCTGAGGCCTTCCCCTGATGTTGCCTCCTGGCTCTGGAATTCAGAGGTTTAGTGACTCTGAATATGGAAGTTCCCCTCAGTCATCTTGGCTAGTAGCCATTGATAGATTCATCCCCTGTCAGTCTATCTATATATCTAATTCCGAAGGCACCCCCTGTGTGAGGATACCTAAATCCGCGCAGGGGGGGCACCTGGGAGGCAGGGAGGTTTTCCTACACATGGGGGGCACTCCTCCCGTGTGCAGAAAAATCCGAAAAGTTAAAAAAAAACCTTCAGTGACCGTAGAATCCCCCAAAATACCTTTTGAAATGGCACCAACTCCAGACATCAACTGTGAGGAGATTAGAATGTTCGGGGGAGGGGGGGAGGCTCTAACTGTTTTTGTCAGTAAAAAGCAGGGTTTTTACTGGCAGCAGTCTAGGGTTGCCAAGTACCCCCCCGGGCCACCAGCAGCAGATCCAGATCCAGGCTGGGAAACTCCTGGATATTTGGGGGTGGAGCCTGGGGAGGACAGGGACCTCAGTGAGGTACAATGCCATAAACTCCCCCCTCCAAAACATCCATTTTCTCCATGGAAAGTTATCTCTGTAGTCTGGAGATGAGCAGTAACTCCAGGGGATCCCCAGGTCCCATCTGGAGGCTGGCATCCCTAGGCAGCACCCTCTGTGTGACTTGATACCACCTGATTTGCATGACTTAATTAGGCCCAGCTGTTTTGCTACAGTTCATCAGCAGCCACCGTATGAAAGCCATTGTGGTGCAACAGTTCGAGCTTCAGACTGGGATCTGCGAGACCCAGGTTCAGATCCCCATCTTGCAGTGGAAGCTGACTGGGAGATTTTGGACCAGACACATACTTTCAGCCTAACCAACCTCACAGGGTTGTTGTGCAGATAACAAAGAGGAAATAATAATGTAAGCTGCTTTATTGTGGAGAAAGACTGTAATTTTCCTAGGTAGAGGCTGCAGGGGAGGGGGGTGGAGATAGAAAGCTGAAGACAGATAAAGGTAGGTTGGCTGTTGGGTGGGAAGGAAATAGGGTTGCCAACTCCAGGTTGGGAAATTCCCAGACATTTGAGAGGTGGAGCCTGGGGAGGGTGGGATTTGAGGTGGGAGGCAGAAAGAGAGAGAAAGAGTGATGAGGTGGGGAGGCAGAAAAACAAAGGGAATGATGACAGGTCAGAAAGAGAGAGGAAGTAACATACATGGAGGAGAGCGAGAGAGTAAGAAAGGGGGGCAGAAGGGAGAAAGAGTGTGAGAGAGGTAGGGGGAGAAGGGAGGAAGCAAAGGTGTGAGGAATGGGATAACTATCCTGCAAGTTTCTTGCAGGTCTCCACTTGTCTAATCCTCTTTTAAAGACATTCCTTTGGGTCTCTCACCTAGCCAGAGTTGCCAAATGCTGAGATATGCTAACTGCACATTGAGATTTGCTGGAAAAGTTTTCCTTTTCTTGCTAGAGCATACCTAGGTAAGAAGTATCCAGTAATTGGTTTCCAGAGAAGTGAAGGTTCCAGTCATTCCCAAATACTTGATTCAGATTATCTTCCATTACATTACTCCCCAAATGGGAGCAGAGTACACATTTACCAGCCAACTCTAATGAATTTTCACCAGAAAACTTAAATAGATTCGGCTTTTGGGTTGTGGTTTGTTGTTAGAATGGAGTCTGTTGGACCTTTTCTCCAGTTTTTTCACAGTTGCAGCCAATGTACATGAATTTCCTGATTTTTCTTCGTATTTGGAAAAAAGCACATATGGCTGAGACTATCCTGGAACATGGTATAAGGCAAAGGTCTGAGCACCCTGCCTGAATTCATATTGGACACCCGTAAGTATAACAATGCTTCTTTGCTCTGTTTTTAGGTATCTTCTGCCATTATATAGTACATCATCTGATACATCATTGAGCACTTGATCTGTAATGTAATTGTTTTCAGGGCTTTATTTGTAGAGAAAGCTCAGCAGGAACTCGTTAGCATAATAGGCCACACCCAATAGCAGAAACTCATTAGCATATTCGGCCACACCACTGACAGCACAGTTTATTAGCATATTAGGCCACATCCCCATATTATCAGAAGAGTGGTAATCCAGCCACACCCATCTTTTGCTTCTTATTCTATTTACCATTTTAGTTGTCAAAACCAAGGGCTTTTTTTGTAGCAGGAATTAATTGCATATTAGGCCACATACCCCTAATGTAGCCAATCCTAATGAGTTTCTGCTGTTGGGTGTGGCCTAGTATGCTAATGAGTTCCTGCTGGGTGTGGCCAACTCAGGAGCCAGCCGGAACTCCGTTCCTGTGCGTTCCTGCCCCAAAATAGCCCTGATTGTTTTAATTATGATTGTTTAAAATGTTTTAACAGTTTTAATGTATTTATGAACCTTGGCTTGCCAAGTCATGTAAGCCACTCTGGGCCTGCAAATGCGGGGAGAGTGGCCTATAAATCTAATAAATAAATAAATAAATTTTAGATCACCACCCCCTTTCTGCACTGTTCTGTATCATGAACATTTCTGATTTTCCTTTTAGGAGGTCTGAGCCTTCCACACTCTCCCTTCTTAGGTCTCTGTTGTGATTACAAATACCTGAATGGCTTCCAAATAACATTACAGGGGCAGCTTTGAAAGTCTTAAGAATCCAACGTGGCGGCGGCCTTTTATTTTTACATGTTTGAGGCCATTATTTGGATCTGGAAGAGCTGGATTGACAATGCAGGTTGTACCCCTTTCCTCCATATGAATGATAATATGTATAGTCACTGTAAAGCTGGTTTTTTTTTTAGTGTTTTATCAATGTGCACACACACATTGATTAAATTAACTGAAGGAATTGCCTTGGGTTCTGGGGTGCCCAGTGAAAAGGCAGGCATATAAATGTTTTAAATAAATCAATAATTTATTTATTTATTTATTTGATTTCTTAGCCGCTCTCCCCGCGATTGCAGGCTCAGAGCGGCGTACAAGACCTGGTACCCCAGGATTCCAAAACATACTAAAACTTAATATAAAACATTATGTTTAAAACCACACAAGAACACAATTAACAATCTAAAGTGCTCAACACTCAATCCTAAAAATTCAGATGGCGGCAACCTAATCGCTCCGGAGCCCCTGTTTCCTCGTGGCAGATGGTGCAAATAGTGGTCAGGCTTTGATAGGTATACTGCAGGAGGAAAACAGGGAGGTGGAGGGAAGGTGGAAGTAGCGGCCCCTACTCATATGCCTGGCGGAAGAGCTCCGTCTTACAGGCCCTGCGGAACTGCACTAAATCCCTCAGGGCCCTGATCTCCTCCGGGAGCTCATTCCACCAGATAGGGGCCACCACTGAAAAAGCCCTCCCAGTAGTTGCAGTACATTCATGCTCAAAATGAGACTTGTTCTCTAGTTCTATCTAGTGCATTTTATCCAGCCCTTCCTCCAGGGAGCTCAGGGTGACACTGTGACCACTACACCAGGCTGACTATCCAGTTAAAGGGGAAGTAAGGAATTAAGTACAGGGTATGCTTCCAGAATAAAGAAATGGTGCGAGAGACATCTATTATCCCAAATTACAAGAAATTGTGTCTCCTCTTTCAAATAAGCTATCATTATTCCTAGATTTAAAAAAAAATTATGTGGCTGTAATAATTACCAAAGAAGAATGGGTGTTCACAGATCTAGGGGAACCACTGACTTTTCAACACCAACCATCTTGTTTAAGATGGCCCATGTTTACAGTACCAGCTCAAGGCAACTTGTGTAGAACATGCCCACTTGCAGATATCTTGGGGGCAGTTTATTATTTTTTTTAAAGAAAACAGATATAATTCTGAAATCCCTAACCCAATTTACCCACCCTTCTTTCTAGGGTTGCCAACCTGCAGGTGGTGGCTGGAGATCTCCCGCTATCACAACTGATCTGCAGGCAACAGAAATTAGTTCATCTGGGAAAAAAATGGCCACCATTACACCCCACTGAAGTCTCTCCTCTCCCCAAACCATGCCTTAGGCTCCATCCCCAAAATCTCCAGGTATTTCCCAACCTGGAGCTGGCAACCCTACTTTTCTCCCACAGCAATGCCTCACCTGTTGCATCATCAATTTCAGCTCCTGTTAGGAAATGGATCTGAAATCCTACGTTTGCCAGTATAAATCAGGCGCCTTAACAGATGATAGAACAGGGGCAGGAAGAGGGATGGAGAGAGAAATTTCCTCTGGGCTGGCTGGACAGTTTCTTTGTGTACTACCACAGCACAGCAACATCAGATAAGGGGAAGAATAAAGGGGAATTCTGATGTTTGGATAATACATTTCTGGCTATTAGCACCTCTGAAGTCTGAGGGCTAGCAGAAGGACTCTCTAATCTCATCACACATGCTGCGGAAAATACACTTTTCTATGGCAAGCCATAACTTGCCCAGTATTGGGCAATCAAGGCCTTCCATGTAATCAATCAGTGTGCTGTTAGTCATAAAAGTATCCTGCTGTGTTAACACTCTGTCCAAAGAAGAATGATTCCCTCAGTAGCATTTCCCACAGACAGGGCAAATGATCCCAGTAATATAATTTGGACTGTTTAAATTGCCCACCAAAAATCCAGCTCATCGTGGCAGCACAGATTGCCTCTGATTATAACTCTTCTGAGCTGGAGAGTACTCTTCCCTCTCCTTATTTGGAGATACCTTCAGGACACCAGACCATCTTCACTTTGGCAAATCATGTGGTGCAGGGCTTTTTTTGTAGAAAAAGTCCAGCAGGAACGCATTAGCATAATAGGCCACACCCAACAGGAGAAACTCATTTGCATATTAGGCCACACCACTGACAGCACAGCTTATTAGCATATTAAGCCTCACCCCCATGTTACCAGAAGAGTGGTCATCCAGCCACACCCACCTTTTGCTTCTTATTCTGTTTACCTTGTTTGTTGTCAAAACGCAGGGCTTTTTTGGTAGCAGGAATTAATTTGCATGTTAGGCCACATACCTCTAATGTAGCCAATCCTAAAGAGTTTCTGCTGTTGGGTGTGGCCTATTATGCTAATGAGTTCCTGCTGAGTGTGGCCAACTCAGGAGCCAGCCGGAACTCCGTTCCTGTGCATTCCTGCCCAAAAATAGCCCTGATGTGGTGTACCTGATAGCTTACCTCCCCCTTCTCTGTTTTCCATGCTTGGAAAGCAAACAAGCTTTTGTTTTTGACTCAAGCCTCTTGCCCTATAATAGGAGTCAGAATCTGTCACCTAGAGGAGGCTTTGGCCTGCTGTATTTGTGCAGAGGCTCAAGTCCCCATTATATAGATGAGGAACTTTTGACAGGTAGAATTATGCAGTATGAAGAAAAGCTGCAATATGGCTCACATTCCTTTCTGTTAATGATATGAGAACCCTGTCTTCTTTTGTATCCTGCTGGATGAGGCCTCGTCCCACCTCAGAGCAAGGCTGCCCATGTTCTGACAGAATCATGAGCTACACCCAGAAGTGTTTCAGTGCTTATCATCAGAAAGGTAAATGTGAAAAGAAAGATGGAGTTGAAAATGTAGGTGGGAAATTATAAGGACAAGCAGCAGAGGGACAGTGGGGGAAATGACATGGTAGCATTAAAAGGAAAGGTAGACTATACCTAATTAGAATAGCAACCCTTGAGGAGATCAAGATGCATAGCAATTAACTGGTGCTTTGTGCTGTTTGCTTTATTCTAATCAAAGATTGTCCCTGATAAAAGGTGCAAATTGTTAAAGGGACTGCACAAGAAATCCAGGAAACAGGGAGCAGCCTGTCGTGGGTCAGGTGCCGCTTCAACAGGGAAAGCCCCCATCTGTCGCCCAGCAATCTGGAAGAGCCTGGGCACTTATCCTCCCCCCTCCATCACCTGAGGATGCCCCCTGGACCTCTCATTGGGAACTCACCCAAGAGGCCAGTGGAGGAGGAGGTCAGTGGTAGAGAAGGGACAGCTAACTGAGGTGGCTGGTGGAGGAGAAGGCTGTGGCGAGCTGTGCAGTGATAGCAGGGGCAGTACAGCAGCCAGGTGCACCCCAGAAGTCTGGGGTGGGGGAGGTGATGCTGGCAGGGAAGGAGGCCACTCCAGCACAGGGACCACATGGGTTGGGCATCTTCCGGCAGTGGCAAAACTGGGTCCAGCAGAAGTGGGCTGGCCACAGGACATGTCCAACCCATGTGGTCCCCAGGCTGGAGCAGCCACCTTCTCTGCTGGTGCCATCTCCTCCCAGACTCCTGGGGTGGTCCCACTCACTGTACTACTGCTGCAGCCCATGGCTGTGGCCTTGCTGCCACTGCACGGCTCGCTGCAATCATCTCCTCAGCCAACCACCTCAGCTGGCCACCCTTCTACACCCATCCCTTTGTCCCCATGCTCCATCTTGACTCACAATAAACCACAATGCTGATTCCACCATTACGGGCCTCCAGGCTCCAATACTTTTCACTGGCCTTCTGGGTGAGTTCCTGATGGGAGGTCCAGGAGGCATCCTCAGGCAATGAGGGGGGGGGGAGGATGAGCACTTGGGCTCTCCTGGATTCCTGGGCTTCCCCTGTTGAAGTGGCACCTTACCTCAGACAGGCTGCTCCCTGTTTCCTGGCTTTCTTGTGCAGTCCTTTTAAACTTTAAAGGGACTGCACAAGGAAACCCAAAACAGCTGAGTGGCAAGGAGTGCTCCCAGATGTGCAGCTGTTTCTGCAGCTTTTTGTTGGCGCCGTCTCTTTAAACCCATTTTTTGCTCTGGCCAGGAACCAGCATGAACCCTATGAACCACCTTAAAAGTGTGTGGATCTGTCACAGACTTCAGTTACCAAACCATGAACAAGACAAAATTCGGCACAAATTTTGCTTCGTGGTTTGGTTCATATCCATCCCTAGACCCTAAACACTCCTCCTAGGACATGTACGGCAATGGTATGGCAATGGGCAAGTGGGCTTTCTCCAAGAATGGTCATAGTTGGCAAACTCTGCTCCTGTTTCTGAATTCCCTACCCTTGAGTTTATGCATGTCTTCCCTCTATGAAAACAATACACAAATATTGGAAAACCATAATATGAAAAGTAGCCCTTGGGCAACAGCTTATAGGATTCCATCACTGCTACAAGGTCACACCTGGAAAGATTTCCAAACTTGTACCCCAAAATATTAATATTAAGCTCATTAGCAGGGATCCGTTGGAGCGGGAGCGCACAGGAGCGCAGCTCCGGGAGTGAGGAGCCCAGGGGGCGGGCACATGACCAAGCCCCGCCCCCTCCTCGGCTTCCCGGAGCAGTGCAGAGGCGCAGCGCCCCGGGGAAAGCCCTGCTAGGCTCTTTATTGTTTTGAATGTTTTGTTTTAATATTGATAATTTTATCATTGTTCCTTTTATGACTGTGTGCTGCTTTTCCAGAGACTTGCTCAAGGTGGCATATAAATTTTCTAAGTAGACCATTTTTTATCTGGGCACATGACACATAAGTACTGGAGAAATTTCACCAACCCTTCAGCAGCTTCCACCCCATCAGTTTGGTGGAGTGGTCAGGAGTTGGACTCTAATCTGGGAGAACCGGGTTTGATTCCCCACTCCTCCACATGCAGCTGCTGGTGTGACCTTGGGCCAGTCACAAGTTCTCTCAGAGCTCTTCTCTCATGAGCAGTCCTCAAAAGACCTCTCTCAGCCCCACCTACCTCACAGGGTGTCTTGTTGTGAGGAGGGGAAGGGGAAGGGATGGGTGGTGCACATGTCCTGGGTATCTCAAGTCTACTTGAAACCTGGTGGTTTCAAGGGAGCAGGAAGAGAATGAGGGTGTGTTCTTTACGCTTATTTTTATTGCACAAAGTATTGGATGGGGAAGGGAATGGAGGAAGAGCAGATCAGTTTCACTCACCTGTGGAGTGGAGCCTGAGGGGTGGATGTTGCCTTCTGACACACTTCCGGCATGTTAGGGGGCTTGGCATATGCAAATGAGTTATGCAAATGAGTTATGGTAATGAGCTCCTGCACCTCTTTTTCTACAAAATGACCCCTGCTCATTAGTGATGCCTAAATAGAACAAAAAAAACCCCTTAGGAATCTCAAAAAATAAAAACGTTGCCTGCTGCCAACATGTGCCGGTGGCCACTGTCATACTCCCTGTAGGTTTCTCTGACCATCTCAGACCATGCTGCCCCTTCATTCTGCTATCCCAAGCACCTGCTTGCATGGTCTGCTCAGAGCGCTGCAAACCAAGTTCAAATGGAAGAAGGCTTTCAGGAGAACAGTGCCTGTTTCTAGCATATATAGAGAAAAAAAAGTAAACTATCAAAAGCTAGAAGAGAACTATAGAAAATAAACCAGTTCTGGAAGAGCTAAAGAAATGCTGTGCAAATTACATGAAGTGAAAAGCAACATTTTTTTCAAAAAAAATGAGGATTGTGTTATGCTAGGAACAAGAGCTGAAACAAATGGTTTCAGTTCAGCAACATACAGGCAAGAATAACCTCACATTAAAATATGGAATGGTTAAAATCAAGTTCTATTCATAGAAAGCCTAAAATATGTAAATTGATATTTATTCTTTTTTTTAACTCTCTTTTTACTCTCTTTTTACCCATTTGCTCTCTGAATAATTAGCTATATTCTATTTACAGTCTGCAGAAGATGCTGATTTCCTTGGAAGGGTGTCAAAATACACATTCGCTTTTGTCCAATTTGTGCTGATACAAAATTTGGAGGTGCTAATTTTCTTCTTCAAAAATGCTAATTTTCCTCTCATTTACATTAACATACTCCAGAGTGACAGTTTCTTTTTAAAAGATAACAACCAAGTCCCCCCCCCATCCTTAAGCCTTGTCATTCTTCAAATAATTTCCCCCATCTCATGAAACTCCATTTTTCTGCTCAAGTCTCTTCTGTCACGTTTAATGCTTAACAAAAAGGCTAACTGAAATTGTTTTGCATTGGGAAAATCATCTTGGCAGACCCGTTATGGACTAAAAGCCAATTCCGTTGTGAGTAACAATCATGTGGCTGAATCACCAAAGTAATATCAGGAAGTATCTCTTGGATCTCTGTATCGTAATGGCTTCCAGTGATTTCAGCTTCCCAGCTTAATAAAAGAAGTCCAGGTATTGATGGTTAGCAATAAAGACTGCTATATTAACTCTGAGCATTGAATTTTGGGAAGGAATTGATGTAATCACACGATCAGGAATGCTAACAAAATGGGCTTGGAAATGTGATAAATAGCATTGCCATACATTGTCCATGGGGCTTCTTCTTTTTATGATGATACTACAGAGCATTAAAGAACGCCCGGCCACAATTTATCAATAAGCAAGTAGTAGCCTGTACTGTCCAAAGAACTGAAGAAAGAAGAACATCTGCTATGTGTAAGGCTTATGGCTGGTCTTGCCTCAGTCCATTTGTAATGTGAATTTAAACCAGGGATGCTCAATCACCCCCAATAGTTCAGTTCACATCTTGCTCACTGGTTTCAGTCAGGAAGCTGATTGTCTTTCAAACCACGCAGATGTGTCTATTTGCATGATGACAGACCTAGGATTATATCTGCATGATTACATGCAATAATTATTACATGTCAGAAGAAAAAAAAAATCTGTTTGAGATTATTCAAGTTGAGAAGTACTACTCAGATATTTCTATATGCCTTTGGTGCCTGCCCATAAATTTAGGTAATCTTATGATCACTTCAGGACAGATGCTGCTGACTGGGCAGGCACAAAGAAGGACAAAATGTAGCGATTCTGTGCTTGACAAATCGGTTGATTCAATGGTGCTACCCTTTAGCAACTACCATCTTGGATATACTTTGTACATTGTTGCTGAGGAGTTAACTGATCAGACATAGATGCATTGGTCATAGGAATGAAGGCAGCTGGGCGGGTAGGAATGGCAATTTAAATTTTGTTTCAGCTGACGAAAAAGCTAAAACCATCTTAAAAGACTCATAAAAGCGATGGTTTTAAATGTAGACACAATTTCTCCTGTATGTCTCAAGACCCAACATGTTCTACAAGAATTCAGAATCACACTGATTTACAGTGCAATCCTATGTGGAACTAATCCTATCTAAACTCATAGAAATAAATGGACAGATGGAAGCGACTGGATAGGATTTCACAGTTAATGTACTATCAATCCTACCTAAATAGATAGGGCATTTTTCTTCAGAATTTCCAGTTAAAGACTTCTATTAAGATCTATTGTTCATTCAAACCACAAGAATTCCAAGCCCCACACAAAAATTTCCTCCCCGAAAACTGAACTTCAGCTAATAGTTTCTTAAATCAACTCTTTGCCCAGCAGACTAAACAGTTTCCTTAGCAAGTGGGGTTTGGCCTGGAATGCTGCCTTCACAGCCTCCTGCCTTGCCGACGGATAACTTACAGAAGTGGTTGGCTCTTGTGTTTTCAGTCTAATCTGAATAATTTTAGGTATTTCAAGAACATCAGTCAATCCTTTTCTGACAAGTGAGAGACAAGTAATAGAAACTGTAGCAGCTAAGCAACGATAGATACGGAATGATGTGGAAACTGATTGCTTGGAAGGAAAAGTATGGCTGGCATCTATCGAAGAAGCTTTTAACATAGCACAGTGATTGGAAATATCTTTTTTTAGCTGGGCAGGAGATTGTCGACCAACGCCCAGCAAACTTCTTCAGAGCCACAGCCTTCTCCAAGTCTTCATATCCTTTCTCCTAAAAAGAGAACAACCTTGATTTGAGCAAATAAGGACAGAAGGAAAAGGAGCCTTGCTCTGAAAAGGCTTCTAGCTCTCTGCTGCATTGTGGGCTCTAAAACAAACAGAATGGGATAGGCAGTTCCTCAGAAGGAGGTGTCAAGGTCCTAAGTATTGATTTGTCTGCCATTAATGAGACGTGGCACTGAGGTCTGGGGCAGGGTTTGGCTGTGCAGTGTGAGAATAGGCATTATTGACATTGACAGGTGCCCCCTAGTTTCCAGTCTAATTTGGGAAATCCATCAATGTTTGTTTGTTTGTTTGGAACATTTATTACACCCTTCTCCCTCAGGGAACTCAAAGCAGCTTACAACATAAAATAAAACAATTATAAAAACTCTATAAAACAATATAAATAAAACAACGATTAAAAAACCGTGAATTTAAAGACTCCAGTTAGGACTGCCAATAAACAGGGGTCCGTTGGAGCGGGAGCGCACAGGAGCGCAGCTCCGGGAGTGAGGAGCCCAGGGGGCGGGCACATGACCAAGCCCCACCCCCTCCTCGGCTTCCCCGAGCAGTGCAGAGGCGCAGCATGCCGGGGAAAGCCCGGCTAGGGTCTTTATTGTTTTTAATGTTTTGTTTTAATATTGATAATTTTATCATTGTTCCTTTTATGACTGTGTGCTGCTTTTCCAGAGACTTGCTCAAGGTGGCATATACATTTTCTAAGTAGACCATTTTTTATCTGGGCACATGGCACATAGGTACTGGAGAAATTTCACCAACCCTTCAGCAGCTTCTACCCCATCAGTTTGGTGTAGTGGTCAGGAGTTGGACTCTAATCTGGGAGAACTGGGTTTGATTCCCCACTCCTCCACATGCAGCTGCTGGTGTGACCTTGGGCTATTCACAAGTTCTCTCAGAGCTGTTCTCTCATGAGCAGTTCTCAAAAGACCTCTCTCAGCCCCACCTACCTCCCAGGGTGTCTTGTTGTGGGGAGGGGAAGGGAAAGGGATAGGTGGTGCACATGTCCTGAGTATCTCAAGTCTACTTGAAACCTGGTGGTTTCAAGGGAGCAGGAAGAGAATGAGGGTGTGTTCTTTACGCTTATTTTTATTGCACAAAGTATTGGATGGGGAAGGGAATGGAGGAAGAGCAGGTCAGTTTCACTCACCTGTGGAGTGGAGCCTGAGGGGTGGGTGTTGCCTTCTGACACACTTCCGGTATGCTAGGGGGTGTGGCATATGCAAATGAGTTATGCAAATTAGCTCCTGCACCTCTTTTTCTACGAAATGACCCCTGCCAATAAGTAAAAACTATATCAATCCAATGGTATTCTAAATAAAACTCTTCAACTGACTCCTGAAGATCAACAGTGAGGTGGTGAGGCGGACCTCCCTGAGGAGGTTGTTCCATAATTGCAGGGCTGCCAGCAATCCCTGCCTCTTGAGTGGGGCTGCCCCTGCTTCCAGCTGGAAAAAAATGGCCCCCTATGGTGAATAGGGCTAGTGTTATTAAGATGAATTCTCTTCATTCCTCTTTATCCAGTTCCTCCCTGAAATTCAACAATCTGTTTCTTTTCCTTTTTTAAAAAAAGAAAAGAAATCCAGAGTCTGTTTCAAATCTATTCCTTTTTTATCAGAAGTCTGAAGAGAGGACGGGCAGGAAGGGAGGTTGTATAAAATCTCAGAATTTCATTCGGCAGGTGCTCAGAGGCAGCCAATGTCTTCCCGAAGTTTACAAAAGGATGCATAAAGGTATAACAGAAAACTATAATGAGAAATCCTTTTGGAAGAAAAAAGTGAGTGGAATCAATGGCTATATCTAAACAAAGTGAATTATGGAAAAAGAAATTCCACTCACCATAATAATGCTAGTGATACCAACCACGATTAGTGGTACATTCTGTACACTTGATAGTTGCAAGGGTACTAATGTGCAATATTAATGCTATGCCTAAATCCAAGCCTACAGATTTTTAAAATCCAAAGTCTATGGCCTCTGACAAAGCTCCTTCATGATTAATTGTATCCTGAACGCTTCATTTGCAGTCTTTCAACTCTTGTTTTCCACATGACGTGTCCTGCTAGAGTTCTTTCTTTAGCCTGGACAGATTTTAGAAACACAACAGGATAAAGTTGATTGAGCCAGCAACGTTCCCAAATGCACCTTTGCCAGTCTTATCAGACTTTACAAGTTTTTTCTCCTTCCCCTAACATTGTTATTGTATCCAGTCCATGTGAGGTGGAAGCATAGCGTTGCATTCAAACTGTCTGTGAAACTGTACACAGACAGTAAGAAAAATGGTTCTAACAACTGGTTATTCAGGAACTATTGACTTGCTGCATTCCTGAAGAGGTTTGCTCTTCTTTCCTTTTCTCTCTCTCTCTCTGCCAGCCCAGAGGCCCTTGACATCCAAAGTGAAGTAGACCAAACATCAAAGGGAATAACAAGAGGTCATAGCATTCCACGCTCTTAACATGAAAATAGAGAGGGAAGCCCTGCCAAGGGTTTTCATGTGTGGAAATGATCAGGACCACCACAAACAGGTGCGGAAGGAGACAGTGAATTTGTGCTGGGAGATAAACTATTCAAATAATTCACACTTCCTTACTGTGAGTCAGGCTGTTGTTGAAGGCACAGGAGCATAGCCAAGAAGGAAAGCTGTCAATACCACAATGACCTGGTTTGAGCATCCTAGTTAATGAAAAAAAAATGAAAATAAGTATTAGAGCATATGAATCTCCAACATAATGCATTTGTTTTAAACCCTGTCATCAGGGGTCCTTTTGTAGAAAAAGAGGTGCAGGAGCTCATTAGCATAACTCATTAGCATATGTCACATCCCCTGACATCACCAGAAGTGTGTCAAAGGGAATGTCAGTTTCAGCCCCATTATACCCTATGGGCCATTGAAATCAATGGCAAAATCTCATAGGGTATATGAGGGGCTGGAGGAAAGGGGGTTTGAGGGAGAGGCTCCAAACTTGCAGGGTAGCTGCTGGGGCCTCTTTTCGAAATACCCACTAAGTTTCAAGAAGATTGGACCATGGGGTCCAATTCTATGGGCCCCCAAACAGATTGTCCCATCCCCTCCATTGTTCTCTATGGAGGGAAAAAATGTTAACTTTTTTCCTACCATAGAGAACAATGGAGGGAATGGGGGCAACCTGTTTGGGGGCCCGTAGAATTGGACCCCCTGGTCCAATCTTCTTGAAACTTGGTGGGCATTTCGAGGAGAGGCCCCAGCAGCTACCCTGCAAGTTTGGAGCCTCTCCCTCAAACCCCCTCCCCTCCAGTGGCTTTTAAAGTTGCCGCCGAATTTCGGCGGCAATTCGGCGGCGAGCTGAATCAGATTAGAGAATCTGATTCAGCCCGTGGCTGCCCTAGTGGCCAGTCCTGAGCTGGAGGAGCTTCGCTCCGCCTCGCTCCGGCCCCAACGGACCCCTGCCTGTCATTAAAAGCCAACTACAAATATTTTTGCTTTGCTGACAAAATAGTACACAACTAGAGAGGTGGCAGGGTGTTGGGGTTAGACCGTCTTTCAGGGCCTAACTGCACAATATGCTTTTCCCAGGTATATTTCCAAACCTGGTTGACAAACATGGTCTAGGAATTCTGTGCTACACAGGGATGTGTGGACCCAATTCAGATCCGAACTGTGGCATGCAGGGACAGGGGGCTTAACCCTCCCCCAACATTTTCTCAACCTGAAACAATCCCAGGGATTCACTGTTTGCCCTGTTGGGTAAACATAACAAATACGGTTAGGCTACACGTTAAGTTTTCCCAACCAGGCAAATAGCAGCCATTTCTGGTCAGGAAAATGGCACAGGGGCAAGGCTTCAGTCTCCTCTCCAGGTATCCCACAGCCCAAATCTCAACCCGTCCTGTCACTTCATATGCATACTGTGTAAGCCCAGAACTCCCAGGCTGCTTTTGTCAACCTATCCCAGCAGTGTACCCAGAAAAATACATCATGTAGTTAGCCCCTCAGCCTAACCTATATTGCAGAACTGTGATGAGGAAAATGATATCTGCTACTCTGAGCTCCATGGAGGAAGGATAGGATAAAACGGAAATAAATATTATGTTAATATCACAGAGCCTAGTCTACTGTTCTTCTTACTGATTAAGACAATCTTATCTTGAAACAATAAAAAGAAATAATTTGCATGTAATGCAACCGAATAAGGTTCAAGGTGCTGGTGCTTACCTATAAAGCCCTATATCTCCTGGGACCTACTTACTTGAAGGCAGGGGTCTGTTGGGGCCGGAGCGAGGCGGAGCAAAGCTCTGCCAGCTCAGGAGTGGCCACTAGGGCAGCCATGGGCCGAATCAGATTCTCTGATCTGATTCAGCCTGCTGTCGAATTGCTGCCGAAATTCGGTGGCAACTTTAAAAGCAACTGGAGGGGAGGGGGTTTGAGGGAGAGGCTCCAAACTTGCAGGGTAGCTGCTGGGACCTCTCCCCCAAATACCCACCAAGTTTCAAGAAGATTGGACCAGGGGGTCCAATTCTACGGGCCCCCAAACAGGTTGCCCCATTCCTTCCATTGTTCTCTATGGTAGGAAAAAAGGTTCTCTCATGAGCAGTTCTCAAAAGACCTCTCTCAGTCCCACCTCTCTCACAGGGTGTCTTGTTGTGGGGAGGGGAAGGGGAAGGGATGAGTGGTGCACATGTCCTGGGTATCTCAAGTCTACTTGAAACCTGGTGGTTTCAAGGGAGCAGGAAGAGAATGAGGGTGTTATTTTTATTGCACAAAGTATTGGATGGGGGAGGGAATGGAGGAAGAGCAGGTCAGTTTCACTCATCTGTGGAGTGGAGCCTGAGGGGTGGGTGTTGCCTGCTGACACACTTCCGGTATGTTAGGAGGGGTGGCATATGCAAATGAGTAATGCAAATGAGTTATGCTAATGAGTTCCTGCACCGCTTTTTCTACGAAATGACCCCTGCTTTATGGCCTTACAATACAAATCTCACTCTGGCTTTACACAGAGCTGTTGTCATGATAACAAAGTCCAAAGCATAACTGAGAAGGCACATATGTCAACTTTTTCATTTTTTAAAAAAAATGGAAGAGAAATAATGAAAACTTATGATTTGCCTTTAATCAATTACTTGTTCTACTTATGACATTTAAAATTTTGCCTTTTGCTAAATTGAAGCCTATGTGTAGGTGTCTTTGTCAGATACAGAACCAATTGTAAAGAGCTTAGGCTGATTTTACACCTCCCCTCTAAAGTAGTTTGACTGCTGTCTTTTCCTGTGCTGATTTCACAGTGGTGTGACATTTCACTCCAGGGGGTCTAAGTGCACTAAGAAACCACAATTGTTTAAAGCAGAATAAAGCGGTATAATACTAGCTTGACCACAGGAGGGCAATTGGTAGATATGGACATTTCAGTAGCAGCACAGTTTCACACCGCACAGAGGTGTGGGCAGGTTTTTTTGGAACTAGAATGATTCCAGCGGGAAAGTCAGATGTAAAATCAGCCTTAGTGTTTTAGGAACTCGAGTCTAGGAGAGACATGTCAATAATATTGACTGTTAGAAGGAAAAATCAACTTCACTATTCTCTTTTGCATTTTTTAGAAACTATATAGCCTCAAATAGTGAAGAAGAGCACCACAGATTAACATTTGCCCTTACTGATTCACCTGCTACTTGATTAAGGGGCGGAGAAGGACAGACAGATTCATGCTGCCTCAGTGATCCCTCTGCGGGTCTGCGTTTTTTCTTTTTGAGAATGTCACTTCCAGCACACAGTCGAGAAAGGGTTGCTCGTCACTCCTTCGGAAGGCTTCAGCTTCAAAGAGGGAGAGCCATCCAAACGACAGGCTCTTGTTTCACAAAGTTCCGTGCCTTTTTCTATAAAACCAGGTTTCCCCTTTCGTGGTGGGCCTTGAACAACTGGTCTGTCTGAAGTGGTAACAAATGTTTGCAGAAGAAAAGAAACTGTAATTTCCTTGAAGCAGCAGTAGCCAGCCCGGGAGCTGACAGCAGATGCCTGATTCAGTTAATAGATTAGTAAGGTCAAGGAGGCATTTAGATGGTGGCTCTTGTTTCAGATCCGGAGCAGATTGTTAACATCTGCCATTTCAGTATGAGATAGGGTTGCCAGGTGCTGGTTGGGAAATACCTGGAGATTTTGGGGGTGGAGCCTGAGGAGGGTGGGGTTTGGGGAAGGGAGTGGTTTCAGTAGGGTATAATACCACAGAGTCCATCTTCCAGAGCAGCAGTTTTCTCCAGGTGAAGAAAATATTCTCTCTGTCACCTGGAGATCGGTTGTAATAGCAGAAGATCTCCAGGCACCACCTGGAGACTGGCAAGCCTAATGTAATGTCTGTGTGACAGTAGGACCTTCTTAGTCTATTTGTGAGAAACTAGGCTTCATTATCACTCTTTTGCCTCGGAAAATTGCCAGAAACATCCGTGCAGATGGAATGGGAAGAAGTGTCAACCATATTCTTATAGAAGAAAAATTTTAATTTTTAGATTTTTTCAGATATGACCGTAATTTTCATATTTATTCTTCAGTACCTCAAAGATTCTGTAGTTTCTTGTGAGCTGGCTATGATAAAGGGATTCAAAGTGTAAAAGTATTTTATATATTGATATACTAACGAAAAATATGGGACCCATAGCAAAGGAATTACTTTGAAATCACACTGATTTCAAGGCTTATTCTCCTGAGTGAAGTAATTAGGGCTGCCAAGTCAGCCCGGGGGGCGGGGGATCCCCCGCTAAAGGGGTTCCCGATCCGCCGGCCCCGATGTCGTCCAGTGAGGACGACGTCATGACGTCACCAGAAGTGACGCAGCACGTTGGGGGCGTTGCCAGGGCGATGCTCTGGCAATCGCCCCAAAACTCTATGATACCATAGAGGACTCCCCCCGGCCAGGGAGTTTTCAACACTTGGCAACCCTAGAAGTAATACATTCAGGCAGCTCGCATGACCCTCTCCCCATCACAGATCATAAGGCGTTTTGTCTAAACCAGGCTTTATGTTTATAATTCACACGTCAATATGCCATGTTCACACAACCGATCTGCTACAAAAAGTGTAAGCAGATCCTGTGGGAAGGGCCTAGTCAAATGGTCCTTGACTGGCAGTTGGGAGCAGGGGGAGATGGGAGGTTACTGTTCACTCCCCCACCATTAGCTTCGACAAATGTATATAGAGTTAT
Source organism: Lepidodactylus listeri (assembly GCA_029233225.1). Lineage (NCBI taxonomy): Eukaryota > Metazoa > Chordata > Lepidosauria > Squamata > Gekkonidae > Lepidodactylus > Lepidodactylus listeri. Next base: position 102,953,176 of record JARCFY010000008.1, read on the forward strand.
CATAGGGTTGCCATCCTCCATGTGGGGCCTGGAGCACTTCCACTATTAAAATTGATCTCCAGGCAATACAGATCAGTTCCCCTGGAGAAAATGGCTGCTTTGGTGTGTGGGCTCTATGGCATCACATCCGTTCTGAGCTCTCTCCACACACCCAGCCCTCCCCAGGCTCCACCCCAAAATCTCTAGGTGTTTTCCTTAGGGCTGCCAAGTCAGCCGGGGGGGGCGGGGGATCCCCTGCTATAGGGGTTCCCAAACTGCCGGCTGGCATTCGGCCGGCGGGGGGAACCCCGCCCCAGAAGTCATCCAGTGAGGATGACTTCCCCCGTGTAATGACGTCACCCAGAGGTGACATCATCACGTTGGGGGCGTTGCCAGAGCGTTGTCCTTGCAATGCCCTCAACGTGATGACGTCACCTCTGGGTGACGTCATTACGTCGCCGAGCTCCCGGGGGGAGAACAACTCCCCCCCGCCGGTAAGTCACCGGGACTTGGCAGCCCTAGTTTTCTTACCCGGAGCTGGCTGCATTTTGACCTGCATCTCCCCCCGCCCCCCAATTTCCCTCATGTATTCTTGATCCTGAAAAATAAGGATCGAGAAGATGTAGGTGAAATCGGGGGGGGAGATGTGAGTCAAAATGTGGCCACACAGCAAATTGTGGGAAATTGAGCAGTACAGCTGGGGGAAATGGGAGATCAAGGGCAGAACAACTGCTTTTGTCGAATCGGTCATGATCACCAAGCCCCATAGAGCTTTTAAAACTCCAAAGCATTGCCAGTGCCGTGAATCTGGCAGAACAGGACTTCCTTGTTTCTGTATCAATCTGCCCCAAACACCAAATTGTGGCAAAGTTGCCTCTATTCAGTCCCTGTCCCCTCCATTTTGGAGGGGGGACAGGCTTCCCTCTAGGCCAGGGTTCCCCTCCCTTTTTGAGTTGCAGATACATTTGGAAGAAAAAGAAGAGCTGGATTTATAACCCACCCTTCACTCGAAGTCTCAGAGCAGCTTACAATCTCCCTCTCTTCCTCTCCCCACAACAGACACCCTGTGAGGCAGGAGGGACTGAGAGAGCTCTGAGAAAACTGCTCTTGAGAGAACAACTCTGAGACCTGTGACTGACCCAAGGTCACACCAGCAACTGCATATGGAGTAGTGAAGAATCCAACCTGGTTCTCCAGACTACAGTCTGCCACTCTTAAACACTATACCAAATTGATCTAGGCCAGGGGTGGGCAAATTGTGGCCTGTGGGCAACATGCGGCCCGCCACAGAGTTTTTTGTGGCCTGCCAAGACAGTTGGCCACGTGGTTTCTCAACAAGCAATCTCACTCCTGATTTCAAAAAAACTGTAGAAAAGTGTGATAGGGTACATTTGTCTCATTAAACTGATTCTAAAATTAAATGTGCTTTCAGCTATAAATGATATGAAATTAGCACAATAAATAAATTGAATAAAACTACCACTACTTTATTTAATTTATGTTTATTGATTTTTATGATACAATTTATACCTTTTCTGAAATGCAAAGTTAATTAATGAATGCAATCATTTTAAAAGGTGCGGCCCTCCACTAACCTCCGCTCCCACAAAATGGCCCCCGAGCCAAAACAATTGCCCACCCCTGATCTAGGCTTTTGAACCTAAACCCACAAACCCAGCAGATGAACAAAGACGCAGAGAACCTAGAGGTGAATCGGCGTCCAAGGAAGGAGTCCAGAAAAAGTCTGACCTCACTCAGCAACTGACACTCCTTCCATAAATCAAAGAAATCAGTGTGCCTTTAGCCACCAGAAGACCCTGTTGCTTCAGTGTTTCCATTAGTTAAACACAGGATCCTTCTCTGTATTCATGTCAGCCTCTGTTTCATTTCTGCCTCTGGACTAGCTGTTGAGCAGGGTTGCCTGAAAACAGGGCATGTTGATTCATGTTCACCAGTCACAAACAGGCAATTTTTTAACGAACTGTTTGTCTGATTGTGAACCAGGTCACGGCTGCTCAGTCGGTTGCTTCAATGCATTCCTTCCTTATAATACAGTACAGCTAAAATGTCTTTTCGTACATGTACCTTCTCACCCAGCCCAATGGACGTATTTATTTATATCCCACCTTTCTTCTCAACAGAGACCCAAAGTGGCTTACATGACTCTCCGCACCTCTATTTTATCCTCACAACCACCCTGTGAGGTATATGTACAACAGGTTCAGAGCGCGTGACTAATTCAACTTCCCCCTGTTCTTGCTGTGCTATTGTTCTGCTTGGCAGGTGATTACCTAAATAGTTAAATCAGTCAGAAACAAGACACACCAGTCATAAATAAGTATTTTTGAAAAAATCCTACCATTCAGTGTTCATCTAAGTAATCTTTACTAAAGGTAATGGCTGCTGATATGTTTGGACGAGCAGCATTTGCACACATGTGCGGGGGGGGGGGGGGAACAATGCCAACCTGTTCAGCAGGTATTCTAGTAATTCAGCACCAAGCAGTCCCAGTGATTAGTTCACATTCAGGCCCAATTTGCACCTCCCTCTGAAGTAGTTTGACTGCTGTCTTTTCCTGCTCTTATTTCCTGCTGGTTTCAAATTTCACTCCCTGGGTCTGAAGAGTACTAAGCAACAGGATCTCTTTAAAGCAGTGTAATGCTAGCTTGACCACAGGAAGGCAATTAACAAATGTAAACAGTAAGTTTTAAACTAGAACAAGTATGGTTTGAAACTAGAAACAGGTATAGACTTTTTTTTTTGGAAACTAGAATGATTCCAGCAGGAAAGTCAGATATAGATTTGACCTTAATCACCACAGTTGGACACAGCACGTTTAACTGTCACACAAGTCTGCATACCTAGTTCCAGTTTGGGCAGTTGCAATTGCCTGTCAATTACCCACCTCCTTCTATCTCTCTCTATATAAAAAATTCCCTCACCATAAAATCAAAGCCCAGGCCAAACCGCTGGACCTAGAAGCACCAAATTTGGGGAGAGCACTGCTATGATGGCGTAGCTGCTCACTAAGAAGGGATTTTTAGAAATTCGACCCCTAAGTGGGTCAAAAGGGGGGAAATGTGCTTCCCCCATTGATTCCTATGTGGTTGCTTCCTTGCACACCCCCCCCGGATTGGTCAGCTGCAGAGCTTAGCATTCTGAGGTAAAAAATTACAGTTACAGGAGACTGCAGAGAGCCAACGGCAGTTGAGAAAATCAGGAATGGCCAACAACCACCTGTGAGGTGCAGTGATGCTGCTGGCCCAGCCTCTCCAGTGGCTTCCAACACACTCCCCCTCACCTCATACACCTAACAGGCGGTTGTCTGTCAGGTGCAGCAGCGGTTTCAGGGTGCTTAAAGCCACAAGGGATCCCCCCCAGCAGTAGCAACTTAGTGATCCTGCTGGCCCCACCTCCACAGTGGCTTCTAATACTCCTCCCCTCCCCCTCCTACACTGGACAGGCAGCTGCCTATCAGGTGTAGGAGAGGAGGTGGGATGCTTACAGCCACCGGGGAGGTTTGCTCAGCAGGATTGCCTTAGCCCTGCTGCTTGCCCAGCCTCCCGAATGCCTTTAAACATAATCCCACACACACATACACACCAGACAGGTGGGTGTCTGTCAGGTGTTGGAGCAGGGCAGGGTACTTTAACGCTACAAGGAGGAGGCAACTTAGGAATGCAGCAAAGACATTTGCACATTGTACTCCTGTGGGGCACTGAGCTGCACAGGCCAAGTAACAGCAAGATCACCCCCTGAGGTGCTCAGAACAACACAGTCTCCATATGAGCAAAACAATCCAGGAACACCAGTAGAAAGGCCATCGCTTTTGTGGAAGGTGGCAGGAGTTGACTTAACAGAGGACTGCTTCTCACATGGACAATTCTATGTGGCCTGCTCCAGAGGGCGCTCACCAAGCAGCCTGGTGATCCCATTACCCGAGGGCAGAACCACCAATGTGGTCTACAGGGAGGTCCCTCAGTAGAGAGAGAAAAAAACAGTATGTATGTCTCCCTTCATTTTTGACACTCCAATCTTCTCCATTAGAATTTCTACAGCAAATGTTACATTTCAAACTTCACATCGTCAGTATTATAACTGGATTTACGGAACTTAAATACCGTAGCGAAGCACGGGCATCAGGCTAGTGTAATAATGAAACTGTCCCCAGACACAATCACCTGGAATTATCTTCTCTTTTACCTTACCAGGAATTATTTCCAAGACCCTAGATAACTACCTGTCTGTTTTCATCCTCTCAGGATGCACACCTCGTCCCTAATTACACTGCTCTTCTTTCCAAGCCTGAAAGTAATAGAATCTTTTGGTCTAGGTCCCTGCTGCTTGTCCTATAACTAAGGGCAGAATCTTTCCTCAAAAGGCATTTTGATGCTCATACACCTGTCCTTGTGTGCTCTTGCATGTTCTTTTGACTGGCTCCAAACCACCCACATTTGGACAGCTGTGGATCTCTTGCTGACACAGAAGACGTGTCTGCTGCATCTTTCCCTTTTGCATTGCTCTTAGAATGATAGAATCATAGAATGTTAGAGTTGGAAGGGACCTTGCAGGTCATCTAGTCCAACCCCCTGCACTCTGCAGGAGCATAGCCAAAAGATAGCCCTACACAGGGGTCCTTTCGTAAAAAAAGAGGTGCAGGAGCTCATTAGCATAACTTATTTGCATATGCCACACCCCCTGACATCACCGGAAGTGTCATAAGGCCACACATCCCTGACGTCAGGTGTGTCAGAAGGCAAGAAGGGAGGGAGGGGGAAGGAAGAAAAGGAACAGGAAGGAAGGTAGGTAGGTAGGTGGGGGAGAGAGAGAGAAGAAAGAAAAAGAAAGGAAGGAAGGAGGGAGGGAGGAAGGGGGAAAGAAAGAAAGAAAGAAAGAAAGAAAGAAAGAAAGAAAGAAAGAAAGAAAGAAAGAAAGAAAGAAAGAAAGAAAGAAAGAAAGAAAGGAACAGTAAGGTAGGTAGGAAGGGGGGGAGAGAGAAGGAAGGAAGGAAGGAAGGAAGGAAGGAAGGAAGGAAGGAAGGAAGGAAGGAAGGAAGGAAGGGGGGAGAGAGGGAGGAAGTAAGGAAGGGAGAGGGGAAGGATGGGGAAAGAAGGAACAGGAAGGTAGGTAGGTAGGTGGGGGAGAGAGAGAGAAGGAAGGAAGGAAGGAAGGAAGGGAGAGGGGAAGGAACAGGAAGGTAGGTAGGTAGGTGGGGAGAGAGAGAGAGAGAGAAGGAAGGAAGGAAGGGAGGGAAAGGGGAAGGAAGAGGGAAAGGAAGGAACAGTAAGGTAGGTAGGAAGGTGGGGGGAGAGAGAGAGAAGGAAGGAAGGAAGGGGGGAGAGAGGGAGGAAGGAAGGAAGGGAGAGGGAAAGGACGGGGAAAGGAAGGAACAGGAAGGTAGGTAGGTGGGGGAGAGAGAGAGAAGAAAGGAAGGAAGGGAGAGGGGAAGGAAGGGAGAGGGGAAGGAACAGGTAGGTAGGTAGGCAGGTGGGGAGAGAGAGAGAAGGAAGGAAGGAAGGAAGGAAGGAAGGAAGGAAGGAAGGAAGGAAGGAAGGAAGGAAGGAAGGAAGGGGAAGGTAAGTAGGTAGGTGGGGGAGAGAAAGAGAGAAGGAAGGAAGGGAGGGCAGGAGGGAGGGAGTATTGAGGGGGGGAGGAAAGGGGCTTCCCGGGGCCGCGGCGCTCTGCCGCGGCCCCGGGAGCAGTGGGAGGGGGGAGGGACCGGCCTTTTCTTCCCAGGGCCGGTGGCGCTCTGCCGGCCCTGGGACTATTGAGGGGTGTGTGTGAAAAGGGGCTTCCCGGGGCCCGCGGCGCTCTGCCGCGGTCCCAGGAGCAGGGGGAGGGACCGGCCTTTTCTTCCCAGGGCCGGCGGCGCTCTGCCGGCCCCGGGACTATTGAGGGGTGTGTGTGTGAAAAGGGGCTTCCCGGGGCCCGGGGCACTCTGCTGCAGCCCCGGGAGCAGGGGGAGGGGGGAGGGACAAATCTCTCCTTTTTTCCTGCCGGCCCCGCCAAGCGGGATGGCCCTCGAGGAGCAGCTGAAGAGCTGCAGCCTGGCCGGGGCGGCTGCGGCCGCGGCCAGAGCAGCCCTGCCACCGCCGCCGTCCTCCTCTTCCTCCGGCAGCCCTTCGCCCGTCTCCGAGGAGGCGGAGAGCCCGGCTTCCCCAGCCAGAGCGCTCCCGTGCCTGGCTCACCTGGCCTTCATGGACATCAACCTCCACTCCCGCAACACCTTCAAAGCCAGCCGCCGGCGCAATGCCCCGGAGCACTTGCAGCAGCAGCAGCAGCAGGAGGAGGAGCCGTCGTACTCGTTGCCGCCGCAGCCGCAGGCCAGCGCCCCTGCAGTGGCCGCTGGGCCCGATGAAGGCGACTATTGACCGGGGGGGAGGAAAAGGGCTTCCCGGGGCCCGCGGCACTCTGCCGCGGGCCCCGGGAACAGGGGGAGGGGGGAGGGACAAGCCTCTCCTTCCTTGGGCCGGCAGCGGCGGGGGGGGGAGGCCGGGGGGGGTGGGGCTTTGTGAAGTGCCCGCCCCCCGCCTCCTCTCTCCCAGAGCGTCGCTCCGGCACACCCCAGCCCCAACAGAGCCCTGGCCCTACAACATACCCCAAAGATGGTCATCCAGCCTCCATTTGAAAATGTCCAGTGAAGGAGCATCCACCACCTCCCGAGGCAGTCTGTTCCACTGCTCAACCACTCTTAGAGTTAGGAAGTTCCTCCTGATATTTAGCCGATATCGACTTCCTTGTAATTTTCACCCATTAGGTCTAGTCTTGCAATCCAGAGTAAGAGAGAATAGATCTGCTCCATCTTCTATATGACAGCCCTTCAAATATTTGAAGACTGCAATCATGCCCCCTCTAAGCCTTCTCTTTCCCAGGCTAAACATACCCAACTCTTCCAGCCTTTCCTTGTAAGACTTGGATTCCAACCCTCTCACCATCCTGGTTACCCTCTTCTGGACACATTCGAGCCTGTCAACATCCTTCCTAACATGTGGTGCCCAAAACTGGACACAGTACTCCAGGGGAGGCCTGACCATAACAGAATAGAGCGGCACTCAGCTTATAAGGTTTCAACAGCTTAACTATATACATTGTAACTATTTACATGCAGTCTCATTGGACCAAAGCAGGGCTCTGTGACTGGTTCCCTGGATTGGCTTCAGGACCAATAAGGAGTCTTTATTAGGCAGCCAATAAGATCGAGGGGATTGAACTACCAGAACCCTGACAATGCAATGCATCATAACAAACAAGAGATAACAGTGTCCTCCACGCTGAAGCCGAGCCCTGAGGGAATGGCCCTGAGGGGACGGCTGTTCTCCCACAGGTCAGAGCCTTGGCCCACAGATTGGAGGTGGGCATTGCCACCATACTGCATCCTCTTTGCAATGAGTGGGAGTGCAAGCTTGCCTGCATGTGCAACCCTTGGATCAAGGGCAGCATTTCTCCCCATTTCAGGGCAGCAAACATGGCCAGAGGGAATGGCATGCAGGAGAAGCTGGTGGGAGGGAGGAGGAGGAGGAAGAGGAGCAGAGTGCGTCCCCCTCTAAGAGACAGGTGAAGCCCCATTACTGGTGGTGGTGAAGTGGGAGGTTAGGAGCAGTGCTGGGGGGGTGGGGGGCAGGCATGCTGTGGCGGAGGATTCCACTGAGGTTATTGTCCGGGAGGGCCTCACTGAGCCCCTGAGCCTGCCAGCTCCAATTCCCTTTCGCATTTGCCTGCCACTCCGAATGTCCTCAGTGTCCGCGTTGAGATAATTTAAGTCCACGGCAAAACAGCATCCAAATAACCTGAGGCAACAGCAGGCTCAAACCGGGCTGATCACTGAAGGGAGGGGATGTAATGCAGAATGGAGGGGGGGGGGAAACGGAATAAAAAGAAGGCTGAAGTCGATTTTAGTGCAGAATGGGGGGAGGGGGGAACCTGGATTAAAAAGAAAGTTTAATGACTCAGAGGACACCGCAGTGAACATGGATTAAAAGGAGAGTGCAGAAAGGACCAATGGCTATTAGCCACAGTGACTATACGCAACAGCCATGTTTGTGAATGAAACCACAACAGTCGAGTGCCATTGGGTGTGTGTCTGTGTCTGTGTTTCCAAATGATGAACACTTCCACGGCTAATTTGTCTTTGTTTTGATATGAGGCTGAAAGAAAATAGGTCTGTTTTTAATTTCTGCTTTGATCTTGCACAACCTTGGCAGATATTCTGACATGTTTTCTTAATCCCAGAAACATACAACAATATTGCAAAATATGATTAATTTAATATAATAGGTGATGGGGGTCCAAAGTCATCAACAACGAAACATCCGGTAGATACATTCGTTTCCAAAAGTCTTCATCAGGTGTGGACCAACAATTAGAATATCTTCAAACACAATAAAGGTACTTCTACCATATCTGGCTGATTCAACAATGGCAACTTTCAACTCACAGCATGTCTGGAATACTCCTATGTTAATGCATGTCACTCAAAGGCTTTACAGTGTGAATCAGCCAGATATGGTAGAAGTACCTTTATTGTGTTTGAAGATATTCTAATTGTTGGTCCACACATGATGAAGACTTTTGGAAACGAATGTATCTACCGGATGTTTCGTTGTTGATGACTTTGGACCCCCAACACCTATTATATTACATTAATCATATTTTGCAATATTGTTGCAATATTGTTGTATGTTTTTGAAATTGCTGATGCATATGCTTTAATAGGAGAGTGTGTTGTCACAGCTGTATGATTCTCTGCTCTTAACTTGTTCCATAGCTGTTGTTCTCATAGATAATGTTTTCTTAATCCCGCATAGGTCCCTATGAAATTAGACATTCTACGCACCAACAAGAAGGACCAACGTCAGGGAATTATGGGTCCAAATCAGTGGCAGCACATTCTTCTCTCACACGGGTAATACATTCCATGGAGAAAGGAAAACTATTTAAATGTGCTGGCTAAATAATTATTGATATAGAATATGTTGAACTATACATGACACAATATTGAATGAAGCCATGAACAGCACAAGAATCCAGTAGCTGGAACAGTAGTATGTGTCAGGAAACTGCCATGGACTAACAGGAATGTAAATTTTATTCCTTCTAAGTGTTATATATTTTTTCCTATGGAAAAATAATAATTCCAAGTATGTAGAACATTTAGGAGAGTTAAGAGGTTAAAGAATATATGAATATTGGTCACAGGGCATACAGCTGCTTTGATGTCCTGACTTGTGTGTGTGTTTCGAATGGGTCAGAAATGAACAGTTGACGATGTTTCCTACTAATGACATGGACAGCTATGTAAAGTAGGATCCAACAAGTGACTGTCTTTCTTGGGCATGTGTATTTAGTAGGGGGATTTAATAGCAAACCACTATTTTGCATCTTTTGCTTTCCTGAAGTCTACCCACCTTGAAAACGAATGCTGAAAACCTAGTTGGCCTAACTCTCCATCATCTTCTATTTGTGTATGTGAGAGGGAGCATCACGGGGCAGAGCATCTCTCTCTGTTATAATTTGGCCGGATATTCCCCTCCCCGGCCTTGGTTTAGGAGGTCTCAAGGCTAATCCAGGCACCTGTTACTGAAGTGGTAATCTGCTTGTGGTGACCTCGCCACCTCAGTCTCCAGCATAAAATTCTGTTCTATATACATTTGGCTTTCCTGCCTTTAGCAAGTTAAACATAATAAAGTCCCAAGTAAATAGTAGGAAAAAAATGAATTACTTTTGTTTCTGAACAGAGAAACTTGTATTTGTTTATGAAAATAGTGATTGTGGGATCCGGCAAGTGGAACAATTTCATTTCCAGCTCCTCATCTTGGAACTGTACCCCATCCAAATTAATAGTACTCGCCTAGTGTATCAGTCAAGGCTTTCTAAGCCACTGAGCAGCAATCCTAGCTCTAATCCATTAAAAGGTACAGCAGGAAACCTAATCCCTCCCTAATGTGCACGATTTCCCTTAGCCTCCATGTCTTGCTTTGAGAAATGTGTCATGAATGAAAGTTCCTCAGACGCCATGATAATATTCTCTGGAGACTGTTTTCCAGCCTCTTGGCTCAACAAGAAGAGGAGCGTATCTTTCCCAAGTCAGCTGAAACAGATTTTATCAGATGATTCCAACCTTTTCAAATGCTGAAGCAGCTACCTTATTTTGGTGTGAGGAATTGCGAGACTGGTCTTTTAAGGTGAAATTCGGCTTCAGTGTTGACTTCATTGCAACTAGACTAGAGGGGTAACAAATCAATTAGTACTGCACAGTCCATTTGGAAAATATTTTTGCAAACAGCCTCTCAAACTTTGAGCATTTTTTTTTAATAATTTTTTTTATTTGAGTTTTTGAATTTTACAGTTCATATAACATAAGGTAATAAGAAAACAATAATTACATATGTTCGAGCCTATCCCTTATTGCCCATCTAACCATATATACATTCTGGACCATTTATCGTCCTCTTCGTACGATACTTCTTCTTCGTCATTCAATTGTCTTTGTCCCATTCTGTCACTTTCTGCAGCCTCTAGTAGTTTTTGTATAATTTCATTTTGTGTTGGCACCTCTTCTATTTTCCATTTCTTAGCCCAAAGAATTCGCGCGGATGTTAATACATAAATTACAAAAGATGAAACATTTTTTGACAAATTGTTAGGAAGCATATTTAACAGGAAAACCTCTGGTTTCAAATCCAACTCTAGTTCCACTATTTCCCTTATCATTTGCTTTATCATCCTCCAAAATTTCTGAGACTTCTACATTGCCACCACATATGGAAGTATGTTCCTATTTCTTTTAAGCATTTCCAGCACTTATTATTCATGTTACTATAACATCTAATTAATCTATCAGGGGTCCAATGCCATCTATAAAAAAAATTATAGATATTCTCTTTATAGGATGCTGCCTTTACAGTTTTTATAGCCTTCCAGACTTTACTCCAATCGTCTGTCGCATTTATGGGTACCTGTTGTTACTTAGCGCCTGGTTTAGGACTGTTGCATCATTTACTGGAAACTGCCAGGTATCTAATGTGATGTCTTGATGAAACCATGTTTCTCTAATGGATCAGCTGCTTTTAAGTTACAGATGCTTCCGTTATTGTGACAACGGCCCGCCCATTAAAAAAATCGTTTTGCAAGTCCAAGTGCCAGCTGTTAAAATAACTGTCTTAACTCAATTTTATCAAAGCAATGTAAGATCATTTCTATAAAGGAATTAGACTTGAGCAGATCATTACATGAAAGAGATAATGTGTGAATTAGAGGAAACACCTCTGCAATGTACTAAAGGCATGCCAAATATAAGCAATTGTATATTTTATATAATTAGGGAATTAATCATGACTGTGGAAGAGACACTGCAGCGGCTCACGTGGTTAAGACGCTGAACTGCAGACTGGAAGGTCGCTAGGTCAGCAGTTCGAGACCTGAGTGCTGCGTGACGGAGTGAGCTCCTGTCTCTGGCCCCAGCTCCTGCCAACCTAGCAGTTCAAAAGCAAGAAATTGCAAGTAGATAAATAGGCCCCCCTCTGGCCCAGCCCCCCCCCCCCGGAAATTGGAAAGTCTGTGCCCTTGGGTGTTTCCACCTATTGGTGTTTCCAAGACTGGAGAGAATTCCACCCTCACCATTGCCTGGGAGTTTGCTCTGTCGACAGGTTTTTCTGGGAGTTCCTGAAATGCCTCCCCCCCCCCCAAGGTCAGCGAATGTCCATGGAGCACATGCTTGAACAATAGCGCTTTCTGGACCCCAGACACACCCAAATTCGGCATGGATTTTGCTTTGTCCATGTCTATCCCTATTGGGCGTAACATGATGGCTACCCTTCAAACTGTGAGAGTTCTGCTCAAAGTAGTCAAGGATCAGATCTTGGTTGGTTAACCACAGTTCTTTATTACCTATTCCTACATTAGTACAGCATCTCGGATTATTGTCAGAGATGAGACAAATAATACAAGCGGGTCTATTATACCATTCCAAGGAGTTTGAATTACCCATAGATAGCCAATCCCCTTAAGGGAAAATTGGCGGGCTAAAAGGTGTCTTGACTGTTTGGTTCTCACAGGAAAAAAGTGAGGTGTTAAGCAGTAAATTTCCTTTCCCAAACCAGACCCCTCAGATGTTGCGAGTTCACATAACAATCAATGGCTCCAAGGTTCTTTTGCATTTGATAAGAGATGAGAAGCATCCTCCCCTTGAAGTTACTGCCGGAGCAGCTGGAATGCGGAGGCAGAGATGTGAGGCCTCCTTGTTCTCGCAAATCATGGTTGTCACCCTCCCGACCAAGACAGGAATAATGCATTACGGTTACATAGGTTCAAATATACTTTAGATACATAAAATAGTTAAAGACATGCATGCAAGAATACATTGGCTGAATTTGCAGATTCTGACACCCTGCCCTCCTCATAATTCTCTTCAGAAAGCTGTTCCAGGGAACATTTTATGAAACAGTTTGGTTAGTTTAGGAGCATGAACATGTTCTGAGCGAATCCACTCGTTGTGTTCCGGGCCGAAATCTAGCCATCTAACTAATCGGCCTCTTCGCATCTTGGAATCAAGGATTTCAGTTATCTCGAAGTGAGGGCCCCCCTCCTTCATCAGTGGAGGAGGAACTGGAGGAGCTGGATGCCAAGCATTCGGCCCAGGATCTTTCTTCAATAGGCTGAAATGAAACACAGGGTGCACAGAACTCAGTGATTTAGGCAGTTCTAGTTCAAAAGACACATCAGATATTTTGCGTAGCACTTTGTAGGGTCCAACATATTTCCATCCTAGCTTTCTGCTGGGCTGCAACCCATGGATATTTTTAGTAGAGAGATAGACAGAGTCCCCGGGTTGAAGTTCCCAACCTGGTGCTCGCCCTCGATCAGCATATTTTTTGTAATCCTCTTTGGCATGGTCCAATGCTTTGCCTATTAGTGGCCATGAGTCCTGGAGACTGGACCACCACCTTTTAAAATCCGATGGGGAAGCTTGGGGGACATCCTCAATAGTAGGCAATGGTTTCCCCTCGAAACCCCCCACTGCCATGAAAGGGGAGACTCCCGTGGAAGAGTGCACTGCATTGTTGTAACTATATTCTGCAAACGGCAGTAATTCCACCCAGTTGTCTTGGTGATAATTAGTGTAACATCTCAGAAACTGCTCCAAAATTTGATTAGTTCGTTCGGATTGGCCATCGGTCTCTGGGTGGTAACCCGAGCTCAGGGCGGGTTCTATGTCCATCATTTTCAGGAGCTCCCGCCAGAAGTTGGCAACGAACTGACTACCGCGGTCAGATACCACTCTCTTCGGAAAAGCGTGTAATTTAATCACGTGATTGAAAAAAGCTTTGGCCATCCCTTTAGCGGTGGGCAGTTGCTTGAAAGGGGTGAAATGCGCTTGCTTCGAGAATGTGTCTACCACCACCCAAATAACTGTTTTTCCCTTAGAGGGGGGCAAATTGGTGATAAAGTCCATGGCTATAGCTTCCCAGGGTCTTGACGGGGTGGGTAGGGGGTGCAACAATCCTGGAACTTTCCCCCCCCGCTTTTTGCACATTAAACAGGTCTGGCAAGCCGAGACGAAGTCGGAGACGTCTCGGCGCATGCGCGGCCACCAGAATTGACGCTGGATCAAATTAAGAGTTTTTAGAAAACCAAAGTGCCCGGCTAGCTTGGAAGAGTGGCAGATTAACAATATTTCTTTACGTTTGGCCTTCGGCACCACTAGTTTGTCTCCATGCAGCCAACATTGATCCTCTCTCTTAGAACATTCCTCCATAGCTTCCAATTCCTCTATCTCCTCAGGAGCATAATCCCCCCCCAATCACATTTCCCAATGTCCAACTGGGCCTTTTTGGCTTGGCTCCGGGTGACCACTGCCCCTCCTAATTGTTGGGGGGAGAACATGGAGTCAAACACCTCTTCCTTGACACTTTCATGTTGGGGCAACCTGGACAACGCGTCTGCCAAGGAGTTAGCTTTCCCAGGAAAATGTTTAAGCACAAAGTTAAACTTAGAAAAGAAATCGGCCCATCGCAGCTGCTTGGCGTTGAGGGACTGCTGAGTGCGCAGCGCCTCCAGATTCTTATGATCAGTCCATATTTCGAACGGAGTCTGCGCACCTTCCAACCAATGCCGCCACGTAGTGAGCGCTAACCTAATGGCTGCGGCTTCTTTGTCCCAAACCGACCAATTCCTTTCCGTTTCATTAAACTTTTTCGAAATATAAGCCAGCGGGTGCAATTTCCCTTCCGGGCCACTTTGTAATATGGCCCCCCCCATGGCTACATCAGACGCGTCTACATGGATTATAAATTCCTTGGTCTCGTCAGGGTGCTCTAGAATGGGCTCTGAAGTAAAAAGAGTCTTTAAAGTCTCAAACGCCCTCTGGCACTCCTCGTTCCAAGCTAACTTTTCTCCTGGCTTCCCGGCCTCGGGCCCTCTCCCCTTCGTTTTTAACAAGTCCGTTAAGGGGAGAGTGACTTTAGCAAAGTCCTTGATGAAGGTTCGGTAAAAATTACAAAATCCTAAAAGGCTCTGCAATTGCTTTCTCGTTCGCGGAGCCTCCCATTGCACTACAGCCTCCACCTTCCCCGGGTCCATTTCCAAACCCTTCTGAGAGATGCGGTAGCCCAGGAAGTCCACGGACTCACGGTGGAACTCACACTTAGACAGTTTCACATATAGCTGGTTTTTTAGTAAGGTAGCGAGGACTTCCCTGACTAAATTCACATGTGCCTTCTTATCAGTAGAATAGATCAAGATATCATCTATGTGACATAACACGCCCTTAAATAGGTGCTTGTGCAACACTTCGTTGATTAAACTCATAAAGACCCCGGGCGCGCCACTTAAGCCGAACGGCATCACTAGATATTCAAATTGCCCCAAGGGGGTATTAAAGGCAGTCTTGGATTCATCCCCTTCCCTGATGGGCACCCTGAAATAGGCATCTCGCAAATCCAACTTGGTAAAAATCTTCCCCTTAGCAGCTTCCGCTAAGAGGTCCTTTATTAACGGGAGGGGGTAAGCGTTGGTAGTGGAGACTGCATTCAGCCCCCGATAGTCGGTGCATAGTCGTAAACCCCCATCCTTTTTCTTTCGGAACAGCACCGGCGCCGCAAAGGGGGATTTGGCTGGGCGGATGAAACCCCGCGCTAAATTTTTGTCCAAGAACTTTCGCAACTCTTCCCGCTCCAACGGGCTCATGGAGTATAATTTCCCTTTTGGGAGTTTTTCTCCTGGGAGTAGTTCTATGGCACAATCCGACAGTCGATGGGGGGGCAACTCGTCCGCCTCAGTCTCGCTGAACACTTCCAGCAAATCTCTATACTCTTTGGGCACCATGGTAGGGGTGAGAGCGAGCGCGGGGACCGGGGGAGGAGGGGTGGGGGGTCCAGGTCCCCACGCTGGGTTCCATCTATGGTTAAGGCAGCGTTCGTCCACCCACGAGATC
This sequence comes from Lepidodactylus listeri, assembly GCA_029233225.1. Taxonomy (NCBI): domain Eukaryota; kingdom Metazoa; phylum Chordata; class Lepidosauria; order Squamata; family Gekkonidae; genus Lepidodactylus; species Lepidodactylus listeri. The sequence goes on from JARCFY010000008.1 coordinate 102,968,585, forward strand.
TTCCCTTCGCTCCATTTAATGTAAGGGTCGTGCGCCCCGAGCCAAGGGCTGCCCAACACCATAGGGAACTGGGCGTTTGGGGTGATGACAAAAGCCCGCTTCTCCCAGTGTTCCCCCGTCCCCAAAATTAAGCTCTCAGTCTCTGCTATGCATTCCTCCTTCATCTCCGACCCATCCATTTGAGTGAACTTTAGGGGTTCCAACAACGGGGTGACTTTTGGTCCCAGCCCTTCCACCACCAAGGGGCTGATCAGGTCTCGCGCACACCCAGAGTCAATTAAAGCGCGTACCCGCATGTGGGTACCTGATCCAGGGGTCACCACAGTCACTACCATATATAATAGGGGGCCGGGGATGCTCACCGGAGATGGCGCTTCTTGGCGAGGGACCTGCAGCTCTGCGCCGCTCACTGCAGGCCGTTGGAGTTTCCCGACATCTGCGTCTCCATCAGCTCCAGCTCCCCCTGGTCACTGGCAGCTCCTTCCAGCTGCAACGCCCGGGGTTTCATTGGTGTTTTTCCACGGCTAGGGGTGCTCCCCGCTCCGGGGGTTGAGGTCTTCGGGCCTTTCCCCCCCCCTCTTGGGCAGGCGGAGGCGAAATGGCCACTCTCCCCACACTTCATGCACAACCCTTGTCGAAATCTCGCATCTCGGACGTCTTGCACACTGGATCGGGGCTTCGCTCTAGGGGCTGCTTTGCTGGCCGCCGTCACCGACGCTCCCATCTTGATCAGGGCGAACCGCTCCTCCATGTCGATGGCAGCTCTCATCCAGGTGGCCAAAGTGCCCGGGCGGCCCCCCAACAGCACGGTTTCATAGATCTCCGGATTCAGGCCCTCCCAATACTTCTCCATGAATAGCTCCTCCGGCCATCCGTGGATCTTGGCCGCGATGCGCCTGAACTTGTCAGTGTAGTCTCTCACCGACGATCTCCCCTGGAACAGCTTTCTTAGTTGATTACGGGCCTTTTCCTCGCCCAGGGGGTCCTCGAACTGATGACGGAGGGCCCACATGAAGTTGTTCAGGGAACGCAACTCAGGTCCTGGGGTGTCGTGCAGGCTCACATACCAGTCGCTGGCTGTGTCTTTCAGCTTGGACCCGATGTAGCCAATCCGTTCTCTCTCGGTGGGATAGAGGTGGCCCCAGCTGTCCAGGAATCTCTCTATCTCCAGCATGAAGAAACGTAGCTTCTCCGGGTCCCCATCGAAAGTGGTCGTCAAAGGGTCGGAGGGGGCTGGGCGGGCGACCGGAGCGGCCAGGGCCGGGGCAGGTGCTGGAACGGGCCCTGGCGCCGGAACCGGAACGACCGGCTGGACTGGTTGTGCCGGCAGAGCGGGCGCCTGTGGCTGAACCGGAACCCCTCCGGGCGCCGCTGGTTGTTGTGGGGCTCCTACCCCTTGACCGGGGAGAGCTCCTTGCACCGCCCTCATAGCGTCTCGAAATTGGTGCTGGAGATCGAGGGCCAACTCGCGGAGCTCGGCGGTGAGTTGAAGTCGCAACTCTCCCATCATCTGCTCCAAGGGGGCTATCTGCTCTTCTCCATACGGATCGGGCCCATACGGACCTGTCCCCTCTCCTTCGAAAGGCGGGCGACGGGGCCCTCCACGGTAGATCGGCTCGCGGTCGTCCCCGAGGTAGCTCGGTCTCCCTCGATCGAGCCGGTCTCCGGTCAGCGAAACCCGCACCCCTTTCCGATCGTGTACCCACGAATCCACGGTCCGACGACCGAATTTGCTCCAGGCGTACTTGGGGGTCACGCTCTGGTGAGGAATCAGGCGCGGGATGTAGTGAGCCCCCTGGCTCGTGGTCACCGGCACTTCGGGACCTCCTCCGCCGCCACCACCCCCGTTCCCCGGATCCTTCGGGGTAACGGGAGTCTCTTCGGGAGTAGTAGGGTTGAGGGGGACCGCGTCGTCGTCTGACATGGTCAGGAACGGCCGAGTCCCAATCACAGGATCTCTGACAATCTGTGAGAGTTCTGCTCAAAGTAGTCAAGGATCAGATCTTGGTTGGTTAACCACAGTTCTTTATTACCTATTCCTACATTAGTACAGCATCTCGGATTATTGTCAGAGATGAGACAAATAATACAAGCGGGTCTATTATACCATTCCAAGGAGTTTGAATTACCCATAGATAGCCAATCCCCTTAAGGGAAAATTGGCGGGCTAAAAGGTGTCTTGACCGTTTGGTTCTCACAGGAAAAAAGTGAGGTGTTAAGCAGTAAATTTCCTTTCCCAAACCAGACCCCTCAGATGTTGCGAGTTCACATAACAATCAATGGCTCCAAGGTTCTTTTGCATTTGATAAGAGATGAGAAGCATCCTCCCCTTGAAGTTACTGCCGGAGCAGCTGGAATGCGGAGGCAGAGATGTGAGGCCTCCTTGTTCTCGCAAATCATGGTTGTCACCCTCCCGACCAAGACAGGAATAATGCATTACGGTTACATAGGTTCAAATATACTTTAGATACATAAAATAGTTAAAGACATGCATGCAAGAATACATTGGCTGAATTTGCAGATTCTGACACAAACCTGGCTGTAGTTTCCCAAAAAGCATCTGGCTTGCCACTGTTGGAAACAGAGTACTAGACTAGGGTTGCATCTGTACATCATTGGATATTGCACTGTATCTCTAACAAAATGGCAGTTACCTGTGTGTGTAAGATGGCTGCCGTCTGTGGTTGTTTGTTTAAAATGGGTCCCCGTAAGATTTAATTGTTGTAGTTCCAGAAAGGGGCCTGCAGGGGTATCACTCACTGGGTTGAATGGGGCTTCCTCATCAGCTGGCCTACAGTTCCCAGCTGCCTCAAGGCCAAAAAGTGTGGGAAAAGAGGGACCATCCCAAGGGGCGGGGCATCATCAATATATACTCCAGCCCATCCAGGGAAGAGCAGTGTTTGTCCTACAGGAGGTTAGAAAAGGTTCCTACTGCCTGTGCTGACCAGGGTGTTCAGGCCACAAGCCAGAGACATGGGGGAACCCTGGGAGTTCAGCCATTCAAGCCATTCAAGAGATGGCTGGTTTGGGGACTGAATGGAAGTTTCCCTGCTCTCTTGGGAAAGAGAGAGAGGTTGAAGCAGAGCCAGAAGCCGGTTCAAGGAGAGATCCTTCCTGAGCCCATAACCTCCAGAGGTAGAGAGTATTGTGTGTGGGGAAAGAGGATTGTGTAACTCCTGTTGATTTATGCCTTGTTGGTTCATAGCATGTGCTTAGTCCTAGGCCGATTTTGCACTGGCCAGTTGCCTCTCGTTCTCTCTGGAATTTCCCCTCCCAGTTTCCTCCAAAGTATTTTCTTCATTTTCCCACTTGGAACCTCAGCCCTTTCGATATAGCATAATGAAGGGTTTTCTCCAAAAAAATTTAGAAACTCCCACATTGGGGCGGCCCTGATGAAAGGAGGGCGAGTGGGCGTGTTTTCATTCTGGGTTCTCCCCCGGAGCAAACAGGAAAATCCTCTAAAAACAGGATTTGTTTGCTCCAGGGAAACTCCGGTGCAGCAGGGCGATACTCCAGAGCAAGACGTGAGCCCAGAGCAACTGGTAGGGCTGCCAAGTCAGCCCGGGGGGCGGGGGATCCCCTGCTATAGGGGTTCCCGATCCACCGGCCGGCATTCGGCCGGCGGGGGGAACCCCGCCCCAGAAGTCATCTGGTGAGGACGACTTCCCCCATGTAATGATGTCACCCGGAGGTGACGTCATCACGTTGGGGGCATTGCCAGGGCAACGTTCTGGCAATTGCCCCTTTTTGGGGCGATTGCCAGAGCGTTGCCCTGGCAACACCCCCAACGTGCGTCACCTCCGGGTGACGTCATTATGTCGCCGTGGTGCGCACACGCCAGAAGAGCTCCCGGGGGGAGAATAACTCCCCCCCGCCAGTAAGTCGCTGGCACTTGGCAACCCTAGCAACTGGTGTGAAATCGACCAGAAGCTCTGGTGCAAGCATGAGGGCAAACTTGGGGCAAACACTAGTGCGAAATCGGCCCTACAGTTCTGCCTTATTTAGCGTGTGTGCGCTCCACAACTGTGGAAATAGTTAAATAAATTGGACTAATAGTCTGTGTTGTGCTCTGACCACGTTGTCTCCCCTGCTCTGCCCAGTACCAAGAAGGGAGGGGGTAGCCGAGGGGAGGCTAGACCCTTGGGTTGCCAACTCTCCAGGGACCCCCCCCCCAAAGATTGGGGATTCCATGTCCAAATAGGGAGATTCGGCCAGAGGGGTCTCACGGTCCCTCTGAAAAGGCAGTGACAATTCAGTGAGTGGTGGCAGCAAATGTAAAGAGTGTGATACGCCCATGGGACGAGGGTGGGAGACGAACAGCCAAGTTGTAAACTGAAGCCTGTTTCATAACAATACCTATCATTCCTTTGTCTACCAGACAGTCCAGGAGATTGAATGATTGCTAAAGCAGAATATCCAGTTAAGTCTGGTTGTAGCCTAGGACCTTTAGTCAGATTCATAGGGGTCTTCTTAAGCAGAATCATTTCTGCTCTTTCTTATGTGCAATGAAAATCATGCTCCAAAAGACATAACACCATCATGTCGAGACCTCATTACTAGCCTTCTTGTAGCTGCCAAGACATCCATAGCATCCGAATGGAAAGCTGACAAAGCTCCAACCATCTCAAACTGGCTTAACAAAGTCTGGGACCATCTAATTATGGAAAAGATCACAGACCACCTTAAACAGTCGGAACTATTTCCAAAACCGTCCAATTTTGCAGGGAAGTGGTTTCCATTCTTAGAATTTCTATCTGCATCAGACATCTATCCACACATTCCCTCATACCAAAGATTACTCTACAGCTAACTATCACATCACCCAAATCATAACATGCAACAACCTCCACATATGACACATCTCATAAAAGCAACTACCTTCTAATTCTGACTCAACCTAATTTGGCATTCAAGTCACAGTTCTTTTTGATTATTGCAAGCTTTATCGAAGTTGTTATATCTTCGTTTTATCATTGTAGTTGAATTGTTAATGAATTTATGCAATGTATTTTTATGCTGTTATGATAATCTATTTACTTATGAAAAATAAATAAAGATACTTGATTTAAAAAAAATCATGCCCCATTCATCATGCTTGCTCTCTTTCTCCCCTCTCCCCTTAAGGCTGTTTTCTCTACCTAGCTACTGTGTGTTCTCAGAACTATGCAGATGCCTAGTTTACAACTACAGCCTGACTTTAGGGCTGCCAAGTCCCCCGGTAGGGCAGGGGAAACACCGATTTTTAGTGCTTACCCCCACTTTTTCAAAATTGGCCACCGGGGGACAAAATGGCTGCCTTAAAAGGGAAATGTCTGCAGAGAGCCTGCCCTGCAGTAAAAAGCCTCACCAGACATTTCCCCTTTAAGAAGTCAGCAAGAGAGCTTCCACAGCAAGAGAGGTCCGCCCAGAGATTAAGGAGGGACTGAAGGGGCTGCTTTTGCATGTGGCTTGCAACATTGCTGTGATAAGTTTCTCTTCCAGCTCTTTTCCTTCTCTCTCTCTCTCCCTCTTTCTTTCTTTTTTCTGTCTGTCTGTCTGTCTGTCTGTCTCTCTCTCTGTCCCCATCCAGCAGAGGTCTATCAGTGGCTATTAGCCACAAGGTCTAAATGGAAGTAAGTGCCTCTGCCAGTTTTTTTCCTTCTCTCTCTCCCTCTTTCTTTCTTTTTTCTGTCTGTCTGTCTGTCTGTCTGTCTCTCTCTCTCTCTCTGTCCCCATCCAGCAGAGGTCTATCAGTGGCTATTATTAGCCACAAGGTCTAAATGGAACACTTTGTCTGGGGCAGTGATGCTCTGAATTCTTGGTGCTTGGGGGGCAACAGTGGGAGGGCTTCTGGAGTTCTGGCCCCGCTGCTGGACCTCCTGAGGGCACCTGGTATTTTTGGCCACTGTTGTGACACAGAGTGTTGTACTGGATGGGCTGTACTGGATGGGCCGATCCACTGTGGCTTCTCTCCTGTTCTTATGATATGAAAATCATATTTAGCACTTGTGTAGCACTTAGTGCTTCATATTCTGCTGAGACGAGGAAGGATTCAGTAGGGCCGTTGCTCAGTGATAGAGCATCTGCTTGACATGCAGGAGGTATCAGCTTCTTCAGCTAAAAAAGGATCAGGTAATAGGTGACATTAAAGATCTCAGCCTGAGACCCTGGAGAGCCACTACCAGTCTGAGTAGTCAATACTGACCTTGATGGACCAATGGCCTGATTCAGTATTAGGAAACTTCATGAGTTCATGTGTCAGCATGTGGAAGCAACATCACAGGATGTGACATCACAAAATGATGTCACTTCCTTTCTCCTGGCTCTACCCCCAAAGTCTCCTGGCTCCACCCCCAAAGTCCCCAGATATTTCCCAAGTTGGACTTGGCAGCCCTACCTGACTTAAAGCAATTCATAAGAAGGATAAATTTTATTAAGAATGTATTTAGTCCAGTAAGACGATAAATGTTAAAGGAAAAATGAAGCTTCAAGTGATTGGTTCCATATTCATTTTCTCCTGGTTCATCTCCTGGCTCTATCTTTCCACACAATTTATTTTTAAAAATAAAAAAATATACTACATGTTGTCAGGGTCTATGAGAAACACAAGTCATGCTCTGTCTCTCTAAACCTGACCTTTGATAAGACTTATCCTGTAACCTTTCTGTGCATTCATTCTTCTGTTCTTAGCAATAGCTCAAATGCAAGCCAAGTATGAATGAACACATATGGATTCCTTCCAAAGGTATGATATCACCAAGACCCTTTCCCCTGGCAATCGTAGGTAACAGTACTTTCGTATAAATTAAACTGAGATGGAATTTTCGTTCCACAGAGATTGACATGAAATTCACATCAGACTAGAATCTAAAATAAATTAGCCCTTTATAAGGTCTGCCATTATTTGACAATGAATGGCAATTCAGCAACACGTTAAATGGGTAACAGAGTGATCACATTTGAAAGAGAAAAACTGGAATGCTTGTCAGAAAAGTCTGGAGCCGATAGATTCCTCCTTTTTCGGAATGCTCTTTAAACGGTCCCTCTGCTCATGAAGATAAGGGAGAGGGTAGGCTATTGAGAGACAGATGTGTAAGTTGTGTCATGGTAGCTTTAGGCTAATTTCACACCTGTTGGATAATGCACTTTCAGTACACTTGAGCAAGTAGATTTTCCTGTTTCATGCAGGCAAATCCAGCTGTAAAGGACTACTAAAGAACACTGAAAATGCATTATTCAATGTGTGTGAAATTAATGTTATTCTTTATTGGAAAAAAGGAGTTGATCTTCCAATCATCCCAAGAAGCAACAGAATTCTACTCCCTTGTACCGTACTGAGTTTACTGTTGTCAATGCACACTAGGCAGAATGGTGTTACGGATGGGCATAAAGACTCTGGTTTCCTTCTGTGATGAACATGGTTTAATAACAGATATATATGCATGTATCCCAAAAGTATATGCACATATCCCAAAAGTAAATTAGGTAAAGGTAAAGGTTTCCCTTGCTCGAAAGCCAGTCGAACCAACTCTAGGGTTGCGGTGCTCATCTCCATTTCCAAGCCGAAGAGCCAGCGCCGTCCAAAGACGTCTCCATGGTCATGTGGCTGGCATGGCTAGACACCGAGGTGCATGGAACACTGTTACCTTCCCACCGAAGCGGTTCCTATTTATCTGGGACCAGAGATGGGAGCTCACTCCATCACGTGGCACTCGTGTCTCGAACTGCCCAACTACCAACCTTCTAGTCTGCAGTTCAGTGTCTTAATCACTGAGCCACCGCGGCTCCTAAAAGTAAATTGCAACTGTGCAATTTCAAGACAGTCTTTTCATTGCAGGATTTTGCTTGGCTCACTTGTCTGAGTGATCAGTTTCCCTAAGGTGTTGCTCAAATTCAGGCTACTTCTTACATTTATTCCTCCTTTCTGCCTATTCATAATTAAGAACAGGATTGGGTGTGAGTTTTGACTGAAAGCTGTAGTGTAGAGAAGAGAATCTTTTTGGTTTTTGGTCTTTCATAATAATTGAATTATTATGGTCACAACAAATTCAAGAAGAAAGAAGAAGAAGTTTGCTGCTGAAATGCATTACATTTAAGTCCCATTCAAGGAAATAGAACTGCAAACCTATCAGACTTCTTGGCAGTATGTCCAATTGAATTTAGTGAGACTTTTTATTTTTATTTCTACAAAGAGGAGCGGTGGCGCAGCAGGTTAATCCGCTGCTTAACAGCTGAACTAAAGCAGACCTCTGCCGGTTCAAGCCCCGCGCTGGTGTGAGCAACCAGCTTCGTCCCCAGCTCATCGTCCACCCAGCGATTCGAAAGCTTCAGCAAGTAGATAAAATTGGGAACCACTGTTAAGAAAGTGGGCACACCTAATCCTCGGATAATTAGGTGTTAGTATCTGAGTTTCATCTGTCAGCGCTGGCTAATTAAGTTGGAAGATCTCGCACAGGAATTCATCCCGATCTCCTGCAATGAAGCAGCCTGCCAGGCGGTGGCGGTGTGGAGCTGAGAATGAACGGAATGAACACTGAGCTCGGAACATGACTCGTCAAAAAAAGCCAACAGAAAGACTCAGTTATATGTGTTGTCTTCCCTTCCTCCACTGAATTGAATTGTTAGTCCCTTGTCTTCAACAAAATTGTAAATCGCTGCGAGCCCGCCTGCGTGTGGGAAGCAGCGATCAATAAATCGAATGTATAAATAAATAAATAAATATGTGCACTGCATAGAATCAGACTGCTGGACTTCAGTCCTATGCACATTTTCTTTAGAGCCATGTTTAATTGAAGACTTGCTTCTGGGTAAACATGCCCAGGATCAGACTGTACAGGACACTCATAAATGCTTAAGACTGCAAGCTTATCTGCACTTTCCTCTGAGTAAACATGCATAGGATGGAGATCTTAATCATGACAAACTTAATCATGACAAACTATAAGCTTAAAAGGCAAACCTCAGATAAAAAACGATGAAATTCTTATACCTATCCAAGAGGGAAAAAGTCCCTACAGGATATCATGAAGAAGACATAGTGTAGTATGTCTGCTAAGGACTGTGTAACGTTTCTGGGTTCCAAAACAGACAACAGAAGAATGATATCATGGGTACTGGCTCTGTGGAGGCTGACTCCTCCTCAGATGAGGAAGAGACTGGGAGCAACCCAGCCTCCTCCGGAGTCAGCCCAGAGGAAGAATTCTCAACAGTACCTGAGGAGGAAGAGTCCCCAGCAGCTGCACAGGAGGTGCAGCCGCAAGGAGAGACTGATCCTGAGCCTGGCCCAGCAGTACACCCAGTTGCAGACACCCCAAGGCCAGACTCCCCACCCAGTTCTCCTGAATGCCCCAGACGTAGGGCACGCCAAAGGCTGACTACGCAGAAGCGAAGAAGGAGTACGAGACTGCAGCTCCTGCAAAGGTAACAGGAGGAGTTGTAAGCCTTGGCAGACTCCACTCCCTGGCAAAGGAGAATCTCCTGATAAACACTTCACACACCTGCCTCAGTGCGGTAGCAACTCTGCACATTCAAGACCTGCCTCTGCATGTGTAGCAACCACTTCTTGTTCCTGAACCCTGCAGCCTTGGAAGGAATCCCCGGCTCTCTGACCTCTAGCTCTGTTTGTTGACTCTAATTCTGGACTACGTCTACCACTTTCAGTGTGTAAGCTCCGTGGCAACAGCTGAAACAGCACAGCTTGCTACCGCCTCACTCCCACTCATTCATCAACATTCCAGCAGCTGCTGGCCAAACTCTGGCTGCTCATTATAGATGCTGAAGCCAGAAATGCTGTGGCTGCGTTGCAAACAGAAAACCTGGCACTCACCTACATGCTGGGGGACCAGGAGGTGGCTCTTCTCCTGAGGGCCAGGGCCTTGGTGGTGAGGCTGCAGGCAGGCGTGGCCACCTGGTTGCATCCTCTCTGCTGACAGGGGGTCTACAGAATGGCCTGCACCTGTGACCCCCATGTATAGGGAAGCATCACCACGCACAATGCACAGCTCCTGCATTGGAGGCAGGACCTCTGCAAGGAGGTCTGGAGGATGCGGGCCAAGACCACTGGCCAGAGGGAATGGGGAACAGCAGAGGAGGAGATGCAGCTCAGCACCTCAGTCCCCAAAAATGTGAACCTGAGGGATCCATACTTGTCCTTGGTAGTCCACTGGGAGGTTGGTGGCGCTGCCGTGGCAGAGGACTCAGCAGAGGTGATGGTGCGGCAGTACCTCAGCAAGCCCACAGAGCCCCCTGACTCCAGTCCCCTGAAATACTGGGCAAAAAAGGCTACCATCTGGCCTGACCTGTCCCATGTAGCTATGAGCCTCCTGTCCACCTACCACTGTCCAGAATGAGCGGGTGTTCTCCTACCTGGGAGACATCCTGAACCCCCACTGCTCATGCCTCAACCCAACCAGTGTCAATGAGTTGTCCTTTATGAAGGTCAACCTCCCTCTGCTGGGCTTTTCTTCCATGGACCTTGCGGTGGGGGGGAAAGCAAAAAAATAGAACTAAGCCTGGAAAGGGAAGGAGATTGTTATCCAGAGGCCAGGTCTACCAATTGGTTACAACAGCAGGGCTGCTGAAAAATCTCCACTAGGGCCCCCAGAGTGGGCTGGCTGCAAAAGGACCTGGTGAGCAAGTGTGTAAGGCAGAGTGACCTCCTGGAACCACTGCCCATCCTCAGCCATCAAATCCATCCCCTTCCTTACTTCCAAGCCGGTGCCATGTGGGTCACCTGCATGCTTGTGGCACTCCTCAGGTGGCCTCAGGAGCCTGGATAGAGTCGGTGGACCGGACAATTCTCCCATGTGTCATCCTAAAAGGCCCTGAAAAACTCTGTGAGGGCCACTGGTATGGGCAGACTGCCAGAGAACCAGTAAAGCAACTGGGGCAAAGTCAGAACTCAGTCCAACCTCCAGGAACCGATGCCTGGCCTTGGCCAGCAAGTCTGTTCCATAGGTAGACCTGACCTCCTGAAGGGACTTCGACTTGGGCAGGAACATAGGCGTCAACTACGGGGGGGCTCGAGCCACCCCCAAAATTTCCCGGGGGGACTCAGCCCCCCCCGGGGAAACGGTGCACTCTCTGCACGCCTTCCTCGGCCCTTCCTAGGGCCGCCGCCGCCGTCTCTCTCTCTCCCCCCCCCCCAGCCTGGCCACTCCGACCCTCCCTCCGTCCATCCAGGGGCCAGCTAAGCAAATGCCCAGCTGGCCCCTGGATGGACAGAGGGAGGGATGGAAGCAGGAGCGGTCAGGCAGGGGGGAGGCGGCGAGGACATGGTCCCAGCGGGTGTGTGCGCTTTGTGCGTGCACACGGAAGAGCACCTGCTCCCCCCGGGAGTTTTTAAACTCTACACCCCTGGGCAGGAATACTTGGGTTTCGGAGGCCAGGTCTACCCAATGGAAGTCGGGGGGGGGGGTAGACCTGGCTGCCCAAAAGGACTCCAGAGGCCAGGTCTACCCATTGACTTTAATTAGGTAGACCTGGCCTCCACGGGGGACTTTTTGGGGGGGGGGTTAGACCTGGGCTTCAGAGGCAAGGTCTACCCAATGGAAATCTGGGGGTAGTCCTAGCCTCTACAGAGGGACTTAGACTTGAGAGGGTAGACCTGAGCTCCAGATTTGGATGTGTATGCTACAGGTTGCCAGCACTCATCATGTTTTTGTAAGAGGACTGCGTGCAAGCTTGTTTGGGATGCATCTGCTGAAATGTTAATAGGCTTGAGTAGGTGGTAAACAAACACTGGTTGTTCAATCAGATGGTTCTTTAAAACTGTCCAGGATTCCTCTAGTGCTGCACCCCAGCACCACTCATTTTTCTGTTCCAAAAGCGTTCAAAGACCTGCTGCCACCGTAGATAGATGAGGGATGAATTTCCCCAGTTAAAAACTACTGAACATCTTTCTTGGATTGTGGACGTGGCATCATGTCTATAGCCAGCACTGTCTTTTTCTCGGGTTTCACTCTGTCAGCAGGAATAGCATCTCCTTCAAATCTCCTAGCAGATAGGATACGAAATAGTGGTAGAATTCAGGGATTCCAAATAGGCAAGGAAGAACTTAAATTGAATCTCTTTGCGGATGATATATTGTTGACACTAAGTAATCCACTACAGGCAATAAGAGAATTATTAATTATTTTAGAAGACTTTAAGTTAAGCTCGGGGCTTGGAATAAACATTAAGAAATCTGAAATAATGTTTATTAATGTAGATAGAGAAACAAAGAGAGCGATACTAGAATTAACACGGATGAAATCAGGAGTTAGGAAGATCAAATATCTAGGAGTATATCTAGACAAAAATATAGAGAGGCTGCAAAAAATTAACTACAATAAGGTCTGGTCAAAGATAACAAAGAAATTGAAGGAGTGGAAAAACAAGAACCTGAGCATTTTAGGGAAAATTAGAGCAATAAAAATGTTTATACTCCCAAAGATGGTATATTTACTTCAGGTGCTCCCAATAGAACTGGACCAGGCAGTGGTAAGGAAATGGGATGAACATATTAAAAACTGGGTGTTTGGACGCAAAAAAGCAAGAATTTAAAAAAAATTAGTATATATGCCCCAAGATGACTTAGGATGGGGGTTACCATGTATACAAGCCTATTACGACGCATTTCAGTTAAAAGTATTGATGGAGTTAGAATGGAGGAAAGGGGATAAGTGGGTAAGACTTGAATCTGAGGTAAATAAGGGAGCAGGAAGTTATGGAATTTATACTAGGGAACTGCAAAAAGAAATAAGGCAAGCAGAGGGACCAAGGAGAATAGCCTTGATTGTTTGGAAAAGGTGGGAAAAGGTTTTGATCCCTCAGATCTCGAAATGGACTCCACTTAAGTATATATGGGAGAAGGAGGTGAGCCCGAAATTTTGGGAAGATCTGCAGAAGGAAGGAATATTAAGAGTGAAGGATATGTATAATAGCCAAGGAAATGTATTAACACTTCAGGAGTTAAATCAAAAATTAGGAAATAGACACTGGTTAAATTCAATGGGATTACATCATTTAATTAAACAAGATAAATATAGAGAAGCGATTAAAAGGGAAGACAATAATATAGAACAAATACTATATGTGAAAGAAATAAAGAAAGGTTTGGCAGGAAAGATTTACTTAGAACTGGTGAAAGGGAATTTATGTTCAGAATTTTAAAAAACAAATGGAATAAAGAAAAACAAATTACTACTGAGGAGGTTAATAGGTTAATGGAGAATTTGAAGAAAATCAAGCTAGAAAAGTATAGAGAACTTGAAAGAAAAATAATTTTGAAGTGGTGTAGAACCCCTGCCCAACTGGCATATATGATCAAAGGGATGAAACCTAATTGCTGGCACTGCAATGCAAAAGAAGGGAGGTACTCTCACTTATGGTGGGAATGCCCAAAGGTGATAGATTTCTGGGAAAAGATACGGGGAAAAATAGCAGTACTATGTAAAGTTAACCTGGATATAGATGTGGATTTATTATTTATGGGTGTGTTGGGAAATCATAGAATTGAGAAACAAAATCAGAATATTTTTAAGGCAATGTTATTAGCAGCGCATGCAGTGATTGCATATGGTTGGAAGGAGAACTTAAAATGGACTTTAGAAAAATGGAACGAATATCTATATGAATATATACAATCGGACATATTGGAATGTTTAAAGCAAGATAAGTTATGGACTGTAAAAATGGAGGAGATAAAAAAGAAATGGTCGATATATTTTGAATGGGTTTATAAAGGGGAAGCCAATATAATTATATTTGAAAAGTTGGAAAGAATATGCTCATGGTTGAAAATGTAACTTGAAAATTATGATGGTGGCCACTTTAGGGAGGGGAGGGAAAAACGGGGGTAAAAGGAGTATCAAAAGAAATTTGGAATTAAATTGCGATGTAACAATAATATTGAGATATAATTAAAAATTATTTAAAAAAAAATAATCATGTTTTTGTAAGAGGACTGCGTGCAAGCTTGTTTGGGATGCATCTGCTGAAATGTTAATAGGCTTGAGTAGGTGGTAAACAAACACTGGTTGATCAATCAGATGGTTCTTTAAAACTGTCCAGGATTCCTCTAGTGCTGCACCCCAGCACCACTCATTTTTCTGTTCCAAAAGCGTTCAAAGACCTGCTGCCACCGTAGATAGGTGAGGGATGAATTTCCCCAGTTAAAAACTACTGAACATCTTTCTTGGATTGTGGACGTGGCATCATGTCTATAGCCAGCACCGTCTTTTTCTCGGGTTTCACTCTGTCAGCAGGAATAGCATCTCCTTCAAATGTAAGTTCTCTGACACCACCACCCCAAACACATTTCTCCCTATTCAGCTTTAGGTTTACTGCCCTGGTAGCCTTCAGAACCTCCCAAAGTCGTTGATCATGCTTGGCTTTAGCTGAACCCCAGACAATGATGTCATCCAGAGTGGTGCCCACTTCACTGACGGGCTCATAAATCATATGTATGGTCTTATGATAAAACTTTGGAGCAGAAGCAGTACTGAAGGGGAGACAGAGAAGTCTGTAGTGCCCAAAAGGAGTGTTAAACATACAGAGTTTTGAACTCTCTTTGATTAATTTAACTGCCAGAATCCTGAGGATGCACCCAGCTTGCTTTAAAAAAATGTGCATATGCAAACTGAATTATTATCTCCTCCCTTGTTGGCAATTTGAAGTGCTTCCTTTTAATTACTTTATTGATGTCTCTTGGGTCTCTGCATATACATAACCAAGGGTCCGTTGGAGCGGGAGCGCACAGGAGCGCAGCTCCAGGAGTGAGGAGCCCAGGGGGCGGGCACATGACCAAACCCCGCCCCCTCCTCGGCTTCCCCGAGCAGTGCAGAGGCGCAGCGCCCCAGGGAAAGCCCTGCTAGGGTCTTTACTGATTTCAATGTTTTGTTTTAATATTGATAATCTTATCATTGTTCCTTTTATGACTGTGTGCTGCTTTTCCAGAGACTTGCTCAAGGTGGCATATAAATTTTCTAAGTATACCATTTTTTATCTGGGCACATGGCATATAAGTACTGGAGAAATTTCACCAACCCTTCAGCAGCTTCCACCCCGTCAGTTTGGTGTAGTGGTCAGGAATTGGACTCTAATCTGGGAGAACCGGGTTTGATTCCCCACTCCTCCACCTGCAGCTGCTGGTGTGACCTTGGGCCAGTCACAAGTTCTCTCAGAGCTGTTCTCTCATGAGCACTTCTCAAAAGACCTCTCTCAGCCCCACCTACCTCACAGGGTGTCTTGTTGTGGGGAGGGGAACAGAAAGGGATGGGTGCTGCACATGTCCTGGGTATCTCAAGTCTACTTGAAACCTGGTGGTTTCAAGGGAGCAGGAAGAGAATGAGGGTGTGTTCTTTACACTTATTTTTATTGCACAAAGTATTGGATGGAGAAGGGAATGGAGGAAGAGCAGGTCAGTTTCACTCACCTGTGGAGTGGAGCCTGAGGGGTGGGTGTTGCCTTCTGACACACTTCCGGTATGCTAGGGGGTATGGCATATGCAAATGAGTTATGGTAATGAGCTCCTGCACCTCTTTTTCTATGAAATGACCCCTGTACATAACTAACCATTATGTTTCTTCACAAGTAGTAAGGAGCTTACCCAATTTGTAGTTCAGACTTAAGTTTGTTTCTAAGAGCAAATGGCACTTTTCTTTATGGGTGGAGGACAGGCGGCACTTCCTTGTTGATCTGAATGGAGTGTTCACCATCAAACAGCCTAGGCCTAAAAACAAATCCTTATCTATATATCGAATAGCCAAGTGGCCACCCCCATGCGGATATCTAAATCCATGGGGGGGGGGAGCACTTGGGGGGCAGGGAGATTTTCCTGCACACTTGGGGGACTCTCCCCATGTGCAGAAAAATCTGAAAAGTAAAAAAAAAACTTTGGGGGGGATATTTAAATCTCTCCAAAAGTAAAAGTGTTCCCTGTGCATGCACAGAGACTGCTTTAGCCGCTGTTGGGGAGGGGGTGGGAGACAGCTCGGTGGTCCTCAGGCCTCGCCGCCACCGCCTTTTGAAAGGGGGAGGGGGGAGACGGCTCGGCGGGCCTCGCCGCCATCGTTTGAAAGGCGCTCGGGCCTTGGAGCAGGGGGGGGAATAAGCTGGTGGGGGGAAGAGGACTTACCTGGGGCTGCAGCCTTTAGGAATCCTCCCCACCTGCAAGTATCGCGGGTCCCCACCTCTTGTCTAATCTAAACACTGACCGACAGAATTCTAATGGCAGTAGAGCCTCTGGCAGTGGTTGGCTGAGCTTTCCTGATGTTGCAGAATCTCTACTGGTAATCCCGGCTTTGTTGGACTCATCCCGAGCATAAGAAACCACAGTTCTTTTGCTGGGGACTTTGGCAGTGGAGCCCTGGCTCGACTAGGGCAGCTTGCAGGCTGAGGGAACTGCTGGCCTAATCTCTGCTGCTCTACAGTGCCACCACTGTGAGTGGTGGGAGGAGGTACTGCAGTTAACTCAGATCAGCATGAATAGGTTAGCTCAGGCACTGTAAAGGCCTGTCTTCTGCCTGAGCAATGTGGTGTCTGGTTGTCATTGGCTGGGCTGCATCAGAAGGTCCTATGGAAGGAATTCCCAACTGGCTGGTTTCTAGCCAGCCTATCAGTTGGGGGGCTGCCTGCCAGATGAGGAAGTGCTCTCAGAGGAGAAAAGCTGCCCCTCCACTCCAAGCCCCCCCCCTTTTTATTTTAAAAAGTATTTTGTGTATTATGGGGTATATACATCTATACTGGGCCGGGGGGGGGAGAATCTATGTATTTTATTACTTTATTTACTTCATTTATACCCTGCCTTTGTCCCCAATGGGAGCCAAAGCAACTGACATCGTTCTCCTCCCCTCCACTTTATCCTCATGACAACCCTGTGAGGTAGATTAGGCTGAGAGTGTGTGACTGGCCCAAGGTCACCCAGCAAGCTTCCACGGCACGAGTTGGGATTTGAACCCAAATTGCCTCTCATGTTCTATTCACAATCTCCAGCACTGAGGAGCCTGGCGGGTGGACTTGAGCCCTTCCTCCCTCAGTCCTCACTGTTGCCCTGCTTGGATTAGTTAATTTAGGTATTTGTACCCCATATTTCACCACACTGGGGTGAAGTGATCACAGCATGCATTCTCTGCTCCTGCATTTGACCCTCGCAACAACAGCCCTGCAAGGCAGGCTAGGCTGAGAGAGAGAGTGACTAACGAAAGTTTACTCACCAGACTTCCATGGCACAGTGGGGATTTGAACCTGGGTCTCTGCGATCCTAGTTCGACGCACTAACACTGGCTCTAGCACACATCCAGTGATTTTTTTGCAGAAAATTGCCAAGGATGGGCCAGTTCCCCATTGGGGAAGATCCCTCCCCCCAAAAAAGCCCAATCTGCTCTTACAGACATTCCTGGTTAGCTTGTCCGGGAATCCTGGCAGTTCCCCACTTGGAAAGATAAGGAGCGGTGCCATGACAGTGAAGATGAGATGAGCTGACCAAGCCTGGTGCTCACTGAGAGCCAGACCACATATAACAGAGAACTTGGGGCTGCCACAAGATCACTCTCTCCATTTTAAATAGATTTTTAAAATGCCACAAGGGTAGGGTTGCTAGGTCTGAGTTGGAAAATACCTGGGGACTTTGGGGGTGGAGCCAAGAGAGGGTGGGGTTTGGGGAGGGGAGGGGCCTCAGCCTGGTACAATGCCACAGAGCCCACCCTTCAAAGCAGCCATTTTCTTCAGGGGAGCTGATCTCTGTCAGCTGGAGATCAGTTGTAAAAGCGGGAGATCCCCAGGCCCCACCTGGAGGCTGGCAACCCTACACAAGGGCCCGAACCAGGTGCCGAATGAGCCATGGGAGGGCACGCCCTCACTGCAGCTGCTTCAGCACTTGAAAGAGTTTCGGGGAGAGAACTCTGTGTTCTCGTGGCAGACGGATTTGTGGTGGCCACAAGTTCCCCATCATATTTAGTTGGGCTCTAAGAATACTACAGATGTCATGTGAAACGTGTCTGACAATTCAGAGTCACCAAGTCCAACTGTGCTGATCTGACATGAACTGATTGTTTCAGCACCAACTGACTCAAATACCTGCTGAACAGGTTTGTGCTGGATTTCTCCAAAACCACAATGCTCCCTCTAAGCTGTGGAATCTTGTGAGCAAAAATTCTCCTTTGTGAGCTACTGGCATTAAAGTTGTGAGTGAGCAATTTGGCTCCTGGATAAATTAGTTTGCTTTGGAGTTATCTTTCCTGAGCTAGGACAAAAATCTGTGAGCCGGAGGCTAAAAAACTGTGAGGTAGCTCACACTAACTCAGCTTAGAAGGAACACCGGCTGCCACTAGTCTAAACAGATCAACAGTCGTTAACATTGCTAAGGACAACTTAGATGAACCATGAGCCGTGAAATTAAAAGACACTTGCTCCTTGGGAGGAAAGCTATGGCAAACCTAGACAGCATAATAAAAAGTAGAGACCTCACCCTGCCAACAAAAGTCCGTATGGTCAAAGCAATGGTATTCCCAGTAGTAATGTATGGCTGCGAGAGCTGGACCATAAGGAAGGCCAAGTGCCGAAGAATAGATGCTTTTGAATTATGGTGCTGGAGAAGACTTTTGAGAGTCCCTTGGACTGCAAGAAGATCAAATCAGTCAGTCGTCAAAGAAATCAACCCTGAAGGCCAGATCCTGAAGCTGAGATACTTTGGCCACCAAATGAGAAGGGAGCACTCACTGGAGAAGACCCTGATGCTGGGAATGATTGAAGGTCAAAGAAGAAGGGGACAGCAAAGGATGAGATGGTTAGACAGTGTTATCAAGGCAACGGACATGAAGTTGAGCAGGCTCCGGAGGGCGATGGAGGACAGGAGGGCCTGGCACGAAGTGGTCCATGGAGTCGTGCAGAGTCGGACTCAACTGTGTGACCAAACAGCAACACTTAGAAGAACACTGATGGAAGGATTTTTTTTAACACAGCATTTATTTATGACCAATTTATATGGCGGGGATGGATTTAACTATCAAAGCTGTTTCCTGCCAAACGGAGCAGCAGTGCAGCAGAGCTGGGGGGTGTTGTGTACTAATGCAGACCACACATGCGGTCAGGCTAACTACCAAAGCTTCACATCTCCAGACAATAGCCAGAGCGGATCCTAGAACAGACCAATCAGTTTAGCAGGATCTAAAAGGGACCTATAGTTATGGGCGCACTGTAAATAAACCTATCATTGGAGTTGGGTGTGGTTGTAGGTGTGACTTGCACCAGCATTTAAGCAGACCCCCGAGTCCTGCCAGCAGTCCGAGTTTTCTGTGTAAATAAACTATGAGCTGATTCACTACATAGGTGTTTGGACCCAGGATATTTGGGGGGGAGGGGGGAAATGTCCCTGGACAGTGTGAAAAAGCACATGAATGAAAAGTCAATCGTATCGCACTGTGCTGTTAAACAGGTTGACTGTTGGCTGAAAAACTGACTCATTGTTTGTAACTGGCAAACAGGACATGGGGGTGTTAAGGCTCCCTTTGTGCCAGCTGTAAACGAACAGTGAACTGGCAGACCCCCCACGCCTAGTAGATCTCTGGGTTGACAGGTCCCTCCAGGCCACCAGCATGGGATAGGGGTGAAGGGCTGCCAGATCCAGGTTGGGAAACTTCTGGAGGTTTGGGGATGGAGCCTGGGCAGGTCAGGGGTCTCAGTGGGGTACAACACCATAGAGTCTACCCTTCAAAGCATTCACTTTGTCCAGAGGAACTGATCTCTGTAGTCTGGAGAGGAGCTTTAATTCAAGGAAATCCCCAGATCCCACCTGGAGGCTGGCATCCCTACCCACTCCCCCCTTCCTTCGGTGTGAATGAGTCCCAGACGCTCTTACTAAGAAGCTGGAGTTGTCTGGAAGAAGTTATGCTCACAGGCCTGAATTGTGCCTAGATTTCTGCCAGAATGGGGTGGGGGGGTATGTTGACTGATTCCCCCCCTCCCATGAGAGACCTCCAGTTCCCTCCCTTAAGCAGTTCCTGAGGTTTTTTTCTCTCCTCCAGAAACAGCATGGTGGGGGCATTTGGAGCTCCGGTAGGAGGAATGAATTGGCAAAAATTGCTCACGCCTTGTATTGTTCTATAAGGGCTCCACAGCATAAGACAGACTGTATAATTTTATATTTCATGGATGGAGACATAATACTGCTCTGGCACAGAGGAAAAAAGACTTAATAATGAACAGACATCTAAAATAGATGAGGATGAGTTGCACATTGAGGGGTATCTGAGAACTTTAGTTGGTTCTTAATCAAACTATATTTTAGGTATCCTGTTCATGTTTATGTCTTGGTTTTCTAAAAACCTTGTAGTTGTTTAAACAGGATAAGTTCCCTAAAATCAGAGACAGTGCAGGAAAAAAAAAATTGTCATGATCCACCCTCCTCAGTCCCTAAACCGGACACGATTTGGGATGGAACTGAATGCCGTAAGAAGCACAAGGCTGCTGCCAAACCATCAGCCTTCCCATGAGTTCCCAACCCCTGTAACCTGACATATGGCCTAGGCGGGATCCACGGCTTCAGATATTGCTCTGTGCTTACCATTCACCTCCTGGATTTTTTCTGTATAAAAGATGAATAATCACAACAGTACAAAGTACAAGGACATGTGGAACTGTCACAGATGTTCATCAAACTATGGGGTACCAAACGTTGTGATGGCCTCCTATAGCCTCCTTTACATGCCCTCCGTACTTAGATCAACCTTTGATTGCTCAGCAACAGTGGTGGACTGTTCTTTACAGGCAAAGTTCTTGTGAGTGAACGGCCTTGGGGGGCTGCTGGCAACAAGAAGCAAGTAGAAGTAAGTGGTGCCGGAGGATAACACCACAGGGGCTGCTCAGCCTGGCTTCTTCTTGGATAATTTCCCACCTGCCCCTGCTCAGGAAACACAGAACCTTTCATCAGGCACCAGTCCTCCAATCCTGTGAGTTCACCAGCAGTATTGTGTTGACCTTTCATGGATGTCGTAAGAGACAAGTTTCCTTTGTAATGGTTGACTTTCTTCAAAGCACACAGGAAACAGAGCCTTTATTTATTTATTTATTTGATTTATACCCCCGCCCTCCCTGCCGAGGCAGGCTCAGGGCGGCTTACATTAAAAATACAGCACAGAACTCTTGACAGCACAGAAATTTAAAATGCTTAAAGTAAGTTAAGGAGCACAGTCTTTAAAGACACAGCGATTCAAGATACCCAGAAACAGGGAGGTCTGCAATCTCACCTTAGCAGCTGTTGTTGCTGCCCCTGCCTTGTTCACAATCTATTTCAAGAATACAAGAGCACTCTGATGATGCAGAGAAACAATTTGTATCAATACATGCAAAGAAAATGTCTATTACAGTATTGCAATGTCTATTACAGTATTGCAATTTCCAAGATAAGCAGGAACGCTATGCATCATTGCAAGGCAGCACCAACTTTTGAAGTGGGGAATGAGCGGTAGCCCGTTTGTCTTGAACCAAAAGGTTATGGTGAGTTTAGGTTGCTGGGGCTTCAGTGCACATGGCGAAATTATTTATCTATTACCTGATATGCTAAGTAGAGCTGTGCTTCTTGTTTAGGTAATAAATTCTGGACACTGAACTCTTTGGGGAATTTGATCCAGTTGGAAGTTGAGTCTAGCACTTTTGTGCTTCGTGTATTAAGAATTGAGGTACTACAAGAATTTATAATTAATGGAAGTACACCTCTTGTTGAATGTTTATTGTTATTTTTATTAACACGTGTTACATTGGATGTGTCTATTTTGTATTCAGTTTACTGAGGAAGCATTAGTGAAACGAAGAGAAAAAGCTGGCATCTTCGTCTCCTTCACTGGATACTGTGCTCTGAATTTTTTTTTTCTTGAAGACATGTTCTTGAAGAGATTGTGAGCTTTATGCTTTGAGTGTTAAAGACATACTTATACTGTGTGCTTTGTATCCTATTGCAATTCTGTAATAGACATTTTCTTTGCATGTATTGATACAAATTGTTTCTCTGCATCATAACAGTGCTCTTGTATTCTTGTTATTTGTTACTGTGATTATCACAATCTATTTCTACATTTCTTGTCTATAACTAAACAGTTTTTTAACTCATACCTAGAGAGAGTCTACCTCATGCTATATGTCACAATGCAGCAGTACTGTGGGGAGCGTGGGCAGCTTGGTGGCATCTCTGACTGAAGTATAAATCCGAATGTTCCTAGGTCAGATAATGGCTTGGATCCTGCCCACAACTTCTATAGGTGGAAGGATTTCTATCGACAGAAGGCCAACTTCCCTGTATCTCCCCCCCCCCCCCCCCCCAAGCAGCAGGGATTGAAGGATTGAGTTCCAGCTTTACCTGATGGCAACCCAGCATTTGTTGAAACCCAGCTCAGCCCTATTAGAAATAAAATCAAGGTGGGGTGGGGGAGCGCAGGTCTGATTTAAAGAGCAAAATTTGTGTGAGAGGGAGGGGTACTGAATTCCTCCCACCCACACACTGTTTACCTCCCTATAGCTCCACCCTCACATTTTTCTTTCAGCTGGCTTCACTTCTGAAACCGCAGCCCTGCTGAAGGAAACGTGATGCCAGCAAAGGTGGCTGTGTGAAGTCGGGAGAAAGTGTTTTTTGCTCTAAAAATAACTGGTGCCAATCCCACAATTTATGCCCAAGGGCACAGGACTATGTTTTTAAAAAACGTGTCTGTTGCTGTCACTAAGTTTGAATCTGAAGAAAGGTGGAAAGTAGGAAGTAAATATGAAAGGAAATTTGTTAGGAATTGTACATATGAGTTTACCATGTCAATCCAGAGGAATAACAACAGCTCCCAAATCTTCTAATATAAATACGTCAGACCAATTATAAAATCTCCAGAATCTTTTTTGGGGAAGCTCAACCTGGTATTAGAAATGAAGAAGAAGAAGAAGAAGAAGAAGAAGAAGAAGAAGAAGAAGAAGAGGAGGAGATTGGATTTATATCCCGCCCTTCACTCACTTGTCGTCTCAGAGCATCTTACAAATTCCTTTCCCTTCCCCTCCCCACAACAGACACCCTATGAGGTAGGTGGGGCTGAGAGAGCTCTGAGACAACTGTCCTTGGGAGAACAGCTGGTCCAGAGCTATGGCTTGCCCAAGGTCATCCAGCCAGGTGCAAGTGGAGGAGTGGGGAATCAAACCCAGTTCTCCCAGATTAGAGTCCGCGCACTTAACCACTACACCAAACTGGCTCTCAAGTATGAAGTAGCATACCCTTTGTTTTTATCATCATGAATTTATTTTCTAATGTTTATGTTATAACAGCCTCAGATAATGAATTTAGGGAGGGGAAAGCAAAGTACTTTTTAATGATCAAAACATGCTGTAGAACTGAACTTATTTCTTTGAAAAGAAATATATGTTGGTGTTATTTTCATTTATGGTGATCAGTTCTGTTTCCCTTTCCATGCATGGAAACTGTACATGTGACCATGCTATGTGCTGCATTCAGATAAAACTGTGCTGGTCTCCTGGGTCAAAAAATGAAAAAGTATGTTGTATTTCTTTCTGGAACTGCACATTCAAGACAAGTGTGAAAAACAGATGCAGCTAGAAACAGATCTTAGACAATGCTGAATCTGTGCCTAGATGTGCGTATAGGATAGGGTTACCATATTTTGAAAAGCAAAAAAGAGGATATATTTCCCGACTGCTGCCCCTGTGCTGCTGCCCCTGTGAGTGCTGCCCCAAACGAGTGATCACTAAGACAAATCCCATTTTAAACACCCCTACTATTTAAGCCGTGATAATTGCTACTAAGAATATTCCTCACTTTCCAACCCAAAAAGAGGACATTTTATTGATTGATTGATTGATTGATTGATTGGATTTATATCCCGCCCTCCCCGCGAACGGGCTCAGGGCAGCTTCCATGGGCCAAAGGCATAAATATTACAATACATTAAAACACATAAAATCCATTAAAAACATTCCAAGAACTACATAATTAATAATTAATACATATTTAAAGCTTCCAATAATATAACTTCTGGCGATCTAATGGCAGATCTGAGCCCCAAGCCATCTTACTTAGGCTGTGCTAAATCAGGGTTCATCACAGCTGGTTGATATGATGGGTGGAATCACCGGCCCAACTAATGTCTCCGGTGGCAGGTCCTATTTGAAGGCCTGGCAGAAGAGCTCTGTCTTACAGGCCCTGCAGAACTGCATAAGGTCCCGCAGGGCCCTGATCTCCTCCGGGAGCTCGTTCCACCAGACGGGAGCCGCCACCGAAAAAGCACTGGTTCTCGTTCTAGTGAGCCTGGTATCCTTTGGACCTGGGACACTAAGTTGATGGTCTGATCCTGACCGCAGTGCTCGCTGGGGTATATATGGAGAGAGGCAGTCCCTAAGGTATGTTGGACCCTGGCCATTTTTATCAGTGTTTTTAAAAAGCCCAAAAGAGAATGGACACCAAGAAAAGAGGACATATCCAAAGTTTCCTCTGATTTTCCTCCTACCGACCGGAGCAGTTCACATCCTGAGCAGAATATAACTGAGGAGAATATAATAGGGGTGTGTGTGGAGTCTGGGAAGAGCGGGGTTTGAGGAGAGGAGGGACCTCAGCAGTGTGTGGTACCACAGAGTCCACCCTCCAAAGCAGCTATTTTCTCCTGATAGTCTGGAGATCTAATGGAACAGTGGGAGATCTCCAGGTACCACCTGGAGGCTGGCAACCCTAACCATAGAGTCTACCTTCCAAAGCTGCCGTTTCTACCAGGAGAACTAATCTTTGTAGTTTGGAGGTCACTGGTAAATCTGGGAGAACGCCAGGCCCCACCTGGAGGTTGGTAACACTATTGGTCAGTCAACACCTATGAACTCATACAGTGAACTGGACAGATAAGTCCCGCTGCACTGTTATTGGGCTATCATATCATGAGGTACAATATGGCACCCTAGGCAGAGCACTCTAGAACCCTGGCACAGAGACCAAGAAGGGCTTACCACTCTAGCCCACACATACATTAGCACTGGAAGCAGGAAATGATGGGAAATACTGCTACAATCCACAAAATATAGTTCTATCCAGGGCTATTCTTGGGCAGGAACACACAGGAATGGAGTTCCGGCTGGCATCCGAGTTGGCCACGCCTACAGCCTCCCCTCCCCTCGGGTCCCCCAGGCGCCTCACAAGCCGCAGGGTGCCTGGGGAAGCCAAGCCAGGGAGTTTAAAATGCCTCCCCTCCTTGGGTTCCCAAGTGCCCCACAAGTCACGGGGCACTTGGGGAAGCTGATCCTGGGAGAGAGCTGCGCTGTCAAGGGTGTGGCTTAATATGCTAATGAGCTTCTGCTGTTGAGTGTGGCCTATTATACTAATGAGTTCCTGCTGGGCTTTTTCTACAAAAACCCTGGTTCTGTCTATAGTTATTTGCAGGGGTCCGTTGGAGCGGGAGCGCACAGGAGCACAGCTCCGGGAGTGAGAAGCCCAGGGGGCGGGCACATGACCAAGCCCCGCCCCCTCCTCGGCTTCCCCGAGCAGTGCAGAGGCGCAGCGCCCCGGGGAAAGCCCTGTTAGGGTATTTACTGATTTTAATGTTTTGTTTTAATATTGATAATTTTATCATTGTTCCTTTTATGACTGTGTGCTGCTTTTCCAGAGACTTGCTCAAGGTGGCATATAAATTTTCTAAGTATACCATTTTTTATCTGGGCACATGGCACATAAGTACTGGAGAAATTTCAGCAACCCTTCAGCAGCTTCCACCCCATCAGTTTGGTGTAGTGGTCAGGAGTTGGGCTCTAATCTGGGAGAACCGGGTTTGATTCCCCACTCCTTCTCATGCAGCTGCTGGTGTGACCTTGGGCCAGTCACAAGTTCTCTCAGAGCTGTCCTCTCATGAGCAGTTCTCAAAAGACCTCTCTCAGCCCCGCCTACCTCACAGGGTGTCTTGTTGTGGGGAGGGGAAGGGGAAGGGATGGGTGGTGCACACGTCCTGGGTATCTGAAGTCTACTTGAAACCTGGTGGTTTCAAGGGAGCAGGAAGAGAATGAGGGTGTGTTCTTCACGCTTATTTTTATTGCACCAAGTATTGGATGGGGAAGGGAATGGAGGAAGAGCAGGTCAGTTTCACTCACCTGTGGAGTGGAGCCTGAGGGGGTGGGTGTTGCCTTCTGACACACTTCCGGTATGTTAGGGGGTGTGGCATATGCAAATGAGTTATGCAAATGAGTTATGCTAATGAGCTCCTGCACCTCTTTTTCTAAGAAATGACCCCTGGTTATTTGGGTTTTTAGACTGACCTTTCCTGGCATCGTGGTAAAAAGAAGATCAATATAAAAAAACCACAATAGTGCTGGAATGCAAAAAGGGCAGAACTGGCCCATTAAGGATGAGAATGCAATGACACAGAGGTCACAAAGCGCCAGTGATATCTCTTAATACGCTTTGGTCACTTTCCCTTTACTTCAAAGGCATCCCACAGGACTCATGAGATCAATTTCAGGCCTATGCCTATCTATTTCATCCCCCATTGACCTTACTAGCCTTCTAAACCAAAACCAAACATGGTTTCTCAGCGACGGCAGATCAATAGGTGGCCCACTTTGGCTCAGCCATTTAGCCGGAAACAGATAAATACTTTCCTGAAATGCATTTCCCCCAACACATTTATTTCCAGCACATTTCCAGCACATTTATTAGTGTAAATGGTCAAAAGACAACATCTCTGTTCTTTTACTAAGCTGGGGGACAGTGGGGAACGTGCTTCCTGGCTCTCGTGCAGCTTTGATTAGGCCACTAATGGGTTTTGCATTTGTGATTTGAAGAAGAAGAAGAAGAAATTGGATTTATACCCCACCCATCACTTGTAGTCTCAGAGCGGCTTACAAACTCCTTTCCCTTCCCCTCCCCACAACAGACACCCTGTGAGGTAGGTGGGGCTGAGAGAGCTCTGAGACAACTGTCCTTGAGAGAACAGCTGGTACAGAGCTATGGCTTGCCCAAGGTCATCCAGCAGGTGCAAGTGGAGGAGTGGGGAATCAAACCCGGCTCTCCCAGATTAGAGTCTGCACACTTAACCACTATACCAAACTGAAGGGAAAGAGTCAGGGATTTGGCTTGTGGGCTGTCATCCAGCTCAGGCAAAAGAGGGAATGGAAGGAAACCAGTTGCAGCAGCTAGGGTTGAAGCTCCAGGTTGAGAAATTCCTGAAGATTTGGAGGTGGAGCCTGGGGAAGGTGGGGTGTGGAGAGGGAAGGAACCTGGGTGGAATATGATGCCATAGAGTCCACCCTCCAAAGCAGTTATTTTCTCCAGGGAAACTGCTCTCTGTCATCTGGAGATGAGTTCTGGGAGATCTCCAGACCCATCTAGAGATTGACAACCTAGTTCCAGCTAAGAAAGCCTCCTAACACCAGCAGGTCAGAGTAAGACAGGTGATACACTCTGGCCTTTCTGAAAAGCTCTTCCTGCCTAGCTGCTCTGAGCAAATAAGGCCTAATTTGTATATGCAGCAGAATGAGGTAGTAGATTGGGCTGTACCATTTCAGACTGGGGAGGACGGGGTCATATACTCAGTGTGGCCCTTCCCTGTGAGAACTCCCTGCAAATTAAAAATTAGCATCACTTCAGCTGAAGAGTTACATTTGAATGTGCTGAACTGAAAATCCTTCAAACCTAGGGTTGCCAGGGCCAGCAGCATCTACAGCGGGGGACTTTGGGGGGCTTTCTTGTAGGGGGCAGGGATGTCCCCAATGTGATGACATCACATTGACATCACATTGGGGATGTCCCTGCCCCAAGCCCTACCTCAACAATGGCCATCCGTGGCCACCTGCTCTCCCTCCCTTCCTGCAAGATTTAAAGTGCCCACCAATCAGCTGTAGGGCCCTTTAAATCCTGCAGGAAGGGAGGGAGAGGGATGGCTACTGGCTGCACTCCCAAACTCCAAGCAGCTATGCCCAGAAGCATTTAAAGATTCCTTTAAATGCCTCTGGGCAGCAGAGGTTTTGTGCCCAAACTCCAAGTGGCTACGCTGCTTGGAATTCGGGTGTGAGAGGCTGGCCCTGCTGCCCAGAAGCATCTAAAGGTCCCTTTAAATGCTTCTGGGCAGCAGGGCTGTGCGCGCCTGAATTCCAAGTGGCAAATCTCCACTTGGAGTTCAGGTGAGGGCCGTGGCTGCCCCTCTCCCTCCCTTCCTGTGAGATTTAAAAGGCTCAATCAGCTGGAGGACCCTTTAAATCTCTCTGGAGAGAAGGGAGAAGGGTGGCTGTGGGTGGTTGTGCTTGGGGGGGGGGCTTGGGGGGGGGGGGGTTCCCCTACTAGCAAGCTGGCTGGGGCCGGGCTGAAGCCCCAAAAAGCAGGTAAACCCGCACCTGGACCGGAGTCTGGCAACCCTATTCAGACCAGTATATCATGAATAGAATTTCAGCCTGTTGTTTTCTAAGGGCATCATTTAGACATGCAAGGGGGCCGGAGATACAAAGCTGCTGTCTCCAGGCTGCACCTTTCAGTCTTTGAAGCCTGTCCATGGTAGAGTTGCCAGCCCTCAGGTGGAAAGGGGGACTTCCCCATTTGGCAGGCTCCAATCTGCTGCCAGGCAGCTGTCCGACGGGGAGAACCCCCAACCCCAATGCCCACTACCTGGGCGCAATGTCCCCAGCATGATGACATCACATGGAAGTAGTAACCATAGAGTTTTGCCCCAAATACCAGAGCAGCGCAGCACAGCATCCCCAGTGTGATGACATCACTTCCGTGGGATGTCATAATGCTGGGGATATTGCACATGGCATCACCTGTCGCCCCCTCACTCCCAGAGAGTTCCCTCCCACCCCCCGCTGGGAAGAAAAGAGGAACTGGCCACCCTGGTCCATGGTGTGAAGCAGGGGCATCGAGTTTGGAAAATCCCGGGGGGGGGGGGGTTGGGGGCTCTTCAGTGCGCGCACGTGAAGCGCGTGTGCCCGCCAGAACCATGTCCCCACTGCCGCCGACTCCCCCCCTGACCACTCCTGCTTCCGTCCCTCCCTCCGTCCACCATGGTGGCCCCTGGACGGACGGAGGGAGGACGGAGTGGCCAGGCTGGGGGGGGGGAGAGAGAGACAGCGGCGGTGGCCCTAGGTAGGGCCCGGGGAGGTGTGGCAGAGGGCACTCCGTTTTCCCGGGCGGGGCTCAGTCCCCCCTGGGAAATTTTGGGGGTGGCTCGAGCCCCCCCCCGTAGTTGACGCCTTTGGTGTGAAGACTATGGTGATCTTTGGTTTCGCCCTGTGCTCGTACGACCTTACCTTGACCATGGAGTACTCCAAGATAGCCAGCAGGCCTGGAGAAAAATATCTAGTCTCTTTAACAGAGGCTTAGTGCGTGGAAATGGGCAGCTGATGCTTAGCATGGTGGTAGATAACACCTCCTGGTAAATATCCTCTTCTTAATCCTCTGTTAAAGAAACAGGGTATTTTTTTTTCTCCAGACAATTGAAAACCTGATCACAGATTCAACCCCATTTCATCCTCACCTCAGACTGTTTACCCCCCCACACACACACACACACATACACCTGATGCTGACTGATTCTGCTGTGCCCTGCCCACCCATTGCCAACCTCTGAACAAGGCCTGCCTTGTTCAATGTTAGTTTTACTCCTGTCCAGTTAGATCTGTGTCTAGGTGCCTGACAGCAAGACTTCCCCTATGACCAGGGCTGGAGCTTCCATAATGAGGGGTTAGGCAATTGCCTAGGACACCAGCTGAGAAGAACGCTGAGCTGGCCTGCCGCCCCCTCCCCACCCCTCGTCAAAAGAGTACACCAGTTGCCGCTGGCACCCTGCTCCACCCCCTTTGGCTGCAACCTGCCTTCTCCCTCTGCTGGCCCCGGCTCCACGCTCTCACCACGCTCCTTTTTATTCAATCCCCCATCTTAAGGAGGGCACCCTGCTGGCCTGCTACCCTCCCCCTCCCCTCCCCTCCCTTGCAAAAAGCCATATAGCGGCAAAAGGAGTCCCCCTGCTGAAGGGGGGACTCCCCCCCTCCCGTGGCTGCCCCTGACCCCTCTCTCACCTGCCTCTGCAGCCAGCCACTTCCTGCACCAGAGGACAGCTGAGTGCCACTATGCCAATGGGACTCAGGGGGAGGTACAGGTACATCTATGACCGGCAGGAGTTCATGCACTTTGACTGCCACCGCGGGACCAACAAGGCCATCACTGAGCTGGGCAAGCCCGCCGCCCACTGCCGGAAGAGCCTGAAGGAGGTCCTGGGATGGTGACAGCCTCATAGGCCCTGTGGCGGCTCTCAAAGCGCATGAATTCCTGCCAGTTGTAGATGTGCTGGCCCCACACTGGCTATGCTCCTGAGTAGCCTGTTCCCTGCCCTGAATTTTCAGTCCACCAGGTCATAAATCTAACAAATAGTTTGAGTCCTGACATTCTCATTTTTGTTTTATTTCCATGTACCCTTGTAGATGCTAATTTAAATTCCTCGGTAGCCTGAAAACAATTTGTATCCTGAAACATAATTACTTTGTAAAGTTGGGGGTACAGGGCTGGGAAGGAGTGGATGGCTTGGCTGTTTGTTTTGTTATGACCTAATGGTAGCATTTAATGGGAATTTTATTGCCCAGAAGTGTTTCCCTCCTAGTGCCCAGAACAAATACAGTTCCCCAAACTCATGTGTTTATTTCACAAGAAACCAGAGAAAGGCCTCAGTGTTCAGTTCAGTCTTTTTCCTCAGAAATTATGAACTCTAATTGTAAAACCAGAAGTATATCATATTAACTAGCATAGCTGGCTTCCAGAACAAGGAATGAAACAGTCTATAAAGGTTTCAGAGACCTTACCTCATACAACATTATGAGACAAAGACCATCTATTGTCAGTTGTCTGTTCCTTACCATGTGAAAGTCCCAGAATTTGACCAGCAAAGCAGTCAATGCAACCATTCATAACCCCAATTTAAACAAATTGTTTAAAATGGCCACATGTCACAAATGGAAGGTCAGGGACGGGGAAAAATTGGTTTCTTTCAGAAACAATGAGTAGGGGGCATTTATGCAAGTGAGAAAAATAAAGCCAACATTCCCTTGATATTAAACAAAACTATAACAGTAAAATATATTTATGACTTAAAAGTGAAGGGTTTCAAGATGATAAAAAGATTCCTAAACTACGTGACTGCCCTGATTATAAGAGGAGAAGCAATTTATACAAGCAAGGGTGTGTATTACATGACAATAAATAATTCTTCCTTTAAAGAAAGCATCACTTTACCTTCAGCTACTCTGGGAGAAATGCTGTAATAACTGTAGCCCATAAATATTTATTTTCCAGCTCAGTGCAGCATGTTTTTCACTAAGGAGATGGTATTTACAGAGTTTGCCACAAAGTCCTTCCTCTGAGCACCACATATTTACATAAAAATACAGTACATAACATGGGCCAGGATCTAAGAACCACATACAGCCAACCCTGGGTACCTCTAACTTGAAATAAATCTCTCTGAACTCAGTGGAGCTGTCTCTGTGAAACCCAGACCAAGCAGAATGTTACTTCACTACATACCTCCTTCACTACAGCGGCAGGCTCACACAGTGAGGCTTGTATAAGCCCTGGGGAAATGTTGCCTTGTTTGTTTCGAACAGCTTGCATTCATTGCAAGTCACAAACAAGTTTGCCAGGTTCTAAACGGGACCCTCTAGCTGTCACTTAGAGCTGCCAACTATGTGTTGGGAAATTCCTGGAGATTTTGGGGGTGGAACCTGAGGAGAGGAGAGTATAGGACATAATGCCCTAGAGTCCACCCTCCAAAGCAGCCATTTCCTTCAGGGGAACTGATCTCTGTAAAGTGGAGATCAGTTGTAATTCTGGGAGATAAGGATGTCAGGACCCCAGATGGGAGCTGGGGATTCCCTGGAATTACAACAGACTACAGAGATCAGTTCTGTAGCATAGTGGGTTCTACTCATGGAGAGTTAGGACAACAGCATGATCATCAGCTCAGATTTATTGTACACTGCAACACAACAACTACCGTCCAGGAACGGCCAACTATATACACCCATCCCAGACATACTCATAGTCCCATTGGTGGGTTTGAATTTCCCGCCAGAGATCTCATTGGTGCACTAAAGGTAGTTCAGGATTCTTGGCCCCTATTGTTCTCAGGAGCCAAGCTCAGGATACCATCACTGGCGCCTGGTGGCAGTCAGCGGACATAAGAAGTTCCCCTGGAGAAAATGGAAGCTTTGGAGAGTGGACTCAATGGCACTGTACCCCACTGAGGCCCTTGCCCCCCCCCCCGCTCCATCCCCAAATCTCCATGAGTTTCCCAACCAGGTTAAAGCGCTTGGGGCTCTTTAGCTCGGAGAAACGATGGCTGATGGGTGACATGATTGAGATTTATAAGATTATGCATGGAATAGAGCAGGTAGAGAAAGAAGTACTTTTCTCCCTTTCTCACAATACAAGAACTTGTGGGCAAGTTTGAAATGCATGATCAGACGGCCATATCTGCATCCCATCTGGCGCTTGTTGCCCTCCCACAACCAACCCTCTTCTGACATGGTTTTCTTGACACTGAGAAAATCGGGTACTTTATGTTTGTTTTTGGTTTCTCCCAGCAGTTTTGTCTGTCTGGACTTCCTTCTAGCAATTTGAAGCTGTTTAGGATGTCTGAACCTTTTCCTTATGCTTTTGCCACATTTTTTAAAAAAAACACAATTGGCAACGTGCACATGACTGGATCACCGCTTCTGTGTTTCAGCTCTCTCCTGCCTACAGCTTTGTGGCACACAGAGTAGGGAAGGGGTTAATTGGCAAAATGACTTTGGTTCAGGGAGGGAGGGAGTCTGAGAACAAAGCCAGTGACTCCAGCTTCACTCCAAGCCTTTAAATAAAAACACCAGCAGCACACAGGACACAGGATGAAGCTTCTCTATCCCCCCCCCTCGCTTTTAAACATTCAAAACGTGGAATTTCTCAGAAACACAGTTTCAAAGACACTACCCTCACACTGGACTCCATTTCCCAGCAGCCTCCTCCAGCAATCCCATTGGCCACCAGCTGCTGCCATTCTGCCAGGAGTCTGAAGCGCTGATTGCCATCAGTGCTTATGCAGATTCTTGGAAGACTAATGATTTTTAAAAAGCTGCCCGACTGCTCCACTCCCTGGCTGCTGCATCTGATCGATCAAGGATGGGGTGAAGGTGCGCTGAGGAGGGTTAAGGGAGTGAGTCGGGTCAAAACTCTCAGTGACAACCCCCCCCCCCCAGATCAATTAGATCCGGGGCCACACTGGATCAAATTACCCATCTGACCGCAGCCTTAGTCCCTCATCTACACTGGCTTTAGAAAGCCACTCTAATCCCTGGATACCAACTGGTGCAAGCTCTCCCTTTCCGTCCCCTTCCCTTCTGCTGCTGCCTCCTTAAACAGAAAGAAGAAGAAAGTAGGAGAGAACAGAAAGACCACTTTATCCTCCTTTTATAGCCAAATATTGTAAGATTTCTTAAAAAAAAATAATCAAGCACATTCCCTATTCTTAGGGCTTGCTTCAGTTACCTAGTTCCTGTCCTTGTTTATTCAAAATGCAACTATGGTGGGATTTCCTTGCATGTACATATACACAGGAGGACTGCAGTCTTAAATTCCCTCCCCACTTCTTTCCCCCAATTCTCCCACCCCCAAATCCATCCTACACTCATCTTTTTCCCATTCACCAGCACCAAGTGCCCCCCCCCATCCAGTGCAATTATCTTGACCTAGATATAGGGGTTGCCAACTTTTTTTCTTACTGGCTTCTATCCCTGCGCCTCTCACAGCAGCTTTTACTGGCGCTCCCACTGGTTTTTGAACATGTATCTGTGTTTCCTTGGCCCTGAAGAGAGAGCCAGTTTGGTGTAGTGGTTAAGTGCGCGGACTCTAATCTGGGAGAACCGGGTTTGATTCCCCACTCCTCCACTTGCACCTGGCTGGATGACCTTGGGCAAGCCATAGCTCTGGACCAGCTGTTCCCTCAAGGACAGCTTGGGAAAGAGCTCTCTCAGCCCCACCTACCTCACAGGGTGTCTGTCGTGGGGAGGGGAAGGGAAAGGAGTTTGTAAGCTGCTCTGAGACTCCAAGTGAGTGAAGGGCGGGGTATAAATCCAATCTCTTCTTCTTCTTCTTCTTCTTCTGAAGCTCATTCTGAACATCCTTCTGGAAATTGTTTAGCCTCTCCAGTGTCACAATGTGAGGTTTCAGAGCTCTGTTCCCTCCACCATATTCTTTTCTGAGTAGGGTTACCGGGGCTGGGATGGGACATACATGGAGATTTGGGGGGGTGGAGCTTGATGAGGACAGGTTTGGGGAGGCGAGGGACTTCAATGGGATATAACCCACCTTCCAAAATGGCTATTTTCTCCAGGTGAACTCATCTTTGTCACTCTCCAGCCACCACCTGGAGGCTGGCAACCCTATCCCTGGGACATGGGATAGTTGAGAACCCCCCCCCTCCCCCATCTCTTCCAGTTAGGGGCTCATTTACCAGATGACAATTCTGTTCTCTGCGCAGCAAAGGGAACAGACAAGGAACAGGCAGCAAATGGCAGCCTTTTTGTAAAGCAAAGTATGCGAGGCTGGCTGCCTATGTAGGCACAGGAAGGGCAGGAGAAGAGAGAGAGAGTGGTCCTTTCTGCACTAGCAGCTCACTGTCATTTACTCCAGAGAATCTGAGCAGTCGAGCCATTAAGGTTAACATTGTATTTTGTGTCCCTGCCCTGGAATGGATCCACGTAATCCTATCCAGGGGTCATTTCGTAGAAAAAGAGCTGCAGGAGCTCATTAGCATAACTCATTAGCATAACTCATTTGAATATGCTACATCACCTGACATCACCGGAAGTATGTCAGAAGGCAAGAAAGAAAGGAGAGGGAGGGAGGGAGGGAGGGAGGGAGGAAGGAAGGAAGGAAGGAAGGAAGGAAGGAAGGAAGGAAGGAAGGAAGGAAGGAAGGAAGGAAGAGCTGGCAGAGAGGGGACAGCCACTAATCCAAGCCTCAGAAATACCACTATTCTGGGGGGACAGCTTCAGTGGTGGCTGAAGCCTTCGGAAGGCTGGTCGGAGGAACAAGGACCTTTCCAGGGGACGGGGTCATTTTGCTGCAGCCATGACACAAGCAGGCATTCCCCTGCGGGGGGGGGGGGGGGGCTGGCACCAACTCCCGGAGATGTGCTCCCCCGAGCTCCTGCTTGAAATGACCCCTGATCCTATCCCATGCACACACCTGGCATGCTTAATTTGCTATAAACACTTGTTTGTTCTCTGAATGTGTTGACAACTTCCAGACCACCATTAATTTCTAGGAATGGGCAGTTTTATCAACATCATCACCAACATGACAGTAAAATAGTAAATGTGTATGATGCCAACCTTATTGTTAATAACTTCTAAGCAATTCCAAGAATATTGTAGAAGAAAGTTGAAATAATTAGGCTGCAGTCACACACACTAAACAATCCACTTTCAATCCACTTTCCAACTGGACTTTTACTGTGTGAACTGGAAAAATCCAGTTGGAAAGTGCATTGAAAGTACATTGAAAGTGGATTCTTCAGTGTGTGTGACCACAGCCTTAAACTTTTTACTGTGGACTGACAATGATGAGTTATGAAGCCCTTCGAAAAGTGACAGGTGACAGTTTCATGTAACTAAACAAGACACAACAAAAAAGTTAAAGGCTTAAAAAAACAGTCAAAGAAATGCATTTGATGTAGTGTCTGCTACTCAAGGAAGTTGGTATGTTATCTGGCAGAAATCCACCGAGAAATTATCAAAGTTCATCCTTGTTTACCAGTTGCAGTGCAATGGTTTAGGTTTAAAAGCTTGCGTTATTCTTTTGTGGTTTTGAAAATAATCAGGAACTGTGCTAAGAACAGTATTTCTTGTTTTGTACACAACGTGTCATGCTATACAAAGCCTGAGAGAAAATACCAACCTTCTCCACATTTAAGCAGTTGAATGGCATTTCTTTACATATCATACTACACCAATTGGTGATGCAATCAGGATGCCCTCCATAACATAGGCCCCTTCTGCACCTGTATTTTGCCTTGGTTTGCCTATTTTTCTGTACTGCATTCCCTCCTGCTTTCATTTTCGGTTCGTGTTGGAGCTTTTTTTTTTGTTTCTGCATTTGTTTCACGGGAAACTGCATCCAGACTGCTTCCAGCACACTGTTGCCCTGCAGTTACCAAAACTCC
This sequence comes from Lepidodactylus listeri, assembly GCA_029233225.1. Taxonomy (NCBI): domain Eukaryota; kingdom Metazoa; phylum Chordata; class Lepidosauria; order Squamata; family Gekkonidae; genus Lepidodactylus; species Lepidodactylus listeri. The sequence continues at coordinate 103,004,737 of JARCFY010000008.1, forward strand.
TTTTACTGCAGTTTTTTGTTCTCATCTGCTTTTGAATTGATAATCCTTTCTAAAGTAGAATTGTTTCTGCAGGTATCTAAGTGCTGACCGCTGCCCTCCCCTGTTTCTGCCCCTCTCTCTTTAAGCTGATGCTCCCTCCCCGTTCTGTTTTCTTTCCCTACTTCTCCAAAGACAAAAAAGGATGTGTCCTCCCATTCAGACAAACTTTTAAAAAGCCAGAGAGAGCATAAGAACAAATCAGTAAATATAAAGGTCATGGGGGGATTCCCTGCTCCCAAATGTGTCAGTCTTGCATGTGTGGAAGGGGCCTGGATTTCCCCCTCCCTTCCCTTTCTTTTTGCAGAATCATGGAGGGAGGGAGGGGCTGGATTTAAAGCTAAAAGTTTTGAAAGGTGTTTGGTTTTCTCTTCGTCTTAGACAAAGCAGCCAGTTAGCTAAAAATGTGGGTTTTGCTTGTAGATGTAGAATGTATACAGAATACACGGATAAATAAAATGGAAGGGAAAAAACCAGTGCAGAGGGAATGCATGCAACTGCAAAGTCAACCCTTAAGGCTTGACGTCTCAGATTCTCCGGAGCAAGCTGTCAGTGCATAAAGGGCCATAGTCTCCAAAGGCTTTGTATTACTTCAGCAAAATGTATGTGTGACTTGGAAAATCATATAGCAGAAGCCACAGTCAGGCTCATGTTTTGTTTTTTGGGTCTAAAAATATAGTACTTGTTGAGCAAATGCCTCAGTGTAATTCACATATTCTGGTAAGCATTCCAATCAATATTTCAGATATTCCGTTGGGGTTTGCTGATGGCAGCATATGTCAAAGTAGACACTGAGTGACAGAAAGTCTGCCAGAAAACTCATTAAGGACCGTGAGTAAGTCAAAGATGATCCAAAGTCCACAAACTGAGCAACATTTTAAAAACAATTTTTTATGAAATCATCTTTGGTGTGTCTTACATATCAGCACCCCACCCACCCAATTCTCTCCAGCTGGGCAACCCACAGCTTACCAAGTAAGCCTAATTACTTCATAGGGTTGTGGTAAGGGGAAAAAAGGAATAACTCTGCCCATGTACACCACCCTGAGTTCTTTGGAGGAAAGAAAGTGCATACATGTCAGAAATGAATATCCATGTTGAGAGACCGATTGAATACATCTGTTCATCCTGCACATTTAATAGTGGAATGGAGGAGGAGGAGATTGGATTTATACCCCACCTTTCACTATCTAAAGGAGTCTCAGAGTGGTTTACAGTCCCTTTCCCTTCACCTTCCCCCAGCAAACACCCTGTGAGGTAGGTGGGGCTGAGAGAGCTTTCTTGAGAACTGCCCTTGGGAGAACAGCTCTGAAACAATTTGTGACTGACCCAAGGTCACGCCAGCAGTTGCATGTGGAGGAGTGGGGAATCAAACCCAGTTCTCCCAGATTAGGGTCCGCACTCCTAACCCCTACACCAAACTGACTCTTTATCCCTTTATCCAGGACATCAAAGCAATTAAAAATATGATGGAAATGTATTACACCAAAGTTTGACCTGCCACCTTATGTGTGACCACAATTTCAAGATGAACAGGTATTAGAAACTGTCCATAAATGGCTTAAGTTTACTGATGTCAGCTAGTGCTGCCATCTCCTGCCCGGGAGATGGGATGAATGAACCCTTGATGTCGGGTCTGAGGAATGTTATGTTATATTTCTCATGGCATGCTTATCATTCTTTGAGCTGCTCTGATGTTGGAAGACTGCTGGTGCCTGCCCATGTATCTCTTCTCCTGTCTGACTCTAATTCTTTCCGCTTTTTCCCTAGGAACCGTAAACCAGTATTTTGAGTGCCTTTTCTTTGGCTTAGCAATTGGTTGCAATTCCTTACCAGACCCCCTTTTGAATTCTGTAAAATTGTCCTGCTTGGGGCTGTGTCAGCCATTGCAAACACAAGAAGTGCAGATGACCACAACAGACCTTTCTCAATAAAGACTTCCTTCTCTAGGACACTTGTTGTTGACTGACTCTGTAGGACTCTCTCAACTGAATAGCTGTATTCACTCCAACCAAACTTGGCAGTACAATGTGGCCTAGAGTGACCCTTTACTATCAATCTGTATATTAGGATTGTGCAAAGCCATTATTGCCTTACATCCTCTTAACACCATTAACCCATGACCTCCAAACCTTAAATAAGATGGAGCAGATTAACCAGACAACATGATATTTTATTTATTTAAAAGCACTTTCAGGCTGTGCAAAAGAGGATGCCTCCCCCCGAGCTAAATGCCGGCAAAAGAGGACAGAAGCTCAGAAGTTATGAATACAGAAATATGCTGCTTTAACTGTTGAATAAGAACAAGAGGTTTCTCATGTATAGTTGTGTATGGGTATGGCAATTAAATGTCATCCAAAGCAAAATCCAAAGGGAACGTAGGGCTTCTTTTTTCACTAAATATTCAAATAATTTTAAGGTAATGGTTAATATGAATTGTTTTGGGGGGGACTTCCCAAGATTCTGGCCAAAATTAAGCATATTTGGGAACTTCTCCAGCAAAACAGGTGACAAATTCTACTGGAAATCAATACCGTCAATCAAACATCAACATTTTTCTAGACAAGGGCCACATATTCCTACTCATATGAATACAGATATCAGGGTATCTGCCATCATCTATGCAGTGAGGGAAACATTATAATTCACTCTTGTAAGGGTTGAGAGGAAGTTTAATGGTTCCCCTTTATCTTCAACAGCATTTTCCATTCCTACTCTTCCCCTTAATCCTCCTTTGCCATCATAGCAAGTGGACAGAATGTACTGTCTTGTCCAGATTATGAGCTCTTTTGGCACAGAGTTCCAAGCTTGGCAGCAGAAGTAACCACAATCTTCCTCAAAAGCATGGCAATCTGCCCTGTAACTCAATTAGACTATCTCTACATATTGTTTTGACTTGTAAACACAAAAGCACAAGAGCTGCTCCTCATACTTGGAGACTCATCAATACAAAACATTGCCGATTCATTGAGATTCCTGGCTCTGTGAACTCCATATAGTAGTAGACAACACATTAATCAATAAAGCAATGATAGAACAAGGTCAGAAAACAGATTTGAAACACATGTTTGCCAGTAAATCTGCAAATGATGCATCTTTGATATAACCTTCTAGATTAGACATCTGACTTTATTTTGCACAATTTGGCTCTTATGAGAGGATTGAAGGTTTTGTGAATCTTGCAACAGACCACGGCTTTTCAAATATGGTGGGAATTATACAAAGTCACCAAGTTGCACACCATGCAAACACATGGCTACAAAGATTAGTTTGTATACATATGTGAGCAACTGTCCTTTTGTTATAACCAGATAACATGATGTGAACTCATTTTGATACAAGCCCAGAGGACCTGAACGGAGTCCTAGAATTTTTTAAAGATCTTTCAAAGGAATGCACCAGTGCAGGAATAAGCAATGAAAAAGAATTAAAACCTTTTATGCTTTAGTAAAACAAAACTTGCTACAGGTATTTAAAGACTGGGCTTGACTGGGGGAGGGGCACAAGCTCATGGGTGTGAGTTGGAAGACAAAAGCTCTTTTTTTAACAAGTTTATTTATGCATTTTTTAAACTTATAATAACAACAGCTAATCAGAAATAAAACTTAATGAAAAACATCCACTAATACATACAGGAGAGTAAGCATTATCCATTATCAACATTATCAATAAATAAGAAAAAAACAAAAAAAGAAAAAAAATCTTTCTGTCACGCATCAAGTATTTATCCACTTTTTTCCATCCAGTTGTATAGTTTATTCCAAGTTAATTCGAACTCGGAATCCTCTTTCCCTTTTAATATAGAAGTCAGTTTGTCCATTTCAGCTACCTCTAATATCTTCTTAAGAAAATCGTCTTTATTTGGAGTCTTATCTAATTTCCAAAATTTTGCATAAACCAGTCTCGCCGCAGTAGCACAATGCAAAATTAACACACGTTCAGCTTTGGAAAACACTTCTGGAATTATATTTAAAAGGAATAACTGGTTTAAAAGGTACCTTGCTATCAATTATACCCTGTATCTTATGAACCATCAACCAGAACTTGTTAGCTTTTTGGCATACCCACCATAAATGAAAGAAAGAACCAATGTTTTTTTTTACATTTCCAGCAGTTTTTGGATAGTGCAAGAGAAAATTTTGAAAGCTTTTCCGGCGATAAGTGCCATTGGTAAAACATCTTATAAAAGTTTTCTTTGAACGAGGATGCTCTTGTAATCTTTATGTTATTTTTCCAAACTTTTAGCCAACTCTCAGGTTCTATGTTATAACCAAAATATCTTGCCCAGGAGACCATAATAGGTTTAACCAATTCGCCCGGCATTTTATAGTCCAGAAAATACCCATATAGTTTTTTAATAACTTTCAAGTCAGTTCCCAACCAAAGCTTATCAAAGTCACTTGGGTCCTTAACAAACCCCACTAATTCATCTTTTTTTAAAATCTAGAGTGTAACTGTATCTTTTCCCACCACGTGAGTGTGATATTCCATTTTTCCAACATGTCAAAAGACTTTAGTCTTGAATCAGATTCTAAAAGCTGGGTGTAACCAATTTTCTTTTCTATAGTAAAAAGTGAAGGCTTTATCAATGCCTCTAGAGGCGAAACCCAGTAGGGAATTTTCTGATAGAGAAAATACCTAACTTCTTCCCATACCTTGAGAAGTGCTGCTCTCACAATGTGCTGTTTAAAATGCACCCTATCTTGACAGTACCATAGAGAGGAGTGCCAACCCATCTGAAGGTCATGACCCTCCAATTTCAAAAGTCTTGGGTCCTCTAAAGTGACCCAATCTTTTAGCCGTACCATAGCCGCTGCTCTATAGTATGATTGCCAGTCCGGTAGGCCCAAACCACCTCTCTCAGGTCTGTCCTGCATATATATATGCCCAGGGGTCATTTCGTAGAAAAAGAGGTGCAGGAGCTCATTAGCATAACTCATTTGCATATGCCACACCCCCTAACATACCAGAAGTGTGTCAGAAGGCAACACCCACCCCTCAGGCTCCACTCCACTGCTGAGTGAAACTGACCTGCTCTTCCTCCATTCCCTTCCCCATCCAATACTTTGTGCAATAAAAATAAGCATAAAGAACACACCCTCATTCTCTTCCTGCTCACTTGAAACCACGAGGTTTCAAGTAGACTTGATGTAATGGATGGGTATCTACGGACAAAATGGATGTAATTTATAAACTCTTGGATTGGGCTGAAATGGATAAACTGAGCTATTTATGTAATATGGATAGCAAAAAAGATCCAAAGCTTGTGTGGTCCAAACTATATTGTCACTTATAATGTTTCTGTGCTCTTTATATATCTAAAATGAAGTTGTTAACTGTTATATTTGAAAAACTTAATAAAAACTTCCCCTCCCCACAACAAGACACCCTGTGAGGTAGGTGGGGCTGAGAGAGGTCTTTTGAGAACTGCTCAAGAGAGAACAGCTCTGAGAGAACTTGTGACTGGCCCAAGGTCACACCAGCAGCCGCATGTGGAGGAGTGGGGAATCAAACCCGGTTCTCCCAGGTTAGAGTCCAACTCCTGACCACTACACCAAACTGATGGGGTGGAAGCTGCTGAAGGGTTGGTGAAATTTCTCCAGTACTTATGTGCCATGTGCCCAGATAAAAAATGGTATACTTAGAAAATTTATATGCCACCTTGAGCAAGTCTCTGGAAAAGCAGCACACAGTCAAAAAAGGAACAATGATAAAATTATCAATATTAAAACAAAACATTAAAACCAATAAAGACCCTAGCAGGGCTTTCCCCGGGGCGCTGCGCCACTGCACTGCTTGGGGAAGCCGAGGAGGGGGTGGGGCTTGGTCATGTGCCCGCCCCCTGGGCTCCTCACTCCCGGAGCTGCGCTCCTGTGCGCTCCCGTTCCAACGGACCCCTGTATATGCCTAATTCTGGACTTTTTAGATAACCAAATAAAACCAGAGATCTCTTTGTCTAACTCCTGAAAAAAGGAGAGCTCTTAGCTGGTGGCTCAGAGCCCACAGCTTTGGCAGACTAACCTGGTGGACACCAGCCCAAGGCATGCTGCATTTTTGTTTTTTCCTTCATTTTTTACTGTGTTTTACTGAAACTTGTTTAATATTTTTGTTAATGGCTTTCCAAGGATAAAAATATACTAAAAATACATTTTATATACATATTTCTCCAGTTTTTAATGTTCTTTGGTGGATCAGTTGTGTATGAATGGCATTTAACTGTATTGCTGCAGCCCTACTCAACTTGAAAACTGCAGTTTTGATTTCATTTCTCCCTGGTGTGAACTGAATCCAACTTTATTTTCATATAAAATGGGGTAAAAATGATATGTACATTCCAAATGAACTGAAATACCATATAAATGGCATAAAAACCATACAAAACTGGAGTAAAAGAAACAAAGGAAGCATTAATGGGAGCAATGAAAATGGTTCAAACTGATTCATAAGGATACCATGATTATCATTAAATCCAGAATATGTCACAAGTCTCCCATCACCCACAGTATCATTAACAGTATCATTATCTGTTGATGCATGTTCTTTTGTAAAATTTCAGACTTTGTTCTCAGGAATCTGATTTTTCTCTACCTAAACAAAAATTACAAAAGCACAAAATTCCATACAAAAATTTCTTCCCATGTAAAGAGGCCACTTGAAGATGGAAATATGAAAAAAAAAGCTTAGCTGTTGAGTGTCGATTGTTCCTTACCCACTGGGGATTTTTCCGTACCCACTGGGGACATTACATTTGATTTTTGTGGCTGTTCCTCTATGACTCATGGAAGGAGATGATCTGTGCTGATTAAAGGGAAAAGAAAAGTCACATCTTCTCAAACATGACCCACCTGGAGGCAAAGTGAGACTGATTCAGTCATCAGCTTCTGGACAAATGGCAATTATTGATTCCTACTCCCTCCCTCTTGCTCCACCCCCACCTATCCTCAACTAGTACAGCTGGGTCTAATGGAAGGCATATCAGGTGCACCCATAACGAACTGAATATACTGAGGAAGTAAAGTGTGTTGAATGGGACTGAAAAAGTCCCATCAAGCAAGAGACCTGAGAGAGTCTGAGCTCTGTGATGCAAAGCAAAAGATCAGGGGTCCGTTGGAGCAGGAGCGCACAGGAGCGCAGCTCCGGGAGTGAGGAGCCCAGGGGGCGGGCATTTGACCAAGCCCCGCCCCCTCCTTGGCTTCCCCGAGCAGTGCAGAGGTGCAGCGCCCCGAGGAAAGCCCTGCTAGGGTCTTTATTGATTTTAATGTTTTGTTTTAATATTGATAATTTTATCATTGTTCCTTTTTTGACTGTGTGCTGCTTTTCCAGAGACTTGCTCAAGGTGGCATATAAATTTTCTAAGTATACCATTTTTTATCTGGGCACATGGCACATAAGTACTGGAGACATTTCACCAACCCTTCAGCAGCTTCCACCCCATCAGTTTGGTGTAGTGGTCAGGAGTTGTACTCTAATCTGGGAGAGCCGGGTTTGATTCTCCACTCCTTCACATGCAGCTGCTGGTGTGACCTTGGGCCAGTCACATGTTCTCTCAGAGCTGTTCTCTCATGAGCAGTTCTCAAAAGACCTCTCTCAGCCCCACCTACCTCACAGGGTGTCTTGTTGTGGAGAGGGGAAGGGAAAGGGATGGGTGGTGCACATGTCCTGAATATCTCAAGTCTACTTGAAACCTGGCAGTTTCAAGGGAACAGGAAGAGAATGAGGGTGTGTTCTTTATGCTTATTTTTATTGCACAAAGTATTGGATGGGGAAGGGAATGTAGGAAGAGCAGTTCAGATTCACTCACCTGTGGAGTGAAGCCTGAGGGGTGGGTGTTGCCTTCTGACACACTTCCGGTATGTTAGGGGGTGTGGCATATGCAAATGAGTTATGCTAATGAGTTATGCCAATGAGCTCCTGCATCTCTTTTTTTTGCAAAATGACCCCTGCAAAAGATGACTCAGCAAGTTTATTGTTTCATATATTTTTTTTTTAAAAAAACAACTTTATAGTAATGATTGGTGCTTCATTCATTCATGACTATTTATACTAATTTGTAATTTTGGCCAGTTTGGTATTAGCTGAAATGGAAGGGCTGGTGGAATGGAAAAAGCCATTGAGATGAGGGAGGACAGGAACCAGGGAATTGCAGAAGGGGAAGCTGATAAGATACAGTAGCTGTTAAATAAGCCGTGTCCAATGACTCGTTAAATGGGGATTACTTATCCTTAACAATCACACCCTTCTGGCATTACCTTTAGCATCTGTTGGGCTGGAGTCAGTGCAGTTAATTCAAGGGCTCTGTTGTGGCCTAGAAAATTCTTCTACAGCAGAAAGAGAAACCAGTTTGGGAGAATCTTCAGAGCTGTCACAAAAAGAACCATTTAATGTTAAAATGATGCAAGGATAGGTGAGTTTTCCTTGTCTTTGCACCAATGTTTTTGCAAAAAATAGCAGAAATTGAATGAATAACCAACTCATAGCCTCATTCTTCTCTTAGACCTCTTAACAAAGCTAGGATCATTCATCCATATTAATGAATTAATCAGAATACTACGTGTGGTCAGTGTAAAATCAGATACTTTGAGATCAATTTTTAGCTTGAAATCAAAACTGTTAAGGCTTGAATACATTTTAAATATATTTTAAATGTTCCAGTCCTGCCTTTCCATCAAATACCATTCATAATATTAAACTGAACTGTGTTCCAGGTTTTGAGGACATCTATCCATTACACTTCCACCAGCCACTTTCCCTATCTGAATGTTTTAAGCTTAGACTCCAATCTTACCTACATTTCTTCTGAAGTAAAAGTACTACTAACTTTAAGTTACCGTAATTTTTGACTAAGTGTGCATGCTTCTTGATTCTATGCAGGATTGTTCAGAAGTAAGTCTCAACGGAATCAGTGGGACTTACTAGCAAGTATGTACAACTAGGACTAAATATGTGATTGTAAGTTAACCAATGCATGGTATTCATTGTAATTTAAAACTCAAGCACTCAATCAGACAAGATAAAAATGATGAGTTTTGGTCAATTCATAAAAGATGACCTGAAGTTCCTGCAGCCTCAGTTTACTCAGGACTGAAAACAGAAATGAGGATTTTAACCCTTCAGCCTCCACAGGTAGGGCTGCCAAGTCCAACTTGGGAAATATCTGGGGACTTTGGGGGTGGAGCCAGGAGACTTTGGGGGTGGAGCCAGGAGAAAGGAAGTGACATCATTTTGTGATGTCACATCCTGTGATGTTGCTTCCACATGCTTCCACATGAACTCATGAAGTTTCCTAATACTGAATCAGGCCATTGGTCCATCAAGGTCAGTATTGACTACTCAGACTGGTAGTGGCTCTCCAGGGTCTCAGGCTGAGATCTTTAATGTCACCTATTACCTGATCCTTTTTTAGCTGAAGAAGCTGATACCTCCTGCATGTCAAGCAGATGCTCTATCACTGAGCAACAGCCCTACTGAATCCTTCCTCATCTCGGCAGAATATGAAGCACTAAGTGCTACACAAGTGCTAAATATGATTTTCATATCATAAGAACAGGAGAGAAGCCACAGTGGATCGGCCCATCCAGTACAGCCCATCCAGTACAACACTCTGTGTCACAACAGTGGCCAAAAATACCAGGTGCCCTCAGGAGTTCCAGCAGCGGGGCCAGAACTCCAGAAGCCCTCCCACTGTTGCCCCCCAAGCACCAAGAATGCAGAGCATCACTGCCCCAGACAAAGTGTTCCATTTAGACCTTGTGGCTAATAATAGCCACTGATAGACCTCTGCTGGATGGGGACAGAGAGAGAGAGAGAGACAGACAGACAGACAGACAGACAGAAAAAAAGAAAGAGGGAGAGAGAGAAGGAAAAAAAACTGGCAGAGGCACTTACTTCCATTTAGACCTTGTGGCTATAATAGCCACTGATAGACCTCTGCTGGATGGGGACAGAGAGAGAGAGAGAGAGAGACAGACAGACAGACAGACAGAAAAAAAGAAAGAGGGAGAGAGAGAAGGAAAAAAAACTGGCAGAGGCACTTACTTCCATTTAGACCTTGTGGCTATAATAGCCACTGATAGACCTCTGCTGGATGGGGACAGAGAGAGAGACAGACAGACAGACAGACAGACAGAAAAAAGAAAGAGGGAGAGAGAAGGAAAGGAGCTGGAAGAGAAACTTACCTTGCCAGCCACATGCAAAAGCAGCTCCTTCAGTCCCTCATTAATCTCTGGGCGGACCTCTCTTGCTGTGAAAGCTCTCTTGCTGACTTCTTAAAGGGGAAATGTCTGGTGAGGCTTTTTACTTCAGGGCAGGCTCTCTGCAGACATTTCCCTTTTAAGGTAGCCATTTTGTCCCCCCGGTGGCCAACTTGGAAAAAGCGGGGGAAAGCACTAAAAATCGGTGTTTCCCCCGCCCTACTGGGGGACTTGGCAGCCCTATCCACAGGATATCACTATTCATGGGCCAAAGGCAAACTGAAGTTGCACAAGCCAGTGATTTGTATCTTATTGATGGACCAAGACCTGCAATCTTTGGTCCCATCCATCTGACCCCACGGTTTCTCAGTCCTTTGTGTTTTGACAAGTTGTACATAGAGAAAGCTCATAGTCAAGATATCATACTCCCAGTGCTCAACTGCAGATTTATTTATTTATTTATTTAGGCTTATACTCTGCCCTCCCCACCTCTTGGTGGCTCAGGGCGGCTAACTGACAGATGTTACTGTCAACTATAACAGTGGGCAAAGGTAAATCTTTCATGGTTTGTTTTCCATAAATATTACATCATCTAGCTACCTTAGTAGTTTTATAGATTTCTGATAGTCATAAAAAGTGGCTGAACATGATTCTGCTTTTGGTTATAATTGCTTATATTGCTGAAAGGATACTACAATTAGGCTGGGGTCTTTTCCTGAGAAATGCTGATAAGCCAAACAATTAACAAATTATTTTGTGGATTTGTACAAATAGATATATTAGCTATTGTCTATTAACTAGTTGTTTAATACAATTTGATTTCTGACACAAGAAACATTAGCCAATAAAATATATTTTATGTATGTGTGCATGATTCAAAATTGGTAGATGTTTCATGCACACATATGTTAAAAATTTCATGACTTAATGTCAGGATCTTGGGAATTAATGTGGTTCTTTCCCTCAACACCCAAATCTTCATTGAGGTAAGTAGTTACATTTTCCTGTTTCTTTTGAAGACCCAAGCCAACGCAATCTCCAAATATAATTTGCTAAAGGGGAGGGGTGTAGGGAAATTACACAGAAAGGAATATAATTAATCATTAAGGATATGTGGCTCATGGCAAAGTCCTTGAGTTGAGATGCACCTTGTAGGCCACTTAGGCCAGATCTACACCTCCCCTCGGAAGTAGTTTGACTGCTGTCTTTTCCTGCACTAATTTCACACTGATTTCAAATTTTACTTTGGTTTTTTCCCCTGGGTCTGAAGAGCAGTAAGCAACAGGATCTATTTAAAGCAGTGTAATGCTAGCTTGACAACAAGAGGGCAATTAATGAATGTAGATGGTGATTTTTAAACTAGAACAAGTATGGTTTGAAACTAGAAACAGGTATAGACAGGTTTTTTTGAAACTAGAATGATTCCAGTGGGAAAGTCAGATGTAGATTTGACCTAAGTCTGACCCCCCCTGATCAATGCAGAAAATCATGTCCTTGAACATTCCCTACAGATAGCTATTCAGCCTCTGCTTAAGACCACCAGGAAATTTATTTATGCATTTGCTTTTCTAAACTTGGGAGATAATACATTTGGAAGTCCCCTCCTGCAGAAACCTCCATGTGGCTGTCATACATTTCAGTTGGGTTTACACAAGAAATCTGTGGTGGCAGCTTGGTAATTCCCATTTGTGCATGGACCCAATTTGGTTTGGGACTGCAGTACTCAAGGAGAAGGGGTTTCAACACCCCTTCCAAAATATCACCACATTCCTGACCTGAAAAGGCCCTGGGGAGTTGTTATTTGCCTCACTGGGGAAATGTAGTGTAGGGATGGGCATGAACTGGCTGACAAACCAAAGTTCATCATGAATTTTGGCCTGTTCAGAGTTCACGAACTGAAGTTTGTGAACCAAAGAACCATGATGAACTACTATAAATTTTGGTGAAATTTGTGGCGGCTCATGATGAGCAGAAAGCAGGGATTTGTCCCTGCTTTCTGCTCTTCACAAGAAACAGATGAGCAGCTTGGAGCTCCCTGCTGCTCCGCTGTTTGGTTTAAAGGCTTCAGAGCCATTTAAACCCTGCTTTCAGCTCCACACAGCTTTTCAGAGCCATTTAAACCACTGCTGCTTCCTGTGGCTTTCTGCAGGGAGCAGAAAACAGGCATTTAAATGGCCCTGCTTTCTGTTCTCCACAAAAAGCCTTGGGCAGCAGAAAACAGGGTTTAAAAGGCTGTGAGCTATTTACACCCTGCTTTTGGCTCCCTGTGGATTTTCATGGGGAACAAAAAGTAGGGTTTAAATGGAAAGGGCGATTTTCCTTCCCGAGGTATGTTCCCCACACCTTTCTGCTGGCCATGGCTCACTGCAGCCAGGAGAAAGTGCCTTCCTGGGGGCATTTGACCTTCACCTTTCTGCTGGTTGCAGTTCACCACAACCAGCAGAAAGGAGGGGAGAAGTACCTTCCCAGGGGCATTTGACCCTTACCTTTCTGCTGGCCATGGGAGCCCCTGGGAGGCACTTCATCTCTTCCTTTTTGCTGGCTGGGGAAAGCCGTGGCCAGCAGAAAAGAGGGGTGAAATGCCCCCTGGGAGGCTCTTCACCTCCATATTTAACCCTCTGTTTTTGCTCCCCCTGCTTTGAAGTAGCAGGGAGAAAAACCGGAGGATTAAATGGCTGGGAGCTTCTGATCTGCTTCCCACTGCTATGAGGGGGAGCAGAACCGGAGGGTTAAATGGAGCCATTTAACCCTCTGGTTTTGCTCCTCACTGCTTAGAAGCGGCAGGGAGCAGAACTGGAGGTTTTAAATGGTTTGGAGCCATTCAGGGGTTTAAACTTTAAATAGCTCACAAACCTATACAAATAGTTTGGTTTGCAAACCGGCATATCCTTTCAGTTCTGTTCATGGTTCGGTTTGTACTTCCCTGATGTAATGTAGACATCATTACATATAAGTTTCCCAAGGGAACAGATAGCACCTCCCTGGGGGCTGTTTCTGGTCAGGAAAACTCTGTGGGGAGGGCAGTCTGAAGAGTCTTCTTCACACACTCCATGATCCCAGTTCACATTGATCCTGCATGTACTTGGGAAGTATTGAACTCTCTAGGCAGGAAGCTCTATGTGGCCTTTGTGGATCATTGCAAAGCCTTTGACTCCACTGATAGGTCCCTTCTTTGGGGAAAATTGCATAAATTAGGCATTGACAAATGCCTTTTGTTCTTACTACGCAAATTCAATTCTGCAATTACCTGTCAGGTTAGATTTGATGGGAGAGTATTCCTTACACATAAAATCCCTGTGACCAAAGGTGTTAAACAAGGGGGTGTGTTGGTCCCCTCCATCTTTAATCTTTTCCTCTCTGATCTCTTTTCTCATTTAGTTAAAACTGAAGGTCATCCCCCGAACGTGAACACTATATGTGGATGATGCTGTGATCCTTTCCTTTCCAGGGTAGGTCTAATGCGCCTCCTATCAAAGTTTGCTACCTATTGTAGACAGAACTCTCTTTTTGTTAATTTTGATAAGACCAGGTCTTTTCTAAACCTTGGAAGCACTTTTGTTGGAGAATAGAGGGCAAAGGAATTGAACAAGTTAAAACATTTAGATACCTTGGTATTTTGTTTCAGTACAACTTAAAATGGTCCTCCCATCGGAGCATTCCCTCATTTTTGCCAGAAATAGGATTGCAGCTATAACACATTATTTCCATCAAAGAAATAATCAATTTGTTCCAGCCGCCTTCCGAATTTTTCAGGCTACAGCCATCTCTCACCTGTTATATGGGATTCCTGTGTGGATCCAAGATTTTTCTAAAGAGATTGAATATATTAACACTGTATTTCCCTGCAGGATATTTGGGCTTCCCAATTCTGTTACTTCTGTTACTGCACTGAGTTGGGTTTACACCTTATTAAATCAAGGGTGTGGTCTATTCTTACTAAGTATTGGCTTCGTCTCCATTTTAGGCCACCTCCTAGTAGTCTAATTGCTTTCCTCCCTGTGGGCCCTTACACCTCGAATTAGTCTCAATTCATAGTGTCTAAAACAAAATCCACTGGTATTGATCTGGATTCTTTGGCCAATTCTGGTGAAATGGAAATTCTTCGGATTGTCGGAAGGAGGATTTGTGACATTGATGCTCAAGTAATTAATGCTGGTAGCTCTGGAGTCTGTTCTCCATGTTTCCTTGGTCTTTTCCCCACAAGACTCTATGGCCCAGTATTTTTCTAATTTGGTAAATCCCTCACATCGTAGAGCTTTTATGCTTGCCAGGTTGAACCTCTTTCCTTCAGCTGTTTTGACAGGCAGATATGATGGTATTCTTTATAAAGAAGAAGAAGAAGAAGAGATTGGATTTATACCCCGCCCTTCACTCACTTGGAGTCTCAGAGTGGCTTACAAACTCCTTTTCCTTCCCCTCCCCACAACAGACACCCTGTGAGGTAGGTGGGGCTAAGAGAGCTCTTTCCCAAGCTGTCCTTGAGAGAACAGCTGGTACAGAGCTATGGCTTGCCCACAGTCATCCAGCCAGGTGCAAGTGGAGGAGTGGGGAATCAAACCCGGTTCTCCCAGATTAGAGTCCATGCTCTTAACCACTACACCAAACTGGCTCTCTCAGAGAGAGTCTGTATAATGAACCTGATTCTGTGCAACATATTCTTTTCCATTGTTCCCATTACGCTTCGCTACATCATTCCTTGATCTGTCCCACTTAGTGTTTTTGCTGTCTGACAAATGTCCTGAAATTACTGCATCTGTTGCTGAATCCCTATCATGTATATGGAAGTTATGGGTTAGAGACTATAATACTTGCATGTACTTTCTCCCCTCCATTTTATTAATTTTAAATGGGTTCTGTTTGGTGGAGACCTTTTTTTTAAAAGTACGTGTCAAGTTTTTTTGTTTTTTTAATTGTTGTATTACTATGCCATTAAAGGTTTTC
Source organism: Lepidodactylus listeri (assembly GCA_029233225.1). Lineage (NCBI taxonomy): Eukaryota > Metazoa > Chordata > Lepidosauria > Squamata > Gekkonidae > Lepidodactylus > Lepidodactylus listeri. The sequence goes on from JARCFY010000008.1 coordinate 103,019,904, forward strand.
CTTCTTTCTTTTTTCTTTCTTTTTAATATGTTTAATAATTGTTTAAAATATTTAACATATAGTTGTATTTTAAATGCTGTTTTAATGTTTGAAATGTTCACTGCCTAGAGGATCCTGAGTTGGGTAGAAAGGCCGCATAATAATGTTTCAAATAAACAAATAAAATATGTAGCTGCAAGGACTTTTTAATATGCATATTTACCCTAAACTACCCTATTAAGACACTGGTACGTTAAACTAGTGGGATACTTAGATGACTATTGCATTCCCTTAACATTTAACTTTGGCTGACAAAAAAAAAATTATTATCACAGATGGAAAACTAATTCAAACGGAGGTTTTGTCAAATGTACCTTTTGCATTGTACAAGATTCTCACAGGAGTAACTTGATCTCCTTTTTGCAGTCTTATAGGAAAAACAGATAAGAGAATTATTGTGTTTATTATAAGCTTTTGTATTGAAGACCTTTATTTTTATATGGAATGTAATCAAGTGATTCTATTGAAATCTTTTAAATATTATTATATAGTGCAACTTTTTATTAGCTAGGGTTCTTGCACAGGATGAAGATAAGATAAGATTTTATATCAGGAAGAAAAAGTCTAGTAAACATCTTAATTCACTAAGGCAACCTATGCCTTCCTATTTTTCTTTTATTTTGTCTGATAAAATGAAGGATGAATGGAGTGGAGGTGATAAAGGATAGCATGGAGGCGGTCTTTTTACTGTTCAGATAACAGAGACACAAGAAAGAGACAGCTGGGGATTTAAGGAGATTATGCCTGTCTGCAGTAGGTTGGAGCACTGCAAGGTCTAAGCAAAGTTGTTTAGCATTTAGGAACATTATCTGCATTCTGTGCTCACATCTGCCTTGCCAGCCAAAAGCAGAGATCTCACTTGGCATGGCATGGTTGCTGGTTGAAAATCGCATCTGAATTTAACCACATAGATTTTTGTGGCATCGTAAGAAGAAGGTGCCATGGCAACCCCATTCATGGGAATTCCAAGCAAGAGACAAGCGGAGGAGATTCGTCATTGCCTTCCTCTGCATAGCAACCCGCCTTCATTGGTGGTCTCCCATCCAAGTACTGACTGTGACCAACCCTGCTTAGCTTCCAACTTCCCGGGTGTTAACGTCCTATATGACTTAGTCATGTCTTCCAAATGGAACCAGTGCATTAGGAATTCTCATTTTTTTTTAAAAAAAATAAGACTTTGTATTGAGACCTGCACATGAGTGGTTTTGCCCCACCTTCCAAGACTTTTAGTTTATGTGTGCCTTTCCCCTTCCTCTGGGTTAACTGATAGTATTTTATACCACTCTCCAGCTAAAGATTGACTCCCAAAGTGGCTTACCGCAAATCAAAATGAACTGTTACAAAATATAAAAAAGGGTTCAAGGAAATAATTCTCAGTGAGGTCTAGGTTCTAGGGGTCCTTTCGTAGAAAAAGAGGTGCAGGAGCTCATTAGCATAACTCATTAGCATACCTCATTAGCATATGCCACGTCCCCTGACATCACCAGAAGTGTGTCAGAAAGGGAATGTCAGTTTCAGCCCCATTATACCCTATGGGCCATTGAAATCAATGGCAAAAACTCATAGGGTATATGAGGGGCTGGAGGAAAGGGGGTTTGAGGGAGAGGCTCCATACTTGCAGGGTAGCTGCTGGGGCCTCTCCTTGAAATACCCACCAAGTTTCAAGAAGATTGGACCAGAGGGTCCAATTCTACGGGCCCCCAAACAGGTTGTCCCATCCCCTCCATTGTTCTCTATGGTGGGAAAAAATGTTAACTTTTTTCCTCCCATAGAGAACAATGGAGGGAATGGGGGCAACCTGTTTGGGGGCCTGTAGAATTGGACCCCCTGGTCCAATCTTCTTGAAACTTGGTGGGTATTTCGAGAAGAGGCTCCAGCAGCTACCCTGCAAGTTTGGAGCCTCTCCCTCAAACCCCCTCCCCTCCAGTTGCTTTTAAAATTGCCACCGAATTTCGGCGGCAATTCGGCAGTGGGCTAAATCAGATTAGAGACTCTGATTCAGCCCATGGCTGCCCTAGTGGCCACTCCTGAGCTGGCGGAGCTTCGCCTCGCTCCAGCTGCCCTAGTGGCCAATCTTGAGCTGGCGGAGCTTTGCTCCGCCTCACTCCGGCCCCAACGGACCCCTGCTAGGTTCTATAATAGTGGTTATGCCAGATGCTCAATGACCTACGGAAATTGGTTTACAAGTTACCCTCGTACAGCTTTCTGTACTTTCCCCTATCTGCAACCACCACCTCCTCCCCCTGTCTACTTTTCACCACATTTTTTAAAAAGTTGCTTTTCACAGTGAGTGACTGTCTAATGTAAGGTGTCTCCCCCTTATCCTGATAGCTGCCGGAGCCAGTGTTTCTTAACAGGAAAAGGTTTGAGGCCAGTGGCACCTTTAAGACCAGCAAAGTTTTACTCAAGATATGAGCTTTCATGAGGAACTGTGCATGCACACAAAAGCTCATACCTTGAATAAAACATTGTTGGTCTTAAAGGTGCCACTGAACTCAAGCTGTGTTCTACTGCTTCAGACTAACACGGCTACCCACCTGAATCTATCATTTATAGGAAAGGCAGGCAAAAAGGCCTTTGGTCATGCACATTTTTGCAAAGCTTTGTCGTGGCTTCCCTCCACCCAAAGTGAGGAGGGAACCAAATTACAGTCTCGATCTTCATTAGGGATTTGTCCCCCATAGCCACAATTCTTTCCGGGGGGGGGGGGGATGATTCTGTTTTTCAAATGTGCTCTCCTCTGTGGCTAAGAAAGCCTAGATGCATTTTATTTCAGCTTTCCAGGATCAGAGATGCACTCTCCACAGTAATAAATTATGCCCACCCAGGGCTTTTTTTGTAGAAAAAGCCCAGGAGGAACTCATTAGCATAATAGGCCACACCCAACAGCAGTAAATCATTAGCATATTAGGCCACACCCCCATGTTACCAGAAGAGTGGTCATCTAGCCGCACCAACTTTTTGCTTCTTATTCTGTTTACCTTGTCTGTTGTCAAAACCCAGGATTTTTTTTGTAGCAGGAATTAATTTGCGTGTTAGGCCACATACCCCTAATGTAGCCAATCCTGATGAGTTTCTGCTGTTGGGTTTAGTAGAGGTTTAGTAGAGACAACAAAGATGGGTCTAATGCAGTGGGCCCTTAGTTTTCATGGTCAGCATCCATTCTGAAGGGCAATATGTAAGACCTTTGTGCTGTCTGATCCATACCCTTTGACAAAGACATGTTAAAAATCACCTAACAGGGGGCGGGAAACCAAACACATACAGAGAGAGAGAGAGAGTTCCACATTTCAGGCCAGCACTTACATTATGTATAGCCTGTAGAGACTGCAAAAGGACATAGCATATACAAGGAAAGGGTTGATTTACTTAAACTAATGGGTTTCAACTGAAGGGCACATAAATAAAACAAATTGTAAACCAGGAAAACAAGGAAGGTTTAAGCGTTGCCTGTATTTTTTTAAAGTGAGAATCTGTCCAGTTTTAGGAATCATAGACATTGACTTTGATTAGAAAAACCTTACTATGATGTAATGACCCCTCACCAACTGCAAACAGATCTGGGCTCCTTCTGACCATGGAGCCAGCCTTATGGCAGTTGTGGGCATAGGTCGATTTGTTTCCCCAGAAGAAGGAGGAGGCAGTGATGTGTGACGCCAGCATCACAGTGTTGGCACTGGGGGATGGAGCCAGCAGGGATTTAAGGTTGGCTCCGTCCCGAGCCTGCCTCTTCACCCATGTGCTCAGCCCAGGCAGGGACGGAGCTCTGAGGGCAGGTGTCGGTGACTAGGTCATGGCCCTTGCAGTGGCCTGGCCTTTCTCAGCAGCAGCAGTGGCGTTGGAGGCAGCGGCCTTCCCAGGAGGCAGTCTTCAGAGCAGGCCAGGCAAAATGGGCCCCTTTCTTCCCATGGGGGCAGGGGGTTGGCGTGGAGTGCTGGGGTACAGCAGGGGTGAGCCTCTCTGCAACCCCAGCCTGAGACCTAGGTGGGGCAGTGGCAGGGAGCAGGAGGGGCAGCCCTTCATTCCTTTGGGGGTGCTTGGAGCTCGAAAAGGGTGGGGCCTGGCTAGGCTGCAGCTCCATTGATGGGTCCAGGGATGGTCTTGGCCTGTGGGGCCTTTCAGCAGGGGCAGGCCCTGGGACTAGACCAGGTAAATTTCTGGGCCGCAGTTGGGAGGAGTAGGTCTGGGCTCCGGGCCAGAGTGGGCTTGGCCTGTGGGGCCTTTCAGCAGGGATGCACCCTGGTACGATACCTGATGCATCTTGGGGCCACCCACATGGCTGGTGGTAGGACTAGTCCCTGTGCTGTGGGGACAAGCTGGTTTGGGGCTCGGCCTGCAAGACCTTTAGATGGGAGCAGGCCTGGGTCCCATATCATCCTTGGTCCTGGTAGGTATGCGGCCTAAAAAGAGGCAGGGGCACGAAGAGCAAGCAGCCTGCGCCTAGGGCCGCCCCAAAGCGGATGGTACCCACCCTCTTCCTGGACAAATATGACGTGGATCAGGAGAGGCAGGCTATCCTGGACAGGTTTGCAGCACTGGAGCAACCCAGGCCAAGGTAATGTGTGGTGGGAGGCACACTAGGCAAGCCCCCAACAGGAGGTTCCAGGTGTGCATTTTAGGTTGCTTGTCTGCTTTGGAGGACAGGTACAGCGAGCCATTGGGGCCTGGAGGAGGGGCCACAGTTGTGGCAAGCCATGAGGGCAAGCCAGGCCTGGAGGGGGTGATGCAGCAGCAGCAGCTGGACATGATGCAAGTGGCTTCAGAGGAGGTTCCAGCCATGGATGAGGGTAAGCAAGACTGGCCGCACTTGGGAAGGCCTGTTTGGCCTTGGGGACCCTGGGGTCAGCCTCCTGCCTCTGGATCCCCAGCCACTCCACATGTACAAGACACATCACAGATACCCAGGCCAGTGCAACACGGGAGTTGGACATAGAGATCGGTCAGCTAGTGCTCTGGGGGGAGCATTTCATCACCACCTTCCCCACCACAAGTGGCCCCTAGGGTGGATGGGGGTACTCTAACCCATGGGGGATGACATATGATGTGGTTCTCTTGAAAGCTCTGCTGTTTGGGGATCAGGCTCTGCCCTTTCCTCTGCAATTTGGGACAGGATATGTAAAGGGGAGTATGTGGACGTATTCGCCCTTCTATTTAGGAAGCTGGAGAAGAAAGATAAGGAAGACTTTGAGGAGAGGACAAGCAGAAGCTCAGATGGCATAGGGTGGACAGGACATGGGCTAATTGGCTGCCGAGTTTTTTAATTTACACCAGTGTGGTGGTCTAGACCCAGCCTCGGAGGGCCATACCTTTGTTTCAATATTTGAACATAGTTTACTGGGGGGTATTCAGATTTTCCAGGCCTTGCCTGGCTCCAAAATGATGAGGAGTTTCAGATGCCGGCAGCCATGAATCTCTCTTGGTGCCAGGATCAGATTCATCCACAGTTGTGGATGCAGGTTATGTTGCCGGCAGGGCCCAATGGTGGGGATCAGTCCAACAGTGGGCATGTCATGTATCAACTCCTGAGTAGTTCTGGCACCCATGCCCAGGCAGGGCAGGCAGTCTTGTGAGCAAAATTCTCGAGTCTTGTGAGCAAAAATTCAACTTCATGCGCTACTGGCATTAAAATTGTGAGGGAGCAATTTGGCTACTGCATAAATCAATTTGCTCTGGAGCCATCCTTCCTGAGCTAAGACAAAAATGTGTGAGCCAGAGGCTAAAAAACTGTGAGCTAGCTCACACTAACTCAGCTTAGAGGAAACACTGGCAGGCAGTTCAACAGCGTCTGCTTTGCTGCAAGTTCAGCTCCCAAGGGGCATATGGCCATAGGCCCTGCAAGTTCCTGCAGGAGTGTGCTGGCCCCCACACATTCACAGTGTGTCCCAGGGCGAGGCCCCCGACAGGATTCAAGGAACAATAGGGGGTAAGTGACCTGGCGGTGGGGATGCCAATATACCTATTGAGAAAGGTGCCCAGCCCAAATAAGCTTAAGGAGCTGGAGCACTAGTTGCAGTTTTACCCTAAGCAGGATGATGGTTTATATTTGTTGGAAAGTTCTTGTGTGGGAGGTCAGTGTTTGAGGATTTGTGGGTGTATACAACCCGAGTGGTGCTTGTTTGAGTAATTGTGGTTTTTGTTTATCTCTTTTGCCTGGATTGTAACCGATTACAGCTTTTACCTGTTTTGCCCAGGGGTGACGCCTGGCTTCAATTGTGTAAGTCTTCTCCTCACCAGAGGTGCAAGCTGCAAGGTGAGAGCCAAAAGGCTCTTGCCCTGTGGCTCTTAGCCTGGGGGTCAGGCCTGGGGGCTCTGTAAGAAGTTGTGCATTAAGCTTCTTTGCTTCTGCAAACCTTTCACAAGCAGTCTTGTGAGGCAGTTTGGCAGGGGAGTCATCAGGGACATGTAGATCATCTGAACCACTTCTACAATGGACTGGAGCAACACGGCTGGTGAGGGAGCTCAGGCAGTGACATGCAAATTCTGTGGCATGTTTGTATTTTTACCTGAGTGTAACAGCAATTATACTTGTAGCAAGTGCAAGTTGATAGCCCTACTGGACGAGAAGATACAGGGACTTGAAGCATGCTTGTCCACACTCCATCTATAAGGGAAGATGAAGACTGCATGGACAGAACACACGAAGCACTCCTGAGAAGGCAACAGGAGCAGGAAGGAAAGGTCGCTCAGCAAATGGAGGAGCCCCCAAGACAGGAGGAGGGTGCATGGAAGACTGTCTGTAACCCTCCGGTGCAGGAAAATCAGGAGACATTCTGAGCCTCTGTTACTAAGCCATCGGTTCCAGGGTCTCCCCCTCAGCAACAGGATCCTTCTGGATGACCTGAGGCAAGGGCTCAGAGGAATTATTAGCTATTGTGTGAGGACAAGGGCCTAAGCAGAGGATTCATCCCTGTCTGTGGCAGGAATCAGGCAGGATTTCATAGGTGATCGGTAAGCACCTGCAGGCAGACCCCCCCCCACTTGCTTGGGGGGGGGTGGGACGTCTGGCAGGAACTCTGGGCTTTTTCCCACTCACATTGTGCCGGTGTTCTGCCTCCGTTTGTCCCGGCGCTGGGTGTCAATTTCACATCCTTTGCTGCGGCGTGTGTGTTAATACGGGGCTTCGCGTCATTTTCTCTGCGCCTTCGGTAAACCTTTTTTTTTTTAGGTTTACCGAAGGTGCGGAGAAAATGGCGCGAAGCCCCGTATTAACACACGCACCGCAGCAAAGGGTGTGAAATTTTCACCCAGCGCCGGGACAAACGGAGGCAGAACGCCGGCACAATGTGAGTGGGAAAAAGCCCTGACTGTATGCAGGAGTTCATGGTGGGGGATGTGGATGGCCTGTGAGACCACCTGAACAGATTCTCTCCTCAAGTTTTGAGGCTTTGTGGGGGGGGGTTGGATTTTCAGGGGGCAACTTGCATGCTAGGCCGCCTGGCAAGAGCCATGTTGATACTGGCCTGCGCCAGGGGCTGGGTGACTCACCTATTATAAGGCAAGGAAGGGATTCATGGGGAAACCCCTTGCCTTGACTTTCATATAGTTGGCCCTTGCTGCTTTATGGTTCATTCGGTTGTATTTAAATTTAAATAAAGTTGCCTTTTTGTTACTCCAACACTTGTGTCCGTCGCTTTATTCCGACTGTGGGGGCAGTGCTGTTCAGAATCAGCAGTATTGCTCAATGAATGAAGGTTTTTGGGCCGCACAGCCTGTAAGATAAGATGAAATTATTAGTAAGCAATGAAATTTCCAGTGGTTTGGGTTCTGCACTTGGAATACCAGCACGAGCAGCAGGTACTTCAGTGCAATGCAAATCAAGCGAATGAATCAGAGCCATGGATTGCACCCATAAGGGACAGCCTGGCCAAGGCTATCTGAGCCCTCTACAGAGTTTAGCCTTTCTGGAATGCTTTAAGATCAAAAGCCTGGCTTGTGGGACTTAACGGCTCTGACTTTGTTTTACATGAAAGTTACACTTGGGCTTCAGAGCCATCCAATCAGATCTTTAATCATTTCAATCAGCAGCACTTTAAACTGTCTCCCTCTCCAGGCCCTAGTGTATTTCATAGAGCTGGCAGAAAGGAAAGGCGTTCACAATCTGGCATAGGCTTGATTCAAAAATCTGAGGCATTCCTAGCATATTGCAACACACTTTAGAAAGGAGTTACATCTAGATGACCCAGAATAGCCATGGGGCAATGGGATGGGAGCAGCCCTGTGCACTGAACGGCACTGCTCCATGTGCTCACTAAGCACCAATTATTTTTGTTCTGCTCACAGATTTTTGCAACTAACTCAGAGTCCCTTGTGGGAAGCCCCTCGGAAAAAGTCTGTTTCAAAGATAGTGCCTCATATGGTTTCCATACAATTTTGAAGATTTCCTACAGGCGTCAGCCTCCACTAGTGAACAGCCAAAACTGGAGCAGGGCAAACTCACAAAACTGTTCATCAATCTCAAAAGCACCTCCTCCTCATATTAGCCAGTTTATTCAGCAGGCACTGAGAAAGGCCAGGGAAATTATTTGATTCTTAAAATGATCTCTGATTGGCTAGGATGAACAGTGTTAACCAGTTGGGCAGAGTGATGTCAGTTTTAAGGGCAGAAATCTGAATGGCTACATAACAATACATTGTTATCACATTTACCATATGATCCCTGACTGGCTAACATAAACTGAAGAGGGGATAAAAGGGGGGAAAATGGCTACTGGAGCAACAACAGAGGAAACTATGGGGAAAGAATGGCTATATGAACCATAGCTCATAGTCAGGGAAAGGAGCTATTCTCAAACATTTTGGGAGGTTCTGTTCATACCATGAAATTGCTAACATTTTGACTTGCAAATCAAACCTGGAGGTTGTGCATTAGCCTATATGCATTCAGTGTTTCCATAGCAGAAAATCATGACCTGCAGCAGGATAGTTTACAGGGACAGCATTACTAATCCATGGGAATGCCCTTGTCTTAACAGGCTTACAGTGTGCATCATGAATCAGCTTTTGTTGTTGTTAGTGTTACTGAAATTTCCCAAATCAAGTTGAAAACGGACGGGTGTGTTGTGACAGGCCATTTTTATCAACTGACGGGATGCATACAGCCTCTTATGTTTTGGAGGGAGCCAAGTTTATTTTAAACTATAAACCTTCCCCTCAGTTACCAAATGTTCTAAAGGGAGTAAGTGTCTAGGCTTTGGGTTCACTGCTGTGAGGTAAATCTCTTCAGCCAGAAACTTTGGTATTGTTCACTACAACTGGTTCCATATATTCATTTGTAATTTCTTCAGGTACTACACACTAGTTACATGAGAGGTTTCTACTACAGGGGGAATTGTTGCTTCTGCCCCTTGGGTGTTTTGAACTGCCTCTACTTATGTAACCACATTTAGTTGCCTCACAGGTGCTGAATTATTTTTCTTTACTAATCTGGGACAATTGTATTTTATGTGGCTGATTTCTCTACAATTATAACACCTCAGTTCCTCAGGTTCTCTCCTAGTCTGAGGAGCCCACTTTGCAGAGTTGGTTTTCTGAGGTATTTTTTTCCCTTAGGGAGCCACGTTCATTTCTTTTGATTCCCTGAGGTAAAATATGTTCCCTCCAAATCCTCCACCAGGGAATCCATAATTTCAGCCACTCTCACTGTGTTCGCTGGCTTTTTGTCCCATACAATTAATTTATTCTCTCTGGTATGACCCTATAAAACTATCCCAGTGCTAGTAAATTCACTACCCAGTCTCTTGTGTGTTGGGCCCAGGTGGTACACTTACCCAAGTTTGCATTGGGCATGCCATGCCTGAAGTTCTGAATCACCCCATGTGGGCAATCAATGGCCACATCTGCTCCCTAAACCACCCACAACTCCTGAACAATATACCCCTCTCCAAAAAGATTTGAGGGAACTATCTGATGCCATAATTGAAGCTTTTCCTGCCAAGGCAGACTGGACTAAGGTGAGAGACTGTAAACAAAGGGAAGACCCCTTCTCAATATTATGAATGTTACCCGAGATGTTTTCGACAATATCCTGACCTTCATGCCTCCATCCTTGTTTATCATTTACTTAATGGACTGAAACCTCAAATCAGCACTCAGATGAAAAATACTGTTGTGGGATGGAAGAATTCCACTCCTCAAGAAATTCTGAAGGCTGCAAATCAATTTTGGGGAAATTTCCAAAGCGCAAAGAACAAGAAGTGTGAGTTGCAAACTAAAATTTAGGCTTGCAGATTAACAAGCTTGAAAAACAGGGTCAATCCTGCTTCAGAACTTCAGGCATGGCATGCCCAATGCAAACTTGGGTAGGTGCACCACCTGGGCCCAACACACAAGAGAGGGACTGTGTCATTTTTGTAAAAGGCCTGGCCATTGGAAATATGAATGCAGGGTGACTGCGAGCAGCTGCCCAACACACTGTCCAGCCAGTGTCCAGCCTGGGAAACCCTCCAGCCCTTCCTCGACCTCTTGAGGGATTTTTAACACCTCTCAATGTTTTTCAGCAGCCCCCACAATCACACCATCCTCCGTTTGAGCCAGGGAGCCCAGAAGTCCAAGCAGAGATGTTTTACTGATGGTGTGAAGGGGACCCTCAATAGCCTTACCCCTTACCCCAAATTCTAACCCAATTTCTGATCACCTTGTTACTGCTTTTCTTGCTGGACAACCTGTTGAGTTTCTAGTAGACACTGGAGCTCAGCGTTTTGCTGTTAATTCTTCTCGTGTTCCCCTCTAGTCCTCCTTGGAAACAGTCCTAGCAGGTAGAGTGGAAAGTACTCCTACTTCCCATTTTCTTTCTAAACCAATTTCTATTTCTTTGGGGCCCCAATCTCTGAACTGGTAGGCCGAACTTCCCCAACACCGGTACCCAAAAGGGCACCAACTATCTTTGGTAATTTGGGGGGCTAAACCCAGATTGAATTGACCTGGTTACAGCCTCCACTTTTGAACAAAATGGATTTCAGTTCCTGACTCTCTCTAATTTGCCAGTAGAAACTGTGACTTTTGCTGAGAATGCAACAATATAGCACTAAGTGATTGCTGTGCATTCCATGAGGAACATCTAATTGCGAGTAGCTGTAAACACAGGAAAAGCACCTTTTAATACTGAGAGAAAGCTTTTGTTAAGGGGGCAACTCGCTTAAAACTTCTCTAAAGCTGGTCCAAGTGGATTTTTAATTTTTACACAAAAGAACCTCAATTGTGCTTGGCCCTGTATGGTATTACGGGGTGAGGAGAAGCATGGATTTTTCCATTGGCTTTAGGAAAATGTGTGGATTCCAGCTAAAGGAGCCCAGAAACTGGTGTGTCAACTGGAATATTGACTTTGTGAACTGAGTTAAAATTAGCAACTGCTGAGATGCTGGCTGATTTTGCATTGGCTTTTCTTTCCATTGTTTTACGAAACCCATGTTGGAACAGAAATGCCCCTCTGCATTGCATGCTGTTTTCACTTTCTTTGATCACTGGATTTTATGGTACCCTCTATACTGCATGCTACTTTCGCTTTCTATGATCATCGGGTTTTATGGTACCTTCTGCATAGATTTATGGCCATTCAGGGTGACTTTGCAGTCAGTATGGTGTTGCCCTGAGGTATCGTAATATGGTTTTGAGCTGCACCTTTTCCTCCCAGTTGAGAAAATACGGAGCAAATGCTAGATGCAGAATCGCCCACCGCGAGAACCAGATTGCACAGGGCTGTGTTCCACATGTAGTCGGGAACAGACCCCCCCCCCTTGACTGGTCACACTCACAATCATGCTACACAAGAGCACTTTTCCTTGAACCCCAGCCTGAAACTCATCATTAGAAAGTCCCAGAATGCACTGCTGATTGCTGAGAAAGCAGAAAGTCCTCAAAACACAGGTAAACACCTGCAGCTCTGACAAACAAGAAGATTAATCTCATGACTAAGAACACCAACAATTTGTTTTGTGATACTGGGAAGATGTTATGACTACGGGGTTTGTAATCCCCTGGGTGCCAAAGTAAACAATGAATGAGGGGAAAATTAAGTCACACCCCTGCCTGTACCACTGAGGAGTGGGGCACTACCATGGCACACCCTCCTGCCGCAGGAAAATGTAGAAAAGTTCAGAAGGAAGGCAGGTTTGAAAGCAGCTTTACTTTTGGGTAGCAGCTTTCCTTTTTAGGCCAGAAACAGCCTTTTTGTTTATGGTCTGCCTGCTTTGCAGATGGATGTTGTGGGCCTCCAAAGGCCTATCCTCACCCTGCCCTCCCCTCCTCCTACTTCCCAGGAGTCTGAGGGGCTCACAAGCCTGTGAGAGTCCTGCCTCTTCAACTTTCCTGGATGCTTGGAGAAGTAGCTATGAAACAGCATCAGCTTTCTTGTGAGGAAACTGAGCTAAACTAGAAGGACAGAAGGGCAGTAGAATTGCAATTCATGGTTTAGCATTTAGATTGGCTGATATGGTTTCAAGTGTTTTTTATAATGCCTAGTGGTTTTTCTGTGCTTTTTCATATGTATTCCTGTATCGTACATCTGATTCAGTTTGCAATTTGCTTTTGTAATGCACTATGCAGTAGTGCCTTTCAATAAATTCATATCAGTAACATTTTAGAATCTATGTCTTCCTACTAACAAGCGAGTACCCACTATGGTGATAGGAACCTATAGGTTCAGGGAGAAAATTACATATTCAGTGTCATGGGTAACAGTACTGAGCTGTCAGGGGTCCTGGAAAAAAGGCCACTATTGTCTATGTATACTGATGGGCAAAATAAAGTCAATAGCTGATATGCATGTGATGCGTAGAGAAATGCTCATGTTTTTGAGTATGCAATTAAGCCAATTACAGTATGGGAGCTTTTCAGGAGCTCTCTGAAGCTCCTGAAAGTCTTGTTGGTCTTGAATCTAACTTTTCTACTGAGTCCGGGCACACAACCGAAATAATCAGGGGGAGGGGGAGTAAGGCTTTTTGCACAGGAGCAAAATGAAGCACGGTATCTTGATCAGACAGTCTCCTGAGGCTCCGTGCTCGAGCCATCAGCCGCCAATCACACAGTGATGGTGAAGCATCGCAAAGTTCAGCAGTACTGCATTTGTGCACATGCACAAGTCCACGTTTGTATGCATGCACATGTCCGCATTTGCACACATACCATGGAGACTCAAAAAAGCCCCATCCGATGTGAGACAGAATGTAGACAAGTGCCAGATGCGATGGGATACCGTGATCCGCGATCCAACGACCGCCCGTGCCCCGCATTTTCTGGAAAGTACTGCACTTTCACAGGTATCTTTTAATTCTGCATCTTTGGCAGGCCGATACGGGTTGCTGACGGGTGCGGAACGCTTGCCAGATGTTTCCGTGTGATTGTGCCCTAAAAATCCGGCTGGGAGTCGTGCCTATTGTGTAGCTACTTGTGTGTGTGATTTGGGCCCATTGTTCTACTGCAGACTAACACAGTTACCCTCCTGAAACTCATCTTTGTAGGTAATCTCCCTACCTGAGATGCCAAGTGGGAGGAAGGTGGAAATATTTGAAAAAAGTTTTTACACATCCATTTTTGATTTCCAGTACATTTCATGTGAATCCAAGCTCAAAAAGATATTTCCACTTCATAGCAAAGAATACTGACTAATGTATCTAACCACAAAATGTGATTTCACCTTCCCCGTAGACTCTAGAGATAGTAGTTCAGGAAGAGGCCAGTGAGGTAAACAGAAAGCCTGTTGGCTGAACTCTGTGGTCAGACCTTTCCTAAAATTACAGGGTGGGGCTGACAATGCAAAAAGCTATCGTTTCCAGGTTTGACGATCTCAGACCAGATGTACAGGGCAATGAAACATACCATGAGCTCAAATAATAAACTTTTTTTTTTCAAAAGGAGTTGCCATTGTTTTGAGACAATTTCCAGTTGAGCTTTTCTAATCATGACAACATACCTCGGAGAGGCCTCATTCTTTGGGGAATCATTGTTGTAAATATAATAATAAATACAGAATGTCTGTCAAAAACCCCTAGTCCAAGGGATTTTTGGTAAGGGCAAGCAGAACACAAAATTACAAAACCCTGGGGTGTGAATCCACACACACCAGTCCGGTAGCTGCCACTTGCCCCTTTTAACTATCCAATCAGACAGAAGCCAAGGGGCAAGCTTCTAACCATCCTGGGATTAAACAAGAAAGTCAGCCCTTCAAGGTAGGCCATCTGTAAAGTGAGTTTCCCCAAAACTAATTAACCTGGTAGGTGTCCACTGACGTCTAAGTACTGGGATTGGATTGAAACCACTTGAAGAACAAAACACCGCAACATATAATTAAAAAGAATTTATTAAAGTGTGCAAGAATAATTCAAGAAAAAACATTAGCAGTGAGAAATTAAAAATAACAAAACTAAATTAAAAAGAGGAAGAAGAAGAAGAGATTAGATTTATACCCCGCCCTTCACTCACTTGGAGTCTCAGAGTGGCTTACAAACTCCTTTCCCTCCCCCTCCCCACAACAGACACCCTGTGAGGTAGGTGGGGCTGAGAGAGCTCTTTCCCAAGCTGTCCCTGAGAGAACAGCTGGTACAGAGCTATGGCTTGCCCAAGGCCATCCAGCCAGGTGCAAGTGGGGGAGTGGGAAATCAAACCCGGTTCTCCCAGATTAGAGTCCGCGCACTTAACCAGTACACCAAAAAGGCTAACTACACAGTAAGACCTTGGTTCAAAATTGCTAGATGATACCATTTCAAGCTGAAGATGTTCAGCAATCAAAATCCACTCTATCCAGAGATAGCATTGGGCAGGTAGGGTTCCTGGCTCATAGCAAGCAAGCGGTCAAGATGGTTTTAGGGCACCATGAGCATCACACCCAGAAACCAGTGAGCTTGATAGCTAACAACAGGTTGAAAAGTGTTATGTATTGACCATGCGGTCGCCATGTGCTCTCTTAATTGCGACCACATGGCCAGAGCACATGGCCAGAGCATGGCCAGAGCACATGGCCAAGAAACTACCTGAGCTTCAGCCAGGTAGAACAAAGGCCAGGTGGATTCAAACCGGCCACCAATCCTGTACCTAGGTTTCTCCCAGGGAACCTATGAAATGTAAATAGACTTCTAATAGCCTATCAGGCCATTTGGGTGAGGTCAGGGGATTGTCCCTGACCAGCATAAAAGGAGGGCTTTGAGCCCTGGGTTGTATGCTTCATCCGGACCAGCAATAAATATCTAGCTGTTTCACTATTCCATGGACTCCCGACTCCAATACTTATCAGTGGCGACGAAGGTGGGATCCCGATGAACGACTCTCCAGCAGACCACAGCAGCACAGCGAGCTCCGTCCTGCCGGCTGCAGGCATCTCCGAGCTCCAGCGCTCCAACGCCTCGCCACAAGCCACTCTGAGCCCAATCCTCTGGCACTAGCCAGCGCCAAGCCTCAGCGCTCCCCGGCACCACTGCAAGACACGAGGACATCGCTCAAACAGCTGCCGCCGCTCCTGCTCTGGTAAATATGGCAAACGCTCCAGGACCAATTACCCCTTTCGATACGTCTCACCCCGAGACGTGGGAGTCCTGGCTCAAGATGCTGGGTTGCACCTTTAAGGTCCGCGGAATCACAGATGCGGACCTGAAGAGTGCCTGGCTCTTGAGTTCCGGAGGGGTGAAGGTCATGCGGGTGGCCCAGAACCTACTAGCCCCGCAAGACCCCACCGAGGTGTCTTACGACGTGCTCACCAAGACCCTCGGCGATTACTTCACCCCAAAGCCATCAAAACTGGCCAGGCGCTGGGAGTTCATACAGCGCCAGCAGCAGCCGGGGGAGTCAGCCGCCACTTTCCTGGCTGAACTCTGTCGACTAGCCGTGGGCTGCGAATTCCGCCACATGGATTATTATTTATTTATTTGTTTGGATTTATATCCCGCCTAGCCTGCACAAGGTGGCTCCACGTGGATGACCACGTGGAGACCGCCTTCATGGGAGGGGTCCGGGAAGCCAAGCTCCGCCGGCGGCTCATTGCAATGCCAGAGCCAACCTTGGAGAAGATGCCCGAAACTGCGGCAGCCTTCGAGACAACGCAAAAGGACAAGGCAGCCACCAAAGTCCACCAGGCAGCTCCTCCTGAACTTGACTCAAGCGAAGAAGAGGACGTCCACCGGATGCAACCACGCTCGAAGAAGGGTGAGCCTGGCGTCCCCAGGCCCAAGGGCCGGCGCCCAGCATCTGTCTCTGTTCCCTCTTCTGCTTCCCTCAACAGGCAGGCCCCAACGTGTGCCAGCTGCGGGGACCCCCATGACAGACGGACATGCCGCTTCCGTGATGCCATCTACCGCGCCTGCGGGAAAGCAGGACATCTTGCCCAGGCCTGCCGCTTGAGGAACAGCCACCGTGCCCCAGCAGCGAACTTCGAAGAAGTGGGTAGTGTCGTTCCCATGGCCACGGTAATGAACTTGCCTCAGCCCATCCCGGGCGCAATTTCCGTGTCTCTCCGAATAGAGGGAGTTCCTTGCTCCATGGAACTGGACTCAGGGTCAGCATATTCAATTGTGTCCGCAGCTACGTTCTGCCACCTCTGCCCGAAGGGGGCACGCTGGCTGTGGCTGCCGGCTGGGTTGGTCCTCCGGGACTTCCAGAAAAACCCAGTGGCTATTAAGGGGCTAGCCAGGGTCCAGGTCCAGTACCATGCCTTTAATGGCCTGCTGGACCTTCTCGTGGTGGAGTGCAATCTAACCAGTCTCCTAGGTCACGCCTGGTTCAAGCCGCTCGGAGTGCAGTGGACTGGAATACACCGCATGGGCTCTACTGACTTCTCATCCATCTGCGAGGAATTTCCTGCCGTTTTCGATGGCTCATTGGGCTGCTACAAAGGACCCCCGGTTTCCTTCGACCTGGACCCAGCAGTCCGGCCCATCCGCGTGGCTGTCCGCCGGCCACCACTCGCCTTCCAGCCCAAAGTGGAGGCGGAGTTGGAAAAGCTCGTGGCACAAGGGGTGCTCGAGCCGGTCTCCCACGCCAAGTGGGAGACTCCCATTGTGACCCCCCTCAAAGCTAACGGGGAAGTCCGCATCTGCGCGGATTACAAATGTACAATTAATAAGGCATTACAGGACCACGCGTACCCGGTACTGGTGGTCAGCCATGTTCTGGCCTCCCTCGTGGGCGCCAAAATATTTGGAAAATTAGACTTGGCCCAAGCCTATCAGCAGCTTCCCGCAGACGAAGCAACGGCCGAGGCACAAACGATTGTGACTCACAAGGGAGCGTTCAAGGTAAAACGCCTCCAATTTGGGGTCAGCGTAGCACCCGGAATCTTTCAAAATCTAATGGATTCTCTCCTAAAAGATGTTCCAGGAGTGAAGCCGTTCTTCGACGACGTCCTCATCGCCACCCCAGACGCCGACACGTTCGCAGCTCGCCTCTGGATGGTGCTGCAAAGGTTCCAGGACGCAGGTCTCAAGGTTCGAAAAGACAAGTGCACCCTGGGAGTCTCCTCGGTGACCTTCTTGGGGTTCCAAGTCACCGCAGACGGCATTCACCCTACAAAGGAGAAGGTAGCGGCAATTACAGGTGCACCCCGCCCGTCCTCAAAGGCGGAACTCCAGGCGTTCTTGGGACTTGTGAACTTCTACCACGCCTTCCTTCCGCACAAGGCGGCGGTCGCTGAACCCCTGCATCATCTCCTGGACAAGGGAGCGGCTTGGGCCTGGGGTCCCAAGCATGATGCAGCCTTCCGGGCCGTCAAAGACTTATTAATTTCAAATGCGGTCTTAGCGCATTTCGATGAGAGGCTCCCTGTCATCCTGGCCTGCGACACATACCCCTACGGCATTGGGGCAGTCTTGGGACACCGGCTACCCAACGGAAAGGAGGTACCGGTTGCCTGCTACTCCAGGACCCTGTCGTCGGCAGAACGGAACTATGCCCAGATCGACAAGGAGGCCCTAGCAATCATAGCCGGCATCAGGAAATTCCACGACTATCTCTACGGACGGTCGTTCACCGTGGCCACAGATCACAAGCCGCTGCTGGGTCTCCTTGCCCCCCACAGGCAGACCCCTCACATGCTGTCCCTGCGGGTCCTGCGGTGGTCAATTTTTTTGTCAGGCTACTCCTACGAATTGGTACATCGCCCGGGGAAGGCGATGGGTCATGCAGACGCCCTCAGCCGTCTTCCCCTCCCATCCTGCGACCCTGATCCGGCTCCCGCTTTCCACATCGCGCTCCTAGAGGATCTACCGGAGCACCCCGTACAGGTATCGGATGTGGCCCGTCGCACGCGGCGGGACCGCATCCTTTCCCGTGTCTCGGACTGGGTGGGAAGGGGGTGGCCGGAAAAACTGGGACCAGATTTCGCCGCTTTCATGGCACGCAGGCACGAACTATCAGCCCACAAGGGTTGCCTGCTATGGGGATCTCGAGTGGTGATCCCCGGGCCCCTGCGGCCCCGAGTGCTAGAGGCCCTCCACGAGGCTCACCCGGGAATTGTGTGCATGAAAGCTCTGGCCCGGAGTTACGTATGGTGGCCAGGCCTGGACAAAGACATTGAGGGGCGGGTCCAGAAGTGTACCAAATGCCAGGAGTCACGGCCAGATCCGCCACATGCTCCTGTCCGATCCTGGGAATCTACTAACAAGCCCTGGTCCCGCCTGCACCTAGACTTCGCGGGACCGGTCCAGGGCCGGTTGTTTCTTATCGTTGTTGACAGCTACAGCAAGTGGCTTGAGGTAGTGCCGGTAGCTTCGACCTCCACCAACGCTGCCTTAAGAAGTCTCTGGCCAATCTTCGTGACACACAGAATGCCAGAAACTCTCGTGACCGACAACGGGACTGCCTTCACCTCCGGCGAGTTTCAATGGTTTGTGGAAGCCTGTGGTCTGCACCACATCCACTCCGCTCCGTTCCACCCCGCAACCAACGGCCAGGCCGAGCGCATGGTGAGGACAACGAAGGACGCGTTAAAGAAGATGGAGCATGGCGACTGGGAAGAGCAGCTGTACAAGTTCCTGTTCTGCCAACAGAACACACCCCACTCAGGGACCGGGCGCCGGCCAGCCGAACTTCTGATGGGAAGACGACTGGGAACCGTCTTGGACTGCCTACATCCCGACCGAGCAATCGAGGGGAACCCAACAACGGAGGACCGGCCAGCTGCCCGAGGATTCGCTCCCGAAGACCCCGTATACGCAAAGAACTTCGCGCGGGGTCCGACGTGGCTCCCCGCGAGGATCGTCTGAGTCACAGGGCCTTATTCCTACGAGGTCCTTACGGAAGATGGCGTAGTCTGGAAACGGCACATTGACCAGATTCGACGCCGTACCCAGAACCACAATGATACCCAGGCCCCCGAACTCCCTGCACCAACAGACCGTGACATCGACACGACTCCAGAAGCAGCGCCAGACCCTGATCCGGAGACTGCGGAGATGCCGCTCCTGCCCACGGACGAAGCAGTCGCACCATCCACACCTGAACAACCCCCGAGCAGACAGGCCCCGCCAGCAGAACAACTACCCACACCACAACCTGCCGACACAAGCAACACGCCCTGCCTTACAACCCCCCGGCGCTCTGGACGTGAGCACAGATGCCCGGACTATCTCAAAGACTATGTGTGCAGAGGGGTTCTGGACTATGGGGGGAGGGGTGTTATGTATTGACCATGCGGTCGCCATGTGCTCTCTTAATTGCGACCGCGTGGCCAGAGCACATGGCCAGAGCATGGCCAGAGCACATGGCCAGAGCATGGCCAGAGCACATGGCCAAGAAACTACCTGAGCTTCAGCCAGGTAGAACAAAGGCCAGGTGGATTCAAACCGGCCACCAATCCTGTACCTAGGTTTCTCCCAGGGAACCTATGAGATGTAAACAGACTTCTAATAGCCTATCAGGCCAGTTGGGTGAGGTCAGGGGATTGTCCCTGACCAGCATAAAAGGAGGGCTTCGAGCCCTGGGTTGTATGCTTCATCCGGACCAGCAATAAATATCTAGCTGTTTCACTGTTCCATGGACTCCCGACTCCAATACTTATCAAAAAGACTAAACTTTGATGGCCCAAGATCCAATGTGGTCTGGGGCTCAACAGACCAATCAGATCTCTGGCTAATGATTGCCAATTCATGGCGTAAGTCTGTTACTAGGCGTATACCCTAAGAGGGGAATTGAAATCAGGTGAAATGGTGCAGTTATATGCAGTATAACCCTCCCATTTTGAACAGGTGTAAATAGGGTTGCCAAGTCTGGGTTGGAAAATACCTGGAGACTTTGGGGGTGGAGCCAGGAGAGGGCAGGGTTTGGGGAAGGGAGGGGCCTCAGCATGGTACAATGCCATAGAGTCCACCCTCCAAAGCAGCCATTTTCTCCAGGGGAGCTGATCTCTGTCAGCTGGAGATCAGTTGTAAAAGCGGGAGATCCCCAGGCCCCACCTGGAGGCTGGTAATCCTAGGTGTAAATCATGAGCACTAATTAAATGGCATGCAGTAAATTATGATCACCAAGGTGCCACAGTTCTGGCCTCAAGCACAAGAAGAGCGTCAGTGATAATCACTAGCTCCTTCTGCACCTGGGAATGTTATCTGGGTGTCACAAGGTCAACTTGCTGAATCTTCAAGCAGCTAGCACGGTTATTTTCTATTTGAGCCTTTCAACTCAAATGCAGGCCTACAAAATTAAAGTGAAGCCTGAGCCAGTGTTTAAGAAACAAAACTGAACTACGATCTCAGCTTCTTGACAATGTCTAACTGCAGCCATCACTGCTTTTCAAACTGAGGGGTTCCCCCCCCCCGCTTTATTTTAATGCATTTTGAACAGTGAATTCAAATGGGTTAGACAGGCTGTATAGCCTGAGCAATGATTTGATGGACATAGTATTTTTTTTTTGCAAAGCACTTTATTATTTTTACTGAATTTTATAAAAAGCTATACTTCAGGCAACAGAAAAATGTATTCTGCACTTATTTGCACTAATGTGTTTGAAATATACCATCTCCTGAAATGCTATTCTAAAATTATTCCTAATCAACTGAGTAAGATCATACCGACCATTCTGAAAGCATCACAGGCCCATGTGTACTTTCCTTCTACTATGATAAGGCAAGCCGTCCCCATCTCCACCTTTCCAACGACCATGTTGGCATTATGTATTGAATTTCTATAGCTGTGGGCTTGAAGGCTCCCTTCCAGACACGTCTCTGGAGGTATTCCCTCCAGACCACCAGCACGTCTGGGCAATCTTCCTTAATCTTCTCTAAATTCTTAGGGGCTTACACTACAAGTGCAACACCTTTGGTCTGCACCAAATAATTCTCCCCTCAATGCAAAACTAGAACCTCAGGGTGACTGTCCCTCCTAAAGACCTGGTGGAGGGAGGGCAGGAGCTGGCCCCATTATATCCCATGCTTGCCACACCACTGGATGCTTGCAAGCGGGGAAAGGCCCAGCTGAATTCCTCCAGTGCTGACCTCAGCCGGTTTTTTTGCCCCCAAACCAATGGAGTTCCCAGGATGAAGACCCAACCAGCCTGCATGATATATCAGCACCTGCAAGAATAGAGCAAGCTGAATCATCTAACACAGCCACTAAAGGCACCAGATCACTAACAGCCAATCCACTCTATCTCCTGGCTCATCAGGTCCAACCATGCTGCTGTCAAGGCAGCTCCAATGTGAAATGTCCCAGACTTATTTGCCAGCAGCTCTCCCTCTACCAAGATCTTGCAGGTGACTGCCCCAAAGTGATAATGTGTCAGCAGCCTACCATCAACATGCTGAAATAGGCTTTTATATGAGCCAGGCCAGCTATATTGCCAAGTTGCAATGCCACTGCTATGGCAGTGCAGCTTGGAGAAGGCATTACCTTCACTCATGGAGGTGTGCCGCTGCCACAGCACAACTCCTTGAGTAAAGGGAAGGCATTTAAAATGCTTTCCCTTCACTCCCCGAGTCAAGCCACTGCAGGGGTGAAGGGAGAAGGCATTTAACTTCCCTTGACTCATGGAGGCATGCTGCCACAGTGGCGTGACTCCACAAGTGAAGGGAGAGGCCTTTAACATCCCTTCATTTGTGGAGGCATGTCACAGCGGTGCAACTCCATGACTGAAGGGAGAAGACATATCAAATTATTTTCCATCAGCTTTGACAAAGCACAGTGGGCCACAACCATCTGGGGTAGGGTGTTATGTGCCATCAAGTTGCTTCTGACTTATGGCGACCCTATGACGTAATGATCTCCAAAATGTCATCATAACTTTGCTCAGGTCTTGCAAACTGAAGGTCGTAGTTTCCTTTGTTGAGTCAATCCATATAATCTTCCTACTGCCTTCAGTTTTCCTCAGCATTACTGTCTTTTCCGTTGAGTCTTATCTTCTCATGATGTGACCATCATCTGGGGTACTACCATGAAAAGAATGATTTCCTCACTATGAAGAGGAACCTCTAGACCAGAAGTGTTGAATTCATTCGTTATACAAGGGCCGGATCTGACATAAATGTGACTTTGTCAGCCCGGGCCATGTGTGGCATTAGATAGGAGCAGACATTAGGGTTGCCAGCTGCAGGTTGGGAAATTCCTGAAGAAGTAGGGGTGGAGCCTGGGGAGGATGGGGCTTAGGGAGGACAGAGACCTCAGTGAGATACACTGCCATAGAGTCCACCCTCCAGAGATGCCACTTCCTGTTGCAGAGGCCCAAGGCCAACCACAACCAGTATAACTGGAACTCGCTGGCACCCCCCCCCCACCATGAGAATGCAGCTGCCTATAACTGAAGGCTGCATGGGGGAGGGAGGCCCGGCCACTGAGTCATGTCCTCAGTGGCAGAACTAGGCCCAGAATGTGTGGAAGAAACTGCCTAAGAACGCCCCCCATGGGGCAAAGCACAGCTGCCACATGGGGTGGTGGTGCAAATACAGTGGCGGTGCTGGTCGCCAACAGGCCCCAGCAGAGGATCGTCAGCACCCCTCATGTGCAAATGCCAATACCCGCAGCCATCTGGGGCAGGCCCCAGCAGAGGATCGTCAGCACCCCCCATGTGCAAATACCAATCCCTGCAGCCAGCTGGGGCAGGATCCCCAGAGCTGCAGGCTGAGCAAAGAGGTTTGCGACCTCAACCTTGGAACCCTGAGCTGGCATGAGTGTGGCTGCAGTAGCTCCCAACTTACCAGTGAGGCTGCCACTGAAGGAAATGGGTTTTGCTTGACTGCTGCAGATGAGGTTGTTCCGCTGTGCTGAAGCCACAATCACAGTATCTCACTCTTATCTCACTCCTCCCAGAGCAGTCTCCTATTCCCTCCCTTGCACCAGTTGCTTGCGGGCCGGATAAGAGCCTTTGATGAGCCAGTTCTGGCCCTCGCCCCTATGTTTGTCACCCCTGCGCTTGACTTCTCTTTACTCTGAAGTCTTTTGGGTCTCCTTGGAGGAAAGACAGTGGCACGAGTATCTCTTCTTGTCTACTACAGTAATTCTAGTTTCTAAAATCAAACTTGTACACATCTACCATGTCCCACAGCTCCTAGTCATACAATGTCACAGCTGTAAAGCAGAATGTCCTGAAATAATCTTGTACTTCCTTGCATTTTTGCAATTAGTGGGCAGAACCTAATTGCTCATATAAACCAGGAGGATTATGAATAGTCAGTTCTACCCCCCATTACAACTTTTATTTTGATTTCTTCCACTGATACATTTTTGAAACTAAATTTTGTTTTTAATTATGTATGTCAACAAGAAAAAAACCCCAAATACCTCATTTTTGAGGAAAACATTTCCATCGCAAATAGTTGGCCGATGTACATGTAACAGGAGAAGTAGAAACACTTCTCTACTTATTCAATGGTTTTGCACTGGAAAACCCACAGCCGGAGCCTTGGGCAGGCTCAGGTGGGAACCAGCCGACCAATGAGATCTGCCAGTGGGCCCACTCACAGTGATGGCTTCTTGCAAATGAAGAAATGAGTCTGGAGGAATCAGCTGAAGGCAAGGAAGGGGTCACCTCCTTCCCAGCTCCCCTTTACCCCTCCCTGCCTCCTTCCCCTCTCCCCAGCTTTCTCCTTGCAGCTTACTGTCTGTGTACAACATTTGCTTCTGCTTGTTTGGGAGGATTTGGTGTACTTGCTGCAGGATGTACTAAAAGGAAGGCTGAAATTACCCATTTAGAACAATGAGAGAGGCTTGAAGGCCCACGGGATACAATGGAAGCCAGGAATGCTGATTGACTTGCATGGACTCCATAGAAATACACTACAGCACACAAATAATATTGCAATTAAAATGTGGAATGGATTTTGGATGACGGTCCCTAGGCCTAGATAGATTGCTCTGGTACCAGAATTAAAGCTCACAGAGTGAAATGATGGTCCCTGGGACTAACTTGACTGTTCTGGTATTGGAATGACAGATGCCAGAGTGGGATGATGGCCCCTGAGGGTAGCATGAGTGTTCTGGGCCAGGAATGACAGCCTCTAGAGTGGCAGTAGCAGATATCTTCTGGGCCAGGAATGACAGCCCCCAAACTGGAAAGATGGCCCCTGGGTAGGGTTGCCAGGTCCATCAGAAATGTTGGTGGGGGATGAGGGGCATTCTGGGATCTGAAAGCATTGTAGCACAAAATGCCTATGTCCCTGGAAGTGACATTGTATGATATCCCTTAGTCACCTGAAATGGACATAGGCACATTAGTGCTGTCGAGGGTGATGCTCTGGTTTCTGGGCAAATCTCTATGGTAAAATCACCCTCAAACCATAGAGATTTGCCCAAAAATCAGAGCATTGCCCCTCCCCGATGTCACTGACATGCCTTATGTCACTTCCAGATGACATAGGCACATCACATTTATTTCCGGCGACATCACTATTTGGGGATGGTTTTTCAGGAAGCTGCAAAACCAGGTGATCCCCCACCCCCCAACTGAGGAATGGCAACCCTACCCTACCCTACCCCTGGGAGTAGCATGAGTGTTCTAGGACTGGAATGACAGGCAGCAGAGTGGAATGACAGCTCCTGAGAGTAGCGGAAATGTTGTGGGACTGCAATGACAGCAACCAGAGTGGGATGAAGTCTTGAGCACTTCTTCTCCTAGGGGCCATCATTCCACTCTAGAGGCTGTAATTCCAGTCCCAGAATACTTCTGCTATTCCTGGGGCTGTCATTCCAGTCCTAGAACACTTCTGCTGTTTCCAAAGGCTGTTATTCCACTCTGGAATCTGCTATTGCATTCCCAGAACACTTCTGCGACTCCCAGGTGCTGTCATCTCTCTCTGGGACCTGACATGTTCAGACTTCCTAAAGACCAGGAATTCAGGTACTTCTTCCTATACCTTTGATAGTGACCAGGTGACACAGGGCTGAAAGAGCTCTGTGCTACTTGGTGAAGCTCCATGATTTGTGCACAACCCCCCCCCCCCCACACACAGATTTTCTGACACACTGTACTTTTTAGGTTTACTAAAACTTAAGATTACATTCTGAGGCAATTGTAAATAGCTGATCTATAACCAAATCCCAAGGAAATTATTTTAAAAAAAATAAATTCAAAATCTAGCCATGACTGTTAATCCTAATAAACTGGACATTTCTCTATTGCTTTTGTTTAATTTTTTTAAATGAATTTGCATGGCCCATGAGATTTAACTTTAATATTCTAAGTGCGAACAAAACATCATGCAATCACATTCTTTTCCGTGTCATAACAGAACACTGCCAGTAATTACCAGACTTTGCCCAAACAGCTCCTACTGTGACAGCTGAGAAATGAGATCATCTTTAAAGCAAATCTTTCCTGGAAGGGGCACTTGAACTCTATTGTTAGAACCGCTATGAGTACTAGGAAGGCCATCTCAAGATTTTATTATTCCACGGGTGGCTAATATGTTCCTGCGGCAATCAAAGTATTCAGCGCAAAAGTTGCTGGGCAGATGCTATATGCCACCAGGGTCTGGTTCAGTGCAGTAACAGACAAAATTGACAGACTTCTATCAAGATGCCTGCACAATATTCTGGGAACACCTCAGTGTGTGTCTGGAACAACCCTGAGAGCCAAAGTTGGGGAGATGTCTTATGAAGCAAAGGCCTGGGGAAGAGCCTTCAATCTGAAAATTAGAATTCTAAAATCAAACCCAGATCTAAACCTCCTCAGACTAGTCAAGCTGGACCACCACACAAGTGATTGGGCAGATTATTGGACTGTAAACTGTTATGTCTGGGTATCTCCTGTGATGCGATAGAAGTTACGAGTAGACGAGAACTTTCATAGCTCATTAGAAGATGTTTGAGAGACTTTGACTTCGAGAGCATGTCAATTAGAGCCCGCAGAGTGTGCTCAATCTTTTCAGTAGGCATTCAGCCTCCAACAACAATGCCAAACTACTTATCTGAGATACTTCTTCCGAAGTATAGAAGGGCATCCATGCAAGTATGCCTAAATGCCTTGCCTTCAGCTGTGATGTCAGGAAGATTTAATGGGATTTCATACTCAGATTTACTCTGTAATTGTGGCAGCAGTAAAACTGACTCTGTGGATTGTATTCTGCTTGATTGTCCCAAATTTTCAGCTTTAAGAGATGAACTGATCTCCCGTTTATTT
Organism: Lepidodactylus listeri; assembly: GCA_029233225.1. NCBI lineage: Eukaryota > Metazoa > Chordata > Lepidosauria > Squamata > Gekkonidae > Lepidodactylus > Lepidodactylus listeri. Next base: position 103,046,461 of record JARCFY010000008.1, read on the forward strand.
AATCAGGACTTCCTCTCTCCAGAAGCAAAATCATCCTGATTACTTAGAGATGACTTTGCACTGGTTTACCTACAGCATTTGCTGTACTGGAATTGGAAAGTGATCACTGAGAACCAGAAGAAGGAAAAGAGGAGGAGGAGAAGGAGAAGGAGGAGGAGATTGGATTTATACCCCACCCTTCACTACCAGAAGGAATCTCAGAGTGGCCAACTGCCAGGCCTGCCACAGAGTTCCTAAAGTGTTATCTGCACATGCACAGGGAATACTCTTTTACTTTTGGGGGGATTTAAATATCCCCCATATAGGTTTTTTTTAAGTTTTCAGATTTTTCTGCACACCTAGGGAGTCCCCCAAGTGTACAGGAAAAACTCTCTGCCCCCCAAGTGCCCCGATGTGCAGATTTAGATATCTGCACACACAGGGGGCACTTGGCTATTAGTATATAGACAAGCAGGAGGACCCACGATACTCATGGGGGGAAGGAGCTCAACATCAAGGAGGAAGAAGCACCCAAAGTTGAGCTTTCTCCCCTGCCCCCCAGCACCAATGGCAAGGCCTGGGCCTGCCAATCCTTCTCCCCCCCCACAGGCACTGATAGTGAGTCCGGGCCCGCCGATCTCCCCCCCACAGGAACCGGTGATGAGGCTTAGACCCGCCGATGTCCCCCCCCCACAGGCACCAGCGGTGAGACCTGGACACCTCCCAGCCACCAGGCCCACTGCCGATCTCCCCCCGGGCTTCGGTGGAGGGCCTGGATGCCTCCCAACCACCAGGCTTGCTGATCCCCCCACAGGCACTGGCAGTGAGGCCTGGACACCTCCCAGCCACCAGGCCTGCTGCTGATCTTCCCCCCTGGGCTCCAGAGGTGAAGCCTGGATGTCTCCCAGCCGCTGGGCTCACCACTGATCTTCCCCCCTCAGGCTTTGGCAGCAGGCCTGGATGCCTCCCAGCCGCCAGACCCGCCGATCTCCCTCCACTTGCACCGTCAGTGAGGCCTGGATGCCTCCCACCCGCCAGACCCATGCCTATCTCCCCCCCCAGGGCTCTGGTGGTGCAGCCTGGACACCTCCCAACCGCTGAGCCCACCACAGGGTTCCCAGGCCATTCTTTCTGTATGCACAGAGCTCTTTTACTTTTGGGGGGATTTAAATATCTCCCATATAGTTTTTTAAAGTTTTCAGATTTTTCTGCACAAGTGTGCAGGAAAATCTCTCTGCCCCGCAAATCCCCCCAATGTGGGGATTTAGATATCCACATGCATAGGGGGCACTTGGCTATTAGTATATAGATACAATCAGATAATACAATCAAACCAATTTAAAACATTTTAAATGGACAGTGCAGTACATTCAATTCCAGGTTCTACAGCCAGGAGATAAATGGGCCAGTGCTGAGTCAAAATGATCTTATGCAGCAGCAATAAGGGAGGCCAGCCAGTAGATGCCTGCTGCTTCAACCAAAGGCCTGGTGGAACAACTCCATTTTACAGGCCCTGTGAAACTGTAACAGGAGGGGAGCTGTAGCAAAGGAGGGGGGACATGGGAGTGCAGCAAGATAAGGCACAGAGAGTTTGGTTTCCCTCTCCTGCATGGTTTATTATGTAGAACCAATTCACACATATCCTTCAATTTTTGTATCCTTTGGAAGGCTGCCTCAGATCCTGTTGATCAGATGTCTGGGAGTTCTATGCTTGGAACGTAGTTCCCTGGCACATCAGGATCCAATTTGGATTAGGACCTTGACATGTGGAGGGTTAAACCCTGCTCTCAACACCATTTTCTTATCCTGAAGCAACACTGGGGAGTCACTATTTGCCCACAGGGGAAACTTACAAGTACTTCAGGCTATACATCAGTTTCCCCAGTGGAGCAAATAGCAGCTCTGTTGTGTTTGTTTAGAATATGAAGCAGTAATAGCTTGAAAAGGGCTCTGGTATCCTAAAGCTCCAGTTCCTATTGGCTGATTAATAAAGACTCCCATTGGTCCTGAAGCCAATCTAGATACCCAATCACTGAGCCCTGCTTGGGTCCAATAGTATTGCTAGTATATAGTTACATTGTTGAAAGTTATGTGTTGGAACAGTATAAATGAAAGTGCTGCTCTCATAGAGCTGTCTTTTGAGCTGAACGATGACACTGAATAAAAGCCTGTTTGTTTGGATTCATCGCCTCCTGCTCAATACTTAAAAAGCTCCCTGTTGGGAAATGGAATGGTGGGAAACAGCTTAATCAGCTTCTCCTCACTTGCCATTGTCCTGATTCAGATAGTACCTGCCTGAGGATTATGTTCTGAGCACAGAGCTCCCAGACCATAGATGTCAGCCCAACATGGAGAATATAACATAAACAGGTCACGAGGCCTTCCATCCCCTTATATCCACTGCAGCAGACCCATGTGTAAACGAACTTGACTGTTTCCAACACATGTCATTTTATGCCAGCACAGTATGTACAGAAGACATCCATCCTTCCATTCTTTTTTCCTATCTGATGTAGTGAGTAGTGACTTTGTCAACATCAGAGAGCCAGTTTGGTGTAGTGGTTAAGTGCGCGGACTCTAATCTGGGAGAACCGGGTTTGATTCCCCACTCCTCCACTTGCACCTGGCTGGATGACCTTGGGCAAGCCATAGCTCTGTACCAGCTGTTCTCTCAAGGACAGCTTGGGAAAGAGCTCTCCCAGCCCCACCTACCTCACAGGGTGTCTGTTGTGGGGAGGGGAAGGGAAAAGGAGTTTGTAAGCCGCTCTGAGACTCCCTTGGGGAGTGGAGGGCGGGGTATAAATCCAATCTCTTCTTCTTCTTCTTCTTCTTCATCTGCCATTTTGAACGTGGTTCGATGGCAAAATAGGGAATGAAAAAAAAACACTTTGACAACCTGGCCCTAAAAGTGTATGTTAAAGTGGGGATGAAATCTGGACTCCAGAGCAGTCTCCCCTTTTCCTTGACTATATACTGATCTTCTTACAGCAGAGTTTTCTATCCATAATGCAAAAAGGAGATCAAACATTCATGTTAGTAAGTATAATCAAAGACCAAAATCACTTAAAGCAACCTTCAGACATTTGCATCAGAAAAGAATTTGTGAACATTGTTCAGGGTAAACGTCTTTTTCTGATTCTGGAGCAGATTTTAAGTTTAATGCTACATCAGTTGTTGAGTAAAAAAAAGTGTTTTTTTAACTCAGGATGAATAGTGCTCTTGATTGTTCACACATAGACTAGTGTGGACGTACTGAAGGCATAACATTTGAACATTTGACAGAGAATCCTGGAAGTTTATAGCTATCTATAGCACTTAGGAAGCACAGTCTCAGTCAAAACTTCCCACTATAGTCGACTATCTTGTATATACAGGAGTGAGCAAGTTGAAATGTGTTACTTGTGTTCGCCACACTTTTCTGATGAGGATTTACAAACAAAAATTGCAAAAGTAAATGAATCCCTCTTCCCAGAAGTCCAGAGGACATAGTTTAATACCTTAATTTTAAAACATGGGTCATCTTATTTGGCACTTAAATGCAGAAGCCTCTTTAATGATCTGGTTGTCACTTTTGAGCATGCCATTCCTCTAACATGCAGGCCCATAGCTAGCCAGGGGCGAGGGGAGCTCCGTGCTCCCACAGTTACGTCTAGCCCCCTCCAGGAGGATGCCAGACCCCCATGAGGGTGAGGGGGCTTGGTTTTACCCAACAGCTGGCTTCTCAAAGCCCCTCCTCCCTCCCCTCCTGCTTGGCCACAGCTAGAAGCAGGAAGACCCAGCAAGGCCACGTGGCAACTGCCTGCCAGGTTAAGGAGGGGAGGGAGAGAGGTGGCAACCCAAATGGGGAGACGGGGAGAGGGAAAGGGAAGTAAGGAGGGGTGGGGTGGGCAGCCCTCATGGAGCAGTCCTCGTGCTGGGAGCTGAGGAAGCGAGCACCCTGCCTTGCAGCATCTCTTTGTCAGCTTTACAGCAGCCAGGCAGGGGTGAGGAATGCTAAGCAACTTCTTCCCTTCAGCAGCATGAGCAGCACTGAAATCCCTGGAGCCACGAGCTCATGACTGGCACACCGAGTCTGCCTGCCGGTCTCTCCTCTTGGCAGCACTTCTCAGGCAGGTGAAATCCAAGGGTGCTCTGATAAGCCAAGCTTCCATTCAAAACGGTGGGAGGGAGAGGCAGCCTCTTTTCAACCCTAAGGAGCTGCTCCTTCATATCCTCCGAGCAGACCGCTGGCTCCTGCATTTCCCCCCTCCCACCTGGCCACTGCAGAACAGAAGGGGAGAGGATGCACATTTGTGTCTATGTTGCCAGTGTTGGCCATGTACAGGTGTGCCCCCTGAGTTGGGGAGTCATTTTCCAGGGCTCTAATCAGCCCCATAGCTAGGAAGGGGCTGCTGGATGCCCTGCTGGCTCTTAATCAGATTACCACTAATCTAATAAATTCTCAGGCTGTGACATGCTATTTTCTCTCCAAGAATCCAGCTACATGTGTATTTATCAATAAATAATTTTAATAAGACAATTGCTCCATAGTATTTCTCATTCCCCATTACATAAATAAAACCAATTTACTCCATGTCTAAAGTTTAACTCTAAAATTTTATTGTTCAATAATTGTAGCGACTCACTTCTATATTCTTCATACATTGACATGTACGTTCTTAACTTTCCAGCTTACATACCTATCTTAAAACGCAAAAACTTCTCTGATTGATAGCAGCTGTTATTGATAGCATCATAAGTTTTAAAGGGGCAGTTCAATTCCAATGACAACTAGGATTCACCATGTTTTAATTTATATATAAGAAGAAAAATCCAAATTAAGATTAAGCCCATAAGGCATATAAGTATGCAGTTTAAAAATCCAATATGCCTCCTGTCTAAGGAGCACTTTAGCAACATCTATAATGTTGTAAGGGTGGGGTGAGAATTTATAGATTACACAGAATTGCAATTCATCTGGTGAATGTTCTTTTTCAAGAAAATGTGTACCCATCGGGGCTTCAATAACCTGTTTACAGATCCTGGATTTGTGTTCCAGGATCCTTGTTCTGACAGCTCTTAAGGAAGTACCAGTACATAACATATTACATGAACATTTTACTAAATACGCCATACATTTTGTGCTGCAATTTGAAAATGATGGAATTTAATTATAAATTCATCGTTAGATTTGTAAACTCTTTCAATTGCATGGCTAATAGACATGTAGAACAACTCCCGCATGTCCCAATCATAACTTTTACAATGAATCTAACCAATTGGGACAACAGTTCTTGGAGAGAGGATATCCTCCACATATAGTGGCAAGGGCCAGTGAAAGCGCTAGATTAATTGACAGGAAATCTTCACTAAAAGATTCAGTCAAGGCAAAAAGTCATACTATCTCTTTCATTTCCTAATATTCAGTCTTGGGCCAACAAGATTTTAAAAATCTATCTTTATACACTGGCGCATTGTTTCACACATCCTAGGTTGTGTGTGGGGATCCTCAAATAGGATTTAGAAGATCTAAAAATGTCTGTGATACTGTTATTAGATCAGACATAGACGCTATAGACTGCTCTGTCTCAGGGGTGGAGGTATATGGGCACTTTAAATGTGGGAGTTGTTTCGCATGTCCACTAGCCATACGATTGAAAGATTAACAAAGATGTTAATGTTTTACTGACAATCCTTGATTGTGGGAGACTAGGGCTACCAGGTGGTGTCAATATCCCATTACTTAGGGTGAATAGATCAGGAAGGACATGACCAGGTGTTTTGAGGTCATATCAGTGTGGAGACTGCATTTCCTGAGGATTCCATTGTGGAGATAAAGTATCTCTTTATTTCAGGTGGGGAGAGAGCTGTTAACCCAGATGCCATAAGGTCACCTCCCCAAAATACTATTTCCAGGCTTGTCTTTTGCTAGTCTCCATTTTGTTTGGTCACACTCCATCTTGGGTTTAGCTCGTGTGTCTCAGCTTCATTCTAGCTCTGTTCCTAGGCCAGGCTATGCTGTACACGTACATAACCTTGGGGGTGAAAATATGGTGAGGGGTGATCTGGGGACTAACATAATTGTCATCCATCCACGTACTAATCAGAGCCAACCCTGCTTAGCAGCTGAGATCTGACAAGATTGGGCCAGCTGGGCTATCCCGATCAAAGTGGGAACATATGTAGACTGAATTTATCTCTGATAATACTGTGAACCAGGTACTGAAAACTGGAACACTCTTGCCTAGCACACATAGAAGCTGCTCACAGTGGGTGAGCAGAACAGTGTGACAAAATGCAGAGGCGTCAACTTTTAAAATCCGGGGGGGGGCTCTTGTGCATGCGCGTAAAGCGCGTGTGCACACACTGGGACCATGTCCCCACCGCTCCCCCCGGACTGGCCTAGCCTGGCCACTCCTGCCTCCCAGCGTGCCAGGTCAGTCCCGGGGGGGGAGGCGGTGGTGGCAGCAGCCGGCGGGTGGGCAAATGAGACGGCAGCCCGTGCCTGCCCCGCCGCCTCCCCCCCGCCTGCTCCTGCCTCTGTTCCTCCATCCAGCATGCTGGGCATTTGCCCAGCTGGTTCCTGGACGGAGGGAGGGAGGAACAGAGCAGGGGGAGAGGCGGTGGTGGCGGCAGCCGGCCAGCCAGCCGGCCTGGGCTCTCCATTTTCCCAGGGGTGGCTGAGCCCCCCCCCCGGGAAATTTCGGGGGTGGCTCGAGCCCTCGAGCCCCCTTCCCCATAGTTTACGCCTATGACAAAATGGACTCCCAGCAATGGCAGAGGAAATTCATGTTGGAGCCTATATTCTAGGAAGGGGAAATCATTTCTTCTTTTATACAAATGCCAATTAATTGCCTAATTCATCACCTAAAATTATTCTAAATGATGCTGTCTCACTGTGAAAACCACATTGCCCCAAAACAGATTGCAGGCATTTTAAAGCTCTTTATAATTAAAATAACACACATTTTGCTGCATTAATGTTTAATGAACATACTGGTAATCAGTGTAAAAATACTTATTCATCACTAAAGCTTTATTACCACAAACATAACTTAATCTCAATTATGTGATTTAAACAAATACATAAATGAGTTAACCAGCATGCGTGGACTTCAGCCAAGCCATTTTCCCATTCTGCTCGTGTCAATGGCCCCAAGCCTAAACAGGCCACTGCCGCACAGAGATTTTGCTCCTCCAGAACATAGATGATCAAGAATTAGAATTTTAGTTATTTATTCTTTCCAAAATTATGTCCCACATTCAACTTCATACATTCAGTAATAAAATCAAAACAACCAACCAAAATAAAATATATTAGTCACTATCTCCTGAAGAGAGTTCTCCACAAACATGCTTCTTTTAATTAACCAGATGCCTCAAACCGTCAAAGTCCAGCAATGCAAAATAAGATCACAGCATAACTTCTCAACAGCAGATTCCATAATAGTTATTTTAAGCTGTACTGCTATACACTGCAAACAGAATTTCATTTTATAAATATTTATTGGTTAAATTTGTATGTCACCTATGATATCAATGTTCAAAGCAGGGTGCATCTCTAAAATAACACAGATTATAACCAATTACATATAAAATTAAAACCGATAAATCAAGCCAAATATCAGTGATCAAAGTCATGTGACCTGGAGTGGAAACGATACAGCCCAAGTAGTCATGTGTATGTGGATTGTGTGAATGGTCTTACATGTGATCCAGCCCCATGATGGAAATTCCTAGAGAAGAACCACCTGGATATGTGCAAGCAATTATTAAGCTATTTCAAACGCCACAGTGATTCAGATGTGCAGTAGGTTGCAATCAGTGTTTTAGAATGGTGATATGCAGGGGTCCTTTGGGGCCGGAGCGAGGCGGAGCGAAGCTCTGCCAGCTCAGGAGTGGCCACTAGGGTAGCCATGGGTCGAATCAGATTCTCTGATCGGATTCAGCCCGCCACTGAATTGCTGCCGAAATTCGGTGGCAACTTTAAAAGTGACTGGAGGAGAGGGGGTTTGAGGGAGAGGCTCCAAACTTGCAGGGTAACTCTGGGGCCTCTCCTCGAAATACCCACCAAGTTTCAAGAAGATTGGACCAGGGGGTCCAATTCTACAGGCCCCCAAACAGGTTGCCCTCATTCCCTCTATTGTTCTCCATGGTAGAAAAAAAGTAACTTTTTTCCCACCATAGAGTACAATGGAGGGGATGGGACAACCTGTTTGGGGGCCCATAGGATTGGACCCCCTGGTCCAATCTTCTTGAAACTTGGTGGGTATTTCGAGGAGAGGCCCCAGAGTTACCCTGCAAGTTTGGAGCCTCTCCCTCAAACCCCCTTTCCTCCAGCCTCTCTTTTTCCTATGAGTTTTCGCCATTGATTTCAATGGCCCATAGGGTATAAGGGGGCTGAAACTGACATTCCCTTTCTGACACGCTTCCGGTGATGTCAGGGGACGTGGCATATGCTAATGAGTTATGCTAATGAGTTATGCTAATGAGCTCCTGCCCCTCTTTTTCTACGAAAGGACCCCTGGTGATACGGCACATGGTTGTACGCATTGTGACCAATGCTAGATACAGGATATACCCCTTCAGGGTATGGTCGGAAGGCACCTGATACTGAAAGTTTGCTGGAGCCAAGTTGCTCCGGCTCTGCATGCTGCCTTGACTTCTATCATGAATAAAGGCATGCTTGAATGAAACAAAGCTAGCATGATCTCATCACAGCTTGGAAGCTAAGCAGCCTCAGCCCTGGCAAGTATTTGGGGTGGGAGACCTGAAAGGAATACTAGAGTTGTGATGTGGAGCCAGGCCATGGCAAACCACCTCTGAAACTCTCTGGCCTTGAAAATCTTACAAGATTGCCGTAAGTCGGCTGTGATGTGATGGCACTTTTCATCACCACCACCAGGAATGAAACGAATCGATGTGGTGCACCAAGGTGAGTCACAGTGCCCTGACCTGGGCTGAGGACAGACTGGCAATGTGAAGCGGAGGCAAAGCGGAGGGAACTGGAGCGGGGGAAAAAACCCACGGAGCTGGCCATTCACACTGGCCAGAGCAATGCGGATCAGCGGCGATACGGAGCATTCAGACTGCCACGGAGAGTTCAGACTGCCGCATAGCCAGCGCGCACGGCTCGCGCGTGCCGCTGCACTTTTTTTTGTTTTCCTTTGATGTTTTTCGCATGTGCGCATATGCGCATATGCGCAAAACTTTTTGCCGGTGCGTTCACACTTCCTCCGGATGCCTCCCGCTTCTTCCAGTTCACACTGTTTGGAAGCGGGAGGCATGCGGAGGAAGGCCCCTGAACACCGGGAAAAACCGGTGTCCGGGTAAAGCGGAAGGAAAGCGACTGGGAGACGGGTAAGTACGCAACGGAGCCGACGGACAGATGCGCATGTCTGAACATGCTCCTTTCCTCCGTTTGCGAAGTGTGCCTGCCCCGCTTTAGATTGCCAGTCTGTCCTCAGCCCTGGATAGCCCAGGCAAGCCCAATCTCGTCAGATCTCGGAAGCGAAGTAGGGCTGACTCTCGCAAGTTCTTGGAAGGGCAACCTCCAAGGAATACCAGAGGCGGGACACAGAGGCAGGCTAATCAAGCCACCTCCCTGAGAAATGTTTAAGCCCCCAGTAGGGGTTGCCAGAAGTCAATCATGACTTCCAGGCAAGCACACAAAAACACACAAACCCAAATATGTGTGTGTGTGTGTCTGATTCACAGTAGCCATCTACACCCAAGGGTATGTGTGTTGAAATCATGGATACAGCAAGAGTGGGAGGGAATATAATGGCCCCCCACCACCACACAGTCGATGTCTTATCAGATGGCATCCACTTGCATAGAAGGGCCCATGAGTAGTCTCCCTCTCTGTGATTTTAAGAACAAGCTGGCAACTGCATGTCGGGGAGCAGCAGGGCTGATGTGCTTGCACTGCCCACCCTCCACATGTGTTGACTCCAATGCATGAAGTCAGGGGTCCTTTCGTAGAAAAAGAGGTGCAGGAGCTCATTAGCATAACTCATTAGCATATGCCACATCCCCTGACATCACCGGAAGTGTGTCAGAAAGGGAATGTCAGTTTCAGCCCCATTATACCCTATGGGCCATTGAAATCAATGGCAAAAACTCAGAGGGTATATGAGGGGCTGGAGGAATGGGGGGTTTGAGGGAGAGGCTCCAAACTTGCAGGGTAGCTGCTGGGGCCTCTCCTCGAAATACCCACCAAGTTTCAAGAATATTGGACCAGGGGGTCCAATTCTATGGGCCCCCAATTCTATTGTCCCATCTCCTCCATTGTTCTCTATGGTGGGAAAAAATGTTAACTTTTTTCCTCCCATAGAGAACAATGGAGGGAATGGGGGCAACCTGTTTGGGGGCCCGTAGAATTGGACCCCCTGGTCCAATCTTCTTGAAACTTGGTGGGCATTTCGAGAAGAGGCCCCAGCAGCTACCCTGTAAGTTTGGAGCCTCTCCCTCAAACCCCCTCCCCTCCAGTTGCTTTTAAAATTGCTGCCGAATTTCGGCGGCAATTCGGCAGCGGGCTGAATCAGATTAGAGAATCTGATTCAGCCCGTGGCTGCCCTAGTGGCCAATCCTGAGCTGGCAGAGCTTTGCTCCGCCTCGCTTCGGCCCCAACGGACCCCTGCATGTAGTGTTACCTAGGTCTCCCTATGAGGATACCTACTGAGGCAGACAAGAAAGTATAAATATTCTCAGAAATACAGGGAGCAAGCTTTACAAAGCTCTAATAGTACACAGAGGAAATGCTTAATCTTCACAAATGCCAAATAACTTCTCAGAGTTGATCCTTAGGCTAATTTTTCTTTTAGCCATGCACACACTTGGAAGAACAAAAAGTTTTTATTTTTGTATTTTTGAAGCTCTAAACTTATTTCACTTAAGAAACACGGGGATGTCCATACACCTTTTTGACGTTCACAAATGAAAATAGAGACACATATTAATGGTGACCCCCTCAGCTCGCAACAAGAATCACTGCCTTAGTCCCTCCGTGTGACATAACGCATTGCTGAAATCTCATCTGTTCCTAATGCATGTTAGATCTTTGTATATGGAGGTTTTTCAAGCGAATAGACTGTAAGAACTTCCTTTTTCAATTCAGTGCCACAAAATAGATTTAATACTGATGTAGCCACACTCACTGGTCTTTAACTGTCTTCATTTCTATCCTTGCTTTACTTCTGCTCTTCCTCACTGTTGCACTTGCGCACTATTTGATATTTGATACTTATTATAGTCTACTCAATACACCTTTAAATGTGGTATTTGCGGGTTAGGCCTAATTCCTCTCTTATTTGTGATATCAGGTTACAACTTTCATGTTTAGCGGAAGGCTTTTAATGTTTTCACTGTATGAGTGCTTTTGTAGATGTATTGCACTTTGATTGACTTTCTTCTTTGTATATTTTGAATTTGTTAATTAATATTTTTTTTAAATGTTCAATCTGGCACTGAAGGCATTACAAAATACCTGTAACTCAAATACATTTGCCAACTTTTTTTTATTTTACACCTTTCTGCCTTCACAAGGACCAACAATCCAACTAACAAATTAAAGCATGCATGATAAAATCATGTTTTAAAACCATTAAAATCACCCCCAATACACATCATTGAAACAATTAAAAACACAGCTAAAATATTAACAAAAAACATTAAAATCAGCAATTAAAACATTGGTCAGGAAGGTGGGATCACTGAGGGAATGCCAAACAAAACAAAGAAGTCTTCACCTGCAAGTAAAGGTAAAGGTTTCCCTTGCTTGAAAGTCAGTCGAATCTGACTCTAGGGGGTGGTGCTCATCTCTGTTTCCAAGCCAAAGAGCCAGTGCTGTCCAAAGACTTCTCTGTGGTCATGTGGCCAGCATGATGACTAAACACTGAGGTGCACGGAACGCTGTTACCTTCCCACCGAAGCAGTACCTATTTATCTACTTGCAATTTCTTGCTTTTCAACGGCTAGGTTGGCAGGAGCTGGGGCAAGAGACGGGAACTCACTCCGTCACGCAGCACTCGGGTCTCGAACTGCTGAGCTACCGACCTTTCAGTCTGCAGTTCAGTGTCTTAACCTCTGAGCCACCGATGGCAACAGAAAGGGACATACAACTTTCCTTGGGGAGAGAGTTCCAGAGATTTGGTGCCACAACTGAGAAGGCCCTCTCCTGGGTTGCCACCCACCTAAACTTGGAAGGTAGGGCACCCTAAATAGGTTCTCCTAAGATGGCCATAGTGGTCAGGTGGGTTCATAAGGGAGTAGGCGGTCCTTCAAGAATGTTGGTCCTAAACCATATAGAACTTTGAATGTCAAAACAAGCATCTTGAATTGTGCCCAGAAACAAACTGGAGCCACTGTGGATGAGCCAAGACTTCATTGATATGGTCCCTATGACCCACTCCAGTCAACATTCTAGCTGCAGCATTCTGTACCAATTGAAGTTTCTCAAGACTTCTCAAGGGCATCTCCACACACAGCACACTGCATTGACTGTCTGGATAAACAGCTATGGGAAAATAAGAAAGAGCATTGCATTACCATGGGGAGGTCTGCATTTACATTCATTTGCTCAGAGATTTAACTTCTAGACACCTGGTGGCAGGGATGAAAAATCTGGTGCCTACATGGGGCATTTGAACAGCATTTTTCAAAGCATTCCCAATATTTCTCCAAAAGGCAAAACTGAAAAAATGTTTTACCAAAGCCATATTGAGCACTCAGCAGTGACTAGTAAATTGACTCCAAATATTGGAATAATTCATCGTTATTAAAAAAAAAAAAAAGCACGTGTGACTCTTCCTGGTAAACAGGAACACTTAATGCATATATAATTCTAGCTAATGATAGCACTTCACTGTACCCAGATCCTTTACAACAATACTGAGAAAGATAGAAATGTAGCACTGGAACATGCGTGCAAAAGTAGAAAGAAGCTAATGCAGCCCAGTGTGTCTTCAAACATACATTTAAGAGCATTGGTGTCCCGGACAAGAGACAGGGACTGGAATTATTCTGGCAAGGATAATTGGTAGAACTGACAAATGTGCTTTCATGTAAAAAAATAAATTATTTGGAGGTGAGGATAAAAACAGATCTGCTATAGCACAGATCACACCGACTTTTTAATTTCCTGTCTGAGCCAGGTGTGTTCAAATCCCTAGTTTGTCTGGAAAACTGGATAATAGATGCACATACACACTTTTAAAATTCAGAATAGTAGCTGAATTAAATTAACTGGAACCAGAGCTATAAGGCATTACAGATATATCAGGAATTAAGAATATCTACAAGAATTAAGAATTATTTCATTGGAAAAGTTTGGCTTTCAGTTTTTTTTAAAAAAATGAAAGTGTAGTGTGACTGGTCTAAAGGCAGGGATTTCCAATCCCACTGAGTCTGTAGGCACTTTTGGAATTTCGAAGGGGGGAAGTGGGCACCTTGACAAATGGCTGCCAGTCACAAAATAGCTGCCACTGCTAGGCCAATCACAAAATGTTGCAAGTTTGTAGCCCAAGCATCCTTCTACAATGGAGGCAGCTGTTTTTGAATGGGTGCTTCCTGCAGACGCAAAGAAGATGCCTCCTGGACTTTTCTGAAGCACTTCTAATTTCAGTGCAGTTTATGGCTCTGTGTTCCCAGTTCTCATTACCTGCCCCTGTTGGAAGAGGTGGCAGGGAAAAAAAAGCTAAAAAAGAAAAATAAGGCCTCATCTACTTATAGGAAATTCTTACCATAGAGTTCCTTGCAATGCCTAGAGCTATGCAGAAGTGACAAGGGTTAGCTCTAGGAAGTGCCAGAAACTCTGTAGTAAGAATGTTCAGTTTTACCATAGAGCAGGGGTGGGCAAACTTGCTTAACATAAGAACCATATAGAATAAACATCAGATGTTTAAGAGCCACAAGATATGAACAAATATTACATACATATTTTTATTGGAAAATATGCAAATTTGCTTTTTATTAACATTAAATGAGACTGCCAAAAGTAAAAACAAAAGGGGTAAAATGGATATTTATAATGATATTTATTTGTCCAGTTATATTTGTTTGCTAATTATATTTATTTGTCAGAGAGAGAGAGAGGTGGAAAGAAAGAATGTAAGAGATAGCAAAGAGAGAAACAAAGAAAGCAAATAGATGGTGGAGGAAGGAAGGAAGAGAGAGAGAGAAAGAGGAAGAGGAAGAGAGAAAGGGGGGAGCGGGGTTTTGGTGCGGCAAGAACGATTACACCAGGGAGAGTTCCCATGTAATGGCTGGATCAGTGGCTCCCATAGAGGGGTTCTGGGGCTCCCAAACTCTAATGAGCTCCCCAAAGAGGAGCTCATTGCAAGGGGCTTGATCTGGACCCCCCACAAATGGCAGCAAGCAGGCAGAAGTTCGAGATCGCTCCAACACAGGAGTCAACCAAGAGCACCCATGTCAGACATGGGCACCTAGCTGTGACTACCCAGCATAGAGGAAGAAATTGGGACCTCATCCATATCATTGATGAAGAACAACACTATTAGTATGCTTAAAAGCAACAACAGAACATCTATCTACCTATTGATAAAGCCCCTTTAAAGTTTAAAAAGATAAAGGAATGGAAGCAGTAGAGAATTCTAGGCCGAGGACAGACTGGCAATGTGCCCCGCTCTGCCTCCGCTTCTAAAGCGGAGGCAGAGGGGGCGTTCACATTGCCGCATCTGTCCTCCGGCGTCGGCGCGGACTCACCCGTCCGCAAGGCGCCGTCCATCCGCTTCAGCCGGAGACCACTTCTAACTGGTCTCCGGCTGGAGTGCCGCGCGTCCCTGCCGCTTCGCGGCAGTCTGGACGCGTCGGCAGCATGCCGGAAGCGGGGGCGGAAGTCTGGACGCCCCCGCGTCAGCGCGCCTCCACCCCGCCTCCGCCCCGGGACAGCGCAGCCTGTGGGAACAGGCTGCGCCGGGCTGCTTTTCGCGCGGGGCTTTTGGCCCCGCGTCTGTCCTGGGGCGGATCGGCAGTCTGTCCTCGGCCCTTTCTAGTCCCACCCCCCTTCCTCTTGCAGTGGCTATAAAAAGAACTTCAAGTGATTTTTAAATGGCTTCCTGGGCAAAAAAAGCAAAGAGAAGGCTTTTGTCTGAGACAGTAATATCTCTTCTTGTGGAATATAAAATTGGAGAAGAATTGGTCTTAGCTGTTTTGGGATTTCAGTGATCTAGAAATATACTGGCCGATTTCACACTGGCCAGTTGCCTCTCATTCTCTCCAGAATTTCCCCTCCCAGTTTCCTCCGGAGTATTTTCTTCATTTTCCCACTTGGAACCTCAGCCCTTTCGATATAGCATGACGAAGGGTTTTCTCCAAAAACATTTAGAAACTCTTACAATGGGGCAGCCCTGATGAAAGGCGGGCGAATGGGCATGTTTTCATTTTGGGTTCTCCCCCGGAGCAAACAGGAAAATCCTCTAAAAACAGGATTTGTTTGCTCTAGGGAAACTCCAGTGCAGCAGGGCAATACTCCAGAGCAAAACGTGAGCCTGAAGCAACTGGTGTGAAATTGACCAGAAGCTCCGGTGCAAGCATGAGGGCAAACCTGGAGCAAACGCTAGTGCGAAATCAGCCATTGTCTTCTTTCCTCTTTCTTTTGTCTAGAATTATAAGCAAAATATCTGGAATGATATCAAGACTCTATAAAGGATTATATTTATCTTCATTTCAATAAGAAGTACAACTGACTGTATTTCAACAATCAGATTATAAATACTTTATTTTCTAAAAAAAGAAAGGAGAACTGGATTTTACCCTGAACTTTTTTAAAAAGTATATTTATTGTTTAAAGTAAAAACATTATAAACAGTATATCAGAAATATTCAACATCTTGAAATATAACATTAAGTTAAGAAACGCCAGAACAAATTTTAAAGCCATATAATAATGTAGATCGTTTTACCAGTGTTCAGTGTGTACTTCTACTATAAATGTAGTGAGTGTACCAATTATGACTGTATGGCTGGAAATTTTAAAAGTGAAGCCATTTAACATAAAGTAGGTTGGAGGGAATAATACTGTTTTCTGCCATGTATTGAATGAAGGGGAACCAAGTTTGAACAAATTTCAAATGTGATTTTGACGCTCTGCCTAGTTGTTCTTCAGAAGTAGCAGCAATCCTGTCCATCACATAATGGGCTCCCCATCGCCCGGCATCGCCGTGGTGGGGGGGAGCAGGTTTGCCACCTCACATGACGCGAGGCAGCAACAGAGCACATCGGCGATCATTGTGCCAGGCGGGGGCGGGGCTTGCTCGATTAGAGCTGTTGCCCTGCTCCCGCCGGCGCAGTTCGTTCGCGTGCTCGCCCACCCACCCGCCCTGGTGGCAGTGTAGGCTTATGCTGGTCGCCTTTGGGGGCCGGGTAGGAATTTTTATACCTCCTCCTGTTTGGCTCAGGGAGGGGGTGTTTTTTCACCTACCTTACACTGTTGCTGGTGGTTAAGGGCATAGATGGTGGTCAAGTATTAATTAGACTGGTCACTTGGCAGGTTTATGCAAGCAAGAGAATGGAACTGGTGGGTGCCTCACGGCATATTCCCATTGGGAACAGGAGGTCATCGGGAACCACCCTAGGGCCTTGTGGTCTGGGGAGGTGAATGGTGATCACCTCTGGGAACCTCTCAGACTAGGCTCCTCCCTGAAGGTCTGTTTAGCCTCAGGGGTAGGTGCCCCTGGGGGGCAACCAGTATGCTGGGCCGCCGGTTACGAGCCAGAATCTGACTGGGTCAAGACTGGGGCTAGGTTACCCGCCCATTTCAAGGGCAAGGAGGCTGTGTCTGGGAATGACGCCTGCCTTGCCTGTTCCAGCGCTTGCTTAGTTTGCCCGTTGCTGCATGTTCTGTTAAATAGTTAATAAAGTGGCCCTTGTTTGATTCCAAACTGTTGTCTGTCTCGTTATTCATGCTGGGGTGGCAATGGTCCCAGCATTTATTTCTCCATGTTGCTATATCTGGAGGGCTCGATGACTTCCACTTATCCGCGATCGTCAGCCTCGCCATTGCCAGCAGGGTAGAAGTAAGCTTTGAGATCTCTGTGGTTTGAACGTCCACATTCGCCAGCTCAAGGAGCAGTGTCCGTGGGTTCAGAGGAAGTTTTTGAAAACGTTTTATACATCATATTCCCATAACATTCTATGTTTATGTTTGCTGAACTATAAAGTACATTTTGTCCTGATTGCTTGGTTTTGTAATGTAAACAATTAATAAGATCCTTGACTTTTGTTGACACTGACTTTGTCCTTAATATGACTATAACTGCTATGTTTTATAAATATGAGAAGTGGGGTGACTGTAAAGTTTTGTTCAAAAATTATGTTGAGATTCTCTGGTTTTAATATACTGTTTTAAAAATGGATGGCACAAATAGATTACAAAAGGTGCCAGAAGCTGTATTTTCAGCTATATTGAAACCTGTGGATGTCGTTAGCACAGGTTTCATTTGAAGACCTCCAAACTTTAATCCAAAACATGGTCATTGCTGCTGTAAAAACAGCAGTTGAAGAATTTTTTTTGTTTTTAAGCATGATAAAGTGGATCTACTGCAACAACAAACAAGATGGAGAAATGCCAGCCACACTGGAAGGATGAGAAGCAAGGACACTTCTATATAGAAGATATAGAAGAAGCCTACAATCCAACTGATACGGTTTACAGAATGAAATCTATATCTTCAAAGAGAACTAAAACTTGAGATCCTATAAAAAAACCCGAGATCCTATAAAAATACTAACATTGATGCTCTCAAAACAATGGCTTATATACTGACTCAGAGAGAGGGGGGGAAAGCAATCTATGGAACTTCAAACCACTTCAAGAACTGACTACAGATGGCTACTTCCAGAAAAAAAACTTTTATACCTACAAGGAAAAAAGACACAGAATTAAGACTTTAAAACTTAAAAGGAGAAACCAGGGAAAAAAAGAACAAAGAGAATGTAAAGCTACAAGTCCTGAGGGAAATCTAGAGACTTACAGTGGTGTAAGATCCTACAGATGGACTAAAAAATGAGTTCAGAGAGAGAGAGAGAAATGTTTAGACAATCCAAACCAGAAGAAAATAAGAACTGTATAGCCATATATAATTAATGGAAGGTTATATCAAAATGCTTAGACAAAGGTTAAATTAGTAAAAAAATAAGATTTATATACTTATATTTTTGCAAAATATTATATGAATAAGGTGGAGAATTGAGTTTTAGATTATGTATGAGGTAGTTTAATAGAAAAAATGATATGTAAGAATGTACCCGTTTTATGTGTTTGTATGTTTGTTTTTATGATTTGTCTTTAAAAATCATTAAAAAGAGGAAGAGAGAAAGCAAATAGATGGGAAGGGGGGAAGGAGAACAGAAGGAAGAAAGAGAAAAAGTGAAAGGTGGAAAGAATGAAAGAGGTGGAAAGAAAGAAAAAAGAGAGAGAGAAAGAGAGAAACAGAAACAAAGAAAGCAAATACATGGAGGAGGGGGAGGAAGGAAGGAAGGGAGAGAAAGAAAGCAAATAGCTGAGGGAAAGGGAGGAAGGAGGGGGAGAGAGAGAAAGAGAGAGAAAAAGGAAGGAAGGGAAAAAGAGAGACAAAGGTGAAAAGACAGAAAAAGGTGGAAAGAAAGCAAATAGATCAGGGAGGGAGGGAGGGGAGAAGAGAGAGCGAGAGAAAGAGAGAGAGTTGGAAAGACTGCAAATAAATTGGGAGGGAGGAGGGAAGAAGAGGTGGAAAGAAAGCAACTTTAACCTTAGATTTGTTCTCCAACACCCCGCACCCCCCCATTCCAGCCACCTTAGCTTGGACAATGGATTTAAAGAGACAAATGCCTTCTCCAAGCCAGTGGGCAAGGCTGTGTGGTGGTGGGGGGCTTGAAGAACACCTTTAACTTTAAATGTGTTCTCCAAGCCCCCCATTCCCACTGCCATGCCAGCTTGGCTTGGAGAAGGGATTTAAAAAGACAAATGCCATCTCAGAGCCAAGCCAGCCAGCTGGTGTGGTAGGGCTTGGAGAACACATTTAACTTTAGATGGGGAGAAAGAACGATAAATGTGGAAAGAAAGGAAGGAAGTGGAAAGACAGCAAATAGATGGGGGGAAGGAGGAAATAGGGTTGCCAGACCTCTAGTCTGGGTGGGGGTGTACCCGCTTTTCAGGACTTCAGCCCACCACTGACCAGCTGGCTGATGGGGAAAGCCCTGCCCCCCAAGCATGACCATCTGTGGCCACCTCTCTCCTTTCTCTCCAGAGAGATTTAAAGGGTCCTTCAGCTGATCGGGCCCTTTAAATCTCACAGGAAGGGAGGGAGAGGGGCAGCCACCGCACTACGCCTGAACTCCAAGCAGAGATTCACCACTTGGAATTCAGGCACATGCAGCCCTGCTGCCCAGAAGCATTTAAAGGGACCTCTAAATACTTCTGGGCTGTGGGGCTGAGCCTCCCACACCAGAATTCCAAGCGATGTAGCCACTTGGAGTTCAGGCACGGACAACTCCGCTGCCCAGAAGCATTTAAAGGGACATTTAATTGCTTCTGGGCTGCAGGGCTGGCCTTGTGCGCCCAAAATCCAAGTGGCATAGCTGCTTGGAGTTCATGAGTGCAGCCAGTGGTTGTCCCTCTCCCTCCCCTCCTGCAAGATTTAAAGGGCCCTCCAGCTGATTGGTGGACTGTTTAAATCTTGCAGGAGGGGAGGGAGAGTGGTTGGCCATGGGTGGCCGTTGTTGGGGGTGGAGCTTGGGGTGGGGAAATCCCCACCCCCTACAGGAACACCCCCCAAAGTCCCCTGCTGGAAACGCTGCTGGACCTGGCAACCTTAGGTGGAAAGAAAGCAACTTGAACTTTAAATACATCCTCCAAGCCCCCATGCCCCACCCCAGCTGGCTTGGAGAAGGGATTTAAAGAGACAAATGCCTTCTCCAAATTGGCCAGCAGGGGGGGGGAGAGGGCTTTGAGAATGCATTTAAAGTTGCTTTCTTTCTCTACTGCCCCCCCAGCCTACCCAGGGAAGGGAACACTGGCTGCAGAAGGAAAGACTAATTGGCGAGGCCTGCCTCCCCTTCATTTCCCAAGCTGCCCTGTCAGGAGCTGCACAATATGTGTGAAAGAACAACATGTGGCTCTTGAGCCACCGTTTGGCCACTCCTGCCGTAGAGTGTCTGGTGATTTCTAAAGCTATCCCGTGTCATTTTCAGGTCGCTCAAGGAACCACCGAGATGATAAGGACTTCCTGTAAGTAGATTTTCCTGGCAATTTCCTGGAATTCCAAATGATCTCCAGACTACAGGGATCTGTTCCCCTGGAGAAAACGGCTGCTTTAAGAGTTGATAATTGCCCCTCTCTGATAGTGTGTCACCATCATGGGGTAAGATCTGCTCCTCTCTCTACTAGTGCCACCCAGGGTCAACATTACACTGGCACATTTCACTAGTGTGCTGAGTAGCAAGGCAGTAAGGAAATGTGCAGACTTTATCACTACAAGGGACAAATGCAGGGTAGCTACAAAACAGGCTCTAGGTACAGCTAAACAAAATAAAGAAAAAGAAAAGTTACTAGATAGTTATTGGGGGGAGTGGGATAGCCACTCCCAGAAGTTTCTTGCAGGCCCCACTTGTAGAATCTACTCTTCAAAGCAGCCATTTTCCCCAGGGGAAGAGATCTCTGTAATCTGGAGATCACTTGGAATTCCAGGAGATTTTCAGTCTCTGCCTGGAGGTTGGCAACTCTAGCAGAAGGTAAAAAATAATTCTCTTCCAAGATCGCAGATAATCAGGTGTGATGTGAGGGAGGGGCTATGCAAAGCAGTGCATGCAGAAAATAATATAAACAATACAAAATTAAAATAACACCAAATAGTAAGGTATTTTTTGGTTGTTGTTGTTGTTTAGAAAAGCAGTGTTTATTTAAAAATAACTGGCTGGTTTGCTCACAGTTTCTTTAAACCAGAGGTCTCCAATGTGGTGTTCACCAGCGCCTTTCCTGGAGCCCACCAAGTGAATTTAGAAAGTGCAAGGGGCCAGCGGAGATTCGGCAGGGCTTCTGCTTGGCCACTAAAGACTTTGATTGGCTGTGCAGATTTTTTAAAAGCTGCTTGGGCAGCAGCTGCCACCACAGCATACAGATCTTCACTGTGTGGCTGAAAGCCAGCTGTATGTGTGCAAGAAAATATTGTTAACAATACATTTATTTAAAAAGACACTCTGTTCAGCAGAGCTTCTGCCTGAAATGTTGAAGAGTTACCAGGGGTCCATTGGAGCGGGAGCGCACAGGAGCGCAGCTTCGGGAGGGAGGAGCCCAGGGGGCGGGCACATGACCAAGCCCCGCCCCCTCCTCAGCTTCCCCAAGCAGTGCAGAGGTGCAGCGCCCCGGGGAAAGCCCTGCTAGGGTCTTTATTGATTTTAATGTTTTGTGTTAATATTGATAATTTTATTGTTCCTTTTATGACTGTGTGCTGCTTTTCCGGAGACTTGCTCAAGGTGGCATATAAATTTTCTAAGTATACCATTTTTTATCTGCGCACATGGCACATAAGTACTGGAGAAATTTCACCAACCCTTCAGCAGCTTCCACCCCATCAGTTTGGTGTAGTGGCCAGGAGTTGGACTCTAATCTGGGAGAACCGGGTTTGATTCCCCACTCCTCCATATGCAGCTGCTGGTGTGACCTTGGGCCAGTCACAAGTTCTCTCAGAGCTGTTCTCTCATGAGCAGTTCTCAAAAGACCTCTCTCAGCCCCACCTACTTCACAGGGTGTCTTGTTGTGGGGAGGGGAAGGGGAAGGGATGGGTGGTGCACATGTCCTGGGTATCTCAAGTCTACTTGAAACCTTGTGGTTTCAAGGGAGCAGGAAGAGAATGAGAATGTGTTCTTTACCCTTATTTTTATTGCACAAAGTATTGGATGGGGAAGGGAATGGAGGAAGAGCAGGTCAGATTCACTCACCTGTGGAGTGGAGCCTGAGGGGTGGGTGATGCCTTCTGACACACTTCCAGTATGTTAGGGCGTGTGGCATATGCAAATGAGTTATGCAAATGAGTTATGCTACTGAGCTCCTGCACCTCTTTTTCTACGAAATGACCCGAGAGTTACTATTAGAGTTATGCATGGCATCACCGCCAGACATCTTTTCATTGGCTCCGCCTCCTGTGAGAGCTATTTTTGTGATTGACTCCGTCTCCTTCAGCAACTATTTTGTACTTGTGCCCACCACTCGGAGTCAGAATTCCAGAGGTGCTCCAGGCTCAACACGGTGATTTACAGTGCCATCCTAAACTGAGTTACACCCTTATAAATCCACAGAAGTCAATGGGCTTAGGAGAGTGTAACTCTGCATAGGATGATACTGTTAAACTATCAGGGGGCGAGTGATATGCAGCAATGCGAAGTCTGCAGCAGGGGATCTCGGACTTCCACCAGGCGGTACAAGAATGAGCATGCATGAAATGCTGATGATTGTACTATACTGTTGGAATGCAAAGAAAGTAACCCTTTGATCAACCCTGAGCTGCTGACTGATGGAAAACTGACTGATAGAAAACTGGCTCCCTGCTCATAGCCAGTGGACAGAACGTGAGCGGAACTGGTGGGTGTTCAAGCATTCCTAATTTTTGGGAGATTAAGTATGCAGCTTTTGTTATACCTGTATTATTTATTATTTCTTCAAAATGTTTCACCATTCCTTCAGATGTTGGAGATGTATAAACACTAGAAAAATCTAAAATTAATGACCTTTGGGCTATCTTTTTAACAGTTTTTCTATAGGTCTTTCAAGACAGATTCAGATTTTGCCATTTCCCCAAAGGCTGGATAGGGCCAGCACATGATTTTCCTTTAAACAATCATTACACTTTAAAATTATCGTGATGCTTCAAAGCGAAGACGTCTGAAGATCCCAGTGAAGAGGAAAATGAGTTTTGTTAATTTTAAGGGATGAAACGTGAGTAGGAATTGTATTAGATTTTATGACAACGGGTTTTAAAATAAGATACTCAGCCATTAAACTCGATTTTTAAACACTGTTATTTTGTGATGAATAAATGCCTCCAAGATAAGGGAAACAAAAGGCAGTGCTAAAACAAATCTGAATCAAAAACTAATGCATATTAAGCAATCCATCACAAGGATGAAGTCTTGATGAATAACAAGCTAGACTGCTACCAGTCCCTATAACTGTATATTACAGGCTGGCTGCCTGACAACAGTCATATTTTAAATCCCAGTCATGTCCAAAACCATGGTAACTGCTTAAGTTGGTGGTGCAGCCTGGCAACCAGTGGGAGCCGGGGGCAGGGGGAGTGGGACACACTGTCAGTGACAGTGTGATATCACTTCCAGGGAAAACCCAGACATGACGTCATACCACTCTGGGAATTGCCAGAACCTCTACGGCAGAGCAGGCGGATGTCACGTCCAGGTTTCCCCCAGAAGTGATATGATGCTGTCAACCTGGCAGCATTTTTTTTGTTTATTTCTTTTTTGTCCCACAGCTAGTCCAAGTGGTGGAGAGAAGAGCAGTTGCGAGACTGGGACACCTGGGAACCCTGGGTGCATCGGAAAGCTTTCTGCTTCATAATGGCTCTGGATAATACAAATAATGGAAGGAGACAACGCAAGCGGATCAGAAGTTCCATGTTATTCAACAGAGCTTACTCCCAGGAACTGGTCCTTAGAACTGCAGCCTGAGTTGCATTGCTCCTTAGGAGAAGAAGAAGAAGAAGAAGAGATTGGATTTATACCCCGCCCTCCACTCCCCAAGGGAGTCTCAGAGCGGCTTACAAACTCCTTTTCCCTTCCCCTCCCCACAACAGACACCCTGTGAGGTAGGCGGGGCTGAGAGAGCGCTTTCCCAAGCTGTCCTTGAGAGAACAGCTGGTACAGAGCTATGGCTTGCCCAAGGTCATCCAGCCAGGTGCAAGTGGAGGAGTGGGGAATCAAACCCGGTTCTCCCAGATGAGAGTCCGCGCACTTAACCACTACACCAGACTGGCTACACTACACCACTACACCAAAGGAGGCAGTACTGGTGTTCACTTACTGTCTTAGCTACCACCTGTGAGTTCAGGGCTGTGACTGGATGCAGCATGTGGGACTGTACCTTTCAAGTTGCCGCTGACATTTCAGCAAATTCTAAAGTGAGATGTGAGCATGTGTGGCAGCGTCCAAGGATGCTAGTATGCATGGGAGATATAATTCCCATGCATGCTGGCATCCCTGGAATGTGCTTGTGGTAGAACGGCTTATAAGGAAACCGCAACCGTTCCTGGACATCCTCCCTGCTATCCCCACTTTGGTGGCCATGGTGTTGGAGAAATGAGTATGAAAGACAAGACCTGGGATTTCAGTCATTATAGGGTTAACCTGTGCAACTTGTTGTGTTTCTTAGTTTAACCTGGAAGTGCCTGGCAGCTGGCCAATTAACGCTAAGCCCGGGAAACCTAAAGGTGTACTGTCTTGCTAATTGGTCAATGATATCAGGTGTTTCCTTTCAGGGGTCAAGAAGAAGGAGAGATCCTCCATTGTAATCTCTCTCACTCTGTAGCAGGATGTCTTAGTGTGCAGACGCAGCACAATGCTGCTTAGGAAGCATGTTTTGTTTATTTTGTAGCTAATCCCGTTTCCCTTTTTCCTTTAGTAATAAAGTTGCTTTTAAACTAAAAGAAGCAATCTCTTCTTTCCAGAAAAGCAAGATCCATTACTCTGAATTTTCTTGAATATTGGGCAAAAGTCCTAACACATGGGAAGGAGGTGGCCCATGGCCAGGGCCAGTGCCAGGCTTTTTTGCGCCCTAGGCAAGGGTAATTACTTGCGCCCCCCGCCCACTGCTAACCAGTGCTGATTGTCTGCTCTGCGCTCCTCTCAGGTCTGCGCCCTAGGCGGTTGCCTAACTTGGTTTAATGGTAGCACCGGCCCTGCCCGTGACTATTGAAAGACTTCAGTGCCCTCATTGTACTCCTGATGAAATAATGTTTGGGTTAAGAGTAAGGCTTGCTTGAAATGGGATCATAAGAACATAAAGAATGTAAGAAGAGCCTTGCTGGGTCAGACCAATCGTCCATCTAGTCCAGCGTTCTGTCTCACAGAGTGACCCATCAGTTCCTCTGGAGGGCCAACAACAGGGTATAGAGGCTGAGACCTTCCCCTAATGTTGCCTCCCGGCTCTGGGAATCATAGGTTTAGTACCTCTGAATATGGAGGTTCCCCTCAGTTACCAGGGCTGGTAGCCACTGATAGGTTTATCCTCCATCAATTTCAGATAGTTCCAACTTAATGAGATTTAAATCGACTTATTCTGAGATGGGTCTTGGAGAATTCTAATCCATAAAATAAGACGCTACATTAACTTCAACTGGTCTGTAATAGCCTCACAGAGTCTCACTTCCAGCCTCAAAAATGTATCCCATTCACACCAACAGCAAGTCATAAATAAGTCTGCACTCCTGAACACTGTTAAGCTGCCGGACTTCAATGGTATTTAAGCAGCCTGACCAAGTGTAGGATTACTTCCTAGGCCTTTAGTTCTGTGTATAACTCCAACGGTATACAGTGAAGCTTATTTCTGAGTACTTTCTTCCGTCTAAACGTTTATCAGATTAGTATGCATATGTGCATAGTATATGTAACACAGGCTCCAATTCTGAAATTGCTTACTTACGAGTAACGACACTGAGTATAGAGCAATTTCCTCTAAGTGGTTTCAAGAAGCAAATATGCTTTGAAGACTGGGCTGGCCATAAGCATTCATTAAGCGGGGGGGGGACCTCTTAAAAACAGAACAGTTTTATTTTATAATCAAATAGATATGTTCCGGTAAGGGGATACTCTGAGACCCTTGCTTTGAAGGTGATTAACAGAAGTGCTGGACGGTCATTCAAACTGCGATCTATAAAGCTGTAAATATTTGGGAAAGGAACGGAAGGAGCTTGCAAGCCGGCTTGTGGTATTTGAAAAGGATATCCTGAGCATGTTCTAAGTTACCAGGAATGCCCTTTTTTCAGCAAGTCATTCTCAGCATGCATATGTTTAGCTGGAGCTGAGGTGAATTTTTGTGAGGAACAAATGACGTCTGACTGCCACACACACACAAACACACACACACCCGTCATGGAGTAGGAGTACAGGATAGTGTAGTGCTAGTACTGCCTTGTGCTACTAGGTTTAACATACGCACAACCAATCATGGCTAGCCACAGCACCCACTGTGTCTGTCCACCACTTTTCATTTCCTGCAAGGTTTGGCCCAGCAGGCAGATCAGGCAAAAGTCGATGCATTTCAGATTTCAGCGTCTCATTTTCTTTTTTGAATAAGGTATTTCACACCAAGCTTTGACTCCTTCACCACAAACTTCCCCATAAGATTTCCCAGCGCAGTTTTTCATCACATATCTATCTGACAAAGTGGGCTGTGATTCACGAAAGATAATACTGAAATAAATATTGTTGGTCTTTAAAGTAGCATTACCAGCCTCCAGCTGGGGCCTGGAGATCTCCTGGAATTACAACTCTTCTCCAGATGACAGAGATCAGTTGCCCTGGAGAAAGTGGCTGCTTTGGAGGGGTGGATTATGGCATTATACCCCACTGAGGTCCTTCTTCTCCCCAAACCCCACTCTCTCTAGGCTCCACCCTCAAATCTCCAGGAATTTTCGACCCTGGAGCTGGCAATTCTATTTTAAGGTGCCACAGGACTTGTTTTATTTTGGTGCACTACCTACTTAAACAGTCACCCTATGTCCATGCATAGAGGAAGAGTTTCTACAGAGTAAACTGGCTACACTTTAGCTCAACTTAACTGCAGAGTTTTATACCTTCTTCTTTTCAAGGCCTAAACTCATTGACCCTGGATTTTTTTAAAAAATGGCTATTGGGGGTTTTCTGCAATTGGTTACACAGTTCCTCATGGGTAGCTAGAACTTGGAGTGAAAATGCCCCCATCCCCCCAAAAAACCCAAACCCCACTTTAGTCCAAAAGAGTTTTTTTAAAAACCCCTGCATGGATAGCTCCAGCTCAAACTTTCGTAGAATCAGCATAGTTTGGAACATAAGTAGTCAGTAGGACAAATGGATTTCTTAATATCAGTTGCTTGGAGGGTCTCAGGGGATTCTGATATTTACTCTGAAACGAATCTTCTTTTCAACCCTCCTAAGACATTTGATTTCCTTGATATTTTCCCAGTTCTGATTAAAATGTCCCCTGCAGACATTTTGTTGTTCAGTCACACAGTCGAGTCCGACTCTTCACAACCACAAGGACCATATCACACCAGGCCTGCAGACACTGGGAAATGCTAGTTGCACAGTGACATCCATTTTGATTTTTACATCCATCATGAGTACAAACATGTCCTTGAGGCTGTGTAACTTGAACCTTTTGAACTGGATAACTTTATTCAGAGCCAGCAGGAGGGGTTGTAGGTTGGTTTGTTTCATTCTGTCTTGTGTTCAAGATACTTCCCACACAAAGCGCGATGCTAATCCAGTCGTGGTACTACATAAGTATTCCAACAGAGTTTAAATATTCTTGATCATGTTGTGAATACTCCACTGATCTTTGCTAACCAATGTTTTTGGACACGTTCCAACAGCGATGCAATAGAGGCAGATGGAGAATCAGTCTCTGGCTAACACCACCCCATTATATAGCAAGCAACATACAGCACACACTCTGTGAACATTTTAAGAAAGGGTGCTCCTTTTCCATGCTCTTTCTTGCCAAGAAAAACAGCTTTTAATAGCAGGATTGGTGTGTGTGTTTGGGGGGGTTGTTTGTTGTTTGTTGTTTTTTTAAAAAACTCTCAGTATCCATCAATTGGAATAGCTGATCATTAATTCATATAAAAAGACATGCATTCAAACTAACCTCGGGAAATTTCTTATAATACCCAAGAAAAAGTATTATGCATGCCATGATGACCAAATCTGTCCTACGTGAAAAAGCCAAATCATTCTGGAAGTTCCTCTAGGCACTGGGTTGGATCCATAGTACCGTATTTTTTGCTCCATAAGACTCAGTTTTTCTCCCCAAAAAAGTGGGGGGGAAAGTGTGTGCGTCTTAAACCCCCCTCACCTTTCCCGAGCCATGGCACCGAGCAGTGCTAGGTGCGTCTTATGGTCAGGTGCATCTTATGGAACGAAAAATACGGCACTTGTGAAGGCACTCTGGTGAAAGGAGCCTTCCCTTGATGCAAGAGGCAGTGGCCATGTAAAGATGTTCATCTGTATGATGGCCTAGACATGAACAGAGTCATTTCTAGCAGGAGGGAAATGTTGGGAATGTCTTTCTGCCTGCTGATGGATCTCTAATGTGAACCTCTGCTGCAGGCATTTAGTTTGGGCACTGGGCATAACATGGCATGAGCTAAAGGGCTCTTGGCTCTTAGCCCTTGGCTTGCAGACTGAGATGCTACATGAACCAAGCCAACAAACCCAGGAGTAGCCCAAAATGTGGTTCACTGTGCTCTTTTAAAAAACATATTTAATTAAATTATATTTTATGTACTTACCTGTTTTGAAACTTTCTGTGCTGCCTCTCCAGAGAACCTGTTTGAAGGAGATTATGAAGTAAAACATGATGAAAGATCATTGGTGGTGGAAAGTGCCATCAAATTGCAGCTGGCTTAGGGTGACCCTGTAAAGTTTTCAAAGCAAGAGATGAACACAAGTGGTTTGCCATTACCTGTCTCTGCACAGCAATCCTGGACTTCCTTGGTGATCTTCCAAGCAAGCACTAACCAGGGCGAGCCCAAATTAGCTTCCATGGTCTCATGAGACCGGGCTAGCCTAAGCCATCTAGGTCAGGGGGGAAATGACAGAAAAGGATAAAACATTTTAAAATTGTAAACTATGTTAGGTCCCCACTGGGAGAAACAAGAAACAAATCAATTTCTTGTCCTTCCAAGTAGTGAGGCAGATTTGAACACAATTTATGTGACCAAAAATCCAAGGAAGTAGTAACCTTTTCCTAAAGCTTACCAAGTAGTTAAATGTTTACTCTAGTAAGTGACATGCTATTTATATCCACTCATGACATGAGAACGTAAGAGAAGCCAATGTTGGATCAGGCCAGTGGCTCATCCAGTCCAATACTCTGTCACACAGTGGCCAAAAACACCAGGTGCCACCAGGAGGTCCATCACTGGGGCCAGGACATTAGAAGCCCTCCCACTGTTGCCCCCCCCAGCACCGAGAATACAGAACATCACTTGCCCCAGACTGAGAGTTCCTATCTTTACTTTGTGGCTAATAGCCACTGTTGGATTAGTTTTGCCTATGATGCTCTTCCCTATCCTCCTCTGCCATCTCAAAAGAAAGCTTGGTGCTTCTGGCTTATTTCAGACAGCCTTTGTGTCCTGCCGTGGGGCCTCCCGGTGTCCCGGGAGCCCCAGCCACGGCGGAACATTTCCCCACTCACCTGGAGTTGCAGGAGGCGGCCAGCAGCCCACTCCTGGCACCGGCGACGGGGCGGCGGCAGAGGGAAGCAATGGGGGAGCTGCCCGAACAAGGCCCATCGCCCAAGAAAGGCCCGGGCCTGAAGAAGGTGCAGCCAGAATGTGCCAGGGCCTGGCCAAGGGGGCCGCAAGGACCCAGGGCTGGCTGGGCCATGCCTGCGGGAAAGGAGCTGCAAGGATTCCAGGCTGGTCAGAACTCACCGGTTCCCATCCACAGCTCCCAGAAAGGACCAGGGAAGGGGCGCTCAAACCTAGCCACCATCTGAAGCCGCCGTCTGAAAGGGGTGGGACCAGGCAGGATGCACAGTAAGGGAAAGGGGGTGGGAGACAACAAGGAGGAAGGCAGGACACACAGGAAGGGAAAGGGGGTGGGAGACAACAAGGAGGAAGCCAATAGCAAGGGAGGAATGGGGAATTGACAAGGGAACACACCAAAGGGAGGGAAGGGGAAACAGGGTGGAGCCACAAGAGGTGGAGGAGGGAATAAAAGGAAGAAAGACAAGGAGGACCGGGGAGGAAGAGGTGTGTGCAAGAGGAACTAGGGAGCTGCAGTACTGATGAAAGAGAGAGCAACCAGGCACTCCAGGATGTCACTAGCCATGCAAGGGCTGAGGCTGTCTGGTGAAGCAACCCGGCCTCTCCCCATTCTGAGGTCCTACCTTCTTCCTCCAGACCCAACCCCCACCTCTTGGGTGGCTCGGGACCATGGCAGAATGGGTGTCACCACCAGGGGGCGTACACAAGTGTGACATTTTGTAATTCATTTTAGTAGCAAGTTGCCAATGGATCTTTCATGTCAGTTCAGACACAACTGTTTTAGCAACCAGCTGCTAATGGATTTTATTTACCTGTTCATATAAAGCCGCTTGCGTCCCATTGGCAAAGCAGGGCTGAGTCATTTTTGAAGGAAACTGCTTTCTTCCATTTTCACCTCTTTATTGTGCTTCTGAATCAGTGTGGTGTGCTGTTTAAAATATCCATAGCACTCCCCATAATGCCGCTTTCCCTCCTGCCCTTTTTTATCGTGCAGTCTTCCTTGCCTTTTTTTTTAATGTTCTAAATTGAGTGCTATAGTGTGAAACCGATATAGCACTTCAGTGTTACAGCAGCACCATTGAGAAGCCTTGATTCCATTGAGAGACTGGGGGGGGGGGGATGAGGATATTGCACAGCAGTAAAGGGCGGGGTGGGGAAGTGGCTCAGTTTGAAATGGCCACAGTGCTTCAGAGACAGCTCATTATTGAGATGAGGTTTGCTGTATGAAACCCCCATCCCTGTATCGCTTTATTCGGAATCGGGTCAACAACAGATAACATCCTGTTTAGAATAGTAATGTGAAAGGAGCCCTTGTCAAGGTCAGGATTTCCCTGGGGGCCTCTAAATTGAACAAAATGCCATGGCAGGGCTTTCACATCGCTCTCTCCTTGGCTAGCTGAACTGCTTTCTTCCTCAAGCAAAACAGAAGCCTCCTTAGTGAATGGCCTAAAAGAAAGCCCAGCATGGAGATGAGAAGGCTCCCATTCAGACTGCTTTACCTAGCCAAATTAGAGCGATCTACCTAGGGTTGCCAACCCTGAAATGGGAAATTCCTGGAGATTTGGGGGTGGAGCCTGGGGAGGGCAGAATTTGGAGAGGAAAGGGACTTCAGCAGTGTATAATATCACAGAGTCCATCCTCCAGAGCTACCATCTCCTCCACAGGAACTGATCTCTGTAGCCTGGACATCTCTAGGCCTCACCTGGAGGTTGGCAACCCTAGGACTATCCCACCTGAGACCATAAAGAGGCCATTGTAATCCAGGTATCTTAATAAAAAGGTAGCAAGGGTGTGACCAAACACATCACAGAAATGAATAAAAGGAGCAAGAAAACTGAATATGAAGCAGGGATCCTGTATTTGTGTAGCTGCAAAAATTCAATAATTTATTCTGTTAGTTCTTGTATCAAAAGGATTAACAAAAATGTTAATTTTTCCTAATGTCTTGCAAACAAGTCTAAGAAGTGAGTGGCCTATGGATTTCTTTTGTGCCCAGGTATGCTTATGCAAATACTTGGTGCGCATGGACATTTAGACTAAGAAAGTTATTAAAAAGAACTAATGTGAATGGCCCATGTTTTGTTTCAGCCCACGTCCGATATAACACAGAAGGGTAAATTATAACAGGAAAAGAAGAAACTTGTGCCGCCTCCTGTATGGAGCTACAGGAGGCAAGTGTGAAAGTTTCCCTTTCATGTTACAATGGAAGCATAACTCACTTCCTGTATTGTGCAAAAGAATCTGAACCTACAAGATGTAGACGAGAGCCAGTTTGGTGTAAGGGTTAAGCGCGCGGACTCTAATCTGGGAGAACCGGGTTTGATTCCCCACTCCTCCACTTGCACCTGGCTGGATGACCTTGGGCAAGCCATAGCTCTGTACCAGCTGTTCCCTCAAGGACAGCTTGGGAAAGAGCTCTCTCAGCCCCACCTACCTCACAGGGTGTCTGTTGTGGGGAGGGGAAGGGAAAAGGAATTTGTAAGCCGCTCTGAGACTCCCTTGGGGAGTGGAGGGCGGGATATAAATCCAATCTCCTCCTCCTCCTCTTCCTCCTAGATTCTACAGTGTAATGTAATATAGTGATCACACTGTCAAAGTAGGAACTGGGAGATTTGAGTTCAAATCCCTCCTCTGCCATGAGAGTTGCTGGGTAACTCTGAGCCAGTCACACATGCTAGCTAAAAGATTGAGACTGTGGTGTAGGGGTCAGAGTGTCGGGCTCGGATTCTGGAGACCCGGATTCAAATCTCCACTCACCCATGGATATTACTGGGTCACTTTGAGCTAGTCACCCTCTCTGGGCTTAACCTACCTCATAGAGTTGTGAGGATAAAATGTAGGGGGAGATTATGTAACTCACACAGAGCAACTTGAAGGAAAGGTTGGGGGAAAACATGTTAGATCTTTTCAGCATATAACATGTCACACAGAAAATGCTTCAGTGAACACAGGTTCTTATCTCAGTTGGCATTTTATATACAAGGAGAAAGTGTGTGTGTGTGTGTGGGTGTGCACGCTCATACAGTTTTAAAAGTTTAGTAGGTTACAGGAACCAAAAAGGAACATTTCTAAAAAGAAATATAATACCACAGTACTTCCTGACATCAAATTACATCAGGGAACCCTTTCCTGAATTACTCTAGATTTATGCCATATATTTCATTGAATTAGCCTAATTTGTTCTAATTCCAATACATTCTCAATCATATTATTGAGGAACTGTGAATGCAGTTTTTATAAAGCTTCAAAGATCAGAAACACCATCCCATATCCTGCCGGAAGAACCTTTGGTAGGCTCTAATTTCATCCAACTTGGGGGGTCTTTCATGCGCCCTGAGTACAATTTAGCAATTAAAGTGTCTGACAAGAACAATACATCATATATACAATTGAGACAGATATTAATGCATATGGATTAGTAGCAATTAGCGTTGTAAAAAGATCAACTGAATCATAATAGCACATTGTATCAAATAAGACAGCTACACTAAAATGAAGTCTTCCACAAGGAAGGGAAGGGGGAGGGCATAAATAATGCCAAGAATGTGGTAAGTAGCTATGAGATGTAATAAAAGGAAGAGAAAAGCTAACCCAGCTACGCCTGATTTTGGTATCTAATTAGCATTTGCTAAAGCAGCTCTCTATAAGGAAGGCTGAGCGCCGAAGAATAGATGCTTTTGAATTATGGTGCTGGAGAAGACTCTTGAGAGTCCCTTGGACTGCAAGGAGATCAAATCAGTCAGTCCTAAAGGAAATCAACCCTGACTGTTCCCTGGAAGGCCAGAGACTGAAGCTGAAGCTCAAATACTTTGGCCACCAAATGAGAAGGGAGCACTCACTGGAGAAGACCCTGATGCTGGGAAAGATTGAAGGTCAAAGAAGAAGGGGATGGCAAAGGATGAGATGGTTGGACAGTGTTATCGATGCAACAAATATGAAATTAAGCAAACTCTGGAACATGACAGAAGACAGGAGGGCCTGGCGAGATGTGGTCCATGGGGTTGTGAAGAGTTGGACTCGACTGTGTGACTGAACAACAGCAACAAAGCAACTCTGTAACTAGATCAGCAATACTTTTGCTGAATGGGACTACACTATTTTTTAAAAAAAATTTTATCTCAAATGCTATATTATCAATAACACGAGTGCAGCCGTAGTCTGCCTTAATGAAGCAGCCTTTCTATGAAGATCAAAAACATGGCCTGTGCTCCTGAGTATGACCAGAAGCATGAGAGGACAGGAGACTGGGAATATCAAAGCCAGTTTTATAAAACCTAAAGCCTAGGCTGAACATTTGACTCTCCCTCTTCTGTGGCAGAACCTTGAATAGAGTTACAAGCTTCTAAGCACACTGACTTCATCAGACCTTTAAAAAGAATTGCACTGTTATAAATTTGGGTGTGATATTCCCTTTTGCATGCAAATCAAGTATAGGTTACCCACACAGGCTCCTGCTCTTACACTTACACAGCAGAGCCAGTTTGGTGTAGTGGTTAAGGGCGCGGACTCTAATCTGGGAGAACCGGGTTTGATTCCCCACTCCTCCACTTGCACCTGGCTGGATGGCCTTGGGCAAGCCATAGCTCTGTACCAGCTGTTCCCTCAAGGACAGCTTGGGAAAGAGCTCTCTCAGCCCCACCTACCTCCCAGGGTGTCTGTTGTGGGGAGGGGAAGGGAAAGGAGTTTGTCAGCCACTCTGAGACTCTTAAGTGAGTGAAGGGCGGGATATAAATCCAATCTCTTCTTCTTCTTCAAAACAACATCCATTTATTAGCAAGAAGATAACATGAGAGCAACTGGTTTCAGACCAAAGAAGCTTCTATAGTCTACAGTTCTACCTAACAAACAGAACTAGAGAGCAGTGACTGCACCCCATGACACTAAACCAACACCCGGGGGGGACAGACAGACCCCCCCTCCCCGGAGGAAGAACAGACTGTTCCATTGTAACATATACAATAAATATGCAACACACCAGGCATGGCCACAGGCATGAGCCAAAGGGGTCTTGGCCCTTGGCCTGGAATCCAGAGGAACCATCATCAGCTTGGGACATCCTTGCAGTTCACTTCCTGTCCTGACCCACTCTAACCAGTCCAGTGACTCAGACTCAGAGTCCTAAGGGGAGGATCCCAAGGAACCAAGGCAATCAGCTAAGGAGGACCAGAGGGACCAGGAAGGGACCAGCACAGCAGAGGCAGCTGCTGACCATGTCCCAGCAGAGCCAGAGGCCACCATGCAAGAGAACCCTCACCACTGACCTCTAAAATAGCTTCGACAGGGCGCCGTTGGTGCCTGCGTCACGGGTTAGGAGTTTGGGAGTGCTCCTGGAGCCCTCCTTGTCAATGGAGGCCCAGGTAGCAGCCACTGCCAAGTCAGCCTTTTATCACCTCCGGCTGGCGCGGCAGTTGGTTCCCTACCTCGACCGTGATAACCTGGCCACAGTGATCCATGCGACGGTCACCTCGAGGTTGGACTACTGCAATGCTCTCTACATGGGGCTGCTTTTGGTGCTAACTCGGAGGCTGCAACTGGTGCAGAATTCTGCGGCCAGGCTGTTGATGGGTCTCGCAAGGCAGGACCATATTGGGCCTGTGCTGGCGGTGCTGCACTGGTTGGCCATAGCATACCGAGTTCATTTCAAGGTGCTGGTTCTCATCTATAAAGTCCGACATACCTAAGGGACCACCTTTCTCCGTACATACCCCAGTGGGCACTTTGGTTGGGGTCATGCCATCGACTCTGTGTCCCAGGGCCCAGGGATGTCAAGCTTGCCAG
The DNA here is from genome assembly GCA_029233225.1 of Lepidodactylus listeri. NCBI lineage: Eukaryota > Metazoa > Chordata > Lepidosauria > Squamata > Gekkonidae > Lepidodactylus > Lepidodactylus listeri. The sequence goes on from JARCFY010000008.1 coordinate 103,081,671, forward strand.
AACTAGGGCCAGGGCTTTTTCGGTGGCGGCTCCTGTCTGATGGAATGAGCTCCGGAGGAGATCAGGGCCCTACGGGACTTAATGCAGTTCTGCAGGGCCTGCAAGATGGAGCTCTTCCGCCAGGCCTTCGAATAGGAGCCTCCACCAGTGATACCACCCATCACGTATGCTATCTGTGATGTAGCTGGCCCAGTACACCCCGGGCTTGGTGGCAAGGGGGCTCGGACCTTACCATTGGGTAGCCATCTGAACACATGACATTGGAAGCTTTTATAGTAAATTATCTTATTTATTGGAACTGTTTTAGTTGATTTTATCTGTTTTAATGTATTGAATTGGCCTGTGTGCCCTTGCAAGCCGTCCTGAGCCCGTTCGCGGGGAGGGTGGGATATAAATCTGAAAAATAAATAAAATAAAAAATAAATAAAATAAAATAGCCACCAGACCTCCGCTGGGCAGGATGCAAACTTAGACCTGTAGCCCCCCGGGGCCCAGTTTGATGCTGCAAGAACAGCAGTAGAGATAACAGAACTTAAATTCATCACGAATGTTGGCAAGTTCATGGTCTGTAAAATGATGTTCATAGAAGGGTGTCTGGCATGAACATTTCAAAACTTTGGTGCTGTTTCTGGCAGTTTGTAGTGGTTTGGGCACGGATACATTTTCCAGACAGACTGTCTCTGCTCAATCAAATTGTTTACAGAACTCCAAGGCAATGGGGGACAGAATTATCAGCCTTAGAAACACCAGTAAGAATTCTCCAAAGCTTGACAGGCACTGTTGGCTGCCAATAACAAAGTTCCCATTCTGCTCTAAGGGATCAGAATGCTACATATATGCTCAGTTCCGCTCTACAACCTCTTTTCTCTTGGCTGTTGGCAGTTACAGAGAGAGGCAGGGTACTTCTTAAAAGCAATCTAGCAGAGCACATCCCCTCGTGATTGAGAACTCCTCTCCCCTGCTGCGGTTCTCGTATTAGGTGGACTCAGGGGTCTGAACCACCCTATCTCTGCTCATACTGAACAGAGGGTTTCTTGGCTGAGGACCCACAATTTGACTGAGAACTCCTCTCCCCTGCTGGGATTAGGGGGTCATGTGGACTCAGGGTCCTCAGCCATCCTGTCTCTCTGCTCATGCTGAGCAGAGGGGCTTAGCTAGTGGGTTCCTCGGCTGAGGGCCCACATTTTATACCCTCCCACTGCTCCTGATTGTGAATGAACCCCTCTGTGAACCATTCCCTCTGTGCCATGAGTAGGGATGGGCACGACGCAGCTCACCAACTAAAGTTCATGATGAATGTTAGCTGATTCGTGGTTTGTGAACGGAAGTTCATGGTGGCTCTGCTGCCATGAACCTTCATGAACTTTTAGCACTGATTGTGGCTGTTCATGGCAGTTCATGAATGAAGACAGACTGGTGCTGATCAATTAAACTGTTTACAAAACTGCAAGGCAACAAGGGGGGTGGAATTCCTCAGCCTTGGAAACACCAATAGCAGCCCTCCAAACCTTAACCGGAGGAGGAAGAGGAAGAAGAGAAGAAAGAAGAGGAGGAGGTGGTTTTATACCCCAGTCTTCACTACCTGAAGAAGTCTTGGAGTGGCTTACAATTGCCTTCCCTTCCTCTCCCCACAACAGACACCCTGTGAGCTAGGTGGGGCTGAGAGAGCCAGGGAGCCAAAGATTCAGTCCACAGGTCAGGGAAAAGGAGGGTCTGGAGTTCAGGGTCCAAGGCTTGGAAGCTGGGGCAGGATATGGGGCCTGGGTCTCTAGCTTGAAAGCACTCACAGGTTAAACAGGACAGGGTGCAAGGCAAGATAGCGCTCTGGTCGTTGAGTGGACTGTGAGGGCGAGAAGTCCCACCAGCATGGGGTGGTGTTCACAGTCCCCTCTGTACTGATCCGGTTTTTTTTCCATCTCCAAGGAGCTCAAGTATGTTAGGATAAGAGATAATGCCTGATCAGATAAAAGATTTCCACCTAGATCTCACAGGGTTTGATTTGACTCTCCAGCCACCCCACTGCATTGTCTTGCTTTCTAGAAACAATGACGTTCTCAAATAAACAATGAGATTTGACTATATAACAGTGTCACTGAAGACCAATGAAACTAAAAGGGAGTAAGGGCATTTCACTCACTCTGAATTAACTTTATTTATTCTCTATAAAGTTGTCCCCTTGCCAAATCTCATTGGCTATTTTTCCTGGAAGAGAAGACTGGCTTTATAAAATAAAAAGGTGTTCCTACAGTATACAACTGGGGCTGTGAACAGACTTTTCCTGGGCGTGCCACCAAATTTCTTTTTTCTTTTTCCTTTGCTGCAATTTCAGTTGCTCCATAAGGGTCACAGCACATATCAGAAGAAAAAAAAAATCATAAAAAAAGTCAACCATCAAAATAACTGAAGGGAATGGAAACCAAAATGTAGTCCAGATCAGTAACCAGGGGTCCGTGGAGCGGGAGCGCACAGGAGCGCAGCTCCGGGAGTGAGGAGCCCAGGGGGCGGGCACATGACCAAGCCCCGCCCCCTCCTCGGCTTCCCCGAGCAGTGCAGAGGTGCAGCACACCGGGGAAAGCCCTGCTGGGATCTTTATTGTTTTTAATGTTTTGTTTTAATATTGATAATTTTATCATTGTTCCTTTTATGACTGTGTGCTGCTTTTCCAGAGACTTGCTCAAGGTGGCATATAAATTTTCTAAGTATACCATTTTTTATCTGGGCACATGGCACATAAGTACTGGAGAAATTTCACCAACCCTTCAGCAGCTTCCACCCCATCAGTTTGGTGTAGTGGTCAGGAGTTGGACTCTAATCTGGGAGAACCGGGTTTGATTCCCCACTCCTCCACATGCAGCTGCTGGTGTGACCTTGGGCCAGTCACAAGTTCTCTCAGAGCTGTTCTCTCATGAGCAGTTCTCAAAAGACCTCTCTCAGCCCCACCTACCTCACAGGGTGTCTTGTTGTGGGGAGGGGAAGGGATGGGTGGTGCACGTGTCCTGGGTATCTCAAGTCTACTTGAAACCTGGTGGTTTCAAGGGGCAGGAAGAGAATGAGGGTGTGTTCTTTAGGCTTATTTTTATTGCACAAAGTATTGGATGGGGAAGGGAATGGAGGAAAAGCAGGTCAGTTTCACTCACCTGTGGAGTGGAGCCTGAGGGGTGGGTGTTGCCTTCTGACACACTTCCGGTATGTTAGGGGGTGTGGCATATGCAAATGAGTTATGCTAATGAGTTATGCTAATGAGCTCCTGCACCTCTTTTTCTATGAAATGACCCCTGTCAGTAACAATAATTACAAATACTCCGACCTCCGTGGAAACTTCATAATAACAAAAAGAACTGAGGAAGTCATAAAGCCAGGGAAAGCAAGCAGACCATCCACAACGGTACATGCCCAAAGACAACCCATTTCCCAAAAATAAAACAAGGAGAACCAAGAACTCTTCCATAGCCCTGCCTGACCAGACCACCACTTCCCGGGGGGCGGAATGGGGGTCAAACAGCAGAGCCTGGGCAGATCTTAAATGAGAGGCAGGATGGGGGACACCAGTCAGCTTTGCCTCAAGCCTGCAGAAACATTTTGTTTTGGACCCTTAACCCTGGACAAGAAAATTACAAAGGGACAGAACAGAATGAAAGGGCTTCAAGACCTTTATTGCAATACATTTAATCACTCTTGGACTTTCTACAGAACCTTCCATGTTTGCCTCAACTTTTGTTTTATGGGAGAATAAGTATGTTTCTGGGCAGAAGGGGATTCCTCATGGAGGATTATCAAGTCCTTTCCTCCCCTTCCGCAGCGGTTTGTTGTGTTGGAGGCACTACAGTGCAGCACCCGGAATTACTAAGGTTACCAACTCTGGCTTGAGAAATTCCTGGCGATTTCGGGGCAGTGACTGAGGGAGAATGACATTTGGAGACGGGAGAAGTCTCAGTGGGGATACGATGCCATAGATTTCATCTTCTGACGCTGCCGTTTCCTACAGGGGAATAGAGCTCTGTAGTCTGGAGATGAGGTGTAATTCCAGGAGAACTCCAGGCTTTACCCGGAGGTTGGTAACTCTAGGCTCCAGTTGTCCTCATACAGGCTCCAATGATACCAGTCCTCTCTGAGGCTGTGGTGTGCACAGTATTGTTACTAGGAGCCCAGAAGACGGCTTCCTGGCTTGTAAGGAGCTGCAGCGCCAGTGCATCTTGTGTGTGAATGATATGATCAAGCTTCCCATTATGTCCAGGGCAAGGTCAGCAGGGAAGAGGTTAAAGGGCCTGTTGGAGATTTTCCCTTCTGTGCCTGATATGATGGATCTAGTTCATGCAAAACAGCCTGAACAAAGTTGAGAAGTATAGAGAGTTACTGCTGCTATGGCCATGAAATACACTGCATGATATATGAGAAGTTAGACAATGCCTATCCAGTTAATCCTGCTTTGGATCAGGCGACAGCAGAATTCAAATCAGCTGGAGAGCTTTGGCCGGTTAAGTCCATATATTTTAAGTATACTGTGAATGCCATCAGGGCAACATCTGCTCCCAGAAGTGCATATAGATTTTTGCATGTAGAAAAAGTCGATTTGTTTTATGTTTATTATGCTGCCATTGATGCATTCTCAAAATGGGGATAGACTCCTTTCCTTTTGTATGCTGAGCTCACACAACTCAGCATTATTGTCGGTTTTATATTAGGAAAACAGTATTTAGTATGACATAATGTGCGCAATGTGAGACACTTCTTAACAGTCCAGTAGTTAGGTGATATTCTGGGTGGAATATCCATTTCCATGTCACATAACTTAAAAAAAAAATAGCTACAGAGACCATGTCTATGACCTAATCACTTGGCGCAAAAATCCTCTTAACTGTATTCAATTAGGAGTGTGTATATTTCACATTACACACAGGAAAATGATGGAGCCCAGGTTATTTGGTGCTTCAGGGGTTAGTTAAATTGAATATGGGTTGCTTAACTGAATCATATCCAGATTAGTAAGCATATATGAACAGCTAGTGATATCTGTCACACTGATGATGAGAGCCAATTAAAAACAACTTGCATTCTCAGTTAAAGTGGTAATAGGAAATTTCACAGTTCAGTACTTCAAAACCTGCATTTAAAAGGCATTTCCCCCAGTCACAGTAGCATAGAATTAAAAATATTGCCACCCCCTCCAGATGTAAATAGTAATTTACTAACATTTAAGAAGCCTCACTACAGTTTTCATGTTACAATCTATTTTGTATCATTCCTTCTCTTGAAGTTCACAGTTGGTCTTTAAATTTCAAACAGAGTTATATCATAAAGGTATCTTTGAAGTGTTGTTGTGACATTTTCATTTCCAAGGGAGATACCTCATTACAGTGTTTGATAATCTTTAAAAAAAGACATCCCCTTGAAAATCGGTATGTGGAGGGGTTTAAAATGTGGATCTTTCTCAAAATACAGAACTATGTTCTTAAAGACATGCCACACCTAAGTACATTCTGATCTGAATGTTCAATAACGGTATGTTACACAAACAAAAATATAAACAGAGAGTACAAAAATAAGTAAAACCAAAATACTTGTCTCAGGTGGCCTACCCCAAAGGATTCTTCTGTCTTTCCTTATATATAATTCAGGAGTGGAGGGACACATTCTGAACATTCCACACACTCCTAAATCAGTTGGCTCCATGATGTGTCACTCAGAAGCTGTCCCTAACCACTTGCTGCGTTGCCTGAGTCCCGCCCATAGTCCCGCCCATCAGCAATTGGCTCGTCAGCCGCCACTCAAGACTACTTGCATGCCATTGGCTGGGGGCTGGGTCTGCTCCACTTCAGCCACTGTTCCCTGTCAGAATTACTGGCAGATGGCTCTCTCTCCTGACAAAGTCAATTTGCTTCCTTGGCTCCTACGTGAGACTAACTTTTCCCTCAGTGGCTGTTGGTAGGCAACCAAGCTTGGTTCTTTTAGGAAAAAGACAAAGGAATGAAACCATTTCCATGCCTTTGTGAGGAACTCATTGGGGCCAGTCCTGACTAGGGTTGCCAGCTCCAGGTTGGAAAATTTCTGCTGAGTCCTTCTGCCCCCCCCCCCCCAATGCTGCCCTCCACAGAATCCACTCCCCAAATCTCCAGTATTTCCCTACTCAGAACTGGGAACCCTACTTTCCCCTCAGTGCCTGTTGCTGGTCAACCAAGCTTGGTTCTGTCACTAAAAGGCCCTTTGTACACCTATTTTGGCCTTTGGGAGAAAACTCATTGGGGCTAGTCCTGACTAGGGTTGCCAGCTCCAGGTAGGGAGATTCCTGGAGTCTATGGAAGCCAGGGTTTGGAGAGGGGAGAGGCCTCAGCTGAACAGAATGCCATAGAGCCCACCCTCCAAAGCAGTCATTTTCTCCAGGGGTGGAAAGATCTGTTGTCTGGAATTCAGTTGTGATACCTGGAGATCTTCAGGCTCCACCTGGAGGTTGGCTATGCTAGGCGTAGCAGTCAGTGCTTCAGAGCAGGGTCTGCTGTGGAAGCTGGCTGGGTTATTTTTGACCAGTCACAGACTTTCAGCCTAACCTGCCTCATAGGATTGTTGTGCAAGTCAAAAGGGGAAGTGGAGAATGATGTAAGCTGCTTTGGTCCCCATTGCAGAGAAATACTACTTTTCCTCCTGGGGAACCATTGTTGCCAATCTCCAGGTGAGAGCTGGAGATCACTCAGAATTACAACTGCTCTCCAGATGGCATTGATCAGTTCCCTTGGAGAAAACGGTGGACTCTGTCCTTATACCCTGCTGAGATGCCCCCCCCCCCCATGACAGCCAATGTGACGTGGCAGTCAGGGCTTCAGAGCATGGTAGAGGCAGCAGGTGTTTGTGGGGGGGAGGTGGAAAGCTGAAGAGCGAGGGGGGAATAAAGGTAGGTTGATGGTTGGCTGGGAAGGAGATAGGGTTGCCAACTCCAGGTGGGAAATTCATGGAGATTTGAAGGATGGAGCCTGGAGAGGGTGAGGTTTGAGGAGGGGTGGGGCCTCGGACAGGTACAATGCCATAGACTTCACCCTCCAAACCAGCCATTTCCTCCTGGGAAACCACTGTTGCCAATCTCCAGGTGGGGGCTGGAGATCACTCAGAATTACAACTGCTCTCCAGATGGCATTGATCAGTTTCTCTGAACAAAATGCTGGACTCTGCGTCCTTATATCCTGCTGAGATGCCCCCACATAGACAGCCAGGGCTGGTGCCAGGCTTTTTTGCACCCTAGGCAAGGCTAGCTACTTGTGCGCCCCCCCCGCTAACCAATTTTCAAAAACTGATGAATTGTAGGAAAAATGAAAAGGACAAAAGTTAAAATTGCTACTTATTTAAAAAAATTGTGAGAATAAGTAATACAACAATTTTTGATTTTCTTTCTCAAACAGAAAACAGTTTTAGCACCCAAATCCTTTTGAATAATCCTGTGAATTCTGATGTTAAAATATAAGTCTCTTGAATGTTTCCGTTTCAGGCACATCAAAATTTCATTTTGCATGCCTTTTCCTTTGCAAATGTTGTCACTAATTCCTTCAGGTCCAGTGCTGTTGCTTCGGTGTGTTTATTAATTTAGCTTGCCATCTCTTGGCAACCTGTGGCTGAGGTAATCTACTGCCCGCCACAGTTGCTGAGTCCCATTGCTGAGTTGTAAGTAGGGTATTTATATAGCCTTAGGGGAAAGTGTGGGAGCAGTTGCAAAGTTCTTAGTGCAGAGATGTATTTTTCCCTGAACTTGCTCCTCTTCACCCTCCAAACCAGCCATTTCCTCCCAGGGAACCAATGTTGCCAATCTCCAGGTTGCCAATTCACTCAGAATTACAACTGCTCTTCAGGTAGCAAAGATCATTTCCTCTGGAGAAAATGGTGGACTCTGTGTCATTATACCCTGCTGCAGGGGTGTCGAGTTTTAAAATCCGGGGGGGGGCTCGGGACCATGTCCCCGCTGCTGCTGCCTCCCCCACCTGCCCACTCCTACTTCCGTCCCTCCCTCCATCCGTACAGGGGCCAGCTGGGCATTTGCTTAGCTGGCTCCTGGATGGAGGGAGGGAGGGAGGGAGGGAGGCAGCCTGGGCAGGGGGGTGGGGGGAGAGAGAGAGGCAGCAGTGGCCCTAGGAAGGGCCCGGGGACACGCAGCAGTGGGTGCTCCATTTTCCCAGGGGGGCTCAGTCCCCCCCAGAAATTTTGGGGGTGGCTCGAGCCCTCAAGCCCCCCCCCCCCATAGTTGATGCCTATGCCCTGCTAAGGTTGCCACAGCAAATTGATGCTGAGTGCCCAAGGTCTTGGCACTCTTCCAGAGCCTCTTTCTAGGGGTCATCTATATATCTAATAGCCAAGGTGCCCTCCATGTGTGGATATCTAAATCCACACATCGGGGGCACTTGGGGGGCAAAGAGATTTTCCTGCACACTTGGGAGACTCCCCAGGTGTGCAGAAAAATCTGAAAAGTTAAAAGAAAATATTCGGGGGATACTTAAATCCCCCCAAAAGTAAAAGAGCATTCCCTGCACATGTGCAGAGAATGCTCTGGGAACTTCCTGTTGCTGTTGCTGCTGCTGCTGGGGGTGGGGAGAGAATGCTTGGCAGGCTGGCAGCTGTGAGCCGCTCAAGCCTCGCCATGGCTGCCACTGGGGGGGGAGAAGGCTTGGCAGGCTGGCCTCACTGCAGCCGCTGGGGGGAGAGGGAGAAGGCTTGGCAAGCCAACCTCACCACTGGGGGGGGGAGGGAGAAGGGCTCACCTGCTGCCACTTCCTCCTTCTCCGGAGCTCCTCCAGCTTCAACATGCCCTGAACTGTGGGGAATACTCCCCCCCCCCAGCGAGTATTGTGGGTCCCACTTCTTGTTGTATTTATTTCCACAATGGGCCTTATTCCTAATAAGGTTATAATCCCAGAATACAAGCATATATCTAATTCCCATGATGGCCCCACCAGGCAGGTTAAAAATGCACAAGATGGGCCCACTCCAGGATAGGGTTATTTCTGCAGATTGGGGAAACTTACAGGTTTGCAGAAAAATCTTAAAATTTATGTGTGTGCACACACACATACAGGGGGTAAACCCACTGTTCAAAATGGAGAAACAATGATCAAGTGCAAACATTGCAATTTTAAAAATAAATGAATATATGCCATCTGAGATCTTGTAAGACTATTCTGTGAGATCTTGACTGCCATTTTGGAGTTGATAGTAGAGATGGTCACAGTTCAGTTCACGGTTTGTGGCTGAACCACAAACTAAACCATGAACCCATATGAACTATCCTGGTTCATATCAGTTCATTAGCCATTTAAAGTTTAAACCTCTGCTTTCTGCTCCTCATAGCTTTTCACAGGGAGCGAGGGTTTCCACATAGCTGAACATTCAGCTGCTTGGTTTAAATGGCTTGGTTTAAATGGAACAGAAAGCAGGGTTTAAATGGTGTGGAGCCATTTAAACCAAATGGCTGAATGGCAGTCCTCACCACTCAGCTGTTTGAAACCTCCTGCTTTCTGCCTCCTGCGAAAACTCACAGGGAGCAGAAAAACAGCTGTTTTCATAAAAGGAGAAAGCAGAGGTAATTTCAAACAATTAAAACATAATCTACGCAATATGAAAACTCACACAATATCAGCTAATACAAGATGGCAGTAAGATACAAGTTGACAAGTGCTCCCAAAAAACTTTTGGCATTTGTGCCCATAGATGAAAACCAGCTACTGGGCAATTGGCAAAAGTAATGCTGGATAAATAATGCAAGGCCGGATAGGGGAGGCCAGTGTAGTTAGGTCCCTACCACCTCAACCATAATCCTGATGGAAAAATCTCAGTTTTTACCAGTCCTGCAGAATTGCATCAAGTCCCACAGGGCCCTGATCTCACTTGAGAGAGTGTTCCATCAGGCCAGGACCAGAACCAAAGATGCTTTGGCTGTGGTCAAGGCTAAGCAGACCACCTTTGGACCAGGGACCAGTAGCAGATGTTGATCCACGGAGCATGAAGCTCTTCAAGGGACATATGGGGAGAGATAATCCTGCAGATATGTTGGTCCCAGACTGGACAAGGGCTTTAAAAGTTAATACCATAACCTTAAACTTGATCTGGTATTCAATTGGGAGCCAATTCAGCTGGTGGAGTACCTGTTGTATGTTGGCTCTTAAAGGTGTCCCAGTAAGGACACACACCACTGCATTTTGGACCAACTGAAGGTTCCAGATGAATCTCAAGGGCAGCCCCACATGGAGCGAATTATAGTAGTCCAGTTGGAGGTGACCATTGCATGAATCAGAGTGGATAAGTCATGGGGAGAGAGATAGGTGACCAGTTGCCTGACCTGCCAAATATGGTAAAATGCTGATCTGGCAACATTCTTTATTGGGGCCTCCACTGAAAGCAAGGCATCAAAATCATGCCTAAACTCCTCACCATTGGTGTTGATGTTAATAATGCCCCAACAAGGGTTGAGAGTTGGATTCCCAATCCCACCCCTCTGCAGATCAGACACAGGACTTCTGTCTTTGATGGTTTTAATTTCAGTTGACTCTGCTTTATCCAGCCAGCCCCAGCTTCCAAAGCCCTGGCCAAAACATCTGGGGTGGTATCCAGCTGGAAGTCCAACAGAAACAGCTGGGTATCATCAGCTTACTGGTAAAAACCCAGCCCAAACCCCCAGAACAGCTGGCAGAGGGGTGCATGTAGATGTTAAATAACATAGGAGAGAGGATTGCCCCTTGTGGGATGCCACATCCTATAGGTTAACATTGTGAAACTCTCTCCCCAAGCACCACCCTCTGTCCCCAACCATGGAGAAAAGAGACAAGCCACTGCAAGGCACTTCACCATATCCCCATGTCAGTGAGGCAGTGGGTCATAAGGTCATAATTGACCGTGTCAAATGCTGTCATCAGGTTGAGTAATAACATCTGTGCTGACCCGCCTCGATCCAGGTGTCTCTGGAGGTCAACCATGAAGGCAACCAATGCTGTCTCCATCCTGTAGTCAGGTTGAAAGCCGGACTGGAATGAATCCAGGCTAGAGGAGTCATCCAGAAAGGCCTGGAGCTGTTTCGCTGCCACTCTCTCAATTACCTTATTCAGGAATGAAAGATTTGACATTGGGTAGTAGTTGACTGGATCGGTAGGTTCCAGAGATCAGTCTCATCACTGCCTCCTTTAAAGTCCCTGGACTTTAACCAGCCAAGATCTCACTAGCCATGATGGACACAGGTCAAGGAAGCAAGTGGTGGGCTTCACAGCAGCCAGTGTCCTGTCAACCTCATCCTGGATGAGTCAGCTGAAGTACTACATGATTGGACCCTAAGGGGCCTCCAGTTCACATACTGTATCAATAGTGGCCAGGAGGTCTTGGCAGAGTGACTAGATTTTGTCTGCAAAATAGCTCGCAAAAGCCTCACAGCTAATTGCCAATTTGCTATTTTTTTTAAATTTCCCTATGAAAGGGAAATGAGCAACCTGATTATTCTAAATAATTGAGCTGGGCGAGAGCTTGCGGATGCAATGGAAGTTGCATAGAATTCTTTCTTTGTGGCTTTCACTGCCACCTCATAGGCTTTCATAAATGTCCTATAAGATGATCTTGCAGCTTCATCTGGAGTTCGTCGCCACACTCAGGGCGTTTTCAGACTGGCTTTTTCCCGGGGCTCACACCGGAGCTAGCACCGGAGCTTCTGGTCAGTTTCGCACCAGTTGCTCCACTGCTCAGGAGTATCCCTGGAGCAAGTAAACACCGCTAGAAACCTGTTTTTCTTGCTCCAGGGATACTCCTGAGCAGTGCGGTGAAACTCTGGAGGAGTTTGTGAGCACGGAGCAACTGGTGCAAAACTGACCAGAAGCTCCGGTGCTAGCTCAGGTGTGAGCCCCGGGAAAAAGCCAGTCTGAAAACGCCCTCACTCTCACTGTCTTAGCTCCTGTTTAATCCTCCATAGCTCCGTGGTGTACCAAGAAGCTAATTTGGAATGTAAGCAGAGAGGGCTTTGGGGATCAATTTCATTGATGGCTATGCCAATCCTCTACCAGTCTATTTAACAAATCACCAGGGGGCATTGGATCCCACAGAGCATTCTGGAAACCAACTGGATCTATCAGTCTTCGTGGGTGAGCATAAACCAGCTCACTGCCTAAACAAGGGGGAATTGGGATACTCAGCCGAGCCTTCAGGACAAAGTGGCTTGACCATAGCATTGCATCGATGGCATCTGAGTCTGCATTTATCCCCATCCCAATAATCAAGTCCAGTGTGTGGCCTGCTTGATGTGTGGGAGCTGACACAAATCAAGAGACTGCCAGTGCTGCCATGGATGACACCAGATCCCTAGCCTGCAAACATTTTTATGGAACCTCAGAAATGGTCTTGCTTTGGTTGATGTGAGAGAGCATATGTAAGCACAACAAGCTACAGTCCTCAAACTGCATAAATGCTTTAAAAATATCTCTAATAAATGTTGGTTATGTAGTAACAGTGTGGGTACATTTTTCCATATGTGGTGGGGATGTGACGTAGTTCAAAAATATTGGGCAATGGTTAAAAAAATGATTAAGGAAATTATGGATCTAGAAGTACCGCTAGCCCCGGATATATTCTTACTGAACATGTTCCCGGATGGTCTGGCAAGAAATGACCAAAAACTGTTGGCCTATATATTGACTGCCGCGCGCATCGCCCGGGCCAAACAATGGAAAATGTTATCACTCCCGGGAAAAGAAACTCTAACTGCTAAATTACTAGACTGGGCGGAAATGGTAAAATTGAGCTTTTTGTTGAATCCAAGTGTTAAATTAGATCCCATGACAATATGGTCAAAATTGTATTCATGGTTGGAAATGTGTGTGGCTCATTGAATATCTATGTTTATTTGTATATGGAATGGAGTTAAAAATGGGGAAAAAATGGAAAAATAAATTAAATAAATTAAAAAAAGAGTTTAATGTTCTTTTAGCTATTAGACAGCTTGGCAACCCTACATTTTACATTTTTTGCATAAGTAAGGAACCAGGGCAGGTATGTCCTTTAGTACCTGAAAGTTCTGCCTAACTTCCTGTTATAAAACATAACTTTTCAGTCATTAGTGTCTGGAAGAGATTTTTAGCCTCCGACAACTTTACTGTATTAAATGTACCCCAAATTAATTAACTAATTGTCTTGCATCTAAGGGAGAAATTGACTGTTGTCTACTTGTTATTGTCACGTTCATTCACACACTTTGAAAATGTCAAAGAGTTTTAAAATAGACAGTTTTACCCAGCAGGAATTACACATAATAATGCCTCTGCATAAAGCTTAACAAGTCCACACAAAAAAAGATGAACTGTTGAGTTTCAAAAAGAGCACTGCACCGTTTCAAAACTATGCACAAATGTCATTGTTGCTTGCCAGCTTGTCCAGCCTTGTGAATTATTTAAGTGGCTGAGCTTTCTCCCAGTATGGACATTAAAAATACATACAGGAACATGGCTGTTTTATAAGTCAGATCTATAACTTCTGAGTTGATTACCAGTTACCAAGAAAAAAAAAGAGCTTTATCAAATGCACATGTAGCCCAATGAGAGACGATATTGTTGTAGGATATCCAGTGACTGGTACGTTTTGCTGCTGTTCATAAATTCATTTTCTGAATGAAGTACTCTGTTGGAGAAGGCTTATATATGCGTGTGTCATCAAGCTGCAACTGATTTATGGGGACCCCTGCAAGGTGCTTTCAAGGCAAGAGATGAGCAGAAGTGGTTTGCCATTGCCTTCTTCTGCTGAGACTTCCTTGGTGGTCCCCCATCAAAGGACTGACTCTGCTTAGCTTCCAATGGTATCAAACAATGGTTGCAGCCATACACACTAAATAATCCACTTTCAATCCACTTTCCGTGCACTTTCCAACTGGATTTTTCCAGTTCACAAAGTAAAATCCAGTTGGAAAGTGCACGGAAAGTGGATTATTTAGTGTGCGTGACCACAGCCAACATCATATCATTCTACATCCCGTGGATATGGCTTACATACAACAAATATAATTCCATTTTTTAATGTTTTCACTCAATAGTTCAATAATTTTAATAATAATAACTCAATAATTTTAGGGCAATGTACATAATCTCCTCTCAACTTCTATTTGACCACAAAATAATCCTTGAGATATATTAGGCTGAGAGATGGTCAGTCAGTAAATTTCATGACCAGCTAAAGCAGGGGTGTCAAACATGTGGCCCGCAGGCTGGCTCAGGCCCTTGGAGGGTTTCTATCAGGCCCACAGTGAAACTGGCTGTTTCCTGCTTCCTTTTCCAGTTCTGCTGCTATGTGGCAGCTTGTTTTACCAGACTCTCTCAATTGCACAGGAGAGATAGATAGGCAAGCCTCTCCTGTGAGATTGAGAGAATCTGGTAAAGCACTGGCTGAAGCTCCACCCCCTCCTCTTCCGAGGGGGAGGGGGGAACCAACCAGAGCTTGCTTCCTGGCCAGACTACAGGAGACAAAGGGAAGCCTTTCTTTCCTTCCACTGGCTGAGGCTCCTCCAGGCTTGTTTTGCTGGGCTGCCTCAATCACACAGGAGAAGTACCAGGCACCTTTAAGACAAGCAAAGTTTTGTTCAAGGTATGAGCTTTTCTATGCCTTGCTACAGTGTGTATGTAGTCTGTTGGGCTCCTTATGATGTGTGTGTGTGTGTGTGTGTGTGTTGTTGGGCTCCTTATGCCAGGGCTCTCCTGGGTGCAACTGGGTTGCCTCCCCATTTTCGCTGTATTCATGCCCTCATGATCCAGCTTTCTCAGTAAGAAAGTAATGTGAACTATTTTAGAGGAGGAATAACAACAAGCCAGTGAGGTGGATTAGGCTGAGAGTGTGTATCTAAACCAAGTTCATCCAGCACATTTCCTTTGTAGGTAGTTGTAGTTATTTCTCTGGGGAAGACTATAGTTTTGCAGACAAACACATAGCCCTCAGTCTGTGTCAGGATGCCTTCGCATGTTCTTGACCAGCACATGAAGCAACTTACGTACAAAAGCTTGCAATACCCGGCCATTTCATGTTTTCCTCTGGGTCCTAGGCTCAGAATACTGAACATGATATTTCTGTAATGAATGTCAATAAATCAAAAGTAGAATTGCAGCTTACAGTTACACACCTGAACAGATTGCTACAGCACAGACATTTTGATGCAATAATTCAGAGCAAGAGGTGTCAGTTATCAAAGACTGTCAAATAGACAAAATATTGCAAGAGTGCTAGTGTTTTAAGCGTGCTTTATTTAACGTTTAAAAAAATCTTTGTGTTCGTCTGTGTCCTTTATAAAGTTTATGTCTCCACTACCTGGCACTAAATGTTATGACACACATGGCCCTGCCCAACATCTCATTTATGTCAGATCCGGCCCAGAGTTAGTTCCACACCCCTGAGCTGGAGGATGTAAACCCAGGTCCCCACAGTCCAACATTATCTACGGTATCACCAAGGCTCTCTTTATAATGCTTTTGAACATCTGGGTGGTATTTCACTAGTTGACTTTTTGATACCTCATGTAGGTATCATCTGCTGAAGGCCTGGACTCTGATATGCTGATTTAGCACATTTGAATCCTATTATTACCTATGCACAGTCTCAAATCATCCCTCAATAATTTATATGGCAGATGGGAAATCATGGAAGCATTTAAAAAATCAGCTCCATCCACATACACAGCCTCCTCAAGCAACATAAGCACTCTACAAATGAACTGGCTCCAACCACTGAATGTGCAATTGCAGCTCATGAGCACAGGGTCTTTCAATTATAGGAAGTATACACCTGTAGGTTCCTTCCCCATTATCAGGAATGTTTTTTTTTTTAAACAAGCTGTGTTCCTAATTATGGGACAAGTTTACATGAGCATACTTTCTACATGTTTAGACTCCATACTCATGTGCCAGCAAATGCATGTAATGTCATCTGTTGAGGACTACAGACTCTATTACGGCAGCTACTAACTCCTGCATTTTCAATGTTTTACTCAGCCTAAACCATGGATGATCATCCATGTTGACAATTTCCTAAGCAATGAATTAGATCTAAAAATTCTGGAATCCTAAATCAAATAGAGTGGCTTTTAACCATTTGCCTTCAAGTTGGACTTGGTGTTCCCAAGTCCAGACAAAACCCAATTAACAAATTTAATTAATATTTTAAAAGGCTTTTTAATTATGGTAGCCATGTGAAAGAGAAGGCAGGATACATACCACACCAATTTCAAGGGAGTCATATGAATGTACATTTTAATTAAGCATGCTTGAGCATCTGCCAGTCTGGCTCATGTCCAGCTCACCAATGATGAACAGGGAGCTGATGGTTCAGTGAGCTGTTCAGACATCTCTGAGAGACTCTGAATGTGTTCATTTCACATGATTATACTGAGTCCTTTCACAATTACTGTGCTTTTTAGCAGCAGCCTCCACCACAACAGCCTCTGTCCCAATTTCAAAAGGTGCAGAGTTAAAAGGGAAAAAAATCAGTTTGAACTGAGACCTACTATTTAGATGTCTTTGTGCGCCTTTGGTGTCTACTCACTGTGATCATGAAACTGTTCTTGATTTTGTATAAATGTAATATTTTTTTCTTCCAGTTTGACCCAGTTGTGCTGTTGCCTTATAGTAGAAATAGTGTGACGGTATGATAGTGCCAGGTTCATTGTTTGTTTGTTTTAAACGAAACGATGGCAAGACATCCAGAATGTCCTAAGTCAGGCTGTGGGGCTCCGGTGTCATATTTCAGAGTCTGCAGTAGACCTGCTAGGCAAGGTCAGGAAAGGTGGAGGAGGAGGAGGGAGGAGGGAGGAGGAGGTGGTTGGATTTATATCCTGCCCTTCACTCACTCGAAGTCTCAGAGCAGTTTACCAACTTCTTTCCCTTCCCCTCCCCTCAACAAGCACCCTGTGAGGTAGGTGGGGCTGAGAGAGCTCTTTCCCAAGCTGTCCTTGAGGGAACAGCTGGTACAGAGTTATGGCTTGCCCAAGGTCATCCAGCAGGTGCAAGTGGAGAAGTAGGGAATCAAACTCAGCTCTCCCAAATTAAAGTCCGCACACTTAACCACTACACCAAACTGGCTCTCAGTTTGTAGAGAACTCAATGTCCGATAACAGTCCAGGAGTCAGAGTTACCCGGCAACAGCAACCAGATCAACAAGGCCAGGAAAAGAGATTTCAGAGAGTGGGTTGTCAAGAAGCACTTCAGGAGTCAGAATGGTCAAGGAATCATCTGGTCAGCAGCAGCAACTTCAGCGTTTAGCAAGACATTGTGTCCATGCCCATAAGTTCCCCTCCTGTTGTTGATTCTCTGTAGCTGCTGGCCTTGTACGTACCCAGCTCCTGCAATTACTCATTGTTCTGCTTCAGGCAGGTTCCAGCATTCGTGGTGTTAACTCAGGCAGATAGCTGGAGCTGGTTATCAGAGGCAGGATGCCAGAGTTGACTGAACAGAGTCCATAATTACATGAGAGTTGTCTGAGCAGGCCAAGGTGAGTTTTCCAGAAAGCAGGGTACAGCAATGGTAAGTCGGCATGCAGAGTAAATATGTTGAAGCCATGCTGAAGGGCTCTTCCACCATACTTTTATATGCTTGGAGCCCTACCTCATGCCTCTGACAGCTGCTTCACATCTCCTCTGGTGATGTCCCTTCTTCCTCTGCAACTAATTGCTGGTGCTGAGCTTTGAGCCGGGCTGACCTGCATCAGGACTGTAAATCCCCTCTACACCCACGTTGCTCTTACAGACCTGCAGATCCTGGAGGAGAAAGGGCAGCTGGCTGACCCTGAACTTTCAGGTCCAGGCTGGGGGATGGAGCACACATCTGATTGCCTCTTAACTATGATTCCTCATCTGGTTGCTCAGCTGCAGCTGCCTAGTGGCCGATAGGCACGAAATCCAGCTCTTCTTCACCACAGGAGTTAGAATGGTCTCAAGGGCCTGGCTGTTCCATGACACCCATCTTCAGTGTCAGTCAGCAGCTGACATTGGGCTTAGAGGTGAGTACTCCTAGGCACAGCCTGTAAGTCCTGCCTGAATCTTTTCTTGCAACATTCTAGTGTCCCAGCCCCACTGCTGGACCTCCTGAGGGCACCTGGTGTTTTTGGCCACTGTGTGACAAGAGTGTTGGACTGGATGGGCCACTGGCCTGATCCAACACTGGCTTCTCTTCTGTTCTTATGTTCATTCCAAGAGGGCTGGTGACCAATGCTCCCTCTAAGCCGTGGAGTCTTGGGAGCAAAAATTCTACTTTGTGAGCTACTGACATTAAAGTTGTGAGTGAGCAATTTGGCTACTGCATAAATTAATTTGCTCTGGAGCCATCTTTCCTGAGCCAAGAGAAAAAATTGTGAGCCGGAGGCTAAAAAATGGTGAGCTAGCTCACACTAACTCAGCTTAGAGGAAACACTGCGGGAGACTCTGGAGAAGTGGGAACAACTGGCCAGCCTTTGGCTGTGGATTAGAGCTGGAGGGCTGAGGTGGCCCTGCATCCACTCTTGGCTGCAGGTCAGGGAGTGCCTGAATATCATCCCCCTGTTTCTCTATGGCTCTTTGCTACAGGCTGGCCACACTGGGCCCTTCTGAGGAGTCTTCACGGTCACTAATCCTTGGCTGGTCCATGACACAGAGGTTGAACAACAGCAATTAAAGTTGCAATAACCTGGCCTTGTTAAAAAAAGGGGCGACTGAGCAGGTGCAAAGCTCCCTGACATGAACTTTAATGGTGACCATTGAGGCAATGCAATCATCAGCTCATTTTACATCTAGCCAAGGGAGCTGAGCAAGATACATTTAACTGGCGATAATGCTCATGTTGAAGTCTGCAGCTTGCCTAACTTGAATTAGATCAACCAACTATTGATTACAGGTTTTATTATTCAAAGAGTGCCCCTGTTTGAAGGGGGGGAGGGAGAACCTAGTAAGGAAAGTCAGGAATGTAAGCAAGAATAAGAATTGTTGGCTATAATAATATTTCAGCATATTTCTGGTACATATTATTTGTTGTCCATACAAACATGCTGTTTCCTTAAAAAGATTACAGGCAAATGTTCTTCTTATCATTTCCTTTTGCTCAACAGAATTAGCTCTTTCCAAGTCACCCCTGATTATCAAACCTTTATACAAATCTCATTGTTTATTAAATGTACTAAGGAAAGGCAATGAAGTAATTATACCTTTTGGAATCATCACTTTTTGTTAACTGTCAACTACAGAAGTAACAGGCAGCCTATGAAGCATTGTTAGTGATTTTTTTTTCTTTCAAAAACCACTTACTTGACGATTTCCTCCAGTAAATGCTGCTCAAAGGCATTTATTGAAGTGGAAGAATAAAACTTTGGAAGTAAAAGAAAACTGGTGCTTTCATGGAAAAAAACCTAGGCCCCGTCCACACGAGCAAGATAAGCCAGACGGGAAGTGACTCAAATTTAAGCCGGTGCAATTTGCACCGCTTTTGCAGGATCACACAGGTCCATGGACCTGTGAGGGCGAACTGTCGCTGCGTGATCACACGCAGCCGTGGGCGAGTTGGGTTTTTTTTTCCGGCTGTTTTCAGTGCGCTTATCTGCTTCTACAAGGGATCGATGACTTGCCTGTCCACCCTTGGGATCATCCAATGATGTGCATACTGGGATGGGAGGGGGAAAACCCCCCAAAAAGCCTGCTCCCCAATGCCACTTGTTTGCTCTGGTGTGATCACACCAGGAAAGGTCAGTTCTGGGCCGTCGCAAACCATTTGAGACTGCCCTTTCACTGGTAGCTAAATAAGTCGATTCCCCACCGGCTCAAAGTGGTTTGCGACACTTTGACACCAGTTGCAGGATGCTTCCCAGATGTGCTTGTGTGATCACGCCACTTTGAGCCGGCGGGGAATCGTCCTTCTTGTGTCGCAAATGGGTGCGTATGATCACGCCCCATGTATGACCCAGCAAATGACCCAGACTGTAGTTACTTTAATTTTCTCCTCCAGTTTTCTGCTACTGTTTACTGGTCTCCTAACATCTGAACACATGAAGCTGCCTTGTTCCACGCAATCCAGTGGATTTTTATATCCAGCCCAGTACATTTCCCCTGTTCCAGTCCTCTATTGTTTCAAAAAGTCACTCTGTGGTGAAGTGCTGTGCTCCTTAGTCATTCCAGTTGAACTAGGAGAATTTCTTCAACTGATTGTAAAACATGCACAACACCAGTTTTCTGTTCCTTCACTTCCATTGTCTATCTCTTGCTTTTTGTGTTTTCAATTCACACTCAAATATGGGTGAAACACTACAGGAAAGCAACCTTGTTGGGACTGTATGATGGTCTCAAGATTCTTGCCTGTTATCATAGGCGTAGAGTACGGGGGGGCTCGAGGGCTTGAGCCACCCCCAAAATTTCCGGGGGGGGGCTCAGCCACTCCCGGGAAAACGGAGCGCCTGCCGCCACGCCTCCCCGGGTCCTTCCGAGGCCTGGCCGCCACTGCTGGAGAAGGAGAGGGAAGGGGTGGCGGGCGGGCGGGGGGGAGAGGAAGGCACCGGCAGCAGTGGCTGGCGGGCCTCAGAAGGGCCCGGGGAGGCGGGGCAGTTTCCCAGGGGGGGAAGGAGCCCCCCCCCCGGATTTCCAAAAGTCTACGCCCTTGCCTGTGATATTCAGCTGATGTGCACATGTAGTCCTGTATAAAGAATCCTGCCTCAGCCATACATCCAACCATATCAAGACGGGTCACTTGATTTTTTAAAAACCCATGAACATCTGCATATCTGTTCTGCAGAGAGGAGAAGACTGCAAGAGTACTGAAGGAGCTGTGCCCACGTCTAATCCTCTGAACAAAATCTGAAATAACAAATGGAACAGTGGAGGGCTCCTAATGCATCCGTTCCACTTTGGGAACATGACCAATTTAAAACACTAAAACCGGCAAAGAAACTAAAGTAGAAAAATTCTAAAAATATTTCTAGCTGTTCTGACCAACAATAGCTCCCAAGCTCCCTTTACCAGCCCTAATAATTTTGATCCTTTTTATTGGAAAAAAACAGTCATTCAATCGAAAAACCTGGCCATACAAGCTATGTGCTCAGCCACTGAGTATCAGCTCTATTTCCTGTCAATGGGAGATGCTTTAACTAGAGATCCTGGAAACTGAACCTGGGAATCTATGCATTGTGAAGCACGTGTTTCACCATTCCCTTATAAGCGTTATAAAAATAAATTTATGCCTATGTCGTTTCTTGTCAAAAGGCCTCATATTTTTTTAAAAAGTAAGACGCCAACAATCATTTGCCATATTTGCAGCTTATCCTTTTTCCAGTGAGCTCAAAGCCTGGACCTAGCTTATTGTGGGAATGTGTGAGCCTCTCTGACCTTTAACATCTTCCAGGGAACCCTTGTTATTGATAATTTCTCTTTGAGAAGCAAATGATCCCCAGACCAGAGATCTTCTCCAGAGAGGTTTGTTCTGTTGAACCGACTCCTTATAAGGCTCTATCAGATAACCTCACTGCTTACCTTTAACGAAAAGCCCTTAAAATGTGGATTTTAAAAAAATATAACCAGGCATTTTAATAATTGCCAGAGCTCTGTTGCTATTTTTTGTCTGTGTTGGTGGTGGTGGCCATCTTGTTTGGATATCACTGGCTTCCATGCAGGTAGTTAAATGAAATATATGCAATGGGGCCAACCACAGCTGCCATTTATAATTATTGTGCATGGGTGAACATTGCAAAAAGCAAACTTAAATTGGCATTTTAGGCTACTTATATATTTATTTTATTAGTTTGACTTATACCCCGCCCTCCCCACAAGCAGGCTCAGGGCGGCTCACGTATTAGTTTCCAGTGATCATTAAAATACACAAAGTCATAACAACCCAAAATGACATACAAAAATTGGCAGAGGCCAAGCAGTGGCCGCCAGTAACAAAGGCAGTCAATGAGAGTAGGAAATTAAGGAGTGGAGGAAGTGATCTAGATCTTTTGGGGAAGTTGCAGCCAGTGATGGGTGAGGGGGCTTGTGAGATTTCCCCTCCCCCACAACACTTGAGAGCCAGTTTGGTGTAGTGGTTAAGTGCGCGGACGCTAATCTGGGAGAACCGGGTTTGATTCCCCACTCCTCCACTTGCACCTGGCTGGACGACCTTGGGCAAGCCATAGCTCTGTACCAGCTGTTCCCTCAAGGACAGCTTGGGAAAGAGCTCTCTCCGCCCCACCTACCTCACAGGGTGTCTGTTGTGGGGAGGGGAAGGGAAAAGGAGTTTGTAAGCCGCTCTGAGACTCCCTTGGGGAGTGAAGGGTGGGATATAAATCCAATCTCTTCTTCTTCTTCTTTTTCAGTTTAAGCGTTCTTGGACACAAAAGAAATAAATAAGTCTTATGCTAAGTAAATGCATATAGGTTCCAACCATAATAAGCATCTTCTACAGAAAGCACATTGATGTGATTTGATAGTTCCTCACAAGTACATCCATTGGTTTAAAAGGAAAGCATGCTGAAAAATTGACCTAATGTTTGAAGAGCTATGGGGGTTGCTCATGTTTTGCTCTCCAGTTTTTCAGTTTGAACAAGGAAAACCCAGGTGTGGATGTTGTGAAGGCTGGAGTTTTAAAGACCACTTAAGCAGAAGTAGCATTCTGCATAGTTCAACCAGGGTGGTTTCTACCCTAACATTCTACTGACAGACTGGATCCAAATTGCCTTCTAAATGAAGTATAAGACATGAGGCAAACAGGATAACCCCCCTTCCCCATGATTTCTGTTCACTGCAAACGATAAAATAAATAAAGAGGTTCTCTAATAGGGTTGTCAGGTCCCTCTAGTCACCAGCAGGGGATGGAGATAGGGTTGCCAGATCCAGGTTTGGAAATATCTGGAGAATTGGGGACTGAACCTGGGGAGGACAGGGACCTCAGTGGGGTACAATGCCACAGAGTCCACCCTCCAAAGTATCCATTTTCTTCAGGGGAAATGATCTCTGCAGTCTGGAGATGAGCAGTAATTCTGGGGGAACCCAGTTCTCACCTGGAGTCTGGCATCCCTAGGGCTTACAGGTAACACACAGGATCTCCTGGGCTAATTAAGCTAGAATGTTTCAGATGTTAACCCTTGAGTGCACAGAACAGTTAACTGTCAAGTCTGTGTTCTTGAGGTGAACACTGGCCTTCCCTCAACCTCAGAATTCTCACACTGTAAATGTGAGCTCCTCTCAGGAACCAATCATTTACTAATTTCCTCTTAGAAATAGGGCTTTGACATGACTAGTGTTGCTGAGAGCCAGCATACTATAGTGGTTAAAGGTGGCAGACTGTAATCTGGAGAATGAGCTTTGATTCCTCACTTCTCCACATGAAGCTGGCTGGGTTACCTTGGGCCACTCACGCTCTCTCAGAACTTTCTCTGCTTAGGGTAGTGAAAGGAGAGTACAAAATCCAGCTTTTCTTCTTCCTCTCATGTTCATTCTGGTAGCCTGCTTTATCAGCCTACCCATCTGTAACCCTACAGAACCCTACCGCCAAACATTCACTGCTTTAGTCTGCCTACACATAAGGCGGACTCTGAGACCTAGATAATCTCCCCTTGACAGGTTCTCTCCCAACTAATGCTCTGGAGATGCAAACTCTCTCATCTAAACTGACAGTATAACAACTTTTTGTCTCTTACTCCCCACTCCCATATGGGTTCTTTAGTCATCTGTGGGCCCTGATTGGTGGCATCTATTATAAATATGTTTGTGATTTTACAAATAAAACTCCCGGCCTAGTTGGATCAATGTTGATATTACTGACGGATGCAGAGCGTAGTCACACATATCAAAACTGATTTCCTTTTAGCCCAAAACTTTTAAAAAAGCATTCTCTATTTGATCTTGATTATAAATCTCCTGACACTGGTGTATTCAGGGGCAAAGGACCTTGATTAAAAGAACCTTGGTTTTGTATTATTTCCAGAAAGTTCTCATCCATTCCTAAGTTACACAGACATCTGGATATCCATTTTGCTTATTTCAGACTGAATTTCATCACTGTTGGTCTGCCTCAGGAAATGAGCACAGTCTTACCTTTCCCCTTTCTTTCTCCATCACCTTTGAACAGTCCAGTGTTTCTAGTAACAACACTTCTCAAAATATACCTAGTTTCTAACCTCCGAGCAACAATGTCTTTTATTCAAATGAAAAGCTTATCTTCAAGGAAAAAATGGGCAATTTCTGCACCTGGGTTGCACTATTTACATGTTTGATTAACCGTACACAACTAAAAAGCACCATTCTAATCACATAGATGAATACTATGTACAATTCTTTTTTATATATAAAGAATTTTTTATTTTATATCATCAAACAAAAAACAAACAAAACAAACATAAATGCATACAAATTGGGGGTTCCATGTACATCTTTGTTGTGTCTGATATGTTACCTCATACATTATCTGCTTGTATATTGACCATTTTTACCACCATATATTTTTTGTATACCTATTTTGCATTACAATCAAAAACACAGTCCAGAAATTCTTTTAGTACAGTTATATGTCAATATTGTTTATTTATTTTAGTCTTCCAACCGTTTGTAAAATCTTGTCCATGTGTTTTCAAAGCTTCCTTCATCTTGTCCTCTCAAAATTAAAGTTAGTTCGTCCATCTCTGCAGTTTCAAGTATTTTATTCATCATTTCTTCTTTTGAAGGCTCTTCATTTTTCCTCCAATACTTGGCATATAGAATTCTTGCAGTAGTCACTACATGTATAATAAAAGTCCTGTTTTTTTCCAGTTTTCTGGCATTATATTCAATAAAAACAATTCAGGTATAAAAGGTATGGTAAAGTCTATCATTTTTTGTAACATTTCATGAATCCAAGACCAATACTTTTTAACTCTATCACATGTCCACCACATATGAAAAAATGTACCAACAGTCTTTCGACATTTCCAACAATCATTTGGTAAATCAGGATAAAACCTTGCTAGTTTATCTGGAGTCATGTATCATCTATAAAACATTTTGTAAATATTTTCTTTATATGACATTGCTTTGGTAATTTTTACATTTGTTTTCCATACCTGTAACCATTGATTGAAGTTGGGGGCCTGCCTTTCCCCATATGTTCCCCAGAGAGCACTGAGGTCAGGGTCGCAAAATCGCCTGACTCTTCCCTGCCCGAAAGACGCCAGATTGGCCGCCACCAGCGCTAGGGCCTTTTCAGCGGCGGTGTTAGCCTGATTGCCTTTAGTTATGATTAATATTAATTAATATTGGGGGATATTGATATTACAAATATAGCAATAGGCAAGATGGGAGCAATTACACAGGGGTCCCGCTTCTTCCAGAAATACCAGAAATGGACGCAGAGACCAGTTTCAGGTTGAAATGGTTTCTTTTACTTAGGGAATTGTCACAAACAAACCACACACACAGGCTCACAATGTATTCTTTTGAAATAGGTTTGGGTTGGTGAACACTTCTAGTGGTGAGACCCATTTTGGTATCTTAGTATTGGACTTTCCATTGAATATATAGAGGTTGTGGACAGGGCAGCAGTCACAATTCTGCTCCCTTCCTTGGCAACTCAGTATACGCACAATATGTTTTTGAGAAGGGTATATATATATATATACACACACACACACATATATATACATATATATATATATATATACATACATCTAAGCAGTATAAAACACACATGAAATTGTATATACATACAATTATGGTTGACTAAATAAAATGTCAGTACTTTGGCATATGACAGCTGGAAACTTTATAAGAAGATGGCTTTGCAATATTCCTCTGAGTACCCTGAATTACACAATGTTCTATGGTAGTGAAATCAAGGACAAAATGACCTCTTTAGCCCATCAGTCTAAGCAGTTTTAAGGGGAATCTTAAGAACGTGGCAGCTGCCAAGACACCTAGCTCCAGGGACTGCTGAAAAGTATTGATGAGTAATGAGTGATTTGAAGGTCCATTTCAACTGTTGTTAGGGTGAACTTCTTTAGAGGCACTCATCCTGACCACAATGAAATGAAGGCCACAGACTTAATTATGGTGGAATCATTTACCATGCCACAGTGTCATCAAACAGTAATGTATATTATTGAAGTTAATGGGGGTCATCCAACTAAATCTACAATATCCTCCTGGTATAACTATTGTGGATCCTTGACTACTTATTTCACAGGTGGTGATTGTCCTTATATTTGAGGATGTACATAGGTACCAGTACAGCTAAGAGTATCTGACAGATATTATTGTCTTTGCACACTGTGTATCACATCCTGGTGTGGTACCTGTCATATTTTTTAAAGCCCATTATTGTCAGATGAAATGCAGCAGCAGTCTACATGTGTAGAGAGTAAGAGGTTTCACTCGGTCACACTCAGAACATGTCTAATATAAAGTTTGGCAATAGATTATACAGTTTGTAGATGAAATTCCAGGTGGCTTGGTTTTAGCAAAGAGCCTTCCCTAACATTTAACAGATACCATTCCACTGCACGCTTGCAAAAATTCAATATTTACTATATGTGTTTTCAATAAACATTTGGAATGTAATTAAGCTACAGTCAGTTTTCTATTGGAAGAGCTCCCTAAAAGGTATCTTATCAATTTCTCTTTGACACTGAAATTTCGGGGCTGTTATATAAAAAAAACAATCAATAACTTTAAATCAAAATGTTCTTATTTGGCTTGAAGTGGTTAAACTGAAATTGTTCTCTAAGGGCCCAGGAGTTAATAAATATGTATTCATTCTTTATGGCACACTCCTGTGGATTGTCAAAGAGAATAAGAATAACCCAGAACCCCCAAGCACTGGAGTTCTCTCAGAATTAAAACTGAGATCAGTTCCCCTGGAGAAAATGGTGGCCTTGAAGGGGGAATTCTATGGAGTCACATTCCACTGAGTTCCCTCCCCTCCCTAGAGGGCAGATTCCATGGCCTTCCTGGTGAGCTCCCAGCCATCACCACACTCTGCCATCCCCCAGGCACCACACCCCAAATCTCCAGGGATTTCCCAGTCCGGGGTTGCCAGCCCTTGGCACAGTAGTGTTAGGACTTTTGTCCAATGTTCAAGAAAATTCAGAGTAATGGATCTTGCTTTTCTGGAAAGAAGAGATAGCTTCTTTTAGTTTAAAAGAAACTTTATTACTAAAGGGAAACGGGATTAGCTACAAATAAACAAAACATGCTTACTAAGCAGCATTGTGCTGCGTCTGCACACTAAGACATCCTACTACAGAGTGAGAGAGATTATAATGGAGGATCTCTCCTTCTTCTTGACCCCTGAAAGGAAACACCTGATATCATTGACCAATTAGCAAGACAGTACACCTTTAGGTTTCCGGGGCTTAGAGTTAATTGGCCAGCTGCCAGGCACTTCCAGGTTAAACTAAGAGACACAACAAGTTGCATAGGTTAACCCTATAATGACTGAAATCCCAGGTCTTGTCTTTCATACTCATTTCTCCAACAAGTAGAAGGGGTATATTGTACTTTAATGATACTGCTCTTACAGCCAATTCGGCTCTGAACAGTGTCACACTAAGACTAAAAAAAGAAAAGAAGGAAATTTATTTACTGTGTCTATATAATGTGAAATTTAGTGATTTTTAATTTTAATCGACTGAGAAAAGAACTTGGCAAACACCAATGTAATATTAAAATCCACCCCTCCTAAAAAAAAGTCCTGGATATAGGGTTTTATCTAACTATCTCTTCCATCATTAAGCAAATCACAGTTGAATAGACAATGTTGAGGGGTGTCTATTTGGCCAGAATTGTATTGGTAAAGTCACTCAGAGTAAGGCACCCTATTTAAGCATCTCAATAGCTCCCCTGGTGGAATAGCATTCAATCTAGCCAGCAGAAATATTGTCTATAGCATGGAACTGTCAGGAAATCAAAATAGGCTGGAAGAGATTGTGGTAACATTAAACCTAAATACAAAGATGAGCACACTCTGCGTGCTCTTATCATGGTACTTCTAGTATCCAGTTTTTCCAGACAGCGTAAGACTGAAGAGAGAGCAGCTGAAGGCCCTTGTTCTTTCAGACTGAAGACTGGATCAAGTTCAATGTTTTGATGCTGACTTTTAAAGCCCGAAACCGTCCGGGACCAGCATATCTTTGGGACTGCCTTTCTTGGTATATCCCCCCAGAAGTGTTACACTCTAGTGAACAAAAATCTGCTGGTGATTCCCAGCCCAAAGAGAGTCTGACTGTCCTCAACTAGGGCCAGGGCCTTTTTGGCCCTGGCTCCATTCTGGTGGAACACTCTTCCGGGAAAGAGCAGGGCCCTGAGGGACTTGTTACAGTTCTTCAGGGCCAGCAAAACAAAGTTGTTCTGCTGGGCATATGGTTGAGGGCAGTCATGGACTCTGTCTTGACAGTTTCCATCTCAGATTGGCCTCTCCCTTTCTCCCTCTCTCCCCTTTCCCCTCCGCCTTCTCATCAGACAACTATACCTTACTCCCCCCTGAGATTCTACGCCATCTTTTAGCTGTACAGTGGAATATATTTATTTATTATGTATTTTATTGAAATTATTGTAATTATGTATTAGTCTTATGAACGGAATGTTTTTACAAATGATGTTACCCACTCTGAGCCTGGCTTCCAGGGAGTATGGGTTATAAATCATGTTGTTGGTGGTTGTTGTCGTTGTTGTTAAGGGTCTGATTCAGTATAAGGCAGCTTCATGTGTATGTATATATGTACACCATAAGGGTACTCTATATATTTGCTCTATGAAGTGGCAGCTTTGGGGGTCGGTTTCAGGTTTGGAGCAGTGTGTTACTTAATCCCCTCACCCCATGCTGATCCAAGTTGGGGTCCTATTTGTCAAAATCTTTCTTTTGACAAATCTTCTTCAGAAATCCAGACATGGAACTTCCAGCATCATGTAGTCCCCCCCCCCCCCGAGATGTTATAGCTATCGGGTAGGCTGCTAAAGGCAATGGGCTGAGATGGGAAGCCAGTGGACTCTCAAGACAATACAACGTGATCCGGGATAGGAGGATCATACCTAAACACCAGAGGTTGAGGCCAGAAGGTCAGTAGGAGTACATTTAACAATAAAGTCCAGTGATTCTCAGAAGTACAAAGCAAAACACTGGCTTTAAAGCTGACACCAAATTCCATGTAAAAAAGTGCGGCATGAATACAATACTGAAACGTAAATGATTTTAAATCAAAGAGACATTTCTCCTCCAAGACCACTTACAAAAGGAAATCAATATTTCATTTGGCTTCCCTCATGAACAAACACCCTCCGTTCCAGAGGCCCCCTCCTTTTTTGAGCCTGTGAACACCCTGGGAGTTCTGGCACAGGGTGGTAGGTGCAACCACAAAATGGCCGCTATGGGAGGCAGAGAGTGACACATACAGAGAGGAAGCCCAAAGCAGGGGACAAGAAGGGTATTTTTTTTTAAAAAAAAAAACGCACGGGGAAAGTGAAAAGAGGAGGGAAAAAACACTACGGTGGCAGCTTCTGCTGAAACAATGTTATTTTAATCTGCACGGCCAATCGGATCCCTAGTACTGATGAGAAGCCCTGCTAGGCGGTAGACCCACTTGGCCATGCCCACTTTCAAAAAACACTTGGTGGGTGCCAGAAAAGATGTCAGTGGGCACCATGTTGGGGACACCATGTTGGGGACTTTTGCTCCATTCCCTTAAGGAAACAGATACATTTTCCAGTAAACACACACTAAAAGCTGTGCTTATCGTCTGCACTAAAGGATTTTTGATGCCAAGCCTGGAATATTTATACCTGATAACCTACAAATCATCAATTCATTTTAGCTTCTGAGCTGTTCCATCAAATAGTTTAATGTTGATGTCATAAAGCTATGGAAAGTTGGTTTTAACTGGTGTTGGAACTGTTAACAGAGAACGTTTGTGTCTGTGGTATCAGAAAGGAACAAGTGGGGACCCACAGGAAACTACCCACACCCTTGGCACTCCACTCACCCCCACCTTTGCAGTTCTCCCTATCTATCCCCCACCCTTTGTATTCATTCATCCTCACCCTTGCTCCTCTCCTCACCTACCCTCACCCTTTGCACTCCACTGACCCCTCACCTTTGCAGCTCTCCCTATCTACCTCACCCTCAGCACTCCCCTACCTCCACCCTAGATAGTCACTCACCTCCCAACGTTGCTCTCTTTCCCCTTCCCACCCACCCATGGCACTCCTCCCACTCCACCTTTGCAGTTCTCCCTATCTGCCCCCACCCTTCACTCTCCCCCCCACCCTTCCCATTCATTTCCCCACCCTTGCTGCTCTTCCCACCTACCTTCCAGCAGGCCAGCGGTAGGCTTGGTGGGGAAGTGGTGGCAGTTAGCAGGCTATTAGCAGGGGTCCTTTCGTAAAAAAAGAGATGCAGGAGCTCATTAGCATAACTTATTTGCATATGCCACACCCCCTGACATCACCGGAAGTGTCAGAAGGCCACACCCACCGCTCAGGCTCCACCCCAAAAATCTCCAAGGTATTTCCCAACTCAGAGCTGGCAAGCCTATCTGATGGCACACGTGGGGGAAAACAAACAAACCACCCATGTCATGTAAAGAGGGGGGATGCCAGGGTACCAGGTCAATATATTTTTATTCTCCTTGGCATTGATAGCTGAGGTGCTTTTAGTGTTCCTTTTCTGTTTGACTGGCAGTCTTCCTCTCTGTTATAGTTGACTGTGGGTTTTTATATCACTGGCATTTAGTGTTATTTTTGTCAGCCACAACAAGGTCACTTTCAGAGATGAAAAGCAGGTTCAGTCAGCTGAACCTCTGCAGTGTATTGGTTCCATTTTCATTGTGCCCCCCCCCCCCCAGTTGCTTAACTAGCTAACCAGCTCTGGGCAAGGTCTATTTGGTTATCAGTAAACCTTGGAAGACCACTGCTTGGAGGCAACATAAAGTTCTGCGGAGCAGAAAAAATTGCTCCCTATTAAAAAGTGCCCAAGCTAGCCTGATCTTGTCAGATTTTGGAAGCTAAGGAGGGTTAGCCCTGGTTAGTATTTGGATGGGAGACCTCCCAGGAATACCAGGGTTGTGACGTGGAGGCAGGCAATGGCAAGCCACCTCTGAAGGTCTCCTGCCTTGAAAACTGTAGGGGGTTGCCATAAGTCAGCTGTGAGTTGCTGGCACTTTCTGCCACCATTAAAAAGATATTAAATAGCTGTTGTTTGAGAATTTCTTTTTTTACCAGATTGTATACTTGGTATTTAGGAACAGCTGTTCACTATACATATGTAACAGAGGATTGCGGTCAGTTTTAGCACACCATTTAGCCTTTTATCAATATTCCATTAATACAATCAAAGCTGTCCAGAAACCAGGCTAAATGCAGCTGTTCAGTTTAGAGGTGTGACTTCTGGCTCCTTAAATTTCCCAATTAGGGATGCCAGCCTCCAGGGGGGACCTCAGGAACCCCTGGCATTACAGCTTATCTCCAGACTACAGAAATCAGTTCCCTGGAGAAAATGCATGCTTTGGCGGGAGGACTCGAATCAAGGGCGTAGACTTTCCATCCCCCCCCCCCCCTCAGGTCTTTCCCTCCTCCTCCTTCCCCACAGGAACAAATACCTTCACCTGGAAAAGGGGGGGTGGGGTGGAGAGACTGTACTTTCCCTACAACTGTGAGAAATCACTGGCTGGCTGGGATTTAGTCACAATATTGTTCTAAGGAGCTTGGGGGGGGGGGGGAGACCATGTGCCATTGCTCCTCTATCCCTTTACCTGCTTCTAAGTCAATGCAATCAAGGAGGGGAGAGCAAAGAAAATGACAGGACTGGCCTCCCTTCCCCTCCCTTGTTTCAGCTCCAAGAATGAAGGGATACTGAGGTGATGCCAAATGTCCAAAACCTTCTTGGTGGGGGGAGCATTGCTTTATGGCGGGCAACCTGGGCCCCCACCTTCATCCCCTGGAAGGTATGCATGGTCAGCTCTGGCTAATATTTGGATGGGCGACCTCCAAGGAATACCAGGATCATGATGCAGAGGCAAGCAAAAGCAAAACCACCTCTGAATGTCTCTTGCATTGAAAACCCTAGCTGTGACTTGACAGCAACAACAGCAAATATACATTAATATAGACCTCAGACCCAGATAATTTCTCCAAGGGACTTTGTGAATCTTTCTGTACAGTGCCACCCTATTGCGGAAAGCTGGGAATCTTCCTGACCTCAGCCATGCTGTTGCACAAGGTGGGGGCCGCCAAGAAGGCACCCTTGGATGGGCAGTTGTTGATTCTGCCCATGGGGGGGGGGGGCCTGCAGGAGTTCCTGCTGCTCAGATGAGCAAAGTTGTCATGGCAGAGCGTAAAGGAAGAAAAGAACAAGAGTCCAGCAGTACCTGAAAGACTCACAAAATTCGTGGCAGGGGAGGAGCTTTCCTGACTCAGTCACAGCTCAGGAGTTTGTAAACTGCTCTGAGTTTCCAAGTGAAGGGTGGAGTATAAATCCAATCTCTTCTTCTTCCAGCACAACTGACTTATTTCCCCCCATGACTTACTTGAGACCCTGCTCAGAATCCGGCTGAAAAGCTTTTTTTCTCCTGTTGCAGAACTGAAACCCTCCCTAGTCTCTTTGGCCATTCAAATAGCAAAGCCCCCTCTCCCCAGCCCTGGAAAGGACTTTTCCTCCCTCCCCCCCTCCCACCTCTCTAGGAAGCAGCTCTCGCACCATTTAACCCTTACAATGCTGCAGTTCCCCTGGCAGCGTCACCCCATGCAAAGTTACTGGCAGGCAGCCTTGTCGAACCTACATGGAACAGATATTTGCCATTGCATTTCAAAACTATGTAATAAGAATTTCCCATTAAAAAAAAAAAGTACACAACAGCCTGCATTTCTCTCACCAGCAGGGAGGGACTGAAGGCGTATCTCCCCCCCCCCCCTTACTTACTTGCCAGTAAACCTGCAAGGGATCCAGCCGAAGGGCTTTCCCCCCTCCAGTTGCAGTCTGCAACTTCAGCTGAGGATTCTCTCAGAACTCTTTCCGCCTTTGGGATGGTGTCAGGGGCGTTGAGTTTTGAAATGGGGGGGGCAGGGGCCATGCCCCCGCCGCCTCTGTTCCTCCCTCCCCCCTCCATTGGGGCCAGCTGGGGGGGGGGAAGGAGGAATGGAGGCTGCGAAGCCCCTGCCCAGAATTAAACTTTGTTGGTCTTAAAGGAGCCCCTGGACTCAAATTTTAGAGCTCTATAAGAGCCCCCCCCATTTCAAAACTCCACGTCCCTGCCCAGAATTAAACTTTGTTGGTCTTAAAGGAGCCACTGGACTCAAACGTTATTTATTCAGACACCTGAAAGTGCGGGATGCACAGAGTGCACCGGAGGGCTCTGTGGCTGGCAAAGCGGGCCAAGCAATCTTGTGCACGTTTGCCTCTGTTCTGCAAGGCTGGTTCCCCCCCCCCCGGCAGTGTCCTGCCCGAGATGCCCAGCAGCAGAGCCTCCTTGCAGGCAGCGCCCCGTGCCCCTCTCTGGCGGGGAGCCCAGCGCTTCCTTGGGCAGCTCGCGCAGCGAGCGAGGACATGGCCACAGGACAGCGGGGAGGCAGCCGCCGCCTCCTCCTGGGCACTGGACGGCCCCAACAGAAGCCCCTTGTCTCCTTTCCTGCCTCCACCACTGGCCTCTCCATCCCCTGCCACCATGCTCCTCCATAGCTCGGGGAAGGAGCCTAGAGGTCACCTGGCAGCAGTCACTCCCTCTCGCTCACTCACCCGGCCAGAGAGGGAGCTGTTTTTGCTGCGAGAGAGATGGAGGAGGATGCAGCAGCAGCAGATATACTGGCTCCCCCCAAAAACACCCCTGCCCAGCTCCTGGGCGCCGGGGATTGCTGCAGGCCTCCTAGCCGGCTGAGAGGCTTCTCAGCCAGCTAGGAGACCTGGGGCCAGCTGGAGCTCCTGCTGCCACCGCTTCCCACCCCCCCTCCCCCAAAAAACACCCCCACCCGGCTCCCGGGCGCCCGAGGCTGGTGCAGGCCTTCTAGCCGGCTGAGAGGCCTCTCAGCCAGCTAGGAGACCTGGGGCCAGCCGGAGCGCCTGCCGCCGCCACTTACCCTCTTCCTTCTCCCTCCTCCTCGCTGACTGGGACCAGGGGGCGGGGCTTGGCCCCGCCCCCCCAACTCGTCACTCCCAGAGCGTCGCTCCCCCTAGCTCCTGCCCGAACGGAGCCCTGGCTATTAGAATATCAGATATACATATGATGCACATAAACCATTGGTTTCAATATGCATTTTCCACATAGTTTATAATAAGCACTGTTTAAAATGACACTTCACTTCACATACTTGTGTAAAAGTCTACAACTTTGCACAGTGAATGTTGAATTTGCACTCTGTGAATGCTCAGACATTAGCCCCAAATTACTTTTACAGGTTGCCAAAAGGCTGCGGCACAGGTGTTTCTTAATTTCCAGTATGCACGGGTAATAAGACGTCAGTTCATATTGTTGATGGATTTAGACAGAGAAACAAAGGACTGGGGGAGAGGGGCATTGAGAAAGCAGCCATATTCAATAAAGGTGTCAAGAATATTCTGGAATCTGGCTGGAAATTTCCCACAAGCAGAGGAGGGGCATCACATACTGTATAGAGAAACCCTGTCCTTTTGTGAGAGGTCAGAACACAATGATGGGACGAGATGAGAAATGCTGGAATTTTTTGGAGGGTTGAGGTGAGCTATGCCTCGGTGGGAGAAGGCCACAAAATGGCAGAGAAAGGTAAAACAGGAACAGAACCTGAAGAATGAATCTGGAAACTTTTACAAGTATTCTGCCTACCTCTTATTTGTGCTGGATGGGTTACTGCCAGTCAGGGCTTTTTTTTGTAGAAAAAGCCCAGCAGGAACTCATTAGCATAATAGGCCACACCCAACGGCAGAAACATATTAGCATATTAGGCCACACCCCTGATGGCACAGCTCCCTCCCAGGATTGGCTTCCCCAGGTGCCCCGTGGCTTGCAGGGCACATGGGGAACCCAAGGGAAGGAAGGCAGTTTCTGGATCAGCTGCCACAGGCGCCCCACGGTTTGCGAGGTGCCTGGGGAACCGGGGGTGGAGCTGTAGGTGTGGCCAACTCAGAAGCCAGCCAGAACTCCGTTCCTGTGCGTTCCTGCCCCAAAATAGCCCTGCTGCCAGTCATTGTTAAGAAGAAAAGCAGTGCCTTACAGATTCTAGCAGCCCCTCACTCATGTAATTCTAATTTTTAGAGACCTACAAAGTTGAGGTAAAATCAATCTAACAGCAATTCATCTTGGCATGTGCCTTAATCCTCTGCACTCTGTGATTACCCTCCACTCCAGAGTTCAAGTCTTCTCCAGTTTAAAAGGGCACAGCACTTATTGTCTCTCTGCAAAGGAAACCATCGCGGTTCTCTAATTCTGTGCCAGAAGACAGTCAGTTCCACACAACTGTAAACAGTGCCCAGCAAGATCTGGCAGCTGAGAAGTGGCAGAAGCAGAAAGAGGGAGAAAGGGGCATGTTGTTGAACTGAGAGAGATGTCAATACCTTGCACAGTCAAAAAAGGAATTCTGCATCAAATTACTTCATATAGTAAGGTAGTGATCTTGATACCAGAGAATGTTAAGTATTAATCCTGCTATTTTCACCTCTTCCCTGACAGGAAAGAGAATGTACGCATTTTCTAAGTGCACCCAAGAGGCATGTAATTTTTCATTCTTTATTTTTCAGATTTTTGCTATCACCTATTTTTTTTCCTGTTCCGTTTTTCCATCATTCTACTGGTGGACATCAATGTCTTAGTGGTCAGGTCACTCATTACTACGCATGGTTCCATACTCCTCATTTTATTACCCAGTAAGCATTGCCTTTACTTTTCTCTACCTCTCAGACATACTTTTCTCTACCTCCCCCAGGAACAAAGGCATGTCTTGCTAAGTATTTCTAATATTTAGCTCCAACTTTTAAAATATTTTAAAATATTTAACTCCAATGATGAACA
The DNA here is from genome assembly GCA_029233225.1 of Lepidodactylus listeri. Classification (NCBI taxonomy): domain Eukaryota; kingdom Metazoa; phylum Chordata; class Lepidosauria; order Squamata; family Gekkonidae; genus Lepidodactylus; species Lepidodactylus listeri. The sequence goes on from JARCFY010000008.1 coordinate 103,117,563, forward strand.
CAGAGACCACAAAATAAGCATTCAAAAAGATTTTCAGCAATAGATATCTGCATTAAACAATAAACCATAAAACACAGCAAGTACCTCTGGGGTACTTGATGAATACCACCACAAATTACATATTCTTATAAGACAGAATTCAGTTAATGAAGACCAGCTTGATTAAATTGCTACCAGCATATTTTCTTCAGAACACAAGTGAAATGTTGAACATTAGCAGAATGAATCAAATTATTTTAATGAAAGAGAAACTTTTTAAGACATCAAGGCCCTGAACAAACAGGACAGGCATTTACTTTAATGTGACAAATATACATACAACTGATCACAGTTTCATTGGAACAACTGTCAATATTTAGTTTAGCTCCTCTATTGAACAATTACCTTTAATAAAGTAGGAATGTATAATGTGTATCTTCAATTCCCACTGCATTCAAAGAGACTCGAATACATTTAATGAGACTTAAATTAAGGATTAAGTTTCACTTTGAGTTAAATCAAGAAAGGGGTGGGTGGATAGAGAGATAACAAAACATTGGGTTGTATTCCAAGATCATCACTATACTTAAAACAATAAATCACTAGCAAACAACTGTCATAAATTGCCATAAGCAGGGGTCCTTTGGGGCCTGGGCTGGCAGAGTAGGCACAAATGGCGGTGGTGTCAAGTCCTGCCCCAGCTCCCAGTGGGCCTGCGGGAAAAGCGACCACTGCTAGCACAACTCTTGAGAGAAGGGGTTTAAAGTTCTTGCTTTGCTTCCTCCACAGGCCTCTGGGAGCTGGGAGCAGGGCTTGCAGCCACCGCCATTTGTGCCCACTCCTGGGCTGCTGGAGCACGAACCTCCCATTCCCTTTCCCAGCTGGCCTGCCAAGGTGGGTGGGGTGGGGTGGGGACAAAGCAGGAAGAGGTTTAAAGTTTAAACCCCGTCTGTCTAGAGTTGTGCGGCAGCACAATCTTTCCATTGTATTCTATGGGGCCTTGCTTCCTGCCCATCTGCCTTGGCAGGCTTGCTAGGGAAGCAAAAAGGGGGGGAGGCATCTTCAAGAGCCTCCCCTTCCCTTCCCTAGCTGGCCTGCCAAGGTGGGGGGGGGGGAAGTGAAGCGAGAAGGGGTTTAAAATGTAAAGCCCCCCCCCCCCACCGCCACTGCCATTCCTGGCCTGCCTGCACAAACGGATGGACCAGGGAAGGCCTCCAGAGCCCACCACCACCTGGGGAATTTAAATGCCTTTCTTTCTCTTCCCCAGATGAAGAAGGGAGAGAAAGGCATTCTGAATATGCCTGGGTTCGCTGCATGATTTTCTCTAGGTGTGCTGCAGCCACGGGTCACCTAGAGAAGATCGTGCTGGGAACACAGGCATGTCTGCCCGCCTCCCCTCCCTTTCTCCAGGTAGCCCACCATGGCGGGCTGGCTGGAGAAGGGGAGGGGAGGCAGGCAAATATGCCCCCCTTTCCCTTGATCCTCTCTGCTTTTGTGGAGAAACTCAGAGGAGTGGGGGGGATTTAAATACCTTTCTTTCTCTTCCCCAGATAGAGAAGGGAGAAAAAGCCTTCTAAACATACCTGGATTCCCTGCACGATTTTTTCTAGGTGCCCCGGAGCCGCTGTATGTCACAAGCTGTGACACAAGTACATGCCCCACATTTTCCATAGTGAACACAGAAGCAAAAAAGTCACTGAGATTCTCTGCCATCTTCACATCTTCCTTTAGCAATCTCTTTATTCCTTTGTCATGCCTAATTATGAACTTACATTTCTTTTCCAGAGCCTGTGGTCCCTCCGAATCACTGGGGCAAAGTTTCCACATTTTAAAAGATACCTCTTTATTATTTATAGCTTCCTTGACTTATGTTGTTAACCACGCAGACTTTATCCCAAAAACAGTTTCACAGAACCAGAATACAAAAAACAGGAAAACCCAACACATCTGTGAAAATGACCCTATAAGAAACTCAAAAGAATATCCATATGTAGTAAGGAAAATAAACTTGTTTGCAGACAAGGTCACAAGGCTTCTAAATTCCAAAAGTCCAATTTATTGAAGAGGTTTCCAGGTATGAATACTCTCTTTCCAAATACGTCTTCATCAGAATATTTTCTTAAGCCTCACAAAATACAATCAGTATGGAAAATACACAGTACAAATATGCAATGCTCATGCTTGCTTTGTCAAGGAGTGGTATCTGTTGAGCTGGCATGTTAGCACCAGAGCAGAGTGCTTCAGTAAAGTGCAGAGCCAAAATCCCACAGAGTCTAATGTCCACACAGCCAAGTAGGGAAGGAATATATACAAGGTTTATTTACAAAGTCCTGTTGTTCAGTGCAGGTATACACAATTCAGTAAATCCACTGACAAAGCGCTTCGCCATACACTGCTATACACTGGAGAGAGAATTTGACTGTACAATGAATGGTTATATTCATTGACTGACCAATCAGCATTAGCTGCTGAGTCGCTCTGACTGCTGTTTAATGTCTACTGTACAAACTAGCCAGAACTGGTTTGCTCCAGATAGGACTGCTAGCCTTGGAGCTGTTAGCTGTCATTTAGATTGACACCATCTAGAATCAGAAACTCATATTTTCCTGCCTTGTCATGCTTTTCTGGCCAAGAAATATTCCCTGCATTTAAAAGGCAAATTGTATGCAGCCTTCATAGATTTATGGGGAGTGTTTGATTCTATCAATAGATCCCTTTTATGGAACAAATTAGTCAATATGGGATGGATACATGACTCCTGATTTGTAAACTCCACTCTTCTAATACTTGCCAAGTACATCTAAACCATAAAGACCACCTGGCTGAAAAGATCCCTGTTACAAAAGGAGTAAAACAGGGTTGCCTTCTTGTGCCTGTTCTCTTTAATCTATGTCCGACCTACCAGTACATTTAACCAGATTTAAAGATCATGCTCCCAAGATCAATACGCTTCCAGTTCCCCTCCTGCTGCATTCAGATGACACCATTCTCCTATCCATCTCCAAGACTGGATTACTGTGTTTGCCTTCAGCTTCCCTGATTTCTGTTCCCAGAATTATCCATCAATTCTGAGAAGACCAAGATCCTGATATTCTCTAAGGCTTGGAAACCCTGTCTATGGAAGATAAATAGAAAACTTGTGGAACAGGTCAAATCTTTTAGATATTTGGGCTTTCCTTTTCATCACCAAGTAAGTTGGTCCTTTTATCGGAAGGTGACTACTACAACTGTAAGAAACCAACTGTCTGCAGTTTCCCGATTCCATTTTCATAGTGGGAATTAGTACATACCAGCTGCTTTACAGATCTTCTAGAAGGTTTTTCAACCAGGTTTTATATGGAATCCCAATTTGGGTTTTAGCAGTAATTTCTGATGTGGACTGTATTGCAGCTATTTTTTTACATCGTATCCCGGCCTTACCAAATACGATTAGACTCATCACCATCTATAGCAGGGGTGGCCAAATTGTGGCTCGGGAGCCACATACAGCTCTTTCACACATATTGTGCAGCTCCCGGCAGGGCAGTGGAGAAGCAAAGGGGAGGCATACTTTTTCACCCTCCCTCCCTCCCCCCACCCATTTATTTGCTTTCTTGGTTCTCTCTCTTTCTCTCTCTCTCTCTCTCTCTCCACCTCTTTCATTCTTTCTTTCCACTTCTCTCTCTTTTTCTCTCTCTTAGACAAATAAATACCATTAGCAAACAAATATCATTGGACAAATAAATATCATTATCAGTATCTGTTTTTACCCCTTCTCTTTTTTCTTTTTGGCAGTCTGATATAATGTTAATAAAAAGCAAATTTCCATATATTTTTTAAAAAATGCATGTGTCGTATTTGTTTACATCTTGTGGCTTTCAAACATCTGTTGTTTATTCTATGTGGCTCCTACATTGAACAAGTTTGGCCACCTCTGATCTATAGTGAACTTGGCCTTCATTTACTATCAACTATTGCTTAGACGGTTACCATTAAAAACTGGTGGCAATTTCATTTCCAGACCTGTCCAAAAACTGTTATATGATTTATTAAGGGACTCTTACAACTGTAAATGGTATCACTGTATTAGATCTAAAATTGTTTCTATTGGCATTAATTTAAAGTCCCTAGCTAACTGTGATGAGTCTCAATTATTTTGTACTATTCGTCAAAGAATCTGGGACATTGAGAGTCAGACTATTGCAGTGGAAATTAATCTGATTTGTTCTCCTCATTTTTTGGGTCCATTGCCCATTACAGGGCAAGAAGCCATGTACATGCAAAATCTTACTAACCCCCGACAGCGTTGGGCTTTTATGCTTACCAGACTGAATATTTTTCTGTCAGTGCTTGGCTATAGTATTGCACAAGGGTTATCTTTTTCAGGTAAAGCCAATGAATAATTGTATGATTTTACTTTTAGGCACTGTTTTCTTGATATTACTCTAATTATCCTTTTTATCTGATTTTATTTATCTTAGACCTTGTATGTCTCTAATTCTAACTTACGCTCATATGCCATTAAAGGTTTTGATTTTGAATATGTAATGACATTTTTTTTGAACGTATAAGCACTTACCAATTTGTAAATATTGTTATGGATTTGTGTTTGGTTCCTTTAATTTTTCTGCACCTGTGTGTAAATGATCTGGGTGTCTTATTTAAGCTCCCTAGCCTTTCCCTGTGTTGAAGTGCATTTTTGAGCTCATTTACATTGTTGGGGTTTGTTTCCCTGATTTCAGTTTTGAAGCTCTGCGTCCTCAACACAGGGTGTATATGTTTGTGTTCATTGGAATTAGTATTTACTGGAGGCTTTTTCCCTACAATTGTCTTTCTGAGACTTTTTGTCCACTTAAGAGTTATAGCTCATCCCAGATGGGAGGTTGGTAACTGTTTACATTTCTTTTTTACATTTGTAAGTACTTTATGGCTTGGATATCTTATCTAAGTTGCCTTGACTTTTACTTCATAGGGGCCCAGCTTCTGAGCTCTGTGTGAAGCTCTGCATCCTTTTTAAGGGGGTTGTTACATTCTTAGTTGTATTGAAAATGTATATATCTACTGGAAGTTTGTATTAACTGTGGGCTCTCAAACACAGTTTAAGTGTTTGAGACTATTGTCCTCTTTAGAATCTTACTTTAAACAAGTAGCTGGTAAGCTGAGTATTTGCTTTGTTTTTTATTCATATCTTGTCTCTTTTTGAGTGCTAAATGTACTATATTTTGTCAGTCAGTCATTTATTATGGCAGAAGCCAGCAACAATGTCAGATCACAATAATAGCCAGTGATTCCGTGATAATACAAAAATAAAATCTAAGGTATTAAAAAAACTAAAATCCAAGATAAATAAAAACAAGTTACAGTATATCTTCCATTGCAAGGAATTTACGTTTACTGATCACTAGGCAACAAAATCTGGCCACAACATAAGATACAAGGCTTTGAGAATCTTCTAGGAGAAAGTTACACAGTATTTCTGGCCTAAGTTTCAGATAAGATTGCAGGGGGTTAAATTTAGTCAAAAGTGGCAATATAAGAGAGGACCGTTCTTCCTGATAAAGTTTACGATACAAAAGTACGTGGGTGGCGGATTCCACCATGTTAGACTTACATGGACATAACTGCTCCTGCATGGGCACATGCAAAAATTTTCCCTGTAATACCACAGAAGGAAGTGTCTCAAAACAGGCCCTAGACAGAGCCCATCTATAAGGTTCATAAGTAATATCTGACAAGTATGGGGCAGCTTTAAAATTGGACCAAGATTTAAAACATCTAAAACGCTTTGGAAGTAAGGCTTCTTCATTTTGTAATTCAATATCAAGAAGCCTTTGAGTAATAATTGTTCTTGCCTTGTTCAGGCTTCCACAAAAAAGATCTTCAGGGTTTAGTCCAGTACATTTGATTTTATTAAGAATTAGTGTGGACCAGGCAGGATAAGGGTCCGAGGCTAAATAAAAAGTCCTTTTGGATTATCAGACCTTTTGGATTATAATGAATTTTCAGCCAAAGAAATATTGCCTGTACCCAGATTTTTAGTTCAACCCTAGGTAAACCAGTCTCTTATCTGAGTATTACATTAGAAACACTTTTAGGGACACCAAATAAAGATCTAAGAAACTTTGACTGAACTCTTTCAAGAATCAGAAGATTGGCAGATAGTCCAATTTGTGAACTATAAAGAAGTTGTGCCAAAGATTTTGCCTGGAAAGTTTTTAAGGCCACAGGGAGAAAGCCAGCACCTTTTCTTCTAAACCAGAGGTGTCAAACAGCACAGACATTTTGATGCAATAATTCCGAGCAGAGGTGTCAGTTATTAGAGACTGTTAAATAGGCAAAATATTGCAAGATTGCTAGTGTTTTAAGCATGCTTTATTTAAAGTTCTAAAAATCTTTAATTGTGTTTGTCTGTGTCCTTTATAAAGTTTATATCTCTGCTACGTGGCATTACATTTTATGACAAACATTAGCCCGGCCCGACAAGGTCTCATTTATGTCAGATCTGGCCCTCAGAACAAATGAGTTGGACACCCCTGTTCTAAACAATCCAAGAATGGCATTAGCACTTCTCTCAGCGAAAGTAGCTGAGGAGGTCAGATGTGCCAAAAAAATTAAATTATAGGAAAAAGTAATTCCTAGATATTGGAAATTCTTAACTTGCTCAGTTACATTTCCCTTTATGTTCCAACTGTTTTTCCTAAATGAGCTACTAAAGCGAACAATGTTAGTCTTGGTGAAATTAGTTGTAAGTAATTTGGTGTCACATTGGTCACTAAATCTCTTGAAGGCTCACTTCAAGCTGACCTTAGTTTGAGATAAAAGGACAGCGTCATCAGCATACATATGGATAGGGACCTTTCTGTCACGTGCAAGGACCGGAGCATGGGTATCGACTGTATGAAGGCATGTGATCAAGTTGTTGACATAGATATTAAATAAAAAGGGAGCCACTAAGCAGCCTTGTCTAACTCCTTTTTGAACTGAAATGCTTTTTGAGGGTTTGCCATCCTGCGTATGTCTTATCTGAAGGCTATTGTTTTCATGTAGTTTGATTAATAAAAATAATAATCTTTTATCAATACCCATTTTAGCCATTTTAGCCCACAGCCTTCCCCTAGCTATAGAGTCAATGGCTGCCTTGAGGTCCACAAAAGCTGCATAAAGGGTGTTCTTTTGATATTTCACATATTTGTTAATAAGGTAATCTAACACTAGCCAGTGATCCATAGTAGAGCAGCCTGAGGTAAAACCAGCCTGTTCAATTTCAAGTAATTAGTTTTGGTATAACCATTTGCACAGTTTTACACAAAGATGTTTTGTGTGCAGCTTATAGATCACATTTAGAGGACTGATTGGTCTATAGTTCGATGGGTCAGATTGATTACCTTTTTAAATATAGGTACAATTATGGTGTGGTTCCAGTCCTTCGGGATTTGGGCTGAGGAGTCTATATACGAGAACAGATTTGCTAACATTGGGGGTACTGTGTTTTATAGATATCTGCTACTCCCTTTGAAGTTGGATTACCCACAGGAAAGAATTTGTATTCCTTAGTGGAGGAACTGGTAAGTACTTACATGTAAAAAAAAAAATCATGTTTGTACTGTGTATTTTCCATACTGATTGAGGTTTATTTTATTTTATTTTGTGAGGCTTAAGAAAATATTCTGATGAAGACTTATTTGAAAAGAGAGTATTACTATCTAGAAACCTCATCAATAAATTGGGCTTTTGGAATTTAGAAGCCTTGTGACCTTGTCTGCAAGAAAGTTTAGTTTCCTTTAGACTTGGCAGTGCCTTTCTTCACCTGTGGAATGCTTTCTAGTTGGGCTTCGATTAGTGTGGTTTTAAAAAGCTTCCAAGCATCCTCTAAGATTTTGACTCTTTTGTGCTTCCCTTTTAGCTTCCTTTTAATTATTCCCCTCACTTTTGTAAATTTCCCTCTTTTGAAATCAAATGTTACTTTCCATTGGAAATGTAACTTTCCATTGATCTGAATGCTGAACTTTATAGTATAGTGGGCACTGTTCCCAGCTGGTGTAACAACCTCTACATTTCTCGCCAAATCTTGAGACCCACTCAGAACCAAGTCCAAGATCATTACCCCTCTGTTTGGCTCTGTGGCCAACGGTTCCAGGGCCTTTATGTATAATTCAGAGACTCAGAAACTCCATTTATCCAAATGCCTGCCACAAACAAGACCTGAGAAATTTTAGCATTAAAAGCTTTAATGTCTGCAGGTACATACTGACCTCCTTTTAAATTAAAAAAAAAGAGTATTTGTATTGGTCCTAGCAATTTCAGTAGCTAAGTGAACACGGGCTTTCCAGATGAGTCTATGGTTCAACATAACTCTCAGATATTTAAAATGAGCCACCTGAGTCCATGTCTTCTGTCTAGAACAAGGCCTTTTGGATTTTTTTTTTAAGATTTACCATAATTTACAGATAGCCCCTCCTGAATACAGTAAGCAATGCACACATTTAATGCCTTGCAAAGACCTGATCTAGATAGTAGCACTGTGTCATCTGCATAAAGCAGAACAGGGGTTTCATGGCCAGCCACTATAAACACACCCAGCTCACTTTTAAACACACAAGCTAACTAAGAGGAAACATAGGGGTGCGAGGGAATAGATGAACAGTTACCCATCTTGCAGAGGTCCGGGAAGCAGTGAAACCTGCCAGTGTTCCAAGGAGAAGAGGAGAAAAAGGTCCCACTTGCACGTGGGGGTGCATGATAGTCCTGAGAACACACACACACAGCTCTTGGGTTGTGTGCTACATTTATGCCTGAAGATGCTACCCGAGGGCATGCTTGCCCTAAAACAATGACCCCCTGGCTTTTCCAGAGAAACCTTTTGATGTGATGTGAGGAATCCTTTGATGTGATCATGGGTAACCCTTGATACGTAACCTTTAGGTGTGAATGTTTATTGATGACCATTGACTACAGGATGGGATGTTTGTCATTTAGGTAAAGGGGGTTATGATCTGATAAACAAGTGAGGAGGGGAAAGATATGACTGGGCAACATGAGAGAGTGCAATGGGTTGTAGATGTCTTTCCTAGGAGAACTATTTGTCCTGATAATTCCCTCTGTGGTGGGGAGGAGGGTATCAGGTGGTCAGCCACAATAATTCACCTCTAAAATAGTCCCCCAGGCTCTCATTTGGCAGTAAGCATTTTGTGTGTTCCAGAACCATTTTGATTCCATTTCAGGCCAAGCAGTTCACTGTACAAATGATTTTGGGGTGCTGCTTATAAGAAGGGTGACTGGGTTTGTTTTCTCACTGGAATGCCAAACTACCTATCGGTGGGAGGGGACTGACGGCTAACAAGGTTGTTCCACCATTGCAAATTGGCTTTCAAGAAAATCAACTGTATTAACTCAGGCCCAGGAGCCTTGCCTGATCACGTTTGCTTAATTAGAGAGCCTACTGTCTCTGGGAGAACCAGATGCCAAAAGTCATGGGGCTCAACCAGAACCCATTCAGAGTCAGAACCAGGGGTCTTTGCAAAGAGAGAGGTCAAATGATGTTCCCAGGTCCCAGGAGCAATATATGATGAAATACTGGTCACAACAGAAAGGCTATTATTAACCATGTTCCAGAAAGTCCATGTCTCATCATTACTGATAGCCAGGGGTCATTTCGTAGAAAAAGAGGTGCAGGAGCTCATTAGCATAACTCCTTTGCATAACTCCTTTGCAAATGCCACACCCCCTAGCATACCGGAAGTGTGTCAGAAGGCAACGCCCACCCCTCAGGCTCCACTCCACAGGTGAGTGAAACTGACCTGCTCTTCCTCCATTCCCTTCCCCAGCCAATACTTTGTGCAATAAAAATAAGCGTAAAGAACACTCCCTCATTCTCTTCCTGCTCCCTTGAAACCACCAGGTTTCAAGTAGACTTGAGATACCCAGGACATGTGTACCACCCATCCCTTTCCCTTCCCCTCCCCACAACAAGACACCCTGTGAGGTAGGTGGGGCTGAGAGAGGTCTTTTGAGAACTGCTCATGAGAGAACAGCTCAGAGAGAACTTGTGACTGGCCCAAGGTCCCACCAGCAGCTGCATGTGGAGGAGTGGGGAATCAAACCCGGTTCTCCCAGATTAGAGTCCAACTCCTGACCACTACACCAAACTGATGGGGTGGAAGCTGCTGAAGGGCTGGTGAAATTTCTCCAGTACTTATGGGCCATGTGCCCAGCTAAAAAATGGTATACTTAGAAAATTTATATGCCACCTTGAGCAAGTCTCTGGAAAAGCAGCACACAGTCATAAAAGGAACAATGATAAAATTATCAATATTAAAACAAAACATTAAAATCAATAAAGACCCTAGCAGGGCTTTCCCCAGGGTGCTGCGCCTCTGCACTGCTCGGGGAAGCCGTGGAGGGGGCGGGGCTTGGTCATGTGCCCGCCCCCTGGGCTTCTCACTCCCAGAGCTGCGCTCCTGTGTGCTCCCGCTCCAATGGACCCCTGCTGATAGCAGAGAAGAATTTTCCATCCTGTACATAAAACAAGCCACTTTTTATGCTTTATCAAGGTTCTAAAATCATGTTTCAGTAATATAAGATCTGATAAATGGGCATGTAGATTAGTGCATTTAAAAAGATGAAATTTAGCTCTAATTCTTCTGGTATATTCTCTGCACTCATAATCAAACCAAATATTTCTTTGCACAATCCTAGAAGTCACTGACAATTTTGTACAAACTGGCTTGAAAAGACCCAGAATACTAGAAAATATTATAGCATTCCTACAGAGAGTCAGTTTGGTGTAGTGGTTAAGTGCGTGGACTCTAATCTGGGAGAACCAGGTTTGATTCCCCACTCCTCCACTTGCAGCTGCTGGATGACCTTGGGCAAGCCATAGTTCTGTCACAGCTGTCCTCTCAAGGACAGCTCTGGAAAGAGCTCTCTCAGCCCCACCTTACCTCACAGGATGTCTGTTGTGGGGAGGGGAAGGGAAAGGAGTTTGTAAGTCACTCTGAGACTCTGAGTGAAGGGTGGGATATAAATCCAATCTCTTCTTCTTCAGTATCCCTCTGCCCCATAAATTCCATAAGCAAGAGACCACAATCCCTGGAATACATATTAGTTGCTGCAATCAGGGGTCCGTTGGAGCAGGAGCGCACAGGAGCGCAGCTCCAGGAGTGAGGAGCCCAGGGGGCGGGCACATGTCCAAGCCCCGCCACCCCCCCCTCAGCTTCCCAGAGCAGTGCAGAGGCGCAGTGCCCCGGGGAAAGCCCTGCTACGGTCTTTATTGTTTTTAATGTTTTGTTTTAATATTGATAATTTTATGACTGTGTGCTGCTTTTCCAGAGACTTGCTCAAGGTGGCATATAAATTTTCTAAGTACACCATTTTTTAGCTGGGCACATGGCACATAAGTACTGGAGAAATTTCACCAACCCTTCAGCAGCTTCCACCCCATCAGTTTGGTGTAGTGGTCAGGAGTTGGACTCTAATCTGGGAGAACCGGGTTTGATTCCCCACTCCTCCACATGCAGCTGCTGGTGTGACCCTGGGCCAGTCACAAGTTCTCTCAGAGCTGTTCTCTCATGAGCAGTTCTCAAAAGACCTCTCTCAGCCCCACCTACCTCACAGGGTGTCTTGTTGTGGGGAGGGGAAGGGAAAGGGATGGATGGTGCACATGTCCTGGGTATCCCAAGTCCACTTGAAACCTGGTGGTTTCAAGGGAGCAGGAAGAGAATGAGGGTGTGTTCTTTACGCTTATTTTTATTGCACAAAGTATTGGATGGGGAAGGGAATGGAGGAAGAGCAGGTCAGTTTCACTCACCTGTGGAGTGGAGCCTGAGGGGTGGGTGCTGCCTTCTGACACACTTCTGGTATGTTAGGGGGTGTGGCATAAGTAAATGAGTTATGCTAATGACCTCCTGTACCTCTTTTTCTATGAAATGACCCCTGGCTGCAATGATTAGCCCCAATAACAATCTACGTGGTCTCAGGGTTTTTTCTCCTTGCAAAACTCAAATGAAGGACCAGATGACAAGTAATCTGATGAGAGGGAGATAAATTGCAAAGGAAAATGATAACCTCCATAATAATCACGTACACCCCCCCCCCCCGAAGTCACAAATCTGAGGCAGCAAATCCACTGAGACCAGCACATAGTTGATTATGCTAGTACCTTTATACACTGGTATAATCACCTAAGGGATATAATTATCTGCATCTATTTAAAATCACTAAGCCATGGTTTAATACACAATGAAATGGCTGCTTGCCAGCAAAATTAACCTTAGAATCTTTAGATATCTTTTCATATAAATATGGGTGTGATGACTCTTTCAGAAATTCTATTGGCCCAGATGCTAGGAGAGCTTTATCATTCATTTGAGTCATCGAAGCAGTCATTTGATAGCCATTTGATAGTCATCAAAGCAGTAGCTGCTGCCCCCCTGAAGGAGGTGGAATAATAACCCTAATTAAATTGAGGCTAAGGATTAGCAATTAGTTAAATTAGGTAATTAGTTAGGAACTAATTAGGAGTCATTTAGTTAATCTATTGAATTGATCTGAGTTAATAGCCTGCCAAATTGTATGTTTGTTGATTAGATTGATGTAATTAGTTATAGGACCATCCAACCAAACTGATCTAAATAATTAGTGTGATTGCCACCATTTATTAATTGATCATATATTGATAGGAAAATTAGGGGAAAAACTTTTTTCTTTCTTTCTGGGCTTTACTTAAATTACTGGCCAGATAATTTGATTATTACTGGCATTCCATTAGGAGTTGAACTTAGTGGTAGGCTAGGCCTTAGGAAATTGGCATGTGGTACTAGATATAGTGATTAATCAGATCAGGAGAGTAGCGGGGGTTAAAGAATTTATAATCCAGGAAGTTTTTTGTGTGTGTGTAGGAGAGACTAAGGTCTCTAGCAGCACTGAAGTTTATTCACTGCAGCTAGTTATATGGTATATATATGGTATAGTCAGTTAGCCAGTTCAACGGACAGGTCTGAGACCTGGTGAAGACCACCAGATATGGCACTGATGGGGCAGGGGATACCAGTGCTCCTGGGGAGGGGAAAGCATAGCGGTGGGAACAGACATATTTATAAGGGAAGAAGACAGAGAAGTAAATTAGCTCAGTCTCCTTCCAGCCTGTGTCCCATCCCGACGGTGATAGGCAGTGGGGCTTGGCTAATTGACCCCCCTCCATCATTGGTGCTGTGTAACACCAGGTCTATCAATAATAAGACCACAGTCCTTAGGGACTTTTTACCTGAACAGCAAATAGACCTGGCATGCATGACCGAAACCTGAGTGTGAGATGGGGAGACAGCAGCTCTCTCCCAGCTGGCTCCACCCAGGTATTCGGTCCTCCACCAGTCATGGACAAGGAGTCAGTGGCTCTGTTCATTCGGGAGGCTTACTCCTTCAGGGTGCTCCCACCAACGAAGGTCACAGGCATTGAGTGTGCCGGTCTGGTGTGGGAAGCCGAGGAGAGTTTGGCTATCTGGGTAGTGTACCATCCACCCAACACGCCAGCCACTAGCCTGCCATCCCTGATGGAGGTGGTGTTGAGCTGGGCATTGGAGCACCCAAGGCTGATAGTCCTGGGTGACTTCAATGTCCATGGAGATGATGCAGCCTCCTTACAGGCGACGGACATGGTGTCATCCATGGTGGCGCTGAGACTCTCCCAATATGTAAAGGTTCCCACTCACTGGGCTGGGCACACACTCAATTTGATCTTCATGATGGGGGTTGCAGTGGATCAGTTCACTGCTATGGCAGTGCCATGGTCAAACTACCATGCCCTGAAGGCCCCGGTTTGGGCAGCAAGTGTTTTTTAGCTTGCCCATGGAGCCAAATGGACTCTATGTGGCTTCAGATGGCTCTGCGGGATCTGATGCCCCCTGGCAGCTTGTTGGATGAGCTTGTAGAGGACTGGCATAGCTGACTCTCTACAGTCATTGACAAGATTACTCCCAGATGCCCTCTGTGCCCTCGCTCTAGGCTAGCTCCCTGGTATCCCCAGGAGCTGTGGCTGATGAAACAGAGACTAAGACAGCTAGAGAGACAGTGGCGGCATATATGTGACGAAACTACAAGAACATCCTATAGGACATTTATGAAATCCTGTGAGATGGCAGTCAAAGTTGTGAAGAGATAGTTCTATGCAGCCACGACTGCATCTGCAAGCTCGTGCCTGGCCCAATTATTAAGAACTATTCGGTCTTTGACAGTCCTGCCACAGGGCAGACCAAACGCTAGGGAACTGGACATTGGCTGTGAGGCTTTTGTGAGCCATTTTGCAGATAAGGTCTTGTCACTCCTCCACGATCTGCCCGCCAGTTGAGACAGTGAGTGAGCTCGAGGCTCCATGCATGTCTTCTAATCTGATCTTGGATTATTTCCATCTGCTCAGCCTTGAGGAAATTGACAGATTGTTCTTGACAGTACGTCCAACCACATGCAGCCTTGATCCATACCCTTCATGTCTAATTAAAACTAGTCATGAGGTGTTTCAAGGTGCCCTCAGGAATATTATTAACAAGTCCCTCTCAGAGGGACTGTTCTTGGAGGCACTCAAGGAAGCGATGGTCCACCATCTCTTAAAAAAAAAAACATCTCTGGATCCGGCTGAATTGGCAAACTATCGGCCAGTTTCCAATTAGCCCTATTTGGGCAAATTAATTGAAAGGGTGATAGTGATACAGTTGCAGGGCTTTATGGATGACACTTCTGCGCTAGACCCCCTTCAGTATGGCTTTCGCCCGGGCCACAGGATGGAGGTAGCACTGGTCGCCCTCACAGACAACATCTAGAGGCATCTGGACTGGGGCGGGACAGCAGTGCTGCTGCTGTTTAACCTGTTGGTGGCGTTCAACACAGTCGACCATCAGCTACTGACCCACCACCTCGCTGACACTGGGATTCAAGAGCTCGCCTTGCAATGGCTTGTCTCCTTTCTCCAAGGCCAGAAACAAAGGGTGGTGCTTGGGGATCAGCTGTCCCAGAGGCACCCACTGATCTGTGGAGTGCCACAAGGGGCAGTGCTCTCCTCAATGTTATTCAACATCTATATGCACCTCTTGCCCAGATTACTCCAGAAGATCTGGACCAGGCGCTGCAGGATGTGGCTGGATGGCTTAGACTGAGCCAACTGAAATTGAATCCGATGAAGACAGAGGTCATGTACCTGAGTCGGAGCGGATCAGGGGTAGGGATCCCATTACTGGCCTTTGATGGGGCACCATTGGTGCCAGCTTCAATGGTCAGGAGTTTGGGAGTGCTCCTGGATGCTTCCTTAATGATGGAAGCTCAGGTAGCAGCCGCTGCCAAGGAAGCCTTTTACCATCTTTAGCTGATCAGGCAGTTGGTTCCCTTCCTCAAACGCAATGATCTGGCAACAGTGATCCATGCAATGGTCACCTCGAGACTGGACTTCTGCAATGCTCTCTACATGGGGCTTGTTGCAACTCTGGAAGCTGCAGCTAGTACAAAATGCGGTGGCCAGGCTGTTGATGGGTCTCCCTATGTGAGAACACATCCGGCCGGTGCTGAAGGCATTGCACTGGCTGCCAGTAGCATACTGGATTCACTTCAAGGTGCTGGTTTTAACCTTTAAAGGCCTATATGGTCTGGGGTCTGCCTACCTGAGGGACTACCTTTCCCCTCATGTTCCCTAGAAAGGACTGAGGTCCAGGTCGCAGAACTGTCTGAGCCTCCCTGGACCAAAAGACACCAGACTGGCCTCTACCAGGGCCAGGGCCTTCTCAGTGTGGAGCAGTGGTGGCTCCACACTGGTGTAATGAGCTCCCAAAAGACATCAGGGCCCTATTGGACCTTTTACAGTTCCACAGGGCCTGTAAAACAGAGCTCTTCCACCAGCCCTTCAATTTCTTAACCTTAACAGGAAGGGGTAAATGAGGGGGAGTGGAGAAGTCAATTAACATCAGCCTTTCCACTTCAGCGGGTCCAAACAGGTCTCACTCTGCTATGTTTAGTTGTAGTTTTACCTAATTTTGAACCCAGTAGCCAGGATTTCAAATTAAATAATGACTGAACTAAAAAAATCAAAAAGATCATTGGAATTTAACCTCAAATTTAGCAAAATCAAAGCAACATATATGTTGGAATCTGATTGGAATGAAATAGCAAAAGGAAACACTCATAATGAAATTCATTCAACCTGCATAAGATCAAGAAAAGATGGACTAGTTTAAGGGAAAATTATAGATGTTTGCTGGCCCATTGTTTAGTGGACCAGTTAATCCACCTTGCTTGTTAAGGGGACACATTTACAAGTATATAATTAGGCTCATAGATTAAGGAAGCAAACCCATTTGGCCTCCTGTCAGGAACAAATTTAGATATCCGTTCAGATCTCAAATCCGGCTCCAAAGTCAGCTCACAGTTGTTCCTATGACTCTTTACGTTCACTTGACGATTGGAAGACTTCTTGGTAATAGGCCACTCCTTTCACTTCCAGAGAAATAAAGTCAGGTTTTTAAATATAATTTTTCTGTAGCACCTCTGCAATTAGATGTGTCTGAGCTGCTCCAAGACTAACTTCCTCTGATCTACCAAGCTGGTGCAATGGGGACAGCGTATGCAGATCCTGTATCACTGTATCCAGGGGTCATTTTGTAGAAAAAGAGGTGCAGGAGCGCATACCTGCTATTAGCATAACTCATTAGCATATGCCACACTCCCTGACATCACCAGAAGTGTGTCAGAAAAGGAAGCCAAAGGGGGGGCAGGGCTGGTGCCACGTTTTTTGCACACTAGGCAAGGCTACCTTCTGGTGCCCCCCCCCGCACCCCCCAATTCTCAAACATAAATGCATTTTTTTTATTTATAATTTTTATTTTCTTTAAATCACCAATACAGTACAAACAATTTCTTTTACTGTATTAACAAAATGTATAAACAGTGCAATTTTCTTTTTTTTCCTTTTTTTGTTTTCATAAAGACATAGAAATATAACGAAAACAGGGCATTAACATTCATAATAAACACTTTTGTTCATCCTCTTAAACTTCCGGTTCTGTTAATTTGTAAAATAACCACTCTGAGTAGAAACTGCTTCATTAATAGCACCTATATTTTTGTAGTTATTAATTAATCTATGGAGTCCAGAGGTTCCTTTATCTAATGTATCTGACAGTCAGGTCTGAGTTAGATTAAATTCTTTAAGATTAAAGAAGAGAAAACACATATTTATACCCATTTTTGAAGATCAGCCCAGCCACCTGGTGCCACTTTTTTTCTCGTGAGATGATCCAAGATTGGTTTCCATTTATCACGAAATCTGCTTCTGATTGGGCGTAGAGATGTTTCATTTAACCTATGTGTGATGTGTTCCATTAGGAATTGGTCCCAAAGTTTTTCAAACCAGTTCTGAATATTTGGGGGCTCTGGTTGCTTCCAGACTGCTGCAATTGCTGTACGTGCCGCATAAATCATGACTTCTAGTAAACATAAATGCATTTTAAGAAGAATGAAAAACACAAAATATGAAATTGCTAATTTATTTTTTTTAAAATTGTGAGAACAAGTCATACAATCTCTGATTTTCTCTCTCAAACAGAAAAACACAAATCACAAAGCATTTTGAAAAATCCTGTTAACTGTGATGTTGAAATTTTAGTCTCTTTAATGTTTCCATTTTAGGAACATCAGCATCTCATTCCGTGATCATTCCCTAATCATGTATTCTCAAAACCGCCAGTGATGTGTGTGCACATGCAAACAGCCCTATATGGACTTCATCACCACAGTGCTGACACATAGGTATCAAGTGGCACCCCCAAACCAGCACTGAACAACAAGAGGAGGAGGAGAAGGAGATTGGATTTATATCCCGCCCTTCAATACCCAAGGGAGTCTCAGAGCAGCTTACAAACTCCTTTCCCTTCCCCTCCCCACAACAGACACCCTGTGAGTTAGGTGAGGCTGACAGAGCTCTGACAGAAACTGCTCTTTTTCAAGAACAGCTGTGCCAGAATTACGGCTTGCCCAAGGTCATCCAGAAGGTGCAAGTGGAGGAGTGGGGAATCAAACCCGTTTCTCCCAGATTAGAGTCCGCACACTTAACCACTACACCAAACTGGCTTTCCCCCCTACATAGACTTCCCCCATTGCTTGCTTCTCCACAGAGCCAATCCCCTTCTTTCAGGTCACCTCTCAGTCATCATAGCTGGCCTAAACATGGAGCCCTACAAAGATGGTAGAGGCCAGAGCTCAGCAAGAGTCCAGTGGCACCTTACAGACTGGAGGAGGCTCTGCGGGGCTTCTTCTGCCCACCTGCTGCAGTGGGAAGGTAGAGGAAGCCAAAGGGTGGCATTTAAATGCCTCTCAGCACCCTCCCCAGCCTTTCCTTGTTTGCTCGCCTTGGTAAGCGAGCAGGGAACGGTGTGTGTGTGGGGGCTCTACGGGGCTTCTGCTGCCCACCCACTGCAGCAAGCAGGCAGAGGAAGCCAGGGGGTGGCATTTAAATGCCTCTCTGCACCCTCCCTGAACCTTCATCGCTTGCTCGCCTTGGCAAGTGAGCACCTGCGGCGCGATTCTAGAGAGAAGGAGCACAGGGGCAGGGCTTGCCACCACTGCCATTTGTGCCAGCTCCTGGAGCAGCGCTCCAGTGAGCTCCAGCCCCAAATGACCCCCCTGACTGTATGATTGTTGGAGGTTATTAATTGCTCTGGAGAAGTTTGAAAAGGTGAATGCAATCCTGCATTCATGTCTCGAAAGCAGGCAGGTTGATCTTGAGGGAGTTAGAGCTGTTTGGATGTTTAAGAGGAGTGAAAAAGTCCTCTTGCTTAGTTTGCCTGTTTAGAGGAGTTGAGCCTTCCTCTTCAAATGGATAAGCTCGTTTCATTCCCAAAGTTAAAAGACCAAGACTCTTGCGTCTTCTTTTGTCCCACAACTCTTATCCCAGAATACAAATAAGTTGTTCTTTCCAGGCCTTGGGACTTAGTTTAGGGAGGAAAGAAATAGCTACAGTCTTCACTTCTCTTCTCTTCATTTCATATCTCCACTATTCTTCCTCCTTCTCTAGCTTTGGGCATGTCCCAGAATTCTGGTAATTAATCATACAAACTTGTCTCTTCCCTTCATTCAGTAATATTTTAATATTAATATTTTCTGGAAGATTAGGGTTGCCAGGTCTACCCAGGCCATAGGTGGGGAATGGTGGGGGTAGGGTTGCCAAAAACAGATTGTGAAACTCCTGGAGATTTGGGGATGGAGCCTGGGGAGGACAGGGACCTCAGTGGGGTCCAGTGCCATAGAATCCACCCTCCAAAGCTTCCACTTTCTCCAGAGGAGCTGGTCTCTGCAGTCTGGCGATGAGCTGTAATTCCTGGGGATCCACAGGTCCCACCTGGAGGCTGGCGTCCCTGGGGCAAATGTTTGCCTTCTCCAGCTCACCACTTCAAGGCTGTTTGCAGGACTGGGAGGAGAAAATCCACAGGCCAACACCCAGCATAGCTGGTTTGACTAATTATCCACTCAGTTCTCAAGGCTTCACAATGAGAGCAAGGCTTCAAAATCAAAACATACACCCATATGAGATAAAAGTTCGCCTCCAACCATTAGCAGAATACATAAAAGTTCTGTAATAAATTGCTCAAGATAAAAGGCTGAAAGCTTATCTAAAACAAATAAAAATATGGAGCTCTAAAAGCGAGCTTCCAACAGGAAGCCGCAATTTTCATAAAAAAACATGCTTATAACTGTGTTAATTCCAACTCTGGCTCTAAATATCTCACCAGCTTTGGTTCTAAGCATGGTTTTCACTTTTATAAGAAAGTTATACACATCAGGTTGTCTTGGCTAGAATCTGAATATGTGTCTTATTCACATTGTGTTTTTTTAAAGAAGCAGATCTATGATTTGACAAGTGTTGGATAGGCAAGCAAATATGAACACTTACAAAGATTCTGGGATGGGTAATCTACAAACACAGTATCGCCAAATCCTGTCTACACAAGGGTCTGATATTACTCAGTTAACCTAACTAAGCATTACTGTTTAAGATACTGAAATGCCATTTTTATTCTTTTATGAAGTCATATAAAATCATTCTGCATTTCCAGGAATCTCAGGTGTATTATCCAACCTAATTAAAACACAAGCCAACAAATAAAAGCATTCTAATTTCCCTACAGTGCTCCATAAATCTGGTTCTAAAAGAGTGTCAAATGATTTATCTCATCAGTGATCAACCAAGAAAACTACTACTCTCCCATCTGAAGTCATCCAGAAAACTGACAGAGGTTTAAAAATCATTTGAAGTGACAAATTATTGAGCTGGATCCAGCCACAGTTAACACTCTGATGTCCCATTGATTTAGAAATGCTTGGTTCTTTCCCACTGAGACCCACAGGACCCTGAAGTGCTTGGCTGGATCACACATTTTAGATTTTTTAAAAAAATAAATAACAAAAAGTATGTTTCAGATGGGGTCTAAAAGCCAGTTTGGTGTAGTGGTTAAGTGTGCGGACTCTAATCTGGGAGAACCGGGTTTGATTCCCCACTCCTCCACTTGTACCTGCTTGATGACCTTGGGCAAGCCATAGCTCTGTACCAGCTGTTCCCTCAAGGACAGTTGTCTCAGAGCTCTCTCAGCCCCACCCACCTCACAGGGTGTCTGTTGTGGGGAGGGGAAGGGAAAGGAGTTTGTAAGCCACTCTGAGACTCCCGTGGGTAGTGAAGGGAGGGGTATAAATCCAATCTCTTCTTCTCTTCTTCTTCTTCTTCTCTCTTTAGCTTCAACCCACCCTCAACACAACCTTGCAAATCATTCACCATCTTTATAACACAAAAAGCTCACTAAAAAAGTCTCACTGCATCCAATAAATCCTATCTTACTGTTCAGAAAACATGAGGTTCTCTATTATTATTTGCAAAACATATTTGGCCCCGTAAGAGAATGTGAACAGCAAACATTCTCATCTATAAATGACTTACAATGTACCTTGGACCCAGTGCCTGTTTAGTCCTATTAAAATCAACAGGGAAGCATGTCTCAAGTATCACATAAGTAAATGGAGACAATCTCTACATTTGTAACTTGTCTTTTGCCCAAAACTATAGGTTTATGGCATAATTATAATTTATTTATTTATTTGATTTATACCCCGCCTTTCCTGCTGAAGCAATAATTCTAGATACATAGACATATTAGTTTGCAGTAGCAAAATAAAACAGATGTCTCTCTCTGGGCATATCTACTTGCTCATTCTCTAATGTAATACGTATCATCACGTGTTAACAATGCCCTTCAACTCTCTACATAGAACAAACAGTTCAGTCCCTAGACAAAAAAAAAATAAAATGAACACAAAGCTGGCATTAAAATTACAATATCCCCAAACCAGCAGGTGAACATTTCAGTCTCCTGGGACATTCTATTGCTGATATTGCTGGTCAATAGTCTCTTAAGTAAGAACTTTAAAGGGAGAATGCAGTGTGAAATTTCTGAATGAGGATTCACCCAGAAGTCCAGTGCTCTCATCCCTTCCCAATTCTTTAAAAGGACTTCGGATTTCTCACTGGCTATGAGGGCAAATAACTTGCATGTCCCACCCCTTAAAGATGTCATTCAGATGAGCTATAACTATAACTTTTAAAAATTGGACCTGCTTATGTTTCATGTTGCAATTTCCTAGATTAAATTTTATGTCAATCCTACTTTGCCTATCGATAGATGGGAAATATATGGTTATGAAAGAATAAATGTGCTGTTAAGGTAACTCAGCCTTCTTTGTGGGAATGGGCAAGCTGACTCCTAAGTTACACACTATGAAGGGAGAGAGAGGGGGGGGGTGCGCACGCACGTGTGTGTGTGTGTGTGTGTTAAGTGCTGTCAAATCACTTATGACTTACAATGACCCTATAAATTAATGACTTCCAAAACATCTTGTCATTAATAGCCTTGCTCATGTCTTACAAATTGAGGGTCATGGCTTCCTTGATTGAATTAACCCATTCATGTTGGGTCTTCCTCTTCTCTTCCTGCCTTAAACTTTTTCTAGCATTAGTATCTTTTCCAGTGACTCTGGTCTTCTCATAATGTGACCAAAGAACTATAGCCTAGGTTTAGTCATTTAAGATTATAAGGAGAGTTCAGGGTTGATCTAGAACCCACTTATGTCTCTTTTGGAGGTCCTTTGTAAAACTCTCCTCCACACTACATCTCCAGTCAATCCACTTTCTTCCTGTCAGCTTTCTACATTGTCCAACTTCCACACCCATACACAGTAATGGGGAAACTATGGTATGAATTAACTTGGTCTTGGTTACCAGTGACACATCCTTATACTTAAGAATCTTTTCTAACTCCTTCATGGCTGCCCTTCCCAGTCCCAGTCTCATTCTGATTTCTTGTTTGCAGTCTTTTGGTTGATGATGGAACCAAGGAATAGGAACTCTTGAAGAATTTCAATTTCTTCATTATCAACTTTAAAGCTGTGTAATTCTCCAGTAGTCATTATTTTTGTCTTCTTGATATTCCACTGTAATCCTGATTTGGTGCTTTCCACTTTAACCTGCAGCAGGAGTTGTTTCAAGTCTTCACTATTTTCTGCCATTAATACAGCATCAGCTACATATTTTAAATTCTTAATTCTCCTTTCACCAATTTTCATGCTGCTCTTATCTAAATCTAATCCATCTTTCCTTATGATATGTCCTGCATACAAGTTAGAGAGACAGAGAGATAAAATACATTCTTGTCTGACACCTTTGCCAATTGGAACCCATTCTGTTGCTCTATATTCTGTCTTAACAGTGGCCTTTTGACTGGAGTATAGGTTGCGCATCAAAACATCAGATGTGGCACATCTATTTCTTTTCAAATCCACACAGTCAGAGGTTCTTTGCTAGTTTTACTGCAGTATGGGGAGGGTTAAACAAAGGGTCAAACAAAGGACAAGGATTAAAATTTAAGGCACATGGCTAGTTTAAGCTCTAATAATACTTTGAAACTTTATTACACTTATGAAGGACTACTACCAGATACTAGGGATAGTGAGTTCACAGATAAGACTTTAGGCAGATTTTTGTAATAGAAAAAGGGAAACAAATAACAAATCAAAGTGCAGCTAGTGTTTAAATACAGCTAGGGCTTAAAAAAACAGGGAGTACAATTTTAAACTGAATCTAAAATGTTAAGCTAATTCTCACAGTCTTTAAAGAAGGGAGGCTTTTTTCCTACAAGAAAACAAGCAGGTAGATGCCTTCAGTAATTGCTCAGGCTATTCAGCTAGAGTCCCCTTTAATTCAAGCCTAGAAGGGCTAAATTAACATTTGAAATTAAATTAGCATTTGAACTAAAATGTCTGGGAAGGAGAAGAGCTCTTGTCTGAGCAGCTCCCTTCCTATTGATTGCTAATCAACAGGAGGCTGACTCCCTCATCCTTCTTTATTTGTTAGCTCCCAATCAGTGTGATTGGCTCCAGTGGGGTGTGGAGCTTTGGCCTAAGCCATTTATTTAGGGCTCCTCCAAGCAGGCCCTTGTTCTGCAAGGTAGCAGGCCATGCTCCAGTGACAAAATGTCTGGAACAAGGGAATAAACAGGTGAGTTCAGCAGCGTGGTGAGGAAGCCAGGGCACTAGTCTTTCCATGTCCATGAAGGATAAGCACATTTCCCCACAAACAGATCTATATAAATAGGAGATTGATTTAAAAAAAAAAAACATTTATGAAGATAGAATGCCAGCGAGGGGCTGGGGACTCTCCAGTGTATTGCACTAAGTGCAACATGTATGACTATTTGCCAGCTGAGTGTGTGCTTGGTGCAATTCTTAGGCATGTAGAAACCCACATTCTGTTTGCATGGTGACTATGCCTGCCTAGTGCAAATGTAGCAGACATTACACGTGGTCAAGATAGGCTGATAAACAGTGCTGGGGAGGAGCCAATGGTTGTGGTACATATTCACACCAATGATGTAGGGAAGTGTAGTTGAGTGGTCCTGGAGTAAAAATTTAGACTGCTAGTCAGGAGACTCAAGGCCAGGACCTCCAAGGTAGCCTTTTCAGAAGTGCTGCCTGTTCCATGCGCAGGGCCCGCTGGTGGCAAGACTGGGGTGCAGATTCTGATGCTCCATCTTGGACCCATTCTCAAGAATGGAAATTTATTTATTTATTTATTTGATTTATACCTCGCCCTCCCCATCAAGGCAGGCTCAGGGCAGCTTACATTAAAAGTTAAAAACAGATTAAAGTAATAAAACATTCATATGGTGCTACATATACAGTGAAAATTAAAGGATGGCAAGAACACAGTTTTAATATCACCATAGTGGGTATCCAGTCCAGCCCCATAATATGTCAGTACAGGCACAACACAAGCAGTGCACAGGCAGCCAATGATGGATTCCAGGGTGCAAGCTCTTACATCTATGATGGACTATTAAATTAAATGTGACCTCAATAGAATGCCTGGTGGAAGAGCTCCATCTTGCAGGCCCTGCAGAATTGTAATAAATCCCGCAGGGCCCTGATGTCTTCGGGGAGCTCATTCCACCAGCGGGGAGCTGCCACAGAAAAAGCCCTTGCCCTGGTCGTAGCCAGCCTGACATCCTTAGGGCCAGGGAGACCCAGGAGATTTTGTGGCCCTGAATGTAGTACTCTCTGGGGAACATGTGGGGAAAGGCGATCCCTCAGGTATGCAGGCTCCTGACCATAAAGGGTTTTAGAGGTAAGAACCAGCACCTTGAAGTGAATTTGGTATGCTATAGGCAGCCAGTGCAGTGCTTTCAGTGCAGGCTGGATGTATTTCTGCAAGGGGAGACCCCAAAACAGCCTGGCCACCACATTCTGCACCAGCGGCAGCTTCTGGATTTGGGACAAGGGTAGCCCCATGTAGAGAGCATTACAGTAGTCTAATCTTGAGGTGACCATTGTATGGATCACTTACCAAGTCACTGCATTTGAGGAAGGGAACCAGCTGCCTAATCAGCTGAAGATGGCAAAAGGCTGAGTTAGCAGTGGCTGCTACCAGAGCCTCCATCATTAAGGAAGCATCCAAGAGCACTCCCAAACTCCTAACCTCCGACGTTGATACCAATGGCACCTTATCAAAGGATAGGAGAGAGATCCCTAACCTCAGATCAGAGCGACTGAGGTACAGGACCTCTGTCTTTGTCAGATTCAATTTCAGTTGGCTCAGTATAAGCCATCCCACCATGGCTTGTAGCACCAGGTTCAGATCTTCTGGTCCGAAGTCAGACTGGCCACCCAACAGCAGATATAGCTGGGTGTCATCAGCATACTGATGACAACCCAGTCCATGCCTCTGAACTATCTGGGCAAGGGGGCGCATTTAGATGTTAAACAATGTTGGGGAGAGAACCACCCCTTGAGGCACTCCACAAATCAGTGGGTGCCTTCAAGCCAACTGCTACCCTAGCACCACCCTTTGTCCCTGACCTTGGAGGAAAGAGGAAAGCTATTGCAAGGCAGACCCCTGAACCTCAGCATTGGTGAGACGGTGAATCAGTAACTGATGGTCGACCATGTTGAATGCTGCCAACAGATCTAACAGCAACAGTACCGCCAACCCGCCCCGATGTCTTCAGAAGTCATCCATGAGGTCGATCAGTGCCATCTCCGTCCCATGGCCTGGGCAAAAGCTGGACTGGAAGGGATCTAATATGGAAGTGCCATCCATAAAATCTGCAACTGACTTGCCACTGCTCTTATTATTTTCCCCAAAAAGGGCAAATTGGAAACTGGCCGATAATTTGTCAAGGTCTAAAGATGGTTTCTTTAAGAGAGGGTGGACCACCGCTTCCTTAAGTGCCCCAAGGAACATTCCTTCAAGGAATGACTTGTTAACAATCTCCCTTAGGGGACCTCACAGCCCATCACAACCAGCTTTAATTAGCCATGTTGGGCATGGATCAAGGCTGCAAGTGGTAGGGCATACAGAGAGTATTCTGTCAACCTTCCTCTAGAGGCTTTTTGTAAATATAGGATTAGCTAGCAATTTACCTTTGATTTATTTATTTGGATTTGGATTTTGGATTCTTTTTCTAAGTATTCTGCCTTAAATCTACATGTCTTGTGATTGTTCCTAAGTGTCAGTGATTATGTTTAGTTATTAAAATCTTATTTTACCAAGGAACTCTGGGGGTGTGGTTTACTGAAAACTACTTGGAAAGAATCTCACCTACATTACACTGAAGGCTGCTTTTGCTTTGCTACTAAGAGAAAAAACCCAGACATATATAGACAGAGAGGGAAAGGGGGAAGGCAATCCACATGCCCGCACATCTTTCTCACAATACTCATGCACACAGGTAAATTTTCCAGCTTTGAAATGGAATCATCTTTAACTACCTTCGAATAATTAATACCCACATTTAATCTTCTGTTTCCATAAGATCAACATAAAAGAATAAGGAATTAATCCAACGAGTTGCATGGAGCAGGATTTTTTTTTAAAGTATCCCTAAACCAAACTCAAACCCTCTCCATTATGCCACTGTTGTATACCAAGAAAATTTTAAATGCAATTTTGGTTTGCAGCCACTAGGGGCACAGGGAGGGCAGAGTACAGTAAATAGGAGTTGTTCTGACTCTGCTGGCCAGGCCTTTCTGCAATGTTTACTTGCAGGCTGAGGGACATCCTTGCTTCTCAGATCCTGCTAAACCCATCAGCCAAGCCAGCACTGGAGCAAGGCAAGACCAGCCATGACAAGCTATAGTCA
Organism: Lepidodactylus listeri; assembly: GCA_029233225.1. Taxonomy (NCBI): domain Eukaryota; kingdom Metazoa; phylum Chordata; class Lepidosauria; order Squamata; family Gekkonidae; genus Lepidodactylus; species Lepidodactylus listeri. The sequence continues at coordinate 103,144,229 of JARCFY010000008.1, forward strand.
TTGCCAGGATGCAGCCTCCTAATAAGGTTGTGATCGTCAGCAGTCTATGTTTTCCCTCTTCCTTTAGTTCCACCCAGCTCCATAGTTTGGTCTGCACAGCTGGATCTTGCAAAGGTGCAGTCCTGATAGTGCATGGTAGCAAAATAAATATCCCCCTATTTCATTGTCTTTTCCTTAATTTCTTTTCCCACTCTTTCCCACTCCTTCATTTTGCTCTCTTCCTTTCTTGATCTGCAGCTGTTTTCCATTTGTCTTCTGTCCCCAATAAATAGTGTTAGTAACATCTATTTCCTCACCGACAAGAGAGGTTGTGAGTGCATGTTGACATAGAGAGTGATACATTGTAGAAAATACTTAACCTGGACTGTTGTGTTTTTTTTGGGGGGGGGGGTTTGCTAACAAATGATATCTATATTTTATAATTAAAGTGAATAATGGTGTTACCCAATAGCCTATGATTTCTTGTAGGTGCTCTGCCAGTTTCCTTTACTGAAGAAGGGACCGGATCACCAAAATGTGAGAGTTAACCGAAAGCCCCATTTCGTTTGCCCTTTGGACGTTGTGCAGATTTTGATTAATTTCATTGATAAATTTTCCTTGGACTTTCCCTTGTAACGATTTTCTGTATGCCACTTTGATACTGGATGGGAATAACTATTTTTTTATTGAATGTCTTACATGGGATATTGGAAATAATTAATACATTATAACAACACTTTGAGTATCTATGTTTGCGTTTATTGTCATAGTGCTGTATTTCACAATGGTTTTTGCTGTTTAAAGGTAGTATGGCAGCAAACCTTTGATAATATTATGAACAGAAAGGGGGAATTAGTATCTCCGCATAATCTATCAAAGTAATAAAAGGATGCTTTGCATGTGTGATAATGGAATGTTAATCTGCTTCAGTGGTAATAAATGAGGAACAGAAGGCAGAACTTCGTTTAGCTTTCATTGCAAATAGCATGGGGATCGGGAGATAACTTGGGCCAGGATATTACAATTCCTTTCATTTTTGACCCTGGAACTCTTCTGATCATCCTGAAGCTGGTGGCCAATTTTGAGATTCCTAGTTTTATTTTCTGATTAGTTATGCCTGCCACAAATGGACGTGCACAGGAGTCATGTTGTAGAAAAAGAGGTGCAGGAGCTCATTAGCATAACTCATTTGCAAATGCCACACACCCCTAACATACCGGAAGTGCAACACCCACCCCTCAGGCAACACCCACCCCTCAGGCTCCACTCCACAGGGGAGTGAAACTGACCTGCTCTTCCTCCATTCCTTCCCCATCCAATACTTTGTGCAATAAAAATAAGCGTAAAGAACACACCCTCATTCTCTTCCTGCTCCCTTGAAACCACCAGGTTTCAAGTAGACTTGAGATACCCAGGACATGTGCACCACCCATCCTTCCCCTTCCCCTCCCCACAACAAGTCACCCTGTGAGGTAGGTGGGGCTGAGAGAGGTCTTTTGAGAACTGCTCATGAGAGAACAGCTTTGAGAGAACTTGTGACTGGCCCAAGGTCACACCAGCAGCTGCATGTGGAGGAGTGGGGAATCAAACCTGGTTCTCCGAGATTAGAGTCCAACTCCTGACCACTACACCAAACTGATGGGGTGGAAGCTGCTGAAGGGTTGGTGAAATTTCTCCAGTACTTATGTGCCATGTGCCCAGATAAAAAATGGTATACTTAGAAAATTTATATGCCACCTTGAGCAAGTCTCTGGAAAAGCAGCACACAGCCATAAAAGGAACAATGATAAAATTATCAATATTAAAACAAAACATTAAAAACAATAAAGACCCTAGCAGGGCTTTCCCCGGGGCGCTGCGCCTCTGCACTGCTCGGGGAAGCCAAGGAGGGGGTGGGGCTTGGTCATGTGTCCGCCCCCTGGGCTCCTCACTCCTGGAGCTGCGCTCCTGTGCACTCCCGCTCCAACGGACCCCTGGACGTGCAGATTCTTTTGTCTTTATAAGTGCATGGTACCATTCAGCCAAGTCATTTGTTTTGTCATATTTTGTTTGGATCAGGGTCATATGGCAGTGCTGGTTAAATCTTTTCCAGAGGCCATGGTTGCTCTCTGCAGCCCTGCTCACTAATGCATGTGTTAACAGAATTAGAACTGGGTTAAATCACCCTCTTAAACCTCATAAATTCAGAAGCTATTTAAAAATTTCCCTATAGTCAATGGCCAACCAATCAACTACAGTATACTCTATGGCAGGCCGCCACTGCTGGCCTGGAACCAGGTCTTTTGTACATCAATGAGAAGCAATTTCATCCGTATGGAACAGGCTTCCAACTCTGGTGTTTATTGCCTTGTAAAGATGTATTGATATGTTTATTCCAAAAAGCCAAGCACCCAAGTATGATTGCAGGGCTTTTCAAATGCTGCTGCCTTTTGCCACCACTACTGGACTCTGCAGCTTTATACTGAGAAGATGCATGGCTGACAAAATATATGGAGCCTCAGACAGTTCTTCAGCTGTGGGCACTTGAAGGAAGGCTTTCCAGGGCTTAAGCCTTAGACAGAATTCACACTGTGGATTCTGAAGCTGTTCTTCAGGAAGGAAACTGGCTTTGTGTAAATTGCAGTCTTTTGCAAATACAAAATGAAGCATGTGTGACTGTGCAATTACTCAAAAACAACCTTTATTATATTTGAAAGGAAAGAATTGTTATATCATTTTTCAGCAGTGGTGTGCATACTACAGAACAAGAGCATCCTTATGAGCATTTATATTGAAACTTAATGTGAGCAAAGCACTTGATATACATTATTTTTGCCATCTGGAAAGCAACAGCAAGCTGGTAAAATTAATTTAAGATTACTGGGCTCCCGAGCGCCCGGCAACGCTGCTAGTGCTTGGGGGCCGCTTTGCCTCCTCGCTGGGAGATGGGGCAGCAACAGGAGTGATGCCGCATGTTCTGGGTTGGCGGGAGGGTGGTGCCAGCCCCTTGAAGGGGCTGCACCCCGCTCCCGCCATCGGCAGTTGCTCCGCATGCTCACCCCCCCCCCCCTCTTCTTAGTGTAGACTGTTGCTGGTCGCCAATGGGGCCAGGTAGGAATTTTTTCACCTCTACCTGGATTGGCTGCTTAGGTGGAGGTGTTTTTGCCTACTTTGCACTGAGGGCATTGGGTTAAGGGTCATAGGTGGTGGACAGGTGTTAAATAGATCTGTCACTTGGCAGGTTTGTGCAAGCAAGAAAATGGAACTGGTGAGCGCCTCATGGCATATCCTGTTTGGGAATAGGAGGTTGTCAGGAACTGCCCTTGGATTTTGTGGCCCAGGGTGGGGAATGGTGATTGTCTCTGGGAACCTCTTAGGCCAGGCTCCTCCCTGCAGATTTGTGTGGCTTCAGGAGTAGGTGTTTTTTTGGGGGGGCAACCAGTATACTTGGCTGCTGGTTACGAGCCAGAATTGGCTGGCTTAAGACCGGAGCTAGGTGACCCGCCCATATCAAGGGCAAGGAGGTTGTGTCAGGGAGTGACGCCTGCCTTGTCTGTTCTAAGCTTGCTTAGTTTTCCCGTTGCTGCAATGTTCTGTTAAATAGTTAATAAAGTGGCCCTTGTTTAATTCCAAACTGTTGTCTATCTCGTTATTCCCACTGGGGTGGCAACTGGTCATGTTGGCAATTAGGAGTATATGAGTTCTGCTCAAATTCTTCTGTACAGCTCACAATCACCTCACAAAGCATGAGCAGGAAGCTGATTTTTCAGTGGGCTTTGAGTATTCATAATCAACTCCAGTCTCTTTGTTGGCTTACATTTTGCATACTGACTGTTGACCCAGGGCACATGCCAGTCCCTCTCAGCGTCCTCTGTCCTTGCACCTCGTCCCACTCCATCGAAGGAATTGGTGACAACATTTGCAAAGGAAAAGGCACACAAAATGAGATTTTGATGTGCCTGAAATGGAAACATTCAAGAGCCTGAATTTTTGACATCACAATTCACAGGATTATTCAAAATGATTGGTGAGTTGTGGGCTAAAACTGTTTTCTGTTTGAGAAAGAAAACCAAAGGCTGTTATTTTACTTATTCTCACATTTTTTTAAAAAAGATTAGCAATGTCAAGTTTTGTGCTTTTAATTTTCCCTAGAATTCATCTGTTTTTGAAAATTGGCTAGCGGAGGGGGGCACAAGTAGTTAGCCTTGCCTACGGCACCAAAAAGCCTGGCATCGGCCCTGGGTGAGACTTGTCCCAGCCAAGAGCCACCAGGCCAGGAGAGATACAACCCTACCCCTCCCTCCTGTTCCCTGGGAAATCTGTTAAAGGAAGGGGGGGAAAAACAGGCCTGGGATCCTTAAAATGCTGGTCCCAGATATCTCTGAATATTTCTGGAAATATACATGGCCCAGTTTCCAGTATTCCTAAGAATTCCAAATAGCACTTCTGATACCCAAATATACTCCCAAAATACTGATAAGGTAACCTTTCTGGGCATATATTTGGACCAGATATATCCCTAGTTGTCATAGTGCAGAAAGGAGACAGACTGGCAAAGATTCACTGGCCAAGGCTAAGGAAAGCATACAAGCAGAGCCCTGGTGAAGAAACAAGGCACAGCAAGCTAACGGTATCTATACACTAATTCCAATAGGGGTTTTTTCTATGTGGGTACTTTTATCTGCCAAAAGAGAGCTCACTCTCCCCCAACAGCTTTTCCTACATAGTCAGGGGCCTTCTTTGGTCTGCAGAAAAATCCAAAAAGTTAAAAAAAACTTTTTTACCGTTGAATTCCCCCCAATATCTTTTGAAATGGCATCAACCCCAGGCATCAACTGTGAGAGATTAGAATGTTTGGGGGAGGGGGAGGCTTCTGACAGTTTCTGTCAGTAAAAGGCAGAGTTTTTACTGGCAGCAGTCTAGGGTTGCCAAGTACCCCCCCCCCCCCCAGCCATGGGCAGTGGATCCAGATCCAGGCTGGGAAACTCCTGGAGCTTTGTGGGTGAAGCCTGGGGAGGACAGGGATCTCAGTGAGGTACAATGCCATAAACCTCACCCTCCAAAGCATCCATTTTCTCCTTGGAAAGTTATCTCTGTACTCTGGAGATGAGCAGTAATTCCAGGGGATCCCGAGGTCCCACCTGGAGGCTGGCATCCCTAGGCAGCACCCTGTGTGTGACTTGATACCACTTGATATGCATGACTTTATTAGGCCCAGCTGCTTTGCTACTGTTCATCAGCAGCCACCCTATGAAAGCCATTGTGATGTAACAGTTAGAGCTTCAGATTGGGATTTGTGAGACCCAGGTTCAGATCCCCATCTTGTGGTGGAAGCTGACTGGGAGATTTTGGACCAGTCACATACTTTCAGCCTAACCAACCTCACAGGGTTGTTGTGCAGATAACAAGGAGGAAATAATATAAGCTGCTTTAGTCCCCACTTTGGAGAAAGACTGTAATTTTCCTAGGTAGAGGCTGTGGGGGAGGAGGGTAGAGATGGAAAGCTGAAGACAGATAAAGGTAGGTTGGCTGTTGGGTGGGAAGGAAATAGGGTTGCCAACTCCAGGCTGGGAAATTCCTGGACATTTTAGAGGTGGAGCCTGGGGAGGGTGGGATTTGAGGAGGGACTACAGACCAGTATAATGCCCTAGACTCCATCCTCCAAACCAGCCATTTCCTTCACTTCAACTACCATTGCCAGCCTCCAGACAATGGCTGAAGAGCACCCAGAATTATAACTACTGTTCAGGTGACAGAGATCAGTTCCCCTGGATAAAATGTCTGCTTTGGAGCGTTGCTGAGGCTGCTTGCCTCCCCAAGCCTCACCGTCCCAAGGCTCCACCCCCAAATCTCCAGAAATTTCCCAACCTGGAGCCGGCAGCCCTAAGGCGAATTGATCTCTGCAGCCGGGAGATCCACTGTGATTCCCAGAGTACTGCCACGGCTGCTGTGGGGGGAGAAGAAGCAGGCAGGAGGCTGGGAGAGTGATGGGGGCAGAAAGAAAGAGTGATGGAGTGGGGGGCAGAAAGAGAGAGAAAGAGTGAGGAGGTGGGGAGGCAGAAAAACAAAGAGAATGATGACAGGTCAGAAAGAGAAAGGAAGTGACATACATGGAGGAGAGAGAGAGAGAGTAAGAAAGGGGGGCAGAAGGGAGAAAGGGTGTGAGAGAAGTAGGGGGAGAAGGGAGGAAGCAAAGGTGTGAGGAATGGGATAACCATCCCGGAAGTTTCTTGCGGGTCTCCACTGGTTCTGTCTAATAATGCAGTGACAAACAAGCATGCTGTAACCTTCTGTTGTTCTATCCAATTAAGGAAGTAACAGGTACAGTTGGCAATTTTGCTACACGTTGCCCAGCAAGCTCTGGCTTTTTCTACGAAAGAAGTATGTCAAAACAGATAAAAAGAATGCTTCCAATAATCCTTCCCCTATGTTTTGTGGTAATTTTCAGGAGCAGAAACAAAGCCGACAACACAACAGTCAATGTGCTTGATCAGCGTAATATGCAGACTGAGCTTCCTGGATGTGAGAAACTGGAGTATGACAATAATATTCCTGGTTCAGTGTGTAAAGTGTAATCCTAAGAATGCTTCCCTGGATGTAAGCCCCATTGAGTAGACCTGAATAGGATTCTGCATGGACCTGCTTAGCCTTAGAATCCTCATACAACCACTGTCAGCAAAAGCCAAGTAAAATGTTAACCCCTTCACCAGAGGAAATTCTAGCGGTAACAAATGACAGTTGAAGTGGCATGGTGGGTGAGAAAAGCAGGGTTTCTTATCAGTGCTGTTAGGAAAGGATTTGGATAGTGGGCTGAAAAATACATGTTCTGCCATATGCCTGGGCAGCCGAACTGGAGGAAGGGGTTGCTGAAAAGCAGATGAGAAGAAGTGAGCCCAGACAGAAAGGTGAGAATGTCCTTTTCAGACGTGGGGAAACAGAGATGCTGTGAGGCAGCTTGACAGGCACTGCAATGAGATAGTTAGAAATGTGTGGAGAGAGAGAGTCAAAATGGTCCCAGGTAAAGATTCTTGAATGTCTTGGGCAGAAAACTTCCTTTCTGATATAAGTAAATGGAGCAGAAAAAGATGGGGGGGGGGAGAGTTTGACTTGGCTCTGTCCACTTATATGGAATGAGGGGGGAAGTGGTTGCCACAGCCTGGAGCTCCCGGAATTCTGCTGTCTCAAGCTCAGTGGAGACAAGGGTCAGGCATTTCTCTATGTCCATAAAGTTGAAGGGTGGATACCTTAAGATTGCCTACTAAATGGTTGTTAGATGCAGGATGCATTACACTGTAAAGCCTTTGAGTGACATGCATTAACTTAGGAGTATTCCAGACATGCTGTGAGTTGGTGAGTTCTACTACTAACAGTAATACTATTGTAATTGTAACAGTAATACTATTGGAGTTGTTTGTTGTATGCTTTTGAATTTTGAGGCTTCCCTGGTCTCACATCTTGTAAAAATATCATAAGCCTGAAGTTTTTAAGCTTCTGGTTTTGGCAACTTTACATGTGCCCAGATTCAACAGAGTAGAGACCAGGAAGAAACTTGCACTGAGAGAAATGTATACATAGATTAAAAATACAACATCTATTTGGGTCAAATATGCCTTTGGAACTTTCTAGTTTTGTTTAAGTCCCTTTCCATCTAATTAGATGCTACATCTTTGAGTTGATGGGTGTATACCCTGAGATTGCCTTTTTAAATGGTTGTTAGATGCAGGATGCATTACACTGTAAAGTCTTTGAGTGACATGCATTAACTTAGGAGTATTCCAGACATGTTATGAGTTGGCGAATTGTACTGTTTGTCTAGTATTAATATACTATCAAAGTTGTTTGATCCGGGGGGCGTGGCGCCGCGATCTAGCATGGCGGACGCGTAACCGACGAGCTCCCGACCCGAGTGTCCTTCCCGAGCACAGAACTGGGCGAAACTCACCTTTTTTTACTCCGGGAGTATGCGAGGAGGCAGAGGAAAGAAAGAGGCTTTAAAGGAACGTGAGATCTTTCCGGGGCAGCGGTCCCCGCCCAAAATCTGAGCAACAGAAGCAGCAGCACCCGGGCAGCGTCAGGAGATAAAAATGGCGACCAGGGGAGAAACAAAGCAAAGGAAAGGCTCTCCGGAGGAACCTATAACGCTGCAATCTCTACAACAAACCCTTACAACAGCCTTGCAGACGACAGAAAAAACAATAACTGAAAATCTAACTCAAAAAATAGATGCCTTACTGAAGCCAATGGTTGAGCAAATTGCTGACTTGACCAAAGCATTGGAAGTAACAGCAACATTGGCAGAGGCAGCAAAACAATTGGGACAGACAAATGATAAAAAACTCCAACAAGTTCAAAAAGAAAACCAAGAACTGAGAGAGAGAATACTCCTCTTAGAAATATCTGACAAAAAATATAACCTGAAATTTCGTGGATTCCAGGAAGATGGAGATGAAACTCCTAATCTTTTAAAAATTATGGCAGAATGGCTAGCCACTGTTTTACATCTCGAAGAAGGGATTTTTCCATCTTTATTAAAAGCCTACAGAATAGGCTCCCTAAAAAATACCAACAGAAAACTTCCACGGGATATATTAGTGACTTTTGCTGATCTAAGACCAAAAATGGAGATACAAAAAATAGCACGTGAAAAAGGATATTTATTGTATCAAGATTTACAGATATCAGTTTTTCCAGACCTGCCATCTGAGATCTTACAACAAAGGAAAAAACTGAAAATAACTACACAGAAATTAAGAGACGAACATATTAACTATCGCTGGACTCCTACTGGCAACTTGATAGTCAGACATCAAGGCAAGACCTATTATGCATCCGATGAGGAGACAGGACAACTTCTGCTTCAAAATCTGGATTTGGAGGAACAAATGGATGTCTCAAAAAAATCATTTAAGAGACGATTGACAATGGCTTTATCACCTTTTAAGGCTAGTAAGGTTCCAATACGAGATCAAGCAAACAAGTCTGGTTTGTGAGTAATGATCAGAGATAGAGTTACTTGAATATTTTCAAAGCTCAGTTCTATTTAAATATATCTACAAAATACAATTGGAAGGGAAAGGGGAGGGGGAGGAGAAGGTTTATTTACCCAGGAAGACCTTTTGAAAATTGGTAAGGTCCAAATAAGAAATTGGACCAAAAGGGGGAGTGTAGTTAAAGATTAGGTATAAATAGTTTATTGCTATACATTGAAATTTATTTGTTTTTTTATTTTATCTTTAATAAAGTATTTAAGGGAGGGTTTAATAAAAGCAGTTGTTATTGAATAGAGTAAGTAGATTTGTAAGGGGGGGGAAGTAACAGTTGGGTTTAAATCATTAACAAGTACAGCTAGAAAAAATTTTATATATTGATTAGCTTTTAATTTGGAAACGGAGGAAAAGTTGGGGGTCGGGAAATTGTAATAAATCAGTTAAATTTATCTATTTATTTTTTTAATATCATGCATAATTGTATGTCTTGGAATGTGCGGGGCTTAAATAACAAAATCAAAAGACGCAGAATTACTTCCCAAATCCTTAAATTGCGTCCACACATAGTTTTATTACAAGAAACACATTTAAAAAGCTCTACTGAGTCAGTTTTAGCTACAAAATGGTACTCCCAGCAATTTTTATCTCCAGGGTCTTCCAAGTCAAGGGGGACAGCTATTCTTATAGCCAATAACACACATTTTGCTGCCACCAGTATTTTAACAGATGAAAAAGGAAGATATGTTTTTGTTAAAGGTACCTTAGAAAGTAAGATGATCACATTAGGATCAATCTATGCACCAAATGATAATCAGATAAAATTTCTCCAACAAACCTTTGAAACATTAAGACAATTCCAAGAGGGTGACGTTATTATTGGTGGAGATTTCAATTATATTCTAAACACCCACTTGGATAAATCCAAATTTAAAAAGAAAAAATTAAAAACAAATTCATTGCAATTTGAAACTCAGTTACAAAGCATGGTAAGAAAATATGGCTTATGCGACGTCTGGAGAATTCAGCATCCAGACACTAGGGATTATACATTTTATTCAGGCAGATTTAACACATATACAAGAATCGACTATTTTTTGATATCTCATTCTGTGCTTTCGAAAGTAGTAAACTCAAATATTGATTTAAAATTATGGTCAGACCATAACCCAATAACGTGTAACATCAAAAAGATAAGTATTGAAAGACGAGACACAAAATGGACATTGAATAAATCCATTTTATTAAGCTCAGAAACACAACAACAGATTTCAGAAACTATTAAAACTTTTTTGGAATTTAATAGACCAGAAGATACTTCACACCAAAACAATTGGGATGCATTAAAATCAGTGCTAAGAGGACGCTTGATGTCTATAGCTGCCTTCCTGAAAAGAGATAAAAAAGAAAAAATTAATACTCTATATACTAACATACAGAAGTTAGAAAAACAACACAAAGACACAGGGCATCAAAAGATTTTAAAACAATTAATAACAGAGAGAAGGATTTTAGAAACCTTAACTACACAGAAATTACAGAAAGATTTACTATATGTTAAACAACGATATTGGAGGAAAACTAATAAAACATTAAAACTCCTTTCATGGAAAGTAAAAGAAAAGCAATCTCGTCGTTATATTCACTCAATTAAAAATGCAGAAGGCACTCTTTATACAGAAACAAAACTTATTATTAAAACAATAGAAAACTATTTTAAAAAATTATATACAGCAACAAAAATAAACCCAGGAACACTAGATGAATTTTTTAAGACACACAACATTGTTAAAAAGTTATCAAAACAACATACTCAACTAATGGAAGCTCAAATTACAAAAAAAGAAGTTTTAGAAGTTATAACTCAATCAAAGTCAAATTCAACAGCCGGCCCTGATGGCTACCCATTTGAATTTTACAAACTTTTTAAGTTAAATTTGGTTGATTCCTTTGTAGCTTTATGCAATGATGTTTTAGATACAGGAACAATACCAAAAACTTGGCAATCGTCAGAAATAATTTTAATCCCAAAACCGCAAAAAGACCTGACATTACCATCTTCATATCGCCCTATTACGTTACTGAATACTGATTCCAAATTGTTTACCAAAATAATAGCAAATCGGTTAAAACAAATTTTGCTAGATTACATTGATAAGGATCAAACGGGCTTTCTTCCAAATAGGAATCTTACAGATAATACCAGGAAATTACTAGATATCATTAATCACTGTACGAATAAAAAATTAGAGGCTCTAATTTTATCATTAGATGTAGAAAAAGCGTTTGATAGCATCGATATATCTTACTTATCTAAATTATTAGAGTTTATGGGATTTGGCAAAAAATTTCAAAATGGTATCCAAGCTTTATACAATTGTCCCACTGCAAAGTTAAAAATAAATAATAGCTACTCAAAAGATATCTATCTACAGAGAGGGACACGTCAAGGATGCCCTCTCTCACCTTTATTATTTATTTTGTCCCTAGAACCATTAGCAGAATTAATCAGGAAAACTGGTAAAATAAAAGGAATACAGATTGGCCCAATTGAGCATAAAATTTCACTTTACGCGGATGATATCATAATTTATCTGACAAAACCATTAATTTCAGTCCCAGAGTTATATAAAAATATTCAGAAATTTGGAGAAATTTCAGGTCTTAAATTTAGCAAAGAAAAATCTATACTACATCCAATAAATATAGAACACAATGTTTTAGGAAAAATGAAAGAGCAACATCAGTTTAAAATACAAAAAACACCTTGGAGATATTTAGGTATATATATACCTATACATCTAGAACAATTATTTGAGTGCAATTTTGAGAAACTGTACAAAGAAATAAAAAATAAATTGAAAGATTGGCGTACTAAAACTCTAAACTGGGCTGAAAGAATACAATTAGTTAAAAGTTTTATAGTGCCTAAATATCTTTTTTTATTTAGATCTTTACCTATAAAGATTACAAATCATATTTTAAAAAAATGGCAATCAGAATTAAACAAATTCTTTTGGAATAACAAAAAATCAAGGATATATTATAAAACCCTTTTCAGGTCGGCTTCTAGGGGAGGTATAGACTTTCCAAATTTAATAAATTATTACGAAGCGTCACAACTAGCAGCTCTTTTTAAAGCAGCAACTGCCAAAACACCCCCAGCTTGGGTACAAATCGAAATGAATGAAATATCTAACATCCCACTTTATGACATATTGTGGAACACAGAATTGAACAAAATAATTAAAAAGTCACCAAGTAATAATTTAACACAAGCTCTAAAAATTTGGATGAAACGCAAAAATATTTTAGCTCCAGGAATATCTACACAAGCAACATATATTAATCAAAATTGGTTTGAACCAGGTCAATCAACAACTGAGTTTACTACTTTGTTAGAAGCAGGTTTTACTAGAATTGGTCATTTTTTAGTTAAAGATAGAATAATAGAAAAAACCAACTTAGAAGAGAAAATAAAGAATAAAATACAATGGTTTAAATACTTACAGTTAAAACATCTATTGGAATCACCACAGGTGAAGATTACACGGCAGAGACAGTTGACACCCTTTGAAAACCTGCTTTTAGGATCCAAAGAACAAGACCCAGGTCTTATAACCAAGTTTTACAAAATATTAAACAACGCAGATGAGGAAAAAGTTGTACTATATCAAAAACAATGGAATATGGATTTAAATTTAAAGTTAACACCAGAAGATTGGGATATCATTTGGAATTCCCCAAGTAGAACCTCAAAAATAAGCTTGATTAGCATACAAGCATCAAAAATAATAATGAGATGGTATATTCCTCCATTAATCTCGCATAGAATTAATAATACACACTCTTCAAATTGCAATAAATGTGGGCAAATAGCTGGTTATTTGCATTGTTGGTGGTCATGTTCAAAGGTACAAAATTTTTGGTCTCAAGTACTAAATTGCATACAAGAAATAACTACCGTACAGTTACCAATGAGTCCAGAAGTAATACTACTGGAATTGTGGAAAATACCCAATACACAACAAGGTAATATAGAAAGTATTTCTGTGATGTTATCAGCAGCAAAAAACCTCATAGCCCTGAAATGGATAGACAAACAAGCTCCAACAGTTAAGAGCTGGTATGAAAAATTATGGGAATATTTTAACTTATCAAAATTATCTTATATTGTATGTAATACCCCTCTGAGTCAATATCAGAAAAAAATTGTTTATGTTTGGTTTCCTATAGTAAGATATTTAGAGAAACAAAAGATTATCCCAGAAAACCCTGTTTATAAAACCTTAATTTATTTTTAAAATAGAGTTGAAATGTAATCATATGGAAGTTGATATAAAAAATTATTTTGTTGTATTTGATTGCTGTACTTGACTGTTATGTTGATGTTCATTGTTGAAAAACTGAAAATAAAAATGTTAATGAAAAAAAAAAAAGTTGTTTGATCCATGCTTTTGAATTTTTAAATATTGTTTGTCTGCAGAAAAAATGCCATTGTTGAATCAACCAGATATAGTAGAGGTACTTTTATTACATTTGAAGACATTGTAAGTCCTCTTTAAGCTTTATGAATATTACATATTTTTGTAACCTGTAACCTGTATTGGTCTTGCAATCTTGCATATTGTATATTGTCTTTTAATAGCTAATTGTTGGTCCACACCTGATGAAGACTTTTGGAAACGAATGTATCTACCGGATGTTTTGTTGTTGATGACTTTGGACCCCCATCACCTACTATATTAAATTAATCATATTTTGCAATATTTTTGTATATTTTTGAAATTTTTGATGCAAATGCTTTAATAGGAGAGTGTGTTGTCACAGCTGTATGATTCTCTGCTCTTATAATGTGTGAATGGCAGGCACCTAAACTTCCTTCCCTGCATGGTGCTAAGGCAACTGCAGTTTCACAAGCCTGCAATTTGCTTGCCTTCAACAATTGCCTGTACTACCAGGTTGGGTCAGCCCGTCACAAACAAGGAGTGTGAGGATATATGGAAAATTATTTCTTCATTGGATGTTAATTAAGAAAGTTGTAGCATTAGTGAAAATGGCACAAATACATGTCTGTGTTTACTTTGCCAGGCCACAACTGAGCATGCTCATGTGCCCTTTAGATCAACAGGACTTTCACAAAGGTATCATGTTCTGGATTGCAACCCAAAGTGGTACAAACTTATAGTCTCCATTGAATTACCTCCAAATGAGTGTGTTTAGGACTGAAATGCAGATATTTCAAACACAATACTGGAAGTTGTGGCTGGCTCAACTGCAAACAAAGGAATACCCAATTAACATCTACCCTTCTGCCAACTCTGGAGTTAACATTCCGCAGAGCAAAGCCAAACAATAAAAGCTAACGTTTCATAGTAGTGACTAAAGAAAAAAATCTCAAGAGACTAAGCTACTGTCAGCTGTGTTGAGCCAGTGTGGTGTAGTGATTAGCATATTACAGTGTCATCCTAAAAGGGTGCAGATCTGCTTTAGATGGCAGCATTAGATTGCAGTCACATTCGCCAGCTGAAGCGGAGGGGAAGTGAGGCTATTGCCTCCGGAGGAATTAGACCCACAGTTGCAAAATCACACAGCCCTTTGTTGCTGTGGGCCCAGCTCGTCACTGTGTGATCAGACGCAACTGTGAGTGAGTTGGGTTTTTTTGCCATTTGTTTCCAATGCGCATAAATGAGGAATCGCACTGAAGGGTATGCAATGGTATGCAATGATGTGCATACTGTGAGGGGGTGTGAAGGCACCGAGCTGGGATGGCCTGATCAGATCATCCCAATGGTTTGGAAGCCTGCTTGTGCGATTAGACAGGGGAAAGTCCATCTGTGGCCTGTCACAACCCATTTACTACCGGATTTCCCCCAGTGTCTTTTAACTCCGCTTCTGCAGCAGAGCAGCGCAGGTTGCTGATGGCTGCGGGACACTTTCCAGATGTTGCTTTCTGATCATGCTCTTTTGATCAGTCGGGCATTCGCACCTATGTCTAGGCTAGGATCTGGCAGACCTGGATTCAGATTCCCACCTTGCCGTGAAGCTTGCTGGGTAACTTTGAGCCAAACACACACCTTTCTCAGGTTAACCTACTTCATAGGAGTATTGCGATGATAGAATGAGGAAGAACTGTGCCCACCCCACCCTAAGCTTTTTGGGGGAAGAGAGGGCTAAAACACATTGGATAGATTTACATTCCAAACATTATCGTACCTAACTGCACTTGTTGCTAGACTGGGATTACAAGTACCTGCCATAGAGCTGCCAAGTCCCCCCAGAGGCCGAGGATTCCCCTGCTAAAGGGGTCCTCAATCTGCTGGTCTGGATCTGGCTGGAGGGGGAACCCCACCACCAAAGTGGCCCGATCAGGCCGACTGCCCAGCATGATGACGTCATGTGGAAGTGACATCATCACGCTGGGCACATTGTTGGGGCGATGCTCTAGCAATTGCCCTGAAAACTCTATGGTACCATAGAGTTTCAGGGCGATTACCAGACCGTTGCCTCGGCAACATGCCCAGCGTGATGATGTCACTTCCAGGTGATGTCATCATGGTGCATGCGAGCTTTGCACATGTGCAGGACTCCCAAGGACAGGACAGGAGACTTTTTCTTTACTAAAAAGAAAAATCTGTTATTGGTGGAAATTTTTGTGTGTGTTTGTTATTTGTGAGAAATGTAAAAACCAGATCTTATACGGAGATTCATCACTGCTGCATTTGGTTACATTTAAAACACGTTTGTGGCTGGGTTCCAAAGATCCCCAATCTAGACACTCTAGCACTTCATAACATATCGTGGGGCTGTCTGGGTTTTCTATTCCAAAAGAAGACCCTGATGCAAAACTAGAACACAGAAGTACAGATTTCCCCATAGATTTGCAGCTAGTTTTTGCAAAACTCTCCCAGCTCCCTTCAAATTGCTCAGATTGTTACACTCAAGAAGGAAAAGTCACCCCAAATTCACATCCAGTCTCACTGCCAGTGAAAACTTGGTAGCAACTGTAGTCAGAAGTCACTTCAGGTAGTTCCCACCATTTTAGAGTGGCTTTTGGGGACACAAAGAGATTAAAAAAGAAAGAAAGATGTGTGTTGGAAAGTACTGGAGTTGGAGACCGGTAGCAGTGAAATCAGCAAGCATGGTTTATTTCAGGATCAGATGAGGCATGACATACAGAGGCCGGGGGCCTGCTTATATTCACAGGTAAGCCACACCCCTGACCTCGCCCAAACGGTACAATAGCCTTAGCTTCCCGCCAGTGACTCGCATAGGCCCATTTGAATATTCAGAGCCTTTTCATCACTGGGGGAAACTTAGGATCCTGGCTGGCTATTGTTCACCAGATCAAAACTCATGCCTATCCTGGTCATGGGCTTGGTGGTGGCCATGCGGCCGTTGCCATTACATACATTACAAGTGCCCAGGTAGCCCCATAGCACAGGCAGAACCTCCACCCATATCTCTATTCCATTCTACACTAAAAAGTTATTCCAAAAAACAGGCCAAAAAGATGCCCCTCCCCTTTTTTACATGAAGCTTAATGAAGAGTTCTGAAGTACTCAAAAGCTTCCACATAGTTTTGTGTCATTTTGGTTGATCAAAATAAAAGTTTTGTATATGGCTTTTGTACCCCCAAAAAGGGACAATACATCCTCTCTGTTTTCAAGTAAGTGAAAGAGCATCGGGTTCTCCCCCCAAAAGGAAATTCTTCCTGTCTTTCTTCCTCCCAGAAGTCTTTATGTGAAATAGGAAGAAATATGACAGGAATTTTAATGCCCCCCTCCTGCATTTGACTCTTGATTCCCACACTTCTCCTGCAGTGCAAATTGTCCTTTTAAACACCATTTCCCCTAGAAACAAAGTAATCTTAGGTCCCGTTCAGATAGGCAGCTAATCCCACCATTCGCCCAGTTCTAATTTGGTCTCGATCTTTTTTATTCAATGTTGCACGACCAGACACCTCCCCCATGAATTGCCTTACTGCGTGTGGACTCCGAGGTTGATTGTCTAGACAGAGTCCACCTGAAGGAGCCGTGCAGTCAGGGTTTTCTTTTTAAAAATTCTGTTTGCACATGCACGTATCTGCCCCACTGCCAACTTGTTTTTCCGCACATGCACGAACTTGAATGTTAAAAGCATCGCCAGTGGTACCTTCCTCTAGGTACCATTGGAATTAACAAAGTGCATAAGTTTCATGGGCCCTTCAGAAACATGAAATTGTTCGGAACGTTTGAACGGAGCTCTGTGGCCATCGCACGTTTACATTCATGCGCTAAGGATTTTTAAAAAATGGTGGTCATTCAGGATGGTCTGGAGTCAGACCGTCCCCATGGGCTGATTGCATGCTGGAATGACCAGAAGGGGGAAAGTCCACCATTGGCCCGTCGGCAAGCTTTAGACCAGAATTTCACCATTATCTTTTTAGTACAGCTCCCTGGTGGGAATTGACAGACTGATCACAGCAGTGACACATTTCCCAGATGTCGCTATCTGGACGTGCCCTTTAAATCGACCAAGCACTCGTGCCTTGGTCAGATCTAAAGAGCCGTCTGGTCGTGACCTTAGTGAGTGAATCCTTTAAAAAGGAGCTGAATGCTTTATTATCTGTCCACAGATACCTGCTTGAAAGCTGATGCATGGATTTGTGCAGCTTGGGCATTGATTCTGTTTGGTAAAACGATGATTGAAAAATGCAAGGGAGAGGTCCAGTTTGCCTAAAGTTGTGCTAAGCAGAAACAGGACCAAAATCTGCATTATGAGGAGCATCAGGTGACTTTTAAGTAAGATATTGGTATAAATCTGTTTACTGTGAAGGTGCACATGTGGATCAAAATGAAAAGGCATATGGTTGCATATTGGTTTTGCATTATGGGGAAAATCAACGATTTTACATTATATGCCACACTTGCAGCCTATCAATAGGAATAGTAGATTTTGATATATTGCTTAGGATGGGTTTTCTGGCCTAAGGGTGCTGGAACAAACAATTCATTGCACCTGAATTTAATTCCTGGTTTAAACGTTAAAAAAATGAAAAGGCAAAGATGAAGTACATTAGGGGAAAAGGGGGGTGATTTCACTGCTGTGTGTCCCCCTATTAAGTAACACACACATATTTATTCAATATAGATTTTTCCAATCCAGCCACCTATTAAATAGTATAAGATACATGTCAAATACAACAGGGCAAGCTGCTAGAATCTCCTGCATCATATCCCATATTTGTTTAATAGTTCCCCAAAATGTAATAAAAGCATTCCTGTGGTGCGCCTGTCTAGGTATTGGATAGAAGATTGCATCAATGGGATATGCAAGAGAGCTGCACATTCTTTCACTCTTTCCCCAGGTGAAATCTAAGAAAGTATGGAAAAAACAAAGTGGAGAATGGACAAAAATAACATTGGAGTTTATCACAGAGATATGTCAGGATTGTTTCCAATATCGTCTCCAGCCAAACAAGATTCTCCACCCTACCGAGGCTCCCACAACCCATCCATTTTTCAAACGAACATCTGCTAACATGACTAGGCCATCAGAGAGGCATGCATTTTTGTACAGAGGTGCAAAGTGAAGTGCGGCCCCCATCTGTGGATACTTAAATCTGCGTATCGGGGCCACGCTTAGAGAAGGCAGATTTTTCAGAACACTTGGGGGAGCCCTAGATTTGCAGAAAAATCTGGAAAAAATGGGGGTGTTAAAACCTCTCAAATACATAGGAGCTGTCTCTGTGTGGCATGGCAGCTGGGCTACTCAGGCAGTGAAGCTAGGGTTAGGTGAATGGCGGGGGGGGGGGGCTAGCTGCAGCAGCAAAGCTTGGGTTGGACCACTGTTGAGGCAGTAGGGCTGAGGATGGGGGAAGCTGCTGCCATCCTGAAAGTTGGGTGAGGCATGTGAAGCGGGGAAGAAGAGGAAGAAGAAGAACTGGATTAATACCCCGCCCTTCACTCAGAGTCTCAGGTCGGTTTACAATCTCCTTCCCTTCCTCTCCCCACAACAAGCACCCTGTGATGCAGGTGGGGCTCAGAGAGCTCTGAGAGAACTGCTTTTGAGAGAACAGCTCTGAGAGAACTGTGGCTTGTCCAAGGTCACCCAGCAGCTGCATGTGGAGGAGTGGGGCATCAAACCCTGTTCTCCCAGATTAGAGTTCGCCACTCTTAACTGCTACACCAAACTGGTTCTCCCCTCCCCTCATGGTTTTTTACATGAGAAAAAACACTTGGGGTCAAGGCAGGAGCCTTCCCTCCCTCCTTGGCACAGTTCTGCGCCCTTTTGGGCTCTCCTTTGTGTAATTTAGAGGTACTTCCCTGCTGCTGATGTGTATCTGCGGGGAACATGGGAAACAAGTGAAACAAATGAAGAAAAATAATATGTAGTTGATCCCAAGAGGCGGTGGGAAGGCTGTTTAAAAGCTTCCTGTCCCTCTGTTCCAGGATACTGATTGTAAAGCTACCCCACTCTCCCTAAAGAACTAACCAGTTGATATAGGGCTGAGCAAGAATTTCTAGGTTCTTTTCAAATTGGTTCATAGCAGTTCCTTTCCCCCCCACTTCTCACTGCTCATGGAAAGGGGAGAGAGAGGGTGCCAAATAGGCTTGGTCTCAGAGTGAGATCGGAGAGACCCTTACTAAGGATTCGCTGTATTAGCACAAGTTATGTTCCTGAAGTGGATTTAGAACAGCAAGCTCCCTGAGGTGTCTGTGCCATTTCTCCTGGCCAAGGCCATGATGTCCTTGCTTCACTGCAACCTTCCCTACAGCAGAGGACCCATAAGGCCCAGTTTGGAAAGGGGAGGGGGTTGCATATTATTCCTCCTCCTTTCTGTACCCTCTGCTCTCCCACACTGCTTGAGCAGGGATACTCTATCCTACCTGGCCTGCTGTAAATCCTCCATTAACAGGGTGCCCTTCCCATCTCCTCTCAGGCCTGGCTCCTCCCCTGTACCCTTTCACCCAACCTGAATTTTCCTGGAGCCCTGTCTCAGTTGCAGCTGCCTCCTGGGTTGCTCCCTCCTCCAGGCAGGGCTTAATGGTATGACTGGTTTCCTGGCTGTCAAACCGGGTGGAATTTCAGACAGCCAATGTATTCTGTTTCAGGAACTGTTCACTAACGGGGGTTTTCCTGACATTTCATACAGAACTGTTTTAGTAACTGTTCCCTGATGGAATATATTTGCCTTTTCATACAGAAACATTCTCTCCCATTTGGGAAGCATGCCTAAAGCGTTGCTCACTCAAACTGCTTCCATTCCTTCTACCATTTATGAAGCACTACAGGATGCTGTATAAAATGCCCCATAGCACTTCCTGTGATGACAGTTCTTCTTGTGCTTTTTTTCTCCCTGCACGATCATCCTTTTTTTTTAAAAAAAGTTCTATTGTGAGTGCTATGGTGCTTAGGCAGGACTTCAGATCAATGCCATAGTGACCCCACTGAGATGCCTGGACTTCATTTAAATACACTGATATTCACTGCTGCATCTCAGCATAGATTTTAAAAGGTAATTTTGGGGCAGACATTGTATGTATCATGTCTGTTTAAAGATTAAATCACTGAAAATAGCAATAAGCACAAACGTAGGCACAGCATGAAAAAGGAGGAGGGGCTTTACTAGTTTGGGCTTTGATGAATGAAAAAGCACCAAAATAGCCTGCTACCTGGGTTTCAAAACTGTCCAGTCCCCCCCCCCCCCGTGCTTGAACTCTGTATCTAGTGAGCTTCTTGTTTCCAGGGGACAGCAGTAGCAAATGTCAGTGTATTTCAGTGGAGTCCAGGCATCTCAATGGGGTTGCTATGGCGCTGATTTGTTGTCCTGCTGCAGCACCTTAGCACTCCCAATAGAACATTTAAAAAAAAACTGTCAGGGAGATAATACGCATGCGGGGGGGGGGGGGGAGAGAAAGCGGTGCAGTTTGAAATGCCAAACCGCTTCAGAGACAGCTCCTTACTGGGAGGGAAAGGCTGTGTGAAATGACCATCCCTGTACCAGTTTATTCCCTGATGGTACAGTAACGGTTTTAAAAGGGTAATGTGAAATTCCTCCTGATTACCTAAATCAGAGTTTGCAGCCTTGCCAATTTCAGGTGAGTCTTGGCCAGGCTGCAGCAACTGCCAGTCACATATGGCTTGCTTCAGCCAAGGTGAGTTGTGCCTTGGGTGGGTCCCATTACTGGACAGTATCTAAGGAGGCAGAGGTCCCCAGATAAGGCATTTCAGGCTGACTGGATTCAGTGGGGTGGGGTGGAAACCACACATTATTGAGCATTGTCATTTGAATCCTTATGCTGGCCAACATAAGAGAATGGTAGTGATGAACAGCATTAGTGCACTGGCAATAAAAAGCAAGGAACAGCAGTATCTTTTAAAATTTTTTTTAGATATTTATACACCATTTTTCTACCCAGTTGGGATCCAGAGCAGCTTACAAAATCATTCACCTTTGCTCCATTTTATCCTAACAACCACCCACATTAGGATAGGTAAGGCAAAGAGCTCACGATGGGCCACAGGTTACCTAGCAAGCTTGCAAAGCGATTCAGACCTGGATCTCCCCAATGTGCTGCCATTTCAAGTTCAAGCCACGGTGGGACCACCCAAAGGGCAACCTCATACCAAAGGGAGTGGAGGAGTTAATAAGTTGTACACTTCAGCTGTGAGCTATGCTCCCTCTAAGCCATGGAGTCTTGTGAGCAAAAATTCTACTTTGTGAGCTACTGGCATTAAAGTTGAGAGTGAACGATTTGGCTACTGCATAAATTAGTATGCTCTGGAGCCATCCTTCCTAAGCTAAGACAAAATGTGTGAGCTGGAGGCTAAAAAACTGTGAGCTAACTCATACTGACTCAGCTTAGAGAAAACACTGGCTGTGAGGTTTTTTTTGTCCACGTCATGTGTCTTGCCTCTTCCTCTCAAGACTTTTTTAAAAATAAAATAAAATAAAATAAAGTATTTATCTGCAACACAAAAAAGATATAGTGCCTAGGCAGAAATAGTGGCAGAGAAAATAAAAGCTCAATTCAGGTCCCGCAACAGATTCAAACAGGTGATGAGAACATTGTTCAACTTACATGCCTGCTTATGCATCCTGATTCCTGACACACAAGAGTTCATTATCATCCTATGGACAGTATTGTTTGGAAAGGTGCTTTTGGATGAAGAAATAGGAGACAGTGATTTGTGGTCAGGAGAAAAGAGAACTTTGTGGAAAAACTCACAAACAGAATACATTATTAGGAAATAAGTCAGCCTTGAAGTCAACATCAGACAACATTCAACAAGTAGCATGCCTTTGGTGCTTTTATGTTTCTAATCCATACAAGCAGATAAACCAGATGAGCATATGTTTCTTTTTCTGAGGCAGAAAACTGAAAAGTTGTATTGGCGACAAAGCACTAATTGTACCTAGTGAAGTGAGATCTTGGATCTTTACTTTAAGAGCTTGTGCCAAGATGTTATGAGCCAACAGATGTTTCAAGCTGAGGTCAGACAAAATAAGAGAGGTGGGTTTTTTTCTTAAAAGAAAACACACAAAATATTTCAAAACATAACATTGTAGAGGAGAGGCAAAGAGGAGATGGAGCGCATTCCTACCCACATGAAGAATCACATATCCAAGCTCTGCTAAAGGTTATGCTGAGGATTCTGTGTTGACTTTTAGCAGACCAAGAACTGGCTTTGAACAACTGATCTTGACATATACGGATTCTCCAAAACGTCTGCTTTCTAGACTATACAAGGCCATAACAATGATCAACAGCAAATTTGAAGGAAAATACCAGAAAACCTGGCACCCTGACCTTAAGATGGATTGATCCCATGATCAGTGGCTTTCTAATTGGACTGTTCCTGCGCACTTTTGTATAGTCTTGAACATCAGAATGCAGGGTTTTAAAATTACCTCCAGGTGGTATTATGCTCCAAAACGCCTTTATCAGATGAAATCCACGCCCAACCCCCTATGCTGGAAAGAATGTGGAGCTGTCGATAAATATATACAGATTTGGTGGGATTGCCCGGCCATGCAAACCTTTTGGCAAAAGGCTCTGACCCAAATAAACAGGATCACATCACAGTCGCTACCGGCAAGACCAGAACTCCTACTCCTCAATCTATGGGATTGCTCAATCTTGGATAGAGCAATTGCTTAGAAGGATTTCACCTCAGTCTTCCTGGCTGCCGCCCGACTAACAGTTGCCACGGTCTCTGTGTCCCTCAATGCTGAAGATCTGGCATGACAAAATATGGAATCAGTTCATCATGTCCAAACTCATGGACAATTTGCATCAAGTCCACACTGGTTCCCACAAACTTTACTCCAGTGTTGTCCTCACCTGGGCTCTTGTGTTACAGTATATGGCAGATTAGGATCTTCTACCATCTAATACTACTTACCATGCGTGGCTTGGCTTTTAAAGCACCCTCTGAAATCTCCAGCATTTGAGACCTCTATATCTTGACAATATTCCCTTCCTACTGTTAATTTCAATATGTATTTTTTTGTTTTGATTTTACATGCACGATGCTGAGGGCAGTGATTATTCTGATTTACCTTTTAGATACTACAATGCACATTATGATTCTTCTCTTACAGATGTTGTAGCTCCATGTCCCTTATGTTCATCTGGTGATAGTTAACTTGCTGTACTAGGCATTATGTTGTAACCTAATGCCTTTATGTTTTCATTTAGCTATGCCACTGTCTTTTATACCTGTACTTTAATAAGAAGACTATAATAAAAAAAATTGAAAATTAATAAAAAATGAGTCCTGCAGGTGGGAATAATGTACAGGGTCTAATTCTCTGTATCCATTTCAAATCACTAGGCTGTGGTGAAATGCACAATTAAATACCTGCTTGCCAGCAAAATTAACCTGATGGTCTGAGTATTCCTTTTCAAATGGATAAGCTCTTTTCCCTCTGAGGAAACGGATATTCTCCTGGGCAGTTGGCAAGCAGCAGGCCTCCACTGGGCTTTTGAAAATGTTTCTGATCTAAGAACAAACAGGAAGCGGGGAGGAGATCAGTCAACAGCAGTCCAGAAGCACCTCAGTGACTTCTAAAAAATGCTATTGGATCTACCTGGTGACAATGCAATGGGCCAGTTCACCCCCTCCCTACTCCAAGCAGGGAATGGAGGCTTGGAGGACTTTTCAAATAGAGAGGTTTTCAGGAATAGGGTTGCTGGAGCCTTCGGGAAGCTGGAATGCTGCTCTCCTGAGAGGACCCAGGACTCTTAACTCTCAAGGCAGGCATATTGACCTTGAGGCTGATCCAGGGCCGGATTTAGATGAAGAGAGGCCTGGCTACTCCACTTGTGAGGCCCCTCCTCAAGACTAGAAGAAAATGGAAGAGTGTTATAAACAAAACTGAGTGAAACCAAGGATGATGACAGGTATTTAAAATTCTGCAATTCACAATTTCTTCTCTAAAGAACATAAGATGTTATTATTAAATACCATAGTGGTTGAAAAATGCATAAATATTAAAATTAACACTGAAAAACTTTTGCAATAATTGAACTTTGTAAACCTTTTATGGAATAAGCATTAATTTTTAGGAAAATGAAGTTGTAATGTTATTCTTAAAAAAAACCAACCTTGAGTTTACAAATTATATTGCCTGGGAAGTAAACAATATGAACATGATTACCTGACAGTGTGGCACTTTTAGAATCTACTTTATGTTGTCATTAAACAGTCAGTTTTAAAATACATATTAAAAAGTAAACTACAACCATCAAATACAATAAGACTAAAAATGTTTTTTTCTAGCCTTCCTCATAGCAAAATCATCCAAAACTTCATCAAAATTTGTTTGTTTAAATTTGTCACTTTCAATGTAAAGAATGCTCAGTGCGGACAACCTCTCTTGAGACATTGTGGCCCTTAATTCATTTTTAATTCTTTTGAGTCCTGAAAAACTCTCTCTTGAGCAGTTAGTGACCATAAAGCTAAGAAATAGCCTCAAGATTGCTTCCACATTAGAAAAGGCTATCTGAATTTTTTCCCTTGTATATAATTTGATAAAAGTCTGTATGAGACAGAGAGTGCTCTTCTGTAAGCCTATGGCTTTGTCTCATGTACAGGTGAAAGTGCAAAAGTTCATCAGTAAGTTTCAGGTCAATATCTTCTGGGTATGCTTCCATCACCTCTTTAACACCTTGCTGAATTTCTTGCTTAGATGCCGTCAAGATGCTTAGCAAGAATGGAAAACAATTGTGCAACATCACTGTACACATTACTTCTTTTTCAATTGGCTTCAAGTGTATCTAATATAGGAATAAAGGATTTTATCCTAAATTTATCTCTTGACAAAAGTGCATCTAAAGGAGTACACAAGGTATTAATTTCCCTACACAACACTAAACTCCTATCGTATCAGCATTTGTGGCATAAATCTTGTAATAAGACCCTATCAGAGGATTCCCGGGATCTTATATGGTCTACACCACCATTCCGCTCAAAAATAACCTCTATGAAGCTTCAGGCTTTCAAAATCCTATCGCATTGGTATCTAACACCACATAAACTGGTGCACATAAATCGTTCAACCAGTCCTCAATGCTGGAAACAGTGTGGAAGTGTAGGAGACTACTTACACTGATGGAGTCATTGTCCCAAAATCTTACCTTTTTGGAAATTAGTTGTAGATCAGATCAACTCACTTATATTTATTATCATTGATCTGTCCCCAGAACATTTATTTTTGAACAGTTGGGCTGCAGATTGTGATAGTGTCTCCACCAAGGAAAGAGTCACTATTATGCTTTTTCCGGCCAAAACGGTCATTGCCAAAAACTGAAAAACGACAATGACACCCACTCTTTCACAATGGCATAAAAAGTTGTGGGATTTATACATCATGGCAAAACTCTTGGATAATCTTACACGATTTGATAAGTGTCCTACCCTCTCTAACTTTACCTCTACATGGTTTCCCATCTTAGAATACCTAACCAAACAACAGGTCACACCTTCTATCATAAATGACTTATGGCTATGGTAAACGTGTCATTTTTTTTCTTCTGGATCTGGAATGGTTGTTATTGTGGTATACACTACTTTTTTCTCTGTCAATTATATTTGGTGTGGGATGCTCACACAACAACTATGTATGTTATATAACTCAAGTGATAAGGATCTTTGATCTATGCAAAGTTGTATATGTTATCACTCTCTTTGTTGTTGTTTGTTCTTAATGATTGCATTACATGTTAAATTCAATAAAATATATTGTACAAAAAAGTGCATCTAAGTCATCAGGTGCACTTCTGTCATTTCTTTGCTGTTCCCTTACTCTTTGTCTCCTTGTATTGTAGTTAACATTTGGCAACGTGGCTTTTGCTTGTTTCTCAAGCTCATCAAAATCTTCTCTAGTTTTCCTTAAAAAATCCAGAAGTGAACTGTACAAACTTGCACAAGAACTCAATGACAGGTCTGATTTCTGAAGGGCTTTGCTGACCTTGTGAAAATGACCTAGCACATGGCTTCAAAAATGCAGCATAAACACAAATTCCAGTTCTTCCATTTTTTTTGCAAAAGATTGTTAGCTTGAAGCTCTTCCCATTAACATCAGAGAACAAATGACTGAGGGCATCAGTGATAGCGCTGTAACTTTCCAAAACAGCTTCTGTGGCTTTTGCATGTGCATCCCACCTAGTGTCTGACAAATATTTAGGCACTTTAGACTGAGGTGGCAAAAATGATTTTAGAACTGCCCATCTCTTTGTGGAGGATGAAAAGAAGGTATAAATTTCATTGATAATGCCAAAACAGTTCACTGCATCAAGGCAGCAATCCACAGCTGAACCAGATTTAAAGAGTGACCTGCACATGGAATACATCTTGCAAATTGGAAGGGGAGAGTTCTGTGAACCTGGGGTTATATGATATTTGGTGGTCCAGACCTTATTTTGGGGTTCAGGCTCTCCTCAGTGTTTTTGGATGAATTCATGAATAAGATGCAAATAAGAAATGTATAAGGAACTGGGAATAAGGAACTAACTTCAGCCTCCTTACCATGGGTAGGAGTGAACAACTGAGGTGAAGAAGCAGAAAGACTGCCAACTTTGGGTTAGGAAATTTCTGGAGATTTGGGGATGGAGCCTGGGTAGGACAGAGTTTGGGTAGGGGCCTTGGTGAGATATAATAGAGTCCACTCTTCAAAGCAGCCATTTTCTTCAAGGGAACTGATCTCTGTAGTCTGGAAATGTTGTAATTTTAAGAGATCTCCAGGCCCCACCTAGAGGTTGGCAACTTTAAGCAGAAGTCACTGGAAAATGGGTTTTTCATTTTGCTCATAAAATCCCTCCCACTGAATATAACTTTTTGCATCCCATCCTCCTTTTTCTTTTGTGAAAGGCATTTCCACCACCAGAAGAAGGATGTAAAGAGGTCAATCCCATTCCCACCACAAAACCCTGCCTTATTATCACACCATTCTCAGGGGCCACTGAAACATGGGGGCATAACAATTGTAGGAAGGTTCCTTTGGCTGGAGGAATGCTACCTGGAAGATGGTTGGATCCCACTATCAGCCCCACCATCTCAGGAAACAGTGTATGACTGCAGTGACCATTCAGCCAACCACATATGGAATGTCAACATAAATATTGATTGGATCCTGCTTAGAGCATTCTAACTCTAGGGAGAGCTGTACTTCATCTTTCCTACTTTCCAGAGCTTTTTGAATGTTGCTGTTGTTTTCCTTTCTTATATACCCTGAAAGTCTCTCTGCTACCAGAAGGCCTATTGATAGTTAACACTTCTTATAATCCTGTTGTTGCAGTAAACTTTGCAGAATGCAGCTCTGCATACACAAGACTGCTGGGTTGATTCCGCACTAGTTGTTGCCCTGGCTTCACTCCCCGATAAAATCTGGGGCAGAGCAACAGTTCCACACTTGTTCCTCTGGGTCTGCAGTTGGCCCGAATATAATCATTGTTTTCCCCGGATCTTCCATTTCTGGGATTTTCAGGGGGGGGGGGTTGCCACAGGAGTGAAGTCAGGTGGGGAACTCCAAAATCGGGGTTTCTTTCTCCACCCCTTTAATGCCCCTCTGCTTCTTTCTCTCACCTTCCCCTCCCCTTCCCAGCCCTGGTGCGAGCGGGTTTTTTTTTGTTCCCCGCTTTGTTGCGTTATAACAACACAACATGACATTGATCCACCGTTGACTGGCATTTAAATGTCTTTTTAAAAATGTACTTTTGTTGTTGATGTCTGCACATTTTTGTGTTGCATCTTTTGTTGCACAAAAGTTTTGCCTGAGTCATGCCACTATAAAAATATGCATTGATGGCTTTGAGGCACAGCGCGAGCTGTCCCCCCCCCCCCCCCGTTGCATTACAACAACATGACACAACATTGATCCATTGTTGTGTGGTTAACATTTTTTGCGGGGCCAATGTATTGCGGGTGGCGTGGTGGTGTGGACACAATTTTTGCAGGGGTTACATGTGCTGTGTTGCATGTTCCCCCTCCATTTCCCATCCCTTTCCCACCCTCCATTTCCCCTCCAACTCTGGTGCAAGCTTTTTTTTCTTACACGGATGATTTTCGCGGGCTTGGAAGCTCAGATGGCCAATCACGGCTTTGTTGCATCACGACATCATAATGCAACTCTGCCTACATTAAAAAAGGGGGATACGGGTGGGGGCTCAAGATTCGGGGCAAGGACAGATGCGGAAATGAAGAACCGGCATCAACCTGGGTCAGACTCATGTACTGCGGAAACATGCACACTGATTTGGACCAATTAAACCTGAGAGGAAAGGGAAGCAAAGCTCGTTTGCGGAATCGGCCCTGCATTTCCCCAGTTGTGTTACCACCACCTACAAAAGCAGTCGGTCAGAAAAATTATGGTGAAATGGAGCCAGAACTATTTGCTCAACCACAATCTCTTCTTGCAGGGCCAGGGAGATCCTAAATGAAAAAAAATGTTGATTGTTACTTTCTGCCCATCATAAAAGGAACACAGAAACCAAGCAGGGGGCAAGTGAACCCAAGATCCACATCTGAGTAGTGTCGTCAGGACTGTGCCTGGAGCTTTTGGATGAGTGGCATGGAAAGTGTCATCAGTGCAAAATTATTTCCAGGCCAAACCTGGAAGCAATGACAAGTTGATCTAAGATTCAGGGGAAAAACAGAAAGGATGACATTCTGTTGGTGATATCGGGGGTATGCAGTTTGGTGTAGTGGTTAAGTGCATGGACTCTAATCTGGGAGAACCAGGTTTGATTCCCCACTCCTCCACTTGGACCTGCTGGATGACCTTGGGCAAGCCATAGCTCTGTACCAGCTGTTCCCTCAAGGACAGCTTGGGAAAGAGCTCTCTCAGCCCCACCTACCTCACAGGGTGCCTGTTGTGGGGAGGGGAAGGGAAAGGAGTTTGTAAGCCGCTCTGAGACTCCCTTGGGGAGTGGAGGGCGGGGTATAAATCCAATCTCTTCTTCTTCTTCTTCTTCTATTTTCCCCTCACTGGCCTATCAAACAGCTTTGGAAGGGGGTGCTGATACTATTTCTTTTGCTTTAGTGGGAGACCTTAAATCTAGTGGGAGATCCATAAGTCAGCAGGCCTGAAGTGCAATACCTATTTTATTTCTTTGTTTTTATTTATTTGGCTTTTACCCCGCCCTCCCCACTGGAGCAGGCTCAGGGTGGCTGATATAAATCCGGTAAAACAATGAGCATTCACATTAAAAATACATAAAACATGGTATAAAAACACTGATATATCAGTGGCGGTACTGTGTAATAAAGTGCATTTATGAGCACATTCAGCAGTGAGTACCATCCTAAGAAGCTTCCAACACTAGGTTGGCACAAGGCATAGTTGGTAAGGTGAAGCTCCTATCAAAATGCCTGCTGGAAAAGCTCTGTTTTCATGGCCCTACGGAACTGTGAGAGGTCCCAGAGGGCTCTGCTCTCACCAGGGAGCTCATTCCAATAGGTCCAGGCTCCCAAAGAGAATGCCTTGGTCCTGGTTGATGTTAACCTGGCCTCCTTCGGACCAGGGAGGGCCAGGCAGTTTTGCATTCCTGATCTCAGTGCCCTCTGGGGAACATGCAGGGAAAGGCGGTCCCTCAGGTAGGCAGGTCCCTGACCATAAAGGGCTTTAAAGGTCAAAACTAGCACCTTGAAGTGAATCCAGTATACTATTGGCAGCCAGTGCAGTGACTTTAGCACAGGCTGGATGTGCTCCCGCATAGGGAGGCCCATCAACAGTCTGGCTGCCACATTCTGCACCAGCTGCAACTTCTGGAGATGCACCAAGGGCAGCCTCATGTAGAGAATGCTGCAGTAGTCCAACCTCGAGGTGACCATTTCATGGATCACCGAAGCCAGATCATTGCGTTTGAGGAAGGGAACCAGCTGCCTAATCAGCCGAAGGTGGTAAAAGGCTGCCTTGGCAGTGGCTGCTACCTGGGCCTCCATTGTTAAGGAAGCATCCAGGAGCACTCCCAAACTCCTGACCTTCGGTGCTGGCACCAACAGAGCCCCATCGAAGGCCAGTAGTGGGATCCCTACCCCCGGACCACTCCGATTCAAGCACAGGACCTCCGTCTTCATCAGATTAAATTTCAATTGACTCAGTCTAAGCCATCCAGCCATGTCCTGTAATGCCTGGTCCAGGTCTCCCAGGGTAGAGTCAGACTGACTGCCCAACAGCAGATAGAGCTGGGTGTCATCTACATATTGGTGACACCCTAGCCCATGCCTCCAAGCAATCTGGACAAGGGGGCACATTTAGATGTTAAATAACATTGGGGAAAGCACCGCCCCTTGTGGCACTCCACAGACTAGTGGGTGCCTTCAGGACAGCTGCTCCCCAATGGCTACCCTTTGTCCCCGACCTTGGAGAAAGGAGACAAGCCATTGCAAGACAAGCCCCTGGATCCCCACGTCAGCAAGGTAGTGGGCAAGTAACTGGTGATCAACCATGCTGAAAGCCACTGACAGGTCCAACAACAACAGCACCGCTGTCCCACCCCAATCTAGATACCTCCGGAAGTTGTCTGTGAGGGTGACCAGCACTGTCTCTGTCCCATGACCTGGGTGGAAGCCGGCCTGAAAGGATCTAGCATGGAAGTGTCATCCATAAAGCTCTGCAACTGTGCTGCCACTGCCCTCTCTATTAATTTGCCCAAATAGGGCAAATTGGAAACTGGTTGATAATTAGCCAACTCGGCCGGATCCAGAGATGGTTTTTTCAGGAGAGGGCAGACCATCGCTTCCTTGAGATCCCCTGGGAACAGCCCCTTAGTGAGGGACTTGTTGACAATATCCTGAAGAGCTCCTCGAAACTCCTCATGGCTTGCTTTAATTAGCCAAGAGGGGCACGGATCAAGGCTGCATGTGGTTGGGTGCACGGTTGAGATCAGTCTGTCAACTTCCTCTAGACTGAGTGGACTTAAATAACCCAGAATGGGACCAGAAAATGTGCATGGAGCCTCGAGTTCCCTCACTGTCTCAACTGTGGCAAGGAGGTTGTGGCAGAGCAACAGGACTTTGTCTGCAAAATAGCTCACAAAAGCCTCACACCCAATATCCGATTCCCTACTATTTTGTCTGCCCTGTGGCAGAATTGTAGAAGGGAAAGTCTGACAGGATTATGTAGCTAATTTTTTTTTTAAAGCATGTCCCATAACGACCCATGTTAATAGTTGGAAGTGTATGATTAAAAAAAAAATCACCTATCACAGTTGGTAGAAAAGTCTGAAAAACTGTATGAACCTCAGCAACAACAACTGCAATGTCACTGTCTTTGAAACTCTTACATTAAAGGACAACTGCTTAAGACTTCACTCCTGACTATACAGAAAGTTGTCACAAATTAGCACTGCACCTCACTTGACTTTATCAGAAAGTTCTTTAATCCTTTCCTAATGTGGGTACTTTTATAGACACCACCTCTCTCATTTAGCTTTGCCATTTCTCTTTTGATATAGGCATTTTTAATATGTAGTACGTGAAATACATTGGAATCTTATTTACATTATATGTGCTCCAAACCCCAGATGTGTTTATTTAGTTGTCTCCTTCATCCTCTATTATAACTGAGAAATGATTAAACTGATCCAGATGTGCCCATCTCATTAATCCCAATCATTGCTACCAGACGGCCACAGGATTGAGCAGTTCCTGGAATAGGAACTTCCTGCTAGATTTCTTCTTATCCCTCCTTCCTACTAACCATCTCGCCACACCAAAATCTTCTACGCAAAACTATTGTCTCTTTCTATGAAAAACACGGTTACTACAGAAGCATAAATTCTGGTTGGCAGAAAAGAAGGCAGTGATATCTTTATGCTACTCTCACCAAGACTTGTTGACGGGTCTAAAGTGCTCCTGCAATGTTAAGAAGGCGAGAAGGTAGACCCCCCATCCTATGTTTCATTATTCCTTCAGATAACCAATATATCTGGCCAACTCAATATATTCGCTCCATAAGATGCCCTTATGGGGGGGGGGGAAGTGTGTGCGTCTTATGGAGCGAATATGGAGCTTTTCTTACCTGTAACAGGGCTCTTTCTTCAGCAGGAATGCAGGGGAACGCCATTCAGGCTGGCATCCCAGCCTTCCCCGCCCCTCCCTGCTGGGCCTGAGCTATTAAGACTTAAAAGGGAAACAGCAGGAAAAACCCCACCAGGCTAAGTACTCTTTCCCTTTAAGTGCTTTCCTCCTTTAAGACAGCCAGCAGCAGAAAGCCCCGCCCACAGATTAAGCTCGGTGGCTACTTTGCACAGAAAGGCCTGGCTTTGCATGGCATGCCGACCTCTCTCTTCTTTCCTTTCTCTATCTTCCTTCCTTCCTTCCTTCCTTTCCTTTTTTCTGTCTGTCTATCTGTCTTTCTGTCTCTCTCTCTGTCCCCACCTTTCTTTCTTCCTTTCTCTCTCTCTCCTCCTCCTTCCTTCCTTTATCTCTCTCTCTCTCTCTCTTTCTTTCTGTTTCATTTTTTCCTGATTTCCTCCTCTAAAAACAAGGTGCGTCTCATGATCAGGTGCGTGTTATGGAGCGAAAAATACGGTAATTCTATGTACTGAGTAACTGAAGAATTCATTGAGCTTATGCATTACATCTACAGGTCAAGGATACAAAAAAAAAAGGAACAGGCAAGAGCCCATTTGAGCTATATAAATAAAAAGTATAAAACCACAATAAACATTTGTAAACTACACCCTACCTCTTCTCCACATTTAATCTGAATGTATTCAAGAGGAAGCATTTGAACCATGTTGCCATTCTCAATTTTGCCCACCATCAAGGAAACTCAAAATGACGCATCTGTCTCCTAATAACCCAAAAGAGAAATCCTAAACAGATCTACTCAGAATTCTACTCATATCTATTCAATGGGACTTATTCCCGGGATAATATTCATGGGATGGCACTGCAACTCACATTGCAGTCAGTGAATCAAAATTATGAAGTGTAAAACTGATCTCACAGACAATCTAGAACAATGGAAGTTAAATTCATCTTAGTTTACCTTTTTTTCACTCAGAGCAAAATTTATCTAAAACAATTGCTGCAACATCCATTTTGATGAATGAGAATTAAACAGATCCATTATCTTTTATGCTGCTCGATTAAAAAAGGTATCACACACTCCATCTTTGTGAATTATGATCACATCCTGCAGACACATGATTAAGAAAAATTTTCCTTCTCAGAAATGAGAAACTTATTATAAGACCTTAACATTTACAGGAAGACATACTGTAGTATTGGGTTACATAAATATAAAAGATGAAGAATCGCTTTTTTTGGTTAATGACACAGTAAAATGAAATTCAGTTTCAATCTTAGCTGGCAAAAATATGATTTCATGAAAAGAGACTAAGTGTGTGTCTGTGTGTATGTGTTTGTGTGTGTATGTATGTATTCTAATTCCGAGAGGTTTTTTTCCTGTGTGGATACTTATATCTGCCAAAAGAGAACTCACTCTCCCCCAACAGCTTTTCCTACATAGTCAGGGTAGAACCTGACTAGGAGATTTTGGACCAATCACATACTTTCAGCCTAACCAACCTCACAAAGTTGTTGTGCAGATAACAAGGAGGAAATAATAATGTAAGCTGCTTTAGTCCCCACTGTGGAGAAAGACTATAATTTTCCTAGGTAGAGGCTGCAGGGGAGAGGGGTGGAGATGGAAAGCTGAAGACAGATAAAGGTAGGTTGGCTGTTGGGTGGAAAGGAAATAGGGTTGCCAACTCCAGGTTGGGAAATTCCTGGACATTTGAGGGGCGGAGCCTGGGGAGGGTGGGATTTGAGGAGGGACTATGGACTAGTATAATGCCATAGACTCCACCCTCCAAACCAGCCATTTCCTTCACTTGAACTATCATTGCCAGCCTCCAGACAAGGGCTGGAAAGCACCCAGAATTACAACTGTTGTCCAGGTGAGAGAGATCAGTTCCCCTGGATAAAATGTCTGCTTTGGAGGGTTGAGTCTATGACGTTATACCCTGCTGAGGCTCCTTGCCTCCCCAATCCTCACTGTCCCAAGGCTCCACCCCCAAATCTCCAGGAATTTCCCAACCTGGAGCTGGCAGCCCTGAGGTGAATTGATTTCTGCAGCTGGGAGATCCACTATTATTCCCAGAGCAAAAAAAAACCCTCTGGGATCTGTGGCTGCTGGTGGTGGTGGCAGGGGTAGGTGGAGTAGCCTTGCCAGGCCTTGCCATCACTGGGGGGGGTAGCTTGGCGGGCCCAGAGGCTGGAAGCCACGTGGGCCTCACCATCATTGGTGGGGGGAAGAGCTGGCTGGCCCAGCGGCTGGAAGCTGTGTGAGCCTCGCTATCACTGGCAGGGGGCGGGGGTGGGGTAAGAGTTGGCAGGGGGGAATTGGCCTTACCGCTATAGCAGGGGGAGTTGGCTGGAGCCGGGGGGAGAGGAATCATCACCGGAGCTGCTATAGCCGGGGGGATCGGCTGGAGCCGGGGGGAGGCAGCCCTAAATAGACTGCCCAAGTGACTTCACCATATTGTGGAGCCCTCCATCGCATCATGAGCCAGTAGAACTCCCAGCTCCCTGGCCAGGGCCTGGAACACCTCCAAAGGCTCTGCAGAAGCTATGCTACCCGCTGTGCCAATAAGATGAAATGCATCTTAATTATCGGTGCTATACTAAGTGTTAGGTCTGTCCTTCCCAGCCCATTCCAGGAAGGCTCCAAATGCCTCAAAGGCTGCAGATGCTGCTGTGCAGCCCATGAGCATGACCCTATTTATTTACTACAACCTGTAACACCTAACCAATGGTCCCTTCAGGCATGAGAAGTGATGGATGAGTCTGATCTTGGCTGAAGGCTTTCTGGGCACAACCCCTGGGGTGTAGACCCTGAGGCTGGTTAACAGAGGGGTGTCAAAGGGACTGCTGAGCCTTGGCTGAGGGTGGACAGGACATCCTTGGATGGTACTCCAAGCAGAACCATCTGTTGTAGTCAGATTTCCAGTGGGCCTTCTGATAATGCCCCTGCTTAAACTCCGAGCATGCCCTGAGAGCCATATCTCATCAAAGAGCCCATGTGGCTGATGTGAACGAGTCAGCCTCCTCTTTTATGCCGGGTCCCACCAGCAACAGCCTTGTCTTATCATGCCGTAGGTCCCCCTGAGCACTCTCATGGTGCGACACCCACCTAGCAGAAGACCTTATGATATTACAAGCAGTTGCCTCCCCAGCTGGCATGCTGGCCTTAAGCAGGTTGCCCACATAGATAGTAAAGTGGCACCCCCTTTTGAGACAGGCCGCTCTCAGGACCCCCATGTACTGATATCCTGCGCCTGAATTCTTGGTGTGCTTCCACTGTTGGCTGTCATCCGGGCAACCCATCCACTCAGAGAGCCTTTCAACCACCCGTGTGAGGCCCTGCAGAGTGCTGTCCTTCTCAGCTACTGGGAAGTCCCTTTTCTAGCTATGGTAACTATCAGTCCTTCAGCTGTCCCCTATAGGGTGTGCTTCTGATTTTCTTCAAGTAGGTACACTATAGATCTTGTATATTCCACCACTTCAGAGCTTCAGGTGCAACCCTATATCTTTATCTAGGTTGGGGCCTTTATATGGAAGCACCATTAGGTAGAAAGACGAAGAAGAAAAAGACGGTGAAGATAACAATGACGGCAAAGAAGACAATGAAGACAATGAAGGTGAAGAAGAAGACGATGAAGAAGAGATTGGATTTATACCCCAGCCTTCACTACCCAAAGGAGTCTCAGAGTGGCTTACAATCTTCTTTCCTCCCCCACAACAGACACCCTGTGAGGTAGGTGGCTCTGAGAGAGCTCTTTCGAGCTCTGAAAGAACCATGACTGCCCAAGCATGTGGAGAAGTGAGGACTCAAACCAGTTCTCCCAGATTAGAGTCCGTGCTCATAATTATTATACCAAACTGGCTCTTCCCCTGATCTTGATGAACCAGGCTAGCCTGACCTTGGAAGATAAGCATGAATGGCCCTGGTCAGTACTTGGATGGGAGACTACCAAGTATGATCAAGGGTTGCTATGCAGAGACAGATAATGACAAACCATCTCTGCTCATCTCTTGCCTTGAAAACCCTATGAAACCGCTATAAGTGAACTGTTAACCTGATGTCACTTTCTACCATCAATACAATCAATTTTTATTACCAAGCTTTTGCTCACTGAATTTGAATATCAACCTTCTTCACAGTTTTAATTTACTTGCTTTAAAAAATCTATCCGATCTCTTCTTCAGATGAACTTGGGGAGAATTATAACAACAGCAAAAAAAATAAAAGACAATAAATTCAAAACAGATGAACCCCAAATGACTAACAGATTAAAAATACAGATGGTGATCTTGAGACCAGATTGGTTGATCTACTTAGGCTCAAAATGACCTTTTAAATAATTCAGTCTTGCAGCAGTGCTAGAAAGCCAATTCTCTGAATTAGAAAGGGCTAAAGACAACTTTCCCCCCTTCTAATGAAAGCTGGAAGTTTGGAGAAGCTGGTATATCGTGTCCATAGATTATTAGCATGTTTGTGTGTATTTGTGCAACAGCAATGGCTATTTTTTTTTAAAGAAAAGGCCCTCCAGTGGCATGGCGGGGGGGGGGGGGGGGGGAGGAAGCACAGGCAGTGAAATTAATCTCAGATCATATGGATCAGTTATACAAAGCAATGCAGTGTTATTTTTAATCCATTTGGTGTTTTGTCTAAGTATTCCTTATTTATGTTAACAGCTACTGATCTGTTTGGATTGGCAGTGCTGCAGCTCGTGAACAGTTCCGAATAAACAATATCAATGCAAATCTATTTGGCTGGCATTTGAGCCATCGGTGGCAAACCAAAGAGACCCAGTGTATCATCACAGTCAGACATGGGGTCAAACTAGACAGGCCAGCATCCTCGTGGCCAGCACAAGGACACCCTGCCATTTTAAAGTCTTTTAAAAATACCACAAAAGCACCCACAGCACAGCACCCTTATTTGCCCCTGAAGCTTTTCAAGCACTGAAACAGCCATGGGGGTGGAGAGGCAGCCCTTTTAGCGCATGAAAAGGCACAAAGGAGAAACAAGACAGTTCACCACAGGGGCGTAGAGTTTTGTAAATTCGGGGGGGGGGGGCAGGGGTTCCTTAGTGTGCGCGTGAAGCACACACGCTTGGTGGGGCGATGTCCCCTCCCGGAAAACCGCCACTCCTCCCCGGGCCCTTCCAAGGTGCCTCCCCCCCCTGCCCTGGCTACTCCTTCAGGGGAAATGCCCAGTGTGGTGGCATCACCCGGAAGTGATGCCATCATGCTGGGCATGTTGCCAGGGCAATGCTCTGGCAATTGCCCTGAAACTTTATGGTGCCATAGAGTTTCAGGGCGATTGCTAGAGCGTCACCTAGCAATGTGCCCAGCATGATGGCGTCACTTCTGGGTGACGCCACCACGCTGGACATTTCACCCGGAAAAGAGGGAGGGAGAGGGAGAGGGAAGGACAGAGGAGTGGCCAGGCGGGGCGGGGAGAGGCACCACCAGCAGCAGCTGCCCGGACTCGGAAGGGCCCGGGGAGGCAAGGTGGCAGGCGCTACGTTTTCCCGGGGGGCTCAGTCCCCCCCAGGAAATTTCAGGGGTGGCTCAAGCCCTCGAGCCCTCCCGTAGTCTACACCTATGGTCCACCATGCTGTGAGACTGATCAGGATTTGAAATGGCAGGGATGTTATCATGTCTAGTTTGGCTCACAATAAGCCGCAAGGATGTTATCATGCCTAGTTTGGCTCACAATAAGATCAGCAAAATTTGTGGTATCCATATTCACAATATCATTATCTTAAATATAGTGAAATCCTGCCTTCAGCAGCAGCACTTTCTTCAGGAAGGGCAGGATTCACTGCTATTTTTTTCTATAGCAGTCAGAGAGCTCCCGAGATACATACTCTATACGCCACGTATTCAAAACATCTGCCTTTGAGGAATGAGGCGGCCTCATCTTTTTTGGACAAAAGGAGGTTTTCATGTAAGACTGCAGCATACATATGTTGCGAAGCAAGAAGGAATTCCCAGCTTGCTTTCAGGAATGTACAAACATACCACACTTCATCCAAACTTGCCTTCCCCAGTGACAAAATGTAGGAGCTGTTCCAAAGCCCATTGGAATCAACAGAAACACACCCGCTGGAATGCAGCCATAGAATGCAGCCTCAGCTCTCTTTCTCTCTCATTTGGGCTTCCTTGGAGAAAATCTCTGCTCCCTCCTATGACCTGCTTAATAATTAATATGATGAACCTGCCGTTATGGCTCCCCAAGAAATATGGTGCTTCTTTAGACAAGGGTCTGACACCTGTCCTTAGAGCCGTCCAACAGCCCAGCCCTGTTTCTAATACTATAATAAACTGGCCAGTCTCCTGTAGTTTTGGATAAAATATACACAACGACAGCCAATTCTCCACAAGTGTAAAATACTATGAAAAATTAGAGAAAAGCCACCTGGCTGCGTTCTGATTATATTTCATTATACTGTGTACCCTGGAAAGTCTTCCTTTTCCTGAAGAAAATTAAGTCATCAACTGAACACATACTGAAACAACCAAAAAAGTATTATCAAAGCTAAAATATTCCTAAATATTTATGAAGTGTTAAAAATCTGCCATGTCTCCTTCCCAATGCTGAATAAACACCAGTGCACGCATACCTTTCCCTCAGCCCATTGGCTTATTCCCCCCTCCCCATTACTAATCAAGTAAACATTGATGGAACACTTAAGAAGCAATTTTGATGTGATTGTATCTAACAGTGTATCTAGATAAATGTGGGGAGGGGTACCTACGCATGGGAGTACAGGTCCCCATTGGTAGATCCCTACACAAAGGAATCTTGACACAATCATATATGCCAACAAGTCAAAATGTTTGTTTTTGTAATTTATTTACTTTTTGCCATACATAGATGGAGGGAAAATATCCAACTGAATGTCAAGGGGATGACACAGAAAACAGTGCATGCTCCAGTTTCAAGAGATTTAATTTTAGAAATTCTCCAAGTTCAGCTAGAATATCCAAGGGGCGGAATGCAGCACAGAGTTAATCCATGGAACAGTGGAGAAGTAGAATGAGGGAATCTACTCATCCTTTCTCCCCCTTTCTTTTTGTATTCCCCCACCTATTCTTTCCCTGTTGTCTGACCTTTGATTTTTTAAATATATAGATGTGTATTAATAGAGTTGTTATGTATTGAATACAATGCCATAGATAACACGATAGCGATTCTCTAGTGTAATGTAATGTAATGTAATGGAGGCAGGCGATCGCGGAATGGCGTCTGCCATGCGGTCGGAACGCATGGCCAGGAAAAGGTCCAAGCTTCAGGTAAAAGAACAATAGCACCCAAGCTCCTAAAGATCCACCAACCAGGGGCTCAGAATATTTGAATAAACCAATGTAAACCACTGGTGGGAAATGTAACCTATCCCGCGTTATGGGTGCGGACAGGGCAAGGATTATCTGGGGATATAAGCCGACCCCCGGGCCACCTCTGGCATGCTTGTTCCTGACCTTCAATAAACTCCACTATGCTGAAAATCACTCCACTGGCCTCCAGACTCTAGTATTTATCAAGAGTAACAGATTTTTTTTTTAAATTAAGACACCTATTTGTTGCACTGAACTCATATGGTGCTGCAGTTCCTACTCTCCTTCAAGGCCAGTTCCAGGTTTTTGAGGGCCTCAGGCAGAGAGTTCCTAGGGTCCCCTTCCCTTCCTCTGCTCACTAATAGGCACTCATGCCCTCTCCCCCAACATGCTTCTCACTGGTTTGTGTGTCCTTCCCTTGTCTGCTCAAAAGCCCTCCCACTGCCCATGCTCACAGCTGCCTGCGGCCCTTTCCCCAGTCACACTAGGCAGGGCCTGCAGCAGGCAGCATGGGTAGTGGAGTGCTAGCAAGTGAGTGTGCAGGAGGCATCAACAGCAGTGGGCCCTGCCAGAAACCTTAGGTCCCAGCAGTTGCCCCACCTCTGGATATGCTGATGCCAGCTCTACTGGCCTCTTCCAATTGTGGTGTCCAATGAAGAAGGCAGAGAGATCATCACAATGAGTTGGCTGAATTAACAGGGGAGGAGTCAAGGCTGGGAGGAGAGGTTCAAAAGTGAAGCCTCTTAGTCCAGCCAAGGAGAAGGGAAGCCGAGCCACATAAATTGGGATGAGGCTGAGGACTCCTGGGGGAGTGAAAGAGACACCGGTAGCCAGCCTCATGCTCTTTTCACCCTTTCTGAGGCTGGCTGAGTTTGGGAAGGGGCAAGCAGAGACGGAGAATGGCACAGAGCCCAGGAAGGCATCCGCATTGATTTAAAAACAGAAATTTGAAAAGAAGAGGGACAGCAAGGAAGGTTCTGAAAAATCCAAAAAAATTATCTGTAGATGCTCAGAGGCAGGCAATGTCTTCCAAGATCTTATCTTCCTGCTTAGAGTACCACCCTTTGGTTGCAATCACACATGCCAGATACAGCAGCGGGGAGTGAGGCTATTTCCTCTGGAGGAATTTGATCCGCAGTTGTGAGATCACACCTCCCTTTTAAGGTGCAGGCGCCGCCCGTCAGTGGGTGATCAGACACAACTGCAGGTGAGTCTTTTTTCCCCAGTTTGTTTCTCATGCACTTAAACGAGCAATTGATGAATTGCACCTCCACACTGAAAGCTCCCTATTGAGTTTGAGATGATGCGCATACCAAGAAGGGGGAAAAAACAACAGCACGGAGTTGGGATGGCCTGATTGGACCATCCTGATGGCATGAGAGCACACTGGAGCAGTCAGACTGGGGAAAGTCTGTCTGTGGCCCATTGCAACCTGTTTACTACCGGATTTTCCCTGGTGTCTTTTAACTCTGTTTCTGCGGTGGAGCAGAACCGGTTGCCGACGGCTGCAGGATGCACCCCAGATGTTGCTGTCTTATTGCTCCCTTTAAATCCACCTGGCATTCGTGCCTATGCCAAGTCTAATTGGGCGTATGATGGCAGCCTTTGGTGTATAACACAAAACAACTGCAATGGCTGAGGTTACAAAAGGGAGCATTCCTTTCACTACAAAGAGAAATCAAAGAGAAATTTCTCTTTTTAGGAGAGAGAAAGAGAAAATTAAAAAAAAAGAATCAATGGCTTTATTTTTTAAAAGTGAATTTTGTAAAAAGGAACTTTGCCTCCGCATAACCATGCTACAAACCAAATGGGGATGAAATCGGTGCTAGGCCAAGATTAACGTTGCAATCTAAAGTCCTTTGAAGGGTTTAGCTCACTTTAGGATGATGCTGCAAGGATACTTCAATGAGATAGAAGGCATAGGCTACTCTTGCATTGTCAAAGCTAACTGGGTCTCAGTCTGGTTCATGTGCAGATGGGAGATGGCCTGGACAGCCAGTGTACATTGAGAGTTGATATAATCCATCCACAGTTGGGGCTACAGTTGCAGCTCTACTCCAATGATTTATTATCTAATGATGTATTATCCCACCTCTTCAGAATCTACTGAAACAATATACAGTAAAAACTAAAACAATAGTATGATGGTAAACAGTTGGAAAATCCAATCAAAATAAACTTTCCATTGTAAAACCACTCCAGTCTTTGAGTTAAAGAATCAATCATTTTTTTAAAAAAGTCAGACCCAAACCTTAGTGTCTTGTAGGTGCCAGGCCCAAAGAGTGCTTTTTACTCAGGTTTTTCACTAAAATTTGCCCCATATTCTTAGCTACTGATTTTATGGCCACATCTTATTGACTAAAGGCATTTTTTTCCTGGGAGGTTTGAGCTGAGCAACACCTCCACTGTGGGTTTTAAAAGTCCCCCCCCCCTGGGCAGAGAATGGCAGGAGGGGGAGGGAAGTCAGTACAATTGCTTTTTAGAGATCCCTCCAGGGGTCTGTTGGGGCCGGAGCGAGGCAGAGCGAAGCTCCGCCAGCTCAGGAGTGGCCACTAGGGCAGCCATGGGCTGAATCAGATTCTCTGATCCGATTCAGCCTGCTGCCGAATTGCCACCGAAATTCGGTGGCAACTTTAAAAGCTACTGGAGGGGAGGGGGTTTGAGGGAGAGGCTCCAAACTTGCAGGGTAGCTTCTGGGACCTCTCCCCCAAATACCCACCAAGTTTCAAGAAGATTGGACCAGGGGGTCCAATTCTACAGGCCCCCAAACAGGTTGCCCCCATTCCCTCCATTGTTCTCTATGAGAGGAAAAAAGGTAACATTTTTTCCCACCATAGAGAACAATGGAGGGGATGGGACAACCTGTTTGGGGGCCCCTAGAATTGGACCCCCTGATCCAACCTTCTTGAAACTTGGTGGGTATTTCAAGGAGTGGCTCCAGCAGCTACCCTGCAAGTTTGGAGCCTCTCCCTCAAACCCCCTTTCCTCCAGCCCCTCATATACCCTGAGTTTTTGCCATTGATTTCAATGGCCCATAGGGTATAATGGGGCTGAAACTGACGTCCCCTTTCTGACACATTTCCGGTGATGTCAGGGGACATGGCATATGCTAATGAGTTATGCTAATGAGTTATGCTAATGAGCTCCTGCACCTCTTTTTCTACGAAAGGACCCCTGGATCCCTCAGCCCACTTTCATACAAATGCTAGTAGGTTAAGACAATGGGATTGTCAAGCTCTCTCCCCCCTTTTTTCAAGCAGGAAACAGATTGCTGGAGGAATTAAAATACTAGAGAGGCTGTAGGAAGGAAATATCTAGAATCATCAGGAAAAGCTTCATTGACCAGGCCTTACAGGGTCAGAGGGTGGGGAAAAGAAAGGTACTAAAAACTCCTTGCAGCAGGAAGGAGGTCTTTTTTTCCTTGGGTGCTGAGTCCATGAGAGGACACAGACCTCTCCACTAGGAAGGCAGCCATGGACCATGTGCTCGTCGAACGAGTTGGAGCAAGCTTTAAGGTAAATGAAACTCTGTATAGATTTGTAACTTCCTGAGCTATAGGAGCCTGTTCTATTTTAACATCTGATAGAACATGTACAAAGAAAGGGACAGAGGATTCCGTTTTTATTCAGTTATTTTGTATCCCTTGCTAAATCTGGTGCTGTGATAAAAGTATGCTTATAAACATTTTATTTTAAATAAATACTTTATAACTTTGGATGCTGGCCGTGGTTCTCTGTACCACATAGGCCTCCACTGTCTTGGACACACTATTTTAAAAGGTGCACCGGGGGAAGGCAGACAGTTGACAAGTGGCTATTCCTCCAGGGGTGCACCAGGCTGTAAACAGTCCCAGTGGTGACCCAGCATTGGGCAATGGGAGACACAGAGGCAAAGTTGCAGAACTTGGAAGGGAAGGTCAGAGCTCTGACCCTCCCAGTGGGCAATTCCATACAAAAGTCAGGTGGTGGTGGTGGGCTACCCAATACTCGGGTGGAGTGTGGAAGAAAAGTGACTCCAGGGGTTGAGAAAAACCTAGGAGGGCCAGGCAGAACAGGGCCAGTAGGCCTGAAAAGGCAACGTTCCTCCACAACTGCCATTTTAGGCTCACTGCTAAAATTCTTTTCCAGATGTTTTACACTGGTTGTTACTGATTTTATGATATCCAATGCTGGTTTTTAGTTTCATTTTGCAAGACCTGAGCAAGCCTGTTAACGACGGGACATTTTGGAGGCCATTAATTCATAGAGTTGCCATGAGCTGGAAGCAACTTGTTGGCACTTCACACATACACACAGTGCTCGTTTTATGCCTTTTAGAGTCTGTCAGCACCTTTTGAATTCTGACACAGGATGGTGGGCACAACCACAAAATGGCTATCTCTGGAGGTGGAGCCAACCATAAAATGGTTGCTGCTGGAGCTTGAACCAGCCACACAGAGGAAACCCAAGTGCAGGTGAGAAAAGTGGTATTTTTTAAAGAAAAAAATATACTGGGCAAGAGGATGGAGAGGATAAAA
Source organism: Lepidodactylus listeri (assembly GCA_029233225.1). Taxonomy (NCBI): domain Eukaryota; kingdom Metazoa; phylum Chordata; class Lepidosauria; order Squamata; family Gekkonidae; genus Lepidodactylus; species Lepidodactylus listeri. The sequence continues at coordinate 103,188,539 of JARCFY010000008.1, forward strand.
CCAACACTGTGGTGGTAGCTGCTGCTGGAACAATGTTATTTTAAACTGCACAGCCAATTAGATCTCCAGCAGCCAATCAGATCTCCAGCAGCCAATCAGAAGCTCTGCTGGGCAAACACCCCCCCCCACTTGACCCCATTTGGTGAGCACTAGGAAAGGTGGTTGTACGCTCCACCACTTTGGGGACTCCCACTGTAGTGTGTCATTACTGTTGGGTTTTAGTACTAATGATTTTATGCTTTTGTTGTTCTTATCATTTTATTGTTGAATTGGTTTATTTTGTGAGCTGCCTTGAGCAGCCCTCCAAAGAGGTGTCCTAGACATTTTTCGCCGAAAATAATTAAAACAGATAAGATATAAAAGCAGGCCAAGAAAGATATAAAACAAGACGAGATCCATGAAACAGCAAGAGAATGAAATAAGAATTGCATCAAAACCCAAAGTGAACAAAAATGTTTCAGCCTGGCACATAAAAACCAAAGAGGGCATTCCACAGATGGGAAGGTCCCAATAAGACAGAGTCAGGATACAGGATAATCTTGACAGGCTGGAAAACTGGGCTAAAACAAATAAAATGAATTACAATGGGGATAAATGTAAAGTTCTGCATTTAGGCAGGAAAAATCAAATGCACATTTTTAGGATGGGGGAGACTTGTCTTGGAAGTAGTATGTGCAAAAAGGACCTAGGGGTCTTAGAAGACCATACACTGAACATGAGTCAGCAGTGTGATGTGGTTGCTAAAAAGGAAAATGCAATTTTTGGCTGTATCAACAGAAGCACAGACTGATTTCCCACAGGCGTTGCCCCGGCATTGTTCTTCCCTTTGCCCTGATTTGCCTGCTTGAATTTCCCACTATTTGCTGCGGGGTGCATTTTGACCCATGGCTCCGCCCGATTTCCTCCGATTTCCTTCAATGATCCTCAAAAAACAGGAGATCACGTGAAGTGTAATGGTATTGCTTTACTCTGCTACAGTTAGACCTCACCTAGGGTATTGTGTTCAGTTTTGGGCACCACAATTTAAGAAGGATATAGGCAAGCTGGAACGTGTCCAGAGGAGAGCAATGAAGATGGTGAGGGGTCTGGAGACCTAATTTTATGAGGAAAGGCTGAAGGAGCTGGGTATGTTTAGCCTGGAGAGGAGATGATATGATAACCATCTTCAAGTACTTGAAGGGCTGTCATATAGAGGATGGTGCAGAGTTGTTTTATGTTGCCCCAGAAGGTTAGACCAGAACTAATGGGGTTGAAATTAAATCAGAAGAGTTTTCGGCTAAACATTAGAAAGAACTTCCTGACAGAGTGGTTCCTCAGTGGAACAGGCTTCCTTGGGAGGTGGTGGGCTCTCCTTCTTCAGAGGTTTTCAAACAGAGGCTAGATGGCCATCTGATAGCAATGCTGATTCTGTGAACTTAGGCAGATCATGAGAGGGAGGGCTGCAAATGCATCAGGGCTTAGTTCTTGTGGCCCTTTCTTACATGCCTAGGGAAGTGCTGATTGCCACTTTGGGTTCAAGAAGCAATTTTTCTCCAGGCCAGTTTGATGAGGGATCCTGGAGGTTTTTTTTATCAACTTCTGGGCATGGAACAGGGGTCACTGGGGTGGGGGAGGTATTTGTGAATTTCCTGCATTTTGCAGGGGTTGGACTAGATGACCCTAGAGGTCCCTTTCAACTCTATGATTCTGTGATTCCATGAGAAAAGCCGTGTCCCTTGGTCACTACTCCCATCACTGCCCTGGGCAAAGGGTGCAGGGCTTGGGATGGAGACCTTAACTAGTGAACTGGTCAATACAGAAGAAGCCTGTCCTTTAGGCACCCTGGTCTCAAGCCACTGATCAATGCAGCAAGAATATTTCTGCTTGGCTTGGCAATGGCAGTTTCCTAAAAACCAAGGAAATCTGGTACAATCTAGTTGGAATATTATGGGGCCTGTTTATACCAGGCCTGTCAAATAAAAGCCTCTAGGGTCTTCTCTAGGGATCCAAAAGTTGGCTTATTGCATCCTACCTCACTTCGCATGAATTATTTAAGCATATTCAGGGGTATAATACCAAAGGCAGAGGGCCTTCACTAGAACACTAGAACTTATACGGTCAGATTGTTGTTTATCAAGGCCGAGGACAGACTGGCAGTCTGGCCTGCTCTGCCTCCGCTTTAAAAGTGGAGGCAGAGCGGCTGTTCAGACTGCTGCATCTGCCTGGAGAAGGCGGCCCGGATGCAACGCATCCGGCGCTGCGCTCCTCCCGCAGCAGCCGGGCACCACTTCAAAGTGCTGTCCCGGCTGCTGCAGTGCATGTTCCACCCGCTTCTGGTGGGTGTGAACGTGCGCCGGGTGGGGGAGCCACGCAGCGTTCAGCTGCCGCTGCCAGAAGCCGCCCGCAGTCTGGACGCTGCAGGTGGCTTCCTTGCGGTGGCGTGTGAATGCTGCACGGCGGGGGCAATTCCCCCCACCCTGTTCTGCCGTGCTGCAGAGGCACGGCAGAATACCAGTATGTCCTCGGCCCAAGATCAGTATAGTGGCAGAGGTGTCTCATGGCACCTACAACCTCATCCCTTTAATTGAAGATGCCAGGGATTCAACCTGGGACCTTCTGCATACAAAGACGAGGCTCAACCATAAGCCACAGCCCTTCTTCACCCTGACTCACCAGTGTTTGTCAGGGCATGCTACAGATGGCCTTGATTTAGCCTCATAAAACATGATGGGTCTGGACATCAAGCGGAATTTGCACTCCAACCCATTTGAATTTGACACACCTCACTGACAATATGGGAGATTTTTTGTACATACACAATATATCTAGAAAAACAGTTAAGGGGCTGATTCCTACAGTTGAAACCCAGCAAGCAACGTATTACGCCAATAAAGGAAGCGCTGGAAAGAGCAATCAATGCAACCTTTGAAAAAGGGTGGTGGTGGTGATGGAGAATAATATACAGCCAGCTCTGAAGAACATCTTGGAGTCATTACCCTACAGACACAGACCTGTCAACGTACCCTTCCCCATTACATCCTCACCTGCTCATGTGCTATGCACATGTGTTCTTAGTAAAGGCAGTAAGTTAGTTATACCGTGAGAGAATCTGAGGTTCAAAGCTGACTTTGTTCTCCTTCATATGTCCTTAGCTGCTGTTCTTGTTCCCCATTGGCTGAGTGCTTACTTAACAAGAATATCATTGTGCCCAAATTTAACCTTCTTAAATGTAAAACATGACCATAGTGCTTTGGAATCTTCATATCCAAGCTTTCATTCATTAAAGTTATCAGAGTCCCCGACTGGCCACCATACATGGTTGCTGGGCTGCTTTTAGGTATAATCCCTGCTGAGAACTGCAATCAAAATACGTGCAGATATTTTAACTTATTGAAGAGTGCAGAGAAACACAGAAATACACTTTCACCAGAAATGTCAACACATGATGCTGTTTTTCCAAGGATTTCCCCCCTGAAAGCAGCCAATATCTTCGGAGACTGAACTGGCAACATGATAAAGAAGAGATCCCAAGTTGGTATAAGGCAACTTCATAGGTTTGTCAGACTATGAGTACATCTTGGAGTCATTGCACAACAGACGCAGACCTGTCCTTCCATCCCCACTCTGGTAATGGCTTGAGAAGATGCTTCTGACTTGCGACCCTCCAAAATTAGCACAAGAGCCATGTATGATATACCTCCTGGGGTTATTCACCATGTGGTGTGGGCACAGGAGGTGGCAGATCTACTCTGCTTAGGAAGAAAAAAAACAAGGTCCTTTTATTTAGGAAAATTACATTTTTAGATCGATAAAAAGTTAAGAGTTCTAACTACACAGCTGGCAGGAAGTAAGTAGGAGGAAGTAAGCATTCGGGGACAAACAAGGAAGGAACTTAGCAGGCAGAAAAATTCCTTACTTACTGGCTGTACTCATCTGCTGCCCCTTGAAGAGCTGAGTGCATGTACATTTGCCTGTGTACTATTCCAGCACTAGGGCACTTTGTACAATTTGTGACCTGCTAGTTACTAAATAATCCCAGTTTTAACACTCCCAGATAATCAGCAGAATCAGACATGGCAGGAAAAGGGGGTTAAAGGGACAACACTTGGGTGGGTTCTGTTGGGTGTTGGGCTGTGTGGGGGGGGTTTTTTGGCTTAGCATAACTTGATTTTAGCTTAACATTTTTTGTTTTTTTAAAAACCTGTTTATACATTTAAAAGTTTGCTGCTGTTTCAAACAGTCGTATTGTTCATTCCTTTCGGTTACTGGGGGGAGTTGTGTGTGTGTTGTTTCGTTCACTGTGTGCTTTGTTATCCTGTTCATATGTGGGTTGTGTTACTTTTTGCATTGTTTTGAAGTTTTGGTTTTTGATATTTTCACAGTTTAAGAGTTCTTGCATTCCTTTTGGTTGCTTGGGGGTGATGAAGAAGGTGGGATGTGTGGGTTGCTGTTTCCTTGGTGGTGGCATTGGTTTTATTTTGGTTTTAAAATGTTTTCCTGGGCTTGGTGGCATTTCTGGTTGAGTTAGGGCCATTAAATAGGCTGTCGTATTAATAAGGGTCCTTTCAGGAATTGGGGTTTGTTTTTGCTTTTAAAATCTTTTAAATGAATTTAACATAGGGCTGTAGCTGATAACCTGGCTAGGCTGGAGGTAGGATACCGTTAAAAGAGGTTAGGTTTTCCTTCAAAGCAGCAGAACAAGTAGGCCAGAACAGATTTGATTGAAAGAAAGCAGTGTCCTCTTGTGCACCTGACCGTCACTGACAAATACATTTCATATGGTTGAACCCTAGCATTTCAGTTCTCAACAGGAGACACCTGCATTTCTAATTCAAAAAAAGGAAATCAGATTTGTCCCAGGAGAAGTTTGATAAAGAAGACCCCAGTACTCGTAAAAAGGTTTGATTTTCCATCTCAAGGATAGCTTTTAAAAACCTTTAGCCAGGGTAAAGTAGGATCAACAACTTTTAAACAAAACCAGTACCAAAAGAAAGAAAAGCTGAAGCAAGGATACCTTAGGGTCCTCTGAAAAGAAAATTAGATTTTGGGTGGGAGGATTCTTAAAAAAGGAGTCAGACTCTGCTAGGTTCAGGTTGCAGTGCAGGTAGTTAGGTACCTAAACACCCTACCCACAGATCAGACAAGAGTTTGGCCCAGGGTAACACAATGGCTGTGTTCACACTGGAGTGCTGGAGCCTGCTGGAGCCGGCTGCAAACGGCTGGTTCCGTAAAATCACGATCACACTAACCTCTCCTTGTGTTGCCTTCAAGCGGCTCCCCCACGTTCACACTAACGATGGGGGTGGGGTGGGGTTTCAGGGTTTTTTTCCCGCCACTTGCGCATGCGCATAAGCACTCATGCAGGCGGATGGGAAAAATTTTTTTGTGCATGCGCAGCACCATCGGACCGAATCACTGCTTCCTTTAGACACTTGAAAACGCTGTGATATTTCAACCCGAAAATAGCTTCATCGTGACCGCAAACTCATGTACATGGTAGAACTAGCCTCCATTTGCACATCTGTCCTTTAAATGTAGGTTCGTATGGGCGCTCATGCAAATCTCGCTAAATGCAAAAAAAAAATGGCGGACGAAAAGCGGAAGCCGGAGGCTTCTGCGGGGAGGGAAGGGGGGGTTACTTGGAAGTGCCTCGGAGACGGCTCAGTGTTTACACAGCACACAAATGCGGCTGCAGGCAGAAGAGGACAGCTGAGACCAGCAGGGGAGCTGGTCTCGGATTTCAGACACTTTGTCGCACCTGAGTGACGGCTGGGGACGAGAGCCAGCTGTTACAGTGTAAACGTGCAGATTGGAGCTGGCTGCAGCCAGCTCAAATCTGCAAGTGTGAACACACCCAATGAGTGACAGGAAGGGAACACAAAGTGAAGGAAAAGACTGGAGGGGTGGAGGGGAGGGGGAGGACTGTGGTTTTCTCTTGGCCCGTGCACAAGACTGCCCCAGAGCTGCCTTTCACCACTCCAACCTCTGGCTGTAGAGGTGCAATGAAGAAGCCAAATATTGGCAGCTTCATTGAGGCTGCTTCTGGGGTAGCCCCGGCAGAGGTGCCTGCAGGTGCTGGCACTGGACAGGGGTTGGCTGCTCAGGCAGTCCCTCCTCAAGCTGTTCCTGCTGAGGCTCAGCAGCAGGAGGAGGGGCAGCATGGGGTGTCCTTGGGGTTGAGCTCTGGGGACAGTTTGCTGTCTGAAGAGCTCACCTCATGGGCTCAGAGGGCTATAGAGGCACTGGGGGAGGCGCTGGGTGACCAGCCCACTGCTCTGGTTCCTCTAAACTCCAGCAGGCCTCCTGGGGAGGGACAAGAGGGAAGGCTGGAGGGGGTGGAGGAGGAAGAGATGGAGATGCCCCTCAAGGTGCTGCCATCTCAACCCCCTCCTCCAAGTCAGTGATATTCTCCTGCACCCCCAGTCTGCCCGCAGCTCCTCACAGGAGGTGGCTCCAGTGGTGACAAAAAATGCTGGTCAGCAGCATGGGTCCCACTTCACCTCCAATGTCTGGAAGCACTTCCAGCTGAAGGAGGATCCTTGCTATGCAGAATGCCAGCTGTGTAGGGCCCATATTAGTCATGGGAAGGACCCCAGCCATCTCATGCCTGCCAGGATGCAAAACCACTTGAAGAAGCACTGCCCAGCGGAGCGTCTTCAGAAGGAGAGACCAGCTGCCACTGGGGTGCCCAAGCAGCTGCCACCAACCAGCCAGGAGGTGAGTTGTACTGCAGTTACCTACAGTTCTGCGACAGGGAAGGGATGCCAAGCATCTCTGACTGAGATGTTTGGTGTGGGTGGCACTAGGGTGCTGATGGGGGGAGAAGCATGCTAGTAGACTGGTCACTCGCTTCACTTCTGAGCTGATCACCATAGAAGGGTTCTCCTTCTCAGTGGCCAAGAGTCCTGTGTTGCGAAGGATGCTCAGTTGTCTAGCACCCCGGTACATGGCTCCTCCTTGCACCATGATGAACCAGGACCATGATGCCCTCATTTTACAGGGCTGCCAGGGACTTCATAAAGGAGCACTTGTCCCATGCTGCAGGGAGGGTTCTTCCCTTCATGTCAGATATCTGGACCTCCAAACAGGTGCATGATCCGTATCCCTCGCTGACTGTGCACTGGTGGCAACATTCCCCCTAAGCTGCGGAGTCTTGTGAGCAAACATTCTACTTTGTGAGCTTCTGGCATTAAAGTTGTGAGCGAGTGATTTGGCTACTGCATAAATTAGTTTCGTCTGGAGCCATCTTTCCTGAGCTAAGACAAAAATGTGTGAGCTGGGGGCTAAAAAACTGAGTTAGCTCACACTAACTCAGCTTAGAGGGAACACTGGTGGCAACCCAGTGAGATTGTGGGTGGGGTTTGGGAAACAGCTGATAGGCAGAGCAAGGGCCCCTGGAATCAAGAGGCAACTAGAGGAGTGGGTAGGCAGGGATGTCACCATGGGCTTCATGGTGACAGATGGCGGCTCAAACATGAAGTCAGTGACTGAGGCATTGGCCCTGTGCAGCCCACCTTCTCCACCTCATGGTTAATAATGCCATGAGCCAGGGTTCAGAGAATTCCAGGCACGTCACTGGGATCCATACATACTGGCATATCCTCCAGAAATTCCGGCACATCACACGTCACTTCTCCCACAGTAATAAGGACACTTATCTGCTGTGTGAGAAACAGACACTGGTGGGTGTGCCAGTGCACCGCCTGATCAGTGATGTCAGCACTCACTGGAGCTCCACCTGTGCCATGCTCGAGTGCTTGGTGGAGCAGAAGGGAGTCCTGAATGCCCTGATCTCTGAGACCAGCTCACCCAGTAAGAGTGGTTGACCATCACTCAAACTGTGGAAGACCCTTCAAGAACTACACAGAGATGTTCTCATCAGACACAGCAAGTGTGGCTCTGGTTGTCCCCATGATACACATGGCTCATGAGGACCTGGCCTCATTTTTGGAGCCAGCTGCAGGACATTTAGACTTCCTTCCATCAGTGTGTGCACTGTTGAGATGGCTGCAAGAAAGACTCGAGGCCTGCTTTCAGCCAGTCATCATCAGTCAGAAGGTCTACATGTTGGTGACCATGTGTGACCCATGCATCAAGGGCAAGATCATCGAGTCAACCAACAAGTTCAATCACTGGAGAGACGAGCTCTCCCAGTAGGTTGAATGCAGGTGGGCCAAGAGGGGCATGTTGCCAGGAGCTGAGGAAGTGTGGGCAAAAGCAGCTCTTCTGCTGCTCATCCCCAACCTCCCTTGCTAGGCCACGTAGAGATGGCACTCATCTGGCAGCTCGTTGGTCCCTCTGGGAGCTATAGGCTCATGAAAGAGGACACAGCGCCTGCAGTGGTGATGGAGTATATTTCAGAGCCCTACAAGTTGCAGTCCACCTACACACTGAGCTACTGGGCTGTGAAGAAGTCAGTCTGACTGGGCTTCCCTGCCATTGCCCAGGGGCTCCTCTCATGCTCTCCAATGAGCATGCAGAGTGAGCGCATTTTTTCACATGCAGGCAACATCATCAGCTCACATTGCTCTCGCCTGAAGCCCTGGACAGTAGAACAGTTGATCTTCTTCAAGGTCAACTTGCCACTGTTCGGCTTCCCAGATCTGGAGTTTGAGGCGGACTCAAGTGAGTACATGCCTGTGCCCCCATCCTCACTCAGTCTGTTCTGGGAAGATGGGGTGAAACTCTCTTCCCATAGTTAAAACTAGAGACCAGAGAGCTACAGCCCCTTAATCATTGGTTTCTTATCTCATTACATATGCTAACTCATTCAGTCCTCACATATGTATTCTCAACAAGAAGGACTACACATCCTCTATCTTAGTGTATTTCTTTTTCAGACTAATATATTAGAATACTGAATGTGATGCAAGGAATACGGGAATGTTTTGCTGACACCCATCTGCGCCCATCTCAAAAAAAGAATAAAAAAATGTTGTTAAGGTACCTCCACACCTGAAAGGAGATGAATTGGGGGGGGTGTCTCAGTTTACTCCCCCCAACTAGAAAAGATGCCTTTACACATTTATCCCCTATTTTGAAATACTTATTGCTTTGCTGTCCTTTCCCCCTTAATTAAATCAAAACAACTGCTGACCTTATAATCTTAGATTGTTAATTAGGTTTATCTTTGCATATCTTAAAACATCTTAATTATGTTACATGTTAATCTGCTGTCCAGCCTCTGTTTATAAGTTTGAACTCTACCTTCCATTCCAATGTATTTGAAAAAGTGTGCGTGCACACGAAAGCTCATACCTTGAATAAACCGTTGGTGGTCTTAAAGGTGCCCCTGGACTCTAAATTTGTTCTACTGCTTCAGACCAACATGGCTGACCACCTGAAGCACCTTAATCAGTAAGACTGGCAGATAAATGCCCCACCAATACCCCCACTGGCATTCTTAGGAAGATGTTAGAGTCCTGTGGGACCTTTTACAGTTCCTCAGGGCCTGCAAGACGGAGCTCTTCCACCTGTCAGAATCAGTTAATTCTGTCAATGTAATCTTGCATGCACACTATGTATTCTGTTATGTCTTTATGTATTGGACCTGTATTTTCTCCTTTCTTGGTCGGGAGGGTGACAACCCCTAGGGTGAGAACAACGAGGCCTCTCATCCCTGCCTCCGCATTCCAGCTGCTCCGGCAGTAACTTCAAGGGGAGGAAAGGCTCTCATCTCTTATCTATGCTAAAGAACCTTGGAGCCATGAATTGTTATGTGAACGGAGGGGTCTGGTTTGGGAAGGGAAATTTACTGCTTAACACCTCACTTTTTTCCTGTGTGAACCAAACGGTCAAGACACCTTTTAGCCCGCCAATTTTCCCTCCTGGGGATTGGCTACCTATGGGTAATTCAAACTCCTTGGAATGGTATAATAGACCCGCTTGTATTATTTGTCTCATCTCTGACAATACCCCGAGACGCTGTACTAATGTAGGAATAGGCAATAAAGAACTGTGGTTAACCAACCGAGATCTGATCCTTGACTACTTTGAACAGGACTCTCACAGATTGTCAGAGATCCTTGATTGGGATTCAATCGTTCCTGACCATGTCAGAAGACGATCTCGTCCCCCTCAAACCTACCACTCCAGAGGAGGCCCCGGCTACCCCGACGGATCCGGGGAACGGGGGTGGCGGCGGCGGAGGAGGTCCCGAGGTGCCGGTGACCATGAGCCAGGGGGCTTACTACATCCCGCGCCGCCCGATTACCCATCAGAGCGTGACCCCCCAGTACACTTGGAGCCACTTCGGAGGCCGATCCGTGACTTCGTGGGTGCACGACAGGAAAGGGGTGAGAGTTCCGCTCACCGGAGACCAGCTCGATCGCGGGAGACCGAGCTACCTCGGAGACGACCGCGAGCCAGTTCGCCGTGGAGGACCGCGTCGCCAGCCTCCCGAAGAGGAGACACTGGATTTGTATGGGCCCGATCCGTATCGAGAGGAGCAGACGGTCCCGCTGGATCAGATGATGGGAGACCTGAGGCTACAACTCACCTCCGAGCTCCGCGAGTTGGCCCTCGATCTCCAGCACCAATTTCGAGACGCTATGGTGGCGATGCAAGGCGCCCTCCTCGGTCAAGGAGTCGGAGCCCCGCAACAGCAGCCAGCACCCGGAGGGGTTCCGGCTCAGCCACAGGCGCCCGTTATACCCGCGCAGCCAGCTCAGCCGGTCGTCCCGGCTCCAGTCCCGGGGCCCGTCCCCGCACCGGCCCCAGTCCCGGCCGCGCCGGCCGCTCGCCCACCCCCTTCCGACCCGCTGACGACTACTTTCGATGGGGACCCCGAGAAGCTACGTTTCTTCACACTCGAGATCGGGAGATTCCTGGACAGTTGGGGCCACCTGTATCCTACCGAGAAGGATCGCATAGGCTACATCGGATCCAAACTGAAAGACACCGCCAGCGATTGGTATGTGAGCCTGCACGACAACCCTGGCCCTGAGCTGCGTTCCTTGAACAACTTCATGTGGGCTCTTCGGCACCAGTTCGAAGACCCGCTGGGTGAGGAAAAAGCCAGAAATCAACTGAGAAAGCTGTTCCAGGGAAGATCGTCAGTGAGAGAATACACTGAAAAGTTCCGGCGCATCGCTGCCAAAATCCACGGATGGCCGGAGGAACTCTTCATGGAGAAGTATTGGGAGGGTCTAAACCCGGAAATCTATGAGACCGTGCTGCTGGGAGGCCGTCCGGGCACGCTGACTACCTGGATGAGGGCGGCCACCGACATGGAAGAACGCTTCGCCCTAATCAAGATGGGAGCATCCGCAACCGCCGCTATCAGAGCGGGCCCACGGGCGAAGCCCCGATCCAATGTACAAGACGTCCGCGACTCGAGGTTCCGGCAAGGGTTGTGTATGAAGTGTGGGGAAAGTGGCCACTTCGCCTCAGCGTGTCCAAGAGGAGGGGGAAAGGGCCCGAAGACCTCAACCCCAGGACCTGCAAGCACCCCGACTCGGGGGAAGACCCCCATGAAACCCCGGGCTTTGCAGCTGGAAGGGGCAACGAGTGAGCAGGGAGAGCTGGAGCTGATGGAAACCCAGATGTCGGGAAACTCCAACGGCCTGCAGTGAGCGGCGCAGAGCTGCAGGTCCCCCACAACGAAGCGCCATCTCCGGTGAGCATCCCCGGCCCCTTGTTATATATGGTAGTAACTGTGGTGACCCCAGGATCAGGTACCCACATGAGGGTCCGCGCTTTAATTGACTCTGGGTGCGCGCGAGACCTAATCAGCCCCCTAGTAGTGGAGGGGCTGGGACCCAAAGTCACCCCGTTAGCGGAACCCCTGAAATTTACCCAGATGGATGGGTCCGAAATGAAGGAGGAGTGCATAGCAGAGACTGAGAGCTTAATTTTGGGAACGGGGAACCACTGGGAGAAGAGAGCTTTCGTCATAACCCCTAATGCCCAATTCCCTATGGTGTTGGGTAGCCCTTGGCTCGGGGCTCACGACCCCTACATAAAATGGAGCGAGGGGAAGATTTCGTGGGTAGACGAACGCTGCCAGAGCCACCGCTGGGACCCAGGATGGGGTCCCGGGCCCCCCAGCCCGCCATCTCCCGCGGCCGCCCTCGCTCTCGTCCCGGCCATGGTGCCTAAGGAATATAGAGACTTGCTGGAAGTGTTCAGTGAGACCGAGGCGGACGAGTTGCCCCCCCACCGGTTGTCGGACTGTGCCATAGAGCTCCTCCCGGGCGAGAAACTCCCAAAGGGCAAATTGTATTCCATGAGCCCGGCGGAACGGGAAGAGCTGCGGAAGTTCTTGGACAAAAATCTAGCCAGGGGGTTTATCCGCCCCGCCAAGTCCCCTTTTGCGGCGCCCGTGCTGTTCCGAAAGAAAAAGGATGGCGGCTTGCGATTGTGCACGGATTATCGGGGGCTAAACGCAGTCTCCACCTCTAATGCTTACCCCCTCCCGTTAATAAAAGACCTTTTGGCGGAGGCGGCCAAGGGGAAGATTTTCACCAAGTTGGATCTGCGAGATGCCTACTTCAGGGTGCGCATAAGGGAGGGGGATGAACCCAAGACTGCTTTTAACACCCCCCTGGGGCAGTTTGAATACCTCGTGATGCCGTTCGGCTTAAGTGGCGCGCCCGGGGTCTTTATGAGTTTAATCAACGAAGTGTTGCACAAGCACCTATTTAAGGGCGTGTTATGTTACATAGATGATATCTTGATCTATTCCACTGATAAGAACGAACATGTGACTTTGGTCCGAGACGTACTGTCAACATTACTGAGAAACCAGCTGTTTGTGAAACTGTCTAAGTGCGAGTTTCACCGCGAGTCTGTGGACTTCCTGGGCTACCGCATTTCGCAGAAGGGGTTGGAAATGGACCCGGGGAAAGTGGAAGCGGTGGTGCAATGGGAGGCTCCGCGAACGAGAAAGCAGCTGCAGAGCCTGTTAGGATTTTGTAACTTCTATCGGACTTTCATCAAGGACTTTGCCAAAGTCACCCTTCCCTTAACGGACTTGTTGAAAACCAAGGGGAGGGGTCCCGAGGTGGGAAAGCCGGGAGAGAAACTGGCATGGAACGGGGAGTGTCAGAAGGCATTTGAGGCTTTAAAGACTCTTTTTACCTCAGAGCCCATTTTGGCGCACCCGGATGAGACTAAAGACTTTATAATCCATGTTGATGCCTCGGATGTAGCAATGGGGGGGGGCCATCCTACAAAGGGACTCGGAAGGGAAACTGCACCCCTTAGCGTACATCTCAAAGAAGTTTAATGAAACAGAGAGGAATTGGTCAGTATGGGACAAGGAAGCTGCGGCCATTAGATTGGCGCTCACTACCTGGCGCCACTGGTTAGAAGGGGCGCAGACTCCGTTCGAAATATGGACGGATCATAAGAACTTAGAAGCTTTGCGCACACAGCGGTCCCTCAACGCCAAACAACTGCGCTGGGCGGACTTCTTCTCAAAATTTAACTTTGTGTTAAAGCATTTTCCTGGGAAGGCTAATTCCCTGGCAGACGCGTTGTCCAGATTGCCCCAACACGAGAGTCTGAAAGAGGAGGTATTCGATTCCATGTTCTCCCCCCAGCAGCTGGGAGGAGCGGTTGTCACCAGGAGCAAAGCAAAGAAAACTGAGCTCGCCACGGGGGAATGTCAATGGGGGGGGGAATATGCCCCTGAGGAAATAGAGGAATTGGAAGCAATGGGAGAGTGCGAAAAAAGAAAGGACAATTGTTGGCTCCGTGGGGGCAAATTAGTGGTGCCACAAACCAAACGCAAAGAAATCCTGCTAAATTGTCACTCTTCCAAGCTCGCCGGGCACTTTGGATTCCTAAAAACTCTTAACTTGATCCAACGCCAATTCTGGTGGCCGCGCATGCGTCGAGACGTCTCGGATTTCGTCTCGGCATGTCAAACCTGCTTGATGTGTAAAAAACGGGGAGGCAAAGTCCCGGGATTGTTACACCCCCTACCCACGGCTTCCAGGCCCTGGGAAGACATAGCCATGGACTTCATTACCAATTTGCCCCCCTCAAAAGGAAAAACAGTGATCTGGGTAGTGGTAGACACGTTTTCCAAACAAGCCCATTTCACTCCCTTCAAACAGTTACCCACCGCCAAAGGGATGGCTAAAGCCTTCTTTAACCAGGTGATAAAATTACATGCTTTTCCGAGAAGGGTGGTATCCGATCGCGGAAGTCAATTCGTTGCCACCTTCTGGCGGGAGCTCTTGAAGCTAATGGACATAGAACCTGCTTTGAGCTCGGGTTACCATCCAGAAACCGATGGCCAATCCGAGCGAACTAATCAAATTCTGGAGCAGTTCTTAAGGTGTTACACCAACTACCACCAAGATAACTGGGTGGAATTATTACCCTTTGCAGAATATAGCTACAACAATGCAGTGCATTCTTCCACTGGGGTCTCACCTTTCATGGCAGTGGGAGGCTTTGAAGGTAAACCGCTCCCCACCCTCAAAGAAGACCCCCAAGCTCCCCCTTCAGACTTTAAAAACTGGTGGTCCAGTCTCCAGGACTCCTGGCCGTTGATTGGTAAAGCCTTGGACCAGGCAAAGGAGGACTATAAAAAATATGCTGATCGTGGCCGAGCACCGGGATGGGACCTTCAACCCGGGGACTCAGTTTATCTCTCTACCAAAAATATCCACGGGCTGCAGCCCAGCAGAAAATTAGGATGGAAATATGTTGGACCTTTTAAAGTACTACGAAAAATCTCTGATGTCTCCTTTGAACTCGACCTGCCTAAATCACTAAGTTCTATACATCCTGTGTTTCATTTCAGCTTGCTGAAGAGAGATCCTGGGCCGAATGCATGGCATCCAGTTCCTCCAGTTCCTCCTCCACTGATGAAGGAGGGGAGTCCACACTACGAGATAACTGAAATCCTGGATTCCAAGACAAAGAGGGGCCATTTGTATTATTTAGTTAGATGGTTAGATTTTGGCCCGGAACACAATGAATGGATTCGTTCTGAACATGTTCATGCCCCCAAGTTAACCAAACTGTTCCATAAAATGTTCCCTGAAAAAGCTAGGTGAAGGGAATCATGGGGAGGGCAGGGTGTCAGAATCAGTTAATTCTGTCAATGTAATCTTGCATGCACACTATGTATTCTGTTATGTCTTTATGTATTGGACCTGTATTTTCTCCTTTCTTGGTCGGGAGGGTGACAACCCCTAGGGTGAGAACAACGAGGCCTCTCATCCCTGCCTCCGCATTCCAGCTGCTCCGGCAGTAACTTCAAGGGGAGGAAAGGCTCTCATCTCTTATCTATGCTAAAGAACCTTGGAGCCATGAATTGTTATGTGAACGGAGGGGTCTGGTTTGGGAAGGGAAATTTACTGCTTAACACCTCACTTTTTTCCTGTGTGAACCAAACGGTCAAGACACCTTTTAGCCCGCCAATTTTCCCTCCTGGGGATTGGCTACCTATGGGTAATTCAAACTCCTTGGAATGGTATAATAGACCCGCTTGTATTATTTGTCTCATCTCTGACAATACCCCGAGACGCTGTACTAATGTAGGAATAGGCAATAAAGAACTGTGGTTAACCAACCGAGATCTGATCCTTGACTACTTTGAACAGGACTCTCACACCACCAGGCATTTGACTGAGGAGCTGCACCTAATAGCTGAATATAGGCTTAAGACCCTATGCACTGGGACCATCATCGGCAGCTTGTGCCTTGCCGGCATAAACTGAAACTAGCATGGGACCGAGATAATAGTCCTAAAATCACTGCTGACTGTACTCCCGCCATGACTGATTCAATACTGTGTCTTGCCATCGCTTATGCAGTATTGTACGCTAGCACTTTATTAATAGTTTTATACATGTTCTGTTTTATTTGTTTTAATTTTTATGTAAGCCACCCTGAGCTTGCTTCAGTCGGGCGGGCGGGGTATAACTCAATCAAATAAATAAATAAATAGGATCACCCTCCCCAGAACATCTCCCCAGAACCCCAGTAGCTGTGCAGCATTGGGCGATGTCACTTTACTCTGGGTATCTAGTCACCATCTGTTACCCAGAGGTGCTGTTTTACTCACGGGTAGCCTTAAATAGCAGGGCACCCCACTTCTGACCTCTGCCAGAGACCCACAAACTCAGGCCAAGGAAGACACTCTTGGCCTGAAACACAGAGCTAGCCAGAGCTCTGCAAAAGGGTTTCCATTTGAGATTGCATAAGGCAGTCCTCCAAGACAATTTTCAATCTCCCCCTCCACCCAGCAAGATATGCATAACAAACAATGACAGCTGGCAGTGTACCCCCAAACTCCATATAAAGTACGGAGTCCAGCGACGCGTTGCAGTGAAATCAGCTCATAAGTTTATTGATGGTGCAATTCCAGGCTGCTGAACGGGGCTTGGGGGTCTGCTTAAATACATGTCTAAACCGCATTCCCGGCCTTGCCCAAGCTCCCTGATAGGATTACTCCCTGACAGGATTATCCTGATAAGATTACGCCCAAACTCCCTGATAGGATTAGCCATGAGTTACCTTAAAACATAGGTCCCCTGGTGGAACCTGGGGGGCCGCTTGGTCTAATTTACAATCCGGCCGGGCTATTGTCTCCCGAAGTGAAGCTCCGGTAGCCAACCCGGCCACGTGTGTTTCACTGACCATGTGGGCGGTTGCCATTAGGACATAATACTTCATTCAGGCCATAATCCCTTCTCCATGGATTTTTGCACGTCTGGACAGGTGGCTATACCCCCTCCACCTAAAGACTTAGCCCTCTTTTGTCACTGATCTCTTTAAGATTGCTTTACCTCTTTATTTCCTAACTCTCTGGTGCGTGTGTGTGTACATGTGATATTCCATCGATTAGCTGAATATATTAAAGTTATTTTCTTAATAAATTTCATTCGAAGTATTTCCTGCCTGTCATCTGTGCTGCTCTGAGAGGGTTCTGACTCTGGTATAGTTTGAATATGATTCCTAGCTTGTGCACCTATTAAGCAAACAGTCTCTTAACTAAATTCCCCCATCATAACTGAAATAGAGACCCAGTGTTGCGGCTAACACATCCATCCCCAAACCAAAACTGAGTGCTGATGAAAACAGCAGATAAGAAGCCTTTGTTTGAGTGGAGATCATGAGATTCCTCCAAAACAGAAACCAGCATAGCTCACAGGAGTGCCATGAAGAGCTGACTGAGGCAATTTTTTTTTTTAGCAGGGGTGGGTGAGGGAGGGCTCAGGATGAGGGGCAGCTGCCCCTAGGCTACAGTTCCTCAAGTGGGATAGTGGTGACTGGTGTCTTGCTGCTGAGAGAGGAGGATCAGGGTGGACTTTCTGAGGCCCTCCATGGGTTGATGCAGTGGGTGAGGGTATGCTTGCAAACTGACTGCGCAGCCCCACTAAATACTGCTAGCTGGAATCTGAGTCTTTAGATTGGGGTGCGACTCTAGCTTGCCTCCTCATGGTGCACCCTGGGTGAAAAGTACTGGAGTCTGGAGGCCGGTGGAGTGAGTTTCAGCATGATCAAGTTTATTGTAGGTCAGGAACAAGCGTACCTGAGGTGGCCTGGGGGTCAGCTTATATGCACAGAAAAGCCTCGCCCCCATCCACACCCACACTGCGGGATAGGTTAATCTTCCCACCAGAGATTACATTGGTTCATTTGACTATGCTAAGCCCCTGATAGGTGGCTCTTTAGGAGCCTGGGTGCTATTGTTCTTTTACCTCAAGCTTGTACCTTTTCCAGGCCAGGCGGTCAGACCGCATGGCCGGCACCATTACATGTTTGGTCGCATCAAAGAATCATACAAGTGTACACATAGAGAATTGTAGCCTGGATGTCTGTGGAATTGCGTCCAGGACATAACACTGGGTAATGCCAAAGAGCTAGAACATCCATCAGTCAGATGACCTCAGGATCTCCCAGTCACATTGAGACCATCACCCAAACAAGCAGTCCTTTTCGGAACTACCATATTTTTCGCTCCATAAGACGCACTTTTCCTCCCCAAAAAAGTGGGGGGGAAAGTGTGTGCATCTTATGGAGCGAATATGGAGCTTTTCTTACCTGTAACAGGGCTCTTTCTTCAGCAGGAACGCAGGGGAACGCCATTCAGGCTGGCATCCCAGCCTTCCCCGCCCCTCCCTGCTGGGCCTGAGCTGTTAAGACTTAAAAGGGAAACGGCAGGAAAAACCCCACCAGGCTAAGTACTCTTTCCCTTTAAGTGCTTTCCCCCTTTAAGACAGCCAGCAGCAGAAAGCCCCGCCCACAGATTAAGCTCCGTGGCTACTTTGCACAGAAAGGCCTGGCTTTGCATGGCATGCCGACGTCTCCCTTCTTTCCTTTCTCTATCTTCCTTCCTTCCTTTCCTTTTTTCTGTCTGTCTGTCTTTCTGTCTGTCTCTCTGTCCCCACCTTTCTTTCTTCCTTTCTCTCTCTCTCCTCCTCCTTCCTTCCTTTATCTCTCTCTCTCTTTTTCTTTCTTTCTGTTTCATTTTTTCCTGTTTTCCTCCTCTAAAAACAAGGTGCGTCTTATGATCAGGTGCGTCTTATGGAGCGAAAAATACGGTACTTGACAAGGGGTAAAGGGGAGGCTCAGTCCTGTAGAGCTGGCACAGTGGCACTGGGTTCAGCTGCTGGGCAGTAGTTGGGCATCAAACCAGGGTAGCAAGGCTTAGAGTGCCACAAATGTACACACAGAGCCACATTTTAAGCTTAGCAGACTAATACTGTTCTCTTTATTCCAGAACTAGAATCTG
Source organism: Lepidodactylus listeri (assembly GCA_029233225.1). Classification (NCBI taxonomy): domain Eukaryota; kingdom Metazoa; phylum Chordata; class Lepidosauria; order Squamata; family Gekkonidae; genus Lepidodactylus; species Lepidodactylus listeri. The sequence continues at coordinate 103,207,218 of JARCFY010000008.1, forward strand.
GATAGAAAGATGAGAGATAGGATACAGCAGGGCTTTTTTTGTAGAAAAAGCCCAGCAGGAACTAATTAGCATAATAGGCCACACCCAACAGCAGAAACTCATTAGCATATTAGGCCACACCCATGATAGCGCAGCTCCCTCCCAGGATCAGTTTCCCCAGGTGTCCCGCAGCTTGCAGGGCGCATGGGGAACCCAAGGGAAGGAAGGCAGTTTCTGGATCGGCCTCCCCAGGTGCCCCACAGCTGTGGGGCACCTGGGAAACCTGAGGAGGGAAAAGGCAGTTAAAACGGCCTTCCCTTCCTGGATCAGCTTGGCTTTCCCAGGTGCCCCACGGCTTGTGAGGCACCTGGGGAACCCAAGGAGGGGGAGGCTGTAGGCATGGCCAACTCAGAAGCCAGCCAGAACGCCATTCCTGTGCATTCCTGCCCAAAAATAGCCCTGGGATACAGTAAGCTTACTAGCTAATGATAGAAGCGGGTGGTGTGTGGTAGAGGGGGTGAATGGAAGAAAGGAAGTTGTTCCCTGAGATCTCCATTCTACATATCAAAGGGATAGTGACAGGAGAGTAAACTCAGGAAGGAGAGGTCAGTGTTTTAATAACTATTTAGCTATCTGTCTCTCTTGCCACGAAGTCTGGAGGTAGAGCCAAAGGAAAGCACCTTCTTCACTTTATGCTACGCTGTGCGTACTTTGGAAACTCCCAAGCAGTCCATCCAGTCTTACAGGTGAGGTAACAAGCTGTGTGTGTGCGTGTGTGTGTCAGGGATAGAAGTTAGATAAGGTTGCGGAACCCTCTACCACCTATTTGTTCAGAATGGCTATGGCCAAAGATGGGTGCTCTCTCTCCCACATGAAAATGTAGTACAAAGAGGGACGCACACACAGGGCAAGGCTGCAATCAGTTCAGTGATATTGTACCCTGAGCATATCGTAGTGCTGACGGTATTAATTTCTTCCTAATGTGCAGGGACCATGAGATGCCAGATATTTCGAAGTTCCAGGATCCCTGCAGCCAGATAAACGAAATTGTTTTGAAGTTCATGTAACTGGGAATAGAATTTCCTCTTGGATCTATAAAGGAATTTTGCAGTTTGATAAAGGTTTTTTTTAGGATTTCTCCTGTACTTTTGGCTCTAATACTTACTCATACCATTCACGGTGGGGTGACACATAATGTGTTTGCATTTCCATTTCTAAATCACTTGTAGTAAATAGCTGGAAAGTATCTCTTTAAATACATAGCATTACAATCTGCACATAGTCAGACATGACTCATACATGATTCTGGCAGTGGCTCACAGAGCTGGCTCACAGAGCATCTCAGTCTCCCATCTGACCATTGACACTTTACAGAGACATCCCACTTCTATGGCTCTAGATAGTTTTAAGCATGCAAGTACAGAAAAAACAGAAATAGTAAAAAAAAAAAAAAGACTGGTTTACTCAAATGTGTGAGCTAGCATGTAACAAACTGTACATTTGTCAAGATGACAAAGTGGTCATTTCAAGTTTTAATACGTGGAAGGTTCACAGATCTATTTGATGGAATATTCAGGATTAAATACCCATTTTAAAGTATTAATTGAGGTTATTTTTATAATCAGAGATATAGGGACCCCAGAGGAATAATCACAGAGGTCTGAAACACAGGAAAGTGGCAATTTCTAGGTTTCTTGTGATCTTAAATGATGTCCCTGTGACGGTCTCGTACCAAACTGGCTCCATGGTATAAAACTGGAGCTACAGAGCATGAAACAAGAGCTGAGATTACTAGAGCGAGTGTGGCGGTGTGCTCGTGATGAAGCCCAAGAACATCTTATAGGACATTTATGGAAAACTTATGAGATGGCAGTGGGGACTGCTAAGAAAACTTACTATGTGGCCTTCATTGCATCTGCTAGCTTTCGCCTGGCCCAATTATTTAGAACAATTCAATCTCTGACTTCATTGCCTCAAGACAAACCAAATATTAAGGAACTGGCTATTGGCTGTGAGGCATTTGCAAGCTTTTTTGCAGATAAAGTCTTGTCACTCCACCAGGACCTCCCAACCACATTTGATACAATGATGGAGCTGGAAGCCCCTTGTCTGTTTTTTGGTCCGATATTGAACTACTTCAATCAGCTCTCCCATGAAGAAGTTGACAAGATTCTGGTAGCTGTGAAGACCACCACTTGCCCTTGTGATTCATGCCCTTTGTGGCTGGTTAAAGCCTGCGGGGAGAGTGTTTGGATTCCTCTGGGTGATATTATCAACTTATCCCTGGCATCAGGGACCTTCCCAGCTGGCTCAAGAGCCAGTTTGGTGTAGTGGTTAAGTGCGCAGACTCTAATCTGGGAGAACTGGGTTTGATTCCCCACTCCTCCACTTGCACCTGTTGGATGACCTTGGGCAAGCCATAGTTCTGGCACAGCTGTTCTCAAAAAACAGCAGTTTCTGTCAGAGCTCTCTCAGCTCCACCTACCTCACAAGGTGTCTGTTGTGGGGAGGGGAAGGGAAAGGAGATTGTAAGCCACTCAGAGACTCCTTTGGGTAATGAAGGGCGGGGTATAAATCCAATCTCTTCTCTTCTTCTTAAAGAAGGCAGCGGTGCGTCTACTCTTGAAGAAGCCATCATGGACTTTGTGGTCCTTTCTAACTATTGCCCGGTCTTGAATTTCTGGGCAAGTGTTGGAAACCGTGGTGACAGAACAGCTCCAGGCTTTCTTGAATGATGCTGAAATACTGGATCCATTCCAGTCTGGCTTTCATCCTGGTCATGGGATGGACACCCCACTGGTTGCCCTTATGGATGATCTCTGGAGAAATCTGGATCAAGGCAGGTTGGTGCTGCTTTTGCTTCTTGATTTAATGGCAGCATTTGACATGGTTGACTACAATCTCCTGACTCCACTGCCTCTCTGACATTGGGATACGGGGGACTGCTTTACAATGACTTTCCTCCTTCCTTCATGTTCGGCAACAGAGGGTGGCACTTGGGGAGGAACTGTCCCAGTGACACTCGCTGGAATGTGGAGTACTGCAGGGGCTGTTCTCTCCCCAATGCTGTTTAACATTTATATGTGCCTCCTTGCCCAGTTGGTCTGGAGGTATGGGCTGGGTTGTCATCAGTATGCTGATGACACCCAGATCTATCTGTTGATGGATGAATCCCCCCCCCCCCCGAGGTACTGGGCAGGGCATTACAGGCCATGACTATTTGGCTTCAACTGAGCTGGCTGAAATTAGATTGCTTGATTGGCCTTTTACCATCTGAAACTCTGACTCTGGGGCCCTGGGGTTTGCTCTTTGGGATGTTTTCTGGGGTTGCACCATTCAGACACAGAGCAGGGGGTGTTTTGCAGACGCTGAGCCCTGCCCCCAGTGAGTTGAGTCTGAATATCGGCAGGGAAAGGAGCAATGGGAGATACCAGGCCAAGATGAGGGAGGCATGAAGGCATTGCCAAACTTCTCTTTCTCCCAAGTGTGTCCTTCCCACCTTCCTCCAAGCAGCTACCAACACATCCACTTCACCTGTGGAAGGAAGAGGTAATTTCAGGGTGTACCTGGGAGGGTCTGGCTAAAGCCTCCTTCCAGCCTTGTTCTGCCTCTTGATTTAATTTAATTTAATTAATTGCTGTGCCCCTCCTGCCCCCTCACAAAAAATCTCTAACTATGGGACGGCTCCCCAGTGGGGACTCAAGAGTGGCTAATCATGTTCTCCTCCCTTCATTTTTATCCTCCCAACAATTCTGTGAGGTAGGTTAGGCTGAGAGAGTGTGATTGTCCCAAGGTCACCCAGCAAACTTCCATGGCAGAGATTCATACCTGGGTCCCTCAGATCCTAGTCTGATATGCCAAACACTGGCTCTAAGGGCCATCAGACATAGATATACAAGGGATGAACTTTCCTCCTTCACTTATCTCTGTGACGCTGAATTCTTCACCTGCTAAATACTGGTATGTCAGGCTATTGCTAAAGATGCAGAAGAGCCTGTAAAAATGATGATCTGTATTGATCAGCAGCATGGTTATTCAAATAATATGCATATAAATGACATTCAGCATAGCATACAGTACAAATAAATCTTCAAAAATAGCAAAAAAAGAGAACAACTAAATTTATCAACAAAAATACAAATTAGGGCTGCCAAGTCCCCCCGGGGGGTGGGGAATCCCCCGCTATAGGGGTTCCCAATCCGCTGGTCTGGATTTGGCCAGCAGGGGGAACCCCAATCCCAAAGCGGCCTGATCCGGCCGACTGCCCAGCGTGATGACGTCACCCAGAGGTGATGTCATCACGCTGGGCACGTTGCCGGGGCGACGCTCAAGCAATCGCCCATAAAACTCTATGGTACCATAGAGTTTTATGGGCGATTGCTACAGCGTCACCCCGGCAACATGCCGAGCGTGATGACATCACCTCTGGGTGATGTTATCACGCTGGGCAGTCGGCCGGATCAGGCCATAGAGTTTTAGGGTGATTGCTAGAGTTTTAGGGTACCATTGCTAGAGTTTTAGGGTACCATAGAGTTTTAGGATGATTGCTAGAGTGTTGCTCCAGCAACATGCCCAGCGTGATGATGTCACTTCCAGGTGATGTCACCATGCTGTGCACGCGAGCAAAGCGTGCACTCAAGACCTACAGACCAGGACTGGGACTTCCCTGCCCAGAAGGGTAAGTAACTTGGCAACCCTAATACAAACGAATGTGAAAATAAATGAAACCTGGAGCAGCTGCTCATCTCTGGTAACAAAACTAGAGAAACCTGGTTTCAGCAGGACCAGGGTTCAGAGAGAAAGACAACATCTGAATGTCAGTAGGCAAGGAATCAACACTAAACTGGCACAAAGTCAAGCTGCCGCTCACAAATGGTCATCTGCATTACAGCTCATTAAGATTTTTTTTGAACAAATTTGAGAAATGATTTGTGTCAGCACTGAATGATCAGAAATCACATGGTTCTGGAGAAGGACGAAACGGCATACTAAAATAGTTCTTATGTAGTTCTCTATAGGGGCAAATCAGGACTAATTTGAGAATGAATCATTAGCATGAGAGAAAGTGAGCTGCTTTATGGAGTTTGGGATACCAGCAGATCCTACAGTTTTGCAGTCAGTTATTGTCTTTCTTTTTGCAAAATCCTGTTGCAGTAAATTCATTAAAAGCAAACTCCAACGCGTGGGTTAAATTATGTCCTAAACTCTGTCGTTATAAAGACATTACTTTTGTAGTTTGATATGTTTTTAGGATTTCTCCTGCACTTTTGGCTCTCATATGTACTCATACTTAACCACAAAATATGCAGATGGTTGCAAGATAAATCTGTTTGGCCAGAAGTAGCCGAAGAAAGGCTTTTCTCTTGTATACACAAACATGACGAATGAGACTTCATCATAATCAACCTCCCAGCCCTGCTGCCTTTTTTCTACATATCTTCTGTGGATGAAACTGCATGGACTGATACACTGTACTTTGCCCTGTTGTTTTATTTATGATATTTGGGATATTTGGATTTTTAGCATGGCCAGTTTTTATTGAAAAGTTGGCGACACTGGCTTTTATCACAGCAGAGTTGCCTTTGTGTGGTCTCTAGTAATTTACTCTTAGGATGCATGGCAGGCAGCAAAATCCCAAACATTTCCAATTGACAGATGAGCTTGGTCTTTAGGTCTTGGGTAGGCAATGCAGTGAGCTTTTACCCCCAACACAGCACTGCCAGCATAATTGGTCATAGAGAAAAAAGAGGGATTGTTTCAGTATGGTTTTCCCTCCAAGCACAAATATGAGCTTTTCAGCATTACAATATTTTACAGAGGCTGTTTTCAAAGGCTGCAGTGTGGCCTTCTGTCCAGACAACTGGTCTCCCTCTTGCTTCATTGTGGAGAAGGTTTATTAGACAAAAAAAATGAAACAGTCAAGCAGTGGGAGAAAAACACTTGTAAATGGGCAGAAGTTTTCTTGGTATGTTCCAAACAAGTAGGACCAAGCTGAGAATCAAAAGAGTGGGCAAGGAAATACTAAAGCAGGGGTGTCAAACATGTGGCCCGCAGGCCGGATCAAACCCCTGGAGGGCTTCTATTAGGTCCGCAGTGGAACTGGCTGTCTCCTGCATCTTTGGTCAAATCTACATCTGACTTTCCCACTGGAATTATTCTAGTTTCAAAAAAAAACAAACTGTCTATACCTGTTTCTAGTTTAAACTTGTTTCTAGTTTAAACTTGTTCTAGTTTAAAAATCACCGTCTACATCAGTTAATTGCTGTCTTGTGGTCAAGCTAGCATTACACTGCTTTAAACAGATCCTGTTGCTTTGTACTCTTCAGACCCAGGGAGTGAAATTTGAAACCAGCGTGAAATGAGCATAGGAAAAGACAGCAGTCAAACTACTTCAGAGGGGAGATGTAGATTTGGCCTTTGTCCAGTTCTGCTGCTGCTGCGTCTAGCATGGAATTCACTGCCACAGGAGGTGGTGGCGGCTACAAGCATGGATGGCTTCAAGAGGGAATTGGATAAACATATGGAGCAGAAGTCCACCAGTGGCTATTAGCCACAAGGTATAGATAGGAACTCTCAGTCTGGGGCAAGTGATGCTCTGTATTCTTGGTGCTGGAGAGGCAACAGTGGGAGGGTTTCTAGTGTCCTGGTCCCACTGGTGGACCTCCTGATAGCACCTGGTATTTTTGGCCACTATGTGACACAGAGTGTTGGACTGGATGGACCACTGGCCTGATCCAGCATTGGCGTCCCTTATGTTTTTCTCTTATGTTCTTATGTTCTTATAGCTTGCTTTGCTAGACTCTCTCAGTCACTCAAGAGAGAGAGATAGCAAGCTTCTGTTCCCTGTACTGGCTGAGGCTCCTTACCCTCCTCCCAGGGGGAGGGAGGAAATGAGCCAGAGCTTGCTTCCTCACCAGGCTGCTTCAAACAAAGGCAGGGCTCCTCCCTGAAGGGAGGGAGGGAAGGAGGGAGAGCTTGCTTTGCTTGGCTGCCTTAATTGCATAGGAGAGATACAAAGTGGCACCCTTTAAGATCAACAAAGTTTTATCCAAAGTATGAGCTTTTGTGTGCCTTGCTACAGTGTGTTTATTTTGTTGGGCTTGTTATGCTGTGACTCTTCTCGGTGTGACTGGGTTCCCTCCCTCTTTTCACTGTATTCGTGCTTTTGTGATCGAGTCTTTCTCAGTAGGAAAGCAATGTGAACTATTTAGATGAGGAATAAGAACATGCCAGTGAGGTGGATTGGGCTGAGAGTGTGTGTCCAGATCAAGTTCACCCTGCACATTTCCTTTGGAGATTTTGAACTTGGACTTCTCAGACAGTAGGCTGATACTGACCACTGAGGAAAACTATAGTTTTATAGACAAACACATAGCCCTCAGTCTGTGTCATTGTGCCTTCTCATGTTGTTGACCAGCATACAGAGATATTTATTTACAAAAGCTTACAATGCCCAGCCATTTCATATTTTCCCCTGGGTCCTAGGCTCAGAACTCTGAGCATGAGATTTCTATAGTGAATGACAAAAAATCAAAAGTAGGTTTGCAGCTTACAGATAAACACTTGAACAGCATACTCATGATTACAACACCACAGACATTTTGATGCAATAATTCAGAGCAAGAGGTGTCAGTTATCAGACACTGTTAAATGTTGCAAGAGTGCTAATGTTTTAAACATGTTTTTATTTTAAGTTTAAAAAATCTTTGTTTTTGTCCTTTCTAAGTTTATATGTCTGCTACCTGGCATTATATTTTATGATACACATAGCCTGGCCCAACGAGGTCTCATTTATGTCAGATCCGGCCCTCACAACAAATGAGTTTGACATCCCTGTACTAAAGCTTCCTTAAAGTGGTGACATTATTGACCTGAGATCTACTTCCATATCTGACCCTTCCATAGTCAATAACATCTAGGGTTGCCAGGTCTTACCTGACTGCCGGCAGGGAGCTTCTTCTTCTTGTGCAGGAGTTCTTTGGTGTGTGCACAAAGCATGTGCACCATGACATCACCCAGATTTGATGTCATCATGCAGGGCATGTTGTGGGCGGGATCCCTATCATTCCAGGAAAACTGATAAGAGTTTTTCCTCAAATGATAGAGCGTCCTCCCACAATGTGCCCTGTGCGATGACATCACCTCGAATGCAGCACTTTGGGGACAGGGTTCACCCGCTGGCCAGATCCAGGCCAGCAGTTTGGGGGCCCCAAAGGGGGCAAACCCCAGCATCCCATGGGGGAATGGCAAACCTAATAACATCCTCCTTGAGTGAAGAATCTATCTCTCATTGATGATAAAATTGTTATTTTGATATGATTTTTTCCTACTGAGGGCTATATAGTATTGTAGGTGATCCCTTTCCCATTTTTTTACTTCAATTTTTTTTACTTCATTTATTTTACATCATTTTAAAAAACTTTTATTCCAAATGGGGACCCAAAGCAGTTTATATCAGCGGTGTTGAACTTATTTGTTATGATGGCTGGATCTGACATAAATATCACTTTGTTGGGCTGGTCCATGCATGCTATAAAATGTAACATGAGTTACCAGAGATATAAACTTTATCAAGGTGATTTCAGATGCCAAGTGGCAATAGCAGGCATGATTGGATTAGGTGTGATACGCAGAGGGGAAGTAGGCATGGAAATATCAGCATTGGTAATGAGACAGGAAACCTAGGTCTCAATCCCATTCAGGAGAATTCAGTCCAGGAGAATGCAGAGGATAAATGGACAGAAGTTTGGCATTAAAAACCACAACATTCAATTGCTGACCTAAGAGTAGCAGAGCTCTTGCAAAGGAATTTCAAAGGGAGATTAGAAAGAGAGACTGCTGAATTGCAATTGATAATGAAGCTCAAGACAATGCATCCTCCTGGACTGAATTGAGAACTAGTTTTCCTGTCTCATTACCAATGTGTGCTATTATCATTTGGCATCTGAAATCACTCCACTCTCCAAGATCTGAAATCACTGCACTTTCCACTCCAATCTCCATGGACCAATCCACGTGTTCTAATTCCTAATCAGGGTCTTTTTGAAAGAAAATAAATCCAGATATCAACAGAGAAATCCAATCATTTAAACACACACACACACACACAACTTTTCAGAATAAGTCAAAATAATTTCCTCAGTGTACATTATGCTTGTCAGAAGAATCCAGCCCTCCCTCCCTCTTTCCAAAGAAGTATGCTTGCACACAAATAAAATAAAAAAAAAACACGTTGGTCTTGAAGCTGCAATGGGACTCCAACTTTGTTTTCTCTTTTCTCACCTCCCTTCCCAAAAGAGGAGGAGCAGCCCTGGAGAAGGAAGCAGAAGCTCTTTGCATGAGAGAGACACACACACACACACACTGAGAGGGACAGAGGCTTGTCTTTGAATCTCTCCTACATGAAGCAGGAAGCAGTCATGGAGCTCTGTGTGAGTGAGAGGGAGGGAGGGAGGGAGGGAGTGGGGAGGGAGGGAGGCAAGAGACAGGAAGCAAAGAGCCACTGAGAGAGCTGGGGAAAAGCAAGCTAAGCTGTGGCTGCAGGAGCAGCCCTGGAAAAGGAAGCAGAAGAAGGAAGTTGCTTGGGGGGGGGGCACAGGCCACACATTTGACACCCCTGGTTTATATCACCTCTCCTCCATTTTAAACTCACAGCAACACTGTAATTAGGTTGAGAGGTTGTGACTGGCCCAAGGTCAACCAGTGAACTTCCCTGGTAGAGTGAGGATTTGAAACCTGGTTTCCTAGATCCTAGTCCAACACTCTAACCACTGTGCCACACTGGTTCTTATTTTAGAGTAGTCTACTGTGCAAATTGGATCTTACTCTGTATTTTGTGATTTCATTAGTCACTGCAAGCTTTGGAAGGGAAGGGCATAGCTTTTTTTCAAATGAATATGTTCTATGTGTTAGAATCAGCCACACATGCAGATGAACAATTAATTCCTTGATCTTTCGTAAGCACTCTCTCTCTCTCAGACACATCACACGTACTTTCAGTCCCTGCCTGGGACCTTGCTTTAGTACCTAAGGTTTATTTTGCTTGAAGATATCTTTAAAAATGTCATGAAACTTTTCCTCACTGGTGAAGAATCCATTTTATGTTTTGATGTCCCTTATAACACCAGCCTGATACATGCCCATGTACAGTAGTAGCAAAGATAAGGAAATATTTTAAAAGAAATCCATTATCAGTAAGGCAGGAGTGAAAAAGGAGTAGAGTTCAAACCATCACTTTCTTATTTATAACTTTAATAAATCTACCACACAGTGCCCTATTATTCATAATATAGACATGCACACCCATATTACAAAATAAAACCAAATTACAAATTTGAGCTTCCTGGCCTTTAGAATTATAAGAGAGTACAGACATACATCAAGGTATCATAAACATTTAATAAAAGCAGATTGGGGCTTTTTGTGTTTTATATTTCATTATGAAATGGGGTATATCTGTAACAGATGGCCTTAAAATTTGAACAAAATGCCTTCCACAATGGCATTTCCCCCCAGTTTAAGTTAGTCTGCACTAGTTACAGCCATGATGGCATCTGGAAGGCATTTTGCTAACTGAAGCACCAGCCAAGTATCACAGGAATGAAACATGTGGACCGAGTGTGTTAACTTCAGCAAAGTGACAAAGTACATACCTACCCTTATGCACTGAAGTCCCCAAACCTCCCTTTGATGTACAACGCTACCATTTGGAGGTGAAATGTGTTCACGCTGCATGGATTTCTTTCTAAAATATTATTATAGCACCAGCTGTGTTCCAGAACTTTAAGGAGGCTTGATCCCCTTTCAGAATACAGGATGGGAGTACCCTTTTTAAGTTTGGCTGGGATACGACATGGTTTTCAACACTCCGTATTTGAAAACCAACAGCCTGATCACTTAGTGGGACTTTGGTTTGCTTAACTGGGAACAGGATCACTGGTTGTTAAACTGCCATGTCAGAGCACTTCTTTATACCAGCAGAGTGGATCTTGTGCTCACACTAATGTAGACAAGTAGGACTGCTGAGAAGACTACAATATTCTCTGGTCTGGGTAGCTCTGAGAACCTCAGGAAGCCAGGCAGTCCACCCTGCCTGATTTAGTTATCTTGGTGTAACCAGGTGTAATACCTGTAATCTCAGGTCTTCAGCAACATCAATGCCCCCTCTAGGAATCCATAATCACTTATTGCTGTTTTCCAATTAAGCAAGGGGCTAATTATAAATTACTAGAGAGGCTTTCCCTTCCTTCCTTCCTGTGCAGACTGGTGAGTTTCCAGGATGTCCACAGGAAATGAAGATGGCCATGGAGGAAGAGGGATAAAACCATCTATTCTACCCTAGTGTGGCTGCTTGCACTTTCCCTGGGTAGCTGCTATGGCAGTGGCTGTTTTATTCTTTCTCTGCTGCAATCAGTTTGCTGTCTTCCCAGCAGTGCCTAGGTGCTTGCATAACAGCATGGAGACTTTAGAGAAGAATGGGATGGGGAGATTCATTACTGTTCATTGATTTTCATTATGTGTCCATTGATTTTCTGACCAGCATCCCGCCACCACTTTTTTGCATGATATATATTTCCTGAACATCTTCTATTCATGAAGCATAGCAGAATTACAGTACAACCTTTGTCTTCTAATCTGAATCAACCAAATGTATAATCAACTGTAACTGTATTTTCTGTGCCCAGTTCAAGACTTGAAATTTTATAGTGACTTCCGGTTTTGGTGGCTTAAAGGACGGGCGTGTCTCCTCGGTGCTTTGAGGGACACAACCTGTGTTGTGGTGGTAGGGAGGGGTTTCAGAACAATCTGGACCCTCCAGAGCCCTTGTAGGGGGCTCTCAGCCATGGAGCTTGAAGAGTGCCTTTCCCAAGGCCAATAGCTGAGGGATTGAGGTTCTCCCTTGCTTTGAAAGTCCCACCATCACAAACCAGCAATGGCGTCAGAGACGCACACCGGGACAAGAGGGCGGATGGTCGGGTACTTTTCCTTACCTTATGGAAGACAACCAATGAACTGTGAATTCTGATGAGTTGAAAAGCAAGAGAAACACGCAAGCGTTTAAGCAATTACGTTCCATTTAAAAATGAAGTGGGGGGGTGGAGCCCACCCGTGCAAAAGAGAAAAGCTTTTTAAACTTTCAATGAAGAAGGGATAGAAAGCTAAATTTTAAATAACCAGGACAGAGAGTAATCCAGAATCTCCTAGCTGACTATGCAAGCCATAGAGACTTTTCTAACTTTTACTCAAAAGTAAACAATTGTATAAATGACCGGGAGAAAAGTCCTTCCCAAAACAAAACCTTCTTCAGAAAGTGCTAGCCCAGCTTCTGAGGTCATGAGACCGGAAGCAGCTACAGACTTTCCTAACATGATAGTGGCAGCACTGGCCCTCTGCTGGACCAGATGACTACACTCAATGACAACTTCCAGACTCTCCAATGTCAGCTAAAAGACACTAACCTTAAGACAGAGCAAACTTCAGAATCATTAAAGAAAATTGACACCAAAACAAATAAGGTTAAAAAAACGACTGGAGACTGGGGGGAAAAAGAGATCCTCAGATGAATATCAACTGCTTCAGCTGCAAATGGAAAAGTCAATTTATGTTTTAATATTTCAAGGGCTCCCAGAGAAGGAAGGAGAAAACCTCAAAATAACTTTAAGCAATGATTTAGAACCGGTAGCAGATATAAAAGTGGATCTTTTACAAAGTGAGATGGATATGGTCTGTAGAACCTATCCAGAATATATTAAGAAGAATAATCTGCCTAGTGAAATTTTTGTGAGATTCTCTAAAAGACATATCAGAGACTAGATACTTAAAGCAACAAATGGGACTACCCTAAAAACCGATGACAAAGAAATAAAAGTCTTAAAGGACATTCCATTTGAGATAAGAAAAAAGAGGAGATTCTACAAAAATTTTGATTTTATTTTTACAGAAAAATTCCATAATCTACAGATACCAGAAGGCATCATCTTCAAATACAAGGATAAAAAAGAAAGAATAAACTCTGTTACTAAAGCAAAAGCTTTCTTGGAACAGCTTCAAAAAGTTGAAAAAGCCCAAAAACCAGGAGAAGAAGATGGAGTGGCAAAGGACCGTAGCGAAGCGGAAAGTAAGGAAAGTGCAACTTCTACATCCTCTGAAGAAGAGTCTGATTTAGAACTGGGAGTGGCTGCTCCCAAAACTCCCAAAGCAAGAAGAGACTATGAACGCAGGAACAGAAAAGACAAACCTTAAGCCATATCTATATGCCTTGAACTTTGCTAAAATTACTTGAATACTGGGATACTCTCATCATGGTTAAAGTTTACTTGTTATACTCTTGTGATAACCCTTCCCCCGCCTCCTTTCATCATAACTTTTGTAAGTGAAATAGTATTGCAAGCATTTGTGAAATCTAATGACCACTGCTACTTGGGATTTTAGTGGTTTTCTTTTATTTCTCCCTTAGAATTAGATCCCCCCCCCCCCAATTGATTTCTGTGTAGATTTTAGAATAAAAGCAATAAAAATGTTTTTAAAAAAGACTTGAAATTTTACAGTGTGGAGAATAAAAAATATTTCATGTTGAGCTAGTTGTAGGTACTTCCATAGCCAAACCAGTTTGGACAGTCACTGAACTAGATGATCACAGGCATCTGGCATGGCATCAGCCATGGTTTGGAAGAGTCCATTAAAAGCATATCCTTATGCCACAGCGTAGTTCACCATTTTAGCATTCTCTCTCTCTCCCTCCCTCTCTCTCTCTCTGTATATAACGAGCACAGCACTGCCTAGAAACATTTGAGTACCTAGAAGACTCAGGGAAAAAAATGGATTAAAATAAATTCACTGGTAGAAACAGGTATTTGCAAACTAGAATGGATTCTGAAGTGCACTCAAAGGTGTTCAGCTGAACCTGGATCAGTAATCTATATATCTAATTCCCAAGGCACCCCCTGCGTGCGGATATCTAAATTTGCACGGGGGGCACCTGGGGGGCAGGGAGATTTTTCTGCACATGTGGGAAACTCCCCATGTGTGCAGAAAAATCTTAAAACTTAAAAAAAAACTATCTGGGGGATATTTAACCCCCCCAAAAAATGTTAAAGAGCATTCCCTGTACATGCACAGGGAATGCTCTGGGAACTCTGTGGCGGCCCGGTGGCTGAGAGCTGCTTGGGCTGAGCTGGGGGGAATCGCCAGCCCGAGCAGCCCTCAGCTGCTCAGGCCTTGAAGCCTGGGGGGGAATCACCTGGGGGGAATTGCCGGGGGGAAATTGCTGGGGGGGGATCACCAGCCCAAGCAGCCCTTGGAGCCGGGGGGAATCACTGCAAGGGGGAATCACCAGGGGGGGGGATCGCCAGCCCGAGCAGCCCTCAGCCACCTGAGCCTTGGAGCCAGTGGGGGAATCACTGGGGGGGGGGAATCGCCAGCAGGAATCACCAGCCCAAGCAGCCCTCAGCTGCTCAGGCCTCAGAGCTGGGGGGGGAGAGAAGACTTACCTGGAGCTGCAGCCTTTAGGAATCCTCTCCCCCCCCTGCAAGTATCACGGGTCCCCACCTTTTTTTTTTCATTCTATTTAACTATTTCCAGAGTAAGACTTAAATTGTTCTGACAATATATCATTTAATTCAAACAGCACAGGCTTGTGAAAATTAGGAACAAACAAAGGGACTAATTTCAGTTCATTTCTCCATAGACTTATTCATTAAAAAATAGACTACCCTGTAGACGTATTCATTTTATCTACTTTTTAGCCATAAACTAGTTTGTGTTTAAACATTTTGCATACATGTGACACTTTATAGAGAAGGTTATGAAGAATGCTGCGGCCAGGCTATTGATGGGACTCGCAAGGCGGGACCACATCGGGCCTGTGCTGGCGGCGCTGCACTGGCTGCCTATAGCATACCGAGTTCGCTTCAAAGTGCTGGTTCTTACCTATAAAGCCCTATATGGCCAGGGTCCAACATACCTTAGGGACCGCCTTTCTCCATATCAACCCCAGAGAGCACTACGGTCGGGGTCTGAACACAGGCTACATGTTCCTGGCCCCAGAGACGCCAGGCTGGCCAGAACAAGGACCAGGGCCTTCTCGGTGGCGGCTCCTGTCTGGTGGAACGAGCTCCCGGAGGAGATCAGGGCCCTGCGGGACCTGATGCAGTTCCGCAGGGCCTGCAAGACGGAGCTCTTCCGCCAGGCTTTTGAATAGGAACCGCCACCGATGATACTGGGATACCATCTGACATCGTAACCATCTTGATGTGCCCTGGTCCAATATGGTCTCGGCGATGGCCGAGGGGGGGTGGGTAGACCTGCCACTTGGTTGCCATCGGATGCTGTTTTATGGAAGCTTTTATGAGTATTTATATGTTTCATGTTATTTATTGTAATGTTTTAAATGATTTTATAGGTCAATGTATTGATCAGGCCTTTGGCCCATGTAAGCCGCCCTGAGCCCGCTTGCAGGGAGGCGGGATATAAATGCAAAAAATAAATAAATATAAATAAATAAATAAGAGATGTACAACACACTGATTTTTAGATAACAGCATTACTCAAGATGACAAATGGAAGAGAATGAAATTCCATATGGGGCAATAAAGTTAATGAGAAACAATAATCACACAAAATAATTTGAATACAAAGGAAAAAAATACAAGGTGTGAAGATGACTTTGCCTCAACTGCTGGCTTTTTGAAAGCACAGTGGAAGCTCCAAATTGACAGATGGGGATAAATGCTAAGACTTTAACAAGCAAACTTTAAATGGCTCCGGATCTGCTCTGCTAACTGGGTTGGTATGTCACAGATGCCTATGTGCTGTTGACAAAAGCCAAAACATCTGCATTGAACTGAAGAATAATAAACACGAATCCCAAATAAAGTGTATGATATAAGAGCACTTTGAAAAGGATTTTTGTAGAACAAGTTTATTTCAGCGGCACTTCTCCAAACACAGTCCTCCGTCATTTGGAAAAGCAATTTAAAAGGTAACCTACCATAGATCGTATACCTTTGTTGTGAGCTTGGATAGTCAATTCACTCATAGTTATTTGAGTGTCTGACTTCTGGGATTTAAAAGTTGTCTGAATGAGGAATGTTATCCCTTTTTTAACATTAATATTTTAACAAAGATTTATTGTTCTCATAAAGACAATGGGGAAAACAGACCATAGTGCAAAGCATTCTGCTATATCATTTCAAGCTGCGTGCCCATTAGAAGCGAAGATAAAACATTCATGAAAGCATTGCTACAGCATATGTATTAATAAAACAACATGTTTTCTTGTGTTTAATTTGAACATCATGTCAAAAAGTAATTTCTGCATTGTCTAGCAGGAAGAGCGCAAGCAACTTTTCTCCATTGCAACTTTTCTCCCCCCTAACTTTTCTCCATTGTCTAAGCACATGATAAAATACTATTTTTTTTCCTCCTTTTCTTTCATTATCATACAGTAATAGTTCACACATTTGCTTCCTTGGCTTTTACTTTATAAATCAACTGGTCTGTCAGATTTATGGAGCTGGCTCTGTTCTCTGGGGCATGCCTCGTTTCAATTTGCAAATCATTTCTGGTAGCAAACTAGTTGCACCCTTCAACACTGATATTATCACTGCCATTCAGAGGAAACTTCAATTAGCTGAAATCTTACATCCTGATTTCTGTCAAATTCAGCACAAGATTGACAGAGACAATAGATTAATTCTTTCTTCCAAATTTTATAGGATTTTTTACGTCTTCGGTCATAATCCTTTAAGTGGAAGTTGACTCTCTATTTGTTCCTTGAAATTCACTCTGAGCAAAGCTACATGTTTATATTCCAGTATTTATTAATCCATATAAGAAAGTCCCCTCACCGTAAAATCAACACCCAGGCCAAACTGCTGGACCTAGAAGCACCAAATTTGGGGAGAGCGCTCCTACGATGGCATAGGTGCTCACTAAGAAGGGATTTTTTAGAAATTCGACCCCTAAGTGGGTCAAAAGGAAGAAAATGTGCTTGCCCGTTGATTCCTATGTGGCTGCCTCCTTGCACCCCCTTACTCTCTGATTGGTCAGCTGCAGAGCTCAGTGTTTTGAGGTAAAAAAAATAGTTACAGGAGACTGCAGAGAGCTAAATGGCAGTTGAGGAAATCAGGAATGGCCAACAACCACCTGTAAGGTGCAATGATGCTGTTGGCCCAGCCTCTCCAATGGCTTCCAACACATTCCCCTCACCTCCTACACCTAACAGGTGGTTGTCTGTCAGGTGCAGCAGCGGTTGCAGGGTGCTTAAAGCCACAAGGGAGCCCACTCCAGCAGTTACACCTTAGTGATCCTGCTGGCCCCTCCTCCACAGTGGCTTCTAATACTCCTCCCCCTCCCTCTTCCTCTCCAACAATGGACAGGCAGCTGCCTGTCAGGTGTAGGAGAAGAGGTGGGATGCTTACAGCCACTGGGGAGGTTTGCTCAGCAGGATTGCCTTAGCCCTGCTGCTTATCCAGCATCCCGGATGCCTTTAAACATAATCCCCACACACACACACACCAGATAGGCAGGTGTCTGTCAGGTGTCAGAGCAGGGCCAGGGTACTTTAACGCTACAAGGAGGAGGCAATTTAGGAATGCAGCAAAGACATTTGCACATTGTACTCCTGTGGGGCACTGAGCTGCACAGGCCAAGTTCCAGAAGAAGAAGAAGAAGAGAAGAGATTGAATTTATACCCCGCCCTTCACTCCCCAAGGGAGTCTCAGAGCAGCTTACAAACTCCTTTCCCTTCCCCTCCCCACAACAGGCACCCTGTGAGGTAGGTGGGGCTGAGAGAGCTCTGAGACAACTGTCCTTGAGAGAACAACTGGTACAGAGCTATGGCTTGCCCAAGGTCATCCAGCCAGGTGCAAGTGAAGGAGTGGGGAATCAAACCCGGTTCTTCCAGATTATGTGGCCTGCTCCAGAGTAAGCTCACCAAGCAGCCTGGTGATCCTAGCACCTGAGGGCAGAACCACCAATGTGGTCTACAGAGAGGTCATTCAGTAGAGAGAAGAAAAAACAGTATGTATGTCTCACTTCATTTTTTTAATTTATTTTTATTTATTCATTCATTCGGTTTGTATTCCACCATCCCCACCTTTCGGCAGGCTCAGGGCGGCTACCAACATACAATAAAATATACATTATCATTAAAACATCTAAAACACAAGCAAACAAATAACATATCCCACAACAAGATGGTGTTCTACTTTATCGGGGTAGCGACTTATAGTGACTTATACTATAACTGTATAGACGGTGAAGAAACATTCAGGTTGGCGGATTCTTAATCGGGCCAGGGCCAAAGATGTAATTATTAGGTGGCCCCAAAAGCCTGGCAGAAGAGCTCCATCTTGCAGACCCTGCGGAACTGTAATAGGTCCTGCAGGGCCCTGATGTTATCTGGGAGCTCATTACACCAGTATGGGGCCACCACCAAGAAAGCCGTGGCCCTTGTAGCCAGCAACCGGGCCTTCTTCAGCCCTGGGAGAGCCAGACAATTTTGGGAGCCCAATCAGAGCACTCTCTGGGGAACATATGGGGAGAGGCGGTCCCTCAGGTAGGTAGGCCCCAGGCCATATAGGGCTTTATAAGTAAGCACCAGCACCTTGAACTTTACCCGGGATGCTATAGGCAGCCAGTGCAGTGCTTTCAAGGTGGGCTGGATGTGTTCCCATACAGGGAGACCCAACAACAGCCACGCCGCGGCATTCTGCACCAGCTGCAGTTTCCGGATTCTGGACAAGGGCAGCCCCATGTAGAGAGTGTTACAGTAGTCCAATCTTGAGTTGACCAGAGCATGGTTCACCGT
The DNA here is from genome assembly GCA_029233225.1 of Lepidodactylus listeri. NCBI lineage: Eukaryota > Metazoa > Chordata > Lepidosauria > Squamata > Gekkonidae > Lepidodactylus > Lepidodactylus listeri. The sequence goes on from JARCFY010000008.1 coordinate 103,226,008, forward strand.
AGCCAGTTTGTTGTGTTCAAGGAAGGGAACCAGCTGCCTGATCAACCAAAGATGATAAAAGGCTGACCTTGCAGTGGCTGCTACCTGGGCCCCCATCATTAATGAGGGGTCCAGGAGCACTCCCAGACTCCTCACCACTGATGCTGGTACCAATGGCACCCCGTCGAAGGCTGGGAGAGGGATCCCTACCCTTGGTCCACTCCGACTCAGGCACAGGTCTTGTCTTCATTGGATTCAATTTCAGTTGGTTCTGTCTGAGTCAACCAGCCATGGCTTGCAACACCAGGTCCAGATCACCTGGACTAGAGTCTGACTGGCTGCCCAACAACAGATAGACCTGGGTATCATCAACATACTGATGGCAAACCAGCCCATGCCTCCGGGCAATCTAGGCGAGGAGGCGCATGTAGATATTGAATAACATTGGGGAAAGTACTGCTTCCTGTGGCACTCTGCAAACCAGTGGGTCCCTTTGGGAGAGTTGTTCCCCAACCGCCACCCTCTGTCCCCGATCTTGGAGAAATAAGGAAAGCCACTGTAAGGCCAACCCCTGGATCCCTGTATTGGCGAGGCAGTGGGCTAGTAGCTGATTGTCGACCGTGTCGAATGCCACTGACAGGTCTAACAACATCAGCACTGCCATACTGCCTCAATCCAGATTCCTCTGGAGGTCATCTGTGAGGGCGACCAGCACCATCTCTGTCCCATGGCCTGGTCGGAAACCAGACTGGAATGGATCTAATACAGAGGTGTCATCCAAAAAGCTCTGCAACTGGTCCACCACCGCCTTCTTGATTAACTTACCCAAATAGGGTAAGTTAGATACCAGCCGATAGTTAGCCCATTTGGCCAGATCTAATGATGGCTTTTTTAGGAGGGGACACACCACAGCCTCCTTCAGGGCACTAGGGAACATCCCCTTTGCAAGGGATGTGTTGATGATCTCCCTAAGTGCCCCTCAGACCCTTTCATGGCTCGCTTTAATTAGCTATGATGGGCATGGATCGAGTCTACAGGTGGTTGGGCAGACCAGTGAGAGCAAATTGTCAACCTCCTCCAGACAGAGTGGACTGAAATAATCCAAAACGTGACCAGAGTGACCAAAACGTGCTCGGAGCCTCAAGTTCTGCTACTGTCTCAACCATGGCAGGGAGGTCCTGGCAGAGTGACAAGACCAGGGCTCCGTTGGGGCCGGAGCGCGCCAGAGCATCGCTCTGGGAGAGAGGAGGGCGGGGACTTAACAAAGCCCCACCCCCGCTCACTCCTCCCGGCAGCGGCAGGCCGCCGCCGACCGGCACAAGCCTCCTCCTTCCCTCCCCTCACCCTCCCCACCCTCCCCCGCCCTTAAAAGCCTGGGGCCGCGGCGAGCGCCGCCGGCCCCAGCAGCAGCCTCCCCTCGCCCTCACCCCGCCATCCAAAGCCCGGGGCCGCGGCAAGCACCGCCGGCCCCAGCAGCAGCCTCCCCTCGCCCTCCCCGCCCTCCCCCCGCCCTCCAAAGCCCGGGGCCGCAGCGAGAGCCGGCCCCAGCAGCAGCCTCCCCTCGCCCTCCCCGCCCTCCAAAGCCCTCCAAAGCCCGGGGCCGCGGCGAGCGCCGCCGGCCCCGGCAGCAGCCTCCCCTCGCCCTCCCCGCCCTCCCCCCACCCTCCCCCACCCTCCAAAGCCCAGGGCCGCGGCGAGCGCCGCCGGCCCCAGCAGCAGCCTCCCCTCACCCTCCCCGCCCTCCCCCCGCCCTCCAAAGCCTGGGGCCGCGGCGAGCGCCGGCCCCAGCAGCAGCCTCCCCTCACCCTCCCCGCCCTCTCCCCGCCCTCCAAAGCCCAGGGCCGCGGCGAGCGCCGCCGGCCCCAGCAGCAGCCTCCCCTCGCCCTCCAAAGCCCGGGGCCGCAGTGAGCGCCGCCGGCCCCAGCAGCAGCCTCCCCTCGCCCTCCAAAGCCCGGGGCCGCGGCGAGCGCCGCCGGCCCTAGCAGCAGCCTCCCCTCGCCCTCCCTGCCCTCCAAAGCCCGGGGCCACGGCTAGCGCCGCCGGCCCCAGCAGCAGCCTCCCCGCCCTCCCCCCGCCTTCCAAAGCCCGGGGCCGCGGTGAGTGCCGCCGGCCCCAGCAGCAGCCTCCCCTCACCCTCCCCACTCTCCCCCCGCCCTTAAAAGCCCGGGGCCACGGCAAGCGCCGCCGGCCCCAGCAGCAGCCTCCCCTCACCCTCCCCACTCTCCCCCCGCCCTTAAAAGCCTGGGGCCGCGGCGAGCGCCGCCGGCCCCAGCAGCAGCCTCCCCTCGCCCTCCCCGCCCTCCAAAGCCCGGGGCCGCGGCGAGCGCCGCCGGCCCCAGCAGCAGCCTCCCCTCGCCCTCCCCGCCCTCCCCCCGCCCTCCAAAGTCCGGGGCCGCGGCGAGCGCCGCCGGCCCCAGCAGCAGCCTCCCCTCGCCCTCCCCGCCCTCCCCCCGCCCTCCAAAGACCGGGGCCGCGGCGAGCCCCGCCGGCCCCAGCAGCAGCCTCCCCTCGCCCTCCCCGCCCTCCAAAGCCCGGGGCCACGGCAAGCGCCTCCGGCCCCAGCAGCAGCCTCCCCTCGCCCTCCCCGCCCTCCAAAGCCCGGGGCTACGGCGAGCGCCGCCGGCCCCAGCAGCAGCCTCCCCTCACCCTCCCCACCCTCCCCCCGCCCTTAAAAGCCTGGGGCCGTGGCGAGCGCCGCCGGCCCCAGCAGCAGCCTCCCCTCGCCCTCCCCGCCCTCAAATGCCCAGAGCCGCGACGAGCGCCGCTGGCCCCAGGACCAGCCTCCCCCGCTCTCAAACTCCCGGGGCCGCGGCGAGCGCCCCCGGCACCAGCCCCCTCCTCCTCCCCCTCACTGCTCCCTGAGAAGCCTCCTCCCTGCTCCCTCCCCCCCCCGGCACCAGCCCCCTCCTCCCCCCCCTCACTGCTCCCGGAGAAGCTCCTGGAGAAGCCTCCTCCTTCTCTCCCTCCCCCACTCACTGCTCCCGGGCCCCAGGGGGGCGCAAGGGAGGGAGAAGCCGGGCCCCAGAGGCGTAAGGCCCCTGGGGCCCAAGCAAGAGGGGGGAGGAAGGGAAACTCTGGCCCCAGTGGGGGGGGGGTGAAGCGCCCCCCCTCCTTCCTTCCTTCTCTCTCTCTCTTTCCCCACCTACCTACCTTCCTGTTCCTTCCTTTCCCCCTTCCTTCCTGTCTCCCTTCCTTTCTTCTCTCTCTCTCTCCCCCACCTACCTACCTTCCTGTTCCTTCCTTTCCCCCTTCTTTCCTTCCTTCTCCCCCCACCTACCTACCTTTCTGTCCCTTCCTTCCTCTCTCCCTTCCTTTCTTCTCTCTCTCTCCCCCACCTACCTACCTACTTTACCGTTCCTTTCTTTCTTCCTTCCTTCCCCCCTCCCTCCCTCCCTCCTTCCTTCCTTTCTTCTCTCTCTCTCCCCCACCTACCTACCTACCTTCCTTCCTGTTCCTTTCCTTCCTTCCCCCTCCCTCCCTTCTTGCCTTCTGACACACTGCCGATGACGTCAGGGATGTGTGGCCTTCTGACACTTCCGGTGACGTCAGGGGTGTGGCATATGCAAATAAGTTATGCTAATGAGCTCCTGCACCTCTTTTTTTACGAAAGGACCCCTGGACAAGACTTTATCTGCGAAGAAGTTCCCAAAAGCCTTGCAGCCAGTCTCTAATTTCCCATCGTTTGGTCTGATTATTGGCAGAGTAATTAGTGACCAAATTGTCCTAAATAATTGGGCTGGGCGGGAACTCACAGACGCTATCTCAGCCGCATAGAAAGCTTTTTTTTGCAGCCTTGACAGCCATCTCATAGGCTTTCATAAACATCCTATAAGATGCTCTTGCTGCCTCATTGAGAGCGCGATGCCACCATCTCTCTAGTCATCTGAGCTCTCGCTTCATTTCCCTCAACTCGCCCGTATACTTAAAAATACAATTTTTAAGCCAGCACAATATAGGAGGCTTCTAGCACCTGAGAGACAAGACTGGTTTGCTCCCAATACAAACACTTGCAATGGAACCAGAACCTAATTAACATTGAACTGTATCAAGAGGCTGATACCTTTCCATACAACAGGACTACTCCTGAGGAAGACTGGAAAATGGTTTAACTCTCCTATTGACATCTATTTTATAAGTTAATAATTAAGTCAAAATTGAGCCCAGTTCATCTTTTTCAAGATACTACTTTAATTACAAGTGAATTTAAAAAGTGGAAATATTATTAGAGGTTCAGCCCTTCAACAATCTTATTAATATGCCATAGCTTTAAGAAAGAGATGTTCAACATGCAGCTGCATGGAATTAATTAGGATAGTTTCTTTATAGAGCCTGGTGTCCAGTTTGCTGTAGAGAGCATTTTGCCAGCCATATTCGAAACTGAAGGCTTCTTAGCCAGGTAAAAATAAGAGGACTGGTTTGCTACTACATAAAATTTAGTGTTTCGTGGAGAGCATTTTAGCCAGCACAATATAGGAGGCTTCTAGCACCTGAGAGACAAGACTGGCTTGCTCCTAATACAGACACTTGCAATGGAACCAGAAGTAAGTTCTTACAAACTCTTAAAAATTAATTAAGAATTTATCAAAATCTTTTTAAAAAATAAGAATATTCCATTCAGTGTCATGTTGCCTTTCATTTAAAAATACCATGGATTTTTTCCAAGTTAAAATGCAGTAAATAAAGAAGTTAAGCATTGGTTTGCTTTTAACAAACACTGAACTGTATCAAGAGGCTGATACCTTTCTATACAATAGGACTACTCCTGAGGAAGATGTGAATGAAATGAGCTTTTATCTGGGTGCTCATCAAGTATTATGGACTTTCCTTGTAATGTTGTAAACTCTAATTGGGAGTATATTGAATTATTCCTTGTAATCTTGTAAGTTTGATATAAAATATAAATTTTCTAGTCATTTATGTCACAGAGGTTGTTTGCTTGTATTTTCCTATGGATACCTGTGACCCCCTCTTGGTTTTTGTTCTGACCATGGTACAGCCATGACTGTAATCCGGTCCACCATAACCCTCGCCGCAAAAATCAGGTCGAGCGTGTGACTGGCTCTATGTGTGGGAGCCGTAACAAACTGGGAAAGTCCTAGTGCCACCATGGATGACACCAGATCCATTGCCTGCTTGGAGGTCGCATCCTCAGCATAGACATTGAAATCACCTAAGACTAATAGCCGAGGGTGCTCAAGCGCCCAGCCTGATACGGCCTCCAGCAGGGATGGCAGACTGTTTGCCGGTGCATTGGGTGGTCGGTACACCAACCAGACAGCCAAACTTTCCCCGGCATCCCAGACGAAGCCAACACACTCTATGCCCGCGAGATTCAGCGGCGGTAGCGCCCTGAAAGTGTAACTCTCCCAGATGAACAATGCCACTCCTCCCCCCCGCCCCTGAGTCCGGGATTGGTGGAGGACCGAGAAACGGGGGGCGCCATTTGGGAGAGGGACACCATTTCCCCTTCTTGTACCCATGTCTCGGTCATGCACGCCAGGTCCACATCCTGCTCTGACAAAATCACACAGGGCTCTGGTCTTGTTGTTAATGGACCTGGCGTTACACAACACCAATGTCGGAGTGGGGTTCTCTCTCCTGGTCCCCCTACCTACCACCTTTGGAATGGGACATAGATTTTTTACACTACAATCTCCATTAGAATTCCCACAACAAATGTTACATTTCAAACTTCACATCATCATTATTATAACTGGATTTAAGGAACTTAAATACTGTAGTGAAGCACGGTTATCAGGCTGGTTTAATATATTTCTATACCACTTTTCTTTGTTGTCCAAAGAAATTTACAACAAAATGAACAAGTTAAAGCCAATCAGAAACCTGATGTATTTAAAGATCATTATAATTAAACTCCATTAAGACAAAGTCAGAAAAAAGTCCACCTAAGCAATACAGCCTTGTACTAGATGAAAGAAGGGGCAGCCCTTACTTCAACTTGCCATTCCACAAAGTTGGAGCCACCACAGAAAACATTCTTGCTCTGGCAGTCACAGATACCACCTCCTTTATAGGAAGAAAAAAAAAGAGAACTAAGCTTACTGTGAGGATCTTAAGGTCTGTCCAGGCTCATATGGGGAGAAGCAGTACTAAGGAAGGTGGAGATAAAAACTTATGGAAAGTGGACACAGAGAACGTTCTCTCTCCCACTGTCCTAGAATTCAGTATCATTCAGTGAAGTTGAACAATATCCAGCCATTTCATTGAGCAGAGTCTGAAGCCTGTTTCCAGCCCAAGAAGACTTCCTTAGAGCTATTTAAATTGGAAGAAGGCTTCAAACTTTGCTGAGCTGAATGGTAGACCAATATTTCCAGTAGAGCACCTGCTCCTTTAGACCCTCCTTCCAATGACTCACGGATCAGTGTGAGGGCCTCATGCCCAGGCTTCTGGGCCCCAGCAGTTGCCCAACCAGGCTGACCCAAGATGCCAGCCCTGTGTGAGATAGTTATACCACAGAACTGGTGGGACAAGCAGAGCACTAGGACACTGTCAATGCCAAGATTATGTCATCTGCGTTACTAAAAGCTGCATGTTTTCAGGGGAAGACCTGAATGTGAATGGTTTGTGGAGAAAAGAAGAGATGGGGATATAGGAGGTGCATCGTAATCTCTCATTCTCCCTAATAAAGCAATGTGCTGCTAGTGCATGTGCAAGTAGAAGAATGGGAATACAAAGGTCTGTTGAGCCCGTATGAGTAATTTCTGCTTGTGAGTGTTGCAACTATGCAATGAGTATATTATTTCCATAGTGTTTATGTTCCAAAAACAACAAAACAAAGAGAGAGAAATACACATTTTGAAAAGTGCATGTATGAGCCTGGGGAGCTGTGATGAATCCATTCTGAAGGAGGAAGGGTCCGTTAAACCAGAGATGAGTGACCAAGCAAAGCAAGAGTGTATGGGGGTCAAAAAGACCTTAGAGGGGAGAAATGTGCTCTGCTCTTTGCACATGCAGGGAATGGGCTGTAGCTACATGTTGTTACTTATAATGTGTGACGCAAGCCCAGGGGTCATTTCATAGAAAAAAAAGGTGCAGGAGCTCATTAGCATAACTCATTAGCAAAAGTTATTTGCATATGCCACACCCCCTGACATCACCAGAAGTTTGTAAGAAGGTAACGCCCACAACTCAGGCTCCACCCCAAAAATCTCCAGGTATTTCCCAACTCAGAGCTGGTGAGCCTACCTGGAGAAAAACTGCTTCAAAAGAACAAAGAAAATAAGCTCAGGGGGTGTACATTGGTCTCCCCTCCTCCATTTGGTCCTCATAATGACTCTTAGAGGTACACTAGGCTGAGAAAGTGGCTTGCCCACCATCACCTAACAATCTTCAGAGTGCACTCAGGTATTTGAAACTGGCTCTCCCAGATCCCAGCCTAAACATCTAACCGCTATACCCACAGGGTCTCCCAACAGCTCGAAGCTACACACCGGCCACCAGAGAAAGGGCACGCAAAGGGTTCAGTGGTTCAGCTTAACAGATTGATTTGAGACAAGTGTGCAAGGAAAGTGGAGCAAGGGGCAGTGGCTCAGTGGCAGAGCATCTGCTTGGCATGCAGAAGGTCCCAGGTTCAGTCCCCAGCATCTCCACTTAAAGGATCTAGCAGTAGGTAATGTGAAAGACCTCAGCCTGAGACCCCGGAGAGCTGTTGCCAGTCTGAGTAGGCAACACTGAACTCGACGTACCAAGGGTCTGATTCAGTACAAGGCAGCTTCCTGTGTCATGTTGTCAGGGATGATGTCGTATGACGCATCAACAGCACTTTGGGGTGAAAACCCAGACCTATCAGCAACAGGCCAGGTGAGGCTCTAGAATTCCTCCCGATAATACCATAAAGCATGCTGATGCCCAGGGGAGAACTCTGGCGAATGAACAAAGTTTGAGTCCAGCGGCACCTTTCAGACCAACAAAGTTTAATTCTAGGTATAACCTTTCGTGTGCATGCACACTTCTTCAGGTATCTGTTCTATCGCTTCAGAACAAAATGACTACTCACCTGAAACTATTGGAAGGGTGAAGTCATGCTTAGAGACTGGGTTGGGAGAAGAGCTGTAATTCCAGGGGATTCCCAGGTCCTGCCTGGAAGCTGGCATCCCGCTAAACTGAAGGCAAAGTCGGCCACACAAAGTGCTGCTCCCCCTCCGCCCTTGTCTGATCTTTTGTAACCATGCATTCCCTCTCCGCCTTCCCCCCATTGCTACACTGGGACCCACCCCTGCATTTTCTGCTCACCCAACACAGACAGAGACACACAGAAGGACAGAGAGAGGGGGGCAGAGAGAGAGACAGAGGGACAGAGAGAGGGAGGCAGAGAGAGGGAGGCAGAGAGAGAGACAGAGGGACAGACACACACACAGAGAGAAGGACAGAGGGCCACAGACACACAGACACACACATAGAGGGACAGAAAGAAAGAGAGAGGGACACAGAGACACAGAGAGGAACACAGTGAAAGACAGAAACACACACAGAGGGACAGAGAGAAGGAGGAGCAGAGAGAGAGACAGAGGGACAGAGAGGGACAGAGGGAGAGACACACACAGAGGGACAGAGAGAGAGAGACACACACACAAGGACAGATGGAGAAAGAGGAAAGAGCGAGAGACACACAGAGGGACACAGAGAGAGACAAATGATCACACAGAGAGACAGATGGACAGAGAGAGCCTGCCTGGGTACTCTCCAAAGACCCCCACCACCCCAAAAGCAGGCCCCACAAGCCTGCCATCCTCTCCAGCCCCCCACTTCAAAAGCAATCCCTGCCTCGCCTGTGGCCTGGGTTCCCTTGCCTCACCCCTCCCCACCCAAAGCAAGCCCCCACCCCACTGGAGCGCTCAAGCCACCCACGGCCTGAGCGCCCTCGCCTCCCACTCACCTTACCTGAAACATGCCCCCACGGCCTGAGTGCCCTTGCCTCCCCCCCACCCAAAACAAGCCCCTGCACTGGAGCGCCCAAGCTGCCTATGGCCTGGGTGCTCTCGCCTCCCACCTGAAACAAGCCCCCACCCCCCCACAAGTGTTGCGAGCCACACCAGACCCATCACCCCCTTTATCCCTCCTCTGCAAGGACCTGGGTGGGCGGGGAAGGGGGAGCCTCCGGGGGCGATGCACCTGAATCCTGGCTGACACCCCCCCCCCCCCAAATCCACCACCCACTCTGCAGATTCCCTGTTTCCAGAAGCTGGACTTTTACTCTTGGTGCAATGTCAAAGAGGTAAAATTGCAAAGGGGAGGGATGGGTTGAGTAAGGAAGTCAGTGGGAGGGGGAGAGACTGCTGGCGGTGCCCAGACGGGCTCGGCTACCATATATGCCCGCTCCTGGGCTTGTTACTCCCAGAACACCATTCCAGCTCATTCCGCCTCAAAATGACCCCTGAGCAAGCCTAATCCTCTGACATGTTCTCAAAGAACTGTGTAAGCAAGAGTCGCCCCTCTCTTCTTAGCATCAAAAAATGTCCCATGTAAATGCAAGCCAGTTTGGTGTAGTGGTTAAGAGTGCTGGACTAGTATCTGGGAGACCCAGGTTTGAATCTCCACTCATGCATTGGAAGCTCACTGGGTGGCCTTGGACCAGTCACACACTTTCAGCCTAGCCTGCCTCACAGGGTTGTTGTGAGGATAAAACAGAGGAGAATGATGTAAGCTGCTTTGTTTCCCATTGGGGAGAAAGGCAGGGTACAAATTAATTAAATAATATTGAGCTGTCTAAGATGCTGAAGAAAACAGAGCAGCCCTTATCCACATAGGATGCTGTGTAGCATAGCAAACATGGACCATTAAGTAATTTAGTCGTTCCTATTGAAGATTATATTACAGTGTTTTAAAAATTAAAATATTCTTTTTGTTAGAATACTAGAGAAAGACACCCCACCCATGGCATTCCCACTAAACATCATGGGTTGGCTCCAATTAAATCCCCTGCTGAGAGGGAGATCCACTTAATGCAGCCATGAGATTCTAGGAAGAACTAGAGTTGGGTTGAAATGTAATAAAGAAACAAAACATTAATTTTAGAAAAGGCTGCTTCAAATGTGACGAGCGTTCTCCACAGATAGCAAATCCTGGCAGAACACATGCAAACTGTCATGTACAACAAATATGCATGCATTTATTTTATTACTGAATATGACCTTCCATACAGTTCAGTAGATGTACCTCCAGCAAAAGGAGTCTCTAGTATAAGTTATGTCCTACGCCAGGGGTGGGTAAATTGTGGCCCGGGGGCCACATGCGGCCCGCTACAGAGTTTTTTGCGGCCCACCAAGACAGTCGGCCACGTGGTTTCTCAACAAGCAATCTCCTGATTTCAAAAAAATTGTAGAAAAGTGTGATAGGGTACATTTCTCTCATTAAACTGATTCTAAAATTAAATGTGCTTGCAGCTATAGATGATACGAAATTAGCACGATAAGTAAATTGAATAAAACTACCACTATTTTATTTAATTTATATTTATTGATTTTTATTATACAATTTAGACCTTTTCTGAAATGTAAAGTTAACTAATGAATGCAATCATTTTAAAAGGTGCGGCCCTCCGCTAACCTCCGCTCCCACAAAGTGGCCCCCGAGCCAAAACAATTGCCCACCCCTGTCCTACGCAAATGTTAAGTCATAGCGAGGTCTATTAAAATGATAGCAATGAAGCTGCTCATTTTGTGTGTGTGTGTGAGAGAGAGAGATCTGCATGTCCATTATATCATTACTGGAAAAGGTGAATCACCTTTTCTAATAAGCCAATGGCAATTCTAATACTGTGTGTGTGTCAGTTCCTTTTCTTGAAAAGGAATATCCCAAACAGTGTCTTTACTTGACATTTTATGGCTGTCTTAATCTTCCAAATGAAATGAGTCAGCATGATGCATGCTACAGGAATGGTTCCAAAGAAGAGATAGTACCAGCAGGACAGAACAAGCCTTCACTAAAACTAGTTTCATTTAAAAAAAAAACAAAATATGGAACTGATTCATGTATTTAGGAATCACCATCGGACTTGGCTGCTTTCATGACTAATTTCTTTCACTAACCACAGCCTCTGACCTTACAACAGCAAGCGGCCTGTAAGAAAACACAGGCGTGATGTGAGGGGGCATGCTAGATCGCGCATGCCAAATCCCCCAGGGCTTGTTAACTATCGGCACACAAAAAGTACTCCAGGCCAAATGAAGTTGTAAATTGCTAAACATAGTGAGCAGAACCCGACGACCACAAATACCAATAGGCAGTGGGGGAGAAGAAGTTAGATTTAATTACTCTGAAAACAGTGCTTAAGCACCTTCAGGTTACATGTAACTCCGCAGCAGTGAGTTTCTAAGCCCCCCCCCCCCCCCGAGTCTGCCACAGAAGCTTGATTTCAGTCCAGGAGCACCTAAGAGGTGAACAAGATTTTTGGGATATCAGCTTTCAAGCGTCAAAGTGCCTTTGTCAGATACAAGTAGGAATGGATGTCCTTATACCCCAGTCAGAAGGTGGGAGGGGGGCTGCAATGAGGGAACTCAGGATGCAGAGATATAATGGACATAGTAATCAGCTTGGTTAGAGCAGAGGGGGAATGCTTGAGGGGAGAAAATCAGCCTCTGTCCTGAGGTAAGAATTCTATGTCCCTATTCAGCCTGGGGGTGGTGGTGCTCTGAACTTGTGAATGAACTCAAGTTCAGCGATCTCATGTTGTAATCTCCCCTTGAAGGTCTCTGTTTGAGGACTGCCACTCTTGGGTCAACAATCAAACAACCTGGGAAATTAAAGAGGGGTGGGTGTACAGGAGTGTATAAATGTGAGGCACCCACCAGCTATGCCCCACCGCCTGCTCTGAGCAGAGAGGTAGTGGAATCAGAGCCCTGACCCACAAACATCCAAAGCCTCCAGTGGAGAGCTAGAAGATTTAAAGAAGAGGAGTGGGGTGGGTAGAGAATAGAAGCCAGCAGCAGAAGCAAAGCCCCAGGCTGGGTGGCATACAGAGCACTAGCCCAGCACACACATCCCAGCTCAGAGAGCTGACCAAAAAGGGGGTGGGGGTAGAGAACAGAAACCCACACCAGAAGCAAAGCAAACTTTGGCTTTTTATAGCTTTCAGATCCCATAGAGACAAATGGGAGCTCTGTAATTGGCAGCCAGCTGTCAAGCTTTGGAGGGTCCCTATCAATGCTCCCTCTAAGCTGTGTTGTGAGCAAAAATTCAACTTTATGAGCTAGTGGTATTAAAGTTGTGAGTGTGCAGATTGGCTACTACATAAATCAGTTTGCTCTGGAGCCATCCTTCCTGAGCTAAAACAAAAAAGTGTGAGCTGGAGGCTAAAAAACTGTGAGCTAGCTCACACTAACTCAGTTTAGTTGGAACACTGGTCCCTATTGGTGTTTCCAAGGCTGGAGATGATTCCACCCCCACCATTGTCTGGGAGTTTGCTCCACTGACGCTGGGTTTTCTGGGAAATGTTTCCCAGACCACCCCAAACCACCCGCAAAGTTTGGGTAATATTGGGGGAGCAGGTGCTCTGATGAACAAAGCTTCCCTGGACTTGCCAAAATTCAGCATGAATTTTACTTCGTGCCTTGGTTCGCACCCATCCCTAGCCGTTTTTGCACCTACTTGTCTATATGGCCATGCCCTTTCTCCCTATGCCAACTTCCTCTCCCCATATCAGCCCATGCTAATGGCATCCTCACACACACTTCATATTCCAAGTGTACAACAGGGTAGGATAGCAGTGGCTAGAAGCAGGGCTTTTATAGTGATTGCCCCTCCACTCTGGAATGGCCAGTGTGAAATTCAGGTTTGTCCCCCCCCCCATTTACTTGCTTTGGTTTGGCAGTCAGGGTGATAGATATTTATGGCTGAAAAACTTAGTGATTGCTGTTTTGTTTGTTGTTGGCCAGTTGTTTCAAGGTACCCTTGATGTTTTTTGGTAGGTTTTTTGTTGTTGTTAATTGTTTTTAGCCTTGAAAATGTGGAATAAAAGTGTTTTCAATCAGCAGTGGTCAACAGAGTGGGTCACATGGAATATTCTAGCCCCCACCATTTTGTGCTGCTGAAGGGGCTACGGGAAGGCAGTGCCCTTACTGCAGGTTGGGATGGAGCTGCCAGATGTGTGGCTGCAGCACTGTGCAAGCACACAGCTATGGAGTCGCTAGTAGGCTCATGACCTAGCAAGTGAAATATCTCTTTCTCTGCTCCTTTTCGTATTCTCCAAAATCAGGAACACACTCTCTCTCTCTCTCTCATACACACACACAGGGCTATTTTTGGGCAGGAACGCACAGGAACGGAGTTTTGGCTGGCTCCTGAGTTGGCCACACCCAGCAGGAACTGATTAGCATAACAGACCACACCCAACAGCAGAAACTCATTAGGATTGGCTACATTAGAGGTATGTGGCCTAACATGCAACAAAAAAAGCCCTGGGTTTTGAGAACAAACAAGGTAAACAGAATAAGAAGCAAAAGGTGGGTGTGGCTGGATGACCACTCTTCTGGTAACATGGGGGTGTGACCTAATATGCTAATAAGCTGTGCTGTCAATGGTGTGGCCTATTATGCTAATGAGTTTCTGCTGTTGGGTGTGGCCTGTTATGCTAACGAGTTCCTGCTGGGCTTTTTCTACAAAAAAAGCCATGCACACACACACACACAATTTTTTTTTTAAAAAAAAGTGCACACTTCTGTGGCCCCACGTGGTGGATAAAATGGTGGCTGACATCATCACATGGGGGAATCTGAAACTGCCACTTCAGCAGCAAATGGGAGTTGCAGCTGCCCCAGTGTGCTTTTTGACTACCCATTTGCCCTTGTAAGGATTTCCATGGCTAAGCTAGTTTGCTTCTCAGCATAGCACTCCATCCAAGCTCGGTGTATTAAAAATGAAATTCACCACCAAACTGTTCTTAACTGCTGAAAACCTGAGTCAATTTCATTTTCAGTACTCTGGGTGAGAACTCTCAGGCAGGCTCCACACCCTTTTGGATACTGTGCTGTGCTATCTCGCAGTCATTCACAATTGACTTTTCTTGTGTCGGCAGCTTTGTGTCCAAAACCCCAGACATGGCTTGGTTTCTTATGCTAATGCTTGTGTCTTCATGCATTCACTTGTATCCTTTACAATCCCAGCCATAATATAATCCTAGCCCTACACCATTGTTTATAGGAGGCCCTTGTCTGACTGAATTTTGTTCTTTGAATTTTGTAATCTGCCTTGAGTCTCAGAGAAAAAGGCAGAGTATGAATAGCATTGCCAAGTCTTGAAAACTCACCGGCGGGGGGAAGTCCGCCTCTCGCTGGGAGTTTCTTCTGGCACGCGTGCCCATCGACGTCACCAGAAGTGATGCAGCACGTTGGGGGCGTTGCCAGGGTGACGCTCTGGCAACGCCCCCAACGTGCTGCGTCACTTCCGGTGACGTCATTACGTCGTCCTTGCTGGACGACGTCGGGGGTGGGGTCCCCCCCGCCGGCCAAATGCTGGCCGGCGGATCGGGAACCCCTTTAGCGGGGGACCCCCCGCCCCCCGGGCTGACTTGGCAGCCCTAAGTATGAATGAAGTAAAGGTGTCAATAAGTGGCACCCAGAATACAGCAAAATTTAATTAAATCCACCTCTGTGTACTAAAGTTTCATTTATAGGGTTCCACATAACCTATTGCCGGGATAACCTAGAGCCTGGACCAGGTCTTTCCCACGGAAACCAAGAAAGCTCGGAGAATCCTTGCACATTTAGGGTGAATTGGAGGAGCAAGAAAAGAGTTGACTAGAATGGCACACTCTGGTCACTGTGGATTACAGCCATGGCAGGACCCTTCCTTAGTGTGTCATCCTAGCTGGCTGCTTCCTCCTCCCTCCCCGTCCCGAGTGGTAAGTACTGAGGACCCAATATGAGCCTTCTGGATCCCTCTTGTCATTTTCACCAAAAGAACTGTGCAGCAAGCATAGGCTAGCACTAGCCTGATGCTCTGTGTAGCCAGGCTACAAACCAGGATAGCTGGAACGCACCAGGCTGGTTGTCCTTCTGGAGGGTGTGACATTTTTGGCATGGAGTGCATACCTGTATGAGGTGCACATTAGTTCTCTTGGCTTGGAGTGGCAATGGCACATTTATGTATATGACTCTAGTGCAGAAGCAGCATCTCACCCCTCCCAAATATTTTCAAGCATGCTGAGATCTTTACAGTTCTCTTCCAAAACTGTAAACAACAATTATGCCCCTGAACTGTTGATTTTCTCTGCGTGCCCATGGAGCATGCCAGTTCCACCTAGTTCATTCTTCTCTTTTTTTGCAGAAGGTATTCATAGAATGTCACAGATGAAGTGAAAAATAATTGGTAAACACACTCGGAACAATACCACCAATCGTAAATAACCCATGACAACTGCTTTATAGATCAGTCTTGCACATACAGTGTTTAAGATGGCTACAAATAATGCTCAGAAGAACAAAGCCACAGGAATAAATACCTCCTTGTGGGAGGAAACTTCCAGCACATTGAATTATGCCGGAGTCTCTCATCAGGGTGCATCCTGACAAGAAATTAATTTATGTGAGTGGAAAACAGAACCACATTGAGAGAGTCAAAGATAATCAAAGATCGTTTCATGTCTTTCTCTTCTTCCCTTCTCATTCTTTTGGAGCCAAAAGACAGCTGAAAATTTTATAGTGTCAACTGGGGGATTTTATATGACTTCTGTGGAGCAAAAATACTGTTTAAAAACGAATACATTGCTGTTTTCCACATCTGGATTTTCAGCTCGCATTGCGAAGAAACTGGCTAAGAGCACAAAGAAGTTTCCTATGTCAACAGACCTCAGCAGCAGAAATGCCACAGGAATTAGTTTGATGGCTTTGAAGAGCTAAAATTAAACATTGATTTTATTCTAGGAGGGCAGGGCTACACTCACTTTCATCAATGGAAGTCACAAAAAATCTGTAGATCAACACAAGAAAAGAATGCATTCTGACATGTGAAGAAAGATATGGGGACTCTATGCTGAGCCTTATTTGGTGCCTGCTATATCTGTGAATCCCAAGCAGTGATTCCTTCTCAGTTTATGCACACACAATCACTCATACAGACACAGTTATCATACCATCATGCTATTTAAAAGTGTGTGGGGGGGGGGGCAAACTAGCCAAAGCTCCAATGAGGGCCTCCAGCACACTGGTTGATATTGCTGAAAGTTAGTGGACCAATTGGGCCCATCCAGCTTTTCACCTTTGACCTTCAGAGCAGTAGCTCATGGGAAAACAATTTGTGAATCAGCCTCAACATGCATGGTTATAAATAAATTTGTAATAGTTAAATGCTAAATAGTAAAATACATCCTAAAGATCCTACAAGCTAAGTTTCAGCAGTACATGGATAGAAAACTGCCAGAAGTACAAGCTGGGTTTCGAAGAGGTAGAGGAACTAGAGATCAGATTGCCAACATTCGCTGGATTATGGAGAAAACAAGAGAGTATCAGAAAAACATCTACTTCTGCTTCATTGACTATGCTAAAGCCTTTGATTGTGTGGATCACAACAAACTGTGGCAAGTCCTTAAAGAGTTGGGAGTACCAGACCACCTCACATGTCTCTTGAGAAACCTGTATAAGGGTCAAGAAGCGACAGTTAGAACTGGATATGGAACAACTGATTGGTTTAGCACTGGAAAGGGAGTACGGCAAGGATGTATATTGTCACCCTGCTTATTTAATTTATATGCAGAGTACATCATGCGAAATGCCAGCCTAGATGAATCACAAGCCAAAATTAAGATTGCTGGGGAAAACCTCAAAAACCTCAGATATGCAGACGATACCACTCTAATGGGAGAAAGTGAAGAGGACCTCAAGAGCCTCTTGCTTAGGATGAAAGAGGAGAGTGCAAAAGTTGACTTGAAACTGAACATCAAAAAAAACTAAGATCACGGCATCTGGCCCCATCACTCCTTAGCAAATAGAAGGGGAAGTCGTGGAAACAGTGACAGACTTCATGTTCCTGGGATCTAAGATCACTGCAGACGGTGACTGCAGCCATGAAATTAAAAGACACTTGCTCCTTGGGAGGAAAGCGATGGTAAACCTAGACAGCATAATAAAAAGCAGAGACATCACCCTGCCAACAAAAGTCCGTATGGTCAAAGCAATGGTATTCCCAGTAGTAATGTATGGCTGTGAGAGTTGGACTATAAGGAAGGCCGAGCTGGAGAAGACCCTGTTGCTGGGAAAGACTGAAGGTCAAAGAAGAAGGGGACAGCAAAGGATGAGATGGTTGAACAGTGTTATCGATGCAACAAACATGAAATTAAGCAAGCTCTGGAGCACGATGGAAGACAGGAAAGAAAGAATGCAGTAGCTCTTTGTTCTGATATTTTAATCTGGTAACTCTGGTAACCTCACGCACAACATCGATTTTGGATGCAGTTTATTCTTCCATGGTAAGTCTTTGCTGATACTGTTGGCAATTATTTTAGTTTGTCTTCTTTTAATGCAAGTTAGTGAATGGTCCTTTAGAAAACACTCTGCACATCTTTCTTGCCTTTGTACCTTTAGAGTATAAAGTATTTCCAATCCAAGTTCTCTTGCATCTTAAGAGTGGTAGATGCAAAACTTCAAAGCTCCATGCTCATTTAGAACATTTCCTACCCACTGTTCTGAACAGGATTTAGTTTCGGGGTGGTGGGGGCTTATTGCATAGTTCTCATACCATTAGTTCCAGCATCAAAGCAAATGAGGTTAAAGTTTAGACAGAATCAGAAGCAAAAGGTGGGTGTGGCTGGATGACCACACTTCGGGTAACATGGGGGTGTGGCCTAATATGCTAATGAGCTGTGCTGTCATGGGTGTACCCTGATATGATAATGCGTTTCTGCTGTTGGGTGTGGCCTGTTACGCTAATGAGTTCCTGCTGGGCTTTTTCTAGAAAAAGAGCCCTGCAAACAACACATTAGCATTCAGGTCCTCAGGCGGCCAACTCTGATACATTTTATCTGCCAATTTGGTCACAGCTATTTTGCTGAATTTGAACTGGGGGCACATTGAAAATGATTTCTATTGATCCCACCCCCTCATCCAACTAGTTTCTACCTCCAGACCCAGCACTGCCTAGCTAATACTCACCAGGTTCCATCTTCTGACTGCACCAAATGTATTCTTGATTCTGTTCACCAATTGTTTTAAAAATCAAAAGTATTTTAGCATGGATTTCCCTCTTTTATAATGTCCTGGCTCTTGTTGTATTGACAGCAATCTGATAGTGGATACCTTTTCTCATTTCCTATCACTGTATCTCTTCCCTTCCCCCCCAACCAGAAAAAAAAAAAAACACTTTACCTCTCAGTTCTTATTTATGAGAGACAGGCCAGCAGTCTATTCCTATGACAGACTGAGTTAGTCTTGAAAATTATGCACACATTTCTCTACCTGTGTCTGAAAAATGAGGTGCAAAGAAAACCCACAGCTATAAGAACAGAGGATTGAACTGAATAACAAAAAAGAGATTCAGTTTAGGAATGTATCCCACCCACAGTTCAGATGCCTTTAGGCAACCGATACAGGTGCACAGATGACACTACCCATAAATCTACAGTAAATTTCCTTCACCAAAGACAAAGTAAAAGGTATAGCCCTACAAAAATCCCACGACATTAAATAACAGAATTCCAGAAAAGTATAGGATTGCTACCTGTTTTTCTTGATGGGGCTTCTATGCATAAGGTTTAAGGATGGGAGCAAACTGGCTTCTGAACTAAAGTTCATCCAAAATTTTGGCTGGTTTGTGATAGGGCAAGCAGTACGAAAATTCCGCAGACTTTGGTGAAGGTTGTGAAGGTTCATGGCAGTTCATAAATGATTACGTTTTCCAGACAGTCTCTGCTCAATTAAACTGTACACAAAACTCCAAGGCAATGGGGGACCAGAATTCTTCAGCCTTAGAAACACCAATAGGAGCCCTCCAAAGCTTAACAGGCACTGCTGGCTGCCAATAACAGAGTTCCCATTCTGCTCTATGGAATCAGAATGCTATATATATGTTCAACTCAGTCTGCAGCCTCTTTTCTCTCAGCTGTTTGCAGTTAGAGAGAGAGCCAGGGAACTTCTTAAAAACAAACTAGCAGAGCACATTCCCTCATGACTGAGAACTCCTTTCCCTTGCTGGGGTTTTGGTGTCAGGTGGACTCAGGGCTCTGAGCCACCCTGTTTCTCTGCTCATGCTGAGCAGAGGGGCTTAGCTACTGGGTGCCTCAGCTGAGGATCCACATTTTGATTATGATTCCTCTCCCCTGCTGGGCTGTGGGGGCCTTAGGTGGACCAAGGGCTCTGAGCCACCCATCTCTCTGCTCATATGGGTTCCTTGGGTGAGTACCCACATTTTAAGCCCTCCTACCCTTCCTGATTATGAATCAACCCCTCTGTGCCATGAGGGTGAAAGAGGGTGCAAAGAAGTCCTCCACCCCATACCAACGGCCCCCATTCCCAGCCACCAAACCCTTCCTGCCAGCCCACAGAAGCCTTCCCCTATCAGGGAATGACCAGAGGTCTTGGAGCCTCTTTTCCCTGATCTGTTCCTGGGGCTCTCCACAGAGGACAAAGAGTTGTTAGCACCACCCAAAGCCAGTTGATAACACTCTTTGGAGAAGTCTCTGATAGTGTTTCAGAGGGGGGAGAAGCATCTTCCCCTTCCACACAACTCCCTGTAGCTTCTCCTGTCTCCAGTACACCCCTCTGTGGTCCTTCCCAGCCCAGTGCCAGAAAGCAGCTGTCCCTCCTCCACCTTCTCCAGTCCTGAGGTGGTATTTCCAGCCCACAGTTTAGAAACATTTTCACACCCTCCCCAATGACCCCTGTATGGCAGAGAGCCAGGTGTGCCATGCCCACATCCAGAGGCGTGCAAACCCCCAACATTTGTCCTCCTCCATCCTCTGCAGGAAAGTGGGAGGTGGCAAGTGGGAGGAAGAAGAGGCCCACCCCCTCTCAGCAGGAAGAAGTGGAGGGGAAGCAGGAGGCCCCTCCAAGAAAGGATCCCCACACTCAGAGTGCCATGGGTGGTGGGACATCAAGGCAGGCCACCCTCCAAGAGGCACTTTCCTGGCTTGACTTTTTGGTTAAGCCACAGACTGGTTATTTAGAGCTCTCTTAAAGGGAAAGAACCCTATAATCATAGGTAGCAGATCCTTGCTTAATACCCCACTTCTCGCTGAGGCCTGCCATTTAGTTAAATTCTGCTAGAAACTGAAGACAGTGATTCAGCTTCTTGAATCTACACTGGTAGGGATAACACAACAGAAATATCAGCTTCTTATCTCACTATGCAGGCTAAGTCATTCTGTTCTTACTTATACCCAGAAATTAAATTTTGTTGGTCTTATAGAGGCCACTGATCTCAAACTTGGTTCTCACATCTGTTGTTAACTCCTTTATCATCTGTATGCCAACTTGCGGCTATGTACATGTCCCACTGTATGTGTTATTCCAATGTTAACTATATTTATCACTCAGTAATTTCTGCATCTTGACTCTAATTAGCTCTTCCTGGCAACTAACCCTCTGCTCACCTGCATGCAGTATTTGAGGAAATCTGTTTAATTGTATGTGAAGAAGTGTGCCCATGCTGAGTCTCTGTTCTCACATGTACACAGAGTTGAGCTTGGTTTTTCTTGGGGGTGCTGCTGGACTCCAATTTCATTCTTACATCTTCTTGTTAACTCTTGCATTTACATGCTAATTTGATGCCATCTATTGAACCTACGACCACCCATTCCAATCTCAGCTCAGCCTGTGCCTCCGGGCTCTGCGTGGCCTTTCCTAATAGCTTACCTCCACCCTCTTTTTCCCTAGGTTTTGAGATTTTATTCCAGTTTTGTCTGAAGAAGTGTGTTTTGCACATGAAAGCTTAAACCCTTCCCACCAGCATTAGCAATTGATCAGTAAAATATTGGCCTAGTTGTGGCTTTTGGAGGGGGCAGCAAGGTTGCCTTCTGGCCAGTGGCTAGAAAAGGGGCAAAAGCATTTCCGTCACAACGACTGCTTTATGTTTTTGTTTCTAAGTGTACATTTCAAATGAACAGACACTTAATAGCACTAACTAGTACTCAAATTGTGAGGCCATGGTTACCCTAGGGGCCCTTGGATGAGGTCAAGTCATGTGATTTGTCTTTATGGTATTTGAGTTGGGGATGAGGAAAGGGAAATGGAATCTTTGTTTGTGGGGCTATGGCAGGCCCCCCAAGTCTTCCTGCAGAAAGTATCTGAAATTCTAATGGTGCAATCCTGAATAGAGTTACCCCCCTTTCAGTCCACTGAATTCAATGACTTAGAAGGATATAACTCTGCCAAGGACTGCATCATAAGAAAGCAACTTACAAGGGCGTTTATCATATTTATTTGAGTCCCTTCCTGTCCACACAGATCCGTGCAAACACACAAAACACCTCTCAGCTACCACTGAGATTAGTTGTGTCACTAGCATACAAACAGTAACTAACTGCTCACATGTGTGGATGGTTGATAAATTTCTCCCTTTTGACTCCAAGTCCAGAAACATATTTCTGCTTGGGCGAGAACTTTAATGACCAGTTGAGTGTGAAAGTGTGTGCGCCACAAGTTCACGATAGCCCTACAGAGTTAGAAGAAAGCTCTCTTTCAAAAAGCTCAGTGGTGTATTGCTTACCTAATATCCCCTTGTCGTTTTTCGCTTCCTTCTCAGAAGTCAGGCCAGCTGTCCCCTAGGCATAATGCATGCATTGAGACAGATGGCTTGAGTATTTGGCAACATATGTGGACTGACCTGTGTGGTGTTCCAGGTCACCTGCATCTTCATACTGTGGAACCGCTTGTAATTCACACACGTGGCCTGGCATCCATGAAAAAGAGCCAATTTTATCTGGTACGCTGGGAAGCCAACTGATAGGAAAGCATTCCAGTTTGCCTCTAATCATCCTTTTGCAATGTGCCGAGGAAATGGATACAGTGAGCATAAGGGCTGAGCAAACAGAGAGCCAGGTGTCAGGTGACATGAAGTTGGATATATCGCCTTGGCCTCTGAACTATTCCTGTGGCACAGAAATTTGGGGCATAAAAATCCTCTTTGATCAAGCTTATTATATAAGCAACTCACTCGTCTAGCCTTGTATATTTAAGAGTTTAACGTTTTCTGAATACCCCCTTTGTCCAGCATTCATCTGAAATGACATGGAATCACATTTGAGAATCTGCCTTAGATGGGGGGGATCCATTTCGGCATGATTTGAGGCCTAGCTATGTTGTCCTTATAACAATAGCACTAGACAGGTCTCCTTCTTTTTGGGGATTAGTGAGATTTCCATCATGGTGGTTATATAGGCATTTGTCGAACAAATGGAAGTTTCTCAGATATACTCAACTGTAGAAGACAGTTAAGTATTTTAGCGCCACACTAGCTCAGTTCAGGCAACACACAGGATTCCATTCACAGACTCATATCCTGGTTTGTGTTGACATATGTTGGTTTCACTATCTTGTCTCTGCAGCTTGGGAATATGTTGCCTGTTATGTTTTGTACGTGATTCTCGATTCTGTTGCTAACACACTGTTGTACACATGAAATGGCGGCCCTGCGCTCACATAATGGCGACTGCCATGAGGCCGGAGCACAGGGCTAGGTAAAGGTCTGAGCTTGAGATATGAACACAATAGCACCAGAGGATCCTAAAGATCCACCAACCAGAGACCTAGAATATTCAAATGTATCAACTGGGGTCTCTGGCACGAAGGGTGTCCTATTGCAATGTATGGGTGCGGTTCAGGGCGAGGCTTATCTGTGCATACAAGCCGACCCCCAGGCCATCTTTGGCATCCTTGTTCCTGACCTCTAATAAAAGAGCTATACTGAAAATCACTTCACTGGCCTCCTGAGTCCAGTACTCTTCAGTGGTGATGAGGATGGGATCCCGATGAGCGACTCACCAGCCCGCGACTCCAGCACTGCTGAAGACCGGTTTGTCAGCTGCACCCGGCACCGCTCGGCCCCCTGCACCGCCTCACTGCTTTAGGCTCCCGAGAACCAGGTTCCTCGCCTCACTGATCCAGACATCGCCAAGATGGCTGCTGCTCCGGGACAACGCATTGAGCCTTTCAACCCTTCCAAACCCAAATTCTGGGAGGCCTGGTCTGACCAGGTGCGCTTTGCCCTTGACATTCAGGGAATCATGGACACCAGCAAATGCAGATCATGGCTGCTGGGTTCTTGCAGGGTCGTCATCATGCACTTGGTAAGAAGCTTACTTTCCCCCTGCACCCCTACCAAAGTCTCCTATGATGAGATCATGGAGGTCTTAAACAAGTACTTCAACCCCAAACCGTCCAAACTCACCCAAAGGGTGACATTTTTTAGCCGCACCCAGCAGAAGGGTGAAGCTGTGGCCACCTTCCTGTCCAAGCTCTGCCAGCTCATAGTTGGCTGTGAGTTTAGACACATGGACGAAATGCTCTTAACGGCTTTTGTTTGTGGGGTCCAGGAACCAAAGATGCGAAGGACCCTAGTGGAGATTACTGATGCCACCTTAACTAACGTGTTCCAAGCTGCATGTGCTTTTGAAGTCTCCCAAACAGACAGGGCCACCAGCAGCATGACGGCCGCACACCACATGGCTTCCACCTCCGAATCCAAGGCCTCAGATGAGGACGCCGCACTTCAGGTCTGCCACTGACCAGACAGCACCGGTGCTTGCCCGGCGGCCGAACAAAGTGGCCACAACAAATACAGGTCAGCCTACCAACCCCCAGCAGCCCCCAGGACGGGCGCCCCAGCTTGTGCCAGCTGCAGCGATCCACATGACTGCCGGACCTGCAGCTTTCGGGACGCAGAGTGCCAGTCTTGTGGGAAGAGGGGGCACATTGCCTGGGCCTGCCACTTCAGAAATAACTGCCACACCCAAGCCGCGCACCACAAATCCGCAGAACTCAACTCAATGGACATCTCACACCACCACCAGGTAATGAACTTGCCCCCAGCTGGCCCAAATAAGATTAAGGTCCCTGTCCTTATAGAGGCCTCCCCATGCTTGATGGAACTGGACACCGGGTCCTCATATTCCATCATCTCAGAGGCCACACTCAAGAAACTCTGCTGGGGGGGGCGCCTGCAGAAACCTTTGGGGCTCATGCTCCGGGATTTCCAGAAAAATCCAGTGGAAATCAGGGGGCTGGGCAAGTTCGTGGTCAAATTCAAGGACTTCCAGGGAAAACTGGACCTCTTGGTGGTGGCGGCTAACCTTACAAGCCTGTTAGGACTGTCCTGGTTTGAACCACTGAGGCTAGGGGTGACCGGGGTGAACCGCATCAGTGACACAGACTTCCAGGACATCTGCATGGAGTTTCCTGCGGTTTTCAATGGGGCACTAGGCTCCTATACCGGACCCCCCATTTCCGTGGCTCTCGATCCCTCAGTCCAGCCTATCCGGATCCCGGTCCACCGACCTCTGCTTGTGATGTAACCAAAGGTCGAGCGTGAACTGGACAAAGTTGTGGCTCAAGGTGTATTAGAGCCTGTGTCTCACGCAAAATGGGAGACTCCCATTGTGACCCCACTTAAGTCAAACAGGGATATCCGCATCTGTGCGGACTATAAGTGCACACTAAACAAGGCACTTCAAGCACACTCCTACCCTGTGCCGGTGATCAGTCATGTACTAGCCACCCTTGCAGGCACCAAGGTCTTTGGCAAATTGGCTCAAGCCTATCAGCAGCTGCCGATGGACGAGGCCATGGCAGAAGCCCAAACAATAGTGACTCACAAGGGGGCTTTCAAAGTTAAGTGGCTCCAATTCGGAGTCAGTGTGGCCCCGGGGCTTTTCCAGGAACTAATGGATCGTTTGTTAAAAGTATTACCAGGTGTCCAGCCCTTTTTTGATGATGTCCTGATGGCTGCGCTGGACACCCAGACCTTCAGGCAGTGGCTCTGGGCTGTCCTTCAACGCTCCCAGGATGCCGGGCTGAAGGTAAAACCTGAAAAATGTCTTCTGGGCATCCCATCTGTGGAGTTCCTGGGGTTTACTGTAGACACCCATGGAATCCACCCCACACCTGACAAGGTGAAAGCCATCTCAAATGCCCCGGTTCCTACGTGCAAGGCGGAGCTCCAGTCATTTTGGGGAGTATTAAATTTCTACCATAAATTCCTTCCCCACAAGGTGGTGGTGGCAGAGCCACTGCACAGACTCTTGGACAAGAATGCTAGGTGGGAATGGGGCCCCCACCACGCAGCCACATTTGAGGCCATGAAAAAACTGTTGACTTCCAACGTTGTACTGGCCCATTTTGATGAGTCCCTTCCTGTGGTGTTAGCCTGCGACGCCTCTCCTTTTGAGGTGGGGACTGTGTTGTAGCACCATCTGCCCGATGGCTGGTAGATCCCAGTCGCCTACTACTCTAGGACCTTGTCATCTGAGGAGCAGAACCACGTGCAGATTGACAAGGAAGCGCTAGCTATTGTGGTGGGGGTTAAAAAGTTCCATGACTACCTCTATGGATGGGACTTCATGGTTACCACTGACCACAAACCTCTGCTGGGGCTCCTCGCCCTGGACTGCCAAACCTCTCAGATGCTATCTCCTCGGGTTCTGTGGTGGTCCATCTTTCTTTCCAGTTACCAATACTCCCTAGTCTACTGCCCAGGCAAATCCATGGGGCATGCTGATGCCCTGAGTCGCCTTCCGCTGCCCGCCTGCAAACCTGACCTTGCTCCCGCCTACCACGTTGTGCTCCTGGAGGAGCTTCTGGATCGGCCCATCCAGGTAACAGATGTCTCCTGGTGCACAGCCCAGGATCGCAGGCTCACTCGTGTCCTTAACTGGGTGGGGAGGGGGTGGCCCTCGTCTCCGGGGCTGGAATTTGCAGCATTCACAGCCCGGTGCTACATGCTGTCCACCCACAAGGGGTGCCTGCTATGGGAATCCAGGGTAGTTCCAGAACCCCTCCGCACTCGGGTGCTCTGTGCTCTCCATGAGCACCACCCTGGGGTCATGCAGATGAAAGCCCTGGCCCGCAGCTACATGTGGTGGCCAGGGCTAGATAAGGACATTGAGGATCGTGTCCGCCGGTGTGCAAAGTGTCAGGAGTCTTGCCCTGATCCTCCCCATGCACCAGTCCACCCCTGGGAGTCGGCTCAAGGGCCATGGTCTTGGGTCCACGTAGATTTTGGGGGACCTGTCCAGGGGC
This sequence comes from Lepidodactylus listeri, assembly GCA_029233225.1. NCBI lineage: Eukaryota > Metazoa > Chordata > Lepidosauria > Squamata > Gekkonidae > Lepidodactylus > Lepidodactylus listeri. The sequence continues at coordinate 103,252,164 of JARCFY010000008.1, forward strand.
AGTTGTTCTTCCTCCTTGTAGATAGTTACAGCAAATGGCTGGAGGTAGTTCCTGCGAAGTCTGCATCATCCAAAGCTGCCATCCAGGCAATGTGGTGCATATTCAGCATGCACGGGCTGCTAGACATGCTGGTCTCCGACAACAGCACAACCTTCACCTCCTCCGAGTTCCTGCGGTTTATGGAGCTGCACGGCATCAGACACGTAAGGTCTGCTCCCTTTCATCCAGCTACCAACGGCTAAGCCGAGAGGATGGTTCGCATGACCAAGGAGGCACTGCGGAGGATGGATCATGGGGACTGGGAGTACAAGCTGACAGCCTTCCTTTTCGGTCAGCACGCAACACCTCACACCGCCACAGGTCACAGCCCAGCGGAACTCCTCATGGGAAGCCGACTGACATCCCAGCTCGACTGCCTGCACCCAGACCGAGCAGCAAGCAGCACAAAGGAGCCCAACTCGCTCTAAGAGATTTCTCCCCTGAAGACCCCGTGTACACAAGGAATTACGCATGGGGTCCCCTGTGGGTGCCAGCCCAGGTCACCCGCATCAACAGACCTTTCTTGTATGAGGTTGCCACCGAGGACTTGCAAGTATGGCGGGTCACGTAGACTAGCTCCGATGCCACACAGACTCTCCTTCTTCTACAGGTTGGTCCGGGGCAGATATTCCAGACCCGAGCATGAATGGTGAGGATGACTGCGGTCCAGACCCTGCACCAACTGCTGCACCCAAGGAGTCCCTGCCGGACTCACCTTCCCCGATGGCCAGCCAGCTGGATGTGGCTACTGACTCCCCAGCTCCGGCCTCCCCAGCTCCCATGATTGAGCAACCGGAGCAACTACGAGCCTCCGTCAGTCAGATAGAGAATGGAAAAGACCGACCTACTTAAAAGACTATGTTTGCTAGGGTAGACCTGAACTATGGGGGGAGGGGTGTTATGTTTTGTACGTGATTCTCGAGTCTGAACTTCTCTGTTGCTAACACACTGTTGCACGCATGAAACAGCGGCCCTGTGCTCGCATAATGGCGACTGTCATGAGACCAGAGCGCAGGGCCAGGTAAAGGTCTGAGCTTGAGGTATGAACACAATAATCTCCTAAAGATCCTCTAACCAGAGACCTAGAATATTCAAATGTACCAATTGAGGTCTCTGGCACAAAGGGTGTCCTATGGCAATGTATGGGTGCGGTTCAGGGTGAGGCTTATCTGTGCATACAAGCCGACCCCCGGGCCACCTTTGGCATGCTTGTTCCTGACCTCTAATAAAAGAGCTATGCTGAAAATCACTTCATCGGCCTCCCGAGTCCAGTACTCTTCATTGCCAAAGATATCTGCATTCGTACATCATACAAAACTATAGTTAAGAGGAACTGTGCATAATAAACCAGAATCAGATCCTGGTCTGACAGACCCTAAATAATGTCAAATGGTGGAGTGGCCCACATTCAGACAACTACAATAGCCATAGTTAGTTTAATAAAGCCACAGATTTGTATGATGTCTCAACTGAGCTGTTATGTATTTGGCAGAAATATCTGATCAAGTTATGATCTCTTCTCACATATTTTTCAATGTCAGTAAACCTGTTTTTCTTGCATTTGTTCATCTTTACTTGTCTCTTGTACTAAATCCATATTCACAGGGGTCATTTTGTAGAAAAAGAGGTGTAGGAACTCATTAGCATAACTCATTTGCATAACTCATTTGCATGTGCCACACCCCCTAACATACCGGAAGTGTGTCAGAAGGCAACACCCACCCCTCAGGCTCCACTCCACAGGTGAGTGAAACTGACCTGCTCTTCCTCCATTCCCTTCCCCACCCAATACTTTGTGCAATAAAAATAAGCGTGAAGAACACACCCTCATTCTCTTCCTGCTCCCTTGAAACCACCAGGTGTCAAGTAGACTTGAGATACCCAGGACATGTGCACCACCCATCCCTTTCCCTTCCCCTCCCCACAACAAGACACCCTGTGAGGTAGGTGGGGCTGAGAGAGGTCTTTTGAGAACTGCCCATGAGAGAACAGCTCTGAGAGAACTTGTGACTGGCCCGAGGTCACACCAGCAGCTGCATGTGGAGGAGTGGGGAATCAAACCCGGTTCTCCCAGATTAGAGTCCAACTCCTCACCACTACACCAAACTGATGGGGTGGAAGCTGCTGAAGGGTCTGTGAAATTTCTCCAGTACTTATGTGCCATGTGCCCAGATAAAAAATGGTATACTTAGAAAATTTATATGCCACCTTGAGCAAGTCTCTGGAAAAGCAGCACAGAGTCATAAAAGGAACAATGATAAAATTATCAATATTAAAACAAAACATTAAAAACAATAAAGACCCTAGCAGGGCTTTCCCCGGGGCGCTGCACCTCTGCACTGCTCGGGGAAACCGAGGAGGGGGCGGGGCTTGATCATGTGCCTGCCCCCTGGGCTTCTCACTCCCAGAGCTGCGCTCCTGTGCGCTCCCGCTCCAACGGACCCCTGCATTTCCATCAACAAAGTTTCATGTAGATTAGACAACTCAGAGAAGATGTGTCATTCATTTGATCTGTAAAATGAATAAGCAAGTAACCATTTACCTATTTCTCTAGCTTGTAGGGTTTTTGTGGAGGGGGCACAAACAAGAGGGCTGCTTCTTAGGATTTCATCAGGCTGAAGAGTCTTGGGAGCTGCCACTTCATGCCACCCTTTCAAATGCTGGGGCAAGATTAGAAACCCTCCGGCTCTCCTCCTTATATAACTTCCTATATTCATATGGTCAAAAGTGAGCTTAAAGATAGAAAATCATGCAGGTTGCTACCAGTGTTCCCTCTAAGCTGAGTTAGTGTAAGCTAGCTCACAGTTTTTTAGCCTCCAGCTCACACATTTTTGTCTTAGCTCAGGAAGGAGGGCTCCAGAGCAAACTAATTTATGCAGTAGCCAAACTGCTTGCTCACAACTTTAATGCCAGTAGCTCACAAAGTAGAATTTTTGCTCACAAGACTCCACAGCTTAGGGGGAACATAGGTTGCTACATGAGGGAATAGGTCGCAGAGAACCTGTTGCATCATTTAGCACCGTCTCTATATGGCGATGGGCTTTTTCGAAGGTTATCAAAGGCCAGTCTCTTATTTACAGGTTGGATTACACAGATATCATTCATAAGGTCCAAGTAAGCTGAGAGATGGCCGCTGTGACCCACCACATTACCTGTATTCAACAACTTGTGGTTTGTTGATGGTACCTGGCCCTTGATTAGCTCAGCCCCCTGCCACTAGGGCAAGGGCTTTTTCTGTGGTCACCTCGTATTTGTAGAACGTCTTGTCAGAGGAGACTCATGCTCTTTGGGACTTGCTTAGGTTCTGCAGGGCATGTAAAACTGAACGTTTTCAACAGGGCTTCACTTGATTGCGTTAATATCAGGCAGTCTCTGTTCAACTGTGGTTATTTCTCCCCTCTAGTTTTCAGATTTTGGGGGCTTTCAAATTTTCATACTGATATTTTTTAGAATTTTATCTCTATTTTATTGTCATTTATTTACACTGGTTTGAAATTCGGTTATTCTACATTGCTCTTAGTTGTTATGTGGTATTTAACTTGTTTAAATCATGTTATTCTACATTGTTCTTAGACTTCTTGAGCTGCATTTACTGTGGTAGAGACAGTATATAAACCTGAAAAATAAAACAAAAAAATTGAAAAATCGTCAGGTAAGTATCTCAGGGGTGAGTGCCCAGGTAGGGCTGGCTCTGTAGATTCCACCTAGCCTTGCCAAGTCTGTTGCAGGGTGGGTCAGTCTGGCATTCCTTCAGTCTGCAAGGATGAGACCCAGGGGTCATTTCGTAGAAAAAGAAGCGCAGGAGCTCATTAGCATAACTCATTAGTATAAATCATTTGCATATGGTACACCACCTGACATCACCGAAAGTATGTCAGAAGGCAAGAAAGAAAGAAAGAAAGAAAGAGAGAGAGAGAGAGAAAGAAGAAAAGAAAAGAAAGAGCTGGCAGAGAGGGGACAGCTACCAGTCCAAGCCTCAGAAGTACCACTATTCTGGGAGGATAGCTTCAGTGGTGGCTGAAGCCTTCAGAAGGCTGGTCAGAGGAACAAGGACCTTTCCAGGGGATGGGGTCATTCTACTGCAGCCAGGACACAAGCAGGCATTCCCCCGCAAGGGGGGGGGCTGGCACCAACTCCTGGAGCTGCGTTCCCCCGAGCTCCTGCTCAAAATGACCCCTGATGAGACCTACAGCGTAAGCCCATTAGGCACCCACTCTTTGCAGAGTAGGGATTCTAAAGTCCCTGAGAAGAGGGCTGGGCATATGCTTTCCTCAGCCATGTCTGCTGCTCTCCCTGTCTCAAGTATCTTCTGGCAATTTATAGTCTGAGCGTCGCCCTGCCCCACTGCCAATGGCACTGCATCGCTTCTGGCCTACCCATGCTAAATTCTGATATGGTCCGCAGGAGTAGGAAGCTGATGACCAGCTCCCATGGGGGTCACCACCTCTCCAAAGAGCCACCGTGGTATAGTGGTTAAGAGCACTAGCCTCTAGTCTGGAGGACTGAGTTTGATTCCCCATTCCTCCACACGTAGCCTGATGGGTGATGTTGGGCCAGTCACAGTTCTCTCAGAACTCTCTCAGCCCCATCTACCTCACAAGGTGCCTGTTGTGAGGAAAGGAAGGGAATGTGATTGTAAGTCACTTTGAGACTCCTTAAGGTAGAGAAAAGTAGGATATAAGAAAAACAGCAACCCTACTTCCTTTTCATAACATCTTCCTCATATGAACACTTCATTGCTTTTTAAGCGTATTAGTTGAATCTATTCATTTCCTCTGTAGGAGTTTGTGTGTTTCCTGAACAAATTTAATGAGTTCCGACTGAAAAACTCTTGCAACAGCTGTGAAGTTTGCTTATTCAGCTCTGCCTCCTAAAGAAGTGTGGAGCTGACCAACACAGACAAAGAAATGGATGCTCCAGATGAGCATCTTCATGGCGTGATGACTAAAATCTAACATCATGTTCTGGCACATCAGCACATGTTCTGGCACATCAGCAAACATTTTGTTCCTACAAAATGAAACCCTTTAACACTCCCTTGGAGTCTGTTATTAGAAATATTAAAACCAAACTGTCATATGATGTGTGCATGATGGACTTGTTACACAACTGTTTGGAGTAATAAAACCCCAGCCAAGCATTAAACAGAATTCCTTGAAACATCTCTTCAGCTACTTTTTAGGAAAAACAAGACGTGGATCTAGGGTTGCCAGCCTCCAGGTGGGGCCTGGGGGTCTCCCGCTTTCACAACTGATCTCCAGCTCCCCTGGAGAAAAATGGCTGCTTTGAAGGATAGAGTCTATGGCAGTGGTGGCGAACCTATGGCACGCGTGCCAGAGGGGGCACTCAGAGCCCTCTCTGTGGGCATGCGCACAGTTTGGGCACTCAGTCTCTAAAAGGAAAAAGACGCCGTAAAGCTGAGTTACCAAAATCAGTAAAATCAATTTTACTTGATTTCAGTAAGATCTACTTCTGAGTAAAGCACAAATATTGTGTTTTTCTTTTAAGACAAAAGATGTTAATGTTTGAGTTGTTTTTTTCTCAACTAAAACTTCAGTATTCAGGTTAAACGGCCATGTTGGCACTTTGCGATAAATAAGTGGGTTTTGGGTTGCAGTTTGGGCACTCGGTCTCTAAAAGGTTCGCCATCACTGGTCTATGGCATTGTACTATGCTGAGGTCCCTCCCCTCCCCAAACGCCACCCTTCCTGACTCCGCCCCCAAAGTCTCCAGGTATTTCCCAAATCAGACTTGGCAACTCTAAGTGGATCCTTCAGGAGAGGATGAAAAGCAAGCTGGGAGAGGCTGCTTAACCCTTTCCCCTCTGAACACTTGTTGGCTTTAAATGGATCTTCTTAAGTTCCAAGGTGCATTCTCCATTCCAAGGTGCATTGCAAGTGCAGAATGCTGCGGCTAGACTTCTGGTAGGGGCAAAAAACTAGGGGCATGTGGCCCTGATGCTACAGCAATTACACAGGCTACTGACCCACTCCCGAGCCCAGTTGGTTTTGTCCTTTAAAATTCTACATGGCTTGGGACCAGGGAATCTGAAGGACTGTCTTCTCCCATACATTCTTGCTGGGGAATTAAGATCCCAGAGAGGGGTGCTCCTGACTGTCCCACTGATCAAAGAAGCTCATCTGGTGGGCAGACAAGAGAAGAGCTTTTCAGTGGCCGCCCCACAGCTAAGCAACAAGCTCCCCAGGGTGGTGCACCTGGCCCCCCTCATTTGATTTTCAGGAGGCAGTGGAAGTAGGGTTGCCAGTTTTGGATTGGGAATTACCAGGCAATTTTGGGAGTGGAACCTGAGGACGGTGGGGTTTAGGGAGGGGAGGGGCTTCTATGGGGTATAACGTCATAGTCCACCTTCCAAAGTGGCCGTTTTCTCCAGGTAAGTTGATGTCTCTTGCCTGGAGATCAGTTGAAATCTCAGGAGATCTCCAGCCACCCCCTGGAGGTTGGCAACTCTAAGATGAAGACAATTTTATTTAGAACTGCATGTGACTAATTTAGTTTTTTTATTTTTTGGCAGGCCTAATTGAGATTTTAAACTCTCATCTTTTATGTGTTTTATAACCAGGGGTCCTTCCATAGAAAAAGAGGTGCAGGAGATCATTAACATAACTCATTAGCATATGCCACATCCCCTGACATCACCAGAAGTGTGTCAGAAAGGGAATGTCAGTTTCAGCCCCATTATATCCTATGGGCCATTGAAATCAATGGCAAAAACTCATAGGGTATATGAGGGGCTGGAGGAAAGGGGGTTTGAGGGAGAGGCTCCAAACTTGCAGGGTAGCTGCTGGGGCCTCTTCTCGAAATACCCACTAAGTTTCAAGAAGATTGGACAACGGGGTCCAATTCTATGGGCCCCCAAACAGATTGTCCCATCCCCTCCATTGTTCTCTATGGAGGGAAAAAATGTTAACTTTTTTCCTACCATAGAGAACAATGGAGGGAACGGGGGCAACCTGTTTGGGCCCGTAGAATTGGACCCCCTGGTCCAATCTTCTTGAAACTTGGTGGGCATTTCGAGGAGATGCCCCAGCAGCTACCCTGCAAGTTTGGAGCCTCTCCCTCAAACCCCCTCCCCTCCAGTGGCTTTTTAAATTGCCGCCGAATTTCGGTGGCAATTCGGGGGCGAGCTGAATCAGATTAGAGAATCTGATTCAGCCTGTGGCTGCCCCACTGGCCAGTCCTGAGCTGGTGGAGCTTCGCTCTGCCTCGCTCTGGCCCCAACGGACCCCTGTTTATAACCATTATTTATGTTGTAAGCCACCTGAGTGCCAACGTATAAAGGCAGTAATAAATGTTTTAAATAAATAAACACAATAATAAGATCCAGGTGGAATGGCAGAGTATGGTGAAGTAGTTAGAGTGCTGGTTCTAAGAAACCCGGCTCAAACTATCCTAACCTCCTCAGAGGACTGTTGTGAAGACAAAATAGGAATAAGAGAACTATATAAGCTACTCCAAGCTCTTTGGATGAAGAATGGGATAAAAAGCCAGGTTTTGACAAGGGATGTGCGTTCGGCTTGGCCAAAACTATTTGGCAAATACTTGGGGCCTCAAATAGCAGTGGGAAAGGGGACTTAAAACTTTAAATGGGCAGCACTTAGCTCCTTTTCCTGCAGATCCAGGACTTTTCTCACCTCTTCCTTTGCTTCCCTGGGCTAAGGGGGAGGGGGAAGAGGGGACCTCACACCCAATCACTGCCCTGCATTTGCAAATTGCAAATTCATTGTGCAGCTTTGGGAGGCTGGTGTTGCTGCTGGGCTACCCCAGCCACCCCAGCACCACCTACCTTGCTTAAAGAGTGGGGAGAACTTGCAATTCTGTCAGTAGAATTGCAAGTTGCAATGCAAGTTGCAATGCTCACAGGACGCTTATTTTGTTCAAACTCTTCTGTGCATGGGCAGAGAGCATTTAAGCAGCAGGAGTCCTGCCTAGTGGCTAGACTCCATTTTGGCTGGCTGCTTGGCTGGAGATTGCTGGCCTTGGCTCTTCAGCTGCCTGCTGCCTGCTGCCGCTGCTCTGCCTGGCCTGCCTTTCTCTCTCTCCCCTGCTGCGTGGACCGTGAAGTGGACTGCCTGACTGGACTGAAGCCTGAAGACAACACCTGGTTTGGGAAATAATTACCTCAGAATAATATTTTTTAAAAATATTATTTTTAAAAAGGAAAACATTTACTTATCCTGTGTTGGTGGGTGGCCTGGTTGGGCGGGTGGGTTCTGTTGGGTGTTGGGGGAGGGCTGGCTTAGCATAACTTAACTTTAACTGAACTTTTTCAGATTTTTTAAAACCTGTTTAAAATTTTAAAAGTTTGTTTCTCTTATTCCTTTTGGTTGATGGGGGTAGCTGGTGGGGAGCAGGTTTTTTGTTCACTGGGTGCCTTGTTGTTCACATCAGATATCTGGAACTCCAAACCGGAGCATGATGCGTGTCTCTCACTGACTACACACTGTTGGCAACCCAGTGAGGTTGTGAGTGCAGGTTGGGAAACACTTAGCGATAGGCAGGGACAGGGGCCCCAGGCCGGCTATCACCAGGTTCTGCTGCAAGCTGAATTATTCAATGTGCCACACACAGGAGACAACATTGGGGCCACCATCCACAGACAGCTAGGGGCGTGGGTAGGCAGTGATGTCACCATCAGATGATGGCTCAGACATGAAGGCAGCGACCGAGAGATTGGGCCTCAAGCACATATACTGTGTGGCCCACCTTCTCCGCCTTGTGGTTAAGGATGCCTTGGGCCTGGATTCTCAGGAGAATCCCAGGTATGTCACGGCAGCCTGTGGGTACAGGCATCTCATTCAGAAATGCCAGCACATCATGGGTCACTTCTCCCACAGTAGTAAGGACACTTCTGCTGTGTAAGAAACAGACACTGACAGGCATATAGGTGTACCACCTGATAAATGACATCAGCATTCCCTGGGACTGCACCTGTGCCATGCTCGAGCACCTGATGGAGCAGAAGGGGGCCCTAAATGCCCTGATCTCTGAGACCGGGGCCATTCAGGAAGAGAGCCAACTCACCCAGGAGGACTGGTTGACGGTTTCTCAGACTGTGGAAGTTCTTGGGCTCTTCAAGAACTACACAGAGATGCTCTCATCTGTCACAAGAAGTCTGGCTCTAGTCATCCCCATGATCCACATGGCTCATGAGGAACTGGCCTCATTTCTGGAGCCAGCTGCAGGACATGCAGCCTTTGTTCCAGCAGTGCACGCACTAGTGAGAAGGCTGCAAGAAGGACTTGAGGCCCGCTTTCAGCGAATCATCAAGCAGAAGGTCGACATGTTAGCAAACATGTGTGACCCACACATTAAGGGCAAGGTTGCCAAGTGGGGGGCCAACAAGTTCAATTGCTGGAGAGACAAGATCTCCCAGCAGGTTGAACCCATACAGGCCAAGAAGGGCATGTTGCCAGGAGCTGAGGAAGTGGGGGGGGGGAAAGCAGCTCCGCTACTGCTCATCCCCAATCTCCCCTGCTAGGTCATGCCCCCCCAGGCTCCCACCACAATGAGTTTTGAGGTGGCACTCATCCGGCGGCTTGTTGGTCCCTCTGTGAGCAGTAGGCCCATGAGAGAGGACACAGGGGCTACAGTGGTGAGGGAGTATCTTTCAAAGCCCCACAAGTCTTAGGTCACCTGCCTACTGACCTACTGGGCCACAAAGGAGGTGGTCTAGCTGAACCTTTCTGCTGTGGTCCAGGGACTCCTCTCATGCCCTCTAACGAGCACGCAGAGTGAGCAAGTTTTTCCACATGCGGGTGACATTGTCTGCTGTCAGAATCTAAAGATTCTAACAAGCGTTTCTGTAATGTTTAATGCTGGTATGTTTTGTATAATCTCCTTCATCATGTAACCTGTCCTTGTAGTCGCTATGTAACCTTTCTTTATGGCTTCCTTTATGACCCTGGATTTATGGCTCAAGCTGGGTCTGGTCAGTGTAACCATTTGGTCCGGGAGGGTGGCGACTTCAGCACCGGGAAGACGCGGACCAGTTTCTTATCGGCGTGTGAAGACCTTGGCAAAAGTTATTTGTTATGCATAAGATGGATACATCTAAGGGGTCTGGGTTGAGAGGGGAAATTTACAGCTTCACATCTAACCTTTTTCCTGTGGGAAGCAAATGGTCAAAGGACCTTTAGCCCGCGTTTTTTCCCTCCTTGTGATTGGTTACCTATGGGTAATTCAAATTGTACTAGAGGGTATATTAGTCCTGCTTCTATTGTATATTTTATCTCTAACAATGATCTGAGGACCTGTAGTAATGTAGTAATAGGAAATAAAGAACTGTGTTTCACCAACAAAGGTCTGATCCTTGACTACTTCGAGCAGAAGCCTCACATCTGCCCACATTGTTCACACCTGCTCCCCTGGACAGTACAGCAGTTGGTCTTCCTGATGGTCAGCTTGCCACTCTTTGGCTTCCTGGACCTGGACTTTGAGGGTGACTGAAGCAAGCACATGGTTATGCCGGCATCTTCTCTCAGTCTGTGCTGGGAAGTTGGGGTGAAATATTCTTCCCAAAATTAAAACTAGGGACCAGAGAGCTACACCCAATTAATCAGTTTGATTGGCAGAGAGATGTCCCACCAATCCCTCACTCCCACTGGCATTCTCAGTTGGACCACCCATCCTAAAACACCTCCACTCAACCCTAGTAGATGTGCGGCACTGGGCAATGTAGGTGTACTCTGGTTAACTCACCACCAGCCATCCCCAAACCAAAATTGAATACTGATTAAAACAGCAACAAAAAAAAGTGTCTTCCTTGTCTCGGTGGTGATCATGAAAGGGGTATGGAAGGATCCCAAACAGAAACCAGCAGAACCCACAGGAGTACCATGAAGAACTGAGGCATTTTTCTTTTCAGAGGTGGGAGGTGGAGGGCCCGTGATGAAGGGCAGCCGCACTTAGGCTAAGGTTCCTCAAATGGGACAATGATGGCTGGTGTGTTGCTGCTGATAGAGGAGGATCAGGGTGGACAGACACAATCCTTCCCTCTCACTTGATTAGGCCCTCCCTGGGGAAACAAGGTGCCTGCCACCTAGGCATCCTTCCCCAGTCCGCCCAATCGTGCCAGGATCCAATTCCATATTGGAACCTGTTTCTCAATATGTGGATTCTTATCTACTACCCTTTGTTAGTGCCATACCAACATACCTCAAAGACACAAAGGGTTTTATTAAAAAGATAGAGGGATTCCCGATCATGGAAAGCATGATACTAGCAACAATGGATGGTGCTTCTTTGTATATGAATATCCCACATGAGGAAGTGAGATTATGCCTCATTGAGAATTTACAGTGCAGGGATCCACCTTTTCTACCTACACATTTCTTAATTGATCTGGTAGACATCATTTTCAAAAACAATTTTTTTAGGTTTGAGGACAATTTCTTTTACGAGATTCAAGGCATGGCCATGGGGCGTGCTTTCACACCATCGGTAGCCAACTTGTTTATGGCAGCCTTTGAAGAGAAATGGATTCTCAATGCAGCCAGTAACCCCTTTTTTCTTAATATCTGTTTATTCAAGAGATTTATTGATGACCTCTTTTTTATATTTGATGGCCTTGAGCAATTTCATAAATTTGCAGACTGGCTGAATGAGAGACATCCTACTTTGAGAGTCATGTCTCAGACTAGTTACACAGAAGTAAATTTTCTTGACACTATAGTATATGTAACTGATATAGGTACATTGGCAGTTAAACTGTTTTGGAAACAAACGGATAAGAATTCCTACTTACTTTTTAAATCTAATCATGCCAGGCATTTTAGGCACAACTTGCCATATGGGCAATATTTGTGCATCAGGAGGAATTCCTCATGTTTTGAACATTTTGTAGAAGGGAGCAATAGACTTACCAGTCAGTTTTTAGCCAGAGGCTATCCAACCCGGCTAATAGAGGATACGGTCTCAAGGGCTAGTAGAATCAACAGAGAAGAGTTAATAAAGAAAAGGGAACGGGGTGTTCCGTTAAAAATAAACACTCAGTGTGCATTGGAATATACACCTCTGGCAAGCTCTATCAAACAAATAATACTGAAACACTGGCACATACTAGGGAATATCCCAGGCTGCCAGGATAAACCCTTGGTAGGTTATAGAAGAATGAGGAGTTTACTGGATACTCCGGTTAGATCAGATATCAGTTCCATTCCTGTAGTACCAACTGGTCTCAAAGGTCATTTCCCATGTAGGAGATGTACCATATGTCCGCTTGTTTGGAAGCAGACCATGTAGATCGACCTGATCTCAACTTTTATTATGCTCTAAAAAGCATGACCACCTGCTCCTCAAAGAGGGTTATATATTTGGTCCGATGTTCATGTGATTTCTGGTACATTGAGATGTCAACATGCACAGTGAGGACACGTATTACTGAACATCGTTCACGTATCAAACAGCGGCACCTGGATTCCCCATTAGTATAGCATTTTCTCAGCAAAGGCCATTCATGCAATGACTTTAAATTTTTAGTTCTTGAGTCCTTTACTCCCAGAAGATTTGATAGAACAGGTGCACAAAGATGGTTATACCAGTGTGAGGTGTATTGGGTTCATCGGTTCTGCATGCTTGACCCCTTAGGATTAAATCAGGAACTGGATTTTTCTAGTTATTTATAAACAGCAGTTTTTATAGTTTATTGTGTAAGTAGTATGTCCCTTTTAGTGTCAGAAGCCTAACGATGCAGGGCATGTTATCTCTTTATAAACTACTTGGTTGTAAATGAGCTGCATGGTGGATTGCTGGTCCCCTTAGGATCTAATTAGGAATTGGACTTTTCTAGTTATTTATAAACAGCAGCCTTTATAGTTTATTAAGTAGTTAGTAGTATGTTCCCTTTAAATGTCAGAAGCCTAACAATGCAGGGCGTGTTATCTCTTTATGAACAACTTGATTGCAGTGAGCTGCATGGAGGCTTGCCGGTCATTCCTTTTGTGAAGCGTGTTCTCCAATGGAATGTCAAACTAATGGCCCATTAGAAAGCTGCAGTAGTAGGTAAGAGTAGCTTATATTAAATAAATACAAGAATTAAATTAGTGTAAGATTGTTGGAGGGCTTATGTATATTTGTTTTTTTCTCATAGGACTCATTGTCCATTTACTTGGAAATTATTGCAATTGAGAGCACATTGTGCCATTGGAAGCAATTTGTATGGTCAATAAGTTTATTTTTAATTGTTAATGTAGCTAGCAACAATTTAAAAGTGCACAGCCATGTAAGCATTGTTATGTATTTTTTGCTTCCGCACAGTCATTCTGAAAAAGGACCTTGAAACAGAGAAATTTATCTGGATTCTTCATAATTTATTTTGTGACTTCTTAGTTGTTGTGAAAGATGCAAAGGTCTTTATCCACAGAAAGGGCATGAAGCTCAGAGCTCCTCCAAGCAGAGGCAATGCCCACTAAGATTACCATTTTGAAGGGAGGCCATGAGCTTGAAGGGAGCGTTGAACAGAGTCTTTCTCTCGCTAGGTCTTGGAACCATCGTTGCCAAGGCCACAGAGGAGCTATGAGAACCACTTTGGCTTTGAGGTCTAATACTGTCTGTATCACCTTGTGGGGAAGTTGTACTGGATGAAAGATGTACATAAGCTGGTCCAGTCTCTGACAGTTCAGACTATCTGCTTCCATTGATTGAGGACATATGGACTTGGAGACAAACCTGGGGATCTAGCAGTTGTTTGGTGACACAAACAGATCCCCCTGAGCCTTTCCAAACCTTTGGCAACCTTCTTTCCTGTCAAGTATGTTAGTTCCTAAATAAACCTTTATCTACTCTTTAATCAGGTTGGGCACTGTTGCTGTGTCAATTACTCTGCCAATACCATCCTCTTCATCACACCTTGTGTTAGGGTCATCCATATGACCTCCAGCAGTCCGTCATCATCACCAGTCTTGAGCTGCAGGATAGTCCAGCTCCAAGGCAGACATATCCCTGCCACAACCAGCATGGGCACACCATCACTAGAACTCTGAAGCAGGAGGGAGGTACTTCCAGGGCAGGAGCTGTGGTCCCTCATTTGGCCAAACAAGTTCCAGCAGAGGCTATCTGTTTTGTAACTTAATGCAGGCAAGGAGACAACATAAGGCAGGATTCTTAACATTAGGTTTTACTCTTCTATCCCTCTTATACCTCCAAGTCTACTTTCTCCTCCATCTTTGTTCCTCCCTTTTAGGTCAAATCTACATCTGACTTTCCCACTGGAATCATTCTAGTTTCAAAAAACCTCGTCTATACCTGTTTCTAGTTTCAAACCATACTTGTTCTAGTTTAAAAATCACTGTCTATATTCGTTAACTGCTCTCTTGTGGCCAAGCTAGCATTACACTGCTTTAAACAGATCCTGTTGCTTACTGCTCTTCAGACCCAGGGAGTGAAATTTGAAACCAGTGTGAAATGAGCGTAGGAAAAGACAACAGTCAAACTACTTCAGAGGGGAGGTGTAGATTTGGCCTTACTCTGCTTTTTCCTTTTTTTTTTAGTCTGCCCAGCAACAGATAATTGGTTTCCCTAATGGGAAAAACTTCTACATGACAGCAATGAAATAACTTGCAAAACAGCCTCCTTCATCAGAACCTCTCAATGAGCTCATTGGTTTTAAACATTTTTCAATGTGGTTGTTTCTTCAGCACTTTTACACTGTTTATATGCAAACTGGTGAAAAACAAGATCAGTTAAATGGTAATACTGCACTATTAAACTTCAGTAGTATGGAGGATAGGGGGGGAAGATGACTGTGGTTTCGACCCAGGCATGAAAAACCCACAGGAGACACTGGAGCTTTCAGACTGCAACAATCTGTTAATGAAATCCAGTAACATCACTACCTTCTTTCCACAAATCTAACCCTTTGGAAAACTGATAGAGAATATCTGAAAATATATTTCCATTCTCTGAAGAAAATGTCAACAGTTTTGAGTATCAAGATGATTTTAAAGCACGTATTCCTCTTTTTCTGTTCAGTCTTGTGTTGGAATATCAATGTAGGCACTATTGCAAAGAATTTTTAAAAACGTAAGTTCTGAAGCTGAATTTCCTCCCCACCCTCTGCTCTGTCATTAGAAACAGATTGAGAAGGGAGACTATGGATGAAAAAAAGACAGGTCTTGACCCTGATCCATTGCCGATCACAAGCCACAGTTTTTAAAGTGCCCATTGGGTATTTTGCATGTATTAAATTGGCTTAAAATAGCACAGGCCTTCATTTAATGGAATAGTTATTTTTCATTCCAATACATCCCCAGCTATGAAAACAATCTTTGTTTCTTTTGCAACTATAACTGGCAAATGACCTTGTACTATAGATTTGAATTTTGAATCCTTAAAAAAATACATCACTGATTGGATGAGGCTGAAGTTTGAACCTCCAGCTTACTTTGGAGGAGGATTTACAGATGTTCTCCTTGGTCCCTGAAAGCATCTTGGACACTGTTCTGTATCTTACAAAAGCAAGTGAATATTGGCTTAAGGACTGGAAAAAAACACACCCAAAATGCTGTAGAGACTTTCCTTCCAGCCAGTGCAGAGCCACGTGCCACTCACATGTCTTCACTGATCATTCTGGCTGCTACAAAAATCCGAGCTGAAGTTGTGTTTGGAATGGGACTTCATTTCTTACAGCCTGATTTGTGCTTATGCACTAGGCCAGGGGTGGGCAAACTGTGGCTTGGGAGCCACATGCGGCTCTTTCACATATATTATGTGGCTCCCGGCAGGGCAGCTGGGGAAGCTAAATATCATTAGCAAACAAATATCATTGGACAAATTAATATCATTATCAATCTCTGCTTTTACCCCTTTTGTTATTATTTTTGGCATTCTCATTTAATGTTAATAAAAAGCCAATTTGCGTATTTTCCAACAAAAGCAGGTAATATTTGTTCATGTCTTGTGGCTCTCAAACATCTGATGTTTCTTCTATGCGGCTCTTACGCTGAGCAAGTTTGCCCACCCCTGCACTAGGCTATCGCATCGCTCATCTAAACTACTTTTATTGTTGTCCTCTCATTGTTTTATGCATTTTTAATTTAACAAGATAGTAACAGACTTTGGCCTTGTGAAATAAATCTTGTTACTACTACTACCTCAACTATTTCTTAGAGACCAGTCCTAAGCAGGTCTACGCAGAATCATACTCAAGTCTATTCAGTGGGACTTACTTCTGGGAAAGTGTTTTTAGACTGCACAGCTAATAGTGCTATATATATACCAACACCAAAGCATATATTTTCCTCATAATAGATACAATATTCAAAGACATGCAAAACAACTGTGTAAGTTTTTTTGGTTAAACAGGAACTTTAGTTGTATTTAATGGCTTCTTTTAGGTTATAGCCTAAGCTCACAGATGAGCTTTGATAGAAAAACAGATAACAATATTCATAGCATTTCCCCCCTAACATACAGCATTGCTGGCTGATCAATGCTTTGTTATTATGGCATGCTAATGTTTCCTCATTGGGTGTTAATTTTTAAGTGATAATCACTTTGGTGGCATAATCTCTCTTCTAAACCCAGAGCAGTGCACACACATGCACTTTGTCTAGGGACTTAAAGTATAATTCTAAATGGGTCTAATACTTTGAAAACAGATCCTTTAGCCATTTAGATTATTACAGAGAACTGATAGTGAGTTTTGCCGTTAAGCTAATTCCTTTTGTATAGTTTCAACAAAAATGTTCCTAAACTTGCCATTTCTTCCACAAAGCAGCAAAATATGTGGTTTTCATTTTGGACTACATTTCAGCATCCTTTTTTTTTCTGTTCACAGGCCTCTGACTCATGATATCAATTCATACATTACTTTGAGTTTCATTGTGAAAAATGGTGGACCCCCCCCCAGCTTCCTGATGAATTTTGGTTTCAAAACTGTTTCATTCGTGAGTGGAATATAAGATTTTACATGTAAAACACTGAAGCACAGGGAATTATTTTTCAAAGACTTTCTATAGCAAAGAAGATGCGTATAATAACAATATTTGTAAGACTAATGATACGAAAAACCTCTGTTTTAGTTTTTTGATTAAGGCTACCCACAAAATTGATTCATATGATGCCATGTTTAAACAAGACCTGTCTCAGTTACAAGCTAGGAAAGATGTGGGTTGGGCAGCAGAGTAGACCACATCTTTAAGCCATTATGAAGTCTTATTTTGTGAACGTTCTTTGAATTGTTGGAAGTTGTCTAGGGGACCACACAAAATCTGATGTTAAAAAACTGGAGAGATCTTAATGGGCTGAGAACTTCAGCTACTCTAAACTTTGAAGGTTTGCAGGAGTCTCTGGATATTAATTCTCTCCTATTTATTGGGACAGAATATAGCATTTTCAGTGACTACACTGAAACTTAATAAGTCATTTGGGGTTACGCTTCAGGATCACATAGACAGTTTATTATGTTTTTGTATTAGATGCTTAAATATTTGTTTAAACAAATATTTCTAAATATCAAACACCTCATCTGGCTCCTGGTGCTGAGAATGGATTTGCCACCCAAGGTATTTTCTTGCTTATTTCAGACAGTATCTTTTGACTACCACCATGGACGTTGTAAGAAGTATGAGGCGTGTGCTGAGTTGGGCTGCACTCAATAACAGTTCACAACAAATGAGCCAAGACATTTTTAATAAAAGTTCCAATCTATTTCAGAAAATGGTTTTGTTTAAAACAAGGTCCAAGGAATGCTGCTGCAAACACATTGGCGGGTATCTTTATTGTATGTGTAGAATTTCTAAGTTGCTGTTCTGCCAGGAAATGGTACCAAAAAGCAAGACCAAGACATAAAAGGAAGATGAATCGAGCTATTAAAAGATATCATTCAGGTAAACTGGTTGAGGGAAAAGAAAGAGGCAGGGAAATGCCCTATTAAAGAGAGGATCAACATCTCCTTGATGGGAATTTATAGGAGAATAAAGTCAATCAAAGATACATCTTACATAGGGTTACTCTGTATAGATGTCTATGTTTTTCTATCTAATTGTAGCTCTGAAAAGCTTAAGGGAACTGTAGTTTAAGGTCAGAGGAGAAAACGGTGAAAGGCAAGGCCACAAGTTAAAAACCTAATAGATCTCAGCTAGTTAGGTGAGCAGAAAAAAGAAAGAATTGTTTTTCCTATCTGCTGAGGCAAGGATCAAATCAAAAGTAGAAAGGCTATTGATCCAATTTTAAAAATCTCCTGCTAGTTAGCAGTCCCACAGAGAATCAAGCGGCTAGGAAAGTAATGGAAATAATATACCAGAATATATGCAGTCCTGCCCTAAATTGGCTTTTGGGGACATATATTTATTTATTTATTACAATATTTCTATCCTGCCCTCACACCAACCACATATCCACAATATACGTCCAATAGCTTCCAGTTTGTTTCTAAGCACAATTCAAATTGCTGGTTTTAATCATGTGTGTAGAATATTTTGCAATGAATCCTGATATCAAACTCTTAGGAATAACATCAAGAAACCGCCAGCTGTGCTGAAATGGCAACATGTTGTTTGAACTATACTTTCTACCCTGTATTCCATAGAATTTATGACCCAAATTTGAAAAATTGAACACTGTTAGAAGAAGAAGAAGAAGAAGAAGAAGAAGAGATTGGATTTATACCCTGCCCTCCACTCCCCAAGGGAGTCTCAGAGCGGCTTACAAACTCCTTTTCCCTTCCCCTCCCCACAACAGACACCCTGTGAGGTAGGTGAGGCGGAGAGAGCTCTTTCCCAAGCTGTCCTTGAGAGTGTGGCAATCAGTAGAATGAAGCTAGATTGAACTTTCTACAAGTAAGGATTCATAAAAGCTACAATTTTCAGGTTTTATTGATTAAAATCTTTAACATTTGTACCTTTAAAACACAAAACAACTAATGGGGCATAACTGAAACTGTACACAAATATAACAAGTGGGAACCCACAATTACTTGCAAGAGGTATCTCATTTTCCCTTCCTACACTAGTTCTTCTTTCCTTTCTCCTGACAATCCCCATCTCCTCTCCCCTTCCCCTGCCTCCTTCTCTCCTTCTCAGCCATTCACCAGCCTACCTTTCTTTTATATACCTCCCCATCTTCAGCTATATTTATTATTTATTTACTTCATCTCAGGGGCATAGACTTTCCGATTTCCCGGGGTGGGGGGGCTGGGGCTGGGCCAGAGGCACTGCTATGCTAGGTCCTTAAAAGAACCAAGGCCCAGTTACATCATAGGGAGGAGCCAGTGATATCACATGTCATTGTCACTATCTATGGAGATGGAGCCATGTAGGATTTAGGAAGGGACTCTCCAGAAACTTAGGGGGGCCTGGGAATGCTTGGGAACCCCCCTAGCCATGTCCCTGGGCTGGGCTAAACCCAGGAAAAGTTGGGAGTTGGCCAGTGGTTATATTGGTATCTCAGCAGTCTCCTGCTCTGTTCTATATTTAAACTCACTTTTAGAATAGTCACTTTAAAATCTGCAAATATACATACCATGTGCATAAGACAAACAAATGGTCACAAATTTGAAAGTAAGGAGGGCAACACAGAAAAGCCTGTAGGGGAACATTTTAATTTTTTTTCTGGACATTCATTTACAGGAGTCTTGTTTCTGCCTTATTCATATGGGTGATTTTGTACTGAAATTTAGTAAATTATGGCATCACAGATGCCTTTGTTTGGTAAATGCATGGCTGAAGTCCCTGAACCAGAATACCAAACAGTTGCTGTGCAGTCAATTTCTGAGCAATCTACAGAGTTCAGAGTAGCAGCAATCTTCCTCTCACTTCAAACTCATATCCTACAAGTGAGTACAAGTCCCAGAGCACTGAGCCTATTCTCAGGGTCTGTCATTCCACTTTGCAACCTGTTATTTCAGTCCCACAGCACAGATTCTATTGCTAGGGATCATCATTCCACTCTGGGGACTGATTCCAGTACCAGAGCACAGATTATCTTCCTGTGGACCATAATTCCACTCTGGGGGTTATCTGGGCCCAAAGATCTTCATGGAAAAACCATTCCACATTTTCTTCACAACATTTTTTTGTGCTGCAATGTATTTTAGTGGAGCCCATGGGAGTCTATTGGCATTCCTGGCTCCCATTATCTCCAGTGGGCCTTCAAGCCTCTCCCATTCATTCCATTCAACAATGGCTGACTAAAATATGGGATTATTTTATTTTAAGTAAAATGCCTTGAACTATGAATAATTATTCAGAATCCCAATACCAGAATCAGGTGGTATCAATTTGATTTCCTATCATAAGTTATTTAATGCGAAAAAATATTCTTCCTAAAAATCCTTTGTACCACAACTTGATATATCTCTAATTGCTTTGGTAAACACAATGTATAACTGTACATTATATTTGTTGTTTTGTTTGTTTGGTTTTGTTTGTAAAAATGTTAAAAAGTGTTAATTTTAAAAAAAGCCTCTCCCATTGTTTCTAACGGGCAAGCCTGTCATTCCTTTTATACATCCCAGTTTAGTTGTCTCTTTGAAACTGTACCACAACATTTTAAGTAACAGCAAAATGAAGAGCATTAACATGTACAGAGTGCACATTTCTTGCCAATGTTCTTTCTGGGCTGCACACAGGGCAAAGGGAAATTTTAAAAGGCCTCTGATCTGCATCTACCCCCATTCATGCAGATGAACTTACCATGTAAAAATGAAATGGAAACTGAAAGAAGAACTTAGGAGTGGTTGAAGTAGCCTCCTCCCCCCAGAAAAAAAACAACTGTTCTCAATCAAGGATATATAGACCCAAGTAAAATAAAATAGAGACACACTTTCCCCCCAAATGTAAATTGGAGCTCAACAGAGGCTTTGCAGTCTGACTACACTGCTGCATTGAAAGTGGGTGGAGACAGCCAGGGTTAAGGATTATACTTTCTTTTCCAACATACAGCTCTGGTCTGTAGCTGGATGGGAGACCATAAAGGAAGCCCAGAGTTGGTATGCAGAGGCAGGCACTGGCAAACCACCTTTGAATGTCTCTTGCCTTGAAAACCCTATAGGGTTACCATGTGTGGGCTATGGAGCTAGTTTTAAAATTGTGAGCCGACCAACTTTTTTTAAAAAAATAGAAACTATTTAAAGATAGATAGATAGATAGATAGATAGATAGATAGATAGATAGATAGATAGATGATGGATGGATGGATGGATAATGGATGGATGGATAGATAGATAGATATAGATAGATAGACAAAGTTAAAGAGGGAAAATATGCAGTTTAGTCTGAAGTAGTAATGGTCAATTTCAACAGAAAATGGGGATTAGGCAGTTGTTCCAAAAATTCATAGAAAATATGGACTTTAAGGAATCATCTGGAAGAGGTAACAGAAGTGGCATTGTGTGTGAGAGCTGAAGGCTGAGGGAAAAAATGGACTGAGAAAGACAGAGAGAGAGAGAAAGCAAGACAGACAAAGAGAGAGAAAGAGAGACAGAGAGAAAGGTAGAGAGAGAGAAAAGAAAAAGACAGAAAGAGAGAGAGAAACACAAAGAGAGGAAGGAAGGAAGAGAGAGGTAGAAAAAAGATGGGGAGAGATGAGTAAAAGAGAGATAGAAAAATGAAAGGAAGGAAAGAGACAGAAAGAGAGGCAGAAAAACGATAGGAAGGAAGATTCCAGTCAAGTGACAACATCCCTGCCAGGCTTGCTGGCGTTGAAATGTTCCTGCTTCTGCCCAGGCAGGCCAGCCGTCTCTCCCCTATCCCTCTCCTTTGTAAACACTCTTTTGTCTCTCCTCCTGCCCCCCTCATGACAATTTACATTCCTGGAACCGGACGGATCCTGTAAAGACAGGAGCAGCTTTTTTATTTGTGCGGCTGGCTCTCATTGAGGCGGAGTGTGGCCCTTCAGCCTGCATCCACTCCCCCTGCACAGAGATGGGAGAAGGTGCCTTCTTCACCCCAGAGTTGTGTGGTGGCAGCCACTTCCCTGTTTGCCTCTCTGCCATGGCAGAGCACAGGGCATGCATACAATGCAGGGCAAAGGATCGTCACAGAACGTTGGACTCCCCCCCCGGCTGGATCTCCCTCCTGTTCTTAGGTGGGGGGGAGCAAAAGAGCGCCCTGGACTGGCTGCCCACACTTTAAAGCCTACCTGCACTGGTTGCCTGGGGGAGGCTGAGTTCCTTCTGTAAATTTTGGCGGGGGCCTGAGCCCCCCAGCCCCCCTGAAGTTGATGCCTATGCTTCACCTTTATCCCACCTTTCTCCACAGTGGTGACCAAAAAAGAATTGTCTCATCATATCACCTCCTGTTCTAAATTTTTCTAGTACTGTAATGTATCGGGTGTTAATTCTTTGGTTTTGACTTCCCTGATGTATTATGTATGGGCTATGGACACAGCAACATGTCTGGGCATGTTCACCTGTAATGGTAAGTGATACAAGCAGAGCTTCAGTCCCCAGAGGACAATAGACCCTAGGATCCTGATTGTCCCCCTATCAGAGGCTTAGGATATTCAAATGATCCTATGACAGCCTCTGGTGGGAAACTAATCCCTGTTTACCCAATCCCCCAAGGGGGGCGAGGTCAAGGTGTGGTTTACCTGTAAATATAAGCAAGCTCCCCTACCCCTGTCCCTCATCTTCCATCTGAACCTGAAATAAACCATGCTTGCTGAAATCACTACTACCAGTCTCCGACTCCAGTACTTTACAAGCAGACTTCCAAAAAGATTTGTGTTGATGAGTTAACTTAAGAATGGGTTTCCTAGCTGTTCGAAAGGTAGGTGTGAATAAACGTAGGCCGCAGTCACACGACCCCTTAATGCGGGAGGAAGGGCTGCTTCCTCCCGCATTTAAAGGGGCTGTCTACATAGGCCCGCAGTGAGTCCTGCAGTGAAGCGGGCTCCAATGCGGGTTGCTCCCGCTTTTACCGACCCCGGGGAAAACTAGTGTTTTCCCGGGAGTCGTGGGAGGAACCTGCATTGGAGGTTATCTGGACAGCCCTCTCTCGCAAGCATTGAGAGAGTAGGGCTGTCCAGATGGCCTCCCCCCACCATTTCCCCCCCCCCCTTTTTACACTTGGGCGCATGACCACTCATGCGCCCAAGTGTAAAAGGGGGGGGGAACCCCAACTCACCCAGGCGGCTGGCGGTCCTTGGCCGCCACCGCCGCCTCTCCCACTGCTGGGGCTGCCTCCGCCGCGGCCGTGGCTGCCGTTCTCGCCTCTTCAGCCCCTGTAAGTAGCCCCTGTAAGTAGCCCCTGTAAGAAGAGCTCTGTAAGCTCTTGGAGGATTGGCTACATCAGGGGTGTGTGGCTTAATATGCAAAGGAGCTCCTGCTACGAAATGAGCCCTGCACAGGGGGATGGACAGACAGCTGCGAGAACATTGGCTGAGGAGAATACCAGTCATGAATTAGAAATGATGAGGATGCAGATTAAACTAGGAAAGATAGAGGCAGATAATCAGTTAGAATTGGCTAGGCTTAAGGCAGAATAAGAAAAAGTTAGAATGGCCCAAGAAATAAGGGAAAGAGAAAGAGAAGCAGCACAATGGGAGTGAGAAGAAGAGAGACAGCATGAGAAACAAATGTATAATCTTAAAATGCGAGAGATGCAATTGAGAGCAGTGCTATCAGTTCTGCTGGGGAATGGTGAAAACACCCGTGTTGACCAAAAGAAATTCCCTTGTTATGAGAAGGAAGAGGATATAGAGTCATTCTTATTGAGTTTTGAGAGATGTTGTCAGGATTTTGGGATACCAGATGAAGATAGAATGACAGATTTATGCCCTCAGATCTGTGTTGGACTGAGTGAGATCTATGCAGAGTTAAGAGATGATGAAACGAGAAAAAAAGCCTTATTTAAAGAGCGAGTCAGAATTCATTATGGTCTGAACGAGCTTTCTGATAGAAGCTACAGTGGAGTAATACATGCTTGACTGACTCCACCTCTTCACTGCCACACAGACAAATCTTCTCCTTCATGGGAGTCTTTTCATATCTCCCCTCCAGCACTGCAGTGGGAAGAGCTCGCCATCTCGCCAGAGTAAAAGCTCTCCGTTGACTGGGAACCTCCAGGACAGAAAGATAGGGCACTGGGGCAACAACATATTTAAGCTTCTCTGGTATCAGGAAGTTTGGAACACTGTTAATGTCTCTTCATTGCTCTAAATCAAGCAACCTTTGTTTGATCATTGATTTTGCTTGATCAATGCCCATTTGCGGAACGAATTCAGAATAGAAGCCCAAATTTTGCAATTTTAGACGAATGACCTTCTCCCAAGAGGATTGAAAATGGTCCTGCAAGACTAGTGCTATTAAACCCCATGGGTTATGTGATAATTTTAACCAACAGTTAATGGAGGCTAAGTTTACCCTAGCCTCTGCTTTAATCATGCCCAACTCGAGATGTAAGCTGGCATTGGACTCACAGCTTGGCACCTGAGATAAAGCTCTCAGGAATCTTGATTGATTTTTTTCTAATGGGGGCAAAGTGGGGGGGGGGGAGAGTTGTCCCATACATTAATTGGGGCAATGTTCTTGCCTGAAATAGCAGCCTGCTATATTACCTGCACAGTTACCAGAGACAGAGACTTCTAGCAGTGAAGAAAAAGAGACATTGTTGCCAAGTATGTCTGCTGCAGGATTTCTCACAGAACAACAAGAACCAAGTTTAAGAGAGCTCTGGCAGAAGCAAATGACCAGGAAGTCACTGTGGAAAATCCTTGCCAATATAAGATATTTGAACCAAGACTGTATAGAGTGGCCTTGAAGAGAAGCCATAATGTAGTATGGCGGAAAAAGAAACAGTTATTCCCAGAAAGTAAGA
Source organism: Lepidodactylus listeri (assembly GCA_029233225.1). Lineage (NCBI taxonomy): Eukaryota > Metazoa > Chordata > Lepidosauria > Squamata > Gekkonidae > Lepidodactylus > Lepidodactylus listeri. Next base: position 103,276,979 of record JARCFY010000008.1, read on the forward strand.
TTTGTTTCTCTCAGTTGCTTTTGGCACAGCTTTCACTTTACTTTCTGAAACTGTAGATTTTTCTTCAAAAGATTCTTCTTGGAAAGAATCTGTCATCCTTTCATCTCTTCTGTATAGTTCTTCAGTGTATTGTTCCCATCTTTTCTGTATTTTGTCCTGTTCAGTTAGTATTTTCCCATGTTGATCTTTCAGCATACCTAACTGTGCTTTAAATTTCCCTTTGATTTCTTGAATCTTGTTGAATAGGTCTCTTAATCTTCCTTTCTTGTTCTGTTCTATTTCTGGTCATTATAATAGTTCTCTTTGTCTCTATGTGCAAGTCACTGGAATGCTGCATTTACTAATCCTATTTCTGTCACCTTCTACTTTTTCTTCTCATTTATCCTTAGCAAATTTAAGAGTTTCATCAGTCCTCAACCAAGGTTTCTCATTTCTTTTGGCTACAGAAATAGTTGTTGTGCATTCGTCCGTAATAATACCTGTGGTTTCAACACATAGTTTTTCTGGTTCACGTTCACTTGAACTTAGTAAATCTGTTCTTTACATGTCATTAAACTCTTCAGGAATGTTGTTTAGATTTTATTTTGGCACTATGTTTTGGTGGTTTTGTTCAACTTTATTCTAATTTTTGATATTAACAATTGATGGTCTCTACCACAGTCAGCTCTTTGTGTTGTTTCTCCATCTTTTGATTTCTATATTGGCCATCTGGTGATGTCCATGTCTACAATCATCTGTTCAATTGCCTGAAACATGTTTACAATGAACAAGTTATTGTCTTTACAGAATTCTGTGAGTTACTTTTGTCCTTTATTTCATGCTCTTAGCCCAAATCTTCCAACAATTTTTGATTCTGCTTTGTTTCCTACTTTTGCTTTTTAATCACATATGATTATCAACATATCTTGCTTAAGTGTATGATCAATTTCTTCCTGAACACTTGCATAAAAGCTTTCAGTTTCTTCCTCATTAGCATCTGTAGTTGGGGTGTAAACTTTAGTGATGGTTATGCTGATAGGCTTTCCGTGAAGTCAGACTTTGCATTATAGCCCCTGACTGCTTCTGCGACACATTGGCTCATTCAATTCTGTGTTTTCTGTCAGTTCCTAAGGAAAACACTTTATAATTTTCTGACTGAAAATATCCTAATCCAGTCCACTTTAGTTCACTCACTCTGAGGATAGCAGTGTTTAAATGTTTCGTTTCTTGTTTTATGATTTTGAGTTTACCTTGTTTCATATTATTCATGTTCCGTGTTCCTATTCTATGTGTTGAACAGCTTTTTACTTTCCTTTTGCATCCCTTCATGTCAACAACTGAACGTCCTTTTGGCTTTAGTCCAGTTGCCTCACTAAGAATAGCACTTTTCATAGTTGTCCACAGCTCTTCCCCAGTAGCTGATTGAGTGCCATCCAATCCGGGGATTCCGTCTTCTAGCATTACATCTTTTTTTCATTTTGGATTGTCTCAACATAGTCTGAGGACAGACTGCCAATGTGGGCTGCTATGCCTCCACTTTAAAAGTGGAGGAATAGGGGCCGTGCACATTGCTGCAGCTATCCTCCGTTGGCAGCACAGACTCACCCATCCGTGAGGCTCCGTCATGCCGCTTCAGCTGTAGACCCCTTGAAACAGGTCTCCGGCCATCTGGGTGCGTGCTTCTCCCACTTCCGGGTGGTGTGAATGCACCCAGAAGTGCAGAGCTGCACGCCACCCCACCACCACCAGGAGCTGCCCGCGGTGTGGACACTGTGGGCCGCCTCCTCCCGGAATGCTTGCACCGCAGTGCACGGCAAGCTCCGGGATGCTTCACCCCTGGCTTGCTTTGCCTCCACTTCCATGGCGCCGCGGAGCTCCAGTCTGTCTTCGGCCATAGTGTTTTCAACATAAGGGAAGATCAGAAGTAGTTTACCATTGCTGCCTTCTGTGCAGTACTAACCAGGATTAGCTAGTCTTTAAACCTAAAATAGAGTACAATGACATGTCAGTGTTTTAAACAGAGCTCCCAAAGCATCCTGTATGTGCATATGAGTTTAATTACCATTGTACATTTGTACCATAGAATTCATCACACAAGTAATTTTGTTTTATAGGGTTTATGCAATCTGCTCCAAACACTGTAATAATCTTTCTGTTTGGCATTATTGTGTTGTTCTTCATTAGGATCACAGACATTGCTTTCTAGCAGCAGTTGGCAACAATTTGCAGTTTTATTTATTGAAAACTGTGAACTGTACAGTTACCCAGTGATTGAGAGGGTGTTCAAGGGAGATTGGTGGAAAAAAGAGCTACTGAGCAGCAGCTGTAACCCCTTGAAGTCATCAGAGAACTTTCTAGCCTCTAAACTTGGGGGTGGTTTTTTAAAACTGTACAGGTGTTTTTTTTTCAAATTTTGTCCTCATTTTTAGTTCTGATCTTACTTTTTCTTTTTTTTTCAAAATCTATGCATTCTGAGTTTTCAAGACACTTAAATCATTGGGGAGAAGCCATGGCTCAGTGGTAGTGCATTTGCTTGGCATGCAGAAGGACCCAAGTTCAGCCCCTGGCATCTCCAGTTAAAATTATCAGCAGGTAATGTGAAAGACCTCCACCAGAGACCCTGGAGAGCTGTTGCCCGTCTCAGACAATACTGACCTTGATAGACCAATGCTTTGATTCAGTATAAGACAGTTTCACATGTTCATGGGTTCATTCATGAACATATGAAGCTGCCATATACCAAGCCAGAGCACTGGTCTATCTAGCTTACTATTGTCAACTCTGACAGGAAGCAGCTCTCTACAGTCTCAGGCACAGAAAGGCCCTTCCCAAGACCAGCTACCCAAAATGCAAAGACTGAACCTGGAGATGCCAAAAAACTGAACTGGAGATGCCAAAGACTGAACCTGGCACTTTTGGCATGCCTAGTATGAGCCCTGCCACTGAATCATAGACCTCCTTGAATTCATATCTATACAGCCACTGCAAAACAATGACTTCATGTAGTAAGGTAGGGATAGCCAAAACAGGATATATATCCCAGGGACAAAGTGAAAGATGTGTGAGCAATTAATGCTCACCTCCAGTGCTAAGTGAGTGGTGAGTGACTGACAAGGGAATTCAGGAAATATGACTGCATAGTGACAACAGCCCACATAGTGGGGATCAATAGGCCTTCAAATACATGATGCACACACAGACACACATGCACAAGTGTGTCAAGTCTGTGACAAATGACATTTTACTTAACCTTCAGGGAAGGTGTTCGCATATATGTCACCCTGACAACTCTTCTGAAACAACTTTATTTAATGTAGACGCCTGCCCTGTCCCAAAACACAACCCAGAACATAAAGAGCTCTGACCCATACTTCTGTCATTTTTCCTGACCAAGTGACGATTGTAGACATGTGTTAGAAAGCCTCTTTAGCACAACCTGGATCTAATGATGTGAGATCTGATTCACAAAAGTTTATGCTTTGATGAATGTAGATCTTTAAGTCACTACAAGACTTTATAATTTTGGTTGCAGAGGGCCATCACAACTGCCCTCTCTTATATTTAGCACAGCCCTGAATTTCATTTAGAGAAAAGGAAATCATTCTAACCATTCCAAAATCAAGACACTCTGAGATCTAATGGAATGCAGTAGCTATGAGCAGTGGCCCAAATATCTCACCTCTACCACCGACTGACTAGCATGATTCAGACATGCTGAACCACCTGAGAACGAAGCTTCTTGCTAAGAGTTTAACCAGTGAATGCTGCAATTGTTCTCTTCTCTACAACTGGATTTTTGATTTCAGTACTTGGCTGAAACTGTTTTTTTTAGGTCTGTGCATGAGTATAGATATTCCTCCTCACACTGAGACAATGCATTGCACACAACTGTTCCACTTGAACTAAGTTGAACCACACGATTAGCTGCATGATTACTTTCCTGAGCTTTCTTAATTTATGAGTATAAAGGTCAAGCAAGCAGAAGACTAAAACTGACACAAATTTAGGAAGCAACAAGATCAGTGAAAGGTCAGAGGTCGGGTCAAAAGGTCAGATGACAGCAATATTCTTCATGATAAATAATCCAGACATCAGCCTCCGTAACAAAGCCTCTTTTCCTTGCATAGTAGCTTGCCCTTGACATAAAGAAATGTTACTTCACTCAGGAAAATATATTGATATTCCTTTTTATTTCAATAAAAATGTTCCTTAATGTTACATCTGGGTTGGGGCATGGAAAGTTCAGATGAGCCCCATGCTGATAGCATTAGGTAAGAGTAAAAAAAAATATGGTTGATGCCTAGTTCTCATGTTCTTAAAAAATATGAACTGAGGATTCAAGTCCTTTAGTTAGTGAATATCTCAGCCACAGATTTATATCCTGGTAAATGTCCAAACAGAAAAACAACCTATCATGCAAAATGTCCCCCCCAATCTTGATTAAACCACATAGAAGTCCTGGATAGACATCTGAAGGGGGACACCTGGGGGGAAATGAGAAAAAAATGGAAACACACCCAGGGGAGAAAATGGAGGGAAGAAACAGAAGGATCTCCCCGCCTTTTGTTTGTGGGGCTCCACATTTCTCATTAGTTTCTATCCAGATGCAAAATGCTTCTCTGTGGTGAAACATCACAGCATGAGCACACACTAAATGACTGACATCTCACTGGACTCAACACTCAATGCTCAGTGTAAACAGAAGGTAACAATGCGGCTAAAATCTTTACATCCTGTTGGAGTAAACGGAACTCGTGGATTGCTCATTACTGCCAAGTGAAGTCCAGCTGGTATCAATAGAATTTCAGGGTCCAACTAATACTCTCTAAATCAAAGCCACAACATATTTGTGCGGGAGTCAGTTCAAACAGAAGGATTAGGGGAAACTAATGTTGTCAGCTGGCCTGGAGAAAAATTCCCTGTCCCTTGAACAGAAGTTTAATATGTGGAAATGAGCAATTGGACACTGAAGTAGGGATGGGCATGAACCGAACCACGAAGCAAAATTCATCATGAATTTTGCCCAATTCATGGTTCGCGAAGTGAATTTTGTGATGGGTCTTCCATCACGAACTTCCACAAACTTTTAAAGTAGTTTGTGGTAGTTCATGGATAGAGCAGAAAGCAAGGCTTTAAAGGGACTTTGAGTCCTTTAAACTCCAGCCTTCTGTTCCCCGTGAAAGCCACAAAATCAGCTTGACGGCTCAGCTGTTTCTCCGGTGGTCCTGGGAGTGGGGTGGTCCTTTAACTCCTGGGACTTAGCTCCTCCTTTCTGCAAGCAGGGCTGGCCAAACTTGATCCTGGAGGGGAGGAGCTTGTCCTCTAGATCCCCAGTCTTACAGGCCCTGCCTTCGGAGCAGGACATCTGGCTGTGCTCTAGGGAGCATGAAGATCCTGAAGAAGAAGAAGATGCTTAGTGAGTGTTTTTAGGAGGCGGGGGAAGGTTTCTATCAGCCTCCCCACCCCTCCCAGTCCTGCTGGTGCTAAACGGAGAAAAGCTGCCGACATCATTGGGAAGCCCCGATCGTTTGCGGCAGCCAGTGACCACACCTCCATCGACACACGCGGCTTTTGGCACCACTGGATGAAGTTTCTCCCCTGCTCAGTTTAGAAAGAGATGGGGGAGAGCGGCAGAGGCAGAACGGGCATGTGTGGCATGGTTTCTTTGCCGGCGCGATCCCAGGCTGCAATGGAGCCTCGATTCTTTCGTCCACACTGCATCAGATGGGCGGTTTGGTGGCTCCAAGTGGATCGTTCAGCCATGCAGAACCCCAGTAGGGGGGGTCTCTGGGCAGTAGGGGGGGGAGCCGGGCATTACAGTCTGGCTCCAGTGGACAGGCTTAGCTTGTGCTTGTTGGTGTGGATCCACCCCTCCTGTTTTTTTTCTCTGCTGTCCCTGGCTGGCGAGTAATCAGTGTTTGGGGTGGTGGTATGGGGTTTTTCTTTCCCTGCATAGCCCAGGGGTTAAGTATGGGATAGCGGATGTTTCCTCCCTGCACCAGGTGGTGTGAGAGCGTTCCTGTGGTTTTCTCTTCCTTGTTAAGGCTAGGAGAATGGAAAGGGAAAGAATTGGTGGGAAGGGCAGCCATTTTGCTTGCGGAGAGGAGGAGCTAAGTCCCAGGAGTCAGGACCACCCCACTCCCAGACCACTGAGAAGGAAGCTTCACATAAGTAGATAAAATATTCTGGTTTGGGGCTTTCTACAAACCCCATTTAAAGGGACCGTGGTCTCTTTCATTGGGGTTTGTAGGGCCACAAACCAATTTGGTTTGCGAACGAACCTCCCACTTCAATCTGGTTTGTGGTTTGGCATTTCATTACATAAAAATCCAAATACTCAAGGGCACACACATAGGGTATCAAAACAAAAACAAAAAACAAACAATGGCTTCTTTGACAAATCAGATTTTTATGTGACTAAGTACTGAAAACTTCACACATGACACATTTTCTACACAGATATGCATAGAAAATTGCACATCCCCTACATCCTCAGCTATCACAGGAGACCAAGTTCATATATGCCCATTTTAATGCAGGTACGTAACGTAAAGTCTCTACACTGGGGGCTTTCAAGCATGTCTATTCAGGTTGTGAGGGACAACTGCACAGGTGGACAATTTGAAGACAATGAATGTCAGAAACAGAAGTCACATGTAGGCAGAAAATTTATCATAAGTGAAGTTGTTACACTGAATAGCAATTTTATCAATAAGGATGTTTATGTCGTTCAGATGTCATGCTGTGAAGCCAGCTATAATTTATCCTATACTTCCTGCTTGAAGAAAATAGTACTATTTGCATTATTAACATTAATATTGTCTGTATCCTCCTCCCCTTCCACTGTAGGATTCCCCATATCCACCTCTCCCACTGTATCCTCCTCGCCCTTGAAAACCACCTCCTCCCCTCCAATTGCCCCCTCCTCCTCCCCCCCTACCCCCATCCCCTCCTCATCACATTTTTCCAGTTTTTGCCAGTCCCTAGTAAACAGCATCCCATTCTGGCTCTATTTGAGGGACTGGACATTTTTCTTCAGGCCATTTTACCATGCCAGGGAATGCCCACAATGATGACACACTAGATCTCCTAAAATTACAACTGATCTCCAGACTACAGAGATCAGTTCCCCAGGATGAAATGGCATAGTACCCTGTTAAGATTCCTCCCCTCCCCAAACCCCACACTCGGGGTCCACCCCCCAAATCTCCATGAGTTTTCAAGCCTGGAGCTGGCAACCCTAGAACACACCCAGAGAGGGAGATAGAAATCAGGGCACTGAGATTTTCTGTGTTTTGTCTGTATTTGCATAGCCTTGCTGTTCACGATGCAATAGCATTAAACTGTTACTAGCCTTCTCTTTGGAAACATAAAATGACCTCTACTAGATTTGCTTGCTACAGCTGCTTGCTTCACTGTCTTCGAGGGCTGCTGGCTATATAATGCTCCTAGAATTTGCATTACACCCCACCCACATGAATGGAAGTTGAAGGAAATGGTTAAGGAATTTGGAACGCTGACAGCCAAACTAAAAGAAGCCCGAGTCTTTGCAGATGGCTGGCAAGAAATGGCCTTGGAAGACCAGAGACCTTTTCTCTTGGGGCTCTGCTTTGAAGACCAGCCCCATCCCTCAGAGGCTAGAACTGACTTCACAAGAGCTGGACAGCTCCACTAAAAGTAGCAGTCTCCTGCTCCTCTCTTGCCAACAACATCTGGTACTACAAAACACAGAATTAAACTTTTGGGGGGTATGGTATTTTCTTCTATTCCACCCTTCCTCCAAGGAGCTCAGGACACGTTTCCCCTTCTTCGTTTTATCTCCATCACTAGCCTGTGGGATAGAAGAAGCTGAGAAATTGTAACTGATCCAGATCACTCTGTGAGTTTCTTAGCCAAAAAGATACAAAACCCAGGCCTCCATGGTCCAAATCCATTTGGTTCTTTTTGTGCTGTGGCACCCCACTGGCTCAGCAGGACAGCACAGCCCTGCGAACTTCTTTGCCCCTCCCCCCACCAAATGGCAACCAGTGGAGCAGTGGTGAGGAAAATGCATGTGGTGGAGATGTCACTCATCACAATTAGGGTTGGCAGTCTGAGCCTGGCAACTGGTGGGAGAGTTGGGGGTGGGGACATTGGGAGGGCATGGTGACAGCTTTGTTTCTACATTACTTCCAGATATCACCATAGAGTTTTAGAGGATTCCCAGAGTTTTCCCTGGAAGGGACATACCAAGACAGACAATGTCATCTCCCCCCTCCCTTTTTTTCCCCTCCACTGCCACTTGAAGTGATGGTGGGCAACCACACTTGTCAGTGGTAGGCCACTGGCCATAGTGGGAGGCCTCCAGCCACAGCAAGAGGCCTGGCAGCCCTACATCACGTATCTCAGGATTCTAAATATTACTGAAGAAGGGGTAAAGGACAGAGCGAATGATTTCAACAGCAGCCATGCCTCTCCTCTGAAATCAAGGTTCAGCATGAAACTCCCATATGCAGCTGCTATATCTGTAAAATGAGCAGAATGTGACAAACACACTAATTATCTAGAAGAAGAAGAAGAGAAGAGAAGAGATTGGATTTATATCCCGCCCTTCACTCACTTGGAGTCTCAGAGCAGCTTACAAACTCCTTTCCCTTCCCCTCCCCACAACAGGCACCCTGTGAGGTAGGCGGGGCTGAGAGAGCTCTTTCCCAAGCTGTCCTTGAGGGAACAGCTGGGACAGAGCTATGGCTTGCCCAAAGTAATCCAGCCAGGTGCAAGTGGAGGAGTGGGGAATCAAACCCGGTTCTCCCAGATTAGGGTCTGCGCACTTAACCACTACACCAAACTGACTCTCAGTTTGCTATCTGTTATCCCACCCTTACTCCAAGGAACTCAAGGTAGCATATATAGATTGCTCTAGAGTTTTCCCTGGAAGTGATGTAGCAAGGCAGCCAGTTGAGCCTGGTAGCAAATTGGAAGCCCGTGTGGGTGGAACAAGACTAGGGTGATATAATCCCTACAACCAGCACTCTGGCCACAGAATTCTGCACCAACTGCAGCTTCCAGGGCAACCAACCCCATGTACAGCATACTGCACCATATTGCAGTAATCTAATCTAGATGTTACCAGGCCATGCACCACAATGGCAAAATCTTTTCAGCTCAGGAAGGGCTGCAGCTGGTTCACCAGCCAAAGACATCCCTGGCCATGGCTGCTACATGTTTATCCAACAAGAGGCCTGAGTCCAGGAGTCCCCCCAAGCTATGAACCTGCTCCTTTAGGGGACATGCAAACACATCCAGAACAGGGAATAACCCATTTCCTGGGTCAGACCTTCCCCTCTGCCAGTAACACCTCCGTTTTCTCTGTTATAGCCTCAGTTAACAATGCAAACAGTTGCAGGGTCATAGAAACAAAAGTTCATTAATAAGATAAAACCAAACACATAAAATATAAATGAAAAAGTATGGCCCTGTCCACACGAGCGAGATAAGCCGGATGGGAAGTGACACAAATTTGTGCCGGCGCAATTTGCACCGCTTTTGTGGGATCACACAGGTCCATGGACCTTTGAGGGAGAACCACCGCTGCGTGATCACACGCAGCCACGGGTGAGTTGGGTTTTTTTTCCCCCGGCCATTTTCAGTGCGCTTATCTGCTTCTACAAGGGATCGATGACTTGCCTCTCCACCCTTGAGGTCATCCGATGATGTGCATACCGGGATGGGAGGGGGAAAAAAACAAAAAGCCCGCTCTCCAATGCCACTTGTTTGCGCTGGCGCGATCACACCAGGAAAGGTCAGTTCTGGGCCGTCGCAAACCATTTGAGACTGCCTTTTCACTGGTAGCTAAATAAGCCGATTCCCCACCGGCTCAAAGCAGTTTGTGACACTTTGACACCGGCTGCAGGACGCTTCCCAGATGTGCTTGTGTGATCGCGCCACTTTGAGCCGGCGGGGAATCGTCCTTTTTGTGTCGCAAATGGGTGCGTATGATCGTGCCCTTTATATCCCTGGTGTAACTTTTCAGAAATGCTTTGTGAACTTAAGTCAAGCAGACCGATACACTCCACTGATATTGCTGTTCAGTTTTTCCCTTTCCTTTTTTTTTTTGTTTTGTTGTTACAGACTTTTGGTCAGACACACGATGTCTGAAGATGAACTTAGCTGTTGACTTGCAGATGAAATACTGGACCCAGCAATCTTTCACTCAAAGGTTTACCTGGTTATCAGTATTATGTGTTTTGAAGTGTACGCTGGCTGACAGGCCTTGAGGTGCTTGCCAAGTCATTCTGTCATATTCTTGGCTGTAAGTGAGAGTTTGTCGGGTATTTGGCTAGACGATTGAGCCCACTGAAAAATGAAAAGAGGCTGGCTCCAGACTTTATAAATGAGAAGTATGCATTGTTTGCAATTCAATTTGCAGAAACTTTGAGATCCCCTTTGTATGCTGCTGCTACCCCATGTAAGCCTCTTTCCTACATGGCTGGGAAATGGGAGTCAATTATTAAACAGCCAGTGTGGAGTAGTTGAAGAGCAAAGTTTGAGCCCAGTGGTACCTTTAAGACCAATAAAGCTTAATTCTGGGTATAAGCTTCCATATGCATGCACACTTCATCGGATACCTTCAAACAGTTTTCCTCAAGCCTTACATATAGGTAGAGAGAGGGTGTGGGGGGTTAGTCCAGGAAGGGCTAGTTAGAGTCAAGATGCATAAGTCGCTGAGTGATAAGTATAGCTGAGATTGGATTAAAGCAGTAGTCGATGACTGCAAATTAGCATACAAATACAAGAGTTAACAAACAGATGTGAGAAAGAAGTTTGGATCCAGTTGTACAAACTTTGTTTCCAAGACAAACAAAGTTCAGTTCCGGGTAAAAGCAAGAACTGAGAGACGTAGGCCCTTTCTGTACTCTCCTTTTAAGCCACGTTCACTGCAGCGTCCTCCAAGCAATTCTGCACTAAAATCGATTCCAACCTTCTTTTTATTCCAGTCCCCTCCCCATTTTGCATTACATTGCCTCCCTTCAGTGCCCAGTTTCAGCCTGCTATTGCCCTGGGTTATTTGGATGCTGTTTTGCTGTGGGCTTAAAGTGCCTTGACTCAAACACTGAGGTCGCGATCAGACAGGCAGTTCAATCCACTGTTGCCCCACCTCAAATTAAACCAGGTTATCTTGTGGCAGAGAGACCAGAGAAGCACCCCGTCTAGCATGCTTCAATGCCCTTTCACCCTTCCTTGCATGACCAGACAGCAGCATGCAGAGAGTCAGCCTGTTGGCCATTTTTTCAAAAATGCCAACAAGCACCCATGAGCATGCTGGGATATGCAGTTCATGGGGCTGTCTGTCATTTTCTTTTTAAAGTTAGTCCACAGAGCAAGCACACAAGTGGTGAAGAGACTGATGGGAAATGGGAGTTCACTGCCATCCTCCCTCTAATATTTTAAATTTACCCCTTCCCCAAATGATACTAAAAAGCTGAAGAACAGGGGTGTCTTTCTTTGAGAGTTATTCAAAAGAAAACAAGGTTTTGAGCAGCCCCCCCCCCGGGGGGGGGGGGAGAGGTGCATATATACAGTCATGCGATCCTCACTAACTAGGGGGAGAAACGGTGGCTGGAAAACAAGAGACCTGCCTGACGCTTTGGGTGCGCAACGGAGTGACCAGATGACAGGAAATCCGTTTTTGAAGCGGCTCAGACCAACGAGACCGAACTCTCTTAGGTATCAAAGAAGCAAGGGGAGGGGGGATGGAACGCAGATGACTAGGGCAAGGCAGACAGATGCTGCTGTCTGATGATGCACTTTAAATCCATAAGGGAACAGCAACGGTAACGGATCAAATTGGCCGTGTGAACACAACTTGAGAAAATCCGGAGTGGCAGGCAAATGCGGAAAGGACCTTAGCATGTGTAGATGCAGGGGTCCATTGGGGCCGGAGCGAGGCAGAGCAAAGCTCCGCCAGCTCAGGATTGGCCACTAGGGCAGCCACGGGCTGAATCAGATTCTCTAACCTGATTCAGCCCGCTGCCGAACTGCCGCCGAAATTCGGCGGCAACTTTAAAAGCCACTGGAGGGGAGGGGATTTGAGAGAGAGGCTCCAAACTTGCAGGGTAGCTGCTGGGGCCTCTTTTCGAAATACCCACCAAGTTTCAAGAAGATTGGACCAGGGGGTCCAATTCTACGGGCCCAAACAGGTTGCCCCAATTCCCTCCATTGTTCTCTATGGGAGGAAAAAAGTTAACATTTTTTCCCACCATAGAGAACAATGGAGGGGATGGGACAACCTGTTTGGGGGCCCTTTCCTCCAGCCCCTCATATACCCTATGAGTTTTTGCCATTGATTTCAATGGCCCATAGGGTATAATGGGGCTGAATCTGACATTCCCTTTCTGACACACTTCTGGTGATGTCAGGGGACGTGGCATATGCTAATGAGGTATGCTAATGTGTTATGCTAATGAGCTCCTGGACCTCTTTTTCTACGAAAGGACCCCTGTGTAGATGCACACTTCTTCCGATATATTGAAACAAGTTTCCTCAAGTGATACATATAGTTGGGAGGGGGGGGGTTTAGTTGCCAGCTAAGATTGGAATAATACAGTTGGTGAAGTCTGTGGATAGCAGCAAGTAGCATATAGATAATAAAAAGAGTTAACAACAGATATGAGAACTAAGTTTGAGTCCAGTGGCACCTTTAAGACCCACAAAGTTTAATTCTGGGTATGTGAGAACTCAGTGACTTAGCATGGGTAGAGAGATAAGAATCTGATATCTCTGTTAAGCTGTGGGGGGTTCCATGGTCTTGAGTGTTGTGATAACTTGTAATTCAGCAATCTCCCATTCCAGTCTGTTTCTGAAATTCCTTTGTAGTAGAACAGCTACTTTTAGGTCCCCCATTTAGTGCCTGGAGAGGTTGAAATGTTTTCCTACAGGTTTCTCAGTTTTGTGATTCTTGATGTCAGATTTGTGTCCCTTTATCCTTCAGTATAGGGGAAACAGGTCAAACCCTACCTTGAATTAAACTTTGTTGATCTTAAATGTGCCACTGGACTCAACCTTTGTTCTATTGCTTCTGACCAACACAGCGACCCACCTGAATCTATTTTCAGTGTGGGGTAGTTAGAGTGCTGGACTATGATCTGAGAGACCCACATTGGAACCTCTACTCTGCCGTGCAAGTTTGTTGGGTGACCTCTGGCCACTCACACATTCTCAGCCTAACCTACCTCACGGAGTTGTTTTGAAGATAAAATGGAGGGCAGGAGAATGATGTAAGCCATTCTGGGTCGTCACCAGGGAGAAAGGCAGGGTATAAATGAAGGAGATAAATAAATAAATTCAACCACATTCACAGAAGGCGCTTTCACACATGCTGAATAATGCGCTTTTAACACACATTAACAATTGTTTGCTACTGGATTTTTCCATTTCACAAGTAAACTCATTCAAAGTGCACTGAAAGTGGATTGAAAGTACATTATTCAGTATGTGTGAAAGTGGTCTTTCCCACTCTAGCCCTACAGACAGTACATACATTGAAACAGACACACATAGGCTGTGGTCATACACAGTGCACATCCTCTTTCAGTGCACATTCCAACTGGATTTTATTTATTTATTTATTTATTTATTTATTTACTTAGATTTATATCCCGCCTGACCAACACAAGCGGCTCTAGGCGGCTCACAACATTAAAATCAATACAACAAATATAAATTAGTACAATAAAATACAATACAATTAGCGGCAGTTACAAATAGAATTGGTAGCAATTTCAATACCAACACCAGGGCAACAACTACTCCCCACAGCCAGGAGGTCACCACCAACTGTTATACCGGGCCAGTGTGCTTCTCTGGCCACCTATCAGTGGCCATTTCCCCCAGCGGCGGCCCCAAAAGCCTGGCGGAAGAGCTCCGTCTTGCAGGCCCTGCGGAACTGCAAAAGGTCCCATAGGGCCTGATGTCTTCCAGGAGCTCATTCCACCAGTAGGGGGCTTTCACTGAGAAGGCTCTATTCCTGGTGGTAGCCAGCCTGGCCTCTCTCAGGCCAGGAAGGGCCAGGCGATGTTGCGTGCCTGACCACAGTGCTCTCTGGGGTATATACGGGGAAAGGCGGTCCCTTAGGTAGGCAGGCCCCTGGCCATAAAGGGCTGTGTGAACTGGCAAAATCCAGCTGGAAGGTGGATTGAAAGTGGATTATTTAGTGTGTGTGACTGCAGCCATAGTGGGGGAGCAGGCATAAGTATTTCGGATCACAGGCATGAAGTTAGGCAGATACTCTTCTTATGTTCATGGTCTCATAGCCAGTGATTGCAGGGGCTGGAGTGGCATCAGTGCTCTTTTGCCTGCTCCCTATACATGCACATTGTTTTCAACACATATAGAAACAATCAATACCCTTTCTCTCTCTGATAATAATTGTGCACAGTCCCACAGAATCAGTCCTCGCAACTTGTAGGGGATGGCACCACAGAGATGATCCCATGCGCCTACTGCATAGGAAGAGAATCATAGGCTGAGGACAGACTGGCAGTTTGCCCCGGGACAGCTGCGGGGGTGGAAGCTGCGCGGGGAAATGGGTGTGGGGTGTCCCGTTTGCACTGGTTACAGTACTGCAGGACCCTACCGGAGAGGAGGAGGAGCGGCACGTCCAGACCGCCGGCCATCCTCTGGAGACTCCTCTGCTGCGGCACGCAGCTTCTGGCTGGTCCGGTGAAGCACGGCTGTTTGCATAGCTGCAGCCACCGGAACAGCACGTCCACACTTCCACCACCGCTTCCTGTGCGCCATAGACCTGTCCACACCGGCAGGAAGCGGCAGCGGCGCACGCCCAGACAACCAGAGATCTGTTTCAAGGGGTCTCCAGCTGAAGCGGCACGACAGCACCTCGCGGACAGGTGAGTCCGCGCTGCCGACGGGGGACAGCTGCAGCAATGTGCACAGCCCCTCTTCCTCTGCTTTTAAAGCGGAGGCATAGTGGCCCACATTGGCAGTCTGTCCTCAGCCATAGATTGAGCTGATAGAATGAAATGAAATAAACTCATCGGCAAGTATGGTCTGGAAGACAAGGCTACAACAGATATGCACCTGTACTTCCCATTTTGGCCCAAATCCCGAATACAATAGCCTCTGCATAAGGAAGAAAACTCTCCTTCTGCTGCCTCTCTATCCTGTGCCAAAGTTGCTGTGGGCCAAGGTTCTACAGCCAGTTGAAAGGAAGGCCCCCAGTTTGAGCAGCAACCCACAAAACTATCTACTAGTGATCTGCTGACAAAGTGGCAAAGCTCCTCTACAGGAGGTGCGGGCCTCTCAAAAATGTTTAATTATGTTTGGGGGTCTTGGAAAGGGTATGGTTTTCGTTATCCTGAATTTTTTGGGGTGTTGATGTCATTCTAGAAATCCATTTTGGAGATATTTGGGGGGTTCAGGAGTAATGGCACCTGAAAACCATGCCCTTTACCAGCCTCACCTTTACCAGCCTTCCCAGCCTTTACCATGACTCACCTTTACCAGCCTTCCAAGCTTGGTGAGGATTGGATTTACAGGGTCCAAGTTACGGTCTCCCAAAGAAGGAGCCCCATCCTCCATTGTTTCCAATGGGGCAGAGAGACTGCGTGGCTCATATTTCTGAGTCCAGTGCACACCCAAACCCCAGCAGCAGAGAGTAGATCACAGGCGGGATGGGTGGGGTATATAAATGTGGGTCCTCTGGGCACCCCATAGCTAAGCCCAGTGTGCTCAGTGTGAGCAAAGCAATTGGGTGGGTCAGAACCCTGAATCCACCTACCTATACCCAAATCCCAGCAACAGAGAGCAAATCACAAGCAATGAATCTCATCAGCAGAGAGCAGATCACAGGCAGAAAGCAAAGCAATGACCCTCTCTCAATTTACCAGCCAACAAAGAAGAGGGTGGGTGCATAGCTGTGGAATATATATCCTTCTGTGCCCATAGAGCAGAATGGGAACTCTGTGATTGGCTGCCAGCAGGGTCTGTTAAGATCTAGGCTTCTGCTGGTGTTTCCAAGGCTGTAGAGTTCCATCCCACTTGTTGCCTTAGAGTTTTGTAAACAGTTTAATTGATCGGCACCAGTCTGTCTCTGTTCACAAACCACCAATTTGGTGTAGTGGTTAAAGAGCACAGACTCTAATCTGGGAGAACTGGGTTTGATTTCCCCCTCCTCCACATGCAGCTGCTGGTGTGACCTTGGGTCAGTCACAAGTTCTTTCAGAGCTGTTCTCTCAAGGGCAGTTCTCGAGAGAGCTCTCTCAGCCCACCTACCTCACAGGGTGTCTGTTGTGGGGATGGGAAGGAGATTGTAAGCCACTCTGAGGAAGCTAAATGGAAAGGGGGCACAGGTAGTATTCTCTTTGATCCTTCTGTCATAGGGAGGGGAATACAATGGGAACAGATGATAATGGAGGTGAACCACTGGCTGTGTTGGTGGTGCCAGAAGGAGCAATATGGATTCTGGGACCACAGGCTAGGTTTTCTGGACAACAACCAAGTAGCACGCAATGGACTTCACCTGTCAATATCAGGGAAGAATGTGCTTGACAGAAACCTGGAGAGATTCATCAAGAGGACTTTAAACTGACACCACATGTGGCAGGAGATGACCAACATAGGGATTTAAATGAAGGAGAGCAAACAACAGAGGCCCACCAGGGAGGGCCAGATCTAATGGAACCAAAGGTGCAGGGCTTCAAGTGTCTATGTACCGTTGCCCAAAGCTTGGGCAATAAGAAGGAAGAGCTTGAACTTCTAATGCAGACAGAGGGATATGATTTAGTAGGCATTACAGAGACTTGGTGGGATGATTCCCATGACTGGAATGTAGTAGTGGATGGATATGAGTTGTTCAAGAAAAACTAAAAGGGGGACTTTGGGGGGTGTTACTGGAGGCAGGGCTATTTTGGGGGCGGAATGCACAGGAACAGAGTTCTGGCTGGCTTCTGAGTTGACCACAACTACAGCCTCCCCCTCCCCAGGTTCCCCAGGTACCTCGCAAGCTGCCGGGCACCTGGGGAAGCCCGATCCAGAAACTGCCATCTTCCTTTGGGTTCCCCATGTGCCCCACAAGCCGCAGGGCACCTGGGGAAGCCAATCCTGGGAAAGAGCTGTGCTGTCAGGGGGTGTGGCCTAATATGCTAATGAGTTTCTGCTGTTGGGTAGGGCCTATTATGCTAATGCATCTCTGCTGTTGGGTAGGGCCTATTATGCTAATGAGTTCCTGCTGGGCTTTTTCTACAAAAAAAAAGCCCTGACTGGAGGGATGTCATCACGTTGGGGAGTGGCAGCCCCCACTTCTCCCCAGCAGCACTTAAATGTTGCTGGGAAGAGGAGGGAGGCCATACGAGCCTGCTGCGCTCCAAGCCCCAAATTCAGGACTCGGAGGGCAGCCATGTGCCCCTGCCTTTTCCCAGCAGTGCTTAAAGGGCTTTAAATGCAGCTGGGAATGGGGAGGGTGGCCGTGTGAGCCTGCTGCGCTCCGAGCCCTGAAGTCAGGACTTGGAGCACAGCCGTGCGACCCCTGCCTCTCTCCAGCAGCACTTAAAGGGCTTTAAATGCTGCTGCTGGAAAGTGGGGGGAGGTGCAGTAGTCCCTCTTGGGGGCGGGGCTTTCCTTCCACCAGCCAGCTGGCTGGTGGCGGTAAAGAGCCCTCCCCAATCAGGAAAACCCAGAGGAACCAGGGGATCTGGCAACCCTAAGTGAGTTCTTGGTCCACAGTCCAGGAATTCCTTGTTCTTTCTGAAGTGTACACTATATCAGATATTAGGATTTTTCTATATGTTATTGGGTATTGGTGTTGAATATATGCTGTTGAGTTTTACTTGTTTATGGTTTTAGAGTTAATAAATACTTTCAGTTTAAGGCAAGTGTTCTTGCTGTGTTTCTCTCCCTTTGGAGGCCTGAGTTTCCTAGCCAAACTCCACCCACCCACAGGGGTGTAGAGTTTAAAAACTCGGGGGGGGGGGCTCTTCTGTGTGTGTGCGCCCGCCGGGACCATGTCTCCGCTGCCTCCCCCCTGCCTGACCGCTCCTGCTTCCATCCCTCCCTCTGTCCATCCAGGGGCCAGCTGGGCATTTGCTTAGCTGGCCTCTGGACAGACGGATGGCGGTTTGGAGTGGCCAGGCTGGGGGGGAGAGAGAGACGGCGGCGGCCCTAGGAAGGGCCAAGGGAGGCACGGCAGAGGGTGCACCATTTCCCGGGGCGGCTCAGTCCCCCCCGAGAAATTTAGGGGGTGGCTCGAGCCCTCGAGCCCCCCGTAGTTGATGCCTATGCCCACCCATAGAAAAGAACTCTAATGGGTTTGGGGATCCCTGGAAGAGGCCTGGAGCCCTAAAATTCCCCTATACCCCATGATGTTCTGATGGGTAAACTAGAGGACTGTGGACTGGACTGTGGGATAGTTAGGTGGATCGGGAACTGGTTAGAGAGCCACACTCGGAGAGTAGTTATCAATGGCATTTAATCAGAATGGAGGGAGGTGTCCAGGGGGGGTGCCACAGGGCTTGGTTCTGGGCCCGGTACTTTTCAATATTTATATAAATGATCTGGATGAGGGTATGGAGGGGCTACTCATTAAATTTGCAGATGACACCAAATTGGGAGGAGCAGCAAACACACCAGAAGATAGAGATAGAAATCATTGAGATCTGAACACACTGGAAAAGTGGGTAGATGTGAACAAGATGCAATTTAACAAGGATAAGTGCTGAGTTCTACATTTGGGTAACAAAAATGAGGAATACACATACTGGATGGGGATACACTTCTGAGTAGCAGAGTGGGTGAACAAGATCTTAGAGTACGGGTGGACCATAAGTTAAATATGAGCAGCCAGTGTGATGCAGCAACAAAAAAAAAGGCTAATGCAGTCTTGGGGTGTATCAACAGAGGCATAACATCCAAATCGCAAAATATCATAGTCCTACTGTGGACTGCATTGGTCAGTCCGCACCTGGAGTATTGTGTGCAGTTCTGGAGGCCTCACTTCAAAAAGGATGTGGACAGAATAGAGTGGGTGTGGAGGAGAGAAATGAGGATGAACAGAGACCTGGAGACCAAGTCTGGAGAAGTGGAAGTTGAGGGGAGGGGGCACAATTACTCTCTTTAAGTATTTGAAGGGCTGAGAGGAAGGCAGGGAGATGTTCCTGTTGGCAGCAGAGGATAGGAATCACAAGAATGGGCTTAAATCAAGGACGGGAAAGGAAAAACTTTTTTACAGTAAGAGTTGTTCAATGGTGGAATCAGTTGACTACAGAGGTGGGGAGCTCCCCCCCACTGGCAGTCTTGAAGCAGCGACTGGACCAGCACTTGTCAGGGATGCTCTAGGCTGATCCTGCATTGAGCAGGGGGTTGGACTAGATGGCCCGTATGGCCCCTTCCAACTCTGTGATTCTATGATTCTTTAAAGCCCTTCATGACTTATTTTTGAAGGACCAACTTTTTTGTGCACCAGCTATGGTCATCAGGCAGCCATCTGATGGTGACTTAGGGTGACTTACCTGGCATCAACCTAGGCTTTTTTTTATCATGGCTCTGGCTCTGTGGAATGAGCTCCGTGATGAGATGAGAGAGTCCTCCTCCTTCAGGAGGAGCTGCAAGACCTCCCCTTTTTCCTGGGCTTTTGAGGGGTTTTGAGTAGCAGGTATCTTTTAAGAGAGCACAGATTTGGGTCTTTGTTATGTACTGGGACTGAAACACTGCAGAACTGTGCCTCCAGAGACTAGTGAGCTTGGAGCACAATAGCCCACTAGGATTCTGGCAGTAACCCATCAAGAAGTAATGTTATGCAGGGCTCATTTTGTAGCAGGAGCTCCTGTGCATATTAGGCCAAACCCCCTTGATGTAGCCAATCCTCCAAGAGCTTACAGTAGACCCTGTAAGAAAAGCTCTGTAAGCTCTTGGAGGATTGGCTACATTAAGGGTGTGTGGCCTAATATGCAGAGGAGCTCCTGCTACAAAATGAGCCCTGATGTTATGTAAATAACCTATGGTTGGGAATGGGTGGGTGTGGCAACTGCATGCTATTTAAACAGGGCATTTGGCCCTGTTCTTCAGACTTGCTGTGGCTGAAATCACAAATAAAGCTGAACTGATCACTAGCAGTGATCCATGGAACCCACTATTTAACTGTCTTGTTATTTAATCTTTGGTTCTAGCTAGAGGTGTTTTAACTATTGTAAGCTGTCTTGAAGCAAGAGGAAAGGAAGGATACACATGTTTTAATTAATTAATAAATAAACAGACAATATTGAAAGAACAATTCATCAGTTGCTTAAATACAAGTTGACTGCAGCCAGAATAATATGGGCAACAACAAAAACTGGAGAGGCACAATGGCAGAATATGCAATCGGGGCCAAATTAACTGTGAGGCTTCTGCTCGAAGTAGTCAAGGATCAGACCTTTGTTGATCAAACACAGTTCTTTATTTCCTATTACTACATTACTACAGGTCCTCGGATTATTGTCAGAGATAAAGCATACAATAGAAGCAGGACTAATATACCCTCTTGCACAATTCGAATTACCCATAGGTAACCAATCACAAGGAGGGAAAAACCGCGGGCTAAAAGGTCCTTTGACCGTTTGCTTCCCACAGGAAAAAGGTTAGGTGTGAAGCTGTAAATTTCCCTTCTTCCACCAGACCCCATAGATGTATCCATCTTCGCATAACAAATAGCCAAGCCAAGGTCTTCACACGTTGATAAGAAACTGGTTCTTGTCTTCCCAGCAGGGAGGAAAGGAATGCGGAGGCGCGGGGGTGAGAGGCCGATTGTTCTCATGCCTTAGAGTCGCCACCCTCCTGGACAAATGGTTACATTGACCAGACTCGGGCAGAGCCATAAACCCAGGGTCACCAAGACAAGCAAAAGGAACGTTACATAGGGGGGTGAGGGCAGGCTACATAGGTTACATTGGCAATAAGCAAGGTTACATAGGCAAACAGGGGTTGCATAGCAAATACAGATATAGCGGTACATGGCATAGAAATCCTTGTTAGAATCGGTAGATTCTGACACTCTGCCACCCGAAAAATCTAATCTACCCCGGTTTATCTGGAAAGCGTTTATGAAAAGCTTTAACTAGTTTAGGAGCATGAACATTGTCAGAAAAAACCCACTCATTTTGTTCAGGACCAAAATCTACTCACTTGACTAGATATAACAAGCGGCCCCTACGCATTTTTGAATCCAGGATCTCGGAAGTCTCAAAATGGGGTGCCCCCTCCTTCATCAGTGGAGGAGGAGTCGGAGGAGTTGGATGCCAGGCATTCGGCCCAGGATTCTTCTTCAACAAGCTGAAATGAAAAACAGGGTGCACAGAACTCAGTGATTTAGGTAGTTCCAGTTCAAAGGACACATCAGAAATTTTGCGCAACACTTTGTAAGGGCCCACATATTTCCACCCCAGCTTCCTGCTGGTTGTAGACCATGTATGTTCTTAGTCGACAGATAGACCGAGTCTCCTGGCTGGAGATCCCAACCTTCCGCCCTTCCTCGGTCTGCATATTTTTTGTAATCCTCTTTGGCTTTGTCTAAGGTCTTAGCAATTAACGGCCACGAACCCTGCAGTTTGGCCCACCATTGTTTAAAGTCTGAAATCCGACCCTCCGGCGTCTCCTCCAAAGTGGGCAGGGGTTTTCCTTTGAAGCCTCCTACTGCCATGAAAGGGGACACGCCCGTGGAGGAATGAATAGCATTGTTATAACTATATTCTGCAAATGGTAGCAACTCTACCCAGTTGTCTTGAAGGTAATAAGTGTAACATCTCAGAAACTGTTCCAAGATTTGATTGGTTCGTTCGGATTGGCCATCGGTTTCTGGATGGTAACCCAAGCTCATGGCCGGTTCAATGTCCATCATTTTTAAAAGCTCCCGCCAGAAGTTGGCAACGAATTGGCTGCCCCTATCGGATACCACACATTTAGGGAAGGCGTGTAGTTTAATCACGTGGGTAAAAAATGCCTTCGCCAGTCCTTTAGCAGTAGGCAACTGTTTGAACGGGGTAAAGTGAGCTTGCTTCGAGAACATGTCCACCACCACCCATTTGACTGTTTTCCCCTTCAAGGGTGGCAAGTTGGTAATGAAATCCATGGCTATCGCTTCCCAGGGTCGAGAGGGGGTGGGGAGTGGGTGTAGCAATCCGGGAACTTTTCCCCCTCTCCTTTTGCACATCAAGCAGGTTTGGCAAGCAGTGACAAAGTCGGACACGTCCTTGCGCATGCGCGGCCACCAGAATTGCCGTTGGATTAAATTAAGGGTTTTTAGAAACCCAAAATGTCCCGCCAACCTTGATGAATGACAAGTCAGTAAAATATCTTTTCTTCGAGCTCGGGGCACCACGAGTTTGTCCCCATGGTACCAACACCGGTTATCGCTACGGGAGCATTCCTCTAAGCCCTCTAGCTCTTCTGTTTCTTCCGGGGAATAGTCCCCCCCCATTTGTCTTCCCAGGCCTCTACTGCTGTCTGCTTGCTCTGGCTTCGGGTAGTGACGGCCCCTCCCAACTGCTGAGGAGAGAACATTGAATCAAACACTTCCTCCCTTTGACTCTCATGTTGGGGTAACCTGGATAGAGCGTCTGCTAACGAATTGGCCTTCCCGGGGAAATGTTTGAGCACGAAGTTAAACTTTGAGAAAAAATCGGCCCACCGAAGTTGCTTGGCGTTTAGGGACCTCTGGGTGCGCAGTGCCTCTAAGTTTTTGTGATCGGTCCAGATCTTGAAGGGGGCCTGCGCTCCCTCCAGCCAGTGCCTCCAGGTGGTTAGAGCCAGACGTATGGCCGCGGCTTCTTTATCCCATACCGATCAGTTCCTCTCTGTCTCATTAAACTTTTTCGAAATGTAAGCTAGAGGGTGTAATTTATTATCTGACCCCCTCTGAAGGATGCCCCCCCCCATGGCCACATCGGATGCATCTACATGGATTACAAATTCCTTAGTTTCGTCCGGATGGGCCAGGATGGGCTCTGAGGTGAATAGTTTCTTCAAAGTCTCGAACACTCTCTGGCAATTCTCTGACCAAGCTATTCTTTCCCCTGGCTTTCCCGCCTCCAGGCCCCTCCCTTTAGTTTTTAGGAGTTCTGTCAATGGGAGGGTGACCGTGGCAAAATCTTTTAGGAAGGTGCAGTAGAAGTTGCAAAACCCTAATAGACTCTGCAGTTGCTTTCTAGTCCGCGGCGCCTCCCACTGTACCACCGCCTCTACTTTGGCAGGGTCCATTTCCAACCCCTTCTGTGAAATGCGATACCCCAGGAAGTCCACTGACTCTCGGTTGAATTCACATTTGGATAGCTTAGCATACAATTGATTTTTTAACAGCGTAGAAAGCACCTCCCGGACCAGTTTTACATGCTCTTTCTTATCAGTCGAATAAATCAAGATATCATCTAAGTAACATAACACCCCCTTGAATAAATGCTTGTGCAACACCTCATTAATCAGGCTCATAAAAACTCCCGGCGCGCCACTTAAGCCGAATGGCATCACCAGGTACTCGAACTGACCCAGTGGTGTGTTAAAAGCAGTCTTAAACTCATCCCCCTCCCGGATGCGCACGCGAAAATAAGCATCTCGAAGATCCAGTTTGGTAAACACCTTCCCTTTGGCTGCCTCCGTTAGCAAGTCCTTTATGAGGGGGAGGGGGTAGGCGTTGGAAGCCGACACTGCATTCAGACCCCTATAGTCCGTGCACAGTCGCAGCCCACCGTCTTTCTTCTTTCTGAATAAAACGGGTGCCACGAAAGGGGATTTAGCGGGGCGGATGAAACCGCGCTCCAAGTTCTTGTCTAGAAACTTCCTTAGTTCCTCCCTCTCTGAGGGACTCATGGAGTAGAGCTTTCCCTTGGGTAGTTTCTCCCCTGGGAGTAATTCTATAGCACAGTCTGCTAATCGGTGAGGGGGCAACTCATCGGCTTTGGTTTCACTGAACACTCCCATCAAGTCCCGATATTCCTTGGGCACGGCTGAGGGCACCACTGCGAGAGCTGCCACCAACAAGGGGGCCGGGGGGCCCGATCCCCATCTCGGGTCCCACTTATGCTGGTGGCATTTTTCATCCACCCACGAGATCTTTCCCTCGCTCCACCTAATGTATGGGTCATGGGCACTCAGCCAAGGACTCCCCAGCACCATGGGGAATTGGGTGTTGGGGGTGCTAACAAATGCCCTTTTTTCCCGATGTTCCCCCGTCCCCACTATTAATCGCTCAGTCTTGGCCACACACGCCTCCTTCATCTCTGAGGCATCCATCTGTGTGAACGTGAGTGGCTCCCCTAGTGGGGTGACTTTGGGGCCTATCCTGTCCACCACTAAGGGGCTAATTAAGTCTCTGGCGCACCCTGAGTCGATTAAGGCACGCACTCACACATGGGTCCCAGTCCCAGGGGCTATCACAGTCATTATCATATATAATAAGGGGCCAGGGATGTTCACCGGGGATGGCGCGTCGGGGTTGGGGACCTGCAGCTCTGCGCCGTTCACTGCAGGTTGTTGGAGTTTCCCGACAGCTGAGCCTCCGTCAGTTCCAGCTCTCCTTGCTCGCTCGCAGCCCCTTCCAGCTGTAATGCCCGAGGTTTGAACGAGGTCTTCCCTTTGCTGGGGGTGCTCCCCACCACCGGGGTGGAGGTCTTGGGGACCTTTCCACTCCCGCGGGGGCACGCCGAAGCGTAGTGGCCACTCTCACCACATCTCATGCAGAGCCCCTGCCTGAACCGGTTGTCTCGGATTTCCTGGACGCTGAGTTTGGGCTTCGTCTTCTGGGCAACCTTGCCCTGGGCAGCTGCCGAAGTTCCCATCTTGATGAGGGTGAACCGCTCTTCCACGTCAGCCGCCGCTCTCATCCAGGTGGCCAAGGAACCGGGTCTCCCTCCTCGCAGCACCATCTCATACACCTCTGGGTTGAGGCCCTCTCGATACTTCTCGATGAAGAGGTCTTGGGTCCAACCGTGGATCTTGGCTGCTATACGCCGGAACTTGTCGGTGTATTCCCTCATGGAGGACCGCCGCTGGGTCAGCCTTCGTAATTGGTTCCGCGCCTTCTCCTCTCCCAGGGGGTCCTCGTAGTGTTGCCTGAGGGCCCACATGAAATTGTGCACAGAGCGCAATTCAGGCCCGGGGGCGTTGTGCAGGCTCACATACCAGTCGCTGGTAGTGTACCTCAGCTTGGACCCGATGTAGCCAATCTGGTCCCTCTCGGTGGGGTAGAAATGTCCCCAGGTGTCTAGGAACCTCTCGATTTCTATGAGGAAGAACCGTAACTTCTCTGGGTCCCCAACGAAAGTAGCCATCAATGGGTCGCTGGGTGCCTGACAGATCATCTGCCCTGCGGGTGCTGGGACCAGGGCGGGCAAGGGCATCGGGCGCGGGGCGACTGGGGGAGCCTGTGGCAGCACTGGCTGTGGGACGACTCCAGCGGGAGCTCCCCCGGGGGGAGCCGGTTGCGGCGGGGCTCCCCCGCCTGGGGCTCCGATCCCTCCTGGGACTGCCCGGGCTGCCTGGATAGCGGTCAAAGTGTCTCTGAATTGGAACTGCAAGTCCAGGGCTACTTCTCATAGTTCCGTGGTGAGCTGCATTCGCAAATCCCCCATCATGCGATCTAGGGCCTGGGTCGGGTCCTCTCCGTAGAGATCGGGACCGTAGGTCACGCTCCTCTCCTCGTCCAGAGGTGGGGGTCGCCAGTCTCCTCTGTAGATCGTCTCGCGCTCATCTTCCAGGAAGCTCGGCCTCCCGTACTCGGTGCGGTCTCCCTGGATCGAGACCTGCACTCCTTTCCGATCGTGGACCCACGAGTCGACTGTCCCATGGCCGAAATTGCTCCATGAGTACCTCGGGGTCACGCTCTGATGAGGAGGTGGTCGCGGGATGTAGTAAGCCCCTTGAGCCGTAGTCACTGGCACTTCGGGCTCCCCACTGCCTCCTCCAGCTCCGGCACCCTGGTCCGCTGGGGTCACCGGTTGTTCTTCGGTTGTAGGGATGGGAATAATACCGTCGTCCGACATGGTCAGGAACGGCCAAGTCCCAGTCACAGATCTCTGACAATCTGTGAGGCTTCTGCTCAAAGTAGTCAAGGATCAGACCTTTGTTGATCAAACACAGTTCTTTATTTCCTATTACTACATTACTACAGGTCCTCGGATTATTGTCAGAGATAAAGCATACAATAGAAGCAGGACTAATATACCCTCTTGCACAATTCGAATTACCCATAGGTAACCAATCACAAGGAGGGAAAAACCGCGGGCTAAAAGGTCCTTTGACCGTTTGCTTCCCACAGGAAAAAGGTTAGGTGTGAAGCTGTAAATTTCCCTTCTTCCACCAGACCCCTTAGATGTATCCATCTTCGCATAACAAATAGCCAAGCCAAGGTCTTCACACGTTGATAAGAAACTGGTTCTTGTCTTCCCAGCAGGGAGGAAAGGAATGCGGAGGTGCGGGGGTGAGAGGCCGATTGTTCTCATGCCTTAGAGTCGCCACCCTCCTGGACAAATGGTTACATTGACCAGACTCGGGCAGAGCCATAAACCCAGGGTCACCAAGACAAGCAAAAGGAACGTTACATAGGGGGGTGAGGGCAGGCTACATAGGTTACATTGGCAATAAGCAAGGTTACATAGGCAAACAGGGGTTGCATAGCAAATACAGATATAGCGGTACATGGCATAGAAATCCTTGTTAGAATTGGTAGATTCTGACATTAACAAACCATATAAATAAAAGACCAGTCAGAGAATTTGAAAAAAAAGATGGTGAAATTACTATGCGTATTATAAGTAAAGATGAAAAATGCATGACTTGTATTAAAGTTAATACAATGCTTTTTGTTTTTCATCAGTATAATGATAGCTTAGGCACTAATATAACTAATATAGTTACAGTTGTTATAGATAATACTTCGTTGTTATTGTTCAGTCTCACAGTCGAGTCCGACTCTTCGCGACCCCACGGACTACATCATGCCATGCCCTCCTGTCTTCTGTCGTGCTCCAGAGTTTGTTTAATTTCATGCTTGTTGCAACGACACTGTCTGACCATCTCACCCTTTGCTGTCCCCTTCTTCTTGGACCTTCAATCTTTCCCAGCATCAGGGTCTTCTCCAGGGAGTGCTCCCTTCTCATTGGGTGGTCAAAGTATTTGAGCTGCAGCTTCAGGATCTGGCCTTCCAGGGAACAGTCAGGGTTGATTTCTTTTACGGTTGACTGATTTGATCTCCTTGCAGCCCAAGGGGCTTGTGTTCTCGGAAATAATGCTACATTCAAGACCATAAAAATAGTTTCTGATCTACCGTATTTTCCGCTCCATAAG
Source organism: Lepidodactylus listeri (assembly GCA_029233225.1). Lineage (NCBI taxonomy): Eukaryota > Metazoa > Chordata > Lepidosauria > Squamata > Gekkonidae > Lepidodactylus > Lepidodactylus listeri. The sequence continues at coordinate 103,304,258 of JARCFY010000008.1, forward strand.
ATGCACTTTTCCTCCCCAAAAAAGTGGGGGGGGGAAGTGTGTGCGTCTTATGGAGCGAATATGGAGCTTTTCTTACCTGTAACAGGGCTCTTTCTTTAGCAGGAACGCAGGGGAACGCCATTCAGGCTGGCATCCCAGCCTTCCCTGCCCCTCCCTGCTGGGCCTGAGTTGTTAAGACTTAAAAGGGAAACGGCAGGAAAAACCCCACCAGGCTAAGTACTCTTTCCCTTTAAGTGCTTTAGGACAGCCAGCAGCAGAAAGCCCTGCCCACAGATTAAGCTCGGTGGCTACTTTGCACAGAAAGGCCTGGCTTTGCATGGCATGCCGACCTCTCTCTTCTTTCCTTTCTCTATCTTCCTTCCTTCCTTCCTTTCCTTTTTTCTGTCTGTCTATCTGTCTTTCTGTCTCTCTCTCTGTCCCCACCTTTCTTTCTTCCTTTCTCTCTCTCTCTCTCTCTTTCTGTTTCATTTTTTCCTGTTTTCCTCCTCTAAAAACAAGGTGCGTCTTATGATCAGGTGCGTCTAATGGAGCAAAAAATACGGTATATATGGATCTACTTTGTTGTCCTTTTTATATTTAGAAATGCTTTTAAAATGTACTTTTTGATTATAGTTTGATTATGACAGTCGTAGTGGTATTAAGATGTAATGGAACATATAATGCAATAATTGTCTAACAGTTAATATTAATAGTAACTAATGATAATAAAGGCTAGGCTTCAATAATAAATGTATACAGTATGCAAAAACCTTCCGAATACTATGTATTTTAAATTGTTATGTTAAATGCTCTATATTTATTCTGATGTTGATTGTTCTCCTCGTTATGAATACGTTATAGATTATTATATCTATATTTTCCTTTCCCCCTTGTTTTTCTATATCCCTATTTTATTTTAAAATAACAACAATAATACAAAAGCTATTAAAATAAATAAACAAACTTAATCTAGCCCCATCCTGGCTACAGCCCTGCTGGAAGGAGTTTCAGGAAGACAGGGAATTTAAAGGGCAGAATGTCCAGAGGCGAGATGGCTTAAGGAAGGTGCAGAGCAATCAACCCAGGGTAACAAAGAGGACTCGGGAGTTAGAAAATAAGTCCATGGAGAAAAGGTTGAAAACGCTGAGAATTTTTAAACTAGAGAAGTGTAGGGGTGTCAAATCTGGGTTGGGAAATTTTGGGGGTGGAGCATGTGGGGAGCAGGGCTTGGGGAAGGGAGGGACCTCTGCAGAGTATGATGCCTTAGAGTCCACACTCCAAAGCAGCCATTTTCTCCAGGGGAACTGATCTCTGTAATGTGGAGATCAATTGTAATTCCAGGAGATCTTTGGGCCACACCTGGAAGTTGAAAACCCTAGAGAAGAGTATAGGGAGACATGATTGCACTGAAGGGCTGTCACATGGGGAAAAAAACAAAGACTTTCAGATTTCAGAAGGTGGACAGATAGAATGGATTTAAGTTGCAAGAGGGTAGATTTTGGGTGACTATGGCTGTGGTCACATGCACCAGTTGAAGCGGAGGGGAAGAGAGCCTATTTCCTCCAGAAAAATTTGACACACAGTTGCTAGGTCACAGATCCCTTTGAAGCTGCAGGCTCAGCCTGTCATTGTGTGATCCAACCAACTGTTGGTGAGCTGTTTTTTTTTTTGGGGGGGGGGGGTTGTTTCTCTTGTGCATAAACAAGGAATTGCACCTCAGCACTGAGGGCCCCCTTTGGAGTATACAATGATATGCATACTGCGAAGGGGGGATATCCAGCACAGAGTCGGGATGGCATGATCAGACCATCCCAATAGCATGAGAGCGTGCTTGAGCAATCATAGAGGGGAAAGTCCGTCTGTGCAAGCATCGGCAAGCATTAGGACCAGACTTTCCCTGGTGTCTTTTAACTCTGCTTCGTGGCATAGCAGCACGGGTTGCCAATGACTGTGGGACGCTTCCCAGATGTTGCTGTCTGATTGCTCCCTTTAGATCCGTCAGGCATTCACACCTATGTCAGATCTAAAGGAGCGTGTGATCACAGCCTATCAGGAGAAACTTCATAATACTAACAGCAGTTCAGCAATAGAAACAACAATGGGGGGGGGATGGACCCCTTCCTTTTGGGGGGTCTTCAAGCAGAGGCTCAGCACAAGGATATTCTAGCTTTGGATTTCATGCATGGAGCTGGGGGGTCGGACTGGATGCCCTAGAAGGCCCCTGGCAACTGCAGGACTCCATGGCTGTATAATGAAATGAAAAGCGTGTAGCTGAAGGAAGGCAGGTGGGAGACCAAAGACATAGGGAAAGTACATGTGGTAGGGTAGGGAGCAACATAGCCAGTTCTTTTTCTGCAGCTGTATTGTTTCTATGTATCAATATATTTAAGTAACAGATCCTTAGAACAATGTGAAGTGCACAAGCTAATAAATGCACGCTCTAGTTTGACACGAACGGAAATATCTGTGTGCAATTTAGACAGGAAAATGAAAAACAACAACCAAGAGCCAACTCCAGTCAAGATTAAGCACTTATAACTACCTCTGATTTCAATTTTAACTATAGTCTTAATTCACTCTTTGAAATCACAAGGATATATAAATGCTCAACTTTGGCTAGATCGTGCCCCAAGCATAAACCTGCTCTAATAGCAGTCCCACAGGGACTCCGCTCCAGGCTTTCTCTTTTTTCTGCCTAATAGCCAAGGCTGACCATACTTCAACAATAACTCACTTTGAAAAATGGAGGATTTAATTCAATCTTGAAGATCCACTGCTGAGCTGGCACAAAGCAGGGAAGAGAATTCTCTTCCTGTCAGATGTCATTAGGCAAGTGTTTCAAAAACAGGGATGTCTGTCCACCACTCATATCAAGTAGTTACACAAAAGCATCTGAGCAACTGCTGCTGCTGACACTAGGAGTTCCAGAGTTGAATGGCCATGCACAGCAGTTCTGCTCTTTTCTAATTAACCTAAAGGGGGAAGAGAAGGGAGGCATGCATCTTCCTGCCTTTTGAAGGGAGACCGTCATCAGTGAGATGCCAATCACAAACAGGAGGAAGGCTTGACTTCTGCTTCATGTCCCAGGTGGGACTGCCCTTGAAGACAGTTCAGAAGCTCTAAGTAGTCCAGAATGCAGCAGCAAAATTGCTGGCTGGGGTAGACTACTGGCAACATTTCAGTCCAACATTTCAGAAGATAGCAATCTTCAGTTGCTATCTTGTTGCTTCTGGATACATCACTGTTTTTGACCTCTAAAGCCCTGATGACTTGAGTTCTGGATAGTTAAAGGGCCACTCATCCGCAGATAGACTTGCCTGGACAAGGTAGCCAACCATCCATGGACTTCCTGTTAAAATCTACTCCCCCCTCCCCTACTTCCAATGTTGTTTCTGGGAGTCAGCAGACCCCCCCCCCCATTGATATGACTGGTGTCTGCAGTTGGATGGAGGAGTTAGTGGAAATTGGTGCTCCCTCTTCTGAAGTTTTCAAAATTATGTGGTTAGATACAAACCATTGTCACCTTCATCTCAGAACCTTTTTCATGTCCCTGTGCCTTCTGAGGTAAGGTAGGTAGCCATATGAGATGTGGAAACTGCCAGTGTGCTGTAGTGATTAGAGTCCTGGGTGACCATGGGCCAGTCACTAGCTTTCTCAGGCTAACCATACTAGTGGAATGAGCTCCCAGAAGAGATCAGGGCCCTGCAGGACCTTTGTCAGTTCCGCAGGGCCTGCAATATGGAGCTCTTCCACCAGGTTTTCAACTTTCCACTCTCACCACCACTGAGTCACAGAGTGACCAACTGAAGAACATTGAATGTGTCAATTTATGTAATTAATATGCCATCTTGTGTCACTAGTACGCCATCCTATGTAATTAGTGAAATACTGATAGCACTTTATTATTATTATCATCATCATCATTCATACTTTGTACATAATTCATAAATAACAGTTAAAACCAATACAATCATCTAAAACAATTTGGTTACAGTAATGATAATGATAATGATCATCATCATTATGATGATGATCATTATCATTACTGTAACCAAATTGTTTTAGATGGTTTTATTGGTTTTAACTGTTATTTATGAATTATGTACAAAGTATGAATGAATGTAAGCCGCCCTGAGCCTGCTTTGCAGGGAGGGTGGGGTATAAATCAAACAATAAAAATAAAATAAAATAACCTGATCGGAGTTCTTTGGAGGAAGGCTGAGATTAAAAAATGTACTCAGAGAGGGCCCTTTCAGTAACTGCCCCCCCCCCAGCTATGGCATACCCACCCCCACTCCCTGTCCCTGGTGCCACCATTCAGCCACAGGATCAAAACTTTTTTTAAAAAAAAACAACAGCTGGCTTTTAATTGAGCAATATGTGGTTTGGTCGTTCTTAGGATTTTAGTTAGCTGCTGTCTGTTGATTACTTATTGCTGTTAGTTTCTCTGCTGGTTTAAAGTTGGGGTTTTTTTTTTTTAGAAAGTCTGGTGGAATTGTTTCATTTATTTCTGATTATAGTTATCATATGGAACTTTTAACCTTTTTTTCCCCCATAAGCACCTTGGTGGGGAGACAGCATCCTGGTCTTAGGGAAATAAACTATTTGAGGTGTACCAAAGCAAAAAGTAATGTAACTCTCTCCATTCAAATGAAGCAGCTGGGGAGTGGGTAGACAGCGCTGAATAGTGGTTAGAGTGGAAACTCAGATCAAAGAGATCAGTGACATGTCCACTCTCCCGTGAAAATGCATTGGGTCAGCCTCTTTCTCTCTGCTCCAACCATATCATTGTAGACAGGATGAAAACCATGCACACTGCCTTGAACTACTAAGTGGAGGGGCAGGATAAACAAGACAAAAAATGCCAATTCACTTCAATGGATGTCGTACTAAGACAGGGCCGAATGTGTGTATGGTATCCTGTAGACTTTAGATTTCCAAACCCCTTGCTTGTGAGGGCAGTAAGTTAAACAGGTACTTCCTGCCATTTCATTCTGCTTTGGTGAATTACCTGCAATTTAGGCTCCCAACAACTGTAAAAAGAGTCTGCTCGAAGCCTGTCCACTTCACCTCCATTTATGTTCAAATTCACCACCTGGCACGTGAACATAAATCTGCAGATGATGTCTGCATTACTGTCTGCCTGGAAATTCTCTCGGTTTGGAAAAAGGCCAGCAAATCAGGCACAATGAAATTCTTTCTTTTCAAATACAGCTTTGTTCTAGATCATTTTTTCAGCTCCCCCCACCCCCCATTTACATTATGTTCTTCTCAAGATATGTGATCTGCATCCTCAGAGCTGTTCTTGGCTGAAAGGCTCCCTCTGCTGATTTACAAAGGTAGTTAGAACGGTGCTTGCCTAGAAACAATGCAATCCCAGATTTGTCAGGGGTAGTCTCTGCCTGGTACCTGTCCGTAATAATCCCCTTTGCTGGTATATGGTGACAACCGCAAGAATGGTTTATGCACAAAACTGGAAGAATGAAAGAACTCCAGAGCTTTGGGAATGGCTCAGAAAATTAGTATTTTTGGCTGAAATGGACAAATGGGCTAAGAAACTGAACAATCAAGATTCTATGATATTTTTAGAAGATTGGAAAGATCTGCAAGAATATACAAAAAAGTGTATTGAATTAAAGGGAAACATATTTACATTTTTTAACTATTGAAAAATCTGTAATAACTGTATATGTATCTAACATTTTTAGGAATGGAATAATATATAAAAACATTAGAGGTACATATGTTATAGAAAAAGAGCTAAATACTCTATCTTTTTTAATTAGTAATTTACCTGTTAATCTAAGTCTAAGTACAGGTGTGGGGTCTGCTGGAAGCCTAGAAGGGGGGAGGAGGAAGAAAAATAAAAAGAGGTCGATAAAAAAATAAGATGAATGTACTTTTTAATAAAAATGGTGACTTCAATAAAAAAATTTTTTTTACAAAAAACATAATAATCCCCTTTGCTTGTTTTGTGCCATTTGACAGCAGATTCCGTAGCACGCCTGCTGTCATTCCCCATAACTGTCTGTCCAATTAGCAAATGTCGATGCATGTGTTTAAGGTGATCCCAGGTCCCATATGAAATTCAACATTATATAAAAGAGCTATCAGAATCCTTTCAGCTTAAAAAGAACGGCTGAAAATGTGGCAAAAAGAAAGAAAGCCCATGTAGAACTAGCTGTTGCAGAGTAAAACAAGAAGGGTACAGCGAGTAGTGAAAAGCCCTTAACAAGTGTAAAACAGATCTAGGAAAGCTCAGACATCACAACAAATACCATCAGCAGGCCAGTGTGCCATTTTTGGCAGCCATGACCATTTGGGAGCCGAGCCTCGGACCTCCTTCTTTCACAAGGTGCCGGTGAACAACACCCATGCACAGCAGTCAAGGTGGTGGCAGCAGAGTTACATTTCCTTCTGCCTTAAAAGCTGCTTTTGCATCCATGCGGAGGGTGAAACTGTTTCTCCCCCCAAGGTTATGGATGGTCAAGTTAAGTCATTATACTATGGAGGGAGAATGTTACAGCTGCCCCAGAGGTGTGTGAAAAGGTGCATGTGTGAAATTACCTTAGTGATAGCACAGTGATTACACCGGATTATAAAATATTGCTTTTACAATATGACATTTATCATCTCTGGCAGGCTGTTTGGTCTGCTTGCCATTTATTAACCAATTCGTTGCCAAGTGCGTTTCAGTGATGTTGGGGGGAGGCAGGAGGACTCCCCCGGGCTGTAAAATAGTCTGATTTACAAGAAATGAAAGGACTTCTGTTTTTGCTGTAGTCTGTAGTGAGTCCATCTGTATGGCTTGCAGCAGTAAATCTGAAAACATAGCTAAGCAGCTGACCATCAACTGCTATTACTCAGCTCCTCAGCTGAGGTAAACTTGTTCTCCTTGACTATTCTTTCCCAACTCTGGGATAGTAAAACAGATCAGCAAGGAGTTTTTCTAGTAATGGGAGGAAGATGGGCACACAACATGGTAACCAAGTATCCAGCTCCCAATGGAATGAGAGAGGTTGGAAGCACCTCTAGAGGACCAACAAAGTTTAATTCTAGGTATAAGCTTTCATGGGCATGCACACTGAATGGACCTCCAGCTTCTTTACCATGGGTAAGGAATGTAGAGACAGACACAATGGCCTGTTCCTACCAGCTTGTTTTGAACCCATTTCATTCAGGATGCAGCACCATCTGCTGATTTAAGAAGAACGAAACACTTCTTGTCCCACAGGAGTGCCAATAAGGAAAAGGCACTCTAGAAACAGCTACAGCAGAACAGGCACCAGGCACAGACTTTCCTGTGGGGAGAGACTGAAAGATGCCAAAGAAGCCAAGATGTTTGGGGGTGGTGCCCGGGGAGGACAAAGTTTGGAGAGGGGAGGGAGCTCAGCAAGGATCTACTATCATAGATTCTGTCCTCCAAAGCTGCCATTTACTCTAAGGGAATTCCTGGTGGTAGGGAAATTCCTGGTGGTTCATGGATGGGGGCTGGGAAGGGCAGAGTTTGGGGGAAGGGAGGGGAGCTCAGTAGAGCTGTGATGCCATGTAGTCCACCTTTCAAAGCAGCCATTTTCCCCGAGGAACTGATCTCGCTAGTCTTGAGATCAGTTGTAATTCTAGGAAATCTCCCCCCCCCCTTTGAGGTTGGTAATTCTACATGCATCTCTTTCTCATGGAAGTGAGTCTGTACAGTATATATCTGTACCATCAAGGTAGTGTTCTAAGGTCCTGCTTTGGGTGTCCTTGCCTTCTGTGATCAGGAGCTGGAGATGCATTCAGGATTTTTTCCCCTTCCCTTTCCCCCCAACCCCTTTCAATTCCAAAGCTGCTCTCCCTTTAACACTGGCCGCTTAGTTACCCTGCTAGAGCCCCACGGCCTTTTGGGATTCCTAACTAGGGAGCTGTAGTTCTAATTCCCTTTGCTATGGTTGCAGTAAGGCCAGCTGAAAATTGCAACTCCCAAGGTGCAGCGCGTCAAAAGTGGGGGTGTAAGAATGGAGGAACTGGTGGGACGGGCCAATAGGATGCCAGGGCAACTTCCCCAGTGGCCAAAGGGAGGTGAGGTGAGTTGTTGGCAACTCAGCTTGCCTTTTATAGATATAGGATATTTTATATCCTGCTTCTCTCCCCATTGGGGAGCCAAAGCAGGTTACAGCATTATTCTCCTCTCCTCCATTTCACCCCATCAAAAACCCTGTGAGGTAGGTTAGTCTAAGAGAGTGACTGACCTCAGGTCACCCAGCAAGTTTCAATGGTAGAGCACATCTCTGAGATCCTAGTCTAGCACTGTAGCACTACAGCATGCTGCCACATAATGATCAATAAATTCATGAATCATGTGAGGGTCGAACTCCTAAATTCAATATTTAAGTTTCAAGCTGCAACCCAGAGAACTTTCTTTTTCTTGTATATCGAACTTGTCAAGTGAGAATGCAACAAATACATGGCATTCAGTTACCGGTATCACACAGCCAGTATTGAATTTTTGTCTCAAGGATACACACAATGGCAAAATAAGTTTGCTCTTAATTTGCAGCCTGTTGGGAGCTGCAAAGGAAGATGGAGTCCTGGCTTCTCCCACTCTGCCCCTCTCCCCGTCTCTTGCACCCACTATTTCTTCTCACAGAGGGCTCTGCCCCCACAGCTGTGCAGGGATGTTACCACCCAAGTGTATGAATCACAGCCAAAATTGGGGGGGGGGAGGGCAAGAAAACATTCCTGTGTCATTATATAGTTGAGAAGGCACAGTGAGAAGATGCTAAAGGCGTAACAGAATTACAGCCTATAATACCCAAACTTCACACATTCCAAAATGCTCATGACAAGTCCAGCTCAAAAAGCTTTTCTGGGTCAACTCCCAAGTAACAAGCTGTTGAAGGCATCAGGCATTTAGTGGCTCTCAAAAGTGTAATCAGTGCTGTTTAATTTCATTGTATGGAGAGAAAGTAATGTTAATAATCCCCACTTTTACTAGGCAAACCCCAAGAAAAGAATAGTTTGGTTCAGCAATTTTGAAGGGGGTTTTTTTTGTTTGTTTTTAAAAATAGGCAATGCTGCTAGTGGTAAAGTGGTAACAATGGGGAATTTCACACTACACCTTTAAAAACATTACTGAACCGGCTTGGAATAAACCAGTACAGGGACGGCTGTTTCAGACAGCCCTTCCCCTACCGTTTTGGAGCCGTCTTTGAAGCGGTTTGCCATTTCAGACTGCCGCTTTCTTTTCATGCCTCTTTTTGCCCATGCAGGTGATCTCCATGAATTTTTTTTAAAGAGCCGATTTAGAGTGCTATAGCGCTATAGCAACCCCATTGGAATGCCTGGGCTGGCATTCCAATGGGGTTGCTATAGTGCTATAGCACTCTAAATCGGCTCTTTAAAAAAAAATTTACAGAGATCACCTGCACAGGCGAAAAGAGGCGCAAAAACACTTGTCATCAGAGGAAGTGCTTCCGGGGCATTTCACACAGCACCCCATAGTGCTTCAGGACCAGCACAAGGACTGAAGAATGCTTGGGAGGAGGTTTCAAGGTAAACTGGCTCAGAAATGCTTCCCCAATGGGAGAGGCACATTTCTGTCTGAAAGGGCCAATATGTTCCATTAGGGAACTGGTACTAGTATGGTTCTGTGTGAAATGCCAGACAGAAACCGTTACCGTAGAGTTCCTGAAATGGAACATATTGGCTGTGTGAAATTCCTCCAAGTTAACAAGTGAGCTTTTCACATAGTTCCTTATTTCAATCACTTTTTGTGAAGTGTGTGGAAGAATGTATAACAAGAGTTGGCAAAAATGACTATTGATGCTGACAAATAAATTGGACCTATCAAGGAAACTGATCTCCCAATTACTAGGTATGCAAACCACAGTTAACCCATTGGGTAAACCCCCCTCCTTATTAAGCACAAACCTTTCACAAATAGATTGCTATTAGCATTTTTTGGACCAACCCCTCACTAAGTTAGCAAACATTGCCAATAATGAAGCCCACTCAGAAGACAGTTATATATTTCATTTCCTACATTGAAGTAGAACAGGTGTGTAAAACACAATTCCCAGGAGCCATATCAGTCTGTTTAGGTTTCCCCAGTGTGGCTTATGGTACTCCCCCGTTTCTTTTGTTATTAGGGTTGCCAGCCTCCAGGTGGGGCCTGGGGATCTCCCGCTTTTACAACTGATCTCCAGCTGACAGAGATCAGTTCCCCTGGAGAAAATGGCTGCTCGAAGGGTGGACTCTATGGCATTGTACCATGCTGAGGCCCCTCCCCTCCCCAAACCCCACCTTCTCCTGGCTCCACCCCCAAGGTCCCCAGGTATTTTCCAACCCGGACTTGGCAACCCTATTTGTTATTGCTTGCTGTGGTCACACAGTGAAATGACACAACAGATGCTGCCATGGAGGGGATCCATGGAGGGGAAAGTGTGGCATTTGCCTCCATCTCTCTGCAATCTGTTGTGCTCCTGCCTGTAGGCCGGCATGTGCAAGCAAAACATATGACCTGTGTTTAGCCAGCACAGCTCTAGAAGACACAAGACATCAAGAACACTGTAACCACTGCAGTGCAAAAACAACAAACCAGCTAAAGAGTTGATGATGTACGCTGCATTTTTTTAAGGTGGCAAACCTATCAGCGCGATTCTCATTGGAGGCATGAAGTGTTGTGCTGACTGGGAACATTATGTATCTCTCCTCATCTTCTCACTTCCCACTGATGTCTGTGAACTCTAAGTTGGACAGCTATGCATCCAAATAATGGTCAGAACCAATGATTATCACATTATCATCAAAAAACCACTGAAATAAAAATATTAAAAAAAAACAAGGCATCTTTTATTTGTTCTTGGCTTAGTTAATATCCAAATTTTCATTCCTAAGAGTTGACATTTTCTCTAATCTGCATAACACACACACTGCAGTATAATTATGCTGAAATTAATTAATTTTCCTAGAATAACCTTCTGGTCAATTTTCTCTCATCTTTCCAGCTCTTCCATAAATGTTTTATATAATTCCTCTGGCTACTTTTACTGCTTAATATATTTTAAGAGTAATAGCATTTACTAATACTAAAAAGTTTATGGTCCTTTCTTACTCCAGCTGTTCCTTTTCCATCTCTTTTGGATAATTAGATCTAGATTTCCCATAACAGCAGGTAGGCTGGTAGCAGGCATATAATGGAAATATATATTTTATTAACAAGGTTTTGCGCCTGATCTTGTTTCATTAGTATTTAAGACATTTGTTTAGCTCATCTGAGTCCTCTTAAAAAGCAAGTCTATGGGCTGGTTTTCTTTTCTTTTCTTTTTAAAAAACCCATATATTAGAACACTTTTAATAGTTCTCCGAACACTGGCAAGGCATGCATTACTAACAGGGATCTATCATTTCAAAGCTGAGCAAAGTATTTCCCTGAGGAAGGGAGACTAATTATATCCCAAAAGGGAGTTTTAACAGGCAAAAATTTCATCCAAGTAAGAGTGTTGTCCAAGTTCAAGTGGAAAAACTTAACTTGCCTGATCCTGTTGTCTTCTTTAAAGAGGTACTGAAAATTTGCTCAAAACCATAGCCATGCCTAATCGTTAACATGAAACAGAAAACTCCCATTCTAATTCTCTTACAGAAACTGCTTTGAACAAATCTAAGACATCAGGAAACACGAAGAAACTGCCCAAAATTCTATCTGTTTAAAAAAAAAAATCCAAGTTGCAGAATCAGAGAAATTATTATTTTTTACCTGTTTTGATAATTTTACAGTTATAACATGACAATATAACTGGCATAAATAAAAAAAATATAGCATTTGTTGAAGATATTTTCCAGTATTTATTGTTCATACTTGTGATCTGTTTTAAATATATCTTCCTATAGTCTCTTTCACTGGAACCAGTGAATTTTTTTGGCTGAACTGTGCCTTTTTCCCCTCAGGAATTGGGAGGCTCTTAGAAAATACAGATCCTTTACCAAAGTGAAGTTGGATTCAAGGGAATTTTCTCCAGTTGCAATGACTCTTGGTTTTCTTCTTGCTGAAGCGGCAAAAATATGGGCTGAGGACAGACTGGCAATCTGAAGCGGAGGCAAAGCGGAGGGAACTGGAGCGGGGGGAAAAACCCACGGAGCTGGCCGTTCACACTGGCCAGAGCAATGCGGATCAGCGGCGATACGGAGCATTCAGACTGCCACGGAGAGTTCAGACTGCCGCATAGCTCGCGCGTGCTGCTGCACTTTTTTTTTGTTTTCCTTTGATGTTTTTCGCATATGCGCAAAACTTTTTGCCGGTGCGTTCACACTTCCTCCGGATGCCTCCCGCTTCTTCCAGTTCACACTGTTTGGAAGCGGGAGGCATGCGGAGGAAGGCCCCTGAACACCGGGAAAAACCGGTGTCCGGGTAAAGCGGAAGGAAAGCGACTGGAAGACGGGTAAGTACGCAACGGAGCCGACGGACAGATGCGCATGTCTGAACATGCTCCTTTCCTCCGTTTGTGAAGCGTGCCTGCCCCGCTTTAGATTGCCAGTCTGTCCTCAGCCATGGATGAGCCACTTAAGCTGGAGGAAGATTCCTTAAACTGAAGGGTTCAAACTTTGCTCAGTGGAACAGTGGGATTGGGGTAGGATCCACCCCAATGAGTGTGGTAGAGCTCGATCCTGAACTCCAATGGAGGGGCCCAGGACAGCATTTTCAGTGGATCTAATTCATTGTTGCGATTTACAAAATAAATGTAAGAAAAACTTTGACGGACTTCTGCATCGTTTTCTGTTTTCATCAAACATTACCCAACACAAAATCTGAATCGAATTCACAAACTCCTGCCCAGACAAAACACCTATAAGACATTTCACAAGACATTCAAACAACAAGCAGGGTCCAGTTTCTAAAGGGCAACAATGTCGGTGGCCTTAAGGCAAAAGATGACCCAGCAAACTTATTGAGACAGATGGTCCAGAAGCAGCAGAGTGCCTGAACAGTGAGAATGTTGCTTTGCCTTCCTCCAACAAATGTCAAAGGTTGTGCAGAAAATGAGCTATCGGCATCCTCCCAAGAACAGAATGGCACAATTCTTTACTGCTTTTTTCTTTTCAGACGCATTTCAAGTCCATTTGCTCCACATCAAAGGTGGACCATTCTAAACAACCGCTTTGTCTTTTTAAACACATGGAGCTGCCCTCTTTCATTCCTCACTTAGCAGAAAGCTGAGCTCCCCCTTTTAGCTTCTACGTCTATACCGAAACGAAATTGAACTTTGGAACTGTAAGAGCATTTATTACCTCTAAGAAACTATGTTTTATGGCCCATTCTCCTTAGGTCAATTTTTCTCTCACAGATCCTTAGATTTAAGATTTCTTAGAGCTATCAGGTTGCATCCAGAGTTGAAAAAGCCACATAATTATTGAGTGTTATTCATTAATGGGAATTCAAATGGCAACTGTTAACAGTCTGGCAACACCAGGATAGGGGTGTGGGTTCCCCCCTCCCTTTCCATGAGTCATAAAAAGAATCTCAATTACCTTTCCTTTACTTCCAGCATAGGAGTTTATGTATGGGTCAGTTTATTATTACAAGGGGAATCTGCATGTAAACTCCGAAGACTTGCCTGCACGCATAGATTTACAAAAGAAGAAAAAATAAACTGTTGCAATTTAAAGGAGTCTAACCTGCTATATAGGGTCTCCAAGATTGTGCATTAAAAAAAAATCGAAAATACTTCAAAGAAAATAATTCTTCATAAGGAACAGCAAGACATGCATAGGTTATTTCAGAGTATAAAATCAGTGTTAACGAGCTGATTATTTAAAAGTCCTTCATGAACGACTTTAACTTCCTAAAAAGAAGGGAAATGTCTTGTTTGATTTGCTTTTTGTCCCATTTTCCAGTGAATAAAAGACTCATTGGTAGGGTTTCAAATGGTCTTTGTCTCAAAACATCATCAAGTAGCTTGTATAATCATCCTTGTTCTTACAGTGCTTTTACAAAATGATTTACAGTCCTCATCGAACAGAATCCCTGGGAAACAGATCATCTTAAATAAGAGACTGGGGAACTGAGGCTTAGGGAGTATTGATCCATTCACAGCTGCACACTTATCACATGACAGCTGTGACATGCAATAACAATTTCCATTTTGAACACCAGAAATTGCAAATAAAATTAAATTTTCCCCAGCAGAGTCTCTTCACATGGTCTGTCTCCTGTTATCAAGTATACAATAATGTGGAAAGAAATCCAGTGACGTGTGATTCACCTGAATCATCAACTGCAATATTCCATCAGTAGAAATAAAGCCAAAAACAGCATTCTGAATCTTTTTCACTTCCAATATGGAAAATGTGTTGGCCAGTAAGGCACTGCTAGTGCTCCTATGAATTATGATATTCATAAGCCTGAACTTTGGGTTGCCCATAATGGAAGGGCCATGTGCTTTCTTCATTATAGGAGCCAGCTCCAGCCCATGCCAGGAGGCTGACACCCTAGACAGTTCACCTGGGACGGAGACAAAGGACTCCTCTTGCCATGAGGTTTCTCTCTCTGTTTCAGCATGCTGGTCAACCCCTGCCCCCTCCAACATACCTGCATAGTTATGCTAACACAGTTGCTTAGCAACTAATGTTCAGGCCATCAGCCAGTCGGCCAAAGTCATTGACTAACAATAGATGTGGCCAGGTGAGTCATCGGACCCCTGTCCAGAGTCCACTTCCTGGTGAGATCATAGTTTTGCAATATTGTCCATCCCCCGGCCCTCCTCCTTTTGTCCACCTTTAACCTATAGTAGGGTCAGTAAGGAATGGACCGCCTAGTAGGTGTGTTAGTGGGATGTGGTCTGTGCAGCCCACCCCAAGACCACATAATAAAAGACCTTGCACAGAGGCATTCGGTCTCTTGAGCCATCGTCCCCTATCTGCTTTACCCCCCCTTATGTCCAGCTTGCCTTTCCAATCCCTCTAATCTTCTGTTGGAACAAGGATCCATCTCCAGGATAGGTAACGTATTGCTTCCCCACCAATGAACTCCTACAAATTGCAACAGTGCTATTTTCTATCTTTATTTCCCTAGACCTGTGTGTATGTGTGTGAGAATCTGTTTTTGTGTGCTTGAACAACATCATTCAGTAAACAGCATTTAATTTGCCATCTGCCTCACGTGCCTCTTTCCTTGAGAACTCCCGGGAGGGGTGGGACCCTGGTATAGTTGGCAAGAACCCGGTATTTTGCTGATTGCTAAACGTAAATTAAAGCAATTCGGCTAACAAATGGAGAGGCAAAATCGATGGAGCCCGTTCATCGTGTGGAGTGTAATCCAGCCCCAACCAGCAGGCCACCCAGCTGTACTGCTGGGGGTTGCTTTTGCCTCCTTTGAAGGAAAAAGTGTGGGCCCAGATGCTGCATAGCAATGTCTGGGTCCTGGTTGGGGGTGGAGCTGGCGCAGCTTAATGGCTGGCTTCACTCCCGCCTCCGCAGTTGCTGCCTGGGAGCGCAGTGAAGCAGGAGCTGCATCTGCTGCTCTTTGCCTTGGACCTCGACCCTCACGCAGGAGGGTCAGATGGCCAGAGGTGGCTCTGCGGCTTACTTTGGGTGGCGGAGGCCAGTGGCAACAGTGGTGGCCCAGCAGTGGTGGACACCTGCAGTAGCAGCCCAGTGGCAGCGGAGACTTGCGGCAGTGGCCTGGCTCTGTGGAGACCTGCGGTAGTGGAGATCGGTGATGGCCTGACGGCAGCAGAGATTGGTGGTGGCCCGGTGGTGGAGATCAGTGGTAGCCTGACAGCAGCGGAGACTAGCGGTGGCCCAGTGGCAGCTGGCGAGTTTGGCAGCAACAGAGCTCAGCAACATCCTAAGGCAGCAGAGCTCAGCAGACAGGCTCAGGGGCAGAGCAGGCGGCAGAGTTTTTACAGCCATTTGGCCTCTCGTCAGGCCTCATGGGGCCTTTAGAAGCGGTCTGTTTGGCTGGGAGGGGAGTTCAGCAGCTGGGGCCTGTGGCAGCAGAGGCCACTTTCTGTGCCTAGGCCTACTGTGTAGTAGCAGCCAGGGCTGCTGGGGGCAGGTTTCTTTTTCCTTTTCCTTCTCATTGGGTGGGGTGAGGTTGAGTAGGCTCCCTTCCCCCTTTGTTTCCTTCTCTGCCCCAACCCCTTTGTGTGAGCTGCTTCTAGTTGCAACAGGGTGTTGCCAGCCCCCCCCCCCCCTAATTTTCTTCTGGGCTTGGGGGGTGGTATCTACTGGTGCTAGGGGCTGCTCACCTTTAAATGGTGGTGGGTGGCCAGCATCAGAGTGATTGGTCGTTTTGTATACAGGGTGGCCATTTTGTCTAGCCAGTGCTTGGTGGGATAGTTGGATCAAGATTTATTACCATGGCTACCAAGAAGGGTTCTGGAAAGTTTAAGGACAAGCAGCCTGCCCCTAAGGCTCCTCCTAAGAGACCAGTTCCTGCTTTTTCTTCTTCTGATGAAGAGGAGGGGGACATGGTTCAACCGGCCATTTTGGATAGGTTGTTGGCTCTTGGACAGGTCTTTGGTGTTTCTCCCCTCATGGGGCCTGCTAGCAAGGACAAGGGGACCAAAAAAACAGACAAGGTTTGCCTCCAATACTCAGTTTTATGCTTCTGTTTTAACCCATCTCTCTCTGCTCGAAGGCCGGACTGCTAGCCCGTCTGAATCTGGTGAAGGCCAGAAGCCACATGAAGGGACTGAAGGCCTGCTGAGAATGACCAACAAGCTGGATCAGAGGTGGCAACAGTTGCTACAGGGGCACAGGGCCCATCTGGCGAGTCAAGCACCACACAGCACCCAGGGCTGGTTTGGCCTTGGAGACCCTGGGGTTGGCCATCCGCCTCTGGGTCCCTGGCCTCCACCCAGTCACACAATTTGTCTGCAGGTTCTGCCCCCTCCCAGCAATGGGCATGGGCTTCAAGGCACTTTGCACCTCCAGCAGCCTGAAGTGGTTACTCAGGTCAGGGCCTGGTAGTTCCAGTAGCACCCTTTGCCCAGGTGCTTGTTAAGGCTTTACCTTTCAGGGACACAGCCTTGCCCTTAGGTGATCATTTCTTACCTCTAACTCGTGGAAAAATATGTAAAGGCGAATTTGTTGATGTCTTCTCCCTTCTGTATCGTGAGCTCAAGAAGACGGATAGGAGGACCTAGACGACAAGGAGAAATTGAAAAGGAGGAAGTTTGATAGGACTTGGGCCAACTGGCTGCCTGGGTTCTTTATATACGCTGGCGTGATAGCCCATGTGCAGCCTTGGCGGGCCACTTCCCTGATTCAGTATATGGGTGCAATATATAAAGGGTACATGGCATTTATGGGCCCAGCTTGGCTGCAGTATGACAAAGAATTTTGCATGCATGCAGCTCTGAACCCCATGCTTCAGTGGGATCAGGTTCACCCACAATTGTGGTTGCAGGCCTAATACAGGTGACCGTTCAGATAGTGGCCATTTAGTGCTCCATTCCCAGTCTGGGTCCAGTCCCTGCAGCTGCCCCGCGGGGCAGGTGGTTCAATCTCACTTGCTTTGTTGGGAGTTTGGCTTCCAGGGCATATCTGTAACCGGAAGGCATGTCAGTGTAAGCATGAGTGCTCCTTTTGCGGGGCCCCCCATTCCATCACCCAACTGTTTTAAGGCTAAGCCGTGCCACAGACAGAGGAAGCAGGGTGGGGGTGGAGGGGCCCAAACTTTTAGTGAAGGGCCTCGATGTCAGGATCTGACATTTCCCGAGCGGGAGTTGGTTTCCCTGACCCAGTCTACGTCACCCGCTCCCACAGAGGGCTCATTACTGCTGTTGAAACTGTTATCTGCTTTACTGTTGCATATGGCCTTGGCTTGCTGTCTTTGCCCTCCAGGTGCCTCTCTAACTGCAGCCTGGGAATTGCTGGGGAGGTTTTGGTGGGAGGTGGGAAGGAATGCGGGATGATCAATCACACATTTGAGCGTGTTTCCCTTGGGAAGCTGAACGGACATGTAATGTGGTGCCCTTTCTGACTAACCTGATTGGTGCCCCTCCTCCCCCTTCGCTTTTGAATAATGTATAACTTACCTACAGTCCTTTGCTCTATATCACTAACACAAAACGTGTTGACTACTATGGACCATTAAGAATAAAAAGGACTTTGAATTCCAGAAGGCATGGCTTATTGGCTCTGTAAGGGTTCTCACAGAGTGTTAGTGATAACTGCACTAAAATTGAGGCGGTGGTCTCTTGGGAAGCCCCTCGCACCTGTAGACAACTTCAGAGTTTCATCGGATTCTCCAATTTTTACAGAATCTTCATCAAGGACTTTGCCAAAGTCAGTTTACCCCTCACAGACTTGTTAAAGACTAAAGGGCAGGGTCCAGAGGCTATTAAGCCAGGGGCGCGGCTGCCCTGGACTCCCGAGTGTCAAAGAGCGTTCGAGAAACTCAAGTCCCTATTCACTTCAGAACCCATCCTGGCCCACCCCGATGAGTCCAAGGAGTTTACTATTCATGTCGATGCATTGGACGTTGCCATGGGGGGGGGGGCAATTTTACAAAGTGGGGAGGATGGGTGGTTGCATCTGTTGGCATTCATCTCAAAAAAAATTAGTGAGGCAGAAAGGAACTGGTCCATCTGGGACAAAGAGGCAGCCGCCATCAGATTAGCTCTGACCACCTGGAGACATTGGTAGGAGGCGGCACGGAAGTTAGCTGAAAGTGCTTGAGGTGGGGCTGGTTAAGTACCCCAAGAAAGTGGATGCTAGGTATTGGTTGGAAGACTTTTGGAAGCTGTTGTCTCAAGGGTAGTTTTTGGGAGAGATATCTCAGCCCCACCTACCTCACAGGGTGTCTATTGTGGAGAGGTGGAGGAAAGGGATCGTAAACTGTTCTGAGACTCCTTCGGGTAGTGAAGGGTGGGGTATAAATCCAATCTCCTCCTCCTCCTTCTCTTCTTCTTCTAATCTGGGGGGAATGAATATTGCAGGGGGGCCCAGTCAGCCCAACTATCCAGTCTGGAGGGCCCTGTCTTAAAATGCCTCTTCCAATTAAAGCCCAGAAGGTTCTTTGCCAGTTAATGATGATTAGACTGTGATTGGAACCTGGAGGATTTATGAGAATGATAGTGAGTTGGTCTCCCTCATCCCTAAGGCCAAAAGTTCCACCTTCTATGACAATCCAAAGCAGATCTCCTGCATTCCAGACTGCGGTGGACATGGAGCTCATCAAGAGTGGATACCCTGGCATGCAGATCATGTGGTCTGCTACACTGCCACACTGTGTGTGGTGCAGCATGGGGTATATCCCAGTGTTTGGACAGGGCTCACAGGAAGGTGAACTGGAAACTGAGGAATACAATGGCAGGCAGACTGGGTCAATTCTTGCCTCACCCTGGGATACGAGCTGAATTGATTGACCTGTACAGGGAGGATGGGGTATCTCTCTCTGAAAAGGCCAGTAATATATTCCTGGAGGACTTGTAGCAAGGTCTGCAAGTGGCATTAGGCTGCCCGGTGGGCTGCAAGGTCCTAAGCAGAGGTGTGGCCTTGGCAGTTGCATGGTAGTGTGGGAAATGGGAAAGCAGATCCGGTGACGACCATATTGCACCTTCCCTGTTGGGGAACGAGGGGTCTGTCAGGTTCAGTCTTCACATTTCACAGCCCAGGGTGGTGAATGAGGACTGCCTTTGGGACTGCCCTGGCTAGGCTCCTCCCCTCTAAGTTTTACAGCCTGCTGGGAGAGCTCAAAGCCAGCACCCCATTTGCCATGCCGACCAGTGGTGAGTCAGAGATATGGCTATCACCCGGGGCAAAGGTGGGTCACCCAATAAATGGCAAGGAGGTGGTCTGGGGCAACCCCTGGCCGTGGCTTATTTCCCCACTTGGGGGTTGCCCTTGCCACAAAAGTGTAAATAGTTAATAAAGTGGCCCTGAGTTAAACCCAATCCTGTGTCTGTCTCTGATGGGGGGGGGGTGAATGTGGAGGTGTGTATCCGTGTGAGAAGGAAGCATATTTTTAGATGCTGCAAGAGTCAGAGACAGAAGAAGACATAAATTACTGTGTGTTGACTGAAGCACCTTCAGGATGCAGAATCTCTCACTCTGAAGATCTTACCATCTACCTGTATATCTGCAAATAAAGCAAATACATTCTTCAACAATTTGTTATCACTCAGAGCAATGGGGTGTACATGGCAAGTATAGTGCCTGATTGTGCACTCTACTAAGAGCAGCATTAAGACCATGTCACTTTTTGCTGTGATTATTGAGATATTATGGAAGTAGGGTCGCCAAGTCGTAGGGACTCACCGGTGGGGGAGAGTCCTCCTCCGGCCAGGAGTATCTCCTGGCACGCGCACAAAGCGCGCGTGCCGGTGACATCACCAGAAGTGACGTCAGCATGTTGGGGGCGTTGCCAGAGCGTTGCCCTGGCAACGCCCCCAACGTGCTGACGTCACTTCCGGTGACGTCATTACATCGTCCTCGCTGGACGACTTTGGTGGTGGGGTTCCCCCCACCGGCCAAATGCTGGCCGGCGGATCGGGAACCCCTTTAGCGGGGGTTCCCCCGCTCCCCGGGCTGACTTGGCAGCCCTATATGGAAGCCAGATACCTAGCTGTCAATTTCTTTACCCAGCATAATATAATCTTGTGAGTATCCTTGAGAGCTGGGGCAGGGGAGCAGCATAAAAGTATTCCAATCAGTCTTCCTATTATTTTAATGGAAGTGCGGGCGGGGGGGGGGGAAGAGATGCAGATCAAAGAATGGTTTCTGGACTGAAGCAAGGAATAGAGGGAAACAGACATTCTGTGAAAGGAGGGGAGATGATAACAACGATCCCATCTATATATATAAAAGAAAGTCCCCTCACCATAAAATCAAGGCCCAGGCCAAACTGCTGGACCTAGAAGCACCAAATTTAGGGAGAGTACTCCTACCATGGTGTAGGTGCTCACTAAGAAGGGATTTTTAGAAATTTGACTTCTAAGGGGGTCAAAAGCGGGGAAATGTGCTTCCCCCACTGATTTCTATGAGGCTGCCAGGCTTCTGCCTACTTGTACCCCCCACTCTCTGATTGGTTAGCTGAAGAGCTCAGTGTTCTGAGGATAAAAAAAAAGCCAACAGTTACAGGAGACTGCAGAGAGCTAACAGCAGTTGAGGAAATCAGAAGTGGCTAGGGCTGCCAAGTTCAACTTGGGAAATATCTGGGGACTTTGGGGGTGGAGCCAGGAGACTTTGGGGGTGGAGCCAGGAGAAAGGAAGTGACATCATTTTGTGATGTCACATCCTGTGATGTTGCGTCCACATGCTGACACATGAACTCATGAAGTTTCCTAATACTGAATCAGGCCATTGGTCCATCAAGGTCAGTATTGACTACTCAGACTGGTAGTGGCTCTCCAGGGTCTCAGGCTGAGATCTTTAATGTCACCTATTACCTGATCCTTTTTTAGCTGAAGAGGCTGATACCTCCTGCATGTCAAGCAGATGCTCTATCACGGAGCAATGGCCCTACTGAATCCTTCCTCATCTCGGCAGAATATAAAGCACTAAGTGCTACACAAGTGCTAAATATGATTTTCATATCATAAGAACAGGAGAGAAGCCACAGTGGATCGGCCCATCCAGTACAGCCCATCCAGTACAACACTCTGTGTCACAACAGTGGCCAAAAATACCAGGTGCCCTCAGGAGGTCCAGCAGCGGGGCCAGAACTCCAGAAGCCCTCCCACTGTTGCCCCCCAAGCACCAAGAATGCAGAGCATCACTGCCCCAGACAAAGGCTTCCATTTAGACCTTGTGGCTAATAATAGCCACTGATAGACTTCTGCTGGATGGGGACAGAGAGAGAGAGACAGACAGACAGACAGACAGACAGACAGAAAAAAGAAAGAAGGAGAGAGAGAGAAGGAAAAAAACTGGCAGAGGCACTTACTTCCATTTAGACCTAGCCACTGATAGACCTCTGCTGGATGGGGACAGAGACAGACAGACAGACAGACAGATAGACAGACAGAAAAAAGAAAGAAAGAGGGAGAGAGAGAGAAGGAAAAAAACTGGCAGAGGCACTTACTTCCATTTAGACCTTGTGGCTAATAATAGCCACTGATAGACCTCTGCTGGATGGGGACAGAGAGAGACAGACAGAAAAAAGAAAGAAAGAGGGAGAGAGAGAGAGAGAAGGAAAAGAGCTGTAAGAGAAACTTACCACAGCAACCTTGCAACCTTACCCCAGCCACATGCAAAAGCAGCCCCTTCAGTCCCTCCTTAATCTCTGGGCGGAGCTCTCTTGTTGACTCTATTCTTAAAGGGGAAATGTCTGGTGAGGCTTTTTACTGCAGGGCAGGCTCTCTGCAGACATTTCCCTTTTAAGGCAGGGCAGGGCAGGCTCTGACGTTCCCCTGTGTTCCTGCTGGCAGCCATTTTGTCCCCCGGTGGCCAATTTTGAAAAAACGGGGGTAAGTATTAAAAATTAGTGTTTCCCCCGCCCTACCGGGGGACTTGGCAGCCCTAGGAGTGGCCAACAACCACCCATCAGGTGCAGTGAAGCTGCTGGCCCAGCCTCTCCGATGGCTTCCAACACACTCCTCCTCACCTCCTACACCTAACAGGAGGTTGTCTGTCAGGTACAGCAGCAGTTGCAGTGTGCTTAAAGCCACGAGGGAGCCCCCAGCAGCAGCAATGCCTTAGTGATCCTGCTGGCCTAGCCTCCACAGTGGCTTCTAATACTTCTCCCTCTCCCACTGGACAGGCAGCTGCCTGTCAGGTGTAGGAGAGAAGGTGGGATGCTTACAGCTGTCGGGGAGGTTTGCTCAGCAGAATTGCCTTAGCCCTGCTGCTGGCCCAGTCTCTCCAATGCCTTTAAACACACACCCCCAACACCAGATAGGCAGGTGTCTGTCAGGTGTAGGAGCAGGGCCAGGGTAATTTTATCTATCAGGGATGCTGCCCCAGCAGGATCACCTTAGTGATGCTGCTGGCCCGACCTCACCAATGGCTTAGCCACACTCCCACCCATTATGGAAATATACCCAAAATCTGTAGAAAAGTGTTTTCCTTTATTAGGTTATTTAACTTCTCATAATGTGGGTTCTGGGAAATTGGTTCATATGAACTTGCTTAGTATCTGATTGCTTGGATGGTGTTTTGAATACGTAGTTATGTCCCACTTCTTAAATGTAATATAAATAAAAGACAATTTTGTAAAAAAAAAAAAAAAAAGTGGGTGGGTGGGTATGCCCTCTCCCCCAATTCAATGACCAGGCCGAACCCCTGCACCAAGAAACCCAAAATAAGGGGAGTGCATTCCTACCATGATGTCAAACCCACCACCACCACGCAAAGAGATTTCTGAGAAACATGACCCCGAACAGGGTAAAAAAGGGGCAAAATGTGTTTCCACAATTGTCTTCCATGTTCCTGGAGGCGCAACTGTCTGCAGTCTCTGTTCTGAGGTAAAAACACAGTTAAAAGAGACTGTAGACAGTTAAGGACAGTTACAGAAACCAGTGATTCAAGACACCGGAATAGACATTTTTCTACCAGGACGAGGCAACTTAGGAATGCGGCAAAGACATTTGCACAAAGTACTCCTGTGGGGCACTGAGCTGTGCAGGCCAAGTACCAGAGAGATCACCCTGAGGTGCTCAGAACAACACAGTCTCCATATGAGCAAAACACTCCAGGAACACAAGTTAGAGAGGCCATCACTTTCGTGGCAGGTGGCAGGAGCTGACTTAACAGACGACTGCTTCTTGAATGGGCAGTTCTGTGTGGCTTGCTCCAGAGTGAGCTCACCAAGCAGCCTGGGGATCCTAGCACCAGAGGGCAGAAACACCACTGTGGTCTACAGAAAGGTCCTTCAGTAGAGAAGGGGGGGGGGGGAGTATGTATATCTCACTTTGTTTTTTACACCACAATCTTCTCCATTAGAATTCCTACAACAAATGTTACATTTCAAACTTCACATCGCCAGTATTATCAGGGGTCCTTTCATAGAAAAAAAGGTGCAGGAGCTCATTAGCATACCTGCTGTTAGCATAACTCATTAGCATATGCCATGCCCCCTGACATCACCTGAAGTGTATCAGAAGGGGAAGCAAAAGGGGGGGAGGTATCTTCAAAAGCCTCCTCTTCCCTCCCCCAGCCAGCCTGCTAAGGTGCTTCAGGGCCAATATGTTTTCGCATTCTCCATCAGCAAGCCCCCCTTTTCGCATTCTTCGCACCTTCATGGGGTATTGGAGATCCCATTCTTTCATTGCTCGCACGGTCGCACCTCCTGACTTTCCTCTACCACTGCCAAGTGTTGGCAGCTGGCACGACCCCTGCAACCTGATCAGGGGTTTACCTCAGGTACAACGGAGGAGTTGATCAGAACAAGCTTGCCAGAGAGTTGTGTTCATGTTGAAGTTCTCAGCACCACTGTTCCATACTACATATTATCAGGGGTCATTTCGTAGAAAAAGAGGTGCAGGAGCTCATTACCATAACTCATTAGCATAACATTTGCATATGTCACACCCCCTAACATACCGGAAGTGTGTCAGAAGGCAACACCCACCCCTCAGGCTCCACTCCACAGGTGAGTGAAACTGACCTGCTCTTCCTCCATTCCCTTCCCCATCCAATACTTTGTGCAATAAAAATAAGCATTAAGAACACACCCTCATTCTCTTCCTGCTCCCTTGAAACCACTAGGTTTCAAGTAGACCTGAGATACCCAGGACATGTGCACCACCCATCCCTTTCCCTTCCCCTCCCCACAACAAGACACTCTGTGAGGTAGGTGGGGCTGAGAGAGATCTTTTGAGAACTGCTCATGAGAGAACAGCTCTGAGAGAACTTGTGACTGGCCCAAGGTCACACCAGCAGCTGCATGTGGAGGCGTGAGGAATCAAACCCGGTTCTCCCAGATTAGAGTCCAACTCCTGACCACTACACCAAATTGATAAGGTGGAAGCTGCTGAAGGATTGGTGAAATTTCTCCAGCACTTATGTGCCATGTGCCCAGATTAAAAATGGTATACTTCGAAAATTTATATGCCACCTTGAGCAAGTCTCTGGAAAAGCAGCACACAGTCATAAAAGGAACAATGATAAAATTATCAATATTAAAACAAAACATTAAAAACACCAAGCCCCACCCCTCTGCACTGCTCGGGGAAGCCGAGGAGGGGTGGGGCTTGGTCATGTGCCCGCCCCCTGGGCTCCTCACTCCCGGCGCTGCGCTCCTGTGCGCTCCCGCTCCAACGGACCCCTGCATATTATATATGATTATTCCCCCTGTTTGTATTAACCTCCAGCTGGTCTATTAACTATGTTAGAGCACTCCAAGACAGATGCCAAACCAAACCATTGGTTTTCAGTTCTGCATTTCCAGTTGCTCAATGATACAAAACTCTTTGAGGCACTCAGAAAAGGTGCCTTTCTGACACTAAAGAAATTCACAAGGTATTCAGAAGGGGAAGGAAGGAAAGGACTGTTCGGAGTTATTTAACACACATCATTTGTCCTCTGTGAACACGACAAACATGTTTTCATCCTGGTATACTCAACAGGGAGCCCTGACTGTCTGCACCTTTCTACTGAGTGTGCTCGAGGAGGCAAACCCACATTTGTCTTTGTTTAATGTGCAGAATGGCTGTTAGTGAAATTAATAGGAGATTCTCTCGAGCTGCTTCTTTGATTTACAACCATACTCTAACTCCACCACAGAAATCCCTATGAAAAAATGACTGCCGGCTGATAATACTTTCCTATGAGAGCTCCATCAGTTTATTTCTAAAAATTATGAACCAGTATTTTTTGTTACATTTCTAGTGTTATCTAACACAACCTTGGATCATTTGTATCAGTTTCCAAGCTTATTTCAAAATAATTAGCTGCTATACAGCATAAAACATACACAATTCCACAACAGTAACATCAGAAATTTAAAACTGCCTCGTGAGAATTCCTTCTTCTTTCCTCTCTTCCCCCACCCCTCTTTATTTGGGGAAGAATGTATAAATATCTGCAAGGTTTTAAAAAGATATGCTCACAAAGGAAATACGTTGGCTGCGCTGGAATCAGATCTAGAAATGGAAGACAGACTGAAAGCCCTCACACCCCACTAGGATCATTGCTGGCAAGACATCTTTTGGGGCCAGATATTAGGCAGAATTTATTTTCATCTACTGCAATCTCATCCCTAAAATTGTACATTGAAAGCAAAACACTAATTTTTCATTCTAAGTCTTCTAAGGCAATTTTATTTTAGTCCTTTACTCCCTGGCAAAAAAAAAAAAAAAGATCTGTATTCAAGATATCCAGAGCATCTGGCCATGTATGACCTTCTACTCTGTTTGTTGTAGTGGTTAAGTTTGATGAGCCAGTTTGGTGTAGTGGTTAAGAGTGACAGACTCTAATCTGGAGAACCGGGTTTGATCCCCCATTCCTCCACATGCAGCCAGCTGGGAGATCTTGGGTCAGTCACAGTTTTCTCAGAGCTGTTCTCTAAAGAGCAGTTCTCTCAGAGCTTTCTCAGCCCCACCTACCTCACAGGGTGTCTGTTGTGGGGAGAGGAAAGGAAGGAGATTGTAAGCCACTCTGAGACTCCAAGTGAAGGGTGGGGTATAAATCTAATTCTTCCTCCTCCTCCTCCTCCTTCTTCCCCCCTTTTGTTTGCTGGAAGACCAGAATCTTCACAAACTGACGTTGCTGGAGGGTGGGGGAGATACTTAGGCCAAAATGATTCCCTACCACTGGTGTAAAACAATCTAAAAAGCTCCAGACTCTCATCCTAGCTATCTGTTTCTAAAGCCATTTAAAGGCTCAAAGGTAGGGTTCCCAAACTCCAGGAGGAACCTAGAATTATCCTGGAATTACTACTGAACTCCAGACTATAGAGATCAGTTCCCCAAGAGAGAGTGGAATCTCTGCCGTCACATCCATGCTGAGCTCCCTCATTTCTCCAAACTCCACCCAGCCCAGAGTTGATCAACCTAAAAAAGGGATCAGCGTCACTCTTCCAGAATGCAGGGACATCTTTCAAGTTTAGTATAGAACAAAATGCCCGTAAAAGTCTGTGCAAACCCAAAGGGTCTTGATATTTTTGGAAGCGAGGCAATTCAGGAAGGAAAATAATGGTATGCCATTATCGTCAAAGAAGCAGAAAACCAAAATGCAATTAAATCATTTGGCGATCTGAATTTCATTGGCACATAGGGAACATATAAATATCCTTTAATTATCTATATTCCCTTTCCCCTTCCAGATATGCCACTTTTATTTTTCTAGGAATTATAGTAGCTGCTTAGATCTGACAGCATTAATAGATCTCAAGATAGGAAGCCTGTTTGTGTTTGAGACTTGGAAGCCAAGTTCTGAAAGATGTTTGGCAATACTCTTATGATTAACACTGTCTGGGGCTGGTTAGAACTCACATACCAAGCAAAAAGCATTTAGTCAGTCGCTACCACATTCTTGATAAAATACAACAATTAAAAAGTATGCTTTAAAGCTGTGAGTGCAATCCACAAAATAATGCAGGGATTTTACCCCTCTGCACTTCTAGCCTCCCTCCACAATGATCTATTATGGCAAAGAACACCTGCTGTGGAGTGGTGTGAGGCCTTTTTCGAGCAACCCAGTTCCAATTGCCTTGCTTGTTTTTCCAGAGGAAACCCACAGTTTGGAATCCCAACAAAGCTGGCACAGCATGACTTTTAAAGTATGCACTGCACGACAGGATAAAATGTCTGGGAACGCAATCCAAGGGTGTGGGCTTGCAGCAGCTTGTGAAAACAGTTTATCAGGGTTTGGCCAAGATTGCATTAGCAACCATGAAATGCTAATGGGGGGGGGGGTGGAGCTGTAATCTGTGCAGGATTGTTTACTTGCCTCAGAGTCAGCAGTCATACCTTGGTAAGGAAGAAATATGACAATATACTGTCCTACTGAAACAAAACTGATTTTACTGCTTTAACAACATAAAAGGCATCATTTTTAACTTACTTAGCATATAAAATTGCAATACTTGACATAGGCATGGAATTTAAAAGTTACAAATGCCTTTGTTTTCTACAGGTAAAATTGCAGATATATCCAATACTTGAAAGAAAAGTGCAAATTGATGCATCCTATGGTACCTTAGCACATGTACCTTATTTTTTCCTATCTGAAAAGTAGGAAAAAAACAGAAGTTAAACAGAAACATAAGCTTTGTGGTAAATAATATAAAATATTTTATCAAACTGCAGTGATTATATAGAATGCACAATAAACTAAAACTGTTAGATTTCAATAAGAATATGTACATAGCTAGATGTTGTCTTCTTTCTGTGGCTACTGCTTAGAGAACTCAATTCTCAATGAAATTTTCTGAGTTTTTCTTTGAGCCTGTGGTGCAGTTTCTGCCCCACCTCCTTCTGAGCTTTTTTCATTCCAGTAAGGTAAGACAATAAGCTACTTGTGTAACCCAGTCTGTGGGTATATGTTACCTGGTCTGTTGGTATATGTGTCACATTGATTTGAGAGAAAAAGGTCAACTACAAGGGAAGAGTCAGGTAAGTAAAAGGAAAAGAGAAAACTCTTTAACCAAAAAACATTTACAGGAGATGCTGACAGATTTAAAACAAGACTTAAAAGAAGAGATAAGAAACAGCATTACTTCTGTTATAAATAAGTTGGACAAAGTCAATAAAAAGCTACAGGATGTACAGGAGAAGGCAGAGTCAGCAGCTGCTGGCACCCAAAAGAACTCTAAGAAATAGCTAAACTGAAAACTTTTGAAGGTTGGACGAAAAGTAAGCTAATGTTGTTGGAATGCAAATCACGGGAAACCAAAGTAAAATTTCGTGGAATTTCTTTGAACTTTGAGCTAAACAAGGACCTTACTGTTGCTTTAAATGAATAGTTAGAAGGAATTTTACAGCTTCTGGGGCCAGTGGTAAACAATGCTTTCTGCTTAAACCCCCCTTCCTGAATGGGCTCACCAAGCGTTAATACTTGACATAGTGGCAGATCTTAAGGATGTAAAGACTAAGTGGAACCTCTTGGAAATTGCCAGGAAGAACAGAGGTTTGAAGCTTGAAGACATTTTGGTCCAGCTGTACCCTGATATTCCCTTTGAAATATTAAATGCTAGGAAAAATATGCGCCCAATTGCACAAAAGCTTGCAGAGAAAAACTACAGGCACCATTGGCTTGCACTCGGATATATATCGGTCACACACCAAGGATGTATATTCACAGCCCATGACTTAGCGTCTGGTGAAGAGCTTTTGAAGGCGTTGGACTTGGACTCAGGCTAGGAAATCAAGAACTGGTAACCAAAGACGAGGAACGTACTATAAGACTGCAAAGAACTATATTGAAGGAGAGAGCAGCTATAGAGTTATCATTTTTGTTCTTTTGTTTTTCATATTTCCCCCAAATGAAGTAGCCTGGAATGAAAAGCGTTGGGGAGCACGCAGGATGGGCCATTGGGATCCCCCCCCCACATCTCCCCAATGGGCAAGACTCACATTTTGTGAGTCTGCTTCAGAACTGCTCTGGAGTTCCAGGGGGAGGGAACGCTGATTAGAAGAGCTCCAGTTAAAGAGGAAAAATCTTAAGAGAGCAGAGTAATGAAATGGAGTATTATTTTGTTTCTGTCTAACTTTATTGTGAATCATCTTAGTATATTAGTTTTGAAACTAAAATGAAATATATATAGAACATATGGTTATAAACATAAGAAGATCTAACGGGAAATTATGGGGAACAGAGTTTATAATTGCAGATGTACTGGAGTAATTTTGAGAGGCAGAATATTTATTTAGGCATGCCAACATCTATCTGACTTAATTAATGATTACAATTTACAAATGAAATAATAGCAGAATAGAGTTGGCAACCTGTAGAAGAGAATGTTTAAAGAATGTTAATTTCATTTCCTGCTGTTAAAAAATTGTAATTAATTTGTAAAATTTTGAAGTTAATAAAAAAATTAATTGAAAGCAATATCATGTGGCTCTTCATAACATTCCCAGTTCTCTGCTATCAGATCCATACATCTCAACTTCCTCAGGCCAGATCTAAGCAGATGTTTCTATGATAGCTGTCCATATTTTAATTGTCTGTTTTAAAACTTTTCTGAACATCCATCTTAATTTTGTTAATCTGTCAGGCCCAGATCGACTGACTTCATCAGATTCAAAGTCCTTAAAATGTTTTAAACCCCCAGTTGTAAAATATATAATGCAGCAAGCGCTACAATTCAGACAGCAAGGAAGCGCATTCTGCAATAAGAACTGAGCAGAAACCTCCAAGGATAGCCACATATGTCACTGACATGATTTACAGCATGGGCGCTGGGGAGCTGAGGCTGATATCCATGCCAAATTATTTGGTGGTTTTTATGATGTGAAGACGCATCTGCAAGGTTTTAGCTGTAATTCAAGAATATTTCACTTACTGCCTAAATTACCTTTGAACTACCTCAGTCTCCAGAGGGGCAATAAAGATTTACTGATCTCCCTCACCTCCTAATTCTTCAGTGCTATATCACTTAAATACCCAAGAGAGGAAAGTTTCAGTCATAGTGATTTTTTTTTTTAAGCACAGCTCTTTGGTATTGCTAGCATTTTATTCTGCAAAGTCACAAAAGTGATTCTCAATATCAATAAAACAGAGTAACTCCCAAAACAAAAAGTATTCAAAAAAACCCTGAAAATCAACGCTAAATATTTGTGAGCAAGAAAAGATGGCATTCTCTGAAGCTCAAAGGCCCCGCAACTTACAGAATATTTTCATAACCTTCCTGAAAGGATCAATAGAATGACCCTGGTGCATCTTTAGGTGAGAGTTTCACAAGCAAGCAGCTACCACTAGGGCAGACCTTCTTCAGCGTTACAAATTTCAGCTCAGAAATAGGATACACCTAAGAAGGTCCTTATAGTGCTATCCAAAGCATATGAAGCTCGGAATGGCCTTCAACAATAGCAGCCTCATGTGAGCAAATTATAGCAGTAAAGCAAAGGGGTTACTAGGGCACAGAGAACAGTGGCAGCTAATATACCAACTTAAACTATGGAAAAGTACCCCTGGATCCAGTTGTCACTTGGGGATCCAACATCAAAGGACCCGCATTTTCACCATCTTACCAGTCAACATTATTTACTTCATTTATACTTCTCCTTTGTACCCAGTGAGGACCCAAAATGGCTTACATCATTCTCTTCTCCTACATTTTCTCTTCACAACGATGCTGTAAAGTAGATTAGGCTGACAATCTGTGACTGGACAAGGTCAGCCAGCAAGCTTCCATGGCAGACTAGGGATCCATTACTGGGAATCTCAGATCTTAGTCTAACTCCCTAGACACACTGGTCTAACTGGAGCTTCAAGTTCTTCAACCTCATATGGTCTACTAACATCATTAAATAAACAGCCAGGGATACTTTCATGAATCACTCTTGACATTAAGCACTAGTTGCTGTCTGCCCAGCCCAGAGACTCTGACTCCTGAGGAGAAGAGACCAAGGAAGGGAGGCCCACCAGAAAAGGGTCCAGCACTCTGGAGGTGCTTGCTGCCAATAGTCCAGCAAAGCCAGACCCGCCCCCCATCAGACCCTGAAAAGGAGACATTGACACCAGCCTCTGAAATAACCACCAGGTTTCTGCCAGGCAGGATGTGAACCTAGGCCCGTCACCTCCCCCTGCAGTGGATGTTCTCACTCTGCAGGAAGAGAAGTGGCAGAAGGCCCCAGGCTGAGGTGGCCCAAAGGAGGCTAAGTGCTCCACTGGCTGCTTGCAACCCCATCCCAGAGCCAAGCTGTGAGAAGAACCAAAACCCAGAGCAGCCAAGAGCTCAGCACCTGCCAGCAGGGCAGCAGAGCCTGATTACTTCCCAACTTGTTTAGGCTGAGGCTTGATAAATCTGCCTGGCTGGATCAATTAGTCCACTAGATACACCCTGTCTCTGACTCCAATCGAGTTTCTTTAGTCTCCTGATATAATTGAAGCCTAAGAGCATGACCCCAGAGGAGACTTGACCAGACCTGCCAGCAGAGCACAGGACAACAGCTTTCTTTTAGCCTTCATCAAGGGGTGTGTGATGGACAGCAAGCAATTGCAGGCTGCTGGAGAAAGGGTGAGCTAGCTGAAAAACGATGGACAACTCACGGAGCTCATTCTGACTGGGTGAAGGCAGCTTACTGTGGAATAGAACACTGAACTATTTTTTTTAAAAAATCAAGTGGGAAGGAGTTGGTGGATCAGTTGGAGTTGGAGCTACGGAGGAGACTTAACAGAAAACTCCTAGTGAGAGGCTCTGAAGAGAAAAAGGGTCTGATATGCCCTGTCTGGAGCAGAGCAAGTGTGCTGTGGCCTCTGCAAATAACAGACTAAGGTCAAATCCACATCTGACCTTCCCACTGGAATCATTCTAGTTTCAACAAAACCCGTCTATACCTGTTTCTAGTTTCAAACCATACTTTTTCTAGTTTAAAAATCACTGTTTACATTCGTTAATTGCCCTCCTGTGGTCAAGCTAAGCATTTCACTGCTTTAAACAGATCCTGTTGTTTAGTACTCTTCAGACCCCCTGGAGTGAGATTTGAAACCAGCGTGAAATGAGCGTAGGAAAAGACAGGAGTCAAACTACTTCAGAGGGGAGCTGTAACTGGGCCTTAGGGTGGAGACAGTGAGTCTGGCACGGAAGTGTCAGAACTTCAGCTGTTCAAGGAGTGGAGAGAAATTCCCTTGCGTGAAACACAGAAACACTAATTGAATGGAGCATTAGACATTCCCAGTATGGAAGCTGATTAACCAGTTTAAAGAGACTGTTCTTTTGGGAGACCGGGATTTGACCAAAAGGTTTAAGGAGGCACAAAGGTCCCTCAAACAAGTCAGAAGAGGTTATTGCTCTTGAGAAGAGAATAATAATCTGGCCAGAAGAAGAGGGACAGATAGGGAAAAACCCATCTAAGAAAAGGGGGCTAAAGCATACTAAAATCTCATCTGTGTGACCATCCAGTAACAAGTTCAAAATAAAGTATAAGGGACTCTAGTAAACCTTGCATCACAGCAAAAGCAGAGAAAGATCACTAACAGCATCAAGCCAAAATAAACTAGGGAAAATAACTCACTAACCATCTCTGGTGTTGTATAAAAGCAGTTTGGGGTATATATCTGAGCCTCTCTTTACCAAACCTATCCAAAGTTGTAAATATAATTTCCCAACCCCTGCCTGTTTATTCCAATAAATTTCATTTCTGTTTCAATTTTCAGTGGGCCTAGGAGCCTATTTTTGAGGGAGAATTTATAGAGGTACAGACCCTCCTCAATCACAGTTCCTTATTTGAGGTATAAGCCAACAAAGTATCAAACAGTAATAAGGTGGGACAACAGCATTAGAATAAAAGGTTATTTATCACAAAAGAAGAGTGACACACTACCAAAAGGCTACCCAGTTATCAGAAGCTTCGCATGGACAAACAATAGCGCATGTGGATCTTAAATCAGACCAGTCAGCTCCACAGGATCCTCAAGGGGACCTATGGGCAGGTACATCAGGTGTGGCCAGGGGTGGGGTTTGTATCTGCATTTAAGCAGACCCCCTGGCCCTGTCTGGCAGTTTGCGTTCATCTACCTTTAATAAACTATGAGCTGTTTTCACTACCAACGTCTCTGGACCCAGTACTTTATACAGATGGGGAACTGAAAATTTATAGGGAGGTTGGAGGGAAAATCTTAGACCTTATAAGGGTGATTGCTTGATGGGAGTGCCTGTCTAGTACAGGATGCTTGACAGAAGGAAGTAAAGTTCTTCAGCCTTGCTTCTGCTAAAGAGAAGTGCATGAAAAAAAAAAAAAAACAGAAAACATGCAAGTGGTACCCACTCCCAAAGAAAGGCTAAGAGACACAACGCTTGATGACTGGCGTTCATTACACAAACAAGTCTCACCAGCCTTAAAAGAGCTATACTGGATGCCCACTGGCTGTCTGGACCAATTCAAAGCGTTTTTGTTGCTTTTAAAGTACTAAATGGCTTTGGACCAGGCACCCAAAGAATCCTCTGCTCCGGTAAGAGTCCACTCAGCAGTTAAGGCTGGTTTTGTCTGCCCCTGACGTTGATAAAAGGTGTGTAGACACAAGAGACAGGGCCTTCTCAACTGTGGTAACCTTGTTGAAGAATGCCTTTCCCACATTCACCCGCCAAGTGCCAAGAATTCAAGTCTGGGGGACCTGGTTAAAACATATTTGTTTCCCCAAATATTTGGTTGGTTTTGAATAGATTTGTGTGCATGTGTATATTGTAAAAGAAGGGGACTCACAAGGAGTCATGGGTGGGAAGTCACATCCCCCCCCCCCCCGCAGGTTCTAATCTCCATGCTGCCTCTGCTTTCCCACCTTCTGTTCTTCTCACGGCCCCCCCACAGCCACTCCTCTTTTCCTACTTAATTTCTCCCCTCCTACCTTCTCATTTCCCCCCTAAACCTACCACTTTTCTTATAGTCCTCCCCCACTCTGCAGCTTCTTCCCTTTTCCTGCTTCCCCCCCCCCCCCCCGCATCCCTCCAGCCACTGTGGCTTTGCTTCCTCTCTTCCCCATCTTGTCTCTTGCCTGCCTACTCCTCCTACACTGCCTACAGTCAAGTCTTATTGCTGTCTGTGATTGCCTAGGCCAGAGGTGTCAAACCCAGGGGTCCTTTCGAGCAGGAGCTCGGGGGAGCGCAGCTCCGGGAGTTGGTGCCAGCCCCCCCTCCCCGCGGGGGAATGCCTGCTTGTGTCATGGCTGCAGCAAAATGACCCCGTCCCCTGGAAAGGTCCTTGTTCCTCTGACCAGCCTTCTGAAGGCTTCAGCCGCCACTGAAGCTATCCTCCCAGAAGAGTGGTATTTCTGAGGCTTCAATTAGAAACTGTCCCCTCTCTGCCAGCTCTCTCTCTCTCCCCTTTCTTTCTTGCCTTCTGACATACTTCCAGTGATGTCAGGTAGTGTGGCATATGTAAATGAGTTATGCTAATGAGTTATGCTAATGAGCTCCTGCGCCTCTTTTTCTACAAAATGACCCCTGGTCAAACCTATAGCCCGCGGGTCGGAACCTGCCCTCCCAAGGCTTTAATCTTGCCCATGTGTGGCTGTCTCCTCTCCCCCCTTCACCCCTCCCCTGCCCATTCTAGGGTTGCCAGCTCTGGGTTGGGAAATAACGAGATTTGCTGGGGTCTGGGGAGGGGCGGGACCTTAGCAAGGTACAATACAATGGAGTCCACTTTCCCGAGCAGCCATTTTCTCCAAGGAATGGATCTTGGTTGTCTGGAGATCAGTCGTAATAGCAAGAGATCTTCAGGTGCCACGTGGAAGTTGGCAGCCCGAGCCCATACTCACTCTTTTCCCGTGAGGAGGGAAATCAGCTGGAAGAGACTCCCGCTGATGTATCTCCATGGATTAGAGAGACATCTACTGGCTGATGAAATTATTGCAATTTAGTTTTTTTTTTTTTAAATTGTATATAATCTAATCATGGCTGCATCCAGAAAATGTATTAATTCCTTAGATCCTGAGCCTGCTTGTGGGGAGGGTGGGATATAAATTAAATACACAAATAAATAAATCTGCAAAAAAATCCAGAAAGAACTGTTACCCCTGATTTTTTTTACAGAATGTATTTAAGCAATTTGAAAAAAAAATGGTGAAATTTGAGGAAATGGAGGAAAGATTTGTGAATGTAAAATCAGAGGTCACAGAAGAACTTAAGAAGTTTGAAAAATCTATCAAACAAATTTCAGGGGAGGTCCAACATGCACATAGTTGGCAGCAATTTGCCCATGATCCAGTGGTACGCAGAGCGCATATGCACATATGTGCATCTCTCAGCGGCGGTGCATTCACACCACCGCCTTCGCTTGAATCCCGCCTTTTCCCGTCCACACAGCTGAAAAGTGGGATCCAAGTCAAGGAAGCCCCCTGGACACCACTTTCTGCCGGTGTCCATCTGAGGCACCATGGTCTCATCATCGTCCTCGGCGTCCATCCTCTCCTCTGGTTTGAGCTCCACAGTGTCTACATCGGGGAAGCAGGGGAAAGGTTGTGGGAGCCTGCCTGAGTGGGCCATGGCACCCACCATACTGTGGCCACCGTCACCTCCATGGGAAACCATTCTGTCTGCCTGACAGGAAGTGGGGCCCCTACATGGCAGGTTCAGACACCATCCAAGTGGAGTGCTGGCCTCCCCATGCCCTCTTGCCCAACAGAGAGGTGTGCACCCACCCATGCACCACATAACTGTTGGTGGGGGACTTCTGCAACAGGGGATGTGCTTGGGGTGGGGTGGCCATGCCATGGGTTCAGTGTGCTCAGGCACCTCTGCAGTCGTAGGGCCCCTGTGGCTGTCCCAGCAAAGTGGGGAAGGGATCCCAGAGTGCGACATGCACTCTGCCTCCACTAACAGTGGCCTGGGGGCCCTGGGGTAGGGCACTTGTGCTGGGGGGCCAGGCCCTCCAGGGGGCCTGAGAGAGCCAGTGGGGTTTCCAGGGGACCTCTTGCTTGGTGGTGTTGGCCACACATTGGAGCTGTTTCATGGGGAGGAGGTGTGGTGGCTCCCGGGTGGGTCAGGGCCTGTGGTGAGCACTCTTCACTTACCTAGGACTAGCACCTCTGGCTCCAGGGTCAACCAGAACTGTTCCTGTGGGGATGCAGCCTGGGTCTCTGCAGACTCCTGCGAGCTGCTGGTGGATGGCAGGGTCTCCAGGGACCCTTCTGGGCTTGACACTGGCATTCCCCAGGAGGATTCTGTGCAGCTCTTCAAAGAAGGGACACATTGCCCTGTCATTCCCAGAGGTGCTGTTGTGCGCCAGTGTCCTCTTGTATTCCAGCCGCATAGTTTTGGTTTTGGAGCAGCACTCCTCCGCAGACCACCTGTGGCCCAGGGCAGTCATTTCTTGAGCAACCTGCTCAAAAGTCTCCCTGTTCCTGTGGCTCTGACGCACAGCCTCCTGCACTCCCTGCTCACCTCACACTGCCAGTAGGTCCAAGGTCTCTGCCCTTTTCCAGGACACTCCTTGCATACCTACCATTTTGCTGGACTGTCTCCCAGGAGGCTGTGGGCTGGAAGCTTTAACGCTGTGAGCCGGAAGCATCCCCACGGGTGGTTGTGCACTCAAGTGCACAGTATGCATGGGCAGTTATGTGCATTCCTGCCAGATCAGCAAGTTCACATTACCAGTACAACTTGATTGCAGCTTTTTTACGTGCTCACTTCCGGGAATTGGGATCAACGCGCCCTCCACGGCTTGCCCCAGCTTTCACCTGGTACTTTTTAAAAGCGGGAGCGAATCGTTAAAGGATGGGGTGAGTATGGCAGGGGAATGCCAGACAGATGTGGCTGTGTGAACAGGCCCACTTAATCCGTTTGTGAAAGGTGCCTATATCGGGCCAAACTGCCAGTCTGTTCTTGACCTAAGTATTTTTCTGGTCAAATGATCGTAGCAATAAAGAATGAATGAAATGAATGACCGAAGTATTAATCTTAAAGAATTTTTTTATAAAATGATGTTTTGTTGGTACATATCTCCAGATACATGGGCTAAAATGTATAGAAATATGTTGGAAATGTGCTGGAAATGTGAAAAGCATGAAGGGACATTTTATCATATTTGGTGAACTCGTAATAAAGCTAAAAAAATTGGATCAAAATGCATTCATTAATACAGAAGATATTAAAAATTAACACATAAATGAAACCAGAAGCCTTTTTTTTAGGACTGATGGACAGACAGCTTGAAAATAGTCATGGAACTTTCTTTCTTTATATGATTACAGCAGTGAG
This sequence comes from Lepidodactylus listeri, assembly GCA_029233225.1. NCBI lineage: Eukaryota > Metazoa > Chordata > Lepidosauria > Squamata > Gekkonidae > Lepidodactylus > Lepidodactylus listeri. The sequence goes on from JARCFY010000008.1 coordinate 103,341,963, forward strand.
ATTACGCTATGCACAGAACTGGAAATCTACAAAAAGTACTACAGTAGAAAAATGGTGGTTTGAGATGTTAGAGTTTGGGGAAATGGCCAAATTTACTTCTCTTAGGAAAAGACAATATCCCCTTTTATTGCCAGCTGGAAGCCTCTTGTTGACTTCCTGCATGCAAATGAAAAAAAAATGAATTGATGATTTGTGGATTTGATGAGTAAGGAGAAACTTAAATAATAGAAAAGAATAATGAATAAGGATGTGTTATTGTAATGGTTATGAAATTGCAGTGAGTGGTTATGTTTAAACTTTTATATTTAGCAATAAATGATTGTATTGGTCTTTATTGCTGAGAAAATTTGGAAGTTTTAAGGATATGTTCCTTTGTTCTTTCACTTTTTTCTATTTACTGTATTTTTCGCTCCATAAGACGCACCTGACCATAAGACGCACCTAGCTCTGCTCGGTGCTGTGGCTTGGGAAAGGTGAGGGGGGTTTAAGACGCACACACTTCCCCCCCACACTTTTTTTGGGAGAAAAAGTGAGTCTTATGGAGCACAAAATACGGTAACTCTTTTTTCTTTATTACCTCTGTTTTCTCTTATTTTTCTTAAGTTTTATTTTATATGTATATGAAAAATTTTAATTAAAAGTTTTAAAAATAAACATTGGCAGAAAGATATATCTAAGTTTGTATGGCAAGGGGGAGAAACACATATTAAATATAAGATTTTGCAAGAATTTAAAGAAAGAAAAGGGTTGGGTTTACCCAATTTGAAATTGTATTTTATTATGTATTGTTTGATTTCAGTGAAAGAATAGCTGTTGTTGAGAAACCAAAGATTATTAGAATTGGACGGACATGACTTGAGGTTTGGGTGGCATGGCTATTTTTGATATGAAAAAAATAAAGGTTAATGTGGATTTTAAAAACCATTATATTAGATCTGCAATTCTGAGAATGTGAAGTAAATATAAACCTAGGTTGTGTCCAAAAACACCTTTAAGGACTTCAGCACAAGTAGTATTTTACAGACATGAAATGTTAACTAAACACAAATGGTTAACTTATTGTGATTTACTGGACTTTTCTCAAGGAGAGTGTAAAATGAAATTTAGAGAAGACCTGTTAAAAAATAAATAGTCAATGGTTTTTTATATATGATTTTTTATGGATGATCAATGGTTTTTTTATGTACAACTGTTAGAAAGATTTAAAGTAGATAAAAGTGTATGGTTTTGAAGAAACTAAGACTGTATTTGACTGTATTTGAAATAGGATGTATTTGAAAAGGAATTATGTACAATTGATGAACATGTTATTGCTAGAATGTATAAACTCTTGTTGAAATAGGAAACAGAAGAACAGGTGAAAGAATGTATGACGAAATGGGCCGAGGATTTTGAGTATAATACACAAATTAAACTTCTGGTTGGATTGTGGCCAGCTTTGATGTATTAGTGGAGCTCCAAGGATTTTAAGGTCTTACTATTTAATAACTTTTTAATTTGTATCTGACTGAGACTATTTTAACAGCAAATATCACTTACTACATCAAGGGAAAGCTGGAGTGTTTAGCTTGCTCTTGGGAACTTGAAAAGCTCCTTGCTAATTTATTGCTAGTCTTGCCATTAATAATGTTTGAAGCAGCAAGCCAATTAAGATAGCAACCTTGCTGGGGGGTTTTTTTGGGGGGAGGGGGGGATTGATTTAATTCATTCAGTGTTGCCTAAAGGGAGCGGCCCTGAAAGCGGCCTTGAAAACAGCTTAGCTGGGCAAGGAGAGAAGAGGAAAGAGCAAAGAGAGAAGATAAGAAGAAGAGATTGGATTTATACCCCGCCCTTCACTCACTTGGAGTCTCAGAGCGGCTTACAAACTCCTTTCCATTCCCCTCCCCACAACAGACACCCTGTGAGGTAGGTGGGGCTGAGAGAGCTCTTTCCCAAGCTGTCCTTGAGAGAACAGCTGGTACAGAGCTATGGCTTGCCCAAGGTCATCCAGCCAGGTGCAAGTGGAGGAGTGGGGAATCAAACCCGGTTCTCCCAGATTAGAGTCCGCGCACTTAACCACTACACCAAACTGGAATGAACTTAATTTCTCTAGTACCCTGGCAAGGGCCTGTCCTTGTCTTTTGTACCCATCTGATTATACACATTTTACTTAAGGGACAAAAAAGGACTTACCCATGTGAGGGGGACAGGACTCTAAAAGCTACAAAACAAATATGTCTGCCTGGAGGTTGATGTTGATGGTTGCCCCTTGGGTCAGATTTCTTCAAATGCAGCCCAAGAAAAAGCTCAAGAAACATGCTTAATGTCCTATTCAAGGACTATGGGGCAAAAATGAGCACAATATGGAGATGGATTTACTAGCTCATCAGACTACATTAGTAGTGGAAACACTCCTAAAATATTCACCGATTGATCTAATTATAAATTCCACTGCAGGGGAGAGAAGGGGATTCCTTGACAAAAAAACAACTATGCCCCTCAGGGACTTTTAGGGTAGTCGATGCTGACAAGGATGGGACTCTTAATAAGAAACCCATAGCTTCCCCAAATGCCCTTGGTGATATGAAGAAAGCCTCTCAGTCTCTAATTTACAGTTCCAAAAGTTGTTATTGATATTGAATATCTAACCTTTTTGTGAGAAGTATATCAATAAACTGGTTTACTGAATGGAGAGCCAGAAACTATCTGGCTGTCCTTCTCAAGACTGCTCCAGCTACCACTGACCTCTCTATGTTAGAAAGACTACCAGGACCATTACACTGTGAATATTTTATTTTAGATTTACGTACAAGCCTTTTATTATAGCATTGGAAAAAGTGCAGAGAAGGGCAACTAGAATGATAAATGGGTTGGAACACTTTCCCTATGAGGAAAGGTTGAAGCGCTTGGGGCTCTTTAGCTTGGAGAAACGACGGCTGAGGGGTGACATGATCGAGGTTTATAAGATTATGCATGGGATAGAGCAGGTAGAGAAAGAAGTCCTTTTCTCCCTTTCTCACAATACAAGAACTCGTGGGCACTCCATGAAATTGCTGAGCAGTTGGGTTAGAACAGATAAAAGGAAGTCCTTCTTCACCCAAAGAGTGATTAACACGTGGAACTCACTCCCACAGGAGGTGGTGGTGGCTACATGCATGGATGGCTTCAAGAGGGAACTGGATAAACATATGGAGCAGAAGTCCATCAGTGGCTATTAGCCACAAAGTATAGATAGGAACTCTCAGTCTGGGGCAAGTGATACACTGTATTCTTGGTGCTTGATGGGGGGGGCAACAGTGGGAGGGCTTCCTGCCCCCACTGCTGGACCTTCTGAGGGCCCCTGGTGTTTTTGGCCACTGTGTGACAGAGTGTTGGACTGGATGGGCCACTGGCCTGATCCAGAATTGGCTTCACTTATGTTCTTACAAGCCAAATCCTGTCATATATGCTTTCACACGCTGCCGAGCAATATGGTTTTGGGATCAGGCTTCAAAGGCATTTTAGAAATACCCAAATTCAGAAGCTAGCCCTGCCAACCTCAAAGGCAAAAACCAAATTTCCCAAGAAGGTCATTAAAAATCGAAGGCAGAAGGCAGAAGTGATTTCCTCAAACTCTCCACTGTTATTGGATCAAACCGTTCCACTAAATATACCATTGCTTATGGGGGTTACTGGCCCAAAGACCCTTAACCCTTCTGTTGCCTTAAAACAACAATCACTGTTAAATTTTGGCTACCCATCTGATAAAATGATAGCAGACTCAGGCTGGCCAGAAAATGAGGTATAAACCAATCTTGTATCCTCTTTTGACAATTTACCGGAACATGAACAAGACTCCCTGATAAACCAACTTGAACATTTGGTATCCACCTTGAAGAGCCTAAAGCAGTCCCCTTCCATTAGGGCACCAACTACGAGTCCTTCTCTTTCTACTCCTAAATCCCCAGTGAAGTCCCCAGAGAAAAGGGAATCTCCCTCTTTTGGAAAAAAATTGACTTCCTTTGGAACCAATGGCTACAATTAATAAAGGATGCTTCAAATCAAACTTGATTGTCTCTCCAAATGACCCAGAATTTTGTATGATAGTGGATGAAACCCCAATGAAAAGAGAAAACAACATCCTAAAACAACTACAGAACAGAAAGCCAACTGAATGACAGTTTCCAGACCAGCTTGTCAGATTAGTCCAAAACCCTGGAAATTGTGAGGTGGAGCATTGCAGGCTGGAACCATTGTAAAAATCAGGACTTTCTTTCTTGAGAGCGAGTTTGGGCTAGTGGTTAAGTGTGTGGACTCTAATCTGGGAGAACTGGGTTTGATCCTCCATGCCTCCACTTGCAGCTGCTGGATGACCTTGGGCAAACCATAGTTCTGTCAGAGCTGTCCTTGAAAGAGCAGTTTCTGTCAGAGCTCTCTCAGCCCAAGGTACCTCACAGGGTGTCTGTTGTGGGGAGGGGAAGGGAAAGGAGTTTGTAAACCGCTCTGAGACTCCAGGTGAAGGGTGAAGTATAAATCCAATCTCCTCCTCCTCCTCCTCTTCTTCTGCTTCTTCCATCAGAATTATGACATACTCCCGATACAAGAGACTTGGTCAACCAATGATCTTATGATTGATGGCTATCAATCTTACAATACTGGGTAGGGTTGCCAAGTATTACCTTCCTTTTACCGGGGGGGGGGGGGGTCCTTGCTGCTCTAGGAGTGTTCTGATGCACGCACATTGGGGCGGGACCTCTGTAATTCGAGGGAAAACCATAGAGTTTTCCCTCAAATTATAGAGCGCCTACCCCCCCGGAACATTCCCTACGTGATGACGTCACCTCCGGGTGACGTCATTGCATTGGGCACGTCTCCTCAGCCCGGCAATTTGGGGGTGGGGATCCCCCCAGCGGCCTGATCCTGGCCAACGGGGAGCGGGCAGATCGAGCGGAGGTTTCCCTGTCTCCTGGGGGGACCTGCCAACCCTACTACTGGGGCAACAGCTGGCAAGGGCTGTTCTCCTTCAAATAGACCTTGACTTGGTATTAGGGGTTAACACACATCTCTCTCCTCAACAGAGAAACAAGAACACCTCAGACCTGGAACAATGTGTAGACAAACTCTTATTAGATAACTCAGTGGACAAAATCCTAATAGGAGGGGATTTTAATGCAAGAATTGCCCCAATAACCACTTTCTTCATGAAAAATATAAAGTGTTTATAGTAAGTCCAAATTAGGAACAAATCCTCACCCATTACCAGCACTCTTCCAAAGATGGTAAGGCAAACTTCACTGGCTCCTGTCTTGTAAGTATGGCCAGAATGTTAAACTTGCACCCAGGCAATCTCACATTTATAGCGGCAAAAAGGCACAGCACCATCAACTATATTTTATCCAATGGGAACTTGCTTCCATTTGTAAAAAACATCCAGGTTCTACCCAGTTTGGAGGGTGAGCATTTACCCTTCCTCCTGCATTTGAATTCACCATCTCAAGAGATTTATCTTAAAATTCATCTAGATTGCCAACTGAACGAGTGGGCTGCCATTCCAAGCGGATGCTCCAACTTAAGCAAAAGATGAAGGCGATATTGGCTGAGGGAAATTCCTTGATGAATTGAGCTGCTCTTATGAAATATCTTGAGGGTGTTGATCCTCTGATCCCATACAACAACCTCTTTTGGAGACTGACGCCCTTATTACTGCAATACATTAACGAAGATCCAGAGGAGGCCTTCTCATCGCTGCATTCCATGCAGATCAAATTGCTTCTGAACTAGGAAGCTTGAGTCTTCGCCATCTCCATCTAGCCTTAAACAAATCATACAAACAAACAGTGGCCAAAAGGAATAAGGTAGATATAAGGGCAGCATGGGATAGTCTAATTCAGGCAGCCAAAGATAAAAATTCCAAATTGTTTTGGAAAATGAACTTTAAACACTCATTCAAGGATTCTTCCCCTCTGGATTTGTTAATCACAGCTGATATCTGGGAAGCATATTTCCATCCCCCTTCCTTTTTTAATTTTAATAAAATCTTTAAAAATATACACAGTTGTAGAAAAATAGAATTTTAAAAAAATTACCAACTGTACCCCAAATGTGTGTGTGTGTGCGTACACTACATATACCAGCTATATGTTAACTATAACTCCAACAAGCCAACAGATAACACCGAGACAGCCTTTCACAATTCCTTACACCAGATTAAGATATAAACAGCAAAAACAAAGATGTCCATGCGACCTACCACTCCCTCCTTCACGCCCCACGTCACCCTAGAAAAAAATCGAGCCATGGAGATTGGGATTTCTCAGAAATATCTCCAGCTCATTCAGGAAAGAAACAACAGGAAACCATAATGCTACAAACCTCTTGGTAAGTTCCAAAAATAAGTATAAAAGGTTGTTGAGATATTTTCCCCAGAATAAAATGTTCCCACAACTTTTGTCCCCATTCCTGTATAGCTGGAATCTTTTTATCTTTCCAGTGAGTCACCAGAAGTGTATTTCTGAACGATTTATGCAGAGGATCTACAGGATAACCACTTGCAGAGCTCAACCAGTCTCACTGACTGGCTTCCAGTTTCTGTAAAAGAAGTCCCGTTGTTTATAAATCAGCTAAAGAAAGGAAAAGCTCTTGTCATTGACAGCATTAAAAAAGATTGTGCAAGGACAATACTGCATACCATTTAAATGATGTATTGGATTCAGAGAAAGCTGGAATGAAAGGAATTGATGAGTGGTTTTCAGGTACTGCAACTGAATTGGGGATTCCATTAGCAAATGAGAAAACAGGCGGCTGATAGCTTCACTGTGCTTTCTAGGCATTCTTTATGATTAATGCTGCATGGGAGCTTTGCCAGCAGCTTTCTGACATGCTACATATTATGACAGAATTGTTTAGGGGATTGCCTAGGGTCAAGAAGGCAATGCTTAAGCGATTGCAGGTCCTAGCTGGGCTCCTGAATGTTTCATGCTTGGCCATAGCTCCTGGCAGGGCCTTTTTGCAGAAAGACACAGATTGAATCTGTGTCCTTCTGCATGCCAAGCAGATGCTCTATCACTGAGCCATGGCCCCTTCCCTAGAGGCAATGCAAAAGGTCCCTGCCAGGAACTGTGGTGAAGCATGAAACATTCAGGAGCCCAACCATCTCCAGTTAAAGGATTTGGCAGTAGGTGACCTCTGCCTGAGACTCTGGAGAGCCACTGCCTGTGAGCAGACAATGCTGACAGAGGTGGACTAATGGTCTGATTCACTATAAGGCCTCTTCATGTGTTCATATGAAATGAGTGGCACACTTCATCATTGTTTTCTGGGTCTGTGGAAGCAGGTTTGTGCATTTGGCTGGACTTCTTCACTTAATACAGTGGGGGCTCCTCGTTAAGACAGGAGGGACTGATGGAAGTGCAGTTCCGGGTGCAGTCGGATGCTGTAACTGGTGCCAGCTTTAGTGTCTTTTTGCAACACAAATACCTGGTTGTGGTTGCAGGGATGGTCATAATAGCAGAGATCCTAAGAGATTTTATGTTTTGTTTCTCCCATATTGTTAATAAGGCCAACAGTAACACAGATGGTTTGACGTGTAATTTTTGCCATTTCTGCAAAAGTTTTCTCCCAAAACTGTGACACCACTGGGCACAGCCACCACATATGAATATAATCACCTTGCTGATTACACTTTCTCCAGCATTTTTTATTATTTGTGTTGGTTATTCTTGCAAGGCGAACTTGGGTGGAATACCACCTGTGGAATAATTTCAAGAAGTTCTCTCTAAGAGCTATTGATATAGTTTTCCTTGTTTGGGTAAACCATATCTTATTCCAAATATTTTGCTTGATCTTTATTACAATATCTTTCTCCCATATTATTTTCAACCCATTTAGTGAACCTGAATCTGTCTCAATTAAATATGCATATATTTTAGAGGTTACTTCTTTTAGACTTGTTGTATGTTGCATTAAAATCTGTTTAAATTTCAACAGTTTTCTCATCATGGTATGCTTTACCATAGAGTTTATAATTAGGTAATGCAGTTGATATAATGAAAACCAATTTAACTCTCCTTGCAATTTTTCTTTTAATTGCATCACCGTGAAGGGAGTCCCATCTACATAAAGATCTCTCATTCTATGGATCCCTTTTTCTTTCCATCTAATATAGCTTTCTGATTTATTCAGACATGAAAAATTGGGATGTAGTATGAGAGGAATCATGGGGATGTCTCTGGGATCAGTTTATTTTTCCATTTAACCCAGTTTTTTAATGTAGTATATAGGAAGTGGTTTAATGTCTCTTTCTTTTTCCCTTCCAAAAACAATTTTCTCAATTAAATTCAGATGTTTCTCATACATTAGCTACATTTCTACTTTACAGGAACTCAAAGAAGCTTACTATGTAAGCAATAAAACACAATAAAATACACACAAAAATCTAGTTTAAAATCAATAATTTAAAACTGCCTGTAGACAGAAGAACTGAAACTAACCAAATGCTGTCATTAACAAAACTGTCTTCTGCTGACTCCTAAAACTGAAAGAAAGGGGGCCAGGTACAACTCCCTAGAGAAATTGTCCTATCATCATTACACTGCCACTCAAAAGGCCCCTTCTTACATACCCACCAGAAGAGATGGGACAGTCAAGAGAGCCAATCCCTGTGATCTTAGTTCCTGGGCACAAATGTAGGGAAGAAGGTAGTCTTTCAGATACCCTGGTCCCAAACCATATAAGGATTTAAAGGACAAAACCAGCACCTTAAATTGGGCTCTGGAGCAGATTGGAAGCAGTGTAATTGCTGTAAGATTGAAATCACATGACCCTGGTAATTGGCACCAACCAGCACCCCAGCATTCTGCACTAGCTGCAGCCTCCAAACACTATTCAAGGGTAGCCCCAAGTACAGCACATTGCAATAGTCTCGTCTAGATGTAACTAAGGCATGGATCACTGTGGCTAGAGCATACCTATGTCAGGTTCCCCAGTTAATACACTCTTCACACCTCACTTAACCAGTGATAGTTTATTGAAGAATTATTTCTTAAATGTGCCACAGCTCCCATTCTCAAGAAAGCATTTACCACTCTCTCCCTCCCCGGCCAACCTCCCTGTGGCAGCTTTTATCAGCCGGGAAGGCCACTTGTTAAGGACATAGGTGATAGACTTCACCTCTCCAAGGATCTAATCCACATACGTGGGTGGCACAAGCTGAACGGTATCCATATTAATCAGACAAGAAGATCCTAAAGGTATATCATTTGAACATACATGGCCCATCAGCTAGCAGCTAGGAGAGGATTTGGTTTCTGTGGAAACTTGACATAAATAGGCATATGAAGTAACTGAAATATTTGTGGTGCCTAGCATGAGATTGTCATACAGCTCATAGAAATTTCAATCGTTATACTGAAGGGTACATTGTGTGGCACATTTAAGTCAGGAAAAATATAGAAGACTGGGAATAAAGCCCATTGGGGAAATAAATACAACTGGCTCTAGAAAGAGGCTCTGGGTGGGTACCCTGGTCTTGGGCACTCAGTGTCAATTTGCTGTGGTGACCTCAGCAGTGTATAAGGACAGAGAATCCACTGTTTTCTCCAGGGGAACTGATATCTGCCATCTGAAGAGCAGCTGTAATTCTGAGTGATCTCTAGCCCTCTCCTGGAGATTGGCAACAATGGATCCCCAGGAGGGAATGGCTGGTTTGGAGGATGGAGTCTATAGCATTGTACCAGTCTGAGGTTCCACCCCTCCTCAAAGCTCACTCTCTCCAGGCTCCATCCTTCAAATATCCAGGAATTTCCCAACCTGAAATTGGCAACCCTATCTCCTTCCCAGCCGAGCATCAACCTACCTTTATTTGTCCCTCTGACTTCAGCTTTCTATCTCTTCCCACCCGCCCCCCCCCCCCACTTTCAGCCTCTACTGTACTCTGAAGCCCTGACTGCTATGTCATGTCACTGGCTGTCATGGAGGGGCATCTCAGCAAAGTATTAAGGACACAGGGTCCACCATTTTCTCCAGGGGAACTGATCTCTGTCATCTGGAGAGCAGTTGTAATTCGGAGTGATATCCAGCTCTCACCTGGAGATGGGCAACAATGGTTCCCCAGCAGGAAAAGTAGTCTTTCTCTGCAATGGGGGCCAAAGCAGCTTACATCATTCTCCTCTCCTCCTTTTTATCTGCACAACAACCCTGTGAGGTAGGTTAGGCTGAAAGTCTGTGACTGGTCCAAAATCACCCACTCAGCTTTCACAGCAAGAACCTGGGTCTGGCAGACCCTGCTCTGAAGCACTAACTGCTACACCACACTGTGGTATTGCCTGGTATCACAACTGAACTCCAGATAACAGATCTCTTTCTCCCCCTAGAGAAAATAACTGCTTTGAAAGGTGGGCTCTAGGGCATTCTGTTCAACTGGGGCCACTCCCCTCCCTAAACTCTGGCTTCCGTAGACGCTACCATAAAATATCCAGGAATTTTCCAACCTGGAGCTGGAACCCCTAGTCAGGACTGGCTCCAATGAGTTTTCTCCGAAATGCCAAAATAGGCATAGAAAAGGGTCCCCCCTTTTACTGACAGAACCAAGCTTGGTTGCCTAGCAACAGGCACTGAGGGGAAAGTAGGGTTGCCAGCTCTGAGTAGGGAAATACCTGGAGGTATGAAGAGCAGATCTTGTTGAGGGCAGCATTTGGGGAGGGGAAGGACTCAGCAGCCATTTTCTCCAGGGCAACTGATCTCTGTCATCTGGAGATTGATTGTAACAGTCGGAGATCTTCAGGTCCCACCTGGAACTGGCAACCCTAGTCAAGACTGGCCCCAATGAGTTCCCCACAAAGGCCTGGAAAGGGCTTCATTCCTTTGACTTTTTACTGACAGAACCAAGCTTGGTTGCCTAGCAACAGCCACTGAGGGAAAAGTTAGTCCTACAGGAGCCAAGCAGGAGAAGTGTCTTCATCAGAAGAGACAGCTGTTTGGTCGTTATTCTGACAGAGAACAGTGGTTGAGGTAACAGTGGGAAGAGGAATGGATCCAGCACCCAGGCAATGGCATGTGATTACTCTTGAGTGGTGGTTGATGGGCCAATGGCTAATGGAGTACATTGCACAGCCAATGGGAGAGCTGGAAATGGCCAGTACATAAGGAAATTATTATTAAAGATGAATAGGGACTTGCAGAGGGGTGTGACAGTGAGCAGTAGAGGCTATATCCTACAACCAAATATCAGATTCTTGCTGCTCTCACAATGAAGGGAGTGTTCCCAATTCAACTGTATAGGAAGGGGCTCCCTCGGGGATGGGTTTCATCAGCCATATCCTTGTAGTTGTTGTATGGCACAGTGGGAGGGGATGAAACTTGGCACCTCTTCGCACAGATTGGAAGGCTTGGTTGGGTTTTCACTAGGGAAAGTTTGACTGTGTGCAGGCAGTCAGCAAAGGCTGTCCAATATCCTGTTCTAGAATGGGTGGGATGCATTTAATTCCCTTTTAAAAGTTGGGAGTAAATTTCGGCTTGTAACAGTGTATCACACTTCAAAGCCAAATTACCATCCATCGTAATCTTTCAAGCACAACCATTTTCTCATTTTTCAACTTTTATGCAGAACCAGCTTAAAGGTAAAGGTTTCCCTTGCTCAAAAGCCAGTCGAATCTGACTCTAGGGGGTGGTGCTCATCTCTGTTTCCAAGCCGAAGAGCCAACGCTGTCTGAAGACTTCTCCATGGTCATGTGGCCGGCATGACTAAACGCCGACGTGCACGGAATACAACCTTCCCATCGAAACAGTACCTATTTACTTGCAATTCCTTGCTTTCGAATTACTAGGCTGGCAGAAGCTGGGGTCAGAGACGGGAGCTCACTCAGTCATGTGGCACTCAGGTCTCAAACTGCCGAACTACCAACTTTCCGGTCTGCAGCTCAGCGTCTTAACCTCTGAGCCACCGTGGCCACCAGCCTACTCTAATTTTATTTTAATTTTTTCATATATGCCCCATCTGGTTTCCATCTAGGAGGCATCTATCATCCAAAGCACAGTAGTCATATTTTTATGATAGCTTGTGGAAATTCTTAGTTAAGCTAATCTACTCATTTACTACATTCCCATCCAAAAATCTTCCTATTTTATTGTTTCTGTTGTCCATGTGCAGATTTTACATCAACAAATCTTACAGTTCATAAATATCACTGCTTTTTATTGAGACGGTAATCTGGGAAACTTTGTGGGACAACTTTTTAATTATTCTAAGATTATGTAGACATTATGCCAGTCTTGGTGGTTTCCATATATACATATGAGAATATGAATAACTAAGCATATATACTATGTAAGTGCTAAGAAAGTGCTTACATTGAGTGGCATATTGAATGAGCATATCTCACACAGATACAATTTACTTATTTATGTGCCTTTGCATCTCATGAAGTCAGAGTCGGTTTTCAGTTTCTGGTAACTTTAGCAATGCTCACTCCTGCATTTTGCTGGCTCCAAGAGCAGCCTGGCCTGCCAGCGTTCCTAACTCACACAGCCAGGTTGGGATGGCTTTGTGTGCTCAATGAAATGTAAAAAAGTTGAAGTTAAGAGCATGGCATGATGTGTAAAATACAGAAATGAATGTTCTCTCATTATGGTTTTTAGGCCAAAAGCAGTGTTTTCAGGAGCCAGAAATATCTTGCTATTTCCCAACCTGTAACAGTTCATCTTTCTCTGATATTGCCTATTGCCATTGTTTTCCTTATTTGCTGCAGCTGTACTTTGCTCCCAGTTTGGAGTGGGGGGGGGGGGGATCACAATTGGCTGCAAATTCAAGGCAACCATAGCCAGTTGGGGATCACACACTGAACAAGGTCATGACATGATGCTGTACAGCCAGTCAGGCTTACGGCACTGAGGGCAGCCAAGCATCATGTAAGGAAATGGGGATGTCATGAAATTAACAACAGAGAGCCACATGGCTATTTCTTTGTTTGTTTATTAGATTTTCATCCCGCCCTCCCAGCCTAGGCTGGCTCAGGGCGGCTTACAAACAGGATAAAATACCAGGGATACAATCATATAAAAGCACTTAAATATAAATACAGTGTTAAAACTCAGACATAATAAAGTGCTAGCAGCATTCCTGATCTTAAAGTCAGCTCTTCGGCCTTCTCCAGCCATCCAGGGTAATTGGTTCAGGCAGTATTCAAGGGACCAGAAGGTCAGGGTTCCACCAACATGGATTGTTGGCAGTAGAGATATTAGGTGGTGGCAGCTCCAAAAGCCTGGTGGAAGAGCTCTGCTTTACAGGCACTGAGGAACTGTGAGAGGTCCTGCAGGGCCCTGGTCTCTTCTGGGAGCTTATTCCACCAGAGTGGAGCCACCACCGAGCAAGCCCTTGCCCTGGTTGCCACCAGTCTGGCCTCCTTGAAGCTTGGGAGAGCCAGCTGATTCTGAGTCCCAGAGCACAGTGTCCTCTGGGATACATATGGGGAAAGGTGGTTCCTCAGGTATGCAGGTTCCTGGCCATAAAGGGCTTTAAAGAAGAAGAAGAAGAAGAGATTGGATTTATATCCTGCCCTTCACTCACTTGGAGTCTCAGAGCGGCTTACAAACTCCTTTTCCCTTCCCCTCCCCACAACAGAGACCCTGTGAGGCAGGTGGGGCTGAGAGAGCTCTGAGACAACTGTCCTTGAGGGAACAGCTGGCACAGAGCTATGGCTTGTCCAAGGTCATCCAACAGATGCAAGTGGAGGAGTGGGGAATCAAACCTGGTTCTCCCAGATTAGAGTCCACGCACTTAACCACTACACCAAACAAAAGGTAAGAACCAGCACCTTGAAGCAAACCCGGTATGCTGTAGGCAGCCTGTCTTTAGCACAGGTTGGATGTGCTCCCAAATCGGGATTCCCATCAGCAACCTGGCCGCAGCGTTTTACACCAGCTGCAGATTCCGGATTTGCGACAAGGGCAGCCCCATGTAATGGGCATTACAGTAATCCAGTCTTGAGGTGACCATCACATGGATCACTGTTGCCAGGTCATTGCGTTCAAGGAAGGGAACCAACTGCCGAATCAGCCGAAGATGGTAAAAGGCCAACTTTGCAGTGGCCGCTACCTGGGCCTCTATTGTTAAGAAGGCATCTAGGAGCACTCCCAAATGCCTAACCTCTGGTGCTGGCACTAGTAGTGCCCCATCGAAGGTCAGGAGTGGGATCCCTATGCTCAGACCACTCTGACTCAGGCACAGGATCTCCGTCTTCACTGGATTCAATTTCATCCGGCTCAGCCTAAGCCAACCAGCCACAGCTTGTAACGCCCAACCTAGATCTTCCGGTTTGGAGTCGTACAGGCCGTCCAACAACAGATAGAGCTGGGTGTCATCCGTATATTGGTGACAACCCAGTCCATGCCTCCGGGCAATCTGGGCAAGAGGGCGCATATAGATGTTAAAAAGCATCGAAGACAGCACTGCCCCTTGAGGCACTCCACATTCCAATGGGTGCCTTTGGGATAGCTGATTTCCCAGTGACCCTGATTGGCTCTTTCCCCAGTCTTGGAGAAAGGAAACAAGCCACTGCAAGGCTAGTCCCTGAATTCCAGTGTCAGTGAGGCAGTGGGTCAGTAGTTCGACCACGTCAAACGCAGCCAACAGGTCTAACTGGAACAGCTCTGCCGATCCACTTCTGGAGGTCATCTGTGAGGGCGACCAGTGCCGTCTCCATCCCGTAGCCTGGGCAAAAGCCAGACTGGAAGGGTTCTAGAATGGAAGCATCATCCAGACAGCCCTGTAACTATGTTGCCACTGTCCTCTCTATTACCTTGTGTCAGGATGCCTGCCATTCAGTTTCATTTTGCCTGCATTCAAGTGTTACATTTGGTTATCTGTTTTGCTCCCCTTTGAAGTTTATTGCTGGTCCTGCTTGAAGTGTCAAATTTTCCCCGGTAGGGTGGCTTGCCACATTCCATCGCGTCACATAAACAAGCCCAGTTATCTCTTCCTGTCTCCTCCTTTCTTTTCCCTAGCGCTTAGAATGTTTTATCTTGCTTTTATAACCTTGGGGACTGTGGAACTGTTTTCTCCCAGGTGTCTGGTCTGCAATTTGCAAGTAGAGGTCACAAAGGGGGCAGGGGGGGATTTTAGTGCTTTGGCGCAATTTCTGTGGGAACAAACGGTTTGGGATATTTTATGCGCTTTTTTGTATCTATTCTGATTGGCTCTTTTCCTATTGTCACCTGAAGTGAGGGGGTATATCAATCCCTGATGTCTTTGCCAATGTATCTCTAACAAACATGAAGTACCTGAACCATCATTAAGAATAAAGAACTTTCTGTTTCAGCAAAGGTCTGGCTTATTGATTAGATTCAGAAGTCTCAAACCTTGCCCAAATAGGGCAAGTTGGAAACCAGCCAACAGATGGCCAATTCGGCCGGATCCAAAGATGGCTTTTTTCAGGAGGGGGCACACCACAGCCTCCTCAAGTGCCTCTAGGAACAGCCCCTCAGAGAGGGATTTGTTGATAATCTCCCATAAGGCACCCCAGAACCCCTCGTGGCCAGCTTTAATTAGCCATGAAGAACACAGATCAAGGAGGCATGTGGTGGGGTGTATACTATATGGGGATGCCGCTAACAGAAATCCAATTCAGAAAGAATGTTTCCTTTATATTATAAAATTGCTGACCTTTTTCAAAGCAAACACTAAAACATTCTGAAAGAGGTGCTTTCTTCCTTTTTGATGATGCTGTAAATGCTCACAGATAAAATATGTACACACCATTTATATTAAACAATAGTGAAAACAAAACCTCTGTTCCTGCTTCTCTAGAAACTAGATAAGTTCCATATAAATTTGCAGTTTATTAAGGGAAATGCGTACCTTTTATTTTTACTGGTTACAAGGAGAAAGATGAAACTCTTTACACTTTGACATGTTTGCTGAGAACTCCTGTGTATTTGCCAAAAAATGTAGCTAGGCATGCTGGGTTAGAGTCTAAGGTTCTCAGTGAATCCACATGGGGCACTGCCTGCAGTGTTTGGGCCCTGCCATGGTCTTGTGTGAACAGCAGGGTCAGTAATCTACTGGTGGGGTTTACTCTGGACTTCCACAAGAATTGTAGCTCATCTCCTGACACGAGATATCATTTCTCCTGGAGAAAATAGTTTCAGATAGTGGAGTCCATGGTGTCACATCCCTGCTGAGCACCCTCTCCAGGCACCACTCCCAAATCTTCAGGAATTTCCCAAGTTAGAGTTGGCAACAAAGAGGGTTAAGAACAAATGAAGAGCCATGCTGGAATCATACGGACATTTCATTTATTCTAGCTATGCTTGCTAACTTCTGGCGTAGCCTGAAGATCTTTTCCCCTGAAGAAAATATCAGTTCCCCTGAAGAAAATGGCTGCTTTGGAGGGTGGCTTCTATGGCATTAAACCCTGCTCAGGTATTTCCTAACCTGGAATTGGCAACCCTAACCCAGCATCCTGTTCGTAAAAGTGGTCCAAGAGACGACTCCATAAAGCCAAAAGGCAGGCTTTCCACTGCTGTAGGTCCCTCAAGTTTGTTATTCAGAGATTCAATTTAACAATCATGTTTAATAGCTGGTGTAGGACAGGCCCTATACAATCCTTTTGAAAAGACATCTAAGTCAGACAGCACACACCCCCATGCGTGGGAACAAACTCTAAAACCTGAAACATATAAATTAAAATGTCCCAGGTGCTTTAGCCTCCCTTGCTTAGGCTCCAACCTAGTGATCATTTTGGTTGCCCTTTTCTGCCCTTTTCTGAGCTCTTCAATATCCTTTATGAGAACCAAACAAACTATTCCAAATGTGACCACACCGTAGTTCTATGCATGGGCCACAGAATGTGATACAAGATGACCCCCACCCCCCATGCCAGCAACAAAGTTTTTACCTTCTTGAATAATGACCTTGCCCATTCTGTGATGACTTTGCCCACTTCCCTCCCTCAGAGGTAAGATTTTCCCTCTGTTTTTCTCTCCCTTTCTGACTAGCCCTTTTTGTCTAATTTCTTCCTTTCTGAAGAACAGTTGCTGTCCCATCCTGTCACAGTATGATATTTTGCTGCTGGTTGAGCCCTGGAACCTGAGGGAAGGGTTGAGATCGCTCTTTAACTTAAACCACTGAAATGGCTCTCAAGGTTTTTTAACATTCAAAAATAAAATATTTTATTCAATGTAGCGGGGAAAGGTCAGGTGAAATCAAGGGTAACATTTCTGAGGTAAATCAATATAGGCACAGACTACAGTTCATATGTTTCAAGACATTAAGAGTTTCTTAAGCTTTTCACAGTGACTTAGAATCTTTAAGATGAGAGACTTTTGTTTCATTGATTCCTAAATACTACAGTATACTTCCATGAACATACTTGGCTTGGTTTCCAGAAGGCAGGATACTCTGTCCAGTACTCAAACCCCTTCACCAGCAAGAATCACAAGACGGAGAAACCTGTAGGTTTCAACCTTCTAGGACATTCAATGGGTGACCTCAAAGTAGCTGTTTTACTGAAAAGGAGCTTCCAGAACAGACTAGAAAGGGAAATTGATGAGTTGCAAGTTATTACAACACT
Organism: Lepidodactylus listeri; assembly: GCA_029233225.1. NCBI lineage: Eukaryota > Metazoa > Chordata > Lepidosauria > Squamata > Gekkonidae > Lepidodactylus > Lepidodactylus listeri. Next base: position 103,359,485 of record JARCFY010000008.1, read on the forward strand.
CAGAACAATGAAACCCTTGGGACTGGGATTGTATCTCACTACACATTCTAACCTCATTCAGCCCTTACATCTGTGGTCTCACCAATCCCCCAGAAGGGCCATATGTCCTCTTCATTTTATTTCTTATTTGTAATAATAGATTGGAATAGTACATTGTAATGTAACATAATGAACAGTAGAATGTAATGTAATTTGGAATGGAAGATTGGAATGTGTTTCTCTGGTCTAAGGACAGGGGAAAATAACTCTTCACCGTCAATCACCCCACTTCAAAGAAGAAGATGCTATAAGGTCACTTCCATGCTTGAGAGGAAATGGATGGAGCATAATGGCAGGGTTTCAGTTAATTACTCTCAGCATCCCAAAATTAAGAAGAAGAAGAAGAAGAGATTGGATTTATACCCCGCCCTCCCCAAGGGAGTCTCAGAGCAGCTTACAAACTCCTTTTCCCTTCCCCTCCCCACAACAGACACCCTGTGAGGTAGGTGGGGCTGAGAGAGCTCTTTCCCAAGCTGTCCTTGAGGGAACAGCTGGTACAGAGCTATGGCTTGCCCAAGGCCATCCAGCCAGGTGCAAGTGGAGGAGTGGGGAATCAAACCCGGTTCTCCCAGATTAGAGTCCGCGCACTTAACCACTACACCAAACTGGCTCTCCGGATACATCTGCCCATCGATCTCCAGTTTTGACATTTTTCCTTCACTATGTTTTCCCTGGAATTGAACCCAAACAAATGGTAACCATATAAACTAAGCTTGTTATTCCTGTTTGATCCTTGAATCTATTAAACATCTTCATTATGCTGTATGGTAATTTACTGCTCACTCTTTACCTATATATATGGACTGGTAATTTCTATTTCAGTGTACCTGAAGAGGTGTGCATGCACACAAAAGCTTATACCTTCAATAAAACTTTGTTTGTCTTAAAGGTGCCCCTGGTCTCAAACTTTGTTCTGCCACTTGTGTAATTATGGGGAGGGGGATTCCTTTTACTGAAATTCAGATTTTTAGATAACACCACTGATTCCTCTTACGCTCTTTTCTCTCTTTTAAAAGAGGGGTTTGTTTTTGATTTTATAACATCAGCCCTTGAAGTTGTTTTAGGTTACATGCCACAGGGTGGTGCTCTAGCAGGAATATAAAGTTTGGGGAAAAAGAGTAAATTTTTTTTTCAGGACCTCACTGTGCCTCCTGTCCTCACTTTTCTCTTTGACCAAAAGAGAACTGCATTAGAAACTGACTCCAAATTCCTAAAAGGGGGGGGAGAAATTAGTTACTGGATTTCAGGGAGAAATTGGATAAAGAGACTTAAAGAATTTTTCTAAACACTACTTTCCAAATACCTGCATTTCCCATTTTAGGCAGAGGAGAACCAGCCTAGCCTGAGATAGAACAATCTTTTAGACTGAGATAAAAGATCAACGATCAATATCTTTTCTACTTCATATACACTAGAACAGTGATGGCGAACCTTTTAGAGACCAAGTGCCCAAACTGCAACCCAAAACCCACTTATTTATCGCAAAGTGCCAGAATGACAATTTAACCTGAATACTGAGGTTTTAGTTTAGAAAAAAGAACTCATACATTAACATCTTTTGTCTTAAAAGAAAAACACAATAACAGAGCTTTCAATTATACAAACAACTTCTTATTGAAAGGCAAAAGTTTGCATTTGGCATGCTTTTGAACAATTTAATGTGATTTTTGCTGTTGTATGCATGCTGATAATTTGTCTAACCTCAGCTCATACTTTGTAAGTTTGAGAACAGCCCAGCCTCGAGTCTGTGTCATCTTTTTCCTTTTAGAGACTGAGTGCCCAAATTGTGTGCGTGCCCACAGAGAGGGCTCTGAGTGCCGCCTCTGGCACGCGTGCCATAGGTTTGCCACCACGGCACTAGAACATAAAAGTGCCTTGCTGGATCAGACCAGTGATCCATCTAGTCCAGCATTCTGTTCCGCACAGTGGCCAACCAGTTGCCCTGAAGGCCCAACGAACAAAGCAAAGAAGTCAAGGCCTTCCTCTGATGTTGCTTCCTAGCACTGGTATTTAGAGGTGTACTGCCTCCAGATATTGAGGATTCCTTTAATCACCTTAGTGAATAACCCTTGAAGAACCTGTTCTCCAGCAATCCATCTAACCCACTCGACTGATTAGTGATTCAAAAATGATGCTTCTTGCAGATTAACAAGTGAGTAGCTATTTAAAAATGAGGAATAGCTTCTGAACATGTTCATTGTGCTTTTTAATCAACACTGAGAAAACACAACTAGCCTTTCCAGGACTCAGTAGGAAGAAAATGCTTCCATAATTCAAAGACTGAAAGTTAAACATAGGAGGTGGTTAGGGAGAATTTGCCAGTTCTACTACCGCATCCTCAGTAGTAGCATCTGTGTGGGCTGCCTTTAGACCATTTTGTTTCTTTTACTGTTTATTTGGTAACCCTGCTCATTACTGATCCAGCTTTGGCTTGAATGATCAAGATACTAAATTGCCTGCTCTTCAGCCCATTTGACGTTATACACCATGTTAATATACAAGAATTACCCTTGGATACACCATAACTAATGAAGATGTGCAGTTCAACTCTATGAGCTGCTATAATGGTACAACAGTATAGTATGCAAGTGGGGGCTGCAGAGGCTCAAGTGGTTAAGATGCCAAACTGCAGTCCAGAGGTTCTGCAGTTCAAGACCCGAGTGCTGCAAGACGGAGTGAGCTCCCGTCTCCGGCCCCAGCTCCTGCCAACCTAGCAGTTCAAAAGCAAGAAGTTGCAAGTAGATAAATAGGTACTGCTTTGGTGGGAAGGTAACAGCATTCTGTGTGCCTCAGCATTTAGTCATGTCAGCCACATGACCATGGAAACGTCTTCAGACAGCGCTGGCTCTTTGGCTTGGAAACAGAGATGAGCACCACATCCCTAGAGTCGTATTCGACTGGCTTTCGAGCAAAAGAAACTTTTACCTTTACCTATATTATGCAAACACCTGCATGTGATGAATCTTGTTTGCTACTGCAGACTAGAGCACACTGTAATCGAGATTAGGTAGGTGTATTTGTAAGAGGAAGTATTTATAGGATGGAGGGTGATATATGGAAGAGTGTACCTTGGAGAGGGAAATTGGATCTAATCTTGATATATATGCTTATAATGATAGGATTCACCAGATTTCTAGAGATTTGGATTTTAGAAAGTTCACTGGTATAACTTTACTGATAGAGTTTCTGTCCTTAGGACGAAAAAATCCAGCACTTCAAGACTTTCTTAAGAACGTAGCTGTCCTTGTTATTGAAGAAGTAGTGAGAAATAGGGGAGAGATAAAGATTCTGGAATGCTTGGCATCCAGTGGAACATGTGGTGTCATTTATCAGACTCATGCTGGGAAAATAATCATCTTTTGACAGGAACTTTCTGTGTCACACAACTAATATTTGTGGGCCAGATTTCATTTGTCAAACTGAGAATGTTAGATAAATGTACAAGGAGAAGCTTTGCGTATGAGATATTCATCAAATCACACATCTTTATCAGTTTTCAAACAGAGAATTGACCCAAAGACCAAAAGTATCAAATACTATTTCTTGGAAATTTCACAACTTAAAAAAAAAAAAATTGAGCAGCAAGATAAATTGTGTTTGATTAACCTGAGGTATGAAAATATAATCACAACCAAATGAATACACAGACCATGCCACAAAGCCCTCAGAAAACAAGCTAACATTAATGTGGTCATGAATATGCAACAATGTTTAATTTAACACCTCTTTCTTTTCTAGGGCCCCATCCGCACGAGCAAGAAAAGCCGGACGGGAAGTGACACAAATTTGTGCCGGCACAATTTGCGCTGCTTTTGCGGGATCACATAGGTCTATGGACCTGTGAGGGCGAACCGCCGCTGCTTGATCACACGTAGCCGCGGGCGAGTTGGGGGGTTTTTTCGGCCATTTTCAGTGCGCTTATCTGCTTCTACAAGGGATCAATGACTTGCCTCTCTACCCTCGGTATCATTCGATGATGCGCATACCGGGATGGGAGGGGGAAACCCCCCCCAAAAGCCCACTCTCCAATGCCACTTGTTTGCGCTGGCACGATCACACCAGGAAAGGTCAGTTCTGGGCCGTTGCAAACCATTTGAGACTGCCTTTTCACTGGTAGCTAAATAAGCTGATTCCCTACCAGCTCAAAGTGGTTTGCAACACTTTGACACCGGCTGCAGGACGCTTCCCAGATGTGCTTTTGTGATCACGCCACTTTGAGCCAGCGGAGAATCGTCCTTCTTGTGTCGCAAATGGGTGCGTATGATCATGCCCTAGAGTATTCATTAGGATCCTTTGCCATGGAGTCCTGCAGATGCCTACTAGGTAGGAAACAGTGCCATGCCTTCAGGATAAGGGGAGGGTTGGGAGCTAGAAAATGGGGTTGGGACTTGTGATCCATGGACCCACCAGGTGACAGCCTACCCTTCTGATTTTCACATAATGTGTTATTTCTCCTTTATTGGAGAAACATCAGTTCCCCAGATTCCGTTTCTCAATGCCTGCTATCCACTGCATGTTCTTCTATTTCTTCAGGACACCCTAGGCAGACTACAAAGGCAGGAGAGAAAGGAAGCTTTGAAAGAAGATTCATTGTCAAAATACTGGTTTCCGCCTGCCACAAAGCTGAGGTATAATTTGTCATCTTTATTTATCCCACCCCTGTCCCACTTTTGGGTCACTTTTTTGCCTAAGAGCTAATTAATGTTCTAAAAATAACAGTTCCAGTGGGGTAGCTGTGCTATTGCAGCAAAGCAAAACAGACGTCCAATGGCAGTTAAAAGACTAGCAGTATTTATTATAGCATGAGCTTCCATCCGTCAGAGCTCACTTCCTCAAGACACAATGCAGACAAAAAAATAATTTCACTCATTTTTACAGAAAATTATGGGAGGAGAGAGGGAAAGGGAGGAGTTGAACAGAGAAAGGCTTGGAACAATAAATCAGGTGAGATTCTCTGTGTGGACTTGATCAATATTGCCCTTTGTTATTGATAATGAATCTCTGGCTACAAAGTTAATAATACTAAATCAGTCTTGTTCTGTGGACATAGCGTTAACAAAGGGGGATAAACAATTTATTACAGACATAATTAACTCACCATGGTAGACAGAAAATCAGCTATTTAGCTTCAAATAATTTATATTCCATGATGCAACAAAATTTATGCCCTGTAATTAGAAAGGTCAAAAAATTACTTAAAGAACTGGGCGAAATACAGCCTATCTTGGTTGAGACAAATCTCCTTTAACTTTAACCCTTATTAAGATGAAAATATTATCCATAACCCTCTTCAGTGTTATGAGACTCCCCCTGCTAGTTAAATGCTCTATGTTACACCAAGTTAATCTGGTATTTAACAAATTTATCTGGGAAAATAAGAAACCCAAAAAAAGGGACTACAGCAGACACAGAGGCCGAGGACAGACTGGCAATGTGCCCCGCTCTTCCTCCGCTTTAGAAGCAGAGGGGGCGTTCACATTGCCGCATCTGTCCTCCGGCATCGGCGCGGACGCACCCATCCACGAGGCGCCGTCCATCCGCTGCAGCCGGAGACCACTTCTAACTGGTCTCCGGCTGGAGTGCCGCGCGTCCCTGCCGCTTCGCGGCAGTCTGGACGCGTCGGCAGTGCGCTGGAAGCGGGGGCGGAAGTCTGGACGCCCCCGCGTCAGCGCGCCTCCGCCCCGCCTCCGCCCTGGGCTGCTTTTTGCACGGGGCTTTTGGCCCCGCGTCTGTCCCGGGGCGGATCGGCAGTCTGTCCTCGGCCAGAGTAATGGTAGCCTTATGGCTCCCAGTATTGAGAAACATTATTTAGCCTCAAGACTCTCAGCATCAATTAATTGGTTTAAGAAAGAAAAAATGCTGGTGGAATTGGAGCAGTATGGTACAACCTGCTCATTAGACAACTGAATTTGGGGAAACAGTAGGCAAAGAGCAGACCTGGATACAATACATATTGTTTGGCACTGGTAAAGGCATGGGATCACTGCAAAAGGAAATTGTGATTAGAAAGTTCTCCTTGTATGCCAGTGCTATATCACAATGAATTTGCAGAGGTGTTTATTTGAGGTATAGGAGAGTTAGCAAGGATATTTGTCTTTCTTCTTTCTTTTTTTTTAATAAATAAACTTTATTGATATTTATATAACATACAGCATAGGTGGTTGTTTACATCGCTGTTACATTGTTCAAAAATAGTTGACATCTAAAATAAAGCATTTAACAATTTACCAATAGACAGTTTCCTATTCCTATTTCTATTTTCTTATACTAACCTTTGGTTATTCCAATATATCTAGTAGTTGTATTTCTAGTATTTTTAACATTGAATTGGGTTGTTCACGATTGAGTGTTATATAGTGTGCAAGTGTTTCTTGTAAGGAGTAAAGATTTAGTGTATTACATTAGTATTAGATCTTTACAAAATTTGTTTTGTGGCAGTGTTCCATGTTTAACAGCATAGTCATAGAAAAGATACCATTTTTCTATGAAGTTTGTAGTTTTCGGGTAGATTTCTGTTTGATGTAGTCGGTATGTTATTTTTTCCATTAGAAACTGATCCCATACTTTTTTCATCCAGAGGTTTCTTTCAATCTTTTGTGTGGATTTCCAGGTTTGCGCTATTGTTGTTTTTGCTGCTGTTAATAAAGTACTGATCAGGTCTCTCGTTGATTTAGAGATAGTGTCTTCATGCCACATATTTAGTAATATAGTTTCTGGGTTTAAAGGGACCGTATAGTTAGTTATTTTGGCTATTTGAGTTATTACATCTTCCCAAAAGTGTGTACTATCTTACATGCCCACCAGCAGTGTATATAGGAGCCTTCTTCTCCACATTCTCACCAGCATTTGATATTGGTAGGTGTTAGGTACCATTTCATTAGAATTTTGAAATTTTGTAATTTGGTTGTTATTGATGGTGTTTTGATTAATGATTTTGTCCATATCATCGACCATTGTTCTTCTGAGAAGGTCTGTTGACAATCTCGATGCCAGGAATCTTGATATGGTAATGTTTTTGGTTTTCCAAGACAGATTAGGATATTATAGATTTTGCTGATTAGCCCTTTATTTTCCGAAGGAGTTCCTTCCAGGAGATATTCAAATATTGTCCACGGGGTTGATAGTATTTTCCGAAGTTTGATTTGTAAGGCCATATGTTTCAGTTGTAGGTATTGAAACCACGGGATGATTTTATTTAGTTTTTGTTCAATATCTGCTTTTTGCATTATATCTGTTTTAGTGGATATATCTATTAATCTTGTCACATTGTTTTGGTGCCAGACTGACTTGGTGCCCCATTCTGTTCCTGGGGGGAACCAAGATTGGTGGATGAAGGTTGAGTACCTCGATATAGGTGGTGTTAGCACTTTTCGATGGTCGTCCCAAGTTTTAAGAATATTTGATAGTAGTGTTTGTTTGTGGACTGTTTTTGGGCGGTGTTCAGCTTTGTTCCATATCAGTTCTGACATATTATTTGTATTCTCTGGTGGTAATAATGTGTTGTTCCAGTCTGTTTTTCCTTTGTCTCTTAGAAGTTTAACCACAGTGGCCAGTATGGATGAGTTGTGATATTTTTTGACATCGGGGTAGTTGAGTCCTCCTTGAGTGTTATTTTTGCGTAAAGTGGAGAATCCTATTCTATGATGTTTTCCTTGCCATAGGAAGTTATTGAAAGTGGTTTGCCAGTGGTGAAGATTTTTATGCGGAATTCTTAGAGGAATAGTACGAAATAGGAATAGGAGTTTAGGAAGAGCGAATGTTTTGATTAGATGGTATCTGTCATTCCATGTTAGTTGTAGCGTTTTCCATTTTGAGAGGTCCGCTTGAATTTCTCGAAATTTTTGTTGGTGGTTATATTGTATGAGTTCTTTCATGTTTGTTGTTATATTAATTCCTAGGTATGAAAGATATTTTTTTGACCAGTGATAGGCATATTTCTTAGTAATTTCTGTTTTTATTTTTTTGTGTTATGTTGAGGGGTAAGATATTTGTCTTTCTTAAAGATTGAGCTATCAATTTTTTTTCCAGCGCTCCAATGTGAGGCTGGTGAAATTCCCTTGCCATTCTTTCAGAACGTACATATCTGAAGCTTTGTTCAATGTGAACTAAGCCAGATGAATATTTTCATCCTCTAAATAGATCTGAGCATATCTTAAATCAAACTGAGCTGCAAAAGTGGTTGGTAGCAACCATCTATGGTCTACTTGCAGATACGGAGAGCCGGGGCAAAATATACAAGGATCGGTGGGGAAAAGATTTTCAAATAACTGTTTCAGAAGAACTTTGGCTAAAACTGCATATTTTGGAAGTATGAGTTAACAGAGGTATTAGACAAAATGTTACAAAAATCATGTATAAATAGTACCATGTGCCTGATAAAGAGTTGCGAAAATATCAGCAAGCACTTCTACAATGTGTTAGCATTGCAAGAACTTTCTTTCATGTCTTTCTTTCATGTCTTTCATTGTCCACTTGCACATAGATTCTGGACCAATGTATTCAAAGAAATTAACAATATCCTAGATCAGAGGTGACAAACATGTGGACTGCAAGCCGGATCTGGCCCATGCAGGGCCCCCGAAGCAACTTCCTTCTCCTGCTTCCTTTCCCAGGGCTGCTCCTGTAGCCACACCCTAGCTTGCTTTTTCCCGGCTCTCTTAGTAGCTCTTTCCTTCCTACTTCCTGTTTCCTGCCTCTTGCCTCCTTCCCCCCTCCCTCCCTCCCACATAGAGAGCTTCTGCATCCTTCTCTGGGGCTGCTGCTCCTTCTCTTTTGAGGAGTGACATGAGGAAAGAGAAAGAGAAAACAAAGTTGGAGTTTTATTCCAGGTATAAGCTTTTGTGTGCAAGCATACTTCTTGGTTGGGAGGGAGGGAGGGAGAGGGTGAGTGGATGGGTGGATTCTTCTGACAAGCACAATGTACATTGAAGAAATTATTTTGGATTATTCTGAAAAGTTGTTTTTTTTTTAAAGACTGGGTTTCTCTGTTCATATCTGGATTTATTTTCTTTCAAAAAGACACTGAATAGGAATTAGAACACATGGATTAGTCCTTGTATCTTGGAGAGTGGAGTGATTTCAGATGCCAAATGATAATAGCACATATTGGTAATGAGACAGGAAAACTAGCTCTCAATTCAGTCCAGGAGGATGCACTGTCTTGAGCTTCATTATCAATTGCAATTCAGCAGTCTCTCTTTCTGATCTCCCTTTGAAATTGCTTTGTAAGAGCTCTGCTACTCTTAGGTCAGGAAAAAAGTTTGGGAGTCAGGCTGCAGAGGTATGGCAAGAGTTAATTAGTCTCTCCCAGTGAGAGCATGCCCCCTCTCTTTCTCTCTGCTGACTGAATCTGGGTGGGAGGGGCAGCTATTAGAATGTGGCTAGTGAGCAGTGGCTGGTGTACACAGAACAAACACAAAACAGACACGCACACAAATGTTAACCGTTAGAAATCTTAATTGCTGACTGAACTGAACTGAAACAGAAAACTAAACTGAATCAGGCTCCTCTGAGAGGGTGGCACCGGGCTCCTAAATCTAGAAGACTGACAGAGGTCTCACCTGCCCTGCCTAAAAAGGTACCTTTTTCTGGCCAGTCCTGAACTGACCCAAGTCTCTGGACTCCTTGTGGGTTCTCCCCCACCGGTGCTCAGGCAAAGATCGTTTTTACGGATTTGCCGCGACAATGAGAGACAGCTGAAGTCAGCCTTGGTGTACCATTCTCATTGTGTCTGCTCCTCCGGTTCCCAGGAAAAAGCTCCTTGCTGCCGACAGGGGAAAATCCAACATCTGGAGGTCGCCAGGTTCTGATGCACAAAGCTGTGCCCTGTGTGACCCCTTTGCCGAACTGGAATCACACAGTCCAGAGAGTTAGATGAATATCTGTTTAATGAATTCATAACAGGGAATACAGGGCTGATGAGTGCCTTAGCACTTCCACCAATTCCAAAGCTGTATTCTGCCATAACCAGGAAGGGCAGGAGGTCTTATACCCTAAAGGACATCACATATAGTTTACACACTGAAGAATCTCTAATTGGTACCAGGCATTTAACATCATACAAGCATCATTTGACTCAGTGCATCTCTCAGTGGTGTCAGTAATTTCACTTGTCTATCTTGTCTTCAGAACACTGGGTGACTTCCTGGGCTCACAGAGGGGAGAGCTTGTTGATAAGGGGTTCTGAACCACATTAAACTTTGCTCTTGGTGGCCTTGCAACTTCTAAATAGCATTCCATTCTTATTGCATCCTAATTCCTTCTACGGAGGCTTCCTATCCAAAAAAGTGCAATTATAAAATATATATTCTAAGTTTCTCTAATCAGAAGCTTCTCGGTTACACACCAGGATCTGGGTCTGTTATGATTAAACTTTTGAAGGCACAGTTACAGCTGTCAATATATCTATATATCTATATATCTAATTCCCAAGTGCCTTCCCCCGTGCGGATACCTAAATCTGCACAGGGGGCACTTGGGGGGTGGGGTGGGGTTTCTACACATGGGGGGCACTCCCCCCATGTGCAGAAAAATCTGAAAAGTTAAAAAAAAAAACCTTCAGTGACTGTAGAATACCCCAAAATACTTTTTGAAATGGCCTCAACTCCAGGCATCAACTGTGAGGAGATTAGAATGTTTGGGGGAGGGGGGGAGGTTCTAACTGTTTCTGTCAGTAAAAGGCAGGGTTTTGACTGGCAGCAGTCTAGGGTTGCCAAGTACCCCCCCCCCCCGACCACCAGCAGCGGATCCAGATCCAGGCTGGGAAACTCCTGGATATTTGGGGGTGGAGCCTGGGGAGGACAGGGACCTCAGTGGGGTACAGTGCCATAAACTCTACCCTCCAAAGTATCCATTTTCTCCATGGAAAGTTATCTCTGTAGTCTGGAGATGAGCAGTAACTCAGTGTTACTGAGGGGGAGAAGAGAGGAAGCAAAGGTGTGATGAATGGGATAACCATCCCGCAAGTTTCTTGCAGGTCTCCACTTGTGTATATATATCAAGGAGAAAGTGTCAGAAATCACTTTCAGAAATCACATTCTTTTTCCCTTGTCCTACAAACCTAAGGTAGCTCTTCTAAGTATTCTGCCTAAATTTATGGGGGCGGGGGACACATGTAGTTAAACATCTGTTGGTTGCAGACAGGCAACTGTTAGCACAGGCTTAGAAACAGCCAAGCCTGACAGGCATTGATGAATAGGCTCACAAAATATGGCATGTGTTGATGGATAAGGTTGCAGTTTATAAGAAAATCCTTGAAGGGTAAAGTAAGGTCTAGGAGATGTATGTAGAAATATGGTTTCCGTTTATTGTATATTGGAATAGAAATAAAGGAGCGGGTAAAAGAAAATATCTTCAGATATATCTGAACAGAAGACTACTAGGAAAATAAATTGGACAGCAGTAGACACAACTTTGAGTAAATTATTAGGAGCCGTAAATGCAACCGATTGTAAGAGTATGGATTCTTTTTCTCTTTTCTGTCTTCTTTTTAAATTGAATTGGATGCACGATAATTGATGTATGGAATATTCTCTCATGCTTTGTTCATTGGTATATGGAAAATAAGTACAATAAAATAAAATTTGGAAAAAAATATATTGCCATTTAGTATGATACCCAACTCCTTCCACTCCAATCACATGCATTTCAAAGACGCAGCCAGGCTTTTCAAATGCAGCCCTCTAGGCTTAAACATATTGTCATTCCAAAACCAACAGGGGTTTAAATTCATGCCTCCCACTGTCTGAAATCTTCGGGACTTTTGCCATGAATACCAGCAGAGCCAGGCCTTTCCACATGTGCCTTGAACTGCAAAACTCTGGGAAACTATATCATTTTCGTTCTTTTCACCGGATAAATTAGCTCATCATGTTCAATTCCATTAGTCACAGTACAGGATGATAATGTGTACCCACAGAATCAAACACACAGATGTAGACAGATGTTTTATTGTGTCTATTGTGAGCCTTGAGGATGGGGCAAGAAATTGTAGGAGCTTATCTAAAATACAAACACACACATATTATACACATACACACACACAGGTTATGACAAAATCATTTTATCTTAAGCTTCAATAATAGCATAATAGAAACATTTTATGAGAATACCAGGTAGCTCTCCTGCAAAATAGAAGCAAAATAGAAACATTTAAGGAAAGTAATAGAAGCATAATCAAAGCAGCTATAAAGAAAAGCAGGTGGTTCTGCAAAGTCACCCAAAAGATAGAAAAGTCGCGAAGAATGACAACTTTAATAACATAACATGTTATGACATCCCTGTAAAGAAAAATACAGTCATTCAGCCTGTTTCTTTTGCATCCCAGGTAAACAAGTCATGAAAGTGGGAGTTCATGTTATACACTTATTATCTTATCATTTCAGCCCAGGAACTATTATGCATGCCACTGTAACAGATCCCCCCCCCCCCCATCTCTTTTAAAATTACAGCTGCAACTACAGGGCTAACATTAAGGATGGGAACAGACCCGAACGCTGAGCCAAAATCTAGCCCGAACTTGGTGTGGTTTGAGTTTTGGAGGGCTTGGCTCAAAGGTCAGGTGTTCAGGCCCAGAGGCCTCTGAGCTTCTCGACCCAGCTCAAAGGCTCTTGTGCACTTTCGGCAAAGAAACTCCACCCCTGGAGTTTCATGCAGTCAGGTGTGGGTGGGATTTTCCAGCCATCGAGGGACCAGTAGTGGCTATGTGAGGCTGACAGGTAACTCCAGTTTCCAGTGGGAGAAGTATGTACATCTCCCTCAGAATGGGAGGGGTGTGTGTGTATAAGGCGCACTCCTGTCCTTTGTTCACACTGGGTGTTTGCGAGTCTAGTTCTCCTTGCATGCACAAAAAAAATCTCTTGGTGGGCCTGGGGTGGGAGGGAAATTTAGTGGGGTGGGTGGAGAAACCTGCTGGATCTCCTGGCCATGGTACAAACTGCCAGATTAAAAGCATCATCCTCTCTCTTTTCCTCACCCTTTTCCCCTTCCCTGTGTTCCAGTGTCACAATTCCTTTTCCCCTCCTGTCTTTCTTTGATGCGAAGGGTGGGAAACTTGGGTTGATTTTTTTTTTGCTTTTACAATCCATTTTTGTTTTGACTTATGGGTTGCCTGTTTCCTTCGCAAGTCCAACATCCAAGTTACCTAACCACTTCTGTGGGTTCCGCAAGCTGCTCTTTTCTCTGCCTGCTGGCTGTGGGGCTTGCCTTTACTGCTCCTGCCAAGAGCAACCCCCCCCCCTTTCTTCCTGGGTTGTTCGAGTCCCTAAGTAGGGTCCCCCTCTCTCTCCTGATGCTTTTAGTCTGGCAGTTTGTATCATGGCCAGAGATCCAGCAGGTTTCTCCACTCACCCATCAACCCCAGAAAATTCCCCACCCCAGGGCTACCAAGAGATTTTTTTTCATGCATGCTAGGAGAACTAGACTCACAATCACCCAATGCGAACAAAGGACAGGAGCGCGCCTTCAGTGATTCTATACACACACCTTTCCCATTCCGAAGGCGATGGACGGACATCTTTAATTGGAGATCAGAGTTGCCTGTCAGCCTTGCATGGTCGCCAATGGTCCCTCGACGGCTGGAAAATCCCACCCACACCCACTTTTCCACATGAAATTCCACGGGTGGGGTTTTTCTGCTGAGAGTGCACAAGAGCTTCTGAGCCAGGCCGAGCAGCTCAGGGGCCTCAGGTCCCGAACATGTGACCTTCAAACCGATTCATCTGAGCCTTGAACTGCACCAAGTTCAGGACAGATTTTTGCTCGGTGTTTGGGTCTGTGGCCAACCCTATTGGGTTTTGTTTTTTTTTAATGAAAGGGAGTTTCAATGAGCCACTACCCCTCGTGGCTTTATAAAGACCTTCCCAAAGCAGGGCAATGAAAATGACTTTTGAATACTTTTTTAGGCTATGCTGAGATTTCAGACCAAGGCAGCTATGAAAATGTGCTTGAATCCAGTTATTTTTCTAGATTATTGTCATTCCTGCACAAAGTATCCCATATATAATATGGGGTTACATCGTGCTTGGATGTTGTTTGATTCCAGACAGAAACATACATGAGATTAAACAGCATGACACTGAATGGAAAGGCCTTTTCATCAGCATTTTAACCTTACAAGCAGAGAAAGCCCCATACATTGTTCGGCTTGTTGGGTCACTCTGGGTTATTTCTGGTGCACTAGTGACATCGTGTGGCTGGATCAGAATATTTTCTTGAGACACTCTGTTGCTAAAATGGGAAACTTAAGGCTAATTTAGAAAGCAATCTGTGATTCCCTAAGTAAATATTAATAGGCATTATGAGCCCTTCTTGGGATTTTTCAGTTGAAAATAGTATATGTGCATAAATCCATCGCTCCAAATTCAGTTCAAACATCTTGAATGCCAGAGACCAGAAAATGTCAAATGTATTACTGCATTTTGCATGCAGCAAAGCAGGTTATGGAGAGAAGCTTTTTACTTCAAAGGGGATAGCAGCAGAGTAGAAAAGAAAGGATGCCCTGTGATCTGGCCTCTCTATCTTCCTAACTCTCTTGTAGTCTCCCTTGGTTGTCTGAGGCCGATTCCACACTAGTTGTTGCCCCGGCGTCACTCCCCGATAAAATCCATTGCTCCGGGTCTGCAGTTGGCCCGAATGTAATCCTCAGTTCCCCTGGATCTTCCGTTTCCAAGATTTTCGGGGGGGGGGGGGTTGCCACGGGAGTGAAGTCAGAATCTCCTTCTGCATTGCATCCCGCTCTCACTTTCCTCCTGCATCGCGGCTCTTTCCAGATTCTGCATTCTTTTATGGCCGTTCGGAGGTGACTTCGCAATAATCACAGCTTTGCCCCGGGGCGTCTGAAAGTGGATTCTCCCCAGACCCATTTTGCTCTTCAGCTTCCGATTCAATGACGAAGTACTTTCCAGATTCTGCATTCTTTTATGGCCATTCGGAGGTGACTTCGCAATAATCACAGCTTTGCCCCGGGGCATCTGAAAGCGGATTCTTCCCAGACCCTTTTTGCTCTTCAGCTTCCGATTCAATGACGAAGTACTTTGAATGTGTTGAATTTGATGCAAAAAATTTTTTTGAGGCTAAGCTAGGTGAGCTCCAGATGTCTGACCAGTGTCCTGCTGATATTCTCTTTCCACAGTCTACTTGCCGTTGCAGTTGTGTCTTTAGTGTTCTTTGATTTAAAGTCATATTCAAGATTTTCAGCTTCCGATTCCGAGGGAATAATAAGCAAATTACTTGATGTGGCTTTAGTCATCTCCACCCACCCCCCTGTCCCTGTTTCTGCTTCTATTCTGATGCTTCTAATTTGCAGGGGGTGGAGGGGGCGGGTGGGGGGGTTGACACACTCCTCCATTTTTTATACATTGGATCCTAGGGAGGGAACTTTTCCAACTTCCCCAAAGCCAATCTGCACACAACTTGGAGGGGGAGGAATTAAAAGTAATGACAGGATTGCCCACTGGAAAAAATGGGAGAGGCTTGAAGACCCATTTTTTTAAATGTAATACACTTGGCACACCACTTCCCCTGACAGGCCAGCCAGCCACAGAGCTAGTGTTCTTCTATGGGTCATGCATGCCTGGAGTAGGCTGGTAGCAGCTAGCCAAAGGGGATGGGAGAATGGGGAGGAGAGGCGAGAAAGGAGAGGGTGCAGTGTGCCCCATCCCTTGCTTACACACTTGGCCAAGTCAGTGGCAATTGGACGACACCTCCACAGATCACCAATGGTTGTAGACGCAGACTGGAGAAAAAAAGGATAGTGTAGAGGGCAGGGTTGCAAAATACGAAGTTAACCTTAAAGGCTCGACTGCTCGGATTCTGCGGCGTAAGCTACAGTGAGCTGTTAGTGCAGAAAGGACCTATGTGCAACGTGTCATATTTCATAACCAGCCATCAATTTAATAGTGGGTCTCATTATCTCCCAAAAACTGTGTATGAGAATTTCACCAAATTTACTCTCATTTGAGAGTTCAAAACTGTGTTTCCCTCAGAATCCCTCAACTGCTTCTCCTTAGCAGAAGTCTTCTAATTTACCTTCAAATTTGACTCTGGGCAAATATAGTAGTAATTCATTAGTTGGATTGTGAGGATCAAGTTCAGGCCCTTTGGAGAATTCCACGTTCATACTTGAGAGCCACTGTTATCCAATATGGAGTACTATTTTCTCAGCCACCATTCACAAGCTAGTTACTCAGTATGTGCATAGATAGTCTTGACAATAGACATTTACATGCACTAGACAACAAGAATCTCAGAAGAATCTCACCACCGTGGTGAAATGGCAGCTTGCTCAGTGTTCTGAAGAAATGGTTTTGATCAGTACAGCATTTGGGAAATAACACCCCCCTTTTTGGAATGCCGTTGAGGGCAAAAATGTACCTACATTAGAACCACAGACACGTGTATTGTTGCTACGGAGTTTGTTTCATTGCCTCTCACTTTTGCAGCCCTTGTGGCAGTGTGAAACCCGATCTTCTTTGCCTCTCAAAAAATTCCACTATATCAAGACACAATAGGGTTTTAAGATTATGATGACCGGAAAGAAGTGCCTTTTTCTTCTGTTTTATTGTATTTTTGGCTTTTTGGATATTCAAGAACACTGCAAGAGACTTCCTTCATACACAGGAAGTTTGACTCATGCTTGTGACGTTATTCATAGATTGCATAGATGTGCCCGTTGTGTCAGCACCCTGGTCTCCTTTCTGCTTGCAAAAATAAATGAGATTTTACTTCTTGAAGCAGAGGCAGGCTGCCATGTACAGACTCATCAAGAGTAAAGCCCCTGTGGCAGACAGAACAGCAGCAAAACGGTTCTCAGGCTGCATAACCTGGAAAGCTCCTGTGTTCATATGGAATCCAAGACCAAAAGGACACGGAACACTTTTAAAGATTATTCCAAAGAAATCTGGTCCAGCAAGTTCAATTTTTGATATGGTAAATTACCATCAATCTTGAGGGAAGGAGGAGGTGTACAGCTGATAACGAAAACCTTTTTTTGGTATTCCTTAGAAAGGAGAATAATTTGCATTAGCAACTGTGCTGTTTCTCCCCAACAGATGGCAATATCATACAGAGTAAGTAAAGTACGAGCCTCATACTGAGAAAGTCAATACTAGAATTAAGCTACAAAGTACTTTGAAGGATTTGTGAAATATAAATGTAATATTGTTGATGGTGTTTGTTTTCCCTTATAAATACTTAGGGAGTTGACAGCAGGTCTTCAGCAAAAACGAATCTGACTGGATTGAAAAATATACCAATTCCAAATTTCCATCTTAACATATTGAGGGGCGGGGAGCAAATATTTTGCCTACAACCAACTGACTAGTTTCCTGAAAATTATCCCCCTCTTGCCTTGGCAAGAGTTGTTAAATTCTACTATTAGGGAATCTATCCCTTCTATTCCACTCCACTGAACAAAGTTTGAATCCTTCCTCCAGCCTAAGAAGCCTTCTTCCAACTTCAGTGGCTTTTCTGTTGGGGAAAAAGTTTAGGATCTAACAAGTGGAGACCGGCAAGAAACTCACGGGATGGTTATCCCATTCCTCACACCTTTGCTCCCTCCCTTCTCCTCCTACCTCCCTCACACTCTTTCTCCCTTCTGCCCTCCTTTCTTACTCTCTCTCTCTCTCCTCCATGTATGTTACTTCCTCTCTCTTTCTGACCCGTCATCATTCTGTTTTTCTACCTCCCCACCTCATCACTCTTTCTCTTTCTGCCCCCCACTCCATCACTCTGTCTTTCTGCCCCCATCACTCTCCCAGCCTCCTGCCTGCTTCCTCTCCCCCCACAGCAGCAGTGGCAGTGCTCTGGGAATCACAATTTTTATTTATTTATTTATTTATTAATCATATTTATATCCTGCCTTGCCGGTGAACCGGCTCAAGGCGGCTGACAACATAAAAACACCATAAGGTTTACAATATAAAATCATCATTAAAACTACTACATCCTACACAAACAACAGCAGCAGATGGCGACTTCAGTACGGCGATCTCATGGTGAACGATGGCAGCAGAGGGGTGCGGCCGACAGGGCCAGGGCGGTGTCCAATTCACCCCCCGGCGGCAGCTCCTAGTTAAAAGCCTGGCGGAAGAGCTCCGTCTTGCAGGCCCTGTGGAATTGCAATAAGTCCCGCAGGGCCCTGATGTCATCCGGGAGCTCGTTCCACCAGCAAGGAGCCGCCACCGAGAAAGCCCTGGCCCTGGTGCAGGCCAACCGAGCGTCTTTCGGACCGGGGCAAGTCAGGCGATGTTGAGTGCCTGACCTCAGTGTCCTCTGGGGCCTATATGGGGAAAGGCGGTCCCTCAAGTAGGCAGGCCCCTGACCATATAGAGCTTTAAAGGTTAACACCAGCACCTTGAACCGGATCCGGTATGCTATAGGCAGCCAGTGCAGTGACTGCAGCACAGGCCGGATGTGGTCCCGCAAAGAGAGACCCATCAGCAGCCTGGCCGCAGCATTCTGCACCAGCTGCAGCTTCCGGATCTGAGACAAGGGCAGCCCCATGTAGAGAGCGTTACAGTGATCAAGTCGAGAGGTGACCATAGCATGGATCACTGTGGCTAGGTCTTCGCGTTCAAGGAAGGGGGCCAACTGCCTGATCAGCCGAAGATGATAAAAGGCTGCCTTGGCAGTGGCTGCTACCTGGGCCTCCATTGTCAAGGAGGGATCCAGGAGCACACCCAGACTCCGAACCCTTGGCGCTGGCACCAAAGGCGCCCCACCGAAGGACGGAAGTGGGAGCCCCACCCCCGACCCGGTCCGACCCAGGCACAGGACCTCCATCCTCAGGGGATTCAATTTCAGGCGACTCAGTCTAAGCCAGTCCGCAACCTCCTGAAGCGCCCGACCCAGGTCATCTGGGCTAGAGCCAGACTGGCCACCCAACAGCAGATAAAGCTGGGTGTCATCTGCATATTGATGACACCCTAAGCCATGCCTCCGGACAATCTGGGCAAGGGGGCGCATATAGATGTTAAATAGCATTGGGGTCAGAACCGCCCCTTGAGGAACACCACACACCAGTGGGTGCCTCTGGGAGGTCTGTTCCCCGAGTGCCACCCTTTGTCCCCGATCCTGGAGAAAGGAGGCAAGCCATTGTAAAGCCAGCCCCCGTAACCCCACATCGGTGAGGCGGCGGATCAGCAACTGGTGGTCGACCATATCAAATGCAGCCGACAGATCTAACAATACCAGTGCCGCCGTGCCGCCTCGATTCAGATGTCTCCGGAGGTCATCCGTGAGGGCGACCAGAACCGACTCCGTCCCATGACCCGGCCGGAAGCCAGACTGAAATGGATCTAGCATGGAGGTGTCATCCATGAAGCTCTGTAACTGAATCGCCACCGCCCTCTCTAATACCTTGCCCAAATAGGGTAGGTTGGACACCGGCCGGTAGTTGGCCAATACGGCCGGGTCCAGAGATGGTTTTTTAAGAAGGGGGCGGACCATCGCAACCTTGAGTGCCCCCGGGAACAGTCCTTCCAAGAAGGACTTGTTAATAATCTCCCGAAGCGCACCTCGCAACCCCTCGTGGCACACTTTTATAAGCCACGAGGGGCACGGGTCAAGGCTACACGAGGTTGGGCGTACAGTTAAAAGCAACCTGTCGACCTCCTCTAGGCTGAGGGGACTGAAATGATTCAAGATAGAACCTGAAGACGTGCATGGAGTCTCAAGTTCACACACTGTCTCAACTGTGGCCGGGAGGTCACGGCGGAGTAGCAAGACTTTATCTGCAAAATAGCTCGCGAATGCCTCACAGCCAATTTCCAATTCCCTAACCTTTGGTGTGCTCTGCGGCAACAATGGATCTCCCAGCTGCAGAGATCAATTCACCTCAGGGCTGCCAGCACCAGGTTGGGAAATTCCTGGAGATTTGGGGGTGGAGCCTTGGGACAGTGAGGATTGGGGAGGCAAGCAGCCCCAGCAACCCTCCAAAGCAGACATTTTATCCAGGGGAACTGATATCTGTAATCAGGACAACAGTTGTAATTCTGGGTGCTCTCTAGCCCTTGTCTGGAGAAGAAGAAGAAGAAGAAGAAGAAGAGATTGGATTTATATCCCGCCCTTCACTCACTTAAGAGTCTCAGAGCGGCTTACAAACTCCTATCCCTTTCCCCTCCCCACAACAGACACCCTGTGAGGTAGGTGGGGCTGAGAGAGCTCTTTCCCAAGCTGTCCTTGAGGGAACAGCTGGTACAGAGCTATGGCTTGCCCAAGGTCATCCAGCCAGGTGCAAGTGGAGGAGTGGGGAATCAAACCCGGTTCTCCCAGATGAGAGTCCGGGCACTTAACCACTACACCAAACTGGCTCTCTGGAGGCTAGCAATGGTAGTTTAAGTGAAGGAAATAGCTGGTTTGGAGGGTGGAGTCTATGGCATTATACTGGTCTGTAGTCCCTCCTCAAATTCTACCCTCCCCAGGCTCCACCTCTCAAATGTCCGGGAATTTCTTAACCTGGAGGTGGCAACCCTATTTCCTTCCCACCCAACAGCCAACCTACCTTTATCTGTCTTCAGCTTTCCATCTCCACCCCCCTCCCCCGCAGCCTCTACCTAGGAAAATTACAGTCTTTCTCCACAGTGGGGACTAAAGCAGCTTACATTATTATTTCCTCCTTGTTATCTGCACAACAACCCTGTGAGGTTGTTTAGGCTGAAAGTATGTGACTGGTCCAAAATCTCCCAGTCAGCTTCCACCGCAAGATGGGGATCTGAACCTGGGTCTTGCAGATCCCAATCTGAAGCTCTAACTGTTACATCACAATGGCTTTCATAGGGTGGCTGCTGATGAACAGTAGCAAAGCAGCTGGGCCTACCTGAGTCATGCGAATCAGGTGGTATCAAGTCACACACTGGGTGCTACCTAGAGATGCCAGCCTCCAGGTGGGACCTGGGGATCCCCTGGAATTACTGCTCATCTACAGACTACAGAGATAACTTTCCATGGAGAAAATGGATGCTTTGAAGGGTGGAGTTTATGCATTGTACCTCACTGAGGTCCCTGTCCTCTCCAGGCTCCACCCCCAAATCTCCAGGAGTTTCCCAGCCTGGATCTGGATCCCCTGCCAGTGGCCGGAGGGGGGGGTACTTGGCAACCCTAGACTGCTGCCAGTAAAAACCCTGCCTTTTACTGACAGAAACAGTTAGAAGCCTCCTCCTCCCCCGAACATTCTAATCTCTCACAGTTGATGCCTGGAATTGATGCCATTTCAAAAGGTATTGGGGAGAATTCAACAGTCCCTGAAGCTTTTAAAAAACTTTTTGGATTTTTCTGTAGACTGAGAAAGGCCCCTGACTATGTAGGAAAAGCTGTTGGGGGAGACTGAGCTCTTTTTTGGCAGATATAAGTATCCACACAGGGAAAAAAAACTCTGGGAATTGGTATATATATATAATGTCTAACTCTGTTCCTCAAAATGTCAAACATATGTAGATTGGCTTGATAATTCTAGAACAGATGGAGGGGTGTATGTTTATCACTACTATCTGGGAGCAATATTTACAGTGCAACCCCACGCAGCGCTGAACCCTTCTATCCCATTGGCTTCACTGGACTTAGAAGGGTATGATTCTGGAAGTAGAATTAAAATCTGTCCCAAATATAGTATCTCAAATACAAATGGGTTCTCAATATGAGATATATAATGGACTCTCTTTTGTAATTTGATACATTACTTATCTATTAAAAGTTCTGATGAAAAAAAGAAGGATATGACTGCATATGATTGGACTGCTAGCCTCTTGCACCCCAGAGATGGTGGTTGAACACCTGCTTAAGCAGAAAGGTATTTCAGACATAATGCTCCAAATCAGAGAGATTCTATTTCCTTTCACTCTTTATATTTGTATGCAGTAAATTAAAGATGTGTGTCTTTCTTTTCCAATTTGGATTGTTTTCTCAGGGATACCAGACAGATGAGCATGTAC
This sequence comes from Lepidodactylus listeri, assembly GCA_029233225.1. Taxonomy (NCBI): domain Eukaryota; kingdom Metazoa; phylum Chordata; class Lepidosauria; order Squamata; family Gekkonidae; genus Lepidodactylus; species Lepidodactylus listeri. The sequence continues at coordinate 103,381,450 of JARCFY010000008.1, forward strand.
AGATCTTCTATGCTGATAAAACCGACTGCCTATGATACTGATATTCAGGGCAACTGAACTAATGGACTGCACTGAATTATCAAAGGATCGCAACACGTTTTGTATGTGTGTCTTATATGTATCTCAATATTATGTCACCAAAGGATGAAACTAAAAGATTTGGACAGTTAACATCTGCTGCATCTGATTTACCAAGTGGATTGGGAGGTAGAGTTTTGTATGAGTGTGGCCTGTTAATTTGATTTCCTGTCTTAACATCTTAATGATTCAGCTGGCTGTCTCATTCTAGGCTTATGTTATTTTTGTGCATAGGTTCAAGATGTGAGTATCCAATTAAATTACTATCTGCCCTAGATGTTACCAGAAAAAGAAGTAGGATTCAGATAGAAGAATAGACCTTAGCTGTGAGACCGGATGATGGAAATTAAAAAACTAAACTTATTCCCCAGCGAGCACTACGGTCTGGGTCCCAACACTGTCTGGCCATCCCCAGATTGAAGGAGGCGCGGCTGGCTACAACATGGGCCAGGGCTTTTTCAGTGGTGGCCCCATACTGGTGGAATGAGCTCCCGGAGAACATCAGGGCCCTGCGGGATCTGATGCAGTTCCGCAGGGCCTGTAAAATGGAGCTCTTCCACCAGGCCTTTGGGTAGGGGCCGCCCAAGGCAAACATCTCAGCCCTGGCCCGGTTCCACCTGCCAACCCGTCTGTTGGCACTGCCATCTGCCAGCCTGTCTGTTGGCACCGCCATCTGCCAGCCTGTGTGTGGTCACACAGAGACTTATGGGAATGCTTCTCGGACCCACCTGCGGGTTGAATTGGAATGCCGCCGATCTTGTATGGATAGTATTTTAATGTTTGATATGTTATTTTAATGTTGATGTGCTATTTTAATCAATGCTGTGAGCCGCTCTGAGCCTGCCTTTGGCGGAGAGAGCGGGATATAAATTTAAGAAATAAATAAATAAATAAACTAAACTAAACAAGGGATGATCATCACCAGCATTCAAAGGCATCTAGATGGCTGCTGCAGGAAATAGAATCCTGAACTCTATGAAGCTCAGACTGAGCCACAAAGACAGTTCCTTTGTTACCACAGAGTTCAGCTGATGGCAGACGAGATAAGGCAGGGTACCTCAGGCAGAAGACTTGAGGGTACTATGTAAAGGCAATTACTTGGCAATTACTTAGCTTACCATGTGTGCACCACTGATGAAGAGGCCACTTGGATATGTTTTAAAAATATCAGACACTGGGCTGCCACTGGGTCAGATCCAGCAATTTATCTGTGAAAACTGTTAATGGCTGCAGATCTTTCACTGTTCCCCTCTCCACAGCAGTCCAATATAACTTTAGAAAATATAGTAATTACACAGGTCAGGGGGTGAGAATGAAACCGCCTTCCTGTCTCTTCCACTAGTGAAACCGTGCTGATGGGAGGAGAATGCAATTATACTTCCTTCCAACTGTTCAGTGCAACCCCTTATTGGGGGGGGGGGGGGCTAATTTTAGTCTTGCATAAGAGTCCTCAATCTTGGTAAGCCTACAGGTGCTTTTAGAATTTTAAGAACAGATACATAAGGGTTGTGGCCAGTCATTGCTGTCATGTGGCCAGTCACAAAATGTCGGGAGACTGCCAGCCAAATATCCTCCTATGAGGGAGGCAGCTGTTTTTGAATGGGTGCTACCTACAGACGTAAAGGGATGACTTCTTGGTTCTTTGGCAACACTTCTTGTTCCAGCATGGTGAAGGAAAGCCAGGACTGCTTATTTGCTTTGGAAAAGAAGCAAATGTGCTCCAGAAAAGCCACAAGTGTAAGCTATGGTCCCCCACAAATGCCACATTAGTGATCAGTGGTTCAGCAGACTGCATGACCCTGGGGAAACAACCCCAAGGTCTGAAAGAATGGGGGCGGGGGGGAGATGTTGGAAAGATCTTACACCCATGGATGACTATATATACTCTATATACTCCATCTATATACTCCATCCTTAGATACCTTCTAAAGTGTAAAAAAGGGTACTCAGGACTTAACTGCAGTTGTGGTTGTTTTGAGGGTGGTTGAAGGCTTGGTTGAACTGCAAGGCCCCACATGTAAGATTACAGTTGCTGTTGTGGACAAGTGTCTAGGCAAATAAGCACCCATTTCATCTCCAACTTCTGTTAATAGCTGAAATGTGGTGGGATTCCTTGAAACACATCATACTGGAAGTTCTGTGTTGTCACCAAAGAAGGTGGGCCAGAGCCTTGTCTCTAGAGCTTAAATCAATCATGCCCATTCCCTGGAAAGAATGGGATTTTAAAGGATGAACACAACAGAACTGGTTGTGAATAAGGTAATTTGCTGTACAGCACCCACTTGCTCTCACTTCCAGACTGGGCAAAAAGAAAATTGGCATAATACATAATAACCGTTCCTCAGGCTCTACAAATGACTTAAGCACGTTTAATATTAATGTTCCAGTTGTCCTAGGATGATGAAAAGAGTTGTGTTTGGCAAGAGTCACATTTAGATATCAGCCTTCTACTTAAGAGAAAACACCACAGAAATACCATTTTTTAAATATGGGATTTTAAGATTAACCTCTACCACTCTACCTCTCAGAAGATGAAAAAATAATCTCCTTGTTGGGAAGAAGTTTCCAACCAAACCTGAGTCATCATAAAACTGGCACGTGCACTGTACATGCACCCCATGTGTTCTAGCTGCCTTATAATGATAGCAAACAGTTCATCCAGAACTGGTTGTGAATAAGGTAATTTGCTGTACAGCACCCACTCGCTCTCACTCCCAGACTGGGCAAAAAGAAAAGAAAAGCCAATTTAAAACATAATTTGTTGTCGAAAATGACCCCTATTTACCTCACTGAACTTGTTCAGTTTTATATTCTCCTATTGCCCATCTATTTTGGAGAAAATTATTTTTATTAAACCGCAACCCTTAAACAGCAACCACAGTCTTGTTCCACAGCTTCAAAGCACTTGTTCACACCGTCACAATTTGAGCCGAACCAGCGAATGTGTGAAATGTTTTTATATATCCAATTTACATTTATGTACATAATACTGCATTTTAACACATATATTTACATAGAACATATAGAATCCAAACGAGAAACGTAACATTCAACAATATTTTGGTAGGGTTGCCAATAGCCAGAAAAGGTTTCTTGCAGAGCTGTATCTGGACATGTGCCATGAGCTGTCATCCCTGCGGCATTACATGTTGGACCATTTGGATGAAAATGTAGGAACTATTATACATTGTTACAGTTATGGCCTTGAGCTGAAATGTTCATTAAAATCAATTTTGCCAAACTCTCCCTGGAATTTTCACATTTTTTGTGGAGTAATTGGAGGGGTCATTTTCTTTTCTTTTTTTGTTCTCCTCATCTGGTCTTGCAGAAGTTCAAGGCACAATGCTCAAAGCAGTTCCATTCCGCTTTCTTCATCCCATGCCTGCAGTTGTAGATCTTTATGTATGACATATAATTTACCAGAGGGCTGTCATTTATATTTCTATCTCTCTTCTTGTAGTTTTGAGGGAGTAGCTCTTAGTTTCCATCTTATTTGTATGCCCCCTAAAGGGATATCTGGAAAGACAGCAATATTTACATCTTGGTATTTTAAGATGCCTTGCGATCTTGCCATTTCTAAGACTTTTTTCTTCACTCTGGCGTCCATAAAGGAGACTACTACGATGTCTCTTGGGATCCTTCTTTTGGGGTTGTTTGGAGCTCCAAGATGATATGCTTTTGAAATCACCGGGAAAATCCCTTTATCTGTGTTCACTAATGTCGTCAGCCAGTTCCCCATAAAGCATATGAGGTCCATAGACTCTTCTGTTCCTTCTGGTGGCCCTTGAAATTTTAAATTGTCTTGTTTTGCTGATGTTTCTAGGATGATAACTGTCTCTAAATTCATACATTTCTTGCTGCTTGCTTCTTGTTTCACCTTGGATTGTGAGGCTTAGATCCGATGCTGTTTCTGTCTTTTGAGTTGTTTGGGTTAATGATTTCTGGATCTCATTCAGTTGATCCACTAGAGGCTGAATAAACAATATTAGTTTATCTGTTATTCCTTTTCCTGTCTGTTGCATTGATGTTAATAGTTCAGTGTTTATCGAGTTAAGTTCTCCATGTATGCTTCTAGTTCCCTTCTTCTGTTGTTCTTCGGTTGCTATCTTTGAACTGTTGTTCATTACCGCCCTTGAGTCCTTGTTGTAATTTCTCATTGGCGCAAAGGATATTGCTGAGATTTGGGGCTCCCTTTTCCTCCTTCACATTTACCCATCGTATGTGAGGTGCTCTTGATTTCCAAGCTTCTGTTAGGAGAGGAGCCTTAGAGTCAAGCATCTACCATGTTCCCAGTTGGCCCCCCACCCCCAGAAATTCCTGAATATCTGGGGATGGGGTTTGGAGATGGGTAAGACATCAGCAGGGAATCATATCATGGAAATTGCCCTCCAAAGCAGCCACTTTCTCCAAGAGAACTGATCTCTGTACTCCAGAGATCAGTTGTAATTCCAGGAGATCTCCAGGTCACACCTGGATGTTGGCAACCCTATAATCTGACAGGGCTCGAAACAGATTTTTATGCCCGGTTTGAGCTATTTTGCACATCTTTTCACTGATGTTTAGCTATTTTTTAACTCTTTTATCAATCATTTCAACAAAGACAAATTTCAACAAATAATAAAACAATAATAAAAGATTAGCAGCCGACATTCACTATAGAACATTAAGTTTTGTCGATATATAGTTATCTGCAGTATTATCACTTTTATTACAACAGGGCTATAAATTTACTATTTCTGTTATTTCAAAATAATTTGAGTTTTCTCCATCACAACACTATTTTTCCCAAAAAGGGTACCATTTCTCCAGGTAGTCTGAAGTAGCCAAAGGGTTTTCTGATCGCCCAATGTCTTCTGTTATTTTGTCCATTACAAGACAGGGCACCCGAGATACTCGCGGGGGGGAGTATCCCAGTCCTCCTGCCACCCCCCCCTTCCCAGGGTAAGCGGCAGCGGCGAGCCCCCTCACTACTCTTGCCACCCCCTCCCCTCCCTGGGGCAAGCGGTGGTGACCCACCAAGCCTTCTCCCCCCCCAACTGGCGACTGAGCCCTGAGCAGCTCACAGTCCCAGGGCCACTGAGCCTCCCCCACAACAGCCAGAACGTTCCCTGCGCATGTGCAGGGGACACTCTTTTACTTTTCGGGGGATTTAAATATCCCCTGAATATTTTTTGAAAGTTTTTGGATTTTTCTGCAAACGTGGAGAGTCCCCCACGTATGAAGAAAAACCTCCTTCCCCCCCAAGTGCCCCCCCGCGCGGATTTAGATATCCGCACGGAGGAGGCCACTTCGGAATTAGATATATAGATGGCATATCCCCAGATTTTAGAATACCAGGCTTCTAGTGATGTTTAGCTATTGATGTGAGCCATAGAGTACCATGCTACAGCCTCCTAAACGTCCGAACAGCAAGGATTAGGCTCTTCCTGCCATCTTGATAATTCTGCAAAAGCATCAGGAAGGATCATGACATGTGAAAGCGACATTTCCTATGATGCCAAGAAGCTCAGACGTCTTCAGAAGCCTCTAGGCCCTGCCGTGCCAATGACTTCATTACAAGTGACAGTACAGTTCTGTCCCGAGTTCAAACTCTTTTTTAAAAATCTGAATTACAAATTGCAACTATCACTGATGTTGCAAATGAATTAGTCATGCCATCAGCCCCCACCTGACTATCCGATTCACATATTGACACTTGCTTTGCTTTAGATTCATGCAGGACTATTTTTGGGCAGGAACGCACAGGAACGGAGTTCCGTCTGGCTTCTGAATTGGCCACACCTACAGCCTCCCCCCGCCTCAGGTTCCCCATGCACCCCACAAGCCACGGGGCACCTGGGGAAGCTGATCCTGGGAGGGAGCTGCACTGTCAGGGGTGTGGCCTAATATGCTAATGCATTTCTGCTGTTGGGTGTGGCCTGTTTGTGAGGCTTCTGCTCGAAGTAGTCAAGGATCAGATCTTTGTTGATGAAACACAGTTCTTTATTTCCAATTACTACATTACTACAGGTCCTCGGATTATTGTCAGAGATAACACATACAATAGAAGCAGGACTAATATACCCTCCCGCACAGTTTGAATTGCCCATAGGTAACCAATCAACAAGAAGGAAAAACCGCGGGCTAAAGGTCCCTTGACTGTTTGCTTCCCACAGGAAAAGGTTAGGTGTGAAGCAGTAAATTTCCCTTCTTAAACCAGACCCCTCAGATGTAACCATCTTTCACATAACAAATAGCTTTCTCCAAGGCCTTCACACGTTGATAAGAAACTGGTCCTCGTCTCCCCTGGCAGGGAGGAAAGGAATGCGGAGGCGCGAGGGTGAGAGGCCGATTGTTCTCATGCTCTGAAGTCGCCACCCTCCCGGACAAATGGTTACATTAACCAGCTCCAGCCAGAGTCATAAACCCAGGGCCATAAAGAAAAAAGGGGCAATGCATAGTGGATAGCATGGGTCAAACAAACAAGCATCAAACATCAAACATGGGTTACATAGTGAATGCAAGGATAGGCTACACAGGTTACATAGATAGCAATAAGCCCCAGAAGCCCTTGTTGGAATCCATAGATTCTGACACTGTTATGCTAATGAGTTCCTGCTGGGCTTTTTCGACCAAAAAAAAAAAAGCCCTGGATTTGTGTATTTTTGCACCCTCAGTCAAGGGGATCCCCTTTGCACAGGGTTGTCCTCCCAGGATCCTCCTTGGCCACCTCACACATATGCAGAATGTGTCAGGTAGCCCCTCCCATCACACCTTTAAGGTTAGTTACAGCAGTGCAGCCTTATATATAATAACTCCTTCATAGCCTTGCCCCAGTTCCTCCTAGTCCGCCAACATGCTGTGGCTTTCCTTGTGATGCTCTGACTTTGCTGTGTTAAGCACCCATGTTCTGCCACTCTCAGAGTCCGCATTTTAAATCTCCTGCTTTTCCAAGCTCAGCTCATCAAGGGGCGCTAGGGTGCTCCCTTCCCTACAGCCCCCGTGATCCGCCCAGGCTACCTCTTATGCCTGAGTCCCTTGGCTGTCGCCTCTTACTCCCAGGCCATGAGTCTTCTTGCTGTTAGTTCTCCCTTCTCCACAACCGTCCTCACCCGCAGATGCCTCCTGCATCCTCCTCCTGTGAGTCACCGGCTAGGCTGCTGTATCTTCCTTTAGGCCACCTGACACTGCAGCTTCCTCCCCAACTCCAGCTGCTGCATCCTCTCCTAACGTCCTTCCTGTCAGAATCTGCTGATTCAGACATAGTAATCTCTATTCTTACAGTTGTACCTTCCCTTTTGAATGCTGTTCTATTGTAAGCTATTGCCAATTATGTATTCTCATTTTATGGTTGTAACTGCTATGCTGTAGTACTTAACCAGGCCTGGAGTTTGTAACAGCTAAAGCGGGAGGGTGACACCTGCATGGTATGGGAACGAAGGGCCTCTCACACCGCGGCCTCCACATTCCATCTGCCCCGGCTGGGACTTCAAGGGAGGATGCGTCTCATCTCTTATCACATGCAAAAGCCTTGAGGCCATTGATTGTTATGTGAACTGGTAACATCTGAGGGGTCTGGTTTGGGAAGGGAATTTACAGCTTGACACCTCACTTTCTTTCCTGTGAGAACCAAACGGTCAGGATCCCGTTTTGCCCGCCAATTTTCCCCTATAGTGATTGGCTACCTATGGGTAATTCAAACTCCTTGGAATGGTATAATAGACCTGCCTGTATTATCTGTCTCATCTCTGACAATAATCCGAGAAGCTGTACTAATGTAGAGATTGGAAATAAAGAACTCTGGTTTACCAACCAAGATCTGATCCTTGACTACTTTGCGCAGAACTCTCACACTTCCACCCAACCAGTCCTCCTCCTTTAAGAAGAAGAAGAGAAGAAGAAGAGATTGGATTTATACCCCGCCCTTCACTCACTTGGAGTCTTAGAGCGGCTTACAAACTCCTTTTCCCTTCCCCTCCCCACAACAGACACCCTGTGAGGTAGGTGGGGCTGAGAGAGCTCTTTCCCAAGCTGTCCTTGAGGGAACAGCTGGTACAGAGCTATGGCTTGCCCAAGGTCATCCAGCCAGGTGCAAGTGGAGGAGTGGGGAATCAAACCCGGTTCTTCCAGATTAGAGTCCGCGAACTTAACCACTACACCAAACTGGCTCTCTCTTTAAAGTTCACAGCTGTTCATTCAGCCTCCACCCTCCTCAATGGGGCAAGGACTCTGAGCCTGCCTCAGCGGGAAGGGCGGGGTATAAATCAAACTAATAAACAAACAAAGAAAAACACCCTTCTAAGATCCATTTACTATCATCCCATATATAAAGGGCTGAATTTTCAAATAGCCTTATGAGGCATGTATTTTTTAAAAATTGCTATTTTTGGAATATGGGTATATTTGACCAAAAAAAATATTAGTATTTGCATTTTTTTTTTTTTTAGGATCCCAGTACTGGCATGGTATTTGGATCCTGGTTTTATTCGGGAATCTGATTTATTTTGTCTCTGTTATAACCTATGGGAAAGTTAACTGAGGGTCTGGGGAGGGTATTTTTTTAAACTAGAGGCACTGAATTTGCAGCAAAGCTTCTGGCGCCTGTCCTCTAAAGAACCCCCAAGTTTCAAAAAAGGTTGGATCAAAAGGTCCAAAGAATGAAAACAGAACCCAGGAATCCAAACAGAACCACAAGCCAGTATGGCAAGCCCAACAGAACGAATGTCAAACTGGAGAATCCCAGCAGAATAAAATCAAGTGAAGTAGTCCCTTTGCAAGCCCAACAGAACCAATATGTAATATTGAACCCCAGCAAAGCACAGGGACAATGTGGCAATACAAGCCCGACAAAACCAATGTCAAACCAGAGAATCCCAGCAGGTTTTGTTTGTTTGTTTTTGCAATGTAACAATGAAAGCCCAACAGAACTAAAGTTGTAGTGCAAGCCCAACAAACCAGAAAACCCCACCAAGATGAACAGTTTTTGTGCAGCTGCATTTGCCCCTACCCCCTCTGCTCATACCAAAATGCTCCTCTTACCCTGCATATGCTCAACACACCAGGAGAGTTCATGTCTCCAGCAAATGAGCTGGTCAGCCCACTCAGCGATCCTGTCCTCAATGCATGGGTCGCATATGGTTGCCAATGAGTAGACCTTCTGCTGGCTGAGAGGCTGAAAGCAGGATCTGAGGCTTTCTTGCAGCCTTTGAACCAGTGCACACACTGCTGGAAACAAGTCTGTGCATCCTGCAGCTGGCTTCAGAAAGGCAGCCATTTTTTCATGAGCCATTTGGATCATGGGAATGACCAAAACCAGGGTTGTTGTGTCAGACAAGAGCAACTGCATGTATTACTTACAGGACTTAAGAACCTCCACAGTCTTAGAGATAGTCAACTACTTGTCCTGGTTGAGCTGGATTGCCTCCTGCACTATCTCAGTCTCAGAGATCAAGGAGGTCAGGGCTCTCAGTCTCAGAGACCAAGGAGGTCAGAGCTCTCTTCTGCTCCACCAAATGCTCAAGCATAGCATAGATGGAGCTCCAGCAAGTGCTGACACTGCAGATCAGGAGGTGCTCTGGCATGCCTGTCAGAGCCTGCTTCTCATACAGCTGATGGGTAGCCTTCACACTGAGTGAGAAGTGACCCATGAGCTGATGGTATTTTGGGAGGAGATGCCAGAAATCATGAGTCTCAGCTTCCAGCCTGGGATTCTCTGCAGAACCTAGACCCAAGACATCTTTTAACCATGAGGTAGAGAAGGTGTGACACATAGCAAATGTGCCTGAGACCCAATGCCTGTGTAGCTGCCCTAATGTTTGTGCCACCATCAGTCACCATGAAGTCCATGGAGACACCCCTGCCTACCCACCCCACTAACTGTTTCTCAGTGGTGGTAGAAATGTTGTCCAACATGTGTGCCTTGTTGAGAAACTTGGAATGCAGCAGACCCTGGCAGTAGCTCACCCAGTGGCCCTCAATCTGCCTAATGCTGGTTTCCCCATACCAAGCCAGAACGTTGTCAGGTTGCCACCATTGTGCAGTCAGCAAGAGGCACACACGATGTTCCCATATATCAAAAGACTATTTATATTGGAACAATGTGTTTTAATCAGAGGTCATTTTGCAGAAAAATAAGTCAGGAGCTCATTAGCATAACTCATTAGCATAACTTATTTGCATATGCTACACCACCTGACATCACTGGAAGTATGTCAGAAGGAAAGAAAGAAAGAAGAGAGAGAGAGAAGGGAAGGGAAGGGGAGGGGAGGGGAGGGGAGGGGGGAAGGAAGGAAGGAAGGAAGGAAGGAAGGAAGGAAGGAAGGAAGGAAGGAAGGAAGGAAGGAAGGAAGGAAGGAAGAGCTGGCAGAGAGGGGACAGCTACTAATCGAAGCCTCAGAAATGCCACTATTCTGGGAGGATAGCTTCAGTGGTGGCTGAAGCCTTCAGAAGACTGGTCGGGGGAAGAAGGACCTTTCCAGGGGACAGGGTCATTTTGTTGCAGCCATGACACAAGCAGGCATTTCCCCACTGGGGGGGGGCTGGCACCAACTCCCGAAGCTGCGCTCCCCCAAGCTCCTGCTCAAAATGACCCCTGGTTTTAATGGTAGTATACCTTAATAGATTTGTAAGTTTTATTACCAATAGACTTGTGTGTGTCATTGGTCGATGACTGTTATAAGTATAAAGCAATTTATATTAAGTCATAAGGATATTATTACCTCTTAAGTAGGAGATTTCTGCTCAGGTTCACCAAATTATACAGAATAATTTTTTAACATTTTAACATTTAGCATTTTAACACTTTTAACTAGCATAACAGTTTACGCTTATAGATACAACATGTATCTAATTTTAACTAATGTAATTAATGTAATGTAACCATCGGAATGTCTATTTTACTACTATGGTTATGATTTTTCTGATCTCAGATCGTAATAAACTGAACTGAACTGAACACATGATGTTTCTGAGTGCAAGTCTAGATTTCAGATGTGAAGTGCAGCTCTCCCATGAACATGGGACAACTGTGCTTTCACACAGTCCCTGGCAGCTCTATACAATGAGGGCACCATGGTCCTGCACAGCATGGAGTAGCCTGTGGAAGCTAATGTCTTCAACTATGGGAAAGTAGTGCACGTCTAGAGTGACCTCCTTCCCTGCCTGCTATTTCTCACTCATTTTCCCACTGCTTGGTGGCCACATGGCCATCACACCAGTTTCTCTCTTCCCATGAAGAAGCGCCACCTGGTGGTGCTTCTTCAGATGGTTCCTTGAGTCCAGTAATCAAGAGATGAGCCAATTCTCTCCCTTGACTGATCCAGGCCCTACACATCTAGCACTGTGCAAACTGGGCATCATTTGTCTGCTGGAAATACTTCCAGACTATGAATGTGTAGGGGTACCCACCCTGGCTAGCAAGGGTGGGAATGCCCGGAGCCACCTCCTATGAGGAGTTTGGGGGCAGAAATGCTGTCTTTCGGGGGGACAGGAAGAGATGCCTAAGGGAGATACCTTGAGGTGCACCTCGATCTCTTCCTCTTGTACCACCTCTGGCTCCCCTTCCTCTCTCTCTTCAGAAGGCCTGCTGCACTCTGGAGGAACCAGAGAAGGGGCGCCCAATCTCTCACTTAGCTTCTCCAGCAGCTTCTGGGTCCCTGAGATGAGCTCCAGAGCTGGAGCCCTCTCATCCCCCAAGCTCACCCCAAAAGACAGCTCAGGTTGCTCCCGCTGCTGCTGAGTCTCTACAACCGCTGGAGGAGGGGCAACCTGAGCCACAGACCTCTACCCAGCGCCAGCACCTTCAGGCACCTCTGCAGGTGGTGCTCCAGCAGTTGCCTCAGTGAAGAGGGCTTGGGCCTTGCAGGGCCTCTTCATTGCACTACCCCAGCCCAAGGTTGGGATGGTGGAAGGCAGCTGTTGAGCAGGTCTCTGAACTGGTGGGTGAGGAAGCTGCAGCTCTGCCCCTCCCCCCTTTCCTTTTTCCCAGGCCTCACTGTGTTCTCTTCCTGTCACTCTTTCTTTCCCTGGGCCAAACTCTATCTAACTACTTGAGTAGGGCTGCCAAGTCAGCCCGGGGGGCGGGGGATCCCCCGCTATAGGAGGGAACCCCGCCCCAGAAGTCATCTGGTGAGGACGACTTCCCCCGTGTAATGACGTCACCCGGAGGTGACATCATCATGTTGGGGGTGTTGCCCTGGCAACGCCCCCAACGTGATGACATCACCTCCGGGTGATGTCATTACGTCACCATGGCGCACGCGCAAAGCGCATGCGCCAGAAGAGCTCCCGGGGGAGAACAACTCCCCCCCGCCGGTAAGTCGCCGGTACTTGGCAACCCTGCACTTGAGGGAAATTAGGTACCTTGCTACCTGCACGACAACCTAACAGACTCTGAAACAGACCTGTAGCCAGGATTTTTTAAGTAGGGAGGGCATTTAAATTTTTTAGAGAGCACTGGCTAATTGAATTAAAAGAACACCCTTTCACTGACTTTGGTGGCAAGGAAACAGTTTCGAGCAAGGGAAACCTTTACCTTTACCCATTTTTTGGAGGCTCTACTGCGGTAGCGCCAAAAAATAAAAATAAATAAATAAAAAAGAACACCCTTTCTGTGCACTTGCCACCACTTGGGGGGCCCTGGGCTGGATGGGAAGTAGTGGGGCCTTGCCAGTAAGTCAGGGGGCCTAGTCCCGAGATGCCCCACTGTAGCTACAGGCCCACTCTGAAATCTTTTTATCAACCCTCCCACCAAACAGTTTTTGTTTTATATAAATGTACCTAACATTGCTTCTGGTTTTGTTTTTTAAAGATCTGGTGACTTTCTATTCTAAAACCTGACTAAGGTTTAATTGAAACTATTCTTTGATGGAATTTGAAAACTTTTTAAAAAACATAAAGGTTCAGTATTAAACTTTTCCTGCCTGATCTACAGCAAGGAGTACACCAAATTCTTTTCAAGAATTCAGGAGCTCCCTTCTGAAAAATGGAACTACAGGATGACCTAAAGCACCATTTTCCTACAACTGCTTGGCTTCAAGGGCTTGAAGCTCAGAGAGGACAGTAAAAGGGGTTTTTTTACAGTTAATCTATGCTAATTACTATATGACGAACAACCTTGCCTCTCCTTAGTGGCCTAGCACTATCCTAAGTAGGGAGGAACACAAGTAGAGTTGCCGGGGGGGCATTCCGGGGGGGCATTGGGGGGGCATTCCAGGGTAGGTGGGGAGGAGGAAGAAGGAAGGAAGCCGGCAGGGAAGCAAGGAGGAAGCCAGCAAAGGATGGTAAGGGCGGGGGGAAGTAAAATAGCTTTCAACCACAAAATGCACGGGAACATCCAAACCCAGAAATAATTAAAACACATAATCTGAAAACAGCAGTAAAACAACACTGTGATCGATTTCCCACAAGGTGCTGCCCCGGCGTCGTTCTTCCGGTTTCCCCGATTGCCTGATTCAATTTCACACTATTTGCCGCGGGGCACGTTTTGACCTGTGGCTTCACAGGATTCCCCCCGTGGCTTCAGTGATCCTGTTTTTTGAGGATCACTGAAGCCTCAGAGGAAATTGGAGGAAATTGGGCTGAGCCACGGGTCAAAATGCGCCCCTCCGCAAATAGTGGGAAATTCAAGCAGGCAATCGGGGCAAAGGGAAGAACGATGCCAGGGCAGCGCGTTGTGGGAAATCGGTCTGTCTCAAGGCTCTGCTGGAATTTGTTATCTCTGGTACCAACCTCTGTAAAGAGCAACAACAACACCAAAAAAGAGGTGGGTTGGGCTGAGGTCAATGGAAATGTGCTGGGATATGCCAGAGGTTGTGTGCAGGTCATTTCGTAGAAAAAGAGGTGCAGGAGCTCATTAGCATAACTCATTTGCATAACTCATTTGCATATGCCACACCCCCTAACATACTGGAAGTGTGTCAGAAGGCAACACCCACCCCTCAGGCTCCACTCCACAGGGGAGTGAAACTGACCTGCTCTTCCTCCATTCCCTTCCCCACCCAGTACTTTGTGCAATAGAAATAAGCGTAAAGAACACACCCTCATTTTCTTCCTGCTCCTTTGAAACTACCAGGTTTCAAGTAGACTTGAGATACCCAGGACATGTGCACCACCCATCCCTTCCCCTTCCCCTCCCCACAACAAGACACCCTGTGAGGTAGGTGGGGCTGAGAGAGGTCTTTCGAGAACTGCTCATGAGAGAACAGCTCTGAGAGAACTTATGACTGGCCCAAGGTCACACCAGCAGCTGCATGTGGAGGAGTGGGGAATCAAACCCAGTTCTCCCAGATTAGAGTCCAACTCCTGACCACTACACCAGACTGATGGGGTGGAAGCTGCGGAAGGGTTGGTGAAATTTCTCCAGTACTTATGTGCCATGTGCCCAAATAAAAAATGGTATACTTAGAAAAATTATATGCCACCTTGAGCAAGTCTCTGGAAAAGCAGCACACAGTCATAAAAGGAACAATGATAAAATTATCAATATTAAAACAAAACATTAAAAACAATAAAGACCCTAGCAGGGCTTTCCCCGGGGCACTGCACCTCTGCACTGCTCGGGGAAGCCGAGGAGGGGGTGGGGCTTGGTCATGTGCCCGCCCCCTGGGCTCCTCTCTCCCGGAGCTGCGCTCCTGTGCGCTCCCGCTCCAACGGACCCCTGGTTGTGTGTGTGTATAAATTTTAGAGAACAGCAGAGGGTGTATGAATACTAAAGAAAGTGCAAAGTTGGCAATGGGCTTGTTGAGCTGACTATGAGAAAATATAAACAAGAGTATACAACAAGGAGAATCTCTGGAGAATGAACCACACCATTTTTCAGGTGTCCATGACCCAGATTTCTGCTATGATGAAAAATAATTCTACATGCTCAGAAAGCTAAGCGTAATTACAAGCAATGGGACCCTCCTGTAGGTAATCCATATGGAGGTAATTTGGGACATCTGAGTTTCAAAATACAGTCCAGGACTTGAAGGAAGTCATTATCACATATGTGTCCAAAAAAAATCCAAGCCACATCCATCTGCATTGTTCATCTGTTTGAAAAGACCTTCACAAACAACCTGAGGCAATCCAGCCACTTTACAAAAGGTCCATTGTCTACAATCCTACCTGAGCACACAAGTCTTTCCCACCAGTCTATGAATAAGGTCATCCTGATTCATTTCACTGCTCACATTGTCCTTCACAGAAGCATCTTGGCTCAGTGCATTCAACTCACATTGAGTGAACATCTGCAGCCGTGTTGTAAAAGAGGCAAGCAGGAGCTTTGCCAAATGTTTTGGTATTACTGGAGAATGAAATTTGTCTAATAATAAATATAACCATGGCCTGCACAATAGCCCAAGCAATGCTGTCATATTTTATCCTTACAGACTGAAAATTCCAAGGGGTATTCTAAGGTTGCCAGGTCTCCTGCACTGGTGAGAGACCTCTTGCTGGCAACCTTAATTGTCTGCCACCATTCTGAGGGGTGGCAGGAGAAAATTTTTCAGAAATTCCAGTGCTGAATGCAGCATGACATCAATTCCAGGGCAAATCCAGAAGTGATGTCATGTCACTCTAGGTATCATTCTAGGTATAATCATGGAGCTCCCAGCAATTGTTAGAGTGATGGTTTTTCCCAGAAGTGATTTCCCAGCACGTGCAATGCCAAGTTCCCACCCTCAAAGCTCCTGTCTCAGTGGTATTCTCAGTAACAACTGGAAAATATTTTTTGTTCCTATATGTCGCTAACTATCCCTGACTTCTAGGAGCTCCATCATAGTGCAGCTGTCTCAAAAAACAAGTCTATCAACTTGGACTTAATCTAAAAGCTGGTGGGCTAAGAAAATCAAAAGAGTTTTCAGTGGTGAAAGGTATCCTACTTGTGGCGGGGCAGATGTTACCATGTTTTTTTGTCTAGAATTACTGTTTACTATGACAAACTCTAATCAGTGTTTTTCTTGTTAGAAAAGTGATTCTATTATTATTTAACTAAGCTATATTTTAAATGGAGTTTACAACAACAAATACCTTTTATTGGCATAAATTTAAATGAAGTTACCTCAGTGTACCTCAAAGCAATTACCTCAATGTAATCTTAAAGAGAAGAATGTTCCTAAATATATCCTCTGATTACTTGGCTTCAAACCTACAAAATTACCTGTATTTGTACCAAATGCAAATTGTCAATTTAAAAATGTATGTATTGTTAAGCAGAAATACACTATTAAACCATATTTAAATCTTGCTCCCAGAGTATGAAGTGTTAAGTGGTGTATCTGTTATCAGTCAATGGCAATATTACTCAACACAGGTTAAGCCAATGAAATCAAAACCAGTACTAAATACATCAGCCTATCATAGCAATGTCTGAAATATTGTTTATTCCATCCCTGCAAAGCTGCCAAGTCTAATGCATTTTTAGTAATTGCTTCAAATGCAGAAAATGCCAAAACTCATCAGAGAATTCCCACAATAGACCCTGAACATTGGGGCTTCTGAGGTGAGGGATTTAGGGACTCTGAGGGATCTAGGGCATCTGAAGTGAGAGACCAACGATCATTGCCAAAAAACAGGACTCTAGCCTTGCAAAATGTCTTCTGAAAAGGAGTTGGCCACAAATAGTTGCGAGATAAGATTTGATTCTGTAAATCTTCCAGGTGATATTTAATCCACATATTAATTCAGCCCAATTCATATCTTGGCAGCTTCTTTCACTAACTTTTCAAGATTTCTGGCTGACGGTGCAGGGGTAGAACGACCACTCATGCGGACTGGGTTTTATGACCCTGGATTTGGATAATATATTTTTTTTATCTGTAACTTTTTCAGGGTTTAGTAGCTTGCATTTTGTTTAACAGGGTGGGAGGACAGGACACGTGTTTAAACAAATGAAGATCTCTATGTATTACAGACATACACGTGTCAGGCATTTAGTACAACACCCTCAAATGACCTTGTGAAACACATCGTGGCTATAGCACCTCACAGAAGTGGATGACAGAGTTAGCTCACCAGTATGAGTGCAGAACTGGAACACTGGCGCAGATGCTGGCCCCAGCCTCACCACAGACAGTAGTAGTCATGAGTGCTGCTGCTACAGTGGGACTTTCTCATGGACAGTTTGGCCAGAGAAGGACAGTGCTTGTGGCTGGAAGAGGATCCTTTAGAGGAAGGTGACTGCATTCGTCAGGGGTCTATCTAAAAGCTCCCTGTTGCGTTGTGGCTGAGAAACAAAACAAAAAAGTGGGTTTGGTTTAGTTCTTTAGAAGAAAGTGCCAGAGTCCACACCTCCTATGGCTGACCATTAGTTGGGCAAAGCCAACTGGCTCTTTCACACTCGCTGGACAGTGAAGCTAGTTTGAGCGATGGCCATCCTAATCCACCGTTTGTATTTTTGTGGGTAACCAAATTTATTTAAAGCTGTGTTTGGGTAACTGCAATATTTAAAAAAATAATCTCTACTGATCACATCGGGGCAGGCAAATGTAAGAAACTTTATGCAGACAAGGAGCACTACCATTTACCTTAAGAATCCCACTGTTTCCTGCTTAATGTTTTCATGGGGTCTGTTTCCCACTTAATGTTTTCAACTAGAACATAAGAACCAGATCTCTTGTTAGAGATTCCCTTGTTTCCCAGGGCTGTGCAACTCTTTCCAGTTCACTTATGTTTCCCCCCGGTCACTTATGATGTACCCGGTCTCTGCCTGTGGCGCTAGCAACATCAACCCTACTGAGACCCTCCATCAGTGCAAGGACTATCAAGGAGCCAGATTTCAAATCCCAACAAAGCGGAAAGAAACATGTCAAACAATAAGCAGGTATCATCTGCGAAAGCCATTGTGTACCTCTTCCCAGAACTATGAGGTGTCTTTCTTTTCATCTGCAGGAAAAGAGAGCATTAAATGAAAACATAGCATCAGAGAAATAAGACTGTGGTTGGCATCTCTAATATTTGCAGAAGTGGTCAGATTTGAATTTCAGATAATTCTGTGTCCTAATACATGTCAAGCCTCATATGTTACCCAAAATAGGCAGACCGCACTTAGTTTGGGGGATCTTAGCTTGGAGATTTAGCAAGAGGTGGGTAACCGGAATCTCCACCTAAGTATACAAAGATTTGTCCATATGAGAATTCTTGGCAATAACCAGGCAGATGTTCAACTGGAAAGGTTTTTATTAAAAAATAAAATAAACAAAAATGCATACACGCACTGAAACACACAAAAGAGCTAACTATGAAAAACAGGGAGGAAGGGAGGAAATTTTTAGGGAAGAGCAACAATTACCGATCGTGAAGAGGTCTGCGGAAGCAGCAGTCAAAGAGCAAAATGACCAGGATTTTGGAAAGTGAAAGAGTTAGACCCACAGGGAAGTGAGGGCGTGAGGAAAAATCCAAGGCACACGTACACTGCTGGGTAGCAGGGTGCCATAATTACGGGGCAAAATGTACCCTGAGGTGGGTTGATGCACTTGCTAGAAAACAATTTGAAACTGGGCTGTAGTTGGCAAGGACCATGGGGTCCAATTGCTTTTTTTAAGGGCAGACGTACCACCGCCTCATTCAATCCCACTGGGAATGTCCCAGAAGAAAGGGACAAGTTGATAAAATCTCCCAGGGGGATCTGAATACCATCCCCGCAGGCTTTAACCAGCCAGAATGGGCACAGTTCAAGGAGGCAAGTGGTAGGCTTCACAGCTACCAGGACCGTGTCGATATCCTCCTGGGAGAGTCAGCTGAAGTGGTCCAGCACAGGACCCGAAGGTGGACAAGGGGCCTTCAGTTCCTTTACTGTATCAACTGTGGTTGGGAGGTCCTGGCAGAGTGACATGATTTTATCTGCAAAAGAGCTTGTGAATGCCTTGTGGCCAATAGCCAATTCTCTACCCTTTTGTTTGCCTTGTGGCAATGTAGTTATCGACTGAATAGTCCTAAACAATTGGGCCGGGAAAGAGCTCGCAGATGCAATGGAGGCTGCATATAAATCTTTCTTAGTGGTCTCCACTGCCATCTCATTGGCTGTCATAAACCTCCTATAAGATGTTCTTCCCACTTCATCATGACTTCACCGCCACCCTTGCTCTAGCTGTCTCAGCTTTCTCTTCATCCTCTGCAACTCCAGGGTATACCATGGAGCTGCTTTGACTTGAGGGTGGAGAGGGTGCTGGGGGGCGATTCCGTCAATGGCTTTGGAGAGTCGGCAACGCCAATTCTCCTCCAGCACATCTAGCATACCACCCGGGGGCACTGGATCCTGCAGCTCATCCTGAAGCCAACTAAGGTCCATTAGGCTTCACAGGCAAGCATAAATTTGCTCACTACTTAAACAGGGAGGATTTGGTGCACTCAGCCTGAGCTATGGCCTTTCCCCAGTGGGGCATCCCATGGGGGAGGATGGCTGCCTACATGCTGTGTATAGGAGAGGCCCATGGTGAGGATGCATTCGGGGTGGGAGCCCCAAAAAATTCCCCAGGTTGTGCATCGCCAGTTAAAGAATCAGGCAGTAGGTGATGTGAAAGACCTCAGGCTAAAACCCTGAAGACCTGCTGCCAGTCTGAGCAGACAGTTCTGATCTTGATGGACCACAAGGTCTGCTTCGATATAAGGCGGCTTCATGTGTTCATGTGCAGTGGTGAACTAGGATCCTGGGTGACCTGGGTTCAAATCTCCACTTCTGCCATGGAAACTCACTGGGTGATCTTGGAGCCATGACAAACTCTCAGACCGGCCTACATCACTGGGTTGTTGTGAGAAAATGGAGGAGGGAGAATGATGTTCTAAAAGCCTAGTGAGGAGCAGGGAGATGAGCAGGTAAGCAGGGAGATGAGAATAAATTAAGTAAATGCAAATGCCATGTTCATCTGTTAATTGGGCCTCCTACCACATGTTCTGTTCAGCTCTTGTCCCAGTCCTGCTAGGATTCACCCCTCCGAGTGTTCCATATTCACAGTCCATTGCTGACCCCAGGAGACAGAAGATGTTGTGTTGACTGAAGGGGCTTAGGCACTGTTGGGTAATCTGGCTTCTGATGCTAACAGTGCCTGGACGTGGGGGAGCATGAATAACTGAGGCTGCTGTTTTTACCAGATGAAACAGAGTATGTGATCTATTTTACATATCTAAAAATCCCTCTTCAGCTTCAGGCTCACTGGGGGCAGCAGATTAAGGACAAACAAAAGGAAATGCTTCTTTATACAATGAGTGATTAAAATGTGGAATTTGCTGCCAGTGGAAGTAGTGATTGCAACGGGCAGATTCATGGTGGGGAGGTCCATCAATGGTGGGGAAAGTTTCCCCATCAGCTTGGGGGGGGGTGGCAGCAGATGACTTGAGGATGCTCCAAGCACTCTCCTACCCCTTCCAAAAGCAAGGCCCACCGCCACCCCAAGCTGGTGCGGAAAGTTTCCCCGTCAGCTTGGGGGGGGGCAGGTGACTTGAGGATGCTCTGAGCCCCCTCCAGCCCCTTTCCCAAGCCAGCTCACCACCCAAGAAGTGGCTCAGATGCCTGCCACCACAAACTGGCGGGGAAAGTTTCCCTGTTGGATTGGAGTAGTGGGGGGTGGCTCAAGGATGCTCCAAGTGCCCTCCCGCCTCTTCCCCAAGCCAGTGCACCACCCGAGGAGTGGCTCAGCCACCTGCCACCGCTGCAAGCCAGCGGGGAAAGTTTCCCCGCTGGCTTGGGGCAGTGACAGGCAACTTGAGGATGCGCCGAGTGCCCTCCTGCCTCTTCCCAAAGCAAGGCCCGCCACCCATACCCAGCTCACAGTGAACTGCCCCATCCTTACCTTTTGGGCTGGGGACAAGGAGAGGCAGCATGCAGTCCCAAGCTCTGCATGGCCTGAATGAGGGCTGCTGGGAGTTGGGGGTGGGGTTTAGCTGCCCTAGGTAGCCTGGCTGCCCACCAGGCAACTCAACAGCTTGCCCAGGTGACTGGACAAGCATACTTCTTTTCTAAAGGGGGAGGTGTGGGAGGGTGGGAAAAGTCCCCGAGCTGCAGAAGAGGGCTCTGCAAGCTGCATGCAGCTCGTGAGCCGCAGCTTGGCCACCCCTGGTCGACAGTGTGTCCCCTTAAAGCAAGATTATTAGAACACAAAAATAGAATTCAAAATAATGTTAAAGAGGCCCCTATGATATCACACTTTCAAGAATGTGGGCACAACATTGATGAACTCAAATTTACAGTGCTCTACAGAATTTCAACAGAACAGAAAAAGACAGTGGATTTGGAAAGAATTCTATTACAGAAAGAAATGTTCTTTACTCACAATTTTGGTACAGTAACTCCAGTAGGTTTGAACAATGAATTACATCTTTCTGTGTTTCTCTAAATATAGTGGATATATCTTTAATTTAGAATAGCTCTTTGTAAATGAAGGGAGAGATTGGGTACGTAATCAAGACATGCAGGTGTGGCTGTAGACACCTCAGCCCAGCACCATTGAGTGCTTGATACCTTATGGTCTGTTTTGGAAATCGTTGAGTTTTTGGGGTAATTCTCTCTTTCTCTCCTGGTTTTTGAATTATAAATGGAGTATTCATGTGCACTCACATGTAGTATAAATTGGCAGCTCCTGTGCTTGAGGAGACAGTCCATAACAGTGGGAACCTGTTCAGAGGCCAGTTGGAATATACCAGAACCAGTGGTATAGATGGATGAGCTTCAGGGGTAAGTTTATAACATACCCGGGTCTCTCTTTTCAAATTTAGAAAACTATTTTAAAATATATCTTTGTAAAAAGATGTGACTTTATGTGCAGCACCTGGCAGACTGCGACCTGATGAAGCTGAGGGAAATGAGGTCCACCGTCACGGGACTGTATATTAATGTGTTGCCTTAATGTGCTACTTTAAGGTGAATGAATTATAGTCCACAAACTAGATAATTTTTGTAAGTCTTGTATAAACAACTTTTTCCCTTTAAGAATAACTGGGAGAGTAATTTTTACTCCTGAGTAAAATATATACAATCTAACAGTCTATAAACTGTTGTTGTTGTTTTTGTCTACAACCTCCTGGTGGTGGCTGGAGATCTCCCACCATGACAATTGAGCTCCAGGAGGCAGAGATCAGTTCACCTGGAGATTTCTCTGTCTCTGTCTCTCTCTTCTTTCTTTTTTGCCTTCTGACACACTTCCGGTGATGTCAGGGGGTGTGGCATATGCAAATGAGTTATGCTAATGAGTTCCTGCACCTCTTTTTCTATGAAATGACCCCTGGGCTTACTTTTTAGGGTATCTTAGTCTTAGGGTGTTCATTTCACTCAGCATATGTGGCCTTGCTCTCCTTTTATGTTGATGAGTCTGAAACTGCATATTGTACTTGGCATGCAGTATTTTTTTTAAAGTCCTTCTGAAAATAGCACATTGAAATCAGGTTAGCAGTGCAACCTGGAGCCTTCTGGGTGCATTCATGTCTGACAGTAGTGTGCACAAAATTTTGCTGTTAAAAAAAGCTCTTTGTCCAGCTATTCCAGAACCCCTTTTGTTATTCCTCTCCCCATGTTTCATGTACGAAGAAGACAGAGGCAGATTTCATCAGCAAATAGAAGTCTATTCTGTCCCTTCATTGGAAGCGTATATATTTTCTCTTCAGAATAAACAGGGTAGTATGGGGAAAGAGAGCATAAATCACTCATGCTTCCTCTCTCAGTAAGTCCTTGTCATGTCCAAGCTGTCAAATTTCCATGGAGCTGAATGTGAAAACCTTCCTGAGATTTTCATTGTTGGGGTGTCCATACAAAGCCCCAATGTCCTTAAACTGAACATATGAAAGACTGCTGAAGAAAACATAACTCTTGCACATGCGGCACAAGGATTATATTATGTCCTGATACATTTAAATCAACAATTTAAATCATTTCTCCTTATTTTCCCAAAAAGGAACACATCAGATACTCATCTGAATATTTCTGAAAACCTGCCTTTTGGGACTTGTGATGGCTAGGCTGACAGCGATGGACGGAGATATAGGGGATACAGTACATTATGGATTTGTTGGCAGCTACAGAGGTTTTACTGTTAATGCTGCTAAGGGTGAACCATCTAACACTGCAAACTAATGAGAAATATTTTCAAGTCTAACTTAGCAAGAATGACAGAGTGCCATTAACTGAGGCCGGCTCTAAGATCACAAGATTGGTTATTTTCAGACTGCAGCCACCCTTCACATTTTCATGGATGTTGTGCCACTTCTGATGATCACGCTATCAGTGGGATAAGTTCAGACTTCCCCTCAGGAGTTCATCAGTTCCAGGTTGGAGGTTTTTTGCATGTTTTTTTTTACACATGCGTCGGAAGTGTTTGAACATTTCAGCAGCCTCATTTGCTCTGCCTTCTTTACATGAGAGTAGCTCCATTTACTCTTGTGTAAAATACAGTAGCTGAAGCACAAAAGATAATTTGTTTGCACCATTGGCGTTTGTATTTCAGGGCAAACAAATGCTCCCCTAGTCAGTTGGGGAATGGGCAGGCTCCTCCAGCAGAGGAGGCAGGTTTATGCTTGTCTGTAGAATTAGACTGCAAGAACTTTGTCTAAGATGGCTGCCCTTCTCAAGGTACAGTGTCTCCTGGAAAGGGACTAAACACCAAACTTCACTGGGAGTCTCCTTCCTGTGTCTTGCTGAAAATGGCTGGATTGAGGGATGTGGTTCATCAAGAGCCACAGCAAAGATTTCTTGTTTGGGGGATTTATTTTAAATTTGCCATTGCAGAATGTATGTTGTACCTTTAAATATACTTCAATCATCTGTTAAAAGTACCACAACACAGAAAGTATGTGTGTGTATGTGCGAACACTGGATATTCCTCCATATATTCTGGACATGCAAATCCTATCAGACGAAGCAGCAGTACTTGATTCCACTCTCTTATAGTGCTTTGCCCTTTCCCCTAGGTGTCCCTCCCTCCTGTCTATACACTGGGAACTCTGGCATTTGTACAAGGTAACATATTGGGAAATGTCCACCCTCATATGCGGCCACCAGAACTGGTGTTGCAGTAAATGCAAAGACATCAGAAACCCAAAATGTCCAGCTAGATTTGGTTCATGGCCCCAGCACATCACCTCCCCCCACATAAAAATGGGCACGAAGACTTTGGACCCCTCATACCAGCAGCCATCTTCGTGTTCTTCCACCCCCTGCATGGAGGTGAGCTCCTCCCAGTCTTCATCAGACACAGTGTCCTTGAATCTGGTGTTCCACAAAAGCACCTTCTCCCCCCTTCTGTTACCTGGTTGCGGGTCAGCACCACCCCACCCAATTGTGAGGGTGGGAACATAGAGTCAATCACGTCTTCCCTCTGGCTTGTGTGTTGGGGTAGGCGGGACAGGGCATCAGCCAAAAAGTTTGATTTCCCAGGGAGATGGTGGAGGGTAAAATGGAGCTTGGAGAAAAACTCTGCCCACCTGAGCTGTTTGGCATTGAGGCTTCGGGGGGTGCGCAGTGCCTCTAGATTCTTATGGTCAGTCCAAAGCTCAAAAGCAACCCACACCCCCTCCAACCAATGACACCACATGGACAAAGCTAATTTAATAGCTGCAGCTTCCTTGTCCCACACTGACCAATTTTGCTCCATAGTGTTGAATTTCTTAGATATGTAAGCCAGGGGGTGGAGTCACCCATCCACTCCCTTTTGCAAGATAGCCCCTCCCATCGTGACATCTGATGCATCCACTTGGACAATGACTTTCTTATTCTCATTGGGGTGGGCAAGCACTGGCTCAGAAGTGAACAGCTTTTTAAGCGTCTCAAATGCCTGCTGACATTTAGCCGTTCAGTTTAACTTTGCCCCGGACTTTGTACTCTCCACACCTTTCCCCTTTGTTTTCAGCAAATCAGTGAGTGGGAGAATTACCTGGGCAAAATTAGAGATGCAATCTCTATAAAAATTACAAAATTCGATGAATGATTGGAGCTGGCCTCGGGTGGTAGGTGCTTCCCACCCCACCACATCTGCTACTTTCTTTGGATCCATCTCCAACCCTCTCTGGGAAATGCGATAGCCCAGAAAATCCACTTCCTCCTTGTGGAAATTACATTTGGACAAATTAACAAATAGCCTATGCTCCAGAAGGGTCTGGAGAACCTCCTGCACCAATTTGACATGCGATTCCCTGTCAGGGAAATACAGAAGAATGTCATCTAAGTACCCTAGCACCCCCTGGAATAAGTGCTGGTGTAGCACTTCATTGATCAGGTTCATTAAAAACTCCAGGCGTCCCCTGGAGGCCAAATGGCATAACAAGGTATTCGAATTGCCCCAGGGGTGTGTTGAATGCTGTCTTAGGTTCTTCCCCCTCCCTTATGCGCATTCTAAAGTAAGCATCCTGCAAATCAAGCTTAGTGAAGATTTTCCCTTTGGAAGCCTGAACCAGCACGTCTTTGATCAGTGGGAGGGGGTAGGCGTTGGTAGTAGACACTGCATTGAGCCCTCTAATCTGTACACAATCTGAGCCCGCCATCCTTCTTCCGGAAGAGAACAGGAGCTTTCATAAGGGGAGGAGGCGGGACAGATAAAGCCTCATGCCAAGTTTTTATCAATGAACTTGCGTAGCTCCCCTTTCTCTGCCGGGCTCATGGAATACAACTTTCCCTTAGGCAACTTGTGCCCTGGCAACAGTTCAATAGCACAGTCACAATTCCAGTGGGGAGGGGGGTAATTCATCTGCTTCCACCTCCCCAAAAACCTCCCCCAAGTCCCCATACTCACGGGGGATCCCCCCACCCTCTTCCATCAGGCAAGCAATCACTGGAACTGCAAGGGGGGCTCACCCCACTCAGGAGACCACACATGGGACTTACATCCAGGATCGACAAAACGCACCACCCCCTTGCTCCACTGGATGCAAGGATCGTGTGCACAGAGCCAAGGGCTTCCTAATACCAGCAGGAACCGGGCATTGGGGTTAATCACAAAACAGCGGTGTTCCCAATGGTCTCTCATCCCCATCAGCACAGGGACCGTCTGGTATTTACACGACTCCTGCATAGGAGAGCCATCCATCTGAACAAAAACCAACGGCTCTGGAAGTTTTTGGACTGGAGTCTCCAGCCCCGTAACGAGGGACGGGCTGATTATGTCTCTCAGGCAGCCTGAGTCGATCAATGCCCAGACTCGAATCTGTGTGCCCAGGTCTCTGTTTAAAATGGTCCCAGTCACAAACAGGATGGGGTCAGAACTGCTTACCATAGGTGGCGCCGGCAGCTTTCAGACCTGTTGTTTTGTGCCTCTTGCAACAGGTCCCTGCCTTTTCCCGATGGCTCCTGCATTTCCTCGCTGCTTGACAAGGTGTCCTCCAGTCGCACTTCCAGCCGTAGGGCTTTCGGGAACTTTCCTTTCTCACCACCCGGTCATTTCAGAGTCTCCATTGCTTCTTTCTCTCTAGTTTTTGGAGGGTTGAAGTTGCGCCTGACCACCAGGCACCCACAAAATGGCCGGCTTCTCCACATTTAAGACAAAGTCCTTGCCGCATCCGCTGCTCCTTAATTGGGTCTTTTCCTTTGGGCTGGGTCATCTTCTGGGGGGGCCCTGGGGTTTTAGAGTACGCCCATGGGGCTTGCATCTTGATCATCTGCAGGTGGTTCACCGCATCATCTGCTTCTTGCATCCAGGCAGCTAAGGTGAGGGGTTGCACATTACGCAAAACTGTATCAAGAATCTCATGACTAAGCCCTGTCTGGAAATGTTCCATCAACATGGGCTCTGGCCATCCCTGGATCTTCACAGCAATTGTCTTGAACTCTTCCAAGTACTCACACACTGCGCAATTGCCTTGCTTTAAGAAACGGAGGCGTGCTCTCACCTTCTCACCGGCCAGTGGGTCTTCATACTGCCTCCTCAGTGCCCACATGAAAGCCTGCACATCCCGTAGTTCAGAGCCTTGGATCTCATGCAAACCCACGTACCAGTCTGCCACTCAATCCCTCCGCTTCGTACCGACAAACTCGACCCGGTGTTCATAATCCGGAAATAGATGGGCTCAGTCTCTTAGAAACCTGCGCATTTGCACTAAAAAGAACGCTAACTTTTCAGGGGCCCCGTCAACTCCTTGGGTTGTTGCAGTCTGGGGACCTCAGGACTGGGGTTTTGAGCCGGTTGCTCTGGCCTCACAGGAACCCCATGGGTCCCAGCTGGTGCCTCAGGTTGCATAGTGGGAGCTCTTGGCTGCCCGTCTGGCCATCCCATAGGCGCCGCAACCCCCTCTGTTTGGAGGGGAGCCTGTTGCCTCAGTTCTGCAATTATCTGTGGTAATTTAATTGTGAGTTCAAAAATCTCTTCCTGCACTCGTTCCCACAAGTGCATTCCCATGCGCTCGATGAGCACCTCCACTTCATTTCCTCCGCTCCAGCCCAGTGACTCCAGATGGCTGGGCTGTGCCCTGTCATAGTGGCTTGGCGTGGCCACCCAGGGAGTTAGCATCCATGATTCCCTCAGTGCAGTAGAAAGGTGTGCCCACAAATACAGATCTCTTCCCCGGGTTTGACTGCCTCCTCCCGGCCTCTGCCCAAAAGCCGGTGTCTGTGGCCCTGTTGAGGGGACATCGCTCACTGTGGTGATGGCCACCTCCACCTCCAAGATTGGCTGGTCTCCACCATTCCCCATGCTCATGTTGAGATTTGGGATGGGGTGTGCAGTCCAGTGATGAGGAGTCTTAACACTCTGTCAGAGTCTCTAGTAATCAGCACTCAACAACGATCCTTAAGTAGATTCAGTTTATTGGATTCAGTATCACTAAGACATCTTCTAACCATTTCTGTGTTAAGACTGAAGTGGGGAAGCAGGAACAGGATTATATACACGGTTCAAACTGGGGTGTTAGCTGGCTACAAGCCAATGAGTGCCCCATTACCCTCGCATATCGGCTTCAACATTCAGGTGCAAGACTCAGTAGAGAAACCCGAGATCTTATGTAAAAAGGAGCAAATGTTAGGAGAGCATCAAAGGCGAC
Source organism: Lepidodactylus listeri (assembly GCA_029233225.1). Taxonomy (NCBI): domain Eukaryota; kingdom Metazoa; phylum Chordata; class Lepidosauria; order Squamata; family Gekkonidae; genus Lepidodactylus; species Lepidodactylus listeri. The sequence continues at coordinate 103,409,437 of JARCFY010000008.1, forward strand.
ATTCCAGAGTTTACAACAGCATTTACAACCTTCTCCCCCCCTCCTTTTCTTCATAGCAGCATCTCCCTCTCTCCCCTCCTTTTAGTTATGACAGCCTAGCTGACAATAAGGCTGATTCCAAGTACCAAATAGTCTGAGCAAGTTATCCTGTTTGGTTGGGAGAGAAGACAGTTTCACACTGTATTTCCTGTCTGGTACTTTACTCTGAACCCTCCTGGAAGAGACTTGCTTTTAGACTTTTTATCCATTGCTCTGCATGCAGCTTTCTTTAACTGTACCACATGAGAAGCTGGAACCTGTGACCACTCTTGTTATTAATTAAGTGTAACGATCACATATGTTTTAGTCCCTTACATGTGGACTCTTTGGAATGATTCAGACCACAAAACTTTATGTGTCACAACTCCTCTTCTCCCCACCCCCTTTCCCTCCTGTGACTGTAGTCATCAATGTTCATGTGACATTTCCATTTCATATTATGCAACTGAAGAAGTGAGACAACTCACAAAAGCTTATGCTGCAATCAATTAGTTTAGCCTTAAAAGTAAAACAAAACAGAAGTCCAGCAGAACCTTAAAGACTAACAACATTTATTCCACTATGAGTGTTTGTGAGTCAAAGCTCACTTCCTCAGATACAGTGGGAAGAAACAAATAATTTTCCTTGTTTTTACAGAAAATTATAGAAGGGAGGGAAGGGAGGGAGGAGTTCAGCAGAGAGAGGCTAGTACACAAACTCAAAAATTCTGGTTTGGTTTGGTATGGGGTTTGGGGCAGTTCCCAACCCAAACTCCAAACCGAACCAAGCCAACAAATGCACGAGGAATACATTTTGGATCCCCTGGGAAGGGTTAAATGGAAGGAGGGGATCACCCAGGAAGGGTTAAATGGCTGGCAGCCATATCAGCGGTCCATTTTGCTTTTTCTCACTTTGAAGTAGGGGAAGCAAAACAGCACTGAAATGGCTGCCAGCCATTTAAATCTAAGAGCGTGGCAGGTCCACCAATCAGCTGTTAGGTTTAAATGGCCGCAAGGCATTAAACCCATCCATTTCGCTCCCCCCACTTTGAAGAGGAAGGAAGTGAAGTGGAGTGCTGAAATGGCTCCCAGCCATTTATTTATTTATTTATTTCCATTTGTATCCCACCCTCCCCACAAACAGGCTCAGGGCGGCTTACTAGGGTTGCCAAGTCCAGGTTGGAAAAGACCTGGTGACTTTGGGGGTGGAGCCAGGAGAAGGCAGGGGCGGGGCCTCAGCATGGTACAATGCCATAGAGTCCACCCTTCAAAGCAGCCATTTTCTCCAGGGGAGCTGATCTCTGTCAGCTGGGGATCAGTTGTAAAAGCGGGAGATCCCCAGGCCCCACCTGGAGGCTGGCAACCCTACGGCTTACACTCATCGGTACCAAGTACCATAAAATCCACATAAAACAATTAAAAAAATTTTTAAAAAACAATCAGATAATAATATAATCATAAAGTGCTAGTAGTTGTTATAATAATCATTTCACAATTGGTTAAGATGGCTTGCTGTATGATGTAACAGCAGACAATTTCCAACTCAGTTGTCTTCTGATGTCATGCAATGGTGTGCTGGATGTCAAAGCTGAGGGCAGCTGAAAACCACAGATGTTAGTAGTAGTGGTGAGGGTGGCTCCTAGTTGAAGGCCTAGTGGAAGAGCTCCGTCCACCTGTCAGCTGTTAGTTTTAAATGGCTGGCAGCCATTAAACCTGTCCATTTTTGCTTTCCCCCCTTTGAAGTGGGAGGAAGTGAAACAGAGCACAGAAATGGCTTCCAGCCATTTCATCCTAACAGCAGGGCCTGTAATTCCCCAAGAAAGCACTTTCCTGGGAGTACCTTCGGGGGGGGGGGGGGGGCTGTAACTCAGACCCTGTAAATCCAATCCTGTTCTATTCACTCCTGAACCTCCTGAAGCTAGAGGCCTGTCAAAATGACTGCCTGTCACATCTCATTTTGGAAGGTGCAGGTTCAGGAGGTTCAGGAGTGTATAGAACAGATCCTGTGTAAGCTAGAGACATCAAACCTGGAGGGCAGGTAGAGGGGCAGGTAGAGGGGCATCTGGCGGAGGTCTGTTGCAAGTTTGGTGTTTCAAGCTTGCACAGGGTCCATTCTATACATTCCTGAACCACCTGAACCCATGCCTGTCAAAATGACCAAGGTTCAAGAATGTATAGAACAGATCCTGCGCAAGCTAGAGACATAAAAGTCTCAGGGGACCTCCCCCAGATGCTCCTCTACATGCCCTCCAAGTTGTTGCTTTGAAGTTCTGTAAACATCTTGATTGAGTGGAGACAGTCTGGGAATGTCTCCACCCAGGAACCCCACAAAAACCTCCATGGACATCTTGAAAGTTCAGTTCATGGGAAGTTCATGCCAGGTGCCCTGCCATGAATGTGACTTCACAAAGCATGAACCAGCCAAAATTCATCATGAACTTTAGTTTGTGTGCTAGCTTGCACCCTTCCCCACCTCTTATATCTATTCCTTGTTAGTCAAAACATAGTGAATATCTGCACAAAGATTATGTAGAAATGTGACAGAACTTCAGAAACTGTGACATTTGAGACTAGTACTGTACTAAATTGCAGTTCCTGTGACAAGGGGAGGAAAGCTTTCAGTTCTTTTATTATAGACCCAGACTGATACAGTTACCTTCACGGAATAACAAGAATTTTTGGGAGGCAAATTTGCACTGGCTCTGCATTCACTGTCTAAAACTTTTCTGGGACACCTCTTCTCCACTTACTTCAATTGCTTTGCCTGGGTCTGGATCTTTTGTCAGAATTGTGTAGACAGCTGCAGCAGTTGGAAACGTTTCAGGAACCGATACGGAGATGCCTGGGCAAAAGGAATAACAAACCAGAGCTATTAAAATAAGTCAGACAAGTTGCATTTGTGTAACAGCAATAAATTGTTCCTTTGAATTTTGGAAAGGCTTGTTGCTCCTTTCCATCTGAACATGTATGCCTCGCATATCACAGGCCCGGTAGCAAGTTGCTGCGGTCTTTATGCAAGCCAGTGGCAGGTGATCATCCCCACTGACTTCACAATATATAAGAAATGTTGAAGCCGAACCTCCAAGCTGAAAGGAAAATTGAACAGGGCTAGGTTATTCTCTAATGAAGTTTTTCTCTAGTGAGACTGAGTTAAATCTCACTGGAAAGCCAGGGCTTAGCACATTTCAATTCTACCTCACAAGATTTCCCAGCTGGCCAAGAAAAACAGATGTTTGTAAGTAGAGCAAACCTTTAGCATTTTTTGCACCCCAGGCAAAAATAAATGTTACTCCCCAGCACTCCGCCCACACCAGACTCTGAACTTTCCCAGCTTTAGCAGCTCCAGCATGTTGGGAGGCATCAGGGTCTTGAACATTCCCCATTCCCCTCAGCTTCTGGCTCACCATCCTCCACTGGAATGCCTCGCTTCTTCTAAGGTCAAATTTACATCTGACTTTCCCACTAGAATCATTCTAGTTTCAAAAAAACCTGTCTATACCTGTTTCTAGTTTCAAACCATACTTGTTCTAGTTTATAAATTATTGTTTATATTTGTTAATTGCCCTCCTGTGGTCAAGCTAACATTATACTGCTTTAAACAAATGCTGTTGCTTAGTACTCTTCAGACTCCCTGGAGTGAAATTTGAAACCAGCGTGAAATGAGCTTGGGAAAAGACAGCAGTCAAACTCCTTCAGAGGGGAGGCGTAAATTGGGCCTAAATTGCTCAGAGCCAGTTTTGGAAGGATATGTGGCAGAATGTTCAGTATTAAGGATATGCATAACCTTCCCCATTATTCCAATAGGTACTTTTACTTCAACAAAAAATTGCATTGCATGTTCAGGCCACATATCCACAAAAGTGGATATTCCAAGCTGCACGGTAGTTTGGGTTATGGTGCTTTGTTCCCCAGTTCCAGGCACACAGAGCAGGCACTCACTGATCCTGGGTGAAAAGCTCACAGTGCTGACTTCGGTGGATGTAGAAATGTGCAGCTCTGCTGAGGAAAACACTCTACAAAACTACCTAGCGAATGCTTCAGTTCAGATATTGTGTTGAATTAAGCTAAGCTAACTATGGTCTAAATACCAGCTATTCCATAACTGAGGGAGCAATTTTAAGCAGGTCTACTCAGATGCCATTTCACCTTACACTCCAGCATAGAGGTTCTAAATGCAGTGGGATACGAGGGTCACACAACACTTCCATGAAACCGCACACAGAATGCTTTGTAGGGGTTGGGCCTTATAAATCTGTCCCACTAACAGAAAAAGCCTTCATCTGGTTGAACACATCTTGCTTGCTTGCTTGCTTCATTTATTTCCCACCATTCTCACCAATGGGGACCCAAAGCAGCTTATATCCTTAGAGCCAGTTTGGTGTAGTGGTTAAGTGCGTGGACTCTAATCTGGGAGAACCGGGTTTGATTCCCCACTCCTCCACTTGCGCCTGGCTGGATGACCTTGGGCAAGCCATAGCTCTGTACCAGCTGTTCCCTCAAGGACAGCTTGGGAAAGAGCTCTCTCAGCCCCACCTACCTCCCAGCGTGTCTGTTGTGGGGAGGGGAAGGGAAAGGAGTTTGTAAGCCGCTCTGAGACTCCCTTGGGGAGTGGAGGGCGGGGTATAAATCCAATCTCTTCTTCTTCTTCTTCTTCTTCTTCTTCTTTCCTCCATTTTATCTTCACAACAACCCTGTGAGTTAGGTTAGGCTGAAAGAGTGTGACTGGCTCAAGGTCACCCAGCGAGCTTCTAAAGTATGAGTGGGGATTTGAACCTGGGTCTTCCAGACACTAGTCCAGCACTCTTAACCGCTGCACTGGCTGTCAGTGTAGTGCAGCAAAATTCCTTGTACTTAAGGAAGGCACCATCCATAATGGAATGGAACCGTTGGTACTAACCCAAGGCTGATATGTTGTGTACATGTACATACAAGTAGGCCTGATCATTAAGAGGGCATGGGGGCTAAGATATTGAGCAACTCAGTTAAGTTTTTGCTCAGTTGTAACTATTCGCATCCCATCTTGAAATACATTTTAAAAACTGATCCATCAGGAAACACTTGATTTCTGTATTGCGCTCTTTGTTTCAAATATACAGGTGTAATATTATTTCCCCTGAGCTGGGGTTTATGGCTCAGATTTGCAGTTCCCCAGCTGAGATGAATTTTGAAAGGCATATCCAGTCTTATAAGATGGCTGTGCCCGGATTTCCCAAGGTGCTTATTAAAGCATTTGAGTATACACAGTAACTCGGCACTTCATAGGGAGGGTGGTGCGGGTGCTTAAAATAAATCAACATTTCAAGAAGGGAATTCTGTAAAGAATCGAACCTTCGGCCACTTTTACAGTGTGCAATACTAACATGGTATAAAGATCAGAACTTACTTGGGTCCAAGCCAAACACAGATTGTGGCTTTGCAAATGTGTAGGCAATGCTGCTGTTCATATCCCGATCCACTGCTTTTACTGTGGGGATAGAATTTCCAACGTGCTCTTTTTTTAGTCACAGTCCAGAAATCTGAAGGGAGAAGTCTAAATGCAGGGACAAGCATCAGAATAAGATACAAGGACTTGTAGATTTCCCTTGTCCAAGCTACAGCTCAGTATTTATTTATTTATTTTGTGTTTCCATCTTCATAGCCTGCCCATCTCGCAAGCAGGCTTAGGGCAGACAACAGCATATCAAATAATACAATAAATACAGTTAAAATTTTAAAACACAATAATAAACATTAAAATTGGTGGCTACAGCTCAAAACAAAAATTAACTGACTGCAAGAGATTCTGTGGCCCATTGGTACAGATGAATGATGGCCAGTTATCGGTGGGTGGGTGACAACAACCTCAGGGAGGCCATACCTGAATGCCTGCTTCCTCAGCTGAAGGCATGGTGAAACAGCCCCGTCTTGCACGCCCTGTGGAATTAAAGAAGATCCCGCAGGACCCTGTACTCAATAGAGAGCATGTTCCATCAGGCCAGGGCATAAAAAGCCCAGACTTGATATTCCAACAAGTAAATGCTTAGAATGCTGCTGGTCACACATTACAAAGAAATAACCTTGGATTAATAGATCTGCAACCAGGGGTCATTTGGGGCCGGAGCGAGGCAGAACGGTGCTCCACCAGCCCAGGAGTGGACACTAGGGCAGCCACGGGCCGAATCAGATTCTCTGATTTAGCCCTCTGCTGAATTGCTGCCAAAATTTGGTGGCAGCTTAAAAAGTAGCTGGAGGGGAGGGAGTTTGAGGGAGAGGCTCCAAATTTACAGGGTAGCTGCTGGGGCCTCTCCCCCAAATACCCACCAAGTTTCAAGAAGATTGGACCAGGGAGTTCAGTTCTATGGGCCCCCAAACAGGTTGCCCCCACTCCCTCCATTGTTCTCTACGGTGGGAAAAAAGCAACATTGTTTCCCACCATAGAGAACACTGGAGGGGATGAGGCAACCTGTTTTGGGGCCCGTCAAATTGGACCCTGTGGTCCAATTGGGGAGAGGCCCCAGCAGCTACCCTGCAAGTTTGGAGCCTCTCCCTCAAACCCCCTCTCCTCCAGCCCCTCATATACCCTATGAGTTTTTGCCATTGACTTCAAAGGCCCATAGGATATAGTGGGGCTGAAACTGACATTTGGCCGGCTGAATGACTCCCCAATCCACTTGCATTGCTGAAACTGACATGCGGGGGGTCATTCGGCAGCTGGAATCAGGCCAAAAAAATTTATTCGCACACCCTGAGTGGGCAGAAATGGCAGTGGTGGCAAGCCCCTCCCCCAGCTCCCAGTGGGCCTGTGGAGGAAACGAAGTGAGAATGGGTTTAAACTTAAACCCCTTCTGTTTAGAGTCGTGCGGCAGGATCTTTTCATTGTATTCTATGGGGCCCTTCTTGCTTTGCTGCCCTCCCCCTGCCCGCCTTGGCAGGCCAGCTGGGAAAGGGAATGGGAGGCTTTTGAAGATGCCCCCCCCTTTGCTTCCCTTTCTGACACACTTCTGTTAATGAGTTATGCTAATATGTATGCTAATGAGCTCTTGCACCTCTTTTCCTACAAAATGACCCCTGTCTGCAACTAACTGAAGATCATTTAAGGAGCATAGCCTTTTAAAGAAATGTTAAATTTTGGGATTATGCTTCAACATTGTAATATATAACTTAAGCACATTATGCATAGCCCCAACTGTACTGGCCAAAATTCACATAAGATCTGGGCTGTTGGTGCAGACAAGAGGACAAACACCTGCCTTCGGTAACACAGAAGGGGCCGTTTAGGCCAAACCCCAGACTCCAGGAAGCTTCCTTTATACTAGAGGTAGTAAGCGAAATTCTGATGCTCAACAATTATATAATTCAAGCTCCTCTCCTCCTTTAGACAACAAAATTTAAAAGTATTGGAGTTGGGAGTCCATGGAACAGTGAAACAGCTAGATCTTTATTGCTGGTCCGGATGAAGCATAGAACCCAGGGCTCCGAGCCCTCCTTTTATGCTGGTCAGGGATAATCCCCTGACCTCGCCCAACTGGCCTGATAGGCTATTATCAGTCTATTTACATCTCATAGGTTCCCCGGGAGAAACCTAGGTACCTGATTGGTGGCCGGTTAGAATCCACCTGGCCTTTGTTTTACCTGGCTGAAGCTCAGGTAGTTTCTTGGCCATGTGCTCTGGCCACATGGCAGTCGCCATTACTGGAGCACATGGCGACCGCATGGTCAATACATAACAAAAGTGCAGGCTTTTAGCTGCAGGATGAAGTCTGGGCATGGAGTCTGCCCAGCACAGAGAGGTACTAAAGGGGAAAGCCTCACCTGCTCATGACTACATGCTTTCTAAAGGTGCAGCTGGTATGTTCATTTTTTTTAAAATGACAGCTCATGTATAAATAAAAGAGCTGTGTAATTTTAAAAGAAAGGTATTCTCCCAGATCATATAGGCTGTGGTCACATGAGCAGTTTGTGCTGATATGGTTGCAGTACCTTTGCAGATGTAAAGAGCATGCTCAGACGACAACTCAATATTAGCTAATAAGGTGCCACTGGGCTTTTGTTCGCTTTGCTACAACCGACTCATAAGGCAATCAATATTGAACAAGAACCTTTGCAGTCAATAACAGCTATGAAACAGGAAGCCCCCAATTTGATTCTTACCTCTTTCCTAACCTCAGTAGATCACCTTAGCCAAGCAATTCTATTTCAGTCTCATACCTCACTCCCCCATCTATAAGATGGGGATAATACCATTGACCCTACTTCACAGAGCTTTTGTAGGAACTGCAACAACATAATGTATCATGAAGAACTTTTGAGTCCACTGAAGTCCTACACATATACATATACTATATATAATTGTCACACAGCTTTGATAGCCTTGTCAATAGGTCAATGGTAACAAAATAAAAGCGGAAAAATAGCACCTCTCCAAAATGAGAAATAGCCCTTTCCAAAATGAGAACTCTAGCAATTCTGCCCAGAAATGTCATAACTTTAGCCCATTACTCAAATCCACTGGCTCCTTATTCATATTAATTAATTGTTTAAAAAACAAACCAGGTCCTATTGCATGGAATGGCAGCATGTCATTAAGCTTAGACCCAAATTACAATGCTGGAAAAGGCAAATGATTTATTTAATCTTTTTTAGCTGTTTATTTATTTTAAAATGTTTCCATTCTATCTTGCTTCTGGTTCTGGCTTCTAAGGCAACTGCCAATCAAAATGTAAAACAATGCCCTGACCTGGGTCGCCCAGGCAAGTCTGATCTCGTCAGATCTCGGAAGCTAAGCAGGGTCGACTCTGGCAAGTACTTGGATGGGGGACCTCCTTGAAATACCAGCAGTCAGGAGGTGGGGGCAGGCTTTATTCAGCCACCTCTCTGAATATCCTCCAGGCCTCCAGTAGGGATCAGTCACCAGAGGTAGCCATGACTTCCAGGTGCACACACTTTCACACGTACACATAAGTACTGGAGAAATTTCACCAACCCTTCAGCAGCTTCCACCCCATCAGTTTGGTGTAGTGGTCAGGAGTTGGACTCTAATCTGGGAGAATCGGGTTTGATTCCCCACTCCTCCACATGCAGCTGCTGGTGTGATCTTGGGCCAGTCACAAGTTCTCTCAGAGCTGTTCTCTCATAAGCAGTTCTCAAAAGACCTCTCTCAGCCCCACCTACCTCACAGGGTGTCTTGTTGTGGGGAGGGGAAGGGAAAGGGATGGGTGGTGCACATGTCCTGGGTATCTCAAGGCTACTTGAAACCTGGTGGTTTCAAGGGAGCAGGAAGAGAATGAGGGTGTGTTCTTCATGCTTATTTTTATTGCACAAAGTATTGGATGGGGAAGGGAATGGAGGAAGAGCAGGTCAGTTTCACTCACCTGTGGAGTGGAGCCTGAGGGGTGGGTGTCGCCTTCTGACACACTTCCGGTATGTTAGGGGGTGTGGCATATGCAAATGAGTTATGCTAATGAGCTCCTGCACCTCTTTTTCTATGAAATGACCCCTGCATACAGTAATAATAAAAATGAAGAAATATTCAAGTACAAGGCAAGATAGCAGAACACACATACACACACATCCAGCTGTTGCCAACAAAACCAGTAAATTGCAAGGAGTCAGAACTATTTACCAGGCATCAAAATATCAACGTAAATCATTGCCTAAGAGATGTGCCTGGGAGGCCATGTCACAGTTCGGGCATCGCAGCTGAAAAGGACCTGCTGTCCCTGATACATTTCTCATAGTAGGGAGCCAGAGCAGCTGGCCTTAAAGCCCAGGAAGGCTCATATGAGACCAAATGGTCTTGAAATTCCTACTCTCAGACTATATGAAACTTTGTGAAACCTCCTCTCCTCAAAATGTTTGGTAGTCCTGCCTGTCCCATGCCAAGAAGCAGGACCTCACTTAAATGGAATGCCCTCCTGCCAACAAGAGGAGAACCAAGCAAGCATGATGGAGTATGGGGGTATTTTGCTTGTAGGTTTGTATGTGTTATGGGCAACAATAGTTTTTTTAAAAAAATGTATAATCCATTTTATTCATTCATCGTATGAATTTTATCACTGTTTTCCTATAGTTCTGTAATCCACCTTGTGTTCAGCAAGAAAGGGAGATGATAAATACAGTAAATGAACAGTCCCTATGACCTTACTCAGGGGTCCTTTCGTAGAAAAAGAGCTGCAGGAGCTCATTAGCATAACTCATTAGCATAACTTATTAGCATATGCCATGTCCCTTGACATCACTGGAAGTGTGTCAGAAAGCGAATGTCAGTTTCAGCCCCATTATACCCTATGGGCCATTGAAATCAATGGCAAAAACTCATAGGCTATATGAGGGGCTGGAAGAAATGGAGTTTGAGGGAGAGGCTCCAAAATTGCAGGGTAGCTCCTGGGGCCTCTCCTAGAAATACCCACCAAGTTTCAAGAAGATTGGACCACGGGGTCCAATTCTACGGGCCCCCAAACAGATTGTCCCATCCCTTCCATAGTTCTCTATGGTGGGAAAAAGTGTTACTTTTTTCCTGCCATAGAGAACAATGGAGGGGATGGGACAACCTGTTTGGGGGCCCGTAGAATTGGACCCCGTGGTCCAATCTTCTTGAAACTTGGTGGGTATTTCGAGGAGAGGCCCAAGCAGCTACCCTGCAAGTTTGGAGCCTCTCCCTCAAACCCCCTTCCCTCCAGTAGCTTTTAAAGTTGCCGCCGAATTTCAGCGGCAATTCGGCAGCGGGCCGAATCAGATCAGAGAATCTGATTCGAGAGACTTCCGGCAAGACTTGCGATAATGGCAGATGCTCTCCTCCGCAACTGCGGGGAGCGCGATCCGTACCCGGCAGGAAGAAGGGGCTCTGGACTGGTGCCGAGCCCCCAGAGACCCCAGTGAGGGGGCTCTGCCTGGGGTGGCATGAAGGGGATCTCTCCCTACGGTGGCGATCGAGGGATCGAGATCCCTTTTCATCACCCCCATAGGTTCCCCCGCCGTGGGAGCCGTATGGCTGAAAGCACAAATCTGTGAAGCAGCAGAGAGTGCGAAGCAATGAGGCTGGAACTGACAGTTACGCATGGAGAAAACGTGAGTCTGAAGTAAGAAAAGCAGAACATAGCGGGAAGACGGCGGGAGAAGTGAAACCCACCCACCCCTCTCCGGGACTAGCGTACTTACGAGACTCTTTACGTGGCGTTACTGCAGAAATAAAAGCCCATCCGCCTTGCTAGATGGCAGCATCGCTCACTTGGAGACATAAACTTTAGAAGGACATAAGTGCTGTTTGAAAATTTGCTCCTTTCGTTCATCTTATCTATCAATAAACAAAGAGCGTAGCCTCAACAATGATGGGGAAACCGAAACCTTCCCCCAAACTAGGAAGTACAGCTCCGAGTTCAAAGGTTGATACCACGGAGATGAGTGCGGTGTTCTCCTCATTATTGCGACCTCTAGTGGACCAAATGACAGCTCTCAACGTTAAGATGGACAAAATGCAGCTAGAACTAAAAGAGTCGAATAAATCCACAGAGAAGTTGCAGCGAGAACTTCTGGAAGTAAAAACTTCAGTAAAAAACCAAGACGTAAGACTACAAAAGGCAGAGAAGGAAAAGGCCTTCCACCACGATCAGCTTTTGAAATTACAAATGGATAGATCGAATTTTTTCCTAAGACTTCAGAATGTGCCAGAAAACACAGGAGAAGACCTTAAAAATTTGCTAAGTGAAGCACTTGAACCAGTGATAGGCATGAAAGCAGCGGATATAAAAACCGATATGGATATGGTTTACAGAACCTATCCAGATTACACTAAAAAGAAAAGCCTGCCTGGTGAAATTATGATAAGGTTCTCCAAAAAATCTACAAGAGACGTGGTGCTTAGGACCACAAACAAAGCAGCTCTGAAGATCCTGGGAGAAGAAGTAAAAGTGATGAAGGACATCCCATTTGAAATAAGGAAAAGAAGGAAAGCCTATGGAAAATTGACATCTTGGCTCCAGTCTGAGTCTATCATCTATCGTTGGAATACTCCGGAAGGACTATGCTTCAGCATCAAAGATAAGAAGTATAAGATTGACTCTGTTCAACAAGCGAAAAAATTTCTGGAAAAAAGCAAAGAGCAGAAAACTGGGAGAGACTCAGATGGTTCACTGGCCTCGCAAGAAAGCATGTATGGATTTGATAGCTCAAAGAGTGAAGAAGAAGTGTCTGACTTGGAAAAAGGAGCTGCAGCTCCAAAAGTAGTTGAGACTGTTAAGACAAGAAGTGGACGAAAGAAGAAATAGTGATTAAACTGTTTTATTAAGCATTGCACTTATGTATTACAAATTGTTTAATTAACCGTATTTCTCTAGGTGGGCGTATCTGCCAAATAGTTTTGATATTTTTTATAGTAGCAGTAACAAAGTAATTGAAATTTATCCAAGGTTCTAAATGCTTCATAAGTATATTATGTAATAAGGTAGTATTAAGCAAATGATAAAATACTCTCTGTATAAGGTATATGTAGCTTAGATTGTAGCGTTATAGTTGTAGTTATAGGGAAAAATCAATAAAAATTTATTAAAAAAAAAAAAGAGAGAGAATCTGATTCGGCCCCTGGCTGCCCTAGTGGCCACTCCTGAGCTGGCGGAGCTTTGCTCTGCCTCGCTCCGGCCCCAACGGACCCCTGACCTTACTACACTTTCTTCAGGTAATTTAAAATCTGAGCATGGCAAAAGGGGTGGGGAGGGAAGAAATTGGGAACATCAAAGCCAATTGAAGAAGCCTTGGGTTTGTCCTCCCCTTCCTGTAGGTAATTTAAAGACTGGTGTTGCTATAAGAGTGAACTGTTGGTACTGGCTACAAGAGCCTGTTACCACAAATGGCCTAGCTTGATATTGGGGGAAATTAGCTGTGAGACATAGGAGGCTAGAAGGGTACAAGGGATCACACACCTTTATATACCAAGGTCCAGTTCAGTAGGAAGACTCCAGATTTAAAGAGAATTTAATAGTTTTATTAGAGAATATCCCTGCTTACAATCATGCTAAGCAATCGAAGTGTACACACAATCCAGAACTAAAAAATAAAGAGGTGCTGATACAGATGTTAAGGAGCAGTTATAGGGGTTATATTACCTTCCCAGTTGTGCAGACCTCCAGGAAAGAGAAAGTGTAAATGGCCACCTTTTCACACTAAGAAAGGAGACCCAAAGTAGAGGTTTTGGGGGTGCCCTCAGAGTGCACACCGAGGTGGGCCTTACTCTCTATTTTTATAGGCATTCGAGGGGTGGTCTCCCGGGCCAGGACTTGATGGGTTTAATGATGGTTGATGGTCTCACTGGGGTAGCTTGAATGGTTTCCCAGGCTTAGACAAAAGGGAGAAATGGGTCTCTGATAGGTGTCAGGAAGAATCATTAATGATTTAATGTTCAATCAATTTGTCTCAGTATCCTGAGGGAGGGAACAGAAAGGGTAGGTGTTGAGACCAAAGATTTCCACATTGGCACAGGTATCCACACAAAGGGGATTATGTGGGGATATAGAGACAGAAAAGGTTCACCAGACATCTACTGAATGGCTTTGGGAATGCAGATACTTTACCTGAAGGGACTTGTGGTCATTCCATAGGCATATCTTTGCTGGGTGGAGGGGGGATTGGAGATTGCCCTAGAAGGCACCTTTGTGCAACCTTAGACTGAAACCCTTTGCAGAGCTTTGGCTAGTTCTTTAGCACAGGTCAAGAGTGTTCTCTTTGGCCTGGTTCTGTGGATCTTAGGTTCAGGTTATGAGTAAGGCAGCGCCCCTGAGCTACAAGCCCTTAGTGGGAGTCAAAGGGCTTTCAGTTTTCTGACTCTTGGCAGTATCCTGTGGCCCAGTGTGCATGGAACTGGCAGAAACATCATCACCTTGGAAGAAGAAAAGAAGGGTTTTTATATCCCAGTTTTCTCTACCTTAAGGAGTCTCAAAGTGTCTTACAATCAGAGATGTCAGAGACTTGGCCAGATATAGAATAATCGGTGAGAGACATGGACTTCTTTGTGAGTTAGCTCAGAATTATATACAGGCCTGATTTTTGGATGGAGCCTCCCCTTTCACTGAAATACTACAAACCTGCTTGGCCCTTAATCGTTGTGAATAGTTTTAAGTGTTATTTGGTTTTTATGAGATTTTCACATATGTGGTTCATGTTCAGTTGAAGTGCAAGTTCTATAGGTTGGATTTTAGCCTTTCTTATGTATCTATCTTGTTTCATTGTTAATTGTTATACCATGATAATAAATACTTTGTTATGTTTTTAAGCTTGTTATACTCAAACTTCTTAGTACCCACCTTGTAGCCCTGCTTGGGTTTCTTCTCCTTTTGTTTTTTTTTCTTCCTTGTTCAGTTTTCAAACTAAATGACCATGTTAGAAGAGTGAGGACTCTCTGATGAAGAGAGGCAGGTCCTGCTGTTCACGTTATTATGAATCCCTTCAGTTCCTCAGAACAAAGAGCCAGGTGCGTTAGCAGGGGGGCATGCCAACACAAGGGCACTGTGCCTCAAGAAGTTAAACATATACACAAAATAGACAGAACTGCCAAGGTGTAAACAGGTGGGCTGGCCAGATCAATAGGTCTGCAAGACAGCATAGTTCCGCCTAGCCTGGGAGGAAGCTGGAAAGAGCCTAATGGTTAGCTGGAGCCGTTCCATAAGATCTGACTGAATTTGTTTCTTCTCTGCTTGCAGGTTCTTAAGGCCTGGCAAGGGGCATAAGCAGAAGTGCAGGAGCCAAAGGGCTCTTTGTCTTTCTACTCTTAACCTAGAGCAGGGTAGAAGATCTGGCAGAGAGAGGGGGGGGGAGAGAGGGAGGGGAGAGAGAGGAAGATCTACTGTTTATTCAGAAGCCTTCTCCCCTTCTCCTGTTTCCCAGGCCATTAAGAAGCTGAGTAGATTAACTCAAAATGCCTTATGGGCTGTTACGGTGGCTGGATTAAGACAGGGAGATATAGGTTCAAATCCCAACTTGAACAAAAATTCATTGGCTAACCTTAGGCCAGTTGGTCTCTCTCTCAGCCTAACCTAAGGATACAGAGGACAGAGGGGAGATCCATGTATTCCCCTCTCAGCTCACTGGAGAAAGAGTGGGATTAAGATGACCAATAGACAGAAACATCTCAGTCCTCTATTTTCACCCCTTCCTTTCTTTCCAGGTCAAAGACAGGTGTGGGAAATGCTTACGGTTTGTCCCTCTGTGCACATACTGCTCTTCACAGAAAGCAAAGGGTGTCGGGGGGGAAGGAAGGAATTGGTCTTCTTTTGGACCAAGACTCGGCAGCTGAGATAATAAAAGAGAACTTGCCCATGACAACCAGGTGGCTGTTATCTTTCATGTCCTCAGGCATACTGCAATTATTATGAACTAATGGGTTATCCATCCAACATCTACTGCTATGTGTAGAAGTCAGAAATGTAAAAGACCTATTAAACCATCAGTGCATCTTCCAGCAAGGGAGGAGATCAATTCCAGATGATGGACAATATGCTAGATTAATGTGCTGGTGATGGGATGTACAGACAAATTGGAAGCATTGCCTGCAGGCCTCATATACATACACCAGATGATCTTTTATCAGGATTCCACAGGGAATAGTGTATGCTTTTTGTTAATGTCAACCAGTACAATCCTCTCACTCTACACAGGCCTTCTTAGTTTTCATGTACAGAAGCTACTGCTGAGAATCATTCATTGACAACAGTCACTAGATACAAAGGGGGACCAGGCTTCTGTACCTTTAGTAGGGGCACAGGAAAGACAATTGGAACAGACTATGCTGGTGTGTTATAATAATTAGAGTGTTAGACCTGGGTTCAAGTCCATACTCAGGCATGAAGCTCACAGGATGACAGGGAGCCAATCAGGTTGGACTGGGAGGGGGGAAATGGCACCACCCCCTAGCCCACCCTGCCCTATCTCCCAACAAGAGGGAGGAAGTGGCATCCTACAGCCCAGCTACCTGCCCAGCCAGTAGCTATAATGGACATTCCAATCCCAGAGCCAATTGCTCTGTAGAGGCCTACTCTTATTCACAGGGTTACTGTGATGATAAAATAGAGGGAAAGGAGACCCTGTAGACAGTCCTGAGTTTCTGTGGTCAGAACTTCAACTGCTGTGATCTGACCCAATCCATGGTCCATTCATAAATACAGGAAATGCTCCAAATCTCAATTTTATTAATTCATTTAAAACGTCCCCCCACCAGGCTTGCATTTACAGCGCACCAACATAAAAGAAAATATACCAACAAACTACTTTTGTTTTGTTTTGTTTTGTTTTAAATGTATTTCAGTCCCCCCAAATGCCATTTGACAAGGAGAAAAAAGTAGCTCCCACCCAAGATCCTATCAAAAAGCCATCAGAACACTCCCTGAAACAAAACAGCTTTCATAGCACAGTAATGAAGGTTTTTCTTCCTCCCCTGGCAAGCCATCCCCGAAGAGCTGGGGGTGGGGGTGGGAAACAGGGTAAAGAAAATTGCACTGTTCTCTAGGAAAGCACAGGAAGGAAAAAGCATTGATTCACATGGATTCATACCAGGAGTGGAAGCCTTCAGATCTGACATTAATTTTGACTCTTCACTATCCTCTTTTGATTTCCCCGCTATTTTACTGACGTTATTTTAGCCTAAATAAGATTTGTTCTTGTCAGGAGATCTGCTGCCTCAAGGTAAACTTGACCTCAAAAGTAACATGCCAAGGAGGAGGAGGAGGAGATTGGATTTATACCCCGCCCTTCACTTGTAGTCTAAGGAGGCAGGAGGGTGCCATGTAATCACTTTTGGGGTTGTTGGGTGCAATTCTTCCACAGAGCTTTAGCCTCACCAATGAAGGTCACTGGGCCTCTTATAGGATTCAGCTCCAAGTCCCTAGTCTTGGGGAACAAAGGTGCGTTTCAACGGCAGATACAAAGAGCCACCTGCAAAGGGGGGGGGGGAGAGACCCTGAGTGAGCTAAAACAATACCGACTTTATTATGAAGTCTCAGTTGCATGTCACACATTCCGTTTGGCACACAGAGGACCCCTCGAGTCAAGTAAGGGCAGGAAGGGGCTTGCTGACCGATCATTAAAGAAAGAGCGGGAGAGGGAGAGAGAGCGGTGGGTTGCACGTTTCCACCACAGGCCCTGGAATCAGATTCTGGGAGAGGAGAACATCTGGATTATTCCTCTCCTCCCAGCTAGCCCGAGCTACAAAGAAAACAATATGGAAGGCTTGATTGTGAAGCCTCCCACCCTCTCTCAGGAGCATCCGAGGCTCTGCAGAGGAGGCTGAAAGTGCTTTGTGGGGCTGCCCAGTCCTCTTGCAAAGGGAGCGGTGGTGGGTTCCTTCCCTCCTCATGAGAGCCAGCCAGCCAGCCAATGCCCCCTTCACCAGAAAGCAGCACCTGTACTCCTCCGGGCAATCGTCTAAATCACCCACGATCCTCCAAGCCACACTTACTTGGATCCTTTCCACACCGGCCTCCAGTTTCAGCTGCTCCACCAGGCGCTGCATGGTGTTGAGGCTGGGGTTGGAAGACATGCTTGGCAGCTGGGGGGGAGGAGGAGTCGGCAGGTGGGCATCTGGTGCCGGACTTCCAGGCTCTTCTCCTGATGCAGTAACTGAGCTCAAAGGTGGGGAGGCAATGGCCAATCTCCCCCTAGCCCCTGCCTGCCTTGCAAGTGGCCAAGAGGAGCCCGGAGCACAAGCAAGGCGTCCCAGGAAGCTAGGCGGGGTGCAAAAACCAGTGGGACACCTGAGCTTGGGGGCTGCAGAGAAAGCAGCTGCAATCTGGGTAGAATCCAATCGGGTGTGCAGGGCCCTTTCCCACCAGCAGGGCTGGGCAGGCTTGGACGCCAGCCAGAACGCTGTTCCTGTGCGTTCCAGCCCACAAATAGCCCTGATCTTCACAGCAATCCTGTAAGGTAGATTAGGCTGAGAGTGGTGAGTCCAATGTCACCCTTTGAGCTTCTATGGCAAGATGGGGATTTGAACTTCCTCTCTCACAGCCTATTCCAACAATCTAACCACTACACTGTACTAACTCCACCAATCACTGGCTTTGAGATGGCTTTCTGATTTGATATAAGCATGAATCATGGCTGCTGGAGGCATTGCATTATTTGGGACTTTACAAATGCTAAGCAGCTTCTCAGCTCTCCTCCACCACCAGTGATAGTCAGCTCAGGTGCTTAGCAGACTGAGGAGGGGAAGGGGATGAAGTCTGCCACAGTGTCTGATCTGCTGGACAGAGGCAAAGGCTCTTCTCATGCATACTGGCAGACAGGCAGAGCAGCTATAATATCCATACATTTGAGGTATGCATTCAAAGTTGGATTGTAATTCTTTTTATAAACCTTAGTTCTACTTTACCATTAGATGAAAGTTAGTCATATTACAAGGCCAATCCAACGGCTGTTTCCTTTGAGTTCAATAGAAAATATATTTCCAAGTATAAATCTCCCCTGGAAACAGATGAAATTTTCAGATTGCTCAGCTCACCTAGGGATCCTTCCTAACAAATTGGATAGCCGAGGCTGGCCTGAACTTGTCATATCTCAGACACTAAGCAGGATCAGCCTTGGTTAACCAAGGCTTGGTTAGCCTTGGGAAACCACCAAAAAAGTCCAGGGTCGGGATGAAGAGGCAGGCAATGGCAAACCACTTCTGAATGTCTCTTGCCTTGAAAACCAATGGGGTTGCCATGTTGGCTGTGGCTTGACAGAAAAAAAGGGGAAAAGGGGGTCCTGTTCTCTACGCAAACATTATTCTCTCACAGAAGACACCAGAAGGCCTGATTTGCCATGGAGAGTTTCCTTTCCTAGAAGTAGCAGATGGGGAAGTGTCTGGGTTTGGGTTTTTTTTGCGGAAATGGAGTATGATGGCAAGGAGGAGGTAGAGATTTACTTTCCATAAGGATACTGCAAACCTCACAGCACGTAGGATCAGCAGGCAAGCTCATTGTGGGTGACTGCCTGAACAGCCCAGGGGCCAAGCTGCAGATCTGCTTACCTTGCTGCAGTTGGCTTCAGGCAGCAGTTGAATCATGAGCAGTGGTAGGTCTCTGGGGGAAAGAGGGAGGCATGGGGGCCTGCTGAGCAGTGGTAGGTCTGTGGGTTAGCAGGTGAACTGAAAAGATTCAGGTTCTTCACAAGCAGCCAAACAAACTGTCACGGGTTTGATTCCTGGCTCACAACCTGTGGTAGGAGCATAAATTGAGCCTACAAATGCCTGAGCATCCTGGTTCTCATGAGCCATGCGCTCTGATTTTAAAATAGATATCCTACTCTCAATTGCTTCATACATGAATAGGAGCTGTGTTTCTCTTTCTCCCAACTGAGGTTAATAGATGCTATGTAGTGGCAATTTGCATTGAAGCCAAAATAGGGCTGCTTAGTGCCATTATATGGAATAACAGGATTTAGAGAGATTTAGAGAGATCCTGAATCAGGAGTTCTTTCTCAAGTAAGTGACCTCTCACATCTAGTCTGGTTTGGTCTACATGTGTTTTTACTGTTGGGTATCTCTGTTATCTTCTAATCACCTCAGGAAATTTGTTGAGCTAATACATACATACATACATACATACATACATACATAAATGGGATAAACAGACACCACCCAAGTTTGCCTGTGGGGCAGTAGTGTTGCCAACTCTGGTTCTGCCTCTGTCCCCACTGACTTGCCTGACAGCTAGTATAAATGCAAAAAAAATGTTACTAAACAAAGAAGCAGTAGCTAGATGCCTGGGGATAGGAAGAGATCATCCCATACGGGTTTGAAAACAAAGTTCAAATACTAGCTTGCTTCTTTGATAGACTCCAGAAATGTTTATGCCAGTTGTGACTAATCTAATTTGCCTAATAGACTACAGGATCTTCTAGATGATGCTGACAAACTGCAATTAGGTTGCAATAGAACAGAATCTGTTATGTGGCAATTGTTCCTAATGACCAGTCATTCTCCAGAACAATACTCATTCATCTTCCGGTAAAGCTGCCCATAGAGTTACACCACTGACCTAACAAAGTTAAGAGTATCTCAGGGTGTAATGCCAGATTGTGACACAGAGCACTTCAGTCCAGTGAACAATCAGAATCTTATGTTTTCCATTGTGCATACCAGGTCAAACGTAAGTTCTTGGCATGGCCTTCAAGTGACTTAATATCTTTGAACCAATTTCTCTAAGAAACAGCATGAACATGAACTGCCAGAACAGGATGCAACAAAATCCAGGAACTGTCAACATCAGGTGTTAGAATTTTGAACATTGTGAAGTTCTCACTAATTTCTACCATGAGAATAGCCGCATATAAAAACGTTACCAAGCTATGGGAAAATAGGCAACAATCTATTCTAACAGCCACAGCGTATGTCCCTTTACCACAGAACTTTTCCCGTATACACCTCAAAGAGTATATCAACATCTCCTGGTGGTCCCTGGCCTGAGGGCCGTCTGTCTTGCCTCAACCAGGGTCAGGGCTTTCTCTGTCCCGGCCCCAGCCTGGTGGAACATGCTCCCTATTGAGACCAGGGCCCTACGGGATCTTCTTCAATTCCGCAGGGCCTGCAAGATGGAGCTGTTCTGCCAGGCCTTTGGCTGAGGCAGTGGGCGCCCATATATGGCCTCCCTGAGGTTGCTGTCACCCAGCACTGATAACTGGCTATTACGTCATCTGTACCAATAGGGCAGAATCTCTTATAGCCAGCTGATTTTTGTTCTTAAGCTGTAACCACCAATTTTAATGTTTATACTGTATTTTCAATTTTAATTGTATTTATTATAATATGATGTTACCTGCCCTGAGCCCATTCGCTGAATGGGCAGGATATAAACAAACAAGCAAACAAACTTGTATACTATCTCATTTGCTATTTTTCCTCCTATTGTATTTTAAGAAATCTTTTTGGAACTCTTCTCAGTCTCCTTGGGATTTGGTCAAGTTGAATAATTTGGTAAAATCCTCAAGTTTAGCTAACTCACCACTTACGCTTAACTTCAGATCATTTACCAGTACTGATAAATGACCTCATGTGGGATCAGTCCAGAATGGAATAGTCAATCCAGAATGAAGCACTTAAAAAGAAAAGGGAAACACAAGAGAGTCAAATCTGTAGAGGATGCTTGGAAGCTATTTAAAACCACACTAATTGAGGCCTAGATGGAATGTATTCCCTAGGTCAGGAAAGGCACTGCCAAGTCTAAAAGAATGTCTTCGTCAGGGGTTCAAACATGTGGCCCGGGGGCCAGATCAGGCCCCCAGAAAGCTTCTATCAGGCCCACAAGGGACTGGCTATCTCCTGCTTCTTCCTCCAGTTCTGCTGCTGCTGTATCATAATTTGCTTTCCCAGACTCTCTCAGTCACTCAGGAGAGATAGATAGGCAAGCTTCTGCTCCCTGCACTGGCTGAGGCTCCTCCCCCTCCCCCTCCCAGATTGCTACAGCACAGATATTGAACCAATTGAACCAATAAATAAACGAACCAATAAACCCAAGATTACAATCAGAAAATCCAATGGCTGTATTGCACTGAATCCGGATATGATTTTGCCAGCTTCCCAAGACTGACTCTCAACCATTTCTGTTAAAATCCTCTCATAGAATGTGGCAGGATGGGTATGCAATGATTTGCAATAATGCTATTACAAGAGACCTGGGTTTTGAATTACGTGCATTTGTTGGATTATGCATCTTTTACGGGGAAAGCACCAAGAGGGAGAAAAGGAGGATGCCCTAAAGCCAGCCTTGCAGGCTTGATCCCAAATGCTAAGCAATACAACAGAGTAGAGCTTCTTTATTTATTTTATTTTTATTTATCTTTATTTTTATACCCCACCCTCCCCGCAAGCGGGCTCAGGGTGGCTTACAAGGGCACCATGCCAGATAAAACATCATAAAACAAATTTAAAATCAACAATAACAATAAAAACTCCAAGTTACAAGTATGGCACAGTAAATTTCCAATAAAGGGCATACTAATTTCCAATAAAGTGCTTCCATGCTTACGATCAGATGGCTTCCTATCAGGTTAGGGGCCCACCAACCACAATCAGGTCTGGACTGCATTCAGGGCCGGCTCACACTGTAGATGTTACTGCAGTGGGTGTTGCTGCTGTTATTATTGGTGGCGGCTCCTAGTTAAAAGCCTGGCGGAAGAGCTCCGTCTTGCAGGCCCTGCGGAACTGCATTAAGTCCCACAGGGCCCTGATCTCCTCCGGGAGCTCGTTCCACCAGGTTGGAGCCGCCACCGAAAAGGCCCTGGCCTTTCTTGAATGCTCCCCTTCAATACTAGCCGGTTATCTGGAGTTTAATGTATGCTTCTTTATTCTGGTGATAGTTTATATCCCTCCCATTTTAAATAATTCTCCTAAGCCAGGTTTGGTCTCATCTAGAGAATCTGATAGATTAATTAACCTCTCTTCTACGGCAAAAATTCTGATGGCAGGCAATTTTAATGCATGTATTGGGAAGAATGATGAATTATGACTGGCCGCAGCAGGACTTACTGAAAGTGAACTGAATGATTTGGGTTATTATTATTTTTATGACAGAAGATCTGAGGATGGAAGAGTTAACCCTGCAAACCTGAGACTCCTTGCTTTTGTTATTAAGACTAAAATGATAATATTAAATGCTAGGGCTAGCATGAATGAATTAGGAGAGTTCACCTTTTCAAATAGAGTTGCAAGCCTGATATATTATTTTTTAGTCTTCCCCAATATAATCCCATGTAATATGAAATTGCAAGTTGAAATTTATCATGGAGGTGATCATCTTTCTCTTTCACTTTCAATGGGAGGAAATCCTGGAGTTTTACCATGAGGTGCCCCTCTACCAAGAGGGAAATTTACTGAAGCCAGCCCATTGGTCCCACTATGTGGAAGCCAGAGTTATTGCAATTCTTGAACCTCCTGAAGCCCAGATACTTATCAGTGAGTTAGAGAAAAGACAGAATGTGGAAAATGCCTCTCTAATCCTGGTTAAACTGTTAGAACTATTAACACCTGTAAATCACTAAGAACCTGGAAATTTTACAGTCCATGTGTTAGCCAGCAAGGCACTTTTTGTGCTCTTATGGATTTTCATATCCATAAGCTTGAACCGTGTGCCACCAACAGTGGTAGGGTCTTGCGCTTTCTTCTTGAAATAGGAGCCAGCTCCAGCCCAAGCCAGGAGGCTGACACCCTAAACAGTTCACCCAAGACAAAGATAAGGGATTCCTCTTGCCATGAGGTTTCCTTCTGTCGGACATCCGCTGGCTAACCCCCACTCCCCCACTATACATCTGGATAGTTATGCTAACTAGACTGCCTAGCAACTAATGTGCCAGCCATCAGATACTTGGCTAAAACCATCAACTAACAATAGGTATGGCCAGGTGAGTCATCGGACCCCAGACTCAGTGTCTGTTTCCTGGTGAGGTCATACTCTTGCAACACTGACCAAACCCCTGTACCTCCTCCCTTTGTTCACCTTTAACCTATAGCAAGGTCCAACAGGGACGGACCGCCTAGTAGGAGTGTTAGTGGGTTGTGGTCTGCAAAGCCCGCCCCAAGACCCCCAATAAAAGCCCAAACCGAGAGTCACTCGGCCTCTTGAGCCGTCGCCCTCTATCTTACCTATTGACCCTTCAGTCCAGCTCTCTGTCCCCAATCCTTGCCTCCATCTTTGAACCCCTTTTTCTCTCCCTGGACTCGCGATCCAGGAGAACCACGTGGTCTTGCCGGTTCAAGCCTCGTGGCCCCATAGCTTTTATATCTTTCTTCCCCCATCCAATTCATCTTGACATCGGACAACGCATCTAAGGTAACGTGCTTTCCCCACCAATGAGACCTGCTCATGCAAAAAGTGCTATTTTCTCTCTTTATTTTATTAGGCCTGTAAGATTGTGTGTGTGATTACGATTTTTGTATGCTTGATTACATGATCCAGTAAACAACATTGAACTTGGAAGCTGTCTCACGTGCCTCTGTCCTTGCAATCTCCCGGGAGGGGTGGGACCCTGGTATAGTTGGCAAGAACCCGTGTATTTCGCTGATTGCTAAACATAAATTAAAGCAATTCGGCTAACACATGATTTGACAATGAATGCCGGATGATGAAAAAACTAGTTCAAACTAATCATCAATGATTTAGAGAATCCTGTAATCCTTTACTGCTTCAATAATTTCTCCAGACAAAAGGAAAATACAAAATTATGATTCATGGGAAGAAACTTAAGGTTTTTTTTTAAAAAAAAAAACAATGGACAGAATGCCTTAATTAATGCCTCAAGGAATAACAACTCCAAACAATTTTGGACTTTACTCTCTTCCTTCCATTGTACAGGCAAATTAATCACTTTCTGTATTCCTCCACCAGTATGGGAACAGTATTTTTCGGCACTACATACCTCCAATGACCCAGTGGATATCATTCCAGAACAGCATCAGAACTTACCATCATGGCCAGAAACAACAAAAGAAGAAATTAAGGAAAACATTAGGGGAATGAAGTTAGGCAGAGCACCTAGGCCAGATTTAGATCTACTTGAATTTTTCTTGGCTAATCTCGATTGGTGGTGTGATATATTAGCACCTATTTTTACTACCATTAACCAGACAGGTCAGATCCCCAGTATATGGCAAAGGGCAATAATTGTCCCTATTCATAAGAAAGGTACAAAAATTATCTGAGTAACTACCGGCCCATGAATTTACTTTCTGTATCGTGGAAAATGTATGCCTCTGTCCTGTTACACTGTTTACTCAACTGGATTTCCCTAGAGAATATCATTGGTCCTGAACAGGCAGGCTTCATGAAAGGGTGATGAACAATCAATCACTGCATGTTATTATATTGTCTGGCTAAGAAATATACAGCCATTGCTAAAGGGTGCCTTTATGTGACCTTTACAGACTTACAAACAGCCTTTGATTCAGTACCAAGAAAGCACCTATGGGGTTTATTTCCAATCTAATATGTTTTGGACAACTCATATTAGAAATGCACAGTCTGCAGTGCTTAATGCTATGAAGGCAATAAGCCTTTATTTTAAAGGAGGACAATATATTCCAACTGCCATTACTGTATTTAACAGCAAAGTAGGATCACAATTTTTGTATGAAGTGCCTTGGTGGGCTGAAGCTTGTGGAGAATCAATTGACTCCCTTTAGAATTATTTTCTTCGAATTACAGGTGCTCCTAACTGCATTGCTGGAGTATCATTGAGGGCAGAATTATGTCTGAGATCCTTCGAGGCTCAGATCTAGGTTGCAACCTTTAGATTCTGGGTCAAGATTTTATTCTCCATGAAGTCAAATTGATACTTACATCTATCCCAAGCAGACTCTTACCAAAGTCCATGGAGCAAATTGGTTGAAAGTCATATCCAGACTCTAGGAATCTCCCCTCATGCTCTGAAAGAACAAGGGCCTTCAGCTGCTCTCTCTTCAGTCTTATGCTGCCTGGAAAAATTGGATATTAGAAGTACCATGATAACAGCGCGCAGAGTGTGCTCACCTTTATATTTAAATTTAATGTTACCACAATCTCTTCCAGCCTATTTTGATTTCATGACAGTTCCACTCTATAGACAATTATTTATGCTGGCTAGATTGAATGCTATTCTGTCAGGGGAGGTATTGGGATGAATAAGTAAGGTGCCTTATTCTGAGTGATTGTGCCAATGCGGTTCTGTCCAAATAGACACCCTTCAACACTGTCTATTTGACTGTGATTTGCTTAACAATGCAAGAGATACTTGGATAAAACCCTATATCCAGGACTTTAGATGTGAACTGGATAATTTGAGGTTTCTTTTATCAGGGGTGGATTTTAATATTACATTGCCAGTTGCCAAGTTCTTTTCTCAGTTGATTAAAATTAAAAATCACTAAATTTTACATTATATAGATATACGTATTAAATACATTTCCTTCTTTTCTTTTTTTAGTCTTAGTGTGCCACCATTCAGGGCCAAATTGTCTGTAAGAGCAGTATCATTAAAGATACTTCAGATTCTTCAGCCCAAAGTTTTGATAACTGAGGTTTAGTGATGGTCAACAAAGCCAATGATTCTCTGGATAGCTCTCGTTTCTGAGGTAAAGGCAGAGGCATTCGCAGTGCCATTCACATGGAAGTTTCCCTCGCACTTTCTTTGCCTCAGACTCTCTAGCTGTCATCTCCTCCACGTCACCAGAAGGCTTTTGCAGGCACTGAAAAAACAGAAATGGCAAGATTGCTATAGCATTATAATACTATAACAACATGCCTTTTTGCATTCCACAGTGGTAGAGTAGCCAGATTCACGACGCTTCCATTCCCAAGATCAAGTGACCCCAGGATCTCCACTGCAATGTGATATAACTGGGAAACTGTATCATCTAAACAGTCCACCTAATTTACTATCCCTAGAAATTCCTTTCTAATTCAATGTCTCTTTGTGTAAAGTGCTGTCAAGTCACAGCCAACGTACGTCGACCCCAGCAAGGGGCTTTCAAAGCAAGTGAGAAGCAGAGGTGGTTTGCCATTGCCTTCCTCTGCAGAGTCATCCTTGGTGGTCTTCCATCCAAGTGCTGACCCTGCTTAGCTTCCAAGATCTGACAAGGTCAGGGTATACCATGCCACCTTCCCTCCCTCTAATGAAACACAGCACATTGTATTAAAAGAGAACCTGGAATGCATTTTATGTGCCGGGCTATGCTGGTAAATAGGTGACATCATTCCATTTTTAACAACAAAACAGAAAAAGAAATATAATTTCTTCCTGATGTTCGGTGGTGTCGTTAGCAATGAAGAAATGGCTTTCTTCCTTTCACTTTAGCTTCCTCACCCACATAAACAGACCACAAGATGAAGTGTGTGAAACAGGAAAGCAGAATATGATCTTATTAGCTTCATCCTGTATAAGATGTTTGGGCAGAATGAGTAACATCATGATCATATGTTGCACTGGGACATTCAGAAAACTTCCCCTTTTTTCATAAAACTAAGTGAATCCATTGAGTTAGAGTGAGTAAGGTTACAAAGTTTAGGTAAGATGGATCTTTGGGTGATCTAGAAGAGCTCCCATTACCACTCTTAAAATTAGTATGGCAGGGACTTGGCATCAGCCTTTCTGCCCAATATGTTTGTTTTCTATGGCAAGCTCTCGCATGAACACACAGAATGATAGAATCACAGAGCTGGAAGGGGCCATACAGGCCATCTAGTCTAATGTCCAGCTCAGTGTAGATCAGCCTAGAGCATCCCTGACAAGTGTTTGTCTAGCCGCTGCTTAAAGACTGCCGGCGAGGGGGAGCTCAACACCTCCCTAGTTAGCTGATTCCACTGTTGCACAACTCTTGCAGTGAAAACGTTTCCCCTAAGATCTAGCCGGTACCTTCCCGTCTGTAATTTAAACCCATTCTTGCGAGTCCTATCCTCTGCTGACATCAGGAACAGCTCCCTGCCCTCCTCAAAGTGACAGCCCTTCAAATACTTAAAGAGAACAATCATGTTCCTCCCCATCTTCATCTTCTCCAGACTGAATATTCCCAAGTCCCTCAGCCTTTCCTCATAGGGCTTGGTCTCCAGGCCCCTGATCATCCTCATCGCTCTCTACCTCACTTGCTCCAGCACTTGCTCCATCCTGTCCACATCCTTTTTGAAGTGAGACATCCAGAACTGCACACAATACTCCAGGTGTGGCCTGACCAATGCAGTATGCAGTGGGAATATCACATCTTTGGATGTTATGCCTCTGTTGATACACCTCAAGACCACATTAGCCTTTTTTCGTTGCTGCATTATACTGGCTGTTCATATTTAACTTATGGTCCACCTGTACCCCATGATCGTGTTCACACACAGCTACCCAGAAGTGTCTTCCTCATCCAGTTTGCGTGTTCCTCATTTTGTTACCTAGATGTAGAACTCGGCACTTATACTTGTTAAATTCCATCTTGTTCTCATCCGCCCACTTTTCCAGTGTGTTCAGATCTCGTTGAATTCTATCTCTATCTTCTGGTGTGTTTGCTGCTCCTCCCAATTTGATTTCATCTGCAAATTTAATGAGTAGCCCCTCCACACTCTCAGCCAGATCATTTATAAAAACAGTGAAATGTACTGGGCCCAGAACCAAGCCCTGTGGCACCCCACTGGACATCTCCCTCCATTCAGATGAAATGCCATTCACAACTACTCTTTGAGTGCAGTTCTCCAACCAGTTCCCTTTCCACCTAATTATCCTAGAGTCTAGTCCACAGTCATCTAGTTTACCCATCAGAATATCATGGGGAACTCTGTCAAAAGTTTTACTTAAATCCAGGTAAATAACATCAACAGCATACCCTCAATCCAGTAAGCTTGTCGCTTGATCAAAGAGAGAAATTAGGTTGGTTCGGCAGGACCTGTTGGGGACAAATTTGTGATGACTTCCCCAGATCACCATGTTGTCCTTTAGATGCTTACAGATTGATCCATTTAAAATCTACTCCAGTATCTTCCCTGGGATGGAGGTCAGACTGATTGGCCTGTACTTTCCTGGGTCACTCCTCCTCCCTTTTTTGAAAATTGGGATAACATCTGCCCTCCTCCAGTCTTGTGGCACATCTTCTGTCCTTCAAGAAGTCTGGAAGATAATGAACAAAGGCTCTGCAAGCTCTCTTTGAGCACTCTTGGATGCATACCATCTGGCCCAAGGGGTTTGTACTCATTCAATACAGCTATCTCTCTGTTCATGTCAACCAGCAGCCCAGATGCCATGCCTTGCCTACTACCCTCTATAGATAAGCTTGTTATCTTCTTCAGGGGAAAAAACTGAGGCAAAATAAGCATTAAGCCTTTCTGCTTTCTCTCTGTCCTCTGTCAAGAGTTTCTCCATTTTCACCCAACAGTGGGTCCATTGCCTCTTTTATCTTACATTTGCTCCTCACATATCTGAATGGTTGTTGTTGTTGTTTTTTGTAGTGAGTTTCCCTGGTCAGTTATAGCTCATTGTAAGCTTTGGCCTCTCTGATGGCTGACCTACAGTGCCTACTCTTGCCTCCATTTCTTGAACATTTCCTTTTTCTCTCTTAGCACATCACGGAGTTCTCTGTTCATCCAAATTGGCTTCTTGGATTCCTTACCAGCTTTCCTTCTTCTTGGATTAGCAATGGCTTGAGCTTGCAAGAGCTCTTCTTTTAGGAGAGACCACCCTTCACTTGCTCCCTTCCATTCCAGCAGTCTTGCCCACAGAATGATTCTCATCATGCCTCTGAGTTTATTAAAGTCTGCCCTACTGAAATCTAACATACAAGTGTGGCAGTGAACTTTCTTGGTCTCCCACAGCAAAAGGAATTCTAGCAGGACATGGTCACTTCCCCTGAAGGTCCCCACCACCTTCACCCCATCAACCATCTCTTGCCTGTTGGTCAATATTAAATTGAGTATGGCTGAGCCCCTCATAGCTTCCTCCACCATTTGATGAAGGCAGTTGTCAGCCAAACAGGTCAGGAATGTCCATGACTGTGGACACTTTGCAGAGTTTGTCTCCCAGCACACATCAGGGAAGCTGAAGTCACCCATAACTACCAGGTCATGTTGTTTGGATACCCTGTCAAGCTGTTCAAGGAGGGCAGCATCTACCTCTTCATCCTAGTCTGGTTCTTCCTTCCCTTATCCTCACCCAGATACTTTCCACTGGGCTGTCACCCTCCTCCTCCAATATTTCCTGTCAAACAAGCTATCTCCTCACATACAGCGCCATTCCGTCTCCTCTTCGACCCTCTCAGTTTTTCTTAAAAAAACTCATATCCATCCACTACTACATTCCAGTCATGGGAATCATTCCACCAAGTCTCTGTAATGCCTACTAAATCATATCCATCTGTCTGCATTAGACACTCAAGCTCTTCTTTCTTATTGCCCAAGCTTTGGGCATTGGTACATCGATACCTGAAGTTCCACACCATTGGCTCCATTAAACCCAGCC
This sequence comes from Lepidodactylus listeri, assembly GCA_029233225.1. NCBI lineage: Eukaryota > Metazoa > Chordata > Lepidosauria > Squamata > Gekkonidae > Lepidodactylus > Lepidodactylus listeri. The sequence continues at coordinate 103,439,346 of JARCFY010000008.1, forward strand.
CTCCCAGGTGGGCTTCTGTTGTTTGCTGTCCTTCATTTAAATCCCTATGTTGGTTGTCTCCTTCCTCTTGTGATGCAGGTTAAAGACTTCTTGATAGATCTCTCCAGGTTTCTGCCAAACATATTCTTCCCTGACCTTGACAGGTGAAGTCCATCAGATGCTACTAAGTTGTCATCCAGAAAACCTAGCTCATGGTCCCAGAATCCAAATCGCTCTTGCCAGCACCACCAAGGCAGCCAGTGGTTTATCTCCATTATCGTCTGCTCCTTTTGTATACCCCTTCCTATGGCAGGAAGGATTGAGGAGAACACCACCGGTGCTCCCATTCCCTTCAGCTTCCTCCTGAAAGTTTCAGTCAGCCTTAATGCTTTCGATGGTTTTCATGGCCATGTCATTGGTTCCCACATGGACTATCACAAATGAATAATGCTCCAGAGGTTTGATGAGTTTTGGGATCCTGCCTATAATATCTTTAATTTTTGCCCCTGGCAAGCAACACACCTTTCAGGCCAGGGGGGTCAGGGAGTCACCTATGACTCAGCAGGGAGTCACCTATGACCAACATCTTCCTTTTCTTTCCTGTGCCATTTCTTCATATCTCCCTGTCCACCTCCCCCTGTCTTCCTTGTGTTTGTGATACTTCTGCTGGCAGTGTTTCCATCTCTGCCTCCACTGCAAGGGCCTGGAATCGATTCCTTAATTCTAATGGCACTGAGTGCTGCCTCACTCAACACTTTTGGGGTCGGGCTGTAGTGCTCTGAGGAGTCTCATTAAAGCAGTCCCTTTGACTGGTCTCTCCTTCCCTATGCAGGACATCAAGGCTTTTGTTAATAAACTCCTCCCCTTCCTTGATTTCATGGAGAATAGTAATCCTTTCCTCCAGGCTCTGAACCTTCTCCTCTAAGAGTCCTATCAACTTATACTTCTGACAAGTGTAGTCTGTCTTGTCCTCAGGGACAAGGGCGTAGACTTTCCAATTTCCTGGGGGGGGGGGGGGCTGGGGCTGGGCCAGAGGCATTACAGGCCATTGTCTCTGGGGAAGGCTCAGCATGTCCTGGAAAAGTTTGGGGGGGGCTCCAGCTCCCCAGCCCCCCTGAAGTTGACGCCTATGCTCAGGGAAGAAACATGGCACACTCCCTGCAGGTGACTGGAAATGGTCCATGAGCATTCATCATCACTTCCCAAGTGGATTCTAGAAATACCTTGGTGTGTTGATGTACCCTGAAATTTAGAGAACTTATCAAATGGCTAACTGAGCCAAATGTAAAATTTTTCTTAACTATTTATGGGATCCCCAGGCCCAGTCTGCAGGCTAAGAGCCACAGGGCAAGAGTCCTTTATACTGCTTTATACTGAATCAGACCACTGGTCCATCAAAGTTAGTGTTGTCTACTCAGATTGGCAGCAGTTCTCCAGAGTTGTAGGCAGAGTGTCTTCTACCTGATCCTTTTAAATGAAAATGCTAGGGATTGAACTGGGATATTCTGCATGCCAAGCAGATGCTGTACTACTGAGCCACAGCCGTTCACAGGTGCACATCTGCAACTCCAAATGGTACAATCTTAGAACAGTTTACAATGATACCACTGATAGTGTAAACTGACTATTATGGGTGCCTTGTAACAAGGGATGCCCTACAGCAGGGGTGGCCAACCTTGCTTAACGTAAGAGCCACATAGAATAAACGTAAGAGCCACATAGAGATGTCTGAGAGCCGCAAGACAGGAACAAATATCACACACACATTTTTATTTTTAAAAATATGCAAATTTGCTTTTTATTAACGTTAAATGGGACTGCCAAAAATAAAAACAAACGAGGAAAACCACTTATAAGAAAGAGAGAGAGAGAAACTAGGAAAGCAAATAGATGGGAGGGAGGAGGGAAGGAAGGGAGAAAGAGAGAAAAAGCATGCCTCCCCTTTGCTTCCCCAGCCGCCCTGCCAGGAGCCGCACAATATGTGTGAAAGAGCCGCATGTGGCTCCCGAGCCACAGGTTGGCCACCCCTGGTCTAGAATATCTCTCATCATTTCATTCTGAGCAGGGTATAAGTGAAGTAAATAAATATAGCTGAAGATGAGACAGGTAAAAGGCCAATTGGGAAGGAAAGAAGGAACCAGGGAAAGGAAAGGACATGGGGGTTACCAGGAGGAGAAAAGAGTGGGGGAGTGGAATATTGGGGAATGTGAGGTGTTTCCTGCAAATCCTTGCAGGTTCCCCACTGCACAGCTGGGCCCAGCAGCCAGCACTGCACAACTGGGCTGGGCCTAGGGAAGATGAAGATGGGAGGACAGATAAGGCAGGTTGTCTGATGGATAGAAAGATAAAGGAAGTAGGAAAGTGGGAGAGGCTATGGGGGTTTTCAGGGGACGGAAAGAAGAAATAAGAGGGGAGGGAAATGACATGCTCCCTGCAAGTGTTTGTGGGTTCCTTGCTTTCATTTATCTAATTTATCATGTTATACAATACAAGGGGAGATGTTTCTGCACAAAAAAACTTGCTGTCTAAACATTTGACATAAAGGAGACAAGAAAAGGAGGGAATGAAGGCAGGGATAAATATTGGAAGAATGCATATTCATTCCACTTGCAAGGTTTCAGTGAGCAAGGGGATTGTGTCAAAGACTACAGAAAAGGTGAGTTTTGAGGAGGCATGGGAGTGGGGGAGAACAGGCATCGTACAGGTGATCTAAGAGGAAGCTCCAAACATTCAAGACTGTGAGGAGAAGGGGAGGAATCATATAATGGAGGAGAAGAATAACTATGTTCACATGTTAGAGTGAACGCACATGCATCCTCCATGTCCATGCTTACGTTTCTTTGTAAGAAAGAGCCAGTGTGTACAAATGAAACCAGGGACCAGTTCCTGGATAAATTATTATTATTTATTACATTGCTATACCACCCATAGCCAAAGCTCTCTGGGTGGTTTACAACAATAAAAAAACAGAAAAAGTATAATAAATAAAAAATAATATAAAACATTAGAAAACATTAAAACAGTAAAAACAGTAAAAAAAAAACAAGAACAGCAAGAATTTAACAACACCACTTGCTAATCCTGTCAATCCCCTGAATATCTGAAGAGATCTTTGAAGGCCTATGTCAGGGGTGGCCAACCTTGCTTAACATAAGAGCCACATAGAATAAACGTCAGATGTCTGAGAGCCGCAAGACAGGAACAAATATCACACACACATTTTTATTTTTAAAAACATGCAAATTTGCTTTTTATTAACGTTAAATGGGACTGCCAAAAATAAAAACAAGCGAGGAAAACCAGTTATTGATAATGATATTACTTGTTTGCTAATGATATTGAGAGAGATGGAAAGAAAGAATTAAAGAAGTGGAAAGAAAGAGAGAGAGAGAAACTAGGAAAGCAAATAGATGGGAGGGAGGAGGGAAGGAAGGAAGGAAGGAAGGAAGGGAGAAAGAGAGAAAAAGCATGCCTCCCCTTTGCTTCCCCAGCCGCCCTGCCAGGAGCCGCACAATATATGTGAAAGAGCCGCATGTGGCTCCCGAGCCACAGGTTGGCCACCCGTGCCCTACAGGAATACGCCATGAAATACACTGTGCCACTACATTAAACTATATATGCTATTTCCATTCATTTCTCATTGGTGTCTTTCTAACTGTGGAATGGGTATGTATTATAACTATGTATCAAGCCACCTTGAGTCCTTTTGGGGAATAAATGAATAAAATAAGTTTGGATTGCAACATGTATCAGATATAAATGACATCCATCATATGTGCATTCACACAAAGGTCACAGAAATTTATGGCTGATCCTTGGAAGGATGTTCAACAGGACAGTTACAAATGCTATTTTAACCAGAGTCAACAGGCTCAGAAGGGTGTAACTCTGCTTAGAATGGCACTGTTAATGCAGTTACAGCATGGAGTCACTTGCATTCTAACCACATTCTGAATGTGGTTTCATTTCAATCTTTCCTATTATATAAAGCTGTTTTAAAATTCCAAGGGGCAAGATTCCATGGGGCGCCAAAATCAGTAGGCTGGACGGACTGCCACTAAAAAGGGGGACCCTGGCCACTGGCTGCATTCTCTCCCTGCTTTGCCTCAGTCCCACCCATGGAGCCACTGGCCAGCGTCCCAGCCTCAGTCTGGAGGGAGCCAGCGAAGGGGAAGGATCCACTCTTCTCCTCCCACTGCCAGGTGGGTCTAACTGTCCCCTCAGTGGCATGCTTCTGTCAGTGAAAAGACAATGGACTTTCACCATAACCCCCCTCCCCCACACACTGCCAGCGTGCCCAGAATAAACTGTCAGAATAAACTGTCAGAAACAGGGGGCATTTCACACAGCACCCCATAGCACTTCAGGACCTGTACAAAGAACAGAAGAATGCTTGGGAGGAGGTTTCAAGGTAAACCGGCTTAGGAACGCTTCCCCAACAGGAGAGGCATGATTCTGTGTGAAAGGGCCAATATGTTCCATTAGGGAACCAGCACTAATACGGTCCCCTCAGTGCCCGTTGCTAGGCAACAGAGCTTGCTTCTCTGAAAGCCCCTTTCCACACCTATGTTGGCCTCTGGGAGAAAACTCATTGGGGCCAGCTGAACAGAATGCCATAGAGGCCACCCTCCAAAGTAGTCATTATCTCTGGGGGGGGGGATCTGTTGTCTGGAGTTCAATTGTGATACCTGGTGATCTTCAGGCTCCACCTGGAGGTTGGGTACCCTAGGCATAGCAGTAAGCACTTCAGGGCAGGATCTGCTAGACCCAGGTTCCTGCTGAGTGGGTAATTTGGGGCCACTCACAGACTTTAAGCCTAACCTACCTCACAGGGTTGTTGTGCAAGTCAAAAGGGGGAGAGGAGAATGATGTCAGCAGTCCCCATTGCAGAGAAATACTACTTTTCCACCAGGGGAAGTATGTTTGTCAATCTCTAGGTGAGGGCTGGAGATCACTCAGAATCACAAGTGCACTCCAGATGGCAGAGATCAGTTCCCCTGGAGAAAATGGTGGACTCTGTCCTTATACCCTGCTGAAATGGACCCCTTAAGACAGCCAATGTGACATAGCACTCAGGGCTTCAGAGCACAGTGGAGGCTGTGGGGGGGGGGGAGATGGAAAGTTGAAGAGTGAGGTTGATGTTGGCTGGGAAGGAGATAGGGTTGCCAACTCCAGGTGGAAAATTCCTGGAGATTTGAGGGCTGGAGCCTGGAGACAGTGAGATTTGAGGAGGGGTGGGACCTCAGACAAGTACAATGCCATAGACTCCACCCTCCAAGCTAGCGAGTCCCTCATGGGGAACCATTGTTGCCAATCTCCAGGTGGGGACTGAAGATCACTCGGAATTACAACTGTTCTCTAGGGGGAGGGGGGAGGAGATGGAAAGCTGAAGCCAGGGGGCAGATAATGATACATTGACAGTTGGCTGGGAGGTAGGGTTGCCATCTCCAGGTTGGGAAATTCCTGGAGATTTGAGGGGTGGACACTGGAGAGGGTGAGGTTTCAGCAGGGGTGGGACCTCAGACAAGTTCAATGCCATAGACTCCACCCTTCAAACCACCCATTCCCTCATGGGGAACCATTGTTGCCAATCTCCAGGGGAGGGATGGGGATCATGCTGAATTACAACTGCTCTTCAGATGGTAGAGATCTTCCCCTGGAGAAGATGGTGGACTCTGTGGCATTATACCCTGCTGAGGTCCCCACAGCAAATTGACACTGAGTGCCCAAGTCCGGGGCACTCTCCCAGAGCCTCTTTTTAGAGCCTGTTGTATTTATTTCCACAACGGGCCTTATTCCTAGTTATCCATAAAAAAGAGCCCTGTTGAATCAAACAAGTGTGCCATCTAGTACAGGTCCAACAACAGGGTATAGGGACCAAAGCCTTTCTTTGTTGTTGCCTCCCCCAGCACTGATTTACAGGGTTACTGTGCCTGAAAATGGAAGTTCCCTTTAGTCACCATGGCTAATTGCCATCAATGGACCTCTCTTCCATGAATCTGCCTAACCCCCTTCCAAAGCCATCTGTGCTCAAATGACTGTTACTATGTCCATTGCTGGTAAATTCCACAATTCAGTTACTCATTGAGTAAAGTAAGGGGTCATTTCGTAGAAAAAGAGGTGCAGAAGCTCATTAGCATAACTTATTAGCATTACTTATTTGCATATTCTACACCACCTGACATCACCAGAAATATGTCAGAAGGCAAGAAAGAAAGGAGAGAGAAAGGGAGCTGGCAGAGAGGGGACAGCTACTAACCAAACCTCAGAAATATTCTGGAAGGATAGCTTCAGTGGTGGCTGAAGCCTTCAGAAGGCTGGTTGTAGGAACAAGGACCTTTCCAGGAGACGAGGTAATTTTGCTGCAGCCATGACACAAGCAGGCATTCCCCTGTGGGGCAGGGGAGCTGGCACCAACTCCCGGAGCTGCGCTCCCCCGAGCTCCTGCTCAAAATGACCCCTGAGTAAAGTATTTCCTTTTGTCTGTCCTGAACCTCTATTATGCTCTTCTTCCAAAATTTTCAGTGTTGGGCAACTGACATGGCTGCTTCTTTCCTGTTCATAAGTGAGATTATTATAAAAGGATGTACATGTTTGTCTACTAAACTGGTAGAGGAGGAGGAGAGTTGGTTTTATAACCCGCTTTACTCTACCTAAAGAAGTCTCAAAGTGGCTTAACAGTCTCCTTCCCTTCTCTGTACAACAGACACCTTGTGAAATAGGTGAGACTGAGAGAGTTCGGAGAGAACTGTGACGGGGCCCAAGGTCACCCGGCAGGCTTTACATGGAGGAATAGGGAATAAAATCTGGTTCTCCAGATGAGAGTCCCCTGCTCTTAAGGACTAGACTAGATTGGCTCTCTTTAGCTGGGATATGGCAGGGATTAGTCTCCAAGGGTTAGATCATTTACCGTTTCTCCATTTTCCAAAGTCCCCCCTCCCTTTATCACAGGAAGAAAAAAAACCCTGAGACCAAAGATATGACTGCTATAACTTTGGGATGCTGTAACTCTGGGATGACGAATCTGATGATGGAACAGGAGGGCTTTCCAACAAAAATAAACCATGTGTCAGGCTGCAGCTACGATTTCAGCCCCTCTCTCAACAAAGGCAAGCATGCCTTGGTTATAGATCCTGAAGTAAATACTGGACTACTTCACTCAGAGCAATTGGTAGAGAAACAAACAGAAATAAGAGCTAAAGCCAGCACAAGAATAAACAGAAGACAGTGCCAGGAACAGGTCACCATATGCCTCTTTCCATTGTACCTCCCAGTAAGGAACGAACCCACATGTCTTTGTGCTTAATTTGTTTATATCAAAACTATAGATTTTAGGATTAAATTTTGCTTGGCTGCTCGGGCATTTTTGCTTCCAAAGAGGCCTCACTCACACTGAAGCATTCAAAGGTTGTGACCACTCCATCCCAAAATCCTTTCCCTATTCAAGTACACCCAAGCCACAATCAAATCATGTTAAACTTGTGCCAAAATAGATGCAGGAATAACAGGTACATTTTGGCACCCAGTTCTAGATGAAAGAAAGAAAGAAAGAAAGAAAGAAAGAAAGAAAGAAAGAAAGAAAGAAAGAAAGGAAGGAAGGAAGGAAGGAAGGAAGGAAGGAAGGAAGGAAGGAAGGAAGGAAGGAAAGGAAAGGAAAGGAAAGGAAAGGAAAGGAAAGGAAAGGAAAGGAAAAATAGATTATCTATATAGAATCCTTACATTTAATGGCCAAAGACTCTGCAGATGGGAAACTGCACAACAGGGCCGGCTGTGAGTACAATTTAGGATTCTGCAAACCCAGGTTTACAAAAAAAATAAATAAACTTGTAAAGACAAAACATGGGAATTACAAAACCCAAGGAACATTAAGAATAATGTCTGCACATGCACAACTATTACAAATATACACACAATATGGGTCACATTTAGGGTTGCCAAGTCTTACTTTTAAAAAAGCGGGGGAGTCCTGTTCCATCTCTGGTAGTCCTGTGTGTGCGCTTCATGTGCACACCCCTCAATAACATCACCCGGAAGTGACATCATCACACTGGGCACATTGCTGGGGTGATGCTCTGGTAATCACTCTAAAGCTCTATGGTACAATAGAGTTTTCAGGGTGATTGCTAGAGCATCACCCCAGCAACGTGCCCAGTGTGATGACGTCACTTCCAGGTGATGTCCTCATGCTGAGCATGTCGGCCTGATCAAACCACTTCGGGGTGGGGTTCCCCTAGGGCTGCCAAGTCCAACTTGGGAAATATCTGAGGACTTTGGGGGTGGAGCCAGGAGACTTTGGGGGTGGAGCCAGGAGAAAGGAAGTGACATCATTTTGTGATGTCACATCCTGTGATGTTGCTTCCACATGCTGACACATGAACTCATGAAGTTTCCTAATACTGAGCTTCTGCTGCTGCCTTGAGCTTTATAGGCTTGCAAGCAGCATTACCCAGACTGTGACTTTTATGCCACTGTTTTTTGTCGCTGAACAAGAGTCAGTGTTATGTAGCAGTCAGTTTGTTTGGCTGGGATCTGGGAGAGCCTGGCTCAAAACCCTGCAGTGCCATGGAATCATTTTATTTAATACTGAATCAGGCCATTGGTCCATCAATGTCAGTATTGACTACTCAAACTGGTAGTGGCTCTCCAGGGTCTCAGGCTGAGATCTTTAATGTCACCTATGACCTGATCCTTTTTTAGCTGAAGAGGCTGATACCTCCTGCATGTCAAGCAGATGCTCTAGCACTGAGCAATGACCCTACTGAATCCTTCCTCATCTCAGCAGAATATGAAGCACTAAGTGCTGCACAAGTGCTAAATATGATTTTCATATCATAAGAACAGGAGCGAAGCCACAGTGGATCAGGCCAACAGCCCGTCCAGTACAACACTCTGTGTCACACAGTGGCCAAAAATACCAGGTGCCCTCAGGAGGTCCAGCAGCAGGGCCAGAACTCCAGAAGCCCTCCCACTGTTGCCCCCCAAGCACCAAGAATGCAGAGCATCACTGCCCCAGACAAAGGGCTCCATTTAGACCTTGTGGCTAATAATAGCCACTGATAGACCTCTGCTGGATGGGGACAGAGAGAGAGAGAGAGAGACAGACAGACAGACAGAAAAAAGAAAGAAAGGGGGAGGGGGAGAGAGAGAGAAGGAAAAGAGCAGGCAGACCCCAGCAGCTTACCCCAAGCAGCTTACTCCAGCAGCAGGCCACATGCAAAAGCAGGCCCTTCAGCAGAAAGAGCCTCTCTGGGCGGGACTCTCTTGCTCTCTCTTAAAGGGGAAATGTCTGTTGAGGCTTTTTACTGCAGGGCAGGCTCTCTGCAGACATTTCCCTTTTAAGAGGCCAGGCCAGGCTCCGACGTTTCCCTGCTGGCAGCCATTGCCTCCCCCGGTGGCCAATTCTGAAAAGGCGGGGGAAAGCTTTAAAAATCGGTGCTTCCCCCGCCCTACCCGGGGACTTGGCAGCCCTAGGTTCCCCCTGCTGGCCAGATCTGGACTGGCGGATTGGGGACCTATTTAGCAGGGGAATCCCTTGGCAGCCCTAGTCACATTTTTGGGTGTTGTAGTACCCTAAAGCTTTACCTGACATTGGAAGAGAAGTGGAGACGTGGGAAGGGCCATCAGGGGAATGGAATTTCCCTTCCCATGTAAGTCTCTGTAGGCCCCTCTTACAAGTGTGAATTAAACAAAACTGGGAGGAACTAAGAATTATCAGAGGATTGAGCTATTGAAAATTACCTCTCTTGAGTTTGTAGGCTGGTTTATGAACAAAGATTAAGATTCAGAATGCAGAATTAAGATTCAGAATTGATGGATATGTCAATCAATGGCTACTGGCCATGTTGAGGAAAGGGATCCTCCATACTCAGAGGCAGTAAATCTCTGTAACTAGGAAACAACATCAGGGAGAGGCCTTGGCAGCGATACTCTGCTTTTTAGCCCACCAGGTTAACTGCTTGGCCACCTTGTGAAGCAGGATGCTGGACCACTGTTCTGATCCAGTAGGGCTCTTCTTACGTTCTGATGTGCAAACATCAGAATGAACCACAGAACGCAAAACAGAATGAACCACATCATTTTAAGTGGAAAGACTGTTATAGCTGGAGGGCAAAAAAGGAGCCCTCAATACCCTTCATTTTCTAGCAAAATAAATGTTTCAAGCTGAAAGGAAACAAGGTTTCAAAGGCACCTCCTGAAGCAATGAAGGTTCCCAAGCACTCCCAAGTGGGAACCTTTTTATCATTAAAATAATATACATTATTAGGTCTACATTAGTATAACAAAGTTTTCTTTAGATGATTAGTTTTCTAACAGTTTAGTCATTCTGTACTTTCCCTCTCCACTTCAGCTTACTCACCATGCTTTCCAGGAATGTAAATGGTTTAGATATGTACTTACATTGGAAATGAGTGTTTAAAATTTGAGGCAGACAATCAGCTTTTTAAACAGCCCACTCCTTTTCCTGATTTGAAAATGCTCCTGATTCATGTTCTATTTGGGAACCAAAATGGATTCTTCTAAATATTTACCTCATGGTTGGGACTGTGTACAAACAGAGTAGAATGAAGGGAAGGCTCCCATCCCCACATTTTATCATTAGTGTAGTGCTGTTTTGCTAAAGCAGTGCTTGAATCTGAGAGGCAGGCAATGAGCAATCTTTTCACAGGGGGAAAGTGTACCTCTCTAGGAAGTTTTCATTTGTGTAAGTGGACCCCATTTTAGAGGTAAAGTAAGAGGATATCAGAGGCCAGACTTTTTTTTTCATCTCTGTCTTGTCTTTGGAATTCTTTCCTCCACACTGGTTCATCAGCCACCTACTAGGGATGATTTTAATTTTTTTTCACATCTGCTGTTTTCGTCCACAACATCCTGATTCACAGGGCCAGTTAATAAACATTGGCTGCGGTCACACATACTAAATAATCCACGTTCAATCCACTTTCAATGCACTTTTGAATTGGATTTTGCCAGTTCACAGGGCCATTCTGCGTCTAGCATTCACTCCGTTGTTTTATTAAACCTACACTGGAACAGAAAAAGATGTGGCTCAAAACCATATTCAAATACCCTGGGCCAATGCCGCACTGACTGCCGAGTCACCCCTGAGTGGCCATAAATCTATGCAGACAATACCATAAAACCAAGAAATCAAAGGAAGTGAAACCAGAATGAAGCGTGGAGGCTACCATAAAATCCGACAATCAAAGAAAGTGAAAATGGCATGCAATGCAGAGGGGAATTTCTGTTCCAGTGTGGGTTTGGTAAAACAGCGGAGTGAATGCTATATGCAGAATGGGCCACATAATAAAAAATCCAGTTGGAAAGTGGATTGAAAGTGGATTATTTATCGGGTGTGAACGCAGCCATTGTTACCCCTTCTAAGTTTAATGAAGTTGATGGGCTGTAGTGACAACACCAGGTCTCTGTTGAAGTTATGATGGGGGAATTAGCTAAAAGACCATTTGCTTAATAGGTGGGCAAGCTAGGGATCGTACACCAACTATACCAGAGTCAGAACCCTCTCGAAACTGCACAGATAACAGACAAGAAATATCTTTTATGAGATTTATTTAAAAAATAACCCTAATACATTCAGCTAATTAATAAACTATCACACACACCAGAAAGCTGGGAAATAAAAAGATGAAGTGATCTTAAAGAGATCATAGACAAAAGAGGGCAAAGCATTGATAACGGGGTAATAGCTACCTTCTGAAGAGAGGAGTCCATGGTGAAGAGAAGCAGACCGCTTGGCCAGCAAGCATGTCTGGGAAGACCCAAAAGAGATAGGGGCAGGGGTCATTTGGGGCTGGAGCGAGAGCTCAGGAGTGGGCACTAGGGCAGCCACGGGCCAAATCAGATTCTCTGATCTGATGCGGCTTGCAGCCGAATTGCTGCTTAAATTTGGTGGTGGCTTTAAAAGTGGCTGGAGGAAAGGGGGTTTGAGGGAGTGGCTCCAAACATGCAGGGTAGCTTCTGGTACCTCTCCCACAAATACATGCCAAGTTCCAAGAAGATTGGATCAGGGGGTCCAATTCTACGGGCCTCCAAACAGGTTGCCCCCATTCCCTCCATTGTTCTCTATGGTAACATTTTTCCCACCATGGAGAACAATGGAGGGAAAGGGGCAACCTGTTTGGGGCCCTATAGAATTGGACCCCGTGGTCCAATCTTTTTGAAACTTGGTGGGTATTTCAGGAAGCGGTCCCAGAAGGTACCCTGCAAGTATGGAGCCTCTCCCTCAAACCCCCTCTCCTCCAGCCCCTCATATACCCTATGAGTTTTTGCCATTGACTTCAATGGCCCATAGAGTATAATGGAGCTGAAACTGACATTCGGGTGGTCATGCTAATGAGTTATGCTAATGAGTTATGCTAATGAGCTCCTGCACCTCTTCTTCTACGAAATGACCCCTGGATAGGGGATCCAGCCGGTACACGTCCCAGGAGACTGAACCAAAGATGGCCGGGTTTGGAGCCCTGATATAGGAAAATTGTGCCTTTGGGGCAGTGGGCACAATAGGGAAATGGTCTGAGATGGGCCAGAATGGCTGGTAATTGCTCAAAAGGGGTTTTGGACAAAAGAAGTCCAGGGTGGGGAAGGGAAGCCTTTGTTGGCGAGGCATTGGGAACTGCAGAGTCTTGGCTCCATTAATGGCTGGGCTATTAAGACAACAATAATTACAATAGGCTGTGGCAGGGGTGGTCCCAGCATCGAGTGGCAAAGTCCACAGGTGTGATTGTGGGATGTAGAACTGGAATGCAGGTCTGCTGACACCCTTGGGATGATGATATTAAGACATTGTCCTTTTTCGATAACATATACATCTGCCGTATCTGAAGCAGCGGCTGAATGAGTCAGAGAGACGGTCCTGAGCGCATGGCTGGGCTAGTTAGCACTGCACAAAGAGAGGGCTATACTTGCCCTGTGCCCACTTCGGCCCTAACCTGGCTGGGGTACCATCCTTTATGTGGCAAGAGGGGGCTTGGGCTAATAGGGCTTAGAAGAGTTGTAACTCTGTTTAGGATGGAACCGTCAATCCTGCTTCACTTTTGCACATCAGTCCCATTGTCAAGCCACGTACTATTTCCCGTCACTACATTTTTCTCATAAAATGTAAACATTTTTAATGTTACATGTGCATCAATAACTTACCATTATTCCTTACATTATGTATAAAAGATGCAGTTGGTGTGGATAAATGTCATCTACCTTACACATAAAACCAGACTACTTGTGGACATAATACAAATGAACCTGTAAGATCAACAGTAAAAAATCAGCAAACAAGCCCTTTGACAAAAATATAAATGTGTATAAACAAGAAAGGAAACAGATAATATTAATTTACCCTTAGCACCCACATTGCTGAACTTTAGGCTTCAAGACAATGATCTAGAGACAGTGTGGTACAGTGGCTAGTGTCAGGTTAGTACACTCTTCAAATCCCCACTCTTCCATGGAAGTTTGCTGAGTGACTTTGGGCCAGTTATATACTTTCAACCTAAACTGCCTCACAGGGTTGTTTTGAGGATAAAATGGAGGAGAGGAGAATGATGCAAACTGCTTTCTCCCTCCATTGGGGAGAAAGGTGGGGTATAAGTGAAGTAAGTGTACTGGAGTGTAAATCCACCAGGCCAATTTAGATACAGAGGAGAAAGACTGGGGGAGATGTTACAAAGACATGGGCCGATTTCGCACTGGCCAGTTGCCTCTCATTCTCTCCGGAATTTCCCCTCCCAGTTTCCTCCGGAGTATTTTCTTCATTTTCCCACTTGGAACCTCAGCCCTTTCGATATAGTGTGACGAAGGGTTTTCTCAAAAAAAAAAATTAGAAACTCCCACAATGGGGCGGCCCTGATGAAAGGCGGGTGAGTGGGCGTGTTTTCATTTTGGGTTCTCCCCCGGAGCAAACAGGAAAATCCTTTAAAAACTGGATTTGTTTGCTCCAGGGAAACTCCGGTGCAGCAGGGCAATACTCCAGAGCAAAACGTGAGCCCGGAGCAACCGGTGTGAAATCGACTAGAAGCTCTGGTGCAAGCATGAGGGCAAACCTGGGGCAAACACTAGTGTGAAATTGGCCATGCTGGTTCAAAACAAGACCCAGTCCATAGGAGTACTCATTTCACTCAGCATAAGTGTGAGACACTCTTTAACATTTCTGAAGTGTTTCTTAATAGTTTGCTCTATAGTTAATGTCTTTATTTTTGCCCTGGTTGTTCTTAAACTAGTTTCTACTTTTACTCTATATTGGCTCTGCAACAGATTTGGTACATTGCTCTGCTTATTGGTCCAGACTGTCGATTTGTCAGTTAAATCGTTTTTTATGATATGGCTTCCTCTATTGCTAGCTTTATGCAGCTAATTTTATCATTTTAATTTTTTAAAATTCTTTTATTATGTCATTGTTAGAATTGTTAAACGCGGCCTTGTGCATCGGAGGTTGAGGGACAAGGGTAAAAAAATGCCAGGAAAATAACAAGGTCTTGGATAATTGATTTCTGGTAGGGATGACTGCCCAGACCTGGACAGCCCAGGCTAGATTTTAGAAGCTAAAACAGAATGAGCCCTGGTTAATATTTCCATGGGAGACTACGAAGGAAGTCCAGGGTCACTACCCGAAGGTAGGCAATGGCAAACCACCTCTGAATGTCTATTGCCTTGAAAGCCCTATGGGGTCGCTGTAAGTTGGCTGACACTTAATGACACTTTTGTCAGAATCTGACATTTCCCGAGCGGGAGGTGGTTTCCCCGACTCAGTCTACGTCACCCATTCTGCCGGAGAGCTCATTACTGCTGTTGAAATTGTTATTTGCTTTGCTTTTATATGGCCTTGGCTTGTTGTCTTAACAGCTGATGAAGGGGGGGGGGGAGCCTCATTATGAAATTGCTCACATCTTGGACTCTAAGTTGGTCGTCTTTACTACTTTGTTCAATGGGTAGATTTTGGACCTGAACATAATGAGTGGGTGGCTGGGGAAAATGTGCATGCTCCTAAACTGTTGCATGACTTTCATGCTTTGTATCCCTTGAAACCGAGGGGGGGGGGGCTTCTTGAAGCTGGCAGGATGTCAGAATCTGACATTTCCCAAGCGGGAGGTGGTTTCCCCGACTCAGTCTACATCACCCGCTCCGCCGGAGAGCTCATTACTGCTGTTGAAACTGTAATCTGCTTTGCTTTTATATGGCCTTGGCTTGTTGTCTTAACAGCTACTCTGCCTTCCAGGTGCCTCACTAACTGCAGCCTGGGAATCGCTGGGGAGGTTTCGGTGGGGTGTGGGAAGGAATGTGGGATGAGCAATTGCACATTTGAGCACATTTTTCCTGGGAAGCTAAACGGACATGTAATGTAGCACCATTTCTGACTAACCTGATTGGTGCCCCTCCTCCCTCTTCACCTTTGAATAATGTATAACTTACCTACAGCCCTTTGCTCTGTATCACTAACACAAAATGTGTTGACTACTGTGGACCATTAAGAATAAAAAAGGACTTTTAATTCCAGAAGGCCTGGCTTATTGGCTCTGCAAGGGTTCTCACAACTTTCCTCCATCAGAGGTGAATGGGATCACTGGTTTCTACTGTGCTGAGCTTTTGCAGGGCATGCTTTGGCAGAATTCTGAAATGGTTAAAGAAAGTCATTAGGGGTGTGCAGGAAAAAAAATCGGGGGTTTTTTTGGATTCAGGTATATTGAAGCCCAATTTGGGGGGGGGGGGGAATACTGGAAAAAACCCTGAATACCATGAAGGGGCAGACCTCTGAGCTATGGTCAGCCATGGCAGCCATCTTTTCCAGACCATGCAGCCATCAGGTAAATGGAACAACAAGGGAACAATCCTGCATCTTTGTAAGCTTTAAATGCCTGCTCTAGTCCTTGTAACGTCTATCTAGGCCAGGGGTGTCGAACTCATTTGTTATGAGGGCCGGACCTGACATAAATGAGACCTTGTTGGACCAGACTGTGTGTGTCATTATAAAATATAATGCTGGGTAGCAGAGATATAAACTTTATAAAGGACACAAACACAAAGGTGTTTTTTTTACTTAAAATAAAAACATGCCTAAAGCATTAGCACTCTTGCCGTATTTTGTTTAACAGTCTCTGATAGCTGACACCTCTTGCTCTGAATTATTGCGTCAAAATGTCTGTGCTGTTGCAATCTTGCGTATGCTGTTCAGGTGTGTATCTGTAAGCTGCAAACCTACTTTTGATTTATTGACATTCACCATATAAATCTCATGCTCAGAGTTCTGAGTCTAGGACCCAGAGGAAAACATGAAGTGGCTGAGCGATTGAGAGAGTCTGGCAAAGCAAGCTATGATGAAGCAGCAGCAACAGAATAGGAAGCAGGAGATGGCCATTTCCAGTGCGGGCCTGATAGAAGCCCTCCAAGGGCCTGATCCAGCCCCTGGGCCTCATGTTTGACACCCCTGATCTAGGGCATGTGTAGGAATCAGGGAAAGAGGGATGCATTTCTAGCCAAATTGCCTTTGTTCCTCTATTTGCTGATATGGTGTTGTGCTAAAATATGCTTGTAACCTTTTCCTTTTAAATAAATATTTTAATCTTTTGATACTGGTAGTGGATCTCTGCACCACATATTTTCCCCAGCTGCTTTTGGACATGCTATTTTGTAAGAGGGGCTCTAGGGAGAAAGGAAATGGTCAGTGTGCTAGTAGCTAACTCTATAGGGGTGCCCCAAAGCAGCATTTGGTCTCTGTGGTAACCAGGCACTGGGTAGCAGGAGTCCCTGAAGCCATGCCTCAGAACTGGGAAGGGGAACTGAGAGTTCTTTTCTTCTCAGCAGGAACTCCTAAAATGAGCAGGTGGTGGCCAGTGTTCCCTCTAAGCTGAGTTAGTGTGAGCTAGCTCACAGTTTTTCAGCCTCCAGCTCACAGATTTTTGTCTTAGCTCAGGAAGGAGGACTCCAGAGCAAACTAATCGATGCAACAGCCAAATCGCTTGCTCACAACTTTAATGCTGGTAGCTCACAAAGTAGAATTTTTGCTCACAAGACTCTGCAGTTTAGAGGGAACATTGGTGGTGGCAGTGAATACCCTAGTGGAAGGAAGAGGAATCACTCCCTCCAGGAGGTGGCAACCCAAAGGAGGGAGTGGGCAGAGCAGGGTCTGCAAACCTGTTTCATCACACCCCCTCTTCCCAAGATCTGTGATTCTGGCACATATTCTAATAGAAGGTATAGCTTAACCCCCCTCCCCTTGTTCTCAAGTTTGATCCCAGAGACCATCCTAGACTTGTAATAATTCATAGTAGGAAAGATTGATTATTAGATTGAAGCAGATAGAAGCAGTATTTTAAATAAATCCTAAAGTTTTCCCATTACAAAACCTCCCACCAGAGTGATGTGGTCACAATCCATCTTCACAAAACTGAATATGAGCCAGATCCTGCAAATCCATTCCACCAATAAAGGGTGGTTTGCCAGTTCCATGTCGGAAAATTCTTGGAGATCAGGGAGGGGGAGGGTGGCATTTGGGGACAGGAGGGACTTCCGTGGGGTATAATGACACAGGTATAATGCCCTCTAAAGCTGCCATTTTCTCCAGGGGCACGAAGTGCTGTAGTCTGGAGATCAGCCATAATTCTAGATCGCCAGACGCCCCCTGGAAGTCGGCAACCCTAAATCAAAGTGATTTGCCTGACACAAGATGTCTTGCTTCAGAGGAAGGTTCCTTCTGTGGAAGGAAAGTGCCTCTGTTAGTGAGATGAATTTATGCAATCCCAACCAATTTGTTGGGGACTAAAGAAGAGAAGATAGCTGGATAACTGGATGTAAGGGACAGGAGGAGATTATGTTATTACCATGGATGCATACATTGCAGTGCATCCAGAACTACTGAAGTACTGCTGGTGGAGGCCGAATGGAAAGGTACATTCAAATGCCTTTGGGGGTCCTCTCTGTACCTGAATCAGCTGGAAGAGAAGGCTCCTGCCCTTGACATTTTTTAAACCATAGTTCACAGGAGATGTACAATGTTTCAGTAAAGAATTTAACTGGATGCTTCCAAAATCACTGTGGATGAGGTGTCTTTCTTTGTCCTAGTTCTTAGTAAAAGTCATTTGGTGTAACAAGAAGAAGAATGATGAATGTATTTGTTATGTATTGACCATGCGGTCGCCATGTGCTCCCGTAATGGCGACCGCATGGCCAGAGCACATGGCCAGAGCATGGCCAGAGCACATGGCCAAGAAACTACCTGAGCTTCAGCCAGGTAGAACAAAGGCCAGGTGGATTCAAACCGGCCACCAATCATGTACCTAGGTTTCTCCCAGGGAACCTATGAAATGTAAATAGACTCCTAATAGCCTATCAGGCCAGTTGGGTGAGGTCAGGGGATTGTCCCTGACCAGCATAAAAGGAGTGCTTCGAGCCCTGGGTTGTATGCTTCATCCGGACCAGCAATAAAGATCTAGCTGTTTCACTGTTCCATCGACTCCTGACTCCAATACTTATCAGTATTGAAGTATGGTTTCCTGTTCTAAATCACTTTATGAACCTTTTGGGACTTTTCCCTTACCTCCTTTTCTACATCTGGTAGGTGGTGATTAATGTAAGATAATCAAATTAGAGATCATTTACATAGCAAAAGGTCTAGTGACCACAACACGGTCCATGGTTTACAATAAGATTAGAAGCCAGCGTGTGTAGATCGCAACCAATTCTAATACGGTCCAGATGTACACATTCAAATAGGTCACCCTGAGGAAGATGTTAGAGAGGATTAGCAAATAACCAAGTGGCTGGAAATAACAAGCTATGATAAAATGGACATGCTGCACAGGGCTCTGGAAGATTATTCAAATCTTTTAAAATGTACTACGAATGATGAAAGATTTTGACTCATTATAAAGGTTGTGAAGCAATGTTCTCCGATATTTTTTTTCTCAACCGACTTTAGAATAGTTAATTAGGAATGTGCATTTGGCTGTATCCGAGCTGAAAAAATACCCAAAAATACTTTCTTGGTATTTGGGGGGTATTTTCCACAGCCAAATACAAATCAGAGTCTATTTTTGGCTATCCAATATAGCTGTTCCCAGATTTTGGGGATCTGGGAATGCTGGATAGCTGCAGTTAAAGGTAATTTGAATGGCTCTCCATCCCTTTAAATGCCTTTGGAGTTAGCTCTCAGCTTGGAGAAGGCAGTTAAAGGGAATGTAAGCCCTTTACATGCTTTCAGAGTTCACTCACAGCTTGCAGCAGGTGTTTAAAGGGATCACAATCCCTTTAAATGCCTTCCCCTCCTTCCGTTTGAAACAATGGAGGATGGGGGGACCTTGTTTGCAGGCCCATAGAATTGGATCCCCCTGGTCCAATCTTTTTGAACCTTGGGGGTTCTTTTGAGGACAGGCACCAGCAGCTCTCCCATCCCCTTGGATACCCCTAAATCGATTTCCCATTATACCCTATGGGGACCATTGACGATAATGGTCCCCAACCATAGGGTATAATGGAGTCCCAAAACATTAGGGATTCCTGAAAAATCCCAAATCTAAATACCATGCCAATACTGGGACTCAAAAATATCAAGAAATATTAATATTTTTCAGGTTCAATAACCTGAACCTGACAAATTCCAAAACATTTTTGCAGACCGCTATTGTTCACCACAATATTAAAACAAAGAATGATTATCAACAAACTGTTAGAAAGCTGTGTGAATCTGGGAGACCCAGGTTCAAATGTCCATGCTTTTTTTGGAAGCTCACTGGATGACCTTGGGCCAACAATTCTCTCTCGGGGTAGTGGTGTGGATAAATGGGGAGGAGACTCAAGAATGTTTCCATGAGCTCTTTGGATGAAGGTCATGACAGAAAAATAACAGGTAGGTGTAAAAGCCCCTCATATTGTCAAATTCAAATTATTTTTTGGTATAGTTTTTAAGGATTGGCTTCAAGGATTGAGGGCCCAAGCAAGATACCCTCTGGTGGCCTTCCTCACTAAGTACACCACTGCTGTAATTGCCTGTCTTCTCCCCTCACCTTCATTCAGAAACGGGCAGAAAGCAGGCTGGGATGGCTCTTTGTGCTGCCACTGCTACTGGTTCACCGTACAAGCAAAGTGTGAGAGCTGCTAGGAACAGAGGTAGCTGTGGCCATTTTGGAGTGAAGGAAGTCTCATGGGCCATCAAGCAGAGACTGCTCTTCCTCCTCATAGCAGCCATCCCTCATAGCAGCCATATATATATATTCTTTGCCATCAGTGAGGCTATTGTTCTCATCCAGGCAGTGAGCATTTATGCGCATTGCATAGGTAAAATATATATGCCTTGTGAATTACTGTAGCCTAGGGGCAAACATCAGAAGATCCCTGATGGATTAGACCAAAGGTCCACCAAATCAGTTAACCTGAAAGACCAAACAGGTCACAGAGGCCTCCTTCATTTATGCTGCCTCATCACACTGGTATTCATAGGTTTTCTGCTTTTGTATATGGAAGTCCCTTTTCTCACCATGGCTAGTAGCCATTGATGGATCTATCCTCCATGAATCCCTTCTAAAACCATTTACTTCAGTGGACATAAAAAAGGTGTAACTCTGCCTTGAATTACCCCATGGAACACTGACTGACAAAACAATAAAGGCTCTAGTTCAAATCTTATCTCTACCTCAAGCTTACTGGGGGGGCAGAGTCTCAGACAAGCTACAGTCCCTTGCTCCATCTTCTTATGCTGTAAACCAGGAGTCCCCATTCCTTTCAGAGCCTGCAAACACCTTTGGAATTTTGACATGGTTTGGTGAGTTCCTTCCCAAAATGGCTGCCATAGGAGACAGAACAAAACATATTACGTCCCTCCTCACTTTTCAAAAAGAATCGTGGAAGAATGTATAAAAAGAAAGGAAGGAAAGAAAGCATGAGGAGGAGGCAGAAACGTGAGGGAATAAAAAGAAAGGAATGAAATCCCAAGGAGGGAGGATGAAATAGACTGGGGAATAAAAAGAAAGGAAGATAAACTGAAGTGGGGAGGGAGAAAGAGAAGAGAGAATAAAAAGAACTAAAACATGAAGGAGGAATGGATCCACACATTGACTAAAGAAAGCTCAGGTGCTTACCAGTCTTCTTAACCCTCCACTGACTGTGGCTGCTATTGAGCAGTGGTAAACCCTGCCATTTAAGTGAGGACAGCCAGTAACAAACCCTGCCTTACAATGGCCCTGCCCACTTTGTGAAAAGCTTGGTGGGTGTCAGAAAAAGTGCTGGTGGGCTCTATAGTTCCCACAGGTACCAGAGTGGGGAAACTTGTTATAAACAATGATCTGGACCCTGTGCCCCATGAGCAGAAAGCACTTGAAGTTGTGGATCTTTCATACCCACTTTCACATCCCATTCCAGCCATTTGTGACTTCCCCAAAAACCAAGCTGAGAGTTGGGGGAGGGGTGGAGACCATCATGCCCAAAATGTCTTTGGATACAGGGAAGAGGAGGCTGTCAAGTATTCCCAATCCAGGGGATTCTTGCTATTGGTGGGCAGAGCGCAAAATTACAAAACCCTGGGGTGGGGGTGTCTGCACATGTCCCATACTGCTCTTGATTTTTTACATTAAGTTTAGAATTGTTCTTTCACACTTAAAAGGGAAGTAAGCTACACTGAACTTAGGGGTCTTGCTTCTGAGTAAATGTGCATAGGATTAGGCTACAAATAAGTGCTCTTTCTGCCTTATTAAGTTTCTTAGAGAATGGGGGCAGAACAAGACTAAAATCTTAGGCTGTGACTGATAAAAACAAAATTAAACTGTTATTGCCAACTTGAGTAAAGACAGTACAGGCTTCATTTCCTTTTAACATTCTTTTTTTGGCTTAAAATGTATGTGGGAGGGCATAGTTATTCTTTGCCTGATTCATCTGTAACCATACATGTCAAACTACACAAACTAGAATATTGGGAATGCAATAGTTACATATTTCATCTCTTTCGTATTACGGTTAACCAAACCTTGTCTACAAACAGTAGGAACAATCCAGTGAAAGTTCAGCAGCCTTAAACTTCTGTCAGGTGAGCTTTCTGAAATATGTTGAAGCCAGGAATAATAACTCAAAAGAGCAAGGATGTCTAAGAAAAAACAAACAAAAAAGATTGCTTGTAACAAATTCACAGTTTTCATTCTATGCTTGTTTATGTTCCCATTGGAGGAATCTTCAGTTCACATTTATTTATCAGTTATTACCCTGAAGAAATCCATTCAAGAAATAAAGTAACACATTAATTTATGGCTTTTGTCAGACGCTTTCACACACTTCAGGTAGCTTCAACAGCACTAAGTGACTTGAAAATAAGTCCCTCACATGATATATTGCAAATTCCTGTATCAAAGCAGCAACTTGTAGCACAAATGTGCAGCGGATTGTGTTTTAACAAGATAGATATATAATGGTGTCCAGTAGGGATATGCAAAAAAAACCCCAGTATTTTTTGGATTCAAGTATATTGAACCCGAAAAATATCAATATTTCATGATATTCTCCAATCCTGATACTGGTATGGTATTTAGATTTGGGAAATATTCAAGCAACTCGAATTTTTTCAACTCCATTATATGCTATGGGGACTATTATAATCAATGGTCCCTGTAAGATAAAATGGAGAATTGATCTGGAGGAATCTGGGGCTCTGGGGGGAGCTGTTTTTTGAGATAGAGGCACCAAATTTGCAGCACAGCTGCTGGTGCCTCTCTTCAACCCCTCCAAGTTTCGAAAAGATTGGACCAGAGGGTCTATTTCTATGGCCCCCTCAGAGAAAATGCCCCATTCTCCATTGAAACCAAGGGAGGGGGGAAGGGAGTTTAAAGGGATCATGGTCCCTTTAAATGCCTTCTCCAAGTCTTGTGAGTTGGGTAAGTTCACTCAGAAGGTGTTTAAAGGGACTATGATCCATTTACACACCTTCTCCAAGGGGTGACTTCACCCAGTCCGACCATTTCAGATAGCTAAAAATAGCCAAATCTCTATCCAGCTGAAAGAATACCTGGAAAATACTGATAAGGTATTTTTCGGATATTTTTTCAGCTCAGATTTAGCCAACTGCACATCGCTAGTGTCCAGTATAATTAGAAGGCTGCTGGAGAATAACTCAGCCAATAGTGCAAAGAAATACAAATGGAGGACTAAAATTGGATAGTCTATGAGTCACATTACCCTACACCAAAGAACCATTCCAGATCGGTAGCCCCTACAGTCTCTTCCCCATGACTTAACTCTAATCTATAGTTTACCATTTGAGAAGCCAAATACTGGGTGTGGGAAAACACCTATTGTTGGTGATACAGTTTGTTATTCTCCACACATGAGCCATGACAGTTATATCTGCTGTGCACTGTCCTTTAAGGCTTCACATGATATGTCTTTCCTCAACCCACATCACTGATTTTGATGACAGGAACAAGAAAACAATGTGGGTAAATTTACCCCATTGCTTTGGGAGAACAGCAGAGGAAAAAGAATTCATCTGTTGCCCTGAGCCCCATGTCAGTTCTCTCTCCTCCTCTCTCTGCATTTGTCTCCTGCCCCTTCTTCCAATGGGTTCAGGGTGGGACCCTCAGTTTTTACTTTTCCATTTATTCTCACAATAACTCCATGAAGTAGGCCAGGCTGAGAAAGACTGACTGGCCCAAAGTTTCATGGGAGAGTGGGGATCTGAACTCAGAGCTCACAATTCTAGTCCAACGCTCTAGCCACTATCTGACCAGTTATCCCAGGGCTGTTTTAACATCCCAGACTGCCAGTTACCATTCTTTTTCTGCCCTCAGTGCCTCCCCACCCCCAGAAATGACATAACATCTATGATCTTATGCCTGTTGACCAGTGACGGGAAAAGATCAGTGAAAATATTTATCCCAAAAAACTCTTTGCTGGTTTAACTAGACTTTTTTTTCTTGCAGGCAGTATCTCCTGTATGTTTGGAAGGACTCAGATTTAAAACCCATCTGATTGATAAGCCTAACACTGTTGGAGTAGGCTAGTAATCTGGGGTGGAACTACTCTTTAACTTCCTGGAAATGTTCCTGGTGTGCTCCTGCCCTGGAGAACCTTTGGTGACAGGACAAGCTGAGTCTAGCTGAAGTGCTAACAGTCCCACAAAGGCCACTTAGCTGTGGCAACAATGAAAACTGGTATGCACTGAACAGTCCCTGTGGCACTGCCTGCACTTCAGGAGCCACTTGGCTCTGTTTGCTCCAGGGATGTTTTAACCTTCATTATAATATTCTATTTTTATTCCACCCTATCTTATAGGATCAAGTCAAACAATTAAGAGTTTCAAAACATACATCAACTGAAGATTTAAAAAAAATCTCCCTCTTTATCCCCCTCACCAAATAAAAGTCAACAAACTTTGCCTGATACATTCTCAGAGGAAAGTTTGCCACCCACAAAATGAATGGCCCTGCCAGACATAAATACTGTATGTTTCAATACTGGCAATTGCTTGTTAACAAAAACCTGATGTTTCCCAGCTGAGTCCCACCCAGCTAGTGTGTGAATCTAACAGATACCATAGTGTGACCCTGCCT
Source organism: Lepidodactylus listeri (assembly GCA_029233225.1). Taxonomy (NCBI): domain Eukaryota; kingdom Metazoa; phylum Chordata; class Lepidosauria; order Squamata; family Gekkonidae; genus Lepidodactylus; species Lepidodactylus listeri. The sequence goes on from JARCFY010000008.1 coordinate 103,463,855, forward strand.
GAACAATGCTGTTCAGTTTTCTGCTAGTAGCATGTTAGTGACCTACACTCGTTGGACTTGCTTGATGAGAAATAACCATTTGAAAGGAAATGTTTGAAAATCAATAACCATCCTTTTTCAAGCTGTCATTGGACATCTGGAGATTTTCACCTCTCCTAGGTTTGCAATGGTTTTGCAATAGAAAGGTTTTAGTTTAGGTATACACTGCTCTTGTGATTAACATCCTGTATGCTCAGTAGGGCCAAGTATAAGTGCAATTACATTCCTTCACTATTTCTTTTTTGAAAATCCGATGATCAAAGTTGTGAAAGAGGCATGATATAATCACACTGGACAATGGATAAGTTCCAATTAGTTTGCATTGCAAGAAGGTTGGCTAGCAATATCAGAGACTGTGACAATGCAATATGAGTTATATGGAGAACCAGTGTGGTTAAAATGTCAAACCAGGATCTGGAAGAGCCAAGTCTGAATCCCTACTTGTCCATGGGTGTTGGGTGATGTTAGGCACGTCAGATGCTCTCAGGGTTTTTGTGAGAATAAAATGGAGGAGGAGAGAACAACGGTGTAAGCAGCTTTAGTTCCCTCTGGAGAGAAAAGCAGGGTTTAAAGGAAGTGAACAAAATGGTGAGACATACATCCTTGTGATGTCTCTCGATACCTGCTCAAACTGGGACCAGTCATTAGACATCTTTGAGCTGACTCACCTAAAAAAACTTACCTCCTTACATGTTGTGATACCATTAAAAACAGCAGTTTGCCATACACATAGCATCCATCTTTCCAATACCAGCTGGTCCCTTCAGAGATGATAGATGCCTTTCAGTAGGGCCACTGACTGACATGGTGGTGGTCTCTATATACATGGGTGACTGTCAGAATCTGCTGATTCAGACAAAGTATTTCTATTGCTTGCTGCTATGATTTCTGTTGCCATGTATGATTCTATAGCACCTGCCATGTAGTTGCCCCCCTCCACCATGTAAACCCTCATTTTGGCCAGTATGTATGTATGCTATGTGACCCCAGGTTTATGACCCTGACCAGGCCTGGTTTGTGTAACTGTCAGTCCGGGAGGATGACAACTTCAAAGCATGGGAACAATGGGCCTCTCACACTCCTGCCTCCGCATTCCATTCATCCCGGCTGGGACAGCAAGGGAGGACAGGTCCCATCTCTTATCAACGTGCGAAAGCCTCGAGGCCAACGATTGTTATGTGAAATGGTAACATCTAAGGGGTCTGGTTTGGGAAGGGAAATTTACAACTTAACACCTCGCTTTCTTTCCTGTGGGAAGCAAACGGCCAGAGACCCTTTTTGCCCACCGTTTTTCCCCTGTAGTGATTGGTTACCTATGGGTAATTCAAACTGTTCTGAAAGGTATAATAGACCTGCTTCTGTCATATGCGTTATCTCTGACAATAATCCGAGAAGCTGTACTAATGTAGAGATTGGAAATAAAGAATTTGGTTTCATCAACAAAGATCTGATCCTTGACTACTTTGAGCAGAAGTCTCACAGTGACCTTCCAAGCAGGCTGAAAAAATAATACAATGTAAATTAACACAAGTGGGGAGGGAACCACCACCACCCCTGAAAACAGTCCTAATGGGGCATGGAATTGGTTCAAAGGGAAACATTATAATTATTTATTTATTTATTTTACAGGATTTACCGGTATACCCTGCCTTTCAGCCTCTATCAGGGCCACCAAGACAGTGGCTAGCAGATTAAAACACACATAATAGGAACACATCTTTACAATCATTAAAACCAAGCAAAAACACATCATTCAAACAATTAAAACTGTTAAGTACACATACTATTCAATAAAGCACAGTTACATAAAGACATTAATAACAGGGCAGGAAGTAGGGATTACATTAGGAATGCCAAATGAAACAGAATGTCTTCACCCACTGGTGAAGCTGCCACCCAAATAACCTCAGAGGATACACCCAAAGCAGGACCTTGGAAGATGACTATAGTCGTTGGGTAGGCTCATTAGGGAGAGAATGCTGAAAGCATATAAGTGTTAACTGAAAGGGGAAAAGAAGGGAAGGGAGAAGGATTCCACTTGCTCAAGACCCTGAGAGTATCTTGGAAGGGCAGAATCTGAAGGAATGGATTTCCGAGTTGTTTAACCTCCTTTTGCGTAAATCCTTATATTGTTCCCTCAAACAGTAGAGTTGATGGTTGAGTGCCTATCAGTAAATCAGTGAATATGAATATAATTTGATTGCAGTCCACTACCAGATACAAATTCATACAGCAAATCCATTTGTAAGTATTTTTAATACAATTTTTATTGATTTTATCCACTACAACTACTAAATAAAAACTACAATAACTAAAACACTAATCTACCCTAAGGTATACAAAAATTGAAAGAAAACTAAGTTATACTCCTATTTCAAATGGTTCATGAAAAACTTTTAAAATCCAGGCTAACAAAATTGCTTAAAATAATACTTCATTGCTTACTAACAAAGCTAGATCGCTGAATCTCAAAGAGAGTACAATAACAATAATTTTAAAAGAACCTTCAAAATTTATAAGAAATCACAAATTATTTTTTCTTCGGTCTTCTCTTCTTCTTTTCTTCACTCAAGGATTTAGGGGCAGCTGCACCTAATTCTGACTCAGACTCTTCCTCCTCAGGTCCACTGCTTTCAGACTTCGAGCTTTCCAGTCCATAAATGCTTTCTTGAAGTTCCAATGAATCCTCTGTAGAAGTAACACCTTGCTTGTTCTTGCAGAGGTCCAAAAAAATATTTGTTTTTGCCACAGAGTCAATCTTTTGCTTCTTATCCTCATAGCTGAAAACCAATCCTTCAGGATTAAGCCATCTATATGGAATGCTCTCTGATTGCAACCACGTTGTTAAATTTTTGTAGGATTTCCTCTTCTTCCTGATCTCAAATGGAATGTCTTTAAGCACTTTAATCTCCTCTTCTTGGATCTTCAGGGTAGTTCTGTTTGTGGCCTTGAGCACCACATATCTTGTTGATCTTTTAGAGAATCTCACCATGACTTCTCCTGGCAGGTTTTTTTACTTGACAAAATCTGGATAGGTTCTGTAAACCATATCCATATCACTTTGTAGTATATCTGCTTCCATACCTGCTACAGGAGCTAAGGCTTCACTCAACATCTGCTTGAGATTCTCACCTTGCTTTTCTGGAACACCCTGGAACCTTAGAAAAAAATTTGAATGTTCCATCTGTAATTTTAATAAATTGTCCTTATCAGAAGCTCTATCCTTTTCCATCGTATGCAATCTCGAGCCATTCTTCTCTGTTTTGGATTTAACTTCCAGCAAATCCTTTTCCATTTTTTTCAGACCTCTTATTGGCTTCTGTTACATTTTTCTAAAGTTAACATTTTTTCCCACCATAGAGAACAATGGAGGGGATGAGACAACCTGTTTGGGGGTCCATAGAATTGGACCCCATGGTCCAATCTTCTTGAAACTTGGTGGGTATTTCGAGGAGAGGCCCCAGCAGCTACCCTGCAAGTTTGGAGCCTCTCCCTCAAGCCCCCTTTTCTCCAGCCTCTCATATACCCTATGAGTTTTTGCCATTGATTTCAATGGCCCATAGGGTATAATGGGGCTGAAACTGACATTCCCTTTCTGACACACTTCTGGTGATGTCAGGGGATGTGGCATATGCTAATGAGGTATGCTAATGAGTTATGTTAATGAGCTCCTGCACCTCTTTTTCTATGAAAGGGCCCCTGCAAATAAGACTTTAGTGGAAAAAGCGGAAAGAAAGAAGAAAATAATCACTATTTTGAAAGTTTGTTTTTACTTTTGCTCTTGTATTCATTTGTCTGGGATACAGTTATGCTAATTGTTTAAGGTTGATTGTAGAATAAGCTAAGGATGCCTTGATATATTAATCATTTTCATGAAAAGGTTTGAAGCAATTATAGTTGATATATGATAGCAACCTGGTCTCTGTATACCTTAGGGTAGTTTAGGGGCTTTTAGTTTAGTGTTTGTTCTAGTGTGTAAAAAATAAAATAAAGAATTAAAAAAAATTAATTAAAATTATTAAAATACATATGAAAGTTAATAAAATAATATCATAAAGCCATTTAATTATAAGCCTAAAGGTTTAAAACAGGCACTATTTAATCAAATTCTTAATAAAATCTAAATTAGAACTCAGAAACAGAACTAAAATTTATTACATATTCTAATTGCCTGAGCAAAGAATTTGGCTGCTGCTTTAGTAATAGCTGGTTTTTCATCTGCTAATACTTTATCTAAGCATGCCCTGTCTGACACAACAACTGATCTATCAACAAGGGACAAAAATGTTGTGTTGCATATTTCTTTATAAAGTGGGCAAAGAAAAAAAACCCATGTTCTATTGTTTCCACCTCGACTAGAGGACAAGGGCAGGTCCTCTCAGAATATGGGGTTTTTTTATATCTTCCTTCCAAAAGCCTGGATGGCATGGCTTCCCATCTGGGCAGTGCAAAAGCCCTCCTATGATGGGGGAAATCTAAAGTTTTAAGATATTTGGCCATTGTCATGATCTCATCAGAGGCCCTGAAGTCGAGAGACTTTGTTAAATCTTGTTGGCATTCTGTGCTTTACCAAAGATTTAGCCTGATCAAAGCACTGTAACAAAAGAGCATCAGGTTGAAGACCCATTTTTCCAGGGCCTTCCTCAACTATTAGGTCGATAACTATTAGGTCGATAACTATTAGGTCGATAACCGAAGTGCCACAGAGCACTTTAAATGATAGGGAATTGGATATTGGCTGTGAGGCATTTGCGAGCTATTTTGCAGATAAAATCTTGCTACTCCGCCGTGAACTCCCTGCCACAGTTGAGACAGTGTGTGAACTTGAGACTCCATGCACGTCTTCAGGTTCTATCTTGGATCATTTCAGTCCCCTCAGCCTTGAGGAGGTCGACAGGTTGCTCTTGACTGTACGCCCAACCTCGTGCAGCCTTGATCCGTGCCCCTCGTGGCTTATAAAAGCTTGCCATGAGGGGTTGTGTGACGCACTCTGGGAGATTATCAACAAGTCCTTTTTAGAAGGACTGTTCCCGGAGGCGCTCAAGGTTGCGATGGTCCATCCTCTCCTTAAAAAACCATCTCTGGACCCGGCTGTTTTGGCCAACTATCAGCCGGTGTCCAACCTACCCTATTTGGGTAAGGTATTGGAGAGGGTGGTGGTGATTCAGTTACAGAGCTTCATGGATGACACCTCCATGCTAGACCCGTTTCAGTCTGGCTTCCGACCGGGTCATGGGACGGAGTCAGTTCTAGTTGCCCTCACGGATGACCTCCGAAGACATCTGGATCGAGGCGGTACGGCGGCGCTGGTGTTGTTAGATCTGTCGGCAGCATTTGATGTGGTTGACCACCAGTTGCTGATCCACCGCCTCGCCGATGCAGGGATATGGGGGCTCGCTTTACAATGGCTTGCCTCCTTCCTCTGAGATCGGGGACAGAGGGTTGCGCTCGGGGAACAGACCTCCCAGAGGCACCCACTGGTGTGTGGTGTTCCTCAAGGGGCGGTTCTGTCCCCGATGTTGTTCAACATCTATATGTGCTCCCTTGCCCAGATTGTCCGGAGGCATGGGTTGGGGTGTCATCAATATGCGGATGACACCCAGCTCTATCTGTTGCTGGGTGGCCAGTCCGGCTCCACCCCAGATGACCTGGAACAGGCGTTGCAGGAAGTGGTGGGCTGGCTCAGACTGAGTCAACTGAAATTGAATCCTCTGAAGACGGAGGTCCTGTGCTTGAGTCGGACCGGGATGGGGTTAGGGCATCCACTTCCGTCCTTCGGTGGGGCGCAACTGGTGCCAGCTCCGAGGGTCAGGAGTTTGGGTATGCTCCTGGACCCCTCCTTGACGATGGAGGCCCAGGTAGCAGCCACTGCCAAAGCAGCCTTTTTCCACCTACGGCTGACGAGGCAGTTGGCTCCCTTCCTTGAACGCGAAGACCTAGCCACAGTGATCCATGCTATGGTCACCTCACGTCTTGATCACTGTAATGCTCTCTACTTGGGGCTGCCCTTGTCCCAGATCCGGAGGCTGCAGCTGGTGCAGAATGCTGCGGCCAGGTTGTTGATGGGTCTTCCTATGCAGGACCACATCCGACCTGTGCTGCAGCGGCTGCACTGGCTGCCTATAGCATACCGGATCAGGTTCAAGGTGCTGGTATTAACCTTTAAAGCCCTTTATGGTCAGGGGCCCGCCTACTTGAGGGACCGCCTTTCCCCATATAGGCCCCAGAGGCTACTGAGGTCAGGCACTCAAAATCGCCTGACCTGCCCCGGTCCAAAAGAGGCCTGGTTGTCTTGCACCAGGGCCAGGGCTTTTTGGGTGGCGGCTCCTTACTGGTGGAACGAGCTCCCGGATGTCATGCCTGCCCCTGATTCAGACACCATGCCTGACCTGGAGCCAGATGTGGAGGCAGACAGGCAGCCTCAGGAAGACTTGGCTCCTTTAATGGGGAATACTGAGAGTGACACAGAGTCAGTTCTCCAGGAGGTGCCACCTGATCAGGCTTTGCCCGGACAGAGCTCATCCCCGGCTGAATCCCCTCCACCTGTCAGCAGACTGCGTGCCAAATGCAGGCAGCTGTTAAAAGAACGACGGCGTTCAGCGCGTTTACGATACAGAGACCTGAGCCCAGAGTACTGACTGAATCTCAGCCACAGTTAATGAGCTCCTAAAGAGATAACGAGGCAGCTCAAAATATAAGAAGCTGCCGAACGCCGGATGCTTTGTGCTGGCAAAGATTCTCTGTTGTTGACAGGAATTTTGGCACCCTCCTGATCTCGTGAACTAATCTGGCATCTTGAACCTTGGAACCGTGTACCTGGACTTGGATTGGATTGTGGATTTGGACTTGGCATTTTGGACCTACGCTTGACTTCCCGGCTTCTGACTCCCAGCTCTACTTTGTGACTACGGCTTTGCTTCGCCCTTCGGCTAATCTAAAAGGTGATTTATGTGGCTTGACTCGGACTGTTTAGACTACGCTTGTCCCTGACCCCTTGCTTGCAAAGAACTACTGCCTGCACACAGGGCTATTGTGAAATCTGATTCCACCGAGAGGTCCTGTCGTGACAGATTGCCAGCACCCCATCCAGGCTTTATCATGACGGACCAAGCAGCGGGAGGGGCTGACCCACTCTCGGGCCTCATTCATCAAGTGCAGCAATTAACCCAGGCTGTGTTTGCATTGCAGCAGCAGACAGCCTCAAATTCTGCTGCGCTGGCTGTTGCCCCCACGCCTCCTACCCGTTGCCCTGTGAATCCTCCAGACCGTTTTGGTGGTAGCCTGGAAGAATTTCCTGCTTTCCTGGCCCAGTGTGAGCTCTACATGGAGTTACGTCATGCTGACTTTCCAACAGATAAAATGAAGGTCTGTTTTGTGTTGAGTCTTCTGAAAGGGCAAGCAGCCAAATGGGCCACACCTTTGCTGGTGGGGGCTTCACCCCTGCTCTCAAATTATTCAAACTTCAAGGCTCATTTCACAGCTGCTTATGCCGACCCAGTCAGAGCGGAAACAGCCAACCGCAAGATAAGGAGTCTTAAACAGACTAAAATTTCTGTGTCTCAGTACTCCACAGAGTTTCAGCTGATAGCCCAGAACCTGACCTGGAATGAAGCAGCCCTTATCGATCAGTACACCGAAGGACTCTCTGACGAGGTACTGGATGAGTTGGCCCGCAGTGACCGTCCAAACACACTGCAGGACCTGATCCTCCTGTGCCTACGAATTGATGGGCGATTACAAAGTCGCCATCAAAGCCGGAAAGTAAGCCACCCCCCATCTAAAACTCTCCAACCAACTCCTTCTCTGAGCCCTACTCCAACTTCCGCAGCAGGAGAACCCATGCAGCTGGGCGGCGCCCGTCCCCGATTGACTCCTGAAGAGAAGGCCAGACGGCGCACCCACAATCTGTGCCTATACTGTGGCCAGGCCGGACACTTCTCCAGCAGCTGCCCCGCCAAGACGAGGCACCCCGTCGACCCAGCCGCCCCAGTAAAAGGGCAGCCCCAAGTCTAGCTGGATCCCCCGGCTTGGGGCCTCTCCTGGGGTCTTCCAGTTCTGCCTACCCCCCGCACACCCCGTTCCTGCTACCAGTTCGCCTGCAGCTCCCAGACGGCCGCTGGCTCTTTGTGCACGCTATGCTGGACTCTGGAGCCGCCTGCTGTTATATGGACATCCACTTTGCCAAAGAGCAGGACATTCCCACCCGGGCCAAGAAGACCCCCACTCTGGTCGAGGCCGTGGATGGATGCTTGCTGCGCTCGGGACCCGTCATCCACGAGACCCAGCCGCTCGTCTTGTGGGTTCAGCAGCACCAGGAAAAGCTGGCGTTCGATCTCGTCCGCATGCCACGGTTCCCCATCATCCTTGGCCTGTCCTGGCTTCGCACCCATAACCCGCAGGTGGACTGGGTGCACCAGGACCTTCGGTTCGAAACCACGTCTGCATCCCAGACCAAAGCACACCCTACCTCCACGCCTGCATCCTCACCCAGCTCCGTGCCGACCGTCAGCGTCTTAGGGTCTGCCACAACGCTGCCCGCTCCCTACCAGGCGTTTGCTGACGTCTTTGATGAAAAGGAAGCGGATCAGCTACCCCCGCATCGGCCTTACGACTGTGCCATTGACTTGGTACCTGGCGCCCCGCTACCTTCCGGCCGCCTCTATCCCATGGCGGAACCTGAACTTGCAGCACTCCGGGATTACCTGGAGAAGAATTTGGCCCGCGGCTTCATCCGACCATCCACCTCACCACTGTCATCACCCGTGCTCTTTGTGAAGAAGAAGACGGGGGATCTGAGATTGTGCAATGACTACCGGGCGCTCAATAAAATTACAATTCGAGATCGCTACCCCCTTCCTCTGATTCCAGAACTTTTGGACCAACTGAAGGGGGCCCAGGTGTACACCAAGCTCGATCTTAGAGGTGCGTACAACTTAGTGCGCATAAAACCAGGCGATGAGTGGAAGACAGCATTCGGCACCCGGTATGGCCAGTACGAACACCTGGTCATGCCCTTCGGCCTTACCAACGCTCCTGCAGTCTTCCAAAGGTTCATGAACGATGTGTTCCGTGACCTACTGGACCGGTTCGTCATCATTTATTTAGATGACATCTTGGTGTATTCATCCTCCCTGCCGGAGCACCATGAACATCTGCGGCAGGTACTTCACCGACTACGCACCCATGGGCTCTACGCCAAGCTGGAAAAATGCGCCTTCCATCTTCAATCAGTGGAGTTCCTAGGGCACATTATCTCACCCCAAGGGACCCAGATGGACCCGAAGAAGGTTGACGCCATTCTCAATTGGCAAGCCCCCCAAAACCGGAAGGATGTCCAGCGCCTCCTCGGCTTCGCCAATTATTACCGCCAGTTTGTTCCCGCCTATGCCGACCTTACCAAACCGTTGACCCGTCTCCTCCGGCCAAAGGAATCTTTCCAGTGGTCTCCAGAAGCGGAACAGGCCTTTGCTACCCTCAAGCAACGCTTCGCCTCCGGTCCCCTCCTGCGTTATCCCGACCCCCGCCTGCCATTCGTCGTGGAAGCTGACGCCTCCAGTGTTGCCATTGGGGCCGTTCTATCTCAGCGGGATGACCCCACCCAGCCTCTGCAGCCGTGTGCGTACTACTCCCGGCAGCTCTCTCCCACTGAACGTAACTACACCATCTGGGAAAGAGAACTGCTCGCCATAAAGACAGCCTTCGAAGTCTGGCGGCACCACCTCGAGGGCGCCCGTCATCCCGTCCAGGTACTAACTGACCACCGGAACCTCGAGCACCTCCAGACGACCCGTCGGCTCAACCAGCGCCAGATCCGTTGGTCCTTGTTTTTCTCCCGGTTCGATTTCAAGGTGTCCTACATCCCACACTCTCAGAACCAGAAGGCAGACGCCTTATCCCGAAGACCGGACTATGCTGCTGCAGCCCCTGATGATGCCCCAAAGACCAGCATCTTGCCGCCTACGGTCTTTGCCGCCACCTCTGATGTGCCCTCGTTTGCGGATGAAATCCGAGCCAGTCAGGCTGCAGACCCCTGGGCTCAAAAACACCTCCAGGAGTTGCAGCAAGGGGCTTCTGGAGATTTGAATACCCGGGATGGTCTCTTGTACCACCGAGACCAACTCTACGTCCCACCAGGGCCCCTGAGAGCACGCATTCTCCACCTGCATCACGATGCCCTGCCAGCTGGGCACTTTGGACAATATAAAACAGCCCACCTACTAACCCGCGAGTTTTGGTGGCCTCGTATTCGAGCCGATGTCAACCGGTACGTGACCTCCTGCGAAGTCTGTCGCCGTGCCAAGAACGTACCAGCCAAACCCTCGGGCCTCCTGCAACCGCTCCCTGTCCCCTCTGGTCCTTGGGAGTTCATATCCATGGACTTCATCGTGGACCTGCCCCGATCGCAAGGCCACACATGCATCTTGGTGGTAGTGGACTTGTTCTCTAAGATGGCCCACTTCGTATCTTGCCCCAAGATCCCCACTGGACCAGACACCGCTCAGCTCTACCTGCAACACATATTCAGAATCCATGGACTACCCAAAGTGATAGTATCCGATCGCGGCCCGCAATTTGCCTCGCGGTTCTGGCAGGCACTGCACCACGGATTAGGGACCAAGGTCCACTTGTCATCCGCTTACCATCCCCAGACCGATGGGCAGACTGAGAGGACCAACGCCACCCTCGAGCAATATCTCCGCTGCTACACGTCCTATCAACAGGACAACTGGGTGTCATTACTCCCGCTGGCAGAATTCGCCTATAACAATGCAATCCATAATGCCACCCAGACTACACCCTTTGCCGCCAACTACGGGTACCACCCACGGTTCTTTCCCCCTGTTGGTCCTGCGTCCGAGGTCCCAGCTGCTGATGACCGCATCCAGGAGCTCCACGCCCTCCACGCCTTGCTCCAGGCTCAGCTTCGGCGTGCTAAGGACGCATACAAGCAAGCCGCAGATCGCCACCGTCAAGAAGGGCCTCCTATTCACGTCGGCGATCTTGTATGGCTCTCCACCCGGTACCTCCGGACTCCTGGCCGTTCCGCCAAACTGACAGACCGGTTCATCGGCCCCTATCCGGTGGAAACCCAGATTAACCCTGTGGCGTTCCGTCTCCGCCTTCCTGCCCACCTCCGCATTCACCCCGTATTTCATCGGTCCCTCCTCCAACCAGCGGCTCCTCCAGATCCCAACCGAGATGCACCATCAGCACCACCACCACCAGTCCTGGTGGATGAAGAGGAGGAGTACGAGGTACAACAAATCTTGGACTCTCGATTGCATCGGGGCCAGTTGCAGTACCTGGTGGGCTGGAAGGGCTACACCCCAGAGGACCGCTCGTGGGAACCGGCCGTCCACGTCCACGCCCCCAACCTCGTCCGGCAGTTCCATACCGCCTACCCGGACAAACCAGGGGTTTTGGGTGAGGGGGGGCCTGCAGGGGGGGATAGTGTCATGCCTGCCCCTGATTCAGACACCATGCCTGACCTGGAGCCAGATGTGGAGGCAGACAGGCAGCCTCAGGAAGACTTGGCTCCTTTAATGGGGAATACTGAGAGTGACACAGAGTCAGTTCTCCAGGAGGTGCCACCTGATCAGGCTTTGCCCGGACAGAGCTCATCCCCGGCTGAATCCCCTCCACCTGTCAGCAGACTGCGTGCCAAATGCAGGCAGCTGTTAAAAGAACGACGGCGTTCAGCGCGTTTACGATACAGAGACCTGAGCCCAGAGTACTGACTGAATCTCAGCCACAGTTAATGAGCTCCTAAAGAGATAACGAGGCAGCTCAAAATATAAGAAGCTGCCGAACGCCGGATGCTTTGTGCTGGCAAAGATTCTCTGTTGTTGACAGGAATTTTGGCACCCTCCTGATCTCGTGAACTAATCTGGCATCTTGAACCTTGGAACCGTGTACCTGGACTTGGATTGGATTGTGGATTTGGACTTGGCATTTTGGACCTACGCTTGACTTCCCGGCTTCTGACTCCCAGCTCTACTTTGTGACTACGGCTTTGCTTCGCCCTTCGGCTAATCTAAAAGGTGATTTATGTGGCTTGACTCGGACTGTTTAGACTACGCTTGTCCCTGACCCCTTGCTTGCAAAGAACTACTGCCTGCACACAGGGCTATTGTGAAATCTGATTCCACCGAGAGGTCCTGTCGTGACACCGGATGACATCAGGGCCCTGCGGGATCTATTACAGTTCCGCAGGGCCTGCAAGATGGAGCTCTTCCGCCAGGCTTTCAAATAGGAGCTGCCATCGGAGAGAAAGTGGATGATACCATCTCTCTGGCCCTGGTGGTTGCACCCTGCTGCCTTGCCCACCTGAGTGATCTGAAGTCACCATCTTGTGTATTTGTAATGTAGGGTTGGTTTTAAAATGTTTTATATTATAAATTTGTTTTATCTGTTTATGTTGTTAGCCGCCTTGAGCTGGTGAAAAACTGGCAAGGCGGGATATAAATGAATAAATAAATAAATAAATAAATAATGTGTAACCATCTTGGTTGGTAAGAATCTTGCCATGCAAGGGGAAGAAGGCCTTTTGGGATCATATATATCTTAAGCCTTTGAAAGGTGGATCCCAAGAAAATCCTTGCCTCAATCCTCATGTGGCCAGTTTCTAAATGAAGAAGGGAATTAGGAACATCGGGGGGGGGGGGGACCTGTAAAATGGCACAAAGAAATTTAAGTTGTAACTTTTCAAGTAAATTCAGATTTGTAGCCAAAATACCAGTAAGGGCTCCATACAGAAGTTGGGGTATTACTTTTGCCTGGAAGAGCTTCAGTGAAGCAGATACATAGAGACCCTCATTAGAACGATAAAATCTCAGTATCACATGCATAGTCCTTTTGGAACACTCTGCTCTCAATTTATAATGTGCAGCATAAGACCCATTTTTCCTGGAATGCAACCCCAATATAAATAAATTTGTTAACCTGCTCAATTTTATTTCCCTTCATTGATCGTACTCTTTTTGGAGGGTGTTTACCAAATACCATTACTTTAGTCTTATTATAATTGATGGAAAGATGTTCTTTTTCACAGTATATGGCAAAACTATCAAGTGCCCTGCAGACTCCTAATGGCATCCTTGATAAAAGGAGCACATTGTTTGCATATAGTAAGACAATATAGGACATGAGCCAAGTTTTGGGGGATGAAAGTCAGTATTTGTCATATGCTTAACCACATCACTCAAATAAATATTGAATAGAAAAGGAGCCAAGAGGCAACCGTATCTTACTGTCTTAAAAGTTTTAAGAGGTTCTGTGAGGAGTCCCTTAGGGAGGAATCATTGTGCAAAGCTTGGATAAGGAAGAGCAACTTTTTGTCCATATTAGTATCCTCTAGTTTTTCACTTAATCATTGCCTAGATATAGAATCGAAGGCCACCCTTAAATCAATAAAGGCAGCATAAACCAGAACTCCATGGTTGATCTTCCTGCACTAAAGCCAGCTTGTTATTTTGGTATAATCTCTTCTTGCTCCAACCAAGTTTCCAGTTTATCTAATAAGTGCTTAGTGTAGATTCTGGTATATGTCCAACAGGTCCTCACTGGAAGTTGTGTTGGAAAATGAGATATATTTCTGAAGATTCTTTGAATTTAGAAAACCCTTTATTTTAGCCCCAAGCTTATCAGCCCATAGGTTCAACCCTAGGAGTATATGTAACCAATGATGACTTTTTAATTGAGGAAAGTAAGATCTGTATACCTAGAGGAAAGTGATCACCATCTAGGTAAGGGATTACCTGGAAGCATTTAACCTGAGGGAGTAAAGAGGTATGGGCCATCATGTAATCAATGGTGTTAATTTTATTACTGATCAAAAAGGTATATTCTCCTGAGTAGTCACCATGACATGCACCGTTAAGAATATGAAGCTCCCATCTGCATGCCAATTTAGCTAGACACAGACCAGCAAAGCTGGCTTTACCATCTTTGGCAGTTCGTCTTCTCCTCCACTTCACGCAGTAAGGAGTTAAATTTATATACTAGATAGGGCCAATTCTGGCATTTAGATCACCTGCCAGTAAAATTTGGGCTTCAGGTTGTTCAGATACCAGGTTTGTTATGTAGGTGTCCAGCTTAGACCAATTTCCTTCAATATCTAATTTTTTTGGTTTCTGGGGGAAAGGTATACATTTATAATAACAAGGCTACCTGCAGTGAGGCAGCAAAAAAACGTCAACCACAGCCAAGGACAGCGTTTCCATATACTTGGGGAACTCCACAGTTATGCACAGAAGATGACTTTATGAATAATAAGTAAGCAAATAAGTAAGTAAGAAAGAGCCTGATGAGGACTGAGCATGCTCATTGCTCTCAAGGAAGCTCAAAATATTGGAGGCAGTTGCACGTCATTTAAAAGAAAACAAAGGAGCTGTAGAAATGGCCTGCTCAAATTCATAGGACTATAAAGCACCTTGGTGGGAGATGTTGGAGACCTTAAAAACATTTCAGTTATATTGCATAGTTCTCTTTTAATTATGTTTTATTCTGTAAAAGCCATGATATTTATTCCATGGCTCCTGGTAAATCGTATCTGCAATCAACATCAATCAAAAGAGTCACATGATTACAGCATGCCCTGCACACTACCCCATAAAACATGCACATGCAATAATATAACGATTTAAAATTAAATATATGATTATACCCAGAGGCTGTGGAGAAAGGTGGGTGATTGTTGGAGCAGACTGACCTGTTACTTCCTTCCCTGCATGAGTACCACAGCTAAGAGTGGAGGAGGGTTTTGTTAATCCAGCTGAGAAGGTAATCCTGTTGGTATGGAAATGGATCTACCTGATGATTTGCTGGTGAGCTGCCTTGCCTGTCCCTCTGAGTTTGATACCATCAATGGCTGTACCACATCTATGCATCAGTTGGAATATGTTCATGAAGAGGAATTTTTGAATACTGGTCATTCCATTCCATTCCACTGATGTTAAACTGAGCACATAGTACTTGCATATTGTTTTAACAAACTGTTGGTTTTGTATTTCTTAACAATCTAACAGTTTAAAATTCATCATTGGCCACATTGGAAGCTATAGAATTCAGTGATAGCACATAAATGTCCAACCGCCCTCAAAAAAAGTGGGATGCAAAAGTGGGGTAGGGGGAAATACAGATTCAACACATTTATCAAATATTATGGGTTGTTACATACAACAAGTAGAATCAGATATATTATCAGATGTATTATATACTTCAAATATAGAAGCAGACAATAAAACATCAATATTACAGTGTTTGGGGCTGAGTTCTCTCTTTAAAAGAATAAACAAGAACTTTCCTAATGTTAGTGATAATCTATTAAGAGAGACTACATCTCTAACAACTGAACAAACTTCTATGCTAAAATTAAATCATCATTAAAACCTGAATATTGTCTTAATCATTTGTCTACATCTAAGTTTTATTCTTACTAAAATTTAAATACTAGTGGAATACTAAATAAAAATATTAAAACTATAATCAATATCTTCATCACCTTTAATATAATATTCAGATAATTCCAAAAAGCAAGTAAAATAAAATAAAATTAGTTATTCCCATAACATGAGTAATAAGCTTGCCATTTCTGCTGAAATTGTTTTTATGGTCTTCTGTTTATATAAATAGTTATTTTTGTCAATATTACGTAGTCAGCTAGTTTTACTTTCCAGATCTCTGCTGTAGGACATTCTTCTGTCTTCCATTTCATTGCAAATATTACTCTGGCAGCTGTCAACATATCTGTCGGTCTTGTGAAGTTCTTTCTATATTGTCTGGTAGGATTCCCAGTAATGTAGTGTCTGGTTTCATTAGGAATTTGGTTTTTAAAATATTTTGAATCTCTTCATTTATATTTTCCAGTATCTTTTCATCTTGATGCAAGTCTACCTTATATGATAAAAAGTGCCATCTACTTTACATTTCCAGCAACCCCCTTTGTAATTCTTGTTCATCTTTTCAATGTCTTTTGGGGTGATGTAAAACATCTTGTACCAATTTTCTATTAATGCTTGGCTAGTGGTAAATCTAATGTCCTTAGTCCATAGGTTTTCCCAGCATTGAAACTGTATTTCCTCATCAAAATTTTGCATCCATTTAATCATTCAGGGTTTAACCTGTTCTTCAAAATCATATTGAAGAAATAATTTGTAAATTCATCCTAATAAATGGTCTTTAGATTGTGAGACAGTATTTTCAAAGTCAGTTAGTTCATTAATAACTCAGTACAGATACCATTTTTTAATCCAAAAGCAATTGAAAATATATCCATCATTTATCTCCTTTCTTTTTTCTTTAATCTCTTGCCACTTCTTGAGGCTACCTTGCAAATTTATCATATTGCCATACATTATAAAACCATTGTTTCTCCTTGTGTGATTGCCATAATAAGCAACTACTGGCGACATTCTTAGTGGAATTGTAGGGCTGATTCTCTTTTGTAGCATTTTCAATACTTTTAATAAGCTATCTCTGATTATATGTCTTTTATCTTGAGTTTTGTTTTGGGTTTTTAATAAGTTTTTTTTTAATTTTTCAAACGCTCAAAACATACAAACACACAAACACATATACATAAAAAGATTGGAGGGTAATATATCAAATAATATCTCTAAAGTTGTTTCTTGAATTATCTAGTTATCAATTTCTATACACAGTGACCTAAGAAGAAAATAATCCAAGTAGTCTGCAGGCTTTTTTATATCGATTTTTTAATCCACAGATAGCTATGTAGTCCATCATCAAGACTGAAAGATTTTAACTTTATCAGTTTTTCATTGGGACTTCTGATCCAGTCCGATATCCAAACTAGCCCAGCAGCTTGGTATTATAATTTGATGTTAGCTATTGCCAAACCACCCCTTTTCTTCTCGTCTTGCAGTACTTTAAATCCTATTATTGGCTTCTTATCTTTCCATACAAACTTATTTATTTGTTTTTCCAGTCACTCAAAGTCTTTTCAGAAATTGAAACTGGAATAATCTGTAACGGCCAAGTTCACCTGGAGCGCATAAATGTTTTAAATGCAGGTAAACATACAAAATATTACCTTTGTCTACTTTGAAAGGCCTGCAAACCACTTTGTTTAAAATTTCGTTGTGTTTTAATTGCTATTTTACAAGTTATTCCATTGTTGAAATTTAAAAGTTTGTCCCATTAGGATGACCATAGTCCGTCGCTGGACAGACTAGGACTTTTTATACTGAGGAGGGAAAGCAGAGTAGAATGGAGGAACAAAGATGGAGGAGAAAGTAGAGCAGGGGGCTGTAAGAGGGACAAAAGAATAAAACCTGATGTTAGGAATCCTGCCTTGTGTTGTCTCCTTGCCTACATTATGCCACAAAACACTTCCTGACCATGGTATTAATCAGGGGTCATTTCCTAGAAAAAGAGGTGCAGGAGCTCATTAGCATAACTCTTTTGCATAACTCATTTGCATATGCTACACCCCCTAACATACCGGAAGTGTGTCAGAAGGCAACACCTACCCCTCAGGCTCCACTCCACAGGTGAGTGAAACTGACCTGCTCTTCCTCCATTCCCTTCCCCATCCAATACTTGGTGCAATAAAAATAAGCATAAAGAACACACCCTCATTCTCTTCCTGCTCCCTTGAAACCACCAGGTTTCAAGTAGACTTGAGATACCCAGGACATGTGCACCACCCATCCCTTTCCCTTCCCCTCCCCACAACAAGACACCCTGGCCGAGGACAGACTGGCAATCTGAAGCGGGGCAGGCACACTTCGCAAACGGAGGAAAGGAGCTCGTTCAGACATGCGCATCTGCCCATCGGCTCCGTTGCGTACTTACCCGTCTCCCAGCCGCTTTCCTTCCGCTTTACCCGGACACCGGGTAAAACCGGTGTTCAGGGGCCTTCCTCCGCATGCCTCCCGCTTCCAAACAGTGTGAACTGGAAGAAGCGGGAGGCATCCGGAGGAAGTGTGAACGCACCGGCAAAAGTTTTGCGCATATGCGCATATGCGCATATGCGAAAAACATCAAAGGAAAACAAAAAAAAAGTGCAGCGGCACGCGCGAGCCCCGCGTGCTGGCTATGCGGCAGTCTGAACTCTCCGTGGCAGTCTGAATGCTCCGTATCGCCGCTGATCCGCATTGCTCTGGCCAGTGTGAACGGCCAGCTCCGTGAGTTTTTTCCCCCGCTCCAGTTCCCTCCGCTTTGCCTCCGCTTCAGATTGCCAGTCTGTCTTCGGCCCCTGTGAGGTAGGTGGGGCTGAGAGAGGTCTTTTGAGAACTGCTCACGAGAGAACAGCTCTGCGAGAACTTGTGACTGGCCCAAGGTCACACCAGCAGCTGCATGTGGAGGAGTGGGGAATCAAACTCGGTTCTCCCAGATTAGAGTCCAACTCCTGACCACTACACCAAACTGATGGGGTGGAAGCTGCTGAAGGGTTGGTGAAATTTCTCCAGTACGTCTGTGCCATGTGCCCAGATAAAAAATGGTATACTTAGAAAATTTATATGCCACCTTGAGCAAGTTTCTGGAAAAGCAGCACACAGTCATAAAAGGAACAATGATAAAATTATCAGTATTAAAACAAAATATTAAAAACAATAAAGACCCTAGCAGGGCTTTCCCCGGGGCGCTGCACCTCTGCACTGCTCGGGGAAGCCGAGGAGGGGGCGGGGCTTGGTCATGTGCCCGCCCCCTGGGCTCCTCACTCCCGGAGCTGCGCTCCTGAGCGCTCCTGCTCCAACAGACCCCTGGTATTAATGTATGTAAAACATGACACTCAGGATATTCTCCTGCAATTTACCAAAAGTCATGAACTAATTCAAATAATTCAACATCTAAGCTTTCCTTTTACCTACTTAGCTCGACTGCCCAAGGAGATCAGAATAGCTATGCCAGCAACAGCTGGACGGGTCAAGCATCCTGAGCCTGCCAAGTCCCAAAATAATCTCAGAGCATATCAACTACTGGCATTCGACAATCAGGAGCTGGCAGAGAAGGTAGGGAAAGAAGAAAGAGCCTGTCCAGAAAAATTCAGTTTTATTTGCGACCCAGAAGAAGGAGGGTAAAGATGGATAGACAAATAATTTTTTAAGAAAATTACCATTGCTAAAAACTGACAACAAAAGAAGCAGAGTCTCTGTGAAAATTATGTTCAGCGGCACTCACAGTAAGAAATCCAGAACAAATAGGCAGATTTCTATGAGAATGTGTAGCTGGTTTTCTGCAGAGAAGATCTAAAATGAAATCACAGAGCCATTTATTTAAAACCGACAGCTCCTATATCTGACCCATCCATTCATCTTATTTCACCAAGGAAAATAAAGCTGTTTTTAGGTTTCATGGAAAAGGGACGAATGAATTACCTGTCTTGGAAGGATTGCAACCGCTGAATTGTTTCCCAAATTCTAATCACCTGGGTCTTTTCAAATTCTTCACAGGGATCAGATAGGAGAAGGGAGTTCTTTGTTTTACCACAATGTACTTGAATAAATTTTAAACATGAAATATTTTATTTATTTACAAAATCTAGAACCAGCCCTCATCAGGGTCACCAAGGTGGCTAACAGTTTAAAAACATACATAATAAAAACACATCTTAAAAACCATTACAACTGTCGTCTCTGTGCTGGCTCCCTGGCAGTCTTGGGCCCTTGGCTGTGCTGAAAGGGGGGGGGGGTTACAGTGTGTCACCTGGGGCCTCAGATGTCAAGGGTGCAGGGGAGTTACATCACCCCTGCTGTCTCTTCCCTCCTCAGGCTCACCCTGCTGCCAACAGGCCCTCTCTCTGATTCCCACTTGCAGCATCCGCTCCGCCTTTCAGCTCCTCCCCAGCCCCAGCATGCTCGCCCCTTTTTATTCCTCTTTTAGCATACTCCACCCCGCCTCCTCTCTTCTATCATGCTCCCTTTTGTCCACCCTTCTGTCAATCTCCCCTTCACCCCTCCTCATTGGGTAATCCCCTAGTCCCCCCTGTCCCTTGGTCCTGCCTCCTTTCCTCCCCCTCTGCCTTCTTCTTGAACAATAGGGGGGCCCGGGCTCCACCCTGCGCTATTCGCTCAGTCAGGTCCTCAGCGGTCTTCTCCAGTGTTGCAGGTAGGGTCCTCCATCGCCCCCAACTGGCCTCAGATGAAACGTGGGCAGGGCTGGGCACATCCTGGCATCTCCCCTGTCCTCTCCTAGCTTGGCACGCTCCTCGGGGGCTTGGGTCACCAGTCCTGTCCCCAACTCCAGGCTTCTGACGCTGGGCCCTCGTGAGGCAAGTCGCCACTCACCAAAAGAGAAGTGGGTCTGAGCAGCTCCACTGTTGGGCCAGTGAGGCTAGGGTTGTTGTGGCAATGGCTCAGCGCAAGTCCGGGCAGCTCCATTGTCAAAGCCTCAGGCCCTGGGATGCTGTGACAGTGCAGCTCGACGTCCTGACCATCTTCTGCCCTGGGCCTGTCCCTCATGAGTCGGCATTGGGGATGGGTTGTAGCTCTGTGCCAGGACAACAAAAACAAAAACACATCATTCAAACAATTAAAACAAAGTTCAGATACATGTCGTGTACAATGAAATACACATACATAAAGCCAACAGTTAAAAACAGGACAGGAAGAAGGGATCATTGAGGGACCACTAAATGAAACAAAAGTGTTCACCAGCTAGTGGCAGACAGCAACAGAAGGGGACAGGCGAGGCTCCCTGGAAGAAAGTTCCAGAGTTTTGGTGCCACAACCAAGAGGGTTTTCTCCTGAGTTGCCACCCACCTAATTTCAGAAGGCTGGGGCATGTGAAGCACGGCATTAGAAGATGACCACAATGGTTAGGCAGGTTCATAAGGGATTAGATGGTCCTTCAGGTATGCTGTTCCATGTTGGTCTTTAAAGGTCATGCAGGTCTTTAAAGGTCATCACTGATAGACCAGGTAGCAAGGTCTAATATTAACAGCAGGGGTCCGTTGGAGCAGGAGCGCACAGGAGCGCAGCTCTGGGAGTGAGGAGCCCAGGGGGCGGGCACATGACCAAGCCCCGCCCACTCCTTGGCTTCCCCGAGCAATGCAGAGGTGCAGTGCCCCGGGGAAAGCCCTGCTAGGGTCTTTATTGATTTTAATGTTTTGTTTTAATATTGATAATTTTATCATTGTTCCTTTTATGACTGTGTGCTACTTTTCCAGAGACTTGCTCAAGGTGGCATATACATTTTCTAAGCATACCATTTTTTATCTGGGCACATGGCACATAAGTACTGGAGAAATTTTACCAACCCTTCAGCAGCTTCCACCCCATCAGTTTGGTGTAGTGGTCAGGAGTTGGACTCTAATCTGGGAGAACCGGGTTTGATTCCCCACTCCTCCACATGCAGCTGCTGGTGTGACCTTGGGCCAGTCACACGTTCTCTCAGACCTGTTCTCTCATGAGCAGTTCTCAAAAGACCTCTCTCAGCCCCACCTATCTCAGAGGGTGTCTTGTTGTGGGGAGGGGAAGGGGAAGGAATGGGTGGTGCACATGTCCTGGGTATCTCAAGTCTACTTGAAACCTGGTGGTTTCAAGGGAGCAGGAAGAGAATGAGGGTGTGTTCTTTACGCTTATTTTTATTGCACAAAGTGTTGGATGGGGAAGGGAATGGAGGAAGAGCAGGTCAGTTTCATTCACCTGTGGAGTGGAGCCTGAAAGGTGGGTGTTGCCTTCTGACACACTTCCGGTATGTTAAGGGGTGTGGCATATGCAAATGAGTTATGCTAATGAGCTCCTGCACCTCTTTTTCTACGAAATGACCCCTGATTAACAGTATTAATGCCATGAAATGTTACACATTAGAAATTACAGCTTATGCTAGCTTCTGACTGAAACTGCTAACTGACCATGGTGTCTCAAATTATTTTCAGTTTCTCTGTGCAGTATGAAGAAATCAGGATATGCTAACCGCAAGCTGCAAGGCTTGTGAGCTTGCAGCAAAACCACAAGTCTGGTACTAGTGATATAGATGCTTATTTAGAAGAAGATATTTAAGGGACTGGGAACTTCTAAGAAGTAAAAGGTCAAAAGTGTATATTTGGTAAAATGTATGCTTGCCACTGCATTTGCTTAGCAAAGATTAATCCATAATTAGGTATAAGGGAAATCAAATGACTATGATGTAATGGGGCATCTGCGCATGCCCAAGAATGGCTTTAAGAAGTGAATGTTAACACAAAGCTACAAACTCTTTGGGTCCTTTGCCGCCCAGGGGGTCTCCCTTCATTGCAATAAAGGTTTTGGTCTGCTTTTGGAAATCCCAATTGGCTGTGTTCATATTTGGACTTTGACACACCAGGCGACAGACCTATTTGGGTAAGATCACCAGCAACTTGAACTGTGCTAAGAAACAGATTGCTGGGCCACACAGACCAAAGACCCAGGAGCTAAGCAACAGTCCCCCAGCCCCACCTTCTGAAAGCTACCCTCCAGGGTACCTCCCAGTCCCAGCCTAAAAAGGCTGTCCAGAAGGATACCGCGATCAACAGTATTGAAAGCTGCTGAGAGGTTCCGGAGAATCAACACAGTTGCATACCTTCTGTCCATTTGTAGGTGCAGGTCGTCCAGCACAGATACCAAGTCTGTCTGAGTCTCATAACCAAGTCTGAAACAAGACTGGAAAGGGTCCAAAAAATCTGCTTCAGGTATTAACTGTACTATAGATGGTCTTCCTGGTAGGGAAGGCACCATAGTTTAGCCTGATCTTCAGGTTCTCAGGGGGATATAGCTGGGAGAGGTAAACCCCTCCCCCAGCCATGTCTCAGTGATACATGCCATGTCAGTGTTCTTAATCAGGATGAATCCTGGTTGGCTGCTTTTTTCCTGTGACTGACCTGGCACTTAACAGCAGTATTTTATAGCTCCATGGGTTGTTGATACAGTTTTCAGAATCACCTTGGCTGGAAAGAAAATCCAGCCCTGAGCCTGCCTCGGCAGGGAGGGTGGGATATAAATTAAATAAATAAATAAGTAGGTCTGTTGTCCCTTTACTTTACCTGGCCATCTCTTCTCACACCATTATACCGAATCTAATAATTCTCCCACAACCAACTCTAAAATCTAATATTTAATATAGATATAAAAATTTAAGATTTAGATTTGGGTGTTTTATCAGTAAAGGGAAACACGAATCAGATTATTTAATATCAGGATCAGAGCTAATTAAATAAGGAAATCAATCTATTTCCATGTGTTTCAGTGGGAAACCCATTTCCTGATATAACTTTCTTCCTCCACTCAACTGGGATGAAATGTTTAACAAATACATCACTCACCCCGTAATCCTTCCCTCCAGATTTCAGGCAGGTAGGAGATAGCATCCCAGTTTCTTTCATTATTTTCATCAGGGATGAATTCGTATGATTATTTTAATTTCTTTAGATTTTGTATGTTGTCACTGTCATCAGGTTTGGGCCATTTTGTTTTCATTTATTCTTTTTTCCCCCTGAGTGGCAGAAAGTGGTAGCCCTGTACATAGAAATGCCCATCTATATTATCCTGTTTGGAGGAAAAACTAGCTAACTATTCTGTTTGAACAAGGTCCCTGTCAGTCACATGACAAAAAAAAATCACTGCTTCTGCTTGTTGCACCCTTCCTCAGCCCAGGAAAGAAGAAACCAGCCAGAGAGTCACTGGAATAACTGTCAGAATAGAAGAGTTCCACCTCCTTTTAAATCCTGGAAATAATTAATTTTGGAGTGGAAACTTTTACTTTAGTATATTAGTGAAGTTCTAAGGACAATATTGGAAGACCATTTGTGTGTGTGTGTGTAAAGTGCTGTCAAGTCTCAATTGACTTATGGCAACTCCAGCAAGAGCTTTCTAAGGCAAGTGAGAAGCACAGGTGGTTGGCCATTGCCTTCCTCTGCAGAGTTTTCTTTAGTGGTCTCCCTTCCAAGTACGGACCCTGCTTAGCTTTCAAGATCTGACAAGGTCAGGCTATACTATGCTGCCTTCCCTGCCAGGAAGACCATCTATAGTACAGTTAATACCTGTTTTGATGCAGAATGTAGGAGAGAGTTGCATAAATAAAATACTGATATTCTGACCAATTTAGTCTATAAAAATCAAACACATCTCTTCCCTTACAGTATCCTGGGGCTTATATTATCACTAGGAATAAGGGCCATTGTGGAAATAAATACAAGGGGCTCTAGAAAAAGGCTTTGGGGGGAGTGCTCTGGCCTTGGGCACTCAGTGTCAATTTGTTGTGGCGACCTCAGCAGGGTATAATGACACAGAGGCCACCATTTTCTCCAGGGGAACTGATCTCTGCTACCTGAAGAGCAGTTGTAATTCTGAGTGATCTCAAGCCCTCATCTGGAGACTGGCAACAGTGGTTCCCCAAGAGGGAATAGCTGGTTTGGAGGGCAGAGACCATGGCATTCTACCTGTCTGAGGTCCCACCCCTCCTCAAACCTCACCCTCTCCAGGTTCCATTCCTCAAATATCCAGGAATTCCCCACCTGGAGTTGGCAACCCTATCTACTTCCCAGCCAATTATCAGCTTACTTTTGTTTCTCTCTCGTTGTTCAGCTTTCCATCTCTCCCCCACTGCAGCC
The DNA here is from genome assembly GCA_029233225.1 of Lepidodactylus listeri. Classification (NCBI taxonomy): domain Eukaryota; kingdom Metazoa; phylum Chordata; class Lepidosauria; order Squamata; family Gekkonidae; genus Lepidodactylus; species Lepidodactylus listeri. The sequence continues at coordinate 103,488,429 of JARCFY010000008.1, forward strand.
TCTACCGTGCTCTGAAGCCCTGACTGCCATGTCACATTAGCTGTCATGGGGGGGGGCATCTCATCAGGGTATAAGGAAACAGAGTCCACCATTTTCTCCAGGGGAACTGATCTCTGCCATCTGGAGAGCAGTTGTAATTCTGAGTTATCTCCAGACCTTACCTGGAGATTGGCAACAATAGTTTCCTTGGCTGGGAGGAAAGGATAGAAATTTAAATAAAGCAATTTCCCAGGAGGAAAAGTAGTCTTTATCTGCAGTGGGGACCAAAGCAGCTTACATCATTCTCCTCTCCCCCTTTTGACTTGCACAATTATCCAGTGAGGTAGGTTAGGCTGAAAGTCTGTGACTGGTCCGAAATCACCCACTCAGCTTCTACAGCAAGAACCTGGATCTAGCAGACCCTGCTCTGAAGCACTGATTCCTATGCCTAGGGTTGCGAACCTTCAGGAGGAGCCTGAAGATCACCAGGTATCACACCTGAACTCCAGACAACAGATCTTTCCCACCCAGAGAAAATAACTGCTTTGGAAGGTGGACTTAATGGCATTCTGTTCAGATGAGGTCTCTCCCCTCCCCAAACCCTGGATTCCATAGACTCTAAGAGAAAATATCCAGGAATCTCCCTACCTGGAGCTGGCAACCCTAGTCAGGACTGGCCCCAATGAGTTCCTCACAAAGGCCTGTGAAGGGTTTCCTTCCTTTGTCTGAACCAAGCTTGGTTGCCTACTTAAAGGGAGTGCTTGGAGCTGGAAGGCACCCAACTCCCGGTCTCCATGTGGAGACTGGGTACGGGACACTTTCTAGCTGGCTCCGTGCGTTTAAAGGGAGAACATCCCCTTTAAGTGCACAGAGCTGGAAGGTGTCCAAATATTTCCACACCCAGAGTTGGCAGCCCTACTTACGTATCTCTTAGAGATACAGAGAAAGCAATTCCACCAATAAAATTATGTATTCACATCATCTATACACCATCTTTTTGATATTACATCTGAGGCAAGGTAAAGTTTTGAAGGCTATCAATTACAAACAGCCAATAAAAAGATAATAAAACAGATGCATAATCAAATCCAGCTGCTCAGTTCCTAAAATATCAACCTCCAAAGGCCTGGTCGAATAAAAAGAGTAACAGTTTGCCTGCAAAAGGAGGCAACTAAAGTGGACAACTGGACAATGGGAGAGCATTCTACAACCCAGCTTCAGTCAACAGGAAAAGCCCTGATCCAAGTGAAGGCCAATGGCAAAGTCTATATTTAGGGCAGGTTCAGCCTGAATAGTCCAGCTTAGCCTGAGTTTGCCAGAGCCTGAAACCTAAGCATGGTTGGCTACAGTTAGTACATCAGTGGGAGACCACCAAGGAAGAGTGGCATTGCTATGAGGAGGGAGGCAACAGCAAATCACTTCATCTCTTGCCAGGAGCTCCCTATGGATTGGATCCAGGGCTATTTTGGGGCAGGAACGCACAGGAATGGAGTTCCGGCTGGCTCCTGAGTTGGCCACACCCAGCAGGAACTCATTAGCATAATAGGCCACACCCAACAGCAGAAACTCATTAGGATTGGCTACATTAGGGGTATGTGGCCTAACATGCAAATTAATTCCTGCTACAAAAAAGCCCTGGGTTTTGACAACAAACAAGGTAAACAGAATAAGAAGCAAAAGGTGGGTGTGGCTGGATGACCACTCTTCTGGTAACATGGGGATGTGGCCTAATATGCTAATAAGCTGTGCTGTCATGGGTGTGGCCTAATATGCTAATGAGTTCCTGCTGTTGGGTGTGGCCTATTATGCTAACGAGTTCCTGCTGGGCTTTTTCTACCAAAAAAAGCCCTGATTGGATCAGTTGTGACTCTACGTCACATTCTTCTCTCAATTCTAGGCCACAGTCCTGAACATTGGAGACCCCAAGACCAGGCTATCAGAGAGCCAGTAATGGATAGTGTACTGGAATAGGATCAGGCCTATCTTCAAACCTCCATTCCACCATGAACCCAGCGTGGTATAGCAGTTACGTTAGACTGCTGAAATAGGATCTGGGTAGTGGGGTTTACTAATGGTTACTGGACAACTTTAAGGTAAGCACTCTCTCACAGCCTAGCCTACTCCACAGATTTGTTGTGAAGATAAAATGGAGTGGAGGAGGACCACATGCCTTGCCCTCAGCTCCTTAAAGGAAGGGCAGGATAAAAAAATTACTAGATAGGCTTAGCTGAGCCAAATTGGAAAGTCTGCAAAAATGTATTTCAGACTTTTACTATAAATCTGAGCATCAAGCCAGATTAACTAAAAGATTATCTCCCACTGGCTGTGTTTCAAGACATTTCTGGCCTGCTTTTAACAGAAATGAGCCAAGAATCCAATCACAAATGCATCAAGTTGGATCCAACTCATGATTTTGAGTAGAATTTAAGTTTGTGTATAGAAAATTAATTGGAAACTCTTGGGTGAGTGTTTACAATTATATTTACTGCCACAGAGAAATTTTAAAGATGAGTAAACAACGTGACGTTTCTCCTTGATTTTGTTCTATTGCCTCACACCATTTCCTTTCTGAGCAGGCTGATTTTATCCCATTTGCTTCATTTTAATGCCATCTGTACAGATTATGAAACAGGAACTTTAAAAAGCTGCCAGATACCCAGGTTCTAAAAATGCATCATTTATCCAGTCAGGTTTCCTACCCTTGCACATGTGGCACTGCTCCATCCAATTCCAAACTGTGCAGCAATAAACGCACAATAAACACACACGTGTGTGTTTCAGTGACCTCACTTTTCATGTCTCATTGTCCCAATCACCATTCTTAAGTGTTACTGCTTAACAACCCTGCACATTTCATTAACAAAAGTCACATTTTGCAAAAAGCTGAAATTCCTTATTGCATTTCAGGTTTGTTTTCGTGAGTGTTAAAAAGCTTACCCTATTTCCCCCACAGTAGCTGAAACTGAAAATCAACACATATACATTGTTTCAATGCAGGATTTTTGTTAAACCTTCTTCACCTTCACTATCATTGACTCCATTTACCTACAGTATTGTGCCTATGGAAATTAATGGGATTTGAAGAAGAAAAAGAGAAGAAGAGATTGGATTTATACCCCACCCTCCACTACCCCAAGGGAGTCTCAGAGCGTCTTACAAACTCTTTTCCCTTCCCCTCCCCACAACAGACACCCTGTGAGGTAGGTGGGGCTGAGAGAGCTCTTTCCCAAGCTGTCCTTGAGGGAACAGCTGGTACAGAGCTATGGCTTGCCCAAGGTCATCCAGCCAGGTGCAAGTGGAGGAGTGGGGAATCAAGCCCGGTTCTCCCAGATTAGAGTCCGCGCACTTAACCACTACACCAAACTGGCTCTCAAAGAAGAAGAGATTGGATTTATATCCCACCCTTCACTCACTTAAGAGTCTCATGACATTTGGTTGATAATGTCATGGCAGTACATCTGATTTTATGATCCTTTAATTGCTCATTTTAAAAAGTTGTATGGCTCACCACAGAAAATCAAATTAAAGGGTGGGGGCAAATGAGGGAAATGGACAGTGAGGGCAAAGAAGGAAAATGATGCTGAAATGTAGCAGCAAAAGGAACAAATGGGTGCCAAACAGCACTGATACAATGTGAATATGTGGCAATGTAATTTTATTTTGGTCATATGCTTATCTGTATTGACAGTGATAATTTCAAGGATATACTGAAGTTAGAAGCATTCATGGCAGCCCTACAAATTTTATGCTAGACTTATCAATTCACCATAATTACTCAATTCAGTTTACCTTCTCCGTAGATGATGGATATAATTCACAACAGTCCATTTTTTCATCATGGGTGCAAAACTATTTTAAGGGCCATCACATCTGATGATGCCTACACAGCACAGATATAGGTAGCTGTTACTATATATATCCCTAGCAAAAAAAAAAAATCACAAGAAGAGGGCATAGCAACAGCCGTACAGCTTATAGTGACACCAAGGATGGTCTTAGCTACAGGGCATCCAAGGTAGGGTTGCCAAGTCTTCAGTACTCACTGGCGGGGGGGAGTCCTCCTCCGGCCGGGAGTTTCCCCGGCACGCACCGGAAGTGACGTCAGCACGTTGGGGGCATTGCCAGGGCGACGCTCTGGCAATCGCCCCAAAACTCTATGGTATCATAGAGTTTGGGGGCGATTGCCAGAGCATCGCCCTGGCAACGCCCCTCAATGTGCTGACGTCACTTCCGGGTGACGTCATTGCGTGGGGGAAGTCGTCCTGGCTGGACGACTTCAGGGGTGGGGTTCCCCCCGCCAGCTGAATGCTGGCCGGCGGATTGGGAACCCCTTTAGCGGGGGATCCCCCGCCCCCCGGGCTGACTTGGCAGCCCTAATCCAAGGCAGCTTTTCTGGGCTTTGGACTGTGCTCCCCCCGATTGCCCACAGGCTTGCCTCCCCATGGAGGAGGAAAGAACAGGAGGAGCTGGCAGCCTGCATGCCTGCTCCTCTAGGGCTCAGGCAGTTAGCCAGCTTGGTAGCACCACATGTGCCCACCCACTCCATGGCTCAATAGTTGCTGTGCCTACCTGCCTAGCAGGAGCTGAGGGCCAGCCCTTGCTTGAGCCTGGGGTGGCCTAGGCAGTGGTGGTGGAAGAGATCTTAGACCTCTGCTCAGGGCCTGAGAATCACTAGGAGTGACATGGACAGTTATCAAACACGAAGTGGCATAACAATAACACCCTTGTGTTAGCCATACATGGAAGGAGCCAACTTTGTCCATAGATGCTCAAGTGCCTTTTACTAACCTGGGTCCCCCCCACCCTCAAGTTGTGCCCTTTCCCACAGAGAAATTATTTTGCCACAGTTACATATGCAAGCATGTCTGCTCTTTAACTAGTAAACTAATATACAAACTATGCATTTGGAAGATACTACTCTTACAAGAATTATGTATCTTGGGTTTGTAGAAAAATGTCTTAATAAGGCAATGCCAACTTTTCAGTGGGAGGGGCCCAAGGTTGAGGGACAGAGCATCTGCTTTGCCCACATAAGGTCCAAGGTTCAATCCTTGGCATCTCCAGTTAAAAAGATCAGGTTGCAGGGTGAGTGTTAAGAACATGCCTGCAATGGTACAGCCCATTCTACATCCTCACAATTCTGCCACATTCTACTGCATGCACAGACGAGGCCTCAGTCATGTGCACTTGTGAGCATTTAACCAACACAACAAAAGAAGTGAACTTGATATGGAAATTAGCAAAATTCTTGCTGGGATGTATCTTATGAATGCACAGATCCACATGTGTGCATCAAGATTTCTATTTTGTAATGTTTTACTCATGCAAACATTGCACAGAGAGAGACATGCAACTGTGCTAAAGACTCAGTACTTTTCCATTTCTGGAATTAATTTCAGAATTTCTCCCGGTTATACCAAAATTTAAAAGGGACAGAACAGCAATAAGAACAATGCAGAGCAATCTGCTCACCCCAGAGGTTTAGGCACCTAAGTCCACACTGCATAACATGGCCAAGCCAGAGTTCCTCTGAGCTCTACCAGTCGGAGTATGTAGCAAATCTTCAGCAGAACATGTTTTAGAAGAGGAAATATGCCTTTTAGTCACAGCTTTTATTCTGAGTGTCAGTCTAATTTTTAGGATGCTGAATGTTAGCTGAAGCCCACTGGAAAGGTCTTCGACACGCTCCACTGGAGCAAGGTTGTGCCAACTCCCATTTAGCAAGAGATGTTCCTTGTTTACTTTGACCTAATTGTTTTCAGCGTGTTTTCACAGTTGAACCAAAGTATTTTGACTACATAGTGAACAGAGTAGTTTTAGCATACATTTGCTTGTGTATGAGCTCCAGTTACCAAACTAGATCTTCAGAGACATTAAAGAAAAATCAGAGAAAATTCAATCTTTGCCAAAGTAATGTTTGAACACTGAAATGATCTTGTTTGTAATGTTCCATCACTACTGAACTGAGCACCTTGATCACCCATTTCTTTGCTTGTGATAAAAATGTGCAGTATTTTGAGCAGTTGTGTGTATATACAGAGCAGCATGTGGTAAGATCAAGAAACTATGTTCATCTATAGAGACACAGGATGGGTCTCTATAGATGAACATAGCTTCAGGGGATATTAGTATTGGCATAATAAGACTCACAGCCTGTGAGCACATGGAGCTGTCAATCTAGATGACAGGTAACAAAGAACAGTGGGTCATATGACTGAGCTGGTGACTCTATACAAGGACATGTACGGGCATGCTCAGAAGGAGTGACAGTGACTAATCACTGGACAATGACTCAGCAGCAAGCTCATTGGACAATGGGCTGCTCTGATACGTATATAGCTGGATGGATGTGATGCTAAGTTCCCTCTTCTCTCTGTAATGTGTGTCTGGAGAAGCACTTTGCTGGTGTGAGCCAGGATATACCTCACTTGTACAATAAAACTGTATATACACTGTATATGGTGTCGTGCAGTTGTCTGGTCTCATAGACTGGAGTCTCCTCTGCTGGTGCTGTTGAGCACGCCACAAACTCCAACAAGTAGGTGTTGGTCTGCAGTACAACAGCTGGATTTGAGTTCAGTAGCACCTTAGAGACCAACAATGTTGTGAGGCAAAGCACCTTGGCTCCCCTCAAGGGTTAACCAGAGTCTTAGGAGGCCTGCTCCAGCTCACAGGCGTTCATAATTAGGCCTTTCTGCTGACATAATCCTTATCTCTTCCAAGGCCAGATTCAAGAAGGTGATAATTGATTAATTGTGAGGACCTGTACTCAGCTGGGTAACTAGATGGGAGGAGGAATCAGGAGTGGATGTTAACACCTCTGGATAATTCTATCAAGTGAGCTCTCTCATTGGGTTTGAGAGAATACTGGGGGCAAAGAACTATAATTAGGTTTTGGGCCAGAGGGAAGCCATATTAACTTTATGTTTTACCCAAACTGTTGCTCTATCTATGTTGTGCTACACTGTGATGAACAGCTGAATAGAGAATTCTTAAGCATCTAGCTTGGACACTTGTATTCTAAGAAGGTGTGCCATCTAATACCAGGTATTGAATGTATTAGATAGAATGTTAACTTTGTTGTTTTCTTGCTGTTGAACTGCAGTGACTTTTACATAGTGATATCTTGTTTTTAAAAATATATTCAATAAACCTTTATACATTTTTACAAAGGTCTGTTTACTTGTGTGCACATAATCTCAGGGACCCACAGGCCCGGGTGCTGCTCACTTACAAAAGGAGTGGTGAATTGTGGGGGGGGGGACACCCTCCCAGGCTTTGGTTCTTGACAAATGTTTTCAGAGTATAAGCCTTCAAGAGTCTGACAAGGGGAGCTTTGACTCTGAAAAGCTTATACTGCTGGTCTCCAAGGTGCTACTGGACTCAAATCTAGCTGTTCTACAGATGAACAGGCACAGTTAAGCAGGTGGGATCAGCTTGCCTCTCAAAAATGATAACTGACTTTTACATGTCAAAGTAACTGAGTTGCAGCCTCAATTGCATGGGAGGGGGCTGGTGCTCTTTCCAGGGGTCCTTGCAAGAGGTGAAGCTCCCCCGTCCTTCATCTGGTCATAATGGTAGACATTTTGCTAGCCTAATAAATGGGGAGAGATCTTATGCCAGTGATACTTAATCAGTAGCTCAAGAGCCACCTACAGCTTTCTGACATAACACTTGTGGCTCTGATGAGGGTCTTTGTGGCATTTGCCCTGTATTTCAGGAAAACAGGCAACAACCCTTCCTCCACCCTTCTCTACAGCCTCTGCACTTTCATCCCAGTACCTAGACAGCTGCTGGGAAAAGAGAAAGCTGGGTGCAAAGAAGTGACAGCAAAACCATTATCAAAACCATCACAGCCACTGTGGCATAGTGATTAGAGTGTTGGACTAGTATTTGGTACACTCATGTTTGAATCCCTGGTCTGCCATGGAAGCTTGCAGGGTGACCTTGGGCCAATCAATTGCATTGGACCAAATAAATAACCTTTTTTGAAACACAGGTAGAGAAATGGGAAAGAAATGCACTTCAAAAAAGGTTATTTATTTGGTCCAATGCGATTGTAAAATGAGCTACATTGGGATGTCCATGGCTCCTTTAAATCTGATAATTAGCTTTGACTAGGAGTGAGGAGATTTGGCATCCTGCGGGACCTTTTACCATTCCACAGGGCCTGCAAGATGGAGCTCTTCTGCCAGGTTTTTAGTTAGAGCAGCAGACATCCCTCCCTCTCTACTGGGCCTCCACTCAGTGGGTCAGAAATGTATTACCATCCAAGGACCGAAACTTGAAAGAGATGGCATCTGTGAGGCTTTAACTATAACTTGTACCAGATGAATGTTGTTCTATTTTATTGACATTTTAATTTTTGTATATTGTTTATTATATTTGATGGAACCCATCCTGAGCCTGCTATTCGGGGAGGGCAAAATATAAATTCAATTAAAAAAAATAAAAAATAAAGGTGGCCCATTCTACAAGGAGTCTCAGAAACAGTCACGGACCTGGATTTAAGTGGACTCTGATGAGCCACCCCGTTTCCCTGCTCATGCAGAGCAGAGGACCATACTCAACCAAGTGATGTATCCTGATACAACCCAAGCAAAATGAAGCCAGGAAAGGCTCTGGAATGCGTTCAGAGCCCCAACGACCCAAGATGATTTGGCCATGCTCCATAATCACTTGATTGATTGATTGAATTTCTATTCCACCCTCTTCTGGACAAGGGTCTCAGGGTGGGTTACAGCAGACAAATAAAAACAATTAAATCATAATTATAATTAAACCCTATAAAAACCCAGAGGACATAGGTCACAAGATGGCAAACAGACAGACAGTTTAACAAATGCTCCCAAATGTTCCCTGTATGTGTGCCCAAAATAGATCAAAGTACTGGGCAAGTGGGCAGAAGCCACCACCAATGGCTCAAGTTGATATAATGGAGCAGGGGAGCATCACCAGGGTTGCAAGTTAGAGGGGGCACTCTAACAAAGGGAAGGACCCTCAGACACTGGAGCCCTGGAACAAGAAGGAAGACAGAAGAATCTTCCAAACAAGGTCTCTAGCAATGCCCACATAGCCCTTCAGTGTTAGCATGTGTAACCTTGACAGCAGAGAGCAAGTGAGCTACGTGGCTTTTGAGCCTTAGGATAGTGAGGATGATCTCATCTGAGCAGACACCAAAACAAGGCCCAGGGGAAAAGGTTGGTGACCAGCTATAAATCACCTGACAGTGGGGAATGTGAGAAGTTATTTTTCTGGATTCAACTCCACATTCCCCACCTCCTTGAAAGGAAAACCAGAGAGTCCTGGTTACATGTGGCCTCCTAGGTCTGTCTCTCGACTGCCAGGCAGGAAAGGAAGGAGATGGCCCATTGCATGTAGAACTGCTGCTGAACAGTGAACCTTTTGGAACTGGATTGGATTGTCCCTCCACTGCAGTCACCTTGCCAGTAGAGAGAGTGAAATAGGCCTGACTAAGGACTGAGCCATCTAACAAAGGGAAGGCCCACAGAGGACGGGACAAAGAAAGGGGAAGAAGAAAGACACTCTCAAACAAGGTCCTTAGCCACACCCCCAGTGCCCATGCAGCCCATCACTGTCACCTTGATAGTGGAGAGTGAGTGAAAGACAATGGCTGGAGCCATGAGATGACAGTGGGAAGGACGGGGAAGAAGATCCGCCAAGCCCTAAAAGTAATCGAGGCCCACGGTGAAAGATTAGCCAACCAGCAATCACCTTGACAGCGGGGTGAGTGGAGTGTGTTGGATGGTGGAGCCCTCCTCCCCCACAACACTGACAGAGACTGCCACCAAACAGCTCCAAAACAAGGTCCTGCACATGGTAGGCAACACCTTCTCAGCTGAGTGTGAGACAGGCAAAGGCTGCATCTACTGTGCCAGTGGTGCATGTGAGAGGGAGGGGTTGGCCAGAGCATGCTGAATAAAGGAGAGGTCCTTTCAGACAAGGAGAAGAGTCATCACACGCTGAAGTGAGCAACTGGCAAGTCAAGGGGTGGCTCGAAGCCCAGTGTCCACTCAATAAAACAAGCACCCAAACCTGATCCATTCCATGGCAACCTTCCAGAAAACAGATGGCAGCTGGAAGGGGTGGCTCTGGATGGAACCAACAACAACATCCAATTCCTGAGAATGGTTGGCTTGGCTGTGTGTGCTCTGCTATCGTCCCGTAGTCAACTTTGACTGGGGAGTCTATGCCCTTGCCATTGGTGCAAGTGGAAAGGGATGGCTTGGGACCTGGGGCAACAGAACTAATGAAAGACACCCCCCCAAGGAGAAGTGGGCAGGGAGGTCTCTAATGAAGAACCAGGCAGTACAATGGTCACCCCAGTTACACTGATCTGGAACAATTCCCCCAAGGGAGGGTGGATACAGGGAGGCAGGCTGACAAACACAGATCACTCCCCACCCTCCAAGGAGAAGCAGGTCAGTAGAGGGGTCACAAATGGAGAGCTGGGAGTAAAGACAAGTCACCTCAGTAACTCAGTAACAAGTCCCCCAAGGAAGGGTGGGTGCAGGGAGGCAGGTCAGTGGGGGTTTTTTTTTTCCAAATGGAGAGCGGTAGGCAGCAAAGTCAATGGGCAGTAAAGACAAACACAGATCACCCCAAAACAAAAAGCAGCCAACTATGTGTCTGTGTGTGTTTGTGAGAAAATGGCAGGGAACAAAGGCTGATTTTACATCTGACTTTCCCGCTGGAATCATTCTAGTTCCAAAAAAACCTGCCCATACCTCTATGCGGTATGAAACCGTGCTGCCACTGAAATGTCCATATCTACTAATTGCCCTCCTGTGGTCAAGCTAGCATTATACTGCTTTAAACAAATGCTGTTGCTTAGTACTTTTCAGACCCCCTGGAGTGAAATTTCACACCACTGTGAAATCTGCACAGGAAAAGACAGCAGTCAAACTACTTTAGAGGGGAGGTGTAAAATCAGCCTAAGCTGAAGCCCTCCCAAAAGCCTGAAAACCCCCCAAAGAGCAATCCCTTGTTTTACTGCAACCCAAAGTGGTGTGTGTGTGTGTGAAATAAAAGAAAAAGAAAAAGGAAGGGAAACCACCAAGGAAGCAGACAGCAGGAAAATCCTGCTGAACAAACATACTATGTGAAAGAGAAATTCAATCCCAATTTTCCCACCCTTTGCAGCAAATAAACAAACAAACAAACAAAAAGAATCACAACACAGAGAAGCTGCGGGCAAAACAAAGCCCCCTGGCCCCTGACTGAGTAAGCTAGCTAAGCAATCCCCCACCACTCCCAGCAGCAAAGCTTTTTATTCCATTGTAAGTACACCCTCTCTGTCCAAAACCACAACACCAGCAAAGGGAATGCATGCTCGTCCTACACTTAGAGCCTGATCAGATGGCTCATTAGATCCGGCATGAGTGCCTCATGTGAGGCAAGGCATGAGTGCCTCACGTGAGGCAAGACATGAGTGCCTCATGGATTTAAATGTAATGTCCAGATATCAACCTCTGGCAAACGTCCCTCTTCCTTGAGCATCCCATTTTGCTGTGCTTCAGAGTTGTCATTAAAAAGATACTAGTTTAAATCTGGAGTTTTCGGTTCCGATGGGCCAATTGTGGACTTTCCCCTGTCTGGTCGTTTGCTCCAGTGCGCAATCCTCTCGTCGGGGTGGTGATGTCACAGCCAATCTCAAACGGGCAGATGCGTGGATCAACAAGAGCGCGATGTCATGCCTATGTGCATGCCCAAACTGACCGATTTCCCACAAGGCGCCGCTCTGTCGTCGCTCTTCCCTTTCCTCCGATTGCGTGCGTCAGTTTCCCACCGCTTGCCCCATGTTGCATTTTGACCCGCAGCTTCGCCCCATTTTCCCTGCGGCTTCACAATCCTCAAATGCACACAATCAGAGGAAAGGGAAGAGCGATGGCAGAGCAGCACCTCGTGGGAAATGGGTCACAGGGTTGTTGTTGTTGTTGTTTTAAAAAAAACCCTCCCCGCACACCTCCTGCAGTGAACGCCATTTAGACAATCCACAGCGGAGGCAGCTCACAGTAAGGCGATTCAATAGGGGGGGCTGTCTAGTCATGCAACAACAGCTTGAAAAGATCAGGATCAAATTAGAGCTGGGCTAATGGCGGGATCAGCTGCCCGTCTGAACGCACCTTTATATAGTTCCGAATCCCATTCCAATGAATGGGAACCCTGTTTTTGGCAGGCAGTAGTGCCTGTCAAGCTTTGGAGGGTCCCTATTTGTGTTTCCAAGGCTGGAAAACACCACCCCCATTACTGTCTAGCACTTTCACACAGGAGTTTCTGGGTGAGTTTTGTTTTCCAAGCCACCCTCACAAACTCAGAGAGGCCACGTGTGTGCTGAACGTCACCTCCCAAGCCCCGATCCAGCCAGAATTTTGCACAAATTTTGGATCATCATGTGACTCGTGCCCATCCCTAATCTGGACATAGAGTCTGCTTTTCTGCATAAAGAAACAAAGGAAGGTGTTTACATGGAACAACCACCAGGATTTGAACAATCCAAAGACAAGTTCCTTGTGTGTAAACTGCAGACGAGCTTCTATGAGCTGATGTTGCTGCAAGGCGTTGGAATGAGAAACTTCATCAAATGCTAATCTAGGAAGGATTTGAGCAAGGCAAGGCAGAATGTTGCATATACTCAAGATATAGAGAGAACAAATCGCGTCCACAGACTTACCAGCTGGCCATTTTGCAGCCTCGGGGCTGGGCTCCAGGAAAGGAAAGGCCCTCATGGCTCATCCCGGCTGTCCACCACAGGCTCAGGGGTGGAGCTTGCTACCCTCTTAATGACTGGCCTATTACTGGCTGTCTGAGCATCGCATCTGGCCGGGCGAGGTTTTGGAAGTGGAGCCGGGCTGCATAGCCTTTGGTGCTCTCCTTCCCTATTTAAAGCCCCAGCCTCACCATGGCTTCCCCATGCTGGGTTTTTTTTTCCGGACTCCCATCCCTCCCTCCCTCCCTCATGTTTTACATAAAACATGTTTTGTATAGTGTTGCTGTTTTGTTTTATTTAGTCACAGCTTTCGGCGGTTTTTCACACTGGACTGGATCCATTTGGAGAGAGGCTAGCCTGTGTGCCCTCCTTCCTGGTTTGGGGATGTCCTTAAGGGGTCTTGGGGGGTGGGGTTGAACTCTTGCAGCAGGTGCCCAGCTTACAGGTGGTTGCAGGGCTCCAACTCCCAGGTGTCAAGGACTCCAAGCAGAGACTTGTGCCTCATTTCAGACCACTAGCTTGCCATTCCAGATTCTTCCAACCGGCAGATTGGGGGTGGGTTCATACACCGACAGGCAGGTCAACCAATGTCAGGGTCCATGCCCTGTGCTGCATATATGCCAGTGCTCCTATATGCTGTAATCATTAAAAGCTGTGGCCTGTTTTATTCTACACTTGCCTTCAGTGTCTGTTGTATTGCCCCCCCCCCCCCTTGCCTTTTCTCTCCTGGTGCCATCCCCTGCCCTCAGGACCACAAATGGACTTAAATTTCTGACTAATGTGAATAACCTGATTTTATGCTGTGAAGACAAGGAGGACTGTGATGACATACTTCAACATCTAAATCAAGAAGCAGAAGTGAAACAATTAGGAAACTTCAACGACAACCTTGGAATACAAATAGAACAAGAGGAAGGCCGCGGTCACACTGCCCTTTAAATCCGGGAGCCTTCCTGGATTTAAAGGGCCGGGGTTTTTAATTTCGGGTTGAGATGTTTACACATTCCAACCCCAGCGGCGGTGGTGGCGGCAGTGGGCAGCAGTGGAGGAGGCATGAGGTGGCAGGCAGAGGAGGAGGAGGAGGAGGCTGGCGGCGGCTGGGGGAGGCACCCTTCCCTGAGCTCCACCACCACCTGGTAAGTTGGGAGGGGGTTTCCCCTTTTGCTCTTGGGCGCTTGAGTGCCCAAGCGCCCAAGTGCAAAAGGGGGGGGGATGGAGGGATGATCTAGATAGCCCTCTCTCACAATGATTGTGAGAGAGGGCTGTCCAGATAGGCTCAATTGCAGGTTCCTTGCACGACCACCGGGAAAACCCTTGATTTTCCCAGGGTCGGAAAATGCCGGAGGAACTTGCAATTGAGCCCACTTCGGCGTGGGACTAGCCACGGCTGGTATGATCAGTCCCTTTAAATGTGAGGAAACAGCACTTCCTCCCACATTAAAGGGCCATGTGGCCATGGCCCAAGATGGAAGCTATCTTCTCAACCATAAGCAGAAAATCCTATAATTACTGGACTACATGAATATGAAAGGAGCTAAACCAGGAAGCACTCCTATGGAAATGAATTACCTGAACCAGCAAGCCAGTAGTAAATTTCCGCCTGACAACAAGCAATACAAAGGCTGTGGTCACATGGTCATTTTGATCAAGTTTCACCGCTGTTCCCTCTCACATTTAAAATTGCTGATAGATGGCCACATCCACCTCCCGCACCAAAGCGGGCTCACTTGCGCAATCCTCCCGGTTACCTAGTGAGTTTTCCAACATCAGGAGAATCAAGTACTTTCCGGGTATTTGTGCTTTATAGTCACGATTTCACTGATCTGGACAGCCATCACTCACAATAATTGCAATCAGGTCGTCTGACCGTCCTTCGCGCAATGAGGGTTCCCCCACCCAGCTTCTGCCTTTGTGTGCATGAGCAATCCTACGCTGAATAAATTCAGTGTTTAAATGTTCAAGCGCAAATTTAGATTCCAGCACTTGGTAGTACATCACCAGTTCATTTTGTTTGCTGTTGGTGGGGGGGGGGACCTGTAAAAACAAGGGAGTAGGGTGAGTCCAGGTGGGGGCGGTGAGTCAGTCGTGTGCATGCACAAAGCATTTAAAAAAAAAAATCCACACCACCCAAACAGCGGCGCAGCTATCTAGATGGTGCCCAGAGCCTCATCGCACACTTCTTGTGGTTTGGGGAGGGATGTGTGATCATCCCAACCCAGAAAAAAATATTCCCGATCAAATCTATAGTGGGAAAAAATCGTGAAAACCTTGCCGTGTGACCACAGCCAAAGATGTAATGGAAAAATTGCTGTACATAAGCACGTTGATGCATCCGGATGTCACAGCTTTGGGCATGTTATGCAGAAAGGTGGAATCAGCAAGCAAAAGGGACTGGAATGCTGTCAAAAGACTTGCAAAAGTACCTGAATTGCGTTGCACATCTGAAACTAAAGTACCAGCAAATGACAGTCCCAGACTAGTGGGATAAATGGATGGAGACTGGGCAGGAGATACTACAGATAGAAAGTCAGCCAGTGGGCATGTATTCTTTTATGGCAGCAGACCAGTCAGCTGGAGCAGCAGGAAGCAAGAAACTGTAACTGTATCCTCAACAGAAACATGCAGACAACTCAAGTGTATACTGCAGCTAATGCAAGACCTTGGGACAACCAAGGGTGCATAAAACTTGCACAGGCAGAGAAGATCAACTCAAGAACTAAACACATGGGTGTGAAGCATCACCTAGTAAGACACAAGCAAGAAGGAGGGCTTGTCGAGTTGGAATACTCTCCTACAGATGAAATGATTGTAGATGCCCTCACCAAGCCACTTTCTTGAAAACAATTTGAAAGTCTATTTAAGAAGATGAATCTTGTGGACTTTGTACACTAGACCTTGAGAAGGGGTGTTGAAAAATGCCATGTCTGGTGTGCAAAGAAGAAGAGAAGGAGACCTTGAAGGGGGCAGCAAGAAAAAGACAGCTACAGTTTCATGCTTGCAAAAGCCACAGGCGAAGCCTTTCTAAGTACTACTGTGAGACCCACACAGCTTTGGCAGACAAGTTTTTTCTTTATATAACCTCTTAGTGCTTGTAGTTGGGTTTTAAAACTATCTCAGCTGAATACAGGGCCTCATTAAATCATCCTCCAGCCACTACGGAGCATCTTACAAAAACTTATATTGTTCTCCCACACACACATACATCCCTTGCTGCCAACAGCTGTTCTTGGTTAAGTTGTTTGCGGGTGGTGATGGTGGTGGGGAGAGTAAAAGCCCCCACAGTACAAAGACAGTCTGCTCTCCAGGTTTATCTCAGCATGGAAACGTCAAGATAAAGAGATGCCAGCTTCCCCGGCTTCAAAAGAGAGCAAGCACACATAGCCATAAACTCAGCAGTGTCACCGTAAATGGCTCCATTTTATAGGGGTGTGCCTGTAGCTCTGTTGATGCAAGGCTTGAGCCAGTGCATCTGGGCAAAACTTCAGGCTGCTGGATTTTATTAGCAATGCACAGCCAGTCCTAATAGGTGGAAGACACAAGGGCACATGCTGAAGCCAGAATAAGATCACGTGCTCCAATTGCCCCATTCGTCTCTTATGGCCTCTGACCCGGTAAATTACACTATATTCTTTCTTCTTTGGGGAAGGCCTCATTGAGTCTCTTGTCAGTGTGAATGTCTAGGATTGTCATTGTTTAGGATTCAGCTATGTTGGTATCACAGTGCTCTTCCAGGCCTCAAAATGAGAAGTGGAGAGGGTTACAGCACCTTGTACTTACTCTTCCCTGGGCTGTGTCCCTCCCCCACAGAGAGCCAGTTTGGTGTAGTGGTTAAGTGCGCGGACTCTAATCTGGGAGAACCGGGTTTGATTCCCCACTCCTCCACTTGCACCTGGCTGGATGACCTTGGGCAAGCCATAGCTCTGGACCAGCTGTTCCCTCAAGGACAGCTTGGGAAAGAGCTCTCTCAGCCCCACCTACCTCACAGGGTGTCTGTTGTGGGGAGGGGGAAGGGAAAGGAGTTTGTAAGCCACTCTGAAACTCCCCTGGGGAGTGGAGGGCGGGGTATAAATCCAATCTCTTCTTCTTCTTCTTCTTTCTCCACAATGGGGACCAAAGCAGCTTACATTATTATTTCCTCCTTATTGTCTCCACAACAACCCTGTGAGGTTCGTTAGGCTGAAAGTATGTGACTGGTCCAAAATCTCCCAGTCAGTTTCCACTGCAAGATGGGGATCTGAACCTGGGTCTCGCAGCTCCCAATCTGAAGCTCTAACTGTTACATCACAATGGCTTTCATAGGGTGGCTGCTGATGAACAGTAGCAAAGCAGCTGGGCCTAATTAAGTCATGCAAATCAGGTGGTATCAAGTCACACAGAGGGTGCTGCCTAGAGATGCCAGCCTCCAGGTGGGACCTGGGGATCCCCTGGAGTTACTGCTCATCTTCAGACTACAGAGATAACTTTCCATGGAGAAAATGGATGCTTTGGAAGGTAGAGTTTTGTGAGGCTTCTGTGCTAACAGCAAAAGATCAGACCTTTGTTGATGAAACAGAGTTCTTTATTAGTCTTAATACTGCTTGACAGGTTCTCGAATGTTTGTTAGAGATGCCAGGTAGAAAACAGTCAGAGCTAATATACCCTCCCGCTTGTTTGAACCCACAACGAAACCAATCACATTTGGAATAGAAAACGCGGGAGATGGGATCGAGCCGTTTGAATTCCCACAGGAAAAGGTGAGGTGCTAAAGTTGTAAAAATTCCCCTCTTGAACTGGCCGACCCAGATGTGTGAAACCCATGCATAACAAAATGACTCTGTGGGCAATAACCGACCTTCAAGGCTCTCACAACAAGATAAGGATGTCTCTGTCCCAGGAAATGGGAGGAGGGAATGCATGGGAGGAAAAGCCATTTGTTTAACAGTGACGTGCAAAAATGTGGGGTCGCCACTCTCCCGACAGGAATGGTTACATTGTACAGAACTCATAAGGCAATACATTTCAAGGCTGCAGAAGGGTAGGGAAAAGCAGACATAGCAACAGATATGCAACATTTCATTTGAACAAAGTAGACAATGCAATCTTTTGTCAGGCCCCCTGACAAGTTTATGGCATTGTACCTCACTGAGGTCCCTGTCCTCCCCAGGTTCCACTCCCAAATCTCCAGGAGTTTCCCAGCCTGGATCTGGATCTGCTGCTGGTGGCCAGGGGCATTACTTGGCAACCCAAGACTGCTGCCAGTAAAAACCCTGCTTTTTACTGACAGAAACAGTTAGAACCTCCCTCCCCTCCCTGGAACATTCTAATCTCTCACGGTTGATGCCTGGAGCTGATGCCATTTCAAAAGGTATTGCGGGGAATTCAATGGTCCCTGAAGTTTTTCTTTTTAACTTTTCAGATTTTTCTGCAGGCCGAGGAAGGTGCCTGACTATGTAGGAAAAGCACTTGGGGGAGAGTGAGCTCTCTCTTGGCAGATATAAGCATCTGATCTGATTCAGCCTGCTGCTGAATTTCGGCAGCAACTTTAAAAGCCACTGGAGGGGAGGCGGTTTGAGGGAGAGGCTCCAAACTTGCAGGGTAGCTGCTGGGACCTCTCCCCCAAATGCCCACCAAGATTCAAGAAGATTGGACCAGGGGATCCAATTCTACAGGCCCCCAAACAGGTTGCCCCCATTCCCTCCATTGTTCTCTATGGTAGGAAAAAAGGTAACATTTTTTCCCACCATAGAGAACAATGGAGGGGATGGGACAACCTGTTTGGGGGCCCATAGAATTGGACCCCGTGGTCCAATCTTTTTGAAACTTGGTGGGTATTTCAAGGAGAGGCCCCAGCAGCTACCCTGTGAGTTTGGAGCCTCTCCCTCAAACCCCCTCTCCTCCAGCCCCTCATATACCCTATGAGTTTTTGCCATTGATTTCAATGGCCCATAGGGTATAATGGGGCTGAAACTGACATTCCCTTCTGACACACTTCTGGTGATGTCAGGGGACGTGGCATATGCTAATGAGTTATGCTAATGAGCTCCTGCAGCTCTTTTTCTACGAAAGGACCCCTGAGAATATCTATAGTACACTTACCTGAAAAGTCAAACATTATAGCAGCTGGTGACCTAATGTCCAGTTTCATACACTAAACATGTTTGTATTTTTATTCTGCAACACAAATAAATAAATAAAGCTATTAATTTGATACTGGGATTAAAAAAAACCTAGTTCCATAGCTGTTTTGTTTTTTTAAAAGCAATGAGACATCAGACAATAATTTTGGTTTAATGGAAGAAATATAATGTCACAGATGATGTCTTTTGGTACAGGGGTACAACATTTATGAAGAGGGTATTTGAAGGTCAAACAATGACCTCCAGAGTTAATTCCATTGAGTATCTGGAATTTCAAATGCCTATTCACATACTTCCTCTTGGAACTTAAAGCCTCCAGGAAGTATGAATATAAATCAGATGGCAGGTAATGCTTTGGTCCAAAGCAAAATCCCTAAACAAGAGAAGAAGAAGAAGAGATTGGATTTATATCCTGCCCTCCACTCCCCAAGGGAGTCTCAGAGCGGCTTACAAACTCCTTTCCCTTCCCCTCCCCACAACAGGCACCCTGTGAGGTAGGTGGGGCTGAGAGAGCTCTTTCCCAAGCTGTCCTTGAGGGAACAGCTGGGACAGAGCTATGGCTTGCCCAAGGTCATCCAGCCAGGCGCAAGTGGAGGAGTGGGGAATCAAACCCGGTTCTCCCAGATTAGAGTCCGCGCACTTAACCACTACACCAAACTGGCTCTCGTGTAAGAGCCATGTAATGTCTTTCATTCTGACCAACTAAAAATGATACAAAATAATTGGAAAATTTTCAGGTTCTCTGGAACAGTTCATCAGCAGGATAATAAAAAAGGGTGTGTATGGAAAAAAGATTTTGGAGGTGAAGCCTGGAGAAGGTGGGGTTTGGGGAGGGGAGGAACCTCACTGGTATATACTGCCATACAGTCTACCCTCCAAAGCAGCCATTTTCTCCAGGGGAACTGATCTCTGTCATCTGGAGATCAGTTGTAATTCCACGAGCTCTCCAGGCCCCAGTGGGAGGCTGGCAAACCTACAAGTAGCCGTTTCCATTTAAAAAGGTGTAATGTGTTTTATATTTTCAATCCCAGGAACAAGGATAGACGGTCTTGGATACAATTTGTTTCAAACTTGAACCCAGTGATGTGTATAGGATATAAGGACATGCCCAGAATAGGCAGGGAGGGACTGCAGACTCTAGGTTCAGTAGTAGTGGCAGCCAGGTGGAGTCAATAACATCCTCAAGCACCACTTGGGAAAGAGAGCAACCTGGAAGGCAGCTGCAGCTGAGATAGAGGACTGTAGAACACTTCTGGGTGGGTGAAGGACTAGAGGGGAGGAGCAAGCAAGGGGAGGGGATTTAAGGAGGATGGGCTGCAGGATAGAGAGGATGAGGTATGTCTGCTCAGGCAGTGTGGAAGAGCAGAGAATAAAGAAAGGCAGCCCCCTCCCCTCTCCAATCTGAGACCCTGCAGGTCCTCCATTTCCCCCTGATATAAGATATCCACTCAGCGGCTGTTAGATCTGACTGGGGTGGGGGGAGGTAGGACCCCCCCATTTACAGGTAAGTGAAGCAAGGAGGTCTACTTTTAAATAAAATTAATTTGTATCAGCATGGAGAAATGAACCCTGCCTCTTCCTACACCTTAATTCTACACTTTCCCAATTCCGCTCGGACACTATAAGTCATCTGGGCTGGGAGAAAAAGCAATAAAAATTATTATTACATTTATGTTTACAAATTTAGTAGAAAATGGATTTACTAGAAGTTGTCTCTGTGGATGCCTCGTTCGTACATGCAAGTCACCACTTGGTGCGGCAGTCAAGTGGATATTCATCACTATCCCAAACAATATTGGCAACCCATGTATATATTCCATGTACACATCAGCGAGCTTCAACATGGTGCCTGGGGTACCAAGGCAATCACCAATGAGTTTCTTGGAACCCATTTGCTAGAAGCCAGTCTTGCCTTTCCACCCATTTAATCGATGCATAATATGCTCCAGAAGAAACTAGGAGGCATCGCCTTTCTGTCTGCAGGCATCACCCATTCAGAAGAAGAAGAAGAGGAGATTGGATTTATACCCCGCCCTTCACTCACTTCGAGTCTCAGAGCGGCTTACAAACTCCTTTCCCCTCCCCTCCCCACAACAGACACCCTGTGAGGTAGGTGGGGCTGAGAGAGCACTTTCCCAAGCTGTCCTTGAGGGAACAGCTGGTACAGAGCTATGGCTTGCCCAAGGCCATCCAGCCAGGTGCAAGTGGAGGAGTGGGGAATCAAACCCGGTTCTCCCAGATTAGAGTCCGCGCACTTAACCACTACACCAAACTGGCTCTCAAAGAAGAAGAGATTGGATTTATATCCCACCCTTCACTCACTTAAGAGTCTCATGACATTTCTGAAGAAGAAGAAGAGAAGAGATTGGATTTATACCCTGCCCTTCACTCACTTGGAGTTTCAGAGCGGCTTACAGACTCCTTTCCCTTCCCCTCCCCACAACAGACACCCTGTGAGGTAGGTGGAGCTGAGAGAGCTCTTTCCCAAGCTGTACTTGAGGGAACAGCTGGTACAGAGCTATGGCTTGCCCAAGGCCATCCAGCCAGGTGCAAGTGGAGGAGTGGGGAATCAAACCCGGTTCTCCCAGATTAGAGTCCGCGCACTTAACCACTACACCAAACTGGCTCTCAAAGAAGAAGAGATTGGATTTATATCCCACCCTTCACTCACTTAAGAGTCTCATGACATTTCTGAAGAAGAAGAAGAGAAGAGATTGGATTTATACCCTGCCCTTCACTCACTTGGAGTCTCAGAGCGGCTTACAGACTCCTTTCCCTTCCCCTCCCCACAACAGGCACCCTGTGAGGTAGGTGGGGCTGAGAGAACTCTTTCCCAAGCTGTACTTGAGGGAACAGCTGGTACAGAGCTATGGCTTGCCCAAGGCCATCCAGCCAGGCGCAAGTGGAGGAGTGGGGAATCAAACCCGGTTCTCCCAGATTAGAGTCCGCGCACTTAACCACTACACCAAACTGGCTCTCAGAAACAGATTCAGAAACAGATGCCTCAGTTGTAAGCAAATACCTGACTTGCAGTGCCCAGCATTTTGTAACTGGCCCCAGCATCCCATGGTAGCCATTTTACTGTGGTGCCCACTACTCATCCTCCAAGTTCTAAAAATATCTACTGGGTCATCACGACTGGCATCCTTGCAATACATTCTTATGAATATCAGGGAGCCATTGCATGGTTCTTAGACTGATTTCACAAACCTTCTACCCTGAGCTGCCTTTAAATGTGGAGCATGTTTCCTCTCTTGATCATTAGTTCCTTCTACAGCAGCTGCCAGTGGCAAAATTCCATAATTCCTAGAAGTGTTCCAAGTTAACAAAGGGAACCTAACCACTAACAAGGCAGAGAGAGAGAGAGAGAGCAGCTGATGTACAAGATGTGAAAGTGCATTTAACAAGCAAATGTTGGCAGAGGAGAGAGAACAGATACACTGCAGCCATGAAACTCAGATGGTATATAATTCCATTTCAGAAAATAGCTGTTGTTGAGGCCTCAAAGTGTCTGAGACAAGACTTTGGTCAAAGGCCAGACATGGACCTTCTAATTCTGACCACCTGGCTCTCCCATTACCGTAAGTGCACATGAAAAGAAATGTGATGATTTATTCAGTTATATTTATTTGTTAGATTTTTTAGTCGCCACTCACCCAAAGGGTCTTGCAGCAACTTACAACATTAAAACCATATAAATAAGTTAAAAACAAAATTTAAAAATGTAACAAATATAAAATATTAACATTAAAATGGCACCAAAAGGTATGGGGATATTTTTTACTGGACAAGACCTCAGACTGGATTGTGCAGCAAAATTGACAGGCTACCTCTACTAGTATGGTCAACTGCTAGACGGTCATCATGGCTTGATGCTTTTGCTTTTGCTGACCCAGAAGGAAGATTACAGAAAACACCCTTAATTCATTCGCACACCTAGTATCTTTATCATTAAGTAGTTGAAGGATCTTTAGAACTGGCTTGAACTCCATTTATTTTTATTTTTAAATATTTGACTGATAAGCTCAAAATTGGCAGATAACTTGTAATGGCAATCCTTGATTCACCACAGACATAATGATCATTTTGTAATTGTTTTTCATTCTTGCATTACTAAGTACTGCACTGTATTTTATTTTACTCTTCAATAAACAGTTTAATTATTTTTTTAAAAAAAAACGTTAAAATGTTAAACTATTAAAATGTGTGGCTAGCACCATACTACTGTCGAAACCAACCTATATTATAGTCCTAAGCGGGGCTTTTTTTGTAGAAAAAGCCCAGCAGGAACTTATTAGCATAATAGGCCACACCCAATAGTTGAAACTCATTAGCATATTAGGCCACACCATTGACAGCAGAAACTCATTTGCATATTAGGCCACACCATTGACAGCAGAAACTCATTTGCATATTAGGCCACACACCCCATGTTACCGGAAGAATGGTCATCCAGCCACACCCACCTTTTGCTTCTTATTCTGTTTACCTTGTTTGTTGTCAAAACCCAGGGTTATTTTTGTAGCAGGAATTAATTTGCATGTTAGGCCACATACCCCCAATGTAGCCAGTCCTAATGAGTTTCTGCTGTTGGGTGTGGCCTATTATGCTAATGAGTTCCTGCTGGGTGTGGCCAACTCAGGAGCCAGCCGGAACTCCGTTCCTGTGTGTTCCTGCCCAAAAATAGCCCTGGTCCTAAGGCCAAACTAAACAATTTGGCCTTGCATGCCCTGCAGAAACTGAACAAGTCCAGTAGGGCACTGGTGTCATCTGAGAGTGCGTTCCACAGGGTAGAGGTCACAACTAAGAAGGCCCTTCCCCTGGTGACAGCTAACTGAGCCATCCTGGGGCCAGGCTCCTGCAAGAGGCCTCTAGAGGATGACCCAAGGGAAATATGGTCACATAGGCATGAGGGTCCCAGCCCATTAAGACTTCAAAGGTTAACACCAACACCTTGAATTGGATATGGAGACTGACTGATAGCCACTGCAGCTGCTGCAGAATTGGAGTGATATGACCTGACCATAGAATTGTCAATCTCCAGGTGGTGGCTGGAGATCTCCCGCTATTACAACGGATCTCCAGGTGACAGAGATCAGTTTGCCTGGAGGAAACGGCCACTTTGGAAGGTAGACTTTAAGTCCCATTGAAGTCCCTCCCTTCCCTAAACCCCGCGCTCTTCAGGCTATACCCCCAAAATCTTCAGGTATTCCCCAACCTGGACCTGCACCCCTAGCTGACCATGATGTTCCAGTCAGCAACATGGCCTATGCAATCTGGACCATCTGTAATCTCCAAAGCGTTTTCAAGGGTAGCCCTATGTAGAGCTAATCGCACTAGTCCAGTCTGGAGGTGACAATTGCATGGATCAGGGTGGTGAGGTCTGATCCAGACATATAAGGAGCCAACTGGCAGGCCTGTCGTAGGTGAAAAAAATGCTGACTGTGCTACCATGGACCCTTGTTTAGGCCACATTGTATGTTTCTCTATGTTTATGATACGGACCTTGCATTAATGTTTTTGAGTCCTTTTATGTTTTTTCAGTATTAAAAGATTTTTTTTTGTTCTAAACAATATTTTTTGTATCACATTAGAGAATACATGAGGTAACTCTATACCAGAGGTGTCAAACCCATTTGTTACAAGGGCTGGATCTGACATAAATGTCACTTTGTTGGGCCAGGCCATGCTTTGGCCGGGAGGGTGGGGTAGAAATTTAAATAACAACAACAATAATGCCATAAAATGTAACACGAGGAACCGGAGACATAAACTTTATAAAGGTGATTTCAGATATTGAATGGCAATAAGCTGGTGAATGACAGTAGCAGACTTGATTGGATTAGGTGTGATATGCAGTGGGGTAGGAGGCGTGAAGATACCAGCGTTGGTAATGAGACAGGACACCTAGGTCTCAATTCCATCCAGGAGGATTCAGTCCTGGAGGATGCAATGAATAATTGGAACATAAGTCTGACATTAGAAACCACAACATTCAGTTGCTGACCTAAGAGTAGCAGTGCTCTTACAAAGGAATTTCAAAGAGAGATTAGAAAGATTGGAGAATTGCAATTGATAATGAAGGTCAAGACAATGCATCTTCCTGGACTGGACTGAGAACTAGTTTTCCTGTCTCAGTACCAATGTGTGCTATTATCATTTGGCATCTGAAACCACTCCACTGTCCAAGATACAAGGACCAATCTACGTGTTCTAATTCCTAATCAGGCCCTGGAGCTTTCACAATCATCTTGACGCTGGTGGCCAATTTTGAGTCTCCTGGCTTTATTCTCTGATTAGTTATGCCTGCCACAAATGGGGAGATGGGCAGACAGGCCAATTCTTTTATTACCATAGATTTGTGATAACAGCAAGCAAAGTGGTTTGTTATGTTATATTTAAGTTGAATCAGAGTCATATGAGGGTGCAGGTGGAATCCTTGTCCGGGAGCCCATGTTGGCTTTCAGCAGCACTGTCTGCACAGTGCCTTCTGGCAGGGACTGAAGAAACTCCAGTGTAGAAAGAAGCAAGAGTTCTGAACAGATCTGCACATTAACCACTTTATTAATTTGATGATACGCTGTTTCTGTGGTTCTTAGCAGGGGGGGGGGTGCTTGTCTGGGTGCGAATCATAAGTGGAAGGTTTTGAATAAAATGGAATCAAATATTTCGGTTGGTGGTGGAGAGTGGCATCAAATTGCAGCCGACTTATCTCAACCCCGCAGGGTTTTTAAGGCAGGCGACAAAAGAAGGTTTCCCATTGCCTGCCACTGTGTGGCAAACTTGGACTTCCTTGGTGGTCTCCCACCCAAGTATCTAACTAGGGTTAATTCTTTTTATCTTCCAAGATCTGATGCGATCAGGCTAGCCTGAGCCATCCAGGTCAGGGGAAATAAGAACGTTCTGTTGAGTTGCAACTGACTCAAGGTGACTCCAGCTATGAGGCTTTCTACTGCTTTTTTTTTTCTGGAATACAAGCCACCTCCATCCTTGGACAGTTCACCTCACTAAATTAAGCCAATGGCCTCAGCACAGAGAGTCAGGTTTTGCGGTTCCACTCTCCAAAATGAAGGGAGGGGCTTGATTAATGACTCACTAACTGAGAGTCTTCTGAGCACCTGTGATAAAACTGCCATACGTGCTCAGCAGAACCTAAAAATATCCACCACACATTTTCACCATTTCTATTCAATGCAAACATTTCAAATAAAGAAATCATACAGCATTTTGGTAAAATATTTTATTATTAATAATAAAGATACAAAAATACCAACTTTAATGGCTAGTGATGTTCTTAGTTACAGTATTATTGGTAAGTCAAAACTGTTGCACTGACAGGAAACATCTGTTTATATAGGAGAATACTGAAGAAAAAGTCAAACATTTGCATTTACATTTACAGCACTCTTCAACTGAACTGGCACTGTCAAGAAGAAATTTAGGCTATAAAGACCATTTCTTCCACCAACAGTAATGTACCAATGGACATGTAAAAGGAAGGATATTTTTAGTATGCAAAATATGTCCTAATATAATCAACAGACCATCTTACCAGTAACCTTCTTGTTTTTTTCCAATACGGTTAAAGAGGTTACAGCTGGCCCGTAATAATTGTTTAAAAAGAGTAATATAGTCAAGGCTATTTTTGGGCAGGAACGCACAGGAACGGAGTTCCGGCTGGCTCCTGAGTTGGCCACACCCAGCAGGAACTCATTTGCATAACAGGCCACACCCAACAGCAGAAACTCATTAGGATTGGCTACATTAGGGGTATGTGGCCTAACATGCAAATTAATTCCTGCTACAAAAAAGCCCTGGGTTTTGACAACAAACAAGGTAAACAGAATAAGAAGCAAAAGGTGGGTGTGGCTGGATGACCACTCTTCTAGTAATAGGCCTAATATGCTAATAAGCTGTGCTGTCAGTGGCGTGGCCTAATATACTAATGAGTTTCTGCTGTTGGGTGTGGCCTGTAATGCTAATGAGTTCCTGCTGGGCTTTTTCTACAAAAAAAGCCCTGAATATAGTTTTATTCTATCATTTTTCGTAGGTTTTTTTCCTCCCTCACTGCTGTATAGACAGCTCCTAAGTGGTGTATGTGGTAAAAAATATAAAACACACACAAACAAAAATATCAAATAAATTAAAGCATCAGTTACTTTGAAAAAAATAATTAAAATTCCACTTTAAAAACGCTTTTTTGCATATTTTGAGTCAAATTTCACACACAAAATAGTTTTAAGCAATGGGCATCGAATTACAATTTTGCCCTTCAACAAAAGGTTTGGTGCCCTCTTTTTATAGTATGTATCTCATCCTCAGGCCCCACTAAGAAGCCCCGCTCGAAGCTGTGTATCTCATCCTCAGAAATCCCACTAGAGAAAGTTACAGCAAAGACATAAAATAACATGGACATAATCGAAAGAAACCATTTATACACGTTGATGGACTTCATGTGCATCTGGAAGCTGCTTTGTCATTTTTACTTAGGGTTGCCAAGTCCAGATTGGAAAATACCTGGGGACTTTGGGGGTGGAGCAAGGAGAGGGCGGGGTTTGGGGAGGGGAGGGGCCTCAGCATGGGACAATGCCATAGAGTCCACCCTTCAAAGCAGCCATTTTCTCCAGGGGAGCTGATCTCTGTCAGCTGGAGATCAGTTGTAAAAGCAGGGGATCCCCAGGCCCCACCTGGAGGATGGCAACCCTATTTTTACTACTACAGCTGCCAGGGCCAATGAGGGAAGGTGCTTCTTCCTTTGGTGCACTTTTCCAGTTTTAACAGCGAGGTGACCCCCACGTAATGACGCCTTCCTTGACAGTGTCCACCTTAGTGTGAGTGCTGCAATTGTAACACTTGCATGGTAAAAGTACCATTGGTACCAACAAGAAATATTCACAGGAATAAATGAAGCACAAATTCTTTGCCAAATACAATTCATTCTCCCTTTCCTTGCTGTTCAGATTCCTTCGCTACACAAAGGGGATCAAGGCCAAGTCACATATTCATTTTTCTGTCCCCAACAAATCAGCATCCTCAAATCCTTATTTATATGCAAAGACATAGACTAAGGCTCAAAGAACGCTAAAACTATTTCTGTGATCACAGAAGGGCTCTAAAAAAAAAAGCTCTGAGGCCCCTTTGTGCTCGCAGAGCTAGATAACAAAATGTAGTTCCCCAAATGCCTGGTGGGAAACTTTTGAAATACAAGTTCTTTTCATGATCCTAAATATCCTTTTGGATCCCAGTCCGTAACGGGGAAAAATAATGGGTAAATCACAGATGTTTTCCTCCAGCTCACCATGCCCTGAGTGTACCTGGCAATCAGAGACTGCATTTGTTACTCAGCAACTAGCTGGAGATGTTACAACTTTCACTCAAGAGCAGCCAACCCAGGAAGATTGGGCTGTTAATCTGTTAGTATTCCTATGATCATGTGAAAGTTCACCGGGAACTGCTGGAGGTCGCAGGAGCTGCTGTAGATCACGGATTCACCATATTTACCCCAAAGCAAGATGACCCTAACTGTAAGGCAGACCCCCATGAATGGTTATAAACAATATTTTAAAAATTATTGTGTGCAAATTTCAGCGACCTCCCCCCTTTTTTTTCTTGATGGCACTCCTGGGAGAAAATGTAGTCTTCCTTTCAAGTAAATAGGCGGATTGCGTTCTTCTGTGTGAAAGAGAACTAGGAGATGGTCAGGACAGAAAAACTATTGTGCGACAAAGCCTGGAGACAGCCTAATAGGCAAGCAATAACAGAAGTGTTAATTATAAACTTTGTACATCTCATTCCACTGAGACTGTGCTCAGAACAAATACTTTAAAAATCTTACACATTGTCTAACAACCTCCTGTGTATATATATATATGTGTGTGTGTGTGTGTGTGTATGTATACATATAAATACACACACACACTCATATATATATATATATATATACATATATACACATATATACATATGTACTTATATTGCCTTCTGCACAGCAGAAGTTTATATTTTAGCATCATTTTATAACACTGAACAAAACGCCTGCACATATAGTACAAAATGCCTTCACATAGTATAGAGGATACATAAATCTTGAGGGAAAAATGCAAAGTTTTCCATTCCAGCCTCATTTTAACCTTCAATAAACGTCACTGTTACTTTTATGAATCTTGGTACAAATATGTATGTATGTATACATGTATGTATATTTGTGTGTGTACGTTTAAAGGGAGAGGATAACATTTCAAAATATCTCATAACCTGAACCATAACCCTGTTAAATTTAATTCAATTTGTGTAGATCCAGTTGCACTGGTTGTAGCCCAGTCAAAGTGGCTTAAATCCAAGAACTTTGGTTAACTGAGTGACTGGTTGAGTAGGAATCCAAGCCTTGCATATATACACAACGCCACCTTGGTATAAATCAGCAGGGCTCATTTTGTAGCAGGAGCTCCTTTGCCTATTAGGCCACACACCCCTAATGTAGCCAATCCTCCAAGAGTTACAGAGCTCTTCTTTCAGGGGCTACTGTAAGCTCTTGGAGGATTGGCTACATCAGGGGTGTGTGGCCTAATAGGCAGAGGAGCTCCTGCTACAAAATGAGCCCTGTAAATCAGAGATGGAAAATTTAATTTCATAAACCCAGAGCTGGAAAGATCTACCATAGATCTCTAGACAAAGATTTTCCCTTCTCCCCACACCACCCAGACCTAACCCATGACTTTAGGATTGCCAGCCTCCAGGTTAGTCCTGGAGTTCTTCCGGAAGTACAACTGATCTCCAGACTACAGAAATCAGTTCCCCTAGAGGAAATGGCAGCTACAGAGGGAGAACTCTGTGGTTTACCATAAACAGAAGTCCTAGAATGACATCACCTCCCAACACAGCTCCCCCCTTTCCTGGCACAACCCCCAAATCTCCAAGAATTTATCAAGCCACGGTTGGCAATCCTACATGACTTTCATGATACCATGGGCAATGGGGTTACTGCATCCCCTGTTATTTTGTCTTCCTGATCACCACCTCTCTTGGTGAACCTACAGAAACCATGACCTCTACTGAATTCAATAGACTTTTTAAAATTAACTATTCCCCGTAGAAGTCCTGGAAACATTTGATAAAAACTAGGAAAGTTAAGCATAAAAGAACGACACTAGTATACAAGGTCTTATGCAGTTTGTGGTATTTTGATTGCTTACACTGATCCTTAGAACTAGGCAAACAGGGAATGTTTCACACATTACACTGTTCAGGCATACACAAGACCTATTTGAAAACACACAACTCATGAAAAACTAATCAGATAATTAGGATTGGCTGCAAGTTCTGCTAAGCACAGGCTTGGAGGTATATTCAGGTTTGTTGCTGTGTAATCTGTGAAACAATCCTATTCCATTTTTGGCACAAGGCTATGCATCTAACATTTGGTCCCTATCTTCCATAATGGGATTGTAACTTGACCAGGCTCTTCCACATTCTGAGTTTCATCACTTGTGTGTTCCTGTAGCTTCAGGGTTTCCCCCCCCCTCAATGTGTTTTGCTCTCTCTAGTAGTCCCGGAGGGAGCAAAACACATGTGGAAAGGGGGGGGCACCCAAAGCAATAGGGACAAATGAGTGACAAAAATGAGAATGTGGAAAATCAGCTGCTGCAACCACATCCATGTAAGCCATGCCATCAGAGCCTCTACTTCCCTACAGACCAGGGGTCCGTTGGAGCAGGAGCGCAGCTCCAGGAGTGAGGAGCTCAGGGGGCGGGCACATGATCAAGCCCCACCCCCTCCTCGGCTTCCCCAAGCAGTGCAGAGGCGCAGCGCCCCGGGGAAAGCCCTGCTAGGGTCTTTATTGTTTTTAATGTTTTGTTTTAATATTGATAATTTTATCATTTTTCTTTTATGACTGTGTGCTGCTTTTCCAGAGACTTGCTCAAGGTGGCATATAATTTTTCAAAGTATACCATTTTTTATCTGGGCACATGGCACATAAGTACTGAAGAAATTTCACCTACCCTTCAGCAGCTTCCACCCCATCAGTTTGGTGGAGTGGTCAGGAGTTGGACTCTAATCTGGGAGAACCGGGTTTGATTCCCCACTCCTCCACATGCAGCTGCTGGTGTGACCTTGGGCCAGTCACAAGTTCTCTCAGAGCTGTTCTCTCATGAGCAGTTCTCAAAATACCTCTCTCAGCCCCATCTACCTCACAGGGTGTCTTGTTGTGGGGAGGGGAAGGGGAAGGGATGGGTGGTGCACATGTCCTGGGTATCTCAAGTCTACTTGAAACCTGGTGGTTTCAAGGGAGCAGGAAGAGAATGAGGGTGTGTTCTTTACGCTTATTTTTATTGCACAAAGTATTGGATGGGGAAGGGAACGGAGGAAGAGCAGGTCAGTTTCACTCACCTGTGGAGTGGAGCCTGAGGGGTGGGTGTTGCCTTCTGACACACTTCTGGCATGTTAGGGGGTGTGGCATATGCAAATGAGTTATGCAAATGAGTTATGCCAATGAGCTCCTGCACCTCTTTTTCTACGAAATGACCCCTGCTACAGACTAAATTGCCTAATATTTTAAACCGGGTGCCTAATATTTTAAAATGAGTGGCAGCTTCTAATAAAAACATGTATTAACTGAATCCCTCAGTTTTTTTCTAATAAACATTTTTCTTTTTTTAAAAAAATGTATTAATTAAAATATGTTTGGGGGGGAGCGGAACAGCGTCTATGGAATATTAAGAGCATGCCCACAGCATAAAATGTCAAGGTGTACTAACCCTAGGGCTGCTCACTCACGGTTGGGAAATTCATGGAGATTTGGAGGTGGAGCTAGGGGACAATGGGGTTTGGGGGAAGGCAGGGTCAACCGTAGGGTATAATGCCATAAAGTTCACCCTCCAAACCAGCCATTTTATCCAGAGTAACTGATCTCTGTAATCTGGAAATCAGTTGCAATTCCAGGAGCTCTCCAGACATTAACTGGAGGTTGACAACTCTTACTACTCCATATAATTAAAAATGTGTTACTAACCAGGGATTTTATTCAACATCATAGCTTTGAGTGATGGTAAGCATAATTGTGCCTAGATAATTGTTTCCAATAAGTGAGAGGATTTAACTGAAAGTCTTTAATGTTTCAATTTAAATGAAATTGCTGGAAAATAGGTTCAGACAAATGGAAATACTTCTTTACTCAGTGAGTAGTTAAACTGTGGAATTCCCCACCAATGGAGTTAGTGAAAGCCAGGAGCATAGACAGCTTTAAAAGGGGATTAGACAGTTTCATGGAGGAGAGGTCCATCAATGGCTACTAGCCACAGTGACTGAATGGAGCCTCATCTACAGAGGCAACAAACCTCAGAAGAAGAATCAGAAGAAGAAGGAGGGTTGATTTTTATACCCCACTTTTCTGTACCTTAAGGAGTCTCTAAGTGGCTTACAATTGCCTTCCTTTCCTCTTCCCACTACAGTCACCTTGTGAGATAAGTGGGGATGAGAGAGTTTTCAGAGAACTGTGACTGGTCCAAGCTCACTCAGCAGGCTTCACGTGGAGAAGTGGGGAATCAAACCCAGTTCTCTAGATGTCCACCACTCTGAACACCAGTGCAGGGAGGCAGCAGCAGGGGAGTGCCTCGGCCTCTATGCTCAGTTTGTGTGAAACAGGATGCTGGACTAGATGGACCACTGGTCTGGTCCAGCAGAGATTTTATTATATTCTCATGTCTAAAATCCAATAACATAATGTTCTCAACTTGCATGAATTTTTCAGCTATGCCAAATGGAGAGTTTGAGCATAGCAAGGGTTTATTACTACATAACAGCAATGTATGTATCTATTGTGTGGCAAAATATATATCCATTTCCAAAGCTTCCTCTATAAACAATTGCAGTAAACTTATGTAATGTACTAATTCTGCACCTGCTTCATACTGGTCAGAACCATCTATGAAAACAATGTCCATTAGCAAAATCTTACTGCTGATGTTCCTTCGGTATTTATTTCCAAAGGAGAATTAGAAGTGAGTGGAATTAATATAAAGTTTTCTCTGCAGAATATTAAATAGACTGAATTACATAACTGAAAACCCAATCATAGCCATATTTACTCAGATGCAATGCCCATTTATTTTATTGGACTTGCTTTCTTACATTTCAATTCCATAATACTTATTGTAACTCCACTGAATTGTGAGACTGGCTTCTGGGTAAATATAGATAGGATAAGGCAGCTTGTTCAATTTTGCATAATTGTACTTCAGAATCACAAGACATCATGGTGAAAACTTATCTGAATTGTTATCACGGACAATTTTAACTCAGTCAGAAGTCAAACTGACTAGGTATATACAACCACATCTGCTCCAATCCTACAAACAGAGATTCTCACCTGAGGGGTCTACAACAAACCTTTTTGGAAATAAAGTATCCACCTGATGAAGTCAAGAAACAGATTAACAAAGCCAGAATGGTCCCCAGAGAAAACCTGTTGCAAGATGGGCCCAAAAGGGACAATAGCAAAACACCACTAGTGGTCACACACAGCTCTCAACTCAAAACAGTTCAATGCATCATCAGTGACTTACAACCTCTACTGGATAATGACAGTTCTCTGGAATCCCTGGAACCCCCAGGACTTAACAGGGATATTCCTTTCTTATCTCACTACATATGCCAATCTCATTCAGCCCGTACATCTGTATTCTTCTGTATTCTTACCAATCCCCCAGAAGGGCCATTTTATTTTATCTCTTATTTGGAATAATAGGTTAGAATAGTAGATTGTAATGTCTGGGGACAGGGAAGATAAATCTGCACAGCCAATCAACCCACTTCAAAGAATAAGATGCTGTGAAGTCAGCATTCCACAGTTAAGGATACATCAATCTCCAATTTTGATGTATTTCTCACTCCTGCTGTCCCAGTAAAGGGATCAGAGCCCCAGGTCGGGGAGGAAGATAAGGGTGGTCAGTGCCAGCCCCATCATCTGCAGGAGCTGCATTTGCTTCCACTGGCACGCAGGCACTTCTGCTCCTCTCCAGAGGGGATGGGGATGGGGAGGGTGGACACTCCCCCATGAGCAAGGAGGAGGAGGAGGATGCAGGCTCATGCAGGAAGGGACAAATGGTGTCAGGGAAGCAAGACTCCAGTGTGAGTGGCAAGTGGGCATTGGCAGAGCACTCTTCCCCCAGTAGCAGGGTGATCAGGAGTCCAGAAAAAGTGGGGTGGTGCAGTGGAATCAATACAGAAAGAAATTACACTGACCAGATGGAAAATCGGGGCTGGAGGGGCCTTGGTAGTAAGTTGGGGGGCCAGGTCCTGAGGGGCCCACTGTAGCTACAGGCCTGAAGACAAGGCTATACAATCTCTTGTATACCTTGTTGTGGTAAAATCAATCATTTTCTCAGGACAGAGCTATAACTTCCCATCTTAACTTCATATCTTTAAAACTATGCCTGTTGCTTCTCCCATGCAGATAACAGAGGGTGCAATTTGCAATAGAAAAAAAAATGGGTCAGAATGGGTGCATAATTCCTTCCTCACAACTCATTGCTGCCAGTTGCTTTCTCCCACTGCAAACATAGTAGTGACACTTGGACTGACCAAAAAGCAGCCCAAAAAGTTTGCTTCTTCTTTCCAAAAATTCTCTGCAGAGGATCATGCTATCTTAGGGCAACCAACACTGCAACCTCAGGCCCAGTACAAAGATCCATGCTACCTTCCCCTCAACCCACCCAGGCTCAACCCAAGATAAAATGGTCCCTGGCCCATGGTAATCCAGGTCCTCAGATTTCCCCCCCCCCCTTAGAAACCCCTTCTTAGCAGTCCTGTTCTTAGACTCAAGTTGTACAGGAAGAGCAGTGACCACACTTAAAATGCATGAGGCCAGGGAAGAACATGTAGTTTTGACCCTCTGATAATAAACCACTGGGCAGGACAGCTGGGAAAAAGATCTGGCCTAAACCAAGAAACTTCGCCAGAATCCTGAGTGGCCACCTAACGGGATTTCTGACTTTTCCCCTCTGACCAGCAGGTCAACCACATTCCATACCATTTTACAAACTCAATTTCCATAGGGTTTGGCCACATGCAGTTCAAAAAAGCAATTAAAGTCCCCTTGCTTTGGGTCTTGACAAGGGATGGGCATGAACTGGGAAAGTGCAGTTCAGTTTGTTTCACGGTTCGTGGTGTTCTCCATTCACGAATCATGGACTGTCACAAATTCTTAGTAGCCTCATGAACTGGTTCACTTTGTGAGGTAGTAGAATGTGTCCACCTGACATGCTAGATACACCAACATCACAGGGGATCTCCAGCTGACGGTCCTCTACCTGCTCTCCAAGTTTGATGAGGATTGGATTTATGGGGTCTGAATTACAGCCCCCCGAAGAAGGGGCCACCAAGAATGTACTTTCTGGGAAATTACATGTGGTCATTTCCCCAGAAAGCACATTCCTGGTGGCACCTTTTTTGGAGGCCATAACTCGAACCCTGTAAATCCAGTAAACTTGGAGGGCAGGTAGAGGAGTTTCAGCCATAGATCGCCTGCAAGTCTGGTGTCTCTAGCTTGTACAGTATATGCTTTATATACTCCTGAACCTGTGCCTGTCAAAATGACTGAGGTTTAGGAGTATGTAGAACAGATCCTGTGCAAGCCAGAGACATCGAAGTCATGGGTGACATCCCCCGAATGCTCCTCTACCTGCTCTCCAAGATGTTGCTTTGAAGTTCTGTAAACATTTTGATTGAGCAGAGACAGTCTGTATGGAAATGTCTCCGCTCATGAACCAGCTTGAAATTCCACAAACAGCTTGAAAGTTCATGGAAAGTTTGTGCCAGGTGACCTGCCATGAACTTGACTTCGCAAAGCATGAACAGGCCAAAATCTTTCACAAACTTGTTTGTGCCCATCCCTAGCCTTGACCCACGTACTTGCCAAGAACAGTCCATCACATGTTAGTTAAGCCATTCATGGAGTCCTGCAAAATTGTATGCATCAAAAGTCTATCTAATTTAAAAAAATGTAATGTTAATAATGGCTTCTAAACGGCTATTCGTTTATGTTGGGGATTAAAATGGAAATTTAAATTTTAAGTGAGAGAGACAACGGAGTTCCAGCTGATGAATTCAGGTATCAATTAAGAGGCTTACATTAGGTAAGAGAAACGTTTTAAATTAAAATGGTGTTTATGTCTCATGGACAAGCTGACCTAAACAGTAGCATATATAAGAGATCAAACATTCTAAATCCACAGAACATGTCATCGTAAAGTAATTCTATGTCAGCAATTTTGCTTTCCCATTCAAGTATCTTCAGGAAATAGGTCCCCCTACTTGCTTATAACCACTGCTCAAATCGACATTTATATTAGCACACCAAAAGACAAAATGAGAAACATCCATAAATATCAACAAAATGATAGTCAAGTAGTACTTTTTAAAAATTTTCTATTACACTCCAATTTCATACTTCCCAAAATGTTCCCATGATTGGAATTTGTTTTCTTGGACAGAAAATTCAGCTATGATCTGTACGTCATTAAGATTTTATGTATCCATCTGAAGTAGAAGGCCACCCGGACAAAAACTGAAGGTCGTTTGGCACAGCCACGCCCAGGAATAATAATTCCCACAACTATTTTAATCCTGTTTTGTTCACAGACCAATGGACCACCATAATCTCGCTGTAACAAGAAAAGAAAAAATAAAAATAAACAGCACAGAGAGAGAGAGTTTTATGGAACAAAAATTAAAATTATAGACTTTATCATAAGATAGATCCTGAGGGATGCCATCATGCAAAAGCATCACTCAACCCTATAATGATTTCACAGGAACCAGAGGGAATGTCTGATTACAATTTGGCCTGACACCACTGAAATTAGAGGTATTTTCCCACACTGATTTAACATATTTTATTATACTCTTGCTGATTGATCTTGGCCTACTCATCATAACTCAGCCCAACCTACCTTAAGACGTACATAAGTGCAGTGAAGCCTCGACCAACTTACGGTAATGCAAGGGGCTTTCAAGGCAAATGAGAAACAAGATGGTTTCCCATTGTTTTCCTCTGTAGAATCTTCATTGGTGATCTCCCATCAAAATATCAACCCTCCTTAGCTTCCGATGAATTCAGGCTATACCGTGCTGCCTTCCCTCCCAACCTACCCCAGTCGTTAGGATAAAAAGGGGTTGGGAAAAGCCATGTACCCTGGGGCCCACGAAGAACAAGCAGGATATACATTTAAGTTTGGATCCAAAGTACTATTAGCAGTAGGCAGAGAACACTTAGTAGTATTCCACCAATCAACATCAGTAGAAGTTGGGTACCGTGTCTTTAGTGGGATGCCTCATTACACCCATTACGGGTGAGGTATGAATGGGGCATGAAGAAGCCACTGGCTCATGCTGATAAGTCTCACCTACTTTCCCTCACTTCAGCTAGTGTCTACTGACCACTCCCAGCAGGTTTGGGGAACACTGGCCAGCAATGCTGGACCTGGGAGGTAGGGAAGCATTAGTGAAAAGAACTGAAAGCACTAAAGGCTGAGCTGAAACATTTTCTGTGATTTTCCTTCTGCTATGTGTCCATAGTGTCCTATGGCCTGAAGACTGGTAAGTAGGCACACCTCAGGCTTGCTATCTAGGCAGAGCTCCTAAAAGGGGAGTCAAACGGGATCCTGATGGAAGGCTTTGTCTCATTTGAGCCCCATCTGCTTCAGATGGCAGCAGCTGTGTTTTCATCTCCTGATGAATAAGTCAGTTGCCTGTGCCTTGTATTAGTGGAAGAACTACAATGCTTTTGATTGTTTCCATGTGTGTAGTGTAGCCAGGAGATCCTACGATTGTCTGGCTGCCAAAAGTTCTAGCTCTTTAGCATTATCCAGGGTGCACCATGAGGAAGCGAGCTCGAATTGACAGGACCTTGAGCTGTAAGCACGATCTTACCAACGTACCAATATATGCACGTGAAACAACATTCTCCAAAAATTATGTAGTACAACTTGGATTGCGTCTGCTATGACTCTTGGATGCTCAGCTTTGGGGTTGGTGTATGGTCCCGATTCGGGGCTGGGCCTAGCTCATACTCCCATTTGCCTGGGCCCCCTGCATTTGTTGTTGGATCGGTACTCTAACCGAGCTGCAGCCTCCTTTCTCTGGGATGGGTTCACACTGGGTTTCTGCATCCATTTTCACATCCCTGGGTCCTGTTTGAGTCTGGTAATCTAAAGTCTGCCGGCGACCTGCCAGATCTTGTTGCTGCCAAGGTGGCCAAGGAGTACACTGCCAGCCAGGTAGCTGGCCCATTCAGTTTTTCTCCAATCCCAAACCTGTGGGTTCCCCTTCTTGGGATAGTCCCTAAGAAGACTCCAGGAGAATTTCTCCTGATTCACCATCTGTCCTACGCTAAGGGTTAGTCGGTGAATGAGGCCATCCCTCAGGAATGTTACTTTGTGCAATATGCATCACTTGACCACGCTGTTAGCATCATCACGGCTTGCGACTCTGGGACGCTCATGGCAAAGTGTGATATCCAATCTGCCTTTCAGCTTTTGCCTGTCCACCCTAGTGATCACTGACTGTTGGGGTTCAAACTTAATAGCTGATGGTATGTGGACAAAGCCATGCCCACGGGCTGTTCCATTGTTTGCATGGCCTTTCAGACTTTCAGCACATTCCTGGAATGGGTAGTTAAGGGTCAGACTAATTCTCTTCACATCACCCACTGTTTGGATGACCTCCTGTTCTGGCTGGCAGTCCTGCAAGAGATACTCACCTGGCTTCCTTTCAGAAGGTCCCTGCATGCACCTGGTTTACCTGAGAATCCTACTAGATTCAAGTGTGGGCTTCTCTCAGCTACCCAAGGACAAATTAGCTGCCCTGCAGGCCTCGCCATGGTTCAAAAAAATGCAAGTTCAGGAAAATCTTGCTTGCAGGGTTTAGCATGTTTTTCACCGGTTGCTGGTGAGCCAGGCATAGGCCATCTGACTGGGCTGGCTCAGACAGCTTGCGAGATCTCACCTTTTTGGATTTTTTTCCAGTATTGGTAGCACTCACCATTTGGGGTGAATCTTTCAGGAACAGGAGGGTTCAGTTTTGGTGTAACAATCAGGCCAGGGTCTGGGTCATCAATCACCAGACTTCTCACTCTGAGCTGGTCATGTGCCTCGTGCATAGATTTGTCCTCCTGTGCTTGTCCCATAACATCTCTTTTTCAGTATAATACTGAGAGCCAGTTTGGTGAAGTGGTTAAGAGCAGCTGACTCTAATCTGGGAGAACCGGGTTTGATTCCCCACTCCTCCACTTGCACCTGACTGGATGACCTTGGGCAAGCCATAGCTCTGTACCAGCTGTTCTCTCAAGGACAGTTGTCTCAGAGCTCTCTCAGCCCCACCAACCTCACAGGGTGTCTGTTGTGGGGAGGGGAAGGGAAAGGAGTTTGTTAGCAGCTCTGAGACTCCCTTGGGTAGTGAAGGGCGGGATATAAATCCAATCTCTTCTTCTTCTTCTAATATATAGCAGGTACGAACAATGACATCATGGATGCCTTGCCTTGCTTTCAGGAGGAGAGGTTTCGGGCATTGGCCTGTATTGTGTACTGGGTTCGATAAATGGAAAGTCCGGACTATGTCATAGTGATCAGCATTGGTTTATTGAGGACACAACAACAAACAACAACCAGCCGGTATGGCCAACTATATACACCTCCTAGGACACACCCAAAAGTCCTATTGGTGGGTTTGAATTTCCGCCAGAGATCTTATTGGAGGACTAGTGGTGGTCTAGAATCCTTGGCTCCTATTGTTCCAAGAAGCCTAGCTCTGACTGTATGCTGCTGGTGCCCAGTGGTGGTCAGCAGACATGACACCCCTCCCCCCTATAGTTCGAGCCCACCTATGTGACAGTCCTGTAAGTAGGTCGGGGATTGGCACTCCCTCTGGGAACGTCTTGGCATGGGAACTGTGGCGTTGTCTGGGGCCCTGTCTGGCAGACTTGCCTGGACACACGGTTGCAAAGTCAGGGGCCCCTTGACTGGTGCTGGGCTTGAGACTGGTGCTCCTTCCATCAGTTTGGCCTCGGGAACAGGGGCTAACTCCGAAGCCATCACGTCCGGGAATTTGGGCCCGGGGTCACTGTCGCTGGCCACCTGAGCAGGAACATTGGCTGAGACCGGGAGCAGGCGTCTACTCAGTTGGTCGATGTGCTTCTGCAGGACCTGGCTGTCATCTGTCGAAAACTCGTACAACACAGGTCCTGTGGGGCGAATGATTCAGGCCACAAGCCATGGAGAGCTTTTGCCGAAGTTGCGGGCATAGATGGGGTCCTCAGGAAATAACCCTCTAGGCGCCTCCTTCTGCTCGGACATGCTACGTGACTCTGGGGCCCAGTCAGGATGTAGTATATCCATTAAGATGGCAGGCCACCGTCCCATTAAGAGTTCAGCTGGGCAGCGGCTGCTTACTGGGTTCAGAATAGTCTGTTGCACCAATAAGAAGTGGGCGATATGGAATTCCCAGTCACCTTCTATGAGATGACTGAGTGCTTCTTTGGTGGTCCACACCATCCACTCAGCTTGACTGTTGGTCGCGGGGTGGAATGGGGAGGACCTTATGGGCCGGATCAGGTTGCTGCTGAGGAACTCCTGGAATTCCTCTGCAGTAAATGCTGCCCCGTTGTTGGAGACGATGATATCAGGCAACCCGTGTGTCGCGAAGATCCACTGTAGCACCCGTATGGTGGCCTTGGAGGACGTGGCTGAGACTGGGCTTATCTCCAGCCATTTCGAGTAGGAGTCCACCGTGACCAGAAAGAGCAGTCCGTGGAACAAGCCTGCAAAGTCTATGTGCAGTCTGGACCACGATGTGCTGGTAGACTCCCAAGCTTGGGTGGGTGCACTAGGTGGATTCGGTTGGACCTCCTGGCACATTTGGCAGCACTTGACCCAAGCTTCGACCTCCGCATCAATCCCTGGTCACCACACATAGCTCTGGGCCAGGGCCTTCATACGGATGATCCCTGGATGAGCCTTGTGTAAGGCCTGGAGGACATGCCAACGGAGGGCACTGGGGACCACTACCCTGTCTCCCCACAGTAAACACCCCTTGTGGGCAGACAGCTCATCCCTGCAGGCCATGAATGTTGCAAACTCTGGGCCCGCTGCAGCCACAGGCCACCCCCTCACCACCCAGCCCAGAACACAGGAGAGGACGGGGTCCCGAGCTGAGCAGTGAGCGACATCAGCTGCCTGGAGGGGGCATTGAGAAGGTCCTCCATCTGGAGCATGTGGTGTGCTGGAGCCAGGTCCACTTCGATGGAGGGCAAGGGGCACTGGCTGAGGGCATTGGCATAGCCCATGGCCTTCCCTGGGCGATACTGCAGGGTATAGTTGTAGCCCAAGAGGAAAATCGACTAGCGGAGGACCCATGGAGAGAGCACCTGTGGCATCTGCCAGTCCGCCACGAAAAGGCTGAGAAGGGGGTGATGGTCCATGACAATGGTGAAGGGCTGGCCATAGACAAGTCATGAAATTTTTTTACACCAGCCATGATCACCAGACCCTCCCAGTCAACCTGAGCATAGTTCTGCTTTGCAGCTGACAGTGTCCTGGAGTAATATGCCACTGGCACCTCCCGCCCATCCGGGAGTTGGTGAGCCAGGACGGCGCCCACCCTGTAGGGGGAGGCATTGCAGGCCAGAACCACCTGCAGTGATTCATCAAAATGTGCTAACAGTACATTAGAGATGAGTTGCACTTTGACTCCCTTGAATGCAGCAGCCTGTTTGTTCAGCAGGCAGTGCAGGGGCTCGGCCACCACCGCCTTGTGGAGGAGGAAGGCATGGTAAAAGTTTAGGAGGCCAAGAAATGCCTGTAGCTCCATCTTGGACTTGGGCGGAGGGGCCTTGATCTTGTCCCGAGCCAGATAGAGGCCATCTGCATTGACCATGAAGCCCAAAAAGTCAATGGAAGGGACCCCAAGGAGGCACCTCTCCCACTTCACCTTGAGGCCAGCTTTGTCAAAACAGTGGAGAATGGAGCGCAGGCATGAGGTGAAGTTGTCAGGCATGGCTGCGGCAATCAGCACATCATCAAAAAACAGTGTGACACCAGAGATCCCATTTAAAAGAAAGTCCATGAGACTTTGGAATAGGCCAAGGGCGACACTCACCCCAAACTGCAACCGCTTTACTTTAAAGGCTCCTCGGTGCATGACGATAGTCTGCACAGCTGCCATGGCCTTGTCTATGGGGAGTTGTTGGTACACTTGGGCAAGATCCAGTTTCCCAAAGATCTTTGCCCCCACCAAAGTGGCTAACACATGGATTGCTGGAGTCAGAACTGGCTTGGAGTGCGGCAGCCATGCAGTGGCTGGCCGAGGACACAGTCGTGGCTGGATGCAACCTCTCCCATGCGGTGGCGGTGGAGAGGATGGAGGTGAGGATACAGTTCTCCACTTCCAGGATGCGCCTCCAGAGTTTTTCTTCCCGGAGTCCACAGACTAGCTGGTCCCGGAGGGCCGTCTCCAGGTGGGCCCCGAACTTACACTCAGTGATGAGCCTTCAGAGTTCCGCCAGGTATGCTGTGGCAGATTCCCTCGGTTACTGCAGCCAGTAATGGAAGGCCACATGGCGCGCAATCTCCAAGGGCTGAGGAACAAAGTGATCCTGGAGTGCCTTGATGATCTGCTCAAATGTTGCCTCGGCTAGCTTTGTTGGGGCAAGCAGATTGCGGGCCAGCTCCATGGTGACGGGGCCATACGAACCAGTGAGGAGACCCCTCTTGTGATCCTCCTCCATCACCTGATAAAATATCAGGATGGACTTGAGTACCTCAACCCAGGTGTCCCAGTGTTGAGGATGCACAGAGTTGAACAGAGGGACAAGTCCCGCTCCCGGAGCGACTGCCATCATACTGCGCAGTGACTGCGGCATGGAAGCGGCGCCCTGGTTGCCTTCGGTGCTCATGGCTGGAGCAGTGGCGGAGGTCCTTGTCTTCCTTGGGGCTGCAGCAGCCCAGCTCGCTCAG
The DNA here is from genome assembly GCA_029233225.1 of Lepidodactylus listeri. Lineage (NCBI taxonomy): Eukaryota > Metazoa > Chordata > Lepidosauria > Squamata > Gekkonidae > Lepidodactylus > Lepidodactylus listeri. The sequence continues at coordinate 103,531,259 of JARCFY010000008.1, forward strand.
CGGGATCCCACCTTCGTCACCACTATTGTGTACTGGTTTTGATGCATGGAAAGTCCGGACTACAATGTAGTGATCAGCACTGGTTTATTGAGTACACAACAACAAACAACAACTGGCCAGGATGGCCAACTATATACAACTCCTAGGACACACCCAAAAGTCCTATCGGTGGGTTTGAATTTCCCGCCAGAGTTCTTCTTGGAGGACTAGTGGTGGCCTAGGATTCTTGGCTCCTATTGTTCCAAGAAGCCTAGCTCTGACTGTATGCCACTGGCGCCCAGTGGTGGTCAGCAGACATAACAGCCTGAAGGTGAACCAGCGCCCAGACCCCTTCCTGGAGGACCTGTGGGCCCTTGGCAGCAGTTGATTGTTCAGGGAGTATTCAATACCATCACTCCTTCCCCATGGCTCTCCTATTCTCAAGCTGTGGCCACCTTTCTGGATTTCTACTTCTTTATTGGGGGGGGGGGGGTTGGCCAGCCTCTGAGGCCTTGGTCCTCCAGTATTTGGCATTCTTGAGGGTACAGGCCGAGGACCCAGTACCATGGCATTACACCTTGAAGCAGTATCATTCTTTAGTACAAGGTCACATGGACTCCTATGATTCTTTTGCGGCTCTCAGGGCCATTGAGGTTTGGAAGCATCTTGCCCCCGGGCACAAGACTCCCAGTGCCCAATAACAATTGGGGTCCTAGCAGTGCTCCTGCAGCAGCTCCCAGTGGTTTGCTGGCCCAATTTTGAGGTCATCCTTTTTTAGGCTTCCTTTATGCTTGACCTTTTTTGGAGCTTTCCGCTGTAGTGAGCTGGTTGCTGCTTCAAACTGTGATCACTTGGGTTGGCCCTGGAACATGGAGATGAGTGCCCTCAGAGAGTACCTTGCCATACACCCCTCAGGCCCTGCCCCCCCCCCCCCCCGTTTCTGCATGTTGACAGCTCTTTCCTCACATGTTTCGGATTTGTGGGGGTTATGAAGGCAGGGATTAGTGCCATCAGGCTTTCCCCTGGGGATTTCAGCACACAGTCTTTTCAGACTGGCATGGTCACCTCGGCCATGGAATTTGACCTATCCCCCAATTGCATTTGTTCCATTGGCCACTGGAAGTCCACTTTAAGTCATATTTTCACCCTCAAGCAAGGTCCTCCTCTCATTATTTCATCTTTATTTTAGTCTCCTCAGGTCAACATAGAACAGTTTGAATAGTAAGGCACAGCGCTGTGCACTGGGCCAGCCGCAACACTGCATCTTCAGGGAAGGGAGCATCGTTGGGGCTGGAAGGCTATCTACCGATTACTTGGTTGGGACAAAGAGGAATGCACTGGAATGCCTTCTTTCCAACTGTATAGCGAGCTGTCTTACATTCTGGCTCTCTGGATGCCATCATGATCCAGCTTGGAGAAAATGACTTGCCTGCCTGGAAATAGATTGACCTTGTGTTGACTACTGTGGCTGATCTGCAGACCCTGCATTTACATTTTTCCCCAAGTGCATTTATTCTGGTCTGAACTGCTCAAGAGGAGGGCATGGAGGGGTGGTGTTGCCCCTGACAAGGTGGACTCTGTAAAGAGGAAACTGTGCAAGGCTGTGGGCTGCTTTGTAGAGTCTACTGGTGGCTCTGTCATTCACCATTAGGACATTTCTTTTAAGCTGGCTCCCCTTTACTGGGCTGACAGGGCACATTTGTCCTGGTGGGGGTCAGGACTTATGGCTTCACAGTGTGGGGGACATCCTTTCTTGTTGGTTGAAGCCGCAGGAGCTTTGGCAAGAGCAAGGTGGTTCCCACCCAGCTCTTCTGGTGGTTTTAGGCATCAGGCAGATTCCATTGGGGGGGGGGGCTGTGCCTTAAAGGGTCTCGTGGTCAAGTCTTCAGCATGCTCAGCTCAGGGGTGGTTGCCCGGCTCCACTCCCAGGTGGCAAAGTTTCCACCAGAGGCTTGTGCCTTTGTTGGACCACTGGCTTGCCACTCCTGATTCTCCCCAGAAGGCGAGCTGGGGATGTGGTACATTGGCTGACAGATGGGTCACCTGATATATTCTTGATGCTGCACTAGGCTGCACCAGTGCTCCATCTGATGTAATCGATAAAGCTGTGGCCCGTTTTCATCCAAAAATCAGTTTGTGGTGTGATTATTGCTTGTTGTTCCCTTCCTTCTTCCACTCAGGTGGGCCCGATATGCTCTTAGGACTGCAGTGCAAAGTAAACCTGTTCTGTACCCGACCCCACCATTTTTACACCCATTTTTAGCATCTTCTTAACCAGGATAGATGAGAGTGAACCATGAACCACTCCAATCTAAGCACACAATTACAACTTTCTTTTCTCATGGAATGCAGGAAAACTCCCAAATGATTAAGGACAGTGGCAGCCTAGTTCAACGTGCTGAAAGATTTCCCTGCCAAGAGACCAACAATTTCCGTTAGCCACCTAACTCTGACTTTAGCTTTTTACAGAAAAGCTTGGCCCATAAGAATTTACAATTGTTCAGCATGGGATGCAGGGAGGGATGGGCTTTCTATAAACCAAATGTAGGTATGAACAACACACTTCATTACTTGAAAGCTCTGACCAGAGAAAGAGGTCAGAAGAGGATATTCTGAGGTAAAATTTCTTGTTGGTAATGTTCACTGAAACTGAATTTCATGCTCCCTTAGATTTAGAAGAAGAAGAAGAGATTGGATTTATATCCCGCCCTTCACTCACTTAAGAGTCTCAGAGCGGCTTACAAACTCCTTTTCCCTTCCCCTCCCCACAACAGACACCCTGTGAGGTAGGTGGGGCTGAGAGAGCTCTTTCCCAAGCTGTCCTTGAGGGAACAGCTGGTACGGAGCTATGGCTTGCCCAAGGTCATCCAGCCAGGTGCAAGTGGAGGAGTGGGGAATCAAACCCGGTTCTCCCAGATTAGAGTCCGCGCACTTAACCACTACACCAAACTGGCTCTCTTTAGAGACAGAAGACATCATTTCAGATTTTTTTTTTTAAAAAGCATCTATAGAGTTCCAACATCTTTCTTTACTTACTTCACAAGTTCCGCTGCCAATGCGCTCAGCTCTGGCACACATTTCTGACTCTTTCATGACTACCCTTCCTTTAAATCCCTGATTACATTGTTCGTTTCCCACAATGATCATATTTGCTTCTTGAAGGACCCCATCAAAAGAGTTGTCTACAATTGAAATACAGAAATACGTGATTCAGATACTTCCTCATCAAGAGGGAGAGATGCAGTCCCTTCAGCTATTCTTTACTCCGTTCCTGGAAACATTGTTCTGCTAACTAACTACTCCCCCCCCCTTAATTCTGCATCTGTATTAACTCACATTAAGCAATACAGCAGAGTAGCCTTAGTTACATATCATTATATACACAATTAATGTCACGATTTAAGAAAAGATAAAGATATTTACAGATTTGCACTTCATTTGGAGCACATCTTAATAATTACTTCTCAAAATTGGGAATTATTTTCCTAACAAGGCTAATAGCAGCCTGGTCGGAGGGATATACATTGGGAAAACAGCAGGGGGATGAGTTAACACCTTGCCTCCAATGCTGCAGTTCAGATTCAGTTCAGCCACATTTCCTTGCACCAGCTTTGACAGAATCTTAGGCTGTTTTTACATCTGACTTTCCCGCTGGAATCATTCTAGTTCCAAAAAACCCTGCCCACACCTCTGTGCGGTGTGAAACCGTGCTGCTACTGAAATGTCCACATCTACTAATTGCCCTCCTGTGGTCAAGCTAGTATGCAACCGGCTTCATTCTGCTTTAAACAATTGCTGTTGATTAGTGCACTTAGACCCCCTGGAGTGAAATTTCACACCACTGTGAAATCAGCACAGGAAAAGACAGCAGTCAAACTACTTTAGAGGGGAGGTGTAAAATCAGCCTTAAAGGGATGGGAGTTGCTGATCACAGATTTCCAGTGTCTCGTCTAAATTGGCTCAAAGTCCACAGATTTCAGCGGAAGCTACTTCCAAATAATTGTGCTTATTATCACAGCATTAATGAAATATCCAAAACATTGTGGAGGAAAGAATGTTTTTTGCAGGCACTGCTACTCAGGTGAGTACATGTAAATTCAGCAGACTGAGGCGTGAACAGAATCTTCGTTCTCAATTCTAAACTTGTTGATAACATACAAAGTACACATTCAAGGCTAGATTTTATGACATGTGTCACCAATTGGTCCTCTAGGCCTGCGGAAGGTAACAGTAGACTGTGGGCGAATCTGCCATGGGCCGCCCAGGAGCTGTGGAGTTGGGAAATGCAGAAGCTTCCTCAGATGAGGAAGGGGGTGGCTGAGATGGGCCCATGTTGACAACCAACTGTGGGTGCTCTGCAAGAGGAGGCGATTCCTTTGGTTTCGGAGGGAGATTTCAGCCCAAGGTTAGTGTACCGCTGTCGCAGCCATTGGGGTTGGGACCGGCAGCAGGAAGGGCATGGGCAGTTAGCATCATATCGAACATCACCTGAGCCCTTGAAGTGCCAGAAAAGTTGGCTCAGGAGCAATGTTCCCTCTCAGCTGCAGAGTCTTGTGAGCAAAAATTCAACTTTGTGAGCTACTGGCATTGAAGTTGTGAGCGAGCGATTTGGCTGCTGCATATATCAGTTTGCTCCGGAGCCATCCTTCCTGAGCTAAGACAAAAATGTGTGAGCTAGCTCACACTAACTCAGCTTAGAGGGAACACTGGTCAGGAGTAGTGTTCCTTCTAAGCTGAGTTAGTGTGAGCAAGCTCCCAGTTTTTTAGCCTCCAGCTCACACATTTTTGTCTTAGCTCAGGAAGGATGGTTCCAGAGCAAAGTAATTTAGGCAGTAGTCAAATCACTCACAAGACTCCATGGCTTAGAGGGAGCATTGGTTGGGAGGAACATGCAGGTGAGGTGCTAGAGTACCCAGCTGGCAGCTCAGTGGCATTCATTTCCAGCTAATGTAGATGAGTCTCTGCAGGATCTGAACTAGGGAGACTGTGATCAGTTAGGTCCTCTGGTGTGCTGTAATGGTTTGCACCTGTGGTAGAATGACCCAGCACAGGCAAAAGACCAGTAGCGGGTTATAAGCAGCAGCCGAGGGGCAGGCTGGCAGGGAAGCAGGTTGACTGTTATCTGCTGATTTACACCCTCACTGCTGTTCATCTGCCTGTTAGATGTGTTGTTCCTGCGATTTACTGTATCTGCCTTTTCCTCTTAACCTTTGGCATGTGCCTTAACTCTTAATCCTATAACTACCCTTTTTGAAATTTGCTGCCTTTATAGACTGATTAAACCATGCGTGGATTGAAAATGTGATTCCACTCTGCATTGGACAAGCTCCTTGCCAAAGACGGCTGTGTATATCTGTGCTGCTGTTGATTTAGTGTGCCAGCAGAAGCAGGACAATATCTTTATGTGCTGAAAGCCACTACTACATGTTGCATACCCACATGCCAACAATTGAAAAAGTCTTGTAGTGCAATCCTATTAGGGCTGCCAAGTCAGCCCGGGGGGCAAGGGATCCCCCGCTACAGGGGTTCCCGGTCCGCCGGCCAGCATTCGGCCGGCGGGGGGAACCCCACCCCGAAGTTGTCCAGCCAGGACGACTTCCCCAAATGTAATGACGTCACCCGGAAGTGACGTCATCACATTGGGGGCGTTGCCAGGGTGATGCTCTGGCAACACCCCCAACATGCTGAAGTCACTTCCGAGTGACATTACCGGGCGTGCGCGCTTTGGGCGTGTGCCGGGGAAGCTGCTGGACGATGTTGGACTCCCCCCCGCCCGTGAGTTAAGAAGACTTGGCAACCCTAAATCCTATACAGAGTTCCTCCAATAGTCTAAGCCTACTGAAATCAACACCAAACAGCCAGTTCATTTACTTTAGGTGGTAACACTAACCCCTGCTTTTAGAAAAATCAGTTTCTTCACTAGGCCCAGATTCCCAAGACACCCACAATCCACATTAATGTTTCTGTGGACTGCAGGCAGGGAACTGTACACACACACACACCATCCACCCCCACCCCACAATTTAGTAGTGTTTTGAAAACCCTGTTTATTTCATTCTGACTTCCCTGGTATTTCTCCAATTTACCATTATGTGGCAACTTTGTCCAAAGCAGTAAATGGCACGTACGTCTATCAATCACTTGTATACATAAAATGCACTTAAATACAAATTCGGACATATCTATGTTCCATTTAAAAACCAAACTCTCTTACCTCCTGTGTGTCCCCATCCATACACACTACAAGTGGTGCCTTCCGGAATGGTACATCCAGAAACAGATAACCTGATGATCCCCACAGCCTCACTGCTGACTGCTGGTCTACAAGCGGGAAAAACACGAACCAAACAAAGCAGAGACAGGCTTATTCTTAAAACTAGTTCCCTTTTAAAAATGGAATTCATGCCACAAAGGAGGTGACAATATCCAGAACCGCATTTCCTGTTACATGCAAATTCCTAACAAGATCAAAACTTAATTTTGGGAGACTGCATGCAGAATCTTTCACCACAGTACCCATTTATGCTATTTCCAGTTACATCTTTTTCAATAAATCCTGTGGCTTAAGCCCTTAATCCTCACCCCTAACCCAAACAGAGCCTGAAGTCATGTTCCTGCAGATTCTCATTATCATCTCATTTTTTTTTCATTTCGAAAACAACAAGAAAGGCCCTTTGAGTAGTCCTTAAAAAATCAACTGCGAACCTGGAAAGTTTCAGCAATACTAAGTCTGATCCTTTAGGGCCATATACCAGCTGGGAGATGTTCAGAACTTGTCTGTGTTTTTCCTCAAGTGCTCTTTCCACATTATGTATCCCAAGCCAGGCTTGATAGTCTTTCAGATTGTACCTAAGGAAAGCAGAACACATTGGTCCTTTGAATAAGGTAGTCTCCATTCACATCCTCCTCCTTGGTACTCTTTCCCGTGGTTACCCAGTAACACATAAGCTAGATGGCTGCAGCTAACTGTAAATGAAGCAGCAAAGGGTCCTGTCAGTCAAAAGAGTTATAAGGCCCTGGACGCCCTCACCATTCCTTACTTTTGTTTCCCTCAAAGTTCTCCTTGGCAGAAACAAAATTTATCTTTGGTAGAAACATCCTCTATACTTCTCTCAATACCATTGACCGATCTTCTGTGATGTCACTGCACTTACATGTGTAGGCAGGGTTGTCAACCTCCAGGTGGGGCCTGAAGATCTCTTGGAACCACAACTGATTTCCAGACAAAGTAGATCAGGTCTCTAGAGAAAATGGTAGGGCTGCCAAGTCCAACTTGGGAAATATCTGGGGACTTTGGGGGTGGAGCCAGGAGACTTTGGGGGTGGAGCCAGGAGAAAGGAAGTGACATCATTTTGTGATGTCACATCCTGTGATGTTGCTTCCACATGCTGACACATGAACTCATGAAGTTTCCTAATACTGAATCAGGCCATTGGTCCATCAAGGTCAGTACTGACTACTCAGACTGGTAGTGGCTCTCCAGGGTCTCAGGCTGAGATCTTTAATGTCACCTATGACCTGATCCTTTTTTAGCTGAAGAGGCTGATACCTCCTGCATGTCAAGCAGATGCTCTATCACTGAGCAACGGCCCTACTGAATCCTTCCTCATCTCGGCAGAATATGAAGCACTAAGTGCTACACAAGTGCTAAATATGATTTTCATATCATAAGAACAGGAGAGAAGCCACAGTGGATCGGCCCATCCAGTACAACACTCTGTGTCACAACAGTGGCCAAAAATACCAGGTGCCCTCAGGAGTTCCAGCAGCGGGGCCAGAACTCCAGAAGCCCTCCCACTGTTGCCCCCCAAGCACCAAGAATGCAGAGCATCACTGCCCCAGACAAAGGGCTCCATTTAGACCTTGTGGCTATAATAGCCACTGATAGACCTCTGCTGGATGGGGACAGAGAGAGAGAGAGAGAGAGAGAGAGACAGACAGCTTTTTCACTTACTCTTGCCCAATTCCCAGGCTTTATTTCTGGCCCTTGTTTCACCCAGCTGTTGTCCATGTAAGTCCCATAACTTCTCCCCCCCCCCCCCCAGCATAGGCTTTTTGGTGGCTAAAGAGGAGCTTTGTCCTCCCCTTTTCGCCAGCAGAAAAGCTAGTTGGATCCATCCCTAACTTAAAATACCGGTTACTTGATGTACAAATGCTTTTAAAAATGCAGATTTTTACTGCCAGAGGGGGGGGGGGGGGGACATGGTTGAAAGAAACAGAAAATTGGCATAAAAATGAGGAATCCCAACTTTTATTTGCAGAAGGGAAATGAGGATTGGGGGGACCCAAACAGCCACAACAAGACATTTTAAACAATCCCACTCCCAGACCTTCTACAGGCAACCTCTCCTTGTGATGTTTACCTCTTTGGAAGTGACAGTTTATTCCTTTGACAAAACCACAGTGGACAGACAGACAGCAAAAAGAAAGAGGGGGAGAGACAGAGAAGGAAAAGAGCTAGCAGACCCCAGCACCTTAAGCAGCTTACTCCAGCAGCAGCCTTGCACGGAAGCAACTTACTCCAGCAGCAACCTTGCACAGTCCCTCCTTAATCTCTGGGCGGGGCTGTCTTGCTCGATCAGCTCTTAAAGGGGAAATTTCCCTTTTAAGAAGTTCAAGAGGCCAGCAGGGCAGGCTCCGAGGTTCCCCTGCCGGCAGCCATTTTGTCCCCCCGGTGGCCAATTTTGGAAAAGCGGGGGAAAGCTTTAAAAATCGGTGTTTCCCCCGCTCTACAGGGGGACTTGGCAGCCCTAGAAAATGGCCACTTTGGGGGTGGACTCTGTGTCATTATACCCTGCTGAGGTCTCTCCCTCCCCAACGCCCCCTCCCCAATCTCCACACCCAAGTCTCTAAGAATTTCCCAACCTGGAGTTAGCACCCCTACAGGGAGTCCATTCCTTGGCACTAGGCATGCAAGGCCCTCAGAGGGCTGATGTAAGCAGTAGATGTCTCTTCCCCTTCTGCTGCCAGTGGCTCAGAATGGAATATTGTGACAGACTGCACTTTTAAAAGCTTAGAAGTGCTGTGTAAAGAGAAAGAACTAGGAAGAATTAATTCTTCACAGAGCTAGAGAGCCTTGAGTGACAGGCTGTTCTAAGAGATCTATCTGATTGGTTAGCATCAGCTGAGGAGAGATGGACGTCTGAACTGGATGCTGAGGAGAATTCAGTCTGATTTCAGCCCTTGCTGAGAAAAGTATTGACAGTTTCAGAATTCAGCCCTGACTGAGACCAGTTTAATACAGAAGAACTGGGGAAAGTTGGCAAGGACGAATAGGTATTTAGATGGAGACTCCCATTCTGGCCAAGGAAAGGGGATAGATCTTCTAGTGAGAGGAGAATTTCCCTACCCAGTAAACAGGGAGTTAGTGGTGAAAAGTTAGCTTTGAAGACTGGAGAGATCCTTGGTCTGGTGTGGTTAGAAACTACCTTTGGAGACCTTAAGAGTCAGTTAAAAACTCAATATGAGTACTGGTGTTTAAAGAGAAGGGATATGGATACTGGAAAGAGTGTACCAGCCTTCTGGAAGCCAAAAGAATCAGAGAATATTCAAAGAAAGTGTACTGAAGTGTTTGGGGAAACACTGGAACAAAAGCCTCTCAACATAAAGATTTTAAGTAACTGTGAATAGCTTAAGAAACACCCATTAGCCTGAAATATAAGAACTGAAATCTGTGCATGTACTGATTTTACCTCAGAATTATCTATATTGAGTTACCTCGGAAATTTTACCCCTGATTTCACCTGACCTTTCCTTTCTATGTTGAATAAAATATTTTGTTAATTTGGAATATAAAAACTTCTTAAATGCCATTTAAGTCATATAAATTAAAGGGGGCTTCCATTCCTACTCTCAGGTTCCTGAGCCGAGCAAAGAGCCAAAATTATACTGTGACAGGGTGGGACAGCCAGAATTCTTCAGGAAAGAAGAAAACAGATAACTGGGGTGGCTCAGTCACAGAAGAGAAAGAAAAACAGAGGGAAAATCTTGCCTCTGAAGGAGGGGAGTGGGATGAGGCTGTCATAGATGTAAAAACATCTTGGTAAATTATAGAACCAGTCTGCCCCTAAACATAGGGCTTTGCATGACTTTGGGACAGCATGGTTGCTTAGAGACAACAGGGATAAACTAGGCACCATGATCTGTCAGAAGCCCAGAAGCAATTTTGTTGGTTAAATAATGTATATTATCTATATATCTAATTTTCAACAGTCCCCTCTGTGTGCAGATATGTCCTAAAAACCTTGAAACGGGCCTGAGACATTAACATACCACACTTAGCAATCTGCATCTTTGCATTCAATTTTCAAGTTAAGTGAAAGCTTCTTGTCTGAAGTCAGTCACGTGGGTTTTCTGTGCTCACGTTTGATAATAACATCAGTGCAATCATTTCAAATCAAAACTCTTCCCCTTTCTATCAGCTTGAATCTTCTTGATGATGTTTCTAATAAAATGAATACATCTAGGAGATTTATCCTTCCGGGGTGGGGGGAGGTCATCAACGTTAATCCCATCAATACAGTCATTATATTCTGCTGCATTAACTATTAACAATTAATGATTTTGATGGAAGTATCTTTACAACGGTTGTATGTTAACAACTGTCATTTAAAAAAACAAAACCCCATAGTTTATATCCAGCTCTCACATAATATTCATTTCCTGGTTTCACTTACTTCTTAATACTATTAGATATTTAATTTGCTTTTTAAAAAAGTGGTCACGGCACAATATGTGGTCCCCCCTAATTCTACTCTATTCTGTCCTGTGAGAAAGGTCACGCTGAGAGACAATTTAAATAGATGGAGCCCCCAGAGGGCTTCACGGCTGACTGGAGATTTGAATACAAACATCCAGTGTCCTAACTTGACCCTCTGATTAACAGTGATACTCACTCGGGAGTCACGTGGGGCTCTTGGGCACCTGTGGCTCTTCTGATCACGGTTCTCCAGCGTGGCGCCTGCCTCGTGGGCAAGGCCAATGCTCAGTAGGGCTTGTGTTTTGCTGGTGGTTCCCAAACAGCTGCTGGAGGATGGGTCAGTGCTGAGCCTCCATGAATAATGGGCCTCATGCTAGGGATGGAAGTAAAGGGCCATCCACCCCAGCAGCCCTTCACCATTCTCTGCAGCCTCCATGCTCTCATCCCCAGATGGCTGCAGAGACACCCCCCCAACCCCCCCCCCCCCCATCACCACGGCATCCACCTGGACAAAGAGCACGCTGGCCACAGTGGGGTAGTGTTGGTTTTACTCTTTCCACAGCAGGCCCGTGGCCAGGATTTTTTGGTTTGGGGGGCATTTAAATTTTCAAGGGGGCACTTCATTAACTGGGACATTCAAATCACAAGAACAATAGCTATTTGACACATGATGTCTCTGCTAACGACAACAACACAAATTACTTTACCGAGACTGAAAACACTGCCTTGCTGTCAAGACCCAGTCCTCCTTTATTAATGAGCCTCCACAGATATGTCTGCTCCTGTAGGGGAACAAATCAGAACAGTTCTTACTGGTCATAGCTTTTATATTTAAAGTATCTATTTCACAATGATTTTTTACTGATCCATTGCATTTTGCTCTAACATTTAAGAGTCTCAGAAGATGAAGCTACCTTCAAAGACCTTTGCCCAGACAAAGATGGAAAAGAACATCACCAGCTCTTGGTTGCCCGTATCTTTATTGATTTTTTTTTCCTATGAATGATGGCCATTAGGGAGAAATGATCCTGCTCAGACAGGTGCCTAACAGTGCTATGTTGGCTTTCTAGAAATTTGAATTTTTGTTTTCGGTCTACACAATGGATAGCAATGATATAGGCTGAGGACAGACTGGCAATCTGGAGTGGGATGAATCCAGAGGCAAAAACTGCGGGGGGGAAATCCCCCGGGGCTGGCTGTCCACATTGGCCAGGCTATTGCGCAAGGATGCCGTTACCGAGCGTTCAGACTGCTGCGGAGTGGCCCCAGGTAGGCCGGCCTCCGCAGCTTGTGATAGGGCTGTTTTGGCAATTTGCGCATGTGCGCATGCGCTCATGTGCGCATAAACGCTCATGCACAAACTGGCAAAACGCTGCGTTCACACTGCCGCCTCCGCTTGCCTCCCACCTTCTTCCGGTTCACACTGCCTGGAAGCGGGAGGCAAGCGCAAGATGGCCACCATTTTCTCCCGGTGTCCTTCTAAAGCGCAAGAAAACCGGCTTCAAAGCGGGTAAGTGCGGAAGGGAGCCGAGGGACAGTTGCGCATGTCTGAACAGGCTCCCTTCCCCTGCTTCCCATGCGGACCTATCCCGGGGCAGATTGCCAGTCTGTCCTCAGCCATAGTCTTTTCACCTGAGCATGAAGGAGATTATTTAATCCTCCTGTATACATGCTATAGTTTCTTCTCTGCAGTTCAACACCACAGTTAGCAAGATGGGTCTGGTGGCTTTCATCTGGATACTGCAGATATCTAGTCAACCAGAAAGGCTAAAGGGCTAGATGAGCAAGACATAGAACAGTGCATATCCAGTCCAAAGGTCAGACTCCACTCCCAACCATAGGGCAGCTGCCAACAGGAGTCTTTCATCTTACTGTGGGGTTCAGAACACCAGCTCTGATGCATCACGCAGCATACTGCAAAAAAGAAATCCAGATGTGATTGTATCTACGGTGGTGTCATGATCCTTTTTTGTGTGGTGTCTTATTAGAGCCGGTTCGCTGGCTAGGCGGGATATAAATCGAAATAAATAAATAAATAAATAAATAAATAAATAAATAAATAAAATTATTAATCCCATTAATCACACATCAGTAAAACACCACCAAAAAATTATCCTGAAGCAGTCATAGGTACGGTGTTCCCTTCTAAGCTGAGTTAGGGTGAGCTAGCTCACAGATTTTTAGCCCCCGGCTCATATGTTTTTGTCTTAGCTCAGGAAGGATGGCTACAGAGCAAACTGATTTCTGCAGCAGCCAAATAACTCGCTCATGATTTTAATGCCAGTAGCTGACAAAATAGAATTTCTGCTCACAAGACTCCACCGCTTAGAGGGAGCACTGGTACACACCAAAAATGATATTCTGCAGTTTTATCTGCGGTTGCATGATTATCCATAATGTAGGGAGGAAGATGCAAAATGAAGGAACTGGAGACTCTGCCACACCGTGCGTGCTCCAGTTCCAGAATTCATGTTCAAAATCTTCCTGATCTCTTAGCTGAATTGGTAATCTGGAGACGTGGAATGTGGGACAGAATTAAATTAGAGAGCGACAGTGAAACAGAATGCTGAAAGTCATCCCCAAGAGGCAGGATTCAGCATAGGGAGGGCTCTTTATACTCAGCTACAAAAGAATAATGAATACTGCCCCCCATAAGACCGAATCAGTGATCTGTTCAATTGACGCAAACAAAGCAAAACAACATGACTTTCTTTCTGTAAACAAAATAAATTATGCCAAGTTGGACTCTGATGCCTAGTCTCCCTCTCGCAAACCCTGACACACATATTTTCTTGGTAATCTGCCTTGGATAGGTAAGCACTGATTCCCCGAAGTTGCAGGTAGAGAAATATTTTCTTTTTTTTCATTTCTGGGCTGATCTCAGGAAAGCTTCTCATTAAAGAGGGACTCATTTCCTTGGCATGGTTTGTGCAATGTCTGGCTGTGGACAGACTTAAAGTCTAGGGCGGGGGGAATTTCCCCCGCGGCGTTCACACGCCGCCGGAAGGAAGGAAGCCGCCCGCAGCATTCAGACTGCAGGCGGCTTCCTACGGCGGCGTGCGGACGCCGCGCGGCTCCCCCTCCCGGCGCGTGTTCACACCCGCTCCGGCGGGTGGAACACGCACCACAGCAGCGTGGCGCCAGATGCGATGCGTCCGGGCCGCCTCCTCAGGGCAAATGTGGCCGTCTGAACGGCCGCTCTGCCTCCGTTTTTGAAGCAGAGGCAGAGCGGCCGAGACTGCCAGTCTGTCCTCAGCCTCTGAATTTACATGACAGATCTGATGGCTGACCTCCCTGTAGGCAGACCTGCTCTGGAACCAGCACCCCATGGATGCTTGCTCACTATTCATAAGTAAGGGGCCCAAGCTGCCATGAGAACTAAAGGGCAGAGGAGCTCCTTACTCATGAGTAGAATCTCTAAGTGGGAGGGGCCTTCAGAGAAACATTCCAAATCAGCCTCAGAAGGATAACTTCAGGAAGCTAATGAGATCTTTTCATCTTTGTGAATGAGACACTCAGAAAGAACAGCAGCAGAATTTACCAGCGGAAGGGAAAGACAATAAGAAGTTCCTCTCTCAAGAAAAATAATTTAACTGGTACAGAAACAGCCCATGGTTTCTGCAGGCATTACCCACAACAACTGAAGCCCATCTTTAATTCTAAAAGCATCATATTTTAAAATTACCCTTAAAAATATTTCCAAAAGGAGTCAAGGTTTACCTGTATGTTAAACTAACCATCCATCCTTTATCAGGCTTAGCTGGGGTCCCGTTAACAACTCGCAGTTGTTTTGTCGAGGCACAAGGAATAACAGTCGCTGAAATAATTTATTAGCAGCTATTAATGTATATGATATTCCTCCAGATACTGAAGGCTTATGTAAGTATTTACATGTAGATATTTTTAAAAAGAAGAAACATTTCCTCAAATATTCTATAAACCACTGAAATTTCTACTTCTGTAGTCACCCAAAGAGTAGCTGGTAACTCTTGCTGGCTGGCGGGAGAGATGGTCAATCAAGATGTGGGGCTGACATTCTGTTATTCATTTATTTTATTTTATTTTATTAGTTCAATTTATACCTTGCCCTTCCTGCCAAAGCAGGCTTAGGGTGGCTTACATAAAATGCATGTATAAATACAATTAAAAACATACACAAAACATCCAAGAACGATCAGTAGCCATTTTTGAAAGTGCCAGAAACAATTAAAGTGCAGAGCCGAGAGTCCTAAATCCAACCATACCACTACTTAGGTGTTAGTCCTGGTGGTATTCTCAATCGGCTCAATTTGATCGAGTAATTTATGTGGCGAGATAAACTGAGGGTGGTAAAACCAGGGCACAGGGTCACTCCTCGGTGTTTAAGGCGGCTCCTAATTGAAAGCCTGGTGAAAGAGGGTCTTACAGGCCCTGTGGAACTGTAAAAGGTCCTGCAGGGCGTTGATCTCCTCCAGGAGCTCATTCCACCAGTATGGAGCCGTCACCAAGAAGGCCCTGTCCCTGGTTATCGCCAGTCTAGCATCTTTGGGGCCCAGGAGGGCCAAATGGTTTTGAGGTAACTTATAGGTTGGAACCAGCAGTAGATTCCTCTAAGAGGAAGGTATGCTTTTCACCAATCCCCGTTCCATTGCAGACCTCTGAAAAAATTCCTCAGTCTGTTCTTGGGGATCCCATCCCCAAGAAGCAGCATTTTAGAGAGCATTTCAGACTGTAGCTGGACAGGAGAGATATGAAGGTATTGTTCTGTTGATGGAAATTACCATTGGATCCAAACCACTATGAAGAATATTGCCACTTGAACTGGACCTAAGATTAACCTGAAAATACCTTTTAAAAAAAAAGAGTTGAGTGTAGTGCACTGGTTAGAGTGTTGGGCTAGGTTCTGGAAGATCCAGTTTCAGATCCTCATTCTGACAGGAAGCCTATTGGGTGACCTTGGGCCAGTCACAGTCTGTCAGCCTAACATACCTCACAGTAGGGATGCCAAGTCACCCTGGGGGCGGGGGATCCCCCGCTATAGGGGTTCCTGACCTGGGGAACCCCACCCCCGAAGTCGTCCTGCCTGGACGACTTCCCCAGCGTAGTGACGTCACCACGTTGGAGACGTTGCCAGGGCAACGCTCTGGCAACGTCTCCAACGTGGTGACATCACTTCCAGGTGACGTCACCGGCCGTGCGGGCGGGCGGCTCCCGGGCGGCGAGGGACTCCCCCCCGCCAATTGGTAAGTAGGACTTGGCAGCCCTACCTCACAGGGTTGTTGTGAGGATATAACTGGGAAGGAAGCTTCTTAGAGGAAGAATAGAAATGTACTGTATAGATTAACAAAGTAACACATTAGATCACAAATAATACTTACAGTCTGAGTTGCTCATCATAGGAACTGCATCACCTTCACCTAGATGAACAGCACAGTTTAATCACACAGTGGTTATTCTAGTTAAAAGTACTTTGTTTACAGTTAAGAAATATTTGTGTGAACTGTAGGCATAACATGAATATCAAAAAATTACATTTTTCCTGCTTCGCTTATGACATATAGAACGTTCAGTGATGCTTTTAGCACAAATATTCTCTTACGTTTACTGATATAAATACAGTCACAACCTTCACACCCTTTACCAAGGCCTTCACACCACAAAGGCCTTCACACCCTTTACAAAGTGATGCTGTCTGAAAGGGTGTGAAGGCCTTTCAGCAATGAAGGCCTGACGATTCGGAGAGTTGTGCCTGAACTCGGTTGCTCTGAACAGTCTGAATATCAATTCAGCATATCTTCAGCTGACTCCTGAGAAATGCACCATAATGTGGATCCCCTTTAACTGTGCCCAGAAACCTAGACTTGTGTAATCTCCCCAATGATTTCTCCATTTAAGATTGCATGTAGTCCTATGGAGTGGTACTACATCTTCTTCCTGTACCCCAAATGCAGTATACTTTCTGACTTCTTCCTTTCCTCTTCTGTTCACACCAGAGATGTACAGATGTCGGATTTCAGATGCTGTACATCTGTTATACCCCACAACACCCATCTTGGGTTTCACTGTGCAGATCCGTTCTTCCCTCTGGATCCTCTTGCATCAGGGGAAGGTATCTCGTGTTGGGAAAGGCTCTTTGTGGATTGGAACCATGGCATTTTTTTTTTGCATCCCATTATACTCTGTTATCAAACATATTCACACAGGAGTTCACCAAAGAGCCCCTAAAAGTATGACCAGAACTACAGTTAACGATGAGCACATACTTTATTGTGACTACTGGATATTCACAGCTGCATGGCACTTACTGCATTGTAACCTTAGTGAACAACACACTTCTCTTCCTCCAGTGTCTAGAATGCTTTGGGGTTTATTTTTAATGTACATGAAACTGTGGGTACCCATAATCATGCATGTGCTCACACAGCCCTTTAAAAAGGAAAAAGCCCACTTGTTAAAAGAATGAAACTGA
This sequence comes from Lepidodactylus listeri, assembly GCA_029233225.1. Lineage (NCBI taxonomy): Eukaryota > Metazoa > Chordata > Lepidosauria > Squamata > Gekkonidae > Lepidodactylus > Lepidodactylus listeri. The sequence goes on from JARCFY010000008.1 coordinate 103,548,385, forward strand.
GTAGATCAGAAACTACTAGTCTAGTCTAGGCAATTCATATATACTAATGCTAAATTAAAACTGTTGCCAGCATAGCAATGCAGAAAAAATCACACCCATTCCTCTAAAGAAATACCATATTTATTCAAAAGGAAGGTGATACTGAATGCAAGATAGTCTCCTAAATGACGCCCCCCCCCCCCCCCCGAGAAAAAACATGGTCTCAGGTATCAAAAGTCTGGGATCCGCTGATTTAGATCTGGTGGTGGAAAGTGCCATCAGGTCACAGCTGACTTATGGCAATCCTGTAGAGTTTTCTAGGCAAGAGACAAAACAGCTGTGGTTTGCCATTGCCTGCCTCTGTATAGCAACCCTGGGCTTTCTTTGTGGTCTCCCATCCAAACTCTAAACAGGGCAACTATAATATACTGGGATCCAGACATGTTAGTGAAATCAGCTCATAGTTTATTTACAGGAAACAAACACGACCTGGAGAGCAGGACTCGGGAGTCTGCTTATATGCCAGTACAAACCACACCCCCGGTCACAACTGATTCCCCTGAAAGGATTATTTACAAGGTACCTTTGACCATAGGTCCCCTTTTGGATCCTGAGTGGCCAATAGGTCCAAATTATGATCTGCCTGGGCTATTGTCTACCGATGCGAAGCTCCGGTAGTTTGCCCGACCACTTATGCAATCTCTGACAGCGTGCACGGTCACCATTAGAACACAACACCCTCCCCCCCATAGTTCAGACCTTCCTAGCACACAAAGTCCCTTAGGTAGGTAGGCCTCTGCCGTTCCCTAGCCGAGCAGCGTAGTACCGGTTCCATGGGGGGCTGCTCAGGGACTGCCTCTGCTGGTTTGGGGGAAGAGTCCGGTCTGTCAGTCGGGGTCGCTGCTGGAGGGATGTCGGTGTGTGCCTTGGCCAATGTGCTCAGCCGGGGGTTTGTAGGAGTGGATGACTCGCGTTTGCCTTCCTTGTCTTGTTCTGGAGCGGGTGCTTCATCATCGCTCTCCCCAACCATGTCTGCTGGCAGGAGATGGCAGTGCAGCTGGTCAATATGATGCTTCCACAGATGACCGTCTTCTCCTGAGACCTCATAGGATAGGGGCCCAGTCAAATGAACTACACGGCCGGGCAGCCAGGCAGGACCCCTCGCAAAGTTTTTGGCATAGACCGGGTCCCCAGGGAAGAATCCACAGGGGGCCTTCTGTTGATCCGGGCCCACACTGTGCTCTGGGGCACAGTGTGAGTGCAGGCAGTCTAACCTGGTTGTGAGTCGCCTCCCCATTAGCAGTTCCGCAGGACTGTGCCTGGTCGTGGTGTGAGGGGTTGTCCATTGGCCGAACAGGAACGCTGCAAGTTTGTAGTTCCAGTCACCATTATTCATGTGGCACAGGGCTTCTTTGGTAGTGCACACCATGCGCTTGGCCTGGCCATTTGTGACTGGATGGAATGGGGCAAAGCGTATGTGCCGAATCCCATAGTATTCCATGAACTCCTGGAACTCCCCTGATGTGAAGGCTGAGCCGTTGTCAGTCACGAGGGTATCTGGGATGCCGTGTGAGCTGAAGATTCACCACATAGCGTGGATGGTGGATTGCGAGGATGTGGAGGACACCGGAACCACTTCCAGCCACTTGGTGTATGCGTCCACCAAGATGAAAAATAGTTGGCCCTGGAAGGAATCCACAAAGTCCAAGTGCAGTCTGGCCCATGGCTTGTGGGATGACTCCCAGGGTTGCACTGGAGCCTGTGGTGGGTCTGGGCAAGACTCCTGACACTTCTGGCATCGCTTAATTTGGTCCTCAATTTCCCGGTCCAGCCCTGGCCACCATACATAGCTCCTGGGCAGCACTTTCATTCACACTATGCCCGGGTGTGTCTCGTGCAGAGCGGTGAGCACTCGCTTGTGCAGCAGAGGGGGCGTGACCACCCGGCTTCCCCAGAACACACACCCCTTGTACACGGACAGCTCATTCTGCCTGGATGAGTAAGTGGCAAATTCTGGCCTCGGGTTGTGGGGCCAACCCCTCCCCACCCAGTCCAAGACCTGGGACAAGGTGTGATCTCGGGCCGTGTGGCAGGACATGTCTGCCAACTGGATGGGCCAGTCTGGCAGGTCCTCAAGAGCAGCGATGTGATGCACAGGAGCCTGGTCCAGGTTGCAGGACCACAGTGGAAGGTGGCTGAGGGTGTCTGCATGACCCATCGCTTTCCCGGGATGGTGTACCAGCACATATTGGTACCTGGCCAGAAATATAGACCAATGCAGGATGTTGGGGAACAACATCTGGGGGGGTCTGGCAGTCCGGGGCGAGAAGGCCAAGGAGCAGTTTGTGGTTCATGAGAACAGTGAAAGGCTGGCCATAGAGGTAATCATGGAATTTTTTTTTACTCCAGCCATGATTGCCAGGCCCTCCTTGTCAATTTGTGCATAGTTGTCCTCGGCCACTGAGAGGGTGTGGGAATAATACGCTAATGGCACCTCTCGGCCATCTGCTAACTGGTGCTTCAGGACTTCCCCTACCCTGTATGGAGAAGCATCACAGGCCAGGACCACTGGGAGGGACTCATCAAAATGTGCCAGGACCACATTCGAGATCAAAAGGTCCTTAACTGCCTGGAAAGCTAAAGCATGGTGGGGGGTCCAGACCCATGGGGTGTGTTTATCCAGGAGGCGATGGAGAGGTTCGGCCACTGCAGCTATGTGAGGCAAGAACAATTGGTAAAAGTTCAGTAGGCCCAAGAAGGCCTGGAGTTCTGCCTTGGAGGAGGGGGTTGGCATGTGAGCAATGGCGCAAACCTTTTCGGGTGTCGGGTGGATGCCGTGAGCATCGACAGCAAACCTTAGGAACTCCACTGAAGGCACTCCCAGGAGGCACTTTTCCTGCTTTACCTTCAGCCCTGCATCATTGAAGTGCTGAAGAATGGACCACAGGTGCGTGGTGAAGTCCTCAGCATTGGGGGCCGCAATTAAAGCATCGTAAAAAAAATGCTGAATGCCTGGGATTTCCTTTAGCAGACTGTCCATCAAGTTCTGGAAAATCCTGGGAGCCACACTGACCCCAAACTGTAAGCGCTTCACCTTGAACACCCCCCCGGTGGGTCACAATAGTTTGGGCTTCTGCCATGGCATCACGGTAGGCCTGTGGTAGGCCTGTGCCAGATCCAGCTTCCCAAATACCTTGGCTCCTGCTACAGAAGCGAGGACATGGCTAACGATCGGGACAGGATATGCATGATCTTGCAGGGCCTTGTTTATCATTCATTTGTAGTCCATGCATATCTGGACATCCCCATTAGGTTTCACCAGGGTGACTATGGGGGTCTGCCAGCAGGCGTGTGGTACAGGTTCCAGGACCCCTTGAGCCACTAACCAGTCCAGTTCCAAATCTATTTTTGGCTGTAATGCAAAGAGGTCCTGCCTGGCCTTTAGGCAGACCGGTTGCACTGTGGGGTCAAATTCGAGAGAAATTGGGGGTCCGGTGTAGCAGCCCAGCGACCATCAAACATGGCTGAGAACACAGTGGCAGGGAGGGTGCTCAGATGATTCTGCCCCCTTGGAGCCCTTGTAGGGGGCTCCAAGCCATGGAGCTTGAGGGGTGCCTCTCCCAAGGCTGACTGCCAAGGGATCGAGGCTCCTCTTTGCTCTGAAGGTCCCACCACCAGAGAACCAGCAATGGCACAAGGGATGCATACCGGGAGAAGCAAGCAGCTGGTCAAGCGGTTTCCCTTACCCGAGCGGAATACCTCCAATGAAGCATGAGTTGTGATGAATCAGAAACGCAGATAAGCAGCCAGGTGAACAGCCCCTTAAACAAAAGGTGGGGGGACGAGCCCACCCCGTGAAAAAAGAAAAGAGAAAATCTCTTTAAAGTTAACCATTAACTAAGGAGACTGAAAGCAAAGCACCTTTTGACCAAAGTAACGTGGATCAAGTGAAAATTACCAGTATTTGCAGGCCATAGAACTTTTTGAAACTTTTGCTAAAAAGTAAACGATTACGCAGATGGCTGGGTGAAAAATGGCCTTGAAAACGAAACCTCCTGCAGGAAATGCCAGCATGGCTGCTCTGATCGTGAGACCGGAAACAGCTACAGACTTTCCCAATAAGTTGGCAGCGGCATTGCGCCCTCTGCTGGACCAGATGACTTCACTGAATAACAACTTCGAAACGCTACAAAAACAGCTAAAAGAAACAAAGACCAGAACAAAGCAAACAGCAGAATCACTCAAGAAGGTCGATGCCAAGACAACTAAACTTAAAAAACGACTGGAGATTGTGGAAAAACAGAGAACCTCAAATGAATATCAACTATTGCAGCTATAAATGGAAAAATCAGCTTATGTACTGAGATTCCAAGGTGTCCCAGAGCATGATGGAGAGAATCTTAAAAAAAAAAAAACTTTAAGCAATGCCTTGGGGCTGGTTGCAGATTTAAAAGCGGATTTTCTACAAAGCGAAATGATATGGTCTACGGAACCTATCCAGAATAGCTAGATATTTCTTTAAGCTAGATATTTCTGTCTTGATATTTAGCAAATGAAACTGAACTCTTGGACACTTTCTTTGGTTAAAATACCTGCTTTACTACAATCTTACACAGTATAAGGTTTGTTTCATTGTATTTAGGCTAATGTAATTGAAACAATAGCTTAAGCAAATGTTTATGTATATGACCACTGCCACTTGGGGTTTTAGTGGTTTTCTTTCCTTTCTCCCATAGATGTTAGTTCCCCTCCTTTTTGATTTCTGTAGTTTTTAGAATAAAAGCAATAAAAAAATTACAAAACAAAAACAAAAACATGGCCAGGAACCCATCACATACCTCGGAGAATCCACCACCCCATACATGGTGCACTCCTGTCACCCCAAACTTCAAGGGCCTGAACCATGAGAGCCCCAACAAGCTTATTAGCCTGCCCTCCACTCCCAATAAGTCCAAAATTCCATTAGTCCTTTGACTGAACCCATAACTTGCCCAGTCCCTTAATAGCCACTGGGTTCTTCTGAAAGTCCCACAGTGTTAGGCCTACAGGTTTCTTGAGAAGGCCCCCCACCCGAGGACATAGTCTCTTTAGGATCTTGGCGAGATGATGGAGAAGGAGGACCCTGTGCCCAACTCCATCTCACAGGGGGACTCCTCTATCTGTACAGTCACATGGATTTTGTTGGGGCCTCTCTGAGGCAGATTCAGTACCTGATGCCGGCTGCTGGAGATAGTGGTGTGTAGGTCCAATGACTCCTGATGTGCCATCCATTGTTGTCTGGATCCCTGGGAATGGCAGGTCTTGGCGATGTGTCCCGATTTCCCACAGGACCAGCAGACAGTGTCCCGGAACTGGCAAGAGCAGCATTCATGTGGATCTCCACAGCTGGTGCATGGTGGAGAAGCGGTAGAGCGCACTGGCTGTGGAGCAGATGTGGTGGGTGGTTGAGGACTCCTGCGGTTGGGATGGTGAACTTGCAAGACGTCCTCCTCATCTGATGCGTTGGGAGTCAGGGGTGGTGGACATGTGGTGGACTACCATGCCTGGGCGGTCTTTCTGGGCCTTCTCAAAAGCTGTGGCTGCTTTCAGGGCTGTGTCAAGCTTGACTTCTTTGATGGTCACGAGCTTGCAGCAGAATTTTGGCTCTTGGACACCCCATACAAAATGGTTTAACAGGGTGTCCTTGATGGTGGGAAATTCACAGCTGACTGCCAGCCGGCAAAGGTCAGCCGTGAATTCTGCGGCTGATTCTCCGGGCTTCTGCGTGTGCCCAAAAAAGTCCATAGGCATCACCATCTTGGATGGCTTCGGTGCAAAATAGTTGGTAAGCACGGCTACCAGTTTGTTGAAGGTGGCAGCAGCGAGTGTCTTTGGCACGGTGAGACTCTGCACCAACCAGATCGTGGCTACCCCGCATGTGCTGAGCAGCCAGGCTTTCTTCTTGACTTCTGTGGTGTCCTGGACCTAGAAGAAGTAGGTCAGTTGCTCAACCCAGGCTTCCCACAGCTCGGGATGAGCTGGGTCGAAGACAGCAATCTGTTCCAGAGTGGCAGCCCTGAAGACTCGGAGTGCTGGAACGAAGCAATGTGGGGCATGGTAGCAATGCCCTGGAGGCAAAGCTGGAGCATGGTGTGGTACTGACTTCTGAGTTGGTGGCAGCTGGAGAGTTGTTCAATGGGATCCCACCTTCGTCGCCAGTATAATGTACTGGGGTCCAGACATGTTGGTGAAATCAGCTCATAGTTTATTTACAGGAAGCAAACATGGCGAGCAGGACTCGGGGGTCTGCTTATATGCCAGTACAAACCACACCCCCAGTCACACCCAATTCCCGACAGGGTTATTTACAAGGCACCTTTGACCATAGGTCCCCTTTCAGATCCTGACTGGCTGATAGGTCCAAATTACGATCCGCCTGGGCTATTGTCTACCGATGCGAAGCTCCAGTAGTTTGCCCGACCACATGTGCGATCTCCGACCACATGCGCGGTCGCCATTAGAACAGAACACCAACCCTGCTTAGCTTCTGAAATCCAACAAGCCTGGCCTCAGCTAGGCCTAGACAAACATCTACTCTTGCAGCTGAATAAATACTGTAATAATCATTTGGCACAAAGCCTAAACAGCACATGCAGTCACTTCCCTGGACCACTTGAAATAGTTGCATCTTGTAGACATCACGTACTGGTAATCCTAGAAATGGCTTTGATTTGTCTCAAAAGGGGAACAGCTAAAAAGAGGCTTGACTTGCTTCCATATTGCCAATACTGAGGCATATATAAAGAACAAAATAGCTACTAATCTGAGCAAGTTTAGTCTTTCCCCATTTCCCTTCTCACCAGCAGCCAAGCTCTAAGGCTGAATAGTCATGTTTGTGAGCCAGAATCCAGCACAACCCATGCTTACTAATGACATTTATACCGCTCCCAGGAATTCTTTAGTGACCTCCACTTCTCCTCTGCAGAGTACTTACATCTCGATAGAGAGCAGTAGTCCCAGGGGACACGAGGATCACTTGTATAGCACCATGGACCATGGGTATCGTCATCCGGATTGCGGCAGTAATTTCTTTTCAGCTTGCTGACATCTGGCTCTCTATATATTGGCAGATGCCTATAAAGAAAATATATTCCAAGGATACCACCACACTTTATTCATTTACATATATGGGGTAGTAGTTAAAAGGGTGAGACTAAGATACGGGAATCCTGAGTTCTGTTCCCTACTCAGCCATGAAGCCTGCTAGGCATAGGTGTAGAGTATGGGGGGGCTCGAGGGTTTGAGCCACCCCCAAAATATCCCGGGGGGGGCTCAGCCACCCCCAGGAAAACAGAGTGCCTGCCGCCACGCCTCCCTGAGTCCTTCCAAGGCTCGGCCACCGCTGCTGGAGAGGGAGAGGGAAGGGGTGGCGGGGGGGGCCTTGGAAGGGCCCGGAGAGGCGGTGTGGTTTCTGGGGGGGGGAACATCGCTCCAGCAGGTGCGCTAAGGAGCCCCCCCCCCGGATTTCCAAAAGTCTACGCCCCTGCTGCTAGGTGACCTTGTGCTAGTCACTGTCTCTCAGCCCCGCATACTTCACAAGGCTGTGGCAAGGATAAAGCATGCACTACTCTCAGGCCTTTATTAAACAGAGCACAAATAAACCAAAAATTAAAGCAAGCCTAACAACCCAAACTCCTCAGTATATGCTACGAAATCCCAAGAGAAAAGGCAAGGTATGCTGGAAGATACAGTTTAGCACTGAGCCCTGATGCTAAGTGTAGTTCCTCGATCTCTCTTCCCCATTCTAGGCCAGCATAATAGGAGATGTAATTTGCAGCAAGTGTAGAAATTACAGTGAGGCTCAAAACTATATGTGGGTTTGATTACTGCAGTGCAAGTTATCTGGTTCAAAACATAGCAGACAGCTATTCGTGCATTAAGGTACAGGTAATGTATCACTCTTGTGCTGAAAGATCATCACTGAGCCACAATTCAAAGTGCAACTTAAAGATCTAGGGTTGCCAACTCTGGCTTGGGAAATTCTTGGACATTTGGGAGTGATGCCTGGGTAGGGTGTTCCGGGAGGTTGTGATACTATAGACTCCACCCTCCAAAGCTGCCATTTTCTCCATGGGAACTGACCTCTGGAGTTTGGAGACTGGTTGTAATATTGGGAGAATTCCAGGAGCCATCTAGAAGTTGGCAACCCTATTGAGACTCTTGGGGCTGCGGTATCCGAAGGCCCACTTTCTCTCATACTGTCCAACCCTCCAGCTAAGATCTTCCTTCCATGTCCTGCTATCTATGTCCAGTTTGCAGGGGTAATAAGAGACAGGGCTTCCTCAGTGGTGACACCTCACCGCTGGAGGCTCATGGGATACCAGCTTTACTATCATTTAGACAACAGGCTACAACATTTCTCTTTATTCAGGCATTTATGGTATGCGTCTAGTCTGAGGTCTATTTTATGATGACTGTTTCATGTTCTCTGCTGAATTGTTTTATTGTTGTGGATAGCTTTAATTCTACACTATTTTAATGCTGTTTTTATGCCCCATGTGGGTTCTCTGACAGTGATATTTTTAACAACTGGCTGTTATGATTTTTCTATTACACTGATTTTACTTCCTGAGCCACCTTAAGCAAGTCTCTGGAAAGGCAAACTACATTTTTTTCCCCAGATGAATAAATAAATGAAAATTTGTGCCAAACAGTTTTCATGAATGTTGGTTTCAACAGCTGGACTTTCTACTGAAAATGTCTTCTTCTCAAAAATGCCACCGTTCAATATGAAATTTTAAAACACGATTAAAATAATATGTTTTTATATCAATTTCTAGTTTGTATCCTATCACTTGGTTCTGATGACAGAATAATTGGAAAGGGAGGTCATTTCTGCTGAATTCCCCTTCCATTGCAGGCTCCCGCATACACTTTGCCCCCATGCTACTAAAGAGGGCTCGACTACCAAACAAAATGTTCAGGGATTCGGTGAGCAAAGGGAACAGGAGAGTCCCACTCTGCTGGCTGATCTTTCTGAATACAAGCTAATGTATCCTTATTCTTTACTCTTTGTTAACGACAACTGAAAAGGTAATGCTTAGCATTTTTCAAGAGTTTATCATGGCATTTTATTACCGTATTTTTCGCTCCATAAGACGCACTTTTCCTCCCCAAAAAAGTGGGGGGGAAAGTGTGTGTGTCTTATGGAGCGAATATGGAGCTTTTCCTACCTGTAACAGGGCTCTTTCTTCAGCAGGAACGCAGGGGAACGCCATTCAGGCTGGCATCCCAGCCTTCCCCGCCCCTCCCTGCTGGGCCTGAGCTGTTAAGACTTAAAAAGGAAACGGCAGGAAAAACCCCACCAGGCTAAGTACTCTTTCCCTTTAAGTGCTTTTCCCCTTTAAGACAGCCAGCAGCAGAAAGCCCCGCCCACAGATTAAGCTCCGTGGCTACTTTGCACAGAAAGGCCTGGCTTTGCATGGCATGCCGACGTCTCTCTTCTTTCCTTTCTCTATCTTCCTTCCTTCCTTCCTTCCTTCCTTTCCTTTTTTCTGTCTGTCTGTCTGTCTTTCTGTCTCTCTCTCTCTGTCCCCACCTTTCTTTCTTCCTTTCTCTCTCTCTCTCTCTCTCCTCCTCCTTCCTTCCTTTCTCTCTCTCTCTCTCTCTCTCTTTCTTTCTTTCTGTTTCATTTTTTCCTGTTTTCCTCCTCTAAAAACAAGGTGCGTCTTATGATCAGGTGCATCTAATGGAGTGAAAAATATGGGATATAAATAAGAAAAATAACCTTTTAACTTTTTAAAACATAACGGCTTGAAAAGAAAGGAAGGAACCAAGCAAAAGGTGATGGAACTGAAAATATTCCATTTGTGGACAAAATGGAAGCTACAAAGGATCGAATTCAAAGGTCTCCGTTCCTCCCCAGAGGCAACCCTTCCACCATCAGATGGGCATTTTATAGACAACCTGATATTTCCATTTTCTATAACTAATTGAGAAGGAAGGTGCTATTCTTGTTTTAATTATTTTTGTACATACCTCATTAAATCCTGAATGTTTTCATCCCACATGGAGCAAGTTAAGCCAAATCTTGTCTGGGCCAGATTCCCCATATAATTGGTCCCATTCCCTCGATAGCAATCTATGCAAAGAATATTTGGTTAAAATGTTCTTAAAGAGTCTGTTCAAATGTTAACTGTAAAATGGGGGTGGGCAGACCCTCTAAATAGTCAGTTAGCAAGTCCTAAAGTTTACACTAAAGTTTAAAAGACAGTGCAATCAAAAGCTGTGCCAGTAAATACACAACTGAGAAAAAAGTCAACCCATCTAAACATGTATGAATTCACGTACTGTACTGCTTGAAGCCCACAGAAATAAATTAGTAACAGGGAAGTAAATTAGTAACTTGATTTTGCTGCCTGTTGCAGATGTACTGGGAACGGTTCCGTCTAAATGGTAATTTGTTGACTATGGACCCAGCAAGGTCACCACATGCATGAACATGGCTGAGAGCTGCCAATGTATTGTTCATTTTGCAATTGAAATCCAGATGTTTTCAGCAGACCTGCTTATTGGATAAAATTGTAGCGAGTTACAAAGAGATCCTGGATTTTGGCAAGGTCTGAGAAATGAAGTTACAATAAGTAGAGGAAGGAACACACTGCTACTCTCAGTCGCTTCTCGTTTTGAAATCGTGAACTGTGGTTTCATTTAATATGCTTCATTGCTTAACGTGAAATAAAATGTTATGTTTGGCAAGAACTGTGAATCTGTTCCACATTGTGACTTAAATGACCTAGTACTAACTGCTCTGTACTACAGCACCACAACATACTTTTAAAAGGAAATGTTAAGGTGGCACCATGATGTAGAAGATCTGTAGCACAATCCTTTGCAGAATTACTCCAGCCCAAACTCAGGGAAATCAATGGACTTAGACCGGAGTACCGCTTCATAAGATTGCATTGTTGGTCTGCAGCGTTACCCATCTGTAGGGCATACAGGTGGACAACCCAGGTGTACAGGGACTGGGGGTTTGGATTGTCTTAAACACACATAGGGTGATTTTGCATCTAGGATTCGCTCCACAAGTGCAGCTCAAAACCACATTCAAATACCTCGGGGCAATGCCGTACTGACTTCAAAGTCACCCCTGAATGGCCATAAAAAACCCCATAAATCTATGCAGAGGGTACAATAAAATCTGAGGATCAAAGAACTCAAGAGTGGCATGGAGTGTGGAAGTGAAAAGGGAGTTAAACCAGCATGCAATGCAGAGGGGAATTTCTGTTCCAACGTGGCTTTTGTGAAACAGCAGAGGGGAAAACCAAGGCAGAATCAGTCATAAATACCCTTTGCTGTTTAAGCTTCTGCAGAAAATAAATCAAGCAACTTGCCAAAGACACAAAAGTCATTCCTTCGTGCCTTGCTGGGCCTTTCTGTTTTTTAAAAATATGCAAACAAAAACACAGTATGTGGACAGCATGTCTGCTGCTATCTCACACACTGCAAATGGCTCAACATTTCCATCACATTCCTGCCAGCCCAACAGGAAAGCCAGGCCGATTTCGCACTAGCGTTTGCCCCAGGTTTGCCCTCATGCTTGCACCGGAGCTTCTGATCGATTTCACACCAGTTGCTCTGGGCTCACGTTTTGCTCTGGAGTATCGCCCTGCTGCACCGGAGTTTCCCTGGAGCAAACAAATCCTGTTTTAAGAGGATTTTCCTCTTTGCTCCGGGGGAGAACCCAAAATGAAAACACGCCCACTTGCCCACCTTTCATCAGGGCTGCCCCATTGTGGGAGTTTCTAATTTTTTTGAGAGAAAACCCTTCGTCACGCAATATTGAAAGGGCTGAGGTTCCGAGTGGGAAAATGAAGAAAATACTCCGGAGGAAACTGGGAGGGGAAATCCTGGAGAGAACGAGAGGCAACTGGCCAGTGCGAAATTGGCCCCAGTCTCACAGGTATCCCTTTCAAGGATACGAAGACAGCCACTGCCACATCACTTCAGAATATTCTTATCTAGCTAGCTCAAACTTACCCTGCTCACCCGGCAGATCACATTTTGGTATCTGGTAACAATACCCAATGCGAATGTTCGGGTTGGTAGTAAAACACCAGGGTGCCTCGGCTCCATCTGGGTTTCGGCAGTAGTTCTCTCTTAGGCCCCTATAAAAATAAGCATATTAGCACATGCCAGATGCACTGCTGCTGTTTCTCATTCCTTTCAGACGATACATGGCCAATAACAGAAGCTGCCTGACATACCCTTGTCACCGTGAGAGAGCTGAACAAAATGCAGTACACACACGCTAATAAAACTAGGGAATTGAAAGTAGATAAAAATAGGGAATTTATTTTCAATAGACCTTACTACAGGATTTCACACAAAGTGCAGGAACATTTTCAATGTAACCCCTTTTCCATGTAGGGACCTTACAAACATTGTTGCTCCAAATATATTTTTTCCTTTTATGAAACACTTTCATCCGAACTGGGATCAGACACATCTGAAACCCATTACAAGTTCTGCTTTCAGACCTATGCCAACAATAAAGCAGCACTACCTCTTTGTACGCTGAATGAATCTATCTGGCTATAAAGAAAGGGTCCCCTTAGTTTTATCACTGAATTAATTAGGAAACTGAAACCTAAGTGTATGAGAAATGCAATTAGAAATTCTAGACAGGTGTCCCCATTTGAATTGGGGTCTATCCATTAGGGACTCTGGAAATGCCTCTGTTAGTATTAAAACGTCAGCCCCTGAACATAAGAACATAAGAGAAGCCAATGCTGGATCAGGCCAGTGGCCCATCCAGTCCAACACTCTGTCACACAGTGGCCAAAAACACCAGGTGCCCTCAGGAGGTCCAGCAGTGGGGGCAGGAAGCCCTCCCACTGTTGCCCCCCCCCAAGCACCAAGAATACAGAGCATCACTTGCCCCAGACTGAGAGTTCCTATCTATACCATGTGGTTAATAGCCACTGATGGACCTCTGCTCCATATGTTTATCTAATTCCCTCTTTAAGCTGTCCATGCTTGTAGCTGCCACCACCTCCTGTGGCAGTGAATTCCACGTGCTAATCACTCTTTGGGTGAAGAAGTACTTCCTTTTATCTGTTCTAACCCTGCAAATGTGTTACTCTCCATTCTTCTGAAAACTTCTCTCAGGTCCTACAGAGTCTTTTGTTTCAAAGGGTTTTTTTACCATTTGGAACTATGATTGATAAACGACTGTAGAATATGTGTGTGCCCAGTCTTATTAAAACAAAATGTCTCATCAGACAGTCTAATTGGCTTTGTAAGAAGACCAAGGACTGCGTCTGACATCTTATTTCTCCACTTGCATTTTTAAAATTCTCATAGGAAAACACCAGATGCCCAACGATGCAGCTCAGTCTCTTGAGGAATGGTCACTTCATAACAACACCCATCCCTTCCAAGGTCTCTGGAACCAGTGTACATTGCGCATTCAAGCATGGCTTTTCTGACATTTACAAAATCAAGTCTTCGGCTTATAAAGGTTTATTTTAACTATGGTTAATTTGTGACGCCAGGACTCAGTTTGCAGATGATCATTCAAATCCTGGTGTGTATCAACACATTCTGGTTTCATCACCTTCTCTCTATAGTGTGTGTGTGTGGGGGGGGCACTGCTGGGAACAAGCCACATTCACACATCACATTACATCATTTAAAGTTCATGGTATAATCCCAAGAAGAGTTACACCCTTCTAGGTCCACTGAAGTCAATGGGTTTAGAAGGGTGTAACTCTGCTTAGGAGGCTTCTCTTACTGTGGCCGAGGACAGATTTGCAGTCTCGGGTGCTCTGCCTCCGCTTCAAAAGCGGAGGCAGAGCGGCCTTTCAGATGGCCGCATCTGCCCTGAGGAGGCGGCCCGGACGCATTGTGTCCGGCGCCGCGCTCCTCCCGCAGCAGCCGAGCACCATTTCAAAGTGGTGCTCGGCTGCTGCGGCGCGTGTTCCACCTGCCGAAGCAGGTGTAAACGCGCGCGGGCAGGGGGAGCCGCGCGGTGTCTGCCTGCCACCATAGGAAGCCGCCCGCAGTCTGAATGCTGTGGGCGGCTTCCTTCCGGCGGCGTGCAAATGCCGCGCCACGGGGGAAATTCCCCCCGCCTTAGTCTGCCGCGCCGCGGAGGCACGGCAAACGGCCAGTTTGTCCTCAGCCTGTGCTTAATAGACCAGCTTCAAACTGTGGTTTCAGATTTTGGCTAACCATAGTTATTGGGGTGCCTTGCATTCAGGACAATCACACTAACCACAGTTAAATTAAACCATGGTTTCATGTCATGTCTGAACTTTTTGTGTGTTTCACTGCTTAAAATTAGAGTAGGAAAACGTACAGCAAAAGGAGAACTGAAATTAATTCGACTCAAGAAACAGTATTTAAAAAAAAGGGGGGGGGATTGCTTAGCTGGCTTACTCAGTCATCAGCTTCGCTTTGCCCTGGGTTCCTCTGTGACGTGATTGCTGCAATGGGTGGGAAAGTCGGGACTGAACTCCTCTTTCACATAGCAAGCGTATTTGTTTAGTGGGATTTTCCTGCCGTCTGCTTCCTTGGTGGTTTCCCTTCCTTTTTCTTTTAATTTTATTAAAACAAAACAAAACAACCACCACCACTTTGGGTTGTGGTAAGATGAGGGATTACTCTTTGGGTATTTGGGGGGACTGTTGGGGGCTTTCCCGCCAACATATTTCTCTGCCATTTTATCCACACACACCCCAAACACATGGCTGTTTTTTTAAAATTTTGGGGTATCTATGTTTGTCTTTGCTGCCCAGTGACTTGACTGACCGCTGTGCTCCATTTGAAACCCCCCTACTGTTTCTCCTTGGAGGGTGATCTGTGTTAGTCTGTCTGCCTCCCTGTACCCAGCCTGCTTTGGGGGACTTGTTCCAAAGTTACTTAGGTGACTATTCCCAGCTCTCCATTTGAACCCCCCGCCCACTGACTTGCTTCTCTTTGAGGGGTGATCTGTGTTTGTAAGCCTGCCTCCCAACACCAAGCTTGCCTTGGGGAACTTGTTCCAGTCTTGGGGAGTGACTTGGGGTGATTTTAGAACCAAGCTCTCCACACCTAGTTTTAAACCTCCCCTCAATAGTCCTGCTTCTCCTCGGGGGGCGGGGGGTTATCAATCTGTGCCTGTCTGCCGGCTACCCTGCCTTCCTGTTTATTTCTCTCTCTGGAAACTGATCCACCTGGTTGAGTTGGGTGCTTGCTTGGTCAGGTGTTCAGTGCCATGAGAGGGGGCAGAAAGGGTCATGCTTGTGGTCGCGGGAGGATGCCATCACTTTCCCCATGCCAAGTGGTTATGGGCAATGAACACAGTCTCCCCCCCCAATGGAGGATGCCCCCAGCATATCTTTGGGGGGGTCTCAGTGCTCACTTCCCCTGCTCCGTCCCCATCCACGGGGCTCTCTACTGCCGCTTGAGAGTTTTTGGTGTTGCCACCTAAGCTGCAGCATGAAACTCTGTTTGGAAAGGACGATAGTGATGGCAGTGACTTGGAGGGTGGTGGTGGTGATGCATCCTCCCCTTCCACATCCCAAAATGCCCAACTCCCTGCTGCACCTGCTTCCGTCAGTACGCTCCCATCTAGCACTCCCTGGCCCAATGCCAGGAAGCAGCTGTGCATCCCACCTGCTCCAACCACGAGTGTGGGGACCCAGTTCCACTCCACTGCATGGAAGAACTTCAGCACCCTGGGGAGTGACCCATGGGTGGTGGAGTGCCAGGTGTGCTGCACCTGTGTCCGTAGGGGCCAGGACCCACAACATTTGGTCACCCCTGTTCTCCAGAGGCACCTGCAAAGGGCTCAGCCTAGTTTGTTGCTGCCAGAGGAAGGAATGATGGCCACTACTGGAAGGCAGAAGAGGCCAACTCCTACTCAGTAGGAAGAGGCAAGGGGAAAAGCAGGCCACTCAAAGACAGGCCCCAGGGGCTGTGGTTGGGACTACAAGGCAAGGGCAAGGGGGAGAGCTCAGGAAACAATCACTCACCTCATTGGCAAGGTGATTGCTGTGGATGGCAAACCGTTCTCCCTTGTGGAGAACTGGATTGAATTGGCCCTGTACTGCAGTCACCTCAGGCCTGTAGCCAGGATTTTTAAAGTCAGGGGGCATTTAAATTTCTTAGAGGGCACCAGCTAATTCAATTAAAGGAATATCTGGCTCTTCCCTGCACCTGCCGCTGCTTGAGGGCCCTGGGCTGGATGGGAAATTGTGGGGCCTTGCCAGTAAGTCAGGGGGCCTAGCCCTGAGATGCCCCACTGTAGCTACGGGCCTGAGTCACCTTGCCGATAATGGGACTGAAATAGGACTGGACCGAGCCATCTAATGAAGGGAAGGCCCACAGAACATGGGGCAAGGAGAGGGGAAGAAGGAAGACACTCCTAATAAGGCCCTTAGCCATGCCCCCCTCTGACCATGCAGTCCATCACTGTCACCTTGACCGTGGAGACCAAGTGAAAGGGAATGACTGGAACCATGGGATGATGGTGGCGAGGACAAGGAGGGAGACCTGCTAAACCCTAAATTTAACCAAGGCCCAAAGGGAAAAGTTGGCCAAGTGGCAATCACATTGATAGTGGGGTGAGTGTAGTGTGTTTGGCTATGGAGCCCCCCCCTTCATCAACAGAAACTGCCAAATCGCAGCTCCAAGTTCAAAACAAGGTTCTGCGCCCAGTAAGCAACACCTTCTCAGCTGCGTGTGAGACCGGCGAAGGCTGCATCCATCCCGCCATTGGTGCATGAGAGGGATGAGTTGGCCAGGGCATGCTGAATAAAGGGGAGACCCCTGGAAGACCCGGAGTGCCCACACAGCTCGTCAGTGTCACCTTGACAGCAGAGAGCTAACTAAAAGCAATGGCTTGACCCTGGTTGGCTATGGCGATGATGAAGAGGAAGAGCTTCCAGTCAACCTCTAAACGAGTCTCATGGGGAAAGGTTGGTCAACCAGCAATTAATCACCTTGACAGTGTCATGAGTGAAGGCTGATGGTTGTGGAGCAAACCCCCCATACCAACAAAATGACATATTCTATCCTGCTCTAAAACAAGGTCCTTACCCTTGCCTTGTCTGGCAACCTTCATAGCAGAGTGAGAGACAAGATGGCTGCAGCCACCATGGCAGTGGGAAGTGTGAAAGGGGTTGGCCAAGGCCCAGGGAATGAAGGGAAGGCCCTCTCATACAAGAAGTGCAGCCACCTGGATTTCCGGTTTTCAGCGACTCAATGGTGGGCACCTCTTCCCACAGCTCTGGAAGAGGTGACCCGGACTCAGCGGTTTGTGAGGGGGTTCCGAACGAGTTTCGGACCCCCAGGGACCCTTGTAGGAGGACCCTGCCTGAGGCGCTTGGGGGTGGCCTCTCTCTGGGATGGCAATCCCAAGATCAAGGAAACCCCCCTGCCTCTATAGGCTCAGCCGCTGCAGCAGCCTCTGGGCACGACTGAGCGCACACCGGGATGGCTGCAGAAGTCTGATTGCTACAAGGAAAAGATTACTTACCTGAGATGTGTGGCAGAATGTGAGTGAAGGGACTCCTTCTTTTGTTATGTGGGAAGATTCTCTGATGTGAGCTTAATTGCTCAAAGCAAAGGGGGCTTTGAAGTTTAAATCCTGCCCAACTCCTTTTAAAGCTACAGAGCTACAGAGAATCTATGTGCTGGGAGAGTGGCTGAAGACTGAATGAGACTATTTTAAGTGACTTAAAAGAAAAAGGAAGACTGTTGAATAACTTGTGGGACTTTACTGTGAATGTAAACAAAAAACGATGACTGGACAGGGAAAAAAGATGGCGGGGAAATCAAAGCCTTCTCCTCAAGCTCAAATTACCCTTCTGGGCACAAAGTCTGAGTCCAGCACAGACTTGACTGCAGCTTTGGCAATAGCACTACGCCCTCTGATGGACCAGCTGAACACTGTTAATACTAAGCTGGATTCTTTGCAACAACAGGTATCAGAGGCAAATAAGAGGTCGGATCAGACTGCTAAAGGGTTGGCAGAGGTTAAAACCAAAGTTGAAAAGACTGATTTAAAGCTGATCATGATGGAAAAAGAAAGGATTTCTGATAATCATAATTTGCTGAAACTTCAGATGGAGAGGTCTTCCTTTTATTTGAGATTCCAGGGCATACCCGAACAAAAGGGTGAGAATCTCAGAAAGATACTCAGTGCTGCTATAGCTCCAATGACAGATTTGCAAGCGGATGAAATACAAAGCAATTTGGATATGGTCTGTAAGACCTATCCTGAATTTGTAAAGAAAAAAAAATCTGCCTGGAGAAGTTATGGTGAGGTTCTCCAAAAGGTCAACCAGAGATGTTTGACCTTTTGCAGACCAAGGCACTGTCTGTCACTATGCACCATAACCCACACATGTGTCAGCGTTTCAGCCCAAACACTGATGCCAAATTCGATTGCTCATGGACATCCATGAGATTAGCCCACCATATATGAGACAAGAAAGACTTTGACTCCTGTAACACAGACCTCCAAAAGCAGGATGCTTAGGGCATCAAATTCAGAGAGCTGGTAGGTTAAAGGGTTAATGCTTCACTGTGAAGCACAGGTTGACTGACAGGCTGCTGCCTGTGTGCACCCCCCCCCCCCCCCATAAGTCAGCACCAGCTGAGGAGCACTTCAAGAACAGCTGAGTGCTGAGGAAAAGGTCTTGTTCATCTTGCTTCCTCTCTGGCATGTCAGAAGCCAGAGAGATGGAGTTAGTGTCTCTGGCAGAGGGAAAACGAAAAGTTCAGTTGTGAAGTGGACACTACTCTAAGCCCTTACTGAATACCATCAAATCTGAGGGAAAAGTTCCAAATAGGAACTTTAAGTCTAAACACCAGCCAAATTGAAAACAGTTTATTTCACTGCTTCCAGGGGTCATTTCGTAGAAAAAGAGGTGCAGGAGCTCATTTGCATAACTCATCTGCATATGCCACCCCCCCCTAACATACCAGAAGTGTGTCAGAAGGCAACACCCACCCCTCAGGCTCCACTCCACAGGTAAGTGAAACTGACCTGCTCTTCCTCCATTCCCTTCCCCATCCAATACTTTGTGCAATAAAAATAAGCGTAAAGAACATACCCTCATTCTCTTCCTGCTCCCTTGAAACCACCAGGTTTCAAGTAGACTTGAGATACCCAGGACATGTGCACCACCCATCCCTTTCCATTCCCCTCCCCACAACAAGACACTCTGTGAGGTAGGTGGGGCTGAGAGAGGTCTTTTGAGGACTGCTCATGAGAGAACAACTCTGAGAGAACGTGTGACTGGCCCAAGGTCACACCAGCAGCTGCATGTGGAGGAGGAGTGGGGAATCAAACCCGGTTCTCCCAGATTAGAGTCCAACTCCTGACCACTACACCAAACTGATGGGGTGGAAGCTGCTGAAGGGTTGGTGAAATTTCTCCAGTACTTATGTGCCATGTGCCCAGATAAAAAATGGTATACTTAGAAAATTTATATGCCACCTTGAGCAAGTCTCTGGAAAAGCAGCACACAGTCATAAAAGGAACAATGATAAAATTATCAATGTTAAAACAAAACATTAAAAACAATAAAGACCCTAGCAGGGCTTTCCCCGGGGCGCTGCACCTCTGCACTGCTCCGGGAAGCCGAGGAGGGGGCGGGGCTTGGTCATGACCCCGCCCCCTGGGCTCCTCATTCCCGGAGCTGCGCTCCTGTGCGCTCCCGCTTTAACAGACCCCTGACTGGGTCAAGGACTGAGGGTCACTTTTGGCAGGAGGGATTGGTTAGTAGGTTGAAGCTGCCAGTCTAGCTGGACAGAAAAGGAATATTGCTTCTAGGAAAAGGAGAATATTTCCTTCTCAGTTATTCAGTGGGTTCAGAACTGAAGAGACCCCTGGATTGGGTGGAAAAGAAAATGGTTTTAGACTCCCCTAGAGTCCAAGGGAAAGTTGTAATCCCACAGGGAGGGAGAATATGTACAGGAAGAAAAAACTAATCTCCAGGACACTAAGATATATGAATCTTTATTAAGACACACTGTTACTGTTAAGAAATCTGCAAAACAAACAAGCCTCTCACTGTTAAGAACTGAGTCTCTAAGGAACTAAACTTCAATAATACTTTGTTGCCTGTTCAAAATATCATAATTTGTAAATACAACAAAATTTACCTCAGTTTTCTCATCCCCAGCATATTCCTAACCCAACCATACCTGTTGAATAAAATCATCATTCCTTTTTGAACTTTACTTCATGTCAAGTGCCATTTACAAAGGAAATAACAAGCGGGCTCCTGCTTATCAACAATAAATCTCTGGCCTGGGCAAAAGCCAAACATATTCTCCACCACAGGGTGGGATAGGCAGAAAGTCATAAACTGTTTATTAAACTGTTTATTAACACTCACTACCAAGGAGCTGCTCAGACAGAGCGGGGAACAGCTATTAAGTGTTTGGGCAAGAATATTCACTCTACAGTAAAAGAAAGCAGCCGGGGTCCATCATACCCACCATATCTGAGGCAGGAAAGATTCTGACTCCAGTGAGTGTTTTCATCAGTATCACTCTAGAAAATTCAATTATGATTCCTAGAAACACATGGGTCAAGAATGACAGGAAACTATGTTTATGCCATACTGTTAGTCTAAACAAATAAGACCGGTAATGGTTTTGCATCAGAGATAAGGGGGCTCATTTATTAAGCCCTGTAAGATTACTATTGTGCTGCCATGCAAAATGCATCTACCACCCCCACCCACTCTACTTACTTGCATTTATAGTTCTCAGGTGTGAACTTGTGTTGATGAGGAGTCTGGGAGTCCCAGCGCTGGCACTCAATTCCATTCCATATGGTGTTCACAGTTCCACGGTAGCCTTCCCCTTGACCTTTGATGCACTCTGTTGTTTCTACGGCTGTCACATTAGGCACCGTACTCTGAGCTAGAAAGAAAGACACAGTGAGTCCTGCCTTCATTTTTAGGTGGTTAGCCAGATGCTAGGAGAACATTCTCTAGATCATTTATCGGCTTCTGCAGACAGAGGTTTTGGGTCCTGGAGAAGAAGTCAGTCCTGAAGAATAAAAGACCAGAAAAAAAAAACAGTCTGTATAGTCCAGTATTCTTCTCCCTAAATATACCTCTTGATGCTTATCAGCAGACCACAGACACCATAGTCCTGCCTGCTGGGCCACATTGTTCAGAGCTCTGCCTCTCACTCCAGGCCAGATCAGGGTTTTTTGCCAGAAATCATGTGCCCTTTCCTCCAGGGGTCCGTTGGGGCCGGAGCGAGGCGGAGCAAAGCTCCGCCAGCTCAGGAGTGGCCACTAGGGCAGCCATGGGCTGAATCAGATTCTCTGATCTGATTCAGCCTACTGCCGAATTGCCGCCGAAATTCGGTGGCAACTTTAAAAGCGACTGGAGGGGAGGAGGTTTGAGGGAAAGGCTCCAAACTTGCAGGATAGCTGCTGGGACCTCTCCCCCAAATACCCACCATGTTTCAAGAAGATTGGACCAGGGGGTCCAATTCTATGGGCCCCCAAACTGGTTGCCCCCATTCCTTCCATTGTTCTCTATGGTAGGAAAAAAGGTAACATTTTTTCCCACCATAGAGAACAATGGAGAAGATGGGACAACCTGTTTGGGGGCCCATAGAATTGGACCCCCTGGTCCAATCTTCTTGAAACTTGATGGGTATTTTGAGGAGAAGCCCCAGCAGCTACCCTGCAAGTTTGGAGCCTCTCCCTCAAACTCCCTTTCCTCCAGCCCCTCATATACCCTATGAGGTTTTGCCATTGCTTTCAATGGCCCATAGGGTATAATGGGGCTGAAACTGACATTCCCTTTCTGACACACTTCCAGTGATGTCAAGAGACGTGGCATATGCTAATGAGTTATGCTAATGAGTTATGCCAATGAGTTCCTGCAGCTCTTTTTCTACGAAAGGACCCCTGCTTTCCTCTAATATGACAGCAGTAGGGATTCTTCCCACCCCAGCTTGCTTACAGGCTCTGCATTTCTGTATCTTGCCTGTTGATCAAAATATATCAAGTCACTGGGATTACCTGGGTGCACATCTGTTTGGTAGAATTAGAGTCTACTGTGCAACCTGGAATACAGATTAGCATTTGAATTTAAAAAGTCTACCACAACCTGTTTATTTTTTTTTTAAAAAAAAGAACAGGTCAGAAACTATTCTAAAGCAATTGCCCTCCCAAGTCTCTAGTCCCACTTGAGTCAAGACAACTACTGCAATCAAATGCCGTCCTCTCTCTCTGGAGACATGGTATTTGAAGATCTGGGACCATCTGTTAATGGACAAAATCACAGATAGACTTGCAAATCAGGATCCGCGAGAAGACAATTACTCCTTTTATGGCCGCTGGCACCCTATTTTGGACAAACTTGAAGATATACTTGAAAAGACTACACCTACTCAACCATCAAATTATTATACCTTCATTCGTAGAGACTGGACATTGTGATGTTATATAAGTGTGTTTTGATTGTTAGTTGTTTGTTATTTAATTTTGTTAAATGAAGTTAAAAAGTTAATTAAAAAATTGTTCATTAAAAAAAATTAAACATGGCAATCAGTGCCTAGTGGATGAAGATCCTAAATATATCAAACGTACCCTTAGGAGGAAAAGGCAACTAATTTGAAAAACAAAGCCCATCACTTAATGCTCCAAAGACTTTACAAGTTACATTTTTATGAGTCTTAGTAAAAGCCCCTTGTTTCTGCAGATATGATATGACAATTCTAAGTGGAGTTGTATATTTGGAAAGCAATGAGTCTCTCCATCGCAAGACCTTTCACAGATGTCTCTGCAATCTGTACTCGGTCTGGTATGGACTGCTTGAAACATAATTCTGGAAAAGGATAGATCCTCAGATGAGTCAGACAAATAGAAACAAGGTTTGTGGGGGTTGACTACTTATATATTTGAAATACATTATTTCTTATTGGCCAAATGCTGAAGCAGACGTGTAAACAGATGCATATAGCTTAACTGCTGTTCGACATCATACAGATCCCATTCCAAGCATGTTGGGGCTGCCCCCCCCCGCTTCTATTTTGAATGTTGATTTCATTCTTAGTTTTGAATTGTAAAGTTCATGAAGAAATAAATAATATTTGCTCAGAGGCAAGGAAAGCGACAAGCTTTTCAGTCGATTTCTTAGGTTCTCATGACTTGTACTATCTAACCTGACAGGCTACAACTTCCCAGGGTCTCAGGTGAATAGAAATACATAAACTTGAAATTCTAAGGATTGAATTTGGACATGTGTATAAAGTGCAGAGTTTGCTCAGTTCAACTATAGTCTGTGTCCTTTAAAAGTCTTTTAAAATTCTGGAAAACTGAAAATTCCATCCATTATATGAACGTATGAGGCTGTCTCAAACCAACTCAAACTATTTCCCCTGAAACCTACTATGACCTAGTCTGAGTGGCAACAGACCTCCATGGTCTATGCCAAGTTCTTTTCCAACACTTGCTACCTTTGGATGTGATCAGATGACATTAGGGATGTGCATTCAGCTCAGCTGAGCAGATAAAAAATCCCATATAATGCCTATATGGCATTATTCGGGCTCCTCAGAATCTATTTGATTTCTATTCAGCAACAACCCCCCCCCCCTTGATTCCTTTCCCAGCCAGCTTGGGGAAGAAAGGCGTGGGGAGGTATTTAAACATGCCTCCCCGATCTCTCTAGCCTGCTTCCAGCTAGCCCACAGCTGTGGACTAGCTGGAGAAGGGATGGGAGGCATGTTTAAATGCCTCTGTGAACTCTCTTCTCTTCCCTAGCCTGCCCACTTCTGCAGGCGGGCTGGAGAAGGCCTGTTTAAATGCCTCCCTGATCTCTCCAGCCTTTTCCAGTTGGCCCTGGGCTGCAGACCAGCAGAGAAGGGATGGGGAAATGTGTTTACATGCCTCCCCAATCTTTTCTCTCTTCTCCTTCTCCTTTCTCCATGGAGGCATTTAACATCCCCCCCCCCCAAGTCACACAGAGGGTGGCAGGCTCCTATCATTAAATGGAAGGCAAATTTTAACTTTAAACCCCCTCAGTCTCTGGAGTCACACCGCAGAGGTGGCACACTCCCTTCATTAATAGGAACCAGCCCCTCCACATGGCTTCTGAGGGGGGGATTATTATGCCCTATGGGGACAGTCTCCATAAGGTATAATTGAGCTGAATATATTCAACAATGCCAATAATTCCCAAACCCCAGTATCATACCGATACTGGGATTCAGGAATATCGGTAAACACCAATATTATTCAGGTTTGGTATATCCGAACCTTAAAAATTCTGATTTTTAGGTGGGGTGAACACCCCTAAATGACATGCTCCCAATGCTCTGACATGCTCACAATGCCTCTAATTCAATCAGTTGTTGTTGCATCCCATAGAGGAACGTACAGAAATCCCCATTACCTTCCTCACTGTGTGGTCACCCTATTGAGGACTGTCCAAACATTTGCTGCACGCCAGTCGCAGAGCGTGCAGTCTGCTGGTTGGATTTTTTTGTGTGCATTGCACATGAACATAAATGCGTATGGAAATCACTGGGCAATCACCACCAAGAAACTCCACTAACCACTGCCATTTTAATGTTTTCTTGCCAAAGGAACACTGCCATGGGATCCAGGTTCTGGCTTGGGAACACAGCCCCGATAGAGACTATTTTCAAAGCTGTTCCACCAACACAAACAACAGAAAGAGTAGTTTTCTTCATGGTTACCCCTGGCAACCCCCTAAGGCTCCTGATTCCCCCTCCCCCCCAAAAAAAAACAGTGCAGGAGCATACAGGCATACATTATAATCTAAGCTGCATTTATGTGGTTATTTGCATATTGCTAAGGGGTGAAAAACATGGTGCCACAATGGAAGGGATGCATGGTGGAATGATCAGGCATTGGGAAAGGTGCCCTAGATCACCTTTACATCATCACCTCTAGATCATCACGATCTCCGTATCTCAGTATCTGCAACAGCATTTCAGTCTTCAACACAAGAGTACCATCACAGTCTGAGCTGATTCAAATATCATGTCTAGGGTTCTCACCCTCTATAACAGTCAGATGTGATTTGTGGGTTCTCCTCAATCCCCACATGCATGGTATCCACTTTGGAAAAGAGGAGGCTTCCACCCCCTCTTCTGGTGGTGTTTTCCTGACCTGAAATGGTTCTGAGGTGGCATTATTTGGCCCACTGGAAAAACCTTTGAGTATCTCAGGGCACACAGAAATTTCCTCAGTAGACCAAACCATTTAAGGCCGGGAAAACTGGGAGAGGGCGTGTGCTAAAAACCCCTTCTCTACACACACTGTGGTCCTGATCCAAACCAGACACCACATATGCAAAAACTGAGGAGAATCCACAACTATGTTGGACTTCTACAAAGGGCAGAGAGCCCTGCATAATCCCTAACATGTGAATAATTTACACAGTGCAGTGTTGTACTAGAAACACAATAGGTTATGTCTTGAGAGCCAGTTTGGTGTAGTGGTTAAGTGCGCGGACTCTAATCTGGGAGAACTGGGTTTGATTCCCCACTCCTCCACTTGCACCTGGCTGGATGACCTTGGGCAAGCCATAGCTCTGTACCAGCTGTTCCCTCAAGGACAGCTTGGGAAAGAGCTCTCTCAGCCCCACCTACCTCACAGGGTGTCTGTTGTGGGGAGGGGAAGGGAAAAGGAGTTTGTAAGCCGCTCTGAGACTCCCTTGGGGAGTGAAGGGCGGGATATAAATCCAATCTCTTCTTCTTCTTCTTCTTCTTCTTCTTCTCATCCCAAGCATTTATGTGCTGACATAGTGGGTGCTAGGAACAGGCCATAATATATTCAAAGCAAAGTGATGAGGATAACCCAGGATCACTGCAGAGAAGTTCTACACACATTGCTATCACCTTCAGGGATTAAGAATATAACATAAGAATATAAGAGAAGCCAATGTTGGATCAAGTCAATGACCCATCCAGTCCAACACTGTCACACAGTGAACAAAAATACCAGGTGCCCTCAGGAGGTCCACCAGTGGGGTTAGGATACTAGGAGCCCTCCCACTGTTGCCCCCCCCACCAAGCACCAAGAATACAAAACATCACTTGCTGCAGACTGAGAGTTCCTATCTACACCATGTGGTTAATAGCCACTGATGGATCTCTGCTCCAGATGTTTATCTAATTCCCTCTTAAAGCTGACCATGCTTGTAGCCACCACCACCTCCTGTGGCAGTGAATTCCATGTGTTAATCACTCGAGTGAAGAAGTACTTCCTTTTATCCGTTCAAACCCAACGACTCAACAATTTCATTTAGTGGCCGCGAGTTCTTGTATTGTGAGAAAGGGAGAAATGTACTTCTTTCTCTACCTGCTCTGTCCCATCGGACCCAGTACTGATCCCTGCGGTACCCACTGCGTACCACCCTC
This sequence comes from Lepidodactylus listeri, assembly GCA_029233225.1. Classification (NCBI taxonomy): domain Eukaryota; kingdom Metazoa; phylum Chordata; class Lepidosauria; order Squamata; family Gekkonidae; genus Lepidodactylus; species Lepidodactylus listeri. The sequence goes on from JARCFY010000008.1 coordinate 103,574,767, forward strand.
CACTGAGAAAATTGCCCATTTATACTCACTGTCTGTTTCCTTTTAATTAGCCAGTTTTTGATCCACAAAAGGACTTGTCCTTTTATCCCATGACTATTGAGCTTACTTAGGAGCTTTGATGAGGAACTTTATCAAAAGCTTTCTGGAAGTCAAGGTAAACAACATCTATTTGATTTCCTTTATCTACATGTTTGTTCACTCCTTCAAAGAGCACTAACAGGTTAGTGAGACAAGATCTTCCTTTACAGAACCCATGCTGAGTCTGCCTCAATAGTTTTTGTTGTTTTTTATGCTACATTCTTCAAGTACTGTGTGGTACATCAATATTTTCCTGTACTGCAATCGTAAGTTTTCATTGGAATCATATAAAATATTTCTATAGCAGCAGTTCAAAGTAATTTCCTTCCCAAGTTGTTTGGCATAATTTCCTGAAGTGAGCCAATGGTAAAGAATGCAGATTTCAATGAGCTGGTGAATTCCAATCTCCTTTCTAGAACAGAAAGAGCAGTGTCTTTCCTCTTAAAACTTCACAAGCTTGCTAATATTTTTCAAAAAGAACAAGATTTTCTATTTCTAGACTGTTTAATTTCTTATCTTAGACATCACCTGAGTTATTATTATTTTGATAATTAGTTATTATATGAGTTATTATTTTATTGATAATTTTCCATGCCAAGAGCTGGCTCAGAGGATACCCAGGCACATATGTTATTGCAGAGCAAGGTAGAACAAGTCTGTGTGCCCTTATACAACACTGGCATTTCGTGCACAATGTCTCAGCAAGCTACACAATTCATACATTGCAGCAGAGAAGGTCATATTCAAAATGTTTTACATATGCAGGAAAATGTGAGCAATACCCGGTCTTCCACTGGATCAGCTTAATCCGGAAGTCAAACATTCAGGCAGCATTAACTCCAGCAGCATATGAGCCAGATTTTTGTACTCTCAGGAGGGGTCTTTCAATACTGTTCCACTTTTTGACTGCCAGAATGCAAGTAAAAAAAAATAGATGGAGCACGGAACAGTCACTTCTAGCACTTTTGCTACCATAGATAGCTAATCAGTAGGCCAGTCTCTTACAAAAGATTGCAGAGACTTCAGCAGAATAATTTAGGATTTGCCACACATATACAAACACCAAGAACAGGACAACTGTAACCATAGGCATTATCTTCGAGGGGGCTGTGGAGCGCGAGCCTCCCACAAAAACTTCCAGAAGGTGCTGAGCCTACCCTGGGGGCAACCAGTTCCAGCCCATTTTGAAAACGGAGGGTTTTCCCCCTCTGCTTTCTGAGACTTAAGTTTGGAGGCTGGGTTGGGACTGGGAGGGAGGAAGGGAAGTCACAGTGGAGGCTTGCTTCCTCCTGGAAGCTAAGCCCCACCCCCAGCAGCCCTCAGTTCGTCCTGGCGAGGAGCTGAAGGGCTGCACGTGGAGACTGGCTTTGCTGTTTTACCCCGTGCATGCACACAGAGAAAAGTAGGAAGTGTACTTGCCTAGGAAAGAGAGACAAAATTGAGGAACTCCGTTCATCCCTTCAGATTCCCTCACCCCCTTTACAGGGCTCCTGGAGGTGGCAGATGCAATATCCTGAGCAGGGCCCCCCCCCCCATTATATAAGCCCAACAGCTGGCCAGGGAGCCCCTCATCTTCTAGTCAGTCTGCCTCTCACTGAGGGTTGCCAGCTTTCACCCCCCATCTCTTCAGCGGGCTCCTTAACCGCCCAGTCAGCTGGGGGAATGTGATCTCCCTCCGGGCTGTGAGAAAGCCTTACCTGCCCATTTACAAGCACTGCGCCTCCATGCAAGAGATGGGGCATCTTTCTCCTGGCTGGCTGGCAGCTCTGGACTCTGGGTGAGGTCCAGATGGGTGTACAGCCCCCCTTCAGTTCCCTTCCACATGAGGTTTATTCCTCAGGATCCACCCCTGACTTTGGCTGTTCAGATGAATTGGAATCTCAAGAGGAAGTGCGACGCCCTTTTCCAGGTCCAGCTCTCCCCCCCCCCCCATTCCTTCGCTAGCCAGGCTTGAATGCACCCAAAAGCCAGTGGTGGGACCTGGCAGGCTTCATGGTGAAGCATTAGTGAAAGAGAGATGGGGGAAAAGAAGGGAGCTGCAAAGGGCATTTCCACACAGGTTCCGTGTTGTTTGGAAGAGAGTTTTGTTTCTGTCTTTCTTGTATCTCCAGGGGTTCCTCTGGCTGTTCTCTGTTCTTCAAGACTAACAAAATGTGTGGCAGGGTAGGAGCTTGGTGGGGGTGGGGTGTGTGTGCACATGTGCTTGTGTGCAGGAGGATTCCTGGGCACCAGAATGCACTTTTGCAGCCCTCCCTTAACATCTCTCCCCTCCCTCCCTCCCTCTCTCTCCTTTCTGTCTTTCCTGTCTCCCCATGTATTTCCTTCCTTCCTTCCTTCCTTCCTTCCTTCCTCCCTCCCTACCTCCCTCCCTCATCTGTTTGCTTTCTTTTCACCTCTCCCCTCCCTCCCTTGCTAAAATAGCCCTAGTTAGGGTTGCTAAGTTCCCCCTAGGTTAGGAAACTCCTGGAGATTTGGGAATGGAGTCTGGGGAGGACAGGGACCATAGAGTCCACCTTCCAGAACATCAGTTTTTTCCCATGGAAACAGATCTCTGTAGACTGGAAATGAGCTGTAATTCCAGGGGATCCCCATGTCCCACCTGGAGGCTGGCATCCCTAGCTCCAGTGCTGAAATTAGAAGCTCTAGTTCTGCTGTGTGAGTTGGTGCATGCAAACCACTGGCATTGGCTTGCATTTGCCAAATCACCCTGCTTTGTATAGGATGCACAACAGCCAGGTGGAGGAGAGGAGGGGTGTCATTCTACCAAAAATCAAAGTGTTTGGGTTTCTCTGTGCATTTGAAGACAGGAACTGGCACTGAAGTGAGATTGTAAAGAGTGTGTGGCCTTCTGAAAACCCTTGTGCTACACTCATAATTATGCTACAATATAGTTTGTTAGTCTTAAAGGTGCTACTGAGTTTTTTACTATTTTGTATGTTATGGCAGTGATATGAGAGCCAATTGAGCTGTGGATCCATCTCATGCTAGTGACAGTAGTTACACATTAGGCCTTGTCCAAATGGTTCTCGGCATTAAAGCGCACTTGATGGAAAGTGCTAGCAAGTCCCAGCCAACTCATGGTAACCCTGGAGGGTTTTCAAGGCAAGAGACATTCAAGGATGATTTGCCATTGCCCGACCCCGTATCTTGTCCCTGGTATTCCTTGGAAGTCTCCCTTCCAAATGCTCGTCAGAGCTGACCCTGCTTGGCTTCCAAAATCTGATGAGATCAGGCTAACCTGAGCCACCTGGGTCCATGGCATGGTGCTTCCCAGGCAATCATCTTCAACCTATTCTTGGGAGCCACAACCATTAGGAAAGAGCCATAGGATAGAACTGTAATAATAACTTACTCATAGTTGCAAGAGCCAATAAGATTTGAGTTTGATGGGGGATTGGGCAAATTGATCTAAGGAACTGAAAGAAGAGAAAGTATTAGCAGGCTCAGTGGTTAAGGATTTGAATAGAGCTCTTTATAGTCCAATCCTGAGGACACTTCCTTGGGAGTAAGCCCCCTTGGATAGACCTCAGTAGGATGTCTCTGTTAGACGGATGAGGAATTGTTATAGGAAGGGGATAAACAATTAAAGTATATGAAAGAGGGGGGGACTGCCTCCCCTATTATATCACACAGACCTTGCAATAGCATTGTAGCTAACCCCACCTAAGATACTTCTATGCTGTTTCTATAATTTCTAAAATGTACTTCACACCAACTGTGCATCTCCATTCCTTTCTAATTCCTCTCAACTATGTACAGCTTTCTATGTCGTGCTTCATTTGGACTGCTTTGCTTTCTCAGGTCCTAGCCTCCTTCTTTTCTGTAACCATGGATCTACATCCCCTTCCTCAAGCCTGGCTTCTTGTCCCAACTCTCTAAAGTCAGACCAGTTTGGCCAGTGGCAACCCAAAATACATCTGCCTGTCCAGGGAGTTCAACTAAATACCACTAGAGGTTTCGTCACCACTGCTACATCACTTAATGCATTACAATATAGGTTCATGTTCAGGTTATAATTTATGATGTTTAGTTTGGGAAGATCTGTTTTCTTGGTCACATCAGTTGGCGCTATTTTCTTCCTATAAACTCCTCTTCCATCACAATGGACTCTGCTCACATGTTATCTGTCAATCCCCTCTTTATCCCGCCCTTCTTCCAGTCTCCCTTCCCTTATACTGACCTCACAACAATGGCAGTATCACCCAGCATGATGAAGGGAGCTTTGACTCTTGGTAGCTTATTCCCTGAAACTCTTGTTGGTCTTTAATCTGCTACTGGACTCAAATCTAACTGTCCCAGTATCACCGAGAAAGCTAATGCAAAGTGTAGATCTGAACATGGGTCTCCTCAATTCACACTGGTCTTCATGCCATTGGTCCATCTACTTCAGCATGGTCTGCTCTGATGCAGGTGAGCTCAGAGACTCAGACAGAGAAAGATCCTTTCCAACACCTGTTCTCTTAGACCTCCTAAGGTCCTTTGGCACACAAAGCATGGTCTCTCTTACCATCAGTCCATCAGTGTCATCACTGTCTACTCAGACTGGCAGTGGTTCTCCAGGGTTTTATGTAGAGGATTTTGCCTATGCTGTGCCTTGTTTCTGAGCCACTGGGGCCTGGCTAGGGGGGTTCCCAAGGGTTCTCAGCCCCCCCCCTAAATTTCTGGAGAGCTACTTCCTAAATCCTACATGGCTTTGCCTCCATAAATAGTGACAATGGCCTGTGATGTCACTGGCTCCTCCCTATGATGTCACTGGGCCTCGATTCTTTTAAGGACCTAGCATAGCAATGCCTCTGGCCCAGGCCCAGCCCCCCCCCCCCCCGAAATTGAAAAGTCTACGCCCTTGATTGTAGCTTGGTTGCCAGTCCAAACCAGACAACCAGTGGGTTGGTTGGAGAGGGGGCAGGGACATGGGGGGGAGCATGTGACAGCACTGATGGACACTACACCACTTCCAGGCACAACCTGAAGTTAACATTAGGTAGCTCTAGAAATCACCGGAAACTCTGTGGTAAAACCATAGAGTTTTGCACTGAAGCCAGTGGAGTTCTTTTTTCTCCTCCCACCACTGGGAACAGTGGTGAACAACTTTGACAATCACCAGGAGGCCTCCCACCATAGCAACCTTACCTGTAAAACACTCTCTCATACCAATAACTATATGAACTCATCAGAACTGCAATGGAAGGGGTCTAATACAGAGATTTTCAAACTGTGTTTCTAAGAATTCTGGGAGTTCCTGGAGATAAACCACAAGACGAGATGCAAGCAAATCTCAGCAATGCAATCTGAGAGGCAGCCACTTCTCACAGATAAATGAGTAGATACTCATATCCGGTACAAGGAAGGACCATGTGATGCAAGAAATCCACATGGTAAACAATATGACCCAAGCCTGCCCAAAATATAACTCACCTATTATGCAATTCATCCATGGCTTTACATAGATTACTGGCACCTAGCTTTGGGGAAGGAAAAAAGAAGCAAGAAATATTCATTTTAAACTCACCACATGGTTTAATGGCACAAAACTCCCAAAGGGTGTTGGGGTCAAGAGTGTAGCACCACGGTCTTGGCTTGTGATCTGGATTGCGGCAGTAATTATCGTCAAGGCCTTTGTCCTGATGTCTGCAAACCACACCAACAAGCACGTCAGCTAAGTCAGCCAGGCAACATTGCACAGGCACGCACCAGAGAAAAACCAATCACCTTGCAGCTGCGGAGGATTCAGAGCTGACCCAACTGGAATAAAAGCTCACACATGCAAGTGCCGAACACCTACAGATGGGGAAGAGTGGAAGCTATCAAAGCAGCACTTACACCTGGAAGAGAACTTTTCAGATCGGTTTCAGGACATCAAACAGGGTCATTCAGCTAATTGACTAAACCCCCATTAACCTCTGGCCTGACACGCACAAAAACGACTTCTTCAAATGGGGCCAATTAAGAGTGGACAACATAAACACTTCCTGCCATGCCAGACTCATTAAAGATTATAGTTCAGTGGCCCAAGGTTCAAATGGGAATGCTGTTTCAATGAACTCCTTACTAATGAGAGCTCTATTTTTAGCATTCAGCTTATGTAGGGGCCCTAATTCTTCCACCACTGCAAATAAGAAAAACAGAAAGAAACCTAACCTCCCTCTGCTCTCATTTATTGTGTCAGAATCCCCCCCCTCCTTTTAATTGTTTCCATTTATTTTCCTAATATTATTAATGAAATTGAAGGGGGGCAAAATATAAGGCATCCAAGAACATCTTAAATAAATGACATTCTATTGTTGTTTTTTACATTTATTATATGTGGTATATTGCAAGTGAATGTTAGATTATATTTAGGGGGTTGCAGATGTCAACTACCTTTGAATCCAAAGTCCTTTTGGAACTGCTAACAGATGTAGTCTTCGTGAGCTGATAAGTAATTGACTTGCAATTGCCTGCTGAAGGATCTTTTATCCAGAAAAGTAAAAATGAAATATCATAATCCCTTTGATCCTGCTGGGAAGGGGGCAACGGTAACCACATTCCTTTGCTGATAACATGCCTTGGGAAGCAATGTCAGAGTGTTTGGGGGGGGTTTCTTGCCACAGAACCAAAAGTTATTGTGATTAAGCTCTTTGAATCTACTATTAATTGTCAAACACTTTATACCAAAGCAGTAGAAAAGAGCAATAGTCCAGAAGCACCTTAAAGACTAACAACATTTGTGGCAGGGTATGAGTTTTTGTGAGTCACTGCTCACTTCTTCAGATCTGAGCCAGTTTGGTGTAGTGGTTAAGTGCGTGGACTCTAATCTGGGAGAACCGGGTTTGATTCTCCGCTCCTCCGCTTGCACCTGGCTGGATGACCTTGGGCAGGGGTCCTTTCGTAAAAAAAAGAGGTGCAGGAGCTCATTAGCATAACTTATTTGCATATGCCACACCCCCTGACGTCACCGGAAGTGTCAAAAGGCCACACATCCCTGACGTCATTGGCAGTGTGTCAGAAGGCAAGAAGGGAGGGAGGGAGGGGGAAGGAAGGAAAGGAACAGGAAGGTAGGTAGGTGGGGGAGAGAGAGAGAAGAAAGGAAGGGAGGAGGGGGGAAGGAAGAAAGAAAGGAACAGTAAGGTAGGTAGGTAGGTGGGGGGGAGAGAAGGAAGGAAGGAACAGGTAGGTAGGTGGGGGAGAGAGAGAAGGAAGGAACAGGTAGGTAGGTGGGGGAGAGAGAGAGAAGGAAGGAAGGAAGGAGGAAAGGAAGGAACAGGAAGGTAGGTAGGTGGAGAGAGAGAGAGAAGGAAGGAAGGAACAGGAAGGTAGGTAGCTAGGTGTGGAGAGAGAGAAGGAAGAAAGGAAGGGGGGCGCTTCTCCCCCCCACTGGGGCCAGCGTTTTCCTTCCTCCCCCCTCTTGCTTGGGCCCCAGGGGCTTCAGGCCTCTGGGGCCCAGCTTCTCCCTCCCTTGCGCCCCCCTGGGGCCCAGGAGCAGTGAGTGGGGGAGGGAGGGAAGGAGGAGGCTTCTCCCAGGGCAGCGGCGCTTTCCGCGGCCGGGAGTTTTAGGGCGGGGAGGGAAGGAGGAGGCTGGTACCGGGGCCAGCGGCGCTTGCCGTGGCCACGGAGATTTGAGTGCGGGGGGGGAGGACGGGGAGGGAAGGGGGTGGCTGCCCCGGGGCCCGCGGCGCTCGCCGTGGCCTCGGAGGCTTGAGTGCGGGGGGGAGGCGGGGAGGGACGGGGCGGCTGCCCCGGGGCCCGTGGCGCTTGCCGCGGCCCCGGAAGGGGGGAGGGGAGAGGCTTTTTGCAGGGCCGGCGGTGGCCTGCCGCTGCCGGGAGGAGTGAGCGGGGGGCGGGGCTTTGTTAAGTCCCCGCCCTCCTCTCTCCCGGAGCGGCGCTCCGGCACGCCCCGGCCCCAACGGAGCCCTGACCTTGGGCAAGCCATAGCTCTGTCCCAGCTGTTCTCTCAAGGACAGCTTGGGAAACAGCTCTCTCAGCCCCACCTTCCTCACAGGGTGTCTGTTGTGGGGAGGGGAAGGGAAAGGAGTTTGTAAGCCGCTCTGAGACTCCCTTGGGGAGTGGAGGGCGGGGTATAAATCCAATCTCTTCTCTTCTTCTTCTTCTTCTTAAGGTGCTACTGGACTCCTGCTCTTTTCTACTGCTACAAACACAGCGACCCATCTTGATTTATCAATCAAAGAGGCTGAAGACTAAGAAAATTGGTTGAGACTGGTTGTAACAATGCACTTGATTGCATAAACTGCCACATTCGTTAGTCTCCATTCTGCATTTAAGTAAATATTACTTTATTAATTCTCACGTCTACATTTTAGCACATGCTTCAGTACTTTGATGAATTAGAGTCAACGTGACTAGAAAGCAGTTAGTGACGAGTGACAAACTAGTATCTGGGTAGCAAGAGGAAAAGATTGTTTTCATGATTGAGGATAGTTGAGTGAAAGAAATGTGTGATCATCCAGGGGTCCTTCTGAGCAGGAGCTGGGGGGGGAGCTCAGCTCCAGGAGTTGGTGCCAGCCCCCCCTCCGGGGGAATACCTGCTTGTGTCATGGCTGCAGCAAAATGACCCCATCCCCTGGAAAGGTCCTTGTTCCTCCGACCAGCCTTCTGAAGGCTTCAGCCACCACTGAAGCTATCCTCCCAGAATAGTGGTATTTCTGAGGCTTGGATTAGTAGCTGTCCCCTCTCTGCCAGCTTTCTTTCTTCCTTCCTTTCTTGCTTTCCTTTCCTTCTTTCTTTCATCTCTCTCTCTCTTTCTCTTTCTCTCTCTCTCTGTCTCTCTTCTTTCTTTCTTGCCTTCTGACATACTTCTGGTGATGTCAGGGGGTGTGGCATATGCAAATAAGTTATGCTAATGAGTTATGCTAATGAGCTCCTGCACCTCTTTTTCTGCGAAATGACCCCTGTGATCATCACAGCTGAATGTTCAACAAACATTTCAAACATGCTGAAAAATACATTATACAAAAAGGTATATAATACATTGTTTTGTCATAACTTTCCCCACATCAGCCACTGCAGCCTTTCCATTGGCTATTTGTTACATTATGTAAACCAAAAACATTTAATACTTCACCACTTGCACTTACTAGGAAGGTGTCTCCCTGTAATTCTTATGACAGTCTCATTGTTAATCAGTGTCTGGCAAGCTATTTGTATCAGAATAAATTTGTGCATGCCTGTTCTCACGCTGCTTCACGGAAGCTGTAGCTATTCTTTGAGAAGGACCTATTGTTTTCCAGGCAACTGTGTAGTTCTTGTCCTGAGGTATGGCAAACACCTGCTCTGATTGATCACTGCACATGTTAGAAATGTTGTTTATTTAACGTAAAGTAAGGTAAAGGTTTCCCTTGCTCAAAAGCCAGTCGAATCTGACTCTAGGGGGCGGTGCTCATCTCTGTTTCCAAGCCAAAGAATGCTGTCCAAAAACTTTTCCAATGGTCATGTGGCCGGCATGACTTAGGCCGCGGTCACACGGCCCCTTAATGCGGGAGGAAGGGCTGCTTCCTCCCACATTTAAAGGGGCCGTCTACATAGGCCCGCAGCAAGTCCCGCGGCGAAGCGGGCTCCAATGCGGGTTGCTCCCGCTTTTACCAACCCCGAGAAAAACTAGTGTTTTCCCGGGAGTCGCGGGAGGAACCCGCATTGGAGGTTATCTGGACAGCCCTCTCTCGCAAGCATTGTGAGAGCAGGGCTGTCCAGATGGCCCCCCCCGCCATTTCCCCCCCCTTTTTACACTTGGGCGCATGGCCACTCATGCGCCCAAGTGTAAAAGGGGGGGGAACCCAACTCACCCAGGCGGCTGGCAGTCCTTGGCTGCCACCGCCGTTTCTCCCGCTGCTGGGGCCACCTCCGCCACGGCCGCCGTTCTCGCCGTGGCTGCTGCCTCTTCAGCAGCAGCCGCTGCTGCCATTTCTGCTGCCGCCATGGCCACGGCCGACGCTTCCGCCACCGCCGCCACTTCCGCTGCCGCCGCGGCCGTCGTTCCCGCCGCGGCCGCCTCTTCAGCTGCTGCGGCCGCCGACACTGCTGCAGGGGTTGTGATGTATAGACATCCCAACCCGCGGTTGAAAAATGCGGCCCCTTTAAATCCAGGAGCCCTCCCGGATTTAAAGGGGCCGTGTGACCGCGGCCTAAATGCCAAGGTGCACGGGATGCTGTTACCTTCCCACCAAAGTGGTACCTGTTTATCTGCTTGCAATTTCTTGCTTTCGTACTGCTAGGTTGGCAGGAGCTGGGGCCAGAGATGGGAGCTCACTTCGTCACGCGGCACTTGGGTCTCAAACCGCTGAGCTACCGACCTTCCGGTCTGCAGCTCAGTGTCTTAACCTCTGAGCCAATACGGCCCTTGTTGTTGTTTTTTTACTAAGGCATAATATGCCTTCCAATTTGTGCAGGAAAGCACATAGAAGAGACTATTGGGCAGGCGTAAAGCTACTTGACACAGTACTTGAGCTGAACATCATGCAGAACAGCAGTTCAGCAAGGGGCTCAACTTGTGCGTAAACAAGCAATTCAATCATGATCATTTCAAACAATGAACAAGTTCATGTTGAAGTTCCCAGCATCTCTGAAAATTATACCTTGCTTCTGGTTTGGATATTGCTTCCCTTCCTTACAGGCTGACATTCCCACTACTGGAAATTAAACAGGGTCTGTTGGAGCGGAAGCACACAGGAGCGCAGCTCTGGGAGTGAAGAGCCCAGGGGGCAGACACATGACCAAGCCCCGCCCCCTCCTCGGCTTCCCTGAGCAGTGCAGAGGTGCAGCGCCCCAGGGAAAGCCCTGCTAGGGTCTTTATTGTTTTTAATGTTTTGTTTTAATATTGATAATTTTATCATTTTCCTTTTATGACTGTGTGCTGCTTTTCCAGAGACTTGCTCAAGGTGGCATATAAATTTTCTAAGTATACCATTTTTTATCTGGGCACATGGCACATAAGTACTGGAGAAATTTCATCATCCCTTCAGCAGCTTCCACCCCATCAGTTTGGTGTAGTGGTCAGGAGTTGGACTCTAATCTGGGAGAACCAGGTTTGATTCCCCACTCCTCCTCCACATGCAGCTGCTGGTGTGACCTTGGGCCAGTCACAAGTTCTCTCAGAGCTGTTCTCTTATGAGCAGTTCTCAAAAGACCTCTCTCAGCCCCATCTACCTCACAGGGTGTCTTGTTGTGGGGAGGGGAAGGGGAAGGGATGGGTGGTGCACATGTCCTGGGTATCTCAAGTCTACTTGAAACCTGGTGGTTTCAAGGGAGCAGGAAGAGAATGGGGGTGTGTTCTTTACACTTATTTTTATTGCAGAAAGTATTGGATGGGGAAGGGAATGGAGGAAGAGCAGGTCAGTTTCACTCACCTGTGGAGTGGAGCCTGAGGGGTGGGTGTTGCCTTCTGACACACTTCCGGTATGTTAGGGGGTGTGGCATATGCAAATGAGTTATGCAAATGAGTTATGCTAATGAGCTCCTGCACCTCTTTTTCTACGGAATGACCCCTGAAATTAAATATAATTTTAAGACTGCAATTCTATGTGCAAATATATGGAAGACTACTCCACTGAACTCCCATAGAGGTTCACAGGTTAAGTCCCACTCTCTGAACAAATATATACAGGATCAGTCTTAGGGTTGCCAGGTTGTCTACTGTAGCTATAGCAGGAGACCTCCTAGCAAACCCATTCATTGTCCGCTGTACCTGAAAGACTGGGGGGGGGGGGGGAAATAGGGGACACAGAGGTGCACACCAGCACCACACCAGCATGCTGGTGTCAAATCCAACAACAAAAAAAGGAAATTGCATCATGGTATTGGGGGTTTTCTATTTGCCAAAACTCTATTGCAAAGCCTAGAGTGCCTCTGTGTCATCATGACATCACCTCTGTTTTCCCCCTGAAGCGATGCCAGCACACAGACATCATTCTAGCATGCCAGTCCCCCCCCCCTCAAGATATTCCCAGGGTTTGCAGGCTGACAAATCGCAGTTCAGAAAAAAAGGAAGAAACAATAGTATTCCTCTTCCGCCCTTTTTCAAAGAGCTAATGGTTCTTCTTCTCCTCTGCCCTTTGCAATTACATTTTTGTTTAAATTCACTAGATTTTGTGCTTTCCATCAGTATTTGATATTCCTGGATTCCAGGCAACTGGATTTAAGAGTAGATATGACTCTTCCTCACGATTGCTTCACACTAATGGCTCATTAACTTCAGGTCTCCCCTCATCTTTTACAACTTAGAACGAGATTTAGGTGACTACTGTAATAATTTAGTCCCAAATTATAACTGACACTGGTGACTGAAATGTAAAACATATGCTGCTAATTGAGGTCAGGTTGCCTATCAAAAACTCTGGGCCACAAATGAAAATATTTAAAGGCAAATGTTCTGTAGTCTACACAAATTATTTTATTAGAATCCAGAGCATGTGTTTTTCATTTACACATCCTGGAGATGCAATTTTATAGATGAATTGCTGAGAGATCCCAAAACGTTAGCAATAATGAATCACAGATCGATGACACACAAACCCCACGCCAAGATGCTATTCAACTGAATGTTTCCAACACTGTCCCGCAATATCAGTTCAGGATCCAGTGAATACTCCGCAGTCAGCATGCCCCACACCAAGCACTGATAATGTCTCATGTTGTATTTTTGCGGGGAAACCAAAACTAGCCCAGCTAGCATAGCTCCTCTGGTGCCTGATTCAAAAGATGTGGTGGCTTTTTCTTAAAGGTCTTGGAGAAAACAGATCTTATGCGGCTAACTTGTGCATTTTTTAGAAGATCCTAGGGGCCTGGGAGGGGCTGTGGCTAAGTGGTAGAGCATCTGCTCAGCACACACAAGGTCCCAGCTTCAATCCTCAGCATCTCTAGTTAAAAGGATCAAGTAGAGGATGATGTGGAAGACCTCGACTTGAAACCCTGGAGAGCCACTTCCGGCCTGAGTAGACAATACTGACCTCGATGGACCAAGGGTCTCATTCAGTATAAGGTAGCTTTGTGAGTGTGATTATATTAGTCTCTTGCTGTTCATGGTATATAAACAAGAGGTTCTGCTATATATGTGCAGGCTGATTACAATCATGTTGTAATGATCTATGGCAGGGGTGGGCAAATGGCGGCCCGGGGGCCACATGCGGCCCGCCACAGAGTTTTTTGCGGCCCACCAAGAACATTTCAGGACTTCAAGAAAACTGAGCCTAAATTCAATTTGCTCTCTTATTCCATCACTGCTGATATTGATACAGCACCTGAGGAGCTGCAGCTTGAACTTATTGTCATGCAGTCAGATCACACTGTGAAAGAAATGTTTAATGCTGTGACATTAGTTGACTTTTACAAATCTTTGTCTGCTGAAAAAATTTCCATATATGAAGAAATTTGCTGGGAAAATTGTTCTCTATATTTGGGTCTACATATATTTGTGAGCAAAGTTTTTCTTGCATGAAGATCAACAAGAGCAAATATAGATGCTCGTTGACAGACATTAACTTGCAGGCTGTGATGAGAATCTCAACAAGCAATCTCACTCCTGATTTCAAAAAAGTTGTAGAAAAGTGTGATAGGGTACATTTGTCTCATTAAACGGATTCTAAAATTAAACGTGCTTGCAGCTATAGATGATATGAAATTAGCACAATAAATAAATTGAATAAAACTACCACTATTTTATTTAATTTCTATTTATTGATTTTTATGATACAATTTATACCTTTTCTGAAATGCAAAGTTAACTAATGAATGCAATCATTTTAAAAGGTGCGGCCCTCCGCTAACCTCCGCTCCCACAAAGTGGCCCCCGAGCCAAAACAATTGCCCACCCCTGATCTATGGTTAAGGAGACAATATCTCCCCTCCCTCCCACATACAGGGGTCTGGTCTGGGGTGCACCAGTACCAAATTAAAAGCAGTGGCACAATGGTTTACAATACTCCAGAGTGATTGGCAAACGTGTTCTGGCTGGAGATTATCCCATTGAACAGTTATTTAGAGGTTGATGGAGCTGGTGTTGGTTTTACCCATGTGAGCCCCAGAGGAGCCAGCATAATAGATTATATTCTGGCTCCACTTGAATATCTTTTTTACTTTAAGCATTTTAAGTTTGCGATTTTTATGGGAAGTGATCATCTCCAAGTCTTTTTTTCAACAGACTTCTCTTCTCTGTTCCAGCACAAAACTTTTCTTTCTCCCAAAATCAAAACAAAATTTGCTGATTAAGCTGGAGCTGTAACTCTAGGGATAAGGCTCGAATTATAATGGGTTCCTTTCTTCATAGCACCTTAGTTAATAGCAGGGGTCCTTTCGTAGAAAAAGAGGTGCAGGAGCTCATTAGCATACCTATTAGCATAACTCCTAAGCGTATGCCACGCCCCCTGACATCACTGGAAGTGTGTCAGAAACGGAAGCAAAAGGGGGGCATCTTCAAAAGCTTCCCCTTCCCTTCCCCAGCTGGCCTGCCAAGGGCCCCATAGAATACAATGGAAAGATCATGCCGCCGCTGCCGCACAACTCTAAACAGAAGTTTTACACACAAGTCTTCTCACTTCCCTTCCTCCACAGACCCGCTGCCATTTGTGCCCACTAGAGGTGTGCAAATAAAAAATTTTTGGCCCGATTCAGATCGGGCCAAATCAAGCCACATCTGTTCCGGCTGCCAAATAAGTTTTGGCAATGCAATCCAATTCAGGAGTCATTCAGCCGGCCGAATGTCAGTTTCAGCCCCCTTGTGCCCTATGGACCACTGAAGTCAATGGCAAAAACTCATAGGGTATATGAGGGGCTGGAGGAAAGGGGATTTGAGGGAGAGGCTCCAAACTTGCAGGGTAGCTCCTGGGGCCTCTCCCCGTAATACCCACCAAGTTTCAAGTAGATTGGACCACAGGGTCCAATTCTACAGGCCACCAAACAGGTTGCCCCATCCCCTCCATTGTTCTCTATGGTGGGGAAAATGTTACTCTTCCCACCATAGAGAACAATGGAGGGAATGGGGGCAACCTGTTTGGGGGCCTGTAGAATTGGACCCCCTGATCCAATTTTCTTGAAACATGGTGGGTATTTGGGGGAGAGACTCCAGCAGCTACCCTGTAAGTTTGGAGCCTCCCCCTCAAACCCCCTCCCCTCCAGCTGCTTTTAAAGCTGCCGCCAAATTTCAGCAGCAATTTGGCGGTGAGCTGAATCAGATCGGAGAATCTGATTTGGCCCGTGGCTGCCTTAATGCCCACTCCTGGGCTGGTGGAGCATCGCTCTGCCTCGCTCTGGCCCCAAATGACCCCTGGTTAACATTGTTCTGCAGTCAGACTCAATTTCCAATTGTTTGTATAACTTGCAAGAGGTATTAGAACTGCTCAGACCTATGTGGAAAAGAACCTTGATAGGACATCTTTTGACGCCAAGAGGAGTAATTGGTTTAATAGTGACTGTAGAATACTGAAGAGGCATATTCAACAGAAGCACTGTAAATTCTGACTGGATGCAGGGAGAAAAAAAACTGTGCTTGGTTCTCCAGCTGTATTTCATTACTTGTAGGATAAGACCCTTGCTTACAACAAACCATGGCTTTAGTAAAAGTAAAGGTTTCCCTTGCTCGAAAGCCAGTCGAATCTGACTCTAGGGGGCAGTGCTCATCTCCATTTTCAAGCTGAAGAGTCAGCACTGTCCGAAGACGTTTTCCTTGGTCATGTGGCCAGCATGACTAAGTGCTGAGGTGCACAGAACGCTGTTACCTCCCCACCAAAGCAGTACCTATTTATCTGCTTGCAATTGCTTGCTTTCAGACTGCTAGGTGGGCAGGAGC
Source organism: Lepidodactylus listeri (assembly GCA_029233225.1). Lineage (NCBI taxonomy): Eukaryota > Metazoa > Chordata > Lepidosauria > Squamata > Gekkonidae > Lepidodactylus > Lepidodactylus listeri. The sequence goes on from JARCFY010000008.1 coordinate 103,590,614, forward strand.
CGGGGCCAGAGACGGGAGCTCACTTCGTCACGCAGCACTCGAGCCTTGAAATGCCGACCTCCGACCTTCCGGTCTGCAGCTCAGCGTCTTAACCTCTGAGCCACCACAGCTTTAGCACACCTTGAATCCTTACCCCCTCCGTATTCCTCTGTGTAGTTCTGGCTCCTGCTTTGCTCCTCATTGTGAGTTCCCTCCCTTCTCCGCCTCTCTTTTGCTGGCACAGAAATGACCGTTTGTGCAGGTGGCAGCACACTGTTTCAGTGATTTCCCACAGGGCTGTCACTCCGCTCCCAGACTGCTCAGATCTGCTTGGGTGTTAATGTGCACTCATGGAGGTCTGCAGAGTCTGGTGACTCCGTCAGCACAATGCACAACCCAGATGTGCTCGCAACATTAGTTTCTAAGGACCACTGTTCCTTTGGTCATGTGCTCCTCATATCCCTTCCAACAAATCTTCATCTCAACACGATCCAGTAAGTATTTCACTCACAAAGTCATGCCTTCCTAGTGTGCGGCTCAGCAATGATATTCCCATATTGTTCAGGCAGATTCCAGAGTGAGAGTGAGAGATGTTAGCTTTTGTCTTGTTACAACAAAAACAAAAACCCTTGTGGCACCATAAAGACTGTTGGGGCAGATGTTTTGTGGACTCGAACCCACCAATACTGCAGAAAGTGAGGTGAGCTCTAGTCCCCAAAACCTGCGTCTCAGTAAGGTGCAACAAGATTCTGAGTTGAGTTTCCACATTAAACCCCCAAAAGCTAAGCTGTGTGAAGCCACTACAGCAACAGGTAAATGACAGCTTGTCGAACATGGAAACATGGTGCACATATTTACTCTGTGGGGTGGGGCTGGTCAAAACTGATTTTGCCAACTTTGGCAGCACTTCAGTCTTAATGTGTGTATGTGTGTGTGTGTGTATCTCTGTGTGTGCGTTAAGTGCCACCAAGTCACTTACCACTTATGATGACCCTATGAATTAATGACCCCCAAAATATCCTATCATTAACAGTCTTGCTTTGGTCTTGCAAACTGAGGGCTGGGCCTTCCTTGATGAAATCAAGCCACCTCATGCTGGATCTTCCTCTTTTCCTGCTGATGTCAACTTTTCCCTAGCATTATTGTCTTTTCCAGTGACTCTTGTCTTCCCATAATGTGACCAACATGAAGAAGAAGAAGAGAAGAAGAGATTGGATTTATATCCCACCCTTCACTCACTTAAGAGTCTCAGAGCGGTTTACAAACTCCTTTCCCTTTCCCCTCCCCACAACAGACACCCTGTGAGGTAGGTGGGGCTGAGAGAGCTCTGAGACAAGGGTCCTTGAGAGAACAGCTGGTACAGAGCTATGGCTTGCCCAAGGTCATCCAGCCAGGTGCAAGTGGAGGAGTGGGGAATCAAACCCGGTTCTCCCGGATTAGAGTCCGCGCACTTAACCACTACACCAAACTGGCTCTCACCAGGCTACACCAAACATGTACAATAGCTTCAGCTGTAGCTTGGAAAAACCATCAGAAGCTCAACCATTAGACCAGAAGTCCCAAGTGTGACTGTTGTGGGTATCATGGCGCTCACTGGTATGTTTCCTGGCACCTATTTGCTTCTTGAGCCCTGGAGGTAACAAGGATCTTTCTGTCAGTCCCTACCAGCTGACCGACTAGCAAAGGGTTAAACCCATCCTGGGCAGACACAGCACAGACATCCACCTTAGGTTTGGCCATAGATACAGACTTTCTTATGAGCAACCCCCCCCCCTTTAGCAACTGAAGTCAAACACCACTTCCCCAATTCAGAAAGACACCCCCGCCCCCCAAAAGCCATTTTGCGATGGGTCTCATCCCCCGACAGTCATTGTGGCGCTGCCCACCTCTACCCGCTTACTCAAAATTCCCATTGTGCCCACACAAATAACAGTTTTCTTGCGATATCTACTAATTGCTGAAGATACTTGTGGTACTATCCAATAGGTGCCAATTAAACATATGCACACTGTACCCTGTTATTGCAATGGGCCTGTTAGCTTATTTATTAATTAATCAAAATAATTATACCAGTTTGGTGTAGTGGTTAAGTGCGTGGACTCTAGTCTGGGAGAACCGGGTTTGATTCCCCACTCCTCCACTTGCACCTGGCTGGATGACCTTGGGCAAGCCATAGCTCTGTACCAGCTGTTCTCTCAAGGACAGCTTGGGAAAGAGCTCTCTCAGCCCCACCTACCTCACAGGGTGTCTGTTGTGGGGAGGGGAAGGGAAAGGAGTTTGTAAGCCGCTCTGAGACTCTTAAGTGAGTGAAGGGCGGGATATAAATCCAATCTCTTCTTCTTCTTCTCTTCTACCTTACCTTTTCTTTGTGGTTCAAAGTCGCTTACAAATCCAAATTTGAAACATACTAAGTACAAGAAACCACAAACTAAACTCCCTCTCCCTAGGGCTGCCAGGCTGTGCCTAGTAACCATCAGGAATTTAGGGGCTGGGACATGGGGGGCATCAGCACAGTGTCTGCGATGACCTCACTTCTGGGGGAAAATGGAAGTGAAGCCATATCACTCCAAAAATCACTGGAAACTCTGGGTGTAATGCTGGCAGCTTTTTAAATTTTACTTCCATTATGACTTGGAGACCCGGCAACCCTTCCACTCCCCCAGAGTCTGCAGCCTATACCCCATTAAAAGTCCTAACTAATAACATGGCCTGCTGCTCCTTTTTAACACCCCTAGAGATGTTTCCGCAGCGAGGGTGCCAGGAAAATTATGTCCAGATAATATCAATGGTGCCTTCAAGTAGGATTGCAAGGCCACAGCCAGCAACCTCTGGGAACAATAAAGAGGTAGTGCCTGAACATAAAGGGTAAAAACTAGAAGTGACATCATGGGACACTCTAGGGTTTACAACAACTCTACAGTAAAACCATTGAGTTTTGGCAAATGCTGCAGCATCTGTGACACCACTTCCAGGTTTTAAAAGAAGTAGCATCAATAGATAATTATTTAAGAATAGATAATTATTTCAGAAGTGACCTGTTTAATGAAAAAACTATGACTAAACTCATAAATGTTCTTGAATTATTTGAGTGTTTTTGATGTTTGCCATTTTTCAAGTTATTTGTATAGAGATTTCCTAGATATGTCCCATTAAAACCTGGATATCTCACATTAAAATTTAATAGGCCAATAAAATGACCTCGTATTTTTTAATTCCATGCTTTCAGAAGAACCAAATACGAAATGGCATTATTTCTAGTATTCAATTATTATAATGTCTGAGAACCAGGGGTCCGTTGGGGACTGGCCAGTAGGGCAGCCACGGGCCGAATCAGATTCTCTAATCTGATTCAGCTCATCGCCGAATTGCCGCCGAAATTCGGCTGCAACTTTAAAAGCCACTGGAGGGGAGGGGGTTTGAGGGAGAGGCTCCAAACTTGCAGGGTAGCTGCTGGGGCCTCTACTCGAAATGCCCACCAAGTTTCAAGAAGATTGGACCAGGGGGTCCAATTCTACAGGCCCCCAAACAGGTTGCCCCCATTCCCTCCATTGTTCTCTATGGTAGGAAAAAAGTTAACATTTTTTTCCCACCATAGAGAACAATGGAGGGGATGGGACAATCTGTTTGGGGGCCCATAGAATTCGACCCTGTGGTCCAATCTTCTTGAAACTTAGTGGGTATTTCGAGAAGAGGCTCCAGCAGCTACCCTGCAAGTTTGGAGCCTCTCCCTCAAACCCCCTTTCCTCCAGCCCCTCATATACTCTATGAGTTTTTGCCATTGATTTCAATGGCCCTTAGGATATAATGGGGCTGAAACTGACATTCCCTTTCTGACACACTTCTGGTGATGTCAGGGGACGTGGCATATGCTAATGAGTCATAGGCGTCAACTACGGGGGGGCTCGAGGGCTCGAGCCTCCCCCGAAATTTCCCGGGGGGGGCTCAGCCACCCCCGGCAAAATGGAGTGCCTGCCGGTTGCCAGTCAGCCGGCCAGCTGGCTGCCGTCACCGCCTCTCCTTCCCCTCCACCCCTGGCCTGCCCTCCTGCCTCCCTGGGGCGGCGGGGGGGGGGAGAGAGGCAGCGGGGACATGGTCCCGTGCACGCGCTTCACGCATGCGCATGAAAGAGCCCCCCCCCCGGATTTACAAAGTCTACGCCCCTGTAATGAGTTATGCTAATGAGTTATGCTAATGAGTTCCTGCACCTCTTTTTCTACAAAAGGACCCCTGCTGAGAACAATCAACCTACTTTTAACATGCTCAAATCTGGCACAAATCCACTACTAATCTAGCCTAAACTTTACTAACATGAATGAAGATACAGCCCATAATTGTTTTGCTAGAATGTCAAGCCACACAGTGGCAGGCAATCATCTACTTTGGTTTCAGCTTTGGCTCATGGGGTGCTCACAGATAACGGAAGCACTCCCTCACTGACCCAGTCATAGCTGGGGATGCTCAACTGACATTTTAAAATGATATCAATGGTGCACCCAACAAAAACTTGGATTACAATCATTACACAAGTTTTTAGGACACAAGAGAACCCCATATATGCAGAGAGAGAGAGATCCCAAGTCAGTGTGCAAAAGCTATTTATGACCCCTCATAACTGGATTTACAGGCACAAAATCCATCAGAGCAATAGATCCTGAACTGGAAGACTGGCAAATGATAAAATGCTATGTCAGATACTGTATTTTGGGGGGGTGAGATACTATGGTTACACAAGAAGAAGGCACTTGTGGTGACAGATCTACCCAAACTTCTCTTCCCATGGTAGCTGTCTGTGATGTCCACCTTCCACAAGGCACCACTGACAGTCACAAGATTGTCACTGGAAAAAAGCCACTGGGCATGGGGGAGGGGGCTGTGGTGAGGAACTGGGTGAAACTGCCCCTCCCCCACTCTTCTGCAGACAGAAGCAGCATGCTGTAGAGCAAGCTGAGGCAAGACCATGGTAGTGGCAATTTTGCCCAGTTGTCCCTTCTCACTGTCTAGTGGTTTTTTGTCCACACTGGTCCCACAACAGAGTCTTTCCAGGGTCACACAGGGCAGCTGTGGGGAAAGATCCACCACCACAGGCACATTCCACATGTATCCATAATATCCAGCCCTTTATTGTTACAAAGTAAGATAATGTTGAGTACGGTTACCTCTCTGGACGATGGGAGTGCCTATGTGGTCTCTGAAGGTCCCAACGCTGACATTCCTTGCCAGTCTCTGTGTGGTCCATGGGGCCTCTGTAGCTTTCCCCGCTGCATGTCATGCATTCCACTACAAATTCAGAACAGTCTTTATTGGCATGGTCGCTTACAGCACAACATTTCAGTCTACAGTTGCAGATATAATGTATGCAATCCTTGCAGTCCTTTTTAGGTTCACATGGTCTCCTGGGATATTAAAAACTAGAGCTGCCCACTCAGTTTTGCCTATAGCAAAAATTTAAGTAACATCAACGAATCCTTCTTAGTAGAAAATCCAAAGGATTTCAAACATAGGTCAAAATAGTGTTAAGTCTAGTCCTAGAGATAGAACAGCCCAGCCCATCTAGGCCATCCAGTCCAGCCCTTTGCTCACTACAGGAAATCCAAAGCTGGAGCATTCCTGGCAGGCTGGCTTGAAGACCTTCATCGAGGGAGAAAAATACATATAGGGAATGCGGGTGTTTCCACGTACCCTATACAGTCACAAAATTTCACCCAACATAAAGTTTGACATAAAATACCCTAAGAAAAGATGTTCTCTTGTTTAAAAGTCAAAAGTAACATACTGCTTTCTGAGACAACATTCAGGCTTAGGGATCAACCCATAATTACCGTATTTTTCGCTCCATAAGATGCACTTTTCCTCCCAAAAAAAGTGGGGGGGAAAGTGTGTGCGTCTTATGGAGCGAATATGGAGCTTTTCTTACCTGTAACAGGGCTCTTTCTTCAGCAGGAACGCAGGGGAATGCCATTCAGGCTGGCATCCCAGCCTTCCCCGCCCCTCCCTGCTGGGCCTGAGCTGTTAAGACTTGAAAGGGAAATGGCAGGAAAACCCCTACCAGGCTAAGTACTCTTTCCCTTTAAGTGCTTTTCCCCTTTAAGACAGCCAGCAGCAGAAAGCCCCGGCCACAGATTAAGCTCCGTGGATACTTTGCACAGAAAGGCCTGGCTTTGCATGGCATGCCGACGTCTCCCTTCTTTCCTTTCTCTATCTTCCTTCCTTCCTTTCCTTTTTTCTGTCTGTCTGTCTTTCTGTCTGTCTCTCTGTCCCCACATTTCTTTCTTCCTTTCTCTTTCTCTCTCCTCCTCCTTCCTTCCTTTATCTCTCTCTCTCTCTCTCTTTCTTTCTGTTTCATTTTTTCCTGTTTTCCTCCTCTAAAAACAAGTTGCGTCTTATGATCAGGTGCATCTAATGGAGCGAAAAATACGGTATCTGGCATTCAATCATTTTCAAAAGCAGTGTCACTGTGGTACTAGATCTAGAGAGAGTTTGGGAAATGAGTACCAAGTTTAAAATCTCACTGCCTCTACATTTAGAGGCCTCTGTTGGCTATCACAAGTATATTCTAGCCAATGGTGATACTCTTTTGTAGGTACAGAAGAGAAAGAAAACAGGGAGAAGAAACAATCAAAAGCAGCTGCCAGCAACGAAGCAAGATGGAGAGAAAATAACGATGTCATTGGATTTGACTGAGAACAGAGCAGCCTGGGAATTTTAACAGCTAACACAGGACAAAAGTTTTTGAGGTGACTCTCAATACTTCTGTTAATTCTGAACAGGTTTCTGTTGATGCACAAAACTGAGAATCAGCTACTATGCAACTGTTGGGCATTCCTTCTGGGTGTTACCTTCTGAACAGAGAGGAATGTCACAGACTTCATGACGAATCTTGGGGTTGCTTGTGAAACACCAGGGCCCCCCTTCTTCCCCTCGGGGGTTCCGGCAGTAGTTTTCCCGGAGATCTTTACCTCGATAGCTCGAAGGCAAAAAGCTAGTTTTAAAATGACAATCATTACAGTATAAGCGCATGCAGACTTTCTTGCAAATCTTACTACCTTCTCAAACCATCATGAACCTGACCCCTCCTTCAAGAGTAGTTTGAATCACAATATTTATTTTTAAAGGTTAATCCTGATTATTTCCATACATAAGGAGATGCACCAATCAAAGCTAACTTTCTAAAACTCTGGAAGACAACCATATAGAAGAAACAACAGGAAATCCTATCTAAGATCTATGGCTGTGTCAGCTGCCATTCTGAATTAGAGAAAGGAACTACATTCTAACATTTATAGTTTATCTAAGAATTACAGGTTGGGTCCCGGAAAATCTATTCCAATAGTGGTGGGGATGCATTTGTCTGGCGGAAGGAGCCTTCATCTGATGCTCAAACAGTCTCTTGCATCAGGGAAAGGCCCTGCCACCAAAGGGAAGTATGCCTGCTAGTAGAACCGGTTGGTGAGATCCAACCCCTTGCTCCATCCCTGAAGGTATATACACATAAAGAACAAAAAAAAGTATAGAATCAAAGCTCTCCCTCCACCATCAAACTTCATTTCTTAGACTTCATTAAACATTGAAACTAAATCATTTACTTTAATTGCATACGGACATTCAACACGCTAGGATTTTCAGGAGAAACCAAGGGTGACTTCTTTTCAAAAGAAGCCCATCAAGCCAGTATTCATTTTTGCCCTGTGCAATCATCATGTAATTCTTTCATAACCCCTGAGCTAAGGACAGCAGGCAGGCAAGCTTTACTGATGAAGAATTACATCTGATGTACATGTTTAACAACTGGTGCGCCCTTGCGTATTAGAGCATTACAGGAATACCTCCCCCCTCTCCTTCATCACAAAGTCCTAAGCTCGTAAAGATAAGCATTAAATAAATGCCAGCAACATTCAGTCCAGATTGCCCTAAATATATTACTTTCATGTTGAGGGTATTTCAGAAGCTTAGCTAATAGTGGAGAAGCATTCCTGTTACCGAACAGCAACTGACCAAAAGAAATAGTCCCTTGCTAGAATTCTGGGAAAAGAGATCCAATCAAGGTTGTCAGTAATCCAGAGCTCTCTTGCTGTCTAGGGGCCTATTCACACTCGCCCATGGCCAACAGGTTAAGTGCCTTGGAAACGTGCAAGAGTGCCATCACTGCTGGCCTTGCAAAGTGGTGCCATCTGTGTACAGTGTCTACACAACTCCCGTCATTCGAACAACTGAGCTGGCTCAATTAAGTCCCCCCTCATGGGGGCCCAGAATGTTGAGGGCATTTAAACATCAGTTACAGGGGAGGAGGAGGACAGAGAGGAAAGACAAAATTGGCTGCTGAAGCTCCTAACAATTTACAGTATTCACATACATACGCACAGTTCTTTGCCAATCTACAGGCTTTTTATTTCTATTACAGACACCGGCTGAGGAGGCATAATGTTTAGGTAGGCTTAAACCCTAGAACCTCTCTTTTTGCAAATGGCCAAAAATTCACTCTGCTGTCTCTTCAGACATGTAAAGCGGCAGCAGAGAGAGAGAGAGAGAATGGGTATGCAAAGTGAGAAAAGTGAAAAGGTCCCAATGAATTTACTTCTTCATTATTCCCTCTTACCTTGGGGAAGGGGAGGGAACATAAGAACATAAGAGAAGCCAATGTTGGATCAGGCCAGTGGTCCATCCAGTCCAACACTCTGTCACACAGTGGACAAAAATACCAGGTGCTATCAGCAGGTGTACCAGTGGGTCCAGGACTAGAAGCCTCCCACTGTTGCCCCCCCCCACAGAGCATCACTTGCCCCAGACCGAGACTTCCTATCTATACCATGTGGCTAATAGCCATTGATGGACCTCTGCTCCATATGTTTATCCAATTCCCTCTTGAAGCCGTCCATGCTTGTAGTTGCCACCACCTCCTGTGGCAGTGAATTCCATGTGTTAATTACTCTTTGAGTGAAGAAGTACTTCCTTATATCCGTTCAAACCCGACGACTCAACAATTTCATTGAGTGGCCGCGAGTTCTTGTATTGTGAGAAAGGGAGAAATGTACTTCTTTCTCTACCTGCTCTGTCCCATGCTTAATCCTGTAAACCTTGATCATGTCACCTCTCAGTCATCATTTCTCCAAGCTAAAGAACCCCAAGCACTTTAACCTTTCCTCATAGGGAAAGTGTTCCAACCCTTTTATCATTCTAGTTGCCCTTTTCTGCACTTTTCCCAATGCTATAGTATCCTTTCTGAGGTGTGGTGAACAGAACTGTACACAGAATTCCAAATGAGGTTGCACCATCGATTTATACAGGGCCATTATGATTTTGGCTGATTTGTTTTCAATTCCCTTCTTAATAATCCCTAGCACAGTGTTGGCCTTTTTTATTGCAGTCGCACATTGTCTCAACATTTTCATTGAGTTATCTACTATGACTCCAAGATCCCTCTCTCGCTCAGTCTCCACCAGACCAGAACTGTACACAGTATACCAAATGAGATTGCACCATCAATTTATACAGGAGGATTATGATACTGGCTGAGAGCCAGTTTGGTGTAGTGGTTAAGTGTGCGGACTCTAATCTGGGAGACCCGGGTTTGATTCCCCACTTCTCCACTTGCACCTGGCTGGATGACCTTGGGCAAGCCATAGCTCTGTACCAGCTGTTCTCTCAAGGACAGCTTGGGAAAGAGCTCTCTCAGCCCCTCCTACCTCACAGGGTCTCTGCTGTGGGGAGGAGAAGGGAAAGGAGTTTGTAAGCCGTTCTGAGACTCCAAGTGAGTGAAGGGCGAGGTATAAATCCAATCTCTTCTCCTCTCTTCTTCTTATTTTCAGTTCCCTTTCTAATAATCCCCAGCATAGCATTGGCCTTTTTTACTGCAGTCGCACACTGTCTTGACATTTTCATTGAGTTATCTACTATGACTCCAAGATCTCTCTCTTGGTCAGTCTCCACCAGTTTGGACCCCATCAACATGTATTTATAGTTAGGATTTTTTTTCCCTAGTGTGCATTACTTTGCACTTGGCCACACTGAACCCCATTTGCCATGTTGACTCATCAATGACTCATCAGTTTGGTGTAGTGGTTAAGTGTGCGGACTCTAATCTGGGAGAACCGGGTTTGATTCCCCACTCCTCCACTTGCACCTGCTGAATGACCTTGGGCAAGCCATAGCTCTGGTACAGCTGTTCTTGAAAAAAAGCAGTTTCTGTCAGAGCTCTCTCAGCCCTGCCTACCTCACAGGGTGTCTGTTGTGGGGAAGGGAAGGGAAAGGAGATTGTAAGCCGCTCTGAGACTCCTTTGGGTAGTGAAGGGCGGGGTGTAAATCCAATCTCTTATTCTCTTCTTCTTCTCTTTGTAATGGAACAGCGCTAGGAAAATAACTTCTCTAGGAATCCAGGTTATTTAACTTTAACCCATTACTTCACTAGAAAAACAGCCAGTATTATTTTGCTGTAAGAAAGTACTTGCTGAAATTTCAAGTCAGCCAAAAGGATAAATCCAGAAATTAAGGTTCCTAGAGAAGACACAGGTTGATGTGGAGGGCTCAGCAGTAGAGTATCTGCTTTTCATGGAGAAGGTCCCAGGATTTGAGAAAATTGCTGCCTCTGGGCCTTTTTGCAGGAGAGAGCTTTATAAGAGTGGACTCTTGAGATCCCATCAATCTTACCTGTGTTCATGAGGTATTGTGGAATTCCATGCCTGACACCGGATGCCACTCTTTGTGACTGATATAGTCCCTTTATAAGCTGCTCCTTTACCAATGATACAATTTCTAACATAGTCTGTTGGAGATGAGTCAAAGACAGAGGAGCTTACATTTTGGTTAGCAGAGAAAAATCAATCACATGCAATTTTTTTGTTATGCTTATGAGAAAAAGTGAAAGTGAAAACATTTTACTTTGTTATGAAATCTTTTGAGGTAATTAAAAATACAACATTTTTGGAAACAGCTTCCTAAGAACTGTGCAAGAAATTCTGTGCCGGGGGGGGGGGGGGGGGGGGGAAGCTGGCTTTCAGTTTCTATTTTTGAAGAACAGCTTCTAAGGTTGCGTTCACACGGCCAATTTGATCCGTTGCCATTGCTGTTCCCTTATGGATTTAAAGTGCATCATCAGACAGCAGCATCTGTCTGCCTTGCCCTAGTCATCTGAGTTCCATCCCCCCTCCCCTTGCCCCGTGTTTCTGGTCACTCTGTTGTGCACTCTGTCCCCACCCCCCACCCCCCAGTTTGCGAGGATTGCATGGCTGTATACACGCATTTCTCTCCCCCCCTGGGGGTTCTGCTCAAAACCTTGTTTTCTTTTGAAAAACTCTCAAAGACACCCCTGTTCTGCAGCTTTTTAATATCATTTGGGGAAGAGATAAATTGAAAAGATTAGAGGGAGGACAGCAGTGAACTCCATTTCCCAGCAGTCTCTTCACCACTTGTGTGCTTGCTCTTTGGACTAACTTTAAAAACAAATTGGCTGACAGCCCCATGAACTCCATATCCCAGCATGCTCAAGAGTGCTTATGGGCATGCTCAAAGGACATACTTCTGAAAAAAATGGCAGACAGGCTGATTCCCTGTTTGCTGTCATCTGATCATGCAAGGAGGGGTAAAGGGGCATTGAAGCATGCTAAAAGGGGTGAGTCTGGTCAGGATTCTCTGCCACAAAATAAGATGGCTTAATTTGAGATGGGGCAACAGCAGACTGAACTGCCCATCTGATTGTGACATAAGAATAAATGGGATGAGCTCTTTTAGAAACGGAATTTCAAAAGCAAGATGTGGAAATGGCATTTCGGTGTCTGCTGCCTGAATCCAAAAGGCCCACTGTGCAAGTCCTTGGGCTCACATTTATTGGATCCAAAAGAAAATTTATTAATTAATTTATTTATACCTCACCTTTTTCCCTATGGGGACCCAAAGATGCTAACATCACTCTTCTCACCTCAATTTTGTCCTCACAACAACCCTGTCAGGTGGGTTAGGCTGAGAGTTTGTCACCCAGCAGGCTTCCATTGCAGAGGGGGGATTTGAACCTGGACTTCCCAGATCCTACACAATACCGACTCTCAGTCAAACTTCATTTTTCCCTGGATGAAGGTGAGGTTTCATTTCACTTTATTTTTATTTTATTTTTTTGTTGTCAAGCCACAGCCAACTTATGGAGACCCTTGGTTTTCAAAGCAAGAGATGTTCAGAGGTGGTTTGCCTGGGGTTGCCAGGTGCCTCCTGGCAACTGGTGGGGGATGGGGGGACATCTGGAGAAAGAGAAAGGCCTAGGCCTTATCAACAGCATAGCACAGAAAGTGACATCATCACATGAGTGATGTCCAGGCAATGCTCTGGTATTTGGGCAAAAACTCTATGGTAGAACCAGCTTCTACCATAGAGTTTTTGCCCAAATACCAGAGCATCACCTAGACAGCGCTGTTGTGATGATGTCACTTTCTGTGTGATGCCAATCAGAAGCCTGGGCCTTTCTCTTTCTCCAGGTAAGTCTCACCCACTGGCCAGCTGATTGGCAGCTGGGGACAAGACCTATGGGTGGAGGACCCCACCTCCACTGGGGGGGGCTGGCAACCCTTGGTTTGCCATTCCCTGCCTCTGTGTAGCAACCCTGGTACTCCTTGTTGGCTGACTGGTTCTGAGATTTGATGAGATCCGGATAGCTTGGGCAACCCAAGTCAGAGCTTATTTCGCCTACAAAAGTTATTTTCCAACTACAGCTCTGTCAAAAAACAAGGGCTTTTAGTTGGGAACTGCACATTCTAAAGCACAGGACCTAAAAGCAAACAAAATTCACCATCTCTAATGAGAGTACAATAATAGAAAGGGAAAAATAGATTTTTCTTCTCCATGGTCTGGGTGTCATATTCGAATATGGTTGCCAACTCTGGATTGGGAAACTCCTGGAGGATGAGATCTGGGTAGGGGAAGAATCTCAGCAGGGTATAATGCCATAGAGTCCACCCCTCCAAGTAGCCCTATTTTTTAAACCAGGGGAATTGATCTCTGTGGCCTGAAGATCAGTTGTAATTTTGGGAGCTCTCCAGGCCCTACCTGGGGATTGGCAACCCTACTTCCAAAGTCTAAGCAACTTACCTTTGTTTTCATAGAGATCGAAAGCGTTGTCTTGTTTGTGTCGCGCTCCATTTTCTAGGCTGGTGAAGGATAGCCAATGGCAGCGTTTGACTACTTTATCAAATGCAAAAGCCCTGCACAGAAAGCAAGACAAAGGTGTAATAAGTCCCTAGATGGTCACCACGAGTTTGCATTGGATGTCCAACTCTGTAGGAGAAGAAGACAGTCTCAGGTGCCTGTGTGAGTCTGCTGCTTCTGGCAGTGGAAAGTGCTGCCCAGTCACTGCCAACTTATGGTGACCCCTGGTGACCCCTTAAGGTTTTCAAGACAAGAGATGAACAGATGTGGTTTGCCATTGCCTTCCTCTGCATACCAGCCATGTACTTCCTTGGTGGTCCCTCACCCACATGATAATGAGGGCTGGCCCTGCTTAGCTTCTGAGGAGATCAGGCAAGCCTAGGCCATCTACATCAGGGCATGCCTCTTCCAGGAAGAATAAAGCATAAGCCTCAACTGAATCTGTATGTAGGACCTCTCTGTGTCTGCTCTCTTGTTCCCTTGTTCAACTTTGGACAGAGAACTATGAGTGGCCGGGTCAGATATAATTTTCTGTCCTGCCCGTGGTAGGGACAACAAAGCTCAACAAGGGGTGCTTGACCATTAGGCTCACTGCCTTCCAATACTGGGATGAAAAACTAATGTTACAGATTATACATGATCTAATGGAATGTCACTGATCGCATTTGTACTGAAGAATAAATATTTTCCAGAAGATTCCCCCAGAGAAGTGGCTGTTTTGCCGGTGTGGGATACAAGGACTCCAAAACAAGAGACCACATAAAGCAAAGAGATTCTGTTAAGGTGTGTGACAAACTGCGGTTGATCCACTCAGGAAGAATCCTGGAAATTCCTTGGGCTCACACGCTTCTCTTCCTTCTTTCCCTCCTGCTCAGCTCAGAGACTTCCTGGTTTGAGAAAGTTTGTAGTCTGGCTGTGACATCCAAGCAGACTGAAACAGCTCACTATGGTTTGTTCTCTTGCCTGTGATACAGGACTCCAAATCATGTTTGGATTTTGTGCTGCTTCCACATGGGATTTTTTTTTCCCATAGGGAAAGCAGAAAGCCGTGGATTTAAAGGAAATGTCCCCATGATGTTGGGCTCATTCTAAGTGTGTCTCAAGGCATCCCAGGGGCTTTCCCCCTTATTCTAATTTTTAAAATTGAATAGTTTTTTCTCCAGTTTAAAGGGGGAAGAGTGCTGGAAAAGGCAATGTCTGGTGTACAAAGAAGAAGAGAAGAAAACCTTGCAGGGGGCAGCGAGAACACAATTAGATAGGATAGTGAGATCAGCACCTTCTCTCCTGTTAACTGTCATTCCTTGACTGTCTCCAGATTGTTCCTCTTAGGGCAATGTCCTCCTTCTTCTCAGAAGTTCCACACTTCCTCTACCCTCTTTCTCGGCTAGAGGTGTAGTTAGGAACCTATCTCTGTCTTTCCTCTTTATTATCAAGTATGTTAGCTCCTAAATAAACCTTTATTTACCCTTTAATCCGGCTGTGCACCATTGCATTAATTACTCTGCCAACAGGGGTTATGATTAAAAGTAGGAAGATCACCAGAGGCTGCTCCTGAGCAGGCAAGAACACAGGAACAAAGATGGTGACCTGCTTTGGTGCACAGCATGGTCTCTGGATGGATAGGCTCATGGAGAGCAACCATCCAACTTGGAGAGAAAGAATGAAGGCCCATCTCATCAAGAAAGGCTTGTGGACAGTTATCCAGAGTGACCACCAGGCAGGCCTGAAGCCAGGATTTTTTTTGTTTTGGGGGGGATTGAAATTTTTAAGGGGACAGTTAAATTAAAGTTAATTAAATCATTCTGAATGCCTGCCTTTGAAGGTGGAGACTCTGAGCTTGTTTCTAGCCCTTCCTTTCAAGGGACAGTGCAGTGACCACATCAGTTCCTAGAGTAAAAAGCTCAGTGGGCATTTAAATGCCTTTTGAGTTCCCTATAGAAGGGAACTCAAAAGGCATTTAAATGCCCACTGAGCTTTTTACTCTAGGAACTGATGTGGTCACTGCACTGTCCCTTGAAAGGAAGGGCTAGAAACAAGCTCAGAGTCTCCACCTTCAAAGAAAGCTTAGAAGGGCCCTCAAGAGTGGTACCTTCAGCAATTCTCTTATCATCCTTCTTTCTGCTAGTCCAGTCTTGGTCCATACCACCTAAGTAATGGTAAGTCTTTCAAAAGCATCCTCATGAGCCTCTGGGAAACATGTAAATTAATTGCTTGTAAGTAAGATGTACTGAAGGTACCACTCTTAAGTGCCCTTCTAAGCTATCTTGCCCTGTGGAAGGGACCCCAAAAGGCATTTAAATGTCCTCTGAGCTGTCTTTTCCCAGGTTCCATGATGCACCCCCCACAAAAAAAAAAAACAACTCCACGGTGGGAGGGAGAGGGAAGCTGCAGTGCTCTCACCCTGGCAACAGAGTCTCTCTCCTCAACAATAAGGTTTCTGGCATGGCTATTTGTGGGGCAAGGCTTTTAATTAGGGGGCAGGGCCCCAAATTGCCCCACTGTAGGTATGGGCCTGCCACACAGCCAATGGTACAGAACGACAGACTGCTTGGGATGCCAAGAATGACCAGGCAAGAGGTGCTGTTGTCACTGGTTTAACAGACAGACAGATATTTAGAATCATTAAGATGCCAGCGGCTAAGGCTGTTTGGGCTGAGTTGGAAAGATTACATGTAATATCCTCTTTAAAGAGCCAGTTCTGTCTTCAGAAATGCTTGTTTAGCATAAGAATGCAGGAGAGTGGGAACCTCAGGCAACATCTTAACAAAATGCTGGAATTAGCTGAGCAATTGAGACCTGCAGGAAAAGATATTCCAGATGAGGATATGCTTGTGTTAATTTTAATCGGCCTGCCAGAATCATATGAAAATACAGTGTCTTGAATTAAGTCAAAAATGGTTTGTTGCTCCAAAATGATATCAATCAACTTGAGGAGGAATATGATACCTGAGAATTAAAGAGAAGAGAGACTAGCCAAATGGTTATGAATGTTAATAACAAAGGGGGGGGGGAAATTGTCACCTCTTTGGGAAGTAAGGCCACATTAAGAGAAACTGTTCTAAGGCTAACCAGAGAAACACCTTTCTCAAAGCAGTATGGGGGAACAGCAGCAAAAAGGCTCTGATAAAATTTAAGAAGCAGCCCATAAAGAAATGTTTTATATTATTACTAGGAGGCACAAAAAGTGATACATGGTATATAGACAGTGGCTGCACACAACATATGTGTGCTCACAAAAAAAGATTTCTCTGAAATCTGATGAGCAAAAGCAATAGGGCTGAAGGTGTCAGCTCTGGGACAATAAAATGCAAGCTCCTAAACAGAGAAACCCAAGAAGTTCTCATTTTGGGATGGACATGATGAATTCATGATGAACTTTAGTTCATTAGCCAGTTCATGCCCATCCCTATTCTCAGGACAAACTTTCTTTATGTTCCAAAGCTAGTGAATAATCTTATCTCTGTAAGAGCACTGGCAAAGCAAGAAATGATAGCATTTTAATTTTTTTTGGAAAAGAGAGATAGGAAAATTAATTGCAACAGGAATTGTGAATCATGTATACTCTTGATGCTTATATGCAGAAAGCAAACCTTGCAAAGCAATGCAAACACAAAGATTGCTCTAGACTGTGGCACAGGGGATTGGGACACAGGGACAATTATGTAATTAGTCAACTTGAAAGCCAGAATTTAACTAAAGGCATGCATATAAGTAGATGTCCTGCTGAAGAAAAGTGTGTGTGTTGTGTGAGAGCCAAGGGGATGAGATCTAGTTTTAAGAAGCAGCATGGGACAAGCCAAATGCAGCAACTCCTAGAGCTGATACACAGCGATATTTGTGGACCAATAAAACTCAAACCCTATTAGGAATAAATATGAGCTAACCTTTATTGATGACTACTCAAGATACACTGTGACCTACTAATCAAAGAAAAAAGTCAAGTGCTGGAAAATTTAAAGCATATGTGGCAATAGACAGTAACAGATTTCAAAGAACGCCACTAGCAATCCACACTGATAATGGAGGGGAATACATGAGATGAAGAATTATTTGACTGAACAAGGAATAAAGAATAATCCGACAGTCCCATACACTACAGAGCAGAGTGGTGTAGCAGAAAGGAAAAACCCCTCTCTTACTGAAATGTCTAGATTCATACTCCTTGAGACAGAGCTACCTGACAAGTTCTGGGGAGAAGCAATCAACACTGCTACCTAACAGCAAAACAGATTACCTGCTAAAGGTGCAAGTAGTACACCATTTGAACTGGGGTATGGGCACAAACCCAGCGTCAGTCATCTAAAAGTGTTTTGATTGAAAGCCTGCACTTACATTCCTAAGACTGGGGGAGAGGGGTTGTGGCTCAGTTGAAGAGCCTCTGCTTGGCATACAGAGAGTCCCAGATTTTTTCCCACTGCACCTTCAATTAAAAGGACCAGGATGTAGCTTATGAGGGGGGGAAATCCATTTTGTGTGAATGTTCATGAGGTTCCAGAGGAGCACCAGATGGAAATAATTGATCTGCAGTGTAATGCTGTACTGAAAGATAAACTTTCTGAAGTTGGCATTGGCATATTTTACTAGTTTCTGGTGTCTAATTACATTTAACGTAAGTCTTTTGCTTTGGAGGCTGTGGATGGCTGGATGGCTGAAGCAGAGTCAACTGAAACTAAATCTATCAAACACAGAGGTCCCGTGCCTGAGCTGCGGGGGTGGGGTGGGGTGGTACTGGAGCTGGGAATCCAACTCCCAACCCTTGATAAGGTGTCATTAACACCAACACCAATGATGAGGATTTTGGGTATGATCTTGGATGCCTCACTTTCAATGGAGGCCCAGGTCACAAATGTTGCCAGATCAGCCTTTTACCATCTTTGGCAGATCTGGCAACTGGTTTCCCTTCTCTCTCCTTGTAACTTAGCCACAGAGATCCACACAATGGTCACCTCCAGACTGGACTACTGTAACTTCCTATGTGCAGGGCTGCCCTTGAGGTTGACCCAGAAATTTCAACTGGTCCAAAATGCAGCAGCACGTGTCCTCACTGGGACACTTTTAAGGGCCCACAAGCAACAGGTGCTCCACCAGCTGCACTGGCTCCCAGTTGAATCAAGTTCAAGGCTATGATATTAATGTTTAAAGCCCTGTGCAGTTTGAGACCAACGTATCTGCAGGACTGTCTCTCCCACTATGTCTCTTGAAGAGCTGTATGCTCTGCAGACCAACATCTGCTGGTGGTCCCTGGCCCAAAGGACATCTGCTTAGCAGGGCTCATTTCGTAGCAGGAGCTCCTCTGCATATTAGGCCACACACCCCTGTTGTAGCCAATCCTCCAAGAGCTTACAGTAGCCCCTGTAAGAAGAGCTCTGTAAGCTCTTGGAGGATTGGCTACATTAGGGGTGTGTGGTCTAATATGCAAAGGAGCTCCTGCTACGAAATGAGCCCTGCTGCTTAGCCTCGACCTGGTGGAACACTTTGTCAAGTGAAAGCAGGGCCCTTTGGGACTTGTTACAGGCCCACAGGCCCTGTAAAGCAGAGGTGTTCCTCCAGGCCTATGATTGAGGCAGTGGGTGTCTAATTACATCGGCCTCCCCTACTCTGTTCTGCACCATCCTGATCTGCACTACCGGTTGTGGCTTTTACCCACTTGCCAAGTACCTAGTTCATCATGGGCACGTAATTCAGTATGACATCTCTGATTTAAGTCCTAAAATACCAGACCAGTGTTAGTCACGCTGATGTCATTTTAATATAGATAAGACTTCTGCCACAGCACTACCTTACAGTACATGGTTCTATATTCCTTCCTAGGTAGGGATAGCCACTATTACACAAATCTTGCATTTTGACTTCTGAAGAATCCTCATGAAATACTCACTATTGTCTTAAGGAGAACAGCTTCGGAACTTCCAAGAATTAGACAATTCTGAACTTCCAAGGTTCCCAAATAGTTAACTCCTGGATTTTTCATATCGCAACAAGTGGCTAAGCCATCTGACCGTAAAGAGGTTTAAAAATAAGTGTCCCCGCTGTTGTCACCTAGGCAGTGAGACCTATGTGAGGGTGGGCTACCGGCACATACATATAGTTCCCCGTGGGAGCTCTTATATTTTTGCCTGATTGCCATCTTGTGTGTTGTATCACCTGATGTTTGTATAGGTCTTAATATTGCTTAACTATGTTTTAATCATTTTAACTTGTTCTGTTGATCACCGTAACCTGCTCTGCAGGGGGAGTGTGGGATAAACATCCAATTAAATAAATAATAAATAAATAAGCTTTCAAACACCGCTAATTACGAGCATGCGACATGCACTTGAACTAAGAGTGGCACTCTCTGTTAGGCCATGTTGCTTAGGGTCAGGGCTAATCCTTGTGTAGGGCTAAAAGCAAATTAAAACGCTGCTTACTTGCAAGTGAACAAAAGTCCTTTACTTCTGCTACATCGCTTGGCACACAGTTCAGTAGTGTTTAGCAGCTTCGTCTTCACTTTCAGTGCCTTGTCTGTCCTAAGTAGCATCGTGTCAGCTGTCTTTCTGTAGTCATGAAGAGCATTTCTTTTCCCCTTGCCTTCTGTGGGAGGATCCAACAAACAAATGAATGGATTTGTTTATCCAAAGAAGAGGAAATTGATAGCATCAGAGAATGGACTTACAAGCAAGTTGTAATGGATAACGTTGCTTCTCCTTTGCAAACTTTTGGCAAGATGAGGAGATGGAAAGGTACTGTGGCAGCAAAGCAAGTATACACTAGAGTATACTGTGTGTACTATTGTTTCCTGGAAGCTCTGCAGAGCACAGAAAAATTCCTTGCAATAAATGGATAGGCAGCTTCCTCTGATGAAAGGCACCACCATTAATGGAACAGATCCACGGGAATCACCACAATATGTTTAGAATTAGTAACCCTACTAAACAGAGGTTGAGGATTAGACAGAAGGCATTAGTCAAAGATACTGGGAGAAGAAACAGAGAAAAGAGAGGTAGAGAAGCAGTGAATGAGAAAGAAATCATGACAAAAGATCTGGGTCTTTGACCATAGGTAGATTTTTATAGGGGACTTTTAAGGTTTCAGGCTATAATCCTAAAGACACTGGCCTAGGAGTGAATCCCACTATGCAACGGTCAACTTACTTCCAAATAGACCTTCTTGGTTTGATCCTTTGGCATCCCACTCTAACTTACACTGGATGTGTCGAGAAATCTGAGGGCAAACTCAGATCTCAGCACTGAAGATTTAACCTGCAATGTGGAGCTACTGTTCTTCTGAGTCTGTTTGTGACCCAGTCTTTGGAACAGCCAGGTAAATGAAGCATGTGAAGGTGACATCATCATGCTTCACATTGCTCCACCCTGCAGACAATGATGTAGAGACAGGGAGGCAAACAGTCAACAGCACTGCAGGCTGCATTTGCCAAGGCAGTACAAAGAAGGAGGGACAAAGAGGCACAGAACTGGGGCAGTTCCAGGTCTCTTGTAACATCTGGTTATTAGGACTGTGAAGCAATGCCTCTTTTCTCCTGGGAGGCTAGGAACCAAACAACCAACCTCCCTTTTGTGTTTTAACAATTTTTTTCCCTCTGGGCTGAGAACAGGCCAGAGGTGGGGATGGGGAAGTCAGTGCAATGGCTTTCCAGTTTACCTTTATACATATGCTAACAGATCTAGCCAGAAAGATAATGGGTAGGTCAAGCACTCCTCCCTGCTTCTAGCAGGGAATAGAGGCTGGAGGTATGAGAATGCTAGATAGTCTCCAAGAAAGAAATTCCTGGAGATCTCCAGGAAGCACATCTTTGACCTGGTCTGGTCAGGTCAATGGGAGGGGAAACAGAGATGCTACAACCTCCTTGCAGGAGGTTGTAGCTCTCTTTCTTTGGGATGCTGTGTCGAGGAGAACTCTGAGCTCTGGTCTGCAAGCAGGAGGCCATTGACCATGTGCTCACCAGGATAGTTGGAGCAAGCTTTGAGGTAATGGAACTCTATAGAGAACTAAAACAGCTAAGCTAAAGAGCCTGTCATATATTTCAACAGCTGATAGGGCATGTATAGAGAGAGGGAAGCATTTTTTTACCTATTTCCTTTGTATCCTTTGCTCAAATCTGGTGTTGTGCTAGAAGTATGCTTATAAACTTTTCCTTTGTAATAAATACTTTAAACATTTGATGCTGAGAATGGTTCTCTGTACCACATATACCTTCACTGTCTTGAACATGCTATATGAAGAGGGGAGCCAGGGGAAGGCAGGCAAGCATCTATTCCTCCAAGGGTGCCCAAGGCATTAATCTGTCCCCATGGTGACCAGGCACTGGGCAGCAGGAGACACTGAGGCAAGGTCTCTGAACGTGGGAAGGGAAGATCGGAGTCCCACCCCTCCCAGTGGGCAATTCCTTACAAAAGGGCAGGTGGTTGTGGCGAGTTACCCTAGAGAGAAGGAAAAGCCCCTCCAGGGAGTTGGGAACTCCTAGGAGGGCTGGGCGGAATAGGGCCTGCAGGCCAGAGCAGACACAAACTGCCACAAGGACAATAAAGCCACTAGGTTTACAAACTCAAAGCTGAAATTAATTTGGCCAGGGAAACTTGTAATTTGAACTCTTTCAACAAATTTTCATGTGTGTGTTTTTTTTAAAAAAAAATGATGGGAAAGTACTGAATACAACAAGTTGACACAGTAGTTACTCAAATGCAAGACTAGTTTTTTTTCACTAATATGTCATACAAAGGGGTCTTACATTCACATACAAGTTACAGTTGTATCCCATCATATTTTTGTGCACATTTAACATATACACTGAGGATCATCTTCCTCTCAAGTACATATGGTAATTAACATTATTCTCTTTATGTGTCCCTCCACTGAAGTTAAGATGCAAATTTGGGGGGGAAATGTTGCTAATTCAAAAAGAAATCCCACAACTGGCAATATATTTTGTACCAAGACCCAAAAAAGCTTACAGATATTTCCATATGACCAAACTGGAGAGCCAGTTTGGTGTAGTGGTTAAGTGCACGGACTCTAATCTGGGAGAACCGGGTTTGATTCCCCACTCCTCCACTTGCACCTGCTGGATGACCTTGGGCAAGCCATAGCTTTGTACCAGCTGTTCTCTCAAGGACAGTTGTCTCAGAGCTCTTTCAGCCCCACCTACCTCACAGGGTGTCTGTTATGGGGAGGGGAAGGGAAAGGAGTTTGTAAGCCACTCTGAGACTACAAGTGAAGAGCAGGGTATAAATCCAGTCTCTTCTTCTTCAAACTGGCCTTTGGTTTGCAGGGCAATCTTACCAACACTTTTCTGGCAGTAAGTCCCAATTAACACACCTGAATAAGATTCTGAGTAGACTTATTTAGTATCTCTCTCTTAGGTGACAATCATAAGAACGCTTTCCTGATGAATAAAATGGGACTTATTTCTGAGTAAATCTGCTAGGATTGCTCTGTGTCTTAAACAGTGGCTCCCCATGAACTTCAACAATCTTCGTTTGGAAACAAGAGGAATTTCAAATAGAGTTACCAGGCTGAGCCTAGCATCCAGAGGGAGAGCTGGGGATGTACACATAGGGAAGCAGGTGCAACATTGCTGACATCACTATATCACTTTTGTTACAACCCAGAAGTGACAAAGGGTAGCTCTAGGAATCACTGGAAACTCTATGGGCTACCCATAGAGTTTCTGGCAATTCCTAGAGCTACCATGTGGCATTTCTGGGTTGTACCAAGAAGTGATGTAATGATGTCAGTGCCATTGCTTTTTTTCCTCGCACCACTTCTCAGAGGAGCAGTGAGAGATGGGAGCTTTCCAGCGGGACAAGACTAGTTTCAAAAGAAGACTGACGTGTAACATGCAGGTCTGATATTTAAACAGGAAGGGCCATGGTGTTGTAGTAAGAATTTTGGCAGGGATGGCCTGAGGATCAAACATACCATTAAAGTTCCTGCTGGGCCACTGCCCTGGACCAGCAGTGGGCAGGAGTAAAGAGAGCCAAGCCTCAATAGCTTTGCCTGCACTGCAGGGGCTGCTTAGCTTAGCCTCTTCTGTGCCAATAATGATCTACATCAACTGATCAGTGGCCTCTTCCAGCACCACGACCACCTATCAGCAGTGCAAGAGGAAGCAATAGTTAAGCCTCTCACACATCACTGGTGCTGTTGGCCAGATGTGCACAAGAAGTGGTGGTTTGCAGAGCCACAGCTGCCAGTCTCGTTACGCAAGAGCAGGGAATAACACCTTAATAGTCATATGCCAGAATACAACTGTTTCTGTAGGCTTAAATGCTGATGAGGCTGCTGGGAGACAAACTGTGGGGACTCTGTACTAACATGACTTTGGATGCCATGCCAATTTTCTCTTAGAGGAAGCTGGAAGGAGATCTTGCCACATGTCATCTGTTCCTCTGTTCCTCTTAAACCCGTGCATTTGTAAACAACCCATTTGGACTGAAACTTGACCCCCCCCCCCCTCCTGATCATTCTGAAAAATATTAGGATGGGAAGGGGTTTCTGAAGCACTTACACTAGACAGGAAAGAAGAAAAACTACACACACACACCCCAAAAAAAGACCTTACAAAGCAAAGCTTTGGCAGCAAATTGGGTGTACTAGGCTTGGATGTGGGAGTTGCAAGTCCACATCTCCACTCTGCTGTGAAATTGACTGAGTGGCCTTGGGCAAATTGTTCTTTCGCTCAACCTAATCCAGATTTCATAGGCAAAGGACTCCACTCTGAGGTACTCTAAGGGAGGGGTTCACGCATAACCCATAAACACAACAAACAGCTGTATGTAATTGCTGGGGAGGGAGCTCAAGTTAAAGGATTTGTTAGAGCTGTCCAATGGGGGGGGGGGGGGGGACACAATATTAGAGTTGCCAGGTCCATTGGACCTGCAGGTGGGAGGGGTGGAGGGAGCATTTCAAGAGCGAAAAGTATTATACTGAGAAATAAACACGATGTACCTACGTCACCTGGAAGTGACGTAGGCACGTTGGTGACATTGGGGGTGATACTCTGGTTTTTGGGCAAAACTCTATGGTAAAATTGGCTTCAAACCTTACAGTATGCATGCCGCATTTACTTCCTGCTGCTTCCCTCCCAGCTTTTGGTAAGTCACATCTATTTCCAGCTTGGGGTGGTCTGGCATCCCTTTCCCCCCCCCTGCTTTCTGATAGCCCTGAAGTACGGAGAAGGGCTCCAAACCAGGGGGTTCCCCACCCCCTACTGGGGAATGGCAACCCTAGACAAAATTTGGAGGTCCCAAGTCAACTGGAGGGCCCTTGAAGCCAACATCTTGAGGCATCCAGCCAAATGTCTTTCAATTTATTTTTAAAATGCAGTTCTGGCTGCAGCCACAAGGGGTACAAGGAAGCCTGAGCAGAGGTTTTTTTAAAAAGACTCTGCTATCAGCTACATCTGCCTTTCTCTAAGACTGAAGCAAACTTACTTAACAGATCATGCTAAACCCATCAACCAAGCCAGCACTGGAGGAACACAAAACAGCATGGCTGCTGCAGTACTTGCTGTCAACCGGCTAACAGCCTAGTCCAGGGGTGGGCAAACTTGCTCAGCGTAAGAGCCACCTAGAACAGGGGTGGCCAAACTTGCTTAACGTAAGAGCCGCATAGAATAAACATCAGATGTTTGAGAGCCACAAGACAGGAACAAATATTACCTGCTTTTATTAGAAAATGAGCACATTTGTTTTTTATTAACATTCAATGAGACTGCCAAAAATAAAAACAAAAGGGGTAAAAGCAGATATTGATAATGATATTAATTTGTCCAATGATATTTCTTTGCTAATGATATTTAGCTTCCCCAGCCGCCCTGCCGGGAGCCACATAATACATGTGAAAGAGCCGCATGCGGCTCCTGAGCCACAGTTTGCCCACCCCTGGCCTAGGCTTTCTCTCTTCCTTTCCTTGCACCCTACTCAGCTAGATCTCGCAAAGTGGTAGTTCGGGTGTTGCAGCAAGATAAAACAACCTTTCCCTCTATTTTCCTTAATTTATCTCCCTCTTTTCCACACCTTTCTCATTCAATTTCTCGCTTCCTCCCCCCCCCCCCCTTTTCCCCACATGTCTCCTTTATGTTCAATTCATCCCTATCCTGCTTGGAGTAGTACAGCAGCAATCGTTCTTAATGAACAGAAGGAGGGGGTAATATTTCCTCATGATATAACAAAGTAGTGAAAGGATGCTTCCCCCCCTCCTCCATCCTTTATATGCATGGTGATAAAACATTAATCTGTTTTAGGGTTTATACACATTGGAACAGAAGTCAGAACTCCCAGTTCAGGCTGTGGGTTGTTATGATTATTGTGCTGGTGGAAGACCTAATAGCCCTTTCTAAAGGCTACTTTGTTATATGACAAATGATGTAATCCTTTAAATATCACCAAAATGGGTTTATAACAAATACCATGCCCAGTCTTTCTCCCCAGTGGAGACCCAGAGCTGCATCGTTCTTCTGCCCTCCAGTTTATCCTCACAACAATACTGTGAGGTAGGTCTGGCAGTAGGGCTGCCAAGTCGTACTCACGCACTGGCAGGGGGGAGTCCTTCGCCGCCTGGGAGCCTCCCTGGCGTACGCGCGAAGCGCGTGCGCCCAGTGACATCACCCGGAAGTGACGTCACCACGTTGGGGGTGTTGCCAGAGCGTCACCCTGGCAACGTCTCCAATGTGATGACGTCACTTCCGGGTGACGTCACTACGCTGGGGAAGTCGTCCAGGCTGGACGACTTCAGGGGTGGGGTTCCCCCCGCCGGCCGAATGCTGGCCGGCGGATCAGGAACCCCTATAGCGGGGGATCCCCCGCCCCCCGGGCTGACTTGGCAGCCCTATCTGGCAGAGTGTGCCACCCAGCAACCTTCCGTGGTGGGTTGGGGATCTGAGTATTAGAGACACATGACAGGTTGCTTAAAACCTCTCTTACTGCATGTTGCCTGTTACGACGATAACTTAGTTCAGGGTGTTCCAGTTCCCTTCATTTCTGCTCGGCAACTTCCATCCACAGTCTGCGGTTGGTGGCCGGTTTTCAAACACGTGGCATTATTTTCTGAGTTATGCCTGCCACAAACAGAAACCCTTAGCTTCCACTGCAAATAGCCCGGGGTGGTGGTGGTTCGTCTCACCCGGGCCGGGATTTTACCATGTCTTTCCATTTTGGCCCTTAAACTCCCCAAATCATCCTGAAGCTGGTGGCCAATTTTGAGTCTCCTCGTTTTATTCTCTGGTGAGCTATCCCTGCCAGTGTGGTGTAGCAGTTGAAGTCTAGGACTAGGATCTGGAAAGCCCAGGTTCAAATCCTCACTCTGCAATGGAAGCTTGCTGGGTTGTCTTGGGCCAGTCACACACACTCTCAGCCTAACCTACCTCACAGGGTGGTTGTGAGGATAAAATGGAGGAGAGGAGAATTATATAAGCCACCTCGGGTCCCCATTGGGGAGAAAGGTGGGATATAAGTAAAATCAGGGGTCCGTTGGAGCGGGAGCGCACAGGAGCGCAGCTCTGGGAGTGAAGAGCCCAGGGGGCGGGCACATGACCAAGCCCCACCCCCTCCTCGGTTTCCCCAAGCAGTGCAGAGGCGCAGCGCCCCGGGGAAAGCCCTGCTAGTGTCCTTATTGTTTTTAATGTTTTGTTTTAATATTGATAATTTTATCATTGCTCCTTTTCCAGAGACTTGCTCAAGGTGGCATATACATTTTCTAAGTATACCATTTTTTATCTGGGCACATGGCACTTAAGTACTGGAGAAATTTCACCAACCCTTCAGCAGCTTCCACCCCATCAGTTTGGTGTAGTGGTCAGGAGTTGGACTCTAATCTGGGAGAACCGGGTTTGATTCCCCACTCTTCCACATGCAGCTGCTGGTGTGACCTTGGGCCAGTCACAAGTTCTCTCAGAGCTGTTCTCTCATGAGCAGTTCTCAAAAGACCTCTCTCAGCCCCACCTACCTCACAGGGTGTCTTGTTGTGGGGAGGGGAAGGGGAAGGGATGGGTGGTGCACATGTCCTGGGTATCTCAAGTCTACTTGAAACCTGGTGGTTTCAAGGGAGCAGGAAGAGAATGAGGGTGTGCTCTTTATGCTTATTTTCATTGCACAAAGTATTGGATGGGAAAGGGAATGGAGGAAGAGCAGGTCAGTTTCACTCACCTGTGGAGTGGAGCCTGAGGGGTGGGTGTTGCCTTCTGACACACTTCCGATATGTTAGGGGGTGTGGCATATGCTAATGAGCTATGCTAATGAGTCATGCTAATGAGCTCCAGCACCTCTTTTTCTACGAAATGACCCCTGAGCAAAATGAAGCAAAAGCAACCAAACAAACAGATGGACAGACTGGCCAATTGTTTTATTACTATAGATTCATGATAACAGCAAGCCCAGTGATTTGATTTGTTATATTTGCTTTGTATCAGGGGCATATAGGGGGCCCAGGTGGAATCTTTGTCCAGGGGCCCATGATGGCTCTTGGCAGCCCAGGGGTTTGTTACTTCAGCTGAAAGCTTTGCATTATGATCTTTCGAGAACAAAAGCAGACTTCTCTTTCACAGCACAGCTATGCAAAAATGTCAGTCTAGAAGCAACTCGGGGAGTTCAGTGCCAGGAAAATGTCACGTTACTGCACATGAAATGTACTCTGGTTTCTCCTGTTGCAAGATTTCCTTCCTTCCTCTAAAGCAGTTGTCCCAGTAATAAACCAAAGGGTGTCAGAATCAATCAGATTACAACAGGTTTCCTAGAAGAAGAAAAAAGCTAGATTCACTCCTCCCACTGCCTCTTCACTACAGGCATTTTTAGGGTCCGCACCCACTGGGGTAGGGTTGCCATTTCTGGATTGAGAAATACCTGGTGATTTTCAGGGATGGACCCTGGGGGAGGGGAGAGTTTGGGAGGGGAGAGACCTTAGCAGGGAAAAATGCCATGGAGTCCACCTCCAAAGCAGCCATTATCTCCAGGGGAACTTATCTTGGTCAACTGGAGATCAATTGCAATAGTGGGAGAACTCCAGGTGCCAGCTGGAGATTCACAACCCTATGAGCAAGTAATGCTGTCAGGTCAGTTCCAATCCAATAACCTTCAGTATGTAGGAAGATGAACCTCCACTGCCCCTAAAAACCTAAACCTAAACACTTGCTGTTGCTTTGGGTCCCACACACACATTGAAGAAGAAGAAGAGATTAGATTTATACCCCGCCCTTCACTCACTTGGAGTCTCAGAGTGGCTTACAAACTCCCTTCCCCTCCCCACAACAGACACCCTGTGAGGTAGGTGGGGCTGAGAGAGCTCTTTCCCAAGCTGTCCTTGAGGGAACAGCTGGTACAGAGCTATGGCTTGCCCAAGGTCATCCAGCCAGGTGCAAGTGGAGGAGTGGGGAATCAAACCCAGTTCTCCCAGATTAGAGTCCACGCACTTAACCACTACACCAGACTAAGGCCGATTTCACACTAGCGTTTGCCCCAGGTTTGCCCCCATGCTTGCACCAGAGCTTCTGGTCGATTTCACACCAGTTGCTATGGCTCACGCTTTGATCTGGAGTATTGTCCTGCTGCACCGGAGTTTCCCTGGAGCAAACAAGTCCTGTTTTTAGATGATTTTCCTGTTTGCTCCGGGGGAGAACCCAAAATGAAAACATGCCCACTCACCCGCCTTTCATCAGAGCTGCCCCATTGTGGGAGTTTCTAAAAAAATTTGAGAAAACCCTTCGTCACGCTATATCGAAAGGGCTGAGGTTCCAAGTGGGAAAATGAAGAAAATACTCTGGAGGAAACTGGGAGGGGAAATTCCGGAGAGAACGAGAGGCAACTGGCCAGTGCGAAATCGGCCTGGCTCTCATTGCCCTACTCATTCTGCCTGCAGTTATTGGCAGCCAAGGGTATAAACATGCATGTGCATGAAGTTCTTGTCATTGCTCATTTATATGTAAACTTAACTACATTTCATGCAGATGGATGAATTAATTTCTTATGCTGTTGTTTTCAATAGTGCCTTCAGTATTCAGTTAAATGAAAGTATTTTACGCAGTAATGAAATTATCATAAATTGGGAGAAAGTTAGGGTTAGGAGGTGAGATTAGATCAGTTCTCCTGCATAAAATGGCAACTTTGGAGGGTAGACTCTATGGTATATCCTAGAGACTAGGAGTAATTGAAGTCCCCCCCCCCCAGCACTGCCTCCAAATATTAGCCAACCCTGCCACTTCACCATGATGTGGTGAAGGACCAACTACAGCATCATCTCCATGGCCAATTACCCTACCTCAAAGGAGAAGATGCTGTAAGGTTGCCTCCACACTTGAGAGGAGATGGATGGAGCATCATGGCAGGGTCTCAGTTAATTACTCTCAGCATTCCATAATTGTGGTTACACCTGTCCATCAATCTTCAATTTTGATACCTATATCTCCTTTACTATGCCCCCCCCCCGAATTAAACCCAAACAAATGGTAACTGTATAAACTAAGCTTGTTACTCCTGTTTGGTCCTTGCATTTGTTAAACACCTTCATTATGTTGTATAATAATTTCCTGCTCACCTGTATAGACAGGTAAATTCCGTTTCAATGTATCTGAAGAAGTGTACGTGGACATGAAAGCTTATACGTTGAATAAAACTTTGTTGGTCTTAAAAGTGCCACTGGAATTGAACTTTGTTCTACATCTACACAGTACCAAGAAAGTGAAGAAAAGCAAAACCTCCTACTTTCTCTAGTCAGCCTGAAAGGAAACTGAACAGGGAGATGATAGATAGGGGACTGTGGGTGGGTGTGTGTGTGTGAGAGAGAGAGAGAGAGAGAGAGATTGGGTACCATTTCCAGATTTTTCCTGGAGCTTAGTAAATCTGAAGGCATACCAGAGGAAAAGGTTACATCTTTCACATTAGTTGGTGGAGCTCCAATAGATATTTATCTACAGAGAGCTAGTGACTAGCCAGTAGTTGTCAACTGAAGTAATTTTTTGATTAATAATAAGAGTTTCACTTGATATTGGGTGCCTTATTTCAAATAAACTGTTTGCTATGGGTTGGGCCCTAAATAGTCACACAAAAAAGATGTCCACTTTTAGGCTACTACCAGATGGCTAATATAAAAAAATTAAATAAAACTAATCACCCACCCAATGCAAAGTTACAAAATAAATCCACAGAATCACAGGGTTGGAAGGGCCTGGTAAATCATTGGCTCAGGACCAAACCAAAGAGACAGCATCCTTGACAGATGACTGTCCAGCCTTTGCTGACAAACTTCCAGCAAGGGAAACCTCACCCACCCCCTAAGTTGTTGGTTCCGCTGTCAAACCACCCCATCCATTAGGAAGTTTCTCCTAAGGTTCAAGTCCTCCTAATAACTTGAGCCTATTAGATCTAGTCTTGCTGTCTGAAACAGCAGAGAACCAGTCCTCACTCTTTTCCATGTGACAGATCTCCAGATAGTTGAAGAACACAATCATGTTTCCCGTCTTTGTAATGTGATGCCTTGTATGTTTTAACAATATCGTAATTTTAGCCATTATATCTAAATATGTTTTTATTCTATTGCAGGGCTCATTTTGTAGCAGGAGCTCTTTTGCATATTAGGTAGGGTTGCCAAGTCTGGGTTGGAAAATACCTGGAGACTTTGGGGGTGGAACCAGGAGAGGGTTTGGGGAGGGGCCTTAGCAGGGTACAATGCCATGGAGTCCACCCTTCAAAGCAGCCATTTTCTCCAGGGGAGCTGATTTCTGTTGGCTGGAGATCAGTTGTAAAAGTGGGAGATCCCCTGGAGGCTGGCAGCCCTAATATTAGGCCACACACCCCTAATGTAGCCAATCCTCCAAGAGCTTACAGAGCTCTTCTTACAGGGGCTACTATAAGCTCTTGGAGGATTGGCTACACCAGGGGTGTGTGGCCTAGTATGCAAAGGAGCTCCCGCCAGGAAATGAGCCCTGTTCTATTGTATTTCTTAATATGGCCGTTGACTGTAAATAAATCAGCTGTAAATGAACTTCTCTCAGTCTTCTCTTCTCCAGACTAACATGCTCAATTCCTCGATGTTTCATCACAGGATCTGCCTTTCAGACCACCAAACATCTTCATCACTCTCCTCAAATTATAGCACCAAGTTTCCTGCTTTGGAGGGAGACCTCCTGCTCTGAACCTCCAGGCTTCCGCTGCTGCTCCATGGAGCAGTGGAAGCAAAATGGGGGAGGAAATCAGCACCACACTGACTGTGACATCATGTCCCATGCAAACCCAGAAGTTACGCCACTGTGTCAGGGCGACGCTCTAGGATTCATTCGGAACACTATGGTGCATAGTCTATCATGCATGATCACCTCTTCCAAGCACCACTCCTGATCAGTTTACAGACCCCAACAAGTCATTCTAAATATGGTTTTACCAGGGAGGTATGGGTGAATCCTAGAGCATCACCCTAAGGTGGTGATTTCACTTCTGGGCTCGTGCCAGAAGTGAAGTTGCTGGGTTGGCATGATGCTGAAAATCTCGCAAGGGTTGCCAGAGCTTGGCTGGCAATCCTACTTTGAACCTGTTCCAGTTCGTGTATATGCTTATTAAAGTATTGCACTCAGAAATGGACACAGGACCAGAGTGCAATAGAGAGGCGCTAGTCCTTCTTGGGACTTGGGATTCTCTGCTAGGTTTACATAATATAATTCAGAAGAACCCCAGCTATAGAAGAGTTGGTTTTTTTACCCTGCCTTTTACTACCCGAAGGAGTCTCCAAGTGGCTTACAATCACCTTGTCTTCTTCTCCCCGCAACAGACACCCTGTGAGTGAGGTCAAGGGTGTTAGGTTTTGAAATCCGGGGGGGGAGGGGCTTGTGCCCGAGTGAAGCGCGCGCGCTCTGAAACGATACTGCCTCCTCTCCCCCCCCCCCCCCCGACGGCCACTCATCCCTCCTTCCCTCTCCCTCCCGGGGCTCCGGGCGAATGCCCAACGTGTCACGTTGGGCATTCGCCTGGAGCCCCGGGAGGGAGAGGGAAGGAGGGAGGGAAGGAGGAGTGGCTACAGGGGAGCCGGGAGGGGGGGGGAAGAGGCTCTGGCGGCAGCGGACAGCTGGCAGCGGACAGCTAGGAAGGGCTCAGGGAGGCGGGGGGGAGGCGGCGGCAGGTGCTCCATTTCACCGGGGGGGCTCAGTCCCCCCCAGGAAATTTCGGGGGTGGCCCGAGCCCTCGAGCCCCCCTGTGGTTTATGCCTGTGAGTGAGGTAGTTGGGGCTGAGAGAGCCCAGAGAGAATTGTGACTGACCCAAGGTCACCCAGCTGGCTTCACGTGGAGAGTGGGGGATAAAACCTGGTTCTCCATATTAGAGCCCGCCGCTCTTAACCACTATACCCCACTTGCTATCAAAATGAATCAGCTGATTTTAATGGGAAACAACCAGGGAAAAGATTGCCAAGGATTGTTGACTGCTTAGAACGTTTTTGAAACTGCTGTTTGTGTAATTTCATTGCTGTTTACTAGCAATGTTTCTCTCTCTAAAACCCTAGCCATGGAAGTTAGTCCGAAACAAAGCAAAGATTTTATCTGTCGCCTGGCTTTCTCATTTAAAAGCATCTGCCTTCAGCAGGGACAACCAAATGTGAGAGTTCTGCGCAAAGTAGTCAAGGATCAGATCTTGGTTGGTAATCCAAAGTTCTTTATTTCCAATCTCTACATTAGTACAGCTTCTCGGATTATTGTCAGAGATGAGACAGATAATACAGGCAGGTCTATTATACCATTCCAAGGAGTCTGAATTACCCATAGGTGGCCAATCACTATAGGGGAAAATTGGCGGGCAAAACAGGATCCTGACCGTTTGGTTCTCACAGGAAAGAAAGTGAGGTGTCAAGCTGTAAATTCCCTTCCCAAAACGAGACCCCTCAGATGTTACCAGTTCACATAACAATCAATGGCCTCAAGGCTTTTGCATGTGATAAGGGATGAGACGCATCCTCCCTTGAAGTCCCAGCCGGGGCCGCTGGAATGTAGAGGCCGCGGTGTGAGAGGCCCTTTGTTCCCACACACTGCAGGTGTCACCCTCCCGCCTTAGCAGTTACAAACTCCCGGCCTAGGTAATTACTATAGCATAGCAGTCACAATTATACATTGAGCATACATAGTTGGCAATAGAGCAGTACAAAAGAACAGCACTCAAACATGCAAGGTATAACTGTAAGAATAAAAAACACTATGTCTGAATCAGCAGGTTCTGACACCAAAGCGCCAGGCTGTACCAGATAATGGCAGCAACAGACAATGCCATTGGAAATCCTCTGCCTAACATGACACCCCTTTTTCTTCTTCTTTCAGGAATGGGTTATGGCTGCACTCCACTGCAGGATGACAGGATATCCTGCCAGGAAGGTTTGTTCCTCTGATGTGCAGTTAGAGCCTGCAAAACAGCAGGCTTTCTGTTGTACGGCTAGTATTTACAGAGCTGTCTCCTAATAAAGAATTATTCCCATAATTTAGAATGCCTTCACAATAAGTATCACAGATATTCCGCTATGTGGTAGACCCTTCCTTTAAAACCGATGCCAATTTTCTGCTAACGAATCGAAGCAGGTTATTTCTCCAACCTGCACTCTGCCTGCCCCCTTTCCTGAGAAATTCAAAGCAGTCTGTATCCGATTTTATCATCCTATCAGTCCTATGAAATAGGTTCAGCTGAGAACTAGGTAGAGAGCTTCAGGGCTCAGCTGAAAGTTGAACTTGGATCTCTCCAAATCTGAGTCCAGCTTGCTATCTCCTATGCCACCTGATTTCTTGCCCCCTCCCCAGTCTTAAGCCTTTTCAAACTGCATGGGAAACAAAGCCCTTCCCAGATCAGGTATAAGTGTGGCAGTGAAGCACCCCCATAATCCTCTGTGCAGCAGAGCTGGCCCTAGAAGTTGGCTTGGTGGGGACCTGTCAAGGGCCACAGCTTAGCAGAGGGCATTCCCCTTCCTGGAGACACTGGATCTGTCTCCTGCTTCCCAATGGGAGAAGCAGCTGAAGGCAGCAGAATAAGCAGACAGAGATCTGAAGAGAATGAGAGAAGAGATCGGTGCTCAGCTGCCTTCTTCAGAGGCCTTGCCAGTTGTGGCAGCAAAACTATGAAATTCCCTCCTTGGGGTGTAGGGCTGACAGCTCCAGCTTGTGAAGTACCTGGAGATTTGAGGAGTGGCGCTTGAGTTGGGCAGGGTTTGGGATGGTGAGGGACTTCAATGGGGCATACTACCATAGAGCCCACCTTCCAAAGTGGCCATTTTCTCCAGGTGAACTGCTCTCTGCCACCTGGAGGTCAACTGTAATCTCACAAGATCTCCAGCTTCCACCTGGAGGTTGGCAACCATATCAGGGAGACTCATCTCTCCCTCTCTATCATTAGTCCTGTTCATATGTGACAGTGAACTCACAAATCATACATCCTGCCTGTACACATGTGCATCTCTTTGTAAGAAAGAGCTCACTTTACAATCAAAACCAGGGACTAGTACCTGGATAAATGCCTAGTTTAAATCACATGTTCAGCTGGACATGCACTGGATGTAACATGAGAATTACTCCTTGCAAATATAAAAAAAAATAACAGAATCATAGAATCAAAGAGTTGGAAGGGACCTCCAGGGTCATCTAGTCCAGCCCCCTGCACAATGCAGGAAATTCACAACTCCCTTCCCCCCTGCATCCCCAGTGATCCCTGCTCCATGCCCAGAAGATGGCAAAAAAACTTCCAGGACCCCTGGCCAAACTGGCCTGGAGAAAAATTGCTTCCTGACCCCAAAGTGGTGATCAGCATTTCCCTGGGCGTGTAAGAAAGGGCCACAAGAACTAAGCACTGATGCAAGCCCTCCTGCCCTCCCTCTCATGATCTGCCTAAGTACACAGAATCCGCATTGCTGTCAGGTGGCCATCTAGACTTTGCTTAAAAACCTCCAAAGAAGGAGAGCCCACCACCTCCAGAGGAAGCCTGTTCCACTGAGGAACCGCTCTGTCAGGAAGTTCTTCCTAATGTTCAGGCAAAAACTCTTTTTGATTTAATTTCAACTTATTGGTTCTGGTCCGACCTTCTGGGGCAACAGAAAACAACTCTGCACCATCCTGTATATGACAGCCCGTCAGGTACCTGAAGACTGTTATCATATCACCTCTCAGTCATCTCCTCTCCAGGCTAAACATACCCAGCTCCTTCAACCTCTCCTCATAGTTCTGCAGACCTCCCCTCATTATCTTCATTGCCCTCCTCTGGACACCTTCCAGGTTGTCTATATCCTGCTTCAATTGTGGCACTCAGAACTGAGCACAATACTCTCAGTGAGGTCTAACCAGAGCAGAGTAAAATGATACTATCACTTTGCATCCGTATCCAGCACCGAAGTGGGCTCACTCGTACAAGCCTCCCGGTTCCGTAGCGAGTTTTCCTACACCTGGGAAAACAAGTACATTCCGGGTATTTGTTCTTTGAATCCGTGATTTCGCCTGTCTGGAAAGCTCTCTCTCACAATGATCACGGTTAGGTCATCTGAACATCCTTACTATGGTTCCCCCCCCCCCCCCAAGCTTCCGTCATTGTGTGCGTGAGCAATCCTGCACTGAATAAATCCAGCGTATAAACGTCCAAGTGAACATATAGACTCCAGTGCTCAGTTGCATGTCGCCGGTTACTTTTGCTTGCTGTTGGGGGGGGGGGGACCTGCAAGAACAAGGGAGTATGGTGAGTCCCAGTGGGAGCGGTGATTCGGCCCTATGCATACACGCAAAGCCAATTTTTTAAAAAACAAGCCGTGCCGCCCAAGTGGCGGCGCGGTTATTTGGACGGTGTCTGGAGCCTCGTCCTGCGATGCAAGCGGTTCAGGGAAGGATGTGTGGTCATCCCAACCCAAACAAAAATAATCCCAATCAAACCTATAGTGGGAACAAACTGGGATAAGCTTGCCATGTGACCACAGCCCAGGTGGCGATCCTAGGCTGCAACTCCCTTCCCTCCTCACGTGTTCTGTTTTTGCCATGTTGACCACTGTTTCCCTCACAAGAGAAGACTGAGGAAAAGTAGGAACTGAGCACTTCTGCCCTCTCTTCATCTTAGGGTTGCCAAGTCTGGGTTGGAAAATACCTGGGGACTTTGGGGGAGGAGCCAGGAGAAGGTGGGGTTTGGGGAGGGGAGGGGCCTCCGCATGGTCCAATGTCGTAGAGAGTCCACCCTCCAAAGCAGCCATTTTCTCCAGGGGAGTTGATCTCTGTCAGCTGGAGATCAGTTGTAAAAGCAGGAGATCCCCAGGCCCCACCTGGAGGCTGGCAACCCTACTTCATCTCCTGTTACAATTTCCCTTTCCTGTCTTTGCTATGGGCCTACCATGTACTTTCTCTTTTTCTTACTTTGAACATAACAAAAGAACCCCTTTTTTGTTGCTTTTAGCATCTCTCGCTAGCCTAAGCACATACTGGGCTTTAGCTTTCCTAACTCTCTCCCGACAAACACTGGTTATTTCACACACAAACAGTTCCTTTAATGGCATTTCACAGAAGTAAAAACATAATATCTGAGGCCTAAGATTCAGTTTCTGCATAAAATACAATTCCCATTAAAAAATAAAAAAGTGCGTTAAACATTTACAAAAACACTTACAAAATTTTACTGCGTATAGAGGCAGCAGCTAGTCAAAACTTTGCCATTGGTTCAGTTATGTTTTCCTCAGTGCTATTTAACAGAATAGTTTGTTCAGCCTGGGGAAACCTAAAACACTACCCAACATTGGTGATAAAATACGTTGCCTAATACCAGAATAATAACAGCATTCAAACAGCCCATGGTACACTGTTTTCAATAGTTTCACCTGTACAAGGGCAAAGTCTGTTGGCAAAGGAGATACCCCGGAATCTTCCGAATAAAATCACCAAGGGTAAAACATTAAGACTGGCCAGTGAAAAAATTCTGTGCAATTTTGGAGATTGCCGTTGGAAAAAATAACTGAGCAGGTGTCTAACAATGGGAAATCTCCCATGGTTCAGAGGAGAACAAGTCTTATTGGCTGCATTATACAAGTTCCACAATTCTATCTCCAGTAATCTGCTCCTTATTTTGTGAAACACCTCCGTTTCTGAGAGCATCAACACAGATTCAAGAGGGATATTCAAGCATCTCAGGGGGGTTTTCTATGATGGCAGACCAGGGTGAACCCTTCATCCTTGGTTATAAGGACCCTCTTTCATTTCCTGAATGAGTCTTTTTTATTTCTCAAGTCTTTAGAAAGCGTCTAAACCTTGGCTTCTTTAGGTTCCTCCCATGTTTCCTTCTCAAAGGAATCTTTCCTGATTTGTGCCTTCAATATTTCACTTCTAAGACACTCACATCCTTCTTTTTTGAACTCCCTTCTTCTTACATATTTCTGACCATGGCCTTCTACCCAGGATAACTTTTTAAGTTTGTTAAAATTTGCTATCCTGAAGTTCAACCTATATGACTGACTACGTACAGCTTTTCCTTTCCCCAAGACTGTAAATTCCAAAATTACATGGTCACTACTACCCAGGGTGCCCACTACTTTCACCTCATCACCCAATTCTTCCCTGTTGGTGAGAATCTGGTCCTAGATAGCAGATCCCCTTGTTTCCCTCTCCACTTTCTGGAAAATGAAGTTGTCAGCAAGACAAGTCAGGAAGTTATTTGACCTTTCATTTTTAGCAGAGTTGGACTTCCAACAGATATCCAGGTAACTGAAGTCTACCATGGCCACTGTGTCCTGTCTCTTTGAAAACTGTATAGTCTGTTCTAGGAGCATCTCATCCAAGTCCTCTGCCTGGCTTGGTGGTGTATAGCATACCCTCACCATGATATCACTATTATTTCTTACTCCTTTTATTTTCACCCACGCTGCAGTCACACACACCATTTGGTACGGAGAGGAAGTGAGCCTATTTCCCTCGGTGGAAATTGACACGGCGCTGCAAGATCACACATCCTTTGTAGCTGGGGCTCAGCCTGTCACTGCCAGATCAGACAGCATGTTCAGGCAAGTGGGGGGGGGGGGAGTTGCCTTTTGTTTCCCATGTGCATAAACGAGGAATCACACCTTCGCACTGAGGGTTCCCCATGGAGTATGCAGTTAAGCGCATACTGCTAAGTGAGAAAAAAAGGCACAGAGTCGGGATGGAATGGGCAGACCATCCCGACAGCATGAGACAATGCTTGAGCGATTAGACAGGGGAATGTCCATCCATAGCCCATCGGCAAGCATTAGGACAAGACTTTCCCTGGTGTCTTTCAACTCCACTTCCATGGCGGAGCAGCACGGGGTGCCGACGACTGCAGGATCTTTCCCAGATGTTGCAGTTTGATCATGCCTTTTAGATCCATCAGGCATTTGCATCTGAGTCGGATCAAAGGGCACATCTGACCGCAGCCCCAGAGACTCTGAACTGAACTTCTATGCTCAGATGCATGTATTTCCTCACAAGTATATACCTCCTTTACATATAAGGATATTCCTCCCCCCTTCCTTGTCTATCCCTTTTAAACAAGTTTTACCCCTCAGACCTAATATGACAATTGTGCCCTGACCTGGATGTCCCAGGCAACCCCGATCTCATCAGATCTCAGAAACTAAGTAGGGTTGACCCTGGCAAGTACTTGGGAGACCTCCTTGATATACCAGAGGTGGGAGGCAGAGGCAGACTTTATTCAGCCACCTCTCTGAACATCCTCCAGGCCCCCAGTAGGGGTCAGTCACCAGAGGTCACCATGACTTCCAGGTGCACACACAGTCAATCACCAGAGGTTGCCATGACTTCCAAGTACACACACAAACACACATATTTTAAAAAGACTAATATTCCAATTGTGAGGGTAATTTCACCAAGTTTCAGTAATGCCTATTAGGTCATCGTCCCCTTCATGTATTAGGACTGCAAGTTCCTCCTGTTTATTTCTCATATTCTGCGTGTTAGTGTAGAGACACCAGAATCCATTGTTTATGTACCCTGAGGTTTTCGTTTCTGTACTTACTTATGTAGGACAAGGGGAAAAGAATGTGATTTCTGAATGTGATTTCTGACACTTTCCCCTTGATATATATATTGACAGCTGTCACTGTGCCTTCAAAAGTTTAATCATAACAGATCCAGATCCTGGTATGTATCTGAGATGCTTCTGATTAGAGAAACTTATAGCAGAACATATATATTTTGTAATTGCATTTTTTGTATAAGAAGCCATATTAAGCAAAAGTATTATTAAAAGCCTCTGTAGATGGAATTAGGATGCAACAGGAATGGAATGCTATTTAGAAGTTTCAAGGCCGCTCCTTATCGCTAGCTCTCCATATGCAGAACCCAGGAAGTCACCCAGTGTTCTGAAGACAAGATAAACAAGGGAAATTACTGACACCACTGAGAGATGCACCGAGTCAAATTATATGCTTGTATGATGTTAACTGCCTGGTACCAATTAGCAGGGGTGTAGACTTTTCTGAAGTCCAGGGGGGGGTGTTCTTTAGCGCATGCGTGAAGCGCGCGCGCTCGCTGGGACGATGTTTCTGCCCCCCCGGAAAACCTACCGCCAGCCGCCACGCCTCCCTGGCCCTTCCGAGGCTCACCAGCCGGTGCTGCTGGTGCCTTTCCCTCCCCCTCCACCCTGGCCACTCCCTCCCTCACCCCTAAAAGAGGAAGAGGGAGAGATAAGGAGGGAGGAATGGCCAGGCCGGTGGGGGGGGAGAGAGGCACCAGCTGGCGAGCCTCGGAAGGGCCCGGGAGGCGCGGCGGCAAGGCGCCGGCGGCAGGCATGATGTTTTCCCGGGGGGGCTCAGTCCCCCCCGGGAAATTTCGGGGGTGGCTCGAGCCCTAGAGCCCCCCCATAGTTTACGCCGGTGCCAATTAGAGACCCTTTAATGTGTAAACTATATGTGATGTCATTTGGGGTATAAGACCTTCTGCCCTTCCTGGTTAAGGCAGAATACTGCTGGAACTGCTGGAAGTGCTAAGGCACTCATCAGCCCTGTATTCCCTGTTATGAATTCATTAAACAGATATTCAACTAACTGGTTGGACTCAGACTGTGTGATTCCAATTCGGCCAAGGGGTCACGCAGACACCGATTTGTGCTTCAGAAACTGGCGACCCAGATGCTGGTTAATGTTTGCTAGCATATGTGCCACTCCCTGCAAATCTTTAGTGTCCTTATCTCCAGTTACTGGCATCATATTAGGCTTTGAATTTTTGTCTCACTCCCCCACAGGATTTAGTTTAAAGCCCTCTGTGACTGATTGCACAGAAAACCAGGCTTTTAAAAATGCTACTTGTGTCAGAGAGTCAGGGAGACTCTTCTTCCCTGGAGAGAAGAGCTTAAGTGATTGGCTGCTCCACTCACTCTCTGATTGGCCAGCATCAGCCTACAGAGGAAATAAAACAGCTGATCTGAAGAACAAGAAGAGGAAGAGATAGGATTTATACCCCGCCCTTCACTACCCAAAGGAGTCTCCGAGTGGCTTACAAACTTCTTTCCCCTCCCCTCCCCACAACAAACACCCTGTGAAATAGGTGACGTAGGTGAGAAAGCTCTGACAGAAACTGTTCTTTTTCAAGAAAAGCTGTGCCAGAACTATGGCTTGCCCAAGGTCACCCAGCAGGTGCAAGTGGAGGAGTGGGGAATCAAACCTAGTTCTCCCAGATTAGAGTCTGTGCATTTAACCACTACACCAAACTGGAGGGAAAAGATTCATTCACCTTTTGAGACACTTTTGGTCCTGGTCTGAAAACTAACATCTGGATCAGTAGCCAGAGGGTTTGGCTTCTGAAGAAACAGACATTTGGGAGTCAGTTTTCTAACAGGCAATAGTCAGAAAAGTACTTCTACAGAGAGAAGAAGAGAAACCTCATATATATTAAATCTGCTCTGGGGGAGAATTTATAGTCTCAGTCAAGAAAGTTACAGAACAGCTTTACACATACAACAGATACTGGGGAAGGATTTGGCAGATTGTCTGGGTAGTTAGAGAGAACTCTCATACAAGTAAAATAATAAAAGGAGTTATTGCTTCTTAGGGACAAGGAGAATAACTTCGTTCCAGTAAAAGGGTTTGAAAAGAGAACCCTGGTCTATGAAAAAGGGTTAGACACCTCAGGAGTTAGTGAAAACCTGTAATATCTAAAGGAAAACCTAGATCTCTGAAGGGAGAAACCCTTTCCCCCTGCAGAAGCGGACACCATGATTCTCAATTTTCTGCTGTATCCACGAACCTCCACGAACTACTTTAAAAGATCATGGAATTTCATGATGGTAGATTCGTCATGAAGTTTTGTTCATGAACCATAGACAGGGCAAAATCTGTGACAAATTTTGCTTTGTGGTTCGGTTCATGCCCATCCTTAGTCAGGAAATGAAGGCAACTCCTATCCCAGAAGGAAAATGAGAAGGAAGAAGGGATGGTATGTGTGTGTGTGTGGGGGGGGGGGGTCTTCACACAGTACCATAGATTCAATTTAATATTGAGACTCAGCACTTTGAATACACATTTGGACTTACTTCAAATGTTATGTGTTTCTATCTAGTGTTTTTTATCCCACCCTTCCTCCATGGAGCTTAGGGCTCCATATTTGGTTCTCCTTCCTTTTATCCTCACAACCGCCATGTAAGGTAGCTTAGGCTGAGAGACAGTGACAAGCCCAAGATCAGGTAGGTTGCTTCTTGGCACAGTGAGAATTTGAACCCAGGTCTCTTAGTCCAACATATTAATAACACCACACTGGAACAGCCCTTTTATGTAGGAAAAAGTATGATGTTATCATGTATGACAATAATATATTGACTTGTGTGAACTCATGCTGGGAGGAAGTACCTGGTAATGCATTTTCAGCCCACCACAGGTACATGTGGCAAAACAAACATTTATCCATGTGGTTTCCATGCTTTTCTACATGAAAATACTGTCCATCTAGAAAAGCTGCTCTTTCACAGTCAACACATGCTCACCTAAAATCACAGTACTGTTTGCAGTAGAGAACCCAGTCCCTGAATTTCAGATGGCCTCTTTGCTGGCTCCTCTCTTACCCTAATATATACAAATTGACTTTAATTGCATATTAAAATCCACCAATCTAGACGTGCCCAGGTAGTTGCATGCATCAACAATAACAGTGGCACCCTAAGCAGAGTGTCACCTTTCTAAATCCATTGAAGTTAATCACGTCAGAAGGACGTAACTCTACTTAGGATTGTTCTGTAAGAGTCCTCCTTTCCCCCACTGCCTCCTGAACATGGACAAGAAATGCAAGGGGCATGGTGCTCTATTGTATAATTTTGTACATAGCAGCAATTTTCATGCCAACTTGCAGGAATGCAAAGTAAATTGATTCACAGCTTGAGCATCCCCAATGCTTCCTTTTTCTATGGTCCCTCCATAAATCCTCTTTCAAGCTTGCTTTTCCTTATGTCTGGCATAGTAGTTTGGTGTGGCTACTGAGGGGAGGTCACCGTGTGCTGTCTTCATCAGAAAACCATGAGCAAAGGATCTCGCCCCTCTGTTTCCAATCACGGCCAAAGACTAGGATTGGCCTTGGGGGTCAGCTGCAAGTGGGACTTCATGCATCTCCAGGATGAACAACTGGAGCCACTGGACATTTTTAAAATGTGCAACCAGGCACAAGACGAACTGTTCCAGGTGTGGAGGGTGGAATGTGCATGTCCCCCCCCCCAAAAAAATTGTGCTGTTGTGTAGAAGTTGCATTATGTTGGCCCATGTGAAACAGGACCATGTGTAAAGAAAAGCAAGCAGGTTCCTCTCAGACCACAGACCCTGATCCAGCAGATCCGTTTCTCCAGCCCTCACCAAATGCTTTCCCTGCAGACTAGCACTCCTCTCCCCGAAGTGTTTACCAAAGAAGAAGGAAATAACTCTCAGACATGCGGACCTCTTTGCTGACAAGTCCTGTGAAGTTGTCAAGTGTTCTGATACGAGCAGTGATGCACATGAGCAGGGGTCCGTTGGAGCGGGAGCGCACACGAGTGCAGCTCCGGGAGTGAGGAGCC
The DNA here is from genome assembly GCA_029233225.1 of Lepidodactylus listeri. NCBI lineage: Eukaryota > Metazoa > Chordata > Lepidosauria > Squamata > Gekkonidae > Lepidodactylus > Lepidodactylus listeri. The sequence goes on from JARCFY010000008.1 coordinate 103,633,688, forward strand.
CAGGGGGTGGGCACATGACCAAGCCCCACCCCCTCCTCGGCTTCCCCGAGCAGTGCAGAGGCGCAGCGCCCCGGGGAAAGCCCTGCTAGGGTCTTTATTGTTTTTAATGTTTTGTTTTAATATTGATAATTTTATCATTGTTCCTTTTATGACTTTGTGCGGCTTTTCCAGAGACTTGCTCAAGGTGGCATATAAATTTTCTAAGTATACCATTTTTCATCTGGGCACATGGCACATAAGTACTGGAGAAATTTCACCAACGCTTCAGCAGCTTCCACCCCATCAGTTTGGTGTAGTGGTCAGGTTGGACTCTAATCTGGGAGAACCAGGTTTGATTCTCCACTCCTCCACATGCAGCTGCTGGTGTGACCTTGGGCCAGTCACAAGTTCTCTCAGAGCTGTTCTCTCATGAGCAGTTCTCAAAAGACCTCTCTCAGCCCCACCTACCTCACAGGGTGTCTTGTTGTGGAGAGGGGAAGGGAAAGGGATGGGTGGTGCACGTGTCCTGGGTATCTCAAGTCTACTTGAAACCTGGTGGTTTCAAGGGAGCAGGAAAAGAATGAGGGTGTGTTCTTTGCGCTTATTTTTATTGCACAAAGTATTGGATGGGGAAGGGAATGGAGGAAGAGCAGGTCAGTTTCACTCACCTGTGGAGTGGAGCCTGAGTGGTGGGTGTTGCCTTCTGACACACTTCCGGTATGTTAGGGGGGGTGGCATATGCAAATCAGTTATGCAAATCAGTTATGCTAATGAGCTCCTGCACCTCTTTTTCTACGAAATGACCCCTGCACATGAGAATTACCAGCCTGGAGCTCTCCCAGAGCTACAGCTGGCAGCTTTGGAGGGCAAAATCTATGGCGTCTAGGAATCAGCACAAACTGGCTCACAAACTAAAGTTCATGATGAATTTTCACCGGTTCATCCTTCACAAACTGAAGTTCGTGGCAGGTCAACCACCATGAACTTTTGATGAACTTTCAAGCAGTTCCTAGCAGTTCCTGCTGGCTCATGAACGGATATGGTTCCAGAAAGACTGTTTCCGCTCAAACAAAATGTCTACCAAACTTCAAAACAACTTCAAAGCAACAGGGGGGTGGAATTCGCCAGCCTCGGGAATGCCAATAGGTTCACTGTGTGTTTGGTGCATGTAGCTTGCACTTCTGAACCTGCACCTGGCTCCCCCCCCCCGCAAAAAAAAGCACTTTCCTGAGGGCAACTTCTTTGGGGGCCATAACTTGGATCCCCTAAATCCAATCTACACATAACTTGGAAGGCATGTAGAGGAGCATCAGGGGAATATCCTCTGAGATTGATGTCTCTAGTTTGCACAGGGTCCATTCTATACACTCCTGAATTTCCTGAACTTACACATGTCAAAATGACTACCTGTAATTTCCCCAGAAAGCACTTTCTTGCGAGCACCTGGGGGGGGGGGGCTGTAACTCAGACCCCGTAACGCCAATCATCACCAAAACTTGGATAGCAGGTAGAGGAGAGTTAGCTGGAGAGCCCCTGCAAGTTTGGTGTATCTAGCATGCTGGGGGGGGGGGATGTTCTACCATTTTGCAGACCTCACAAATTGAACTAGGGCTGCCAAGTCAGCCCAGGGGGCGGGGGATCCCCTGCTATAGGGCTTCCCGATCCGCCGGCCGGCATTCGGCCGGCGGGGGGAACCCCGCCCCAGAAGTCGTCCGGTGAGGACGACTTCCCCCGTGTAATGACGTCACCCGGAGGTGACGTCATCACGTTGGGGGCGTTGCCCTGGCAACGCCCCCAACGTGATGATGTCACCTCCGGGTGACGTCATTACGTCGCCGTGGCACGTGCGCTTTGCCTTCCAGAAGAGCTCCCGGGGGGAGAACAACTCCCCCCACCGGTAAGTCGCCGGTACTTGGCAACCCTAAACTGAACCTGGTTCTTTTGGCAGCTATAAGGTTGCGATGGTTTGTGGTTCGCGCACCGGGCATGCCATGAACCATGAACTGAACATCATTTTCCTGGGTTGTGCCCATCCTAATGGTGTCACATCCCTGCTGCGCTCTATCTAATTGCTAGACTCTGCCCTCCTTAAGCAATACCCCCCAAATCTCTAAGAATTTTCCAAACCAGAGTTAGAAATCCTAAGCTGAGGACATATTGGCAGTCTGCCGCACCTTCGCGGCACGGCAGACTAAGGTGGGGGGAATCTCCCCCACGGCGCGGTGTTCATACACCACTGGAAGGAAGCCGCCCGCAGCGTTCAGACTGCGGGCAGCTTCCTACGGCGGCGGGCAGACGCCGCGCAGCTCCCCCCGCCCGCGCGCATTCAAACCCGCTCCAGCGGGTGGAATGCGTGCCGCAGCAGCCGAGCGCCACTTTGAAGTGGTGCTCGGCTGCTGCAGGAGGAGCGCAGCGCTGGACGCGATGCGTCCGGGCCACCTCCTCAGGGCAGATGCGGCCATCTGAACAGCCGCTCTGCCTCCGCTTCTGAAGCGGAGGCAGAGCGGCCAAGGCTGCCGATCTGTCCTCGGCCCTAATGTACACACTAGAAGAACATACAAGGATGGTGCAAAGGTGTATGTTCTGTGCACAAATGAGAGGCCCGTGCCACTGTGCAGTTCCACAGTGCGTGAAATTGCACCCCTGCTCTAGCAGCAGCAGATGGCATGGCAACAGGCAGGAACCGCCTCCCCACTGTGGGTGCTAACAACTAGGTGGGGCCTGGAGCTCTCCCAGAATTATAGTTGATCTCCAGACTACAGAGACGAGTTCCCCTGTAGAAAATGTCAGCTTTGGAGGGTGGACTCTATGGCGTTATACTCTGCTGAGATCCTTCCCCTTCCCAAACCCCTCCCTTCCCAGGCTCCAGACCCCACCCCCCACCCCAAAAAAAATATATATATCTAGGAATTTCCCAACCTATAGTTGGCAACCATAATTCCCACACTTCTTGCTGTTCACTGCTGCCACTCAGGCGCCTGCACTAGAGAGCAAAACATCTCACGGAAAGTAGACCTCCTCTACACATTCATCAACGCCCTGAAGCAGATATGCTTTTCTTTATTCTGACCGTAGCCTGTTTTACAGAACAAGAGATAAGTTTCTCCCTACTAAGAGGCTTTCCTATCTTTGATTTCAGAGTACGTTTTCCCAGTTTTTGGCAGTCTCATCATCTTGACCCTTCCAGCTCTGTGTTCTTTGTGCTGTGTTGGGCCACAAAAATGACATCCAAGACAAAAAGGGGGGAGGGGGGGGGAAAGACTGTTACAGCAAAGACAGTGCTGTGAGCTAAATCAGAGCAAGGGGAGGGCATCACCAAAACAAGCAGCTATTGACGATATGGATCCCATTAGCCGAACTAATACGGCCTTCAAACTGGCTGACAGCAGACCGTCAGATGATTTTCTACAGCTGAGAGAATAAATCAGATTGGCTTATCACGTTCATGTTTTGATTGGTTGTATTGGTTTATTCTTACTGTATTTATTTGTATTATATATTTATATTTATGGTGTTGTTAAGTTGCCCTGAGTCCCCTGTAGGGAAAGAGGGAGGGGAATGAATGAGGGAGGGAGGGAATTAACAAATGGGCTCAGCGAGAGCAGACCGCAGCACGTGGTTTCCCTGCCTTCCCTTCCACTGGGAGCAGCAGCATTGCACTCCGCGTCAATATACTAGGTTCCAGTCAGCGCCTGTTCTGTGAGGAGCAGCAAACAGTAGATTTGCCAGCCTCCAGGTAGGGTCTGGAGACTTCTGAGAATCACACCTGATTTACAGGCCACAAAGATCAGTTCCCCTTGGGGAAAAAAAATGGCTGCTTTGACAGCTGGACTCTAGGACATTACACCGTCTTGAGCACTCTCTCCTCCCCAAATCATGCCTTCCTCAGGGGCTCCACCCCTAAAATCTTCAGGAATTTCCCAACCCAAAGCCAGCAGCCCTACATTAGTGAGAGCTGGAAGATGTTGTAAGGGCTGGGAAGAGAGAACTTCTGACCAGTTACATAGTTTTAAAACAGTATTTCATGTAAATGACTGGCAGGGTGAAAAAACCTAACAATTCAAAAGGATATCCATTCTTGAAGTAATTTTGCATTCGGCCATTGGTTTCTGACATCATTCGCTAGCCTTTCCTTAGATATCTTGCTTCAGAACTGATGGGAAATTTTATTTATACATGTAGGGGACCTGCAATGACTTGCAGGGGGCATCTCATTTCCCCCTTGTCCATTATTTCCTGTTTTCCTCCCCTGAAAGCTTCCATAGGCTTTTCTTCCTTCCTTCTATCCTTCCCACTCCCCTTAGCCAACCTACCTTTACATGCCCCTGACTTCAGCTTTCTATCCTTTCATCCCACTGGCAGTTTCTACCCTGGAAAACTAGGGTCCAGTTGGCAGCACTAGCAGCCAGACCAGGCCTAGCTGTGCAATAGATAAGATGCAAGGACTTGAGAGAGGCCCCTCATCTATATACTAATAGCGAAGGCCCACCCCCCGTGCGGATACCTAAATCCGCGCCGGGGGGGCACCTGGGGGGCAGAGAAGTTTTTCTACGCACGGGGGGCACTCCCCCCGTGTGCAGAAAAATCCAAAAAGTTTGAAAAACTTTGGGGGGGGGATATTTAAATCCCCAAAAAAGTGAAGTGTTCTCTGCACATGCATAGAGAACGCTTGGAGGGGAGCAGCGCGGCGAGGCCCTAGACCTTGCCGCGCCACCATCCAAAGCCCGGGGGGTCAGGGGGGTGGGAGGGGGCCCGGCGGGCCTAGGCCTCACCACGCCACTGTCCGGAGCTTGGGGGTCGGGGGGTGGGAGGCGGCGCGGTGGGCCTAGACCTCGCAGTGCTGCCGTCCGGAGCTCGGGGGGGTGGGAGGCGGTGCGGCAGGCCTAGGCCTCGCTGCCATCCAGAGCTCGGGAGGGGGGGTGGGAGGCAGTGCGGCGGGCCTAGACCTCGCCGCCATCCGGAGCTCGGGGGGGAAGCGGCGGGCCCGGCGAGCACTGCCGAGGCCCACCGAAGACTGTGGGGGGAGGGGAAGAAGCAGTGGCACTCACAGACCCAAGGCCCACCAGAGACAGGGAGGAAGGAGTGGGGGGGGGAGATGGGAGCTGGGGGGGAATGGGCCCCGGGGGAAGGAGAGACTGCGGGCCTCAGCTCCTTCTCCCTCCCGCAAGTATCACGAGGCCCACCGGAAGTCTCTGGGGGGTGGGAAGGGGGCGAGCAGCGGGCCTGGCGAGAGTTGCCGAGGCCCGCCGGGAGTCTCGGGGGGGAGGGGGCAAGCTCCTTCTCTCCCCCCCCCCGCGAGTATCGCGGGTCCCCACCTCCTTTTCCCCTAAACTTCTCATTCTTCTCTCTGTCAAAGGTGGGTGGGGCAAAGGCACAAGCTGCAGTCACATGGGCAGTTTATAGCAAAATAGTAGCATTACCTGTGTGGATTAAAAGAGCATGACCAGACAAGAACATCTGCCTTCCATGCGGCAGTCGTCAGCACCCAGGGATGCCCTGCCATGGATCTGGAATAATTAGGCACCAGGGAAAGTCTGGTATCAACAGATGCTTGCGTTCCCACTCCACATTTCCAAATGTGTTCTGTTGTGTTGTGCCGAGCGGTGTTGTGACGAACAGAAGTCAGAAGGGAAGTATGAACACGAGAGCTGTTTCGGCCACGGTATTTTTAATCAGTGTGCATGAGCACATATCCGCATGTGCAATAAAATTAAAGAAAAACCAATGGGACAGCGTGCACCACGGTTGCCACACACCGACTGTCTGGATGCTCGACCATGGGACATGGGCACAGGGAGGCGACCACAAGAGGTACTGTCTGATCGCCCCTTCCTGCTATTACTTGTTCCTATGCAAAGAGCAGCACCTCTGTGCCACGCCACACCACCAGTGTGACCCCAGCCACAGTCGCCTAGAGCACCAAAAAATCCTCGGGCTAGCCTATGTCCTTATTTAGGGCACTTCCTTGACCATCTTTCCAGCTTTAAAAAATGATCAAGACATTGTACAATACAAACAGTTAAACCCACAAAAGACCCTCTACAGGGGTAAGGTAACCATACATAGTAAGAAGAAGAAGAGAAGAAGAGATTAGATTTATATCCCGTCCTTCACTCACTTGGAGTCTCAGAGCAGCTTACAAACTCCTTTCCCTTCCCCTCCCCACAACAGACACCCTGTGAGGTAGGTGGGGCCGAGAGAGCTCTTTCCCAAGCTGTCCTTGAGAGAACAGCTGGTACAGAGCTATGGCTTGCCCAAGGTCATCCAGCCAGGTGCAAGTGGAGGAGTGGGGAATCAAACCCGGTTCTCCCAGATTAGAGTCTGCGCACTTAACCACTACACCAAACTGGCTCACCCCTGGGAAGCCTAGTAAGAGCCATCCCTCTAACCCGAGAAACAGCCCTTTTGAAACAGAAATGTTTTTATTCCCCTCTTGGGCCCTCCCAACTCCCCAGGCTATAAGAAGCACAAAGGAGGACCATGTAAACATCTAGTTAACTTCTACTGTTCTTCATCGAAAATGTTGAAGATACGAATAGCAAGTAAGGGGGCCAAAAGTATTACTTGACAATTGTCCAAATTAAAACTGGGCCAGTCAGACACTAGTAAAAACAGACCTGGACTGCCTAGGCTAGCCTGATTTCCTCAGATATCAGAAGCTAAGCAGGGTCAGCCCTGGTCTATTTGGATGGGAGACCATCAAGAAAGTCCAAAGTCACTATGCAGAGGCAGGCAACGGAAAATCACCTGCGAACATCTCTTGCCTTGAAAACCTTAAGGGGTCACCATAAGTTGGCTGTGACTTGATGGCAACCCCGCCCCCCCCCCCAGTTATTTACAAGTAGAATAACGACCACATTAGGAAAGGAGGCCCTTTGATGTCTAGATTTTATGATAGTGACCACCTAGTTTTCCTGGTGCAATTAAGAAGGGATGTTAGCAATGTGTCTTTGAATGGTCACAAAAACTTCTAAGCAACAGCGGACAATTAAGGTGCATCAATACCTATTTAAAATAATACCTGGTATTATTCTCATTCCTTTCGTAGTTTGAAAGATTTACCCTCTGAGCAAGTTAGACTTGAAATAAATCTGAGTTGCCCAGGGGCAGCATGAGGTGGGGAGCGACATTTCCTTTCTTAGCTGCGGTAATCATATTTTAATGACACAAAAACTCAGGCTGGACTGGACCAGGGCTCCCCCAACATGGTCCCCATGGCGCCCACCAGTACTTCCCTTGGCACCCGCTGGGCTTTTCAGAAAGTGGACGGGGCCACTGTAAGGAAGGATCATAGTCGTCAACTACGGGGGGGCTCGAGGGCTTGAGCCACCCCCAAAATTTCCCGGGGGGGGGACTGAGCCCCCCCACCCGGGAAAATGGTGCACCCTCCACCGCCATCTCTCTCCCCCCCCCAGCCTGGCCACTCCGTCCCTCCCTCCGTCCGTCCAGGGGCCAGCTAAGCAAATGCGCAGCTGGCCCCTGGACAGACGGAGGGAGGGACGGAAGCAGGAGAGGTCAGGCCAGGGGGGGGAGGAGGCGGCGGTGGGAACATGGTCCCGGTGGCCACGTGCGCTTCACACGCATGCACGGAAGAGCTCCCCCCCCCCCGGAATTTTGAAAACTTGACGCCCTTGGGAAGGCTAGTAAGCCGGGCTTTCCTAAGTGTCTGGTTCCACTCCCCCTCACAAGCTCTCCTTCTTCCCAGGCAGTGTGAAGAGGGAGGTATTCCATTTGGCTCCGCCTCCTGTGGAAGCCATTTTGGGGGGCTGCTCAAAAACACTGAGGATCCCTTGCTCTGGGCAGTCATTAGTAGAAGAATATTTAGGAGAGTTACTCGGTGTCAGAGCTACACAGCTATAGAAATTGGCGGGGGGGGGGGGGGGCTAGCAGTAACTCCCCTCACATCCCGAACTCAAACCGATTTACAATCAAAATGCTGTCTTTTTTGTGTTTGTTTCCCCATCCTAGAAACTTTAAAAAAAAAAAAAAAGCTGGGGATATTTTAACTATTATTGTAAGCCACCTTGAGTCAAGAGAAAAGGCAGGCTAGAAATGTTTTCATACACAAACAGATGCCCGCCTGCTCACAAACTGACTGGCGCAGAAGCCCTCCATCCTGCCATGCAGCCCTGTTACCCGATGGCGGGCTTTTGCAAACTCCAGAGGACGGGCAGCGCAACGGGAAGCTGAAACTTTGCGGAGACCATCTGCCTAAGCAAGAACGAGAACACGGCCTGCCCGCAGAACCCTCTCCCCCCCAAACACCCACCCACACTTCCATCGAAGCCTCTCCCAAAATAAAAAAAACCAGCTCAGCAGTTCCCAATTGTTGATGGCTTACTGTTGGTTCTCCCTGCAAGCCGCAGCCCCCAGAATGGGATTGGCTCAGGATGGGATTGGTTCATTAACTGGTTCCAGATCTCAGGGGGGAGCCCGGCTAGTCTGTTTGCAGCAGCTGAGAAGAGTCAGAGTCCAGGAGCACCTTAAAGACTACGAATCGCGGCCGGGTACGATCTTTCCGGACTCACTGCTCGTTTCTTCAGATACTGGCTGGCACCCGTTCCCGGGCGCTCGGTCTCGTGAGCCCGTGGGCGCCCACCATGCGGTGCCCCGCGCGTCGCCGAGCCTGCCAGAAGTTGTCAGGCGGGAGACGACAGATGTTTCCTCTTGTCCCGATCGCGGGAGGTCAGGCGCAGAGGAACAAGCAACGACACCCCTCCCCTTCCAAAGGGCTAAGCTGCCCGGGCCCTCCAAAACACTCCCGAGAGAGGTCTAGTCTCTCTCTCTCTCTCTCTCCCCGCCCCCCCCCCCCACCCCTTTCTTTTTTTCTTAAGATGTATGAGGAACGCCTGGTTAAGTTCTGTTTACGCGGGCAAACCAACCCAAGCCGCAGCCCGAGCGCGGAGAAGCCTGTTAAAGCCATCCAGGGGACCCAAAAACGGTTCAGCGGGGGCGGGGGGGGGGAATGCACTCCGCGGCGCCCCCGCTGCTTGCCGCCCTCCAGCCCCAGACTTGCTTTTAGGACAGGAATGAGGCGTTTCTCTCGCCTCTCCTGCCCCTGCGGGGACCGGCGGCTTTCCTGCCCCTGCCGGGCTCCCCGAGCCGAGGGAGTTTGCAACGTGCCCGGGGAGGAGGCTTGGCCAAGCACATTGGCCCCTCTGGTCGCCGCCGCCCCTTCCCCAATATGCTCATCCCACCCCCCGCCCCCTTCCAGGAGATTGGGAACAGGGAGGGCGGGGGGGGGGGAGTCAGGCATCTCGCGGCTCCGGTGGCTCCTCGGCGCCTGGGCCCTGCCAACTGGCCGCCGTGCAAAAAGTCCGCGCGCAACTCACCTGCCGAAGGGGCGGCCAGGACGGCATGCAGGAGGAGCCCCAGGGGCAAAAGGCTGTGGGTCCACATGGGAAGGGGGCGGCGGCGGCTTCGGGCCCCTTCGCCAAAGGTTGCCCCAGCGCGGGGAAGAGGCGATGCCCAGGCGGTCAAGCGAGGAAGCCGAGCTGCTGGGGACTGCGCCGAGCCCGGCTGGTGGCGTGAGTGGCTGGCGAGCGCCGGGTCCCAACTCCCTCCTCTGACGGCAAGGGAGGGCTTGAGCAACAGCGCCGCGCTCGCCGCCCCCCCCCCCCCCCCCCGCGGCTCTGCCTCCTCCCCCCCGCGTTTCTCCGGAGCCAACCCGGGGGAGGGACGGGGAGGCGGAGGGTGCGGGGACCACCGCAGACCTCCCGGCCCGGAGCTGACCCCCGCGCAGAGCAGGGCGCAGCGGCCACGCGGCCCGCGGGCGGCGTTCCAAGAGCCCGCGGGAGCCAGGCGCCGCGTTCTTGCCCGGGCCGGGCCTCACTTTCGGTTGGGCGGGTGGCCGTTGGGGACGCTTCTCCTCCCCAGCGAAGCTCCTGGCAGGCAGAAAGCCAGCCTCTCAGGGAGAAAGCGCGCGCGCGCACAGTTCTCCTACAGGTTTCTCAATCTTGTGATTCCTAATGTGTCCACTTATCCGCTGGCACAGGGTTTGTCCAGAAAAGGATTGTTGGCATTTAATAGCATATACAATGTTAGAAGATGAGCATCCCAATGAGCCCCTGATGGCGTAGTTGATGTTCTTAGGTCCAGCGCTTGTGTCGTCTGGGTGTCTGTGGCAGCAAAGTTGGCGCCCGGGTTTATTGCAAGCTCTGGTCCCAGGGTCCCTGCTGAAATGAGAGGTTCCATCATTGGGGGTGAGGAGCCGTTTGAGACAAGGGATGTTCAAGAAAAGGTTTGCCCCCTCTCCCCCCCATGCGGATATGGAACCACTGATTGGTTTAGCGTAGGAAAAGGAGTCCGACAACGATGTATATTGCCACCCTGCTTATTTAATTTATATGCAGAGTACATCATGCAGAATGCCAGCCTGGATGAATCACAAGCTGGAATCAAGATTGCAAGGGAAAACATCAATAACCTCAGATATGCAGACGATACCACTCTGACGGCGGAAAGTGAAGAGGGTCTTAAGAGCCTCTTGCTCAAGGTGAAAGAGGAGAGCACAAAAGTTGGCTTGAAACTCAACATTAAAAAAAACTAAGATCATGGCACCCGGCCCTATCACTCCTCAGCAAATAGGAGGAGAAGTCGTGGAAACAGTAACAGACTTCACCTTCCTGGGATCCAAGATCACGGCAGACGGTGACTGCAGCCATGAAATTAAAAGACACTTGCGCCTTGGGAGGAAAGCAATGGCAAACCTAGACAGTATAACAAAAAGCAGAGACATCACCCTGCCAACAAAAGTCCGTATGGTCAAAGCAATGGTATTCCCGGTAGTGATGTATGGCTGCGAGAGCTGGACCATAAGGAATGCTGAGCGCCGAAGAATAGATTCTTTTAAGTTATGGTGCTGGAGAAGACTCTTGACTGTCCCTTGGACTGCAAGGAGATCAAATCAGTCAATCCTAAAAGAAATCAACCCTGACTGCTTCCTGGAAGGCCAGATCCTGAAGCTGAAGCTCAAATGCTTTGGCCACCAAATGAGAAGGGAGCCCTCACTGGAGAAGACCCTGATGCTGGGAAAGATTGAAGGTCAAAGAAGAAGGGGACGGATGAGATGGTTAGGCAGTGTCATCGATGCAACAAACATGAAATTAGGCAAACTCTGGAGCATGACGGAAGACAGGAGAGCCTGACGTGATGTGGTCCATGGGGTCGCAAAGAGTTGGACTCGACTGTGCAACAACTTGTGAACAACCTGTGCAACAACAACAACTTGTGAAACAGAACTGTCATTATCCAGTAGAGGTTGTAAGCTGTTGATGCGTTGCACTGTTTTGAGCTGAGAGCTGGATGTGACCACTGGACTCTAAATTTGTTCTACCGCTTCAGACCAACACGGCTGACCATCTGGATCCAGCTGTCTCAGCAGTCTTTGTGGAGAGCATGGGCACGTGCAGTGCTTCACCTGCTGCTCCCTGAAATGGTTTGAGGCTGGAGGGGAAGGTTGTACTGTGTTGGCTTCTGCTGGACGTACAGCGTGGGCCGGGGGCCTCTTCTCCAGGCAGTCTTGCTCCTGGGCTTTTCAAACAGGAGACCAGTGGGCAGGACTTGTATGTGAGCAGCATTCCCAGCAAGGGATAGAGACAACTGCGTCCTTTGAAAGTGTGCCCAGCAAGGGACTAGCCCCCTCTTTCACCCATCCACCCACCCCCTAGCAACTTCACCCTGGTGGTAATTCATACCCCTTGGCAAGAAATGAAAAAAATACAGTCTCATCTGTTTCAGCACTCTGAACTCTCTTCTAAGTGGGGTTGCCAGCAAGCCAGGAGACAAACGTCCTGTCCCTTTGACGGAGGCTTCATGTGTGGAAATGGGCAGCTGAAGCTCTTCATGGTAAAGAACATACCATCTGTTAAAAGGACAGGGATCTTCGTCTTCTTTTTTTTTAACTTCAAGGCAGTCGGGCATCCAGGATAACTGTGGGATAAAGCAGTACAAATGATAAACCTGGCCCTTTGGGAAGGAATGTGACCCCCACCCAGCAAACACTGAATACTTTCAGATTGGCTGAACCCTCAGCCAGTGGGACATGAGAACTAAGGCTGATTTTACCCCTCTAAAGTAGTTTGACTGCTGTCTTTTCCTGTGCTGATTTCACAGTGGTGTGAAATTTCACTCCAGGGGGTTTAAGTGCACTAATCAACAGCAATTGTTTAAAGCAGAATAAAGCAGTATAATACTAGCTTGACCACAGGAGGGCAATTAGTAGATATGGACATTTCAGTGGCAGCACGGTTTCACACCGCACAGAGGTATGGGCAGGTTTTTTTGGAACTAGAATGATTCCAGCAGGAAAGTCAGATGTAAAATCAGCCTAAGAGTGCTTCTGTGTGCATGCACTGTACCACTCTCAGTCACTGAATAAACCAATCCTCAGATTGTTTAGCGATGGCCTTCTTCTGCAAACATTAAGCCTTGCTGTACTTGGAATAAGGGAATGCAATGAAATTAGATCCAAGAAATCTCAGCTCATGTTTCTGATTGGGATACTCACCACAGCCATCATTAAAGCAAACTTGGCTTCTAATCTAGATTGCTTCCCTGAGCAGAGTCCCTCACCTGCAGTCAACCAACACTGCCCACATTTCCACTAGGGGTGTGCATTCGGCTTTCCAAAAAGCCGGGAAAAAAACATTTTGAGTTTTTTCGGGTTTTTGGGATACTGGAAAGGCTCTGATGAGACTCCCCGGTATCCCGAAAATAAAAAACTTGAAAAATCCGACTTTTTGGCAAAGTGAAAATGGCAGCTGCGGGGGGGGGGGGGGTTAACTTCAAAGGGAAGCCCATCACTTACTCTTTCGTTTTCCGGCATTGTGTACCCTCTTTCCCGCCTTTTGCTCATGGTCCCAGGAGGGGGCCGGGGGGGAGGGACCATGGATGGCCAATCACTGCAATGCATTTGCAAATGCATTTCAGGGCAGCTTGCCTTGCAAAGTTTCCAAGTACTGTGGAACTCCTAGGCACTAGGCAGCTTGCACTGGCAGCCAATAGGATTTTGGTATCCGCTCTCTGGCCAATCACAAAAGGTTGTTTTTGTTTGAAAACCTCTGTGTATGCCCAGAGAGCATAAAAGCAGACCTGCACCCCTGACTCCCTGCTGTTCCTGAACGGTTGGTGCTGCTGCTGGACTGGTCAGAGTTGAAAGAGTTTGGCTTGGAGAATGTGGCTGGCTGCTGCCCCTGCTCTCTCACCACTGTTAAATAGGCTTTAATTTTCCAATAATATTGGTTTATTTTCCAATAATATCTTGAAATAAATCTCAGTCTAGGGCTTTAGTTTTGGTTTGACCTGAGTGAGTCCTGTTGAGTCAAACTTTGGGCACTGACTGGCATGGGGGCCCTGTTTCTGGGGGGCAGATGGCACAGGTTCTGCTGCTGCTAGCCTGGCAAACATGCCCCTCTCACCACCTCACTTACTTTCTTGGAGAGATTTTTCAGGAGACACTGTCTGCTGCCTGCCTGCCTGCCTTTTTCCCCATAGGAAACAATGGCGAATGGGGCAACCTCTTTGGATGCCCCTAGAATTGGACCCCCTGGTCCAATCTTTTCAAAACTTTGGGGGTCCTTTGGGGAAAGGCTTGAGCAGCTACAGTCCAAATTTGGAGGCTCTACCTCAAACTCCCTCCCCCCCAGCCCCCTGGAAACTTTTCAGACTTTTTTGCCATTGATTACAATGGCCCCATAGGGTATAATGGACCCGAATTTTTCGGGAATCCCGAAAATTTTCAGATATCTACCCTATACCAGTATAGATATTCGGGGTTTTTCGGGAATACCGAAAAATTCAGGTTTAATATACCCGAATCTGAAAAAAAACTGAATTTTTTTTTTTTGCACACCCCTAATTTCCACATCTCTGGCTGCCACCGCCAGAGCCTGGGACAGCACAGTGAAAAGGATGCTAACCTGCTGAAGGCTCTCAGTTTGCTCCCAGCCATCAGCGGCATAGGAAGGGACAAGCATCCGCTCTCTGCGTCTGTGATATTGCCAGCCCAGGAGCCAATGGGTGCACCTTACTTGGGGGAACGTACTCACCATGACATGTCCCTTCACCCTTGATTCTTGCTGACCCATGCTCTGTACAGGCTATAAATCTCATTCATATCACCGTCTTCCTCACACATGTGTATGAAACCAACCCAGCAGAAATACACCCCCCCACACACACACAGACACACACAAATCCAAGAGTAAAGAAAGTTCAGTTGAAATGTAACATTTCCTGTAGTACTAGAGTTGGCAAACCCTCACAATAACATCGATAGCAGTTTCAGATTACTCCCTGGTTCTGTCTTCCATCCCATTCTCTCGCCAAGAAGCAACTGAACTGCAAGAGGAAAGGACGCCTTGAATCCTTCATATCTAATTATTTGTTTAGATCTTTTTTTTAAAAAAAATATTCCCTGAAAGGTTTGTGGTGGGCTGTGCTACAAAACCAAATCCACCCAAATAGGAATAAATGAAACTAGAGCTGAGTTTGACATCTTTGAGCGCCAGACGCCCAACAGAAGTGCAGTTTAAAATTCCAACTAGAAGATTGTTGGCTGCATCCCAAAACTTCACCCATTCTCAGCACAGAGCAGCCACACTATGTAGTCGACCCTTGGATTGTCAATAAAGAAGGCCACAGCCCCCTCAGAATGAGTCCTCCTCTCACAATACTCTCCTCCCTACTACCTTCACCACAACCTTAAACTATACATGTGTGGTATTGCCAACTGGCTAGAATTTGGGAATGCACAGCCAGAAAATGAAATCCCAACAATGGTGTCTGATAAGTATTGGAGTCGGGAGTCCATGGAATCATGAAACAGCTAGATCTTTATTGCTGGTCCGGATGAAGCATACAACCCAGGGCTCGGAGCCCTCCTTTTATGCTGGTCAGGGACAATCCCCTGACCTCGCCCAACTGGCCTGATAGGCTATTAGAAGTCTATTTACATTTCATAGGTTCCCTGGGAGAAACCTAGGTACATGATTGGTGGCCGGTTTGAATCCACCTGGCCTTTGTTCTACCTGGCTGAAGCTCAGGTAGTTTCTTGGCCATGTGCTCTGGCCATGCGGTCGCAATTATGGGAGCACATGGCGACCGCATGGTCAATACATAACAGTGTCCTTGCTTTTAGAAAGCATGTGTGAGTTGTTGTAGGTGTTGCATGTAACACCGGGTGGTTGCTTAGTTATAATCACATAGGCACATGTCTCCTACATGTTCTGATTGCCTTGTTTGTAATTGTGTGAGCTGTCTTGAGGTCTAGCCAGAAAGCTGGGTTGTAAATGAAGTAAATAAATAAATTAATGCACTGTGAAACAGAAGCATACTCAGGTGGTACCGTTACTGACAGATCTGCTCTGTAATAAGACAGGCATTGAGTAAGCTGGCCTTGTTTTGAGCTACGTTGCCAGTAATATCCATCCATCACCAGGCTCACGCACAAGCCAATTCAATAAAAAGTTCCCGGAAGGGGGGGTTGCAGGCCATCTCTTGCTCAGTGTCATAACTCCAAAGGCAGAGGCTTTGGCTGTCCAACCTCTGCTGGAATGCCTCCAGTAAGGGAGAGCCCATCAGTTCTAGGTAACCGGACCCATTGCCGAACCACATTTACGGTGAGGAGACTTCTCCTGATGTTCAACCAAAATCTACCTTCCTGTAACTTATGCTTCTGAGATCAAATCTCACCTACTTTCCCTACTCTGCTGACTGACTGATTTGTATCTCCCTGCTGGGAAAGGCTGCAAGGGTTGAATTTCTGCTTCTCATGCAGCTAGTGTAAAGGTATGCCTGCATTACCTGAGTCCAGTCTTTTAAATTACATCAGAGATTCTGTGTTATCGGAGCTCAATCTTGTAAATCACACTAATATATTGACTTTTGCAAGAGCTAGTTTGGATGGGAGACCACCAAGGAAGTCCAGGTTGCTGGGCAGAAGTAGGCAGTGACAAACCACCTCTGTTCATCTTGCCTTGAAAACCCTCTGGGTTCACCATACACTGGCTGTGACTTGATGGCCCTTTCCACCACCAGAGCTTGCTAGCTGACCCCTCACACACTGAGTTATTTGCATGGTTATGGTCAGTAGTGTCAGGTTGGTTTTTACATTTTTATCCCACTGTTAAGAACATAAGAACATAAGAGAAGCCAATGTTGGACCAGGCCAATGGCCCATCCAGTCCAACACTCTGTCACACAGTGGCCAAAATCACCAGGTGCCCTCAGGAGGTCCAGCAGTGGGACCAGGACACTAGAAGCCCTCCCACTGTGGCCCCTCCCATCAAACACCAAGAATACCGAGCATCACTTGCCCCAGACTGAGAGTTCCTATCTATACCTTGTGGCTAAAAGCCACTGATGGACCTCTGCTCCATATGTTTATCCAGGGGTCCTTTCGTAGAAAAAGAGGTGCAGGAGCTCATTAGCATAACTCATTAGCATAACTCATTAGCATTTGCCACATCCCCTGACATCACCAGAAGTGTGTCAGAAAGGGAATGTCAGTTTCAACCCCATTATATCCTATGGGCCATTGAAATCAATGGCAAAAACTCATAGGGTATATGAGGGGCTGGAGGAAAGGGGGTTTGAGGGAGAGGCTCCAAACTTGCAGGGTAGCTGCTGGGGCCTCTCCTCGAAATACCCACCAAGTTTCAAGAAGATTGAACCACGGGGTCTAATTCTATGGGCCCCCAAACAGATTGTCCCATCCCCTCCATTGTTCTCTATGGAGGGAAAAAATGTTAACTTTTTTCCTGCCATAGAGAACAATGGAGGGAATGGGGGCAACCTGTTTGGGGGCCTGTAGAATTGGACCCCCAGTCCAATCTTCTTGAAACTTGGTGGACATTTTGAGGAGAGGCCCCAGCAGCTACCCTGCAAGTTTGGAGCCTCTCCCTCAAACCCCCTCCCCTCCAGTGGCTTTTAAAGTTGCCGCCGAATTTCGGCAGCAATTCAGCGGCAAGCTGAATCAGATTAGAGAATCTGATTCAGCCCGTGGCTGCCCTACTGGCCAGTCCTGAGCTGGCGGAGCTTTGCTCCACCTCGCTCCGGCCCCAATGGACCCCTGTGTTTATCTAATTCCCTCTTGAAGCCGTCCATGCTTGTAGCCGCCGCCACCTCCTGTGGCAGTGAATTCCACGTGTTAATCGCTCTTTGGGTGAAGCAGTACTTCCTTTCATCTGTTCTAACCCGACTGCTCAGCAATTTCATGGAGTGCCCACGAGTTCTTGTATTGTGAGAAAGGGAGAAAAGGACTTCTTTCTCTACCTGCTCTGTCCCATGCATAATCTTATAAACCTCGATCATGTCACTCCTCAGCTGTCGTTTCTCCAAGCTAAAGAGCCCCAAGTGCTTCAACCTTTCTTCATAGGGAAAGCGTTCCAACCCTTTTGTCATTCTAGTTGAGGTGTGGTGACCAGAACTGTACACAGTACTCCAAATGAGGTCGCACCATCGATTTATACAGGGACATTATGATACCGGCTGATTTGTTTTCAATTCCCTTCCTAATAACCCCCAGCATAGCGTTGGCCTTTTTCATTGCAGTCGCACACTGTCTCAACATTTTCATTGAGTTATCTACTACGACCCCAAGATCTCGCTCTTGGTCAGTCTCTGCCAGTTCGGACCCCATCAACATGTATTTATAGTTAGGATTTTTGTCTCCAATGTGCATCACTTTGCACTTGGCCACACTGAACCCCATTTGCCACGTTGATGCCCACTCACCCACGCTGATGTTCTTGCAATGAACTCAGGGTGGTGGGTACGGTTCCTTTCCTCCCATGGACCTGTGAGAAGTAGAACAGTCTGAAAGGATGTGACCATGTTTTCTGTTGCCCCAGCAGTTTGGACCAGAACTAACAGGTTGAAATTAAATCAAAAGAGTTTTCGGCTAAACATTAGGAAGAACTTCCTGACAGAGCATTTCCCCAGTGGAACAGGCTTCCTTGGCAGGTAGTGGGCTCTTCTTCTTTGGAGATTTTTACACAGAGGTTCGACGGCCATCTGACAGCAATTCTATGATTCACTATGAATTTAGGCAGGTCATGAGAGGGAGGGTTGCATCAGTGCTTTGTTCTCATGGTCCTTTCTTATAGGCCCAGGGAAATGCCAGTCGCCTGACTTTGGGGTCAGGAAGCAGTCTTCTCCAGGCTGGTTTGGCCAGAAATCCTGGAGTTGTTGGGGTTTTTTTCCATCTTCTGGGCATGGAGCAGGGGTCACTTGGGGGTGTCTGGGGGAGGTAGTTGTGAATTTCCTGCATTGTGCCGGGGGCTGGACTAGATGACCTTGGAGGTCCCTTCCAACAGTATGAGTCTATGAAACAAAAACACAAGTGACTTTGAAGTTCCAGAGAATGTAACCATCCGGGAACGATCGGAGGGTGCTGACAGAAAAAAAATAATAACCTCACATCTTTTCACACATGGTTAACAAGATTTCACAAATGCAGAATGGTAATGCAGCGCATAATGTAAGCTCTTTTAGACATTAGAGAAAGGGAAATATTCCCAGAATTTAATGGACAGCTCAGGGAGTAAAACATCCTGATTTATCAGCCTCCGATGTATTGCAGCCTCATAAGGAGATCCTAGGAGAGATCATCAGTGAAGGTCTCCTCTCAGTTTTTGCAATATAGCATCAGGGGTGCAGTGGGCTCTAATTATCAGCACTGCAAGTGGGAAATAGCAGGAAATACAAATCACACAAGTCCAAAATTAATAACACCTCACATTTATATTGTGCTTGCCGCACCCTAAGTACTTCCCGTGCATTCTAGTCGTGTACCCCTTACAGCAAACTTGTCACTGCAGGTGGAGAACTGAGGGAGTAGCTTGCCTAATGCTACTTCATGAATCTCTAGCAGAGGTAACATTTGAATTAGAGGCCTCTCCAGCCGACAAGTTATTCACTTAGCTATACCGTACTGCAGTACCATTGTCAAAGTAATTGTCAGAAAGCTATAGCACCTTGTCGTCCTTCGAGTGTTCTGCTGATACTTGGGACAATAGTAATCTATATCTATATATTGGGTTGGACTAGACGACCCTAGAGGTCCTTTCCAGCTCTATGATACTATTTCCCAAGCATGGCCTTTGTTGTGGGCAGCAGCTAGAAAAGCTCTCTAATGGCTGCCACCACTCTGGTATGCAGGGGTCATTTCATAGAAAAAGAGGTGCAGGAGCTCATTAGCATAACTTATTTGCATATGCTACACCACCTGACATCACCGGAAGTATGTCAGAAGGCAAGAAAGAAAGAAGAGAGAGAGAGAGATGGAAAAAGAGAGAGAGAGAGAAAGAAAGAAAAGAAAGAGAGAGAGAGGGAGGGAGGGAGGGAGGGAGGGGACAGCTACTAATCCAAGCCTCAAAAATACTTTCTTTCTTTCTTTCTTTCTTTCTTTCTTTCTTTCTTTCTTTCTTCTCTCTCTCTCTCTCTCTCTCTCTCTCTCTCTCTCTTTTTCCGTCTCTCTCTCTCTCTTCTTTCTTTCTTGCCTTCTGACATACTTCCGGTGATGTCAGGTGGTGTAGCATATGCAAATAAGTATATGCAAATAAGCAATAAGTATATGCAAATAAGCATTCTTTCTTGCCTTCTGACATACTTCCAGTGATGTCAGGTGGTGTAGCATATGCAAATAAGTATATGCAAATAAGCAATAAGTATATGCAAATAAGCATATGCAAATAAGAAAGAAAGAGAGAGAGAGAGAGGGAGGGGACAGCTACTAATCCAAGCCTCAAAAATACTCTTTCTTTCTTTCTTTCTTTCTCTCTCTCTCTCTCTCTCTCTCTCTCTCTCTCTCTTCTTTCTTTCTTGCCTTCTGACATACTTCCGGTGATGTCAGGTGGTGTAGCATATGCAATTAAGTTATGCTAATGAGTTATGCTAATGAGCTCCTGCACCTCTTTTTCTATGAAATGACCCCTGACTGTGCCACTGACCTTTTTCTTGTTTCAAAACTACTTGGGTCGCTATTATGGTTCCTGAGAGAGAAAGAATGCATTTCACGTTTTCTGCAATCCATTCTGGGTTCTGTCACTTGTTAAACTCAGAATCCAAAACAATGCCAGCAGGATGAACATTGTGTTCTTCCCATGCTCATGTCAGACTGTTACACAAATGAAGTTTCCAGTAATGCAAACATTAAGCAAACCAAGGTTAAATCTGAATTTGAGACCTCCAGTTTTGCTGAGAATTGAAAGAAAACGTTAAAACAGCAAAAAGGTCCACAGGCAGTGGAGAAAAGAAGCTAAGGAAAAAGATGAATTATCTAACTGCTGGGTTGTCCTCCTCAGTTCTAACCTCACAGACAGTGCTTAATTTTTTTAAATGAGAAATACCCATGTTCAAACCTTCAAAGCATCTGTGTCCTTTGTTATGAAGGACTTTTAGCAGTCCCAAATGTGTGGAAAACTGGCCATGGTTACTCAACATGAGGGAAACAAACCACAAGGCCTGTTTTCATTCAAAGTTTGAGAGAGAACTGTGTGGGAAGACCCCAAGTGAGGCACAAAGGCCTCCCCTGTCTCATGTCTCATGTCTCCATTTAGAATTTTTGAGGTATCACTTCATGGCTAAAAGCTGCCAATAGACTTCTCCATGAATATGCCTGTTTTTAAGAAACCATCAAAGTGTATAACTATCACCACCCACTGTGGTAGTGAGATCTGCTTATGCCTCAAGTCCCTTTTTACATTGTTCTCTCACATGTTCCAAGGCATCAGAAAAGAGGTTCTTTCTCTGACTGAGCCCTGGTTCAAATTAGATCTCTCTCAAAGTCACCATCAGGTACCAATACATCTGGAATTTGATCCCTGGGCTGAATAATAACTAGTAGGTGACCTGCAATTAAGCGTCTCCATGTTTCTGAAGAGGTCTGATAGGTGGTCCCATAGGAAGCCTTGGTGCAGAAAAATGGCTCCAGATCTGGAAATTGGCTTATAATGACTACCAGAAGCAGACAAATGACTAATATTATGACAATTATATATTGTTTTCCAGACAATGAATGCTGGTGGCAGGGCTAAACTACTTCTGTTCAAGGGCAGCACACAACTAAGTGGAAAATGAAAGTTAATTTAATATTCCAAATCCCAATGGAATATTAAATATTAAAGCCTTGATTTTTAAGGAATGGTATTAATGATGAAATTATTATACTTAATAGTTTCAAGGTTAAAGAGCACTAATTAACACAGAGAACTACATATTCTAGACATGTATGAATGCAACTCAGAGCAGAGAGAGGCCTCCACACACACGTACAGACAATAAGTCAATAATTGATTTATTTAGAGTGCAGCGTTACACTACATGGTTCTCCCTTCTTCCATTTATCCTCAAAACAAACCTGAGAGGGAAGTTAGGCTGTCACCCAGGAAGTTTCGTGGCAAGTATGGAGGGTCTCCTTTGCCCTAGTCCAGGGGTGGGCAAATTGCGGCCCGGGGGCTACATGCAGCCCGCCACAGAGTTTTTTGCGGCCCGCCAAGAAGATTTCAGGACTTCAAGAAAATTGAGCCTAAATTCAATTTGCTCTCTTATCCCATCACTGCTGATATTGATACAGCACCTGAGGAGCTGCAGCTTGAACTTATTGACATGCAGTCAGATCATACTGTGAAAGAAATGTTTAATGCTGTGACATTAGTTGACTTTTACAAATCTTTGTCTGCTGAAAAAATTTCCATGTATGAAGAAATTTGCTGGGAAAATGTTCTCTATATTTGGGTCTACATATATTTGTGAGCAAAGTTTTTCTTGCATGAAGATCAACAAGAGTAAATATAGATGCTCTTTAACAGACATTAACTTGCAGGCTGTGATGAGAATCTCAACAAGCAATCTTACTCCTGTTTTTAAAAAAATTCTAGAAAAGTGTGATAGGGTACATTTGTCTCATTAAACTGATTCTAAAATTAAATGTGCTTGCAGCTATAGATGAGATGAAATTAGCACAGTAAATAAATTGAATAAAACTACCACTATTTTATTTAATTTATATTTATTGATTTTTATGATACAATTTATACCTTTTCTGAAATGCAAAGTTAACTAATGAATGCAATCATTTTAAAAGGTGCGGCCCTCCGCTAACCTCCGCTCCCACAAAGTGGCCCCCAAGCCAAAACAATTGCCCACCCCTGCCCTAGTCCAACAGTTTAACCACACCAGACCAGCATTACCCAAGCGTTCCACAAGCAGGCTTTCCAGGTTTCCTGCTATGGTGTTTCCAGATCTGCAGGATGCTTTACTGTACCCTGGATCACTGTAGATCTAGTGCTGTAGATCTAGCTGAATTCAGATCATGTCAAGGCAATATTAGTCCACCATATGCATGAATCTGGCTCATATGTATGGTGTGGTTATCCCCCACTCACTTACAGACTTTGATGAAGGATTCCTGGTTTAATTTGGTTTTAAAACTAACTCCAGTTTTCCATGACATGTGAACACAGGCATGCGTGTCAGCTGTTGTTTGTTTTCTTCAAATGACCAGGATTCTAGGCTTAGTATTCTATAAAAAACAAAACATGGTTGAAGGGATTACATGACTGCAAAAAGTGTTGCTTTGCCCAAGCATAACACACCCACAATATGCAAAATGCATCCACAATATCATGTAAGCAATTTTTTAATGAATGCTTTCAAAAGAAGAACGTGCTGTCGAGTTGCAACCAACTCATGGCAACTCCAGCCACGAGGTATTCAAGGGAACAGATGAGCAGAGGTCGTTTGCCATTGCCTTCCTCTGCATAGCAACCACTGTCTTCCGTAGCGGTCTCTCATCCTGACTGTGGCTGACCCACTTAGCTCTCAAGCCCTGATGAGCTTGGGCTAAATTGACAGCACTGTCCACCACCATCTCCCAAACCTTCATCTCAAATTAAATTCAATAGTCTGGACTATTGGTCCCCACTAGGGTGTGCACTCGGTATATACTGAGCCAAATAAATACCTGAAAAAAATACCTAATTGGTATGTTTCAGGTATTTATTCAGCCAAATGCAGATCACAGTCTCTTTAAATGCCTTCTGAGTTCACTTGCCGAGTCGAGCCGCTATGGTGGTGCAACTCAGCCCCTGAACTCAGCAAGCATTTAAACTTTAAATCCCTTCTCCATTGTACCCCATTATATCGGGATGGTCCCCATATGGTATAATGGAGCTGAATAAATTCAGGTTTCTCAAATATTTACCAGAATCCCAATACAAAATTGATATTGACATTTGAGAATATTCAGGAATACAAAAATTTTTTGGTCCAATACTTGAATCAGGGAGGGGGAGAATGAATTTTTTTTTTGCACACCCCTAGTCTCCACCAGGGGTCCGTTGGAGCAGGAGCGCACAGGAGCGCAGCTCCGGGAGTGAGGAGCCCAGGGGGTGGGCACATGACCAAGCCCCACCCCCTCCTCGGCTTCCCCGAGCAGTGCAGAGGCACAGCGCCCTGGGGAAAGCCCTGCTAGGATCTTTATTGTTTTTAATGTTTTGTTTTAATATTGATAATTGTATCATTGTTCCTTTTATGACTGTGTGCTGCTTTTCCAGAGACTTGCTCAAGGTGGCATATAAATTTTCTAAGTATACCATTTTTATCTGGGCACATGGCACATAAGTACTGGAGAAATTTCACCAACCCTTCAGCAGCTTCCACCCCATCAGTTTGGTGTAGTGGTCAGGAGTTGGACTCTAATCTGGGAGAATCAGGTTTGATTCCCCACTCCTCCACATGCAGCTGCTGGTGTGACCTTGGGCCAGTCACAAGTTCTCTCAGACCTGTTCTCTCATGAGCAGTTCTCAAAAGACCTCTCTCAGCCCCACCTACCTCACAGGGTGTCTTGTTGTGTGGAGGGGAAGGGAAAGGGATGGGTGGTACACATGTCCTGGGTATCTCAAGTCTACTTGAAACCTGGTGGTTTCAAGGGAGCAGGAAGAGAATGAGGGTGTGTTCTTTACGCTTATTTTTATTGCACAAAGTATTGGGTGGGGAAGGGAATGGAGGAAGAGCAGGTCAGTTTCACTCACCTGTGGAGTGGAGCCTGAGGGGTGGGTGTTGCCTTTTGACACATTTTCAGTATGTTAGGTGGTGTGGCATATGCAAATGAGTTATGCTAATGAGCTCCTGCACCTCTCTTTCTACGAAATGACCCCTGGTCTCCACTGTCTGCAGTTTTTGAATACCAAAATACTGAACAGCAGGTATAGCGTTTCTAAATTCTGTAGGGGATACAACAGGTAAGGAGAAGAAGATTCATGTGCAAAGGCTAAGCTTAGTCATGTTCAAGATCGAACTGCATCAAAACAATGTATTTTAAAGGCGCTTATTTAATTTTTTGTGGGTGCTTAGAAAACAGGGCTTCACATCAACAACAGCTCGAGGTGCTCCTGAGAAATTGTAGTTCCAAATGGGGAATGGGTGTTGCATACCTCCACGCAAGCCTTTTCTTAGCGGCAAACAGAGATAGATTTTTCTGTCAGATTGCATTTCTGAAACTGGATATCGGTAGGCAAATGCACTTTAACTCTTTTGAAAATACAAAGGGATTGTACAAAACGTTAGAACTGTGCTGAAATCCACTACAAAAATTTATTGCCATATTAATATACTAGTAAAATCCCGTGTAACAATTTCAACTTGTTTTAAAAGCTGGAATCATTTTATAGTTGGTTTGAATGGGAAATGCAGCTGTACCAAGCGTGGTAGGACTGAAACTGCCAGGAACCCTGCTTTACTTAACCCTTGTGGACCCAGAATAAGCCATGGATTTCAGTAGTAACTGGGAAACATTCAAACCCCAGAATACTAAGAAGGAAAAAAACCCTAAAAATTGACCAAGTCAATACAATGCAGTAATTGCAACAAGCCATTTTTAAGAATAATATTTATTTTGTCCTAATAAGTATATCAAAAATTGATATTTACCGTATTTTTCTCTCCATAAGACGCACCTGACCATAAGACGCAACTAGCTCTGCTCGGTGCCGTGGCTTGGGAAAGGTGAGGGGGGTTTAAGACGCACACACTTTCCCCCCCACTTTTTTTGGGAGAAAAAGTGAGTCTTATGGAGCAAAAAATATGGTAACTGTGTTATGAATAGTTACTGAGAAAAGGGAGCCTTGACCTGGATAGCCCAGGCTAGCCCAATCTCATCAGATCTCGGACACTAAGTAGGGTCAGCCCTGGCAAGGATTTGGATGGGAGACCTCCAGAGAATACCAGGAGTGTGATGCAGAGGCAGGTAATGGCAAGCCACCTCTGAAACATCTCTTACCTTTAAAAAAAAGTCTAGCTCACCACCTAGTGGTACATAATGCTAAAAGAGGTAGAACTTCTGGCTGCCAGACAATCTTAGGATCTCCTGGCAATACTACACACTGCCATATGAGAATTAATTATTACTGAAAGGGGGGAATTAATATAAAGATAGACTCGGCCACATGTCTTAAAACTTCATAAAATATGGGTCTTTGTTGAAGAACTGGATGGATCCCATGGAAAACCAATGCTGATACAGAGGATTCTGTCAACGGAGCAAGGCTTACTTGCCTCCCCCTTCCCAATGCAGCCCAAAATGTGCCCCCAAATACTGCTGGGGGACAAGGGACCCCAGTGACCATATCATGGGGAAATTTCAACTAAAACCCCACACATCAGCTGAAATTTCCACTGGATCCAACCTTGTCATAATAATTAGTTGGAAAGAAAGAGATCAGTACTGACATATCACTATGAAAATGTGGATAAGGCAATTCTAACATAATTTAAATATTACAAGTATTTATAAGTATTATTAATTTATGTAGTGTTTGGTATGTACTAACTGCATAATCTTAATAACACTTTCTTGTATGATCCACTGACAAAACGTGAGTAGGATTCTCAGTAGAGTTGCTCTCAATTTGGGTTGCCAACCTCCAGGTGGAACCTGCAGTTCTCCCAGAATTATAATTGATCTATCAACGACATATATCAGTTCTTCCAGAGAAAATAGCCTCTTTGGAGAGCAGACTCTATGGTAAGGGTGGCTAAACGGTGGCTCGGGAGCCACATGCGGCTCTTTCACACATATTGTGTGGCTCCTGGCAGGGCACCTGGGGAAGCAAAGTGGAGGTATATATTTCCAATTGGTCTTCCCTTCCCCAGCCAATGGTCCTTTCCTTGGGTTGGCTTGAGGTGGGCAGGGGAGCAGAGAAAGCAACTTTCTCTCCTTTCTTTCTTTCTTTCTTTCTTTCTTTCTTTCTTTCTTTCTTTCTTTCTTTCTTTCTCACTCACTCACTCACTCACTCACTCACTCTTTCTCCCTCCCCATCTATTTCTTTTCTTAGTTTTTTCTCTTTCTTTTCCCCTCCCTCCCCATCTATTTGCTTTCTTTCCACCTTTCTTTCCTTTCATCTTTCATTCTCTCTCTCCCTTCCTTCTTTCCTCATCTATTTGCTTTTTTTGTTTTTCTCTCTCTCCCCCTTTCTTCCTCCCCTCCCCCATCTATTTGCTTTCTTTGTTTCTGTTTATTTCTCTCTCTTCTTTCTTTCTTTCTCTCACTCTCACTCTCACTTTCTCCCTCCCCATCTATTTCTTTTCTTTGTTTTCTCTTTCTTTTGCCCCTCTCTCCCCATCTATTTGCTTTCTTTCCACCTTTCTTTCTCTTTTCCTCTCTCTTTCTCATTCCCTTCCTTCCTTTCTCTCTCTTTCTTCCTTCCCCCTCCCTCCCTCATCTGTTTTCTTTGTTTCTCTCTCTCTTTCTTTCCACTTCTTTCATTCTTTCTTTCCACCTCTGTCTTCCTTTCCTTTCCCTATTTCTTAGACAAATAAATATAACCAGCAAACAAATATCATTGGACAAATAAATACCATCATCATTATCTATGGGTGTGTTCAGACAGGCAGCTACTCCCGCCATTGGCCTGGGTTTGTGATCCAGTGTTGCACAACCAGACAGCCTGCCTGTGAAGTGCTTTACCACACATGACTCCCATGGTGGAGTCTAGATGGCATCCACTGTGAGGAGCCATGCGGTTGGCTTTTAAAAAAAAAAAAAAATCCTGTCTGTGCATGCGCATAGGCCCCTCACCATATACTTGTTTTTCCACACATGCATGTACTAAAAATGGTAAAAACACTGCCAGTGGTACCTTCTTCTAGGTACCGTTTCACTTAATAAAGTTGATTGGGTTTAGGGGACCATCAGAAACATAATATTGTTTGGATCACTTGAGCAGAGTTCTGGAGACATCACATGTTTAAGCGGTTATGTGCACATCACTAAGTTTTTTTAAAAAAAAATAGCAGCTATTCTGGATAGTCTGGAGACCATCCCTACGGGCTGATTGTGCACTGGTAGAATTACCTGACAGTGGAAAGTCCAGCATTGGCCCGTCGGCCAGCTTTAGACTGGACTTTAAGCGCTATCTTTTAATTACAGATCCCTGATGGGGATCAACAGGCTACTAACAAAAGTGACATGATTCCCAGATGTTGAGGTCTGGACCTGCACTTTAAATCCGTTCAAAAGAGCCGTCTGAATGTACCCAATATCTGTTTTTACCCCTTTTGTTTTTATTTTTGGCAGTCTCATTTAATGTTAATAAAAAGCAAATTTGCATATTTTCAATAAAAATGTATGCGATCTGTTCATACATCTGACATTTATTCTATGTAGCTCTTACGTTAAGCAAGTTTGGCCACCTTTGCTCTATGGTATCCTAGAGATTCTAGGTGAAATCTCTCCCTGAATTCCCCCCTACACAGTACTGTGCCCCCAAATCTCTAGGCATTTCCCATTCCAGTTTGACAACCCTACTTCTCAAAGGGTTGCTCTCAAAGTGCAGGGTTGTTGTTGGAGTTTTTTTTTTTTTGCAGGGGTGGGCTCTTCACATTTTGGTACCTCAGTCCAAGACATACAACTCCAAATCATTTGAAATCTTCCCTGTCATTCATTTCTTACTTGGAATGGGAGAACCTGGTTTCCTCCCAGTCAACATTCATTCTCTTGCCAGTTAATTCAAAATGGCTGTGCTGAAATATTGCTTCCCCTCCTCAATCCCTTAATTGGTATTGTCATGTTCCAGGCTCTTATATTCACTATTTCTCAATATATAATATTTGAATATATCTTATTTTATTTATTTCTTATTTTCATTTATATCCTGCCCATCCCACAAGCGGGCTCAGGGCGGGTAACATCATTAGAATAAATACAATTTCAGTTTAAAACTGGTGAAAACTGGTTTTCCCCTCCCTTGGAAACAATGGAGGATAGGGGCACCTTCTTTGGGGTGCTGTAACTCAGATCCCATAACTCCAATCCTCAGGTAGAAGAGAGTCAGCCAGAAAGCCCCTGCAAGTTTGATGTCTCTAGCATCTCAGGGGGGCATTCTACTGAATCACAAACCTCAGAAACTGAATCAGTTTAGTTCTTAAAAGTTTGTGATAGTTTGTGCTGTTTCCATGGAACTTACACACTGGAGCGGTAGACGTAGTCCAGAATCAGAGTCAACAAACAGAACCAGAGGTCAGAGAGCCGGGGATTCCTTCCAAGGTTGCAGGGTTCAGGAACAAGGAGCGGTTGCTACACATGCTGAAGCAGGTCTGGAATGTGCAGAGTTGCTACCGCACTGAGGCAGGTGTGTGAAGTGCTTATCAGGAGGTTCTCCCTTCCCAAGGAGTGGAGTCTGCCAAGGCTTACAACTCCTGCAGTCTTGCACTCCTTCTCCGCTCCTCCATAGTCAGCCTTTGGCATGCCCTATGTCTTGGGTATTCAGGAGAACTGGGTGGGGAGTCTGGCCTTGGGGTGTCTGCAACTGGGGGTGCTGGACCAGGCTCAGGATCAGTCTCTCCTTGTGGCTGCACCTCCTGTGCAGCTGCTGGGGACTCTTCCTCCTCAGGTACTGTTGAGGGTTCTTCCTCTGGGCTGACTCCCAAGGAGGCTGGGTTGCTCTCTGCCTCTTCCTCATCTGAGGAGGAGTCAGCCTCAGCAGAGCCAGTACCCATGACAGAGTTCATGGCTCACGAACTGGGCATGCCACGAACCATGAACTGAAAAAAATTGCATTTTCCTGGTTCATGCCCATTCCTACTGCTGACTACTATGGACAGAAAACTTCAAGGAGGAGGCCATAACCTCACTTCTTTCTGGACTTTATGGGAGTGAGGACTGGATGGGGAATCTCACAGTCCCCCGGAATTCACTGGGATACCATGGATGACATCAGAGGTGGTCAGAGCAAGTGTTTTCTCAGTTGCAATCTTCTGTTGAAGGAACTCTACCCCCACTTGAGGGTCATCTGAAATCTTTGTTTTTAGGTGCCAGGTTAAAGCTTTGCTGTTTAACTATTCTGTGTGACTTCTTTCTCACTGGATAGTTAACTCCATTCTGGTCTTACGACTACTGATATATATCCTTAGTTTCAGGATCTAAGTGCTGCTGTATAATTCAGCTGCTGTGTATTAATTTATTTCATGATTTAAAGAATAAAGCTGAGAAGCTCTCGATACATTTATAAGGTGCTTTGAACATTAGGGAAAGTGAGATGTAAATGTTTTAAATAAATAATAAATATGTTTCTATTGAGGCACACAACAAAGGCTGGAAATTATTGTTGTTACTAACGGTCACAGTCAGATATTTGCCTGGTAGATGGTAATACTGATACCTTGCTGCAAGGGGTACAGGCTGAAGAATTCCTTGCCAAGCAGAGGAAATGTCAAACTTGGATTTCATTTGCCATGGTTTTCTTGCATTGTCTGTGATTGTATGCTTACCATCCTGTTCGTTCTGGTTGGGGGGGGGGCGGAATGGCTGAGTGTGGAGGTGTGAGGACTGCTTGGCTTGGAATAGCACTTGCTTGTAACTGTGTCTACGCGGGGCCTCCCTTTCACTGGGGAAGAATGCTTGCTTTGACCTTGGATGCTAGACACTGCTTGATAATGTAATACTCTGCTTACAGATGCTGGGGGGAGGATTAAAAGTGCACAGTAGATTTTGGCGGGTTGGATGGACAGTGTGATTGGACGGGTCACAAGGGTGTGTGTGTATGAATTGTGCATAATATCAGAACTGGCGCCAAAGGGGTCAGTTCTGATACAGATCATCTTAGCTTGAAACCTCTAACTCTCAATAAATAAATCACTGCCAAGAGAGTGTTGTTGGGAGTTGGTTCAAAAGTCTGGCATGTGTCAGAACTGCCTTTGTCCCTCAACCCAACACACCACCAACATGGTGAGCGAAGGAGACGAGGTCACTGGGATCAGGACCCAGATGGAAGGTCTGGACCACGAACTCCCCAAACCCATTGATTGATGGCAAGTCAGGGGATGAGGGGCAAGACCCAGGAACCTGCGGTCAGAGCATCTGAGATGGGATGCCCCTGACTGGCTGTTAACCCCTTTCCAAAAGGCCTGGAAGAGATGGCAAGACGCCAGCCAAAGATGAACCTTGGGACTGTGCCATGATGACTCTGACTGACTAAGGTGGCTGACCAGTACCAAGAGGAAATTGACCTCGACATGATCAGGCAAGAACTGATGGCCGAGATGGCTGACTTATGGTGGGATACCTGGATGACCTTCCAGCTGTCTGATCCTGCAGCAAGAGCTCCAGAGGCAAGGAGTGGGAGGTGCCCCAGTCCAGCGAGGAAAGAAGGCCCCACCAGCCGGTCTGGCACCACAACCGGGACCCCAGCCAGTGCTGGTGCTGGGTCCCCTGCTGGTGCCTGCAAGACCTAGAGAAGCCCTGGAAGCCACATTCAATGGGACACCAGTGAAGTTGACTTCTTCGTGCTGCAGGTGCGTAAGTTCCTGAGAGACTGGAGTCTCACCTTTGCCTTGGACGAGCACCTGGTGGACTATGTGGGATCTCGGCTGCAGGATCACACAGCAGATTGGTTCATGGGACTGTACAGTGTGGGAGGCCCAGAGCTTTGAGACATGGATGCCTTCATGAGGGCTCTCCACCAACACTACAATGGCCCACTGGAACTGGAGCAAGCCAGGACCCACCTCCAGTGTCTAAAGCAGGGCAGTCAGTCCATCCAGGAGTTCTCAGATAAATTCAAAGTGCGCACCAAAGTGCGCTGGAGGAAGTGCTTTTCAAATTCTACCATGCCAGCCTGAACCACTCTATCCTGGACAAGGCACTGGCACAAGACCCCCTAACCCTGAATGGTTGGATTCCGGTGGCCTGTGAAGTGGAAAACCGCTGTAATTTGTTGAAGATGTATCACCCCAACCCAGTGCCAAAAGCCCCGGGAGGTGAGGTGAAGGGGCACTGGGGCTGAGGCCAGGGTTCAGAGAGCAACCGGGAGCAGTGGCTGTGACAAGGTCTGTGCCTGAAGTACGGGGGCCCTGGACACTTCGCCTCCAACTGTCCAGAGGTGAGGAGCCCCAGCAGGGGAAAGAAAGAGGACCACAGAGGCCCAGAGAAGAAGGTTAAGCCACTGGGGAGCCACCCTTAAAAATCCAAGGCCCTCCAGTCAGGAGGGGATGAGGAGCTGGAGAGCATCTTGTCCAGCGAGGAAGAGCTGCAACAGCCAGTGGGAAAAGGGCAGGACCTGCTGTGAAGGGTAGCAGGTCCGAAAGTCTCCCATGTTAGAATCTGTGAGATCCTCTTCCCCCCTTTTTACATGACTGTGACAGAGGCCAATCCCTCCCTTCACACCAACATATGGGTGCACACTCTCATTGACTCAGGGTGTACCCAAGATTTGATCAGCCTGGCACTAGTGATGGGTCTGAGGGCTAAGTTGCAAGAGCTGGAAGAGCCCCTGGTCTTCTCCCATATGGACGGGACAGCCATGAAGGGGGAACCTTCTGTTGAGTGGTCTGCTGTTGGGTGGTCAGTCCGATTCCACCCCAGATGACTTGGAGCGGGTGCTTCAGAATGTGGTGGGCTGGCTTAGACTGAGCCGACTGAAATTGAATCCAATGAAGACAGGTCCTGTGCCTGAGTCGGAGTGGGTCGGGGGTTAGGGATCCCACTACTGACCTTTGGTGGGGCACCATTGGTGCCAGCATCGAGGGTGAGGAGTTTGGGAGTGCTCCTGGATGCCTCCTTAACAATGGAGGCCCAGGTAGCAGCCACTGCCAAGGTGGCCTTTTATCATCTACGGCTGATTAGGCAGTTGATTCCCTTCCTCGAACGCAATGACCTGGCTACAGTGATCCATGCAATGGTCACCTTGAGATTTTCATTGGTCACCTCAATGAATTTCCAAGGGTCCCAATTTTTTATACGCTTCCTAAAATCCATAAGGCTGATTCCTCCCCCCCCCCCGCCGTCCAATTGTGTCAGGTTCCAATTCCCTCTTTGAACCCATTTCTAAGTATATAGATTTCTTTCTACAGCCCTTTGTTTCTCTAACTTCCACCTATGTGAAAGATACTAAACATTTTATAACAAAGATAGAGGGTACAAGGGTTTCTTCAGACACTTTGCTAGTCACAATGGATGTCTCTATATTCAACCAACCCACATGAAGAGGCTAGATTGATTCTAGCTGACATGCTTTCGTGGAGGGAGATTCTTTCTCCCCCAACTCATTTTCTCCTGGACCTTATTGACATTATTTTTTATTATAGTTTTTTTAGGTTTAAAAATGATTTCTTTCAGCAGATTAGGGGTGTTGCCATGGGATCAGCTTTCGCTCCCAGCGTGGCTAGCCTTTTTATGTCCCATTTTGAAAATAAGTGGATTAATAATCCCAATAACAATTATTTTTTTCCTAATATTCGTGTCTTCAAAAGATATATTGATGATTTGTTTTTCTTATGTGATAATATTGACCCTATAACTCAATTCATTGCATCCTACCATTCGATTTACTCATAAGAGTAGTCCCAGCCAAATTGACTTTTTGGACACCACTGTCTTTGTTCTAACAGATGGCATGCTGGCTGTTAAGGCATTTTCTAAAGCCACTGATAAGAATTCCTTTTTGCATTTTCGCTCTCACCACAATAAACATATTAGAGAAAAATCTCCCTTACAGGCAGTACTTAAGGATTAAACGTAATTCCTCTTTGAATGAACACTATCATGCTAATTCAGATTTTTTGACCCAGCAGTTTATTGTCAGGGGATACCCTAATCGGGTTCTTACACATGCTAGATACAGAGCTGATAGCTTTGTCCGTTCTGATCTCTTTAAAGAGACAGCATGAGAGACTGCATTGAACAGGCTGTTTTGCGCTTTTGATTACACTTCTATGTCCTCCCAGATTCACACGATCAATAAGCGACATTGGCACCTTATTGAACACATTCCCAGATGCCAAGACCAGATGCTAAACCTTTATTGGGTTTAGAAAAACTAGATCAATACTTGACTCCTTAGTCCACATGGATTCCTTAATGGGGGAGACATCAGATACTTCAGCTCCTTTTGGCCACTTCCCTTGCAGGAGATGTGCTGTCTGTCCGATGGTCTGGAAGACTAAAAGAATCACAATACCTAATATTAATTTTGTATATGATTTGAACTTTTTTTCAGCATGTTCTACATGACAAGCAGTGTATCTTTTGAAATGTTCCTGTAAACTCCTATATATCGGAAACACCTCTAGAACAGTTCGTACTCGTGTCACTGAGCACAAGTCTTGCATTAGAAATGCACATCTGGAATTTCCATTGGTTGAACATTTTTTAGCACAAAAGCACTCCCCTGATGATTTTAGGTTTGTCATCTTAGAGGTCCTTAAATGCCGCCCTTATATCACCATGGATGTTCATAAGATGCTTCTACAAAGGGAATCCTATTGGATTTTATTTTATTTTTTTAAAAGATTTTTTATTGAAGTCACAATTTTCATTAAACAATACATTCATCTTATTTTTCACCGACCTCTTTTTATTTTCCTCCTCCTCCCCCCTTTTAGGCTTCCAGCAGACCCCACACCTGTACTTAAATTTAGATTAACAGGTAAATTACTAATTAATTTTCTGTTTGAAAACTCTCCAGCCACATGGGTTAAATCACTCTCCAGCCACATGGGTTAAATCACTTGATTTAGGTAGTTACTTATAAATCTGTAGTTATAACTTTTGCCTTTTTTCTCCTGCTATTCCATTTAAATTCCAAGCCTTACGCTCAGTGATTGCTATATTAACCACTCCTGTCAGTCTCACCTTAAGGCATGCTGGCCAATTGAGAATAGTTCCATCTGCAGAATCAGCAGCCCGTCTTTAGATTTTTTCCATTACTTTTGGTGAGCTGCTTGCATGTAATAGTCAGGCTGGATGGGATAATGTAATGTTTGTGATTTTTGGATGTGATTTCCTGACCCTTTATTTTCGGGCTGTCTAATTCTTGTTCCCTATATTGACAGGATGAAGTTATCTCCACTTAGTGAACTGAATTCTGTGAAGTGTATGTGTATTATTATATGAACCTTGTATAAGATATTAATTAATTGGATTAATAAGCCTTAATTAATTAGAATGTGTTGACTTGTTTGTTTATTTGTTTATTTAATGTAGTAGTTATATTTTATATTTTCTTAAGTCTTTTGATAAAGATCCGATTGAAACCGAGAACCTAATCTGGGGTCTTCTTTGGACTGTCGCTATGACCATTGATGACCACTGATTTATGGACTTAGGAATTGTTGTTGTTAAGTTTCATTTATGAGATCAACAAATACTCTGAAAGTAAAGATGCGACACTGCCAAAATCTTGGACAAACAACTCCTCCATATATCTCTTTTTATAAGGAGTAAACCCACCTTTTCTCAGCTTAGTTCCAAGATTGGTCACTGATGTGCGATATAAACAGTAGTAACTCTAGAGTTAACCTTAGTTTAATGTGATGGGAATGTTTAAGAATTGCTGTAATACAAGCTAAGTCTTTAACTTTGTATTCCAATATATTATTAAGAATCTCCAATATTTAACACACTGTTTACTGCTTGTACCCTTTGAATCCCTTCAATAAAGGAGAAAAAAAAAGGCAAAAAAAAGTTTCATTTATGATTGTAGCATGACTGTGATTGTTGTTATGATTATATCATGTATTATCTCGTTGTATTGTGGAAATTTGTGACAGTACATTGCAATATTTTTGTCTCGCATACCTTTATTATTGCGTTTTTGTAGTGCTTACTCTTTATAGTGATGATTACTAATATTGTTATTTGTTATACACCATATATTGTTATTTGTTATACACCATATATTGTTATACAACAATATATATATATTGTTTATAACAATAAATATTGTTATTTGTTATACACCTCAAGATTAGACCATTGCAATGCTCTCTACATGGGGCTGCCCTTGTCTCAGATCCAGAGGCTGCAGCTGGTGCAGAATGCTGCAGCCAGGCTGCTGATAGGTCTCTCCATATGGGACCACATCCAGCCAGTGCTGAGGACACTGCACTGGCTGCGTATAGCATACCAGATTCAGTTCAAGGTGCTAGTTTTGACCTTTAAAGCCCTATATGGTCAGGGGGCTGCCTACTTGAGGGACCACCTTTTCCCATATGTGCCCCAGAAAGCACTGAGGTCAGGGACACAACACCGCCTGACCCTCCCTGGTCCAAGAGAGGCCAGATTGGCGACCACCAGAGCCAGGGCTTTTTCAGAGGTGGCTCCACGCTAGTGGAATGAGCTCCCAGAGGACATCAGGGCCCTGAGGGACCTTCTACAGTTCTGCAGGGCCTGTAAAACAGAGCTCTTCCACCAGGCCTTTGATTAGGAGCTACCACTGATGAACATGCCATCAACGAACAAGCCCTTGAAACATCTCCTGGCTTAAGACTCTGTCGGATGCTGCCTTACTACTAGTTTTGATTCTGAAGGCCGCCATCACTTGTCTGTTTTATCTGTAATTGATTTTGTTTTAACTTGCTTTTATTGTTTTATGATATTTTAACTTCTGTAAGCCACCTTGAGCCAGCTTGTCCGGCAAGGCTGGGTATAAATAACAATAATAAACAAATAAACCCTGCCTGTATCACACAGCCCACTTAGTGGTGGGAGTGCGCTCTCATTGGGAACTAAGATCCTTTATTGTAAACCCCTCAGCTAAATTTCCCATGGTGTTGGGAAGCCCCTGGCTCTGGGCACACAATCTCTTCATCCAGTGGAGCGTGGGGGCCTTGCAGTTCCTGGACCCCTGTTGTGAAGCACATAGGTAGAATCTGGAGTGTGTGGGGGAAAGCTGCATCCCATGCCTGAGGGAGTGTGCCTGGCCCGGGAGGACTTACAACAGATTCCTCCAAAATACAGAGACTTGGCCTTGGTGTTTGAAGAGGGAGAGGCGGATGAACTGCCCCTTCACCAGAACACTGATTGTGCTATCGAAATTTTACTTGGCCATAAAATGCCCAAGGGGAAACTCTATTCCATGAGCCTGACTGAGAAAGAGGAGCTGCAGAAGTTCATTGAGGAGAATCTGGTTCAAGGTTTTATTCAGCCAGCAGCGTTGCCTTTTGCCACTCTGATGCTCTTCTGCAAGAAAAGACTGTGCACAGACTATTGGGGACTGAATGCCATGTTGATGTCCAACACCTACCCCCTACCTTTAATAAAGGACTTACTGGCTGAGGCCACCCAGGGCCACATTGTCATGAAGTTGGACTTGAGAGATGCTTACTTTTGAGTGTGCATCTGAGAGGGGGTTGAATATAAGACTACTTTCAATACCCCCCTGGGCCAATTTGAGTACTTGGTCATGCCATTTGAGCTTGTGGGAGCCTCTGGAATGCTAATGAACTTGATCAATGAAGTGTTGCACAAGCATTTGTTCAAGGGGGTCCTAGTTTATCTAGATGATATCTTGATTTATACTCCTGATAAGGACTCACATGTGCACTTGGTTAGAGATGTGCTAAAAACCCTCTACAAAAATTGGTTGTTTGTGAAGCTGTCCAAGTATGGGTTCCATAGAGAGGAGGTGGACTTTCTGGGGTACCAGATTTCTGGGAAAGGGTTGGGCATGGACCCCCACAAAGTCCAGGATGTGCTGGGGTGGGACCCCCTCAAACGAGGAGACAGCTATAGGCTTTCTTGGAGTTCACCAATTTCTATCACATTGTGTATAATATCAGAACTGGCGCCAAAGGGATCAGATAGTCTTAGCTTGAAACATCTCTAACTCTCAATAAACAAATCACTGCCAAGAGAGTGTTGTTGGGATTAAGTTTGTTCAAGAGTCTGACAAGAAATATGAAACCTTGAAAGACTGGTAGCAAAAAGCAGAGACAGCTACACAGGAAGCGACAGTAGAAAACCCTTGCTGATTTAAAGAGACTTTACAGGATGTTTATGAGGAAGAAATTGTTCTGTTAGCTGGGAGAAGCAAACACATTTAGTGGTCCCCAGAATGTATAGGCAGCAAATCTTACAGCCAGCACATGAGACACCCATACCAGGGCATCTAGTGATCAACAAAACAAGAATGGGTCCAAGGGAGATTCTAATGGCCAAATATAGGCAAGGACAGCCCATAATGAGCAATCAGGGTTAAGATAAAAGACTAAGTGAAGATTGTGTATACAATTAAGGAATCCTAATGTAAAGGAACCAAAAATAAACTGACTATAATATCAATGTGCAACAATGGCTGAGGACAGACTGGCAATCTAAAGCTGGCCGTTCACACTGGCCAGAGCAATGCGGATCAGCGGCAATACAGAGCGTTCAGACTGCCACGGAGCGTTCAGACTGCCGCATAGCCGGTGCGCGCAAGCGGCCAAAATATGGCATCCGGAGGAAGTGTGAACGCACCGGCAAAAAGTTTTGCGCATGTACGCATGTGCGCACATACATCATAGCACAGAATTATATAAAAGAAGATAAATCACACTGGTCACTGAGATTGTGGCGATAATGAGTTTAAGGTAAAGATTTAAGGTAAGCTTCTTTCTATAACAATAACTTTTTAAAGTTATAAGACTGATAGAGTCTGAGTAATACCCTGTCAATAACCAGAAACTTAAAAGCCGTTGGTGAGTGACGTCTCTCCATAAAATAAGGAACTAAAGGGGCTTGTAGGTTACAATTTCTAGTTTTACTTCTATTCTCAAGACAGTCTGTGCCTCAAAGGGCATGTGGAAATGCTCACATAAAGGAGATTACAAGGACAAATAAGAATGTAAACAGCATTAGCTGCTGAACAATTAGAACAATGATTTGTAGTGAAGGTCCTTTTAGTAAAGGAATAAGTGAAAATTTTGGTCTGGATCGCCTGTACACAGCAGGTGGAACCCTGGCATTTGTAATGACCTTTCAAAATATGTCTAATGTCGGTAGTTTTAAAGTCAGCAGGCACCAAAAAATCTTTGATAGGCTGAAATCTTGTAAACCCAATAGTGGGCCTGATATTACAAATGGAGTTAAGCAAACGCTAGTGCTTAAGGCTGATGCTCCTGATATGCAAAGCAAGTGGAGATAATTGCAATGAAAAAGCCACCAAACTATCATGGTTAGAAGTGGAATGAGGTGTAAATAAATCCTTTCTTCATTTGCAGGTAGCACCATTTTTGGAAAGCAAGTGGAGAAATTTGCAATGGAAACCCCCCCTAACTCTCACGGTTAGCTGTGTATCTTAGAACTGAGACTGCTCATGTGTTAAATGCCTTTGTTGTGTTGCTTCCATTTAATTTTGTTTGTGATATCTTTATAAACTCTTCATAAACTCTTTATAAACCCCAAAGCCCAGTGTTTTGATGTTGTTCTTGCTGGGCATCTTCATTTCTTCTTGTTCAACAATCTTTCCTCTATTCAAAGCTAATGCTGCACATTTCACAAGGTCAAATTCCATCGCTATATCTTTGTTGACTATTCAAACTGTATTTAGTAAACAATCACTGATTATGACCTTCCCATACATTTTCAAGTCATCCACGTACAGTAGGTGTGAAATCTTTGGGCCTTTCTTTGAAAGCTGGTATCCTAGGCATGTACTGTTGAGAGTGAATGTGAGTGGTGTTAGGGCAATGGCAAATAGCAGTGGTGATAGTTATCCTTGGGAAATTCCTCACTTGATATTAATTGTTCCAAGTTCTTCTCCATTCACTATCAACCTGGTGTTCCATTCACTCCTGGCATTTTAAATAAATGCTGTTACAGTTTTGCTGATGCCTATCATTTCTAGTGTTTTCAGGGTCCATGTATAAGAGAGTGAGTCAAATGCCTTCTTGTAATCAGTCCAAGCAACATTCAGGTTAGTTTCCCACCTTTTACTATTTTGTAAGACCATTTTATCAATCAGTAACTGATCTTTAGTGCCTTGGGATTTTCAGAAAATTCCTTTTTGTTCATGTGGTATAATTGACTTGAGTTGTAGATATTCTTGAATAGAATTGGCTACAATTCCTGTCAGTAGTTTAAAAGCAGGTAATGGGGTGGAAGTTGCTTGGCACTGCTCCTGACTCTTTGTTCTTCAGAATGAGACATGTCCTGCCAGTTGTTATCAAATCTTCTACTGTTCTGAAATGGAGCACATTATTAAGCTGGTGCACCAATTGTGGATGAAGAGTTGCCATCTTTTTAAGCCACTAGCCATGGACTTTATCTCCTCTAGGCACTGTCAGTCTTTCACTTTCTTTTTTTTAAAGAATTTTTTGTTATTTTTCCACTACAAACACTAAACCACTAAACTAAAACATAAGCTACATAAGGGTCACACAATCTGGTTGCTAGTTTGCTTAAACAAAGATTTCTTCTCAGTAAGATTAATGGAATAAAGCTTGTCTCTCAAGATTACTAGTGACAGACTGGAATTTAAAAATTTAAGTCAAATAGAAATTCTCAAACTAAAATTCTCAAACATTCGGAATTTAAAAGTTCCATTATTTCTTTTTCTTCCATTTGTATTGCTCTTTCTCAAAATCCCATTTGACTTTCAAGAATTTTGGGGCAACTGCCCCTTTTTCTGAGTTGGAGTCCTCTTCTGGAGTACTGCTCTCTCAGTTTTCAGGACTTTCTGGTCCATGTGTGCTGTTTTCTTCTTCTTCCTCTTCTGCTCTTTTTTCTTTCGCTGAACTTTGTTGCTTCTCCAGAACTGCTTTGCTTTTACAACAGAGTAAATCTTTTCTTTTTTCTCTTTATAGTTAAAGGTAAGTCCCTCAGGTAGAATCCACCTGTAAGAGTGGAATTTTTCTGTAAGAAGTTAGTTAAGCCTTTATATTGCTTTCTCTTTTTTCTTATTTCGAATGGAATGTCTTTTAAGACTCTAATTTCTTTGTCTTTCATTTTTAAGGTTGTCCCATTAGTGGCCTTGAGCACCACATCTCTTGTAGATCTTTTAGAGAATCTCACCAGTATCTCCCCAGGCAGGTTATTTTTTTTTCTTGGTGAATTCTGGATATGTTCGGTAAACCATATCCATTTTGCTTTGAAGTATATCTGCTTTTACATCTGTCACTGAGGCCAATGCTTCACTCAAAGTTTTCTTCAGATTCTCACCTTTTTGCTCAGGGGCACCCCGAAATCTCAGAACATAAGCTGATTTTTCCATTTGAAGATTTTCCATCTTAAAAAGTTGGTCTTTATCAGAGACTCTCTGTTTCTCCACTACCTCAAGTCTCTGGTCAATTGCTTTTGTCTTGGTTTTAACCTTTTTCACAAATTTAGCTGTCCCCTCAGGTTTTTTTTATTAGTCTCTTTGTGTTGTTTTTGAAGTGTCTCAAAGTTATTGTTGAGGTTAGTCATCTGATCCAGCAAAGGGCGCAGTGCCGTAGCCAACATGTTAGGAAAGTCAGTGGTCACTTCTGGTTTGGGTACCGGAAGTACTGGTTTGGTAGTTCCTGGAGAGGGTTCCATTCTCATCATGATTTTTTCTGCCCGATTAGTCATTATTTACAGTTCAGGGAAAGTTTTATAAAGCCAGAGAAAGTTTATTTTAGATGCCGCTTTACGTAGATCCGTATTTTACTTGGCTAAATCAAAAAACGCCGATGCCCCTAGCCCTATATCTCCATTTTAAAGTTTGCTTTAAGTTGATGGGGGGGATTTTAAACTCGCTCCTCCCCCCTCGTTGCAAGTCAGGGCTTTGGATGGTCGCTTAACTACATATCCAGCCAGAAGGAGTTTTCACTCATGCTTTACTCCATGCCGATTATCAAGGTAAAAAAAAACTTTGGAGACTTGCTAGACCACTTGTTTGCTCCACGGGTGTGCGCCTCTTGGTGCTGTGATGGCACAGCAGTGGCAGGACCTATTGGGGCAAAGGGGAGCCTCAATCCTTTGGCCACAGCCTCAGGAGAGGCACCCCTCATGCCCCAGGCTGAGAGCTCCCTGCAAGGGCTCAAGGGGGAATCATCTGGGACACCTCCCATCTGCTATGCTAAGGGCCGCTCCTATCGGAGCACCAAAGGAGCGTGCCCGCCATTCGAGTCGCCAAAACTGGAAGTCCAGTCTTTCACTTTCTTCAATTGTTTTTTCAGGTTTCCCAAGCTATTGTAAGATTCTCTACTTGCTTTCCTTTCAGTTGTTTTCCATATCTGTATTCCAGGTGGCTTTTTATTGTATTCTTTCAAGTCTTCCCAGAGTTCTTTCCAGAAGGTTGTTGTCTTTTCTTTGTCTGGTTTTACTTTTACTTTTTCATCTCCTTCTAGTGATTTGTAGAACTGATTTGATTAGTCTGGAATTGTAAGTTTTGCCTGTATTGTTGGATCCTCCTGTCATATCTTTTTATCTTCTTGGATATTGCAACAATTCTTTGTTTGATTTCTTCTGCAACTTGAGCTTGTTTTTATATCTAACTGATATTTCTTCCTCGGGTTTGCTTTTCTTCTTCAGTTGCCTTTAATTCCTTTAAGGCACTTAAGCCTGAATGGCATTTTTTCCCTCCAACTTTATTTGTCAGTTTGATTTAACCTTAAAAAATTAACTGCCCTTTTAAATGTCCATTCCCAATTCTCTTGTTACTACAACCACCTCACTGTACATCAACAGGTTGGTTCCAGTTATATTTGTTGTAAGAATTGTTTCAATTGCTGCACTGATATTTTCAATGAGACTTGCAAGTTCTTTTTTTGATGTTGTTCTGAGCGCAGGTAATTTTTGTCTGTCTTCTTTGCTTTTAATATGCTGTAAGATTTTTGCATTCAGTTCTTCCTGTAGAGAGGTGAGCTGATGATGTCTTGCCAATATCTCCCTCTTAATCAATGGACTTTCAAGAGTAACCTCATTTCTATGGTCTATTTATTGGTTGGTTTCATTTATTTCTTTTTCTTCATGTTCTTCCTTTGAGTTGTCAGACTTGCTGGTTCATTTGCCATGTATTTGGGGAAATTCCAGGGAAGGGGGGAGTGTGAATGTGTGAGAGTGAGAATAGCTTTATTGTAGGGCAATGCATCTCATGTAACTTCCTGAAGATACTTTCCTTTCCTGGCTTTGCCAGCCAGATGGCCTGGGTCTGCCTCTCTGTCTCTCTGCTTGTCGCCTTAGCTGAGATCAAACGGAGGATTGACAGGTATATGTGGGGGTTAGGGGTGCACTAGTTCAGCAGGAATGAATGGTCAGTGTAATTGGAGGGGACTATGTTTATACCAGGTATAATTGGGGTTCTTCATGCCAGAATCTCAGTTCTGATTCAACAACATTCTTAGCCGGAACACCTTTATTCCTCAATAAACAAATCACCTTCAGTGAGTATTGCTGAGAGTAACTTTGTTCAAGAAGCTGACGAGGGGCTGTTGTTTCTTATTTCATCTAGCTTTATCACTGTGAAAAAGTTGTTTTGCATGATAAAATGGTGCTAGTCACTGTTCTGTGATGATAGAATTGGGACACTTTTTATATTTCAAACATTTGTTTCAAATATCAACGCTGTTCAGGCCTTGATTCAAAAGAACATTGCATGATGATTCTGTTTGATTCTCAAGACTATTTGTTTTGATGCTGGTGGTTTTCCTGTTGCTGATTTGGTTGCTTCTGCAAAGGGATGTTCTACCTCACCAACCTTTTGGAGTTCTTTAAGAAAGTAAACAAACACGGAGACAATGGTGAACTGGTAGACATTAAATACCTTCAAAAGGCTTTTGACAAGGTACCTCACCAAAGGCTCTTGAGTAAACATAACATAGCTTAACTTGGGATAAGGGGGTAGGTTCTCTTATGTATTAAAAACTGGTTAAATGACAGGAAGCAAAGAGTAGGAATTAGAGTTGTGCAAAAAATATTTTTTCCTGATTTGCTTCTATTGGACCCCCCCCCCCCCCCCAAATCAGTATTTCCAAATACTCCCAAATACCAATATCAGTTTTGTATTGAGATTCAGGTAAATATTCAGGAAACCCAAATTTCTTTGTCTCCGTTATACCCTATGGGAACTGTCCCCATAGGATATAATGGAGAAGGAATTTAAAGTTTAAATTCTTGATGAATTCACTTGCCGAATTGTGCTGCTGTGGCGGCATGACTCTGCAAGTGAACTCAGAAAACATTTAAAGTTTAAATCCCTTCTGAATTCACTCACCAAGTCACACCACCACAGTGGGTCGACTTGGTGAATGAACTCAGAAACAATTTAAACTTTAAATGCCTTCTAGCCTCACCCAAATAAAAGCCAAATAATATCGCTTTTATTTGGGCACAGCTATTTTGATAGCCGATAAGGTGTTTTTCAGGCATTTATTCAGGTATTTATACCAAGTGTACACCCTTAGTAGGAATCAATGGACAGTTCTAACAATGGGGG
The DNA here is from genome assembly GCA_029233225.1 of Lepidodactylus listeri. Classification (NCBI taxonomy): domain Eukaryota; kingdom Metazoa; phylum Chordata; class Lepidosauria; order Squamata; family Gekkonidae; genus Lepidodactylus; species Lepidodactylus listeri. Next base: position 103,677,322 of record JARCFY010000008.1, read on the forward strand.
GAAGTAAATAGTGGGGTCCCACACTGGGATCCAAGGCAGATTACAAGCATGATAAAAACATGTAATCAAGGCAGTTAGTGAGTAGATTACAAGCTTTGGTAACACTTGAATCCAACAGCAAAGATTCTTAAGAAGGCAAAATAATGTGGTTGGGCTATGAATAGAGGATAAAAAAAACAGAACAACATGTGCATGCAAACATATCTATTTAGGACAATAAGACAAGCAATGTAGCATATAAACCTGTCCGTTTAGGGCAACAAGACAATCAGTGTAGGAAAGACTTTATCCCAAATAGAAACAATCTGCTGAGCTGAACCATTACAATGCAGCCTTGCTCCTTCAACAAGAAGCCTACCTGAACAATTCTGTTTTGCGCATTTTGCAATGTGATATGATTCTCTGGATCCAGTAATGCTCCAAATTCAGAACCTAAGTTTCTCCAGGTTTCCTTGTCATCTGCACTCCCACCTTCATCCATGTGCGTTAGGTGAATTAACAATTAGACGGTCCACATTTAAAGTGATCTCACTTCTTGGTACAGTGGTTGTTTGGAACCACATTTGGCTATGTGTTGACATGTCACAAATCGTGTCTGCTTCCTGACTGGAACTAAAATTGCATCTCAAAACCACATGCCCCTAGGTTATTCTGGGACAAATGGGCTGTCATTGCAGATGTCCGGCCAGGGTTTGAATTTCCAGTTATCCCTCCCTTGTTAGTGCCCCCTCAGTTTATATAAATTTTCCAGTCACTAGCATGAAGTGGTTATTTCTTCTTGCTTTTTTGGTGTTTATTTCTCATCACAGTAATTATTTGGCCTTCATTTGCACAACTGCTGAGATAAAGCAAAGCAAAACAGTCAGATGATGCCACAAATTGGTACCTGTAGTAAATATTACCATGTCTTTCTGTTGTTCTTCCTTCATACCGTTGATTCTTGGTTTGTCATTAAGAATTTACTCTATTTCCATAATGTTTAAAGCTCTCATTTGTATCTCCCCTCATTAAAAAAAAAGTTGAGTACTGCAGTTAAGTAATAAAAACAAACCACCAACCAACAAGCCAATCAATAGCAGACGGGCTGGATCTCAAACCATTCCACAAGCCAGTTGGAACACAAATGTCTCTGCTGTTCTTGTAAACCTCACTGTTAAGCAGGGTTTCTTAGGGAGGAAGTTTATTATGTATTTATTTAATGCCTAGAATACCTTTCAGTAAAGACTTCAAAACAGTTTATAATTTAAATTTTGAAAAGCACAGGTGTAGCCAGTAGAAATTGTCTTACACTACTGGATGTTTTCTCAGGAGCTGACCTACGAAATTCCTGGTTTGGGTAACTCTCTTGCATCTCCCTCAGGGCACAGGTCTTGAAGTTGCCCCAAAGAGGTAGGAGGGGGGTTGCCTCAGCTGGCTTCTCTCAGGTACTTGGTAGTTGAGAAGGGGCAATAGCCCAGCGGTAGAGTACATGCTTGGTATGCAAAACATCTCAGGTTTAATCCTCTTCGCCAGCTAAAGAGACCAGATCCCCAGGAAAAACAGCACATCACTCAAAGTAGACAATAGTGGGCTGGGTGGATTAATAATCTGATCACGTGTAAGGAAGTTTCTTATGTTTGGAAATTATGAACAGTTAGTTACACCAGTTCATTATGGAGATTATCCAGACCTTCTGGAATGGTAACCAGAATTATTGATACAATTTGAGAAATCTATTGAGTCTGAAATAGAGGATATTAAATAATTAGGAAGGTCTGTTTTTGTATTAAGTAGGTTTCATAACCAGCCATCTTGCTTCAGGAGACGTCTACACAAAGTTGAAGCTGAAATTGTTATTTGTAAACAGGAATGTAACCACTGTGCAAAGATTTTGACCTTGCATGTGGCTTTTTGGTACTTGAGGTAGCAATCTGACATCTGGAAATTATTGGGTTTTTGAGGTCTGAAAAACCACTCTGAATAAATTTTACAAAGCAGAGGTTTCTGGGGGGTTTGGTATATTTGAGGAGCAGAAATAATTATTTGGACCCATTTATCTTCCTAAACTAATCTGATTTAATTATAAATCACCAGCTTTCTAATGTTTTACTGATGTTAATGTGCCATGATGCAATTACTATTAATCTTGCTGTGATCCAGCAATGATGAGCAGGGTACAGGACGATCAACAATCCTGCTTGGAGGCAGGGTAAATGGTTCTTGCCATTGCATGGACCAAGGTCTTTTCAGGATCAAGTCCCAGTATTCACAGGACCAAAATAAATCACTTAGAAAATCAATTAATAGTGATTTCACTGAGTAAAAGTTATAAGAAGTAGTCCTTATTTGAAAAATCTTGGGCGATGACCAAAGATTCTTACCCAAAGTGCCTGGTCATTCATCCAAGCATACACCAAAACTCCTGACTAGGCTAGAGTCAGAATAGCAGGCAGCAAGGGGAAAAGGGGTATGTGTGGCAAGGGTAGGGCAGAGTTTGAGAGGTGGCAACTGACCCTGAGCAATAGGAGGGAAGGGGGCAAGTGGGCAAGCCCCCTCTCTCACGCACAAGTGCCCTGCCACCGCTCGGGTACTCTCAGGCAAGGAGAGGGGGATGGATCATCATAGTCTCAAATTTACAAGACACTCAGCAAAGGATGTGAAAATCATCCAAATATTGCTAGTCTTCTTAAGTACCATTTTGCTTTCATTTGTTCCTTGGATATTTCATACAAATTTGCCTCAAAATTTCACTTCAGACAAAACATAGTGGAAACTTAATGAATGTGCAGACACACATCTTAAGAAATTCTGCTATTCTTTCATCAAATCATTTTTCTTTCCTCTATATTGTTCTTATTTTTGTTTTTAACAGGAGCAAATCCCTAGTGCTGATAGACTACAATAAAATCATTTCACAAAATGATTTATAATTGTTTCCATAGAGTAAGAGGAAAGTAAACAGACCAAACAATGATCATGCTAAAAACTGTATTAATTTATTCTTCAAGGATATATTTTAATCTTTGCAGGGATTTGCAGATTACAAGGATTAAAGATAGCCTTTATATGTCAGCTATCATCAAAAGTACTCTTTTTCAATAGCTTTTCTCAGGAAGGGAATATTAAGTCATCGTTCTTGTTATACACTTTATATATGAAAATATATTATTTCACTCTAGAGCAGGGGTATCAAACTCATTTGTTATAATGGCTGGATCTTCCATAAATGGGACTTTGTTGGTCATAAAATGTAATACCAGGCAACAGAGATAAAAGGACACAGACAAACACAATTAAAGATGCAGGGTAGCACTGGGATAATGTCCCTGCCCTGCCTGGAGTGGGGAGCAAACCCTTTCCCCAACCTGTTCTCTTGGTCAATACTCTGAGCCTAGGACCCAGGGGAAAACATGAAATGGCTGGGCATTGCAAGCTTCTCCCTTCCCAAGTCTACTCAGAGTGGCAGTGGCTCTCCAGGGTCTCAGGCTGAAGTCTTTCTCATAATAAGCCACAGCCTGATGCTTTTAACTGGAGGTGCCTTAGCCCAATGAACCCAAGAAAAAAGCCTCCACCTGGTGTGGAAAGACGATTAGAAATGTATTTAGTTTGGATTCATAATAAACCTTTTAGACTTTCCTTGTACCTAGCAGCTTGTTCGCCATACTAAACACATACCCATAAGGCCTTTCACTCAATTAACCTGTAAGCTGCACGTATTCAGGATGGGCCGACATTCCATTCCCAGGCCTAAAGAGAAGATAAATTACCCTATGTGTTAGAGATGTAAAACCAAGGCAATAACCTGCATCTGGCAAGATGACCCTTTTGGTACATTCAATTATAACGTTATGGCTTGCTAGGGCATTTGGGCTCACACCTCCTTTGCACATCTGAGATAGCGCATAGAGTCCCGTGTTACCTCATGGGCAAAGAACACAGAGTAAACATCCTGACAGGATCATCTTGGTGCTGTAACTCGAAATGTAAATTGTTATCTGGATATGTCCTGTAAACAATTTGTTTTCCTCTTACTGGAATGAAAGAGACCATCTCCTGCCTATAGCAGAGCGATCAAAACCTTGATTGAGGTCAAACTGATGTAAGTAACAGATGTGACCATTCTTGAGCAACTCTTTGATCAATGTGTATAAAATAGCCATCCTGACAGGGCATCTCTGCTCACTCTTGGAGTCTAGGGACACATGCTGTCTCTAGGGTCGCCAAGTCTTCAGAACTCACTGGCGGGGGGGAGTCCTCCTCCAACTGGGAGTTCCTCCTGGTGCGCATGCAAAGCGCACACACCCAGCGACGTCACCAGAAGTGACGTCAGCACGTTGGGGGCATTGCCAGGGTGATGCTCTGACAATCGCCCCAAAACTCTATGGTATCATAGAGTTTTGGGGCGATTGCCGGAGCATCGCACTGGCAACGCCCCCATGGTGTTGACGTCACTTCTGGTGACGTCATTACGTTGTCCTTGCTGGACGACTTCGGGGGTGGGGTTCCCCCCACCGGCCAAATGCTGGCCAGGGGATCCCCCGCCCCCCGGGCTGACTTGGCAGCCCTAGCTGTCTCTCTGGTCTAAGAGTGGCCCAGAGGCCCTCTGTCATCTATTGTATAATTGTGTGTAATACTTTGTTTCTGTTTTATCTTGGTGTGTGCTTGTCTGTCCTTAGAGAGTAAGAATTTGTATTGCGGGCCTTCAGTCTCAGCATCTGGCTGGCCCAGCCTGCCTAATTATTTAACCTGGATACTAACCCTAAATAAAGTAGCAAAGGAATGTGTGTGTGTGTGTGTGTGTGTGTGTGTGTTAAAGCTTTTAGTCCGCTCCAGTAGCGGGCACCCATACATGTTTCCACAGACTATGGTAAGGGGCCACTACTAAGACATAGAACCGAGACACAGTGGGTAACACACATTACCATTAGACACATGTAGTCAAGTTCTCAGGACACCTGGAAGCACAATGTTTGCAACCCCTCCCCCTCAGCCAGCAAACTTCAGCAAATAAACAACATTAGTTGACCTACATGGGCATAGGAGAAGCCAGCGAAGATGAGGGAGGTTCAGCAGCCCTGTCCTCTGCTCTCTGCACTTAAAGGAAGCCTGGAAGGGTGAGGACAGGCAGAGGCAGGGGTGGGGGGGGTGAGAGAACAGAGCCGTGGGACAGATTAAAGCCCTAGGTAGGCCAGTTCCAGCTCGTGGGCCCTATGTTTGACACCTCTGCTCTAGATATATAATGCCAAAGCAGTTTTGGCAACCCTCAACAATAACACTCACATGGAAGAGGCAGGAAATGCCTATCTTTCTGCTGAGTAAATGAAAAAAAGCACAATCTCCAGCACTTAAGGAAGGCCAAAGAACACTTCCAAGCCATTTGAAGCTAGAATGTTCACAGCAAAAAGCGGAATGTAAGCTGCGTTAGAAAGTATTTGGTACATTCTTGATCAGGGATGGGCACAAACCAGGAAAATGTGATTCAGTTCAGTTCATGGTTTGTGGCGGACCCACAAACCAAACCATGGGCTGTCATGAAATAAGAAGGGTTCATATGAAATGAAGTTCATGATATGGTAGAACAATCCGTGATGGGCTAGAGACACCAAAGGAATGAAAACCTGCCCAAGTCTCCAAAGGTAGGTTCTGAAGGACAGACAGGCAGCTTGCAGAAATGTTCCCAAAAGGTGTCGCAGGCAGTGACTAGGGAGGCTCTCCACAGGCTGCCACCACACTGGTATGGGTCTCCTTGGAATGGCCCAGAGCACCCATCCGACTCCTTATCCACTCTTTCTCAATAGGGTATACTTTATATGTGACTGAATGAGGCATGAGGACCCAGGCAGAATAATAAACAATTTTATTTAAGATGTCTAGTAACAACTGTAACTCAAGTAATGTATAAAATACTGAGAACAGTAAAGATAGGTAAACAAACAAAATAAGACACCCTAACGCATCTATCTAGACTGATTCTAGCTGTCTCTTGGTGATGGCTTCAAGCTGACTCACCCCTTCTTGGATGAGAGATCCTTCATCTGCAACACCCTTCCCCCAGCTCTGCTCCCTAGGAGTGAACCACCTCCCACTTTGGCCAAGGCATTTTATTATTTCTCTACTCCTCTATTAGTGTTAGTTTTCCCTCCATATCCTGTTAACCAATCACAGGGTCCAAAGGAGACCTGGGAAATGTAGGCCCTGATAGCAACTCTAGTACAGGGTTTCCTGGAGTCATTATGCCTCCCTAGAGCCTGTAGACCACGCTACTATAGCCCTAGGATCATGGCAGGTGAGCTGGAAATGGGGCCTCACAATTGCAACAGGTGAAGAGAGAATAAGAGATTGGATTTGTACTCCGGCCTCTCACTCGGAGTCTCAGAGTAGGCTTGCCAAGCCCCCACTGGGGCCAGGGGAACGCCCGATTTACAACCCCATTTCCTGCTTTTAAAAAATTGGGCCCCGGGGACAAAATGGCAGCCGGAAAAAGCGACACTCTGCCATTTTAGTCCTCCAAGTCTCTATGGCTATGAAAGCCATAGAGATGAGGGCGCTTTCTGCTGCTTGTGGCCTCAGAGAAGGAAAGGTAGGAACTTGGAAGGGGGACAAAAAACCCCCTTAAAATTATTTAAAATGAAAAAAAAACCTTAAAAAGAGCAAAGAAAGAAAAAAACCAAAGGAAAAAATCCCTCCTTTTTTTTAAAGCAAATTTTATTAGATTTTTCCAAATTCTCATTCATATCATTGTTACCGACATATACAACAACAAACAAAAAAGAGCTTAACAAATAGACATACACAGTATCTATTTTATGTCAAAATTTTCCCCTAGAGTGAGTCTATCCATGTATTTTTGCATCCATCCATCCATACACTCTACCCTATCTTTGGTGATGTAGTTCTTCATTTTGATTTGATAATCTCATATTTAACCTATCCATTTCAGAAACCTCTAAAAAAATTTCTTTAATTTCCCCCTTCCAGTTTTTCGCTATCAAAATTCTAGTTAGAGTGAGAATATAAGTAATAACATATTTTTCCGACCCTATATTTTTAGGCAGTATATTCAACAAAAATATTTCTGGTATTAAACATAGCTCCACATCAAATATCTCTCTAATCATTTTCTGGACATTTTTGCACTTTTTCACATTTCCACCATAGATGAAAACAGGTCCCTACATTAGATTTACATTTCCAACAATTTTTGGATGCATTAGGAAAACACTTAACAATCCTATCCAGAGACCAGTTCCACCTGTGAAACATCTTAAAGATATCTTCTTTATACGACACTGCTCTCATATATTTAGCAGATTTCCAAATTCTATTCCAACCATCTATATCAATTGTATGACCAATATCCTTCATCCAAGAAATCAGAACTGTTTTTACCTTTTCATCCTGCATCCAATTATATAGTTTCTGTATTAATTTCTCTTTAGATTGTAATCATATTTTATCCAGTTGTGTGGGTGTTTTTTCAAAACCAATTTTTTTATCTTCCTCTAATCTCAATTTCAACTGAATTCTCTCCCACCAAGAGAGATCTATTCCTTGCTTTAACAATGCATCTTCTGATTTTAACTTAGTAGACTTACTTAATAGTTTCTCATACGTCCCTTTATTATCTGATGTTAGTAGTGTAGGCTTCTCAAAGGCCTCTAAAGGGGACACCCATCTCGGTACTAGTCAATAAAATTGTTTTTTGATCCATAACTAGGTTTGCATAAGCGCGCCTCTAAAAATATGTTCTTTGAAATTAGTATGGATTTTCTCTTTTCCATACCACAGATAAGCATGCCAACCTATCCTGAGATCAAATCCTTCTAGCTTTAAGAGTCTTATATTATCTAACAAGACCTATTCTCTTACCCAAGTAAAAGCTGCTGCATTATAATATAGTTGCCAATTAGGTATAGCAAGGCCTCCTCTATCTTTGCGATCTTGTAGAATTTTCCATTTTATTCTTGCTTTCTTCTTTGACCATACAAAATTTTTCACCAATTTATCAAAATCTATAAAGAGCTGCCGCTTTTTAATAATGGGTAAATTCTGTGCCGGAAATAAAAACCTTAGTAGAATATTCATCTTTATCGTTGCTACTTTTCCTATAAAAGTGAGTTGTATTTTATTCCAGTTGCTTAAATAACATTTTTTCCCACCATAGAGAACAATGGAGGGGATGGAACAACCTGTTTGGGGGCCCATAGAATTGGACCCCCTGGTCCAATCTTCTTGAAACTTGGTGGGTATTTCGAGGAGAGGCCCCAGCAGCTACCCTGCAAGTTTGGAGCCTCTCACTTAAACCCCCTTTCCTCCAGCCCCTCATATACTCTATGAGTTTTTGCCATTGATTTCAATGGCCCATAGGGTATAATGGGGCTGAAACTGACATTCCCTTTCTGACACACTTCTGGTGATGTCAGGGGATGTGGCATATGCTAATGAGGTATGCTAATGAGGTATGCTAATGAGCTCCTGCACCTCTTTTTCTACGAAAGGACCCCTGAGTGGTACTGTTACACATATATAAAACCGACACAGAAGGAAGCTGAACCTGAAAGCTTGAGTTGCCTGAGGCTTTCAAGTATGTTCATTTCTGAAGAATTATTTTAAGGAGGTCGTTGCTGGTATGATACTTAGCTAGGGATGTCAGCCTCCAATTGGGACCTGGGGATTTCTAGGGATTACAGCTCATCCCCAGACTACAGAAGTCAGTTCCACTGGAGAAAATTGATGCTTTGGAGGATGCACATATGGTGTTGTACTCCACTGAGGTCTCTGTCCTCCCCAAGTCTCCTGGCTGGCAACCCTACCCCCCACACCTGCCACTGGTCAGGGAGTTCCTGGCAACCCCAAGGCTATTTCATTACGTGATGGTAACTAGAGTTGCTTGTTAGGATTTTGGGTAGGGGTGATACATGCATACCTTTAGTTATGTACTCCTCCCCTCCCAGTTGGCAGACATAGAGGAGCACTTCTTGGCATGTGAAAAATTCTGCAACTTTATAAAATCAAAACCAGAGTTGCTGAAAGCAGCAAGGAGCCAAGATAAATACGGCTTTATTTCCCAGAAGCAGAAAGCAACATAAACATGACCGTTTCTCTTGTTTTTTTTTCACTTGTTTTCCATGTGTCGTTTGCTTGTTTTTCCCTTCTGATTGTTAAATGTTTAAATTAAAGCATTTTATGTTTCTTAAAGCTTTTTCTTATTTTTGCACTGGAAGGGGGCCTAAAAGCCTAGAGGTGATGTAAAATAGGGGGAAGGTGGGGGTAGGATTTGATATAGGAGATTGAATTTAAATTTAAATTTTTGAAAGGGAGAGGCGGGTTTGGGGGAGTGCCTGGAAAATGACATCACAGGAAGAGGTGGAGTTTTGGTGCAGTGTACTGGAAGTGACATCATCTGAAGGGGAAGTGACATCACTTGCCATTTGACCTGGAAGTAACAACCACAGGAAGTGACATCACAAAAGTCTCCTGGCTCCACCCCCAAAATCCTCAGATATTTCCGGAGTTGGACTTGGCAACCATATCTCAGAGTAGCTTATAAACTCCTTTCCCTTCCCCTCAACAGACACCCTGTGAGGTAAGTGGGGCTGAAAAAGCTCTCTCAAGAACTGCTCTTTCAAGAAAAGTTCTGACAGAACTATGAGTTGCCCAAGGTCATCCAGCAGCTGCATGTGGAGGCGTGGGGACTCAAACCCAGTTCTCCCAGAGTAGAGTCCACAGACTTAACCACTACATCAAACTGGCACGGTAGCTTTCACAGCCCTGAGTCCACCAGAGATCCAATGTGCAATGACATATGTAGACAGGAAGGCTCAAAGCCCTGAGATATATGTAGACATGGTGGATTGAAGCCCTGAGACATATGTAAACATGGTGGCTCAAAGCCCCTGAGTCCACCCCTGACACCCAAACTCCAAAACATATGTAGATGTGATGGCTCAAAGACCTGAGTCCAACCCTGACAGCCAAAGACAAAATTGTGCCCACAACATTCACAGCTCGCCCCCACCCCCAGGCTGAAACACACAGCCAGTATTCAAAGGGCAGACAGAAAGGCACAGACTCAGAGTTTCAAAGGGGGCTCAACAAAGTACCTCCACAGCAACTGGGAGGATATAAGAGTACTCAGCCAAGGAACCCACTAACTAAGGCTTCCACACAGAGGTGCTACAGAGCACACCCCCAACAGGGGTGTATTATTCCTCTCTGCACCTGGGTCTAGATCAAACCCATCCATCAGGATGAATTCTTCTACTCTGCAGATAAATGGAAACACATGTAGAACTGGCAAAGCCACCCTTAAGTCTAAAAAGACAGATGGACAGAGAGGCAGATCAAGCATCCTCAGAATTTCAACTGGCCGCCCCCAAAATAACCCCACAGCAGCTTGGTAGGCACCGCAGCCAGATACCACAGGAAGGAAAGCATGCCCACAACTCTCACAGCCTACCCTTCCAGGGCTGCAATACACAGATGGAAAGGCAGATCTCCCCAGACTTTCAGTGGGTGCTCCCTAAAGTACCCCCAAGTTCTCTGGGAGGGTATAATAAATGTGGGCCCTCTTCCGAGGCACGCACCAGCCACGGCTTAAACACACAGGTGCAAAGCACACCCACAAAGGGGTGTGTGTGTATTATTCTACTCTGCAACTGGGTGCAGAACAAACCTATCCATTGGGGTGAATTTTTCTACTCCAAGGACAAATGGAAACATATGTGAAGCTGGCAGGGCCACTCCTCAAGTCTAACAAGACAGCTTATGAAGGACAGATGTAAAGGCAGACCAGGCATCCCCAAGACTTTCAACGGGAGCTCCCCAAAATAACACTACGGCTGCTTGGTGGCACCCCAGACAGACATCACAAGGAAGGGAAGTGTGCCCACAATGCTCCCTGGCCCCCTCAGGCCCAAATACATAGATCCTCTGGTCACAGCCCACCCCTTGGGGAAATTTCTGGTTCTTCACCATTAGCGGAACATATTTTACGAGTAAGAGATCACCTGTTGTAATTTTGAATCGTACAAATGCAATAGACAGAGGTGGTCAAATAGGGGCTTGTTTGTACAGGGAGATGTTTGTTCAGGTAGATGTTTGCTGAGGTTGATGTTGTTCCATGAGGTAGGTGTTGAGCTAAGAGGTAGATGTTGGTTTGCAAGGAGGGTGGGATACAAATCCCAAAGTAAATAAATAAATAAAATGATGTAGGTGTTTTGTTATGAAGTAGATGTTGGTTCATGAGGTAGACATTGTTTGGTTTGAGTATGAGGCCAGCCCATCCCCACCTGGCAGAGGCAGCCATCCTCCCATCCAAGTGTCAAGGGTGCAACCCACAGGCTGCATGCTGGATCACCCAGAGAGAAGGAGGAATGGGGGACAGGCAGTGAAAGGCTACGTCCTCCATAAGGGAGAAGGGTTGGCCATCTTCCTGAGCCCTCTCCCTTGCCCTTTTGGCTTGCACTATCGGCGTCCCTGGGAGCATGATTTCTTGGAGGGTGGCCTGCCTTGGGGTCCCAATCACAGCCCCCAGAGCATGGGCAGCCTTTCTTGGAGGGGGCTCCTGCTCCCCCTCCCTTGTCCCTGATGATAGGGAGTGCTCCTCTTCCTCCTACCACTGCCTGCCACGCCTTCCTCCGGTGGTTACAAAATGGGGTGCATCATCTGCAGGTGCATGCGGAGTATGGAGGAATACAGGTGTTGGGTGTTTGTGCCCTGCAGACATGGGTGTGGCAAACCTGGCAGTCCACCACACAGCGGTCCCTGGGGAGGGTGAGGAAATGTTTCCACAGGGTGGCCTGGAAACAGGGCCCCATGACTGGAGCAGGTAGGACTAGGTAAAACTGCTTTCTGGCATTGCCTGGGAGGTGCCAGAGGGAAATGTACTTGGGGCAGCATGAGCAGCAGGGAGTTGGGATGCGGAAGGGGAGGGTGCTTCCCCACCAGTCTCTGAACCACTGTTGTCAGGGTCCTCTCCAAAGACTTTCAGCAACTCTGGGTGTCTGGACATTGCTAAAATCTCTGTTTCCTCTTTGGAGAGCCCCAAAGACAGAGTGGGGGAGGAAGGCTCAGAGACCCCTGGTGATGCCTTGCTAGGGCAGGACTTGGGGAGGGGTAGGATGGGTTTGGTGTCTGGGGACAGGGATTTTTGGTATGCAGGGGGAGGGCTTCTTCCCAACACAACAAGCACCCCTTCCACCCACTTTCATTCTCATGGTGTTCACAGTCAGGAGGGGTGGGGGTATATAAATGTGGGTCCTCTCAGGAGCCACCCAACCTAAGCCCCAGTGCCCAGCGTGAGCACAGACTGGGTGGCTCAGGTCCCTCAGTCCACCTACCTATAACCCAACCCCATCAACAGGGAGCAGACTTCAAGCAAGAGGGTTGGAGGTATATAAATATGAGTCCTCTCGGGAACCACCCAAGCTAAGCCCTAGTGCTCAGCATTAGCACAGAGACTGCAGCTTAGAGCCCTGAGTCCACTCCACTCCGCACTCGAGGAGAGGCCCCAGCAGCTACCCTGCAAGTTTGGAGCCTCTCCCTCAAACCCCCTTTCCTCCAGCCCCTCATATACCCTATGAGTTTTTGCCATTGATTTCAATGGCCCATAGGGTATAATGGGGCTGAAACTGACATTCCCTTTCTGACACACTTCTGGTGATGTCAGGGGGCGTGGCATATGCTAATGAGTTATGCTAATGAGTTATGCTAATGAGTTATGCTAATGAGCTCCTGCGCCTCTTTTTCTACGAAAGGACCCCTGCTTTTACATATAAGCAGAGGAATGTTGATGTAATTAATATAAGTTGGGGAGGGGGATTTGTGTTTTCATGTAGACACACACAAGATCACCAAGTCAGCATTTTTTCTTCTTCTTTAAATAATATAACATTGGATTAAGAGATGACAGAAAAAATATTTGTGCAATAAATATGTAGTACTTGAGGAAACACACAGTTTGAGAGAGAAAGGAGGCTGAGGGATCAGAAATCCCGGTGGGATTTATCAGATCCACAATTTACCAAGATTATTTTTTGCCTGAGATCCCAGGTGAACTCAGGAAAACACAGGTCATCTTTCAGCTAAAACTATTTTAGATGGAATGAGTCCAGAAGTGTAATGCTCGCCACTGTTTTCACAGTGTCTTTACAAACTGATTTATACGATTCATCTCCAAACACAAGCCCATCTGTTGACATCAGGGTAAATTACCCACAGTAATGACTCAGGGCTTTTAAAGGTCACTCTGGCCTGATGTTCAGTTATTAGTCACCACCATCCAAAAAGTTGTCTGCAGTAAATATAGATTCCATAGCAAAAGGCTACACAGGCTTTAATAGGACTGGTGCACAGGAACAGCATAATCACTAATTCCTTCTGTCTCACTCTTTTCTTTTTTTAAAAAAACTCTAAGATAACGGTTCCTTTAGGGCCACCATTTTCTGCTGCTTAGGAGACAATCCTATTGAAATCAGTGAGGAATACCATAGAGAAAAAGTGCTTAAGACTGGCTGCAAGCATCAATTCTGGCATAACTCTTGGTGCTCACGTAGATATCCCATGAGAAGCACTTGAAGAAAAAGTTACATTACAGAGGATTGTGTATACATACCCATAAGCTGTACAAGCACCAAACATTGCATTTGAATGGCTCCTTATTGAACAGTGATCCATTACACTCTTCAAGGTACTCTGTATGGACACAAACATCCAATAGGAACTTCTGTTCCTCCAGTTTGGGAATCCAAGAACAAAATACCCCACACAGGTAAGCAAGTAAAGATGCCATGAAGTTGGACTCCATGCACGTGTATTTATTTATTTAGATTTATATCCCGCCTGACCAACACAAGTGGCTCTAGGCGGCTCACAACACTAAAATCAGTACATACAAATATGGTTAATACAATAAAATACAATGCAATTGGCAGCAGTTACAAATACAATTGACGGCAATTTCAAATACCAACACTAGGGCAGCAACTACTCCCCACAGCCAGGAGGCTACCACCAGCTGTTACCGGTGGCCATTTCCCCCAGTGGCGGCCCCAAAAACCTGGCGGAAGAGCTCCGTCTTGCAGGCCCTGCGGAACTGCAAAAGGTCCCGCAGTGCCCTGATGTCTTCCGGGAGCTCATTCCACCAGTGGGGGCCGCCACTGAGAAGGCTCTATTCCTGGTGGTCGTCAACCTGGCCTCTCTTGGGCCAGGAAGGGCCAGGCGATGTATCCCTGGAAATACATTGTTGCTGCATATTGCACAATTGTCCTTCCCCCAGAAACAGTTTCGAGTGGTGTCTTCTGTACAAGGAATGAATGCATTGTGCCGAAGAGGAGAAGGTGTGGCTTGAAGGTATGCCAATACACCATCACCACAATGTCAAGCTGGTACGACTTAGCATGAGCCACTCATTCCCCCTTAGCTGACTGAGGAGCAGAGAATGATGTTGCCAGGTTCTTTGGGTCCCCGCTGGGGACAAAAGCAGAATATAACTCAATTTAAACAAATAAGATTTAGGAGGTATATGTAAACTTCAGCTGCAATCTTCAAAACATTCACATCCAGTTGACAGCTGTATCTATGGACCTCACAATCTCCATTATATCCTGCCTCTCTCACTGACTATAGAAACAAGCAGCAGCTGGGGCACACACCAAAACAAATTTTTAAATTCTCATACAGTCTTTGAACATTTCACCCTAAACCAGATCAATTGCACATGCCAAGAGAGGAATTTTTTTTTCTCATCAGCCTTTTAGATTCATTTGGTTGATCCAAGAAAATGCTTTTGTGCCAAAATGCAATTAGTACCAGCTCATCATTATGATCCCTGCAAATGCTCTTTGCATATCATTAACATTAATCCAATACGAGTGATACCCACTGAAACATTCTTTGGGCAGAAGGTGTAACCGAGAAAATGATACCAACTACCCCAGCATAACAACAAAAATGTTAAGGAAAATCTGTTAATTTTAATTGGATGCTTCTGAAGTAGCAAGACTCTGTATTCTTAAGAAACTGATGAATCTCCAATACAGTTTGCTTGTATGTCTGCAATCTAGGCAATCAACTGTCCATCCCCCTTGGTGTTTAAGTGCTTGGTTTTCCAAATGAGATAAATGGCATCTCGTGAAGGAGACACTGCCATATTTTAGAGCAAAACTTATTTGCTGGAGTGATGAATCTAGACTGGAGCTCTCCAGTGCCTGAATACTGTCCCGTTTAATCTGGGAGGACTGTCACAATTTATGCAATATGCTGCTCTAAAGGTTAACAGGAAAGCATCCAATCTCTTTCCCAAATGTCAGCCAAACACTTTATAGATTTCTTCGCATCCCCCTTCTGCAGCCCTTTTCATCAGATTAGTGCATCTGTCTCTGCTATCAAATTTAAAACCTTGATTGTGAAGTATACATTCCACAGATAAGGTAAAAGAATAATTTATGTATTTAAGAGGTAACAGTGCAGGAGCGTGGGCTCTCAGCTAATGCACAGGTTCTGCAAAGAGGCTGAATTGTTTTAACCCAAAGGATACAATCATACAAGACAGAGTAATGGCGAAGTCCTGTTGGAATTTATCTGTGTAGATATTGATACCCCACTTTTCTACCCAAAGTAGCTTACAATCAGGGGTCATTTCGTAGAAAAAGAGGTGCAGGAGCTCATTAGCATAACTCATTTGCATAACTCATTAGCATATGCCACACCCCCTAGCATACCAGAAGTGTGTCAGAAGGCAACACCCACCCCTCAGGCTCCACTCCACAGGTGAGTGAAACTGACCTGCTCTTCCTCCATTCCCTTCCCCATCCAATACTTTGTGCAATAAAAATAAGCGTCAAGAACACACCCTCATTCTCTTCCTGCTCCCTTGAAACCACCAGGTTTCAAGTAGACTTCAGATACCCAGGACATGTGCACCACCCATCCCTTTCCCTTCCCCTCCCCACAACAAGACACCTGTGAGGTAGGTGGGGCTGAGAGAGGTCTTTTGAGAACTGCTCATGAGAGAACAGGTCTGAGAGAACTTGTGACTGGTCCAAGGTCACACCAGCAGCTGCAGGTGGAGGAGTGGGGAATCAAACCCTGTTCTCCCAGATTAGAGTCCAACTCTTGACCACTACACCAAACTGATGGGGTGGAAGCTGCTGAAGGGTTGGTGAAATTTCTCCAGTACTTATGTGCCATGTGCCCAGATAAAAAATGGTATACTTAGAAAATGTATATGCCACCTTGAGCAAGTCTCTGGAAAAGCAGCACACAGTCATAAAAGGAACAATGATAAAATTATCAATATTAAAACAAAACATTAAAATCAATAAAGACCCTAGCAGGGCTTTCCCCGGGGTGCTGCGCCTCTGCACTGCTTGGGGAAGCCGAGGAGGGGGCGGGGCTTGATCATGTGCCCGCCCCCTGGGCTCCTCACTCCCGGAGCTGCGCTCCTGTGCGCTCCTGCTCCAATGGACCCCTGCTTACAATGACCCTTTCTGCACTAGACCTTTAATCCTGCTTCAGTGTTGTCTCCCACTAGCTATTCTACACTCGAGTTTACCCCTCTTTTTATCCCAGGTTTTTTTTGGTCAGTTCTGCATTATATTGTGGTCACCCCGGGTTCAGCCTGCCATTGCCCCAGGGTACATGGATCCTGTTTTGCCTCAGGCTTTCCCTTGATCTGGAGTGGCCCTGGTGCAGATATATGTGTAGAATTTTTAATGTGGTTTCAATCCTCCCCACAGCTTTTCTGCCACACCTAGGACATTATATCCAGGTTTACTGTTCAAGATGCAGAATTTATCACAGAAAGTTAACTGGCGAGCTCTGAGGAGGACAGAAGCCTCTGGGCTCAGTGGAAGCAGCCAGATAGCAGTTGAAAACCTCCCTGTCCCATCCCATTATAAATTTCTGTCATTGGGGGGCGTGGCAAGACGTCAGAGATGGCGGTCGTGTAGTTCTGCTGCTCCTTCTCCCGCTGTTCTCCCCGACGCCCTAGTAAGCGCCCGTTTAACTAAATCACCCTAAAAAAGCAGCCAAACCATGGGCAAAGGAGACCTCCTTAAATCTAAGCCCTCTTCATCGGCATTGCGCTCCATTAAGGAGCATTTTGACGCAGAGCCGAGCCGAGCGAATCAGCCTTCTAAGGAAGGCAAAATGGCTGCCGCAACTAAACCGGCTGAAAAAACTCCCCCGGACTCTACAGACTCTGCAGTTTTATCTTATCTGAAGACCATGGAAGCCAGCCTGTTGGAAGGTATGTCTTCTTTAACTACACAGTTAAATGACATTAAAATATCGGTGTCTCAAGCTGTGACGCAGGCAGAATTAGCTCTTGAACAGAGCTCTAGTAATCAAGCCTGTATTTCCTCTTTATCTGCAACGTCTTTGGAGCACAATGATAGACTTATTCATATAGAGGCTGAAATGAAAATGCCTAATTTAAAATTTCGAGGGATCCCTGAAGAAGCTGAGCAAAATACTGAACTAATTGTTTTTATGGCCTCCTTCATTGCTAAAGCATTGCAACTTGAAGAAGGAGTGGTCCCAGTCTTAACAAATGCAATCAGAATTGGTTCAAGAATAGCTGCAAAGAGATCCACTCCTAGAGATATAGTTATCACTGTTCCAGATGCCAGAGTGAGAAAGCGTATTTTATTGGAAATTAAGAACCCTGAGATATTTCAATTTGAAGGAGAACAGGTGGCAGTATTTCCTGATATTCCACGAGAAGCTTTACTTATTAGAAGAAAACTGAAAACAACAACTAAAACTTTGCAAGACGTGCACCATAAATATAGATGGATGCCTTCTGGAAAGCTGTATGTGTATCACCAAGGACAACACCTTACAGCCTGGGATGCAGATAGTGGAAAAGAATTATTAACTGCCTTGCAAAGCGAGTCCCCGATGGAGCAAGAAGCAAAACGCTCTGCTAAAAGGAAAAATCTTTTTCCTATGACCCCAACGAAGTCAAGCAAGATTCCTATACACACTGGCTTGGGATGAGTAGTGTTAGCAGTTGAAATGGTTATAAAATATTATAGGTTAAGCATATTAATATGGCCTCCTGATATTTTATTTGATAGAGTTAAAATGTGAAAGTTTTATATTTTTTTTAAAGTGTTATGTTTAAGCAGTATGGTAATGAAGCAGGGCAATTTATAACTTAATTATACTCTGGCGTGGGGAAAGGGAGGGGTGTGGGTGGTTCTGGTAGCTCCCCTTTATCACAGTTCCAGGTGACAGTATCATACTGTCTTCCTCCTTTTTCTTGAGGAGGCTCCTGGTTATCTGTGGATTTTAATAGTTGAATAAGTGGTTATTAAGGTGGTGAGAAGGGGTTGTGTTTTAGGTGGTAAGGGATAGGGAGGTGGGAGGGAAATTGTTTATTGTTTCTAGTTATTGAGTGGGTTTTTTTATAGTTGTAGTACATATATTAAATTGTATAAAGCAGTTTTTAAAAAATCATAACCAATAAGCAGTTGTATAAGCCTCATGGATGCTTATAAGTTTAGAACTTTGAATGTTAGAGGTTTGAACAATTGCACCAAAAGACGGAGAGTGTTGAAGGAACTTTTAAGAACAAAACCAGATGTTGTATTCATGCAAGAAACTCATTTAAAACAAGCAGATTTGCCAGTTTTGAATACACAGTGGTATCCTTTTCAATTTAAATCCCCTGGCTCTTCGAAAGCTAGAGGAACGGCTATTTTATTGGCAAAGACGCTCAAATTTGTTTGTTTGGGACAATTAATAGATGACCAGGGTAGATTTTTGTTTGTGAAAGGTCTCTTAGATGAGGAATTGGTAACACTAGTTTCAGTGTATGCCCCAAATGATAAACAAGGCCAATTTTCAAAGTCAGTGTTTAGCAAGTTAGAAGCATTTCAAGAGGTCTTGACAATTATTGGAGGAGACTGTAATCTTATAGTTAATAAACAAATTGATAGGTCTGGCAAAAATTCTAAAATTAACTTGAAACCAAAACACAAACAATATACAGAATTATTTGATATTTTGGAACAATACCATTTTACAGATGTGTGGGGATTAACACATGCTAATGAGAGAGACTATACTTATTTTTCACCACGTTTTCATTCTTATACTCGCATTGACTACATCTTTCTTTCAGATATTGATTTAAATAGGCTCCAAGATACTTTCATAGGTCCATTCAGATGGTCTGACCATGCCTTTGTCGAATGCCAAATACGTAAAAAAAAAGAAGTAGAAATTAAACATAGAATTTGGAGGTTGAATAATGCAACTTTATTAGGTGAAATAAATAGAACTGAAGTGAGTGGGGCCATAAAAGAATACTTTCAATTGAATGACAATGGTGAAGTAGATGACTTTATTTTGTGGGATGCATTCAAATCAGTCTTACGAGGTAAATTGCTTGCTATGACTTCTTTCCTAAAACAGGAAAAACAAAAAAAGATAAAAGATTTATTAGCTAAAATTCAAAACTTAGAAACATGACACAAAAGGGCATGTAACAAAAAGATCTATAAAGAATTATTAGCAACCCGCAGGACATTAGATAGCTTGGAAACTACGCAGATTCAAAAGAAGCTTTTATTTTTAAAACAAAAATTTTGGCAAAAAAGTCCTAAAGCACTCCGCTCATTGAAATGGCGATTAAATCGTAAAATAATGGAAAGGACAATTTATTCAATGAAAGATGAATATGGCAAGACGGTCTCTTCAGGGGCTGAGGACAGACTGGCAATCTAAAGCGGAGGCAAAGTGGAGGGAACTGGAGCGGGGGGAAAAACCCACGGAGCTGGCTGTTCACACTGGCCAGAGCAATGCGGATCAGCGGCGATACGGAGCATTCAGACTGCCACGGAGCGTTCAGACTGCTGCATAGCCAGCGCGCGCGGCTCGTGCGCACTGCGGCGCTTTTTTGTTTTCGTTTGATGTTTTTTGCATGTGCGCACATGCGCACATGCGCACATGCACACATACGCACATGCGCACATACGCACATGCACATAACTTTTTGCCGGTGCGTTCATACTTCCTCCGGATGCCTCCCGCTTCTTCCAGTTCACACTGTTTGGAAGCGGGAGGCATCCGGAGGAAGGCCCCTGAACACCGGGAAAAACCGGTGTCCGGGTAAAGCGGAAGCAAAGCGACTGGGAGACGGGTAAGTACGCAACGGAGCCGACGGGCAGATGCGCATGTCTGAACGTGCTCCTTTCCTCCGTTTGCGAAGCATGCCTGCCCCGCTTTACATTGCCAGTCTGTCCTCGACCAGGTATACAAATTGCCAACTGTTTTGCAAAATTTTATGAAAAATTGTATGCAGCTAATTCTACAACTGGTGTAAATTGGGACTTATTTTTTAAAAAATACAAAGTAGATGAGGCACTGTCTGAGCAACATAAAACTTTATTAGAGCAAGAGATTACGAAACAAGAAGTGTTAGAAGCTATTAAGAAATTAAAACCGAATACTGCCCCAGGCTGTGACGGCTTTACGCCGGAATTTTTCAAGGCTTTTTCTAGTGACTTAGTTGAACCTTTGACGAGGATTTGTAATAATATATTGTTAACAGGAGTTCATCCCCCTACATGGGGAGAAGCACATATTGTGACAATCCCCAAAGAAAATAAAGACAAAGAACTTCCAGCCTCCTATAGGCCTATTGCCCTGTTAAATTGTGATTCCAAGATTTTTTCCACCATTTTAGCATTTCGATTAAGAAATATTATTATTGATTATATAAACCCGGACCAGACAGGTTTCATTCCACAACGCTCTATGATGGATAATATTCACAGAACTTTGGATATAATTATACATTGTAAAAATAATAATCTAGAGGCAATTTTATTAACAGTTGACTTAGAAAAAGCCTTTGATAGTATTGATATAAATTACTTAAAACAGTTGCTATTAAAAATGGGTTTTGGTCCTATGTTTTTGAATGCAATAGCATCTATTTACTTTAACCCAACAGCAAAGGTGCGTGTTGGGAACACACTTAGTGAATCTTTTCCTATGCATAGAGACACCCGTCAAGGCTGCCCGATGTCCCCACTTTTGTTTGCTTTGGCAATAGAGCCTTTAGCCTCTGCAATCAGATCTGATCCTAATATTTTTGGAATCCGTACTGGTCCTAAAGTGCATACCATCAGCCTTTATGCCGATGATTTGATTATTTATTTATCCAAACCACAAAGTTCATTATTGGCATTACAGGAGATTTTTAAAGAAATACAATACTTTACTGGTTTGAAAGTAAATGTGGAAAAATCTAGTATTATTCCTATTTTAATCAATAAGAAGCTTGCTAACAACCTACAGGACAAATTTCAATACAAATGGCAGCGCTCTACTTGGAGATGCTTAGGGGTAATGATTCCTGAAAATTTAAATGATTTAGTAAAATGTAACTTTTCTGAGTTAATTAAAGATACTAAAAAGCGATTGAAGAGATGGCATAAGCAAGGCTATTCATGGGCAGATAAGTTAAATATTATTAAGAGTTTTATTCTACCAAAATTTCTTTTTTTATTTAGGGCAATTCCTGTTTTTATTTCTACTAAGGAATTGCTCAGGTGGCAAAAGATCATTAATGAGTTTTTTTGGGATTATAAAAAACCCAGGATTCGTTTTTTCACTTTAAGATATTTAACAAAACAAGGAGGACTTAATTTTCCAGATTTAAAATCTTATTATGAGGCTGCCCGTTTAACACAAATATTAAGAGTACTTTATAGATCGGACAAAATAATATGGAGCTCTATAGAAGAAACAGAAACTAAGGGGCTTTCTCTTACCGAGTGTTATTGGAATCCCCCTGATGGGTCCCAGATTGAGAATATTAAAAATGTTTTTTTGAAAACTTCTTTGATTTTATGGGCAAGATATAAGAATGTTTTTTTGCCAACAGTTTCCCAATTTTCTATTATTACCAATCAAGATTGGTTTATACCTGGGAAAGAAACAAATTATTATAAAGCTTGGGAACTGGCTGGTATTTACCGACTTAGAGATCTTGTAGTTAATGGTAGAATATTTACTAAAGAACAATTAGAGGACAAATTGGGCAGGGCAATCCCTTGGTATCGATATTTTCAAATTAATAATCTGATGCAAAAATTAGTCTTACAAGAAGTATTTTCAAAACCATTAATGGAATTCGAACTTATTTTAAAAAATTATGATGGAGAATTAAAAGGTATTCTTTCCAAATTATATGCATTATTTATACGATGTAAAAAAGAAAAAAAGAGACCAGTTACATAATCAATGGCTTCGAGACGGTATTATAGTTCCTTCATGTTAATGTGTGGGAGGAAATTTGGTCACAACCTAATTTTAATTCAAAGATTTTTAATATTCGTTTTAATACATTTAAAGTAGTAAACAGATGGTATTACACTCCTCAACAGTTCCATAAAATAAATCCCTTGTACTCAGTAAAGTGTTGGAAAAAATGTAGTCAGGTGGGCTCATATGCTCACTGTTGGTGGTTTTGCCCAAAGATTAGAAATTTTTGGACTGAAATTGTAACCCAAATTTTTTTGATCACTGGTTGTGAACTAGAATTTTCTTTTGAGACCATAATTTTGGAAATTGGATTCTCTCTTATTGAGTCAAAAAATACGAAGTGTCAAGTTTCTTTACTTGTAGCGGTAGCACGAATAACTCTTGCTCAATTTTGGAAAAACGAAAAGGTTCCAACTCTTTATGATTGGCAAAATAAACTTTGGGAATATTTTGTATATAGTCGCAATACTGAAAAATCGACAGATTCTTCACAAAAACAATTTCAGGCAACTTGGTTTCCTATTGTAAATTATTTGTCAAATTGCAAAATTGTTCCAAAAAATCCTTTTTATGAAAAATTATTGTTTTTCTAATTATATGATAGTAAATTCTGTAGCCTCTCCGTTATGATAATGCTTCTGTATTTACAACCTCTCTTTTTATAACGGTTTTTGTATTTTTGTTTTTGTGTTTTAATGGTTGATGGTGTTTTGTTAGTTTGTTTATTCTTTTGTATTTGTTAAAAATTTAATAAACATTTATTGGGAAAAAAAAAGATGCAGAATTTATAACCCAGGGCAGGCAAGCAAATTGGAACGGGACAAAATGAGTGCCAAAACCAACAGATAGACAGGGATAACAGCAAAGATAACAGCCGTGAGCTGAACACAGAGAAAACCTGGGGTGAGGTCCAAGTGCAGAAAGGGCCAATGTCATTCTCCCTTCCTCCATTTTATCCTCACAACAATAACACCATGAGGTAGATTAGGCTAAGAGAGAGTTACAGGACCAAAGTCACCCAAAGAGCTTCTGTGGCAGAGTGGAGATTGAAACCTGGGTTTCCAAAGCCCAGCATGACCCTCTAGCTGCACACATACATAAATAAACAATTACACACTAAAAAATACATATAGAGTAATCCAGGATTCACTGTCTGGCTTGACTGAGGTCACAGGCTGCAAGCTAAATGGCCACTAGTCCTTTTGTTCTTGCCCCTCAGCTCACACCCAAGAGCTCATGCTTTGGCCATGCCCAAGATTTATAAGGTATTGTTGTGTATAGATGGACCTTCTTCACCTGCAAATTCTTATCCCAGCAACTCTCCCAGCAACTCTTTCAATTCATCAGGTTTCAGGTGTATTGGATCAAGAGGTCCATTTCTATCCCCCTTATTTCCTATGCAGAGGGGAGGGTGGAATCCCAAACTTTCTCCAGGGCAAATAGTAACCAAAATACTCAATACTAAGCAAAGCAACTATTAGTCAAAAGCCTTACAAATCAGACAGAACCAACAGACCCAAAGAACCAGTGCAGAACCAGGGAATCCCAGCAGAACCACGGGACTGTGTGGCAAGCCTTACACAACAAATGTTAAATCAGAGAATACAAGCCAATGTTGAACAAGAGAATCCAATGAAAACCACAAATCTGGCACAGGGTAACTTGAGCAAAGAACACAATGTTGCAAGGCCAACAAATCCAATTTTAAAGGACATAATCCAAGCCAAACCAACCTAGGCAGCTGATACCAAGCCCTGTCAAGACACACACACAGTAAAAATTACTGTGGGGGGAACAGTCCTGGGAGCCCTAAAACTCTGGTTTCCAGTGTTCCAGGTTACTCCTGAATATTTCTGGGATTTTTCAGGACCTATTTCCTGGTATCTCAAAAAACCCCAGATACCATCCAGATACCTACACACTCTCTCTCTCTCTCTCTCTCTCTCTCACACACACACACACACACACAAACACACACACCAATAAAGTATTTTTGAACATATATTTGGACCAGAAATATCCGAATGTTCATCCATGATGCTGATGCCAAACCTTAGACAAAGTCTGGCCTACTATTCCTGATTGTATATCTATCCTGGAATTCTATTTATCTGTTTTGAGCCATCATTTTATACTTTCATACTTTTCAAATCTATAATAATAGAAGAATATGTCTACCTGTGGCAGGTATAACTCATTAGAAAATGATGCTAGGTGTCTCAAAATTGGCCACCATCATAAGGATGACCATGGGTGTTGCCATGCCAAAAATGAAAGGAATCATACAATGCTGCCTTGAAATATCTCCCGAACATCCCTCTTTTTCCAATTGAAGCCAAGGTTGTCAGTCTGCGGCAGGCATAACTCATCAGAAAATAAAGTTACAAGTTTCAAAATTGGACATCAGCTTCCAGGTCATCATGGGAATTGCAGTGCCAGAAATGAAGGGAATGAGACCCCACATTAGCTCCAGAAAACCACTCCCATGCTATTTGCAATGGAACCTAAGGTTGTTTGTTTATGGCAGGCAAAACTCATCAGAAAATACAGATTTATTCGGTCAATGACCAGTACAAATCAAAAGATCAAAAGTTTTACAATAAACTAAATAGAAGAATTCAAAAGGTCATCCTGCGAACACAACATTTGGAATTTACTAAATTTTAAAATCCATATGTAGGCTTTCCCGACGAATTTTACAAGCTGCTGGAAATTTTTTTGCACAACTAACAGTGGTCTGTCGATTAACACCCAATAAAAGCTTCTTTAAAATAACAACATCAGAACATTAAAATATCAACATCAGAACAGCACGAAAATCTTTTAAGCAATGGGGAAATTATATTTGACCAAATTTCCCAATAAAAACAGCAATAAAACAAAACATGCTCAACTGATTCCACCTCTTTGATATCACAGGGACAGAGTCTCTCCTTCATGGGGATCCTTTGGTATCTGCAGGGGAGAGCTCACCATCTTGACAACGTAAAAGCTCTCCATTGGCTAGGTACCTCCAAAAAGGAGAGATAGGGTGCCAGAGCAACAATGTATCTAAGTTTCTGTGAAATCAAAAAATACAAGAAGCGGGGACCTGCAATAATTATGGGGGGTGGGGGGAGCTCCACATGGAGGAGGAGGAAGCCGCTGCAGGTAAGCCTTCTTCCTTTCTCCCCTGCCCTCCTGTAACCGCTTGATACCAACTAGAGATTCTTCAATGTGTAAACTATATGTGATATCATTTGGGGTATAAGACCTTCTGCCCTTCCTAGTTATGACAGAATACAGCTTTGAAATTGCTGGAGTGCTGAAGCACTAACCAGCCCTTTATTCCCTGTTATGAATTCATTACAGATCTATATACTAATTCTGAGAGGGATTTTTTTCTGTGTGGATATTTATATCTGCCAAAAGGGAGCTAACTCTCCCCCAACAGCTTTTCCTACATAGTCAGGGGCCTTCCTTGGTCTACAGAAAAATCCAAAAAGTTAAAAAAAAAAAAAAAAAAAACTTCAGGGACTGTTGAATTCCCCCCAATACCTTTTGAAATGGTATCAACTCCAGGCATCAACTGTGAGAGATTAGAATGTTCGGGGGAAGGGCAGGCTTTTAACGGTTTCTGCCAGTAAAAGGCAGGGTTTTTACTGGCAGCAGTCTAGGGCTGCCAAATACCACCCCCTGGCCACCGGCAGTGAATCTAGATCCAGGCTGGAAAATCCTGGAGATTTGGGGGTGGAACCTGGGGAGGACAGGGACCTCAGTGAGGTACAATGCCATAAACTCCACCCTCCAAATTATCCATTTTCTCCATGGAGAGTTATCTCTGTACTCTGGAGATGAGCATCCCTACACAGCACCCCCTGTGTGACTTGATACCACCTGATTTGCATAACTTAATTAGGCCCAGCTGCTTTGCTGCTGTTCATCAGCAGCCACCCTATGAAAGCCATTGTGATGTAACAGTTAGAGCTTCAGATTGGGATCTGCAAGACCCAGGTTCAGATCCCCATCTTGCAGTGGAAGCTGACTGGGAGATTTTGGACCAGTCACTTACTTTCAGCCTAACCAACCTCACAGGGTTGTTGTGCAAATAACAAGGAGGAAATAATAATATAAGCTGCTTTAGTCCCCACTGTGGAGAAAGACTGTAATTTTCCTAGGTAGAGGCTGCGGGGGAGGGGGGTGGAGATGGAAAACTGAAGACAGATAAAAGTAGGTTGGCTGTTGGGTGGGAGGGAAATAGGGTTGTCAACTCCAGGTTAAGAAATTCCTGGACATTTGAGAGGTGGATCTTGGGGAGGGTAGGATTTGAGGAGGGACTGCAGACCAGTATAATGCCTAGGGCTGCCAAGTCCCCCGGTAGAGCGGGGGAAACACTGATTTTGAAAGCTTTCCCCCGCTTTTCCAAAATTGGCCACCGGGGGGACAAAATGGCTGCCAGCAGGGGAACCTCGGAGCCTGCCCTGCTGGCCTCTTGAACTTCTTAAAAGGGAAATTTCCCCTTTAAGAGCTAATCGAGCAAGACAGCCCCGCCCAGAGATTAAGGAGGGACTAAGCTCTTTCTACTGAAGGGCTTCCGTGCAAGGTTGCTGCTGGAGTAAACTGCTCGGGTAAGCTGGGGTCTGCGAGCTCTTTTCCTTCTCTGTCTCTCCCCCTCCCCCTCTTTCTTTTTGCTGTCTGTCTGTCCACTGTGGTTTTGTCAAAGGAATAAACTGTCACTTCCAAAGAGGTAAACATCACAAGGAGAGGTTGCCTGTAGAAGGTCTGGGAGTGGGATTGTTTAAAATGTCTTGTCCTGGCTGCTTGGGTCCCCCCAATCCTCATTTCCCTTCTGCAAATAAAAGTTGGGATTCCTCATTTTTATGCCAATTTTCTGTTTCTTTCAACCGTGTGTCTCCCCCCCCCCCCCCCCCGGCAGTAAAAATCTGCATTTTTAAAAGCATTTGTACATCAAGTAACCGGTATTTTAAGTTAGGGATGGATCCAACTAGCTTTTCTGCTGGCGAAAAGGGGAGGACAAAGGTCCTCTTTAGCCACCAAAAAACCTATGCTGGGGGGGGGGGGGGAGAAGTTATGGGACTTACATGGACAACAGCTGGGTGAAACAAGGGCCAGAAATAAAGCCTGGGAATTGGGCAAGAGTAAGTGAAAAAGCTGTCTGTCTGTCTGTCTGTCTCTGTCTCTCTCTGTCCCCATCCAGCAGAGGTCTATCAGTGGCTATTATGAGCCACAAGGTCTAAATGGAACCCTTTGTCTGGGGCAGTGATGCTCTGAATTCTTGGTGCTTGGGGGGGCAACAGTGGGAGGGCTTCTGGAGTTCTGGCCCCGCTGCTGGACCTCCTGAGGGCACCTGGTATTTTTGGCCACTGTTGTGACACAGAGTGTTGTACTGGATGGGCCGATCCACTGTGGCTTCTCTCCTGTTCTTATGATATGAAAATCATATTTAGCACTTGTGTAGCACTTAGGGCTTCATATTCTGCCGAGATGAGGAAGGATTCAGTAGGGCCATTGCTCAGTGATAGAGCATCTGCTTGACATGCAGGAGGTATCAGCCTCTTCAGCTAAAAAAGGATCAGGTAATAGGTGACATTAAAGATCTCAGCCTGAGACCCTGGAGAGCCACTACCAGTCTGAGTAGTCAATACTGACCTTGATGGACCAATGGCCTGATTCAGTATCAGGAAACTTCATGAGTTCATGTGGAAGCATGTGGAAGCAACATCACAGGATGTGACATCACAAAATGATGTCACTTCCTTTCTCCTGGCTCCACCCCCAAAGTCTCCTGGCTCCACCCCCAAAGTCCCCAGATATTTCCCAAGTTGGACTTGGCAGCCCTAATAATGCCATTGACCACTTTTTGGGCCTCCAAACTATCCATTTCCTTCACTTAAACTGCTTTGGAGGGTTGCTGAGGCTGCTTGCCTCCCCAAGCCTCACTGTGCCAATGATCCACCCCCAAATATCCAGGAATTTCCCAACCTGGAGCTGGAAGCCCTAAGGTGAATCGGAGCTGGCAGCCCTAAGGTGAAGCCGCCTTGAGCCAGTTCGTCTGGAAAGGCAGGGTATAAATACAAAAAATAAATAAATAAAATAAATCTCTGCAGCTGAAAGATCCATTGTGATTCCCAGAGCACTGTCACTGCTGCTGTGGGGGGAAAGGAAGCAGGTAGGAGGCTGGGAGAGTAATGGGGGCAGAAAGAGAGAGTGATGGAGTGGGGGAGCAGATACAGTGATGGAGTGGGGGGGCAGAGAGAAAGAGTGATGAGGTGGGAAGAAGAAAACAAAGAGAATGATGACTGGTCAGAAAGAGAGAGGAAGTAACACACATGGAGGAGAGAAAGAGAGTAAGAAAGGGGGCAGAAGGGAGAAAGAGTGTGAGAGAGGTAGGGGGAGAAGGGAGGAAGCAAAGGTGTGAGGAATGGGATAACCATCCTGCAAGTTTCTAGTGGGTCTCCATTTGTATTCATCTAATTCACTGCACTCCGACTGTGTGATTCCAATTCGGCAAAGTGGTCTCACAGGCAGATTTGTGCTTCACTCCCGGCACTGACAGCGAGGACTGCATGGCTCCAAGCCCCTGGGCCCACTAGGCCTTCTCTCCCACCCCCCCCCCCCCCACTGATGGCGAGGCCAGTGTGGCTTCAAGTTGCTGGGCCTGCAACACCTCTTCTCCCACCTGCCCTCCCACCGATGGCGAGGCCCACATGGCTCCAAGCAGCCAGGCCTGCTAGGCCTTCTCTCCCCCCCTGCCCCCCCACCAATGGCAAGGCCCATGATACTCCAAGCCATCAGGCGCCAAGCCTTCTCTCCCTTCTGCACCCCCCACAATGGCGGGGAGGCACAATTCCTACTATTACTTTGGGGGGATTTAAGTATACCCCTATAGTTTTTTCTATTTTTCAGATTTTTCTGCACACCTGGGGATTGCCCCAAGTGTGCGGGAAAATCTCTCTGCCCACCAAGGGCCATCAATGTGCGAATTTAGATATCCACACACACAGCGGACACTTGGCTATTAGTATACAGACAAGCAGAGGGACCCACAATACTTGTGGGGGGAGGACCTCACAGCTGAGGAGGAAGTGGCCACAGGTAAGCTTCCCCTGGGCACTGGTGGTGAGGCCTGGACACCTCCCAGCCACCAGGCCCACTGCCAATCTCCCCCTGGGCTCTGGTAGTGAGGCCTGGATGCCTCCCAGCCACTGAGCCTGCCACCGATCTTCCCCCCAGGCTCTGGTGGCAAGACCAGGATACCTCCCAGCCACCAGGTCTGCTGCCGATCTTCCCCCCTCCCCCAGGTTCAGGCAGCAAGGCCTGGACACCTTCCAGCTGCCGGACCTGCCACTGATCTTCCCCCCTTCCCCGGGCAGTGGTGGTGAGGCCTGGATGCCTCCCAGCCACCAGGCCTGCCGGTGATCTTCTCCCCTCCCCTGGGCTCCAGTGGCAAGGCCTGGATGCCTCCCAGACACCGGGCCCACCACTGATCTTCCCCCCTCCAGGCTCCAGTGGTGAGGCCTGGACGCCTCCCAGCTGCCAGGCCTGCTGTCAATCTCCCCCCCAGTCTCTGGTGGTGATGCCTGGACACCACCCAACCACCGGGCTCCCCGCAGAGTTCCCAGAGCATTCTCTGTGCACGTGCAGGGAATGCTCTTTTACTTTTGGGGGGATTTAAATATCCCTCATATAGTTTTTTTAAGTTTTTTGGATTTTTCTGCACACCTGGGGAGTCCCCCAAGTGTGCAGGGAAATCTCTCTGCCCCCCAAGTGCCCCCAATGTGTGGATTTAGATATCCGCATGCACAGGGGGCACTTGGCTATTAATATATAGATGGGACATTGTTATTATCTCTTTGTTGCTCTACTTGGCTATTAGTATATAGATGGGACATTGTTATTATCTCTTTGTCGCTCTACATAGAACAAACTTTGTCTGACCATTGCTTTTGCTCAGTCATAACCCATTTTCAGAACATTTTCTAAAGAAAATCCTAGATTCTGCAATTTGCAATGGATACCCTGCCCTTCACCCAGGAAAACTGGTAATTACCTTGGAGAACTAAGGGTGTCGGGCCCTGTGGGGAAATTCTGCCATGGGACTTTGCCTCTTTAAGACTATACTGTAGTGGTCTGGGGTGGATCCCACAGGGAACACACATGGTTAGAGGCAGGGTTCACTGAGAAAGGCAGCTTTGAAAGCTGCAAGGCGAAGAGAGCAGTGGAGGAATCAGAGGAGGCGATCAAGGCAAGGCAGTTATCCCTGCTGTGCCCCCTAGCCACTGACTGAGCTGATTCTCCAAAAGGCTGTGAAAATCTTAGCTGGAGGCCCCCGTACATATAGATGTATAGTTCTGAATAAAAAGGAAAATTAGAATTGACATCGCTGGTTGTGGTGACTCATGAAGGGTCATCATCAATGTATGATGCCTTCTTGTCTCTGGCAGGCATCACAGTCAGGGATAAAAGTAAGATGCTAGTTTTCTGCACGCAAGGAGGCATTTTCATCTAGTTTGAAACTGATGCTTCACCTTTGCCATTCCTGCTCAAGGTGCCTTGCAAAACGTATGTTGTTAGAGAGTCCACCTTTAAAAGCATGAAGAAATCCATGTATAACCCACTGAATATAAAGGTTGTGATCACACACACAATTCGCCCCGACATAGGTGCAAATGCCGGGCGGATTAAAGGAGCACGATCAGACGCCAACATCTGGGAAGTGCCCCCCAGCCGTCGGCAACCCGTTTTGCTCTACCACACAAGTGGAGTAAAAAAAACACCTCAGAAAGTCCTGTAGCAAACAGGTTGCTATGGGCCACAGATGGACCTTCCTGCGTCTGAACGCCCCAGCGCGCTCCCATGGTGTCGGGATAGTCTGATCGAGCTATCCCAACTCCATGCCATTGTTTTCCCCCCACTGCAGTATGCACATCAGCGCACCCCCCCCCCCCACATTCCATAGGGAGACCTCAGTGCGGAGGTGTGATTCATCAATTCCTCATGTAAGCTCATCGGGAACAAATGGTTAAAAAAAACCGGACTCACCCACGGTTGCATCTAATCATGCAGTGGCGGGCTGCACCCGCATCTACAAAAGTCCATGTGATTGCGCAACTGCGGGTCAACTTATGTCGGAGGAAATAGCCTTGCTTCCCCCCTGCCCCCGCTTTATATCATGCATGTGACCACCACCAAACATAGATTCAGGTGGGTAGCCATGTTGGTCTGAAGTAGCAGGACAAAGTTTGAGTCCAGGGGCACCTTTAAGACCAACAAAGTATTATTCAAGGTATAAGCTTTCATGTATATGCACACGTCTTCAGATACAATGAAATGGAAATTACCAGTCCATACATATAGGTAGAGGGTGAGCAGTAAATTAGCATACAACGTAATGAAGATGTTAAACAGATGCAAGAACCAAACAGGAATAACAAGCTTAGTTTATATGGTTACCGTTTGTTTGGGTTTATTTCTCTGGTCTGGGGACAGGGGAGATACCCTACACAGCCAATCACCCCACTTCAAAAAAAAAGGATCCTCCGCGCCTGAGAGGAGACGGAGTATAATGGCAGGGTCTCAGTTAATTACTCTCAGCATTCCACAATGAAAAAGTGATTAAGTGATGTCACTGATGTCACAGCCGCCCCCATTGCCCCAATCCTCAACCCTCTCATGGTTTACGAGACTTGGCTTAGCACTGCTTAATACTTCACAGGCCTAAAACTTGAAAAAGTGTACCACAGTCACAGTGGCTATGTGGGTAGTTCAACAAGGAAGAACTGGTTTCTACCCAAATGTTGCCTCAGATTAGGGTTGCCAGCCAAGCACTGGCAACTGGGCAGGACCTGTAGGGATGGGGACATGCAAACAGGCATCACAGCAATGCCGTGATGTCACTTCCAGCCTGAACAGTACTTTTTACTATAGAGTTTTGGTAGAATCCTAGAGCACCACACCAAAGAGCTGATGTAACTTCCTGGTTTGTGTCACAAAACCTATTCCCTCCCCCTATTATTTCCCCAGGGCAGGGAGTGGAAGGGAGCACCCAGGCTTTTATTCCCTCTGCTTGAGGGCTGCCTAGCACTGCAGCAGATAGTTTATTTATTTATGGGATTTCTATCCCACCCTCCCTGCCTTGCAGCCAGCTCAGGGTGGCTACCAACAGATTCATTATACAATAAAAGCAATAAAACATTATCTATAAGACTATACAGTACACAACACAATATACAGTACACAACAGAAGATCACACCCAACTGCTACAGGATGGTGCACCTTCGTCCCCCTTATCTTAGCAGCGTCAAAGATGGTATCCAATTCCAGTCGGTGTAAGATGGTTCAGATTGGCGACTTCTGATGATAGGGCCAGGACTATAAGAATCAAGGCGGCCCCTACTTGAAAGCCTGGTGGAAGAGCTCCGTCTTGCCAGACGGAGAGCCAGTTTGGTGTAGTGGTTAAGTGCACGGACTCTAATCTGGGAGAACCGGGTTGGATTCTCCACTCCTCCATTTGTACCTGGCTGGATGACCTTGGGCAAGCCATAGCTCAGTACCAGCTGTTCTCTCAAGGACAGCTTGGGAAAGAGCTCTCTCAGCCCCAGCTACCTCACAGGGTGTCTGTTGTGGGGAGGGGAAGGGAAAGGAGTTTGTAAGCTGCTCTGAGACTCCAAGTGAGAGAAGGGCGGGGTATAAATCCAATCTCCTCCTCCTCTTCTTCTTCTTGCAGGCCCTGCAGAACTGCAAAAGGTCCCACAGAGCCCTGATGTCATCTGGGAGCTCATTCCACCAGTGCGGGGCCACCACCGAAAAAGCCCTGGCCCTCATAGCAGCCAACCGGGCCTCCCTCGGCCCTGGAAGAACCAGGTGATTTTGGGACCCTGATCGCAAGGCTTGCTGGGGCACATATGGGGAGAGACGGTCCCTCAGGTAGATAGTGGCACAACAGACTCATGTACATAGCCTGTCATCAGTTGGCCCACAGATATGACCTACAATACAGACATCATTTCATACTGTTTTACTCACCTACCTAACTAAGGTTTTTACGGTCTTGCTAGTCTGTATTAATCTAGGCTTTCTGTCTGAATCATCAAACGAGCAGACCATGTCAATACATTTTTTTCTTTTAAAAGCAGCGAATTAGGCCTTGTTGTGTTCCAGCAGGTGATATCTACATCCTGTGGAGTCCTTTAGAACGCACCAACTGGCACATATTTAAATAGATTTTTTTTTAAATCCGCAAGGAACAGAGTGATCTTTAATTTCTCCCCAATGTTTGTTTTTTATGGCCAATTATAACAGAAACTGTTCCCATTATGGCCCTACAATTAACCTTTTTGGGAACCTTACTTTTAGTTCGTCGTAAGCATGCAGCACTTGGAGCTTTAAATAATTGCTGTTATTCCCCATTTAATGTCTTTCTCTTGCTCAAGGTAGTATTGGTGGCGACACCTCGCTATTGGTGTCAATAAAAAGCAAACTTTTATTTTTTTAAGACAGAGACATTATAGCAAGTTGTTTGGGATGTACCCATGTCATTGGACAAGGTAGCGATTTTTTTTTTTGCTAGAAAAGAACATCATCTGAGTGAAACAGCTGATCTTTTAATGTTCCAGTGTGCCACAGAAAGGAGCTTCCCTATGAAGGGAGGCACAGCACTGTTGCAGAGGAAACGTATGATCATTTGGAAGAAGTGTGCTGAGTAAACAAATAGTATGCTGAGGCCGTTCCTCTTTCTTAAGGTTCCTCCATACCCGCGGGTGAGGTACCTCAGTGTTATGAAACACTTTGAACATAAAACTGACACATCCACAGAGTGAAATGTTGACTTTGTTACAAGCGTTCTTACAAGGTTTCAGACTTCATCAGTAGAAGGCCAGGAAACCCTCAGATCCAACATATTTCATCCATGTGATATACCAGGAATTATGATACTACTTTGTGATAGCCACTCTGCTCAGACCCTGACAAATTCTGATTGTCTCATTGGAAGATTTTTTAAAAACTTTCTTGGGTGTTTCATCAAATTTAGAAAATGGTATGTGAGAGGGTTTTTTAATTGCAAAATGTTTTCCTTGTCATGAATAAAGTTATCTCTTTCGTTCATTTTTCATCATTGGTTTCAATGAAAAATGCATTTCAGCGAGGAAAAAGCACACCATTAGGGTATAACTTCTTTGTTTTCTATTCAATTGGGATAATTTTTTAGATACTCTATCATTCACACAAGGGCTCCTCCCTGCTAAAGTTCAAGAAAGTCAGAGAAATATTCTGGGGACAAATAAAGGTAAAGCACATTTCCTGTTGTAACATATTTGTTTCCCAACTGGAAGTCTTCGATAGGACCATTGCTGCAAAATTCCAGGCACATAAGAGAAAGGACTTCAGCTTTATGACCAGTAGAAATTCTAGCTTACCAAATGGACATCTCCATGATGTAAACAGCAATACTGGGCAGACACAGAGAGGCATTTGACACCCCAGGAAAGGAAAAGAAGGTAGATTTATGCAACACATTATATTTGGCTTCCAAAGGAGGAGAATTATGCAGTGAACACAAGAAATGCTTGGCACCCAGAAAAAGTCTGGCAGCTTGGCATGCAGGCACAGAACTTTATACCTGGAACTCCAAGGAAGCATCACAGAGGAGGCAAACGGAGGCATTTGGCATCCCAAGAAAGGTCCATGACATGGCAGAGCCACCACACATGTCTTACGTTAAGCACAATTTATCTCCTCTGCCTCAGTACTCGGACCATGAGCATGAGTGCTCAAAGGAAAACAAGCACTTAAATAATAGTGCTAGGTAGAAATCATGTTTAACAATGTACACAATGCACTGGGTGATAAAAGCACATAAATGGATTATCAGTGTATATTCACTCAGGATGAACAACACAAGAACCCTGGGTACACTGCAAATTATCACAGTAATACACAAAAAGTGACACAAACATACTTCTAGGCAGAGTCAGTTTCTGTCAGTTTCACTTTAGAACTAACACTAAAGAGAATAGGGGATAACCTCAACCTATCTGTACAGTGGCACTCTCACACACTAGCAAAAATAGCAAATCAATCACACTTCCTTTCATGTAGGTCAGGCACCCAGAAGCATGCATTTTACAAAACATGAGGTTCCATGGACACCCAGGCTCTGTGAGAACAGGACAAGCAGGGTCACTGGAGAATGAAATAGATATTTTTTTTAAAAAAGTACAGGCAAATAGTCTCAGTGGAGAGCACACTACAGAGTGAAGAGCTAGTAGGAAAATCTCTTCTGTTACAAAACCTGTTTTATTCTGCTGATTGGAAATATTCCCAGTCAGTTTCATTAGCCTATTATTCATGGGTATTTTCCCTTGCTTTCATTGTGCATGTCTGTTGGGTTTTCTTTGTCATTCTGCATTGATTTCCTCGCTTCCGCACTTTCTGGCCGGTGTTTCCCTGCGGTTTTCTGAGAGTGCTTTTGTGCTGACTTCCCCCTAGTT
Source organism: Lepidodactylus listeri (assembly GCA_029233225.1). Lineage (NCBI taxonomy): Eukaryota > Metazoa > Chordata > Lepidosauria > Squamata > Gekkonidae > Lepidodactylus > Lepidodactylus listeri. Next base: position 103,713,076 of record JARCFY010000008.1, read on the forward strand.
TTGCTTCCAAGCTGAAGGTAATTCAAAAGCATACAGATTCCCTCAGATTCCCCACCCACCCATTTGCTGCCCCTGAAATGTCACTCCCCACCCACATCAATGTCGTTCTGCCCACTCTGCAAATTCTGCCATCCTCCCCCCTTCATCAGTATACAAACCCATTTCCCCCTCATTTTGATTTTTTTGATTTTTTTTTTACAAGCGGCATGAGTCTAGCAAAATGAGACTATCGTTAGTCTTGGATTGCTAAATAAAAAAAGTTAAAACAATGGGGGGAAAGTTTAAAAGGAGATGCATGAGGTTTAGTTCCCTGCTGGTATTGACTTTTTTTTAAAAAAATTGTGTATTTTCATATTTAATATAAACAACAACATAACAATGATGTTATGTAGCAGGTAAAAGTTCAAACAACTTAAACAGCAAACTAAAAACTATTGGTTAAGGCGAAGATATCAGTTGTAACAGTATAATAAACCAAATTTACATGAAATGTATAACATCATAGTATTTACGTGGAACTTTAGAAATTGGTGAGTTGGCACTACTGAAAACATATTCTAAGAAAAGGAACCATTTTGATTGGGAGTCAGAATGTCCGGAGGAGTAATGAAAAGTTGAAACCTTATCTGAGACCTTGTCCATAGAATAAAGTTGCCAGATTTTGGCATATCACTGCGATAGAGTCAAGTGATTTTTACTTTTCCAGGTATTGGCTACTGTTGTCTTTGCTGCAGACATAAAAATTGAAATGAGTTCTTGTATTATTTTGGGGATTTTGGGGTTGTTGCAAAGATCAAGTAAACACAACTCTGGAGTGAGGGGTATATGATACCCTGTGATGTTTCTGATAGCTTTTGAAATTTTTATCCAATTTTTTTTAACCACTGGCCAATACCACCAGCAGTGGATAAAGGACCCATAACCTCCACAGGACCTTTAACATAGCGGTGAGTAGGTTTTTGTAATTTTGTGTAACTTGGCCAGCTTAAGGTACCACCTTGTAAGAACTTTGTAGCTTTGTAGTTGGATGTTCAAGGATTTAGAAGTGATGGATGGAGAGGACCATATTCGTTTGCCAATCTTCATCTTTTAAAGTAGAAGCACAATCTGAATGCCATAAAGCTTGGTAACTAAGTTTTTGATTAGAACATGACATGATAAGATCTGAGTATAGAACTGAAATAGAGTTCTTAAAGTATGTTCTATCTATTTTTAATATTTGCTCAAAAAGAGTCAGTAGCTGGGATAGAGTCGAGGTGGCCTGTGTTGAGTCAATTAAGTGTTTTACCTGGTGATATTCAAGCCAGGGAATAGAGCATTTGTATTGTTGTTCTATATGCATTTTGGAACTTAATTCATTGCCTTGTATTATTTTTAAAAAATGTGTGATGTTGTGTTGTTCCCATGTGCTATAAGCTGACGTTGGACAACCTGGTTTGAACCAAGATTGCCTGGTGAAAGAAGCAATGGGAGAAGTTTTTGGAGCTAGTAATCGTTTTTTCTTGTCCCCTACTGTGAGTGTATTTTAAAAAAAATATATTGTCGGAGACGTCAGATGGTCTGTGTGCTGGGCTTTCCCATAGAATATTTTGAAAGGATGTTTTGTTAAAATAAGAGCTTTCTATTGTTTTCCGATCTGTTTGAAAAGATTGATTGTGTTGTGTAATTAGACCTAACAAGGTTGTCACCTCATGGTATACTTTTAGGTCTGGAAGAGCCAGACCTCCATGTTTGATAGGTCGTGTCAGGGTTTTAAAGCTAACTCTTGGTGGAGTTTTGATCCAAATAAATTTCGTGAATGATTTCTGCCAATGTTTGAATAGATTAGTAGGAAAGGTAATAGGAATTGTTCGGAATAGAAATAAAAATTTTGGGAAGATAAATGTTTTATCTGTATCTTTTCCATCCATGATGACATCGAGGAGTTCCTATGGGAGGATAGGTCTTCTGTTGTTTTGCTAAGAGGCACAAAGTTGTATTTGATGATGTCTGCTAAATGTATTGGGATGCCTATGCCCAAATGATGCCACAATTTGGTTACCCAACCAGGGGTCCTTTCGAGCAGGAGCTCAGGGAAGCGCAGCTCTGGGAGTTGGTGCCAGCCCCCCACCCCCGTGGGGGAATGCCTGCTTGTGTCATGGCTGCAGTAAAATGACCCCGCCCCCTGGAAAGGTCCTTGTTCCTCCGACCAGCCTTCTGAAGGCTTCAGCCACCACTGAAGCTATCCTCCCAGAATAGTGGTATTTCTGAGGCTTGGATTAGTAGCTGTCCCCTCTCTGCCAGCTCTTTCTTTCTTTCTTTCTTTCTTTCTGTCTGTCTGTCTGTCTGTCTGTCTGTCTGTCTGTCTGTCTGTCTCTCTTTTTTGCCTTCTGACATACTTCTGGTGATGTCAGGTGGTTTCTGCAGTAGAAGAGATTCAGCTGTTAAAAGACGCTAGAACAGGAGGTTTAGCATATGCAAATAAGTTAGGCTAATGAGTTATGCTAATGAGCTCCTGCACCTCTTTTTCTATGAAATGACCCCTGTACCCAACTAGAGTTATAATTGTGCTTAATGTAGTCTCTTTGTGCTTTTGTCAATGCAATTGGACAGAGCTGGGTTTTGGTAGGGTAAGCTTTCAAACCTGAGATGGTTCCAAAGGAACCTAAGGGTTTTTCAAGTGCAGGTAATGTACCTTCAGGTTTAGTTGCCAGCACTGCCATATCATCAGCAAAAAGACTGATTTTGGTTTGTTGTTCTCCTATTGCTATTCCATTTATTCCTGGATGTGGTCTAATGACCTGTGCTAAGGGCTCTATTGCAATAGCAAATAGAAGAGGGGACAACAGGCACCCTTGCTGTGTCCCTCTGGATAGGCTGAAAGGTTCTGAATTGTGTCCGTTAATCCTAAATTGTGCTCTGGAGAGTGATATAGTGTGTGGATGGCCCTTTTAAAGTTGTTTCCAAAGTCCAGAAGTTCAAGGACCTGTTCTAAGTAGCATGGTTCCACCTTGTCAAAAGCTTTTTCTATGTCGATGGAAAGAATAAAAGACAAATCTATCTGTCTATGACAACAATACTGCATGGTGTTTAAAATTTGCCTTGTATTATCGGATATATCCCTATTCTGAATAAATCTTGACTGATCAGAGTGAATTAATGTGTGGTAATCTTGTTTAGTCTGGCTGTTAGAATTGCAGTAAATATAATCTGTGTTAAGCAGAGATGTAGGCCTATAGGAACTAGGGTCAGTTGGGTCTCATCTTGAAAGAGGGATTGGAGAGGAGGCAAATGGCAGTGTCCCCAGTGCAAAAAAAAAAAGATTTTAGTACTGCATGCAAACAAAATATGGGAAGGGGGGTCATTAGCATGGAATGAAATTGACATGAGATGTAAAGAGAGAAACACTGGGAAGGGAAGCCTAAAGCTTTGAAAGCATTTTTCCCTTTAATGCTTTAGTGAACAAAGTTTTTGGGGGGACTATTTTGGCAGTATCTGGAAGCCAAACATTAAAATGGCAGCTGAACCATATGAACCTTCTGTGAACCATCGAACTTAAGAATCACCTGGGATTGATCTATTTGAAGGAAGAGTGCAATTCACACAGGACAGGCTTTAAAAAACTGTCAAGATCACAACCAGTCTGCAGGGTCAAATTAGAGAATCACAAAGATAAACCCACACAAATTTGCAAGGAAGGGCAGAAAATTAGTATTACTATGCAGCTGCACTAGGTCATCAGCGAAAATAACCCCATTTTTCCCAGTTTAGTGGCATGAGACTAAAAAAGCTCTCCAGAGCTTCTGCCAGAGGACTCCTCCCCAAACAAATTGCAGCCCTCTGCAGAGCATGGTGGAGTTGCAGCTGACTTTGTACAGGAACAGACACACACACACACACACACACACAAATGTTGCTAATGATCACAGCTTGCAGTGTCAGTGTCAGTGGGTTCTACTGTGTATGCTGTACACTCAACATGTCCCCCCCCCTTATTATGGGATTATGTGACTCCCATTTTTCACAGTGGCCGACAACACAGCAGAGAATCCCCTAGTGCTTCGCAATATGGGAAATGGGGCTTTGCAGCTGCTTGTCAGTTTCAAATAAAGTCTTGCCAATTTCAACATCGGGTTTCTCCCCTTTGCTTGCATTCCTTTCTGTTCCCATTCATTCAACAAACAAATGCTAAAATGCACATGCAAAAACTGAACTAGGATTTAAATGGAAGGTGCTTGTTGGACACTACTGCACAGCTGTGATAGGGTAATTGTGTAAATTTTTTTAAAAAAAACTTTGGACACCACTCCTCACATGTCACAAGTGAAGTTCCTCCCCAATTTAGGAAAGTGTGTCTTTTTATTGTAGCTGCAGAATAAATACACCAGAGGACAAAGAATGGTGCATAAGGTGAGCACAGAATCCAAAGTCAAGACTTACTGATTTGTAGGACAATACAAGGCTTACTGATTGGAAAATCTGAAGCAAGATATATGTGTGTGATGGGCCATTGTCTTCTGACATCCTCCACCCCAGTCTGCCCTCAGCTTGAACTCTCTAAATCAAGAACCCAGACATCAGAATAATGAAAATTAACCAATGCTGTTCACATTTATATCCATCTTTTATTTTAGTAATGGCAGTAAAGAAAGGAGCTTTTTGTTATTGTTTTTCATTACAACAACAACAAATACCTTTTATTGGCATAAATATTGTTTTTCATTAATTAAGTAAATACACATCCTAACCAATGTTCCCTCGAAGCTATGGAGTCCTCTGAGCAAAAATTCAACTTTGTGAGCTGCTAGCATTAAAGTTGCGAGTGAGTGATTTGGCTACTGCATAAATTAGTTTGCTCTGGAGCCCTCCTTCCTGAGAGAAGACAAAAATGTGTGAGCCGGAGGCTAAAAAACTGTGAGCTAGCTCATACTGACTCAGCTTAGAGGGCACACTGATCCTAACAGGAAACTGAATTTACCTCAAAACTGTACATCTGTCAAAATGCAGCAACTTAACAAGGTCAGATAAAGCCTTCTTGAAACCAGTTGCTTCCTTCAAGTTTCTTTAATGTTTGTGGGAACCTCCGGATTCACCTTAAAATGTTACACTCAGTGAAATTCAGCAGTAACTCTAGCTTAGAGTTTGGTGCAGGCCATCCACTTCTTCAAAGAGTTATTCTTATCTGGCTACAAACAGGCCTCAAAGCCAGTGTGGTGTAATGGTTAGACTACTGGGCTAGGACGTGGGAGAGACAGGCTCAGATCCCCTCTCTGCCATGGAAGCTTGTCCAGAGTCCTTGGACCCGTCATACACTCTCAGGCTAACCTACCTCACAGGTTGTCAGGAGGATAAAATGGAGGTGAGGAGAACAATGTAAGCTTCTTTGAGTCCCCACTGGGGGGAAAGTCAGGGTATAAATGAAGTAAATAAATAAATAAACCAAATAAACCTAACACTAAGGAGCTGGCTGACGGCCACCTGGCACAAGACTCTCACTGACTGTATCCTGGAGATCTGTGTATCAGATATAACTATATAGGTTGCATTGGATCAAGGGCTGTTTTTATGTATATACCCCAGTGAGCACTTCGGTCGGGGTTGTGTCATCGACTTTGTGTCCCAGGCCCCAGGGAGGCCAAGCTTGCTGGGACCAGGGCCAGGGCCTTTTCGGTGGCGGCTCCAACATGGTGGAACGAGCTCCCGGAGGAGATCAGGACCCTGCGGGACTTAATGCAGTTCCACAGGGCCTGCCAGACGGAGCTCTTCCTCCAGGCCTTTAACTAATAATAACAGCAGCAATATCTACCACCAATAATAACAGCAGCAATATCTACCGTAGTAACATCTATAATGTGAGCCGGCCCTGAATGCAGTCCAGACCTGATGGTTATGGTTGGTAGGTCCCTGACCTGATAGGAAGCCATCTGATTAGTAAGATTGGAAGCACTTTATTGGAAATTGGAATGCACTTTATTGGAAATTTATTGTGACATATCTGTAACCTTGGAATTTTATTGTTATTGTTGATTTTAAATCTGTTTTATGATGTTTTGACTGGCATTGTGCCCTTGTAAGCCGCCCTGAGCCCGCTTGCGGGGAGGGTGGGGTATAAAAATAAAGATAAATAAAGATAAAATAAAATAAATGTTTCACATGTGGCTTTTTTTGGTGGGAGGGAGCTTCGATTAAAATGTTGCCTATTTGGTAGGCAATACTGCATTAAAGGTTACGCATCACTACCCTAACCCTTTAATGTCGCTTCATGCCCTAACCCATCTTTTAATGTTGTTTCACAGTCTAAACCCCCTAGGCTAGAGACATTACCTCAGTAAAGGGAGTGGACACCCGGGCCTTGGAACAAGAGATTGCTCTTGCAGTATTAGCTCTGAGTAATCCCCAGAAAAAGATATAACCTGTTATGCTGGAAGTGTAAGCGTGAAATAGGAAGCTATTACTATTCAATACAGAACTGTTCAGTTGCAAAGATACTTTGGCTAAATATTAGGTGTACTATCACAAAATTAGTACAACATATGTGAATTTGAGGCCTGTGATGTTCTCATTAAGTTGCACAAAGAATTTACCTACCAAGAACCAACAATGCAGTCCTATACAGATTTAGTCCATTGTAAACCTACTGGTTTCAGAGGGCTTAGGCTGGCGAAACTCTGCATAGGACTGCACTGTTAATATCCTTGGAAAATGAGACTTGGAGACTTAGAAAATCAGATTTATTAACTTTCTAGATTAACACACAATGTAGGAACTAAGAAGAATGGAAGATCATCACAGACAAACCAGTTTAGAGAAAACTGGAGATTGTTTATCGCGTATTGGAAAAGTCAGGTGCAATTTGGTATCGTATATAATTAAATTTAATGGATTTCTAAATATGATTGAAAATCAAGAGACCATAAAGAAGAGTATTCTTAATGGATAACTCATCAGTTACAATATAACCAACACCAGAGTCAAAACCCATGAAACACTGCAAACAAATTATTTAAACCCCCCCATCAAATTTTAAAGACAAGATATTCTACACCCAGGTAAATGGCTTCCTAGTTGGAGGGCAATAAATGAACGGGGGGGAGGGGGAATCTGTTACATACTTATTGAAGTGACTTTGAAAAATTCCAGATCCATATTTTTCAAGCATGAAATATGATTCTAAACAGGGTAAAATTAATGTAAAATTAATGTAAAATAATCCTTCTAATATAGTGAATGTTTTCCTGTTTTAACTATAAAATACAATATGTAGGAAGACAACACTTTTCATCACAAATCATAAAAGTATTGAAAATCATGGTGGCATTAAAATTAACTTAAGGGGTAGTGTATGAGGAACATATGAGATATAATGTTGAATGTGTATATGTATCTAATAATTTGCAGGGACTGGAAAAACCATAATACCATAATAATCTGAGACAGTGTAACTGAAATTTACACTATGTAAATGACAAGAGGTGCTAAGGAAGAGTATTGTGTGTTGGGGGTAAGGGGGGGTCTAATTCATATGGATGGTGGTAGAAATATCGCTGATATTATACTGCTTGTATTTCTACAAATGCATTCCATATTGAATCACGTGACCTGAATGCCCCTTTTATTGTAAACCATTTTCCCCTAAATTTTGATCCATCTTCCAAGTTGCCTTTTACAATTTTTTTTCATCATCTACCAGGCCTTTAGAGAGGACTCCCCTTAACAGTCATTTCCCCCATTTCCTCATTCATAACAGAAACAGTCTCCTGGTCCTATAAACCTTTAGCTGCTGTACGTAAATGCTTTATAGACTCTTCCACTGAACCTGAAGAAGAAAGACAATGGGATCCCTTCAAATTTACAGTGTGTTTCCCAAAATCCCGGGAGCGAGGATGGGGAAAAGAGATGGTACTGGCTTACTATTAAATTTTCCTAGAGACCGATAACAAATGCTAAGCTGTCATATGTGTTTGTGTGTGCATGTTAGGGTTGCCAGCCTCCAGGTGGGGTCTGGGGATCTCCCGCTTTTACAACTGATCTCCAGCTGACAGAAATCAGCTCCCCTGGAGAAAATGGCTGCTTTGAAGGGTCAACTCTATAGCATTGTACTATGCTGAGGCCCCTCCCCTCCCCAAATCCTGCCCTCTCCTGGTTCTACCCCCAAAGTCTCCAGGTATTGCTCAACCTGGACTTGGCAACCCTAGTGCATGTATGTGCACACACATGCACGCTATACGGCAGGGCTTGAGAAATTTTCTTTGCTTTTAGGAGCCAGACTCCTTTTTTCAGCCTTTTAAGATTTTCATGTTTTAATGACCAAATTTTCAACTGATTGCTACTATAAAACCTAATCCCAATGTCTTCACAGTTTCTCAAAGGTATATTAAAACCTGCGGGGGGAAAGGTTGTATTACATAAATATAGGGGTAACTCTGGTTTTCATCACCGTCACAGAAAGATAACCTCTAACCCAAACCTAACTTTCTCCTCAGTTTCTCACAGTTCCTTTATCCCTTTAAAAAGGGAACTTCTCTCTTTTTCAATCAGTGGGAAATCTGGTTTGTACTTGCTTGAAGTGAACTCGGCTTAAAGTGTCTTAGAGCCAGTTTGGACACACTTTAATGAAAAAGACTCACACAAAGAAACCACAGGCATCATCATTTAAGCAATATCAAATTAGCATAACATATGTTAAGGAAACAAGTGATGTTGCGCTGAGAATTACTGGGAGATACTGCAACAAAATCATGGCTGAAAATGCAAGGCAACACAATGCAATGTCGAGGTGTGATGGCGACCTGGTACCTGGGATTTGTTGAGCCCTCTTATATGGAATCTGAGACTACTAACCGGTATATGTGACTTGTAGCTAAAATTGGCCTCCATGCCAGAGGACTGGAAAGTGGCAAACGTCCTGGAACAAAGGGAAGGCCCTTTCAGACTCCTATACAAAGCCCTGGGGAAAAGCCTTGGCCATACACAGCAATCACCTTGCAGTGGGACCGTGCAACAAATGGTGCCGCAAAAAGGAAGACCTGACAAGTTGCCTTGGGAAAAGCCTTAGCCATGCACAGCAATCTTCTTGTCAGCAGGGTGAGTGAAAGGGGATAGCCCTGGAGCCCTGGAACAAATGGAGGATCCCCCAAATCCCAAATGCTCTGTCGTGTCCCCGCAAGCTGTGGCTTGCAGCCAGTGTCTGAAGGACACATGGGAAGTCTGAGTAGGACATGACTGTATGCAGCCATGCAGATTAGCAATCCACAATGGATGCACCGGTAGACAGAACATGAGCAGCAATCATCTTGCCAGCAATGCAAGTGAAAGAGGATAGCTCTGGAGCCATGGAGCAAAGAGAAGGGCCCCCCCCAGACTCCTGAATGCAATATGCTGTGCCCCCCCAGGCTCTGGCTTGCAGCCAGTATAAGAAGGACAGATAGAAAGGCAGACTAGGATTGGACTGGACATGGCCACGCAGATTTGTGATCTAATCCAATCACCCCAGAAGTACTGGACATGCACAGCAACCATCTCAGCAGTAGTGCATGTGAGAGGGGATAGCTCTGTAGCCATGGAACAAAAGGAAGACCCCCCCCCAGACTCCTGAATGAAGCCCTGGGAAAGGCCATGCAGAGCATCACCAGCGATGCAAGAGAAAGGCCAGTTTTAAGTCCAAAGAGGGCCCCCCACCCCCACGTGTACAATGACATCACTGGTGCAGCAGCAACTCGAATCTGCTGCCAACATCCTTTACCCAAGAAGGATCAGTGATGTGCCCCAATAAACCTAATTATGGGACAAGTGACAGGCTGCTTCCAGGGCCCTGAGTCCAGGGCCCTGAACATGCAATGATGTCTGTGGACATTGTAGCTCATGGACCTGGGAAGGACTGGACATGAACATCAACCATCTCATTGGTGGGGTGATAGGTTAAAACTGGCTCTTGAGCCTTTAAACAAATGGGAGGGGGCCCCAGTCGCAAATGCACAATGTCATGCCCACCTCACTCACTCCAGGCTGTGGCCTGCAGCCAGCATCAGGACAGAGTGAAAGGGGAACAAGGGTGGTCATCCCGGAGTTTTGACAGGGCCTACCACTTGAGACATGACCACCCAGCCACAGATTCTGCAGCTGTGCCTGGAGCACACCCATCTATGGGCAAAAACTCTTCTATGCGGCAAAAAAGTGTAAACAAGCATCACAGTGGAAGGGCCACCCCTCAGGTCTAGAAAGACAGCTTTTGAGGAACAGAGAGGTAAAAATGGGCATCCTCAGAGGGTCGATGGGGCCTTCCCCTGTCCCCCAGCTTAACCAACACCCCAGTCAGACTCCATGAGAAAGAAAAGCATGCCCCAAATGCTCTTGGGCCCTCTCAGACCCAAGCACCAGGATGCTCTGGTCATAGGCCGCCCCTGTGAACTGTTAGTGAAAAAAATTGTGTGGATTATATCTCACCTGTTGTGAGTTTTGGAAAAGCAATGGAAAGTTTAACTCAAACAGGCTTGCCTGTACAGGTCAATGATTCTTGAGGTAGAAGTTTGCTGAGGTGGATGCTGTTCCATCAATAGGCAGGTGCTGTGCTATGAAGTAAATGTAGGTTCATGAGGTAGGTGTTGTGCTATGATGTAGGTGTTGGTTCATAAGGTTTGAGGCAGGTGTTTTTTAACAAGGTAGAAGTGGTTCAGATTCTGTAAGGGGCCAACCCACCCCCACCCAGCAGAGTTGGCCATCTTTCCACCCAAGTACCCAGGACACAACCCACAGGCTGCATGCCAATCACCCAAAGAAGGGGAGGGAGGGGGAAATACACAGGGGGGACAATGGGGGGCCTGAATATTAGTCCGCCAGTTCCAGAGCAAGGTGGCCCAACAGGGGGAGGTTGACATTCAGGAAGGACAACTCGTCCAACTTGGCCATGTCTAGGAGAAAGCAGGGGAGGTTGTAGATGTCTCCTGGCTGGAAGAATACCCACTCACTGTGGACACTGGTGGGAAGGCATGAGAGGAGATCCATGACCATACAAGAGAGATCAGTGTCTGAGGTCCCTCTGGGCACTGGGCAATTCAGAAACGTTATAGTTCAAGCAAGGCAAAGGGAAGGCACAAACCGGTATAACATGGTCAGAATTCAGTCCTTAGGTCATACATGGAGTCTGAGGGTTGTCACTAGAGCAGGTCCGAGACAAAGAGAGGTTCAAGGCAGGTCCATAAGTTGAAGTCCAGAAACAGTCTGATGGGTCACAGAAGTAAGGTAGAGACAGGATCAGCGGTGGCAGGGTCAGAAGTAGTTTGACCCATTGCTTCCACAGCTGGTGTATCTTTCTCTCCATCCTTTATAGCTGAGACACTCGTTTCACAGCTGGGCTGCATCTGGCCCATGCATGCATGCTCCTCCTTACTAAATAGATCCAGATGTCTCTAGGCTGCTAAATGCACACTCCATCTTCTTTCCAGTATTTCATGCCTGATCCTCCTTCATCTGCACTCCAGCAGCTCTGGAGATGGAGGAGGCAAGGTGGGTGGTGGGACGCTATCTGATCTTGATTCATGGGTCTGGAAAGTCAGGACACTGCTATAGGACAGTAGCTCCTTATCTGGAAAAGTAGCAGTAACTTCTGGCGGCAAGCTGTCTGAAGCTGATAGTGGGTATGGGCCTGCTTCAGTTGCTCCTTCCCCTTCCACCAAGCTCTCTGCTTTGTTGGGGCTGACTGTGTCTGGCTGATCCATGACAGTTGGACCAGATGACGAGCTTGTACAACTAGTAAGTACTCCAAGGGATTGAAGCTGGCAGGCTCAGGGGATTTGGTATGGTATTCTCAGACCATTACCTCAGGGAATCCTCTGCCATAGCAGGCTTGGCCTCCCTCGCACTGTTGCTGACTTCCCACTTCGCCAACCCCACAACTACCAGTAGTGGGGCTTCTGTTTCACCTGCCTCTTAGAAGGGTGTGCATCCTCCTCCTCCTCCCCAGCTTCTTCCCCCTGCTGTTTCCTCTGGCCATGTTTGCTGGCCTAAAACCTGGACAGTTTCAAGAGGCATGGACAACTTCATAGATAAACATATGGAGCAGAGGTCCATCAGTGGCTATTAGCCACAAAGTATAGATAGGAACTCTCAGTCTGGGGCAAGTGATGCTCTGTATTCTTGGTGCTTAGGGAGGGGCAGTGGGAGGGCTTCCAGTGTACTGGCTACACTGTTGGACCTCCTAAGGGCACCTGGTGCTTCTGGCCATTGTGTGACAGAGTGTTGGACTGGATGGGCCACTGGCCTGATCCAATATTGGCTTCTCTTATGTTCTTAAACCTCCACACCTCTCTGCAGAGCTCGCTCTTCCAGTCCATGAGTTCTATTACAGAGAGTGATGCTGCTGTGAATCCACGGGTCACACACAGGCCAGCCGATACTTCTCTACCTTGCAGAGAAAATGAAACCTGGTGTTGATGCCTGCCTGCAACCTCTCTGCCAAGGCCCAGACCTGCAGCCATCCTCTTAGGGCCCAGCTGCAGTGTGGAGGCCAGCACCTGGTCCAGCCCTCAGATCAGGGGGATGACTTGCTCCAGGCTAGCCACATGAGCGCAGAGCATGTCGGTGGTGCCCAGGAAGGGCTTGAGGACCTGCACCATTTGGGAGAGGGTCAGCCAGTCACTGGAGCTGGTGCTGAGCTCCTCTTCCCCATGCAGGATGGTCACGGAGGAGACGGCATCCTGCCCCACACTCTTCTGCTCCACCAAACATGCAATTATGGCATTGGTGGAGTTCCAGCAGGTGTCCATGTCCTGGATGAGGTCATCCGCCTCCCCCTGCCTGTCATGCAGTGGATGTGCAAACTTGATGCGGCATAAAAAGTGGGTGGCTAGGAGCTGGCAGTTCTCCAACAGGGACCTAAGCTTTAGGGTGGCAGCATCCCAGGTGGGCTTGACAGTGATCCTAAGCCCCAGAGCATCCCTCACCACCAGGTGAAGTGTGTGCACCAGGCAGAGGATGCCCTTGAGGCACACAGCCCTCACCGCTGCCTGAACGTTGACATTGGTGTCTGTGACCATATAAACACAGGCTATGTTTCTGCCACCCAACCACTCTCTCAGTTTATTCTGAATTGTGGTGGTGATGTTTGCCATTGTGTGGTTTGCATGTATTCCTTGTGCATGGATTAGAACCATCTTGCAGTCAAATTGCAGGACTGTCCCCTCCTGGGGCCTGGACCCAACAATCCGGACCGAGAGGTCCTCCGGTTGCCACCAGTGGGTAGTGATGGAGAGGTAGCCATGCTGCTGGCTGCTCCAGAGGTCTGCCGTGAAGTGGACGGAGCAGCTTTGCACTCCAGACAGAGCAGTGCATGGCAGGCGAGATTTGCCAGCTCATGGTCCTCCTTGAGGGGACAGAATACAAGGAAGTTTAAACTGCCTGTTGCCGTGGAGTATAAATGATCAACGCCAGGTTGTCTGGGAAATGTATCCATTTCACAAACTGCCAGGAGGTTTGTGAAATGTCTGTGATGGGCATGTTTCCACAAACAAGGCTTTACGAACCACGAACCAGCCAAAGTTCATAACGAACTTTAGTTTGTGAGCCAGTTTGTGCCAATCCCTAATGTAGCACCCCAAGCAACCAAGGAGGCTACTGTAGACAGCTTCTTTTACTTGGGTTCTTTGCTCCGCTCAAGGATACCTAGAATACAAAATCTCTTTTGCGTGTAAAAAGGCACACTTTCAAACCAGCTAATAAGTTTTATGGGATGGAGCACCATGTCAGGAAAACAGAGGACTAGAAGACCAAATTGCTAGTTCCCTCTTAAAAATACATTGCAAAATGTTGAATTCATGATAAGTATTAGAGAAGTAATCTTCTGAACTTCTTAGGATGGTTAAAACAGCAATGCCTTGTTTTCCTAAATTACACAAAGACATAATCATGCTTCAGTTTATGCAGGGAGCCATATCTGAAGACTATTCCTGGGTACTGATCTATACCAGTTTGGTGCAGTGGTTAAGTGCGTGGAATCTAGTCTAGGAGAACCGGGTTTGATTCCCCACTCCTCCACTTGCACCTGCTGGATGATCTTGGGCAAGCCATAGCTTTGGCACAGCTGTTCTCTCAAGGACGGTTGTCTCAGAGGTCTCTCAGCCCCACCTACATCACAAGGGTGTCTGTTGTGGGGAGAGGGAGGGAAAGGAGATTGTAAGCCGCTCTGAGACTCCTTTGGGTGGTGAAGGGGAGGGTATAAATCCAATCTCTTCTGCTCTTCTTCTTCTAATGAAGATCTACTTCATTAACTGAAAGTACTACACTGTCTGAGAAAGAGTAAGCCTGGACAGCCAAAATTCCCCAGGGACTCCAGAAGTAGAACCATCAGGCTTGGCGTCTGAAAATGAGATTTTGCTTAATGAGCTACTGCAGAATGGGCATGTTAAAGTCTTACAGCTCTCCTCGAGAGCAAAGGGATACGTGATATTGGCTCCTGAAATGGGGATTCATTTATTTAAGTATTGCTGTGTCCACTGTTCCCTCTAAGCTGAGTTAGTGTGAGCTAACCCACAGTTTTTTAGCCTCCGGCTCACACATTTTTTGCCTTAGCTCAGGAAGGTTGGCTCCAGAACACACTGATCTAGGCAGCAGCCAAAGCGTTCGCTCACAACTTTAATGCTGGTAGCTCACAAAGCAGGATTTTTGCTCACAAGACTCCAGATCTTAGAGGGAACATTGGCTGTGTCACTTTTCTCACCACTGAGAACCTTCCCCCTTAAAAAAAAAAAGGAAATCAAACAAAGAAGAGAAAATATACAACACAAACTTCTGGGCTGATCCTAGATCCACGGGGCACTGGATCGTGTCCATAAACTAAAGGGTAAGAGCCAGGGGGGAAAAAGTCCTTTGGTTCTTGCTGTACAGGTTACACCTCTGGCTTTGTCCAGAAAGCATAGGCGTAGAGTACGGAGGGGCGCGAGGGCTTGAGCCACCCCCAAAATTTCCCGGGGGGGCTCAGCCCCCCCCCCCCGGGAAAACGGAGCGCCTGCCGCTGCGCCTCCCTGGGTCCTTCCGAGGCCCGGCGGCCACTCCTGGAGAGGGAAGGGGTGGCGGGGGGAGAGAGAGGCACCAGCAGCAGCGGCTGGCAGGCCTCGGAAGGGCCCGGGGAGGTGGGGCAGTTTCCCGGGGGGAAAGAACATCGTCCGAGCGAGCATGCGCGCTTTGCACACGTGCTAAGGAGCCCCCACTGGATTTCCAGAACTCTACGCCCCTGCCAGAAAGTACCTGTAAACAGGAAGGAATTCAGAAGCTTAGTCTGAACATTATGCAGCTCAGAGAGAAGTTCCCAAACTTCCCCTCCCCCTTCTTACACAAAACAACTTTTGTGATCTTCTGCCTTGCCTGGCCAACTAAACAGTACCTTTTGCTTGCTGAAGCTTGGAGTATACTTCTAACTCAGCTCAGGAGACCTGAGTCCCTAAAACATCATTATAGGCCTGGCATAAATGTGTCTTTCAATAAGCCTCCAAAAGATGCCGGATTTAGGAACAGTTTCATCTAGGGGATGACATGGAGATTCCTGGACAGTCTCTATGAAGCAGGTGAAGATGAGACCTGACTGGTGGGCAGAAGGGAGACAGAGAAGACCTGGACGATTGGGAGAAGTCAACACCTGAGCAAGGGTGGTCTTCAGCTGGAACAGAAATGCAATTGTCTTGAAGAGAGTGCAAACTTATAGTAGTGGTTAACTGACCTGGTAGTGGTTAAGTAACTGACATGAAGAAGAATTTCTAGCCCTCACCACCAAACATCTTACCAAGACTGGGTTCACACATAGGCCTCCCATTTAATTTCTTGGGGCTGAGAATTATCTGCCTCTAGCTCCAATTTCCTACCCCTGAGGAATTGAAGGACAGGAAAAAAAGTGGCTCCGTATAGTGAGAGTCTAGGCTAGAGGTGTCGAACTCATTTGTTACAAGGGCCAAATCTGACATAAATGTCACTATGTTGAGCCACTATGTTGAGCCAGGCCACGTGTGCCATAAAATGTAAAATGTAAAATGAGGTACAGGAGATATAAATAATTTATAAAAATTATTTCAGATGCTGAATGGCAATGGCAAGCTTGATTGGATTAGGTGTGATATGCAGAAGGGTAGTGGCATGAAGAGTTGGACTTGACTGTGTGACTGAACAACAACAACAACAAGTAGGCATGAAGATATCAGCATTAGTAATAAAATAGGAAACCTAGGTCTCAATTTGCTCCAGGAGGATTCAGTCCAGGAGGATGCAAAGAAAACATAACTCTGAAGATATGAGCAGTGACTTACAAGAGCTCATACCCTACTAATGCCTGCTTTCTCATTTGGCATCTGAAATCACTTCACTCAGATGGACTCACATTCTAGCTGTATCTGAAGAAGTGAGCAGTGAATCATGAAAGCTCATGCCCCGCCACAAATTTTGTTAATCATTAAGGTGCTACTGGAGTCTTGCTCCCTTCCACTAATGAAGATTGTTAGGCTTTCTTTCTTTCTTTCTTTCTTCTTTCTCCCTCCCTCCCTCCCTCCCTCCCTCCCTTCCTTCCTTCCTTCCTTCTTGTTGAACTGGAAAGGAGGATCTGTCCAAGTGAAATAAGGTATGGATTTCAGACTGGACAAAATCCACTCAGTGCTAATGATGATCATGAAACAGTTAAAAAGCAAGGTTTAATGTAAAGAAAGGGAGCCAGTGAGGTGGGAGGGGAGAGAGGGAGACCATGTGTTGAACTGGAATATATGGAATCATAAATGTGTTTTTAAATACTTATCCCAGATAGGCACAGACAAATCTAATTTAAAAAACTTCTCAGAATAATCCAAAACAATTTCCCTTTAGTTCCCCTTATCTCAAATGGTGGTCTACCCTGATGAAGGAGCCTGAGGGTCCATTAGGCCCACGGAGCCTAATGGACCCTCAGCAGTTTCTGGCGGCTCCGTGGGATCCCAGGCCTCCCAGTGACTCATTAGATGGATTAGTCGAGGACTGGCATGGCCGGCTCTCGGCGGCCATCGATGAGATTGCTCCCCGACGCCCTCTGCGCCCTCGCTCGAAGCTGGCTCCCTGGTTTACCGAAGAGCTGAGGCTGATGAAACAGGGTCTCAGATGGCTAGAGAGATGGTGGCGGCGTTTTCGCGACGAAGCTTCAAGAGCATCTTATAGGACGTTTATGAGATCCTATGAGGTGGCAGTCAAGGCTGCTAAGAAAAAATTCTTTGCAGCTGAGGTTGCATCTGCTAGCTCTCGCCCGGCCCAATTATTTAGAACAATTAGGTCGTTAACGGAAGTGCCACAGAGCACTTTAAATGGTAGGGAATCGGAAATTGGCTGTGAGGCTTTTGCGAGCTATTTTGCAGATAAAATCTTGTCACTCCGCCGCGAACTCACGGCCACAGTTGAGACAGTGTGTGAACTTGAGGCTCCATGCACGTCTGCAGGTGTAACCTTGGATCATTTCAGTCCTCTCAGTCTTGAGGAGGTTGACAGGCTGCTCTTGACTGTACGTCCAACCTCGTGCAGCCTTGATCCGTGCCCCTCATGGCTTATAAAAGCTTGCCATGAAGGGTTGCGTGAGGCACTCCGGGAGATTATCAACAAGTCCTTTTCAGAAGGACTGTTCCCGGAGGCACTCAAGGTTGCGATGGTCCGCCCTCTCCTTAAAAAACCATCTCTGGACCCGGCTGTTTTGGCCAACTATCGGCCGGTGTCCAACCTACCCTATTTGGGTAAGGACTTAGAGAGGGCGGTGGCGATTCAGTTACAGGGTTTCATGGATGACACCTCCATGCTTGACCCGTATCAGTCCGGGTTCCGACTGGGTCATGGGACAGAGTCGGTTCTGGTCACCCTCATGGATGACCTCCGAAGACATCTGGATCGAGGCGGCACGGCGGCACTGGTGTTGTTAGATCTGTCGGTGGCATTTGATGTCGTCGACCACCAGTTGTTGATCCACTGCCTTGCCGATGCTGGGATACGGGGGCTCGCTTTACAATGGCTTGCCTCCTTCCTGCAAGATCAGGGACAGAGGGTTGCGCTCGGGGGACAGACCTCCCAGAGGCACCCACTGGTGTGTGGTGTGCCTCAAGGGGCGGTCCTGTCCCCAATGTTATTTAACATCTACATGCGCTCCCTTGCCCAGATTGTCCGGAGGCATGGGCTGGGGTGTCATCAATATGCCGATGACACCCAGCTCTATCTGTTGCTGGGCGGCCAGTCCGGCTCCTCTCCTGGTGACCTGGAATGAGCACTGCAGGAGGTTGCGGGCTGGCTTAGACTGAGTCGACTGAAATTGAATCCTCTGAAGACGGAGGTCCTGTGCTTGAGTCGGACCGGAACGGGGTTGGGGCACCCACTTCTGTCCTTCGGTGGGGCGCCATTGGTGCCAGCTCCGAGGGTCAGGAGTTTGGGTGTGCTCCTGGACTCCGCTTTGACGATGGAGGCCCAGGTAGCAGCCACTGCCAAAGCAGCCTTTTTCCATCTACGGCTGACTAGGCAGTTGGCCCCCTTCCTCGAACGCGATGACCTAGCTACAGTGATCCACGCTATGGTCACCTCACGTCTTGATCACTGTAACGCTCTCTACTTGGGGCTGCCCTTGTCCCAGATCCGGAAGCTGCAGCTGGTGCAGAATGCTGCAGCCAGGCTTTTGATGGGTCTCTCTTTGCGGGACCACATCTGGCCTGTGCTGCGGCGACTGCACTGGCTGCCTATAGCATACCGGATCAGGTTCAAGGTGCTGGTGTTAACCTTTAAAGCCCTCTATGGTCAGGGGCCCGCCTACTTGAGGGACCGCCTTTCCCCACATAGGCCCCAGAGGCTACTGAGGTCGGGCACCCAAAACCGCCTGACTTGCCCCAGTCCAAAGGAAGCCCGGTTGTCTTGTACAAGGGCCAGGGCGTTCTCGGTGGCGGCCCCTTACTGGTGGAATGAGCTCCCGGATAACATCAGGGCCCTGCGGGATTTGTTTCAGTTCCGCAGGGCCTGTAAGACGGAGCTCTTCCGCCAGGCTTTCAAATAGGGGCCGCTGCCGGGGAGAAAGCCGATTATACCATCTCCCTGGCCCTGTTGATCACACCCTGCTGCAGTTAACCACCAGAGCGCTAGGAAGTCGCCATCTTGTGGTATTCAATTTTAGTGCTGGTTTAATTATTTAAATGTTTTAATCTGTAAATTGTTTTTATGTTTTTATACGTTGTTAGCCGCCTTGAGTCGGTTGCAAAACTGACAAGGCGGGATATAAATGAAACAAATAAATAAATAAATAAATAAATAAGGGGTGGGAGACCCTTCAAAAGACACTGAATAAAACCAAAGAGGACTACAAGCACCATGCAGACAGACATCATGGTCCTGAGTGGGACCTAGCTGTGGGTGATTTCGCACTAGCATTTGCCCTGGTTTTGCCCTGATGCTTGCTCAGGAGCTTCTGGTCGATTTCCCACCAGTTGCTCTGGGCTCACAGTTTGATCAGGAGTATCGCAGCACTGCTCCGGAGCTTCCCCGAAGCAAGAAAATCCTGGTTTTAGAGGATTTTCCTGTTTGCTCCAGTGGAGAAGCCGAGACAAAAACATGCCCACTCGCCCGCCCTCCATCTGGCCCGCCCCGTGGTGGGCGTTTCTTCAATTTTTTTTTAAAATGAGCCCTCCTAACATGATATCAAAATGATGAGGCAGCAAGACAAGAACCCACCACAGGGACTGCGTCGGCAAGGAGGATTTGCTGGGCTTTTTGGTAGCAGGAGCCGGGCGCCATTGGCCCGAGAGCCCCCGGGCTCATGGATGACCACTGCCCTGTGTCTGGGGTGCCCCAGCCGCAGCCCCTGCAGAGCAGGCAGGGGGCGCTTCCCTCCAGAAACCCACGGAGGAGCAGCGGCGAGTGGGCGGGTGGGCCAGGGACGTGATTCTTCCACCCTGCTCTCTGGGTGCGATCCTCCAGGCCTGAGGCTAGACTGTCTCCCCCCCCCCCCTTTTGTTTTCTTTGTATAATACACACACGCTCACATTTATGGTTGACCAATCATTGTGCGGCAAGCAACAGCAGCTGGAAAATTTGAATAGGAAGGAGGGAATATTGAATTTTGGGAAGAGGAAGGCAACTACGGACCATCTTAATCCAGACACCATTAGGTGCATATCAGCTTGCAACAGCAAAATAGTTTAAATTTCAGTAGCAAATAGTGTTCCCTTTACAACTCACATGATGGGAGGGGAATGGGGGGGAAATGGAAGCCACACAGCAGTTGGTATGTGTGAAATGGACATTGTGGGGCAGATGAGGGGCTTCGACTCCAAGTGTGAACATGAAGAATATACCCTGGAGGAAAAAACTCTGGAGAGAATGAGAGGCAAACGGCAAGTGCAAAATCGCCCTGTGTGTATTTCCACCAAGCACCTGAGGGGGGTGCAACCAGGCAGGAAACTGGGGTGGAAATACACTAGTCCTTTCAAAATGACTCGTGTTATTAATAAGGTGACTGTAGAAGTTGATTTGCCAAAAAAACTGCCATGTGCATTCTGTGTTTCATTCTAGTCTGCTGAAAAGAGACCCTGGACCCTCACCCCGGACTTGTCATCCTGCAGCTTCCCCTCCCATGGTTGATGGTGAACCCCATCATGTGGTGGAGGCTATTTTGGATTCTAAGCTGAAGACAGGGTGGTTGTATTATCTGGTTAAATGGAAGGATTGGTTGTATTAAATGGAAGGATTTCGGGTCAGAACATCAAGAGTGGGTCGAGGCCAAGCATGTCAAAGCCTCCTGCCTAACCCGAATTTTCCATAAACTTCATCCTCAGAAACCCAGAGGGTAAAGGACCTTTGGGGGGGGGGGCAAGGTTTCAGTTTTGTTTCCCTTCATTCTGCTTCACTGTTCAGCTTGCCATGCTTTGGGGGGAGGGAATTCCTAAGGGAGGAGTGTGCCTGCTTGCTGTAGCCGTAAATTTCTTCCAAGTCATACCCCTGGGCCTATTCTCATGAAAGTGGCCTTGGAGACTCTCTTGCCAGGCTAGAATAGATAAGACACCATATATCTGTCAGGGTTGTCATAGTAACGCTGGGGCAGAATGCTGACGTGTGCGTGGGGTGTGGGGTTGCACTGCACTTTACCTATAACCTCTGAATTTCACTCATTTTCTTTATTCCTGACAAGGAACCAGTTCCTGTAGTAGGCAAATCTCTAACAAAGCATCTTTGTACAAGTGCTGTGGAGAGTGTCTTAACTGGGGATCTGAGTACAACAGAGATATTAAAGGTTTTGCAAAACACAGTCCAACAAATGAACTGAAACTGAATGGATTGAGTATTTTGTAACGATTTTGTATGTTTTGTGTAATATTTTCACTATATTTACATTATAACTGCATTTGCACAGCCTTTAATATCTCTGTTGTACTCTGCTTTCAGAGTTGTGGTTCTCTGGTTTTCTCTTTAACTGGGGATCTGACAATACCTGGAATAAAAGAGTGTGCCATGGGACTATTTCTCGCACTCTCTCTTTCCTTCCCCCTTCCTCCCTCCCTTTCAAAGGAGGAGGAAGACGGAGGAGGAGGAGATCTTAGCCAACAGAGGGAAGAGAAGCTTGGAGACACAGCAGCAGCCTCAGAGGACGGAGCAGGAGAAAGCAATTGGGGAACCTTTTATCTGGTGCATGCAGGCACTCTTTCTCTTTCCTTCCCCCCTCCCTTTCTCCCCAAAGGAGAAAAAGGAGATCTCAGCCACAGCAGCAGCCCTGGAAGCCAAAGCAGGAAAGAACGATTGGGGAAGTTTTCTTTGGTGCACACCGGTGCACTCTCTCTTTCCTTCCCCCCTTCTCCCCAAAAAAGGAAGAGGAGATCTCAGCAGCAGCTCAGAAGGAAGAAGCAGGAGAGAGATAATTGCTCACAGGCCGGATACCAGCCCTGCAGGGGCTGGTTCTGGCCCATGAGCTGCATGTTTGACACCCTTGGTCTAGGCATTTTCCCCAGTTCCTGTGGTGAAGATGGTAGAGCCTAGAGGATTCAGCCAAGATCATTGCCTGGAACTGACATCATGTCCTCCCCAAGCTGCTGAAGCAGTACGAGAAAATATCGTGATAGAATGAACTACAGATGCTGGATTCTAGCTTTGAAAGTTCCTTCGTGTTAAAATCTCCATGAAAAAGAAAGTTAACACAGTACCAGGGAAAAGCTTCTCCACTTTCTTCCAGTATGAGTTTTCTTTTCCTGGGATCTTTTCACAAAAGGAATGTTCTAAAATACAATCCTTCAAACATGTGTTTATATATGGTGACCTCAGGACTCTTCCACCATCTTTACCACTTCATTCCCTAACAAATCAGGTCTGAAACAACCATCGCCAGAGTGAGAGGTCCTTATAACCCTCCCAAATACAGCTATATATGTGCACCTAGGCTGCGAGGCCTCATGCTCTGGTAGGAGGCCTCCTGTCAGTAGCTTCATTTTCCCAATTTTTATAAATGCCAACAAAGTTGGCTACATCATGACAACACTTCCAGGGAAAACTCTGGCTGCGGTCACACACACTAAATAATCCACTTTCAATCCACTTTCAGGGCACTTTCAAACTGGATTTGTCAGTTCACACAGTAAAAATCCAGTTTCAAAGTGCATTGAAAGTGCACTGAAAGTGGATTATTTAGTGTGTGTGACCGCAGCCTCTGTTTTACCACAGAGTTTCTAGCGATTCCTAGCGCTACCACGTGTCACTTCTGGATTCTCCCTGGAAGTGCTATCGCAACATAGCCAACATAGTTTGCCAAACCCGTTCCTTCTCTCCCAACCCTGGTAACCTAACCCATCTAAATAGTAACTTTTCTGGGACATTTCCCATTTGGCTATATAAAGTAGAAGCGTCTAGGCCCTTCCTGGAATTGTGACTCAAACCCAAGACTAAAAAGAGGCCCATTTTTCACTCATGCTGATTTTGGGACTGCAGAGTTAACCTTGGTATATTTTTATTTTATTATCAATACCGAAGTTAAAGCTCCCAATAATGACACCCTTCCCCACATTTCAAATAAAGGCTTTAAAATGAATTTTTGTTCATGTTTGAATGGGATAGCAAGCAACGCTCCTTCTAAGCTGTGGAGTCCTGTGAGCTACTGGCATTAAAGTTGTGAGCAATTTGGCTGCTGCATAAATTAGTTTGCTCTAGAGCCATCCTTCCTGAGCTAAGACAACAGTGTGTGAGCCAGAGGCTAAAAAACTGTGAGCTAGCTCACACTAACTAATCTTAGAAGGAACACTGGTGGCAAGTGCTCTGTCACTACTAGTAATTAGGGTTGCCAAGTCTCTTCACCTTACCAGCGGGGGGGAGTCCTCTGCTGGCTGGGAGCTTCCCTGGCGCACGCGGAAGTGACGTCAGCACGTTGGGGGCATTGCCAGGGTGACGCTCTGGCAATCGCCCCAAAACTCTATGGTATCATAGAGTTTTGGGGCGATTGCCAGAGCGTCGCCCTGGCAACGCCCCCGACGTGATGGCATCACTTCCGGTGACGTCGCCCGGCGCGGGGGAAGTCGTCCAGGCTGGACGACTTCAGGGGTGGGGTTTCCCCCGCCAGCCGAATGCTGGATGGCGGATCGGGAACCCCTGTAGCGGGGGATCCCCCGCCCCCCGGGCTGACTTGGCAGCCCTACTAGTAATACACAAAGGCCAGACCTTATTTTCTTTTTCTGCTGAATACATTAAACTAAAGAGTTGCATTTGTTATGGAAGCGTGAGGACAAACCTGGCACTGATTTCCAAACATATGTAACTTAACAAATATGCAAACTGCTTTTTAGTTTATTTTTTCCTCAGCTATACACTTGGGGGCAAGATTCCAGTTATTAATAAAAAGTGCTAAGTGCAATAAGTAATATTTAACCCTCATGTAAAGTGTTACATTTACAGTCCACATAAACACTAACATCATAGCGCAATGATTCATTCTATGCATAGTAATAAAACTACAACATTGATTGAATGAAATTTGGGGAACAATATCTGCAGAATTCCCCTTCTCCCAAACACCTGCCTAGCGAGAACAATTTATATTTCTGTTCTTGCATCAACTGAGAATGAAAGAGAAATGTTCTATATTTGCATTGGTCCCAGTTTGATTTTGTGTTTATTGTATAAATAATTCTTAATCCCATTTCTCATTCTTTATTAGGTTATGGAAGGCAGAAGCTTTATTGGATTTAGTCTGGATTTCTAGAAATAGTTCCTTTCTGGAAGGGGAAAAAAGGAAAGAGGGGATATTAGAGTGCATTTTTAATATCCCCCTAAAGAGCTATTCCAAAATCTCCAGATCTGATGTTTAAGGAACAATGCTTTTAACCAAGACTTAATAGGCTTCTCATTCTAAACATTCTATTATATGAGCTGAGATAAAATTAGTCATTCTGACCCTTGTCATTAGGAGTGTCATTACGACCCTTGAAGTCATTGTTAGAGGGCCGTCCAGTTACTGAACTATACTGAACTCTCTATTTATGGACCAAGGAAACACTATGATAGCTAATTGTTGGGACAATTTCCACTTTTGAACTCTTAGCTATGGAGACTGAACGGTTTTAAATCACTGATTTAAACCTTTCCAGTCACAGAATCTTTCTGCTGATAGCAGGGTCAGTTCTCCAGCTAGGAATGCCACTTACATGCTTCCAGTGGGAAGGCTCCCACTGATCCTTCCCATTCCCTCGCTGCCACTTGAATGAACAGTGGCAGAAAACAAGAAGAGGAAAATGGCATTGCACAGTGGTGGATATCACTTCCAGCCCAAACCCAGGAGATGACATCACTGGGTTGAGATGATGCTCCAGGAATTCAACAGGTCTCTATTAGGGATGTGCATTCGGCTTAGCTGAGCCAGGGGGGGAAACATATAATGCCTATATGGCATTATTCAGGCTTCCTAGAAGCTGAAACAGAATCTTTCCCAAGAAAGTACTGCCATATAGAAGCCAAATCTATTTAGCTTCTATATGGCATCCCCAATATATTGCTTCCCCAGTTGGCTGGCAGGCCAGCTGGGGAAGCAGGGAGGAAGAGCAATTTGCCCTCCCTTCAATGATGGAAGCCTGCTCCCCCCGGCACGAATCTAGGGGTGGGAATTATTATACCCTATGGGGACAGTCCCCATAGGGTATAATTGAGCTGACTGGGATTCGGGAATACTGGGATTCGGGATACTGGGATTCGGGAATACTGGGATTCGGGATACTGGGATTCGGGAATATTGGCAAATACCAATGTTTTTTCAGGTCTGGTATATCTGAACCCGAAAAATACCTAATTTTTTAGGTGCACACCCCTAGTCTCTATGGTGAAACCATGTGTTAAGACAGCCGCATGAGCTCATAGCTCTCCCATTCAATAGGGCCAGCTACAACAAATACCTACTGTGACTTGCCCAAGGAACTGGAAAGGCTGCTCCCAGATATATGTCAACCAATGAAGGAAGGAGTCTGATCAACAACCCGCTATCAATAAAGTCTTGAAATTAGGTCTCTGTACTCTTTTGAATAACTCTACTACAATGCGGTTTCAGAACTGAAGACAAAGTAGTGAATCCACACGACTTTCAAATGAAACGAGCAGAGAAACAAGTGGGTATTTTAGCAGCGGCAGCCATATTGACTCCAGTTCCTTGCACTAGTCAAATAACATATTAATGGCAACTCCTGCTCTTCAATGGAAGGGGGGGGGGTTGTTATCTTTGGTAACAGAAGCCACCAGAGAACTCTGTTTAAAGTGTTGTTGTAAGCCTTAGAGCAGATTTGAACATACCGATATGAAAATGACTCATGCAAAGACAACAGACATTATCGTTTAAGCAACGTTATCAAATTAGCCTAACATATGATGCTAACAAGTGATATTGCCTGAAACCTATCTAGTTTTTCAGTTAGGGTATTTAGTATTTATTTCTCACATCTCCTATTCAAGACCTTACCTGCTGACATGATCATACTTTAATGTGTGAATTGTCAACCCTGGGAAAGAGATTTCAACTGGGCATTTGGACTCTAATTCTTAAACCAGCCAGAAAAACACCAAGGAATTTTTAATATATGTCTCGTTCTCTTTTTATGTGCTGTTCCCCTGTTGTCATTTGCTCTGCAGAAAAGATCAAGGTCCAAAGCCTTGGATCTAAATAACAGCAGACTCCACTCTACCTTACCTAGAAGCATCAAGCCTATCGTTGCTTTTGAAATTTACTACAGGTCCTTCCATCATCAGATTGCTAATAGGCTGTTGAGAACTCCCAAGAGTATGACAAAGGAAATATGAGTTGTGGTTAATTGCTACAGCTGGAATTGCATTACACTTCTGAAGCGTATTAACATCATTCTCAGATGTGTGAATAATCCATTAGCAACTCAGGGGAATCATTTGCTGTCACACAATGCTTCCCTCAAAGAGGATGCTACCCGGCCCCCTCTTTTTAATATTATGGTGAAAATCTGTATTGTAAAATCAACCTAAGCACCCTTATAATTCACACACACCCTGGTCTTGTCTTCGCATATAAACAAAACTGTCATCTATTTCATCTGCTAAAGTGTGTGTGTATGTTTATCAGCAGAGAGAGATGCACATCAAAAAGAGGCTTAAAGAAAAGGTGAAGTACTATGGGTCTACACACTTTTCCACCAAGAAAATAACCTGCTCTCTACATGGAACAATGGATGGCATGACCTTTGCTAACCACATGGAAATCTGCAGCCAGCCTGCATCTCATCCCAAGCGCACCAAATGCAATCCCTCCACTAAAGGTCCAAGCCTTCTTTCTGTGCACACCCTGCCCATCGTAGCAGGGGCATCGAGTTATAAAATTCTGGGGGGGGCTCTTCTGTGCGTACGCGTAAAGCGCACGTGCCCACCGTGACCATGTCCCCACCGCCTAACCCCCCCCCGGCCTGACCACTCCTGCTTCCATCCCTTCCTCCGTCTGTCCAGGGACCAGCTGGGCATTTGCTTAGCTGGCCCCTGGATGGACAGACGGACGGAGGGACAGAGTGGCCAGGCCGGGGAGGGGGGGAGAGAGAGGTGGCGGCAGCAGCCCTAGGAAGGGCCCGGGGAGGCGCGGTGGAGGGAGCTCCATTTTCCTGGGGGGGCTCATTCCCCCCCCCCGAGAAATTTCAGGGGTGGCTCGAGCCCCCCCCCCCATAGTTGACGCCTATGCTTCGTAGTAATGTGTATTTTGCAAGTTCAATATATACAACAGCTACAAAATATGTACAAACTATTTACTGATATAGGCCTTCTTTTCCCCCCACCCTTTAGATAACAGAACTGCATTGTGCTCAATTAGTTTATTAGTAATTTTAGCAGTTTATGTTAAGAGGGTCTATTTTTTTCCAGCTATGGACACTTCGGCATTTTTCTGTGATACAGTTGCAGCATTTCTCAATGCTAGGGTTGGAATTTTGTGCAACTTTAACATACATGATAAGACAAGTTAGATTTTTTTTCTTCTAGCAGGATGTCTCTCAGGACCTGAGCTATCTCCAAAAGGCTAACTGAACTCTCTTGTTCCCAGCATAATTCACTATTTCTTCAGTTAAGGTGACAACACATAGTATCTATCTGTTTCCCTGTCATACAGATTAGAGCTGGAGGTATTTTGTACATTAAATTTGCCTTATTAATTTATGTAATCTTAATTCCAAGCAAATAGGTTATTACACAGAATATTTTTACAGTACCAAGTTTGATATTTCCAAAAATCTGGAAATTTTTTTAACCAAAAAAGAATCAGAGAAGATTAAAGCTGTATACATAAGATATACAACTATGTGAGGTATCAATATATGACTAAATGGGATGTGCAATGGTAAACAATGCTTCTAAAGAGTGGAGTTATGTGAGAGAAAAATATGATGCTATGTGTTTTCATAACTTTGGTAATTGATAAGCTTTGATAAGCTTTTATCAAAATATATATGCACAGATGAATTTGTTAATAATAAAGATTGTATCTTTATTATTTATTTATCCTGTCCTTCCTGCAAGAAGCTCAGAGTGGTTCTGCCTCCGCCATTCTGCTTGCACAACAAATCCATGTGGGAGATTAGGTTGAGACAACGTTCCTGGTGAAAGATCATCCAGTATTCTTCATGGCTGTGGGGGGGTTTAAACCAAGGTCTCGGAGGTCCTCATCACACACTTAAACCACTACATCTTACCACATGGGGTGGCAAGAACGCTTCAGCAGACAAACATACATGAACGTCTAATTTTAAGCTTTGTTATTTGTTATTGTGACATAAAGATTAGGAACTGAACTTGACGTGGAATCTAAAAATACATCTTACATTCAAAGGAGGTGAGAGAGTTATTACAACATTTTTTCCCCAAATATTAGAGGGGGGGACAGTACCCACTGGAGAAACTGACCACCCACTAAAACCAATGAAGTTCCATCTTCTAAACAGAGTTTATCTGTGGTCAAGCAGTCTCGTGTCACTTGATCTCATTTCCACCAGTTGATCACCCAGCTGGCCACAAGTTCCTTTCACTTCCTGTTAATCCACAATGAGGACAACAATATGCAAGGCAGATGACTCAACAGAATGTTCAGAAACTAAAACTGTTCAGAATTTCCATTTCTGCAGACATTCTCCTTAGGCAGATGTGCACCAGCTCCCACTCTGAAACCCATGAAATCCAGACAACATCCAGTCACATC
Organism: Lepidodactylus listeri; assembly: GCA_029233225.1. NCBI lineage: Eukaryota > Metazoa > Chordata > Lepidosauria > Squamata > Gekkonidae > Lepidodactylus > Lepidodactylus listeri. The sequence continues at coordinate 103,741,724 of JARCFY010000008.1, forward strand.
TATCTTTAGGGCAGTATACATACCTTTCCCCTTTATCCCAATAACAACCAGGGCTATTTTGGGGCAGGAACGTGCAGGAATGGAGTTCCGGCTGGCTCCTGAGTTGGCCACACCCAGCAGGAACTCATTAGCATAATAGGCCACACCCAACAGCAGAAACTCATTAGGAATGGCTACATTCGGAGTATGTGGCCTAACATGCAAATTAATTGCTGTCACAAAAAAAGCCCTGGGTTTTGACAACAAACAAGGTAAACAGAATACGAAGCAAAAGGTGGGTGTGGCTGGATGACCACTCTTCTGGTAACATGGGGGTGTGGCCTAATATGCTAATAAGCTGTGCTGTCAGTGGTGTGGCCTAATATGCTAATGAGTTTCTGCTGTTGGGTGTGGCCTATTATGCTAATGATATCACCCTGATAACAACCATGTGAGGTGGGTGAGACTGAGGGTGTGTGACTGGCCCAAGATTACCCTGTACGCTTCGAAGCAGAGTTACTCTGAGATCCTAGTCCAACACTCTATGTAACACCACAGCAGCTGTAATATGTAAGCTCTGAGTAATTTATCTTTGCTGCTGCTGACAAATCAAGAGCGCTCTACCCTACAGGAAGTGGTGATAACTGAGTGACACATGGAACTAAACATGTCACTGTATTGTTATTAGTGTACTAGCCTGATACCCATGCTTCGCTATGGTATTTAAGTTCCATAAAGCCAGTTATAATACTGAAGATGTGAAATCTGAAATGTAACATTTGTTGTAGGAATTCTAATGGAGAAGATTGTAGTGTAAAAAACACAGTGAGACATATGTACTGTTTTTTTCCCAGGGCTCCGTTGGGGCCGGGGCGTGCCGGAGCACTGCTCTGGGAGAGAGGAGGCAGGGGGGCGGGCACTTGACAAAGCCCCACCCCCCCGTCCTCCCCCCATCAATGCTTCCTGGGGCCGGCGGCGCTTCGCTGGCCCGGGAAGGAGAAGCCCTTCCCTCCCCCTCCCCCTGCTCCCGGGCCGCGGCAGAGTGCCGCCGGCCCTGGGAAGCTTCTTCCCCCCCCTTCAATAGTCCCGGGGCCGGCGGCGCTCTGCCAACCCCGGGAAAGACAAGCCTCCCCCCTCCCACTGCTCCCGGGGCCGCGGCAGAGCGCCGCAGGCCCTGGGAAGCTTCTTCCCCCCCCTTCAATAGTCCCGGGGCCGGCGGTGCTCCGCCGGCCCCGGGAAAAGACAAGCCTCCCCCCTCCCACTGCTCCCTCCCCCTCCCACTGCTTCTTCCTTTCCCGTCCTTCCCCTCTCCCTTCCTTCCTTCCTTCCTCCCTCTCTCCCCCTTCCTTCCTTCCTTCCTTCTCTCTCTCCCCCCACCTACCTACCTACCTTCCTGTTCCTTACTTTCCCCCTTCCTTCCCCTCTCCCTTTCATCTTTCTTTCTTTCTTTCTTTCTTTCTTTCTCTTTCTTTCTTTCTTTCTTTCTTTCTTTCTTTCTTTCTTTCTTTCCTTCCTTCCTTCCTTCCTTCTCTCTCTCTCTCCCCCACCTACCTACCTACCTACCTTCCTGTTCCTTCCCATCTCCCTTCCTTCCTGCCTTCCTTTCTTCTTTCTCTCTCCCCACCTACCTACCTTACTATTCCTTTCTTTCTTCCTTCCTTCCCCCTTCCTCCCTTCTTTCTTCCTCCCTCCTTCCTTCCTTCCTTCCTTCCTTTCTTTTTCTTTCTTCTCTATCTCTCCCCCACCTACCTACCTACCTACCTTCCTGTTCCTTCCCCTCTCCCTTCCTTCCCCTCTCCCTTCCTTCCTGCCTTCCTTCCTTCTCTCTCTCCCCCCACCTACCTACCTACCTACCTTACTGTTCCTTTCTTTCTTCCTTCCCCCCTTCCTCCCTTCTTTCTTCCTCCCTCCTTCCTTCCTTTCTTCCTTCCTTTTTCTTTCTTCTCTCTCTCTCCCCCACCTACCTACCTTCCTTCCTGTTCCTTTCCTTCCTTCCCCCTCCCTCCCTTCTTGCCTTCTGACACACCTGACATCAGGGATGTGTGGCCTTATAACACTTCCGGTGACGTCAGGGGGTGTGGCATATGCAAATAAGTTATGCTAATGAGCTCCTGCACCTCTTTTTTTATGAAAGGACCCCTGTTTTTTTCTCCACTGAAGGACCTCTATGTGGACCATATTGGTGGCTCTACCCACAGGTACTAGGATCACCAGGCTCACTCTGGAGCAGGCCACATAGAACTGTCCATGTGAGAAGCAGTCATCTGTTAATTCCTGCCATGTTCAGAGTCTGGCAGACCTTGAGGGGAAACCACAGCCTCTTGAACTTTGCCGCATTCTTACATTTCCCCGTCCATCTAGTGTTGGTGTATCTGGCTCGATGTTTGCCAGGAGCTTTCATGGGGTTGGTGAGAGTTGTGAGGGGGAGTTGGTCTGAGGGAGTGGTGATGTGGTTGACATTTCTTCAGGTTCATGAGGGAGCCGTGCATCAAAATGGCTCCTAGAAAGGTCCTTTACAGTCTCCCCATAAATATTCATAAACTCAATTGCTATGCTGGCTGTTACGAGAAATGTCTATTCGAGAGTCTTGAATCACTGATTTCTGTAACTGTCTTCAACTGTCTGCAGTCTCTTTTAACTGTGTTTTTACCTCAGAACAGAGACTGCAGACAGTTGTGTCTCCATGTACATGGAAAACAATTGGGGAAACACATTTTGCCCTTTTTTTACCCCCTTAGGCAGGCCTAATTTCTGGCTGGAGCACGCTGGAACATTGCTCTGGGAGTAAGGAGCCCAGGGGGCAGGGCACATGCAGCAAGCCCCACCTCCTCCTCCCAGCAGCCCTCAGTCAGGCCATGAGGAGGAAGAAGCTGGCAGGTAAGTTGGCTGTGATGCCCCCCCAGCACCTTTAAGGCACTCCGCTCCCCCTACCACTGCCGCAGCATTTTCTGGGCCCGGCACGAAAATGCAGAGCCCAGGAAAGGCAAGTGATGGCCTCCCAGCACCTTTAAGGTGCTCTGCTTCCCCTGCTGCTGCCGCAGCTTTTCCTGGGCCCAGTGCCGAAGTGCAGAGCCCAGGAAAGGCAAGTGACCCCCCCCCAAGCAGCTTTAAGGCACTCCGCTTCCCCTGCCACCCCTGCAGCATTTCCTGGGCCTGGTGCTGAAGCGCAGAGCCCAGGAAAGGCAAGTTACCCCCCCCCCCCAGCACCTTTAAGGCGCTCCGCTCTTGGGACGTTCTGCTGGGTTTTCCAGGATGGTCTGCTGGATCTGTACTGGCTGCTGAAGTTTGTGATGCAGTGCAAGTGAGACAACGTCACTGTGCTGCACACACAGCTGGTGCTGGAGGAGATAGATGCCATCATGAGGCAGTTCCTGTTTCCAACTCAGTCCCCAGAGAAGAAGATTGTAGTCCTCCCATAGACCGACAAAGAGAGGCAACAGCAGTGGTGGTGAGTCCTTGCAGACCAGAGTCCCTGGATGCTGTGAGCCAGGCTCTGGGGGGACGGGAGGCTGGGCAGCTGGAATGCTTCCTCCCCAGGGGCATGGCACAGACAGCTTGCACAGGGGAGGAGGTGCGCCACAGGCTGAGGCTCCTGCCAGAGAATGGCAGGGGTGCCAGAAGTAGGACACGGGGGGAGAGTTATTATGCAGTTGATGCAATATTGGGCAAGTGATCAGATGCACATAGATGACAATGACTGTAGGGTATCCTTTTATTCCCAAGCTTTCATAAAATGGACATACTTAGCATACCCTACCTGAGGGGGTTGTTGTGGGGATCAAATGGGGAAGAGGGAGAACCATGATGCACGCTGGTTGACTTTAGACCAGCCATTCCTTCTTACCTTGCAGGATCGTTGTGAGGATCAAACTCAGAAGAGTTTGCCTGCAGACCATTGAAGAATCGGGGGGGGGGGGGGGGGGGGGGAATGTGAGGAAGTTCTGTTCTTTGTATGAAGGATTTATTACTGGGACTAGGGTTGCCAGGTCCCTCCTGACCGCCAGTGAGGGACGGGGTGGGGGGTAGGTTTGCCAGATCCAGCTTGGGAAACTCCCGGAGATTTGGGGGTGGAGCCTGGGGAGGACAGGGGCCTCAGTGGTGTACAATGCCAAAACATGCATTTTCTCCAGGGAACTGATTTCTATAGTCTGGAGATAATATTGATTTACTTATTTATTTGTTAGATTTCTAGGCCGCTCTTCCCGCTATTGCAGGCCCAGAGTGGCTTACACGACTTGGACATGCCAAGAATCATAAAACAATAAATACAGTAAGAATTAAAACACATTAAAACATTATAAAATGTAAGAAGGTTCAGTTAAATTAATTCAATTAAATTCAATTAAATCAATTCAATTCAATTAAAATCAATTCAATTAAAATTAGATGGCGAACCGTCTACCCATACCCTTCCCAGCCCCAAGATAATGTCACAGGAGCCAGATAATATTCCCTGTTCACTGGGCTCTTTGTTTGTGATAAAACATAGGGGAGAGATAGCGAGGCGGCGGCCCCTATTCAAAAGCCTGGCGGAAGAGCTCCATCTTGCAGGCCCTGCGGAACTGCATCAAGTCCCGCAAGGCCCTGATCTCCTCCGGGAGCTCATTCCACCAGGAAGGGGCTGCCACCGAAAAAGCTCTCCTCCTAGTGGCAGCTAGCCTGGCTTCTCTGGGGCCTGGTACAGCAATATGGTGTTGGGCCCCAGACTGCAGCGCTCCCTGGGGTACATATGGGGAAAGGCGGTCCCGCAGGTAGGTCGGAGCCAGACCATTTAGGGCTTTAAAGGCGAGTACCAGCACCTTGAAGCATATTCGGTACGCTATAGGCAGCCAGTGCAGTGCTGCAAGTGTTGGTCGGATGTGCTCCCATCTAGGGAGACCCATCAGCAACCTTGCCATGGCATTCTGCACCAGCTGCAGCCTCTGGATTTGCGACAAGGACAGCCCCATGTAGAGAGCATTACAATAGTCTAGCCTCGAGGTGACCATTGCATGGATCACTGTAGCCAGGTTGGAAGGGAACCAACTGCCGCGCCAGCCTCAGATGGTAAAAGGCCAACTTGGCAGCGGCTGCAACCTGGGCCTCCATAGTCAAAGAAGGGTCCAGGAGCACTCCCAAACTCCTAACCACCGGCACAGGCACCAATGGCACCCCATAGAAGGCCGAGAGTGGGAGCCCTGACCATGGTCCGCCCCAACCCAAGCACAGGACCTCCGTCTTTGCCGGGTTCAGCTTCAGCCTGCTCAACCTCAGCCAACCAGCCATGGCATGCAGTGCCCAGTCAAGATCGTCTGGTCCAGAGCCAGACTGGCCACCCAACATCAGATAGAGCTGGGTGTCATCAGCATACTGGTGGCAACCCAGCCCCACCCCCTGGATAATCTGGGCAAGGGGGCGCATATAGATGTTAAAGAGCATTGGGGATATGACAGCCCCTTGAGGTACTCTGCATTCAAGTGGGCACCTCTGGGACCACTGCTCCCCTAGCGCCATCCTTTGTCCCTGACCTTGGAGAAAGGAGACGAGCCACTGCAAGGCAAGCCCCTGTATCCCCACGTCAGTGAGGCAACGGGTCAGCAGCTGATGATCGACCATGTCGAATGCCGCCGACAGGTCAAGCAACAGCAATGCCACCCCGCCGCCCCAATCCAGATGTCTCCAGAGGTCATCCATGAGGGCAACCAGAGCCATCTCTGTCCTGAACCCCAGGCAAAAGCCTGACTGGAAGGGATCTAGCACTGAAGCATCATCCAGGAAGCTCTGGAGCCGTATCGCCACTGCCCTCTCTATTAATTTGCCCAAATAGGGCAAATTGGAAACTGGTCGATAATTAGCCAATTCGGCCAGATCCAAGGATGGTTTTTTTTAAAAAAAGAGGGTGGACCATTGCGTCCTTGAGTGCACTCGGGAATTGCCCCTCTAAGAGGGAGTGGTTGATAATCTCCCGCAGTGCACCTCGAAACCCCTCATAGCTAGCTTTAATAAGCCAGGAGGGGCATGGATCAAGGTCACATGTGGTTGGACGTATGGTCGCGAGTAACCTGTCAACTTCGTTGAGGCTGAGCTGGCCAAAGGAATCCAAACCCGGGTCCTTAGACATGCAAGGGGCCTCAAGTTCGCTCACTGTATCAATTGTGGTGGGGAAATTGTGGCAGAGCGCCAAGACTTTATCCACAAAATAGCTCGCAAAAGCCATGTAGCCAATCTCCAATTCCCTACTATTTGGTTTGCCCTGAGGCAATGCTGTTATAGACCGAATTGTCCTAAATAATTGTGCCAGGTGTGAGCTAGTGGATGTAATCTCAACCGCATAATAATCCTTCTTAGCGGCCTTGACTGCCATCTCATAGGCCTTCATAAACATCCTATAAGATGCTCTTGATGCTTTGTCGCGAGCGCGGTGCCGTCTCTCTAACCGTCTGAGCTCCCATTTCATGAGCCGCAGCCCCTGTGTGTACCAGGGGGCCAGCCTAGTACGGGGGTGCAGAAGACATCTGGGAGTGATCTCATCGATGGCTGCAGAGACTCAAGTATGCCAGTCCTCCACCAGCTCATCCAATGAGCCGCCAGGGGGCCTTGGATCCCTCAGAGCTGATAGGAGCCGCACAGGGTCCATTGCACTCCGAGGGCGAGCTAAAATATGCTCGCCGCCTAAACAGGGTTGGAGTGGAATGCTCAGATGAGCCCTCAGGGCATGGTGGTCCGACCATAGTACTCCCGAAGCAGTAATCTGGTCCACTGTCACCCCAGCCACGAAAATCAAATTGAGCATGTGTCCAGCCTGGTGGGTGGGGGTCGTTACAAACTGGGAGAGTCCCAGCGCTGCCATGGACGACGTCAGGTCCACTGCCTGTATGGAAGCCACATCATCGGCATGGACATTGAAATGACCCAGGACTATCAGCCTCGGGAGTTCCAGCACCCAGCCTGTTATGGCCTCCATCAGGGCCAGCAGGCTCTCGGCCAGTGCGTTAGGCAGTTGGTACACCAGCCAGATCGCCACACTCTCCCCGGCCTCCAGCACCAAGCCAACACACTCTAAGCCCATGATTTCCATTGGCAGGAGTGCCCTGAAGGAGTAAGCCTCTCGAATGAGCATCGCCACCCCTCCCTCCACCCCCTAGTCCGTGACTGGTGGAGGACCGAGAACCCCGATGGGGTTTGTTGGGAAAGAGCTACTGTTTCCCCTTCCTGCACCCAGGTCTTGGTCATGCAAGCCAGATCCACCTGTTGTTCCACCATAAAGTCCCGAAGGACCATGGTCTTATTATCTATGGATCTGGCATTGCACAACACCAATGAAGGAGGGGGGTATTCCATCCTAGCCCCACTGCCGACCACTCTTGGGATGAGTCTCAGGCTGGAAGGGTGCTGAGCCAATTTATTTATCCGCATCCTTCCCTTTTTTTCATGCCTGGACCCACCGCTATTCTTTCCCCTCCCCAGGAGCACCGGGATCTGTTGGCCAGGCATCGCTGTCCCTCGATCTTCACCTGAGCCTCAGTTCGTTGGGTATGGTACTGCAGACCAACAGTAAAGTGCTTCCTCCAATTGCACTGTTTACTGACCTATCAACCCTGACCTCCTATCTTGCTAGACCCTCCCTCTACACAAGACTAACACTCAACACTACTCTACACTACATAAAGGGTGAAAAATACATTCATAAACAAACACTACCTACAATTGTGCACAAAGGAAGCCTAAACTAACCTACCACTACTATCTAGCTAATCACTCTAACTACACATACCTCTTATTCCTCCCCCTGATCCTGCCCCCACCAACCAGCCCAGCCCACTCTTCGCTGCCCCTGGCAACAGCGGTCCCCAGGTAATGGGGGAGTTCACAACTGCCCCCCTGCCATGATGGTACTTCAAGTTTGGACCCAGCCAGTGAACTGCCAGCCCCATACAGCCAGGTCTTCTCACCTAATCCCTGGGCATCATACCCAGATGACACCAGCTTTCCAGCCCCATCCACAGCCATGGCCCCTACAACCAGCAGCGGCTAGGCTAGCCAGGACAGGCCACTGGGGGCCAGCACAGCCAAGCCTCCAGGAACTGGAGACTAGCAGGCTAGCTGGCTGAGGGCCAAAGGCCAAAGAACTAAAGGTCTGTGCTGGACAGGGTGACAGGCCACAAGCCCCTGCTCCAGAAGACCGCGAACCCGAGGCCAAGTGCCAGGTCCAAGACCGGAGCGCCTCCGCACCACTGCTGGTGCACCAAGCGCCACCGGCCGAGAAGTGGAGAGCCGACAGACTGAGGTGGGTCCAAGGGCTGCAAGCTCGTAAAGCCGCCGAATCGCCAAACTGCCGAGCCAAGCCACCAGGTGAGCCCCGCTAAGCTGGGCTGAGCTGAGCTGCCAAGTCATCGGGCCGCCAAGTTGAGCCGAGCTGAGCCAAGCCACCGCCGAGCCACTGCTGAGCCAAAGAGCCGAGGAGCTGAACTGAGCCACCGAGCAGCCACCGAACCAAGCCGCCACTGAGCCACTGCGCTGTGCTGCTGGGCCAAACCAAGCCGGAGCACCAAGAGCCGGGGCAGGGCCAGAGACCGAAGAGCCAAACGCCGACGGTCCCAGCCACAGAGCCAGAGGCCGCCAGCAGCACCAGCCCAATGCCCACGCCACAACACCCGAGAAGTGGCCCGGATTGAGGGGCCTGAAGCCGAAGAACCCAGAACCACCTGAAAAACCCAATGCCGCCCGCTGCAGGTCCGTGGTCCGTGATCAGCAGTAGGTCGCAGGCGAGGGAGGTGGCAGGGGGGTGATGGAAAGAGTGAGTGAGTTCGCGTTGATGAAATCAGCATCCTCTTCACCAGGTGAGCCCCCCCCCCCGACTTCACAGACTCTCTATTTCCGTGGTTGCTTCCTCAGCTACGACGTTAGAGGAGGCTAACCCCAGCTAGCTAAACTAATCTTTTTTTACTCTTATTTACTTTTTAAATTTAATTTTAAGCGGTATAAATAACCTTTCTCAGCAGAGCTCAGTTTCTGAGCTCCACGCCGGTCGCCATCTCTGATGTCGTGTTCTCTAGTCCCATGTTCTCTATTTTGCTTACAGATCAGCTGTAATGCCAGGGGTTCCTGAAGTCCCCCCTGGAGGCTGGCATCCCTAATAGGGAAATTTAAGGAGCCAGAAGTCACACCTCTAAACTGAACAGCTGCATGTAGCATTATGCAGGCTGATATCTTCCAGGGCCTCTGGTCAGGAACTCTGGAATGTGAACACCAAGGATGAAATTCTGGGACAGTTTTCAGCCTGGTTTCTGGACAGCTTTGACTGTATTAATGGAATATTGATAAAAGGCTAAATGGTATGCTAAAACTGACTGCAGTCCTCTGTTACATATGACTGTATAGTGAACAGCTGCTCCTAAATACCAAATACACAATCTGGTTAAAAAAAAAAGACATTATCAAACAACAGCTCTTTAATACCTTTTTAATGGTGGCAGAAAGTGCTAGCAAGCCACAGCTGACTTATGGCAATCCCCTACAGTTTTCAAGGCAGGAGACCTTCAGAGGTAGTTTGCCATTGCCTGCCTCCACGTCACAACCCTGGTATTCCTGGGAGGTCTCCCATCCAAATACTAACCAGGGCCAACCCTCCTTAGCTTCCAAGATCTGACAAGATCAGGCTAGCTTGGGCCCCTTTTAATAGGGAGCAATTTTTTCTGCTCCTCAGAACTGGATGTTGCCTCCAAGCAGTGGTCTTCCAAGGTTTACTCACAACCAAATAGACCTTGCCCAGAGCTGGTTAGCTAGCCAAGCAACTGGGGGGGGGGGGGCACAGTGAAAAGGGGACCAATAAACTGCAGAGGTTCAGCTGACTGAACCTGCTTTTCCTCGCTGAAAGTGGCCTTGTTGTGGCTGACAAAAATAACACTAAATGGCAGTGATATAAAACCCACAGTCAACTATAACAGAGAGGAAGGCTGCCAGTCAAACACTAAAAGCACCTCAGCCATCAATGCCAAGGAGAATAAAAATATATTGACCTGGTATCCTGGCATCCCCCCTCTTTACCTGACATGGGTGGTTTGTTTGTTTTCCCCCACATGTGCCACCAGATAGGCTTGCCAGCTCTGAGTTGGGAAATACCTTGGAGATTTTTTGGGTGGAGCCTGAGCAGAGGGTGTTATCTTCTGACACACTTCCGGTGATGTCAGGGGGTGTGGCCTTCTGACGCCCTTCTGGTGATGTCAGGGGGTGTGGTATATGCAAATAAGTTATGCTAATAAGCTCCTACACCTTTTTTTCTATGAAATGACCCCTGATTATTTACCTTTATTGCCAGTTGGAAACCCCTTACAGACTTTTTGCATAAAACAGGGGAAAAAAATAAACTGATGACTTGTGGATTTGATGATTAAGGGAAAAGAGAAAGAGAATTAATACTTACAAAGAGAATTAATATTTGGTTGCAGTAATGGAGTTAAATTTGCAATTGTACTTATATTTGTCATAGAGAAAATTGGTAGTCTTTTCTTTATATTTCTTTATCTTTGTATTATTATTTTTTCTTCCTTCATACACACACACAGACACACAGACACACACACACAGATTTTTATTTCTCTTATAAAATTCTCAATAAAAATCTTTTTTTTAAAAAAAAAACACCCTAAAAATATTTACACCAGAGTAGTTTGAGCAGCTTCAATAAAATGTTGGTACTTAAAGGATTTTTTTTTTTAAAGATTTTTATTGGTTTTTTCTATAACTACTTCTACATCGTTACTTTCTAAGCTACATTTACCTTATACAGAGTGTGCTTTATCATTTGCTTAATATAACCTTACCACTAATACATATGAAGCATTTTAAACCTTGGTTGATTTTCAATTAACGTTGTTACTGATGCTATAAGAAAAATTAAAAAGCTGTTTGACAGACATGCTCTTTTGGAGGAATGCTTAATTATACAAATTATATAAAATATATAAGTGCAATTTTCAATAAAAACAATTCAACCCTTATTTCTTCTTTCGTCCTCTTCTTGTCTTAACAGTCTCTTCTTGCACCTTTGGAGCTGCTGCTCCTTTTTCCGAGTCAGAAATCTCTTCTTCACTCTTTGAGCTATCAAATCCATACATACTTTCTTGCGATGCCAGCGAACCATCTGAGTCTCTCTCTTTTTTCTTTTCTTTTCTTTTTTCCAAAAAACTTTTTGCCTGTTGAACAGAGTCAATCTTGTATTTTTTATCTTTGATGCTGAAGCTCAGTCCTTCCAGAACGTTCCACCTGTAGATAATAGATTCAGACTGTAGCCAAGATGTCAGTTTTCCATAGGCTTTCCTTCTTTTCCTTATTTCAAATGGAATATCTTTCATCACTTTAACTTCTTTTCCTTTGACCTTCAGAACCGCTTTATTTGTGGTCCTAAGCACCACATCCCTTGTTGACTTTTTGGAGAACCTTATCAGAATTTCACCAGGCAGGCTTTTCTTTTTAGTATAATCTGGATAGGTTCTGTAAACCATATCCATGTCACTTTTTATTTCCGCTGCTTTTAAGCCTGTCACTGGTTCAAGCGCTTCACTCAGCAGATTTTTAAGGTCTTCTCCTTTATCCTCTGGCACATTCTGAAGTCTTAGGAAAAAATTCGATCTTTCCATCTGTAGTTTCAAGAGCTGATCAGAATGGAAGGCCTTTTCTTTCTCCGCTTTTTGTAGCCTTGAATCATGATTTTTTACTGAAGTCTTAACTTCCAGAAGTTCTCGCTGCAGCTTCTCTGTAGTTTTATTCGACTCTTTCAATTCCAGCTGCATTATATCCATCTTGACATTGAGAGCTGTCATTTGGTCCACTAGAGGTCGCAATAACGAGGAGAACACAGTGCTCATCTCTGTGGTATCAACCTTTGAACTCGGAGCTGTACTTCCTAGTTTGGGGGAAGGTTTCGGTTTCCCCGCCATTGTTGAGGCTGCGCTTTTTGTTGATAGTTAGATAAGATGGACGAAAGAAGCAAATTCTATGACTGCGCTTATAACTTTTTAAAGTTCATATCCTCTAAAGCACGATGCCGCCATCTAGCAAGCCGAACGTACTTTTTTTCATGCAGTAACGCCACGTAAAGAGTCTCGTAAGTACGCCGATCTCAAGGGGGGGGGTTTCACTCCACCCGCCTTTCCCGCTGTGTCCTGTTTATTTTTACTTCAGACTCACGTTTTCTCCATGCGTAACTATAAGTTCAAGCTTCAAGGCTTCGCACTCTGCTGCTTCACGGATTTGCGCTTTTAGCCATACGGCTCCCACGGACGGGGGAACCTATGGGGGTGATGAAAAGGGACCTCGATCCCTCGGTCGCCACCGTAGGGAGAGATCCCCTTCGTGCCACCCCAGGCAGAGCCCCTTCACTAGGGTCTCTGGGGGCTCGGCACCAATCCGAAGCCCCTTCTTCCCGCCGGGTACGGATCGCGCTCCCCGCAGATGCGGAGGAGCACGTCCACCATGGTCGCAAGTCTTGCCGGAAGTCCTTAAAGGAATTTTTAACTATTTGAATCCCTTACTATTTTAACCCATTCCACTTGGGCTGTCTTGACAGAATTTTATATTAACGCTCCAAGACCCCTGGTAATGCCCTGCTCGGGCCAGGCTTCAGTGAGCAGGCAAGATGGGTTTGGTGACTGCCGGGGACGGAGGCCTGTGGCATGGAGGGGATGGATGACTCAAAATTATAATTTAAATTATATCAATAAATATTATATTAAAGGTCAAGATCCAGGTTGTAAAATGTCAATGGCATACAAAACGGCTAGAGCTTATTCTGTCCTTGAGATTGCATGAAGAAAAGAAATTCCCTATAAATAAGAGAGATTAAGATAAAGCTGTCCAGCACCCAACAGGTTATGGCTCAAAATTAAAAGATTTATGATCTTTAATATAATATCTTTATTTATTTATTTAAACTCAGTGGTGTACTTATATATTGTATATTGCAGATTCCCCTGACGAACCCAGCTGGTGAAGTGCATATGGAATTTTTGGGATTTTTAACTGAGTAATAAAATATATTTTTACCTGATTTTGCACCATTGGCCTTATGCATTGGAAGATATGCCATCTGTGCAGGCCTGGTAATCCTACTTTATAACATGGAAAATGAGTTCTTGAGCTAGGGATTTGGTGAATTCTGGATCAGACTGAGACCTGCAGTGCTCACATCCTTCTTTATCTCCTAAACTTTACTCTCAGGTTTGCCAGCCTCCATATGGGGACTACAGTTCTCCTGGAATTACAACTGATCTCCAAACTACAGTGATCAGTTCCCCTGGAGTAAATGGCACCCTTGGAGGGTGGCTCTGTGGTATATCATAAAGTCTAAGAGAAACTGCCCCCAAATCTCTAGGAATTTCCCAATCCAAAGTTGGCAACCCCACTTACTCTTTGACTTGTGTGAGTTCAGTAGTGGTTCTAGGAATGGGGAAGGTGTGTGGCAGGATTTCTCCTTTGCACTGAGTATGCCTACTGTTGTTGAAGATGCATTAGCAAAAGGAAAGGCTGCATCCCATTGGTACTTGCATGGGGGTCACCGTTCTCCCTTTATCCAATTGGAGGAATGTTTTTAGGATGGCTTTGCAGTGTTGTAAGGAAGGAGGACTGGGAGGAAACCAAAATTAACTGGGGCCCCCATCACTAATTATCCTCCTGTCCCACTGAACTAGCTCCACATTTAGGCCCAATTTATACCTCCCCTCTGAAGTAGTTTGACTGCTGTCTTTTCCCAAGCTCATTTCACGCTGGTTTCAAATTTCACCCCAGGGGGGTCTGAAGAGTACTAAGCAAGAGCATTTGTTTAAAGCAGTATAATGCTAGCTTGACCACAGGAGGGCAATTAACAAATGTAAACAATAATTTATAAACTAGAACAAGTATGGTTTGAAACTAGAAACAGGTATAGACAGGTTTTTTTGAAACCAGAATGATTCTAGCGGGAAAGTCAGATGTAAATTTGACCTTAAGCTGGGGAGCAGTGTGCAGTGAAGTCTCCCAGCAACTCCTGATTCCGGAGCTTTACCTATCTCTCTATATATTTATTTACCATGTGTTGACCCCACTTCTTTATAGCACAAAGTACCGTATTTTTCGGACCATAAGACACACTTTTTCTCCCCAAAAAAGGGGGGGGGGAAGTGTGTGCGTCTTATGGAGTGAAGACTGCACATTGGGGCAGGGGAGGGACTTTAAAAATTCCTGGGGGAGTGCCTGTTGCTGCCGCGAGGCCGCCGCTGCTGGCGCCTGTTGCTGCCACGAGGCCGGCTCCTGCTCTTGCTGCCGGCCGCGAGGCTGGTTCCTGTTGCTGCTGCGAGGCCGCCGCCAGCTTGTGCGAGGCCGCCGGCGGCAGCTCTTGTTCTTGTTGCTGCCGCTGCTGCCGGCTCGTGCGAGGCTGCCTCCGGCTCGCACAAGGCCACCGTTGCTGCCGGCTCGCACAAGGCCGCCGCTGGCTCGCACCATGCCGCTGCTCACCAGCGCGGAAGGCGCAAGCCTCCCCCCATGTCTTATGGTCAGGTGCGTCATATGGTCCGAAAAATACGGTAGCTAACATTAACCATCTACTGCCAAATATCACTGAAAGAAATAATTGCAACGGCAAAATAAGCTAGCCCTAAAATCAAAAATGCAAACCAGAAAAATGATTTGCCCAGTATAACCTTTACTCCCCTCACCCTCTCTCTGCTGTATTCATCCAGAGGACACCTGTGTTACCTGATGTCTCTTTCAGTCTCTGGTATGGTCTGTGACACTATCACCTAAAAGACTTCACAGTCCCCCTGCAGAATGTGTCAATGACATATCTGCATGTGACACATATGCTCCAAACTAAGTTCTGTTATAATCAGTGGGATTAATTTCTTTTATGTTTGTGTCCCACCACCTGAAAGCTGTACCCTCTCACCTGGAAATCTAGCTTTAATTCTACTTACCTGAGAAAGCTGACTGTAGTTACTTATTGGTGGGGGGAAACTCTACGCATGATCTGAGTCTTTCGAGTGAAAATAGATGCCATGCCTCTGAATCCAGGGCTTGGTTTCCAGCGGTTGCATTTAGGATTCAGATGTCAGTGAAAATTTAACAGAGCCATCCTAAGCAGAGCTCAACCCTTTTGAGCCTTATTAATGGGTTTAAAAGGGGATAACTCTGCCCAGGATTGCAATGGAAGCAAGTTACACAACATTTAAGAAACATCTTCAAAAGGTTGCAACAAAACTCAATAATTATTCTCCATCAGTAAATTAATAATGGCATACTGGAGTTTTGACAAAACATCTTTGATAAGCTGCATGTTTGAGAAAGTGGAAAACTGTATGATCAAGAATGTAGGAAGTTATCCTTTGGGGCCTGTGTGTGAGCTTGTCAAAAGGCACAAAATATGTTGTGTGTTCAGGAAAGAGCAGGAGAAATAATTCCAGAGGATCTACACTGAAAAGCTTTGAAATGAGAAGCTTTCTTAAAGGGAGTCAGATTTGTTTTTGGCTTAAACATCACACGGGGTAGGTCATCTGGCATGATTTATCAAAGCTTTGCTCCCCTGTCACTTCTTGTTCTTGCAGATGGTTGCTGCTTAGTGTCTTCTCCAGCCCAAGAGAGCCAGTCAAATCACTTCCTTTCTGTAGTTGTAGCCAACTGGCATTGTTCAAGTAGGCGAACTTTGTTCAACGCCTGGAGAAAAGCCGCAGCGCTAGTACTCTCAAAAGACAGGTAGCAGCCATCTTGGCAATTAGGGGAACAAAGAAAGGAAAGTCCCTAACCCAGCTCCTCCATGTCAGTGATCTAGTTAGGTAGGATAAAACAAAACAAAGCTCCTCTCTGTATTTTTCATGTTTTCTGCTGTGCAGAACCACTGGTTCTGCCTGGCTATTCGTACAAACAGTTTTACTAACAATGGGGCAACTGTCAAACTTTTGTATTTTCTTAATCTAACTATCCTTTAACTGGAGAGAAAATTTGTAGTGCATTTTAATTACCTTCAAAGACACAAACCTCTTTGACACCTCGTGTGCTTATTCTACAATGCTGTTGCTCCATAACCATGGAAAGATTGTTTTGGAAAAATAAAATTGTGAACTTGTAAGTCATGGGATTTTTGAGAAGTTACGGAACTCAGGCTTGTTTTCCTTGACTCCAGATTTCTAGTTTTCAAATATTTTGACTCTTTAGATTCCAGAGACCCCTCTCCTTCTCAGAAGTTCAGGTTGGATTGGGGAATCCAAATCTATGCTAGGTGATTAGTTGACTGCCACAAAAGCAGGTCTAGGTCTTTGTTAGGAATATGTACATAAAAAAAAATTATTTGTTATAATTCTTCTACTTTACTACAGTTATAACATGGTTTCATGATCCCCTTCCACTAGAACAAGCATTCTGTCTTAGCTGGTTAATATACTCTTCCTGTACCCATTGCTCTGGAACAGCTTCCCGGAGGATGGGAGAAAAACTACCATCTTACTAGTTTTCTAAAAGGATCATAAAAAAAGAATTATTAAGAGAGCATCTGTGGCTTTATGAAGATGGCAGTTTTGATGACTTGATGGTGCAATTTGATAACAATTAGTGTTTTATATTACAGTTCTACTTTTTATTTATTTAGACATACAAGTGTCTAAACATAATTTAAATAAATGGGGGAAAACACCTGGTAAAATACAGCACATCTTGAGCTAGTCCTGGATCTGTTGGGGCAGCTAATTAAGGGCCATAGGGAATAAAGCCATGAGACAAGATTCCTTTGGCCATGTACCTGCAAACAGAAAGAGAAACAGAAGTCTGGTCTCTATCATATACAGTTAGTTGAGATAATCCCAAGAGCCCGCCCCCCAGCTCTGTCCTGTCCCCCCCCAGTTTCTTAATAATTTTATTCAGGGGTCATTTCATAGAAAAAGAGGTGCAGGAGCTCATTAGCATAACTCATTTGCATAACTCATTTGCATATGCCACACCTTTTAACATACCGGAAGTGTGTCAGAAGGCAACACCCACCCCTCAGGCTCCACTCCACAGGTGAGTGAAACTGACCTGCTCTTCCTCCATTCCCTTCCCCATCCAATACTTTGTGCAATAAAAATAAGCGTAAATAACATACCCTCATTCTCTTCCTGCTCCCTTGAAACCACCAGGTTTCAAGTAGACTTGAGATACCCAGGACATGTGCACCACCCATCCCTTTCCCTTCCCCTCCCCACAACAAGACACCCTGTGAGGTAGGCGGGGCTGAGAGAGGTCGTTTGAGAACTGCTCATGAGAGAGCAGCTCTGAGAGAACTTGTGACTGGCCCAAGGTCACACCAGCAGCTGCATGTGGAGGAGTGGGGAATCAAACCCGGTTCTCCCAGATTAGAGTCCAGCTCCTGACCACTACACCAAATTGATGGGGTGGAAGCTGCTGAAGGGTTGGTGAAATTTCTCCAGTACTTATGTGCCATGTGCCCAGATGGTATACTTAGAAAATTTATATGCCACCTTGAGCAAGTCTCTAGAAAAGCAGGACACAGTCAAAAAAGGAACAATGATAAAATTATCAATATTAAAACAAAACATTAAAAACAATAAAGACCCTAGCAGGGCTTTCCCTGGGGCGCTGCGCCTCTGCACTGCTCGGGGAAGCCGAGGAGGGGGCGGGGCTTGGTCATGTGCCCGCCCCCTGGGCTCCTCACTCCCGGAGCTGCACTCCTGTGTGCTCCCACTCCAACGGACCCCTGGTTTGGAGCATATGTGTCACACACAGATATGTCATTGACACATTCTGCAGTGGGACTGTGAAGTCTTTTAGGTGATGGTGTCACAGACCATACCAGAGACTGAAAGAGACATCAGGTAACACAGGTGTCCTCTGGATGAATACAGCAGAGAGAGGGTGAGGGGAGTAAAGGTTATACTGGGCAAATCATTTTTCTGGTTTGTATTTTTGATTTTAGGGCTAGCTTATTTTGCCGTTGCAATTATTTCTTTCAGTGATATTTGTCAGTAGATGGTTAATGTTAGCTACTTTGTGCTATAAAGTGGGGTCAACACATGGTAAATAAATATATATAGGTAAAGCTCTGGAATCAGGAGTCACTGCACACTGCTTCCCAACTTAAGGTCAAATTTACATCTGACTTTCCCGCTAGAATCATTCTGGTTTCAAAAAAAACCTGTCTATACCTGTTTCTAGTTTCAAACCATACTTGTTCTAGTTTATAAATCATTGTTTACATTTGTTAATTGCCCTCCTGTGGTCAAGCTAGCATTATACAGCTTTAAACAAATGCTGTTGCTTAGTACTCTTCAGGCCCCCTGGGGTGAAATTTGAAACCAGCGTGAAATGAGCTTGGGAAAAGACAGCAGTCAAACTACTTCAGAGGGGAGGTGTAAATTGGGCCTAAATGTGGAGCTAGTTCAGTGGGACAGGAGGATAATTAGTGATGGGGGCCCCAGTTAATTTTGGTTCCCTCCCAGTCCTCCTTTCTTACAACGCTGCAAAGCCATCCTAAAAACATTCCTCCAATTGGATAAAGGGAGAACGGCGACCCCCATGCAAGTACCAATGGGATGCAGCCTTTCCTTTTGCTAATGCATCTTCAACAACAGTAGGCATACTCAGTGCAAAGGAGAAATCCTGCCACACACCTTCCCCATTCCTAGAACCACTACTGAACTCACACAAGTCAAAGAGTAAGTGGGGTTGCCAACTTTGGATTGGGAAATTCCTAGAGATTGGTGGGCAGTTTCTCTTAGACCTTTATGATATATCACAGAGCCACCCTCCAAGGGTGCCATTTACTCCAGGGGAACTGATCACTGTAGTTTGGAGATCAGTTGTAATTCCAGGAGAACTGTAGCCCCCATATGGAGGTTGGCAAACCTGAGAGTAAAGTTTAGGAGATAAAGAAGGATGTGAGCACTGCAGGTCTCAGTCTGATCCAGAATTCACCAAATCCCTAGCTCAAGAACTCATTTTCCACGTTATAAAGTAGGATTATCAGGCCTGCACAGATGGCATATCTTCCGATGCATAAGGCCAATGGTGCAAAATCAGGTTAAAATATATTTTATTACTCAGTTAAAAATCCCAAAAATTCCATATGCATTTCACCAGCTGGATTTGTCAGGGGAATCTGCAATATACAATATATAATTACACCACTGAGTTTAAATAAATAAATAAAGATATTATATTAAAGATCATAAATCTTTTAATTTTGAGCCAAAACCTGTTGGGTGCTGGACAGCTTTATCTTAGGCCGAGGACAGACTGGCAATGTAAAGCGGGGCAGCAACGCGTCAGAAATGGAAGAAAGGAGCACGTTCAGACATGCGCATCTGTCCGTTGGCTCCGTTTCGCACTTACCCGTCTCCCAGTCGCTTTCCATCCGCTTTACCAGGACACCGGGTAAAACCGGTGTTCAGGGGCCGTCCTCCGCATGCCTCCCGCTTCCAAATAGTGTGAACCGGAAGAAGCGGGAGGCATCCGGAGGCGGCAGTGTGAACTTCTGTCTTCGGCCACAGACTGGCAATGTAAAGCGGCAGGAATGCGGAGGGAACTGGTGCGGGGGGAAAACTCCACGGAGCTGGCCGTTCATACTGGCCAGAGCAATGTGGACCAGCGACGATACGGAGCGTTCAGACTGCCATGGAGCGTTCAGACTGCTGCGGAGCTGGCACGCGCAGTGCACGCGGTTCGCGCGCGCCGTTGCGCTTTTTTTGTTTTTCTTTTCATGTGTTTCGCACATGCGGACATGCGGACATGCGGACATGCGCATATGCGCATAACTTCCGGTTCACACTATTTGGAAGCGGGAGGCATGCGGAGGACGGCCCCTGAACACCGATTTTACCCGGTGTCCTGTTAAAGCGGATGAAAAGCGACTGGGAGACGGGTAAGTGCGAAACGGAGCCAACAGACAAATGCGCATGTCTGAACGTGCTCCTTTCTTCCATTTCCGACGCGTGGCTGCCCCGCTTTACATTGCCAGTCTGTCCTCGGCCTGTCTTCGGCCTTAATCTCTCTTATTTATAGGGAATTTCTTTTCTTCATGCAATCTCGAGGACAGAATAAGCTCTAGCAGTTTTGTATGCCATTGACATTTTACAACCTGGATTTTGACCTTTAATATAATATTTATTTATATAATTTTAATTATAATTTTGAGTCATCCATCCCCTGCATGCCACAGGCCTCCATCCCCGGCAGTCACCAAACCCATCTTGCCTGCTCACTGGAGCCTGGCCCGAGCAGGGCATTACCAGGGGTCTTGGAGCGTTAATATAAAATTCTGTCAAGATAGCCCAAGTGGAATGGGTTAAAATAGTAAGGGATTCAAATAGTTAAAAATTCCTTTAGGTACTAACATTTTAGGGAAGCTGCTCAAACTACTCTGGTGTAAATATTTTTAGGGGTTTTTTTAAAAAAAAAGATTTTTATTGAGAATTTTATAAGAGAAATAAAAACCAGTGTGTGTGTATGAAGGAAGAAAAAATAATAATACAAAGATAAAGAAACATAAAGCCTACCAATTTTCTCTATGACAAATATAAGTACAATTGCAAATTTAACTCCATTACTGCAACCAAATATTAATTCTCTTTGTAAGTATTAATTCTCTTTCTCTTTTCCCTTAATCATCAAATCCACAAGTCATCAGTTTATTTTTTCCCCTGTTTTATGCAAAAAGTCTGTAAGGGGTTTCCAACTGGCAATAAAGGTAAATAATGTATTTTCTCTGATCAAAGCAGTAAGTTTAACCATCTCTGCAAGTTCCATTATCTTCATCAGCCATTCTTCTTTTGTGGGTAGTGTTGAGCTTTTCCATTTTTTTGCATATAGTAATCTCACTGCCGTTGTCGTATATAAAAAACAAAGTTCCATAACTGTCTGTCCGTTAGATTCAGAAGACGCATCTGGTTTCATTTGTTCCTTAATCTTTAAAAATCTTTTGAATTAATGAATATATTTGTATTCAGAATCGTTTAGCTTTATGACAAGTCCACCATATATAATAAAATATCCCTTCATGTTGCTCGCATTTCCAACATCTATTCAAGATATTTTTTAATATATTTTAGCTAATTTATTTGATGACATATACCATCGGTACATGGAAAGTACTGGAGTCGGGAGGCGAGTTGTAGAGTGATCATAGCAAAGACTTTATTAAGTGAATCAGCATGTTCAGGAGATGGTCAGATCGAGCATGCTGCCAGGGCTCCAGGGCCCTCATTATATGCTGGCTGGAGCCCCACCTCTGGCCGCACCCGAAATACCTGATAGGGGCTTAGCATATGCGCATAGTCCTGATAGGGCCTTAAGTCTTAAGTTGTAGTTCATAGGTCCCCCACGGGAGACCTAGGCTGGCTATTGGTGGTCGTTTTGGATCCGACTGTCTATTGTTCTACCTGGCTGAAGCTCAGGTAGAATCGGGCCATGTGCTCTGACCGCATGGCGGTCGCCATTACGTGACTAGTACACAACAGTACACATATTTATACAAAAATATCTTTAAGACTAGATTAGAACTTAACCTAAATTTAAGACCCTCCTTCTACATACATTCCCATTGTTCAATTTGTATATTATTTCCAACATTTTTCACCCATTTTACCATACATTCTTTCACTCATTCTTCCTCTATCTCATAAGTAAAACCAGCCAACAGGTAAAAACTATCTACACCATTGGAGTAAGACTCCAGCCACTCCCTGAGTTATTTCAGCTTTAGAGGACTGGGTCCCTTTTTCAGCTGCCGGGGGTGGGTGGGGTGGTTCTCCAGCAGTGGAGAACTCTGTATATACCCTATAGATTATATCCATGTATTGGAAGGAGCTCCCCACTTCATCTAGGAATTATATATTCCATCAAATTTGACCTGTCTTTTTACTTAAACATGTTGACCATTCCAAAATTGAGATGGTCATACATGATTGCACGCTGCAATACATTCTCAACAGCCCAGATGACCCCTTTGGACCAGCGCTATTGTGACTGCCCTTTGACAGAACTTGACTCGGCATGTCATGTTTTCTTCTACTGTACAAAACATGCAGCAGCAAGAGACAGATTCCTAAAAAAACGGCTGTTGAAATACTCCTCTTTTCCTGATGTAGCAAAACTAAGACTACTTCTGAGCAGCCTCTGCCAAAATTGCATCGTGGATGTGGCAAAAATGTTTTTACTATTTTTTAAAAAAAATCATGGTTTATGACCTATAGACTATTAACAAACAAACAAGCCCTGTGATAAAATGACAATTATATTTAATATCTTTTATAAACATCAATTATGTTACAAAAAAGTCCAACATCCTCATCTTCATTTAATAACTCTTATGTGCATCAATTATTTGGCAAAAAAGACAAACAGTCTAGCATCCTCATCTTCATTTAATAACTCTTATGTGCATCAGTTATTTGGCAAAACAAGTCAATGACCACCCGGTTATACAGTCATTTCACCAATCTTCCTCAGGAGTAACTTTACACAGAGTAAAAGGTGTCAGCCTCTGGGTGCAGCTTGGCTTCTATTATATTTCCTTCAAAGTTTTTCAGCCTAAGTTCTTTTTAGTTCTCTTCATATCTTCTGATTTTCACAATAGCTACTGCTTTCACTACAATCCTAGAACAAACATAATTATTAAGAGGAACATGAAGCTGAATGGAATGTTATTCTATAATCTTTAAGATAATTAATAATCTATGTCCTATAACTTACTTTAAGTTCCAAAAGTACTTAAATTAGGAGCAAGCCAGTTGATTTATTTCTGAAAAAGTAGCAACCAGTCTTTTCTTCAATACCCGGCTGAAAGACTTGTTTTGCCAAATAATTGATGCACATAAGAGTTATTAAATGAAGATGAGGATGTTAGACTTTTTGTCTTTTTTGCCAAATAATTGATGCACATAAGAGTTATTAAATGAAGATGAGGATGTTGGACTTTTTTGTAACATAATTGATGTTTATAAAAGATATTAAATATAATTCTCATTTTATCACAGGGCTTGTTTGTTTGTTGATTGTATTTCCTGTAACTGTGATCCCTGCTTTGTCTTACTTACTTATATTGTATTAGGGATATATGGCACATATAGTACTAAAAAATTATGGATTATATGAAGAAAGCATAATAAGTCATACTGTCAGAATTGTAAATGGCACTAGAAGATAATTCAACAGAGCTTATCTCCTTTTAAGACTAAATATAAATTCATTTAAAAGTATAGTATTATATAGGAGGTCAGCCTGTAGACACCTTATCAATGTTTTATACCTTTAAGAAAGGCAAATTTAACATGCAGCTGCATGGAATCAGTCTGAATACTTTTTACAGAGTTCCTAGCTGGTGGAGAGTATTTGTAAGTCTGTTTAAAAAGAAGGCTTTTAGCCAGAAGAAAGGAGGACTGATGTATGCCTCTACCTGGTACACCTAGAGAGCAACTGAGCCAGCAACTTGAAATAGAGAGCATTTACCAGCCATTAAAAATAAGGAAGGCTTTCAGCCGGGTATTGAAGAAAAGACTGGTTGCTACTTTTTCAGAAATAAATCAACTGGCTTGCTCCTAATTTAAGTACTTTTGGAACTTAAAGTAAGTTATAGGACATAGATTATTAATTATCTTAAAGATTATAGAATAACATTCCATTCAGCTTCATGTTCCTCTTAATAATTATGTTTGTTCTAGGATTGTAGTGAAAGCAGTAGCTATTGTGAATAGAAGCAGTAGCTATTGTGAATAGAAGCCAAGCTGCACCCAGAGGCTGACACCTTTTACTCTGTGTAAAGTTACTCCTGAGGAAGATTGGTGAAATGACTGTATAACCGGGTGGTCATTGACTTGTTTTGCCAAATAATTGATGCACATAAGAGTTATGACTTGTTTTGCCAAATAATTGATGCACATAAGAGTTATTAAATGAAGATGAGGATGTTAGACTTTTTGTCTTTTTTGCCAAATAATTGATGCACGTAAGAGTTATTAAATGAAGATGAGGATGTTGGACTTTTTTGTAAAATAATTGATGTTTATAAAAGATATTAAATATAATTGTCATTTTATCACAGGGCTTGTTTGTTTGTTGATTGTATTTCCTGTAACTGTGATCCCTGCTTTGTCTTACTTACCTATAGACTATTAAACCTAAATAAACTTTGTATTGGAAGGAGGCCACCCTCACTGGCTGGGACCTGGCTACCACTCTGGCATAGATTAAAAATCCTGGTATCCAGTTAGCCCAAGTACAATCAACCCTCTATCTGTTAAGGCACTCCTTATCCTGCTTATCCAGATCAACCTTATCCTTCATCTCTATGTCTCTAAACAGCAGAGTGAACACATCTACAAATTCCCCTTTTAAGGTCTTCTCCCTCGTGGCCAAAGTTAAGTGATCACCCAGGGGCATGCCGACCTTGCCACAGGGCATGGCACTAAAGGAGATAGAACCATAAGGGACCCTGCCCAGTGAAGAGAAACCCCAGGTACCCCAGGCAGGTAGCTGACCTGGATAGGAGCCTGGCATGAGATTCCATGCACCCTTGAAAGGAGGCTGCACGATCCTCCATGGTCTCACTTGTTGGCTAGGGGACATCTGAGAATTGGCAGTAGCGGAAGAAGGAGTTGGAGGCTCCAGAGTAGCCATGGACAAACTGAACCAAGCTGCTGGGGATCAGGCATATCTCCATTCTCCATGGCTGTGACAGCCACTGCAACTGGTTTGGCCTCCACTGCTGGATTTAAACCACTCACAGCAGTCTAGCTCGCTTTGCCCTGATCCAGCATTGCCTCGCCATACCCCCCCAGGGATGGGAGCTGGATGTACCCTCTAAGACAGAAAGATAAACAAAAATGGATTAATTAAATTGCAATGATAGAGCCCATCCGGCCAACCTTGGTACCTCCACCTTACCCCAGGCTACCGTTATTCTTTCGGCAGTCTCTAGGGCCATGATCCTTTCTGGAATCAGATGCCTCTCCTGCTCCTCATCATCCTTGTCCAAGGAAGAGTGCACCACTGAAACCCTCTTGGGGGTGGTTTGGAGGCTGACGGCTTCCCTTTAGCTGGGCCTTCGTCCTTTCCCAATGCCACGACTAGATTAAATCTAAAATGGCTGACCACTAAGATGGCCACCCATGCCAAAATGCACATGGTGCTACATGGGTATTGAGCCCTCGAAACAAAAGTAAAATGAGGGTTGGGGATAATTGAAGACTCACCACTGGCACTGCCCCCCCCCCGAGGGTGGCTCCCCCCTCTCACTAAGAGACCCTCAAAACCCTCCCCTCACAATAGCGATGTTAAAAATAAAATATGATCAATCAAACCATGTCATCTCACACAGAGGAGGATCCTTCACGGGGTTTGGTCCTGCAGGCCACAACCAGGGATGGGAGAGCTGAAAACACCACTGCATTTCTGGTTGAAATGTGAAGATTGCCCTGTATAGGGACCGGCACAGCAACTAAACTAAAGACTCTACACCAAAAAATACCCATATGGGCAGAAAATTGCCTGACCATTTTTTTCCTTCTTCCTAACAGGTACCCTACCTTTGGAGGCTTGAACCACAGGGGCATCAGTGCACTGACAGGTAAGCAGGGTCCAGAATCACAAGCTGGCTCCCCCCTTGCCTCACTTGAGGCTAGGTGCCATGACAGTGCCTCCTGCACGCAAGCCCAGCATTGATTCATGGGGGAGGCAGAAGCCATGACCTTCCAGCATGTTTTCTGGGATATCTGGGGGGGGAGGTTGCTCTGTCATTTGCCTGGTCCCCACCCTCAGCAAAGGACAAGCCCTGTTTGTAGTTGGGGGGTCTGGGGGGAAGCAAAAGGGATCCCTGAAAGGGCTTCCCACTCTTTAAAGCCAGCAGCATGGCAGGTCTGCATGTCAACTGCTGGCTTTAAAAGGTGGAATCAACCAAACGTACAAAAGCAACCTTGAAGAATATAAACAACATCTGTTTTTTTTGCAAAAATATTTATAGTGATATAGAATAAGCTATCATGTAAAATGCAAATAAAGTACAAAATGCGTAATTATATTAAAAGACATACAATTGCAAGTGGGACATAAACCCTGCTGCATACAATCTTAAAGGGACCGAACCAACAGTCTTATTTATGCCGTAAGAACAGAAAAAACATTCTCTTAACAGCTGACAATAAGTCCATCAGAGCATGAAGACGTCAAGGTTAGTACTACACGGCAGGCTTGTTTCAGATCGATATTTTTGTCAAGCTGTTAGGATTCATAAGGCTTGTGGGACTTCCACTAACAATAAGAATGAAAATACAAGGTGCATAATTGCTAGAATAGCTGCAGTAGACAAGGTTTCAAAACAGAATTAGAAAACACAGAGCTTACCCAGTTTTCAAGAATTCACAAGCACATGGCGGCAAGTGTCTTTAATGACAAGCTTGAGATAGCTGCAAGTAAGTGTAAGTAAACTACCAATTTAAAGAGACATATAGGCCAATCAATTAGAGCTAATGAACATTTTTTCATATACTGCAGCTGTTCAATGCATTAAAGAAACATACTTAAATAAACTACTAGTTACAGCTATGCAAAACATTAAAATTGCATGCATCAGCATATCACAACATTATACGATCCATTATGTAATCCCCTGTACATATAGCACATATCAAGTACACTTGAGTACCACCATAATATTTTACTTTACAGAAAACAAGAAAGATCCCATTCAGAGTTCAGATCACCAGGGGCTAAGGTGCCCAATCAAAATATCCAGGACATTTCTTGTTGTAACAAAAAATTGTGGATGTCCCTATAACTCTCCTGTTGACAATGATATCTAAATAAAACAAAATATCTTAGCTCATCAGTATTATGGCATTTCCCCTTAAAGTGCATCAAGTAGCCCAGCACAAATCCTGGAATGGTGTTCCAACACCCAAGTTCTGATTGCTCTCATTGTACTTCCTACATAATATTTCTGGCAGGGGCAAGATATAACATAAATTACTTGCCTGGAGGCACATGTAGTGAAGTCCCTTAATTTTATAGATGAATTTAGATGTGCTGGGGGAAAAAATTATGTCAGTTCAGTAGTAAGAGAACATGCAGCACATACTGTCATAATAGGTGATTTTAACTACCCACGCATTGATTGGATCAATATGTGTTCAAGTCAGGAGAAAGAGACTGGGTTTCTAGATATTCTCAATGACTGTGCCATAGAGCAGATGGTCACAGAACCTACTGGGAGGAGGCGATCCTGGACTTGGTCCTAAGTAATGCTCAAGACCTGGTGACAGAATGTGATAGCAACGGTGATAGCAACGGTTGGGAATAGTGACAATGGGAATAGTGAATGTGATAGCAACGGTTGGGAATAGTGACAATAATGCTATTAATTTTAGCATTTATGTAAATAGGGAGTTTCCCAAAAAGACCAACACAACCACATTTAACTCTGAAAGAGGGAACTTCTCTCAAATGAGTGGGCTTATGAAGAAGAAAATTAAAGGAAAGGTAAGAAGGGTCAAATCCCTTCAGGAAGCTTGGAGATTATTTAAAACTATAATCATGGAAGTTCAGATAAAATGTATACCTCAGGTTAGGAAAGGTAGAAATAGCTATGAAAAAAGGCTTGCATGGTTAACAAAGAAATTAGTGGAAGCAGTAAAAGGTAAACAGCAGTGGAAGACTAGTCCAGGTGAGGTAAATAAAAGGGAGCACAGGCAGTGGCAAATAAAATGCAAGTCAGCGATCAGACAGGCAAAATTGGACTATGAGGAAGTAACATATTGCAAAAAACATCAAGACCAACAATATTTGATTTCCAAATACATTAGTAGCAGAAAACCAGCCAGGGAAACAGTGGGGCCATCGGATGACCAAGAAGTAAAAGGATTACTAAAGGGAAATGGCAGAGAGCTAAATGCTATTTTTGCCTCTGTCTTTACTGTCAAAGATAGGAGGTGCTTGCCCATCCCAGAACGGCTGATTTCAGCAGAGGTGTTGAAAGACCTGAGTTGAATTAACGTGATGAGAGATGAGGTCAAACAATTGATGGACAAATTAAAAATTGACAAACCATCAGGCCCAGATGGCATACATCCAAGAGTTCTGAAAGAACTCAAATGTGAACTTGTGGATCTCCTGACAAAAATATGCAATCTATCACTAAAATCTGCCTCCATTCCCAAAGACTGGAAGGTATTCAATGTAACCCCAATCTTTAAAAAAGATTCCAGAGGAGATCCAGAAAATTACAGGCCAATCAGTCTAATGTCAATAATGGGTCAGTTGGTGGAGTCCATTATTAAAGCTAGAATTAGTAGGCACATTGATGAACAAAAGCTATTGAGGATGAATCAGAATTGATTCTGTAAGGGAAGATCTTGTCTCACTAATGTTTTAGAGTTCTTTGAGGAGTGAACAAACATGTGGACAAGTAGATAGTCACATCTCCTCCAACTCCTCCAACTCCTCAGACAGAGATACTCACTTGAAGGATTTACAGCAGGCATTTTTGCTACTATAATATCCTCCTGATATGGTGAGAAAGATGACTGGAAAAGCTGGAATGATATGCAAGGACAGCTTGCTACAAGACAAGCCCAAAGAAAATGACAACAGAACATGACTGGTGCTCACCTACAGCTCACAACTCAAGCCAGTTCAACACATTATTAATGACCTACAACCCATGCTGGATAGTGACACTTCCCTCACACAGCCACTGGGGGGGGCTGACCTTTTCTTGCTTACAGACAGCCTGCTAACCTAAATTACTGCTCACCCACAACGATAAACTACTTAACAGTAACATGGATTCTGGTACCAAGGCCTGCAGCAAACCAAGATGACAACTTTACTCTCATATAGATCCTAGCAACATCATTACTAGACCCAGCAACATTAGCCATACCATCTCAGATCCATACTCATACTCAGCTCATCCTCTAATGTGATTTATGCCATCAATTGTCAGCAGTGCCCTTCAACCCTCTACATTGGAAAAATAGGCTAGTCCCTATGACAAAGAATAAATGGACATAAATCTTACATTAGAAACCATAACATTCAAAAACCAGTGGGGGGACATTTTAACTTTCCAGGACATTCAGTTGCTGACCTAAGAGGAGCAGTTCTGTTACAAAGAAATTTCAAAGTAAAATTAGAAAGAGAGACTGCTGAATTGCAACTGATAACGAAGCTTAAGACAATGCATCCACCTGGACTGAATCGAGACCTAGGCTTCCTGTGTCACTACCAATGCTGATTTCTTCATGCCTACTACATCTCTGCATATCACACCTAATCCAATCACGCCCTCTATTTTTATTTTTTTGCTAATGTCATTTGGCATCTGAACTCACTCCACTTTCCCATATATAGGACAGACTCACATTTGAGCTGTATCTGAAGAAGCAGGCAGTGACTCATGAAAGCTCATACCCTATCTTTCTTAGTCTTTAAGGTGCCACTGGACTCTTACTCTTTTCTACTGAATTTTCCTAGTTTATGCCCATCTGACTAGATCATTGGCAATAGAAATTGGTGTCAACTCACCGATTTTCTCCTGTCAGTTTGAAAGTTTGGCTTGTTCTAGGGCCATTTCCACTTCCAAATCCACCCCAGGTGCTCTCAGGGTCCAACTTGAGGTGGAAATCTAGCACTCTGGCTCACGGAGTCAGCGAGCGTCCCCTTTGCATTTGAAGTATATGCTGCCACTAAGGCTGGGGCACAAAATCATTAAGTCCATTACCCTGCACTGCTGCTTTGGAGTATTTTAAATCATGGATGAATCATGAACTGTAAAGTATCATCTTTTCCTTCAATGTAGCATTCTGGAGCCTGTAAATTGGCTTCTAAATGTTGTGGAAGAGCTTAACAATGGATCTTTTGCCTCATGTCTGTTTTAGTCCTGAGAAAGAAGCAGTTTGCGCTTGAAATGGAAAGAGAACTGGGAGATTCAGGCTGGTGTTAGCTGAATCCAGTATGCATTCTGGTAAAACACAAGGTACTCCTAGGGATTTGCTGCCTCAGAAGATGCTCCTGTTTGCTTCCACTTTAATTAATGTGTGTACTTCCAGATGGAAATACACAGAAGCTCATACCTTGAATAAAACTTTGTTGGTCTTAAAAGTGCCACTGGACTGAAACTTTGTTCATATGTATATTTGTAAGTGAAGCAAAGACAAATACAAATATGTACTTTCCAGTGCTCTGTCCTCCAAAAGAAACGAAATACTGTAATGCTGCTTCTGGAATATCTCACCATTCCAACAAGAGCAATCTGTAACAACATGCATTTTTTATACATAATGGTTAGAATGTTGGCTTAGGATCTGGGAAACTCCAGGTTCAGATCCCCACCCTGCCATGGAAGTTTGCTGGGCCACTCACTCATTTTCAACCTAACCTATCTAACAGAGTTATTGTGAGGATAAAATGGACAAGAAGAGAATTATGGAAGCCACCTTTGGTCCCTATTGGGGAGAAAGGCAAAGTATAAAAGGAGGGGGGGGGGGGAGAGAGAGAGAGAGAATAAAACAACCAGATCTATCAATGATACCCAAGAGAGTTTCACAGAATCCATAAAATCCCATGAAATAGTTACAACGTATAACTCACTGTAAAGTTTTCATAAAAGTCAACAGCAAACTAAAACCACATTCAGTAAAAATTTCAAAATAATTAGAGAAGTAGAAAGGGATGTACTTTTAATCAGTTCTGTTTAATCTGTTTTTGTGCAACACATCTAAACTCATGTCCTCTTTAGCACAGCATTCCAAAGAAACACATTCCCCACAAAAAGTTATGGGAACTCACAGGAAATCCCCCTCCCATTTGTGGTCCGATTACTGACGTCAGTTCAATATTCGTGTGTGTAGCTCAACAACAGATGTCAGTTTTCTTCTGTTTTTTATTATAAGGCAGCTTCTGAGCTGAGTAACAGAACTGTAACATTTGAATTGTAAATGCATTATCACAGCCTTTGTGTCAAGTAATGTTTATATAAAAACCTGAAGCTTATTCTTTACAAGCAATGACCCAGTCATCTCTCAGACAAGAGACTCAAGGGGATAGGAAAGACTGTTTTTATGGATAAAGTGACACTGATACCAGTGCACTTTGATGTAAGAAGTGTGGCCCCAGTAGTTAATTACTCAGAATTTAAAATATTGAGGGGAAGCATCACGAGTTTATTGGACTGAATGATTTGTGTAACCTTTGTTCATGTAAACTCATAAATTATGGGACAAATGGACAATTGCATGCAAATTATTTCCCTTCATGTCTGAACATGTCTTCCCAATGGGCTGAAGCCCGCTATGGTTGAAGGCAAGGAATCTAAACTTCTGGAGCAGGACAAGACTCATCTCCAAGGGAAAGGGCATTTTAAGTTTCTGTTGGGACAAAGACTGGAAGGGGGGATGTGAGGTTCTTGCTATTGGGGAGACTGATTCTCTCTTAAAGCACTTTCTATGTATATAAACTTAGTAGATTTCTGCTTCCACCAGGAATTAAAAATTCTAGATCTCTCTCTCTTTTGGTAGTATGATCTAGGGTCTGGGCACTTCAGAATACTTTGTGGCCCTGAGGAAGTATCGTACTGATTTCTGGGATGTTTAAACAAAATCTGATTTATTTAATAAAGAACAAAATAGGTCTCTGGTTCTTTTGAACAGTTGCTGAAGAAAGGAACTTGTAAATATAACAGGTAATGCTTGGTGCTACAAACAGTCTCTCAAACTCCAAAATCCACTCTGACAGGCTCATATACTCTGTATACTCTCTCTCTCTCTGACATTTATAGCCACACAGGCTAGTCTCTTTGTTTTATTCACACAGAATAGAATCAACTATCTTAGTCACACTTACTAAATTGTTGCTCTTATTTACTCAGAAAAAGATTTAAAATTCCATAGTCACCCAGACTATGTGGTCTCTCCAAAGTGTACTCACAGAAAACTTCATAGACATCTCACACACTGATTCCTCTCAGAAATCTCCTTTCACACTCTTAGTCATCAGCCAGCCAAATCACACCTGTCTCCCTCTATCACCCTCTTCATATTACTGCAGTCACACTAAACTTTTAAAGGAACACACACCCCAAAACAGGAAATCATTACTGGGAAGCATCCTCCCATTTTCCCTACTGCTTTAGATTGTTTGAATCTGGCCAAATATTTAATAATTTAAGAAGAGCTCTGTTAGATCAGACCAAAGATCTACCAAGTCCAGTAGCCCGTTTCTCACAGGGCAGTCCAGAAGGCCACATAACAAGTCATAGAGTCCAAAGCCTTAAGCCATTCTAAGTTAATGACCATCATTGTATCTTGTGGCAGTGAGTCCCATAAGTCAATTATACTTTCTGTGAAGTAGTACTTTCTTGGCACTCTACTACGGCTTGACTTTGCAGGAGGAAGAAGAAGAAGAGTAGGATTTATACCCCACCCTTCAATACCCAAAGAAGTCTCAGAGCGGCTTAAAATCACCTTCCCTTCCTCTTCCCACAACAGACACCCTGTGAGATAGGTGGGGCTGAGAGAACTCTGAAAGAGCTGTAATTAAGCCAGGGTTACCCAGCTGGCTACATGTGAAGGAGTGGGGAATCAAACTGGTTCTCCAGATTAGAGTTTTGCTGCTCTTAACCACTATACCAAACTGGCTCTCTGCACAGTTTTCTCTGCACAGATTTACCTTATCTTATGTTCAAGAGGGGAGTTTGCACAATTGTGCAAAGGCACAATTTATACAATCCTTTTGCTTCTAAAGTGGACAGTGTTGGGTCTATGTGCTAATTGCCATACATGCATTTTGCTTCGTAAATGTAAGCAGGCAGAAGCAATTTTATTGACAGATAAATTAGTTGTGGACTGGCCCTTAAAGCTTTTGCACAAGGTGTCTTTCCTTTTCATTTTGACAGATGGTAGTTATTTGGGTGTGTGAAGAGTACTGGACTCGGGAGACCAGGAACGGTGAAATCATGAAGCCTTTATTGAGTGATTCAGCATGCCCAGTAGATGGTCAGAACAAGCATGCTTCCAGGGCTCCAGGGCCCTCATTATATGCTGGCCGGAGCCACACCTCCGGCTGCACCCAAAAGACCTGATAGGGGCTTAACATATGCGCATGTTTGTCATAGGTTCCCTGGAGGAGCCTTTGATTGCATTGGCTCCCCAGGGAGAACCTAGGTCCCACATTGGTGGAGGCTTTCAGTCCGGATGTCTATTGTTCCTCCAGATTCAAGCTCCCCTCTCTGCCTGACCATATGCTCTGGCCATGCGGCGGGCGCCATTACCTGGGAGCACATGGCAGGCTGGTTGCTACACAGAGCATACTACATTACACCGTGCAAAAGTTTATGCATATTTTATGCATACTTCACTGACCAGGGAAATCTTTTCAGTTGTGTTGAGCTCATTGGAGCTTCCAAACTTGCAATAATCAACTGGATCAGAGTAAATGATTTCAGGTTTTAAGGAAGTGCCACAGAATGATTTCATGCACAAACCCATAAGTAAGTAAACTCACAGATTATATAACTTTTGAAGTGCTTTATTTGATTCTGGGGAGGGGGGGGACTTTCACATATGACTTTGCTGACTGTGATATAGTCTGAGACAGTTATAGTTCACGATTACCCCAGTAATGGACTCTTCCCCAGATGCACATCACCAGTCCTAAATTGGCTACATTTTATGTTTACATTTGCTTCAGATTCATGCTGTGTCCTTCCCATATAATCTTTCTAGATTAGAATGAGCTATAAATCATGCTTTGTTTATTAACGAAAGCATTTAAATGCCAGACTACTCAATTTTAAATTCCAACAAGCTTGTAAGAGTTACTTCAGTTAAAGTTATGTAGCGGAAAAAATAAGCTATCCATGAAGTTGTCTTTCTTCATTCCTTCCATGCAACATAAATCTATAGATTTACAATGGAAGAAACAAATAAGACAGAGAGAGAAAATCAGCTTCTTTAAAAAAAGGGTAGATGACAAAAACGCAAACTATTAAAATTTGCTTCAATTAATAGCAAAAAAGCAGTTGCTAATAAGACAGTGTAACATTCACCTTTTAATAAAAATGGGGATATTTTCTATAGCAGATCCTAAATTGGAGAGCCACATAAAAAAACAGGCACAGAACATTTTTCATTTTCAGCAAACTCCAGACCACTCAGTTTGAATTTTCCAAGCATGCTGGAAATGTCCTCGTTTTGAGATTGCTCTTCCCTCATGAGAGAGGCTTTATTTTCACACCACTTGCAGTGTTCTCTCACTGAATGCTTCCCATTAAAATCAACACATTTTCCAGTGTAATTTTTGTGTTGGTTGCATAAAACTGGCATTAAAATGACATGTGAGTATAAGCCTTTAAGAAATATTGTTATTATTAATAAAATATGTACTGATCAGTTTTCTGGGTCCAGGTTTAAGGAACAAGTCCATCTTGCAGGAGGGCATTTCTAGAAAGCTTCTGTAAGGGGTCACCTGGCTACAAACAAAGGATGGGCTGGCTGGTTCATTCTTGGGAATAGTGAGAGCCTGGAGGGAGAGGTCCATGGGGTATATGAGGAGGTGTTGTGGCTACTACTGAAAAAGTACAGTCATTCCAAAGGAGACAATGACCTGTGGAATAATTAAGAAGCTGTTATTAGGGATGGGCATGAATTGGGAAAATGAGGTTCGGTTCATGGTTCGTGGTGGACCCACAAAGCAAACCACTAACCATCACTAAATAAAAAGGCTTCGTAAGAAGCAAGCCATTTTGTGAAGTTCATTTGGTAGAATGCCCCCCTCCCAGCATGTTAGAGACACAAAAGTCATAGGGGATCTCCAGTTGACTGTCCTCTACCTGCCCTCCAAGTTTGGTGAGGACTGGATATATGGGGTCCAAGTTATGCCCCTCAAAGTAGGTTACCTGAGGGAAATGACATGTACAAGTTCAGGAGGTTCATGGGTGTATAGGATGGCCCTCAGGCACACTACAGACACCAAACCTGGAGCAGATCTCTGGCTGATTGTCCTCTACCTGGCCTCCAAGATTGGTAAGGATTGGATTTATGGGGTTCAAGTTACATTCCCCCCCCCCAAAGAAGGTGCCCACATCCTCCATTGTTTCCAATGAAGCAAAAAGAGCAAGGGCAATAGAAGCCCAGCAGAACAGAATTAAAATCTCTGAGAATCTCCGCAGTAGAAACTGAAGGGGGGGCATTTTTGCCACCCAACAGAACCAGTGAAATGTGTCCTGAGACCCAAACCAGCATGCAAAGACATATGTAGACGTAGTAGCTTGAAGCCCTGAGATGTATGTAGGTGTGGTGGTTCAAAGCCCTGAGACCACCTTAGACCCAAACCCAAGCCAGAGTACAACAACATTTGTAGATATGGTGGCTCGAAGCCCTGAGATGTATGTAGATGTGGTAACGCTAAACCGTGAGTCCATTCCTGACACCCAACTTCCAAATGGTGCAACCACATATGTAGACATGGTGGCTTGGAACCGTGAGTCTAACCCCAATAGTCAACACCCAAAGGGTGCAGTGATGTATGTAGACATGGTGGTTTGAAGTCCCAAGTCCACCATTGACACCCAAACCCCAAAGGTTGCAACAGTGTATGTAGATGTGGTGGCTCAAAGCCCCAAGTCCCAACCCTGAATGGTGCAAAGACATATGTAACCAGGACCAGCAAATACCATGACAATATGCACAGAATGTATCAAGAAAATATAGTTATATGAAATTTAAGAAGACGTCTTAAAGAACAATGACAAAGAAAGGGTTTTTTTAACAATACAAAGTACAAACAAAACTTGCTATTCAAGTACAGTTATGCACATAAGCATTTGTATGTATAAGTTTAGTGTAGTGCAGGGGTGGGCAATTATTTTGGCTCGGGGGCCACTTTGTGGGAGCAGAGGTTAGCGGAGGGCCGCACCTTTTAAAATGATTGCATTCATTAGTTAACTTTGCAATTCAGAAAAGGTATAAATTGTATCATAAAAATCAATAAATATAAATAAAATAAAATCGTGGTAGTTTTATTCAATTTATTTATTGTGCTAATTTCATATCATCTACAGCTGCAAGCACAATTAATTTCAGAATCAGTTTAATGAGACAAATGTACCCTATCACACTTTTCTACAATTTTTTTGAAATCAGGAGTGAGATTGCTTGTTGAGATTCTCATCACAGCCTGCAAATTAATGTCTGTCAAAGAGCATCTATATTTACTCTTGTTGATCTTCATGCAACTGTCTTGGTGGGCCACAAAAAACTCTGTGGCGGGCCACATGTGGCCCGCGGGCCGCAATTTGCACACCCCTGGTGTAGTGGTTAGGGAGCCACTTTGGTATAGTGGTTAGGAGCATGGACTCTAATCTGGGAAAATCGGGTTTGATTCCCCACTCTTCCACATGCAGCTGCTAGTGTGACCTTGGGTCAGTCATAAGTTCTTTCAGAGCTGTTCTCTCAAGGACAGTTCTCAGGAGAGCTCTCTCAGCCCCACCTACCTCACAGGATGTCTGTTGTGGAGAGGGGAAGGGAAAGGGATTGTAAGCCACTCTGAGGTTGTGGTCATATGTGCCAGATAAAACAGTGGGGAAGTGAGGCTATTCCCTCCAGAGGAAATTGACCCGCAGTTGCATGATCACACAGTCTTTTGAAGCTGCGGGCATAGCCCACCACTGTGTGATCAGATGCAACTGCGGGTGAGTCGGGGGGGGGGGTGCCCTGTTTTCAATGTGCTTAAATGATGACTCATACCTCTGCACTGAGGTCTTCCTATGGAGAGTGTGATGTCTCCCTATGGAGAGTGCGATGACGCACATACTGCGAAGTGGGGGGACAATGGCACAGAGTCAGTGTGGCCTGATTAGACCATCCTGGCACCATGAGATCACACTGGAGCTATCAGACATGGGAAAGTCCATCCATGGCCTGTTGCAACCCATTTACTACTGGTTTTTCCCTGGTGTCTTTTAACTCCGCCTCTGTGGCAGAGCAAAACAGGTTGCCGATGGCTGCGGGGCACTTCTCTGATGTTGTTGTCTGATCACACACTTTAAATCCACCTGGCATTCACGCCTATGTCACGTCAAATTGTGGGTATGATCGCAGCCTGAGACTCCTTCTGGTAGTGAAGGACAGGGTATAAATCCAATCTCCTCCTCCTCCTCCTCCTCCTCCTCCTCTTCTTCTTCTGCAATAGTACAAACTTCTCAATGAAAAGTCCAAAGACTTGCTTAAACATATAAAAATGAAATGATTAATGTTGAACTCAAAATTATTTTGATGAAGATTCTGGATATTTTCTCTTTATTTTGAAGTATTCCTTCAAAAATAACCATTCTCTCTTGCATGGAGCTATGAAATTGACATATATTATTCAATCCTTTCAGTACAGGAATCCAGGTGGACATTCTAGTCTAAAGCTGAGTCAAGCAGATCACTTTGCAGATGATCAGATCACTTTGCTTCATCGTCCTCCCAGACTCTCTCTGAGGGTGAACAGAGGTTCTGAAACTGGGTTTAGGTTTTGTCCCCATGCCACATTGTGATTCCTTTGGCCGGGGTCACACAATGGCCGCAGAAAGTCCCACGCCGAAGCGGGCTTAAATGCGGGTTGCTCGGCATTTTCCAACCCCGGGAAAATCAACAGTTTTCCCGGGTGTTGCGGGAGGAACCCGCATTTTAGCCATCTGGCCAGCCCTCTCCCGCAATCATTGCGATAGCAGGGCTGTCCAGATGGTCCCGTCGGCCATTCCCCCCCCCTTTTACGCTTGGGCACTTGGGAGCTTGGGCAGTCAAGTGCCCAAGTGTAAAAGGGGGGAAAAAATTCCCCAAACTTGCCAGGCCGCGGCCGCCTCTGCTGCTGCCTCTGCTGCCTCTGCCGCTTCCGCCGCCACTGCCGCCGCTTCTGCAGCTGCTGCCGCCGCCGCCTCTAATGCGGCCGCCGCTGCTTTCACCGTCGCTGCTTCTGCCGCGGCCATGGCCGCTGCTTCTGCTGCCGCAGGGGTTGGGATGTGTAGACATCCCAACCTGCGGTAGAAAAATGCAGCCCCTTTAAATCCGGGGGGGCTCCCGGATTTAAAGGGCCCGTGTGACCGCAGCCTTTAACACACGGGTGGATGGCTTTTGCCTAACTAGACAATTAAAACTTTGTAGCTTTTTTTGGTGACACAGCTGTAAATGTGCAAAATCCCTTTCACCCGAAATCAACATTCTTACCTCCCAACATTGACCCTGAAATAAATGCTTTTGAAAAGTTGTTATTATGGAAAATTAATAATTTGGAATGTTATGCCCATAGAAGTTGGAATAACTTCTCCGCTGTCCCAGCGGTGGGGCACACAGCTATTGCAGCGGAGGCATCCCTCCTGGCTCCAACAGTTTTTCCCGTGCTTCAGTAAGTCCATTCTCTGTGCTTGCACAGAGTAAGCTGTTTTACTTTGGGGGGTGGGATTTAAGTATCCCCGTATACTTTTAAAAAACATTTTAGATTTTTCTGCAAACATGGGGACTGTCCCAAGTTTGCTGGAAGATCTGTTTACCCTCCATGTGACCCAGATCCACGGAAATAAGTCTCCGCACGCAGAGGGGACCTTGTCTATTAGATATATAGATGCCTCACTGTAAAGCATTTTGATTGACAGGCTGCTGCCTGCACGCACCCCCTTCTCTCTGATTGGTCAGTGCCAGCTGAGAAGAGTTTTTAAAAAGTCTTGTCAGTCTTGTCAGAGGACTCAGTCATTGTTTGAACTTTGGCTTGGCAGTTGTCAGTCAGGAGGATTGTGTGTGTTGGTCTGAGGGAAATAGACAAATCACCCGGGAAGTGAAGAGACATAGCTCTTTGTCCTTACTGTGTACCAACACAATTGAGGAAAAGTTCAAAAATCAGAACTAAAAGTCTGTCAGCCCTAAAGGTCTGCCCTATGGCTCTCCCATACTGATCATACTGAACCCTGCATATACGGGTTAATAAATCAACTATCACTAAATTCTTCTGCTATACCAGAAGACTGGAGAGCATCCTTCTGGCACTCCCCCCCCCTTCCTGTTTCTTCTCTACCTACCCTGTGAGGTAGTGACACAATCCAAAATTTTGAAGTTTTAGTGCCATCTGGAAATGTTTTAATTATGTATTATGTAGACCGTTTTATCCTTGTTCACCATCCTGAGCCTTGTGTATTCAGAGGAGGGTGGTCTGTAAATTTAAGTTACAAATAAATAGCAAATGTTACACCAGTTTTTTAAAAGGGATCCAGTGGGGAACCCGGAAATTACAGGCCAGTCAGCCTAACATTGATAATCCCTAACTCTGTGTTAGAGATTATTAGGAAAGGGATTGGGAATAAAATGGCTGATATAATGCCGCTGTGATCTATGGTGCGTTGCAGCCTCATTTGGAATACTGTGTTCAGTTCTGGTCACTGTATCTCAAAAAGGAC
The DNA here is from genome assembly GCA_029233225.1 of Lepidodactylus listeri. Taxonomy (NCBI): domain Eukaryota; kingdom Metazoa; phylum Chordata; class Lepidosauria; order Squamata; family Gekkonidae; genus Lepidodactylus; species Lepidodactylus listeri. Next base: position 103,781,115 of record JARCFY010000008.1, read on the forward strand.
ATCACACAGCTGAAAAAAAGTTCAGAAGAGGGCAACCAAGATGATTAGAGGGTTGGAATACCTTTCCTATGAGGAAAGGCTGAAGAGTCTTGGACTTTTCAGCTTAGAAAAGAGATGACTAATGGGGGATGATATAGAGGTTTATGAAATTATGCACGTGGTGGAGAGAGCTGACAAAGAGAAATTTTTCTCCCTCTCCCAGAATACTAGAATTTGAGGGCATCCAATGAGGCTGATGGGTACATACTTCTTTACACAGAGAGTGATTAAAATGTGGAATTTGCTGCCAGAAGATGATGGCCGTAGGCATAGGCAGCTTTAAAAGGGGATTAGATAGATTCATGGAGGATAGGTCTATCAGTGGCTGCTAGCCATGGTGCCTAAAGGGAATCTCCTTGTTCAGAGGCAGTCAGACTCTGAATCCCAATGCCAGCAGGAGAAGGCCTTGGTCTCTATGCCATGTTATTTTCCCTCCAGAGGAACTGGTTGGCCATAGTGTGAGACAGGACGTTAGACTAGATGGACCACTGGTCTGATCCAGCAGGGCTCTTCTTCCTGGAGACCGAACCTAGAAACTTCTGCATGTCAAGCTAGGGCTCTTCCCCCATTCAATTGCTCTTCCCAGAATGTATCAATTATTTAGATATGCATCCCACCATAAAACTTGCTAGTTTTCGAAGTGGCTTTGGAAAGAGTAAAATAACAAATCAAAGGACATTGATTGTCATATTATCACCCCCCCCCCCCCCAACTCACCAGGGTTTAAAATTCCTTTAATGAAGTTGGAAGTTGCTTGTTTTATTATGCTGACTGCCTACATGTGAATTTACACACAAACCGTGTGTACAATTGCCATAGGTTTGCACACCATATTTCTTCGCACTGCTTTCTAACCTTAGTTTTTTAATAGTTTTTTTTCAGCCACCATTGCTGATCCCCAAGCCAAAATCTGTTTTTTTCTACTGCATGAGATATATTACTTGCTTGATTCTTGGCCATTAAGGAATTGGCAACTTGGAATGGGAACTGAGTCAATTATTTTTCTTTGCTGTAATATTAATTGGTGGTGAAATGACTCAATGGACTTCTTTGTGAAATGGTTTCAGCTTCCTATTTTTCAATAGTAACTCATGTTTTCTTTTAGGTCTGATTTAGCTCAGACATGTCATTATTAATCCTGCAATGTCTTACTATTTCAAACAGTAACTAAATTTCTGGTTTTACTATGCACAGGTCTTACATTCTTTTTTTACATGTGGGAGTAAGAAAGTAAGAGAATTGTCTCTTTCCCCATACAGTGTAAAAATCTACTCATTTCTGTAGAAGAAAACATGAGGCTACCAATAATGGCACTAAAAATAGAACAAGATTAAGATGCCTATGGAATTTATTAATTAATTAATTTAAAAATATGAACTGGAATGGATCCTACCCCTATCCTACCACTCCACTGGGCAAAGTGTATTAATTCTTTTAAATTAAGTTATTAAAATATTTGTACCTTTCCTTTTGGCTCAAGTTTGAAGTCTTTCTCCAGTTTAAAGAGTCTTCCTCTAGCTTAGGTGGCCAAAGACCTCTTTCCTTTGTCACCAGAAGAAAAGCAGGTTGGAGCCAACCTAAAGTAATGATGCAATAGTAGCAATTTCTATTCTTAAAAAGGAAATGATGGCAATATGGGTGGTAGTTGACAACCAGCACTGTTTTCCATCATGTGTGAGAAAGCAGCGCATAATCGTCACATCAAGTGACATCAAGTGACATAGACACCTCTGACACCACAGGGAGGGAATAATAATAATAATAATAATAGTTGTTGTTATTGCTGTTGTTGTTGTTGTTATTATTATCATCATCATCTTTATCATCATATTAGGACAGCTCTCTGAACAATCAGCTCCCTGCTTGCAACTGATGAGCAGGATGTGAGTCGAGCCAGTAGCTGCTCAAGTATCTCTGGAGCTGACACCAGTTGATAGGGTTGTCAACTCTAGGTTAGTAAATTCCTGTAGATTATGGGATGGAGCCTGGGGAGGACAGAGTTTGGGAGAAGAGGGACCTTAGCAAAGTATAATGTCATAAAGTCCACATGCCAAAGCAGCTAAAGATGAAAGACCACAGAAGCCCATGAGCTTGGCAAAAAGAATGATCCAGTCAAAGTCAAAAGTCTGCAGTCCAAATGGTTTTTGGATTGCCTCTTCTGGAATCTTTAATTGCTGGAGGGCTATAAGCCTAAAAGATCCTGAATTTTGTTATGCATTACTCATTTCTATGATTACTCATTTCTATGATTTGGAAGTGTGGCCTTTTAGTAATACTCTGAGCCATTGCAATAATCCCTTAAGTGTCCTTAACTCTGATTATTCCCTAATATTTTTGAATGAGTCACAATCAGCTTCCCGTGCCTAGAAGCAACCACCGTCCTTCAACCGCTTGCAGAGATAAAAGTCTGTCTGCAGTCATTGCGCTCACCTTAGGCTCGTTCTACAGTTTAGCTACAACTGTGACTGCAACACCTAGAAGAAATGTTGTCACAAATGTAAATATGGCTTCCAGCTTCCTCTTTCCATAGCCTGGTCCATACAGTCACATCCCCTTATATTATAGCAAGAAAGCTGCTTTCGTGTCTGAAAATCTGATTGTTTAAACTAGTACTTAGTTTGAGGTCCGGTTTTTGAAGTGGTCTGAGTAGTTTACAGCTGTGTTTCTCAAAAATCTATTTTAACTTGAGGTTAGATCCCTATGTGGTCCGTGTGCCAGATTAAGATCTGGCAAATCCAGGTTCAGGTTCCCATTGTGCCATGGAAGCTTGCTGGGTGACTTTGGGGAGGATATAGGGCTGCCAAGTCAGCCCGGGGGGCGGGGGATCCCCCGCTATAGGGGTTCCCGATCCACCGGCCGGCATTCGGCCGGCGGGGGGAAACCCCACCCCCGAAGTCGTCCAGCCTGGACGACTTCCCCAGCGTAGTGACGTCACCCGGAAGTGACGTCACCACGTTGGAGACGTTGCCAGGGCGAAGCTTCGCCCTGGCAACGTCTCCAACGTGGTGACGTCACTTCCGGGTGATGTCACTGGGCGCGCACGTGATGCGCGCACACCAGGAAGGCTCCCAGACAGCTCCCGGGCAGCAAGGGACTCCCCCCGCCAATTGGTAAGTAAGACTTGGCAGCCCTAGGAGGATAAAATGGAGGAGAAGAGAATGTTGTAAGCCTCTTTGGGCCCCCATTGGAGAGAAAGGTGTATAAATGAAGTAAATAGAATAAATTCATGAATATCTGTGCCCCTTTCCCCCAGTGCAAGATTCTTTCCCCTAATGCAAAAAGCAATTTTGCTATCACTTTGCACAAGGGGAAGGCATTAATGGTCTCTGGAAGCTCTGGAAACCCACTGTCTCTGAAAACTCAGCAGAGTCGGTGTCTTTCAAACATTCTCCAAAAGGTTGTTCCCCCTCAAGGGAGAAACAAAGGAGAAAGCCCAAGAAGTTCCTTCAGAAATAGAAGGATGGGGGCTGGCAAAGTCAGTATTTGGACTACCCTGTTTCGCTCTTCCATCCAATAAATAATACATCAGATTCCTTTTCTCAGCATTGGCTCAATATCAAAACAAGACACCTTTGGAGCATCTTAGTCAGGAATGAGATATGGCAGACATCCACAAATACATAGGATATGTAATTGTTTCAGGAGCAGTCTTTCCCTGACCTGAATGGCATTGGGTAGTCTGATCTCATCAGATCTTGGAAGCTACGCAGGGGCAGCCCTGGTACTACTTGGATGGGAGATTGCCAAAGAACTCCATGGTTTCTTTATTCAATTCTTACCTTAAAAACCCTGTGAGGTAGCAATAATGTCAGCTGTGACTTGATGGCACTTTCCACCACCATCAGTCTTGCATATTTTTTTAGTCATCTGAGATTATTATATTTTTAGTGTAGTTTAGCATTCGGCAAAATGTCTCCTTTCCAATGGTCAGAGATCTCTGCAGAAAATATAGTAGATCTGTATCTATATTTTTATGTTAAATTTGCTTTAAGGACATAAGAAAAGCTCTTCTAGATCAGACAAGTAATCAATTTAGTCCACCATCCGGTCTCACTCAGTGGCCAACCAGTTCTTCTTGATGGCCAACAACAGGGTACAGAGGCCGAGGCCTTCCCCTGATATTGCCTCCTGGTTCCGGGATTCAGAGGATTAGTACCTCTGAATGTGGAGCCTTCCTTCAGTCACCATGACTAGTAGCCATCAATAGATTTATCCTCCATGAATCTATCTAATCCCCTTTTAAAGCTGTTTATTCCTGTGGCCATCACTACCAGGGCTGTCCCCAGGGTTTTTTGCACACTAGGCCATGCTACCTTGTGCCCCCCCCCCGGTGGGCTGCCTTGTAGCACCCCCCACTGCAAGAGCCATCCTCTCCACCACTGGGAAACCCCCCCCCCCAGTCTCAGCACCTGGCTGCCTGGCCGGGCTCACGAGCTCTCCAGCCCTGCCAGCAGCCACCTGCACCAGCTGGCCACAGCGCCTACAAGTCTATCTGCATTGGCCCAAGGCTAACTTTGGTTCTTAGCCCAAATGGAAAGCTGCATTCAGACATAATGGTAAATCATGGTTTGCATAATGCACACTCTCTCCTGGTTTAACTCTCTCAGTCTCTCTGCTGTCCCGTTTACCAGCTGCGCCCCTAGGTGGCCGCCTAGTTGGCCTAGTGATAGAGGTATCCATTATGACCACAAAATCTTTTCCCCTCTCAGACTTAGCAAGTTCAGACTCCATTAGCCTATACTGGAAGCTCAGGGGTTTTTTTTTCTCCCAATGTGCATCATTTTATACTTACCAACACTGAACTTCACTTCCCACATTGTCACCCACTCATCCAGCTTGTGGAGGTCCTCTTGGAGCTCTTCACAGTCAGCCTTGGTTTTCACCATCCTGAATAATTTTGTGTCATCTGCAAATCTGGCCACTACACTACTCACGCCAAGTTAACATAAGAACATAAGAGAAGCCAATGTTGGATCAGGCCAGTGGCCCATCCAGTCCAACACTCTGTCACACAGTGGCCAAAAACACCAGGTGCCCTCAGAAGGTCCAGCAGTGGGGCCAGGACACTAGAAACCCTCCCACTGTTGCCCCCCCTCAAAAAGAAGAAGAGACTGGATTTATACCCTGCCCTTCACTTGGAGTCTCAGAGCAGTTTACAATCTCCTTTCCCTTCCCCTCCCCACAACAGACACCCTGTGAGGTAGGTGGGGCTGAGAGACCTCTGAGACAACTGTCCTTGAGAGAACAGCTGGTACAGAGCTATGGCTTGCCCAAGGTCATCCAGCAGATGCAAGTGGAGGAGTGGGGAATCAAATCCGGTTCTCCCAGATTAGAGTCTGTGCACTTAACCACTACACCAAACTGGCATAGAATACAGAGTATCACTTGCCCCAGACTGAGAGTTCCTATCTATGCTTTGTGGCTAATAGCCACTGATGGACCTCTACCCCATATGTTTATCTAATTCCCTCTTGAAGCCGTCCATGCTTGTAGCCACCACCACCTCCTGTGGCAGTGAATTCCATGTGTTAATCACTCTTTGGGTGAAGAGGTACTTCCTTTTTATGAATAGTTCCAGATTATTTATGAATAGATTAAATAGTACTGGCCCTAATACCAATCCTTGTGGGATCCCACTGCTTATGTCTGTTATGTCTGCTGACCGCCACTTGGCGCCAGCAGCATACAGTCTGAACCTGGCTCCTAGAACAATAGGGGCCAAGGATCCTAGACCACTGCTTGTCCTCCAATAAGAACTCCGGCAGGAAATTTAAACCCCCCAATAGGACTTTTGGGTGTGTCCTAGGAATTGTATATAGTTGGCCATCTTGGCCAGTAGGTCATGCTTGTTGTGTGCCAAATAAACCAATGCTGATCTTTTAGCCAAATTGCTTTAATTTAAGATGAGCAATTGGCAAAATACTGGGTTCTTTGCCAGCTATACCAAGGTCCCGCTCCTTCCAGGAGTTCCCAGAAAATAGGCACTTGAAGCAGAGTGGTTCGTTTGAATGATGTTTACTGTAAGATGTTTTCAAGCATACAAAACAGAATCATACACGCATACACACAAGATTTAGGAAACTTAGGTAGAAAATAGCACTGTTGTATGAGCAGGAGATTCGTTGGTTGGGTGATACTTTACCTGTCCTGGAGATGGTGATCCAATTCCAAAGAAGATTGAGGGGAGAAAGGAAAAATGGGGAGCGTGATCTAAACCTGCAGATACACACTTCTTCCTGCTGCGCAAACCAGGGATTAAAGATGAAGGCAAGCAGGTGAGATCATGGTAAGATTCTCCAAGAGATCAACTAGAGATGTGGTGTTAAAAGCCACAAACAGAGCGGTTCTGAAGATCCAAGAAGAGGAAATTAAAGTTTTAAGGATATTCCGTTTGAAATCAGGAAGAGAAGAAAAGCTTACAGGAGTTTGACTTTATGGTTGCAGTCAGAGACTATTTCCTATCGTTGGGACATCCCGGAGGGCTTGATGTTCAGCTATTAAGATAAGAAATATAAAATTGACTACTGAAAAGGCGAAAACATTCCTGGAAAAGCACAAGAAGAAGAAGGTAGAGACTGATCTGGAAGATTCACTAGCACAGCAGGAGAGTATGTATGGATTTGATGGCTCAGAAAGTGGAGAGACTGAAGGAGAGGACTCGGACTCAGAGAAAGGGGCAGCCGCCCCTAAGTACCAGGAAGAAGGCAAGAAGAAAAGAAGAGAACCAAAGAAAAAATAATGTTATAAATGTTTATGTTGTTATAACACACTATATCCTGTAGTTTTCAAGTTTATGTTTTAGGTTGCTTCATCTTCTGTATGTGATCCAGGTGTCTAGCTTTTAAAATTAATTGTAAATAGCAGGAAGGATCTAACAGCTAATACCAAGAAGTAATATTGCTTTTCAGTTATTAATAATGTTGGTATTTTCAGTATTCATGACCGCATTTTCTGTATACCTTAGGGTAGTTTAGTTTGTAGTTTTTAGTTTAGGTGTAGGGTTAAAAATCAATAAAATCTTTAAAAAAAAAAAAAGATGAAGGCAAGGTAGTGGGATAGCAAGCTGGACGTAAGAGGGTGATAAAGAAGATAGGGGTCATGGTGGCTAGCAACGATTGTCTGTTGTGCAAGATCTTTTATCAGGTGGTATTGGGGTGGGCTGCGCTGACCACATCCCATTAACACACCTACCAGTTAGTCCGTCCCCACTAACCCTACCATTGGTCAAGGTAAAAGGAGGAGGAGATGGGAAGGAGTGGTCAATATTGCAAATCTAGGTGCTAAGCAGGAACTGACACCTGGGCAAGCTGCTAGGATTCATGGTGCCATTCCATTGTCTCTTGATGGCTCTGGCCAGGTCACTCGATGGCTGGACGATTAGTTGCCAGGTAACGTCACTTAACATAATCTCTTGCAGGATCTTTGGGGGAAGGTGTGAATTGACCTGTGTAAGGAGACAGGAGGACCCTTTGAAATGGAGTCCTTGTCTCCGTGTCAGTGTGAACTATTGTGGGTGTGCTTACTGCCATGGACTGGAGCCTCTTACTTCAATAAAGAGTGCATTTTGCCCTTTGAAGCAGAATAACCCAAAGTTCAAACTTATGATCATAACAGTTCATAAGAGCACATGTTGTGCCTTGCTGGCTTACAGATCATTACGCTGTAGTCCGGAACTTCCATGCTTCGAACCCAGTACACAATAATGTCCCTCCAGTGTGAGAACTGTCCATTGATTCCTACTCTTTGCTTCCTATCTTTGAACCAGTTTTTAATCCATAAGAGAATCCGTTCACTTATCCCATGACTGCCAAGCTTACTCAGGAGTCTTTGGTGAGGTACTTTGTCAAAGCCTTTTTAAAAGTCCAGATATATAATGTCTGCTGGTTCACTGTTGTCTTCATGCTTGTTAACTTCCTCAAAGAACTCTAAAAGGTTGTTGAGGCAGGACTTCCCTTTGCAGAAGCCATGCTGATTTTCCCTCAGCAGGCTTTGTTCCTCTATGTGCCTAACAATTCTTTCTGAGAACACCACAAATAAATAGTATTTGTTTAATGACTAATAACAGCTTATAACCTAATTCATTTTACAGTTTGAGTACATATAATCAGTTACAATCTTTATTTAACAATCTGGTGACCTACTGGTCTTGGGCAGAGCCAGTTTTACAAATATCACACTCTGTTTCCATCCTTGCACAGAAGCCACTGCTGTCAGGAATTTAACCAGAGCCCAAGTAATATCAGGATCAGTGTCAGTTATCAGGAAAGGCATAGAAACAGTGAGCAGGAAAGGCATTGGAAACTATCACCGGCTGCATCCACAGATCTCTCGAAGGTCAACACACAAAGAAAAGATAAGGAAGTTTCATTTTCCCTGGACCTATACGTGCACAATATATCTGAGTACGGTACTACTCAGAAGCTAACCACCAAAACAACAATGGGGAAAGAATTTAGCCTAACCCCCCCCCCCCCCAAAAAAAAGCCCTGATATTTTAGGACAGTCGTTTGAATAAAAATAAGATGGAACAGTAAAAAGATGTGCAATACCAAAAACAGCAAAGATAATACTCTATGAGCTCAGCTCTGGATCTTGAGGGAGCCTGTTCCTTTTGTATGCTTAAGCACTGCATGAATACAAGAATAGTTGAATACATCTCATCATGTAGAGTGACCTGATAAGTATGGAAAATCTCTACCCATCGCTCCCCTTTCTGGGGGCTGCTTGCACGAAAACTTCCTACACACTAGGGCTTATCCATGTTGGGAACCATGTATAAACAGAAGAGGATATGAGCTAATAAACAGACACAAAACACAAGGCTATTTGATTTGTGCTGCTCCCATTAGATGTATGAAAATATCTTTCCTCAAAATAAAGTTGGAGCATATTTAAGGCCAAATGTCAGAAAACTGGCCGAGAAAAACATGTCCTTTGTTATATGTCACAGATGTTTTAGGAACATGAAGACAAGGTTCAGGATCTTTCTTTTTGTTTTAAAGCAATATGTTTTCTTTAGGATGCCGCCAACCATCAGCCAGCCCAAATGAATGACCTCAGCTGCATTAATCATGCATCCTAAAACCACAAGACAAAACACCAATGAAGTCACCTGAAAAACATTCAGATGACTAGATTTTTTTTTTACCCCAGCAGATGTTTTTGCCTTGGTTTTGTACAGGCCTATGTGAAATACATGTAACCTTTGGAATCTCCAAGGGTTTTGTTCACGATAGCCATTTTGAAATTAATCTTTCGATGCTTAGAAAGAAATGATCATACGCCATGTTTTCAGTAGATGTCTTCCTGCTTTACCAACAGTCAGATGACTTCAGAAAGCTACAACTAGATGCTACAAGTCACTGATTTCGAGAATCCTTTGTCATGGCTTTGATCATGCATTTTGCTTCTTGGGCTTTGCTTGGGCAAACAGTGAATACCGCTGTCAGATACAATTGGATGGAACGTGCCTAGACCTTGATTTGGTTGGTGGGGTGGGGGGATATACAATTAAGCAGAAAGCCAGGAAGTATTGCTAGAGAAAATGTTACTATCTTGCACAAAATCAAGGCTTGCCTTTCTAACAGTGGGCTTTGGGTGACAATCAGAAGACAAGCATGCATTGGCTGTACCCAGTTTACTTCACACAGAAAAATGAAATAATCATCAACTTTATAGTGGAGATACAGAAACCGAGTAGGTATTTCTTTTCAACTTTTAATGGGTAGGAATTTTGAAAGCTGTCATGAAAGTCAATTACTCTGGGGAAACTTAGTTTTACCATTCAGCAACGTACAAAAATGGCTATTTTTCTTTTTAAAAAGATGCTGTACGAACAAGATATCAATTTGCATGAGTCTTCTGGAAACAATGAAGATACCTATCTTGTGCTATTCAGTGTTCCACTTACCCCTTACCCCGCCAGTCAATTTCCATTAAGGTGATAGCCAGATACCATGACACAATGGTCAACATTTCAAGAAGTATGAGGAAATGTTTCAAGCTGGAGAACTAAAGACCAACATGTTTTGCTAAGAGGACCTAAATGAACCATCAAAGCAGAGAGGGCTACAGAACACTAGTGAAAGTTAATACATGGAACAGCCTTGTATGACCTGGAAACCACTTAGCCAAAGGCAGCCCACTAGCCATGTTTTGTAATCTGCTTGATGCTGGAAACCCCACTGATCTCTGCACTTCAAGGCAGACAACATGAGCAGAAGTCTATTAAGATCTTTGGGAAGCTGCCATGAAAAGCAGTGTTCAGCACGGTGGGCTACAAATTGTATGGGCCTGGTATGACCATTCTGAGGATGGCAGAAAATTTTGTGATGGAGTCTGTGGAGAAAATGGCTGCTTTTGAGTCTACCATCCAAAGCAGCCATTTTCTTCTAAGGGGCAGATCTCTATTATCTGGAGGTCAGTTGTAATTCTGGAAGATCTCCAGGTCCCACCTGGAGGTTGGCAACTCCAGGCCTGGCAGCAGCCTCTGGATGACTTGATAGCATCCAAACTGATACCACTAGGCATGGCTGTTTGCTACCGTTCAGCCGCAGCCATCCTATGAAAGGAAGGCTGGCTGTTTGCTAGGAAGGAAAGAAGAAAGCAGGAAAAGGGGAGAAACTATAGGTGCTTTCGGGGAAGGGGAAGGGAAAGAGGAAATAGTTGGGGAGGGGAAAATAAGATGCCCTGTGGGTTCCCACTTGTTAATGAAAAGATCCACCCTTCCTCCAGTGGGCTCAAGTGGCTCTTCTCCATTATATTCTCACAACAACCCAGTCTGGCAAGGTCTATGGTCTAAGACTGGTCTAAGGCAGGGGTGGGCAAATGGCAGCCCGAGGGCCACATGTGGCCCGCCACAGAGTTTTTTGTGGCCCGCCGAGACAGTTGGCCATGTGGTTTCAGTCAGACCTCCGTTGGGCCTGGAGCACGGAGAAGCGGCACTCCAGGGGTGACGTGTCCAGGGGGCGGGCACATTACCAAGCCCCACCCCCTGCTCCCAGCAGCCCTGTTGGGCAATGAGGAGGCAGAAGAAGGAAGGTAAGTTACCTTCCCTCCCCCAACCTCCTCTTCCCAGGGCTGCAGTGCTCTGTGGAAGCCCTGCCCGCCCCCACCCTTGCCTTCCCCGGGCCACGCCAAAGCGCAGTGCTCTGGGGAAGCCCCGCCTACCCCCACCCTCACCTTTCCCGGGTTGCATGGAGGTGCAGCAGGCAGGCAGGCAGCTGCTTTCGGCGATCTCACTCTCTGTCCCTGTCTCTCTCTCTCTCTGACTCTCTGTGTGTCCCTCTGCATGTGTGTGTGTCTCTGTGTCCCTCTGTCTCTCTCTGTCCCTATGTTTCCCTGTGTGTGTCTCTCTGTCCCTATGAGTCTGTCTCTGTTTGTCTGTCTCTCTCTCTCTCTGTCCCTCTGTGTGTGTGTCTTCCTCTCTCTCTCTCTCTCTCCCTATGTTCCCTGTGTCTCTCTCTCTGTCTCTGTCTGTCTGTCTCTGTCTGTCCCTCTCTCTGTGTGTCTTCCTCTCTCTCTCTCTCCCCCTATGTTCCCTGTGTGTGTCTCTCTGTCTCATTCTGTCTGTCTCTCTCTGTCCGTCTCTGTGTGTGTATTCCTCTCTCTTTGTCCCTATGTTCCCCTGTGTGTCTCTCATTGGGGCTTATTCCCCTCCTCCCCGCCCCGAAACTTGGTGGTGCCACTGCAGCTGTGCAGCGCAGCGCAGGGATTCCTAGGCGCCCCCACATGCCGGGGGCATGAGAATCTCAACAAGCAACCCCTCTCCTAATTTCAAAAAAATTGTAGAAAAGTGTAATAGGGTACATTTGTCTCATTAAACTGATTCTAAAATTAAATGTGCTTGCAGATGATATGAAATATGAAATTAGCACAATAAATAAATTGAATAAAACTACCACTATTTAATTTAATTTATATTTATTGGTTTTTATGATACAATTTATAACTTTTCTGAAATGCAAAGTTAACTAATGAATGCAATCATTTTAAAAGGGGCGGCCCTCCGCTAACCTCCGCTCCCACAATGTGGCACCCGAACCAAAACAATTGCCCACCCCTGGTCTAAGGTCTCCCAGCAAGCTTTATTGCCAAGTAGGGATTTGAACCCCATTCTGACCAGTCAGGGCCAAACCCTCTGACCACTATAAGACATTGGCTCTCTAAGGGGTGAAGAAAACTTCTAAGAGGATAAAATATGCCATATAATAGTATTCATTGTGTGTGTGTGGTTTACTGCCACAATGTTAATTTCTTCTGCTTTTTTGGTGATCAGATGTCCTCTTTTTTAAAAAACATGTCCTCTTTTTTAATGTCCATCCTATTTGGGGCTCTTTTCAAAAAAACTGATGCAAAAGTCCTCTTTTTTTGTTGGGAGGCTGAACCTATTTTGCCCTACAGGCCCCCAGTGGAGAGAACCATTGCTGTCCCCAACCAAAAGCCTGGCAGAACATCTCTGCCTTACAGGCCTTGCAGAATTGCATTAAGTCCTGCAGGGCACTGATGGAAGTTGGCAGAGAATTCCACCAGGTTGGAGCCAGGGCTAAGAAGCCCTGGCTCTGGTCAAGGATAGCCAGATATCTTTGGGGCCAGGGATCACCAGCAGATTGCTCTCAGAAGCGCTAACGCTATCCTGGGGACATACCAGAGGAGACAGTCCCAAAGATATGCAGGTCCCAGACAACTCAAGGCCTTAAAGGTCAATACCAGCACCTTGAATATGACTCAGTATTCCACTGGAAGCCAGTGTAGCAGACACAGTACAGGTTGTATATGTGCCATCGGTGGCATTCTCATTAGGACTCACACTGCCGCATTCTGGATCAACGGGAGTTTCTGGGTCAATCTCAAGGGAAGGCCAGTGTAGAGTGAGTTACAGTAGTCTAATCTGGAAGGTGGCCATTGCATGGATTACTGTGACTAGGTCAGGGCATGACAGGAAAGGGGCCAATTGTCATGCTCGGCGTAGATGGAAAAACACTACCCTGTCAATATTCGTGACCTGGGCCTCCATAGTTAAGGAGGCATCCAGGTCCACGCCCGAAGTCCTAATGGATTGTGCTGGTGTTAGTAGCACCCCATCAAGGGTGAAGTATCAATGCCTCAGCCCCGAGCCCCCCCCCCCCCCAAGAACCTCCGTCTTTGTCGGATTCATCCTCTGTTCATCAGTGACCAGAACAATTTTCTTCACAATCTAATGAACGATCTTTTTACACCAACTTGGCTCAACCCAATAGATGAGAAACTGACCATTTTTGGTTTTCCCCCTCCCTCTAAAAAATCTATGGTTTAAAGCTGGTTTAGCAAGTCATGGTCATATAAAAGATATTGATTTCCAAGAGACATTGGTTAAAGCCCACAGTGTGTGTTCTCCTCCCCTATTTAACTTAGTTCCAATGATCCCACATTAATATGCATTTTAAATATCTATATTAACAGTTCCAAGATATTGCCATTTGTTTATGCTGGCTAGGTTTAATGTGCTACTATCTGCACTCCTGTCCAGAAGATATAAAAACATTCCATCTAATTGTAGATTTTGCCCTTGCTCTGCTAACCTGATTGAAACATTAGTTCATGTGTTTTTTCACTGTAGATTCTATGTGCAGGCATGCTTAGATTTACTGGAATCTCTGCTGGCCGATAAGAAAATGTTCTCCGAGCAGAAAACTATAACAATCTTATTGTCAGGGATTTACCAAAAAACTGTTTCTGTGGTGAAGTTTCTATGTTCTGCAATGAAAATACAAGCAAACATCCAGCGCATAACTTATTCAGATATAACCTTTTAACTGTAGGCATCTTAAGTACAGTGATGTATAGAGACGTTTTATGTAGTAATTAATTTTATATTGTTGCTTTTATCTGATTTTTATCTGTTTTAACTCTGCTTCTGAATGGCCTGTGGGCCATAATAAAGACTGACTGCCATTCTGAGTTGCTTTAAATAGCAACAATTTTTTCTTTTGCATTCCAGGACATAATGCAAATGTTGAGACAATCTTTTCTTTAATGAATACCCAGTGGACAGATGAAAGGGACAGATTTACCATTTGAAGCTACAAAGGGTGTTCTGTTACTGCAATATAACCTATGTGACTATTCATACCTTCAGTTCTACAAATACCTACTTGAACAACCAATTCTACTTAGGGAGATGAAATCTTCCAACAAGTATTCAGGTGCCACTTCATCATAGGTATTCAGGTACTGGTGTTAAGCATTAAAGTGCTTAGTGATAGGTGAATTAGTATCCATGGGGGGGTGTTTCTTTCGTTATTTGCTTACTGTGTTATTTCTTTCCCACTTCAGTGCAAACTTGCCATTTCAGTAAAAAAAGCAGTTATGTATATAAATTTATAATACATAGATTTCCATATATGTGTGTGTGTGTGTGTGTATAAGCCCATTCCATCCACAATGGCTGGGTGATTTCTGCAGCCCTGTTTCATTTGCCAGCAGAAAAATTCTTACTTGTCTGAGTATCTTGAGAGAGAGAGAAAAATTCTTGTTGGTGAACAGTATCCTTTTTTTAAAAATGCACAAAATCTGGTTACCCTATCTGTTCTAGAAGACTGTGAACACAAATGAGATAAGGATTACAAAAACTGCTGACACTTAAAAATGTGATTAAGAACAACTTTTCCTGTATGCAGAAAACTTTGTTTTAGTTGTTTAACCTTTCCTGTATATCCACCGTGTTTTGCAGCTTTTTAAAAAAAATATTTTATTAATTTTCCATTTCTATAATTACAAACATGGTGGAGCCATCAATACAAGAAAAATAGCTAATCATACAAATACAAACACAAATGGCTCATTATTATTTATTCTGAGCCCTATTTAAAAAATTAAGATTCATCCAGTTATAAACTGTATCCCAGTTTTTCCAGAATTTATCCTCAGATTTATTACAACATATCACACTTAACCTGTCCATTTCTGCAATTTCCAAAAGTTTGTATTTCAAGTCGTCTTCTGTCGGGGTATATAAAGATTTCCAATTTTTAGCTATTAAGATTCTTGCCGCAGTAATAATATAAATTATCACATATCTGTCTTCTTTGTGTTTTGCAGCTTTCTTACAGAGATGCACAGAAACCTTTTTTAAAAAAAGAAACCAAACCAGAGTTTATGTTGTAAAATTTGACTTCTCCCCCCTCTAATGCTGGCTGCTCAGTAATATGAGGCCATTCAAACATAAAAAAAGATTTTTAACTCATAAACGTAAACACATATTTGTAGAGAAGAATATACTATGCCTACAGTGCCAGCCTATGCAAAGTCCAAGTAATTGCTTTCAATGGGCTTAGATTGCACTGTAAAATGCATGAAGTTGTATCCAGTTGTATTTTAAATCAAATAATTAAGCCACCAAGCACAGGTTCATTTAAGACAGTAGAGTGTGTCCCTAGTTTAAGGTAAAGGTTTCCCTTGCTCGAAAGCCAGTCAAATTTGACTGTAGGGGGTGGTGCTCATCTCCGTTTCCAAGTCAAAGAGCCAGTGCTGTTCGAAGATGTTTCCATGGTCATGTGGCCGGCATGACTAGACGCCGAGGCACATGGAATGCTGTTACCTTCCCACCAAAGCGGTACCTATTTATTTACTTGCAATTTCTTGCTTTTGAACTGCAGGGTTGGCAGGAACTGGGACCAGAGACGGGAGCTCACTCCATCACGCAGCATTCGGGTCGAACGGCTAAACTTCTGAACTTCTGGTCTGCAGTCCAGCATCTTAACCACTGAGCCACCGCGGCCCCCTATTTACCCTATTGTTTAGCCAACACTAAATTTCCCAATATTTTGCCACCACCAGCATTACTTTCTCCAACTAAGACACTTTGGCTTAAGCAACGTCTCCTGGTAGGATAGAAAATGTGAGGCATTTCCTATAACCAGCCATTTTTCAGTGCAAGAAAACCCAGTTTATGACAAAGGAATAGACCACCCAAACAGCAAATCTCATGGTAAACTTCTTCCTGGGCTCTAACACTACAAACTCCTGCTGTGGAAGAGAAGGTTCACAGGTTCAAGTCTTCACCCATAATTTTTTTTAAAAAACCCTGCACCAAGACCATCAAAGAGAAAACTATGTTAGAATTTTCCACATGCACAAAGCTCTAGATGTACTGGGAAAACTATGTTAGAACATAGTTTTACCAGTACATATAGAGCTATGTGCATGTGGGATATTTTATTAAGTTTTCGATCCTATGATTCTCCCTGTCTGTAATTCTAAGTCATATAGTACCAGAGTCATGTAGCCTAGTGGTACGGTGCCCTAAAGAGCAGTGGACTCAAAAAAGGAAGGAGAAACTGTGAAAACATTCAACTTTTTTCAATCCTCTTTAGCTGAGGACAGACTGGCAATCAGCCCCGGGATAGGTCCGCATGGGAAGCGGGGGAATGGAGCCTGTTCAGACATGCGCAGCTGTCCCTTGGCTCCCTTCCGCACTTACCCGCTTTGAAGCCAGTTTTCTTGCGCTTTAGAAGGACACCGGGAGAAGCTGGTGTCCGGAGGCCGTCTTGCGCTTGCCTCCCGCTTCCAGGCAGTGTGAACCGGAAGAAGGCGGGAGGCAAGCGGAGGTGGCAGTGCAAATGTGACGTTTTGCCAGTTTGCGCATGAGCGCTCATTTTGCGCAAATTGCCGAAACAGCCCTATCATGAGCTGCGGAGGCCAGCCCACCTGGGGCCACTCTGCAGCAGTCTGAACGCTCCGTAACAGCATCCTTGCGCAATACTCTGGCCAATGTGGACAGCCAGCCCCGGGGGATTTTTCCTCCGTAGCTTTTGCCTCCAGATTCATCCCACTCCAGATTGCCAGTCTGTCCTCAGCCTTTGTTGTCACGGTCTATTTCCCACCATCCAAATCTGATCTTGGTTGGCACCATTTTTTTCCAGTTCTTGTAACTAGGTATTTTCTCCTTTTTCAAGCATCCCCAACTAAGCAGAGATCACACGGTGACTGGGTGCCACAAGAATAGTAACCAGATTTTGCTACAAGCTCCCGTTATGAAGCCAAAAGAAGCCTGGAAACAAACCGTTAAAATCCTATGGGGAGAATTGTCATTTGTGTGTATGTAAAGTGTCGTCAAGCCACAGCCACAGCCAACATATCGAGTCCCCATAGGGGTATCAAGGCAAGTGATTGCCTTCCTCTGAAAAGCCCTCCCAGTCTCCCAGTCAAGTACCAGCTCTGTTTAACTTCTGGCTATAGTATACCACTCCACATTTTATATATAGCTTTGTGTAAAAAAGGTAATGTTTCATATTAACTGTTATGAGGTAAATGTGAGATGATTTGATTTTTCAGAGGGAAATGAAAGGAAGCTGAAACCCAATTATTGTTGCTAAGGGAGTGGTTCCAAACCATGTAAGCAAAAGTGTCAGAGCACCTTTTGCAATCCAGCTCTGCTTGTAGTATAATCTCTGGATGTTTCTGTGGACCAAGTTTTAGTTTAATTCCAAAACATGACGGGTTTCAGAGAAAAGCACAAATTCATTCACACTTCAAAAAAACAAGTTCAAATGCAAGCAGTTACTAAGCACGTTCAATTATAGCCTGACATATTGCGCTTGCTGAGAAAAACGCTTCCTTGGTCTTTCAGCCCCAATCCCCTTCTTAAGCAAGTTGCGGGGACTTTTAATTCTGGCAGCCAAACATCTCTCATGTACATATATTTCTTTCTTTCTTTTTTATGTTATTTATAAAACAGTTTGTCTTTCTTACTGAGACTAAAGGCAAATTATGCACACACACACACACACACACGCATGCATACACGTAGCTGTCCTTCTCTCCCTGGGAAAAGTCTGGCCAAGCCGCAAAAGTTGTGCAGTAGCAAGGCGCTCAGGTAAGCTGTGTGATGACCACTGCTGGGCCTGGCCAAGTTAATCAAGTTGAACCAAGCTATTACTGGGCCCACATGAATGTGACATCATGTTGTCTGGTAGCCACCATGACACCAGACACGGATCTCGGCGATGAAGTGCTATCTTGTACTGAAATTAAATAATGGATATTGTATGTCTTTATATTGTGTTTTTATAGTATTTTATTGTGTATGAAATGTGTTGGTAGTCACCCTGAGCCTGCTGTGAGGCAGGGAGGGAGGGATAAAAATCTAAAAAATAAAAATAAATAAATTGTGCAAACTGTATGGTAGCAAGCTGCCCAGTGGTTGCTGCTGGCCCTGATCCTGGTGAGGGCAAAATAGCTTTGGAAAGGGCCCTCTGTCCTACTTTTTACTGACAGAAACTAAAATCTGAAGCCTGGCAATATTGGGGTGGTTATTAAGCAACCCCCACAATGGCCACTGAGATCTTAGAGGGCAATTATTTCTTAAAGGTACAAACCTGCGTCTCTCATGTTGGGCTTTTTAGCCCCTTGATAGTAGTGGTGCTTCCCCCCATCCCAGATTTCAGATTTTTCTGTAAGCCTGGGGCCTTCCTCAGGTGTGTAGAAAGATCTGTCTTGTCTGCTCATGGGGTTCTATCTCTGGATTTAAGTATCCACATATGGGGTCATGTCAATAATTCAATCTATTAATAACATTTTTAAAAAATCAAACCAGCAACGGGGAGATGTCTAAAATATTCTTGAACGTTGGATATGACGTAAACTATCAAAAGGAGAAACTGGAAGTGTGTTTTGGGTGGGCACAAACCAAGAGAACCGGGGGGGGGGGTGTCATTTGCAGCTATATAAGGTGAAGAATGTCTTAAGTATAAAATTATAAATAAAAACAGATAACCACCCAACAGCTAGATTGATTGCATTCTGTTACGAAAAAAGAATAGCACAATACCGGAACACTGGCATTGGATTTCAAATGATAAACTTTTATTCTGAATATACTGTTTTTCCACAATAATTAAACACAACAATTTGTAGGATTACAAATTTTATAACAGTATTATACAAATTTTTACAAAAGGTTTTGCTTTTATTCCTCATTTCAGGCTTGTCAAATTCCACAAAAGTGTTAAAAGAACACAATAAAAGGAAGGAAAAAAACCCTCTCTGCCGATTTTTTAATTTTTTTTGCCAGAACGCACACTGGACATTTCTGTAAATGTATTTCCCAGAAGCATGATTGAGACATCCCAGATAACACAAGAAGATTAGATAGTTTCATCCGAGCCAAACTGAACGTTCAGTTGGCATTTTAGCAATCTTTTCCCCCTCTTCAAGTTCCAAGCTTTAATTTTATACATCAGATAGAGCTACAGAGGACACAAGAGGGCTGCAGCTAGCTTCTGAAACCCTGGACTATTTTTTAAAATCCTTTGTACAATAGTCTACAGCAATTATTAACAATATTAACATGGTGGTATGAAAAAACAAACCAGCAACCCGGTAACGTAGCCTATAGTACAGTTGGGGCTCCCAGCCAATGGCTGGCACCTGGCAGGAGACTGGGAGTGGGTGAGGACACGGGGCCACTGTCACATCAATAGTGTGATGTCATTTCTGGAGTGAACCTGGAAGTGACATCATGCCCCACAAGGATTCAGTGTAAACCCTATGATTTTACCAGAGTTCCCACTGAATCCCAGAACGGTGATGTCACTTCTGGGTTAACCCTAGAAGTGGTGCCATGCTGTTGATGCAGCTTTTTTCCCTTCATTCCCCTTCCCCATCCTACGGAGTGGTGGCAGTGATCAGGGGGTTGCCACTGACAGCTGCCAACCCTAGTTACAGACTAAGTAACTCAAGCACCGTGCATAATACTATTTACTATGTTTATGAGATACTATTATAATAAAGACTATTTAAACTTCAAGAGTTAAGATGGTTTGTTGTTTACATGCAATAATACAGCATTAACAATGCCTATATTCTAATAATACAGTGCCACGATTGCAAAACTCATTGCTCAAACAGGATGTACAAAAGGGAAATAATTCAAATACAAGCTTAAACTAACAGTATTTTTTTTTTAAAGTCATATTCAGAAACTCAAACGACGCTGAAATGAGCTGAAGGTTGGCAAAGAACTTCAAAGAACGCTTAGGGGGACCTGTAAAAAATTCCATTTCACAAATTCTTCCTCAGGTCTTACAACAACAGACATCTTAAGTCTAAGGGTGCGTTCAGACACGCTGTTTGATCCGGCTTTCGACACACTTCGGAAACAGATCAAATGTGCACGTTCAGACAGCAGCAGCTGCCTCCCGTCCCCAGCTGTTGCTTACTGTAGCAAATACCAAAGCAAAACACAGTATTTTGATACCAGGTTCTTAGGTGGTATTTTCTGTGCTCTCCCGGTTGAAAGCGCAGTTTCCCCGGTGTGATCGCTCCACCGTCGTTGAACCACTTCTAAGTCTTTAAAAACCCCACTGCTGCGGAAGCCTCTGGCTTCCACTTTTCGCCTGCCATTTTTATTTTTGTATTGGCGATATGCGCATAAGCGCTGCTCCGCCCATGCGTCTATTAAAAAAAAAATGGCCACTAGTTTTGAGTTTGGGATCCCAAGGAGGCTAGTTTCGGGCAAAAAGTTTAAAGGGATGTGTTCTGTCAGGGCGGTGAAATCATGGTGCTTGAGGAACTGTGGCAGGATTTGCTCTACTGCTTTTGCGCATGTGCAAGGTTTTATTTTTTCAGATCTTCAGATAAGCGCCTACATGAATGCGCAAAGTTAGGGGGGAGAACGGCATACACTTCCATGTGATCGCGATTGTCTGGAGTAAAAAAAAAGCTGCAACGAAGTGGGGCGATTTGAGCCGGCTCCAGCACACTGTCTGAATGCACTCTAATAGTGGGAATTTATTCTTTGTACTAGTTATGTATTAGTGCAAAGCACTGAGAATGTCAACTCCACAGTTTCACAGAATTTACATCATTTCACAAGTGAGGAAATCACCAGTCCAGAATTATGTACATGGTACTCAACCTACAGGAGTTCACAGCTAGAGAAGAATTTGTGAAATGGGATTTTTGAGTTTTTTGAATAATAAAATCATAGAATCACAGAGTTGGAATGGACCATACAGGTCATCTAGTCCCACCCCCTGCTCAGTGCAGGATCAGCCTAGCGCATCCCTGACAAGTGTTTGTCCAGCTGCTGCTTCAAGACTGCCAGTAAGGGGCACTCACCACCTCCCTAGGTAGCTGATGCCACTGTTGAACAACACTTACAGTAAAAGAGTTTTTCCTAATATCCAGCCTTACCGCCCTTAACTTAAACCCATTGTTGCGAGTCCTATCCTCTGCTGCCAATAAGAACAGCTCCCTGCCCTCCTTTTGTGTATGACTTGAGAAATACTGTTAGTTTAAGCTTGTATATGAATTATTTTCCTTTTGTATATTCTGTTTGAATAATGAGTTTTGCAATTGTGGCACTGTATTGTTAGAACCTATGCATTGTTAATGGCATATTATTGCATGTAAACAACAAACCATCTTAACTCTCGAAGTTTAAATAGTCTTTATTGTAATAGTATCTCATAAACATAGTATACTATTATACATGGTACTTCAGTTACTTAATCTAATCATCCACACCATGGTCCTTGGATATTGTTAACCCTAGTTACAGGCCTGAAGTATTAAGAATGGCAGCCAATGTATTTTCTCTATTCTGGAGAAAGCTCTGGATTTTTATTTTTGTTTGCAATTTGGAATTACTACTTGTACTGGATTACTCAGGATGAGTAGATGTTTCAAACGAACAGCTATGGAAGTATCCTAGGACTGGCTGGACTTTGGGAAGATGATTGCTGCTCTCTGTGGTTAGTTCCCATCCTGCATCCGTAATGTCTAAAATTCCACACTGAGGTTAGGGCTCAAACTGACCTAGTGGTAAATAAGGATCTTTTCCAGTCTGGTAAAGGTAAATTGTGTACACATGCAGCATGATTTGCATCAGGGCCATGTGTGAAGGGAAAAGGGTATCCAACCCCTCCCTCACTCTAGGTTTCACTGATTGAATCTTGCTATTATTTGCAGCATTACACAGCAACTAAAAGATGTGCCTCCCCCCCAAAAAATCTCCCTGCCTTTTCTCCTGTAAAACTATCAAAAGTTGCATGGGAAGCCCTGTTTTGATTATCAAAACTAAGTGGAATGTTCAATGGTTAACTGCCCCTTACCCATATTATGGAAATATTGATACTGTGATACTTTTAGATTTATTATTTATTATTTATTTCATTCGATTTCTAGGCTGCTCTCCCCACACAATAGGCTCAGAGCGGCTTGAAGTGAAACTCAGAAGCATAAACCGCTTTGGTAGTTCAGGTTTTTTAAATGAATGCTGACTTAATGTTTGAAAAGCCCATTTTGTTTGGACTTTCGGAGTAAGCCTGTAAAAGTTCGGCATCTCCTCCCTAAATAGCTACAGCTGTAAATAACAGTCAGTCATTTGGCTTTAATTGGTGGCAGTGGTGGCCTAAAGAAATGTAAAATGGTAATCTTCCTCCTGGTGAGCAGCAGTTTTTTCTCTCTCTCAGCTGCCGGCCATTCCCTCCCTGTTATTGACTTTACAGAGACTCTTTTTTTCCTTTCTCTTCTTTGGAGGGGGACATCGTGCGGGATGGGAGAGCGCTCCGGAGTTAATGAGGATTGCTTTACCTAGTCAGGACATCAGCTTATACCATTATGCGGACTTTTTATGGTTGCTTAGAGGACTTGTCTATCCATTGCAACAAAGGTATTAATTTTCTGCTTTTATCTGGCCTTCACTTCTAATAGAAGAAGAAGAAGAAGAGATTGGATTTATATCCCGCCCTTCACTCACTTGGAGTTTCAGAGCGGCTTACAAACTCCTTTCCCTTCCCCTCCCCACAACAGACATCCTGTGAGGTAGGTGGGGCTGAGAGAGCTCTTTCCCAAGCTGTCCTTGAGAGAACAGCTGGTACAGAGCTATGGCTTGCCCAAGGTCATGCGGCCAGGTGCAAGTGGAGGAGTGGGGAATCAAACCCGGTTCTCCCAGATTAGAGTCCGCGCACTTAACCACTACACCAAACTGGCTAATAAACCTTTGTTAAATTTCCTTGAAGACTGAAGTGTGGAGCAGTGTTATTTGTAATTATCTCCTCTCCACTGGGGAGGAACCCATGGATAAAGAGGTAGCCCTCTTAAGAGGGGAGATCCCTCATAGTCGAGAGCACTTGAGCCTTGTTGATCTGGGGTGTGGAGTGGCCTTGGCTTCAGAGTGAGGAGGCTGGGTGTGAAGCTCCATGCTCATACATGATGGCAGCGGTGGGCCCAATCCAAATCATAGTTGCATGTGCATGCATGTCACTTGACCAGATTAATGGAGATTTATGATCTCCATCATGTCTATTTTGGTTCTTAGTTGCTAGGATGACAAAGGAATTCTTAAGATGAGGATTGGCAGACAGGGATGGAATTCTAACTCAAGAATATGGCTGGCCCTCACAGAGGATAAGAGGCTACTGCTACGATCAGTTTACCATAACCCACAAACACAAGTCTGTTGAGCACAAGTCTGTCGATCTAAAATGAAAACATGAATGGAAATTAAAACTTCCGACAGGTTTCTATTCTGTCAACCTAGCTTGTAAAAAATGATACCGTTAAGATCATCGTAATAAGGTAAACTGCAGTCAACCTTGAAAAGAACTGAATTTCACCTTCGATTGACACCTCAATGGAGGGGGTGTAGGCTATGGTGGAAAGTAGCCACATGACCTGGGCAACCCAAATAATGTGGGAGTTGACCATGGGGGAGCAGCAACCATGCAGCGAAGGAACAAATTGAAGATCAAGGCCTGATCTTCCCAAGGTTTGAGACAGAGGGGATGAGGGATGAAACATTTCCATGTACTTTAAAAGATCCTGAAAACTGTAAAACAGCAAGTAACACTTGGGTTGCAAAGGTCACTTTAGAAAGGGATACTGCCTGTTTGAACCCCATAAGGCCAGTGCTTAAAAGTCAGTAAAAGGAAGCATATACGAAAACTTACAAATGGCAGCAACACTGTTTGTTATCAAGTTTAAGCAATAAAGCCTCAAGCATTAGAAACATGTAAAGAGATCATACTAAAATCTTTAATGGTACAAGACCTAAAAATCTCCTCAGTCAAACTTGCGAAATATATGTTATGTTAAAAACCTGATACAAATATGGATCACACTCAGTGTTTTGGCAGTAATGCTGGTTGTTCCAATGGAAAAGAAGGAAAGTGAAACTCTTCTGTCTGCCCGCTACTTGGCTCTCTCTTTCGCTCACAACAGAACTAGAATGGCAGGAATAGTGGGCAGACAGTACAGTAGGGGGGTTCATAGTCGGAGCAAAAATGAAACCCATTCAAACAGCTCCTCTGTGTACCTTAGTAGAGCAGGAAGGAGTAACATAAGCAGCAATATACTTTGTCATAAATGCTATATGTAATATAATCTGAGCCTCTCCCACCAATTCTCACTTTTAAAAGGATGAGTAACCTCATGTCTGGTCACAAGACATAGAATTCACATACAGTTTGGAAGATAACTTAATAATTTCAACATACATGGTTTCTTAGAGATATACTTTCAGTATTCATAGGGTGACTTCAGTGAAAACTTGGGCTGGGTGAGGGGTTGAATACCCTATTTCATGGACAGTGGTAGGGATTCAAATAATTGGGTGTGCAAGCAGCAGGATGAACCCCTGACTTCAGTGGACTCCCCCTGTCAGCTATAGCCCCGTGTTGCCCCCAGATATCATGCTGTTACAGAGCCTTTCCCAACCAACAGTATACCCAGAGGGGCCAACAAAGGACTCTAATGGGAATAAAGTAGAAGGATCTCTGTTCCATGAGAAGGCAGCCAGCCATGGTAGTTTGGATCTAAGCCATAGTTACGAGGAATCTCTCAATCCCCCCCGACATACTCTCTCTCTCTCTCTCTTTCTCTCTCTCTGTCTCTCTCTCTCTCACACACACACTCCAGTATTTGAACATTATGGAAAATCTCAAGGTTTGGATTCTGCTTCCTTGCGTCACTAGCCAGCTGCTTGCATTTTCCAAAAGGGCCACTAAAAACAGATGACACAAAGCCACAGGCACAACCAAGCTGACATAGGGTTACCCCTTTGGAACAGGCTTCCTCTCAGAATGCGGCCCTCTGCTGAGCTGCCCCTTGCCCCAGGATGGCAGTGCAAGGCTATCAGAGGGAAAAGCCTTGGTAGGCTGAATGTGGCCAAGGGGGCTTATGCTGTCCACTCCTGGTTTACCAAACAGTAAATCAGATTGGCTACATGATGCCTCTAAGACGTAACAAACATTCTTTAAAATATTTTTTTAATTAGAAGATGAGTTTCCTTAGTACAGACATCTTCCAGATCCTGCGTAGCATATGGACACGTATACATTTGTTTGACAGTACCAGGAGTTTGCTTCTGTGGCCGACAGTTAGCCTAGTGTGGATTCTCTAATCTGCTTTTCAGGAGTCTCTCTACCTCCTTTCTTAGGCAAATACAAGTGACCTGTAACTACTTGGTGAATCAGTTGCCCACGACATCTCACTACTCCTCTATTCTCCCCAGATTTCCGATTAGATGTGGAAGTGTGGTAAAATTCTTGTCACTTAACAAACTCCTCATCACTTAATTACACTCACACCATAACTTGCCATCGGGTAAATGGCCACCTCTGTTCTCTAGTGCTGAGCTCAACTGGGACTTTTTAAGTGTATAAACAGCATTTACAGGGGTAGAAATGTCCCCGTCCCCTCCTCTACCTCAACATTTTTTGCCTTTGTTTTCAGAAATTTTGGCTGCCTATTGGCAGCTCCTTCTACACCACTTGATGAAAGAAGAGGCTTCTTCATGCTATGTCGTATCAGCCAATAGTAGAACGTGTCGCAAACGTGATGCTGTCACAATGCCCAGATAGTAAATCAGACTGGCTACGCCAAGCTAATTCTGAGTGAGAGCACTCAGAACAGTTTAAAACTTGTGTCTCTTTTTTGAGCCCTCACCTTTCACTGAAAGCTATGGCAAAAAGCATTGCCTTTTTGGGTTCGGCACTAATGTTCATCCTGGGAGGTGGAAACTGAATGGGATGAGGAAGGAGTAGGATGATCTTTTTTGTGACCTCTCCTTTAAGTGGATGCTTAGATGTTATGGATGATCAGAGCGATTTTATTATTAAAGTGCTGGGGACTAACGAGAGGGATTGACGTCTCAATCATGCCTTCCTGGTCACTCTTCCTTAAGCATCTGTGCCCAGCTGCTGAACCAAATGGAAAATGATCTGACCCAGTAAAGGAATTCTGAGGGTACCACCTTCTCAATACCACTTGCTATAGCTATAACCTTCCAAGGCACAATTTAAAATCGGGGTCAGCCAGTACAACGCAAGCTTACTCCTGACACCAGACAATAGTGAAGTTCTGTTCTATTTACTGAGAAAGTAAAAGTAATGAAACGCAGCACTTGATGCGCCACCAATCTTTCTAGGGACTGAAATTAAGACACCAATTAGAACACACACCTGTCAAAATTTTAAATGCTAAACCCACTTTACTACCTCATGAATACCATCATCATAAACATAATGTTTCTTGAATATAAAGAAACAAAGCTGCAGCAATGGAAGCAGAAGGGGTCTGCTACCTGCTACCTTCATGATCTGTTACCTGCAATTCTGAAATAATTTCCTTTTCCTGAATTAAGCTGAATTATTTCCATTTGTTCTTTTACTTTAGAGCACATGTATTTTCAAACAGAGAACTTCGTTGAACTTTTCACTCTTCCACCATCTCTGATTTTAAAAGCAGATAAAACTAAGGGTACTTGAAAGCAATTCAGTGCTGGGCACGACTAGTAGCAGACATCCAAATTTAAAGCCAAGTGACCAATAAAATTGATGTTTAAATAAATAGCTGTGGTGTGTTAACACATTCCCATTAACTTCCATAAGAGTTTGTACTCCAAATTAGAGTCATTTGTCAGCATTTTGCATTTTAACAGGGTACCATCATGAAAAGAAAATAATTGCATATTGCAGCTATCAGAAGAATTGCACAATATTAACAAAGTTGTACATTCATAGGTTTAGCTGTCTTGCAATACCGGCTAGTTCTGAAAAGCAGGGGAAATGGAGACTAAAATATTCTATTCTGTGCTGCAGTATTCTGTACTGGAACCTAATTTACCCAGTGATCTGATTTCTCACTAGATTTGTATAAAACAGTTAAAAAAACTATTCACAGCCAAGTATCACTACACGTCTATAGAGATTCAAGCCTTCCCATTTGTTCAGGTTTTGCTAGCATTTTGGTGAAACTCAGCATTCTCAGTATGTTATTTTTAAAGTAAAATAAGAAATGCTGGATGCTTTACATTCAGGTACTAAGAGGTGCTAATTTTAGCAGGGGGAAAACATCCCCAGGTACAATTTGGAGCATACACACACTTCAAAAATAAGTGCATGGAATTTGATTTAATTTCCTTAAAATACATGTACAGGGGATTTTAAAAGAGTATTCTTGCCTGTATAAAACCCATCTCTTGCAGACAACTAAATGTACCATACCTCTTTTCAGGGTTCACATTGCACAGTATATTCAGATACTTGTTTTACAATATATAATTTAAGATTAAATTGCATCACACTGCAATATTTGGTTTTTCACACAAGAAAAGAATCACTCAGTTACCTTTTCAAAAAACAATACCGTCAAAAAAAACAAAACCCAAATCCCCAAACTTAAAAAAAAAAATTCAAACAGCAAAGCAGTAGCTTCATCATCATGCAAAATACCCTTGGAAACTGACGTTCAATATCCACAAAGACATTTTTATTCACAAACTTTTCATCTGAACATTTTGGAGGACTTGGCTAGCAGTAAGTAACTGCTCTGTTGATCACAGGAGTCATGATGAGGTCGCCAAGAACTGTGCAGTGAGGAATGGATACTGAGTCTGAGATGAAAACCACTTTCTCTGTTGCACTATAACATTCTCAAGAACCTTTCAGGATTATCTAATTTCCTTTTTGCATTTCATGAACCTAATCCAAGTTTAGCGGAGGATCCATTCAGAGTACTTCTAACAGAAAATATATAATTCATCATAAGGCATTTTAAGTTATGGTGGAACCTCTGTAGATGCCTGGCCGGTGTTTTGCTTCAACAAAACCATTCTGGATGAAACTGAAGTCTATTCTGCAATCTGGATACAAGTGATGTTGAAACAGACAATAAAACTCCAATGTTCTAAGAGTGTTAAAGTAAATGACAGGGTTTCCCCCAAGTATTGGTTTAAAGAATAAAGAGGGTAACTGATTCAAAGCGAAGATAAAATAGACAGAAATCATGAAAAAAAAAAAAACTTCAAAGGGGAGCCCTTCACATAAAAGTCTTCAAAACTACCAAAAAACCCAAACGCATTTCCTCAATAAAGCAGCACACATAGGATTCAGTTCTGATGACCTAGATGATGCAGCATTCACACACATCTACAGATCTGACACGCCAACATGCAATCACGGTGGGTGCCTTCAGAGTCTTCCCCAAACAAGGTATCAAGTAATGGACACTGCCATTCATCTGCCGTCTGAGCAGACAGAGCCCCTTTTCCACATGAAATGGCAAGGAGGCTAAGATTTTGGCAGGATCTTGATTGGTTATGCAGATTTTGGTTTAGACAGGGTCATAACTGCCAATGTCTGCTGCCAGATAACAGCCAGAGCAGGATCAGCTGTATTCCTACCATTGACCATAATGAGGGGCTGAGTCCAGAGACCCCACCACAGTCTCTTGAATCTTCCTGTAGGCAAAAAAAAACAAAAAAAAACAAAGAAAAGTCAGTATTAGCTGGAATTTGCTTAGAAGGGAATAAATAAAATTCTGGGCTGTTTCTGGTGGCATTTGTGACATCCTGAAAGGGCCGATTCATGGAGACTACCCTTCTAAGCAGGTTCACTCAATCATTAATATCTAAGATTAAACAGCTCTCTCAGTTCCTTACAGATTACCTCATGAATGGACTCAAGTTGTGCCAAGGCCTTCCCGCACCAGAGACCCAGCAACTGACATCTGTCACACTCAACCTGCCACAACCTAATCAAGTCAATTTTCAACATGTAATATAGCAAAAAGAAAACTTCCTTGAAGTGTCGTTTTGGGCTAAGTAGCTAAACATTTGCAAACACAAATATGCATTGAAGAGTCATAGAACAAGGTCACATAAAAAAAAACTTCACAGAAGAAAGACATATTCAGTTTTGTAGTATTTCACCATAAATGCATGCAATTAGGCATGCACATTCAAAGAATAAAGAACTTCATGAAAAATCAATAGATTTACATACTACCACAGCAGATTGAGAAATAACATTATATGAATGTATGATGATGAAGCCAGACTGGTGTTCCGTTTAGCCCAGAATGATTTACTCAGATTTGGAGTGGCTCTTCAAAGACTTGGGCAGAGGTCCTTCCCAGCCTTTTCTTTGCAAAACTTTTTAGCTGAATATGCCAGGGAGTAAACCTGCAATCTACTACATAGATATGTACCTATGACAGCCCTGCCCACTTCCCTCCCTCAGAGGCAAGATTTCCCTCCATTTTTCTTCCCCTTTACTGACTAAGCCACCCTAGTAATGTGTTTTCTTCTTTGCTGAAGAACTATGGCTGTCCCATCCTGCCACAGTACAATATTTTGGCTCAGCCCAGGAACCTGAGGGAAGGATCAGGAGCCTGCTTTAATTTAAACAACTTAAATGGTGCTCAAGGAGTTTTGAAATTCAAAAATAATAAAATATTGTATTTAACATAGAGGGGAAAGGTCAGTGGTTGAAATTTCTGCAGTAG
This sequence comes from Lepidodactylus listeri, assembly GCA_029233225.1. NCBI lineage: Eukaryota > Metazoa > Chordata > Lepidosauria > Squamata > Gekkonidae > Lepidodactylus > Lepidodactylus listeri. Next base: position 103,810,923 of record JARCFY010000008.1, read on the forward strand.
AGACTTTAGTTCCTTTGTTCAGCCTAATGAGAATTTCTTAAGCTTTTCATAATGGCTTAAATCTTTATCTTGAGAGGCTTTTGTTCCAGTGTTTCCCCCAAACACTTCAGTACACTTTCTTTGAATATTTTGGTTTCCAGAAGGCTGCTACACTCCTTCCAGTCTCCAAACCTCTTCTCTTAAAACCCCAATACTTGTCTTGAGTTTTTAACTGACTTTTAAGGTTTCCAAAGGCAGATTCTAACCACACCAGACCAGGGATCTCTGCACTCTTCAGAGCTAACTCCCTGCTTGACTGAGTAGAGAAATTCTCCTCTCACTAGAAGATCTATCCCCCTTTTTTGGCCCAAATGGGAGTCTCTAACTACCCACTCATCCTTGCCAACTTTCCTCAGTTAGCCTGTCTGTGTCAGGGCTGACATCCAAATGAATTCTCCTCCTCACAATTCAGCTCTAAAGTCTTTCTCTGCTCAGTTGATGCTAACCAATCAGACTGCTTGGGGCAGCCTGTCACTCGTGGCTCCCTGTTTCTGTGACGAATTAACCCTTCACAGTCCTTCAGCTGTTTGTACAGCACTTCCAAGCTTTTAAAAAGTGCAGTCCATTACAACTGTCTTCATCAGTGAAACAAGGTAGTGGAAGAGCAGAACAAACCATGGATGGCCTACATGGCAAACAGATCCTCCCAATCTGGCAAGCTGTATAACTTGAAAAAAGAAAGGTGTGCTGTGGCCCTGGAAAACCCCCCCCCCCAATTGATCAGAGAATGGGTTTCAAAGCATGGATGATGGAGTCAGTCTGGCTGCATGATCTTTCTCAGGTGGCAACAATATCACTAGAGATCACCATGGAGGGAGAGGAGGAGCCACAATAATGGCTCCACTCTCTGTACCTGAGGAAGAAGCCCTAGAAAACCCAGGAACAGATTGCGGAAAGTTCTGCTCTAGGCTGTATTTTTAAAAAAGCTGCTGTTGAAAAATACACGAAATCCAACACTGCCAGAGGCATCTGAATGAATCTACAAAGATGGTCCTAAGTCAAGGGGAGTTTGCCAGATAAAAGAGGAAAGGAAAGTCAGCCAAACTGACAAGTCTGCCTTAATGCTCCTAGTGATCCTAATGTGATGGTGAGAATGCACCCTGGAGGTAGCCCTGGTCAGATGGGCACAGAAAGCCCACCCTGGAGAAACCACCCTGCAAGCAAAATTGAGGTGACCCAGAAGGGCCTGAATCTCCTTGAGAGTACCCTTTTGCTGAGTCATGGCTAGCGTGATAAGGGCTCTCAAACTGGCAAATACATCCTCAGGAAGCTGGGAGAAGCCTTGAACATGATCAAGCAAGATTCCCAGTGTTCCCGCTAAGCTGCGTTAGTGTGAGCTAGCTCACAGTTTTTTAGCCTCTGGCTCACATATTTTTGCTTTGATCAGGAAGAATGGCTCTAGGGCAAACTAATTTATGCAATAGCCAAATCGCTTGATCACAACTTTAATGCCAGTAGTTCACAAAGTAGCATTTTTGCTCACAAGACTCCACAGCTTACAGGGAGCATCAGGTAGAACATGTGTGTACATGGGCCCTCTGTCTTATCCTTTGCTAAAGGGACCCCCAGCTGCTCAGCCAAGGCCTGAGAAGAGGCCAAGTGCTCTGCGCAAGAAGGGCTGTCTGCTGGCCCCACAAACAAGAAATTATCCAGATACCAAGTGATGAAGGGACAATGAACACGGTCTTTTATTGCCCATTCCAAAAAGTGCTGAAAGCCTCAAAGGCTACACAAGTCACTGGGCAGCCCATGGGCATCACCTTGTCCACATACCAGAACCCACTGAGCTTAAACCCCAAGAAACAGTGATCACTAGGATGAACAGGCAAAAGCCAAAAAGCAGACTGAAGTCACATTTTGCCATTAAGTCACCAGGGCCACAAGCCTGAATTAAGTCGACAGCATGATCAGATGATGCATAAAGTACGGAGCAGCATTCCTGGGGGATGGCCTCATTAAACAATGAGACTTTCGGATAGGAGAGGTGGTGGATCAAGCAATACTCAACTGGGGCCTTCTTAGGGACCACCCCCAGGGGAGAAACCCTCAAACTGAAAAGGCTAGTCACCCAGCCAGCTGCACACTCTTGGGCCACATTCTTGCTTCAATTTTTATTTGTCTGGTTTCCAATCGAAGTAAAGAACTGGAGATATTGGGTTTGCCAAATCTCTTCTTTTTAGCAGGTGTCTTTTTTGTAAATGCAGGTCTGCTATGTAGTTCAAGTCACCCCCAATAATAATTTCTCCATCACAGAATAAATCGATATTTGTCAAAATTTCTTCAATAAAATTAAGCTGATTTTGATTAGGGGCATAGACAGAAGCCAACATAACTGTGTTTTTTTTTAAATCTAACAATCCCTTTAAAAAATATAGCATCCCAAAGGATCTGTCTTGATGGCTTTAAAAATAAAACTTAAAAAAAAAATTAAGATCACAACCCCTCTTGACTTAGATGTTCTAGAGGCTTGGTATAGCTGGGTGAACCATTGATTTGTTTTGATGCAGACTTAAGATGTGTTTCCTAAATAAACAGATTATCTGGTCACAGCTTGACCCATGTAGTTGTCATTCTCTTTAATTTTATTTTGTTATTCAGACCTCTGTAATTTACTGAAATTATTTAATATCAAGAGTCACTTGTTATGTTATATTGTACATATATTATTAAGCTAATGACAGTGTCTTTAAGATAAGAGTAAAACAGGCACAACATGCAACTGTTTATATTAATTTTCAATATCAAATACAAAATCAACAAAAAAAAACCTAGCCTCCCCTCTCTCCCTCTTATCCCTCCCAGTAATATACTACAGCAGAGTTATCAGATTAATAATATTGGATTTAAAGGGTTCTAACAATGAATTATCATTCAAAGCTAGCAACCCTATCTTTGTAGCAAGTAAATAAAATAAACACAACACACAACCTGTTGTATGAATTTTCAAACCAAATATAAATTCCACAAAAAACGCCCAATTCCCCCTCCCTTAACTATCCCATCCAAAATTTAACCAGAAAAAAACTAAACTCAAAACCAGTCCTTATATATGAGGCAAGTACCCAGGTATCCAAACATCTGTCTGGGTAATAAAATAAACCTTGTACCCTAAAACTTCAAAACTAATCATAAGGGAGGAATAAAGTTGAAACTACCCATCCTCTATCCATCCCACCGCCAACTGCTTGAACTTACAACTTGTAGACACAAAGAAATCTGAAATAAAAGCCTAAAAACCACTCAAAGTATTAAAAATATTCACATAGAATTCTTGATGGTGATTTTACTCTACTTCTTTATTGCTGACAATTTCTTGGAAGCTTTTGATTGAGGTGTATTAGCAGAATCTGGAGAGATTTCCAGATTGAGCAAATTCAGAAGCTTGTTGCCTTCATCCAAATTGCTGGCTTGTAGTATAGATCCATTGTGGAAAACTGATAGCATAGATGAAAATAAAGCCTGTCTAGATTTAACATTAGATTTCTTTAGAATTGCAGTGACAGGTTTCAGTTCTCTTGGTCTTCTTAAAGTCTCTGCAGAAAGGTCATGATTTAAAAAAAAAAAAAAACCCTGAAAAGGCAAATGACCGTGGTTTTTTGTGTCCTGGAGAATTTTTTCCTTTGTTCGATAGCTGAGAAAACTCACCAAGATAATTCATGGAAAACCTGGGTGGTGAAGAGGATGGCGGACCCAGCAGCAGCCAGGATATCCTTTATCTCTTTTAGTGGTCAGTTACTGGGTTCATGTATTTTTAATTTTTTCAATGATACTGAGTTCCACCATCTCCAATGAATCCAAGAAGTCTCGTTTAGTTAGTTGTGCTTCATTCAAAGCTGGCGCTGCCATTTTAGGGCTCTTACCGGAGTCCAGGTTCAATGTGGGGGGTTTTTTTGTGTATTCCGATGGGAAATATGGTTTAACCGAAGAAGTTGCTGGCTTGTTTTTCCTCTCCCCAGCTTTCCCAACACTAATTGTCAGCAACATAGCTTAAGTAAGCAGTCGGTTTGGGTTTGGGGTCAGGAGCCGCAGCTTCAGGCATCTGCCATTACATGCATAGTGCCCTGCCCCCCGCTGACGTGTTTCTTGATGACTGCTTGCTCTTTCTATAATGTATCTCCTCATCAAACAAACTGACCATCCTGACATTGTGGTGCCCACAGAATTTCATAAAATTTCAAATGTGCTCACAGGTTCAACAAGTTTGGGGACACAGCTAGCATTGTCTTCCTAGATTAAAATTCATCTGAAATTACTCTTTATGAACATGAAAGCTATCAAAGCTTTGTAAGCCCCCCCCCCTCAAGAAAAGTCCATTGGTTCTGTTCCACATGATAGTTCAAGGTGCACATTTCTGGTTTTAGTAACTGAGGCAGCAGGTTTCAGGGCAGAAAGCAAGATAAAAAGGAATTGCAATTACCTCACCCCCAACAAACCTCCATTGTTCCTATAGAAACCAGTGTAGAAAGAACTAACATAAAGCCTGGAGTAAACATTTTTGCAGCTAACACTGATGTTGATATCCTTTTAACTGAGCTTCATGAATCTACAAGAGCCTCAGATTTTTTGCAATGAAATTTAGAACTTTATAAATTAAGGGAGCCACTAGGTCCTCCAAGATAAGAAAATTCAGAATTCCTTGATATTATTCAGTACACTGACATTCTTTTGCAAGAAACTTGGATTATAGATTACTTAGGAATCTTCAAATTCAGTTGCAACTGTCTGAACAAATAAAAAATGGTCAGGCTTCGGCAGGTTTAGCTATTTTAATATCTTTAAAAATCGAAGTAAAAATTACCTGGTTAAATTTCTTCCCTCCCTTTGCCATGCTCCTATAACACTGGCATCTAATACTAATTAGTTAATAAATTTGATAATAAATGTTTACTCATTATAAAATAAGAGAAGGCAAGAGACAAAAGAAATTTGGTCAGATCTCTCAGGTTATGTCTCTGATATAACTGTAAATGCTCAAGAGACTCAAATAATAATGGGGGAGGGGAGAATCTGAATGCTAGACTGGGCCCCTCAAATGAAGCCCTTCAGAAATCTACATTGTGGGATGGTCATGCACAAAATACTGCCTCTTTCCCATCTGAGTGCAAATCCCATGATTTAAAGATAAATTATACACGAACAGGGGTCCGTTGGGGCCGGAGCGAGGCGGAGCAAAGCTCCGCCAGCTCAGGAGTGGCCACTAGGGCAGCCACGGGCCGAATCAGATTCTCTAATCAGATTCAGCCTGCTGCTGAATTGCTGCCGAAATTCAGCGGCAATTTTAAAAGCAACTGGAGGGGAGGGGGTTTGAGGGAGAGGCTCCAAACTTGCAGGGAAGCTGCTGGGGCCTCTCCTCGAAATACCCACCTTGGTTTCAAGAAGATTGGACCAGGGGGTCCAATTCTACGGCCCCCCCAAACAGGTTGCCCCCATTCCCACCATTGTTCTCTATGGGAGGAAAAAAGTTACCATTTTTCCCCACCATAGAGAACAATGGAGGGGATGAGACAAGTTTGAGTCCAGTAGTACCTTTAAAACCTTTTTTTTTTAAATTCAAGGTATAAGCAGGGGTCCTTTCATAGAAAAAGAGGTGCAGGAGCTCATTAGGATAACTCATTAGCATAACTTATTTGCATATGCTACACCACCTGACATCACCGGAAGTATGTCAGAAGGCAAGAAAGAAGGAAAGGAGAGAGAGAGAGAGAGAGAGAGAGAGAGAGAGAGAGAGAGAAAGAAAGAAAGAAAGAAAGAAAGAAAGAAAGAAAGAAAGAAAGAAAGAAAGAAAGAAAGAGCTGGCAGAGAGGGGACAGCTACTAATCCAAGCCTCAGAAATACTACTATTCTGGGAGGATAGCTTCAGTGGCGGCTGAAGCCTCCAGAAGGCTGGTTGGAGGAACAAGGACCTTTCCAGGGGATGGCGTCATTTTGCTGCAGCCGTGACACAAGCAGGCATTCCCCCGTGGGGGGGGGGGGAGCTGGCACCAACTCCCGGAGCTGCACTCCCCCGAGCTCCTGCTCGAAAGGACCCCTGGGTATAAGCTTTCATGTGCAAGCACAATCTGAAGAAGTATATTCAAGGTATAAGCTTCCGTGTGCAAGCGCATTTCTTCAGATTGTGCTTGCACACGGAAGCTTATACCTTGAATAAAATTTTGTTGGTCTTAAAGGTGCAACTGGACTTAAACTTTGTTCTGCTGCTTCAGACCAACACGGCTACCCACCTGAATATTATGGTATGTTAACTATGGCCTTTCAAAAAGTTTTATCCTTTTAGGTACTGATAAAAAAGAATCAACAGTAAACATAAATAAATAAAAACAACATCCTGGTTTCGCAATAATTGCAAGGACCTAAAAGCAGTTAGTTATAATTTATCAAGTTGACAGAGCTAGTCAGCTGAGAGAAATCCTTAAGGAATACTATAAAACGAAACATAAACTGAGGGCAGAAACTAGTCGTAGTCTGGATCTCATTCAAAGAAAGAGGACTCTGTGAGAGGAAAGGTGTCATGAACTCCTTCACAGAAACAATTTGAGTAAATATTTCATTTGTGTATGAAAGAAAATACTTCCTCCCCCTCTCTCTTCTCCTCAGAACTTGGGCTGAGTGTGTGACTGGCCCAAGATCACATAGTATGTTTCATGGCTACTTAAGGATTTGAATTCTGGTCTCCCCAGTCTTAGATCAACACTCCAACAACTGCACCATTCATATACTGGATACTCAATATGAATGTCAAAATGCATCTCAGAATTCATAGTGAATACTGGCTTCTCAGATACCCTGACCTGAAATTATGGGAGCATTTGTTTGGTTGAAGCAAGGTCCAGGAAAGCAGAATCACCACACTTTATGTATTTGGTGAACTTGCTTTCTCTCCCCCCCCCCCCACAATACCACGTACAGATACACAGAGACAAAAGAAAAAGGCTATTCCCATATCTTCCACTTCTTTTTCTTCAAAGCTGCAAGTCCTAGTATGTCAATATCACCTTAACTTCCAGTACATTATCTGTTTCAACGATCCACAGGTTGAGACTGGGGCTATAGGCAGAACTTCCAAAGATCTCAAGGGGGAAAAAATAAGGTAAGCCAGTGGAGGGATGCTCCTGTGGGGCAAATAAGGGTCATTTTACACCTCCCCTCTAAAGTAGTTTGACTGCTGTCTTTTCCTGTGATGATTTCACAGTGGTGTGAAATTTCACTCCAGGGGATCTAAGTGCACTAATCAACAGCAATTGTTTAAAACAGAATCAAGCCAGTTGAATACTAGCTTGACCACAGGACGGCAATTAGTAGATGTGGACATTTCAGTAGCAGCACGGTTTCACACCGCACAGAGGTGTGGGCAGGTTTTTTTTGGAACTAGAATGATTCCAGCAGGAAAGTCAGATGTAAAAACAGCCTAAGTGTCCCAAAGACCCAGAAAAAGAAAGCGCAGTTGGTAGCCCCTGTGCAAGTAGAGAGGATGAGACTGTTCAGTTTAAGCCTAAGCAGCCTCATGATGCTACCTGGCAGCTGGGGAGGGGGACTGAGCCCTCCTGGAAATCCTGGGGGGCAAAAACCCTGCTTCCCCTCCATAGTTTATACCCCTGCCTGGGAATAAGCTAAATCCTTGCGACACATCTGTGCCTTCTCAATGTTGTGCCCCAAGCCATTGCGTGAATGGCTTAGCTCAAGAGCTAGCCTGCAAAAAGCACTTGCCCCCATTCGAGGTACCAATCCCAATCCTGTGTTGGAGGAGCAGGTACATAATCTGTGTCCATAAACCTGACTCATACTACAACCCCTCCCCCCATATATATTTAAAGAGAAAAAAACGGTGTGGACTTGGTATCAAAAACATCCACAAATGGACTGATCTGCTGGTAGAGGAAGAAGCACATTCTTTCCTTCACTGAATCATTTCCAGGCAAGTGTATGAAATTAACTTGTTTAAATCTATTTTAAAGGTCAATTCTGCTTTGAGTCACACTGTGGCGGTTCAGTCTCTGAAGGTACGGCAAATGTGAAAAGAAGGAGGGTGAACTTTTACTTACGGACCTTGAATGCTCCAAGAAACAGTAATCTATTGTACAGCACTATAAGTGAATCAGACTGAGGACCTTCAAGGATGAACAACCGGTGATGGCAATTGGTGTGTTTGCCAAACACATGTCTATCAGTTAACACGGCAAGGATACTTGTAAGTCCAAGAAGGACTTTCCTCCAGTAACTAAACTGGGTATTTAGGAAGCAGTAATATGGGCGCACACACATCCATGATTCTGGATGTGATTTCTTCCATCCATCAAACGTGGCACTTGCTTACAAAGTAGACTGGAGCTCCAGATACTTGACATGGGACAGGACCTATCCATAAGGTGTTCACAGTATTTTCAGTTCACACCATTAAGCCTCTGTGCAGGAAAGCTGATTGACTTGCTCTGACGTTAATTCCCCTTACTCTCTTAAAGAAGCTGGAAGTAAGCTATTTATATTTCCATCAAAGAAGCCAAGGGTAGCATATATGGTTCTCCTTTCTTCATTTTATCCTCACAACAACTATGAGATATAAGTCTGACTGAGAGAAAGGAAGGGGCTGGCCCAGGTTCACCTAGGAAGCTTCAAGGCAGAGTGGGGACTCAAATCCAGGTCTCTCAGACCCCAGTCTGACACTCTAGCCACTAAACCACACTGGCTGTTCCTCACAGATAGAACTGAATGACCAAATTAGCAAATGAGAAACTACCACACAAACTCTTCAAATCGACAAAAAAAATCTCCCACACAGGGAGGGAAGCTTGCAAACCCAAGGCCCGTTCCCAATCTTTCTGGGAGGAAAAACAGCCCCTGAACAAGCCCAATGCATTGTTTCTCCTTTTTTCAGTAAAATAATACAGCAGTTTTTCCCCCGCCATTCTCCCCCCTCCCTGAGAATCCAGTTAATATTGTTTTCCATGATAAGCTAACAAAAACACTAAACTCTGAAAAACGAAACGAAAAACACAAATAAGAGAAAGGAACTGACCATCCACACCACATGAAAAGTTGCAGAAAAATGAAGAGAGGAGCAGACGTCATGGCAGAGGCACGACTCGTTGTGCATATAGGCTGATCCTATTAGTAACAGGCAAAGTAGCAAGGAAAGGAAAGGAAACACAGAAAGAAACACATACAAAGATGAGATCCCATGCAGTTTGCTGGCTGTTAGCAGAGTTAATGTGAGAGCATTCACCCAAGAGCAAAGAGTTTCACAGTGGGCACCGCAAAGTAAACTTAACCAAAATATTAACACTGTTAAGGTTACAGAAACACACAATTAACACACTGAAGAGCACACCAAGCTAGTGAGCAAGACTCCTTGTACTTTCACACACAACCAGACTTGTATTGGTAGATCACCAAGGTAGGTCAAGACTTCTTTCTCGTGATGTTTTGCCAATTGCCTCTAGCACCCTAATTTTCTTACAGGTATGTGAATTCTTAAATTTATATCTCCTTCCCTTACCTCTTAAATTTAATGCTCCAGTGTACTCTGTGTGGCACACACTGGGTTAAAATAAAATGAATCTGTTCACATCTATTTCTTGACAGTTCAAAAAATGGGTCTACAGCTTGTTTCAAGATTCATAGGGAATAAAGATTCTGAAATATAGGTACAAGAAAAACTTTCTACCCTCCTCAAAAACAAACAAACAAAACCAGGCCTTGTTCAGTGTACAAAGATGAAAGTTTCTGTTGTGGAAAGATTCTTGTTCTGTCCCCTGAATTAGGGGAAAGCTCAGATCAAACCAAGAAGCATGAGAAGAAGACACGCATGTCACTTGTGCTTGCACTGTTAACATTTCTTTTGGATATGAAACCATCTCCAATATTAACACAGGGTAAATGGCTGCTGTTTAATCATAAGGTTCCCAGGGCCTTCTCCTGTGAGAAGTAGCCAAGGAAAATCTCCTCTCATTCAGTTTGAAGTAGGAAGTACAGGTAGTATGTTTGTGTATACCCAGTGACTTGGATCCATCCCAGCTTTCCTGTGGACAGAGTGGAAGATTTGTCTTCACTTACCGTGAAGCTTCCTTCTCAGTGGTCTGGGAGAGGGGCAGTCCTCACTCTTGGGAATAGGCTCCTCCTTCAGAACAGGGTCAGTTTCCTCAGACTGATCCAGGAAGGGGAGGAGCCTTTCCCCGAGACCATCCCAGTCATCTCCAAGCCGTGCCTCCCCCAACATCACACTAAGGAAAAACAACAACAACAAACACTTCTCCCCACCATAGTGAAACTTGATTTTTGGGGCAACCAGCCTTGTAACTTCATGCCCCTCCAGCCAAGTAGACCAAGTTTCAAACCCTCTGTCCTAACTCATTCAATTAACTCACAATTTTTTGTTTTAGCATCTCAGAGAAACTTCATAAATGTTCATCCAGTTTCTACACCCCCCCCCCAAACCTCCGGAAGCCACTCCCCCAAAAAACTGGGTGGGTAGGACTGCCCCACTCCCAGACCACTGAGAAGGAAGCTTCATGGTAAGTGAAGACAAATCTTCCATTCACTGGTGGCCCTGGGAGTGAGGCAGTCCTTACTCTTGGGACATAAAAAAGCAGTGTGCCCCAGGGTGGGAATTGGCTTCTCAGTTTATAGAGTGTGCTGCAGCACTCTACCAGGAAAAGCTGTTTCAGCCAAAGTCAGTTTCTCTACTCTACAGCATCTAGTAAACAAGTGCAAGGACTTCCAGGGGGCCATCATACCTACTGACTCCAAGAATGGGAATGATCTGTAAACTGCTGACATAGCAGCCCCTTGCAGAGAATAGGCTGTAACACCTTTGGGTGGATCCAACCCCTAAGCCTTGCATGCAACAATGATGCAACTCCTAAAACCACTTGTGTAAGATAAAAGGCAATACCAGTCAACCTAAGGAAAATATCCTACAGAAAACAAATAGGGTATTCCACATCATGCCAATGTTTGGCCTGTCAACATAAAAACTGAATACCCTATGGACATCTAGGCAACACCATTCCCTTTCCTTGTCATGCCTACAACTGGAACAAAAGGAAGGTAAGACGATGATCTCCAACCTCTGAAATACCTGTAGTAACTTCAGGAACGAAGGCTGGATCCAGGCATAATGTCACCCTCTCATTGTAGAAACACACAAAGTTCCCTGTCAACTGACAGCACCCTCAGTTCTGACACCCGCCTAGTTGATGTGATGTCCAATAAAGACAGGTTCTTGAATGTTAATTCCTTAAGAGGACATGACCCCATGGGTTCAAAAGTTCTCTACACAATGCTCTCAGGACCCTATGTGGGTTCCAAGTCAGAAACCTCTGCACTTGTGGCGGTTTTAACCACGTAGTACCTACTCCTTAGGAATCTCTTAACATGTGGGTGGCAATTTTAGGGACTTCCCTTCCTAGCCTCCATCACTGCCGATATGTCTGCCACCTATCACTTTAATGTACTCATGATGAGCCCTCTAACCAAACCATCTTAGATAAAGCTAAAACTCCTCTGACACTTTTTATTGTTCCCAATCATGTTCTGAACACCAACAGTAAAGAACCTGCCAGGTTGCATTATACACCCTATTTGTGGAACCCTTCCCTGAAAACTAACATGGTGCCTTGTCACCCTGTCAGGGTAACCCAGCCCTTCTAGCTGTTTCCACTTGATCTCCAGGCTGTTAGGTTTAGGAGGGCTGGGCGAAGATGTTGAGCTGATCCTAGTGTCAACAAGTCTTTTCCCAGTGGTAGGCAGCATGGTTGACAATCTCTTCAGATCCTGGAACCAAGCATTTTGTGGCCAAAAGGGTGCTATCAGCACTAGTTCCACCTTCCATTTCAACAGCTTCTGAATCACCTTGTGAATCAATGAAGTCATTTGGAATGTGTACAGCAATCCCTGTGGCCAGTCACAGTTGAGAACATCTGTTCCTGTTGTCCGCTGATTTTGAACTCTGGATATGAATCACATAACTAGATGATTCTGGTCCATGGTAAAAAAAAGTCCATTCTCATCATTCCTTACCTTTTGCAGACCTGTTGAAAAACCAACTTGCAGAGCATCCATTCGGACTCGCCTAATCTCCTACTCAGCCAGTCTGTCAAAGTACTGTCCTGGCCCACCACATGGACCGCCTCCAATAACTGTTGTCATATTATCTGTCTGGACTAGAACATGATGACCTGTTAGTATCTTGTAGAATTCTAAGTGCCCCAGCCTGGTGGCTCTGAGTTCTAAAAAAATTATAATCAGTGAAGTCTCTTCCTGAGACCAGACCCCTTGTGTCATTGTCCCTTGAGAGTGGGTTCCCCACCCCGGCAGACTTGTATCTGTGGTCATCACCACTCTCTTTAGTTTTCAGATCAGGTATCCCCATTGGAAACAAGAGGGTTCCAGCCACCACTGCAGCTGATGCTGAAGTTGTGTTGCCAACTGTACCGGCTTGTAGACCTAACTGGCCATCATATTCTGGTAAGGTAAGAGAAAATGTCTGTAGCAGTTAGGCACGGAACCTTGACCACTGAAGCACTTAATGGCATGACTCCGTCATGCTCAGAACCTTGGCCAGTACCATCCCCTCTATCTTGCATCTTTTCTTCCCAGCCTGTCTGTGGTCAGAAGTTGCATTTTGTGTTGTCTCTCCAGCAAGATAGAGAAACCCTGCCCTTCATTGTGCCCCAGGTGTACCAATGCCCCCAGGTGTACCAGTGATTGAGGGGCATTTAGATTGCTCTTCTCCATGTTGACCACGAAGCCATGGTCCCTCAAAAATTTCACTGCCATCTCTGATGCTTCCCCATTCTGCTGGTAAGAAGGTGTCTTAACGAGGAATTCATCCAGAGGTGGTGACAGCAACATACCCTGAAGTCTCAGATGTACTGCAATGGCCACCATGATCTTGGTGAATTTCCTTGGGAGTGACTTCAGGCCAAAAGGCAGCACTGATACTGAAAATGTTTCCCATCATACGCAAAGCATAGGCACCTGTGGTGAGCCCCTGAAATTAGGATGTGTAAATAGTCCTCCTGTAGATTGATGGATGCCAGAAAATCCTTGCTTGAATAGCTGCCAGAATGGAGTTCAGAGTTTCCATCCTGAATGTTCTGGTCCTGATGCAGTTGCCACTGACCGCAGCTCGAAAATACCAAAGAGGGAGAGTCTCTCCTTTCTCCCTCTCTTCTTCTCATTCCTGGATCACTGGGCTCTACAGAATGCCTGTGAAACATGTTCTGCTCAAGCAGCAGGGCTGGTGAGACTGGGATGGTCCCAGGGGACAGGCCCCTCCCCTTCCTGGATTGATCTGAGGAAACTGACCTTGTTCCAGAGGAGGAGCCTATTCCCAAGAGTAAGGACTGCCCCCACTCCCAGGACCACTGGAGAATGGCTTCAACCCATAGATCATTATTTTCTTGCACCCCTCCCCCCGTTGCAACCCCAAGTGCCAGAAGAGGAGGAAGGAAAGAAAATTGCACTCTGTGGGAAGAAATAATTCTGTGCATAGGGAGACACTGGTGGATCCAACCCAGGTCAGTGGACTACTTGCCCACAATCTACTTTCTGAGAATAAATCATTATTTGAAGGACATATACCCTATTTTTTATTTTTAGAAACTTTAGTTTATGCAGGAATTATGGCACAACATAAGATCTTCTTGCATGGAAGTTCTTAAGTGTGTGAGCTTTCTTATCACTGCACTGGCTTCACATTTATATGACACTGGGTTTGATACAGACTAAACTGGCAATTTCCTCCAATTCCCCCCTCATACTGCAGACCCACCTCATGTCATTTCCTAATCCCCCCCCAGGCCCCAAGACCAGCATTTCCTGGAGGTGAACTGGCAGGTGGCAAGTAGGAAAACATAGTCTGGATCCAACACTGTGATATTTTGCGGACTATCCAGCCACTCTTTTATTGGAGGAAGAGATGCTTCAGTTGGAGGAAGGCTGAGTGAAGTAGTTGTTAAATAGTACATACATTTTGTGTGCATTTTTGTATGTGCTCCTTCATTTATCTCCCATATTTTCTTTTCTTGGCTTTGAAACAGAATAACCCCTGCCCACCTGTGTGTGGGTGTGCTGATACACTAAATAGCCGCACCTTTGCTAGGTCCAGCAAATGTGTTCTGGGAGAGTTTAATGGCAGCTCATCATACTGGTGCTAATAGGATGTTGGCATGTAATTCTACCAGTCTGACAGCCAGATTTTCATACATATATCTTTGCTGATTTAACAGCTTAGATGATCCAGATGTTACAAAGACAGCAGAGAGGTCAGATGGCATCATCTCCCTTGAGTGAATGGAGGATCTCTCATGTCTGAAGGCTGCGGATCACTTAATCCAGGGGTGGGCAAACTTGCTCAGTGTAAGAGCCGCCTAGAACAGGGGTGGCCAAACTTGCTTAACGTAAGAGCCACATAGAATAAACATCAGATGTTTGAGAGCCACAAGACATGAACAAATATTACCTGTCTTTATTGGAAAATAAGCACATTTGCTTTTTATTAACATTAAATGAGACTGCCAAAAATAATAACAAAAGGGGTAAAAGCAGATATTGATAGTGATATTAATTTGTCCAATGATATTTGTTTGCTAATGATATTTAGCTTCCCCAGCTGCCCTGCCGGGAGCCACATAATATAAGTGAAAGAGCCGCATGCGGCTCCTGAGCCACAGTTTGCCCACCCCTGACTTAATCCAAGCCACTGTTTTGAGTGCAGTCTGCCATGAACTGGAGAAAAGTGGAGGGAGGTAACCTATCTGGCATCAGCAAAGTAAACAGAAAGACCTCAATGCTGCATGTTTTAAAGTCAGTTATTCAAAGAGTTGGATCTGATGGATCTGTTCCACTTGCTGTGTTTTCCTCAGGCGTAAAATGCCTTCCCTGCTTGAGGGGGAAGGCTCCCTGTGCTGAAGGAAAGCACTTCTATTGGTGGAGAGATCCATAGGATCCAATCCAAACACTGTACGGACAAGAACCATGGGAGATAAATGGTTGCTTTCCCACATGAGTGCACAGAGTGCTCCAGCTTCAGAAGACAAGCTTCTCTGCCTAACAGCAATATTGGAATTCTGTGTGAAAGTACAGTAAAACTGGCAAAGGCAACTCAGAAAAAGCAGCTGTTAAGTTCATGTTCATCATGGCAACACTTGAAATAGAGACACTGTAGTCCAGAGTCAAAAATATGAGCAATGAGAAAGAGAGAGAGAGAGAGAGAGAGGTTACAGCAGTCAAGCACTTAAAGGTACAAACTGTTCTAAACATTTCCTATAGACGGGAAGACTCCTCTTCCCTGATGAGGAAGGCCAGAGCTTACCGCAGCGTCATTGTCAAAGCAGACGTCAGGTCCTTTCCTGTATCTGGGCTGCTGAACCATTTCACAGGGGTTTGGCCCTTCGTCTAAACTTTGGTTAAGGAAAAGGGATAATAGACTGACACATTTGTTCACCTTTAATGCAATAATATTCATTGAAACGTTTCTCTCACATTTTGTTCTTTAGAAATTCATCAAGGATCTCAACTTGTAGATAAGAAACAAAGAGCACCTTAGGATCTGAACGGCCAATGTAGGCGTCCCAAAGCTGGAACACAGCCCAACTGAGCTGTTAAGTACTGGGCAGGCTCAGGGTTCCAAACCCTCTTTGAACAGAGGAGGGAAGGGATCATAGCATGTAATTGCCACACAGTGAAAAAGGCTTCAGAATAGCCAGGCCTGGTATCAGTACTAATCAGAAGAAGAAGAGGAGGAGGAGATTGGATTTATATCCCGTCCTTCAGAGCGGTTTACAAACTCCTTTCCCTTCTCCTCCCCACAACAGACACCCTGCGAGGTAGGTGGGGCTGAGAGAGCTCTTTCCAGAGCTGTTTGAGAGGACAGCTGTGACAGAACTATGGCTTGCCCAAGGTCATCCAGCAGCTGCACATGGAGGAGTGGGGAATCAAACCCGGTTCTCCCAGGGTGCGATCACACGGACGTTTATTGCGAAGCCGCCCCCCCCCCTCCGCACTCGAGCCCGCTTTTCCAAACGGAAGGTACTTGTTTTTCCTGGTGGTTGGAAAAGCGGGCTTGAGTGCGGGGGGGGGGCGGCTTCGAGACGGGAGACAGATGCGGCCGTCTAGTCAGCCCCTTTAATTGCAATGGGGAACAGCCGCGAGGCCCGCAGTAAATGTCCGTGTGATCGCACCCCCAGATTAGAGTCCGTGCGCTTAACCACTACACCAAACTGGCTCTGGCCAAACTGGCAAACCACTACACCAAACCACTAGGCAATCTGCCCTTGCTTGGTCCAACAGAATAGTGTCTTTTGATTTCTGTTGTCCTTCATGTTCAGTTTTCAGGTCATCCTTAGCAGATGAATACACCTTTACATTCAGATTTTGTGACGTCATTGATGTGTGCACTTCCACACTCCTCTCTCCCACATGGAGCATGACTGAAGGCTCCCTAGTTTCAGAAGCCACCTTGCCATGGTGCATACAAGCTGGTGCCTGGTTAAGTTGCAGTTTATTTCATCCCTGCAAACCAGGACCAAACTGTAGATGAAAGGGAACTAGGATAGTCACCATCACCTGAAAGTAATTCACCAGACAGAAATCCTCAGGGTCAGAAGGGATGGAAGCAGCCCCACTTCAAATGTATTTCACATTGGTAATATGTTCTCACTACCTGGTGTAAACAGAACCCATTTTCAGACTTCCGTAGTAGGTAGATGTCTTGTGTTTTATGTCTATCAAACTATGGCTTTCTGGCTTGCCTGGAAGTACCTTAACCATTCTTAACCATATCTGCCATGATATGAGCTCTGGCAACAGGGAACGGCTAAGAAACAGTGCTGCAAAATCAGGAAGTCCCTGGTTTGGATTTCATCTGTAGTTTGAGATCTCTAGAGTGGTTCTTAGCCAACCGTTCTATCTTTCCCTCTCCCCTCAGTGATTATCAGGAAAGGCAGCTTTTTTGTCAAGACTACAAAAAGATTATGTCTGTGAGGTACCTGGGGTATTACCGAAGCACTATATAAAAATGCTAAGTATTTGCTCCTCATTTTTAACCAGAGACTTCCAAAATGTTCCCCTTTTTGACCTTTCCGTTAATTGGTGTGCTGTGTGTTAAATTTCAGCTTCCAGGGTCATCTGGAAGTATCTTTGAAGCTCATTTAAATCCTCAGTTTGGAAGAAGATGCCCACCTTCAGCCTTTTCTCACAACTGAGATTATGTATGTACTGGTTCAGTTTTCTGTATAATGTTGGAGTAACTGAACCATTTTTGGGTTGCATCTTGAGCTCTGGCTTTGATCCTCTTGTGACTGAACCAGTGAAGATTATTCCCTTCCCATGGTTGAGTGGGAGGACATCCCTTCTCCCCACATGCATATCATCATAAACCCCAGTGCTTTTTATTTGTTTAAAAGGCACCAATACTTATATTGCACCAATTTTCACAAATTCTCCGCTCAGAACTTGGGAGAGCTGCTGCCCCCCCCCCCCCCCCCGGCACAAGTACTCTGTATCAGTGAGTACCACCACCATAAAAGCTGATAAACCCAAATTTTAGGGCTTTGTTGGTGCCTCAAAAAAGGTGAGGAGATTATGTAAGCAGGATACTCATAGGGAGCACCTATAGGCCATGGATTAATCTACTTTATACTTTGTCAGACGATTGGTCCATCGTGGTCAATCCTGTCTATTCTGACCAGCAACAGCGTTCCCAGGTTTCAGGTAGAGGTCTTTCACCTACTGCCTGATCCTTTTAATTCAACATGCTGAGGATTGAACCTTGGACCTTCTTGCAAAACAGATTTTGGGTTGACTGGGTTGCAGCTCCTCCCTCGCCCCATGTTCTTCCCCTAAGGAAACACACAGTCATGGGCTTGAGAGTCAGTGACTGGCCCAAGGTCAACCACTGTGAGTGGGGATGCAAATGCTAGCTTCACTGATACTATGCTAAAAACAACTATTCCGCATTTATGTTGTTTGACAGGTAGAAGTATGATACATTTGTGACATTCCTCCACTACACCAAGACTGTCACTGGCAAAGGTGAGAGGATGACACTCAGAGAACTTCAGAGTACTTTCCATTTTAATCCTTTGTAAACAAGCCCAAATCCAAATCATCTCCAACTTCAAAGGATACCCGGCTTTTCTGCTTGCATGAGTGGTTTTGCATCACAGTAACGGCACATCTGTTTGCTGTCACTGATTATGAATACTAAGTTTGTATTGGAAATCTTTTCAGCATGAAACAGTCTGTGGGCAGAAACAAAACACAGCATAAAGATGTCATGCTTAGTTAATGCAAAGGAGGATGTAATAATCTTTCGATATTTTCTGAGCACCAACAGAACAGAACTTTAAAAGTCAATAGTTAAAAAGTCAAGTGGCATGGTTTATACAGAAATCAGCCTTTTGGAAGAGAACTGTCTATGAAAGCCTGCTCCCACAAAACAAAACTCAAGAATTCTTTGCTATCACAATACATATGTATTCAGTTAATCTGTGGCTTACAGTCTACCTTATGTTGAATCTAACATTACTCTGTTATCACCATATATATCTTTCAGAGTAACCTATGATATTTCTAGCCATGTCAGTCTGTTGGAGCAAAACTAAACCTGAGTCTTATGCTAACTCAAAGACTAACAAAATCTTATTCCAGCATCAGTTTTTGTGTAATAGAACTCACTTTGTCAAATTCAATTAGTGGGTCCTCACTAGGAATTATCCCCCCCCCCCCCAGCAAATCAGGGGATATTCTAGGACAAAATTTGAAGCCTGCGTTCTCTCCCAAGACAAACAGGAAATGACTAAATAGACTTCAACAATTTCTGCTCCCTGGACTGATTTCCCCTTTGTAAAAAGTGCTATAATTCTAATGCACCTGACAGTATTATTCGAAGATTACCTGATCTGCAAACTTCTGAAGTCTATTATGAATTAGAACATGTATACAGTATATTATGTACACATACGCATTCATTTTTCAATGCTGTCTTATGATTTTATCTTGTTTTGCTTTGAAAGCTGCCTCAAACAGGCTCTCTTGAACAGTGGCATATACATTTTCTAAATAAGTAAATATACATAATTCTGTAAATACATGATTAACTGAATAATTTCTAGCTTCTCATTAATAACTCACATAACTAGCTTCTCATTAATAACTCACATAAATAATACTCAAAACACTGTTAAGAGAAAGCATAGCAGATGCTGTATGTATTTTGCAATTCAAAGGAAAAAACCCTACCTAGAACAGTTTACACAGTCTAGGATATTATTAAATGATTTTACATCATTCTCAAAGAAGTACTGAGTTTGGACCGTTATGCAGCTCTGTTTCGATGGGCTGGCACTGAAGTCTTCTTCCTCTACTTCCACTGTGAGAAAGAGAATATTTTCAGAGCCAGAAAATGCAAAAGCAAGATGACGTCTCTGGGTGGGGATCTTTTGCTGTCACACACCCAGTTCATGACTTACCTGCACCAAGGAAATGTGGAAATGTCAGGCCCAAAAAGAGCTGCTGCAGGATAGACCTGAATTCACATAAGGAAAGAAAAGAAAAAATATTGCACAGGGAAATAACAGTGGTAGATCAGTTATGGCCACTGGAGCAACTGAAAAAGCTTTTTATTCCGTGCAACTCCATAACTCCAGTAGCAGCTCCTGTGGTGGGTTGCACGAAGTATCCCAGCGCCCACCACTGAATGCCACTGAAGGGGGAGGGGATGCAGTACTCTGACCAAAGGGTCAGTGATGAAGGTGCTCAGGCCATAGCTGCAGCACGATATAGGTCATAGGCGTAGACTACGGGGGGGGGGGGCTCGAGGGCTCGAGCCACCCCCGAAATTTCCTGGGGGGGGGCTCAGCCACCCCCGGCAAAATGGAGCACCTGCCGCCACGCCTCCCCGGGCCCTTCCGAGGCCTGGCCACCGCTGCTGCTGGTGCCTCTCTCCCCCCCCCCCGGGCCTGGCCACTCCTCTGTCCTTCCCTCTCCCTCCCTCTTTTTCCGGGCGAAATGCCCAGCATGGTGGTATCACCCAAAAGTGACACCATCACGATGGGCACATTGCTAGACGACGCTCTAGCAATCGCCCTGAAACTCTATGGCACCATAGAGTTTCAGGGTGATTGCCAGAGTGTCGCCCTGGCAATGTGCCCAGCATGATGGCATCACTTCCAGGTAATGTCACCACACTGGGCATTTCGCCCGGAAAAGAGGGAGGGAGAGGGAAGGAGTGGCCGGGGGGGGAGAGAGAGAGAGAGACTGGCAGCAGCAGCTGGCGGGCCTCAGAAGGGCCCGGGGAGGCGCGGTGGTTTCCGGGGGGGGGGGGGAGAACATCATCCCAGCGAGCGCATGCGCAAAGAGCCCCCCCCCCCCCGAATTTACAAAACTCTACGCCCATGATATAGGTACGCAGCTACTGAATGAAAAGTAGAATCCTGTGTAGGTGCATGTGATGATATCACTTCCAGGCACTGGGTTCTAGTCTGGGAATGGTGAAGGACCAAGAAACCTGGCGGGGGGGGGGGTCAAGTTGGTCCAAGGCGACAGTTTCGCTCTCCCTTATCCAGGTCTTGGTCACACTTACCGGGTCTACATTTTGCCCTGCAAGGTAACCCTGCAGAACAGATATCTTGTTGTTAATGGCCCTGGCATTACACAGCACCAGTGTCAGAGAAGAGTGCATTTTCCCAGCGTCTTGGGATGGGGCGAAGGTTGGAAGGTGATCACGCAATTCCATATCTCCATCTCCTTTTCTCATTAAGCCTTGCCCCACCACTGTGTCTCCCATACCCCCCAATAACTGGAATCCCGGACCCTTGCGTGCCCCCCCCCACCAGATTTTATCAGCCTGGAATCAACCCAACCTAACATTCAATACAGCAACAGCAATTAAATTCCAATCTCAGTAATACAAGAGTTCAACGATCAATTAAGTTTAGTCAGCAATGCAATATAGACTAATTTAAAAGCATTCCTATGCAGACCTCCTGTCTTACCTCTCCCAGTCAGAAAGAAAAAGCCCAACAAATCACTAGCTAATATTAATGAGTGGGTGTAACCCTCTAACTAACTAGCACAATAAAAACAAGTAACCACAGTGAGTAAACTAAAATGCCAGTCTAATTTTCAAATCATACATAGGCTGCCTTTCCCCACCATCCAGTGCTCCTATTTTTTCTGCCCAGGCCCAGATCCTACAATTGGGGGGGGGGGTGTTTGATGTAAAAACAACAATAATAGTCCAACTGTGATCTCCAGAGAACTTTGTTTTCTCTCTGCTTTGCCAGCAGTCCTGAGATGTTTCTGTAGAAGGCCTGTAGACCACAATGGCAGTCTTCATCTTTGGTCTTCCTCTGTCCTCCTGCTGGTGGAACGCTGGTATGGCCGATTATTAAAGACATAATAGGGGTGACTAAGCTCAAAAAGACCCCTCCTGACTTCCCAGTGTCAGGACCACCAATTAAAATGTCCACCAAAACGTCCACTGAATTCCAGATGAAAAGGGAGCCGGACGAGGGTTTGGCTCGCGATAAATCGCCAAGCCGAAACAGCACAGTCCACAGCCCAATCGAGCCCTTCCAGAATGGTGGCTCATCTCTCGCACCTCTTAGTGCCAAGCTAGCACAGCTCAAGTTGTTCATTGGTTGGCCCCGAAGGGGTTCTGGCATCAGCAGCTCAAAAGAAGTCGATAATGTTGGTGGTAAAGCAGGGCCAGCAGACAATTGCTGATCCAGCACAGCAACAGCCGTGGATCTCAATGGATCAGCCTCAGCAGCAGGAGGGATCAGACCAGCAGCAGGTGACCAAAGCCCAATGACAGATTCAGGAAACATCATGGCTGTCTGGGCAGCACTCAGGCCTCTCAATGGATTCTTGGTCGGGACATGATATTGTTGTTTCCTCTTACCAGGGATCATCAGCGGGCACATCAGGGTGGCAGGGTATTATACCAAGTCCACCAATGGTAAACTCATTCGGCTAAGTAAATCCAATTAAGTGATGACAGACTATTTCTTTCTGCTAGCATGCCTCAACAATTTCTCAGCCCTAACTATGATATTACTTAAAAGTAGCCATTGTATAACAAAACATATGTCTGCTAGTAAAATTCTGCCCATTAATTTGCCTCCATGGTTAGACCACGATTGACTGCAGAAGCCGTAATTGTTATTTATTCCTCTAGTAAAACGGAAATCAAGTGGTGCCTTTAAGTTTAACTAAGTTTGTTCTAGCATAAGCTTTTGTGAGACCTCATTTCTTCAAATGCACATAAAATAGATATTTTACACAGGCTTTCATAGATAAAATCTATTCCCATCAATGAGAGAAAAAAAATGATGGCTTCTGAAAGACTTGAGAAGAATGCAGCAGTTGGCTATGGTATTGTCAGCTTTGGCTGCCATTCCCAGGTGGGAGATGGCACTTTCATCTTCCCAGCTAGTCCCTCATCCCTCCCTCCTTTGGAATGTATCTCGCTTCTCTCACAGATGCTTATCTGGCTGTGCTTCTTCAACCTTGGAAATGTTGCTGTTCACAGAGTCTTAACTGCTTTTTGTTTTCAGGTGTTAACTGTAACTTTCGTCCTGCTTTTTAGCCTGGGAATAAACTGTCCAGCATATTCGGGCATCTTTTCTCCAGTTTCATGATTGGAGGTTCCACTAAGCATTACACTGTTTGAATGCATTATATCTGTAGCCTCTCTAGCCTATTTTACCCATTACTGACTCAGGATGTGTAGATGACTATTTGATCCACTGCCAATTAAGAATCTTTTAATTAAGGATCTTTTTTGCATTTTGAAATCTCTTGGACTCTCACAGGTGTTTATGTTGATCACCTTGAAAATATATTAAATTCCTGCCCTTGGGATGAAACTTAGCCCCCTGGTTTACTACAGAGCTGGGTGATCTGAAAAGGTCTGGGAGACGTCCTCAGTGGTGCTGGCAGAGAACTTGTACTGAGCCTGACAAGTCATGTTATATATTTCGCTGTAAAACCCATGAAGCAGTGGTGACAGCAGCTAAGAAATGTTACATCTCTGCTATTATTGCATCAGCTAGTTGTTTTAGGTAACACGACATCTGCTGACTCCTAAAATCGAGTCTTCATTGTATCAGGACCAGATAATTAGTTAAAAAGGTTTTTTTGCTGATAAAATATCAAGAATGCACTCTAATTTAGATACTGATTATAACATAGCCCAATGGAAGAACTGCCCAAAACACCATCTGTTCTATTTATGAAACACTTTGACCCAGTTTCCATAATGGATACTGACAAGCTCCTGGGATATGTGAAGGCCACTAATTGTGCCCATCCTTGCCCATCCTGGATTCTAAAATCATGTAAAGACCACATCAATAAATCTTTAGTATCTATTATAAACTAATTGACACGGTGGACCATGCCATCTTGTTCAGGTGGCTGGAGGCAGAAGTAGGCATCAGAAGTTGTGTATTGTGCTGGTTCAAATAATTCCTAATGGACCAAAGAATTGTCACTGGAGACCTGTTATCATCATTGTGGTACCTATCCTGTGGGCTCCCACAAGGCACAAACCTATCTCCCATGCTCTTCTGTCTTTATGTAAAGCCCAGATCATACATAGCTTTGGGGTTGGCTGTCATCAAAATGCAGTTGATACACAGCTATATATATCCTTATCCAAATCTCCTGGTGATACAGTAGAGGTCCTAAATCGATGCCTGGCTGTTTTAGTAAATGGCTAACAATTAACAAATTGAAACTAAGTCATGGAAAGGCAGAAGTAATGCTGATTAGAAAGGCAGAGGTCTTGAAGGACATTATGATCCCCACTTTCGATTGGGTTCAGCTGACCCTTGCTGTTGAGAGTCTTGGGGTTATATTGGACCCAGTGATATTGCTGGAGAGGCAAGTTAATGCTACTGCCAAACAATGGCTTTCTTCCAACTCAGCTTAGCTTGAAAAATGGCCCTTTACCTTGATATGACTAATATGGCCACCTAGATCTTTGAAAGGGTGGCATCAAGATTAGGTTCTCTTTGAACATACTGCAGTCCAGTGCCAGCAAGATAACACAGGGATAGGGATAGGGATGCACCAAAAGAAAAAAGTACTCAAATGCCGCACCCCTATGAAAACAACACAGCAGGGGCTGAAAGGGAGGTAGCTGTTTGCCACCCGGGAGCTAATTTAAAGACCATTAATTTAGATATAGTAGCTCCAGGAGAAAATGTGGGAGAAACACTCAAAGATGATCTGCTACCATTTGCAGGGGACCAATGTTTATTCACTGCAGACACTGTGGTAGCTATTTTCTAACAACTTAACAAAATCTCAACTAAACTGGATGCCCTAAGAGATAAGTTAAATGAATTTGGAAACCAGAAATAGATAAATTCCAGTAATCCCTACTATATAGCAGCCTCCTGTTTTCTCTGCATTGATCTTTTGGGGAGATTTAAATATCCCCCCCCCATTTTTTTTTTACTTTTCAGATTTTTCTGCACATGGGGTGAGTCCCCCAAGTGTGCAGGAAAATCTCCCCGCCCCCTAAGTGCCCCCCCATGGATTTAGATACCTATTGGTAGACCTGGCCTCTGGAGAACAGGTCTACCCACCCCAGTCCACTATATTGGTAGACCTGGCCTCCGGAGAACAGGTCTACCCAGCCCTTGCCACTATATTGGTAGACTTGGTCTCTGGAGAACAATATAGTGGCAATAGGTATCTGCCTGCCTCTGCATTGCAATCCTGGACTTCCTTGGTGGTTTCCCATCCAAGTACTAACCAGGGCTGATCCTGCTTGGTTTCTGAGATCTGATGAGATTTGGTTAGCATGAGCCATCCAGATCAGGGCAGCCAGGGATATTACAGATAGTTAAAATATTTTCAGCAACATCCTGGTAGATAGATAATTTTGTATTTTTGTTACGACAAAGTTTAATACAACACATAAAGACAGAAAAAGATATTATTACTTATCTAGTTGATTATTACACTTGAATATTTGGAACGCTGCAGCCTTAGTGGAGGAAATTCACCTGCTTATGGGGCCTGATCAAGACCATGCTGTTCAACTGTGCATTAAAACTTATCTGGAAAAGTTCAACTTACCAAGCAGCTGCAGACGCCCACCATCCTAGGTGTAGAAGATCAGCAATTGTAGGCTAGAAAACAGAAGGGCATTTGTGCAGTGTTACAAGAAGTTCTAAACACAACTGAAGGATAACACTGGTGGGGAAGGTCAAGAGGATACTGACCACATATGCAGAGCGGAGGCCAGCACCTTGCCTAGGTTCCTCTTCTGGGTCACACACTGACTGGTAGTCATAAGACTTGTTAAAGGCATATAATGACATATTGATGAGACTCCGCATGAGGCCAGGGTCAATCTCGCCAAAGAATTTTCCAATCTAAATCAGAAAAAGTAGATTAAAAACAAACTGAATTGATATCTTTCTGTTTCCATTTCTTTCATGGTTTTTATTCAAGTGCCCCTGAAGTGAGGCTAAAGAGGTGACAACCGAAAAAAAGGGCCTCCTTGCTCATGGCACCAAAACTTTGGAATTCGCTATCCTGGGGGAATTGATTGCCCCCTCTCTTATTGTCTCTGCCAGTGGGTGAAGACTTTTCTATTTTGTTTGTTGTCCCATCACTAACTCTAACTGACCCTTTTTCTTGTTCATGTGTGTTATGTATTGACCATGTGGTCGCCATGTGCTCACGTAATGGCGACCGCCATGTGGCCAGAGCACATGGCCAAGAAACTACCTGAGCTTCAGCCAGGGAGAACAAAGGCCAGGTGGATTCAAACCGGCCACCAATCATGTACTTAGGTTTCTCCCAGGGAACCTATGAGATGTAAATAGACTGATAATAGCCTATCAGGCCAGTTGGGCGAAGTCAGGGGATTATTCCTGACCAGCATAAAAGGAGGGCTCGGAGCCCTGGGTTGTATGCTTCATCCGGACCAGCAATAAAGATCTAGCTGTTTCACTATTCCATGGACTCCCGACTCCAATACTTATCAATGTGCATATGTATTTTAATTGTTTTTATCTATCTGTATATTTGTATTTATAAAAGTGGATCTGGAAGAAACTTGTGGGGATGGAGCATCCCATTCCCTTTGCCTTTACTTTGTCTTTTCCACCCCTTTTTGACACTCATGCCCTCTTTCTTTTTGCCCCCAACCCCTGACTTTCAACCCCTCCTCTGTTGCCTGGTCAGCAGGGTGGGCAGCAATGACTCACCGCCCCCCCCCCACACACAACTCTGTCAGCTTGGTGGGAAGAGGGAGTGGTGACTCCCACATCCCCCTCCAGTGTTGTGAGCTTGGGGGGGGCAGCAATTACTTCTGCCCCCACCTGCAATTTATTTAGATAGAGGAGCAAAGGTAAAGAGATTTTGTGACGGGTCAAGGACATTGCTCTTAGAAGGATAAACCCGAAACAGGGTATTCATTCTTTATTGCTACGATCATTTGACCAGAAAATACATAAAACCCGAAACAGGGTAATACTCAATACAATTCAGTGGCTAAAAGAATGAGAAGAGGGGATCTCATCCCAGCTAGCTGGCCTTTCACAAGCTACTTTTTCTCAGCTGCAGCCTCTGTCTTTTGTCTTCATATTATCCTACATTACAAAGCCATTAGAATATTACTTTGACAATGGACAAATGAAGTGCTCTGAACATGAAACACACTATACAAATGCTAAATGTTAAATGAGATAGTCACATGCAGCTTTCTGCCTACAGAGCAAGCTAACCTTTTCTAAATGTTTCCTAGTTTTTTAAGGATCTACAAATATACCGCTTTTCTTTTCAGCCTTGTACATTGTTGTCATGATCCTTTCTGTTTAGCTCATTTCCATTTCTAGCATTGTCAATCTGTTTGGGGGTTTTATGCCATTTTGATGCTTTTTACATTCCATTTGCATGCAATTGATGCATTTTAATTAAACAGATCTGTCAGATTTTTGTTAGTATGATCAGGGTGAAAATGACTACTGCCATTTTATCCTGAACAGGCAGAACCTGTGTCAGAAATTAGGATTTAAAACTAAAACCATGTGTTCATGAAATCCAGTAACATCCTGACCCATTTAAACTTAAGATCATTCCACACGGCTGTTGTGTTCTGCATGAGAGTGCTTATTTTCAGTCTGGATCCCAATTCTGGACATGGCAAACCATGTAAACTAGCTATCAAATTTGCCACAAGGGTTTTTCTTAGTGATGTGGAAAGTTGGGAGGGCAGAGCATTCAGCTACCCTTGGGAACATATATCAAACAAACAAAAACTGTGATAAAAATGACAATAACATTTAATAAATCTTATGAACATGAATTTATATTACAAATTGAACTTATGCAAATTACTAAGAAAATTCTAACATTCTCAAGGAAAAGACCATCAACTTATCAATGAGCACCCGGTTATAAACTTGTTTCACCAAACTTCCTCAGGAGTAACCCTATTATACTGAAAGGTGTCAGCCTTTTGATGCAGCTTAACTTCTTTTTTACTTTCTTCAAATTTTTATAGCTTAACTTCTTTTTTACTTTCTTCAAATTATCTTCTGGTTCCATTTTCAAATTGTTACAGCTTAACTTCTTCAAATTATCCTGGAACAACCATGTTGTTCCTCTCCGCCAGTCTGGTGTAGTGGTTAAGTGCACGGACTCTAATCTGGGAGAACCGGGTTTGATTCCCCACTCCTCCACTTGCACCTGGCTGGATGACCTTGGGCAAGCCATAGCTCTGTACCAGCTGTTCCCTCAAGGACAGCTTGGGAAAAAGCTCTCTCAGCCCCACCTACCTCACAGGGTGTCTGTTGTGGGGAGGGGAAGGGAAAAGGAGTTTGTAAGCCGCTCTGAGACTCTTAAGTGAGTGAAGGGCGGGATATAAATCCAATCTCTTCTTCTTCTTCTTCTTCTTCCGCTTCAACTGGCACGTGTGACCACAGCCTTATACAAGTTTTTCTATCCAGCATGATGTGGTGGAAACCAATGCTGGCTTGCTCTACAACTCACTTGTAATGCTCACAAATCCTTCCAATATGGGAAAAGCAACTATGCATAATGAGCCAGAGTACAGCCAACTCAAAATTTTGTTTTTTTGTTGCTGCTCCGTAGTAGTCACATCAATAATCAAAGAGTGTGCCATTCAAAGCATCTGCTCTGCATAAGTCACATCCACCCACTACACTGAGCAAACAGATCTGAAGGGGCCTCTGAGCTGACCATGGATCTGACAACAGCCTCTTCCTTCTCTTCTTCCTTAGACTTGATTGCATGACATGAGACCAACTTGGGTGCAGAAGTTGTAACTGGTGCAGACAACATTCGAGGTCAGGAAATCCTATGACCACTCAGATCCAACTTGGGTCTGGATCAATAATAGCCACCCCACTTAGGTAAATAAGCAGGTGACATAAAGTATGGATAAGGCTGCCAATGGAAAACTTGACAGCCATGGAACTGACACAGCCTGGTCAGACCTTGAGGTCTCAGTTCCGTTAGAGGTCCTTGTTCCACTTCCAATTCTCTTGCAGTGATGTAGTGAGTGGGAAACAGAGATTACAGAGTGGGGACTCAATGAATGCCTCCTCAATTTCTCAAGCTGGTTCTGGAGCCAAAATAGAGTGTGAGCAATGGTGCTTTGGGTCCAATTTGGCCTTCTCCTTGTGTTTAGTCTTAGCCTTGAACTTTTTCCACAGGGGAGATTGAGGATGAGGCTGCTGTGACTCTGATCTCAGAACTGACAGAACCAATCTGGTTGATGCCAAGTACAGTAGCTTCAAAGGGTGCTCAGTCATGGCTATAGGTTTAGCCATAGAGTTGGTAGAGGATAGGACTTTCTCCCAAAGTTTGAGCAGCCTTGAATTCAGAGACCCTGTCCCTCTGTGCCTTTGGCATGCATTGCTGGCATACCTTGAATGCAGTCACATTGTGCCCTTTCCCCCAGACAGAGCAGACAAAGCTCATTATCATCAGGCTGAGTAATTCAACATTGCATTGGGAGCATTTTTTGGAAAGCCCATTTTGAACCACCTTCATAGGGGAAACTAGGGGTGTGGGCTCAGTATATACTGAGCCGAATAAATACCTGAAAAATACCTTATTGGTGGGTTTTTTTTGGTATTTATTTAGCTGAATTAGATTTTTCTAATCTGATTCAACTGCCAACCTAGCTGAGCCCGAATAACAGCCAGTATTATTCAGCTTTTATTCAGGTTCAGCTTCACTAGCCAAAGTGGCACAAGTTCACCCACGTTCTGGATGAACCTGTGCCACTTCCAGGTTTCTTGCATGTGGCTTGGCTTTGCAAAAGCTATTTAAAAGGAAAGTTCCCTTTAAATGGCTTTTGCAAAGCCAAGCTTTGTGCATGCCTTCCCTTCGCTCCCTGAGTTGTGCCAGTGGCAAGTGTCTCTATAAATGCCTTTCCTTCACTCACTGAGGCAAGCTGCCACTGCAGCACAACTCAGGGAGGGAAGGTATGGAGCCAAATAAATTTGACAATACCGATTATTTCCTGAATCCCAATATCGTACTGATATTGGGATTTGAGCATATTGGTATATACCGATATTTTTTGGGTTTGGTATACCCAAATCTGGAAAAAAAAACATTGTGCACACCTCTAATTGAAACCCAGTTGCCCTCTGACAAGTGAAGGGCAGGGGTCCGTTGGAGCGGGAGCGCACAGGGGCGCAGCTCCGGGAGTGAGGAGCCCAGGGAGCGGGCACATGACCAAGCCCCGCCCCCTCCTCGGCTTCCCCAAGCAGTGCAGAGGCGCAGTGCCCCAGGGGAAGCCCTACTAGGGTCTTTATTGTTTTTAATGTTTTGTTTTAATATTGATAATTTTATCATTGTTCCTTTTATGACTGTGTGCTGCTTTTCCAGAGACTTGCTCAAGGTGGCATATACATTTTCTAAGTATACCATTTTCTATTTGGGCACATGGCACATAAGTACTGGAGAAATTTCACCAACCCTTCAGCAGCTTCCACCCCATCAGTTTGGTGTAGTGGTCAGGAGTTGGACTCTAATCTGGGAGAACCGGGTTTGATTCCCCACTCCTCCACATGCAGCTGCTGGTGTGACCTTGGGCCAGTCACAAGTTCTCGCAGAGCTGTTCTCTCATGAGCACTTCTCAAAAGACCTCTCTCAGCCCCACCTACCTCACAGGGTGTCTTGTTGTGGGGAGGGGAAGGGAAAAGGGATGGGTGGTGCACATGTCCTAGGTACCTGAAGTCTACTTGAAACCTGGTGGTTTCAAGGGAGCAGGAAGAGAATGAGGGTGTGTTCTTTATGCTTATTTTTATTGCACAAAGTATTGGATGGGGAAGGGAATGGAGGAAGAGCAGGTCAGTTTCACTCACCTGTGGAGTGGAGCCTGAGGGGTGGGTGTTGCCTTCTGACACACTTCCGGTATGTTAGGGGGTGTGGCATATAAAAATGAATTATGCAAATGAGTTATGCTAATGAGCTCCTGCACCTCTTTTTCTACAAAATGACCCCTGGTGAAGGGTATGTGTGAAAGAAAGAGACAAGCCTCAAAATTGCTTCAGCCATGATCTAAGTACTGATGTGGCTTTCCTTTTTTATGAATGCTTCAAAGAAAGAGGTAAATACTTCAGAAAACACATGAATCAATATGATCAAGAAGAAAAAACCCAATGAACCATGGGAGACAAAGCTAAGTGAACCAACTGATGGAGGCAAAGAAGGAACTGAGGGAAAGGGGTGTTGCTTCCTTGATGCATGTCACCATTTAGGTGGGAAAATGGACTGCTCCTTATCCAAGGGGGAGGGGTGCCCCTAATGGCTTTTTTAAGTTAGAAAAACTTTCTCCACAGCAGGCCTGCTCATGGATAGTCCCAATGTGGAACTGCCCAGAAGACCAAAGATGAACATGGAATTCTCCTTCTGTCCATTCAGTGCTTATCTTAAATGATATGGAAATAAGGACAGGCTAGAATTACTTGAAGTTAGAGTAGCTGAAAAAGCAGCATTACCTTGTCATTGCTGGGACTTCTGCCCATTGTCCCTCACCACATAGACAATATAGAGCCCTTAGGAAAGGTTTAGTCCTTCATGGCTTGTGCCTCCCTGCTCAGAATACGTAAAATATGAGAACTTGTCCAGAAATTTGTAATTTCCCTTGGAAAAGTCTGAACATGCAGGGATCATTTAGCCTTTTCTGCTTCAAGAGGAAGGATTTATTATATATAGCTCTTAGTGGTCTCTGTCCCATTAGCTATGGCATTCTAGCAAGGTGTGAGGTAGTCTTACACAGGCCAGACCCATTAACATAGGTAAGCAGCCAAGTATCCTGTGCCTGGAGCTTGATTGCTCATCCTCCAGCCCCACTCCCTTCCTTCCAGCTCTCAGTTTGTAGCTTGGTTCCAACACACAGAATGCAACAACAAAGACTTATTAGGGCAAATTCTTGAGTGGAGGGCATTTATCCACATCGTATTCAGGGTTATCCACCAGAAGATGTAATGGTTCTGCATGTGTCCAGCCTTAAACAATACATACTGAACATGTTAATTTGGTGATTATGAAAATTTGAAAACTTAAACGAAGCTTTTGGGTTCCTATTATGAAAGCATTCTTGATCTGAAGAGGTTATACAATCTAATCCACATCACACTGCAATCACACCCTTACCTCTTGTATATATTCATCCTGATTTGACATCAAAAGAAATCCTCCATCATCAAGAATAACACAGTCAACATGCTACCAAAAAAGAAAGAGAAAAGACTAAGATCTTACAGAGAGGGTAAAATTATGATTTATTGAGTCTCAGATGCCCCCAATAGCCCTGAAGAGTTCTGGTACAGTATCCATGTAATGCTGGGATTTTAGAAACACTGCAACAGATGATAATGCTTATGCGGCCAGACTATTCATCTCTTAAGAGAAGGCACCATCATCCTAGGCTCGAATTGTCATTTGCTAATCTCTTCCTCAAATTGCCCAGGGTACTAGCGGGCTACATTCTAAGATACAAACTACATGTAGTGGCTTTGATTCAACAGAAACTTCCAACTTCCAACCATGGTTGGTTTTTTACACAGAAAGCATCAGATCTATGAACTGGCAGTTGAATTTATGGCTCCAGCAGATGCATTTATCCCAAGCATAAACTATAGATTAAGGGATTTTTAAATGCTCTTAAGTATATTTTTAATGCCTTGGTTTAAATGTGGCTATACACAATGGTGGATCTGATTGTCTAAAGAAAACAGGTCTCTTTAAACTTCATGTGCAACAGCTTTTACTTCAAGTTCTAGAGTGACATCGAGCCTTTCTTGAACTTTTTCTGGCTCACATATTGTGGTTTTGTTTGCATTTTTAAAAAGAAAATGTAACATAGGAGAAATAGGCAGAAGACAGTGGTATGTCTACAGCAGCAGTTGGCATGAAGAAGGGGGGAAGAGATCCCGTAAATTAGTCCTACTGACAGTGAAGTTTTCTTCTGGCACAAGGAGCAATCCCCTGGCGTGACCACCTGTCTTAGAAAAATATGACCTGAAGGAATCCATAGAGGTGCGCTTTAACACTAATATCTAACAAATGAATACAAAAATTTCCAAAACACAACTCTGTAGGGTGAATAAAGATGGAGCAAGGATGATCTTCTCAGGAATATGATATCGTTTCGATGTATGTTCTTCTTCAAACCGAACCTCAATGCTAAATCTCATCCAATCGTTCTTCATCAGCCAAATGCTTCTTCTCTCAAAAATTCAACATGTTGTCACATCACTGACACTGACTCCCTATCAGGCAAAATGCAAGTTAGCAACATGTGATGTGATAACATGTTGAATTTTTGATAGAAGAAGCATTTGGCTGATGAAGAACGACTGGATAAGATTTAGCATTACGGTTCGGTTTGAAGAAGACCATACATCAAAACGATATCATATTCTGGAGAAGATCATCCTTGTTTCATCTTTATTCACCCTATAGAGATGTGTACTGGAAATTTTTGTATTCATTTGTTATACTGATTAAGATATTTGTGTTAAAGTGCACCTTTACTGTTTCCTTTGGGTCTTATTTTTCTATGTTTTGGTGACTGTATTCCATCATATACACTGTGACCACCTGTCTTGTCAGCAGAAGACTCCTTACTCTGGAGGAAAGAGCCACTGCTGGCAAAATGGATCCACAGGATTCAACACATTACACTGTTACAAACATTCAGGGAAGGGATATTTCTTTCTATTACTCAGGAAAATCTGATGGTGAGAGGAGCAGAGAGGCACCAAGACCAGGGAAGGCCTGGACAAAGGCAAGGAATCTCAGTAGCGCCTTGAGGAGATCAAAAATAGTTTAATATCTGCCACACTTCTGCGTGTTCAAAGTACTTAGCAGATATTATCTCATTAAAATCCTTGCAAGAACCTTGTATGATTCAGGGTGCCTGCAAGGAGTCTGACCCAACGTCAGAGCAGAAGAACCTCTGGCCAGAAAAAGAAACACCCACAAACAACAGCTTCCAAGACTGCAAAGGAGTCCTTCCAAAGCACTTTCTTACCACGCTGTTCTTTTCACATCCACACAGTTCCCCTTTGCACTGAAAAACAAAAGCATAGTGAAGCTTATGAAATCTCTCTATAAGAAAAGGAGAAAGACATTTAAACCCCTTGGTGAGCTAATAGTGCTGGTGCAGGAAGGTCATATGTCAAAAATATATGGAAAGCAGGAAGGGCCCGGGTAGACGAGGCCTGCCATTTGTGGTGCCAGGCTGGGGAGGGAGAGGCCGGCCAGACGATGGGCTGGGGCCAGGCGAGTGGCGGGAACAGAGGTGCCTCCCCTCCCTCCCCGGGACCAATGGAAAAAGCACAGAGCGGTCAGGGAATGGAGGCATTAAAAAAGAGATGCAGGCCGCGTTGAGGGTATATCTGACTCCTCGGTTCCAGGGCGCGCACACAAGACAGTCTGGATTTTTGGCCACAGCATCGTTCATTGGGCAGGTTTGTATGACTCATTGTCAGGTTGGGGCAAAGACTTGGGTCTGGAGGCAGTTGTACACATTATGCGGATGGCCCAGAAGGGTATGCGGTGGAGGTCATTATTGCCCTGGTTGGGACATATTGGGGCCAAGTACCGGCCTCCTGATGCACTGGTGCTGCAGCTTGGGGAGAATCATTTGACAAAGCGACCAGGAGTGTCCCTTGAGCGCCAGGTGCTGGCTGACCTCGCCACTTTGCATAAGGTTTTGCCCAGCACGGTCTTCTTCTGGTCAGATTGGCTGGAACGGAGGTCATGGCAAGGAAGGTGGATGTGGTGAGGCGGAAGGTGTCCGGCAGACTAGGAAGGGTGGTCAGGACGGCGGGTGGTGTTTGGATCCGCCACCCAGACATCACCCACAGGATGGAGCCCTTGTTCTGGGCAATGGTGTGCATCTATCGGCTTGGGGCACGGATATATGGTTACATGGAGTATGTAATTCCCTACTCTCTTGGCTGCAGCTGTGAGGGTATTGGCAGGAGCAGGTCGAAGGGGTCCAGCCTGCTCTTGTGGCAGTTACAGCATGGGGCCGGATCCGTTAGTGGAAATCGGCCTGCGTGCCATTCTCCGGAAGTGGGGACCCCCTTTAGAGGTCTTGGCGTGAGGGCTGAAAGGAGCTAGAAAACTCCCAGGACTCACAATGATTGCCCTCACTACCAGATGGCAGGGGAGTTCACAAAGGGGCAGGCGTCCATGTGAACTCTGGCACAGGTTCTACCCATGCCGGCTGGCTGTGTAAGGATACATCGGCTGGTGCGTGCTCAGCAGACGGGTTGGATTTGGTGGACCCATGCTGTGCCAATGCCTATTACAACTGTAACCAATAAAGTTGTGGCCAATTTCATCCACCTGATTTTCAAAGAAACTGTTGTCTGTGGGGTCAGTTTAAACAGGGCCACTGTGTGACAGAGTGGTGGGCTGGATGGGCCACTGGCCTGATCCAACTTTGGCTTCTCTTATGTTCGTAGGGTAGACAAGGCCTGCCATCTGTGGTGTTGGGCTGGGGAGGGAGGTGCTGGCCAGACGATGGGTTGGGGGGTGGGGCCGGGTGAGTGGTGGGAACAGAGGTGCCTCCCCTCCCCCCCGGGACCAATGGAAAAAGCACGGGGCAGTCGGGGAAGGGAGGCAGTAAAAAAGAGATGCAGGCTGCTCTCCATCCCTTCCCCAACCAGTGGAGACCAGAGAGCCATTTGCCCACCCATTCCTCCCTGTTTCTTGTGTCATCTGGGGATTGATATTGTAGTTTGGATTAATGATGAGGGCGTTTGTGAAGTCTGGTAGATTGTTTTGTAGTTAGTTTGTGTTATGGTTGCTCTTGCGCACATATCATCACAACTCTTGGCGATTACAGCCCGGGGCTGGATCCGTTTGCCATTTTCTGGAAGTAGGGACCCCCTTTGAAGGTCTTGCTGTGAGGGCTGAAGGGAGCTAGAAAACTCAAGGACTAGCAACGATTGCCCTCACTGCCAGATGGCAGGGGAGTTCACGAAGGGGCAGGTGTCCATGTGCCTGCCATCCCACAGGTTCTACCCATCCCAACTGGCTGGCTAAGGATACCTCAGCTGGCACATGCTCAGCAGACGGGTTGGATCTGGTGGACCAATGCTGTGCCAATGCCTATTACAGCTGTAACCAATTTTATCCACCTCATTTCCAAAGAAGCTGTTGTGCGTGTGGTCAATTTAAACAGGGTAGTATAAGGCTGGCCAAACCTCTCCATCCCAAATAAGACCTGGAACTGCAAAAGCACTTTGGCAGAACTTTTTTTGGGTCAAAACTCTGTATTTAGTGCATCTGTTGTTTAATATATATGGACATCCTTTGTATCATAATGTTTTTCAACAGTAGTATGGTTATATTTGAAGACATCTCTTAACCTACTGTATTCTAAACTACTCTATTCTTGTATTATGCAACTTTTATTATGTATGTTCTGTTAAAATACACAGTAAAATATTAAATTAAACCCCCCCCCTCTGTATTTCAAGTTTTTAAAAAAACACCCTGATATTCCTCCATCTCCTTCTTCCCAGAGATTTGGTCTTTTCCTTAGGTATCACTGCGAAAATAAAGTAACGTCTCTTATATCAGTTTTCAGCATAAAACGGTTTACTGAAACACCAAAGACAGTTGTGTAAGGTGGGAAGGAGCATTTTCCAACAATCACCTCTGAGGATGGAAATGCATATGTGCTGTCCACTGGTGTGTGTGTGTGTATGGGGGGAGAGGAGGCTATCAGGGCAATCTTCCTGGAGCCCAGGCTGCCCTGAAGACCCTGGGAGCCAGGAAGGGGCCTCCCCAGACATGTGTGGTGATGCCACCTATACACATTTGCAGGAGGTCTCAGCCCAGCTGTCTGTTGCTGCTATGAATGGGGAAGCGAGAGAGACAGGCAGCTACTGTCCAGGAAACAGTCAAGGGCGCTGCAAGTGGGACAGACCTGACCCAAGCTGACAGACCATGTGAGCTGGGGAGAGGAGGGAAGTGAATGCTATTTTTAGATAAAAGGAGAGTGGTTGGAGGAGGGGGTCATGACCAGTCTTCCCTCTAAGCTGGGTTAGTGTGAACTAGCTTAACGTTTTTTAGCCTCCAGCTCACACATTTTTGTCTTAGCTCAGGAACGATGGCTCCAGAGCAAACTGATGGATGCAGTAGCCTAATCGCTCACTGAAAACTTCAATGCCAGTAGCTCACAAAGTAAAACTTTTGCTCACAAGACCCCACAGCTTAGAGGGAGCATTGGTCATGACATACATTTGAGAAACTATGTGGAAAATTAGGACTTTCCCCCCAGTACTGCTGCCTTTACTTCAAGCCAATTCCTCCTCCATGGCTGCTTTTAACTAAAAACAGAAATACTTGGAAATCTGTGAATGGTGTATAAATAGTGTGTGTGTGGGGGGGGGGGGGGGGGGAAGTAGCCATGGCATCTGTGGAACTTTGCCATAACATAGAAGGTGGGCTTTTAACCTGTTCAGTTCTCTATATTAACCCCCCTCCCCACCCTCACACACTGTTAATAGCTATTAAAAGACAAGCTTATTGATTTTTGTCATTTCCTCCCCGCCAGTTCGGTGTAGTGGTTAAGTGCGCGGACTCTAATCTGGGAGAACTGGGTTTGATTCCCCACTCCTCCACTTGCACCTGGCCGGATGACCTTGGGCAAGCTGTTCCCTCAAGGACAGCTTGGGAAAGAGCTCTCTCAGCCCCACCTACCTCACAGGGTGTCTGTTGTGGGGAGGGGAGGGGAAAGGAGTTTGTAAGCCGCTCTGAGACTCCCTTGGGGAGTGGAGGGCGGGGTATAAATCCAATCTCTTCTTCTCTTCTTCTTCTTCTTCTCAGTAGAAATTACAGCCCAAAAATGGGAGGTGGCAGTTTCGACTGAGGAAACAGACAGGGCAGAGAGGGGGCAAACAAGGTTAAAAATAGATTCCGCTCCAGGGCTTTTTTCTTTCTTTTTTTTAAAGAGAGGTCCTGAAACTTTCAAGAGGGAAATGAAGTTTTCAATCTGTATACTAAAAACTCATGAACTTTTAAACATTTTAAAAAAGAATTTTGTTGACGAGGTTCTGGCGTATTCCCCCAGAAAAAAGCCCTGCTCTGCCCAGGTTATGGGCTGATCAGAGTGTCTCTTGCCTGGTTCCTGCAGCTGCTAGTTACCTGTAAAATTCATTGGAGAAATTTGTTCATGTCTCTGTCAGCATCTAGCTTGCATGTGTGGGTGGGTGGGTGGGGAATACGAGAGAGAGAGAGAGAGAGAGAGAGAGAGAGAGAGAGAGAGAGATGGGATAGAATGTACTTGCAGGGGTTGTAGAGAGAGAAAAACTGGGAGTCATGCTTATGGCCTGTGTGGTATGGGATGCTTGTGTGAATGAGTAAAGCATTCAAGTTGCATAGGTAAGTCCACCTCATGAAAGGCTCTAGATGGTATGAGGAAGAGACAAAGACTGAACCTTTTTTGCAGGCCCACTGTGATCCTGTATATGTGGGGCATGCCACTAGCATCTTGGAAAACCCCATATGGTATTTGGGACTTGTGGCCATATTTGCCTATTACATTCTTCATTATGAGAAGTACTGTGGCTCACACATCTTGAGCGATAATTACATTATGTAGTTAGATACCTGAAGCGGGCTATCGGACACTTATTGGCCGTATTTGGTTTGGCAGTTTTTTCTTTTTCGGAGCAATCTGTGTGTGAGCAAGGCTGCACAAAACAAGGGAAATCGTTGGCAAGCTTGACATGCTCTCTTTGCTTGTTCTTCGTGTACAGTACTGTTGTATCTGTTGGTACAGGTCATGCTCCCATAAATGGTGGAAATAAATCCTCAGATTTCTGTTTGAATGTATGGTTGAATGAATAATTCCAGCTGGCTGCTGAGCTGCAGATTAAGAATGGGGAAATCACTCCTGGACACCAGGGGAAGATGAACCACAGTGGGATCCTGCAAATCTATCCCACAAATCATGAATCAGCTAGTGGGAGAGTCTCTTGTGCAAGTGAAAAGCACTGTGCATTGGGGGAAGATGCCACCATTCATGAAATAATTTGCAGGATGCATCACACATCTTTAAGAAATTCAGATATTTCCATGGATACTGAAAATATGGCAGGTCAGGTGCTCACCTGGTTCTTGGTTGTGGTTCTGGTGAAGTTTTCCATCCAGCTGGTTATGTTGATTTTTACTCCAACAACTAACAGG
This sequence comes from Lepidodactylus listeri, assembly GCA_029233225.1. Classification (NCBI taxonomy): domain Eukaryota; kingdom Metazoa; phylum Chordata; class Lepidosauria; order Squamata; family Gekkonidae; genus Lepidodactylus; species Lepidodactylus listeri. The sequence continues at coordinate 103,849,689 of JARCFY010000008.1, forward strand.
AAATATACAAAACACAAAGAAAGTAAAATGTAAGTATACAACATTTCCAATCATTTAGTAACAGAACATATTCCTTTTTAACATACCGTATTTTTCGCTCCATAAACCGCACTTTTCCTCCCCCAAAAAGTGGGGGGGGGGGGGAAGTGTGTGCGTCTTATGGAGTGAATATGGAGCTTTTCTTACCTGTAACAGGGCTCTTTCTTCAGCAGGAACGCAGGGGAACGCCATTCAGGCTGGCATCCCAGCCTTCCCCGCCCCTCCCTGCTGGGCCTGAGCTGTTAAGACTTAAAAGGGATATGGCAGGAAAAACCCCACCAGGCTAAGTACTCTTTCCCTTTAAGTGCTTTTCCCCTTTAAGACAGCCAGCAGCAGAAAGCCCCGCCCACAGATTAAACTCCGTGGCTACTTTGCACAGAAAGGCCTGGCTTTGCATGGCATGCCGACGTCTCTCTTCTTTCCTTTCTCTATCTTCCTTCCTTCCTTCCTTTCCTTTTTTCTGTCTGTCTGTCTTTCTGTCTCTCTCTCTGTCCCCACCTTTCTTTCTTCCTTTCTCTTTCTCTCTCTCTCTCCTCCTCCTTCCTTCCTTTATCTCTCTCTCTCTCTTTCTTTCTTTCTGTTTCATTTTTTCCTGTTTTCCTCCTCTAAAAACAAGGTGCGTCTTATGATCAGGTGTGTGTTATGGAGTGAAAAATACGGTAGATATATTGATCATATGTGCATGTGTGTGAGTGTGTGTACCCCTGGAAGTCATAGCGACCTCTGGTGACTGGCTGTGTGTGCACCTGGAAATCACGGTGACCTCTGGTGACTAACCCCAACTGGGGGCCTGGAGGATAATCAGAGAGGTGACTGAATAAAGCCTGTCCCTGCCTCCTGACTGCTGTTATTCCAAGGAGGTTTCCCAACCAAGTACTTGCCAGAGTCGACCCTGCGTAGCTTCTGAGAACTGATGAGATAGGGCTTGCCTGGGCTATCCAGGTCAAGGCAACAGAACGTATTCTTTTGACTCAGTTGCTGGCCTACAAAATGTGATTTTTGCAAAACTAATGCCCCCCCTCAAAGAACCCCAAATCTTTGAGAACTTTAACATGGTCAGAGAGAAAGTATGCAGTCAAACAGGGGTCCCCAAAGTTTCTGAGCCTGTGGCCACTTCTAGAACTTTGGGAAAGGGTAGTGGGTACCACCCCAAATGGCTACCCTGAGAGCAAGGCTAATCAGAAACTGGTTACTAAGTGGCATTGTGCCTATGGTCAAGCCAAGGGCACACAGCTGTGATGCTTTTGCCCAGGATAAAGTCTGCAAGTCACAATTGGCAGGGAGTGACTCAAAGTTTTTTTCTGTTCAATTCAAGACTCTTTTGATTTTATCCCCAACAGTCAAGAAGGAAGCCGACACAAAGGCACAAATTGGTGGGTATATACTATGTTGGGGAGTGCTGCTATAAAACAAACCTATAGATAGGAGAAAGCTGTGCAATGCGCTAAATACAATATTAAACTAAAGAATACAAATATACAAAATAGCAAAATGCAAAAGTACAAACGTCCATAAAAAGCTGGGGTTAACGAGATTCTCCGGAATAAAATTCGTTTCGGCAGACTTCATCTGAACAGGACCATGCAATAGTTGTGCAGAAGACTCAATATTCATGAGAAGGATTAAATTTTAACGATTCATAATGCTTCACGCACTTCCAACATCAGGTAAAGTTTGAGATATTTGCAAAAAACTGGAATCACTCATCTAGGAGACATTTTGAAATGTGAAGGCTAACCACAGTGTGGGAATCCTTAGTAGCCTGGATAACCTCATCATCACCAGCTTTTTATGGACCTCTGTACTGTTGCATTTCGCTATTTTGTATAAATAAAACAAACCTAAGCAACAACAGCTAGGCTTAAAAACAGTGGACACTGCTGTGCTCAGCCACCAGCCCCATTTCTTGAGAGAAAGTCTTACTCCTTCCTACCTGCAGGCTTCAGAAGTTTTCCACCGACAGTTATTTTCACAGCTTTGCTTACCATAATGCCATCTTCTTCGCTACTTCCTGAGTTAGAAGAAAGACAGCAGAGTTTAATAGACGATTGCAAAACAATCTGATTCTTAAATAAACTGGCTTTACCATTGATGAAAGTCAGATAACATTTGGTCAATATGATTGATTGCCATTTAAAAACTCCTTGGGTCAAATCAGGCACCTAAAGCCATAACATGGGCAAGGTTCACTAACTTGACTATGCTTTCTATGTAATCACTTCACTTCACATACCTTCACTGGCATAACAAAACTACAGAATGCTTTCTGTGTAGTCATTGCTTTGTAAAGGGAAATTATGGGGTACATTTATGGAGTGCTAAATAGATGCTTAATGGTGATAATGGGAGGTAATTTTTGATTTGCCCCACTGAATAACCAGAGGTTAATTCTGCAAAGGAAGCCCTGCAAAGGAAGAGGATCTTGTTGATGTGGGTATGTGTTAAGTTAAACTGATATCTGCCTTGGACAATACCCAATTCTCACCTACAAAGTGGGCATGAATACCTGGCATTTTACACAGAGCTATGGAGAATGATTGTAAGCAGGGGTCCGTTGGAGCAGGAGCGCACAGGAGCACAGCTCCGGGAGTGAGGAGCCCAGGGGGCGTGCACATGATCAAGCCCCGCCCCCTCCTCGGCTTCCCCGAGCAGTGCAGAGGCGCAGCGCCCCGGGGAAAGCCCTGCTAGGGTCTTTATTATTTTTAGTGTTTTGTTTTTAATATTGATAATTTTATCATTGTTCCTTTTATGACTGTATGCTGCTTTTCCAGAGACTTGCTCAAGGTGGCATATAAATTTTCTAAGTATACCATTTTTTATCTGGGCACATGGCACATAAGTACTGGAGAAATTTCACCAACCCTTCAGCAGCTTCCACCCCATCAGTTTGGTGTAGTGGTCAGGAGTTGGACTCTAATCTGGGAGAACCGGGTTTGATTCCCCACTCCTTCACATGCAGCTGCTGGTGTGACCTTGGGCCAGTCACAAGCTCTCTCAGAGCTGTTCTCTCATGAGCAGTTCTCAAAAGACCTCTCTCAGCCCCACCTACCTCACAGGGTGTCTTGTTGTGGGGAGGGGAAGGGAAAGGGATGGGTGGTGCACATGTCCTGGGTATCTCAAGTCTACTTGAAACCTGGTGGTTTCAAGGGAGCAGGAAGAGAATGAGGGTGTGTTCTTGACGCTTATTTTTATTGCACAAAGTATTGGATGGGGAAGGGAATGGAGGAAGAGCAGGTCAGTTTCACTCACCTGTGGAGGGGAGCCTGAGTGGTGGGTGTTGCCTTCAGACACACTTCCGGTATGTTAGGGGGTGTGGCATATGCAAATGAGTTATGCAAATGAGTTATGCTAATGAGCTCCTGCACCTCTTTTTCTACGAAATGACCCCTGATTGTAAGAGTCTGGCGGGTGGGGTTGGCACATTGAGAAATTTAGGCCTGGGTCTTCAAGGGTAAGAGGTATTCACTGCAGTTAGTAGTACAGTCTCAAGCATGTTTCCTCTCATCCACTCTAGCATTCTGGCCTTTTGTTCAGGGACAAACTGCATGCTGCCCATTTAGAAAGCAGTTCAACTGCCACTTCCAGCCTAAGGCCAGGAATGGGTCATGGCTGAATAATCCCGATTTCTTCCTCTTTTGCCTGTTCTTTGTTATTAAGGGAAGACGATGGATATTTTTGGTGTATGCCTCACAGTTCTGAAATTTTATCGAAATCTAGGTCTGAGTATCTTTCAGAAGTACTGGAAAACTAGAGCTGCTAACAAAATTCTCCTCACTGAAATTTGTCCCCAGTCTTTGGGGCTTAGGAGTTCTCTAACCTTTTCCAGAATGGGAATCAATGAGACACTGATTTTGATTTCCGGACACCGTTTGTACAACTTCACATGTGCAGCAGAGTGCTGCGGTTTTCAGTATAAATAATTTTCTACCTTATTGAGGTTACCAATACTCACATGTGTACATTGCCTCAAAGTTAGGGATTCGTAAATCTCCCAGTCCTGTTGTCTTGGGACTGAAGACATTTGTACATATATCAACTTGTGATTCAGAATATAATTCCTTGCCGGGAAGAAGCTTCTGAAGAAAAACCTTAACACCAGAGAATGCCCTAGCCTATGAAAGTCAGAGTTAAATTCTACACTGCTAATTAGAACTTCCCACAAATCTCTTGGCGTTATTTCCTGAGGCATGCCTATTTGGAACATTGGTAAGACTTGCAAGAGAAAGGCTTAAACAACTACTTAATGTATAGCTTTCCTTGAAGCAATTATTCCATCCTTTTCCAGTCCCTTGAAATTCCACAGGGGCATAAAACAGATGACACCGTACCTACGTCTTAGTGTACCAGTTACTAAAGCCTAACAGTCCCATCTAAGGAGTCTTCCTCCAGTCTAAGTTGGCTCTTCTGTTGGAGAACTTGAGTTGGAGGAAGGCTGCTTAGAATAGAGGAAGGCTTTGGTTAGCAAAGTGGAAGGATACAGGCCGTAGCATTTATTATTATTGCAGCAGAAAGTAAAGGTCAAGGATCACAGTCATATTTCCACATGCCATCTTAAATTATCTTGATGCTTGGCATTTGTGTTGCCACTCCCCCGCCCCCCCAATCTAACACACGCCAACTGCATTCCTGTTTCCAGCACATCTATAAGTAGGATTTTCTTAGCACTTTCCCCACCTATCCAATGCTCTTAAAAAACAAGCTGGACTTTAAATCCTTTCAAATGAATTTACTTGAAGTGAACATTGTCAATAAACTGTCCTTTTGTGCATCCAGCCACTTACTGTTGAAGAATGGAGCTGTGAAGACATAGTTTTCATTATCTAAGCTCCTCTTGTAGAAACTGTTCTCATACGTTTCGGGATTTTCTGTCCAATAGTAGCCTGCGCTGAACATGAAAAAAAAAGTCTGTTTTTCATTTTGTTAGGTGGGTAGCCATGTTGGTCTGAAGCGGCAGAACAAAGTTTGAGTCCAGGGGCACTGTTTAGACCAACTTCTGAAGATATGTGCATGCACACAAAAACATATACCTAGAACAAAATTTTGTTGAACATACAGTTTGTTGAATGTATGGTTGTTGCTGGCATTTGTTGTTACCCACTCTGAGCCCTGATGTATAGGGGACGGCAGGCTATAAGCCGAACATAATAAGTAAATAAATAAACGTAAACAAATAAATAAATAAGGTGGGGTACCACTATCTTCTGGAAATTGTCACATTTCCTATCATTGGGTCAGAACATTGTATTTGGGTGACTTATGTGTTCCTGTTCTGTATCTCAAGACTATAACTTCAGTATTCCATTTCCAAGTATAAACTTAAACAAAAGCTTGCAAGCTTGATGGCCACAATCCTAGGAGCACTTATGCCAGTCGAGTGTATCTACATATCTGTTGTTGTATTGCTTAGGAAAAAATGGACCCTTACCTTCGTGGATATACTCTCGTGATCCCTCCGTCAGTTGCTACAAACCGCGCTGTAATTCCTTCACTATGGGAAAAACACAACCATTTGCATCCAAGTTATTGCCAATGCTGTATATAAAGAGTAGTATCCAAATGTGCCCTCTTGTGAGCAGAAAAATCTACTGTTCAAACAAAAAAGTCAAAATCCCATAATGTTGCTATGGGTCCCCTGATGCTTAGGAATAGCTTTGCAGGAGGAACAGACTCTTTTGAAATTCTACTGCAGAAAATAGGTGGAACTGGGAAAGATCTATTCCCTAGGTGGAACTCTGCATATAATTATTTGGATCCAACCCATAACACAGTTACAAAATGCTTAGATATGCACATGCTTAAATCCAGTAATCTGTTTGGAGGATTAGAAATTCAGGTACTGTTTTGATATTCCTTAACTTGATGAAAAGAATACTCACGGATCCTGCTTACTCCAGTGTTCCTGAACAAGTTCACTTGTAAATCCAGCATCCAGTAAAACTCTCATAACCATATCATTGCCTATAAAAGGTGATGAGCAGATTTTGAACAAAACACCCAGCTAACATGAAAACTGGTAATGTTTTACACCTGTTGTGAATATTTAGAAGTGGAACAAATATTGCAGCACAACAAATGATGCTAATTTGATAAAGTTCTGAAGAACTTTTCAAGAGGAGCTCAGAGGGGCATTTTATCCTTCCCATAACCCTATGAAGTACGTTATGATGACAGTCACAACCATCCAGATGACTTGAACCTTTAGGGACTTGAACTTAATTCCCCCCCCCCCCCCATTCAGGCTAACAGTTTAACCATTATACGACATTGCCTGTTCAAGCATAATGAAATTGTCAATACTTACATAAAGGGCTTTTGGGGGTATGTCGATCAATAAATTCATTGAAATTTAGAAGAAAATCAGTATTATTGTCAGTTATTTTTACAGGAGTACAGTAATCTCTGAGGAGAAAAAAAACCCACAATTGTGTTAGAACTGCTTTTAAAGCATTTGACAGCAATTTTTTTCTACTAATGTATTGGAATTTTTCATGGATTCTGGCTAAATTTGTCTAGCACAGGAGCCACCTAAAGTCTGTGGATAACTCTGGACTCTGACACAAGGTGGTGGGTACAATCACAAAATGGCTGCTGGAGGAGGTGGAGCCAATGGTAAAATGGCTCTAGAAGAGGTGGAGCCAGCCACAAAATGTCAGGGAGTGAGATCATGCATAACTCTAATTATAACTCTTCAACATTTCAAGTAGAAGCTCTGTTTAACAGGATGCCTTTTAAAACGAACACACAATTTAAACATATTTTCTTGCATAAACACAGCTTCACTGCATGACTGAAGGCAAGATCCTTGTCCTATGGGGGCGACAGCTGCTGCAGCAACTTTAAAAAAATCTGCACAGCCAGTCAGGTCTCCAATGGCCAATCAAAATCCCCTTGCTGGACAAAAGATCCACTTGGCCCCACCTACTTTCTAAAAACCCTTGGCGGGCCCCAGGAAAGGTGTCAGCAGGCACCATGTTGAGAACCCATTCTAGCATTTTATAACACCTTGTTTAGTACCATGTATTATTACATGGGAATAATTTCAGTACGTTGTGCAATATGTCAAAGGTCCCGGATAAAACCATGACATTCCGGGGCGACGTGCTGCTAAACATTAGGGTGAAACGAACACTGCAAACAAGGAAATACAAAACTGAACAATTCTGATCTCAATACTCAGCCTTGACACATGACTCCTTTAGAAAAACTTATATTTCTGACAATGGCAAGAAAATGTCAGTAAGGCCACTACTTTAAGTGCCGGGGAAGCATTCAGGAAGTACACACTGTGTGTGTGTGTATGAATTTATCATGACACAAGATTATGCCTCACAAGGTCGGGCACTCTGCTCAAGAGTTAGATTATTAGGGTCAGTGTATTAAGGTACTGGAATGCTGAGGTCCAAGACTAGATGTGGCATTCTCTTATCCTCTCCCCCCTTCCCTTAGGAGAGCTGTTTGCAGTCAAAAGGATGAACCTGACGGAGCTGCATAGTGAAGCCACTGAACGCAAATGGCTCACCACATCCTAACAGCTGGGACATGCATGAATTAAAACTACTCATGGCACAAAACTGTCTATATGGAAGTTTATCAACCAAGAAGCAAATTCTGACGCATTTCTGATGTTCTGGTTCTTCATCAAAGATACACAATGTAAAAGTGGCATTGTGAGACTCAGGGGTGTAGAGTTTTGTAAATTCCCGGGGGGGGGGGGACGGGAAACCTCCGCGCCTCCCCAGGCCCTTCCAAGGCCCACCAGTCGCTGCTGCCAGAGCCTCTCTCTCTCCCCCCACTCCTTCCCTCTCCCTTCGCCAGGAAAAGAGGGAGGGAAGGATGGAAGAGTGGCCAGGCGGGGGGAGAGAGGCACCGGCAGCAGCAGCTGCTGGCCTTGGGAAAGCCCTGGGAGGCGTGGCGGCAGGCACTACGTTTTCCCGGGGGGAACTCAGTCTACGCCTATGGTGAGAGTCTATGCAGTGTCATGCAACAGCCCCCTCACAGCCGTCTCTTTTGTGTTCTCTGTTTTTTGCAGTATTAATATTGTGTTCCCTGGTCTGCTACTATTAATATTTTATGAAATTGTAATTTTTCATGCAGCTGATGCATGGTATCCAATTAATGGATTGTTGCCAGGACTGGCTACAGAAACCTGTATTCTTTGACTAATCGGTGCTAAATCGGTCTGCACCTATACAGTGAGAATTCTCCATTTCGCATTCAGCACCACTCTGAATGCAGAGGCAACCATGCACATGGGCAAATGGAGATTCCAAAAGGGAATGTTCTGTGCTTTTCTTCTGCCACTCATCATTTTCCCTGGCTTTTTTCCTCCAGCACACTGGAAGGCTTTTTTTAAAAATAGTAAATGCTATAAAATGATAATGTTATAGAGCTATTGTTAATTAACAGGTCTTTTTTTTAAAGTTATCTGTTAGGACAGCAAAAAAAAGAGGCAACTGTATGGGCTGAAGGAAGGAAAATGGTGCCAACACGTGTGGGTTTTTTTTTGAAAATGAGCACTTTCCTATGCTGATGACATGATAATATACCTAGACTGCATGCTTCCCCCCCCCCTCCCCCAAATCATAGCAACTCAGGTTTGAGATAGAGTATACTAAAGATGAGGAAATGACAACTGGAGAACAACTAGAGCATGTTCTCATGTGGATGATCCTCCAAAGAACTCTCCAGTTTGGCTGCCAAACCTCCGCATGGAAGTAGGCTTGACACGTTAAGGCTTTCTGCCTTCAGTTACCAACATTCACCTTTTTGACATATAAATGGCTCTGAGCTTTTAGAATTGTATTTAATATATTGCTATCATCTTGCTTTGACAGCCTGAATATCCCAGACTAGCCCGAGATGGTCAGAGCTTGGAAGCTAAGCAGGGCTGGCCATGGTTTGTGCTTGGATAGGAGACCGCCAAGGAAGATCAGAGTTGTCACACAGAGGAGGGCAATGGCAAACCACCTCTGTTCATTTCTTGCCTTGAAAACCCCATAAGGAGTCGCCATAAGTCAGGTGCAACTTGATAGAACATAATTAATTATTATCATAATCTTTCAACTCAGTTCTGGCCTCCTAAGGTGGATAAGCACAATAAAAATCCATATAAAATCACATTAAAAACCTTACTCATGTACATAATACGGCAAACAGAGATACAACATGCTAAATCCACTGAAGTCAATGGGTTTAGAAGCATGTAACTCTGATTAAGATTACACTGACAATCTCCCTCCCCAGCCTCTCAATGAAGCACAATAATTTGCTAGTGGGAAAAACACCCACATTTGCTTCTTAAAGGCCAAGAGGAGACCAGTAAAGCAAGGGGTGGTAATTTCAGTTCCTTGGGGGCACCAACCTGTTTCAGCCATGGAAGGCATATAGAACAAGGCTCACCAAATGACTGAGGCTCATGTCGGGCAGTCATCCTCAAAGAAACCCTGATTATGGTGTGTGTAAAGCTTTAAATGTCAATGCCAACGTCATAAATACAGTCTTATCTGGAAAGTTATCCCCAGGTTTTTTTTTAAATCATTACTGTGCTGATTGAGTCTTATTTACAGTTTAGGCCTCAGGTTTACAATGCCGGAAAAATGACCAACCTTGGTGCTAAAAACGTGTAGCCAAACTCATCAAAACGATCTAGCTTCAGAGTTTCAGTAACTACAAGGATGAAAACACAAGATCAGAAGGGTTAAATTAGCTTTTTATATCACAGAGTTGCCTCGATTTACATTTTTTTTTAAAAAAAATGAACTCCACATTCAGACACATGGATTTTAACATACTAATAATGTTGAAGGCCATTTCTAGGATCTGCCAACACCTAAGTGCTTCAGGTGGGGCACACCAAGAGCATTAGTGACACAAAGCATACAATTATGCAGGCATTACAGGGATGTGATGTTATGCCAGTAATCCCAAGCAGATATGTCAGCACAAATGTTTGAATCTGGTACAAAAAAGGTTTTTCTCTGGCTAATCAATGTTATTTCTGCATTAAATGAGGAACTGTGCATTAGAATCAGTATGATGTGGAACAATATAGTAACTAGGGAAAGTTACAGCTGGCACATAGTTGACTGCTTAGGTATGACCGTGTGGGAACCGAATATTTGAATTCCAAACTGAAAACAAAAAGGATTGTAAAGTTTAATCTTTGTTTTACGATTTTATTTAGCATCAGTTCATTTCAGGGTTGCTTAAAACACAGATTTCTGGGATAAAAGATAATCAGAGCGTCTTCATGAATCGCGTCTTCATGAATCTGGGATAAGAGATAATCAGAGCGTCTTCACGAATGATGAGATCAAACGAACAAGTAGGAAACCAACAATAAACTAAAAGGCATATTTGGGGAGGTGTGGGGGAGAGAAAAGACACCATAATATATACAAGTTTTTCCTTCTCTGTCTTTGTTATACACAGTTGCCATGGGGGGAGGGGGGAGAGACCCTGAGATGAAGGATACAAAGGGAAGTATCCAGGAGGAATGGAAATATAAGAGGAAAATATCAATGGCAGAAGGAAATTGAGCAACAAGAATATACTTGCCCTTTGGGACTGTGATAATCCATCAGAAAGAGAGAGCAGGAAAACAGAAAAAAAACAGGGTAAAGCAAAAGGGTTCACAAACCAATATTTTATTCAACCAGCCCCTTGAATAAAAATATTGTGGCATAAAAGAGAGTTCAGAGGTTCATTTTCTGTACAGCTGTCCTCTGGAGAAAAGACAAACATCTTGAAGATTTGAGCACAGGATTTGGCAATTCTTTCTTTCATGTACCTTCTACATACTGTGGCTATTTCAAGATCTGTGTACAAAGAAGTATTTGACTCTGGGGGTGGGGGTCCACTGACTAATTCAGCCTATAGGCATTTATTGTCTCGCTTGTATTTTACAGGGGTGAGCCTGAGTTCAGAACCTTAAGAGATCAATCACGAAATACAGCATGTTGCTTGTAACACAGAGGCACTGAATCGTTGCTAAGCAGCTTGGGAACTTGTCTTCGGCTGGGAGCGACACAGGGCTTGCTGATGCACTGGATGGAGCTGCTGCACTGTGCGCTGCACTGCTTGCTTGCCTGAGCAAGGTAACATGTTGGGGACACATATGAGGGAAGAAGGGAAGCATACAGAAGATGGTAAGCTCTAATATGACAAGGGACTGCAAAGTACAAGTTAGACTAGAAGCCCTTAAGGCAGGCATATTTGACCTGTGAAATCAAACACAGGCATGCCTTGAACCCTGCCATAGGCCAATAGGTCTTTGGTCTGGGTAGGGTTGCCAAGTAGGTTCGACTTACCGGCGGGGGGGGAGTTGTTCTCCCCCCGGGAGCTCTTCTGGTGCGTGCGCGCCACGGCAACGTGATGACATCACCCGGAGGTGACGTCATCACGTTGGGGGCATTGCCAGGGCAACGCTCTGGCAATCGCCCCAAAAACTCTATGGTATCATAGAGTTTTGGGGCAATTGCCAGAACGTCGCCCTGGCAACGCCCCCAACGTGATGACGTCACCTCCGGGTGACGTCATTACACAGGGGAAGTTGTCCTCACCAGACGACTTCTGGGGTGGGGTTCCCCCCGCTGGCCGAATGCCGGCCGGCAGATCGGGAACCCCTATAGCGGGGGATCCCCCGCTCCCCGGGCTGACTTGGCAGCCCTAGGTCTGGGCCATGAATTGAGCAGGCCTACGCTAATATGCACTTTTTCTTAATATATCTGGGCAGAACATAGAAATTCAGCAGCAAACATAGGATTCTCAACTCTGCATCTGCTGTCAACATGTGTATAGCTGGGGAGGAGAGAGATTATCAACACAGAGGTGGAAGGAACTGGCTTAACCTAACCTTCCCTTTTCCCACTGCAACCTTTCCCATTGGTCACGTGTCTTCAGCTGACTGGAATCCCAGATGTGTCTACTGCTAAAGTGTGGGAAAGTGGTCAGCAGCAAGGCTGTGGAGGAAATGTGGCAGGCAGGTAAAGGGTCAAGCTCCCCATCAGCTACTTCTCCTGGCTGAGTCCTTCCTGTCCCACCTCTCCTTTGCAAATGCCCCTCACATCCTTTCGTATGTGGGCGACATTCATGGCAACCCTTTATTTACAGCAATAGCTGAATTTAGTTTAGTTTAGTTTATTCAGCTTATATCCTGCCCTCCCCGCCAAAGCAGGCTCAGGGCGGCTCTAATGAATTCAGCAGAGTTGAGATATGGATAAATATAACCAAGTGCGGAGTGTTAAGCACTCAAATGTAATAGGTGGAAATGTCCAGTGCTGTTCCTTTACATCGGAAAGGCCACCTTTAGGATTTCTAGCTCATGATTCCAGACTAGACATAGCAGGTATTCACTCCTATCAGATACATTGCGCAGTATTCCAAGCTACAGTCCAAACCTAATCCTAATTCTTCCTTTTGAGTCAGAGGGGAGTAGAGGTGTCTACCACATAAAGACTTGCAGCTACGACATACTAAACAAAACAGCTCTGCTGGACTGCGGATCGCACAACTCAAACCTTGCAGGTGGGCTGTTTGAAACATTAGCTACCAGACCCTTAAAAAGACAGCAACAGGGGATACACCAAGCAATGATTCTGTAGGTACAGAAGTAAGGAGGTGGGGAAGATAAAGTATCAATTGTGCAAGAAAGGTAGCAGAACATATTCTACGTAGAATATTTTTGTACCTTGCACACTGACACTCTTAGAATCATTGCTACAGAACCGGGGGCACATAATGGTAACATTAGTGAATGTCCAAAGTTTTTTATGATTTCCAAAATGCTACATTAAAAAACAACAACAACCCGCTACGTACTGCACTGTGCTGTTCAGAATCTGGAGAATGTTCATGGTTACTTACATTTAGCCTGGATTAGCGCCTCGTCGATGGTGGCTTTTATGTAGTAAAAGCTGTAAGGCGGTAACACCAAGGCCAAACTGGAAAAGAAAGGACACAAGAATCAACGATGGAGACAAAAGCCACATTTCAGATTTGTGCCTCTAGATCAGCTTGGATGTGTCTCTGAGAATGAGTAAAATATTATGAAAAAATGGACCACCAGGGATTTCTTATTCCATGAGTGTAACGCTATTCCAGGGGCATACTGAGAGGGGTGGTCCTGAAGGTATGTAGGTCCCTGACCGCTAAGGGCCTTAAAGGTCAAGAACAAAACCTTGAACCTGATTCAGTGCTCCACTGGGAGCCAATGCAGCTCACACAGCACAGGAGGGATGTGTGCTGTTCAAGGGATCCTGGTAAGGACCCCCATGGCTGAGTTCTGGATCAGTTGGAGCTTCTGGGTCAGGTGCAAAGGTAGTCCCATGTAGAGCGAATTATAGGAGTCTATCCTGGAGGTGACTCTTGTATGGATTACCGTGACTAGGTTGCGGCGAGGCAGGCAGGGGACCAGTTACCTAACCTGGTGCAGTTGAAAAAATGCCAGCTTGGCAACCTTTGCGGCCTGGGCCTCCAAGGACAAGGAGAGGTCCAAAGTTATGCCCTGGCTCTTGACAGTCTGTACCAGTGATAGAGGCACTCCCTCAAGAGTTGGGAGGTGTCAACCCAACCGAAGCTCCCCCCAGCCACAGAACCTCTGTCTTACCTGGATTCTGTTTCATCCGACTCTGCTTTAACCATCTCACCACAGCCTCCAAACCCTCAGCTAAATTCCCAGGAATGGTATCTGACTGGTCACCCATCAACAGAAATAACTGGGTGCCATCAGCATATCAGTCACACCACACCCCCACATTCCAGCCAGTACCTTGGGGACACTGTTCCTCCCATCACCACCCTCTGTCCCCGACCATGGAGAAATGAAGTAAGCCCACTGCAAGGCTACCCCATAGATTCCAGCATTAAAAGAGGCAATGAGAATCCTGAAAGATTTACAGTTGGAATTCCCAAGTGAGAGTAATGACATTTCAGATAAGGATTCAGAAGGAGGAGGAGGAGAAAAAGACCAAACCAACTGGCAGATGCAGTGAAGGAGAATGGGGGGGGGAGTCAACTGGCCAGCTCCTGGAAAGCATCCTCCCACCCCCACACCGGACAAAAAGCTGGAATGTCAAGTTTTCTTCAACTTCCAAGATGAGTAAAATGTAAATGTTGAGGAAGGTACAAAGGTGAATGGTCAACTTTAACTTGAAAGAACTTAAAATATTAATTTTGTTGAAGGGTATTGTAAAAATGCTATTAATTGTCAATTTAAGTAAGTTAAGTTAAGGTGTGGGTGTGAGGAAGGAGAAGTTGGGAGAGGATACATCTCCTAAAGGTGCCACAGCACAACATAGTTGAAAATAACATAGGTTGTCTCACTTCAGAATTGGGCGAGACTTTGGATATGACGACTATACAATTTAAATTTGTTTTAAATGTCTGGATGGAGGGTTTAAAGCAAGACAGAGAGAGAAGAATACAGAGTAGACACAAAGATGTAAATATAGCAGGTGAATATGGCTGCAAAGGGAGATGTTAAAATTCATACATTTAACATCAGAGGAATAAGTGATCCTATTAAACAAAGGCAAGTAGCAAACTTTGTAAGATAATCACATCCAGATGTTATAATGCTTCAGAAGACGCATCAAAGTAAAAAAAGAAGATAGATTACTGAAACATGGATATTAGGGGAAGCATTATACAGCACCAGGGAATAGTAAGTAAAGATGGGTAGCAATTATTTTCTCAACAGCATTCCCATTCCAAAAAGGGAAACTAGTTAGAGACCCACAAGGTCATTACATCTTTGCAAAAAGGCAATACACAAATAAATGATTTACAATTGCCTCTATTTATGCACTGAATAAGAAGCAATTTAAGTTTCTAAGGAACACATGCAAAAAACTAGATAAATTTAAAAAGGGGAAATTTATAATAGGGGGAGATTTAAATTGGACTCATATAGACTATCTAGATAACAGGGGGAATAAAAATACAAAGGAGAAAATAGGGGGACACAAACTGACAGAAGTTTCACAGGAATTCAATCTTATAGATGCTTGGAAAGTAGATAATCCACAGAAGATGGATTTTACATATTATTCACATAAACATAATAGAAATTCTAGAATAGATTTTATTTTAACATCATCAAACTTAATGCAAAATATTGTTAAAGTAGAAACTGGCATTTAAAACTATCTGATCATGCCCAATTATCAGTAGATCTGAACATCCTTGGGCAGCAACCAACCACCTATACATGGAGATTCAACACTATTTTATTAACTAAACCAGGATCCAGGGGAAAAATACAAAAAAGCATACAAAATTATTTTTTTAAAAAACATAACTGAAGGAATGCCAATGCATGTTATATGGGATGCATTAAAATTGGTAATAAGGGGATTATGTATTCAAGACATGGCCAGATTTAAAAAGAAGTTTAATTGTGAAAAATTGAAGTTATAGGAAATAAGAGAATTACATGCAAAACATCAAACCTCTGTACGCATAAATAGAGGCAAATGTATTCAGTTCATAAATAGAGGATCAAACAAGACTTGGAAAATAAGAGGAAAGAACTAGACACTACTGAAATGTGAAACAGGATCATTATGAATTTGGCAACAAGAGTACTTTGAGAAAACATAAAGGTAGAAACAGAATAGCAATGATAGAATGTAGCAATAAAAGTACACAGTACAAAACAAATAGTAGAATAGTTTGCCAAATATTCTAAAAGACTTTGCTCTTCAGATAATCCATCTGAAAAAAAAATAGATGAATACCTACAAAAATTGAATATTCCTGAATTGAAGAATGTGCATAAAAATATCTTAAATAAGCCAGTGGAACCTAAGAAATAGATGATGTGATAAGAAAATTAAAAAATGGAAAATCACCAGATACAGATGGATATGGCCCAGAATTTTATAAACAATTTAAAGATTTATTATTATTATATATGGCAAAATTATTTAACCGGATAATGAAAGACAAACAGTCACATACACATGAGGAGATGCAAGAATTACGATGATTTTAAAAATTGGTAAGCAAATGTGTAGGACAAAATACTAATGGATGTGATTTTTGAATGTGATTTCTGACATTTCCTTTGACATATATATATATATATATATATATATATATATATATATATATATATATAGACAGCTGTCACTGTGCCTTATTAAGAATCTGATCATAGTATATTCAGACCCTAGCATTTAACCCAGGAAAGAAGAGATCTAGAATAGAATATAGATATGTATACCTGCATTCTATGATTGTATTTCTTTTCTCATTAAGTTAAATTTTGAGAAGTATTATTAAGTGTTAGAAGCCTTTAGATTAAATTAAACAACAATAGAATGGAATGTGTATTTGGAAGCTACAGGCCTCCCTGCTCACAGGCACCCAAGGCCAAAGCTATATGAAGGAAATGATTTGAGTGTTCCCAAAATCGGCAAACAAGCCCTGAACGAGGCCAGAGGAAGACCCAGTGTTCTCCAAAGTTCATCGTTTTAAGACTAGATAAGCAGACGTAAACAGTGACATTCTTGACCAGGGTAGAAGTATGCCAATAGGAAAAGCGCAGAGTCAAACAATGCTCTGGTGATGCTACCTGCCTGACACCAATTGGTGATTTTTCTCTGTGTAAATTATAACTAATGTCATCTGGGGTATAAGATCCTCTGCCCTTCCTGGTTATGGCAGAACACAGCTTGGCCTTGCTGGGTGCTAAGGTACCCAGCCCTGTATTTTCCTGTTTCTTGCAATAAACAGATATTTATCTAACTCACTGGACTCCGACTGTACATTCCTCTCTCGACCCTGGGAATGCATCGGGCACAGATTTGTGCTACAAAAGGACCAATTAGATTCTTACCGACCAATAGCATTACTAAATAAAGATGCAAAATTATTTACTGCAGTCCTCACATCTCGAATGAACGTAACAATAAAAGATTATATCTCCTCAGACCAGTCAGGATTTATACCCCAAAGGCAAGCTGCAGACCCAGTGCACAGAATATTAAATGCCATTTGCATCAGTAAAAAGAGACACCATTAGCCATTGTATCCCTTGATGCATAGAAAACATTTGGAGTGGGATTTCATTTTAGGACTTTTAAGAAAATGAAATATTGGGCAATATTTCATAAATACAATACAGTCAGTCTATCAAAAATAAAAAGCTAGAGTGTGGTTAAATGGATTCAATGCTGGAAGCTTTCCTCTGTCCAGAGGCACGAAACAGAGATGTCCCCTATCTCCCGTTTTTTTGTCCTCTCACTAGAACCCTTAGCAACTGTTATAAAGACTAACAACCATATTAGAGGTCTAGAAATAAAAGATCAAATACCTATGATCAATAAGGTTGCTGATGATGTGGCAATATTAACTATAAATCCTAAAGAAGCTCTACCAGAATTAATGAGAGAAATCCATAAATATGGAACAATAGCAGGACTCCACATTAATTATAAAAAATCTGGAGTGTTATATATAAATATTAAACAAAAAACACAATATGTAGTCTACATTTAATTTAAATAAGCTATAGCTAGGAGTTAATTTTACTCTTGCTGCCCTCAATTATTTGGGCCGTAATGATGGGAGGTCAGGGTGGGCAATATTTTGAGAATTAGGTAGTTTTATTATTCTATACTATTTTAACCTGCTGGAATTTGGAACTTGGAATTGGGGATATATTCTTTTAGGAGGGAGAGCTTGGGTGGATGTAGACAGCACTGGGGTGGGACCTTCTTCTGGGCAGCTGACGGCGCTGATTTGGCCTGTGACCAGCAGTGAGCTGAGTGAAGGCCATCGGCGCCAATGACTTCTGGACTGGGCATTCCAGTGCTTCTGGGGCAGGGGACATATAGCGGTGGGAGCAGGCGGGTAGTGAAGGGAAGGAGGCAGAGAAATGGAGAAGCTCGGCCCCCTTCCAGCCTGCGGCCCATCCCGAGAGTGATGGGCATGGAGGCTTGGAAAGACCATCCTCCGTCATTGATGTTGTGTAATGCCAGGTCTATTAATAATAAGACTGCCACCTTGCAGGATTTTCTGCTGGAACAAGGGGCTGACCTGGCGTGCGTGACCGAGACTTGGGTGCGAGAGGGGGAGACAGTGGCTCTCTCCCAATTAGCTCCACCCGGGTTCTCGGTCCTCCACCAATCACGGACTGATGGCCGGGGAGGAGGAGTGGCACTGATCATTCGGGAGGCTTACTCCTACAGGGCGCTCCCGCCGTTGAAGTTGGTGGGCATGGAATGTACGGGTCTGGTGTGGGAAGCTGGGGAGAGGTTGGCTATCTGGCTGGTGTACTGGTTGCCCAACGCACCAGCCAGCAGCCTGTCCTCGCTGGTGGAGGCGGTGTCGGGCTGGGTGTTGGAGCACCCAAGGCTGATAGTCTTGGGTGACTTCAATGTCCACGCCGACGATGCGGCCTCTGTTCCGGCGAGGGACCTGGTGTCTTCCATGGCGACACTAGGGCTCTCCCAATTTGTAACGGCTCCTACGCACCAGGCCGGGCATACGCTTGACCTGATCTTCGCGGCAGGGGTTACGGTGGGTCAGTTGACTGCTATGGCAGTGCCATGGTCTGATCACTATACCCTGAAGGCTCGTCTGATGGTGTCACCCCAACTCCGTTTGGGCAACGAGCGAATTTTAGCTCGCCCGCGGAGCCTGATGGACCCTCAGCGGTTTCTGGCGGCTCTGCGGGAACCCAGGCCTCCCAGCGACTCATTAGATGGACTGGTTGAGGACTGGCATGGCCGGCTCTCGGCGGCCATCGATGAGATTGCTCCCTGACACCCTCTGCGCCCTCGCTTAAAGCTGGCTCCCTGGTTCACCGGGGAGCTGAGGCTGATGAAGCAGGGTCTCAGACGGCTAGAGAGACGGTGGCGGCGCTTTTGCGACGAAGCATCAAGAACATCTTATAGGACGTTTATGAGATCCTATGAGGTGGCAATCAAGGCTGCTAAGAAACAATTCCTTGCAGCTGAGGTTGCATCTGCAAGCTCTCGCCCGGCCCAATTATTTAGAACAATTAGGTCGTTAACGGAAGTGCCACAGAGCACTTCAAATGATAGGGAATTGGAAATTGGCTGTGAGGCTTTTGCGAGCTATTTTGCAGATAAAATCTTGCTACTCCGCCGCGAACTCATGGCCACAGTTGAGACAGTGTGTGAACTTGAGGCTCCATGCACGTCTTCAAGTTTAATCTTGGATCATTTCAGTCCTCTCAGTCTTGAGGAGGTTGACAGGTTGCTCTTGACTGTACGCCCAACCTCGTGCAGCCTTGATCCGTGCCCCTCGTGGCTTATAAAAGCTTGCCATGAGGGGTTGCGTGAGGCACTCCGGGAGATTATCAACAAGTCCTTCACAGAAGGACTGTTCCCGGAGGCTCTCAAGGTTGCGATGGTCCACCCTCTCCTTAAAAAACCATCCCTGGACCCGGCTGTTTTGGCCAACTATCGGCCGGTGTCCAACCTACCCTATTTGGGTAAGGTCTTAGAGAGGGCGGTGGCGATTCAGTTACAGGGCTTCATGGATGACACCTCCATGCTAGACCCGTTTCAGTCCGGGTTCCGACCAGGTCACGGGACGGAGTCGGTTCTGGTCGCCCTCACGGATGACCTCCAAAGACATCTGGATCGAGGCGGCATGGTGGCACTGGTGTTGTTAGATCTGTCGGCGGCATTTGATGTCGTCGACCACCAGTTGTTGATCCACCGCCTCGCCGATGCTGGGATACGGGGGCTCGCTTTACAATGGCTTGCCTCCTTCCTGCAAGATCGGGGACAGAGGGTTGCGCTCAGGGAACAGACCTCCCAGAGGCACCCACTGGTGTGTGGTGTTCCTCAAGGGGCGGTCTTGTCCCCGATGTTATTTAACATCTTTATGCGCTCCCTTGCCCAGATTGTCCGGAGGCATGGGCTGGGGTGTCATCAATATGCCGATGACACCCAGCTCTATCTGTTGCTGGGCGGCCAGTCCAGCTCCTCTCCAGATGACCTGGAACGAGCGCTGCAGGAGGTTGCGGGCTGGCTTAGACTGAGTCGACTGAAATTGAATCCTCTGAAGACGGAGGTCCTGTGCTTGAGTTGGACCGGGTCGGGGTTAGGGCACCCTCTTCTGTCCTTTGGTGGGGCGCCATTGGTGCCAGCTCTGAGGGTCAGGAGTTTGGGTGTGCTCCTGGACTCCTCTTTGACGATGGAGGCCCAGGTAGCAGCCACTGCCAAAGCAGCCTTTTTCCATCTGCGGCTGACTAGGCAGTTGGCTCCCTTCCTCGAACGCGAAGACTTAGCCACAGTGATCCATGCTATGGTCACCTCACGTCTTGACCACTGTAACGCTCTCTACTTAGGGCTGCTCTTGTCCCAGATCTGGAGGCTGCAGCTGGTGCAGAATGCTGCGGCCAGGCTTTTGATGGGTCTCTCTTTGCGGGACCACATCTGGCCGGTGCTGCAGTGACTGCACTGGCTGCCTATAGCATACCGGATCAGGTTCAAGGTGCTGGTTTTAACCTTTAAAGCCCTTTATGGTCAGGGGCCCGCCTACTTGAGGGACCGCCTTTCCCCATATAGGCCCCAGAGGTTACTGAGGTCGGGCACCCAAAATCGCCTGACTTATCCCGGCCCAAAGGAGGCCCGGTTGTCTTGTACTAGGGCCAGGGCTTTCTCGGTGGTGGCTCCTTACTGGTGGAATGAGCTCCCAGATAACATCAGGGCCCTGCGGGACTTGTTACAGTTCCGCAGGGCCTGTAAGACGGAGCTCTTCCGCCAGGCTTTCAAATAGGGGCCGCCGGCGGGGAGAAAAGCCAATCATACCATTGTCATGGCCCTGGTGTTCGCACCCTGTGGCAGTCACCCACTGGAGCGTTAGGATCCCGCCATCTTGTGGTAACTAATTAATTTTAGTGCTGTTTTAAAGGTTTAATGTGAAATGTTTTAATCTGGAAAATTGTTTTTATGTTTTTACATGTTGTAAGCCGCCTTGAGTCGGTTGTAAACTGACAAGGCGGGATATAAGTTAAACAAACAAACAAACAAATAAATAAATAATATGAAATTCAAAATGATTTGGGTATCCTAATATTTCATAAATCATTGAACTACCTGGGTGTAAGTATTTGAAAGAATTTAAATAAACTGGAGCAGTTAAACTTCCATCCAGTGATCCGACAAGTAAGAAAAGATCTTAAAAGATGGTCCCAGATACATTTGACAATTATGGGTAGAACCAGTGCTGTAAAAATGGTGGTGCTGCCAAAATTAAATTATTTCTTTCAAACACTTCCCATAGTACTTGAACCAAAAGACTTGGCAAAGTGGCAAAAAGATACTCACCAATTTTATTTATCAAGGTAAAAGACCACAACTTACAAAGACCTTGAGACAAAAGAAATTAGACCAAGGGGCATGGGGAGAACCCAGTATAAGTAAATATTATGAGGCAAACCAACTGAGAGCACTGATATCATACTCGGAAGGTACTTCTGATAAACCATAGGTGGTTTTATTAATACATTAAAAATTTGGAATGAATGGGAAAACAAAATAACTCCAGAAAAATCCCCACTGCTTCCATTTATGTTACACCCCAATTTTTCTTACATATATATACCAAAAGACTATGTTATATGGAAAGTAAAGGGGATTTACAGAATGAGAGACTTTATGAAAATGGTACTCCCCTTACTGTGGTACAATTCAAAGAAACGTTACAAGGAGCTTCAATGAATTGGATTTTTCTCCATCATTTACATTATTTAATTGTGAATCCTACAGTGATGAAATTCGAACAGATTCTAATACAACATATGAACAGTGCAAAAGGAATAACTTCTAAAATATACTCTTCTTTAGTTGAAATAGATACAAATATGTAAAATGTGTTGTCGAAGGCTTTCACAGCTGGAGTTCATTGGTTGTTGTCAATTTTCCGGGCTGTATGGCCATGATCTTGGCATTGTAATACCTGACGTTTTGCCAGCAGCTGTGACTGACATCCTCAGAGGTATAACACAGAAAGATGGAGTACTCTCTGTGTCTGGTTGAGACTCCACCCTCCCAACCAGCCATTCCCTCCTGGGGAACCACTGTTACCAATCTCCAGGTGAGGAGTGGAGATCACTCAGAATTACAACTGATCTCCAGGAGGGAGGGGGGAGGAGATGGAAAGCTGAAATCAGAGGGGCAGATAATGGCAGGTTGATGCTTGGCTGGGAAGGAGATAGAGTCTGTGTCATTATACCCTGCTGTTGCCACAGCATACTGACGAGTACCCAAGGCTGAGGCACTCTCTCAGAGTCTTTTTCTAGAGCCCATTGTATTTATTTCAATGGGCCTTATTCCTAGTAATTAATAAAAACAACACAAAATGTTGGAGAAATTGCATTCAGCAAGGAGATTACATCCACATGTGGTGGTCATGCCCTGTAATGTCACAGTTTTGAGGAAAATATTTACAGAAATAGAACATATTATGCATCAAATTATTTATGCCACACCAGCACTGGCTTTGTTAATAAATTGGGGGGAACAAGACAGAAAAATGACATCCAAGGGTTTAATAGTGTTTATGTTGATGGCAGCCCATAGGGTAATAGGAAAGTGTTGGAAATCTGTAGAATTTTAAACATTCCAAGCTATAGCAAATAGCTATGGCAGAAAATTGATATACCAACTTAGAGTAGTCAAAAGCTAAAATTGTCAGATTTTTATGAAACATAGCATGATTTTACTTCATATACGAATCAGAAAGATATTCAACTTCTATCCAAGCCCTACCTCAAATTATGGAAAGGAATTAAGTATAAAGTACAACACAGAATTATCTTAATCTTCCTGTCTTAGTTATATCTTGTAAGATAAATTGAAAAAAATGTGTTAAATATTATGCCCTCAATAATTTGATTTAACATTATCTTCCTTTTGTATTTTTGTTCCCCCCCCTGTAATCTCATTTCTATGATTCTATATTTTGTGATTTAGAAGGTTTTTCTTTCTTTGTTTGTCTTGAGCAGTAATTGTTCCTCTTAGTTCTTTTTTTTAATTTTAATAAAAAATTATTGATGACATTTTCATCATTTGGACACAGGAGAAAGAAACACTGGAGAAATTTCATTAGGCCTACAGTAACGTTCATCCCACAATAAATCATGACCATGAATCTACCCAAGACATACACTTTCAAAGGAAGATGCCTCTGTACTTCAGGGTTTTTTTCTGTGCCTTGGGGAAGGGGTTAATTGAAATATTTAAAGAGGGAGGACGGCAATGAACTATGTATCCCAGAAGGCTCATCAGTGCTTGTGCACATGCTCAGAGGACATTTAAAAAAAAAAATGGCCAGCAGCCCAATGAAATACATATCCCAGGAGGCTCATTTAAAAAATGGCCAATGGGCTGACTTCCTGGCTGCTAGGGTTGCCAGGTCTGGGTTGGAAAATACCTGGAGACTTTGGGGGTGGAGCCAGGAGAGGGTGGGGTTTAGGGAGGGGAGGGGCCTCTGCATGGCACGATATCATAGAGTCCACCCTTCAAAGCAGCCATTTTCTCCAGGGGAGCTGATCACTGACAGCTGGAGATCAGTTGTAAAAGCGGGAGATCCCCAGGCCCCACTGGAGGCTGGCAACCCTACTGGCTACTGCCATCTGATGACTCAAGGACATGGTAAAAACACTTTGAAGAGTGCTAAAAGAGGTGAGTCTGATCAGGATTTTCCATCACAAAATACCCTGGCTTAATAAGAGGTGGGGCAACAGCAGATCGAACTGCCCATCTGACCGCAGCCATGGACATGGACTGTGGGACCAGGGACTGTAAGAAACCAAGATGCCAACTCTTTCCCCATGTCCCCTCTGACAACACTATAACTGGGCTTAACAACATGAGCCATACCATTTCAGGTTCACTCACTTCTTCATCTTTCAGTGTTATATATGCCATCTAATGTCAGCAATGCCCTTCCACTCTCTACATTGGACAAACAAATCAATCCCTACACAAAAGAATAAATGGACATAAATCCCACATTAAAAACCAGAACATTCAAAAACCAGTGGGATAACATTTTAATGTTTCAGGTCACTCCATTGCTGACCTAAGCGTGGCAATCCTCAAACAAAGAAACTTCAGCAGGGAAATAACAATATGAGATTGCTGAACAAACTCATTCAGGAGTTCAGAACAATGGACCCCCCAGGGCTGAATAGGGACATAAGATTCTTATCTTACAACAGATGCTAATTTCTTCCCCAAGCTCTAATCAAGCTGATTACAATATGTATTGTACCTCTGCATCCTTTACAAGCATTCCTTATAACACTCCTCCCAACTGGGATATAAAGACTCTGATATCTCTGTTACTAGTCGTGTCTGACAAAAGGAGCTTTGACTCTTGAAAGCTTATACTCTGAATTCTTTAGGTCTCTAAGGTACTACTGGACTCAAATCTATATTCAGTCTGTCTTCTACTTAAATGTACCTTTTGTCTATGACCTATTATTTTCACTAACCCTAAAAACCAATGCCCTCCTTTAGAGATGTTTTCAAATGTTGAGAATTTGAGGCTCTTTCCTTTCAGTGAGCCATGCTTTCAATTGGAACCATTCTACACCCCCCCCCACCCCCGTTTTAGTAATATGGAATGAAAGTGCCAGTTACAGATGAATTCCACTGGCTACTTGAAGAAATCAGTACTGAATCTTAGCTGTAAAACTGAAATGTGCATTTGATGATCTTTAGCCACACAACTGCTGTTCGCACACAGTATGATCACTAATGATTTGCTCAAAACTTTCCACCAGTCCCCCTCAAGGGAAATCAGCTCTTAATACTATTGCTAAACTGGAGCAACTAATTAAAATCTATAATTTTATGTATCGATGGGCTTACTCAAACGTGACCCATGATGAGATTCACTCTTTTTTCTTCGGCTGACAGAAAGCTGCTACAAACAAAAGATGACGAGAGTTTGAAGCTTATGTCTGTCAAACAGATATTAACTGAGGTACAAGGGCGTGACATGAAACCCCCTGCCTACAGTTTTGGCAACCAGGCAGGGGTAAAGTCAACAGGAAACCGTGGCAGCTAACCAAGGATGAGATCCATTTTTGCATTAGTTTTGAAGAATCCACCACATTTAAAAAACCCTGCTACTTCAGATGAAATAATTTGTAGAAAAACAGAAATAATTAGAGAACGATGAATAAGATTTCTAGAACTAGCCCTTTGAGCTGTGGGGTGTTTCTAGGGTGACCAGATCACCTGGGCAGGAGGACCCTGCAAGTCTGACAGCAAAGTTGGAGCATCAAAGATGGGCACCTGTTGGCAGGATTAAATGGGCTCGAAAAAAGTAAAATTAAATGAAACCGAAACTGCAGTCTAAATTGTGCATTCGGGGTGGGCTGCAAGATCGTGTTTTCTTTACAAAAGTCACTGTTACAGACCGGTTGCCAGGTTTTTCCCCCTTGCTTCTTTTTCATGCAGCGCACACATTTGAAATGTGTGCATCATGGCTGTGGGCAGGGCTTTTTTTGTAGAAAAAGCCCAGCAGGAACTCATTAGCATAATAGGCCCCACCCAACAGCAGAAACACATTAGCATATTAGGCCACACCCCTGACAGAGCAGCTCGCTCCCAGGATCTGCTTCCCCAGGTGCTCCGTGGCTTGTGGAGCGCATGGGGAACCCGAGGGAAGGAAAGCAGTTTCTGGATCAGCTTCCCCAGGCAGGGAGACAGTTTAAATTGCCTTCCCTCCCTGGATCTGCTTGGCTTCCCTGGCACCCCGCAGCTTGCGAGGCACCTGGGGAAACCAAGGGGGGGAGGCTGTAGGTGTGGCCAATTTGGAAGCCAGCCGGAACTCCGTTCCTGTGCGTTCCTGCCCCAAAATAGCCCTGGCTGTGGGTATCAAAACAATCAGTTGGTGAACTTCTGCCGCTTCCTACTCAAGCTTGCAAAATGTGTTTTGTTTTACTTTGTTCAAGATTTTGTTATTGAATTGCATTTCTCAGGACCATTTACTACCTGTTTATAGGTGGGTGGTGTCCAAAGGCCATTATCCAATGGCACTGTAGGGGTAGCCGTGTTAGTCTATTGTAGCAAAATAAAATAGTCAAGGGGGACATTAAAGACTAGCAGTATTTATTCCAGCATGAGCTTTTGTGAGTCAGAAAAAGATTTTTCTTCCATGGCATCTGAGGAAGTGACTTTTAACTCACAAAAGAAGAAGAGTCACTCGGAGTCTCAGAGCAGCTTACAATCTCCTTCCCTTCCTCACCCCACAACAGACACCCTGTGAGGTAGCTGGGGCTGAAAGAACTCTGAGAAAACTGCTCTTGAGAGAAAAGCTCTTAGGCCGATTTCTCACTAGCGTTTGCCCCAGGTTTGCCCTCATGCTTGCACCAGAGCTTCTCGTCAATTTCACACCAGTTGCTCCGGGCTCACATTTTGCTCTGGAGTATCACCCTGCTGCACCGTAGTTTCCCTGGAGCAAACAAACCCTGTTTTTAGAGGATTTTCCTCTTTGCTCCGGGGGAGAACCCAAAATGAAAACACGCCCGCTCGCCCGCCTTTCATTAGGACCGCCCCATTGTGGGAGTTTCTAATTGTTTTTGGAGAAAACCCTTCGTCACACTACATTGAAAGGGCTGAGGTTCCAAGTGGGAAAATGAAGAAAATACTCCAGAGAAAACTGGGAGGGGAAATTCCGGAGAGAATGAGAGGCAACTGGCCAGTGTGAAATCGGCCTCAGAGAACTGTGACTGACTCAAGGTCACCCAGCTGGCTGCATGTGGAGGAGTGGGGAATGAAAACCAGTTCTCCAAATTAGAGTCCACTGCTCTTAACCACTACACCAAAGGCATGCTGGAATAAATTCTGTTTCGCTGCTTGGAAACGGGGGGAAGAGAAACCAACCGGTGAAATGGGTGATAGCCATTTCAACCTAACAGTGGGATGAGTGTGCCTGTCAGCTGTTAGACTGAAATATTTAAACCTAACAGGTCAGCTGCAGACCCACATCACTCAGCTGTTAGGTTTAAACAGCCCAAACAGATGAACCAAACCAGACAAAAGTCCAGTAAATGTTTGGGGAAGGCATTTTCCACAAACATCAGTTTGGGGGCTCCAAACTGACCCAAGTTTGTGCCAAATTTTGGCTCGTGACCTGGTTTGTGCCTATCCCTAATTAAAACTCTCTTTAAAGGTTGAATTGATTGACATGGGACTTCTAAGACTAAATGGAATGCAATTCTGTATAAGTAATAGTGCTACTTCTACAAAGAAATACCACTACCCTCCTGATTTATTTATCTAAAACATTTTGATGCCAGTTTTTGACAATATAGCCCAAGGAAAGCAATAAAGGTACTCTTCGACAAATAAAATATAAAACAAAGTAAAACAAACACACAACTAAAATAAGCAAAAGACAGAGAAGGAAAAACAATCCCACAATATTCTCTTCCTAAAGCACATTAAAACTTAACACAAAAAAAATGATTGGGTGGCATTGTGTCTGGGGAGGGCATTCTATGACCTTGGATGCTACCACAAAAAAGACCCTGTCTCTAGTAGCCATCTCTAAAGCTCAAAAGCTGGAGCACTTAAAACAGGAAGACTTTCTGACAATGACCTCAGCAAAAGGCCAGGAACACCTGGGAGAAAGTGGTCCTTCAGACAGGAGCAGATCATATGGTAGGTCACAGAGAAGATTCCAGCTCCCAATACTGAGTGTTGCTAATGGGATAGGGGAATCCAACACACTTTCCAGCTAGTATTAGGAAATGGAAACCAAAATCCTAGTGCAGAATGCAGTGCTGGCAAAAGCTGTCCTCATACCCTGCAACACACCATGCCAGTGTCTGCTGTCTTTAGATATACTCATCCTAAACCACTTACACTGTAATTCTAAGTCCTTCTAAGTCCACTGAAATCAATGCACTTAGAAGTCTGTTAACTCTGCTTAGGACTGCAGTGTTAGAGGAAGCTCACTGTTAGCAGACCTCACACCAGCAAGAATATAGACATCTACCAGGTTGAGGAAATTACATTTTGCCATTCAGGTCAGCCAGAAATAAAATGATCACCTGTAATCAGTCCCATTCACAGCGGTCCATGTATAGGTTCTGCTTCCCTTGTCAATGTAACGCTGCAAGACATAGACCGAGAGAAATTTTCTCAGGTATTTCAGGAAAACTACATAAAAACTCTCAGGAAGAAATTTCCTGTCCTAATTCATTACTACACATGCGTGCGCACACATACACACACACACACAGTATTTCACATTTTGTCATTGAAATGATTTTAAAGACCAGTTTGCCAATGTATAAAAAGTGTTAGTCATTTAAGTTTTTCAAGCCTAAACAAAAGCCAGTTACCAAGACGTGGAGTCAACCTTCATGAAGTGAAAATTCAGCCTATTCTTTTCCAGATGTTGCCCCCAAACACCTGTTTATTTTTTTTCTGAAATACTCAGAGTCAAACTACATATTACAAATTACATGAAGTCCCAGTCAGAAGGAGGTCCCTGTGGAGTTTCTAAATGTAATTGCCACTTGGAACTTGCAGATTCAGGGCGGTGGCCAGTCCTCCGTAGTGAACGCATAACATGTAGCTTGGGCCTCATGCAGCTCAGCCTTTGGAATTCTTTTCCAGATTGCACTAGTTACCTTCCCCCCCCCCTATCCTTTTATTAATTTGGTTGTCCTACACAGAGAAAAATGATTAAAAACAAGAAGTGGGACCCGCGATACTTGCGGGGGGGGGGGGGGGGAGAAGGAGCTCCACACAGAGGAGGAGGCAGTTGCAGATAAGTCTTCTCCCCCACCCCACCCCACGGTGAGGCCTGGGCCTGCCAATCCTTCTCCCCCCCCACACACCAACGGTGAGGCCTGAGGCTTCTAGTCGCCAGGCCCACCGATTTCACCCTCCCCATGGGCACCGGCGAGGCCTGAGTGGCTCTCAGCCACCAGGCTGCTGATTCCCCCCCCCCCCGGCACCAGCACAGAGGCCCGAGCGGCTCTCAGCTGCTGGGCCGCCAATGCCCCCCTGGCACCAGTGGTGAGGCTCAAGCAGCTCTCAGCCTCTGGGCCACTGATTTCCCCCTGGCACTGGCAGCGAGGCCTCAGTGCCTCTCAGGTGCCAGGCCGCCACAGAGTTCCCAGAGCATTCCCTGCACATGTGCAGGGAAAACTCTTTAACTTTTGGGGGGATTTAAATATCCCCCCAAAAGTTTTTTTTTTAAAGTTTTAGGATTTTTCTGCACACCCAAATGTGCAGAAAAATCTCTCTGCCCCCCAAGTGCCCCCGATGGGCAGATTTAGATATCTGCACAGAGGGGGCACCTTAGGAATTAGTATATAGACAAAAGGTGTGGACCCGTGATACTCATGAGGTGCTCCACGTGGAGGAGAAAGCCCCCACAGCTAAGCCTTCTCCCCCACCCCGGGCACTGGTGAGGCCTCAGTGGCTCTCACCGGGCCTGCTGCTTCTCCCCCCCATGGGCTCCCACTGCTTTTCTTCCCCCCCCCCCCATGGGCACCGTCGATTCCCTGGCTGGGCTCGGTGTTGGCATGATTTCTGCTGGGGGCCCTGTTGCGGCTTGTGGGCGGGTCCCTCGATTGTGGTGCTGGGCATGCCTGGCAACCCGGTTCTCGTCCTCCGGCCGCATGAGAGCTCCCCACCATCTTGCCTCACACCCTGCTGCTGCAGCCCTCTGGTGGGTCTCCAGGCAGCCCATCTCTACTGCTGCTGCTGCTCTGCCCTGACTCGGAGCCAACACTGCCGAGTAAGTCCTTCTTCAAGGTGCCTGGGGGCGGCGGGGGGAAAGTCTGAACCCAGAATCCCTGGTGACTCCCCCCTGGCTCCAAAGCTGGCGATTCTTCCCCCTGCCGATTCCCCCCACCCCTGGCTTCAAGGCCTGAGTGGCTGAGGGCTGCTGGGGCCAGTGATTTCCCCCCCGGGTCAGCCCAAGTGGCTCTTAGCCGCCAGACCACTGGAGAGTTCCCAGAGAGTTCCCTGTGCATGCTCTTTAACTTTTGGGGGGATTTAAATATCCCCTCTAAAGTTTTTTGAAGTTTTAAGATTTTTCTGCATCTCCCTGCCCCCCAGGTGCCCTCCCCCGGATTTAGATATCTGCACGCAGGGGGCGCCTTGGGAATTAGATATACAGATAGCCATACATTCATTTTAAAAATTGCTCTTTAAAACTGGAATACCATCATGTTTGTGATATATGAATAGCCTTTCCTCAGCGCTGGGTCTATAATGAAGGAAGGTGAGACAGTAGTCCCAAGCAAATGATTTGGGGGGTGGAAGTCTCCTCTTTTTCCACCATTGCTACTGCTTAAGCCTCATCTCCATTGCCCTCACTTCTCCCAAGGAACTGAAGCAACGAATTCTCCTTCCTTCCTTGTGTCAAGGGAATCACCTTCCTTTGTGTAAAATTCTATTTCTAAGGTATTTGTTTTTCTGTTCTCAGCTCAGTGAATACCAGATGTCAGCAATTTGGTGAGAGTAGCTCTTTCCACACTGGCCATTATCAAGACCATTCCACAGGTATCCAACAGCCCTGCTAATTATAGCTGTAATCGTTGGAAGGGGAAAATTATCCTCATCTTCTAGAAAGCTCTCAGGACAATGTCTTGATTGGTCATAGGAGGTAGAGTATCCTCATTAGGGCTGCCAAGTCAGCCCGGGGGGTGGGGGATCACCCGCTACAGGGGTTCCCGATCCGCCGGCCAGCATTTGGCTGGCGGGGGGAACCCCACCCCCGAAGTTGTCCTGTCAGGACGACGTCCCCATCGTAATGACGTCACTCGAAAGTGACATCATCACGTTGGGGACATTGCCGGGACGACGCTCTAGCAATCGCCCCAAAACTCTATGATACCATAGAGTTTTGGGGCGATTACCAGAGCGTCACCCTGGCAACGCCCCCAATGTGATGATGTCACTTCCAATGACATCGTCATGGCGTGCACGCAAGCGCGCACGCCGGGGAAGCTCCCGGTGCCAGGAGGACTCCCCCCTGCTGGTAAGTTTTTAGGACTTGGCAACCCTAATCCTCATAAGTGTCACTCCTTTGTTTTTGTTTAAATATCATTTTCTCTCAGTAACTATATCTTTTGTCTCTGCTGTGTTATTTTGTCATTGCACCTCCTTTGGATTGCACTGATTGAATTTACATTGTATCTGCCGGTACGTCATGAACTTTACATTCATGCTGTAAGAACCTTTAGTAAATTTCCCTAGAAAGTAATTTTTGTTGTTTTTATGTACTTTGAACCATCACTGAACTGTACTGTTTTTAACCTTTTAAAATATCTTTTAAAAAACCCTCATGTGTGTGTGTGCATGCGGGTGTGCATGCGGGTGTGCATCGGGAAGTCATGGGAACCTCTGATGACTGACCCCTACTGGGGGCCTGGAGGATATTCAGAGAGGTGGCTGAGTAAAGCCTGCCCCTGCCTCCAGACTGCTGGTATTTCACGAGGGTCTTCCATCCAAGTACTTGCCAGAGTTGACCCTGCTTAGCTTCCGGGATCTGATGAGATTGGGTTTGCCTGGGCTATCCAGATCAGGGCATTTTAAAATTTCTTTATAATAAAGCTTATTTAGTTTTATGGTGTTTGTTGTTGTCAACTGACTGGTCCTGACCCAGGGTAATCTTGGTTATGTTATCAAAGGAGCATCTTCTTCTAGTGTCTTGGATCAAGGTGGAGCAGTCTAGACATCTTGCTGCATAATGGTTGCAAGTTGCTCTGGCTCCTGGGTGGGGGGAGGGGTAGATACAGGTGAGAGTTAGCAGCTGAGGCCGGCAGCTTCTGGTAGTTGACCTGAATGGGCTGCCATTCCCTTCCCAAGCAGAAGCACCAAACGTTTGCAATGCTTTTCTGTAAAATGGGCATACACTGTTCTCATGAGAGCAGAATTTCCTGAAACACTATTTCATATCCTTGTGTAATTGAGTGTCATGTCCATTTAAACAAACAAACAAACTTGGCTTAATTGCATTATGTTCGTGATCCAAAGGCAACCAGGTAGTGTTCCCAGGAAGCCTATAGTTTGGTTTGTGTTTCTTCTCCTCTCCAGCTCCTGTTGGCCCAAGGAACAGGTTTTCTGGCCATCTCCATGGAAGAAGACAGGTGGATGATATCTAAATCAACCAGCCTAACAGATATTTCTTTAAAAGGCTGTCCCTGGGAGACATAATGCCTCACATAGCATCTGGCCTACCAAAGACACCCATTACCAATCAAGACTGCCCCAGACACATTCCCCTCCCTACCAGGATTCCTTCAGTCTATTTTCCCAAGACCCCAAGCCTCTCATTCTGGCCTCTGACCAGTCAGGAGGCACACTTAATCACCCTGCCTTGTCTCTTCTCCTTTTCCCAAGTGTGGAAGGGAAAATAATGTTTTGGGACCTGGCTGCCTGGGTTATAACCAGGGCTATTTTGTGGCAGGAACGCACAGGAACGGAGTTCCGGCTGGCTTCCGAGTTGGCCACGCCTACAGCCTCCCCCCCTCAGGTTCCCCAGGCACCTTGCAAGCTGCAGGGCACCTGGGGAAGCCAAGCCAATGCAGGGAAGGAAGGCAACTTAAACTGCTCCAGAAACTACCTTCCTTCCCTCAGGTTCCCCATGCGCCCCGCAAGCCACAGAACACCTGGGGAAGCCGATCCTGGTAGGGAGCTGTGATATCAGGGGTGTGGCCTAATATGCTAATGAATTTCTGCTGTTGGGTGTGGCCTATTATGCTAATGAGTCCCTGCTGAGCTTTTTCTACAAAAAAAGCCCTGGTTATAACTGTGGCCAGAATACATGCCCAGATCATTACTTTGCCTGCCCAAGAATACCTTTGTCCTGCAAGACCCTTTTCTCCTCCTCCCAAGCACTGGGAACTGGATGTCCACATAGACCCATATAGACCAGTAGCTATAGCCATCTCTCTCTCTCCACCTCTTGGCTTCTAGCCTCCCTTCTGAGTGTAGTAACTTGCACACCGATTGAGTACTCATAATGATTGGTTCTTTACACAGGATTCTAGCACTGGGTGTTATTACTGAAGGCTGAGTATCATTTGGACATCCGGAGTATGCCATTTCTCCTAGCTATTTGTATTATTCTCCTCAATAAACTTTATTTTTTGATCCCAGTCTATCTGGATTCTCAGTATTCTTGCAAAGGCATCATGGCAGTTTGTCACCAGATACATGTGTGGATCATTGCCCAGATTGGGGGCATTCCTTTAAGCCTGGTGTAGAACCCAAGCCAGGGCCTTTAGTGCAGGTGAGGGTTTTTTTTTTCATATGATCAGAGGGAAATGGCCATTTAGTGTGAATCTGGATTCAGACTGGAAAGCTGGCCACATTCATGCTAACATGTAGGGTAATGTGTCTCCTGACCATACACAGTAATGTACTATCTTGTACTAGTACAGTACAGTATCTTGTACTATTTTTAATTACATTTCATAATAGAAGCACACGCATATATGGCAATGTATCCTTCCCCCCCAAAGTTCAGTTCTGAGGCCAGAGGAAGACGAGAGAAGCACTCAATGCAATCCTGAGCAGAAATACACCCTTATAAGTCCATTTATTTCAATGGACTTAGAAGAGTGTAACTCCGCTTAGGACTGCATCCTAGAACATACCTTAATTGTGTGCTAGCCTTGGTCAGCAGGGAGTTGAAATCAACATGACTACCATGGCATGTCTGATAGAGCAATTGAACTAACCCAAATGTGAAAAAGAAGTCGGTTAGGTTCTCCGTAAAACTGGTTAAATATAGGTCTCAAAGTTGGTTGAATGTGTAAGGGAAAAACTTTGTTTAATTTATACCATCCACACTTCTAAGCAAAACCATCTTGTTCCGTGAATTTTTTATCTTTTTTTTCTCAGAATTTCACAAACCAATGTTCACTTTCAGAATAGCAATGTAAAATAGGCAGGTTGCTATGCTTCCATTTTGTATTAGAGGACGTTAGGAAAAACTAAATTAAGCGATAAAATATAATTATCCACGATCTGAAATGTTAGCTAAAGTACAAAACACGCCCCCTGTCATGCCACTGTCTTTATGTATGTATAAATGGATAGAAAATAAGGATGAAAAACCATGAATGTAAGGTTTCTTTCTGCAGCAGCAGATCCAGGGTTGTGACCTGTATCTCTGATGAGTAGAGATACAAGAACTGGACATGAGCCAATGAGGAAACAATATGGTAGGAGGGAGTATGGCCAGAAGGCAGCATTTGCCTCTCAAACAAGTCCAGCCTTTCCCTTCCCCTCCCTTTTCCTTTATGATCTTAGCTTATGCCATGGCTTTTCCCAGCTTAGCTTAGTGTTGCCAGGTCCCCTTGTCGATCCAGCAGGGGGGAATTAGGGGGCATTCTGGGGTTGGGCGGGGACACTGAATGACATCACATGACACATGACGTTACCCAGAAATGACGTCATTGCGTCAGTGATGGCGGAGGTGATGCTCTGTTTTTTAAGTGAAACTCTATGGTAAATTCACCCTCAAACCATAGAATTTTGCCCCCAAACCAGAGCATCCTTGTGCAACATCCCCAAAACAATGACATCATTTCCGGGTGATGTCATTGAGTTGATCTGTGGTGGGGAGAAGCCCCTGAAAGCAGGGGATTCCCTGCTTGGACCTGGGGGCTAGCAACCCTAGTTTAGCTCTAGCGATGTTTTCCAAGGCACAGGACACCTGAAACATCAGTCAAGAAGACAGGGCATGGGTGTATATCAAATGCCTTTAGCTGTCCACAAAATCCAACATTTAGGTGAAGTGAAAATGCTATTCACAGTCAGGCTTTAGACCCAATGTCTCCCATTTTAGAAATTAATTATATACCTTTCCTATCTGAAGAAGAACACACAAGGATGGTCTGTATCTCAATTGCTGTTTCTGCAGGAGCAAGGACTTCTGCTCATGGAATGCTATTTTCCTGCTTCCTCTTCCCTGTAGGAGTCCAAACTGCCTGCCCAGATCTAGATTTTGGGATGTTTGGGGCTCCCAGGAGAAAAGCGGAGATGCGAGTGGAAGTGTGAGTGAAGGTCCCTGTACCCACAGAGATGCCAGCTGGGATCCAAGTCTCTGTCCAGTGGTATCTGGCTGGTTCGTGTTAGAAATAGATGCCGAATAAGATGGGCCTTTGGTTTGATCCTTCAGGACAATTCTTCTCTTCTTAAGTAAATGAGACCATACATAGCCAGATAATTGAAATGTGCTTCTCGACCTTATCCTGGATGGTTTGGGAAGTCCAAATGCCAGGCACCAGTCCCAGCTGGGAATGTGTCACTGGTCAACTAGCATTTGGGTTTTTTTGACTCCTGATTACAAAAAAACATTAGTAATTAGTTATGATGAACCGGATAACAAGCATGGGTTGATTTCATCATACATGTAAGTATATTATCCTACTTAATCTGGAATAAAAGAATGAGAGGCCACATCACAGAAAAGTTTAAATGGTTCCCTGATATTCGGTAAAGATTTAAGCAGAGCTGATTCTCTCAAAGGGAATCAGGGTAGTCAGTTTTTATAAGGTAAAACTATAGCTCTGCGCCAACTGTGGTCTATTGCAACATTCTACTGATAGGCAAAACTACAGGGATGTACGTGGTAAACAAGTATAGCTACTACATGGTAGCATTGCTACTAATGTAGTATACTACTAATGTCTTTCCAGGGGTGGCCAACCTGTGGCTCGGGAGCCACATGCGGCTCTTTCACACATATTGTGCAGCTCCTGGCAGGGTGGCTGGGGAAGCAAAGGGGAGGCATGCTTTTTCTCTCTTTCTCCCTTCCTTCCTTCCCTTCTCCCTCCCATCTATTTGCTTTCCTAGTTTCTCTCTCTCTCTTTCTTATAACCGGTTTTCCTCATTTGTTTTTATTTTTGGCAGTCCCATTTAACGTTAATAAAAAGCAAATTTGCATATTTTTAAAAATAAAAACGTGTGTGTGATATTTGTTCCTGTCTTGCGGCTCTCAGACATCTCTATGTGGCTCTTACGTTTATTCTATGTGGCTCTTACGTTAAGCAAGGTTGGCCACCCCTGGTCTATACTATAGTATATAATGTAGTATACTACTACTACTATACATGACATAGCTGTATCTAGGGTCTGTTTAAATGTAAAAATTAACTACATTCTGGCTACAAAAACAGTATATATTTTGTTTTGCTTGCAAGGACTTTGTCTTCTAATTGTCTTTTTCAAACACATTTTGGTATAAATATCTGAGAATTGTAGTGCAACAGGGCTTTATTTGAAAATGACTTGATTGATTATGATTTATATGGGTGAATGATCTGGTCTGGCGCAGAAAATTTATACTATATAATTAGGATGGCCAACCTCTGGGTGGGGCCAGGAGTTCTCCCAGCATTACAAGTGATCACTAGACTATAAGTTCCCCTGGAGAAAATGGCAACTTTGGAGGGTGGCGTCTATGACATCACGTCCCTGTTGAGCTCCCCCCCCTTCCCAAACTCTGCCCCCCAATCTCCATGAATCTCCCAACTCAGAGTTGGCACCCCAACCTACAATCTTCCTCCAAATATACAGACCCAGTTTGGAGAAGATGACATCCGGTCCAAAACTGGCACACTGATATCCAAAAAACCATTTCTCCATCTAACCACTGATTCTCAGAGTCTGCTGAATCCTTGGAAGATAAAGGATGGAAGCTGCATCTTGGGACAAGGATTAATATGGGCTGCTCCTTGTGCCAACTACAACACCAAAGCTTCATCCTCCTAGCCTGCAGGGTCTGTCCCGGTAAAGCTTCACCTACCAAGTCAACAAAGCCCTCCAACATGCACAAAAATGAATTAGTGCCCCATTGTTCAGGTGTGAATATTTGCAGCTTTTGCAGTCTGCTCAGAGAGCAAATGTTTATGATCTTACCTCATCTTGAGACTTGATCAGTGTTCTAAATGTCCTGTCTCCACTTTCTCCATCTATCATTTTTTTCCGAATCTGCAATCAAGAGAATTGCAAGACTGAAAATGTAAACACAACATATTCAATAAATTCCACTGGTATTGAACAGGACCAAGAATTACTTCATAGACTCCAAGAGAAACATAAAGAAATGTTTTAGACATTTATCCAAACTTTACAACCGAGGCAAAATTCACCACTGCCAATCTTTTCAACAATATCAGTGACAGTTCCCTTACTAGCCTTAGTCAGTAGCTCTTCTAAAGGGTTACAGACCATGAGAAATGGGGGCCCAGTGCAAAGGACATCCAGTTAACTTTTCTGTATTTTCAACTCCACAGCTAGATGGGGATAGACAGAATGCTGGACATGTCTTGAATACTTGTTCTGAGGTTCAGGTAGGCATGCTTAGACTTACAAATTATGAGCACAAGAAAAATAGTTACATTGAACTTAATCAGTGCTTAATTAAAACCCTTCTCTGTTTTAACCATGCTGCTCTTTGCCATGCTTGACCTCCCTCCAAATATGTAGTATTTTTGTTATCGATTCCATGGCAACCAGACTATCTCAGGAAAAAAAAAAGTCATAGACTTGCATTTTGGACAATAACAGATATCCCAAATGTCAGTCTTCTTCTCATGATTCCAAAATAAGGTGAGGGGCTACCAAAGCCAAAGGTCATCAGTCACTGCAGGGCATGCATTCAGTGCTTTGCCTAGTGAATAAATGGCCATAAATTATACACCTAATCTCTCTGATAAGGAGATCCCTGGTAGCAGGGCTTAGAGTTATTTTTTTCTGTCACTTACTGCACGTCACATGTATCAAGGCTGGGCTTACTGCTTTCCCTCACATTTAATGTAAG
Source organism: Lepidodactylus listeri (assembly GCA_029233225.1). Classification (NCBI taxonomy): domain Eukaryota; kingdom Metazoa; phylum Chordata; class Lepidosauria; order Squamata; family Gekkonidae; genus Lepidodactylus; species Lepidodactylus listeri. The sequence goes on from JARCFY010000008.1 coordinate 103,887,534, forward strand.
CACTGCTGGCATGACTCAATTGCAAGGCTTCGTTTCGGACTCTGTACTCTCAAATTAAGTTTTCCAGTCCCCATATAACTGGTTGGAGTGGGGAGTTTCCATAGAACAAGAGAACCTTTTTGAAGACAGGACAATGTTAGGATTTATATTTCATATGAGGCCCTAACATGGAGGGCCCAGGCAAGCCGGATCTCATCCAGTCTTGGAAGCTAAGCAGGTCAACCCTGGTTAGTACTTGGATGGAATACTGCCAAGGAACTCCAGGAGTGCAACCAGGCAGGCAATGACAAACCACCTCTGAAGTTCACTTGCCTTGAAAACCCGGCAGGGTTGCCCTAAGTCAGCTGTGACTTGACGCTTTCCACCATTTTATGCGCAAAATGCTAGAGAATGGTCACATCTTTGGCAAAGGATATGACAGTGCTTCGTTGGAGTTTAGTCACCCTCCATTCTCTAAACTGGCATACACTTGGGTTATTTGTTTGGTAACACTGTAGGAAACCCTTGGCTGGTGTTAAGATATCCTGTCCCATTCATGAGGGATCTGCGACAAAAGGGAATGGACAGTATTGTCATTCTTCCTTGATAGAGCAGAACTTGGTTAGAGCTTTGGTGACTGTGGAACAAACGATTAATCTAATAATACACCTAATAATAACAGATGACTGTTGACAGTACAGCATAGCTTACCTGAACTTTAATGTCATTTTCTAGCTCTGCATCCAGAAAATCCAGGGTCACCGGCTCCTGAGATTTTGGATTCTGAAAAAGAAGGTGTCACACCAACAAGTTTAAATTGCAAAAAAAAAAAAAAAATGGTTTGTGCGTCATTTGAAATGAAGTAGATTAACAAAACAGCAACTACTTACCTTCCTTGTTTTTGTTACAACTATATCAGGTTCCTCATCAACTCTCTTTCCTCCCCCCCCCAATATTTTATTAAGAAAAATATTCAAAAATAATCAACACTCTTTCCTTTAAAGTGAACTTGAAAAAAAAGATAATTGGGGGTAGAGGTAATTAATTAGGAGAATAATTGGCGGTTTCTTCCTCAATCCAAACTGATTCACCAACGTTGACCATGGAAACTGCAAGTAAAATGCCTCAAATGGGATCACAAAGAGAGGAAAGAGGAAGGGGGAGGGGAATGGAACTGCTTTTGGCTGAGAAGAATTGGGGACAGTGCCTTATACCAGGGAAAGGGGCTGCCTTAAATGAAACAGATCCAGTGAATCCAGTTGATAAAATGCAGTTGCAAGTTTAAGGGAGTAATATAGAATTTGTTTAGAAAAAAGCAGGGGGGAAAGAGGAATAAATGAAAAGGAAAAGGGTAAATTCTGGAGAAAGAAAAGAGACAAAGGAAATATATCTATATGCTCACAGTACTATCTTTTGCAATTCGTGCTTGTATACTCATTAGATTTGTGAGTGGGATATAGAATTCTTGTCATCTAGTGCCAGTCCAAAGCCTAAACACTGTACCAAAGTGTGACAGGAACTTTCTATATGGACCTCTTTGAAAGAACATAACTAATGTAATGAAATTAATTTACTTCATTTATATCCTGCCTTTCTCCCCAGTGGGGACTTAAAGCAACTTACATGGTTACTATGTCCTCCATTTTTATTCTCACAACAACTCTGTGAGGTAGGTTAGGCTGAGGGAGTGTTACTAGCCCAAGGTCACCTAGCAAGCTTCCACAGCGTACTGGGGATTTGAACAAGGTTTTCCCAGACCTCCACCTGGGAAACCCCCACATGGTAACCATCGCTTACCAATAGCTCAGTGTGTGGTAACAACTACCACATGGAGATATTTAAAATGGGTATCAACTGACAGCAGTAATATATGTTGTGCCTCTTTCAGGGGTTAATATATATTTTCTAAAATACTGCAAGATACAATTTTGTATGTCTTAAAAATATTTTAAATTGACTTCAGGGAATGTTCACAATTGTGAAAGAATTTGACTCAGAAACAGATATAGCCATTTTTAGCAAAACATGTATGAAGAAGAGATGGCACTACCTGGTATCTTTAATAGTTCTCCTAGTCAGCTGAACAACAGATAGAGGTATAATATGGTAGCTTACTAAGACTGGCTTGTTATATTTCCCTCGAACAGGTTCGCAAGTTATTGGATAAAAGGTTATTTCATTTTCTGTTTCTTTTGAAATCAACTACTGATTTAAAAAAAATGAAAAAGGAAATTTTACTCAAGGAACTTTTTAGACTGAAGAAATGATGAACATTGGTAGCATAAAAACAAATTGCTTGCCTATATATATATATATATAAAATATATATAATTTTATGTGTTTCAATTGCTTAAGGATCTTATTCAACTAGATAAGTCAATTTCAGTGGAAAGAAATCAACAGATAAAATAAAGTTGAAATGAAAATGAAATGAAATGCAAAATGAAAAAATACACCGAAAATAATAATTTTACCTTTTCATATTAAATGTGAACAATACAGCTCTAAAATAAAAAGCAAAGTAATTCAAAGAATCCATTTCTTACATGCAAAGGAATTCTATTAGAAGGACCAAACCCTGGCAGCATGCAAGAAGACATTGATGTGGTAGAAGCAGCATGGCAGTCCATGTCCCATTCCAATAAACAAAGCAACAATATAAAAGAAAAGAAAATGATAAAGAAGCCATAATATTAATTAAATCAACATTACGTGTCTAGTGAAGGAGTCTCAAAGCTTAGGTAATCAGTGAATGCAAATTAAATTAACACAAATGCACAAAATGATCTTATTTAGAGGAAAAATCCTTGGATTATTATTTTTTAAAAAAAAACCTTGCCTACATATACCATTTCCTGGAAAGTTCTTTTACCTAAATCTCTTGTGTCTTCCCTGTTTAGTTATGATTATGGTCTAGGTAAGAATAACCAAAATCATTGTGATGACTTTTTAAACTACAAATCTTGGGGTAGAGATAGGGTTGACAGGTGCCTGCTGGGATGATTTGGGGGGTGGGGACAAGCATGCTAGCATCATGCCAGTGCGCGACATCACTTCCAATACCATTAAGACAGCGTCAGCCCCAGCATCATGACATCACTTCTGGTTTTCACTGGAAGTGATGTCATGTCCCAGAGTGATGCTGGTGCCTCCCCTCATTCTCCCCTGCCAGCCTTTGAAATGCTAAAGTGGGAGACCTGCCGCCCCAAGCAGAGGCATTTGCTTTGTTTACCATGCAGAAATTATTGAAATTATCGTATTTTAAGCACTACATGAATGAATAAAAATGATAATTTACGGGAGAGGTTAATGAATGAAATAACAACCAGTGGGATCTCTTGCACCAATCTCATTCACTTCAGTGTGGCTTCAAAGGAGGACTTCCTGGTGGAATGCATCTCTGGGCTCCATGGGCATTAAAGAACACCATTCCTTCCATAGGGCCTCTTAGGACATCTTTTGTAAAATATGAACATTTTGACCCAATAGGAAGTATACATAAAGTTCCCACAATTCACACAACCTTTGTTAGAGAAGGCAGTATATATTTTCATGAGCTTTAATTATTCTCAGCTATTCTAGGTATAGAGTATTTTGCCAGAGATCTAGAGAATTAAGCAAGTCACATGACTGTGTTCATTACACTTGCATATCCTGAGTCATGCATCCTAACCTAAAAATATGACCTTGTATCTAACAAGATCTACTAGCAGACTGGAGCAGGACTTTCCTGTTTTCCAACAGTGCAACAACTGTCTCTCTCTCCTTAAATTTTGTTCCGGGGAGGGTGTCAATGGTTTCCCCATGAATAACATGAGGACAAATTGGGAGCCTGAAATGACTGAAGACAACTGGCAGAAATTACTAGCACCTCCAATGATAGAAACTCCCCATCATTGGAAAGAGGTCATAGGATATAGTGGTTCCTCATGCTCTTGGAGGAGTAGAGCACCTCAGGGATCTGTCCTGGGACCTGTTTTGTTCAGCGTCTTTATAAATGACTTGGATGAAGGTATAGAGGAAATGCTTATTAAATTTGCAGATGATACTAAACTGGGAGGGGCAGCAAATACAGAAAGGATACAGGATGATCTTGACAGGCTGGAAAACTGGGCTACAACAAATAAAATGAATTTCTATGGGGATAAACGTAAAGTTTTGCATTCAGGTAGGAAAAACCAAATGCATAGTTATAGGATAGGGGAGACTTGTCTTGGCGAAAAGGATCTAGGGGTCTTAGTAGACCAGACACTGAACATGAGTCAACAGTGTGATGCGGTAGCTAAAAAGGCAAATGAGATTTTGGGCTGTATCAACAGAAGCATAGCGTCCACAATATGATGGTATTGCTTTACTCTGCTCTGGCTAGACCTCTCCTAGAGTACTGTGTTCAGTTCTGGGCACCACAACTTAAGAAAGATATAAAAAAGCTGTAACATATCCAGAGGAGGGCAACGAAGATGGTGAGGGGTCTGGAGACCAAGTCCTATGAGGAAAAGTTGAAGGAGCTGGGTATGTTTAGCCTGGAGAGGAGATGAATGAGAGGCGATATGATAACCATCTTCAAGTACTTGAAGGGCTGTCATATAGAGGATGGTGCGGAGTTGTTTTCTGTTCCCCCAGAAGGTCGGACCAGAACCAACAGGTTGAAATTAAATCAAAACAGTTTTTGCCTAAACATTAGGAAGAACTTCCTTAGAGTTAGAGAGGTTCCTCAGTGGAACAGGTTTCCTCAGGAGCTGGTGGGCTCTCCTTTGGAGGTTTTTAAACAGAGGCTAGCTGGCCATCTGACAGCAATGCGGATTCTGTGAACATAGGAAGATAATGAGAAGATGCTTAGTTCTCATGGCCCTTTCTTGCATGCCCAGAGAAATGCTGATCACCACTTTGGGGTCAGGAAGCAATTTTTCTCAAGGCCAGTTTGCCCAGGGATCCTGGAGGCTTTTTGCCATCTTCTGGGCATGGAACAAGGGTCACTGGGGGTGTGTGGGGGCAGGTATTTGTAAATTTCCTGCACTGTGCACGGGGCTGGACTAGATGACCCTGGAGGTCCCTTCCAATTCTATGGTTTTAAGTCAAGCTTTAGACTCCATTAACTGCTTCCTTCCCAGTTGTTGGGGTGTCTCTATATCAACATTTTGTACAGCTTGTGTTTCTCTGGATCCCATCAAACGTACAAAACACGTCTGAACAACTCACGTTACGACTGCCAAGAAACTAATCACAGAAGCAAGCAGCAAAGAGAAAGCGCGCAAGCGAGTTAATGTAGACTGTCTTTCAGCACAGCTATGGCAAACAAAGGCAGATTATTTTAGCTGGCAAAGTAAGAATGAAATACGGAAGGAGAAAAAGAGCTGGTGGAGCAACACAGAAATGGGATTGTCAAAGGGCCATTGAGTCTTCTTTTGGGGGAAATTAGTTTGACCAAAAAAAGGCTGATCTGTCTTTGTCTTAAGCTATATATATGGTGAGCTCCCTTTTTCCAGGCTGACTGTGGAACCAAGTTTCAATTCCTGTTGATTAAGCATTGGGTGTACCACTAATTTAATGTGTGGTGTCCATTATTATGTTGATCATACATTTGCAGCTTAAAATAAGCACCACTTTCTGACTTCCATATGGAAAACAGTAAACATCACCAACATTACACAAAGCTGCTAATTTGTAGCGCCTATGCTACAATAAAGCCATCAAGCATTATGCAGGGCTTCAAAGTTCAGCAGAGTACGTTTACAAAGAGTAATCTGCCTTTCTCCCTCCAAAACTGGAATTCTTTGGGGGGGAAATTAAGGAGTATTGGGGCTAAAACACAACTTTAATCCTCAGTTATTAGCAACACATCATCACTTAAAGCAACATCTTTCACAACCATTTACACTAATTTTGCAAGCTTCATGCTTTGGAGGCTATCTGAAAAGGAAACAGCTGGGTTAGGATTTCCAGGAAACTAAATCAAAGCTCTCTAATCTCAGCTGCAGCACTATGCATTTTTTTTAACACACTAACAAGTCACCTCCATCCATAGTTACCTGGACATGGGGTCTCCTTTTTCTCAAATTAATTTTGGGTATGCCCACACCAATGTGCTAAAGTAACAAAACAGTAATGATTCACATTTTCACACTGTAATTTGTGGTCTCTGATTATATTCGTGGTCAGTGATTATAATCCAAGAGCAATATCCATCTGTGGACTGTTGACAAGTAGTGCTGACCTTCTAAGATACCCCTTGACCCTGTACACATTTTTCTCAGTTGAATAACAGTACCATCCTAAGCAGAGTTGCACCTTTCTAGCTCCACTGAAATCAATGGGTTTAAAAGGGTGTGACTCTGCTTAGGACATCAATCTTGTTGATTTCAAGTTTGCGTGTATTCAGTGGCATCACAGGCAGCTTCAGGGTTGAAAATTAGTAGGGGTGGGCCATGAACCGGCTCACAAACTAAAATTCGTGATGAATTTTGACCAGTTCGTGGTTTGAAAACTGAAGTTTGTGGCAGGTCAACCGGCAGAAACTTGCAAGCGGTTTGTGAATGGATATGTTTCCAGACAGACTGTCTTCACTCAGTCAAAATGTTTGCCAAACTTCAAAGCAACAGGGGGAGTGGGGGGAAGAGTGAGGTTTCCTGTGCATTTGGTGTGTGTAGCTTGCACTTTTGAACCTGCACCTGACATTTCCCCCAAAAGCATCCTGGGTACATCTTTCTTCCAGAATCATAACTCAGACTCCCTACATCCAATCTGCACATAAGTTGGAGGGCTTGGAGAGGAACATCAGAGGGAGGTACTGTGCAAGTTTGATGTCTCTAGCTTGCACAGGGTCCATTCTATACACTCCTGAACCTGTGCCTATCATTTCCCCAGGAAAGCACTTCCTGGAAGCACCTTTTGGGGGCGCTGTAATATGGACCCTGTAAATCCAATCCTCACCAAACTTACTTACTTACTTACTTACTTATTTATTTATTTATTTATTTATTTATTCTATTCATATCCCGCCTTGCCAGCAGACCGGCTCAAACTTGGAGGGCAGGTAGAGGAGAGTCAGCTGGAAATTCTCTGCAAGTTTACTGTCTCTAGCTTGCTAGAGAGCATTCTATTGCATCATGAATCTCACAAACCAAACTGGTTTGTTTGGCATCTAAAAGTTTACGACAGTTCATGGTTCGCAAACTGGGCATGCCATGAACCACAAACTGAACTGCATTTTCCAGGTTTGTGCCCATCCCTAAAAATTATCAGTTAGTAAAGGTGGATAAGTGTGTGTGTGTGTGTGTGTGTGTGTGTGTGTGTCTGTCTGTCTGTCTGTCTGTCTCTCTATCTATCTCTCTATCTATAAATAAGAACTCTGTCTACCAGAACTGGTAGCTTGAATTCAATTTCAATTCTGAAGGTGCTCTCATGGGATTATGTACAGCTAAGCATATTTTTGTGTCCCCCCACCCCAGCATTCAAAGATCTAATTTTCAAAGTATTTGCTTTTGTTTTGGTTTGAAGTTGTAGAAGTGCACAAATTACATTCTTCTGAAGGAGCAACTCAGTTTACACATCACAAGGCTTGCCATTTGCCCACTGGAAGCAGACAATCTCATACCCTTGATGATTCCTAGACTGTCACCTAGAAACATCCTCCTGAACTTCATCCTCCTCAGGTATTGCCCCTTTAATTTCCCAGCATTTGCTGGTGCAGGGCTCAGAACCTTAGACATAACATAAACCCATGGTTCATTTTAAATAATAAACCAGAATAATAACAGTAAATGAAATAAAATAAAATAGGGTTCGTCTTGAAGAGGATTCCTCAAATCCTGGATTGCCTTGAAAATGTAGCCCCCTGACATGTCTACACAGATCCCATAACCCCAGTAACCAACATTCCTGGGGATCAGCCTCTATTCGGTGTTGTTGGTCTTGCAAAGCAACTGGTTGGCCACTGCGTGAGACAGGATGCTGGACTAGATGGATCATTAGTCTGTTCCAGCAGAGCTCCTCTTATTTTCTTATGTTCGTATCAGAATGGACTGCTGTGAGGAAGGGAGCAGGCAAAGATCTACATTCCCTGTGCTATGCAATCACTGACTGGTAGTGGGTAATTCAGTCTTTAGGAATATAGAGAGTGGGGTCTGTGGCAGGTGTTTTGACGGCATGGTGACTTGCCTGCCTGGTGTGAAGGTTGTGGACATCACATCTGTCTAGATAGGTTGATAGTGGTGGGGAGGAGTCAGCAGTCATGGTGCACATTGGCACCAATGACACTGGAATATGTAGGAGCAAAAATTTAGGTTACTAGGCAGAAAGTTAAAGGCCAGAACCTCAAAAGTAGCATTCTCATAAGTGATGCCAGTTCCACACACAGGGCCAGCTAGATGGGCACAGATCAGGGGTCTCAATGCTTGGGTGAGAAAGTGGTGCTGGGAGAAAGGGTTTAGATTTCTTAGGCACTGGGGAACTTTCTGGGAAAAGCCGAACCTATACAAAAGAGATGAGCTTCACTTGAACCAAATGGGAACCAGGCAGCTGCTGATTAATAAGCTGGCAGAGCAGTTTTTAAACTAATCCCAGGGAGGGGAAGCCGACAGGTGCTGGAGAGCCTCCAGTTCAAGATGTCAGTCCAAAGGGATGATGGCATAAACACACAGGGTAATATTGATAGGAGCACAATAGAATTTGAGAGTGAGAGCACGATGGCAACTGAGGGCCATATGTGGTGACTAAGGGGCCAAGGGAGGTGAGGGTTACTGGAGGGGAAAAAAACATTATAGGTGTCTATATGCCAGTGCTAGAAGTCTCCAAGCCAAGATGTCTGGAGCAGAAAACCAGCCAGAGATGCAGTGGGGCCTTTGGATGACCGAGGAATAAAGGGATTGCTAAAGGAAGATAGGGAGATAGCAGAGAAGCTCAATGAATTGTTTGCTTCTGTGTTCACTGTGGAACATGTGGGGCATGTACTTGTGTCACAGCCACTCTTTTCAGGAAGGGAGTCTGAAGAACTGAGTCAAATTGAGGTGATCAGAGATGAAGTTCTAGACCTATTGGGGAAATTAAAAACCACTATGTTTCCAGGTCCCGATGGCATACACCCAAGAGTTCTTAAAGAACTCAGAATAGGAATAAATGGATAGTCTCACTATGGAGGGAAGTAAGCAGTGGGATCCCACAAGGATTGGTATTGGGGCGGGTACTATTTACTTTATTGATAAGTGTTCTGGAACTAGGGGTGAGTAGCGTAGTGATCAAGTTTGCAGATGACACAAAATTATTCAGGATGGTGAAAACCAAGGCTGACTGTGAAAATCTCCAAGAGGACCTCCACAAACTCGGTGAGTGGGAAACAATGTGACAATGAAGTTCAGTGTTGGTAAGTGTAAGGTGTTGCACAGTGGCACAAAAAAATCCCAACTTCAAGTATAAATTAATGGGGTCTGAACTTGCTGAGACTGAGAGAGAAAAAGGTCTTGGGGTCATAGTGGATAGCTCAATGAAAGTGTCAACCCGGTGTGTTGCAGCAGTGAAAAAGGCAAACTCTTATGTTAGGGATTAATAGGAAAGGAACTGAGAATAAAATACCCAGTATTGTAATGCCCCTCTATAGATCTATGGTGCAGCCTAATTTGGAATACTGTGTCCAGTTCTGGTCACTTTGTAATTGTAAACTGCAGAGGAAATTTGGTATTGGACTAGATACATTTCAAGAAAAAATATATTTCCCATTACAGTGCTTTTAATTGACAAGACCCTGGTAAGCTTCCACAGAATGGTATGGTTTATACCAAATCTCCCCACATGAGGATAAGAAATGCCTGACAAGAGTCCCCAGTGCTGTGCCTATGGGTACTACGGCACTTGCCAACACCTTTCCTGGCACCTGCCAAGTGTTTTTAGAAAGTGGGTTGGGCCAGGTGGGTTTTTGCCCTGCAGGGCTTCTGATTGGCCAATGGACAACTGACTGGCTGTGCCCACCTGTGTCAGAATTTCAAAGGTGCTCACAAGTTCAAAAAGTTGAGGACCCTCATGCATGAACTGAGTTCCATTCAGGGCTCTTTTTCTAGCAGGAACTCCTTTGCATATTAGGCAACACACCCCTAATGTAGCCAATCCTCCAAGAGTTTACAGAGCTCTTCTTACAGGGGCTACTGTAAGCTCTTGGAGGATTGGCTACATTAGGAGTGTGTCACCTAATATGCAAAGGAGTTCCTGCTAGAAAAAGAGCTCTGGGAACATTGTTTAGTAAGTTCCAATGTTTTGCTCGGTACGTATAACCTGTCTGTTGCATTGTTTTCCTGCCCAGTCTTCAAGGAACTCACAATAGCATATGTGGCCTTCCTCTCCTACAGTTTGTGAAGACAGACTGGGAGAGAGAGAAACTGTCCCAAGGTTATCCAGTGAGCAACATGGCCGAACATGGATCTTCAATGACCTAATCCGACACTTTAACCACCACAGTGCATGTCCAGTCATGCCTCTTTAATCCCCTCCCCCTCCCATGACAAACTGGGGTAAAAATAATTTACGAATGAGAAGATTCTGCATACCTTTGGTTGAAGATTTGGATGAAGTAACACATAACCATTGGGGTCAATGGCAAAGTAATAACCATTTGGACACAACTGAGAAGAGAGAAAGGCAATATTACACGTTACATTGTGACAATAATGGTATTAAGGAAGATTTTTTTAAAAAAGATTCTTCAATAATTCTGACCAGATGGAGAAGGCTCTGTAATAAATATAGGCTGAAGCATCTGTTACGCAACCATGTTAATACGAAGCGAATATGCAAAATTTTTCGCTTTCTGTTTTCTATTTTGGAAAATGGTAAGTGTACCGGATATAGCGTACCGGATCCGGTTCAAGGTGCTGGTTTTAACCTTTAAAGCCCTTTATGGCCAGGGGCCTGCCTACCTAAGGGGCCGCCTTTCCCTATATATACCCCAGAGAGCACTACGGTCAGGCACGCAACATCGCCTGGCCCTTCCTAGACCGAGAGAGGCCAGGCTGGCTACCACTCGGAACAGAGCCTTCTCAGTGGCGGCCCCCTACTGGTGGAATGAGCTCCCGGAAGACATCAGGGCCCTGCGGGACCTTCTGCAGTTCCGCAGGGCCTGCAAGACGGAGCTCTTCCGCCAGGCTTTTGGGGCCGCCGCTGGGGGAAATGGCCATTGAGAGATGGCCAGGGAAGTACATAGGCCCGGAACAACAGTTAGTGGTAGCCTCCTGGCCGGGGAAAGCTGTTGTTGCCCTGGTGTTAGTAGTTAGACCGCCAATGACTATATTTGTAATTTGCCGCCAAGTGAAATTGTGATTGAAACTGTATTGTATTTTAATGTATTAATTTATATTATTTATACTGTTTTTAATGTTGTGAGCCGCCTAGAGCCGCTATGCTGGTCAGGCGGGATATAAATCCAAATAAATAAATAAATAATAAGTGGTTCTGGAGACTAACCAGTTAACTTTTGACCCAGTATGCACAGTATAAACAATGTGTTCAAGTTCTTTACCTATAAGGTAAAGATAAGTTCACTTAAGGGACAGTAAAAATTGCCTAAGTATCCACAGCACAATAAAATAATGCTAACAGGGCGCCGCAGGGCACTAGTTACCCTGCAGGCTTCTTTCAAAGCCTGTAGAACACCACCATTGCCTAGAAGTTGGCTACAGCTGGCCAAGCAATTCAGACAAATCCCTGGACGAATTGCTTTGAAAGCAATCATCTCCCTGAAACACTGCTGCAGGAAAAGAAAAATCAGTGAAATGCTACAGTGAAGGAAGGCAAGTAATCTTTCAACTTCCAGCCAGAGGTACATGAGATAGACTGGAAGAGAGGAAGAGAGGAGCAAAACTCCAGTTTCAGGGAAGTCTAAAATAGGCAATCTGGCAAAAGAACAAGAGACTTACTGTAAACCTCGGGGTCAGCTTCTTGATTTCTTCAAGTGACACATCCACTCCCATTACGCCAAGTATCAACTGGTTCTGGCATAAGATTTTTGGAAAGGTTAGTTTTCAAGCAGTAAAGTCAACAGTGAGTGAGTCTATATATTTGAATCCCTCTTTTTAAAATATAAAATTGCCTCCCACCTGCTCCAACCATGGCAGTAGGGTCATGTTTCTACTCCACTGTGTGGAAACACTTCCGCACCATCCCCAGTGACCACTGTATGGTGGAGTGCCAGCTGTGCCATGACCACATCCAGAGGGGCAGGGACACCCAACACCTGTCCTCCAGCAGTCTCCAGAGGCACCTCCAGAGGGTGCACTCCAGTGTGTCGGCACCAGAAGGAGTAGTGGCCAGTGGGAGGTGGAAGAGGCCCACTTCTTCTCAGCAGGGGGGAGCAGCGGGAACAGGAGGAGGCTCCACAAAGAAAGACTCAGTCAGGGCACCGTGGTTGGGACCAGAAGGCAGGCCGCCCTCCAAGAGGTGACACCCAGGAACAGCAGCACTGCCAGGCAAAAAAAATGAGGTGGGACCCAGGGAAGCAGTCACTCAGCTCATTAGCAAGATGATTGCCATGGATGGCCAACCCTTCTCCCTCATGGAGGATGTGGCCTTTTGATGACTGCTCCACCACCTGGCTCCATGGTACTCCATCCCCTCAAGGAGGATCATGAACCAGCAAGTCTTTCCTGCCATGCACCACTCTGTGGTGGCACTGGTCAAGGCCAAGCTCTCCAGAGCACGAGGTCAAACCATCCACTTTGCAGTGGACCTCTGGAGTGGGGGGCAGTATGGCTACCTCTCCCTCACTGCCCACTGGTGGCAACTGGAGGACCTGCAGACTGTTGGACCCAGGGCCCGGGAGGGAACAGTCCTGCCACCTGGCTACAAGATGGTTCTGCTCCATGCGCAGGGGATGGATGCAGACCGCATGGTGGCAAACGTTTTGTCTGTCTGTTTGTTTATTTAATTGGATTTTTAAACTGCCCTCCCACGTAAAGACAGGGCTCATCCACACCATGATCCAGAGTAGCCTGAGGGAGTGGCTGGGCGGCACAAACGTCACCTTCAGCTTTATGGTCCTGGACACCGGTGCCAACATACAGGCGGCCACGATGGCTGCATACTTCAAAAGCATCATCTGCCTGGCACACACACTCCACCAGGTGGTGAGGGATGCTTTGGGGGTTGCAGAAGTTAAGGCCACCTGGGACGCTGCCAACCTAGAGCTGAGGTCACTGCTTGAGATCTGCTGGTGCTTGGCCAGCAAAGGGAGGGAGAGGAGCCCAAACACCAGCTCATCTAAGACATGGCCACCCACCGGAATCCCACATATACCATGCTCGTGCATTGGTGGAACAGAAGTGTGTAGGGTAGGATGTCATCTTCTCCATGACGATCCTGTATGGGGAAGAGGAGCTCAGCATAAGCTCCAATGTCTGGCTGACCCTCTCACAAATGGTGCATGTCCTGAAGCCTTCCAGGACACCACCAACCTACTCTACACCCGTATACCTAGCCTGGGACAAGTCATCCCCTGATTCAAGGGCTGGATCAGGTGCATTGTGGGCACGCTTTATTTCCTTATGGTGTCTGGCTGCCAAGCTGCTGTATGGGGTAGTTTTGGGGAGCCCCTGTTGAAACTCTGCTTTGTCTTCCTGTCTTTCATAATTTGTCTTTTTTGGACTTGAGGGGTAGCTGGCCATGGCTTCACATGCATTTCCACTCATCTTGAGAGTGGAAGAATCCACACCAATGGATAGGTGGACTCAAAATCTGTTCCCAGTTGCAGTAGAGTTATGCACATCTGAGTGACCACGATCTTCTTGTACTGGCTGCAAGCCAGAGCCTGGGTGGGGAGCATGACAGATTTTATACACAAGTCTGGGTGGGTCTTCCCTTTGTTCCAGCCTGGGCTCAAGATTTCAGACCAGAGTCCTTTCATATAACTTGCCCCACTGGCAAGATGACAGCAGGTTGGGCATGGCCAACCCACCTCATTCTGAATTTTTGGCCTGCTTTTGCCTTTTGGGTATTGGGTGAACTCAGGGCTTCGGGCCACCCTCTCACTCAATCTGCTTGCAAGGTGATGGCACTGGCAGGGCAGACCCGGGGAATAGGATGGCAGGTCTCCCATACAGAAGAACTCTCAAATGCAGAAGATACAAAGACTAGGCAATGGTGGATCAAAGACCACCCAACCCAAGCCCATCACGGATGAGCACCACCCCATAGAGTCCCTGCCTCAATGACTGTGGGCTCATAAGAACATAAGAGAAACCAATGTTGGATCAGGCCAATGGCCCATCCAGTCCAACACTTCGTCACACAGTGGCCAAAAATACCAGATGCCATCAGGAAGTCCACCAGTGGGCCAGGACACTAGAAGCCTTTCCACTGTCCCCAAGCACCAAGAATACAGAACATCACTTGCCCCAGACTTGCCCCAGACCGAGAGTTCCTATCTATAAAGGTAAAGGCTTCTCTATCTTGTGGCTAATAGCCACAGGACCTTTATACTTCTGCCACAGGACTGCCACATTCAAAGGGTTCAGTCTCAGACAACTCTGCTTCAACCATGGCATCCAGCCCATTGGCTCATCAACAGATATAGCTGGGTGCCATCAGCATACTGGTGACAACCCAACCCAAAACTCCGCACCAGCTGGGTGAGGGGGCAAATATAGATGTTAAACAACATAGGGGAGAGGATTTTTCCTTAGGGAATCCCATACACCAGGGTTTGCTGGGATGATATCCTCTACCCTAGCACTATCCTCTTTCCCCAACCCCGGAGGAACAAGGTAATCCACTTCAAGGCTGTCCCCCAGACTACTACATCAGCAAGGTGGTGGGCCAGCAGGTTGTAGTCGTGTCAAATGTTGCTGTTAGATCTAATAACAACAGCACCACCAATCCATCTCAACCCAGCTATCTGCAGAGATCATCTATGAGAGTGACCAAAGCTGTCTCTATCCCATCACATTTTGTCTGAGTTCTCTGCTCTCTAGTCTAATTGTATTGATAAAGTAGTTCCAGATCCATCAAGATACTTGTAATTAAGACAAATTAATCCCATTATAATCAATGTGACAAAACATATCCAAATAGGGCCTCTCAAAGTTTCTTAAGGTGTTATTTGGGTGATCCAACAATGTGTTGGGAGACTGTGATGTTCTCACTATGTTTGGTTGCCATTTTGTGTGAATATAACACTGTGTATTTTATACCTTTGGTACACACAAAGATTTTTGAGGACCTGTTTTACTCACCAATGTTATATTGCCCTTATGTACACAGGATGGTGACCAGGTGTGTTGGGAGGATCACAGGTCAACTTGCTCACCCATTACATGATGCTGGAGTGCCAAAATCATAACGACTTAACAGGGGTTCAATGGGACTACTTTATTTCTTTCCACTGTTAAGCATCAGCTTACCTGAGTTCCACTATGATCTTTTGTCAAATTGAAGACAGGCAGAGTTCCAGAAATGACCAGACCAAGTTCCTAGAAAATGATCATAAGGACATTTATTCATATTATGTGCCAAAATGGGGGGGGGGGGAGGGAATCAAAGAAAAACTTCTAAAAAGTCATTAACAGCTCAGATCAAAAGAAGAGGGTTTTGAACAAACATATAGAACACCCTCCAAGAATGCAGGCTCCTAATGCTCTATTGCCAATGACACAACTGCAAAGAGGCAATGGAGCCACAACTTCTTTTTGCTTGCCAGTGGAGTGTACTTATAGATACTGCCTGTATTTTACAATGCAGTAAAGTTTGTTGCAGTGAACATAAATTAGAACCACCTCCATAGCCAATCATCATCATGGCTATTGGATTGATGACTTTGCCTAATACTAATTAAACAAGCAACAAGCTATAGTTCAGGGGTCCCCAACCCTTTCGAGCCCAAGGGCACCTTTGGAATTCGGATATAGCATGGTGGGAACAGCCACAAAATAACTGCCGCAAACAGGCTACCGCAGGAGGCAGTTCCAGCCACAAAATGGCAGTCGCAGTTCCCTTTCAATCACACAGTGAAGGTCCTTGTGTTGTGGTGGCCAAAGGAACATTTTAAAAAAGGAACATTTAAAAAGAATCTGCACAACCAATCAAATCTCCAATGGCTAATCAGAAGCCTTCCTGGTCAAAAGCCGCACCTGTCCCCTACCCACTTTCTGAAAACACTTGGTGGGTGCCAAAAGAGATTTTTGAGGGCACCATGGCACCCAGGGTCACCACACTGGGGACTCACGCTTTAGCTGAAGTCAAACACTAGATGTGGGATGGGAGCAGGCAAGACCATGATAACATCACCTGGAAGTGACATCATCGCACTGAGCACAACATGCAGGGGACACTCTAACATTTGGCTAAATCTGTATGGTCACCATAGTGTTTTTAGCCAAATGCTAGAGTGTCCCCCACATGACATGCCCGGTGCGATGATGTCCCCTCCGGGTGACGTTATCGAGCCAGGCACATTGGGTGCAATGGGGCTCTTTGGGGGCAATCCTACTTGGGACCCTGCTCTCCTTCCATGACATCACTGCAAGCACAGTGAGACTGGAATGGGTATTTCAAACAACCTGAACTCTCAGCCACGTCACTCCCTTTCTTCCCTGATAATTTAGTTGGCATCAGCAGTGGTCTCACTAGAGAGGTCTTGTAAAAAGAGGCCTTTCCTCCTCCTTGGAGAGAGTTTCAGCTACATTCCTTATGCTTTCTGATGTCTTTCATGCTCTTACTGCAGCAGTCAAAGCAACAAGCGAGAAGAAGGCCTTGCAGAAAGGCCTTGAGAATGAACTTTCATTACCACTGCTGCCATGGAACTGAAAAAGGGAAGGCATAGCTGCACTGTTGGTGAGTGCTGGCACCCAGGTACGGTTTTCACAAGCCATATTTGAACTTTAGGAGGATTTGATCTTACTTTCTAAAAAATCTGGGATTGCCCTGTTTTTATGAACCTGTAGCCTACCCTGCAATAATGCAACTGCAGTAGATCCTTAGAACCGGAATAAGATTCATTTCTGCGTTTTTATTATTTGCCTTGGACATAATCATACAATTTAATTTCTTTTTAATGCCCAGGGAAAATTAAAGGAACATTTTTTTAGTTCATTAAAATAGGAAACAATGCAACGGTTATGTGTTATGATAAGGTCAGTCCATAACCCTTCTCCTCTCCTCATGCATTCCCGCATTAGTGCTGACATTTAAGAACAGGATGTGTAGGAAGATATAAACTTTCTCCATGACATTTCCAGTAAGTACCTCATCAGCAACGAAGGAAGATTGGTCAATGAACTTCTGAGAACTAGAATCCTAATGACACAAAAAACTGACCCATATACAGCTCAGAAGGGACTGATTACATTCTTCCTCCCCCCCCCCCCCCCCAAAGACATTGTACATTAATCTTTGCAAGAAGAGGTGGAATTTCAAATGGCCACATGGACATGACCTGAAGAGCATACTCTATGGCATCTAATGAAGCATGAGGAGCTTGACCTTAATTGGCAAAGCTTTTGACAGGAACAGGTGATTGCTGTTTCCTGTCCCAATCTCTACTTTCCACATTTCCATTGATAAACTGAGCAGACAGGGAGCTGCTGAGTTGAGCTCCTTTGACAACTGCAGGCTGAACATTCTTGGCCCAACCTTCAATCTTATTCAGACGTCAGATGAAAATGAGTTTGAGGCTGACCTATGGAGGACTGAAGGTTTCCACAGCGGCCACATTCAGACAACACAACAAACCTCTGCTTGGCTCACGAAAGACACAAATGCAGCTTGTCCTCACACTCCTGCCCCTCTTTCCCATTCACTGAGCATGACTGAAACATTCCTGGCCTGGAAAGCCTTGATTTCAACTTCAGTCATGGTGATATCTGCATCCAGAAATCTGGGCAAGCTGGAGCTTTGTTTCTTCCACTCAAATCAGGGTTCTAATCGGATAAGTGGTTTACAGCAGAGTTGCATCCTCCTGCATCCATTGACCTCAGTGGTTATAGAAGGGCTGACATAGTGTAAGCCAGCAAGGCACAATATGTGCTCAGATGGACTGTTATGATCATAAGTTTGAACTTTGGGTTGTTATTCTGCAAAGGGCGAAAGGCACTCTTTATTGCGGTAAGAGGCTCCAGTCCACAGCAGGAAGCACACTCTATAGTTCACACTAAGTCAGAGACAGGGACTCCATTTCAAAGGGTCCTCCTGTCTCCTTACGCTGGTCAATTCACACCTTCCCTCAAAGATCCTGCAAGAGACTATGTTAAGTGATGTTACCTGGCAACTAATCATCCGGCCATCGAGTGACCTGGCCAGAGCCATCAAGAGACAATGGAATGGCACCATGAATCCTAGCAGCTTGCCCAGGTGTCAGTTCCTGCTTAGCACCTAGATTTGCAATATTGACCACTCCTTCCCATCTCCTCCTCCTTTTACCTTGACCAATGGTAGGGTTAGTGGGGACGGACTAACTAGTAGGTGTGTTTGTGGGATGTGATCAGCGAAGCCCGCCCCAATGCCACCTGATAAAAGATCTTGCACAGCAGACAATCATTGCTAGCCGCCACAACCCCTATCTTCTTTACCACCCTCTTACATCCAGCTTGCTGTCCCATTACCTTGCCTCCATCTTTAATCCCTGGTTTGCACAGCCAGGAACGAAGCATGTATCTGCAGGTTTAGATCGTGCTCTCTATTTTTCCTTTCTCCCCTCAATCTTCTTTTGGAATCAGACCACCCATCTCCAGGACAGGTAAAGTATTACCCAACCAACGAACTTCCTGCTCATGCAACAGTGCTGTTTTCTACCTAAGTTTCCTAGATCTTGTGTGTATGCGTGTATGATTCTGTTTTGTATGCTTGAACAACATTTTACAGTAAACATCATTCAAACAAACTACTCAGCCTCATTGCCTATTTGCTAGGAACTCCTGAAAGGGGCGGGACCTTGGTATAGCTGGCAAAGAACCCGGTATTTTGCCAATTGCTAATCTTAAATTAAAGCAATTCGGCTAACAATAGTACTAGGAGGCAACATCAGGGGAAGGCCTTGGTTGCTGTGTCATGTTTGTTGGCCCTTTTGAATAAATGATTGGCTCCTCTGAGCCAGGATGCTGGATTAAATGGGCCACTGGCCTGATCCAGCAGGGCTCTTATGTTCACTGTTTAGTCCCACTATACTATAGTGAAACTTAAATAGAAAATGCTTCCTGCTCCTCATATTAGGCAGAAAGTGCCTCCATAGAATAAATGTCTGGCAGGGGAAGAGAAATAGACTGTTTATGTATGTGTTTCTCTGGTAGACAGCAAAAAATAGAATCCCTAGGTAGAGTAGAGAAGGAAAGGACAGGGTATGTCTTCCCTCCAGAGAACCTTAGGTTCAGTGTGGTATACTGAACCAAAACATGGCACAGGTCTATTGAACTGCCATCATGGCTGACTGAATTATTTTCCTTATATACACACACACACACACAAACACACACACAGAAAACTTCATGCATCAAGCAGTTAGGGAAAGCGCACCTTCCTACTACCACTGTTGTTTTGTTAAGAGAGTACTGCACTGTCTATGCAAGTCAGAAACTCACTTTCAAAAATGTATATATTTTATTCTGCTTGTTAGACAATATAATATCCATCCATCATTCTTGCAATTACTGCTGCTTATCTATTGGAATAAATTGCTCAAAGCCATTCCCTTTCCTTCTTACATTATTGCATCTGACCTGTATTTCCTGCCTGCAATCCTTTGCATTTATCTTTGGTCACTTTAATTATGTTGCCATCTGCCTTTCTGTCAAGAATCTTTGAGAACCTTCTAAATGTTCACCCTGTCCTCTAAAATATTTGCAGTCCCTCTCAGTTTTGTCTCTGCCATATGCTACAGGAGAATTATTTTATCCACTGTTCATTTACACATTGTTAATTCATTCAAACATTGTTTTATATTAAAAACTTTCTTTTACTGTGTCATGCCAGCATACAATCATACCAGTGCATCTAAATAGACATTGGTCCACTGGACTTTCTTGGCTTCTTCCCCAGCCAGAACCATTGGTCTCCCTAAAACATCCAGGTACTCCTGTCAAAAGAAAAACAAAATTAAGTCAGCTGATCAGTAATAACGAAAAAGCTTTCTTATAAGGGCCAGCTGTTTATAATGGAATGCAAACATCATATTTGTTGTTCATCAGTCTTGTTTGCCCAGGGCTTTGTGAAGTGTTTTCAATTTAGTCTCTTTCTAAATCTATTCTACTGCCTCAGCCACTCACAGCCAAATGTGGCGCAGAAACCCTCAACACCGGAACATATCTGCGGTCCACATTTACAAGGATCGGTGGATTGGACCACTTATCCAGTTCTTCCCATCAACCAGGCAACCCTATGGGGTGGAATTCTAAAGGCTACCTTAGCAAGGGAAGATGAACCTATAGCAGGGGTCCTCAAACTATGGCCCGCGGGCCACATGTGGCCCACCAAGGGCATTTTTCTGGCCCGCCGGGTGTGCCGCCAGGGGTCCGTTGGAGGGGGAGCTCACCGGAGTGCCGCTCCAGGAGGGACGAGCCTGGGGGGAGGACACATGATCAAGCCCCACCCCCTCCCTCCAGTTGGCCAGGAGGAGGCAGAAGGAAGAGGGTAAGTGTGCAAGGGCAGGCGCTCCAGCCAGCCCCAAGTCCCCTAGCCGGCTCAGAGGCCTCTGAGCCGGCTAGGAGACCTGCGCCAGTCCCGGGCGCCCAGGAGCCGGGTGGGGATGTTTTCCAGAATGAAACATCTGAAATCTCCAACCAGATCTAGACTAACTGATGCACACTTGCATCACTTGTTACGACTAGCAGTGACAAATATGGAACCGAACATTGACCATCTCATTAGCCAAAAGCAGGCCCATAGTTCCCATTGAAATACTGGTAAGTTTGTTGATTTAACTTTACTTGTTCTTCATTTTAAATATTGTATTTGTTCCCATTTTGTTTTTTTACTTCAAAATAAGATATGTGCCGTGTGCATAGGAATTTGTTCATAGTTTTTTTTTAAAAAAAACTATAGTCCGGCCCTCCAACGGTCTGAGGGACAGTGAACTGGCCCCCTGTTTAAAAAGTTTGAGGACCCCTGACCTATAGAAAAGTGGTTCCTATGCCACTATTGTGAATGTCACCTCCACAGGGATAAAGGGTATGGGGATAAAGACAGAGCATGGTTATTCAATCAGGCATTGAATCTCGATTGCCATTTTAGGAGCAGAACAAAATTCAAGTCTAATCGCCCCTTAAAGATCAACAAAATCTCCCAAGGGATAAGTTAGCCTCAGTCAACTCATCTGATGAAGAAAGTGTCCACTCAGCTGTTTTTCCAGTTTTTTTGTGCAGTCCCTTTAAAGAGACTGAACAACAAAGGGAAAAGCTGAGCAGCATGGACCATCTCCCCACTGCTCAGCTGTTTTTCCGGCTTTTTTGTGCAGTCCCTTTAAAGAGACTGCACAAGAAAGCAAAACAGCTGAGCAGCAAGGAGCGCCTCCCTATTTTTTGGGCGTTCTTGAGCACACTCTTTAAAGGGACTGCACAAGAAAGGGAACGGCTGAGCGGCTGGGAACACCTCCTCACCAATCATCTGTTTTTCGGGCTTTCTTGCGCAGTTCTTTAAAGGTTAAAGGGACTGCACAAGACAGCCCAAAACAGCTGAGCAGTGGAAAGCAGGCTGCTCCCCACCGCTCAGCTGTTTTTCAAGCTTTCTGCAAACCCCGTATAAAGGGACTGCAGTCCCTTTCAACAAGGTTTACAGGGCCACAAACTGGTTCAGTTCAGGAACAAACCTCCTGGTTTGGTTCATGGTTCGACCATGAACCACGAGACAACACGAACCACATTTTTCCTGTTCGTGCCCATCCCTACTACAGACTACCCACCCAAAACCACCTGAAATGCTAGACTAGCTGGAATCATAAAATCACAGTTGGAAGCTACCTCTAGGGTCATCTAGTCCAACCCCCTGCACAATGCAGGAAATTAATATCTACCTCCCCCCCTCCCCCACACACACATCCAGTGACTTCTGCTCCATGCCCAGAAGATGGCAAAAAACCCCTCAAGGATCTCTGGGCAAACTGGCCTGGAGAAAATTGACCCAGTAGAGCTTTTCTTGCTGTGTGTAATATACTCATCTGACAACACTTTTCATCTCAGCTTGGACCCTGCCAAAGAACAACTGAAGGACAATGCCCTGGCTTTCATTCAGAGGGTTGCTGTCTGCTTTACCAATCGCTGCAAACATACCTGTGTGTTGATTCTAATAGCACCAATGGAAGGAATCTCATAATAGTAACCTGAAATATAAAACAGAATAGAATTTGAAGCTTCAGATTTTACTCCCTTAAAGATGAAAACGGGCTAACACTAAAACTGTGCGGGTGGGGCCAAGAGCACTGGACTTTTCTAGCCCGTCATTACTTGCCTGGGAAAAAGGAAAGTACTGCATGGAAATTAAGAACTGCATGGAAATGAACTTAGGGATTAGTTTGCCCATGTTATAGGTGTAGTGTCAATAGCACATGGATGTGCCCTTGCACTACCAAAGTCATGGCATGTACTACCAGTCACAGCTAGCCTTACCCACCCTACTGTGTACCTTTTTTTTGGGAGCAGGGCCAGCAATGCCTATTGGGCACATCATGCAGAGACTGCAGGATTTCCCAATCAAATAGGATACTAGGGGACGTGAGTTACTTCAGTATTTCTATCTCTACCGTCATTTCCACATTGCAACCTCAGACTCATCTCTCATTGCTAATAGCCAAACCACTGGCACTTTGTCCCAAGAAATTACACACCACAATGCATCAAAGAGCTTTCTGGAGCACCGCCAACTGAAGCAGACTCCCCAGTGCCCATGGATCCAGTATTCACAGTCATTCCTGGGTTGTGACTCTGCCACATGGAAGCAACTCCTACAAGCCTAATAGTACACACAGTGGCTGTGGTCACACACACTAAATAATCCATTTTCAATCCACTTTTCAATGCACTCTCCAACTGGATTTTTACTGTGTGAACTGGCAAGATCCAATTCGAAAATGCATTGAAAGTGGATTGAAAGTGGATTATTTATTGTGTGTGACTGCAGCCACAGGCTGAGGACAGACTGGCAATCTGGAGTGGGATGAATCCAGAGGCAAAAGCTGCAGGGGGAAAATCTCCCGGGGCTGGCTGTCCACATTGGCCAGGGTATTGCGCAAGGATGCCATTATGGAGCGTTCAGACTGCTGCGGAGTGGCCCCAGGTGGGCCAGCCTCCGCAGCTCATGATAGGGCTGTTTCAGCAATTTGCGCATGCGCTCATGTGCGCATGTGCACTCATGTGCAAACTGGCAAAACGCCACGTTCGCACTGCCGCCTCCACTTGCCTCCCTCCTTCTTCCGGTTCACACTGCCTGGAAGCGGGAGGCAAGCGCAAGACAGCCTCCGGACACCGGTTTCTCCCAGTGTCCTTCTAAAGCGCAAGAAAACCGGCTTCAAAGCGGGTACGTGCGGAAGGGAGCCGAGGGACAGCTGTGCATGTCTGAACAGGCTCCCTTCCCCCGCTTCCCATGCGGACTTATCCCGGGGCAGATTGCCAGTCTGTCCTCAGCCACAGATCAAACTTTAGCTGACTCAGATTTAGAAGTACAGAGAAGGCTCTAATCAGTCACAGAATTAAAATTAGCCAGCATCCTGTTATCCTGATACCCAGCACTTCTCTCCGTTTGTTCCTGAAAGGAGGAGCATCCTCAGTGCCATTAATCTACAGCACTAAGACAGAGCGACACAAACATCCAATACCTTTATTTTGACAGGCCATCCACTGTATGGGTCCCTTGTCATAATTGTGTTGACCAACAGAAAATGTAAAGACACGGACCTAGAGAAAGTCAAAAGAGTAGATGAATACGCCTCCCCAGTACATGCAAATAGCACAATGGAGCAAGACAGATCCAGTTCTATGGCCACCACTTCTGGGATGACACAGGAAATAAGTAGAGAGCTAATAAATTATTAAAGAAGGACCAAAAAAAATAAGTGCCGTGTGGCTGTGAATATTCATTGTGGACCATTAAAATTCACTTGGCGAACTCTGCCAACAGACTTAACAATGACAGTAAGTACTGAATTTTAAATAAGAGATTCTTCTTAATGGCAAGAAAGTACTGGTCGCTTGGCGATGGCTCTAAAGAAGAGGAAAGTACTCATCCATTCCAAGTGAGAGGAACGCTGAATTAGAATGTATTGCCCTCCTTCTAAATAGTTGCTCCCCACAATCAGCTCCAAGTCATCAAGGATATAGGAATCAAATAACATGCATAAATATGTCAACCAGCTATAAGAGTTCATGAGGACTAAAGTATCCAGTAGCCCAGTTCACTAATTATACTGAACACCTGCACAACCTGCATGAACATGCACATACCTGTTCATCGGGAACAGTGTGTGTTCACTTTGCAAATTAACTGGGGTCCTGTCCCGGCATAAATGTGGGATTTAGATCACACATTCAGCTGTAGACCCATTGAGCTCAAACTTGAGAATTACCCAATGCACTTATAAAGAACAATCACGTGTACATTGCAGTGGTGTACCAAGGGTGAGGCAGTGGGAGCAATCTGCCATGGGTACAGGCCATAAGGGGGTGCATCGTTGTACCCCAGGCTTGATGGAAGGGGAAAATCTATTCACCTCCGGGAGGAGGAAAAAAAACAAGCAAGGGAAAGTAGGCGAGCTGGGCAGAAGCTCCCTAGTGATTCACAGCTGCCGATCCTCCAGGTTTTCTGCAGCTATGCACCCCATCCCCTTTCTGGAACTGGATGGGGGGGATCAGGAGGGGAAGGTGGGGATGTCTTGAGCCGGGCTGTCTTCCTTGCGACCAGCCCGTTTCTTGCAGCACTGAGTCCTGATGCTTTCCCAAGAGGCTGCCTCTGCTGGCAGGCTGAGCCCACACTGACATCAGAGAAGCAGCATCTTACTCACACCGACCAGAGGAGGAGGCAAGAGGATGGGAGGGGAAGGGAGGGAGGGAGAGGAGGGGCGCTTGGCAGGCACCGGGGCTGAGCAGAAATCTCTCTCTCAATCTGTAATTAAGACTCTGCTGGCATCCATTTTTTTTAAAAAAAAGAGTCAGTTCTGAATCGGCTTGGCCAGAATGGCCCTCGCGAACCATCCAGGCAGGCTTCCAAAACGGTCAGCGTCCTCAGTCCACTTCACACGCACACACCAATCCCAATCTAGTCCTCCCAGCTTTGTCAGAAACTGGCTGGGGAGTGGATTTCTGAGCAGGTGACACCCACCACCGCCACAAAGAGCTTGAATCCTGGTTATCATTCTTTTAGGGGTGCCAAGGTCAAGTCAAGCAAGAATGCAGGTCAGACTGCAGAATGGGGGAGGCGAGGAAGAAATCGCAAGGTGACTTTGGGGTGCAGGACGAAGGAGAGGGTGCTAATTCACCGGGGGGGGGGGAGATGGAAGAAAGGGGCAGGATGCCCAGCTCAGAGCTCTATCCAGGTGAACCCTGTGCCTTGCTACCAGCAAGGTCTCTCTCACCCTTCTCAAACCCAGGGCATCAGATCCCCTTCTTGCCCATTGGTGGGAACTAAAAGCAGACAGGTGACAAGCTTCCCATTATCTACTGCCCTTTCTGCTCCCAGCTCCTTCTTTCCTTGACCTCTGTTCTTCCTCACCCGCCTTCTTTACCTAAGCCACTAGCACCACATGTGTTGCTGCATCAGTCTGGGACAATTAGGTGGGTTCCAGGCTCCCTGGCCCCTCCAACTGGGTGACGGATCCCAGGGGCAGCTCCTCCAAAGTTTGCCTGGTCAGAAAGCCAAAGGGGAGCTGGGCATGGCCATAGGGAATGCGAGCAGGCAGTGTCTCTTGGGCAAATTGATGTGTGTGTGTGTGCGTGTTAAACAAGGTGTGATACAAACCCCTCATTTATCCAGGTACTAGTCCCCGGTTTCAATTGCATGTCTACTGGCTCTTTCTTAGAGAAGAGAAGAAGAGAAGAGATTGGATTCATATCCCGCCCTTCACTCACTTAAGAGTCTCAGAGCGGCTTACAAACTCCTTTCCCTTCCCCTCCCCACAACAGACACCCTGTGAGGTAGGTGAGGCTGAGAGAGCTCTTTCCCAAGCTGTCCTTGAGAGAACAGCTGGTACAGAGCTATGGCTTGCCCAAGGTCATCCAGCCAGATGCAAGTGGAGGAGTGGGAAATCAAACCCGGTTCTCCCAGATTAGAGTCCGCGCACTTAACCACTACACCAAACTGGCTCTTACAGACTAACATTGGAATGTACACACAGGATGCACATGTGTTCCCTGTAGCAAAATAACAGGGGTACAGTCTGACTACCATACCAATTAATATACTTCCTAATATTATTTTGTGTACCCTTGAAAAAGACAGCAACTTCATCTATGTGCCTAAAAGCTTTCACCCTTATTTATAATAATTAAAAGAGAATCATGTTTAGATATCACATATACAGAAGCTATCTGCAGTACTCTGTTGGACATTAGGAAATGTCTGCTCAGAGGCAGCTATATTGTTCTTCAGTATCTAATTACTGCCACCTAGTGGCACAGCCAGGAACTCTCACCAGACTTTCTCTTTTCAGATAAAAACAAACAGGAAAGCAGTCAGGAGGCATAGACTAAAATGATTTTATTCCAGCAGAAGCTCTGGAGGACTAGAGTCCACTTTTTCAGATGCAATTAATGCATATCTTTGCATATGTTGAATTGGTGTCTGGTCCATGAATAATTCTCCTGGAATGAAATCTGGTTGGTCTTTCCAAGTGCCACGAGATTTGCTTATTTTTGTTGCAACAGATTCGCCTCTGGAATACTCTGTTCCAGTATTTACCCTAAAGGGGGAAAAAAAGCAAGGCTGAAAGTCAAGACGCTTTTGCATTTTTTCCCTTATGGAAAGTACTGGTAGGAACTCAAAGCCAGTATCGTTTTAACCCTCCATTAACCCTAGAATGTATTGCTTTTTTACACTAACACAATTTTAGTTGCATTTAATAAAGTCAAAAGATTCTCTTTGCAACATTAAGTGTATTCCTGTAATTTTCTTCTAGTTATTGACAACTATAATCTTGTACACCAAATGCAGCCATCCAAAAGTCCGTACCTGTCCCCTCAGTCTCTCCCCTTGTCTCTCACTCCTTCCAGCCGCTCCATCTGTTGCACATTGCTATGGCTTGCTCTCCCTTTCCCACAAAAACAGCTATGCCTCTCTAGTCTAGCCTCCTGTTCACAGTATTGCCAGTTAGATGTCCTGCGGCATCCTCAAGATGGGCGTGTCAGTCTCCTCTAGCCTCCTGAACAGGCCTCTGAACATGGGGGTTTCCAGGGCTTTTTTTTGTAGAAAAAGCCCAGCAGGAACTCATTAGCATAATAGGCCACACCCAACAGCAGAAACTCATTAGCATATTAGACCACACCCTTAACCGCACAGCTCCCTTCCAGGATCGGCTTCCCCAGGTGCCCCGCGGCTTGCGGGGCACCTGGGGAACCCAAGGGAAGGAAGGCAGTTTCTGGATCGGCTTCCCCAGGCACCCCGCAGCTGCAGGGCACCTGGGAAACCTGGGGAAGGGGGAGGCAGCCTAAACTGCCTTCCCTCCCTGGATTGGCTTGGCTTCCCCAGGCGCTCCACAGCTTGCAAGGCGCCTGGGGAACCGGGGGGGGGGGGAGCTGTAGGCGTGGCTAACTCAGAAGCCAGCTGGAACGCCGTTCCTGTGCGTTCCTGCCCAAAAATAGCCCTGGAGGTTTCATTTAGTCACTGTAGCTGGTAGGCACTGATGGACCTCTCCTGGCTCCCCACATGACTTATATAGTGGGGGGCAGCTCCTGCTCCTCCTCCCCCACATGTCTGCAGAGCTTCCACCTCCTACTGCTCCTCCCCCACATGCATAATTTTATTTCTTAACTTGGCCTCCACCAAAGCTTGGAATAGTAGACTGGAATGTATTTGTCTCTCGGGGCAGAAGGGAAACTTCAAAGAGAGGGAGGTAACACAATTGCCTCTATGCTAGGGAAAAGACAAATGTGAGTGAGTTCATTCCTCCCCCCATACTCAAAGTAATAAGAGTGTCTCAGTTAACTAAATTCATCATTCCACAAACATTTGCAGGATCTGTCTGTGAGTTAGGAATGACTTGTCAACTCATCAGTCTCAGATTCTGATATATTTATTTCCTTCACTATATTTTTCCTTGGAATTCAATCCAAACAAATGGAGACCGTATACCCTAAGTTGGTTATGCTGTTTGGGCCATAAACTTCATCAAAGAGGTAATCAATATCCCCAATTTCCCCCTCCTTGTTCTCTTACTGACCTACCATTGAGGTTTGAAACTTCTGACTCTAACCCAATCTGCTTTAAGAAGTATCTTATTTCCCCCTTTATTTTCACACTTTTGGGGTATACAGTTAGCCCCAAGAATCCCAACTTCTGTGTTCCAGCTGTTGGTTCCCATCTCAATACTGGGCTCCAGCAACTGTCTCCACAACCTCCATGTGAGAATGCATAGTGGGAAATGGTCACAGCCCTCTGTATCGGCCCTGCTGCCCCAATGCAGGCATCTGTTAAGGTCATGCTCAGCTCCTCCACCTCATACACTCCCAGGCCACTTTCTCCTTCCTCTGACGGATTCTACAGGACTTCAGTCACCAGGGCAGGCTGGTATATCTTTCTCCCTCGTTCGCATTGTTTCTTTTGGATATATTTAATTAGCAATCCATTAGCCCTCTGAATCACTGGAGGAAGCAACCAGAGTTCCAGCACAAACTCTGTTTTACATCTATTCAGCCATTCACAGACACTGCTAGCTAATCTTATTAGAAGCACACTGACACCTTAGTTTACACTGGACCTCAACTCTCATGCAAACTATAAGTTTTCCAGGTCTCTGTTTATCCCAGGAAAGCCATTTTTTGGTATTATTTTGAGGCACAAATGTCAGACTGCCTCAGGACACAATTTTCCCATAAAAATAACACTCAGAGCTCAGCCTCTCTGTCCTGGTTGCCTACTGACAGGTCACCCCCAAATTCATTTGGTTTACTTTCCATCTTCACAGTCTCTGCTCCATGGACTCCTAATCTCCTGGACAGGTAATCAATATATCCCCAACACCCTCCTATTATTCCAGCTCGCCTCTGAACTTCCATTACTTGTGTGTATGATTTAATGTGTGTTTTATTTCTGTATGTGTACATTTTACTAGGATTTTCTTCTTTTTAATAAAAACAAACCCTTTTGATTAAGCAACGTGCTGGTTTTTGAGCTGCCCGCTCGCCGTTGTGACTCTGAATGCCGCCATTGCTTAGTTGTTAAGTGTCTGTTTTTATTTGCAAATTATGATGTTGTTTTTATTTGAAATGATGATGCTGTTTTAAATTTGTAACTTATGATTTATGAGATTTTAAACTGCTGGAAGCCGCCTTGAGCCAGCTTGCCTGGCAAGGCGGGGTATAAATATAAAAAATAAATAAATAAAAATTACCTTAAGGGAAAGATTCCCATAAACATAGGTAGGAGATCCTTGCTAATGCCCCACCTCTTGCTGAGGCCTGCCATTTAGCTAAATTCCCCCTGAAACTGAAGACAGCAATGCAGCCTCTTAAAATCTATGCTGGTGGGGGTAATAAGAAGCATGGCTGGCATCAGCAGCATGCTCTCCAACTGCCTCTTCCCCCTCCTCCTATTCCCTGCTCTGTGAAGTGTGATGTGCCTCTGTTTTTTTTTTGGGGGGGGGGGGATTGAAACTTTCACATTTTTCTGCAACTCCCTTCTCTGAACCTGGCCTTCTTCTCTAGATCTGTAAATCTGCATAGAGATCAGATTCAGCATTATATACGGGATAAGGGCAGGTCTGACTGCTACAGGAAAGTGCTGCTTAGGTTATCTTTTTGATATCGAAAGTTGCTATCAAGCATGCATTTGGCAGACAGGCAGGTTTTAGGAAAAGTTTCAGTAATTATTTAGTGTGCATATGCCTCCTTTCTAGCAATCATGTTTTTATCCCACCCTTCCTCCAAGGAACTCAAGGCAGCATACATGTGTCTCCTTTCCTCATGCTGAGTTGGAACCAGACAAACATTTCTGTGGGCACACCACCAAGGAACAGAATTTCAGGGTGCATTAGGCTTGCTTTGGGAAGGGAGATGCAGGATAACTGTATGATGGAAGCCTGCTGCATGACCTTGGGCCAGTCCCAAAACTCTAGGCCTAATCCATCTCACAGGGTTGTTGTGAGGATAAAATAGAGAAGGGGACAAATGATGTAATCCTGAAAAAGGTGGGATAAAAAAATAAAATAAACACTTGGCAGGATGCAGATTTTCTCAGCTATATGTCAACTAATTTTCCAGGTTATTAACTGTATGCCCCCTCCCCCATTAATTGAAGTGCAAAAAGCACTGAAGTAAAAGCTTATGGAATGAAGCTTTCTGAGAGAATGTTAATACTCCATGGGCATCATGATGATCTTGCCTTGCTTCTTGAGAGTTCCTGTACTGGACTGAATATTTGAGGAAGGGAAAGAAGATTGAAAGTCAAGAAAACCCACATTGGTACTTGTACCACACAGAGAAAGAAAGATAAAAGTAACATTTAACAGGGTTTGGAAAGTTCTGCTTTGGTCCCTTCTGGTAGACTCTACATTCAACTTGGCCTGTTGACTGCACCTTTATTCATTCCTTTCTCTTTCAGCTTCCTACCCTTATTACTTTGATCAAGGCAGCCCAAAGCCTCCTATGGCAATTAGATGTTTTCTAAAGTCCATGGGGTCCTGCTATAAAAAGAAAGAAAAGACCTTTGGAAACCCTAATTTAACAGCAGAGTCCATTTGCCAGATATCTTCACTTTAGCAATTATTGTTTACACCATCATGGGCAAGTCCCCATGGGCAATAATAATGCAAACATGATTTAAAAGGCAGGCATGAAGAAAAATACTAAAGATCTGATTTAATTAGGGTTTTTTTCTCCTGGAAGCACAACTTTAACTTGAGTGTAGCTTTAAATATCATCCCTATGTCCTTGATCATGATAATCAAATAGCCACCCTTTTTTTAGGTTGCATATATCTAAATATCTTTTGGTACACTCCATCTCTGTATAAATTATAATCAATCAAATTACTCCTCCATCTTAAGAGATGGATAAAGCTTTGAAAATTAAAATCATTAAATGTCTGGGGACTCAACAATAAAATAAACAAAAAAGAATGACTGTATACATTTTGTATTCTAGACCTTACATCCTGTTCATACAGGAATCACACCTTAGGTCTGATTTTGGTGCCAGTTCTCAAAACTTCTTGGTACCCAGTGCAATATCAAGCCCCGGGCTCATCCAAGGCTCAGGGTGTTGTCATTCTTATTGCTAAAATGATACCTTTTCAACTGCTAGACAAATACCAGGATGAAAGTGTAGATTCTTATTTATCAAAAGGACAATAAATGCTCACAAACTGACCTTAGCGTCAGTCTATGTGCCTAACACTGCACAGCGAAAAATTTTAGAAGACACTTTAGCTCAATTGTGTTCGTTTCATGAGTGGTATCTTATCTTAGATGGAGATCTGAATTACCTTGTAGTCTTAAACCTGGACAAGTCTGGCAAACAAACTAAGAAACAAAGACATAACAATTGTTCCAGAACTAAACTGCACAGTTTACTGACTTAATATGATCTCTGTGATGTGTGGCAATTCTCATGACAGCATGACAGCAATTATACCTATTTATCTGCCCAGTTTAACACCCACACTAGAATAGATTACATCCTTATACCTCAATCCCTGGTAGAGAATATAAGATTTTCTGACATAGGGATCACTATGTGGTCTGACTATGCCCCAGTGAATTGTACTCTAGCAGGTCTGGAGGGGAAACACCATGAGTACAACTGGACTTTTAATAAGTTTGTTTTATTACATGAATCATACAGGGAGGAGCTGTTCACAACAATTCAAAATTATTTGGCAGATAATGCGGCATGTGCTGTATCTCTTCCACTGAAATTAGAGGCACAAAGCAGTACTTAAAGGTAAATCAATCTCGTTAGCAGCCCACCTAAAAAGAGATAGGGAACAAAAATTGAGGTTGCTAGCTAGTAACATAAAACTTATTGAGGAGAAACATAAAAAGACAGGAAGTAAAAAGTTACATCAAAAACTCTTAGCTGAAAGAAATTTTTTAGAAGCACTTGAAACTACACGCAAACAAAAAAAACCCTGTTATATCTGAGACAACAAATGTGGCAAACCCCTCTAGGAACTTGAAAATACTCTCTTGGAGAGTAAAGGAGAAGAGAACAATTAGACAAATTCACTCCTTAAGAGATTACTTTGGTAACTTAGATACTGGAACAAATCAAATAGTTAAAATTCTTCTGGAATACTATAAAAACCTTTATGCATCAAAGTACATTGATACACAGTCTACTAATTACTATTTTCAATCCTCGATGTGTCTCAAAAATTATTGGAATCTCACAAAATTCTCTTAAACCAGGCAATAACTAAACAGGAAATCCAGGATACCATCAAACAATTAAAATCTAACACGGCACCAGAAAATGACAGATTTGGTCAAGAATTTTATAAATAATTTACTGTGGATCTAGCTGATTCACTGATTTATCTTAGAACACAAAGAAATGCCCTTTACCTGGTCAGAGGCCTACTTAATTTTAATTTTAAAAAATCAAAAAGACTTAACAGACCCATCCTCTTAAAGGCCAATAGTCCTTTAAAATGCAGGTGCTAAAGTATTTACAAAGCTCCTAGCAAATAGGTTAAAAATAATTATACCAGACTATGTTTGATTAGGCCAGACCAGTTTCATACCTCAGAAGTCTTTAGTAGGTAACATCCACCGGATGCTAAATATGATACAATACTGTAGAACTACTAAACTGGAAGCACTTTCACTGGCCTTAGACATTCAGAAAGCTTTTGATTCCTTGGATATTAATTACTTAAAATGACTATTAACTGAGATGAACTTTGGCGACAATTTTCTAAATGTGATTGAAACTATGCAACTCCCTTCACTAAAATAAAAGTAAATGAGGTTACATCTGATAATTTTTTTCTTCAAAGGGGTACCTGACATGGGTGCCCCCTTTTGCCCTTGCTATTTGCTCTGACTATGGAGCCATTGGCAGAGGCAATTGCAGTGCATTAAGGGGGTCAAATTCAGTGCATTAAGGGGGTCAAAACTGGTGACATGGAGCATAAGGTCAGTTTATATGCTGATGACCTTGTTCTCTATATAACAAAGCCAGAAGACTCTAACCCAGCTCTGCATGACACTCTATCTAAATTCACCTCAGTCTCAGGATTAAGTATAAATCAGAGTAAAATGGACCAGTTCCCAATTTGGCTTTATGATAACATCACCAAAATCTTGAAAACTAAATACCACTACCACTGGGCAACAGACTTATGGTGTTACTTGGGAGTTCAGATTCCCTTAGGCCTCTCCAAACTCTCTCAATACAGTTTTGGTGATGTAGTTCAGGAAATGAATACTTGTCTGAAAAAATGGCTTAACATGAATTTTTCTTGGACTGACAAAATTACTTTGATAAAAATGTTCATTCTTCATAAATTCCTATTTTTATTTGGAACCCTGCCCATAGAGATAGCCACAGCAACTCTCTGCTCCTCATAGAAATCAATAACTGACTTTTTCTGGTCCCACAAGAAGCACCGATATACAAATTGCCTCAGAAAGGGGGTTTGGATCTGCCGGATTTGACAGCATACTATGAGGCTTCAAACATAGCCAATGTGGTGCATGGGTTCATTGTCAATCCCCTGGACAGCTGGAGACAAATAGAAAGCTCATTCACAACTCCATGCTCCTTGGAGGAATATTTTTGGAACCTCCTCCAGCACAGACACAAAATACTCCAATAAATTTCTAGAGACCTCATTAAAAATATGGGACAGAAATCGAAAATATTTAATCCATGGAATATCTCATTTTTCAACACTTGAATAATTCGTGGTTTTCTCTGGGTAAAGAATTTCAGAGTTTTTCAAACTGGCGCAATGCTGGCATAACTCATATAATTGATTTATTAGACAAGGGGAAGATGTTGGATAAATTACACCTCGAAACTAAGCTAGGAGAACCGATCCCATGGTTCAGATATTTTCAAATTAGAAATATGGTAAATACGATTGACTTTAAAAAAAAATTAGACTGGCCTCTGAATTTGAAATTTTGCTGCAAAATAGTAAGTCCTCCACAGCAGGTTTGGTGTCAAAACTTTATAAAATATCGCAAGACAGCACACACCCAAAACAGCACACAGTTTAAAGTTATGACAAGTTTATTGTCAACATAGAATTTGACAAGAGGACTGGGAAAAAATCTGGAACACTCCCTGTTTCTTCTCTAAAAATTTCTATGTCAGATTTCATGCAATAAAAATGGTTACTCGCTGGCACTATTCCCCAAAACAATGATATAATATGAAGTAACTAATAACTTTAGCTGTTGGAAGAATTGTGGTCAAGACAGTGACTTCTTGCACTCTAGGTGGTCGTGTCCTAAGGTCAATACGTTCTGGGAACTCATACTAAAAGAAATTAGAACAATTACCAGTGAATCTCTCCCTTTCTTCCCAGAAACAGTACTGTTGAGATCATCGGTGTCAACTACGGGGGGGGGGGGGCTTGAGGGTTCAAGCCACCCCCAAAATTTTCCGGGGGGACTGAGCCCCCCCAGCAAAATGGAGTGCCCACTGCTGCGCCTCCCCACCGCACCTCCTCGGGCCCTTCCTAGGCCCGCACACTGCCACCTCCCCCCCCACCTGGCCACTCCTGCCTCCTTCCCTCTCTCCATCCCTCCCTCCATCCAGGGGTCAGCTGGGCAAATGCCCAGAGTGATGGCATCACCTGGAAGTAACGCTAACATGCTGGGCACATTGCCGGGGTGACGCTCTAGCAATCGCCCCGAAACTCTATGGCACCATAGAGTTTCAGGGCGATTGCCAGAGTGTCACCCTGGCAACGTGCCCAGCGTGATAGCATCACTTCCAGGTGACACCATCACACTGGGCATTTGCCCAACTGGCACCCGGACAGAGGGAGGGAGGCAGGAGTGGCCAGGTGTGTGTGGGGGCAGTGGCAATGACATGGTTCTGGTGTGTGCACACGCTTCACACGCGTGCATGCAAGAACCCCCCCCAGGGGATTTTAAAACTCCACGCCCCTGGTTGAGATGGTGGTCAGATGCCCCAACTCATGAAGTGAATGCAGAAAAAACTGCATTATTATTAGCAACGGCCAGATTGGTGTTAGCTGCACACTGGAAAAAAAACTCAGTGCCCTCCACACAAGCCTGGAGAACTCCGTTATGGGATTATTTTTTGCTGGGTAAATGTTGTGCATTTAGTTCTAGTGCTCAAATGGAACGTAGTCAGGAAAAAAATATTGATCTTTGGTTCCAAATAGTCTCTTATCTAGCTGTCACAAGTCAGGTGGGGTGTCACCTGCTACTGCCACCACTCTGGTTTTAGGATCCCTTGAGGAGGTCCAGAGCACGCTCCCAAGACCTTCAGACCTCCCTTATTTGGCCGAATAATATGCATGAGGACCAGGCAGAGTGAACAACAAATAAAAGGTTTATTTTTACAGGAGGTCAGCCCAATATGGGAAACAAACAAGGTGCAAGAACAATAAAATTAAGTGGGTGAAGAGAAAAGAAACCAAAGGCCCTAACACGACTAGACTCACAGTCCCGAGCTCACTGTCTCAGTTGGGCCTGCGTCTACTCACCCTTCCTCTCAGGGTAGGGGTCTCTCCCAGCAGCAGCCTTCCCTCTGGCCCTGCTCTCTTGGAAGAAAGAACAGCTCTTGTTCTGTACCAGCTCTTTTATTATAAGTCCCCTTTCTCTGTGATTGGATAAAACTGGCACCAAAACCTCTCGGGGACTTCTGGGAGTTGTAGGCCTGGCCTCCTCCCTCTGCTGCTCAGGCTCCCTGGGCCTGCTAGGCCTTTACTTGCACAGCCCAGATCATGACACTAACTAATAATGATATCCCTCCAAAAATATTTTTTTTATCACAAAGTGATTTATTTTTGATTTTCCTGTTGCATGCTATTAAAATGTTGCTATGTGTAACCAAGAATGTACACTATTGGCAAAGTCACCCTGTAAAGCTGTGACTGTTCAATGTTTGACCACATCTAGTCAGAATTCTGTTCTGTCTTCACTTGGTAAGAGTTTTTTTTAAAAAAACGTTATACTTTTGAACTTCTCTTTCACATTGTTATTAATCTCTGTTGGTTCTGAACTGGTTTCTATTTCCCCTGTTTTTTGGAAAATTTGGAAATAAAAATATTTTAAAAGATCAAATAGCCAAGGAAGTTATATTGTCAAGTTAAATATTTACTGCACAGGATTAATATCACTCAACCTAAAAGGCTTAATTTAGATAAGAGATTTCTATCTGGAGATGTCCTTCCTACACTCCTCTGCTTGATATTTTTGCAGGGTTAATAGATGAAATTGATGTTCCTATTAAGGAGCTTGTTTATATCCAGATTCTTGAAACAGGATATGACACTGAGATTAAATATGTACATTTTGGAAAATTGGGCATGTGCATTTGGGAATTAAATAAACCAAAATATTAACCAAATCCACACAATTCTTCGATATTTTGATTATACCTAATGAGATGGCTAAAAAATAACAGCACTCAGTAATCTCTAAAAACAATGGAAACAGCTTACGTTGTTTTCCTCTCCTCCATTTTATCCTCACAACAATGCTGTGAGCACGGCTATTTTTGGGCAGGAACGCACCGGAACGGAGTTCCGGCTGGCTCCTGAGTTGGCCACGCCTATAACCAAAACCTTTGGCATGTGTGGCTACAGAGCACGCTGCCCTCCACATGTTACACACAAGAGGAAAAGGTGTCTGGTTGGGGGGGGCATCTGGTTGGGGGGGTAGAAGACTAGAATGGCATTGCTGAAGTGCCTGGGATCTTTCCCCAGTTCTCTGCTTGGGGGGGGGGAGGTACAAAGGCAATGCTCTCTGCTGGGGGGGGAGACTACAAAGGCAATGCTGAAGGGAGGCAGGAGACTAGAAAGGCAGTGCCTTTCCCCATCTGTCTGGTGGGAGGGGTAGGAGACTAGAAAAGTGGTGCTGAAGGGAGGCAGGAAACTAGAAAGGCAGTGCCTTTCCCTGTCCGTCTGGTGGGGGGGGGTAGGAGACAAGAAAGGTGATGCTGAAGTGGGGCAGAGAAGCTTGGGGGGAGAGGCAAGCTTTCATGCCTGTCCTATACTTTCCCATGCTAATGAGTTGTGCTCTTGGGGGTATGGCCTAGTATGCTAATATGTTTCTGCTGTTGGGTGTGGCCTAGTATGCTAATGAGTTCCTGCTGGGCTTTTTCTACAAAAATAGCCCTGCCTGTGAGGTACATTACATTGAGACTGTTCTAGCAGACCAAGGTCACCCAGGGGAGCTTCCATGGCAGAGTGGGGATTCAAACCTGGATCTCCCAGATCTTAATCTGATACTCTAAATATTGTAACCAATAGGTGAAATATAAATATTGTATTGAAATATCAATATAAATATTGTAACCAATAAGTGAAAAAACAGTTATAAGGGTAGGTTAAAAGAGGGCAAACATACAGGGCAAAAACTTCTAGGAAAGAAGCTGCCTAGAATCTTATATTCTAATAGTGAACTCAGGATATCTTTGGATACTTAAATCTAGTGACTGGAGCTGTGAATGGGCAAGACAGAACTTTCTACAAATTTGAAAAGGGCCCAAGTTTGCTGAAAAATATGAAATCTAAACTACAGCAACAGGGGTGCTAAAAAAAGCCAAAAATGATGAAAGGAAGGCCTGTAGCTTCAAGCAACAGATTCCTTCAGTGGCTGATGCTTGGCAACCACAGAGTCCCAAGGCTTGGTTCTGTCAGTAAAAGGCAGGGGGAGAGGGCAGCGCCCTTTCTAGGCCTATTTTGGCCTTTGAGGGAGGGGATCTTGTTAGGATTGCCACTGCCAGGTTGGGAAATTCCAGGAGATTTTGTAATGGAGTCTGAAGAGAACAGGTTTGGGGAGTGTAGAGGCTTCAGCTGAATATAATGCCACAGAGCCCCCCACCCCTCCTTTCAAAGCAGTCATTTTCTCCAGATTTCCAGGGAACATATTTCGGTTATCTGGAGTTCAGTTTTAATTCTGGGAGATCACTGGGTCTTATCCGGAGATTGGCAATCCTAGACCCAGAAGCAACCTCTGGGTGACTTGATACCATCCAGCTTGCATGACTGAACTAGGCCTAACTGCTTATTACTGTTCAACAGCAGCCACTCTAAGAAAGCCAGTGTGGTGTAGCAGTTAGAGCTTCATTGTAGGGTCTGGGAGACCCAGGTTCAAATCCCTATCTTGCTGTGGAAACTCGCTGGGTGATTTTGGACCAGTCACATACTTTCAGCCTAACCTACCTCAAAGCGTTGGTATGCAGATAAAAAGAAGGAGAAAAGGATAATGTAAATTGCTTTGGTCTCCACTGTGGACAAAAGTGGGTTATAAATGAAGTAATATAGCTGAAGTTGGGAGGCAGATGAAAGGTAGAGTGGTGAATGGCTGGGAAGGAGAGAATGGGGTAGGAAAAGGGGAGAGGATAGGAGGCAGAAAGGAGGCTTGAAAGGGGGAATAGTGCGGAGGGGAACACACGGGAAAGTGAGGTGCCACCTCAGAAGTCCTTGAGGGTTTCTAACCATACAAGTGGGCCTGGCCCAGTGGCCAGCACCATACAACTGGGCCATAATTTTCCTAGGTAGAGGTTTCTGGGGTGGGGGAAGCTGAAGACAGAGTGTCAGGGTTAGATAAAGATAGATTGGCTGTTGGGTGGAAAGGAG
This sequence comes from Lepidodactylus listeri, assembly GCA_029233225.1. Lineage (NCBI taxonomy): Eukaryota > Metazoa > Chordata > Lepidosauria > Squamata > Gekkonidae > Lepidodactylus > Lepidodactylus listeri. The sequence continues at coordinate 103,926,396 of JARCFY010000008.1, forward strand.
ACAGGGTTGCCAATTCCAGGAGCACACAGCACAGCCAGTGGGAGAGCTGGAAAGTGCCACTATGCTGGGCCTTTAAATACATAGGACGACTCAGTCAGTTTATTTAACAAAACACTCGAATTTGTGGTGCATGTTATCTATAGAGGCGGAAAACTATTTTCATTATAACCACATGCCAGCTCAAAAAGTAGCAAGCTGGTAATTTATCAAGACACTTTTCAGAGCCTCGCTGTTTAAGAGATGCACAAAATGTTTATTATTTTCTTTAACTTGTCAGCTTGAAGGTTAAACAGAAGTCAAGTTCAACCGAACAACAGAAAGTAAAACTGAAGCAGCAGCATTGGGGGTGGGTGGGGGGGGGAGATGCATCTCTTGCTGGAAGAGGCAATTTAATCACATTTGTTCAACAAAAAAAATCAGCATAAGATATTTTGATAACTGACACAAAGTATTCAGAATATTCAGCATCAGCACCGTGGCTTTTTTTTATATAGTAAAAGAAATACTCGATAAAATGTTGAGGTCGTACGTTTTCCACAATCTCAGAAACGTATAAAACCCTCATGAAACCACTGCTGAGAAGACCATAAACCACTTGCGGTGCATCAAGCATAAAATACAGACATGAGTAGAATGCAGTATGTTTCCCCCCCCCCCCCCACATACTAGAAAGCCCTCTCCACACGGCCTCTGGGGCCACAGCCATGGCAGCCAATACATGCTGGATCCCCATCATTTACTGCAGTTATCAGAGCAATGCTAAGCAAAGTGACACGCTTCTGAGTCATTTGAAGCCAGTGGGCTTTGATGAGTTTAATGCTGTTTAGGATTGCACTATATACCAATCATGTGATTCAGATGTTATTCGTTTACTGACAGCACACTTTTACGCAGAGCTACTCCAAGCCGGAGAAACTCTACATAACATTGCACTGTTGAGCTCCCCTTTGTGTGTTGCTAGACTCCACTGGAGTTCAACCTTTTCACATTATTCTCCCCAGGGGTCATTTCGTAGAAAAAGAGGTGCAGGAGCTCATTAGCATAACTCATTTGCATAACTCATTTGTATATACCACACCCCCTAACATGCTGGAAGTGCGTCAGAAGGCAACACCCACCCCTCAAGCTCCACTCCACAGGTGAGTGAAACTGACCTGCTCTTCCTCCGTTCCCTTCCCCATCCAATACTTTGTGCAATAAAAATAAGCGTAAAGAACACACCCTCATTCTCTTCCTGCTCCCTTGAAACCACCAGGTTTCAAGTAGACTTGAGATACCCAGGACATGTGCACCACCCATCCCTTCCCCTTCCCCTCCCCACAACAAGACACCCTGTGAGGTAGGTGGGGCTGAGAGAGGTCTTTTGAGAACTGCTCATGAGAGAACAGCTCTGAGAGAACTTGTGACTGGCCCAAGGTCACACCAGCAGCTGCATGTGGAGGAGTGGGGAATCAAACCTGATTCTCCCAGATTAGAGTCCAACTCCTGACCACTACATCAAACTGATGGGGTGGAAGCTGCTGAAGGATTGGTGAAATTTCTCCAGTACTTATGTGCCATGTGCCCAGATAAAAAATGGTATACTTAGAAAATTTATATGCCACCTTGAGCAAGTCTCTGGAAAAGCAGCACACAGTCATAAAAGGAACAATGATAAAATTATCAATATTAAAACAAAACATTAAAAAAAATAAAGACCCTAGCAGGGCTTTCCCCGGGGCGCTGAGCCTCTGCACTGCTCAGGGAAGCCGAGGAGGGGGCGGGGCTTGGTCATGTGCCCGCCCCCTGGGCTCCTCACTCCCGGAGCTGCGCTCCTGTGCGCTCCCGCTCCAACGGACCCCTGGTTGCTGGACTCCACTGGAGTTCAACCTTTTCACATTATTCTCTCAAATAATATGTTAGCCCTTTCTAAGATGCTGCTTTTCCCAGTGCTTGTGCAGCCTGAAAGTCATGCATTGTTCGGTTGTTTCCTACAGAGATTTTTCTTCTGTTATTTTAGCATCCAGCACCTTTGAATGCAATAACTCCAGCTTTGAAAACTGTTTCACCAGATCTTCTTGGATTTCATTGCATTGTTTATGCAAGTACATTGACAGCTAAATAAACCTCTCACAACAGTGTTACCAGCACCTCAATCTGCCAGTCTGAATCAGGAGTGATATTGATCTAAAATGTTCATGTAAATATACACAAGTCTTGTTGACTGTATTTTCTTCTCCCCAAAATATATGGCTCTGTCCGTGGTGGGCAGATTGCATTTAGGGTAGCTTGCCTAGAACCAAACTTTGACACCTTTGCTTGCATGCCTCATGAGTTTTGGAAGAGTGAAGCACCTGTTTAGGGGGTGTCATACTCAGTCTGCGTAGTGGCCCTTTGTGATCCCACCCTATCGTCCCAGGAGGAACGCAGATAGGCAACTGTCCTTGGGTTGTCGCCTGGAGCCTCAGACCGAGGCCTGTCCCTTTGGGTTTTGTCACTCGCAGCAGGAAACAGGGACCCCCACAGAGTTCTGACTGCAGGGTTCCCTCTCTCTCACACATACCGCTGCCGGACTCTCACCAATCTGACTTCTTCCCTGGCTCTGGTTCTTTTCCCCCTTTTATTCCCACTAGCCACCAGTGCTCCACCATTTTGCCTGCCCCTCAACCCTGGGTGGCTCCAGGGTTTGTCTCTCTCCCTCCCCTGCCTGCCATTGGACCCATCCTGTGGTTGAGGGCTCTCCAGGGTGTGGTTCCACAGCAGCATCTACGTTCTCAGCCTCATGTTCTCTGCACTCTCCCCCAGTGAGGTGGGCCCCTTGTCTTCCTGTCTCTGGTGGTGCTTCAAGGAAGAGGACCCTCTGGTCTCTTCAGTTCCTGGATGTCTCATGAGTTCAGCGGGCATGTTTGAGCAACTCTAAAGATAGCAGGCCGGGTTCTGGTGGCATCCTCATTTGCCAAGTGCCAGCAGGTAGGTGTGGGGCTTGTTCAGGTCATGCCTCCAGGTTTGCTATCCCCAGCTGTTTCCTCAGGGTTCCCAGGTGGGGAGCTTGTGCCTCTCCTGGGCTCTCCCGAGGTGGCTGGCTTCTGAATTGGCAGGTGGCAGTGGCCTTGTGCTTCTCCACCCCGCCAGGTGTGGTGAATTGAGAGATGTCAAACTGGGCTGGGGCCCCTGTGTTGGTGGGGGAGTCCACTTCTTCCTGTGGGAGTCTTGCCATAGACCCCTTGCCCTGGCTTGCGGCAGGACACCCCCCCCCCCGCCAGGCTGGTGGCTGGGAGTAGGGTCTGGTGGATCATGGAGCTGGGATAAAAAAATCAGTATTAAAGTGAGTTTGCCCTGCTCGGTGTCCAATGGTGAACCTGAAAGGAAGCCTTCTTTCAATGACCTTCCTCCTATCATGGTGAATGGCAGGTTGGATGCTGTGCCTTCCGAGGCTTGCAGGGAGGACTCCCATCCGATGTCACATTCCATCATGGGACTGTCCCGGTGGAAGCGGCCCATCTGGCCACAGGTGTAGCAAGGGCCTAGCTCTGGTGGGTGGCTGCCCAGAGTTCTGTCACTCACCTTGGATTGTGGGTCTCGTGGTTTGCAGAGCTTCAGGGAGTGGGGCTGTCCTGATCCCACCCTAGGTTGGAAAGGAATGTGGGTCCGACCTCCTTGCTCCCCCCTTTGGCCCCTCTTGGCGGCCCCTTTAGGGCTGGCTGGCCCAGGATATCCGAGTTTAGGACCTTCCCGAGATGCTGTGGTCCCTTCAGCTGTCATGAAGTTCTCCCACACTTCTCCTCCCTCAGAGTCTGAGGCCACCAACAGGCCACCCAGTGCTGGACCTGAGGGGGCAAGATGTGCAGGAGTTGCTCTAACACGACCTGTTCCACCACCTGCTTGGCCTCATCTGACTTGGGTTGCAGCCACCGGGTTGCGGCATTCTTCCACGGTTGCCAGGACTGCCTGGGGTCATTCCCTCACCTGCCCAGCAATGCTTTGGAACTTCAGTTGGGCGGTTTCAGATGTCACCAACAAGTGGTCCAAGATGATGGCCTTCACTTTGGAGTACTCCACCATGTCTTCTTTGGCCAAGGCTTTCACCACTGCTTGTGCCTCCCTGGTCAGGTAAGGCCCCAAGATAAATGGCCACTGGGCCAGGGGCCATCGAGCCACCTCAGCCACACTGTTGAAGGTCTCCAGGAAGGCTTCTATATCATTGTCTGGGCCCAGTTTCATCAGTAGGATCCAGGAGCCCTGGTTCGGCCAACCCTCATCCTGTCAAGGATTGCCTCCCCCTGGCCTGGCAGCCAGGGTCTGCTGTAGGTCATGGACCAAGGCAGCCTGTGCCACTTGCTGTTGCTGGATAACATCCCTCAGCAGCTGAGAATTGTGTTCACTGAGCCACTGCCCAAACTGCACAAGGTCCATGTCAGGGTGACCTTGCACCTGTAGTGGGGGTTGAAACACCATTGAAGTCTGACTATCACTTGAGATGGAACTGGCTGCTTCCTTCAACGATGACTCCACATTCTGATCCAGTGCAGAGCGACCCCAAGTCTGGAGTGGCGTCCACCTGGGTGGGGTAGGGAGGCATAGCGGAAAGCAGCTTAGTGGAGCCACACTGCCTGCATTCTCCACCACCTTGTTGTGCTTGGTCCACATAGTGGCCCTTTGTGATCCCATCCTATCCTCCCAGGAGGAATGCAGATGGGCAACAGTCCACGGGTTGTCGCCTGGAGCCTCAGACTGGGGCCTGTCCCTTTGGGTTTCACTGCCTGCAGCAGGAAACAGGGACCCTCACAGAGTTCTGACCACAGGGTTCCCGTTCTTTTGGACACTGCTGCCGGATCATCATCAATCTGACTTCCTCCCTGGTTCTGGCTCTTTCCCCCCTTTTATTTCCCATTGCCCACCAGTGCTCTGCCCTTTTGCTCCACCCCTCAACCCTGGGTGTCTTCGGGGTTTGTCTCTCTCCCTCCCCCGCCTGCTATTGGACCCATAGGCCCCTCTCTTCCTTCCATGGCACCGTGGTCGAGGGCTCTCCAGGGTGTGGTCCTGAGTTGGTGCCCATGTTCTTAGCTTCACTCTCCCCCAGTGAAGCGTGCCCCTCATCTTCCTGTCTCTGGTGGTGCTTCAAGGGCAGGGCCCCTGTGGTGGCGACTGGGTGCACCTCCCTGGCTTCTTCAGTTCCCAGATGTCTTGTGAGTTCAGCGGGGCACATTTGGGCAGCTCTGCAGATGGCAGGCTGGGTTCTGGTGGCGTCCTCATTTTCCACATGCCAACAGGTAGGTGTAGGGCATGTTCGAGCCCACCTCCAGGTTTGCCATTCCCAGCTATTTCCTCAGGATTCCCGGGTGGGGAACTTGTGCCTCCCTCCATGCTTCCCCTCCAAGGCTCTCCTGAGGTGGCTGGCTTATGGATTGGCTGGTTGCAGCGGCCTCAAACTTCTCCACCCCACCAAGTGAGGTGGATTGGGAGTCATCAAACCGGGTTGAGGCCCCTGTGTTGGTGGGGGAGTCCACTTCTTCCTCGGGGAACTCCACCATAGATTCCTTGCCCTGGCTCATGGCAGGACAAGGGGGTACCAGATCACCCCTTTATATCTCAGGGCAATAGTCCAAATAATTTCACACAAAAAAATCCTCCCATTCTCTACCTGGCCAGACAAGGGGAAAGATATGGGTTCTAGGGTAGGTAACTGAAATAAGGACAGGCTGATGTTGACTCTTAACATCAGAACTGAAGCTTTTGATGCAGGAAGCTTTCCAAAACTACTACAAGCTGGGCTCAAGAGCTATTGAATCCACTGTGGTTGGGAATTAAAGGTTATATGGGAAATGCTGGTCCCACCCCTTCCTGCAGGGGGAGTTAAGTACCCAGTCCTGCAAGGATTGAGCAGCAGTGTGACGTAGCAAAGCCACCAGCTTTACTAGCATCACATCAAAAAAGATATACAGTCGTCCCAGTGGAATATTTATTCCAGATGGAAATCCCAAGCCATCAGAGGCCATTTACCCTGTCCAGGTGGTAAACCCTCCCAACAGCAGTAATAGCAGGGCGATATAAGAAGATTCCTTTGAATGAAAGACTATGCCTTTGTGGCAGTTGTGAGATAGAAACAACAGAACATGTCCTCCTCCACTGCCCTTTTTATCAAAAGAACCATTCAAAGTATATTTCCCCCATGCTCAACAGAAATCCTGGGTATTCAAATCCGGGATATGTTAAATTGCTGTTTCTGGGAGAAAATCCTCAGGTGACTGCACACTTTGTGAAATTCTGCTAGCAGCCTGCAAACCTCAACAGAACATCCAAGAAAATAAGTAAACATAAAGTATGACGTGTCTTATAAATTTTAAGTCTTAAAAGGTAATTCTCCTTTATTTTATTTTATCTTTTTGTCAAGAACCTTGAGTATTTCTATGCGCTACTGAAATATTATTTATAATAATAAACACAGAGAGGCAGGGCACTTGTTAAAAGCAGACTAGCAGAGCACATTCTCTCCTGATTGTGATTTCTCTCCCCTACTGGGGGTTTGGGGGGGGAGGTTTGGCGGAATCAGGGAAGTGAGCAATCCCATTTCTCTGCTCATGTCAAACAGAGGGGCTTAGCTAAGAGGTTCTTTGGCTAAGGATCCACATTTTAATTGTGATTCCTCTCCTTTGCTGGGATTTGGGGCTGTTAACGTGGACTCAGCCTATTTATAGCATTCTGATCCCACAGAGCAGAATGGGAACTCTGTTATTGGCAGCCCACAGTGCCTGTTAAGCTTTGGAGGGCTCCTATTGGTGTTTCCAAGGCTGGAGAATTCTGCCCCCCCCCATTGCCTTGGAGTTTTGCAAACAGTTTAAATGAGCCACAAATACCACTAAAGTTCATGAAAGGTGCCCTTCACCAACATCTCTTCGTGAACCACAAAACCAGCCAAAATTTGTGATGAACTTAATTTTGTGTGTCGGTTTCTGTCCATTCCTAAACATAGGACTTAATTAAATTCGTCTTTTGATATAATCAACTATAGGGTGCAAGACCCAGATCTAATTAACTTTTATGAATGCACTGATTCAACATGCCTGCTGCTCGTCTAAAATACACATGATACGTAAAAGTCATATTGCAAAAATACCAGCTCAAGGATGACTTTCAGAGTTCAGTGAGTGCAAATAAAAATCCAGTTTATCTAGTATAAAATGTTTTGGTTGTGCTTTCCTGCTCCTGTCTGTCAAGTATTTTATAGAGGTGTGCAGTCACCCAAAGCCTGTATTGTGGTATAGATAGAGTGTCAGATTGGAAGACCCACATTCAAGCACCATTCTGTCATGAAGCTCACTGGGGGACCTCAGGCCAATTGCCCAGGCCAAAGATTTGTTGTAACACACCAGGACCCCTCTTATAAATCCCTTTGGAAATGGTACTTGACACAAAGTAAAGTTCAAACAGAAAGGCTGATTTTATTGAACAGGCACAGTTGGATCAGAAATAGGGCAGGGGATGAGAAGTTAAGGTAACTGTTGTTGATTATACAAATTAGAATATTTTGAACAGGGAACAGAGTATAAGTGAAGTGTATATTCTTAGGCTGAACACAGACTCAGGAAGCGGAGCGGGAGAGCTCCGCTTGTGAAGCGGGGGAAGGGAGCCCATTCAAACAGCCACAGCTGTTCCCTGGCTCCCTTCCGTACTTACCTGCTTCCCTGCCACTTTTCTGCCGCTTTAGAAGGACACCGGCAGAAACCTGGCAGTGTGGACCGGAAGAAGCGGGAGTCAAGCAAAGGTGGCAGTGTGAATGCACCCATGACACCCATGCCCCAATACAGGAGGTGGGGAGATTTTAAATTTCTAGACTGCTGATGTGGCCATACGCCTATGTACATAGGCGCACATGCGCATATTGCCAAAACGGCCCCGCCATGAGCTGCGGAGGCTAGCCCACCCGGGGCCCACTCCATGGCAGTCTGAACACTCCCTAACGGCATGCTCCCACAATACACTGGCCAATGTAAATGGCCAGCCCTGGAGCACTTTCCCCCACAGTTTTTGGCCCCGGTTTCCTCCCGCTTCAGATTACCAGTCTGTCCTCAGCCTTAGAGACTCAGTTCTTGACTATGAGAGGTTTGTTTGTCTTGGAGATTTCTTTCAGCAACAGTGTGTCTTAAGAAAGTTTCATAAAACTATATTAGTTGCCTAGAAGTTAATACTTCCTGTGTTTGAGTACTTCCCTTGTGGGATCATAGCTTTCTCTTTCTTACTCTTGAGGAGTCCAAGACCATCTTCCTTTTCACACAAACTTGGGGTCCCTTCTGAGTTGAACCGTCTGAACAGCTGTACAAGAAATATCCTCCTCTTTCTAGGAGCGACAGTCCTTTTCTGTTTGGCTAGACTGGCAGTTTTCACCCTACTGTCCAGCAATGTTTCCCCCTAAGCTGTCGAAACTTGTGAGCAAAAAATCTACTGTGTGAGCGAGCTTGCATTTTGTTGTGAGTGAGCCTACATTTGACTATTGCATAAATTGGTTGAGTCTTGCTGAGACTCAACAAGGACATGCCACATAGCCTACGTTTCTTAGCTGGAAGCCTAGGAAATATTGTTTGACTGCAAGTCTCCATGGCCCAGAGTATCTTATGCACTGCAGCAGTATCTCTCAGCATCACATACTCTCTACAAATGCCCACTGGATCCAGCACTTGTACCTTCATTTCTGCTTGACATTTGCCTTCTGTGGCATTACAGCTAAGAAAGCAATCTACAAAGATTTAGGGATTCAGAAGAGTAATCAAAGTTATGAAATAATTAGAAAGACCTATATGGGAACTGACAAAATATTTAGGGCATCATTGTAGCTAAAAATAATAGAAAACCATTCAATAATAAAAAAAAAAGGCTTGAATGGACCATCCAATGCATTGGCTAGGAATATAATAAATTCCAAGACTGAGGAGGAGGGGTTTTCACTGAAGCCTGTAAAAATACTCTAGATCCTTTAATCTACAAAGCCATAATGCAAGCTGATGAAAGGCTTGTACCACGAAACTCAGAAGAGAAGTCATTTGAGTTAGCAGCAATAAACAGGCCTTGTACATTCAAAACCTTGCACAGCAAATATCTAAAACTTAACAGAAACGATACAGATGAGGGATTATGTATTCACTGGTGAAGCCTGGATATCTGACAGTCTTAAAAAGCATACCACCAGAATTTCAAAAATCAGATCTGTCAAATGCAGAGAGGTTAGAAACCGTCAATCACGAAATTGCTGGATATCATGGACTATCACATTCTTGTTATTTTACAAGGTACAAGAATTACATAGGTATCTTAGCGATAACGCGCCTAACTGGCCACTAAGCTTGCTACGTATTACAAACACATGCCCAAGCCAGTCTTAAAGAATTCTACCATCAGCTAGAGCAAGTCTAACAATAATAGTATTTACAAGTAGGGTACCCAAGAGGGCTCACCAAAGAAAACTCCATCTCCCCCATCAGTCTCCCTGATCCCCGCTCCCTCCCCACCAGAGCCCCCACAACTCTGCTCTGTTGAAAGGCCAGTAGGGGGGGGGGGACAAGACACACCTGCGGAGCATCTTGGATTACACTGCTCCTCCTGATGCTGAGAATTCTGGAACATGTCGTCTGTAATTACTGCACGGTTACATGGAATGGCATCTCTTTCCTGCTCCCCTTTCTTCTAACACACATGCACACATGTATCTGGGTGTGTGTGTGTGTGTGTGTGAGAGAGAGAGAGAGAGAGAGAACACAGAAACAGCTGTTCTTATATTTCGGTGGCTGGAGCTTGCATTTGGTGGCTGGGAGGAGGGGGGGAAGGGGCTGCAGAAAATTATGTCAAGCCAGAAAGACCGGGCTGGAGGCACAGCATCAGAGGCAACTTTTCCACCGCTCCGCCCCTCCTCCTTAAGTTTTAGTTTTCTTTTTCTTTGTGCCCCCAACCTGCCATCTTAGGCTTCAATACACATCCACCTCCATCAGATTACACAGCCAGCCACTGTCTTGTGCCATTCTCGCTTTCTCTATGCTTTTTAAAAGTGCATTCCTTTCTAGCAAAGGGAGAAATCAGGTGTTGATTCCTTTCATATATTTCTCTGCCACCCCCTCCCCACACATACCCACCTGAAATCTCCCTCCCCGCCATGATCTGGAGAAATTCATCAGGCAACTCTCTAAAAAGGTTGGGAGAGAGAACAGGGAGGAGGGAGGGGAGGGGTTAAGAGAAATGCAATCTGTATTATGCCGCAAAAGAGGGGCAAAGCAGCACTTTTATATTTACACATTTTACTTTAAAAAAAAAAGGTTAGTTGAGATGAAGTCTTTTTTTAAAAGCGAGAGCCTTGCATGGTCGTTTGCTTGGGGAGTGGCTTGAGGGTGGGGTGGTGGGGGCTAGGAGAAGGGTTATAGACAGAGGCTGCAACAAGGAGGGAGTAGAAAAGGAGCAGGGCTGAGGCCGGGTCACTCTCAACTATGCCACAGCTGCCCTACAACTGCACAACACATCTGTACAATCCAGGACTGAGGACAGACTAGCAATCTGCTGCGCCTCCGCGGCGCGGCAGAACAAGGAGGGGGGGTATTGCCCCTGCTGCGCAGCATTGGCACTCCGCCGCAAGGAAGCCTCCCACAGCGTCCAGACTGCAGGCGGCTTCTGGCGGTGTCCGAACGCCGTGCGGCTCCTCCGCCCGGCACGCATTCACACCCGCCGGAAGTGGGTAGAACTTGCGCCGCAGCAGCTGGGGCACCACTTTGAAGTGGTGCCCGGCTGCTGCAGGAAGAGCGCGGCATCGGATGCGATGCGTCCGGGCCGCCTCCTCCGGGCAGATGCGGCCGTCTGAACGGCCGCTCTGCCTCTGCTTTTAAAGCGGAGGCAGAGCGGGCCAGACTGCCAGTCTGTCCTTGGCCCAGGGCAGCTAGGCACCCATGCTCAAACACACCTACTCACACAGCAGGGTCTCGGAGGTGAGTCCGAGTCTCACCATCACTTTCTTCCCTGGCTTGCCTTGACCTCTGCCTTGCCAGAGCTGAGTAAGAGAGGAGCGCCTAGCTTCCTGGCAAGACCACTCAGAAACCAAAAGGCAAAAGCAAAAAAAATATTTTGCCTTTCTTTTCTTTTTAAAAAATAAAGCCTTTGAAGAAACAAAGAGTGAGAAAACAGGAAGAATCCAAAGAGGACGCTGGAGAGAAGATTTTTGGGGGGGGGGGGGAAGGCTGGATGGAATCAAACTTTGGCAAAGGACAGCGGGACAGAAGCCACATTTTCGCCTCAGCTTTTTGGGCACTGCAAATAGTAAGAAGGCCGATTAGAAAATATATATATTTTTTAATTCGTAGCTTTTTCTACTCCTCTTTCTCTCTCTCTCTGTCTACACACACACACACTCCACCTTTCTTTCTGCTTTGGTGTTTGAAATAAAAGGGAAGGGGGGCAGCCACAGGACAGAGGGAACTCACCCTGTTCTCCTTGGATTTCCACATTTGCAACACAAGAGCTCACTGGAAGAAGCCAGCTGGCCAGCCTCCCCAAAGCAGATCTACTTGCAATACTGCCATCTCCTTTTGCCCCTTCGCTCTTCCATCACCTTCCTGCACAAATAGATGCCAAAGTCTGGAGGTCTGAGAGGGGGCTTTTCTGCCTGCATTTTTTCCCTATTCTTTCCAAAGCAGACATAGGAAAAAACAGCCATCGGTAGAAGCAACTCAAGTCTTCGTGCTCTTGCTCGCAGTTTGCCTCGCCCTTCAGCTTGTCCAGTCGCCACTTAACTCCTCCTTAAAGGCACCACATTCTCTTTGTTCATATTGGGCTCACCTGCCCTCCCTCCACTCGCCTGCTGGCCACGGCCAAGAGGAAGAGGAAGAGGAGGAGGGTGGGACGGAGGAGAGCCTGCACTGAGGCAAATATCCATGCAGTGGGTGCAAAGAAACTGGTGCACCCAGTGCACGTGGTACAACCCAATGGGAACACTGCTGCCCAGCCTCTTCTGTCAAACCTAAATCCCAGTTCTGGAGACTGTGAATAAATGGAATTCAGCTAGGTCTGACACAGTAAGGGCAAGGAGTTGTGTCCCTTCACTTCCCGAGTGAACTTGCCAAGCCAAAGTCCAAATGACAAGTGACTCCGTCTGACAAGACTTTTAAAAAACTCTCCTCAGCTAGGACTGACCAATCAAAGAGAAGGGGGTGCATGCAAGCCTGTCAATCAAACTGTGCTTTGTAGTGAGGCATTAACCCCTAATCTCCCAGCTTTCTGCTCCATCCATGAACCACCTTGAACTTCTTTGAAAATTCATGAAAGTACATAATGGTAGATTCGACATGAACTTTTGTTTGCGAACCATGAATAGGGCATGGTTCAGTTCATGTTCATCCCTACCCTGTGTAACTAACACTGTTGCTTATGCTTTGCAAGAAGAACAAGATGTTCAATTAGTTCTAATATACTATAATAAAACTACCAAAGCAATAGAAATATGCAACAATGATTGAATGCAACAATGATTCAGAACTATCTTGTCAAAAGAACATGTCTACATTTGCTGGTAAATAAGTGTCAGTTATCTATGATCTCCAAACATATTTGCAAAAACAGAGCCTCCGGTTTCACCCATATGTATCATGGATATGTAGGATATTGAAAAATTAATATTTTTAACTTAGGAAGTGGTAAGTCACAAGGTATAGAACAACTCTGGAAAAATCTGTCTGCATAAAATTTTACCCTGACAAGAGAAGTGGCATTCAGGGAACAGATGCTGCAACCTATTATTCCAATTTCAGCATGGTGTCTCCTTGCTCACACAACTCATGGTAGTCATTTGGACATTCAGAGACCACAGCAAGGTTCAATGAAGACATATAAACATACGCAACAAGTTTTCCAGTATAAAAGGACAATTTAAACCCAAACGAAACTTAAGCGACTTCATCTGTAAAAATGAACTTCAGAGGAACCTATGGAAAGCTTAGTTTTTACCCACTGAATAGGTAAACTCCAGCCAATGAACAGACATGCAGAAGTTGAACAAGCACTGATACATTTAATTCTGTGCAATCAGTAGGCTCCGGTCACTATTATCCCATAACACAAATAATAAAGGTGTTATATATCAAATATGTTAACAGTGATCAACTCATAGGCGTCAACTACAGGGGGGCTCGAGGGCTCGAGCCACCCTCGAAATTTCCCAGGGGGGACTGAGCCCCCCTGGGAAAACAGTGCACCCTCCGCCGTGCCTCCCTTGGCCCTTCCTAGGGCCGCCGCCGCCGTCTCTCTCCCTCCCCGCCTGGCCACTCCAACCCTCCCTCCGTCCATCCAGGGGCCAGCTAAGCAAATGCCCAGCTGGCCCCTGGATGGATGAAGGGACGGAAGCAGGAGTGGTCAGGCAGGGGGGGGAGGCGGCGGGGACATGGTCCCTGCAGGCGCGCGCACAGAAGAACACAACCCCCGGGAGTTTTTAAACTCTATGCCCCTGGATCAACTGATCCTAAAACTTGCACCCATAATCAGGTGCTTAGGATGGGCCAGATTAAATGCAGTGTAGCATCACATATCACAATTTTCCACTCCGTTATAATCTGGGAGCATCAGTCTATACTCCTGAATGGGGCTGTGGGTTTGTTAAAGCCAGCAGCACCGCTGAACTTAATGGCTGCGAGGGACATGAGTGCTTGTGAGAAGGGAATGTAAAGGAGGGGGGGTACTGGTTCCCCGGCAGTCAGCTGAGAGACACAGATGCTTAGGATGGTTTCCCATTAAACCCCTCTTGGTCACAGGCTTGTTCTGGTTCTTGTGAAAGCTCAATACCATCCTCAATTTGCTTCTTTATAAAAGACTGGGAGGTGTTCAAGGAGGGCAGGTTCTGCCTCTCACTCTATCGAAGAATTGGAGGAGAACAGAGAAGAGGACTGGGGCATAGCTTGGAGTGCCCTCCTCTCCAAGAGACAGCCACAGGAGGCTGTGTGGCCAAAAGGTGCCTGAGAGAAATGAGACAAGATTGGAGCAGGCGGGAATGGGGAGATGGCTGCTAGATGCTGTCTTCTGACCACTCCTGACAATTATACACTGTTGATACAGTATATCAGCACAAGTGTGTTTTATGTGTGTGGGGGGGTTATAATACATTTTGAACATACGCAATGTCCTTATACTTATCAGGGCTTAGCAAAGATCAGAACTGACAAACACCATGTCGGCTTGGTCAGGACAGCTAAGAGAATCCATCACCATTTCAAAAGAGAGTCAGGATTTCAAAGCTAAAATGGGGGTAGGAGCTAGCTCATAAGTGAAGTGAAAGCATATTTAGCATTGAAAAAGAAGGCAAAAAAAACAGAATGGAAGACCAAGGATGGAGAAAGAAGATACAGCTCAAGCCCAGTTCACGCCCAGTTCACACTACCAGTGGCCATCACAGGCACAGGGCAAAGGCATTACACTTCCTCTTCAGGGCTCGTAAAAGCATGTGGACCACACTGGCACAACATTGTATGAGTCAACCCTACATGTGCTTCATATATGTAAATGTGGTTAGTAGTATGTTGACGTAGGGCCACTGAATCCATTGCTGTTCACCATGACTGGGAGCAATGCACCCGTGGCCTATGGTCCTATACACTGGAGATGTCAAGATTTTGACACATGCATGCAAAGCATATGATCTATCACTGAATGACAGGCTCTCTGAATAATGTTATGGCTCTCCCATGACCAGAAGGCAGTGTGTCTCCTTCACAGTATCCATGACTAGTAAACAGCTGATTGCACCATTATCTGCAAGGCATTCAGAAAGAGGTAAGCAGCATGGACTTATTCAGGTGCTCAGCTGCCTAGATTTAGAGAGGCAATCACTGCAAGTTCAAGGGATATTAAAGAGTCTGTGAGATATTCAAAGTGATTGCTCGTGTGGAAAAGACAGTGTAGTAACTCGCAGGAATTTGATCCAAGGTGGGCAATGTTTATTCAAGTCTGACAAGCAGTTTATAAACAAAAAGGTGCCGCTTTTTGGACTGCAGATCACACTGAGTTACTTTTACCTTGCTTATATGTCAGCCTACGTGTTACTATGCAACACTGCTTTCAGTGGATTTCTTGACAATAATTGGCTTTTTACCTAAAACCGTTTCTGCCATTGCTTTCTCAGTGCATTCCTTAGTTTTAAAACATATATAAGCTTTCTGGATCCATGCCTGGAGAAGAAGACACCAAGCTATAAAGTGCTTTCACAAATGAGCCTTACCTTCTTTTCCTTGTTGTATTTGCTGAAAATCTCCTGAGCTCTTTCTTCACCACCATCAGTAAATAACATAATGATCTTGTTGCAGTTAGCTCTGTAGACACTCTGGCTGTGCTGGAAGAGATAAAAAGAGGCACGTACTAGTTAATGGTTCGTCAAATGGAATAAGCCATCCTGCATCTTTCAGGTACCAACAGGCAACCTCCAAGGAAGGATTCGTGCACTTTTCAATCTGCATTCTCCCATATTTTCCCCAGCAACAGGACAAGTTGGTAGGAAGTTCTTTCCTTTCATATTACATTCCTCAGGTTCCACATTCAAGATTATGCGGCCGCTCGTTCTGAAAGCCTGTACAAAGGAGAAACGGAAATTCTTTGTTCCAAGATTAGGTGAGTGGTTGGATCCTACAAATCCATCCATCCATACAAATCCAAACAGAGCCAGTTTGGTGTAGTGGTTAAGTGCGCGGACTCTAATCTGGGAGAACCGGGTTTGATTCCCCACTCCTCCACTTGCACCTGGCTGGATGACCTTGGGCAAGCCATAGCTCTGTATCAGCTGTTCTCTCAAGGACAGCTTGGGAAAAAGCTCTCTCAGCCCCACCTACCCCACAGGGTATCTGTTGTGGGGAGGGGAAGGGAAAGGAGTTTGTAAGCCGCTCTGAGACTCCAAGTGAGTGAAGGGTGGGATATAAATCCAATCTCTTCTTCTTCTTCTTCTTCTTCTTAGGTTGAAAGGTTTCTTTGCTTGATGCAAGATAGCATTCTTTGTCAGGGGAAGTCTCCTTCCACCAGAGGAAAGCACCTTCACTAGTGGAAGGGATCCATAGGATCTAACCCACAATATAGATAGAGGTTAAATATGATAGAAAAACCTGCTTACCTGGGACTGGGAAGGGGGAACTCCCACTCCAGATTGCCAACTTTATGCATTTTTGTCTGTATAGGTGCTTTTTGCTGGTATAGTATTTCCCCCATTTTTGAGTTTTATAATAATAAATATGTACAAGTGGAGACTCGCAAGAAACTTGTGGGATGGTTATCCCATTCCTCACATCTTTGCTTCCTCTCCTCTCCCCCTACCTCTTTCACACTCTTTCTCCCTTCTGCCCCCACCTTTTCTTACTCTGTATCTCTCCTCCATGCAGGGGCGTAGAGTTTTAAAATCCCTGGGGAGAGCAGGGGCTCTTGCGTGTGTGCGCGCTTTGCACGTGCACACACTGGAACCATGTTGCTGCTGCCGCCGCCCCCCTCCCCCCCACCTGGCCACTCCTGCCTCCCTCCCTTCGTCCGGGGGCCAGCTGGGCAAATGCCCAGTGTGATGGCATCACCCGGTGCCATAGAGTTTCGGGGCGATTGCTAGAGCGTCACCCCGGCAATGTGCCCAGCATGATAGCATCACTTCCGGGTGACGACATCACACTGGGCATTTGCCCAGCTGGCCCCCGGATGGAGGGAGGGAGGGATGGAGGGAGGGAGGGAGGGAGAGAGAGGGAAGGAGGCAGGAGTGGCCAGACGGGGGGGAGAGAGGCAGCAGTAGTGGGTGGGCCTAGGAGGGGCCTGGGGAGGCGCGGCGGGGAGGTGTGGTGGCAGGTGCTCCATTTTGACAGGGGGGCTTAGTCCCCCCCGGGAAATTTCGAGGGTGGCTCGAGCCCTCGAGCCCCCCCGATAGTTGACGCCTATGCCTCCATGCATGTTACTTCCACTCTCTTTCTGCCCCCTCATAATTCTCTTTGGTTTTCTGCCTCCCCACCTCATCACTCTTTCTCTCTTCCTGCCCCCATGCCATCACTCTCTTTC
This sequence comes from Lepidodactylus listeri, assembly GCA_029233225.1. Classification (NCBI taxonomy): domain Eukaryota; kingdom Metazoa; phylum Chordata; class Lepidosauria; order Squamata; family Gekkonidae; genus Lepidodactylus; species Lepidodactylus listeri. Next base: position 103,943,400 of record JARCFY010000008.1, read on the forward strand.
TGCCCTCATCATTCAGCCCCGTTCCTGCCCGTTTCCTCCCCCACCCCGCACAGCAGCAGCAGCAATGGTGGTGGTGTGCCCGGCCACCCACCTGCTTCCTCTACTCCCACAGAAGCAGTAGCAGCTCTCTGGGAATCACAATGGATCTCCCAGCTACAGAAATCAATTCACCTTTGGGCTGCCAGCTTCAGGTTGGGAAATTCCTAGAGATTTGGGGGGTGGAGCCTTGGGACAGTGAGGATTGGGGAGGCAAGCAGCCTCAGCAGGGTATAATGCCATAGACTCAACCCTCCAAAGCAGCCACTTTACCCAGGAGAACTGATCTCCGTCACCTGGACAACAGTAGTAATTCTGGGTGATCTCCAGCCCTCACATGGAGGCTGGTAATGGCAGAGGAAATGGCTGGTTTGGAGGGTGGAATCTATGGCATTATACTAAAGTTCCTCCCCTCCTCAAGTCCCACTCTTCCCAGGGTCCCTCAAATGTCCAGGAATTTCCCAACCTGGAGTTCGCAACTCTATTTCCTTCCCACCCAACAGCCAACCTGTCTTTATCTGCCTCTGTCTTCAGCTTTCTGTCTCCACCCCTCTCCCCCACAGGTTTACCTAGGAAAATTACCTAGGAAATTTCTCCGCAGTGGGGACCAAAGCAGCTCACATTATTCTCTCCTTCTTTTATCTGCACAACAATCCTGTGAGGTTGGTTAGGCTGAAAGTGTGCGACAAGTCCAAAATCACCCAGTCAGCTTCCACTGCAAGATGGGGATTTGAACCTGGGTCTTGCAGATCCTAATCTGAAGTTCTAACTGTTACATCACACTGGCTTTCACAGGGTGGCTGCTGATGAACAATAGCAAAGCAGCTGGGCCTACTTGAGTCATGCACATCAGGTGGTATCAAGTCACTCAGAGGGTGCTGCCTAGGATGCCAGCCTCCAGGTGGGACCTGGGGATCCCCTGGAATTACTACTTATCTCCAGGCTATAGCAATAACTTCCCATGGAGAAAATGGATGCTTTGGAGAGTGGACTCTGTGGCATTGCACCTCACTGAGGTCCCTGTCTTCCTCAGGGTCCACCCCCAAATCTCCAGGAGTTTCCCAGCCTGGATCTGGCAACGTTACCCCCCCCCAATCCTCTGCTGGTGGCCAGGGGGGACCTGGCAACCCTAGACTGCTGCCAGACCTAAGGTTGCCAACCTCCAAGTGGGACCTGGAGACCCCTCCAGAATTACAACTTAACTGTAGACAGCAGAAATCTGTCTCCCTGGAGAAAATGGCTGCTTTAGAGGGTGGACTCTGTGGCATTATACCCAGCTGAGGCCTCTCCCTTCCCCAAACCCAGTCCTCCTTGAAGTCCACCACAAAACCTCTAGGAATTCCCCAGCCTGGCACTGACAACCCTTGTCAGGCCAGGCCCCAAGGATCCCTACGTCAAATGCCAGAATAGGCCAGAAAGGGTCATTCCCCCCCTGCCTTTTATTGACAGAAACAGTTAGAAGCCTCCCCCCAGAACATTCTAATCTCTCACCGTTGATGCCTGAAGTAGATCCCTGTGGGGGCCATTTCAAAAGGTATTGGGGAGGATTCAACCCTCCCTGAAGTTATCGTTTTAACTTTTTGGATTTTTCTGTAGACCCACGAAGTCTCCTGAGTCTGTAGAAAAAGCTGTTGGGGGAGAGTGAGCCCTCTGTTGGTGTAAATACGTATCTGCATGGAGAACAAAGTTTGGGAAATAGTATATAAATGAACAATGGTTCTTTTGACGTATTAAGAGTTTGAGTGATTAAATTCTTATTTTGAAAGTTTATCTCTTTAAAGTTTGTAATCCGCTTTAATTCCTGTATTACATTAGAAAATCAGCATATAAATATGCTAAATAAATAGATCAAATAAATAAATAAATAAATTGACCAGGGAAAACAGATGAAAGTAATTTTTCCTGAAACCAGCTAAATGAAGCAGAGCATAAAAACTCAGGGGGTTATGCAGGCCCAGTTGCTGGGTCAGAAACCCCAACAGAGCCACAACTGAGGGAGGACTAATACTCCAGCATAGAGAGCAAGTGTACCACTTCTCCTGGGTCTCTTTGCACACATGTAAAAGGATCATAAGTTAAAAAAAAATTGTGCAGCTTTCTCCTTTGATTGGTTGTTCAGTAGAATAGAGCCAGTCATGCTTAATCATCCACTCACATTCTGCTTAGCAAGAAGCTAAATGTTCAGATAAGTCCCAGAGAATTCAGGTGCCCCCAATTAGAATGATTACAATACTTTCTTGCGGGGCTTTTTTTTTCTTTTTTCTTTTTTCTTTTTTTGAAAAAGAGGTGCTAGAACTCTCAAGAGGGAAATGAAGTTTTCACTCTGTGTACTGCAAACTCATGAATTTTTAAACATTTCAAAAAGAATTTTGTCAAAGAGGTTCCAGAACTCCATTCTGGTGCGTTCCCCCCCTGGGGGGGACTGCATCTGCCACACCTCAGGGAAGGGGCAACAAACAGCAAACAGTTCTCCACTTTAGCTTTGCATACATCAATCTGCTTAATGACTCACCTATGACCCTCTTTAACAAGTTACTGAGGAAAAGCAGCCGCAAAGCAATATTCTGGCCCTGCAGCGCAAAAGAGCTACTGCATAGGCATAAAGCTGTTCAGCATGGTGCTATGCTCCTAATGAACTGCATCAGCAAACATTGAGATGATCCAATCTGGAGCTCACATCATGTGTAATCAAGGGGCTTTGAGCCAGGTGAGTTTGCCCACTTAACAGAATGCCTAAACACAACTTCTGTGGCTCAGTTTGTGTTTTCTATTGGTTCTGTTTTTGCCCCGAGTTAGACCAGTACTTAATTCAAATTCTTACTCAGACATGAAATTGTCTGCATAATTCTGGGCCATTCACTAGCTCTCAGCTAAAAAATCACATAGCTGATCTTAGGATGAAATGAAGAGAACATTAATTAAGCTACCATGAGATCATTGGAGAAACAGACCATTGCTTCTTCTTCACTGTGAGGCAGATTTGTCCCACAAAAATTCTTCAGTTCCCTTTAGGTACTGAGCTGGCCCCCAGTAGCATGATAATATTTGCAGCTTTATAAATCTGAATATTCCACCCTGTGAAAGAATTTGATATGGCTTTTGCCCAGCCCAGGAACTTGTCAGGAGAAAACAGGAGCCCTCTTTTTAGATCTCTTGAGATGGCACTGGAGACTGTGTACAGTGAACAATAATTAAAAAAATTATATAATAGGGATGGTATGGGTAGTCAAGAATCGGAAAGACTGAGGTAAATGTTGTTGGTAAAACACTATATTTTTCAGTTGACAGACAAGATGGTGTTGTAGCAGCTTGTTTTTACAAATTCTTTTTCTTATCAGTGAGAGAGGGTTAACTAAATATTTTAGCTTCAGTTACAATGTTTCTGCGTATAGTTTCCTAATAACTGTTCTTCTTTTCTGGAAAGGTCACTCTTTTAGTGTATTAGATTCTTTCCCCTTTTCTGAAATCTGTGATTTCACAGAATGAGGCACACTGTGTAGTCCATAACTGTTTTCTTTCACTACAGCACTACAGACCAGGGACTGCCTCAGTGACAATTCCCTATATAACTGGACAGGACTTATAGGTCTTCTGTGAAAACATAATCCTATTCCTTTTGGCCTGATTGGGAGCTTCAGCCTGCTACCCAGTCACTCTTTGCCAAAATCTCAAACCCCATTTCTTAGTGTCTGTGTGAAAACGTATTTCAGCTTTAGCTGACACTAGACTCTGTATTCTTAGATGGAATTCTTTCTCACGTTATGTTTAACACAGCTGAGACCAGGAGTCTCTCCCTTTATTCAAAAGGTGAACCTGTCTGACAGACTTTTTAGTCAGACTCTTCGGACATCCACTTCTGTAGCTGAACTTGTATTTTATTGAGCAGTAACTGCTGCTGAACTCAAAATGAACCCACAGGTCCCTTAGCACACAGCTGATTTTATATTTCCCTCAGCTGGCACTGGCCAGTTAGAGAAAAGGAGCAGTCTGTTACTCAAGCTGAACATCCTAGAACAGAGTTGACCATTCACTTCCCTTCTCTGATTGTGCTGCATTAGGAAAACAGTATCTTCAATGTAATCCGTCACGTAATACAATAATATTGTATTAACTGATGAACATTGAAGCCACTGTTGTTTACTCATTTCTAACAAGTCAATTGAATTCAGCGATCACCGTTTTAAAATTAAAAATGGGACTTGCTGCTACTAGACATACTGAACCTATGGCCAAGAGGTCCACTTCCATCCCAATCTGAGCAGATATTAGTTAACATTATCCTTCTATTGCCTTACCAAATAAAGTTGAATAACAAAGTTCCCAACCATTTTATTAGTAATATTAGCACTATGATTTAGATTCAAAGATAAAGAATACATGTGGAAATAAAAAATGTATGGAGGTTCCATCATGAGATATGTTGCTTTAGGGGGCTAGATCTTACGAAAGGAACAAAAAGGGGGGGGGGGGGAACACAGCCTCATAAATATTGTAAATCAACTGCCACAATGCTGCTTTGTTAGAAATTCTGCATGAACTCCAAGAACACGGAAAAGGCATCTGGCCTGTATCCTATCACTCCGGTCAGCAAAGTGAGCCACAGTGGCTTTCTCCCGGAGTAAGAGCCACATGTTGGACGCAGACTCCTTAGGCTGCAGGAAGGCTTCAAATTTGCTGAGAGCACTAGGCTACAGTACAGCACTTTAAATGGGATCCTCATCTGAGTAAAGGGGACAGATCTGAGCCTGTGTTGAATGGAACCAAAACCTGAACGGACACACACTTCTATTCCAGATGCAATTATAGGGAGATCAAACAGTATCTTGAACGCGGCTCAGCAGTTAAGTGACAAGCCCTAATTGACAGCAAGGTCTGCATTTTCTAAATTTGCATCCACACCAATATTTTACTGCTGAAGCTACTGCTGTCTAAGCTGCTGGTGCTGTCACGGTACAGCTCTGTGCAGCAATATTTCAATATTAAACTACTGCTGGAAGACCCAGACTTACTGCTGATTGCAATCATGTGTAAAACAGTCCAGGACTTCTCAGCTTTTTGGCTCACCCAAATGTGTGACTAATAGGGAACAGCTTACCTCTTCCTGGGCAGGAGGAGTGGAATTGAGTAGGTTCTTTTTCTCAACTGTAATTGATCTCGCACACATCAGACTTGATGCAAAGGCAGCTGGGACTGCCACTACTTGCCCTCCTTATCTGAGGACTGACTGGAAGGGGACAGCAGTCATCTATGCCCCACTGGAGTGGTAAAGAACTCAAATGTGTAACCATTCAGATGGACTGGGAGTCAATATCACACTGCTAAAAAAAAGGTAGCTGCTAAGTACAAAAGTCACAGAACAGAATGACATATAACAGAAAAAAGAAACTTTTCGATGGAGGTAGAGGAGAAAGTATAGGAATATGGGGTATATGTATACATGCACACATACACCATATACTTCTATACTTTTTTTTTCTATACTGTCTACCTTTCATATATGGATCTCATTAATACATATATGAGTATGTGGGTAAACTCATTTCTAAAAAATGGTTCTGGCCCATACAGATTACAGTTACCCCCTTATTTCCATTGAGTTATTTTTACCTTTGAGCTTCACCATTTTGGATAACCACAGAAAGCCTCTGGGATACCTTGCTTTTCTGAATTACTTCAGCACTGGATCCTCTGAATTCATTCTGCTAACAGTGGAGCTTTTTCACATAGCTCCTGCCCAAGGAAGACTCAAACATTGGCAGAATGGCTTTGCAGTATCTACCTACCTTTCTGTCAGTCTGCATACACACACAAACATATACACATATGTATGTTATTTAATATAGCAGAGGAAAGACACACACACTATGACATTTTGTAACCATCTATCTAATGCCCTTTTAGTCTTGCCCCTTCCTCAAAGGAATCTAGGGCAGCAAACACAGTCCTCCTCTCAATCATTTTATTCTCACAATGACCATCCAGTGAGCTTCATGACTGAAAGGGGATTTGAACCCTATTCTCCCAGACAATCCGATTCTTTTACATGTGGAAATCCATGCACAACTGCACAATTGCTGGAGGCTTACATCATAAGTCAACATTTTCAATGCTAAATTAAATTAAACAGATGCCTGTTGAAGGCAAATGCTTTTCACTGAACAGATGAAACTGAGGGCAAGCATTCAGTGCAGCCCTTTTTACAAATTAGGGTTGCCAAGTTTCACCTTAAAGAAAGCGAGGGAGTCCTGCACGTGCGTGAAGCGCGTGCACACCGCAATGACATCACCCAGAAGTGACGTCACCCTGCCGGGCACGTTGCCGGGGCAACACTCTGGTGATTGCCCTAAAACTCTATGGTACCATAGAGTTTTCAGGGCGATTGCTAGAGCGTCGCCCCAGCAATGTGCCCAGCGTGATGACATCAGTTCTGGGTGACGTCATCACGCTGGGCAGTTGGCCTGATTGGGCTACTTTGGGGGGGGTTTCCCCCTGACAGCTGGATCCGGACCAGTGGATTGGGGACCCCTTTAGCGGGGGAATCCCCGCCCCCTGGGGACTTGGCAGCGCTATTACAAGACCAACTATCCAGCATTGCTGTATGGAGAGACCCTCATCATGACAAAATGATGCAAAAGCACATATCATTATACACACTGATCTTCCATAAATGACGTATCTAACTCCCAGTTTAGTTATTCAGCGGAATGCAGCATCAAGGTTTACAGTAGACTGTACGACTTTAGGCTCTGGTTGGGGGTGAGGAGGACTGCACTCTCTTACAAGGAAGCTTCATTGCACATAGAAAAAAAGCACCTCAGGTAAAGGGCTAGGCTACTGCAATGTTCTCTGTATGTGGTTGCCCTTGAAGAAGGTTAAGAAGCTTTGGTTAGTCCAGAATGCAGCCACAAAATTGTTCTGATACAGATTACAGGCTACTGTGATAACATTGGTGCTTAGCAAATCTACGCTTGCCACATGTTCATTTTTTGGTCCTAATTCAAGGTGCTGGTTTCAGCCCATACAGCCTTATTGTCAGATTCTGACAATTGTATGCTTGTTTTCCTGTGCCTGTGATCTCTATTGTAGCCATTTGTTATTTACTGCTTGCCTTGAAGTATATTATCTGCTCTGCTAAATGTAACTGTCCCTTGCCGGGAGGATGGCGTGTCACATTCCTGAACGTCACATAAACAACTGGAACTATCGTGCCCGTTCACTCCCCCCTAGCCTTTGAGACTCGAAGTATGTTATCTTGCTATTCTAACCTTGGATACTCTCGGATTGTTTCTAACCTAATGTTTAGCCTATCGTTCACACATTTGGGTCGCACAAGGCAGGAAGGGAATTTTTATTATTTTCCCACCTCTCCTGTGAGAACCAAAAGGTTGCCATTTTCCCCACTTCTTTGCAAATGCTCTGATTGGTCCAATGCCTGTATTCAACTATGCCTGAAGGTATATTAACCCATGTTACCTGCTGTCATGTATCTCTAACAAACATCGAGAACCTGAACCATTATTGGAAATAAAAGAACTTTGCTTTAAACAAAGGTCTGGTCTAATAGTGTTAGCTCAGAAGCCTCACACTTATACAGCTTAGGCCCAAGGTTTTTGAAGTACCAAATGGCAGAACTCACTGCCAGAGGATGCAGAAATGTTCAGGAGCATGGATGGCTTTAAAAAGGGATTAGAGAGAATCACAGAGGAGAGGTCCCTCCAATGGCTGCTAGTCTTGATGACTAAAGGGGCCTTCTGCGTGTTAATACTAAGAGCCAACACCAGGGGAGGCCCAAGCCCTAGCCTCTATCCTCTGTTCGGTGATTCTCTGTGGCAACTGGTTTGCCACTGTGTGAAAAAAGCATCCTTGACTGGATGGGCCTTGGTCCAATATATTTATTTTTATTGCACATATTTATATACCCCTCCTAATCAACGAATGACTTAAAGTGGCTTATATAAACATAAAATCAAGTATAATATATCAGCATAAAAGCACAAATAGAAGGAAGCAGCCCACAAAGTCCATTCATAGACTACCAAAAGCATTATGGAAAAGGGCTGTTTCACACAAGACCAAAAGCTGAGCAAGGTGTCCCCAGTGGGAAACCAAAGCAGTTTTCACTGTTCTCTCCTCCGTTCAGGTTCAGACGTGTTTATGTCTTGGAGACAAGAAGAAGAAGAAGAGATTGGATTTATATCCCGCCTTTCACTCACTTGGAGTCTCAGAGCGGCTTACAAACTCCTTTTCCCTTCCCCTCCCCACAACAGACACCCTGTGAGGTAGGTGGGGCTGAGAGAGCTCTTTCCCAAGCTGTCCTTGAGAGAACAGCTGGTACAGAGCTATGGCTTGCCCAAGGTCATCCAGCCAGGTGCAAGTGGAGGAGTGGGGAATCAAACCCGGTTCTCCCAGATTAGAGTCCGCGCACTTAACCACTACACCAAACTGGCTCTCAACACCAAACTGGCTCTCAGGCAGGGGACCATAAGAAACAGACAAGGCAGGGGACCATGAGGAACAGAGCCTTTTCAGTGATTGCCACTAATTTTGAAATGCCTTACTCCTTTCCCTTTGCCTGCTGCCTTCATTTCACACTGCTGAGACATTTTTGTTCCCATCAGCTGCTTTATGGCTGGCATTTTTACTTGCTACTCTGTTCTACTGAAGCTTGCTTTTTTTTTCTTTTCTTTTTTTTTAAAAAAAGCTTTATATTATGTTGTAGTTTATATTTTCGGTAATTGTATACTACCTCTGACAGTATTAGTAGAGAGCAGGTCTATAACTCACCTCCTCTCCTCAGTCTCAAGGTGGCTAAGAACAAACATCTTGTGCAGCAGCAAGAGAAAATTACGCCATTAAAAATGCAGCCAAATCTGCCAAAACAGTTTATGCTCTGCCAAAAGACATTCTGGAGTAAAACTGTCTTATACACCTTCCTGCATGTACCAAGTGAAGACACCCTCTACACACACTGTGATAGATAGGGGCAGTCTTTGGGGCCCTGGGCAACAGTCCATGATGGGCCTCCAACATCGCACTCCTGGTTAAGGTGGGAAGGTGGATGCCACTTGGCTCTTGCCTAAAACTTGGGGGGAGGGGTGTATCCAGTTGCCAACAATGTCCTTGGAAAGATGGCAGAAAAGCAGACCTTAGACTAATCCCCCCCCTTAATTAGAAAGAATGTAACATTGCTCTGCAACTTTCCACTTCAGGGTTCAGGACTACTTACTTGTCAAGGATTTATCCACTGGAGAATCTACTCAGCCAGACAATGAGATATAATAGTGTCTGAGAATATGACCATCTTGTCTAATACATCAAATTTACAAATACCCTGGGGATGCAGTTGACAACCTCTCTCTCTCTCTCTCCCTCATTCCAAATATTCATTTCAGACTCCAAATTCATTCCAAACTTCCACTGTGTCATAAATTGGAAAGCTAATGCATTCTTTTTTTAAAAATACAAATAATTCATACTCTTTAGAAGTAGCTGTGACACTATAAGCTCATTTTGATATCTAAGATCAGAAGATTAGTACCACCCTCTCCTTGGAATAACTATTCTCAACAGATACAACCATTCATGATTTTGAGCTCTCAGTTTCCTCCTGTCTCACTGCTGTCCCCTCCATCTATGTGTCCCCAGTTCTTCCATCTCTTGTCAGGGTCTCTTTTTTTCTAAGACCCTGACAAGGAGCTGAAAATGATAAACTTTAAGTCAAATTCTAAGCCCAGAATGAGTATCTGATACTTCTGAATACAAGCGGAAAGGCAAACTACATATGGCTTTATTAACCAGAACTCAAGATGGGAAACTGGTCCCTAAAAAATCATATTGGAATGCAGAAAAGAGGAAAGCGCCAATCAAGGAAGAGAAGGGAAAAAATGATGGTGCGGTGGGAAAATACATGTTATTTCACTCAAAGCTCCCCACATGTTTTGCTGTGTCAGGGGGGTTGGAAGGCAACCTTAAAGATCCCTGGACAAAGCTGCTTGAAAATCATGTAGGGATCTTTGAGGGAAATAAAATTTCTTTTTACATCATCCCTAAAATTCAGCCATGGGGACCTTAAAAAAGATCTTCTAACCAGTCATGGCGTCAAAGCATTCTGTGTCCACTCATCCAAACTCTACCCTGGACCACAATTCTTCAAGAAAGGCAAAAATCACAGAAGGCCTGAAGGTTATGGGGAAGCAGCATCCTTCTCCACTAATCACTGCTTCAATTCTAACTGAACTACTCCTGCAAGGGGTTATTATTTGGAAGGAGCTTTTTCTCAAGATGTGGCTGAACAGTAGGTAGCCATGACTCACAAGCAACTTTCTCCCTTTCAAATTTACCAATTCCTTTTTGGTGGCTTTATTTAAAAAAAATACTTATTTGTACTTGACAATGTATTGAGAAAGTAATTTTCTCCTATATGTGCGGAGCATAACTCACTCTGGAAACCACAGTGTTGGCACATTTATGTTTATTACAAGACATTTAGGAATGTTTGAAACAATTTGGCGTTGGTGGTAATTGGAAGTGCTTTTCTTACGACAAAAGGGTACATGTGTTTCTTTCTTTTAATGGCACAGATACAACCACGCAGTTCCAGCAAGAGAACAGCATTTCCTTTTGCAGATCAGGGAGAGGGGGGTCATTTCCACAGAATTTCCCACCCCAATACAGACCCCTGCTTTGGCCTCTATGCTGTTCCCAATGACAGGATCCCCAGGAACAAAATTTCAGGGGCTCAGTAGAGTGCAGCAGGAAGAGGTCGTGGGGAAGTTCCACTCTGCGTAGTCCATGGGTCCTTGGATACATGCCATCAAGATGGTAATACTCACTGGAATTCACCTGAGCAAGATTCCATATTAGCAAGCTATAACAGCTCCCACCTAATAAACTTGCCTGTGATTGATTTATTACACCTTGTTTATTATTAAATGGACAGCTCAAATCCTTATAAACCATGTAATCTCTTACTCTCCCCACCCCCCAGAGTGCACTTCGAAGCCATTCATTTTGATTTGTACAGAAGACTTTGTGGAAGCTCTAAGCACACATGAGGGCTTCAGTCAGGGACAGCCACTTCATATGCCCATCGTTTTTGCTTACATAAGCTACTCTTTTTTTTCTTCTTCTTAATCACTCTGAAGCAATGGTGCTCAGCCTCAGCAACAAATTATGTCGTGGGGCTCTATCCATCACTTTTGACTGCAACTCTCCCAGCTTTTCATCTTCGTTATTTCTTAACTCCCAAAATGGTACTCAAGAAATGTGGCAAACTGCTGAAAGGAGACAATGTCTGCTCCACGGCTCTTGATGTTCGCCTGCTAACTTATAATGGTGCCGTCCCATATGATGGGATGAAGACAGTCGGACAAGGCTGTGAATGATTCCCTAAGCAGACTTCCTGCCCATCACTGCCGATGCAGAGTCGCCGTGACAGAAAGCGAGTCAGTGCAATGGAGGCCTTTAATCTTTCCAGACCCATCATTCACTTTTAACCTTAAGACGGCAGCAGGGACTCAGTGAACAGCAAGCTCATGACCTCAGAACTATGTGACAGGAAGAGGAGGAGCTACAGCCGCTGAACCTGACTGTGCAAAAAAGGAACCCCTGTACTGCTGAGTGACCTTGCATTGCTGCCCTTTTACTCTTCTCAGAGTACACTCAAAGAGAAGCAGAAAGTGTGGTGGCAGCAGGTCTTTCCAAAAAGCAACAAACAAAACAATGGCAGCTTTGTAGGGGCTGGTGACCCAGCAGGGAGGGCCCCATGGCCCTCGGTGGTACAAAAATTGGGAAGATGTGTATTTGTTCTCCTAAATCAATTGAATTAAGATGGAAAGCCTGCACACAGGGCCAAAGCCTGGAGAAAATCAGAGAGCAACTGGGTTACTATTTATTTATTAGAACATTAGAACATAAGAGAAGCCAATGCTGGATCAGGCCAGTGGCCCATCCAGTCCAACACTCTGTCACACAGTGGCCAAAAACACCAGGTACCTTCAGAAGGTCCAGCAGTGGGGGCAGGAAGCCCTCCCACTGTTGCCCCCCCCCCAAACACCAAGAATACAGAGCCACCACTTGCCCCAGACTGAGAGTTCCTATCTATACTTTGTGGCTAACAGCCACTGATGAATTTCTGCTTCATATGTTTATCTAATTCCCTCTTGAAGCCGTCCATGCTTGTAGCCGCCGCCACTTCCTGTGGCAGTGAATTCCACGTGTTAATCACTCTTTGGGTGAAGAAGTACTTCCTTTTATCTGTTCTAACCCAACTGTTCAGCAATTTCATGGAATGCCCACGAGTTCTTGTATTGTGAGAAAGGGAAAAAAGGACTTCTTTCTCTACCTGCTCTATCCCATGCATAATCTTATAAACCTCGATCATATTTCCCCTCAGCTGTCGTTTCTCCAAGCTAAAGAGCCCCAAGTGCTTCAATCTTTCTTCATAGGGAAAGTGTTCCAACCCTTTTATCATTCTAGTTACCCTTTTCTGCACTTTTTCCAAGGCTATAATATCGTTTTTGAGGTGTGGCAACCAGAACTGTACACAGTACTCCAAATGAGGTTGCACCATTGATTTATACAGGGACATTATGATACTGGGTGAATTGTTTTCAATTCCCTTCCTAATAACCCCCAGCATAGCATTGGCCTTTTTCATTGCAGTCACACACTGTCTCGACATTTTCACTGAGTTATCTACTACGACTCCAAGATCTCTCTCTTGGTCAGTCTCCGCCAGTTTGGACCCCATCAACGTGTATTTATAATTAGGATTTTTGGCTCCAATGTGCATCACTTTGCACTTGGCTACATTAAACCCCATTTGCCACGTTGCTGCCCACTCGCCCATCCTTGACAGATCCCTTTGGAGTGCCTCACAATCCTCCCTGGTTCTCACCACCCTGAACAACTTCATGTCATCTGCAAATTTAGCCACTTCACTGCTTACTCCCAACTCCAAATCATTAATAAACAAGTTAAAAAGCATCGGACCAAGTACTGATCCCTGTGGTACCCCACTGCTTACCTCCCTCCACTGAGAAAATTGCCCATTTATACTCACTGTCTGTTTCCTTTTAATTAGCCAGTTTTTGATCCACAAAAGGACTTGTCCTTTTATCCCATGACTATTGAGCTTAATTAGGAGCCTTTGATGAGGAACTTTATCAAAAGCTTTTTGGAAGTCAAGGTAAACAACATCTATATGGTCCCCCTTGTCCACATGTTTGTTTACTCCCTCAAAGAACACTAACAGGTTAGTGAGACAAGATCTTCCCTTACAGAGTCCATGCTGAGTCTTCCTCAGTAGATTTTGTTCATCAATGTACCTACTAATTTTTTCCTTAATAACAGTTTCCACCAACTTACCCGGTATCGACGTCAGACTGAGTGGCATGTAATTTCCCAGATCTCCTCTGGAACCCTTTTTAAAGATAGGAGTGACATTCACTACCTTCCACTCCTCTGGAATGGAGGCAGATTTTAATGAAAGATTACATTTAAAAAAAAAAGTTTTTATTGATTTTCTCTATAACTACATCTACTTCGCTACTATCTAAGCTACATTTACCTTATACAGAGAGTGCTTTATCATTTGCTTAATACTACCATATAACATATAATAATTATGAAGCATTTTAAACCTTGGTTAATTTTCAATTAAAATTGTTACTGCTGATATTAAAAAAAAACCAAAAAAGCTATTTGACAGGCATACCCTTTTAGAGGAATGCTTAATTATACAAATTATATGAAATACATAAGTGCAATTTTAAATAAAACAATTCAGCTCTTATTTCTTCTTTCGTCCTCTTCTTGTCTTTACAGTCTCATCTTGTACTTTTGGAGCTGCTGCTCCTTTTTCCGAGTGAGAAATTTCTTCTTCACTCTTGGAGCTATCAAATCCGTACATACTTTCTTGCGAAGCCAGTGAACCATCTGAGTCTCTCTCATTTTTCTTTTCTTTGCTTTTTTCCAAAAAAAAATTCACCTGTTGAACAGAGTCAATCTTATACTTTTTATCTTTGATGCTGAAGCTTAGTCCTTCCGGAACGTTCCACCGATAAATAATGGATTCAGACTGTAGCCAAGATGTCAGTTTCCCGTAGGCTTTCCTTCTTTTCCTTATTTCAAATGGAATGTCTTTCATCACTTTAACTTCTTCTCCTTTGATCTTCAGAACCACTTTGTTTGTGGTTCTAAGCACCACATCCCTTGTTGATTTTTTGGAGAACCTTATCATAATCTCACCAGGCAGGCTTTTCTTTTTAGTATAATCTGGATAGGTTCTGTAAACCATATCCATATCGCTTTTTAATTCCTCTGCTTTTAAGCCTGTTACTGGTTCAAGCGCTTCACTTAGCAGGTTTTTAAGGTCTTCTCCTTTATTCTCTGGCACATTCTGAAGTCTTAGGAAAAAATTCGATCTTTCCATCTGTAGTTTCAAAAGCTGATCAGAATGGAAGGCCTTTTCTTTCTCCGCTTTTTGTAGCCTTGAATCCTGATTTTTTACTGAAGTCTTTATTCCCAGAAGTTCTTGCTGCAGCTTCTCTGTAGTTTTATTAGACTCCTTCCGTTCCAGCTGCATTTTATCCATCTTAACGTTGAGAGCTGTCATTTGGTCCACTAGAGGTCGCAATAACGAGAGGAACACAGTGCTCATCTCTGTGGTATCAACCTTTGAACTCGGAGCTGTACTTCCTAGTTTGGGGGAAGGTTTCGTTTTCCCCGCCATTGTTGAGGCTGCGCTTTTTGTTGATAGTTAGATAAGATGAACGAAAGACGCAAATTCTCTGACTGCGCTTATGACTTTTTAAAGTTTATATCCTCTAAAGCGCGATGCTGCCATCTAGCAAGCCGAACGTACTATTTTTCATGCAGTAACGCCATGTAAAGAGTCTCGTAAGTACGCCGGTCTCGAGGGGGGGGGGGTTTCACTCCACCCACCCGCTGTGTTCTGTTTATTTTACTTCAGACTCACGTTTATTCCATGCGTAACTGTAAGTTCAAGCCTCATAGCTTCGCACTCTCTGCTGCTTCACGGATTTGCGCTTTCAGCCATATGGCTCCCGCAGTGGGGGAACCTATGGAGGTGATGAAAAGGGACCTCGATCCCTCGGTCGCCACCGTAGGGAGAGATCCCCTTCGTGCCACCCCAGGCAGAGCCCCCTCACTGGGGTCTCTGGGGGCTTGGCACCAGTCCTGAGCCCCTTCTTCCCGCCGGGTACAGATCGCACTCCCCGCAGTTGCGGAGGAGCGTGTCCGCCATTGTCGCAAGTCTTGCCGGAAGTCTCAAAGATTACATATTTTTGACAGGAGATCCACAAGTTCACATTTGAGTTCTTTCAGAACTCTTGGATGTATGCCATCCGGGTCCGGTGATTTATTCAATAACATTATGGTCACTGTTCCCAAGCAGTGCAATCACTTTAACATCTCTCACCAGGTCTTGGGCGTTACTTAGGACCAAATCCAGGATCGCCTCTCCCCTGGTCGGTTCTGTAACCATCTGCTCCATAGCACAGTCATTGAGAGTGTCTAGAAACTCAATCTCTTTTTCCTGACTTCAACACATATTGACCCAATCAGTGTGTGGGTAGTTAAAGTCACCTATTACAACACAGTTATTTCGTCTAGCCGCTATCTTGAATTCATTCATCATTTTATAATCCTCCTCTATCTTTTGATTTGGTGGGCGATAACAAACTCCCAATGTTAAGCTTCCTTTTGGGCCCACTAATTCAACCCACAGCATTTCCAGAAGTGAATCCAATTCTCCTACCCTTTCAGTCTTACTGGACTGTATACCCTCTCTGACATAAAGAGCCACCCCACCTCCAACTTTCTCCCCCCTATCCTTCCGATATAATTTATAACCAGGAATCACCGTATCCCACTGATTTTCCTCATCCCACCAAGTTTCTGAAATACCCTCAATGTCTATGTTTTCCCCCAACACCAAGCATTCCAACTCCCCGATTTTACCTCAGAAACTTCTAGCATTAGTATATAAACATCTATAGTTTCCCATACATGTTAAGCGCACAACCTTCCTCTTGCTGCCTCAAGACCTTGCCAGGCAGTCCCTATCATTTGCCACAGTCTCAGAGAACAATTTTAATCCTTTTCCTTGTAAGAAAGTAACAGCTACCCCTTCATCTCTTTGAGATGAACCATCCCGAACCAGAGATTTTTCATCTCCTGTCAGCTTTCCCCCAATATTCAGTTTAAAAACTGCTCGGCCACCTTTTTGATTTTAAGCGCCAGCAGCCTGGTTCCTTCCCGGGACAAGTGGAGACCGTCTCTCTTGTACAGCTCCCTCTTGTTCCAAAAAGCATCCCAGTGCCTAACAAACTTGAACCCTTCCCGCCTACACCATTGCCTCATCCACACATTGAGACTCCTGTTCTGTGCCTGTCTCTCCAGCCCTGCGTGTGGAACAGGTAGCACTTCCAAGAAGGCTACCTTGGAGTTCCTGGCCTTGAGTCTCCTGCCTAGCAGCCTAAATTTTTCCTCCAGGACCTCACAACTACATTTGCCCACATCGTTGGTGCCAACATGTACCATGACCACTGGCTCCTCCCCATCTACCAGCTATCTACCAGCCTATCTAAAACACGTGTAATATCCGCTACCTTCGCACCAGACAGGCAAGTCACCATATGGTCAATATGTGGTTTTGCCACCCAGCTGCCTACCTGCCTAAGGATCGAATCACCAACTACCAAGAGCCCCCCTCCCTCCCTGCCCAGGGATGTTTCCTTGGTACGAAAGGATACCCGTTCACCAGCTGTAGAAGAGGTCCCTTCTGAGGGCACATTCCCCTTATCCACAGCATGGTGCCCTGTTCCCTCTCAACCCTCATGCTCCCTGACAGCCGCAGGGCTGCCAGATACAGAGTGAGACATATCTAACAACCAATTAGGAATCTAACAACTAATTAGGAATAAGGCCCATCGTGGAAATAAATACAATGGGCTCTAGAAAGAGGCTCTGTGTGGGTGCCCTGGCCTTGGGCACTCAGCATCAATTTGCTGTGGTGACCTCAATCTACACAATAACCCTGTGAGGTAGGTTAGGCTGAAAGTCTGTGAGTGGTCCAAAATCACCCACTCAGCTTCCCCAGCAAGATCCTGGGTCTGGCAGACCCTGCTCTGAAGCGCTAACTACTACGACACAGTGGCTGTTCTAGAGGGGCTGCTGGTGGTGAACAGGAGCAGGCCTAGTTTAGTCATGACAGTCAGGTGGCATCAAGTCATCCGGAGAGTGCTGCCAGGCCTAGGGTAGCCAATCTCCAGGTGGAGCCTGAAAATTGTCTGATATCACAACTGAACTCCAGACAACAGATCTCTCTCTCCCCCTGGAAAAAATAACTGTTTTGGAGGGTGGACTCTGTGGCATTCTTTTCAGCTGAGGCCTCTCCCCTCCCCAAACTCTGGTTTCTGTAGACTCCACCACAAAATCCCCAGGAATTTCCCAATCTGGAGCTGGGAACCCTGGTCAGGACTGGACCCAATGAGTTCCCCACAAAGGTCAAAGTAGGCCTGGAAAGGGCATCCTGCCCCTGTCTTTTTGCTGACAGAGCCAAACTTGGTTACCAAGCAACAACCACTGAAGGGAAAGTTAGCCCTGCAGCAGCAGGAGAAGAGAATGGTTTGATGGCCAGTGGCTCACCTCAGTAGCCAGCCAGCCACAGAGGAGCAAAGCAGGAGAAGTGGCAGGAGTAGAAGCCTTTTCCTATGCAGGAAACAGCTATTTCAGTAGCCAGCCAGACGTGGAGGAGCAAAACAGTGGAAGCAGAAGAATCTTTGTCAGGAGAGATAGCTGTTTTGGCAGTTTATTCAGACAGGGAAAAGTGGCCAAGCTGGCAAGTGGGCAGGGGAAAGGTGTGGACCCAGTACCATCAATGGCACTTGAGTATTCTTGAGTGGCAGTTGATGGGCCAATGGCAGATGGAGTGCTCAGCACAGCCAATGGGAGAGCCAGAAAGTGCCAATATGCTAGGGCTTTTATAGACATAGGATTATTTATTACATTACATTTCTATACCACTCTCCCCATGAACAGTAGCTTTGTGTTTTGTTGGTATATAGCCTATAGCGAACACAAACAGTTTGAATAATAGACATGTTCTTAAGCTTCCAAGAGGTGGCTTGGGGAAGCTGTGGCCCACTCAGAACTTCCTGGCACTCCTGTACATGTAGTTATATATTAAGAACTAGCCTGATACCCATGCTTCACTACAGTATTCAAATTCTGTAAATCCAGTGATACTGGATGTGAAGTTTCAAATGTAACATTTGTTGTAGGGATTCCAATGGAGAAGATTGTAGTGCAAAAAATGAAGTGAGACATAAATACTGCTTTTCCCCCTCTACTGAAGGACCTCTATGTAGACCACTCCTAGAAAGGTCCTTTACTATCTCCCCATGAACATTCATAAACTCAATTGCCATGCTGGCTGTTATGAGAAATATCTATTCAGGAGTCTTGAATCACTGATTTCTGTAACTGTGTTCAACTGTCTGCAGTCTCTTTTAAATGTATTTTTACCTCAGAACATTGAGATCCACAGCTGAGCAATCAGAGGGAGGTTGGTGCAAACAGGCAGGTTTTACCTCAGAACTCTGAGCTTCACAGCTGACCAATGGGGGGGGGGGGGGGGGGGTTTGGCAGCAGCCTGCCAGGCATATGGAAAACACATTTTGCCCCCCTTCCCCCCTTAGGGGTTGTGTTTCTCAGAAACCTCTTCATAGTGTGGGTTGACATCATGGTAGGAATGCACTCCCCTTATTTTGGGTTTCTTGGTGCAGGGGTTTGGCCTGGGCATTGAATTCTTTTTTGGGGGGTGTGCAGGGCATACCTCCCCTTTTTACAAAAATGCTTCTCATTAGTGTTACATTTAAGAAGCGGGACAAACTACGTATTTAAAACAACATCTGAACAATCAGATATTAAGCAAGTTCATATGAACCAATTTTCTAGAACCCACATTGTGAGAAGTTAAATAACCTAATACAGGAAACCACTTTTCTACAAATTTCGTGTTAGCCGCTCTGGGCCTGCAATAGTGGGGAGAGCAGCCTAGAAATCAAAAATGATAAATAAATAAATAAATTTGGGGTATATTTCCATAGTGGGTGGGAGTGTGGTTAAAGCCATTGGGGAGGCTGGGCCAGCAGCATCACTAAGATGATCCTGCTGGGGCAGCCTCCCAGATGGATTAAACTACCCTGGCCCTGTTCCTACACCTGATGGACACCCACATGTCTGGTGTAAGGGGGGGGATTGTGTTTAAAGGCATCAGGAAGGTTGGACCAGCAGCAGTGCTAAGGCAATTCTGCTGAGCAAGCCTCCCTGACAGTTTTAAGGACTCGGCGCCCCTTCCAACCCTTGAAAGGTGGTTGTCTGTCAGGTATAGGAGGGGTAGTGTGTCTGAAAGCATCGGGGAGGCTGGGCCAGCAGGATTACTAAGGTGATGCTGCTTGGGCAGCCTCCCTGATGGCTTTCAATGCTCTGCCCCTGCCCCTGCACATGACAGACAAGCACCTGTCAGGTGGAGGAGGGGTGGGTGGGAGTGTGTCCAAAGCCATTGGAGAAGCTGGCCCAGCAGCACTGCTAAGGTGTTTCTGTTTGGGCAGCCTCCCTGATGGGTTAAAGTACCCTGGCCCTGCTCCTACACCTGACAGACACCCGGCTGTCTAGTTTTGGGGTGGGGAGCATGTTTAAAGGCACTGGGGAGGCTGGGCCAGCAGCAGCACTAAGGCAATCCTGCTGAGCAAGCCTCCCCAATGGCTGTAAGCATTCCACTCTCTCTCCTACATCTGACAGGCAGCTGCCTGTCCAGTATGGGAGGAGGAGGGGTATTGCAAGCTATTTTGGAGGCTGGACCAGCAAGATCACTAAGGTGCTACTGCTGGGGTGGGCTGATGGCTTTAAGTACTCTGTACCTGCTGCCACACCTGACAGACAGCCACCTGTCAGGTGTAAAAGATGGGGGAGCATGTTTGAAGGCATCATGGAGGCTGAGCCAGCAGCATTGCTGCACCTCACAGGTGGTTGGCCATTTCTGATTTCCTCAACTGTCATTAGCTTTCTGCAGTCTCCTGTAACTGTTTTTTTAAAAAACCTTAGAACGCTGAGCACTGCAGCTGACCAGACAGTGGGGAGGTGCAAGGAGGCAGCAGCCTGGCAGCCACTTAGGAATCAATGGGGACATATTTTACCCCTTTTGACTTCCTTAGGGGTTGGATTTCTAAAAATCCCTCCTTAGTGAGCATCTATGTCATGGTAGGAGTGCTCTCCCCAAATTTGGTGTTTCTAGGCCCAGGGGTTTGGCCTGGGTGTTGATTTTATGGTGAGGGGACTTTCTTTTATATATATAGATGCGGCTCATCTGTCATTTGTGCTGCAAAAAATACCATTGTAACACTAGAGCACCTGATGCAAACCCAACAGTCACCTAGTAAAATGTTTGGTGTTCAATTGCCTGCTGAGCGATGGAGATCACCAGAAACCCATGGAAGCCTGTCATTCTCTCTCAGCCTCATTTATAACATGTGGTGAGAAATAAGTAAACAAATGCATGCTCCGAGAATGGTAGATGTGACTATAACTGTGCAGCATGTCCAAAAGAGGGTGATTAGCATCAAAAAGGAAAATCCCTCAAAGGCATCACAGGGGCAAAGATACTTCCTCAGACCTTAAGCTCAGTAGAGATCAACTGGCTGGGATACATCAGCATACAAAATAGTTTGGTGGAAATGATATTTTTTCAGTATGAGCAATGCATCCAAAGCCAAAATGGCCACAGATCACACAGATGTCTTAGAATGTGCAACTTTCTAATACTTACGTTTAGCAGCTGTTCAAAGGCATAGCTAAAGCCTTTCTTATAATCAGTGATTCCTTTCGCTGAGATTTTATAGACTGCCTCTTTCAACTTCTTCTTGTTCCTCACATTAGCTTGCACAAGATGGTTGAAGCAGCTGACATTCTGAGCATTTTCATTGAACTGGGGATATGAGAGAGAGGGAGAGAGAGAGAGAGAGTTATACTGTAGGGCCGTAACTTTTTAAAACTTAAGCAGCTGGCTCCCAACCCATGATGAATTACAAATGGCATCCATGTCTAGAGGCAGTATGCCTCTGATTGTGGTGGGGCACAGCAGTTAAAGAGGGCAGCTATTGCCTTTAGCCCTGAAGAGAGAGAGCCAGTCTGGTGTAGTGGTTAAGTGCGCGGACTCTAATCTGGGAGAACCGGGTTTGATTCCCCACTCCTCCACTTGCACCTGGCTGGATGACCTTGGGCAAGCCATAGCTCTGTACCAGCTGTTCCCTCAAGGACAGCTTGGGAAAAAGCTCTCTCAGCCCCACCTACCTCACAGGGTGTCTGTTGTGGGGAGGGGAAGGGAAAAGGAGTTTGTAAGCCGCTCTGAGACTCCCTTGGGGAGTGGAGGACGGGGTATAAATCCAATCTCCTCCTCCTGAATGTGGGCTCCCTGCAGGGCAACTGGTTGGCCAGTATGGATGGCAGGATGCTGGTCAGATTCAACTGGGCTCTTCGTGCCAAGTTCAGGCATCATGTGAAACCACCACTTAATATACTGAGTATGATCACACTGTTTATGGTTCATTAAACAAGAATCTGACTTCAAAGTTATAGTCTGATCATAAACTGAGTCACTTCTCTTCCACGTCCTTCACAGTCATCCACTGGGCATGGAATGGTGTAACTCTGCTTAGGGCTGCATTGCTAGTCTTAACTATGGTTTCACTGAATGTGTGAATGCCAACAATCCTGGCTAAGTTCTGGCTTGTTCCTTAGCGCCACACTTCTCAACTGCTAGAAAATATAATGAATTCAGAATTTGTTGAGGTAAACCAGGATTTGAGCAGTCTTCTGTCAGCCGAGTCCCAGTTTCATGTGATGCCTGAACTGATCCTTTATGCTCTTATGGGGGAGTGAGCTGTTGCTCAAGGGGAAAAAAA
This sequence comes from Lepidodactylus listeri, assembly GCA_029233225.1. Lineage (NCBI taxonomy): Eukaryota > Metazoa > Chordata > Lepidosauria > Squamata > Gekkonidae > Lepidodactylus > Lepidodactylus listeri. The sequence continues at coordinate 103,965,425 of JARCFY010000008.1, forward strand.
ACAATGCTGTCTTGGGTTTCCAGGAACCAGAAATATGTCACATACCCTGACCAGCATCTGCTATTTGAGTTCAAGCATCAGCTCTACAGAATTTGTGGAAGCACTGCACAAATTAACCATTGTTCACAATAACTCTCCTTATCACCAACCAGGATGCCCAATTTTATAACAGAGCATAATTAAATGAGTGGTAGCTTCCTGGCGGGGGGGAGCTGTTGTTGCCCTGGTATCGGCACCTTAAATTATTGCCAATTATATCTGGAATTTGCCGCCAACTGAAATTAAATTATATTGTATTTTATGCCGCCAGTTGAAATTGAAAGTGAAATTTTATTGTATTTTAGAGTATTAATTTATTGTTGTACTGTTTTAATGCTGTGAGCTGCCTAGAGCCACTATGGTGGTTAGGCGGGATATAAATTTAAATTAATAAATAATAAATAAATAAATAAATAAATAATAAATAAATGCAAATGCCATCCAGTGGTCTGGAACAGGTTGACTGACATTCCTTGTGAGCATAACAACCCCCTTTTCTAAAAGATAAAACAAGCAGATTAACATCTTCTCCAGCAGACATGTCTTATACTTGATACATCAATAAACTACAGAGTGAAGTTTTTCCAGTGTAAAAGCCTTCTGGCCTGGCCATCAAATAGTCTATCCCTTCCTCTAGTGGTAATAATACTGCAATTAAAATAATACTCTGCACAAGCCACACTGACAGTGCGCTTATCTGTCATTGAAGAGGTTATGTCAGCTATGTCTTCAACTCTACATTGTTTTGTTGAAAAGTAGGGTTTTGTCACGTAAGTTATTCACTTGGCGACATTCAGGTAAAGTGGCATTTGATAATAAAATCTTATATTTGCTTGGCATGGGTGTTTTGTAGGAGTGCTCCACTGCCAAGATTTTTAAAAAGATCTGTTTTCTTATATGTTCTCACCACAAAACATTTGCACAGAAGAGAATCCACTCAGTTCTATGCAGGGGTCATTTCCAGCTGGAACAAGCTGGAATGCCGTTCCTGGAGTAGCAAAATTTCCCCTTCTCCCTTGCAAGCAAACACACACACACTCTCTCCCTTCCCTTTGCTCAGAGGTGGAGTGAAAATGGAGCCCCATATGCCATAGGCATAGAATCTCCCCTCCTCTGTAGCTTGGAGTCTTTCAAACCCCCATGCCCCCCCCACTTTAAAAGCAGAGGGTTTTTTAAAATTTAATTTAAAAAAACCTAGTTGGGCAGGCAGCCGGGTGGCCAGCCAGGGCCTGCACACTGGCAGAAGCCCCACCCCCAGCTTCCAAAAGCCCTCAGCTGGGCCAGGACAAGCTGAGTGGGGCCTGCATGTGCGGCATCTTCTTGCAAGGGTAAGTTGGCTCATTTCAGGGGTGGGGTGGGGTGGGGTGGGGTGGGGTGGGCTGTGGCATCTTCCGGTGTGGAATTCTGGCAGGGACTCTTTTGGGGTGGAGGCCAAGAGTAAGTCTTAAAGATGCCAGTGGACTCAAACTTTGTTTCTTATATTTTTAACTTTTAAAAAACTTTTTTTAAAACCAGTTTGGGGTCAGCTGGGTCTGCGCACTGCGTGCAGGTGCCTCTCTGCTACACTCAGCAGTTTTGCAGGCAGCCTGGAGAGAAGGTTGGAGGGAGGGATGGGTGAAGGGGAAGAGCAACAATTCATGTATGAAAAGCTTCTGCAAACAATTCATGATTTTTTAAAAGCAACCAAAAAGTCCAGTTCTTATTTGAAGTGGGGTCAAAATGGGGGGGGGGGGGAGCTTAAAATACAATTCATGCATGAAGAGGTTCTGCAAACAATTCATGATTTTTTTTAATCAACTAAAAACTCCAGTTCTCATTTGAAGCTGAGTCAAAACGGGGGGGGGGGGACTTAAAATACAATTTGTGTATGAAGGGCTCCCTCATGGATCACTGCCTTGACATGGTGAGGGGGCTTGCACATGGTCCGGTGATTGCTGTGGGCTATGCCGTGGAGGGCCACCCAGGACGGACAGGCCACAGCAGAGAACTCAGACAAAGTGTGATCCACTGGAGAAGGAAATGGCAACCCCACTCCAGTATCCTTGCCAAGAAAACTACATGGACAGTAACAAAAGGCTAAAAGATATGATGCTGGAAGACGAGCCCCTCAGGTCGGAAGGTGTCCAGTATGCTACTGGGGAAGAGCAGAGGGCAAGTACAAGTAACCCCAGAAAGAGTGAAGCGGCTAGGCCAAGCCAAAAGGACGCTCAGTTGTGGATCTGTCTGATTGTCATGAGTACCTCTGAGGATCTGCCTTCTGCGGATCTAAGAGAGGTGGAGGATCAGCTCCCAGCTCCAGAGGAGCCTCCACCTGAGCCAGATGAGACTCAAGCAAGCACCTCCCAGGGTTTTGTCCCATCAGCAGTAGTTGAGCCACAGCTAAGCTCAAGCCCACCTGATTCACCTCCTTGGGTGGAATATCTAAGGTCCCAATGCAGGCAAGACTTAGCTGCAAGAAGGAAAGAGGCACGCATGCGTGGTCGCAGATCACTAAGTCCTGAGTTCTAGAAGGAGCCGGGACCTCACTGCCAGCTGCTAACAAGCACAGGAAATGGCTGGGTATTTAGGCATAGCACAGAGACTAACAACTTGTGCTAGCAACTAGTCTTCTTGGCTAAGCTCTGCACCCGTCCGGATTGTAATCGCTGACTTGATTCTGGAATTCCTGGATTGTGACTTCGGCTTTGTTTGACCCGGTTTTGTTTGACTTTGTGGACTCCCTGGACTGGTTTACTCATGAGTTTCCCTCTTGGACTCTGGCTGGAACTGACTCTGTTTTTGGATTAGTGTTTGGACTTGGCAACTCGTTACTGATTTGGCTTGATCTCAGACTGTCCTGGACTTCGGCTTGGCTCCTGTCCTATTGGCACCCAGACTGTGACACTGATGGTGAAAGGGAAGTCCAATGCTGCAAAGAACAATACTGCATAGGAACCTGGAATGTAAGATGTATGAAACAAGGTAAGCTTGACATGGTAAAAAATGAGATGGCGACACTGAACATCGACATCTTGGGAATCAGTGAAGTTAAGTGGACAGGAATGGGCGAATTTAACTCAGAAGACTATTATATCTACTACCGCGGCCAAGAATCCCGCAGAAAAAATGGTGTGGCCTTTATAGTCATGAAGAGAGTACAAAAGGTAGTCATGGGATACAATCTCAAAAATGGCAGAATGAACTCAGTCTGAATCCAAGGCAAACCATTCAACATCACAGTAATCCAAATCTATGCCCCAACCACTGATGCAGAAGACATGGAATTGGACCGGTTCTATGAAGATCTACAACACCTCATAGGACTAACATAAAAAAAAGATGTCCTCATCATCATAGGAGACTGGAATGCTAAAGTAGGAAGTCAAAAGGAAGTCAAGAGGAATAACAGACAACTTTGGCCTTGGAGAACAAAATGAAGCAGGGCAAAGGCTAACAGAGTTTTGTCAAGAGAACACGCTGGTCATAGTGAACACCATCTTCCACCAACCTAAGAGGAGACTCTACACATGGACATCACCAGATAGGCAACAGAATGATTATATCATTTGCAGCCAAAGATGGAGAAGCTCTATACAGTCAGTAAAAACAAGATCTGGAGCTGACTGTGGCTCAGATCATGAGCTCCTCATTGCAAAATTCAGACTTAAACTGAAGAAAGTTGGGAAAACACTAGGCCATTCCGGTTTGACCTAGATCACATCCCTGATGAATATACAGTGGAGGTGAAGAATAGGTTTAAGGGACTAAATTTGATAGAGTGTCTGAAGAACCATGGACAGAAATTTGTGACATTGTACAGGAAGCAGCAGTCACTACCATCCCAAAGAAAAAGAAATGCAAGAAAGCGAGGTGGCTGTCTGATGAGGCTTTACAAATAGCAGAGGAAAGAAGGAAAGCAAAAGGCAAAGGTGAAAAGAAAAGATTTACCCAACTGAATGCAGATTTCCAGAGAATAGCAAGAAGAGATAAAGAGGCTCTCCAGAATGAACAATGCAAAGTAATAGAGGAAAACAACAGAATGGGAAGGACTAGAGATCTCTTCAAGAAAATTGGAGAAATCAAGAGAACGTTCCATGCAAAGCTGGCCATGATAAAGGACAAAAACAGTAGGGACCTAACAGAAGCAGAAGAGATTAGGAAAAGATGGCAAGAATATACAGAAGAACTATATAAGAAGGACCTCAATGTCCTTGACAACCACGACGGTGTAATCACTGACCTCGAGCCAGACATCCTGGAATGCAAAGTCAAATGGGCCTTAGAAAGCATTACAAACAACAAAGCTATCGGAGGTGATGGTATGCCAGCTGAGCTATTCAAAGTCTTAAAAGATGATGCTGTTAAAGTGCTGTACTCAATATGCCAGCATATTGGAAAACACAACAGTGGCCACAGGATTGGAAAAGGTCAGTTTACATTCCAATCCCAAAGAAGGGTGATGCCAAGGAATGTTCAAACTATCGCACAATTGCACTCATTTCACATGCTAGCAAGGTCACGCTCAAGATCCTACAAGCTAGACTTCAGCAGTACAGGGATAGAGAACTGCCAGAAGTACAAGCTGGGTTTCGAAGAGGTAGAGGAACTAGAGATCAAATTGCCAACATTTGCTGGATTATGGAGAAAGCAAGAGAGTACCAGAAAAACTTCTGCTTCATTGACTATGCTAAAGCCTTTGATTGCGTGAATCACAACAAACGGTGGCAAGTCCTTAAAGAGATGGGAGTACCAGACCACCTCACATGTCTCTTGAGAAACCTGTATAAGGGTCAAGAAGCAACAGTTAGAACAGGACATGGAACAACTGATTGGTTTAGCATAGGAAAAGGAGTACGACAAGGATGTATATTGTCACCCTGCTTATTTAATTTATATGCAGAGTACATCATGCGAAATGCTGACCTGGATGAATCGCAAGCCGGAATTAAGATTGCTGGGGAAAACATCAATAACCTCAGATATGCAGACGATACCACTCTAATGGCAGAAAGTGAATCTCAAGAGCCTCTTACTCAGGATGAAAGAGGAGAGTGCAAAAGTTGGCTTGAAACTCAACATCAAAAAATCTAAGATCATGGCATCTGGCCCCATCACTCCTTGGCAAATAGAAGGGGAAGTCGTGGAAGCAGGGACAGACTTCACGTTCCTGGGATCCAAGATCACTGCAGATGTTGACTGCAGCCATGAAATTAAAAGACGCCTGCTCCTTGGAAGAAAAGCAATGGCAAACCTAGACAGCATAACAAAAAGTAGAGACATCACCCTGCCAACAAAAGTCCATATGGTCAAAGCAATGGTATTCCCAGTAGTAATGTATAGCTGCAAGAGTTGGACTATAAGGAAGGCCAAGCGCCGAAGAATAGATTCTTTTGAATTATGGTGCTGGGGAGGACTCTTGAGAGTCCCTTGGACTGCAAGGAGATCAAATCAGTCAATCATAAAGGAAATCAAACCTGACTGTTCCCTGGAAGGCCAGATACTGAAGCTGAAGCTCAAATACTTTAGCCACCAAATGAGAAGGGAGCACTCACTGGAGAAGACCCTGATGCTGGGAAAGATTGGGGCTGGCAAAGGATGAGATGGTTAGACAGTGTCATCGATGCAACAAACATGAAATTAAGCAAACTCTGGAGCATGACAGAAGACAGGAGGGCCTGGCGTGATGTGGTCCATGGAGTCGCATAGAGTCGGACTCAACTGCAAAACTGAACAACAAGAACAACATGAAGGGGTGTGGCGTATGCAAATAAGTTATGCTAATGAGTTATGCTAATGAGCTCCTGCACCTCTTTTTCTACAAAATGACCCCTGGTTCTATGTAGTCATGATCTCCTGAATAAACGAAGCTGAGTGTTGGCCAATAGTGGTAACCTGATGGTGGGTGACTGCTAAGTGAAGTCTCTGTTCAGTGAGCCTACTAAAACATCAAAAAACTCAACAGGATAAGAAAGAATAATCTAACCCCTTTTTCAGAAGTCAGCATCAGACTCTTCTAAGCGTTAAATTCACCACCCATTTACAACTATTGGCAAAGATACCAGTCTATATTTACCACACTCTATTCCTGCCATTTCTGCAAGCGGTTCAGGCGGTGCCACATATGACACTACTGCAGAATGCTGCAGCTTTACTCCTGGTTAGGGCCAACTGTTGGCAGCAGGTGACCCCCAACACTACAGCAATTACATTAGCTTCCAGTCTGCTCCAGAGCCAAATCCAAGGTGTTGGTTTTGCCCTTTAAAGCCCTACACGGCATGGGAGCCAGGTATGTGAAGGACCGTCTTTTCCCATATGTTCCTGCCCAGAAAAGGCCCTCCTGACTGTCCCACCAGTCAAAAAAGTTAATCTGGTGGGCACATGAGAGGGCCTTTTTGGTGGCAGCCCCATAATTATGGAAGAACCTCCCAGAGAGGTACGCCTGGCTCCCTCACTTTTGATCTTCAGGAAGTAGTTGAAGACAGTTTTATTGAGGGCTGCATTTGACTAATTTATTATTTTATGTATTGGCACTCTTAACTGAGATTTTAAAATGTCATCTCTTTTATGTATTTTATAACTATTGATTTATTTATATTGTAAGCCACCTTGCATCCTGCATGGTAGAAAGGCAGCTGATGAATGCTTTAAATCAGGGGTGGGCAATTGTTTTGGCCCGGGGGCCGCTTTGTGGGAGCGGAGGGTTAGCGGAGGGCCGCACCTTTTAAAAGGATTGCATTCATTAGTTAACTTTGCATTTCAGAAAAGATATACATTGTATCACAAAAATCAATAAATATAAATTAAAGAAAATAGTGGTAGTTTTATTCAATTTATTTATTGTGCTAATTTCATATCATCTATAGCTGCAAGCACATTTAATTTTAGAATCCGTTTAATGAGACAAATGTACCCTATCACACTTTTCTACAATTTTTTGGAAATCAGGAGTGAGATTGCTTGTTGAGATTCTCATCACAGCCTGCAAGTTAATGTCTGTCAAAGAGCATCTATATTTACTCTTGTTGATCTTCATGCAAGAAAAACTTTGCTCACAAACATACATAGACCCAAATATAGAGAACATTTTCCCAGCAAATTTCTTCATACATGGACATTTTTTCAGCAGACAAAGATTTGTAAAAGTCAACTAATGTCACAGCATTAAACATTTCTTTCACAGTGTGATCTGACTGCATGTCAATAAGTTCAAGCTGCAGCTCCTCAGGTGCTGTATCAATATCAGCAGTGATGGGATAGGAGAGCAAATTGAATTTAGGCTCAATTTCCTTAAAGTCCTGAAATCTTCTTGGTGGGCTGCAAAAAACTCTGTGGCGGGCTGCATGTGGCCCCTGGGCCGCAATTTGCCCACCCCTGCTTTAAATAAATAAAACATCTCATTTTATCCTCTCAAAAATCCTGTGATGAAAGGTAGACAGAGAAAAGGCAATTCTCTCCCCCCACCCCCACCACCTATTGATCTGCATGGCTAAGTAAGCCTCTGGATCAGTGTTTGGAACACTATCCATAACACCTCTTTGTGTATCGCCAGATCAGTCACACTTTCTCTGTGGACATGCACAAGTGTTACTATGGATGTTATCATGTATGGCACACTGTGTGTGTCTCTTTCTGTGAAAGAGACACACACATATATTCAACAACCCTATGTGTCGAATGAAACTCACAGTACACTCTGGCTAGAAGCTGTGTCGTTTCACAGTCGATACAAGTAATTTTTTGTAATTCTCCCTCCCTTCAGTGGATCCAAAGAGGAGACAGAGGCCCAGCCGTTAAGACTCTGAAGGCAAGAAATTATTTTGAAAAACACGTTCACACTGATTTTCTTCTTCCTCACGTGGACACCCAGCACATCTCTATTCAATCCCAAAGCATTTCAAATATAAAAAACTGGAAGAAAGAAGACAATAACACTGCCGTTGTACAAAGATCTATTAGGAAAGGCACCTTAAAGTTTATTTAAATGGGGGTTTTAACTCTTCCTCGCCTTCAGGGCACTAACTTGGTAGAGAGGCAGAACTCTACTGTTTTAAATAAGTAAACAGGTAATAAAACCAAATAATAATACATGACAAGAACATTAGCACAATTACAAAGGAGAACAGCTTTTGAAGCTTCAAACACTAGGTGGCAGTCAAGTAAAATAAGTATCTTCCATCACACCCAAGCAGCCAACAGCCGGTTGCTGGGAAACTGTTGCCTTCTTTCTACCTCTGGCTTCATGGCTCATCCCGCATTTCAAAAGACCAAGGTCCACATAGGGATATTGAGAATAATAATTATATAAAAGGTACACCTTAAGGATTAGGGTTGCCAACCTCCAGGTGGGGCCTGGAATCCTCCCAGAATTACAATAGCTCTCCGGACTACAAGGATCAGTTCCCCTGGAGAAGATGACTGTTTTGGAGGGTAGATTTTATGTCATTATACCTCGCTGAGGTCACTTTCCTCCCCAAACTCTATTCACCCCAGATCCCACTCCTGAATCTCTAGGAATTTCCCAACCTGGGGTTGAGAACCCTACAATATATCCATTTTCTTTACTGATAAGACATTCCCACAAGAGGCCTGCTTCATCAGATGCTCACACTTAATACATTCAGAATATTTTTACACCACTTTTCCTGTCAGCTCACAGCAGGTTTCAATAAAAAGAAACCACAATACCAGTTAAAAATCAGAACCACCACCAGACATCCAAGTATAAACCACAGTGACAAAGGAAACCCATTCCTGGCAATGTTCCTTTGCGGGCTTTCTGGGACAGGAGTAAAGATCAGGGCTCTCCAGCCGGGCCAAGCCACTCAAGCGAACACGTGGGGTGGTGCAGAGGAGGGTCAGCTTCCTCTCAGCAAAGCATTCTGCGGTAACTCAAAAGCAGGCATACTTTTCCTCCCCCAAATATAACTTGGTTCCATAAACGTTTCCCTGTTAGTTATTTTATGTAGCCCACAGTCTCTGAAACTAAATAGCAAAATAAATACATAAATAAAAACAAAGAAAAGGCCCCTCTATAATAGTTTCAAACCTGTATGCCAATGCTTCAAACCAGGTCCAAATCAGTTTAATCTTTGCACTGCCCTTTGTTAGTGCATCACTTCACCATGGGAGAAATCTTTAGCTAGAACAGGATACTTGACAAATGCAACATTTCATTGCAAATGGTGGTAATAAAAGGTGTCCAGTGTTTCCCAAAGATGCTCGCTACCTGTCTAACCCCTGTAGCATCCTGAGAGTTGATGATTCCAGGACCCCTTTCCCCCCATACACCTGCACTAATATTGTGCAACAGCAGACCAGTGAAACACAAAACTGCGCACCTCTGTTAGATTTTGCCTGAAGAAGAAATTGACCTGGCTTGCTTAACATAAATACAGCTGAAAGAATATGACATTGTATGTCTCTCCCAACTAACACCCCCTAGGTATGCTGACCTCCACCAACCCTGTATAGCTGGCCAAGGACTCCCTGAGTCTTTCAACTTCCGCTGAACAAATATGGTTGCCAGCTCCAGGTAAGGAAGCCAGTTTAAGGAGGCCAGAGTTTGGGGAGGGGACAGGAAAGGCCTCAGCTGAATAGAACGCCATAGAGGCCACTGGCCAAAGCATTCTAACTTTCCCCTCAGTGGCTGTTGGTAGGCAACCAAGCTTGGTTTTGTCAGTAAAAAGACAAAGGAATGAAACCCTTTCCAAGCCTTTGTGAGGAACTCATTGGGGCCTGTCCTGCCAGTTCCAGGTTGGGAAAAATAAGACCACAGTTCTACAGGAGACTATCCTGGAGGGATGCTTTGACCCGGTGTGCCTGACCAAGACCTAGCTGGGTGAGGTAGTTCCCCTCACCCAGCTTACTCCCCAAGGATACTCAATCCTCCATCAACATCAAACTGAGGGACGGAAGGTGGAGTGGCAATCCTCATCCAAGACTGTTTTCCCTTCCAGAGGATCCCTGTGCCAAACACCACTGGCCTTGAATGTGCTGGTCTGGCTTGGGGTGTTGGAAAGAGGGTCTTGCTGGTGTCCCATTTGCCCAGCTCACTAATAGGACTCCCTTTTGAGGCTATCGGGGCAGTGGCTGAGTGGACACTGCATTTTCCTAGATTGTTGGTCTTGGGGGACTTTAACGTCCATGCAGGGGCTTCCTTACTAGGGGCAGCTTCAGATATCATCGCTGCCGTGGCAAGACTGGGACTCACCCAGGTAGTATCGACCCCCATGCACAAAGCAAGCCACAAGCTAGATTTTATCTTTTGCACAGAGCTTGATTTGAAAGTGCAGTTGTTTGTGAATCAGTGCCATGGTCAGACCTCGTAAGGGTCGGTTTGGGGGTGGCCATTTCTCCCTGCAGGGATGATGAGTGCATTTATGCTCATCCACGGAGACTACTGGATCCTGATGGTTTCCAAAATGCTCCACAGGATTTATCGGGACCTTCCCTCAGTGAAGTGACTGAGATTTGGAATAGAGGTCTTCAGGAAGCTATCAATCTGAGCCCCTGTGTCTCTGTGGCTCCTTGGTATAATGATAATTGTAAGAGATTTTAAGAGGTTGCTAAGCTAGAGCCCAACTGGCAATGAACTCGGGACAAAGCTGTGAGAACACACTATAGAGCCCATCTAAAGGCCAATGAGATGGCAGTGAAAGCAGCAAAGAGAGATTATTTTACCATCTCCATTGCATTCACTAGCTCACATCCAGCTCAATTATTCAGATTGGTTCAACAATTGCCCATCCTTTGGGGCATCCTAAAACTGATACTGATTTGGCTCTCAGCTGTTACTCATTTGTGAACTTTTTTGCAGATAAAGTCTCTAAGCTCCGCCTAGAGTTGGCTGCTGAGTTTGAGAACAGTAGTGGGGGTTCCGCTTGCACCGCCTGGTTCTTTTTTGGACTCTTTTGGCCTGCTCACCCTTGCAAATGTTGACAGGATCCTCACAGCTTTGAAGCCAACTTGGATCCTTGTCCCCCCATGCCTGGTAAAATCATGCCACAAAGTGGAAAGTAGCCCTTCGAGACAGATTGTCAATTTGTCTCTTTCACAAGGCTGTTTCCCCAGCTCCCTTTAAGAGGCAACTGTTAGATCTCTGCTAAAGAAACCCACCTTAGATAAAAAAAGAATGTGGCCAATTACTGCCCAGTGTCTAATCTTCATTTTCTGAGGGAGGTAACTGAGTGAGCAGTGGCTGAGCAGCTCCAGGTTTTCCTGGATGAAACATCTACCCTGGACCCTTTTCAACTGGGTTTCAGCCCTGGCTGCCGAAGTCATACTTTGCATTGGCTGCCAAAAAAACCTTGGGCCAGCCTTGGATGGGTCACCGTATCAAATACCTTTGGACTTACCAAAAAAGGTTAGGAACCACTGGTCTATACTACTGTGTGTAGCTTGCTGAAACTAGGATCTTACTACGTAATTTTTGCATCACCTCATGTGTCATATTAATACTTATGTTCTGCTTCAGTTTGGTTTTTAGACTTCTGATGGGTTCTAAAACCCTAATCCTATTGCACTATTTGATGTACCATCATGTTGATTGTATTGACTTGACCTGTGTAATCTGTCTTGAGTCCCACTGAAGAAATGTCAAGAGAACCACAGCCCCGAAAGACATAAACAATACAGAACAAAATGTTGTGATAAATGCTAAATATAATATCAGTGCAGTGAACGGAATACAATACAAAAGATGCTTCCAAGTGGTCAAACAGTCAGTTCAGTTCTTAGTCAGTTCAGTTATTTGACGAGGTTTTCCAGAATACAAACTCGTTTCATCCAAAGACTTCATCCGAACAGGAAATATTTGATAAGTTGCATGATGCATACATTTAGGGCATAAAAATCAAGCCAAAAATCAGAGGTATAGTACTATTATCGATCACGAACAAGGCATATCAAGTGAAGGCTACAGTAAAAGAGTCATAATTAGCCTGTGTACTGATGACTGTTGCATAAACATGACTTAATCAGACCTTTAAAATGAGACCTGGCCAAAATGTGCACCCTTGTCCTTTACCTGTTCCCCACAGATGTTTCTGCAGTGCAGGCATAACAATCTTTGAGGGTCAGGTTCCGGATGCAATATTGAGGTACAGGCAGAACTACCTACTCTAAATGTTTCACTGGTGCAGAAAATCCAGGGTGAAAGAAGGCCTAGCACAGCTGTATGCAGAAAAGTTAATTGAGCTTGGATATGTAATATCTCCCCCAGCACACAACACTGATTTAGGGGAAAACCCCTCTCTTTAAACTAATTCAAAAGGAGCATATTGCTGTATCTAACCATCACTCTGGGAATACAGAAATTTGAAAATATACAGCCAGCATGCAGTCAGACTAATCAGATTCTGCTGTGGCTGATTTTTCAATCTTTTGGGGGTCGTTGCTGTCTTGCTCTGACCGCGGAGGCTAAAGCAGTTTGGTGACCCAGATGTATCTATCCATATTAAATGAGCAGCAGTGAAATAGATCTAATTCCAAGAGGCTTTGCCTTGTAACTAAATCCAGCTTTGCTGGTCCCCTTTGTGGGCACACGTCTGCGTGTTCTGTAATAGGATCTTACGGTTAATTCTGAAAAGCAGCTAAAGCAGAATATTGCCGGTCTTTCGAAACCCCAGTATGTATTTTAGCAGCCAGGCAGTGCTAATATTTTTCAAAGGGCCTTTACCAAACTGAGTTGGAAACCATCCAAACTGCAATTCAGATTCTGGCATGCTGTTTCAGGGCATTCCAAATCAGTGCAAGTACTGTGCTATGTTAATGGCTTGAGTTTTATATTGTGATTTTTTAAATAGTAAGCCACTTCAAGCAGGACTCTGAAGAGGTGGCATACAAATATTCTTAATACATAAATGTAAATGGTATATTTAATAATCAGCAGTATGCTAAAGCTGGCATAATGTACTGACAAAGAGTGTGAACCAGAAAGGCTGCAGTTCAAATCCCACCGCTGTCAGGAAGTCACTAGCAGTGCCATCCTACCTACCTGAATCCTAAGTGGAGTTACTCTCTTTCCAGTTCGTTGAAGTCAGTGGACTCAGAAAGGTGTAACTCAGACTACTTTGGATTACACTATAAGTGACCTGGAAAGTCATTGTTGTTTCAGTATGAGCCCCTATACAACAAAAAAGGGAATTAAAAAAAAAAACAACCCAAAAATTGAATTATGTCCCACAAAGACAGAGCAGGAGCCATGTTAAAAAAATGGAAATAAACAAAATAAATCAATATATTGTACAGTGCATGTTTAATTTGTATTTTAAAAGCAGAGGCCTTAAATTTAGCCCCTAGATAGAAACTACCAGGGGTCATTTCGTAGAACAAGAGGTGCAGGAGCTCATTAGCATAACTCATTAGCATAGCTCATTAGCATATGCTAAACCACCTGACATCACCGGAAGTATGTCAGAAAGAAAGAAAGAAAGAAAGAAAGAAAGAAAGAAAGAAAGAAAGAGAAAGAAAGAGAAAGAAAGAGAAAGAAAGAAAGAGAAAGAAAGAAAAAGAAAGAAAGAAAGAAAGAAAAAGAAAGAAAGAAAGAGCTGGCAGAGAGGGGACAGCTACTAATCCAAGCCTCAGAAATACCACTATTCTGGGAGGATAGTTTCAGAACTGGTCGGAGGAACTGGTCAGAGGAACTATTCTGAGAGGATACTTTCAGTGGTGGCTGAAGCCTTCAGAAGGCTGGTCGGAGGAACGAGGACCTTTCCAGGGGACGGGGTCATTTTGCTGCAGCCATCACACAAGCAGGCATTCCCCCGCGGGGGGGGGGGGGGAGAGCTGGCACCAACTCCCGGAGCTGCGCTTCCCCGAGCTCCTGCTCGAAATGACCCCTGGAAACTACCAGATGAAGCTGTCCTCAATGTACACTAAATAATACAAATCAATATCCAAGGTTTGATGGCATACAAATAAGATCCCAATCATAAGAAATAGGACCAAGTATGTTTCGGCCCAATGGGCCTTCTTCAGTGGTCACTAGTACATAGATACACACACACACCAAGAACAATTGTGGGTGTAATAAGCCAAAAGAAGGGCTGAATGATTCTTGCACATTGTGTACTGTGTGGCCAAATGATGCCCCTGCTAGCATCATGTATCTTGTCCCATGATTTCCATGCTCACACATAAAAATGTACAGTTGTAAAACCTGATTTTGGCACCTAATTCAGCCTGAGCACCTCCATCAGCAAGATGGAGAGCAGTATTCACAGAGGGCTTGTGGCTCAGTGGTAGAGCATTTGCTTTGCCAGCAGGGTGCAAGTTCAGTCCTGGTTATCTTCAGTTAAGGGATCTCAGAAGAATTATGAAGTATTTTTTTTCCCTTCTCTTTTGCCTCAGAACTACTATTAGTCAGAGTAGACAATACTGAGCTAGGTGGACTCATTTGATATTAATAATATTCACCTCCCTTACACCATTATTACAACAGCCTCTTTTGTTATGATAATGCCAACTTGGTAGCTGCATTAATCTGGAGCAGCAAGATCCTACAGGAGTCCACGGACTTCTTAACAACTAACAACATCTGTTCCAGCATTAGCTTTTGTGAGTCAGACCTCCATTAATTAGAGAGGCACATTTTTAATGAATTTCTGTCAAAGTCAGCATCAACTGTCAGGAGTGGTCCTCGCATGTAGCTGTAGCTATGATATCACTAACATTTTCTTGTTGATAGATCAAGATGGGCAGCCATGTTGGTCTGAAGAAATAGAGCAAAGTTAGAGTCCAGTGGAACCTTTAAAACCAACAAAGTTTTATTCAAGGTGTGAGCTTTCGTGTGCACGCACACTTAGTTAGACAGTCATAGTTGTATACATAGAGGGTTGCTGAGCTGGCAAGCTAACTAGGAGTTCAAGAACTTTTCAACTGTCAATGAACTTTGCTTTAAAAAAACTCTTTTATCTTAGACAATTAACTGAAGCAACTACCAAAAAGTTAGGTTAACTGCTGTTCAATAAAAGTTAAGAGTTGCCTTCTTATCATGCTGTATCAGATATGACTCATGTGCACATGCTAATTGGCTGCTTTGCACTTGCATTGATTATCTCATATGTCATTATGAACCAATCAAAATTATCAGAATTAAAGCCTGATAATCATCCTTTAATAGATAAATCCTAAAGAACTCCTCTGCTAAATGGCTTATGGAGGCGAGGCATTTGGAAAGTGTTTAGTTCAGATCCTCTAACTGGATGCAGGAACAAATCTCTTGTTACACATCCATGCTGAAGAGACAGAGAAAGAATGCTCTTCCCAATCTCTAGGGCAAAGGGGAGGATGTAAGGCTGTGGTCACACGGCCCCTTTAAATCCGGGAGCCCTCCCGGATTAAAGGGGACACATTTTTTTACCTCGGGTTGGGATGTACACACATCCCAACACCTGCGGTGGTGGGCAGTGGCAGGCGGTGGTGGAGGACGCAGCATTCTCGGGCGTTTTGTGGCGGCAGAGGAGGAGGTGGCTGTCGGTGGGTTTTCTTTGGTGGCAGCAGCTGGCAGCAGTGGCTGGGGGAGGCACCCTTCCCCGAGCCTCACCGGCCGCCTGGTAAGTTTGGGTCCCCCCCCCCTTTTACACTTGGGCACTTGAGTGGCCAAGCGCCCAAGTGTAAAAGGGGGGGAATAGCGGACGGGACCATCTGGGCAGCTCTGCTCTCACAATGATTGCGAGAGAGGGCTGTCCAGATGGCTCAAATGCGGGGTCCTTGCGCAACTCCCGGGAAAACACTTGATTTTCCCGGGGTCAGAAAATGCGGGAGGAATTCGCATTTGAGCCCGCTTCAGCGCGGGAGTTGTCCTGGCCATTCTGAATGGTCCCTTTAAATGCGGGAGGAAACAGCTCTTCCTCCCGCATTAAAGGGCCGTGTGACCACAGCCTAACTCTCATGAAACTCTCAATCTCATTCCAGAAACTAGAGAATTGGGTTGTGTTGAATTGTGTTGCAATACAAAAAACAACATTATACATACACACACACCCCTTCCCATGCTGAAAGACTGCCAATATTTAAAATGTGTACCTTTTCCAGTAATATTTTGATTGGTTCTTCTTTTAAACTGGACTCTTTGTCACATCTCTCTTTTCCCCCAATATTTCTGTGGTTTGCAGGTTTTCACAAAAATTATTTGGCCTTATACTGTACACTAAGAGCATCTGACTACAAGATTGCAAAGAACTATATTGGAGGAGACAGCAGCTATAGAATTACCATTTTTGTTCTTTTGTTTTTCATATTTTCACCAAGCGAAGTAGCCTGGAATATAATAATGTAGGGGAGCACGTGGGAAGGGCCATTGGGATTCTTCCCCACATCTCCCCAATGGGCAAGACTCACATTTTGTGAGTCTGCTCTAGAATTGCTCTGGAGTCCCGGGGGGAGGGAACGCCGATTAGAAGAGCTCCAGTTAGAGGAAGAACAGAATTTAGTAAAAAAATTTAAGGGAGCAGAGTAACAAAATGGAGTATTATTTTGTTTCTATCTTACTTCATTGTGAATCATCTAGTATATTAGCTTTGAAATTAAAATGAAATATATAGAAAGTATATGGCTATAAACATGACAAGATCTAATGGGAAACTATGGGAAACAGAGTTTATAATTGTAGATGTGCTGGACTAATTTTGAGAGGCAGAAATATTTTTTTTAGGCGTGCCAACATTTCTCTGACTTAATTAATGATTATAATTTACAAATGAAATACAAGCAGAATAGAGTTGTCAACTTGTAGTAGAAAATGTTTAAAGAACGTTAATTTCATTTCCTGCTGTAAAAAAAATGAAATTAATTTGTAAGATTTTGAAAACATTAAAAAATTTAATGGGTAAAAAAAAAGAGCACCTGACGAAGTGAACTCTGAGGCGCATAAGAGCTTATGCTGGAATAAATTTTGTTAGCCTCTTAAGGTGCCTACAGGACACCTGCCTTAAAATAAACTCTATAGTGCAAAGTTTTGGTATTAGGATCCATCATGCTTTGTAAAAAATAAAACAAAACCCAATTCAGTATCTTCATAACTATTAGAAGAGAACTGTAAAAACAGTACTGAGAAGCTGATATTATTAGAGGTTCACATTTTAAAGGAACATCAAGGCAGAAAGTAACGATGAACACTAAATTGTGGGATACATTTCTACCATTTCCAATAGGGCACAGAGGCTATTATTAGTTTTGTTCTAACTTGAAGAACATCCACAGGTATTTTGGTAATGTCAAGAACAGATGAAATCTGTCTTTAGAGAATATACATTACTTTCACTCCGTATTATATCCCAGTCTGGGGAGTAGTGGCTAATCATTATCAACATAATTAATGGGGAGGTGGAAAACTAGGACTACCTAAGAAAGCAGGTTTGACCTGAATCAAAAGTCTCTCAAATTTTTTGAACCCTAGGCTGAGGACAGATTGGCTGTCTCGGCCGCTCTGCCTCCACTTCAGAAGCGGAGGCAGAGCGGCCGTTCAGATGGCCGCATCTGCCCCCAGGAGGCGGCCCGGACGCATTGCATCCGGCGCCGCGCTCCTTGCGCACCAGCCGAGCACCACTTTAAAGTGGTGCTCGGCTGGTGCGGCACGCCCCGCGTGCGCGTTCCACCCGCCAAAGCGGGTGTGAACGCGCGTGGGCAGGGGCGCCCGCGCGGCATTCGCCCGCCGCTCCAGGAAGCCGCCCGCAGTCTGAACGCTGCGGGCGGCTTCCTTCCGGCGGCGTGGGAAATTCCCCCGCCCCATTCTGCCGCGCCGGGGAGGCACGGCAGAAAACAAGTCTGTCTGCAGCCCTAGATTCAAATCTAAAATTACTCTTTATGGGGTGCCTCAACTCAGCAGCTAACACTGCTTGGCTGCTGAGTAAGCAGAAATGTAAGCAAAAGCAGAAATGTCCCATCCCCCCCCCCCCCACTTTCATCACCAGGAAAGAATGGAAGCAGGCAAGCAAAGTTGTTCACCTGGAGGCCTGGATGATGTAGAAGGACGAAGAAGCATCCCTAAGCACAATAGGTTGATGGCTGTTGGTTGCTGGAAGGCAGAGTCTACCCAGTTATCCTAGACACTGATCCAAAGGGTAGGCACTGAGAATCCTCACCGGACTCTTACCGGGCCCAAGTTTCTAAGAGGAGAAGGGATAAATGGGAGAGGGAAAGGAAGTGGAAAGAGCATTCTCTGGCCTCCCGTCTAGGAACATTGGCCAATAATTCCATTCACGGTTAGCGTCTATGCCAAGCAGAGAGAATGCTTTGCTCTATACACTGTGACTTCCCACAGGCATGTTTAGTAGCCAATGCCATTTCTTTTCTTTGAAAACCCAAGCCAATGCATCTGATTATCTGACTGTGCATGGAATTGGGTAGTCAAAATTAATTCCAAGCAACTGTCTTCTGTATGACTGCCTCTGGACATGGATTAGAAAGAAAAGCAGATGCACCTCAGGGGAACTTTGGTTCAATCCCAGCATCCCCAGTTAAAACCATCAGTTAATAAGTGATGCGGAAGACCTCTACACCTAAGACCTTGGAGAGCTATGACAGTCAAAACAATATTGACCTTGGTAGACCAAGGGTGTGACTCAGTAAAAGGCAGCTTCATTGAGGGAAGGGCCATGGTTCAGTGTGCTGAAAATGAGAACATCATGCAAGTGGATGCAAGTATGTTGGGGACAGGAGGCATAACTGAGCTGCATTGGATTTCTACATGCTGGGTCCAATTTTTGAAAAGGCACTTGAGGCAGGAATTGAGACATCTTCCCTACCCAAGTTAAAACAGTAATGCAGAAGCAGAAATGGAAACTCACTTGCGCCTCTCTCTATACATTTTAATTCCACCCTTCCATCATCAAGCCGAAGAAGGCACACATACACCCCCCCCCCCATTTTGCACCATGACAATCCTGTAAGGAAGGATAAACTGAAAGAGAGAGAGAGAGAAAGAGGGCAACTGACCTAAGGTCAGCCCATGGGGAGCCAACTTAACATCCATAGAGGCTCCAAGTAGTGTATTTCCCATTTCTTTAAAGAACACAAGTCCCTACTGCTTCCCTGCAGAATGACAATATTTTATTTCTGGATCCAAACTGGTCAACATGGAATTGCATTTTATAAAGCCTGAGATCTTGAACAGGCAAGAGAAGAAGGCCTTAATAATTTGCCTACAGAGCTTTCCTACAGTGCAGGTTTCTCTCCCTCTACAGGTTTAAAATGGAAATAAATTTCTATGGAAACCACAGCTCACCCACAATCATAAACAAATGATACTCTCTCTATCAACATGAGAAACTGAGTCTCTAAATCATAGCATGCTGGGATGGAATTACAACCCCTATCATCTACCACTTAGAGCTATCAAAGCATATAACCGGATTAGTGGGGAAACAGCTGTATTGTGCATACATTTTTAAGCTCTTTTAAACAGCAGGCTTCCTTTCCGCAACAAAGCACACTGCCTCAGATAGTAGAAATGCAAATTCCAGGGGAAATTAGAACATATTAATCCCTGACGGCCTTTACCTGCTTAAATATCTTCTACAGCCCTTTCCTCTTTGAAAATAGCATGCAAGGCCACCATGAAAATAGAGAGCTAAAATTATTAAAAGCATCTACCTACACCTGCTCTCCTCCAGCCCGGTGTTCTCTGGGAGTTCCCCCAAATCCTGGTATGGCTGATTAAATCAACACTGCTCAGAAAATGACTGATGGGTGCAAATCCCAAAGAGTCAGGAAGCAGCATGAGCATTGAAGGATGCGTATCAACAGTATCAAATTTCTAGATGTTGGCAGGAATACCAAATGGATCAAAGGGCTAAGGAGATACAAATTCATATCATCCATCAACCAGAAATCAGGAAGCCTACCTCACAGGGTTATTGCAAAAATAAAGTGGGAAGGGGAAGAAAAATTGTATACATTGATCTCCGTAAGCGAAAAGGGGGATAAAATCCTTAAACAATAATTATTTCTATTAGGGATTATAATTATTTAGATTATTTTTTTTAATTATTGATTTTTTTCCCTACACCTATACTAAAAACTACAAAAAACTAACTACCCTAAGGTATACAAGATGGACAATTTGTTGCAAAATATATAAAGTTAAGATATCTAAAAAGCAATTTTACTCCTTGGTATCTACTCTTAAAAAAAAATTTTGCTGATACAATTATGACATGTTGAAATTCCTGTCTCGCTAACATATAAAAAGATTTTTACAAAGCGTTTATATTAATACATGATGTGTAAATAAGGTTAATACAGTTACAACATTATTTTTTCTTTGGTTCTCTTCTTTTCTTCTGCCTTTTACTTAAAGCTTTTGGGGCGGCCGCCCCTTTTTCAAAGTCAGAGTCTCCGCTCAATGTTTCACCACTTCCTGAGTCATCAAAGCCATACATACTCTCCTGCAACGCCAGCGAATCTTCTTGTGCAGCTTCAGCTTCCTTCTTTTTATGTTCATCCAAAAATTTCTTTGCCTGCTCCACATTGTCAATTTTATATTTTTTATCTTTGTAGTCGAACTGCAGGCCTTCCGGAACTTGCCAACGATAAGAAATTGATTCAGATTGTAACCACAAAGTCAAATTTCTATATGCCTTTCTTCTCTTTCTGATTTTAAACGGAATGTATTTCAATACTTTGATTTCCTCTTCTTGAATTTTCAAAGATGCTCTGTTGGTGGCTTTTAACACCACATCTCTGGTTGATCTTTTAGAAAATCTAACCATTACTTTCCCTGGCAGGTTTTTCTTCTTGATAAATTCTAAATATGTCCGGTAGGCCACATCCATATCGCTTTGTATTTTTTCTGCTTCCAAACCTGCCACTGGGGCCAATGCTTCACTCAACAGCTTATGTAAATTCTCTCCTTTTTGCTCTGGTACATTTTGAAACCTCAAGAAAAAGTTAGAACGTTCCAGCTGAAGTTTTAGAACACAGTCTCCTTGTGTGGTTTTCTCTTTCTCCAGTTTTGCCAATCTTGAAACATGTTTGTGAACAACAGCTTTAAAGTCCGAAAATTCCTGTTTCAGCTCCTGTGAACTCTTATTTGATGCAGTTATTTCCTTTTGCATGGAATCCAGCTTAGTGTTGATTGCAGTTAGTTGATCCACTAGGGGTCGCAATAGCGCTGAGAATGCCATGTTCGACTCATTGGTTTCGCGCTTTGTCCCCAGAAGGTTTCCTCTGACTCTGGGTGAGGGGCATCTCCCCGTCATTTTCTTTCGTTTCGTCTTGTTGTTTACAGCTAGATAAGGGAACCCTTGAAAAAACAATGTCTATTCTTCAAATACACATCATCTGGAAGCTCTCTTTTTCCTCTGCGTGATCCAGTGTATCAACACCGCCTAGGCACTTTTACTTTCACAGCAAGACCATGGGAAAGACTTCCGTCTTAAGGTAAACAACGCCAACAGAGGGTGGGTGGGGAATGAATCCTCCGTCCCTCACCCCAAACTCTTTAATTCCGAAATCAAACGAAGACTCACGCTTTAGCCCATTGCGTAGCTATTTAGTCATTGCCTCTCCGAGCAGTCCGTCTTGCAGCTTCACGGCAGCGCTTTGTAGCCCAAAGGCTTCTCCAGCGGGGGGAATCTATAGGGGTAAAGAGATGCCTCGATCCCGCAGTCGCCACCGCCAGGAGAGGCAAACTCCAAGCATCCCAGACAGGTTCCCTTCACTAGGGTCCCTGGGGGCTCGGCACCGGTCTCTAGCCCCTTCCCTCCCACCGAGAGCGGCACACTTCTCCCGCAGCGCGGGGAGATGCGGCCACCATTACCGCGCCCACCACAGGAAGTCATAATTATTTAGATTATTATTTGTTAACCCAGTCTTGTCACATTGTTGCATACTACTGTTTTATTGTACGTATTATACCAGTTTTGGTTTGCTGTTCTCTAATCTTGTAATCCAGTTTTATTACATTTATTATATTATTATACCACTCCTTTTGCATTGTTATTAATTTATGTAATCTTCGAGGCCCAACAATAAAGGCAGAATAAAGAAAGTAAAATAAAAAACTATGGTTAGTGCTGAGATTAATAATAGATGCAAGAACAAACATGGGATTTTGTATCGAGTGTAGCAGTTACCCTCTGGGATAGATAGAAAGACAGACAGACAGATTTAAAAAACAAACTTGGGTCAAACTTCCTAGCCACAAAGAGTTATGGTGAGAACCTAAAAACACTTACCTGAGAGCAGGGGTCCGTTGGGGCCGGAGCGAGGCAGAGCGAAGCTCCGCCAGCTCAGGACTGGCCACTAGAGCAGCCATGGGCCAAATCAGATTCTCTGATCTGATTCAGCCTGCTGCCGAATTGCTGCCGAAATTTGGTGGC
The DNA here is from genome assembly GCA_029233225.1 of Lepidodactylus listeri. NCBI lineage: Eukaryota > Metazoa > Chordata > Lepidosauria > Squamata > Gekkonidae > Lepidodactylus > Lepidodactylus listeri. The sequence goes on from JARCFY010000008.1 coordinate 103,987,765, forward strand.
AACTTTAAAAGCAGCTGGAGGGGAGGGGGTTTGAGGGAGAGGCTCCAAACTTGCAGGGTAGGTGCTGGGACCTCTCCCCCAAATACCCACCAAGTGTCAAGAAGATTGGACCAGAGGGTCCAATTCTAAATGGCCCCCAAACAGGTTGCCCCCATTCCCTCCATTGTTCTCTATGGTAGAAAAAAAGGTAACTTCTCCCTGGAATGTAAACAATGAGTCAGACAGAAAAAATGGTGACGAGAGTGAAATAATCCCCTGGAACTGTAAAATCGACACTTCCGGTCACAAGACCAGAAGTAAACATGGACTTTCCTAACATGTTGGCTGTAGCATTGCACCCTCTGCTGGACAAGATGACGAACCTGAATAACAACTTTGAAGCATTGCAAAAGTGACTTGAAGACACCAATGTACAAATAGAGAACACTGCCAAACAAGTGAAAAAAAAACTGAAAAGACAAAAGACATTGACCAAAGGCTATTATGAAAACAAAATTGTTTTTTTGGAAATGCAACAAAGTACAGTGAAAAAGAAAAGGACAGCAGAAGACAAAGAGAATGAATCAGAAAGTTCAGTTCGCATGAATCAGAAAGTTCAGAAGACCCAGTGCATAATGTTCCAGATGGAGACTCAGACTCAGAGAAAGGGGCTGAGGCCCTTAGCATTAGAAGGTCCAAGAGACCTTCACAAAGAGAGGCAAAAGGGGAGGAAAATAAAATAATTGAAATCTTTTGAAAGTTCTAAAAATAATTTTTAAGCTGCATCTATTTGTTTTAAACTACAACAATAGTATGTTACTAAGCTATGGCCGAGGACAGACTGCCGATCCGCCCCGGGACAGACGTGGGGCCAAAAGCCCCGCGCGAAAAGCAGCCCGGCGCAGCCTGTTCCCACAGGCTGCGCTGTCCCGGGGCGGAGGCGGGGCGGAGGCGCGCTGACGCAGGGGCGTCCAGACTTCCGCCCCCGCTTCCGGCATGCTGCCGACGCGTCCAGACTGCTGCGAAGCGGCAGGGACGCACGGCACTCCAGCCGGAGACCAGTTAGAAGTGGTCTCCGGCTGCAGCGGATGGACGGCGCCTCGCGGACGGGTGAGTCCGCGCCGACGCCGGAGGACAGATGCGGCAATGTGAACGCCCCCTCTGCCTCCGCTTTAGAAGCGGAGGCAGAGCGGGGCACATTGCCAGTCTGTCCTCGGCCTATGAAAAGTAATGTTTACTTCTTTATTTTTACAAAGGAGCTCTTTGTTATTGGAAAGAATAACGTAGTATGATCCTTGTATAGCTTATTTTAGTCTAGTGTTTGTAGTGGGTTTTTTTAGTGTTTGTAGTGTTTAGTGTTTCATAGTTTGAAAAAAAAAACCCAAATAGAATTCTATATATATAAAAAGAATGCTTGCTAAGTTTTGCCCTGCTGCAGAGAAACCATGGAAACCATCTCTGATATGCCAAGCCTTTGGGGAGAACTGTGTGTTCTCTCTGGGCTGTTTTATTATTATTGTGAATTGACACAGTCATATATTTGACTGGTAGATGGTAGTCTAGAGTTTGAGATCTAGCCAAGTTCTTGGGGACTGCAGATGTATCTTTGCAGGATTCTTGCTGTTCCAAGCAAACCTGTCTTCTGGAACTGAGATGGTGTTATTCGCTCAATGCCCAGAATGTCCAGGTGTTTCTAGAGACTTCTAGGCACTGCTCCAAGGGCTCCAAATGATACCTGCAACAATGGTAACCTTCTTCTTTCATAGGCATTCTAACTCTATTCATAGGTCTTGGTATTTTGTGATCTTTTCCTGCTCTTTCTCTTTCTATTCTGCTGTCTCCTGGGATTGCAATGGCAATTATCCAAACCCTGTTTTTCATTTTTTCTACAATTTGTGATATCAGGGGTGTTATGCTCCAGGTGTTTATCTGTTTGTAATCGGAAGTCTCAAAGAATCTTTGTTCCACCATTCTCCATGAAGAAAACGAAGAAGAGACTGGATTTATATCCCGCCCTTCACTCACTTGGAGTCTCAGAGCGGCTTACAAACTCCTGTTCCTATCCCTCCCCGCAACAGATGCCCTGTGAGGTAGGTGGGGCTGAGAGAGCTCTGAGACAACTGTCCTTGGGGGAACAGCTGGTACAGAGCTATGGCTTGCCCAAGGTCATCCAGCCAGGTGCAAGTGGAGGGGTGGGGAAACAAACCCGGTTCTCCATGATCCTGTCTGGTTTTTGCTTCCATGAATTTCTGGCGGCTGCTGCTGCTGCTGCTAATGTTAACATGCTCCAAGATGTCCTGAATAATTCTCCAAAATAAAACAGGGACACAACAATCAATTAAGTAATTGAGACTGAAGGTGATGCCTAAAAACAAAAAACTCCCTTGCAGCCCAAATGACTCAGCCAAACCGATTCTATTTTGGCTGAAACTGGCTGGCATAGTTTTGATTTTCTTTTAAAGAGCACAACTCTTTACTTCCCATCATGGAAGGAGAAAAGGAATTTCAGTAAAATCCCATCATCCACAACTACCCCAATCAAACATTATAGAATATTTCTGCAAATTTAGTAAGTCATGTAAATTGAATTATCTTTCTGCAGAAGTAAAGGTTTTGCATTGAAGAGGCAATAGATACAAATCAAAGCCCTGTGCAGACATCCACAATAAGAGATGCTATGTGCATCCCATATGTGAGATTTCCCTTACCTTGGGGATTACTGCTTTGACGGAAACAATCCACAGCTTCCATTGTAAGGTATTCTCTGAGAATGGCATCTGCCTCCAAATCAATTTTTTTTAAAATATGCAAACAATGGTGTACAAAATGTAACATTTTCATGAGAAGGAGTAATGCAAAAGTTATTCTAACAGTTTTATAATCTTCCTAGCACACGAAGAGAACAATCCCAAACAGGTCTACTCAGAAATAAGTCACATTTTATTCAGTGGGGCTTACTCCCAGGAAAATGTTCTTAGTATTGCAGTCAAAAGACCCTGACTTCAGTTCAGTGCAGAATTCTGCCCTCCAACCCATTTAAGAAAGATTTAGGGTGTTTTGCTATGATGTAGTCAAAGACCATTTCTGTAAACAATATTTAAAGAAAAATGGAACAACAGTAGCACACAGTACACACAGTACACACAGACAGAGATCCTCATTTCCAGCCCTGTTCCCTCTGTCCTATGGAGGAGTGGTGAGTCGTACCTAGAGACAAAGCTTTTTTGGTAGTGATAGCCTGTCTCAGAAAGTCCTCCCGTTTGATGCCTACCTTGTATTTGTTATTTTATTGATTTACAGAATTTATATCCCGCCTTTCCTATCCTCACAAGGGCCACCGAGGTGGCTAGCAAATTAAAACATACACAATAAAATCACATTTTGAAACCATTAAAACCACCCTTCCAAAAAAAAAGTAAAACAAGAGCTGAATATCAGTATATATAACAACAATCAAAAAGTTGTCAGGCACCAGGTTAAAACATCCCTGTTTGCCCAGGCTTCCAATTGAACATTTTATTCCACCTTTTAGTATTTTATGGCTTATTTGCTGCCTGGAGAAGAAAAGGAGTGGGGGGGGGGACTCAACCCAACAAAATGGAATCAAGAACCTCACAGGTAAGTTAGAAAAAAAATAAGGGGCCAATTAAAATAATTATAAGTAAAAATACAGGTATTTATTGCAGAGACATTTAAAAACATGCAAGGGCCCCAATCAAGACTCATAACATGATAAAAGTGACATGTGCACAAGAGGAAACACTTATGACATAATGTCTTTTGGCCCAATAGGGCCTTCCTCAGAGGTCCAACACTAGGGTTGCCAAGTCTTACCTAATGAACAGCGGGAAAGTCCTGGGCCCTCTCCGGAAGCCCTACGCATGCGCAATGCGTGCCCTGTGATGATGTCGCTCAGAAGTGACATATCACACTGGGCACATTGATGGGTGACACTCTGGTAATCACCCTAAAACTCTATGGTACCATAGAGTTTTCAGGGTGATTGCTAGAGTGTCGCCCAGCAACATGCCCAGCGTGATGATGTCACTTCCGGGGGACATCATCGCACTGGGCATGTCGGCCTGATCTGGCCACTGCGGGGGTGGGGTTCCCCTGCCAGCTGGATCCGGACCAGTGGATTGGGGACCCTTTTAGCGGGGGAATCCCTGCCCCCCGAGGGGTCTTGGTAGCCCTATCCAATACTATAAGGTACATATAGGCTCCTTTTACAACCAAAAGGCAGTAAATAAGTTGATAAAGAACCAAAAAAGGAATGTTTCAATATGAAATCAAGTGACACAAGAAAAATATTATTTGTGAGGCCTCCTTGAAACTAGCCTTGTGTCAATTACAGATGCATATAACCTGAGTAGTACTGCATGTGTATGCCTTTCAATTTGGTCCAGAAAGTACAGGTGAAAGCACCTAATCAGAGCCAATGTGCCTTCAATATAGAGCAGAATTCTGATGTTTTAGTGACCTACCTTCAAGATGGTTTTACGCTGCTTTGGTATTGATAATAGTTTTATAACTGGTACAATTGGAAAAGTTTTATTGGTGGAGATATTCGTTTTGTTGGGCTGTTTTTATTGAATTCCACTGGGTTAGAATTTCAGTTGTTGTGATGCCTTGAACAGGTCTTTGAAGAGGTGGCATACAGATTCAAGAAACAAACTCTACATTCATTCATTCATTCATTCATTCATTTATTTATTTATTTATGGATGGTTATAATGAATCTTGGTTTGCCAAGTCGTGTTAGCCGCTCTGAGCCTGCTGTGCGGGGACAGCGGCCTAGAAATCGAATTAATTAATTAAATAATAAATAAATATATGACTGCTTACTAGAAATAAAGAATTGGTGGTCTCCCAAAACATGCCCCAAGATCACCTGCAGCATTCTTGAGTTCCTGCAGCTAAGACAGAGATTTCTCAGCAGATGAAAATTATTCAATTATGGCAGAGACTCTGAAAACCACTAACCTATAGGGATTAGGATTGCTAACCTCCTGGAGCAATGTTCCCTCTAAACCATATTGTCTAGTGAGCAGAAGTTTTACCTTATGAACCGAAAGATCAACTAGCCTTATATGAGTGGGCCTACATTTTTTATATATATTTAAAGTTTCAGTTCACAAACATACAAAACATACAAACATGAAATATAAACTGCTATTTATATTGCAAATCATATGTGGGATGTCTTTAGCTGACACCACCCTGTTAAAACATGTAGATAAGTTTTATTCATGGTTATTGAACCAAAACATAAATCTGTTAAAACATGTATATTCCTACCATTATTTCAGTTAGTAAGTCATCATTGTATTATCCAATTTGTTCTGAGTCTTCAGAATGGGAACACCACCCCTCTAAGTATGCTGACAATATAGATTTAACTTGCATTAAACAGTGAAGAAATTTTAACCAGGCTTTGCCCAATTTAATTACATGCTGAACATTACTCCAGAATCATCTGTATTATTCACAATCCACATTTGGACACATTGGCACATGTAGAACAGACCTTCCAGTAAAACCCTTGAAACATAAACTCCAAGCCCTCCCAGAAAAAATGCATCTCATGGAGAAATCTAACAAACATCTTTGCTTTCTAGAAATAGTAATAGGGCCACCACAAGGAAGGAAGGAAGGAAGGACAGATGGAAAGAAAGCAAATAGATGGGGAAAGAGAAGTGGAAGACAGAAAGAAGGGAAGCAAAGAAAGAAAGGAAAGTCAGGCTGCAAAGGAAGCAGCCTGAAGTGGGGAGAAGCAGCTCCCCAGCGTTTCCTCACTTCCAGCTCTCACACACCTCAAGGGGGGGGGGGGGAGAGTACTCTCATGCTGACTGCAGGACAAAGCGAGCCCAGGATCTTCTGTGCCACTGGAGCAATGTGCTCCGTGTGGCACAGGAGTTCCTGGAGTATGCTTTCTCCAGCAGCCCAGTTTAAACCAGATTGCAGGAGAAAGCAAGCCACTTGCGGACGATGCTGGCAACGGTAGGCCAGAGAAAAGCGCTGGCTGCATTGCCGGCCCAAGGTTCCTCCCTGACCTCCTCCACCTCCATTCTTGCCCAGCTCCCCTCCCCAACCTCCATCCTCCCCACCAACTGGCAGCCAGGCACACTCTGACCTTGGCTCTCCTACCTCCCCCACCTTGACCTGCAGGATGGCTGGGCACAGCAGCGTCAGCAGGAAGGCGGCTTGGGTTTTGGTGGTGGCAGCATCTCCTAGGTCCCTCTACTCTGCCGGAAGATGGGCGGCTGGGAGTGGCTGCCCTCTATAGTTAGTGCAGGGGGGGGCACCCACTACCCCACTAACCCCATGCTGAGAGAGAAATCGGTGCACCCAGTGCACATAACTCAATTTACAGGGAACTCTGGTCTGGAGATCTCCCACTAATAAAACTGATCACCAGACAATAGACCTCAATTCTCCTGGAGAAAATGGCTGCTTTGGAGGGTGGGCTCTATGGCATTGTACCCTGCTGAAGTCCCTCCACTCCCCAAACCCCACCCTCTCTATGCTCTGCTCCCAGACTCTCCAGGAATTTCCTAACTCAGAGCTGGCAACCCTAAGATGGATATGTATCTCCCTATTCATGCCGCTACTAGAGAAGTAGTAGTAGTCGTTCATGGCAATAGCAGCAGTATACTTTCTTTGAAAATTCATAGGCCTCCTGCCCCTGCACCAGCCCAGGGCAGCTTGCTGTGCTTCTTCAGGTCCACAATCTTTTGTCTTATAGCAGTTCAAGTAAGGAGCATACAGCTGGAGTTAACCATTTCAAGATAGCCACGGACCTGTTTAGGACCTCCCATTGGTTCAGAGAGGAATGTTGCCTTCCTTCCCACTCCCATTTCCATTCTTGTATTCTATCAGGCAAACTCTTCCAAATTTACCTTCCATTTTAATAATATAAAGGCAGCTTCATTTTCAGCATAGATCTCAAGTACTTTTGTGCATGAGTAACTTTCAAAGTAACTCCACTGGACCACAGTTAAGAGAGCAGTACTCACTGAAACAACGTTCACAAAATCATCATCGGACAAGGTTTCTAGCATCTCAATGACAGATGTTCGGATCAACTTCAGTGTCAATCCACTGACGCTGCCACTCCTAAAAAAAGTTTTGTTAAAAACATCAACATGTCAATATACAGATAGTAGCTGGAATTTTATAAAGCATCTCACAGATTATTTTGATATTCCAATGAACTATTCACACTTTAACCTTTTTATGATATATGCCTTAGAGCAGATGGTCATCCATCTCCACATTATACTAAGAAAGCTGCACCTATACTTTCTATACATTCTTCGTCAATTTACTAGAGGATTACTTCTAATGAAACAGACTTGCAGCAATCTTTCTATATTATAAAGCTGATTTGGGGGTGGCCACATATGATGCGCTCCCACAGCCATAGGTGAAACAAGCTGCCACTCAGCCCGGGGAGCCTGGCCACTGGCCAATGTGGCACTGACATGAACTAGCCCCGCGATTCGTCCATGCCATGCCATAGTCCCACCCATCCACAGAACCACCACCCAGCCTCAGTAGGCTGCGAGCCCATGGACAGGGTTCATGCTCTGCTGGCAGCCAAGAGGGCCGGCCACTGATGCCTGGACATCACAGGATGGTGGAACCGGCCGAACGCCAAACCTCAGCCTGCTCCTGCTGCTGCTATGGCCGATGCCTACAAGGACCCGCCAGTGAGTGCAGGTGGCTGCATGCGGGGCCTCAGGCTGCTCCTGACACCCACAGGTACCTGGGTGGGCAGCAGGGAGGCAGCTGCAGGGGAATGCTGGTGGGCACAGGTGGGGGGGTTGCATGAGCCTCGACAGCTGATAGAGCTCGTTGTATTGCTCTATAACAAGCCTTGCTCCTAGTATAAAAAAAATTCCCTTTAGGGATGGCCAGCTCTCATGTTTTAGACCACATGTTTATTCCTTGAATATGGGAATTGGTTGTACTTTTTAAAAAAACATTCTATTTAATGTGTATATTGTACTGGAAAAGTAGTTTACACATCGTAAAAATATACTGTAAACACTGACAAAGACACGTGTGCACAAACTTTGTGGGAACATTTAATTGCCTTTCAAAGCACAAATGACCATTGCTACCAGGAAGACAAAGCGTCATGTGAGAAATATCAAAACTTAGCTCTTTAGCCCCTTGTCACTCCTCATAACAAAGGAGATCACACCTCCAATAACAAAAAACCCTCAGAAACATATTTTAGTGTTAACTGTGGACAATGGCAGCTGTTCATTTATCAGACAACATTGTTTTCATTAATGTCAAGGAATTGGACCTCAGGCTTAATATTAAGATCTAGAGTTGAACTACGGGTTGAAGGGAAACATCCAGTTGTTGACATGGGAAAGTTGGCAAGTCAGCTTTGTGCCTTTGAATAACAGAGACAAATGGAGCCACACCATTTCTTCACTGAACCACACCTCACTCTTTCTTTTAATGCTTTGATTTACACTAGAGAAGGGAAGCATCCCGCCATAAACTGTTTCTCTTCTGAGCCATGTCAAGATAACTTTGGTAGTCTGAGTTTTGGATTGGCTAAAGGGACCCAGCCTCTTCAAATCTTAGGACTTTAAGAAGTTCAGCATTTCTGTTATTTGTGATTAGCTGCAGCCAGAGCTGCCAGCTTTAGCTACCCTGATGTAATGGGCTAAACTTGCCACAGGGCAGGCACTTGTCTGGCATACACACAGACCAATCCTCTTTGGACAAAGAGACTTGTATCGCTGTCTAATATCAACAAAGAAGAGTAACACCTGGTAAATATGAATTAAGGTTGTATTGTGTAGCTAGAACTTTACTATGTAGCTTTTTTGCTTTGTTACTCATTGCTGTGTTCCTTTTAAAATACCCTTGCACTCTTTAATAAAATTACTTTGGTTATGTTTGTTGTTCTGTAATTCAGGTGCTGCTGTCTTATTCCAGTACCTTAAAGTGTCCAGCTACTGGTTAATCTTTGGTGAAAACTCGTTCTGCAAGTGACCAACCTTGCAGGGCTGACTTTCTCATTTAATCCCATTAAGGTTGGAAACTTGCCCCTTGGCTTATGACTGTGTGGGTAGACAAAGGGGCTAGTGGAAGGCTACCGTACTGATGTGTGTGGATTCACACTCCAGGCTCGTTTTATAATTTTGAGTTCTGCTCCCCCTCCCCCATACTAAGGATCTCCTGGATTAGAGATTCTTGACAATTAGCACTACAGAATGAAAACATTTGGCAGAAAAATGAAAAGGCACATCAGTAATTCTATATCCTAAATAACACAAAACAAAATACTATTTCAGTTCAAAATGTTCTCTTATCAGACCTTTGTTTTCCTTGTTCCAAAATGTTTTTAGAAATGCACACAACACTGCACATAAAATAATCCATATGCAGGAAGAATAAATAATGCATGAGAAATACTAAAAGGGACAGAAAGCAGCTGCCAAGTCAGTGGTGCTGAACCTGATTGAGGGATTTGGCATACAATTCCAAACCCACAAAGGACTCATCTTCCCTCAGATTCCAAACCAAGCTTATCACCCACACTACTACCAAGTGCTTATGCCTGAGGGCCAAATAGAAGGGCACAGTTCTCCTCAGTTTCCTTGTTTTTAAACTAAAAGCAGCCCTGGAGCCTGCAAGTTCCAGTGGAGAAATAGTCAGGGAATGGAAAGAGTTCCTTAATCCTTTCCCTCTCAGCTGTTTTCTTTCTCAACATAGGCCATGGATGTTTTTGCACTAATGGAGAACAGGGTACGTTAAGAGTATTTTTCATTTCCTGAGATGGAAAGCAGCCAAGAGAATAATTCTGACAGGGAAAAGAGATGGAATGGGAAAGGATAACGCAACTCATTCCTCCCCTTACACTTCCCTGCAATTTCTGAGACTGCTTCTGTTTTTTCTTTCTTTCTTCAGGAGTTGAGAAAAAATGATGACATACAAGATAGATAGATGATAGATAGATAGACAGATGATAGATAGATAAACAGATAGACAGACACGTATTCAATTTGTTTCTTCAGGAACTCAGATGCTAACAAAACACTTCCATAAAAATAATTTTTGTCAGTCTTCCTCTTTCCAATTTAAAATCCTTTCACAGAAGTTCTTTTGAACTTTCTCCACCCGCCCTTTCACATGAATGTCTAACTTGGGTCACTTACGCATCCACTAGAATGAGCATATCCTTGGGAGATGCAGCTCCCTGGATGTACCTAAAAGGGGAAAAAATTATGAAAGATGGGATTTTTTTAAAAAAATATCATGTCAGTGTTTGATCTCTAGAACTTAAAATGTCAAAAAACTGACAAACAGCTTTCTTGTATCCCAGGAAAAAGGCATATACATACACAAATTTGTTAACATTCTTTTTTATCAGTTAACCAAGGGTCAGAAGAAACTGAAGTTGTTTCAGTGTTCTCAGACTTGGATGACACAAGGCCAAAGGGGATTGATTTAATAAATAACAGACATTCTTATGACAAATTTAAATTCAAATTGATTTGTTACGGCCAATTGACCAGCAGTGCAAAAATAAAATAGTACAATCACAAGCCCCATCTACTTTAAAACCATAATCATATCCCCAAATTCTAAATCCCAGATGAGAACTTTTCTCATTTCTGTATTTTTTTGTTAAAAACTTCTGCTTATTTATTATTAAAAAATAATATTTTGCTACTACCAAGGTTACCGACCTTGGTGTCTTCCAACAAATATTTCAGCAGCACAGTATCTACAAATTTCAAATAATTATCCAAGGGTTTAAATTGGGAGAGTAAAGGAAATATTAACTGATGTCTCTCTCCGGAATAGTTTGCAGTGTAAAAGAATGTGAGTGATTGTTTCAACTTCTTTATCTGAGCATAGACAACATCTTTGATGGATAGGCCAACAGAGCTACCTTTCCGGCAGTATATTGGAAGGGATGGCATCAAAACATGCTCTAGAAAAGGCTTATCTGTATTTTTCATATGTGAGATATGGTGCTGCTGCAAATCCAAGATTTTAAGTTACTATACATCTTGGGTAAAAGTGCTCCATCAGTTTGAACCTCAATATCAATCAAGCGCTGATGAACCAAAGATTTTGTTTTACTCATACCCATTTCCAAAAGATTGACCGGACATAACCCAAGGATATGTAGCTTATCCATTATTCTGATGGACCAATTCGGGTATGGAGTAGAAGCTAAAAGCAAGGGGGTTTGTCCTGTAGGCTTCAGGTGGATTCTCAACCAATAATAGACTAAAATTATCCAGATTTTCAATTCCACTGTTAGTATGCCAGCCTCCTGTCTTAAGACCACATTAGCTGTACATTTTGGTGCATTAAATAGTGCTCTGAGAAATTTAGATTGTACTCTCTTGAATGTCTTATAATTACTATTATTATTTAAAATTATTTGCATCCCATAGGTAAGTTGGGTCAACACTTTGGCAGAAAAAAGCTTTAAAGCTGCTGGGACTAAACCTAAACCCTTATTTCCATAAAATCTAAGAATAGCGTTGGTGCTTCTCTCTGCTATATTAATTGCAGATGTGATGTGAGCTGATGGACTGCCATTGTATGAGAAGGTTATTCCCAGATATTTAAAATATTTTACTTGCTCAATGTTCTGACCATTAATTTTCCAATTATATTTCTTATATGCTCTGTTATAATGTACTATTTTGGTTTTTGAGTAATTGATAACTAACAATTCATCATCACATTGTCTAATAAATGTCTTCAGAGCATGTTTTAAACCAATTCTTGTTTGTGAAATAAGAATGGCATCGTCCGCACACGTAAGTATTGGTACACTTTTCCCTCTTGTAAATTTAGGGGAATATGTGTCTATCCCTTGCAAGCACAGGATTAAGGAATTTACATATATATTAAATAGAAAAGGGGCAAGTAGGCAGCCTTGTCTAACTCCTTTTGTAAGGGAATGTATTTGGATAGCTTACCCTCACAGTTACATCTACTTTGTAACTGAGTATTCTCATGTAATTTAATCAGTTAAAGCCTTTTGTCTATGGTTGAACCTTCTAATTTTGACCAGAGTCTCCCTCGCAAAACAGTATCAAAATCCACCTTAAGGTCTACAAATGTGACAAATAGTGAGCCCTTGGCTGTTCTTACATACTTTTTGGATGAAATAATCTAAAATGAGGCAATGGTCCAGAGTTGAGCGACCTTGGGTGAACCCTGCTCGCTCAATTTCTAAATAATTCTCTTGATCTAGCCAGCTACACAATTTAATACATAGATGATTAGTATACAATTTACAAATGATATTTAGGAGACTAACTGGTCTGTAATTATTTGGATCAGCTGTATTGCTTTCTTATATATAGGTACAATGATTGTCCAATGATTGTCTTTTGGTATTTCGGCAGTTTGATCTATATAGGTTAAAAAATAGCCAAACTCGGTGCCCACCAATCTATATTTGCTTTTAACAATTCAGTTGGAATAAAATCACTTCCCGGGGCCTCCCCCTTTTTAATTGATTTATTAGGAGAGTGACTTCTCCAACTGTGACTGGAGGCCATGAAGGAGTACTTTCTAAGGAAATCTCTATGGGGAGCACAGGACACAGGAACAGTATTAGCCACATCTTTATTTATTTATTTATTTGTTAGACTTTTACCCTGCCCTTCCAGCATAGCCAGCTCAGGGTGGCTTACGACAATATAAAAATACAAGACAGTACCATATACAACATAAAATCTAGTGATGCAAAAATTTAAAACCATAAATAACACATATAAAGTGCTAGCATTTAATTCCTCGGCATACAGTCAAGTTTCTTATGCACAATTCCCATCAGATGACCATGGTACTCGGGTTGGGCTATAATTGAAAAGAGAGAGGGAGGGGGAGGCCCAGAGGGGTTGGGACTCACTCCTCATAACTGTCAGATGTCAGTGGTGACAGTGGCAGTAGTGATGGTAACGGTGGTAGTGGTGGCAGCTCCAAAGAGGGAAGAGCTCCATTTTACAGGCCCTGAGGAACTGTAACAGGTCCCACAAGGCCCTGATCTCCTCCCGGAACTCATTCCACCAAAATGGAGCCACCACCGAGAACGCCCGAGCCTAGTTGTTACCAGCCTGGCCTCCTTGATGTTCGGGAGGACCAGCCGATTTTGGGTCCCCGATCACAGTGATCTCTGGGGGTCATATGGGGAAAGGCGGACTCTCAGGTATGCAGATCCCTGGCCACAAAGGGCTTTAAAGGTTAGAACCACCACCTTGAACCAAATCTGGTTTGCTATAGGCAGCCAGTGCAGTGTTCTTAGGGTGGGCTGGATGTGTTCCCACACAGGAAGGCACAAAAACAGCCTCATCACTGCATTCTGCACTAGCGGCAGCCCCATGTAGACGACATTACAGTACTCCAATCTTGAGGTGACCATCACCTTTACTTCTATTTCCGTTCCTGCCAGAGACTAATTTCCAAAACCTAACATAGTCATTATTCTTAGTAACCTCAATTAGAGTCTGCCACTTAGAAAGCATATGGGTTCTCTTTTTTGACTTTAACAATGCTTTATAAGCTTTTTTATTAACTTGAGTTTCGGATTTTGTATTACAGTTTGGATTTTTTTGGAATACTTTAAAGCTCTTGGTAAGTTTTTGCTTTGCCTTGAGATTCTTATGCCAACTTTTCTAAGCGATATATGCCAACAGCTCACCTCAAGCAAAGTAGACAATGACATAAACACTTGCATATCCGTACATGGTTATCTCTGATGACTCTTGCACACAAGCTACCAAACACATTGTGTTCTTCCTTTTATACTAGTATGGAACAGTTGTAAAGACTTTGGGTTGGAACCAAACCATGGTCATCTTCTACATTTCCATGGGCACAAGCATTTCTACTCATTAAATGTGATTTCCCCACCTTACCTCTACAACAGGGACTCTCAGGAGGTTCGTTCTCTTCCTAGAACACAATGGGGGGGGCATTCTGGGATGATGCACCAGCAACAATGTCATCTGGAGCCAAGGCTATCCTTACCTTTTATAAACAGCAATATTATTTTCACAGTTTTTGGGATTAGAGTCTTGTACGGCCTTAAATTATATTGATGGGTATCAAAGAATAATATGTTTTCAAAGCCATACTATTGGTATGGTAATTATTACCTTGATATGCCGAAATAGGGACTTTGTGTAAAGCCTTCCATAGCTTTTAAGTTAACCACTGTGCTTGTGCCTAATGAGTTTTTAATTAAGCCTTTTTAAAAAGAAAACTCTTTACAGGGCTCATTTCGTAGCAGGAGCTCCTTTGCATATTAGGCCACACACCCCTAATGTAGCCAATCCTCCAAGAGCTTACAGGGGCTCTTCTTACAGGGGCTACTGTAAGCTCTTGGAGGACTGGCTACATCAGGGGTGTGTGGCCTAATATGCAAAGGAACTCCTGCTACGAAATGAGCCCTGGCTCTTCATATCTGAAGTTACTTGGAATGCTTTTCAAGAAAACATAAAGGGATGAGCTACATAAAAACAAGGGTAAATGTTTTGGTCTAGCTCATAATTCCTTACCATGGTCTTCTACGAACATCATACAGATCTATCTTGTTTTGAGCTCGACTTTTGTCTACCCACGGGGAAGCTGAAATATGAAAAAAGAAACAGGTTTATAACACCACTTTACTCTTTAAATACTAAATTCAAACTATTCTTATCTAGGGTTGCCAGCCTCCAGGTGGGGCCTGGGGATCTCCCGCTTTGACAACTGATCCCCAGCTGACAGAGATCAGCTCCCCTGGAGAAAATGGCTGCTTTGGAGGGCGGGCTCTATGGCATTGTACCATGCTGAGGCCCTTCCCCTCCCCAAACCCCACCTTCTCCTGGCTCCACCCCCAAAGTCCCCAGTTATTTTCCAACCTGGACTTGGCAACCCTATTCTTATCTCAGCCACTAAATATCACAATCATTTTAAACACCTATAGTTTGCAATGGTGGATCTTTGGCCTTTAGTAACTAAAAATGACACACAGTTGTGCACCACCCTCCCCAAACTGACAAATCCATGGATCATAGGACTATCATAGTAATAAGAGCTGAACAGAATACCCATGTTCCATCTCTGCATACCAGACAGTAAAAACACCAATAGGGAAGGGCTCTAGTTTTCATGTTCTCCTGAGGTAGCTAATTTACTGCAGCCTTAAAGGAAATACTGTGGTAAATGGACCTTTGGTCTGGATTGTCTTAGCTGAATATGCAGTTCATTGTATCAGCACTTCAGGACTGTAGAGTCTATGGAAGTGTGCAGCCTTGTTGGTGATTGCAAAGGAAGTTCAGAAAACAAGTTCCCCTGTGATTCCACTTCCTCATGAACCCCTCCCATTTTCCCCGATATTACTTGATAGCAGGGGTCATTTCATAGAAAAAGAAGTGCAGGAGCTCATTAGCATAACTCATTTGCATATGCCACACCCCTTAACATACCGGAAGTGTGTCAGAAGGCAACACCCACCCCTCAGGTTCCACTCCACAGGTGAGTGAAACTGACCTGCTCTTCCTCCATTCCCTTCCCCATCCAATACTTTGTGCAATAAAAATAAGCGTGAAGAACACACCCTCATTCTCTTCCTGATCCCTTGAAATCAACAGGTTTCAAGTAGACTTGAGATACCCAGGACATGTGCCCCACCCATCCCTTTCCCTTCCCTTCTCCACAACAAGACACCCTGTGAGATAGGTTGGGCTGAGAGAGGTCTTTTGAGAACTGCTCATGAGAGAACAGCTCTGAGAGAACTTGTAACTGGCCCAAGGTCACACCAGCAGCTGCATGTGGAGGAGTGGGGAATCAAACCCGGTTCTCCCAGATTAGAGTCCAACTCCTGACCACTACACCAAACTGATGGGGTGGAAGCTGCTGAAGGGTTGGTGAAATTTCTCCAGTACTTATGTGCCATATGCCCAGATAAAAAATGGTATACTTAGAAAATGTATATGCCACCTTGAGCAAGTCTCTGGAAAAGCAGCACACAGTCATAAAAGGAACAATGATAAAATTATCAATATTAAAACAAAACATTAAAAACAATAAAGACCCTAGCAGGCCTTTCCCCGGGGCGCTGCACCTCTGCACTGCTCGGGGAAGCTGAGGAGGGGGGCGGGGCTTGGTCATGTACCTGCCCCCTGGGCTCCTCACTCCCAGAGCTGCGCTCCTGCTCCAACGGACCCCTGCTTGATAGCAACAAGGCAAAGGTGACAGTAGAAATAAGATCTCTTCTTCATCCTCTGTCTCTCTCCCTTCCTCCCATTGGCAAAATCAGCATCCCAGGCACATAGAATCTTGGGAAACAGTAAAACAACATTTTTTCCTAGGTAGCCACTGCTCTCCTGGTCTCGGATCACTTCACTGGTTCCAGCATGTGATCCAAGGAGCCAGTCACAAAGCCTCAGCCCTGCGTTTCTCTATTCTGGCCCAGGAATCTTACTATACACGCTATAAAAGAAACAGACAATCTAAAAATCACAATTTAAAGAAGACTGCAAAAACATACCCCATAAGACCAAACTCACTGTCCTGTCCAGCCCTAATGTTAGAGGATATTCATAATATAGTGGACTGTATTAACGATCAGCAAAAGTTCCGTGAAATAGTTTGTGACAAATGTTCCCTGGCCTCAGACTGGAAGCTGGCACTTGAAATCTAGGGTCCATTCCCCATAATGTTTTCTTCAGCCTTCTCACTGTGCTCCCCTCCCAGGCCTTCCCACCCATGCCATCTCTTAGACCTCAGTCCCCAGAGCTTGCCTCACCTTCTCTGGGTAAACCCTGTAGCCCTCAGTTCTTAGGACACTCTTCTCTTGCCCTTCCCAAGGCTTTTGCTGCTATAGCGGCCTCCTATCCAACAGCTGACAGCTTAGAGCCCCTTCACTGATCCCAGCTGTTTCTTTTCTATGAGAAGATTAATTGGCCGGGGAGCAATCAGGCTTTAACTCTGGTCCTATAAATAATTGCCCCAGGTAATGTGAAGCTGCTCCTTGCGCTAATAAAGGCACACTAGTGGGCTCAGTCTCCCCAATCTTTCCTTTTCCTTCATCATCTATGTCATTAGATCCTTGTAAGGGTTTTTTTTTTAACTATTTACCCATTACAAGGGCAGAGTCAATGGCAGTTAAAGGAACATCTAAGGTTTCTGTTAAATCTTGATTCAAAAGTTATAGATCTTAAGCATTTTGATAGATTGCCGAGTTCCTCAGGGTAAAATGGCTAAACTTTTCTTTCTTTTCTTCTAAGATTCCCTCCCAAATCCTGAACAATCAGCAATGGTTTTATCCTTATGGGATCCTCCCTCAGAGAGGCTTTTATAACCCACCTCTAGCCCCTCTTGTTCCTTCAAAGTCCATCTTGAGTAGGAAACGCGGGGGAAAAAGGGAAACTCCCCGTTGGTTCTAAGAAAGCAGAATTTTTGGTCCATAATAAATTTGCAAGTTATCCACTACCAGTTAAATCCGAATCAGTAAGTTAATCTACTTTACAGGAGAAAGCAATTCATGGGGGAAATGAATTATCTTCAAGTGCCCCTAATATTCCCTTTTATCAAAAGATGACCAATTGGGCTCCAGTCTTTTGCATTTGTTTCACACTTTTCCCTTAGAATCACAATTCTTATCAATTTCTACTTATCAGCTACTGAAGGAAACATTCCATGTTGACTCTGTAATAATAGAACCTTGGGAATTGTGATTGCTACACGCTCAGATAAAGCAATTATTGTGAAACGAATTGTTTACATTGTGCAGCATTAGTTGCATGTGAGCGATTATAGAAAAGAATTTTCTACAGAATTAATATACTTAGCTGGAATATAACTGGGTAGGCACTAGAATATATAGTAAGGAAACTAAGATCTTCCTTATTTTCCCCTTCAGCATCATACTGTGGCATGAAATTTGGCTTATAGATGATCTTTTCTTTCCCTGATTTACTGCTTTTCTTGGAAGGCCTCTGTAGGTCCATACATAGGTAGACCAAAGGGTGGCCTTGCCTGTTTAATATCTACTGAACGGAATATCACAACATGCAACCTTTTGGCCATAAACAATCCTTTTATTGCTATTGTGATTAAACTTAACGATTTTTCTTTTATAATACTTTTTGTCTATATCCTTCCTTCAAAGATCTTGTTGTATGCTCTAAACTGGGAATGAAATAAAAATTACTTTCCCATCTGTTCTTATTATTATGGCAGGTGACTTTACCGTAAGTATAGATACTGATCAAAGTGCTCTCTTTGGTAGAATTTTAAGACCTGGCTTTGGAGACTTTGTTAGGCAGGCTTTGTATAATAGGAGGTCAAAAGACCATATGATCAATGCTACAGGGTTAACACTGGCAAAATTTGCCTTGTGAAGGAATCTTACTTCATTAAATGGCCTTTAAGGAATTGATACTAACAGTGATTTTACCTGCGTTGGGGTAAAAGGAGCAAGTGTAATTGACTATGCCAGGGGTGGGCAAATTACGGCCCACAGGCCACATGTGGCCCGCCACAGAGTTTTTTGCAGCCCACCAAGACAGTCGGCCACGTGGTTTCAGTCAGGCCTCTGTTGGGCCCAGAGCGCAGAGAAGCAGCGCTCCGGGAATGAAGTGTCCAGGGGGTGGGCACGTTACCAAGCCCCACCCCCTGCTCTCAGCAGCCCTGTTGGGTGACAAGGAGGCAGAAGAAGGAACGAACCAACCACATGGGCTGTTATCCTCACTTTACAGGTTGGCAGTCAGATCACACATAGATGATATGAAATTAGAACAATAAAAAAATTGCATAAAACTACCACTATTTTATTTAATTTATATTTATTGATTTTTATGATACAATTTATACTTTTTCTGAAATGCAGAGTTTACTAATGAATGCAATCATTTAAAAAGGTGTGGCCCTCCGCTAACTTCCGCTCCCACAAAGTGGCCACTGAGCAAAAACAATTGCCCACCCCTGGACAATGCCATTGCTCTGATTGAACATCTTCACTATCTCAGTTGAGAGTTGGTGATTATATGGGGGGTCATCATCTGCCCACCTATTTTTGTTGGATCCCACACACACTTAGTATCTAGTTTATTTATTTATTATTTCAACTTTTACCCCACCCTCCCTGCCGGAGCAGTTATACCTCGAAGTTTGTTGTTCTCTCAAAATCAGGAAAGCCTTTGTCATTTGCACTATTATGAATTCCTTTTCCTCTGAAAGTTTGGCCAGCGATTTCTCTTCATCCATCTCAGCTAATATAATCTTGGCCAATCTGTTTAGGATTCTTGAATCATTTAAGCTACTATATGTTAAAGATATCTCGTTGGGTCATAGCATGGAGGCAAATTGATGCACATGGTTTAGTAGAAATTGCAGATTATTTAAGAGACAGATCCAGTGGAAACACTGAGAGTTTAAAAGCAATAACACTATCAGAATTTTGAGGGACCTGCTAAACCTTAAAAAGAACGATAGAGATCTAGTTAAAGTCAGAAAACACAAAGCTTTGTCTAGAAAATGGAGTCAGTTCATATCTGCAATTAATAACAATGACAACATAACCTTTTGGTTTATTGTTAATTCTGCTACTAATCCTCAATTTAAAATTCCCTTCTGTATTGCTCTGTATGTTTGGAAAAACAAGTGCTATTTTCAGATTATGACATTACTTCTACATCCTTTTCTATTATTTCTCTTGATACAGTTTCTTCGTGGCCTGATATTTCTAATGACGAAGTTGAGCTTTCTATCTGGGCTCTTCAACCAGGCAAAGCTCCCAGGCCTGATCTAACCCCTAATGAATTATTCAAGGCAAACCCTTGCTCATAGGTCAAGATTTTAGCACCAGTCTTTACCTCTATTAACTCCTCTGGCCTGATTCCCAGATCTTGGAGACATGCTATCATTGTTCCGTTTTTACCACCCAGTCTTGAATTTGCCATTTCTGGGGAAGATAATTGAAAGGGTAGTAGCTGAGCAGCTCCAGGAATTCCTGGATGAAACTTCCACATTAGATCCATTTAAGGTTCCCATCCTCCAGGTGGGGCCTGGGGATCTCCCGCTTTAACAACTGATCCCCAGCTGACAGAGATCAGCTCCCCTGGAGAAAATGGCTGCTTTGAAGGGTAGACTCTATGGCATTGTACCATGCCAAGGCCCCTCCCCTCCCCAAACCCCACCTTCTCCTAGCTCCACCCCCAAAGACCCCAGGTATTTTCCAACCCAGACTTGGCAACCCTAGATCCATTCCAGTCAGGCTTCATACCTGGGTATAGGATGGAACCACTTATGGCTCTGGTTGTTGACCTTTGACAGCAGTTGGACTGTCATGGGTCAGCACTGCTAATTTTACTAGATCTTTCAGCAGCATTTGACATGGCTGACCACCCAATACTGATTGACCACCTGGATTCAAGCTGGATTCAGAAAATGTAGAGGCACTAGAGATCATATTGCAAATTTACATTGGTTACTGGAGCGTATAAGAGAATTTCAGAAGAAAAGCAGCTTATGTTTCATAGATTACAGCAAAACTTTTGACTGTGCACATTATGAAAAGCTATGGGTGGTTTAAAAATAATGGGTGTGCCACAGCATCTCATTGTTTTGATGCACAATCTGTGCTCCGGACAAGAGGCTACTGTTAGGATAGAATGTGGAGAAACAGAATGGTTTCCAATTGGCAAAGGTATCTCACGAGGATGCATTTTATCTCCCTATCTCTTCAGTATATTTATAGAACATATGATAAGGAAAGCTGGATTAGATTTAGATGAAGGTGGAGTGAAATTGATGGAAGGTACAGTAACGATTTGTAATATGCAGATGACACCACAATACTGGCAGAAAATAGTGAAGACTTGAAATGAAATGGTCAAGGTTAAAGCATAAAGTGTCAAAGCAGGATTCACATCTGAACATCAAGAAGACAAAAGTAATGACTACTGGGGAATTATACAACTTTAAGGCTAATGATGAAGAAACTGAAATAGTTCAAGATATTCTATTCCTTAGCTCCATCATTAACCAAAAGGGAGGCTGTGACCAAGAAATCAGAAGGAGATTGAGATTTGGAAGGGCAGCCGTGAAGGAGCTAGAAGTATAAGGATGGGTCACTGGTGACCTAAGTCAAGATAACTCATACTATAGTATTCCCTGCTACTATATATGAGTGTGAAAGCTAGACAATAAAGAAAACTGACAGAAAGGGGATTCATTTGCAATGTGGTGTTGTAGGCAGGGGTCATTTGGGGCCGGAGCGAAGTGGAGCAGTGCTTCATCACTCCAGGACTCTAGGGCAGCCATGGGCCAAATCAGATTCTCTGATCTGATATGGCCCGCCACCGAATTGCTGCTAAAATTTGGCAGCAGCTTTAAAAATGGCTGGAGGAGAGGGGGTTTGAGGGAGAAGCTGCAAACTTATAGGGTAGCTGCTGAAGCCTCTCCCCCAAATACCCACCAAGTTTCAAGAAGACTGGACCAGGGGGTCCAATTCTATGGGCCCCCAAACAGGTTGCCCCCATTCCCTCCATTGTTCTCTATGGTGGGAAAAAAGTAACATTTTTTTCCCACCATAGAGAATAATGGACAAAGCACAATAGCCTCAGTTTAGTCATTTTATCTTCTAGGAAGAGTTCAGACTTGATTTGTTCTAGAACCCACTTAATTTGTCTTTCTGGCAGTCCATGGTATTTGTAAAACTCTCCTACAACCAGGGGTCATTTAGTAGAAAAAGAGGTGCAGGAGCTCATTAGCATACCTATTATCATAACTCATTAGCATATGCCACACCCCCTGACATCACATTATGAGTCACATTATTATGGGGAAAGACAATAATACAAGGAAAAGTTGAAGGCATCAGGAAAAGAGGAAGACCTGACATGAAACAGATTTACTCACTCAAGAAAACAACGGCCCTCAGTTTGTAAGACCTGGGCACAGCTATTAATGATAGGACATTTTGGAGGTCATTAATTCATTGGGTTGCCATAAGTCCCCTCATCCTACATCTCATGAATCTGAGGGCTGAGAGGTTCACATGTGAGGGTCCTGTCTATACAACCTTTCTGGAGAGGAAGCTTGCTTGCTAGGAAACTGAGCCATAACCAAAAAGGCAGGAAGTGATAGGGCGGCAAACAGTGTCTTAATATTCAGACTAGCACACACGCATTAAACTTGCTCTCAAGTTTGCAACTCTTTGATTCAAGTGTATTTGCAATGTCTGCTACCCAGTGCGTCCTCTACTGGGGACTTGTTTAGAACTGTACTGTAGACTTGCATTTTATTTGCTCAAGATTATATACTGCCGGGTCATTCATTATGCAATAATGCATTCCAATAAATCACTTAATTCATATCATATCAACATATCAACACTCTGGTCTGTGTCTTTCTACATGAACAAGAACAAATCTTTCTCAAAGGGACCCGCATAACAACATGCAAAATGTCAGCTGGTTATTATATATTATATACAATATAAGGAAAACGTACTTAACCGTGTGTGTGTGTGTGTGTGTGTGTGTGTGTGTAGATATAGATATAGATATAGAAGCAAAATTCTAAATTAAATCATACCCACCCTGCAATCTATTTCATCCATTTCCAAGACCAACCTGCATGTTCATGTTCATTGTTTACACCAGTGAAATTGTAATCTACTTCTTGGAGACCTGTGGTTTGCCTAAGTAAGAATGCTATACCCAGCTTGAAACACTCTGATGAGACATTGTGAATTTGGAGGTAAATGCATTCTGTTATGAACGTGTCCTCTAATTAGTGGAGACTGTGAGTATATCTTTTTGTGGATTCTTACATATGTGATTTGTGGCGTGTCAACACAGTAGATAATTTACATGCTTTATGTAGGACCACTCGAAGGAAAGGATTATCAACTCTTGAAAAAGAGGCGACTCGAAATGGATGCTATCGAATGTCCACCGAGATCTGGTTTTGCTGATGCTTTGAAAGCTTGAAGATCAACAGACGTCCCCCTACAGTGACTTGATTGATCTAAGGAGGACTCTTTGAATAAGTTGGGAACACTATGGATTATTTAACATCGTTTCATGTCCTCCTATGGCTACTAATTTGATTAAATAGGGGACTTTAACTTTGCATTTTTTCAAGATGGACTCACTTCTACGATTGATTATTATTAGGATGCTACATAGACATTTATATTGTTATTTCTGAAATTTAAACATTAAGATGTTTCAGCATTTTATTCATTAATATATATATATACACACACACACACACATACAAAATTTGGTAAATAATTGGATTCATTGCTAGTTCTGACACAATAATTGTTCCATTCTGTTACACTCCAATGACATGACATTATCCCAGAGTGCCCTATCCCCCCGCTCCCATTTTATTCCAGCTGATCTTGGAAGCACCAGCCGGTCAGGAAGTGGCATGCCTAGACCACAAACAATTCACCACCACATTGTTTGGGTATTATCAGATTGATTTGTCTTTTCTACCTTCCCTCCCCCCTGCTTCCTCTTTGCTTGTGGCTCTTTGGAGGCTGCAATAATAATGTAGCTTTCTCCAGAGAAACAGTATCTCATGCTTAGACCTTGAGCTTATTTAATTTATTTTAAATATTTCTGTCCCTCCACTCCATATTCTCAAAATGGCTATTTTTTTAAAAAAAACAATCATATGAAAGTCATTAAAACAATTTTAAAAACCATTAGCCTATACTTGCCAAAAGGTTGGTCACCACTATCTTGCAAAAAAAACCTGCGGCTAGGTTGCTATTTTTTTGGCTTGTTCCTCTCTTTGCTGAAACAGCAGGAATGTGCACAGTGCTCTACATTTCATTTATTACTTCCTCTTTCTCAGCCCACCTGTGGTGCTGAGATTGCAATATGGCACTTTCTTAAAGTTTTCAGTGGAATTAATCTGGCTTGTTGACTGCTAGCTCTTACTACCATGCAGAAATGTCAAATTTAAGAATATGCACATAAAAGAAAACAATAGAAATCATGGAATCCATAATTGGTGTCATCACAGCAATTAGAAAAGGAAGTCTCGTGAGTGCTTTAATTTTTTTTTTTAAAAAAAACAAACCACAATGAATTTCTGCAAAACAAAACACTCTTATACCTACAGTGTAAAAGAAAATCGACTCCTCAGCATAATGAGAAACTGAATGACTAAGCTATGTGGACTCAGATTAAAGCAATGAAGTTTTCTTTTATTTTGCAAAACAAAACAAAGCTAGAGGAGGAATAATAAAACTTTCAGGATCCTTGAAGTCAAGTCAAGTCTCTCCTCCAAACAACTCCCTGTCAGGAGACTGCAAGAAATTTGTGTCCCACTATGAGTCTATACATGCACAATGAACATGTCAGGAGGCAGGTCTGCTGCAGCAGCAGCAGCCACACTGCCCTGATGTCCTTTCACCTGCAGCCTAGAATCGATCCTACATGTGGGTGAACTGCATCTGCACATCGTGTGTTCATTCGTTCTTTGGCTGAGGACAGACTGGCAGTCCAGACTGCCACATCTGCCTGGAGGAGGCGGTCCGGACGCAATGCATCCAGCGCCGTGCTCCTCCCGCAGCAGCCAGGCACCACTTAAAAGTGGTGCCCCGGCTGCTGCACGTGCGTTCCACCCGCTTCCGGTGGGTGTGAACGTGTGCCGGGCCAGGGGAGCCACGCGGCGTTTGGATGCCGTGCGGCGGGGGCAATTCCCCCCGCCTTGTTCTGCCGCACCGCGGAGGCGCGGCAGAATACCAGTATGTCTTCAGCTCAATTATGGTCACTTGACCAATCATATAAAACATTTACATTTAAGAATTCAGGCATACCGTAGACCAGGGGTGTTGAACTCATTTGTTATGGGGGGGGGGGGTCAGATTTGACAAAAATTGGACTTTGTCGGGCCGGGCCGTGTGTGTCATAAAATGTAACGCAGGTAGCAGAGATATAAACTTTATAAAGGATACAAACACAAAGATATTTTTACTTAAAATAAAAACATATTTGAAACATTAGCATCCTTGAAATATTTTGTTTATTTAACAGTCTCTGATAACTGACACTTCTTGCTCTGAATTATTGCATCAAAATGGCTGTGCTGTTGCAATCTGGGAGGGGGAGGAGCCTCAGCCCAGTGCAGGGAGCAGAAGCTTGCCTGTCTATCTCTCCTGGGTGATTGAGAGAGTCTAGGAAAGCAAGCAATGACACAGCAGCAGCAGCAGCAGAACTGGAGAAGAAGCAGGAGACAGCCAGTCCCTTGTGGGCCTGATAGAAGCCCTCTGGGGGCCTAATCCGGCCCCCGGGCCACATGTTTGACACCCCTGCAGTAGACCAAATAAAACAATTTAAAATTAAACTCTAGTTACATTACAGTTTCTGAGACCTAAATATCACCAGATTTAATCTAGCTACTTGATGAGTAATCTTGGCATTCTTATCAGATAGAAGAGAAGTCTAACTTTTTCAGTGAGACCAGAGAATTTGCCTAACAATTGAGTAATAATCTCATCACGTGCTTCCTTATAATATGGGCAGCTAAAAAAACATGTGCTGTATGCAGGGGTCATTTCATAGAAAAAGAGGTGCAGGAGCTCATTAGCATAACTCATTTGCATATGCCATACCCCCTAACATACCGGAAGTGTGTCAGAAGGCAACGCCCATCCCTCAGGCTCCACTCCACAGGTGAGTGAAACTGACCTGCTCTTCCTCCGTTCCCTTCCCCATCCAATACTTTGTGCAATAAAAATAAGCGTAAAGAACACTCCCTCATTCTCTTCCTGCTCCCTTGAAACCACCAGGTTTCAAGCAGACTTGAGATACCCAGGACATGTGCCCCACCCATCCCTTTCCCTTCCCCTCCCCACAACAAGATACCCTGTGAGGTAGGTGGGGCTGAGAGAGGTCTTTTGAGAACTGCTCATGAGAGAACAGCTCTGAGAGAACTCGTGACTGGCCCAAGGTCACACCAGCAGCTGCATCTGGAGAAGTGGGGAATCAAACCCGGTTCTCCCAGATTAGAGTCCAACTCCTGACCACTACACCAAACTGATGGGGTGGAAGCTGCTGAAGGGTTGGTGAAATTTCTCCAGTACTTATGTGCCATGTGCCCAGATAAAAAATGGTATACTTAGAAAATTTATATGCCACCTTGAGCAAGTCTCTGGAAAAGCAGCACACAGTCATAAAAGGAACAATGATAAAATTATCAATATTAAAACAAAACATTAAAAACAATAAAGACCCTAGCAGGGCTTTCCCCGGGGCGCTGCGCCTCTGCACTGCTTGGGGAAGCAGAGGAAGGGGTGGGGCTTGGTCATGTGCCCGCCCCCTGGGCTCCTCACTCCCGGAGCTGCGCTCCTGTGCGCTCCTGCTCCAACGGACCCCTGGCTGTATGGTTTCAACCTCTCTTAGCAGACAGGAGCAGAGCCGTTCCAGATAGGGAGTTTTGCTATATCTACCTTCCAGTACTGCAGAAAGGAGGGCCAAACCCCTTGACAGGGTAAACACCCTTCTGAATCCATTTATTTCTAAAGATGTTTGATAAGCTGCCAGCTTCACAATATTTTGAAAGCTTGACCACACATATACATTTTGTAGGCTAGCCAGGGCTCATTTCGTAGCAGGAGCTTCTTTGCATATTAGGCCACACACCCCTGATGTAGCCAATCCTCCAAGAGTTTACAGAGCTCTTCTTATAGGGGCTACTGTAAGCTCTTGGAGGATTGGCTACATCAGGGGTGTGTGGCCTAATATGCAAAGGAGCCTCTGCTATGAATTGAGCCCTGAGGTTAGCAATATCATTTTGGCATTTTATGTCCTCAATTCTCTGTTTAATCTCTTTGTCTGATCATAACCACAGGATACATAGTGCGTTCTGTATGAGCACAATCCTGTTCTTGACAGGTTCTCGACTTCTATCCTACAGTATACAGGGTGAGGAATAAGGCCAAACCTCTGTTTGTGCTTCCCCCACAAGTTTGACTGAAAATTATGTAAAGGACTTCAGTCCAACACAGCATGATGAAAGAATGTAGCTTAAGCATGAAAAGATGATGTCTAAGGATGACAAATACCTTGTCCTGTGGGGAACTATGGGTACAGCCTGCTGTTGACACAGCATGAAATATACATGAGGCTGAATTTAGTGCCATTTTCCCCTTAAGCTTTGTTGTCAGGTATTTGACAGCCAAACTGAAAATGGACCTGCTGTATATGAATCCAGACTTCCACCCATACAGCATACCTGAAGGGCCACCTACTCCCCTATGAACCTACCTTACCCCTCTTCAGAGGCCCTGTTTCAGATGCCACCACCATCTGAGGCTAGGCAGGTGGCAACCAAAAGGGTCTTTTTAGTCATAACACCAAAAACTTTGGGACTTTCTTACCAGGGAGATCTGTTTGTCTTCCTCTATCATTGTCTTTCACCAGTGGGTGAAGGCATTTCTGTTTGGTTTGGCACTAATTCCCTCACTAATTCTTATTAGAACTCCTCCATGTACGTGTGTTTTTATGTATTTGTTTGTGTGCGTGCACAATGTTATAATTGAGTTAAAATTTTATATATATTTGAATTTTAAATGCTTTTCATGGCTGAAATGCTTTAATGTTTCAATGTTTGCCAGCTTGGGGACCTTGAATTGGGTGGAAAGGCAGCACAGTGATATGTTTCAAATAAACAAATAAGTAAAATGAACC
Source organism: Lepidodactylus listeri (assembly GCA_029233225.1). Taxonomy (NCBI): domain Eukaryota; kingdom Metazoa; phylum Chordata; class Lepidosauria; order Squamata; family Gekkonidae; genus Lepidodactylus; species Lepidodactylus listeri. The sequence goes on from JARCFY010000008.1 coordinate 104,015,457, forward strand.
AAAATTCATTACTTCTGTGCATCAATTACAGACACCCTGAGAACAAGAAAAATTACCCAGGGACCAGATTTCTGCATCACTGCACACATATATCCATGTGTATTTATTGACAGTAAAATAAGAGAATGTGTGCAGTGATGCAAAACTGAAGCTGTGGTTCTCCCAGGATCTCAGGTAACAGGTCTTTTGCATCCCTGGTCCTTTGAACCAGAGAGGCTGGGGACTGAAGCTCTATCACTGAGCCATGGCCCCTGATTTGTATGGATTCTTTATCTGCAGATTTAGATTCTGCCCAATGGTGCGAGAACTTCTATCAAAAGTCAGCCAGTCACAGCTGCACTCTGGAATTCTCTCCCCAGGGAGCTCCACCTAACGACTTCTCTTGTTAGATCCTGTAGACAATTTTTTTTAAAGACCCACACAAAACGCATGAAGTAAATGTTTTGCATAGGTTGCCACTGATGTATAGTAAGTGCAAGTGAGTAAAATATATTGTGTGGCCATTAGCCATTACAATTTAAAGCAATGTACAAATTAGGCCACTTACATACTGATGTATAGTAGCTGTGCCGCTGCGGTTTGTGTTTTGACTTGTAAATATTTTTAATTAAATGTTGGATGTAAGTATTTTCATAATCACTAAATCTAGTGCATTATGTCCCCTGCCTGAATGATGAAAAATGCCCAGTAGGGCTACCCATGGACATGGCAGGAGCTCTGAGTATATACACTATAAATGAGGACAATATGACTCTGTAAATTATCAAAAAGAAAAAGGGGGGGAAAGCCTGATGCAGGAAAAATATATACATTCTAAAAATGACACAATGTTGAGAGCACTGCAAACACAGTTAAAGGGGGAAGGGGAAGAAGAGAGGCAAAATTGGCTTGAAAACATGCAGAATCCTGAAGGGGGAGATTTTGAGGGCTAGGATTCCCAGACTGTTTATTCCCCTCCTGCAATTCCATGCTGCCCCCCTCCCCCCAAGCTTGTACTGTCTACAGTAAACTGCCCTGTATCATCTATATATCTAATAGCCAAGGTCCCCTCTGCATGCGGATACTTATTTCTGTGGATCTGGGCCACATGGAGGGTAAACAGATCTTCCAGCAAACTTAGAGACGTTTCCATGTTTGCAGAAAAATCTAAAATGCCTTTAGAAGTATACGGGGATTCTTAAATCCCTCCAAAAGTAGAACTGCTTACTCTGCGCAAGCGCAGAGAATGGACTTACTGAGGTGTAGGGTTGCCAGGGCTGGGTTGGAAAATACCTGGAGACTTTGGGGATGGATCCAGGAGAGGGCGGGGTTTGGGGAGGGGAGGGGCCTCAGCATGGTACAGTGCCATAGAGCCCACCCTTCAAAGTAGCCATTTTCTCCAGGGGAGCTGATCTCTGTCAGCTGGGGATCAGTTGAAAAACAGGGGATCCCCAGGTCCCACCTGGAGGCTGGCAACCCTACTGAGATGTGGGAAAAGGCATTGGAGCCGTGAGGGAAGCCATCATCACAATAGCTGTGCACCCCGCCACTGGGACAGCCCCCACCAGGATCACAAGCAACAAAGACTATAGCTTCAACCAGCAGGTTTGTGCACTGGACTGCTGAGAAAAGGCAGTGGGGGAGGGAGGGCAGCCGGTTGGCCAAGGGAGCCAAAGGGGCGGCGGCGCCTTTCTGGGAGCCAGTCTGCCTGCCCTCTGTTGCTGCCACCACTGCCCAAACTGGCCCTGCAGCTGTCAATTGAAGCATGAGGAGGAAAAGCCTGCATTGTCGTTGCCCCCCCCCCCCTCCTGCAACCAGATTGGGGATGTTTGCTGGCCTGCAGCTGCAAAAAGAGAGAAACAGAAAGAAGTGGGGTGCTGTGAGAGGGGAGAGAGAGACAGAGAAAGAATAGGGAATTGTCTGTTAGGGGGAGAGAAATAAAATAATGGGAGATTGAGGTTGGGGGAGAAAAAGAGGAAGGGGAGCTTGGGGGGCAGAGAAATAGTGGAGAGAAAGAGAGGGGCAGACTGAGGGGTGGGGGGAAAGGACACTGAGAAGGACTGGGGTAAGAGGGGATGAGACATATAAGGGGCGAGAGGAGAAATGGGGTAAGAAAGGAAGGAAAGCTGACATAGAAGGGGTGAGAGAAAAAGCGGGTGTGAGGGAAGATTAGTAAATAAGGGGTGCGTACAGAAAGAAAGAGGAGGGTACTTTGAAAATAAAGGGGGGGAGAGTGGAAAAAAGGTAGGAGAATGCCCCCTCCCCACAAGTTCCTTGCGAGGACTGCCTGCAACAAAGACTACAGTAGGGCCACAACACATTATGCAACATTTTGTTGTGGGTCCCCTCTTGTTGTGTATAATGAGAGTCAAATCAAGGGACCACACGGCCAAGGGGGGTGGCTTTATCTACTCAAGGATTCCCTATAAATACAAGAAATAATTAGTTGTCCCATGTTAGCCAAGAGGAAAACAAAATAAAAGCCTGGTGAGGACTGAATGTACTCCAGGAAGTATGCCATGCTGAAACAGCCAAGTGTTTGTTCAAAGGGGGCAAAAAAGGTAGAGGAGAAATTATTTATTGTTTAATTTATACCCCACCCTCCCTGCAAGCAGGGTTAGGGCGGCTTACATACATTCATGCTGTGTACATAGTACATAAATAACAGTTAAAACCATAAAATGATCTAGAACAGTCCGGTTACACTAATAAAGTGCTATCAGTAATTCACCAATTACATATGATGGCATTCTAGTGCCCCAAAGTGGCGTATTCATTACTTAAGTTGATGCATTCAATGTTCTTCAGAGGTCGCTCTGTGACTCAAACCGGCAATCTGAGTCGCGGGTTCATTGGTGGTGATAGTAGAAGCGGCTCCTAATTGAAAACCTGGTGGAAGAGCGCCATCTTGCAGGCCCTGAAGAACTGACAAAGGTCCCAGGTCCTGCAGGGCCCTGATCTCTTCTGGGAGCTCATTCCACCAGTAAGGAGCTGCCACTGAGAAACCCCTGGCCCTGGTAACAACGAGCCTGGAATCCTTAGGACCAGAGAGGGTCAATCGATTTTGTGACCCCAACCGTAGTGCTCTCTGAGGTATGTATGGGGAAAGGCGGTCCCTCAGGTAAGCTGGACCCTGGCCATATAGGGCTTTAAAGGTAAGTACCAGCATCTTGAAGTGAATTCGGTAAGCTGTTGGCAGCCAGTGCAGTGTCCTCAGTACAGGTTGGATGTGTTCCCATCTGGGAAGACCCATCAGAAGCCTGGCCAAGACATTCTGCACTAGCTGCAGCTTCTGGATTTGCGACAAGGGCATTCTCATGTAGAGAGCATTACAATAGTCTAGTATTGAGGTGACCATCGCATGAATCACTGTTGTTAAGTTGTTGTGGTCAAGGAAGGGAGCCAACTGCCTGACCAGCCACAGATGGTAAAAGGCCGATTTAGCAGTGGCTGCTACCTGCACCTCCATAGTTAAGGACGCATCCAGCAGCACTCCCAAACTCCTAACCTCTGGCGCTGACACCAGTGGTGCCCCATCAAAGGTTGGGAATGGGAACTGCCCCGACTCAAGCACAGGACCTCCATCTTTGTCGGATTCAACTTCAGCTGGCTCAGCCTAAGCCAACTAGCCACGGCTTGTAATGCCCGATCCAGATCTTCCGGTCTGGAGTCTGACCGTCTGCCCAACATCAGATGGAGCTGGGTGTCATCTGCATACTGGTGACATCCCAGCCCATGCCTCTGGGTAATCTGGGCAAGGGGGTGCATATAGATATTAAATAGCACCAGGGAGAGCACTGCCCCTTGAGGCATCCCACAAACCAGTGAGTGCCTCCTGGACTGCTGCTCCCCCAGTGCCACCCTTTGTCCCCGACCTTGGAGAAAGGATGCAAGCCATTGCAAGGCAAGCCCCTGAATTCCCATGTCAGCGAGGCGGTGGACCAGTAACTGATGGTCCACCATGTCAAACGCAGCTGACAGGTTGAACAACATCAGTACCGCTGATCTGCCCCGATCCAGATGCCTTCACACTGGCGAAAGCCAGACTGGAAGGGATCTAACATGGAACTGTCATCCATAAAGCCCTGCAACTGTATCACCAAATAGGGCAAATTGGAGACCGGCCAATAGTTAACCAATTCGGCCGGGTCCAGAGATGGTTTTTTTTAAAGAGAGAGCAGACCATCGCTTCCTTGAGGGCCCCTGGGTACAGCCCCTCTGAGAGGGATTTGTTGATAATATCCCTGAGGGCACCTTGAAACCCCTCATGGCCTGTTTTAATGAGCCAGGAGGGGCACGGGTCAAGGTTGCATGTGGTTGGAGGTACCATCAAGAGCAATCTGTCAACTTCCTCAAGGCTGAGCTGGCTGAATTGATTCAGAATCGAAACAGAAGATGTGCATGGAGCCTCGAGCTCGCTCACTGTATCAGCTGTGGCGGGGAGGTTGTGGTGGAGTGCCAAGACTTTATCCACGAAATTAGCACTGAGGCCCTATAAAATCCTGGAGGGGAAGATGTTGCAGGATGGTGGTAGACTTTCTAAACTGTTTCCCCTTATTTCCTTCTGATCCCCCAGCTTGTGTCTTTAGTACTTCTAAAAGTGCAATCCTTAGGACACTTTCCTGTGAGTAAGTCCCATTCAATAAAACTAAATGGGATTTTTTGAGTAGACTGCTTAGGTATCCACCGCGAGTCCCTGTGAATCTATTTTTTTAAACCAAGAAAAGTAGACAATAAATTTAAATAAGACAAAACAAATAAAAAGCTGTAAGATATACATGAACATTTTACAGCTTTGACACCAATTATTAAACAAGGAAAAGAGCCCACAGCCCTATTCTTAAGAGTATACTGTTGCTAAGGGACACTGCATATATTAGGCATGTGAGGTCAAATCACTGAATGAGAAAGACTTTGAAGAAGAAGGAACATTGGAACTGCTGGGGGGAAAATGTCATTAAAATGTTCTTGTCCATTTCACTTCTCTCGTCTAAAACATGTTAGTCATCTTTTTATGGCACAGAACTAGGAATCCACTCACATTCCCGCCCCACCCTGGGGTTGCATTACTCTATGTTCGCCCTTACACATATGGGACTGCTGTATTTAAAAATTTCAACCCTTACCAAAAAGCTGAAAATGGGGGGGAAAATGAGGAGAATCAGGCCTGAGGCAACGAGATGAGATCAAGCATAGTTTTGATCTGGCTCCTGTGTTAGAGGAACAGCTGATGTGTGTGGAAAAAACAAACAGGAGTCTTTCTTCTGTACCTTAAACACACTTTTCTTTTAGCATACATTTTTGTAGTCTGTGCGGGGGGGGGGGAGTATCTGTTTTTTAAGGTTACACAAGACTCTTGTTTGTTCCAGTGGGAAGCATCACAGTGAAAAACTGGTATGGTTCACCCCACATGGTCCCTGTCTTCCCATGCAGTTCCTCCTTCCTGCGTCCCTTGAATGGCAGGAAGCAGACCTGGGAGAGAAGCAAGGATGAAGCTCCTTTGACACAAGAACCGCCAGCCCTTGGAAACCATTCCAGCGCCGCCACCACCACCAAATGGTTACAGCCCAAGTAAACACATTCCGTGGAAGATCTGGCCGGGTACGTCAACCTTCTTTTCAACCAGGGGTCATTTCGTAGAAAAAGAGGTGCAGGAGCTCATTAGCATAACTCAATTGCATAACTCATTTGCATATGCCACACACCCCCTAACATACCGGAAGTGTGTCAGAAGGCAACACCCACCCCTCAGGCTCCACTCCACAGGTGAGTGAAACTGACCTGCTCTTCCTCCATTCCCTTCCCCATCCAATACTTTGTGCAATAAAAATAAGCATAAAGAACACACCCTCATTCTCTTCCTGCTCCCTTGAAACCACCAGGTTTCAAGTAGACTTGAGATACCCAGGACATGTGCACCACCCATCCCTTTCCCTTCTCTTCCCCACAACAAGACACCCTGTGAGGTAGGTGGGGCTGAGAGAGGTCTTTTGAGAACTGCTCATGAGAGAACAGCTCTGAGAGAACTTGTGACTGCCCCAAGGTCACACCAGCAGCTGCTTGTGGAGGAGTGGGGAATCAAACCTGGTTCTCCCAGATTAGAGTCCAACTCCTGACCAGTACACCAAACTGATGGGGTGGAAGCTGCTGAAGGGTTGGTGAAATTTCTCCAGTACTTATGTGCCATGTGCCCAGATAAAAAAATGGTATACTTAGAAAATGTATATGCCACCTTGAGCAAGTCTCTGGAAAAGCAGCACACAGTCATAAAAGGAACAATGATAAAATTATCAGTGTTAAAACAAAACATTAAAAACAATAAAGACCCTAGCAGGGCTTTCCCCGGGGCGCTGCGCCTCTGCACTGCTCGGGGAAGCCGAGGAGGGGGCGGGGTTTGGTCATGTGCCCGCCCCCTGGGCTTCTCACTCCCGGAGCTGCGCTCCTGTGTGCTCCCACTCCATCGGACCCCTGTCTTCAACATTAAAAAGAAGCCGGGGGGGCCTGCTTCGAAGCACCGAGGGGAGGGGAATAGTTCCGCCATTTCTCCAACAGGAAATGTCTTTCAGAGTAGCTTTTAGCCATGAGAGGGTTAAAGAGAAGCAAGCAAGCCCAGTATGGATATCTGTCTTTCTCTCCTGGCGTAACCCAGAGCATATAAGAAGGGAAGCAAATTTCTGCAGAGGAAATGCGAAATCCTCTTCCCTCAGCACTATGACCCTAGTATAAACTATGCCATCACTACCCCTCCATGGCTGTTTAATCTGTAACAAAAAATGCTAACCCAGGCTAGCCAGATCTTGTCAGATGTTGGAAGCTAACAGGGTCAGCCCTGGTCAGTATTTGGATGGGAGACCACCAAGGAATACCAGGGCTGTGATGCAGAGGAAGGCATTGGCAAACCACCTCTGAATGCCTCTTGCCTCGAAAACCCCACAGGTTTGCCCTAAGTCAGCTGTGATTTGATTGGGGGGGGGGGGACATGAGATCTGACTGCGGGATATGCCACTTTTCAGCCCTTTTTAATGGAAACAGAGCATTGTTTGCAGGAGAGAATGAAAAGTACATAGCACACATGCTACAGAGCAGATTTTGTACACACCCTCCTCAAGGCTATGTGCAGGCAATCTGTAACTCACTCTGTCTCAAGCAGTTGAGGGGTTTGTAGGATATCCAATAGGAAAAGGGAAGTGTTTTTGACCAATGATCAGGGCTAACCGTGTTTTGAGATGTGCCCCCCCCCAAATATTTCAAACTAGATTTCAATAAAGTCAAAATTCTGCTTGAAAATTATATAAACTTATGGTTATTATTATCCATAAGTATAATTTAATTTCCACAATTAACTGGGACAGTAATATTTGGGGTTGGGTTGGGTTTTTTTGGTTAATTTAAGATATGTTGGCAATAAGTGCAAAGAAGAAGAGGAGGAGGAGATTGGATCTATACCCCACCCTTCACTCAGAGCGGCTTACAATCACCTTCCCTTCCTCTTCCCACAACAGACACCCTGTGAGGTAGGTGGGTCTGAGAGAGCTCTTTTGAGAACTGCTCATGAGATAACAGCTCTCAGAGAAGAAGAAGAGATTGGATTTATACCCAGCCCTTCACTACCCAAAGGAGTCTCAGAGCGGTTTACAATCTCCTTTCCCTCCCCTCCCCACAACAGACACCCTGTGAGGTAGGTGGGGCTGAGAGAGCTCTTTTGAGGACTGCTCATGAGATAACAGCTCCGAAACAACCTGTAACTGACCCAAGGTCACACCGGTTCTCCAGATTAGAGTCCGTCGCTCTTAACCACTACACTAAATAGGCACATAGGTCAATATAGGGAGAATGTGAAGAATAGTAATATTCAGAGGATAGTGAAATCCTGAATGCCAGTGATAGGAGACAACATCAGGGTAGACCTCGATCTCTTTGTCCAGTTTGTTGGCCCTCTAGGGCAACTGCTCAAACACTATCTGAAACCGGGTGCTCAACTAGATGGACCACTGACCTCAATAGAGAGGCAGCCATATAAATATTTTAATTAGTTATTAACTAAACACCTGCAAAGGGTGGGGGGAATAAGCTGTATTAGAAGGTGCACACATCCCTTAATCACTGGACACTCAAAACTTTCTTTGGTTTATGAATCTTCAAGCAAAATTTAACTATTTTTATTTGCAAGAACTGGAAATCGAAATACAATTTAATAGTTTCGGAATTTAAATTCATACTAGATACTAAAACACTGTGTAGAGCATACTCATTGTACAGACGATTACAGTGAGAAACAAGGTAAAATTCTCCTTAACAGGAGACATCAAGCATCTACCTAAATGAGAATATATTAAATGAACCAGTGGCCTAAAGACATTAAAATATGCACCCACGTAAATGAATTATGGTGATACAGTAATTAGATTCTCTAAAGAGCAGAGCAAAAGCATGCAGAAAAGAAACCAAACCCCTCTGTATTAATCAGTTTGAACTCCAGTGGCACAGCTGTAAATTTCAGAGGTACCTGAGATCATTCATAAGAGGTAAACATTCCCAGTGACACAGGGGAGCTTCTTAATTTAACTAAACATTATTACACACCTAGTAGTGGCTCTCCAGGGCTAGAGAGGAGCACTCTCTGCCATCCTAATTTCCAACACTTATGACTGCCAGAGAAAATGGCTGCGTATACACAAAAGCAATAAAAGGACGAGGAGGGAGGGAGGGAGGGAGGGAGGGAAGAAAGAAAGAAAGAAAGAAAGAAAGAAAGAAAGAAAGAAAGAAAGAAAGAAAGAAAGAAAGAAAGAAAGAAAGAAAGAAAATTACCACTAGAGATTTTTGTCTTTCTGTGGTGATGAGCTAGAAGTTAATTAAATAAATATTTGGGATCTTATTTCTACACCACTTTTTTTTTTATTCTAATGTCAACTCCATGATGGGAAGAAAGCCACTTATAATTTTCCCTCTACCAAAAACAGCTTTTGATTTTGATAGGAACTGTCAAGAAAGAATGGAAATGCACTGGAGGCAATTGATGTTTCCAACTTTGCAATTACCTGGATAATACCTGGCAAGGCCAGTTGCACTGCCAAAAACTTGCCACAGCAACGTTTGATCTTCTTCTCTGTTCTTTTTGAAGACATCGTCAAGGGCACCGGTCCAGTTCAGCTCATTCAGGACTATGGTAGCTGTAGAAAAGGGAAGGAAACAGTGGTGTTAACAAAACCTTTGCTGCTGTTTTCAAGTTGTATACCTTGCAGGCCTCTCACTGAGAGAACAAGGTGAACTTTTGAAACAAACAAACAAAAAGAGAAAACTTTCAAGCAGACCCTCTCCCCTCCTCGAAGGAGCAGAAGATAGTGTACATGGTTCTTCTTTTCCAATTTTATCCTCACAACAACCTTAAGAGGTAGGTGAGGTTGCGAAAGAATAAGAGACCCAAGGTTACTCAGTGAGTTTCATGTGAGCTAGGATTCAACCCTCACGTTCCCATGACTCCACAGTGGCTCTCCAATTAACTCCCCCCATAGCCACCAAGGGGTATGATTACCAATTAGATATTTATCAGAGTAGATGAACACTATTGACAGAAATGGCCACAGGGCCAGGTGCTGAGGTATAAAGCGCCACCATGCGGGGAGAGCGGCCTAGAAATGGAATTAAATAAAATAAATAAATAAAAACCATGTTCCCTGCTGTGGCAGTTTTGGGCTCTCCTGGGGAAGGCCTGGGCAGCTTCCTCGGTGGCCAGCCACTTGCTGGCTGCTTGGGAAATGCATCCTACAGGACTGGTTGTAATAAAGGGATTACAGGGCTTCTGTTTTCAGATTTTGCTATGGACCAACCTGGCTGTCTACTAGGTTTGCCATTTGCATGCTCACAGTGCGTATATCTCCATCCTTGGCCCTAATCCCCTACCCTTGAGAAATTGAGGAGTGGAAGAAAAATTGGTAACAACAGTGATGCTCTAGGAATTTCATCATGTCTCTATAGTCTTTACCACAGAGATAAAGAGACAGTCCTAGAGCATCACCCAGAAATGACATCACATCCTCCCATAACTCTACCCACCCTAAGCATCACTATCAGAATCTCCTGGCATTTGCCAAGGTAATGCTGGCAGTCCTATTGTGTACTTTTAAAAATATGACTCATATTCAATTTGTCCTTGGTGGGGCTCTCCAAAGTCTGTATCCCATTCAGTGAGAATGCAGCTATCACTATATGATAATATGTTCATGTATGAAAACGTCAAACAGTGCACCAGAGGATGTTCTGAGTCAACTGTAGCAGTTAGAATAGGTCCCTTTTTCAAGAAGGAATGTTAAATTATCAAAACAGATGCCAAAAGGAGTAAGAAAAAGGCAGAAGGAATAGTAACATTAGAATTGTAAAGCTGAGCTGGGACCAAAATCCAAGAGAGTGCTTATTACTGTAAGTTAGCAGTGTTTTCATGTTTATGCATGTGATCATTTGCAGACAGATCAGCTGTGTGCACATTACTATTCATGAGCAGGGCCAGCCAGACTTAACTAGAAATGCAAGAAAAAATATATTCATGGCCATGATCAAATAAACACTAAGTGGCCAATGAGATTGAAATTCAGATTCCTAAAGCTGACCTCGGCCATTTCTTGGGCCACTTACAGAAATATTCGTATTAGTGGGAAGTATGCAATTTTAGAGCAAAGAGCTAGATGGCTTTACAAGACCAAGCACACTTCCAAACAATGCAGCATTAATCATCAGCAGAACAAACAGCGAGGCTTAATTATGAGGCTGATAAACAACTCTGGCTTTCATTCGGCTTTAATCAGCCCCAAATAAATCCCTAACATCCAAAAATAACTTGCACACCCTAAGCAACAGCTGGCATTCAGTTAATTGGAACAGAACAATCGTCAGATGGAACATTATCATTTTCCCTTTGTCTTTTCGGATGGTGTCTTGGTTGGACGTAAGGAGGTTGCCAAGTTGGCAAACTACACGTTCATTAACAAAGGATTAAAATAGTGGGCGCTTAGCAAAGTAAACATGCAAGAAACAAATACCCAACACACATCCAGATATAATTTCATGGAACCTTTTGAACACACCATCGTTTATTCATATGAATTCTCAACCCCCATTTATGTGGGAGCCATAAGAAATGCAGATAGGGGCAACCGTGCTCGGCTTAGTTCTCCAGCAAAGCTTTGGCAGCACAAAGATTTGCAACTTAGCTGCAACCCACAGTTGTGCTAATGTGGAAGAGGCAGGTAGAAAATTAAAAGCTAACACCTCACAATTTCAGGTAATTCAAGCCATCTATCTGCTGCTAATTCAGCAAGGGGAGAGCAGCCCATTGAGTTCCCCTTTGTAAACCGTAAGGGTAAATGAACTCTTGGAATACCGAATGTTCTTTTATCTGAACATTCGAACTTCCAATATATTTGTGCAAGCTACGTAAAGGAACCCTAAGCAGGTCAGAATCCTACTCAGGTCTATTCAGTGGGGCTTACTCCCCGGAAAGTGTTGTTTGGATGGCACAAAGTCCTAGTATGTGTTTTTGTCAACTAGTCAAATAAAGTTTACATTTCTCTGGGTTTTTACATTTACAAATGTGTACATATAACTGTCCAACATAAAATTGGGATGGGTGTCGTACAAAAAATGTGTATATTAGATACTGCACGTATACACACACACGTTCACACACAAAATTAATGTATGTAAATCAGCAATGTATATATTTCATGGTATCTATATAACTAATTCTCAACAGTCCCCTCTGCATGTGGATACTTATCTCCACAAACAGAGGGCACACTCTCCCCCAACAGGTTTTTCTACAGACTCAGGGGACTCCGTGGGTCTGTAGAAAAATCTGAAAAAAATACTTTGGGAGGTTTAAAGTCCTGCCTCCAAATAAAAAGCATTATCTGCGCATGCGCAGACAATACAACTAATATTTGAGGGCCCAGATGATGCTTCTGTTCCTGTGGAGCCATTGCAGTTGATCAATAGGCCCAGATTCTCCAGGACGGTTCACGCGATGGATATGTTGGCCAGCAAGCAATGGGGGGAAGTTGACACTATGAGCCAGTCGTCTATGTACGGGAAAATAGTGATATCTTGCAGGCGGAGGAAGGCTGCAATGACGACCATTGTCTTTGTAAAGACGCGGGGAGCTGTGGAGAGGCCAAATGGTAGGGCTTTGTATTGAAAATGTTGATGTCCAATGGCAAAATGGAGGTATTTCCGGTGGGGGGAGGACATATTGTGATATGGAAGTAGGCATCCAGCAGATCAAGGGTGGCCATCCACGCTTGTCTGCGTAGCAGGGGAAGAATGGAGTGTAATGTCACCATTCAGAACTGGCGGTATTGGATGAATAGGTTGAGGCCTCGAAGGTCCAAGATGGGTCTGGTGCCGCCGTCCCTTTTGGGTACTGCGAAGTATCTTGAGTAGAAACCCTTGCATTGGTGGTGAGTGGGGACGGGTTCTATGGCACCCTTGTCGAGGAGGACCTTGACTTCTCGAAGGAGGACATCTGAAGGGATGATGGCAATGAAGGTAGGAGTCAATGGGGGTTGGAGGAATTTGATGAGGTATCCCCTGGAAATAATGGTGAGGATCCAAGAGTCTGACATTACCCCATTCCACATAGGAAGGAAGGGGGCAAGATGAGTGTGAGGGGAGCCAGGACGGATAAAGTCAAAGGCCCTGCTTGGCCTGCCAGGACTGTTTGGAGTGGCCAGGCTGTTGGGCTGGCAAGAATTTCTGTCTCGGAATGTATGATTGCTTTTGCACACCTGGGGAAGTACGTGGTCACCAGGATTTGTCTGGGGAGCTCCAGTTTGATGATCTCCGGGACCAGGTCTAGACCAGCTTCGTGGTTTGGATTGCCGAGGAGCAGAAGACACCCCTAGTGTGCCGGAGGCCTTGATGCTTTTATCAAGGTCCTGGAGGATGGAATCAGCGGTGGCATGGAACAGGCCAACTCCATCAAAAGGGAGGTCTTTGACTAAGGATCTGGTGTCCTGTTGCAAAGTGGTAGAGCGTAACCAGGAGTGATGCCTCAGGGCTATGGCAGACATCATGGTTTTAGAGAAGGTGTCTAAAGCATGTTTGGAGGTGTTCACCTGCTGTTTAGCAAGGGTGAGGCCTTCCTTTTGTATCCTTCTGGCAGCCAGTCTTTGGTCCTCAGGGAGCAAACTGATGGCTTCCGAAAGCTGTTCCCACAGGGCGTAGTGATACCTTTCCATGCAGGTGGAGTAATTGGTGACTTTCAGTCCCAGAGCTCCAGCCGAGTAGAAACAGCGTCCGAAAGCATCAAGCTTGCACCCTTCCTTATCCGCAGGGGTAGAGTGTGTCCTCCTGGATCTGAAAGCTGAGGTGACGACCATCGAGTTGAAGCAAGGATGGTTTGCTAGGAACCCAGCATTAGTCTCCTGGACCCTGTACATATGATCCAGGCATCTGGTAGAGACCGGTGTCAATGAGGGTTTATCCCATACTGATTTGGCGGCTTGGAAAAGGACCGTGGACATCGGCAGCGCAATGGAAGTGGAGGTGTCCATTTGTACCATGTCAAACACTGGATCAGTTACAGTAGGCTTTGGTTGTACAATAGGGAGACCAAGGGAAAGGGCTATTTGTTTAATCAGGTCTCCATAAGAGGTGAGAGCCTCTGACGGGAAGATCGGTTCGACAGGGGAACTATGGTAGGGCAGAAGAGACAGGTGCTGCTTCCATTTGAATCGACTGAGCTGGGGGTGGGGTCACACGGATGAGGGTTGTCTGTGTCAACCGTGGGTCCCGCACAGAGTGTTTTGATGCTGTGGCCATTGGTGGTTCAGTGGCGCACGGTGCCGATGGCAGAGGAGTAGGACGCTGCTGGTTCGCAGTCTGGCTGGGGGGTCTAGACTGTGCTGCAGAGTGCAGTGGACATGATCTTGCTGGTGATCGAGATCGAGCCTGACGGGAATATCTATCCCAGTCAGAGTGGGTGACCAGGGGGATCCAGGGCATCGATGTTGACGGTGGGTAGCCTCCGTGCTGATAGGGAGGATGGTGCCGATCCCATGGTGCCATCAGAGGAGCATATCCCCAGCACATTGAAATGGGGGATCGGTGTCTAGGTGATCCATACCGAGGAGACCTGTGCCTTGGGGAGCGGTATTGGGGTGGCGGATGCCGATAGTCATGTCTATCGTCCCTGTCTGGATGAGGAGGATCGGTCTCGACATAGGAGAGGGATCCCTCAGATGGCGATCGGGACCAAGAATGAGAGCTCAGCGTCGTGGTGACAAAGCATAGAGCTGTTCTTGGTCAGTCTCGAGGAACTCCTGTGCCTCCAGAATGTGGTCTGGTAGTGCCTCATGCGGTTGCCGGTTGGGAGAATCCAGAAGAGCAATAGTGGTCACTTCACTAGGTGGTGGAGGCAAGATCAAGGGAGTTATCGGTACCGAGGTAGCATCTAATGGGGGTGCTACTGGTTCGGAAACCAAAGTAGGGGCCTTACTCGAAGGCTTGCCAGTGGCTGCGGATAGAGCCTTGTGGCGTTTTTCCGACTTATCCTTTTCGATTGGCGTCAAAGCCATAGACTGCGTCGGAGCCTGATGTTTCGATACTGGTCAAGTTATATCGGATGACGGCCTTGATGTCGACGGGCTGCGAAGTTGGCTGTTGATACCGTCGATGTCAATGGGAAGGAGGTCATCGCGGTCGAGATCAATGCAGGAAGCAATGCTGACTCCAGTAAAGCGACCTTCAGGCGGGCTGCCCTATTTTTCCGAGTTTGGTTGCTAAACTTGGCACAATGAGGGCAGGAATCTGGCCGGTGACTTTCTCCGAGGCAGAGAATGAACAAGGAGTGGCCGTCAGGAGCCGCTAATTTGCTGCCGTAAACTGAGCAATGTTTGAAGCAGCCCCACTTTGTAGCCATGAAGAAGGAAAAACAAAGATGAGAACGGGGGGGGGGGGGGGAGAGACCTGGAGGTAGAAAGAGAAAAACCCCACCACTGAGGAGAAAGAATATTTTTTTGATATTTTTTGACAGAAGAATATAGAAAGAAAGTGGTGAAAGTTAAGGAGAAAGAGTGAGGAGACAAAGAAAGTGAAGTGAAGGAGAGCTTTCCTCAATCGCAGAAGTTGTTAGCAGCGCGGCGGTCAGAAGAGATCTGGTAGGATGTCCACGCCCGCACCTCTGGGCATGCACTGTGGGGCTCCGTGCATGCCCGGAGGCGCTGGGCACGAAAATCTGTTAAGCACTTTCTACAATACCGAAGGATTCCTGCGCAGGCACAGAAACCATCAGTGTGAAGCACAGAGACCACGTTGAAGATCATTTGCTTTTGATGATTTATTCAGTGTGTGCCCCCCTAGTCTGCATAGTAAGATTCAAATTTATTTGAAAAGCCTAGTGGCTATTTACTATCTCTGAAAAAAAGATATCTTGTACAGTTCCTTAATGAACAGCTCTGCCTATACTGCAAGGACGAGAAAGCAGCTCCTCTGCCATTTATTTATATTTTAAAAAATCTAATGGGAGGCATAGCATTTTCATCTTATATTAAGTGAGGCTGACTCATTGATTTTCCAAGGCGGATTATGTATTACAGTTCACTATGAATGTGCTATATATTTGCAGTCAAATACAAATATATAATATGAGGATGTTCATTGCATTGACATTCCAGAAAGTCTGCAGGTAAGTACCAGTTCGCCCATGCATATATGCTGACTGGTGCATTTGTACAGGATTTTATTTGTTTAAGATATCTGGTGTCTGTCATTTCATTACAATGCAGAAATGCAAGATGAACAAAAACTAAATTTAATACCGAATACTCCCCAACTGTTATTTCTAACGTCATACCTCGGAGGTCTCGAGACTCACTGAGTTTTGGGCACTTCGTGAAATCTGAGAACGAGGAAGGGACAGCACCACCAGGAATGGGCATCACCAGTGGCCTCCCACAAGCGGTTGCCACAATGCTACCCTTCCTTGCTCCTCCTTGGCCATGCAACACTATTAAGTTTCTTTACATACCAAGGTATTGACTCCCCTGGTTCCTGATTACACGTCTGTACTCTCCCACCAAGGTTCCAGTCTCTCTCAATTCTCAGTGCTGCTTTGGCCCCAAGGTCTGTCTTCAGTCCACTGTAATTCCTTACAGCCCTCTGGAGGCCCTTGCCACTGGAGCTTTAAGTCCCTCTGCCTCCCCAATCCCCTCTAGTTTCTCCAGACCGTCTCTGTCCAACTCCCTTGCACCTGCACTAGGGTTGGTATGTCCCCCGAGTCCTAACTTTTCTGTACTGTAGGGTGTTGGGTAAACTGTTCCCTTGGTGCCTGCCAGCTCCGCACTCCCAGCTCTGCCTTTGCTGGTTCTGAGCAAATTGATCTGTGTCTCTTGTGCGTTACACACACCCATTCCAGTAGCCCTCCACCCCAAATCTCTGCTGCTCTTTGGTCCTTCCAGTCCTCCACACTCAGCATCTGACTCCAGGCTGCAGTGGTGGCTGTCTCCTTGTCTCCAGCCCCTGCCTTCAGTCTCCCTGCCACTGCTTTCTGCCCTTCCTCAGGTGCTTCATCTGCCCCCTGATGAAGCTTCCTTCCCCCTTGCCAATCTCCCCATTGGCTTGTAACATTAATGGCTTTTTGTAAATGCTAGAGCATCCAAAAGTATTTACCAGAAATAACACCAGTGGTCCATTCCCCCCCCCCCCCATTTCCTCCTATTGGTGCTCAAAGTGCTGGCACACAAAAAGTTGTGGTTCCAGGAAGTCCCCTGCTACATTGGGAGGTCTGGTATCCCTACATCTGGGGGATCTAATGCTGTCAAAATGTAAATTTAAAACAAAAACAAGAGTGGGTGACAAGCACTGGGCTATGGAACCAGGTAGACCATTTCATGCCACTGTATGCAAACTAAGCAGTGCAATGCAATAATTGGAATGTAAGACATAATAGTTCTTAGCACTCATGCAGGGCTTTCATTGTTCAAAGTGATTCACATACAATGGGTTGGCTCCAGACTAAATTTTCCAGCGGCAGAATGGAAATATCCTCCTTCCTGTCTCTCACTGCAACCCTCTGATCTCCACTAAATGCTGCTTCTAGGGTAGAGGGGACCCTAACATATGACATGGGGGGGGGGTCTGAAGAGGGAAGGGTGAATCAGTAGAAACTGCCAGTTTTAGTCCAACACATTATGTTGGTAATGGATGCAACCATCTTGTAAGCTAAGTCAGTATTATCAGCCCAGTATTGGAGATTGCATGCCTAAAGCAGGGACTTCAAGCTGCAGGCAAGGGTTGAACCAAGGGGAGTTTCTGGTTTACAGCTCAGTCTCTTATACTCATCAAGTCCATTGGAGAGCCACTGTGGTACAGTAGCTAGAGTGTTGGACTAGGATCTGGGAGACCCAGGGTTCTGCCAGGGATCTTTACTGGATGACTCTGGGCTAGTCACAAACACTCAGCCTAACCTACCCCACAGGGATTTTGCGAGGATAAAAACAGAGGAAGGGGGGAACAATGCAAGCTGCTTTTTGATCCTCCATGGAGGAGAGAGGAGGGGTGTAAATAAAGTAAACTCATTCCCCCATACACCATAAGCAGTTAGATTCAGCAGATACTAGAAAAGAAGCAGGCAGAAAAAAACTAGTAATAACAGGCGCTAAACTCAAGTATTCCACATTTTCGCTGACCCCTGTCAACTCCAAAAACTCTGAAATGAAAAAATCCTTACATCAAGTTCTGTAAACAAGAGAGCGTTGTGTTCTTAGTGATAGTCTATTTTGAACATTACACAGAACCATATTTGTGAATGTGTGTTTCAAACATGTATCCAACCATGTATCTATTTCCATTTTTTTGGAAGAGGGAGCATTAAGTTTCATTGATTACCCCTCTAACTACAGATCTCCCATTTTACCCCGTAGGCCAGGGGTGGGCAAATTGTGGCCCATGGGCCACATGCGGCCCGCCACAGAGTTTTTTGCGGCCCGCCAAGACAGTCGGCCACGTGGTTTCAGTCAGGCCTCCGTTGGGCCCGGAGCGCAGAGAAAATGTTCTCTATATTTGGGTCTACATATATTTGTGAGCAAAGTTTTTCTTGCATGAAGATCAACAAGAGTAAATATAGATGCTCTTTGACAAACATTAACTTGCAGGCTGTGATGAGAATCTCAACAAGCAATCTCACTCCTGATTTCCAAAAAATTGTAGAAAAGTGTGATAGGGTACATTTGTCTCATTAAACGGATTCTAAAATTAAATGTGCTCTATAGATGATATGAAATTAGCACAATAAATAAATTGAATAAAACTACCACTATTTTATTTAATTTATATTTATTGATTTTTATGATACAGTTTATACCTTTTCTGAAATGCAAAGTTAACTAATGAATGCAATCATTTTAAAAGGTGCGGCCCTCCGCTAAGCTCCGTTCCCACAAAGTGGCCCCCGAGCCAAAACAATTGCCCACCCCTGCCCTAGGCTGATGGTCTGCTAACCCCCTAGGAACAAAATTTCGGGGGGGGGCTGAATGGGCTGCAGCCGGAGGGGGCAATGCCACTCTGCAAAGTTTGAGAATAGCTTGATACATGCCGGTGTGTGACAGGAAGAACGAACGGATCTTCTTGCTCATCTCCAAAATTCCCTTGGAAGTATAAAGACCATGCTCATCACTCATCAAAGAAGCTCTTGCATGGCTGAAACCACCCTCACAGACTGAATGTTCATTTCATTCGATATCACCCAAGCACCATTCAGTTTCATGACCAAACTCACAGCTAAGACTCTGAGGGATGAACATATATGCATGGATCAGCCCTTTGCCTCAAAGAAATGACTGAAAAAAAATCTGCCTTGTGCTCTAAAGCACACATCACATAACTTTAAGTTCAAAGTCTTGCTGGGGGAGGCAAGACAAGGGATGATCCTGTCCATATTGTCAGGGAAACCCCCTGATTCATCATCCCAAAATGGGGAAACAGACGGTATCCTCTTTAGGCAATGTGATAGAACGACATATGCTCCGAGCACAGAATTTAAAAGATCATCTCTGCAAAAGGCACGCACATCCCAAATTCTCATGGCAAAGAGGAGAAAAGCACAAAACAGCACATCGGCTGTTTCTCCCTCAGGAAAGATGTGATCGTGGCTCTACTCTGAGCTTCTATTAGCTGTGGCTATTTTTAGGCAGCTGATGAGTCTGGCCTTTGCCTTGTACTGTCAGCAATGACAAGCTACTGGGTATGAAGCCACCGATCCCAATGCAAAAGTTTACAGCTCTGCAAAAGAAAGAGATAAATAAAGGAAAAAAATCTTACTTCAAGCAACAGATTTCACTAATTTGGCAGAATTCCTTTTAAATTATAGCGCTCCAATACAAGAGTAGAAGAAGAAGAAGAGATTGGATTTATACCCCGCCCTCCACTCCCCAAGGGAGTCTCAGAGCGGCTTACAAACTCCTTTTCCCTTCCCCTCCCCACAACAGACACCCTGTGAGGTAGGTGGGGCTAAGAGAGCTCTTTCCCAAGCTGTCCTTGAGGGAACAGCTGGTACAGAGCTATGGCTTGCCCAAGGTCATCCAGCCAGGTGCAAGTGGAGGAGTGGGGAATCAAACCCGGTTCTCCCAGATTAGAGTCCGCACACTTAACCACTATACCAAACTGATAAACATCTAACTCTCTGTCGAGATACATAGATGGAGAAGAAAGATCTCTCTCATATATATATATATAAACAAATCTCACACAGTCACACACGCAATCATGCCCTCCCTGCATTGTGTACCACCAGTGCTGCAAAAAAGATCTGGGTGTTGTAGTAGAGAAGGAAATGTAATGAATGAGCAAGAAACCAAACAGAAGGAAATCTGAGTCTGCATAATGGGGATGCTGCATGAACTGCTCCCACAATCTTACAGTATGAAAAAAGGGGGCTGTTACATATGGCTCATCGACATTCAGGAAATATTCCACAGGCAGTTGTTCTCCTCAGTTGTTCCAGAGGTTCCCAAACTTAGGCTGAGGACAGACTGTTGTTCTGCTGCGCCTCCACAGCACGGCAGAACAAGGCGGGGGGAATTGCCCCCGCCGTGCCGCAAGGAAGCCGCCCTCAGCAGGTGGCTTCCGGTGGCGGCGGCATGCGAACACTGCGCGGCTCCCCCAGCTGGTGTGCGTTCACACCCGCCGGAAGCGGGTGGGACGCACACGCAGCTGCCGGGACACCACTTTTAAGTGGAGCCCGGCTGCTGCAGGAGGAGCGCGGCACCGGACACGTTGCATCCAGCCCGCCTCCTCCAGGCAGATGTGGCAGTCTGGACTGCCGATCTGCCTCCGCTTTTAAAGCAGAGGCAGAGCAGGCCAGACTGCCAGTCTGTCCTCAGCCTTATTTGGCCTACCGCCCCCTTTTCAGAAAAAAAATTACTCAGCGCCCCCCTGGACATCTACCTTCAAGAAGTGGAGAAAAAAAGATGCAGTTTGTGGATCTGCACCTGGATTCTTCCAGCCCACCTGGATTGTTCCAGCACCACCGAGGGAGTAGTACTGCCCACTGTGGGAACCAAAGTCCAAGCAAAGGAAGTTGGCCAGCCCCCAGGAATTGGCTTTAACATTAACAACCATTTTCCAAGCAATAATTGTTTCTCCTCCTGACCTGCAAAGAGCCTCTTCCTCTCCTTAGTGCCACAAGTTAAACCTGCCAGGTTTTGACTTGAATAAATTCTAACACCTGAGAGCAGCTCCAAACATTAAATTAAAGATGTGCCTTATGTGATGTCGCCAATGTTTACAGCAGCTTTTCATGCAGCAAGTATGTCAAGCGTGAAAGAAAGAATCCATCTAATCCGGATTCCGTGAATCTGTCTAATCCCCGTTTAAAGCCATGTATTCCTATGGCCACTCCTACATCACTCATTGAGAAAGGAAGACAGCCTAATCCAAACCCATGAATGATCCCTTATAAGGGTTTTACATACAAATTAAATATCATGGGAGATGAATTATTTAAACCAATCCAAAGCAGATCCTTTAATCTTTACTTCTCCTTCTCAATGTCTCAACAAGATGGTATGATCGATAGTATCAAAGGCTACTGATAGACCCAATAAGAGTAGCAAAGAAGCAGTCTTTGTCTACATTCAGATGAAGATAGCCACCTAAGGCCACCAGCTCCACCTCTATCTAGGGTTGCCAGCTCCCAGGTCTGGGTGGGGGTTCCCCCACTTCTGGAGGCTTCAATCCGCCCCCGGCCACATGGCTCGTGGGGAAGCCCCACCCCCAAGTGTGATCACCCACCCCTCTGCCTCCACTCCTGACCAATTTAAAGGGTTTCAGCTGGTGGGTGGGGACCACATGGTCCACTGACCAGCTGGAGGGCCCTTTAAATCTAGCAGGAGGAAGGGAGAGGGGTGGTTGCAGGCCACATGTGCAGCTCAGAAAAAAAACCCTGTCCCCCCAGTCTCTCTTTTTTTAAATAAATTTTTTATTTCATTTTCACAGATATACATTCATTTCAACCTCCGATGCTTCCAAACAATTACTACAATACAGAACATTATTTGTATGTCAACTACAACAGTTACCACTTTTACAATATCATGATTCTTGTTTTATTTTCCAATAGACCTTAGGTTTTACTATAAGCATCTAGTAGTGGGGACTGCACGGAACCTCCACATAGCATGTTGCAAGTTAATTGGTCTATTTGTTTCTTCTTCTTTGATATTCTCCCCATAAGTCTTATACCACACACAATTCTTATTTTTATACTAGTTCCTTTGTAGTTTCTTGTTCGTCTTTCTAATATCTAAAACCCCTAAGTTCATACATTCAGTAATTCATATTTTGAGCCATTCATTTACTTTTACACCATTCGTAGAATTTCGACCATCTATCCTGTAATAATTCATTCTTTTTTCCATATAAGATCTGGCTTAATTTTTCAGCTTCTACCAACTCCATCAATTTACAGGATACCTCATTAATTACTGGGCCTTCGGGTAGTTTCCAATGTTTTGCCCACATAATTCGTGCAGCCGTAACAGTACAAACTATAAAGATAGTGTCCGGTTTGTTTACCCAATCTGGGAGCATATTTAGTAAGAAGAGTTTTGGTGATAACGGTAGTTTTATATTGGGTACATCACAGCACATTTTAAGAATTTTCTTCCAGTAATTTTGAGCCTTCCTGCACTTCCACCACATGTGATAGTATGTTCCTATATTTCTTCCACATTTCCAGCATAGATTTGATGCATTAACAAAACATTTGGCTATCCTGTCCGGAGACCAGTGCCATCTATAAAACAACTTGTACAGGTTTTCCTTATATGAAGTAGCACTCATATATTTAAGTGTTTTCCACATCTTGGACCAATCTTCCAGGTCAATGGTATGGCCAGTCTCTGTCCCCCCAGTCTCTAGAGACATATTCAATGGCAACCCTATACAAAATCTCTCTTTACATAATTATGAATCCATATAAAAATTTAAGCCACCTTACCCACGAAATGTCTTTTGCTAGAAACCCATTTTACAAATTCACAGTAATCATCCAATCTCAATTATTACTAGTCATCTTCTAAGTAGCCAAAACTGTCCCCCTGCCACACAGTTGTGCAGTCATGTTCATGATGTATACTGATTAATCAGAGAGAAAATGCCTCTATACTACTGATGACATTGTACAAAATGGCCACCCATCAAGCTGAGCTAGTCTAGGTCTGAAACCTTTGGTCCGCCCCCCACCCCAAATGTGTCATGCAAACCCCTATCCAGGGGTCATTTCATAGAAAAAGAGGTGCAGGAGCTCATTAGCATAACTCATTTGCATATGCCACACCCCCTAACATACCGGAAGTGTGTCAGAAGGCAACACCCACCCCTCAGGCTCCACTCCACAGGTGAGTGAAACTGACCTGCTCTTCCTCCATTCCCTTCCCCATCCAATACTTTGTGCAATAAAAATTAAGCGTAAAGAACACACCCTCATTCTCTTCCTGCTCCCTTGAAACCACCAGGTTTCAAGTAGACTTGAGATACCCAGGACATGTGCACACCCCATCCCTTCCCCTTCCCCTCCCCACAACAAGACACCCTGTGAGGTAGGTGGGGCTGAGAGAGGTCTTTTGAGAACTGCTCATGAGAGAACAGCTCTGAGAGAACTTGTGACTGGCCCAAGGTCACACCAGCAGCTGCATGTGGAGGAGTGGGGAATCAAACCCGGTTCTCCCAGATTAGAGTCCAACTCCTGACCACTACACCAAACTGATGGGGTGGAAGCTGCTGAAGGGTTGGTGAAATTTCTCCAGTACTTATGTGCCATGTGCCCAGATAAAAAATGGTATACTTAGAAAATTTATATGCCACCTTGAGCAAGTCTCTGGAAAAGCAGCACACAGTCATAAAAGGAACAATGATAAAATTATCAATATTAAAACAAAACATTAAAAACAATGAAGTCCCTAGCAGGGCTTTCCCCGGGGCGCTGCACCTCTGCACTGCTCGGGGAAGCCGAGGAGGGGGCGGGGCTTGGTCATGTGCCCGCCCCCTGGGCTCCTCACCCCCGGAGCTGCGCTCCTGTGCACTCCTGCTCCAATGGACCCCTGCCCCTACCCCCTATTTACACTGGTCTGTCTGGTCATGTTCCTGGGCCTGTCCCTAAACTGCCATTCATGGGACATGGAGGCGCTGTCTCTGGCCTCATACAATGGCATGAGTACAGAATGAAATGGCAGCTATCAGTCAGGTCAAAGGAAAATACCAATGTTTGGGTTTAGATGGAACATGTCATCTTGTTTCAGGTACATTGCTGACGGTGGGGAAAGGATGAAAAGAAAAATGGACAAAAAAAATATAGTTACAACCATCTCTCAAAAGCCTGCATGGGAATGTCAACCAAATTATTTTTTAAAAAAGCATATGCAGAAAGCGCAATCATTTCATGCACCATATAAGAGGAATGTCAGTAGTTGTATTAGCTATTAATTGGGACATGAAAGAAAATGTGATGCATTCATTACTATTAATTTTCTCTCTATGACTCTGCAGGCCCAAAAGACATGTCTTTTTAGCTTCTTAAAGATGAACTGGGACATTTCCACTACTCCTTGAAGCAAAAGGATAACAGCAATTTGCTAACACCAAGCTGCCCACCCAGAGCAGAATGATGCCCTATCACGTACCTTCGGTAGACATTATGTTGCCATCCAGTTTGGCCGCCACTCTTAAAGAAGTAAAATGCCTATTACCTCTTTCCACATGTTAACATTAAAAACTGAGTAGTGGGTGTGCCAGTGTTTGATAAGTGCCATGATCACTTATCAGGTAGGTTTTAATCCAGGATATTTCAGGTATGCAAACCGCTTGCCGTATATTCTCACAGTAATCCTTAACCACAGTGTTATCAGGTATCAAAGGCTGTCAACTAGACTGCTATAATAATGCCAAAAACTGTATGGCAGTAAAGGGGGTGGCACCAGTGGTACAGACATTCCAAGTGTGGGAGGGCAAACCTAGGGACCAAATCTGAGAAAGAGGCATGGCTAAACTTTGGACCAAAGGTAAGCATGTATAATGGTCAGCAGGGGTCATTTTGAGCAGGAGCTCAGTGGAGCGCAGCTCCGGGAGTTGGTGCCAGCCCCTCCCCCGGGGGGGGGAATGCCTGCTTGTGTCATGGCTGCAGCAAAATGACTCCGTCCCCTGGAAAGGTCCTTGTTCCTCCGACCAGCCTTCTGAAGGCTTCAGCCACCACTGAAGCTATCCTCCCAGAATAGTGGTATTTCTGAGGCTTGGATTGGTAGCTGTCCCCTCTCTGCCAGCTCTTCCTTCCTTCCTTCCTTCCTTCCTTCCTTCCTCGCCTTCTGACATACTTCCGGTGATGTCAGGTGGTGTAGCATATGCAAATAAGTTATGCTAATGAGTTATGCTAATGAGCTCCTGCACCTCTTTTTCTACGAAATGACCCCTGATGGTCAGAGTACGAGACAAGATTGAATCCCCCCTCTGCCATGAAAGCTCACGAGTTGACTCTGGGCCAGTCAATGTCACTCAGTCTAAACTACTGCACAGGGTTGTTGTGACTCTGAGGGAAGGATTTTGTAAGCAACTTTGGATTCCCACTGAGAAGAAAATCTGCATATAACCAGGTAACTAACTAAATAACATCTGATAAAGACAGCCCTCCCAGATAAATTGCAGTCCAGGCTTGAGACCTGCCACCCCATGCCGCCTCCAAGGCCGCGGTGAAACACGTCATTTGGTGCGGAGGAGAAGCGAGTCTATTTCCCCTAGTGGAAATTGACATGGCATTGCACAATACCTATGGGACCGCCTTTCTCCATACATACCCCAGAGAGCACTGCGGTCAGGCACCCAACATTGCCTGACCCTCCCCAGCCCCAGAGAGGCCAGGCTGATGACCACCAGAAACAGGGCCTTCTTGGTGGCGGCTCCCCACTGGTGGAACGAGCTCCTGGAGGACATCAGGGCCCTGCGGGACCTTTTGCAGTTCCGCAGGGCCTGCAAAGCGGAGCTCTTCTGACAGGCCTTTGGAGCCGCCACTGGTGGGAATGGCCACTAGTAAGCGGCTGGCTGAACTACTGGCCCGGTACATCCGCAGATGGAAGCCTCTTGGACGGGATATGTAGGATGCTGTTCCTGGTGTTGGATTTTGCACTGCTGTCATCTTTTGTGGTTTTATTGCTTATTTGTGTACATGGATGCAATTTTAACCTTTGTATGCTTTTGATTTTAAATGCTGTTAGCTGCCTAGAGCTGGCCTGTGCTGGCTAGGCGGGATACAAGTCTAAACAAACAAACAATCACACATCCTTTGTAGCTGCGGGCTCATCCTGTCACTGGCCAATCAGATGGCATGTTTGGCCAAGTGTGTGGAGGGGGGCGGGTTGCATTTTGTTTTTCATGTGCATAAACGAGGAATTGCACTTCCACACTGAGGGTTCCCCACGGAGCCTGTAGTTATGCGCACACTGCTAAGTGGGGGGGGGGGGGGAAGCACGGAGTCAGGATGGAATGAGCAGACCATCCCCAACGTCATGAGAGCATGCTTGAGTGATCAGACAGGGGAACGCCCATCCGTAGCCCATCAGCAAGCATTAGGACCGGACTTTCCCTGGCGTCTGTTAACTTCGCTTTTGTGGTGGGGCAGCACATGGTGCTGACAGCTGTGGGACCTTTCCCAGATGTTGCAGTCTGATCGAGCCCTTTAGATCCGCCAGGCATTTGCAGCTGAGTCGGATTTAAAGGCACATCTGACCACGGCCCAAGTTAAATAAAAATAAGGGGAGGAAACAGAAAGGTCATTTTTAGAAATCTAGTCTGTCAAATTCAGATGTAGGAAATAACTCATATCCTAAACACACATCTGTGATATGGAGAATATACAATAACCTCTGTGTTATCAACTGCTTTCAGTAACAGGATGCATTGTCAAGTCACTGTAGAAGAATGGAAGGGCTCTATTTCACACTCAGCACTTCAGCTGCTAACAGTGGCCATTATCGCGTGACTCCTGATTACAAAGGTTTTCATCACCAATATCCATACCGATGGCAAAGCCCCTTTATAATGCCAAATACTACCTGCCAATCTCTTCCTCTCTCTTTTTCTTTTTTTTGTACCTGTAAAAGAACTATGGAAAGAACAAGTCTGCAGTTTGTTGAAGAATGTATAACTAAGAGTACATTCACAGTGGTTTTCAGGAAGAAGTTCTTTGTTCCTTGAAATATGAACCTTAAAGATCTTATTTTAAATGTGTGAAAGGAATGAAGAATATAAATAATATGGTTGGGGTTCACCCTCTGAGTTGTGTCAACATAATAATAAGTTTACTAGCATTAAGGTCTTGAATACTGTGTAAAAAAATGTTAAATTTCAAAGCCTAACACACAGTCCAATGGCTGTTACTTTTTAAAAAGGCACTTTAGTCTCAATGGTACAATTTGTACCCATTCAAGGCACTTGATGAATATGTCTGAATAGGGATGTATCAACAGCTCCCCACAAGAAAAAAAAAACCAGCAAATGTACTCTGATATGCTGACTGGTAGACTAATCAATGCAATCACTGGAAAGATGGAGGAATTCTTTAGTTTAGAGGAATTCTTTCTGTACTAATGAAATCATGTGACAACCAGAGTTCCCTCTAAGCTGAGCGGCTTACAAACTCCTTTCCCTTCCCCTCCCCACAACAGGCACCCTGTGAGGTAGGTGGGGCTGAGAGAGCTCTTTCCCAAGCTGTCCTTGAGAGAACAGCTGGTACAGAGCTATGGCTTGCCCAAGGTCATCCAGCCAGGTACAAGTGGAGGAGTGGGGAATCAAACCCGGTTCTCCCGGATTAGAGTCCGCGCACTTAACCACTACACCAAACTGGCTTTCATGTGGCATGCACATGAAAGCTTATACCCAGAATAAAATTGTGTTGGTCTTAAATGTGTCACTGGACTCAAACTTTGTTGAGCTGTGCAAAACTTCTTGCGCGTATTGAGCAAAGGGTGGTAAGGTAGGTGGTGAGGAAGGGTGTGAGTCATGGTCAGTGGTAAAATATCTCCAGTACCTGGCATTACATTTTATGGCACACCTGGCCCGGAAGACAAAGTGAAATCTGTGTCAGATCTAGTCTTCATAACAAATGAGTTCAACACTTATGCCTTAAAGTAGCTGAATGACCATCTATATGAACCTGCCTGAACATCCCTCAAAAGGCTCTTTTCTGTGTGCTTCTACCTTCTAAAGTAAGGGGAACGGCTATCAAAGCTAGTGTCTTTTCAAATGTAGAATGACAGCTACAGCACACCTTCTCTGCCCCAGTTTGCCCAGCACCTACTCTTTTGAGTTTTAGGCATTAGGCAAAAACATTGCTTTCCCATTCTCTGAGCAATATGCTTTGAGGGAGCAGATAATTTTTGCCATCTTTCCTTACAATCAGTGTGCTCTGGAGAACAGGCTTTGATTCCCCAATCCTCCACATGAAGGCCATTGGGTGACCTTGGACCAGTCACAGCTGTTTCATCAGTCTCTCTGCCCCATTGATCTCACAAGGTGTCTGTTGTGGGGAGAGGAAGGGAACGTGATTGTGAGCTACTTTGAGACTCCTTAAGGTAGAGAAATGTATGGCTGCTAGAGTTGGACTGTAAGGAAGGCTGAACACCAAAGAATAGATGCTTTCGAATTATGATGCTGGAGAAAACTCTTGAGAGTCCCCTGGACTGCAAGGAGATCAGATCAGTCAATCCTAAAGGAAATCAACCCTGACTGTTCCCTGGAAGGCCAGATACTGAAGCTGAAGCTAAAATACTTTGGTCTTGACTTTAAAATACCAAATGAGAAGGGAGCACTCACTGGAGAAGGCCCTGACGCTGGGAATGACTGAAGATAAAGGAAGAAGGGGATGGCAAATGATGAGATGGTTAGACAGTGTTGCTGAAGCAACGAACAGGAAATTGAACAAGTCCAGAGGGCAGTGGAGGACAGGAGGGCTTGGTGTGATGTGGTCCATGGGGTCACGAAGAGTCAGACTCGAATGTGCAACTGAACAACAACAACAAGGTAGAGAAAAGCAGGGTATAAAAAACTCTACAGGCTATTTAATGTTATTGTTGCTTTATTATTAGTCTGATATAATTTAATCATCAATGACTCATAGAGAACACAGTGTAACAAAATGATTTAAGGGTCACTCTTTGAGGGTCACTTCATAAATTGTCATAAGGCGGCACAGAAGTATTTTAAATAAATAAATACATAGATAATAGGATTCTGCTCATTATGGTTCTCAAGGAAGCCTAACAAAGCCTTGAGGGAGTTCTCAGTTAGCACTCCCACACAATTCCCCAAGTACAGCAAAAAGGACTCTAAATTCAATGAAACCGTGGTAGAGAATAAAGGAGTCTCTTAAAAGATGCAGGAGGCTATCTGGAAACTCTGTTTCCTTTCACTCTTTACAAATTTCTATCCTTGTAAGAACCTGTGCATTTTTCATGGAGTTTTACTAATTTTTGTTACAAAAAAACACAACTTTACCTATGACTCAGATGGGACTTTAAAGAAACAACTAACATGACCAAAATGTATAAAAACTGAAAACATGGATATTTACAAATTATTATGAAAATGTTGATCAGTGGACATCGAAAGTGTCAAAGTGTCAGAATTATGGACAGGTGTTGACCACATATATAAAAATACATCTGACAGCTGTCAGTAATTTTAGGAATAGGGTAAGTAATTGTGCCTTCAAAGGAAAACACTAGCTTGCCATCTTAGCAGGGGAAAAAGAGTTTTCAGAATCAAATACAATTATTCAGTATAGAAAATGTATTAATTCTGCATGCTATGTTCATATCAGTTCATGCTTAGGAATTAGCTGTCAAATCATCATAATGATATCACGGCTGGTCTCTGCTAAATAATTTTTACGATTTTCTTTTTGATCTATTATGTACATACGCAAAGGCATTCCTAGAGCTCTTCCACTAGACTTCAAAAGACTTTTCTATTACTTTATGTGAGGGATCAAAAGTTATTCACCAGCCAACTGGTGTCATTGAAGCTTATGGTTGTTGTCTTTGGCTGCTGGGAGACCATATTAATAACTAATTGTCTTTGATCTCCACTAATATAATAACCTGGCTATATAGGACCAAGATGTAGAGTTATAACTTTTTATTAGATGAAAGCGGGCATTTTCAGGGAAGCTTTGGACTTTCACTCAAGAGTTCCTCAATTAGATTATCCATAATGGCAACACAAGGCTTCCCAAGAAACAGCTAAGCTACCACTTTCTACAGCAACATGGGTACAGTACTGGGTATTGTTAGGGCACTCAGGCTTGTGACAATTAGACAAGGCCCAAAATGTCACAATCCTGTATAAATAAGAATCAGCACTGTAGACCATGATGAGACTCCACGGTTTAGAGGTTTCCCAACAGATAATATGGAAAAGGGGGTCCTTGAGGATAGAAAATATTATTTCCCCACCCCTCAAATAACGTAAGAACTACAAAGTGGCATCACCTTTGTTTACATTCAAATCGAGATCACACTAACTGCCAGTTACTGCTAATTTAAAGGCTCAGACGTAGGAGCCAGCAACTGCTGAATACCTTAATAAACTAACTTGGTCACAAACTACCTGATGCAATGTTAGCAGAGAACAGGGATGTGCATTTGGCTCTACCTGAGATGAAATCATACCTCAAATTAGCTCTTTTGGATAGACTCAGGTAGACTCAAAATGAAGCAACAAACTCACAACATTCCAACAGTAAAGACAATTTACTTCCTGGATTTTCAGGGGTGTTTCAGGGAGGTTCAGAAACAGGGAGGGAAGCCAGCCAAGGAAACAGCTGTTAGTTGGGAAGATAGATGCCGACTAACAGCTGATGGTCTGGCCTCTACCCATGCCCCTTTAAATTTTAAAAGGGAAAGGACTGAACTGGCCCTGGACCTACCACATCACCACTGTTCCTGCGGGAGGCTTCTCTTCACGTCTGGCACTGGCGGCAGCACAGTCCATCTCCTGAGCGGGAAAATGGCAGGAGGGGTGGTGGGACCTGGACTCCCACAAGGCCTGGCTGTCACAGCAGCCATTTTCCCCTGCCTTTTTTTTAAAAAAAAATCAGCAACTGAATAGTGTTATATTGCTATCTCTAGAATGGAAGGGGCTACTTTTAAAAAATAAAAGCGGAGAATTCAGAGAACCTGGCACACATATTGCTGTACTGTTACAGCAATATAATTTTATTCAATTGATGATTTAAAAAAAAGCCCTCCCCCTTGGCTCCATGGAAGGAAACAGTCACTGTTGCGGCCAAACCTTATAGAAGTCCAGGAGCCTGGCTGCGGGGCAGGCTCTGCCACCTCTGATACTGGCGGCAGGAAGAAGACTCCAATAGGGAGGATGCTGGCATGGTAAGTCCCCTGCTGGCTTCCTCTCTTTCCCTCTCTCTGTCTCTAGTCCTGCTGCCTCAGCATCTGTGTGACAAAACACTGTTCCTGAATATTTGGGACTCTCCCCCCCCCCCCCATGGGAAAAATCTGAAACAGTAAAAACACTTCCAAAAATCAGTATAATGAAAGCAGTGTGCTATCTGAAATCTGGATCCAAAATTATTATAAAAGTGTTTTAAATGTACACTCCTAGCAGAAAAGTAAGATTTCTTTGCTGTTGATACTATTTTTTAGTGACTCCAATGCACTCTGTAGTACACTCAGTTTCATTTTCCCATCAAGTCAGTTCTAAAAATGTCCTGGCCCTTTTCAGGTGATCCAGCTCTGTGGTAAACCAATGTGTCAGGTTCCAGCTCAAGTAGGGTTGCCAAGTCCTACTTACCTAATGGCGGGGGGGGGGAGTCCTCCCTGGCCCGGGACGTCCCCTGGTGCGCGCGAGAAGCGTGCCCGCCCGGTGACGTCACCCAGAAGTGACGTCACCACGTTGGGGGCGTTGCCAGAGTGTCGCCCTTCCAGGTGACGTCATTACACTGGGGAAAGTCATCCTGGCTGAATGACTTCGGGGGTGGGGTTGCCCCCGCCAGCTGAATGCTGGCCGGCGGATCGGGAACCCCTGTAGCGGGGGATCCCCCGCCCCCCGGGCTGACTTGGCAGCCCTAAGCTCAAGGCTGGGAGAGGTCAACAGGGGACAAACATGTCAACAGCTTCCAGGAGGTCCACATTCCAGACTTCCACCCCAGCCTCAACAGAGCTATCATTAGGGATCCTAAAATCCCTGGTGCATATCAGAGTCTAGGAGGATCCACAAGTCTGTGCAGGTGGACAGTTTTCTCCAGTCCCTACCCTTGCAGAAGTATTTATATCATATTCACCTGTATCTTGAAGAAGCGGAAGTCAGACAATAGCACAGGAAAAACCCCAAATCAGACTTTTACTTTCCCCAAACGTTCAGTGCAAAAATGTCCAATGTATGTTGCCAAAGAGGCTATGAAATCCTGAGCCAGCTCAGGCAAGGTACCTTCTGCATGAAGGTTGACATCTACCACAACAATCAGTAAAGCAGTTTCCAGAACCAAATCTGAGACCACCTCTGCCAGCTTGGACAGGGACCTACCCAGGAACAAGGTGGCTCAACAAGCAGAAGGCCCACTTTATCCCTGGAAGTCAACATCAGGAGCAAACAATCAATAACAATAATAGTTGGCATGGAGAGCCAGCAAAAGGGGAAAGATTCAAGGAGGAGCCACATTTTTGTTCATAGCCTTAGCTCAGGCAGTTCAGTTATCTATCCACTTTAATCTCTAGCACTTTAATCACAGAAAGAAGCATTTATAGGGTAGAAATTTCTGAGGGATTTATGGGCACAAATATCATGAGTTACATGAAATGGAACTTGGAGGTAATAAACAAGAACTGATCCCCCTCACGGCAGCTCCCTTTTAAACACTGAGCTAGTATTCCGAAATGAAATCTCTCATTTACTTGCAGTCTCCATCCTTTTCCGCTCATATAGGAGTTAATAAACTCTTCAGGACAAACTTTATCACGGTCCTAAACTGTCAACAGGATCTTATTTAATCTTTCTCTTACCCTGCTTTCCTGCAAGTTAGGCTGCCTTTATCCAAGTGCCATGGAATATACAGAGCAATCCTGAGTTGCATCCACACTGCAGCAGCTGGCCACAGTGCAACCATAGAGGCACCAGTCCATTCCCTAAGGGGCAAGTTATGTTGTGCTGGAGCGGGGGGGGGGGAAGCATTGTCAAATTTTAGTGGGCTGTTTGTGTGGCCATCTCCATAGTGACTCCACCACAGCAGGCTCTCCCAGCGTAGGTCAGAGGTGTGCCTGGCAGAAGGAGTAAAAGCCGGTGGGCAAATGGGGGTGGCCAGTCCTGGGATCAGAGCCCAGCAAACATCACAGCTGGGGGGGGAGAGAAGGGCAGCTCATTAGAGGTGTGGCCCTGCCCTGCTGGGCCCCCCAGGAAGGAACCCACAGTGATGACAGGTGCCATGGGTGATGCCTCTTGCAAGAGGGGCATCCACAGTCCCCAAGCTCCTGCCAGGAATTGCAACCAGCTAGCCCTCGGAGACACCCCTCAGGCTGAGTTTATTTATTTATTTATTTCATTTTTATCTCGCCTTGCCGGCGAACTGGCTCAAGGCGGCTAACAACCATAAAATACCATCAGAGTGGTTTACAAATTAAACAAGTTAAAACTAGCATAAAACCAAACATTAGCGCATTAGAGTTGGCCAGTGAATCCCTTCCCAATTTTTTTTTTACTCTTTTCACAGGTCCACCACATGTCCTATAGAGTACCAGTTTTAACATCACATTTCCAACATTTGTTTGATCTTTTATAAAACTTAGCCAAACTATCAGGAGTTATATACCACCTATAAAACATCTTATAGAGATTTTCCTTTAAAGACACAGCTTTGGTGTATTTTATATTATGTTTCCAAATTCTAGTCCATTTATCTAACTCTATGTTATATCCAAAATTTTGTTCCCATAGTATCATTAGGGTTTTAATTATTTTGTCTTGCATCTTATTGTCTAACAATATCATATATAATTTTAATAAGTTTCTCTTCTGTAGTTCACATTATTTTATCAAAATCTAATTGTTTTTCGTAGAAGCCTATCTGTTTGTCTTTAGCAAATCTTGACTCCAACTGTATTCTTTCCCACCATGTTAATATCACATCTTGGTTCTGCAGTATTTCCTGTGTTTTAAGTTCATTTCTGTTATCCAATAAATTTTCATATCTTCCCAGTAAATTATTTGATAGTAGATTAGGGTTAGTAAATGCTTCCAGCGGTGCTACCCATTTTGGTATTTTAGAAGAAGAAGAAGAGAAAAAGAGATTGGATTTATATCCCGCCCTTCACTCACTTGGAGTCTCAGAGCGGCTTACAAACTCCTTTCCTCTCCCCTCCCCACAACAGACACCCTGTGAGGTAGGTGGGGCTGAGAGAGCTCTTTCCAGAGCTGTCCTTGAGAGAACAGCTGTGCCAGAGCTATGGCTTGCCCAAGGTCATCCAGCAGGTGCAAGTGGAGGAGTGGGGAATCAAACCCAGTTCTCCCAGATTAGAGTCTGCGTACTTAACCACTACACCAAACTGGATTTTAGTATCTATATATCTAATTCCCAAGTGGCCCTTTCTGTGTGGATATCCAAATCCACGTGGGGGGGCACTTGGAGGGCAGGGAGATAAACAAATGTGTCAAATGTGGCCATTCACCTGGAAACTGGGATGGTAACAGCTGAGGCTAGATTATGGATTGTGGTTGTTTCATATTGGTTAAAACTGGCCTTTACCACTAACAGTCACCCATCTAATCTTGAAGGATAAATTTGTCCCTCCCTGGCTGAGATTGATGAGGAGCAAATTAGGTTACAATGGCTTTCCCCAACAACTTTGATTGTCTATGCACACTGACCAGGCTAGAAGCCTGGTTAAACAAAGGATCTTAGATG
Organism: Lepidodactylus listeri; assembly: GCA_029233225.1. Classification (NCBI taxonomy): domain Eukaryota; kingdom Metazoa; phylum Chordata; class Lepidosauria; order Squamata; family Gekkonidae; genus Lepidodactylus; species Lepidodactylus listeri. The sequence continues at coordinate 104,049,877 of JARCFY010000008.1, forward strand.
TGGAAAGGCAGCGTGATTTGAACAGAGTGAAAAGCTGTTTAACGGAGGTGAGTACCTTGAATAGGGCTATACCAATGCCCTATATTAACAGTTTAGAGAACCCAGACTACTGGAGGGCATTTACATTATTGCAGTATGATATGCTACCCTCTGCTGTTTTGGAAGGTAAATACAAGAGGATACCCTATTAAGATTATTTATGTCCATGTGGAGATGGGAGTACTGAGTCATTAGTGCACATTTTCTTTGATTGTAAAACATATAAACACATTTGGGAAGTGTATATTAATCCCATAATTTCTAGCCTGGCCAATGAAGATAGAAGGGGTTATCTTTTAGTAATGCTAGCTGATAGGAAAAGGGAAATTACTTTTAAAGTTGTTAAATATGGCTGGTTGGCCATTAAGATGAGGAAAATATGGCTAAACCAAGATAAACAATGATATAATTAGGTAATGTCTGGAAATAGACATCTTGTGAATATTTTATCGAGGTCTGAGTTCTTATATAAGCATATGAAGATTTTTTTAATGTATATTTTTGATATCAACATCTGGGTATAAATTGGAACTGGACTTTTATTACAGTTCATGTACAGTGTGTAAATGATTATGGTCCAGATTAGAGTTTTTAGCCATAGTTCCTGAATAATTACAGGTTTTGTAGGATAAATTTAACTACATAATTTTAACACTTGGCAATTGCCTTGCTACTTGGTTTAATGCTTTTTTATTTTACTTATGTCAGTTATTGTTCAATATCTTTTAGCTTTGGATATGTATTTGTACAAGATAAAATTCGTACAACAATGGTCTCCCTTCATAACTTTCTGGAATAGAAATAAAGCTAAAGTGATTTTATAAATGATTGCTTATGATTGTTTTATAATTTTTGTTTTATGTGTTTTAACTTTTATGTAAGTTGCCCTGAGCCTGCTTTGGCGGGGGCGGGGTATAAATCGAATTAATTAATTAATTAATTACGTTGTAAGGACCTTTGGCTAATAAATGACTATTGGATTGGATGCTCTTGCAGCTTCATCACGAGTACATCGCTACCCTTGCTGTAACCATCTTAGCTACCACTTCATCCTCCAAATCTCCAGAGTATACCACAGAGCTTGTTCAGTGCAGGGGCAAAAAGGGTGACAGGGAGAGATTTCGCTGATGGCTTCTGAGAGACAACTATGCCAGTCTACCACCAGCTCATCTAACAAGTCGCCAGGGGGCATCAGATCCAGCAGAACATTCTGGAAACCAACTGGATCCATTAGTCTCTGTGGGTGAGCATAAATTAGCTTGCTGCCTAAACAGGGAGGAGCTGGGGTACACAACCGGGCCTCCAGAGCGAAGTGGTCTGACCATGGCACTGCCTCCATGGCTATCAGTTCCACGTCTATCCCTGCACCAAAAATAAGATCCAGTGTGCAGCCTGCTTGATGTGCGGAAGCTGATACAAATTTGCAGCCTTGCATTAGTCTCTCATTACCAGCTCACCCAGGCCCAATGCTAACGCCTCTGTAACTTTTTGTCCATTTGCTTCCATCAGCCTGTTTCAGAGGCTGTTCTAATTTGGTGTTTTATTATCTTTCCTTCAGCTTCTGGATGGCCTGTCACTTTTTATACCCATCACAGTGAATGAACCAAGCAAATCTTCCACCGACACAATTGAGTTCCCAATGTCGCTTCCACTCCCCCTCCACGCTTGCTTCCTTGTTGCTGCTTTGTTTTGAGTCATCTATTTACCTGCTGTTAACAAAATGGAATGCTGTAAATGCAGAACTACAGATTCATATAGCCATCTACCGGGGTGGATCCTACTTATCCTACCACTCCAAAGCTTCTTTCTTTATTAAAATATTTATATTCTATCCTCCCCCCCCCCCCCCCCCCCCCCCCCGTATTTAGGATATTTCTATATCACCTTTTCAGGGTCTTGCTTGACGCAGCTTACAATTAAAACAATGGAACAATATAAAAAAACAAGCCATTGAAAACAAGCCATTGGGCACAAAAGGCATAAATGTCCATAAAATGGGAGCAGACAACAAAAAGCTATTAGGGTAAAAATCTCTAATTAAAAGCCTGGGTTAAAGATAAATAGAAAAATAAAGGAAAAGTAGGAACCCGGCAAGCCTCAAAGGGAGAGTGTGTTGCATGGTGCCACCATATAAGATGCCGTGTCTCTTGTCGCCACCTCCTTCACCCTCTGAAGGCACAGAGAACAGGGCTTGAGAGGCAGATCTTAAATGACGGGCTGGATACTATGAGAGAAGATGGTACTTCAGGTACCTCGGTCCCAAGGCTTCTGGGGCCTTAAAGCTAAGAATCAGGAACCACAGGGTAAGAAAGAAGTCAAATATAGGGTCAATATTTAAAACCTAGTTAAAACTTATACAGCAATACATGCATTTATTAGAAAGGTAGTTAAAAACAAATAAGGGCCCAATGAAAGCCTCGTAGAAAAGTTCAAGTGGACTCAACACAAAATCTTGGCCACCATCATCATCCAGCACCTAATTATAAAGGTGAACATAAGAACATAAGAGAAGCCAATGTTGGATCAGGCCAGTGGCCCATCCAGTCCAACACTCTGTCACACAGTGACCAAAAACACTAGGTGCCCTCAGGAGGTCCAGCAGTGTGGGCAGGAAGCCCTCAAACTGTTGCTCCCTGCCAAGCACCAAGAATACAGAGCATCACTTGCCCCAGACTGAGAGTTCCTATCTATACCTTGTGGCCTATAGCCACTGATGGACTTCTGCTCCATATGCTTATCTAATTCCCTCTTGAAGCCCTCCATGCTTATAGCCGCCATCACCTCCTGTGGCAGTGGTTAACCACACCTACTTAATAGCACTGCTATTTTCTTGAGGACACTTTAGCTTTGACTAAGATAGCCACACAGGTGCTTTTTGGACTGAAATTGGAAGGTAATTTTTATATTATTGAATTTTTACATTATTGATTTTTTTCTAGCTAGTATATTGGTTTTTATATTCTGCCCTAGTTTTTTTAAAGATATTTTATTTTTTAGATGTTCTAATTCAGCAGCTGTGCATTTGGCACCAGGCACATGACTTTCATCTTTATCGGCCTCACACACATCTTTGTCTTGAACTTTGAAAAGTTCAATCTAAATTTATTAGAGCATTATTTAATGCGCCTAAATGCACAGTGAACGTAGTTCTCAGGCAGGAGCTCGGGGTGCCAAGAGTGAAAACGAAAATCTCGATTGCTTCAGTTTTTTACTGGTTAAGAACGCATCTGAAGCCTACAGGGCTAATGCCATCTTTTTTAGCTGCCACTCCATATCCTGAATGGTCCTCCAAAATATTGGTTAAACTCGAATCAATTGGGCTTCACCCTGCTAGTCTTTTTGATCTAGGACTGACTAAAGCTAAATCTATAGTATTCCAACGTTTAATGGATACAGAGGCCCAGACAGAAGAAGCGCTTCTACCTCCGAGATATGGAGCTCTGAAATCTTGAGCAGGTTTTGTACCCGCTCCATATCTATCTAACATCATATATGACGGCTATAGATGGGCTTTTTCAAGAGCACGTTTTGATGCCCTACCCTCTAATCTATTACAAGGAAGGTTTTTGCGCTGGCCGATCTCTCAAAGATGTTGTCCTTGTACAAATCTTGAGACAGAGTCAGTCTCACATATCCTATTACATTGTAATTTTTAGGTTACGGAGAGACAGTTGTTAATCTTCCCATTGTTGTCCAAATTTAAACCTTTGGATGTTCATTTGAAATTTGCGGAATTAAGGATTTTAACTTTTTTGTTGGAAGATCGGAAAGAGAGGATATCTTTAGCTGTGACAAAATTTTGTTTCCTGGCATTAAAGAAGAGGAAACTTGTATCATAGATAGTAAGTTAATGATAAATTAGCATCGTTCTGTTCCTGCTTTAATGATACATTGCGCTGCTCCCATTTTGTTTTAATGCCCTTTAAAATATCTACTTGAATTTTATGCATTTATTGTGTATTTTATATCAATATTCCCTTTGGAAATGTTCTATTTTGACTGGTTGCTTGACCGTACTAATAAACTTGACCTTGACCACATCTTTGTCTTGTGTCTATTGCTCTTGCTGCTTAAGTAAGTAATATAGCCATATTTTTTACAGTATGAGTTAAGAAATATTTGATTATTCATATTTGATTCCCCCCCTACAACTTTCCTTTTCTTGGTCCTGTATTAATCTATTGGTTATCTTACTGTAACATGTTATATTGTAACATGTGTACCTCTAACTGTTTAACCTCTGAAGAAGGCACTCAATAGGGATGAAATGCATCAGGTCATTTGTATTGGCCCCTGTGTTCAGGTCACTTGAACTTTTCTACAAGGCTTCTTTCTAATAAATACATGTACTGCTGTATAAGTTTTAACTAGATTTTTAATATTGGCCCTGTATTAGACTTCTTTTTTACCCTTGTGGTTCTTGATTCTGGTTTTTGTGTCAAGTTTGTTTCCCCCTCCCTGTGTCTCATTGCCTTAAAGGTAAGAACCTGCACTTTGAAATGTACCTGGAAACAGATAGGTAACCAGAGCAAATCTTTCAGCATAATGGAGATACAATCCCAGATAACAGGTTGGCCACTGCATTTTGAACCAGGTGGAATTTCTGGACTATTTTCAAAAGTAGCCTCACATGGATCACATTACAGTAATGTAATCTGGAGGTGATCAGAGCACTGATCACCACGGTCAGATCATGCTTTTCAAGGAACAGCTGTAGCTGGCAAATCAGCTGGAGCTTTTGAAAGGAGTGTTGTGCTATGGGGAAGACCTAATCCTCTAACCTTAGTCCAGATTCTAGTGAGACCCTCAAGCTTCCAACTTCAGGGGGGATGCAACCCCTTTACAGGACAGACTGGCAGTGCAGTTTCCAGGCAGCATCTCCACTGACCAACAGCACCTCAGTCTTCTCTGGGTTGACCTTTACTTTATTGGCCGTCATCCATCCCATCACCTTCTCCGGGCAACTAGTCAGGAGGACTTCCACAAACCCACCTGGCTTAGCTGTTAAGGAGAAACAGAGATGGATGTCATCTGCATATTGACACCTTACTCCAAATCCCTAGATGGCTTCTCTTAGTGGTCTCTTTTGGTTCAGTTCTGAAATTCTTTGTTCAATCTAAGTAGCCTTCCTCCAACTTTAGTGGCTCTTCCATTGGAGGGAGAGGAATGCTCTTTAAGGTGGATAAAAGACTATTAAGAGGATAGTTCGATCTACTCCCCTATATACAGAAAATTGTCAAAAGGCATACAAGTTTGATCTACTGTTGAAGCCAAGCAGGGCTGACTCTGCAAGTTGCCCAGCAGAAGACTTTTTTGGGATTGTTCTGCTTTGAGCTCCTTGCAGGAAGAGTGGATGATCAGTACAACTAATGGGTGAATGAACTGGATTCTACACCATCAATACAGTTAGCTGACTGTTTAGGGACATGCACATGCAAACTACAATGGCCTGAGCACTAGTTTTCACAGTTGTCATCTTAGATGACCTGGCATTCCTTCAAAAATAAATAGGAAGTAATAAATGTTCCTGAAAGACTGTTTGACCAGCTCTACCACTCTTCCCTAGCAATATCCAGATGCAGGTAAACACTGGTTTGGATTCAGTGGTCATTTCTGCTGGTGTAAGGCACTTCAATCAGTGAATTCCCTGCCTCCCCCTTCCTGCTGCAACCCAAAATTCTTCTCTTAGGGGTACAGAGTTGGATTTAAACACAAATTTAAGTAAGCTACAGTTAACAGCCTTAACTACTAGTATTATGAAATTACCATTTTTGTAATGCTATACAGCCTCTTAAACTTAAATGGGACACAACTTAGGGTAGTGGCATTTTCCCCTTCCACTCACAGATCCAAGCCACTGACATACTTTAGGGGATGCAAATTTCACATAGATCAGCCATAAGGCTGATCAGGAATGGTCAAGTACCCTATATAAATTGAATGAGCACCCCAGGATATACCTGAGAATTCTTTGCAATGCACTGAAGTTTTGTGGCAAATATTAAAAGTTTCCTTAGCAAATAAATAGGCTTCTGAACACAGAAATCTTAAAAACACACTTCCACTAACCTTATCTTCACTTTCATTCCCTTCTTCTGCAATAGAGTTCCACATGGGAGAAGCCGACATAAGGGCAATGCATTTGTTTTGGAGGAGCAAATTTCTGCTTGGTTACACCATTCACCTGATCAAATCATATTTGAAATGGAAGATACATTCAGTCGAATTCTTTTGCTTCTAAGTGGGGGACACTTTCACACATGCATGGTATAGTGAGGGAAAAGATGAAGTGGACTTATGTGCAGCATGTGGTCCAGGCAAACAAAGGTTTCATGAAGCAACCACTGTGACACTTCGTTCACTGAAGGGAGCTCTGTCTCCCTGCCTCTTTCAAATCTCACAAACTACACTTCCACCAGGATTACGCTGGATTCACATTCCGTTAAATCCCCATTAGGTAATTAAGGCCAAATGGCCTGAACATAGCTCCTGAAACCATTAATCTTAGGGTTCAAAAGAATTGGCAAGAACATGATGTTAATCAAATAAATAAAATAATGTTTATTTGAAGAAAAATAAAGTTCAGAATATTTATTCACTTCTCTCAACATCCAGCCCAACATTGAAAAAAGGGTACATCAATCAAAAGGACAAAAGGATACAACAATAAATCTTCCTAATCCTATCACTAATATCTTCTTTTCCTAAATACCTCACTTTACAAAATCCTACATAGCCTAGCCCTTCCTAAAAGGAGGGGGTAAACCTCTTTCTTAAGCCTCTCCCCAACAACTATATCCTTCCACAATCACATCCTGTCATCCAGGGGTCCTTTTGAGCAGGAGCTCAGGGGAGCGCAGCTCCGGGAGTTGGTGCCAGCTCCCCCCCCCCCAGCGGGGGAATGCCTGCTGGTGTCATGGCTGCAGCAAAATGACCCCGTCCCCTGGAAAGGTCCTTGTTCCTCCGACCAGCCTTCTGAAGGCTTCAGCCACCACTGAAGCTATCCTCCCAGAATAGTGGTATTTCTGAGGCTTGGATTAGTAGCTGTCTCCCCCTCTGCCAGCTCCCTCTCTCTCTCTCCTTCTCTCCCTCTCTCCCTCTCTTTTTTCTTTCTTTCTTTCTTTCTTTCTTTCTTTCTTTCTTTCTTTCTTTCTTTCTTTCTTTCTTTCTCTCTCTCTCTCTCTCTCTCTCTCTCTCTCTCTCTCTCCTTTCTTTCTTGCCTTCTGACATACTTCTGGTGATGTCAGGTGGTGTAGCATATGCAAATAAGTAATGCTAATGAGTTATGCTAATGAGCTCCTGCACCTCTTTTTCTACGAAAGGACCCCTGCTGTCATCCAATCAGAACATCTCCCCCTCCTGTCTTTCTCTCTCTCACTGGCTCTTCCTCTCTCATATTCTGTAACTCACAGGGTCAAACCAGATGTGACAGTATGGTATCCTTGGGTCTGATCCAGAAATGCTGCTGCCATTTCAGAGCCTAACTCTTGTGATTTAAAGAATACTGCAAGAGGCAGATCTTCATCAGGCCCACAGCATGACGGGATGAGGTGCTCTTGCTTTCCCCCCACCATCACCTTTTCAAGTGCTGAAACAGCTGTGGGGGGTTCAGCACTTGAAAAAGCAGTCATGGGGAGAGGGACAAGAGTGCCTCATCCCACTGTGCTGCAGACCCAGTCAGAATTGGTTCCTTGCAGTATTTTAAATTCCCAGCATTAGTCTCTAAAATGGTGTTCTCATCCCCGAGTCAGACCTGGGGACCCCCATCATGTCTAGTTCAGCCTGCACTTTGACCCTAAATCACACATTTTCCTTTCTCTCAGAAAACCTCTTACTTTTAAACTGTGGACCTGTCCACACGAGTGAGATAAGCCAGACGGGAAGTGACACAAATGTGTGCCGGCGCAATTTGTGCCGCTTTTGCGGGATCACACAGGTCCATGGACCTGTGAGGGCGAACCGCCGCTGCGTGATCACACGCAGCCGCGGGCGAGTTGGGTTTTTCCCCCCGGCCGTTTTCAGTGCGCTTATCTGCTTCTACAAGGGATCGATGACTTGCCTCTCCACCCTCGGGGTCATCTGATGATGCACATACCGGGATGGGAGGGGAAAACAAAAACAAAAAGCCCGCTCCCCAACGCCACTTGTTTGCGCTGGCGCGATCACACCAGGTAAGGTCAGTTCTGGGCCGTCGCAAACCATTTGAGACTGCCTTTTCACTGGTAGCTAAATCAGCCGATTCCCCGCCAGCTCAAAGCGGTTTGCGACACTTTGACACCGGCTACAGGACGCTTCCCAGATGTGCTTGTGTGATCGCGCCACTTTGAGCTGGCGGGGAATCGTCCTTCTTGTGTTGCAAATGGGTGCGTATGATTGCGCCCTGCATGTCAAGAACTAGTGACAATATCTCTATTATGTCACAGCTGCACAGCAGTGTGTGTGTGCACGCACCTGTGCTCTGGCCCTTCCTTATGCACTCCTACCAGCAACCAACAGCCTAAATGCAGCTGTGCAAACAGTGGCCAGGAAGGGACCTGCTACAGCAGAATTCTCCACTTCAGTTAGAAAATTATTGCTTCTTAATATCCAGCACAAAATGGCTATACTGGAAAAGGGGGGGGGGGAGTTGCATGCACTTTACCACAATTTCTGAACAAGGGTACTATAGCCTCCCAGGGGGTGATACAAATATTGGGGCATTCAGAATTGGGGGGGGTGGGATCTGAGATAGTTCCTTCTCCTCACTTGTGATAGCTTTTGAAATCCAGCAGAAGCAGCCTCACCCTGAGGCTAAAGTTCCAGATTTCTCCCCCAGGCCCTTCAAAAAGCGGCACACAGAAAAAGAATCCAACCAGATTTCAAGGAGTTTGGCTGAGGGCCAGTTGGCAAAAGAAACACATTCAATGTATGACTGTGATTTGTGTCATATGTGCAAATTTCATAAATATGTCTCTAAAGTTTTCAGGCTCTTTTTTTTTTTTTTACTTGTTTATTACATCATACTGGCTCAGTTTGACAGCTCACATTTGATCATTTCTGGAAGAAGCACTATTGCCTTGCTTTTCTGAGAAATTAAAAACAGTGTTAAATTATTCATATGAAAGGTGTGTGTGTGTGTGTGTGCATATTTATATAATCAGTTGTTGTGAGATGTACAGATAACTTGTTTTCAGGAAATACACACAGAAACAACTGGAGAACATTCAGTCCCTTCTGCAATTTTCAAAGAAAATGTAAAGTGGTGGAGGTGGACTTTACACTAAACTTTCATGTGATGGTGGCAGCATTTCCTAAGACTTTTAACACGAGTATTGCCAAGAAGAACCCTAGCATAATCCTAGGCTGAGGACAGATTGGAAGTCTGCCTCGCCTCCGCGGTGCGGCAGACTAAGGCAGGGGGAATTTCCCCCACGGCGTGGCGTTTGCACGCCGCCGGAAGGAAGCCGCCTGCAGCGTTCAGACTGCGGGCGGCTTCCTACAGCGGCGGGCGGACGCCGCGCGGCTCCCCTTCCCCGCGCACGTTCACACCCGCTTCGGCGGGTGGAACGCATGCCGCAGCAGCCGAGCACCACTTTGAAGTGGTGCTCGGCTGCTGCGGGAGGAGCGCAGTGCCGGACGCAATGCGTCCGGGCTGCCTCCTCGGGGCAGATGCGGCCGTCTGAATGACCGCTCTGCCTCCGCTTTTGAAGCGGAGGCAGAGCGGCCGAGACTGCCAGTCTGTCCTCAGCCCTAATAATTGCCATCCTGTAAACTCGGCAGACATTTTTTTCATGCACTGATCAAATGTTTTGGAACTCTAGTCTGAAACAAGGAACTCCAGAGCAGCACACTAAAGGGCAGCAGCCTGAATCAAGAAGTTCTTTCTATCTTGTCTCAGTAACAATTATGCTAGGTAGCTATAAGTAAGCCACTGTTTGCTCAGTCTCAATGCCCCCACCAATGTGCAATTGGGGATAATATTATTGACTTTCCTTATAAGGTTGTCCAAATTATGCAAGTATATGAAAAACTTCAGAACATCCAAAGTGCTAATTAAGCGCTCTTATAGGTTTGCCGATTGATACAGTATGAACTGCTCTATCATATTCTGTTAATAAGAATGCAAATGGAATTGATCAGTCACTAATCTTTGACACTTGGAAACATCATGGGTCAAATAGTCAGCTACCTGTGTGAATATCAGATTAGAATTAGTGACTGTGACATAGAAATGCTGATTTGGGGCTTATCGGGAGATACATTCTTCATAGCCTTCAAAGCCAGTTTGATGTAGTGGTTAAGTGTGTGGACTCTAATCTGGGAGAACCTGGTTTGATTCCCCACTCCTCGATATGCAGCTACTGGGTGACCACAGCTCTCACACAGTTGTTCTCTTGAGTGGTTCTCTGAGAGCTCTCACAGCCCCACCTGCCTCACAGAGTGTATGTTGTGAGATGCCCTTCTTCAAGGGGGGTGTATGGCAGCTATGGGGGGGGAGGACTCTGAAGCAACTGCCCACTGGACTGAAGAATATTCAGTCCCCCACACTAACCTCTCCTGTAAATTCTTAAAACCCCAATCACCCACAACCAGGTAAAAAGGGAGTCCCAAACTTTGATTGAAGGGCTGATAGTATGTGAACTCTGTGCTCCCTAAAGGTCTGTTATTTGGGAATTTGCTAGACCAAGGTTGCAATTACTCATGAGGTAAATAGAAGTCGTTTTTTTCATAGATATTAGACTAGACAGACAAGACACAGATGGCGATGAACAACAAACGTTTATTTAACAGAAAATAAAGTCTTTAACAGGGTAAATGTTTTGTGTGGATTGTGTCAGTAAATAAAGTGAAACTGGCTCTCAACCTCACCCCACAGGCTTTTAAGCTTTCCCAGCAGAGAGTATCCACTTTGTAACATAGCCTCAGTTAATGAAAATAAACCCTGAGGGGAGATTTGATTCCTCTTTCTCCAGACAGGTTACCTCAGCTGACAAGGTTTCACAGGAACCTAATTCCAGAACCAACAGGATTTTTTCCAGGTTCAAAATTGCTCTTTTAACACAGAGAGCTCCTACAGAACCTGAATATGCAAGCCCATAACAGGATGCATCTTTGTCTTGGTCAAACAAACTGTCTTCCGTAAGCTGACACCAAACCCTAACTAAAACCCAAATAAACACCTGGCTATTTTATCCACAGTCACAAATTCCTTGGGGGGGGGGGGGGGATTCTGCCACTTTCTTAAGCTGAGGCTGGCTCGCCCCCTCCCATGTAGTGGAGGCCCGTGAGCTCTCATTAGCTGAGCTGTAAGTCACTTGGATTTGCACGAGGCCAAAATCACAAGGAATGCTTCAGAGCCCTGGAGGAGAGGCTGTGCTTATGGGTTGATTGCCACAGGATTGTAGCAAACTGCTTTTGCCCCTATCTGGGTAAAATATACAAATGCCTGTACATCTTCCCCAGCAGGAGTAAAAGCAACTTGAGATTTTTTTTTCCATAGACAAAATGGTTAGAGATGAAAGGGTTAAAGTTTCTGTCTTTCCCCATGCCACAGTCAACAATTTGGGTGGGTATACACACACAGGTAAAGGTAAAGGTTTCCCTTGCTTGAAAGCTAGTCGAATGCAACTCTAGGGATGCGGTGCTCATCTCCATTTCCAAGCTGAAGAGCCAGCGCTGTCCAAAGACATTTCCATGGTCATGTGGCTGGCATGACTAAAGGCCGAGGTGCACGGAAGACTGTTACCTTCCCACCAAAGTGGTACCTATTTATCTACTTGCAATTTCTTGCTTTTGAACTGCTGGGTTGGCAGGAGCTGGGGCCAGAGATGGGAGTATGATACTGTTTAACTATATTTGATAAAATTGTTGCTGAATAATATAACTGAAGATCTGGAACTGCTAAGCCTCCTTTAGATTTAAGTTTACACAATGTTTGAAACTGCACTCTAGGTTTTTTAAAATTTCAAATGAAATTATTCAGATTCTTTTGCCATTTTTTCAATAATGAGGATGAAATGCTTATAGGCAGAGCCCTAAAGTAATACAAAAATCTTGGAAGAATAATTGATTTAATAGTATTAATATGCTCTGACCATGAAAGGAATTTGGTATCCCATCGTTGCAGTACAGAAAGAATAAACTTGTTAGCTTTTAAGTGATTATGGTGTACAATATTATTAAGATTGAGTGGAATTTTAACACCTAAGTACTGCCAATATTGTTGGGTCCACTGAAAATATGACTGATGTAGCATCAAGGGAGCTGACAAATTGAGCAAAATTGGGTCTAGCATAGTCTTGGACTGGTTAACTTGAAGTCCAGCTACTGCACTGAATTTAGAAAGCGTAGGAAAAAGAGTCGGGAGTGGCTTGGTTGGATTTGACAGATATAAAGCGATATCACCAGCAAATAAACTTATTTTAATTTGTTTTCCTTTAACTTGAATTCCAGAAATATGCGAATTGGTTTGAACTGCAGAGGCCAAGGGTTCTATAACTAATGCAAAAAGAAGTGGTGACAGAGAACACCCTTAACAGGTCCCACGTCTCAAAGGGAATTCTTTGGAAGGAGTCCAGTTAATATTTAAACTAACTGTTGATGTATATACGGTATGTATTACATTAGAAAATTTGTCCCCAAAAGCCATCTCTTCAATAAATTGTCTATATAACCAAACTCCATGGTATCAAAAGCTTTCTCGATGACAGTAAAATAAAAGAGGATTGTATGTGATGACGCTTGCAATAATGAATGACGTCTATCGTTTTTCAGATGTTATCAGAGATGTCGCATTAAGAAATAAAACCTGTCTGGTCAGGGTGTATATAGTTGGCTATTATCTTCCTTAGGCGCAAAGATAAAAGAGAGGTAAAAATCTTGTAGTCACAATCTAACAATGAATTTAGACAATTTGATTTGGGATCTGAGCTATTTCTTTCAGGCTTAGGTATCACAGTAATTCTGGCAGTGTTCCACGACGGAGGCATTGGTTTATAATTCATAATTTGATTAATGACTTCAGATAATGGTTGAGCCAATACAGAAAGGAAACTTTTTTAGTACTCAGTAAGAAAGCCGTCTGGTCCTAGAGTTTTGTTGCATTTCATAGCGTTAATGGCATAGTAACTTCTTGCACTATTATTGGTTTGTCTAAATATTTTTGGTGTGCTAGTGAGAGTTGTTGGATATGCAAATTAGACTTTAAATAGTCCGAGATTGTAGCTTGAGCAGGGTTAGTTGTATCATACAAGGTACTATAATAATGCTCAAAAGTTCAAAGTATTCCCAAAGAAAAAGTCTGCAGGTCTCCACTCTGATCTCGAATGCAGGTTATTGTATGGTCAGACCTTTGTTTACGAAGTTTCCATGACAAAAAGCATAAAGATTTAGAGCTTCTGTAGTTATATTTGTGTTTAAGTAGGGTTTTTTTTAAAAAATTGGGCGACTTCTAAGGCTTCCAGCTTTTTCTGTAGTATAAGAATCTGATGGTAGATTTTCTTACTGCAAGTTTGCTTAATGTTTTCTAATTTTTGAATTGACAAGTCTGTTATTAATTTGTTTTCCCCCCCTTCTCATAGGAAGAAGATAAAGCAATGCACTTCCCTTGAATGACTGCCTTAAGAGAGTCCCAAATTATTTCTAGTGGAACACTGCCCTCCACATTATGTTGAAAAAATTCTTTTATATCCTCTTCTAATGCTGATGTAGCTATTGGATCCAACAATAAAGCTTTATTTAACCTCCAGTTAAATCTGGGTTGTGTCTGTACTTCACCTCTAATGATACAATCTACTGGTGCGTGATCTGACCATTGTCTTATGCCTATGGATGATGAGATTGTTCTACCTTGTAATGAATTAGAAACTAATATATAGTCCAGTCTACTGAAAGAGTTATATTTGGGAGGAAAAAAGGTAAAATCCTTTTCTAAACCATGCTGCAATCTCCATATATCACAAAGGTCGTTCTCTTTGAAAATATCATTAAGTAGTTCATTTTTCTTAGGAGGATGATTTGCAGCATAATAATAGGTGCATCGAGAAAATCGATCCAACAAAGAATTAGCTACAAAATTAAAATTGCCACCAACCACAATCTTCCGATCACTGAACAGTGAGCCAGTTTGGTGTAGTGGCTAAGCACACAGACTCTAATCTGGGAGAACCGGGTTTGATTCCCCACTCCTCCACTTGCACCTGCTGGATGACCTTGGGCAAGCCATAGTTCTGTACCAGTTGTTCTCTCAAGGACAGCTGTCTCAGAGCTCTCTCAGCCCCACCTACCTCACAGGGTGTCTGTTGTGGGGAGGGGAAGGGAAAGGAGTTTGTAAGCCGCTCTGAGACTCCAAGTGAGTGAAGGGCGGGATATAAATCCAGTCTCTTCATCTTCTTATGCAGTTCAATGAACACTTTTTTAAAAAAAAATATATATTTGACCCGCATTGGGAGCATAGATGGAAGCTATAGTAAATAGCTCCTCATTGAGAAGGCCTTTTACAAAAACATATCTCCCACCAGGGTCTTTCAATAAATCCATTTGTTGAAATCTAGACGTTTTAGAAAACAAAATTGCCACACCTCTTGACTTTGTAGTCCCAGGTGCTAAAAATAGAAAAGGCATCCATTCAGAAGAAAAAATATATACATTTGCTTCTTGTTTTCATGTGTTTCCTGCAGAAACATAATGTCTGCTTTGGAGTGTTTCAAAAAGGTTAGTAGCCTTTTAAATTTAATTTTGTTATTGGTACCTGCATTCCGCTACCACAGTCTATAAATGGTGATCTAGTTACCCCCCAAAAAACTTCCAGGAATAACCTTTGTAATGGGAGCAAATATGTATACTTTAAAGGGGGAGGGTTACAACAAAAACAGCTAGTAGACTGTAACAGCGTCTAATTTTACAATAAAACACTCTAGAGAAAGCTACCATTATATGTCTCAAAGATACAGCATCTAAAAAAACCCCTCCGACTTCAAAAATTTTGCCAGACAAAAAGGACAAACCAGCAATGTTATAACCATCTCCTGGTATATTAATAAGAAAACAACTAACAAAAACTTATCAAATACCCTTATTATCCTCTCCCCACCTTCCCCTGAACACTTCTACAAACTTGCTTACAATTAAAAAAAAAACAAGTAAAACCCACTAACACTGGCTTCAATGTCACCAACCACCACAAACAAATCAAAGAGGTTTGCCTCCTCAACCCCCCTCCCCATTGTCCCACCCCCCACACCAATAGAACCAAGCAGTTTACTACAAAACAAGACCAAAATAAACCATACAATCTTAACTCCACATTTCTGCATAAAACCCATAGGATCATTGGAAAGCCCAACTATGAGACCAAAAGCCCTACCTTAGGGTCCTAATGAAAACACAGGACAAAAGCAGTGCCCCCACCCCCTCCCCCTGATGGCAGTAAAGCGTAAGTATTTCTATAGTTCACCACGACTCCATGAAACAATAATAAGAATAAAACTAGTTAATTCTTAAACTAAAGTTCAAGGGGTTTTCCGAACAGGTATCTTGCTCCATTGAAGGGGAGAAAGTAGAAACTCAGGCTTTCTCTTAAAAGTGTTTTTCTGGAAAGAATCTCTGGCATCAACAAGCTTCAGTGCCCTGAGTAGATCATAGCCAGAATCTTTGTCATAGGCTTGTAGAGAGGTTCCTTGATGTCTGACCAAAAGGTTACCTGATGCCATCCAGCTGTAATAGATCCCTGCCTCCGATAGCTTGAAAGTTACTGGTTTCAAATTCCATCAGATCTGCAAGGCTTCTGCTGAGAGGTCAGGGAAAACTGCTATTTTAGCATCTTAAAAAGATAAACCGCATTTGGGCATCTTGTAGAATTCTGCTCCTGGTGTGCAAATCATAAAACTCAACCAAGATATCTCTTGGGAGTTGTCATTTGCCAGGGTTGAGCGGGCCTAATCTGAAAGCTTTCAAGATGGTTGGGGCTAGTCCTAAAATCACTATAAATGGAGATCTTACTCAAAATTTAAAAATACAAAAAGGGACAAGACAAGGGTGTCCGCTGTCACCTTTACTGTTTATTTTTGTGCTAGAAACTTTGACAGATATTGTACGGGAGAAAAATCAAATCAGAGGTTTAAAAATTAAAGGAGAAACATTCAAGCTACAAGCCTATGTTGATGATTTAGTCTTTATATTGGAAGAACCAGTTAAAACCATTCCATTTTTGATAAAAGAATTACAAGACTATGGAAAAATAGCAGGCTTAAAAATTAATTTCCTAAAAACTAAAATATTAACCAAAAACTATACACTGAAACAAATTGAAAAAATTCAATAAATTGCAGCAATGGAGATAGTGAAAAAGTTAAATATTTTGGAATTCTGATAATTAATAAAACCACAACATTATACGAGATAATTATCTTACTTTAATCAAACGTGAAAAAAGATCGACTAAACTGGAATAGCTTGCCAATCTCCTTTATGGGAAGAATAGCCACCATCAAAATGAGTATACTTCCAAAATTCCTTTTTCTAGCACAAAATTTACCAATTATCAAAAAACAACAATTTTTTTAGAGATTTGGATAGTATTACTAAACAGTTTATATGGAACCACAAGAAATCTAGAATAAAAGGGAAGATACTTAATGAAAGAAAAGAACGAGGAGGCTTTGCAATGCCAAATTGGACATTATATTATAATGCGGCAGCATCAGTGTGGATAAAAGAATGGATTACCTTAGAAAACTCAAGATTATTAAAACTGGAAGGTGGTGACCTAAGCATGGGTTGGCACGCTTATATTTGGTATGGAAGGGAGAAAATTCACTCAAATTTCTATAATAATATTATCAGAAGTGCTTTAATAAAAATATGGATAAACATAAAGGAACATACTTATGAAAAAATACCAAAAGGGGTCTCCCCACTAGAGGCCTTCATAAAAACTTCACTATTATCAGGGGTCTGTTGGGGCCGGAGCAAGGCAGAGCGAAGCTCCGTCAGCTCAGGACTGGCCAGTAGGGCAGCCACGGGCTGAATCAGATTTTCTAATCTGATTCAGCTCGCCGCCAAATTGCCACCGAAATTCGGTGGCAACTTTAAAAGCCAATGGAGGGGAGGGGGTTTGAGGGAGAGGCTTTAAACTTGTAGGGTAGCTGCTGGGGCCTCTCCTTGAAATGCCCACCTAGTTTCAAGAAGATTGAACCAGGGGGTCCAATTCTACAGGCCCCCAAACAGGTTGCCCCCATTCCCTCCATTGTTCTCTATGGTAGGAAAAAAGTTAGCATTTTTTTATATCTATCATTATAGCTTCCTGAGTCCTTCCATTCCCCCCCCCCCACAAAAATGCTGCCCACCAAAGGATCCACCCCCCAAATCTTCAGGTATTTCCATCATAGGGCTGCCAGGTCTAGGTTGGAAAATCCCTGAATACTTTAGGGGTGGATCCAGGAGAGGGTGGCGTTTGGGGAGGGGAGAGGCCTCATAATTGGCTATTCTAAAGTTAAGGGCAGCCGAAGCATATATCTTCCTGCCCAGTCCATCTAGGCAACGACCTTCATAGTCAGCAGGAAAGGAATGCTGCCCCAGACACCTCTGTGCTTGCATGCCCTCTATGATGATAGAGGAGGGGAGAAGATTATGAGACTATAATGGGGGGTACCAGTTGTATCTATGGGAAGGTATACAGAAATATATTGATGTTTTCCCTGAGGAGGCTAAGACACTGGCCAGAGTAATTCAGACTGAGGTTCTATATTTATCTAAACAACAAATTAGTGTTGGGAAACATTCAGCAGAAGAAGCAGCCAGATCAATGTCTTCGGGCATAGTTCTCCATAGGCGCTCCTGGGTTCGGAGTACTACACTACCTTTAGAGACAAGGGCCAGAGTGGAGGATTTGCCCTTTCATAGAAAGACTCTTTTTGCCCACAATACTGATGAATTCCTCTCTGATGTAAAGAAGGGTAGGCAAGCTGTTCATTCTTGAGTGTCTGCTCATTTGGTTCACAAACGTCACAGCAATTTAACCCTAGACAACCCAGTTTCCAGGGCAACTTCTATCACCCACAAAGACCTCCACCTCATCAATACCAGTATCCTCCAAGGCACTACCAGGGGCAAGGGGCCACCTATGATAGATGACATGGGGCCCCACAACAAAGGGTTCCCCAGATGCAAAAGGATCAGGGGTCACAGCATCCTCAGTCCCCTAAACTCTGACTACCTCCTCTACTAGCTAATCCTGAGTTGAGTTTTAGGGACCGTTTATCCCAGTTCCTCTCTACATGGGAGTTAATCTGTTCGTATTCCTGGGTCCTGTCTATTTCGAGATGAGAGTACTGTGTTCAAAATAGCTAACGCTAGACAGCAGTCCAGCTGCTGCATTGGGCTAGGTTGAAGGCACAGTCCTACTGTCCCACTATACATAAGCTGACACGTACGTGTGGTTAGGGCAGGTCTTTGAGATTGAGATGTTGTTCACTAAAGATGCTAAATCCTTCAAAAATGGCATCAGAATGAATAATCTTATTTCCCTATTTTAGAATTCCATTCTGTTCATTTTAATTCTCTAAACTTTATCCTCCATCAGTGAGCGGAGGCCCTAGCTCGGACTATGTTTACTTAAAATCCATATCCTTTATTACATGTCTGCATGGATAAATGATACGAGTGGAAAAGAAAATGTCAACAGGATTGAGCAGAGAAAAACTCACGCACAACCTGCGATTTCTCCTGCAGGATGTCAAACTGACACAGATTTGGAGGATAATTCTGGGATTTTGACTTTAATAATGCAAAAGTACGCTGTAATTGAAGGATTAGAGTGGAAACAGCTCTGTTATTCTAGCTATTTCTCATTTCATTTGCACCGTTATGAGAAAATCCATCACTTCTGAAAGGCTAATTTATGCGTTTTTCCTGGTGCCATATGAGAGAGGGTTAATTGGAAAACTCTTATTTAAAATGTGTATGTTTATCATTGACTATTAGGATTTTATTCTAATAATGCAAACTGCAGAAATCATATACTGGGAGAACTGCACAATAAGAAAGTCTATATGTACTATGTAAGCGACTTACTCTAGATGGACTTGATTTAAACATGATTTAAACAGAAGAGGAACACTACTGTAGGGATGGAAAACATATTGCAAGTGTAGAAGAACTGGTTTAGTTACCCATCAGAGGAGGCAAATATGATAGCCATGAACAAGCCTCTGCCTGCACATCATGACAGGAGGCTCCTGCTAATCAAGGTTGATAGAACTTAACAGATCAGTTAGCCCAATGTGTTATGTGATCTCCCTGCATTTATGTCCATCAAAACGCGTAAATATGACTATATGAATAAATCATTTTTATTACAACACATAACTGCATTCAATGATCCTAGTTGGTTTTAGGTACAGTCGCTCATGTAAAAATGTGAGTGCACATTCAAATTTATACACAGCAGACAGGAAAGAAGTATTTCTAGGGCAGATCCCTATAAAATAACAAACATGAAAACGTATTTCTTTACAGGATGTAACTTAATCTGGAATGAAAACCATCACCTAGAGGAGGGGTCCCCAACCTTTTTTTGGATCCTGCAGACACCGTTGGAATTCTGATACAGGGTGGTGGGTGTAAACGCAAAATGACTGCCGCAGGAGGTGGCGCCAACTGAACAGTGACGGGAAGCGAGGTTATGCACTATTCTTAAAAGTTGCATTACTTCAAGCAGAAAGCTTTGTTTAATAGGATGCCTATTCAAATGAACATATTGTTTTAAAATATTTCCTTACATAGACACCATTTATCTTCAGACACATAATGAAGATAACTTGTTCTGGCCATTGCTGATGAAAGCATTTAAAAAAAAAACTTTACTCAGCCAATTAGATCTCCAGTGGCCAATCAAAAGTCTTGCTGGATAAAAGCTCCAGCTGGCCCCACCCACTTTCTAAAACTCTTGTCTGGCAAGGTTTTGGTGGGTCCTATGGGCACCACCCTGATCTAATATTTCTCTCAAAATAAGGATTATCTGACCCATGTGTTTGTGCCTTGGACTCTACATTTCAATGAGCTTCACAAACACAGGACAGGAAGCATGAAAAGTCTGGTGAGTGAACATGAAGTAGATAAAGAGCAACACAATCTCACTTTCCTAATACAAGCACACTCTTCACACTTACAGGTGTGCTACTTTTCACTGAACATCAACACATCTAAAAGATTTTCAGGGTCATTTGTAAACAACTGGCCATGTTAAGTCTGAAAAACATTCATTTAAACTTTTCTATAATAAACAATAAACATCAGCTCTAACAACATTTTACATTGTTACCTAAACCTAGAAGCACCACTATGGTTTTAAACAATATGGCAGTCCCTTAGAATATGTTGTGTTCTAATGGTGACCGCACATGTGGTTGCGAATCACACACGTGGTCAGGCAAACTACCGGAGCTTTGCATTGGTAGACAATAGCCCATGTGGATCGTAATTTGGACCAATCGGCCACTCAGAATCCCTAAGGGGACCTATGGTCAAAGGTGCTGTGTAAATAAACCCTATCATGGGGATCAGGCATGACTGGGGGTGTGGTTTGTACCCACATATAAGCAGACCTCCAAGTCTGGCTCGGTAGTTTGTGTTTGCATGCTTTAAATAAACTATGAGCTGAATTTACTACAGCGTGACTGGACCCAGTGCTTTCTAGAACACTATATGCTTTAGGAGCATCTCAAGCATTTTCCCCTCCTCACTCAAGGAGAGCTGTCAGAAGCAGTTTAGCAGTTTGGATTTGCTGCATGCAAAGGCAACAAATGAGAAAAATTAGCATAGTCACAAAAATCCAGTTTCACAACCAATGTCCTTCTCATAGCTCATCTTCTAAATTCTCTTAGCCGACCTATGTATTTTCTCAGTTTCATTCTATAAGAGATTTAAAATTTTGTCCTTGGTTTAGAATTGTTCAGGATAAATATCAGAATGAGACACACAAACTTATAATGTGAACATGCACACATAGCAATGTGGCCTATACTACAATTGTTGACATCTATCTATCTATCTATCTATCTATCTATCTATCTATCTATCTAAAGTCCCCACACCGTAAAATCAACACCCAGGCCAAACTTCTGGACCTAGAAAACCAAATTTGGGGAGGGCGTTCCTACCATGGTATAGGTGCTCACTAAGAAGGGATTTTTAGAAATTTGCCCCTAAGTGGGTCAAAAGGGGTAAAATGTGCTCCCCCCATTGATTCCTATATGGCTGCCTCCTTGCACTCCCACTCTCTGACTAGTCAGCTGCAGAGCTCAGCATTCTGAGGTTATAGTTACAGGAGACTGCAGAGAGCTAATGGCAGTTGAGGAAATCAGGACTGGCCAACAACCACCTGTGAGGAGCAGTGATCCTGCTGGCCCAGCCTCTCCGATGGCTTCCAACATATTCCCCCTCACTTCCTACACCTAACAAGCAGTTGGCTGTCTGTCAGGTGCAACAGCAGTTGCAGGGTGCTCAAAGCCATAAGGGAACCTGCCCCAGCAGTAACACCTTAGTGATCCTGCTGGCCCCACCTCCACAGTGGCTTCTAATACTCCTCCCCCTCCTACACTGGATAGGCAGCTGCCTGTCAGGTGTAGGAGAGGAGGTGGGATGCTTACAGCCACTGGGGAGGTTTGCTCAGCAGGACTGCCTTAGCCCTGCTGCTGGCCCAGGATCCCTCATGGCTTTAAACATAATCTCCACACACACACATCAGGCAGGCGGGTGTTGGAGCAGGGCCAGCATACTTTACAAGGAGGAGGCAACTTAGGAATGCAGCAAAGACATTTGCACATAGTACTTCTTCAGGGCACTGAGCTGTGCAGGCCAAGTACCAGCAAGATCACCCTGAAGCGCTCAGAATAACACAGTCTCCATATGAGCAAAATAATCCAGGAACACCAGTAGAAAGGCCATCATTTTCATGGAAGGTGGCAGGAGTTGACTTAACAGACAACTGCTTCTTAAATGGACAGTTCTATGTTGCCTGCTCCAGAGTGAGCTCACCAAGCAGCCTGGCGATCCTAGCACCTGAGGGCAGAACCACCAATGTGGTCTATAGAGAGGTCCTTCAGTGGAGGTGTGGGGAGTATGTATGTTTTCATTTTTTACTCTACAACCTTCTCCATTAGAATTCCTATAACAAATGTTACATTTCAAACTTCACATCATCAGTATTATAACTGGATTTATGGAACTTAAATACCATAGCGAAGCACAGGTATCAGGCTAATAATTCATAAAGTTGTGTGAAAGGTACAGATAATATAAATACTGGTGAGTCTTGTCTACTCACCCAATTTAATGCTAACAGCCTTTGTTTAAACTCCATCCCTTCTAGAAAGCCTACACACACATATGGGTGCAAGCCTACACATGCATATGCATAGGTTCTCTACAAAAGACCTCATCATAGCATGAGGGTTGCAGACACAAATCCTGGTTCCGCCCTTCACCCTTACGATACATTTGGAACAATAATTCATTTGGAACAGTGATTCAATGGTAAATGATTCATTTGGAACACCCAACCATACATTGTTAATCCAAACAATTTACAGCTATCTCCTTCATGCACAGGGAGGGTTAACAAGATTCCATGAGTTGATCAATTACTTACATCCTTCATATATATCTGTTGGTATGTGGACTGCTGCATTCTGATAGGATGTTTGTCGACCAAAAATAGGATCCTCTTCAAACACTGGTTTGATTCTTTGACTGCTGGTTTCACTCTCATTTCTTCCGGGCTTAAAAATAAAAAGTAAAATATTATGGCATATGTTTAGGGATGCTTAGACATCCACCAGTTTGGCTCACATCCTGTTCATCAGTTGCAAACAGAGAGCTGTGTATACTTAAAGTTGGGATTTTATTTTTGTTCCATCACCTTACATTTACCTACATTGAATTTCATTTGCCACATCATTGCCCACACAACCAATTTGTGAAGATCCTCCCGGAATCCTTCATAATTGGCCTTGGTTTTCGCCATCTTGAATTATTTTGTGCTGTCTGTAAACTTGGCTACTACACTTCTCTCCCCAGTTCCAGATCATTTATGGACAAACTGTATAGCCCTAGCCCTAGTAAAGATCCTTGAAGGACCCTACTTTTTACTTCCCTCCACTGAGAGAACTGACATTCACTCCTCCTTCCTCTTTCCTGTCAATTGGCCAATTTTTAATTCATAAGAGGATCTGTCCTCTTATCCCATGACTGCTAATAATATTCAGGAATCCTTGGTGAGGTACTTTGTTAAAAAAAATTAACAATTTTTATTTTCATTACAATAACTTTACAATAAAAAATTAACCAAAAAAGATATATACAGCATAACAATTGCAAAGCTAATACAATAAAATGAATGTCATAAGTAGAGTACAATACAAAAAACTCCATTTACAATCTTCTTTGTGACATTCTTTAATTACCAAAGATGCAAATAATTTATTATGTTTAGACTCTCTTCTTGTTGTGGTAAGTATTCCAGTATTGGATACCATATTGATATAAAATTGGATAATATTTCTTCAGAAAATGTATCTTCTAGGTTATTTGTTGTTTTAGCCATTACATATAGGCCATGGTCACACGGCCCCTTTAAATCCGGGAGGGCTCCCGGATTTAAAGGGGCCGCATTTTTAAACAGCAGGTTGGGATGTCTATACCCAACCCCTGTGGCCTCGGGATCGTCGGCCGCGGCCGCTGAAGAGGCGGCCACGGTGGGAAGAGCGGCGGGGGCCACATCAGCGGCAGAAGCGGGGGCAGCCAAGGCGGAAGCGGCGGCGGCAGAGGAAACGGTGGCGGCGGCCGCCGCCGCTGAAGAGCCGGCTTCAGAGGTTGGTGGAGGCGGCGGAGGCAGCCCCAGGAGCATTTAAACCGGCGGTGGCGGCCTCCGACCCGCCATCCGCCCGGGTAAGTTGGGGTTTGTTTGTTTTTTCACCCTTTTATACTTAGGCGCATGGATAGCCATGTGCCCAAGTGTAAAAGGGGGGGGAATGGCTGGCGGGGCTATGTGGACAGCCCTGCTCTCGCAATGCATGCGAGAGAGGGCTGTCCAGATAGCTCCCAATGCGGTTTCCTCCCGCAACACCCGGGAAAATACTTGATTTTCCCTGGGTCTTGAAAATGCGGGAGGAACCCGCATTGGAGCCCGCTTCGGCTCGGGACGAGGGGCTGGCCGTCTGGTTGGCCCCTTTAAATGCGGGAGGAAATTGCCCTTCCTCCCGCATTTAAGTCCCGTGTGGCCGCAGCCATAGATTCCCTAATTTTTATGCCAATTCTGTTTAGTTGGACTTGAGCTATCTTTCCATTTTAACACAATTGCATTTTTTTGCTGCAAATAATAAAATAGTAACTCTCTCCGTAGTGGCTATTGGATATGACTTCCAAGCATTAGGAAAAACATGTTCTGGATTCAATTCTACAATTATTCCAGTTATCTGCTTTATTTGTTTTCAAATATCTTCCCAGAAGGCTTTTAACTTACAACATTCTAGCAAACAATGGAGGTAAGTGCCTTTTTGTCCACACTTTTTCCAGCACATTGGATTAACTGATGAGGTTATAGAAGCTAACTTTTGTGGTATTAAATACCAATGTGCAGTTATTTTAGAAGTCTGTAGTTTTACATCTAGAATATTACAATGAAAAGTGGATGATGCCCATAAACTTTGCCAAGCTTCTTCAGATATTACTCTACCACAGTCTTTTTTGCCAGTTTATCTGATATACTAAAAGAGTAATTCTCTCAGTTTAAATTAAATTTGTATACATATGTGAGATTAATTTTTTTGAAATTTTTAATAAATTTGTTCAAATTCTGATAGAGGCTGCTTAAGAATATCTGATAAATAGGTTTGTTGACAGAGGTAATTTAATTATAAAAATCAAAACCAAGATTTTTTTTCTTTGCCTTTAATAGCTGTTTACATATTTTTGGACTCCCCAATCTTTAATGAGTTTTTTTCAGTTGATAGTAATTCTTCTCTATATTTTTGTTTTTTTAGGTATGCAGCTTTGAATATAAATACTCTAACTACCAGTTTAAGTGCATCCCATACAATAGTTGGTGTCATACCTTCTGTGGTGTTTAAAAAAAAAAATTACTGAGAGTTTCTGTTTCTATGGCTGTTTCTGGGTTTGTTAAGAAATCTTCATGTAAAATCCAAGATGGATGTTACGGTGTCTCCTTTTTTAATAAAATTATACAGTCAATCCAGTTATGAGCAGACCATTGTAAAGGGACAATTTGAGCGAACTGTACTTTATTTACTACTGTGGACAAAAGAAGTATATAGTCAGTCCAAGTATATGTCATATGTTGTTTCAAAAATATGAATAATCTCTTTTCTCCAGATGCAATTTTCTCCAAATATCCACCAAGGGAAATTCTTCTAGAATTTTAACTAATTGAGATGTGGTATGATTGTTTAAAGAGGTGTTTCTGTTTCTGGGGATGGGAAGATTAATCAAGTTTGTAATCAATAATATAAATCAAACTTCCCCCAATAATAATGTCACCTTCTCTGAATGCTGCTAGTTTTTCAAAAGTTGTCTTAAGAAAATGGATTGGTTCTTTGTTTGAGGCATACAATGCAGCTAAAGTGACTGGAATGTCATCTAGGAAGCCAGTAATAAATAAGTATCTGCCTTTTGGATCTATAAGCAGCTTAGATCATGTGAATCGTATTTTATTCAATATTAAAATGGCCACACGTCTTGCTTTGGATGTCCCAACAGCCTGAAATTGCAATTTAAATTTATTAGTATTAAAAGAGGGGGTTTGATTTATTCTTATTACGCTTCTCTTGGAGGAAGACTACATGGCTGTTCTCTGTTGATTTGGGTGAAAAAAAATTTTTGTTGCTTAATGGGGTTATTAAGACCATGCACATTGTAAGACAAACACTTAACAAAATTAGTCATTTTGAAAATTAGTTTTGCTATAAAGATAAGTCTAGAAATGGTGCTAAAATACTATTTTATATTGAATATTAGTTAAGATTAATACTTTACTATTTCAATACATAAAAATACAGAAAATAAAAACCCAATGTAGAGAGAGATATGAATTAGGCTTGTTTCCCTTAAAAATTATAAATCTTATCACAGCTCAATATATAGCTAATTTAGTTACTTCATATTATTTTAGAACACTAAATCACAACAAACACTATGTTTACCATTGTTACTTGTTCTTACTGTTCTAAAATATATTTCTTATAACTAAAAATATAAACCTACTAGGAATAAGGCCCGTTGTGGAAATAAATACAATGGGCTCTAGAAAGAGGCTCTGGGAGAGTGCCCTGGCCTTGAGCACTCAGCATCAATTTGCTGTGGCGACCTCAGCAGGGTATAATGACACAGAGTCCACCACTTTCTCCAGAGGAAGATCTCTGCCATCTGAAGAGCAGTTGTAATTTAGCATGATCTCCATCCCTCCCCTGGAGATTGGCAACAATGGGTCTAGAAGATCCTGCTTACCGGCTTGTAATAAACTGGTACAGTGACAGCTGTTTTAGACAGCCCTTCTCCTAACATTTTGGAGCTGTCTTCGGAGCAGTTTGCCATTTCAGACTGCCGGGGTTTTTTCCAAGCCTCTTCACCACACACACACACACACAGACAAACACACAAACACAGAGACACAGACACAAACACACACAGAAACACAGAAAGAGAGAGAGAGAGACAAACACACACAAACACACACACACAAACAAAACACACACACAAACACAAACACCTAGGGTAGTAGGGCTGCCAAGTCCCCCGGTAGAGCGGGGGAAACACCGATTTTGAAAGCTTTCCCCCGCTTTTCCAAAATTGGCCACCGGGGGGACAAAATGGCTGCCAGCAGGGGAACCTCGGAGCCTGCCCTGCTGGCCTCTTGAACTTCTTAAAAGGGAAATTTCCCCTTTAAGAGCTAATCGAGCAAGACAGCCCCGCCCAGAGATTAAGGAGGGACTAAGCTCTTTCTACTGAAGGGCTTCCGTGCAAGGTTGCTGCTGGAGTAAACTGCTCGGGTAAGCTGGGGTCTGCGAGCTCTTTTCCTTCTCTGTCTCTCCCCCTCCCCCTCTTTCTTTTTTCTGTCTGTCTGTCCACTGTGGTTTTGTCAAAGGAATAAACTGTCACTTCCAAAGAGGTAAACATCACAAGGAGAGGTTGCCTGTAGAAGGTCTGGGAGTGGGATTGTTTAAAATGTCTTGTCCTGGCTGCTTGGGTCCCCCCAATCCTCATTTCCCTTCTGCAAATAAAAGTTGGGATTCCTCATTTTTATGCCAATTTTCTGTTTCTTTCAACCGTGTGTCCCCCCCCCCCCCCCCGGCAGTAAAGCATTTGTACATCAAGTAACTGGTATTTTAAGTTAGGGATGGATCCAACTAGCTTTTCTGCTGGCGAAAAGGGGAGGACAAAGGTCCTCTTTAGCCACCAAAAAGCCTATGCTGGGGGGGGGGGAGAAGTTATGGGACTTACATGGACAACAGCTGGGTGAAACAAGGACCAGAAATAAAGCCTGGGAATTGGGCAAGAGTAAGTGAAAAAGCTGTCTGTCTGTCTGTCTGTCTGTCTCTCTCTCTCTCTGTCCCCATCCAGCAGAGGTCTATCAGTGGCTATTATTAGCCAAAAGGTCTAAATGGAACCCTTTGTCTGGGGCAGTGATGCTCTGAATTCTTGGTGCTTGGGGGGCAACAGTGGGAGGGCTTCTGGAGTTCTGGCCCCGCTGCTGGACCTCCTGAGGGCACCTGGTATTTTTGGCCACTGTTGTGACACAGAGTGTTGTACTGGATGGGCCGATCCACTGTGGCTTCTCTCCTGTTCTTATGATATGAAAATCATATTTAGCACTTGTGTAGCACTTAGGGCTTCATATTCTGCCGAGATGAGGAAGGATTCAGTAGGGCCATTGCTCAGTGATAGAGCATCTGCTTGACATGCAGGAGGTATCAGCCTCTTCAGCTAAAAAAGGATCAGGTAATAGGTGACATTAAAGATCTCAGCCTGAGACCCTGGAGAGCCACTACCAGTCTGAGTAGTCAATACTGACCTTGATGGACCAATGGCCTGATTCAGTATCAGGAAACTTCATGAGTTCATGTGGAAGCATGTGGAAGCAACATCACAGGATGTGACATCACAAAATGATGTCACTTCCTTTCTCCTGGCTCCACCCCCAAAGTCTCCTGGCTCCACCCCCAAAGTCCCCAGATATTTCCCAAGTTGGACTTGGCAGCCCTATAGGGTAGCCAACCTCCAGGTGGAGCCTGAAGATCACCAGGATTCACAATTGAACTCCAGACAACAGATCCTCCCCCCTCCCTTGGAGAAAATGACTGCTTTGGAGGGTGGCCTCTATGGCATTCTGTTCAGCTGGCCCCAATGAATTTTCTCCCAAAGGCCAACGTAGGTGTGGATAGGGGCTTTCAGAGAAGCAAACTTGGTTGCCTAGCAATGGGCATTGAGGGGATAGTTGCCGGCTCAGATGATGGAATAGGGTTCCCAACCTCTAGGTGGGACCTGGGGATCACCCGCTTTTACAATGGCTCTCCAGCTGACAGAGATCAGCTCCCCTGGATAATATGGCTGCTTTGGAGGGTGGACTCTATGGCATTGTACCATGCTGAGGCCTCTCCCCTCCTCTAACCCCACCCTCTCAGTTCAGTTCTTTATTGCTACGATCATTTGACCAGAAAATACATAAAACAATTCCATAGTTTACACAATACGGAGAACTTATAAGATAAAACTTGGCCTGGATCCAGCCCCAAAGTATTCAGGGATTTTCCTACCTAGACCTGGCAACCCTATGATGGAAATACCTGAAGATTTGGGGGGTGGATCCTTTGGTGGGCAGCATTTTGGTGGGGGGGGGAATGGAAAGACTCAGCAAGCTATAATGCCATAAGGTCTACCCTCCAAAGCAGCCATTTTCTCCAGGGGAACTGATCTCTGTCATCTGGAGATCAATTGTAACAGCAGGAGATCTCCAGGTCCCACCTGGAGATTGGCAGACCTAGGGGGAAAGTCAGCTGCACTGCAGGGGGTTGAAGGGAACAGTTTGATGGTTGCTGGCCCACCTCATTAGCCAGCCAGCCATGGTGGAGCTAAGCAGGAGAAAGTGCCTGAGGAATTTCACACAGCCAATATGTTCTGTTTCAGGAACACTTCAATAATGGTTTCTGTCAGACATCTTACACAGAACCGTATTAGCACTGGTTCCCTAACGGAAAATATTGGCCCTTTCACACAGAAACTTACCTCTCCCATTGGGGAAGCGTTCCTGAGCTGGTTTACCTTGAAACCTTCACCCAAGCGTTCTTCAGTTCTTTGTACCTGAAGTGCTACAGGGTGCTGTGTGAAATGCCCCCTGTTTCTGACAGTTTATTCTGACAGTTTATTCTGGGCATGCTGGCAGTGTGCGGTGGAGGGGGTTATGCTGATAGTCCATTGTCTTTTCACTGACAGAAGCAGGCCACTGAGGGGACAGTTAGACCCACCTGGCAGTGGGCGGAGGAGAAGAGTGGACCCAGCACCCAGTCGGTCCTTCCCCTTCGCTGGCTCCCTCCAGACTGAAGCTGGGCCGCTGGCCAGTGGCTCTGTGAGCGGAGCTGAGGCAAAGCAGGGAGAGAATGCAGCCAATGGCCAGGAACCCCCTTTTGAGTGGCAGTCCGTCCAGCCTACTGATTTTGGCGCCCCATAGAATCTTGCCACTTGAAAATGGCTTTATATAATAGGAAAGATAAAACTTAGTCCCCCTTAACCCCCTTAAAACCCACTTATCAATTAACTAATACAAACAATTCCTATTGAACTGTAATATATTGATTAAAATTCTATTTTTATACAGCAGTGACCTCACATGTTTCTGCACGATACTTCTTGTGCAGAAAAGTTAGAATAACTTATTTTCCCTTCAAACTTGTTCCACCACAGGGCGGATGGTTACTTTGTGTTCCTTGTGGGGTGTTAAATCAAAGTTAATTTTTCTTTTTGGTGGTCTTCTAAGTCCATTAGCTGATGTTGAAGACCTAGAGCAGGGGTGGCCAAACCTGCTTAATGTAACAGCCACACAGAATAAACATCAGATGTCTGAGAGCTGAAAGACATGAACAAATATTACACACATGTTTTTATTGGAAAATATGCAAATTTGCTTTTTATTAACATTAAATTAGACTGTGTGAAAAAGCCACATGTCACTCCTGAACTGCAGTTTGGCCACCCCTGACCGAGAACATCAAGTAGAAGAGAGCCAGAAGCAAGATCTGTAGAACTCAGTAGAAGACCTTTGTGCCAGACTTGAATCTTAGCTTCTGCAGACCATCTATAGTGTACATTTTCCTCTTGCAATTGAGATGTGGTAGGCTTTAATTTTCTATGCAGGGTTATAGCTTTGGGTGGTAAGTCAGGAAAGACTTCTATTTCTGTTTCAGAAAAGTCTAGGTGACCTTTAAGATGCACTTCCATCAGTATTTTCCTCCTTGTTCTAAGATCTGGAAATTTGGCAAGTATATCTCTGGATCCTTTCCGGGGGGGCCCTTATTGTGTGGACCTAGTCTGTAGGCTTTCGGAATAATAGGACACACATTTTCTTCCAGCTTAAAGATAGATGCTATCCATTGTGTCAAGAAGATTAAAATCTCTGTAGATTCTTCAGATCCCTCCAAAAAGCCCAGAAATTTCAAATTAAATTGCCATCCCTCCATTTCCAACAACAAATCCTTTTTTTTAAAGATTGTTCTCTTCTGATTTTATAGCGTTGAGTTCTTCTTGAGTTTGCTGGCTAGTGGTTAAAGCATACTCTGCTTTTTGATCCACTTCTTTCAGTGTCGTCTGAATTGCTCTTAGTTGAGATTGTATTGGTTCAAAGACTTGTTTTAGTAGGGCTTTAAGTCTAGCTTCCACATTGTTCATTTCTTTCAAAATATTTGCTGTTTCTTCTTCCATTCAGGGTTTTTCACTGATTGAGACAATGTTGTCGGCCATTTTGTCTTTCTCTGAGTTCAAAAAAGATCTAGCAGGGCATAGGTTTTCTGGGTGGAAAAAAAAAACATCACTCATGTCCACTAAGTTGTTTTATTTTGGGGCACTTTCTGCCCCATTCTGCCCATTTGTTTGATGAGTTTATTTCTCTGTGCAATGCAATTTCAAGGCCAAATGGGTAGGGAAGGAGCAGAGCTTTCGATCTAAGTGGTCATCTTGAATGGTGCTATGCCACGCCCCCATCAAATGCTTTTCCCCCACTATAGGGGTTCCTGATCTGCCGGCCGGCCGGCATTTGGCCGGTGGGGGGAACCCCGCCCCAGAAGTCGTCCGGTGAGGACGACCTCCCCCGTGTAATGACGTCACCCGGAGGTGACGTCATCACGTTGGGGGCGTTGCCCTGGCAACGCCCCCAACGTGATGATGTTACCTCCGGGTGACGTCATTATGTCGCTGTGGCGCGCACGCGCCAGAAGAGCTCCCGGGGGGAGAACAACTCCCCCCCCACCGGTAAGTCGCCGGCACTTGGCAGCCCTAGTCCTGAAAGCCAAAGATCAGATGGGCTCAAGCTTATTTATCCACTAACTTTACACAACATGAGCCAATTTATTGGGGGATCTCAGCCTTTTGGGGCCCCAAGGCAATTTGTTCCCTGTCTTCACAACCCTGGTTCCATCACCTAAGGACTCTTCTCTGAAACATGTGTAAATCCTATAGACATTGCACATGGAGGGGCATTAGCCAGGAACTGAAATGCCTAGTTAACTCACACACATATTTTGCCAGGATGTCAACCATCATACAGTGATCTTTTTGCTGAGGGGTGGGATTAGAACCAAGGATAAGACCAAGAATATACACAGTACTGAGAAATCATAGGTATTATATTTGCATTAGAAGCTGAAATTTCACAACTCTCTCAAATATGCAATAATATGGCCTAATTACTGTTTTGCTGTAACTTTGATTTGTGTAAGTACGTACTGCACCAAATTCAGTGTGTAGCCACCAGCTGTCTAAAATAAAGAGCAACTTTAATTCTACAAATGAGGCACCAACAATGAATTGTTGAAGTGAGATAATTTGTCACACATGCAGACCTTTGATAAATATTCCAGCACCATTCCTTTCCTTAAATAAATGCCAGTGGCAGTAC
Source organism: Lepidodactylus listeri (assembly GCA_029233225.1). NCBI lineage: Eukaryota > Metazoa > Chordata > Lepidosauria > Squamata > Gekkonidae > Lepidodactylus > Lepidodactylus listeri. The sequence continues at coordinate 104,082,071 of JARCFY010000008.1, forward strand.
CACATATGCTGCCACAATATTCTGCAAATATTGAACACTGCCAACCGAGATTGCCCTAAGCAGAATATCCAAAAGGGAAGGCATCAAATCAGCATAATTCTCTTTAATTATTTTCCTACATCTCTTAAAATAACTGGTTTAGGAAAGGGGTGTGTGTGAATTATAATTATCCTGCTCTGATACACCCATCCTATCCTTCCTTTTCATATAAGTAGAAAATAAAACGCTTTTGTGTTTTGCTGTTTTAGAAATTAACAGTTTTAAGGGGGGGGACTACCACTTCTTATTATATATTCCACATTTAATTGTCAAGGGTTTTTTCCACACTGGCTTAAAAACCCACTTACATTACCCGATGTAAATATGCTTTTTTCTCATGTTCACACAACTTTGGAAACGTCCCACCGTTTCATCCCTTCTCTGTTTTTTCCTTGCTCCTTAAAAAACCTGGTTTCTTCCACACTTTTTTTTGGGGGGGAAGTAAAATTTATTCACAAGAAAGCCTAAGCTGGGAATCTGAACAAAGTTTTTTGCATTGGTGTTCTGAGGCTAGCCGCCCACTGAAGCCCACCTTGAAGGGGTGGTTTTTGGTGGTTTTTTAAATTTTAATTTGCATGCCAGCGTTTCAACATTTCAGCACCATTTCATTTCATTTATTTGTTTTGGCTTACATGACCAAAGGTCTCAATCACATGATTTATTTATTTATGTATTTATTTATTTATTTGAATTTATATCCTGCCTAGCCAGCACAAAGCTGCTCTAGGCGGCTCACAACATTAAAATCAGTATACAAAATTCAGTTAATAATTTAATAGTAAAACCAATAAACCCACTTATTTATTTGTTTCGGCTTACATGACCAAAGGTCTCAATCACATGTTTTGATTTATTTATTTATTTATTTATTTATTTGTTTGTTTGTTTGAATTTATATCCTGCCTAGCCAGCACAAAGCGGCTCTAGGCGGCTCACAACATTAAAATCAGTATACAAAATTCAGTTAATAATTTAACAGTAAAACCAATAAACCCACTTATTTATTTGTTTCGGCTTACATGACCAAAGGTCTCAATCACATGTTTTGATTTATTTATTTATTTATTTATTTATTTATTTATTTATTTGAATTTATATCCTGCCTAGCCAGCACAAAGCTGCTCTAGGCAGCTCACAACATTAAAATCAGTATACAAAATTCAGTTAATAATTTAACAGTAAAACCAATAAACCCACTTATTTATTTGTTTCGGCTTACATGACCAAAGGTCTCAATCACATGTTTTGTTTTGTTTTGTTTTGTTTTGTTTATTTATTTATTTATTTGAATTTATATCCTGCCTAGCCAGCACAAAGCGGCTCTAGGCGGCTCACAACATTAAAATCAGTATACAAAATTCAGTTAACAATTTAACAGTAAAACCAATAAACCCACTAAAATGGTGGCAATTTACATAAATGTACATAAAATACAGTTTATGTTTAAACATTATAACAACGTTAAAACAGTGAACTTCTCCAAATCGGTAGGATATAATCAGTATAAAACATTCCAAACATATTGTTTAAAATAGTTCAGATAAATAAATGTAAGCTTTTCAATGGTATCCACTACTCATGCTTCAGTGCTATTACAGTTGCTAAATACCTTGCTATGTAGCAGTGATTGCCGGGTTAGTATCTGTCAGCAAATAAGAAATCACCCATGACCCAAGTGGAAGATGATATTTTGTTAAAATAAGTAGTATCCAATAAGACCTAGGAGCTGTCCAGTGGGAACAAAACAGAAGGAGGTGTGTCAGCATCTCAATCTCACCGGATGTGCAGGTGCAAACTGTATCTGAATGGGCAGGGCCAGGTGGGGCTTTTGCCCAGCAGGGCTTCTGATTGGATGTGCAGTTTTAGGAAATTGCTTCAGCAGGAGTTGCCAGTGCAGCATGAGAGTCTCCACTGTATGACTGAAAATGAGCTGTGTGTATGCAAGAACATATTTTTAAAAAAAACGTGTTCCTTTTAAAAGGCATCCTGTTAAACAGAGCTTCTGCTTGAAATGCTGAAGAGTTACTGTTAGAGGTATGCATAACCTCACTCTGTGAGATTTTGTGGTTGTCTACACCTCTTGTGGCAACCATTTTGGGGATGTTCCCGCCTCTTGTGGCAACCATTTTGTGGTCGTCTCCACCTCTCATGGAAGCCACTTTTAGCTGTACCCAGCATCCAATGTCAGAATTGCAAAGGTGCCCACAGGCTCAAAAAGGTTGGGGATCCCTGCTCTAGACACTGAGCTTTATGTGAAGCAGGCTCACAATTACAGTTACTTACAACTAAAGACTGTACCTTTGTGAAACATGCATTGTCACTAAAAAAAAAAAAAAGGTAACAAGTGAAACACAGAAGAATGAATCTGTTATCTCGACTCTCTTGACAAGTTCTGGTTTCTCAGGCACTACAAACCAATGCTAATGGACACTTGGCCAGTGGCTGGGCCTATTTTCCCACCAGACCAAACAGATGCTGCAACCTGTGTGTCATTCACACAGACTTATTTAGCATGATTCCGCACAATTAAGCAGGAGGATTTACAGTGGCATCGAAATAGGATGGTGTACTTGTGACAAATATTTCAGACAGCTGATGTCTCCTCTATTTTTTCTGTCTGTGCTTGAGGGAACATAACGCAGCTGACTCACTTTCAAGAATTGTGTCCTTTAACACTACCAGATCTAGAAAGAGAAAGTACGGCACGAACATGAAATTTTACAGTACTAGGAATGGGAGCTCCATATGTGTACAGGGCTCTGAAACGGTGGGAAAACGGGAAGAATGTTTTCATTGCCTAACAATCTCAGTGTCTTCCTTACCTATGAATGACCACATGATTGCATAAAAATACTACTAGGACCAACAGTGCCCATATTTGTGGGGTATGTGGCAAACCTTGGCTACACAGGCTTAACTGCCGTTCAGTTTCTCAAAATAATCACATTTTATTTGTAAAAGGTGTGCCACTTGACTCTAAATTTGTTCTGTTGTCCAATAAAGTTGTTTCCCACCTATTAAAGAAACTTGGCTCTAAAATCTGCCAGGTAACTACCTAAAAACCATGAAGATCACATAGTCAAATATTTCTCAAGCACAGCAATAATTATTTAGATAACTTGGGGGAGGGGAGCCTCCTGGAGATACCTATCCGATACAATAATCACACAATGACATTAATAACGACATTATTTTATCAGTTATCTAAACTGCATGTTACATTTTTCATATCCTTACCAGCTTTTTCATTGACGAAAAGCATCATGATGTTCATATATTGTGAAGGAAAGTAATCCAATGCAGCTGCGAATACAATTAAAACCTAAATCCAACCAATTTCTCTCCCGAGGCAAGAGCTGAAATGCAATCAATAATGGCACAGAAAAATCCCACAGGAGACATGGCCTGAAGATTAATTTTCCATCTATTCAAACCCAGCCTTCACTTATTGAATCACACTGTTACCTACCACCGTCAGCAAATATCTCTCTCGCTTCCATGAAATAAATCTCCAAACCAATTTGTTCCTGCCTTGGTTAGCAGCTACCATCCATTTCCTTTTTTTATTTCACAATGTAAGGCGCTATCTAAAAAGAAAGATGGTCCTTAATTCATTTAATTTGAAGAAGGATGGAGTACAGCTGAAAAACTAGCCTACCGAAGGAGGTCTATTTTCACAGCAGCTGTGGACAGATAAACTCATTGTGGGTCTAATGTAAGTTCCTCATTCCCCACTGAATCAAACCCAGTAATCAAATAAGGGATTGTGAGTTCCTTTTTCACTGCAAACTCTTCCTCTCTCATAAAGTTCTATAACCACGTAAGCTAGACCAGTGCCCATTAGGGTTGTGAGACATCCCCCAATGTTTTCCTCCTATAGATATTTCCATGTCCCTATACTCTGACATTTTGTGTTCGGTACAGACTTCATTAGTATGGGATTTTCTCAGTTCTCCAGCAGTTGCTTTTCTAAGATTTTGCAGTGTTCCCCTTTAAAAATCAAAGACAGCTAGTTTTTCTTAATCCTTCTAGACTAAATAATGCTTTTCATAGTTTTCCCACTTGAAATGAAGACCAGCTACTGACTGTACATCCACTTAGTATAACACAGCCTTCATCTGTTCTTATTCCCAGGGCTGTTTTTGGGCAGGAACGTACAGGAACGGAGTTCTGGCTGGCTCCTGAGTTGGCCACACCCAGCAGGAACTTATTAGCATAATAGGCCACACCCATCAGCAAAAACTCATTAGGATTGACTACATGAGGGGTATGTGGCCTAACATGAAAATTAATTCCTGCTACAAAAAAAGCCTTGGGTTTTGACAACAAACAAGGTAAACTTAATGAGAAGCAAAAGGTGGGTGAGGCTGGATGACCACTCTTCTGGTAACATGGGGGTGTGGCCTAATATGCTAATAAGCTGTGCTGTCAGTGGTGTGGCCTAATATGCTAATGAGTTTCTGCTGTTGGGTGTGGCCTATTATGCTAATGAGTTCCTGCCGGGCTTTTTCTACAAAAAAAGCCTTGCTTATTCCAAGTAAAGAAGGGATTGCTTCCCATCACAGGTTTGATTGTTGCATGTTACCTCAAGCAATATATTCTATGATCTTTCAAATCAGCTGAGGGGGTTTTTTTGCGGGGGGAGGGAGGCCCCATAAGTATACAATAATATATCATTTGATTTGGGATAATTCAGCAGAAACTGCAATTTGAGTTTTTGAAAGTCAAATTCTAAGATATTTGTTCTATCTCTAGTGTGGGGCAAAGCCAGAAGAATCCTGAACTAGATCTTGGGGCTTAACCTCAAAACCAGGATTTTTCTTAAGTCTTCTGAATGGCTTGCATATTAATACATTTTCCAGGATTTCCAGTTTTGGCGACCCGAATGGCTGATGCATCCCTTCAGTGCTCTGAGGGACGGGTTCCGTGACCCGGCAGCAGGGAGGAGGCTCAGACGATTTACCCCCTGGAGCTCTTGTAGGGGGCTCCAAGCCATGGAGCTTGAGGGGTGCCTCTCCCAAGGCTGACTGCCAAGGGATCGAGGCTCCTCTTTGCTCTGAAGGTCCCACCACCAGAGATCCAGCAATGGCGCAAGGGACGCACACCAGGACAAGCGAGCAGCTGGTCAAGCAGTTTCCCTTACCCGAGCGGAATACCTCCGACAAAGCATGAGTTGTGATGAATCGGAAATGAGGTGCATCGGGGTGGGGGCCCATGGGGTGCATGGGGTGGGGGGCCCACCCCATGAAAAAAGAAAAGAGAAAATCTCTTTAAAATCAACCGTTAACTAAGGGGACTGAAAGCAAAGCACCTTTCGACCAAAGTAGAGTGGAACTAAGTGAAAATTACCCATCTTTGCAGGTCACAGAACTTTTTGAAACTTTTGCTAAAAAGTAAGCAATTACACAGATGGCTGGGAGAAAAATGGCCCTGAAAACAAAAGCTCCTACAGGAAATGCCAGCCCAGCTGCTCCAATCATGAAACCAGAAGCAGCTACAGACTTTCCCAATATGCTGGCAGTGGCACTGCACCCTCTGCTGGACCAGATGACTTCATTGAATAACAAATTTGAAACACTACAAAAACAGCTAAAAGAAACAAAGACCAGAACAGAGCAAACAGGAGAATCACTTAAGAAGGTTGATGCCAAGACAACTAAACTTAAAAAATGACTGGTGACTTGCAAAAAACACTCAGATGAATATCAACTATTGCAAATGGAATGGAAATGGAAAAAATCAACTTATGTACTGAGATTACAAGGTGTCCCAGATCATGACAGAGAGAATCTTAAAAAAACAAAAAACAAACTTTAAGCGATGCCTTGGGGCCGGTTGCAGATTTAAAAGCGGATTTTCTACAAAGAGAAATGGAGATGGTCTATGGAACCTATCCAGAATATATCAAGAAAAATAATCTGCCTGGTGAAGTCTTTGTGAAATTCTCCAAAAGATACATCAGAGACCAGGTACTTAAAGTGGCTAATGGGACTACTCTAAGAATCGAGGACAAGGAAATAAAAGTTTTAAAGGTCATTCCATTTGAGATTAGAAAGAGGAGGAGACAAGACAAAAGCCTCATCATATTTCTACAAAAAAATTCCACATCCTACAGATGGCTTATACCAGAAGGCTTTACCTTCAAATACAAGGATAAGAAAACTAGAATAGACTCTGTTGCAAAAGCCAAAGCATTTTTGGAGCAACTACAGGAAACTGAGAAGACGGAAGTCCCAGCAGAGAACGACAGTGCAACAGACCATAGCGACACGGGAAGCTGAAAAGACTCCTCATCTGAAGAATCCAATGGAGAAGAATCAGAATCTGAAATTGGGGCGGCTGCCCCGAAAACTCCCAAGACCAGATGAGGATATGATCTCAGAAATAAGAAAGACTAATTTTAAGCTAGATATTTCTATGTCTTGACCTTTAGTAAATGAAACTGAACTCTTGGACCCTTTCTTTGGTTAAAATACCTGCTTTACCACAATATTAATACAGTATAAGGTTTGCTTCATTGTATTTAGGCTAAAGTAAATGAAACAATAGCTTAAGCAAATGTTTACGTATATGACCATGCTACTTGGGGTTTTAGTGGTTTTCTTTCTTTTTTTCTCCCATAAATGTTAGTATCCCCTCCTTTTTGATTTCTGTAGTTTTTAGAATAAAAGCAATAAAAATTATATAAAAAACACATTTTCCAAATCAGCAAATTAAACTTGCAGTCATGAGCTCTTATCTGACCTGGATGGCCAGCTTGATCTCATCAGATCTTGGAAGCTAAGCAGGGCCAGCCATGGTCAGTGGGTGGGCAACTACTAAGGAAAACAGGGGTGTTATGCAGAGGAAGGCAATGACAAGCCACCTCTGCTCATCTCTTGACTTGAAAACATCATAAGGTTTTCATGGGATCATCATAGGATCATCCAATGTTCCCTCTAAGCTATGTCACCTTGTGGGCAGAAATTCTACTTTGTGAGCTGAAAGATCTACTAGCCTTAAAGTTGTGAGTGGGCCTACCCATCTAAGTATGCTGACAATATATATTTAACTTGCATTAAAAATTGAAGAAATTTTTAACCAGGCTTTGTCCACTTTAATTACAAGCTGAAAGTACTCCAGAATGTACTGTATTACTCACACTCTGTGTAAACTATATGTGGCATCCCCAAATTTGGACATGTTGGCATATGTAGTGCAGACCTTCCTGTAGAACCCTTGAAACACGAGATCCAAACCCTCCTACAAAAATGCATTTTTTAATTTTACCCTGTAAATTTTGGTTTTGCACTCTCAAACTCTTATTCAGTAATTTTAATCTTCCATCCCCCCTTTCTGTTTTGTTCTAAAAATGAAGGGAGGGAGGGAGGGATAGAGGGAAGGAGGATGAAGGGGGGAGAGAGAGGGGGAGGGAGGGAGGAAGAAGGGGACAGAAAGGGATGGAGGGAGGGAGGGAAAAGGAGAGACGTGGAAAGAAAGCAAATAGATGGGGAAAGAGGAGCAAAATAAAGGAAGAAAGAAAAAACAAAGAAAAAGACCCTCCCATACACAACCCTCCCCCTGGTGGCAGGAGTCAAAAGGAGAATCACAGCCAACCACAACCACCCCAGGAGCCCACCCGCCATCTTATTAGCCCAGCTCCACACCCCTACCTCCACCAGCAAGGGGAGAAGGGCCACCCATAACCACCATCTCAGGAACCTGCCCGCCAGCTCCGCAAGCCCCCTCCCCCAAGAGGCCCCAGGAGAGACTCATCTTTAACTTTAAATATGTTTTCCAAGTTCCACAGCCCAAAATTTTGGGTTGGTGGGGCATGGGGAATTTTGTGGGACAGCAGGGAAGGAGGGAGGGGGCCATGTTCTCCTGTCAATCAGCTGGAGGGCCTGTTTAATGTCACAGGAGGGGAGGGAGGAGGAGAGGGGCAGCATCTGTTGTGGGGTATGTCTTCCATTTGCGGGGGTGGAGCCCCAAAATGTTCCACTGTAACTACAGCCTGCATAGCAGAGGGGGCCGGGGGGGTGTTGGAGAAAGCAGTTAAAGTTAAATGAATTCTCCAACCCCCCTGCCCTTGCTGCCCTGTGGGCTGGCTTGGCTTGGAGAAGGCATTTGTCTCTTTAAATCCCTTCTTCAAGCCAAGCCAGCCTGCATGGTGGTGGAAGCAGGGGGTGCCTGGAGGACGCATTTAACATTAACGCTGAATGCATTCTTCAAGCTTCCCCTGATCCTGCTGCCACACGGATAGGCTTAGCAAAGGGATTTAAAGAGAAAACTGCTGCCAGGGAGGGGGGAGGAAGAACAGGTACACCTGGGCCCCTGCCTGCCTGACCCCCCCAAAGCCGCAATCGCCCCCCAACAATGCCAGCCATAGAGGGAAGGAAATCAAAGGGGTGACTCATCTCCAATGGTGCGGGCCACGCAGCAGGCGGCATCTCCTTGAAACCTCTTGGGCTGCGTCTGCAACAACTGTCCTTTATAGGGACCACAGGGTCCCGGCTGAGGGGGAATGCGGCCAACACAGCTTAGGCATCTCCTACCTCTGCACTGGGGGTAGAAAGCTCTGTGATGGAAGGGGGGAATCAGTGTGCCAGCACACCCTAGAGGGAACCCTGGTCACTATGAGTCAGTTGCAACTCAATGGCACTTTATCTTACCTTAAATATGCTGTGCATTGGCCACAGCCTGAGTTAGCAGCCACTGATCCTGTTTACCTCAAAACGTTTGACAAATGCTTGTTTCTAAAGTATTTCCACTACTAACGTAAGGGCAGTAAGAAACATACATTGCATTCACTTCTTATAATTATACATAACAAGAGGCGGGACCCACGGGATCCACAGGGGGGAGAGAAGGCTTGCTCCAGTGTGGCCCGTGGCTCTGTGCTGCATGGGCCTTGCCATCCCTTCTCCTCCCGCCAACTCTCCCCTCCGCCCCCACCAGCCCGCCCATGACAGCGAGGCCCAGTTGCTTCCAGCCAGGCCTCTCCAGCTCGCCCCCAGCTCCCCCCCATGACGGTGAAGCCCGGCAAGGGCTTCCCCACCCACTGCTGCCACCATTAGCAGCCACAGGACAGGTAAATTCATTCCCTGTGCATGCGCAGGGAGCACTTTTTTACTTTGGGGGGGGGATTTAAATATCCTCCAAAAGTTTTTTTTTTTTTTTACTTTTGGGATTTTTCTGCACATTGGGGGAGTGCCCCCCATGTGTAGAAAACTCTCCCTGTCCCCCAAGTGCCCCCCTGCACAGATTTAGATATCCGCACGGGGGTGGGCCACTTGGGAATTAGATATATAGATGCTTTTGATTCGCTCTATTCTAACAGCATGAAAGCAGATAACAAATAGCCCATTCCATCCCTGATTTCTGATAAAAAAATTTTGATGGCTCAGAATCTAAAAAAATTGGTAATAGGATATCACCAACTTATTCACCTTTCAACACTACTACGCTACCTCCAACACTTATTAGAACTTCACTTACAGACAGGGCTATTTTGGGGCAGGAACGCACAGGAATGGGGTTCCGGCTGGCTTCCAAGTTGGCCATGCCTACAGCCCCCGCCCCCAGGTTCCCCAGGTTCCTCAAGCCTCAGGGTGCCTGGGGAAGCCAAGCCGATCCAGGGAGGGAAGGCAGTTTAAACTGCCTACCCCCCCTTGGGCTCCACAGGCGCCCTGCAGCTGCAGAGCACCTGGGAGAAGTCAATCCAGAAACTGCTTTCCTTTCCTCGGGTTCCCCATGTGCCCCACAAGCCATTGGGCACCTGGGGAAGCCAATCCTGGGAGGAAGCTGCGCTGTCAGGGGTGTGGCCTAATATGTGAATGGGTTTCTGCTGTTGGGTGTGGCCTATTATGCTAATGAGTTCCTGCTGGGCTTTTTCTACAAAAAAGGCCTGCTTACAGATATGCTGTATTTATTTGGCTGTAAGGTAGCACTAAGGTATAATTTCAAAATCGCTTTCTCTTTTAAATTTAACAGTGTGCAGGTGGAACTGAGGACAAAGGGGGAACATGTTTCACAAGAAGCTTATCCCGCTTGTCCTACATTTCTTTCTAATGGTTACACGGTCAGGTGTGGAACTAATACGAAAAGTGCCTTCTAGAGACCTCGGCAAAAAAAACCCACTTTAGTTCAGCATTATCAAAATTAGTATGAGCCAGCACATTTCAAAAACTAGATTCATCTACATTCAATTATGATACCTGTGTCTCTGTTAAGGAAGTTGGTGCATCTTTTGTCTAAAAAGAAAGCCACACTGGGAACAATGCACAATTACTCTAAATCCTCACCAATTTTTGATGGTCATTTTCATCAAGAGAAGTCTTCAGGATAAAAAGCTCATAGACCGCAAGAACGGTATTCAGATATCTAACACTCCTGCTGTTTTGCCTTAGACCTAAGTGTGCACTCCCTCACTAACTACTATTGCTCAGTGGTCCCACGCTGTAGCTTTTTGTAGGACATGTTCAAGCCAAACCACATTACAGTTATAATCCCATTTCCCCAAAAAACTCAGTTGACACCAGGCAATGAATTGTTACCCTCTGGTATTTATGCAGAAAATAAAGGCAATAAGAGCAGGTGAGATGGAGATGGTAGGTAATTCCTGAAAGGCTCCTCAGTTGCTCCCTGAGTAAAGACACAAAGCATGGATGCCACTACAACTCTAGTAGAAAGCAAGGGTTTAGACTGGAAGATGGTAAAGGAAAAAGAAATTCTAAAATTGAAGGCAAGTTTAACAAGATGTTAGGGTATATGAATGGAGCCAGATGGAAAAAGGGCTCTTCAGATCTTTACTGGATCAGTAAAATATTGCATAAAAGTTTTTGAACAGTTTAACAAGTTAAAAAATAGATATCCAGGGGAACCTTCTGCAAAAGTCCCCCAAATTCTAGTTTGAAACATTTTTTAAAAAAATGCCTAGTGAAAACCAGGACTACTCAAGCAAATTAACAAACTTTTTGTACAAGAAAATGCATTTAATGGTATGGTAGTAAGTGAAATTGTAAGACTAGCACAACGTGCAGGATTAGATTCTTAATAACAGAGCTGCTACAAGTAAGCCATTTGCTGAGAGATTATTTGAAAATGCAAGAGTAGAGCTGACCTTTCACAGCTTCATGGGGCAAAAATTATTTCCATGTTGAAACCATGGAATACTTAATATTCATTACAAGTCTGGGAAGACATGGCGTGGATACAGAATTACTGTCTGAGTGGCCTTGAATAATAATAATAATAAATAATGCATAATCAAGATTTGGCTTTTGGGTGAACGTAATATTGACAGCTTGTCTGCAGATTTATATATGGCAGTACAGGGTATAATGAGATATAGCAATAATGTAGGACAAGTTTAGAACCAACTAACCAACTCTTTCAGCAACAGAATGAATGTTAGGACTTTAAAAAGTTAATTAAATGTCAGGAAATGGATACTCAAGAGAACACACTAGGCTCTGGTTCCCATATTCAGCACCTTCACTTGGTCAAGTTCACTTAGTGCAGGGGTGGGCAAATTGTGGCCCGGGGGCCACATGCGACCTGCCACAGAGTTTTTTGCGGCCCGCCAAGACAGTCGGCCACGTGGTTTCTCAACAAGCAATCTCCTGATTTCAAAAAAACTGTAGAAAAGTGTGATAGGGTACATTTTTCTCATTAAACTGATTCTAAAATTAAATGTGCTTGCAGCTATAGATGATATAAAATTAGCACAATAAATAAATTGAATAAAACTACCACTATTTTATTTAATTTATATTTATTGATTTTTATGATACAATTTATACTTTTTCTGAAATGCAAAGTTAACTAATGAATGCAATCATTTTAAAAGGTGCGGCCCTCTGCTAACCTCCGCTCCCACGAAGTGGCCCCCGAGCCAAAACAATTGCCCACCCCTGACTTAGTGTATAATGCTAACATAAAACTGTTGTTGGATAGAGAGCTCATTCACATTGCAAATCTTTTCCCCCCACTTTTTAAATTCTGCATTACAAAGACAGAAAGAGGCTCACAGGACAAGCCTTCCTATGAGGATGCTTAGGGATGACCCCTGGGCCAAGATCCAGACGTCCGGATGAAGGCGTATTCTTTATATTTAATCAGGAAAAACTTGGCAAAAGTACCACAGCTAATTGTCTCTTCCTGGGACAATGAAAGCTCAGATTTTGGCATCAGCATACCCTGAGGCAGGCCAGCTGCCAAGGCTCGGGGTTTCTGGCAGGGCCCACTGCTGTCAATGCCTCTTGCACACACACTTGCTAGCACTCCACTACCCCTACTCCCGGATGCATGCACTGCCTAGTGTTACTGGAGAAAGGGCTGCCGGAAGCTGTGCACAAAGGCAAGGGAGACAAAGAAATTAGTTCTCCCAGGCTTTGAGTTTATATTGAAATCATATACTTAACAGCAGGGGTCCTTTTGTAGAAAAAGAGCTGCAGGAGCTCATTAGCATAACTCATTAGCATATGCCACGTCCCTTGACATCACTGGAAGTGTGTCAGAAAGGGAATGTCAGTTTCAGCCCCTTTTTGTGCATATTTTTGGTACTATTTATATTTATATTAATGAGTACAAATGCCTTGCTGAAACGTTTCCCTGTTTGTAAAATAATACTAACAGAACATGGTCCTTTTAAGGTAGACTCTAGGAGGGTAGTGCAGCTGCTTTCTCATTAGCTGATTAGCTGTTTGTTCCTGATAAATTTTGGTAGCAGTATTCACTCACTCTCTGACAAGAGAGATTGCGAGGGCACGTTGACATTAAGAGTTTTATTGCTTAGACTGGAGAAAATACTTGATCTTAACTGTCAGTCTGGTGAGTTTTTTCATGTAAATACATAATTGGTATACTATTTATATTAATGTATGATCATTTTTACACATTTTCATGAAGTATGAGAAAGTATTGGTGACGCTAAATAGCTTGTGATTTTTTCTAGATATTCTGCCAGTTTCCTTCACTGAAGAAAGGATCTAACCGCTGAAATGTGGGAGTCAATCGGAAGCCATGTCTTGTTTGTACTTTGGACACTGTGCAGATTTTGTTTGCGCTTTGGAAACTGTGCCAATTGTGATTAATCTGACCCTAAAATATTGTTCTTGGACTTTTTCCCTTGTAAGGGTTTTTGGATGTTTCACTGACCCTGGATTAATTATCATATGTTTATATTGATTATCATATTTAGAGCCCCCAAAAGTCCCACCATAGCTTTAGCCCTGTTGGTACACAAGACACCTGAAGCCCTGCACCTTTGGCTCTATGAGACCCAGCCATCCCAGGTGGGCCTCTGTTATTTGCTCTCCTACATTTAAATCCCTATGTTGGTCATCTCCTTCCCCTATGTTGGTCGTCTCCTTCCTTGTCTCCAGGGGTCTGTTGAAGCAGGAGCGCACAGGAGCGCAGCTCCGGGAGTGAGGAGCCCAGGGGGTGGGCACATGACCAAGCCCTGCCCCTCCTCAGCTTCCCCGAGCAGTGCAGAGGAGCAGCACCCCAGGGAAAGCCCTGCTAGGGTCTTTATTGTTTTTAATGTTTTGTTTTAATATTGATAATTTTATCATTGTTCCTTTTATGACTGTGTGCTGCTTTTCCAGAGACTTGCTCAAGGTGGCATATAAGTTTTCTAAGTATACCATTTTTTATCTGGGCATATGGCACATAAGTACTGGAGAAATTTCACCAACCCTTCAGCAGCTTCCACCTTATCAGTTTGGTGTAGTGGTCAGGAGTTGGACTCTAATCTGGGAGAATCGGGTTTGATTCCCCACTCCTCCGCATGCAGCTGCTGGTGTGACCTTGGGCCAGTCACAAATTCTCTCAGAGCTGTTCTCTCATGAGCAGTTCTCAAAAGACCTCTCTCAGCCCCACCTACCTCACAGGGTGTCTTGTTGTGGGGAGGGGAAGGGAAAGGGATGGGTGGGGCACATGTCCTGGGTATCTCAAGTCTACTTGAAACCTGGTGGTTTCAAGGGAGCAGGAAGAGAATGAGGGTGTGTTCTTTACACTTATTTTTATTGCACAAAGTATTGGATGGGGAAGGGAATGGAGGAAGAGCAGGTCAGTCTCACTCACCTGTGGAGTGGAGCCTGAGGGGTGGGTGTTGCCTTCTGACACACTTCCGGTATGTTAGGGGGTGTGGCATATGCAAATGAGTTATGCTAATGAGTTATGCTAATGAGCTCCTGCACCTCTTTTTCTACGAAATGACCCCTGCTCGTCTCCTTCCCCAGTTTAAAGCTTTCTTGCTGAATCTCCCCAGGTTTCTGCCAAACACATTCTTCCCTGACCTTGACATGTGAAGTTGTGCGCAGAATTGTGTCAGCTGGGCTGGGAGGAGATGAGATAGAACTGCTGGTGAGGTGAGTGTTTTGCTTTTCCTAAACTGCTGGGGAGCATTAACTGAGGTTGCTGTGTGAGATAACAGTGAGTGAGGGGGAGTGTTGCCCTGCAAGGCACCTATTGAGCTCTTATGGAGTTATGATCCATAAGCGTTAAAGTGGACTGTGCAAGTAGTGTGCAAAAAGGGACTGAACTGTGTGGTAACCAAATACAATGCCAGCTGTAGACACACGCCAGCAAAGGGAAAAACTTTTCTCCTGAGATGATGTGCCAGTGTTTCCTGAGGTTACCTGCCCTCTTACCCATAGTAAGATGGACCAGCTCCCTAGCCACATGAAGCACCCAAAAGCTAACAACCGTTGCTGTTTAAACTAATGCCATGCCAAGGCAATAATACCAGAGATTTGGAATCCAAACTCTATGAGGAAGGCCTTCCTTGTCACACAGGCAACCTTCCCCTTGCCCCCAGCATCGTCTAACAAAGGACTTCCCATTCATAAGTTAATGAAGCAACTGACAGGGACCAGATCTACGGTCCATAACAATGGACTCTGGCTGCATGAGTCATAATCCTCTCAGGCATCACTGCAAACAGAGTAACTAGAGTTCAATATTGCCCAATTCCTTAGCCCCATCCCCCAGAAACCAGTTTCAGGTAGCATGCTTTGTGGATGGACTAGAAGGGGGACATGCTAGGGAATGTGGCCAGCAAAGCCCACCTCCAAAGCCACTTTATAAAGATACATGGCCATGTGCTCTCTCTCTCTCTCCTGACCTCTAGCCTTACCCTACCCCCACGACTCTTGGTTTGTGCAGCCAAAGTCTCCACGTGTTCTGCTAGTTCAGTACACAATCCCTGCCCCCCATAGTCTCCCTCATTTTTTTCCTTTGGATCGCTTCATCACTCCAAGGACAGGTATATATTACCCTTCAATGAAATCATCCTAATGCAAATGTTGCTATCCATTTCTCTCTAAGTTTCCTAGATCTGTGTACTTGTGAGTGTGTTTGAGTTATTGTATGCTTGTGAAGAGTCATCAGTAAAGATATCATTTCATTCTGAAGTTGGTCTCTGCATCTATTTCTGGTGCTTCTGGAAGAAGCGGGACCCCTGTATACATAGGTGATCACTCCCATATTTGCCTACTGCCATTTTATAATATCTCAATTCCCCAATATTACTAATAACTCGAGGCAATCTGGCTAACAGGAGTGAGTGCTTGGAGGGTGCCGGAGAGGGGTTTCTCATTGCTTCTGTATTTTTGTCCGGTTTGTTGCTGAGAGAGAGGAGGGCCTGTTTTCCTGGGGTTGGTTGCTGGCCCCATCCTCTGCTGTTGCTCTGGCTGTGGAGAGGTTGGGGCTTTGAGCCTTTGAACTGCAAGGGTCCTCCTTGTCAGATGCATGAGCCTTTGGCACGAACCAAAGGGTGAGAGCTAAAGGGCTCTTAGCCTGGGGATTGGGCCTAGGGATCCCATAAGAAGTTAAGAAAATTTTATATTTTGGGCTCAAGTAGCCATTTGATAAGTTGTCTAAGTTTCAGGGTACGACAACACACCAAGGTATTTCTAGGTGAAAGAATCAACTTGGGGAAGTGGTAATGAATGCTCACAGATCATTTCCAGTCACCTGTGGTGAGGACAAGATGGGCTACACTTGTCAGAAGTTGACAGGACTCTTAGACAAGAAGAGAAGAGACTGGATTTATACCCCGCCCTTCACTCAGAGTCTCAGAGCGGCTTACAAACTCCTTCCCTTCCCCTCCCCACAACAGATACCCTGTGAGGTAGGTGGGGCTGAGAGCTCTTTCAAAAACAGCCCTGACAGAATTATGGCTTGCCCAAGGTCATTCAGCAGATCACCCTCTGAGGGACTCAACACACTAGTGGGTGCCATGACGAGACCCTCTCCCCTAGCGCCATCCTCTGTCCCCACCCTTGGAAAAATGAACACAGCCATTGAAGGACTGTTCCACTTAATCCAATTGTGGCGAGCTGGTGGGTAAACAGATCACGGTCAACCATGACAAACCACCACTGAATGATCTAACAGCAACAGCAGCGCAGGCCCACTTCGATCCCATTGTCTACGGAGATTGTCTCTAAGAGTGACCAGCACCATCTCCATCCCATGGCCAGGATGGAAGCCAGACTGGAATGGGTCCAAGGCCGATGTGTTCTCCAGGAAAGCCTGTAGTTGTTCTGTCGCTGTCCACTCAACCACATTACCCAAGAACTGAACGTTTGAAAGTGGCTGGCCAGATCAGAAGGATATGGCAACTTTTTTTCCCAACAGTGGCTCCACCACTGCCTCATTCAGCATTCCCAGTAATCCACACGAGCCCAGGGACAGATTAATTATGTCTGCCAGTGAAGTTTGTACCCTCTTCACACTGGCTTTACCCAGCCAGGAAGAGCACAGGTCATTGGCGCTCAGTGGTGCATAAGCTATTGTGCTGACATGCTTATTGTTAGCTTCTCTAGACACACAGAAGGCAGTTTAGATAATCAGACACAGTATCATGTTCTGGGCAGGCGACTATTCGGCTTTCTCCAAGTGGGATCCCAACTTGGGCCTCCGTGACCATCACCTGGTTAGGACACAGAGAGGTGAAGTGGCTTTCTCTTCTTTCCACTGTACCAAATGAGGTTTTCTGTCATAGTCTGCCTTACAACGTCATCATTTAGCTGGGGGAGAATGATCTCCCTGCCCAAAAAGGAGTTGTCTTATCATTTACCATCACTGCTGGTCTCCAGACACTGCATCAAAGACTCCCTGGAACTATGTTGCTGTGGTCTCGTTTGCTTTAATGTAGGGAAAGGAGGAGGGCACTCTCAATGGGAAAAAAACGGACTTGTCCAGGAGGAAGGCTTGCAAGGCTGCATCACAATTTATTAAGACTCTGGGTGGGGTGATGATAAGTGTCCCCAGACATTTTTTTAAGGCAATCTACTCTATTTTGGTCTGATGGCATACAAGTCTCAGAGTGGGGCAGGGATACCTGGTTGCATGGAATGCAGGGCGCTTTGCTGTGCTGGCTGCAGATTTAGGAGTGTTGGCAAGAGCTGGGCACAAGGATCCCCCATTCTTTGGTGAGTTGGGCATTGGGACTGATCCTTGGGGAGAGGACAAGACTGCGTGCCTGCCTCCTCCATTTTGAGTGCTCCCTTACGGGAACTTGGGGGTGGAACCACTCAGCCACATGCCTAGGTATGGGTCTGTCATTTGGCTTCCACCACCAGGTATAAAAAACAGTAAAAACACCGTGAAGCAAGCTAACAATATACTGTACATGTTATGATAAACAATTTAAAGGCATGAACAAGCCAAAAAGCAACTGGTGTGACCAATTTCAGGACTACCTAATGATGAGTACATAATACACAAGATACAAGCTGAAGTCCTCCTGTACATGCAAAATCTCCAGACAGCTCTCCGATGGTGCTTGAAACAGGAATATCAAGCAGAAATCTATCCGCTGAGCAAAGCCTGATGGTCAACTGAAAGAGACCATACCACTTTTCGGAAGGGCATATTAAATAGCAGAACACCACTGCCTCCTATCACTCCCAAATGGTCTACTTCATAATTCAAACTGGGTTGGATATTGTGCATGGCAAGGAAAACTTCAGCTTTTATGTTGTGCATTATGCATTCACCGTTGGGTGGTCCTTAAACTGGTGATGCCGATTGCTTTTTGGATTGTTCATACCTTGTATAATATGTTCTGATATCTTCTACCTTTATATGGTTATATATTCTATTGAATCCTTATCAATTCACTACGCGTTGGATTAAATTGTTTATCATAACACATGCAATATATTGTTAGTTAGCTTGTTTCACAGTGTTCTTACAGTTTTTCATATCATCTAATTGTGATCCCCCCCTTTGTATTTTGCTTGTTCCACCAACAGGTGGCAAGGGAACCATGCAGTGGATGGTGCCCAAATTGATCCCAGGTTCTTGCCATTTCATGGTTTAGCCCTCAGCAGGTGGGTTGGGGCGGCATGATCAGGTGGCAGGCACCCAATGCTTGCAGTCTGTCCTTATGCTGTGCCAATGCTCCCTCGTCTGTACTCAATAAAATGAACTGTGGCCATATCTTTACCAAAGAATTGTTGTTCTGTGTGTTTATTTCTTCTGCCACATCACCGTTACCCCCTTCTTGAGCCCTGCAGGTGTGGCCAAGACTTACCTCTGCTGTTGTTTGAGGGTCAGGAGGTCGGGAGGCTTGTGTCTTGTGGTGCCCTTGGGATAGGCAGGAGCGGGGAGGGCTGCTGCCCCAGAAGCCTGTCATGTCATGAGGGGCATCATCCAATGGGCGCAGGCTGGGGATGCCCTTTGGGCTATTTAAACAGCCCACACAGGTTAGTTCTGCCTCTGCTTCAACCCGAATTGTCTTGCCCACCCTCCCTCCCTTGTGTTTATGCTTTGTTATTGCACTGTATATGTCTAAATACATGTCTACATTTGCTTTTTTTTTCTTGTCACAACTTAGGCAGTTTGGGCATTGGGGTGGATCCTTGGGAGGGAGGCCATGGGGGTGGAGCCACTCAGCCACACGCCCAGGTGGAGGCTGCCAGCTGGCTTCCACCACCAGATGGGAAGGGAACTATGCAGCGGCTGGTGCCCAAATGGATCCCGGGTTCCTGCCACTCCACGGTTCATCCCTCGGCAGGAAGTTTTTTTTGGGGGGGGGGATCACTGGGCAGTAGGTGGGTTCTGTCTCTATGCTGCACTAATGCTCCATCATTCGTACCCAATAAAATAAGGTGTGGCTATATTTTGGCCAAAGAATTGTTCTGTGTGTTTGTTCCTTTCACCACCTCCCCGTTATCCCTCCTCGAACCCCGCAACCAGGCCCCACAATGCAGCTCCTGCACCTCCCTCTAGGCCCACCCATTCCAAGGGCTCTGGAAACTCCAGGGGTGTCTTTTTATATATTTATTAATAAAGATATATTCTTTTAGAAATAAGACACAAGAAAAGATACTTAGTTCTTGGCCCCGATGGAAAAACATAACCACAGGGGTCATTTCGTAGAAAAAGAGGTGCAGGAGCTCATTAGCATAACTCATTTGCATATGCCACACCCCCTAACATGCCGGAAGTGTGTCAGAAGGCAACACCCACCCCTCAGGCTCCACTCCACAGGGGAGTGAAACTGACCTGCTCTTCCTCCGTTCCCTTCCCCATCCAATACTTTGTGCAATAAAAATAAGCGTAAAGAACACACCCTCATTCTCTTCCTGCTCCCTTGAAACCACCAGGTTTCAAGTAGACTTGAGATACCCAGGACGTGTGCACCACCCATCCCTTCCCCTTCCCCTCCCCATAACAAGACACCCTGTGAGGTGGGTGGGGCTGAGAGAGGTCTTTTGAGAACTGCTCATGAGAGAACAGCTCTGAGAGAACTTGTGAATGGCCCAAGGTCACACCAGCAGCTGCATGCGGAGGAGTGGGGAATCAAACCCGGTTCTCCCAGATTAGAGTCCAACTCCTGACCACGACACCAAACTGATGGGGTGGAAGCTGCTGAAGGGTTGGTGAAATTTCTCCAGTACTTATGTGCCATGTGCCCAGATAAAAAATGGTATACTTAGGAAATGTATATGCCACCTTGAGCAAGTCTCTGGAAAAGCAGCACACAGTCATAAAAGGAACAATGATAAAATCAATATTAAAACAAAACATTAAAATCAATAAAGACCCTAGCAGGGCTTTCCCCGGGGCGCTGCGCCTCTGCACTGCTTGGGAAAGCCGAGGAGGGGGCGGGGCTTGGTCATGTGCCCGCCCCCTGGGCTCCTCACTCCCGGAGCTGCGCTCCTGTGTGCTCCCGCTCCAACGGACCCCTGCATAAACATATGATAAATTTATAAAAGAGAGGGGTACAGTGTAAAACCATAGTTTAAAAAGTCTGCTTATGGCAATGATTAAGGAGTCAATGCAATCCTCAACAGTTACACTCATGGACTTCAATGGATGGAAAAGGGTCAAACTCTGCTTAGGACCGCATTCTGTCCCCATAATTTCCCCAGTCCTCCTGCCCACTCTCAATTGCAAAGCTGCTGCACATTTTCCACTCTCACAAAGATTAATCCTAAATGCTGCTAGAAGCCAGAGGTATGTGCTACTGTATCCTCCCCCCCCCCACACACACACACTGGAAAGTGCTCCTGAGGAGTACGGGCATCTGGTCTAAATTGTGTCCTCCCGGTGGCACCCACCAAGGTTTGGAAAATCTGATGGCCTCCTGTTTTGGTAGTGGGGCTGGAGAAATTATGGTTACCAGGGCACATCTAGCTCTGCTAAATTGATTCTCACTTCCACACCCACTCATCCCCCCCACCCCATAGTCTTGTGATGCACTAAAAAACAACAACAGCCATCACTCTTACTATTAGCAGCTGATTAACATCTGCACACAGAGACCTGTTCTATCAGTCACGGCTGCTTTCCAGCACATGGTCTCTCGGAAGGGAATTCTCTTCCCTAATAAATCACTGGTGTCAATTAGGGACATAGTCCTTGCCAGGAGAAGCCACCAACAGTTTCCAATTAAGCCCTAATGAATAACAGCAAATGGGATGCTGGAAACTACTGCTGTTCTGGTCTGAGGTTAAGCTAAATGTTAAACAAAAGGAGTAACAGAGATAAAGAAGAAACAAGGCTCAGGCTCCGTTAAATTAAGCAGCCATTTTTTTAAAAAAAAAATACGTTTTCCCCTTCTCCCGTTTCAGAATACAGCACCCTCCCCGAAGAGGAACAATAATGCCAAGTTAAAAATAAGGGAAGCACGTGAGGTTCCCCCCACTCCGTAGATAGGAATGAAAAGGGCAACAGTGCCGTATTATAAATTCAAGAGTATGCTATGGGCTATCACTGCCTGAAGCTATTATTTAACTAGCAGTACAGTGGATAGAGCCCTTGACAATGCCATCACACAGAGGAGGTAGATGAATAATGCAGTCCTTGTTGAGCAGTTCTCAAAAAAAATTCCCCCACACAACTAAGGTTTTATCATTTCTACCTTGACACCTAGAATTCAATTTATAACCTCCATTTAGCTTGCAGTACATACACACATACGACACACATTATTGGGGCTGGTAAACTGTCAAGACTTCTGAACACAGGGGGAGTAGTTAAATAAGGCCACCAAGAGTTGAAGCATGAAATAATTAAGCCAAGAGCACATAAATGTGGAAGCATACTGTAAAAGCTAGTTCCAGGCAGTTAAGGTATTGTTATTTAAATATAAGAATGGCTATTAAGATTAATTCTACAGGATTCGTTGACTATGCATCATGTTTGAATTATCCTTGCTTGTACGGTGAATTTTACTGAAACTGGACACTGCAGGATTTAAAAAAGGGGTCTGTGCTCTTCCCTCTCCTATATCCCTTGCTTCAGGCCCTCCTCCACTCAGTAGCCTCTTAAAGGCCCATGTACTTGACTTCCGGAAGAGACACGCTAATGGCGGACGCCTCTCTCTGCATATGCGGGAGAGGCGATCCGTGCCCGGTAGGGTGAAGGGGTTCTGGACGGTTGCCGAACCCCCAGAGACCCTAGTGAAGGGGCTCTGCCTGGGATGGCACGAGGGGGAGACTCTCCTGATGGTGGCGACCGCAGGATTGAGACCCCCCTCATCACCCCCATAGGTTCCCCTGCCGAGGAAGCCTTCGGGCTGCGTAAGCGTGACCGAGAAGCAGCAGAAAATGCTTGGCGGAGAAGCAATTAACACACCTGATACACAATGGTGAAAACCGTGAGTTGCAAAATATAACGGCAAATAAAGCAACGGGGAGGGAAAGGGAGGATCGTATCCCCCCCCCTCTCCTTACCGAAGCGGCTGAGACTTTCCCATGGCATTATTGCAACTATAAAAGCATTTTAAAAATGCTGGAGGGCGGGATCGCATACATGGAGAAAAGACCTTTTGAGAGACATTAGTGCAACTACAATTGTTTCTTCTATGGTCCTTCTTATCTAAGTGTAAATAAAAGCGAAACTGCAACAATGACGGGGCGGCCAAAACCCTCCCCTAAACTAGGAAGCAGCCCTCTGAGTTCAAAGGGCGATACCACAGAGATGAGCTCAATGTTTTCAGCGTTGCTGCGGCCGTTGGTGGACCAGATGACTACTCTCAACAGCAAAATGGACTTAATGCAAAATGAACTGAAAGAATCAGGTAAACGAACAGAAAAGCTGCAACAGGATCTCTTGGAAGTTAAGGCGACAACTAGTAAGCATGATTCAAGACTACAAAAAATTGAAAAAGAAAAGGCTTTTCAATGTGATAATGTATTGAAATTGCAGATGGAATGCTCAAGTTACTTCCTTCGACTTCAGAATGTTCCTGAAAAAAAAGGGGAGGATCTTAAAAAGCTAGTGAGTGAAGCTCTGGCACCAGTGACAGGTTTAAAAGCAGAAGAAATAATAAGCGATATGGATTTGGTTTATTGGACCTATCCTGAATTAGTCAAAAAGAAAAACCTGCCAGGTGAAATTATGATAAGATTCTCCAAAAGATCAACAAGAGATGTGGTTTTAAAAGCCACCAACAGAACAACGCTGAAGATCCAGGAGGTAGACATCAAGGTATTAAAGGACATTCCATTTGAAATAAGAAAAAGAAGAAAAGCCTACAGAAGTTTAACTACCTGGCTTCAGTCTTAATCAATTATATACCGATGCAATACTCCGGAGGGACTGTGTTTCAGCTATCAAGAAAAGAATGTTAAAACTGACTCTGTTCAACAAGCGAAAGCTTTTTTTGGAAAAATGCAAGAAAAAGAAAAAAGAGAGAGACTCAGATGATTCGCTAGCACAGCAGGAAAGTATATATGGCTTGGATAGCTCTGAAAGCGAAGAAGAAAACTCAGACACGGAGAAGGGAGCTGTGGCTCCCAAACCTATGGAAGAGACTAAAAAGAAAAGAAGAGGACAAAAGAAGAAATAAACTTTGTATTGTTGTTAAATGTCGAGCACTAAGTATATGTTAATGGAAAATAAGCGTGCTCCAAAGTTATGTGTACCAGCAAATCAGCTATGTGATTTTTAGAAGCAGTAACATATGTAACTAGTGAAACCAAGATTTTTTGTTTCTCAAACTGACTAATCTACTAAAAATGATTATTTTAATCAGCATTTTCTGTATAAGGTAATTTAGTATAGAATTTAGCGTACAGATGTAGAAATAGATGTAAAATCAATAAAAAAATTTATTAAAAAAAAAAAAGGCCCATGTACTCAAAGATTATTAAGCAGAAAGGTCAGATATAACTATTTTAAACATGTTCCCTGTGAATCCCATAGGAGCCTGTAGAATAATGTCCCAGGCAGTTCCTGTCTTAAGGAGCGTCTTCTCGAACCAGTAAGAGCAACACCTACCTCCTGCCTGAGGGTCAGAAAGCCCTGTAAGGCTAGACTAGGCAAGACTTTCATGGACCATGGAGTGGGGGTTTTGGTAGGACCAATAAATCTTGGAATGATAGTTACGGAACCTGATTCTAGTCCTTCACATTTTGTCTTGGTGCTGTGTTGTGAGAGCATCAATTATAATTCCCTGATAGTGGTTTGTATACTTGAATCTTTCATCACTGTCTGTGCTTCACTGACCAACCATAGCACCCTTGGGAGCTTCATCCCTTTTCTGAGGACCCTCTAGGGCCTGAGAATTGAAGGTGTGTGTGATTTTTCATAGTTTCCCATAGTCTCCAAACCATTACCCAGCATCCTGTTTCTTTGGCAATATCCTTGCGCAACCACTTCAAGCAGAACTGAGGGACAGTATGCTCATAGACAGCAAAATGGAATCAAATCTGAAGTAAAAGCTTGTGGAATGGGAAATGAACTGAAAAAAAACAAGAATACAAATACGGCCATCAGGATGGAGTGCAATAGCGCCCCCTGGAGAAGGATAACCTACAGGAAACAAAACTAGTCCAGAAAGTGGCAAGGATGGGTAAAGGAAGAGATTACTATAAATTGAGACAAACGCAAAACATAATAGAGAAAGACTGAAAATGGAGTTGGCAGAGATTAGAGATAAGAGGAGGAAGAAAACAGTTATGCAACAGGAAGGAGGAAGAGAAGGCCCAAATTAAAATGTGTGAATGAGGTTAAGTAATTTTGGTTGGCTGAAGAATGCTGCATCTCCTCATCCACCACCACCACCACCCCGCAAATCTGAACAGCAGCACAGCAGGGCTGGCTTTGACATCTGCCAGCAGAAGTAAACTATGAAGACAGCCATATGTCAGACAGACAAGAATGTCGCTCGGCTTGAGAACACCAGTCAAGCGTATTGTGCAGCTGCGATATACACACCTCAGTGTGTTAGATAATAAACTATGTATTTCCCACTTCCTGAAGAAGGAATGTCTTTAGTCAAACAAGGGATCTCAAGTTGTGCTTCAGGGGATGCCAAAAACATGGAAGAGGTGTACAGAGTCCCAAAGAAGAATACTGATGCAGGTGGAAGCTTCTTTCTTGTCATCGGCTAAAACTTGGGACAGCTGAATGCCGCACACCGGGAGACTTCACTGATGCCCTCTGATCTCCTCATCTGGGAAGAAGAAAGCCCCCAAAGGACTGCTACTTTATTCTAATGAGCCTCTTGTTACTTTTTCATGACCAAATGTTGACTTATGTTTGGTCACTAGTAGGGTGGGCATGAACCTCGCCACAAACCTAATTTCATCACGAACATGGCCAGTTCTTGGTTCATGAGGCCTTGGTTCAGGAGACTGCTTCTCTCATTAACTGCCCTCAAATCACTATGCTTTTCACAGAGGTTTCTGATGTTTGTGGTGGAAGTTCGTGAGTCAGACATGCTAGCGCTGATGAACTAATTGTCAAAGCAAGGGGGGTTGGACTTCTGCAGCCCTCGGTCCTCCAAAGCTTGACAGGCAGCTCTGGCTGCCGACAAGAGAACTCCCATCCTAATCTATGGGAGCGGTATGAATATATACCCCCAACTCACACACAGCTCTTTTTACTTGGCAGCAGGCAGTTAGTCCGAGAGGGAAGGAGGCAGAGGGAAGGAGTATTGTGAACAGTGTTGGTGCTTCAGAGCTCTTTCAGGCACCTGTCCCCCTATTACAACCAGGCAGAGGGGCTCAGCCAATGGGTTCCTAGGCTGAGGACCAACACACACACAAAACTTCCCCCTCAGTGGGATTTTTGCACACCTGTCTCCAGCTGGGGCTGTATCTGGTGGGCTCTGGGCTCTGAGCCACCATCTGTCCCTCCGCTAAAGCCAGGCAGAGGGGCTCAGTCAGTGGGTTCTTTGGCTGAGGACCCCCCACACACACACACGCACGCACAGAACCTCCCCTTCAGAAAGATTTCAGAAAGGATGGGGCAGAGTCTGGTGGGCTTAGGGCTCTGAGCCACCACCTGTTCCTCTGCTACAGCCAGGCAGAGGGGCTCAGCCAGTGGGTTCCTAGGCTGAGGACCAACACACACACAAAACTTCCCCCTCAGTGGGATTTTTGCACACCTGTCTCCAGCTGGGGCTGTATCTGGTGGGCTCTGGGCTCTGAGCCACCACCTGTTCCTCTGCTACAGCCAGGCAGAGGCGCTCAGCCAGTGGGTTCTTTGGCTGAGGACCCCCACACATAAACACACTGAACCTCCCCTTCAGAAAGATTTTTGCACACCTGTCTCTGCCGGGGGCAGAGTCTGGTGGGCTTAGGGTTCTCAGCCACCTCCTGTCCCTCTGCTACAGCCAGGCAGAGGATTTCAACCAGCGGATTCATTGGCTGAAAACACCCCCCCACACACACACACAGACACACACACACAAACCCTCCCCTTCAGAAGGATTTTACCCACCTGTCTCCAACTGGGGCAGTGTCTGGTGGGCTCATGGCTCTGAGCCACTACCTGTCCTTCTGCTACATCCAGGCAGAGGGGCTCAGCCAGTGGGTTCCTCAGCTGAGGAACCCACCCTCCCGCCTAACTGTCAACACCCCTCCGTGCCTCGAGGTTGGAGTTGGGGACAGGGGTACTCATCCCTGTGGAACAATCTCATCCTGCCGGCCCACTGATGCCCAGCTGTAGTGGGGGGTCACCACAGGGGTCTCAGAGGCAGAGCCTCTTTCCCCCAGTGTGTTCTTGGGGATGCGTTCGGAGGCAGAAGAGCTATTAGCGCTGCTATTGCGGAGGAGGAACCTGGTGAATTAGGGCCTGGTGCGAAACATTCAGCCCTTCCACATTCCCGACTCCTTGGGGAGCTTCTTGGGCAACTAAGCCTCTGGCCTGCCCCAGTTTTGGGCCCCTGGTTTCAGCTCACACTTCGGGAGCATTTCCACACCCTCCCCAAAGACTCCTGTGTGGCAAATTGCCTGGTGTGCAATCTCTAGATCCAGAGGAGCTTGAAGCCCCAACACTTATCATCCTCCACTCTCCGTAAGTACCTGCAAAGGGCACACCCGAGTCTATTGCCTCCAGAGCAAAGAGTGCCACCCAGCTTGGGGGGAAGAGGCCCACTTTGTCTCAGAAAGGAGAAGGAGAGGAGCAGTAGTCCCCTCCAAGGAAAAAGACTCACACCAAGGATGCTGTGGGTGGGAGTAGAACCTCCAGCCACAGGCAGGCCACTCAAAAGGTTGTCATTCCCACAGGGACACTGGCATTGCCAAGCAAAAGGGCTGGGGAGAAGGCCCAGGAGGCAATCACTTGCCTGGTTGGTGAGATGGTTGTTGTGGATGGTCAACCTTTGTCCATTGTGGAGGATGTGGCCTTTTGTTGGCTGCTGCACTACATTGCTCCATGGCATCCCATCCCCTCACAGAGGACCCTGAGCTGGTGTGTCTTGCCCTCCATGAACCGCTCAGCAGCAGAGATGGTCAAGGCTGAGCTGTCCAAAGCGTGAGGGCAGACTGTGCACTTCACAACAGACCTGTGGAGCAGCCAACAGCATGACTGCCTCCTCCTCACCACACGCTGGTGACAACTGGAGGACCTCCGGACTGCTGGGGCAACACCAGGGTGCTGGACAGAGGGGGCAGTCCTGCTACCAGGATACAAAGCGGTTCTGCTCCATGTGCAGAGGATGGATGCAGACCACACAGTGAATAACATTGCCGCCACGATCCAGGCTAGGCTGAGGGAATGGGTTGGCATGGGTGACATCGTCCATGGCTATAAGGTCACGGACACCGGCGCCAACATTCTGGTGGCAGTGAAGGCTGTGCACCTCAAGGACATTGTCTGCCTGGTGCACACCCTGTACTTGGTGGTGAAGGATGCTCTCGGGCTGGGGAGCAGTGCCAAGCCCTCTTGGGATGCAGCCACACTGGAGAGGCACTCCTTGTTGGGAGACCTGCCAGCACCTGGCTGCCCACTTATCTTGACGCGTCAAGTCTGCCCATCAGCTGCGCAAGAGGCAGGGGGAGGGGGGAGCCTGAACACCGGTTCATACAGAACATGCCCACCCACTGGAACTGCGCGTCTGGTGGAGCAGACGAGTGCAGTGCAGGACCCCATCTCCTCAATGCCCATCCTGCACAGGAGACAGGAGCTCGGCATAAGCTCCAGTGACAGTGGGGCTAACTCTCTCCCAAATGGTGCATGTCTTGAAGCCATTTTAGGACCGCACCAACATCCTCTGCTCCCATGCGTCCAGCCTGGGGCAAGTCATCCCCCTAATCTGCGGGCTGGACCGGGCACTGGCCTCCACACTGGAGCAGGGGGCAGCTCTTCTCCTGAGGGCCAGAGCCTTAAGAGAGAGGTTGTGGGCAGGCGTGGCCACCCGGCTGCATCGTCTCTGCAAGGCGGGGGAGTACAAAATGGCCAGCATTTGTGACCACCATATAAAGGGCAGAATTGCTCTCAGTAATGTGGACCTCCTGCAATGGAGGCAGGACCTCTGCAAAGTAGTGTGGAGGCTGCAGGCCAACCAATGTGGCCAGAGGGAACAGGGGATGGAAGAGGCTGGGGTGGGGGAGAAGAGGAGGAGCAGCAGCAGCAGTAGCAGCCCAGCACCTCGGCCCCCAAGAACCAACCAGGAAGGATCCCCAGTACTGGTCCTCAGTGGTGAGCTGGTAGGTTGGCATTGTCAGGGAGGCCAGGCATGCCCTGGCAGAGGACTCAATGAAGGTGATGGCAAGGGACTAACTTGCTGAGTCCCCCAAGCCCGCTGACTCCAATCCCCTGGAGTACTGGTTATACAGGGCTGCCATCTGGCCCAAACTGTCCTGCGTGGCCATGAGCCTCCTCTCCTGACCCCCACCAGTCTCCAGAGTGAGTGGGTGTTTTCCCACCTGGGAGATATCCTCAGACCTCACCGCTCACACCTGAACCCAGCTCTGGTGGATGAGCTGGCCTTCCTCCTCTCTGGACCTTGGGAAGTAAAGATCCAGGACCCCTGTCTCCCCCCCCCTTTCTCCAGTCCTCTCTGAGTCATCTGGCATGAAGCCTATGGGTTGTGCTCTCAGCGCCTGGGTGGGAGGATGGCTGCTTCTGCTATGGACGGGTAGGCTGGGGGTTCCCCCACAACCCAAGCAGCATCCACCCCATAATGAAACACCTGCCTCACACCTAGAGGGCTGATATACACCTCACATTACAATCTACCTCATCAAGTAACATCAAGGGGCTTAGCTGCTGGGCTACGTGGCTGAAGACCCACACCCTCCCACATTGGGGTTTCTGAGCACCTCTCCATGGCTGTGGTTGTGTCTGGTGCTTAGTCAGGGCTCTGAGACACCTGTTCTGCTCAAACCAAGCAGGGGGTTTTAGCCGCTGGGTTCCTCGGCTGAGAACCCACACTCCCCCTCATTGGGATTTTTGAACACCTCCTCCTACACCTTTGCGTCCCCCTCAGAACAGTCGCTTCCAGCTTCTTCACCATAACTGTCCCACAAGAACTGTAACTTTCAGCCGCCCCATGTCCACATCTGTCTCTTCATGATTTTTGTCATCCCAACAATTGTTGCTTCCAGCCTTGCCCTGTCCATGCCTGCTTCCTCACAACTTGTGTCCCACCTAGAATTGGTGCTCGAAGCCTTCCCTTGCCCACCCCATTGATGAGATGGATTCCAGCTGTGGCCACTCTCACCCAGGGCCTTTTCCCCTTGCACTCTACAGCTGCTCTGCCACATTCCCCCTCACTGGGATTTGCAAACACCTTCTCCTTTGCATTTGCATCCCCCCAAGAATCATCACTTCCAGCCTCCTCTCGTGCAAGTCTGCCTCCTGATTTCTGTGCCCCCAAGAATCGTCTCTTCCAACCTTCTCCATCCACATCTGCTTCCTCATGAGTCGTGCCCCACCAAGAATCATCGCTTCCAGCCTCCCCATCCACATTTGGGTGGGTAAACACCTCCCAGGCCAGAGGGGAAGGGTTGCCATTCTCAGAATCCATCTTCACAACTGGGTGACTGCTTCCCAGGCCCGATGGGAGAGATATTCTACTGTGCCACAAGCCTCACAAACCATGACCCCGTTTGTTAAACAGAAAGGTTCATGAAGGTTTGTGGTCCATGAGACCCCATGAACCATGAAGAACCTCCATTTTCCTGGTTCATGTTCATCCCTAGTCACTAGATTTGGGACTAGGGATGGGCATAAACCAAACCATGAAGCAAAATACATCATTTTGCCTTTTTTGTGGTTCACAAACTGAAATTTGTGAGCAGGCTGCTCCCCGCCTCTCGGCTCTTTGTGGTCCTTTTCAAAGGGATTGTGGTTCTTTTCAATGGGATTTAAGGGGCCACAAAGCACAAACTGGTTTGGTTAGTGAACAAACCTGGTTTGATTTGTGGTTCAGCAATGAACCATATTTTTCTGGTTTGTGCCTATCCCCAGGGGTAATTTCATAGAAAAAGAGTTGCAGGAGCTCATTAGCACAACTCATTTGCATATGCCATACCCCCTAACATACCGGAAGTGTGTCAGAAGGCAACACCCACCCCTCAGGCTCCACTCCACAGGTGAGTGAAACTGACCTGCTCTTCCTCCATTCCCTTCCCCATCCAATACTTTGTGCAATAAAAATAAGCGTAAAGAACACACCCTCATTCTCTTCCTGCTCCCTTGAAACCACCAGGTTTCAAGTAGACTTGAGATACCCAGGACATGTGCACCACCCATCCCTTCCCCTTCCCCTCCCCACAACAAGACACCCTGTGAGGTAGGTGGGGCTGAGAGAGGTCTTTTGAGAACTGCTCATGAGAGAACAGCTCTGAGAGAACTTGTGACTGGCCCAAGGTCACACCAGCAGCTGCATGTGGAGGAGTGGGGAATCAAACCCGGTTCTCCCAGATTAGAGTCCAACTCCTGACCACTACACCAAACTGATGGGGTGGAAGCTGCTGAAGGGTTGGTGAAATTTCTCCAGTACTTATGTGCCATGTGCCCAGATAAAAAATGGTATACTTAGAAAATTTATATGCCCCCTTGAGCAAGTCTCTGGAAAAGCAGCACACAGTCATAAAAGGAACAATGATAACATTATCAATATTAAAACAAAACATTAAAAACAATAAAGACCCTAGCAGGGCTTTCCCCAGGGCGCTGCGCCTCTGCACTGCTCGGGGACGCCGAGGAGGGGGCGGGGCTTGGTCATGTGCCCGCCCCCTGGGCTCCTCACTCCCGGAGCTGCGCTCCTGTGCGCTCCCACTCCAACGGACCCCTGCCTATCCCTATTCTGGACTTCCATCATCACCAGTTATGCCAAGAATCCATTTGGGTTTTAGGTATCACAGTTTTCAAGTAGCTTGGCTTTTTTTTGATTTGTGAATAACTCTTTAAAATTGTGCTAGAACCACGCATACTACTAGAATACTCACATATTGGGATCAAGAGCTCTCCATTAGTACAATGAATGAAAATATGACGCTTCCCTTCTCAGACGTGCTCTATTCTATTGTTCCTTTGCTGCCCCTGTTAGATCAGTATTAGTACTACAGTAGGCCATGCATACAGGATCTCCTCTGTTCAGCTGCGGAACAGAGTATTAGGGCACATATGATTATCATCGCTATTATTAAACTTTATATCCTGCCTTTCTCCCCAGGGGGGACACAAATCAGCTTACATGGTTCTAATTCCTTCCATTTTATGCCCCCCAACAACCCCTGTGAGGTAGGTTAGGATGAAAGTGCATGAGTGCCCAAAAGTAATGGAGCAAGCTTCCACAGCAGAGCGGACATTCGAACCCAAGCCTCCCCGATCCTAGTCCAACACTCTAACCACTACACCACACTGGCTCCCTAATGTAATGTCTAATACATTTTGAAAGAAGGTTGAAGTTCAAAAAGTTTGAGAAGGACTGGCTAAAAAAAGAATGATGCTAACTTTGAAACTTGGCTCTCTGGCTAATCTTGCATGGGAACATCCATGCAAATTGTCTCCTCCACACCCCCCAACATAATAGATTTTAATGTTCTCATACCATGAAGACAACATGTTTGAAACTGAAGTTCTATCACTTCTGTATTCGTTTTAAAATCTTGATCCCTTCAGTGGAAAAAAAGGGACTCGGTAAATTAAAAATCCCAAGGAATTCCTAATTAATCCCATGGCATTCCTACTTAAACTTTGTGATTCAGACTCTTACCATCTCATGTCAGAGTGCTCTGCAAAGAGGGTGTCATCACAGAAAATGCTTTAATCCTCATTGTCATAATGTTTACATTTTAAGGCATGGTAGTCGTATTAACAGCCCCAATAGCCCTGACTAGTCGGATCTTGTCGGAGCTCAGAAACTAAGCAGGGACAGTACTTGGATGGGAGACCACCAAAGAAGACTGGGGCTGCTATGCAGAGGAAGACAATGGCAAATCATCTCTGCTCATCTCTCACCTTGGAAACTATGAGACAGTTGTAACTTGACAGCACACTTTATTTTACCTGATGGTTCTGGTCACACGGGCCAGAAAAAACAGGGGGGGAGCGAGGCTATTTCTTCTGGAGGAATTTGACCCACAGTTGCACGATCACACCTCCCTTTGAATCTCCGGGCACAGTCTATCAGTGTGTGATCAGATGCAACTGTGGGTGAGTCTTGGGTTTTTTTGTCCCATTTTCCCCCCCACGCGCTTAAACGAAGGATCGATGATTCACACCTCCGCACCAAGGGCTCCCTATGGAGTTTGCGATTATGCGCATACTGCAAAGGAAGAAAAAAACAACAGCACGGAGTCAGGATGGTTTGATCGGATCATCCTGCCGCCATGAGAATGCACTGGAGCGATCAGACAGAGGAAAGTCTGTCCATGGCCTGTCGCAACCCGTTTACTACCAGATTTTCCCCAGTATCTTTTAACTCCGCTTCTGCAGCAGAGCAGAACAGGTTGCCAACAGCTGTGGGGCACTTCCCAGATGTTACTGTCTGATCGCACCCTTTAAATCTGCCCAGCGTTCGCACTTATGTTGGGTCTAATTGTGCGCATGATCGCAGCCGATGTCATATTAGAACCTCACTTCAAAATGTCAGGGGACCATTAGAGATTCTTAACAGTACAATCACAACTAC
Organism: Lepidodactylus listeri; assembly: GCA_029233225.1. Classification (NCBI taxonomy): domain Eukaryota; kingdom Metazoa; phylum Chordata; class Lepidosauria; order Squamata; family Gekkonidae; genus Lepidodactylus; species Lepidodactylus listeri. The sequence goes on from JARCFY010000008.1 coordinate 104,114,931, forward strand.
TTTTATGGTACTGTAACAGAGCTTGTGTTTTCTTGGTTCATTACAGCAAATAATTGTTACTGAATAATATTGCTTTCTGCACTCCCAGATTTAAGTAAACAAGAGGTGAACAGACCAGGGCATTTAGCTAAGTACTCTGATCTCTACGTAAGTTAAAAGTTTCAATTTCTCTATTAACAAAAAGGATAAAAATATGAATATGCACACAACAAATGAAAAGACCTGGGGAGAACTATCAGACTTGAGCACTATTGAACCCTGCTTAAAAAAACCACTGCATGAGCAATTCACAATAGCTCTAGGGTTTTAAATATTTCAGGCTCTGAAAAGCATGGAGGGTTCAAAATAGTAACTTTAATTGGCATGCCATTCTATACTGTTGCTTGTAAAGCTATGTTCTGACTTATTTATCTACCAGTTTCCCCCTTGCTGACTGACAGGCGCTAAGGAATCAAGCATTAATGGTGCATATTTGCATTCCGACTCTTTAGATGTTAGGATTCACTACTATACCTATTAGACACACAATTCTGACTGGGGACAAAAGAGACTCTCCAGCTTTCGATTTGTCAGGCAATGAAACGAAACATTCCCATTCTTTTCTTGACAACTTTGCTAATATACGTAAAACCATGGTCCATTGTGAGTTAACAGGGAAAAAAAAATATAGAAGCTATAGTTCCATTTGTGCTGCTCATCAAAACCTTTCAAATTCTGAATGCCAGCAAGTCTGTAGGTACAGTTATGCAGGGGTCCTTTCGTAGAAAAAGAGGTGCAGGAGCTCATTAGCATAACTCATTAGCATAACTCATTAGCATATGCCACCTCCCCTGACATCACCAGAAAGTGTGTCAGAGAGGGAATGTCAGTTTCAGCCCCATTATACCCCATGGGCCATTGAAATCAATGGCAAAAACTCATAGGGTATATGAGGGGCTGGAGGAAAGGGGGTTTGAGGGAGAGGCTCCAAACTTGCAGGGTAGCTGCTGGGGCCTCTCCCCCAAATACCCACCAAGTTTCAAAAAGATTGGACCGCAGGGTCCAATTCTATGGGCCCCCAAAGAGGTTGTCCCATCCTCTCCATTGTTCTCTATGGTGGGAAAAAGTGTTACTTTTTTCCTACCATAGAGAACAATGGAGGGAATGGGGACAACCTGTTTACCTGCTCTATTCCTAGTTGTAAGAGACCTGTCATATTTGGACCCCCAGAAAGAAACAGTGAATGTTTTGGTGGTGTTCCATGCCTAATTTGCCAAATACATCAGGAATAAAATCTATTATGTAAGAACATAAGAAGAGCCCTGTTGGATAAGACCAGTGGTCCATCTAGTCCATCATCCTGTCTCACACAGTGGTCAGTCAGTTCCTCTGGAGGGCCAACAACAGGGCATAGAGGCCGAGGCCTTCATTAGAACATCAGAAGAGCCCTGCTGGATCAGACCAGTGGTCCATCTAGTCCATCATCCTGTCTCACACAGTGGCCAACCAGTTCCCCTGGAGGGCCAACAACAAGGCATAGAGGCCAAGGTCTTCCCCTCATGTTGCCTCCTGGCTCTGGAATTCAGAAGATTAGTGCCTCTGGATGTGAAGGCTCCCCTCAGTCTCTATAGCTAGTAGACATTGATAGACCTATCCTAAACTAATCTATGAAATTCCTTTTAAAAGCTGTTTATTCCTATGGCCATCAATACATCCTCTGGCAGCGAATTCCACATTTTAATCACTCTCTGTGTAAAGTAGTATTTCCTTTTGTCTGCCCGGAACCTACTGCCCATCAATTTCATTGGATGCCCTCAAGTTCTAGTATTTTGGAGGAAATTCCTCTTTGTCAACTCTCTCTCTTCCATGCATAATTTTATAAACCTCTATCATGTTCCCTCTTTATGTTATCAAATTGCCTTAGTTGCCCTGTTCGGTGATTCTCCTGAACTTTTCAGTGACTGTCATAATTGATTCTCTTGGACTTTTCCAGTTCAGTTCCAGTGCAAAAGAGCGCCTGTATGAAAATAAGCATTTAGGCATGAATTAGTTAAACTTTTGGATAAATCTTCAAGGCAGCAGTTAAATAACAAGTTACAGATAGAGTAACAGCCTTATCTTTGCCAGATATCAAATATATTAATTGGTTATTTTGTAAACATACTGGGAAGTGTGAAATCAATGGAGAAATAAAAGAGGATCTTATAGAAGAATATAAATCACACCTGAATAATAAAAAAGGAATGTTTCTGTCTTCGCATTTCCACACAGACATACTCTCTGTTCAACTGGACTGTCTGAGAATCTGTCAAATAATTCATTAAAGGGGTAAGGTATTATGTCTGGCCAAGAAGAAAAGTCTGGATTTTTCAGAGACTTTACTATCAACCACTGCATCTTCCAGGTCACCTGACAAGGACAGCAGCTCCATTTTTACAGTGGAGGAGGAGGAGGAGGAGGAGATGATGATGATCTTGGATTTATACCCCGCCCGTCACTACTTGAAGGAATCTCAGAGTGGCTTACAATCTTCTTTCCCTTCCCCTCCACATTCTGTGAGGTAGGTGGGGCTGAGAGAGCTCTTTCAAGAACTGCTCTTGAGAGAACAGCTCTGAAATAACTTGTAACTGACCCAAGGTCACATCAGCAGCTGCATGTGGAGAAGCGGGGAATCAAACCCAGTTCTCCCAGATTAGAGTCCGCGCTCCTAACCACTACACCAAACTGACTCTCAATAGGTTTAACAAGGTTTAACAAGCTCTATCCCTTGGCCTTTAGGGTACTGTAGGAATTTATCTTGTTCCTAACATGTACATGAACCACAGCTAGAGATCATCCAGGGTCATCAACATGGCAAATGATATGCCATGATAGATAATAAGGATAACCAAAGAGAGATCATAGGATAAATGAGTAGAAAATCGTCAGCGACAACCATGCTATATTTATGCAGGAAATATCACTCTTTTGTAGATGTTAAAAAAAAAAAGATAACTATTAATACAAGTACTAATACATTTCTGTACATTCACACAAGACTAAACATCAAAAGATGACTCTGCTATGTTGACAAGCACAGTCCAATAAACTAAAGTTCTTCTGTACTGCAGGAGTCTGCCTGGTCCCCTTCACCTCAAGTGTCACCCACAGCAAATAAAGTCCAACGTGATCTATGCCATTTCTCTCAGTCTTATCCTGGGCTTTCAAGGAGATGAACAAGCTACTCTGAAGTAGCAGGTGATCATGAGTTACCTGCTGGAAACCTCAGCCCAAAAGCTTTGTTTTGTGCCTTACTGGAGGTCTGACAACTTGAAAGTCTATTTCCAAAGGCTTCTGAATACAACTGATGTTACCCCTGGGCTTCCTTGGAACTGGTTTTAATATTCTATTTGAGTATTCTATTGGTTTTTATGTGTGAAAGGATTTTATGGTGATTTCTTAATCATTATATTGTATTTTATCTGTTTTATTCTGTGAGTTGCCTTGAGCATTTCATTCACGGAAATTATCTAGATAAATAAAATCAGTTGATTTATATAAATGCTTAAATTGGGGCCAAGTCACTGAAATTAACATTAAAAAAAACTTTAAAAGGAATATTTAATTATGAGACCCAAATTCTTTCAGAGCAGAGTACCTTCAAGTTAGTATAGATGAAGTTCTCAAATAATAAAGTGTAGTGGTCTTAACGGTAGTAATTATTTCTGCTTGGCTTGTTTTCATTACTCTGTAACTAATTTTATCTTACAGACTTTCAACATTTTCAGTGTAATTATTCACCTACTATTTTATTTTAATTTGGTCTCAAAAACTTAGCTTCTGCAGAGAGGCAACAGAAACACTGAGGAGAGACAGCCAAGTGGATGTATTTTTCCCCTCAGGCGTTCAGTGTCAGACACAACCAGGATCACTTTGACCCAGCCTTATAGATTTTGTAGGACGGAACACAGAATGATCCTTAGGGCCAACCTACAGGTACACTGGAAAAATCTGTGATCACAAATCTCAAAGTATTTTTAGACACCCAAAAGCAATGATGGGAGGAGGTAAATTACATTTGGGCCGCAGTGCGGGTTAAGGGAGTGGGGAGTAAGTCTTTCTTGCTGATACTTTTGTTGGCAATCAAACCAGCATGAGCCCAGGCAGGAAAGACAACAGGCACCCGGGGGCGGAGAACGCTGCCATGTAGGGTAACAGTCCAGTTTCGTTTACAACAACGCAGACAGAAATCACCACCCATTGCACAAAACCAGTGCCCTTCTTCTGTTTAGGACTGCACTGTTGGGCTCCAAAAACAAACAACAAACAATCCAGCCATCTGAAATCCTGGCCACCTAAAACCCAACCAAATTCTTCGTATAATGGCTAATGACAAATCCATAATCCCCTGGGCAAAACTAACTGGAGGATCCAGAACAAAAAGGACATGTCGCTAGGCAGGGCTTTTTTTTTTTTGTAGAAAAAGCCCAGCAGGAACTCATTAGCATAATAGGCCACACCCAACAGCAGAAACTCATTAGCATGTTAGGCCACACCACTGACAGCGCAGCTCATTAGCATATTAGGCCACACCCCCGTGTCACCAGAAGAGTGGTCATCCAGCCACACCCACCTTTTGCTTCTTATTCTGTTTACCTTGTTTGTTGTCAAAACCCAGGGCTTTTTTTGTAGCAGGAATTAATTTGCATGTTAGGCCACATACCCCTCAAATAGCCAATCCTAATGAGTTTCTGCTGTTGGGTGTGGCCTGTTATGCTAATGAGTTCCTGCGGGGTGTGGCCAACTCAGCAGCCAGCTGGAACTCCGTTCCTGTGCGTTCCTGCCCCAAAATAGCTCTGTCGCCAGGTAGTTTTCCTTTAAAGCACAAATATGGGAATTGCTGAACTAGTGCAGGGTAGGGGTGGGGTAACAAGTCACTGTTAATTAAGCAGTTGAATAGGGATATTTCATAAATTCATGACAAAGTTTCCTGCACCTTCATTTCCATTAACTATCCAGAGCATGTATAAGGAACACAGACAGGTTTGTTTGACATGATCAATGTACCCTCTTTAATTATCTTACAGCAACTATGTCAAACATAAGAGTGATGACATCAATCTTAAATCACATTTTATTACAAAGTGCAAAGGAGGCATGTTGATCAAACTGATTAATGCAGTCATAGAAATTCTTCTATTAATTTATAGATTACACATACAATAATGTTTTTAAACAAAACAGCAAGCGATGTTACATGAAGGAGGAGGATTTCAAAGTCAAATCCCGAAAAGACTACATGTTCGAACAAGTATAAACCATACTGAGAATTGCACCCTGCAACTGACTCTTCATGCTCACTCTTCAGTTCACCGTTTACAAAATATGTTCTGTCCCCTCAGTAGCTCTCTGACAGCTGACTGGGGTCAAAATACTGCCCTTCTCTTCATTTATGTATTTGTTCTTTTATACTCCTATAAGTACTTTCATAATTACGATGTTTCAACTTATCTAGATGTGTTGGAATTTGCACCCCTAAATATCTCAATTTTTCTTTGACCCAGGGGTATGGGAAACTTAGCTTCAGCTTTGTTTGAACTGGATGTAGGATTTTGATAAGATATATCATTGACTTGTTCTACTTGACCCTGAGCCCTGAAAGCGAGGCATATTTATCTAAAATTAGATGTAGTTCAGGAAGTAAGGTGTGAGGACGCGAAAGGTAAAGGGTCAAATCATATGCATATAAGCTTAACTTTATGCTCCACCTCTCGTCTGATCCCCCTAATGTTTAATTTGCCCAGCAAGGGGCTTTATCGCAAACAAGAATGGAGACATAGGTCATTATTGTCTCATTCCCCTATTTATAGAATCCCCCCCCCCCAAATACATCATTTACTTTTATTGTGGCAACCGAATTTTTATAGCAAACGTTTACGACAGTCCTCATTCTTTGTCCAAAACACATTTCCTTTATTGGTCTTTTAAGAAACTGTTTCCAAGATATTGAAAGCTTTTTCTATGTTGGCTGTTAATATTAAAAATGTTGGTTACTGTTTTTGCCAAATTTTATAATATTTAGCGTCCTCCTTATATTGTCCGTTAACGTTCTATTTGATATGAACTCTGTCTGGTCCATTCCAATATTGTTATTTACAAGAGGGGACCTGCAACAAAATGTTGCCATCCCCCCCCCCCCCCCCCTATTGGCATTTCAGTGCAGGGGAAGAACTGGCCAAGCCCACACATTTCCAGGCAAAATCCTGCACAGACTCACACTCCTGATTCTCTGGAGAAGAAAAGTTTTTTCCTCCCCACCCACTCTGTTTTTTCTTTTCCCTCTAACAGTAAACCATAAAACTAATTGGCTAGGAGGAGGCGGGAAAGGGGGAACTTCTCTCGAACTTCTCCCACCTGCTCCTAAGGGTGGAATCAAAGACATGTTTATTTTCTGCTGGCTCTCCCCCTTTTTTTGGAGTATGTGTGCGCTTCCTTCTTGCAATCGCATGGAAAGCAGAAGGAGCCACCTGAGCAGAGTGAAGAGAGCTGAAAGCTGCTGCGGTTTGCTAAAGAATGTTAAAAATTGCAAGGTAGATGCTGTTGTTGGCTGCTGAAAGCTTGAACGTTCGGTGGAGGGGGCGTGGCCATGGGGAAGGACTCATTGCAATCAGAACTACAAGAGAAGGAGGGAGGGGGAGAGAAGGCTCCTCGTCCTCTGCCTCAGTACGTCTGTTTCCTGCGCACACGCAGTGAACACTGACTTTTTGGCCATTTTTAATTTCCCCGGTATATTTTTAAAAAAATTTAGATTTTTCTGCATACCTGGGGAGTGGCCCACGAGTGCAGGATAATCTTTTTTCCCTCTGTGTGCCCACAATTTGCAAAAATAAGTATCTGCCCGCAGGGGGCCATGTTGAGAATTAGATATATAGACAAGTGGAGACCCGCAAGAAACTTGCGGGATGGTTATCCCATTCCTCACACCTTTGCTTCCTCCCTTCTCCCCCTACCGCTTTCACACTCTTTCTCCCTTCTGCCCCCCCTTTCTTACTCTCACTCTCCCCTCCATGTATGTCACTTCCTCTCTCTTTCTGACCCGTCATCATTCTCTTTGTTTTTCTGGCTCCCCATTTCATCACTCTTTCTCTCTTTCTGCCCCCCACCCCATCACTCTCTCTTTCTGCCCCCACCACTCTCCCAGCCTCCTGCCTAATTCCTCCCCCACTCCGCACAGCAGCAGCGGTGGTGGTACTCCCAGCCACCCACCTGCTTCCTCTCCCCCAACAGAAGCAGTGGCAGTGCTCTGGGAATCACAACTGATCTCCCAGCTACAGACATCAATTCACCTCAGGGCTGCCAGCTCCAGGTTGGGAAATTCCAGGAGATTTGGGGGTGGAGCCTTGGGACAGTGAGGCTTGGGAAGGCAAGCAGCTTCAGCAGGGTATGATGCCATAGACTCAATCCTCCAAAGCAGACATTTTATCCAGGGGAACTGATCTCTGTCACCTGGACAGCAGTTGTGATTCTGGGTGATCTCCAGCCCTCACCTGGAGGCTGATAATGGTAGTTCTCGTGGAGGAAATGGCTGGTTTGAAGGGTGGAGTCTATGGCATTACACCGGTCTGAAGTTCCTCCCCTCTGCAAATCCTCCCCTCTCCAAGCTCCACCCCTCAAATGCCCAGAACTTTCCCCACCTGGAGTTGGCAACCCTATTTCCTTCCCACTCAACAGCCAACCTCCCTTTATCTGCCTCTCTGTCTTCAGCTTTCCATCTCCCTCCCTCCCCCACAGGCTCTACCTAGGAAAATTACAGTATTTCTCCACAGTGGGGACCAAAGCAGCTTAAATTATTCTCTCCTCCTTTTTATCTGCAAAACAGTCCTGCAAGGTTGGTTAGGCTGAAAGCATTCGACTGGCCCAAAATCACACAGTGAATTCTCATAGCAAGATGGGGATTCAAACTGGGGTCTCCCAGAAATTACTCTGAAGTTCTAACTGCTACATCACACTGGCTTTCATAGGGTGGCTGCTGTTGAACAGTAGAAAGCAGCCAGGCCTAGTTGAGTCATGCAAATCAGGAGGGACCTGGCAACCCTAGACTGCTGCCAGGCCTAGGATTGCCAACCTCCAAGTACAACTGGACTCTAGACAGCAGAGGTCTGTCTCCCTGGAGAAAATGGCTGCTTGGAGGGTGAACTCTGTGGCATTACACCCAGCCAAGGAATCTCCCTTCCCCAAATCCTGCCCTCCTGAGAGTCTACCACAAAACCTCTAGGAATTCACCAGCCTGAAACTGGCAACCCTAGTCAGGCATGGCCCCAAGGCTCCCTCTCTCCCTCAAAGGCTGAAAGAGGGCTGGAAAGGGCCCTTCCCCCACTTTTACTGACAGAGCCAGTTAAAAGCCTCCCCCCCCCCCCCCCCGGCAACATTCTAATCTCTCACCATTGATACCTGGAATTAGATCCCTGTAGAGGCCATTTCAAAAGGTTTTGGGGGGGAATTCAGCTTTCCCTGAGGGTTTTTTTTTCCTTTCCTTTTTTGGATTTTTCTGCAGACCCAGGAAGGCCCTTGAGACTGTAGAAAGCGCTGTTGGGGGAGAGTGAGCCCTCTGTTGGCAGAAATAAGTATCCACACACAAAAAAACCCCTCTGGGAAATAGTATAAAGATGATTTTATGTAGTCTGTTAGCTAGACATTTGGGGAATATTTTTTGAATCTACATTAAGCAGAGCAATGGGATGATATGAGGATGGATCAACTGGATCTTTATTTTCTTTATAGATGGGTATTATATTAGCTTCTAACCAAGTCCGTGGAGTTTCACCTGTTTGCATTATATAATTAGCTAGTTCAGTTAAGGGTTTTTAAAGCTCATTTCAAATACTTAAAAAGATTCCACTGTAAACCCATCGCATCCTGGGGATTTACTAGTTTTAAGCTGTGCTATCACTTCTTGAATTTCCTGCTCCTGTATAGATTGTTTTAGACAATGTATACGTTCCTGAGAGAGTCTTTTTACTACATGATTTTGTTTGAAAAATAATTTAATTTTACTCATGTGTGGCTGAGATGATGTGTAAAGTTGTTTATAAAACACTGCCAGTTGTTTCACTATATCATGAAGTGTAGTGTGAACCACTATAATCTTTTAAGAGATCTATCCTTCTAATTAATTTACATTCTTTGACTTTACAAGCTAAAATGTCTTTGGAGTTTTTAACCAAAATTTCTGTTTCAATTATAATAATTGCTTTTGTAACTGCTTTGATTCCACAGCCTCAAAAAAAATTCCTTTTGGTGAACTACTGACTATATACTTCATTTCTACCTGTGTTCCTACCAGCTCTATCTGATGTTGGGCGGCCGGTCGGACTCCGGCCCAGACGATCTTGACCGGGCATTGCACGCTGTGGCTGACTGGCTCAGGTCTAGCAGGTTGAAATTGAACCCGGCGAAGACGGAGGTCCTGTGCCTGGGTCGTTATGGTCCGGAGTGGGGGGTCCCGCTCCCGAGCTTCGACGGGGCGCCGTTGGTGCCTGTGCCGAGGGCGAGGAGTCTGGGAGTGCTCCTGGAGCCTTCATTGTCAATGGAGGCCCAGATAGCAGCCACTGCCAAGTCAGCCTTCTACCATCTACGGCTGGCGAGGCAGTTGGTTCCTTACCTTGACCGGGATGACCTTGCCACAGTTATCCATGCGACGGTCACCTCGAGGTTGGACTACTACAACGCTCTCTACATGGGGCTGCCTTTGGTGCAAATCCGGAAGCTGCAGCTGGTGCAGAATGCCGCGGCCAGGCTGCTGATGGGACTCGCAAGGCGGGATCACATCGGGCCTGTGCTGGCGGCGCTGCACTGGCTGCCTATAGCATACCGAGTTCGCTTCAAAATGCTGGTTCTTACCTATAAAGCCCTATATGGCCAGGGTCCAACATACCTTAGGGACCGCCTTTCTCCGTATCAACCCCAGAGAGCACTACAGTCAGGGTCGGAACACAGACTATGTGTGCCCGGCCCCAGAGACGCCAGGCTGGCCAGAACTAGGACCAGGGCTTTCTCGGTGGCAGCTCCTATCTGGTGGAATGAGCTCCTGGAGGAGATCAGGGCCCTGTGGGACCTGATGCAGTTCCGCAGGGCCTGCAAGATGGAGCTCTTCCGCCAGGCTTATCAATAGGAGCCACTGCCGATGATATTGGGGATACCATCCGGCAATGTAACCATCATGCTGTACCCTGGTCCAACACGACCTCGGCCATGGCCGAGGGGGTGGAGCCCAAACCTGCCACATGGTTGCCATCTGACGCTGTATATGGAAGCTTTTATGACTATTTATATGTTTTAATGATATTTATTATAATGTTTTAATTGATTTTATAGGTTATTGTAACAATTAGGCCACAGGCCCATGTAAGCCGCCCTGAGCCCACTTGCGGGGAGGGCGGGATATAAATGTGAAAAATAAATAAATAAATAAATAAATAAATAAATAAATAAATAAATAAATCTCTAATTGTTTAATTTCTGCCATCAATTCTGTGATAATCTGGTTTCCCCCCTTTTTCAGGGTGGGCTGCAGAGCAATGATTTTTCTCTCTTAAGATCACTTTAAAAACATCCCAGATAATATTTAGGGAGACTTTCTCATTACTGTTTTCCTTAAAATAATTCTTTATTTCTCGTATTAAATTTTCTTTAATCTCATCTTTGAATAAAATTGGATTATTTAACCTCCACATATATTGTTTAGTTGCTTCCTCCATCTTAAATACCCGACAGCCCACTGGTGCATGGTCTGTCCACAAAGTTAGTCCAATGTCAGGGTCTCCTATTAAATTAAGTAATTCTCTGGAAGTTAATAAATAATCAATATGGGTATACATTTTGAATCTGGGGAAATCATACATATAATTTCTGGTATTCTGATGTGTATGCCACCAAGTGTCTACTAAATGAAATCGGGAAAACAGTTCTACTAGCTTGGTAGGTTTACCAAGGCTTTTGCTCTTGTCTGTTTAACTTTAGATCTATCCAAGATTTTATCAGCAATCATTTAGAAATCCCCTCCTATTATTAAAGAGCCTTTTAAAAAAATTTGAAGCTTGAGCAATGTCTCCTCTATAAAAGTAGCTTGATAGTTATTTGGAGCATAGAGCGAGGCAAGTGCCATTGCATTACCATTGATCTTCCCCTTAACGAAGATAAATCTCCCCATAGGATCTCTTTCTACTTCCTCACACTTAAAGGCTATTGTTTTCGCTATCAATATTGCACTGCCTCTAGATTTAGATATAACACTGGTGTGATATTACTGTGGATACCACTTTGTTTTTAAAATTACATCATCATTTTTTCAGATGAGTCTCTAGAATCATCAGAATATCTGGTTTTGTTTTTAACATATGGGCAGTGATCCTCTTCTGCTTTATTTTGTTGTTCAAGCCTCTCACATTTTGGGACCATATTTTGTAATACAGGAACTCTCAGTCTGGGGCAAGTGATGCTCTGTATTCTTGGTGTTTGAGGGGGCAACAGTGGGAAGGCTTCCTGCCCCCACTGCTGGACCTTCTAAGGGCACCTGGTGTTTTTGGCCACTGTGTGACAGAGTGTTGGACTGGATGGGCCACTGGCCTGATCCAACATTGGCTTCTCTTATGTTCTTATGTAAACTCTCATTTGTGATACATTACCTTATTTTGGATTCCTGTGTCATTTCTTTTTGAGTTATCAACTACTAACTACAGTGCTACCGGTTAACCTCAACACAGTCCCGCGGTCCCAAAAATATATAACTTGAAGAGAGAATTTTGTAATTTTAAATAGGGAATATATGTGGCTAAAATACAATGCATGTAGGCATGAACAGCATAACCAATGTTCCAGTGAAATCAACCATATGATTTGGGCTTCAGTCCCTTAGATTTTATCAGTGCCTTAGATTTTATGTGCCATAGATCCTAGTGAAACATTATGCCCACATATGAATGTATGGATTTTCAGTGGCCTCCAGGTTGGGCAGGCATACCAGAGGGCAGGACCGAATTACTGCTATGGAAGTTCCATGGTCAGACCACTTTGCCCTGAAGGCCCATGTGAATGTCCCACTCAAACCCTGTATGGGTGGCAAGCATATTTTAGCATGCCCATGGAGCCAAATGGACCCTATGTGGCTGCAGAGGGCCCTGTGGGATCCAATGCACCCTGGCAGCTCATTAGATGAACTTGTTGAGGACTGGCATAGCCAACTCTCGGCAGCCATCGATGAGATTGCTCCCCAATGTCCTCTACATCCTCGCTCCATGGTACACACGGGAGCTGCAACTGATGAAGTGAGGGCTCAGATGGCTAGAGAGACAGTAGGGACATGTTCGTGATGAAGCTACCAGAGCATCCTATAGGATGTTTATGAAATCCTATGAGATGGTGATCAAAGCCATGAAAAGAGAATACTATGCGGCCACAATTCCGTCTGCAAGCTCTCGCCCAGCCCAATTATTTAGAACAATTTGGCCTATTGCTACTCTGACACAGGGCAGACCAAACATTAAGGAACTGGAGATTGGCTGTGAGGCTTTTGTGAGCTATTTTGCAGATAAAGTCTTATCACTCCACCACGAACTTCCCACCACAGTTGAGACAGTAAGGGAACTTGAGGCTCCATGCACATCTTCTTGTCAAGTTCTGGATTATTTCAATCCAATCAGCCTAGAAGAGATTGACAAATTACTCTCAATTGTTTGTCTGACCACTTGCAACCTGAATCCATGCCCACCATGGCTAATTAAAGCTGGCCGTGATGGGCTACAAGGTACCCTAAGGGAAATTATCAACAAGTCCCTCTCTGAGGGGCTGTTTCTCGGGGCCCTAAAGGAGGCAGTGGTGTGCCCTCTCTTGAAAAGACCAGGGCTCATTTCGTAGCAAGAGCTCCTCTGCATATTAGGCCACACACCCCTGATGTAGACAATCTTCCAAGAGCTTATAGTAGCCCCTGTAAGAAGAGCTCTGTAAGCTCTTGGAGGATTGGCTACATTAGGGGTGTGTGGCCTAATATGCAAAGGAGCTCCTGCTACGAATTGAGCCCTGGAAAAGACCATCCCTGGATCTGGCCAAATTGGCTAACTGCTGGCTGGTTTCCAATTTGCCCTATTTGGACAAATTAATTGAAAGGGCGGTGGCGATTCAGTTGCAGGGTTTTTTGGATGACACCTCTGTATTAGATTCCTTCCAGTCTGGTTTCTGACCAGGCCATAGGACAGAGACAGTACTGGTCACTCTCACAGACCATCTCCGGAAGCATATGGATCAAGGTGGTTCAGTGGTGTTGCTGTTGTTAGACCTGTTGGTAGCGTTTGACACGGTTGACTACCAACTACTGACCTGCTGCCTCACTGACACTGGGATTCAGGGGTCTGCCTTACAGTGGCTTTCCCCATTCCTTCAGGGTCAGGAACAAAGGGTGGCCATTGGGGAGCAGCAGTCCCGAAGGCACCCGCTAGTTTGCAGTGTGCCCCAAGGTGTGGTGCTTTCTCCGATGCTATTCAACATTTATATGTGCCCCCTTGCCCAGATTGCCCGGAGCCATGGGCTGGGTTGTCACCAATATGCAGATGACACCCAGCTTTATCTGTTGTTGGGTGGTCAGTCTGACTTTAGTCCAGAAGATCTGGATCTGGCGTTGAAAGCTGTGGCTGGTTGGCTTAGACTGAGTCGACTGAAATTGAATCCGACGAAATCAGAGGTCCTGTGCCTATGTCAAAGTGGCCCGAGGGCAGGGATCCCACTCCCCAGCCTTTGATGGGGTGTCGCTGGTGTCAGCACAGGAGGTTAGGAGTTTGGGAGTGCTCCTGGATGCCTCCTTAACAATGGAGGGCCAGGTAGCAGTCACTGTGAAGTCAGCCTTTTATTAGCTTCAGCTGGTTAAGCAGTTGGTTCCCTTCCTCAAACACAATGACCTGGCAACAGTGATCCATGTAATGGCCACCTCAAGACTAGATTACTGTAATGCTCTCTACATGGGGCTGCCCTTACCCCAAATCTGGAAGCTGCAGCTGGTGCAGAAGGCAGCAGCCAGGCTGTTGTTGGGCCTCCCTATGCGGGAGCACATCCAGCCTGTGCTAAAAGCACTGAACTGGCTGCCTATAGCATACCGAATTCGGTTCAAGGTGCTGGTTCTCATCTTTAAAGCCCTGTATGGTCAGGGACCTACATACCTAAGGGACTGCCTTTCCCCACATGTTCCCCAGAAAGCACTATGATCGAAGTTCCAAAATCGGCTGGCTCTGCCAGGCCCCAGAGAAGCCTGGCTGTGAGGAGGGCCAGGGCCTTTTCAGTGGCAGCTCCACACTGATAGAATGAGCTCCTGGAAGACATCAGGGCCCTGTGGGACCTTTTACAGTTCCACAGGATCTGTAAGACAGAGCTCTTCCACCAGGCCTTCAACTAGGGAGCCACAATGTTAACATCAACATTAATATCACTATTAACAGCCAGCATAACCCAGACTACGATGGTAGCTGATTGTTTGTTTTGTGTTTTGTTGGATGCTGCTTATGCCCTCCATCATATATGAACCATCTAGCACTTGCACTTTGTAATGTTTTTATATTTATACTATTTATGATCTTTATATTTGTTTTAACTGTTCATTATTCCATATAAACTGCCCTGAGCCTGCCATGGTGGGGAGGGCAAGGTAGAAATTAAATTAATCAAATAAATAAAAGCAGGATGCTTACTGCATCATATTCAAAGAGCTGGGGGATTAATGCCTCACTGTAAAGTACAGTTTGATTGACAGGCTCTTTCCTGTGCACCCCCTTCTCTCTGATTGGTCAGCACCAGCTAAGGAGAGTTTTAAAAAATCTTGTCAGCCTTGTTAGAAGCCAGTCGTTTGGATTTTGGCTTGGCAGTTGCTAGTCAGAAGGAGTGTGTGTGTTGGTCTGAGGGAAACAGACAAGTCACTTGAGAAGTGAAGGGATACAACTCCTTGCCCTTACCGCATATCAAGATATTTGTCGAAACATTTAGCCCTAGCTGAATTTCATTTATTCACAGTCTCCAAAACTGGGCTTTAGGTTTGATAGAAAAGGCTGGACAGTAGGTTGAAAACTGCCAGCCTAGGCAAAGAGAAAAGGATTATCGTTCCTAGAAAGAGGAGGATATTTCTCACCCAGTAGTTCAGAGGGTTTAACTCAGAGGGGACCACTGGTTTGTGTGAAAAGGGAAAAGGTCTTAGACTCCTCAAGAGTACAGAAAAGGAAAGTTATAATACCAAAAGAGAAGTATTAAAATACAAGAAGAAAGTACCAACTTCCAGGAAACTAAGGTAGTTTTATGAAACTTTATTGACACTTTGTTGCTGAAAGAAATCTCCAGGACAAATGAACTTCTCACACAGTCAAGAACGGAGTCTCTAAGGCTGAGGACAGACTGGCAATCTGAAGCGGAGGCAAAGCGGAGGGAACTGGAGCGGGGGGGAAAACCCACGGAGCTGGCCGTTCACACTGGCCAGAGCAATGCGGATCAGCGGCGATACGGAGCATTCAGACTGCCATGGAGAGTTCAGACTGCCGCATAGCCAGCGCGCACGGCTCACGCGTGCCGCTGCACTTTTTTTTTGTTTTCCTTTGATGTTTTTCGCATGTGCGCATATGCGCACATGCGCATATGCGCAAAACTTTTTGCCGGTGCATTCACACTTCCTCCGGATGCCTCCCGCTTCTTCCAGTTCACACTGTTTGGAAGCGGGAGGCATGCGGAGGAAGGCCCCTGAACACCGGGAAAAACCGGTGTCCGGGTAAAGCGGAAGGACAGCGACTGGGAGACGGGTAAGTATGCAACGGAGCCGACGGACAGATGCGCATGTCTGAACATGCTCCTTTCCTCCGTTTGCGAAGCGTGCCTGCCCCGCTTTAGATTGCCAGTCTGTCCTCAGCCTAAGAATATACACTTCAGTTATACTCTTGTTGTCTGTTCAAAATATTCTAATTTGTATAATCAACATCAGTTACCTCAACTTCTTGTCCTCTGCCCTATTCCTGATCCAACTGTGCTTGTTCAACAAAACCAACCTTTTTGTTTTAACTTTACTTTGGGTCAAGTGCCATTTCGAAAAGGGAATTACAAGAGGGCTCTAGCTGCGTTACAAAAAATCTCTGGCCTGGACAAAAGCCAAATAACTTCTCTATAACAGAGTGGGACACACAGAAAGTAATACTTCTATAATTCAAACACACTACTAAGAGGCTACTCAGTCAGACTGGGAAACAGTGTTTTGGCAGGAAAATCTGTCTCATGGAGAAGAAGAAGCAAAGGGGGGGGGGGTCCATTATACCTGTATTTTCAAGAAGCACTTTAACATATGCACACTTTCAGCGACAATTCATTTTTCATATGGGGGATGCAAGACACAGTAAACTTCTTAGCCCCATAGGGTGCTTTACAGTAATATTTTACCATAGTGTTACTTACATCATTGAGGTCATCTTTTGCATTGTAGTAGACAATATCACCAGTCTATAGAAGAAAGAAGAAAGAAGCATTGTTTGTTTGTTTTTTTAAAAAAGATTCCTCTAACAATACTGTTCAAGGTCAAGCATCTATCAAAAGGGCTGCTAAACATGGTAGGGGTTTCTGCATATGAAGGTATCTCCATTTGTGTGTGTGTGTGCACACACAGAGACAGAGAGAGAGAGAGAGAGAGAGAAACTACTAAGCTACCAAAGCCCATTGATGTTGAAGTCCTATATACACATACATGCATACGTGATATGTGTTCTAAATACACACACACACAAACCCAGAAACTAGTAAGCTACCAAAGCCCACTGATGTTGAAGTTCTTTCTATATATTTTGCTCTTATAAATAAGTCCCTTAATTTCCCAGTATGGCTGGGCATTAAATATCAGCAATACCAGCTGATAGGTGAGCAAATTTCTATTCCTTGGCTTTTATTATCAGCTTGACATCAACAGCCACAAAAATGTCATGCTAAATAAAAGGTTAATGAGAATATTAAGAAATTAGAAGGATCCACAAAGAATTAAGGTCCATCAAGTTGCACTGAAGCTGTTGTTATAAAAAGACTGGGAGTCCAAACCCATGAAATGTGTGGCTTCTAAATGAACCAATATGTATGATAACCACTCATTATTTGTAAAAAGTGTCTACACTATTCTAGGCACAATGCAAAAATAAAATCTAAGAGGACCCTAAATTCAGGCTCACAATCTCTCTCTTTTTTTTTAATGAACTAAAAAGGATAGTGGACTAGGGAGTGAATAAGTAAAACAAAACAGTACAGTTAAAGTAAAAATATACAATAATAAATGTAAAAACAGAATTTAAAAAATCAATAGAAAAGAAGGCAACACAAAAAAAAAAATCAACAACAGCAGGTTAAGGGATTAAACACCATGAAAGAAAGAAAGTGGAGGTTTAGAAGAAGACATAATAAATCCAGTCTTTCATACATTAAGGTTGTTTTACTAATCAGAAAACCAGACAAAAATAGCTCCAAGACAGCTGGACATATTAATAAGAACTGAGGGAAAGAAGGTGGAAACAGAAAGGCAGAGTTGAACGGCAACAGCATAGCAATAATACCATAAGCATAAACAAGAAAACACTTTGTCAAGAGGGAGAATATGAAAAGTAAAGATGAGGACAAGAACCAAGCTTGTGATATGACACTGGGGATTTTTAAAAAGTCTCTGAAAGAAGCTTTAAAAGAACCGCTTGAGGAATGAAATCAAAGAAGGACAATACTAGTAAATCCCAAAGTGTAATTCTGACAAAAAGTCAAGGTATGAAAGAGTCTGTTAACAACTACGCTGAATAGAATCAAACCAGGTGTTATTTCAGAGGGTGCATCGAACAGAAGTCCAAACACTAACAAAATTGATTCCAGTATATGTTTCCGTGACTCAGAACTCACTTCATCAGATGCAAGGTATAAACGCCGACTCACCAACGTTCATGCGGGAATAAATTTTGTTTGTCTTGGAGATGCTACTGGACTCTGTTTAAAATAAGAGTAATAAGAAAGAAAGCCCAAGCATTGGTAATAAATACACTATTTGAATCAAAGGGAAAGAGGCCAATAGAGGGGTGGTCGGGTCCCCATGAGGACCTTTTCTAACAACCGAGGAAACTGTCATGTGGTCAAAGCAAGAAGGGCCAACAGAGAGAGAATGAAGCTGTGGGGCAGACAAAAAAAGAACAGAAGGAGCAACAGTTCCTAAGGAGTAAGAAGTGAATTAAGAAGACAACTGGAGCACTTAGCTAAAGAAGGGAGCAACAACAAAGAGAGAAACTGGTGAAGAGTAGGGAAAGAGCAGGCGAGAGTGTTAGCTACAACCTCAGGCTGGGATTTCTGAACTGAGTCAGAGCATTAAATCATCTTTGGTTCAAAGCCATTTTGATCCTTTGCCCTACTCTTTCTGTACTCTCTCTCTGTGATAAAGTCTTGCTTCCCTCTTAACAGAAACAATGCCCCAGCTACAAACATTCCTTATCTATATGTCTAATTCCGAAGTAGCCCCCTCCGTGCGGATATCTAAATTCACACCGGGGGGGGGGCACTTGGGGGGCAGGGAGATCTTCCTACACGTGTGGAGGAGTCTCCACATGTGCAGAAAAATCCTAAATGTTTAAAAACTTTTGGGGGATATTTGAATCCTCCCAAAAGTAAAAGCGTTCCCTGCGCATGTGCAGAGAACGCTTTGGCCGTTGGAGGGATTTGGTGGGCAGTGGGCCTTGCCGCTATCGGGGAGGGGAGGGGAGAAGGCCACCGTCATTGTCCCGGAGGGAAGGGTAAGGGAGGGGAGAAGTCTCGGAGGGAAGGGTGAGGAAGGGGAGCAGGCTTGGCGCACGGCAGGCCCTGCCACCACCATTGTCTGGGAGGGAAGGGGGAGGGAGGGGAGCGGGCTTGACAGGCTGCTGAGCCACACAGCCTCACGGGTGGGTGGGGAGGAAGAAGGCTTACCTGGTGCCGCTTCCTCCTCCTGTGGAGCTCCTCCTGCTTCTGCAGGCTGAGAGCTGTGGGGAATACTCCCCCCCCCCGCGAGTATCGTGGGTCCCCCTTCTTGTCTTTAGTACATAGGCATGCTTGGGCAAGAGGAACTTAGGTTCCTCTCCCTTCCTCCTGCAAGGTTCAAAGAGCCCTCCAATCAGCAGAAGGGCCCTTTAAATCTTTCAGGAAGGGAGGGAGAGGGGTGGCTGTCAGTGGTCAGGCTTGGGGTGGGGCTTGGGGATGGGGTCTGGCTGGTGGCGGATTGGAGCCCCCAACACTGGGGGAACCCCCACCAGGACCTGGAGGATGGCAACCCTAGCAGCCATACAAGGCCCTGGAACTAACTGATGAGTGACAGGAGGCTAGGGTTAACTGAAGCCTACATTTGTAAGCAGAGAATTCCCTAAATGCATATTTAACTAGAGGACCTGATAAGATGAAACAGATATAGCATTCACAAAGGACAAGAAGGTAATTCCTGGAATTTTATCAACAAAATAAAGGGCAAAATCATCGGAAAGAGAATGAAGGAACGAGAAAAGGAGGAGGCTGAGGAAGATCACCAAGGCGGGAGTCAGATGACAGGCTTGGCGCAGTCCGGCTGTGCCGGTATTTTATCTGGTGTTATTTGTTCCAGAGAGGTTTGTCCAAAGATGCCACCCTTAACCCACCTCACCACACGTTCACGCCATGGTTGACTGTTCAAACACTGGACCCAGTGAGAACACAGGGCGGCCAGTGCTGGCAAACGTCCTCCATGCAAGCAAGCCCTCCACACTCCTCTCTGAGCAGCTCAGTCCATAAGGACTAAAATGGACAAATCTCTGCTCTTGCCTTAGGCATCTTCTCCTGTCAAATGTACGGTCAGACAGAGACAAAAAGCTGCTGGTCAGCGTCTCTGTCATGAACGGGTCCTGTTGTATGTCTCCTGCCCCAAATCCTGTCACATCTGAGCACCAGGAAACACCTTCTGGATAATCTCCTCATTCCTATTTCTAGATGTCTGTCTAAAACATCTGCATTCTTTATGCCTATGCCAGACCTACCAAGGTAAACATTAACTCTTCATTTCTAGTGAACAATCACCCACTCAACTTTATCCTGCCACACATTAAGACACCTCACCGCCATTGTCTGGCACCAGGGAAAGACCGTCTCATGCTATGATTCCACAATGGGGATCCCATCAAACCATTGTGAAACTAGCCAGGGGTCCTTTCGTAGAAAAAGAGGTGCAGGAGCTCATTACCATAACTCATTAACATAACTCATTAGCATATGCCACGTCCCCTGACATCACCGGAAGTGTGTCAGAAAGGGAATGTCAGTTTCAGCCCCCTTATACCCTATGGGCTATTGAAATCAATGGCAAAAACTCATAGGGTATATGAGGGGCTGGAGGAAAGGGGGTTTGAGGGAGAGGTTCCAAACTTGCAGGGTAGCTGCTGGGGCCTCTCCTCGAAATACCCACCAAGTTTCAAGAAGATTGGACCAGGGGGTCCAAGTCTATGGGCCCCCAAACAGGTTGCCCCATCCCCTCCATTGTTCTCTACGGTGGGAAAAAATGTTAACTTTTTTCCTCCCATAGAGAACAATGGAGGGAATGGGGGCAACCTGTTTGGGGGCCCGTAGAATTGGATCCCCTGGTCCAATCTTCTTGAAACTTGGTGGGTATTTCGAGGAGAGGCCCCAGCAGCTACTCTGTAAGTTTGGAGCCTCTCCCTCAATTCCCCTCCCCTCCAGTGGCTTTTAAAATTGCTGCTGAATTTCGGCGGCAATTCGGCAGCGGGCTGAATCAGATTAGAGAATCTGATTCGGCCTGTGGCTGCCCTAGTGGCCACTCCTGAGCTAGCAGAGCTTTGCTCCACCTCGCTCCAGCCCCAATGGACCCCTGAAACTAGCCACCACACTTCAGCATACCCTCAGGATACATTTTGCAGTATAAACAGGGATTTTCCCCCTTTTCAATAAGAGGTGCCGGAACTCTCAAGAAGGAAATGAAGTTTTCAATCTGTATACTGAAAACACATGAACCTTTAAACATTTTAAACAGAATTTTGTTGGAGAGGTTCCAGAACTTTGTTCTGGCACATTCCCCCAGAAAAAAAGCCCTGGGTATAATATACCCAATCCCCCGCACACATGGTGTGATTGAGCTGGGCACTGACAAAGCCATCACCCCGATCATAACTCAGGTCCTACTTGGTCTCACTGGTTGGGTCCATACACCTTCTCTTTTCAGCCTCTGGACCTCATCACCTCTACAGGATAGGTTTTATATTACCCGATCCTTCATGCTCTCTATCCGTCAGCTACCACCTTTTTTATTTCTTCTGGTATGCTTGTGATCCTTGATTTGAGTGTAAATGCCTAAATTATTTTTCCTAATAAAACCCATTTCTCTTCACCATTCGGACTGGTTATTGACTCAACCAAGGGTCTAAAGGGACTATCTCCGTAAACGCAGATAGCAGATCCTCGCTTTTACCCCAGCCTCTTGCTAGTTCTGCCTTTGTTGCTAATTTCCTCGATTCAACCAAAGGCAAGATTTTATTTTAATAAAGCTGTCATGGAGTAACATAAAAACTGGACTTTCCTCAGTGTCAAGTAACTCCGGCTCAAAGATGGGTGAGAATGGGGTGCCAACAGGTGGGGAACAGGAGACAGATGTTGCGGCCTGAACCTGCATTTTAAATCCATAGGGTGATAGCAATGGCACTGGATCAAACAGCTCATCTGATCACAGCCTGAAAGAGGTAAACAGATATTGAAGATGAGAAGAAGAATATGATGAAAGAAGTAAGAATGTTTAACAGAAATAAAACATTTGAGTAAGGGAACACATGGATCTATCATGGAGGATCTCAGAAAGGTACTGACATTTGCACCAAATATCTCCATCCACTCTACAGAAATGGGAATCTAGAATGCGGGGAACAGCAGAACAAAAAGTGTAGAATTTGAGAGAAGGTATGAAAAAGGCTTGAGGAGAAAGGAAGCAGACAAATGGCTGTAAAGCAATGAAGACCCAAGGAAGAAGACAAGAAGAGTGCAAAAGATTGTCAAGTGGGTTTAGGATTCTGTTTACAAATGCACTGTGTATGACATAACACAGTGTATGTGGTACAGAAACTGAATCAAAAGTCAAAGTTATAACTAACAGAAAGAGAATGAAAATGACCTGAAATGGTTAAAACAAAAGAATCTGAGAGAGAGAGAGAGAGAGAGAGAGAATACTGATGGAAACTGAAAGTTCATATGGATCACAAGAGCAAGTGTATGAAGAGAAAGGAAATAAGTGTATGAAGAGAACGAATAAACAAGGAATGGGAGGCTAGTAATTCACAGCAACCCTTAGCTTAAAAAGAGCATAGAGATTGACAGCATTCACATAAAAATTAGAGGAAGTGGGAAAATCAGTAAATTGGAACTGGTAGGATGGGGACAATAAAAGACTTGCATCCAAAAGACAATCTGGTAGTTGAGATGCATCACACAGTATCACAATGCAACGAACTTAACACAGCAAGCCGTGTGTGACGGATTGCAAAGAAAAGCAGGCTTTTTAAAATGCTGCTTGCGTCAGACAGTCAGGGAGTTCAAGAGTTAATCTTCCCTGGAGAGAAGAGCTTGTGAGACTGGCTGCTTTGCCTCACTCTCTGCTTGGCCAGCATCAACTTAAAGAGGGAATGAAACAACTGATCCGGAAGGAAAAGATTCATTCGCCTTTTTGGTCTTGGTCTGAAATAAAACATCTGGATCAGTAGCCAGAGGGTTTGGCTTCTGAGGGAACAGACTTTGGGAGTCAGTGATTTCTGTCAGGGAATTGTCAGAAAAGTACTTCTATAGAAAGAAGAAGAGGGAGTGTCTAAGATATATTAAAACTACTCTCAGGGAGAATTCAAATTCTCAGGCAAGAAAGCTACAACATTGCTTTATACAGACAACAGACACTGGAGAAGGATATGGCAGAAGGTCTGGGTAGTCAGAGAGAACTCCCATCTATACATTCAGGGGTCATTTCAAGGCAGAATGAGCTGGAACAGCGTTCCGGGAGTATTTTATTTATTTATTTATTTATCTTTATTTTTATACCCCGCCCTCCCCGCAAGCGGGCTCAGGGCGGCTTACAAGGGCACCATGCCAGATAAAACATCATAAAATAAATTTAAAATCAACAATAACAATAAAAACTCCAAATTTCAAGTATGTCACAGCAGATCTCCAATAAAGAGCATACTAATTTCCAGTAAAGTGCTTCCATGCTTACAATCAGATGGCTTCCTATCAGGTTAGGAGCCCACCAACCACAATCAGGTCTGGACTGCATTCAGGGCCGGCTCACACTGTAGATGTTACTGCAGTGGGTGTTGCTGCTGTTATTATTGGCGGCGGCTCCTAATTAAAAGCCTGGCGGAAGAGCTCCATCTTGCAGGCCCTGCGGAACTGCATTAAGTCCCGCAGGGCCCTGATCTCCTCCGGGAGCTCGTTCCACCAGGTTGGAGCCGCCACCGAAAAGGCCCTGGCCCTGGTCCCAGTAAGCTTAGCCTCCCTGGGGCCTGGGACACGAAGTCAGAGACACGACCCCGACCGAAGTGCTCGCTGGGGTATATGCGGGGAGAGGCGGTCCCTCAGGTATGTTGGACCCTGGCCATATAGGGCTTTAAAGGTAAGAACCAGCACCTTGAAGCGAACTCGGTATGCTATAGGCAGCCAGTGCAGTGCCGCTAGCACAGGCCAGATGTGGTCCCACCTTGAGAGACCCATCATTAGCCTGGCTGCGGCATTCTGCACCAGCTGCAGCTTCCGGGTTTGCACCAAGGGCAGCCCCATGTAGAGGGCGTTACAGTAGTCCAGTCTCGAGGTAACCGTCGCATGGATCACTGTAGCTAGGTCATCGCGGTCGAGATAGGGGACCAACTGCCGAGCCAGCCGAAGATGGTAAAAGGCCGACTTAGCAGTGGCTGCTACCTGGGCCTCCATTGACAAAGAGGAATCCAGGAGCACTCCCAAACTCCTTACCTGCGCCGCAGGCACCAACGGTGCCCTGTCAAAGTTCGGGAGTGGGAGCCCCCGACCCAGACCGCCCCGACCCAGACACAGGACCTCCGTCTTCGCCAGGTTCAATTTCAGCCTGCTCAGTCTGATCAAGAATGCACGTGGTTGGACGCACAGTCACAAGTAATCTGTGTAGCAACACTTCCCCTCCTCCCTTGCAAGCAAACACACACACACACACACACACACTCTCCCTTCCCTTTGCTTGGAGGTGGAGCGGGAATGGAACCCCGCTGCAGCTTTTCTTCTCTTCCATAGCTCTTCTGCTTTGGCCAAGGACGGCAGGGAAGGGGAGGAGGGTGAGGTGCTTTCCCCACCGGGAGCAACTCATGGGAGGCTCTTACTCGTGGAGGCAAGCCGATCCTTTGGGAAGCTGATCATCAAGGCCTGATGGGGGGGGGGGGGGGGAAGCAAGTTTTCTTCCTTGGGGACAAATGGCTCCAAGGAACATATGGGGGGGGGAGCAAAGTTGTAAAAACAGTTTAAAAGGAATTACAGTCTGATGGAGTGAGCTATGAGTCACAAAATTTTAACTCGGGTGCAGTTGTTTTTAAAGTGCTACTAGACTCCTGTAAATTTTTCTTTTAAGCAGGGCTCCGTTGGAGCAGGAGCACACAGGAGCGCAGCTCCGGGAGTGAGGAGCCCAGGGGGCGGGCACATGACCAAGCCCCGCCCCCTCCTCGGCGTCCCCGAGCAGTGCAGAGGCGCAGCGCCCCAGGGAAAGCCCTGCTAGGGTCTTTATTGTTTTTAATGTTTTGTTTTAATATTGATAATTTTATCATTGTTCCTTTTATGACTGTGTGCTGCTTTTCCAGAGACTTGCTCAAGGTGGCATATAAATTTTCTAAGTATACCATTTTTTATCTGGGCTCATGGCACATAAGTACTGGAGAAATTTCACCAACCCTTCAGCAGCTTCCACCCCATCAGTTTGGTGTAGTGGTCAGGAGTTGGACTCTAATCTGGGAGAACAGGGTTTGATTCCCCACTCCTCCACATGCAGCTGCTGGTGTGACCTTGGGGCAGTCACAAGTTCTCTCAGAGCTCTTCTCTCACGAACAGTTCTCAAAAAACCTCTCTCAGCCCCATCTACCTCACAGGGTGTCTTGTTGTGGGGAGGGGAAGGAGAAGGGATGGGTGGTGCACATGTCGTGGGTATCTCAAGTCTACTTGAAACCTGGTGGTTTCAAGGGAGCAGGAAGAGAATGAGGGTATGTTCTTTACGCTTCTTTTTATTGCACAAAGTATTGGATGGGGAAGGGAATGGAGGAAGAGCAGGTCAGTCTCACTCACCTGTGGAGTGGAGCCTGAGGGGTGGGTGTTGCCTTCTGACACACTTCCGGTATGTTAGGGGGGGTGGCATATGCAAATGAGTTATGCAAATGAGTTATGCTAATGAGCTCCTGCACCTCTTTTTCTACGAAATGACCCCTGCTTTTAAGACTCTAATATGCCTCTGGAATCTTTATGTTCAGACCCCCTCCCTCCCTGCCAAAAAAAATGGTGCTGAAATCTTCCTTTTTTTCTTTGTGAGTCTGCAGAGGAAAGGGGCAGAACTGAGCTGATGAAAATCTTCACCTCAACCCGCAGATCCCACCAGTTGCCAACTCAGAACTGGGGAAATTCCTGAAGATTTGGGGGTGGGGACAGGGAGGTTCACAAAAGGGGCTAGACCTCAGCACAGAATAATGCCCCCCCTCCAAAACTGTTCTTTCCTCTGGGGGAACCGACCCCTGTAGTCTGGAGATCAGTTGTAATCCCAGATCTCCGCACACCCCCGGGAGACTAGCAACCCTCTAATACTGCCACAGCTGCTATCTCTATTAATATTTGTGATTTCATCTTAGCAGGTTTTGAAAATGCCTGCCTGTGTGTTGAGCTACCCCTCCCCTTTTTCTGTTTGCTGTCAAGTCACAGCCAATTTGGGGAGACCCCCTGGGGCTTTCAAGGCAAGAGACCTTCAGAGCTGGTTTGCCATCGCCTCCCTCTGCATCACAGCCTTGGTCCTGTTTGGTGGTCTCCCATCCAAATACTAACCAGGGCCAGCTCGGCTTAGCTTCCGGGATCTGAAGCAGTTTTTCTCCAGGTAGGTTCGCCAGCTCTGAGTTGGGAAATACCTGGAGGTTTTTGGGGTGGAGCCTGAGCAGTGGGGGTTGCCTTCTGACACACTTCCGGTGATGTCAGGGGGTGTGACATATGCAAATAAGTTATGCTAATGAGTTATGCTAATGAGCTGTTGCACCTCTTTTTCTACAAAATGACCCATGTATATATCTAATTCTCAACAGTCCCCCTCTGTGTGTGAATACTTATTTCAGATAGGGGACATACTTTCCCCCAACAGGTTTTTCTACAGCCTCAGGAGGTTCTGTGGGTCTACAGAAAAATGCAAAAAAGTTTTTTAAAAACCAAAAATTGGGGAGGGTTGAATTCCCCTCCCAACACCTTTTGAAACAGTTGCCACAGGGATCTACTCCAGGCCCCACTGCATCAACCCTAGGAGGACAGAGAGAAAGGCAGTGAAACAGAGAGGGCAGGAAGCAAAAGTGGGACTGGATCTGGGATTTGGGGGAGGGGGCAGGGCACTTTCCAGGCCTCTTCTGGAACCAGGCCTGGGACTAGGATTTCCTGCTCCAGGTTGGGAAATTCCTGAAGATTCTGTGGTGAAGTCTGAGGAGTGCAGAGTTTGGGATGGGGAGAGGCCTCAGCTGGATATAATGCCAGAGTCCACCCATTTTCTTCTGGAGGACTGATCTCTGTTGTCTAGGGTTCAACTGTAATTCTGCAGGATTTCCAGGTCCCACCCGGGGGCTGGCAAATGTAGGCCTAGCAGCACCCTCTGGGTGACTTGATACCACCTGATATGCATGATTCAGCTAGACCTGGCTGCTTGCTACTGGTCAACAGCAGCCACTTTATGAAAGTCAGTGTAGTATAATGGTCAGAGCTTCAGAGTCGGGTTTGCGAGACCCAGGTTTAGATCCCCGTCTTGCTGTGGAAGCTCACTGGGTGATTTTGGACCAGTCACATACTGTCAGCCTAAGCTACCTCCTAGGGTTGTTGTGTGGATAAAAAGTATGAAAGAATAATATAAACTGCTTTGATCCCCACTATGGAGAAAAAACATAGTTTTCCTCAGTAGAAGCTGCAGAAGGAAAGGAGATGGAAAACTGAAAACAGAGGGGCAGATAAAGGTAGATTGACTGGGAAGGAGACAGGGATGCCAACTCCAGGTTGGGAAATTCCTGGATATTTGAGGGGTGGAGCTTGGGGATGGTTGGGATTGAGGCAGGGAGGGACTTTAGACAATACAATGTCATAGACTCCACCCTCCAAAGCAGTCATTTCCTCCAGGGGAACTAATGTTGCCAACCTCCAGGTGAGGGCTGGAGATCTCCTTGAATTACAACGGCTCTCCAGATGACAGAGGTCAGTTGCCCTGGAGAAAATGGCTGCTTTGAAGGGTGGAGTTTATGGTATTATACCCTGCTGAGGTCACTTCCAAGCTCAAACCTCATCCTCCCGAGGCCCCACCCCCAAATCTCCACAAATTTCCCAACATGGAGCTGGCAACCCTAAGAGGAACTGATTTCTTTATTTGGGAAATCCAATGTGTTTCCTGGAGAGCAGCTGCTGCTTCTGTGGGGGGAGGAAGTAGGTGGGAGTCCCGGAGAGTGACAGGGGCAGAAAGAGTGATGGGGTGGGTGCAGAAAAGAGAGAGATCTTGGAGTTGTAGTAGATAACTCAATGAAAATGTCGAGACAGTGTGTGAGTGCAATGAAAAAGGCCAATGCTATGCTGGGGGTTATTAGGAAGGGAATTGAAAGCAAATCAGCCAGTATCTTAATGCCCCTGTATAAATCGATGGTGCGACCTCATTTGGAGTACTGTGTACAGTTCTGGTTGCCACACTTTGAAAAAGATATTATAGCATTGGGAAAAGTGCAGAAAAGGGCAACTAGAAAGATAAAAGGGTTTGACATGATCAAGATTTATAAGATTATGCATGGGATAGGGCAGGTAGAGAAAGAAGTCCTTTTCTCCCTTTCTCACAATACAAGAACTCGTGGGCACTCCATGAAATTGCTGAGCAGTTGGGTTAGAACAGATAAAAAGAAGTACTTCTTCACCCAAAGAGTGATTAACACGTGGAATTCACTGCCACAGGAGGTGGTGGCGGCTACAAGCATGGACGGCTTCAAGAGGGAATTAGATAAACATATGGAGCAGAGGTCCATCAGTGGCTATTAGCCACAAAGTATAGCTAGGAACTCTCAGCCTGGGGCAAGTGATGCTCTGTATTCTTGGTGCTGGGGGGGGGGGGCAACAGTGGGAGGTCTTCCTGCCCCCACTGCTGGACCTTCTGAGGGCACCTGGTGTTTTTGGCCACTGTGTGACAGAGTGTTGGACTGGATGGGCCACTGGCCTGATCCAACATTGGCTTCTTTTATGTTCATATGTTCTTAAGTGACAGGCATGAAGTGTGTGGGGGGGAGGCAGAGAGACTAAGTAAAGGGGTGGCAGGAAGGAGAGAGTGTGAGAGAAGTAAGGAGAAAGAGAAAGAAGTAGAGGTGGGGGAATAGGATAGCTGCTCCTGCAAGTTTCCTGCAGGTCCCCACTTGCACAAGCCAAATAGTAAAAAGGAGTTATTGCTTCTTTGGGACAAGGAGAATAACTTCCTGCCAGTGAAAGAGGTTTGGGAAGAGAACCCTGGTCTGTGATAAAGGGGAGAAGCTTAGACACCTCAGGAGTTAGTGAAAAGCTGCACTATCTAAAGAGAAAACCTAGAACTCTAATGGGATAAATCTAGAAACTACAAGCAAACACTATTCTACAGGGAACAGTATTAAGAACCTGACTTAGTGCTGAAATATACTAAGAAAGCACCTCTCATTGAAAAGATCTTGAAACTCTGAAATTAAGCTACAACAACACTCTCTTGTTTGTTCAAAAAACTTGATTCTGTATATGTATATTTGAAAGTGTTACCTCAGCAACCTCTATATCTTGAATCCTCATATTTATATTTTCCCTGCCTGTTTAATAAAGCCTTTATTCTGTTTTGAACGTTAAATCACATGCCATTTCATGAGGGTATTATAAAATAAAGACAGCTCCTGTGTTCCCTCTAGTTCCTGTGCAGGTCATAAGCCTAAACTAATACCTGTAAAAGGGTGGGACAGTTAAAGCTTATAAAACAGAAAAAAATACACGTTACTGAAGGGCGGCTCAGTCACTGAGGGAAACGAAAAATATTTTTGGTGAGAAAATCTGCCTGAGTGAAGGGGAAGCATCAGGGGTCTTTCATACCTTGTCAAGTTTGAACCAAGACATACTGGGGCCAATAGGAAAGATTATAAGAAATAAAACCACAATTTAATGAATTTTTATAAATCATTTGAATGGTTTTGTCCTGCTTCCCTGTTTCTTAATGACCCCACACATGGAGAGTATGACAACTGAACCGAAGGGTATCAGGTTTTAATGATTTCCTGTGCTTTCCTTCGGCTTTTCATTTGAAGAGATTAGTCTCCACAGAAGCAATGCATTTATGCATGGTTAGAAGGAATGTATGTCACTTTATATGATATAAACATATATGGACCCAACTCAACACACATTTTCATCAAAATCAATTTTTTATATTTTTTCAATTACTGCTGGCTTTATACCAAATCAATGATGTTAAACTAGAGCTCCTTGCTTGCACATACACATGAGGACACTCTAATAACCACTCAAGATGCAACTGGCAGGACATCGATCTCTTTCAGTAACCTGGTAGGTCATATACAAAGAAGTAATTTACAACTTAGTGTATGGCTTGCAGGAAAGGATAAGACCAATAAAAGCTTTAATTGCTTTTTAACCCTGTTCTGTTGAATATCTCTTGCACTGGACGGACACATTCTCACCCTATAGTCCAGCCTTAAAGCATCATGTTCCATCTCCCAGCAAGGGGTTATTATTCGTTTTATTATTATCATTTATTTATGCCTTTCTCCCCAATGGTGACACAAAGTAGCTCATCATTTTCCTCTCCTCTATTTTATCCTCACAGTAACCTGGTGAGGTAGGTTAGGCTGACAGCATGTGAATGGCCCAAGGTCACCTAGCAAGCCTCCATGGTTATGATGTGTGTATGTACCTTTAAGTAGCTGTCTTTCCATTCTATTGAATATATTTAACCTGTTGGAATGGGCAGGGTCGGCGACTCTTGGATGATGGGATGTTGTTTTTTGCCCTCCACTCCCGGCATCTCCATCTACCGACTAAAGTTATTCTACAAGCAAACCACTCGGTGTTGTTGCTTACAAGACGAGCCTTATCACTGTGGAACACTACATGGTGTCAGAAGAACGGAGTACTTTCAGCCGCCACCTCCACTTGCTTTGACTGGTCATCTTGCGGAAAACTGGAAGACGTGGGAGCAAGCTTTCCAATTTTATTTGATTGCTACTGCCACTGAAAATGCATCAGATAAAGAGACAAATAGCTATATTGCTAAGTGTGATTGGCGAAGATGCTGTGAGAATATATAATACATTTGTTTTTGGGGATGAAGGGCCCACGATGCTAAATGAGGTTATTGCAGAGTTTAAGAAATATTGTACTCCTCAGAAGAATTTAATATTTGAGCATTATTGTTTCTGGACTTATAACTGGGAGCAGGGAGTATCAGTGGAACAATTTGCAACTGAACTCAAACTAAAGGCTGCCAGCTGTGAATTTGGCTCGACTTCTGAGGAGCTGATTAGAGATAAGCTAGTCTTTAGTGCTCCGGACAGATTTAAAGAGAGACTCTTGAAAGAAACTGACCTTACCTTGAAAAAGACTGTTGAACTCTGCCAGGTTGCTGAAGCTCTGGCCTCTCAATTACAAACAATGACAAACTCCTCAAAACAGCTGTGTGAGGCGTCTGCATTCTCCAGACAAGTTGAGGAGATTCCTTTGCAAGCAGTGAGACAGCAAAAGGCACACCCCACACCCCGAAGATGCAGATGGTGTTGCGAGAGAAAGGAACTTCATATTGTGGCACAGTACACAGGTTTCAAAAATGCCCTGCTTTTGGCAAGATATGTTATATGTGGGGGGTGGGGAATCATCTTGTCAAGTTATAGCTAGGGATAGTGGAAACCAAAATTTCCACAACTCAAAAGCAGATGTGCACAACTTGCTTATAGGAGTGTTATTTTGCCACAGTGTCGGTGACAATCAAGTGGAAATACCTGGGTGGTATGCCGACATAAATTTGAGAGGACTCAAAGTTAAATTCAAGCTAGATACAGGTGCTGAGGCAACTATTTTGCCAGTTAATATATTTAATGCTCTCCCTGGGCGGAAGATGTTATCAAGTAGTAATGCAGTGTTGATGGCTTATGGTGGGACCTGTATAAATACCATGGGCAGGGGCATAGAGTTTAAAAACTCCCAGGGGGGGCTCCTCCGTGCGCATGCATGAAGCACATGTTCCCGCCAGGACCATGTCCCTGCTGCTGCCTCCCCCCCGCCTGACCGCTCCTGCTTCCATCCCTCCCTCCATCCATCCAGGGGCCAGCTGGGCATTTGCTTAGCTGGCCCCTGGACGGAGGGAGGGTTGGAGTGGCCAGGCTGGGGGGGGGGGAGAGAGAGGCGGTGGCGGCAGCGGCCCTAGGAAGGGCTGAGGGAGGCGTGGCGGAGGGCACACCATTTCCCGGGGGGGGGCTCAGTCCCCCCCTGGAAATTTCGGGGGTGGCTCGAGCCCCCCCATAGTTGACGCCTATGACCATGGGTACCATTGTGCTCACATGTTCAACACAGCGAAACAAAGCTGAATTAATGTTTTATGTTATAGATGTTTCAACATTTCCATTGTTGGGGAGGGCAGCATGTGATACCTTGAATTTACTATGTAAAGTAGATGTTGTACAGTCAAGGGAACTGACTTGTGAACAAATGTTAACAATGTACAATGACGTTTTTGAAGGTCTAGGGGAGTTTGAAGGGTCCTATTTAGGGCTCATTTCGTAGCAGGAGCTCCTCTGCATATTAGGCCACACACCCCTGATGTAGCCAATCCTCCAAGAGCTTACAGTAGCCCCTGTAAGAAGAGCTCTGTAAGCTCTTGGACGATTGGCTACATTAGGGGTGTGTGGTCTAATAGGCAAAGGAGCTCCTGCTACAAAATGAGCCCTCGTCCCATCATATATATATATACATACATACATACATACATACATACATACATACACACACACAACAGTTCCCCTGGTAGTTCATGGATGCAGGAAGGTGCCATTTACAATATTGGATAGATTAAAGGATATGCTGGTTCAGTTGGAAGAGGCAGGAGTGATATCTAGGGTGGTGGGTCCCACAGACTGGGTAAATAGCCTGGTGATAACAGAAATAAAAAATGGGAATTTGCGTGTGTGTTTAGATTCTCACAACTTGAATAAGGCAGTTCGAAGACAGTACTGTACTATTCCCACTGTGGAAGAGGACCTGGCTCAGTTTGCAGAAACCAAAGGCTGAGGACATACTCGTATTCTGCCGCACCTCCGCGGCGCAACAGAACAAGGCAGGGGGAATTGCCCCCACCGTGCGGTGTTCACACGCTGCTGGAAGGAAGCCGCCCGCAGCGTCCAGACTACGGGCGGCTTCCTGCAGGGTGGTAAGGGGCTTCCGGCAGGTGGAACACATGCCGCAGCAGCTGGGCACCACAAGTGGTGTCCCAGCTGCTGTGGGAGGAGCACGGCGCCAGACGAGTTGCATCCGGCCTGCCTCCTCCAGGCAGATGTGGCAGTCTGGACTGCCACTCTGCCTCCACTTTCAAAGCGGAGGCAGAGCGGGCCAGACTGCCAGTCTGTCCTCGGCCAAAGTTTTTACAATAATAGATGAAAAGGATGGGTACTGGCAGGTGAAATTAGATAAGCCATCAGCATTACTGTGTACATTCAGGGGTCATTTCAAGCAGGAGCTCGGGGGAGCTCAGCTCCGGGAGTTGGTGCCAGCGCCCCCCCCCAAGGGGGAATGCCTGTTTGTGTCATAGCTGCAGCAAAATGACCCCACCCCCTGGAAACGTCCTTGTTCCTCCGACCAGCCTTCTGAAGGCTTCAGCCACCACTGAAGCTATCCTCCCAGAATAGTGGTATTTCTGAGCGGTCCCCTCTCTGCCAGCTTCCTTCCTTCCTTCCTTCCTTCCTTCCTTCCTTCCTTCCTTCCTTCCTTCCTTCCCTTCTGACATACTTCTGACATACTTCTGGTGATGTCAGGTGGTTTAGCATATGCAAATAAGTTACTAATAGCTAATAATAGCTAATGAGTTATGTTAATGAGCTCCTGCACCTCTTTTTCTACAAAATGACCCCTGTGTACATTCAATACCCCATGAGGAAGGTATTGTTTTAATCATTTGCCATTTGGTTTGGTGTCATCTAGAGAAGTCTTCCAACAAAAAAACGATGAGGTTTTTGGTCATATTGAAGGAGTGTTTATGATTGCAGACGATATGATTATAGCGGCAAGGACTGAAGAGGAGCATGATCAAATCTTGCATCAGGTGATGGAAACAGCAAGAGCCAAAAATGTAAAATTTAACAAAGAAAAGATACAGTTTAAGGTGGATTCTGTGAAATACATGCGGCATGTTGTGACTGCTGAAGGTGTCACCATAGATGAAGATAAGGTTAAGGCCATCAGAGAGATGCCCTCCCCTAAAGACAGACAGGACA
Organism: Lepidodactylus listeri; assembly: GCA_029233225.1. Taxonomy (NCBI): domain Eukaryota; kingdom Metazoa; phylum Chordata; class Lepidosauria; order Squamata; family Gekkonidae; genus Lepidodactylus; species Lepidodactylus listeri. The sequence continues at coordinate 104,148,668 of JARCFY010000008.1, forward strand.
TACTTAGATTTTTACGGATGGTACAGTACTTGTCAAAATATGTTCCAAGAGAGGCTGAGTTAATGGCGCCTCCACTGGGTCTTTTAAAAAAGGATATTTGTTTCCAGTGGATGCCGGAACATCAGAGAGCTTTTGACATGGTTAAGAAACAGCTATGTCAGGCACCCGTTCTCCAATATTATGATGTAAAAAAAACAGTAACTATCCAAGCAGATGCATCAAAAGATGGCCTTGGAGCCTGTCTGATTCAAGAGGGTAGACCTGTTTTTTATGCTTCCAGATCTCTTAGCCCAACATAACAAAGTTATGCACAGATAGAGAAAGAGCTTTTGGCTGTAGTATATGCGATTCGAAAGTTTCATCAATATGTGTATGGCAAAATTGTTTTTGTGCAAACTGATCATAAGCTGCTGGAGGCAATTTTTAAGAAACCAATTGGTGCTGCCCCTGCTCGGCTACAGTGCATGCTCTTACAATTACAACAGTACCAGCTTAATGTACAGTATATTCCAGGTAAATACATGTATTTAGCTGATACCTTATCAAGAGCTGCAGTGCACCTTCCCCCACAGGGGTTGAAGAACAGGTATGGGAAGAGAAGGTCATACACGAAGTAGAAATGTTACAGACATGTCCTGAAGGGCTAGAGGCTATACAGGAAGCTATGAAGCAAGATGAACATCTTCAATTGGTAATCAATTGCTTAAAGTCAGGGTGGCCACAATATTATAAAGATGTTCCTGCGTCTATAAAATCCTTTTGGGCCTTCAAGGATACACTACATATTGAAGATGGCATTGTGTATGTGGGAGAGAAATTGTTCATTCCTATGTCCTTGAGACAAGGTATGTTAACTCAACTTCATGAATCACACCAGGGTATCCAAAGCACAAAGGCTTGCGCAAAGGGGCTCAATGTATTGGCCTAGTATGTGTGCCGATATTGAAAGGATGGTTAGGACTTGTTCTGTGTGTGCTAGATTTGCTGTAAAAAATCAAAAGGAGCCACGTATACCCCACAAAATCCCAGATCTACCATGGGAAAAAGTAGGTGTAGACATTTTTTACTATCAGTCCTCTCCATTCCTTACTGTGGTGGATTACTATTCAAAATACCCAGAGGTACTGGCACTGCTAGATAAAACTGCCAGCACAGTGATCCTTAGACTTAAGAACATATTTGCACGTCATGGAATTCCAAGGAAGGTAGTAAGTGACAACATGCCTTTTGCTAGTAAGGAGTTTAGACAATTTGCCCAGGAGTGGGCATTTGAACAATGTTAAAGCAGTCCTGGATATCCTAGATTGAATGGGATGGTAGAGAGGGCTATTGGCTCCATTAAACAGTGAATGAGGAAAGCAAACTACTCAAAAAAAGGATATACATTTAGTATTATTGGAATGTTGTAATATGCCAGTGACAGGAATGAGGTATTCACCAACAGAGATGATAATGGGCAGAGTGTTGAGGAGTGGGTTACCAGCATCCCAGCAGAGATTACAACCCAAAGCACCAAGCGGAGTAAAAGAGGCCTTACAGGAAATCCAGGACATACAGAAATATTTCCATGATTGAGCGGTGAAATCACTTAAGCCACTGAAAGAAGGAGATGAGGTGTGGGTAGAGGGAAATAGGCAGTGGTGTCCTACAGTAGTAATGGAGCAATGCCAGCAACCATGTACATATAGGATACAGACTTCTGATGGTAACATCTATCGGCGTAACAGAGTCCATCTTAGATCCTGTCAGAAAGGAGTGAGAAGAGGACAGAGGAGGCATGAGGAAAAGGAAAATGAGTTCAACAGGGAACAAGAACTAGATCATAAGGTGTTAGGAGAACAGAATAGTCAAGCCACAAAAATGGAAAATCAGGAACTTGATAGTTCCCAGGTAACAGAAAGGATTCCTAGGTGTACGTTTTATGGTAGGCATGTGTTTTCACTAGAAAGATACACGCCATAATGCTTATGTTTGTATGTATTTTGGTTGTACAGGATATGTCAAATTTTATTGTTAATGTTATGTGTTTTAAGTATTTTAATCTGTAATTGGTAGTCTAAATATTCTTTGTAAATTCGGGGGGAGAGATGTGATGTGTGTATGTATCTTTAAGGAGCTGACTTTCCAGTCTATTGAATGTATTTAACCTTTTGGAATGGGCAGGGTTGGCGATTCTTGGATGATTTGCCCTCCACTCCCAGCGTCTCCACCTACCGAATAAAGCTGTTCTATAAGCAAACGACTCGCTGTTGTTGCTCACAAGACAAGCCTTATCACCGTGGAACACTACAATGGTAGAGTGGGGATTTAAACCCAGATTTCCTAGATCCGAGTCTGACACTTTAACCACAACACCACGCTGGCTTTAAAAATCTACAGATATTTGCCACTCCTCTCTTCCTTTCCTCTGTTACTTCAAACCTAAAATTATTAAGGAAATTCCCTATTATAAGTCAAACGCGTGCAAAGTATCTGTCAATAATATTTTGTTTTCATTGCCATTTTAAAAATAGAAGAGTTTACCAGAAGATTACTTTCCTGTGATGCTCTGTTTAGTAATGTCTTTCTAAACATCTTTGGGCACATCCTGGGGGGTCTGTTCTGCTAATGGTGGCACTTCCTCTAACACAAGAAGACTTCAGACAAAGGAAAATGCTGCCATCAGTGGAATGAATTCCCAAGATCCAACCCTATGTCTTCATCTTCGATCAAAAACTGACACTTATTAGAATAAAGGTATGTCCAAAAAAAGAAGAAGAAGAAGAAGTGATCATTTTCAGGAATTTTACCAAAGCAGAAGTATGGGTCCAAAGTGATTTAGATTTGACAGAGTCTTTCAGTCACCGCAGTTTTTTTGGAGCAAAACTTCAGCTGATTGTATGCATTTCACCTTGCTCCTACATTAAATAAGCACTGCTTTCCACAGCGCTGCAGTGCAGGTTTGCCATCTTTTTATGTTACAGAAGCTCTACATCTTTTAACAACAAGTACTTTCCTTATTGAAAACTCCCAAAAAATTTTAAAGTGAAACTTAAAGTGAATTTGGAGTTTTTCCTCAGGTCCAAAATAAGAAATCTGTGCCATTCCAGCAGAACAATTAGAGCATCAACTTGTTTTCCATTGGTCCATCTCCACAGTCTTCTATAAAGCTCATCTTCCCAGCCCCAGTGCTTGATAGAATTTGCAGCCTGAGATTGTTCTGAGTGTTGCACATCCACAACCCACAGAGAACAGGATTAAGTTGTTGCTGTTGTAATCATAGGACATGTCATCTGCTTCATCTTGAACACCTGCTGACCCATTAGGTGTCCTAAGTCATGCTGCAGGTTTCACCGGGGTAACTGAGTGTTCCCTAGGATTGGTAGATGGGACTGAGCATCTCTCTCTCTCTCTCTCTCTCCCCTTCCCCCCTGCAGAAAATACTGTGTTTCCAACCAACACTGCATGACTAGAGCCAACTAAAATGAAGAATGTAATATATAAGGTCGAACTTTCATCAGTTCTCATGATTTTATCAAATAAGATGGAACAGAACAACAAACAAAGGAAAATTGGCTCCTATCAGATAAATACTACTTTTATTAAGTCTTAAATTCCCTCAGCTATGTCCTTGCATATCTCTGTGTGCAACAAGAACATTTTGTTCCCTTGCTGTTTTGACTACTACGGTTCATTGTTGACAAAGGGTGGCTGGGTCTCTGCGTTTCCCTCCGAGCACGAGACGGCGATGGGCTGCCGTCCAAGCTGTGCCTCCCTGAGGAGGGTCAGCATCGTAACAGCCTGGTGAGCCACGAGGATGACACCCAATGGAGCCCGCTGGCTCCTCACTGCAGTCATACTGGCTGATGGACTACTGTACTCTCCCCACCGACCTGCCTCCCAGGACCATCCTAGCAGACCTGTCCCCAAATGCCCGTATGGCTGTCATCACAGCAAGGAGGCAGCAGGTCTCGGTTCTGTAGAGGGTGGGCGAGCGCCTCCTGGAGCAGTCTGCTCAGAACCATGAGGCCATGTTGGAGAACGCCCGGCGGGAGCATGAGCACTACCTGGAGGAGATGCACCACTCACAAAAGGGGGAGCGAGAGTCCACGATGGCCATGTGCGACGTGATGCGTTTGATGCTTGATACCCTGACCCAGATAGCCACATCCTTGGCAGGGCCATGTGCTGGGGGCCCTGGATGAGGATGCCACTGCACTGAGGAGGCTCCAGGGCAGCAGTCCGGAGAAGGGTGATCTGGCCACCACGGCCGTAGTGGCGCTGTGAGGGGAACAGCGGCACGGTGGCATGGAAGACTGCACCCCGAGGACAGGGCCCCCTGCTCACCATCGTTGGAAGGTCAGGCTCCCTCCTGTCACTTGGCCTCAACAGTGCAGTGCCACGGTCAGCAGGCAGTGGCCTGGATGTGTGGCCGCAGCCCCCTCTCCCCTTTCCCCCACACACAGGCGGGCCCATTTGCATAGGGGGACACTGGCCACCACGCACCCCTGAAGGAAGGGGACCAAGCAAGTTTTTTTTTAACTCACAACAAATTTATTTGAACACAGTGGTGTGAGGAAAACTGGGTCAGTAAAGTTTTCAGGAAATCAGTGGTCGAGTCTGTCGTTGCCTTCTTGGGGGCCTCGGAACCAGTGATGTAACATACTGGTGCCTGGGCCTATACCCAGAAGCCCTTCACCCCTCTCGGCTGTCATCAGTGGCCCGGGCCTCCGTGTCCATCCCCTCCATCATGGGTGGGTCCTTCCGAGCCGCGCGGAGGCTGTCGACCTCCCTCTTCAGCTGCCACACTGCATTCTGGTTGGATGGTCAGGAGGTGAATCATGCACTGGACTATTGGGGCACTGCAAAGACAGTGCCAGTGAGCAGCTGTTGCCTGCCATGGCCCCCCTCCCAACCACCCCTGTGCAATGCCCATGTTGGCCCTTGGCCCCCCGCCCTGCTCTCCCATGGCCACCCCCTGTGGCCACTGCAGCCTGCCCATGGGGGGCCAACATGCTGGCATGGCAGACTCACAGTGGTGCTCAGCCTGCTCCTCATGAGCCGCCAGACATTCGATGAGGGAGGCCAGGGTGGGTACATCACAAAACACCACTACTTGCAGGGGGCCAGTGGAAGCGGGGCTCTTACCTCCTGAAAGGACATGGGTAGGACACACTACAGTGGACTTGCCAACCCCAAACTAGTTGCTGACCTCTCTGTAGCAGTTCATGCCCACAAGCCACCACAGGGTGACTGCCACACGCTCCTCCATTGTGATGGCACATCTCAGGGGCATGTCCACGTGCGTGATCTGGCCACGCAGGCAGTCAACCAACCAGCAGAATGTGGCTCTCATCATCCTAAAGTTCATGAGCCACTGCTCATCTCCCCATACTCTGCAGACAAAGGTATCCAACCACTTGGTGGGGTGAGGGTACACCCACCAGTGACGTGGTGCGCCCTCTTGTCCCAATCTGACTACCCTGGCTGTGTCCAGGGACTGTCTGGCCAGGTAGTCCCTGATCCTGGCTCTCCTATGAGCCCTCTACCGCCGCTGGATCAGCTGCCTCCTGGCTCGGATGCTGCAGACCCTGCCCTGGTGGTACTGGAGTACTAAGCAGAACCTAATGTCCAGCAGCAGGAGCGCGCTGCCAGCTCCTCAGCATCCATGGTGACTGACCACTTAGTCTCACAGTGGCTCCAGGAAGGTGCAGTTGATTGCCCAGGTGCAACTCCAGTCACATGACTGGACGTGTGGTGCTCTACCGCCCAATGCGGGGGGGGGGGGGAGGTCCCACAGGATCCTGCCCCAATTGCTGTTGTGCCCATGTGCCTAGGCGCAGGTCGGTAAAATGGACCAAAGCCGCACGCAACTGCAGCAGCACTGCCAGGGGCCACTCTGCAGTGTGAACGCTCCATTCTGCCTCCTCCCCAGTATGGTCCCGCATCAGTCCACACAGTGCGACCAGAAAGCCCCGCAACAACTTGGCCCGGGTCTTTTTGCCCCGCTTCCCTTGCGCTTCATTCTGTCAGTCTGTCCTCAGCCTAAGAGACACTAAAAGACAAGGAAAGCTAGCCTTTCTTGAATTTGCCTGATAACTGTACTGTGCCTAAGGACATAGTTGGGGACAACTGTTTACACAAGCCTCTTTTTGGGGAGTCTCCCATCCAAGTACCAACCCAGCTCTGACAAGATTAGGCGATTAGGCCTGATATAACAACTACTTTTCCAGAAATCCAGACACGAAATTCTATAAGTTCTGCATGACCACCATTACACAAATGATACAGGCATTACTAACTCCATTCTGAACTTTAGCCTTGCATGTTTGGTTCCAAAAACAAAGTGGTGGAACCGGCATAGAGAAGGGGGTGAGGACGTACAGAGGAGCAGGGGGAGTGAGGATTCATGCAGACATTCTGGGAGGAGGAGGCAAACGATATAGTGCAGGAAGGGCCACTGGAAAACAAAGCAAAATAGCAAATGCTGTAATAAAGGAATGTGCTAAGCATGTCCTGCTGCTTAATGATATAAGAAGTAGCTTGCAAGATCAGACAAAAGTCCACAATTGCTTCTCTTTACAAGAGTACCAGGAACCAGCAGAAAAGAGGCAGGCTACTGAAAACTGATGAGGACATCTACTGATGGACTGTGGTCTTATCTTCTTCCTGGTCGATTATGTTTAAATTTACTGTATTTGTATTTTATTGAAATTACATGTCAGATGCTTGTCAATCATAACCAAGCATTCACATTCACTGGCCAGAGCACTGGAAAGTGGAAGGCCACTATGTGCACATTTTCTTATCTCTGTAAGTCAAAAGATCTAGAGATCTTGAGCAGTCCTTGCTGATGAATGTTGAAAATTCTGGCCTGGAATATCCCAGAGGAAGCCAGGGCATTGCAAACCTTTCCTGTCCCTGTGGGGGAACCCCTGTATTCCTGGGATAAACAGGGAGCTCTAAACATCACTCTCTGTCCAACATAATCTCTACTAAATTTCCCTGCAGTACAGCCTGCTGTTATGTTCTGTCATCCTTTGTTAACCTTAACAGTAAAAACTTGGATTTGTTAAAAATAAAAATGAAAGCTGGCTTATACAAACAAAGAAAATGTTACTAACTCATGTAAAATCAGGCCATGCCAATGCAAAATTCAACTATTAGCAGTCAGATCTCTCCTCTTTCAGAGGGGCAGTTTATAACTTAGAGAGGCAGAAACATCCTTCTTAAGATATCATCTCAAATAATCGTAAGTACAGGTCACTGCCTAGCCCAAATTGACACAAAATTGATGCCAGTCAGAAACAAGCCTGGGCAAGTATTTTTGGGAGGTGAATAAGAGTGGCTAACTGTCTACTGTCCCATCCATGCCCAGAAGAGATGCATAACTGTAGGATAATGGGTCTCCCAAAGCCTTGAGTCGCCCTTGGACTAATCTCATCAAGAACCAACCTTACTTCCTCTGCACTCACTTACTCTAATTAAGTGACACTTAACTCTCAGTTCTATTCACCAAACCCGCCAGCTTCCCATCCAGTACTTGCAGGGTCATCAAGTTCCTTTCACACCTTTTGCATAACTTAGGAAAACCCATCAAGTTATTGGTTTGGGGGCTCACATCAACTTGCCACTACGGGCCCGTTTTGTCCTATATCAAGAGTGCCTAGCCACCAGTGCAGTGTGTATGTTCTTGGATCCATACCCACACACCCAACCCAATGGGACTTCTCTCCTCCTCTCCACAAAATGCTGGTTGTTTTGCTGCTGCCTCCACAGACCTTTCCCCTCCAAGACTGGTAATTATAACCTTCCCCTGGAATCATTTTCCCTGTTTCTGCTCTGCCTTTCCTGAGCTATCACTTTCTGTTATTTATTGTGCGGGCATTTTTTGTTTTATTCTTTTCTTTTAAATAAAAGCCTTTCCAGATGATCACCAGCCTGGTTCATTTTGAGAGTTTTCATAAGGGAAAAAATCCCCAAAAACATCGGTGGAGAATCCCAGTTACCCCCTTTCGCTCTGTCGCCTTTAAGCTAATTCTTCCAACTAATTAGGAGACCACATCTTTGGGTAACACAACAGCCAAACCTCGGAGGGACTTGATGGAATCATGATTTGCCACTATGATTAATTTGAATAACCACATTTCAGCCTTTGAAATTACAAGCCTAATTCAGTTTTCTTCTCCATGATGCTTATTTCTATACATGGAAGCAAGGAGAGCTTATTGCCAAGCAGAGGGGCCATCTCTCTCCACCCTTGTTATCATGCAAGGATGAGAAAACTGCAATTAACCTCTATGACAGATTAATGTATGTCAAAATGGTCACTGTCACAGCAAGTGAAGGTGGACCCTTGACTTCTGCTGAAATATGTACGTGCTGAGCAACCAAGTGCCACGCTCTGGGTATGACATACAATTGGAGGGGGGTTCACAGTGCAAAATTTCAGCTTGAGGACAGCTGTCAAAACCTTCAGAATTCTACGGCATGGGGAATTTTGTTGCAATGTTCAGGACTGAAAATGTTGTTCATGTTGCTTCGGGATAAACTGTATGCTATACAGAGCAGAGAATGGTCTGAGGGCAAATGAGAAAGAGAAGAGATTCTCAGTGCACAACAGACCCTAGCCTGGCTTGACCTGGCTCAGTCCTTTGCTCCAAGGGACAAGAAGTATAATCCCAGCAAAAAGAAAAATTGCTGTAATTTAAAAAATAAATAAAAATAAAACAAAGCTGCAACTAGAAGGGCCAACATTCACTTTTGGAGAAAGATGGGACAGTTGGTAGTACGCAGTTGATAAGTATTGGAGTCGGGAGTCCATGGAACAGTGAAACAGCTAGATCTTTATTGCTGGTCCAGATGAAGCATACAACCCAGGGCTCCGAGCCCTCCTTTTATGCTGGTCAGGGACAATCCCCTGACCTCACCCAACTGGCCTGATAGGCTATTATCAGTCTATTTACATCTCATAGGTTCCCTGGGAGAAACCTAGGTACATGATTGGTGGCCGGTTTGAATCCACCTGGCCTTTGTTCTACCTGGCTGAAGCTCAGGTAGTTTCTTGGCCATGTGCTCTGGCCACATGGCGGTCACCATTACGGGAGCACATGGCGACCGCATGGTCAATACATAACAGCAGTGCTGGGGAAAGAGGGAGTGGGCAGAAGGATGGATCTGTGAGGGAAGGAAGAGAATGAGAAGAAATGGTGAAGAGGTATCATCAAGACTTTCACCTTCAGTGCCTGGATACAGCATGGCCCCTTATTCTCTCAGGCATTCAGAGGCATAAAATGGGTAAAATAAAGTTGCACGTTGTTCTTTGCACTTGCTCTAACACAAAAGAATACTGTGTATACAAAGTGACAGGGTGTCATCTGAAAACCCCCATTTTCTCCTATCTAAGGCTTGTATTTGTGGGGAAACACCATAGAAAATCACTGCAGAGAAGTGATAGTACAAGTTCTAACTGTCACATCAGATGCACAGTGGGGCCCGTTTACTATGTTCAGTGATGGACATGAAAGTTTGAATGAGTCCTGTGTTTACAAAGAATTGGCAAGGAATTAATAGCAGTGCAGCTATTAAAAATACTGTTATGTCATGGAATTCCCTAAGAATGGAAAGCAGTGCTAAGCAAACGTCCAAGGCAGTGCTAAGCAAACGTCCAAGGCAAAAAAAGGAAGGAGGAAAACATAATTCTTATGAGTGGTTGCTCACAATTGAGACATTAACTGATTAGCGTATCAGTTAATGTATCTGACGATGGGAGCTTTGACTCTCAAGCTTACACCCCCAAAAGACTGGTGGTCTGTGAAGTGTTACTGGATTCAAATTTTGCTGTACTATGTGAAGACCAACATGGCTACCCTTATTAACTGACAAGTGTGGTCATCAGGGCTCTTTTTGGACTGAAACGCACCGGAATGGCATTCTGGCTGGCGTCCAAGCCCATCCCTCCCCGCTGGCGGGAAAGGGCCCAGTGCACCAGATCTCTCCGCATTCCCTTTAAGTGCAAAGAGAAGGGGCTCCGCATGGAGGGGCTCCGCATGGAAGGGGAGGGGCTCCGCATGGAGATCGAGGGCAACGCCTGGCCTCCCGGCTCCTTGTACTTGAAGGGAACATTCCCTTTAAGTGCAAAAAGCTGGCGGGAAGAGGCCCCGTGCACCGGATCTCCACATGGAGATCGAGTGTGACGCCTGGCCTCTCCATCCAGCTTGTCACCACCCTGTTGCGGTTCACCGTGCCTATGCTCTCCCTGCTCCTGGTAAGTGCCTCCCCCCATATCTTCCCCCCTCTCTCTTTCTTTCTCTTTGTTTCTTTCTCTATCTCTTTCCCCCTCTCTCTTTCTTTCTTTCCTCTCTCTTTCTCTCTCTCTCTTCCTTCCTTTCTCTCTCTTTCCCTTCTGCCTTTTCCCTCTCCCTCCCTTCCTTTCTCTCTCTCTTGCTCTCTTTTTCCCTCCCTCCCTTCCTTTCTCTTTCTCCTTTTTTCCCTCCCTCCCTTTCTCTCTTTCTTCTTCCCCTTCCTCCCTTCCTTTTGCTCTCTTTTTCTCTCCTTCCCTCCCTCCCTCCCTTTCTTTTCTTCCTTCCTTTCCTTTCCTTTCTTTCTCTTTCTTCCTTCTTCCTTTTTTCTTTCTTTCTTTCTTTCTTTCTCTCTCTCTCTCTCTCTCTCTCTCTTTCTTTTTCCCTCCCTCCTTCCCTCTTTCTCTCTCTCTCTCATAAGGCTTTTTGGTTGGGAAGTGGCTGTTCCACTGTGGGAATCACCACTGGAAGAATGGCTAACCTCCCTGAGATAGAGGCCTCATGCCAAAGATGAAAGCAAATGTGTCTCTTTTGGTTGGTACTTGTGAATGTGGTTCTCTGTGAGCTGTGGAGTGAGCACCACTGATCTAAATCTAAATGCATTGAGTGTGTTATGTTCTGTAATCAAAGCTATTCAAATAAGCAACAGTCTTGCAGCCAGAGGTGTTTGATCGCTCACTGGTTCTGTTCACAGCCTGTTCACAAGTGGCGATCACCACAGCGGAATATCATGCAAGATTATGCATACATGAACACATTTCCCACAGCTTTCCCCATCCTCCATCACCTTCCCATCTGCTGTTGGTTACATTTATTTCCCAGCCAGCAACTTACAAAGGTGAAATATGTTTATTTACTGTATATTCCACCTTGCTCACTGAGACTCAAGGTGGATTACAGTGTAAATCAATGCAATCAACAGGATGAAACATCTAATAAGAAATGTAATGGGATTAGGATTACATAAATCTGAAACAAACTATGAAGTATTAGACATATGTTAAACAATGAAGAAAATTATTTTATGCAAGAGTAAAACAATGTAGTTAGAGAAGATAGTACATACAGCAAACAGATAATATTTATTTATTTATTTCATCAGATTTCTTGACTGCCCTTCCCCACTTACATTTTTTGCTCATAAAACTCCACAGCTTAGAGGGAATGTTGGGCAGCTATTGACCTGCCTTTACAAAAAATTAAAACGTTTCTGAAATAATGTATAGGAGGACTTTGGTCATGAGAATCAAAATTGCACTGAACTAGAAAAGTTTTATTCTTGCAGTTTTGCACTGTAGTCCTAAACACAGTCACATCCTTAGTTTTTTTTTTCCCTCCCTTTTCTCTGCCCTTATTTTTAATGCCTGCTTTAGGGGTCTCTGACTCTTAGTCACCTCTGGATGCTTTATGAGTTGTCAAATGTTTCCCTTTGCTCACCCTGAAAAGATTAACATCACGTAAAATGGGAACACATTCTCTGATTCGCTTTGAATTTGGCAGGGAACATCCCATATTTGAGGCGTACAGACCATCCCACTGGCATAGGAAACATAGGAATACATGCTAACTTCTTGTTCTCTGACAATATAACTCATTTTACCTTATTTTTCTGTTGATGTCCTCTTTCCAAAATGGTGGCATATCCCCTAGTACTCAGTGTGGTTATCCTACATTATTTCTGTTCCTGCATCCCCACTCTTGATCCCCAGAAAGATTATTCCCAGTGTTGTGGGACCCACACAGAAGAATGGCCATGCCAGTTGGAGGGGGTAGTGTGATGAAAGAGAAGGGGATGAAATTGCTACTTCTCCACTGAGGAAAGGGGCCAATTTCATCCTTTTCTCTGTTCTCATCCTAGCCCACTGTTTCTTCCACATGGATCCCACAGCCTCTAGAATTATCTTTCTAGGAGTCAGGTGTTTCTTTCTAGTAGTCTAGGAGGACAGATGTTTGGCTACATATCAATAAGGATTAGAAAAAACACTTTCTAATATATAACATGAGAATATCTATGTCAATACTTCTACCACTGTGTTGAGATAATCTATGTTTTACAATCAAGATGCTGAAACAAAGTCAAGCTGATATCCTGCTATCACATTTCAACTCATAGTTTAATGTGATTCAAGCATGGTGTATTAAATAAAAATGATACAGGAGAATGATTGAATTTCAGCAGATTCTTGGTAAATACACAAAAGGCAGGCAACAGGCTTCTAATTTTTGGAACAATTACGGTATTGTAGAACTCTTAGGTCATAGAAAGACAAAATTAGTTACAAGGTACGTACAATGTATACCATCTAGAGGTTCAAAGGACATAGGGTTGCCAGCCCCCAGGTCTGGGCAGGGGCTCCCCCACTTTTGGGGGGCTCCAATCCTCTGCCACCCAAGCCCTGCCCCCAAACCACAGCCACCCATGACTACCCCTCTTCCTCCCCTCCTGCAGAGAATAAAGGGCTTCAGCTGATCAGCAGGAAGCAGACGGCTCACCAATCAGCTGGAGGACCCTTTAAATCTTTCAGCAGGGAGGGAGAGGGGCTGTCACCAGCCGCACACATTGGCAAGTAGGGTGGGGCGTGATTGGTACACCAGCGTGGGCCTGAATCTCAAGCAGTGAACTGCCACTGGAAATCAGCCCCATGTGCGCCGTAGCCCCCACCCCACTTGCAAAAAAATCCTTTAAAGGGTCTTTTTGCAAGCGGAGCTCCAGCCAGCGACAGCCCCTTTCCCTCCATCAGCTGAAGCCCTTTAAATCACTTCAGGAGGTGAGGGAGCGAGGTGGTTATGGCTTGGGGGCATTCCTAAAAGGAATGCAATCAGAAATATCAAAGAAAAAAGTGTGTGTGTGTGTGTGTGTGTGTGTGTGTGTGTGTGTGAAGTGCCATCAAGTCGCTTCTGACATGGTGACCCCATGAATCCATGTCCTCCAGAGTGTTCTACTGTTAACAGCCATTCTCAGGCCTTGCAAACTGAGGGCTGTGGCTTCCTTGACTGAGTCAATCTATCTCATGTTGGGTCTTCTTTTCCTGGCATTATTATTTTTTCTTTTTTAATATAAATTTATTTACACTTTCCAAATAATACAGATAACATTTTGAAAGACGTCCGAAATCAGTTACAACAAAAAGAAGCGTCAACGTTACATACTTTATGTACCGTATCTTTCAATATCCAGATTCTAATTCAGTTTCTACCCATTGATCTGCACTTTTAGTAAGAGTATCCGAGGCGGGGCCCCTACAAGCCGCCACCTCAAATACTGTGCTTACTTAAGTCTATGATTCATTTTCTTGATCTAATCTAATATAGAATCTTCCCATTTTTTATCAAATCTTTTTTGGTCTTTTCTCTATGATGTCATATTCAAGTTCCTGATTCCTAGACGCCTCTTCTTATATGTATTCGAGTCTATACAAATATCTTAATTTCCATCCATTCATATACTTTTTTCCATCTTTTTCTGGAATATCTCCTTCTTTTTATTATTTTTTCCCAGTAACTCTTTCCTTCTCATAATGTGACCAAAGTAACATAGCCTCAGTTTATTCATTTTAGCTTCTAGGGAGAGTTCAGGCTTGATTTGATCTAGAAAATTATTCGTCTTTTTGGATAATCATGGCTTTTGTAAAACTCTCCTCCAATACCACATTTAAAATGAATCAACATTTTTTCTATAAGCTTTCTTCACGTCCAGCTTTGACCAAAAGCATAGGCAGTGGATTTTGCAAGAAGACAAGTCAGATGTACAACAATGAAGATAGTCAACAAATTAATGGATCCTTTGGAAACCTGGAAACTATTGCCTGAATCTATTTGTCATGTAACTCTTAAATCCTGGATATCTTTTTTAAAACACTGAAACACAACTAACCAGAAATGAGAGGACCCTCCTAATCTTGCTCAGGCATTCAAAAAATTACAATTTACTTGTAATTGTAAAAAATTACAAATAACTTGTCCATGCTATGCTTTTTCTCCAGCTGAGTTTAACCGGCAAAGTTGTATCATGGGGGAATGTACTTTAACAAAGTGTGGCATTGACAAATACTAAAAAAAAAAGAAGATTAATAGACAGATAGACACACAAATTGCACACAAGCCAGGACGGGGGGGGGGGGGGGGGGGTAACCTGGCAGAGTGGCCTCCACCCCAGTGTCAAAGCTCTATGAATCTGAATCATATCCAAACTCAATATTCCATTTTGTCACCCCTTTTATCTATTAATACTTCCTTTGAATTCCCTTCCTAATCATGCATAAGTCTTTGTAATATGCAAAGTTATTTAATTTTAAAGGGACAAGCAATTGATCAGTTTGTTATAAGCCCGAGAGATTGATTTTAAAAACAGTTTACAGCCCTATTTTTCCCACTACAGTTGCACTCCAAGACTTGCCTCTCACCAACCTGGAATAGCTATTAAATCTGCAGCTCCATCTGGAATGGAAAATGGCAGATATAATAATTAGAATTAGAATTAAGAGGTCTTTTGGGGTGCTTAGAAAGCAGGAAGAGAGAAGAAAGCATCCAGTAAGCTTCATTTAACAATAGCAGTATGTTCCCAACGCAAGGCTAAAGTACCTGCAAGGTGCTAATTAGTTCAATACCATCATGCATTTCGGGGGGGGATTAATAGGATATTCTTTGTTCTGAGGGGGAAAAGCATAGTTAGTTTAGAATGGGTAATGCATTCATGTTTTCTTCCAATGGCAAGAAAATGGAAGTGACAGAGAATCTGATTTCTTCCTTTCAGAAGAAGGAAAGGCCTCCCTTCTAATTAGTTCTATGGACAATATACTGTCGTGATCTATGAACCCAGCTGGTTTATGTAACTATTTTTATTACTGAAAATGGAACCACTGAAAAGAATTGATAGTGATGAGCAAATACATTTCATTCCCCGCCTGCCCCGCCCCCCAAGCTTTACTGATTTGCCACTCCACGAGTCACTCTTCCTGCGGAGTTGATGGGACTGTCCCCCGTGTGATCCATTAACAGTCCTACTTCCGGGGTAAATTTAGAAATTAATTGTCATTCCAAAGTAATGATGGGAAGGCCTGGGGAAAAAACAGGAAAATGGGGGGGGGGGGGGGATGTCATACCCCCAGTTTTTTCCAAAACCATCCCCCCCCCCCAAAAAATAAAAAAATTGATTATGGAGTATTTTCTTTAACAATGATAACATCTTTACGACAAGGTGCTCATATATTTAATCCTCCAATATTATTTCTTAAAACTATGTAACATGAAGACTTTTATGTGAAGTACTATGAGGATACAATTTGGTTTTTATTGAGGGTTTTTGGGGGGGGCTGCTCTCATGAACTGGCAAAAGGGGTTCTTTATCATTCAGGTGTTCTTTACATTTCAGAAGCTTGTAGTTACATTTGTAACAAATAATAAAATTTTAAAAAGTAAATTCAATGTGTTATTATTTTCTGAATAAGCTGTACTTTTAATATATCAAACATGATATTTTTATGCCAAGTCAATTTATGCACACTGCATTTTATGTTCCCAAAGTAACAAAGCGACTTTCAAAGGGCAAAGTATGTACACAGTGTATTAGCAAGTCTGAAAATTTCTCTTTAAGTATTAAAGTATTAAGTTCCAAATTATACAGCTACACCTTTGAGATACTGGTGTAACAGTAAGTATTTTGATTTCTGCCAGTCTCAAGCTATGTATGGGTCAAGGTAGACTTCAACAGGCACTACAATATGGGGGCCAAACCCTTTCCTCTGTGACATATTCCCCTTCCCACCTTCAGGGGTTGCTATTTGTTTGCATGTTTTCTAGCAGGGCAAATAGGAGCTCCAGTGAGCAGTTGACATTGTGAAAACCCTAAGACCTTGATCTGAATAACTCTCATGGCCAGGGGTCCGTTGGAGCGGGAGCGCACAGGAGCGCAGCTCCGGGAGTGAGGAGCCCAGGGGGCGGGCACATGACCAAGCCCCACCCCCTCCTCGGCTTCCCCAAGCAGTGCAGAGGCGCAGCGCCCTGGGGAAAGCCCTGCTAGGGTCTTTATTGTTTTTAACGTTTTGTTTTAATATTGATAATTTTATCATTGTTCCTTTTAAGACTGTGTGCTGCTTTTCCAGAGACTTGCTCAAGGGGGCATATACATTTTCTAAGTATACCATTTTTTAACTGGGCACATGGCACATAAGTACTGGAGAAATTTCACCAACCTTTCAGCAGCTTCCACCCCATCAGTTTGGTGTAGTGGTCAGGAGTTGGACTCTAATCTGGGAGAACCGGGTTTGATTCCCCACTCCTCCTCCACATGCAGCTGCTGGTGTGACCTTGGGCCAGTCACAAGTTCTCTCAGAGCTGTTCTCTCATGAGCAGTTCTCAAAATACCTCTCTCAGCCCCACCTACCTCACAGGGTGTCTTGTTGTGGGGAGGGGAACGGAAAGGGATGGGTGGTGCACGTGTCCTGGGTATCTCAAGTCTACTTGAAACCTGGTGGTTTCAAGGGAGCAGGAAGAGAATGAGGGTGTGTTCTTTACGCTTATTTTTATTGCACAAAGTATTGGATGGGGAAGGGAATGGAGGAAGAGCAGGTCACTTTCACTCACCTGTGGAGTGGAGCCTGAGGGGTGTGTCTTGCCTTCTGACACACTTCCGGTATGTTAGGGAGTGTGGCATATGCAAATGAGTTATGCTAATGAGCTCCTGCACCTCTTTTTCTACGAAATGATCCCTGCTCATGGCTGCTGATTACCATTAAAAAAAGTTTTAAAGTTCACAGCGTAAATAAGAATATGGGAGCCCTTGGTTTTAACTTGCAGTCTATCCACAAGGGGATGAGAGTGTGCATGTGCACCAATAGGCAAGGGTTTTATAACAATTTTTTAACTACCAGAACGCTTTAATTCAAGCACAGTTTAAGGATTTTAAAAGGCAATTAATGAAAGCTACTTGGAAAGCCTTCAGAAACGCAGTTAAAATAAATAAGAAAGCACACAAGAAAGGCAGTTCTTTTCACTGGGGTCCATGTAGGGGAAGTGACCGGGTTGTTGCTTTCTAGTGCTTGAGAAACTATGATCAATAAATAAAATTGATTTTGTGTACTTCCAATTTTAAATAGGAACTTTAATCCTGAGTTGTGTAGTGTCGATTTAGAAAACTGGCAGAAAATACTATCAAAGAGGAATGGCAGGATTTTCTATGAATAATCAGCTCCACTACTGGAACAGCAGAACCCCATGCATTCGCACAGCAGATGTTTAATGCAGGGATCTAGTTATAATGAGCTCCATTGGCAATTGCCTCATCGTATTAACAATGGAGAGAAGTCTAGCCTTTTCCCAAGCGTTGCCATGGGATGCTCTGATTAAGGTGGGCTCAGTATTAGATTTCTAAAGCTGGGGTCCCAATGGGGCACCTGCCAACACCTTTCCTGACACACCCCACGTGTTTTTAGAAAGCGGGTGGGTCCAAGTGGGACTTTTGCCCAGTAGAGTTGCACACTGGCTACTTGAGTCTCAGGCTGGGCAGATTTTTACAAAGTTGCTACTTCATCAGCTGCCACCACAGCATAAGGGCCTTCACTGTGGGACTGAAAGTAAGCTGTGTGTTGTGCAAGAAAATACTCATAAACAACACATTCATTTCATTTATTTATTTATAAACTCAGCTTATACACTGCCCTCCCCTGTGCACAAGGTATCCTGTTAAACATAGTTTCTGACGTGCTGAAGAGTAAAGTTTGAATATTACTGTAACGCCCTCTACATGGGGCTGCCCTTGTCGCGGATCCGGAAGCTTCAGCTGGTGCAAAATGCTGCAGCCGGGCTGTTGATGGGACGTTCTACCTGGGAGCACATTCAGCCTGTGCTAAAGGCATTGTATTGGCTGCTTATAGCATACCGGATCTGCTTCAAGGTGCTGGTTCTTGCCTTTAAAGCCCTTTATGGCCAGGGAACTATTTATCTAAGGGACCGCCTTTCCCCATACGTACCCCAGAGAACACTGTGATCCGGGACCCAGAATCGCCTGGTCCTACTGAATATGAGGGAGGCCAGGCTGGTGACAACCAGAGCCAGGGCTTTTTCAGTGGTGGCTCCACTCTGGTGGGATGAGCTCCCAGAGGAGAACAGGGCCCTGCGGGACCTTTTACAATTCCGCAGGTCCTGTAAAACGGAGCTCTTCTGCCAGACTTTTGGGGCTGTTGCCACCATCCCTACCAACTGATATCGTATGTTGAAGAGCCCTGAGCTGCTGGATCCCAAATAATTGCCCGTGCCGGTTCCCCCCCTCCCTTACAACATCTGATGTATCTTATTTCATTGGAAGCAGACCAACGGTCCCGACGCAGAAGACTAGCATTTTATTATACCTGGTTTTAACACTGCATTTTAATGTTATATTTATTATATACAAGAGGTGGGACCCGCGATACTCACAGGGGGGAGAAGGAGCTACACAGAGGAGGAAGCAGCCACAGGTGAGTCTTCTCCCCCACCCCACCCCGGCACCCACGGCAAGGCCTGGGCCCGCCAGTCCTTCTTCCTCGCCCCTTTCCGCACCGACGGTGAGTCTTCTCCTCCCTGGGCAACGGCAGCAAGGCCTGCTGATCTCCCCTCCCACCCACCCTGGCACCAGCAGCGAGGCTTGGACACCTACCAACTGCAGGCCAGCCACAGAGTTCCCAGAGCGTTCTCTGCGCATGCACAGGGAACGCTCTTTTAGTTTTGGGGGGATTTAAATATCCCCCGAATTATGTTTTTTAACTTTTAGGATTTTTCTGCACACCTGGAGAGTCCCCCAAGTGTGCAGAAAAACCTCTCTGCCCCCCACGTGCCCCCGGTGTGCGGATTTAGATAGCCGCACAGATGGGGGCACTTTGCTATTAGAAATATAGATGTATTTTGGAATTTTATCTATTGTAAGCCGCCCTGAGCTCGCCTTGGCTGGGAGGGCGGGATAAAAGTTTAAGGAAATAAATAAATAAATAAATAAATAAATAAATAAATCCAGTGGTATCTTTGAGACCAATGAAGTTTTATTCAAGGTATAAGCTTTTGTGTGCAAGCACACTTCTTCAGATACAGTGGAACAGAATTTCCTCAACCATTATTTATAGGAAGAGATGGGGGTTAGTTGCCAGGAAAGGCCAATTAGAGTCAAGAAAGCAACACAAACAAAAATGGAAATGACCAGTCCATACATATGGGTAGAAGGTGAGCAGTAAATTATCATACAGCATAATGAAGATGAAGAGTCAAACAGGAATAATAAGCTTAGTTTATATGGCTCCCATTTGTTTGGGTTCAATTCGGGGGGGGGGGGGCAGTGAAGGAAATAAATATGTCAAAACTGGAAATTGATGTATCCAGCTACCATCCTAAACATACCAAATGATCCATCATAAGCCGTGGTCACATGGTTGTTTAAATCTGGGAGCCCTCCCAGATTTAAAGCAACTGTCCCCCCCCCCCCCCGGGTTGGGATGATTACACATCCCAACCCCCAGTGGTGAAGGAGGCAGGACTCCCAGGAAACAAATCTCGGCTTCCCCAAGCCCCGGCGGCAGCGGGAGTTAGTGGCATGCAGTGGCGGCATGCAGCAGAGGCCGCGGAGGCAGCTGGCGGCGGCCAGGGCTGCCTGGTAAATTTGGGGAAAACGGGGTAAGGCAGTGGCGGCTGGCGGGGCACGGATCAGACTGGGGTATTTTTCCCTCCCCTTTTTGCACTTGGGCGCTTGAGTGCCCAAGTGCAAAAAGGGGAGGGAAAAAAACCCTGGGAGGGCCAATCTGGACAGCCCTCTCTCGCAATCATTGCGAGAGACGGATGTCCAGATCGGCCCATTGCGGGTTCAAAGTGCGACTCCCAGGAAAATAGTTGATTTTCCCGGGGTCGGAAAAAGTGCTATGAACCCACGCTGGAGCCCGCTTCGCCTCAGGAGTAGCTGCGGCTGCTCTGATTGGCCCATTTAAATGCAGGAGGAAACAGCAGTTCCTCCTGCTTTAAAGGGACGTGTGATCGCGGCCATATACAGCCAGGCTCTATGCTACAGCCAGCCGCATCTGTTCCAATACTACAGACAGAGATTCTCACCTCATGGATCTACAACAAACCTTTTTAGAACTAAACGATCCACCTGATGTAGTCAAGAAACAGATTAACAAAGCCAGAATGGGACCCAGAGAAATCCTATTGCAAGACGGGTCCAAAAGAGACAATAAGAGAACAGCACTAGTGGTCACACACAGCTCTCAACTCAAAACAGTTCAACGCATCATCAGTGATTTACAAACTCTACTGTTCTCTTTCACAAGTACCGGGGCGGGGGGACCTTTTCTTATGCATAGACTGTCACCAATCTCAAACAACTCCTCACCAACAATAATACAACACCTAATTTGAACATGGACACTGGTACCAGAGCTTGCAATAAATCCAGATGCCAACTTTGCTGCCACAGACACCCAGACAACACAATCACTGGACCCAACAACATCAACTACACCATCAGGGGCTCATTCAGATGCTCCTCTTTCTAACATTGTATACGCCATTAAATGCCAACAATGCCCTGCAATGCTCTACATAGGGAAAACAGGTCAAACCCTACACCAAAGGACAAATGGACACAAATCTGACATCAAGAATCACAAAACTGAGAACACTTCAACCTTCCAAGACATCCAATGGGTGACCTCAAAGTAGCTGTTTTATTGTAAAGGAACTTCAGGAACAGACTAGAAAGGGAAATTGCTGAGTTGCAAATTATGACCACACTCAGAACAATGGAATCCCCAAGACTTAACAGGACTTAACAGGGATACTGGTTTCTTACCTCACTACATATACTAACCAGAAGAGCCATTTTTTAATCTCTTATTTGGAATAACAGGTTAGAATTGTAGATTGTAATGTAAATTAATAGCAGAAATTGGAAGGTATTTCTCTGGTCTGGGGACAGGGGAGATAAATATGCACAAGCAATCACCCCACTTCAAAGAATAAGATGCTGTAAAGTCACCTTTACGCTTGAGAGGACACTTATGGCAGGGGTCTCAATTTATTACTCTCAGCATTTTACAATTAAGGATACATCTATTTCCAGTCTTGACATATTTATTGTCAAGAGCCAGTCTGGTGTAGTGCCAGTCTGGTGTAGTGGTTAAGTGCGCGGACTCTAATCTGGGAGAACCGGGTTTGATTCCACACTCCTCCACTTGTACCTGCTGGATGACCTTGGGCAAGCCATAACTCTGGCACAGCTGTTCTCTCAAGGACAGCTTGGGAAAGAGCTCTCTCAGCCCCACCTACCTCACAGGGTGTCTGTTGTGGGGAGGGGAGGGGAAAGGAGTTTGTAAACCGCTCTGAGACTCTTAAGTGAGTGAAGGGCGGGATATAAATCCAATCTCTTCTCTTCTCTTCTATTGCCTTCACTGTTTCCCTCCCAGAATTGAACCCAAAGAAATGGGAACCATATAAACTAAGCTTATTATTCCTGTTTGACTCGTGAATCTGTTAAACATCTTCATTATGCTGTAAGATAATTTACTGCTCACCCTCTACCTATATATATGGACTGATAATTTCCATTTTCGTTTCTGTCTCTATCTTGACTCTACTTGGCCCTTCCTGGCAACTAACCCCCCCCCCCCTTCCCATAAGGAGCAGTTGAGGAAATTCTGTTTCACTGTCTCTGAAGAAGCATGCTTACATATGAAAGCTTATACCTTGAATAAAACTTTGTTGGACTTAAAGGTGCCACTGAACTCAAACTTTGTTCTGCTGCTTCAGACCAACATGGCTACCCCACCTGAATCTAGTTATTATTAGAGTTGTGTATGATCTTACTCCCTGACATTTTGTAATCAGCTCTACCTCTTGGGGTGGCCATGTTGTGGTTGTACCTAACACCCCGTGTCAGAATTCCAAAGGTGCCCATACATTAAAAAGGTGGGATAGCATGGCTCTACACTGTACCATGATTAAAAAATGTCATGTGTCTGGACTGAAAAACAGAGACGAGAACTAATAAGCTAGCTGACAGACTTTTTAAAAAATTAATTGTGTCCATTAAGGATTCCAGCTAGCTCCAGAGGGTTAAGTATTCAAACCACAGTGTGAAATATGGCTTGGGGCCAACATACTTAAGAATTGCCTTCTTCCGTATGAACCTACTCATCCACTGTGGTCATCTTTGGAGGTCCTCCTTCAGGAGTTCCAGCGATGTGAGGCTAAAAGGGTGGCAACCAGAGAAAGGACCTTCTTGATTATGGCACCACAACTTTGACACTCCCTCGCCATGGAGATCCATCTGTCTCCCTCTATCAGTGCTGGCAGCTAAATGTTCAAATGTCTTAATATTTCATTCTTGCTAACCTGACGGTCCTATTTGGGTGGGAAGGTAACATAAAAATATGATAAATAAATAATAAAATCCTTCCAAGGGCTAGTCACTGAGGCACAGCAATACTAACACTCAAGGGTTTTTTCTCACCACTGTAAACATCGTTTCAGGCATTTGTGGAGATACTAAAAGCCAATCTGAGCAAAGCCAGAAAGAGAGAGAGAAAAGAAGAAGAAGAAGCAGACAGCAAAAGCTGAGGCTATGCACAATAGTAGCCTGCATGTAACTACCTTGCCCTGGGTGGACAGAGCTTGATAACCACAAGCAAACATTTTCATGTAGCTAAAGGCTGCCAGCCTGGGAGGGGTTCTGGAGAACTCCTAGAATTACAGCTGATTGACACACTACAGAGATCAGTTCCCTTGTAGAAGATGGATGCTTTGGAGGATGAGTTGTTGTTGTTGTTGTTGTTCAGTCGCACAGTCGAGTCCGACTCTTCGTGACCCCATGGACCACATCTCGCCAGGCTGTCCTGTCTTCCACCACCCTCTGGAGCTTGCTCAACTCCATGCTCGTCGCATCAGAAACACTGCCTAGCCATCTGCTGCACTGCCAGCAGGGGTGAAGTATAATATGGAGTCTCCCCCATAGAGGATAAGTAGAACCTATCACTGCCCCACAAGACTATTTCTGTACCAGACCATCATTAGGTTGCTGAATGTACAGCAGCATGGTCATCCAGTTCATTTCCTTCTGTTTTTCCTGTACAAACATCTACAAGCTCATATTCTCTCAGGCTTCCTGGCACACAGGCCAGGGGAGAGCGGAAATGGCCAGGTAGACTGAGCCTAGCCGTCTAATCCCTTGCCGTCCCCTTCTTCTTTGACCTTCAATCTTCCCCAGCATCAGGGTCTTCTCCATTGAGTGCTCCCTTCTCATTTGGTGGCCAAAGTTTTTGAGCTTCAGCTTCAGGATCTGGCCTTCCAGGGAACAGTCAGGGCTGATTTCTTTTAGGGTTGACTGATTTGATCTCCTTGCAGTCCAAGAGATTCTCAAGAGTCTTCTCCAGCACCATAATTCAAAAGCATCTATTCTTCAACGCTCAGCCTTCCTTATGGTCCAACTCTCACAGCCATACATCACTATTGGGAATACCATGGCTTTGACCATACAGACTTTTGTTGGCAGGGTGATGTCTCTACTTTTTATTATGCTGTCTAGGTTTGCCATCGTTTTCCTCCCAAGGAGCAGGTGTCTTTTAATTTCATGGCTGCAGTCACCATCTGCAGTGATCTTGGATCCCAGGAAGATGTACCATGTGGCATTATACCATATCAAGGTCTATCCCTTCTGCAAATACTACCCTGCACCCACAAAATCTCCAGGAACTTCCCAACCCAGAGTTGGCAACCCTACATGTGACCACCAGTCAACTGGTATAGTATGGCAATTTACAGCACTGAACTAGAATTTAGGAAACCTGTGTTCAAATCTCATTCAGCCATGAAACTCCAGGTAACCATGGGCCAGTCCATGAGCCTAAATGACTGCATAGAGCTGTTGCAAGGATGAAATGAAAGACAGCAGAACTACACTGGACACTGCCCTGAGCTCCTGAGGTAAAAAGGTGATAGAAAGGTGCTTCAGACATTGCATCAAAACACCCTCAGAAAGTCAGTACTTCAATGCTACTGATTTGCTATTTACCACTAAACTTCAAAATATTTCAAGCTGCAGAGCAATTGTTCTTTAAAAAAAAAATATGAAAGATTTCCATTGGGGAAGGAGCTGGTTCTGCCAGATAATCAGTTCCTAGAAGCCACTGTGGCCGCCTTTTGCATACAAATAAGTGGGTGTCAAATGGAGCAGAAAGGTCCTGCTTGTTAAAATTCAAATTGGATCCTGCTTGCGTTTATACATGTGTAAGGACAATTAATATTAAGGGCTCAACTGGAAGAAAATTGGTCTGGCTAACCAACCATTCCAAAGCAATCAAATGTGACATCAAATCTAATTGTAAAAGATCTAACTCAGAAAATAGTATTTATTTTGTGCAGGTTTTTTCTCTTTTTTCTACCCCCCCTTTTCATATTGTCACCTGGGCCTTAAAGCCATTATGAGAGAAACAAATCTCTTCTTGTAACTCAGAATGTCAAGAGACCTAGCGCAGCAACCAGCAAAGAGTTGTTTCCAAACATCTGCGTGTACGTGAGTCAGAACTCTATTAATTCATACTTGTATGCAAACACCACACTTAACCAATAGTTACTGACAGCCAATACTTTTCAAATCAATTGTCCATTAATATATATATATATTATCTTGCCATCACAATGCTAAACCACCCTTTTTAGTAATTATCCTATGCATTCTGACTTTAAATCATAGATGCAAACAATTAAAAGATATTAATGCTAATCGGTGCCAATAAAAATGTGGGCAAAATCAAGTTTTACAGATGTTTTTGTAAAACAGATTATTGCCCCTCTTTTCTAAAGCAGGATATTCCTAATCCTTTCCTACTCCCTCCCTCCAGTTCCCACCTATTCATGTTATGTGTCTTGGAAGGGCATAACAGCTAGCGCACTTGTGGTGCTAAACAGCATCAGAAACAGGGTGTAGGCATAGGATTGCCAGATACCTTTCTTTTAAAAAAATACCAGATGTGCCAAGCTCAAGTGTGAAGCAGCAGAGCTTGATGCTTTGTGCTTGGGTTTGGCACTGCCTCCTCCCTGCGCAAACACCACAAAGCACCCTGTTTGCACTGGGAGCAGCACTTCCCCGAGCGAGAAACAGCACAGGTCATCCTCCTGAATTATGGCTCTTCTGCAGCTGCTACTGTGGTTGCTTCATGCTGTTTGGACTCAGCACTACCTGCTCCAACCCCAGACAGCGTGAAGCAGCCACCACCATGGCTGTGGAACAGCCTCAACTAAGAAGCATGCTGCAAGGCTTCCTTCTGGACTGCAGTCATGGCTGCTTCATATTGCCTGTTCCAGCCCAAGCTTCTGACCTGATGCCTTCTTCACTGGCCGGTGTACTTCCCGTTGATTGCTGCTGTCTTTTAATGGCGAGGGTGGGCACAGTGAGCTAACCCCTCTGCTGGCATCTTGGCCCTCACCCCCAACCCGACTGTCTTCTCTTCTGGCCATGCTGGCGGGAGAGCCCTGATGCTTCCTGGGCTTCTTGAATTCACAACACTGGGCATTTAAATGTCCAGTATTTCCCCAGTTTTCTTCCTTCAGAGAGTCAATAAAACCACTGGAAAGTTCAGGTCCATACCGGACACCTGGCAACCCTATGTGGCCATCTTTGCACATTGAGAGCTAGCATCTAATAAGTAACCGAAGCACACTACACATGGTGGAAACAACTGACAGAGGAATTTTCACAACAACAGGAAAGAAGAGATGTTTATAGGGCAGATCATGAGAGGGAGTGCAGGACAGGTTGCTTCAGTGCTTAGTTTTTGTGGCCCTTTCTCCAGTTTGGCTGGAGATCTTGGAGGTTTTTTTGTCATCTTCTGGGCATGGAACAGCAGTCACTGGGAGTGGGGGGGGGGAAGTATTTGTGAGTTTCCTGCATTGTGCAGGGGGTTGGACTAGATGATCCTAGGGGTCCTCTCCAACTCTATAGATTGTGGCATCATTTACATGGACCCTACTGATCTTCCTTTAGAACATGCAGCCACAAAAGAACAGTGAATGATCTTGGATGCTCTCTAAGCTTATGGAGAACAACGATGAGACCTAATAGTTCTGCATAAACAGACTGTACATAAGACTATGCCCTGGAATCTTAGCTATAAAAACTCTACAAGGGCCCCTGCAGGTAGAAAGCATGATCACCAGTCTATTAGTCTATCAGCTCAGATGGCCTACTTCTGATCTACAGAGACCCTGTCCATACTAATGCCATTCCAGTTTTATTGCATTAAAATCTACTTTATGGAAATGAAACCATACATCAGCTCTGCAAGACAGAGCCTGACAGTGTTTGAAGAAATAAAGAGAAATCTCTCAGGCTGCCATAAAGCTACAAAGTGCCTACAAAGATCATTGTTGAACTAAGGAGCTGGATTGCCATCCCTTGTGGCTTGCTGGCAGAGGGATTGGGGGTAGGGGGGTGGGCAGGGACATTGTGCAAAGTCCCTAATGCTATGACGTCACACAGAAGAGACATGTTGGGTTGAGCAAGTTAAAACACTTCAGTAATTATAGAGTTAACTTTGTTTCTCAGTCAACAGGAAGTGACATGTGTTTACTGTAACCGTTACCAAGTAAGAAAAAGCACACGAACCTTGTAGGACGTATTAGTTCAGCACAATGACCTGAAATTTAGCACTGTGATTATATGTCAATGTATTGGCTATTCTGCATATCGGGGGGTCTCTTCCTCCTCCTGTTTTTGCTTGGAGAAGAAGAGACGCCTTGTAGTAAACCTTCCAGCAGTAAAAGTGTAGATCTAGTCTCTGTCGTTTTGCATCCTGTTTACATTTTCCCTGTTAGCTCAAGTAAAGCTAGGGCTGCCAAGTCAGCCCGGGGGGCGGGGGATCCCCCGCTATAGGGGTTCCTGATCCGCCGGCCGGCATTCGGCTGGCGGGGGGAACCCCGCCCCAGAAGTCATCCGGTGAGGACGACTTCCCCCGTGTAATGACGTCACCTCCGGGTGACGTCATTACGTCGCCGTGGCACGCGTGCAAAGTGCACGCGCCAGAAGAGCTCTCGGGGAAAGAACAACTCCCCCCCGCCGGTAAGTCGCCGGTACTTGGCAGCCCTGAGTAAAGCTATTTTTTTTTCTTTTCAAACATACACATAGACTCTGACTCAGTCTCTCATTGCTCTGGTAAATAGTATTTTTCCAACAATACCTTTCAAAGACATAATCATGTCGGAAACGTTGTGCGCTCTGCATTTGGGGCAAAACTCTACGGGTTTTTTGGCCTAAAACCATAGAGTTTTGCCTAAAAAGCAGAATGATGCTGTGCAACGTCCTGATGTGATAACATCATTTCTGTGTGTGCCTGACATGGCCCAGATGCTCCCCGGTTCTCACCCCGTTTGGGTGGGACCTCCCCCAGGCAGCTGGCCGGCAGCAGGCAAAAGCCCCCAAAATTGGGGTAACCCCTGCTCACACTGGGGGTCTGGCAACCCTACAAATGAGTTAGGTTCTCCATTCTCTCCTGCTCAAAAGATTGTTGTTTCTATGACTCGTGTGTTATCCTCAAGTGGCTCCTATTACCCAAAAGAAAGTTTTGGTGAAGAAAGATTTGGCTGTATCTTACACAGAAGCAGGGTCCTTCTCAATGTGCTCTAATTCACCCACAGGACAAGGATGTATTGCTTGGGACCAAAGATGTTCTACTACAGCGGTAATTCTATTTCAGAAAACTGCCATTAGGGAAATGAAAAATTGCTCTGGAAAGTAAGTTTACTGGGCAGATCTGTGAGCAAACTAATTTAAACAGGCATTTTCTTTTTTTAAAAAAAAAAAGGCCAGAAGAAAATGAAAGATTACATCTGGCTAAAATGGAACAAATTAAATTATGAGAGGCTTAATACATTTATTCAAAATTTAATTGCATAACCTAATGTCAAGGTTATTATAATCTGCACAGTTCCTTCATCCCAATTCAAAAGGGAAAGGCAAGCTGCTTTACGACAATCCATTTTTTACTTCCAAAGAGGACATGCTTGTTGATACTAGATTAACACTAGAGGTTCTTTCACTACAAAAGATACTTTTCAAGACAATTTTACAAAATCTTCCCCAGCAGTGAAATCTGATGAATTGCTAGCTGTCTGGAAAAAATGCAAAACCACGCATCTTTTATTCCTATTGATCATAAAGGGCAAAAGAAACAGAAACCACAGGAGAACCGAGACCATGTGGGACAAGCCCTGTTCCGTACAGTTGTAAAATGGAGCATACGCTAATGAAAGGGAATTGCCACTAACATTTTTGCCTCAAGCAAATTTGAAAGCAAACTTGACGGCAAATCAGGCAAATGAAACAAAGGTATTTTTTTCAGGGAAGCCAAAGGTATTACCATAAGACTAACACAATTGTTGAGGGTGCAGCTCTGCACATTCCAAAATTGTCCTAGAATTTTGTCAAAAGTTAAATTAAAGGCAAGTGTGGAGGCTGCTTTTCAGGCCAAATATCTGAGGAATTCTGAGGGAAGATAAAAATGTTAGTGTAAAACTATACATCAGAGATCCCCAAACTTTCTGAGCCTGCGAGGCAGCTTTGGAATTCTGACATAGTATGGGGGGCACACGCCACAAAGTAACTGCCCCAGGAGGCAGAACCAATCATAAAACAGCTGTTGGACCTTACCTTCAGTCACACGCTGAAAATCCCTGTGTTGTGGTGGCAGCTGCTGCTAAAGCAAGATTCACCAGCGGCCAATCAGAAACCTTGCTGGGTAAAAGTCCACCTGGCTCTGCCCACTTTCTAAAAACACTTGGAGGGAGCTAGGAAAGGTGCTGGCAGGCACTGTGATACCCATGGGCACCATGTTAGGGAACCCTAATATACCGTATTTTTCGCTCCATAAGACGCACCTGATCGTAAGATGCACCTTGTTTTTAGAGGAGGAAAACAGGAAAAAATGAAACAGAAAGAAAGAAAAAGAAAGAGAGAGAGAGAGACAAAGGAAGGAAGGAGGAGGAGAGAGAGAGAGAAAGAGAAAGGAAGAAAGAAAGGTGGGGACAGAGAGAGAGACAGAAAGACAGACAGACAGACAGAAAAAAGGGAAGGAAGGAAGGAAGGAAGGAAGGAAGGAAGGAAGGAAGGAAGGAAGGAAGGAAGGAAGGAAGGAAGGAAGGAAGATAGAGAAAGGAAAGAAGAGAGACGTCGGCATGCCATGCAAAGCCAGGCCTTTCTGTGCAAAGTAGCCACGGAGCTTAATCTGTGGACGGGGCTTTCTGCTGCTGGCTGTCTTAAAGGGGAAAAGCACTTAAAGGGAAAGAGTACTTAGCCTGGTGGGGTTTTTCCTGCCGTTTCCCTCTTAAGTCTTAACAGCTCAAGCCCAGCAGGGAGGGGCGGGGAAGGCTGGGATGCCAGCCTGAATGGCGTTCCCCTGCGTTCCTGCTGAAGAAAGAGCCCTGTTACAAGTAAGAAAAGCTCCATATTCGCTCCATAAGATGCACACACTTTCCCCCCCACTTTTTTTGGAAGGAAAAGTGCATCTTATGGAGCGAAAAATACGGTAGATAATTCTTAGAGGAGTTATATCAGATAACTTTAAAAACATCTGAAGACGTCCAGATTCTACTGGCCTGTGTCACCTAATATTTCTGAGAGGCTACCTCCTTCTTCTGTGTCAAGAGTACAGCTTCTGTTCTCCTGCTATGTTCCCAGACCCTATCACTGTGCCTCCTCTTACTCTCTATTTCCTTCTTCATTGCCCTAACTAGAGAAAGCTAACAAAGTTACTAGGGAAGGGCGTGAACCAGGAAAACCCAGTTCAGATCAATTAGTAGTCTGTGGCATGCCCAGTTCGTGAATCACAAACAGCCATGAACTTTCTGCAGCCAAACAAACTGGTTCAGTTCATGAGGATCATGACCCAGTAGAATGGATCCTGTACAAGCTACATACACAGCAAACTCGCAGGGGACCTCCCCCAGATGCTCTTCTACATTCCCTCCAAGTTCTGTGCTTTTCTGCTGCTTTGAAGTTTGGTAAACATTCAGATTGAGTGGAGACTGTCTGGCTATGTATCCATTCACGAACTGGCACGAAGCTCCACAAACAGCTTGAAAGTTTGTGGGAAGTTTGTGTCAGTTGACCTGCCACAAGCTTCATATCATCATGAACCATGAACCCGCCAAAATTTGTCACAAACTTTAGTTCGTGAGCTGGTTCGTGGCCATACCTAGAACTTACCCAAAGCCCAGAGCCTGAAGTTTCCCCAGCCAGAAAACTGCATTGCCCCTGCAGCACAGAGTATAAAGCTAAGGAATCTGTTGATGCCAAGGACCCCAGATGGGTCCCCCTGGGTTATTGCTCCTGGCTCCCCGCTTGGAACCTCTGAACAACTTCCCAGACCTATGGGTCCTCGAGGTTAGATGTACTCAAAAAAATCTGATCTTATAAAAACGTATAAAGGTTTATTAAATTATTAAAATAATTGACTATGAAGTACAGTCTCTTTAGCTCAGCAACGAGGAAACAGAAAGCTATCTTTTCTATCTAATACACTGCATACCTTGGTATAAGATAGCAAATCTCTTACATCATAAAAAAATAAAATCCAAGCAGTAGCACAGAAGCATTCGATATGTAGCATTCCATCACAATGAAGCATAACATATCTAAGCATGCTAGTGTGGCATTAGCTTGCTTTGGCCTATACCCTTATTATAGCTTTCTACTCCCTGGCATCAGGTGGTCTCTCGGGTCTAATCAAGAATCTTCTAGAAACTTTCCAGAGGATGTTGGCAAGTGCTCTCAATCCCCCCCTCCAATCTAGTCATACAGCTGAGCACAGGTTCGCACTATTTGCCCAATCACTACATCCTTGCACCTGGCCTTGAAAGAGATAAGGGTGGTGGCTGCAGGATCACAGAAAACACAAACACCTGCGAGCCAAACTAGGGCTGCGGTCACACGGCCCTTAAATGTGGGAGGAAGGGCTATTTCCTCCCGCATTTAAAGGGGCTGACCACACGGCCTGCCCCACGTCCCGCGCTGAAGCGGGCTCAAATGCGGGTTCCTCCCGCATTTTCCGACCCTGGGAAAATCAAGTGTTTTCCTGGGTGTTGCGGGAGGAACCCGCATTTGAGGTATCTGGACAGCCCTCTTTCGCAATCATTGCAAGAGCAGGGCTGTCCAGATAGTCCCGCCGGCCATTCCCCCCCCCCCTTTTACACTTGGGCGCTTGGCCACTCAAGCGCCCAAGTGTAAAAGGGGGGGGAACCCCAAACTCACCAGGCGGCTGGCGGGTCCTTGGCCACCACCGCCACTTCTGCTGCCACCGCAGCCACCTCTTCTGTGGCCGCCGCCACCGTTCCTGCCGCCGCCACCGTTCCCGCCACCGTGGCCGCCTCTTCAGCCGCCACCTCTTCAGCGGCCGCCGCCGCCTCGTCAGCGGCCACCGCCGTTTCCACTGCCGCCGCCGCTGCCGCCGCCTCTTTAGTAGCCGCCGCTGGGTTCCCGCCGCCGTTCCCGCCGCTGCTTCTGCAGCCGCAGGGGTTGGGATGTCTATACATCCCAACCCATGGTAGAAAAATGTGGCCCCTTTAAATCCGGGGCCGTGTGACCACAGCCTAGGTCTTCTAATATTCGCATTAACCTTTCAGGTGAAATTAGGGTGCTTAGCCTCACAGTAAAGTCTGATTCAGGTGTGGAACCATGTTGGTCTGAAGCAATAGAACAAAGCTTGAGTCCAGTGGCACCTTTAAGACCAACAAAGTTTTATTCTGGGTATAACCTTTTGCGTGCATGCATACTTCTTCAGATGTATCTTAAAGGTGCCACTAGACTCAAACTTTGTTCAGTGGGTAAAGTATGTGGTTGAAGGCCCACAGCAACATACCAACATTTGCAGGTGTGCGAAAATTACCTTGGGTTGCAGATATGGGGAAAGACATTTCCTGTCTGAGCCCCTGAAGAACCACTGCCTGTTAGAGTAGACAAAACTGGGCTAGATGGACCAATAGGGTTGCCAAGTCTGGGTTGGGAAATCCCTGGAGACTTTGGGGGTGGAGCCAGGAGAGGGCGGGGTTTGGGGAGGGGAGGAGCCTCAGCCTGGTACAATGCCATAGAGTCCACCCTTCAAAGCAGCCATTTTCTCCAGGGGAGCTGATCTCTTTCAGCTGGAGATCAGTTGTAAAAACAGGAGATCCCCAGGCCCCACCTGGAGGCTGGCAACCCTATGGACTAATGACACCTGCCTAGATTATAGTAGAATGTTCTGTCCTGTGTGCTGACTGGAGTGGGTTGTGGGGATCATATCATTTGGTCTTATTCTACCTCCAATGGTTCCTAATTTGCTTCCGGGCCCAAGTCAAAGTCCTGCTGCTGATCTTAAAAACCTTATGTTGCTTGAGATGAGCTGTGATAAAAAGGCTGGGTTTCCATAATATAGGGTTGCCAGGTACCTTCCTCTTTCCAGCGGGGGGGGGAGCTCCTGGTCTGGGACATTTGCACTCACGCACTGCAATGATGTCACCCAGAAGGGACATCATCACGCTGGGGGACGATCTAGCATTTGGTCTGAAAACTCTATGGTACCACAGAGTTTTCAGGCCAAATGCTCGAGTGTACCCCTGGCGACGTGCCCAGAGGAGGTGACATCATCGTGCCAGGAACCATCATGCCCGGGTGATCTGGCAGCCCTACTCTAAGGGCAACTAATGACAGCAGACAGAATGTTGCGAGATGGAGACTTGAAAAACAGAAGTTGAAAACGACAGGAGTAGCGGCCAAGAAGTTGACAACTTAGGAGCAGTACTAAAAAAGGGTTTTCGGACAGAGTAGAACTGTGCAGAAGAGCTACTTAGAGCAGGATGAAAAGAATAAATTTGTAACTAAAGGAGTCCAGTTGTAAGAATAGGACCTCAGTTCAAAAGTTCAATGGGAGTGAAACGTTATTTCTTATACTTTACTGCAGGGGTGGCCAACCTTGCTTAACGTAAGAGCCACATAGAATAAACGTCAGATGTCTGAGAGCCGCAAGACAGGAACAAATATCACACACACGTTTTTATTTTTAAAAATATGTAAATTTGCTTTTTATTAACGTTAAATGGGACTGCCAAAAAAAAAAAAAACCCAAGGAAAACCGGTTATTGATAATGATATTACTTGTTTGCTAATGATATTGAGAGAGAGAGAGAAAAAGAGAGAGATGGAAAGAAAGAATTAAAGAAGTGGAAAGAAAGAGAGAGAGAGAAACTAGGAAAGCAAATAGATGGGAGGGAGGAGGGAAGGAAGGAAGGAAGGAAGGAAGGAAGGAAGGAAGGAAGGAAGGAAGGAAGGAAGGAAGGAAGGAAGGAAGGAAGGAAGGAAGGAAGGAAGGGAGAAAGAGAGAAAAAGCATGCCTCCCCTTTGTTTCCCCAGTTGCCCTGCCAGGAGCCGCACAATATGTGTGAAAGAGCCGCATGTGGCTGCCGAGCCACAGGTTGGCCACCCCTGCTTTACTGGCTTCAGCATTTTGATCGTATCATAAATAAAAGCTTTCTTGATTGATCAACCCTGGGGCAGTGTGTCTAAGGTAAAGAATGACACACACAATTTAATATCTCAGTCTCCATACATACCGTATAGGATATGAACAAATGGTGGCCGTAGGAGTGATTAGAACAGTGTTTGAGCCCCAGCCCCAATGCCTGCCTGTGTGGGGGTAAGGGCTGATTATTAAGAAGGGCTGGGCTACCTGTCTTCAGATGTCTCTGGGAGAGGACCTGAGGTGTAAGATGGTCATGACTCTTGGTAGATTTTAAAAGAGACAAAGAAGGGTGGCAAGTGTGACATCTTGACCTACGTATAACCTGAATAAGAGCAGTTGTAGAGGGTGGTAGGCACTCTATGGGAGTGGAGAAGGGGTGTCACAGAACTATACCAGAAGGACCTCCAGCTCCCACATTAACCTAACTTACCATTATCTTCTTGATCTATCATTATGTCAATCTTCTGGGGACACTGCTTCAGATGCCCCAGTCATCTGAGGCTAGATAGGCATCAGCTTAAGAAAGGTCCTTCTCTTATTATTATAACCAAATACGTTACCTGTAAGAGTTAATACTTTTAAATCTTTATAATTGCTGTCATATATATAATGGTATAGGTGAGGCAGGAAGCCCTAAAAGTTTTGAATCATAACTGGAATACATAGTTATTTAGAAAATTGGTTAATGATGATAACATTTTAAAAGTAACTATGTAAAACTTTGAATGAGTAGAAAATAATAAAATCTGTTTTAAAAAAAAAGAAAAGAAAGTTCCTTCTCAATCAGAACACCAAAATTATAAAATCCCCCAAAGGAAATCTCTCTGTCCCTTTGCATCACAGATTTCCACCAGAGGGTGAAGACATTTCTGTTTTGTTTGGCATTCCCTCTCTGATCTTCTTTCATGTTTATGTGTTGTGTTTAATGGTTGCTTTTGACTGTTTATGTGTGTGTATTTTTAAAGCTAGTTGCAATGGCGCGGTTATTTGAGCAGGGTTCCCTTTCGAGTTAAAAACAAAACAGTTATCATAAAGAAACCGGTTTCCGCTCGGTTTATTTAGAAATCGAAACCAACTAATAACCAGCCTAGTTTGTAACGCACTAGATGCTTCTATTTATGACAAAAATAGATCACTCTGAATGCTTGCTGAACTGCCAGTGGTAATCTATTGATTTCCCTCCCCCCCCTTCTGCCATTCTCAGTTATGAGCCCAAAGTTCTGCTTCCCTGGAGGAGGACATGGAAATCCCTCTAAGGCTCAGAGCCTTGTTTCACAGCAGTGCTTCATGGAAACAAAACAGAGGTCATGAAAGAATGAGGGCCACATTAATAAACCAACACCATGCGGCAGCAACACCATACAGCAGCCATTTAGAGCCAAGGGTTTAATCCTGATGCACCTACATCATTCACTTCTTCTGCAGACAAAAATCAAAACATTTCAGTAGGCAAACTAACATGATGTGAGCAAGAGTTAACAATGGCAGCTGGTGGGGAATTAGAGAAAACCAGGGACAATAAACAATGAATAATTAGCTTATTCAGATCCTTCATTCGGACGGAAGTCTAGATTGAATTAATCTCACTTTGAGCCACAAATGGATTCAGTGCTGATTTTAATTCATTCCTCCGGCAAAACAAGGTCTATACAGCCAACCTCCCAGTGTGTAAGTTGGAAAACTAAAGTAGCAAACATTCTCACCAGAATCCCAATCATTGAGACTGCACATTAGAGGTACCCATAGTACAGCAAAGATCGTACATTAGCTAACATGGAAAACTAACTTTAAAAAATAAATAAATAAGAATCTATATATCTAATTCTCAACAGTCCCCTCTACCTACAGATACTTATTTCTGCAAACAGAGGGCGCACTCTAACCTAACAAGTTTTTCTACAGACTCAGGGGACTCCATAGGTCTGCAGAAAAATCCAAAATAATAATAATAAAAAATCCTCAGGGAGGGTTGAATCCTGCCCCCCCCCCCCTGCAATACCTTTTGAAATGGCAACCACAGGGATCTACTCCAGGCCCTGCTGCATGGACAGCGAGAGAAAGACTGGCTGATAGCCAGAGAGACAGAGAGATGGTGAGTGGTAGAAGAGAGCTGGAAACAAAAGCAGAACTGGAGCTTGGATTGGAAAGAATTCCTCATGCAGTATGAATGGTTAAATAGCAGGGGGGTTGGGTTAAAAAGGCAGGGATACAGGGCAGGGCACTTTCCAGGCCTACTTTGGAGCCAGGACTAGCAATTCCCACTCCAGGTTGGGGAATTCCTGGAGATTCTGTGGTGAGGAGTACAGAGTTTGGGATGGGGAAAGGCCTCAGCTGGATATAATGCCAGAGTCCACCCATTTTCTTCTGGAGGACAGATCTCTGTTGTTTAGGGTTCAATTGTAATTCTGCAGGAGCTCCAGGTCCCACCTGGGGGCTGGCAAATGTAGGCCTAACAGCACCCTCTGGGTGTCTTGATACCACCTGACTTGCATGATTCAACTAGGCCTGGCTGCTTGCTACTGGTCAACAGCGGCCCCCCTATGAAAGTCAGTGTAGTATAATGGTCAGAGCTTCAGAGCTTGGTTTGTGAGACCCAGGGTTAGATCCCCATCTTGCTGTGGAAGCTCACTGGGTAATTTTGGACCAGTCATATACTGTCAGCCTAACCTACCTCTTAGGGTTGCTGTGTGGATAAAAAGTATGAAAGAATAATTTAAACTGCTTTAGTCCCCACTGTGGAGAAAAACCATAGTTTTTCTCAGTAGAAGCTACAGAAGGAAAGGAGATGGAAAACTGAAAACAGAGGGGTAGATAAAGGTAAACTGGCTGTTAGGTGGGAAGGAGATAGGGATGCTAACTCCAGGTTGGGAAGTTCCTGGATATTTGAGGGGTGGAGCCTGGGGATGGTTGGGATTGAGGCAGGGAGGGACTTCAGACAATACAATGCCATAGACTCCACCCTCCAAAGCTGTCATTTCCTCCAGGGGAACTAATGTTGCCAACCTCCAGGTGAGGGTTGGAGATCTCCTGGAATTATAACGGATCTCCAGATGACAGATATCAGTTGCCCTGGAGAAAATGGCTGCTTTAAAGGGTGGAATTTATGGTATTATATCCTGCTAAGGTCAGTTCCAAGCTCAAACCTCATCCTCCCAAGGCCCCACCCCCAAATCTCCACAAATTTCCCAACATGGAGCTGGCAACCCTAAGAGGGACTGATTTGTGTGTTTGGGAAACCCATTGTGTTTCCTGGAGAGCAGCTGCTGCTTCTGTGGGGGGAGGAAGTAGGTGGGAGTCCCGGAGAGTGACAGGGGCAGAAAGAGTGATGAGGTGGGGGCAGAAAGGAAGTGACAGGCATGGAGTGGGGGAGGAGGCAGAGAGAGTAAGACAAGGGGTGGCAGGAAGGAGAAAGGGTGTGAGAGATGTAGGAGGAGAGGGAAAGAAGCAGAGGTGGGGGGAATGGGATAGCCACTCCTGCAAGGTTCTTTCAGGTCCCCACTTTTAAATTCTAAATGACCGAATTAAACCACACACAACCAGATGCTCACCGCAAATTCGTCCTGCCACTGATGCTCTTTCTGAAATCTCTCCGCTGCGTCTGCAAGGTGCTAAAGAAAACAAAAAGGGAGGGGAGATTTAGTTTTCAACATATATATTTTTAAAAGCAACATAACCTTGCAAACAGTGATCACGTAAATAACTTTGGCTTTCTCTAGCCCCCCCCCCCCCCAAAAAAAAAGGCAGGAGAGCAAAGGGTTACAATTCCCCTGCCTCTCCGGCCAAACTGTTCTCCTACTTGATAAAGGAATTGTGGAGGCGGCACTCGCAAAAGAAAAGAAAATGGGGTTAAAATAAAAACGGAAGAAACTGTAAAGTGTAATTAAGCCCTGAGTACGGTGATAGTAAAGATCTATCCATGGCCCACCACTGTGTAAACTTTTAGCAAATGCACATCACGTGAGAAAGCAACACTTGGCTATAAAGAAAATCTTTTTTCATATATTTATTTCTGGATGCGTGCTGTTTTACAATAGTAATATTGATCACTGAGGAAGGCCCTAAGGAGCCAAAATACGTATGGTCTATTGGTCATAAGATATACCCATCAATTGTATACGTAAAACTATCAGCTCTGTGTGTCAAAAGTTTTAAGGGTCTGATATTTGGATCATTTCTTTTAACCTATTTTATCTTTCACTAATGTAGACACCATAATAAATACTTATATTTTTATAATAACTTATTTTGTTAGCTTGACCCTCATATCACAGTTGTATCTGTGATGACCTGTTCTTGTGGATAAGGGAATTCTTGCCGTTATAATCAGTATCCAGTGATTCGCTTGCAAGTGTGATAGAGTGCACTGCACAAAGACCATTGGTAGCATTTAATCTTAATGACAGTGTTGTTATACAATCAAAAGTGTGGTTCTAATGCTACCTTACAACAGCTACCTTTCAGTACTCCTGAGGCCCTGTTTATCCTAACAGTTGCCCCATTACTATCGCACATGGAATTCCTTAGGCAGAATGTGTCACCCCAAATCAGGATGCACCCAATGCCTCCATGTGCACAAGTGGCCACATACTACTTTTGGGCAACTAATGGCCACAGGTAACCTCTCAGAAGCATAGACCAGGGAGACTGTGGCATTTGTTTCCACAGAACAAGAATGTCAAGCTAGAAAGCATGGTCTGCCTGCACCAAATGCAAAGTCTTGCCTTGGACTGAGCAGAAGATGTCTAACAGAGCAATCCTAAGGAAGGTTACTCTGTTGTAAGCCCTTTGACTTCAATGGATTTAGAAGGATGTAATAACTCTGTTTAGGATGGCAACGAAAGTCTCACTTCTACCTGACAGGAGGAGAAACACCCATCCAATTCCTTCTTAGTGTTTCTGTGTTTCCATGGATGGAGAACAGCCTTTGTTGGTAATGATGCTTTACATTCTTCATTGTCTCCTTAACTATTAAAATGGAGCTGCACCCTCCCTCTTGTGGTCTG
This sequence comes from Lepidodactylus listeri, assembly GCA_029233225.1. Taxonomy (NCBI): domain Eukaryota; kingdom Metazoa; phylum Chordata; class Lepidosauria; order Squamata; family Gekkonidae; genus Lepidodactylus; species Lepidodactylus listeri. Next base: position 104,187,446 of record JARCFY010000008.1, read on the forward strand.
AATTATTGTCCCACCTAAGCAGCCTAGCCAAACCTGAAACAAATGTAACTCTTGGATGCAGTCCATTCTACCACATTCTACCAAGTTCTAGTTTATCAAACAATATAGATGTGGAATACAAGCCATTTGTTTTAGAATACTTGCATTTCTAAGGAAATGCATACCAAGTGTACTCAGCCAGTGTGGTCAGGAGTGTTAGCCAGCAGATCCCATCACAGCCCCAAACCCAAGCCTTAAGCAGGCTAAGAACTCTGAGCCACTGCAGCTTGAGGATAATGCTATCCTACATAACAGGGGCATTATCAGGATCACTGAGACTATGGATAGCTCTTGGAACATGGTAAAGCAATATGTAAATGCCATTATTGGGCTGGGGGAGGGAGGCGGCTTGGGGCTGGGGGGGGAGGGAGGCAGCTCGGCAGGCCTCACCAAGCCGCCATCCGGTGAATGAGGGAGGGGTGGAGAGCGGGAATACACCCCCCCACCACCACCACGAGTATTGCGGGTTCGCCTCTTGTCTCTATCTATTCCTGACAAGCAATGAATTCTGTCCACTAATATGAGAGTCTTTTTAAAAAACAAACAGGTATTCAGTACAACAGTATTCCCTACAATAAGATCACCCTTTTGTGCTGCTCACAATTAACTCTTCCTTCAAGTAGTTAATCTTCAGATATGTGAATCTGAGCTCCCCTGAACACTTCAGGCCATCGTAATATGCAAACACAGTCAATCATTAGACATCAATAATCTACAAGACTAAAATCTAAGAGACAAAAACTGGATTCTAAGAAACCCGATGTACAAATAATTCAGATATAAACTACAAGAAAAGCAAAGCTGGACTAAAACAACACAGTAAAATGCAAAAATTAAAAGTATTACATCCAAACCCCAATGCACAATTACTAAGTAGTATGTATTTGTGTTTATTTAAAAAGTCCATTCTAAGGGCCAAACTAGGTATTAACATGTTTATGGGTCTGACCTGTGGAAGCGAAAACCATTTTAAAGCTGAAGTTGGCCATTTAACCCAGATGTGTTTTTTGTGGTGACCCAGGCTCTGGTGCTGGAAATACCGCCCAGGGGGTAGGGCTGTGGCGTCGGCATCAGGACGCACCTTTTCTCCTTCATCTCTCTCTCTCTCTCCCTTTCCATTTGCCAAGCAGCCCTCTCAAGACCCGGCCCATTGGCACACAGAGGTCTCTGGGCTTGCTGAGAGAGTGTGATTGGCCCAAGGTCAGCCAGAAATCTTCCATGGCAGAGTGGGGGTTTGAACCTGTGTCTCCCAGCTGGTGAGTCTGACGCTCTAGCTGCTAGCCCACACTAGAAGCCAACTCCTTTGATACTCCTAATCTCTAAAGATATTTGCTAAAAGTGCCATTCATGTCACTAGAACTCACTTCCAAGTGTCAAGTTTGTGCACACTTTACTTGGAAGGAAGCTCCAGGGTTTCAGTGGAGCTTACTTTCTGGATGGGGTACACAGGGGCTGCAGTCTCTTTGGACTTCCTCATGAGCAAGTCCTCCTTGTGCTCAGTGGGACTTCCTCCTTGCATGTGTGCAGAAAGAATGGAGACTTGGAAAATCCTGGTATTTAATTTGAGAAACCCAGTAGCTCTATCCACAGAATAAGCCAGGTTTGCTACTTTTTAAATGTGGCGGGACCAGGGCTATTTTTGGGCAGGAACGCACAGGAACGGAGTTCTGGCTGGCTCCTGAGTTGGCCACGCCCAGCAGGAACTTATTAGCATAATAGGCCACACCCAACAGCAGAAACTCATTAGGGATTGGCTACATTAGGGGTATGTGGCCTAACATGCAAATTAATTCCTGCTACAAAAAAAGCCCTGGGTTTTGACAACAACGGTGGGTGTGGCTGGATGACCACTCTTCTGGTAACATGGGGGTGTGGCCTAATGTGCTAATAAGCTGTGCTGTCAGAGGTGTGGCCTAATATGCTTATGAGTTTCTGCTGTTGGGTATGGCCTATTATGCTAATGAGTTCCTGCTGGGCTTTTTCTACCAAAAAAGCCCCAGGCGGGACGTTCCTTTTCTTTGCTTTGGCAGGGCTTTGTTCCAAGTCAATTGCCTTAACTGGTTTCTGGATCAAGTTTTGATTATGACCTATAAACTCCTCAGGCCTGTGAGCAGTGGCTTTCAAGTCCCCCCTTAGGTCATCTAAAAAGAAGTAAAGTCCAAGTAATTTAGAGATTAATGTCATCTCTCCAAGGGCTGCGATCCACAAACCGTATCAATCAACCCCAAAGGCTGCTGCTCCTGTGTTATAGCCCCCCCCCCCCCATGCTGGAAGGCAGATCCGGTTTAAAGCTGGCCAGGCTTTTTTTCTCTGGAGTGAGCAGGCCTTTTGCCAATCTATAGTTAAACATGTCTATAGTTCTATAGTTAACCCTATTTTAGAGGGTTATAAACTCAGCCATGCAGAATTGGCTCCATGCAAAAATGCTTTTGCTCCAGGGCAGCTCCAGACCCCGGGGTAGCCTTGGTGGAAATCCACCTCTATTGCTTTTTCCAGTTTTCTTTTTTGAAAGGAGAAACCAGAAAGGGGGGTGTGTGTGTGAAAGAGCTCAGAGCTATCATTGATTTGGTGCTTCTGTGTCCAGCTTTAACTTCATTTGCAAAAGAGGGTGTGTGTGTGTGTGTGTGTGTGTGTGTGTGTGTGTGTGCGCGCGCGCGCCTGAAATGGAAACATTAAAGAGACTTAAATTTTAACATCACGATTAACAGGATTTTTCAAAATGCTTTGTGTTTTTCTGTATGAGAGAGAAAAATCAAAGATTGTACCGCTTGTGCTCACAATTAAAAAAAAGAAATGGCAATGTCAAATTTTGTGGTTTTCATTCTTTCTAAAATGCATTTATGTTTGAAAACTGGTGGGTGCCCCGGGGGGGGGGGGGGGGCGGCGCCAGAAGGAAGTCTCACCTGGTGTGCAAAAAAATCTGGCACTGGCCCTGACTGCTACAGAACCGGGGTTGCAGACAGGTAATCTGGGACCAAGGTCAAAACATAGTCTTAGGCCCCTCCTCCTGGACACATGCACCCCAACAACAGGAGATGATACAGCACATTTAAGTATGTGGATTACTGACAAAATAAATTTACTCTGTAGTTTCATAGGTAGTATTTCATCATAATAACCACAAATGTCGATTCACTAGATACGAAAATAGACTTTTGAAGCACTATAAGACCAAGAATAGAGATCTCTCAATAATCCTAAGGTCCGAACATCAGGTAGAGAAGAAAGCCTTTATTTATGACGTCAGTCTTGGCAATGGCAATCCATCAAAGATGCCGAGGCCCGATTTTACTTGGGCTTGGCGTTATGTACTAAGGGGGTGGGGACGCACAGAAAGGAAGGGGACAGTGTCATACAGCATCATATTCATTAACAAATCATACAATTATAACTCCACCCATCTATTTGTTAAACTATAAGGAATGTTTCTATCTAAGTGTGGCTAACTGGCTAAGTTTCTCACGGTTTCTTAGCCGGGCTAAAGAATGATACAGTTGCGTGTTGAACAATGGAAGCTTGTCTGTCTGGTGTTGTCGGCCTCTCATGCAACATTAGGGAATCTTTCCCTTTGACCTTGTGTTTCGTCGCTTTGGCTACCTAAGCAATTATGCAGAGTCTGGATATATCATTATTAATTAAAAGTCTATTGCTTCACTTTCTACTTGACTCCATAAGCCACTGCACTTACGGTCAAGGGTTGACTGGTGCAGCCTTGTTTGTCCGATAACCTGAGGCAATATAAAGCAATATGCTAAAGGTGAGACCCTGGAGCAGTTTGTCACCTTTGCTCCTCCTTCTCTGCACCCTTATAGAGAACTTTCTATCCGGACAACATTTAGCCAGGATTAATGACCAAAATCCAAATGTCATGGAGTAAGTTTTCTATTGGGTTATTGTATTTGCTTGATGAGGCATCATTTACAGAGTATGAATCCCCAGAGAACAAGGGCCCTTAGAGCTGGACTCTTCCGGCTCATGGGAGCCAGTGTGGTGCAGATATTAGAGTGTCAGACTAAGATCGGAGAGACCCTGGTTTGAATTTTTTCTCTGCCATGGAGTTTCACTGGGTGACCTTAGGACAGTCACATACTTTCAGCCTATCACCTCACAGGGTGGTTGTAAGGATAAAATGGAGTAGAGGAGAACGATGTAAGCTGTTTTCAATTTCCATTTGGAGAAAGACAGGGTAGATTACTGCAATGCACTCTGTCTGGAGCTGCCTTGGTAACTGGCCAGAAGATACTGTGGGTTCAGAATGCTGCAGCCAAAACACTGACTGGAGTGGATCACAGGCACCTAATCACTCCAGTCTTGTTCTACTTTCACTGCCTCCCAATTTGCTTTTGGGCTCAATTCATGGTGCTGGCATTTATCTTTAAAAACCTATATGCCTTGGGGCTAGGGTTGCCAGGTCTGGGTTGGAAAATACCTGGAGACTTTGGGGGTGGAGCCAGGAGAGGGCGGGGTTTGGGGAAGGGAGGAGCCTCAACATGGTACAATGCCATAGAGTCTACTCTTCAGAGCAGCCATTTTCTCCAGGGGAGCTGATCTCTGTCAACTGGAGATCAGTTGTAAAAGCAGGAGATCCCCAGGCCCCACCTGGAGGCTGGCAACACTACTTGGGGCAAGCATACCCAAAAAAACACCTATTCCCAGAGCATAGGCGTAGACTATGGGGGGGCTCGAGGACTTGAGCCACCCCCGAAATTTCCGGGGGGGGGGGACTGAGCCCCCATAGGGGAAACGTAGCGCCTGCTGCTGCGCCTCGCCGCCGCGCCTCCCCGGGCCTTACCAAGGCCCGGCGGCTGCTGCTGCCTCTCCCCCCCCCCCCCCGGCCTGGCCACTCCTCTGTCCTTCCCTCTCCCTCTCCCTCCCTCTTTTCTGGGTGAAATGCCCAGCGTGGTGATGTCACCCGGAAGTGACGCCACCACGCTGGGCAGATTGCTAGGCGATGCTCTAGCAATTGCCCTGAAACTCTATGGCACCATAGAATTTCAGGGCAATTGCCAGAGCGTCGCCCTGGCAACCTGCCCAGCATGATGGTGTCACTTCCGGGTGACATCACCACGCTGGGCATTTCACCCAGAAAAGAGGGAGGGAGAGGGAAGGAGTGGCCAGGGCGGGGGGAGAGAGGCACCGGCAGCAGCGGCTGGCGGGCCTCGGAAGGGCCCGGGGAGGCGTGGCAGTTTCCAGGGGGGGGATATCACCCCAGCGAGCACGCGTGCAAAACGTGCGTGCTAAAGAGCCCCCCCCGCCAGAATTTACAAAACTCTAGCCCCTGTCCCAGAGATATAACTAACTCATTCTGTGCCCAAGGCAAGAACACAAAATTGTGCCCCCTATTCTTTCATAGTAGCTATTTTAGTAAAAAGGTAAATACAGAAGTAACAAGAGTAACAATAACACAACACTTGTTATAGTCATGATATACTTTTTTTCTGAACCCCTCAGCTTTGTGTGCCCAAGCAGGCTGGTTTCAGGACTGCATGGCTCCTGGGCAAAGGAGTATAACCAGCCCCCTTTCCCCCTTTGGTATGCCTCCTTCCCCCCCTAAACCACACTCCGGCCGCTTGGCCCCTCCATCTTCTTCTTCAACCACTCCCTTTGCTAATTCAATTTGTTTACTACGGCAAAGAGAAATCATGTCAAACTGTGCTTTCTTAGTTACTTGTATTACTTCGTAATTTTTGTAATTACGATTTTTTGGTGGACATTCAATAAAATTGGTATCATTTGTGTAAAAACAATAAAAAATATCAGTCTGAAGGAATCTCAGTCTCAAGGTCTGTGGAAAAGTTTCTCCACTCTTACCACTACAGGTGAGGAGGCCAATCCACACTTATCCAAAATATTTAAGCAAGTGAACAGTCCTAACAACTAGAGTTGCCAAGTGCCGGCGACTTACCGGCGGGGGGGAGTTGTTCTCCCCCTGGGAGCTCTTCTGGCGTGTGCGCTTTGCGCACGCGCCACGGTGACGTACTGATGTCACCCGGAGGTGACGTCATCACGTTGGGGGCGTTGCCCTGCCAACGCCCCCAACGTGATGACGTCACCTCCGGGTGATGTCAGTACGCAGGGGAAGTCGTCCTCACCGGAGGCATTCAGCCAGCGGATCGGGAACCCCTATAGCGAGGAATCCCCCGCCCCCCGGGCTGACTTGGCAGCCCTACTAACAACTGAAGATGTTGGTGTCTGTAGGTGAAGAAGGCACCTGCAGCATGCATCAACGTAAGATTCCAACTGTGGAGATTTTTTTTTTCTTGCACTCCTTCGGCAACATTATCACAGTATTGATTACAAATATTAGATCCCAACAATCCATACTTTCTGTCACCCTTTCCAACACAGTGCTAGCAAGACCTGTTGTAACTGTGTCATGCAGAAATTTCAAAAAATCCCCCTTGATGTCCACTGATTTGCTGTTAACAAACAGAGAGGGAATGTGTGTCATTAGAGTGGGCAATTTGTCCCTCGGCACCTTGGTGAGAGCTTAGCATCCATCACCATCAAGTAATAAAGCTGCCATTTTCCACTTTACTCTGGTGTGAAGTTTGCCAAGTGAGGGAAAAAACCCCGCCATTATTTCACAGCAGCAGCACTCATTGTTTTCCACCAGTGGCTCTCATTTGTCAGCAAATGACCCACTAAGCCTTGTTTTGACACCAGGCCTGACCCAAGGCAAATGCCTCAATTGTGTTGCCCTGGTTACAGGTCTGCCTATTCCCATATGAACTTATCAAAGCACTCCCCTCATCACTGGAGGCCCTGCTTCGGGTGTCCCTTCCATCTGAGGCTAAATGGATGGCCACCAGAGAAAGGGCTTTCTTAGCTCGTAGGGTTGCCAAGTCTGGGTGGGAAAATACCTGGAGACTTTGGGGGTGGAGCCAGGAGAGGGTGGGGTTTGGGGAGGGGAGGAGCCTCCACATGGTAGAATGCCATAGAGTCCACCCTCCAGAGCAGCCATTTTCTCCAGGGGAGCTGATCTCTATCAGATGGAGATCAGTTGTAAAAGCAGGAGATCCCCAGGCCCCACCTGGAGGCTGGCAACCCTATTAGCTCGTGGTCCCAAAACTCTGAAACTCCCTCACCAGAGAGATTGCTCTGTCTCCTTTTATTGCTACTTCCACCAGAAACTGAAGACTTTTTTTGTTTGGTTTGGCATGTCCTCACTAACTCTTTTTAGCCCTGCTCCCTCTGTGTGTGTTTATATTATGTTTTAATTTAATTAATTTAAATAATATCCATCTATTTTTGTAATTTAAATGCTTTATAATATTTGAAATGTTTCAACGTTTGTGAATTTTTAAATTTTCACCACCGTGGGGTGGACCCTGAACTGTGTGGAAAGGTGGTGTTGAAATGTTGGAGGGAAGTGTGTGTGTTAAAATAAATAAATAAATAAAATTAAATCTTAGCATGCAGTAACTTATACCTCCGGCTAACTAAATACCTGATAATGTGCTTGCAAAATATAGAACTAAATTGTGGAAGGGGCAATTGAAGGGAAACTCGGTACTCAGCACCGGAGCATTAAATTATTTTGGAGAGCAGTTAATCCCCCCCCCCCCAAATACTGTAAAAACACTGTGTTCCCATTACATGCATGAAGAAAACATTTTACGGAACAAAGCATTATAAAAAGAATACCACATTTCCTAGAATTCCGTGGTGCATGAGGTTATATCCATCAAATTCACTCAAGGTGCCCAGCATGTAACCAGCTACATTCACAGTGTAATCCTAAAGATAATTACACCCTTCTAAGTCCTTTGACTACAACACGCTGAGAAGGGTCTGACTCTGCTTAAGGCTGCACTGTAAGGGCTCAGCAAGTCTTAAACGTGTGTTTAGAATAAGGCTCGGTCATCCGCATATTGTCACTAACTCACTCCAAATCCCTGTGACGATCTCTCCCAGCAGTATCATGCAGCAGTTGCGAGGGGAGAAGTTACATCAGCGTGTGTTAACCAGCCTGGAATAATCACAATCAGGGCAGCCAAATGTAAGGTTTCCCCCACTTTTTCTGTGTGTGTTAATGGGGGAGATGAGCAGCCATTGGAACAGAACAAGGGCTGTGGTTTATTGCTATAGCATCCACAACACCTGGGAGCAAGTCTTCTTGTGCCAGTTTGGTGTAACCAGTTTGGAGTAGTGGTTTGGTGTAGTGGTTAAGTGCGCGGACTCTAATCTGGGAGAACCGGGTTTGATTCCCCACTCCTCCACTTGCATCTGGCTGGATGACCTTGGGCAAGCCATAGCTCTGTACCAGCTGTTCTCTCAAGGACAGCTTGGGAAAGAGCTCTCTCAGCCCCACCTACCTCACAGGGTGTCTGTTGTGGGGAGGGGAAGGGAAAGGAGTTTGTAAGCCGCTCTGAGACTCCAAGTGAGTGGAGGGCGGGGTATAAATCTAATCTCTTCTTCTTCTTCTTCTTGTGTGCATAGCATGTCCCTTAAACTGAGCCTCCAACTCATGAAACTACCACATGCTCTCTCATACACACACTCACACACACACATTCACACACACATTCACCCAAGTATTTTCACCAATCTTCAGGGAATTTAAATAGGCCAACCCACTAAACCATGAAATTATACAACCAGCATAAGCTCTCTTTTCTGTCAATATATCAAGTTGTAAATATTTATAAGCTATCAGCCAAACGTCTCTCTGGCACACAACAAAAGCTGAAAATACCTCAAGAATAGTGCTGACACAGACTTTTCAAACCTTTCTTTGTAATATTGTATGCAATTCCATACAGTAATTCTCCTTGACATCTCATCACATTCCCATATACGATTTCCTCCTAGGGTATTTTACTCAGAAAAATCTCCAGACATCAATAATGACAGGGGAAATGTATACACCAGCTCCATTTCTAGTACAAAGATCAGATCAAGCACCATTTATTTCTCCCACAAAAAAAAAAATCTAAGTTCAGTTTAAAAATAAACAGATATATGCTAAACCAAGGGCGTCCAAACTTTCAAATCCAAGAGCCACACTGAGATACAGAAATGATTGCTGAAAGTGCTGTGTGAGAAGCCAGGGACAGAGCAATTAAAGAGGCTGGACTGGCAGTTCCAACCCTGCCTCTTAAGATATGACAGGCTTGCTTCTTTAAGGAGACCAATGAAATGAGGCCATGGGCTAGGGGCGGTCCATAGTTTGTGCCCCCTCCTTTGGCAAGGGGAAGGTAAGGCAGAAAATGAGAGAAATAGATCCGACGTCACCAGCGAGGGTCCCCACTGCCTAGGTGACACTCCTGCCAGCTGCCAGCCTTATGCTGGTAATTCTGGTTTAAAGACAGGATTTTAAAGCTACACCTAGGGTGCATTCAGACACGCAGTTTTATCCGCTCCCCTTGCTGTTCCCTTATGGATTTAAAGTGCATGATCAGACTGCAACATCTGTCTGTTGTGCCCCAGTTGTGCCCCGTTTCACCCCCCCCCCCACTATTCTTCATGTTTTTTTGATACCTGAGAAAGTCCGGTGGCAGATGATCAGTGCAGTTTTGGTGCGGGTTTACTGAAGGTCTGATCGCCGCATGCGCATATGCAGGCGGCCACACCAGAGATACACATGTGCGCATATGCAGGCAGCCACACCAGAGATACACATGTGCACATATGCAGGCAGCCACACCAGAGATACACATGTGCGCATATGCAGGCGGCCACACCAGAGATACAAATGTGCGCATATGCAGGCGGCCACACCAGAGATACACATGTGCGCATGCGCAGATGGCCACACCAGAGATACACATGTGAGTGTGCGCAAAATAGTTTTTTTTTAAGGTAGTGGTTGCAGTCTTGCGCACCAAGATTGCAACTGCCGCCTTTTTAAAAAAATTTTTTTGCACATGTGTATCTCTGGTGTGGCCATCTGCATATGCGCATGCGGCAATTTTTTTTTAAAAATGGTGATTGTGCGGGCTCTGCAGTTAGAGTGGGGGAAGGTGTGGACATTCAGTCACGGAACAACTGCACGCTGAAGCAAGTGAGTGGATTGACGTCTGGATGACATTCTCCAGTATAATTTCACTCGGTTTAAATATAACCGGGCTCATCGCTCTTTAACATGGCAGCCCCTATTTCATAGTTGGAAGGGAGCATCATGGTCATGTAGTCCAACCCCCTGCCAGTGCAGAAATGACAACTATAATATCCTTGACAAGTAGGTATCCAATTGATACTTAAAAACCTCCAACTGTAAAGGATCCACTAACCCTCACGTAAGACTATTCCAGTGTCAAACATACCTCACTGTCAGGAAAATCTGCTTCAACTTTCAATTAGCTCAAGTCCTGTTTAGGAATGGGCATAAACTGGGAAATGTGGTTCGATCTGTGGTTCGTGGTGGAAGTTTGTTGACAAACCAAACCACTTTGTGGCCTCGAAAAACCCACTGGAAGGGACCACAGTTCCTTTCAACAGGGTTTCAGGGTTTGCAAAAGCCCGAAAAACAGCTGGGCAACAGGGAGCTTGCCTCTCAGCTGTTTCAGGCTGTCTTGTGCAGTTTAAAGGGACTGCACAAGACAGCTGAGCGGCAGGGAGCAGCTCTCCGCTGCTCAGCTGTTTTTCAGGCTGTCTTCTGCAGCTTTTGAGGGGAACAGAAAGCAGGGGTTTAAAGGGAGTTGGAGTTTAAAGGGGTTTAAAGGGAGTTTGAACCCCTTCTTTCTGCTCCGTCCATGAACTGTCATAAACTGCTTTAAAAGTTTGTAGAAGTTCGTGATGGTAGACCCATCACAAACTTCTGTTCATGAACCATATAATGCCTGTTTCACACCAGCTTCTTCGTGAGAGATCGTGCTAATAATGAAACATTTGAGAGCCAAAAATATAATTAAGCACTGTTAAACAAATATTTCAATCAAAACTACAGACTCTTCTCTCTCCTTATTTTATCAGGATACTCACAGATACAAACTTCAAAGAGTCATCCAATCAAGGGTGGGCGGTCAATCCTAGGTTTCCAAAACAGCAATAATTGCTAGAAGATATTAATTGTGTTACATAAATTCAATTGTTTGCATAAATTGCAATTTCCATCATACTTCGCGGTGTGTATACTTTGTTTGACAACCTATCCTGTGATCTTTCTACTTTTGTAACCCCCGCATGGAAATTGCCAACCGTATACCAGCATGCTTCTGAAACTGTGCTGCCCAATACTGAAAACAATATTCCAGGTGAGGTCTAACCAAGGCAGTGTACAACAGTATCAATACCTCTCATGACTTCAACACTATACACTGTTGTTAATACAGCCTAGAACACATGAATGATTGTAGCAATTAAAGCTGCCATTTTAACCATTTGGCTCCCACTCAACAAATAAAAAAAATTGCCTCAATTTCAGCAGGCCATCTACATAGAGAACTGCAACTGAGGTCTTCATTGATCATCAGCTTTTGTCAGTGCCCATTCTGTTTGATGGCCTCTTTCCCCCTTCTCTCGACAGACGCTGTAGAAGTTGGAGCTTTGATAGAACTGTGCAAACTATGGGTGCGATCATACGCACCTATTTGCCACGCAAGAGGGATGATTCATCAACAGATCAAACTGGCGTGATCACACCAGCACATCTGGGAGGCATCCCAGAACCGTCAACAAACTGGAGCAAACCAATTTGATCCGGCAGAGAATCGAGGTAAAAAGCTACTGGTGAAAGTCCAGTATCAAATGGTTTGCCACAGCCCACAGCCGGACTTTCCCTGTGTGATTGCGCCAGCACAGAAGTGTGGCGTTGCAGATAACATGATCACATTCTATCCCAACGCCATGCTGTTTTTTTGTCCCCCTTCCGTGTGTGCATCATCAAAAGCTCATGGGGGGGGAGAAGCGAGTCATCGATCCCCCCTCCTTCCTTCCAGCAAGGCATCGATCCCCTCTCCTTCCTTCCAGCGAGGCATTGATTCCCCCCTCCTTTATTCCAGTGAGGCATCAATCCCCCCACACTCCTAGAAAGTTCCCTCCCACCCCACATCAGCATGAGGTAAGAACCTGGCAACCCTACCTCAGAAACATTCAATGAAGGGAAGAACTGGCAAAACAATTAACAGTAAATCATTAACATTTCTATAGCACATTTCAAATTGTCCAAAACACTTCACTACAGTAATCCTTACAACAGACTCATAAGGTAGGCAAGTATGATTTCCCCCATATTGTAGATATGGACACACTTTAAAAAATGGCCAACAGGCTGACTCCCTGGCTGCTGCCGTCTGATCACTCAAGGATGAGGGAAAAGTGCTCTGAAGAGTGCCAAAAGAGGTACATCTGATCCGGATTCTCTGTTACAAAATAACCTGGCTCAATTAGAGGTGGGGCAATAGCAGATTATGGTAAAGACCATAATAATTTATATATTTTAGATAGAAGACCTTTCTGACTTCTCTCTCCTTGCTTGAAAAGTAATTCTAGAGTGGTTAAAGGTGTTTCCCAATTTCTCATTATACCCAATGATTCTAAAATATGTCTAATTTGATAATTTAGCCAAGATATTTTTCCTGGAAAACCACCTCTATCTGTAATTTAGAAAGTATCTGGCCATTTGATATAAAGTCAAACAATCTAGCGAAACCTTTATAATACCAGAGTCTAAAAGGAAAATTACCTACTGGGGGGGCATGGAGATCTGCCCTCGCAGAGGAGGGAGAGCGTGCACCTGAATAAAACCTGCTCTTAAGGTGCCACCGGACTGTCTTGGATTGGTAGCTATGGGGGAGAGAAGACATGCAGATCTGCCCAATTTCTAAAAAGATATGTTCTGGATTTTTTGGGATTAGGGCTGCCAAGTCCCCCGGTAGGGCGGGGTAAACACCGATTTTTAGTGCTTACCCCCGCTTTTTCAAAATTGGCCACCGGGGGACAAAATGGCTGCCTTAAAAGGGAAATGTCTGCAGAGAGCCTGCCCTGCAGTAAAAAGCCTCACCAGACATTTCCCCTTTAAGAAGTCAGCAAGAGAGCTTCCACAGCAAGAGAGGTCCACCCAGAGATTAAGGAGGGACTGAAGGGGCTGCTTTTGCATGTGGCTTGCAACGTTGCTGTGGTAAGTTTCTCTTCCAGCTCTTTTCCTTCTCTCTCTCTCCCTCTTTCTTTCTTTTTTCTGTCTGTCTGTCTGTCTGTCTGTCTCTCTCTCTCTCTGTCCCCATCCAGCAGAGGTCTATCAGTGGCTATTATTAGCCACAAGGTCTAAATGGAAGTAAGTGCCTCTGCCAGTTTTTTTCCTTCTCTCTCTCCCTCTTTCTTTCTTTTTTCTGTCTGTCTGTCTGTCTCTCTCTCTGTCCCCATCCAGCAGAGGTCTATCAGTGGCTATTATTAGCCACAAGGTCTAAATGGAACCCTTTGTCTGGGGCAGTGAGGCTCTGCATTCTTGGTGCTTGGGGGGCAACAGTGGGAGGGCTTCTGGAGTTCTGGCCCCGCTGCTGGACCTCCTGAGGGCACCTGGTATTTTTGGCCACTGTTGTGACACAGAGTGTTGTACTGGATGGGCTGTACTGGATGGGCTGATCCACTGTGGCTTCTCTCCTGTTCTTATGATATGAAAATCATATTTAGCACTTGTGTAGCACTTAGTGCTTCATATTCTGCCGAGATGAGGAAGGATTCAGTAGGGCCGTTGCTCAGTGATAGAGCATCTGCTTGACATGCAGGAGGTATCAGCTTCTTCAGCTAAAAAAGGATCAGGTAATAGGTGACATTAAAGATCTCAGCCTGAGACCCTGGAGAGCCACTACCAGTCTGAGTAGTCAATACTGACCTTGATGGACCAATGGCCTGATTCAGTATTAGGAAACTTCATGAGTTCATGTGTCAGCATGTGGAAGCAACATCACAGGATGTGACATCACAAAATGATGTAACTTCCTTTCTCCTGGCTCCACCCCCAAAGTCTCCTGGCTCCACCCCCAAAGTCCCCAGATATTTCCCAAGTTGAACTTGGCAGCCCTATTTGGGATCTGTTGACCAACTATTATCTCAATTTGAGACAATACTTTATTCCAAAACCTTTGAATAGAGGGACAGCCAAAAACAATGCATAAAATCTCCCAATGAACCACATCCTTTCCAACATTTTTTACTTGTATTTTTTTTTTGGAAAACCTAGCTACTCTCATCGGAGTCAAATTTAAGCCACCCTTTCTCTGTTGGAAAGTCAAAAGCAATTATTTCTTCCTACAATGTTTCCTAACTTTTTAAAATAGTATGCATTTTGGACATTTCCCCTTTTTTGCCAAGGTAAACAGTTGTACAGAAATGTCAACTAGATGAGCTAAAATGGCCACATAACAAGCAGACTAGATACCTATCAAATTGCATTGCAGCCTAATACATCAACGGCATGTTTGGCTGATTGTTTAAGACTCTGAACAACTTCAGATATGGGGGGGAGAGGCAAATTGAGTCACATAGGACTCAATTCCAGAGTATAAAAACTGAATGCTCCACAGCTGGCAAATTACACTCCGCTTTGCATCCCAGCTTGATTTATTAAATAGAAGGCAAAGAATACCTTGTGCCTCATTTCGGAATCAAGATTTTAACATTCTCCATTCTAATAAAAAATCAGGTTTGCCAATTAGCTTTCCTTTCTGGGTATCTGCAGATGTGTAATTGTATACAATAGGAATAAATTGTTTCAGTATAAAAGGTGCTGTTATTTTTCCTCCCCTGTGACACAAAAGGATATTAATTATTAAAAGAAAACAACAGCACATTTTGGCTCTCCATCACAGATGCAGAAAGTGTGGCAATCTAATCAGGATTAAACTTCATTAACTTTCTGCAAATCTAATTGCCAATATTGCATTTTTAAGAAACAGCTTGAGGTTTGCATATAAAAGCATCAAGACAAATGGTACTATCTGTAATCTAAGTTACAATGCAATATAAACAGCCTTATTTCCAAACAAACACACTTAAGAATTGGAACACACTAGAATTGAATCCTGGCGGAACAAAGGTTTGTGGCTGAAAGAGTTTCCCCTAACCTGTTTGCCTCAGGAAGTTGATTCCTACATGCACAAGATGTAATGAAATTATATCCACAAAGGGATATGTACACAGCAAGCAAGCAAGATCAAAGAACATAGGCTGCCCCAACTTTCGGCAAGACTTGCGACCATGGCGGACGCACTCCTCCGCATCTGCGGGGAGCGCGATCCGTACCCGGCGGGAAGAAGGGGCTTCGGACTGGTGCCAAGCCCCCAGAGACCCTAGTGAAGGGGCTCTGCCTGGGGTGGCATGAAGGGGATCTCTCCCTACGGTGGCGACCGAGGGATCGAGGTCCCTTTTCATCACCCCCATAGGTTCCCCCGTCCGTGGGAGCCGTATGGCTAAAAGTGCAAATCCATGAAGCAGCAGAGAGTGCGAAGCCTTGAAGGTGGAACTTATAGTTACGCACGGAGAAAATGTGAGTCTGAAGTAAAAACAAACAGAATACAGCGGGAAAGGCGGGTGGAGTGAACCCCCCCCCTCTCGAGACTGGCGTACTTACGAGACTCTTTACGTGGCGTTACTGCATGAAAAAAAGTACGTTCGGCTTGCTAGATGGCGGCATCGCGCTTTAGAGGATATGAACTTTAAAAAGTTATAAGCGCAGTTGTAGAATTTGCTTCTTTCATCCATCTTATCTAACTATCAACAAAAAAAGCGCAGCCTCAACAATGGCGGGGAAACCGAAACCTTCCCCCAAACTAGGAAGTACAGCTCTGAGTTCAAAGGTTGATACCACAGAGATGAGCACTGTGTTCTCCTCGTTATTGCAACCTCTAGTGGACCAAATGACAGCTCTCAACGTCACGATGGATAAAATGCAGCTGGATCTGAAGGAGTCAAATAAAACTACAGAGAAGCTGCAGCGAGAACTTCTGGAAGTTAAGACTTCAGTAAAAAATCATGATTCAAGGCTACAAAAAGCGGAGAAAGAAAAGGCCTTCCATTCTGATCAGCTCTTGAAACTACAGATGGAAAGATCGAATTTTTTCCTAAGACTTCAGAATGTGCCAGAGGATAAAGGAGAAGACCTTAAAAATCTGCTAAGTGAAGCGCTTGAACCAGTGACAGGCTTAAAAGCAGCGGAAATAAAAAGCGACATGGATATGGTTTACAGAACCTATCCAGATTATACCAAAAAGAAAAGCCTGCCTGGTGAGATTCAGATAAGGTTCTCCAAAAAGTCAACAAGAGATGTGGTACTTAGGACCACAAATAAAGCGGTTCTGAAGATCAAAGGAAAAGAAGTTAAAGTGATGAAAGATATCCCATTTGAAATAAGGAAAAGAAGGAAAGCCTATGGAAAACTGACATCTTGGCTACAGTCTGAATCTATTATCTACAGGTGGAATGTTCCGGAAGGACTGAGCTTCAGCATCAAAGACAAAAAATACAAGACTGACTGTTCAACAGGCAAAAAGTTTTTTGGAAAAAAGCAAAGAAAAGAAAAAAGAGAGAGACTCAGATGGTTCGCTGGCATCGCAAGAAAGTATGTATGGATTTGATAGCTCAAAGAGTGAAGAAGAAATTTCTGACTCGGGAAAAGGAGCAGCAGCTCCAAAGGCACAAGAAGAGACTGTTAAGACAAGAAGAGGACGAAAGAAGAAATAAGGGCTGAATTGTTTTTACTGAAATTGCACTTATATATTTTATATAATTTGTACAATTAAGCATTCCTTCAAAAGAGCATGTCTGTCAAACAGCTTTTTTATTTTTCATATATCATCAGTAACAATGTTAATTGAAAATTAACCAAGGTTTAAAATGCTTCATATGTATTAGTGGTAAGGTAATATTAAGCAAATGCTAAAGCACACTCTGTATAAGGTAAATGTAGCTTAGAAAAGTAGCGATGTAGAAGTAGCAATAGACAAAATCAATAAAAATCTTAAAAAAAAAAAAAGAACATAGGCTGCCCCAAAAACTGCCTTTCATATTCCATGTAGATTCTCCATTTAACTATCATGACTTCCATCTATATTTCTTACCTGGAACAATGCCAGAGCATCCATATGACAATACATACACAGAGAGAGAGAGAGAGAGAGAGAGAGAGAGAAACCAAGCCACCTTCTAATCCAAAGAAAACTACTAAGTGTTTGATCTGATCTAATTTGGACTAATTATCCCCACCCTCCCCAGCTGCCTCTGCAGTTAGCACACTAAAGTGTGGTCATACACTACATAATCCACTTTCAATCCACTTTCAATGCACTTTCTAACTGGATTTTGCCAGTTTACATGATAAAATCCAGTTGAAAAGTGCACTGAAAGGGGATTGAAAGTGGATTATTTAGTGTGTGTGACCACAGGCTAATGCTCTTCTACACACCTACAGCCCAATCTGCATCTAGCATTTGCTCCGTTGTTTTACCAAATCCACACTGGAACAGAAACAGATGTGGCTTAAAACCACATTCAAATACCCCAGGCCAACCCTGTACTCAGGGGTCCTTTCGTAGAAAAAGAGGTGCAGGAGCTCATTAGCATAATTTATTAGCATATGCCACGTCCCCCGACATCACCAGAAGTGTGTCAGAAAGGGAATGTCAGTTTCAGCCCCATTATATCCTATGGGCCATTGAAATCAATGGCAAAAACTCATAGGGTATAGGAGGGGCTGGAGGAAAGGGGGTTTGAGGGAGAGGCTCCAAACTTGCAGGGTAGCTGCTGGGGCCTCGAAATACCCACTAAGTTTCAAGAAGATTGGACCAGGGGGTCCAATTCTATGGGCCCCCAAACAGATTGTCCCATCCCCTCCATTGTTCTCTATGGTGGGAAAAAATGGAGGGAATGGGGGCAACCTGTTTGAGGGCCTGTAGAATTGGACCCCCTGGTCTAATCTTCTTGAAACTTGGTGGGTATTTCGAGGAGAGGCCCCAGCAGCTACCCTGCAAGTTTGGAGCCTCTCCCTCAACCCCCTCCCCTCCAGTGGCTTTTAAAGTTGCCGCTGAATTTCGGTGGCAATTCGGCAGCGAGCTGAATCAGATTAGAGAATCTGATTCAGCCTATGGCTGCCCTACTGGCCAGTCCTGAGCTGGCGGAGCTTTGCTCTTCCTCCCTCCGGCCCCAACGGACCCCTGCCTGTACTGACTGCAGAGTCACCCTTGAATGGCCATTAAACGGCCATAAATCTATGCAGACAGCCACCATAAAACCGAGAGATTAAACGAAGTGAAAGCGGCATGCAATGCAGAGGGGAATTTCTGATCCAGTGTAGGTTTGGTGAGACAGTGGAGCAAATGCTAGCTGCAGACTGGGCCTATGACTCAGCAGGGCAGAGGTCATTTCAGAGAAAAAGAGGTGCAGGAGCTCATTAGCATTACTCATTAGCATAACATATTTGCATATATCATACCCCCTGACATCACCAGGAGTTAACCCCTGCTCAAGTGGCCTGCTCCCTGCCAGCCCGGATTGGGCTGCGAAGACATGCCCAGTGCAATGACGTCACCCGGAGGTCATCGCGTCAGGCACATTTCGGGGGGGGGGGACGCTCTCTAATTGAGGGAAAACTCTATGATTTTCCCTCAATTTAGAGAGGTCCAACCCCAATGTGCCCAGCACGACGATGTCACTTCCAGGTGACATCATTGTGGCGCGTGTGCTTTGCGCGCACACCAAAAGACTCCTGGAAGGGGAAGGACTGCCCCCCCCCCCCGCTGCACTACAGGTAAGGACTTGGCAACCCTACCGGAAGTGTGTCAGAAGGCAACCCCCACTGCTCAGGCTCCACCCCAAAAACCTCCAGGTATTTCCCAACTCAGAGCTGGCGAACCTACCTGGAGAAAAACTGCTTCAGATCCCGGAAGCTAAGCCGAGCTGGCCCTGGTTAGTATTTGGATGGGAGACCACCAAACAGGACCAAGGCTGTGATGCAGAGGGAGGCGATGGCAAACCAGCTCTGAAGGTCTCTTGCCTTGAAAGCCCCAGGGGGTCTCCCCAAATTGGCTGTGACTTGACAGCAAACAGAAAAAGGGGAGGGGTAGCTCAACACACAGGCAGGCATTTTCAAAACCTGCTAAGATGAAATCACAAATATTAATAGAGATAGCAGCTGTGGCAGTATTAGAGGGTTGCTAGTCTCCCGGGGGTGTGCGGAGATCTGGGATTACAACTGATCTCCAGACTACAGGGGTCGGTTCCCCCAGAGGAAAGAACAGTTTTGGAGGGGGGGCAATATTCTGTGCTGAGGTCTAGCCCCTTTCGTGAACCTCCCTGTCCCCACCCCCAAATCTTCAGGAATTTCCCCAGTTCTGAGTTGGCAACTGGTGGCATCTGAGGGTTGAGGTGAAGATTTTCATCAGCTCAGATCCAATGCTCCCTCTAAGCTGTGGAGTCTTGTGAGCAAAAATCCTACTTTGTGAGCTACTGGCATTAAAGTTGTGAGTCATCTGGCTACTGCATAAGTTAGTTTGCTTTGGAACCATCCTTCCTGAGCAAAGACAAAAATGTGTGAGCTGGAAGCTAAAAAACTGTGAGCTAGCTCACACTAACTCAGCTTAGAGAGAACACTGCTCAGTTCTGCCCCTTCCCTCTGCAGCCTCACAAAGAAGAAAGGGAAGACTTTGGACTCATTTCGGCACCCTTTTTTTCAGCAGGGAGGGAGGGGGCCTGAACATAAAGATTCCAGAGGGATATTAGTCTGTTAAAAGCAAAATTTACAGGAGTCTAGTAAGCACTTTAAAAACAACTCCACTCCTGTGTTAAAATTTCGTGACTCACAGTTCAATTCATCAGACTGTAATTCCTTTTAAACTGTTTTTACAGCTTTGCTCCCCCCCCCCCATATGTCCCTTGGAGCCATTTGTCCCCAAGGAAGAAAACTTGCTCCCCACCCCATCAGGCCTTGATGATCAGCTTCCCAAAGGATCGGCTTGCCTCCACGAGTAAGAGCCTCCCATGAGTTGCTCCCGGTGGGGAAAGCACCTCACTCCCCTCCCCTTCCCTGCCGTCTCTGGCCAAAGCAGAAGAGCTATGGAAGAGAAGAAAAGCTGCAGCTGGGTTCCATTCCCGCTCCACCTCCAAGCAAAGGGAAGGGAGAGCGTGTGTGTGTTTGCTTGCAAGGGAGGAGGGGAAATGTTGCTACTTCCGGAACGCCGTCCCGGCTCATTCCAGCTCGATCATTCCAGCCGGGTCATTCAGTTGTATGCAATGTCTAAGCAGCGTCCAGCAATTTGTCTTTCCCCAGGGTCCCAACAAGGGCTGTCCCCAGTAGAAGAAAGTGGCCAGAAACAGAATATTTACTGCACAACATGGCAGAGTCTCTATTCCAACTGAATGGGCTCTCTTGAGTTACAGGATGCCTTGAAGGTGAGCCACAGTTGGGTATTTAGGGGGAGAAAGGGTGGTTTTAAAACTGAGCACCAGAACTGTTCTCCTCTTTCTCATAACAATGACAGGGGGCAAAACCAGAATACAGTGCATAAGGAATGGCTTGAACAAGTGGGACGATGCAAATGACCTCACAGAAACAGGCGATTCATTTGGTGATGCAACATTTCACAGCAGCCCTGGATTGCCATACAACTTAGCTTCAAAGACTGTGTAAGTGCTCCAGCTAACACTTTACAAATGTGCCTGCAGATCGTTTTTCTGAGTCTCCCTTCAAATATTTTTCTATCTATATCGAATAAGCACATAGCTTCAGGTGGACAGCCATTTTGGCCTGAAGCAGTACAACAAAGTTTGGGTCCAGTGCCACCTTTAAGATCAACAAAGTTCTAGTCAAACAATGAGTTTTCATGTGCGTGCACACTTCCTCAGATATAGTGACATGGAACTTACCATTCTGTACATTATTTATTTATTTATTTGGTTTATATCCCACCCTATCCCAAAGTGGGCTCAGGGTGGCTCACAGCAATTAGAATATAAATAAAATAAATAGAATATAAATAAAATAGCACTAATATACAATAAAACCAAGTTAAAACTATCAAACAAGATGACAGCGAAGAAGAAGAAGAAGAGATTGGATTTATACCCCGCCCTTCACTCACTTGGAGTCTCAGAGCGGCTTACAAACTCCTTTTCCCTTCCCCTCCCCACAACAGACACCCTGTGAGGTAGGTGGGGCTGAGAGAGCTCTATTCCCAAGCTGTCCTTGAGAGAACAGCTGGTACAGAGCTATGGCTTGCCCAAGGTCATCCAGCCAGGTGCCAGTGGAGGAGTGGGGAATCAAACCCGGTTCTCCCAGATTAGAGTCCGCGCACTTAACCACTACACCAAACAAACTCCAGAGCAATCCATAGTGCCTCCTACGCGATGATTAGTCCAATAATGTATTTCTGTAGGCAGGGGAGGCTGAGATGGAGTGAATATCCGCCACCTCAGCCAAAGGCCCAGTGGAACAGCTCTATTTTACAGGCCCTGCAGAACTCTAACAAGTCCCACAGGGCCCTGATCTCGCATGGGAGCATGCTCCACCAGGCCAGTCCTATACTGATCAGCTCATTGTGGCTTTGGTATTAGATATACTGGCCCGTGGCCAGTTTCATCAGGCTTCAAAACCAAATATGTCTGGACCAATGTTCCCTCTAAGCTGAGTGAGTGTGAGCTAGCTCACAGTTTTTTAGCCTCTGGCTCACACGTTTTTGTCTTCGCTCAGGAAGGATGGCTCCAGGGCAAACTAAGTTATGCAGTAGCCAAATAGCTCACTACTTTAATGCCAGCAGCTCGCAAAGTAGAATTTTTGCTCACAAGGCTCCACAGCTTGGAGGGAGCAATGGTCTGGACCAAATCAGGGCAAACAGAATCATATCAGCCCATTCTCATCCGGCCTTCACCAGAACCCTAACCAGTAGGGGAAGAGGGGGGTAGGCATAGACCAGCTCACCTGACCACCTGTTTTGGAATGCATCTTCTTCTGTCTCTGCCCTGCTGCTTGCCCAGGAACAAAACCTGTTTGCCTTGGCATTGTTCTTGGTGGTGAACAAGTCCAAACTTGGAGTTGTCTAATGGGCAAAAATTGGTTGCAGATATGCAGGTTTGAGAGACCACTTGTGCGAGAGGTTCTCTGCCTTGCTCAATCTATCAGCCTCACTACTCAACCTTCCTGAGATGAGAATTGCCTGGATGGCTGGATTTTGATCCAGCACCCTTTGCCAAATTAAAAGCTGCTTCCCAACAGAGGTTTATGGTATCTGTGCCACCCTGCTTGTTTATATAAAACAAAGCCACAGAATTGTCAGTCTGTAACAAGACTGTCTGGTTTCAAAGGATATCTGCAAAACTGGTAAGGGAATGACTTTTATATAGAGAATGTTTACGCTTCTTAGCCAAAAGGCCTACTACAGAGCTCTCAGTTCCAATAAACTGATACGGAGCATTTTCTCTTCCTCTGACCATGTACTTCATACTGAGGACTCTAGGCAACGTGCTCTCCATGCTTGAAGAGAAGTGTCTGTGGTAAGTACAACATTGTGTTAGGCTACCCTGCAGGTCTCCCCTTAGTTAGGGTGGAGGGGAACCCCCACCAACTAAGCTGGAGTATAATGATCAGGGCACTGAAAATCTCTACCAGAGCAAATAGGTGGTTGGTTTGTACTTGCCCAGAAACCAAAACTGCAAGGGCCAGTTTGGTGTAGTGGTTAAGAGTGGTGGGCTCTAATCTGGAGAACCAGGTTTGATTCCCTTCCACATGCCACCAGCTGGGTGACCTTGGGTCAGCCACAGTTCTCTCAGAGCTGTTCTCTCAAGAGCAGTTCTCTCAGTGCTCTCTCAACCCCGCCTACCTCATAGGGTGTCTGTCGTGGGAAGAGGAAGGGGAGGAGATTGTAAACTGCTTTGAGCAAGATGAACTCCAGGATTGTCAAAGTTCACGGCTGACCACTGATACAGAGCTGCCAGCACCTTCCAGCCCCATTCCAACAGAAGCCCAAGTGATCATTACCAACCCTTCAGTTTCAATCACATCTTTTGAGCACTGCAGATGAAGGCTTAGAACAGAGCTCCAGGAGAGGAGATAAAGCGCATGTCTCCTGACTCAATGCCAGCTGCTTGATGAGTAATTCCAGCAGATGCCTATAAAAGCCAGTCAAGGGAGACTGTTCAGTGTGGAAGCAACAAGTCACCGCCTGGTGAACTCTGCAACCACACGTTCTGCTTTGCCCCAATGACCTTTGGAACCAGCTTTGGACTTGGATCTCAGACCTGCTTGCTCTTGTGTACGACTTTGGACTGAACAACTCTGCCATGTCTGACTTCTAGAGCCCTGAATTTGGACTGAATGACCCTGCCTTGTCTGACTTCTGGAACCCTGACTTTGGTCTTACATCGATGCTGATTCTGGACTCTGACTGTGACTGCACCCAACCCCTGAGAGGCAGCCATCACATGGAATTGTGCTGGGACCAAGGTACCATCTGTTCGGTTTCATTCCCTGGGGGGGGGGGGGGCCTGAGCTGATGGGATTTCAGGTTCCAACTCCCCTTCAGATAGGGGCATTCCATACACTGTGTAGAACTGAAGATGGTTCTGGGGTGGGAACTGAAGATAGACTTGTGCTTGTCCTTCCCCTTGATCTTGGCCTTCTTGGAAGGCAGTATAGAGACAGAACGTAAGCCGCTCACCAATGGTGAGCCTACCCAGCACCAGACCAAGGCGGATCCAGGAGTTGGGAGTGGAATGGGACGAAACCAATGGGCTGGTCCCTGACAGTTTAGAGGTAGTGGGGGGCTCCAAAACTTTGAGAGCTCTTTCCCATGGCTGCTTTGAGCTTAGATGTTCTGTTGCCACATGCCTTGGGAGTGAACTTCTGACAAGCCTTGCAGGCAGTCACATTATGTTCTTCCCCTAAACAGAATAGACATAGATGGTGATCGTCTGACTGTGTCATCTTGTTAACTGCAGCGAGAACATTTCTTAAATAGGGCCCTTTGAGCCATACTCACCAACGAGGACAGCAACGTTGCTTCTTCTCCACCAGAGACTACTCTGAACACAATCTACTTCTAAGGTGGCAAAAAAGAACTGAGGGTAGGGGCACAGTTGCGCGGGAGTACATGTTCCTGGACGGGACTTGGTTTGGGTATGCAGCACCCCCTGAAGGCTCTTAGCTGTAAAAACCTACCAGTAGGCAAGCCTGTACGCGTACAGACTCCATACGGGACTGCACAGAAGATCAACAATGAAAACTAAAGATAGCAGACAAGCCCTGACCTGGATAGCTCAGGCAAGCACGATCTCATCAGGTCTTGGAAGCTAAGCAGGGCTGAGCCTGGCAAGTACTTGGAAGGGCGAACTTCAAGGAATACCAGGGCCAGGAAGCAAAGGCAAGTGATCAAGCCACCTCTCTGAAATGTTCTAGCCCCACTAGTGGTCACCAAAAGTCACCATGACTTCCAGGCTCACAAGCTCACACACACAAAATACCTCCCCCCCCCCCAAAAAAGTAGCAGACAAATCCAAAATGATTATGTGAATCATTCTCATTTTTTCATCAGTCATGCAGGAATGGAACACAA
Source organism: Lepidodactylus listeri (assembly GCA_029233225.1). Classification (NCBI taxonomy): domain Eukaryota; kingdom Metazoa; phylum Chordata; class Lepidosauria; order Squamata; family Gekkonidae; genus Lepidodactylus; species Lepidodactylus listeri. Next base: position 104,211,961 of record JARCFY010000008.1, read on the forward strand.
CCAGAGCCCTGTTCACATGTTACAGTGAATGTGCATATGTCCTGCCTGTACCTTTGGACATCTCTTTGTACGGAAAAGCCAACATGTGCTCACTTTATGAATTAAACCAAGGACCATAGTGTTTCAATCACACATTCAGCTGTACATGCAGTGATTGTAACATAAGAATTACTCAATGCACATACAAAGACCAATAAAGTGCACATGGATTTTACATACATTCCCTGTAACTTGTGAACGGGGCTCTTATTTCACACAGCTTAGCTACTCCGTATTATACCTTGGGGTTTTTTTGCTTGATGACAAATAAGATTGCAGCCTTAAGAAGGATATGCAGCCTTAAGATAAACTGGTGTGTGTTACAGGGGGTGTCTCCTGTAACTTTCTTTGCACGAATTTCTTTTCTTTTTTAATAAGAGGAGGAAATTCTTGTTCAAAAACTGTTTCCCAATATTTCCACTGCCACACACACACACACACAGAGGTTTGCAGCGTGTGTAAGTTTGCTACCAATATCACTTTTTGCTCCTGAAAATGAATTTGGGCCCCATTTTCATTGACAGGAGCCAAAAGTAAAGCACTTGGCTATGAAAGCATTCCATGTGTGATGAATCAACCACATTAGATGGGCCACTCCCCTGCAGAATCAGCATGTCAACTGGGCGTGTAGGTGAGCACAACATCGACATGCTGAAATGATGGACTGGAACACATGGCAAGCACATCTAAATGGTACAGGGCTCAGAATGTCCACAAGGGTAAGCATTTTACTCTCACACCCACACACACACCCATTACATGGCATGTGGGCTGCAAAGCAAGCTATTCATTAGCAAGGCTGGATAGATGGTTCCTCCTAGGTGGTATGGAGACAGACTTCCCCATCCTCTGTTGCTAAGGATAATTCTCTTCTCCTCTCCCCTCAAAAGTCCTGACTGGCAGTCAGCCCCTAAACAGCATTTCAAACTGTCTAAATCACAATGGCAGCTTAGTGCTGAATGACATCATGACTTTGCATTGTCAGTCTGAGCCTCAGATCGGAAGTGTGACAAGAGACACCCACCACTTTTCATTTCAAGAAAGGATGCTTTGTCCCTTAATTAAGGCAGAGGATGACAGTTCAGGGAAGAAGAACATGCTTCTCTGGCAAGGTTTGACATGGTGGCCACAGCTTCAACGTGATAATGTAATTGACAAAAGAAATACTCAAGTGTACCATTAAAACCTGCCCTGCCCTGGATAACCCAGGCAAGCCCAGTCTCATCAGATCTAAGAAGCTAAGCTGGGCCAACCCTGGCAAGTTTTTGCAGGGGAAACCTCCAGAGAATACCAGGGCTGGAAGGCCAGAGGCAGGCTATCAAGCTACTTCTCTGAACATCCTCCGTGCCCCAGTAGGAGTTGCCAGCAATGTTCCCTCTAAGCGGTGGAGTCTTGTGAGCAAAAGTTCTATTTCGTGAGCTAGGATACCCCTCTCATCCAGAGAAAATACACTGTTCAGTCATTCCTGTGAGCCCTTCAACCATTTTTCCTGTTGACTTCCTGCACATCTGATAGATAAAAGATTGTGCTGAAGACACAACTTGAGGGACTGCCTTTCCCCATATAGGCCCCAGAGGGCACTGAGATCAGGCACTCAACATCGTCTGACTCTCCCCGGTCCGAAAGACGCTCGGTTGGCCTGTACCAGGGCCAGGGCTTTCTCGGTGGCGGCTCCTTACTGGTGGAATGAGCTCCCGGAGGACATCAGGGCCCTGCGGGACTTGTTGCAGTTCCGCAGGGCCTGCAAGACGGAGCTCTTCCACCAGGCTTTCAACTAGGGGCCGCCACCGGGGGGGGGGGGGTGGTTTGGTAACATCGCCTTGGTCCTGTCGGCCGCACCCCCTCACTGCCTTTGTTTGCCAGAAGAACTCTGTATAACTGAAGCCACCATCTTTTATGGTTTATTGTGCAGGATATGGTAGTAGTTCTAATTGTTTGTTTTTATATTGTTAACCTCTGAGGGTATTTTATGCGTGTTAGCCGCCTTGAGCCAGTTCGCTGGCAAGGCGGGATACAAATATAATAAATAAATAAATAAATAAATAAATAAATAAATAAACTTGTTCCAGTGGAAACTTCCATCATCTCTGGGCCTTGGACAACTGCCCAACCTTGCCAGATGCTGTCTCCAGCTATGACTGATATATTTGTTATTCAAGTGGTACTTCTATATAGTAATATTATAGACCCTTAAAAAAAAGTAAATACTTACCCTGAGCCCCTGTGGACAGAGCAGTTAAACACAAATAAAATAAAACAACATATCAGATATCCCTCCCCCCCCAAAAAGTATTTTAACCACCACCAGCGGAGTAAAGAGGTGGATGTTGAAGCTTTAAATAATAAGGATGGCTCTCAGCAACAGTGGTCTGGAAATCACATATTTCATTTGTCAGTTTAATAACTGGGGAAATGGAAGTCACCACAATCCCTCCTTCCTTTCACTTCAAATGGTACCTCAATGCAAATTAAAATGGGAGATGGAAACTGTTTCAGGATATGAAGAGTGCTCTCCATGGCTACTTTTCATTTCGTTGGAAGTACCAAAAACCTACACTGGCTCATCCACATGCATTTAACGGAGGCCCTTGTCAATTATTTATTACGCAAAGGTCTTTCTAGACTGGGATTGAGATGTCCTAAAATTCCCAAGAGGACAATTCATCATAACACAATGCAGAATGGGAATAATGGATGTTCACAATTGGCTCGGCTGACACAGGGGAGCAAATGGTGGGTAAATTGAGGTTGCACGCTTGATATGAAGATATCGGACAATGTCGACCAGAGCTGTCAATCAGCCATTAGATGGGGAAAGCATCATGAATATGAAACAGGGAACAAACAGATTGGTTTGGGTTGCCACATTTTTAAGAGCTAAAAGAGCCCTGGCTAATGAGCCCGGGTCGCTATGCACATCAATTCAACCCTACTTCTAGTTGTTAGTACAGCCAGAGCAAAATTATTCAGAGCAAAGGCTTCCCATCGAATGAGACCCAGTACATTTTTTTCCCAACGCCAAGACAGTCTGTTTCAGCTTTTATTTCTCCGAGATGTTAAATGCAACAGGACTTATAAAGTTATACCCCACACACACACACACACACACATGGGTGAACCGTATTGGTTTTATTCCTTATGTCGAAATGGGGGAGGGGGCTTGACTGCAGACTTCAGCCCAAAATAGCACTGGTTAATTTACTGAATGACCCTATTTCACTGGGAACCAAAAAGATCTCACTACCTGCTGTGGAAACACAAGAACAAATTGAGGAAGCCGTTGAAGTAAATGAAATGGTTTCATGGGTGTAATATTTTCGGTATAATTGGACAAAATGAGAGCGGTGGTATGGTTCAGTAAAATAAGGTAACTCGGAACCAGAACATTCTGGCCCTGCTATTGGGGTTTTTTTTTTTCATTATTATTTTCAACCTAATTCACTGTTTACTAGGCCCAGGCTGAATTGATTTAAATCAAGGCAATGTAAACAAGTGATTTCAGTCATGATTTGAATTGCTGCAGCGGGGGGCGGGGGGGGAGCCTGTTTAAGTTGCATGTTCCATTTCTCAATTCATGTATTTTCAGGATGATTTTGATTGAAAGAAACTGGCTTGCCACTAAATAATCCTTTACGCTACCAAACAGTGAAACCCCCCCCCCCCCCCCAAGACTGGAATACTGCATCAAAAATGCTTGAGGGCAAGAGGGCAATTGTGAAATCAATCAATTTCTGTCTGTATACAACAGCAAGGACACTAAGCAATTAGCAATGCAATCCTAAACACAGTTACACGCTTCTAAGTCCCCTTGAAGTTCAATGGGTTTAGAAAGGTGTAACTTTGTTTAGGGTTGCACTGTAATTTCCCCTTCAGACTAAAGAATCGTAAAAGTCATGAGCTCAAGATAATGTTAGATAGCTTTTTCCTGTTACACACACACACACAAACACTCCACACTACAGAGCAAACTCCTTTTGAAACTGATAGCATTTTCAAAAGCAGATTGTGTTTTGAAGGAGAGAACATCAGCTAAAAAGATCAAAAATTGCAAGTGGACTAGCTTAAGTTTGGTGCAAGAAGCAAATCAGCTCTGTGCCTTGATTCAGACATAACATGAAGCCATGGGTTTTTTTAATTGTGAGCCCTAACTGAACTGATTTCATCAAAGCTCAGGAGCTAAGCAGGGTCAGCAAATGGCTAGTACTTGGACAGGAGACCATCCTGGAAGAGTGGGGTTGCTATTGAAGCAATAAGAAAAATTAATCAATAATTATGCTGAATAGAACTCTGCACATTGCTTAGTAAGTTCGAAGCTTTGAAACGCAAGGTCAATGAAACAAGATTCTTTGCTGTTACGTGGAACACTAACAACATCTAGCTAACAGTCTTACATTGTTTAGTGTGCAACATTATTGCTCTTAGGCTGGGCTAAAGAACCATGGGAATGGCAAGCAATTAGCAACATTTAGATAGAAACATTCCTAACACTTGAGCAGCTAGTTAGGCGGAGTTATACTGTATGATTTGTTAACAAATATGATGCTGTATGACACTGTCCCCTTCCTTTCTGTGCGTCCCCACCCCCTAGTATAAAACACCAAGCCTAAGTAAAATCTGGGCTCGGTAACTTTGATGGAATATTGCCGAGACTGACGTCATAAAAAGAAAGGCTTTCTTCTCTACCTGATGTTCGGACCTTAGGATCATCGGGAAATCTCTATTCTTGGTTTATAGTGCTTCACTATGCAGAGGAAGGCAATGGCAAACCATCTCTGCTGATCTCTTACTGTGAAAACCACATGAGGTGGACCTTCATGGGGTTGTTATTAGTCAGCTGCAACTTGACAGCATACTTTATCTTTCATTTGTGAAGTCAGGATTTAGCCTACAGAATGTTGCACCAAACCTGCTTTCCCTTTACAAACACTGGCTTCGTCATTTTCACTCTGTAAATGGGGAGGCAAGGGCAACCTCTCTCTGGAGGCCCTAAGTTGATTACATGCTGGTAGACCTGCAACAGGATTTCGGAGTCTTTTAAACTGATAAACAGCAGCTAGTCTGTTGACAGTGGGTTTTCCCTAACAGGACGCATAGTGACAGGATGCAGGACCTCTGAGGTTGGGAAACGTATCAGGAAAAAAGCCCCGTCACACTGTCCCGGTCCAGAATGGAGAACCCAGAGCAGTTATTTAAAAATAAGAAAAGTGTGGAAGATCCAGTCATCGATTTCCCAGTATCTGAACCAGTTTGCAAAGTGAAACTCACATTAGAGTTTTCCACTCCAAGCCACATTCTCAAATCACTCCCACTTCAGGCACCAAGGTTTGAAGCACCATTTGGCTGATTTCAAAGACTTCTACATTCAGTTGGGAGCTGCTGTTCCCACTAAAATTGCCCACACTAGGGATTTTTAATAATCTTGGGAGATGAACTACTTAAAAGAAGGGGGGAGTCAGCAGTGATTTTTTTTTTAATGACTGGTTTCCACTGAAGATAGATTATACATCTGAGGTACACGATCACCTACAGATTATAAATGGAAGCTGGGCATTTAGTCCCTTTGGACTCTAGCTACAAAGAATGTAAAGTTTTAGCTCAGCTGGTTTCAGTATTCTGCCCATTCATCAGTTCCCTGCACAGTACTTTTTAAAAAAAAATCTAGAAAATACACATTTTGAGGCAAGGGAATTAAACTGATACGTATATATATAACATGATCCCCACGTGTCCACCTTGAACTGTTAGAGCACTTGAACTCCTATGGCTCACTGATATTATAAAATGAAGCCATATCTTTAAGTGAAAAGAGAAACGTTTTTCACACTCCCTTAGAATATTCTGAGAAAGCCAGTGTGATGTAGTAACTAGAGTACTGGACTTCAGTCGGGGGAGACTGGGGTCAAAATCCTGCTCAATGGGCTAGTTGCTCTCTCTTAGCCTAGCTCTTAGTTGCAAAGTGAGGAATGCAGTCTACAAATGGTGATCTGAGAAACTTGTGGCAGGGTGAGTTACAATTGAAATAGGGGTGTCAAACCTAAGGCCCGTGGGTTGGAACAGGCCCACCCAGGGCTTCAGCCAGGCCCACAGCTCTCTTCTCCACCCCCTAGCCCTTCCCCTGTCTGTCCTCACTCTTCTGAGAGAGATCACGGCTGCCCAACTTCCCAGCTGGCTGGACCTTGTCTTCACAGGTTTCTCCTCCAGCAGGAAGCTCCTCTGAGTTAAAGCACAAAACAAGTTGCAAAGGTTATGTGGAATAGGTTTTCCTTAAAGGTCTCTGAGCCCAGACAGACTACTCTGGGACTGGAATGACAGCCCCCAGAGTGGAATGATGGTCCCTGGGAGTAGCAGCTGCATTCTGGGAATGGAATTCTGCTCTGGTGGCTGTCATTTCCATCCCAGAGTAGTCTGTCTGGGCTCAGAAACCTTAATGCAAAATCCATTCTGCATTTTCTTTGCTACTTTTTTGAGCTGCAATGTATTTCAATGGAGTGGAGTTTCAGTTTCCAGTGTTTGTATGTCAGCTGAAGTTGTCTGTTTGCAAATAGGGCTGATGTTTTGACCCAGCTTGTCTCTGCTGAATGGACCTGAGAGCGGGTGCCTGAGCGAGTACTCTAACCTGGGAACCCAACATCAAAGGGGGACATTACACTGGAGAGCTACTGCCACTTGGAGTAGATGGGGGGGAGCTTGCAATGCCCAGCCATTTCATGTTTTCCAAGGCTCAGAGAATTTTTAAAAAGTTTCTTCTGTGATCCTTGTGCTTTTTCTTGATGTTTTATTTTAAGAAATTGCATCACCAAATCCCACTATCTCCCTACCTTTCCATTTTAGGTAGGCATCTTTTAAGGGGGTGTGTGAGGTTTTGGAGGTGTTAGTTATCAAAGATCTCGGTCACACAAGCGAGATAATCTGGGGGGGAAGTGAGGCTATTTGCTCTGGAGTAATTTGACCCGCAGTTACGCGATCACACAGTTCTGTGAAGCTGCGGGTGCAGCCCGCCACTGCATGATCAGATGCAATTGCGGGTGAGTGGGGGGGGGGGTTGCCATTTTTTCCAGTGCGCTTAAACAGGGGATTGATGAATCGCCTGAGGGCTTCCTAAAGGCAGGATGTGATGATGTGCATACTGAGAAGGAGAAAAAAACAATGGCATGGCATCCAGATAGCCTGATCAGACTATCCCTGATGCCATGAGTGCGCGCTGGAGTGATCACACGGGGAAAGTCCGTCTGTGGCTCGTAGCAAACCTGTTTGATACTGGACTTTCCCTAGTCTCTTTTAACTCCCCTTCTTCGGCGGAGAGAAACGGGTTGCCGACAGTGTGGGATGGCTTGCCAGATGTTCTGGTGTGATCGCGCCCTTAAAATCCACGTGGCATCCATGCCTATCACGTGGCTAATTCTGTGTGTGATCGGGGCCAACGACTGTTAAATAAAATATGGCAAGAGTATTACTGTTTTAAGCATGTTTGTATTTTAAGTTTTAAAAAACCTTTAATTGTGTTTGTCGGTGTCCTTTATAAAGTTTATATCTCCACTACCTGGCATTACATTTTATGACGCACATGGCCCGGCCCGACAACGTCCCATTGATGTCAGATCCGGCCCTTGTAACAAATGAGTTTGACACCCTGTGAGGCTTCTGAGCTGACACTATCAGACCAGACCTTTGTTGAAAGCAAAGTTCTTTTATTTCCAATAATGGTTCAGGTTCTCGATGTTTGTTAGAGATACATGACAGCAAGCAACAGGGATTAATATACCTTCAGTCAGAGTTGAATACAGGTACTGGACCAATCAGAATGAATACAAAGAAGCAGGAAAAAGTGGCAACCGTTTGGTTCTCACAGGCGAGGTGGGAAAGTAATAAAAATTCTCTTCCTGCCCTGTGTGACCCAAATGTGTGAACGATAGGCTAAACATTTGGTTAGAAACAATCCAAGAGTTCCCAAGGTTAGAATAGCAAGATAAAATACTTTGAGCCTCAAAGGCTAGGGGGAGTGGATGGATGCGATAGCCCCAGTTGTTTATGTGACGTTCAGGAATGCGACAAGCCACCCTCCCGGGGGGAAGACAGTTACATTCAGCAGGGCAGATAATATACTTCAAGGCAAGCAGTAAATAACACAAGGCTACAATATAGATCACAGAAACAGAAAGACAAGCACACTATTGTCAGATTCTGACACACCCCTGCTTATGTCAGTGTCACCTAATTAAATTAATTGGCAGTAGACTCAGGACAGAGCAAAAATCTTTTTTACACAATGTATAAAACATTGAATTTGTTGACTGGGATGTGGTGACAGTCACCAGCTTTAAAAAATAATAGATAGGTCTAAGTTGAACATCCATGTTCAGAAGCACTGGCATCTACATAATAATTCATGCTGAGAAGGCAATGCAAGTTTTCCTGCATTTTATCTCTATTTCTGCTCCTTCTGACACCCCCCCCCCCCCCAAGATCACTCTTGTGGCCTTGTGACTTTTGCAGAGAGCAGCCATGTGTCTTGGTAGGCTGCAGTGAAGAGGGACAAGGGGATCAAACTGACCACTTTCCAAGCAGAGCTGTGATTGTGAAAGAATATGGAAGGCAGATTAAAGTGAACGAGACATGAGAGATCTGTTATGAAGAAGGTTCTGAGCATTCTCTCTCTTTGTACAACATGAAAGATCAGTGAAGATCATTCTGAGACCTCTACCATCTCAAATTTCATGGTGTGGGTGTGTGTTTTAAGCCACTTTCTCCAACACTAATCTCTCCTCTCCCTGGTAGCTGCTATTAGCCATGGTAGGAGAAAAGAAAGGAAATCTTCCACAGATTTATAAAGAAGTCTTTCTTTTCTTTTCTTTTCTTTTCTTTTCTTTCTTTCTTTCTTTCTTTCTTTCTTTCTTTCTTTCTTTCTTTCTTTCACAAAATTGTAATGCACAGTCAAGGAGCCCAACAATCCTATGCAGGGTTACAGCAGTCTAAACCCACTGATTTCAAATAGCTTAGACTGGAGTAATTCTGCAGAGGATTTGCACAGTGAATCCAGTCCCTTCCCATAACTCATTCTAGTGTCTGATGCATGTTTCTTCCAGCCAAACTCCTATGCTAAATAGTAATTAATAATTAATAATTAATCTATGCTAGACGTTCAACTGGGCTAGGAGCGAACTGGGAACACAGCAAGTGGAGGGACAGGGTTTAACAGCAGTGTGATCCAACTTTGTTTAAAAAGAGACCCTACCTCACTAAGGATCCCAGGGAAGAGAAAGACATTCAGATGTTAAAGTAATCAAATCTCTCTGTGTCTGCTCTGCCAGTAAGAATTTTAATTACCTCTACAACTGAGACACTTTTCTATCTCCCTGAAATTTGGCAGGGATGATCCCTTTGTTGAGGGCCCCCAACCCTAAGAATTCCATCTAGCCCATGGGGGCGAATTGGAACACTAAGGCCACCAGGCCAAGTCCCAGTGGTCCAATGGCCTGGGGGCCCCACTTCAGCTCTGAGCAGCACAAAGGCCACCACTGGTGGCCACCACTGGTGGCCCCCACTTCCCCCAAGGTTGTCGTGAGCTGCTGGTACCTTTATCACCCAAGGTGGGAGGGCTGCACTTCCATGAGCCGGTGGCTTTCACTGTACATAAGCAAACAGGGAACCACCACTATAAGCTAGAAGCCCTCACTTGCAGCCTGCTCCTCCTCCTTCCCTCCCTCCCTCCCTCCCTCCATTGGGAGGAGGAAAGGGCAGGTGGCAGGGCCCTTTTTCAGGGCTGTTTTGGTCTCCCAGTCCACCTCAGTCTGATTGATTGGGACAAAAAAAATAAAGCTTTCAATTAATTCAATCAGCTTCGGCTGAGGCAGCGGGCATCCACATATGCCCCCCCCCCCCGAGGTTGCGGTCTCCCACCCACTGATAACCGGCCATACCTAGTTGTATCAATGGGCCAGATTCTCCGTACATCAAGCATAATTATTGATTTTATATTTAAAATTTTATTGTATTTATCGAAATGTTGTGACCTGCCCGTTTACGGGATGGGCAGGATATAAAAGCAAATAAAGTAATAAATAAAAATAAATTAATGAAACCAGTGAAATGTTTTATAATGTGTTGACTAAACTATCACCTTTAATACAGATGACAAAGATTCTGCACCAAGTTTTTGAAGGACAAACAAACCCAAAGCAGAACATTTTTGTCTGCACATCCTTTCAGTACCAGGCCATGAAAACAGAGTACAATGCAACATGCTAGAATAATCTCCTTAACAAGCACTAAAGAAAATATCCCAGAGGCCTCTATACCATCCAGCTGGCAGATTAAACTGCAACCATAGCAACATTTAACTTTAACTGGCATCACCACATAGTAATAAGTACACAAATCAAAACACATTCAAATAAAACATGATCGGATTATGCCTCATTATGTTTACATCACAAGACAATTGACTGCAGATGTGTATTTTTAAAAAGAAATGTATGGTGTGACACTGTATACAAGGTATATGGGGATAAAGAGCAAAGTGGACCAAAAAGGTGGTATTACCACATCAAACCCCATATCTTTTCAGGTGTATGCTGACTTTGGATTGGCCTTCTATGCAGCACTTCTGACAATATTTGGCTCCTGAATTAATTTGGCGGGGATGAATAAAAATAATTAATTTATCTTTAAGGTACCACAATATTACTGTTCATTTTTGCTGAATCAGGCTACTCCTCTAGGTCTCCCCCCCCCCCCCAATTTTTATTGGAGGCCTTGGAGAAACCACAAGGTAGAACCATCGCCTTCCACAGAAAACTTTGAGGCATCATGGTGGCCACCCTTGGAAACAGAACACCAAACTAAAAGAATCCGGCTCTAGCCCAGTTCTATAAAGGTAATTCTGACAGTGTGCCTCTACTGTTGGTTCAGGACTTCATCATAGCCTTGATCTTTATATTAGCACTGCAGACAAATATTTTGGCACCTGCATACGAGCTGGAAGTAAAGATAAAGACAATTTGGCTGCTTTTTACCATGGTTTTTCTTGGGGCAAAAACAACAACACCGAACTACATGGATCTTTGTTCTCATCAGGTACAGTTCTTCTTTCGTTCCATATACCCTTGGCTTTAAATGTCTAGCTAAAACCATTTATATTTCAAAACCTGATATTCTAGAACAAGATCGACTCTAGCTCCTGACAAAAATTGCTAACTGTTTTTTTCTTTATTCTAATGCTAATATACTTATCCAGTACTACTTATCCAGGCCCTACCATTAGAGTAAGTCATCTTGCAAACAATCTTTAATAGAAAAACTAAAAGTGACTAGCAGCACAAATATATCATAATAATCAGGGGTCATTTAGTAGAAAAAGAGGTGCAGGAGCTCATTAGAATAACTCATTAGCATAACTTATTTGTATATGCTAAACCACCTGACATCACCGGAAGTATGTCAGAAGGCAAGAAAGAAAGAGAGAGTGACAGAGTGACAGACAGACAGACAGACAGACAGACAGACAGACAGACAGACAGACAGACAGAAAGAAAGAAAGAAAGAAAGAAAGAAAGAAAGAAAGAAAGAAAGAAAGAAAGAGCTGGCAGAGAGGGGACAGTTACTAATCCAAGCCTCATAACTACCACTATTCTGGGAGGATAGCTTCAGTGGTGGCTGAAGCCTTCAGAAGGCTGGTCAGAGGAATAAGGACCTTTCCAGGGGACGGGGTAATTTTGCTGCAACCATGACACAAGCAGGCATTCCCCCGTGGGGGGCGGGGGGCTGGCACCAACTCCCGGAGCTGAGCTCCCCCGAGCTCCTGCTCGAAATGACCCCTGATAAAATAGAATTTACTACAAGACACAATAAATGGAAGAGATGAACATATGTGTTACCTAGCAGTACACATATCTATTATTCTGGCAATTATATTTGAGATGCCTATCCTAGCACAAAGCAAGATGTGGGCTAGGGCTCATCTCTGCAGCATTACTGGACTTCAAGAAGACCTAGAAGAAGTCAAATGGTTTTGGACTGCCTCTGAAACTCAACATGAATTTCAGTGAAGCAGCCTTCTTGCTTCATCCCAAAGGGCAAAGGGACAGGAGCTGCATCCATAATTGTAGGCTGTTACAGCCATTGTAAAATAACAATCTTGACCGCACAGGAAAACCCAGTTGCTAATTATTGCTGTAGTACAACAACAACATAATATCCAATGGTGTGTGGATACAGCTACGGGCTCACTCCTATAGTTCCCACTGAGCTTCAGAGGTACTCCAAAGCAGCAAGACTTCTTGCTGTTCTTGAGTACTTAAAAAAATAAGGGCAAGTTACCAAGATTGCTACAATTATTTTCTTTTAAGGTCTGTTACCAGAAACTCTGAATGTGTATGAATTACTGCTGTCGCTATGTTCCTTGGATCATCAAAGTAATATGCATTTATTTGTCTCTTTTTCCCTTTCTTCCTAATGGGCCACCTTTGCATTTAAGATAATTCATTTTGTTCATGAGAAAGGGTCATCAGGTCTCTGGTATTCTATACTTGGCATTCAACAGTCAGCATGACAATTTATGGGGGATATTTTGGAAGCCCATTTAGGTACCACCAAGTGGCAACATGATTAGCAACTTTTTCACCTCAGGTAAAACAAGTATATTATCAGTAGGGCTGCCAAGTCAGCCCGGGGGGCGGGGGATCCCCTGCAACAGGGGTTCCCGATCTGCCGGCCAGCATTTGGCTGGCGGGGGGAACCCCACCCCCTTCCCCACCCGGAGGTGACGTCATCACGTTGGGGGCGTTGCCAGGGCGACGCTCTGGCAATCATCCCAAAATAAAAGTTTTGGGGCGATTGCCAGAGCGTTGCCCTGGACGTCGCCCGGCGCGCGTGCTTTGCGCGCACACCCGGGAAACTCCCAGACGATGCAGGACTCCCCCCCCCCGCCGGTAAGTGAGGGACACTTGGCAACCCTAATTATCAGTGTAGTCTTAAGCATGTATACTAGGGAGTAAATCCCAAAGAGTTCACATCTTAGGGCAAGCAGAAGGCCATTACGGACCAGCATCTGGGATTGACAAATTGAGGAACCATTCCTCATATACCAGCAGGAGTAGGTATGGTATCATTCGCCAAAAAAAAGGAGCAGCGTACCGTGTGAATTGTAGAGGTACCATCAATAGTGCGCAACGGTATGCTTGCACCACCAAATCGTGTCCAGCCACACCCATCAAACTGCCATTAGCTGCTGCTGATGCTGAAATCAAGGACCAGCAGGCAGAGATGAACACATTCCCCAAATTTAACCGGAAACTGGGCAGGGTGCGTGCAGCTGTTCTGTCTCTATGCTTGTTCCCATTCTCTCCATTCAAACTCTGCCCCAAAGCCATCTCTCACTTATAGTAACCAGATCAGTCGGCACAAAAGCAGATACTCCTCCTAAAAAACTATACATTCCTTTTTTATTATTATTGCTTTTGAACGCTATGCAGTAGAATACTGTCTGGTGTGACACCCTTTTTTGTAGAAAAAGCCCAGCAGGAACTCATTAGCATAATAGGCCACACCCCTAACAGCACAGCTCCCTCCCAGGATCAGCTTCCCCAGGTGCCACGTGGCTTGCAAGGTGCATGGGGAACCTGAGGGAAGGAAGGCAGTTTCTGGATCGGCTTCCCCAGGCTGCCTCCCCACCCTAGATCGGCTTGGCTTCCCCAGGCACCCTGTGGCTTGCGAGGCGCCTGGGGAACCCGAGGGGGGGGGAGGCTGTAGGCGTGGCCAACTCGGAAGCCAGCCGGAACTCCGTTCCTGTGCGTTCCTGCCCCAAAATAGCCCTGGTGACACCAATTTAAGCAGCCACTGACATCCATGTTGTGAACTCTTTTAATGCACAGAAAGTAAACCAGGGAACATCCCTGACATCATCGAAGTAAATAGTGTGCTTGGATTTGGGACAGTGTCCCTCAAATATAAAAAAACAGGTTTCTGTGACTTCTAACAATAACCCAAATACTTGCTGGGTGGATATGTTATTCATATTTATCTCTCTCTGACTCCACCGTGTTTGCGGGATACCTGCCACCCACTCTAGTCTTTCACAATTGTCCCAAGGTACCACGTGCATAAGAAAGGTGGCAAAGCTCATGAGGATGGAAGGAAAATGGGGGTCTGCAAACCAGAAAACAGTCCTCATTACCATCATGCAACTTGTTCAGTATTACAAAGGCTAAAACAAATGTAATTCTTCCATTATCTATTCATCCCAGAGTCAAGGCAGGAAAAACGTATATAGAAGGCACTTAGCAACATGGTGCAGAGACCTTTCCGTTGCAATGGAGTGTGAAACCTGAGAGGCATTCCATATCAAAAGGATAATGAACACCACCCATGTATTTTCTAATTAGCACTTCAGCTCCACAGCCTATACCGCTCTCATTTCCCCCCCGTTTTCCTAAGAATGTGTTACGGCTTTTAACAAAGCCCATCTTAAGAGTGTTTTAAAAACAAGAATAGTTTAATGGACATTCAGGAAATCCATTTTCTGCATCCTCTTTTTTTAACCAGTTTGGGATTAATGCCACCCTTTTCTGTGCTTCTTAGCCTGATATGGAATCCACACAGTACACAAAATTACTGTATTAATGTTTAATCGCTTGTGTTTTAATTGTTACTATTTGTGATATTTCCCATTTATTTTATTAAGACCAGCTTTTATCCTTGCACGCTTCAACGCTTGACCATCTGCTGTCCTTTATGGTAGATTTGCAAGTGTTTCCTATCCTGAAGGGACCGGTCTATGTAGTGGCAGGAAAACAGAATCAATTACCCACATCTTGCTTAGATGTGAAATCTACGACAAAATACAGGATGTCCTAATCAGCCCCCTTTTGACCAACAGGCACAGTTGCCCAGAAGAAAGACTAGTCTCCTCCCTTCTATCAGATCTCCACCCTCCTATCACCTTTGCAATGGCAATGTTTCTCTCTCTTGCTATGAGCAGGGGTCCGTTGGAGCGGGAGCGCACAGGAGTGCAGCTCCGGGAGTGAGGAGCCCAGGGGGCGGGCACATGGCCAAGCCCTGCCCCCTCCTCGGCTTCCCTGAGCAGTGCAGAGGCGCAGCACCCTGGGGAAAGCCCTGCTAGGCTCTTTAGGGCTTGGAGCGTATAAAACGTATGGGGGAGGAGTTCTTCAGCATGGCTTCAACATGTTTCCCTTGGACTCCGACTTCCTGCTGCTGCTATTGTATCTGACTTGCTTTTCAGAAAACTGACCGTGGCCTGTTCAAACAATTCTTGTGCAATTTATGGACTCTGTTCATTAAACACTGGCATCCTGCCTCTGATAGCCAGCTCCAGTTATCTGCCTGAATTAAAGCTGTGTACACTGGTACCTGCCTGAAGCAGAACACATGGGTATATTCCTAGACAGAAACTATGGAGATCATTTTTCTGGGGATAAGGGCAAGGGTTTCCCCACTGCAGGAGGGCAAAGGGCAAGCATGACTGTGCATGATTAAGTCAACCACAAGTTTTGCAGGCCTAACATATGCATAATATCTATATTTATACAGCTACAGGCACACCTGATTTATTTCAGTACCGTTTCCCACTTTTGCTGCATTTTCATTTCCACACATGTAACAATCAACCATTACTGGTTGCCTTTTCAAGCAGATATACCCTCTGAAAAGTTATCTAAAATACTTAACGGCAGTAAACTGTTAATCAGTAAGTGTTACCTAATAATTGACCCCCTGGGTATGTTAAGCATTTTCATCTCTGCCTTGGGACTCCTAACTGCCCAGAGTATTCAATTATCTCATCAAAAAGGTCCTTAACTATTAATAATGTTAAAGGTTCTGGAAGTAAGAGGTAAGAGTGGATGTGAATTACTTTCTTTAGTGCAGCAATTGCACCCACAAGACCTACAAACTCAGGGCTGATTCTCATAGCCTGAAGCCAAATAAAATGGAGAGGAAATGGGAGTTTTACTGGGTTGTCATACAACCCTTGAGATAATTCACCTCATATGATAGCATGTTTTTAAAAGTGTTCTTATAAGCAGATCTTTAAGGCAATGGAAGCCTAGATAATCAGTACTTTTGACACATTAATTGTAAGCATCAGTGTGTTAAACAGAATGCTAGAATACATTATATGTCCAGGGGTCCATTGGAGCGGGAGCACACAGGAGCGCAGCTCTGGGAGTGAGGAGCCCAGGGGGCGGGCACATGACCAAGCCCCGCCCCCTCCTCGGCTTCCCTGAGCAGTGCAGAGGCGCAGCGCCCTGGGGAAAGCCCTGCTAGGGTCTTTATTGTTTTTAATGTTTTGTTTTAATATTGATAATTTTTTCATTGTTCCTTTTATGACTGTGTGCTGCTTTTCCAGAGACTTGCTCAAGGTGGCATATAAATTTTCTAAGTATACCATTTTTTATCTGGGCACATGGCACATAAGTACTGGAGAAATTTCACCAACCCTTCAGCAGCTTCCACCTTATCAGTTTGGTGTAGTGGTCAGGAGTTGGACTCTAAACTGGGAGAACCGGGTTTGATTCCCCACTCCTCCCCATGCAGCTGCTGGTGTGACCTTGGGCCAGTCACAAGTTCTCTCAGAGCTGTTCTCTCATGAGCAGTTCTCAAAAGAGCTCTCTCAGTCCCACCTACCTCACAGGGTGTCTTGTTGTGGGGAGGGGAAGGGGAAGGGATGGGTGGTGCACATGTCCTGGGTATCTCAAGTCTACTGGAAACCTGGTGGTTTCAAGGGAGCAGGAAGAGAATGAGGGTGTGTTCTTTACGCTTATTTTTATTGCACAAAGTATTGGATGGGGAAGGGAATGGAGGAAGAGCGGGTCAGTTTCACTCACCTGTGGAGTGGAGCCTGAGGGGTGGGTGTTGCCTTCTGACACACTTCCGGTATGTTAGGGGGTGTGGCATATGCAAATGAGTTATGCAAATGAGTTATGCTATTGAGCTCCTGCACCTCTTTTTCTACGAAATGACCCCTGGATATGTCCATGACCAATCTTCACTGCCAGGTCTGAACAGCGAGGGTCAGCTGATGGGTGTCTCATAATGTGAGAGCTCTCTTCTGGCTATCATTCAGAAGCCTTTTCAAGATTTTTAAAAATGTTATTATTGTCAGGGTTGGGGTGG
Source organism: Lepidodactylus listeri (assembly GCA_029233225.1). Taxonomy (NCBI): domain Eukaryota; kingdom Metazoa; phylum Chordata; class Lepidosauria; order Squamata; family Gekkonidae; genus Lepidodactylus; species Lepidodactylus listeri. Next base: position 104,229,127 of record JARCFY010000008.1, read on the forward strand.
GGGAGGAGACACCCACTCTTCAGTCCCAAACAAAGAGACGGCATACACATTTTAACAAAAATGTATGCAACTTTCTCTAGACAGTAATATATACATGACCCAACTGGAGATGGACAAGTGGTATGACAATAATGACGTAAAAAAATATTGTTTTTAAAAAATTAAGGCAGTTGAATATTTTGTCAATGCATGCATGGCTAAATTATGTACATTTAGGGAAGTTATTTTAAGCATGAGCATTCTATATCCTTGAATTAAAATATTCTACTTCTTTAACCCCCTCCAATATTTAGCTTACCATTATTGCCAGTACCATTAGCTACGTAAATGTGCTTGCGATGAAAAAGGGGGCCTTCTTTTTAAAAAAAATACAAAAGGCAATTCACATATGTTGTGCTGTTTAATAAGTCAATGTTGTCTAATTTTTTGAAATCTGTATGTTCATCATCCCAAATCCCAAACTGAATGCTGTCTAGTATTATCAGTAACTAATCACACCCCAGCAGAGTGCATAATTTCGAAGCTCCATCTGTACAATATTGTGTTGGATACATGTAGCAGGTCAAAATAATCAATAGAGCAACATTATATCCATATTCTCTTGTCAATTTGCCTCTTTAAATAGATTTTTCTGTAATTACAACTCTATTCATTATTACTAGTGTGGAATGAAACAAAATATTATCCTTATATTGATAGACTATAATTCCTTTTCTATTCATATAATCAATTCCCTCTCTTGTGTATAAGCAAGAAGCTCTCTCCCCCCGACATGTGCTTTAAACTCTGCATAGGAATTCCAAATCATAAATTATTCTGGCCAAAGATCTGACAGGTTGCGCTGAGCTAAGGAAGATTTCCTGGTACAGAGAAACACAAACTGGGGGGCCCAGAAGAGTTGAACTCTCTGTGACTTAGAAGTTGCTAGGACAACCAGATAAGGAAAACTCTCCCTAACATTCTTTGGCCATTACTAAAAAGGGGAGGTCACCTGAATTGGATTTATACCCCGTCCTCCACTCCCCAAGGGAGTCTCGGAGCGGCTTACAAACTCCTTTTCCCATTCCCCTCCCCACAACAGACACCCTGTGAGATGGGTGGGGCTGAGAGAGCTCTTTCCCAAGCTGTCCTTGAGGGAACAGCCGGTACAGAGCTATGGCTTGCCCAAGGTCATCCAGCCAGGTGCAAGTGGAGGAGTGGGGAATCAAGCCCGGTTCTCCCAGATTAGAGTCCGCGCACTTAACCACTACACCAAACTGGCTCTCAAAGAAGAAGAGATTGGATTTATATCCCACCCTTCACTCACTTAGGAGTCTCATGACATTTCTGAAGAAGAAGAAGAGAAGAGATTGGATTTATACCCCGCCCTTCACTTGGAGTCTCAGAGCGGCTTACAGACTCCTTTCTTTTCCCCTCCCCACAACAGATACCCTGGGAGGTAGGTGGGGCTGAGAGAGCTCTTTCCCAAACTGTCCTTGAGAGAACAGCTGGTACAGAACTATGGCTTGCCCAAGGTCATCCAGCCAGGTGCAAGTGGAGGAGTGGGGAATCAAACCCGGATCTCCCAGATTAGAGTCTGCACACTTAACCACTACACCAAACTGGCTTAAAGAGAGCTATTTCTGACGCTGTTCACGTAATGTAGAATTATTTATTTATTTATTTATTTATTTATTTATTTATTTTTCACATTTATATCCCGCCCTCCCCGCAAGCGGGCTCAGGGCGGCTTACATGGGCCTGTGGCCTAATTGTTACAATAATCTATAAAATCAATTAAAACATTATAATAAATATCATTAAAACATATAAAAATTATGTTTTTCATACTGTATAAAACGGGAGAACAAAGGAAATAAAGGGGCCAGCCAATTTTGATTTGAAAGTACAAAGGCTGGTCAGACGCGTCTTAAATAAACACTTCGTCTTCTGATAGAAGCTGGCATTTCTGAGTGTTATTGGTCTCAGCCTGCTACATTAGTATTAATTCTAGAACTAATAGTGGGCCTTTTTCACATTACCGTTCTAAACTGGATATTATTGGTTGTTGACCTGATTTCGAGTAAAGTGATACAGGGATGGGGGTTTCATACAGCACATTGCCTTCCGTTAATGAACTGTCATTAACTGTCCATTAATGAAGCGCTATGCTCATTTCAAACAGTGCCACTTTCCCCCCACTTTTTTCACCATGCGATCTTCCTCACGACTTTTTTTTAAACGTTCTAATGTGAGCACTATAGCACTAAACTGCAACAGCAACTCAGTACTACAGCAGCACCATTGAGATGCATTGACTCTACTGAGTCAATGCATCTCAATGGGGTTTAGCACTATAATGCTCACAATAGAACATTTTAAAAAGTCCAAGAAAGATTGCACAGCAAAAAGGGGCAGGGGAGAAAAGCACTGAAGGAAGCACTTTGGGCATTTTAAAAAGCACACCACAGTGATTTAGAAGCAGGGGTTGAAAATGAGGGGGGGGGAGCAGTTTCCGTCAAAAGCGGCTTGACCATGCTTTGCTAACTTGACACAAGCAGGTTTTTATGAACAGGTAACTAAATTCCACTAGTGGCCTGAACTAAAATGGGTCTATCTGAAACGACAGAAAAAAAAAACATTAGCAACCAGTTACTAAAACAGAATACAAAAGCAGTTTGAAACGGGTTAAGAACATAAGAACATATAGTTAGGATTTTTGGCTCCAATGTGCATCACTTTGCACTTGGCCACACTGAACTCCATTTGCCCCATTGTGGTATTAGCATCAAGAATAGTCATATCAGAGGGACTAATTCGGAGGGACCAGAACAAGTTTGACCCATCATCACAAACTAGGTGACTATGAGCACCTCAAATTTTGCAGAACTTTTGCCAGGAACTTGTAGAGAGTAACCAATAAGTGTTTTTGACAAGAAAATAACTGTTGTCCAGCTATATGCCTTCACAGTGCAGAACCAACTGAAACCTCATTCTTATTTAGTGGACAAAGTAAGCTTGTACAAACTACTGGTAAGAAAGCAGTACTTCTCATCTTAAGAAAAATCTTAAATTAGTTTCACCCCTGCTCTTATTTGTAATCTTCCTTCCTTCCTAATTTTGGAGTTTACCATAATCAATACCCTTTTGCATGGAGTACAAACACAAAAATAGCTCTGGCAGTTAGAGAACAGACTTTGTAGATAAGTAATAGTTTTTGTGTGTGTGTCTGTGTTTGTGTGTGTGTGTGTGTGTGGAATGCATTGTGTCTTCTGGCAACTCCTACTGGGGCATGGAGGACATTGATAGCCTGCCTCTGCCTCCCGGCCCTGGTATTCTTTGGAGGTCTCCCATCCAAACACTTGCCAGGGTCTGCCCTGCTTAGCTTCCGAGATCTGACAAGATCGGTCTTCCTGGACTATCCAGGCCAAGGCTAGATAAGAAATAATTTTGAAATAATTACATGTAACTAATTTTAGCAGTGAATTGTAAATTGCATTTAAAATGATAGCTCTAATTTATGGCATTTCAACTAGCCTAAATAATGTATCAGCATCTTGACAACAATGTCATATATCCGTCTCAGGAAAGTGCAGAAGATAATTTACAGATGCTGTCCATTTCTTTTAAAATATGTTGCCATGCTAGATAATTCACAAAAGTTTAGTTTCTTCTATCTTGTGTACCAGACTGTGTCAAGGCACACAGTTCGCTGCATTACTGTAGTTCTTTATTCTATGCCATCTGGGTTCACTGTTCACCTTGCCGTGTTTTGGGGGGGAGGGAATTTCTGAGGGGAGTGTGTGTGGGTGTGAGTGCCTGCTCTTGTAGCCATAACTGTTTCTTCCAAGTTGTGCCCCTTGGCTTTCTCAAGAGAGTGGCCTTGGAGATGCTTTCGCCAAGCTACCATAGAAAAGACACCATATATCTGTCACGGTTGTCATAGCAATGCTAGGGCAGAGTGCTGACGTATGTCTGTGGGGAGGTATTGAACCTTACCTACAACTTTCGGGTTTCGTGTGCTTTCTTTATTCCTGACAAGGAACCAGTTCTCAAGTGAGCATATCTCTAATAAAGTATTTTAATAAATTAGCTGTGGAGAGTGTCTTAACTGGGGATCTGACACCCAGTGATTTAAAATATACTCCCCCCCCCCCCAAAAAAAAAAATCACACCCTTCTAAATCTACAGAAATCAAAGGGCTTTGAAGGGTATAACTCTGCATAGGACTGCACTGTTAAGAACTTTTCTGCACATTTTATTCATAGCATAACATTTTATGCATAACATTTTATTCATCTTTATTCATAGCATATATAGACCATGCTTTCTGCACTGATTTCTGATCCATGCAAGAAGTGTCATGGCACAAATTCATTTATACAACCAAATGCTGCCTGAAATCCTGTTTTGGTTTGAGAAACTGTTCTCCAACAAAAGCAGTCTCTTATGAGGTGAGTCCACTTAGCTTACTGCAGGTTCACATTTGACCATCTCATGACACGGCTCCCAAAAGGTTATGAGACAATACCTGTCTGTAAAGTGCCACAAGACCCTTGGTCCTTTTGGCTGCAGCAAACTAACATGGCAGCCCATCTAGAATAGTGGTTTTCAATATTCCTGACATCAGAAAACCTTGTCTACATCAACACACCTGCTAAAAATCCTTGGAGATCTGCAAAAATATTGGGATGGATTCTACAGCACACACTTCTCATGTGAGAAACTGAACCAAACTGCTGGTCCTTACTATCACACAATCTGCAACCTGGCACACACTACCAAAACAATCTGGTGGCTAACATGGCAGGAGAAACTTGGCAGTTATGGGCAAACTCATTCAGGAAAGACTACCTGCCATATCTGCTTCTCATTAGAGAACCTCTGAGGGGTTTCTGAGGGCCCCCCTGGCCTCCAGGACACAGCCCGAAAGCCAGTAATTAATGCTGCATGTGCTTGGTTTATATAAGGCACCATTAATGTGGCCTACCAAGACCCAGGTGCAATTCCCATTCTTGAAAAATATTGTCCTGGGTAGGAATATCCATACGAGGCCACACTGAAGAAATATGCTTATCTGGATGCACAAGAGAGTCTATCTGGATTTTAACTCAACTCCAACCAAGACATGGATCAGATTAATAGAATACAGATAAGGCTGTATATCGCAAGCAGATGGACATAACTGGGGTGGATCCACACACTGCTGGATTATATTGTACTATTGTTTTATTAGGGTACAAGGAATAAGCCTCATTGTGGAAATAAATACAACGGGCTCTAGAAAATGGAGAGTGGCCCCCATCTTGGACACTCAGCATCAATTTGCTGTGGCGACCTCAGCAGGGTATAATGACACAGAGTCCATGATTTTCTCTAGAGGAACTGATCTCTGCTTCCTGAAGAGCAGTTATAATTTTGAGTGATCTCCAGCCCTCACCTGGAGATTGGCAACAATTGCTACCCAGGAGGAAATGGCTGGTTTCGAGGGTGGAGTCTATGGCATTGTACCTGTCTGAAGTCCATCCCCACCTCAAACCCCACCCTCTCCAGCCTCCACCCCTCAAATCCCCAGGAATTTTTCAACCTCAAGTTGGCAACCCCATCACCTTCCCAGCTAATCATCAACCTACCATTATTTCCCTCTCATTGTGCAGCTTTCCATCTCCCCCACACACCTGCAGCCTCTACCATGCTCTGAAGCCCTGACTGACTGAGCCCGCTTGCGGGGAGGGCGGGGTATAAATCGAAATAATAAATAAATAAATAAATAAATATTTGCCCCTCTGACTGCAGCTGACTTCTGTCCTCTCTCCTGGAAAATCAGTTGTAATTCTGAGTGATCTCCACCCTTCACCTGGAGATTGGTAACAATGGTTCCCCAGGAGAAAATGGCTGGTTTGTAGGGTGGAGTCTATGGCATTGTACCTGGCTGAGGTCCCACCCCTCCTCAAACCTCACCCTCTCCAGGCTCCACCCCACAAATCTCCAGGAATTTTCCAACCTGGAGTTGGCAACCCTATCTCCTTCCCAGCCAATCATCAACCTACCTTTATTTCCCTCTCATTGTGCAGCTTTCCATCTCCCCCACACACCTGCAGCCTCTACCATGCTCTGAAGCCCTGACTGCCATGTCACATTGACTGTCATGGGGTGGGGGGGTCTCAGCAAGTTATAATGACACAGAGTCCACCATTTTCTCCAGGGGAACTGATCTCTGCCATCTGGAGAGCACTTGTAATTTTGAGTGATCTCAAGCCCTCACCTGGAGATTGGCAACAATTGTTTCCTTGGCCAGGAGAGTGGGATAAAAATTTAAATAAATAAATAAATCACCCAGGAGGAAAAGTAGTCTTTCTCTGCAATGGGGATCAAAACAGCTTACACCATTCTCCTCTCCCCCTTTTTACTTGCACAACCATCCTGTTTAGGCTAAAAGTCTGTAACTGGTCCAAAATCACCTACACAGCTTCTACAGCAAGAACCTGGGTCTGGCAGACCCTGCTCTGAAGCACTGACTGCTATGCCTAGGGTAGCCAATGGCACACGAGTACTCAGTGGATAGGTACAGCTTCTGAGTGACACATCAGGGGGCCAACTGATTTGGGAGCATGTGAAACGTTCAGGAGACTCCATGGTGAAAACAGAATTATATATAAGGAGGATTCATTCTCACCTCTGGATTTTCATGTGTGGATAAGACCACCTAGGAGCCGAAGAACAGTGCAATATGCAACAATATGATGATCCAGCCTAGCTCGTTGTAGGATCCCTGTTGATTACACTATCTATGAAATTTGCCCTGACCTACACAGACAAGGCTAGCCGGATATCATCACATCTTGTAAGTTCAGTAGGCTCAAGGAAATCCAGGGTTGCTATGCAAAGGAAAGTAATGGCAAACCATCTCTGTTCATCTCTCGCCTTTAAAACCCTACAGGGCACCATAAAGTAGCTGTGACATGAAAGGCACTTTCCACCACCATCTATGGGAGAGTAGGCAATGGCTTTTAATATCTTCTATGGAACAGCATAATAAAATATCAGGATTTTTTCTCATCATTCAAATACTTCCAAATCTTTCATATTTAAATATCAGAAGTGTTGCCTGCCCTCAATGCAAAATAACACACACACGCTTACCTATTTTTGACCATCGTTCTTAAGCAAGTGGCGATTCCCCCCCCCCCCCCAAAAAAAAGGAATGTAGCTCTTGAGTAGCTCTCAAAAAGCCTTGCTGGAAAGCAAGTATCTTATACCTTGGAAGTCAGAGTTTAGATCTGACATGCTTCTATTCACTAGTCATTCAGCATGATTACCACACAATTTCCAGTAGGCTTGCCAATGATCTATTATATTTTATAACAATATTCACTTCTTATATGAATCTATCACAGTCACACTGGCATCATTACTTTCTGGTCCTTTGTTGGAGCAGGGGTGGGAGAGGGGAGAGGGAATAGCTTCCTAGCTTAGCTGCAAATTAATGTCAGTGTAATGTATCACTTGCATTACACTTGCTAAATAATGTAATCCTGGTGAGAGACTGCTGGATCTTGGCATGTCTCAGAGAATGAACTTAAAAGCTACTACTGTGATGGGGAAGGGGGGGGAAATCACTTCACAGCATCATCTTGTGAGTACAGGATATGAAGGAAGAATTAGGAAAGCCATCTATTTTTCCCCCCTTAACAAGGTGTGTTGCATAAATCCCTGGTAATTTTCTATTCACACCAGGCACCAAGCGTAAAACATCCAGTTTGAAGCCATCTGTGGATACCTCTGGTTGTAACAAAGCAGCTTCTAATCACAGGCTCTCCCTGACTGTACGATTTCCTTGGGGAAATTCGATATATTACAGACTGGTGTTTGAGTGAGGAGAAAAAAAGTTTGCGGGGGGGGGGGTACTAAAAGACAGTACCAGACTTTTTTTTTTTTAATGCTTTCAAGTATAACATAAAATCCGTTAGTTAATTATGGGACCTGAGGGAAAAGCAACCTATACCTCAGAAAACCTAGCCCGCCCATTTGTGTACAAGCTCTGGACTATTCTTCCTTAATTTTTAACATTATGGATGAGCTGAATATTGCTTTGACATATACTCTTGAAAGAAAATGGAGGTATGCAATGTGGTCACAGGCCAAACATTAATGGAAGTGGGATATAATGTATGTCCTCCTGGTTGTAATAAAAGATGAATTTATATCAAACAAAACAGCAAGCAGTTACCAGGCGTGGGATTAAATACAGCATCCATGACCAATAGCTACATGCTTCTGAGTCTCCTGAAGCCACCCATCTTGAATACAACAGAAGCAATCAGAATGCTGACAGCTTCTGGGAAACATTTCTGTGTTAAGATCCCCAAATTTGCATCCCCCAAAAACAATTCCATGCAGGCTGAAGCAGTTCTAATTTGTATTGTTTTAGTATAATTGCATGTATGCCAAGATCTAAGAAAAAACAGAAAGAGAATACCTGTTTTTATAATTTGTACTAGAAGTATGACTATCAAATACCTGTCAGCAGAGACTGAAGATCAAAAAGGTCCTTTCACCTTATGAAGGATGTCCTACCTAGCTTGGAGAACACTTTGCTACAACTTTTCTGATAGATGTTGCATGATAAATCGTGAGCCCAGTCAATACTTTTGAAAATTAGAAAGATATATAGACATTTGTTGTCTGATCAGTAACTTCAGAGAATGAATGCAGATAAAGGAAAGAAGTTCATTATTCTAGTTTGGAATCCACTCAATAAAGAGAAACCTTTCATGTTGCAGTAGCAGCAACTCAGACAATGATTAGCAGTCCAAAAGCCTAAGTGGAACAGATCTTTCTGGACATTTTAAACCCACCAGCCTCTTACAGAGTGACAAGTTCACACAGAAAGCCCCCCCTCCCCCGAGCAAATCTGTATTATTAATGGCTTTTGTCAGCGACTTCTGAGAAATCAGAAGCAATCCATGGACCTCAAATATCCATAGTCTTGACCTAAATCAGAACACTGTAACCCATGCAGCTTTCACAAATTAATCCAAGTATGCAGTTACAAAAGGGAGGGGGGGGGGGTTAAACTACAACATTCAACTCGTCTTTGACTTGATTAAGGCAGGCTTCATCTTATTTTTTAATAGTGAAGTTGGTCAATCTTTGGATACTTACATTTGATGACTAGAGCTGTGAACAGGCAAGACAGATCTTTCTACAAACATAAAAAGGGGCCCAAATTGGAAGAAAAATGTGAAATCTAAAAATAAATAAATATTGGGGGCTTTAAAAAATCAAAAAAAAAATAAAAGGAGTGCCTGTAGCTTTAAACAACAGATTCCCTCAGTGTCTGTTGCTATGCAACCACACTATTCCATTCTGGGTTCTGTCATTAGAAGGCGGGGGAACGGGGCCTTTGGAGCTCCAAAAGCCCTTCCCAGGCCTATTTTGGCCTTTGGAGCTAGGCCTGGAGCCAATGCTCCCTCGAAGCTGTGGAATCTTGTGAGCAAAAATTCTGCTTTGTGAGCTACTGGCATTAAAGTTGTGTGCGAGCAATTCAGCCACTGCATAAATTAGTTTGCTCTGGAGCCTTCCTTCCTGAGCAAAGACAAAAATGTGTGAGCCGGAGGCTAAATAACTGTAAGTTAGCTCTCAACACGGTGACTCCCGTGTTGGCGGCAACATCTTCACCACGGTCATCTCCCTCTGCACTCCCTGGCAGGCAGGCTTCTCGCTGGCTGTCCCATGCTTCTTCTGTTGCATCTCCGTGAGACCTGTAAGGCCACAGTCAGGCCTGCCAAGGGCCATCTCCTCCTCTCCTTGCAAAGGGGCCGCCCCCCCCCCCCCCCCGGCCTTCTCCGAAAGGCTCCTCAGGGCAGGAGGCGGGGCCTGACAGTGCTTGTAGCTTCTATGCAAGGATGGTCTCACCAGAGAAACATTAGGTAGATTAATACAACAGCAGCAAAGAAGGGAAACACCAAATCTCCAGGGCTAATTATTTTTGCCAAGCCACTCCCAGACAAACGGAGACTTAATTAGGTTACTGACAGGAGGCTGCACTCTGATAAAATAATAATAAAAGAAGAAAAGAAGGAGTACCAGACCCCTCAAGTCCGTCAGAATTCCTCAGAAAGAGCAAGGAAGTCCTGAACTATTTGAACTATTCAAATGACCTGACTGAACTATTCAAAGAGTTGGTTTGATAGTGACTGCCAAAGAGCTAGAAGAGACCTTAAAGATGCTTACAAAGCTTCCAAGAACTCCTTGGATCATGATATCTTATATGCCCAACAATGCCTCTTACAATTAAAGAGACATTACAAAAAAAATGGTGATATCAAAAAAATGTGAGGAAACAAGCTTTGGAAAAGAATAATTCAGTCTTCCAATGAGAAGAATTTGACTCAGTTTTGGAAACTGGTATCGAGCCACGCTTCTAAAAAAACCTCTTGTCAATTGACACCTGCATTTCCCCTATGGAATGGGAAATATTTTTTGCAAGCTCTACTCCTGATACCAACTGTTCATTATTCTCACTGAAACAAGAGGCACTGTGGATTTGCCAATTTGGCCCTCAGTGACAACAAAAGAGATTGAGACTTCAACTGGCAGACTTGACAAGGGAAAAGCACCAGGTCTGGATTTTATGCCTCCAGAATTAATAATAGACAATGCTAACTGGTGGGCCCCCCTTCTGGCCCAAGTATGTACATATATAGATTCAACAGGAGACGTTCCTGAAATCTGGAGAGAAGCCATTATTGTTCCCTTGTATAAAAGTGGGCAGAGAGGGAAGCCAGCTTATTATAGACCGGGGTGGCCAAACTGTGGCTTGGGAGACACATGCGGCTCTTTCACACATATTGCGTGGCTCTCGGCAGGGTGGCTGGGGAAGTGAAGGGGAGGCAAGCCTCCCCAATTGGTCTTCCCTTCCCCAGCCAGTGTTGCCCTTTCTGGGGGGCGGGGAACAGAGAAAGAAAACAATTTTAACTTTAAATGCATTCTCAAAAACCCTGGAGCTTTGTTGAAGTTTTACTTCTCTAGGGGTGGAGGTATGATAGATCCAGTTGTCAAACTATACATGAGTAAGATAACCTCAGCAATGTTGTATGGGGTAGAGATTTGGGGTTGGGATGAGCCGCTGCAGTCTCTGCTAGAAACCGTGCAAAATTATTTTATGAGGCAGATTCTGGTTCTACCCAAAGGCTCACCCGTGGCACTGATGAGGGCTGAACTGGATATGGTATCTTTGGAAGCCAGGGTAAATGTAAGAATTCTTTCTTATTGGAGGAAATGCTTAAAACGTCCCCAGGATATCCTAGGTGTCCAAAGTTTTATATTGCTTTTGAAATCCTCCAAAAGATTAGGTGACCACCTGACCTCTATTTTACTGAAATACTCAATTCCAGACGATGTATGGGACAGTGAAAGTCAAAAGTCCAAATTGAAGGAATGGGTATTTAACAAGGATGGGCTTTTGAACCGCCAAGCGGTGGTAAGTTGCCGTACAGCCCTGTATAGGATCTTTAAAAGAGATCTTTAAAAGAGATCACTGTAGAACTGTTTACTTTGAGAAACTAACTACCCTTGATCTAAGAAGGGCTTTTACTGCCCTAAGGTTTCATGCCATACCCTCAATGGTCTGTATCGGTCGCTTCTTGGGCTCCCCTGCTGTCTCTAGAATATGTCACTGTGGCGTAGGCGAAGTGGATGATGTCGAGCATTATATTATGAGATGCTCTTGGCATGAATCACTTAGGCAAAGGTTCATTTACCCCATTATACCTCTGCAGAATGGAATTTCAGATCTGGACATGACTGTTTTTTTGCTCTCTGATAATGACACATATATTACCAGCAGAATGGCTCTGTTTGCACTGGCAGCAAAAAAGATAAGACTAAGTCTAGGATTTACAGCAAGTTACTGAAAGGCTTATCCCATTTTGGTGTATAATGTCTGTTGTATTTTGTTTTATCTGTTTTATTTTGTTTTGTTTTGTTATGGCCAATGGCCAAGACAATAAACTTGACTTGACTCAAAAACCCCACCCCTACCAGCCAGTTTGAAGAAGGCATTTGTCTCTTTAAATCCCTTCTCCAAGCCAGCCAGCCTGGGGGTGGGAGGGTGTCTTGGAGGACACATTTCTTTCCACCTCTCCCTATCTCCCATCTATTTGCTTGCTTGCTTTCCACCTCTTTCATTTTTTCCATCTCTCTCTCTCAAATAAATACTATTAGCAAAAAATAAATATCATTGGACAAATAAATATCATTATCAATATGTGTTTTACCCCTTTTGTTTTTATTTCTGGCAGTCTCATTTAATATTAATAAAAAGGAAATCTGCATATTTTTCAATAAAAATGTATGTAATATTTGTTCATGTCTCGCAGCTCTCAGACATCTGACATTTATTCCATGTGGCTCTTACCTTAAGCAAGTTTGGCCACCCCTGTTATAGACCTGAGTATCCTGGGTAAATTATATGCTACCCATTTGTTAGAGAAACTACAAAATTGGCTAACAGAAGAAAATTTCTTAAGAGATGAACAGGCAGGCTTTAGAGAAGAGCATTCTACCATGGGACACAATTTAATTTTAGCCCACCTGATTGATAAATATGCTTCCAATAAGTCTAGTGCTCTTTATGCAGCATTCATCAACCTTAAATCAGCTTTTGATTCTATTTCCAGGGAAAATCTCTGCAGAAAGTTAAGTGAAACCTCCATTGTCAGGAGACTTCTCTTCCTGATCGAAACATTATATACAAACACTGTGATTAGGGTCAGATGCAATAAGTGCGGCCTCTTTACTAATCTTATATCAACTAGCAAAGGAGTTAAGCAAGGCTGTGTTTTAGCCCCCTCCCTTTTTGCCATCTATATTAATGACCTGATTGGCAATTGGGAACTGATAGATACCCACCCCCCTGCCCTAGCAGATCGCCACCTGACAGCTTAATTGTATGCCGATGACACAGTTTTGCTATGTAGGACACCTGTTGGCCTATAAATGGTGTTAAAACAATCTGGCCTATACTGTGAGTTAAACCACCTAGAGATTAATTAACATAAAACAAAAATCATGGCCTTTGGTACAAAACCTAAAGTTAGGGAATGAACCTTAAATAGCTATAAGCTACAACAAGTAGCAACTTATAAATATCCTGGGGTTTATGATCCATTCTTCAGGGACAAAAAAGGCCCACCACTAGTATGACACAAACTGAGGGTATAAATCCTCACAAGATATCATTAGATTTTTTAATGCAAAAGGGGGGCAATATATACCAGCAGCCCTCAAATTATTTCTTGTTAAAACTGTACACCAACTCTTGTATGGGACGACACTGGGTCCAGTATCATCAAGTTTTTCTCCTCTTGAGAAAATACTATCAAAATTCTTGAGAGCTATATTTCAGTTTCCTAAAAGTGTCTCTAACATCATCATGCACTTGGAATTGGGAATGATAAAAATAGAGGCTAGAATAAGCCTCAATTCAATTGTCACCTGGCTCAAGTTAAATCATTGTCCAGCAGATCTTACTTCCCTAATTTTGAAGGATAGGCATAGTTCCTGCTGGATTAGAGCTATACATCAGAAGCTATCCATGACTGGCTTCTCTCCTGAGTCCTTGCAGATAATGGCTGTAAATCAACCCAATGCCCTAGTCAAGCACAGTATATTTGATGTAGAGAGGCAGAATGACATCGCCAGGGTTTCAAATTTTTTAGTCCCACCTCAAACAGAATATATTGTGTCCCCAGTTTCATACTTGTCAAACCTGGATATTCCATCTCATCGAAGGGCCTTTTCTATGGCCTGTTGTAATATTTTCCCCTCAGAAGTGGTATGGGGCTGCTACAGAAAGACACCGATGGCTGAGCGTGTCTGCCTGTGCGGTACTGAAGAAGTGGATACGATCACACATAGTCTGCTTAGTTGTGGGTATTACAATCAAATACGAGCTAGATTTATTCAGCCTATACAGGAAAGATGTTCAGGTTTCTCAAATATTGTAATAAGCAATATGCTTCTATCAGATTCTAACCCAGAGATCATGTTGGCATTGCCAAGTGTAGCAGCAGCCTACAAAATTCATAAACAATATGTAAAGATATAGATTGTATGATATTTCATTTTAATTATTCGTAAACGTTTCAGTTTTGTTCTGTTTCTACATTAGTATCCAAATTTTCAGTTTTTGATATGTTTGGACTGTTTTGTGCTGGTTATGAACTGTATTAAAATAATGAAATGAAATGACTGGTGAGCTGCAATGGGAAGTGAAGTTGAAAAGTTCCACTCGGCAAGCTCTGCTGGTGGATCTTGTAGGATATAAGCCATGTTTAAGAATATCCAAACCAAATAAATCAACAGAAAAGGCTATGCATAGAAGCTAGATTTATCTTCTTGTTTCTGTTCTTTGTACACATGCATTCAAAGCGCTTGACATACAAAAGGAAGAAGTTAAACTATGGGCAGCAATTACAGGCCGTAACTCCGAATCTGTATTGGGAACCCTAGTGGATCCACACCTGAATCTCCATAGCCATCATTCAGATTCGTGATTTGACCTCAATTGTGTTTCCAACCACTCTGGACACTGCAATTCTTTGAAAATAACAAAAGAAAAGAAAAAAAAGAAATGCTGCCATTATGGGCCATGTGATGTAGATGGTCAAAATAATTAATATCCTGCATACTCACAGCTCTCTCAAACATACACTGTATCTAGTTTGGAGATATTTCTATCTATCTAGTACTGCTCATACAGCTATCACCTTAAGCCAAAATTAGAACCAGAAAAAATATTGTGCCTATGAAGTAGCCATGACACCTGGGCTCACACATTTAGCAGTTCTATTATCTTTAAATAAAAGGGTGACTAAATTAGCCCTCAACTCATTGAATAATGTTATGTTCATAATCATGGTTTCGATTGTATGAACATCTGCATGTTCTTTTAGAGTATGTTATTCTATTATATCTCCCCTCCAAAACCAGCAAAGGAAAAATGTTCAGTCTTGCCAAACTAAAAGCTCTTCTTAGTTTTGGGACTGTGTTTGGCAGTTGCATTGGGAGGGCAATTCCAAAATGGAGTATCGGAAATACCTTGGGTGCCCTAACCGACATACTTGTAACATCCAACTTCCTTACACATTTTTTCATTTGTCTTATAATGTCTTTAGTTTCTGTATTCTCAATCATGTCATCTGTTATTCCCAGGCATTTCATTTTCTTTTCCAATAATTTATTCCCATTGGCCATAATGTTTATCTGCCTGGATAAGTCCAAGTAGAGTAGATCCTCCCTCAGATTTTAAAACCTTTTATTTGAAGAGAAATGCTTTAATCCAAGCCCTAGTTTCCATCAATAATTCACCTAGTTCTGCTCTCAGTGCTATGCCCGAGTCACATCTAGGAGTAGTCAATAAGTGTCAGAAAAAGTCATACTGGATGGAATCCATTTTTTCAGAAGTGGCCTGAATCCAAATTTTCACACCATACAGGAACTGGTTTAGAACCTTTAAGGCCGAGGAGATAAATTCACCTCCCGATGAGTAGAAGTATTTTACAATTGTCCTCCCTACTCTCAAGACTGTTGCTTGCTAGATCCAAGTGTATTTTCCATGTAAGAGATGCTTCAAAGTGGATTCCCAGATTGACCTGTTTCACAGAGTGGCCCATTACGTCCCATTTGAAGATTTTCTCCTTTTTCCTTATGGTGAATACTATGACCTTGGATTTTGCCACATTGGTGGACAAACCCTCATGATAACAGTAAAGCTCGAAATTTTTTATCAGGTTGTGGAGGCCCACTATTGAGCTAGACATTATCACTGCATCATCAGCATATAGGAGGATTGGAACTTCGTGCTTGGATAAGTGTGGAAGATGGCATACTTCCTTCAGGAGACAGGGTCTGAGGTCATTTATACATAAATTGAACAACAGGGGTGCAAGTAAACATCCCTGCTTGACTACTTTGTCTGGGATGAAAGGCTCCAATAGCTGTCTTAACAGCTGCATGTCTATGTATCTCTGCAGCCTTGGTCCCAGAAGATCTTCCATATTATGTTTTATTTTGCTTTCTTGAGCCAATGTTTTAAAAAATATATATATAGACTGCCCAGAAATAAATTTCTTGGTAAGATTTTAAAGGGTGTAACTTCTCCTGTGGTTCAGAAACCAATTTTCCTTCTCAGTATGTTTATTATGGAGTGGCACAATTTGCCTTTGCAGCCAAGATGTGGGCTAGAGCTGTGTCTAAAGGCTGAACTGTTTTAATCATACATAGTGAAGATGTTTATGTGTTTTTAACCTATTTTAAAGCATTTGAAGCATACTAAGTTCTTGTTTTTGATGTAGTTGTCTGTCCAGGGGTCCGTTGGAGCAGGAGCGTACAGGAGCACAGCTCCGGGAGTGAGGAGCCCAGGGGGCGGGCACATGACCAAGCCCCACTCCCTCCTCGGCTTCCCCGAGCAGTGCAGAGGTGCAGCACCCCGGGGAAAGCCCTGCTAGGGTCTTTATTGTTTTTAATGTTTTGTTTTAATATTGATAATTTTATCATTGTTCCTTTTATGACTGTGTGCTGCTTTTCCAGAGACTTGCTCAAGGTGGCATATAAATTTTCTAAGTATACCATTTTTTATCTGGGCACATGGCACATAAGTACTGGAGAAATTTCACCAACCCTTCAGCAGCTTCCACCCCATCAGTTTGGTGTAGTGGTCAGGAGTTGGACTCTAATCTGGGAGAACCGGGTTTGATTCCCCACTCCTCCCCATGCAGCTGCTGGTGTGACCTTGGGCCAGTCACAAGTTCTCTCAGAGCTGTTCTCTCATGAGCAGTTCTCAAAAGACCTCTCTCAGCCCCACCTACCTCACAAGGTGTCTTGTTGTGGGGAGGGGAAGGGAAAGGGTTGGGTGGTGCACATGTCCTGGGTATCTCAAGTCTACTTGAAACCTGGTGGTTTCAAGGGAGCAGGAAGAGAATGAGGGTGTGTTCTTTATGCTTATTTTTATTGCACAAAGTATTGGATGGGGAAGGGAATGGAGGAAGAGCAGGTCAGTTTCACTCACCTGTGGCGTGGAGCCTGAGGGGTGGGTGTCGCCTTCTGACACACTTCCGGTATGTTAGGGGGTGTGGCATATGCAAATGAGGTATGCTAATGAGCTCCTGCACCTCTTTTTCTACGAAATGACCCCTGGGTCTGTCCCTTTTGTGTGCCAGAATTGTAATGCCCTTATAAAAAAAACGCTGGGCATGCAAAGTTAGCATCAGTTGAAAGCTCTGAAATCAGAAGGGAGCATTCTACTGAATAATATTATATCTCCAGTTCAGCAATGCCTTTGGCTCCCCCACCCCGCGTTTTGAATTTGCCACTTCCACTTTAAATGCCTTCCGAACATACTTGTAAGAGCTGCTGCACCTTCCACGGGGTGGGAGAGCCAAAGGCATCGCTGAACTGGCTTGCATCAATTAGATGCAAGCCAGTTCAATGATCCCTTTTGCTCCTCACACAATGAATTCACCACTTGC
Source organism: Lepidodactylus listeri (assembly GCA_029233225.1). Lineage (NCBI taxonomy): Eukaryota > Metazoa > Chordata > Lepidosauria > Squamata > Gekkonidae > Lepidodactylus > Lepidodactylus listeri. Next base: position 104,246,640 of record JARCFY010000008.1, read on the forward strand.
CCTTTAAATGGGTTTTGACAGCGGCCGATGCATGGGAGAGGAGTCCAAGCAGCAAATTCATCCAGAAATTGTGATTTTGCCATTTGGACTTCACTCCCACATGGTGCCCACTGTTAAAACCCATTCAAAAGGAACTTTCCCTTTAAATGAATTTTATGAGCCCCACAAACTCGAATCGGTTTGCAAACCAGGGGGAGGTCTGAACTCCATGGTTTGTGCAATGTCACGAACCCTGAACCGGGACGAACCTCCATTTTCCCATAGCCATAGCTTTGTACCAGCTGTTCTCTCAAGGACAGTTGTCTCAGAGCTCTCTCAGCCCCACCTACCTCACAGGGTGCCTGTTGTGGGGAGGGGAAGGGAAAGGTGTTTGTAAACCACTCTGAGACTCCAAGTGAGTGAAGAGCGGGATATAAATCCAATCTCCTCTTCTTCTTTTTCTTCTTCTTCTTCTTCTTCCCATTTTGTGCCCATCCCTAGCTAGAGAGCTAGGTTTTTTTTGGAGAAGGCAGAGAATATTCCTTTACTCTGCATCCCTGTGTATTTAATACTCTAGGACAATCAGTAAGCAGACTCTTTCACTTAACTAAGGTGATTAAACACATTTACTCCCATCAGTGCTAGGAGGAGTCTTATTCCATACGCTATTCGCACAGGGCCAACAACTAGCAGTGAGTCTAAGGAATAGGCGTAGTGGCAGATACTACCAATGCAGAAGTGAAGTAGCAGCTCCAGAGTATGCAATCTTAATGGCATTCAGACCTTCACTCCATTGTTGAAGAACCTCTGGTAAAACAGCAGGTGGTGTTGTCAGGGCAGTGAGCCTTTTACTAGTCCTGGGCCCCCACCAAATGGCCAAAAACCCCTCATTTGAGAGCAAGCCTGGACAAAAGCCAACTGTGTAAACAGAAAAAGGATACAAAAGTGTATTTTGAAGAATTTGGAACATAAGCAATTTTAAATATGCATGTGTGCCAGCCTATGTGAAGGTTGGAAAGGATTAACGGATAAATTATAGAAGATAAAGGAATAAACTCTGGTACTTTATTAGATTCAAAATTTGTAGCGTCTCACCATAGCTTTCAGACTTAATTTTCTCAATGCATTATTTACGCAATCAAAGCCCTCTGGTAAGTACAGAAACTATTAGCACGCTTGCTGCAAAATATTGGGATTAATTGTTGCTTATTACAACATACCATTATCCGTAACTTTGCTTTGTTATGAGCACAACTCATAACAAAATAGGTCGCCCCCTGCTGTTTTGTTAGCATTGTAGTTATTGTTCCTGTAAATTGCTACTAATTTTAAGGCTCTTTAACAACCCTCCAATGCAATTCACCAGAGACAATGGAAATCGAAAAGTTTAAAAAAAAACACACACAACAACACTAAAAACCTGAAACTCTCAAAGCTGATTTAAAGGATGCAATTATGATAATTGGAGTGATTGTTCTACTTGAGATCACCACTTCTGGGGACAATTTTAGATAAGTGTATATTCCAGCAATGAAGAAAGCTAGAGTAACATTTGGGTTGCCAGCCTCCAGGTGGGGCCAGGGGATCTCCCGCTTTTACAACTGATCGCCAGCTGATAGAGCTCAGCTCCCCTGGAGAAGATGGCTGCTTTGGAGGTTGGACTCTATGGCATTGTGCCCTGCTGAGGCCCCTCCCCTCCCCAAACCCCGCCCTCTCCCGGCTCCACTCCCAAAGTCCCCAGGTATTTTCCAACACAAACTTGGCAACCCTAAGTAACATCAACTCTCAATCTCACTTCCCTGTTTGCAATATGAGCACATACGGGTCTGGTCAACAAGGTCAGTGTTGGCTGCTCCAAATGGCAGCAGCTCTCCAGGATCTCAGGTAGAGATCTTTCACCTCTTACTGCTTAAGTCTTTTAACTGGGGGGTGCTGGGGATGACACTGGTGACCTTCTGCATGCAAAGCAGAGCCTGCGCAATAGGAGCAGCCCTTATATCCCTAGGCAGGTGGCATTTCCTTGCTGATTTCCCAGCCAAGATCATCTGACTGGCTGCTCCAGTGGCCCCTTCTCCCCCAGTGGCAGCTCCTACGTGTAAGCCTGGTAGAAGAGCTCTGCTTTGCAGGCCCTGCGGAATTGTAAAATGTCCCGCAGGGCCCTGATGTTCTCTGGGAGCTCATTCCACCAGGACGGAGCCACCACTGAGAAGGCCCAGGTCCTGGTAGATGCCAACCTGACCTCCCTAGGGCCAGGGAGGGTCAGGCAGTGTTGAGTGCCTGACCGCAGTGCTCTCTGAGGTATATATGGGGAAAGGCAGTCCCTTAGGTAGGCAGGCCCCTGACCATATAGGGCTTTAAAGGTTAATACCAGCACCTTGAACCGGATCCGGTACACTATAGGCAGCCATTGCAGCAACCTCAGCACCGGCTGGATGTGGTCTCAAACCGAGAGATCCATCAACAGCTGAGCCACGGCCTTCTGCACTAGTTGCAGCCTCCAGAGTTGAGACAAGGGCAGCCCCATGTAGAGGGTGTTACAGTAGTCCAACCTCGAGGTGACCATAGAATGGACCACTGTCGCCAGTTCATTGCGGTCGAGGAAGGGAACCAACTGACTAATCAGCCATAGGTGGTAAAAGGCTGCCTTGACAGTGGTGGTTACCTGGGCCTCCATGGTTAAGGAGGCATCCAGGAGCACTCCCAAACTCTGGACCCTCAGCGCTGGCACCAACAGTGCCCCCCCTGAAGGTTGGCAATGGGATCCCTACCCCTGGTCCGCTCCAACTCAGGCACAGGACCTTTGTCTTCATTGGATTCAATTTCAGTCAGCTCAGCCCAAGTCAACCCACCACATCCTGAAGCGCCCAACCTGGGTCATCTGGGGTGGCTCCAGACTGGCCGCCCAACAATAGATACAGCTGGGTGTCATCAGCATACTGGTGACAACCCAGCCTGTGTCTCCAAGCAATCTGGGCAAGGGGGCACATATAGATGTTAAAAAGCATCGGGGATAGCACCACGCCTTGCGGCACGCCGCACACCAGCGGGTGCCTCCGGGACATCTGTTCCCCCAGCCTCTGTCCCCAACCTTGGAGAAAAGAAGCAAGCCACTGTAAGGTGAGCCCCTGAATCCCCGTGTTGGCGAGGCGGTGGATCAGTAGCTGGTGATCGACCATGTCGAACGCAGCCAACAGATCTAACAACACCAGCACTGTCGTACCACCCCGATCCAGATGCCATCGGAGATCATCCGTGAGGGCGACCAATGCTGTCTCCGTCCCATGACCCGGTTGGAAGCCGGACTGAAATAGGTCCAGTGCAGAAATTTCATCCAGAAAGCTCTGCAACTGAAGTGCCACCGCCTTCTCCAAAATCTTGCCCAAAAAGGGCAAGTTGGAAACCGGCCGATAGCTGGCCAATTCAGCCAGATCCAGAGATAGCTTTTTCAGGAGAGGGTGGACGATCACTTCCTTGAGTGCCCCCGGGAACAGCCCTTCCTCGAAGGACTTGTTGACAATATCCCTGAGGGCACCTTGCCACCCCTCACAGCCGGCCTTTACAAGCCATGAGGGGCATGGATCAAGGCAACAAGTGGCTGGGCATACAGTAGAGAGCAGTCTGTCAACCTCCTCCAGGCTGAGCAGACCAAAAGAATCCAGAATGCAACTAGAAGACATGCATGGAGCCTTGAGTTCGCGTACTGTCTCAATTGTGGCCGGAAGATTGCGGCAGAGCAGCAGGATTTTGTCTGCAAAATAGCTCGCAAAAGCCTCACAGCCGGTATCCAATTCCCTACTGTTTGGTCTCCCCTGCGGCAGTTCAGTTATAGACCGAATCGTTCTAAACAATTGTGCCGGGTGTGAGCTTGCAGACGCAATCTCAGCTGCATAGAATTGCCTCTTTGTGGCCTTGACTGCCATCTCATAGGCTCTCATAAATGTCCTATAAGATGCTCTTGATGCTTCATCACGAATCCTCCGCCACCATCTCTCTAGTCGTCTGAGTCCTTGCTTCATCTGGCAGAGCTCCCCGTATACCAGGGGTCCCACCTTGAACGAGGGCACAGAGGGCGTCGGGGGGCAATCTCATCGATGGCCACCGAGAACCGGGTCTGCCAGTTCTCGACAAGCTCATCTAGAGAACCGCCAGGGGGTATAGGATCCTGCAGAGCCGTTAGAAACCGCTGAGGGTTCATTAGGCTCCACGAGCGAGCTAAAATTTCATATGCTAACATTAGTGCTATTCATAAATGGGCAACAGTAAGAAAAAAAATATGGCTGCGATTTTCGGGAGGCTATGCCTGCTTCCCACCAAGATTTAAGGTGAATTCACATGAGCATTTTAATCCACAAGGCAACTTGTCCAGTCATCTTTAAGAAGATACGCCCAGGCAACCCAGCCTTTTGAAGGCCATCCAGTGGTGGGATTCTAACTGAAGATAAAGATAAAATTCCCACAGATTATATCAGTTAATCACTATCCATTTGTCTAGATTAGTACTGTGTACTAGAAATCCTAATCAGGGCTACTCAGAATTCCTCTTCAGGTCTATTCACTGGGGCTTGCTCACAGGAAAGGTTTGTTTGTTGTTTTGGATCGCACTGTGTGCTGCATGTACAAAACATGAATATTTCGGTTTCCAGAAAACAAGACCATAAACTGAAGTTTACTTTTACAAATATTTCTGCTATTTTCTGCTTACCTAACAAAAGTAAAATATTAAATACTGAGAACCTAACACAAGTAAAAGGTCATAAATAACCCACAAGATAACATCTAGATAATTTTGGTCCACACTTCAAATAAATGATAACCAGGTACATAGGTTAAGCCCACTCTGAATTTTGCCCAAGGCTATCCAGTGCTCAGAAATCTTAATTTTTAAAAAAAAAACAGATTTAATGTTATAAAAAGCAAGGAATGTAATCAAGGAAGTTCAGTCAAAGTATGTTTACTTGGCAATATTTTTTTGTGCTGAAGATGGCATCATCCCTAGTTAATTACCCTTATGACGATACAGGACTATACTTGTTTTGTTCAAAGGTCTGGACATCCTTCTACATGCTTTACGTGCACTGTGGCAGAAGCTATTTGCTTTATGTCAAATTGGAAGGTATTAGGGCTGCCAAGTCAGCCTGGGGGGCGGGGGATCCCCCGCTACAGGGGTTCCCGATCCGCCGGCCAGCATTTGGCCGGCGGGGGAAACCCCACCCCCGAAGTCGTCCAGCCTGGACGACTTCCCCCGCGCTGGGCGACGTCACCAGAAGTGATGCCATCACATCAGGGGCGTTGCCCCAACGTGCTGACGTCACTTCCGGTGACGTCGTCCGGCCGGAGGAGGACTTCCCCCCGCCGGTAAGATTAAGAGACTTGGCAACCCTAGAAGGTATACAACAGGGAGAAATACCAGCTTAATGAGGATAAGGAATCCCAGTTTATATATAGCAAAAGTGGAGGATAGTGAAGCACGGCTACTCCCACATTTGGATACAAGGTTGCCAATCTCCAGGTGGAGCCTAGAGTTTGAGTTCTCCCAGAATTACAGCTGATCTCCATACTGCAGAGATCAGTTCCCTTGCAGGAAATGGAAACTTTGACGGGAGGACACTATGGCATCACAACCCCACTGAGCCTCCCTTCCCCACACTCTCCTTCCCCACACACTGCCCTAAAACTCCAGGAACTTCCCAGGCCTGTTTGGAAAGCCTTTGGAGGAAGTGATCACTAGTGAGCAGAGACAATGGTCATCTCATCTCCTTGATGAGAATGTCTTTTTTGATGGAACACAGCTTTATGATTCAGTGTTAAAGATAGAGCTGCCAAGTCAGCCCGGGGGGCGGGGGATCCCCTGCTATAGGGGTTCCTGATCCGCCGGCTGGCATTCGGCCAGCGGGGGGAACCCCGCCCCAGAAGTCGTCCGGTGAGGACGACTTCCCCCATGTAATGACGTCACCCGGAGGTGATGTCATTACGTCACCGTGGCACGCGCGCAAAGCACATGCGCCAGAAGAGCTCCCGGGGGAAGAACAACTCCCCCCCGCCAGTAAGTTGCCGGTACTTGGCAGCCCTAGTTAAAGAAGTTCAATAGACAAGAGTTATTAAGTATCTAATCAGTGATTAAGCAAAAGGAGCGGTATTTAATTATTGTACTCCTTAAAGAAGCTCAGGGCCACATAAATCACAGCCCCTCACAACAAGAGGTAGGTTTGGTTGAGAAGAAATGACAGGCCCAAGGTAATCCAGTGAACTTCAAGGCAAGCAGTGATCTGAATATGGTCTCCCCAGGGCTAATCTAACACTCTAACCACAACTCACACTATTTCTTACTATTTCACATTCATTATACTCAGGAAAGTGTTTAGTAGTTTTGAGGGTTTTTTTTAAAACAAATGGATAAATCAAAACAGAGAAGGAAATACTGAGGTAAGACAAAAATACTTCATATGCCCTATGAACAAACAAAATTCATTCTGAGATACAAAACATTTAATTAGTCAGCTAGCAGAGTGCAGATCTTGGCACTTAATGAGAGTATACTTATGAAAGGGAAATTAAACTAGACAGTGTGCATGTACCATTTGAACGTATGGTGCAGTTTATGAAGCACGAATGACCAAACTGAGATACTATGATGTAAAATTAGCCAAACTATTTTGGGATACAGGGAAGGAAATTAGCCAAGGTAATTAATGACATTGTTCTAGATTTTGTGGAGTGTAAAGAAGAAAATTACTTTCAACATAAGCCATTATTTTAAACATATCATTTATAAGGCTTTCCATGTTCTTTTTGTGTGTGTGGTTCAAGAAGCCAATGTGGTTATATGGGACTGCCAATCAGTTACTGAAGTTTCCTAGAATCCAACAACTGAGATCTACAACCATGTTCTAACAAGCCTTCCTCTTTTCAGTGTTATTTACAAGAGTTAGTAATGCATGCAAAATATACTAACAACTACTGCTGTTTTAAAGGTTCCAAGCATCATAGATGCATATACATCTACTGAAGGCAAAGTTACAGTTAGAGCAAAGACAACATTTCTGATTGGTAAGGATTTCAGAAGTGTTTTCCTAGCCCTCTTCCACTGATAGTTCCATGCTACACCTGCCCTTCCAATGATAAATCCCTACCTCCCCAAAAACTCCAAGCCACTTATCACCTCCCCTCCTTTGCCACTTCCATCCTCACCAACATAGGCATCAATTACAGGGGGTCTCGAGCCCCCCCCCCCGAAATTTCCCGGGGGGGCTCAGCCACCCCCAGCAAAGCGGAGCACCCACTGGGCTCTTTCTAGGCTTGCCTGCCTGTTTGCCCGCTGGCCAGCAGGCTGCCACCGCCACCTCTCCCCCCCCTCCCGGGCCTAGCCTGGTCACTCCTGCAGTCCTGCCTCCGTGGGGCCAGCTGGTGCCATAGGGTTTCGGGGCGATTGCTAGAGCGTCACCCCGGCAACGTGCCCAGCGTGATGGTGTCACTTCCGGGTGATGCCAGCACGCTGGGCATTTGCCCAGCTGGCCCCATGGAGACAGGACTGCAGGAGTGGCCAGGCCAGGCCAGGCCAGGCCGGGGGGCGGGGGATGGCAGCTTCCCCCCCAGGGATTTTAAAAGTCGACGTCCCTGCTCACCAACAATACTAAAAGTAACCTCCTTGTCTTGGCAAGTCCTTTATTAAGAAAGCTATAGCATTATGCCACAGACCACCTCTTTTAATAAGGAAGTGTCCTTTTTAACAGGTTGGCTGCCTTAATTGGGGGAGAGGCATTTTCATGTGCTTGCTGGCTGAAATGTAATTGCTTAGCAATACATAACCTATAGCTAAACACCTGCCAAGAGGCACAGAGTTTTCATAAAAAGACCCCTCAGTTTTGGCTCTGCCCCACCTCAAACAAACCTGTTTTTTTTTCTTCTTCTAAAAGCATACCTATGATTTTATAAGTAATTGTAAAATCATATAAAATATCTTACAATTGTCAAAACCCATTAACAAAATTATGCTTCCACACATTAGTAGCATTTTAGCATAAAACCAGTTTTAGCACACACGTCAGTCCTCGAAAAAATGATTTCAAGTGTATTATTCACAGTTTTATGTGGAATCTAGTCAGACTTGGTGCTTCCAATAAATTCTGATGAAAGACATACAGTCAATGTTTATAGATGCGATTGTACAGTTATCTTCTAGGATATATAGAATGTTTATCTTATTTCATTTGCTTCCAGTGAAGAAGAGTACCCTGTGGACTTGAAGCCTGTCAAGATCCAATACGGTAGATATATTGTTTTGTTCTCCCTGATTCCCCAAGCAGTAGGAAGTTCCAAGATACCTTAACGGCATCCATTTCCTTGTGAGGAGACAGTACTGGAAACCTGTGGTGATATTTACAACATCTGCTCACTACGAGTATCAATGTACCTTTTGCTTCTCTCAAAAATTTCCCATGTTTCACCCTAGCAGGAACTTCAAAATTAATCTGTAATTTGGCTTTAAGTTATTTAATGGCAATTTTAAGCGAATTTGTAGGTAACACTAACCAGCACACAGTTCAAAACCCCGCGAGCAATAATTCTGAAGAATAATCAGCTCGTGAAAATATATACTGTAGCACTGTTTCTCATTTGATCAGACCAGGGTTCCCAGACTTGACGCCAACGGGCACATGCCATCAGCCAGTACTTCTCCTGCCACCTGCTGAGCTTTTCAGATGGCAGGCAGAGCCACTGTAAGGCAGGGCTTGGTAGGGTTGTAAAAATGTAAATTTGACGGAACATTTAAAAAAAATCCTATGAAATATTTTATATTTTGAAACCAGTGGAATGCTTTTTCAGACAAAAAAAAAATTACAAAAGATGTGCTTTGGTAGCTTAAGACAGTAGCGGCATTGACTCTGCAGTTTCCTTTGCATAAACTAAGATTATTCTTGTTTCCAACCATTATAAAAATGCCAGTTGTATATGTTCAGTTATAAATGGTGCTGGTTACACTGTTAAAGCAGCAAAAAATACACTCTGTCTTGATTATTGCACATACCTAATTTCCCCCCCCAAATGTTCCCCCCCAATGGAAAAGAAACCTTTTTTTTTTTGCCTGATTTCAACGTGTCCAGAAATCGCTCATCTATAGTAACACAGCATTTATGGAAGTGATTAGAAAAATGAGGATAAAAGAGGCACTGGGGGTATACATGTATTCCTTGTAACTGCTGGTACCTCTGCTCTGACCAGTATCTTCTTTGAACTATACCAATTAATTATACTATTTCAAATCTATGCAGAAGTTTCATAATTTTCCAAATGTCAAACTGAAGCATGATATGGAATCTTCTTTTCTTTTTCTTTTGATGGAATTAGTGGAACGTTGGAATTAGTGGAACAGGATCGCTACTCATCATGGGGAATGAAGGAGGATTATTCATGGTAGATTCCTGCAAATTTCTTCTTCATAATGGGCTTATCTTTTCAACCTTTGTCCAGTTTATCTTTATGAGGTACGCAGGAGCAGCCAAGATTAATTGCTTCAATATATATTATTCTACCACACGCGCCAGCCTCACGTAGAACAAACGGGTATCGTAGCAGATGAGAGCCAGCGTGACAAACAATGCCACCTCCATTCTGGGTCAGAAACAATGCCACAGATGTGCTTTGTAACTGAAATAAAGCCCCTCTGGAATACGACCAGACTATAAAGCCCCTCTGGAATATGACCAGACTATCATCTGGTGCCATGGCTGTCCCTGAACTAATTAGCAACCATAAATAAAGTTCTTCGCATGGTAAGAATCATACCCAGCCCTAATGACAGGGATATAAAGTTTGCCTTTGGCAATTCTGTACATAATTAGGATGGTTCAGTGCTCGCTTTCCAAAAAGGTAACCTTCCCAGGTCTGCAGTTTGTCTCCAGGCTATGTTGTAATGTTCTTTTTTATTACAATGGAGGGTTTTTTTAAATCCCTTATCCTTCCTTGTCTGCTAATTACCTTCCTGAGGCCTCTGGTGCTCTGCTGCAGCATCTGTCCTACAATCCACTGGTCAACAAGCTCACTCTTTAAAATTTAATAGATTTTAATTTAAATATCTGATGCCCCTCAACAACAACAACAAAAAAGATTTGGAGAAATGCAATCTCTGTTTTCCAAGTGGAAATGTATGTAATACTTTTTGGGTCAGGGCTCTGGAGTTTTTGCAGCAACCACTGAATAAACCAGGTCTACTTCCATCTTAACCTCACCCTGTACATGTACAGTATTTAACATACAACAGGCAAATATACACAGAAGACATTTACATTTAGAGGAAGAAGAATGTGCAATCAACCTGCAACTGAATCGTGGTGGTGACCCCTTCCACAGGCCTTCCAGGTAGGGTTGCCAAGTCTTTAGTACTCACCGGTGGGGGGGAGTCCTCCTCCGGCCGGGAGCTTCCCCGGAAGTGACGTCAGCACGTTGGGGGGCGTTGCCAGGGCGACGCTCTGGCAATCGCCCCAAAACTCTATGGTATCATAGAGTTTTGGGGCGATTGATAGAGCGTCACCCTGGCAACGCCCCCCAATGTGCTGATGTCACTTCCGGGTGACGTCATTATGTGGGGGAAGTCGTCCTGGCTGGATGACTTCGGGGGTGGAGTTCCTCCCACCGGCTGAATGCTGGCCGGCGGATCGGGAACCCCTGTAGCGGGGGATCCCTCGCCCCCCAGGCTGACTTGGCAGCCCTACTTCCAGGCAAGAGGTGGTTTGCCATTGCTGGCCTCTGCGTAACAACGCCGGATTTCCCTGGTGGTCTCCCATCCAAATACTAACCAGGGCCAACCAGGACCAACCCTGCTTAGCTCCGAGCCCTGAAACGCTCAAGCCAAACTGAACTAACCAGGCTATTACATTTACATTTAATTCACACCTTAAATTGCATTTGGCCCAATTCAAGCCACAGAGCTTCTCTACAGTGTAAATGGAGACAGGTTATCCTTACTTCAGAAATGATAGTAACGTCGGGTTGCCAGGTTCTTCCCGGTAGGAGGATTTGGGGGGCATTCCAGGAGGGAGAGGGGCCACCCCCAACATGAGGACATCATGCGGAGTAATATCACTGCACTTTTCCCCAACCATTTAAAGAAAACCTTCCCCTTTTAAATGGTTGGGGGAAAGCACATGCATGTGTGCCTGCCTTGCAAGCCACAAATTTGCTGCTTGCAGGGCAGGCGCGTACAGGCCCCACTTGAAAAGAGCGGGTGCCCCATGTGCCTGCCCTGAAAGCAGCGAATTTGCCACTTGTAGGGCAGGAGTGGGGGGCCCCTGCTTGAAAAGAGCAAGTGCCCCCCACTTGAAAAGATGTGTTTTTGTTTTGTCTATATGTTGTAATAAATTCAATATTTTTATAAAAAAAGAAAAGAGCGGGCCCGTGTGCTCCCGCCCCGCAAGCCACAGATTTTCAGCTTGTGGGACAGGCACGCATGGCGTACGCTCTTTTCAAGTGGGGCCATGGACAACTGTTGGGATGGGACTTTCCCCCACCAGCCAGCTGGCTGACATCTGGGGGAAGCCCAAAAATAGGGGGATCCCCTGCCCCCACCTGGGAACTGGCATCCCTATAACACAACAAAAACACTACTAAGCCAATTCTACTGAGCAGTTCTCTGAATAGTCTTCAAAAGTCAGGTCACACCCTGATCTAAGGGAAGTCATGGCAATATCACTAATTTTTGTTTGTTTGTTCAAGGTTGTTTTTTTGTATTTTTAGGAGGCAGAGGAGGAAAGAGAAATCGATACTAAGAGAGAACGGAGAGGGTAGCAGAAAAGTGGGTGGAGAAGGACAAGTACAGAGGAGAAAATTGGCAGAAACCAAATAGGGAAAGAACCATTTCATGCGCCTTTGACGGAAAGAGCAAAAAGGATACAGTTTAAATAAATAGGAAGAAAAGCTATTGTCCGTACTGTTCCATTTGAGATGGTGGCATGGTCAGCTTGTGCAATTAAATGCTTCTCCATGTCCCCAGAATAGCCTTGCATATAGAATGCTTTATACCAGGATTCTAGCAAAGTCTCTCTTTTGCTAGTCAAGAGTATCGCTACGTGCATGGCCAGCTCCCATATGATACATACCAGTTCATCCTTGTATGAGAAATTACTCTGGCATTAACAGCGATTGGCCACTAGAGGACCAAAAATGACTTCTCTGAGTGCTGAAGTCCTAAAACAGAGTCGCAACAGTATAGTCTATGAAGCCAGTCTGGACTGACATGCTCTCCATACAAGATAAAAGCAACAATAAAACACACATATACAAACCCTATTCTGAAGTTTCATTACATGGGAGTGCAGTCATTTTATATGCCGGTTTATTAATTGGTGAGGGTCAATTTTCAATCAGTGGAGTACAGACCTAATTTGGGGGAGTTCTGGTGCGTTACTGGAAAAGGGAATAAAACAGAAGACCTCACATGTGACTCATTTTTAACAACGAATGAAAGCTTGTGTTTCTTATTTGTTAAGTAGTTTATACTTCCTAGATATATCTCCAAAAAGAGATACATATTGAAGATCTGGCAGTACACAGAACTGGTTAAGTCCAGCAGAAGTTCCCATCAATAAAAATGGAGGCCATTTTCATGGATTACCCCCTCCCACTGAGGATGTCTGATTCCCATATACCCTCAGCAGCAGCATGGGGGGGGGGGGCAATTTGGGCTGCACCTGTGAGGGGATGCAAGGAAATTCTGCTTTGCCAACAGAAGTCTCTTCCATCAGCAGAGATCCTCTGTGGGATCTCACCCATCACAGACAAATGTGGGTCCAGCATGGCGAAGTGATTAGAGTGTCAGACTAGGATCCGGGAGACACAGGTTTGAATCCCCAACTCTGCCATGGAAGCTCCCCTGGGTGACACGTTGGGTCAGCTGCACAGTCTAAGCCTAACCTACCTCCCAGGGTGCTGTGAGAATAAAACGGACGAGGAGGATGTAAGCCAGTTGGGTCCCCACTGGGGAGGAATGTGGGGTATTATTGAAGTAATTTTTTATTTTTTTTAAAAAAGGAAACAAAAAAAATTAAAATCACTTAGTAGTCCTTATAAATGTATTCGTATGCAGGGGGGGGCACATTTAAACAAAAGTGGTGTGGGGTTTTTTTGCAAAATGGGTTTTGCAAAGTGGGGGTTTTTTTGCAAAATGATTCAGTCAGCAACCTGGCAGCCAGCTCCTACAGAAGTAGCCTAAGCCTTGCTTGCTAGTTCACTAGCCTCTACCCCATGAAAATAACTTCACGGTTCTCAGTCAGCTAGTATTGGAAGCCACTGGGAAAAAATGCTTTCATTTTTTCCCCCTTGATTCACATAAGAATTTCTTCAAGGGGCTTCATTCTTAAACCTTCTAGTAGAATAAACAAAAATTGTAGAACTGATTTTGGCTCGATATTTTATATATATATCTGTAGTCACTATACTGGGGGTGGGGGGGAGGGGGGAGAGAGAGAGAGAGAGAATGAGGACAACACCATTTCTCTATGGGGCATGAATAATAAACAGTAAAAGGGTTCGAAGCCTACCCAGTTTTTGAACTATAATATACAAGCAATAGCTCAACCGGACTGAAACTTAACCAGTTACTCTTTCCATTAGCGGACAGTAATTGCTTCATTTATTTATAGCTTAAAACTCAAAACTGCACATACCAAATGCCAAAGAGTCCCAGCGGGAATCTACAGCATACGGAAGGGGGGGGGGGGGGAAGAAGCATCATTAATACATTACAGTTCACAGCACATACTTCCAGTGCCTAAATAAGGAGGAGGAGAGGAGGAGGAGGAGGATTTATACCCTGCCCTTCACTTGGCAGTGCTGGCAAGCCCCTCCCCCAGCAGGCCTATGGAGGAAGTGGAGTGAGAGCTTTAAACCCCTTCTGTTTAGACTCATGTGGCAGTGACGGCACGATCTTTCCATTGTATTCTATGGGGCCCTTCTCGCTTCACTCCCTCCCCCCGCCTTGGCAGGCCAGCTGGAGAAGGGAAGGGGAGGCTTTTGAAGATCCCCCCCCCCCTTTTGCTTCCCTTTCTGACACACTTCCGGTGATGTCAGGGGGCATGGCATATGCTAGTTGGAGCCAGTTTGGTGTAGTGGTTAAGTGCGCAGACTCTAATCTGGGAGAACCGGGTTTGATTCCCCACTCCTCCACATGCACCTGGCTGGATGGCCTTGGGCAAGCCATAGCTCTGTACCAGCTGTTCCCTCACGGACAGCTTGGGAAAGAGCTCTCTCCGCCCCACCTACCTCACAGGGTGTCTGTTGTGGGGAGGGGAAGGGAAAGGAGTTTGTAAGCCGCTCTGAGACTCCAAGTGAGTGAAGGGCGGGGTATAAATCTAATCTCTTCTTCTTCTTCTTCTTCTAGTGAGTTATGGTAATAGGCATGCTAATGAGCTCCTGCACCTCTTTTTCTATGAAATGACCCCTACACACACACACACACACTAGGGCCCCGTCCACACTGTCACTTTTGTCGCTCATTTCTCCCGATTGCTTCAGGTTCCCCCACCCCCCATATGTTTTGTTCTCTCTAGTAGTCCCAGAGGGAGCAAAACACATGTGGAAAAGGGGGAGGAACCCAAAGCAATAGGGAGAAATGAGCGACAAAAGTTACAGTGTGGATGGGGCCTAGGGGCAAGGCCCATTGTAAGCAAAAATACAAGGGGTGCAAGCAAGGGGTGAGACATTGCGCCACCCTGTCGCTCTCTAACTGCCCCCCAGACCTTATGGCATGCCCCAGCCCCAGCTCCCTGCCTGGCCGCCTCTACCAACCTCCCAGGCTGCCTCCACGGCCCTCCATGCTGGTGGTGCACCACAATCCACCACCTCCAAGCACAGTGAGGCCCATCCTGTCACTGTCTCCCCCTCCCATGCTCCTGGTCCCCAGTACTGGCTCCCTGCCTATGCATGTCCAGGGGCCTGCGGGCCACCTCCCCTGCTTCACTCCAATTTCTCCGCCCAGCCCCCCGACCCTCTCGCCATCCCTCAGCACAACCTGTCTGCCCCACCGGGGTCCTCTCGTCAGCTACGTCCCCAGTGTGTGCTGTTCCCAGGGCCCAGTGTGTGCTGTTCCCAGTGCTGCTGCCTGCCTCCTCCTAGGCGTGGCTGCCCCCATCCCTCCCTCCCCTCCGATTCCTCCTCCTGCTGCTGCTGCTGCTGCTGTGGCCGGGGCAAGCGGAGGTGGTGAGGGCGGGGGGCAGAGAGGAGGCAAGAGCGAGCTTGGCCACGGTGCCCTCGTCTCGTCTCCCGCTGAGCGAGCTTGGCCGCAGCACCCTCATCTAGTCTCCCTCGGCCCCCTCCATCCGTCCAGTCCCCGGCTCTCCACAGCCCTCACACAATCACCCAGCCGTGGGAAGGAGGCATGAGCAGGCAACGGCCAGAGCCTGGTATGGATGAAGGCAGAGGCAGTGCAGTCCAGAATGGCTTGGCCTGAGACCCCATCCCCTTTGGCAGCTCCGTCGAGAGTGAGGGCAAAACACTGGCCACCAGCTCTGTGGGCAAGGCCGAGCCAATACAGTGAGGCAATGCAGCCCGGGGATTGGAGGAGCATGAAAAGACCGTGTGAGTGGCAGCTCAGCTGGCCAAAGGCTGTGGTAGCATGTCTAGGAGACACGCAAACAGAGCTTTATATATAAGGAAAGATATAAATACAGCAATTAAAACATAAGACAGAAAAGAGTGGTCACTAAGGGAATGTCAGACAAAGACTTTTTTTGTCTTTGACTTGCTGACAGAAAACAGTGGTAGAAGGGGACAGATGAGTATCCCTAGGGAGTGAGTACCATAATTTTGTCACCAAGCCCCGAAAGGCCCTTTATTGGGTTGCCACCCACCAAGTGAAGTTTCCAAATGCTTTTCAAAGACATCCTCACATAGAGCACATCACAGTAATCTAATCTAGATGTAACCAATGCATGCACCACAGTGGGCAGATCTTTTTTTCCTAGGAAAGGCCACAGCTAGCTTACCTGGTTCCCACTTCCAGCGGCTCATGCAGCAGTAGGTCCAGGTCCAGCAGCATCCCAAGCTAAAGACTATCCCTTCGAGGGGGATGCAGCCCCATTCAGACCAGGACATACTTCAGATCCCAGGTCAGTCCTTCTTCCATTTTGTCAGGATTGTGTGTGTGTGTGTGTTAAGTGTGGTCAAGTTGCTTCTGACTTACGGTAACCCTATGAGTTAACAACCTCCAAAACATCCTGTCATTGACAGCCTTGCTCAGGTCTTGCAAAATGAGGCCATAGCTTCCTTGATTGTGTCAATCAGGGCTTTTTTTGTAGAAAAAGCCCAGCAGGAACTCATTAGCATAATAGGCCACACCCAACAGCAGAAATGCATTAGCATATTAGGCCACACCCCTGACAGAGCAGCTCCCTCCTAGGATCGGCTTCCCCAGATGTCCCGTGGCTTGTGGGGCACCTGGGGAACTCGAGGAGGGGAGGCAGTTTAAACTGTCTTCCCTCCCTGGATTAGCTTGGCTTCCCCAGGCGCCCCACAGCTTGCAAGGCACCTCGGGAACCCGAGCGGGGGGGGAGAGGCTGTAGGCGTGGCCAACTCAGAAGCCAGCCAGAACTCCATTCCTGCCCAAAAATTGGGTCTTACTCTTTTTCTGCTGCCTTCAACTTTTCCTAGCAGTATTATATTTTCCAGTGACTCTTGTCTTCTCATAATGTGACCAAAGTACAACAGCCTTGGTTTGATCGTTTTAGCTCCTAGGGAGACTTCAAGCTTGATTTGTTCTAGAGTCCACTTATTTGCCTTTTTGGTGCCCCATTGGCGTCTGTAAAATTCTCCTCCAGCACCGCATTTCAAATGATGTCAGGATTAAGCTTCAGTTGATTAGCTTGCTACCGCTATAAAATGGTTTCCAATGTCTGTTCAGAATTTCTACAGCCCCCTTTGGGAACAGCTGGAAACCATTATAGATCTGACTGGGATCTGCAAATTGGTGATACTCCAGCCTAAATCTCTGGATGACCTCACCCAACAGTTTCATGGAGGTCTTAAGGAGCTCGGAGGGTAATATGAAACACTGCAGCAGCCCACAGGTGAAAGGCCAAAGGGCTAAACAGCACACCCCTGGCACCATCTTCCCAAACCTACCTTCCAGGTAGGACCAAAACCATAGCAAAATGGTTCCTCCCAGTTCAAACTCCAAAAAGAGATCCAATAGCATGGAAAGATGCTGAGAGGACCAGGAGAATCTACAGGGTCACATTCACCTTACCCCCTCTCTTGGCACAGGCCACCCAAGACTGTTTCAGTCCTATGTCCAAGCCTGGAGCCACACTTGAAAGGATCCAAACTGTTCATCTAGGAATCCTTAATAACTGTCCAGCTACCACCCATTCAATCATCTTGTTCAAGAATGGTATGCTCAAGTCTGGTCAACAATCATTCAAATTTCCTGGGTCCAGGGTAGGCTTCTTCAGGAAACCAAGAGGCTCTTAACACCTGCGAGAAGGCACCTAGACGGAAAGTCAGTCACCCAGGTCACAGGATCATGCAGACTCTGAAGTCTCTATCCTCCCACCCCAAAATTAGTTCCCACAGAGTCCATCCCACCTTTCTTTTCACTCAGTTTATTTGCATCAGTTATTCACTTTAGTCAGGGGACTGAGGTTGTGAAGTGAAAGGAGTACAGAGAACATCCCTATCTGCTTTCTGTGTGGTAATGAGGGGACAGTGGGGTGTCAGGAGAGAGCTCCACCACACACAACTGATTTTGTCTCCAGAGCAGGAATAGGAATGATTGGGGAGAAAAGTTTTAGACCAGTTCAGGTGAAGCCTGGTTGCAAGTATCTGGAGAAAACATTTCACTTATCCCTCCTATTGTTACAGGAGCTTAGCTCACCACTCCCATTGTTGATATGCTTACCCCACAGCCAGCTTTCCAGGTCCTTAGGGCAACACCTGGTAATTGTTAATACAAATTGCAAACTCAATGTCATACAGGGGTGCAAATGGACTGAAGCAGTATTTCCAGAGGGTCAGCTGTGTTAGCTTATTGTAGGAAAAAAACAGGAGTCTTGGGGCAGCTTGAAGGCTAATAAAATTTGCATTCCAGAAGAAGACTGCTGGGATAAAACGTGGTTAGTCTTCAAGGGATCACCAACTCCTGATTATTTATACTAATATGATAGGTCATCTTTTGCCTCACCTCCCACATAAAAATAGCATGCCTGCTATCATCTTATTTTTTAAGTTACATTAATTTATTTAAGTTATTTATATGATTCCTTTCCAGTTCAAGAGCTGCCAAAGGTAGCTTCCATTTAGTATATCAGTTGTGGAATCATGAACTCAAGAGACTGAAAACTAGTAACACAAGGTTGCGCTTACCTGTAACTGTTGTTCATTGAGTATCTTCTGTGCAGACACACATGGGGACTATGCATAAGCAGGCCTGCCTATCAGTAGGTTTTTCTAGCTAAGAGCCTGTATGTGTGCCTGCATAGAAGATACTCAATGAATAACAGTTACAGGTAAGTGCAACCCTGTTTTCATCATCAAACTTCTGCGCAGTCCCGCATGGGGATTCTAGAAAGCTGAACACCAGGTGACGGGGCATGGCCACCTAAGTATTCATGGACTGATGGACCGCCTTCCCCACTTGAGCTTCTTGTCTAGCCTGCATAGTCTAGAGCATAGTGGCAAATGTTTACTCAGGCTGCCATCATACGCGCAATTAAACCCAACATAGGTATGAATTCCGGGCAGATTTAAAGCACACAATCAGACAACAACATCTGGGAAGCGCCCCACAGCCATTGGCAACCTGTTTTGCCCCGCCGCAGAAGTGGAGTTAAAAGACATCAGGGAAAATCTGGTAGTAAACAGGTTGCAACAGGCCACCGATGGACTTTCCCATGTCTGATCACTCCAGCGCACTCTCATGTCATCAGGATGGTCTGATCCCGATTCCGTGCTGCTCTTCCCCCCCCCCCTTCATAGTATGGGCATCATTGCAAACTCTATAGAAAGTCCTCGGTGCGGAGGTGCGATTCATCAATCCCTCATTTAAGTGCATGGGGGGGGAGGACAAAAAAAGACTCACCCACAGTTGTGTCTGATCACACACAGATGGACTGCACCTCCAGCTTCAAAGGGAGATGTGATTGTGCAACTGCGGGTCAAATTCTTCCAGAGAAAACAGCCTCACTTCCCCCCTCCCCCGTTTTTTCTGGCACATGTAACCGTAACCTCAGATGACCAAGTGGCTGCTCAACAGATCTCCAACAGTGGGACTCCACTCCAGAACACAGAAGAAGAGGCCACAACCCTAGTAGAATTAGTGTGCACCTCTAAAGGACATGGTACCTTGGCCAACTCATAACACTGCCTAATGGTGGACATGATTCACCTGGAAAGTGTCTGAGCAGATGCCCTCTTACCCTTGCTCAGTCCTGAGAAACACATGAATAAAGCTTTATCCCTACGGAACTCAAGTGTCTGTTTCAGATAGAACAAAAGTGCTCTCCTGACATCTAAGGAATGGATTTGTCTCTCCATCTCTGAACTCACTGCAGGGGAAAGTACAGGTAGAATAATCTCCTGGTAGAGGTAGAACTGACAGACAAGACTTTGGCCAAGAAGCTGAGGCTTGGGCAATGCATGACCCTTTCTTGAAAGAGCTTCAAGAACTCTATTTGCACAGTAGCCAACTAGCCCACCCATCTGGCAGAAGTGACTGCAATAAGAACAAACTTTCATCAAAAGTAGGGCCAGTGGGCACATCATCATAAATTCAAATGGTTTACCCATCAGACATGTCAAGACAAATGACAGGGACCATTGGGGAACAATAGGATCTCCAGGTGATTCCCTTTAGGAACCTCTTTGTCAAATGGTAGGAGAAGAGGGATTTCACATCTACCCCAGTACGAAAACACAAAATTGCTGCTAAATAAGCCTCTAATGAAAAAAATGCCGAACTTTTATTCTTTAGAAACAAAATACATTCAAAAACCCCTTGGAGAGCTGCTATGGATGGAGACACACCCCTCTCTCCACACCAAATAGCAAAATGTTTCCAGCCCCGTCCACACGAGCAAGATAAGCCGGACGGGAAGTGACTCAAATTTGTGCCGGCGCAATTTGCGCCGCTTTTGCAGGATCACACAGGTCCATGAACCTGTGAGGGCGAACTGCCGCTGCGTGATCACACGCAGCCGTGGACGAGTTGGGGTTGTTGTTTTTTGGCCGTTTTCAGTGCGTTTATCTGCTTCTACAAGGGATCGATGACTTGCCTGTCCACCCTTGGGATCATCCGATGATGTGCATACCGGGATGGGAAAGGGAAAAAAAACAAAAAGCCCGCTCCCCAACGCCACTTGTTTGCGCTGGCGCGATCACACCAGGAAAGGTCAGTTCTGGGCCATCGCAAACCATTTGAGACTGCCTTTTTACTGGTAGCTAAATAAGTCGATTCCCCACCGGCTCAAAGTGGTTTGTGACACTTTGACACCGGCTGCAGGACGCTTCCCAGATGTGCTTGTGTGATCACGCCACTTTGAGCCGGCGGGGAATTGTCCTTCTTATGTCGCAAATGGGTGCGTATGATCGCGCCCTCCATGTATAACCATAGTCTTTTCTGATGGTGGGCTTACAGGAATTCAACAGAACCTCACTGACCTCTTGGGGAAAACTTAGATCCCTGTCCAAATTTTCCAAGCTGTAATTTTGAGGTGGTCCAGATCATCATGCAATACATTGCTGATGCTGATCAGATCCCTGTGTCTGGGGAATTGAACATATTGGCCATGAGCTACTTCCATGAGGCTTTGGAACCAAGTTCGATAGGGCCTAAACAATATATAATATAGCACAAGGTCCCTGGGTGGGAACATGTCTTGGTTCTGATGCACAGCGCCCCCTGGACACTCTTAGCTGTAAAAAACTACCAGTAGGCAGGCCTACTAATCCGCAGTCCCCATGTGGGACTGCACAGAGGATATACGATGAAGAATAAACACACAACTTAAATCCAAAGTAGAAATTACCTTTTAAAACCCTGTAGAATAAACATTTAACTCTGGAATGCTAGAAGAATTTAACTCTGGAATGCTAGCAGCAGGAGAGTGAGTTAGATGAAACTCTGGACATAGGGAGTTCCAAAGATTGGGAACAGCTATGAAGAGAACCTGCATGCAGATCAACACCAGGCAAACCTCAGCCAACATGGGATCCAACTGTTTTCCTGGATGTGACTTGAATCTGCAAGTCTTTAGTTTCTACCATTTTCTGTTTGATAAGTGGCATAAAGAACTGAACAAATTCGGGAAAAACTGAAAATAGGCAAAATGAAAGGCTCAACATGAAAACATATGAAAACCAACAAATAAAAGACAGACATATTTGTATACACACAGGTTGGAATCCCTTACTAATGATAAAGATTAGCTCAGTTCTGAATGTTGCAGACTGAGGCCATTTCAAACACATTAATTTCTGTTTTCCTGCCCAGTGGCCAGCATTTCAGATGTAACTGGAATTCTTCATTGAGTTTTCTCTACCTGGCAACAATTAGCACCGTAGGTGGGCTATCACATAGCTCATTCTATTTGGTGCTTCTTCCTTGGAACTCCCTAGTTCTTCTTTCCCCTGCACATGCTCAGATCCTAGACAGGAAGATATCCTTTCCAGTCTCTGATCCATTTCTTCTGAGCTGTCTCTCATATCTTTCCGATGCTTAGTATTTACAAACCCAGTTAATGAAATGGCTGCTCAGCGCTTCAGACATGTTTTCCAATTCCCCAGCTTCCCTTGTGTGCATTCAATAATTTAGAAAGACCAAGCCCCTTAGAATAAAACAGCATTGTTTTTGTTTGGGTAGTGCTGAATATTTTATTATTTCTGCTTTCCTCCAATTTGGTTGTTCCTATGTCAGCATTCATGTCTGGATCTCAGATCAGTAGTACATGCAAGTTTCATAAACATGCTATATATCCACTTCAAGATCATTAAAGACATTCTTCAACCAGAAAGAGGCTAATACCGATCTCCTTTGGTACCTCATTATACACCTCTCTTCAGTATAACTAGGGCAAAGTCTACACTAATGTAAGTTAGGCACAGCTCAGCAGGCATACACCCACTAAGCCATTCCCTGTAATCAAAAGCCTTTGTTTATGGTCAATCAGACAGTTTATATAATGCCATGGAACCAAACAAATTTTAATTAGTTTTCTGTGTAAGATTTTTACAATGCAGCAGAGGATCTTTCCCTATATTCCAAGTATATTACAGGTCATACCTCTCTTTCATGTTCATTTTGTCTAACCATAAGCTGAATTTGTTCTCTACAAAGTTTGTCTTGCCAGTTATGTACCGTATTTTTCGCTCCATAAGACGCACTTTTCCTCCCCAAAAAAGTGGGGGGGAAGTGTGTGCCTCTTATGGAGCGAATATGGAGCTTTTCTTACCTGTAACAGGGCTCTTTCTTCAGCAGGAACGCAGGGGAACGCCATTCAGGCTGGCATCCCAGCCTTCCCCGCCCCTCCCTGCTGGGCTTGAGTTGTTAAGACTTAAGAGGGAAACGGCAGGAAAAACCCCACCAGGCTAAGTACTCTTTCCCTTTAAGTGCTTTTCCCCTTTAAGACAGCCAGCAGCAGAAAGCCCCGCCCACAGATTAAGCTCTGTGGCTACTTTGCACAGAAAGGCCTGGCTTTGCATGGCATGCCGACGTCGCTCTTCTTTCCTTTCTCTATCTTCCTTCCTTCCTTCCTTCCTTTCCTTTTTTCTGTCCGTCTGTCTGTCTTTCTGTCTCTCTCTCTGTCCCCACCTTTCTTTCTTCATTTCTCTTTCTCTCTCTCTCTCTCTCTCCTCCTCCTTCCTTCCTTTATCTCTCTCTCTCTTTCTTTCTTTCTGTTTCATTTTTTCCTGTTTTCCTCCTCTAAAAACAGGGTGCGTCTTATGATCAGGTGCGTCTTATGGAGCGAAAAATACGGTAGTTTGGTCAATGACTGGGCTTTCTCCCAATCTTTACAAGATTTTTAAAATCAAAGCTTTTTTTATCAAGCTAGAACAAAATTTGACTGATTGGGTAAGGCCAGCCCCATTACCTAACCTTGGACATTAGACACCATGATGTAAGTATTTTCCAAGGTCCTGAGACGTCCCTCATTCTAGTCAACTGTCAATACCATTCTTCACAAAATCAACTAGGGTTTAATGTGACGCTTTGCACTACAACAATTACTACGAACCCTTTCTGAAGAATCACAGAGAGCAATCCTAAGAATACTTTCCTGAGAGTTAAGCCCCAGTGAATAGACCTGAGTAGAATTCTGACTAGACTTCTTTAGGATTTGCTTTCTTAATGACTCGCGGCTGCCCTCACAAATGGGTAAGGAAACTGGTACTCAGGTATTCATAGCCAGTGTGGTCAGTGTTGGGAAGTGTGCTAGAAGGCTCTGGTTCAAACCCCCAAACTGCCACTGTCACATACTCTAAACATCATGTACCTTACTAGGGTTTAATAAGGATTAAACAGGAAAGGAAGAACCACATATGCCGCCTTGAGTTCCTTGGAGCAAAGGTGGGATATAAACAGACTAAAGGGATTCATTTTGTCACTAGGTAGGAACAAAATATAAATGGGACATCCCAGTCAAACCGGTCAACTTTCAGAATTCAGTCTCCTGCTCTCCAAGGGTGTTTAATAGTATTGCTAAAGGCACAGCTCATGTTTGTGTCTTGAAACATTCTCCTCTTAGCCGAAGGCTGTCTCAATTAATATTTTGGGTTATGTTCTAGGAAAGTTTACTAACGTTCGTGTTATGTACTGCTGGAGCTTGAGTTGGAGTGAAGGCTCCAAAGGCCTTCAAGGCTATTGGTTGTACAGCTGGTAATGACCAATCATATTTGTTGCTTTATAATCCAATAGCTGTACTGTAAATAGTTACTTTGTATATGGTTCATGGAAATGACGGATTCTGGCTGCCTACTTGGTATTGGTTGCTGTTAAAAGTGGGTGCGGTTTCTGCAAGTATAAATTGGCTCCTGTTCAGCTGGTGGGTTTGTTGGGCTAGTTCCAGAGTTCAATAAAGAAGCCTGTTGTTGTGAAAAGAGCTGCACTGTCTCAATACTTAATAATTAGGCTCTTCAAAAGCAGAAGAAATGTAGGCCTCCACCACATCATAACAGCTTAAAACAAACAACAAGATGGAATGAAGAACCTTTCATCAGGTCTTCATAAAAGCTACTTTGAAGGTACAGCCGGACCATTCATTGACAAGATTAGGCAATTGCCTAGAGCACGCCCCCTTACTGAACGCCCCCCTGCCCCCCCTGCCCCCCCTCACCTCTGGCCTTCCCTCACCTCACCAAAAGCCCTGCTGCACTTACTGCGCTGCTCCTCTTTGGTTGCTCCGCCTCTGTAAAAGCGGAACTGAAGCTGCCTTAAAATCTGCCTCCATTCCTGAGGACTGGAAGGTAGCGAATGTCACTCCTATCTTTAAAAAGGGTTCCAGAGGAGATCCGGGAAATTACAGGCCAGTCAGTCTGACATCGATACCGGGTAAGTTGGTGGAAAATGATATTAAGGAAAAAATTAGTAGGCACATTGATGAACAAAATCTATTGAGGAAGACTCAGCATGGACTCTGTAAGGGAAGATCTGTCTCACTAACCTGTTAGTGTTCTTTGAGGGAGTAAACAAACATGTGGACAAGGGGGACCCAATAGATGTTGTTTACCTTGACTTTCAGAAAGCTTTTGATAAAGTTCCTCATCAAAGGCGTCTAAGTAAGTTCAATAGTCATGAGATAAAAGGACAAGTCCTTTTGTGGATCAAAAACTGGCTAATTAAAAGGAAACAGAGTGAGTATAAAGGGGTAATTTTCTCAGTGGAGGAAGGTAAGCAGTGAGGTACCGCAGGGATCAGTACTCGGTCCGATGCTTTTTAACTTGTTTATTAATGATTTCAAGTTGGGAGTAAGCAGTGAAGTGGCTAAATTTGCAGATGACACATAGTTGTTCAGGGTGGTGAGAACCAGGGAGGATTGTGAGGCACTCCAAAGGGATCTGTCAAGGATGGGTGAGTGGGCATCAATGTGGCAAATGGGGTTTAATGTAGCCAAGTGCAAAGTGATGCACATTGGAGCCAAAAATCCTAACTATAAATACACATTGATGGGGTCTGAACTGGCAGAGACTGACCAAAAGAGAGATCTTGGAGTCGTAGTAGATAACTCAATGAAAATGTCGAGATGTTGTACTTGTAAGCAATATTCCCTCTAAGATCCACAGTGTTGCGAGCAGAAATTCTACCTCGTGAGCGGGGGGGGGGGGGGGGAGCTAGTAGTGTTAAAGTTGGGAGCTTGTCTACATTTGACTATTGCGTAAATTATTTCCATGACCTTCTAAAAATCTCAGAATTCTTTTAAACTATATTTAAACTATATTATAAGATAAATTATAAGAACAATTTAAACATTATAAGAGAAAACAGAATCAAGTCAAATTTCATTACAGAAATGTTGTCCTCTACAGGGGTAGACCAGGACTCTGGATAACAGGTCTCCCTGCCCCTTTCCACTATATTGGTAGACCTGGCCTCTGGAGCACAGGTCTGCCCACCCTTTTCCACTCTATTGGTAGACCCGGCCTCCAGAGAACAGGTCTGTTCACCCCAGTCCACTATATTGGTAGACCTGCCCTCTGGAAGACAGGTCTACCTACCCCTTTGCACTATATTGGTAGACCTGGTCTCCAGAGAACAGGTCTACACACCCCAGGCCACTATACAGGTAGACCTGTCCTCTGGAGAGAAGGTCTGCCCAACCCAGACCACTACATTGGTAGACCTGGGCTTGGACCGTTGCCTTGCACCGCTTACCCTTAGAAAACATACCAGCACTTAGGGGAGAAAAAACTCTTGCAGTCTTGGGATTTTTTTAGTGAAATATGACAACCGGCATTACAGGTCAAGTATAACAGAGGTGGAACAATCACTGTCAGAACCCTGCCTAACCTAACAAACAGAAAGTTGCTTTCAAGTTATCAGCCTGCCCAAACTACTTATTTATTCAAATAGCTATATCCCACTTTTCCCTGTGACTCAAGGCAGCTTACAAATCATACTGAAAAGCATAATAGGAGTGTGCAAAAACAATAGGTGATTCTGGCTCAGTTATAGCCTATGGGGACCATTATAGTCAATGAGCCCAATATTCTATAATGGAGAATTGATATGGGGGTATCTGGGGCTCTGGGGGTGTTTTTTGAGGTTCTAGGGGGAAAGCCCACAGAAAAAAAACCCACTGTCATAAATGCTTACAGGAAAAAAAGCCCACGTGGAAAAATGCCCACACGGAAATAATCCCACACAGAAAAAAGCTCATACACATAAAAGCCCACACAGAAAGAAGCCCACACAGAAAGAAGCACACATGGAAAAATACCATGTAAAGTACCTTAGATATTTATAATTGTGGATAACGATTCATCTCCATTTATGAGAATGAACAGGTACTGCCTATATTCACATGCTACAATTTGTGTTGTGATTTTATCAAGTATAATTAAATAATGATTTTGCTACGTTATTAGGCGACCAGCCTGTTCATTAGCCAGCGTTAGTTTCTGGCAAGCGAGGTCCCTCTGCAGTCCATCATATAGAAACCACACACCAGTGTTCCCTCTAAGCTGAGTTAGTGTGAGCTTGCTAGCTCACAGTTTTTTAGCCTCCAGCTCATAGATCTTTGTCTTGGCTCAGGAAGGATGACTCCAGAGCAAACTGATTTATGCAGGAGCCAAATTGCTCGCTCACAACTTTAATGCCAGTAGCTCACAATGTAAAATTTTTGCTCCCAGGACTCCATACCTCAGAGGGAGTATTGCCACAAACTGGGATGACTGCTGTGGAATAGGAAATTAAGAGCCCTACAGGACATGGTTGCCACTTCTGTTGTTATTTGTTATTTAATGTTGTCTGATGGTTTTGTTATCTTAAGCTAAGCTTCATGGATCTATGAGGCCTTAACCACTTCTACTATTTAGGAAAGAGGAAGAGGCAGTAGCAGCAGCTGAGGAGGCTGGATAACATAATTAACATAAGAAGAACTCTGCTGGATCACACCAGTCCCTGCAGTTGGGAGGGGCTGATCTTTTAGTTTCACAATGGGACCAGAGATATAAAAGAATTAGCCTGGTGTGGCCTAGGCCTTTTATTTTCCCTTCCAAGCCTTTACACTCAAGAGCATTAAATCTCTCTTCATAAGGCAACTTTTGTATAGTAATGAAGTAATTTACTAATAACATAGTGAAATTGTTGTTTAACTAGGAATAAGGCCTGTAGTGGAAATAAATACAACGGGCTCTAGAAAGAGACTCTGGGTGGGTGCCCTGGCCTTGGGCACTCAGCATCAATTTGCTGTGGTGACCTCAGCAGGGTTTAATGACCCAACGCTTACTGTTTTCTCCAGGGGAACTGATCTCTGCCATCAGAAGACCAATTGTAATTCTGAGTGATCTCCAGCCCTCCCCTGGAGATTGGCAACAATGGTTCCCAAGGAGGAAATGGCTGGTTTTGAGGTGAGAGTCTATGGCATTGTACCTGTCTTGGTGGTAGCAACCATATCTCCTTCCAAACCAAACATCAACGTACCCTTATCTACCCCTCTGACTTCAGCTTTCCATCTCCCCCCATACCTGGAGCCTCTACCTAGAAAAAGGACGGTCTTTCTCCTCCAAACAGGAACCCAAGCTACCTCAGCAGGGTATAATGACTCCGAGTCCACCCTGCAAAGCAGCCATTATCTCCAGGGGAACTGATCTCTGTCATCTGGAGAGCAGTTTTAATTATGAGTGATCTCCAGCCCTCACCTGGAAAATGGTAACAATGGTTTTCCAGGATGAAATGGCTGGTTTGGAGGGTGGAGTCTATGGCATTGTACCTGTCTGAGGTTCCACTCCTCCTCAAACCCAACCCTCGCCAGGCTCCACCCCTCAAATCTCCAGGAATTTTCCAACCTGGAGTTTGCAACCCTATCTCAATCCAAGCCAATCAACAACCTACCATTATCTGGCCTTGATCTCTACCATCTGGAGAACAGTTTAATTCTGAGTGCTCTCCAGCCCTCACCTGGAGACTGGCAGCAATGATTCCCCAGGAGAAAAAGTACAGTTTTTCTCCACAGTGAAGACCTAAGCAGATTACATCATTCTCCTCTCCCCCTTTTGATCTGCACAACAACCCTGTAAGATAGGTTAGGCTGAAAGTCTGTGACTGGTCCAAAATCACCTTCTCAACTTCTACAGCAAGAATCTGGGTGTAGCAGACCCTGCTCTGAAGCACTAACTGCCACGCCTAGGGTAGCCAACCTACAGGTGGAGCATGAAGATCACCAGATATCACAACTGAACTCCAGACAACAGATCTCTCCCCCCCTGGAGAAAATAACTGCTTTGAAGGGTGGGCTCTATGGCATTCTATTCAGCTGACGCCTCTCCCCCTCTGTTTGCTCCCTGAAGTCTGTCAAACAGTTTGCTCCCTGTGAAGCTGTTTGCTCCCTGGAGTCTGTCAAACAGTTCAGGAATCAGGGGAAGGGAACAGCTATTGCATACATACTCTGGTTTCTGTAGACTCCCTCACAAAATATCCAGGAATTTCCCAACCTGGAGCTGACAACCCTAGTCAGGACTGGACCCAATGAGTTCCTTACAAAGGCCTGGAAAGGGTTTCCTTCCTTTGCCTTTTTTACTGACAGAACCAAGCTTGGTTGCCTAGCAACAGCCACTGAGGAATAAGTTAGTCCCACAAGAGTAAACCCAGCACCCAGCCAATGGCACACGAGTACTCTTGACTGGCGGTTGAATGGCCAATGGCTGATGGAGTGCATAGCACAGCCAATGGGAGAGCTGGAAATGGCCAATGTGTAAGATAATTATATATATAGGATTATAGGTAATACCTGTTCATTTTCATAAATGGAGATGAATAGTTATCCACTATTATAAATATCTATGGCGCTTTACATGTTTTTTTTCCATGTGGGCTTCTTTCTGTGTGGGCTTTTCTGTGTATGGGCTTTTTTCCATGTGGGCTTTTTTCTATGTGGCCATTTTTCCACGTGGGCATTTTTCCTCTGAGCATTTATGACAGTGGGGTTTTTTTCCTGTGGGCTTTTTTCCAGTGGGCTTTTTTCCAGTCACTGTTTTTTTAAGGTAGAGGCACCAAATGTGCAGCATAGTTGCTGGTGCCTAACCTCAACCGTCCCCCCCTCACAATTTTCAAAAATTACTAAATTTATAAGCTAGGCAGCTTTCTAATAAGTTTTTAGGACCAGTATGTCAAGTCCACCCAATTTGGTAGGTAGTTTCATAACACTGTGTGATACTGTTGATTTTTTATAGCCCCAGATAAAATAAATTGAGGTCCTTCTGCCATTCTCTCAGATTTCCATCTCAGAGTGTGATAGGAAGCGTTTGAATGTAAAATAAGAATTGTGGGGAAACTGTAAATTTTTGAGCCAGGTCAGATTTAATTTTCAAGCGTCTTAAAGGTAAGTAAGAAAACAAATACAGGGCCAATAGCTAAGAACAACTGTACACAAATTATACATAAAAATACATGTATTTATTATAACTAAAGGTAAAGGTTTCCCATGCTCGAAAGCCAGTCGAATCCGACTCTAGGGGGCAGTGATCATCTCTGTTTCCAAGCCGAAGAGCCAGCGTTGTCCAAAGACTTTTTCCATGGTCATGTGGCCAGCATGACTAAAGGCAGAGGCGCACAGAACACTGTTACCTTCCCACCAAAGCGGTACCTATTTATCTACTTGCAATTTCTTGCCTTCGAAACTGCTAGGTTGGCAGGAGCTGGGGCCAGAGACGGGAGCTCACTCCGTCACACGGCACTTGGATCTCAAACTGCCAAGCTACAGACCTTCTGGTCTGCAACTCAGTGTCTTAACCTCTGAGCCACCGCAGCTCTTTAAAAACATATCAGGGCCCAACAGCAGCCTCATAACAAAAGCCGTGTGATTTAGATTTGAAGTAGTTTTTTAATATTGCTCTAGAGCAAAATAGAGCAGCTTAACCATCATAAAACAACAAAAATAAAAACATGAGCAATGATTTTTTAAAAAGTAATATAAAATATATATTTAGACCAAACTGGGTTCATTTTAAAGGCTTTCTTACATTTCTCAGGAGCAGGGATGCCAACCTTTGGGTGGTGCCTGGAGTTCTCCTGGAATTATGACTGTTCTCCACATTACAGAGATCAGCTACACCGGAGGAAATAGCTGCTTTGGAGGGTAGACTCTATGGCATTATACCCCAATGAAGTCCCTCCACTCCCCAAACCCCACCCTTCCTAGGCTTCAACCCCAAATCACCAGGAATTTCCCAATCAATGGCTGGCAACACTGTAAGTTAGGAGTGCATTTTAACTGCTACTGCATTTCCAGGGAAAGTTAACAAAAATAATTATTATGGAGAAAATGTTTTTTTGTGGTTGTTTTTAATTGCAGGGGTACTGTTCAGCTGCAGCAAAAGCAAAGAAGAGTTTTCTGGCACCTTGAAGACTAACCTAGTGGCATAAACTGAGATAGAGTGGATTCTGGAACATGAACGAATAAACTAGAGTAAATGTGTTAGACTTTAAGATGATGCAAGATGCATTTTAATGTCTTATATATTGTTATAAACCTCAAAGGGAATGCATTTTATCCTGTGCAAAATCTGTTAGCCGATTCTTTTAGTAAAACAAACCTTTAAATAAAATGCCACAGTTCAAACAGCCTTTCACACTTGATCCTTATAAGCACCGCACTTGGTTAATTCAAAGACTCTATCTATCCAGTGCTACACAGGTCAGAGTAGGTATACATGGATAAAGCATTAACATGCAGTGAGGTGTCCGAGAAGGCTGCCATTAGGCTCCTTTTTATTTATCTGTTTTTATTAATGACTAGGAATAAGGCCTGTTGTGGAAATAAATACAAAAGGCTCTAGAAAGAGGCTCTGGGAGAGTGCCCCGGCCTTGGGCACTCAGCGTCAATTTGCTGTGGCGATCTCAGCAGGGTATAATGACACAGAGTCCACCAGTTTCTCCAGGGGAAGATCTCTGCCATCTGAAGAGCAGTTGTAGTTCAGCATAATCTCCACCCCCCCCCCTGGAGACTGGCAACAATGGTTCCCCATGAGAGAACAGGTGGTTTGGAGGGTGGAGTCTATCACAATGAACCTGTCTGAGGTCCCACCCCTGCTGAAACCTCACCCTCTCCAGGGTCCACCCCTCAAATCTCCAGGAATTTCAACCTGGACCTGGAGCTGGTAACCCTATCTCCCTCCCAGCCAACCGTCAATGTATCATTATCTGCCCCCTGGCTTCAGCTTTCCATCTCCTCCCTCCTAGAGAGCAGTTGTAATTCTGAGTGATCTCCAGCTCCCACCTGTAGATTGGCAACAATGATTCCCCATGAGGGACTGGTTGGCTTTGAGGGTGGAGTCTATGGCATTGTACCTGTCTGAGGTCCCACCCCTCCTCCAACCTCACTGTCTCCAGGCTCTAGCCCTCAAATCTCCAGGAATTTTCCACCTGGAGTTGGCAACCCTATCTCCTTTCCAGCCAATCATCAACTTCATTCTTCAACTTTCTTTCCTCCCCTAGAGAGCACTTGTAATTTTGAGTGATCTCCAGCCCTTGCCTGGAGATTGGCAACCATCATTTCCTTGGAGAAGTAGTCTTTCTCTGCAATGGGGACCAAAGCAGCCGTCATCATTCTCCTCTCCCCCTTTTGACTTGCACAACAACCCTGTGAGGTAGGTTAGGCTTAAAGTCTGTGATTGGCCCAAAATCACCCATTCAGCAAGAACCTGGGTCTAGCAGATCCTGCTCTGAAGCGCTGACTGCTACACCTAGGGTAGCCAACTCCAGGTGGAGCCTGAAGATCGCCAGGTATCACAACTGAACTCCAGACAACAGATCCCCCCAAAAAAGTCATTTTCTCCAGGGGAACTGATCTCTGTCATCTGGAGATCAATTGTAACAGTGGGAGATCTCCAGGTCCCATCTGGAGTTGGCAACCCTATCTCCTTCCCAGCCAGTTATCAACCTATCTTTATTTTCCCCTCACTCTTCAGATTTCCGTCTCTCCCCCCCACCAGTAGCTTCTACCGTGCTCTGAAGTCCTGACTGCTATGTCACATTGGCTGTCATAAAGGGTCCATCTCAGCAGGGTATAAGGACACAGAGTCCACCATTTTCTCCAGGGGAACTGGTCTCTGCCATCTGGAGAACACTTGTAATTCTGAGTGATCTCCAGCCCTCACCTGGAGATTGGCAACTCTTCTCCTCTGCCCACTGCCAGGTGAGTCTAATTGTCCCCTCAGTGGCCTGCTTCTGTCAGTAAAAAGACAATGGATTTTCAGCATAACCCCCACCCCCGCCCACTGCCAGCTTGGCAACCAAGCTTGCTCTGATTAGGGAAATACCTGGAGATTTGGGGGGGTGGATCCTGTGGAGGGCAGCATTTGGGGGGGGGGGGAACTGGAAGGACTCAGCAGGGTATAATACCATAGGGTTTACCCTCCAAAGCAGCCATTTTCTCCAGGTGAACTGATCTCTGTCATCTGGAGATCAACTGTAACAGTAGGAGATCTCCAGGTCCAACCTGGAGATTGGCAACCCTAGGGGAAAAGTCAGCCACCCAGCAGGGGATTGAAGAGAATGGTTTGATGGTCACTGGCCCACCTCATTAGCCAGCTAGCCATGGTGGAGCTAAGAAAGAGAGAGAGTCTGAGGAATTTCACACAGCCAATATGTTCCATTTCAGGAACTCTTTAGTAACGGTTTCTGTCAGGTATTTCACATGGAACCATATTAGTACCGGTTCCCTAATGGAACATATTGGCCCTATCACACAGAAACGTGCCTCTCCCGTTGGGGAAGTGTTCCTGAGCCAGTTTACCTTGAAACCTCCTCCCAAGTGTTCTTCAGTTCTTGTACCAGTCCTGAAGCGCTACGGGGTGCTGTGTGAAATGCTCCCCTAATTCAGAGTTTATTCTGACAGGAAATTGGGCAAGCTGGCAGTGTGCAGGGGAGGGGGGTTATGCTGAAAGTCCATTGTCTTTTCACTGACAGAAGCAGGTCACTGAGGGGACAATTAGACCCACCTGGCAGTGGGAGGAGGAGGTGGAACCTTCCCCTTTGCTGGCTCCCTCCAGACTGAGGCTGGGACGCTGGCCAGTGGCTCTGTGAGTAGGACTGAGGCAAAGCAGAGAGAGAATGCAGCCAGTGGCCAGGGACCCCCTTTTGAGTGGCAGTCCGTCCAGCCAACTGATTTTGGCGCCTCATGGAATCTTGCCACTTGAAAACGGCTTTATATAATAAGGAAATATGTATAAGAGAAGGCCTCTCTCTTTTTTTTCCTTCCTACTTTGGGGTCCAACCAAGTTTCATTCCTGTTGTATGCTGATGACTTGACTTTGTTATCAATAAACAGAAGGGCTGCACCATTCACAGAGATAAAACTAGGCAAAAAAGCTGATGATTCAAATGAAGAAGAATATTTCATTGTTCAAATAAAAAAATTCACTATCTGTTTTGCCATAAAACCTCTTTAGGGGAATCTGCTAGTTTTCCAATTGCATTCTTGTTGTAAAAACACTGGAAGACTAGCAGATTCCCCTGAAGAAGCTTTATGGCAAAACACACAGCGGATTATTATAGCTGAACAATAAAATATTCTTCTTCATTTGCACCATCAGCTCTTCATTATCATATACCAGTTAGGTCTGAGATGGATGTCAGCCAAGTTTGGCACTTTCTGTAAGAAGGAACAGCTTAGTAATGATTATTCTAAAATGAAGTTAGGGTTTTTTGGGGAAAGACCTAAGAAATACAAATGGACTACATTGTATAGAACAGTGTAAACAGTGCTTTAAATACCTGGGGATACATTTTAATGAACAACTCAGTTGGAAAACTCAAATGGAGACAGTTAAAATTACGATTTCACAAATTACTCAGAAGATTCTGGAATTTTGCTATGCAAAAGGAGGTCAGCTACTAGGATCTGCCCTTAAAATCTATGTGGAGAAAGCAGTTACACAAATAGGGAACAGGAAATATTGCCCTATGAGAATTGCTGCAGACAAGCTTCTTTAAAAGAGTTCTATCGCATCTTCTGGAATTCCAGCAGCTGTTTTGAGAGCAGAGACACATCTCTCGGCTATAGAATCTAGTGTAAATGAAAGGATGATCCTCAAGCAGGTTATCATGATACAGTGGACTGCAGGCTGCCAAAGAAACTTTAGTAGGAGCAATTGAGTTGGGAAGGAGGGTGGACCCAGACAAGCTATGGTAAAATGAGGAAATATTCAATATTCCCACAATTTGAAAAAGTGTACTTTGTACACAAAAGCTCATAAACCTTTGCTGGTCTTAAAGGTGCCACTGAACTCTAAATTTGTTCTGCTGCTTCAGACCAACACAGCTGACTACCTGGACCCACAATAGGCAGTTACAGAAGGGTTTCCAGAAAATCTTCATAAGCCAATCTATAACTCTCATGTAAACCAGGACATAGAAGTAATAAATAATAACTGGTCTTACTGATATGCAGTTATTTAAAAAGATCTTTATATCTCTACTTACTTACAGAATATCCTTTTTCCACATTTGAGGAAAGCATTTAATTACTGAGATTTTAAAAGATGACTACAGCCTATTTGTGAGCAGGTATCAATGTACCTATTAAAGACAGACTGTGTATATCAAACTTGTTATACTGAAGAGTCAGTCCATTGTTTGTCTGTCTGCCTATCTAGGTCTCCCCCAATACCTTTTTAAATGGCTACTGCAGGGATCTACTACAGGCCTTGCTGCATTAATAGTGAGAGATAGACTGGCTGATAACCAGAGTGACAGAGAGAGGGGGGAGGAAGTAAAAGCAGAAGTGGAGGTGGGGTTGAGGAGGATTCCTCCTGCAGTATGAATGGCTAAGTAGCGGGGAGGGGGGTTAAAAAGGCAGGGGGAGGGGACAGGGCACTTTCTAGGCATATTTTGGAGACTAGAATTGCTCACTCCAGGTTGGGAAATTCCCGGAGATTCTATGGTAAAGTCTGAGGAGGGCAGAGTTTGGGATGGAGAGAGGCCTCAGCTGGATATAATGCCACAGACTGCACCTGTTTTCTCCAGGGGGACAGATCTCTGTTGTCTGGGGCTCAATTGTAATTCTGAGAGATCTCCAGGTCCCACCTGGAGGCTGGCAACCCTAAGCCTAGCAGCATCCTCTGGGTGACTTGATACCACCTGACTTGCATGATACAACTAGGCCTGGCTGCTTGTTATTGTTCAACAGCAGCCACCCTATGAAAGTCAGGCTGTGGTCACCCGGCAAGTTTATCCCAGTTTGTTCCCACTATAGTTTGATCAGGAATATATATATATATATATATATATATATATATATATATATATATATATATATATATATATATACAATATATATATATACAATATATATATATATATATATATATTGTTGGGACAACCACACATTCCTCCCTGAACTACAAGCATTGTGCGATGAGGCTCTGGGCACCAGCTAGATAGCCGCGCCGCCGCTTGGGTTTTTACAAGGGTTTCTTAAAAATTTGCTTTGTGCATGTGCACACTGCCAAATCACTGCCCCCACCTGGACTTACCCTACTACCTTGATTTACAGCCCTCCCCTCATGCACAAACAGCAAATAAAATGAACCAGTGACATACTACCAAGCGTTGGAGTCTATATGTGCGCTTGAACGTTTAAACACTGAATTTATTCAGTGCAGAATTGCTCATGCGCACAAAGGCAGAAGCGGGGGGGGGGGGGGGAACCTCACTGCGCAAAGGACAGTCAGATGACCTAATCGCAATCTTTGTGAGAGATGGATGTCCAGATCGGCAAAATCGCGGATTCAAAGCGCAAATTCTCGAAAAGTACTAAGTTTTCCCAGTGTCAGAAAACTCACTAGAGAACTGGGAGGATTGCATGAGCGAGCCCATTTTGGTGCGGGAGGCGGGTATGGCCATCTGATCAGCAGTTTTAAATGCGAGAGGGAACAGCAGTGAAACCCGATCAAAATGACCGTGTGACCACATCCTCAGTGCAGTATAATGGTTAGAGCTGGGTTTATTTTATTTATTTATTTGTCCAATTTATAGGCCACTCTCCCTGCTATTGCAGGCCCAGAGCGGCTTACAGACTTGGCAAGCCAAGATTCATAAATACAATAACAATTAAAACAATTTAAAACCTTAAAAACATTCATGATT
Source organism: Lepidodactylus listeri (assembly GCA_029233225.1). Taxonomy (NCBI): domain Eukaryota; kingdom Metazoa; phylum Chordata; class Lepidosauria; order Squamata; family Gekkonidae; genus Lepidodactylus; species Lepidodactylus listeri. The sequence continues at coordinate 104,282,899 of JARCFY010000008.1, forward strand.
TACAGTAATAATTTAAAAATTTAAATAAAATGCTCAGTATAACAAATGGCGTACTGTATACCCCCAATGTTTTCAGGCCCCAGTGTCCATAGCACTGGAGCCGGATGGTAGTTTCTGGCTGCTCCTTGATGGTCATAGAATGGAGGGGGAGAAGAAGAGGTGGCGGCCCCTATTCATAAACCTGGTGGAAGAACTCCATCTTACAGGCCCTGCAGAACTGCATCAGGTCCCACAGGGCCCTGATCTCTTCCGGGAGCTCATTCCACCAGTAAGGGGTCACCACCGAAAAGGCTCTCCCCCTAGTGGCAGTGAGCCTGGCTTCTCTGGGGCCTGGTATAACCAGGCGGTGTTGGGCCCCAGACCGTAGTGTTCTCTGGGGTATATACGGGGAAAGGCGGTCTCTCCCGTAAGTCAGACCCAGGCCATTTAGGGCTTTAAAGGCTAGCAACTTGAAATTTAAATCCCCATCTTGCTGTGGAAACTCACACAGTGATTTTGGACCAGTCACATACTGTCAGCCTAACATACCTCATAGGGTTGTTGCATGGATAAAAAGTAGCAGAGAATAATGTCAACTGTTTTAGTCCCCACTGTGGAGAAACACCATAGTTTTCCTCAGTAGAAGCTGCAGGGTGAAAGGAGGCAGAAAGCTGAAGACAAAGGGGCCGATAAAGGTAGGTTGACTATTGGGTGGGAAGGAGATGGGGAGACCAACTCCAGGCTGGAAAATTCTTGAATATCTGAGGGGTGGAGCCTGGGGATGGTGGGAAGGGATTTCAGACAGATAGACTCCACCAAAGCAGTTATTCCCTCCAGGTGAACAAATGTTGCCAACCTCCAGGTGAGGGCTGGAGAGCTCCTGGAATTACAATATCATCTCCAGATGACAGAGATCAGTTCCCCCAGTACCTTATTCTTTGGTATCAGATGGAGTTCACCTTCAGCTAGGGAAAAATCTGATAAGTCTGTTGCCTTTTTAGGTCATTATTACCAGCGGGGAGCCTGAGACTGTATGTAGCATATTCCCTGTATTCCCTGCAGGTATGACAACCTTTTTGCCTGTCCCTTGGGCAGCTGGGCTCTGTTCTGCAGAAATGCATACTTTATTTTTGTCACGAAACAATGTCTCTGATAATCCACCAGGAGTATAGGAGTCAGCTATTCAACTGAAATGCACTAATACTGCAAAGTAAGATTACTTCCATTCATTTCATTTCTCCAGAGATGTACACGTTTCACCTTGCCTGAATAATAAGATGCTGCCCCAAACTGCAAGACACTTTTGAAAGAATGCACAGAAGACAAGTTTTTTCCCCAGACTAGCACGCCAGAACTTCTTCTCCAGTACTGTGCATGCGTATGATTGTTATTCCACAAACAGCCACGCTCACACAGAATCCTGAGCCTCCCATACCTCCTACAATGTCCCAACATACAGTCTTTAGGGCAAACAGACCAGTTTCTGAACCATTCCCTTTCTGACAGTCACAGGACTAGTCATGGTTCCCTCATATCAATTATCTTCCGCTGAAGACTACAAGCCCTTTTTGTTAGGAATAGGATTGGGGGGGGGGGGCATGGTGGCTGAGCTTCCGACTGGCTGCATCCCTCCCACATTCCTACCATTCCCACTGAGGATTATCAAAATTGCTCTCAAAAAATAAAACTAACTCAGAAACAAACATTAATGCCGGTTATGGGAAGGACTAGGGGGAAGTAGAGGAGCAAAAAACCCCTACAGACCCCCTAGGAATACTAATACGGACTCAGAAGACTCGGAAGGTTTAGAGACAGACGCTTTTGCTGGAGGATATGGCAGTGGGACCTAGCAACTCTGATCCAAGTTATTAGACTTCGATCCTGCATTCTTGGACTGAGATAAAAGACGAGCTTAAAAATGAACTAAAGACCTTGAGCAGGGATGTCGGACAATTGAAAAAAGAATTCGGCCAGCTCAAACAAACAATAGACTCGATAAATAAGAAACTTGATGAACTTACCTCAATAGTGAAAACAATGGTAAATCACCTCCAGCCAGCTGGAGAAGCCCGGCAGAGCACCCCCCCCCCCTTCCTAGCTCGCTTGTCAAGGCAAGCGAGCTAGAAAGGGTGCAGGGGGGCGGCGGTGAGGGGAAGCATTTAAATGCTTCCTCAGGGGTTCTCTGGCTCACCCGCTGCAGCGAGCCAGCTGGAGAAGCCCGGCAAAGCGCCCCCCGCCCTTCCTAGCTCGCTTGCCGAAGCAAGCGAGCTAGAAAGGGTGCAGGGGGTGGCAGCAAGGAGAGGCATTTAAATGCTTCCTCGGGGGTTCTCCAGCTCACCCGCTGCAGTGGGCCAGCTGGAGAAGCCTGGCAGAGCGCCCCCCCCTTCCTAGCTCACTGGGAGCAGGGGGCAGGGCTTGGTCCTGTGCCCACCCCCGGGCTCCTCACTCTCAGAGCGCAGCTCCGGTGCGCTTCGGCCCTAACCGACCCCTGTCTATCTGTGCTCAGCCTTTTCTCTCCAGGCCAAACATACCCATACCCATATCCTTCAACCTTAAAAGTTGTTTCCCGAGTCCCTAAGAATTTTCAATCCCCTGAAACTGTTTCATCTAGCTCAGAGTAGGGTAAAAGTATTCTCTCTCATGACTTGGATACTATGCTATTAATGCATGCTAAAACCACACACGCCTTTTTTTTTTTTTGTAGCCATCTCAAGGCTTTGCTTGTTCCTCTCCTTCCTCTCATTGAAGCTCATGCAGCCTTTTCCTCTCTGGGACCATATAAACTATTCTGCAAGGTCCTCTTTGCACTCGGATAGCTACCACTATCCAAAATAAAATTTTGAATCCGACTGAGATGAGACCAGTTTCTAGCCCTGATTAGAGATGGGCACAAACTGGAAAAATGCAGTATGTGTCGGCTCATGGTTTGTGACTGAACCACGAACCAAACCTGGAAGTTTGTTCATGAACTGAACCAGTTTGTGGTCCTGCAAACCCTGTTGAAAGGGACCGCAGTCCCTTTAAATGGGGCTTGCAGAAAGGCCGGATGGAAGTATCCTGCTCCCTACCGCTCAGATGTTTCGGGCTGTCTTCTTGTGCAGACCCTTTAAACTTTAAAGGGAGTGCACAAAAAAGCCCAAAAAACAGCTGAGCACTGGGAGCCACTTCCCACCACTCAGCTGGTTTTGCTGCTTTCATGGGGAACAGAAACCAGGGATTTAAAGGGAGTTAGAATCCCTTTAAAGCCCTGCTTTCTGCTCTCTCCATGAACTACAATGAACTGATTTAACAGTTTGTGGAAGTTTGTGACGGTAGACCCGTCACCTACTTTGGTTTGCGAACCACAAACAGGACAAAAATTGTGATGGATGTTGCTTTATGGTTCAGTTCATGCCCATCCCTAGCCCTGATTTCAGCCTCTAGTCGAAAAGCTAACACAGGTATGCAGTAACTATAGCTACATTTGGGAAGATGCGATGGTTCTTCCCAGTTAGTGCTCACCAGGGAACATGGGGGAAAGAAAGACACTGTTATTTGGTAGACAGACATCATATTGTCTGAACCAGAACAAATTCTGGAAAAGCCAAACTAGTTTCACTGTGTTCTGGGCTATAATCACAGTTTCTATTACCATGGGAAATAATCATCCTTTCTTGCAGTTGGGAAATGATATGAAGGTTCTTCCCTTCCTTTGAACAACCATAATATTCTACATTTCAAGGAAAGAGTTGTGTGGGCTCAGCCTATTTTAAGCCATTTTGCTTCCCACATTTTATAGCTAAGAACTGTTTGCAGCAGGATACATGACTCACCAGAATGCTAATCTAATTCGGTGTAGACGTTTTTGTATTTCTTCAGCAATGTTTCCCATTATTATGAGAACACAGTAAGGCTGCCAGATCCATGTGAAAGCACTTTTTGGACACTAGGAACGGCATAGTGTAACAATGCATTCAAATTAAAACACAAGACCCTACAATTATTGGGGATTACATCAGTGGACCCTTACATCTGCCTGGAGCCATAATGAGTCCAGTGAGACTCATATACATTGAGATCATTACAGACTTAGTCCTTAATTTGCTCTGGATCTAATTACACAGATTAATTACCAAGACTACCAGGAATAGTTAATGCCATGGCTTCCTCATCTCAGCTTCCATATGTTACCCTCTGTACCGTGCCTTCAACCATTAATCCTGAAAAACCACGCACATATCAAATTGCATTACTTTCAGGATAAAGTTTGTGGAATTGCAATGAGAAAGTTCCAGAATTAATGCCTTATTAATACTATGCCAAATAAGAGCAGGAAACACCAAGCTAAATAAAAGATAGGTTATATTTTGTGCATTCGTTTAGGCAATGAAAGGCAATTCTGATCATTGCAATAGCTGTATAGCAGGGGGGGCCAACCTTGCTTAACGTAAGAGCCACATAGAATAAACGTCAGATGTCTGAGAGCCGCAAGACAGGAACAAATATCACACACACGTTTTTATTTTTTTTAAATATGCAAATTTGCTTTTTATTAACGTTAAATGGGACTGCCAAAAATAAAAACAAACGAGGAAAACCGGTTATTGATAATGATATTACTTGTTTGCTAATGATATTGAGAGAGAGAGAGAGAAAGAGAGAGATGGAAAGAAAGAATTAAAGAAGTGGAAAGAAAGAGAGAGAGAGAAACTAGGAAAGCAAATAGATGGGAGGGAGGAGGGAAGGAAGGAAGGGAGAAAGAGAGAAAAAGCATGCCTCCCCTTTGCTTCCCCAGCCGCCCTGCCAGGAGCCGCACAATATGTGTGAAAGAGCCGCATGTGGCTCCCGAGCCACAGGTTGGCCACCCCTGCTGTATAGATTGACCCAAAAAGCTGGCAAACAACCACAACAAATGTATTGTGCATCTCATGCCACCTATGTTGGTGCATCGGCAGGGCACTGCCCACTCTCTTTGCCCAGTTGCTCAGCCACTGCAGACTGAAATTTGAATTTTCATCTTGGAATGCTGTGACTGTTGGTTATCATTGAGGAATTTTATTATTGACTTAAGTTTTATACATTGTTTTATGCCATGTTGTAACTGCCTCGAGCCATGTATCCCAGGGGAGGGGAGGATATAAATAAAATAATAATTAAAAAAATTATATAGTGCATTTCTGTCCCATTGTTCCTCCAGAGAAGCAACCGTGTGAAGTGTGTTAGGCTGAAAGAAAATGACTGGCTCAAAAGTACCCTGCAAGTTTCATGGCAAGCAGGTACTTGAACAGTCTACATTTGTGCAGTATAGGGCTGCAAAGTCAGCCCGGGGGGTGGGGGATCCCCTGCTATCGGGGTTCCCAATCCACCGGCCGGCATTCGGCCGGCGGGGGGAACCCTGCCCCTGAAGTTGTCCAGCCTGGACGACTCCCCCAGCGTAATGACGTCACCTGGAAGTGACGTCACCGGGCGGCTCCCGGGCGAAGAAGGACTCCCCCCCGCCAGTAGGTGAGTACGACTTGGCAGCCCTAGTGCAGTACGCTGTTTGTAGAAAGACCCCCATGCAGCGAATTGGTGTCCGTTAAGTGTCAGTAACGAACATACATCTTTGTTTCAGCTCTACTTTGGCTAGCAAACGACTATCCTACCTTGTGTGCTTTGCACAGAGCTTTCAAGTCTAAGGCTGAATCTGCCTCTGCTGTATAAAGCAGTCTCGGTCTGTCATGACATCGTTCTACATTGTTCCCCTTTCCCTGTTTTTTAGCAGCACACATGCTGTATATTGTATTTTTGTATTGGAAATTTTGTATTGTTTTATTATGTTTTATATTTGTTTGTACGCCGCCTTGAGCCAGTTTGTCCAGCAAGACAGGATATAAATGGAAACAAACAAACAAACCTAAAGTCTCCCTGGTCCAAGTCTAACATTCTAGCCACTACACCACACTCTATAGGTCTCTGAATGGCACACATACAAGCTAGCATAACCTGGTGGCTATGTTTGAGACTGAGATGTGAAGCCGAGAATGGCTAGTTCAAATCCCACTTCCGCTGAAATCTCACAGGGTTGCCTTGAGAAAGCCTGGGTCACCTATCAGTAATACAGAGAATCTTGTTTTCAAATCAGTAAACAGCTGTCTACATATCCTTGCTTTCACCCCACAGCATATGTATTACCCACTTTTTATTAGGTCTGAGATGAGCGCTGCCAAAGATGCTTCCTCTTTTCAGAGATTTTGGAACTCCTTGCTAAAATGTCTACCATAATGCTTCACACTTCTGTTAGTGATACAACCATATACTTAATTCTGATAGTTTTGTAGCAGTGAAGGTGCCATGGTATAGCCCAAACCCTGAAGATCTCAGACCCTAAGAAGGGGTGGTACTTGGATGGGAGACCGCTAAAGAAGGCTCTGCAGAGGAAGGCTACAACAAATTCCACTTGCCTTAACAGCCCCTTGCTAGGGTTGCTATAAGTCAGTTGTGATTTGATGGCATATACATACATACATACATACATACATACATAACTTTGTAACATTATCCTTTTTTGCTGTTTGTTCCCTTATTGGGTGGGATTCTCCATGGCCCCTACCTGGTAGAATGAGCTCCCATTAGAAATCAGGGCCCTGTGGGATCTATTACAGTTCTGCAGGGCCTGTAAGACAGAGCTCTTCCACCAGGCCTTTGGTTGAGGCAGTGCGCACTCACCTGCCATTGGCCTCCCCTCCAGTGACCCCAGTTCCGAATGGCCACCTGGGAACAAACTGCTTCTTGTCGAAATCTGTTGAGCCACTGGTTTTTTACTGACAACTGCTTTTAGATAGGTATTTAGTAGGGCTGCCAAGTCAGCCCGGGGGGCGGGGGATCCCCCGCTAAAGGGGTTCCCGATCCGCCGGCCAGCATTCGGCCGGCGGGGGGAACCCCACCCCCAAAGTCGTCCAGCGAGGACGATGTCATGACGTCACCGGAAGTGATGTCGGCACGTTGGGGGCGTTGCCAGAGCGACACTTCCGGTGTCACTTCCGGTGACGCTGCCGGGCGCACGCGCAAAGCGCACATGCCAGAAGAAACTCCCGGCCACAGGAGGACTCCCCCCCCCCGCCGGTGAGTCCATAAGACTTGGCAACCCTAGTATTTAGATATATTTTAGCTGATGATTTGTTGTACTGCGAGTTTTATGATAGAACCCGCCCTGAGCCCACTTGTGGGGAGGGCAAGATGCAAATACAAATAGAGAAATAGATAAATAAATAAATGTTTCCAAATCAAACAAAAAGTCCTTTGAATTTCGAGTGTACAGAAAGAAGACAAAATGAATCAAAATGTATAAATGTTTATGTAGTTTAAAACGAACAAACAAAAGAAGTCTTCCTTTGAAGACCAAAACAGAAGGTTCTGGCACTGCACTGGTAACAGACTATGTTACAAGTAATTACACACATCACCATAGCCTTGACACTCTAAACACTCATCAGTGCCAGTTGTTCACTTGTAGTCTCGACGTACATAAATCTTGAGATTGCTTCTACATGCAGTGGCAGCCAGTTTTTGGCAAACACAGATGCTCTGTTTGGGGGCTTAAACATTGCTGCAAGATGTGGAATTAAATTGAGAGCACATTCAGTGTATGTTAACAACACTAAAATACAGAGTGAGATGAAGAAACACACATTTCTCTGCAACAGACTCAACATTCAGCAATATCTGTCCAAGTAAGGATAATGGGTGAGTATATGACGATAATACTTGTGTACCACCAAGTTGCCGCTGCATTGCCTCTCTCAGACACACAGACTCAGCCAGGGCAGCGAAAGCAAAAGTGTGCTCCAGAGGGCGCACTCTGGTCCGCTCTCATCCGCGCTCTTGCCTTCCCTGGTTTGCCTTCTCGCTTCCCTTTGGCATGGCAAGAGCGCTCACTTGCAGCTGGCTTGCCCCCGAAAAAAGAGGCCGTGTCCTGCAGCCGGGAGTCATTCCTTTTTTAAAAAACAAGCACATGAGTCTAGCACTAGACCTATACAGTTTCTAAAAAGAGAGAAGGCAGCACAGAGCTGCACCTGCAGAGAGCCATCGGCTCCCCACATGCAGAGCAAGCTCGGCTAGGCAGCCCTCTCCTGCCACCCTGTTTAAATCAGGTGTCACGAGAGGGTGGCCCAGCCAGGCTCGCTATGCCAGTGAGGACCCAATGGGTCCCGGCAGGCGCAGCTCCGTGTTGCCTTCTCCAGCCAGCATGTTTAAACCGGGCGGCAAGAGAGGGCAGCCCCGCCAGAAAACAAAACTTGCACATGCCAGTCCTTCCCCCCCCCCCAATGAGGTTCCATTTTAATGTTAGGTGGAGTGGGAGGAATGGCCTCAATGTGAGTGGTGGAAGAGTGGCCTCGGAGGGGAGGGAGAAATGCGGGGAAGTAAGATCCCTGGGAATGTTTCTGCTTTGAATTGCCTTCACCTTGGAAGAGAAGCGATGGGAAACACTGCTACAAAATCACTTTCAGAAAAGCCAGGGATAGAGCGAACGGAAAGCGAGCTAAGAGCTGAAGGGATGAAAATCGATGCAGGATGAAAAAGATAACCCAAGTTGAAAGCAGCAGGTGGGGAATGCAGAACAAAAAAGAAAATGTGACAGAGATGCGCACAGAAAGTGAGGGAAACCACTGGTGCATAAAAGCCCCCCCCCCCCCCGCCCAAAAAAAAGCTGGACTGAGGTATCAGGTTTGACTGTGCATATCAGATAAGCATATTTTCCTGAATAATATTTTCAGACGACCACATGCTCAAAATCAAATAATAATACTATTCAGAGTTCACATCGGCATGAAGTGGAGATGCTAAGTGAAGTCAAATAATCAGGACGTAATCAGATCAGATACTCCTACGGGATAGTAGAAATTACACCAAATCTGCACTCATAAATTTTGCATTCAAGCGAAAAGTTGTTCAAGATGCATTTTTAATATATAAGAGCATTTTTAAAAAAACAAGGGGTCAACCAATTACGCTGCTATAAAAAAACCCTCTAAAAGGATTTCAGACTTCGCGGTGGCAATTACTCATCAACTATGAATAGAACCGTAATTATCATGAAGACCAACTAGCAGAGTGTGTAGGTGGGCAAACATGGCAGCCTCGAGCAGGCTGGATCGTGCACACTAAGCTTTGATTTGAGCTGATTCATAATATGTTAACATAACTACATTTCAGGCATATTCTTTTATATGAAAAGCAGCATTAATCCCTTAACAGGGCTGAGTACTCAGTTTCTCTTGGATGATTAAACTCACGTTCAGATTTGCCCTGTGAAAGGGGGAGGGGGGGGTCTGTATTAGAGATCTATGAAAATCAAATTAAAAGACCTTCTGAATCTCACAGCTGCTGCCTCCAAATGATAAAGAAACGAATCAAAGGTCTTAAGAGGAGACAGCATTCTTTCTTCCGGAAGAAACACCTGGTTCAACTCTACAAACTTCCCGGATAGAGGAACCCTGCATATGCTGTTTTCAAGAGGAAGAGCAGCGTACAGGCATTACTGTTAATTAATTAATAAGACAATAAAAAAGGAACATGGAGGCAAAAAGAAACTGCTCTCCCCCATACCTGCCTCTAGAAGAAAGGTGAGACTTGTACTAAACAGACACAAATCAGCGACTGCTTGCCACTCCACTGACCTCAAAGAAACTTGAAGTCCTCCATAGCCAGCATAACATATGCTGAACAGTTAATGAATATGCATCTTTAATAAATGAAAGAAGAAGATGGAATAATTCTACAGATGGCTTTTGTATTCTCCCTTTTCTTCAAGGGGTTTAGCATGGTATTCATGGGTTTATCCGTGTTATACTTGGAACCAGCACAAGAGACACATGTCGAAGCTCAGCCCAGTCCCGTTTTGCTTCAGTGCAAACTAGAAACTGGAACCACCTTCTGCATGCAAACCTAACATGCTGACACAGACCAGTACGGGTAGCCACTGTAGAACTACATACACCCTATGCTGGACAGTGACACTTCTCTTATACAGGCACTGGGGAGCTGATCTTTTCTTGCTTTTCTTGCTTAAAGACAGCCTAACCTAAAACAACTTATCATCCTCAGTGACAAACTACTTAACACTAAGATGGATTCCGGTACCAAGGCCTGCAACAAACCAAGATACCAACTTTGCTCACATATAGCTCCTAGCAGCACCATTACTAGACCCAGCAACATCAGCCATACCATCCATACTCCTGCTCATCCTCTAATGTGATTTATGCCATCAATTGTCTGCAATGCCCTTCCCACCCTCTACATTGGGCAAACAGGCTAGTCCCTATAGCAAAGAATAAATGCACATGCATTTTACGTTAGAAACCATAACATTCAAAAAAACAATGGGGGAACATTTAAACCTTTCAGGACATTCAGCTGCTGACCTAAGAGTAGCCGTTCTCTTACAAAGGAATTTCAAAGGGAGATTAGAGAGACTCCTGAATTGAAACTGATAAAGAAGCTCAAGACAATGCATACTCCTGGACTGAATCAAGACCTAGGTTTCCTGCCTCATTACCAATGCTGATTTCTCCATGCTGACTATCCCTCTGCATATCACACCCAATCCAATCGAGCCTGCTACTGTCATTTGGCATCCGGAATCACTCCACTCTCCAAGATATAAGGACAGATGGACTCACATTCTAGATGTATCTGAAGAAGGGTACAGTGACTAGGGGTGTGCATTTGGCTATATGTGAGCCCTAAAAATGCCAAAAAAACCCTTATCCGTATTTTTTGGCAATTCTTTCAGCTGGATATAGATCTCGGTATTTTTTCAGCTATCTGAAATGGCCAAGCCTGAAAAATCCCGCAAATATTCTTTTTCGGGATCGCTGGATAGCCGAAGTTAAATGGCGTCCCTTTAAATGCCTTCTAGGTGAACTTGCCACTTGGAGAAGGTGTTTAAAGGGAGTGCAAGCCCCTTAAACACCTTCGGAGTTCACTCATGGCTTGGAGAAGGCATTTAAAGGGACCAAGATCCCTTTAACACCTTTTTCCCCTCCACTGAATCCAATGGAGGATGGGGCACCTTCTTTGGGGGCCCATAGAATTGGACTCCCCAGTCCAATCTTTTTCTAACTTGGGTGCTGTTGTTGTTGTTTATGCTGCAAACTTGGTGCCTCTACCACAAAAAACTGCACCCTCATAGGCCCAGATACCTTCTGATAGATTCCTCATTATACCCTATGGGGACCACTGCCTATAATGGTCCCTATAAGTATAACAGAGCCAGAAAAAAATGGGATTTCCAAAAAAAATTGGGAAAATCAGAAAATACCAATATTTGGGGGGTTCGATATACCCAAACCTGAAAAATACTGTGTGTTTTTTTTGTGCACCCCTAGCAGTGAGTCACAAATTTTGCCACAAATTTTGTTAGCCTTTAAGATGCTTCTGGACTCTAGCTCTTTTTTACTGACACAGGGCATTTTGACACAAAGCTAGGTGTAAGAGTCCTACAGAGCCAGTCACAACAAGCGTCCTTAAAGAAGGTTGATCTTTATTGAGAAAAGTCTGCTGTAGTCATCTACACGTTCTGAGTCAGTAACATTTAGAAGGATCCCCGGGAAGGGAATTATACAGAATTCAAATAGGGTCCCTCAGTGGAATGCAACCAATCACATAAATCAGTAAAAAGGCGCCCAATATACTGGCTAAAGGTTCTCATAAGAAAAAGTGGAAAGATACATATATAGACACTAACAAGCTGCCAAGGTGAGTGCTAGGTGGCAAGCAATAAGCGAGCGGGGAGGGAAATGAAAGTGAACATTCCAAGAATCCTGCGTTGCAGGACAACCCATGCCACCTCCCGGGTAGGAGATGGCAGCATTAGCTGACACTAGTATGGTATAGCAGACAGAGCGTCAGGCTAGGATCTGAGAGACCCAGGGTCGAATCCTCACTTTACCATGGAAGGTCACTGGGTCAGCCTGGACCACTCACAGTCTAACCTACCTTGTCACAGGATGGTGGTTATGAAAAAACAGAGGAAGGAGGGAGAATGATGTTTTAAGGCACTTTAGGTCTCCATTGGGGGGGGGGGAGGATATAAATAAATGCAAAATAAGCACATGCATGCATGCTGCCGAACCTCGTGGCCCAACGTTACGTACATTCCCCTAATAATGGACCCAGCAGGCTGCAAGGCAAGACAACAACACCTATGCTAGGGATTATGGGATCTGCATGGACAAAAGCCATGTGGTACAAAAACTGAACTAAGAAAGAGAGTTCAGCAAGATTAGTGGGGTAGGAGTCTCCCAGGTTTTTCATTTGATTGTTTATCAAGCCCTAGCTGATGAGTTACACTTGTCTCCGTCGAAAACCGCACTAAAAGGCCAAGCATAAGCCACTCAACTCGACATGGACGCCATCTCCTATTTTGCCCAGTTTGCATCAACTGGAATCTCAATGCTTTGTTTTGCTTCTTTTTTTTTTTTAAAGAAAAAAGTATTTCACTGCTGTTTTAAAACATAAGGACACTTTCAGGGAAAGTGATAACGCTTTCAAACAAAGGCAAAAATCAGCAAAAATCTCAGTCCCGTTACTGCCAACTTCAGTTTAGGAGGGTAGCTCAGCTGTGTCGTGGTGGTTCCACGTTTGCATCTGTATTAATTCAAAGGAATCCCAAGGCTACCAATTGATGGAAAGTGCTTTCAACCAATCAGCTGCCTCGTCACCCCATGATTAAATATATTTGCATATTGCCAACACCTCAGTATTGACAGTTTTTTTATTTATGGAAGGAAATGAGAACACTTGCAATTTAACCAATGAAAGCTACCACACGGTTTTCAGAGGAGAGGCCTTTTCCTACCTCCATCCCTCCTACACATCCAAAGGACCATTTTTTAACAACCTGTATATTCAATCATGTTTCCAGTGAACAATCGGAAGCCCTGCTGGGCAAAAGCACCATCTGACCCTGCCCACTTTTAAAAAAACAATTCTTGGGCCTGAGATAAGATGTTGGTGGGCACCACGGCATCCACAGGCACCTTGCTGGGGACCCATAAACTAAAGTTTTGGTTGATTGACAGTGCAGTCCTAAACAGAGTTACACCCTTATAGGTCCATTGAAGTCAGTGGGCTTAGAATGGTATAACTCTGTTTAAATTTGCACTGTAATCCACCGAATAAACTGATTTCAGCTTGCAGCCCTTCTTGATACACATCTATCAATACCCATATTATGTTCCGCAGTAAGTTAAACGCAACAACACACACAATGGATGGAGTAGTGTCAGATCCAGATGCAAAATTAAGAAAAATAAATTCTGCTCGGCTCTCTGCACCTCAGTCGCATCACAGAACAGTCATTTCCACACCATTCTAAATACATCTAGGCAGTCAGGAGATGCATCATTTAAACCACGTGTGGAAAGAGAAGAACTCAGCTTGGCATGACACAACCGCTGTCTTTGTCCGATCTGCAAGCCCCCCACTTTAATGGCTTTTCATAAATATTTCAGTCTTTAATTATCCTCGGAAGCCTTGACCTGGAGAAGAAAAAAGAGGGGGAAGGGGATAGGAGAGCCAAGCAGCTTCCAACTGCCCTCCCAGCAGCTGAGCTCTTTTCACTAAGCTCTTTCCTCCTCAGCACAAGATGCACCTGCTTCCAAAGCTGTGAAGTGCTTTTCTAATAAATTAGACAGGATTACAGGCAGGGCTGGAGATGCAGAGAATTAATTCGGATGGAGCATCGTTTCCAACTACAGAATGCCTGTTTACAACACGCGTGCATTTCACCACCAAGCTCAGTGAACCACAGTCCCTATGAGCCGGAATAAATCTGAATCCACCCCTCTTGATAAGATAAGCAATAGGTAGAAAAAGAGAGAAAATCTGCCAGATGACATCTTTTTATCTCATCTTCCCTCTTCCTTTCTTCTTCTCCAATCAACTGCTGGTGTAGATTTCTAGCAACATCATTATTAGCTAGATTCATTCCATGGTATACCAGAAGACTCGAATTAAATATCTAAAGGTTAAGAAAACACAAACATACATACTAAATAATATTGTTGGTCAATTTTTGCATACTTGTTTATATCTGTTAATTTTTAAATTGGCTAACAATTTTAAAAGTAATTTATTTGTTTTTAATTAAGTACCCCTCCCCCCATATTATTATACTAGATGACTATTCTAGAATACAACTGCAGAGCATCACTTGTAGCTCTCCCAGCTCTGAGAGGTCACAGAATGTTCTGAAAAGACAATATTTCATCTTTACATTTCCATTTACTGCAATCATACTATTTCATACCAATAAAGAAAAAATGTGCAGTGAGAACAATATTCACAGAAAAGATACTTGGCACTCACAAGTGCTTTATGCAGTGCTATAAAGTTGTGGGTTTCAAACACCCTTCCTTTGGGAAAATCTTTCCACAGTACCCCTTTTCAATGGCTCCCTTGACCATCTATCACATAAACCAGGGGTGGGCAATTGTTTTGGCTTGGGGGCCACTTTGTGGGAGCGGAGGTTAGCGGAGGGCCGCACCTTTTAAAATGATTAAAATCATTACTTAACTTTGCATTTCAGAAAAGGTATACATTGCACCATAAAAATCAATAAATATAAATTAAACAAAATAGTGGTAGTTTTATTCAATTTATTTATTGTGCTAATTTCATATCATCTATAGCTGCAAGCACATTTAATTTTAGAATCCGTTTAATGAGACAAATGTACCCTATCACACTTTTCTACAATTTTTTTGAAATCAGGAGTGCGATTGCTTGTTGAGATTCTCATCACAGCCTGCAAGTTAATGTCTGTCAAAGAGCATCTATATTTACTCTTGTTGATCTTCATGTCTTGGCGGGCCGCAAAAAACTCTGTCCGCGGGCCGCCATTTGCCCACCCCTGACCATACTCTAATTTGGATCCAGACTAAATTGGCAATTTCCACCCATTCCCCATTCCTATTGCAGACCCCCATCATGTCACCCCCCCCCCGGGTTTCCCCCAGAACAACAACAGTGGAGATCAGTGGGTTGCAGTGGGATGGGAAGGGCAGGAAACCTACATTCCGCCATTGGAAAAAAATTAGTCTGGGTTGGATCCAATTTATGGCATCTCATTCTGGAGCATGTCCTAGGGTTCCACTGAACCTCTGTGAATGAATTGTTACCTCACCTGAATTGAGCGTGCTCTACAGAAGGCACCTAAAACTCCCCCACCGTTTTAAGCTTAACAAGGAAAAGAATCAGGCTCAAATAAGCAAGACTCTGGGAAATCTGTGCTGAGATCTGTACGTTTTTCTTGCTAAACAGGAGCCAGTCTGATTCAGATCAGGACCAGCCTCTTAGAACTTCTGTTTGCCCCTCTGGTGACAGGTTGCCACTGATTTGCAGGTTACACAAATGCATCAATGAAGGGGGAAGAATTATTCACATGAGAGCGCTGGAATGGGAACTGCAGAAGGAATATCTAGCTAGCTGAACATCTCAGCTGTGCTTTTCTTTCCCTCCTGTTACCATGTACCTAAAAACTTGGTTATGGCCAGAGGCATGAGCCCTTGGGCGCAAACTGAGGGGCAAGGGCCAAAGCGTTCTTAGCCCTATGGCTCTGACCTTTTTGCTTGCACTGCCTCTAAATGAATCAGTTATGGAATCCTAGACCAGCCCAAGGCATAGTTTGTCATTTCATTTTGTGTTGGGTTATTATATTTTTGTTGCTATGGTGGTTTTTGCTGTAGTGAGCTGTTTTGGGTGCCGGGGGGGGGGGGGGTGCGGTGGGTGGGAAGCTTAATATAAATGTTTAAATAAATAAAAGTTAAGCTCGCCCTCCTATCTACCCAAATTCCTATCCTAAATTGCAGCCTCCTGGCACTCCTGTTCACTAAGGGGAAACATGCAACAGATTTGATAGCAGATCCTCCATTATCTTGCCTGATTTGGCTTTCAGTTGTAGCAGACAAGCTTATCTTTCAGGCACTCTGATTTCAGATCAACTAATGGAGGACCATATCCCAGTTCATGAGAAACAAAGGAATAAATATTAGGTGGCTCAGTGGTAAAGATGCAGAACTGCAGACCAGAAGATCGGTAGTTCAGCAGTTCAAGACCCCAGGGCTGTGTGACAGAGTGAGCTCCCATCTCTGGCCCCAGCTCCTACCAACCTAGCAGTTCAAAAGCAAGAAACTGCAAATAGATAAATAGGTACCGCTTCGGTGGGAAGGTAACCGCCACGTGACCACAAAAACATCTTCGGACAGCACTGGCTCTTCGGCTTGTAAACGGAGATGAGCACCGCCCCCTAGAGTCATATTTGACCGGCTTTCGAGCAAGGGAAACCTGTACCTTTACTACTAATGTCTTAATACAGGCCAATATGTTGTTTTAAAGACCCCATCCAAGTCAGTTTTACTCAAACATTATGAAGTGTAATCCACTTCTAACCTTGGGTTAATTTTTTAATACCCATAACTGCAGTGCCTTCGACTAATCTACTATGCTAAGTACATGTCCAGGAGGTACACCCATCTCCTCCCTTATTGCTGTTGTCTGGAAGTTAACTAAACCCCTGGGACTAGGGGTCCGTTGGAGCAGGAGCGCACAGGAGCGCAGCTTCGGGAGTGAGGACCCCAGGGGGCGGGCACATGACCAAGCCCCATCCCCTCCTCAGCTTCCCTGAGCAGTGCAGAGGTGCAGCGCCCCGGGGAAAGCCCTGCTAGGGTCTTTATTGTTTTTAATGTTTTGTTTTAATATTGATAATTTTATCATTGTTCCTTTTATGACTGTGTGCTGCTTTTCCAGAGACTTGCTCAAGGTGGCATATAAATTTTCTAAGTATACCATTTTTTATCTGGGCACATAGCACATAAGTACTGGAGAAATCTCACCAATCCTTCAGCAGCTTCCACCCCATCAGTTTGGTGTAGTGGTCAGGAGTTGGACTCTAATCTGGGAGAACCGGGTTTGATTCCCCACTCCTCCACATGCAGCTGCTGGTGTGACCTTGGGCCAGTCACAAGTTCTCTCAGAGCTGTTCTCTCATGAGCAGTTCTCAAAAGACCTCTCTCAGCCCCACCTACCTCACAGGGTGTCTTGTTGTAGGGAAGGGGAAGGGATGGGTGGTGCACACGTCCTGGGTATCTCAAGTCTACTTGAAACCTGGTGGTTTCAAGGGAGCAGGAAGAGAATGAGGGTGTGTTCTTTACGCTTATTTTTAGTGCACAAAGTATTGGATGGGGAAGGGAAGGGAGGAAGAGCAGGTCAGTTTCACTCACCTGTGGAGTGGAGCCTGAGGGGTGGGTGTTGCCTTCTGACACTCTTCCGGTATGTTAAGGGGTGTGGCATATGCAAATGAGTTATGCTAATGAGCTCCTGCACCTCTTTTTCTACGAAATGACCCCTGCCTGGGACTGTATGTGGGTGTAAGGCAAAGGAGAAGAGCAAAACAGAATGTGGCTTCTCTACCTTCTCTACTCCTCTTCCTACTACTATGACTACTCAGAGAAGGACTACCAGGAGCCTTGCAACCCAAACATGAAAGAGTCAAAATTTGTTTTGAGGACATGACCCACAGTCTAAGAGCCACTTTTCTAAATAATATTGGGAAAGAACTTTGATCCAGGGGCGTAGCAAGAAAATTTTGGGTGGTGGGGCTTCAGGAAATCCAGGCGTCAAGTGAGGGCGGCGGTGGGAAAGAAGACCCCCCCCCCCCACCTCTCCAACTGTCAGAGAGATGCAAGCTCGCTGGGTTTTCTTCCTGCTTCTGCAGTCAGCTGGAGAAGCAGGAAGAAAACCTCTCCCCTGCCTCTCCGACTGTTGGATGGGTGAGGTGGTAAGAGGGTCTGTGAGGTTCTGGAGCAGCTTGCGGTGGGTGAAACCATAGTGAGGCATGGCTAATGATTGAGGCGGTGTGGCCTGCTTTGATCAGTGGTAGCTACAGTCCGGCTTTGATCGGCGGTAGAACTCCCGCAGAATGTTCCAGGATCAATATCCGGCATCTCTGAGCTAAGTGTTCCGGTCAGAAGGGCTGAGAAAGACCTTAAAACCAGTCGCTGCCGATTACAGTTGCCAATACTGGAGGAGATGAGCCTGTGTTAAGGTTCAATAGGAGGAAGCCCTACTAGACTATAAGGAAATTAGAACCCTCAGGTTTTTGTTTCATTGCGGATCACATCAATAATTTCACTAATTATTGAATGAATCAATAAACAGCTCATGTAAATGAATGTCTACTGTCTGCTTCTAGTGCTTAATGGCATACAAGGCTTGTTTCTCTTCTTCTGTCACCATCTAACACTGAGTTAATTGCACACACAAGCTTTGCCAACAAGGAAATCTTCATGCTTCCAGGCACTTCTGCACTTGTGTAGCAAACAGCCGTTTGCCAAGGGGTAACTTTTGCCTCCAGACCATTCTGAAGAAGAAACAGCTGCTGCAATTGCCCTTTGTTTACAATGGGGGGGGGGGGAGCACAGAAGCTCTATACCCTGTTGAACCTCGGTTCCCTACCTATGACCCAGGACAAAGGAGTTCCTCCTATCAACAGGTTGGTTCATATATTACTGTGGCCCACAAACAGATACCTTGAGAGCCCATGAGGATGCTTTCAGATGTTGCTGGGCCACACTGACATACACGACAGCAGCAATTTCTTCAACAGCAGCATCTCAAAATAGGGATGCTGTATCTACAACAATGTAAGTGGAACTGAGTGAATCAGGAAAGTAGATAGAGGGACAACTCAGGGACACAGGGGAAGAGTGAGAGTGAGGGAACTGCTACAGTAAGTGACTCAGCAGAAGAAACAGCAGGAGAGAGACGTGAAACTAGCTGTCATGGGTCCTGGCTCAGCCAAGGCTGACTATTCCTCAGACGAGAAAGAGGCATGGAGCAACCCAGCCTCCTTCGGAGTCAGCCCAGAAGAGGAACCTTTGCCAGCACCTGAGGGAGAAGAGGCCCCAGCATCTACGCAGGAGGGGCAGCAAGGCGAAGCGCCTGAGGTGCAGTCGGAGGAAGAGCCTGGTCCAGCACCCCCGGTTGGAGACCCCTCGAGGCCAGAGTCCCCACCTAGCTCACCTGAGTGTCCCAGATGCAGGCCACACCAGCGTCTGGATGTGCAGGAGAGGAGGAGGAGTACCAGACTGCAGCCGCTGCGAAGGCAACGTGAGGGGCTGTGAATTTTTGCAGGTCGCCTCCCAGGGAAGGGAGGATCTGGTTATAAGCAGCCACACTCACCTGCCTTGGTGTGGACGCAACTGTGCAATCTTGGACCTTGTCCCAGCTGCCAGCCTCCGCTCTTCACTCCTGAGAACTCTGATTGATCTCCCGGCATTCCAACCCCCGGCACTGTTTCTTGGCTTGGTTTGGACTTTCCACCTAGCTTAAGTATCTTGTATTTGTGGTGACTGGCCAGAGCCAGCACACTAGCGGGGAGGCACAATCAGTTCTGTTTATAAAGACCTTTACTATTATTATTGTCTGACTCTCAACTATATATTACCTCACATGAAACAGTATCCCAAACTTAATTACAGAGTATGCACTGAGGTAGTCTTCGCACAAACTGTTGGTCCACAGGCTCCTCATGCTAATACGTGAGATGTGTGATCTGGCTCTAGAGTTGCCAGCCTCCAGGTGAGGCCTGGAGATCTCCTGCTTTTACAGCTGATCTCCAGCTGACAGAGATCAGCTCCCCTGGAGAAAATGGCTGCTTTGAATGGTGGACTCTATGGCATTGTACCATCCTGAGGTCCCTTCCCTCCTCAAACCCCGCCCTTTCCCAGATCCACCCCCAAAATCTCTAGGTATTTTCCAACTCAGAGCTGGCAAACCTATCTGGCTCTAAAAGTCTTTTTTGTTATTTGGTGACATGTCTCATTTTAAAAAAATTACTTTTAGATTGCCACAAATGGCAAAGCACTCTGAAACTGAATTTCTCATACCCATTCATTCCTTTTCAAAGCTCAGAAGGGAGAAAAAACCAAATTGGTTGTGGCTAGGAGTGTGCACTCGGTATAAACTGAGCTGGAAAAAACCCAATAAATAGTTTATCTGTATTTACTGGGTATTTTCTCAGCTGATAACCAAGGGGGCTAGTGATTCAGCTATCCAAAAAAGGCTGCCCTGAAAAATCCCAAAAATATTCAGGATTTTTCAAGGTTGCCAGATACCCACAGTTACAGGGCATTTAAAGTGTTCTCAGTCCCTTTAAATGCCTTTGGAGTTCACTCGCCACAGCACAGTCATGCTGTGGCTTGGATAAGGCATTTAAAAGGACCGTGTCCCTTTAACTTTTTCCCTCATTGGAAACAAAGGAGGATGGGGGTTTAAAACTTGGAGGTTTTGTTGTTTTTTAGGAGACACACCAGCAGCTATGCTGCAAATTTGGACCTCTACCTCAAAAACAGCACCCCCCTCCGAGCCCCAGATACCCCCAGATCAATTCTCCATTATAACATATGGAGACCATTGACTATAACAGTCCCCATAGGGTATAATGGAGCAAAAAAAACCCCACATCAGCAATCCCAAATATTTCCCCAGTACCATACCAATATTGGGATTTGGGGATATCGGGAAATACCAATATTTTTGGGTTCAATATACCAAAACCCAAAAAATACCATTATTTTTGGGGCATACCCCTAGTTATGGCTGTGACTCAAAAAAATCTCAAAAAGCAATTCTGAATTGCTTTTTCTGTGCCTTGTTTGGATTTGGGGGTGGAGCAGTGGTAGCTTAATAACAAGGTGACCATTCTTATTTTACAAGCTGTTAGGTATATATTTAAAAAAAAATTAAATAAGCTATGACATACTTTAAAACCGCCACTTGGGACCCACCCAGCCATTTTTTTGTGGGATCTTAGAGGCTTGAAAATCTACATGTGTACAAACACTGTCTAAATAAACTGCCAGAATCGAAGGGGCTTACTGTAGACTGTGTTTAGGTCTAAAAGGCCATCAGTTATGCAGGCCATTGCTAAAGAGAGAATTTCCTTTCACAAAGGTGAGCTACCTTCGTATTCATTCAGCTACAAGAGGGTAAAAAAAGATGTCCCCAAGTTGCTGCTTAAATCTGCCTAAAATGTAAATTAAAATGGCATGAAAGCTTTTTGGAGGGAAAAATGTGTTTCTATCCCCTGCTCAATTCCTTGACTAAACTTCTCAAGGAAAAATTCTAGCCGGAGCACATTTTAAAAAATAAAATTCTGTACAGGGTAGCTATAAGCACGTGCCACAGTTTAGCGCAGTCACACACCATCTACAAGACAGGATTAATCGTGAACCAGCTCTGCTGGAAGGGTGGGGTAAAAGTCTAATAAAATAAATAAATATTGATTGCTTGAAGGATCATTTTTATTTCAAAATAATAATAAGTTCCACGCCTATGTAATTCTGTGCAGTTTTCATTGCTTTGTTCATTGTATATATTATATTGTCACACTGTTTATTTGATTCTATAATCCAGTTTCGTTGTATTGCTGTTATACGTACTTGTGAGTGCTATATTAAAAATATAAAGATATTACAAACAGGAAAAAATAAAATTTGGAAGGTGAAAAAGTAGGTAATTTAACACTGTTGGGAAGTCTATCATGGTCTTCATTATACTTTTAACAACATTACAACTGAGCAGACCTTTCAGGACTAGATTACTGCCTATTCTCATAACATCCCCCCCCCCCCCCCAAAAAAACCCCTGTGTTATAATACCTTTTTTCTTAGGACCAACCAAAATATAATGAAACAAGTGGATGCCCAGCAAGGAATTTACGGGGGGGGGGGGGGGGGAGGGAAAGCTGCTTTGTCATCCTGGTTGCCACTGCTTGACCACATTCACTCAGCTGTAGGGCCGCCAGCCTCCAGGTGGGGCCTGGGAATCTCCTGCTTTTACAACTGATCTCCAGCTGAGAGAGATCAGCTCCCCTGGAGAAAATGGCTGCTTTGACAGGTGGACTCTATGGCATTGTACCAAGCTGAGGCCCCTCCCCTCCCCAAACCCCGCCCTCTCCTGGCTCCACCCCCAAAGTCTCCAGGTATTTTCCAACCCAGACTTGGCAACCCTACTGGGGCAGCAGGTGGGGAAGGAAGGAAAGAAGGAAGAAGTCTCCCAGGCCACTAACATCACTGCTACTTGCTCACCTTCTCTTCCCCACCCAGAGTCTAGGGAAGTCTCTCCTTCCTGGCTATCAAGGTTTTTTCTCTGCCCTTCTATTGTGTCAGCTGTCTCCTCCCCCTCCTCCCAGTTTCTCTTTCTCCTTGCCCACCCAGCTTCTTTTCTTCCCCCATCCACCATCTTCACCCTTGCCCACCGAACCAATGCTGAAATTGCTATTCAACCCCACAAATGGTGGCTCAAAATATGCAAGCACAACAACACTTCTCTGGTTTGGGGGTTATTGTTAAAAAAAACTCATCTTTTTAATATTTTGGGATCTTCCTGCAAACATGTGGTTTCCCCACACTTGTAGAAAAGGTCCTCCGTCTGTATCTGGCTCCACTAAGCAAGGTTTTTGATTCACACCCTGGAGGCCAGGTTCAGAATGAGATAAATTAGCCAGTGTCTGATTTCCCAGAACTTTTCATCAGGCTGCATGTTCGGTTGGTCCCAGATCCATTGGCTGGGCTCACTGAAGGCCACAGGTGCCAAGCCAAGACTCAAGAGCCCCTTGGTTTCCACCTCTCTGGCGACACCCAAGTTAAATACCTGTAACAGGAGGATTAAAAGCTACATGCAATATTTGCTTCTCTCATAAGCTCTGGATATTCAGACAAGGGGGAATGTTCTTCAAGAAGATTTGAAGGGACAGCTCCCTTCAGGAACAGCCATGAATGCTGAACAGCTCGCCATTAATAAGATCAGCTATCAAATGCATCCTCAAGCACCAGGCCTTTTATTATTCAAGCTACCGGCTTCATTTTCACAGTAGCAGTTTAGGAACATTA
Source organism: Lepidodactylus listeri (assembly GCA_029233225.1). Lineage (NCBI taxonomy): Eukaryota > Metazoa > Chordata > Lepidosauria > Squamata > Gekkonidae > Lepidodactylus > Lepidodactylus listeri. The sequence continues at coordinate 104,305,797 of JARCFY010000008.1, forward strand.
TGAAGCACCAGCTGACCCTGTGACTCCCTGTGCATTCTCACACTGAACAAAACACTTTATCAATTATTCAAATGACAGCAGTGCTCTCTGAGCATTAACTCAAAACCTGATCTGTAAACAAGTGCTGGCCTGTGGCACAGCTGACACTCCACTGCTGCTTGGCTTTAATCGCAAGAGAAGTTTACAGCCTGTGATTACAGCTCGAAAAATCACCATTTAGTGATGTTGCACCACTAGGATTTAAACCAGTTCATAAGAACATAAGAAGAGCCCTGCTGGATCAGAGCAGAGGTCCATCTAGTCTAGCATCCTGTCTCACACAGTGGCCAATTGGTTCCCCCGGATGGCCAACAACAGGGCAGAGAGGCCGAGGCCTCCCCCCTGATGTTGCCTCCTGGCTCTGGTATTCAGAGGATTCGTGTCTCTGAATGCGGAGGCTCCCCTCAGTTACCATGGCTAGTAGATAGAGCTGCCAAGTCGAACTCACCTACTGGCGGGGGGGAGTCCTTCTTCGCCCGGGACCCTCCCTGGCACGCGCGCCCGGTGACATCACCTGGAAGTGACGTCACCTGGAAGTGACGTCACCACGTTGGGGGCGTTGCCAGGGCGACGTCTCCAACGTGGGGACGTCACTTCCAGGTGATGTCACTACGCTGGGGAAGTCGTCCACGCTGGACGACTTCGGGGGCGGGGTTCCCCCCGCCGGCTGAATGCCGGCCGGTGGATCGGGAACCCCTATAGCTTGGCAGCCCTACTAGTAGACATGGATAGACATCCTCCATGAATCCTATCCAATCCCCTTTTAAAGCTGTTTGTTCCTTTGGTCATCACTACATCCTCTGGCAGTGAATTCCACATTTTAATCACTCCCTGTGTAAAGTAGTATTTATTTTTGTTCGTCCTGAACCTACTGCCTATCAGCTTCATTGGATGCCCTCGAGTTCTAGTATTTTGGGAGAGGGAGAAAAAGCTCTCTTTGTTAACTCTCTCCACCCATGCATAATTTTATAAACTTGTGTCATGTCCCCCCCTTGGTTGTCTCTTTTCTATATGGAAAAGTCCCAGACTCTTCAACCTTTCCTCATAAAGAGTGTGCTCCAACCCCCTAACTTCTTGGTTGCCTACCTCTGAATTTTTTCAAGCTCTGTAGTGTTCTTTTTGAGATACGGTGACCAGAACAGTACACAGTATTCCAAATTAGGCCACACCATGGATCATAGAATCATAGCGTTGGGGGGACCTCCAGGGTCACCTAGTCCAACTCCCTGCACAATGCAGGAAATTCACAAATACCTCCCCCTCCATACCCCCAGTGACTGCTGTTCCATGCCCAGAACATGACAAAACAACCTCCAGGATCTCCAGTCAAACTGCCCTGGAAAAAAATTGCTTCCTGACCCCAACGTGTGGTGATCAGTATTTTCCTGGGCGTGTAAGAAAAGGCCACAAGAACTAAGCACGAGGCAACCCTTCCTGCCCTCCCTCTCATGATCTGCCTAAGTTCACAGAATCAGCATTGCTGTCAGATGACCATCTAGCCTCTGAAAACCTCCAAAGAGAGAGAGCCCACCACCTCCTGAGGAAGGACGTTCCACTGAGGAACCGTTCTAACTGTCAGGAAGTTCTTCCTGCTAGTTAGCCAAAAACTCTTCTGATTTAATTTCAACCCGCTGGTTCTGGTCCGACCTTCTGGGGCAACAGAAACAAATCCGTACCATCCTCTATATGACAGCTCTTGAAGTACTTGAAGATGGTCATCATATCACCACTCAGTCGTCTCCTCTCCAGGCTAAACATACCCAGCTCGAGTTCTGGAGTCTGTTCTCCACGCTTCCTTGATCTTCCCCTCCCCCAAGCCCCCATGGCTCCCTATATTTCCAATCTAATAGCTCCGCTTCATCGGCGGGTTTTCATGTTAGCAAGATTCAATCTTTTTCCCTCAGCTGTTGTGTCAGGCAGATATAGGGGTATCCCTTATAGGGATAGAACATGTAGTTGTCTTTCTAGTGAACCTGACTCAGTGGCCCATATCCTTTTACGCTGCCCCCATTACTCCACTATGCGCAGCTATTTGAATGGCCCCCACCTACCCCCCTCAAGGAACTTGTCCGATAGTGACCTAAAAATTTTACTGTCCGACAAGTTCTCGGCAATTACTCTCTCTGTAGCCGAATTTTTAGCTTATGTTTGGAAGTTAAGGGAAGGGAGTATAAGGCTTAATCCTCGCTGATTAGTTCCATCCTGTCATGTCGGCTACTGTTTGGTTTACTGCTAGCTGTTTGCTACTATTTCTTTATTGATGTCCCTGCAGTGTATGCCAATAAAGGCTGTGTATTGTGTATTGTGTACCCAGCTCCTTTAGCCTTTCCTGATAGGACTTGGTCTCCAGACCCTTCACCGTCTTTGTTGCCCTCCTCTGGACATGTTCCAGCTTGTCTATAGCCTTCTATACAGGGGCATCTATACAGGGACATTGCAATATTGGTCATTTTATTCTCAATCCCTTTCCTAATAATCCCTAACACAGAGTTTGCCTTTTTCACTACTGCAGCACACTGGGTTGACACTTTCATTGAGTTATCCACTATGACCCCAATATCTTTTCCCCTCTCAGTATCAGTAAGCTCAGACCCATTAGCCTATACTTGAAGTTGGGGGGGGGGGGGGTTGTCACTTACCGACACCGAACTTCATTTGCCACATTGTCACCCACTCACCCAGTTTGTGGAGGTCCTCTTAGAGCTCTTCACAGTTAGTCTTGGTTTTCATCATCCTGAATAATTTTCTGTAAACTTGGCCACTATAGTGCTCACCCCTAGTTCCAGATCGTTGATGAATAAACTAAATAGTACCATCCCCAGTACCGATCCTTGCGGGACCCCACTGCTTACTTCCCTCCATTGTGAGAATTGTCCATTTATTCCTACTCTTTGCTTCCTGTCATTTAAACACTTCTTAATCCGTAAGACAACCCATCCTCTTATCCCATGACTGCTAAATTTACTCAGGAGTCTTTTGTGAGGTACCTTGTCCAAAGCCTTTTGAAAGTCCAGGTACGTATACCAAGTCTCTGTTGTCTGCAAGTTCATTTCATAACCTTAACAGGTTTCCTGCATCAACATAAATGTTGATGCAGGGAGCCAGTTTGGTGTAGTGGTTAAGTGCGCGGACTCTAATCTGGGAGAATCGGGTTTGATTCCCCACTCCTCCACTTGCACCTGGCTGGATGACCTTGGGCAAGCCATAGCTCTGTACCAGCTGTTTTCTCAAGGACAGCTTGGGAAAGAGCTCTCTCAGCCCCACCTACCTCCCAGGGTGTCTGTTGTGGGGAGGGAAAGGGAAAGGAGTTTGTAAGCCGCTCTGAGACTCCAAGTGAGTGAAGGGCGGGGTATAAATCTAATCTCTTCTTCTTCTTCTTCATTTGAGATGCCTCCAAAATGGGATGCCTTGTCTTTTTAAAATAAGATGATCTGCATGCAACAAACATTTTCCTGAAATTTATATGCCATGTCTTCAAAGAATTCTTCAAAGTATCTTAGAACACAAAAATTTAGAAACATACAAGAGACAACACAGAGAAGAAACTCTAAACATCAGATGTAACCAAGAAAAAATTAGATGCCTAAAATAGGCTCCTTCTGTGGGAAATGGACCCAAACAATTTAGTACTTCAAAGGACAAAGCCAACACTTTGAGATATGCTGAAGCTGCCTCACTCTGAACCAGACCCTTAGTCCATCAAGGTCAGTATTGTCTACTCAGACTGGCAGCGGCTCTCCAGGGGCCATTCACATTACCTGATCCTTTTAAATGGACATGCTGGGAAACAGAACCTGGGACCTCCGGAATGCCAAGCAGCCATGGCTGCTCCTCATAATCTCAATAATATTTGCAATCACAATGTAAGGTCAGTCATCCAGTTCTCCAGTACAGCAGAACGAGGTATGGCTGAGGTGACACTTGATCCAAGAAATTCTTAGCTCACACTTCACTCCTTAGCCAACATTGTATTCTAGCTCTTAAATTCATTCCCAAAATGACTTAATTGCATTATACTTTTGACTAACCTGATGTCAACACCTGCCCTTGAGATTCCTATAGGCAGGGCTCATTTCGTAGCAGGAGCTCCTTTGCATATTAGGCCACACACCCCTGATGTAGCCAATCCTCCAAGAGTTTACAGAGCTCTTCTTACAGGTGCTACTGTAAGCTCTTGGAGAATTGGCTACATCAGGGGTGTGTGGCCTAATATGCAAAGGAGCTCCTGCTACGAAATGAGCCCTGCCTATAGCATTCTTACAGCTGCAGTCTTGCACCCTTAGAACAGCATGCCCAGCTACCATCACATTAAAACACCTGTAGGATTTCTACCAGGTACCATCTGCTGCTTGCCCACTGCCAGAGGGCAGGCCTCCACAACTGTCTTTCCCATGTCTAGTCCACACTAAGAACACTGTAATCCTCACATAAAACTTCAAACTTTTAAAATGTTATCTTTTTGGTATTTATCCCCTCATAAGCTTTCTCACATTGTTAAATCAATGAAACCTGATTGTTGGAGAGACTGTGGACAAAGGGGAACATATCTTCACTGTTGGCTAGAATGCCCTATATTGGAAACTTTTTGGAAAGATGTATTATATCAAATTAAAAAAATTACTGGAATAGAATTACAGTTCACTTTGGAACATATTATTTTGAACTCTTGGATTCTAGAGGTTCCATCAGGGAGCACTCTCAAAGCTGTTGCTATTTTACTTTCAGCGGCAAAAAGTGTAGTAGCTGCGAAATGGAAATCAAAATTGAGCCCGAATAGATAGAATTGGCCTGCTAAGATTTGGAATCTTTACATTATGGCTAAAATTTCTGACAATATTAATACTACTACAACATCCATAGTTGAATCTGAATTTCTTGCCATATGGTTTTCTATATTGCAATATTTGGTACAACAAAACGAAACCCCAGAAATTTATAATCTACTACATTTATGGTGAAGTTGTTAATCCGTGGTATGTTTATCTTTACTGTATTTTTAAGTGTATGTTTAATATTAATGTTTGTAATCATTGTTCGTCTATATAATAGTTGGACTTAGTTTCTTTCTACCTGTATTCCATTAGAAATTTATATGGTTTGTGTATAAAAATAATAAAATTGTATTTTTTTAAAAAAAAGAACACTGTAATCCTCACAAAGTGCTGAGAATTAGAAATAGCTCTGCTCTCGACAAATGCTTATTTACCTCAAAAATAGACTACCACACACTCTCATACTGATGGCTTTGTTCTCAGTTTAAAATGAGATGTACTTTGAGGGATTGAACTGCTTTTGCACATGCGCAGCGGGCAGCATTCATTCTTACACTAGCCAAACTGGCTAGCAACTTGGGTTAGTATGTGGTGAGAATCATGTGGTGAGAACCACATGACATACAGAAACCATTTGCATGGTTCTCTACACCAGGGGTCCCCAACAAGGCGCCCGCTGGCACCATGGCACACGTGCACACCTTTCTTGGTGCCCAGCAAATGTGTTTTTAGAAAATAAGCAGGGATAGATGGGACTTTTGCTCAGCAGGGCTTCTGACTGGCCACTGGCAATTTGACTGGCTGACCAGATTAAAAGGCATTCTGCTTACATAGAGCTTCCACCTGAAATGTTGAAGAGTTACTATTACTGTAATGCATAGCCTCACTCGCTGACATTCTGTGCTGGGCTCTTTAGCCCATTTTGACTTCTGAAAGCAAACAGATTTTTATAAAGGTTTCACATACCTAAAGGATAAAGCACAACCAAAACCAAGCAAACGTTAGATCAAAATGGGGTTTTGAAAACCTATTTTAACCTTGACAAATGTGAAACCTTAAAAAATATGTTTGCCTTCAGAAGCCAAAGCAGGTTAAAGAGTCTGCAAGAAAGTATTTTTAAGGGGGGAAGAGACATCAAACTACTGGTACTGCAGAAACAGCAAAGCACCCATTTTCTGACTGTATCCTATGGTGGCAGGGCAGTGGAGAAGCTGCATGGTTTCAGTCTGGGATGGGGGACTTCCCCTGAAAGTGAACCATAGTTCCCAAGAGGCAGTGTAAAAATGACATACAATATATACTTGCAGAACAACTTAAAACACTTTGTAAAAAGCAAAAAAAAAGAAGCAAGCATAACAATTTTGCTCACAATGTGCAATCAAATTACAATTCAAGCAGAGGCTGCTTGACCATTACCGATCTAGACTGTTTTTCTAATGTTGCCCTGCAATGCACTTATGCACTCTTATAGATGTAATGTCTATAAGTGTTAATAATGGACTATGTTGCTAAATATGTAAGAGGGACTGATATGTAGTGTGACCAGATTGCAATGCCAGCTGTACACACATGCCAGCCAAAGCCTGAGACAATGTGCCAGTGGTTCCCGAGGTTGCCAGATCCCAGAGACATCCCTTAACACAGAAACCCACACAGAAACAGCCACTCGCCATTGTGGTTCAAACATGTGCTCCCAGACGCCATTAGGGAAGCCCTTCTTCATCACGCAGGCAACCCCCCCTTCTCTGCAGCGAAGGCACAAAAGACTCTTTACCGCCTTTTATCGGCAATGGACTTGGCCAGCCAAGAAACCGGTTCTGCAGCCCTAAGACAATAGGGCAAATCAACAACACAAAGGGTTTAGCCGATGAGTTACATCGGCCCTCCAAGTGTCTCTGTCACAATTCAGGTAGAGGTTAACATTGCCCAACTCCTTAAGCCCCCACCCCATTGCAGACGTGACTTTTGAGTGGACCACAAGGGTCCATCTAAGCCCTCTCCTAACCCTACCCTGTCCCGTAAGACTCTTGGTTGTGCAGCCAGAGTTTCCATGTGTCTCTGCCGGCTCAGGACACAATCCCTAATCCCTTTTAGCCTCCATCATTTTTCTCACTGGGACGCATCATCTCACCGGACAGGTAATTATCACCCTCGATGTGGATTCCAACATTTTTACCTGCTAATGCATATGTCTCTGCTCTATCTATTTTTCCTAGTTTCTGTATAGCTGTGTCTGTGATTGTTGTATTGTTTGCCTGAGAAAGATTCTTCAGTAAAGGAATCATTATATTACTGAAGCCAGCCTCTTTGTCTATTTCTGGTTCTTCTGCAAGAAATGGGACCCCTGTATATATTGGTGGTTGTCCCCTTTTGCATATTGCCAATTTATAATATGCTCTAATTCCCCAATATTGATAAGAAATCAGGGCAATCAGGCTAACAGCAACATAATGGGCATACTGACAGACTTGAGAGGTTAGCTAATTTTCTGAATTAAGATAATATTAATATGCTCAGCATGGTGGTATCATTGGAAGGCACAAACTAGACTCATGGGCATGCTGGCAGAAATGTTGCCTACTCTGTGTGTTTTTTTCAACCCAAGCACATATTTTGTGATGTGAGAATGTTTCATTTACTAGTGGACATATTGTGCACAAGTTATGATATCGGCCGAGGACAGATTGGCAGTCTCGGCCGCTCTGCCTCCGCTTCAAAAGCGGAGGCAGAACGGCCATTCAGACAGCCGCATCTGCCCCGAGGAGGCGGCCCGGACGCATCGCGTCCGGCGCCACGCTCCTCCCGCAGCAGCCGGGCACCACTTAAAAGTGGTGCCCCGGCTGCTCCGGTGGGTGTGAATGCGCGCCAGGAGGGGGAGCCGCACGGCGTTCGCACGCCGCCGTAGGAAGCCGCCCGCAGCATTCAGACTGCGGGCGGCTTCCTTCCGGTGGCATGCGAATGCCACGCGGCGGGGGCAATTCCCCCTGCCTTAGTCTGCCGCGCCACAGAGGCGCAGCAGACTACAAGTCTGTCCTCGGCCATCATCTCAGTAGCATAATATAAGAACATGAAAAGAGCCCTGCTGAATCAGATCAGTGCTCCATCTAGTCCAGCATCCTGCCTCACACAGTGACCAACAGTTCTGGAGGGTCAACGAAAGGGCATAGAGGCCGAGGCCTTCCCCTGATATTGTCTCCTGAAACTGGGATTCAGGGATCAATTGCTTCTGAACATGGAAATTTCCTTTAGTCACCATGGCTAGTAGCCTCTGAGAGACTTTTCCTCCATGAATTTTAAAGCTGTCAGTGTTGGTGGCAATCACTACATTCTCTGGTAGTGAATTCCACATTTTAATTACTTGCTGTGTAAAGAGGTATTTCCTTTTGTTTATCTTGAATGTACCATCCATCAGCTTCCCTGGATGCCCTCGAGTTCTAGCATTTGGGGAGAGGGAGAAAATAAGAAATACTGCTTCCATCTGTACCAATTAACATTTTACATGAGAAAAATGCTATGTGGATAATGCAGTTACTTCCAACACCAACAGCAGATTTCCATGGGGGCCTGGATTCACTGTTTCAGATGGTACCCATGTGGCTGGGAAATGCTGAAGGTGACAGCAGAACAGACCACAAATAATCACAAGATATCAGAGGATGTGCCAAAAGAAGCATTTCAGAAGACTGTAAGTGAACACAGGGTTCCAAAGAGCATTATTATTTGTTTTCCTGCCTATCCTTCACGAACAGATACAAAAAGATCCTGGACATTGGCCTAAACGGTTCTTGAATGTAAAGCGGTTTCAGATCATAGAAATTGTCTTTAATGGTTCATAACCTTGGCACAATGAATGACTCCAGTTTATAAAGAACAGCTAAAAAGAAAGAAATTTCATGCAGACAAGACAAAGGATTGGATTTAAAATCTCCATGTAGCAAATAAAGAGACAGACAAAACCTAGTAAGAAGTAAATTAATAAGAACTTCTTGAAAGAGTCCAGGTAAAAAAATAACTTCTGCATGGAAATATAAAAAAAATGTAACATGAACCCTTTGTAAATATCTAGGGCCAATTAACAGTTTACAAGACTGTCAAAGAAAGAAACAGAGATCGAACCAGTTGATCGTTTCGCTTGAAAGGAGGAGTGCCCGTTTCTCCAATGTGGATAATGCGGTTTTCCTTTTAAAAATAATTATAGCAAGCACAACCAAACCATTAAAATAATGAAATGAGAATAATTATGGTTTAAAGTTTAAAAAGTAGATTTAGGGAATGTATAAAAGTGGCATGAATAAAGTGAGTAGAAGCTAATAAGAGACAGAATTAATATTAGGCAAAAAATAGACTAGCATCTTTGTAACATCCCTCCCCCTTCTCCTGATTAACAAGGAGGGGGGCAGAGGAAGAAACTGTTAACAGCTAGTAAACTAGCCTAGCCAAAGACAAGAAGCTTCAATAACACAGGAAAATAGGAAGGAGTTAGAAGAGCTCAATAAAAGGCAGCAGGAGAGAAACTACCCACAATGGGGGCTTAAAGGGGAAAGGGGAAAAGTATAAAGGTATGAGAAGTATAAAAGGATAAAATAAGATAAAACAAAGAGCAAAACACAGCCTCGGGTGGCTAGTATCCCCTCCCTCCCAACGTGGAAGTCTGCTTATTGTTTTCAAGACCACAGGAAAGCTTACACCTCTCACACACTTTCTTTCCTTCCTCCTCCCTTCCTCCCTCTAAAGGAGGAGGAGGGGGAGTCCTCAGCCGATTGAGAGGAGGCTTGGCTATGTATCTTTCCCGCACACCACAACTGAGTAAGCCAGGTGAAAGCAAGCTGCAAACTCAGCAATCCCAGGCAAGGAAGCAGCCAGGAGAGAATTTCATCACCCTGCATTTAGCCAAACAGCTGTGTGCTCAGGGGTAACAATTAGTGCACCCAGCGCATGGAACTCTCGCCTTAACAACGTGGCCACCATTCTATCCCTCTCTAGCTGATTCTGAAAAAATGGGGATAGGTGGGCTGGCAACCCTCAGTGTGATACTGAGTGCAGGAAATAAACCTCCCAAGAAGTATATTGCAAAAAAAAGTAAACTTACATTTATTGAAGCAGATCCAGTTCACAGTCAGACTGTAGTCAAAAGAAGAGAAAGAAGCCTAGTTTAAAGAGTACTTTCCCTATCACAAATGGCCAGCTTGTCCAGTATAATGTGTGTGGGAGCATGAAGGCATTGTATCTACAGAAAAGACTTACAGAGATATGTGTGTAGAAGAGAAAGTGAGGAAGTGAGGAGGGGTCAGAGGGCAGCTCCCAGGTTAAGACAAATAGAGGCGTCCCATTCAAGGAGATAACTTAGAGTGATGTAGCATGCCCCCCAATGTCCAGGCATGCTGAGTTGCTCACTCCAACATGCTAAGCCCATCAACCAAGGCAGCACTGGAGCAAGGCAAGCCAGCATAGCTGATGACCACTACAGTAATTGCTAAGCTGCAGCCTGCTAACAAGTTCGCTGTCTCCAGCAATCTATTCTTTTCCCTCTTCCTTTTATTTCACCCAGCTCTATAGTTTTGCCTGCCCAGTCAGATCTTGCAAAGCGGTATTTAGTGGGTTGCAGCAAGATAACGCCACCTTTCCCTCTCTTTTCCTTTCCCACACTTTTCTCTTTCATTTTGCTCTCTTTCATTATCTGGTTTTTTTTAATTAACATTTTTTCTTTCCAGTTTTATAATTTAACATCAGATAAATTCAAGTACAGCTTAATTGTTTCATATAACTACATCAAAATATTAACATTCCAACTCTATTTCAAAAATAGATTAACTTTTGGTAAACAGGGTTTTCTGGGATAACTTTTTCTTTTTCTAAGTAACTTACTATAGGGAACCAAACATACACAATTTTTTTCTGGTATTGATTCAAAGGGGTATTACATAAAGTATAAGACAGTTTTGACAAAATAAAGTATTCCCACAGTTTTTCATACCAGTTTTTGATTGTTGGAGGTTGTTTATCTATCCATTTTAAGGCTATAAGATTTTTTGCTGCAGATAATAACACTGAAATACTATCTATATTGCTTTGCTGTATGCTAGGAGTCTTCCACAATTCTAATAATATTGTTTCTGGGTTCATGGGTAAATTTATGGAAGTTATCTCTTGTATACTTTTAATTATTTGAGACCAAAAAAATTGAATCTTCGGACATGACCACCAACAATGTATAAAACTGCCTACCTGACCACATTTAACACAATTTGGTGAATATGAACTCTTAATCCTGTGAGATATTAATGGAGGTATATACCACCTCAACATTATTTTTGTTGCTTGTGTATTAATCAGACCTATTTTTGAAGTTCTGCTTGGAGAGTTCCAAATTATATCCCAATCTTCTGTTGTTAATTTAAGATTTAAATCCATATTCCATTGTTTTTGATATAATGTTTCTTTTTCCTCATCTGCGTTATTCAAAATTCTATATAACTTTGTGATAAGTCCTGAATCTTGTTCCTTAGATTCCAACAATATTTTTTCCCATGGTGTCAACTGTCTCTGTCGTGTGAGTTTCAATTGTGATCATTCCATTAAATGTTTTATCTGTAAGTATTTAAACCAGTAGATTTTTGTATTTAGTTTTTCTTCTAAGGTGGCTTTATCTATTATTTTATCCTTAACTAATAAGTGTCCTATTCTAGTGAAACCTGCTTCTATTAAAGTAGAAAATTCTGCTGGTGATTGGCCAGGCTCAAACCAATTTTGGTTTATATATGAAGCTTGTGTTGATATACCTGGAGCTAGTATATTTTTTTGTTTTGCCCAGATTGTTAGAGCCTGCATTAAATTATTGTTTGAAGTCTTTTTGATTATTTTATTTAGATCTGTATTCCACAATAAGTCATAGAGTGGGATGTTGGATATTACATTCATTTCAATATGTAACCAGGTGGGAAGTTTTTTAGCTGTTGCAGCTTGAAAAAGAGCTGCCAATTGTGATGCTTCGTAATAATTTGTTAAGTTTGGAAAATCTATACCTCCCCGAGTGACCAACCTGAAAAGAGTTTTATTATATATCCTTGCTTTTTTATTATTCCAAAAAAATTTGTTTAGTTCTGATTGCCATTTTTTTAAAGTATGGTTTGTAATCTTTATGGGCAAAGTTCTAAATAAAAAAAGATATTTAGGTAATATAAAACTTTTAACTAGTTGAACCCTTTCTGCCCAATTTAAAAGTTTAGTGCTCCAATCCTTCAGTTTTTCCTTAATTTCCTTATGGAGTTTTTCAAAGTTACATTCGTAAAGATGTTCTAGATGTTGAGGAATATATATGCCCAAATATCTCCAGGGTTTTTCCTGTATTTTAAACTGGTATTGTTCTTTCATTTTTTCCAATTCCTTATGATTTATATTTATTGGGTGTAATATGGACTTCTCCTTACTAAATTTAAGTCCTGAAATTTCACCAAATTTCTGGATATTTATATATAGCTCTGCTACTGATCTAGAAGGTGTTGTTAAATAAATTATTATATCATCAGCTATATAACGAAATGTTGTGCTCTTGTGGGCCTATCTGTATTCCTTTTATCTTCTCATTTTTTCTAATTAATTCCACTAGTGGTTCTATGGACATGATAAATAATAAAGGTGACAAAGGACATCCCTGATGTGTCCCTCTTTGTAAGTGAATATCCTTCGAATAATTGTTATTTATTTTTAACTTTGCTGTAGGACTTTTATAAAGAGCTTGAATACAATTTTGAAATCTTATACCAAATCCCATAAACTCTATTAGCTTTTGTAAATATGTTATGTTAATGCTATCGAAAGCTTTTTCCACGTCTAAGGATAGCAGCAAAGCTTCCAGTTTTTTAGTTGAACAATGATTAAGAATGTCAATTAATTTTCTAGTGTTATCAGTTATGTTTCGATGAGGGAGAAAACCCGTTTGATCATTATTAATGTAATCTGGTAAAATTTGTTTTAGCCTGTTTGCTATTATTTTTGTAAATAATTTAGAATCAGTATTCAATAATGTAATAGGGCGGTATGAAGATGGTAAGGACAAGTCTTTTTGCGGCTTAGGAATTAGGATTATTTCTGATGTTTGCCAAGTTTTTGGTAATATACCTGTCGTGAGAATCTCATTGCATAATGCCACAAAAGAGTCTGCTAAATCAAGCTTAAAAAGTTTAAAGAATTCAAATGGGTATCCATCTGGACCTGCTGTAGAGTTTGACTTGGATTGAGCAATAGCTTCTAAAACTTCCTTTTTGGTAATTTGGGCTTCCATTAATCAGGTATGTTGTTCTGATATCGTTTTAACTATATTAAATGTCTTTAGGTATTCATCAATCTTATCTGGGTTTATTTTTGTTAAGGTATATAATTTTTCAAAGTAAGCTTCTATTATCTTAATAATAGTTTTTGTATCTGTATATAAAGTGCCCTCTGGCTTTTTAATTGCATGTATATATCGGCGGGCTTGTTTTTCTTTAACTTTCCATGAGAGAATTTTCAGTGTTTTGGAGGTTTTCCTCCAATAACGTTGTTTTACATATAATAAATCTTTCTGCAATTTCTGTGTGGAAATAGTTTCTAATAGCCTTCTCTCTATAACTAACTGCTTTAAAATCTTTGAGTGCCCTGTATCCTTATGTTGTTTTTCAAGCTTCTGTATACTATTGTATAAAGTATTAATGTTTTCTTTTCTGTCTTTTTTCAGGAAGGTGGCCATAGATATCTAATGGCCTCTTACTACTGCTTTCAAAGCATCCCAGTTATTCTGGTGTGATGTGTCCTCTGGGTCATTAAATTCCAAAAAAAGTTTTAATAGTTTCTGAGATTTGTTGCTGTGTCTCTGTACTCAATAAAATAGATTTGTTTAACGTCCATTTCGTGTCTTTCCTTTCACCTTTTGTCTTTTCAATATTGCATGTTGTTGGATTATGATCTGACCACATTTTCAATTCTATGTTTGAATTTGTCGCATTTGAAAGCAAAGAGTATGATATTAAAATAAAATCAATTCTTGTATAAGTGTTAAATCTATGGGAATAAAAAGTGTAGTCCCTAGTGTCTGGGTGTTGAACTCTCCAAACATCACATAGGCCAAATTTTCTAATTATACTTTGTAACTGGGTCTCAGATTGTTTTGGGTTTACTTTATTTTTTTTCTGATTAAATTTCGATTTGTCAATATAGTTATTTAAAATATAATTAAAATCTCTCCCTATTATAACATCACCCTCTTGAAATTGTCTCAATATTTCAAATGTTTGTTGCAGAAATTTTATTTGACTCTCGTTTGGTGCGTAAATTGATCCTATTGTGGTCATTTTGCCTTCCAACATGCCCTTAACAAACACATATCTACCTTGTTTGTCTATTAAAGTACTAGTAACAGCAAAGTGTGTATTTTTAGATATAAGTATAGCTGTTCCTCTTGATTTGGATGACCCTGGGGATGTAAATTGTTGAGAATACCATGTTGTAGCCAATACAGGATCAGTAGGACTTTTTAAATGAGTTTCTTGTAGTAAAGCTATATGTGGTCGTATTTTAAGAATTTGAGATGTGATTCTACGTCTCTTGATTCTGTTATTTAGACCCCTAACATTCCAAGACATGAAGCTATGCATTGTGTTTTAATAACCTTATCTATTAATTAAAACGTCTAAGCCCCTATCAGTCCCCTTGTTACAAAATTAACTATTATTATTCACTTTATAAAGTTTATGCAAACTGTACTTATTATTAATTCAAACCCCAGTTACCACAGCCCTCCCTTAACTAAAGAATAAGTTACACAATTCAAACTACTACCCCTATACCCTCCCCCTTTACTTAACAGGGTCAAATATGCTTTCAAAAAAATAGGGTTTGACTACCCCCCCTCTTTAAGGTCCAAGTTTTACTTGAACCAAACCAAGTTTCAAGATCTTCCTGGGCTAATAAACCTTTCCCTCTCCCTCCCCCTTTTCCTTCCACTGATGCTATACAATTTCTTTTAAACAGAGCTAGGCTATGTATTTTTCCTTTCTTAATCACGTTATATTATTTACAAACCAAGTTTGTTAGGTGAACCTCGTATTGGAACCTTGCTAGCTTTAATAGGTGTTAAAGTCATTGACAGTCGTCTCTTGGTTGATTTTTTAGTGACATCCATTTGTTCTTCTAAGTTGAGGCTTTGAAGCAAAAGTTGCCCTGTTTCTTCATCAGATGCATAGTAAGTCTTGCCTTGATGTCTCACCATCAATTTGCCAGTAGGAGTCCAACGATAGTTGAAATTCTCGTCTCTTAATTTCTGCGTAGTTGTCTTCAGCTTTTTCCGTGCTTGTAGAATCTCAGATGGAAGATCTGGGAAGACTAAAATCTGCAGGTCCTGGTATTGTAGGAAGCCTTTTTCACGAGATATTTTTTGTATTTCTATCTTTGGTCTTAAATCAGCAAATGTCACTAAAATATCTCGTGGGAATTTTCTGTTGGTATTTTTCATAGAGCCTATTCTATAAGCTTTTATTAAAGATGGAAAAGTGCCTTCATTAAGTTGTAAAACTGTTGCTAACCAGGCTGCCATGATTTTTAAAAGGTTGGGAGATTCCTCTGAGTCCTCCTGAAATCCGCGAAATTTTAAGTTGTATTTTTTGTCTGATGACTCCAAAAGAAGCACTCTCTCTTTAAGTTCTTGATTTTCTTTTTGTATTTCTTGTAATTTTAGGTCATTTGATTGACCCAGTTGGTTTGCAGCCTCTGCTAGGGTTGCAGTTGTTTCCAATGCTTTTGAGAGGTCACTTATTTGTTCTGCCATTGGTTTTAATAAAGCGTCCATTTTTAGTGTCAAGTTTTCCGTTATTGTTCTTTCCGTTGTTTGCAAAGCTCCTTTTAAAGTTTGTTGCAGCACTTGCAGGGTGATGGGGTCGTCCGTAGAGCTTTTCTTTGGCTTTGTTTCTGCCCCGGACGCCATTTTTATGTCTTGCCTCTGCCCGATGAATGCTGCGTCAGAAGTGCGGTTTCGAGTCGGGGATTGCTGCCGCGTCAGGTTCTCTCTCTCCTTCACAGCTCCCTTTTTCCCCCCTCCTTCTCGCATACTCCCGGGACGTGAATAAGCTGCGCTTTACCTTGCTCTGTGCCTGGAAGGATCGCCGGGTTCGGGAGCTCTCGGTTTACGCGTCCGCCATCTTTGATCGCGGCGCCACGCCCCTCGTCGAGGGGAATTCCTGCGCTTCAGTCCCAAAGAACAATCTTCATTATCTGTTTTCATTTTTTCCCTCCACCTAATTTTTCTGGGTCCCCACTCCTTTTATTTTCAAGTCTTGGTCTCAGTTCCTTCTCATCCCTATCCTTCTTGGCAACTTAGAATGTATTTAATAGTAGTATACAAGCTAGCCTTTGTTAATATTATGAACAGAAAGGGGGGGAGTTAATATTTCCCATGATCTAACAAGTAGTAAAATAATTCTTCCCCCTCCTCCATCCTTTACATACATGGTAATGGAATGCTAATCTGTTTTAGCAGTTATACATGTGGACGTTTGAAATCCCAGTTCAGGCACTGCATTGTTTTTATTGTGTTGGCAGGAAATCTAACCCCTTGTAAAGGCTTCTTTGCTATATGACAAATGATGTAATATCAGCAAAATCAATCCCAATGGTACCAGTACTTCTCATCTGGCACCACTACATAACAGCTTGCAACCGCTTTTGTGCTAGGTAACGGTACAAGAGTAAAGTGAAATAGATTTCCTCCAGATTTTTTATGCCATGAAGTTTTTGTGAACAAAGCCTACTGTAAGATGTAAGAAGGAGATCCTGTACTGGTAGGCATATATATGTGTGTATAAATATAAAATCATTCAGATATCTGGGAGTTACTATCCCAAAGAATTTAAATAAATTACAGCAGCTAAATTTCCATCCAGTTATTCTACAAATAAAAAGAGATATTAAAAGATGGTCCCAGTTACAGTTGACAATCATGGGCAGAATCAACGCTATTAAAATGATGGCACTCCCAAAATTAAATTACTTCTTTCAAATGCTTCCTCTATATATCACATCAAGGGATCTAGCATGCTGGCAAAAAATCTTTACCAATTTTATTCATCAAGGTAAAAGACCAAGACTTATGAAGGCTATGAGGCATAAAAGCGCATATCAAGGAGGATGGGGAGAACCAAATATAAGCAAATATTATGAGGCAAACCAATTGAGAGCCTTGGTGTAATATTTAAATGGAATCTCTGATAAGTCTTGGGTGAGCATGGAAGCAGATGGGAAACATCTGAATTTAATTGAGAAAATCGTTTTTGGAGGGAAAAAAGAAAGAGACATTAAATGGGTACCCCTTCCTATACACTAAATTAAAATTTGGGTTAAATGGAAAAATAAACTGATCCCAGAGATATCCCCATTGATTCCTATCATACTACATCCCAATTTTTCATGTCTGGATAAATCAGAAAGTTATATTAGATGGATAGAAAAAGGAATCTATAGAATGAGAGATCTTTATGTAGATGGGACTTCCTTCACAAAGATGCAATTAAAAGAAGAATTGCAAGGAGAGTTAAATTGGTTTTCGCTATATCAACTGCAGTACCTAATTGTAAACTCTATGATAAAGCAAACCATGATGAGAAAGCTGTTGAAATCTGAACAGATTTTAATGCAACATATGACAAGTCTAAAAGGAGTAACCTCTAAAATATATGTATATTTAATTGAGACAAATTCAGTTTCACTAAATGGGTTGAAAATAATATGGGAGAAAGATCTCAGAATAAAGATTGAGCAAAATATTTGGAATAAGACATGGTTTACCCAAACAAGGAAAACTGTATCAATAGCTCTTAGAGAGAACTCCTTGAAATTATTGCACAGTTGATATTTCACCCCAGTTCACCTCGCAAGAATAATCAAAACAAATAATAAAAAATGCTGGAGAAAGTATAATCAGCAAGGTGATTATATTCATATGTGGTGGCTGTGCCAAGTAGTGTCACAGTTTTGGCAAAAATTACATGTCAAACCACCTGTGTTACACCAGCTTTGGCCTTATACACAACATTAAAAAACGACTAACATAGCCGTACTGGCGGCATCTACATGCTCCTGGAGAGTAGCGGCAACAGAAGGTTTGGCCTGTGGAACTAGGGCGATGTTGTCCTCCCATCTCCCTGGTGGCGGCTCCTATTTGAAAGCCTGGCGGAAGAGCTCCGTCTTGCAGGCCCTGCGGAACTGTAACAAATCCCGCAGGGCCCTGATGTCGTCCGGGAGCTCATTCCACCAGTATGGGGCTGCCACCGAGAAAGCCCTAGCCCTGGTACAGGCCAGCCGCGCATCCCTTGGACCGGGAATAGTCAAGCGATGCTGGGTGCTTGACCTCAGTGCCCTCTGGGGCACATATGGGGAAATTAATTATGGGGAAATTAATTATAAACATTAATTATGAATGTTTATAAGATAAGAAAAAAGGAGGAGAAAGAATTCCCTCTCTTGGTATTTATGCTGAATGTCGAGCCCTCTACCAGTGCCTTAATTTCCTTGCTTTTTACTTATTCTTTTTCTCTTTTTTTATTTTTCTTTTTTGTCATGTGTACACTGTAGGTTGTTCTTCTGTGTGGGGAGTGGGGTGTATGCTTGATGTTTATGTCTGGTTTTTTTTGTATATATATATTTAAATAAAAAATTATTTTCAAAAGAAGGTATAAATATAAAATTACAAAATTAGACACATGGCTATAGAGAGTAATATTGTAAGGCACAGGCCGTGCAAATGGCTTAAATGTGGAGGGCATTTTTGGCAGGCACAGCTTATCAGGAAAGAGGGAGGAAAACTATGCCTGCTATTTTTATGCAACTAGGCACTATGGGGAAAATAGAGTTGCCAGCTCTGAGTAGGGAAATACCTGGAGATTTGGGGGGTGGATCCTGTGGAGGGCAGGGACAAAAGGACTCAGCAGGGTATAATGCCATAGGGTCTACCCTCCAAAGCAGCCATTTTCTGCAAGGGAACTGATCTCTGTCATCTGGAGATCAACTGTAACAGCAGGTGATCTCCAGGTCCCACCTGGAGATTGGCAACCACAGAGGAAAATCAGCTGCACAGCAGAGGGTTGAAGAGAATGGTTTGATGGCCACTGACCCACCTCATTAGCCAGCCATGGCAGAGCCAAGCAGAAGAGACAGCCATTTTCACAACTTATTCTGACAGGAAAGTGGCCAAGCTGGCAGTGAGTGGGGGAGGTGGTTAGGCTCAGAGTCTGTGACTGGTCCAAAATCACCCAGTCAGCTTTCACAGCAAGAACCTGGGTCTGGCAGACCCTGCTCTGAAGCACTAACTGCTATACCTAGGGTAACCATCCTCCAGGTGGAGCCTGAAGATCGCTGGGTATCACAGCTGAACTCCAGACAACAGATCTGTCTCTCCCACTGGAGAAAATAACTGCTTTGGAGGGTGGCCTCTATGGCATTCTGTTCAGCTGAGGCCTCTCCCCTCCCCAAACTCTGACTTTCTTAAGACACAGAATATCCAGGAATTTCCCTACCTGGAGCTAGCAACCATAGTCAGGACTGGCCCCAATGAGTTCCCCACAAAGGCCTAGAAAGGGTTTCCCTCCTTTGTCTTTTTACAAAATGCACCATACAAGAAGTAGAGATCAGTTAAGAATGGCAAAACCCTACTCTGAATGTTCAGACAGTGAGAAAATGTATTCTGCACTATGGATGGGCAAAAATCAAACCAAGAAGCAAAATTCATCACAAATTTTGCCCTGTTTGTGGTTTACAAACAAAAGTTTGTGATGAGTCTACCATCACAAACTTTCATGAACATTAAAGCAGTTCGTGACAGTTCGTGGTGGTTCATGAATGGAGCAGAAAGCAGGGGTTTAAAGGAACTTCAAGTCCCTTTAAGCCCCTGCTTTCTATTCCCCACAAAAGCCACAAAAACAGCTGAGCAGTAGGGAGGCAGATAGGAGAAAACCAGCAACCAGCAGGGGAAGTGCCCCCTGGGAGGCACTTCACCCCTTCCTTTCTGCTAGCTGGGGAACACCACAACCAGCAGAAAGGAGGTGGTGAAATGTCCCCTGGAAGGCACTTCACCCCCATATTTAACCTTCTGGTTCCCCCCCACCCCCGCTTTGAAGTGGCAGGAAACAGAACCGGTTGGTTAAATGGAGCCATTTAAACCCCTGCTTTCTGCTCCCCGCCACTTTTTGGGGAGCAGAAAGCAGGGGATTAAACTTTAAATGGCTCACAAACCTATATGAACTGGTATCGTTTCATGTAGGTTTGTGGTTCAGTTCGTGGTTCAGCCATGAACTATGAACCAAACTGCAAAAATGTGGTTCATACCCATTCCTGTTCTGCACAGTACACATTACAGTAGCTTTCCACTTAAATTCTGCAAGTTCTGCATACACCAGAGGTTCTACTCAAATCTCAGTAATGTAATTTCTTGCCTATGGGTGCCCCTTTCCTGCCCCCCCCCCCATTTTAGGGAGAAAATAAATGATATATCCCCAACTTTGCAAAAGAACCCCTCCCATCACCCCATACACAATCTTATTTAAGAACTGAGAAGTAGAGTAAGGAGTGAAGGTGTCAGGAAGATAAATTTCAATAAATGCAGTGCATCCTGAGTGTTACTCTCTCCCTATGGAGGAAAGGGACATGAACACCCAAGACACTAATCACGTGGCATCACTCTAATGTATAAAATAGACATGAAATGAGTGGAGGAGTTTGATTTTTTTAAAAGTTAAAATGAGATGAGATTTTCATATAACTGCCAAAAAAACACAGCAATTAAGAATTTGTACAAATACTTTTTACAAAATTATTCACTTCTTAAAATTCTTAGTTGTATTGTCAGCAAGCCAATACTCAAAACAATGTTCAAATATACCCATTAAGATTACATAAATGTCATAAAACTACCATTCATACAATTGCAACCCACGCCAGGCACTTAGATGCTCAACATCCATTAAAGACCATAAAGGCATACAGAGAGGGGCCAGCAAGAAGGGACAATGGAATTGACCCAAACACCTCTTGCTGGCTGGCTTTGTCACCCTGTTCAGCAAATCTGTCATGAAACTGGCATTTTGTAAAAAGGAAATCTCTCTCAAAGTGGCACAGTGGTTTTTTTGGTTTGCTTCTAATTGTTTGCTTGCACTGCAGATCTCCTTTGGAAGAGTTTCAGCATACTTTTAAATAAACCAACATAATTAAGCAGGAACATACATACATCTAAAGAAAAATCCCTAAGCTTCCCCTTCATCTTTTTAGATCCGGTAAGGCTTTTGCAGCCAACTGATATTTTTAGATCCCTTTTCTTGTGCCCTCCAACAACTCATGCACAAAAGAACTGGGAGAACTGACGACGGCAGCACATTATTACTGCCTTTTATTTTTGTTCCAGTGCAGGCTGGTATGTCACACAGAATGTACTTTCCCATCCATGGTCTGTGACTTGAACACCTGTGCTCCATGCACAGAAGCTCACTGATGATCTGTAGACAAAAAAATGAAGCCTGTTAAAATTAAATTTGTTGAATGAATCACCCTGTGTGCAAATATGTACCACTGAAGTACCACTAAATAACCCAGTACCAGGCACAAGACATGCCGTCATCACAAACTGCCTTCTCAACTGCAAGGAAATCCGTTCTCTTTTACTTTCTTCAAGGCTACCCAGTAATTAATTAAATGATCATTTAGATATGCTAAGGAGAAGTGTGATGCTGGAAGACATTTTTACAAATACCATCAGCCATCAAAAACAAGTGGGTTCTAGATCCAATCAAGTCTGAATTCTTCTTAGAAGCTGCAATGACTAAACTGAAGCTACCGTACTTTGGTCACATTGTGAGAAGACATTTAAACACTGGATATAGATGGCAAATCCTGAAAGAAAGCCTTTCCATGTACAAAGAGAAGAGGCATGGTTCCAAAATTTTACCAAAAAGAAGAAACTATAAAAAGAAAAAGAAAAACTAAGATATAAAATATAAGACTAAGACCGGTTTAGGGACTTTGTTATATGATTGGTTGGGAAAATCCATATTGACTTTTGTTAGGTTAAGATGAGCTAGAAAAAAAGTATAACCTACAAAGAGACTTAAATCTTTATAAATAAATTAGGGAAGCATCTTTGAAAGATTATTGATTTAAATAAGCCAATATGGAATTTGCTTTCATTTTACAGTAAGTGTATACAGTTTAAGATAAACTTAAAAATTATATAAGTAAAATTATCAGGAGCTAAATTGTATAAATATATCTTACACTTGAGGGGAGTGGCCGCAACCAATTTCCGGGTTAGCAACTAGTACTCAGAGCTTGCCGCCTGCCTGCTCAAATTTGGATATTTTTACCCTCCCTAAAACAAACAAACATATTTGGAACGATGTCACCAAAAGCAAGTAAGAAGGGAAAACAGAAAAAAGAGAGTGGGCTCCATTTAACAGAGTTTTTCTCTGCTACAGATGCTCCCTCCACCTCGTTGGCTGCACTGGGGAGGTGTGAACTAATGACTGCAGAGAGCCCACTCACTGCAAATTTCCTGACACAGGCATTAATTAAACAACGCCAGGAACTGAGAGAAGGTATTAAAGAAATGCTAAAACCAGCATTTCAACAAATGGATGAGCTGGAAGAGCTTCAAAAACAGATGAATCAAAAACCTGAATGAGCTCTCCAAAAAATTACGGAGTTTGAAAGGCAAATACCTGTGAGGACTTCAGACGCTTGGGCTAGGTAGTGAATTTTAACTTTGGATTTTCGCAGCCATGAGCTTTATTTGAAGTTCAGAGGGTTTAAAGCTAATGCCAAAGAGGGAACAGAGTTAACTGTATTTTTGGCACATTGGCTGGCACGCACTTTATGGCTGGAAGCTGGCATCACACCCTTGCTACAGAAAGCTTATCACGTCGGGAAGGTATGCGAGGAAGTTACCTCCCCATCATATACCAGAGATATATTAGTAGAATTTGAAGATTTTTGGATGCGACAGAAAGTCTTATCAGAGGCCAGGACAAGGAGCAGCTTGGACTTTTGAGGAACAAAGATACAAGTGTTTCCAGATCTCCCCCAAATTTTTAAAAATAAGAAGAGATCTTAAGAGCATCACAGCTAAACTGTGGGATTTAGGTATTAAGTACCGATGGCTCCGTACCGGCAAGCTGTGTGTTCAGCAGGGCCCTACTTCCTATCTTGCTCATGACTTGGTCTCAGGTGGAATAATGCTGGCTGCCTTAAATCTTTCTGCATCTGATTCCCAAGAATGCAGAGCTGGCAAAAGGAAAGAGTGTTCACCTCTTGCCTCAGCTAAAACAACTTGGGTCTGTACTGTGGAAGACCATGAAGGTTTTGAGGAGAGTGTGGACTCAATATAGAAATTGAGGTTTGGGGTAATATTGAATAATTTTTGTACTATGCTAATGAGTGGTGGGACTATGGCGAAGCTCTGGATATGTTCCCCCCCAGGACCAAACGGTTCTCAGAAGGAAGGTTTCTACCCTCCTGACCTTTGAGGCCTCCGTGGACTGAGATTTATTATAAGTATAATTTAGTTCAAGATCAATCTGTTAATATACTGTAAAATACTATAATGAACTGAGATTGTCTGAAAACTTAAATATTATTATTTAGTAATAAGTTTGGGAGAAGAAAGAAAAGGGAAGAGGAAGGAGAAGATGCGAAGATAAAGCATGTATGTGAAGTTTTGTTTGTTTATATTATTAATTGATTTTGGTGGTGTAGTATAATTATAAAATTCTTTCTTCAATAAAAATGCTCTAAAATTGAAATATATATATATTAATGTTTTAAGAAATACATGAGATTAAATCTTAATGGAAATTTAAGATTTGCTTAAACCTTAAAAACACTGCTGAGAATGATTTTTATGGGGTAACTGATAAAGATTGGTCTATATTGATATTTATCTCATAGGCACATAAACCATTAACTTTGCTTAGTGGAAAGTTCTAAGTAAAATGCTACATAAATTGATACATGTAATTACACACTTATAAAAATCTATTTTTAAAGGGTACACATGACAAAAATTGATGGAACATCTATTACTTTTTTAATGATCTTTGTTTTTAATTAGCAAATATGAATTAAGTATTTAGTAGAAGGAAATCCTAAAAACTGTGAAATTGAAGCTATTAGAAGACAGACCAACTGTTTTGTATGGTAACTGAGTAAGACTGATTACACAGGAACTTTTTATATATCCAGATATCACAAACTGTATTTAGTGGAAAGATATAAGTAGAACGTTGCATAAAAAATTAAGATATGCTTTAAGGTAATATATGGAAAAACCTGGCTGGAATGTTTAGACAGTAAAAACTAGGTAATAAGAAGGTGCAAACATTTTAGTTAATAGAAAGGTAGAAAATGAAATTGAAATATTTATGTAAGAGGTAGCAAAGGAGATACAGTTTGGTAAAGAACCCTGTATGTATGTTTGTTTGTTCTTTTTATGTTTGTGTTTTTTAAAAATTAATAAAATCTATTGGGAGAAAAAACATTGTGAGAAGATAAGGGTCACTGGAAAAGACAATAATGCTAGGAAAAGTTGAAGGCAGCAAGAAAAGAGGAAGACTTAACATGAGATGGAATAGCTTGATCAAGGAATTCACGGCCTTCAGTCTGCAAGAACTGAGCAAGGCTGTTAATGACAGGGCATTTTGGAGATCATTCATCATATGTCACCATAAATGGGACATGAATTGACACAGACAAGGACAAATTCACTAGAAGCAAGCCATATGCAATATGGGGAAAAGGGATCTTTTTGACTGCTAAAATCAATGTCACGTTAAAAGCCCATATCTGTGTTTCCCTCAGTGTGCCTGCTTCTCCAGAAATATCATTCCCTCTGGGGCTCTGCACATCACTGCAAACATTATACAAAGACAAATCACATTTGCCTAGCAACATGGGCCCTCAGGACAATCAAGGCCCCTGGAATTCTGTCCGTCTAATTCTGCCCTCCCTCTAAGCAATCTTCCCTGTTAATGCTGCCAAGGCCCAAGAGGAGGTCAGGTGAGTTTGTATGGCTGGGGCATTTCAACAGAATAGCAAACTCTAAAAGGTAGCGAAGAAGTTTTTAAAAAGTCTCTTCTTGCTGACAGTATTCTTTGACAATGCACTGCCATTAACAATACGAAGCAAAGTTTTTTGGTAGTCAATGGTCGCGGCCACACGAGTGAAATAATCTGGAGGGGAATTGAGGCTTTTTTGCTCCGGAGCAATTTGCCCCGCAATTGCGCGATCACACAGCTCCGTGGACCTGCTGGGGCAAACCACTGCTGCATGATCAGACGCAACCGCGGGTTACTTTTTTTTTTGAGGTGGTGGGTTTCCGAGGTGCTTAAACGGGGGATCAATGAAGTGCTTGAACAGGGGAAGGGGGAATCAATTATTTGCTTAGACGGGGGCGGGTGGGAGAAGAATCAATTATTTGCCTCAACAGGGGGGAGGATTGATGAATTGTGTCTCCCCCTAAGGGGGCCTTTGATGATGCACCTACGGAGAAGGGGGACAAAAAACCTGCGTGGCATAGGGATAGCGTGTGATCACAGTATCCGTGACACCACACTTCCGCGCTGGCACGATCAAACAGGGAAACTCCGGTTGTGAACCGCAGCAAACCATTTGCAACTGGCGTTTCACTAGTAGCTTTTTACAACGCTTCCCCACCAGATCAGGGTTTGCGATGGTTTGACGACAGATGTGGGATGCTTCCCAGATGTGCTGCTGTGATCGCGCCCCTTTGATCCAGTGGTGAATCGTCCCTCTTCCATGGCAAATGGGTGCGTATGATCGCACCCTTCAAAATGTCAGAACTGGAAATTTTAATGCCTGTTGCTGCTGAGGGAAAATGGCTTTAATTAAACAAATCTGTTGATTGTGAAATATGCTGGTGAGTAGAGGGTAACTGTCGTAACATTTTATTGCTATGACCGGACACCACTGGAAAACCAGTGGAAAGCTGACGAGACCTGGAAATGCTCTAAGGATCAAACTAAAAAACATACCTCCCCTGTTCACACATAAATGAGGGGGGGGTTTCAGTTCTAACACCCGAAGGGACACATGACTAACATGGTTCTCCCTTGCAGTGGTTACAAAGTTTAGCTAGGCCTGGGGAGAGTCAGTGTTCAGACCCCCATCAGCCACGAAGCGCATTGGATGTTCTGGGGCCACTAGCTCTCTCTGTCTCTCTCAGCCTAACCTACCTCAAAGGGGGTTGCAAGAACGTTGTGTTTGTGTTTTGAATCACTGAAGCAGCAATAGCTTGAAAGGGCTCTGGTATCCTAAAGCTCCACGTCCTATTGGCTGATGAATAAAGACTCCCATTGGTCCTAAAGCCAATCTAGATATCCAATCGCTGAGCCCTGCTTGGGTCCAATAGTATTGCTTGGATATAGTCACTTTGTTGAAAGTTATGTGTTGGAACAGTATAAAGTAAGGTGCCGCTCTCATAGAGCTGTCTTTGGAGCTGAGCAATATCACTGAACGAAAGCCTGTTGTTTGACTTCATCGCCTCCCGCTCAATACTTAAAAAGAACATAATGAATGAAGAACTACGCACTACTTGGAAGAAGGGCCAGATAAAAATGCAATTAAGTAAGACGTTTTCTGAAATTAAATCTTTAGAAACAAGAGAAAAATGGCACCATCACAGGCACTGCGCAACGATCTATAGGTACATAGGGTAATATCTCCATGTACCACTTGCTAACAGCAACAGCATGTTGTTTCTTGAGTCTCCCCTGATCAAACAGACAACATCTACACCAGCAACAAAGATTTGCAGCTTTGGCAAGGAAATTCCCCGACAAACTGTGAACCACGCTATATATTAAAGCCAACTGTAGAGAGTTGCTATTCCAGTAAACCACACTTCGGGCCTCAATCAGCAGCCTTCTTTCCGGCGTTAGCATGTCCATCCCACTTAAGCCAACATCCCCCACAGGTTGGGGGCCGATTAATCTGCAGAGTAAACCTCACTGGCTTTTTTGAACCAACATCAAAGTTTACAAAGGACCCAATTTGCTCCGTAATAGCAGTTTTCCAATAACCACTGTTGGTTGTTCCCTAAAAAGAGCCATGTAAATCAATTACTTCCTTTAAAAAAGAAAAGAAACTATCAGTGCCAACAGAGTTTTTTTTGCTCTGCTTGAACAGATGTTCATGCTTCCCTTTTTTATTCTTCTGCAACAGACAGCTCCAGTGTTCACACACAGTAATATCTGCTCCCAAATCAGGTTGCTTCCCTCTGCCTCTATCTCCTAAGAACTGTATTAAGATGGGGCTTTTCTGCATGACCTCGTGACCCACATACGTTTTACTATTCTCTCTAGTGTGACAAGTACTATACAGCGGGCTTTAAAGCTGCTATTTTCATCGAGAACCTGTAATTACCTTTCACAAGCAGCACTTCAAGTCTCTTTAACTGATTACAGACCAAATGCTTTCTAGAGCGCACACAGCTGCAATTTGACAGGCCTATCAGGGGAATCTCCTCCACAGTATCCAGTCCCATTAGGAGTCATCGCGTTTTGAATGAAAAGGCCTGTTATTTTCACGCAATGACTGTGCAAAACAGTTTTACACTACAACAGCCTCTAGTCTCTCCAATTCAACAAACACAAACTCTCCAACATTTCACAGACAAAAACAGAGGCACATCTATGTATGTCAGGAAAGGGGGCAGGAAGCCCACTAATACGTAACCCTCCATTCCAACTCAAACAAACTCAATTGCTGCCGGGGATTTCTCATCCTAGAATTCAAGGGACATGGTCTTGTGCCTCTGGAAGGAAGCTGGAGGCAGCTGCCAGGAGCACTGATCTTATCAGCCCATCTGTATTGCCTTGAGATGTAAAGTTTCCAGAAGTTTTAAAGCCAGTCAAAAAATGTGTTTTTTTTCTATTTTTCCTCTGGGGGGAAAACAACAGAAATTTTGGAGAAAGCTGAAATATATGTAACACTTACTTTCCTATCAAACTGAAATGTCTTTTACTGGTTTAATAACGTGAAATGCATTATTTATAATTTAATCAGCATATAAAATTGTACTACTTCGCATATTTGGCCTAGGGTCCAGCCTTGAGGACCATATTTGGATGGAAAGGCGGAACAGAAATGTTTTAAATAAATAAATATTTATGGAATTTAAAAGTATAAACATTGTTATTCTCTAGAAGAAAAACTGGAAGTATACCTAATACTTAGGAAAGTGTTATAAACTTCAGTACCTTATATCTTTAATTTTTGCCCTCTGAGAGGTAGGAACAAAATACAAGTTGCAGGTAGAAACAATTTCTGTAGTAAACAAAAGAATATGTATTATTTCAACAGAAACTCCTTTAGATCCTCAACAGTTAGAACTGCCAACATATTTGGCTATTAAGCAAAATTTTCCAATGTTGAAAACACTGAACATTTTAATAATGTATTAATTATAGCATATGAATTGTTGCCAAAATTATTTACATTTTTTTAAAATGGCGACACTATTGTATATGTCAGTATAAGTGGCCTCCCCCCGGATCCCCCAAATGTCCCTGTTTTTCCACTGGAGAAACTGAAAAAGTGTGAGCACTTTCTTCATTCTGTACATTTTGAATATGAAAACCCTTCTTTAACAAAGCATTTTATTCTTTCTAAAAGAAAATATTACATAGGATCCACAAACATCAATATACTAATTCCCAACAGTCCCTTCTGTGTACACTTATTTCCACCAACAGAGGGCTCACTCTCCCCCAACAGGTCTTTCTACAGACTCTACTGGGTCTGCAGAAAAATCCAAAAAGTTTAAAAAAAAAAACTCAGGGAGGATTGAATTTCCCCCCCAATATGTTTTGAAACTGCTGCTACAGGGATCCACTCCAGGCCCCACTGCATCTACAGTGAGAGACGAAAAGGTCGGGGGGGGGGGGGAATGCTTCAAACTGGTTCTGTCCATAAAAGTCAGGGAAGGGCCCTTCCCAGGCCTATTTTGGCCTTTCAAGGAGGGATCTTTAGGGCCAGGCCTGACAAGGGTTTGAGGAGTGGAGCCTGGGAAGGGTGGGATTTGAGGAGGGGAGGAACTTTAAAATGGTATAATGCCATATTCACCCTCCAAACCAGCCATTTCTGGCACAGAAACTACCATCGCCAGCCTCTGTGTGAGGGCTGGAGATCACCCAGAATTACAACTATTGTCCAGGTGACAGAAATCAGTTACCCTGGATAAAATGGCTGCTTTGGAGGGTGGGGGTCTATGGCATTATACCCTGCTGGGGCTGCTTTCCTCCCCAATCCCCACTGTCCCAAGGCTCCACCCCCAGATCTCCAGGAATTCCCCAACCTGGAGCTGGCAGTCCAAAGGTGAATTGATCTCTGTAGCTTGGAGATCCGGCGTGATTCCCAGAGGTCTACTACTGATGCTGTGGGGGGAGAGGAAGCAGGTGGGTAGCTGGGAGCACTGCCACCACTGCAGCTGCTGCTGCTGTGTGGGGTGGGGGAGGAAGCAGGCAAAAGACTGAGTGGCAAGAGAGGCTAGATAGCTAGATAGGCACACTGATCTTTCTTCCTGTCTTTACTCTTCTGCCACTGTCCCCTTTGAAGTGCAGACTGTGTTCTCAGGGACCAATTTCCTTTTCCTTCTATTCTCTCTTACTCACTTGAAGATGAACTCTCTCCCTGCACACACCAAGAGAGAGACATACAGTCCTCTCTTGGCACCGTGAGGCAGATGGGCCTCTTGCCTCTGCTTCCACCTTGTACTTTAGCTAGTAAGTTATCATGCCTCTATTCTTTCCTATCCAAAGTGTACTTCTCAAATAAAGAGAGAAGTATTTCTCTTCTAAACTTGCAACGTGGCTGTGTAGCTTTGTAGCTGAGTAACCTGGAAAAGTGATGCTCCTGTGTTTGTAGCTTTATTTAAGCACTCTGCTAACTAGTGGTGACTGGACTAAGCACACCAGTTCACCTCAATAGAGGCTAGTAGACTGATGGGGGCAGAAAGAGAAAGTGATGGGGTAGGGGCAGGCCCATAGCTATGGTGGGGCAGGGTGAGGCCATGCCCCCTCACTCATGAACTCCACCCCATCTGTAGCCATCCTCTATCCCCAGTGACCAGGCAGCGCCTTTGGACTCCCAGACCAGTGATTACTCTCTGGCCCTAGCCTGCAGCACAAGGGAGGGGAGGGGGCTTTTGAAAGCTGCTTAGTGGTCCTCCCCTGGGCCATGCCTGGTTAGAGATGAACAGGCACACATGAGGAAACAATGCCGCCGGCCTAGTCCAAATGTGGTACGGAAAGTGGCTAATCATGTAGATAGAGCCCCTGAGAAATGGCTGCTGTTTGCAAAGATGTACCAGCAAACTGAGTGGTGGCGCCAATGAGGTGCTGGAGGCAGCCCGTAAATGAGTCACTGGAGTCCCTCCCGAGGTTCTTTTTGTTAGGACTTTTGTCCAATATTCAAGAAAATTCAGAGTAATGGATCTTGCTTTTCTGGAAAGAAGAGATTGCTTCTTTTAGTTTAAAAGAAACTTTATTACTAAAGGTAAAAGGGAAACGGGATTAGCTACAAATAAACAAAACATGCTTACTAAGCAGCATTGTGCTGCGTCTGCACACTAAGACATCCTACTACATACTGAGAGAGATTACAATGGAGGATCTCTCCTTCTTCTTGACTCCTGAAAGGAAACACCTGATATCATTGACCAATTAGCAAGACAGTACACCTTTAGGTTTCCCCGGCTTAGAGTTAATTGGCCAGCTGCCAGGCACTTCCAGGTTAAACTAAGAAACACAACAAGCTGCATAGGTTAACCCTATAATGACTGAAATCCCAGGTCTTGTCTTTCATACTCATTTCTCCAACACTTTTGAGAGCAGCTACTAATGATTGGCTTCCCAAAGGATCTGCTAATCAAGCCGGGGGGCTTATTAGAATGAGAGCTTCAACCCAAGCCTATTTGGTGGCAACTGGGGACCAGAAGAACTTTGGAGGGGGTGCTGGAAGGCCAGCCTGGTAGCACGTCAACCCAGAATGCGGAAAGACCCTTCCCCTGAGTAGAGGGCCGTGGGGCCTCTGTCCTGGCTGGGAGAGGGAGTCTGTGGGGACTGCATGGAGCGGCTTTCTCCCCCCCCCCCCGGCTCCCCTGCCCCACAGGATTTCCCAGTGCCCCACCACCCAACATTTTCTAGTTACAGCACTGGGTGGGAGGCAGAAAGAGAGAGAAAGAGTGATGAGGTGGGGAGGC
Organism: Lepidodactylus listeri; assembly: GCA_029233225.1. Taxonomy (NCBI): domain Eukaryota; kingdom Metazoa; phylum Chordata; class Lepidosauria; order Squamata; family Gekkonidae; genus Lepidodactylus; species Lepidodactylus listeri. The sequence continues at coordinate 104,336,889 of JARCFY010000008.1, forward strand.
AGAAAAACAAAGAGAATGATGACGGGTCAGAAATAGAGAGGAAGTAACATACATGGAGGAGAGAGAGAGAAAGAAGGGGGAGCAGAAAGGAGAAAGAATGTGAAAGAAGTAGGGGGAGAGGGAAGGAAGCAAAAGTGTGAGGAATGTGATAACCGTCTCGCAAGTTTCTTGCAGGTCTCCACTCATTTCAGTTATTCCCCAAATTTTCCCCACTTGTGTCACATCATTTCTGCTCCAGCCATTTTTTTTTAAAGTCTGAAAAAGCCCTCCAGTGGCAGAGAGGAATAGCAACCACAGAGAGTTGAGGCAAGGAACGTGCAGGGGGGAAATCCATGTGGATGCTCCACTGCCGCTGCAAACGATTCTGCATCCACAGCAGACGTGAGAGCTACGCAGAGAATCATCTCCATGTGAAAACAGTTCAGGCTTGGGAAAGATCACAGCAAAGTGGGAGGGATGGGACACAGAAATAGGACAGATAGAGAATAAGGTCAAGTGGATCCTTCTGAAAACAGAGATGCAATAAGGAAACCCACATGAGGCAAAATGTCCGTGCGAAAACAATCCCTGGAGGAAAATTTCGTACCAGCTGGACTAGGGAGCAAAATTCACCCTTGGTTCCCTTTCTCATTCAGGAACAGTGAAAACAGCTATAGCTCTTCAATTATAGCAAATTACTTCAACCCAGTCGTCGATGTATTTCTGAGCGTAATCCAATTTGGCGTGGCATTTAGGGTGATATTTCTCAAGCCAAGTTCCTAAAATACCAGAAAGCCAATTCATTATTGAGTCCGCGAGACCAAAACAGGCAGAAGTTCCAATCAGAGATGAGATTCTCACATCAGTAAGGGTTGTGACTCCAGACTGATTTGGCAAAACAATCAGTTCTCCAGCAGCATTTTACTTAATGCTTTAGACCATGGAAACCGTGTGTGTGTGTGTGTTTGTGTGTATGTCTAGTGAAGGGCAGGGGAACAGAAACAGGAGGGCTAACAACAGAATACATGAACCATGAGCCAATAATACTCTTCTGTCCGCATTAAGGATCTCCCCTTGAGGGTTACTATTCTCCATATTATAACACATCACGCTCTGCTAATATTTCATTTCAGGAAAACTAAGGATGACAGTATCAGTCTTTATGCGTCTCCAGCCAAGGAACCACTGTCGTCTGTGATGCCACAGTATTTTCTGGTCTTTTTTCATATTCTTCCTGGTGGGAAAAAAATCCTTCAGCGCTTCTTCCCCTAGGTAGCGCTGTGTTTGTAATGATTAAAACAGAAGGGGGTGTTCTGCACACACAGACACTCCATAATTTTAACCACAGGAAGCATTTCTCAATGCATGGGGGGGGGTGGATTTGATTAAATCAGATCTCAGATGAAGTATCCTAACTGTGAGTGTGTACAACATGTGTGGGGAGGGAGGAAGTATGTCAGGTAGGCTAGAATCACAAAGGAGAAAGAGCAGCCAAAATCATGTGGACCGTCTTGTCTGAATGTTCACAACTGGTGCCAAGGGGAGAAGCAAGGATAGAAAAAGGTAACGTGGCTCAAGCACAGGTGTTTTCTTCCAATTCTCAGGAAATCCTGAAAGGAAAGGAGTACCTGCTCAAGGGCAACAGGTTATCCAAAGGCACAGGCACTAAAACCGATATAAAAGTGAACTCACAGCCAGGATCATTCCATTCTACACAGCTTCCCCAGGAGAACCCCCTACCCCCTTCCCAGTTGCTATCAGACTCAGCAGGGTGACATACTTCTTGGTCTAATAGCAGCTTGAGGAAAGAAGAAGAAGAAGAAGAAGAGGAGGAGGAAGAGAAGGAGGAGGAGGAGGAGGAGATTGGATTTATACCCCGCCCTCCACTCCCCAAGGGAGTCTCAGAGCGGCTTACAAACTCCTTTTCCCTTCCCCTCCCCACAACAGACACCCTGTGAAGTGGGTGGGGCTGAGAGAGCTCTTTCCCAAGCTGTCCTTGAGGGAACAGCTGGTACAGAGCTATGGCTTGCCCAAGGCCATCCAGCCAGGTGCAAGTGGAGGAGTGGGGAATCAAACCCGGTCCTCCCAGATTAGAGTCCGCGCACTTAGCCACTACACCAAATGGAAGAGATAACCCCAACACACCACCAGTATGGCTCCAGTCCAAATCACATACCGCCCTCCCCCCAAGCACACACAGCTGTTGAGGTTAGCCATGCAATCCAATAAAGAGCATCCATGCTGCTGGCTGCTCCAGAGGTCGGCCACAAAGTGCACGGTTCCGCCTCACACTCTGAAGAGCTAAGCCTTGACTATCACCACTGCAGAACAATGCATGGCAGGCAAGACTCATCAGCTCATGGCCCTCCACAAGGGGATGGAGCACCAGGGAGCCAGGTGTTGCAGCAGCCAGTGAAAGGCTACATCCTCCATACGGGAGATTGGTTGGCCATCCACAGCAATCACCTTGCCGAAAAGGCGAGTGATTGCTTCCTGGGCCCTCCACAAAGCCCTTCTGGATGGCACTCGGTCAGTGTCCTCGGCAGTGTTCCCTCTAAGCTGAGTTAGTGTGAGCTAGCTCACAGTTTTTTAGCCTCCAGCTCACACACTTTTATCTTAGCTAAGGAAGGATGGCTCCAGAGCAAACTGATTTAGGCAGTAGCCAAATTGCTTGCTCACAACTTTAACGCCAGTAGCTCACAAAGTAGAATGTTTGCTCACAAGATTCCACAAATTAGAGGGAGCATTGGTCCCCGGGGGAATGACCTCTTGGAGGGTGGTCTGCCTTGATGCCCCACCCACAGCACCCCAAGTGCAGTGAGCCTTTCTTGGAGGGGCCTCCTGCTTGCCCTCCACTTCTCCCTGCTGAGAGGGAATGGGCCTCTTCATCCTACTGGCCACCATTCTTTCCTTCAGCAGCAACATAGCGAGGTGCACCCTTTGCAGGTTCCTGAGGAGGATGGAGAAAGACAAGTGTTGTGAGGTTGCACCCCTCTGGACATGGGTATGGCACAGCTAGCACTCTGCCACACAGGGGTCAAAGGAAGGTGCGGAACTGTTTCCAAAGTGAAGGCTGGAAATGGGGCCCCAGGATCGGAGGAGCTGGGAGGGACAGCTGCTTTCTGGGGCAACGCTGGGAGGGGCCACAGAGGGCTGTACTTGAGGTGGGAACAGCAAACGGGTGTTGTGATGTGGAAGGGGAGGATGCTTCCCCCACCTCAGAATCACGGCTGTTTGAGTCCTCCTCTCCAAAGAATGTTAACAAGGAAAGGAGGCTCCAAGACCCCGGTGATTCCCTAGTACGGACAGGCAGGAAGGGTTTGGTGCCCAGAGGTGGGGACCTGTGGTATGGGGGGTGGAAGACTTCTTCCCCCCTATGATGAGCACCCTTTGCATCAACTTTCACCCTCATGGCATAGAGGTGTTCACAATCATGACAGTATAAATGCGGGTCCTCAGCTGAGGCACCAGTAGCTAAGCCCCTATAGTCGACGTGAGCAGAGAGACAGGGTGGCTCAGAGCTCTGAGTCCACTAACACCCAAACCCCAGCAAGGGAGAGTAGTTCACAATCAGGAACAGAAGAATGCGCTCTGCTTTCAACAAGTTCCCTGCCTCCCTATGTAACTGCCAACAGGCAACAGAGGAGAGGAGAGGGGAGGGGAGGGGAAGGGAGGGGAGGGTATATATAGCATTCTGTTCCCATAAAGCAGATGGGGACTCTGTTACTGACAGCCAGCAGTGCCTGTTAACCTTTGAAGGACCCCTGTTGATGTTTCCAAGGCTGGAAAAGTCCACCCCCATTGCTTTCAAGTTTAATTGTGTGTGAAGTTTAATTGTGCAAAGAAAGTCTGGCTGGAAATGTATCCATTCACAAACCGCCCAAACAGCATGAAAGTTTGTGGAATGGTCATGCTGGTCACCCTTCCATGAACATCATTTCATGAACCACACACCGGCCAAAATTCATCATGAACTTTAGTTTGTGAGCCGGTTCTTGCCCATCACTATTTAGTTGATCCTGGGTCTCCTGACACATATCCCTCATCTCAGACAAAGAAAGGACCTTCCCATACCTGCTACTTGAAACTCCTTTTAATGGAGATGTCAGGGACTGAAGCAGTGCTCCGTCACTGGTGCACACTTCTTCCTTGTGACCCTACTCAAGGATAAAGAAAATGAGGGCAATTCAACGGCAAGCTTAACTCAAAAAACCTAACTCCCCAGCACTGAGCCTTTCTACTGTATGAAAAGAGTAGCATTTCAAAACACATGTGCAAAGGGTTAAAATTCAATCTAGCTAAATGTAGTAGCCAGAAAGAGAACTGGCTCCTCTGGAGGGAGATAACATAAAGGCTCCCATGATTATAGTTCTGTGAGACTTGTCTTCTACTACAGACCCACCTGAAAATATCTTCATGATTTTAATATCTTTTTGAAAAGTAAACAATGATATCTTTGTTGCCTGCCCAGCCCAAGTCTGTTTTTATCCATTTCCTTGAAAACAGAATGTGGAAATGGCATTTCAGTGCCAGGAAAGAGATCATACAGTATTTCAGGGGTCATTTCGTAGAAAAAGAGGAGCAGGAGCTCATTACCATAACTCATTTGCATATGCCACACCCCCTAACATACCGGAAGTGTGTCAGAAGGCAACACTCACCCCTCAGGCTCCACTCCACAGGTGAATGAAACTGACCTGCTCTTCCTCCCTTCCCTTCCCCATCCATAAGCGTAAAGAACACACCCTCATTCTCTTCCTGCTCCCTTGAAACCATTAGGTTTCAAGTAGACTTGAGATACCCAGGACATGTGCACCACCCATCCCTTTCCCTTCCCCTCCCTACAACAAGACACCCTGTGAGGTAGGTGGGGCTGAGAAAGGTCTTTTGAGAACTGCTCATGAGAGAACAGCTCTGAGAGAACTTGTGACTGGCCCAAGGTCACACCAGCAGCTGCATGTGGAGGAGTGGGGAATCAAACCCAGTTCTTCCAGATTAGAGTCCAACTCCTGACCACTACACCAAACTGATGGGGTGGAAGCTGCTGAAAGGTTGGTGAAATTTCTCCAGTACTTATGTGCCATGTGCCCAGATAAAAAATGGTATACTTAGAAAATTTATATGCCACCTTGAGCAAGTCTCTGGAAAAGCAGCACACAGTCATAAAAGGAACAATGATAAAATTATCAGTGTTAAAACAAAACATTAAAAACAATAAAGACCCTAGCAGGGCTTTCCCCGGGGCGCTGCGCCTCTGCACTGCTCGGGGAAGCCGAGGAGGGGGCGGGGCTTGGTCATGTGCCCGCCCCCTGGGCTCCTCACTCCCGGAGCTGCACTCCTGTGCACTCCCGCTCCAATGGACCCCTGCAGTATTTACTCCAATACAAAACTAGTTTCCCAAAAAAAATATGCTATAAAAGGGGGGGAGGGTCATCGTATATTTGCATCCAAATTACAGTTAGATTCAGTTTTTTAAAATGGTGTATAACTGGGGGGGGGGGGGCGTTAGGGAAGTTGTCTTACATTCAGAATCACCTTCTTCTTGAGTAAATACAGTAATAAGCAGAATATCCTTTTAGATGCTTCTCTGGGATTTTCATTGTTTAAAAACAAGTTAAGCTTACATAAAACACTTCTCAATTTGGTCATATCAACAGAGTGAGCTTCTCATGAAGCACATGCACTGCTGGTAATAGAGTTAATTCAATAGGAGTCAAGCACCCTGTAATTTTGTCATTGACAAAATGATAGCCAATGGAGCGGCAATCTACGGTGTTAACGCTTGCATGAGCAGGCTGCACATTAAAGAGCAAATAAACCTCGCGCAAGCTAGTTTGCTATAAGCACACAGGCAATTATGAAAACAAACTCCATGGAAGGTGCACAGAAGAAGCAAGGAACTTGAAAAGATGTCCATGTGACTGTGAAACTGTCACTTGACATGGATAGGTCTCAACAGAACTGCAGGGAGAAAAGACTTCCCTGCTGAATTGAACACAGCACACATTAAATAATATATCAGAGGCTTGTAATAACCAAGCTTCTTAAAAAAGCAAAGCCAGCTCTTATGCTGGAACAACCACAAAGTCTTTGACTGGCCTCACTTACAATATTGGTCAGAACTGTGAAGTCAAGGGTTATTCTTATCATCATAATTTCTGTCTTAATTAATTAAAATTGCATATATTCGTATTGTATCAGTATTAGTAATACCTGTGGATCTTACTAGATTGTGCAGATAAATTTATGGTGTTCGAGGTTGTTGTCAGACAAGGGTTTTTTTCTCCAATTTATATATCTAGGATACATTTAAAAGATCCTCAAAGATGAGATTATGCAGTGATAATTAAACCCTCCACAGCTTTAAAATTCTTGCAACCAACTTCTAAAATTTCAAACAGCCCTGCCTTTAGCATTTTCCAAGCATTTAGCAACATTCACTGCCAACTATTTAACCACATTTCTTTCTCTCTGTTTAGGTTTTGATTGAAGCAATATGAACTTGGCGAGATCTAAAATGAGTGAAAATTATTTCCCGAAACACCAGAAGTGCCAAGGAGACTCTCTCTGTGTCACACAAACACACACACATACACACCACACTCAACACATGTGCACACATGAGCAACTTCTTCTGTTACGCCAGCTTACTATATGCTCTGCTACAAGCATGACTCCTGCTACCATGCCAGTGGAAAGAACTGCAGGAGTCTTTCCCAGCCAATCACCAATTTGCTGGATGGTCAGGTGCAAGCATCTCACATGCTCAGCCCTGCCCACATAGTCTACTGGAGGGGACCAAAAAACTTAACCCAAATAATTACATTAAAAACCAGGAAGGTTAAATAAATATAAATCTGAGGACCAATTCCTAAAAACAATAAATGTGAAACATCTCTCTTATATATAAAGCTGTTTTCAAAGCGACAAGATTCCATGGGGCGCCAGAATCAGTTGGCTGCAAGAACTGCCACTCAAAACGGTGTCCTTGCCCACTGGCTGCATTCCCTCCCTGCATTGCCTCACTCCCACCCACAGAGCGTTGCACTTTGGGAGTTGTAGTTATCTGCTGGCTTTACTGCAACCATAGCAAAGGGAATTAGAACTACAACTCCCAATTTGGGAGTCCCAAGAGGCGGTGGGCCAAGATAACTAATCAGCTGGTGTTAAATGGGAAGTGGCTTGGCAATTGAAAGGGCTTGTGGGGAAACAAAAGGAAAACATCCAGCACACAAACTTGTGGTCAGTTCACTGTGCATGCCCATGAAAGGCTACTTACACTTAAACTTTGTGGGTCTTAAAGGTGCAGCTGGACTCAAACTTTGTTCTGAAAATCAGCTCAGTGCTGGCTTGCAGCAAGTTTCTGGCTCCACCACTCTGTACCAACCTCTGGGGATTTCTGTCGCTTTGGGAGATGAGAGAAGAGCTGCAGACGGTGGGGCTCAGCACAGAAGGAAGCATTTATTTGTTTTCAAGATTGATGACAGGGGAAAGCCCCTCTGCAAGCCCCTTTGCGGTGCCTACAAAATGGAAATAGGTGAGCTGGCTCCAGCTTTAGCCCTAATAATGTGTGTGTGTGTGCACAGCCTGTTTACTCAGGAGTAAGGAAGGAAGAGAGATGCACTCCAACACCCACTCAGTTAATACATGCAATGGCCTCTACAAAAAGGCTCTGTTGGGGGGGGGGGACGACAGCAAGGGTGCGGGGGGGGGGGGAGCTGAGAGGAAGAAGGAAAGAAGTTAAGATGAAGAGAATTGCTTCCTTCCTTCTTTTTCTTCCTCTTGCTAGCACCCGTTGCATTGTTGCCTGCAACGGGCCTTGCCCCTAGTAAACATATAAATAGTGCAAAGTTATCAAAAATACATGTATTTATTACAAGTTCATTTTAAAACAGTTATAGGCCCAACTATAGCCTCAATACAAGATAAAATCATACAATGTATACAAATGAACCCTAATATGATGCGATGCATTTCAGCCTAAGTGGCCTTCTTCAGTGATGAAGCATGGACAGTAGACTTAGGCTCAATATTTCAATCTATATATCTACTAGCCAAGGGTCCCCTGTGCATGCAGATACTTATTTCCACAGATCTGGGGCACATGGGTAAAGAGGTTTTTCTGCACATTTGGGGCAATCCCCAGGGGTGCAGAACATTGAAAATGTTTTAAAAAGTGTACGGGGGATACTTAAATCTCCCCCAAAGTAAAACTGCATTCTGTGCGCGTATGTGTTTAATGAGCTGCAGGAAAAACAACTGTCTCTGTTGCTGCCCACATCATTGCTAGGACTGCCAGGAAAAGCTGTCGGAGCCACAAGGTAGCTCACAGTGGCAATACCCATCCCAGCTGCTGCTCAGCCTGTCACAGCAGAGACCACCGCCGCAGGAACCATCCCTGCCACCACCAGGACTGCCAGTAAACAGGAGGATGGTAGGGGAACTCCCAGGGCCACTGTTCTTCTCCCCCTCCCTGCCCCGGCAGCTGGAGTCCTGCGCCCCGTCAGTGGCCGCCGCAGGCTTCTATTCAAAGGGGCAGCAGCACTGGAGGAGTGGCTAAGCTCAGTGAGCATGCAAACAGAGCAATGAACAGCTGCTTGGTGGGCTCTCATGATAAAATCCATCTTGGGACAGATCTCTAGAACAGTTCACTTCGAGACCAGCAGCCATGTTGGCTTCTAACCTATTCCCAGTTATTGGTCATACAATTTCAATCTCATATATTCCTGATATAGTTTCTATTTCCAACAAAATATTCCTAATATGAATACTGCACACTGTGGAATATTCCTAATATGAATGCTGGATAATGTGTTTGAGTCTTATAGAACCTGTGCACTGGATTATACTGGCAAAAGCTTGCTTCTGCCCTGTATAATATACAAGAAAAATATAGAGCTCAGTATGTGTTCTTTCAGCATTCTCTCTAATTTTATGTGCTTACATGAAAAAACAATATCAATTTGTAGCAGGGGCGTAGACTTTTGGAAATCCCGGGGGGCGGGGGCTCGCTGGAGCGATGTTCTCCCCCCCCAGAAACCGCCCCACCTTTCCAGGCCCTTCCAAGGCCCACCAGCCGCTGCTGCCGGTGCCTCTCCCCCCCCCCCGCCACCCCTTCCCTCTCCCTCTCCAGCAGCGGCGCCTCAGCCGGGGAGGCGCGGCGGCAGGCGCTCCGTTTTCCCGAGGGAGGCTGAGCCCCCCCCCCGGGAAATTTCAGGGGTGGCTCAAGCCCTCGAGCCCCCCGTACTCTACGCCTATGATTTGTAGCTAATGTGAATGACATATAACATATTGAATAATTATAAGACATATTCCTTTAACATTATATGAATCATAAAAAGCAAATAAACTGTCTCTGTGTCTTATATGTGTGCATGTCATTTTGCTGCAAGACCTTTGTGTCGTCGTCGTCGTCCCCCCCCCCCCCCCCGGGACTTTCCATGAAAACCAGAGTTTTATCTTCTCATACTAATACAGGTGTTTACCAGAAAATGGTTCGGTCCTTTCCAACCAAACGTTTATCTAAAGAATGTTTACTGAGAACAAATGTCCATCAGGGGCTCTTCACGATATTTATCTTAGTTGGCAAAGTTCCCTTTCAGTCTGACTTGATTCCTGATGTATGAAGCTACAGTAGATGAAGCTACTTAATATCCTCTTAAGCTTTTCATACTAACTTAGGTGTGCGTCTATTTCCTTCCACAACTTTCTCTTGTCCACCTACAGGACCTGCCATATAAGATATCTTAAAGTATATTAAATCTTTTATTCTTCAGTATTCTTTTCTCCAATAAACCCTGCCAGGAACTACTGGCAACGATGTCTGGTTGGTTTCCGCATCTTTGACAGTGATCCCTGTTGACTATAATGTTACGGTTATACATCGCTAATCAGCCCACATACATCCTGTTTATGCTCTGGGTTCTGGACAAAAGTTTATATATCTCGATAAAGTAATCATAGGTCAATGACCAGCCAATGTCTTGTATATCTCTCGCCAGCTGTTGGTTCTTGGCAAAGTAAAAGGTTCCTCTGAAACAGCATTCTCTCTCTGCCTCTGAAACATGAGACACATAGTATTTTCTCTGAGCATTTTCTACCAGTACAGAATATAGAAAAGGTAGTGTTTAGGCCCTGCATGAAAGGTAAGGCTCAGGCCTTATATGAAAAGATGCATCTAGTCTGGAAATTCCATTAAGTTATAAAGCTATTCCAAATTACCTTAAAATAATCTTTCTTTTTTTCTCCCCTGAATTAATCTAATCTTATTTGTTTATTTTTCAAGTGCCACTATTAGGGTTGCCAAGTCTGGGTTGGAAAATACCTGGGGACTTTGGGGGTGGAGCCAGGAGAGGGCGGGGTTTGGGGAGGGGAGGGGCCTCAGCATGGTATAATGCCATAGAGTCCACCCTTCACAGCAGCCATTTTCTCCAGGGGAGCTGATCTCTGTCAGCTGGAGATCAGTTTTAAAAGCGGGAGGTCCCCAGGCCCCACCTGGGGGCTGGCAGCCCTAGCCACTATATTTTTTATGTAGCGCATAACCTATCCAAGGAAATCCCTTTAGCATTCTTCCAACATTAAACAATAACCATCCTAGCTGCTACTAAAAAAAAAGTTGGTAAGTGCTTTTTGTTTATATTGGATGTTTTCATTGATAAATAAGTTGCACAGGGCTAGTTCAATAGTAGGTTTTATTTGTTCCCAGGTTATTTTAGCAATCTCTGCACATATTGATTTCCCAAAATTTGCTATAACTGGATAAGACCACCGCATATGAATAAATGTCCCTAGTTCACTGAAACCACTCCAACAATTTATATATATAATTCCGAATGTGCCCCCTGCATGCGGATATCTAAATCCACATGGGGGGGCACCTGGGGGGCAGGGAGGTTTTTCTACACATGGGAGGAACTCCCTCCATTTGCAGAAAAATCTAAAAGGTTTACAAAAATATTTGGGAGATATTTAAATCCCCTGAAAAGTTAAAGAGTGTCCCCTGCACACATGCAGAAGACTCTCACGGAACTCTGAGGCAGCCCAGCGGTTGGGAGGCTTCCAAGCCTTGCCACCGGGGGGGGGGGGGAATCAGTGGGCCCAGCGAGAGCTGCTCAGGCCCGCCAGTGCCCGTGGGGGTGGGGGAGTGAAGCGGCAGGCTCACCCACGGTGGCAGCATGTCTCAGAGTGATGAAGCCTCCCCGCTTCTCCCCCTCCGCAGCCTGTGCACTCCCGTGGCACCCCACCATTTCACTCCTGCCCAGCCAGCCCCTTACTTTGTCAGCCATCGTGCTTCTGCACTGCCACTGCTGTTCCGGGAGGGAGGGGGAAGGGGGAGAGAGGGAGGGGAGAAGGTTCAGCGTGTGGCAGGCCCGCCACTGCCACTTCCCCAAGAGGGAGGGGGAAGGGGGAGGGAGGGAGGGGAGAAGGCTCGGTGCACAGCAGGCCTGCCACTGTCTGGGAGGAAAGGAAGAGGGAAGGGAGAAGGCTTGCCGGGCCAGTGAGCCGCACAGCCTCGCGAGGGGGGGGAGGAAGAAGGCTTACTTGGTGCCGCTTCCTCCTCCTGTGGAGCTCCTTCTGCTTCTGCAGGCCGGGAGCCGTGGGGAATACCCCCCTCCCCGTTGTGAGTATCGCAGATCCCCCTTCTTGTTTTTACTATTTTCATTAAGTGGGTTAGCCTAACTGGAGTGAAATACCACCTTTGAGACACCCTTAATGCCTGCTCTTGTAAACCTCTTAAGATTGATTTGAAAGAAAAGTCCTGTATATTTTAGTAATTAATTTTCCTTTTCCTTGTCTATATTTTCAATTAATTCTTCAAATTTGGTTAACGGCCTGTTTACTTTATCTTTAATTTTCTTCTTTGAAAGGAAACTTAAAATTTGATGTTTCAACAGCCATTTAGTCCCTTCAGGAATCTTTCCTTCAATCCAGAGTTGACTACTAATATTTAAGAGCATAATATTTGTGTCCGTTATTGTTATTTGATTAAGAAAAGAATCTCTGCACCTGGAACCATAATTTTTTTTGCTAGAATAAATTTCAGATGGTATAGAATTTGGGGGGGGGGGGGGGTTTCAATGGAGAAATCCCTGGGTATAATACACTTTTCCATTTCCTCCATACCAAAATAAGGCCATGGAGGGTTGAAAGCGTGTTCAACTTTTTTACAAAAACGTTATCATATAATAAGTGAAATCCCCTCATCTCTTCAAAATTAAATTTCTCTAACTCTAGCCAACCTATTTCCTTGGAGAAGGCCAAATGGGATTAAATATCTCCACTAATACGTGTCATAAAGGGAGATATTTGGAATACCCCACCCATCATCTCAAGTAGAATGATACCTTAGCAGTTTTGCCATTCTTGGCTTTTTAGAGTTTAAAATAAATTGATCTAATTTTAATTGCCAATCCTTCAAAATCTCATCTGAGATATGAAGAGGTAACATATAAAATAAAGAACAGACATTTTAATCATTGCAACACAAGTAGTCACAACTGTTTTCTGCTTTGTCCATCTAATCAGATCCATTTTTATCTGCCTCCACATTGTATTATGATTATATTGATACATTTTATTTAGGTTTTGGGATGGAGATTCCAAGGTATCTAAAACTGTTTAATACTAATGGTATATTTAAAGCATGAGAGGCTTTCAATTGAACTGTAGGGGGAATATTACAACATGGCATATTAGATTTAGTAAAGTCTACCCTGAGGCCAGAAATTTGATTGAATTTTAAAAGTTCTTCCTTTAAAGGTTGCATGCCTTCTGTCAAATTTATGAGAGACAACAGCGTATTATCCGCATACATCATTAACAGATGTTTTTCTCTACATTTAATTCCTCTAATATCTTGATTCAATCTTAATTTATTAGCCAAAGGCTCCAAAACTAAGATGAAAAGCAGAGGGGAGGATGGACATCCTTGTTTGGTAACACATTTAATATTTACTAAGCCGGAAACACAATTATTTACTGTTGTGCTAGTACTACATGGTGAACAAATAGGCAAAATGGCATTGTTAAATTTATGTCCAAATTCATAAAAAAATTAATAGCTTTATAAAATAATCCTAGTTAACGGAATCAAAGGCTTTATAAGGCTTTATCCTGCTTGCAGGATAGGGTGGGATATAAATCAAATAAATAAATAAAAATCCAGAGCTATTAATGTTATTTTTTCTTTCTTTTCTGGAGTGAAACAGAAGACCCACAACCTTCTTAACTGTGTCTGCAATAAAACAATTAGGAATAAATCCATATTGATCTGGATTTACCAGTGTTGGAATTCAAGCTCTCAGTCTGAAAGCTAATATCTCAGTAAAGATTTTATAGTCTGTATTCATCAATGAAATCGAGTGATAAGGTTCCCTAGATGCTGGATCTTTATTTGCTTTAGTATTAAAATTAATTTAGCTTCCAACCAAGAAGGAGGCAACGGGGATCCCTCCATGATCTCATTAAATAGAGGAAGAAGATTGGGGGGGGGGATATATTTAGATTGCTTGTAAAACTCTGTGAACCCATCTAAACCAGGTGCAAAGTCTGGTTTAATGAGTTAATTGCCGCATGAATCTCTTTCAAGGTTATACTCATATTTAAAGAATCCTTAAACCTAGGGTCCAACAGAGGGATACCTGCCAAGAGACAATATTCATTAATCGCTGAAGATTGAATCTGATTTCCTCTACAGAGACTGTTATAAAACTCCACAAAGGAAACCACTGAAGCTTTCTGCTCAGGAACAGTACGTCTGTTGGCTGCCTCTGTCAGAAAATTATTTTGGGAAGGAAGCTGCCTGAGTGAGACAAGAGTCCCATATTTATATTTTACGCAGTACAGGGAGACTCACTCTAGCCATTTGTGCAAGGTGAACAGTACCTCTGAACGTGCTGCCATGTGATGGTCTCCAAGGTTACCATGCTCTGCAGAAACTCTGTTCTATGCAGTCATCTCTAAATAAGATCTCCTACACAGGAGATGCACCAGAAAAAGCTGTTCACCTCGCAACACAGCCCTTATAAAAGAAATAGTCAGGGCTATTTTGGGGCAGGAACGCACAGGAATGGAGTTCCGGCCGGCTCCTGAGTTGGCCACGCCTACAACCAAAACCTCTGGCATGTGTGGCTACAGAGCATGCTGCCCTCCCTGCGTTACACACAAGAGGAAAAGGTGGCATGTTAAAATGCTGTCTAGCCCCTGCAGATTTCCTTGTCAATTTCACTCCCCACTAATCAGCTGTGAGTGAAATTGACAAGGAAAAGCCACTCTCTGCCTTCCCTTCTCTAGCTGACATGTCCCAGTTGGAAAAGGGCAGACAGGGAACTTGGGGGGGGGGGGGGAGAGAGAGAGATTCGAAAGGCATTGCTGAACCCAGGCACTTCAGCAGTGCTTTTTTCTGGCCGTCTGGTTGGCGGGGGGGGGGGGGGGTAGGAGACTAGAAAGGCGATGCTGAAGTGGGGCGGAGAAGCTCGGGGGGGGGGGGGAGAAGAGGCAAGCTTCCATGCCTACCCTTTGCTTTCCCAGCCTCCTGCCTAAAATGCTAATAAGCTGCGCTGTCAGGGGTGTGCCCTAATACGCTAATGAGTTTCAGCTGTTGGGTGTGGCCTATTATACTAATGAGTTCCTGCTGGGTTTTTTCTACAAAAAAACCCCCTGGAAATAGTAATAAACCTGACATAAGGAAAATATGAATCATGGCATGCTTGTGTGAAGATCAACATGCAGAATGTTACAGTCAAGACTACCTTGAAATGTTCAAGCCTGTACAATTATAAACATTTAAATGCGCACACAGTTTTAATGGTTGAAATGATGCTGTAAACAATGTGCTCTATATGCACAATTCTTATGCTTTTTATAAATCTGCAGGAGCAATACCTTAGCATTCCAAGTCCATGTTCCAAAAACTGTAATCAGAATATTTCTGAGATTTGTGAATACAGGAGTTCATTACAGTTAAAAAGGATAAAAGGAATTGTGTGCATGTATGCACAGAAACAAAGGAAAAATATCATTACATAAAAATTGCCCAATTTTCACTGCCCATCATATCACCAAATTAAAAACAGCAATACAGGAACCATCAAATGTTTAATACCTGTCTTATTTGCACAGAACAAAATTTATTGCCTAAGGGTAGTTTTAATTACTATCAAATCCAACGTTCCAGAAGTTTTTAATATGCATTTCTGAATGTAATGTACAATTACTTTTTTTAAAAAAAAAGCACTGCTAATGAGGTGTCCCACGTGAAGAGAGCTCTTTGATTAGTAGAAACTTCCATTGTTACAAACCTGGAATAATTATAACCATAACTGAAATATTGGAAAATGTTTATTTACATTTCTATTGTTGTGTGTAATGAAAAACAATCAGCAAAGATTAACAGCCTCGGAAATTGTCGTTAATTACCAAAATGTGCTTATCCAGAAGTGCCAAATTAAAAATGCACATCTTTGGATACTGTCATGACACGTATCTCTAACTGTAATACTCCAACTTGTGATTCAGTCATGTGACCTACTGGAGTATCATGGGACTTAGCCAGATGGTCAGCTGACCTCAAAGAGCTCCACATTATCTGACAAAAGGACAGAGAGACAGAGGAAAAACTCAAATTTGGGTAATTTTCAATGTTTTTAAAAAAAATATTTAAATTATTGGAATGAAAACCAGCCTTAGGAGAAAAATCAGCCTGATAATCGCTTCCACTGGTTGTAGGTAGAAGCACATTTGTAGTGTCTCTCCAGGATATAACCTTTCTGGACTAGGCAACCCTACCACTTGAGTTGAGTTCCCCACATTTGTACATATTATTAATGCCCAAAACTATTCTTCAAAAAGGAACACTAGAAAAAAATGAGAGAAGGAGGAGAGCAAATGGATAAACAGGACCATAGGTAAGGACATGAAAGCGAAGAAGGCCACAAGGGCAGAAGCTTCAGCTGGAAAACAGAGGTGAGAGGCCAACTCATCCCTGGAAGTACAAGCCAAGAAAACATCTCCAAAGGTGAGCTACTTAGAGGCTTTCCACTGTCCTTTTTTTTACTTTATCAACTAAAACTAAAGCTGCTCTCCCATCTACTTTAAACCTTCCGTATCAAGGCTTCCATACATCATATGCAAGGTATACAAATATAAACTTGGAGGAGACACAACTAAGAATGACGTGTTTGCAGGAAACAGAACAAAGAACATGACTTGTGTTGGGACTCTATCAGCATATCATGCTCTCTGAAGCTTCTTGCGCTCGCTTCCTTCCTTGCAGTTCAGAGAGGGAGACAGCTGGGTTCCTAGGGAATTTCTCCTTCTGTGCTAACAACCACATCAAAGGTCATCCCTGCAAAGAAAGCTGACAGAGGCTGCCCTCCAGGAATATTTTAACATGGAAATGCAACTAGGAAGCCTGAAAAGATGATAAAGGTAGCAGGTGGCCACTTAAAAGCTTACAGGGGGAGGAAAGCTAGCTACACAAAAAGAAGAAAGGGCTCTAGATGAATGCTCTGCTTGGATGTGCATTAGAGTTCCCTGAAGAGAGACAGCCAGAGAGACTTCTTCATTAGTTTCACAGCAAGACTTTTTCCTATGCATACAAGACCCTATGAGCAGGTTCAGTCAAATAAGGGTGGAAATACCAGGAAATGCCCCCTGCAAACCCATAATCTTATTTTAGGTTTACAGTAAACAACCTGTTAAAGGATAGGCTCAGGAAACACCTGGAAAAGGTTTTCTTCTAATTATTTAAAAGTACTACTGAAGACTGCATCTGCTGCTTTGCATTCAGACGCACACACCCATCCCACCATAGCACAAAAGATTCCCTGGTTTCCTTTCTGGTATCAAAGGTAAGTCAACATCTATTATTCAAAGAAAAGGAGCTGACTCCAAAGTGCACAGGGCTCTCCTCTTTGGGCCAAGCTAAATAATGTGTTATGAATCCAAAACAAATCAGGAAGTCTTAGTTTCACTCACATCTCTCCAGGTCGAAAACAAAATGTGGGCTTATCTGTAGCTAAAACCTCCCTGAACCCACAATCTATTTCTTTGCTTCAGCTAGGGCTGCCAAGTCAGCCCGGGGGGCGGGGGATCCCCCGCTACAGGGGTTCCCGATTCGCCGGCCAGCATTTGGCCAGCGGGGGGAACCCCACCCCCCTTCCCCAACGTAATACCATAGAGTTTTGGGGTGATTGCCAGAGCAACGCCCCCAACGTGATGACGTCACTTCCGGGCGACGTCGCCGGGCACGCACGCTTTCGCCCGGGAAACTCCCGGACGATGGAGGACTCCTCCCCACCGGTAAGTGAGGGACACTTGGCAACCCTAGCTTCAGCTGAGGGCTAGATCACAAAACTGATGGAGATCAAAAGAATGCATAAACCTGTATTTAGAAGGATCCCATATTATGTTCCATCCAGGGAGCACTGAGTTTGGAAAATCAGGCTGATGAGGGGAGCACACGCCTAACCTTCACTCCCTCACAGTTCATAAAACATCTAATCATGTTCTCCGTTTTACAGTAAAGAACAGTGGGGAAAGGGGGCATTGTCACACATGTCCCACCTTTATGCATCAATGTCCATTAGCATCATAAGAGTAGCCATGCTGGATGAAACCAGTGGCCCATCTGTGTACTGTTTTTGACAGTGGTCAAGCAGATGTTACTGGGAAGGCTACAAAAACAAAAAAAAAAGCACTGGCAACCGCCCTCACCTTCTGATAGTTTCCCAGCAGCTGACAACCAGAAACATGCTGTCCCTGTATTCAAAGGTCCCATTCAGCTCTCATGGCCAATAATAGACCTACCTGTTCAACACCCTTGAAAATCCATCTAAGCCCCTAGTCATCACGACATCTTGTAGCAATGAGTTCCAGAAGGCGACTTTACATTGTCTGAAGCAGGATCCTACTGATTCACTGGACAAATCTCTAAGGGTGAGAGGATATCTTCCGATTCCATTCCGTTATTTTTCACTGACTTTGATCTGCACAACATCCTACTCCACCCAAATTCAAGTTTAATTAGGAAAATTTCCAAAATTAATTCCAGAACTGGAGCACAGTTTGCTTTCAGTTTCTTCAGTTCATCTATGTCTTGTCTGCGTTGTTGATACACAGGTGTGTATCAGTAAAACACCGCATTTAAAAAAAGCAACGCTGATGCCAATTGTATATCCAATGATATTACAGTTCTTTTTCCGCATTGTTTTACCAAGGCATACATGCAGTCCCATGCACTAGTGAAGTACCACACAAAAAGATGCATGGTGTCATGGAAACTTGCCGGGTGACCTTTGATCAGTCACACATACTCTGCCTCAGGGGTCATTTCGTAGAAAAAGAGGTGCAGGAGCTCATTAGCATGACTCATTTGCATAACATTTGCATATGCCACCCCCCCTAACATACCGGAAGTGTGTCAGAAGGCAATACCCATCCCTCAGGCTCCACTCCACAGGTGAGTGAAACTGACCTGCTCTTCCTCCATTCCCTTCCCCATCCAATACTTTGTGCAATAAAAATAAGCGTAAAGAACACACCCTCATTCTCTTCCTGCTCCCTTGAAACCACCAGGTTTCAAGTAGACTTGAGATACCCAGGACATGTGCACCACCCATCCCTTCCCCTTCCCCTTCCCACAACAAGACACCCTGTGAGGTAGGTGGGGCTGAGAGAGGTCTTTTGAGAACTGCTCATGAGAGAACGGCTCTGAGAGAACTTGTGACTGGCCCAAGGTCACACCAGCAGCTGCATGTGGAAAAGTGGGGAATCAAACCCGGTTCTCCCAGATTAGAGTCCAACTCCTGACCACTACACCAAACTGATGGGGTGGAAGCTGCTGAAGGGTTGGTGAAATTTCTCCAGTACTTATGTGCCATGTGCCCAGATAAAAAATGGAAAACTTAGAAAATTTATATGCCACCTTGAGCAAGTCTCTGAAAAGCAGCACACAGTCATAAAAGGAACAATGATAAAATTATCAATATTAAAACAAAACGTTAAAAACAATAAAGACCCTAGCAGGGCTTTCCCCGGGGCACTGGGCCTCTGCACTGCTCGGGGAAGCCAAGGAGGGGGCGGGGCTTGGTCATGTGCCCGTCCCCTGGGCTCCTCACTCCCGGAGATGCGCTCCTGTGCACTCCCGCTCCAATGTACCCCTGCTCTGCCTTACATATCTCACAGGGTTCTTGCGATGATAAAATGGAGGGAAATGATGTAAGTCCATTTGGGTCCCCACTGGGGATAAAGGTAGGGTATAAATGAAATACATAAATATAAAATCATATCGAGATTAACAGTGTTTTGTGAATGTGTGTGAATGCACACACCCCAAGTGGTATTGTATAAAGTGAGAAAAGAAGTGAAGAAACTGGATGTTGTGGTGGCAACTGGCATGTGCATTGTGCTCTGCACAAAATCTGGAATTTAAAAAAAAAATGAAATCATGGAGGATTCCAAATGGATCAGGCTCACTTTAGAACCAAAACTTGGAATTCCAAAATCCACAATGGGATGAGGAGAATTTTGGAAGCATTTCTGCTCATCACAGGGGCAGCACCATCTCCATAAGGGCAAGCAGCACATGGCCCACATTTCTCAGGCTGAACAGCAGAGTTGCTCTCACCAGCTGGGAGGAGCCAAGTTCATGTGTGTGAGGTCTGTGTGTGTGTTTAACTTGCTGATGCTGCGGTCACACTCACTAAATAATCCACTTTCAATCCACTTTCCAACTGGATTTTGCCAGTTCACACAGTAAAAATCCAGTTGGAAAGTTCAGTACCCTGAAAGTGGATTATTTAGCATCTGTGACAGCAGCCTGAAATCCAGAATCACATATTCCATCTTTTTCACCCTGAGAAAACTCTGAAATTAGCACCGCAATGCACATACATGAAACGGACTGGACTGAGGAGACAGAATTTGTTTTCATGGATCAAGTGAAAAAGGCTTTTAAAGGGCTGCACTCTGTGTAAAAACTCACGTCACCCACCCCTGAATATACTTGATTATTTTATGCCCTTTATATCCTGCTCCTCAGCCAGAAAATTGACTCCCATAGCAGCTAAAATGTTAAAAACAATAACACTCTTCACAACAGAGATGCCAGCAGTCCTCTCTCACACAAGGATAAGCTCCATTATTATGGCCCAAAGCCTTTTCTGCTGCTGCTGCTGCTCCGCTGCAATGGAACAAACTTCCAAAATGGGTGAGACAGCTATCATAAGGCAGAACTATTTAAGAAGAGTATGAGGGGCAGCCTGAACATGCTCTGTTATATTTATTTTAATTTCTTTTTAATAATTTTAGCAGATGATTTTTGTACTACATTCATTGCTGTTAACTACCCTTGATGTCAGGAGAAAGTCATGGTATATAAAATAAATATATGTACATAAATAATCATAAAATACAATTCCAGTCTAAAACCATGGAAAGTGTAAAGCAGTGGAAGAGCAAAACAATATAAAAATATGATCAAGGAGCAAGCAACACATTTTTATGAAACTAGCAACTAAGTACCAGCTACAGCTATAAATAATCCCGTGTACAAATGTTGTATTTATCATTTCTGAAGTGTTTTACATGAACACACTCTGACAAATCCTTGGTATGCCCATTCTCAACTGGATCATCCTGTATGAACAACTGGATGATGAACTATTGCTATAATACAACAATAGCACAAAAATCCAACAATGTGCGGATGCAACTACGATTGCGGTGGGAAACCCCTCAACAGAAATCCTGAGGGAAATTAGACCCAAAGAACCTAAAGAGGGATTGATAGTCCTCTTGTTTAAAGTAACTGAAGGGCGGAAGAAGAAAAACCCTGTCACCTCTGCTAGGCTTAAAGGACAAAAGAAGGCCAAATGCCAGTGGTACGGTAGGAACATGAAAATTTATTGAAAGTGAGCTAAAAAAAGCCCCTAGTGTTTCACAGGCAGCTTTGTCAGGGGAATCTCTAAATATGTTCAGCACTTTTCCTACAGCTGTGGAACTCACAAAGAAATGAAATGGGAATTTTACCTCACTTGCCTAAAACTCAATATGTCAGCCAGTTAAATTGCAGAGAGCAATTTGAAAAGGCATCTCTCAACCTGCCCTGCTACACACCAGTATTTTAAAAACTGTTAACTCATTCATACTCACTAGGCACCTAAAGAAGATGCTCCAATTGTATAGTTCCCTCTTTATGGATGTTACAAATCAGAACTATGATGCCACAGATTAACCTTGACTCAAATGAAACCTTCCCAACTTAATTGTCTGTAAAAACTTGTACCAATGATGATTCTTCTCCTGGCTTGCCCCCCAAATATGTAAAATGTAGTACAAGGGCAACCCAATCAACAAGTGCGGGGGGAGGGGGACTTCCGTTTTTGGCGAGCTCAATGGCAGGCGCATCTCTCCGCCACTGCGGGAGACGCGACCCAGACTCAGCGATGTGAGGGGGTTCTGAACAGGTTTCGGACCCGCAGGGACCCTTGGAGGGGGACCCTGCCTGAAGCGCTTGGGGGCAGCAACAAGAAAAAAGATTTCCAGCTGATACGCATGGCGAAACGTGAGTGAAGATGTTGTTTTAAGCTGAAGATTCTCTGTTGGGAACTTTTTACTTTAAAGCGAGGGGGAGGTTGAAGTTTAAATCCCCCACCCACTGTATTTTCAAGAAACGAGCCACAGAGACTCTGTGTGTTTGATAGAGTGGCTGAAGACAGAATGGGAGTGATTTAAATGATATAACTGAAAAAGAAAGGCTTTTAACAACTTTTTGGGAGGTTTTTTCCCCGTAAAAGTAACCGGGGAGAAAAGATGGCGGGGAAAGTAAAATCTTCTCCAAAAGTTCCATCGACACTTCCAGGCACAAAGTCTGAGTCCAGTACACATCTGACTGCAGCCCTGGCTATAGCTCTACGCCCTCTGATGGACCAGCTGAATACTGTCAATTCTAAGTTGGATTCTTTACAGCAGCAGGTGACAGAGGTGAATAAGAAATCTGACCAGACAGCTAAAGCGTTGACTGAGGTATCACCTCAAACACATTTTTTTTGTCCCTAATTGTAAGCAACCCCCCAGTGAACTCCTACTGCAACAGATCAGCCAATAAATCTTCTTTTCTTTTCTAGTTTCAAGAGGGTCCTAAATACCATCTCTATATTGCTATGGACCTCTGTTGCAGAAGATCAAGATTATGATTCACTGCTTTTTGACTAAAAATATATATTGGAAAGAATCAATCCTTAAAACAGAATGAAGCTAAACAACCTGGGCAGAAATTCAAAGCAACACATAATGGCTGAGGAGAGCGGGCGTCCAGACTGCCACATCTGCCCCGCGGAGGTGCCCTGGACTCAACTCGTCCAGCAGCGCGCTCCTCCCACAGCAGCCGGGCACCACTTTCAAGTGGTGTCCTGGTGGCTGCACGCGCGTCCCACCCGCTTCCGGGCGTGCTGCCGCCACTGGAAGCCACCCGCAGTGTGGACTCTGCAGGCGGCTTCCTTGCAGTGGCGTCTGAACGCTGCGCTGCAGGGCAGTTCGCCCCGGCTTGTTCTGCTGCGCTCCTGTAGCGCAGCAGAACTCTAACCTGTCCTCGGCCAATCACTCATATGCATATCCATCTGTAGTTTAACAAAGTTTGAGTCCAACAAATGTTAACACCATCAAAGTTTTATTCTGGGTATTCTGGGAATTTCATGTGCATGCATATTTCTTCAGATACATTGAAACAGGATTCACCAACCATTAAATACAGGTAGTAGCAGCAGTAGTTTCAGTTTATTGTATTGACTATGGGTCAGTCTTCCAAATACTAAAACTACAAAGGTAGCAAAATTAACAAAATTAATTAACAAAATTACAAACACAATACTGGACTAAACCATATAAAATCAGCCAAGTTTTAAAAGTTTTAAAAGTTCAAATTATAACTCTTATTATAGCTATTATTCCATACAGTTCAATCTAATCCTTCTTGCCGCTAATGAAAACGAAGCAACTCTATTAGAAACATCGAAATACCATTGTAAAGTTTAAGGTCGGAATAGAAGGTGTGTTAACGGATGACATACCTGTACAGAAGGGGGTAAAATAAGGCTGTATTTTAGCCCCCACTTTATTTAACCTATACATTAATAATACAGTTGATAGACTTGAAGGCATGATATTTATGCCCCTGGCAATAGGTTAAACTAAGGTATTGATAATGTTATATGCAGATGACATGGTTCTGTTGTCATTGACCAAAACTGGCCTGAGAAGGCTTTTGGATAAACTGGGCTAGTACTGTAATGAAGAAGGCCTGTGTATAAACTATGCCAAGTCTAAGGTAATGGTATTTAGGAAATGACCTAGGAAGTCAGTATGGAGAATTTGGGGTATTCAGATTGAACACTGCAGTGTATATAAATATCTAGGAATAACGTTTTCAGAAACCCTCTCATGGCAACCTCATTTAACTTCGATAAAGTCCTCTGCCATGAAGACCATGGGTCCATAGTGATTTTTGTTTTTCTCCAAAGAAGGTGGTATAGTTGACCCTATTATCAAGCTGTTTAGCAGTAAGGCAGGGTTGCCAGCCTCCTGGAGATCTCCCACTTTTACAACTGATCACCAGCTCCCATGGAGAAAATGGCTGCTTTGAATGGTGGACTCTATGGCATTGTACCATGCTGAGGTCCCTCCCCTCCCCAAACCCTGCCCTCTCCTGGTCCAGCCCCAAAATCTCCAGGTATTTTCCAACCCGGACCTGGCAACCCTACAGTAAGGTGATTTCTAGTTTACTTTATAGTATCAAAATATGGGGTTGGGGAGAGCAGATTCTGGATTCACTGGAAATAATACAAAATTATTTTATGAGACGGATTCTTGGGTTGCCAACGTGTTCTCCAGCGGCATTAATGAGAGCTGAGCTTGGTATCCCTTCTATGAAAGCAAGGGCTAATTTTAGAGTCCTGTCTTATTGGAAGAAAAATCCCGAATGTTCTCAGGATTCACTGAGCTGTCAAAGCTTTTGCTCCCTTTTGAAACATATTAAGAACCAAACTACTTTCAACCACATCTTGAACCATGCTGTCACTTCAGAGTTACAGGAGGGCTGTTTATATGATCTAAGAGGTTGCTTAAGTTTGGTTCAGACATCACATGAAACCAGAAACCAATTTAACTATGGTTAACTGTGAAACTAACACTTGGCTTGCGGGTGATCAGTCAAACACTGGTTTGCCCTGACAAATACATTCAATTTCTTTTGCTCCAGCCAGGCACTTTCACAGCCAGAAAGTGAGTGAGGGTATCACTGAGTGACAAGCTAGTTTAATCTGCATTTATTTGCAAGTCAGAGCTCAGTTCTTCAGATGAATGAAAGTTAACCATCATCATACAGATACTTTTAATAATCCAGTTTATAAGGGAGGGAAGGGGGGGTTGTAGCAGTGTGTGTCCTGTTGTAAATCCTGGTTCTGTGTGATATCTGAACTGATCCACTAAAAAAAAATACTGTATGTTTGCCCAAGAACATTATTCTTCAGAATCAGGGAGAGGGGTTAACAGGAAGGCGCTCTTCAGCAGACAGGTTGGCGTGGAAAAGGGTTTCCTAAAAAGCAGAATGTTTGAAAATAATGATATAGACAAGCTAGTAATTAACACCAGAAAAAAAGTAAGATAACTGAAAATCTTGAGCCAGAGGGAGAAAGGAGATACCCAACCAGCTGAGTGAAGCTGTCCAAAGCTAAGAGGAGTGCCGGGTAGCCACACAGTGTGAAGAGCAGGGATGGACTGGCATGCCCAGAAGCCTCATCCAGAATGCCTTCTTGTAGCTGCCAGGGAGTCGATTTCAAGCCAGACATGGTACAGGACATGGTTGCCATGGCAATCTTCCCAGCACAGCTGTAGTAGAATGAGTCCTGGCAACGAATCCCTCTCCTAGCAACTGTGTGTGCTTCCAAAAATGACCTGACTCACTTTTTCCAGAAAAGAATGGGCAAGGAAGCCACATATTTTAATATCACTTTGTTTTTGTTGATATTCTTGCATTTTCTTTGAGTCTCACATGTAAGAGAGGCTGGGTCCACCACTAACAATCCAATTGGGTTTCTGGAAGCTCCAGTTTATTTTAGGGAGAAGAAGGTAATTATTATGTCCATAGTTCCTCTCTGTTAGAACTCTGTACCTTCACATTCTTCCAAAGGGATAATTAATTTCTCTCATGAATATCCTGCCAAGAAGCTCAGGATGGGACTGGAATGTAGTTCTCCCAGTTTATCCCTGAAAAAGCCCTGCAGGTAGGTAGTACAGAGAAAGTGATGTGTCCAGGGCTATTTTTGGGCAGGAACGCACCGGAACGGTGTTTCAGCTGGCTTCCGAGTTGGCCATGTCCCCCAGAGCCAGCAGGGAAGAAGGCCCTTCCATGAGGTTTTTTGGAATTGGAGAAGGGGAGGGGAAGAAACTGGCCTCAGCAGCCTGCTGGAGGCAAGCAGGTGGCTTCTGCCCTGTTGCAAGCTTGCTTGATGATCCCTAGAACTGGCCAGGCTACTTGGGAGTTGTGGGGGGGGGCTGGGGGGAGGAGCTGACCTCAGCAGCCTGCTGGAGAAGTGTGTAAAAGGCCCCTCGAGGAGGTTAGTTGGAGAAGGGCAGGGGGAAGAGAGGAGGATGTAAGGGAGAAGCTTGGAGGATGGAGTTCCTGGAGGGGGTGGGGTCTTAGTAGCAGTTTAAGGACATCAGATGGGCCACTTTCCCGTCCAGTCCAGTAGTCTGTTTCATGCTCAGTGGCTAAAACCCAGGTGCCATCAGATTTCCACCAGCAGGTCCAGAACTGTAGAAGCCCCCCCCCTTAAATGAGCTATATAAAAGCTAAGTTTTAACTCATAGTGTCAGTATTAACAAAATAACAAAGTTTGAATCAGTAGTACCTTTAAGACCAACAAAAGCGACTTTACTGATATTTTTAGAGGGTGTGTGTGTGTAGGTCTGCAGTAGGACAGCTAGATTCAAGTCCAGTAGCACCTCAGAGACCCACAGAATTATTGTGGTCCAGATTTTAAGGCAGGCAGTGGATTTGTGGTTTGACCTATGAGAGAGGGTGTGTGTAGCCTAGATGGTTTTCAATGTGCTCTCCCCCCTGCAAGTGGTGTCGACTGTAGCTAGAGTATATTGCTTGCCAAAATATGATCTTCTCCACAGAACCAGTACCCATGACAGCTTCTCTTATGTTTAACTGTGGGTCACATCATGCACTGTGACCCACAGTGCACTGTGATTGGCTGTGATTCCCTGCTGAGTGAACATGCAAAGACAAATGCAGGTTTGCATCTGCGTAGTATGTGGAACGTCCCTCCTTTTACCACCCCAGCATTCTCCCTAGAATTTGAATTCCTCTTCCACTGCACTCCATCAAGGAAGCAGCTTCCTTCTTCCAGTCGTTGTTGATAAAATGCTTTCCAAGAGGAAGAGCGAGAGCTCTCTCTGCCCCAAGCCTCCTTCGATGTAGTTTATGAGTCAATCGAGACAATGTGGGAGCAACAATTCTTCACATGGCAGGCAGTCTCCACTCCACAGGAAAAAGAACGGAGTTTCTGCCGAAACAGTCCCCAGGCTATGCCAGTTAATTGGATCTGAAGAAGCCGAGCTATGCCAACTGCAGCCTTGTCACATGGATAACAACAAGCAGACATGTAGCTACTGTACAGAACACACACACACACACACACCACTAGGTCTTCTCTTCTCACTGGGCCCTGCTGATGTCAGCTCTCTAATGCTACAAGGCCTATAGACAGAAGGACACCCGGTGACAGCGTAGTTTTGCCGCACACTGCCAGTTGCTGTGAGCGTCACCAGCTGATGAAACAGACGTCCTGGCATCTGCGAGCTGTAACTGAAGCACAAAGACAGATAATAATCTCAGCTCATCTTTGGCACACAGCTGGTAGTCAGAACTATGGCGTCTATCAACCAATTGCTGGTTCAGGGTGTGTGTGTGGGGGGGTGTCTGTGGCATGCTGATCATAGACGGCCTGTATGAAATACAGACTTTTAAGGTCTCTGCTAAAACTGATTATCACATAGTAGGCCAACTGAATGAATTCATTGAAATGATTAATTCTCTGTAGATCTGAAGCACAGCTATACTGTTGACTTTGCTTTGGTTGCTTGATTTTATTTCCTCTTTCCCCCTTTCTTTTCGTCTAATGTACTGGTCTCCAATTTTGCAAAAATTTAAACCAGAAGCACTTCTTTTTGATAGAAGCAACATTATACAGAGCTTGCAAGAAGGAAATGATGAGACTCCTACCCACTTACCCCCCCCCATGTGCCCTCCACCCCACCAACTCAATTTGGAAGGGGCTGAAAACAAATTCTGCTATTTCTGAGCCAGTTTCAAAGTTCAAGTCCCACCACACCTATGATGACCTCTTTAAGAGCATGAGAAGGCCCTAAGCTCAGATGTCCCCATAATGACCCCCCAAGCATCCTGTTTCCCCTTCCCTCCCCTCAAACTAAAGCGTCGATTAGATGTGACAGTGTACCCGAGTCTACCACAGCGATGCCTCCATCATTTAAGGGATGACATTTCTTCTGTTTACAAATGCCACAGAGGCCCAACCCTGCTCAAGACCATGGCATGGGAGGGGGATAGGAGAAGTTCCTGTTCCTCCCACCTATGGGCCATTTTCAAGACCCCAAACCCCTGGAGTTTGGGCTCATGAAAATGGTACACAGGTGTGGGGAACAGGTGTGTTCCTTTCTCCCCATCGTGGTCCCAATCAGGACTGGGTCCCTGTGGCGTTAATAAACAGAGAAAAAATGATCCCTAAAACAATAAAGAAATCCTTGTGGTGGCCCCAGGAATGCCTAGCAGTGGTGGCAGGAACCAAGAATAGTTGGTGTTATTTAATGGTTAAAATGCCTGGTGAGGATCTAGTGGACTCAGGGTGAAATCCACACTTGGCCATAGAGCTCACTGGATCACTCCCTTAGCAGCATCTGTATGACATGATTATTGTGATGATAACATGAGGAAGGGAGAACATAGTAGGCTGCCCTGAGCTCTGGAAGAAAGGGCTTCATAAAATGCACAAGATCTTCACAGTCAGGAGGACTGACAAGGCTTGTGCTCAAAAAGACTGCAGTTAAGCGTCCCGGACATCAGGAAAGTGTAGCTATCCAGGGTTCTTGGAAGAAAAGCACCTGCTATGGGGAGAAAACCAGCTGGCAGGGGAAGAGATTATGTGCTCCGGTTTGGCAGTTTACGCTGCACCCCACTTTCTCTTCATGGGATCCGGATCAATGCATGCCCAGGAGCTCTGTCATCTCATATACAATGGAAAGGATCTGGAGAAAAATTCATGTCAGAATGCTGAAGTGAAGCACTGATGATCAGGGAGACTAAAGACAAAGCGGAACCATTTTGAGAAGGAATAAGAAAAGTGCCATACATCTCTAAACTCTATCACTGCTGGCTGGGGTCAGATGGACCTTCCTGGATAACAAAATGAACTTACTCATTTCATTGAAGCTCTTCAAAATCACTTCCTTCAGAGCACATTTAACTTAGCTAGTACCCGACTCAACAAAATGCAGAAAGGAACTTATGTCATACATCCAAGAGTTCTGAAAGAACTCAAATGTGAACTTGTGGATCTTCTGACAAACTATGCAATCCGTTACTAAAATCTGTTTCCATTCCCAAGGACTGGAAGGTGGCTAATGTAACCTCCATCTTTAAAAAAGATTCCCGAGATCTGGGAAATTACTGCTGGTCAGTCTAACGTTGATACCTGGTAAGCTGGTGGAATCCATTATTAAAGATAGAATTAGTAGACACATTGATGAAAAACAGGTACCTGCTTACCGGTAACTGATGATGTTCAAGTGGTCATGTGTGCATTCGCACCTTTGAGATATAGTGTACCTGCACCCATCCTGATCGGTAAACTTAAAAGCTGAAAAGGATTTTCGCGCCCATTCACCGTGTCCAGAGCTTTGCTCTGGATTTGTTTTTGTTGCGCCGCTATGGCCTTCGTGGCTGGATTCCACTAGGCATGGCTGCTTCACTGTGTCCCCAAGCACTCGGCTCCTATCTGGCGGTGGACACAGAGCCTTGCAGCCCAATTTTAACTACAGAACAGGGGCTTTGGGGAAGGGGCAGGCGGAGGCCTCCCTGACTGCTTTCATGGCATAGGGCCCACAGGTAGTGGGTTTAGGGTAGTGATAGGAGGCAGAGCGGGAGATTATTAGGCCAAAGGGAGGGGGGACCAACAGGTAGTTAGGGTAGCAGATATGAGTTAGGTGATTGGTAGATGAGGAGCCATTGGGTTGCTGCTAGGCATGGCCTGCCAGGAAGTCCACGGTTCACTCTCTCAGAGGTCTGAGTCACCTTATGGCTGCCGCCTGTGTTCCTTCGGCTAATGTGCTGACATGCAAGCAGAACGTCACAGGGGCCTGAATAACTATAAGATGCCCCCCTATTCATCCACAGGGATGTCTCCTTCCTCACAAGATATCAGTTGGCTGTGGTTTTGCAAGCGAGCCTGGCCGCCTTGGGACTTCCCCCGGGCAACTTTGGTCCTCACTCCTTTCAGACTGGGGCAGCAACTACAGCCTCCAATCTGGGCATGGGGCCTTCAGGCATCCAAGTGGTCGAGAGGTGGCACTTGGAGGCCTAGCCGACTTACGTTCGGCCACATCTGGTACCTGCCGTTTAATGGTGATGCTTTACCATTGACTCCTTTAGTTTCGGGTTGGGACAGGGACCTTGGCCTGCAAGATAAGGTGGGATTCACCTGGCTAGGTAAGCAAGGTATGAAGCAGGATGTTATCCTTCCCAGGGTGTAGACAAGGTTGAGTTGGCGAGGTTGAAGGTGACAAAGTGGCTGGGTAGGATCGCAGAAGCTATGGGGGGGGGAGGCACTGAATTCATCATCCAGACATTTCTATACACCTGGATGACCTGTATTGCCCTGATGGGGTTCATTTGTCTGACTGGGGTATGGCTGTCTGGCTGCATAGCACTAGGGAGGCCCTAAGTGTTTGGCTACAGCTGTAGGAGCATTGGTGGGAGCTGGCCATTGGAGGCTCGGCTCTTGTGGTGGTATCAGCATGTGGCCAGATCCGTTCTCAGGAAAGCTGGCCTACGTGCCCATTTTCCTGATTGTGGGGATCCCTTTAATGGATCTTGGTGTGAAGGGCAAGTGGTATGCCAAGCCCGGGGGCATATCCGGGGAGTACCCTCACACTCAGGTGGCAGGGAGACCCCCACTGGGCATCTGCCCTTGTGAGATTCAGAGACCTGCCATCCCAAGGCGACCACCAGATCACTGACTGGCAGGCGAATCAGTCAGTGGACTAGATCATCACCCCATGGTGTGCCAAGACTTACTACAGCTGTAACCAACAAAGTTCTGGCCAATTTTATTCCACTTTTCTGAAAAATGTTCTGTGTGTGTGTGTGTGTGTGTGTGTGTGTGTGTATCATTTTAGCTCAACCTGTAAATAGGGGATAGTATTTAGTGGGGCATAAAGAACTATAGGCCTTGGGTGCCCACCTCACCCCCTCCCCTTGGTGCTGGGGCCGCAAACACTGCATACATGCAGATTTCTCATGTTTAATTCTGTTGCTTTCCTCTGTTTTTTATCACCTTCTTTGACTTTCTATCTGAGGGGGAAATGTGCTTCTAAATAACTGTTGTGGTACTCATGGTGGATCTCTCTTTATCCTTGTGGGCCACTTAGAATTCTCTGTGATTGCAAGCAAGCAGAACAAGAAGAAGAAGAAGAGAAGAGATTGGATTTATACCCCGCCCTTCGCTCACTTGGAGCCTCAGAGCGGCTTACAAACTCCTTTCCCTTCCCCTCCCCACAACAGGCACCCTGTGAGGTAGGTGGGGCTAAGCGAGCTCTTTCCCAAGCTGTCCTTGAGGGAACAGCCGGTCCAGAGCTATGGCTTGCCCAAGGCCATCCAGCCAGGTGCAAGTGGAGGAGTGGGGAATCAAACCCGGTTCTCCCAGATTAGAGTCCGCGCACTTAACCACTACACCAAACTGGCTCTCAAGGAAAGAGGTGGTCCCCGCAGCAATGGCCAGGTCACCAGAGCCTCCCCTGTGACCTCACTTACAAGTTTCCAGTTAGGTAGCTCCGAGAGCACAGTCCTGCTTTCCCATTTCTGGGATTCCCCCCCCCCCTCCCCGTACATTGTGCCAGGCGTCCCAGCAGTTCACGTCACCGCAGTAGCAGTTTGCTGCTTTTCATGGCAGTTAACATAATACAAACGAAAGCTACGCCTGACCTCTGCTAATCTGCTGCGACTAGGCCATGGCTCGGCTCCCATCTTTGGTGACTTCGCTTGCTCTTCCTTTACTCCCAACTGAACACAAATTATTTTGTTGGCATTCAGCACGCATGTCTTTTTCTTCCATGCTGGAGTTGGTCAAACGTTTGAGAGATGATGATCGCCACTTTTTTGGGGGCGTGTGATTGGCTTTTACTGGTCTTTCAAATAAAGGGCCCCTATAAATTTTCCCAGGAGTAGGATATAACGCACTGTTACAGGAGATGCCAACATGGGTTATCTGGATTTTCTACATCTATGCAATAATGTATTGCTTATTTATTTGGGAATTTCTGTGCTCCTTTCCCACCACCCAAAGCAGCTTACAGAAAATTCCAGAATACTATTACAAGTTTAAGCAAACGAAAGCAAAGAAACAGACACATCCTGGACAGGTCCTGGGAGAACTCACCTGCTTAAGCAAGCCCCTGACTGTGAGCCACTGGCCCTTTGTTTGGTTCCCTTTGGTTCTTGCCCTTCAGGTTACTCCCAACTTAGGACTCAGGGCTCTCACCCTCACCAGGTTTAACAACCTTAAAGCAGAAGAATTCTAAGAAGCTGCTAGGGAGCTTATCATCATCTATATATCTAATAGCCAAGTGCCCCCCATGCGTGCGGATATCTAAATCTGCACATCGGGGGCACTTGGGGGGCAGAGAGATTTTCCTGCACACTTGGGGGACTCCCCAGGTGTGCAGAAAAATCCTAAAAGTTTAAAAACTATACAGGGGATATTTAAAGTTAAAGAGCATTCCCTGCGCATGCGCAGGGAAAACAGAACAATGCCTCGCCTCCACTGCAGGGGGAGGGAGAGGGCTTGGCAGGCCCAGCAGCTGGAGCAGTGCAGGCCTTGCCGTCGCTGGCAGGGGGTGGGGGGAAGAGCAAGTATTGTGGGTCCCTCCTTCTTGTATATTATAATAACCACATGTGGGTTCATCTGTGAATACTTGTATCCACTGATTGAACCCACAAGGGGAGAAGAGAGATTTTCCTCTTGGTGATACCCCAAGGTTGCAGAAAAAATCTTAGCCCTTTGCTTAAAAAGACTGGGGGGGGGGGGGGGGTGCTTAAAAAAAAACAAATGCAACACTGCTGCGGGGGGGGGGGGGAGGGAGACAGAGGACACCAAAAAGCAGCACTGAAGATGCAGCTATATGAGAGGAATCCTTCCCACCCAACCCCACACTTCAGCATTGCTTCTCCCTGCAGTCTGGCTGGCTGAAAGCCGGCAGGACAGTTTTCAAAGGGCAGCAGAACCGATGCCTACAGAGGCGGGGGGGGGGGGGTAAGAAGGAGCCCACTCACGAGGCTCTGCAGCCACCGGCTCAGCTGTCCCTGTCAAACTTTTCCGCCAGATTCTAACGTAGCCAGACTGCAGGGAGGATTCTTCACTCCCACTCGCTCGTCTCCAGAGCTGCTTCTCCCTGCGGTCTGGCCAGTTAGAAACCGGTGGGGAAGACTGAACAGGACATTTGGGCCAGGTGTGATAGTGGGTGAGGATGCTCCTTCCGATCCCCATCTGTGCAACCACCAGCTCAGCTGTCCTTTGAAAACTTTCTCCCAGCTTCTCATCAGTCAGACTGCGGGGAGAAGCAGCGCTGGAGATGGGGGAGGAAGCAAAGACTCATCCCCCCCCCCTGCCTCCGCCGCCTCCAGCATTGCTTCTCCCTGAAGTCTGGCCAATTAGAAGCTGGGGGGAAGTTTTCAAAGGACAGCTGCTGCTGTTCCCACAATGGGGAGAAAAAAAGAGGGGGGATGGTGGAAGAGATTGCCTGAGAAGGGGGGGGAAAGGGGGTAATTGAATGGGGGGTATAGAAGAGGAAGATTGCCTGAGAAGGGGTAGGAGGAGAAAGGGGATTGAGAGATGATTGCCGGATAAGGGGTGGTGGGAGAGAGAGGGGGAAGACTGGACACAGAAGGGGTAAAGGTAGAAAGGAGGGCTGAGGGAAGATTGATAGATGAGGGGTGGGCAGAAAGGAAGAAGGGTTATATTAATAAACAAGATGAAAGAGAGAAGAATGTAAAGGCAGGGGAGATGCTTCCTCCCCACAAGTTTCTTTTAGGCCCCTGCTTGTATATTCTGATAGCCAACTTTACCTTTATCTGTGGATCCTTAAATCTGCCAATCAGGACCAGATGGAGAGAAAGCAGGTTTTCCTACAAACATGGGGGGACCACTGGATTGCAGAAAAATCAAAAGCTTACTGAAAATGAATGGGAGGATTTTAATCCCCCCTGCAAAAAAACACACACCACCTTACCCATACCTGCACAGAAGCACTGCTGCTGCCACCCCTGCCTCTCTTCAGGACCCTCTTGCAGTGTTCAGCTCCTCCGTAAGGTGTTCTCCCTGTGGAGATGGGTAAATGGTCTAACCTAAGGCCAGAGAGATGCAGCAAGCAGGATGTCTTCAAAAACCTTTAATGTACAGAACAGCAAGGCAGAGGACATGTTGGGTTTTGGCAGGGGTCATTTCGAGCAGGAGCTCAGTGGAGCGCAGCTCTGGGTGTTGGTGCCAGCCCCCCCCCCCCGCGGGGGAATGCCCGCTTGTGTCATGGCTGCAGCAAAATGACCCCGTCCCCTGGAAAGGTCCTTGTTCCTCCGACCAGCCTTCTGAAGGCTTCAGCCACCACTGAAGCTATCCTCCCAGAATAGTGGTATTTCTGAGGCTTGGATTGGTAGCGGTCCCCTCTCTGCCAGCTCTCTCTCTCTCTCTCTCTCTCTCTCCTTTCTTTCTTGTCTTCTGACATACTTCCGGTGATGTCAAGTGGTGTAGCATATGCAAATGAGGTATGCTAATGAGGTATGCTAATGAGCTCCTGCATTTCAACAAAATGACCCCTGGGTTTTGGCAAGTTAAAACACTTCAGTAATTACAGAGTTCATTTTGTTTCTTTTGGTCAACAGGAAGTCACATCTTTATTGTACCCAATCTGTTACTAAGTGAGACAAGCCCGTGACTCTTGTAGGAGGTCTTAGTAAAATAACCTGAAGCTCAGCTCTGTGATTGGAAATCAATGTATTGGCTGTTCAACATATTGGGGTCTCCTCCTCCCTTTTGTCTTTGCTTGGAGAAGAAGAGGTGCCATTTTTGTGGTAACGTCCTAGCAGTAAACATGTAGAAATCTAGTGTTTGTTGTTTTGCATCCCGTTTACCTTTTCCCCAATGTTAGTTCCAGTAGAGCTCTCGCTCTGACTCATTGCTCTGCTGATCTGATCTCTGCTTAAGCATATTCTTCTAAGAATACCTGTCAGTACAACATAGACTTAACAAGGCTAGAGTCCTAACTACCAATAACCCAGTTCTAACTAGCATATTCTAGAAGACACACCCGTTCATGTGAAAGAGGGAGTAACACTTAGGGCCACAGCAGGTCTCTGGAAGAGACAGGTTCCATATACTACCCCTCTAAGGTGTAGTATATGTTTGCAAAATACAATTTAATACTGTTAAATACTGTTTGTAAAATACTGTTTGTAAAATACAATTTAAAAATGACGATAAAAAGATAAAGAGTAAGATATCTATCATGTTTATGGAAGTTATGGACAATCTATTCTTCACATAGGTAAAGGTTTCGCTTGCTCGAAAGCCAGTCGAATCCGACTCTAGGGGGTGGTGCTCCTCCCTGTTTCCAAGCTGAAGAGCCAGCGCTGCCCGAGGACTTTTTCCGTGGTCATGTGGCCGGCATGACTAGACGCTGAGACGCACGGAACGCTGTTTACCTTCCCACTGAAGCGGTAGCTATTTATCTACTTGCAGTTTCTTGCTTTCGAACTGCTAGGCTGGCAGGAGCTGGGGCCAGAGACGGGAGCTCACTCTGTCATGCGGCACTTGGGTCTCGAACTGCTGAGCTACCGACCTTCCAGTCTGCAGCTCAGCACCTTAACCTCTGAGTAAATGTGGGGGAGCAGGGGGAGGGGAGAAGTGCCACCGCTCAGCACTTCCTCTCATTACCGGACTCTGAGGCACAGGGGCAGTGGAGCTGTGGCTGCCATCAGTGCTGAGCAGCCTGCTTCAAACTGTGGCGTTACAAGAGGCTGGTGCAGGCCCCTCCAAGGGAGCCGGTGGCAACAGGACTGACTGGGGATGAAGTCTCCTCTGCCCTTGTCTTTGTGCACTTCAGCGGCCACAGGACTGTTGCCAGCAGACCGCCTCTTGCTGCTGTTGCAGAAGCCAAGTGACCCTCTGTGGCTGCTGTGCCACTGAGGCACGGCAGGCTGGGGTGGGCCCCAGTGAGGGTGCTGGACAGATAATTCGGAGGTGCCCTGGCAAAGCTGGGAAGGCTGGCCAGGGAAAGCAGGCCATGCGAGAGATACCCCCCCACACACACAGCTGCCAACATGTTCTGCAAGACAGAGACTATCCAGCACTGGGTAAGATCCAAATAACTGAGTGGGGGAAGGCTGAGAAAGAAAGAGCAATGTGGGGGAAGAGAGAAACAAGAAAGAATGATGGCATGGGGAGGGAAGAAGAGAGAGAAAGAAAGTGATAGTAGATGTGGGGGAGGGAGATAAACAGCGGGAGAAGGAGAGAGGGAAAGGAGAAGAGAGACGGAGAAGGGGTGCTGAAGGGGGGAATATGCAAAGGTGGAGGAATGGGGAGATCATCAGAAAAGGGGAGGGGGAGAAATAGAGAGGGAGTAGGTTGATGGGGGATTGAGAGACTAATGAAGGAGTAGGGGGTAAGTTGGCAAATAAGGGGAAAGGAAGAAACGGAGAGGCTGACAGAAGAGGAGAGGAGAGAGAGAGGGGTAGGGAAGATTGACAGAACCTCTGTATATAAAACATGTAATCTACTACTGAGTAATAGCCAGGGCTTTCTTTCTGGGGGGAACATGCTGGAACAGAGTTCCGGAACCTCTTCAACAAAATTCTTTTTAAAATGTTTAAAAATTCACGAGTTTTCAGTATACAGATCAAAAACGTAATTTTCCTCTTGAGAGTTCCAACACCTCTTTTTTCAAACAAACTGCCTTGGTAATGGTCCTTATTTTAAAACATATTTAAGCTGCCTTCCCACTCAAATTAGGGCCCACAAAAAATTAAAAGAAGCTATTATATATACATAATAATTAAAACAAAATACAGACGCATGAGTGAGAAGGAGAGTTAATGAAAGTTAGCAAATGAACATTAAACAAAATAGCAAACTCTTTACTTGCTGGTGATAAAAAAAATAGAAAGTGACAGACTAATCTCTCTGGGGAGAGAATTTCATAGTTTTGGTGCCACAACCAAGAAGGCTCTTTCATGGGTTGCCACTCATCTAGTCTTAGATGGTGGAGGCACCAGAAGCAGGGCCCCTGAAGATGACTATAGTAGTTGGATAATTTCAAATGGTAGCAGGCATTTCTTAAGGTATGCTGGCCCCAAGATATATAGGGTTTAAAGATAAATCCGAGCATCTTAAGTTGGGCCCTAAAGCAAACTGGGAGTGAGTATCGATGGAACAAGTCTGAAGTGAAAGGGTCCCAGTGGCCCACTCCAGTCAGAATTCTGGATGCAGCATTCTGTAGTAACTGTTGCCATTTCCCAGGTTGGGCACGGAATCCCCTGATTTGGGGGGCTTCTGCCCACCACTAGCTAGCTGGGCAGCAGGGGGAACCCTGCCCCCAAACAGTGACATCACTGTGCAACATTGCCAACACAATAACATCACACAGAAGTGACCTCATCACATATGGGATGTCACATGGCGATGCTCTGGTTTGAGGACAAAACTCTATGGTTTGGGGGCAATTTTACCATAGAGTTTTGCACTCAAACCAGAGCATTGCTGTGTGATATCCCTCCTGTGTGATGTCATTGCCACAGTTCCCTCTAAGCTGTGCTAGGGGGTGCCGGCACACAACATTTCAGAGGGCTGCTCACAGCATTTTAGCTTCAACTCACAACATTTCTTCCCTTCCATAGGAAAACATGGAGGATGGGTGCACCTCCTTCTGAGGCTCATAGAATTGGACCCCTTGGTCCAATCTTTCTGAAACTTGGCAGATTTTTTGAGGAGAGGTATCAGCAGCTATGCTGCAAATTTGGTGCCTTTCTCTCAAAAAACAGCCCCCCCAACCGCAGCCCAAAACAGTTCTCCATTATAGCCTATGGGGTTAATTG
Organism: Lepidodactylus listeri; assembly: GCA_029233225.1. Lineage (NCBI taxonomy): Eukaryota > Metazoa > Chordata > Lepidosauria > Squamata > Gekkonidae > Lepidodactylus > Lepidodactylus listeri. The sequence continues at coordinate 104,374,306 of JARCFY010000008.1, forward strand.
ACTATAATAGTCCCCATAGACTATAATTGAGCCAGAATCACCGATTGTTTTTGCACACCCCTATCATGCTTTTCAGTATGATTTTTAAGCTGCCTTGAGTCACAGGGAAAATACTTGAATAAATAAGTAGTTTGGGCTGGTTGGTAACATTTAAGCAACTTCCTGTTTGTTAGGTTAGGCAGGGTTCTGACAGTGGTTGTTCCACCTGTTATACTTAACCTGTAAAGCTGGTTGTCATATTTCATTAAAAAAAACCCAAAGTAGACTATAGGAGTTTTTTCTCCCCTAAGATCTGGTATGTTTTCTAAGGGTCAGCGCAAGGCAATGGTCCAAGCCCAGATCTACCAAAATAGTGGCCCACGATGGGTAGACCTGTTGTCCAGAGGCCAGGTCTACCTCCCAGCTCCCACTGGTGCGTGGTAAGTACCTGGCAATCCTGCTTCAGGGGCAGCCCAATGTAGAGTACACTGCAGTAATCTAATCTAGGTGTCACTAGGGCATGTACCACAGTGGATGTATGAATAGGTCTCAAACCATTTAACTCAGTACTGTCTATGCCACCCAGTAGTGGTCCTAGGCCTCAAAGTATTTCCCTGTGTTGCAGCCAGAGATACTTTAAGCAAACATCTCAAAGACTGATTGAGCCATTGAGCTCTGCCCCTTCCCCCTTTTAGCTGTGGTCCAAGTCAACACAAGGTACCTGGGTTTCAGGATGCATGCTCAGAGCTGTATTGTGCTTGTGGTATGATTTTGGACAAAATGACTCATTGTAAATCACTCTTGAGTTCGTTTTGGGTGCAGTAAAGTGACACAAAACCCTAAAATCCAGAAATATTACAGGTGTTACATATACCAGGGCAAAACTGAAGGTAGTCTAAATTTACCACACATGAATCACAGATGTTAGGAATATGAATACAACCCACAAAAGCACTATTTTCACATTGAATCATTCTCAGTACTTATTTAAAAACCTAGTATTCTATATTTAGGGTAAGGCACCACCCTAGATATATCTATATATCTAATTCCCAAGTGCCCCCCCCCGTGTGCGGATACTTAAATCCACGCGGGGGGGGCACTTGGAGGGCAGAGGGGGTGTTCTGCAGGGGGGGGTAACCACCACCACCACCCCCCCCCCCCGCTTGCAGAAAAATCCAAAATCTATCAAAAACTTTTCGGGGGATCTTTAAATCTCCAGAAAAGTAAAAGAGCGTCCCCTGCGCATGCGAGGGGAACGCTCTTGGAACAGCAGCCGCCCGGCGAGAGTCGCCGAGGCCAGCTGACAGGCCACGGAGGAGGGGGAAGGGGGCGAGCAGTGGGCCCGGCGAGAGGCGCCGAGGCCCGCCGGGAGTCTCTGGGGGGGGAAGGGGGCGGAGGAAGGAGGAGCAGCTGTCAGCTTCTCCCCCCCCGCGCAAATATCGCCCCCCCCCGTGTTTATTCTAATTTCACCCCAGCATTGTCTCCAATCAATGCCAGGAGCACTCTTCAAATTCCTTCAGCTACACTCGTGCATAAGCCACCCATGTCACTTGCTGGCAAGCTCCTCAGGATAACACCACAGGCTCCGCCCTCCTCTCCCTTCACCCCCCTCCAGGATTCTGTTCTTAATTAACACTTTGAGATATTCTGGCCCCCCACTGTCAATCTGCTGCAGTGATTAAGGACAGCTACAGTAACACCACCCTAGTCTTCAGGGCACAAAGGTGAAGCGGGAAACAGAAACACGTCCGGATTTCAGACAAACAGCTGAGCAGCACACGATGGTCACTTAAGGGAAAGCAAGCTGGAGCCTATTTCAAGACGTAAAATACGTCCAGGAAGTTTGAAACACCATTAGTATGAAGCCGTTCATCGGGTGTAACAATGGAGTATCAACAAGCATAGCAAAATACCCTGGAGGAGAACAGCAGGATGAGAAACTAGCTAATGGTTAAGTAGTAAACTGGCAGGCAAGGCAGAGCAGACTGAGAAGAAAGACTCTTCTTTAAATGCTGTGACAAATCAGAAATTAAGGGGGGAAAATCATTTTAGAAGAGGTGCAGGAAGTGACAAAATGTGTCCTGAACACTTTGAGAAATGACAGTCCTTCTCACTGTACAATACACCGGAAACAGCCTAATAATGAATCTGGCCTATCAAGGTGAGTCTTCACTATTCTGACCAGCAGTACCTTTCCAGAGCCACAATACAAGTACTTTCAGTCCAGCTGAACCCAACGCAGGAAAAGGCATGCTCACCCAGGGGCGTAGACTTTGTAAATCCCGGGGGGGGGGGCTCTTTCGTGCACGCGCGCGCACGGGACCATGTCCCCGCCGCTTCTCCCCCCCCCCCTCATGGCCCCAGGGAGGCAGACCCAGTTTCTTTCTGCCTGCTGCTGCTGCCTGCCGCTGCTCCAAGCAGCTCGCTGACCGGCCGGTGCCTCCTACCGCCGCAGGTGCATTTGTGTTGGGGAGACCGCCCGGTGCCGCATGCCTGCCGGGCTCCCTCTCATGGCGGGGGAAGGCGGGGACACGTGGGTGGCCTCAGCAGGAGCAGCAGCAGCGCCTCACGCTCGCCTTTGCCTCGGGGCGTGCGGGGGGCGCACATGAGCGCAGTCTCGGCGGCGGCGGCAGCCAGCTGGCCGGCTGAATGCCACGCGCGTGAAGCGTGGGACCATGTCCCCGCCACCTCTCCCCCCCCCCCCCCCGCCCCAGGGAGGCAGGAGGGCAGGCCGGGGGTGGAGGGGAAGGCGAGGCGGCGACAGCAGCCAGCTGGCTGGCTGACTGGCCACCGGCGGGCGCTCCATTTTGCCGGGGGTGGCTGAGCCCCCCCCTGGGAAATTTCAGGGGAGGCTCGAGCCCCACCGTAGTTGACGCCTATGTGCTCACCAAACCCGTACAGAATGCTCAGAGCCAGGAATGCATTTTTTGTTAACTGAGAGAAAAACAAAGAACGAGTGTTTCTTTCTTTTTTTTCTTCTTTGATCAAGTTCCAGCTCTTGGGTCCATACTTCAATCTCCTCCTTATGCCGTACTCTGCTCTATCACCACTTCATAATGGGACTCCCTGGTATTCAAACAGCCATTTAAGAATCACTGGCCTGAGCAACCCAAATCAGTACTTCTCAAGAAAGGGTACTACTGAATTGCTGCAATCTGCTGCATTCAGGGATCATACAATTCAAGTTCACTGAACGTCATTTACTGAAGACGTCTCGGATAATTCCAGCTAGAGACCACTAAACAATCCTCACACAAAAGAAAAGAGATTATCAGACTCACTCCACTGTGACCTGTTACATGTCTATTCTTGTGGGTGTTGCCGGCCCGCATTAGACTTCCTCCCCGAATGCCCTGGACCAGGGGTGGGCAAACTGTGGCTCGGGAGCTGCATGCGGCTCTTTCACATATATTATGTGGCTCCCGGCAGGGCGGCTGGGGAAGCTAAATATCATTAGCAAACAAATATCATTGGACAAATTAATATCATTATCAATATCTGCTTTTACCCCTTTTGTTATTATTTTTGGCAGTCTCATTTAATGTTAATAAAAAGCAAATTTGCTTATTTTCCAATAAAAGCAGGTAATATTTGTTCACGTCTTGTGGCTCTCAAACATCTGATGTTTATTCTACGTGGCTCTTACGTTAAGCAAGTTTGGCCACCCCTGTTCTAAGTGGCTCTTACGCGGAGCAAGTTTGCCCACCCCTGCCCTGGACCATTTTAGAATTGCATACCAACGTAGCAGCAACCAATTATTGATTACTAACAACCAATCAAAGCAGGCTACTCAATGTTCAGACCTTGGGAAGTACTTCTTTTTTAACTTTTGCATCGTTTCCAGTCTGTGTTAATTAATTTCACCGCTCTAATCACTCGTATGGGACTTTGGAGAATGGTGAGTCTTAGGAGTTAACCAAGAGGAAAATGGGGTGATCAGCATCCCTTTCTCCATTCAGGTCCCTTCTCTTTTCTTGTTACGTTTTCAACAGTAATCAAACGACCAGGCCCAATCAGAGCTGGTGAAAAGTTTGAGAACCCAAAAGACCTATAACTGTTAAGTCAACCTGAGCATTCACGTGTAACAAAATTGCAGAGGCACTTCACAGAACATAAAGGCTCGAAAAGAATTCAAAATAAAGTGTGAGCACCTCCTTTAAAAAACAACGACGACAAAAACAGATGTCCAATTTCTACTTACCACCAGGGCTTTTGATCTGTTGCTCAAGAGTTTTTCAATATCTCGGGCTGCAACCTCCACCAGCCGTGCTGCATTGTTAGCCTCCACAGTGTATAAACTTGGGTTCCTCAAGTATATCTGCACAGGAAATGAAAATGAGAAGGAATTAAGAGCTTCTAGGAGGCTACATGGGGATGGTCAGTTGTGGCCAGAAGCCAAAAGCAGTTTCCATCTGAACCTTGCTAGTATACCGCAGTCTTTCAGGGTAAGGTGGTGTCTCAGCTCCTGTATGGATCACAGGCTTGCCTGTATGATGATTATCTTAAACTGGAAGCAATACAGTCCACATTTTTAAGATCATTGTTTGGAGTACCCCAATGTGTACCTAACGCCATGCTCAGGCTACAGGCAAGGCTGCTAACATTACAAATATGGGCCTGGCTTCAAGCTATATGTTTCTGGCCTAAGCTAAATCTACCGCCGCCACACACACACACACACACACACACACACACACACACACGATTAATGTCTCTAATTTTTTCAGATAATTTCTATTCAAGGTGACTGAGTGTCAGAGTCTAAGGATTCTAACAAAGGTTTGCTTTCATGCTATGTATAATCCCTTCCTCTGTAACCTGTTTTTGCTATTCAGTTACAACTATGTGTTATCTCTTTTACCATGTATCATGTCTCTGGAGACACTGGGGTATTGTCTGATGTTTTATGACTGACGAAGGGTCTGGTCAATGTAACCATTTGGTCCGGGAGGGTGGCGTCTTCAACACCAGGGAACAGTCGGCCTCTCACCCCTCTCCCCCTCTGCATTCCTTTCCTCCCTGCCGGCGGAGACACGGACCTTTCCTTATCGGCGTGTGAAGACCTTGGCAAGTTATTTGTTATGCCCGAATTGGACACATCTAAGGGATCCTGGGTTAGGAAGGGAAATTTACAGCTTCACACCTCACCCTTGTTCCTGTGCGAAGCAAACGGTCAAGGGACCTTTAGCCCGCGGTTTTTTCCCTCTTAGTGATTGGTTACTTATGGGAAATTCAAATTGTACCAGAGGGTATATTAATCCTGCTTCTATTGTATTTCTTATCTCTAACAATGTTCCGAGGACCTGTAATGTAGTAACTGGGAATAAAGAACTCTGTTTAATCAACAAAGGTCTGATCCTTGACTGCAATGGGCAGAAGCCTCACACTGAGAGCAATAGAGGACAAACTGCAACTTCTGGGTTTCTCCTGTACAGCTCTTTTGCCCCTTGGTTACCAAGGAGCTAAAGCAATAATCAAACAGAGGCTTTGGGACACCTCCCTTTGAGTGGACAGATTATGAGCCTACTCTGTCCTGGCAGTGGGGAACTGCAACCAAAATTTTGTTCCGTCTAGCTACCTTTATATACTGGAATTCCCCAAATATTGCAGGGATTTTACTTTGGCCCAACTTAACATTCCTCCATCTGCCCTCCTTAGAGGGAGGTACACATGCATCCCATATCGTAGAAACAATTGAGCATGTCCTCTTATACTGCTGGTTTTACCAGAACATTGGGAATGTGTATCTTCCTCCAATTGTGCCCAAGTATCCAGGCAGACCCAACCAATTTCTATCTATACTTCTCTTCTTGCCAATCGCTATAATGAAACTACCTTTAAGGTAGCTAGGTTCTGTGCCTTGAAATGCCTAATTAGGCAGAAGAATACAAACTCGCTTTAACAAATTTTATTTTAGCATGCATATATTTCTGTATATTTTTGTTCAAAATTTCCATGACATGCAACTAAAGTGTATATGTTTTGTTGATGATCTTGACTTCTGATCTTGGATTGCAATAAACAATTGATTGGCTGATTGGTTAAAAGAAGTGGATGGATTGTAAGACAGGTGCACCATGCTTTAATGTTAAAAAAAATGTATCGTAAGAGTTGTGCAACACTGGAATCAGCTGCTAGGGAGGTAGTAAGGTCTCCCTCACTGGCAGTCTTTAAGCAGCAGCTGGACAAACACTTGTCAGGGATGCTCTAGGGAGGCTGATCCTGCATTGAGTAGGGGGTTGATGGTCTATATGGCCCCTTCCAATTGTGATTCTGTGACTCTGTGCTATGGGTTTGGAACACCTATGCTCGAGCTCAAGATGGTGTTCCATAATTGATAAGTATTGGAGTCGGAAGTCCATGGAACAGTGAAACAGCTAGATCTTTACTGCTGGTCCGGATGAAGCACACAACCCAGGGCTCGAAGCCCTCCTTTTATGCTGGTCAGGGACAATCCCCTGACCTCGCCCAACTGGCCTGTTAGGCTATTATCAGTCTATTTACATCTCATAGGTTCCCTGAGAGAAACCGAGGTACCTGATTGGTGGCCGGTTAGAATCCACCTGGCCTTTGTTCTACCTGGCTGAAGCTCAGGTAGTTTCTTGGCCATGTGCTCTGGCCACATGGCGGTCGCCATTACTGGAGCACATGGCGACCACATGGTAAATACATAACACCAATGGTAATGTTCTTACCACTAAAGCACACCAACTCACACAGCCTCACCTCCCAATGATGGGTCACTTTGCACAAAAAGTCTTCTCTCTCCAGTTTAGCCCTTGGGCTTTTTGGCCCTCCAGAGAATTCCCATGGGCCAGCCATGGGAATTTGCTATAGTGGATGCAAAATTTGCTGTAGGGGATGCAAAGTGTGGCACCTTGAGGACTAGCAGTTTTGTTGAAAAAGAAGCTTTCATGGGCCGCAGGCTGCTTCATGAGATAAGTTAAACCTCATTCAGCAGACATGTACACATACAACAGGTGGTAGGAAGACTGAACTAGAAAGTCATTACATGCAAGAGCTTGTGCTGTTTTTATGCCAAACTAAAAAGATATACAAAATAACACATTAGGGTTGCCAAGTCTGGGTTGGAAAATACCTGGAGACTTTGGGGGTGGAGCCAGGAGAGGGTGGGGTTTGGGGAGGGGAAGGGCAGGGCCTCAGCATAGTATAACGCCATAGCGTCCACCCTTCAAAGCAGCCATTTTCTCCAGGGGAGCTGATCTCTGTCAGCTGGAGATCAGTTATAGAAGTGGGAGATCCCTGGGGGCTGGCAACCCTATAACACATACTAGTTAGTTCTGAAAAATCTATTTTAACTCCTGTAGAACTGTGAAAAATGTCAAACCTATTTAAGCCTTAGTTAATACTGATTCTACCTGTTAAGGAATTCTAATTCAGAAATGTCTCATTAGCATTTCCCTTTGAAGCACCTTTGCTAGGGAATACCAACATACTTTCAAGTATACCCATTCCTAATGATTGATTACAGAAAGATTCTTCCCCCTCAGAGGGTTTACAAAACCTCTCTCAAGTTTTTTCTACTGTCACTGGGACACACATATCCTTACCACTGAGGTGAACAACTAGTGATGTTTCAAAGACCATGTAGGGGTGGTATAAAAACACAGACTCATTACTTGGTCACATAACACAGGACAATTCACCTGGCTCATGCTAACTTCACCAAAAGCATTTGGAGATGAATGAGCAATGGCTTGAGATCCCTGTCTGCCCCTTTTGCTCTGCCGTGGCTTTATACCACGGTAAGGAATCCTTCGGGGGGAAAAGTTATTACTCTTCATCCAGTAGACCTTTGAAGGAGAATGTCAGTCAACACGTATGGAAAGAGCAAGTTAATTAGAAACAGGATGAGCTACTGCCCACAGATGCACAAAACCAACCCCTCCATCCAAGTTAATTAAAATAAACAGGAATTGACCTTAAGAGGATGTGCTGGATAATCTATGCCTGTGGGTACCTTAAGGCTAGATGGCTAAACAGGAGCTTATGTGTCCAATAGATGGCCTGAGTTTACACACATACGATGCCACCATGAAGCACTGCTTAGTGGGTATCACAAGGGAAATAAACCAAAGCAGCACAAATACACACCTAGGCCCAATACTCATCCGTTCTGACACAACACAATGTTGGGGGGGGGGGGCGATGGCTGGGATTTGGAAGATATGAAACTCGAAACAGAAGCTCCAAGCTACAAAAGGCAGGTCCAAAGGAAGGCCGAAGGTCTGAAGTTTACAGTGGCCAAAGGTAGGACGGTTACAGTGAATCGATGCCACCATTCAGACTGCTTTTCTAGTTCTGATAAACACAAAAAGTTGCTTCCATGCACAGCAGCCATTTATGTATTCCAGAACATGGCGTATCAAAAGAAGATACAATATCAGCCAGCAGGGCTGAAATTCCCACAAAATCTTTTGAAGGCTATGTTACAACAACCACCCTGCATGAAAATTTGGATTATCAAATGACCATCATTCTACATCAGCCTGAAAAGGCAGTCAGCTTCAAAGCAGGTGGAACCAAGATGCTTGGCTAGTGATGTAATCCATGGTCCCCCACCCCAGACAAGGAAGGGACCATGGAAGGAGACATCCCATCCTCTGCGGCTGGTTTCCCTCACTCCCTCAGCCTGGTAGAGCCCCCGCCTTTCCTAGGTTGCCGCTGAGGTGGGGTGGGGTGGGAGGCATTTAAACGCCTCCATGTGGCTTCTCCTGCTCACCCTCCTGCTGAAGCTGAGGACGGGAAGGTACCACCACTGTGCTGCAGAGGTGGTGGTGGGTGCAGGGCTTACAGCAAGGAGTGTGTGCAAGAGTCAGGGCAGCACTGCTCTTGGTGCAGGGTTGGTGCGCCCACTGCACCGGCTCCTCTCCCTCCACCCCACTCACCGTCTGGCTGCTGTCGCTGCTGCTGCTCCCTCACCACTGATGCCTGCGAAGCACCTCCAGAGCAACCGCGGAGCACGGCGGGGAGATTAGCGGCACAGGCAGCTGGCTGCTGGGGCTGGCTCTGCTGGGGTTGGCCGGGCGGGCAGTGGTGGCAGGGGCCTTGCTGCGCCCTGGAGAGAGGAGGCCTGGAGCTTGACTGAGGGAAAGGGCTCATTTTTTGGCCGGCCCCCGGGAGGGGGAGGACAGCCAGCCAGTTTGGTGCTCACCACCAGGGGGCACCCTAGACAGAAGTCTAATCCGCCTAGTGAGCAGGCCAGCCCTGCACCTGAAAGAACTGCCAACATTTTAGTTTGGTCATTTCAAGAGACATTTCAGAAAACCAATCATTGGGTCCATTTCCACCTCCATTCTCAGGATTAACCCTGCACTGTCCTTTCTCCTTGTTCTGCATTAGTACCATTGCCAATATTTGTTATCAAAAATCCTGGCACACCTACACTAAGAGCCTCAGATTATGTGCAAACATCGTCTATACTCCCCAGCAGGAACAAAATTTGGTTGAACAAGGAAGTGCCAGAGCACATGCTGCATGTTCTTCCTCTCTTGAGAACACACATCTGAAAAAGGCAAACATCCCCACTTGGCTGCAGGCAATTTAGAAGCGGATCTTCCCATTTCATAGAACTCAGCATACCCTCTTGTTTTCTCTAAATGTCTGGGCAGCCGCTATTAGTTCTATCATTTTCTATCAGGCTCCATCCTGAGCCAACACACAGGCAGGCCCTGTCCTCAACTCCCACCAGGGCCCTCCCCCTGGAAGACAAGATTGAACCCCTTGACTCTCAAGATGTGATTTTCAGGGGACTTGGCGACCTTAGCCATTTGCAATTTTTAGTTACATACATACATATACCTTTATTGGCATAAAACAGGTTACAGAAAGAGACATAATCGGAAAGAAAGGTAACAGGGAAAAATAAGTTAATCATATGTAGCTATGCGTTGTGCAAACGATCCTTAATTACCAAACTTAAAAATAGAGCAACGTTTTCAGTTAATTCGGGTGACAGGTCATTCAGGAGACAGCGCTCCTTCAAAACATCTGGGCAACCTCTCATAATAGATAGAATTGGGTCTAAAAGAGTAAAACGTATACCGTCATACCAGGGACAGTATGGGAGAACATGGAGAACTGAATCGAACTGATTTAGACTACACGCACAGAGTCTTTCTGAGTATGGAACCCCTCTATATCTACCACGAGTGACAGCCGATGGAATGGCGTTACATCTAGCAAGTGCAAATGCTCGGCGCAGGTGAGGGGCATGGAGGGCCGATAAGTAAGAAGGCAGATGGCCAGTATGTGGGAGAATCCCAACGTTCAGGGGGAACAATTTCTAGTTTTGCAGATTGAAACACAAAATGTCAAGTAGGATACTATGTTAAAGGCCTCCTCGCTCACTGAAGTAGTAGGTGTTCATGGGATAAATGGGTATTTGGTAGCACATGTATGCAGGAATACTCATCACAAAGCCTGGACTGGCTGCAAATCGCTTTGGGGCGTGCAGACTGTTGCTAAGCTTATAATATGTGAAAGAGCGCTAGCAGTTCACACTCCTGAACAACTTCTTGAGCAGAACCTACAGAATCATTCTGAAAGCACAGCTTCTCTCATGCTATTCTCAGCCTCCAATCAACTTTCTCGAACTCCCAGCAATACCACTAAGACGAGGTCCATGAGAGACACTCACTTTCCTAGCAGCAAGTTATCATGTCAAAATTCAGCCAACCATAATACCTTTGTGGGTACATGCATTAAGAATACCAAAAGGTTTAGCTCAGAAATGTCTGGCAAGGCATCTGCTAATTCTGACTGTAAGCCAAAAAAGGTGGAATTCCAGACAGGCCACTTGGCAACCCTGTACGCTTTGTCTCATTTCTCCTCTTCACCACCAATTTACTATAGAGAGCCAGTTTGGTGTAGTGGTTAAGTGCGCGGACTCTAATCTGGGAGAACCAGGTTTGATTCCCCACTCCTCCACTTGCACCTGGCTGGGTGACCTTGGGCAAGCCATAGCTCTGGACCAGCTGTTCCCTCAAGGACAGCTTGGGAAAGAGCTCTCTCAGCCCCACCTACCTCACAGGGTGTCTGTTGTGGGGAGGGGAAGGGAAAAGGAGTTTGTAAGCCACTCTGAGACTCCCTTGGGGAGTGGAGGGCGGGGTATAAATCCAATCTCTTCTTCTTTTTCTTCTTCTTCTTCTTCTATATCTTTACAACCTCCAGAACATTTCCCACTGCATATACAGTGGCCAGACATTAGTAGAAATTTGCAGCTCTTCAGCTGGCTACTTTAAGCTGCTCGTCTTAAGAGGCACTGTCTCTCTGCTCTCACCTGAAGCATACAAGTTATAGTAGGGTTGCCAAGTCTGTATTATCACCGGCGGGGGGGAGTCCTCCGTCCACCCGGAGCTTCCCCGGCGCGCGCGCCCGGTGATGTCACCGGAAGTGACATCAGCATGTTGGGGGCGTTGCCAGGGCGACGTTCTGGCAATCGCCCCAAAACTCTATGGTATCATAGAGTTTGGGGGCGATTGCCAAAGCGTCGCCCTGGCAACGCCCCCAATGTGATGACGTCACTTCCAGGTGACATCATTACGTTGGAGAAGTCGTCCTGGCTGGACGACTTCGGGGGTGGGGTTCCCCCCGCCGGCCAAATACTGGCCGGTGGATCGGGAACCCCTGTAGCGGGGGATCCCCCGCCCACCGGGCTGACTTGGCAGCCCTAAGTTATAGCCACCTTTTGGTCATCAGCATTTTGCTAAAAGCTTCCAAAAACGATGACAAAACCCTGCCACTTTTATAAAGCCACTAAAGAACTTCACTGCCACTTTCAGATGGATGTCAACAGACAAGGATGCTTCCAACTCCAGGGAGAGTCCCTCTGTTGTTGTTTCCTAATTGTTCTCCAAATGCTGCTTATTTATTCAGAGCTAATTGTCTGGAATGTTTCCTCCATGACACTACAAAGCCTCGTGCAAATGTAATAAAACCCCACTGGCTGTGCAAAGAGGCAGAATGATGGCTAGCAAAACATCCTCCCCTTCTCCACCATTCATGTCTTCAAGGATACTTTTTTATATGTCTCACACAAAGAGCCAGTTACCTCCATTGTTCTTAAGGTTACCATGGGGAGATGGAATCTTTGATAATGAAGCAAGAGAGAGAATGTGAGCGGGGAGCAATACAATGCAGAGCTCCTATTCTATTGGGTCTCACACAAAACCTTCATTGCAAGGGCCCAATGCATCACTAACCACCACCACGTGCAGCTCTGAAAAATGCTGCTTTTTCAGAGACGTGTGCTCCTTGGCCGAGGACAGACTGGCAGTTTGGCTCGATACCGGTCCACTTTTCAAGCGGATTAAGAGAGCCCGTTCAGACAGCTGCAGCTGCCCAGCATTGCCATGCCGCACTCACCCGATCTGAAGCACTTTCATTGCGCTTTAAACAAACACCTGGTGAAACCAGTGTCAAGCCGTCTGGGTGCACGTCCATCCCGTTTCCTGGCAGATTGGACGCAAATAAGCCACGCATCAAGCGGCGCCAGTAATGTGAACCCGCTGATCCGGCTGCTGCGCGCCCATGTGCCTATGCGCTCAGGCACAACTTGGCAAGTCAGACCAAAGCCGCACACCGCCGCGGCACTGCCACCAGGGGCCACCCCGCAGTGTGAATGCTCCGTTCCACCTCCTCCCCGGTATGGTCCCGCATCAGTCTACACAGTGCGAGCAGAAAGCCCCGCGGCAACTCGGCCTGGGTCTCTTTGCCCCACTTCCCTTGCGCTTCAATTTGCCAGTCTGTCCTCGGCCCTTGTTTCTGCACAGTAACCAGTCTTCAGAACAGGGCATCAAGCCATTCTTGGCCATAGAATGGTTTGCTCAAATACTAATCCAAACATAGAATTGTATTCTGCCTAAAAAGATGGGGACAGAAAACAACCAAAGGACTTCTCCATTATTTCAAATTTGCCCTTTGTATTCTGAAACTGGGACATGGCTCCTGGAGCCAGTGCCTCCGAGATCTCTCTCCCTGGCCTGCTCTTTTAATGCAGTGCAACTTCCTTGATAAATTCACCAGATCATTGTCTCAGCACTATTCCCAGAATTACTGAAATCAACTCTAGCGTACACCCACCTCACAGAGAGAGAGACCTCTCCCCTGCCCAAAATGTAAAGAAAGACAGTGATTTGCTGAGGACAATTACCAGAAAAGCAGGGAACAAGACTGGTAAAATACGCCTGAGGTGCCACAGGGACCTTGCCAAAAAAAGCATCAGCTTTTACAATGTGGCATAGCTGCTTCCTGTTCTAAATAGTCTTGCTGGTTTCAACAGCTCTTCGGACTGGACCACTACTCAGCAACAGCATCTTTTTTTATGCTATGCTTTCTACAGAGCATTTTCATTACTCTCTTGGGGCTTTTCTCGTGACTTATAGATGTGAACGCAGTTTTCCAAGTGCTCTAATGTTCTATAGACAGAGATGCTAAACATACAAAACTCTGTAGGCAATATTGTACTCCCTGTCTATTTGAAGCTATGTATTTCTGAGAGGAAGCCTGGGGACTAGTTAGACTCTCATCTCTCCAATTGCTACAAGCATGGAAGTGCTCCTTCATTCTGGATTCCGGGGGGCAGGTTGGGATATACAGCAAACACAGGGAATTTTCACATATCTTCCGTCAGTGCCTTGCATCTAGGGATGCTCAAACACACGCCTGTTTGGCTCCCACTCGGAAAAGTCACTAGAGTCCCTGCCTGGCTAACTGTGAAGCGGGAGATCAGAAACAAAGCTTCTTGTCTCCAGTTTTGCTGTGTAGCAGCTTTGCCAGGGGTGGGGGGGTGGGGGTAATGAATCAAAGGCCTACTGGTCCCCCAAAAGCTGAGAGTTCGCTTCTGACCAACAAGGCAGGTATAAATCTGTTCAGCAGTTGTCTGAGGTGTTTTGGTGCAAACTAACCATATCCTTGATTGGCTCCGACCGTTAAACATTGTGTGTTTGACTGCCAAACAGGTTCACTGCAAAATTCACAGCATCTCTGGTTCCACTTTACATCTGAAGGGGAAACTCATGCATCTCTCCCACTGTGCGCCGCATGAACCTCATCCATCTGTTTGCAGGGGAGATAAACCCTCCTTTTGTAAGGTTAGATGGGAAGTATGGGCGGGGGGAAGGATCACTAAGTCAACCACATATCTGTGTGTCCATTCCGGCCACCAAGTGAGAACTTCAACCGCAGGGTCTTATAGCAGGAGTCCTCAGGTCACAGTCCAATATCAAAGTCCAGGATTCAATAATACAATGTAAAGTCAGAAGGCTGTCCAGGGTCTCAACCCAGGGTCAAAGAACATGTTCCAAAGGCAGGATCCAAAAGCAGTTCAAGGGTCAGGAAACAAAGTTCCATAAATCAATCTCAAGCAGGTCAGACAACTGGTGAGGCCACCATCAAGGTGACAATCACCTCAACCCCATGCTGGCTCTAGCATTACTGCAGCCTTATACAAGGCATTTCCCTGCAGATGAGGCCGGTCCCAGTCAAGCTCCTCTCCACAAGCTGAGTCAGCTCCTTTATTCATGAGGCGTACGGAGGGCCAGATCCTGCCATGACTTATTGGTTTCCCCTGGCAATCCCTCTGCCTGGTCCAAGACTCAGCCCTTGCCCTTCTCTGCTTCTCGGGTCCTTCAGGAGACCATGTGGGTCTGGCAGTGGGCAGGAACCTCCTGGCTTGAGGGCTCTGCTAGCTCAGAAAGTGGTACCAGTGCTAACTCAGGGTCCCCTTGGGGAGGCCCTGAGATGCCAGACTCACAGGAAGGGTCTGCCAATGCAGGGCTTGGGGACAGGTTGTCCTCTTCCCCTGATGAGGAAGCATCTTCCCATGCTAAACCACAGTGGTTCAAAATAGTGCCACATTTGGAGGCAATGTCTGAAGTGACTTCAGGGGGCCTCCATAAGCTCCTATTAAATGCCAAGGCCTATCCTTATTTGCTTGACATACATTCTCTTATGGTCCAAATCTTAGGAAACATGAGCCACAGCCCTTCAGCAATATTAAGTTTGACGTGATTAGACAAGAAAAGATTACATCCCACACAGTTTCCTCTTCATACACATGAAGTCTAAACAAAATGTCAGCTGCTTTCAAATACTCTTTCTCCTTTATCATTTAAATTAAAACAGACTCAAGAAGAGAAGGAAAAGTGCCCTCTCAGATAAGCTGCAGCTTCACGAAACTCAGTAGACCTATCTCGGAAGGAGCATTGCTAATAATAAAGTGAGTAGGTTTCTCTTTCTTCTTGTTCAACATTACAATGACTCTGTGTAAAGGCAGATAGCTGTCTATTCTCGTTTACCAGAGAACGTTGGCTGAAAGACTGCAGCTTGCATGAGGCCACATAATAGCAGGGTTCAGATGTGTTATGAAACCATGAGTTATAAATGAGGGATCATTTTTATGCCCAAACCATCCTACTGAGGTCTGTGGGTTGGTTCCAAACCATGATTTCAAACTAGAGTTCATAGCTGGTTTGTGAAATATGGTTGCTACGAGCCATTGGTTATAGTAAAGGTAAAGGTTTCTTTTGCTCTAAAGCCAGTCGAATACGACTCTAGGGATGCGGTGCTCATTTCCATTTCCAAGCCGAAGAGCCAGCGCTGTCTGAAGATGTTTCTATAGTCATGTGGCCGGCATGACTAGATGCCGAGGTGCACGGAATGCTGTTACTTTCCCACCAAAGTGGTACCTATTTATCTACTTGCAATTTCTTGCTTTCGAACTGCTAGGTTGCCAGGAGCTGGGGCCAGAGACGGGAGTTCAAATAATCAAACCATGGATATTTGATTGCACTGTACTTTGTGACTGCTTGGCCACAGAGACAGTACAGAAAACCTCAAAAGGTCAAGTGGAATCTTCCCTAGCCAACTTGCTGCGTACTGGTGACAGTGGTTGTCACACTGGGAATACATGTCCCAAAAGGAGTTACTTTATTACTGCAGCAGTTAGGATTTAAGCTTAATGGCTAGCAAAATACTACAGTGCAGATTGTGGTCTGTACTACTTCAGACCACAGGCTGGGATCACATGATTCCTAACTAAATGCTGTTTTAACGTGTTCTGTAGTTACATGACTGTACCATCAGGTGGGTCCACAGGTGGTAGGAGAACCATACCCAAAGACTGTATCAATAGCACCTTGCCAGTCTAGACAGAGGCCCTCACATAGGGTGAAGGGGGGTTTCCTGGCTGTGTGTAGCAACTCTGGACTTCGTTGGCAGTTGCCCATCCAAGTATTAACCAAGGCCGACCCTGCTTAGCTTCAAAATCTAATTGTTTGGTTTGTTGCTCGTTGGGAGTAGAAGTGAGGAATTAGTCGAATGACTGGTTGTAAGGACCATTTCATCTTTGGTGGTGTGAGGAACATTCAACCACAGGCCGTGTTGTTCAGTTTGAAGAAGATACTGATCGAAACGATATTATATTCTGGAGAGGATCGTAGCTGTTGACAACAACACGCGAGAGACTGCAAGATATAGTGGGATTCTTTATTGTTCAAGCTTTGTATTTTTTGTAACTTCACATTATAATACAGAAGCGCACCAGTTACAGTTTCTGTTGTCTTGCTTTGTAGCTTCAAAGATCTGACAAGATCAGGATGGCCTAGGCCAGGGGTGTCAAACATGCAGCCCGGGGGCCAGATCAGGACCCCGGAGGGCTTCTATAAGGCCTGCACTGGAACTGGCCATCTCCTGTTTCCAGTTCTGTTGCTGCTGCTGCATCATAGCTTGCTTCGCCAGACTCTCTCAATTGCTCAGCCATTTCATATTTTCCCTGGGTCCTAGACTCAGAACCCTGAGCATAAGATTTCTGTGGTGAATGTCAATAAATCAAAAGTAGGTTTGCAGCTTAGAGATACACACCTGAACATCATACTCAAGATGGAAACAGCACAGACATTTTGATGCCATAATTCAGAGCAAGAGGAGTCAGTTATCAGGGGCTGTTAAATAAACAAAATATTGCAAGCGTACAATTGTTTTAAGCATGTTTTTTATTTTAAGTAAAAAAAAATCTTTGTGTTTGTGTCCTTTATAAAGTTGATATCTCCACTACCTGGCATTACATTTTATGACACACATGGTCCGACGCAAGAAGGTCTCATTTATGTCAGATCCGGCCCTCATAACAAATGAGTTCGACACCCCTGGCCTAGGCTATTTAGGTCAAAGCAAAACCCCTGAAAGGACATGAATAAAATCCAGAGTCACCTTAACAGGCTGGAAAACCAGAATGAAATTAACAAAATGAAATTCAGCATGGACAAATGCAAAGTTCTGCTTTTAGGAAAAATGAATCAAATGCACAGGTTCAGGATGAAGGAATACCTGGCGCAACAGTAGGACACACGGAAGGATCTCTGTACTGCAGTCAGTTACAAGCTGAACATCATCCAGGAGTGTGGTGCAAAGTTAAAAGATGTCAAAGCAATTTTAATAGGAGCATAGTAACACACTAAGTAATACTTTTGTCTGTTCTACATTTCTCAAACTTCATCTGGAGTATTATGTCCCTTTCTGGGCATTAAGTGTGGGCTGTCCCTCCTGGAGGTCTTCAGGCAGAGGCTATCTGGCCAGCCATGAGGGGATGTTCTAGCTTTGGATTACCTGCACTGGGTAAGATGGACCATAAGACTCTCACAACTCCAGGCCTTCGTTTCCAAAAAGCATCATGTATTGCCAACAACAATAATAGCCATGTTGGTCTGAAACAGCAGAACAAAGCACATGGAAGCTTATATCTTTGAGAGCCAGTTTGGTGTTGAGAGCCAGTCTGGTGTAGTGGTTAAGTGCGCGGACTCTGATCTGGGAGGACCGGGTTTGATTCCCCACTCCTCCACTTGCACCTGGCTGGATGACCTTGGGCAAGCCATAGCTCTATACCAGCTGTTCCCTCAAGGACAGCTTGGGAAAGAGCTCTCTCAGCCCCACCTACCTCACAGGGTGTCTGTTGTGGGGAGGGGAGGGGAGGGGAGGGGAAGGGAAAAGGAGTTTGTAAGCCGCTCTGAGACTCCCTTGGGGAGTGGAGGGCGGGGTATAAATCCAATCTCTTCTTCTTCTTCTTCTAAAACTTTGTTGGTCTTCAAGGTGCCACTGGACTCCAACTTTGTTCTGGAGACAACAGGGTTGCACTTACCTGTAATTATTGTTCGAGTGGTTTCCTGTGCACACATGGGACTGCACAGGGGCAGCCATGGAGAAGAGGGTTCCAGAGCCTCCTAGAAGTTTCAACACCTTTGGAGAGCTCCCCCTCCACTCCGTCCCATGCTACAGTTTTCCTACCCAAACGGGCACATGGTGGAGGTTGGAAGAGCGCTCCTTCCTCAGTCCACCCTCCACCACCAGGCAGAAGATAGGCCTTCAGGGTGAGCAGCCCACAGGCAGGAAAGGGGGAAGGGATGTGTGCCTGCACAGAAGACCATTCAATGAACAATAGTTACAGAAAAGTGCAGGTAAGTGCAACCCTGTTTTCATTTTCCTGGCTTCTGTGCATCCTGCATGGGAGAACAGCAATCTCATGCACTGAGGACGTGGGTCAGCAAAACAGTGACTGAAGCACGGCTCACCCCACACCTGCCTTGTTTCTGGAGTCCACTTCAATGAACATGGTTAGAGGGGACCAGGTAGCAACCTTGCAGGTGTCATTCAGGGAGGCCTTGCCAAGAAACGCAGCCAAGGAAGCCTGAGCCTTCGTGGAGTGAGCTTTTGAGTGGGAATGGGCATGGCATACCTGTCCTTTTGAATACACCAACTAAGGCCGGTGATGGGGGGGGGACTGGGGGGACAAAATTCGAGGGGAGGGGAAGTCAGCTGGAGGGCTCCTGAAGCCTGCATCATCCTATGTTCACAGACTGCATTTTTTTAAAAAAAT
This sequence comes from Lepidodactylus listeri, assembly GCA_029233225.1. Classification (NCBI taxonomy): domain Eukaryota; kingdom Metazoa; phylum Chordata; class Lepidosauria; order Squamata; family Gekkonidae; genus Lepidodactylus; species Lepidodactylus listeri. The sequence goes on from JARCFY010000008.1 coordinate 104,393,180, forward strand.
TCTAATGCAGTTCTGACTGAAGCCAGTAGGGGGCACAGGAAAGGCAGAGCACACTCAAGAGCCCTATATGATTCTGGGGCTTGGCCTTTCTGCAAAGTTTACCAGGAGACTGAAGAAAACTTATTTGTTTCTCAGAACCTACTAAACCCATCAGCCAAGCCAGCACCGGAGCAGGGCAAGACTAGGCAGAACAAACTACAGTCCTTGCCAGGATACAGCCTCCTAACAAGGTCTATGGTTTCCTTTAGGTTTTCTGGAGAACCAGTTTGGTGTAGTGGTTAAGTGTGTGGACTCTAATCTGGGAGAACCGGGTTTGATTCCCCACTCCTCCACTTGCACCTGCTGGATGACCTCGGGCAAGCCATAGTTCTGTCAGAGCTGTTCTCTCAAGGACAGTTCTGGAAAGAGCGCTCTCAGCCCCACCTACCTCACAGGGTGTCTGTTGGGGGGTGGGGGGGGGTTGTAAGCCGCTCTGAGACTCCTTTGGGCAGTGAAGGGTGGGGACTAAATCCAATCTCCTCTTCTTCCAGTTCCACCCAGCTCCTACGCAGCCAGATCTTGCAAAGGGGCAGCCTAATTATTTATTTATTTATTTGTTCTATTTATATCCCGCCTAGCCAGGGGACCGGCTCAAGGCGGCTAACAAATTCCATAATTAGTATGTGATGGCAAACCTTTCATTCTCTTTCCCTACATTTCTCCAGCTATTTTCCGCAATTTTCTCCTCCTCCATTTTGCTCCCTTCCTTTCATGATCTGCCATTCATCTATCCCCACTTCTAATTTTTCTCCCACCCCCTCTTATTTTTCAGTCTCAGTGCCTCCTGGCCCATCCTGGTTGGCAACTTAGAACATATTTAACAGTGCCATAGGAGCAAACCTTTGTTAATATTGTGAACAGAAGGGGGGAGTTAATTTCCCCATAATCAATCAAAGTAGTGACAGCATGCTTCCTCCCCCTCCCCCCCCCCCAACATACATGACAATAAATGTTAATCTGCCTCAGTGGTAACAAATGAGGAATAGAAGTTACAACTTATTTATTTACTTTATTTATATCCCTCCTTTCTCCCCAAGGGGAACCCAAAGCAGCTTACAGCACTCTCTTTTCCTCTGTTTTATTCTCACAACAACCCTGTGAAGAAGGCTAGGTTGAGAAAGTGTTACAAGCCCACCGTCACCCAGCAAGCTTCCATGGCGGAGTGGGGATTCAAACCTGGCTTTCCCAGTTCCCCATCCAACACTTTGGCTACTACACAACCTTAGTTTCCATTGCAAATAGAATGCTGGGGGTGGAGATAACCTGGGCCAGGATATTCCAATTCCAAGAGAGCCAGTCTGGTGTAGTGGTTAAGAGCGGTGGACTCTAATCTAGAGAACCAGGTTTGATTCCCACTCCTCCACATGAATCCAGCTGGGTGACCTTGGGTCAGTCACAGTTCTCTCAGAGCTCTCTCAGCCCCACCTACCTCACAGGGTGTCTGTTGTGGGGAGAGGAAGGGAAGGTGATTGTAAGTTGTAAGGGAAGGTGATTGTAAGATTGTAAGATCTGGGAGAACCGGGTTTGATTCCCCACTCCTCCACCTGCACCTCCACAAGGATGACCTTGGGCAAGCCATAGCTCTGTACCAGCTGTTCCCTCAAGGACAGCTTGGGAAAGAGCTCTCTCAGCCCCACCTACCTCACAGGGTGTCTGTTGTGGGGAGGGGAAGGGAAAGGAGTTTGTAAGCCGCTCTGAGACTCCCTTGGGGAGTGGAGGGCGGGGTATAAATCCAATCTCCTCTTCTTCTTCTTCTTCTTCTTCTAAGTTGCTCCGAGACTCTTTCAGGTAGTGAAGAGCGGGGTATAAAACCAACTCTTCTTCTTCCTTTAATTTTTGGCCCTGGAACTCCCATGATTATCCTGAAACTGGTAGCCGATTTTGAGATTCCTGATTTTATTTTCAGAGTTATGCCTGCAACAAATAAACAGACAGATGGACATGTGGATCCTTTTATTATTATAGGTGCATGATAACTGCCAGCCAAGTGATTTGTTTTGTTACAATATTTGGTTTGGATCAGGATCATATTGGGGGGGGGGGGGAGTGTCCAGATGGCATCTTTGTCTAGAGGCCCATGGTGGCTCTCAGAAGCCCCCGCCCCAGCACCACCGCTGACACCACCCATCTAGACAAAGTCGATGTATTAGGGCCAGCAAAACGAATGAATGTTCTGGTCTTTCCTAAAAGCCTTTGTGCATTTGGGGGGGGGGGGGAATAAATAAATAAAAAGGCGAGCCCTCCTGACATCTAGTGTGTGAAGAATTTGTTCGGCTATAGAAGCAGGTGTTGGAAAGAAAACCGGTAAGATTTACGCCCTGTGATGAGTGGAAACAGGAAACTACCTTCAGTCAAGATGTCCATGCAGGGACAAAGGACCGCCTCGTCTCTATGAAAACTTAATGAACAGAAGGTCACAATGCAGTCCACGCAGCTCTCCCACTCTGCATGCCGAGGTCATCACTACCAAGGATGTAGTTTTTACAAGCTGCATTTTGCCATGGGTTCGAATGGTTTATGCACCAGTTCAGCCAGCCCTAAAGACATGCTCCACTGAAGAACTGGAAGTGAAACGGGCAGATATAGGTTAAGGAGACCTTTCAAAAACCTCTTCGACTGAGGTGCAGAAAATACTGTAGAACCGTCCAGTATTGCCGCCATGGACACTTACAGAGAAAACGTTGCTAGACCAGCATCTTTGAGAGACAACAGATATTTGAAATGTCCAACAAGGGGCTGTCAGGCTAGACTCCATTGTGAGCTGCCCACTCAGCAAACCTCTTCCACTTGGCTGAGTAGGCTTTGCATGCGGCAGGCTTACAGGACAAAATGAGGACCTCAGCAGCCATATCTGACCACAGCCCTACTGGCGTATTAGCTATGTAGTGAGGTGCAGTGACATGACACTGTGATGAAGGAGGGGACCTATATGGAGGAGGTTGTCCTTCACTGGGAGGTCCCTGTGTACCCGTTGTTAGAGGTTCCATGGGGTCGCAAACCAGACACACACAGTGTGGTGCTATGAACATGCATGTTAAATGCTCAACCCTTAATTTGGCAATCACCAAATGTGAGGGGGGAGCATGGAATAGACCCCCCCTTGTATCAAAGCCGAAAAGCATCCCCAGTGAAGTCCCCGTCTGATGCTGCCCATGAACAGAATAGAGGACATTTGGCATTTTCCATTTAAGTGATCTATGGCTGTCCCCACTCCTGGAAACTGAGCTGTAAATAACAGTAATTGATAGACCATTTATGGTCTGCTGTTCCCTCCCTGCTTAGCACATCTGCTGTGATACTGTAATTACCTGCTATGTGAATGGAGGACAGGGTTATGTTCCTGTGAATGGCCCACTTCCTTGCGTAAGGCTAGCGAGACTGTCCCTCCCTTCTTGTTCAGATAAAATGTTGTGGCCATGTTGTCTGTAGCCAGCAGGACCCACTTCCTGATGAGGAGAGCTGTAAAAAAGGCCGAAGGTGCCCGATTGTCCTGATCTTCAGCAGGTCAATATGCAGGTCAAATTGAGATTCCATCTCAAACCACCTTCCCCAGCATTGGAAAATGACCGCAATGTGCCCCCCAAACCCCCAGGGAGCCATCAGAGAAAACATAAATATCATGTGGGTGTGTACACATTTCTAAACCTTCAAAAAGATTAGCATCTTGTCTCCACCAATAAAGTGACCTAAGGATGAATCTAGGGATTGGTAACTTTTTTTTCAGTTTAAGGGATAGATAACTTAAGCTGTTGCAGATCTGAGTTGATCTTAACTTGCAAATGAACCAATTTTCCAATGGTCTCATATTCAGTCTCAAGTATGGGACCACTGATGTTGTCAAGGCCATTAGCCCCAACAACTTTTGAATGTAGATTCTTTGGAATCTATGAGGAGAAAACCAAACTGTGAGGGACTGAATAGGACATACCTTTTGTGCAGGTGCGATGAATCAAGGAGAGCCCCAATGAACTCTATAGCTTGAGATGGCTGTAAACAAGACTACTCCCAATTAACCAGAAAATCTGAAGACTCTAGAGTGTCAAAGGCTAAATGAATATGGCTGAGCATGTCTGCAAAAAACCAGTCAGCTAAATACGGGTAAATCATGCATCCCTTAAGCCTGAGGTAAACCACCACTCCCGAGACATGTTTTGTAAATACCCTTGATAATGTAGCTAATCTGAAGGGTAGCCCTGAGTATTCATAACAGTGTTCCTACAATGAAAACACTGGTATTTTCTACGGGACTCATGAATAGAAATATTAAAGTAGGCATCCTCAATGCCCAGGACAGCAAACTACATACCTTTGTCCAATAAGGGTAACATTTCCAGTAGAGAAATCTGGACACCTTTAGATACTTATTAAAACCTCTAAGGTTCAAGATCAGTCTTCTACCACCACCCCATATTTATTAAGAAACTAGGAGTAAGGCCTGTTGTGGGAAGAAATACAACGAGCTCTAGAAGGAAGCTCCAGGTGAGTGTCCCGGCTGTGGCTGGTGGGGCGCCAGAGGAAAGGGAAAAATAGAGGGAGGCAAGCCATGTTAATTTCCTTCTGCTTAGCTATAAGGCAGGGCTGTCTCAAGTCCTTTTGCTGCCCCAAGTGGGTAGTATGGGAGGACAGCCTCATGATAACAGGTATGGTTCCCTCCAACCCTGACTTATGTTGATTTGGGGCTATGCAGTGGCAGCTAAGGTAGAAAAGCACCTCCTCCTATGCCATGTCTTCTGGGTTCCAAGGGTCTTGAAAGCCGTTCCGTAGCCAGTTACAGGGTTGCGAACTCTGGGTTTGGAAATAACTGTAGATTTGAGGGGTGGAGCCTGGGGAGGGCAGGGTTTGGGGTGCAGAGGGACTTCAGCAGGGTATAATGCCATGGAGTCCACTGCCCAAAGCAGCCATTGTCTCCAGGAGAACTGATCTTGGTCATCTGGAGATCAGTTGAAATAGCTGGGAAATTTCCTGTAGGGGAAATGATGTGCTGTGGCTAGGGAACACGGTGATTTCTGGGAGATCTCCAGGCCCCACAGGGAGACTGGCAACTCCAGTGACCATTTAAGGGATGACTGGGAGATGTATTTTACCTCAGGACACATTCAATGACTCCCAGCAGCAACACCAAACTGTTTAGAATGTTAGAGGCAAAGGCCAATCAGGCCGCATATGCTAACGATCTCTGTTCCAACTAGCGGGGGGGGGGGGGGGGGAGAGGAACAGCAAACTGTTTAGAATGTTAAAGGCAAGATTCGGACAATGCAGCCAGTGGATAGGGACAGCTTCTTGGTGACACATCATGGAGCCAACTGATTTAGGAGCACGTGGAATGTTCAAAAAGTGCCACCCCCCTACTTAATCTCTCTATATAATAAAGTGGATTTGGGGTGGCCATGCAGGATGCGCGGCCAGTGGCCAGCAGCAGCGGCGTGAGCCGCCACTCACGCCGCTGCTGCTGGCCACTGGCCGCAGTCTCTGGCGCCCGCCCACAGAGGCAGCGTCAGGGCAAACGTGCCCCACCATTTGAGGATGCCGCAGCAGAATCCTACAACCCAGCCTCAGTAGGCGGCAAGGAATGGGCTGTGTGCTCCACTGGCGGCTGAGATGAGCCCAGGTCCCTGGGTGGCCGGCGAGTGCCGAGACTTCCAGGTGAGGGACAGGCCATGCACTCCACCAGCAGCCAAGATGAGCCCAGGTCCCCAGGTGGCTGGCGAGTGCTGAGACTGCCCGGCAAGGGACAAGCCGTGTGCTCCCCTGGCAGCCGACATGAGCCCAGGCCTCCAGGTGGGCAGCGAGCGCCGAGTCACAGGCAACTGCATGCGGGGCCTGAGGCTGCTCCTTACGCCACTGTGACCAAGCACCGCAGCTGCCCAGGTGGGCGGCGGCCAAGGGCGGTGCACAGCCAGGAACTGGCAGCAGCAGGAGGGCGACACATCGCAGTGGACGGTAGGGAGGGGCAGCGGCTCTAGCACCCGTTGTACTCCTTCTGCAACGGGCCTTGCTCCTAGTTATATGTAAGAGGAGATATTTTTAATAGACTAGCCTGTTGGAATCTGATGAAGGGACTCCTCAAATAGTAGCTTTTGACAACAGGGCATCTACCTCTTGAGATAACAAAGGAGGTGGCAGTGAATGCGAGTTAGAAGGCAACTGGCAACCAGAAAATGATGCAAACTCTATAAAGGAACCAACTTTTATTAGAGATAATAGCCATCTACCCTAGGTGACTGCAACCCACTTGTGAAGGTAACAGGATAACCTGTCTAAAAAACAGGGAGCCTCAAGTGACCTTTTCCCACCAGGTTGGTCATGCAGGGATTGTGAAGACTGCCTGCCCCTCTACTTATTATGCTTCTTCCGCGGGTGCTGCTAGACATAAGATACACGGTACTGCTGCTGGCAGTGAAGGACAGGCTGGTACCTGTAAGGCTGATTTTGCTGGTACTGCTATGAGTGCCTTGGAAAATAACTTTGTCAGCATGAGCGGCCTGTCTGGGGGATAACGCCCAGTGATTTTGCTGCTAGTTTGTTTTTACTGTATCGATTTACTGTCTCTATTTACACACTACAGATCATTTCCATTCTGGTTTCATGCCTGTTTATGGGACTGGAAAACCTTTGGTCACCCTAGTCAACGACCTCCTCCAGGAGATGCACAGAGAGCGTGAGACTCCGTTGCTTCTTCTGAATGTCTTGGCAGCTTTCAATACCATCGACTGTGGTATCCTTCTGAACTGACTTGCTGTGCCAGGATTGGGAGGCACTGTTTTGTGGTAGTTCAGGTCCTACCTGCAGGGCAGGCTTCAGAAGGTGGTGCTGGTACACTGCTGCTCGGCCCCTCAGCCTCTGGGCTGTGCAGTCCCACAAGGTTCCATCTTCTCTGGATTTCTGTGCAGTACAGTTAAGCTGACAGGTTGGTAGCTACCTGGATCCTCCTTTTTCCTCTTCTTGACAATGGGAAAACCTTTGGCCACCTCCAATCTGGTACCTCACCTTTTCCTCCAAGAATTCTCAAAAATGAACAGAGGCTCCAAAATTACACCAGCAAGTTTCTTTATTATCCTCAGATGCAATTCTTCTGGCCCCGAGGACTTGGTTTCATTTAAAGATGTGAGGTATTTATGTACTACCCCATGCCTATTCTAGGCTGCAACTCCCTTCTTTCATCATGTGCTCTTTCTTTTGCCATGTTCAGCACTGTTTCCCTTGCAAGAGAATACAGGAGGCAAAGTAGGAATGGAGCCGTTCTGCCCCCTCTTCGTCACCTGTTAGAACTCCGCTTTCCTTTCCTCACAGTGGGCCCTGCCACTTCCTTGTTCTGTTCCTTGCTCCAAACAAAACAAAATAACCCTTTTCTCTCAGTAGCCTAAGCTCATACTGTGCTTGCATTGTTATAGAACAATTCTAAACAGATCTACCAGAATTCTACTCAGTTCTATTCAATGGGACTTGCTCCTAGGGAAGTATTCTTAGAACGGCACTGTTACTAAATTTGTGACTGAAGGGAGCATTTTAAAATTTGAATGGACTTTTAAAATGTCATCCTGCATTGTATCTATTGTGTTATGCCTAGATTTTCAACTGGCAGCCGCTAGACACGGGGATCATGTTGTAGGACACTATCAAAGCAACCAACATAACCAACATAAGCGGCTCTAGGCGGTTTGGCCTTGTGGCATAGTGTTGAGCTGGGGGCAGCACAAGAGGAGGGGCATTCCGGGTCAACGGAAGTGGCCAGTCCCAGGGCAGATGCCACTGCACGTGACAGTTAGGGGGGGGCAGCTTGGGAGAGCTCCATTTCCCCCACCCGATGACAGAGACCCCTGCCAATGACAGGTGTGTGGTCACCGTCACGTTTGCTCTGCATGCCAGCATGTTCTATAGGCAAGCCGCCCCCATGAATGCTTTGAGTCTGCCCGCTGCAGGGCCTTCCTCTACCACTGAATCAGGGCACCCTGTGATGCTGTGCCCCCAAGCTCCTTGCACAGATGCCTTTCCGCCAGGTGCCAGAGGAACCCCTTCCTGGAGTAGACACACAGTTACGAGCTGGCAGGGTTGTCTGTGTCCTTGCCACTGCCTCTGTTGGCTGCCGTGTCACTTGCCCACTGCTCTGTCACTGCTCTTCCCTCCTCTGTCATTGCCACTGTTCTCTCCAGGGTAAGTTGTTGCGGAGGGGACAGGCCTTGCCCGGTTCCTCCAGCATCGTCATCTACTGTCTCTGGGAGCTTCCGGTGGGAGCCGGAACACACACACCCCTTAACTTTTTTGCCGGGTTGTCCTCATGGAGACGGGAGAGGTAGTCAGCTACTCAATGGTTTTATCCGGCCTGATGCTATACCGAAAACTAGAAGGGAAGAAGGGACATATACCAATGTAAGATCCTGAGGTTGTGCTCCTTCATCCTCTCTAGCCATAATAATGGGGCATGGTCCACAATGAGACAAAACGGATTGTTGATTAGGTAGTATTGCCCATTTGACCACCAGTGCCTCTTTTTCAACCGTCGAATAGTTTCACTCGGCCAACTATAATTTGCGGCTGATAAAAAGAAGAAGAAGAAGAAGAAGAAGAAGAAGAGGAGATTGGATTTATACCCCGCCCTTCACTTGGAGTCTCAGAGCAGCTTACAAACTCCTTTCCCTTCCCCTCCCCACAACAGACACACTGTGAGGTAGGTGGGACTGAGAGAGCTCTGAGACAACTGTCCTTGAGAGAACAGCTGGTACAGAGCTATGGCTTGCCCAAGGTCATCCAGCAGGTGCAAGTGGAGGAGTGGGGAATCAAACCCGGTTCTCCCAGATTAGAGTCCACGCACTTAACCACTACACCAAACTGGCTACACCAAACTGGGACATTCCCCATCCCCATGGTCCTGTGCCAATTCCGTGCCCAAACCAGTATCCAAGGCATCGGTTTGCACTATAAAAGGTTGTGAGAAGTACGGGTTCTGGAGAACGGGTTCTTTCGATAGACTCTGGTGTAGCTTATGAAACGCCTGCACATGGACATCAGTCCATGCTATGACACTGTGTTGATTTTTCTTTAGACAATTGGACAGGGGGCTTGCCAGTGTTGCAAAGTGCAAGATAAATTTACTATAGTGCCCCACTATGCCTAAGAAACGACATAACTGGCACTTGGAGGAGGGCCTTGAGTGCTGTTCTACCGTCACTACTTTTTTGGGTAAGGGCCGCAACTGGCCCTGCCCCACCAAGAAGCCAAGGTATTTTAATTCTTGGAAGCCTAGTTTACTCTTCTTTGGATTAGCATGTAACCCTGTGGCCCGGAGCACCTCCAAAACCATCCTCAAGTGTTGGAGATGCGTTGGCCAGTCTGGGCTGCATATCACGATATCATCAATGTAGGCTCTTGCGAAGCCTTTGCAATGCGCTAGTACCCGATCTACAAGTCATTGGAATGTTGCAGCCACACCCTGGAGGCTGAAGGGCATCTGTCAAAATTGGAACAGCCCCTGAGGGGTCGCGATGCCCATCTTCTCCCGGTCCAGGGGGTGCACTGGCACCTGCCAATAGCCCTTAGTCAGGTCAACTGCCAAAAGATAGTGGGCCTGCCCCAGTTGATCTATGAGAATGTTGGCACAGGGCATGGGATACGCATTGAATTGTGATACCTTACTGACTTCTCTGTAGTCAACACAAAATCACACCATGCCATTGGGCTTTGGCACCAGGACGACCAAGCTACGCTAGGCGCTCTGCGATGGTTCTATGACTCCCATGCACAGCATATCTTGTACTTCCCAACCAATCACCTCCCACCGCTTCCGAGGGTCCAGTCTCCACCAAGCCTGAGCTACTTTGCCCTGGGTGGTAGGTATGTAGTAGGCGGTGATCATCAGCAACCGCCTCTGCATCATTTGTTGTCTCTTTCCCAGTGATGGCAAATATCTCCTCTCGCCATTTCTCAGCTGGCCCGTGAGCGGTATGTTACTGTTCAATCACTTCCAGGATCCCTGGGGCATCTCGTCCCAGCAGGAGCCGGTAAGGTAACTTCTTTATGCGGGCAACAAATACCTCTGTCGTCTGTCCTAGATAGCGCATTGGTACCACTGCCACCAGACCTCTTTCAGCATGCCCATGGAAGCACACAATGTCAGCCCAATGCACCATGGGAAGTTGTGGGGGTAACAGCTGGGACAATATCATTGAAACTGAACTGCCACTATCCAACAGGGCGTCTAGAAGGCGTCCCCCCAACGCGACCACCACTGTCCAGGCGAGGGGATGATCCTGGGTCTCTGCTACCTGCACCATATATTCTTCCCCTAAGTCACATTCCATAAGGGGGCATTGTCTTCTTAGGTGCCACCAATGACCACAGGTGAAACATGGTCCAATCTCCATAAGGTTATGTGGCCCTTGTGGTTGCACTTCCTGTATAGGCCTCCCAGATGGGCCCCCTCCTCGACTGGGACCTGCTGACACCCCGGGTGAGCCCTGCCCTGGCAAAACCCACATGGGCTCACCCTCTCTGACTGGGGCCATTCCCTGGGTGCCTGCCCCCCTGAGTGGGCCCCCCACGGCCGACTGGGGCTGGGGTTTTACTGAAGTGTCCTGCATTGGGTTTGGGAGTGGGTTCTCAACCTTCTGCCACCTGATAATTTTTCCATAACTCCTGGGCCTCTGTTAGTCACATGGGCTGCGTCCGGGCTGGCAAGATCTGTAGGAGTTCCTTGATCACCACCAGTTCCACAATTCTCCGTCCGTCTTCTGAGGTAGGATTTAGCCAACAACTGGCAGCATCCCACAGGGCCGCAATTGTAGCCTGGGACCAACAGGAGGGTGATATAGTCATTGCCCTGAACTTCTGCTGGTAGGCCTCTGGGGTGATCTTGTATCAGTCCAGTATCAAGGTTTTAAGTTTTGAGTAGGTGGCAGCATCTACTTTCTCCAGGGCTTTCATGGCAGCCTGTGCCGCCCCGGTTAAATATGAGCCCACTATGAAGGCCCATTAGTCCGGAGACCATTTGGCGGCCTTGGCCACCTGTTCAAAAGCCTCCAGGAAGGCCTCTACATCATCCTTGGGTCCCATCTTTGTGAGGGGTAGCTATGGGTTCTTGGCGGGGGTTACCCCCTCCTGCCCTGGCTGGGGGCTCACCCACTGCCAGGATGGCTTGATGTAAGTCCCGGATCATAGCAGCTCAAACCTGCTGCTGTTGCTGTGTGACAGCACGTAACAGCCGTGCCTGGTGTTCGGCCATCCATTGGCCAAACTGCGTCAGATCCATCACGGGCGCTTCTAGTCCTGTGATGAGGGTATGCCTTCACCGACTCTTGACTGTCATCTGATGCAGAGTACTCGGCCAATAAGGACTCTGCGCCAGGTTTGTGGGATAGTTGTGCCAGTTCCAGCCTGTGGGGCAGCAGTCTCCACCTAGGAGCGGCTGGTAGTCGATGAACGGGTCTTCTTAGTGGGTCTGCAGTGCCCACATTCTCCACCACATTGTCATGGCTATTGCCATCCACCACTGGCTTTCCTCTGGAGGCCATCCCCCCAGAGTCAAGGGTAGACATTGAGGGACCACTCCAAATCGGGCTGGACCCATCCTCACTCCTCCTCCTTTGTCATGGCTGGCCGGGTCGAGGGGGTTTGAAACAGAAGAGGGGCAAAGGCCTCAGAAGACAGATTCTGCAGAGGGTTACTTCACCCCTTCCCGTCCTGGGAATCTGGCCTTTGGGCTGTTACCTTAGCCACTTTGGGACTTATTGTGTGCTTTCACTTTCTCTGACCATCTTCACATTAGACCCAGCCAGCCCAGTCATCCTCCTCCTCAGCCAGCCCATCTCTTCCTTTTTTATTACCCCCTCATTCTCTTTCCTCTGTCTCCCTGCTAGCCCCACCCCTGCCTAAAGCTGGAGATGCTGGGGCTGCCCTTCCAGACTCCACCCCCAGGACGCCCACTGGTTATTTGGGCCTCACATCACTGCCTCTCTGCCTCGCTGGAGCCTCCTGCTGACTGGTGCTTCCCCCGGCATCACCTCCTTGTTCGCAGGTAGCCACTCTCCTTTGCCTGGCCTCTGCTGGTCCCAAAGCTCCCTCCTCCCACAGGGTCTTCCTCAGCTGGGGGTTGGGTCCTGCTGCCGCAGCTTGCTCTCTGCACTGGTGGAGTTGTCTGTGCCCTTGCCACCTCCTCTGTCGGCTGCCATGTCACTCGCCCACCGCTCCATCACTGCTTTTCCCTCCTCCATCATTGCCACCATTCTCCCCAGGGTAAGTTGTTGCTGAGGGGATGGGCCTTGCCCGGTTTCTCTGGTGTCATGGTCTACCGTCTCCGGGAGCTCCCAGTGGGAGCCGGGACACCCACCATCTTTAGCCTCCAATTCAAGTTTGCTGAGGCAACACTTTCCAGAATGGAAAACACCCCCACCAACTTAAAAGCTGTAAGCGTAGCTGAGGTGGTGGTGGTGGTGGGGAACCAGCCCATGTCATCAAAAAAAAAAAAAGCCAATGGATACACACATAAGCAGAGATAGAGGATGGGGCCAGACACACAGAAAACAGGAAGCCAAAAACCTGTGGCATGCTACAAAGCACAAATACAGACACAGTCACAGACCGAACTACGTTGGCACGCACAAACAGGAAGAGTGCAGGAACAACTGGTTGAAGTGGAGAATGACATGCACATTTAAAAAATACAGACTGTGTGCAACACTGGGATAAAACCCATGAGCGGGGGGAACCTTTAACCACACCCATAGTGTGAAAAGCAACTACATAGAGAGAGGTAAACTGACACAGACAGAGAAAGACATCCAGATACATATTTAAACCCAAAAAAAAGGAAGGAAAAAACCAGGAACCCAGGTCACAACTTGGATGTTTGCCAAAAGCTATGAAAAGGACACTTGCTGTTTTGAGTACAGCTGTATTGTAAAAAAGAGGTGTCACTCATGCAACTCATATGCCCATACTCCTCTTCATCATTCCAACATAACCTACCAAGACTTTTATCACAACCATTCGCTTTCAACCCAGCTTCCCTTGAGACCTATTCTGTAACAGGGTAGACAGTGAGACCATTGAATGACAGGGATGTCCAACATAAAATGACTTTGCAGACTGCCCAATTGTAGAAATTACTCCACAGACCTGCATTTTCTGGCCCACATTGTGTGACTTTGGACACCAGTTATTGTGTAACATACGGTATGTTACTTTACTTCCACATTTGTGCCTTTCTATTACACATACTGCTAATATGTACTTAACCTGCTTCCAGCCTATGCATTTGATACAAATCACATCTTTCTAGAGCCCATTGTATTGCTTTTACAATGGGCTTTACTGCTAGTTTTAACATAATTCAGATAAATACTGAACATTCACCTGAGTAGTCATATGAGAGCCAGTCCGGTGTAATAATGAGAGTGTCTGACCAGGATTCATGAGATACATATATACATGTACATAAATACATGATAGGTTGGATCCCACAGATCTCTTCTGGTGCAAAGCACCACCCACTGCTGTAAGAGGGCCTCTTGTGTGAGAGGAAGGCAACACTGTTAGCAGAACTGATCCATCTAGTTCATTTCAGATGCGACATAACTGAGCACTAATTGGCAACAGCAATTGTTAAATGTAAAACAAGATGTGTGCATGTGGGAAGGCTAAAACTTGGAGGCCTTTGAGCATCTCATCAGTACTGAAATTAAACATCCAGGAACCATAAGCACATGGGGGAGTCAAGGTCTGCTGCTGGAGGGGGAATTACTAAAACTGCCCCCACCCACACATCAACAGAAGTTTCCCACTGAATCCAACCCCCCTTGCCCCCAGATAACACAATTACACCAACCTCTAAGTGACCACACTCTGGCAGCCGCTATACTGCATGGCCATGGACTCAGAAAGCCTGAAGACAATGCATTTATCACTGGCAAGGTATCTGGATTACACTTTAGCATGTGTTTGTTTATTTGAAATATTTCTATGCCACCTTTCCACTCAAAACAGAGTCTCCAAGGGGGCAAACATCAAAACATGTCAACATTAAACCAACAGCAGTTACTGGGATACAAAGTCTTTTTGGAAAGTTGATATTGGGGTGTCTATCAAACAGGAAGTCCTGAAATAAAGTGTGTCTTGCATTAGAGTTGCACTTAAGGAAAGTGAATGCATCCATGAAAGACTTGCTGAGGTCCAGAGATCCATGTCAAGATTTTGGAAGTTGCATCAGACTCTCACTTTCCTTCAGTTTTTTTTATTTATGCCCCCCCCCCCCCACTATTTTAGAAATTCTTTCCAGCTTGTCACACTTTCTAGACATGCACTGCAGGGAAGGGAGTTCTGCTGTTGTCGGAGGCAGTAGTAAGTCCATGCCTTTTGCAGCTGATTTAATATGAGTTTTTTCCCAACAACAATAAAGGATGTTCGAAGTTAGTATACAGATTAATTAATTAATTAATGTGCTGTGATCTCTCCTATCATATTATCTTTGTACAAAAGAAATATAATATTGTTCCAAAGCAAGCATAACCGTACAGCCCACAAGCTTATGTTTCCAATTTCTTTTTAAATAGAGCTTCTAAATGTTTGTTTTCACTTTGGGGTATAAGTTAACACTCCCCTGGGTTGGACTAGGTGTGTGCATATGTGTGTGTGTGTGTTAGAGAGAGAGTGCAAGTGAGCATGAGTGTCGTGGAGAGAGCATGTTGGAGTGTGTGTAGTCTCACACATGTATATGTGCAATACACATGACAGGGGTGGAATCTGCAAGGACCTGCGAGGAGGGGAAAGCTCACCCCCACCACCCCCTTTCCCACACACTCTCTGCTTCACTCCATTTCCTCCAGTTCTCTTCACTTTCTTGCTGCTCCCCATGGCCCTTCTCCCCCCCAACTCCCCCCCACACACTTCTGTCTACTGTAACTGCTTCATTCCCCCCTCATGGCTACCATTTTCCCTCCCTCACAGCCCACACAGCCCTTTCCCTCTTGCAGCTTGTCAAAGCCTGCCCCCAAACCCCTTTCTCATCCCCAACTCTGGTATCCTCTGACCTTCTAGTGGGGTCAGGCAACATCCTATACCATTCTGGGTTGCTGCAATAACTAAAATGCCACCTAACTCCCCTCCCCCTTCTCTCTCTCTCTCTCTCTCACACACACACACACACACACACAATATCTACACATAACCAGACATCTTTTAAAAATTCTTCTGCAGGGTTTTTACCTCCCCTCCCTTTCTTAGGTTTTACATTTTTTCTGTAACAATACAGGATGATGCTCTCTTTTGAGCATCCCCATTTTGTCCAGCAGAGCCTGAGCAAGTGACACTTACTTCCGCAAGTTTGTCCACCCCACTTGCTGTTCTTGCTAGCTTTACGAGGTCTTCTTGCATCTTATCCACCCACAGCTTGATCCTGTAGGAAATATTACAAAGGACGGGAAAGGAGAAAAGAAATGTCCAATCAGATCAATACCAAAAAGCAAAGAAGATGACAAGCACAAATGCAGGCTGACAGATCATCTTTCAGAGGGAAGATTGATGCTGAAGTCCCTTTGATATTGCTGTGAAGCTGCTTTAGAAGTCGTTTCCCACCCCCGTTTCCTCTCCCTCTCCCACACTCAAGTTCTATATCTTGCATTTAACACAGCTAGGAAGCACATGCAATTGTCTAGGTTCGAGCAGGGAAATCGAACAACACAAAGTATCTGAAAATATCACACTGTTCCCAAATGTTTGGGCAGGGTTCTGAGCCACACAGCACACATCACTGCTGACCTTTGCGGATGTGTTAAAAGAATGCTTAACGCGGATACTATTTTCTTGTGTTGATCACAGGGTAGTTGTTTCCCCCAAAGCATTCCCCTAAAAAAAGAAGCATGAACCTCACATAACACTGGGTTGTTCTTTTTCTCCTTTCACACAAAGGAGCTAAGAAGCAGTTTACTGAAATAAGCTTGACGTGGCATATTGTAGGTGCGTATCCTTCTTGCATGTAAAAATTGACTTGCTAGATGAGACCAAAGATCTGTCTAGTCCAGAATTCTGCCTCCAAAGTATGTCAGCCAAGTGGGAAAGACCCGAGGCACAACATTAACAGGCACGCCATGGGCTTTACTCCACCCACACCTTGGGTTATGATGTACCCTGCTTTTAATAAGGAACTTGGCTTGTCATGGTTAATACACATCTTTCATGGATGTGACCAACCATTCTTTTTAAAAAAAAAAAAAAAACTATGCAACTGACTGTTATTAAATATGGTAATCAGCTGCATGCTAATTACCATACTGCATAAAGAAATACTTTTTTTTCTCCCCTAAACTTACTAAACAATTTCATTGGGTGACTTGGATTTCTTGTATTTATTTATTTATTTATTTTTGAGATTTATATCCCGCCCTCCCCGCCATACGGCGGCTCACAACAAGTATAAAATAAGTAATATCATATAACATTAAAATTTAAAACAATTAACACTATGCAAATGGCGTATCTTCAGCTCAGTATATTATAGCAGTATCCAGATGTAAACCTTATGGACGGCCGCAGTGGCTGGCGGATAAGATCAAATGATCAAATCAAGTGATCAGGCCAGGGCCAAGATGGAAATGTGGGTGGCCCTTGCTTGAACGCCTGGCGGAAGAGCTCCGTTTTACAGGCCCTGCGGAATTGTAAAAGATTCCGCAGGGCCCTGATGTTATCCGGGAGCTCATTCCACCAGTGCGGGGCCGTCACAGAAAAGGCCCTGGCTCTTGTCATCACCAGCCGAGCCTCTTTTGGCCCTGGAAGGACCAGACGATTTTGGGATCCAGACCGAAGTGCCCGCTGGGGAACATATGGGGAGAGGCGGTCCTTCAAGTAGCTAGGTCCCAGGCCATAAAGGGCTTTATAGGTAAGTACCAGCACCTTGAACTTTACCCGGTATGCTATAGGCAGCCAGTGCAGTAATTTTAGGGCGGGTTGGATGTGCTCCCACACAGGAAGGCCCATCAACAACCGTGCTGCTGCATTCTGCACCAGCTGCAGCTTCCAGATTTGGCACAAGGGCAGCCCCAAGTAGAGGGTACTGAGGAAGATCCAGTTTTCCTCACACATCATTTATGTAGGATATTTTAAACCTGCCTTTCTCCAAGATTTCTCCCAAAGCAGGGAACAATGATACTAATATAAATACAAATATCCTGGACAAAGGCAGAAAGCCATAATGGAATCATACCCCCACCAGACAAACACACATGGGATATTTTCCTGAACTTAAAAAAAAAATCCAGACACTTCCTTTAAAATTAGGCGCTCCACTCATTCAGTTGCCTCACTTCATACCTTTCCTGCTCTAGGATATCTTTGCTTGAGTTAGAGAACACAGCATTCTGAATGGATTTCAGCACAGATATGCATAACAGTACTATGACACTGTCATATTGGCTCAGTTCAGACATTATACAAAGCCATGATTTTATGTTAACTATGGCTACTTCAGCTCTTCCAATTTGGAAGAGGGCTATTTTTTAGCAACCACAGGAAGCTATACCCTAATCATAGTGGACTGCATCCAGACAATCACACTAACAATAACTAGCACCAATGAAATCATGGTTTCAGGCAACATTTGATGTCAGTCTCTTTCCTAATAATTCGTACCATGGAACTGGCCTTTCTATTTTCCACGGGCTGTCCACTAGTGATGTACAAACCTCCACAAAGAATTCCACAAACTGAGCTATTTTCCACACAGACACACAAGCACAAAAGTCGCAATATTCAGATACCTCATCACAATATTTTGGGGAACTTGATGAAATTTGAATCCCTCCCCAGCTCCCATGAACTCAATCCTTCAAATACCTTTTCCATTTACCTAGAAGCAGCAGTGGTGACACGAAAGTCTCTCTGGGGAACTTCCCACCTGATACAGCACTATCCCAAGGTTCTGGGATGTTAAAGATCTCCAGCACCAGGATAAGTTAAATTTCCAAGGATTCTCTGGCACTTGGGAGGCTGCTGTAGTAATGGTCAATGCACCCTAAAAGCAGGAAGACCTTCCAGTGAGACTTACCTGCTGCTACCACCAGACAGGTAAGTGAGGAGGTTAAAGGAAGTCCACCTTCTACTTTCTGTACTGGAGAAGCATTCTTGGTTCCATACTATTTGCTGGGAACTGAAGGAGGGAATTATGGGCCACAGAAGTTCCTCAACTGATCCTTGTGATTATGAACAATTGGTAGCTTTACCTTTATTAATTGCAAACACGAGAACTTTTGCTGTGCAGTCATAGCCAATTCAGGCATCATTCACTGAGAAGCTGGGATGTCTTTGCTACATGGGCCTTCAGCATGAAGCAAAGCACTCATTAATTAAAATAACAGTTTCTAATATAGATTCAGGTGGGGTAGCAATGTCTGTCTGAAGTAGCAGAACAAAATTTGAGTCCAATGGCACTTTTAAGACCAACAAAGTTTTATTCATAGTATAAGCTTTCGTGTACAAGCACACTTCATCAGATACGTTTCTTTTCTTTTCTCATAATTTTTATTTAATAATATAAATCCAAAACATACATAAGTGTATCTCCACATCCTAAAGGAAAAATAACCGAGCATACAAGGTATTCATCTCAATATTAGGCAACAAAAAATGCATTATTTTAAAATAAAATTGTCATACCAGTTGTAGAATTTATCCCAAACAAAAGAAATTTTTTGTCCTTGCTTATTTTTTAGTTTTAAAATCAGGTTATCCATTTCTGCGATTTCCAGAAGTTTTTCTAAAAATTCTTCAATTTTCGGAGTCCTCTCCGTCTTCCATCATTTAGCATAAAGTATTCTTGCGGCTGTGATGCCATGTAAGGTCAGCTTTTTTATGCCATTCTCCCATTCTTTAGGGATCACATTCAACAGAAACAATTCAGGTTTCCACGGAATACTTATTTGTGTTATTTCTTGAAGTGTTCTATGAATAAGAAGCCAAAACCTGGAGGCTTTCTTACAGGACCACCACATGTGATAGTACGAGCCCACATTATGCTTACATTTCCAACATACCTTGGAGACTGATTTTGAATACATAGCAAGTCTTTCTGGGGGATGATGCCACATATAAAACATCTCGTATAGATTCTCTCTGTATGCTGTAGCTCTAATGGTTTTTTTGTTTCTTTTCCATATTTCTAACCAAATGTCTAGATCTATACCATGTCCTATAAATTGGGCCCACTTTACCATAGTAAGTTTAACCCACTCATCTGCCATCCTATCATCTAAAAGGCAATTATATATTTTCTTTATTGTATTGGATTCTGTAAGTAACCAAGCCTTATCAAAATCTGTTGGCAGTTTATAAAACCCAACCTTCTTGTCGATGTTATATCTTGAATTGAGTTGGATTGTTTCCCACCATGATAAACCTATACCTTGACCTCTATGAATTTCATTGGTTTTGAGTACTAAATTCTTATCCAGAAGATCTTCTTATCTACTCCTTTTTTCGGCTGTTATTAACATAGGTTTGATAAAAGCCTTGAGTGGGGATACCCAGCCTGGAATTTTCAAATAGAATTTATATCTTATTTCCTCCCAAATTTTCAGTAGTTGACCTCTGAGTGCATGTTGCTTAAAGTTCTTATTTTTTTGGACTATACCAAAAAACAGAGTGTCACCCAACCTGCAAATCATGTCCCTCTAATTTTAATACTCTCTGATTTTCTAAATTGGCCCAATCCCTTAACCAAACCATCCCTGATGCTATATAGTACAAATGCCAGTCAGGTAGCCCGAAACCTCCATGATCTTGCCTGTCTTGTATATATTTAAGTTTAATTCTCGTTTTTTTTTTTTCTTTTGCCAAATATATCCTGTTATGATTTTCCTCAAGTCTTTAAAAAACGTTTGGTTATTTAAGATTGGTAAATTTTAAAAAATAAAATTAAGGCATGGCAAAAACATTCATTTTAATCAATGCAATACGCCCCATAAACGATACTTGTAATTTTGCCCAGGCTTCCAAGTCTTTTTTAATCTCCATTAGGGTTTTTAAATAATTATCTTTATATAATGAGCTACACCTATTTGTTAAATAAATCCCCAAGTACTTTACTTTTTTTATAGTTTCAAAATTAGTCTTTTCCTGAATTAAAGCTTCAACCTCATTTGTACAATTTTTAGTTATAATTTTGGGTTTTTTTTCATTAATTCTAAAACCTGCTACTTGACTAAATTCTCTAAGAACATCTACTAGGGTTCCTATAGAATTAAGAGGATCCTCCAAAATAAAAACCATGTCATCGGCAAAGGCCAGTAGCTTGAATATTTCTCCCTTTAATTTTAAACCTTTTATTAAATTTTCATCCCTAACCACATCACATAATGTTTCTAACGTGAAAATAAACAGTAACGGGGACAATGGACAGCCCTGCCTGACCCCCTTTTGTATTAATATTCTCGCAGTGGAGTCACCGTTGAACCGCACCACTGCTTCTTGGTAGTAATAAATCTTTTTTACCATATGAAAAAAATTTTCTCCACAATCCCAATGCTCCAATTGTCCTAACATAAAATCCCAATTTAATTTATCAAATGCTTTCTCCACATCGAGGAAGCAGAGGGCCAATTGCTTATCATAGTGACCTTCATAATATTCTAGAGTATTTAAAATAAGACGAATATTATGTCTTATTTGTCTATGAGGCAAAACCCCTAATTGGTCACTTTGAATTATCTGGGCCACAACCGTTTTAAATCTTTTTGCTAAAATTGTGGCGTAGATTTTATAATCTACGTTAAGCAAAGATATAGGTCTATAGTTTTGAATATCCTCAGAGGTTGTACCTTGTTTGGGAATTAGCGTAATAGTTGCTTCTTTCTAGGACTCCGGGATTTCCCCCCCCCCCTTCATAAATATTTTGAATTGTAATCTTTAAGTACGGGAGAATTTGCTCCTCAAATTTCCTATAAAATTCCACCGGGAGACCATCCGGACATGGTGCTTTTGTAACTTTCAATTTCCTGATAGTCTCCATTATTTCCGCTATCTTAATCGGGCCATTTAAAACTATCTTATGGTCCTCCTTAAATTTTTTCTTAACATACTTTTTTAAATACTCCTGGATTTCCACCTTATTAATCCCTTCTTGTTTGTACAAATCCTTATAAAAAGTCTCAATAATTTCCTTTAACTCCTGCATAGAGGAACTCATTTTCCCTTTTCCGTTTGTCAGTTCTTTAATAAATCTATCTGCCTTTTCTTTCTTAATTTTATATGCAAGCCATCTCATAGGCTTATTTGCGTTCTCGAATAAAAATTGTTTAGCATACTTATTTTTTTTTGCCAGGTCTTCATTTAGCATATAGTTTAGAAGATGGTGTAGTTTCTTTAACTTGTCCTTGTAGCTTATTTTAGTTCGGTCCTCCTTCAAACTATCTACTTTTTTAATTCTAAAACTAAATCTACTTTTTTAATTCTAAAACTAAATCTAAATATTTACTTTTGTGATTCTTCTGCATCCAGCTATCCTGGCTAATCAACTTACCCCTTATGAATGCCTTAAATGCATCCCAGACTGTATTGATCTTTATCTCAGAGGAAACATTCTGAACAAAAAAATCAACAATTTCTGTTTTGCAATTTTGAACAAATAAGTTATTATTTAAACACCATGTACGCATCAACCAATGTACGCATCAACATCCATCAGTGTTAACAACTCCGGGTTGTGGTCGGCAAATGTTGCCGGGAGGATTTCTACCTCTTGAATGTCTTTAAGTAATGTTATTGATGACCATCACATATCGATGCGTGACCAGGATTTGTGCCTGTTTGAGAAAAATATATAGTCTTTTCTGGTATCATTTTTCGCATGCCATGTATCTACCACAGAGAATTCCAATGCCAAGCCCAATAAGGCCTTAGGTATTTCATTTCCTCTACCTGTTCGCGCTATTGTAGACTTCCTATCCATCATAACATCTGAAACAGTGTTAAAATCCCCTACTAAGTCAAATCCCCTACTAAGCGTTAAAATCCTCTAAAATCCCCTACCTAAGATTGTTTTGCTAACTGATTTCGTAAATTTTCATAAAAGGCTTCTTGCCCTTGGTTGGGGGCGTAAATATTAACTACCAATAAGGATCTTGCCTGTCTATATACCTTAACCATCAATACACACCCATCCATTGCTTCATAGATTAATTCAGGATGTAAATATTGTTTGACATAAGTCACAACCCCATTTTTTTCTTTACTTTTACCACTGCAACAAAGTTCACTCCAAATTTTTTACATTCTAAAAGATATTTGTCTTTTTGGTTAATATGGGTTTCTTGAAGGCAGATTATATCTGCCTTCAGTTTCTGCATTTGTAGAAAAGTTTTTTTCCTCTTTTGCAGGATATTCAATCATTCAATCATTTACATTGATGGATAAAATTTTAGTTGTTTTCCTGTTCATGGTTTTTGTTTGTCCCACCTTCTTTTCTCGCTTGAAGCCTTGTCAACACACGTAATGAGGGATATTTCCTATATTTTTTATGTTTAACAGATTTCACGGTATCTTTCACTTTCCCATTGTTTTCCTCTGATTCCGACTCAGAGTCACTATATTTGTCTCCTAGCACTCCCAGGTCCTTTCCATTTTTCTTTAAAAACTCCTCCAGTTTTAAGTCAGAGGTTAAACTACATCTTTGACCCTTGTAGTAGAAGGAAATTCCTTCAGGAAACATCCATTTATAGGTTATTTCATTATTTCGTAAAGCAGATGCCAGATTCTGATATTCCCGCCTTTTCTTCCTTACCCACCACGGAATCACACACAATATTTGAATCTCATTTCCCTGGATAATCAGTGGGTTTATTTTCACCAGGTCTAATATTTTCTCCCTTAAGCTTCTTTTATAAAACCTCATATGGACCTCCCTTGGGATTTTAGTTCGTTTTGCAGATGCTGAGTTTCTCCTGTAAATTGTTTCTACCTCTTGGTTTAGATCATAAGTCGGTTCTAACACTAGCCACTCTTTTAAAGATGCAGTCATAATTTCTTTGATGTTTTCAACCTTATTCTCAGGTACATTCTGAAACTTAAGTAATAAAGCTGACTTTTCCATTTCCATAGACATGATAGAATTTTCTAAAGAATCATACTTATATTTGAGTACCAAAAACTGCTGATCAACTTCTTCCAGTCTTTCATCAGTCACAGTATTGGCTTTTTGTAAATTATCTATATCTTGTTTGTTTGCTACAATCTGAGCTCTAAATTCTGCCATTTGATTTGTTAGCTGTTGTGTCATTAAGTCTAGTTTTCCCTGTATAGGTTCTATTGCTTTTGCAGTCAGATTGGGCAAAGTGTTTTGAACCACTTGGTTCATTGCTTCCGTTACGTTTTCGTATATTTGCATATTTATTTCTTTGATATTTGATTGACTAGACCCAGAAAGGCCTGATAGAGACATCTTCCTGCCACCAGCTGCCATTTTAAATTACAGTAGTGACGTGATTTCTAAGGCACCTGTAGCTCCCGCACAGGTTCCTAATGTAATATGTAATGACTTCTACTTTCTATTATCCATTTTATTTTACCTACTTTTCCTATTACCTATCTTAGACCTATTTTTACCTTATCTATTTTATGCCTACTTTTGTCTATCACTGTCTATAACTATAACTAGCTATCTAACCTAACTTAATATTAACCTGTCTCTACTAATCTATGACTAACACATTCCTCTATTGATTCTATAAATTGTTATCCTAAACTCTTTGCACTTCCACCTACAACAACAAAATTAATGACCAAAAAAAAAACCAAAAGGAGAAAGAGAAGAAGATAAAGGAATAACCCCAAACATATAGGTATTCCCACGATACAAATATAGTTCCACCTCCTGTCTGTTCTTCCTGGCGTTGCTATAGTTCCTCCACCTGACCGTCCGTCCTGGACCATTGCTTCCACTATTTAGCTCCCAGATAAACAACAGCAGGATCCTCCGAGCAGCAAGAGCAGGGAACTCTGTGGCAGAAAATCCTGAGCAGATACTCCACACTCCTCGAGCAGATTCGTATCCTCACAAGCTGCATCTCTGATCAGCAGTCGACTCGCCGGGTCTCCAGCCACCAACCGCACCCCTCTAACACAGCTCTCCATCTGACCGGCTGTCACTACACAAGGAGCAAGGCTCCAAAATGTGATCTGATCTCCTTCTCTGTCCTGCCGTTACAGAACACTGGAGTCAGCAAAAGAGGGAGGGAGGAGCAAACACATCCCTGTCCACGCCGTCCCCACAGCTTGACTCCCCACAAATCTTCCAGACAACAAAGGCAGGGAACACAAAAGAAAAGAAAGAAAAGAAAGGGGAAATCAAAGCCAATACACTCCCCAGTCCGAGTCGAAGTCCTCACAAGCCACTCCACAAATCAACACTTGACTCACTGGGTCTCCAGCCACCAACCACGCCCCTCCACTCTCCACAAACAACAACGAGAGGGAAAAAAAGATACACAAAGTTCGCTCAACAAAAAAAAGGTAGGCAAAAACAAAGTATTTTCCTTTTTAAGGCTTAAACCACTGTTGGCTTTTTCCTTACGGTTCAAGGAATACGGCCCAGACTCTATGCTTGCTGAAAGAGTCTCCTTGTCTCCTCTCTGTGCACTGGCCTGGGGCTGCAATGGTGAGGCGGGCCGCCACCCTCTCCCCGCCAACCGCCGATGGCCTTGCTGAGAAACTCTCTCCAAGAGTTTCTTGGGGACTTGAGTTCTTCAAAAAAAAACCTAACAGAAAGAAGAATTCTGCCGGAGCGCCGAGCTTAGTTCCGTGCACCCTACAGTCACTGCGACTATTATATTCAGTTATCTTCAGTGTTGCTTAGCAAAAAAAGACCCGGTGCAAATAAGTTTTGCAAAAGAGATGCAAACATGTTTAAATATTAACATTTCTGTTATTTGACTAGTCTTTAAACCTTTTGCAAAAAAGCTAGCCACATATTGTTCATATTGTGCACATATTGTCTTCTTGTATAAGGAGGACATTTTAATTAAAATTAATACACCAACTACAATAGCAGCTATTTTTGTGAGTGGGGGATGTACATTCACTGATTAACAAAAGACAAAATGTCCAAATGCAGCACTATTCATAATATTGTTAACGGACTATGGAAATTAACAACATTTAGTAACATTGGTTGATATCAGGATCTTTTTGTCATTCCTGTGCCTGACTTTGAGAGCTTAAGCAGAAGGATCAGGTTGGAGAGAATGTAACTGACAGGGACTTTTTCCAATCAGAAGTCACAAGGATCTCATCAGAGAAATTAATCCCATCATGCAACTAGGTGGGCTTGATTGTTTTTACTGACCTTGTCTGAATGCCTCCTCCCAACCTGACTCAGACATGAGTCAGACAGTGTGGATCCTCCACACTGCCCACCTTTTTGTCTACTCTGCCTAGATGCAATCACCTTTTGTTACCTTTCTGGGAAAGCAGCCCTTTCAAACGCAAAGTCAGGAAACTTATTACTAGTCTGTTAGAGGCACTTCAAGCTTGCCTTCACACTATCCAGGTAAAGACCTCTAAATCACATATTCTGCTCACCCTTAATTGGCAACTATGTTAGTTTTCCAAGTTAGCCAGGCAGTGGAAGTAGAAAGAACTTTCCCCTGACACTGAGCTTAATTCCCCCTGTTGTGTATCTGTGCAAGTGTTCTGAACCTAAGTTAGAGAGTCCATATGCGTGTAAGAATACACATGAAGGGGAGTACATGTGGTAACCACTCAGCTAACTACATGCCTTTCCCAGTGCAAGAAGCAAGCCTCTGTTTGCGATGTAAGACACCCGCCTGTATTGGGGTGCCAAAGGATGCTTGCTTTTCATAAATCTCAAATGGCACATTGTCCACTCTGCCCTGCTGCTTGTATTTCTTGGGGAAACTAACACCTTCCTCAAGCTCACTCTCTAATGCTTCCTATCTTCTAGGAACACCAAGCACATGATTCTGTCCATGGGAGAATTTCAGTTGCCTATACAATTGGGACCCTATCTCCATCTGCCTGGAATTTGGTGCAAACCACCTCATGAGTAAAGGTATAATCCTGGAAAACTTTATGACACTTGGATGGAAGATCACAAAGTTAATACCAGATTTGTGTTTCCAGTAGAAGCCAACAGATGTGAACAAACAGATGTGAAAAATCAGTAAACATTTTAAACATACAAAAATGCAACAAAATGGAATGGAAATGATCCCACCTATGTATTAGAAAAGGGCTCCCCCACTGCTGATACTGGCCAATACAAAAACAGAACACTTTTATTACTAAAAATATTTGCATATCCCCTTCACACTCTTAGAAGACACTTTTCTGAGAGTAGGCCTCACTGAATAATGGGACTGACTTCTGAGTAGACCTGCTTTGGGTCAACCCCTACCCACACCCAATACTATATGAAACAGTAGTACATCTGCATTTCTGAAACCAAATTATCTGGTACTTGCATCCAGATTGTTAAATAGTGGGTTCCATGGGTGAATGGACCCCAAGTCTAGTGATCAGCTCTACTTTATTAGTGATTCTAGCAAGAAGAAGAGAGACAAAATCCCAGGCAGAAGCCTGGTTTTTAAGCAAGCACAAACCACGCCCCGAACACACCCCAGTCCCAACGATAGGCTAGTTACATAACATTGCTTCTCTGTTGGTCCATTCTAGGATCCTAGCCAACTATTATTTATGGACAAAAGCTCAAACTGATTCCAGGGCTAGTTTAGGGTTGACTCATCCTTAGAACACAACACAGATGTAAAATCTCGTCAGCATTTTTCAAATGCCAAACTCTTACCTGGCATGGTTTAAGAATGGTGTGCTAACTCAAAGGGATGAAATACCTTCTCTTCATCAGGTTTGTGATTTACTGGTGTTTATTTTCTTATGTGTGTCATGAAACCAAAAGGGGGGGGGGGGGACACAAAGGCCTTCAGGGCACCCAAATGCTTGTCTGGTGTTTGGCTGAATGCTAGCCTGTGGTGTATATCAGCCTGACAGCTCCTCGTGGTCAGAGTTTATTGAACAACAAGAAAAATGTCACACCGTGGAGCCTTAAGGAGACAGTGCTGGGGCGTTTAGGACATCAGCTAAACAAAGGTGCAAACACATGGCTTCTCTGGGCTGAATACTAAACTGCCACAAAAACCCTGTCAGAAGAAAGAAAACCCAAAGGAAACACAGAGAGAATGGCACATTAAACTGTAAAAGCACCCCCTCAAAAAAAAAATCTTACAGAGATGGGGGAGAACAGAGAGGTACCTGCCAGCTCTTACTTGCCAGTTATCAGAGGGTTAAAATATTTCTTCTGGGCTTTCCTAAAATATATATTTATAATGCTGGGAACACACAGCCCCAGAGGAAAGGAAGACTGACTCATTCCCTCTCTCCAGGAGACATGCTGGTCTGAAATATGAGATGCAGGGCTGGCTTGACCCGCCATTTTATTGCATGGCTTCTTTACATTTTGAAAGGAGAAAGGACTTCAGTCACAATCCTAACTCCTTGCACCCAGCTAAGATTTTGATCCCCACCCCAGCAGACTACGTTAGGTTTTCAGGGTTAAGAACCAAAGAAATGACAGTGAGGGTGAAGTTTTAGAGCAGGGGTGTCAAACATAAGTAGGGTTGCCAAGTCTCTTCACCTTACCAGAGCCAGTTTGGTGTAGTGGTTAAGTGCGCGGACTCTAATCTGGGAGAACCGGGTTTGATTCCCCACTCCTCCACTTGCACCTGCTGGGTGACCTTGGGAAAGCCATAGTTCTGGCACAGCTGTTCCCTCAAGGACAGCTTGGGAAAGAGCTCTCTCAGCCCCACCCACCTCACAGGGTGTCTGTTGTGTGGAGGGGAAGGGAAAGGAGTTTGTAAGCCACTCTGAGACTCCCTTGGGGAGTGGAGGGCGGGGTATAAATCCAATCTCTTCTTCTTCTTCTTCTTCTTACCGGCGGGGGAGAGTCCTCTGCTGGCCGGGAGCTTCCCCGGCGTGCGCGCAAAGCGCGCGTGCCGGGCGACGTCATTGGAAGTGACGTCAGCACGTTGGGGGCATTGCCAGGGCGACGCTCTGGCAATCGCCCCCAAACTCTATGGTATCATATTGGGGCGATTGCCAGAGCGTCGCCCTGGCAATGCCCCCGACGTGATGGCGTCACTTCCGGTGACGTCGCCCAGCGCGGGGGAAGTCGTTCAGGTTGGAAGACTTCGGGGTGGGGTTTCCCCCGCCAGCCGAATGCTGGCCGGCGGATCGGGAACCCCTGTAGCGGGGGATCCCCCGCCCCCCCGGGCTGACTTGGCAGCCCTAAACATAAAGCCTGGGGGCTGGAAGCGGCCCATCCAGGGCTTTTATGTGGCCTGCGAGCAACCAGTGCAAGGGAGGGAGTGCTGGGGGGAGTTGGTGAAACCGTTGTGGCTTCAGCACGGCAGAACAACCTCATCTGCAGCAGTCAAGCGTTGCGGAAGCACCTGCCCAGTGATGCACTGCTGCTTCTCCAGCCTGCCTATGAGAGCTTTGCTCTGTACCCACCTCCCAGCCCATGGGGCCTTGTGGTGAGGATACACCAACTTGGAGCTTACTGGCTGCTGTCCTTTATACAGTTTCTATCTCCAGTACCGGGCATTTCACACATGGCCCGGCCCAACTAAGTGACATTTATGTCAGATCCGGCCCTCATAATAAATGAGTCTGATGCCTCGGTTTTAGCGGGTTGTTCTAAATCTGTAATCTCTCTTAATCTCATTCAAATCTTCCTTAATTAAGATTAATGCATCCCCCCCCTCATTAATCTCAAAAAAGAGTTTCATAGCATGTGTCCCAACTGGCAAACCAGGAGCACCTTTAGCTGGAGGGAGCATGGGGGCGGGGGGCAGGGAAGAGACTGTGGAAAGCAGCATTATGCAGTGCCCTGACATCGCTTTTGGGTACAAACCCAGAAGTGACAAAATGGCCTCACCTAACACCATCTGCCCCCCATTTTGTTCCCACTGCTCCATCAAGCAGCAGAGGGAGACAGAGGCTGGGGGCAGGAGCTTGCCCACCAAAGCGGACAACATACCACACTCTCTAGAACGGAAGTGTGCCTTGTAACCTCCCTAATTTCATAAGAAGAGTTACCTCAGTGGCCTAGGGCTGCCAAGTCTTGAAAACTCACCTGCGGGGGGGAGTCCTCCTCTCGCCGGGAGTTTCTTCTGGCGCACGCGCTTCGACGTCACCGGAAGTGACGCAGCACGTTGGGGGCATTGCCAGGGCGACGCTCTGGCAATCGCCCCAAAACTCTATGATATCATAGAGTTTTGGGGCGATTGCCAGGGCGACGCTCTGGCAATCGCCCCAAAACTCTATGATATCATAGAGTTTTGGGGCGATTGCCAGAGCGTCGCCCTGGCAACGCCCCCAAGATGCTGCGTCACTTCCGGGGCCGTCATTATGTTGTCCTCACTGGACAACGTCGGGGGCGGGGTTCCCCCAGCCGGCCAAATGCTGGCCGGCGGATCGGGAACCCCTTTAGCAGGGGATCCCCCACCCCCCGGGCTGACTTGGCAGCCCTACAGTGGCCCCATGCTGCCATCATAGCACATTACTCTGTTGTATCGATTATGTTTCAATAGCTTGTCCTCCATCGACTGAAAAGACAGCGCTTGATCTTTTGGCTTAAAGATAACGTAGGAAAAATACAGGTGCCCTACTACATTCTTAAACTTACACAGAAAGACACATTCTTCACTCTTCAGCACAAACACACACAGAGACATGAGCGGCCCTACACCACAAAACACACAGAACCTTCCGGCATGCACGTGTGTTGAGGCATGTGGTGTGGGATTTGATCCTAAGGCTTGGTTGAAGCGATGATCAGAGTTGATTATTTTTTTTAAAAAGTTCAACACGGTCCCATGATCTCTGCATGAATTCTGCCTAGATCACTTTCAAATGCTTAACAAATACCAGCAGTTTAAATAAGAAAGTGTGACTGCAAAAACCATATATAACACCAAGGTTAATACCAATTAGTAAACACACACACACACACACACAAAATAGTGAAGTAAAGGCACAGCATTCAGCATCAAAGCACTGATGCTCACAGTGTGTTCGTCAAAGGATATGGAAGTCCACAAAAGAAAGAAGAAGTACGGAAGAGAATCCCAGGGCTGTCTGACATGATTAATGGGGAACTGACAGAAGATGACTTCCCTCCCCTCCATTATACCCAGTAAGACATCAGGAGCAGGTTTCAAACTCAGGCACTGTTTTATAACAGTTTCTCTTCTAACCCTGTGATATTAGGTTCCCTTGAAAAAATTAAACAGAAGTCTAGTGGCACCTTAAAAGATTTTTTTTTAAATTCAGCATAAGCTTTCTTGAGTCAGAGCTCACTTCATCAGACACATGGAGGATACACTCATAGGAGTTGTAGAAATTAATACTAATTAATACTAAGCTATTACTTCAATAGTCCTCTCCCTATTTTTCCTCATTAAATTAATCGATCCATCTGCCCAGTTCAAAATTATGTGATTTGTACAATGACAAATACCTAGCGCAACAGACTTGAGAAAAATTACAGTTTAAGCAATTCAAAAAAGATAACTGCAATAAAGTAGTTAAATGAGAAGTATCTCATATAAATGAGAAGGAATTTAATTAAGTTAGGGTTCATTGATTGTCATTGTTTCCTGGAGGTGTTTCATTAAAGGTTCTTAAAAGTGGTTATACATTTATTGCTTATATGAAAAAAAATTAATCAAATGCTCAAATTGAGCTATTACTGCTACGCTCTAAAATCCAGTTATTACTGCTGATAGTTAAAGCCTCTAGAAATGTATCATAAATAATGAGTTTAAAGAAAGTTTTAAAGAATGAGCTTTTCTTAATCTTGTTTGTATTAAAAAAAAACATCACCTGATATATCAAATTCTTCTTCTACAGTGCAACCATAAACAAATGTGATTTGTTCCCGCTGTAGATTTGATCGGGGATATTTTTTTGCTGGTTGGGATGATCACACATCCCTTGCCCAACCACTTGCATTGCGCGACTTGGCTCCAGGCACTATCCAGACAGCCCAAGTGGTGGTGCAACACATTTTTTGCTGCCCCGAACAAAATGAACTACCAATTGCTGTTTTATGTTCTCTTGAGTATTCATGTATTTAATATATTCAGCACAGGAATGGTCATGCACACAACGGTCAAAGCCGGGGGGGGACTACTGCAAGAAGGATGTACAGACGACCTAATTGCTATCATTGCAAGAGATGGCTGTCCATATCGGCAAAATTGCGGATTCAAAGCACAAATACCCGGAAAGTATTGTTTTTCCAGGTGTAGGAAAACTAGCTAGGGAACCGGGAGGATTGTGTGAGTGAGCCCGCTTTGGTGCAGGAGGCGGATGCGGCCGTCTGATCAGCAATTTTAAATGCAAGAGAGAATAGCAGTGAAACCCAATCAAAATGACCATGTGACCACAGCCAAAGTTACACCCTTCTAATCCCAAAAAGTTTAGAAAGGTGTACATCTGTTTAGGACTGCACTACTTGCCATTTGCTTACAATAAGGAACATTTTCCAACAGCAGCGTAATTCTGGTTTGATTGTATCTTCATGAAATAAATCAGCAATTTGAATACATTTCAGTTATCAACTAGAGTTGCCCAAAATAATTTCTACTGTTGAAACTGAGGAGTCTAACCTCTATGCTAGCTTTTTCTTCCCTCTTACCCGCCTATATACTAATTCTCAACAGTCCCTTCTGCATGTGGATACTTATTTCTGCCAACAGAGAGCTCACTCTCCCCCAACAGATTTTTCTACAGACTCAGCGGACTTTGTGGGTCTGCAGAGAAATCCAAAAAGTTTTTTTAAAACTTGGGGAGGGTTGAATCTCCCCCCCCCCAATTCCTTTTGAAATGGCCATCGCATGGATCTACTCTCAAAGTCAGGCACAAGAATGACAAAAAGAGAAATGGGGGGGGGGGGAGAAAAGGCAGGACTGGAGGTCTCAGATTGGAACAGATTCCTCCTGCAGTATGAATGGCTACATAAGCAAGGGGGTTGCAGCCAGTCCTGGGACTAAGACTGCCTGCTCCAGGTTGGAAAATTCGTAGAGATTTTGTGGTGAAGTCTGAGGAGTGCAGAGTTTGGGGAGGGGAGAGGTCTCAGCTGTATATAATGCCAGAGAGTCTACTCATTTTCTCCAGGGGGACCAATCTCTGTTGTCTGGAGTTCAATTGTGATTCTGGGGGATCTCCAGGTCCCACTCAGAGGCTGACAATCCTAGGCCTAGCAGCACCCTCTGGGTGACTTGATACCACCTGACTTGCATGATACATTTAGGCCTGGCTGCTTGCTACTGTTCAACATCAGCCACCTTATGAAAGTCAGCATAGTATAACGGTCAGAGCTTAAGAACAGGATTTGCAAGACCCAGGTTTAGATCCCCATCTTGCTGTGGAAGCTCAATGGGTGATTTTGGACTAATCACATATTGTCAGCCTAACCTACCTCACAGGGTTGTTGTGTGGATAAAAAAGGAGGAGAGAATAATGTAAACTGCTTTAGTCCCCACTGTGGAGAAAAACCATCATTTTCGGCAGTAGAAGCTGCAGGGGGACAAGAGATGGAAAGTTGAAGACAGAAGGGCAGATAAAGGTAGGTCGGCTGTTGAGTGGGAAGGAGATTGGGATGCCAACTCCAGGTTGGGAAATTCCTGGATTTTTGAGGGGTGGAGCCTGGGGATGGTGGGGATTGAGGCGTGGAGGGATTTCAGACAGATACAATGCCACAGACTCCACCCTCCAAAGTAGTGATTTCCTATGGGGGAACTCATGTTGCCCACCACCAGGTGAGGGCTGAAGACCTCCAGGAATTACAACTGATCTCCATATGACAGAGATCAGTTCCCCCAGAGAAAATGGCTGCTTTGAAGGGTGGAGCTTATGCCATCTCATTTTCAGTTACCCTGCTGAGGTCACTTCCAAGCTCAAACCTCATCCTTCCAAGGCTCCACTCCCAAATCTCCAGGAATTTCCCAACATGGAGCTGGCAGCCCTAAAAGGAACTGATTTCTGTATTTGGGCAATCTGTTGTGATTCCTGGAGAGCGGCTGCTGCCTCTGCTGCTGTGGAGGGAAGTAGGTGGGAGGCCGGGAGAGTGACGGGGCACAAGGAGTGATGGTGTGGGGGCAGAAAGGAAGTGACAGGCATGGAGGAGAGAGAGAGAAATTGGCAGGAAGGAGAAAGAGTGTGAAAGAAGTAGGGAGAGGGGAAGAAGCAGAGATGGAGGGAATGGGATAGCCGCTCCTGCAAGTCTCTTGCAGGTCCCTACTTGTCTTTATATAAAAAGCCAGCTGCAAAGTTTGATCAGAGTCCAGCATGACCAAGATACAGAACCCCACGTAGCCCTGTGCAAGTAAGGGCCACAGGATCAGTCAGACTACATAATAATGTAGAATTCTCTCCAGGGCTCATGGAAAGTCACATTCAAAACTATCCTCAACCAAAAGAGCCACATTTACTTCCAACCTGGAGTGTAAGGCCTGCAACTCAGGGAAGCTTGCGGCTTACCCATTCTTCTAGCAGCAGCTGTGTCAAGACAGAAACCAGCTAACAACCACAAGCCCCAGTAGACAAGGCCTTGCCCTCATTTCCTGAAACATGGAACAGGTGCCACATTGGGGAATGGTACTCAGAAAAGCCACAGGTGACATGTCAGAGAGCCACCTGTAGCTTTTGAGCGGCTGAATGACTATCAGTGCCTTAATAGCTGACAGCAGTTTTGTACACAGGTGAAAACTGCCCCATCTCAGATGATGTATAGATGGTACTGGTCGCCAGATAAAATCGCCAAATGCTTCCCAAATGCCTCGAATAGATGTTGGAAACGTCAAGCGAATATAGGAACTTACCAATGGGGTTCTGAAGTACAACTATTTACTTTCTTCCACAGAGATGAGTTGTACTTCACTTCACGGAGGACAATAAGCCTAAAGAAGTAGTCATGTTAGTCTGTGGCTGCAAACTGTTAACAGAAATTGAGTGGTACACTGAAGACTAAGTTTCTTCCAGCATCAGCATTCATGAGTCAGACCTCACTTCTTCAGGTACATTTGAACGGTTATTTTATAGAAAGTTTCAAAGCCAAGATCACAGAAGGGGAAAGGAGTTATAGCAGAGAGACTCCTGTTGTAAAAACTCTGCAGACAGAATAAGTGAGGCGCTTCCTTGAGAAAACTTGTGGAGGGGGATCCAGTGAGGGTACAGCCAGAATGCAACATGGAGATTCAAAATATACAATGCATGTTTGTGCATGCATGAACACATGCACAGCGAGAGACAGAAAGTCCCTTGTAATAGACAAGGTGTCCCTCCATGCAGAAGCCAAGGCCTTTATGACAGGCATTTTGCTAATAAATTACACCAAGCAAAAAGAGGAAATTCATGGTATGGAAAAGATTAACGTAAGACCAGAAACTCATGAATATAATAATGAAAGAATGTGGTCGTTATTTAGTCATCTTGTTTCCTCTGAGGTAACTCTGGAATAAGGACATTAATCTGGATTTCAAGATTAGTTGCACTGAAATATACTACTGAATGCCCATAGTTTAACATGCGCCATAGCTGCACAGGTATCACAACAGTGCTGGTGTACCTTAAATATTTAAACACCAAGTACAGCTCTGGTGGGAATGGATGGATAGAGAAGTGAAACTTGGGCTAAGAGTTCACTGCAGATAACCTGAACCCAGTGTGCTGACAGCTGCTTCCCAAACACAACAATTGCATACCCCAGCTTGGGAAATTCCTGGAGATTTGGGGCAGTATCTGGAGAAGGAGCTCAGCAGGGTTGTGATGCTTTCTAGTTCACCCTTTGAAGGTGCCATTTCCTCCAGGGGAACTGATCTATGTAGTTGGGACATCAGGGGTAATTCCGGGAGAACTCCAGGCCCTGTCTTAGGGTTGGTAACTCTACCAGACACAAAAAGGGAACTGTATGCATAGGCACCCAAGAGTCTTGTCCTCTGCCCATTACAGCATGCAGTGTTACTCTCCTCTCTCAACTAAAAGAATGACAGTGACCCTTATGCAATTGCCCTTCCATTCTGAAATTATGTGCCTCCATTAGGGAGATTGGGAAAAGTCAAGAAATCAAAAGTCAAACAAACTCCAGTGCTCATTCTTCTGATAGAAACAGGCAAAACCAAGAAGGTGCTGAAGTGCAGGTTTTGATGTTCTCCACTGAGATCGGCATGCCTATATCCTACCAAATTACAGCTGATCCTAAAGTTCAAGAGGGAATACCAAGCCAGTGCAAGACACATGTAGATTAATAATTAGATAACACTAATTAGAAAGGCTTCAGAAATAACAACACACCACAGTTACAGTCAGGGGTCCGTTGGAGCGGGAGCGCACAGGAGCGCAGCTCCGGGAGTGAGGAGTCCAGGGGGCGGGCACATGACCAAGCCCCACCCCCTCCTCGGCTTCTCTGAGCAGTGCAGAGGCGCAGCGCCCCAGGGAAAGCCCTGCTAGGGTCTTTATTGTTTTTAATGTTTTGTTTTAATATTGATAATTTTATCACTGTTCCTTTTATGACTGTGTGCTGCTTTTCCAGAGACTTGCTCAAGGTGGCATATAAATTTTCTAAGCATACCATTTTTTATCTGAGCACATGGCACATAAGTACTGGAGGAATTTCACCAACCCTTCAGCAGCTTCCACCCCATCAGTTTGGTGTAGTGGTCAAGAGTTGGACTCTAATCTGGGAGAACCGGGTTTGATTCCCCACTCCTCCACATGCAGCTGCTGGTGGGACCTTGGGCCAGTCACAAGTTCTCTCAGAGCTCTTCTCTCATGAGCAGTTCTCAAAAGACCTCTCTCAGCCCCACCTACCTCACAGGGTGTCTTGTTGTGGGGAGGGGAAGGGAAAGGGATGGGTGGTGCACATGTCCTGGGTATCTCAAGTCTACTTGAAACCTGGTGGTTTCAAGGGAGCGGGAAGAGAATGAGGGTGTGTTTTTTACGCTTATTTTTATTGCACAAAGTATTGGATGGGGAAGGGAATGGAGGAAGAGCAGGTCAGTTTCACTCACCTGTGGAGTGGAGCCTGAGGGGTGGGTGTTGCCTTCTGACACACTTCCGGTATGTTAGGGGGTGTGGCATATGCAAATGAGTTATGCTAATGAGCTCCTGCACCTCTTTTTCTACGAAATGACCCCTGGTTACAGTGTAATCTTGGGCAGAGCTACACCTTTCACTGAAATCTGTCCTGGACTGTGTAAAGAAACAGTGGCACAAGCTATGACTTTCCGCTGCCATCTTGTGACTAGAACGCATGGGTGAGCCACAGCCAACATTATTCTGCTTTGCAGGAAATGCTGTGTCTTCCTATGCAAAGATCTCTGGTATGTATTTGCAAAAACCTCTACAGCTTCCTTGGCCCACAAATCCCACAGAGTTCCCCTCAAGTGATGGGAAAGTAAGTTTTTTAGAACAGAGCCTTCTCCTGGTCAGAGTACAAAAGATAGACCTCCTATCACATATCTCAAGAGAACACACTTTTACACCAATTCTACAGTCCTTGTTCTAAACATTATGAACTTAAAATATGGCTATTTTAGTTAACTTCAGTTAGGCAGCAGATTTATTGAGAGTTCTAAGAGCAATAACTGGCTTGCATAATTTCAAGATCTAGTGTATCCCGTTTACACACACACACACAGTCAAAACCCACTTGACAACACACACACACAGATCCTTCACACAGTTTTTATGTATACCAGAGTAAACCAAAACAAGATTTGGCACAAAAAAATCCATATTTTGTATAGAAGGAAATTACCACCAACATTATAATGGATAGTATATTTGTCTCACAACACTAACCCCTTAAAGCACTGTGATCAAAAAATGCAATAGCAGAATAAATTTCATTTTAATGGGTCTTCATAGAATTCTTAAATGCAGTTCTACTAAAGCTCTGTATGCATGAAAATTTATTATCAGCTGTGTTTAAGTCTACATCCTGACTAATTTATATCAAAATGATCTCCCCCCAAAACTAATAAGCATTAAGTCTAGCTATAGGAGAAAAACAAGGAAGAATCATAGTGACATTAAAATGTAGCAGATCAGATACCAGCTAAGAAGAGATTAAAGGTTTAAAGAAAAGAGGATTTATTTATACAAATAAGGCTCAAAATTAGAGGAGCATGGAATGTTTTAACCTCCATTCCCAAGGCTATGTTGGTTGGTCTTGGCAAGGTTTTGTTCCCATGGTGCGGGGGGGGGGGGGGAGGAGAAATTCTGGGCATCAAAACACAGGCAATAGTTGCTTTATCAACCCCAGATTTATTTTACTGCTTTAACAATGCCATTTAGAACCCAGTGAGCCTGTAAAATTATATGACTTATGGATTTTAAAAGTATAACTGCCTCAGTTTTCAACATGCAAAACTGTGAACGTACCCTGTGTTGGGATGGAAGCAGAGATGCCAGCCTCTAGGTGGGTCCCGGGGATCCCCCAGAATTACAGCTCATCTCCAAACTACAGAGATCAGTACCCCTGGATAAAATGGATGCTCTTGATTATTTATTTATCAAATGTATACCCCGCCCTCCCGGCTTTGGAGGGTGGACTCTATAGCATAGGCGTCAACTACGGGGGGGCTCGAGGGCTTGAGCCACCCCCGAAATTTCCCTGGGGGGACTGAGCCCCCCCCCGGGAAAATGAGCACCCACCGCCGCACCTCCCTGGGCCCTTCCTAGGGCCGCCGCCACCTCCCCCCCTGGCCTGGCTGCCTCCGTCCCTCCCTCCCTCCGTCTGTCCAGGGGCCAGCTGGCCCCTGGACGGAGGGAGGGAGGGACGGACGGAAGCAGGAGTGGCCAGGCGGGGGGTGGGGGAGAGGCAGCGGTGGCGAGCACATGGTCTGCTCCTCCTCGGGGGAAATAAAAGCATTTGTCATTCATCTGCAGCACTGAAAGAGTTAAACCAACAGAGCTGCTTGCTAGAGAGGCCAAGCAAGGGGGGGGGCGGGAAAAGTGGAAAGGCTCTTTTACTCTGGGTGTGCTGGGGGAGGGGGATATGGAGGGGTTTATTTTTGCATCGCCAAAGAGGACAGGAGGGGCTTGAGGGATTTAACACCAGGGAAAAGCCGTCCTGCTGGATCCTCGGACGGTTTACTCTCAAGTAAGACATGGGGGGGCGGGATAAGCTCTGAAATCTTGGGAAAGAGGAATGTTGGCTGTCATGGATAGACTCAGGCGAGAAGCTGGGTTGGTCTGAAGCAGGCGCTCCAGTGGTCTCCTCCCGAGCCTAATGCAGGGTCTCAATTAATGACTCTCAGGGGCTTTAAAGGCTTCCAAAGTGTAATTTTCTGGCACATGTTTTAATTTGTTAGCTGCCTTGGAGGCCCCACTGGAAGACAGAGAGGCGGGAGCCCCCACGCACGCAAGAGCCGCCACCTCTCTCTCTCTCCCCTCCCCCCCCTCGCCTGGCTGCCTCAGTCCCTCCCTCCGTCCAGGGGCCAGCTAAGCAAATGCCCAGCTGGCCCCTGGACAGATGGAGGGAGGGACGGAAGCAAGAGTGGTGGGGGAGCGAGGCAGCAGAAGGGACAAGGTCCCAGCGTGTGCGCGCGCGCAAAGCGCGCACGCACCTAAGAGCCCCTGCCCCCCCCCCGGGATTTTAAAACTTGACGCCCCTGCTCTATAGTGCTGTACCCCACTGAGTTCCCTGTCCTCCCTGGCTCCATCCCAAATCTTCAGGAGCTTCTCAACCTGGATCTGGCTACCCTAACTCCTAACCCCTGCCGGTGGCCGAGGGGGACAGCTGGCAACCCTAGATGGGAGGGAGAGATTGGCCTGACGTTGCTCCCAATACTACCTTTTCATATGCTTCTTAATTTTTGCTATCTGGAAAATCAGGAAAAATAAAAAGCTGATAATAGAGGGCAACTTGTGTAGTAAACACGAAAGAGAACGATATGTGCAGAAACAGTCTCATTCCATCACAATGAGACCAGCAAGCAATCTGGATATCAAGTTAGACTTCATACACAGCTGAAGAGGTCAACTTCATAATCACCATACACATGACAGCACTGCAAGCAAAATCCGTTCTGTTTAAATAACGAATATATATATCCTTGAAAATCTGCTGTATATTAGAATATGAAATCTAGGCAACAGTTGTTCCAGACTCTCTAAAAGCCAACAGGCCAAATGGGAGACAGCACCCCTGGGCAATCCCTAAGTCATTGGTGGCAAACCTATGGCACGCGTGCCAGAGGCGGCACTCAGAGCCCTCTCTGTGGGCATGCACACAGTTTGGGCACTCAGTCTCTAAAAGGAAAAAGACGACACAGACTCGAGGCTGGGCTGCTCTCAAACTTACAAAGTATGAGCCAAGATTAGACAAATTATTAGCATGCATACAACAGCAAAAATCACATTAATTGTTCAAAAGCATGCCAAATGCAAACTTTTACCTTTCAATAAAAAGTTGTTTGTATCATTGAATGCTCTGTTATTGTGTTTTTCTTTTAAGACAAAAGATGTTAATGAGTTCTTTTTTCTAAACGAAAACCTCAGTATTCAGGTTAAATTGTCATGCTGGCACTTTGCGATAAATAAGTGGGTTTTGGGTTGCAGTTTGGGCACTTGGTCTCTAAAAGGTTCGCCATCACTGCCCTAAGTAGTTGCTGAACTTCAAATGTGTCCAAATATACTGGCATTGCCCCGGCGTGAAGGCAGAGAAGTAGCAGCACTGATATGTTTATACCTGTGAATCTTCTCTAACTATTAAAAGTTAAGATTCACTGGAAATATCTTCAGATGAAATTCTCCTTTGTTATTTCACAAGTAACCCCCCATTACACATTTGCTTTTCTAACAACAAACCAGGGTACACAACCCAAACAATAATTTTGAGGCAGTAACTGTCCTTGTACTTTGCTTTATGTCCAGGCTGCTTCACTTCTCCTTGCAGCCATTAAAAAGATAAAACAGAGAATTTGATACTGAACTCATTTGATGTCCCTCAACGAACCCCTCTGCCAAAAAAAATGGAGGAAACAAGGTAAACACTCAAACAGCCTGTGAAACAAACAAAGAAACATAATATAGACCCTTTCAGCTTCCCTGACAGAAAAAAGCTGCACTTTGAACGTGTCAGGAGAATCATCACGGGGGTTTGAAACCACTGTTGTTATTGATTGATAAATAAATTTGTCCATGGGACAACCAACAACAACAATTTAAAAGAAGGAAAGATTCAGCTGCAGATCAGAGTCAAGGGTAAAAAGAATCAGTGGAGAGTGTCTCCTGTCCAAAGGAGGAAGGGATAGTTACGTTCAAAGGTCTGTTGGAGCGGGAGAGCACAGGATCACAGCTCCAGGAGTGAGGAGCCCAGGGGGCGGGCACATGACCAAGCCCCACCCCCTCCTCAGCTTCCCTGAGCAGTGCAGAGGCGCAGCGCCCCGGGGAAAGCCCTGCTAGGGTCTTTATTGTTTTTAATGTTT
Source organism: Lepidodactylus listeri (assembly GCA_029233225.1). Lineage (NCBI taxonomy): Eukaryota > Metazoa > Chordata > Lepidosauria > Squamata > Gekkonidae > Lepidodactylus > Lepidodactylus listeri. Next base: position 104,433,721 of record JARCFY010000008.1, read on the forward strand.
TGTTTTAATATTGATAATTTTATCATTGTTCCTTTTATGACTGTGCTGCTTTTCCAGAGACTTGCTCAAGGTGGCATATAAATTGTCTAAGTATACCATTTTTTATCTGGGCACATGGCACATAAGTACTGGAGGAATTTCACCAACCCTTCAGCAGCTTCCACCCCATCAGTTTGGTGTAGTGGTCAGGAGTTGGACTCTAATCTGGGAGGACCGGGTTTGATTCCCCACTCCTCCACATGCAGCTGCTGGTGGGACCTTGGGCCAGTCACAAGTACTCTCAGAGCTGTCCTCTCATGAGCAGTTCTCAAAAGACCTCTCTCAGCCCCACCTACCTCACAGGGTGTCTTGTTGTGGGGAGGGGAAGGGAAAGGGATGGGTGGTGCACATGTCCTGGGTATCTCAAGTCTACTTGAAACCTGGTGGTTTCAAGGGAGGAGGAAGAGAATGAGGGTGTGTTCTTTACGCTTATTTTTATTGCACAAAGTATTGGATGGGGAAGGGAATGGAGGAAGAGCAGGTCAGTTTCACTCACCTGTGGAGTGGAGCCTGAGGCGTGGGTGTTGCCTTCTGACGCACTTCTGGCATGTTAGGGGGTGTGGCATATGCAAATGAGTCATGCATATGAGTTATGCTAATGAGCTCCTGCACCTCTTTTTCTACGAAATGACCCCTGGTTACGTTGATGGTATGTACTGCAGGGTTAGGGGACAGGCGGAAAACTTGGGCTACAATCACTGCTCCATCCTTGACTGTTTTACAAAGTTTCAGAAACTAGTGACCAAAAATCATTTTTATCTAATGTATATTATAGCAAACTTTCCCTGCCACTTGGTAGAATATTTATATCTAAGATCCCTTGCACAGGGGAGCTCCCCTCAGGTAGCTGGTTGATCTGTATGCGTGGCCCTCATTGGTTTACAGATGGAGTTTGTGCCTACTTGAAGATTGCTTTGACGACGGCAAATAAAAGGTAATATAGTGTTTCTTTAAAAGCAACTTTTAGCACGCCACATTCTGTTGTCAAGGTAACGCTAAAATACTTTACATAACACTTGGAGATACCAATAAGAACAAGCACATAGTATAAGTACAATTGCTGTTTTCCTGAGGCGCTATGTCTCACAGGGTTTCGATGCAGACAAGATACAGTGCTGTTTGATCCTTCTATGGGGACTGTCTCAAGGGTTTATAAATAAAACATCTGTGATCAGAAGGTGGTACACTGCTGTGTGATACAAGGCCACGTAGTCATGGAGACACAAAAACCCTTTGCTTTTCAGTTGGCCATCATTTTAGAGGCACAAACAAATACAACTGCTTATCAAAACCGTTAGATTAGGGCCATTTTGATAGTTTGGAAAGAGAGCGTTAATAAATATATAAACAAACAAGCAAAATCCAAAAGTTGGGGATTGTGAGGAATCATGAAGCAGGGATAAACTATTGAAAAGTCACCTTCCCTCTGCAATACCATTAGATGGCCACAATCAGTCAGCCAAGTTTATTACAATCAAAGATTAGTTTCATGTCAAAAAAAATCCTTCGCTAAAATATGTTAGAGTTAAAATTGGAGCTAAATACAATACGTATAATAAATATAAGTAAAATGTGTTAGTTAGAATGAGTACATTAAAACAGGATCAAGTTCTGCTGCCTAATTAAACAGGCCAAGGCACAAAATCTCACCACCTTGGAAATGATTTCGTTGCAGCGATTGGCAAGAAGCAGAGAAATATAAAATTGGTTAGATCTGCCTGGAAATCTGGATGTAAATGGAGTAATATATGAAGCCCAGATGTTTTGGTAAAGCCGACAATGTAAAAGGGCATGTTCAGTTGTCTCTATTGATCAGGGGTCATTTCGTAGACAAAGAGGTGCAGGAGCTCATTAGCATAACTCATTTGCATATGCCACACCCCCTAACATACCGGAAGTGTGTCAGAAGGCGACACCCACCCCTCAGGCTCCACTCCACAAGTGAGTGAAACTGACCTGCTCTTCCTCCATTCCCTTCCCCATCCAATACTTTATGCAATAAAAATAAGTGTAAAGAACACACCCTCATTCTCTTCCCGCTCCCTTGAAACCACCAGGTTTCAAGTAGACTTGAGATACCCAGGACATGTGCACCACCCATCCCTTTCCCTTCCCCTCCCCACAACAAGACACCCTGTGAGGCAGGTGGGGCTGAGAGAGGTCTTTTGAGAACTGCTCATGAGAGAACAGCTCTGAGAGAACTTGTGACTGGCCCAAGGTCACACCAGCAGCTGCATGTGGAGGACTGGGGAATCAAACCCGGTTCTCCCAGATTAGAGTCCAACTCCTGACCACTACACCAAATTGATGGGGTGGAAGCCGCTGAAGGGTTGGTGAAATTTCTCCGGTACTTATGTGCCATGTGCCCAGATAAAAAATGGTATACTTAGAAAACTTATATGCCACCTTGAGCAAGTCTCTGGAAAAGCAGCACAGTCATAAAAGGAACAATGATAAAATTATCAATATTAAAACAAAACATTAAAAACAATAAAGACCCTAGCAGGGCTTTCCCCGGGGCGCTGCGCCTCTGCACTGCTCGGGGAAGCTGAGGAGGGGGCGGGGCTTGGTCATGTGCCCGCCCCCTGGGCTCCTCACTCCCGGAGCTGCGCTCCTGTGCGCTCCCGCTCCAACGGACCCCTGCTATTGATCCAGACTGACATGAACAGAGATGCTTCACATATGGAATACTAGCCTGATACCCGTGCTTCGCTACAGTATTTAAGTTCGGCAAATCCAGTTATAATACTGATGATGTGAAGTTTGAAATGTAACATTTGTTGTAGTAATTCTAATGGAGAAGATTGTAGTGTAAAAAACAAAGTGAGACATACATACTTCCCCCCGACACTGAAGGACCTCTCTGTAGACCACAGTGGTGTTTCTGCCCTCTGGTGCTAGGATCCCCAGGCTGCTTGGTGAGCTCCCTCTGGAGCAGGCCACACAGAACTGCCCATTCAAGAAGCAGTCGTCTGTTAAGTCAACTCCTGCCACCTTCCACGAAAGTGATGGCCTCTCTACTTGTGTTCCTGGATTGTTTTGCTCATATGGAGACTGTGTTGTTCTGAGCACCTCAGGGGGTGATCTCTCTGGTACTTGGCCTGCGCAGCTCAGTGCCCCACAGGAGTACTTTGTGCAAATGTCTTTGCCGCATTCCTAAGTTGCTTCCTCCTGGTCGAAAAATGTCTGTTCAGGTGTCTTGAATTGCTGATTTCAGTAACTGTCCTCAGCTATCTGCAATCTCTTTTAACTGTGTTTTTACCTCAAAACAGAGACTGCAGACAGTTGTGTCTCCAGGCACATGGAAAACAATTGGGGAAACACATTTTGCCCCTTTTTTACCCCCTTCGGGGTCATGTTTCTCAGAAATTTCTTGGGGGGGTTGACATCATGGTAGGAATGCACTCCCCTTATTTTGGGTTTCTTGGTGCAGGGGTTTTGCCTGGGCATTAAATTGGGGGAGGGGGCATACCCCCCCCCTTTTTTTTACAAAATTGTCTTTCATTTATATTACATTTAAGAAGTGGGACATAACTACGTATTCAAAACACCATCCAAGCAATCAGATACTAAGAAAGTTCATATGAACCAATTATCTAGAACCCACATTATGAGAAGTTAAATTTGGTGTTTCTAGGTCCAGTGGTTTGGCCTGGGCATTGATATTATGGTGAGGCGACTTTCTGATTAGATAGATAGATGGATGGATGGATGGATGGATGGATGGATGGGTGTATCTCCCTTCGAGCAAGGCAGATGGTAACACGTTGAGTTGGGTCATGGTGGAGGCTCTTTGATGCTTAGGAATTTCCAGCAAGTGAAAATAATTAGCTGGAACAAAATTTTGATTACAATTCCCCACTGCTGGAAAGGAACAGACATGTGATCTATCCATCTGAAGGGAAATATCCCATAATCTTTGACTATGGCTTTAGCCGTAAGCAAGTAAGCAACAAGATGCAAGATGCAGCAATGCTGCACTGGAGAAACCAAGAAGTGACAGTTTGTCTTCAATTGCTCTCACCCACTGAACAAAAATTATCTGAAAAGATTAAGGGAACTACTCCAGAGGGGGAGAAATTTAGCCTAAACCAGAAACATATAGCGTGAAACCAGGCCCGTGCTTCTAATGATACCAGGCCTGCCTCTAACCTGAGTAGGGCATTGGAAACACAGGGAGGTACTCTGAATATAGGTCTTAAAAATTTAGGCTGGACCACTTCCAACTTACAAGTTATTATATTATAATAAAACCTACAATCCATGCATGAGCTGTAGGACCACGTTACCGTGAAAAACTTTCAACATGTGTGGAATATGGGAACCCACTTTTGTGAAGAAAAATCTTAAAAGTTGCTAGGACTGTTCTTTGGGCAGATTCCATAGCCTGAGAGAAATGTGCTGCCCCCAAATAGGAAGCTAAACGTTTTAACGTGATCTATCCTATGGCCACCTGTGTTTGATAGGCCTTTTGACAAAAAAAATGAGTATTTTCATTTTAGGGAAGTTAATAGTTAAGTGTTCCTTTTTACAGTAAGCCATGAGCCCATAGGGCTCTTCTCAGCCCCACGTGAATGTGGGACAAGATGGCATGACATTAGCATACAAGAGTGCAGGGATTGGTCTACTGGCCAGATTTGGTGGATGGAAATCAGAACTGGATAATGCCCAGACTATAGAATTTATATATAAGTTAAATAATAAGGGGGCAAGGATGCTGCCTGGTTTCACTCTTCTCCTAACCGGGATCTTGTGGGACAAATGCCCTCACGGATTGCATCTCACGAAATGCATGAATAAGAGCAAATAGTCTGCAGTCTATTGAGAAGGTTTCAAGTTTTGACCAAAACCTACAACATGATATACTATCAAATGCCATCCTATAATCTACAAAAGCTACACATAGTGATCTATGACAGGGGTGGGCAATTGTTTTGGCTCGGGGGCCACTTTGTGGGAGCGGAGGTTAGCGGAGGGCCGCCCCTTTTAAAATGATTGCATTCATTAGTTAACTTTGCATTTCAGAAAAGGTATAAATTGTATCATAAAAATCAATAAATATAAATTAAATAAAATAGTGGTAGTTTTATTCAATTTATTTATTGTGCTAATTTCATATCGTCTATAGCTGCAAGCACATTTAATTTTAGAATCAGTTTAATGAGATAAATGTACCCTATCACACTTTTCTACAATTTTTTTGAAATCAGGAGATTGCTTGTTGAGAAACCACGTGGCCGACTGTCTTGGCGGGCCGCAAAAAACTCTGTGGCCGGCCGCATGTGGCCCCCCGGGCCGCAATTTGCCCACCCCTGATCTATGAGGTCTGGAAGTGGCGGTCACTAAGTGGCGCAGAATCAGGCACTGATCAGGCACTTCTGAATCCTGCCTGTTCCTCCACTAGGATGTTCTCCTTATCAATCCAATCCCATAATTTTCAATATAAATGTCTGGCATACAATGTGCCTACCACACTGAGTAGGCTGATTGGGCGATAATTTGAAGGGTCAGATCTTACTCCTTTTTAATATATTGGAATGATAACAGGCATACCCCAGTCACTAGGAATCCGAGCAGTCTGATCTATATGGGTAAAAAGTGATGCTAAAACAGGAACCCACCAGTCAATATCCAATTTAATCATCTCTGGAGGAATCAAATCACTCCTGGGGACCTTCCCGAATTTTAACTGGACTACAAGCCTCTTAACTTCTGCAGCCAAAACAGGAGGCCAGGGCGGCAAATGTTCCATACTAACAGTTGGACAGGTCACCCTAACAGGCTCTGCAGAATAAAGTACAGAAAAATAGTCCTCTCAGATATTAGAAGGGATTTCATTGAAAAGTTTTGGCCCCTCTGACTGAAAGCCTCTGAATGCTAATTTCCAAAAGAGGGAGATATCTTTAAGTTTGGCAGCTTGATTGAGTTGAATCCAGACCTTATGAAGAACCTCTCTTTTTCTTTTGAATCAATTTTCCGTATTGTTATTTTAAGGCATATAGATCTGGAAGAACTGTTGTTGTTTTTTGCAGTAGAATTTTTATTTTTTTCCATTATTCTCAAATGCAATTAGCTTTTATACATATTCCATTCTCTATAAAATTGCATAGTTAGCTAAAAAGGTATAATCATTAATGACTTCCCACCCCACCTGCACCTTCATATATATCAACCGGTAAACATATATTTTAAAAGTATTTGCCTCCTAAGGTAACATTTTGAGCTATTATAACTTTTATACATTTAAAAATTATATTGGTTAAAAAAGAAAAAAGGTTTAGTTTCGCGGCTAACTGAAAATTCATTTTTTGTGTTATAATTCTGTCCCTCATTTCAGTAGTTAGAAAGTATAAAAATATTGTCTTTCATATTCCACTCTCGCTCCATATATTCCTTCAAATCTTTCCAATCTTCTGAGAACTTCGCTGAGTATTGATTATTTAGTTTTCTTGTCCATTTGTCCATTTCTGCCATAAATAACAATTTTCTCAACCACTCCCATAGTTCTGGAGTTTTCTCCGATTTCCAACTTTGTGTGTAAACCATTCTTGCTGTCGTAACCATATACCAAATCAATGTTCTTTTACTTATGTTTACGTCCTCTAACTTTAAACCAAGCAACAACATTTCGAGCAATTTTTTAAACTTACATTTCAAAATTTTCTCCATTTCAGCATGTATCATACACCAAAAACTTTTTGCTTTATCGCAAGTCCACCACATATGATATAACGATCCTTCTTTTTGTTTACATTTCCAACACTTATTAGACATATTTTGACCAATATTTGCAATTTTTTTTGGAGTCATGTACCATCTATACATCATTTTAAAACAATTTTATTTAAGATTATTACATGTAGATATACTCATAGCATTTTTCCACAAAAATTCCCAAGATGACATTGCTATATCCTTATTCATATTGATTGCCCAAGATCTGGAAGAACTGTTGATATATTCTGTGTCTTGAATCTATTAAACTTATCACTTAGATGATTTTAGCTGCCCGGAATTCATGGTCAAACCACTGCTGTGAGAAGAGTCTTGACTTCAGGGGATCTGGGGCAGAGTTATTTTTTAAAAACAGATCTTGCCAACCCCTGATGATTTGTGTATTAACAATCTAAGGCTACCTCAGAGTGACTAGTCGTAATCAGTTTATTATGAAGTTGACCAGTCCTGTCTGAGCTGAGAAAAGCCTTGGTGTGGTTATCTACATTATTAGACCATTTGATTTTGCTATAATCAGAGGCCTGTGACTTCTCTACATCAGATTTCTCAGTTAAATAAACAGGGAGGTTTTGGAACCTTAGTGCTAAATTGATTGGCAAATGGTCACTATCTGGGTGGGAATCAACTCTTAGATGGACTATATGGGCTAACTGTTTATGAGAGGCTATGACACAGTCAATACCACTGGCTCCTCTAACTGACCAGAAGGTATACTCCAGGAATATCCCCCTCCACTGACCCATTCAGTATAAAGAGATCTAATTTGCTAACTAATTTAACTAAGCAAAATCCTTTCCAGTTGGACTTAATGTCCTTAGACTGCTTGGGGAGCAAAGGAAAGCAACGTCCTCAGAGGGGGGGAGCTGCATTATAACATGTACAGCACCTCATCTGAGTATCCCGTTCTGGCATTGAAATCTCTAGCTACTAATACAAAAACATTGGAAAACGTCAGAAGTCTGTCTATAAAATGTTCAAGACTGTTCCAGCTTTCTGCAGATTAATCTTTTTGTCTGAGGGAGGTATATAAACATTGACAAGACAAGGACACCGTCTGCTGAAACGTACCACCACAGACTGTGCATGTCGCGCACAACAGCCATCTAGGGTGAGATAACAAGTGTGGTGAGACTTAGTGTGGTGTAGTGGTTAGAGGTGTCAGCAACCTTTTATAATTTGGGAGCCAAATGATGTCAAAATTCAGAGGAAAGAAATCAAAAAAAGAGCTGGTATTTCTTCACCCATTGCTCCTCCTCATACCTGATAAACAAGGACTGGACCCCATGCAGATATTTAAAAATCAGCACAACAGAGCCAACGACAACTACGATGAAAGAATTTGCAAACCCAGGGAAGCCACCCACCCCCAAGGTTTGCAGGGGGTAAAACGATAACTGAAGGGAGTGATGAAGGGAAGAGCCTAGTGGCAATAACAATGGCTATGCATATATTGAAAGGAATCCCCAGAGTTTGGGGCAATGCTTTGGGCTTGGAAGAGGTGAGAAGGGAAGCAGAATCAGAGACAGAAGGAGGAAGTGGAGCCGGCACAGGCAGGGAGAACAGAGGAAGGAACTGGAGATGGGGAGGGGAGGAGATCCCCTCCCCAGTCTTCCTGCATTCTTGTTCAGCCCTAAGAACTAAGTTGTCCCATATCATGGCATTTTTAGGGTGCGTTCATATGGTGGATTTAAAGTGCACATCCGGATCACAACATCTGGGAATCATGCCACTTCCGTGAGTAGCCTGTCAATCCCCGTTGGGGATCTGTACTTAAAAGATGGTAGTGAAAGTCTAAAGCTGGCTGATGAGCCAATACTGGACTTTCCACCATCAGGTCGTACCTCCAGCGCACAATCAGCCCATAGGGATCATCTCCAGACCATCCCAAATGGCCACCATTTAAAAAAACTCTTAGCGATGTGCGCATAACCGCTTAAACATGCAAAGTCCCCAGAGCTCCACTCAAGCAATCCGAACAATTTAATGTTTCTGGCAGTCCCCTGAACTTTATTAACTTTATAAACTGAAAGGGTAGCTAGAGGAAGGTACCGCTAGTGGCGTTTTTACCATTTTAGTCCATGCCTGTGAGGAAGAACAAGTATAAGGTGAGGCGCATATGCGCATGCGCAGACAGGATTTAAAAAAAAAAAAAGCTGACCGCACGGCTCCTTACAGTGGATGTCATCTAGACAATCCACTGCAGGAGTCACGTGTGGTAAAGCGCGTCATGGGCGAGCTGTCTGGTCATGCAACGCTAGATGAAAAAGATCTAGCTCAAATTACAGCCAGGCCAATGGCGGGATTAGCTGCCAATCTGAACACACCCTTAGGCTGAAGCTGGTTCCCAGTGAACTCAAGTCCTCCCACCCCAAAGGACACCTCACAAGTTTCCCAAGGTGAAATTTTCATACTCAAGGTGCACAAGCAAATATGTAGGAAAAGCATCAGCTTCCTGAGCTGCATAGAAGGAGGCCAAAAATCCCAGAGGGCCATTCAACACTGATGCTAAAGGCAGGTGGCACTGTGACCATTTCCGCACACATGCAAATCACTGCATCAGTGTTCTTAAATCACTGATGTTTGTAAAAGTTTTTGCACAATTTTTGCCTGCTCAAGGAGTAGCTCCAAATTTACTGCCCCATTATCTCGTGTTTTCCAGATCGACTTTTCCCACAATCCTTTTTCCTTTGGGTATTAACTTGCAGTTTTCAAGCGTGGAATTCCCAAAATTGAATTTTGTTTCCTGCCACCCTTTTGTGGCGTCAGCATCACATGTACACCCCCCCCCCCCAAATCACAGACTGATTTTTTAAAGTGTAGTTTTGATTGCGTTATGCTGATTTTTTAATATCACTGCGTTATAACACAGGCACAGAAAGAGCAGTGAGGTTTAATGTAGCTTTCTCCATGCAATTACCCATGCAATTACCCATCCATGAAATTCCTTTCTTTTCTTTTTCTTTTTTGTGAGTAGCTTTTGTTGCCCTGTGTTCATATTGCTTCTTTATTCCCCCCCCTTCCCCTATAGCTCCCAGTGTGTGTTTTCACTGACAATTCGGTCTTTTAAACATCTGAAAATAATGGAATTATAATTGATTTGATATTCATGGAAAACTCAACATGTGCAGTGTTTCCATTTAGCATGCTTCATAATGATTGAATAACACTGTTACAAATTGGTGTATCCAGTTCGACGATCGCAAAAGGAATACTATTTTCACTAGCCATTTTCTTAGTTGGCAGCTAAGGAGCAGTGGGGGACCTTTGAAATGGCAACCATCCAGTCTTTTTTTAAAAAAACAATGTGATGATGTTATAAAGTTACTGCACATACACACAAAAAAGGACGTTCCTTTGCTGACAAAGCACATCACAACCCAGCCACAAAAACCCTTTTCAAAGGAAGTGCAGAATACATGGTGAGGGTCAGATCCTTTTTTTAAAAAAAAAAAAACCAAACAAACCCAAAATAAATGCCCTTTTGCGGAATGGATGCCGCCAAGTCAGAGCAGCAGCCAGGGATTCAACTCGCCAGGAAACAGCAGCAACACCGAGGTGTGGAAAAGATCTGGATGTAAATCAGCTTTCAAGCTGCCCCTCGCTTTCCTTCTTCCTCCCCCAAAAAGAAAAAAAATTCCCTTTCCCATTCCAGGGCTCAGAGGGTCAGAAGGCCACAACGCCTGGCTGCCCAGTCAATATAGGTTACAACGACAGGCTATTAAGGAAGAGCTGCCTGACATTTAATGCAGGAACAGCTCCCTTCTCCCCTCCAACCCAGACACATCCTCTAATTAAGCATCAACACAAACAAATCTAATTGAACAGATGTAGCCGTCATTACCCGGAATCAACCCTCCCCCCCCCCTCCCAGCACAGCAGAGGGGGTTGCGCCTGCAACGAGAAATCTAATTGCCTGATGGTCCCCATCCCCCACCCCCCAAGCTCCGGAGAGATGTCACAAGCAGATCAAGACATCAGGCGGCTGCGGCGCATGCCTTTTGTCACCCGCCCATCCATCCCTCTTTCTTTGACACGCCAGGGATAATGGAGGCTGCAACCAGAGCTTTTGGTGGCTTAAACAAATAAGCGGGCTCTTTTCCAATGAAGCAAACAGTGGCTGCGACTGGCGTGACGTTGTGATTAAAGAGCCATCTATGGCCAAGGCCTGCTCAGAGGCCACTCCTCAGAAGGCCGGAGCGCAAACAGAGCCCAGGCATTCACTGCCAATTTACTGGGAAGGATTTGTTGTGCCGAAACAATATGATTCACCCCCTTGACGTCCAGACTGAACCAGGCTCTTTCTAGCAGGCCGTTAAAATGAGTGGGAATGGGGAGGGAGCTCTGGCCTTAAGTCACTCTTGGTTTTTCCTCTTAGATACGCAAAAGACATTAATTGCAGAGTAACTAGATCAAGCTTTGCCCAGTTTTCTTCTGGGCGCATCCGACATAACGAACGTCAAGTTCCCCCCAGGATCTGTCACATGGGACGGTTTCTAAAAATTATTTTTAAAATCTTTCACTGAGCCAGGTGAAGATACTGCTGTGAGGAGAAACGATTCACAGGAATCCAATCCAAAGAGTTAAAGAAACAACAACAAAAATCAGTTATCCTTTTCAAAGAATGTAGGTGATCTATCTTTCATTGTTCTGACCTAAAAGAATAGGGCTCCATTAATTTTTATAAACAGTTCACAGTAATATTACTCTTAAAATGACAAAAGACTGCATACTTTAAAATGTGTCAATAAGCATCTGAGAACATAGCTTGAAATGTGTTTTTTCCACAGCTACTCAATATCATTTGCTTTATTTCAATACTTAGCAGGGGGGACTTCCTCCCCCCCCCCCCCCCCGGCTTCTATTCTACTATTGCTGTTTACAGTTTTAAAAATACTTTTAACAGGTTTATTGCAGCTGGCTTTCTTTGATTTTATTCATTTCATTGCTATTCCAAAGCTACTTCATATGACTAGCTTTATTTATTTATTGCTGCTGTTATATTAAATTGGGCTGTAATGATTCAGTGTTTTGTTTTGTTTTGCTGGAAACCAACCTGAGATATAACTGTAACATAAGCATAAAACAAAAAATATTTTAGGCAAACAACTAGCAAACTAGAAGAATCATATGAACAATAGCTTTGTACACATCCAGCCCACATATATGATATAATATGCACCTATTTACATTCAATATCAACCTCTTTTTTTAAAAAAAATCTATTTATAAAATTTATACTTCACTAGTAAAGTAAAAAAATGTTAATTATCATTGCAAAGGTGATGAGAAGGAAGCAGGCTGAATGTCAAGAATAATATTCTACATTATTAGCTTTGTTATTTTACAGTCATTTAATTACTTTACCTTTTTATAGAAACAGCTTTGATAAAACCTACATTGAAAAGCAGGGTATAAAAATGTATAATAAAAAGGCACTACATTATAAAACAAGTCCATTTTTCAGCTACAGTTTCTGGAATAAACAGCAAATCCTACATCTACCTATTAGTATATCTATTTCATTGATTTCCAAAGCCTTGGTTAACCACTTCCTTTTACTTCAATCCCTTGGACTGCAAGGAGATCAAATCAGTCAATCATAAAGGAAATCAAACCTGACTGTTCCCTGGAAGGCCAGAAACTGAAGCTGAAGCTCAAATACTTTGGCCACCAAATGAGAAGGGAGCACTCCCTGGAGAAGACCCTGATGCTGGGAAAAATTGAAGGTGAAAGGAGAAGGGGATGGCAAAGGAGCAGGCTTTGGAGGGCGGTGGAGGATAAGGAGGGCCTGGCGTGATGTGGGCCATGAGGATGCGAAGAGTCAGACTCCACTGTGTGACTGAACAACAACTACACATGCTAATGTCATTCAGCTCTCACATCTGTTGTAAACTCTTTTATAATGCTATATGCTAACTTGCTGCTATTCACAGGTCTTACCATTTGCCTTAATTCAATCTTAGCAATGTTTATTGTTCAGTTACTTATGCATCTTGAATCTAATTAGGCCTTCCTAGCCACACCCTCTCCACCCTCTACCTATATATAATGGTTGGTGACTTCTGATTCAATGTATCTGAAGAAATGTGCATGCACAAGAAAGCTTATATCTAGAATAAAACTCTGCTGGACTTAATAGTATAATCAAGTGAAAGTTGCCATTTTTTCTTATCCTCTAGTCCCTCTGGATCACTGCTTTCGTTGCTCATTGACTAGGCTCTTTTCTAATATAATTTACCTACTGAATCTGAAGAATTAGCTTATAAACAATTATGAGAAAGAGTAGAATGTATAGCCTGCTACAAGATCACCACAAAAGTTTCCATAAACAACAGCTGAACACTGCCCAGAAAGACTACACAGTTGTGATGGACTGCACTTTAAAATCTCAGAAGAGCTGTGTAAACAGGTAATGGACTGTGAAAGGTTAATTGCTCACAGAGCCAGAGAGCCTTGAATGGAAAGATGCTCTAAGAGTCTAAGCAACAGTGGAACAGAGAAAGACTTGAGAGCTGAATGCTGAGGAGGTGGAGTCTGAATTTAGCCCTGACTGAGAAGAGTCCCGTACTGATGAGTCTGAGTCTAGCCCTGACAGAGAAGGGTTTAGTACTGACAGGGTTTGCATTTAGCCCTGACTGAGAGCAGATTAATTAACACAGAGAACTGGGGAAGTTGGCAAGAGAATGGGTAGACTGGAGAAGACTCCCATTCAGGCCAGGAAAGTGGATAGATCAGGAGTGGCCAAACTGTGCCTTGGGTGCCACATGCAGCTCTTTCACACATATTGTGCAGCTCCCAGCAGAGTGGCTGGGGAAGCAAAGGGGAGGCATGCGTCCCCAATCAGTCTTTCCTTCCAGTGTTCCCCATCCTGGGAAGATGTGAGGTGGGGGGAAGCAGAGAAAGAGAGCAACTTTAACTTTAAATGCATTTGCAAAGCCCCCGGCCAACTTGGAGAAGGCATTTGTCTCTTTAAATCCCTTTGCCAAGCCAGTTGTTTTCTTTCTACCTCTCCCTCCCTTCCCCCTCCCTCCATTTATGAGCTTTCTTTCAACTTCTCTCTTTTCCACTTCCTTCCTCCCCATCTATCTGCTTTCCTTACACCTCTTTATTTCTTTTCACCTTTCTTTCTCTCTCTTCCTTCCTTCTTCCCCTCCCTCCCGCCATCTATTTTCTTTCTTTCTTTCTTTCTTTCTTTCTTTCTTTCTTTCTTTCTTTCTTTCTTTCTTTTCTTTCTCTCTCTCTCTCTCTCTCTCTCTCTTTCTCTCTTCCTCTCTTCCTTCCCCTCCCTTCCCCATCTATTTGCTTTGTTTTTCTCTCTCTTTCCCCCTTCCTTCCTTCCCCAGCTGAATTCAGAGTACAATTCAGACCATAATTAAGGGCCACATTAGGTGTTATAGCATCCATGGTTCCAACCCATGGATGCCACCACCAATTCAGAGATGAACTTGAGCCATTTAAAAATGCTATGACAGCCCAATAAGTGCTGTGGGACCAAGTGATTTTGCCCCCCCCATACCCTTTTCAAGTGTCTAATAGCCCCCCCCCCATGCTTCAGCACTCGAAGGTGCACCAGGAGGTGGGGGGGCTTATACACATTGCAATGTCTAGTTTGGCCCTAAGACTCTCCATCTCCAGGTTAACAAAGTTTGAGTCCAGTGTCACCTTTAAGAGCATTGTGTGTGTACACAAGTGTGTGTGCACATGAAAGCTTATACCTTAAATAAAACTTTGTTGGTCTTAAAGGTGCCACTGGACGCAAACTTTGTTCTGTTGCTTCAGGCCAACACAGCTACCCACCTGAATCCATCTCCAGGTTGTAAATTCTCCAGAAACATCGTTGAAAGCCACTATCTTTTTTTAAAAAAGCATGTACAGGATGAGGCATGGGTGGACAGATATCCTTTATGTGCACAAGTACCTTGTGAACAGACAAGCAATACTCTTATGGGCAATGAAAGCTTTCCAGTTTATAGAAAAGCAGACACTGCTTTTAGAGGTGATTCCACAAGAAAGCAAATGCATTAATAATTCAAAGCCCATTTTAAAATTTTCTCCTTCTCAGAACATGGTGAGGTCACTGTATATACACACCGAGCATGATTTTAACTCTACAATGCTTGTGTCAAAACGTTCTCTAACATCCAGTCTTCGCCATTTAAGTGCTATTGATTCAGCAGCTTATATACAGCATTTGTTAAAGTCACATAAAATTACTTTAATCCATTATCCAAAAAAAAATTTGCCGAAGAGATTTTAGATGGAGAGCTCAAAACCTGTGCTGAATTATGCCCCTAATAAAAATTGATTCTGTTTGTTGGGACCGGGCAGCCTGGATTTCAAACCCAGACCTGTCCCAATGCCAAGGTCTTACATTCCAGGTATTGATTAATGTTTCAGAGGTGTTTTGGAAACCACTATATTTTCCTCTCCCTTCAGATTAGGAAAGTTATATTAACGTGGTAAACGTGACAGGTGCTGTGGCAGGCTCTCTGCTGTGATATATTCCAAATGGAAAGATCTGATGGTAACAAAGAAAAGAGGTACCTTGTGCTGCTTCCCCCCCATGACATTACTATGTATCGATAATTTCAAAAACATTTATGAACTCCTGTAACAATCTGAAGTTTTAAGCAGGGGTCCTTTCGTAGAAAAAGAGGTGCAGGAGCTCATTACCATAACTCATTTGCATAACTCATTTGCATATGCCACACCCCCTAACATACCAGAAGTGTGTCAGAAGGTAACACCCACCCCTCAGGCTCAGGTGAGTGAAACTGACCTGCTCTTCCTCCATTCCCTTCCCCATCCAATACTTTGTGCAATAAAAATAAGTGTAAAGAATACACCCTCATTCTCTTCCTGCTCCCTTGAAACCACCAGGTTTCAAATAGACTTGAGATACCCTGGACATGTGCACCATCCATCCCTTTCCCTTCCCCTCCCCACAACAAGACACCCTGTGAGGTAGGTGGGGCTGAGAGGGGTCTTTTGAGAACTGCTCATGAGAGAACAGCTCTGAGAGAACTTGTGAATGGCCCAAGGTCACACCAGCAGCTGCATGTGGAGGAGTGGGGAATCAAACCCGGTCCTCCCAGATTAGAGTCCAACTCCTGACCACTACAACAAACTGATGGGGTGGAAGCTGCTGAAGGGTTGGTGAAATTTCTCCAGTGCTTATGTGCCATGTGCCCAGATAAAAAATGGTATACTTAGAAAATTTATATGCCACCTTGAGCAAGTCTCTGGAAAAGCAGCACACAGTCATAAAAGGAACAATGATAAAATTATCAATATTAAAACAAAACATTAAAATCAATAAAGACCCTAGCAGAGCTTTCCCCGGGGCGCTGCGCCTCTGCACTGCTCGGGGAAGCTGAGGAGGGGGCGGGGCTTGGTCATGTGCCCGCCCCCTGGGCTCCTCACTCCCGGAGCTGCGCTCCTGTGTGCTCCCACTCCAACGGACCCCTGGTTTTAAGTGTGTGTTTCTTTAAATGTTTGGTAAGTTTCCGAAGAGAGGGAGGTGAAAGGGGGATGAATGAATGAGGTGACTGGCTGGTGAATTGTTTATGGGAGGAGCTAAGAAAGAAAGAAAAAAGTGCAGGAAGAGAGAAAGCAGCAGTTTACATTCAGCAGAAAAACAGACCGCAGTCAGCAGAGTCTGGGAGAGCTGACTTCTAATAAGAATCCAACAGAGTGCTGTGAAAAGCATTAGGATTTAGGGAAGAAAGTAGTAATTCTTATAGACAACATATTAGTGACTAGAGAGAGTTAAATCCTAATATTGTCAAAGTATTACAAGAATGTAAGGAAAAGAAGCTGACAAAAACCTGAGTTAAAAGAAAGAGAAAGATTTAATTGAGCAAAATATATTTAAGCTAAGAACAAGGTACATTCTGAAGAGAAAGGAGGACTGGAATGAGAGGAGTGATTGTGAAGAGGAGTGTGACAACTTAGACAGAGGTTATTAACTTCCACCGTTTTCTTTCCCGAAGAGATAAGTTGCTAAACATCTTGAAACCAATACACTTCTTGTACAAATAAAGCTTTACTTTGTTCTATGTAAACCTGGAGGCGTATGCTGTTAAAATACAAGAGTCTCATCCTCAGAACCACATAGTCCAACGAAGGAGCTTGGGCACAATACTATGGGAAAGGTTAATTAATAACATAGGAATTAAATTCCTGGTGGTAGTGTTACATACTGGGGGGGGGATGACAAAAAAGTTAAAAGACACACCTTATCTAATCACACACAAAAAATAGAGTAGTCATGACAACCACTTTTCCATTCTAAGCAGATCAGGAAGAGACTTTAAAAGCAAACAAAAAACCCCCCACCACCACTATAAAACACCCAGAAAAAAGTTACATTCTGTCCAAAGTATAGTAAAGGCAGTCACCAATATCTTAAAACCACAGTTCCTCCATATCCATCATCTATGCAACAGAAACAAGGGGGTGTGAGACACAAAGACACTGAAGGTCTTCTCAGAAAGGTGACTGCCAACAGGGATGGGGTTTGGTCGGCCTACCTTGGAAAGACATTCCACAATCCCTGTACTAGGGTTGCCAAGTCTTAGGGACTCACCGGTGGGGGGGAGTCCTCCTCCGGCCGGGAGTTTCTCCTGGCACGTGTGCTTTGCGCGCGTGCCCAGCGACTTCACCAGAAGTGACGTCAGCACGTTGGAGGCGTTGCCAGGGCGACACTCTGGCAATCGCCCCAAAACTTTATGTTATCATAGAGTTTTGGGGCGATTGCCAGAGCGTCACCCTGGCAACGTCCCCAACATGCTGACGTCACTTCCGGTGATGTCATTACGTCATCCTCGCTGGACGACTTCAGGGGTGGGGTTCCCTCGCTGGCCAAATGCTGGCCGGCGGATCGGGAACCCCTTTAGCAGGGGATCCCCCGCCCCCCGGGCTGACTTGGCAGCCCTACCCAGTACAGGTATCATAATGACCCTCTGTCTTGAAACCACCTAACATACTTCAACTGGTGGTACACGGAGATGAACCTTTTACGATGACCCCAGTGTCAAGGTAGGTCTTCACAGGAGAAGGTAGGCCTGGAGATATTGTAGTACCAGCGACTTTGGGCTCCAATCCTAGCCCAAGCCAGCTAAATGCTAGGACTCCGAACTGCAGAAAGTACCTCAAGAACCGGCACCTAATTCCATACACAATCAATGGCAGCTTTGAAGTACTCCCTTCACAGGCAATTCCTGCTATTCAGGCTACCAGCTCTTCCATTAAACAGAAACAGAAGCTCCGGAAGCTACAGCTGGTGCAGAATGCTGCGGCAAGGTTGTTGTTGTGCCTTCCCGTGCGGAACACATCCAGCCTACCCTAAAAGCGCTGCATTGGCTACCTATAGCATACCGGGTACGGTTCAAGGTGCTGGTTCTTACCTTTAAAGTTATATGGCCAGGGACCTATTTACCTCAGGGACTGCCTTTCCCCATATGTATCCCAGAGACCACTAAGATCGGGTTCCCAAAACCACCTGGTTCTTCTGGGCCTTAAAGAGACCAGGTTGGCTACAATAAGGGCCAGGGCCTTTTCTGTGGCGGCCCCACACTGGTGGAACAAGCTCCCAGAGGGCATCAGGGCCCTACAGGACCTTTTACACAGGGCCTGTAAAACAGGGCTCTTCTGCCAGGCTTTCAAGTAGGGTGCTGCCGCAGTGTCTAGCCCTGGCCCAGTTACCAACAGTACCACCAACTGAGGACTAAAACTAGGTGGGAGCCTGGAGGTCCCACTTAGCAGACAGAAGATTGCCATTTTTTATGATGTATTGTATAGTTTCATGCTGATTTGATGGTTTTAATGGCTATTTTAATGTATACTGTATATGTTGTTAGCCACCCTGAGCCAGCCGAATGGCGAAGAGGGCAGGATAGAAATATAAATATAAATAAATAAAAATGTGCATTCAGCTACAAGTTTGTCAGATACTTTTAAAGCAACTGGATCTCTGTGAAAATCCAATTCTCCCAGTAAATCAGTAAGCAAAAAGTCTACATATCTTTTCTTAGCAGGAAAAAAGATTATAAAGCTCCTTATGTCTCAATGAAGCAAACGGTTTCAGTTAATATTTGCAATAATATTTTCAGAATAATCTTGGTTAACCATGATACCATATGTACATAGTTTTATTAAAAACTGATTTCTCGATCCATTGTTCCTTTCTTTACAAGACAGTTCCCCATGAGATATAGGCCTGTCTTCAATTTGTGTAACCAGCTGCCTTCTATGCAGGCAATGAAAGCAGCTGGGCTACCTACACTGAGCTACCTACAGACAAACCATGGGTCTCAGCAAACTTGGGGGACCCCACAGATATAAAGAAAAATACCTATATTCTAATTCCAAGAGGTTTTTTTTCTGTGTGGATGCTTATATCTGCCAAAAGAGAGCTCACTCTCTCCCAACAGCTTTTCCTACATAGTCAGGCCCCTTCCTTGGTCTGCAGAAAAATCCAAAAAGTTTTTAAAAAAATTCAGGGACTGTTGAATTCCCCCCAGTACCTTTTGAAATGTCATCAGCTCCAGGCGTAAACTGTGAGGAGATTAGAATGTTTGGGGGAGGGGCAGGCTTCTAACTGTTTCTGTCAGTAAAAGGCAGGGTTTTTACTGGCAGCAGCTCTGCACATGCACAGAGAAGGGACTTATGGGAGGCGCAGGAAAAGCTGATGGGGCCGCAAGGGAAGTTGCCATGGCAATAACCATCTCTGCCACTGCTAGGATTGCAGCAGCAAGAACCATCCGCACTGCCACTGGGAAGCTGGCCCTACCGGTGGTTAGCTGAAGTCTGAGGAGGCAAAGCCTGCATCAGCCCCTCTCCCTCACCAGAAACAGAAAGAAGTGAAGTTCTTTGAGAAGGGAAAGAGAGAGAGAAAGAATAGGGGATTGTCTGTTGCAGGGAGAGAAAGAAAAAGAACAGGAGACTGTCTGAGGGTTGCCTGAAGGAGGGGGAGAGAAAGAGGAAGAGATTGTGGGGGAGTAGAGAAATAGTGGAGAGAAAGAGGGGGCAGACAGGGGGTGGGAGAAAGAGAACAGTGTCTGAGAAGGGCAGGGGTAAGAGGGGGTGAGACATACAAGGGGTGAGAGGAGAAAGGGGGTAAGAAAGAATTGCTAGAGATCGAGAAAGCTGACATAGAAGGGGAGGGGAGGGAAGATTGGTAGATAAGGGGTGCATACAGAAAGACAGAGAACGGACTTTAACAACCAAGGTGGGAGAGGAAAACAAAGGTGGGAGAATGGCCCCTCCCCACAAATTCCTTGTGGGGACTGCTGGCAACAAAGACTATGGTAAGCATCTGTGTGGATGCTTATTTCTGCTGAAAGAGAGCTCACTCTCCCCCAACAGCTTTTCCTACATAGTCAGGCCCCTTCCTCGGTCTAAAGAAAAATCCGAAAAGTTAAAAAAAACTTTCAGGGACCATTGAATCCCCCCAAATACCTTTTGAAATGGCATCAGCTCCAGGTGTCAACTGTGAGAGATTAGAATGTTTGGGGGAGGGGGGAGGTTCTAACTGTTTCTCTCAGTAAAAGGCAGGGTTTTTACTGGCAACAGTCTAGGGTTGCCAAGTTACCCCCCCCCCCAAAGCCACCAGCAGCAGATCCAGATCCAGGCTGGGAAACTCCTGGAGATTTGGGGGTGGAACCTGGGGAGGACAGGGACCTCAGTGAGGTACAATGCCATAAACTCCACCCTCCAAAGCATCCATTTTCTCCATGGAAAGTTATCTCTGTAGTCTGGAGATGAGCAGTAACTCCAGGGGATCCCCAGGTCCCACCTGGAGGCTGGCATCCCCAGGCAGCACCCTCTGTGTGACTTGATACCACCTAGGATTGCCAGCATCCATGTGGGGCCTGGGGATCTCCCACTTTTACAACTGATCCCCTGCTGACAGAGATAAGCTCCCCTGGAGAAAATGGCTGCTTTGAAGGGTAGACTCTATGGCATTGTACTATGCTGAGGCCCCTCCCCTCCCTAAAGCCCACCCTCTCCTGGCTCCACCCCCAAGGTCTCCGGGTATTTCCCAACCCAGACTGGCAACCCTAATACCACCTGATTTGCATGACTTAATTAGGCCAGTAGGCTTTGCTACTGTTCAGCAGCAGCCACCCTATGAAAGCCATTGTGATATAACAGTTAGAGCTTCAGACTGGGATCTGCGAGACCCAGGTTCAGATCCCCATCTTGTGGCGGAAGCTGACTGGGAGATTTTGGACCAGTCACATACTTGCAGCCTAACCAACCTCACAGGGTTGTTGTGCAGACAACAAGGCAGAAATAATAAAGTAAGCTGCTTTAGTCCCCACTGTGGAGAAAGACTGTAATTTTCCTAGGTAGAGGCTGCAGGGGAGGGGGTGGGGATGGAAAGCTGAAGACAGATAAAGGTAGGTTGGCTGTTGGGTGGGAAGGGAATAGGGTTGCCAACTCCAGGTTGGGAAATTCCTGGACATTTGAGAGGTGGAGCCTGGGGAGGGTGAGAATTGAGGTGGGAGGCAGAAAGAGTGATGAGGTGGGGAGGCAGAAAAACAAAGAGAATGATGACGGGTCAGAAAGAAAGAGAAAGTAACATACATGGAAGAGGGGGGGGGACAGAAAGGAGAAAGAGTGTGAGAGAGGTAGGGGGAGAAGGGAGGAAGAAAGGTGTGAGGAATGGGATAAGTTTCTTGCGGGTCTCCACTTGTGACTTTATAAATTAACTCGAAAAGAAAAAAGAAAAAGACTCCAAAAATCAAGCCTGATGAGAAGTGAATATTAAGTCAGCAGCACGGAATATTGAGAGAAGCCAGTGGAAGTGTGAGGTGGGGAGAGGCCATCAACCTGCCCCACGTGGACAATGAAGGCTACACAGTGATGACCAAGCAAAAGGAAAGAGATTGTTCCTGCACACTAGTCTATCCTACCAAGGAGTCCCAGTGGTGAGTTCCTCCAGAAGCAGTGAACTCACCGCTTGGACTTCACTCACCTGCAGCGCCCACTTGCACAGGCCATTTAAAGGGAACGTTCCCTTTAAATGGCTTTTGCAAGATCTCTCCCCCCCCACCCCCATTCTGCTGGCCTTGGGGAGCTGCTGCCGACAGAAAGGAGGGAGGAAAGATCCATAAACTTCAAGAACTGAACAGGTTCGTAAACTGGGGTAGGTTTGTCCCTGTTCATGGGACCTCACGAACCACAAACTGGGATGAACCTCCATGTCCCTGGTTCATGCCCATCCCTAATAGAGATTGTCTATTCAACAGGGCCATACAGAGAACTTGTCAGAAGCAGCAGCAGCAAGTGTGTGAATAAAACCATTTCTGGCCTCTAACTGGGAAGAAGCAAGTGACCTACTAAAATCCAACCCTGGCCTCCTATTTATCAGCTACCTAAACAAGCGTAAAAGGGTTTGTCCTCTTTACACTGCCCTTTTGTGCTGCCAGTGGCATTACATCATTCAGAATGAAAGGGCCAAAGGGGCAAATGAATTACAAGCCACATGTCAAAAACTAACACAAAAAGGAGAAGGTGAAACACAAAAGGAGAACGTGAAAGAGTCAAAAGAGAACAGGACGTGGCTACAAATCCCAGTTCTTGGTTTAATGAGTGCCTTCTCAAGCAGCGGACCAAGGAGAAACTCAGTCAGTCCTAGAAACTCCTAGAAACACTTCTCAATAAATCAGTCCAACAGCTGACTAAACAAGACCAGCCTTCAAAGCACTTTTTAAAGCACTACGCTGCCGTGGAAGAGGGTGGTCCCGCTGCTTGCTCAGAAGCCTGAAAAGCTCATAGGTCAGGGTCATCAACTACACAACACACCCAAGACAGAAAAAAGCAAAGAGCTAATTAACTGGTTTTGTAGCTGGCAATGGGGAGGTGCTGCAATGGGAAATGACCACAGCTTGCTAGTGGGGGAATCTAGTGGGTGCAAGTCACTGGGCTGTCATGGGCAAACACACCCTAAACAGAGAACATTCCTGGCTGGGAAGCTGAGTAAGAAGTGGAGCTTATTTTCGTTTCCATGGACTTGATGCATTTTGACACAAGATGAAATAGACAGGGTCTTAATAGAAACAAAAGCAAACATCTTCCATAGAATATACCTTCAATGTTATTTTAGGGCCACAGTGCACAATGTACCTAAATCTGTTACCAAATGTACAATCAGTAGGTAACTGCAACCAAGATGCTCCCTAATTAATCTGCCTGGGCAACAATACTAACCTCAGCCTGCTGAAGCTTTATATTTTTAGGAATCCACTTAAAATATTGTAGGAAGGTGCTTAGAAGCTGTAATGTGTGTCACTGACTTCACAGTCGCTTTCAAATATTAGCAAGAAATAAAATGGAATTACCTTTTTTGTTGTTCAGTTCCGGTTTATGTGTATGACTGTAGGCTATAGCAAAACGGTAACAAGCTTAATTAAAACTGATACAAGATGAAAATATTACAAGCTACAATTGCAGTCATTTCTCACTATATTTACCACAATTTCACACAACTTCATAAATTAAACCATCCAAATCACTGTTATGTTGGGATCAAAGAGCTGAAGCCATGAAAAGTATATTTTCCAAAGTCATTACAGACTTGCGCTACACACAACAAATCCCTTCCAGCTCTGCTCACTGTGACGGGGTGAATCCAGCCAGCTTTCCCACTCATCCTCGTCTGTCTTCCCCTCCTTACTACAGTTCCTGTCTCACGTGGCTTTTGTCCATGCATATCCCATGATACCCAACGTAACCTTTTTGAGAAGACAAAGGAGATCCTTCCTCCCTTTTCTATCAGAAAAGCTGGTTGGATCCACCTCATTAAATATGCACCGTGTGTAAATTCATCATCATGGATTTAACATCCAAAGCAACAGAATGCTATCCTGAATTATTCCTAATAAATAATTGGCAATTTTCTTCTTCCCTTGGCAATAAAAAGGTATGTTCCATTCTAGTAGTCTAAAAAAACCTGCAGCATCAAGTTTTGCAGATGAACTGGCTGTAGTCTGCAACCCTTGTTTTTAGGAATGAACAACCCTCATTGGGAACTCAGTTTATACTGAGTTACTCCCAAGGAGTATGGAGGATTTTTTCCCAAAGCAAGGAAGAGAGAAATACACATATGCTAATGCGCACCAGAGGTAACACCTCCTTTCTAATCTTGTCTTGCTTTATTAACCCCAACTACAATTCCTAGAATAGTCACTGCTAAGGAGAAGTGTACAAAATGGCAAGCGGCATTAAGCATTGATTCTGGCATCAATTTTATTGCTTGGTCGCTAATTCTCACAACCACAGGCTCTTACAGACACTTCCAATAAGTTTTCCATAATTACTAGAATGATGTGGAGTGCTTCACAGCACTATCCCACTGAAGCTACATGCAGCAACAGCCAAGGAGAAAGAAATGGTAAAATTTATCTTCTAATAGACCTTGCTTTATGAAAAGATTTAATCTGCCGGCTGAAATTTCCCCACTTCTCTTATCTGTTCGAAGAAAAAGGAAATGTGTAGCAGCCTGACATTTTTATTAAGCCAAGCACATTGTAAAAAAGGTGATGCTGATTTTATTTTTTAAGCCAACGCTAAGAATAGTGATAATTTACTACTGTTTAATGCACTGTATTATTGTCTTGGATGGCGCAGGATTTAGGTCTTACTGACCCACTACTTTATACGAATTACTTATCTGCAGCCGGTTTATTTTTCCTAGCTGTCCAAACTGCAAATCTTTCAGCCTCAGCACAGTTCTCCATTAAGGGCATGTGTTTTGTTAAAATTAGCCAGAACCCCAACTTCAAGCAGAGAGAAGGAACTAAGGGAGAGGGGAAGGGGGACTGCCATGCAGATTACTAGTCATAGAATGCTGCTCTTGTTTTAGATTGAATCCACGGTACAGTCATCACAGAATAGCAGCCACGCTGTGATATAGTAGCACAGCAGAAAAAGGGAAATCTCCTAGTGCACATTAAAGAGGTTGGATGTTCAGAAGTGTCAGCCTCACACTGACTCGCTGGCACCGTAAAAGTGTTCTAGTGCAAGATGTAACATGCCAGCATAACATTTGTAAGTAGGTAAGACATTAGACGCATTACAAAATGCGTTCAACTGATTTGTGCCTTAATTTGTGGCTAATGAAACCAGGCTAGATTAATGACAGGTTTATCCATTGATGAAGAAAAATCAAAGGGACATTGTTCATTTTAGTTTTCCAGTAGCTACTCTGGGAAAGATTTTGGATTTAAATACATCCATGCACTTAAGGGCCCAGAGTACCTTGTCTATACAAACATTCAGGGACAAATCACAGAGTACAAGAAAATGGTGGGTCCCTTTTTTCTGTACAGCTTGCACAAAGAAGCAGGACTGTGATGCTCAACCAGTGGTGATTTCTGGGCATTTCATACACTGAATACAACTATAGTTTACTACACCATAATGTACTTCCTTGTTTTCTAATTTTGTAATTCAATCTAACTGCATTGTTTAGTGCATGTCTTAAGACTGTTTTCCAGCACTGTTTTTTTATTTTGTAATCCCCCTTAAGTTTTAGCAAGAAAGGTGGTCTTCAAATAAAGTAAACCAACAGGTAAAACATCTTTTCTCCACCATGTGATGTGGTGCTTATGGACAGAGATATTTGGGTTAACTGTCAAGGCTACAAACATTTCATCATTACATAATAGCATTTCTTAGGAAAGGAACATTCTCCATTAGTAATTCTCAATATTACAGCAGTTCACATTTATTACTTAAAGTGGTTATAAAACTCTTTCCAACTGGGACACATTTCTAAACTTTCAGGATCCAATTGCAAGTCCACTCCATTCTACCTAATCCCTCCCCAGCATAAAAAAGCAGAAATCGCTCAGTTAACAGTGAGCAAGTTTATATTTATAAATATATGGCAGTATTTAGCAAACAGCCTGTATAAATAGCTTATGGCAATTTTGTACATTACACGGAAGCAATATGAATGCACACTTAATAGGCACACCAGCCAAACCACCACTTGCCTGATGGAACATTTTTCAGTGCTCATTGTATAAGTGTTTGCATGCTAACAGCATTTTATATTTTTAGGCGCACAATACAATCATTAGGAGTACAAGTAAAAGTGTAATATGTGAAATGACTTCCACTGTTTTGGTAAAGAAACAGAACTCTGAAATAGATGAATGACCAGAGGAGTAGAAGCTCAGGCCAATCACCCAATCCCATTTTATCCCACCCTTCCTCCCCCAGAACTCCAAGTGACATATATGCAAAGTGGTTGGGCTGAAAGAGAGACAGTGACTGGTACTGCTGTGGGGATTGGCTCAGCCTTAGTCAACAGTGGCAGAGAACCAAGAGGCAACTGGTGTAGGTTTCCATATCTAATGAGAGAAAGCTGAACCCCTGTGGCAGCATGAATCTAGCCGCTGGCCAGGATGTGATGGGCGTAGCTTATGTCTGTCATTTCCCACACTATCAGCACATGCTTTGGTCAGTGGACCTGAGCATGGAACACTCTACCACAGCAACTGGCAGTCTGAGCCTCTCCTCCCACCCCAGCCTTGATAGAATGAGCAGGACCACAAAGTGAAGGAGGAGTAGGACCTCCAGAAGTTGAGCCCTCTTTTCATTTTCTGCTTTAGGGGGAAGCCAATCTAGAGTTGTTCTTGTTTCTCCCCATCCCTCCTGGCCCACATGTCAGAGTATTTTGGGGATCACAGTCCTCGGTTTGAGAACTGCTGGTGATGTGCCATCAATGGCAAGGGCTATGGCTCAGTGGAGGAGCCTCTGCTTTCCATGCAGAAGGTCCCAGGTTTAATCACTGCCATCTCCGGTTAACAGGATCAGGCAGTAGGTGATGTGAATGACTCCTGCCTGAGACTCTGGAGTGTCACTGCCAGTCTGAGTAGACTGACCTCAGTGGACCAATGGTCTGGTTCAGTATAAGGCAGTTTCGTTATTACATGTATATGTGAAGAGTGTCTTAGAACTCCTCACTGTTGGGTATAGCAAGTTAAAACACTTCAGGGTTGCTGCTGTTCTGTATTGGTCATAGTAAGTCACATGTTTGTTTGTAACCAATCTGTTTACACAACAGTTTGCCCGGGAAACTTTGTTAGGACCCTAACTCCCTGATTGGAAACCATGTACTAAGTATTTGCATTTTATGGTTTCTTTCCTCTGCCTTTGTTCTGGCTTAGGGGGAAGACGCCATCTCTCTTGCTGTTTGGATCTCTAGCTGTAAAGATGTAGAATCTAGCTCTGTTGTTATTTTGTGTCCTGTTTACCATTTTCCCATGATAGGCGTATAGTAAACTTTTACCTTTTAAATACACATGGACTCAGACTCTTAATGCTCTACAAAGCTAATGCTTTACTATTTTTCTCTGCCGAACATATTCCCCCACAGGAATACCCAACACTCACAGCCTGTTATAGGGTATTGCTTTTTCACTGCTTTTCAGGGTCAAATATATATTGGAAGATGAAATCATGTACCGTATTTTTCGCTCCATAAGACGCACTTTTCCTCCCCAAAAAAGTGTGTGGGGGGGGAAGTGTGTGCATCTTATGGAGCAAATATGGAGCTTTTCTTACCTGTAACAGGGCTCTTTCTTCAGCAGGAACGCAGGGGAACGCCATTCAGGCTGGCATCCCAGCCTTCCCCACCCCTCCCTGCTGGGCCTGAGCTGTTAAGACTTAAAAGGGAAACGGCAGGAAAAACCCCACCAGGCTAAGTACTCTTTCCCTTTAAGTGCTTTCCCCCTTTAAGACCTCCAGCAGCAGAAAGCCCCGCCCACAGATTGAGCTCCGTGGCTACTTTGCACAGAAAGGCCTGGCTTTGCATGGCATGCCGACCTCTCTCTTCTTTCCTTTCTCTATCTTTCTTCCTTCCTTCCTTCCTTTCCTTTTTTCTGTCTGTCTGTCTGTCTTTCTGTCTCTCTCTCTGTCCCCACCTTTCTTTCTTCCTTTCTCTTTCTCTCTCTCTCTCCTCCTCCTTCCTTTTTTTATCTCTCTCTCTTTCTTTCTTTCTGTTTCATTTTTTCCTGTTTTCCTCCTCTAAAAACAAGGTGCGTCTTATGATCAGGTGCGTCTTATGGAGCGAAAAATACGGTACCTCCGATGTATTGTGCCTTCATCACAATGTACATAGAGGGAGAAATTCCTCTGTAATCATTTGTGCTCTAGGCTACTGTAAGAGGAATGGATCTGTAGGTCATCAGTTCATCAATGACTTTTGCAGCTAGCTGACATCAATGAAAAAGAAGGTGAATTTTAAAATTCTGATCGGATTTGTTCCTTCTTCATGGATGCAATTAGAACCGATTCAACCTGACTTATGTTGCTAAGATGCTCCAGCCTCGGATCGTATTTCCCTTCTTCACACACCCCCCCCCACTTCCTCCTCCTTTTAAAAGGGCCGTTTAGGTAGCCACATTTCTTCTGTTTTCTTTGTTGTTTTATATGATTTTATGGTTTTAATGGTAGTTACATATTGACTGTGAGCCACCCTGAGCCTGCATTGCGAGGAGGGCAAGGTATAAATGTGACTAATACATAAATAAATAAATTTTCTTTTGTCATTTGGCTGTACCCAGATCATGATAGCTGGTGCCGTTTTAGTCCCACAGTAGAAAGTAAAAAGCCAAGGAGAGTGAAACAAGGCAGATATTACATTAAGTTAGGCAGTATGTTGATCTAATTGATTTGTTCAACAACTAGAGGAAAACATGACACCCATTTGACACTAGCTGCAAAGATATTATTGATAAATCATTAAACAGTCAATAAGAAAGGTGGGGAAACCCCCTTCTTGATAGACTGTCCAGGCCCTTCTTCTGACGTTAATGGACTGGGTTGTTATTTCTAGGTATGCAAACCACGGGGGGAGGGGGGAATCAGTATTTTTCAGAACCTTGTATGTGGGAGCCAAAAAAATACTGGTATTCCCAGTTATTTGGGTTTGGTATGCAGATCCGGATATTTTTTTTCTCAGGATTCTGATAGCATTCAGCTCCATTATTCCTATAGAAAATCTTTCCAAGGGTCTGGAGGGGAATTTTTTTAAGCAAATGGCACCCCAACTGCAGCAGAGCTGGTAGCGCTTGCCCACTAAATAACCACCAAGTTACAAGTGAATTGGGCCAAAGGGTCCAATTCTATGTGACCCTGAATTTATGTGCCCCCCGCCATCCTCCATTGTTCCCTATGAGGGAAAAAAATCATGTATTCTCCAGCAAGCAAAACAACCATTGGCCAATATCGTTCCAATCCAAACAGGACCAACAAGCCCAAAGAACCAATGAAGAACCAGGGAATCCTAGCAGAACCACGGGACAACGGGGCAAGCCTAACACCACCAATGTAAAACCGAGAATCCAAGCCAATGTCAAAGTACAGAATCCAACATAAACCAACTTGACCAAAGAACACAGTAGTGCTAGACCAACAGAACCCGTTTCAAAGCACAGACAAACCAACCTGGCAAGCCGATATCAACCCCTGGAAAGAAGACAATGACACACAGGTTAAAGAAAAACACTTCTGGGAATCTTAAAACACTGGCCACTGATATTCCCAAATATTACTCCCAAATATTTCTGGAATGTTTCAGAACCCATTTACTGGTATCCTGGAAAATCCCCGATACCATCCAGAGACTCAAATATATCTGGAAAATACCAACAAATATATATTCAGACTAGTAATATCCACATGTATTTGCCTAGTTCTCCCATACACTGTTCTGAGCCCCCCCCCCCAAAAAAAACACATCATATATGCTGCCTACCCCAGAACTTCCCTCCACTCTGCAACAATACTTACAGTGCCAGCTGAATTAGAATTACCCTCTTCTAAGCCCACTGAAGTCAATGCAACTCTGCATACAATTGCACTGTTAGGGCAATAAACACTCAGGGCGATTTCGCACTTGCCGTTCGCCTCTCGTTCTCTCCAGGGTTTTTTCCTCCAGAGTATATTCTTCATGTTCACACTTGGAGCCGAAGCCCCTCATCTGCCCCACAGTGTCCATTTCGCACATACTGACTGCCGCGTGGCTTCCATTCCCCCTTCCCATTCCCCTACCATCTCCCCACTCGCTCCTCCCCCCTTCCCTCCTTCCTCGTTTTTTTTAAACGCAGGCACGATTGCATTATTTCATTATAATGCAATGATGGTGGACATGGATAGTGTGAGCAATGGTCATGCGAGTTGTAGAGGGAACGCTATTTTCTACTGAAATTTAAACTATTTTGCTGTTGCGAGCTGATATGCACCTAATGGTGTCTGGATTAAGATGTCCGTAGTGGCCTTCCTCTTCCCAGAATTCAATACTTCCCTCCTTCCTATTCAAATTTTCCCACTGCTGTTGCTTGCCACACAATAATTGGTCGACCATACGGCCTGGCACTGTGATTGGTGGTGTGTCTGCTCTATCATCAAAATGTCGGGCGTGTTGCCAGCGGGATCTCAGGCACAAAATGATGGATAAAGCCTTTACAGCCATGGTGCCCTATATGCATTGCAATTTCGTTATAACGAAATGTGGCCCATTTGAAAGATAAAATACCAGCACCAGTAAGACGGTTTCCCCTTATTTATTTGTATGCATTACTGCTTTACTTTACGGATCAAAAAGTCTTTCACCATGCCGCTTGAAGCAACCCATTCGTGCAGTTCCCTCCACCGAGGATACTTTCTCTGCAATTTTATTTTAAAATTGTGTTATGAAACTTATGAAGGTTTTTTTGCTGGAAAAACTTCCTTGGCGGAGCTCCATAACCACAGAGCAGCATGTGGACTGGCCTCCTGTCTCCCTCCCACACGCTCTGGCTGCCGTCCTCCATCCATCCTGCTGCAGGAGCAGCAGCACACAGGGCGCTGGATGCAAGCGCAAGCCGGGGAGAGTCGCGGTTCCTTCAGGGCTTCTTCTCCAGTGGTGGTGGCAGCGGCGGCAGCTGAGGAGGAGCGGCAGCAATGGCAGCCCAGTCTCTCCACCCTGTACGCTGAATTGGAGCCCCGCAGAAAAAGTTCCCCCCATAATAAATAAATGTGAGCGTGTGCGTATTATACAAAGAAAACAATGGTGCGGTCTTCCCTTGCTGCATCACTATTTCGTTATTTCGATATAATGAAATAAGGGGTTCTTTTTAAAAAGGGGGAGGAGACAGTCTAGCCTCAGGCCCAGAGGAGTGCACCCAGAGAGCAAGGCGGAAGAGTCATGTCCCTGGCCCGCCCGCTACCATTCCTCCGTGGGTTTTTGGAGGGAAGCGCCCCCCCACCTGCTCTGCAGGGGCTGTGGCCGGGACACCCCAGATACAGGGCAGCAGTCATCCGCGAGCCTGGGGGCTCTCAGGCCAATGGCGCCCAGCTCCAGTTTGGTGTAGTGGTTAAGTGCATGGACTCTAATCTGGGAGAACCGGGTTTGATTCCCCACTCCTCCACTTGCACCTGGCTGGATGACCTTGGGCAAGCCATAGCTCTGTACCACCTGTTCCCTCAAGGACAGCTTGGGAAAGAGCTCTCTTAGCCCCACCTACCTTACAGGGTGTCTGTTGTGGGGAGGGGAAGGGAAAAGGAGTTTGTAAGCTGCTTTGAGACTCCCTTGGGGAGTGGAGGGCGGGGTATAAATCCAATCTCTTCTTCTTCTTCTTCTTCTTCTTCTTCTTCTCCTGCTACCGAGAAGCCCAGCAAATTCTCCTCGCCGACGCAGTCCCTGTGGTGGGCTCTTGTCTCGCTGCCTCATCAGTTCGATATAATGTTAGGAGGGCTCATTTAAAAAAAACTGAAGAAACACCCACCATGGGGCGGGCCAGATGGGGGATGGGCGTGTGGGCGTATTTTCATCTTGGCTTCTTCACCAGAGCAAACAGGAAAATCCTCTAAAAACAGGATTTTCTTGCTCCGGAGAAGCTCCGGAGCAGTGCCATGATACTCCTGGTCAAACCGTGAGCCCGGAGCAACTGGTGGGAAATTGACCAGAAGCATCAGGGCAAACCCAGGGCAAACACTAGTGCGAAATCGCCCTCGGACTTTTTCCATCTCTGATCAACCTAAGGGCAATTGCTTCTGTCCTCTCAAGGACCAATTTCCATCAAGGGCTGTGCTTTTCTACCTCCTGGCTGCTCAAACCTATTAAAAGGAACTAAAACTGCCATTGACAATGTGATGTTTATATTATTTTAAGATATTTTTTTAAAATATATGTTAGCCAACTTAGGTGTTCTTTTTAAACAGACAAGTGGGTAGAAATAAATAAATAAATAAATAAATAAAGCCCTAGAGGGGAAAGATGGCAGAGGACTGAGGTGAGCAAGATGCTCAACAAGGCAAGCAGATTGTCCCATAGCCCAGAAATTTGGCTTCGCTTTGTTTGATTTTGCTTCCCTGGATTAATTTCTTTTAAAGAACCTAATGAATAATCATAACATGAGAGCACCTCTTCTCAATCTGAGCTGCACTCATCAGTTTCCTATTATTCCCATGGATAGACCCCTCATATTAGGTCCTGGGAGGAAGATGAGAAATGGGCAGAAGAGGAGGAAACCCCTTTTCATTTCCTAATGGTAATATTGTTTTCCTTGTATGCAAACCAACTTATCCAACCTTCAGGGAAATGACATCAATTCCATGCATGCCTTCAGTTCATTAAAAAATTACCTGTATTTTCTTACAAGAGATTTCCTGAGGTAATTCTGCACCTCCAAATGACATCCAGTTATATGTATTTTAAAAGCCTTTTATCAATGTGCACAAATTAATATTTCTTGAAACTGCAGAGAGATGCAATTATTATCCAAGTCACAGATGAGAAAACTGAAGTACCAAGGTTCATTACTAGCTTCCTCCAGGCCACCAAGAGAAACTAGCTTAGATATTTAGGATTTGCAACTTTGTCTTCACAGAAGCTATTTAATTGGAACAATGTATTATTTTCTCCTAATTCTTCAAGATCCTTTAGGGACATTTATCCTTCATCAAATGAGTATTTCAGGATTAAAATAAGAACTCCTTCCCCTTGCATTAAGAACATAAAAGAAGTCATGTTGGATCAGGCCAATGGCCCATCCAGTCCAACACTCTGTATCACATAGTGGACAAAAGCCAGGTGTCATCAGGCAATCCACCAGCAGGGACAGAACTCCAGAAGCCCTCCAACTGTTGCCCCCCAAGAACCAAGAATACATAACATCACTGACCCAGACATAGTGTTCCCTCTATACCACGGGTGGCCAAACTGTGGCTCAGGAACCACATGCAGCTCTTTCACACATATTGTGTGGCTCCCGATAGGGCAGCTGGGGAAGCAAAGGGGAGGCATGCCTCCCCTATCAGTCTTACCTTCCCCAGCCAGTGTTCCCCTCCCTGGGTAGGCTTGAGGTGGGGGGAAGCAGAGAAAGAAAGCAACTTTAAATGCATTCTCAAAGCCCCCCCCCCCCCGCCAGCCAGCTTGGAGAAGGCATTTGTCTCTTTAAATCCCTTCTCCAAGCCAAGCCAAGTCAGCCAGCCAGCATGGGGGGCTTGGAGGACGCATTTAAAGTTAAAGTTGTTTTCTTTCTCCCTCCTTCCCCCATCTATTTGCTTTCTTTCCACTTTCTTTCTATTTTTCTTCCCTCCCTCCCTCCTCATCTAAAGTGAAATGTGTTCTCCAAGCCCCACCACACCAGCCGACTGGCTTGGCTCGGAGAAGGCATTTGTCTCTTTAATTTAATATGCAAATTTGCATATTTTTCAATTAAAAACATGTGCGTTCATGTCTTGTGGCTTTCAAACATCTGACGTTTATTCTATGTGGCTCTTATGTTAAGCAAGCTTGGCCACCCCTGCGCTATACCTTCTGGCTGATACCCACAGATAGACCTCTGCTCCATATGTTTATCCAATCCCCTCTTGAAGCTGTCTATGTTTATAGCCACCACCATTTCCTACGACAATAAATTCCACATATTAATTGTTCTTTGGATGAAGAAGTACTTCCTTTTATCTGTTCTAAACCTACTGCTCAGTAACTTCACTGAGTACCCATGAGTTCTTGTATTGTGAGAGAGGGAGAAAAGTACTTCTTTCTCTACCTGCTCTACCCCATGCACAATTCTGTAAACCTCTATCATGTCACCCCTCAGATGTCATTTCTCCAAGCTAAAGAGCCCTAACCTCTTTGACCTTTCTTCATAGAGAAGGTGTTCCACCCCCATAATCATTTTAGCTGCCCTTTTCTGCACCTTTTCCAAAGCTTTTTTTTTTTACAGTGCGGTGACCAGAACTGTACACAATATTCCAAATGAGAGCAAACCATAGATTTTAAAAGTGTCATTATGATACTGGCTGATTTGTTTTCAAACCCCTTCCTAATAATGCCCAGCACAGCATTTGCCTTTTTATTACAGTCGCACACTGAGTCGACATTTTCAGGGAGTTATCTACCACAGCTCCAAGATCTATCTTTTGGTCAATTACTGCCAGTTCGGACCGCATCAACATATATTTACAGTTAGGATTTTTTGTTCCATTGTGCATTACTTTGTACTTGCCAACACTTAACATCATTTGTCATGTTGGTGCATACTTGCCCAATCTCAATAGATCCCTCTGGAGTGCCTCACAGTCCTCCATGGCTCTCACCACCCTGAAAATCTTAGTGCCATCAGCAAACTTAGCCACTTCACTGCTTAATCCCAACTCCAGCCTGTAAGTTCCTGGATCTCCTTTGGAGCCTTTTTAAAACATGAAAGTTATATTAGCTATCTTCCAGTCCTCAGGAATGGAGGCAGATTTTTGTGATAGATAGCAGATTTTAGTCAGGAGATTAACAAGTTCACATTTGAGTTCTTTCAGAACTCTTGGATAGATGCCATCTGGGCCTGATGATTTGGCAGTTTTTAATTTGTCCATCAATATTAGGACCTCCTCTCTCATCATCTCAATCCAACTCAGGTCTTTCAACACCCCTCCTGAAATCAGCAGTTCTGGAGTGGGCAAGCACCTCCCATCTATCTTCCACAGCAAAGACAGAGGCAAAAAATGTATTTAGCTTCTCTACCATTTCCCTATCATCCTTTGGTAATCCTTTTACCCCTTGATCATCCAAGGGTCCCACTGCCTCCTTGGCTGGTTTTCTGCTTTTAATATATTTCGAGAAATTTGCATTGTTGGGCAATGTGTTCCTCATATTCCTCATATTCCTCATACTGTTTTTGCAATGTGTTCCTCATATTCCCTTTTTGCTTCTCTGATCACCGACTTGCATTTTATTTGCCAAAGCCCGTGCACCCTTTTATTTACCTCACTCAGACAAGCCTTCCACCACTTAAAGGAATCCTTCTTACTTTTTATTACTTCCATCCCTTTGTTCATTAAAGCACGCAGGCCTATTTTTATACCTATTTGTACCTTCCCTAATCTGCGGTATACATTATATCTGAGCTTCCAGGATTGTAGTTTTAAATAGTCTCCAAGCTTCCCGAAGGGATTTGACCCTCCTTATCTTTCCTTTCAGTATCTTTTTCACAAGCTCCCTCATTTGAGAGAAGGTACCCCTTCTAAAGTTGTGTTGGTCTGAAGTGAGCATTTTTATGTACAGAACAAGATATGTAATCTTGGTGTCCTCTACCTGAGCCTTTAATGACTCTGAGACCCTGGATTTAATTACTGCACTCAGATTTGAGTTTAGCAATATACCTGGTTTGACAATGCCTGTGTATACCCTGAACCCTGGTAGAGAGAAGAAGACATCAAGCAGGCCTAGAACTGCTGTACAAGGGGCTGCAGTCTTGTACTAGGGGACTGCAAGGAGAAGCATTCAAAAACTGCACATCTACCTGCAGCCCAAGTAGCAATACTACTGTGTAGCAATGCTACGTGTACAGAACAGGCCCCGAACAGCTGTCACAATTTTTGCAGGTTCACTTGAAATTAACCTTGGGGTAGGGTTAAAAGCAATAGTGGCTGGGACAAGCCAAAATAAGAAGCAACAGGAAGGACACAAGGACAGAAAGGGTCGCTGTTCTTAGAACCTTGTTTCTAGGTGAGATGGCAAGGCCAGCGCCAGGCGGCTCAGGCTTCTGTAGCTGTGTGGGTGGGTAAGGGAAGAAACCCCTCAGGAGCCCAGGGCTGACATATGCCACAACAGATGCGACAGGGGTGGGTGTAAGAATTTCCAGAGTAGGTGATTTGTTCAGAAAAATTTCCGGCACATGCAACCGAGCATTTTGTCAGGAGTGCATTGTTCAGGGAGTTTCACAGTTCAGTTCAAGGTTGATTACTTTTTCATTTGCATCCTTAGTGATGCTTCCGTTATGCGGAGAGCCTGTACAAAGTGTCAGGGCTTATAGAACATTCTGCCAGGTCTCACATAATCATTGGTGGGGAAGGGGGGGGGGGGAGAGATCTAGTCCTTTTACTTGCCTGGAATCTGCAGCTTCAGATGTGACCTTTATGACTAGAGACAGTGGCTTTGAAACACTACTCGCCCTGTGCTGTTTGACAGAAAGATTCCAGAGTTATACTGACTGAATCAAATTAAAACACCAACTCGGGGTGGGGGAGAAATGAGCAAGACTCTCCGTTCTGCCGTACACCATTTTTATCCCACTCTGGAAACCTTTGGTGTTGAGAGTCAAGCGCCAACAGGGCAATGCTTATAAAGGTTTTTCCCAACAACACGACCCTTGTTTGCATTTCATACCATTAGTGCAATCTACTTCTATTATATGCATTTCTGCTACGGTACATACACTGCCAAACAGACCCGCTCTCTGCTTCTCAGCATTCATGAAAAGTCGACTCAGCTCCCTGAGAGCCCATTCACACGTGCACCTTCATCACTTGAAGACTGCCATACAGAGCGAGGCCTTACATGCCTGAAGGAGCCACAACATGTCAAACACAGAGGCAGGGCCTGTTCTTATAATGGGACAGACTGGGTAATGATTACCTCCCAAAGCGTGGAAGGAAGCAGGACCAAGAGCATGCCGGACATGCCTCTGATTGTTGATGCATAGGTCACATTGTAAAACAGCCCACTCCCCGGGCATTTCTTATCTACTGTCGAATGGCAAGTTTGCTCAGCAGGCCAAGGACTCAAATTACTAGCTCTTCAGTAGATCCTAAGCTATTAGCGTTGTATCAAGTACCCCCTCCCCAATGGAAATCAGAACTTTAAACCTTGGCCACCAGTAGTCACAACCAAGTCTACTAAGGAGCCAATTCGCATGTGCATTGGGAGTTCTGTGCTCCTCGGGAGTATGGGGTTCTCCTGACTGGCAAAGTGATAGGGACTGAGGACTATGGTACTATGCTCTGTTATTTTAAATATGCTCCTTCTATGAAATCTCTGCACCGTTTGACGTGTCACGTTTAAATGCTTATGCTCTGTTTCAGGTTTGTTTTAGCTCCATTTCAGATTTCTACTGGCTTTTAGATTTCTGTAGACCAAACCTTTATTGCACTGTTTTATTGAACGTCCCATGCTGCTGACTGTATTGGACAATCCGCTTTGAGTCTCACTGAGAAAGGCAGACTGTAAATAGTGTAAATAAATATTTGGATCATACCCAAAGAATGCATGCTTTTGCTGTTTTCGCAAACAGTTTTGCAAACAGGGAAAGTTATGTGTAATGACAGTCAAACAGCCGCTGACCATGGCCATTTCAGTTCAGGAAACAGCATGGTGTAGAAAGGATGAAGAACCTTCCTCACATGCACGCTGCTATTAGAATATGGTCCATGCATGCCCAGGAGGCATGGAACTCTTGACACATGTGTAATACAAAGTCCTTCAGCATGCACAATTAAGCACATTTCCCCAAAGCGGCAGCTTTTCCACAAGTTATTTGCTCAGAGTGTTGTCACCAAAATTTTCACTAGGCCTTTGGAAAATTACATGCTCTTGGTTTCCTCTGCTGCTCTGTATCGCTGGATACACTATCACTTTATTAACTGTCACTGAGTTATAGGCATTAATATTACTTTACACTGCCCTAGCTGGGAAGTCAAGATAAAGATAACAGTGTTTCAGCACCATCTGGAATTACATTTTGCCAAGTACAAAATCTGGTGCTTCTGTATCAGCTCCATGTTCTTAGGTGTCATTCTGAGGATAAGACTTAAGGCATACAGAGCCCCACAGGAATGGTGGGTCTAAGGAAGATCTGAAGGAAGAGAAGGGCATAATAAAGCAGAGACCCTCTGGGAAGGAGTTCCAGGCACGAGAAGCAGGGATCAGATCCAAGTATGACCAATTACTTCCACTGTCAGGGCATATGCAGTTCCACTGCTCTCTATAAGAAGAAGAAGAGGAGGAGGAGGAGATTGGATTTATACCCCGCCCTCCACTCCCCAAGGGAGTCTCAGAGCGGCTTACAAACTCCTTTTCCCTTCCCCTCCCCACAACAGACACCCTGTGAGGTAGGTGGGGCTGAGAGAGCTCTTTCCCAAGCTGTCCTTGAGAGAACAGCTGGTATAGAGCTATGGCTTGCCCAAGGTCATCCAGCCAGGTGCAAGTGGAGGAGTGGAGAATCAAACCCGGTTCTCCCAGATTAGAGTCCGCGCACTTAACCACTGGCACTTAACCAAACTGGCAAACATGGCAGACAAAAGAAGGGCAAACATGGCAGCAAATCATAGAAGTGATTTTTTTTAAAGATGCCACGCTTTCATTTTGCAAAAAAGCCACTGCTCTTGTTCAATACAAAAATGTTCTTATTCACATCAGAATATCAATCTAACTTTATGCATGTCATTAAACATTACCGCTTCCATGCACAACATTCTACATGGGAGAAAAAATTAAAATGAACCGTCTCCACAAAGTTCAAAGTTTCAAATTTATTTAGGTTTAATAGCCCATAGGCCATACACCATAAAAAAAGTCAAGAGTTTAAAAGAACAGCAGAACAAAAATTTGCCACATCCACAATGCAATTTTGGCAGAGGCTGCTCAGAAGTAGTCTTAATCTTGCTGCATCAGGAAAAGAGGAATATTTCAACAGCCATTTTCTTAGGAATCTGTCTCTTGCTGCTGCATGTTTTGGACACTAGAAGAAAACATGACATGCCGAGTCAAGTTCTGTCAAAGGGCAGACACAATAGCGCTGGTCCAGAGGGGTCTTGGAAAAAACGGCCCTTCATCTGGGCTGTTGGAAATGCATTGCAGCGTGCAATCATGTACGATCGTTTTGGAATGGTCAATGTGTTTAAATAAAAAGGCAAGTCAAATTGGGTGGAATATGTAATTCCTAGATGAAGTGGGGAGCATTTTCGTCTAGCATCTGTTTGAAGAGCGTCCCAATCATTTTGGAGCAACTTTTCTGTGAGTAAAGTTTGTCTTCTTTTGGTTAGGTTCTCTGTCTTCAGTAAGCCCAGTTGTCTTGTTTTCGCATCTACAGCATCATTCCATTTTGACCAGCAACGTTCATGTTCTATCGATATGGTAAAGGTTGGGAGGCTTTAAGCATTTAACTATCAATATTTATAGCTGACTACGGCCTTCCAGATCAGAGCTGAGATTTTTGGGAGGCTATCTCGAGCCTTATGACTGTGGAAACGATGCATGACGGTAAAGTTAATATTTTACAGAAGAAGGCTTGATGTAGTTAGACCTAAGAACCAGATTGGGGAACTATATACTATGCACGGTGGTATTAAGGTCTTATACGCTTTCAGGAGCGCTGGCACATATTGAGCTCCTTGGATACAGAAAAACTTCAAGGCTAGTAAGGCTAGGTCAACTTTCTGCCTAAGATATTTAATGTGCTTGGCTCATGATAGGTTTGGCTGGAATACAATTCCTAAATATCAGAATTCATCGACCTGTTGCAATTTGTACCTTCCGATTTCCCATCTTTTGTTTGGCCTTCTTGTTGATTTTGTGAATACCATAATTTTCAATTTAACCTCATTTATCTCCAATAGTTCTTCATTGCAGTAGGTAGTAAATGCTTTAATGGCATGTTTTAGGCCAGTTAGAGTTCTAGATAGTAAGACAAGGACATCAGCATACAGCGGGGCAGGCACTGGTCGGTTTCCCACTCACAGTGCATGAGTGGGTATGTTTTGAAGACCTGGGACAAGGTCATTTAGATATAAATTGAATAGATGTGGTGCAAGAACACATCCTTGATGAACACCTCTTTGGACAGATATAGGGTTGGAGAACTGCCCCTCATTGTTTATTTTAACATGCAGCAAGTTTCCTGAATAGAGATTCATTATTAATTTTAACAATCTTTTAGGCAGGCTTGTAGCATTTAGTTTGTTCCATAGGTGTGTGTGCAACACAGAGTCAAAGGCAGCCCTTAAATCAATAAAGGCTGCATATAAGGAGCCAGGTGTTGTCTAGTGCATATTTGCTTATCAGTGAGGCCAGAGTGAAACAGTGGTCTACACAAGAGCAGCCCTTTCTAAAGCCTGCTTGTTCGTCACCTAACATCTTCTCTCTGTCCATCCAGCGCTGCAACTTTTTCTGTAGGTAAGATGTGTAGATCCGTCTCCACGTGATATTTTTGAGAGGATAAACATCTGGGAACTGATTTTTCCATGCTCCCTTTCAACGAAGCTTAAATTATTCAAAATAGCTTAAATTATTTATTTACAATCACACAATGGTGGTACAGGCCATACACAAATCCCACAAAATGTTGAGTTGCCCCCACTGGGATGGAGAACAATATTAAATTACTGGCAATCACACAATATTTTTTTTTCTTGGACAGATCTATTATGCTGCCCAGAAACCAAACCAGATCTTTCACAGGCTAAGATGCCAATGGGCTGGTTTCAATTTTGACTTACTAGTACAGATGGGCATTTTGTTACTAACTAATCAAAATCTAAACTAACACATCCAGTTCTTTAATATAATCACAGTAGCCCTGTTCACAAGTTAATGTGAACACACGTATAACTGGTGCACAATGTACATTTCATTTTTCATTATATATGCATTGAGTGATTCTCACGTTACATTCAACGCATGTACACCCAAAAGTGTCATTCAAACCCCACATTTATCCAAGGACTGGCTCCCAGTTTCATTTGCAAAGTGCACACATATTGGCTCCTTCTAACAAAAGAATGTACACATGTAGCTGCTGGATGTATATGTGTTCACTGGAACATGTGAACAGGGATAATGACTAATCCAAATTGGGAAAATAACTACATTTGCATACTACAAGGGAAGTTCATTAACTCTGTTTTCAAGCACCTCAATGATATTATTCCAGTTGTATGAAGACAGCTGGAGAAGGAGAAGGGAAAGAGAACAAAGTGGAAAATACACACCTTGGCCAGCAAACAGATTCCTAATCTAATTGGTTTTACCACAAAGAGGATTATGCTGACAGATCTATGTGCACCACCAGTCATTCCTGGGTCAGGAAGTACTTTTGGCTCCTATACAAGCATGCAGCTCTCCCATTTCCTTACACGAACACATCGACTGGTTCTCTCCATCATTTATGTTACCCTTGCCAAGCTTTGTAAGAGTAAATAGTGTTTACTGGGTGCCTTCTTCAAGTGCCAAGTGCAATCTGCTCTGCCCACCAATGCTCCCTCTAAGCTGTGGAGTCTTGTGAGCAAAAAGTCTACTTTGCGAGCTACTGGAATCAAAGTTGTGAGCGCGTGATTGGGCTACTGCATAAATTAGTTCGCTCTGGAGCCATCCTTCCTGAGCTAAGACAAAACTGTGTGAGCCGGAGGCTAAAAAAACTGTGAGCTAGCTCACACTAACTCAGCTTAGAGGGAACACTGCTAGTCAACTCCGTCTGTTTTGCAAGGTACATCTTAATTGCCTATGAAAAGGGAGCCCATTCTGCTTTCCGCCTCAAGATGCCACAGGTGAGTGGAACATCTTCTGACGATTTCATCCCAGT
This sequence comes from Lepidodactylus listeri, assembly GCA_029233225.1. Taxonomy (NCBI): domain Eukaryota; kingdom Metazoa; phylum Chordata; class Lepidosauria; order Squamata; family Gekkonidae; genus Lepidodactylus; species Lepidodactylus listeri. The sequence continues at coordinate 104,475,354 of JARCFY010000008.1, forward strand.
TGGGATGAAACAAAGCAACAACAAAGTAAAAAAAAACAGGTGCAGGAAAAAAAACTAAGCAAAACTAAGACACATCAAATTGTGGTGCACATCCCAGTGTTACAGCGCATAATCTCTTGACTAGAAATAATGGGCTTCTCAGGGCAAGCATGGAACTAGTATCAACAGAACAGTGGCTCCTTCCTTAATACAGAAGACATGGCCAGTTTACCCAGGAGACAGCCCAGGCAGCCTATTAGCAATTCCAACGCATCCTTCCCTGCCACCATCATACTTCAGAAGACACATCCCCTAGAGGGATAAGCACTGAGGATGAATTGATTACTCTTACAGCACTGAAACATTTTCCTGGTGGCAAGATCTTGTGTGGCTGGCTCCAGACATGGCTGCAAATGCCCACCTAAACTTTTCGGCTTGTTTTCAACAACTCAACTATGCATCAGATGCCTGGATTGTAGGAGACCCTGGCATCAGAAGTACCCATGCCATTTTCCTCACTGACATCATTCAGATATGCAGACATTATCAGACTACAGTGGGATTTCAGCACAAGAAAGCAGTGCCTACAGCAGAAAAGTACCGCTATCATTCGCTCTACCAATACAATTAAACTACTAGATCCAAGACCTCCTCTAAGCACTTCCCACACCACAGGGCCTCTTAAACCCCAGTTCCCCTTGGCAAAGGTTCCAGGACTACCAGGGGTCATTTTGTAGAAAAAGAAGTGCAGGAGCTCATTAGCATAACTCATTTGCATAACTCTTTGCATATGCCACACCCCCTAACATCCCGGAAGTGTGTCAGAAGGCAACATCCACTCCACAGGTGAGTGAAACTGACCTGCTCTTCCTCCCTTCCCTTCCCCATCCAATACTTTGGGCAATAAAAATAGGCATAAAGAACACACCCTCATTCTCTCCCTGCTCCCTTGAAACCACCAGGTTTCATGTAGACTTGAGATACCCAGGACATGTGCACCACCCATCCCTTCCCCTTCCCACAACAAGACACCCTGTGATGTAGGTGGGGATGAGAGAGGTCTTTTGGGAACTGCTCATGAGAGAACAGCTCTGAGAGAACTTGTGACTGGCCCAAGGTCACACCAGCAGCTGCATGTGGAGAAGTGGGGAATCAAACCCGGTTCCCCCAGATTAGAGTCCAACTCCTGACCACTACACCAAACTGATAAGGTGGAAGCTGCTGAAGGGTTGGTGAAATTTCTCCAGTACTTATGTGCCATGTGCCCAGATAAAAAATGGTATACTTAGAAAATGTATATGCCGCCTTGAGCAAGTCTCTGGAAAAGCAGCACACAGTCATAAAAGGAACAATGATAAAATTATCAATATTAAAACCAAACATTAAAAACAATAAAGACCCTAGCAGGGCTTTCCCCAGGGCGCTGCGCCTCAGCGCTGCTCGGGGAAGCCGAGAAGGGGGTAGGGCTTGGTCATGTGCCCGCCCCCTGGACTCCTCACTCCCAGAGCTGCGCTCCTGTGTGCTCCCGCTCCAATGGACCCCTGAGGACTACAATGCCTCACACCCTGCAAATAAAGGAAAATCCACGATACAATACCAATATTTATTCATAGACTTCTTTTGTGTCCCACCTTTCTCCCCAACTGGGACCTAAAGCAGAACACTTCATTCTCCTCTCCTTTACCCCCACAACATTCTGAGAGGTAGGTTAGGCGGAGCATGTATGACTGGCCCATGCTCACCCAGCAAGCCACCGTAGCAGAGTGGAGATTCAAAACCAGATCTCCTAGATCCTAGTCTGACACTCTAACTGCTGCACCACGCAAGGTGGATAAAACCAATGGGTTTAAAAATAATAATAATAATTAAAAATCAGCTTTTTAAATTGTCATCAGAATTATTTAAATTTGATTTTTAAAATTTAAATTGGATTTTTGTTTGTTAAAATGCTTTTTAGGAAAAATCTAGATAGTTTTTAATTTTTCATCAGCTTTTTTTTCCCAGCTTTTTGGATGACACCTCTGTTTTAGATCCCTTCCAGTCCGGTTTCCGACCGGGCCATGGGATGGAGACACTGCTGGTCACCCTCACGGATTATCTTCGGAGGCATCTGGATCGAGGTGGTACGGCGGTGCTGATGTTGTTGGACCTGTCAGCGGCATTTGACACGGTCGACCATCAGCTACTAGTCCGCCGCCTTGCCAATATTGGGATACAGAGGTTAGCGTTACAATGGCTTTCCTCTTTTCTCCATGATCGGGGACAGAGGGTGGCGATAGGGGAACAACTCTCCCAGAGACACTCACTAATGTGTGGTGTCCCACAGGGAGCAGTGCTCTCCCCTATGCTGTTTAATATCTATATGAGCCCCCTCACCCAGATTGCCCGGAGGTATGGGCTGGGATGTCACCAGTATGCTGATGACACCCAGCTCTATCTGTTATTGGGTGGCCAGTCAGACTCCATTCTGGGTAATCTGGACCTGGTGTTGCAAGTCGTGGCTGGTTGGCTCAGGCAGAGCCGACTGAAATTGAATCCGATGAAGACGGAGGTCCTATGCCTGAATCGGAGTGGACCAAGGGTAGGGCTCCCTCTCCCTGCCTCGATGGTGCACCATTGGTGCCAGCGTCTGTGGTCAGGAGTTTGGGAGCGCTCCTGGACCCCTCATTAATGATGGAGACCCAGGTAGCAGCCGCTGCGAGGTCGGCGTTTTATCATCTTCTCTTGATCAAGCAGTTGGTTCCCTTCCTTGAACGCAATGAACTGGCTACAGTGATCCATGCTTTGGTCACCTCAAGATTGGACTACTGTAATGCTCTCTACATGGGGCTGCCCTTGTGCCAAATCCGGAAGTTGCAGCTGGTGCAGAATGCAGCGGCGCAGCTGCTGATGGGTCTCCCGGTACGGGAGCACATCCAGCCCGCTTTAAAAGCACTACACTGGCTGCCTATATCAAGCCGGATAAAGTTCAAGGTGCTGGTACTTACCTATAAAGCCCTATATGGCCTGGGACCTATCTACTTGACGGACTGCCTCTTCCCATATGTTCCCCAGCGAGCACTTCGGTCTGGTTCCCAAAACCGTTTGGTCCTCCCGGGGCCAAAGGAGGCCCGTCTGGTGGTTACTAGGGCCAGGGCCTTTTCGATGGCGGCCCCGCGCTGGTGGAATGAGCTCCCAGATAACATCAGGGCCCCACGGGACCTTTTACAGTTCCGCAGGGCCTGTAAAACGGAGCTCTTCCACCAGGCCTATAAGTAGGGGCCGCCAATAGCTCCATTTTGGCCCTGGCCCCGATTTTCTCCTCCAGAATGTGTGACTGTCTTTTGTGGCTAACATCTAGGCGCTACTCTGATGCTCTAAACTGAAGAACCGCCATCTGTATTAGGTTTTCTAGTTTTATATGTTTTAATGTTTTAAATATTAATGTGTATTGTTACCCGCTGTTAGCCGTCCTGAGCCTGCCATTTGGTGGGGAGGGCGGGATATAAATCTCAATAAATAAATAAATCATGAAATAAGGTTTAATTTTTAATTATGCAGCAATGACTTTTAAAAATATAAATGAATTCCATTAATTAACTGATTAGGGTCCCAATGTCATGCTCTCCCATAAATTTCTGTAAGGGTAAAATTAAGGGTAATTTTTCTACGTAGAAGATACTATCACAGATGCTCAGTTTTGCAGTTCTCGAAACTGTGTGTTTTGTGTCTGCAGAGATAATATACCTCTTCTTAACGGCAAAAATGTTTTTTAAATAAGCATAGAGTTGAGAAAGAGACCTTGATCCTATTGTTCCTCTGCAAATCTATGTACACGGAATTACCCCTTCCCTCTTAAGTGCTAAATTTCAAAAAAGTCAATGAATAGAAGATTGCTTGCAGCAGAACAGATCTGTATAAGGAGGAGATGTTAAGAGCTAAGCGTGAGGAGGGAGGGACAAGTAGTACAAATGACAGTGAAACTTTTTGAGTAGAATATTCCAGAAGTCTTCAGATCTTTGTGAGTGTAGCCTCATGGATGTTTAAACAAATACAAGAATATATATGCTAAATGTTATTGTTTTAGTTAAATAAAACAATTTAAATAGTTATTGTTAATGACCAGATATTAATGATTAACCTATTAAACTGGACATTGATTTCATAATTACCTGTTTCAAACAGTAAACAGCCAGTCATTAATTTTCTTAAATAGCTGTAAAATTAATCTGAAAAGCTATTACTCTAAAAATGAAACCTTCATCTGGGTTTTAAAATAACAAACAGGAATAATGAGCCTTTCGGTAGAAAACCATGATTTAAATTGAGTCTCACTGACTAGTGACATAAATCTTGATTTAATTCAATTGAAATCAAATCCACCCTGGCACCACACTAATGGTATCCTTTGCATAGCCCAAAATTCCACCATTCTCTATTTGCTGGGTTTGTGTAATTGGTCACCTTGTATGAAACTTAAACTGGTTCTACCTTTGACGTTCTTTCTGCCGTCAAGTTACAGCTTACTTATGGTGACCCTATTGGGGGGTGGGGGGTGGGGTTTTAAGGCACGAGACATTCAAAGGCATTTTGCCATTGCCTGCCTCCGTGTCATGACCCTGGTATTCCTTGGTTGCTTCCCATCCAAACAGTAGCCAGGCACAACCCTGCTTCGCTTCCAAGATCTGACGAGATCAGGCTAGTCTGGGCTATCCAGGGCCGGGCGTGGTTCTATCTTGTAACACCACATTTCGCCATCCAGAGTGGCTCTCTTCAGGAGCCATTTAGTAATTTTAAACCTCACATGCTCTCATTAATTAAAAAAAAAAGTATTCTGAGAGAGAGCATCTCGCAGAAGTAGTTAATGCTACCCTTAGTGCCACGGCAATATTAACAACACTTACCACCACTATGGGCTGAAAATCTATTTTCCTTTTTCTTGGCTTTGATTTTGCCAACTTTCATTGGTAAATTTTATCTCCAGTTTGCAGATATTCCATTCACAAAGGTCAAAGAGATCCGTTTCAATCTTCTCTATTACAGTAGATTCTAAATAAATATCTAGCAGGGGGTTGTATAAGGCAAAGTATTAAAAATATCTCAGGTATTTGCATGAAAGCAATGCTACATGCAGCCTATCCCAAGTTTAGCTCTTGCATCTTTGCAGTCCCATTTGGGGGGTTTACGGCATGTGCAGCATATGTAGGGGGGGAAATGAACACTTTCAAAATGCAATTTGAAATATTCATTTGACGAACTGCTGAACTAGAGACTGAGGTTCATTTTCTTCATACTTAGCTATAAATCTTTCCTCACACTATTTGAGGAACCAGTTTGTCAGTATGAAAAACATTTGTTCTAAGAGCTGTCCTGGCAAAAACAGCAGAGACCAGATGCCAGAACAGCAATTCAAGGCTGTATGTGAATGTAAGCCTGTGCTCGTGGCCCCACTGTTGTGCCAAGGTGTGTCTTTGCAACACGCCAAGTGTCCATTCCTCACCCCACCCTCACAAACCCAGGGACAAATCTCTTAGATGAACACAACTGAAGCACAGGAACCCTTTAAGCATTTTTAAAATGCCGGGTTTCAGCCTCAGCATATCATTTTCAGAAAAACAGCATAGTATAGTCCTCAGAATACAGATGGGAATGCTTCCACCAGAGCAGAAATTGTGCACCCACATCTAACACCCAAGCCAATACACTATGCCAGGGGTGGGCAAATTGCAGCCCGCGGGCCACATGCGGCCCGCCACAGAGTTTTTTGCGGCCCGCCAAGACAGTCAGCCACATGGTTTCAGTCAAGCCTCCGTTGGGCCCGGAGCACAGAGAAGCGGTGCTCCGGGAGTAAAGAGTCCAGGGGGCGGGCACATTACCAAGCCCCACCCCCTGCTCCCAGCAGCCCTGTTGGACAATGAGAAGAAGGAAGGTAAGTTATACCTTTTCTGAAATGCAATAAATGCAATCATTTTAAAAGGTGCGGCCCTTCTGAAACTAATAAATGCAATCATTTTAAAAGGTGCGGCCCTCCGCTAACCTCCGATCCCACAAAGTGGCCCCCAAGCCAAAACAATTGCCCACCCCTGCACTATGCTGTTTCTCAATGTATAGCTCCTATGTATCAGTCACTGACCAACTCTGCACATGTGAAGCTATCTTATACTGAATCAGACAACTGGGCCATCAAAATCAGTTTTGTCTGCTCAGACTAGCAGCAGCCCTCTAGAATCTCAGGCAGACAACTTTTCACATCACCTACCGCCTGGTCCTTTTAACTGGAGATGCTCTGTCCATAGATATTACCCAGCCTTGCTGAAGCCTTAACTCCAATTCTATGTATCTTAATTTTCTATTTGAAAACTAGTTTTTCTTTCCATTGTCAATAAGTGGCTCATTTTTTTCCCAAGCCTCTTTATACATCAGAGCCTATCAATGCTCCCACAGTAATAAAAGCTACAGTTTCCTCAGTCATTTTGACCCATCAAGGCATTCTTCTCTGCTAGGAGGAAAAGTTTGTACAAAAAGGGGGGAATTAAATTGACTTCTTGAGCTCCAAAGAAAATCTGCCTCCCACAACCTTCTCAATGACAGACTCGGATTTACCATTTTACACAGCAAAGCTGGACCCCAACTGGGAAAATAAACGCCTATTAAGCAAGGGCTATTGTATTTCTAGTGGACATGGATTTCCACCATAAGAGGATCATGCTGTTTGAAGATTTTACAATTCCCTTCATGCCAGCCACCATGGCCACTTGGGGATTAACTCTTGAACCAAGGCCTAGTTGGCCACCATCAGAATAAGTCAACAGGGACAATATTCTCTCTCTCTCTCTTTCACACACACACACACACACACACACACACAAAGAGGGGTCATTTGAAATGCACAGCTGCCTGCTGGCTAGACACTCAGCTACTTTGTTTGCTTCATAAGGGTCTCATTTTCTTCTATGTAAGCAGGGTTCATAAAACAAGCAGCACACATTACACTCCAATTTGTTCGGCCCTTCAGCTATCCCTGGCTAAGCTGATAATGTTACTTAACAACTGCTGCCCTCAGCATCCTTCCTGGTTTGTGTTTTATGTTTCACTCACTTGTGTCTAAACAAACAAGAGGCTCAACAGGGAGGCACATGCCTACAGATGGTGTGGTGTGGGTTGGCCATCCTCATTTTATTGCCAGGGAGAGAGGTCAGCCATATTGCCCCCCCCCATGCCAGGGCCTGGCCTCTCACCTCACCCCCCCCCCCAATTCCTTCAGGCCACTTGGAAACCTTCACCTTTGCTGGATGAAAATTCTCCCCTGCATTAATAAAGCCGCCCTGCACCAACAACAGCTGGTGAGGGACAGACACCCAAGACCAGGAAAGAATTCAGAAAAAAAATCTTGGCCCTTTTCCAGAAACTCACATGTGGGCAGAACTCTGGAATCCAGGCATTATTCCAGCCTGAAGTCCATGACAAGCTTCAAAGCAAACAGACAGGCAGCTGGGGGAGTGGGCACAAAAGGAAGTCCTCAACCCAAAAGTAGCAACTGGTCTCATCTCAGTACTCTCCTGTGTAACCACCTAGGTATCTAGTAGGACAGGCAGTTATGCCAGTGTAGACAACATACCCGCTTGCAGGGTGATCTTCTGTAAAACTGGCAGTTGCTTGTTCACAGATATTCTGTGTGGTGGCTTCTACATTGCGGAACAGTCTACTGAAGGCTTCTATCACACTTCTATCATTTCTCAACATTTGCAGAACAGAATTGCTCAGGAGGGCATGGCTGAAGAGGGAGAAAACTGTGGTGCAGTAGATCAACTTAGGGTGCGACTTTCAATAGGGAACTGGTTTTCCTGTACTGATTGTCTTGTTACCTTAAACCAGGGGTGGCCAAACTGTGGCTCAGGAGCCACATGCGGCTCTTTTCACATATATTTTGCGGCTTCCGGCAGGGCAGCTGGGGAAGTGAAGAGGAGGCATACTTTTTCTCCCTCCCTCTCTCCCATCATTTCCTTCTCTCTCTCTCTCTTTCTCTCTCTCTCTCCACCTCTTTCATTCTTTCTTTCCACCTTTGCATCTCTTTCCACCTCTTAAGACAAATATCATTAGCAAACAAATATCATTGGAGAAATAAATATCATTATCAATACCCTTTTTTACCCCTTTTGTTTTTTTATTTTTGGCAGTCTCATTTAAGGTTAATAAAAAGCAAATTTGCATATTTTAAAATTAAAACGTGTGTGTAATATTTGTTCATATCTTGTGGCTCTCAAACATCTGACGTTTATTCTATGCGGCTCTTACGTTGAACAAGTTTGGCCACCCCTGCCTTAAACAGATATGCTTATGTGTATTGTTCCTGTTTATATTTTCCCTGTTCCACAATCTCAGCCTAATTGCATTAGTTTGTCTTATTAGGAATCTTTGCTGTTAGATTCAAATGTTATATTCAATTGTTATCGTATCTTGTAATCTGTTTACTGATGTTATGTCACCCAGCTGGCTTCATGTGGAGGACTAGAGAGAAGTTCAGTCTTTCTTTCCTTTTTTAATTTTTATTATTTTTAACAATAATATTTCCAAACATATCACACACTAGGGTTGCCAGGTCTGGGTAGGAAAAATACCTGGAGACTTTGGGAGTGGATCCAGAAGAGGGCGGGGTTTGGGGAGGGGAGGGGCCTCAGCACGGTACAGTGCCATAGAGTCCACCCTTCAAAGCAGCCATTTTCTCTAGGGGAGCTGATCTCTGTCAGCTGGAGATCAGTTGTAAAAGCGGGAGATCCCCAGGCCCCACCTGAAGACTGGCAACCTTACCACACACACACACACACACACATACACATATCAAAAACCAGCCTTTGCTAGGTCATCAAGTTTAACTTGATGTTCACATATGTTGTCCAAATCCATACTTTTGTTCCTACGTTTTTTTCTATTTCTACCCAGTGTTTTCCCCCTACCTCTCAGACTGCAGGAATAAAATACAAGTGGTAAGGTAGCATAGGACACAGAAGTTTGCAGCTCTCTCTCACTCTCTCTCTAATACAGGTATACGAACAATTTTGCTTGTAAAAATATAGGGCATTTGAACATTTATATTTCATAAGTATACCAAAAGAACAATTGTATGTGCTAAGTTTTAAATTAATTGTCAACTGTATGCTTGTTTTAAAACGTTTTAAATGTCTTATGTGAACTCGGTACATTGTGCCGAGCCATGTGATCCGCCCTGAGCCTGTTCGCGGGGAGGGCGGGATACAACCGTAACAAACAAACAAACAAATTAATTAATTAAATTATACATTTTATACAATTAAAGCAGTAAATTATGTTTTGAATTGCTAAGAAAGGACGCCTCGTACATATTTCAGTTTCCCCCCAGATTTTTCAGTTCCCCTCCCAAAAACCACAGGTTTCTTCCCTCAGCTTCAGAATGTACCAAAATCTTATTGTTAAAGCTCTCCCTATGTAAATGTCCAGTTTATATTAGTGTTTTGCTACACATCTGTGTAACTGAATATGTAACAATGAGAACCAAATGTCAGTGAGAGCTTGGCCAAAGTTCCCACATTGGAACATGACGAATAAATGCTGAGACACATTCATGGTCCCCCCAAATGCTTCTGCTTAGTGACACAGCCCACAGAGGGACAACAGGTTGAAACAAATTCACCAAGCAGACACTACTAGTCATGTGAAGAGTCTCCAAGGCAACCAGTTGTCCCTGGTGACCACTGATCCCAACCAAGGCTCACCAGATGATTAATAGTTCCACAAGACCGGTTTACTGTTTATTAATTTTTTATTATTAACTGGATCGATGTAATTTCACTTCAGTTGAATCAGTTTTAACTGTCAAGGGCAAACTGTGTGATCAATACAGTGCAACTTAAACATACCAATCTTAATAGGTTTGATGCATTTGCCTTACCATGAAATCCCTCATCCATACCAAGTTAAAAAGGAGCTTGCAGCTCAGTTTGAATTTTCATGAAGGGCAGCTGACCCATGACTTTAACTGATTGTCATCCCTAGCGGTGGTCCTTGTTAACACTGCCACCACCTGTACAAAAGAATGCTGGAAATAATTCATTTATGTGTATTCACTTCATTTAAATTTAATCCATTACGACCATGTGCAGGGATATCAATTTAAGAGATTCAGGAAAGGAAATAATACTTTCCATGGACTCGGTGTTTGCTGGCAAGAGGCATCCAACTTCTCGGCTTTACAGACTTGCACAAGCAGCCTACTCATCCTCTGAGAAGTCTGCAGCATCTCACCACTACCGCAGGAACACAGTAATGATGCAGGTCATTGAAAACCATCACACAAACCAATAAAATGCTCGATCAGAGTCCTGCCATCTTAGTATTAAGAATTCTCACAGACGTGCACGGATCCAGAACAATCCCCGTCCTAATGTACTGTTATTGGCCTTCGACAAATAAGGCAGTTACTGTTTGAAATCAGAGTATTCAGGAGATATTAAACGAGATATTTATTTTCAAAATACGTGCAGTTCGTGGACTTCAATGGTATGTTCTGCATCCTAAAACATCCTTAAGATTTGCAACAATTTCCCACTATGCGCCAGAGCATTGTTTGTGTCTCCAGAAAGGATGCAACAGGGACATTAATTGTGCAACCTTAAACCCACTGAAACCAACAAACTTTGAGTGGGATATCTCTGCTTAGGACTGTACTGTGAGCCCTGCTGTCACGAAACATCAGAAGGGCGAAACAATTTAGTTTTGAGACAAGCGGATGATGAAGCTGCCTCCTCACAGGGTACCTTATTCTACCCAATTTCTAAAGAAATAGATTCAGTTTTATTTCCAAGAAAACACAGCACCCCACAAGTTCACTGTGGAGAGAGACAGTCAGGGTTTGCCAGTCAGATAGCAAACTGATGCCAGGTTCTTGCAAAGCTTCTTTGCTGACACACAGGCCCACTGGCACATTCTTGACCACCCCCTCTATGGTTTCAGACATTCTTCCTTCAGGCATGGTTTGTACAATCAAGGTAGGCTATGAAAAACAGCTCCCAATGTTTGTAGACACTGTGTGGAAAGGGAGTCAGCAGGCAAAATGAAATGCTAAATTGGTCTGCTGATTCCTGAAGCCAGCTGATGGCAGGCTTCTATATTTAGGATCCTCCTTACACCTGTCAACAGACAGAGACAGACAGAGGAAAAAGAGTGTGTGTGCAACGTAGCAGGCAGTCTTGTACTCCATTCTTGCAGCAAGCTGCTAAAAATATGCAGCAAGGAACAAAACACAGAACAAATTCTTAGTGCCACGTTTGTTGGATCAACCGGGCTATCGGGGCCAGCACTGGAAAAAGCCACAGAGCTCCCATCAGCTGCCAAAACTTTGGAAACTAGAGGAATGGCCAGGTATTGGTGCAGTAAGTATTAATCACTTCCCAGCACTCAGAAATTCAGGCCTCAAAGAGTTTCAGACAAGTTCAATCTGTGGTTAGCTTTATGTCAAGTTTACAAAACTGAATACATAAGCAGTTACCAACTCTATAATCAGGGCTGGGGCACCTGATGGTTCTCAAGAATCCAGGAACAACATATGAAGCCTCCCTGCACTGACTCCAACCATTTGCCCAGAGTCCATATTATCCACTCAGACTGACAGTAACTGTCCAGGGTCTCAGGTGGATGTGTTTCACATTGCCTACTACCACACCGTTTAACTGAAGATTGAACCTGGGACCTTCTGCATGCCAAGCAGATGGCCTACTGCTGAGCCACAACTCCTCCCCCAGAGTTTCCACAGTAAGAGCATCACCAAACACCACCCAAACATAAATCAGTACAAACTTGCATTGTATCATTAGGCATTACCATGGTACTAATATCCATACTCTATTACTGGCAGCAACTATCAAGTGTTGTTGCAGATGATTCCTATTGGAAGAGGAGCTCAGTGTGGTATACAAAAAAATGCAGCTACAAGTTTAGATATGCAAGGGGCAACAGATTCTTGGAGGAAAGATGAAGTACAAATGTAGTAAGTTATAAGTAAATGCAAGTTTTAAGAACATAAGAGAAGCCAATGTTGGATCAGGCCAATGGCCCATCCAGTCCAATACTCTGTCAGACAGTGGCCAAAAATACCAGGTGCCCTCAGGAGGTCCACCAGTGGGGCCAGGACACCAGAAGCCCTCCTACTGTTGTCCCCCCAAAGTACCAAGAATACAGAGCATCACTTGTCCTAGACCAAGAGTTCCTATCTATACCTTGTGGCTAATAGCCACTGATGGACCTCTGTTCCATGTTTATCCAATTCCCTCTTGAAGCCAACCATGCTTGTAGCCACTGCCACATCCTGTGGCAGTGAATTCCATGAGTTAATTTACTACAAGGGGATACAATACTTTGTAAGAAAATACACAGCTACACATGGGGAGTCAAGACATTGAAGCTATGATTACATCTATCAGAATGGCAGTAGATATAAAAACATTTGATTAATGTAGCTATGTAGGAGAATTTTGTCAGCTTATCATTGAAGAGAAAAGGAGATTGGATTTATAACCTGCGTTTCACTCGGAGTCTCAGAATAGCTTACAATCTCCTTTCCCTTCCTCTCCCCACAACAGACACCCAGTGCGGCTTAGAGAGCTCTTTCGAAAACTGCTCTTTTGAGAATGGCTCTGAGAGAATTTGTGACTGATCCAAGGTAACTCCAGCAGCTGCATGTAACAGTTTGTAACAGTTTAACCTAGCACCCTATCTTATCTCCGTGTTATTAGTATATAAATTATAATTAAGGTACATGTTTGTTTGAATTCTGATCTTGGATCGTAATAAATCAAACTGAAACTGGCTGCATGTGGAAGAGTGGGGACTCAAACCCAGATCTCCCAAATTAGAGTCTGTGCTCTTAACCACTACACCATTGGTATTTAATATCTACATGGTGCGAGAGAGACAGACAGACAGATACAATGAGAAAAATTGGATCTATGCAATGTTGGTGAGGTAAAGATAAAAATACAGGACCACTTCATACCTCCAGGATGTGTTCAAAATTTAAACTTGGATGCATGTAGTGGGACTGTTGCTGGGAATACACCATGATTTTGTTGTTGTTCAGTGCACAGTCAAGTCTGAGTCTTCACGACCCCATGGACCACATCACACCAGGCCCTTCTGTCTTCCGTCATGTTCCGGAGTTTGCTTAATTTCATGTTTGTTGCAACGATAACTCTGTCTAACCATCTCATCCTTTGCTGTCCCCTTCTTCTTTGACCTTCAGTCTTACTCAGCATCAGGATCTTCTCCAGTGAGGGCTGCCTTCTCATCTGGTGGCCAAAGTATTTGAACTTCAGCTTCAGGATCTGGCCTTCCAGGGAACAGTCAGGGTGGATTTCCTTTAGGATTGACTGATTTGATCTTGCAGTCCAAGGGACTCTCAAGAGTCTTCTCCAGCCCCATAATTCAAAAGGATCTATTCTTCAGCACTCGGCCTTCCTTATAGTCCAACTCTTGCAGCCATACATCACTACTGGGAATATTATTATTTATTTATTTTTGTAAGAAAGTTTTTATTTTTCAAAACATTAAAATTAATACATTTGTTTTATACAAATCCTTTTTTCCATATTATATAACATTTTGTTCTATTTGTATAGTCTTGCTTTTATCTTGTATTGGTGGTTTCCCACCACATCTGAAGCATAACACATTTTCCACTTTATCCAAAATAGTAATATTTATCTCTATGTTTACTTTTCTGGTAACGGTTATATATCTTTAAAATACTTATATACCAATTCTTATTTTCTATATTCTTATATAATTCTAAAAAACAAGTTCATTATCTAATTATCCTTAGTACATTCATATACTCAATTTCTATTCCTTTATGCTATTATAACCATGTATAAATGTAGTTTTTCATGTCCCAATATTTTTCAACATATTCTTTCAAATCCTCCCAATCTTCTAAAAAAGTCTCTGAGTACAGATTATTCAACTTTCTAGTCCATTTATCCATTTCAGCCATATATAACAATTTTTTCAACCATTCCCACACTTCTGGTATTTTTTCATTTTTCCAATTTTGTGCATACACCATTCTTGCTGTTGTACTCATATACCATATTATTGTCCTTTTCTTTACATTTATCTCTTCTAGTTTAAGTCCAAGCAGTAACATTTCAGGCAACTTCTTAAATGTACATTTCAAAAAATTTTCCATTTCTGCATATATTATAGACCAATAAGTCTTCGCTTTATCACAAGTCCACCACATATGATAGAAAGAACCTTCTTTCTTTTTACATTTCCAACATTTGTTAGACATATTTTGATTAATATTTGCAATTTTTTTTGGTGTCATATACCATCTGTACATCATTTTAAAACAGTTCTCTTTTAGATTATAACATGTAGAAATACTCATTGCATTTTTCCATAAAAATTCCCAAGATTCCATTTCAATGTCTTTGTTTAGGTTTATCGCCCATTTTATCATTTGTTCCTTTACCATTTCATCAGCATTAAACCATTTTAACAATACTTTATACATTTTAGAAATCATTTTTTTCCCATCTTCCTCCCAAATTTGTTCTATTTCATTGCTTTTTTCTCTAAAACCAGATTTTTATCACTTCTGTACATATCATATATTTGTCTGTACCTTAACCAGCCATAATCAAAGTCCATCTGCTGCTGCTCCTTCAATTTAAAGTCTTTACCATGTCTTTTTAACAGGTCTCTATATTTCAACCAGTCTTGTCCTTTGTAGTGAGATGATGGATTTAAAACTTCTGCAGGTACAATCCACATAGGTATTTCTTCTGGAAAAAAGTTTTTATATCTTGTCCACGTATCGATTAATGTTCTTCTCAAATAATGATGCTTAAACATATTGTCCATTTTTGTTTTACCATAATACAGATATGCGTGCCACCCAAACCTACAGTCATGACCTTCCAGGGACAATAACTTTCTGTCTTGTAACATAGTCCATGTCCCTATCCAAGTCAAACATACTGCATCATGATATAGCCTTGAGTTTGGTAACTGGAACCCACCTCTCTCTTTAGCATCACACATTATTTTCATCTTAATTCTTGGTTTTTTCCCTCCCCACACAAACTTAGTCAATTCCTTCTGCCAGCATTTGAATGTTTTTACATCTTTCACAATTGGAATAGTTTGAAACAGAAACATTATTCTTGGTAACACATTCATTTTAACCACTGCAATTCTACCCAGCAGTGACAAATTTAATACATTCCACCTTTTAATATCTTGCATAACTTGCTGCCATAATTTCTCATAATTATTCTTATACAAATCAATGTTTTTCATTGTTAGGTTTACACCTAGATATTTTGTCTTTTTCACCACTTCACATTCTATAAGATTTTGTAATTCAATTTGCTTATTATTTGGCATATTTTTACACATCACTTTCGATTTGTTCTTATTTACATAAAACCCAGCCAAATCACCAAACTCTCTTACTTTCTGCAACAAGTATGGTAGTGTAGTCATAGGGTCTTCAGCTATAAACATCACGTCGTCTGCAAAGGCTCTATATTTAAAAGAGAAACCTTTTATTGTTAAGCCTTTAATTTCTTTATCTTCTTTCAAATTTAGTAACAAGACTTCCAAAATCCAAATAAATAGCAACGGCGAGAGTGGGCATCCTTGTCGTGTTCCTTTTTCCACTTTAAAGTAATCCGTTTTTTCAGTATTAATTATTAAAGAGGATTTCTGTTCTCTATATATTGACTTAATAAGATTAAGCACATAGTCTCCAATTTCAAGATGTTCCAACACTTCAAACATAAAATCCCAATTTAAATTGTCAAACGCTTTTTCCGCGTCTAAAAAAAGAAAGCCCAGTTCCTTCTCCGGATGTTTATCATAGTACTCTATAGCATCCACTACTACTCTTATATTGTCTCTTATTTGGCGATTAGGTAAAAAATCCTGCTTGTTCTGTCTGTATAGTCTCTTTAAGATGTTCCTTAAACCTATCAGCTATAATCTTGGCAAAAATCTTATAGTCATTGTTTAACAAAGAAATTGGTCTATAATTTTTAACATTGGTTAAATCGTGACCTTCTTTCGGAATGAGTGAAATGGTTGCTTCTTTCCAAATCTCCGGGACCTCACCTGTCACTCCTATGTCATTCATTAATAGCAATAACACTGGTGAGATCGAATCCTGTAGTGATTTATAAAACTTAGCTGTAAATCCATCTGATCCAGGTGCTTTCCCTAATTTTGAATCACATTGGGCAGTTAAGTAGTTCTTTGATTTTCTCCGTTGGTTTTGGTAATTTTAATGACTGTAGATATTCTTTAATCCTTCTTCTGTCTTTATTTTCCTTCTTAAAAAGCTTTGCATAATATTTAAAAAATTCTCTTTTTATTCCCTTATTGTCTATTATCTCAATATTGTCCCGTATCACTTTAGTAATAGATTTATTTTCACGTTTTTTCTTTAATTGCCATGCTAAGTACTTTCCAGGTTTATTTGCACCTTCAAATGCTTTTTGTTGCAATTTTTTCAGGTTCCAGTAAATCTCTTGATTCAAAATAGCTTTTGCTTGGTCTTGTAACATCCAAATTTCCTTTTGCAGTTTCTTTTTTCCTGGTCTGTTCTTCAGTTCCTTTTCTTTTCTTTTAATGGCTTGTACAATGTTTTCATATTGTTCTCTTTTCTTTTTATTGTCTTTAGCGTTCAATGATATCAATAATCCTCTCATAACTGCTTTGTACGCATCCCACACAGTTTGAATTTTTACTTCTTTTTGTATGTTCGCTTGAAAATATAAATCTGTCTCTTCATGTAATTTTTTAACTATTTCTTGGTTGTCTAATAAGTCCTCATTTATTCTCCCTCTCCCTTGCCTTTTTATTTGCCCAGAAGTCCATAGACAAGGATTGTGGTCTGAGATTATTCTAGGTAGAATTTCAACTTTTTTTGTCTTAAATGTTAGATTAATAGACATCCAGATCATATCAATTCTTGAATGTGAATCATGTCTGTTAGAGTAAAAAGTATAGTCTTTCCCTTGTGGGTTAACCTTCCTCCAAATATCCTCCAGCTTTTCCTGTTTTATCAGTTCAAAAAAATTTTTTGGAAGTTTCCCTAGTGTGTCGTCTTTTCTCTTTGAGCGCCTATCTATTTTATTATTCACAGTCCCATTAAAGTCTCCCAACATTATGATTTGTTCATAGTTTACACTGTCCAGTTCCATTTGTAGTTCTTTAAAAAAGATTTCTTTAGCTCCGTTGGGGGCGTAAATATTTACAATCAAAGTCTTCTGTCCGTGTAACAGAATTTCAATAGCTAAGTATCTTCCTTCTTTATCTTTAAATATTAGTTTAGGTTCCAAGTCTTTTTTGGCATATGTTACCACTCCATTCTTTTTATTACTTGCCAATGAAAAAAATTCTTCTCCCAACTTTTTTCTTATTAAATATTTGTAGTCTTGTTTCTTAAGATGGGCCTCTTGTATACAAACTATACTACATTTTTGTTTCTCCAGCCAGTGTCCTACCATTCTACGTTTTTGGGGTGAATTAAGTCCATTTACATTCCATGAGAGTACTTTGTAATCCATCTTGTTGTAGTCTTAAATATCACCAAATTCTTCCTTGTTCTCACCAACAAAGGCGTACATTTCTGCTGAATTTTTAATCACCATTCTGTTGTTACCATAATAAAAACTCAGTCCTTGTGGTATTTCCCAACGAAATCTTATTTTTTTCTCTTTCAGTTTGTCTGTCAGACGCTTGAATTTTTTCCTGTCTTGCAAAATTGCTCTGGGCAATTCTTTCATTACGATAACTTTTTTTCCACCTATTTCAAAAGAGTCTGTAAAACATTTCTTGTAGATTTGTTCTTTTGTTCTCTTCATTGTAAATTGAACTACCACGTCCCTTGGTATATTTTTGTCTCTCGCGTATGTAGAATTGACTCTGTAAACAAGATCCATATGTTCTTTAACAACTTCCTCTTCCTCTTGTAAAAAATCTGCTAATACTTCTTGCATTCTTGTAAAAATGTCTTCACCTAATTTTTCCTCTATACCTCTAAATCTCAGATGGTTTTGCATGTCTCTATAGTGCATCATCTTTTCCATTCTGTCATTTTCCTTCATTGTTTTTTGAGTATTTTCTTCCAGTTCTTTTACTTTAATTTCTATATCTTGTGTTCTAGTGGTTAACTTTTGTAATTCAGCTTTTAAAACTATAAAATTTTTGTCTGCTTGTGCAGCTATACCATTCATTTTAACATTTACCTCTCCTATAGCGTCTAACATTTTTTTTCCATTGCTTCCATAACAGCTAGTAATTCTTTTTCTTTTTTTGCTGCCATTGTAGGAGAGGACCATGTAGCTGCTCTCGATCTTAGCCCGCGATCCGTCTTGTCTCTTTAAAAAAGATCGATTTTATTTTATTTTCCAAATCAAACACCGTTTAGTGTAATCACACAAGCTAGTCTTGCCAAGTCAAATTTCGTTGGTTTCAGCCTTCTAAGTTATATAGTTTATGAGATATTACTGTTTAAAAATTTTATAAATCCAAAATGGCGGGCGCAACTTTTCTATGGTTTGTGTCAAAGGTTATAGTCTTTTTACCTTGCTTCTGGCTTGCCGTAGTTTCCTTTTGTCCCTTCCTCTTGCTTACTTGTCTGCTCTCCGCACGTCAATTCCTGTTGTAGTCCTTTTGGTCCGGCAGTTTTTACAGTCCCCTTTGCTCTCTTCCGGTTCTTCTCTGCTTCCCTTCTTGTCTGCTCCTCAAGCCATCACTTCCTGTCTCAGTCCTCACAGCTTGGTCTCGCAATGCTTGGTTCCCTCCTCCCCTCTTTGTCTCGCGATGCTTGGCTCCCCCTCCCGACTCTTCTTAACCGCAGGAATGTTAAACAACTTGTTTTTTTGGCTTTTTAAGTTCAAATTCAGCTTTTTAACGTTTCAAAACTGCACTCATCCAATCTGCAACAGTCTATTGCTTCACCAGATCTGCTTTTCGTCTTTCAAAACACGGTAATGGTAAGGCAAAAAGTTTTTTCCCGTTACCTTATGTTGTTACTTCTCTTCAGATGTGGTCCCAACGTTTAAACTTTGTCTTCTTTGTTAAGGAATCAGGGGAATTGGAGATTTTATGCTGATTAATCAGCCCAGCTTGGCTCCTTAGAGATACTTGCAAAAATCTTCTTTGGCTGCAGTGCTCAAGGTGTTGTAAAAGTCTCCTCCGAGGCTTTTCCTTCACCGAGCTTGCTCAAACCTGGATTATATTGCTTGCTGGTCCTCACACTACCTGTGTGAGGTTGCGTCAGGTGGATTTATCCACCCAAGCTGTCAAGAAGAGCCGCTGTCCGCCCTGCGCATTTGCAAAGCGTGTCAGACCTCCATTCCTCCGACCGGAAACCCAAGCACTACTGGGAATATTATTGATTTGACCATATGGACCTTCGTTGGCAGGGTGATGTCTCTACTTGTTATTATGCTGTCTAGGTTTGCCATCATTTTCCTCCCAAGGAGCAGGCATCTTTTAATTTCATGGCTGCAGTCACCGTCTCCAGATGATGATACACCATGATAATGACATGTTAAAATCATGCTTCCTGGTTATGTGGAGCATATTATACTAGGAAACCATTATGAATTGGGGGGGGGGGGCTATTGCTGAGTAGCAGACCATCTAATTGACATGCAGAATGTCCCAGGTTCAATCCCCAGCACCTCCAGATCACAGATGATGTGAAAGCCTGAGACTGCCAGTCTGAGTAGACAATACTAACCTTGCTGGATTCAGTTTAAGCAGGGGTCATTTCATAGAAAAACAGGTGCAGGAGCTCATTAGCATAACTCATTTGCATATGCCACATGCCCCTAACATATTGGAAGGGTGTCAGAAGGCAACACCCACCCCTCAGGCTCCACTCCACAGGTGAGTGAAACTGACCTGCTCTTCCTCCGGGAGTGAGGAGCCCAGGGGGCGGGCACATGACCAAGCCCCGCCCCCTCCTCGGCTTCCCCGAGCAGTGCAGGGGCGCAGCGACCCGGGGAAAGCCCTGCTAGGGTCTTTATTGTTTTTAATGTTTTGTTTTAATATTGATAATTTCATCAGTGTTCCTTTGATGACGGTGTGCTGCTTTTCCAGAGACTTGCTCAAGGTGGCATATAAATTTTTTAAGTATACCATTTTTTATCTGGGCACATGGCACATAAGTACTGGAGAAATTTCACCAACCCTTCAGCAGCTTCCACCCCATCAGTTTGGTGTAGTGGTCAGGAGTTGGACTCTAATCTGGGAGAACTGGGTTTGATTCCCCACTCCTCCACATGCAGCTGCTGGTGTGACCTTGGGCCAGTCACAAGTTCTCTCAGAGCTGTTCTCTCATGAGCAGTTCTCAAAAGACCCCTCTCAGCCCCACCTACCTCACAGGGTGTCTTGTTGTGGGGAGGGGAAGGGGAAGGGATGGGTGGTGCACATGTCCTGGGTATCTCAAGTCTACTTGAAACCTGGTGGTTTCAAGGGAGCAGGAAGAGAATGAGGGTGTGTTCTTTACGCTTATTTTTATTGCCCAAAGTATTGGATGGGGAAGGGAATGGAGGAAGAGCAGGTCAGTTTCACTCACCTGTGGAGTGGAGCCTAAGGGGTGGGTGTTGCCTTCTGACACACTTCTGGCATGTTAGGGGGTGTGGCATATGCAAATGAGTTATACAAATGAGTTATGCTAATGAGCTCCTGCACCTCTTTTTCTCCGAAATGACCCCTGGTAATGATGATGACTCTGCCGACAAGCAGACCAAATGATAGGGAATTGGCTATTGGCTGTGAGGCATTTGGGAACTTTTTCGCAGATAAAATCTTGGCACTCCGCCGGGACCTCCCTGCCACAGTTGATACAGTAGCAGAACTTGAGGCTCCAAGCACGTCTTTTGGTCATGTTTTGGATCATTTCAGCCCACTCTGCCTGGAAGAGGCTGACAGGTTGCTCTCTCTGGTCCGCCCAACTACCTGCCGACTCGATCCGTACCCATCATGGCTAATTAAAGCAAGCCACACGAGTATGTGGGGCGCTGAGGGAGATTGTCAACACGTCCCTTGAAAAAGGGACGTTCCCAAGTGCCCTAAAGGAGGCTGTGGTACGCCCCCTCCTAAAAAAACCATCATTGGATCCGGCCAAATTGACCAACTATCGGCTGGTATCTAACTTGCCCTATTTGGGTAAGCTGATCGAAAGCGGTTGCGGATCAGTTATAGAGCTATTTGGATGACGCCTCTGTGTTGGATCCCTTCCAGTCCGGCTTTCGGCCAGGCCATGGGACGGAGACGGTGCTGGTCGCCCTCACAGATGACCTCTGAAGGCATCTGGATCGAGGCGGTACGGCGGTGCTGATGTTGTTGGACCTGTCGGCGGCGTTCGACATGGTCGACCATCAGCTACTGACCCGCCGCCTCGCCGATACTGGGATTCAGGGGTCAGCCTTGCAATGGCTTTCCTCGTTTCTCCTTGATTGGGGACAGAGGGTGGCAGTGGGGGAGCAGCTCTCCTGCAGACATCCACTGACTTGTGGGGTCCCGCAGGGGGCAGTGCTTTCCCCCATGCTGTTCAACATCTATATGCGCCCCCTCGCCCAGATAGCCCGGAGGTATGGGCTTGGGTGTCATCAATATGCAGATGATACCCAGCTCTATCTGCTGATGGGTGGCCAGTCGGATTCCAGCCCGGGTAATCTGGACCTGGCACTGCAAGCTGTGGCTGGTTGACTCAGGCAGAGTCGGCTGAAACTGAATCCGACAAAGACGGAGGTCCTGTGTCTAGGCCGGAGCGGTCTGGGGGCGGGGATCCCACTCCCGACCTTCGATGGGGTGCCGTTGGTGCCAGTGTCGGAGGTTAGGAGTTTGGGAGTGCTACTGGACCCTTCACTGATGATGGGGGCCCAGGTGGCAGCCACTGCAAGGTCAGCTTTTTATCACCTACGGCTGGTCAAGCAGTTGGTCCCCTTCCTCGAGCACGACGATCTAGCCACAGTGATCCATGCTTTGGTCACCACAAGATTGGACTACTGTAACGCCCTCTACATGGGGCTGCCCTTGTGCCAAATCCGGAAGCTGCAGCTGGTGCAGAATGCAGCGGCGCGGCTGGTGACAGGTCTCCCGGTTCGGGAACATGTCCAGCCCGCCTTAAAAGCTCTGCACTGGCTGCCTATAGCATACCGAATAAGGTTCAAGGTGCTGGTACTTACCTATAAAGCCCTATATGGCCGAGGACCTGCTTACTTGAAGGACCGCCTCTCACCATATATTCCCCAGAGAGCACTTCGATCCGGATCCCAGAACTGCCTAACCGTCCCAGGGCCGAGGGAGGCCCGCTTGGCAGCTACAAGGGCCAGGGCATTTTCTGTGGCGGCCCCTTACTGGTGGAACGAGCTCCCAGATAACATAAAAGCCCTGCGGGATCTATTACATTTCCGCAGGGCCTGCAAGACGGAGCTCTTCCGCCAGGCTTTCAAATAGGGGCCACCCACGGTGTTTACATCTGGCCCTGGCCCGATCTCTGGCTGCCAATGTATGAGCAGATATGGGGATATGCTGGATTGCTGTTTTAAAACTGTACTGAAGTAACGCCATCTGAATGATATGGGACAGGATGTTTTTATGGTTGTTTTAATTTTTAACCAAATAATGTATTACGCCAAAATGGCTGTTGTGAGCCGCCCTGAGCCCGCCGTACGGTGAGGAGGGCGGGATACAAATTCCAAAAAATAAATAAATAAAAAATGATAGGTGATGATAGCAGGTGGTGCCAGCTCCTAATTGAAGGCCTGGCAGAAGAGCTCCATCTTGAAGGCCCTGTGGAACTACATGAGCTCCCGCTGGGCCCTGATCTCTTCCGGGAGCTCGTTCCACCAGAAAGGAGCCGCCATTGAAAAAGCCCTGGCCCAAAGGAAGGAATATTATGGCTGAAGTTCAAAGGGTGCACTCAGCCCTCTCAGTAGATCTGATGTTTCTAGCACAACAGCAAGGCTTGATGATAGTGGGGTTACTGACCTTCACAAAACTCACTGTCTTCAAATGGCACCTTTGCTGGTAGAGGTGAAGTTGCTCCTCCAGCAAGATCTAGAATGGTGGTTAATAAAGGATTACCTACACAAAGGTAAGTGCAAGGGACAACAGATATGCAGATCACCATCAGCGCCAGTCTCTCAGGCTGGGAAGCCCACTGTTCCTTGAGTCATGTTCAGGGCACCTAAAGTGCTCTAGAAGCATCAACACTCTGTAACTCCGGGCCATCTAGCTATCCCTTTTGCATTTGCAAGACAAAATTCTATGGCAAAAATCTGCATGGGGACAGACAACAGTGAGGGCACATATGAATTGGCAAGATACCACTCACTCCAGCATTTTCCAGTAATAGGCAGCAAGGTTAGCAGAGGATCACCTCTCCTGTTTAACTGCAGAATATGTTCAAAGGTCACTCAATATTCAAGCAGAATGGTTCAGTCACAGCAACTTGGACCCAGGCAAATGGTCACTGAGCCTTTCTCTCTTCCAGGCTCTGTCCATGAGATTCAGCCAACCGGAGGTAGATCTCCTCGCATCTCCAGTGATTGCCAAACTCAAACAGCTCTTCTCCAGATACGTGCCGACAAGAGCAGCAGGTGGAAGCCCTGAGGGCAAAGGGACCACACAGTCTACCTCTAAGTAGCTGGTTTATTTCAAAGGAACTTCAGGGACAGAATGGAAAAGGAAATAACTGAATTACAAGTTACTACAACACTCGAAAGAAACACCCCGCCAGGACTTAACAGGGATATTGGTTTCTTTTCTCATTATAGATGCTAACTCATTCAATCCTCACATATGTATTCTTACCAAGAATGGCTATATATCTCCTATATTTTGATGTTTTTTAAAAATAGTATATTATAGTAGTGATTGTAATGAAATGCAATACTTTGTTAATTTCTCACACAACACTGCACCCCAGGAAAAAGGATTCTGTCAGTTAACGCCATGTTTTAGCGAAGTAAAATGTTATTTCTACTCTTAACAATGAAGAATATAATTGAACATGTAATATAATTTGGAATGGTAGATTTAAATGTAATTCTCTGTTTGGGGGACAAGGAAAATACCCTACACAGCCAAGAAGCTGTAAAGTTCACCTCCATGCTAGAAAGGAGATGGGTGGGTTCTAAGAAATGGATTCTCACAATTTAGAGCACACAATTTAGAGCACACAATTTAGAGCACAGTTCTGACATATTTATTACCTATGCTTGTTTCCCCCCCAGTTGAACCTAAACAGATGAGAACCAGAAACCGAGCTTGTCATTCTTTTGATCTATTAAAAAAATACCTTCCCTATTTTGCATGCTAATTTAACAAGCCACCCCTATATATACAACTATGATCGGTAATTCCATTTCACTGTCTGATGGAGTGAAAGCTCGCACCTTGACTAAAACTTTGTTGGTCTTAAAGGTGCCACTGGACTCCAGCTTTGTTCTGTTGCTTCAGACCACCTTGATCTACCCAGTCCACTGTATGCCTTCCCCTCAATTCCTATATTGGCAAGGCAGCCTTGGCCAAACACGTATGACTTCCTGGGCCTGGCACGCACTTCCCTCCTGCTTCACAGACCTTTGGCTCAGCGGCACTTCTTTGCAGCTCGCTATATGAGGTGGAACAAGAGCAAGTTCTATAAATAAAGCACATAAGCAGGCTGGCTTTCCAATTAGATCCGGCAGAGAGTTTTGCAGCCCTTTGTAATTGCTCCCTTCTGTACGAGTACTATACTTCCAGCCAAGACAACAATCATTAGTTTATTAACCAGCTTATCCCAGGTGATGCCAGTATCGCAGACTGAGGCTTGTGTGTCCCTGTTAATTACCGAGGATTAACAGGCCAATCTGGCAACTATCCATATTGCAAGAGAAAACAAGATCGCTGGCATTTCTCTTCCCTTAAGGCAATACTGTCACCACAATCACCTGCAGGAGCCGCTGCTACTGGCAGGAGCCTGGCTTCAACCCAGCTGGCGACAGCACAGGTGGTGGTTCTGATCCCAGCCCGTGTCTCTTTATCGCTGGCGGTAAGATGGGGCCACTGCGTTGCCTTGGCTTCTGCTTCACTGTGCTGCTCTGAGCTCTCATTTGTGGAGTATGGCCAGAGAACCAACCCTGATTTTAACTATGAGAGGCAGGACCCCACGACTCCTGGATTTCTTTGGAGGACTGTCTAGGGCCGTAAAGGCACAAGTGACAAGAATGGGAAAATGAACATGTGAGCCAAAGGAAGTCATCAGGGCCAACTCATCAAACAGTCTTCAAGGTGGAAAAAGGGGGAGGGCTTTCTCAGTGGCGGCCCCTATCTGGTGGAATGAGCTCCCGGAGAAGATCAGGGCCCTGCGGGATTTAGTGCAGTTCCGCAGGGCCTGTAAGACGGAGCTCTTCCGCCAGGCATTTGAGTAGGGGCCGCTATTTCCACCTTCCCTCCCCCTCCCTGTTTTTCTCCTGCAGTATACCTATCAAAGCCTGACCGCTCCTTGTACCATCTGCCACGAGGAAACAGGGGCTCCGGAGTGATTAGGTTGCCGCCATCTGAATTTTTAGGATTGAGTGTTGAGCACTTTAGATTGTTAATTATGTTCTTGTGTGGTTTTAAACATAATGTTTTATATTGTTTTAAGTTTTAGTATGCTTTGG
The DNA here is from genome assembly GCA_029233225.1 of Lepidodactylus listeri. Taxonomy (NCBI): domain Eukaryota; kingdom Metazoa; phylum Chordata; class Lepidosauria; order Squamata; family Gekkonidae; genus Lepidodactylus; species Lepidodactylus listeri. Next base: position 104,501,018 of record JARCFY010000008.1, read on the forward strand.
AATCCTGGGGTACCAGGTCTTGTACGCCGCTCTGAGCCTGCAATCGTGGGGAGAGCGGCTTAGAAATCAAATAAATAAATAAATAAAAGTCACTATGATGTGATTTTCCCCACCCTCTACTGTTTATATAAAATGGTCTGGAGAAAAAACTGAGGCGGGAGGGAGGGTTTTCAGGACATGTGCAGCTGCTTCACACACACCCCCCACACATTCATGGAAAACAGCTGTACCTTCTATTCAGCAAATCTAGACCTCAGCAAGATCTATTATACATCTATCTCTCGTGGCTTAATCCTACCGTCCCCATTTTATCCTCACAACAGCTCTGTGAGGCAGGTTAGGCTGAGTAGTGCAACTGGCCCAGGGAGCTTTATGTCAGCGTTGGGAAGGGAACCCAGGTACCCCAGGTACCCCACACCCTAATCCTTATACCACACTAGAACCAAAACCTTTATAACCATAGGCGTAGAGTATGGGGGGGCTCGAGGGCTTGAGCCACCCCCTAAATTTCCCGGGGGGGCCTCAGCCACTCCCGGGAAAACAGAGCGCCTGCCGCCGCACCTCCCCGGGCCCTTCCGAGGCCCGGCCACCGCTGCTGGAGGGGAGAGGGAAGGGGTAGCGGGGGGGAGAGAGAGAGGCACCGGCAGCAGCGGCTGGCGGGCCTTGGAGGGGCCCGGGGAGGCAGGGCGGTTTCCCGGGGGGGGAGGAGAACATCGCCCCAGCGAACACGCGGTAAGGAGCCCCCGCTCCCCCCCCCCCGGATTTCCAAAAGTGTACACCCCTGGTCCAAGTGCTCTGGAATGGCCTGCCTGAAGACGTTCCAATAGCCCATATCCTGCTGTCCTTTCCAAGATACTGCTCTTCAAAAGGACTTCTGAAGTCTACATTGTTGGATTTGATGTTTTCCCCAGACGATGAGATGTTATTGCACCACTGTACAGACTGATTTTTAATTTGTCAATTGTTTGGAATGAAGGAGAGGAGGTATAAATCTTTTAAGTAATAAATAAAAGGGCATGGCTTTAAACACACACACAGGACCACCTAAAACAGATGTTAAGAAAGAAAATAGCTAATTAGCTAATCTATGGCTAGAACATCTGGTACATAATACAAAAATGCAACTCTATACTTCTGCATGAACTCAAGACCACCGCATATGTCCGAGTATATGATTCTGTGTGAAAAAAGGATCTTCCAGTGATTTCTGACATGGTCCTAGAAGAAACTATGGATATGTATTTTTTTAATCAAATCGTCATTCCCCCATGAAGCCTAAATCTAAGCCTGCTAATATATGATGAAATGGATAATTCGCCAGTTCCAGAATGAGGCATGGACACCATCTATTGCCTCTGGATATACACTTATCCTAATTAAGCACTCCACTGGCGAACTAGTGATTGTGGTCTTAGAACCTGGTTAGATTATGTAGTAATTGACAGCATAAGCAGGACAACGAATTCTTACACAGTGATGAAGGAATTCTTTAGGTAGTCCTATTCAGTTTTGTACTGGACACCTACTGTTTGAGGCAAACAAGCACAGATTTCAAGTTTAGCCACAGGCTCTTTTATTTTTCAAATCACTACTTGGAAAGCCAAATCTCTATACTTTCACACCAGCCCTGTTCAGAAGTTACAGTGACTGCACATATAATCTGGGCACAGCATACATTTTATTTTTATTTTTATTCCATTCAGCGCATTTACAGCTGAATGTGTGATTTAAACCCCACATTTATCCAGGGACTGGTCCCTAGTTCCATTTGTGAAGTGTATCTGTGTCGGCTCTTACAGACATATACATGTATATGCAGGATATATATGTGTTCACTGTAACATGTGAACCAGGCTACTGTCTGTTGCACTGACTAAGCCTTACCATTTGACAACAACAGCTTGAATACTTCGTTCAGTTATGTGCAGGGAAAGAAACACTCTCATAATGTTGATTGGAATTATAACTTTCAAATTAGAAAAAGGAGTGATCCCCAACATGGCACCCATGGGCCCCACAGCACGTGCTAACGAGACCCAGTTTGGTGTAGTGGTTAAGTGCGCGGACTCTAATCTGGGAAAACTGGGTTTGATTCCCCACTCCTCCACTTGCACCTGGCTGGATGACCTTGGGCAAGCCATAGCTCTGTACCAGCTGTTCCCTCAAGAACAGCTTGGGAAAGAGCTCTCTCAGCCCCACCTACCTCACAGGGTGTCTGTTGTGGGGAGGGGAAGGGAAAGGAGTTTGTAAGCCGCTCTGAGACTCCCTTGCGGAGTGGAGGGCGGGGTATAAATACAATCTCTTCTTCTTCTTCTTCTTGGGGACTGGCTTGAGAAAGGGATACTTTGGGAAAGAAGCAGAGAGCCAATCCTGGCTTTCTTCCACCACATTGGTGCACGAGGTGCTTCAGAGAAATCCAGGAGGCATTCTGAGAGTGAAAGAGGACTTTGGCTGACAACCTCCAAACATCTTATGTTTGCCCACTCCACAAAGCAGTTGTTTTGCAGGGACCTGGCACCACCATTTCCAACATTCCTGAAGTCTTCAAAGGCACAAGAAGATCAGGGACTCCAGGACTAGTAAGTGGAAGCTAGATAAAATGAGTGACATACCTAATGAAAGAAATTTACTTTTCTGTTGACTATAGCCAAGCCTGCTATAAGACCATCTCAGCAGTAGTGAAATTCCTTGCATTGATGTTTTTAAAACTGCATGTTAAGTGACATTTTCCGCAGTAGATTTTTCCTCACCAGGTGCAAACCCAAAGTTTTCTTCTTCTTACCCCACATTTTCTGAATCTCCAGTTTTAGCGAGTTCCAAAAACACGAGAAGGAGAAAACTTCAGGTTTGCGCCTGGTAAGGAAAAATCTACTGCGGAAAATTTCATAACGCAGTTTTTAAAACATCAATGCAGGGAATTTCACTACTGTGGAAATGGTCTCTGCTATACAGAACTTAGTACTTACATGCTATGAACCAAAACGAATTAACCTTCCAAGGCGATGATTTTATATTTGCACATGATTTCTGGACTTTTCAACTTAACTGAAATCACTGCGTGCAATTTTAATCTTGTTAAATTGTCATTTCTTAAGTTTGTCCAGTTTTGCATATAAAAATGGTTTTCTTTGTTGTGCATATCTGTCACGGGCTCTCTCTAGAGCATTAATAAATGTACCTGGCTACCTGAAGTCAGAAATTGGTCCTCGCTTCCCAGCAGTTCCTCTAGACATTTAAAAAGATAGGTCTAGGCTCCTGACCTGACACCCTTTCCTCCTCCTGTTTCTCCTTCCTCCCCCCCACCCTTTTACTTTATTGTTTCACTTCTCTTTATTCTCATTTTTTACAAGAGTGCCAAATGTAAGAGCCAGAAGCTTTATCAGGGATGCCAAAACAGATCCTCCATACAACATTCCCATAGACGTAGACTACGGGGGGGCTCGAGCCTCCACCGAAATTTCCCGGGGGGGACTGAGCCCCCCCCCCCGAGAAAACGTAGCGCCTGCCACCGCGCCTCCCGGGGCCCTTCCGAGGCTGGCAGCTGCTGCTGCCGGTGCCTCCCCCCCACGCCACTCTTCCATCCTTCCCTCTCCCTCCCTCTTTTCCCCGCGAAGGGAGAGGGAAGGAGTGGGGGGGGGAGAGAGAGGCCCCGGCAGCAGTGGCTGGCAGGCCTTGGAAGGGCCCGGGGAGGTGCAGAGGTTTCCCGGCAAGGGGGGGAACATCCCCAGCGAGCGCGCACGCTTCACACGTGCGCTAAAAAGCCCCCGCGGCCCCTCCCCCGGATTTTACGAAAGTCTACGCCCCTGAACATTCCTACCATGTTATATATTCCTTTTCCAAAAAGAAAGGGTCTCAGGACAGCTGTGACCCACACGATAAACCATTCCATTGGTTTCAGATTCAAGAAGCAGGTTTCTATATAGGAGGCATATGAATGCAGAAAACAGGTTTCTATATAGGAGGCATATGAATGCAGAAAATAGATAATAACAAATACATTACACCTCCTCAAGAGAGAGCAAAGGTTGAAATGGTCCCTGCTTGCCTTACATTAACTTAAGGGGGAGGCAAGCTTTAAGAAAGATTCCTCCCACCAAGGAAGTGATGCAGGCCAACAACAGCAACCGATCTTTGATACAGGACATACAACTCTTGCATTCTCCCAGCCATTTTCCCACTTTGCACATACCCCAGGATGTGAACTCTCACAGTGTAACTAGAAGTTGGGATTTTAGGAAACTGATATTCCTCACAGGTAAGTGGAACTGACTTTAAAGAAAGAGGTAGGGGCTCTATGCACTAAAAACTTCCGGGAATCCAGCCACAGTGTGGCTGCTTTAAAAAAAAAATGTTATCTGGATATTGTTGCATATTCACATTTTCAGACTGTAAAATCTGTGATTGCCATTATTTGTAAGGTGGGTATCGGGACATGTTATATGGATTCCAAAAAGGAGCACACTCTATTTTGCTTCAATATTTATGTACAAACATATTAACTGTTAATCCTGCAAACAATTTGCTAGCTTGACTCTCTGCAAAAACAAGGTACTACAGAAATGCCAAAAGCATTGGTATGGATGTTAGCGGATGCTCTGTAATTTAGTCATGCAACAGATTATATATTTACCTGGAACTATAACTACAAAAATTCACAATGAGTTTTCTAAAAAAAAAAAAAAAAAATCCTTGCACTGAGATCAATGCAAACAATTTGTGTCAGAGATATTTACTTTAAATCCATATACAGCATAGCTAATAGAACTGGCTCCCCTCTGAATTTTGAGATTCCCCTCCCAATAGGGCCGATAGCTTCATACCTAACATCTCTGCAGGTACCCCAGCAACGCAGAGCGTTTACCCTGGCCAGATGCAATGCTATGCCATCAGCCATCTTATATGGCAGATTTAACAAGGTCTCGCATTTGGCCAGTTATTGCCCATGCAGAAAGAGCTGTGTGGAATCAATTACACATGTTCTCTTGCACGGTAACTTGTATGTAGATCTAAGGAGCACACATTTACATTCTCTGTTAACTGGTATGGGTGCTTGTTCTGATGCACTCAAGGTGCATAGACTTCTAAGAGATTCCCAGTCCGGACGCCATGGAGAAGGTGGCCAAGTTTCTTTGTCTGGTCTTAAAGTTGCGCCAAAGGTTCTTTTAGAATTTTTATATATGTGTTTTTAACGGGTTTTAACATGCAGAAATTGTTTTTCTAATTTATGCAAATAAAGGCTAACTTGACTTGACTTGACTACTTTAAATCCAGATATGTACATTAAATCCATGCAAATTTGCTCACTTTTATTGTTATATACTGTCTTCAAGACCCCCTGATAGCCTGCAGGTCAGATATTTTTAGCAATATAAGTATTCTCTTGAGCTAGGCATTCTCTTTCTGCAAAAATATTAATATTGACTTTTACTGCCATTTGTATATGCTTTTGTTTTTAAGCAGAAGAATGATTCCCTGCCACACAGAACATAATTTGTCTTGTAGAAGGGGGCCATGCTTCTTTCTCTACCCAGCAGCCCACAGGCACTAAAGTGATGTCAGAGCAAGCCCCTCAAACAAAAGACAAACAACAGCATCTGATATCACACAAAGGTTCCTCTGTGATGCATTACCGCTCTCCTGGGTGTCATATAACACAATAAACGTAATATATTTTATTTTATACCATCTCTCTAATCTAGGGGGATGTCCTTGTTGCTGTGGGACTAATGAAAACCAAAAGGTTATTTGGCCTGGCGTTGACTTTAAAGTCACATTTTAAAGTCTCACATTTTAGGGCACAGGGGAGGGGAAAATCAAGATTTCTAATCTGTCTCACACGCTCAATGTTAAACCGTCCCATTCGCAACTTTATTCATAAATACACAGGGCAGAGCACAAGAATGCTTCAAATAGATTTCTCTGAATTCCAGTTTATCCAAGCTGACTGATACAGGGGTTGTAGTCATGACCTTCAACTCAGTCTTTATTGTGAATTAGCGGAAACAGGACCATGAAGACCCACCTTCAAATCTCTGCTCTGTCACAAAGCTCACCAGTCAGTTATTCGCTCTCAGCCTAGCCTACCTTGCAGAACTGGGGGGAGGGTGGGGGAGAATGGGAAGGACCTCTATTGCAGAACTTAATGCAAGTGAATTAAATAAAGATGTCAGACTTTTTCCCAAGCATTTCATACAGGTTACCTTGCCAACTGCTCCAAATCCCCTGTAGAATCAGCCAATATTGTTAGCTCCATGCTGGGAGCAGACACAGAAGTTGAGAGGTGGTACCTCAGAGGAACTGAAATTTGAGGAGGCCAATTCGATGCCACAACTCTAACCCACTCCAGGGCACCAGCTCCCACCTACGTGACCGTTCTGAATCTAAGAAAATTGTGAACAACTGTTGTTAAATAGCTTTGTATATATAACCTTACAATTACTTAAATAACTGGATCCTAAATGGAGACTAAAAAAGGAAAGTTGGGTGAGGCTGTTCCCGAAAAGCTGGCTGAGGCGTTGGAAGCTGTGGATGGATGGCTGTGGCAGAGTTGGTTGACGTTAAATCCATTGAAGACGGAGGTCCCGTACCTGGGTCAAGGGGGCATGGATGTGGGCACCAGGCTCCCCACATTGGAAGGGGCACATTGGAAGGTGCTGGCCCAGACAGTGAGGCGCCTGGGAGTAACACTGGATGCCTTTTTGTCCATGGAGGCCCAGGTTGCCACAGTTGCCAGACCCGCATTCTTCCATCTTAGGCCAATCAGGCTACTGAAGCCCTACCTCCCCACCCCCCAAGACCTACGTATGGTGATCCATGCAATTGTCACTTCCAGGCTGGATTACTGCAATTCGCTCTACCCCGGCTTACCCCTGAGGCTGATCAGGAAATTACAGCTGGCACAAAATGCGGCAGCGCACCTGCAGATGTTGACACCTGTGCAGGCTCAGGTTCAGCACATGTCTTGCTAGCCGCACTGGTTACCAGTTGAGTACCAGATCCACTTCAAAGTGTTGGTAATAACCTTTAAAGCCTTATACGGCTGTGACCAAGATACCTAAGGGACCGCCTCTTCCCGTATATGCCTTGAAGAGCTTTACACTCTAATAATCAACATCTCCTGGTGGGCCCTAGCCCAAAGGACGTCTGACTAGTATTGGCCAGGGCCTTCTCTGTCCTGGTCCCCACCTGGTGGAACATGCTCCCCATCTTACTCAGTTCCACAGGGCCTGCAAGATGGAGCTGTTCCACCAGGCTTTTGTTTGAGGCAATGAGCGTCTACATATGGCCTCCCCAAGGTTGCTGTCTCCTACCTGCCGGCCATCCATCCATCGGCAACCGGCCATATCCATCTGTATTAATGGGTCAGAACTTTCGCCAGTAGCTATAAGTACTGATTTTAAATGTTTATATTGTGCTTTAAACTTTATTGTAATTGTTGAAAGATGATGTGACCTGCCCTGAGCCTGCTTGTGGGATGGGCAGGATACAAATAAATAAATCTTGTTATATCTGCAAAGAATGTTTATCAGCCCCTCCTGCCTGATAAAACCCATCTATTTGCTTTTTCCCCACCTCTTTCTCTCTCTCCTCTCTCCCCATCTATTCTTTCTTCTTTCTGCTCACAACTTAATCCTAGTAGGTCTTTTGGTTCATGGAGTAGAATTTTGGCTCATGACACTACGCAACTTAGAGGGAACATTAGTAATACTCTCCTTGAAAAGCCAGGTTTGTAGCTTGGGAGTTGCTACTTGACACAGAAGTCACCTTAGAAAACCAAATGACTGCAGTGGTTCAAAGTACTTTCACCCAGCTTCAGCAGGTGCATTAGCTGTGTCCTTTCCTGAGTCAATCAGATCTAGCCACAGTGATCCATGCCTTAGTTACCTCCTGACTGGATTACGGCTATGCGCTCTACTTGAGGCTACCCTTGAAGAGTGTTTAGAAGCTGCACCCAGCAGAGAAAGCTGTGGCTAGACTGCTGATTGGGGCCAGCTACCAGGACTACGTAACCTTAATACTACAACAATTAGAATGATCTTGGAATCATAGTAGATAACTCAATGAAAGTGTCAACCCAATGTGTTGCAGCAGTGAAAAAGGCAAACTATGTTAGGGATCATTAAGAAAGGGATTGAGAATAAAATGGTCAATATCATAATGCCCCAGCATAGTTCTATGGTGCAGCTTCATTTTGGAATCCTGTGTACAGCTCTGGTCCCCAAATATCAAAAAGAACATTGCAGAGCTGCAAAAAGTACAGAAGAGGGCAACCAAGATGATCAGGGGGGTTGAAGCGCCTTCTCTATGAGGAAATGCTGAAGAGTCTGAGACTTTCCAGTTCAGAAAAGAGACAACTAAAGGGGGACATGACAGAGGTTTATAAAATTATGCATGGGATAGAGAGAGCTGACAAAGAGAAATGTTCTCCCTCTCCCAAAATACTAGAACTCGAGGGCATCCAATGAAACTGATGGGCAGTAGGCTCAGGACGGACAAAAGGAAATACTACTTTACACAGAAAGTAATTAAAATGTGGAATTCACTGCCAGAGGATGTAATGATGGTCACAGGAATAAACAGCATTAAAAGAAGATTAGATTTATGGAGAGTAAGTCTATTAATGACTACTAGCCATGGTGCCTGAGGGAAACCTCCACATTCAGAGGCACGAATCCTCTGAATCATCAGAGGAAGACCTAGGCATCTTTGCCCTGTTGCTGGCCATCCAAAGGAACTGGTTGGCCACTGTGTGAGACAGGATGCTGGACTAGGTGACCAACAGTGTTCCCTCTAAGCTGAGTTAGTGTGAGCTAGCTCACAGTTTTTCAGCCTCCAGCTCACACATTTTCATCTTAGCTCAGGAAGGATGGCTCCAGAACAAAGTAATGTCTGCAGTGGTCAAATCGCTCGCTCACAACTTTAATGCCAGTAGCTCCCAAAGCAGAATTTTTGCTCATAGGACTCTGCAGCTTAGAGGGAGCATTGGTGACCACTGTTCTGATCCAGCAGGCCTCTTCCTGTGTTCTGATGCAGGCTTCAGCCTCTATGACCTGCTGCTGGCCATCCAAAGGAACTGGTTGGACTAGAGTTGCCAGGTCCTACCTGGCTGCTGGGGGGGGGGGGGGCTCCAGGCCACTGTTTGGGATCTTCTGGTGCAATAACATCGCCTGGAACGTCACCAAGAAGTAACATCATGACGTTGCCAATGTCGGGGTGATGCTCTGTTTTTTGGGCAAAACTCTATGGGTTTTTACCTGCAAAACCATAGAGTTTGCACAAAAACTAGAGTGTCTCCCCCCCCCCCCGACATCGGCAACGCGATGACGTCACTTCCAGGTGACATCATCATGACAGGGACATCACACAGCGACATCTGTTTGGGAGTGCAAGATCCTTTGGGTAAGTGGCAACTAAAAAATCTTAAGAAACAAACATTTCTGTGTGGTAGTTCAGGCTGCAAATGTGCATAAGGGGCCCCGGGTTACCCAGAAAGCTCTATACCAGAGTAGAGATTTGAATCTAGACAAACAGTGCACCACTCTGGCTCTCTAGCAATAGGTTAGGGGGAAAGGTGGATTTGGAGAGCCAAAGGGTTACAAGATCCTTGTTATATCTTGAAACCCTTGATTTTTTTTAATGTGTTTGATAGACTAGGGCTCTGACGGCACTCACCCAAGTCACTTCTAACTCAACTTAACTACTGTTTGCTTCTTACACAGGGTGCAGACAGGATCACACACATCTCACTTCCACACAGAAGGAAAAGCCACAATCAACCAACAATCAGAGCGCCTTTTCTTTAAAAATAAAAAAGGCATCACCAAAACAGAACTGAAAGGATCTTTTCAAGGGCTGCCTGTCTTTTTAGGACCAGCACACAGAGGTTATAATTAGCCCTCAAATGCCAATCCCCCTAGTCATCGTCAACCAATCAGTCTAGGTATTAAGAAGCTATTAAAAGACTCTAAGATAGGCCTACTTTCCCCTTTCCTATAGGCAGGGGTCATTTCGTAGAAAAAGAGGTGCAGGAGCTCATTAGCATAACTCATTTGCATAACTCATTTGCATATTACTCACCCCCTAACATACCAGAAGTGTGTCAGAAGGCAACACCCACCCCTCAGGCTCCACTCCACAGGTGAGTGAAACTGACCTGCTCTTCCTCCATTCCCTTCCCCATCCAATACTTTGGGCAATAGAAATAAGCATAAAGAACACACCCTCATTCTCTTCCTGCTCCCTTGAAACCACCAGGTTTCAAGTAGACTTGAGATACCCAGGACATGTGCACCACCCATCCCTTTCCCTTCCCCTCCCCACAACAAGACACCCTGTGAGGTAGGTGGGGCTGAGAGAGGCCTTTTGAGAACTGCTCATGAGAGAACAGCTCTGAGAGAACTTGTGACTGGCCCAAGGTCACACCAGCAGCTGCATGTGGAGGAGTGGGGAATCAAACCCAGTTCTCCCAGATTAAAGTACAACTCCTGACCACTACACCAAACTGATGGGGTGGAAGCTGTTGAAGGGTTGGTGAAATTTCTCCAGTGCTTATGTGCCATGTGCCCAGATAAAAAATGGTATACTTAGAAAATTTATATGCCACCTTGAGCAAGTCTCTGGAAAAGCAGCACACAGTCATAAACGGAACAATGATAAAATTATCAATATTAAAACAAAACATTAAAAACAATAAAGACCCTAGCAGGGCTTTCCCCGGGGCGCTGCGCCTCTGCACTATTCTGGTAAGCCGAGGAGGGGGCGGGGCTTGGTCATGTGCCTGCCCCCTGGGCTCCTCACTCCCGGAGCTGTGCTCCGGTGCGCTCCCGCTCCAACGGACCCCTGCCTATAGGCAACTTCCTGCCTCATAAAACACCATGACAGAGCATCCTCCTGTGACTAACACACTAACCTACGCACTAACCTACATGCTCCTGTGACTAACACAATAACCTTTCTTACCCTTGAGGAAGTATGCCACGGAATGCAGTGCCATCCTCTGTTGGAGGGGGATTCCCTTGAAGGACACCAGAAGGGTGAGACGAGCAGGGCACATGGGGAAAGAGAGATGGGGTGAAATATTTCTAGCTCCAGAGAGCAGAAGAAAACAAACAGGAAAAAATACACTGCTGTTGGTAAGGTCTGGAGAACTGTTCAGAATGGTCACACTTGTCTCTCACAAGAGCTAATGAGATTCTTCCTTTGGGGAAAAGGAGGAGCTATGCCATCTTTTCTGGGATAGAAATGCACGAGGTCCCTTTTAAAGATACAGAAGAAGCACATCACATATGCTTAAATCCAAGAACACTCAAAAACCTACTTACCTAACTCATGCAATCCACAGCAGTGGTCCCTTGAACACCTGACGTTTCTTTACCACCAACAACCATGAGTAGGGATGGGCATGAACCGGCTCACGAACTAAAGTTCATGATGAATTCTGGCCAGTTCCTGGTTCACAAAGTGAAGTTCATGGCAGATCAACCCGCAAGAACTTTCAAACTGTGGGGGGTTAGTAAATGGACACATTTCCAGACAGGCTGTCTCCATTCAATCGAAATGTTTACCAAATTTAAAAGCAATGTGGGGGTGGAACTTGGAGGGCCTGTAGAGGAGCATCGGGGAAGGTCCCCCCGTGACTTTGGTGTCTCTAGCTTGCACAAGATCCATTCTATACACTCCTGAACCTCCTGAATCTGCCAAAATAACTGCCTATCATTTCCTCAAAAAGCACTTTCTTGGGAGCACCTTCTTTGGGAGGCTGCGGTTCATGAACCGGGCACTCCACAAACTGAAATAAAACACATTTTCCCAGTTCATGCCCATCCCTAGCTATGAGCCAAGCTTAAACATAGAAAAGGCAGCAAGGACTTGCAGGGATTCAAGCCAGCCGTTTTGCTGTGATGCAGCCATGCATTTCCTCATCTCAGTTCAATGCTGTCATACAGTTAACAGATTTTGTGTTACTATTCCTTATTACCGCAGAGGCCTTCTTTTATATCTCCGAGAGCCCTTGCCTTGTATTGATCACAAAAGAAAAACATGGCAACCGTATATGGAAAAGCAAGAGGCAATGGGGAAAATTACAACCCACAAAAAGTAAACACTAGCCATGTAATACGCCGTAAGACCTCAAAAACCCTCCACCTGGAATGGCAAACAGAAGGCAGTTGCCAAGCACCTGGCAAGCCACACTGCATCCGTGGTGATCGGTTTCTAGAACGGTGACCGAGAGGGCATGAACTGCCATGTGCTTTTCACTGGCTCAATGTTAGCTCTTTTTCAAGGTACACGATGTCCATTTTTGCTGACATGCGCGCAGGTCAGAAAGCTATGAGGCTTCCTCCATCAGTCTGCCTACAACTACCGCAGAGAGGGATTGTGAGGATTAACACTCTTAATTCCCCACACACACACACACACACACACACACACACTCCCAGCCTCCAATCATCCTCCAGGGGAGAAGCCAGTATGACACCACCATTCCATTTGTGCTATAAAAAGCTGCTGCTGTGTATGAGGCTGATGAATCAGATCCCCTTGCTCACCTCCCCACCCAACCCTGCTCAGGGAAGATCAGAGCTAGGCCATCTTCTGAGGCAGGGGAATAAAAGGAAAGATTCACAGGTACTATTCAGAAGTACAGGCACAAGCAGACAAACAATACTTGTTTTCAATTAGGAACTGGTGGCAAAGCCTCACTGCATCAACTCTTATTTCTTTCTCGTATTTTATTTCTGTACAAAAACTAGAAAAAGGAACAAGGAAAAAATACTTAATGGGGGGGAAGAGAAGACAAATACAAAAGTGGTGGCAGATCTACAGATAAGTTTGTATAAATGGTTTCCAAACATCTAAAATAAACCCATACACAACTCCTGTCTATATGCCACGTGTTCAAATATTGATAGAGTTCTAAAGTCCTCAATCCACTGACTTACCGGAGATGGGTTTTTATCTTATCTAGTGTTGTAAGAAGAGTCTTTTCGCAGTAGTAATGGAACAGGAGGTCCATTTTCACTGACCACAGATACTAGCCGAGACAGCAGCTTTCCTCACCCAAAACCCAGGACAATAAACACCTGCTGCCAATTTTAGGGCAACCCCCGTGTAAACTCAACCAAAACACCCCATCTCTAATCCAAGGCAGGGAGAAATTTGGGGTTCGCCAGAGTTACCAAATGAGTCGCTTAGAGTAATTAAATCCAAATTAAAGGACCTTGACTACAGCAGCACCCTTCAAAGAGCCCGACGTACCTGTTCCGGTTTAGCGCTGGGTCTTCCCCCCCCCCCCCCCCCCGAGGCTATTCCGTCCTATTGCTACACCCTAAAAACCTCAAAACAACACAGAGCCTTCACTTTAGCGAGACTTAATTCCTTTCCCTCTTAAGGTGCTTTCGGGCGTTTTTCGGGACTTCCGTTTTCGGAACGAGTGTGCGATTGCGGATTAGGGAGGATAGAAACTGTGGATCGTATAATCCTTTTCTGCCCCAAGTGGAATAAAGAAAGAGAGGGATATATCACTCCTGTCATGAGAAAAGAAAATCTTCCTTTCCTTCCTTGGGTAGTTTCAGTGTTATTGTCTGATAACTTCTCTGACAATCAAACCACGGCTCTGGTGGCCTCCTTCTTAGCCACGGTGATTAGGAAAATAAATCACCCTGACCTAACTTAGGTCATTACTGATCATTGTTGACCATGTATGTACTTATTCGGAAATTTGAAGATTGTTATGCTGCTGTTATTATCTGTTTGAACTTAGGGCTGGTCACTTGTTTTTAGTCTGAACTATAGTTCTTAGCTTGTACTGTTGCTATGGCTTTTTTTGCTAATGCAATGCAATAAAGTTTGAAGTTAGAAATTTGGGGTTTGTTGTTTTATTTGGGGGGGTTGGGTTTTTTTAACTCAAAATGTTTTAAACTATTATTGTAACCCACCTCGAAACCACAAGGAAAGGCAGAGTAAAAAATGTTTAAATAAAGAATAGAAATAAAGAATTAGACAGCACATGTTCCCTCCAGCCTTTCTATGCCCCAGCATACATCTATATACTCAGGGGTCATTTCGTAGAAAAAGAGGTGCAGGAGCTCATTAACATAACTCATTAGCATAACTTATTTGCATACACTACACCACCTGACATCACCAGAAGTATGTCAGAAGGCAAGAAAGAAAGAAGAGAGAGAGAAAAAGAAAAAAAGGAAGGAAGGGAGGAAGGGAACAGCTACTAATCCAGGCCTCAGAAATACCACTATTCTGAGAGGATAGCTTCAGTGGTGGCTGAAGCCTTCAGAAGGCTGGTCAGAGGAACAAGGACCTTTCCAGGGAACGAGGTCATTTTGCTGCAGCCATGACACAAGCAGGCATTCCCCCATGGGGGGGGCTGGGACCAACTCCTGGAGGTGCACTCCCCCGAGCTCCTGCTCGAAATGACCCCTGTATATACTAATTCCAAGCAAGGGCGTAGACTTTCCAATTTCCGGGGGGGGGGGACTGGGGCTGGGTCAGAGACATCACAGACCATTGTCTCCGGGGGAGGTTCAGCCCTTCCTGGAAAAGTTTTTGGGGGGCTCCAGTTCCCCAGCCCCCCTGAAGTTGACGCCTATGATTCCAAGAGATTTTTTTCTGTGTGGATTCTTATATCTGCCAAAAGACAGCTCACTCTCCCCCAACAGCTTTTCCTCCATAGTCAGGGGCCTTTCTCTGCAGAAAAATCCAAAAAGTTAAAAAGAAACTTGAATTCCCCCCAAAACCTTTTGAAATGGCATCAACTCCAGACATCAACTGTGAGAGATTACACTGTTTAGGGGAGGGGCAGGCTTCTAACTGTTTCTGTCAGTAAAAGGCAGGGTTTTTACTGGCAGCAGTCTAGGGTTGTCAAGTACCCCCCCCCCCCCGGCCACCAGCAGCAGATCCAGGCTGGGAAACTCCTGGAGATTTGGGGGTGGAACCTGGGGAGGACAGGGACCTCAGTGAGGTACAATGCCAGAAATTCCACCCTCCAAAGCATCCATTTTCTCCGTGGAAACTTATCTCTGTAGTCTGGAGATGAGCAGTAACTCCAGGGGATCCCCAGGTCCCACCTGGACGCTGGCATCTCTAGGCAGCACCCTCTGTGTGACTTGATACAACCTGATTTGCATGACTTAATTAGGCCCAGCTGCTTTGCTACTGTTCATCAGCAGACACCCTATGAAAGCCATTGTGATGTAACAGTTAGCGCTTCAGGCTGGGATCTGCAAGACCCAGGTTCAGATCCCCATCTTGCGGTGGAAGCTGACTGGGAGATTTTGGACCAGTCACATACTTGCAGCCTAACCAACCTCACAGGGTTGTTGTGCAGACAACAAGGCGGAAATAATAATGTAAGCTGCTTTAGTCCCCACTGTGGAGAAAGACTGTAATTTTCCTAGGTAGAGGCTGTGGGGGAGGGGGGGAGGTGGAAAGCTGAAGACAGAGAAAGGTAAGTTGGCAGTTGGGTGGGAAGGAAACAGGGTTGCCAACTCCAGGTTGGGAAAATCCTGGACATTTGAGAGGTGGAGCCTGGGGAGGGTGGGATTTGAGGTGGGAGGGAGAAAGAGAGAGAAAGAGTGATGAGGTGGGGAGGCAGAAAAACAAAGAATGATGACGGGTCAGAAAGAGAGAGGAAGTAACATACATGGAGGCGAGAGAGAGAGAGAGAAAGAAGGGGGGGCAGAAGGTAGAAAGAGTGTGAGAAAGGCAGGGGGAGAAGGGAGGAAGCAAAGGTGTGAGGAATGGGATAACCATCCCGCAAGTTTCTTGCGGGCCTCCACTTGTCTGTCTCTAAACCACCAGCTGACAGCCACATCCATAGAGGAACCAACACCAGAGTCCCCAATGCCACAAAAGCCCCCTGAAGAGCATGCACATCCACTACCTGTTTCCACTCAAAATAAACACAGGGGAATTGAAGATGAACTCATGAAGCTGTCTTATACTCAATAAGCCCACTGAATCACAGCCATTCTTGTCTACTCAGACTGGCAGCAGCTCTCCAGGGTCTCTGGCTGATGTCTTTCACACCACCTACAATCCGATTCTTATTGGTGACGTCAGGGATTGAACCAGGGACCTGGATGCAAAGCAGATGCTCCACCACCTGAGCCAGGGCCCCTCAATTGTATTCAATGCAGTTTACTGAACAAAGGACACAAGCTCCCAGCAGAAACGGCTGCAAATACTATCTGAAGTTGAATTGTGGGGCAATGTTGCTATGGGAAACATGGGAGTAGAGTTTGGTTTTCATCCTTTCAGATCCACCACCACCACCACCCCAAAAAAATTCCACTGTCTCAGTGTAATAAATATGAATTGGGTGCTCGTGTAAACCAGTTTGTGGCTGGGGCACCATAAAATGACAGCAGTGGAAATCACCTCAGAGTGGTGTCCTGTTTTCTGATACAGAAATGGCAACTGCAGGGCACTCTTTTGTAGAAACAGCCCTCCTCTATTTAAAGCTGGTCCCACCCTGCATTCCAGCCTCTCCGTATAGATAACCACAGATACCTGCTCAGATAACATTAAGCCCATTTGGCAAACGAACACTTTCATTTGGCTTTTTATACAAGGGACAGCTGCAAACAAAATAGCCGTAGAACAGAGGCAAGTGATATTCACTAGCATCAAACTCTAGGCCAGGAATTCTTCACCTTGAGATCTCTGAATTCTCCCCAGCAAAGTTGGCCAAGATACAGAGTTAGGAAAGCATGCCTCAATTCTCATCAGGGAGGGGGAAATAAGTACACACGCAGGTTTCATTAGGACCACACTTGCAGGAGCAAATTTAAAACTTCATTCCGAAAACAGATTTGGCCCACATTAAGTCTTTGTTAGGATGAAGGCCAAACCAATATTTGGAATAAGATGTAATTTAGCACAGCCAATATTCATTTGAAAGATGTTAACTACAAAAACAAAACAAAACAGTAGAGTGGAGACAAATTCGGGAAAAAGGTATTCTAACAATATTTATAAGCACTTCTTCCAAGTATATTTCATGTGCAGCCTGAAAAATAAACTACTGAATTACTGCAATTAACTACAAAAGCTTGCTAATCTGTTGATGTCATGTAATGTCAATGTCTTCCATAAACTCATTAGGATCTTTGTAAATAAAGGAGAGGAAATTATGCAAGAAGCAAGAAATCTAGTTCCTACTTATTGCTTCCACCCTCAGAGGGTGCAGTGATACAGTCCAAGGATTATTGTCAAGAAACAGAATCCTTGTCTAAGGATGGCAGATAGGTTTCCACCACCCCCAATGGAGGCACGGGTTCACCTGATTTCTGCCGGAGCCCCGTTCCTGAAGAGCCCCACTGTGTTCGACGTGATGACACCACCCAGTGATGTCGTCGCGCCAGGAATGTTGTGCAGGGGACACTCTAGCATTTGGTTAAAAACTCTATGGTGATCATACCGTTTTCAGCCAAATGCTAGAGCGTCCCCTGCACAACATGTCCAGCACGATGATGTCACCTCTGAGTGATGTCGTTATGCTGTGCGTGCAAAGCGCACACACCAGAAGATCCTGGGACCAAGCCAGGAGCCCCCACTGGCAGATGGGTAAGACCTGGCAATCCTAATGGCAAAACAAAACATTAGAACCACACTTTGCTGATCTGTTATGATTCTGAAAGACTACGAGAACAGTCTGCCTAAAGAAGTGCAGCGAATACATGGGAGAGGCAGGAACTCTATCATCCCAGACCGGTATAGCATACACCTACTTTACTCACTTCATCTATACCCTGCCTTTCTCCACAAAGCAGCTTGCATAATCAGGATAAAAACATTACTTAATTTGCTTAGCGTAAGATCTGAGGTCATTAGCACCTTAAAGAACAACAAGATTTCCAGGCTACGAGCATTCAAGAGTTTGGTTAGTACCATTATGGCCAACTGGACGCTCACCAGCCCAGCTCCAACCTCCTAAAGCATTTTCGATTGCCCTCTAGACTTTGACTGAACATCACAAGGAGAATCTCACAAAAGCAACAACTTCTGCAATTCATCAGTGGCATTTCACAAATGAAGAGTCTAATACTGGCTGGGCATAAAATGAGTGTCTGATGCTGCCCATGAGAATACAGATTTCATATCCGTTAGCCATCATGTGCAGTCAGACACATGCACATGCGAACAGGCCTGTTTTCTAATTTGGCTCCTGCTTCATACTAAGGTAACTCAGCCCTAAGAAAAAACCGTCCTACCACAGCAGTATGCCTGACTCACTGGACGATTTCTATGCCTCCTTCCCATAGAGCGCCTGCTTGAGGGGGCTTAAATCCTACCCTATCCTGCCACTCCACTGAACAAAGTTTGAAGCCTTCCTCCAGCCTAAGGGGCCTTCCACTGGAGGAAACTAGTCATCCACTGGAAGAAGAGACACTTGTTTAGAGGAAGGCTCCCCAACGCCCACCACCATGGGTGTGTATATGTTTTCCTTTGGTATTTTAACTGGAGATACTGACAGAAGCTGGGACTTTCTGTGTGTGAAGCAGATGCTTCACAACTGAACTGCAGCCCCACCTTGGCTAACAATTTCTGTCAAAGGCTAGCAAAATGAAGGCTTGATGGCAGCACATATGAAGATAGCATGAACTGAGCGACCCTCCATGTTTATCAAGTTTATTGCAGAGGGCAACCAGAACTGTAAATTCTGCAGGGTTTTCTTAGTAAATTCATAGCCTTCTATGAAAGGAGAGCTCAGTGTTAACAGAAACACCTTCCAGAAGAACTACCCTGAAGTTCATCCAAAAATGCTCTAGTGGTCCATCTAGTCCAGCATCCTGGCTCACATAGTGGCCAACCAGTTCCTCTGGAGGGCCAACAACAGGGCAGAGAGGCTGAGACCTTCCCCTGATGTTGCCTCCTGGCTCTGGGATTCAGAGGTGTAGTGCCTCAGTCATCATGGCTAGTAGCCATTGATAGACCTATCTTCCATGACTCTGTCTATTATACCTGAACAATTTTTAAAATGTGGGTAGCCTTTCAAATTGTGATGAGAATCTTGTATAGTGGCTAGAGCAGTACTAGGATCTGGGAGAGTCAGGTCGAGTCCACATTCTGCCACGGAAGCTTGCTTGATGATTGTGGGCCAGTCCCGACATTCTCAGCCTAACCCATCTCACACAACTCTTGTGAGGATAAAACGGAGGAGAGAATGAAGAAAGCTGCTTTAGTTCCCCATTAGGAAGACATCAGGGTATAACTGACGTGAAATAAATACATAAAGTTGCATTTTTAGTCTGTATCCTAGCAGCCAGAGTTCCAAAAGTCCTACACACCAGGGAAGCAACTTACCCAGAGTGGCAATCCTTTACCCTTACCAAAAGAATACAGTGGTAGAGCCTCTGCTTTGTATGCAGAAGATCTCTTGTTCGACTCCTGGTATCTGCAGATAAAAGGACCAAGCAGTAGATGATGTGGAAGACGTCTGCCTGAGACCCTGGAGAGCCGCAGCCAGTCTGAGGAGACAATACTGACCTTGAGGGACCAATGGTCTAATTCAATATAAAGCAGCTTCATAGATGTGATAAAGGATCAGCCTCAGTGCAACTGCAAGACCGCTCCAACCAGCGGGAGTGGCCCAGAGGATTTTAGTCTTCTACCTTTTGGCTGCTCTTCTATGACCTCTCCTGAGTGCAAGTAGCCCTGTGGTGGTTTATGGTCTCCAGGTAAAGCAAAGCATGCACGGAGGAACAGACAGTGTTTGTGCCCTCTCTGCCCTACCCTTCCTGCCAATACATACTGTTATATTATATACAGGCAGCAAACAAGGTGTCACGGGCTGGGGTGCCAGTCAAAGGGAGTCCAGAAAGGCCAAAGTCAGGAGCCAAGAAGACAGTGCAGCATCCAAAGCCAAACCGAGGTCAGGAGCCAGAAACACAGAGCCAAGTCCAAACTCACTAACCAGAAGCATAGCCCAAAGCCAAGCCGGGGTCAGGTGCCAGGAACACAGAGCCAAGCCCAAAGTCAGGGAGTCTGAAGGTCTAGACGCAAGAGCCGAGGTGGATGCAAGCAGCATGAAGCTGACTTGTTGCTCCCACAAGAGATACTGCCCAGAGTGTGGAGTTAAATGCTGCTTCCAATTAGCCAGCTGCACGGATCACCCAGGCTCCTGTTAAAACTCTGGGCTAGCTGAGCGCCTCCCTTGTAGCCTGGCCTCTCTCCGCTTGGTTGTTAAGTTTTGCCAGAGTTGCTCCCTTAAACGAGTCACACATGGGGATGAGTCAGGAGGACTTTCAGCTTGCAGTTCATCCTTATCTGAGCCAGGTGTGAATACTGCTGTTACAGGCACTTGCCAGCTATCCTCCTCTGCTGCTTCAGAGGGGCCAGCTGTGGTTTCTGCAGGCTCAGTCAGCTCACCCTCATCCATGCCCAATGACACAAAGAAACCTTCCAAATTATTTTAAAGGACTCATATGGCAGAAGATGTTCACAATGACATCTCAACAAACTGAAGCCACCCAGAGAACAAAGCCCCTACTTGTGGCAATCTGCTGCCAGCATTTCTCTTCTCATAGCAGTCGCCTTTACATCCTAGCATGATGTCTGAAGAATTACTATACAAACCATCAAGGCAGCCTCTCAGGACTGAAGGGGGCTTTTGATTCAACTGGACAATTGACAGGCTGATTGGAATCTTTTACACATAAGCAATAAATCCAGCAATAAATTCATCCAGCTAGCCAAGATGTGCAGCGTTCTAATCCCACCAGAATATCGCAAGATATTTTATCTGCATGTCCATTTTACTGTATCCTGTAGCTTCTAATTTAAAAAAGTGATATTTTAAAAAATTAATCAGAGAGTCACAGCTGACTTCGGTAAATGCTTTGTAGTGTTTGGGGGAGCAAGCCCTTGGAAGCAACAGGTGATTACTAAACTTCTCATTGCAAGATTTGGGAGCAACTAATTTTAAAGCCCTGCTTGTTCCTTAATTTCTCAGAGAATTGTTTTCCTGCCTGCCTCCCCTTTAGCGCAAGGACTAAAAGGAAGAAAGCCCTCCACCACTGCACAGCTCAAATGGCTGAGGTTCCCACAGTGCCCTTGTCTGCATGTGGGGGCTGCACCCACACGGCTTGTGGCTCACATCCTACCAGCAGCAACCAGCAGCCCTATCAGTCCTTCACATTTAAAAGGTGTGCTTTAATCTAAAACCACACACTGACAACTTAATATGCAAAGAGATTCAAAGGTATCAGAATTGAGACACAATGTGAAGAAATACTTATTTGCAAACAGGAGTTGGAAACCCCCATTATGCAAGCAATCTAGAGATCTCGTCCAGCTCCAGCTACCAAAAATTAAAATATTTCTTCCTCTGTAAACACTCTGCATAGGATGGCAGGGCCACCAGTTTTAAACAGGGCAACAGTTTGTTTGTTTGTTTATTGTTTCAATTTATATCCCGCCCTGCCCGTGAATGGGCTCAGGGCAGCTCACAATAATAAATACAAACAATCTAAATGAACACAATAAATAATACAATAAAACCAGTTTAAAATGTAAAGACATTAAAATATTTAAAGCGGGTAGTGCGATGCAATTAATTCCAGTCGCTAGCCGGGAAAAATAAGTGGGCCGATGTCGAGCCATGATGGTCTCCTGTAGCAGCTATAGTGTCGAACACACTCAGGAGTCTGGTACAACCTTTTTAATTGTTACCGGTTGCCAGACCCATTCAACCTACAATAGTTTATGGGCCCCAATAGTTAATGTTATTAATTACACTTGAATAGTATTTAGGATGCTCAGTTAATACTTTGAGCCTGACTTTAATCAAGCTTATTTCTTACTAAAGACTGACCAGATAAAAGCCTTTGAATGTGAAGTCCTGGGACCATTTATAGCCTGCATATCCAAAAGCAAATCTTGCAATGCCAGCCAAGTAAGCACAGTCATTTTGAAAGAAGATGTGCATGTCTAAACGTTAGCATTCATAGCAGATAAGACCTTCAATGGAAGGGTTTGGCAGGATACAAACTAAGCATTTCCGGAAACAGGAATATAATAATCAAAGGTGGCAAGATTCCTTAACAGCCTAGTTTTGTTTCTGGTAGCTAATTGCTGGGACTGGGAAATTTCTGGGTAGCTAATTGCTTGGGCACTGAACAATGCAAGAACCTAACAGGGCAATCCTTAACAAAGCTACACCCTTCTAAGCCTATCGATTTTAGTGGACTTTAAAAGGCGTAATTTTGCTTCAGACTGCACCGTAAATGCTTTACTGCTAGAAAATACCTTGTCACCCCTACTTCTGCATTTCCATCCAAAAATCACAGCAACAACCATAAAATGTCTGCTTTGCAATGTTAAACTCAGTAGCCACAATGGTAGAAGAAGAAACTATCCATGTCTAAAGAGCATAAAAGGGGGGGATTATCAGTCCCCTAGAACAGCATACATTGAACACATTTACATTTCTCCCCTGCACTTATGTACAAAGAAACAGGTTACAAGTCAGATTAGCTAGCCAACAAATTTTATGATGATCGAAGATCAATTTTATGTACCCAATTCTATCCACACACACCCTTACATTAATGATCACACTGTAACCATCTGTGGTTTGAAGCTTCCTGCCTCGCACGCTGCAAGTAGCACTCAAAATAGAGAAACACAACACAGTCCCAGCATTCCTGCCCTGGACTCAGCTTCCCATTAGAAGAAGGAATCCATCTCCCTGGTTATCTGTTACAGAAAACTATTATGCCCTGACAAACGAAGCGAGAGAGTCATTAGGTGCTTGCTGAACAATCGACTAATTTGTTAAAGACTATTTTAGGGTCTTTTTAAAAAAAACACACAGCTTTGACAAAAAGATTTCACAGCAAAGGCATCTGGTGGTTATATTTTACATCCACACTTGGAAAGAAGTCAGTCCTATTAAATAGCACTATTTCTGAGTAAATATGTTTATCACTGCAGAATTGTCGGTAAGTTCACTTCAACTACCTGAATTTTAACGCTGAAAATTGCAACAATTTAATTCATTATAGGGTAAAGGATTTTTTTTTAGATAAAATTCCCTAGCAGAGGATTCCTTCAAAACTTCTGTTTCAATATAACTGGGAAGTCCTCGTGCAGCAAATTGGAATGTTAAATTCTTGTAAATGAAGTGCTTCCCAGACCGAATTCCTTTTCATTGTATGTTTCTTATAAATGTAAGCACAGGCTGTTTTAGCTTCCTTTATTCTGACCATACCTGCACACATTCAACAAGACTAGGAATTCCCTCATGTACATTTTCAGATCAATTTCTTAATATATAAGCCATGAAAAACAGCATTAAATGTGAGCAATTAATCATGAACTGCTGTTGTTGATTTACAGTTAGAAATATTATGGAACTGTAGGACTAGAACCGTGCTTCCGATTTAAAGCCTATATATATATATAATGCAAGCTGTGGATTGTTTTCTGTTCCACCCTCTTCCAAGTATATCTACTAAAAATTTTTACCAAACTAAGTTAACTAAACAGCATCCCAAACTTTAGTTTGCATGCCACTGTAGCTATTAGATAAATCCACAGATGATGTAAATGGAAACACAGACTGATATGCTATGAGTAGCTAAAATGCAAACCATAGGGAGAAAACAATACTGTCTGAAAAATTAGCATAGAAACAGATACATATCAACAATTTAAACCAACTATTTCTTTTTTTTTCCCTTTTTAAAAACTGTATCGTGGAAAGCCTTTCTAATCATGAAGCAATTGTCTGAAAAATAACATTTGCCAAGTGCAAATATATAAGGCAAGCAGCTGGGGGGGAGGGGGGAGTAGCCAATGCTTAGCAGCTGTTATCATAACATATGTCAATGCTAGTAGATATTCCAAAGGATTTTTTCCCCCTTAAATACTTCACAGAACATTTTTGATGCCTGGCTAAATCAAATAAATTTTCCAATCTGAACTGGCTTTGCCAATGACAATTATTAAAAGTTGGAAGTGTTCATTTTTTAAAAAAAGACAGAAAATACAATCCGGAACCAGCTGTATGCATTTTGCTTGCCTTCAGTTTGGGTTTGATATTAGCCTACTACCTTTACCTTCTTTATTTTAAAAGTGTCTCAGACTCAATTATCTTTGTTCCTACTATGTACACAAACACAAAGAAAAATCAACCTAGTTACTAGCAGAACAATCTAGCACCACTTGTTACTTTTGTGCGTATGTTTCTCTTTCGTTTTAAAAGCCACCTTCCAATCATCCTGATGGCTTACCTTCCAACAGAAAGCTCATTCCTCCTCCTACTGAACAAAGTAATATTCTTACAAATATCATGCTAAAGAAAAGGACACCCACTAGAATATTTCACTTTGGTTATGTAGGGTACCGTGGACCCTGCATCTTGGCTTGTGAATACACAAGCACACCTTCCTAGTTCCCCCATCTAGTCACAGGTTCTTTCAATCCTGACTTCCTTTGTTAGAACAGATGCTCATAAAGGCATAATGATCTTTAGCCTAGCTGTGACACCTCTCTATTCTGCTCCATTTTTATTTGCAGTAGGTGACCAGCAAAAGTTTTAGGCAATCCATAGTCAAAAACAGGACAAATCACTCCGCTGGCAAATAAAACATGGAAGCCACCCACACCTTTGGCAGAATTTAACAGAACTGGGCATTTCATTTAAGGGGAAGGTTATTGCTTTTGCCTCAATAAAAGAAAAAGCAGCATCAAATCCTTATTCCAGCCCCAAGAAAATGGGATCTTGACACCCACCAGCTCAAGTGAGGCTTCTTTAACAAGCTCCTTTGCGTAGCTCTCTCAACTTTCTCCCTCCAACCATTTGATAACACCAAAGGGAAACACAGGGAACTGGTGCTAATTATAATAGCCAGGCAGTTAATTTGGCAAAGTCCTAATGAATTCTTCTAGCCACACCGGCTGAACCAAGGCAGGAAATTGTACATTCTCTCACAGAGACACTGGTGAATAACACCATCTCTTCTTTTTCTGCATAAAATGTGTGACAGTGAATCATTCACATGAAGATGTTTCCTGATAGCGGTGCACAGTTTTACAGAACAGGGCACTCTAAAGCAAACCAAGATTATTCATCGAATTTGTTGCTTTAACTGCCTCTCGCCGCTCCTGCCCAAGCCTAAAAACAGTAAGCGATTTATTTTTCTCCTTTCTGCCTTCCTTCCATGAGGTGAAGCCTGTCCCGCTTTGGGCAAGCTTCCTGCTAATAAGGGTCTGCCGCTTTCCAAACGCTTGCCGGCACTGATGCAGAAGAGGCCAGCAAAGCGACCTTCTCCAGTGCTTTAAAAGAGCCTCACCTAACCACACTGTGATTCTTTTGCTGTTTTCCTTAAGACTCAAATGTAACATTCTGCTGTTTTTTAAGCACAGTAAAAAACAACAACAACCCAACAGCTCTGGGGGGTTTTCTGCACATGCGTGGATGCCCCGAAAACCACACACGCACATAAAACAAGCCCTGGGAACTGTCAAAACGTCCATGCTGTATACTGAACTGCATCCAGGTTGCAACCAGCAGCTCAATCCTGCCAGCCAACATTTGCAGCCGTGACTCTGGGGGAGCCTGTCTCAAGAATCTTTCCTGGCAAACACGCAAGTGTTTGGTGTGTGTGTGTGTGTGTGTGTCCCCCCCCTTAAAAAATCCTCTAAAAAAATAAAAACGCAGTTGGTCAAAAATAGCCTTCCAAGTCACTCCCGGAGGATGCCGCTGCAAACTTTCCTCTTCGTGCGGCCGAAGCTGCCAGGGAGGGTCTATTTCGAGATGCTTCGGCCAGCAGGCATCGCCCCGGCTTCCCAGTCGCGGGGGGATCGGGTTGCACCACGCCGGGCAGCCAGAGGCTCTTCGGGAAAACCAACTAAGAGAGAACCAGCCACCACCACCCCCCCACCCCCCCTATTCTTTGTTGCTCCGGAGATGCTGCTGCCTCCTGCTTGTTCCGGCGGCCGGCGCTCGTCCGCCTCCCGCCAGCCAGCCCGCCAGCCAGCCCTCCTGCTCCTCCTCTCCTCTCCTCTCCTCTCCGCTCCCCCGCCCGCCCCGGCCCAAGCCCGGCCGCCCAGGTGGGACCTACGTGTTGGGCGACGGGAAGGGTCCTTCGGCGGACAGGTTGATCACCAGGGACTGGAAAAGTGTGAGGCTCAAGAAGAGCAGCCAGCCAGCAGCCATCTTCCCGCGCCGAGAGAGCGATGCCCTCGCTTGGCCCGGAGGAAACCCGCCGCCGCCACCCAGGCACGGCGCCACGAAGTTGGGGCGCGCAAGCCCAGCCCAGCCGAGCTCTACAGGCCGGCCAACCCCGCCCGGAAGGGGCGCAGCGGAGGAGCCTCTCTGCCGGGCGAAGCCACAGGCGGCGGTGCGGGTGCGGCTGCTCCGCCCGCTGCTCCGGCTTCCTCTACTCCGCCGCCATCAGGGCTACTTTTTTAAAGGAGCTCCGCGGCGGGGGGGGGGGGGGGTGCGCGGCGCGCGCGCGCGGCTTTCCTTTTCTGATTGAGTCCCCTGATTGCGGGCGGGGGGGGGGAGGGAGGAGAAGAGGGGTGGAGGGCGGGAGGACCGGCTTGCCTCCTGGCGCTCCCCGCGATTGGCAGGAAGAAGATGGGGGCGGCGGCGGCGGCGGCGGCACGACTCCGAGGCGCACACATCAAGCCGGCGGAAGCAGCCGGACGGGAGGCGCCCCCGAGCCCCTCTGGCTTAGCCGCTGGGGTGAGTCCCGCTCCAGACAGGCGCGCACGCGGTCGGGGTCCGGGATTCACAGGAACTTCTCGCTTCTGCCCCCGCCCCCGCCCGCTGTCTTTCCGCCGCAGGGCTCGGGCCCCCGTCTGCCTGGGCTCGGCTGCCAGGGAAGGGGCGGGGGAGGCCTGGGGCAAGTCCGGTGGCGACGGCGGGGACTCCCGCACCGGAGAATGGGGGCGCGCCTGCTTCGCCGCCCTCAGACGTCGGCCCCGCCCGCCCCGCCGCCGCGGTGGTTGCCTCGGCACGGCCTCGTCCAGAACTGTCTCCCGTGGGAAGGCGAGAGATGCGCGGCCGTCTCTGCTGGAAGGAAGCCTCGTCGGGCTCCGACTGCCGCCGCCGCCGCCGCCGCCGGGCTTGGAAAGCATCGACCCGCGGCGGCGGCGGGGCTGGTTTCCCCTCTCCCCAGTTCCTCGGGGGTCCCCTCCCCAAGCAGAGGCCGGCTTCCGATTCGCGCTTGTCTGGGAGAAAGCCCCGCTGGTTCCTCGGACGGAGGCCGTGTGCGGAGGCAGGCTGAGCCCCCTCCCCCCGGGGACTGGCTTGCCAGCCTGAAAGGAGCGCGGCAACTGCTATACCCAGTACTCCCTACTACCTCCTTGCATGGGCAAAGATGGGTCACCCTCCTCCCCCAGGCACCCAGAGCCATGCAAGCCGCCAGTGAGGCCTGCAACACTGAGCAGGAGGGTTCCGAAGTCCACCCTGGCCACTTGGGGGGGGGGGGGATCGGGTTGCCAGATCCAGTCCTGGAGGCTTTGGAGGTGGACCCTGAGGAAGACAGGGACCTCAGTGAGGTAGAATGCCATAGAGTTCACCCTCCAAAGCATCCATTTTCTCCAGGGGAACTGATCTCTGTAGTCTGGAGCAATGCTCCCTCCAAGCTGTGGAGTCTTGTGAGCAAAAATTCTATTTTGTGAGCGACTGGAATTAAAGTGGTGAGTGAGCCATTAGACTGCTGCAGAAATTAGTTTGCTCTGGAGCCATCTTTCCTGAGCGAAGACAAAAATGTGTGAGCCAGAGGCTAAAAAACTGTGAGCTAGCTCACACTAACTCAGCTTAGAGGGAACACTGGTCTGGAGATGAACTGTAATTCTGGGGGATCCCCAGGTCCTGCATAGAGGCTGGCATCCCTACTGATCAACAGAAAGTTCTGTTCCTCCACAGGGGGCTTTTCCCATATACCTGTTGCATGCGATCTAGCAAGGACGGTGGCTCTGCCCTGGGGAACTCAGTAGCAGAGGTGAACAATCACTCCGTTGGAAATAGGATGCAAGGATGGGGTGGAACAGGCCAAAAGAAGTCAGGCAGAAGTCTGGCTATCTCGGGGCACTTTTTGCAGGTGTGTCTCTATAACAGGTGACTTTCCCCCGGCCAGGTTATTCCTGAAAGCCTGTGTCAGGTCTTTAAATTTGTGCATTATAATAAACGAAAGAGCTCCTTTAACTCTGGGATCCTTTGATGTATGGGGGGAGGGAGCAGGAAGAGGACGGGGTTATTAGGAGAACCCCGGACAAAAATGCTTTTATTTGTTCTTGTTACTGGGTATTACTCTCTGAAGCAAAAAAAAAAAAAGTTTGTTTTCAACCCCATTTTTCCCTCCAAGATCAAGGTCCCAAACATTTTGTACTCAGCATCCATTTTATCCTCACAACCAGGGGTCCGTTGGAGCAGGACCGCACAGGAGCGCAGCTCCGGGAGTGAGGAGCCCAGGGGGCGGGCACATGACCAAGCCCCGCCCCCTCCTCGGCTTCCCCGAGCAGTGCAGAGGCGCAGCGCCCCGGGGAAAGCCCTGCTAGGGTCTTTATTGATTTTAATGTTTTGTTTTAATATTGATAATTTTATCATTGTTCCTTTTATGACTGTGTGCTGCTTTTCCAGAGACTTGCTCAAGGTGGCATATACATTTTCTAAGTATACCATTTTTTATCTGGGCACATGGCACATAAGTACTGGAGAAATTTCACCAACCCTTCAGCAGCTTCCACCCCATCAGTTTGGTGTAGTGGTCAGGAGTTGGACTCTAATCTGGGAGAACCGGGTTTGATTCCCCCCACTCCTCCACATGCAGCTGCTGGTGGGACCTTGGGCCAGTCACAAGTTCTCTCAGAGCTCTTCTCTCATGAGCAGTTCTCAAAAGACCTCTCTCAGCCCCACCTACCTCACAGGGTGTTTTGTTGTGGGGAGGGGAAGGGGAAGGGATGTGTGGTGCACGTGTCCTGGGTATCTCAAGTCTACTTGAAACCTGGTGGTTTCAAGGGAGCAGGAAGAGAATGAGGGTGTGTTCTTGACGCTTATTTTTATTGCACCAAGTATTGGATGGGGAAGGGAATGGAGGAAGAGCAGGTCAGTTTCACTCACCTGTGGAGTGGAGCCTGAGGGGTGGGTGTTGCCTTCTGACACACTTTCGGTATGTTAGGGGGTGTGGCATATGCAAATGAGTTATGCTAATGAGCTCCTGCACCTCTTTTTCTTCGAAATGACCCCTGCTCACAACTACCCTACAAAGAAGGCTGAGCGTGTGTGGCTGGCCCCAATCACCCAGCACGCCTTGCAACAGAGTGGGACACTGAACCTGGGTCTCCCAGACGCTAGTCTGACACTCTGACACTACACTACAGTGGTTCCCTCCCAATGGCTGCAGTTACTGTTCCCAGCTGGACTCCTAAAAGGTGGGCCTTGCGTTAGAAGAGATGCATCCCTAGAGATGGAGGATTCAAATCAATTCTCCTGTTTTCGTCCATTGCTGTTTTCCACTCGGTGTGCCAGGAAAGTTGTGATGCTACCGTTTGTGAGCCTGCTGCTCTTCCATGCATCCTTCCTGAGGGAGGGGGCTCCCTTGCAGAACATTTGTCTGACACCAAGATAGGCCTGCTGTGTGCAGTACCGTCAGCATCAATAACCAACGCAGGACTCCATCCTTTCTCCTGAGGCTCAAGTTGGTTCCTTATTCCCAGTTCCTTTTTCATTCCTTATTCGTGACTTATTCATGAATTCACCTGGAAACACTGAGGAGAGTTTGAAAGTTCTGAATCCCAGAGCCCCAGTTTCCCTGAAACAGCTGAAGTCCCCAGATAGTTGGCACCCAGCTAACAGCAGAATGGGCCCTTTGCCAGGAGAATAACCAGGGCCGGACAGGGAAGTAAGGAGGGAACTTAGCCCAGTGATTAGGAGGCCAGCACAGAAAACCTATAGGCTGCCCAGGAGAAAGGAACGAGGCTGAAGCTGGCTCCTTATTCCCAGTTCCTTAGTCATTCCTTATTTATGACTCATTCATGAATTCATCCAAGAACACTGAGGAGAGTTTGAAAGCTCTGAACCCCAAAATAAGGTCTGGACCACCACAGGTTCACAGGACCCTCCCCTTTAAGAGGATGTATCCTGTTTCCTGGTCCAAAGCACAGTTCTTGTGCCAGGTGCTCCAAAGTGGGGTGCCCCTAGGACAGTCACACAGGCAGACACTTGGGCCACGATGCACTCTTTGGACCACCCCAAATGATACATCCCCACACTCCTGGGTCCGAAACATGGTTCCTGTTCCAGCTGCTCCAAACTGTGGTGTCCCCAGGACAATCACACAGGCAGACACTGGGGCCAAGCTGTGCCCCAAAACAATCTTTGGACCGCCCCAAATGACATATCCCCATGCTCTGGAGACTGTCCCCTGCAAGAAGACATACAGTGGTGCCCAGTCCAAACACTGGTTCCAGCGCCACAAGCTTCCATTTGGAGCGCCTCCCAGAAG
Source organism: Lepidodactylus listeri (assembly GCA_029233225.1). Classification (NCBI taxonomy): domain Eukaryota; kingdom Metazoa; phylum Chordata; class Lepidosauria; order Squamata; family Gekkonidae; genus Lepidodactylus; species Lepidodactylus listeri. The sequence goes on from JARCFY010000008.1 coordinate 104,531,497, forward strand.
TCTGTATTTCAAAGAAGATTTGAATAAGGAAGTGCCCTCTGCGCCCAAGATAAGGTTTGGACCGCCGGACTTCATACACCCCCATGTTCAGTGGACTCTCCCCCTCAAAGGGGCATATGCTGCATGTCCTGATCCAAAGCACAGTTGTTGTGCCAGCTGCTGCAAAGACATACAATGGTGCCAGTCCAAACTCTGGTTCTGGCACCATGAGCTTCTGTTTGGGTCACCAGCAAGACACCACCTTCCTGCCTGTTCAGAATCAGCCTGTTTGCCATAGGGAGCGACTTGTGTGCATTAGAGAAAACAATACTTTCCTCTCTTTTTGTCAGAAGTGTCAGTTCTTTCTCTGTCAGAAGAAGACATTTCTTTCCGCGGAGCAGAATCTAGTTCTGAGTCTTTCTATTCTTCTACAGGAAGTACCAGAGGTCTAGGATATTGTCTCTTCTACTTGTTAATGCTCTCTGTTAACTATTTTTCTGTTTCTCTAAGCACTGCCTCTCAGATACGAAACTGCCACCTTCTGCCAATTCGGTCATTTTATTTTTAAAAAATTCTTCCCACCCAGGGCTGGCTCTATCACTAGGCCAACTAGGTGGCCGCCTAGGGGTGCAGTTGGCAAATGGGGCGGTGGAGAAGGGACAGCCAGCGGGTGAGGAGGGCACATTGCAGAGGGCGAGAAGGCGGCAAGCCTAGCGGCACATCAAACAGAAGGGAGCGGCGCCTTCTGGGAAGGGAGTCCCCGCCCCCAGGCCCCCTCTAACCTTAGCCTGTCTCCCCAACTTCCTACAAGCATGTGAGTTTTCTCCGGTTCACAGTGGCTGTTGGGAACCAGCTTTGCCCGATGCGGGGGGCGAAAGATGGGCAGGCAGATGCCCCAGATCCCCCCCTCTGACCCATAAACTGGAGTGCCACAGGGGGAGTTAAGGTTACAAGCCTCCAGGTAGGACCTGGGGATCTCTTGCTTTTACAGCTGATCCCCAGCTGACAGAGATTAGCTCCCCTGGAGAAAATGGCTGCTTTGAAGGGTTGACTCTATGGCATTGTACCAAGCTGAGGCCCCTCCCCTTCCCAAGCCCTGCCTTCTCCCAGCTCCACCCCCAAAGTCTCCAGGTATTTTCCATCCTAGACCTGGCAACCCTAGGGGGAGTGGAAGGAAGCAAGAGGGAGGGAGGGCAAGAGAGGGGTCACATCAGTGGGGTGCTTTAGGTCTTCCATTCAAACCACTCCTCCCCCTCCTCATTCTTATCAGGAAAGACGTTTTGGCTGATCAGGAAAGAGCGGGAAAGGTGCAGAGCACGCACAATCCCTCCCCTCCTCCACCTATCCCATGCCACCCTGCTGCCGCTCATCCCGCCACTGCTCATTCTGCACCCGCCAGCCACTGCGCTTCTCACCTCTCACCCCAGTGGCAGTCTGCGGCTGGAGGGGAAAGCCAGCGTGCCCCCGGGAAGGAGTGTGCCCCCGGGCCTTTCTGCGCCCCAGACTGCCTCCATGCTGGCTTGCGCGCAGCCCCATGATGGGATGCCCTGCCAGATCGGGGCCCCAGTCCCCACTGCACGCCCCCTCCTCGGCCTGCCGGCCTCTTGAAAAGCACAAAGGCACCCCAACCGGCTGGCTGGCTGGCTCCAAGGGCAAAGAATGGCCGAGCAAGCGGGCTCCCTGGGGTGCGGCACCCTGTCTCTTGCCGGGCTGGCCTTCCCTTGTTTCCCCCTCCCAAGCTGTGTCTCCCAGGAAAAGATGGGGCTCAACCCAACCACCCCCACTGAGGCTGTGGTCATCTGCAGTTCTGTTTCAGTTTGCTTAGGGGTTGGCTACAAAGCAGAGGAGGGCCCTTGCATGAGGGGAAAACACTGCTTTGGGGCACAAGGGATCCAAGCCCTCATTCTCCCCCCCCCAGCCCCCCAGCCTGCACTAGCCTGGAAGCAGCAGCCATGTGGCTGCTGTGAGGGGGGGGGGTTCACCAGAGTTCAGTCTTTATTTGTTTTTATTAATTTCATTCCCCCCCTGTCAGAATCTAAGGATTCTAACAAAGATTTCTGATATGCTTATGCTTGTATGCCTTGTATAATCCCTTCCTATGTAACCTGCCTTAGCAACCTCTCTGTAACCCAAGCACCATGTATTAGGCTCTCTTTTATTGCCCTGGATTTATGACTGTAGCTAGGTCTGGTCAATGTAACCATTTGGTCCGGGAGAGTGGCGACTTCGGCACATGAGAACAATCGCCCTCTCATCCCTGCGCCTCCGCATTCCTTTCCTCCCTGCCAGAGGAGACACCGACCAATTCTTATCGGCGTGTGAAGGCCTTGGTAAAGTTGTTTGTTATGCAAGATGGATACATCTGAGGAGTCTGGTTTAAGAAGGGAAATTTACAGCTTCACACTTCACCTTTTTTCTGTGGGAAGCAAACGGTCAAAGGACCTTTAGCCCGCTGTTTTTCTCTCCTTGTGATTGGTTACCTATGGGCAATTCAAATTGTACTGGAGGGTATATTAATCCTGCTTCTATTGTATACTTTATCTCTAACAATGATCCAAGAACCTGTAGTAATGTAGTAATAGGAAATAAAGAACTCTGTTTCATCAACAAAGGTCTGATCCTTGACTACTTAGCGCAGAAGCCTCACCCCCCCCCCCCGGCCTTTCTTCCCAATGGAGATGCAAAGTGGCTTACTGCAGCCTTCTCTCCTCCATTTTATCCTCACAACGACCCTGTATAGGTGAAGAAGTGTGCTCACGCTGAGTCTCTGTTCTAGGGCTGCCAAGTCAGCCCGGGGGGCGGGGGATCCCCCGCTACAGGGGTTCCTGATCCACCGGCCAGCATTCGGCCGGCAGGGGAAACCCCACCCCCGAGGTCGTCCAGCCTGGACGACCTCCCTCACGTAATGACGTCACCCAGAAGTGACGCCATCACGTTGGGGGCGTTGCCAGGGCGACACTCTGGCAATCGCCCCAAAACTCTATGACACCATAGAGTTTTGGGACGATTGCCAGAGCGTCGCCCTGGCAACGCCCCCAACATGCTGACGTCACTTCCGGTGACGCCGCGCACGCCGGGGAAGCTCCCGGCCAGCAGGGTTTCCCCCCACCACCACCGGTAAGTTTAATACACTTGGCAACCCTACTCTGTTCTCACATGCACACAGGGTTGAGCCTGGTTTGTCTTGGGGGTGCTGCCTGCTGGAGATCTCCAGACCCCACCTGGAGGTTGGCACCCCTTTATGTTTGAAAATTGGTGGGCGCACGGGGGGGTCGCCAGAAGGTATCCTCGCCTAGTGTACAAAAAAACCTGGGGCCGGCCCTGTTCCTACCCTACTACCAAAATGGCATTCTAGGTAAAACATAGTCATAAACCAATACGAATGCCACATCGTAATTCAAAAACACACACAGTGATAAAAAGCAGAAACACTAAGACACAAAGTTTACAGCATCAAAATCTTCTTTCTGTAGACCCTCCTCCCAGAGCAGCCTGGAGCACATTGACGAGCCTCTTCATCAGCTGACATCCTTCCTGGTTTATATGGAGGAGGACATAGGGTCATTTGACCCCTTGCAAGAGTTCTGGCCCTCATGAGATGGTGGACATTCCCTCTTCCAAAGGACCCCTACCACAGCTGGAGAGTTGCCAAGGCTTTATAAGGCTCCTCCTCTGCAGTGGTCACTTGAACTGGAGGTGACCTTTGGATCAAGGCCCCCACCTGTCAGGAGTGGATAAGTCCTCACTCCCTGATACCAGCTATTGCGCTACAACAGTGAAACCCAGTTATTAGTAAGCCAGATCCACTCTCTGTAGGAACAGCCATACCTGGTAAATCAGCCAAAGTTGCCCTCCCTCTGGTCACCTCTACCACTTGCTTCTCAAGCAGAAGAACTGGATCAACTAATGTCTCTACATGTTAGGCCAGGGGTGGGCAAATTGCGGCCCGGGGGCCACATGCAGCCCGCCACAGAGTTTTTTGCGGCCCGCCAAGAAGATTTCAGGACTTCAAGAAAATTGAGCTTAAATTCAATTTGCTCTCTTATCCCATCACTGCTGATATTGATACGGCACCTGAGGAGCTGCAGCTTGAACTTATTGACATGCAGTCAGATCACACTATGAAAAAAATGTTTAATGCTGTGACATTAGTTGACTTTTACAAATCTTTTGTCTGCTGAAAAAATTCCATGTATGAAGAAATTCGCTGGGAAAATGTTCTCTATATTTGGGTCTACATATATTTGTGAGCAAAGTTTTTCTTGCATGAAGATCAACAAGAGTAAATATAGATGCTCTTTGACAGATATTAACTTGCAGGATGTGATGAGAATCTCAACAAGCAATCTCACTCCTGATTTCAAAAAAGTTGTAGAAAAGTGTGATAGGGTACATTTGTCTCATTAAACTGATTCTAAAATTAAATGTGCTTGCAGCTATAGATGATATGAAATTAGCACAATAAATAAATTGAATAAAACTACCACTATTTTATTTTATTTATATTCATTGATTTTTATGGTACAATTTATACCTTTTCTGAAATGCAAAGTTAACTAATGAAGAAGAAAGAAGAAGAAGAGATTGGATTTATACCCCGCCCTCCACTCCCCAAGGGAGTCTCAGAGCGGCTTACAAACTCCTTTCCCTTCCCCTCCCCACAACAGAGACCCTGTGAGGTAGGTGGGGCTGAGAGAGCTTTTTCCAGAACTGTCCTTGAGGGAACAGCTGGTACAGAGCTGTGGCTTGCCCAAGGTCATCCAGCCAGGTGCAAGTGGAGGAGTGGGGAATCAAACCCGGTTCTCCCAGATTAGAGTCCGCGCACTTAACCACTACACCAAACTGGCTCTCCGGTTTGCAATCATTTTAAAAGGTGAGGCCCTCCGCTAACCTCCGCTCCTACAAAGCAGCCCCTGAGCCAAAACAATTGCCCACCCCTGTGTTAGGCCATAAACCTGATCCTTCAGGAGCAGTGAAACCCATTCCAGAATAGGTTATATACATCCTCCCAGTTGGGCTGTACTTCCAGCAAGTAGAATGTCCATATTATTTACGTCGATTAAGTTTGTTTGTTTTTCCATCCTATTACCACGTCCATACACCTGTTAAGGGTTTCCTCCATTACATGGACATGAGAGACAAAGCTAGAACATTATCTGCAAAATTATGCCACTGTGCTCAAAATCCCTGGATGTTCTCTCCAAATGGCTTCATGTAAATGTCAAATAGCATTTGAGAGTATGGGACCCTATTAGTCAAAGGGTAGAGCAGTAGTATCCTAGCATCATTTTCTGGGATCTGTCAGGAACAATTAAGAGCCAAAACAGTACTCTCCAAACACCAGAAAGCCCAGAAGGGTACTATAGAGGTTGGTACCCAAAGCTTCTGAGAGGTCTAGGAAAATCACACTTGTCAGCTGCCAGTAATTCCATACGGCAAGGAAGGCCTTGTCTGCCCTATAGGTAAAAAACTGGCCTTAAAGAAAAGATCAAAATAATCTATTACATTGACTAACTCCTGGACCTAGGTTGCCACCACTTTCTCAAGCAACAAACCAGGAAAGGAAAATTTGATTCAGAATAGGATTTATTAGTATCTGCAATTCCAATGTCCCCCCCCCCCCCCCGTTAAGGCTCTTATTACAGCTTGTTTTAAGACCATAAGAATGGAACCCCCTTGCCATCAATTATCCTTCTCACCCACTGGATCAGCCCTAGTGTCATAGGTTTCATTAGGCATAAGGGGCAAGGATCAAAAATAAGCCCTTACTTCTCCCAACAGTTCAGCTCATGTCCTCAGATTGTACAAACTGAAAAGCAACCATAGAAATGCGACCAGCAGAAGCTTTCAGATATTTATCGCAATTGCAATTAAGTGGTTCAGATCAGATGCGATTGATTTTATCTGTGAAATTTTATTACAAGTAGCTCACAGCAAACTGAACTACTTGAGGCCCAGTGAGTGAACTACTTGTAATTCACCTTGAGTCCCAGTGAGAAAGGTGGATTGTAAATGATATTAATGTAAAATAAATAAATAGCCGCCTGGGTGCAGTGCTGGTAACAAACTAGGATTTTTTTTGCTGTCGTCACCTGGGTATAGAAGGCTCAAAAATTAGCTTTATCCCAAAACTCCGATATGACTCTTTACTACTGAGAGTGGTCTCTTTGAGAGAGCCAGTCTGGTGTAGTGGTTAAGTGCGTGGGCTCTAATCTGGGAGAACCGGGTTTGATTCCCCACTCCTCCACTTGCACCTGGCTGGATGACTTTGGGCAAGCCATAGCTCTGTACCAGCTGTTCCCTCAAGGACAGCTTGGGAAAGAGTTCTCTCAGCCCCACCCACCTCACAGGGTCTCTGTTGTGGGGAGGGGAAGGGAAAAGGAGTTTGTAAGCCGCTCTGAGACTCTTAAGTGAGTGAAGGGCGGGATATAAATCCAATCTCTTCTTCTTCTTTGTGACAAAGGCTGAAGCCAGACAGTCCAGTAACAATACTGACTGTTTCTAGAACACTAGGGTGTTGAAAGCTCTTCATATGGATTATTTTTGGAATCTTTTCACAGCCCCATAACACAGGTCCGGATTATGACTGAAATAGGAGGTAAATAATGCAGACTAACCTTTCAGGACTGCTGGGAAAATGCTGGGGATGTGAAGTTCCTTGAATGTTCTGGTAAATGCAGTGTCTGAGGCAATATCCTTATGGTGAATTAGCAAATTACCAATTCGGGAAATTTGAACTGGGTACTTAAAAACTTCATAGTCTTTTTGCCATTACACTACGCATGTTCTGGGGCAGACCTGCCTTTTAATTTACCAGGAAAGTTCCTGGCTCACCTTGCTGCAGGGCTGTTTCAATGTCCCAAACCACCCCAATTTACAAGGCATCTTATATTCTGTTTGTTAGAACCATAACCTATCAGATAATGGCTGGACTCTAGCTTCGTTCTCACATCTCTTTGATAACCCTTGCATTTAATGCTAATTTGCTGTTACCAGCCACCTGATTCAATTTCAGCCCAACATGGATCTCGACTGTGACTGGCCCATCCTAGTGGCTGCCCCCCCCCTTTTCCCTGTAAGTGGGGCCTGAGGAGATTTCATTTCATGGTGTCTGATGAAGGGTGCTTGCACACGAAAGCTCATACTTTGAATAAAACTTTGTTGGTCTTCAAGGTGCCACTGGACTCATACTTTGTTCTATCAGATAACTAGGGTTGCCATTCCCCCAGTGCGGCCAGGGGATTCCCCCAATTTCGGAGGGCCCAATCTGCCATGGCCAGCTGGCCAGCAGGGGAAGCCTCGCCCCTGAGAAGCCCCCTCCTTGTGCTGCTGGCATGATGACATCATCTGGGAGTGATGTTATCGTATTTCCAATGTCAGGGGTGATGGTCTAGGTTTTGGGCAAACTCTATAGTTTTGAGGCCCCAAAATACCTAGAGTTTTGCCGAAAACCTAGAGCGTTGCCCCAGCATCAGAAACATGATGACGTCACTCCCCAGGAATGACTGCCTGCATCTCCAGTTAAGGGCTTTCTTGTAGTAAGGCAGTAAAACCCTTCAGACCTCGAAGAACCGCTGAACAGACCACAGTTACCAAACTGGACTAGATGACTTTTTACCCCATCTTAATATACATTCTGCTATAGCCAGATTTACTGCATTCAGGTATACACGCTGGATAATTTCAACCAATTCAAAGAGGTCAGTTCATAATTCTGTTTTTAAAATCTACTTTTGACAGAGAATGGTCAGTCAAAGACTAGTTTACAATTTGATTATTTTTCTAATTAGATATAGATATACACTCCCAGCAAGCCTAGTGGGACAGCGGAAGATGAGAAGATGAAGTCCTGCCCCTCCCCCAGCTTGTTGTGAGTGGCCATACTGCAGGCACCCCAAAGGCCTCCTCTTTCTCCAAATGGGATCTCATCCATCTTTCAGAGAAAGTTGCAGTTCAGCTGGAGAACATACAATTTCAGTATTGTGCAGTGCCAGCAATCAAATCACCACTTTGTTCAGGCAAAACACCTGTCCGGTCTTCAGCATATGCTTTTTAAAACTTTAAATATTGCTTTTGAAATTTGATTGAGTCGTGGGTTATGTGCCATCAAGATGCTTCCAATTTATGATGACCCTATGAATTAAAGATCTCTAAAATGTCCTGTCATTAACAGTCTTGCTCACTGAAAGCTGTGGCTTCCTTGATGAGTCAATCTGTCTCATGTTGGGTCTTCCTCTTTTGTCTGTTGTCTGCAGCTTTTCCTAGCATTATTGTCCTTTCCAGAGAAGCTTGTCTTCTCATGATGTGACCAAAGTATGATATCCTCAGTTTAGTCATTTTAGCTTGTAAGCAGAATTTAGGCTTGATTGGATCTAGAACCCACATATTTGTCTTTTTGGTGGACCATAATCATTCTCTTTCAACAATACATTTTAAATGAGTCAGTTTTCCTCCTGGCAGCCTTCTTCACTGTCCAACTTTCACATCTATATATAGTAAAGGGAAATACCATAGTATGAATGATCTTGATCTTGAAATCCAGCAACACTCCCTTACACTTCAAAATCTTTTCTAGCTCCTTCATGGCTGCCCTTGACAGTCTCAATCCCTTTATTTCTTGATTGTATTCTTCCTTTTTGTAGATGATTAAGCCAATGAATAGAAAATATTTAACAATTTCAATTTCTTCATTGTCAGCCTTAAAGTTGTGTAATTCCTCAGCAGTCATTACTAGGGATGGGCACGAACCAGGAAAATGGAGGTTCATTCCAGTTCATGGTTCGTGAGGTCCCATGAACAATGAACCAGAACGAACCGCCCCCAATTCATGAACTAGTTCAGTTCATGGATCTTCCCTTTCTCCTTTCTGCTGGTGGTGGCTCCCCAAGGCCAGCAGAATAGAAGAGGGGGGGAGAGATCGTGCAAAAGCCATTTAAAGGGTGAACTCACCGCTTGGACTTCACTCAGCCATGGCGCCCGCTTGCAAAAGCAATTTAAAGGGAACATTCTCTTTAAATGGCTTTTGCAAGCCATTTCAGCAATCCCTTTCAGAAGAAGAAGAAGAGAAGAAGAGACTGGATTTATACCCCGCCCTCCACTCCCCAAGGGAGTCTCAGAGCGGCTTACAAATTCCTTTCCCCCTCTCCTCCCCACAACAGACACCCTGTGAGGTAGGTGGGGCTGAGAGAGCTCTTTCCCAAGATGTCCTTGAGGGAACAGCTGGTACAGAGCTATGGCTTGCCCAAGGTCATCCAGCCAGGTGCAAGTGGAGGAGTGGGGAATCAAACCCGGTTCTCCCAGATTAGAGTCCACGCACTTAACCACTACACCAAACCGCCACCCCCACTTCCAAGCAGGGAGGAGCAAGAGAGATCACTTAAATGGCTTTCCTTTCAGCATTTCAGCAATTCCTCTCACTCCCCTCCACTTGGAAGCGGGGGCTGGGGCAGCAGAAGGGACCACTGAAATAGCTTCCAACAGGGAAGGCATTTAAAAGCTTTCTCAGTTCACCCACTGAGTCATACTGTCTTTAAATGGTTTCCACAAGCTGCGCTTGCATTTCAGCCCTGGTATACCTTGGAGGTTGCCCTTCCAAATACTAACCAAGGCTGACCCTGCTTTGCTTCTGAGATCTGACAGGACCAGGCTATCCAGCCTGGGCTATCCAGATCAGGGATGGTTTTCCAGGTAAGATAACATAACTGTAACTAGAATCTGGTTACCATGGTTTTACGATTCAGCCCTCCATATTATAGGACAACAAAGAGGATAGTCCCCAGTTCATTTTTTTTTTCATGCTCTCGTTAAATAGGAGCACTTTTGCTGATCATGTAGCTTTCACTCTTATCCTTAGTAATTAAAGGCCGTGAAGAAGATCATAGTACAAGGCATTCCTGCGGAAACACCTGCTGCTCAAAGCTTCCCAGCCTCTCATGACAAAGGCACTTTTGAAATTGCTTATAATTCCTCACTATTTAAAGGTTTCCTTCAAAAGGCAAATCTCAGAAGATACGAGAAACGTATTTATCCTCGGTCACTTCTTCTCAGATCGCTCCCCGCTTCAGCGTTGTACAGTTTCTACTTTTTAATTGAAACAAACATCCACATTTCTTCATTTTGATGCGCTCACAAATAATGTTCACTCTGATTCATTTAATAGTGGTTCCGTCTCTGTTTTCTCTAAAACTTGCATGTCTTTACTCATTTTGGGGACGCTGTGGCCATTTTATTTGTGCACAGCTTGGACCATGTCAGGCGCCATCAGCACTGTCATGGAGTCCAGGGCTGTAGTGCCCTTCAGTGTTTCCTTTTTGTGGGTCTCACCCCAGGAATAGCATCAGAATAGGGTGAGGCGACTTCCTCCTCTGGCCTGTTCCCAGTTGCAGCCTGTTGCCTGAGCCTGCCAGGCCCTGACGTTGCTGGGGCCTTCCCAGGCCTGGCCTGGCCCATGTTCCCTTCCCTACAGCCTCTGGTTCGGCTGCCTATCTCTGCAGTGCCTGGGTGAGGCTGTCCCCTGACAGTGTCTCTTCTGGAGCAGGTGAGTGTGGGGGGTGGGGCATTGACGTAGCATTGGCATTGACGTAGCCGAGGTTACTTTTGGCTCAAAGCATCATGGCACACATTCTACATCGAGGTCGTTCTTGCCTGCCCAGTATCGAACTATGAGCCTGAAGGGAGAGAGTGACCGGTACCGCCTCAGTACTCGATTGTTCTGATCTTTCGTCATGACAACCACTGAGTGAGGTGAGGTCCATCACTAAGGGGTTATTGGCAAGAAATTATAGGAGGTCCCCAACAGTCCATATAATGGCCAAGGCCTCCCATTCCACTGAGGCATGGTGTTTCTCCAGGGGTTGTAGCTTGCAGCTCAAGAATACTATCAGAAATTCCTGGGCATCCTATTTCTAGGAGGAGACTGTTCCAAATTCTGTCTGGAGAATGACTGGTCAGTTGAAGTTGGGATTATGGAGAGCTATGGTCTGGGAGAGGGCCGATCAGAAAGAGTGGAAGGCTGCTTGCTTCTCTGGTGTCCACTGAACCTTGTTTGGTTGGTCTTTCCACATGCAGTGCAAGAGGAGGGCTGTTTGGGTGGCAAAGTGGTGGATGGATTGTCTGTAATATTCCAACAGCCTCAGGAACCTCTGTACCTGTTGCTTAGTTTGGGGGCAAGGGGTAACTCTCCAGTGAGGCAACCTTTTCTGGGAGGGTCTGCACCTGACCATCTCCCATAACAAAGCCCAAATGCCACAGGTCCCAGAACCCTACACAGCTCTTGGCCGAGTTGGCCTCAAGCCCTGCCTGGTCCAAGTCTTTTAGGACTGTCTCCAAGTGCTGTAGGTGGGATTCCAATCAGGGCTAAAGATAATAATGCCATCAATATATCCAGCCACGAAGGTGTGGCACCCTGCCAGGACCTTGTCCACCAGCTGCTAGAATATTGCTGCCACCCCAGGTGGCCTGAATGGCCTCTTCCACCCCCAGGCACTTACATTTTTAAATTATACGTTTCCTTCAAAATGTGCTTTCCACAGATATGATGAAGTAGATGCATGAAAAGCGTAAAGATGGGGTTTTCTCCATCACGGACAGTGTTGAACCCATCCTTTCTTTTTTTGAAACCAAGGAAGAAAACTGTTTATGACTGAAAGAAACAAAATTGGCAGATTGCAAGGTAGCTATAGTTTTTTTTAAAGTAAAGAAACGGGATTTTTCTACTCACTAGATTAAACTATCCCAAATAAACACCCAGGGCCAGAGCCTCTTCAGATTTCTCCCTCTCGTCAACCCTACACCCACACACCACTAATCAGAGAGAGAGTGCAGATTAGATGCTAGAGAGGTGTGTGTGTGTGTGTGTGTGTGTGTGTGTGTGTGTGTGTGTGTTAGGGCTGCCAAGTCAGCCCGGGGGGCGGGGGATCCCCCTCTACAGGGGTTCCCAATCCGCCGGCCAGCATTCGGCCGGCGGGGGAAACCCTGCCCCCGAAGTCGTCCAGCCTGGATGACTTCCCACACGTAATGACGTCACTCGGAAGTGACGTCAGCACGTTGGGGGCGTTGCCAGGGCGACGCTCTGGCAATTGCCCCAAAACTCTATGATACTTTTGCGCACACGCCGGTGAAGCTCCCGGCCAACAGAGGACTCCCCCACCCCGGTAAGTTCACCGGACTTGGCAACCCTAGTGTGTGTGTATATATATATATATATATATGAGAATACAGATCCTCATATTTGTAATCCCAAACAGATTTACTTGGGAGTAAGTGCCACTAATGTCAGCACTATTTACATAAAAATAAACGTATTTAAGATTGAACACTGTAAGAATAGTGTATGTTACTGAAGGAGATTAAGAAATGAATTACTTTAAAAAGAGCAGGAAACTATAGCAGTCATACAAAGGGGTAAAGTCAGAAACTGCTCTGGAAAATAGGCAGTTTTTGTAAGAGGATATTTAAGCAGCTACTAAAGAAACAAAAAAAATTACACTGAAGAGGTAGTTAATGCTACCTCCAAATTGTATACTGGCTCACCTTGATGCAAAGCCAATATATTTTGAGACCATGTATGTACTTGATTACAGAATAGAACATGAGCGCTTTGCACATGGATTTAGATTTTGTTCTTACTTGTCTTTGAAAATGCAAGTAGGCAGCAGTTCCAGGGGTGGGGGAGATGAACACAGATTTTTTTTGTAATGTCAGAATGATCTATGTCACATACAAAATGCATCTCTTGCTAAGCTTCCAGGACCGTCTTCCAATTCACACATCTCATACAGGCACACGTTTCGGGTCATTGCGCTTTGTAAATCTGGCACCTCTGGCCATTTTCTCCTTGCTTCTGAGTATGTGTTTCAGCAAGCAGGAATGCCGGCTTCCCTGTGTTCTTTACTCCCCTGTTCACTACTCAGACAATCATAAGATTTGCCATTATGTGCATATAGTTTTGGCCATATGTGGGGAGGGCAGGATACAAGTTCAATAAATAAATAAAACCTTGTTTTGTACGCTGTATTTTTTCTCCCCTATAAGCCACTTTATAACGTAGAGCTCCCAACATGAGTTCATGTTTTTATTAATACCAACAAGCCTGCTTATTCTCAATATTTCCAGCTGGATTTATTTGCGGGGGGGGACGGGGACGGGACAGCAATATTTTCATTTTTGTTCATCTGCAGTTAACTGCTTGCTACTCAGTTGTTCTGGAACCATAAAGAAACGAAGTGCCTCCAAGTTCAGGGCTGAGCACTGTTCTCCAGAAGTGGTTTACAGGAGATTAACAGCGAAACCCTATGCAGATCTCAACAGGCTTTGACTGGCGTAGCTCTACACAGGATTGCACTGCATATTTCTCAGCTGTTTGTTTTCCCTCTTTTCTCCTCATTCTCTTCTCCCTTGCCCTTCTCACCTTTCCTTTGATCCCGTTTTAAAAGCCCCAAGATCCATGCATTAACATATGTCAATGGGAACAAAGCCTAGGAAGAATAAGGGAGTCAGAAATAAAAGAATTAATAGACAGGAGATGACAGGAACAAAGTACAGAAAGGGATATTGAGAACAAAGGAATAAAGTAAGCAGAAGAGAAAGGGAAAGTCAATAAAGAAAAGAAGTCAAAACCAAGAATCAACAGAAGAAATACAGAGCGTGAAGAATGAGGCCTAGCTATGGGTGGTCCATCCATATGAGAGTCAGATATGCAGTCATTCAATAAACAATGTAGCAGGACTCCCACACAATGAATCATGGGAGCAAGCCAAGAGTGGGTGTGGGGACTGAGAATAATAGAAAAAATGAGGGACAATTTGAGAGAATAAATAAAACATGAGAAAGATTTAGATGTTATGATAAAGAAATACATCTTGAGGTGTTTCATGGAGGTTGCAGTTTATATTGGCTTTGATACAGCTTATTTTCGTTTTGTTTCAGGAAGCTAAACCACCCTGGATGTCATTGCCATTATAGGTCTGTCATTATTTGGTTTATTTATTGCCTTCAAGTCTCTGCTGATTTATGGTGGCCCTGTAGGGTTGCCAAGTCTTATAGACTCACCGGTGGGGGGGAGTCCTCCTGTGGCCGGGAGTTTCTTCTGGTGCACGCGCCCGGCGGCATCACCGGAAGTGACGTCGGCATGTTGGGGGCGTTGCCAGGGTGACACTCTGGCAATCGCCCCAAAACATTATGGTATCATAGAGTTTTGGGGCAATTGCCAGAGCGTCACCCTGGCAACGCCCCCAATATGCCGACATCACTTCCAGTGACGTCATTACGTCGTCCTCCCCGGACGACTTCGGGGGTGGGGTTCCCCCGCCGGCCGAATGCTGGCCAGCGGATCGGGAACCCCTTTAGTGGGGGATCCCCCGCCCCCCAGGCTGACTTGGCAGCCCTATGGCCCTGTAGAATTTTCAGGGCAAGAGACTTCAGAGTCGGTTTGCCATAGCGTCATGACCTGAGTATTCTTTGGAGGTCTCCCATCCAAATACTAGCCAGGGCTGATCCTGCTTAGCTTCCAAAATCTGATGAGATCAGGCTAGCTTTAGCTGAGTTTCCATAAAAATCAAGATAATATACCAAAAATATAAAACAATTTTATAGAGTGCAAGAACACATGAAGCTGCCTTAACTGAGTCAGACCATTAGTCTGGTGAGGCCAGTATTTTATCCTCTGACCAGCACTGGATTTCCAGGATCTCAGGCAGGGATCTTTCCCATCAACTACTACACAGGGATGCTATTCCTCGGGTGGGGGTGGGGAATCCCCTGATTTTTTCCTGTGCTGGCCAGCTGGCTGGTGGGGGGAAATCCTGCCCCCAAACATTATGTGATGATATCACAGAGAAGTAACATCATCACGTTGATGTCGCCATGCAGGGTTGCTGATGTGATGACATCATTTCCGTGTGACGTTATTATGTTGTGTGCAGTCTTTATTCTCATTCAATTCCTATTAAAGGCCTAATTTCCCAAATTTATGTTTTTTTTATTTGAACCTTCTTTTAAAAAGCCACTTCACTATCAGAAAACTTGGAATTCAGATATAGGTCAAGATATCACATGAGAACAATGGCTCCAAATATGGGCTTCACCTACTTTAGTTACTCCTGCACTAAATGTGCAAATTCAGACTTACAAAGTGTTAGCGTGCTGGTACCTTACCCCTATCCAGATTGCGCATCGTACTAAATCCACCTCAATTTTATGTTGGAAGAATTGTGGTTCACCTGGAACGTTTTACCATCGTAGGTAGACTTGTCCTATCGCACAAATATTTTGGAAATCAATTATAGAGGAAATTTTTAAGTTCACTGGGATACAACTTGATTATGATCCTAAACTAGTTTTGTTACATTTGTGGTCCAGCCCAGAGCCACCATTTTTAGTTCAAAATTTAATTATGGTTATGTTAGTAGCAGCTAAATGCGTCTGGGCCTCATGCTGGAAAGAAAATTCACCTCCATCTACAAGTACTTGATTGGGTAAGGTTTGGGAATATTTTATTCTAGAAAAGCTGTCTTGTGACCTAGTTGTGCATCGTTCGCCGCAAACTAAGTTGGATTTTGTTAAAAAATGGGTGCCCTTTGTTAAAAAAGACTTAAATAGTATCTATTTTCATTTTTGGTCTAAGCGTTTCAAATTAGATTATTTTTTGTTAATGTTATGAATTAAATTTTTTATTTTACCGAATAATGTGATTGTTCGATTCCAGAGCGAAATCTATCAAAGTTTATGTTGGATATTGTTAGTTCTTGCTACAGATTGTAAGTTTCTAATCTCAGTTTGACTATGTATGTTTGCATAAATCTTAATAAAAAAAGTTATTAAAAAATGTTGTGTGCAGGTCGCTTGCTCCCCCCCCCCCATTCCCGGAAAGTCCCTCCCCCTCCCCTGCTGCTGGGTTGATTCGACCTGGACACCCTACTACTACCTGATCATTATAACTGGAGGTTGAACATGGGATCTTCGCCATGCCAAGCACATGCTCTCCAGTTGAACACATGAAGCTGCCTTACACTGAGTCAGTCTTTTGGTTTCCCATGATCTGTATTGTCTGCTCTGATTAACAGCAAATCTCAGAGGTCTTCATCACCTGCCACGTGGTCCTTGTTTTTTACTGGAAATGCTGAAGACTGAACCTTGGACTTCCTGCGTGCAAAGCATACATCCTACCACTCAGCCACAGTCCCTCTCCTGGTTTGTAGAAGCATTCCATAAAAATAAGCACTGAGTTTTTTGTGTCTTTTTAATGCACAAGCTTCGCTGGACATTAGCAAGAGACTCAGAGTGTTGAGAGTGTATCTGCATATTCACTTTTAAGAGCCTTCTCCACTAAGCATGCGAAGGAACTAGTTAAAGCCAAGTGTTTCACCCTTTATTTTTTTAAAAAAAAATGTTGGAACACCTATGGATTGAAGGTTCTCAAATCACTTCCCGCAGAACATTAATTGAGGTGGCTGAACATTTCTGATACATGGTGTAAGTCAATATGTAATTGCACCCCAAGCTGCCAAATGGATTTTGCCAAGCATTAGGTGAACTGACTAAAATATTATGCTGTAAAAAATAGATCAGTCACAGGCACTTGAATGTGTGCCTGGGATTTTAAAGCCATAGTAGATAGTTTGGGAGAGCGGGGGTGGGAATACAGCAATTCAAACATAGCTGTTACATCTGTCTGTGAATTATTTTTTGCCAACAGCTGTAAATGTTTGAAATGATGAGAACTTTTTTATTTTTTGCAAGACAGAAATGTATTTATATATAACCAACCTCTATAAAAGATCTCCTACCTCATTTCCCCCTAAAAGATATTAAAAGATAAAATAAAAGAGTCCTTGAACCAATATCACATGCCAGATGGGAGACTCCCATAGTCACACCCATCAAACCTAATGGCACTGTGAGGATCTGCATGGACTACAAGTGTATGCTCAGCAAAGCTCTTCAGCAGTATGCATACCCAGTGCCTGTTGTCAGCCACCTTGCTTTGCTCGAGGCAGCAAAATTTTGGCCAAGCTCAACCTGGCTCAAGCTTACCAGCAGCTTCCTATCAATGATGCAGAGGCCGAAGCGCAGACAATTGTCACGCACCAAGGTGCTTTCAGGGTTAAGCATCTACAATTCAGAGTGAATATTGCCCTCGGCATCTTCCAGGAACTCATGGAAGGACACTTACGAAACATTCCAGGTGTCATTCCATACTTCATTCTGACCACCAGAGGGTCTGCCAATGAACTAGCCGACCGTCTCTACGAAGTGCTTCGCCATTTCCAAAATGCAAACTTGAAGGTAAATGGCAGTTCAGGGTTCCAAGGGTCGAGGTCTTGGGATTTCTTATTGATGTCGATGGAGTACACCCAATGGAGAGTAAAGTTAAGGCAATCCGCAATGCACTGCAACCATGCTCAAAGAAGGAACTTCAGTCCTTTCTCAGACTCCTTAATTTCTACCACTCATTCTTATCCCACAAAGCATTGTTGCCCCTGCATCGGTTGTTGGAAAAGAAGGCATCATGGAACTGGGGGTCAAAACACACCCAGGCATTCAGGACTATCAAGGACTTGTTGTCGTCTAACAGTGTCCTCACTATGATGAACAGAGGCCGCTCATCCTGGCAACTGATGTCTCACCCTTTGGGAGCGGTGCCATCCTCAGCCACTGACTGTCTGATTGTCAGGAAGCTCTGATCGCCTCCTATTACAGCTAGAGGGACATGACTTGAAACTGGGTTGGCATGCCTTTATATGGTATGAGAAGAGTGGAGCTCACAAATATGTTAAACAACATATGTTAAGGGCATCACTTTTAAAAGTATGGAAAGAGACTAAGGATACATTTTACACAAAGATTCCCAAATGGATTTTACTGCTGGAAGCATTCATATATCACACAGTTTTTGCTAAAGAACAACAACTTTGGAGATAAGAAGAACTTTTACAAAAAGATAACTCTCTGAAATCGCAAGATACATTACAAGAACAGGGCATTAATTTAACCTGGTGGGAAAGAGTACAGCTGAATTCCAGATATGTGAAAGATAAACCAATCGACTTTGCTGAGAAATTCAATGGGCTGGATAAAATACTGTTGGCAAATGATGTTAAATATATAAATGATGTTATATATATAAATGATGTTTTATATATATATATATATATAATCTTATACACTATTATTAGAAATGAGAATGCAGGATGAAATAGTAAAAACTGCTATGATTAAATGGGCACAAAATATAGGACACAATATCCAATTAGAACAATGGTTGAAAGTATGGGAAACAAATATAAAATATACGAAATGTATAGCGTTTAAAGAGAATATTTATAAGATATTTTATAGATGGTATATGACACCTGAGAACTTAGAAAAATGGTATCCAAATATGTCGAATGAATGTTGGAAATGTAAATAAACTGTTGGTTCCTTTTTTCATATGTGGTGGACATGTAAATGTTTAAAAAATATTGGACCTGGATTCATAAAATATTGCAAAATATGACTATCTCATTTGTGCCAGAATTATTTTTGTTGAATATGATTCCAGAAACTTTTAACAAATCTGATAAATATTTGATTATACTTGTAATAACTGCTACTAGAATACTTTATGCAAGGTATTGGAAAGGAGAAGTTCCCTCGAAGGAGGAAATACTATATAACCTACTGGAGACTGCAGAAATTGACAATTTAACATTGAAATTAGCAGATAAAGGAGAGGAAACTTTTGAAAATAATTGGTTAAGATATAATAAAATAAAATAATTGGTTAAGATTTTATAAATGGCTGGAAGAACATTCCAAAAAAGGAACTAACCATAATTGCATGCTCTTGTAAAATTGAGATAAACTAGTTTGGTGAATTAGAAATTGATTCTAGTAGAAATGTTAATATAGATATGTTTGTACAGTACAGTATAGACTCCATATTGTACAGTATAGACTCCTCGCGGGGAGGGCGGGATATAAATCCCAAAAATAAATAAAATAAATAAATAAAATATTTGTTAGTATGCTTTTATCTCTATTTGTGTTTTCTTGTTTCTTTTTCTTTTTTCCTTCTTCCTTTGCTTTCTTTTTCTTTACTGGAAACTTAATAAAAAGAAAATATTAAAAAGATGTTGTTTTTAATACATAGTTATGTCTCGCTTATTAAATGTAACATAAATGAGTAGGACTTTTGTAAAAAAAAGGGGGGGGTAAATCTCTTCATTTTTTGCACTACAATCTTCTCCATTAGAATTCCTGTAACAAATGTCACATTTCAAACTTAATATCGTCAGTATTATAACTGGATTTACAGAACTTAAATACTGTAGCAAAGCACGGTTATTAAGCTAGTCAGTAAATAAATGCCCATGTTGAGGCACAGGAGGAATTCTCAGGGTCCTGCACATTCTGCATCATGTATTGCCCTTGATGTACATCTGTCTACTGGATGAATAGGTGAGGCATGTACACCTACAGAGGTCATGTTTATAACCCCAGGTCATGTGTGATACTGCATGCCTTGTGGGGTAAAAGGCTCGCTCCTATGACATACCTCATATAGGGCCTACACTCCAAGGGCAGCGTAAAACCAACCTTACTATTCATAAGGGCTGGTTCATTGCCACATGTGTTGTGCCAGTCCATTTGTTGGCACTGAGTGTATTCCAGTCAGCTGGAGATACGGTTTCAGTTAGTTCAAAAGGGGTGGGGGGGGGGGGAATCATCAAGTAACGACAGCAACACAGCAGCAGAAATCTCAAAGAAAGAATTGCAAGGTTGGGAGGCAAAGCTGTCATTCTGTCAGACATTTCACACCCTGTAGCCCTGACTGCCAACTGTTAAAGCATTTTAGCATAAATAAATTCAAACCAAACTGTAAGCCTCAAGAGCCAGGTGAAAGTTTGCTCGTCAAGTCAGCACGTCTTTCTCTCTGCATAGACACTGGCCTCTGATGTGTGATTTAGTTTCCTTTGTAGATGGCTGCTCTCCCCACAATACTTTGCCATCCATTACTTTTGAAGCCTGGGCATGCAACGTAACAGACGTTTCTAAATGTGATGGTCAGGTATCTCTTATAGTGCCTGGCAACGAAGCCTTCAAAAAGTTCAGTGGATGGTCTCCAGGGACTTATTTTACTAGAGAGACACAGTATGTCGCCATTCGTGGTTTGGAATGTTCTTAGCATTTCACAGAAGTCAGGTGATGCCTGCAGCCACCTGATGCTGCCACTACGACCACTTCCACTACTACTACTTCTGAAATTACACTTTGAAGCAACCATTGTAATGCACCAAGCTCCGACTGTCTTTGTGCTTGGCTTTGCTCCATGTAAGGAAGTGAAATAATGGCAACAGGTGGACTGGGCGGTGACTTCTCTAATGAATGAAGCAAGGCAAACCCCACTTCTGTGAGCAGCTGCCCGGCTGCGAAAAGGCCTAACAGAAGCAAAGCCAGGGAAACGGCATCTATATCTCTGCCCACCCTCCACCGGCTGTAGGACATTTGAGGCACACAGCAGGGAAGAGTAACAGGCTATTTTCAGATCCATAGTGGCATTTTCACAGAGTTAAAAGCCGGTTCTGTGAGCCAATCAACACTTCCTTGGTAACGCCGAATCAAATAATAACCCACTACATTGGAGGGCAAAATTTGTCAGCACATTTTACAGGAAAGATCTGCTCAGTTGCGAGTATTTTCCTCCATTGTGATCTTTGGCCGTTCCAAGGGTTGCCTCTGCCTTGTTCTCCATTCCTTCAGAATTCTAGTTTTATTGGGATATCTTTTTTGAAAAATCATTCTAAAATTTCGCTGTATGCAGCTTGTGGCACGTTGTGGTGCCTCCTGCTCATTCACATCTTTTTTTTTTTTACCTTCTAAGGCTGCATCCACACATTTGCTGAGTTCACTCTCACTGTTCCCTAGCAATTATTTGCAACTACATTTGTGACTGACTGCTGCAGTAACAATAGCACAGGGTCCAGTATGGATGCAGCCTGTGTTATGAATACACACTTGCCCTCCCTGTTACCGCATCTCTTGACAGCTGATTTCAAGCTAGCTGGACTTCATTTAAAACAACAACAACAACACTCTATTCCAGTACAGGGGCATAGACTTCTGAATTTTCTGATGGAGGGGGCACAGGGCTGAAACTGGTCCAGACCTGTACTTATTTATTTATTTATTTATTTCAATTTACATCCCGCCTCGCCAGCGAGCCGCCTCTAGGCGGCTGACAACAATAAGTCATAAGCATACAAAGTTAAAACATATATAACATTATTCTTAAATCACATTAAAATACAGCTAAACATCAAATCGCAGATGGCAGCAGATACTAAACCACATCACATACCAGCAGCCTACTATTTTCCAGCCAGGAGGCTTCCACCACAGATATTCTAGAGGCGGCTCACCATGCCGCCTACTAAGGGCCATTCCCTCCGGTGGCTGCCCCAAAAGCCTGGCGGAAGAGCTCCGCTTTGCAGGCCCTGCGGAACTGCAAGAAGTCCCGCAGGGCCCTGATGTTCTCCGGGAGCTCATTCCACCAGTAGGGAGCCACCACCGAGAAGGCCCTGTTTCTGGTGGTTGTCAACCTGGCCTCCCTCAGGCCCGGAAGGGTCAGGCGATGTTGAGTGCCTGACCGCAGCGCTCTCTGGGGTGTATATGGGGAAAGGTGGTCCCTTAGGTACTTAGTAATCTATATTACATTTTTTCAATATGAAAGTATTTGTATTTCTAGATCCTTAAAAATACCTAGTTATAGACGTGTTTTTACCATAGGGTCACGAAGAGTCGGACTCGACTGTGTGACTGAACAACAACAAGGCATAACTCTTTCCCCACTGCTGAGTTAACAGGTCGCTTTCCTAAAGTTCCGTACTTGGATCACTGATGCAATTGCGAGACTGGAGCTGTGGAAACACTTGGCCATCTTTTGTTATTTTGCCATCAGTGGTCGATTCCTAGATCAATTTGGATTATTCCAGTTCTTACCAAACATCGATTACCTACTGAACTTTGGGTGCCCTTCTATTTGTTGGCAGATATTAATCCTGAAAGAACTTACTTGGTTACAAAAATTTTAATGATAGTTTTATCTGTAAAGTGACAAAATCTGACTTGACCTGGTTGTAACTCAATTTGGTATATACTGAGTTAATATGATCTACTTAAACCAATAATAGTTTTTATCTGCAACTCCTGCTTTAACGTTTTAGATTTTTTATATTTGATTATTTTGATTGTAAATTTTGAATGTTGAGAGTATTGTCGTATATCTTTGTTTGATAACTGATCACTTTGGCTGAGAAGACCCTTGGGTCATAGAAGCTAATAAAGGAAAGGAAGGAAAGGATTTCATTATTTGTATTTCCCAAAACTATATGCCATTAGCAATTAATCACATGGCTTTAAAATATATTTTTTTCACTCATAATATTATGATTCTCAGAAAGAGGACTCTGTAAGAGAAGACGATGTCATGAACTCCTTCGCTGAGGCAATTTGAGTAAATATTTCATTTTTGTATGAAAAGAAATACTTTCTCCCCCCCTCTCTTTTCCTCATAACTTAGGGTCAGTGTGCGACGGGCCCAAGGTCACATATTGTACCTCATGGCTGTGGGTTTTTGAACTCTGGTCTCCCCAATCTTAGACCAACACTTTAACAACTATATCGCTCACATACCGGATAATCAGTATGAATCGCCAAATGCATCTCAGAATCCAGAGTAAATACTAGTTTCTCAGATACCCTGCCCTGAAAATATGGGAGCATTTGTTTGATTGAAGTAGGATCCAGAACAGCAGAATCATCTCACTTTCTATATTTGGGGGACCAGCTTTATCTTCTCCCCCCATGTACAGATGCACACACACACACAAAATGTCTGAAGAGAGAAATATTTCCATCTCTTCCATTTCTTTTTTTCTAAAGAAGTAAGTCCTAGGCTGTGGCCACACAAGTGAGATAATTCGGGGGGGGGGGGGGAGCGAGGCTATTTTGCCCCGGAGCAATTTGCCCCGCGGTTGTGCGATCACACAGGTCGGTGAAGCTGCCAGCGCAACTCGCCGCTGTGAGATCAGATGCAACCGCAGGCAAGTTGGGTTTTTGTTGTTGTTCGTTTTCGATTCGCTTATTCGCTTAAACAGGAGATCGATGAATCGCTTCACCAACCTGGGGTCTTCCGCTGGCAGTATGCGATAAGAAGGGGGAAAAAACAACAGACATGGTGTCGGGATAGCCTGATCAGACTATCCCTGATGCTACAAGTTTGCGCTGGCGTGATCACATGGGGAAAGTCTGGCTGTGGCCTGCAGCAAACAGTTTGATACTGGAGTTTCCCAAGTCGTTTTTTATTCCGCTCCTCTGGCGGATCAAAACAGCTTGCGACGGCTTGCTGACAGTTGCGGGACACTTCCCAGATGTGCTGGTGTGATCGCGCTGCTTTGACCCACCAGTTAATCATCCCTCTCGCGCGGCTAATGGGTGTGTATGATCACGCCCCTAGGATACCAAAAGCATCGTAACGTTCAGCATTTGAGCCCAGGCCTCTGCTCCCCCACCCAAAGACACATGACTAAAGATAGAAATATTCCCGTCTCCTCCTTTTCTTTTTGTCTAAAACGGCAAATCCCAAGATATCAAAATCACCTTAACTTCCATGACGTTGTCTGTTTTGATTATCCACAGGTTGAGACTAGGGGCTTTAGGCAGAACTTCCAAGGACCATAGGGAAATAATATGGTAAAGCAGTGGAGGGGCACTCCTGTGTGGCAAGGAAATGTTCCAAAGTCCCAGAGAAAGAAAAACAGAGTTGGTAGCTCTGTGCACGTGGAGAGGATGAGCCTTCACAGTTTTGCTGGCAGAGCAATGATAGTTATAGAAGCCAGTGCAAAAGAATTTGAAAGAAATAAGGTCCAGGAATTCAGAGTAAGTCTAGATGAGAATCTATGATTTCCGGGCTCTGGCTGAGTTTAAGGGGTGGAGAGCTTCCCAGAAAGGTGACAACAGCAGATTGCATCCAGGCGGGTTGGGCAAAAGGGCTGGCAGGCTAGAGGCTTTCCTGAGGGAAGTCCCAGAGGACCTGACAGCCCAGAGGGGGCATTGACCCCTCTGGGATATCCCAGGGGGCTGAGCTCCACTGCCCTCCATAGTTTATGCTCCTGTCTGCTTCACTTGCTCCTACTGAGCTCAGGAAAGGAGTCTCAAGCATACACTAGCTTTCCGTCTAATTTCTGTAAAAGCAATTGGGGATTTCATTGTTCACCATCCCTGTGTGTTGCATGTCTGGGATCTGGGGCTGCCATGAAAACTGTAGGACTGCCCCACAGTGTTTCTGACCCTTCTCATTCAGCTGGTCATGGTGACAAGTTGACCCTGGAGCCAGTGAAAACCGTCTCAGGATGGTGGAGCCTGTTTTGCCCCATCAGGAAGCGATTGTTGCCTGGATTCACACACATCCTCCCCTCTTCCAGCTCACTTCCTCCACCTGCAGGCTGCCACAGCCACCTCCTCCTCATGTCCCTCTTCCTGGCAACCCCGTTTGGGCTGGCAATCCAAAATGCTGTTCAAAATCTAGTGGTTTTGTTTTTGCAATGCCTGTTCATGCATGTCCAGAC
Organism: Lepidodactylus listeri; assembly: GCA_029233225.1. Lineage (NCBI taxonomy): Eukaryota > Metazoa > Chordata > Lepidosauria > Squamata > Gekkonidae > Lepidodactylus > Lepidodactylus listeri. Next base: position 104,556,084 of record JARCFY010000008.1, read on the forward strand.
TTAGTTATTAACTTGAGGGAAGTTACCCTAAAAATAATTTTTTAAAGACAGTTTTTTCTACGGAATAGGCAATTCCCCCTATGTTTGCAAAATTCTTAATGGCAGCTCCACAATAAATTGTTGCTCCACAAAACTGAAACTCCAAAGCTGATAAGTATTGGAGTCGGGAGTCCATGGAACAGTGAAACAGCTAGATCTTCATTGCTGGTCCGGATGAAGCATACAACCCAGGGCTCGAAGCCCTCCTTTTATGCTGGTCAGGGACAATCCCCTGACCTCACCCAACTGGCCTGATAGGCTATTATCAGTCTATTTACATTTCATAGGTTCCCTGGGAGAAACCTAGGTACAGGATTGGTGGCCGGTTTGAATCCACCTGGCCTTTGTTCTACCTGGCTGAAGCTCAGGTAGTTTCTTGGCCATGTGCTCTGGCCACATGGCGGTCGCCATTACTGGAGCACATGGCGACCGCATGGTCAATACATAACAAAAGCTATGTAACTTTCTGACCCCACTGTGGTAATGATGGATAGAACAGAAGATACAAGTGAAAATTTCTCGTTCTTAGGAACCATCTGTGTTGGAATAAATTCTGTGGTTGTGGAAGGGGGGTAATGCGCAGGCTCCTAGTCATACAAGGCTGGTGTCAGGGGGCCAGGAGGATCCACCATGACCCATCACTATACATCATCACTACACACTCCCTTCTGTGGACACATGGTTGCCAACTCTGGCTTGGGGAAGTCCTAGAGGTGTGGGGGTAGAGCCTGGGGAAAGCAGAGTGCATGCTGCTGCCATCTGCTGCAGCAATGCACAGATCCTCCACTTCCTCCCTCTGCCAGTGCCGTAGCTTGAAGGCTACACAGTTGCTATAACATCTGGAAGCCACCGCCTCTGCGTTTCACAACTCACCCTGCTCCTCTACTTCTGGAGTAGCAGCAGTAGCCACTACCACTCCCAAGGGCACGCCTCAAGCTAGGTCCCACTATGCACCCTGGTGATGCATGCAGCCAGACAAGCAAATAGGCACAAATGCAGGATGTTCAAGATGAATGCTCTGCCCTTCCCTATGGTCCCACCCCATCCACTGTGACATCAGTCTACAGGGACATTCGAAACAGAATCATCAAATTCAAACAAAGAATCAAACAACAGAATAATCAAACTCAAACAAAAGAAAATGTTGAACTCAGTGCAAGAAAAAGTGCCAGGAACAGAAGTTGAATTGAGTACTTCAGTGCTCTTGAAGTGAATGGAACTTAGCTCCCCGCTCCCAAAAGAGAACTCTTTTATAAAGGTACTTATTGTTTTTATTCCTTATTCTGCCATCTAGTGGTTATCTTTTGCTATCTGCACAACTATTATAAGCAACATCAAGCAAATTTCGCAAATGCTGTTATTTAGGGACAGAAAGTTCCAAAGATAAGTAAAGGGGAATTATTGTTGAAGGGAAAATATATGTCATAATACCCCAGTAATTCAAGAGATTGAATACAACAGTCTGCCCTTCTGCATCTGAGTAAAACCATCTCCCAAAATTTATAGACTGGATTAGCTGTATTCTCTTTGCTGCACTTGTGATATTTCTACATCAGTAAAAAATAGATCTCTTTCCAAAAATTTTAAAATAACATTCCTGCTACAAGTGACAAGAGTCGCCTTCTGTTGCTTTATGTTTCCGAAACCTTTTATAATAACCAATATCATATGATCTTATTGAATCGCTGGGAATCTATGAAGCAGCAGCTAGAGCATGCCGAATCATGCAGGCCAGACTATTTTGCTTAGCATTACAGTCTCCTTTCTTCACCCCAAAAACAGGTGCAGTGGTGATGGAAGGGGCATCATTCACGGCTAGGAAGCAAAAAGGCAAGCTGGAAACCTGTGGAGTGTCCCTGCTTGCTGAACGGCGGTGCTCGGACAGTGAAAGTTTGTATAAACTCTCCCAATAGTGTTCTTGTGTCCTTTCTCCTTAAAGCTCTGAAACAAAAAGAGCCAGAGAGTTACTTTTTAAAAACAACGAAAGCTGTAAATTCAAAGGAACAAGCAGATTGTTGTATGTTATTATGCTAGAATGTACCAAGGACAAGAAAAGCCTGGGAAGTGGATGATTAGATGACAACAATGTGGAGATGCTCCAAAAACAAACAAACAAAAAAAGCTGAAGTTTGGAAGCTAAGACAATCACTGTATGAGTGCAGTCTGACAATTCTAAAGCAGTCTCATTTTAACCCTTATTCCCATGCAAAGGGGAAAGGGGGAGTGTTACATGCAGAATGTCAGGCCACGGACAATGCTTATCTTCCCCCCCACACACACACACACAAATTTTGTTTGCCAGCACAGCAGCATCTTCACAGGTAAACACTTGCCCCTCCCCTGCACTCAGATGACAAAAAAACAGCATAATTTTATGAAGAAATAGAGGTTTGTTCGTGTTCCTCCCATTTCAAGGGACACGTATTATGGCCTCAAACAAAAAGTGAGAATCAGCCATGAAAGAAGGCAATTAGCATTATGAAGGAAACTAGGAATAAGGCCCGTTGTGGAAATAAATACAATGGGCTCTAGAAAGAGCCTCTGTAAAAGTGCCCCAGCCTTGGCCACTCAGCGTCATTTTGCTGTGGCGACCTCAGCAGGGTATAATGACACAGAGTCCACCATTTTCTCCAGGGGAATTCAGTGTGATCTCCATCCCTCCCCTGGAGATTAACAACAATGGTTCCCCATGAGGAAACGGGTGGTTTGGAGGGTGGAGTCTACGGCATTGAACCTGTCTGAGGTCCCACCCGTGCTGAAACCTCACCCTCTCCAGGGTCCACCCTCAAATCTCCAGGAATTTCCCAACCTGGAGTCAGCAACCCTATCTCCCTCTCAGCCAACCATCAACGTATCATTATCTGCCCCCTGGCTTCAGCTTCCCATCTCCTCCCCCCTCCCTCCCAAAGAGCAGTTGTAATTCTGAGTGATCTTCAGCCCCCATCTGGAGATTGGCAGCAATGGTTCTCCATGAGGGAACGGCTGGCTTGGAGAGTGAAGTCTATGGCATTGTACCTGTCTAAGGTCCCACCCCCTCCTCCAACCTCACTGTCTCCAGGCTCCATCCCTCAAATCTCCAGGAATTTTCCACCTGGAGTTGGCAACCCTATCTCCTTTCCAGCCAATCATCAACCTCACTCTTCAACTTTCCATCCCCCCACAGCCTCCACCATGCTCTGAAGCCCTGACTGCTATGTCACATTGGCTGTCATAGGGGGTCCATCTCAGCAGGGTATAAGGACACAGAGTCCACCATTTTCTCCAAGGGAACTGATCTCTGCCATCTGGAGAGCACGTGTAATTCTGAGTGATCTCCAGCCCTCGCCTGGAGATTGACAACCATGGTTCCCCTGGAAGAAAAGTAGTATTTTTCTGCAATGGGGACCAAAGCAACTTACATCATTCTCCTCTCCCCCTTTTGACTTGCACAACAACCCTATGAGGTAGGTTAGGCTTAAAGTCTGTGACTGGCCCAAAATCACCCCCTCAGCAAGAACCTGGTTCTAGCAGATCCTGCTCTGAAGCGCTGACTGCTGTGCCTAGGGTACCCAACCTCCAAGTGGAGCCTGAAGATCGCCAGGTATCACAATTGAACTCCAGACAACAGATCTCCCCTCCCCCTGGAGAAAATGACTGCTTTGGAGGGTGGTCTCTATGGCATTCTGTTCAGCTGAGGCCTGTCCCCAATGAGTTTTCTCCCAAAGGCCAACATAGGTGTGGAAAGGGCCTTTCAGAAAAGCAAGCTTGGTTGCCTAGCAACAGGCACTGAGGAGAAAGTTGCCAGGTCTGATTAGGGAAATACCTGGAGATTTGGGGGGGGGGGGTAAATCCTGTGGAGGGCAACATTTGGGGGGGATGGAAGGACTCAGCAGGGTATAATGCCATAGTGTCTACCCTCCAAAGCAGCCATTTTCTCCAAGGGAACTGATCTCTGTCATCTGGAGATCAATTTTAACAGCGGGAGATCTCCAGGTCTCACCTGAAGATTGGCAACCCTAGGGGGAAAGTCAGCCACACAGCAGGGGATTGAAGAGAATGGTTTGATGGTCACTGGACCACCTCATCAGCCAGCCAGCCATGTTGGAGCTAAGCAGGAGAGAGAGCCTTTTTCACAGTTTATTCTGACAGGAAAGTGGGCAAGCTGGCAGTGGGCGGGGGAGGGGATTATGCTGAAAGTCCATTGTCTTTTTACTGACAGAAGCAGGCCACTGAGGGGACAGTTAAACCCACCTGGCAGTGGGCGGAGGAGAAGCGTGGACCCAGCACCCAGTCTGTCCCCTTTGCCGTCTCCCTCCAGACTGAGGCCGAGACACTGGCCAGTGGCTCTGTGAACAGGACTGAGGCAACACAGTGAGGGAATGCAGCAAGTGGTCAGGGACCCCTTTTGAGTGGCAGTTCTTGCAGCCAACTGATTTTGGCACCCCATGGAATCTTGCCACTTGAAAACTGAGATGGTAGTTTGAGGAATAATGTGAAAAAAGATCAAAATTTAGATTTAAAATATCCTTGCCCCACCAGCAGAAGCCTGCCTAGACATGGCATCTGTCACAGCCCTGTTTGAGACAGATTTCTTTGAAAATAAGCACACTGGATGAATTAAGGGGGGGGGGGTTGCCACTAAATATGCCCACAATTATGTAATTTTCTTTTGCACATCCAAAAACAATCACTGGCATGGAAGTTACACTAGTGATAGATCAAACTGGAACCTCTGCATTTTGTCATGTACTACTTGTCATTTTTAAACAAGTTCACAGATAATGACGATTTTCACATTACTGTTCTAAACCAGATAGTATTCATTATTGGCCTGATTTCAAGTAAAGCAATATAGGGATGGGGGTTTCATACAGCAAATTTCCTTCTGTCAATGAGCCATCTCTGAAATGCTAGGGCCACTTGTTTCTCCTTCCCCTTCCCCTCCCCCCCCCAATCTTCCTTGGAGTTTTTTAAAAACATAATTTGAGCACTATAGCATTAAACTGTTGGAATACAAGTTGCTTACATGTCAGTCATTATAGAGTTAATGGTTGTTTGTTAGCTAGCAAGCAGGATGTTATGCTGTCTAATGTAGTCAAGATGGGAACGTTTGTGGGAGTTGTTTACTCTAACGAAGTGACCTGTAACCTCTGTACTGGTCAGCGAGCATCTTGTCTGCAGAAATGCTTTGATCTTGTATGCATGTATCTACAAGCTTTATGGCTCTTTGTCTGAAGCAAGAAGAAACACAGAGAAAGAGTCAGACAGAGAGAACCCTTAGCAATGTAGCTGATAGGATGTGTTAGAATGTAATAAGTCAACTGATAAGTATTGGAGTCGGGAGTCCATGGAACAGTGAAACAGCTAGATCTTTATTGCTGGTCCGGATGAAGCATACAACCCAGGGCTCGAAGCCCTCCTTTTATGCTGGTCAGGGATAATCACCTGACCTCGCCCAACTGGCCTGATAGGCTATTATCAGTCTATTTACATCTCATAGGTTCCCTGGGGAGAAACCTAGGTACATGATTGGTGGCCGGTTTGAATCCACCTGGCCTTTGTTCTACCTGGCTGAAGCTCAAGTAGTTTCTTGGCCATGTGCTCTGACCACATGGCGGTCGCCATTACATAACACAACTTACAAATACCTAATCTTTAATTTATCTTATCCAAAGTAGCATTCCCTTGTTTTTCTCTAGTTAAGATGTTTCTTTTAAAACTCAAGCACAGTGTGAGACTTGTGTTTGGAATGCATCCACCAATTTAAAACAGAATTCCAACAGCGCTAAACCAATTTAGCACTTCAGTGCTATAACGGTACCATTGTGACGCCTTGACTCCACGGACTCAATGGACTCAATGGAGTCACGGCATTTCAGTGGCGCCACTACAGCACTGACGTGCTATACTGGTATAGTGCTATAGCGATCAACTTAGAATGTTCCCAAAAAAAGTCTGTGGAACATTGTGCGGCAAAAAAAGGCGGGGGGGAAGCAGCATTGTAGGAAGTGCTATGAACATTTTAAACAGCACGCCACAAGCACAATGAAGGGGTAGAAAATGGAAGAAAGCAGTTTCCCTCAAAAGCAGTTTAACCACACTTTGCTAAGCTGACGCATGCAGGTTTGTATAAGCAGGTAAATTCCGCTAGCAGCTGATTATTAAAATGGGTCTGTTTGAAATGACATAAAAAATCCACTAGCAACCAGTTACTAAAATGGAATACAAAGGCAGTTTGAAAATGACCAACATCATCCCATGCTGGTGCTATGAAGAAACAAATAAAGAATAGTTACAGAATAGAGCTTAGAGTAAGAGATCATTGAGAAATAAAACAGAAATGCACCACTTTAAGGGTTTTTTAAGCCAACTTTGTGGTGGATTTTTAAGCCAACGTAATGGTGGATTTTTTTTTAAGTGCCATCCTGCTGATTATTTATTTATTTATTTCATGAGATTTATATCCCGCTCTCCTCGCCAATGGGGGATTATATTTCAATTCCACAACACGGCTTTCAGGAATTGATATTACGACCACGTAATAGCCTGCATTCCACACCTAAGTAGATAACAGGCTTGAACTTCAGGGAAAGGAAGCAGTTCCCAATGAGATGGCCTGGTTGCAACACAGCCAGCCTGAGAGACACAGTGGTGTCCCTTTAATGCACCCATATACAGATCGAAGAAAGGGGTGGTGTTCAATTCTCTCATACATTACAGAGGCATAATCAATGCGGTATGAAGGAAGAGAAGACAGTTATTGTCTAAATTATCTTGAGTGAGTTAGTGATTAGCATTTAAATGTCTCCTGACATTTACAGTCCCAACGACATTCACTGATCTTCATTGGGAGTTTCGCCTATTTACCTTTGTTTTACTGCTTCAAGGAAGGGGAGTCTTTCAAAATGCATTTTTGCCTGCATTCTCTTAAAAGGCCTGGTAGGGTGCTATTTAGAGGAGGTGGGAAGGAATGCTATGGTTACCAACCATCAGGTGGGGCCTGAGATCTCCCAGAATTCCAGCTGACGTCCAGACTACAGAGATCTGTTCCTATGTAGGAAATGGCAGCTTTGGAGGATGGTCTTTATGGCATCACATCCCTAATGAACTCCCTCCCCTTCCCAAAACCCACCCTTCCCTGGCTTCACCCCCCAACCTCCATGAATTTCCCAACCCAGAGTTGGCCACTCTAGTTGACCACTATTCTGGACCATGTACACTTATTCTTCAGGAACCCACACTGGAGGGACTGTGTATTTGCATACAGATATGGAAAGAACAGAAGCTTTGGGGAAGAATTTGGACCACAGAAATGTTGCTGTGTTTATATTTAATTAACTCCTTAACTGCTGCTTCTCCAGTGCTAATGCTGGCAGGGGGTAGGGTTGCCAGCCTTCAGGTGGGGCTTGGATCAGTTCCCCTAGACAGAATGACAGCTTCAGAGAATGGACTCTATAGCATCACTTCCCTGCTGAGGTCCCTCCCCTCTCCAAACTCACCCTCCCTGGCTCCACCCCCAGATCTCGAGGAATTTCCCAACCTAAAGTTGGCAACCCTAGGAAATGGACAGGAGGGCCATTTGGCCTACACCTCACACTCAAAGGGGGGCTCACATTTAGACATTTGGGGGGCATTACAGTCAATAACTTTTCAACTGGTTTTTATGGATATTCTTTTCTGGCCTAAATGTGACACACTCATCTTGTAGCTGCAAATTTAAGCAAATAAGAGATCTGATTTGGTAAAAGACACTGGGTTCAACAATGGGACAAGGGTGTTTGAATGGGCTCACCATGTTTAATATCAAACATGACAAATAGTTTTTTTTTAAATCTAGCTCTTTTTGATCCTTGTTTTGTTTTCATGTGTCATCTTTTTAATTTTTTAAATTATGATTAGGAACCTCAAAAGCTGCAAGTGGCCAGGGCTTCAATGGACCTCTTGGGAGGGCCTGCACTTCTCTAAATCATTCACCCTTCTGCCCACTGCTTACACTGCTTGCAGAAAGGTAGCTTTAGTCCCACATTGCTGATATTGCTATATGCACTTTATCATGCAGTTATATAGAGCAGTGAAGACACTGCGAGTGTCATCACTGCAGGGTGATCATGAAGAAGAGAGCAATCATTTAGATGCAAAAAGTAAAACGATGCAACTCCTGTCCACTGGGATATCGTAAGCCGGTCTTTGCCAGCCTTTCTACTACTATTTATTAAAGGCTTATACAACATTTGGCATAGATTATTTCCATCTTTCCAACAGGGTTATTAGCTTCATCCTTCAGCCTAAGGGCTATCTTATCAAAGGCTACCCAATTTGTTCACAACTTAGCATGCTCTTCACCAGGGCTCTTTTCGTAGAAAAAGCCAAGCAGGAACTCATTAGCATAATAGGCCACACCCAACAGCAGAAACTCATTAGCATATTAGGCCACACCACTGGCAGCACAGCTTATTAGCATATTAGGCCACACCCCCATGTTACCAGAAGAGTGGTCATCCAGCCACACCCATCCTTTGGCTTCTTATTCTGTTTACCTTGTTTGTTGTCAAAACCCAGGGCTTTTTTTGTAGCAGGAATTGATTTGCATGTTAGGCCACATACCCCTAATCTAGCCAGTCCTAATGAGTTTCTGCTGTTGGGTGTGGCCTATTATGCAAATGAGTTCCTGCTGGGGGTGGCCAACTCAGGAGCCAGCTGGAACTCTGTTCCTGTGCATTCCTGCCCAAAAATAGCCCTGCTCTTCACTGTTATGCCCTTCACCATGAGACAGAGTCCAGTTCTAAGAAAAACAGCTGGGAGAATGGAGGAGTAAACCCCTTCCCCCTGTACTGTTCTCAGTCTGTCCCACCAACAGCTATTTTGTCTCTCAGGACTAACAGCAGCTCCAATACGGTATCTGTTCTTACTATATAATTGTGTTTTCGGGTGGCAGCGTTCTATGCACACAAAAATCAGTTGGCTGCCTGAACTGCCCATCCAAAGCTGTCCCTGTGCATTGGCTGCGTTGCCTGCATCCCACCCACAGCAACAGTCCCCACCAGAATTTCCCTCAGACTGCTCCACCTCTCTGAGATAGAGACTTCACTCTATTGTTGCCTGGTCCGCCGCCACCGCAGGTAGATACTGCTGCCCAGCGCCCTACCAGTGACCAGTGCCTGGTGGGTGGGTCGGAGGCGGAGAGCCACGGCACTCACTGGCTGAGCCAGGAAGGGTGGGAATGGCCTCTGCTGGGCTTCTCCAACCCGGCCCCTTCAGTGGCTGACCCAGAGAAGCCCCGGGGAAGCGTTTCAATACTTCCCCGCTCCCTCCAAGCTCTGTCCTGCCTTGGTGGCTGAGCCAGGAAGGGCGGGGGGGGGGCTCTGCTGGGCTTCTCTGACCATGCCCCTTTAGCGCCCAGCCCAGAGAAGCCCCAGGAAAGCATTTAAATGCTTCCCTGCACCCTCCCAGCTCTGTCTTGCCTCGCCCACGGCTGAGCCAGGAAGGGTGGGGGGCCTCTGCTGGGCTTCTCTGGCCCAGCCTCTTCAGCGGCTGTCCATGCTGTTCCTACCATGGACCAGTTGGAGTTTCCAGATCAGTCTCAAGGGCAGGCCAGCATAGAGCAAGTCACAGTAATCCAATCTGGGAGGTAATTGGAACTATCTAAAGGATCCAAGGATGGCTTTTTAAAGAGCAGTATTACCACAGCCTCTTTCAAACCCTCCAGAGAGACCCCGCAAATCTAGGGTCAGATTGATAATGACCACCAGAGGGCCCCATATTCCCTCACCACTGGCTTTCACCAGCCATGAGGGACACGGGTCTAAGGTCAAATCCACATCTGACTTTCCTGCTGGGATCATTCTAGTTTCAAAAAAAAAAAAATCCATCTATACCTGTTTCTAGTTTCCAACCATACTTGTTCTAGTTTAAAAATTTCTGTTTACTTTCGTTAATTGCCCTCCTGTGGTCAAGCTAGCATTTTACTGCTTTAAACAGATCCTGTTGCTTAGTACTCTTCAGACCCAGGGAGAAAAATTTGAAACCAGCATGAAATGAGCATAGGAAAAGGCAGCAGTCAAACTACTTCAGAGGGGAGGTGTAAATTGGGCCTAAGAGGCATGTGGTAGGACTAACAGCACCCAGGATCCTGTTGACATTGGCCAGAGAGAGCCGGTTGAAGTTGTTAAATACTGAATCCAAAGACGGCCAAGGGACCTCCAGATCATATACTGTATCAACGTTGGCCAGAAGTTCATGGCAGAGTGACAGGACTTTATCTGCAAAAAAGCTCGCAAATGCCTCACAGCTAATAGTCAAATTGCTAATCATTTGTGTTCTCTCAGTAAGAGAGGTTAAGTATCGAATCACCCTAAACAATTGTGCCAGGCAAGAGCTAGCGGATGTAATAGAGGCAGAGTAGAATTCTCTTTTCACAGCCTTCACTGCCATTTTGTAGAATTTCATAAACATCCTATAAGTGGCTTCGTCGCAAGCATGCCACCAAACTCACCCTAGTTATCTTCATTCCCGCTTCATCCCCCTAAGTTCCATAGTATACCAGGGGGATGATTTTGAGTGGGGGCCACAGTGGCTCAGAGGTTAAGATGCTGAGTTGCAGACCAGAAGGTCGGTAGCTGGGCAGTTCGAGACCCGACCCGAGTGCCGCATGATGAAGTTAGCTCCTGTCTCTGGTCCTGGCTCCTGCCAGCCTAGCAGTTCGAAAGCAAGAAATTGCAAGTAGATAAATAGGCACCACTTCAGTGGGAAGGTAACAGCATTCTGTGCGCCTCGGCCTTTAGTCATGCTGGCCACATGACCACAGAGAAGTCTTTGGACAACACTGGCTCTTCAGCTTGGAAACAGAAATGAGCACCACTCCCTGGAGTTGGATTTGACTAGCTTTTGAGCAAGGGAAACCTTTACCTTTAAGAGGACATCAGGGAGTAAATTTGTTAATGGATTCAGAGAGACAGGAGTTCCAGTCCTCTATCAGCACATCTAAGGTGTCTCGGGGGGGGGGGGGGTCGGGTCGTATCCCACAGAGCATTCTGGAACCCAATTGGGTCCATTAGTTTCCATGGGTGAGCATAAATCAGCTTGCTGTCTAGACAGGAGGTGTAGGGACACCCAGCTGGGCCTCCAAAACCATGTGATCTGACCATGGCACTACCTCCTTAGTAATCAGATCCATCTCCATTCCCTCGCCAAAGATCAGATCCAGTATGCGGCCTGCTTGATGTGTGGGACCTGATACAATCTGGGATAGCCCTCATGCTGCCATGGAAGACACCAGGTCCGATGCCTGCAAGGGAGCGTCAGCGTCAGCATGGACACTGAAGTCCCCCAGAACCACCAGTCTTGGGAACTCCAAGGCCCAACCAGCTACTGTCTCTAGGAGGCTCAGGAGCCTGTCAGCTGATGTGCTAGGGGGATGGTACACCAGACATACAGCCAAGCCATCCGCAGCATCCCAATCTAGGCCAACACAGTCAGTCCTGATTATCTTTGGGATAGGGAGTGGCTTGATGGAGAAACCCTCCTGAATGAGTATTGCCACTCCTCCCTCCACCCCTTTGTTCGAGACTGGTGGAGGACCTAGAAACCTGGGGGGACAGTTGTTACAACATGACTGTTTTGCCCTCCCGCACCCAGGAGTGTTTTGGGAAACAGCTGCTGCTTCTCTCCCAAACTGCATGCAGATCTCCCAATGGACTCAAGTCTGATAACAGTCCAATATCCATATTTCATTCTCCATAGTCTCTGAATGTACTTCAGTGGCAAGCATGGGGTAGGGGAGGGAAGGAAGTTATAGGTCAGACCCACCTACTTCTGTGTGAATTGATGGATATGGTTTAATTTTGTGTCACAGCTGGACAACCTGCACAAATTGGCTTTTCTGGAAAAAGAAACAATAGCAAAGAGAACAGCAATGTCTAATTTATATGTAACATGGAGGAGCAGAATGTTCTGTGGAAACAATGCCTATGCTTTCAATGGCTTAATAGGAAGTAAATTATATGTAGCAGAGAGGCAAATACCTCCTACCTTTGGGGTTCTGCAGAATCCAGTCTTGTGGAGGTTTTACATTGAATGTTTGAGATACCAGCAATACAGCAATCATAGGATACATTCAAGAGGCAATCTTCAATGGTGTTGGTGTTGATGTATTTCTCATCAGGTGATACTGTGGAATCCAGAAAATAAGTTTATGTCAGCCAATGGAAGTTGTTGCATTCATGGTGGGATTTCTATAGCCCTAGTTTAGCACTGAGTGAAGATAATGAAATTGTCATCTGTGTCTGTGAAACAGGAGAGACGTTTCAGTATAATTACTGAGAATACATCATTACAGTTTCCTAATGAATGTGTTAACATACTGGAGAGCTATGTGAGGCCCCGATTCATATCACCAGCTATTTCAGTTGCTTGCTAGTGGTTTAGATTGGCGTAGACGGAAGCTCTAGATCATTTTTTCCTCCTCTAGGAACTGCCAATATTCATCAGAGCAGTGACATAAAGTATCACTAGAGAAAATGAAACAAAATGGTGCAAAATAGATTTTGTTAAATTTCTTGGTTTGCTTTTAACACTATTTCACATTGGCATGGCTGTATCTCTTTAAGGGAATGATTAAAACAGCCAATTTATAACAGCTAAGAATTTGACTTGGAGCTTGCATTTTAAACTCTGAAAATTAAATCTTTTTTCAGCAACAAAATTCCCTCTATTCTCACATGGTGTAGCAGAACAAAGATATAATCCTTTCTTGTGTTGGTTTAATTATAAAGTGTTCTTACCTAAACCAATATGAATGTATCTGCTTCAATATTTTATTTTCCTTTGTTATCAATATCTGTTTCCCCACCCCCATGGTGGAAATCCAGGTCAAAGATCTTAAGCCACCCTTCCTTTCAAGCCCTTTCCAGACCTTTATCTAGATATATATAAAAGAAAGTCCCCTCACCATAAAATCAACACCCAGGCCATACCCCTGGACCTAGAAACATGAAATTTGGGGAGAGCACTCCTACCATGACATAGATGCTCACTAAGAAGGGATTGTTTTTAGAAATTCAACCCCTAAGTGGGTCAAAAGGGGTAAAATATGCTCCCCCATTGCTCCCTATGTGGCTGTCAGGCCGCTGCCTCCTTGCACCCCCCACTCTCTGATTGGACAGTTGCAGAGCTCAGTGTTCTGAGGTAAAAAAAAAACAGTTACAGGAGACTGCAGAGAGCTAATGAGTTGAGGAAATCAGGAATGGCCAACCACCTATGAGGTGCAGCAATGCTGCTGGCCCAGCCTCCCCAATGCCTTCAAACACACTCTCCCACCAAATACACCTGACAGGTGGCTGTCTGTCAGGTGCAGCAGTGGGTGCAGGGTGCTTAAAGCCATCCAGGAGTCCACCCTAGCAGTAATGCCTTAGCAATCCTGCTGTCCCAGCCTCCACAATGGCTTGCTATACCCCTCCCCCTCCTACAATGGACAGGCAGCTGCTTGTCAGGTGTAAGAGAGGGGGTGGGATACTTACAGTTGTTGGGGAGGCTTGCTTAGCAGGATTGCCTTAGTGCTGCTGCTGGCCCAGCCTTTAAACACACTCCCCCCCAACACCAGACAGGCGGGTGTCTGTCAGGTGTAGGAGAAGGGCCAGGGTACTTTAATCCATCAGACAGGCTGCCTGAGCAGAAACACCTTAGTAATGATGCTGGGCCAGCCTCCCCAATGGCTTTAGACACACTCCTACCCACCCCTCCTCCACCGAACAGGTGCTTATCTGTCATGTGCAGGAGCACGGACAGAGCATTGAAAGTCATCAGGGATGCTGCCCAAGCACCACTGCCTTAGCAATCCTCCTGGCCCAGCTTTCCCAATACCTTTAGACATACTACCCCTTCTATACCTGACAGACAACCACCTGTCAAGGGTTGGAAGGGGCACAGAGTCCTTAAAGCTGTTGGGGAAGCTGCTCCAGTAGGATCATCTTAGCAATGCTGCTGGCATAGCCTCCCCAATGGCTTTAACCACACTCTCAACCACTGTAGAAATATACCCAAATGTTTTAATGCCCAGGCCAAACCCCTGCACCAAGAAACCCAAAATAAGGGGAGTGCATTCCTACCATGATGTCAGCCCTCATTATGAAGAGATTTCTGAGAAACATGACCTCTAAGGGGGTAGAAAAGGAGCAAAATGTGTTCCCCCAATTGATTCCCATGTGCCTGGCAGGCTGCTGCCTCCTTAGTCCTCCCACCCAAATTGGTCAGCTGCATACCTCAGAGTTCTGAGGTTAAAACCTGCCTGCTTACACCCACCTCCTCCTGATTGCTCAGCTGTAAATCTCAATGTTCTGAGGTAAAAACACAGTTAAAAGTGACTACAGACAGTTGAGGACAGTTACAGAAATCAGCAATTCAAGACTCCTAAATAGAAATTTCTCATAACAACCAGCATAGCAATTGAGTTTATGAATGTTCATGAGGAGATAGTAAAGGACCTTTCTAGAAGCCATTTCATGTCTTAGCCTTCAAGGACATATGATGTCTTTCAGTCTCCACTGATTTTTGACAGTTGTTGTAATAGTGAAGTAGCGGCATGCTCACACCTATGCAGTAATAGAGATTTCTCACCTTAATTGGTCCTGATTTGGAAGAAGTGTGATCAAAACTTATGTATGACTTTTGTATTATTGGATGATTACCTTTGTATAATATATTTTTGTAAATTATGGTATTTTTTATATGAGTAAATAGTAGTGCTTTCACACAACTTTTGATCATCTTATAGTTTTGTACTGCTTCAGAGCTACAAGGTGTTGGCCTGGTTTCAGCTGTAGGCTGTGGCTCCTGATCAGCCAGTAATCTGATCTCTTGTTGTGCTCCTCCTGGCTCAGAGCTGTTCATTACCAGCTGAGGGCTGGCAGGTAGCTTGTCATCTGAGCCATCACTCAGCACAGGGTGACTTATGACAGCATGTTTGTCAGTGGACTTGGTTGTAGGCTGTGCAATCCAGCAGGTCATCTTTGAGATATGGCATCAGCAAATACGGCAGCAAAGAATACCCTTGGTCACCTGGAGGGAATGGTATATGAGGCATCAGAGATGGTGTCCTCTGCTGCTGTATGCTTGCCCAGCCATGCCCACTACACTAACCCAGGAATCATCCTTTGCCTTCTGGCCAGGCAGCTAAGAGGTGACTGAGGCCAGATGCTGCAAAGATTTGGATGTCATGGTTGCTGCCCAGGAACTTGGCCCCGAAGTCCATGAAGATGCCCTGCTGGTCACAGGAGGCCCAAACATTCAGGCTGTAGAAGTAGTGGCAATTATGGTAGACCCAGGTGGGCTATAAGGGCTGTGTATGTGTAGTCCACAGTCCCCATCACATTGGGGAAGTATCTGAATGATACAAACCCCTTCCTGATGGGCGCAAGGTCACTCTCTGTGACGTACTGACCTCCAAAAGCAGAATGCTCCCTTGTGCACTCACTTGCCTCTGCCACCACTGCCAGGCTCTGGGGGGAGGAGATGGGGACACATTGGGGAAAGGGGGGAGAGACAGCCTTCAGCAGGGTTTGGCCCCAATACCTGTTGGCAGCGGCCCCAAAGGAAGACCGCTGCCTTCCCCCTGGCTGACATCCAGTTTCCATTCCCAAGGCAAGAGGAGAAAAACGGGGGGGGGGGGGGGGAGAGAAGAGAATTTGGGGTTGTGAACGCTGCATCCTCACCTTGGAATCATCTAGTGCAATATTAGACATGTCTACTTATAAGTAAGCCCCACTAGTTTACTAGGATGCATATTTCCAGTTCAGCACATTTAGGATTGACACCCTAAATCCTCCAGGGCAAAACGCTTCTGATGTACATCCTATGATGTAAAAAGTGAGCTGGGCATCAAAGCTTTTTTTAAAAAAAACAATAACATTAGGAGCTTCCCGAAACTGAGCAGGGCTGAAGCGTGGCTCACCAGCTTCGAGATGCAGCACAGCCAGCCGGTGGGCCAGGTTGGATGGTGGTGGCTCCTGAGATGAGTGTGCCGCTGGGGGGGTGTGAATCTCTCCTCCCCCCAGAAGCCCTCGAAGCCCCAACAAATGGAGATGGAGGAGGGGGAGGGTGTCTGCTGCTGCAGCTGATGCCTGGGAAGGGGAGGACGGTGCAGGGATGCTGTCTCCTCCAGTCCCAAGGAGGCTTGTACTTTGCTTGGCTTTTTGCAGAGGTGGCTGGAGCCACGCGAGGCTCCCCCCAGGTGCCACCAGCAGGGCCAGAACTCCAGAAGCCCTCCCACTGTTCCCCCCCCCCCCAGCACCAGGAATACAGAGCATCACTTCCCCAGACATAGTGTTCCACCTATACCTTGTAGCTAATAGCAACTGATGGACCTCTTGTGAGTCTTAATGTAGATTTGTGTCCATGTATCCTTGGGCATAGGGTTTACCTGTCTGCCCTACGTAGAGAATGGAAGGGCATTGTTAGCATTTAATGGCCAACTATTAAAGTTAAGTACGTGGACTCTAATCTGGGAGAACCAGGTTTGATTCCCCACTCCTCCACTTGCAGCTGCTGGATGACCTTGGGCAAGCCATCGTTCTGTCTGGGCTGTTCTTGAAAGAGCAGTTCTTGAAAGAGCTCTCTCAGCCCCACCTACCTCACAGGGTGTCTGTTGTGGGGAGGGGAAGGGAAAGGAGTTTGTAAGCCGCTCTGAGACTTCGAGTGAAGGACGGGGTATAAATCCAATCTCCTCTTCTTCTTCTATATGTCATATTGTATATATCATTACATGACTCACCAGCAGGCTGGCATAACAGTGCTGGGACTTGAACATGGCTTTCCCAAATCCTTGTGTGACACTGTCTGCAGTTAGAACACCTCTACTCATTGCAGTTGTTAGCCCAATGTTATATCTGAGTTTGCTGAGGTGGACAAACAGGTCATACACATGTATATACATTTTTAAACTCATGTCTGGGAAATCATATTGGAACTGGATTCCCACACATAGTACATTTTAATCCTGCCCATTCCCCCAAGCTGCGCAGAGTGCTGTCCATTTGTTTTCTCATTCTCTGTCTTATCTTCACAACAACCTTAGGGTTACATGATGGTCAAATGTAGGCTTACTCACAGCTTTAATGCTAATAGCTCTTGAAGTATAATTTTTTGCTCATAAGACTCCAGAGCTTAGAGGGAACATTGGTCATGATGATCATCGGAAAAGGTAAATGAATCTGGTATCAGAATACCTCTCATTTCTTCCCAGCCCCTAAAAACCTCCCACACTCACAGCAAGAATGGGTTGTTATCAGCCTTCTCCCCAACATCAGCCCAGCTGGATTTGAATGGCTTTTGCCCCTGAACTTTGTTTCAACAAATTTTGAATGAGAAATGGCTCCATCCATTTGACAACTTTACCCAGGTGCCTGTTTTCAAGCCCTCCTGTTTTGAGTCATAAGCAACGCATATGGTCAAAACCTTTTCACCCACCTGTGTGGCAACTGCCTACCTTTCTCCATCATTAGAAATACACTTCCAGGCAATATGGATACAGCATTTGATCAAGTGACAAAGACTCATCAATGCTGACAGGAAACACGTTGCTCTGTTTTGCCATGCTATTTCTCATCCAAGTTTTGTTGAAACGATGTTCAGAAAAAATCTAGTTCCGATAAGCCTCAGTCGTTTCACATATATTGCAGTTCACAATTATTGCTGCCATTTAAGGTGGATCGAATGCCCAGGTCACAGTGCTGGTCAGCCATGTGAGGAGCTGATCTCTGCCCACAGAACTTCAGGCCCAATTCGGCAATTAGCATCTTGCCACTTTCTGAACACATTTATTTACTTCATTTATAACCTACTTTTCTTTCCAATGGGGACCCAAAGTGGCTTACAACATTCTCCCCCCGCCATTTTGTCATCACAAGAACCCTGTGAAGTAGCTGAAAATGCACGACAGGCCTAAGGTCACTGTTATGTACGCTGACCACCACTAGGGTCCAGTGGCAGACACCCGGAGCTTGACTCCTAGAACAATAGGAGCCAAGGATCCTAGACCACCACTAGTCTACCAATAAGATCTCTGGCGGGAGATTCAAACCCGCCAATAGGACTTTTGGGTGTGTTCTAGGTTGTGTATAAAGTTGGCCATCTCGGCCGGTATTTTATCTCTAGTTGTGTATCAATAAACTAGCTGTTTGCTATGCCATCATCCGCCTTTTCAATGCTTAGAACCCAGTACACAATAGTCACCCAGCATGCTTCCCTAGCAGAGTGGGGATTTGAACCTGAATCTCCTAATATAACGCTTTAACTGCTATACTCCTCTGCCTCTCAGTTAGCTTGCACTCTTGATGCAAATGCACTTGTACTCTAGTTTGATAACCAGGGGTCATTTCGAGCAGGAGCTCGGGGGACCTCAGCTCCGGGAGTTGGTGCCAGCCCCCCCCCCCCGGGGAATGCCTGCTTGTGTCATGGCTGCAGCAAAATGACCCCGTCCCCTGGAAAGGTCCTTGTTCCTCCGACCAGCCTTCTGAAGGCTTCAGCCACCACTGAAGCTATCCTCCCAGAATAGTGGTATTTCTGAGGCTTGGATTAATAGCTGTCCCCTCTCTGTCAGTTCTGTCTTTCTGTCTTCCTTCCTTCCTTCCTTCCTTCCTTCCTTCCTTCCTTCCTTCCTCTCTCTTTTCTCTCTCTCACTTTCTCTCTTTCTCTGTCTCTCTCTCTCTCTCTTCCTTGCCTTCTGACATACTTCCAGTGATGTCAGGGGGTGTGGCATATGCAAATAAGTTATGCTAATGAGTTCTGCTAATGAGCTCCTGCACCTCTTTTCCCACAAAATGACCCCTGTTGATAACCAAACAAGTTGCAATAACCACAGAAATGTTTTAACTCTACAGTCAGATTTTACTTTTTACTTTTTAAATTTCTTTTTCACGCAAATGTGATTGTGTTTCAATTTGCCTTGATTTTCTGGCATTTGCAACGATTCTGATTATTATTATTATTAATATTATTATTATTATTATTATTACAATAATTTCAACATGAAGGGGAGGGGCTGTGGCTCAGTGGAAGAGCCTGTGCTTTTCAAGCAGACGGTGCCAGATTCGATCCCTGGCATCTCCAGATAAAAGGCAACAGAGGATGTGCAAGACCTTTCTCTACCTGAGACCCTGGAGAGCTG
Source organism: Lepidodactylus listeri (assembly GCA_029233225.1). Lineage (NCBI taxonomy): Eukaryota > Metazoa > Chordata > Lepidosauria > Squamata > Gekkonidae > Lepidodactylus > Lepidodactylus listeri. The sequence continues at coordinate 104,575,258 of JARCFY010000008.1, forward strand.
CTGCCAGCCTGGGTAGACAATACTGACCTTGATGGACCAATGCTCTGATTCAGTATTCAGCAGCTTCATGTATGTCCATGTGTACACATTTCTCACTGTGAATGGGAAAATAATCTGCCAGTCCACATATATGTTGCTTTCCTGTGCCATTTTAAATTCTTCTTGGAACAGGGAAACCATTTGCATCGTTGATTCGTATTATTTATCATTCTTGCAAGCAGCTCAGCTGTTTGAGGAAATACAAAGGTTCCCCAAAGCCCTACAAATAAATACAAATGAAAAACAACCAGGATAAAAAAGGGTGGAAAGCAGCAGCTGTGTGATTGAGTCTTGGGTATTCCCATATGCAGGCTGCAGGGAGCTGCCAGAAATGGGATGAGGATGTTTGGTTAGGTGGCTAATATGCATTCTGCATTTCAAAAAATAACGGGGGGACTGAGGTGGAGAAGCAAGTGCAACTGGTTGCCATGCAATATGTCCAACTAATCCTTTCGATAGATATCTTCTCATAAACCAACAGGGTTTCGCTCAGATGCTTGCTCTAGTCATGAAAAACTACCATGGCAACAGGATTTCAGCATGGAGAAATGGACAGCATGAATCCCAGAGCCTTGAACCACTAGCAAACAAGAGTAGATGCAAGTCAGTGAAGAACGGGAGAACATAAAGCTAATCAAACTGCAGACAGCAGGCCTGCTTCACATACAGCCTCACTGCATGCAGCCACCAGTCACATACCGCACACACATGTGTGTACATGCACACACAGCCACACAAACAAGCCTGTTTTGCAGTTCCAGGTGGAAAGGAAAGCCAGGAGAATCCCATAGGTGGCTTGTGGTGGGTCACAAGTTGTGCAACCCAATTAAGATGCATACATTTGAAACAAAAGCTCTTTGCTGATTTTTATTCTAGGCAGATGAAACACATGGCTGCCAACAGATGAATTTCTCATTATGCAGTTAGACTTATGCTTCCCCCTGTCCCTAACACATATTAACTGTAGATGTCAGTAAAATGCTCATTGACAGGTTCTCTGAGAGTCTGCACTATGGCTAGACTGCCACCCTATAGACTTAGCAGAGGGTCAACTGATGCCCATTGATGTTAATTACCATGCCATCTATTCCCAACAACCAGATCAAGTTGCAAATGGGGTCAGCTGTTATTAGGATGCTCACACATTTATTTATTTATATGGTTCAATTTCCATCCCACCCTTCCCACGAGCAGGCTCAGGGTGGATTACAACATTAACATAAAACAATACAATCAAGATTAAAACTACAAACTTAACCCTTAAATGATGGTGATCAGACTACATCCCAAGTATTACAATGGTGCCCCGGTGTTAGACAATTAAAGGCAGAAAGGGCTCAATCCCATAAGGGATTCCAGATTATAAGTACCCTACCTTGGGTAAAGCAAGGCAGTTGTCATTCTGTGTCCTCAAAAACTGAAGACCATGCTACAGAATTCAAGGGTGTAGACTTTCCAATTTCCCGGGGGAGGGGGGGGCTGGGGCTGGGCCAGAGACATCACAAGCCATTGTCTCTGGGGGAGGCTCAGCACTTCCTGGAAAAGTTCTGGGGGGGGGGGGCTCCAGCTCCCCACCCCCCCTGAAGTTGACGCCTATGCTACAGATGGTAACAAAGAGGTAACAAGATGGTAACAGGAGGGGGGAAAGATCACTTAGGAAATATGTATTGTTGTTTATATCTACACACCCAGAATTTCAGGTAGTGTCTGCAAGACAGTGGAAAACAATTTCAGAAGTACCGTGATTTCTGGCTTCAGAAAGAGGTGAATGATGGGGGAAGAGACAATTTAGAAAATTCCTTTTGCATGTGGTTGTCTAAATTATGCTAAGTGACATTTGTCCAACATCAATACTTTGTCAGTATGCCAAAGGTAAGGCAAGGTAGGGAAGTGTTACTGCCTTTCCTGAGAAGTCAGTCGTTGGCTGCGGTCACACAGCCCTTAAATGCGGGAGGAAAGGCTATTCCCTCCCACATTTAAAGGGGCCGACCACATGGCCCGCCCCAAGTCCCGCGCTGAAGCGGGCTCAAATGCGGGTTCCTCACGCATTTTCCGACCCCGGGAAAATCAACAGTTTTCCCAGGTGTTGTGGGAGGAACCCACATTTGAGGTATCTGGACAGCCCTCTCTCGCAATCATTGCGAGAGCAGGGCTGTCCAGATAGTCCCGCTGGCCATTCCCCCCCCCTTTTACACTTGGGCGCTTGGCCACTCAAGCGCCCAAGTGTAAAAGGGGGGGGAACCCCCCAAACTTACCAGGCGGCTGGCGGGTCCTTGGCCGTTCCCGCCGCTTCTGCTGCCACCGCGGCCGCCTGTTCAGCAGCAGCCGCGGCCGTTCCCGCCTCTTCAGCGGCCGCCGCTGCTTCCGCCGCCGCAAACGCTTCTGCCGCTGATGCTTCCACTGCCGCTGCCTCTTCAGCGGCTGCCACCGCCATTCCCGTTGCCGCCGCGGCCGCTTCTGCTGCCACAGGAGTTGGGATGTGTAGACATCCCAACCCGTGGTAGAAAAATGCGGCCCCTTTAAATCCGGGAGCCCTCCCAGATTTAAAGGGGCTGTGTGACTGCAGCCTTTGACACTGATGGATTTAAAGAGGATAGGGAGCTGCCAGAAACTAGACCCTTTCACAATGCAACTTTAGGATCAGTTTTCCCAGACAAGCCTCTGGTCAACATTTGATGGCAAACATTCCATGTGACTGTAGGACCTGTTTTGATCCTGTTTGCAGACCAGGGAAGTCTCTAGTGACCCTGTGAGATGCTGAGAAAGAAGGCTGTTCTAAAGTACCGGGTTCGGAGACTCGTTGAGTGATCAAAGCTCATAGTTTATTTAGAGATCAGAATAAGGATACAGAGCTGGACCCGGGGGTTCGCTTATATTCCTGTCCCAAACCACACCCATGTCACAACCCACTCCTTTGATAGGCTATTTACAGTAGGAACCCTTTCCATAGGTCCCTTTCAGGATCCAGCCCCCTCGATTGGTCCCTGTCTGGATCCGTTCCGTCTGTTGTTCTTTGTGCACGAAACTCAGGCGCTTCGCCTGGCCACGTGTCTGTTCCGACCACGTGGTTGACTTCCCAGTAGGAACACAACAGTTGCCTGTGTCATCTTTTTTCTAGGTACCAGACTCATTTGTCCGAGGGAGGAGGGGTCTAGGAGTGAGAAGGTTCTAACTATCTAACAATCTAACTGTGTAACAAATGACTAGGGAGGAAGTAGTCTCAAAAAGAGGAACTCTTACCCGGATCTGGATAGCACAGGCAAGCCCAATCTCGTCAGATCTTGGAAGTTAAGCAGGGCTGACCCCGGCAAGTATTTTGATGGGAGACCTCCAAAGAACACCAGGGTTGGGAGACAGAGGCAGGCTATCAAGCCACTTCTCTGAACATCCTCCATGCCCCAGTAGGAGTCATCATAACTTCCAGGCACACATGCACGCACACATACATACACAAATGCAAAAAATGCCCCCAAACGAGGAAGTCTCCAATGTAGGGTTGCCAGCCTCCAGGTGGGGCCTGGGGATCTTCCGCTTTTACAACTGATCTCCAGCTGACAGAGATCAGCTTCCCTGAAGAAAATGGCTGCTTGAAGGGTGGCCTCTATGGCATTGAACCATGCTGAGGCCCCTCCCCAAGCCCCACCTTCTCCTGGCTCCACCTCCAAACTTTCCAGGTATTTTCCAACTCAGACCAGGCAACCCTACTCCAGTGAGCCAATCAGGAGACAGGAGGAGATCATTTGAAAACACCAGGAAGTCCTTAACCTTACTATGCTAGCTACTTAACCCCTCCAATGCCCCCTGTAGGATATTCTTCTTGTCCTTCTTGCTTCATGCACACAGCAAATCTTGTATATTCTAACAAAACAAACCATGTGTTACCTCTCCCAGGGGAAGAGGTACATTGAAGTCACCTTCTGTGGCATCACAAACTCACCACTAGTTACAGAAATCCAGGGAAACACATTGACAGGCATAAATAAAGTACAGCTGCCTGCAGTTTTCTTCACCCAAGTGCTATTTCAGTTCTCCTTGCTCAATGCCGTGTTTCACTCCCTTCTGTGTCTAACGCCTGGCCCATTATTATCCTTCTCAGGTAATTCACCAAAAGGAGAAAGGGGTGTGTGTGTGTGATGTTGCAGATGCAGGAATGTCACTTCCGGTTGCTGTATCCACAACACTCTAGGTATCCCCCCCCCCCCATCTCTATGGTCTTAAGTAAATAAAACCACTCTGAAAACAGATCTGCATTTAGAGCTGTCAGCAACAAAGGGAGCCCATAAAACAGTAATGACATAAAAGAAGGGCAGCTAAAAATCCACAATGGAGGGGATTCATTTTAAAATGGCAGCATAAAGGTAAGGCAGCTAGTAGAGTTTATCAGGGAGGGGAAAGTTTTTAAAATGCTGAAGACAGTAAAAGCCTCTTTACCTGGTACCTGAAACACTTGTGCACCAGGTGAACTTCTGTGTGTTGGGTTTTTTTTTTTTCACAGCTGAGGTGCCACAAAGGAAGAGACCCTGTCCCTAGGTCACCTTTCTGACCTTTGATAGTGGCCTCATATGAAGCAATATCCAGGGCGTTTTTTGTAGGAAAAGTCCAGCAGGAACTCATTAGCATAATAGGCCACACCCAACAGCAGAAACTCATTAGCATATTAGGCCACACCACTGACAGCACAGCTTATTAGCATATTAAGCCTCACCCCCATGTTACCAGAAGAGTGGTCATCCAGCCACACCCACTGTTTGCTTCTTATTCTGTTTACCTTGTTTGTTGTCAAAACCCAGGGTTTTTTTGGTAGCAGGAATTAATTTGCATGTTAGGCCACATACCTCTAATGTAGCCAATCCTAAAGAGTTTCTGCTGTTGGGTATGGCCTATTATGCTAATGAGTTCCTGCTGGGCATGGCCAACTCAGGAGCCAGCCAGAACTCCGTTCCTGTGCGTTCCTGCCCAAAAATAGCCCTGGGGTTCTCAACAGGCCTGGAGAAAAAAATGCCTGTCTTTTTAATAGAGGCTTAATCTGCAGATGAAGCTTTTTATGGCACTGAGATAACTATAATCACCTGGTAAATATCAAAATGATGGTCCTTCATACCACTAAAGCCTCTGTTAAAAGATGGAACATTTTCCATCAAGCTTCTTAGCAGCCGTAGCAAAGCTTTAAGCAGCTTGTCTATACACCTTATTTCCACTGGGAAATTGTACTTTTATATTAAGATATGTGGTTATTCCAAAGAGTTTTTGGAGCAGTCTGATTCTGGGCAAAGGAGGGATACCTGTGGGTGGCAGGGTTGCCAGCCTGTCAGAGGGCTGTGGGAGGGGATAAGGGGGGGCTGTGGTGTTGCGTCACTTCCAGTAAAAAACCACCGATAACTGCCACTTTCTGGTACCTAAAGGAATGCCATGCAAACAATGGGGTGGAAATGTTTTCAGTTCTCTCGGATGGCAGGACTTGGACTAATGGATATCAAATACAGCAAAGGAGGTTTCGTCTACATTTCAGGAAGAACTTCCTGACGGTGAGGTGTGTTCGACACTGGAATGTGAGGCGGTAGATTCTTTGTCGTTGGAGGTTTTTAAGTATCAATTGGATAACTACTTGTTGGGGATATTATAGCTGTAGTGCCTGAATTGGCAGGGGGTCAGACTAGATGATCCCAGTGGTCTCTTCCACCTCGGACATTAAATAAATAAAATAATAAAATGGGTAGCTTTAGGAATCACTGGAAACTCCATGGGGGAAAAATACCACAGCTGGGCATGGGGAATCCCTCGCCCCCACCAGGGACCTGCCAGCTGCGATGGGTTATTGGCATAAGGTGATTTTAGACCGGTTTTAATATTTTTTTCATATTTGCTCTTTAATGTTTGTTTTATAATTTTTTTAAAATGCTTATTTTATAATATTGCTTCTACTTTGTAGTTGCCCACCTTGATTCCTGAGATGCTCCAGGAAAAAGGTAGTCATATAACTAGCTTAAATAAGTTTCCCATGTTCTTTTAAATTGTCCCTTTTATACTAAGACTCGAGAACAATGTCTGGACATCCTCCTTTTTACATGGCGTAGTTTTCCTGAGAGTGTCAAGGTCCAGTTGTTACACTCTCTCTCTGGGCCAAACCCCTCTATAACTTTTCGTGTTGCTTCTTTTCTTCAATCTGTAATTCGAACCAGGGAAACTATTAATTGATCCGGGGTTTTTTTGTTGGCTGTCTGACTGCCATACTTTTGATGTATTCCTACATTTTAATGTATTCTTATCTCTGATATGCCAATAAAGGTTGTCTGCCTATTTTAAATAGACCATAATTTTAATTCATAGTAGCAGCACCTGTTTCAAATGCAGAATGCAATCCATGGATTCTCATTTGCAAGTCAGAGTTCACATTTCAGTACAAGGAAATGTACTGAAAATGAGACATGCACCAAATACAGCATCATGGTGACAGAAAAGCAGCTCCATAGGGCCCTTTCAGGTTTGGAAAAGGGTTCAGGGGAGAAGGCTTAACCTCAGGGCCCATGTGCCTGCATTTTCAAAGGAAGGGAAAACACTTGGGGTCTGAATTGTGGAATTCCCAGCATCACAGTCTGATATGGCCGCTGGCAGTCCTATCAGATTCTAAATTTGAAGTCACGAAAGGAATATCTAAATGCTGCAATGGGCACAAGCCCAAACAATATTTTGCAATGATACCATACAGTGTAAATTGAACTAGCTGAATTTTAATCAAGGTTCATTAGCTGCTAGTCCTTATTATCTGCTGTATTCTGCAACATTCTCTGTTGCCAGTTGGAGATTTGATAATCATGCTTGGTTGACTATTTGGATGCATTTTTTATTTATTTTATGACCATCAACTACTCGGAGGATTCCCTCAGGACCAAAATGCAGAATATAAATGTTTCAAATAAAGAAATGTCGGCAGGCAAATGATTTGTTAAAGTTACTTCCAGCTAACTGAAGACCGTATTGCTGAGGAGCTTCAGTCTGTCGTGACTGCAAAATGCGAATCAACAGTACACGGTTGTGACTCTGCAGTCTCAAGATGTGATGTGTTCCTATAAAAAACAAAAAGTACAGGCCAGATTCAGGGCTAACACTATGGTGGCACACACTGTCCATAGTACACTTTGTCTAGAAGAGCCCAGTTCACACCCTCCTCCCCCGTGTTTAGGATTAGGAGTCTATCCAAGTAGAATTTAGTGATGCTGTCAGGAATTTTGGACTTAGCTTTTTATAAAGTGTATTTTGCTGCATCTCATTATCTTTGTCTCCATAACTCTCCTTATTATTCTAAGCCCATCATGAATTCCCGAAAATGCCATCTTCCTGCTTCTTTTCTTAAGAGAGTGCCAGCCCTGTCCAAGGTACTCATTAAATGTCTTTCTCAGAATCATAATGAGGAAATGTGTCCTTGGCCGTATCCGGAAATGACTTCAGAACTGTGTTTACAGGATTTAAGTCAGACATTCCTTCATTAACATTCAGCACTACAGGCAGCACAAAGGATAGAAAAGATATACAGAAAAAGAAACAACCAATATTCATCACATTATTACCTAGGTGTGAGAGAAGCAAAAGATGAACAAGGTCATTCAAAATGAGAAAAAATACTGAGGGCAAAGCAAATAAGGTAGAATGATAGATTAATTAAAAATGTCCAGTATGTCATAGATTTTCTTCAGTTAGTTTTATATAATACTTAAATGGACACAATATCAGTACCATCTTAAGCAGAGTTACATCCTTCTAAACCCCAGTCAAAGGCTTAGTTTCGGTATCATGCAAAACTATGGTTCAATTTCTATGCTTATTGTGATAATGAGAATGGGGGTCATTCCATTAACTATGGGGTTTTTTAGCATCCATCAAACCAGGATCTGAAGCCTTAGTTCGGACCTGACACAGTTGCAATGTGATCCTAAGCAGTTGCATCCTTCTAATTACATTTCAGTTTATGGGCACAGAAGAGTGTAACTCAGCTCAGGGCTGCTCTGTTAGTCTTAACTGTGGCTTTCTGTGGCATGTAAAGGATAGGGTTGCTAGGTCTGGGTTGGAAAATACCTGGAGACTTTGTGGGTGGATCCAGGAGAGGGTGGGGTTTGGGGAGGGGAGGGGCCTCAGCATGGTTCAATTCCATAGAGTCCACCCTCCAAAGCAGCCATTTTCTCCAGGGAAGCTGATCTCTGTCGGTTGTAAAAGTGGGAGATCCCCAGGCCCCACTTGGAGGCTGGCAACCTCAGTAAAGGAAGACATCCTGACTTGTCCCCTGACAATGGCCTTCCTGGTTACAGTGAAAGGGCAATAAAACCAGCATTTGTTGAGACAAACTAGGATCTGAGTGACCACACCACAAGATGAATCCTTTATTCACAGATAAGACATGGCTCCAAATTATGTCTGAACTGAGCTGTTGAGGAGCTATAGATCTCTAAGTGGTGAGGCACCAGCATAACCTTCAAAGGAATGTCAAGATTTGTCAAGCTGAGCTCTGGAAGGCAGCAGGAGAGAGCTGTGAGAAGGGTGAGTGTTTTCTTATTTGCTTTCAGCTGAGGTGGTTTAGCTGAGGGTACTGTGTGGGGGGACTGTGTCTGGAAGTGTGTGAGTGAGTTTTCAGTTGTTGCGGAGTGCTGGCTGCTTGAGACAGGGAAAGAAAGGGCCATTGTTTGACTGCAAATTGAGTGCCTGGATGTATTTGAATAGCTGCTAGCCTACTGGGCAGAAGTCTTGGGTGTGTGCCCAGTGCAATGAGCTCCTGGTTCTCAGGGAACAAGTTTGCTCCCTTGAGGGCAAGGTGGCTGACTGGGAGAAGCAGAGACAGTCAGTTAGGCACGTGGAGAAGACTCTCAGGGACTTATTAGATATGTCCCACTCTGAATCTGGCAGCCCCGTCGCTGTCAGGGAGTATGAGAGTCGAGAGGGAACAGGGCACCGTGCTGTGGATAAGGGGAATGGGCCCTCAGAAGGGACCTCTTCTACAGCTGGTGAACGAGTATCCTTTCATACCAAGGAACCATCCCTGGGCAGGGAGGGTGGGGGGCTCTTGGTAGTTGGTGATTCAATCCTTAGGCAGGTAGACAGCTGGGTAGCGAAACCGCATATTGACCATATGGTGACTTGCCTGCGTGGTGTGAAGGTAGCGGACATTATGTGCGTTTTAGATAGGCTGGTAGATAGTGCTGGGGAGGAGCCAGTGGTCGTGGTACATGTTGACACCAACAATGTGGGGAAATGCAGTCGTGAGGTCCTGGAGGAAAAATTTAGGCTGCTAGACAGGAGACTCAAGGCCAGGAACTCCAAGGTAGCCTTCTTGGAAGTGCTACCTGTTCCACATGCAGGGCCAGAGAGACAGGCACAGATCAGGAGTCTCAATGTGTGGATGAGGTGATGGTGTAGGGGGGAAGGGTTCAAGTTTGTTAGGCACTGGGATGCTTTTTGGAACAAGAGGGAGCTGTACAAGAGAGACGGTCTCCACTTGTCCCGGGAAGAAACCAGGCTACTGGCGCTTAAAATCAAAAAGGTGGCAGAGCAGTTTTTAAACTGAATATTGGGGGAAAGCCGACAGGAGATGAAAAATCTCTGATTCGGGATGGTTCATCTCAAAGAGATGAAGGGGTAGCTGTTACTTTCCTACAAGGAATTGGATCAGAATTGTTCTCTGAGAATGTGGCAAATGATAGGGACTGCCTGGCAAGGTCTCGAGGCAGCAAGAGGAAGGTTGTGGCCTTAACATGTATGGGAAACTATAGATGTTTATATACTAATGCTAGAAGTGTCTGAGGTAAAATCAGGGAGTTGGAATGCTTGGTGTTGGGGGAAAACATAGACATTGTGGGTATTTCAGAAACTTGGTGGGATGAGGAAAATCAGTGGGATACGGTGATTCCTGGTTATAAATTATATTGGAAGGAGAGGGGAGAGAAAGTTGGAGGTGGGGTGGCTCTTTATGTCAGAGAGGGTATACAGTCCAGTAAGACTGAGAGGGTAGGGGAATTGGATTCACTTCTGGAAATGCTGTGGGTTGAATTAGTGGGCCCAAAAGGAAGCTCAAGATAGAGGAGAATTATAAAATGATGAATGAATTAAAGATAGCAGCTAGATGAAATAACACATATAATATATGACTCTAACTACTCACACATTGATTGGGTCAATATGTGTTCAAGTCGGGAAAAAGAGATTGAGTTCCTGGACACTCTCAATGATTGCGCTATGGAGCAGATGGTTACAGAACCGACCAGGGAAGAGGTGATCCCGGATTTGGTCCTAAGTAATGCCCAAGACCTGGTGAGAGAAGCATTTCCTTTTGTCTGTCCTGAATCTACTACACATCAGCATCACTGGAGGCCCTCAAGTTCTAGCATTTTGGGAGAAAGAGGAAAAAATGTCCTTGTCAACTCCACCCATGCATAATTTTGTAAACCTCTATTATGTCCCACCCTTAGTAGTCTTTTCTAAACTGAAAAGTCCCAGACTCTTCAGCCTTTCCTCCTAGGGAAGGTGTTCTAACCCCTTTTATCATCTTGGTTGCCCTCTTCTGTACTTCTCCACCTTTGCAATGTCCTTTTTGAGACATGGTAACCAGAACTGTACACAGTATTCCAAATGAAGCCTCACCAGAGATCTATATAGGGGCATTATACTAACGGCCATTTTATTTTCAGATCTTTTGCTAATAATCCTCAACATAAGAGTGTGTTTTCAGTGCTGCAGTACACTGGGTTGACACTCTCATTGAGCTATCTACCATAACCTCAAGATCTTTTTCCTTCTCAGTCTCAACATGTTCAGATCCCACTTGTCTATACTGGAAGTTGGGTTTCCCCCACCTCAATGTGCATTAGCTTACACTTAGCAGCACTGAACTTCATTTGCCACATTGTCACCTGCTCATCCAGTTTGTGGAGATCCTCCTGGAACTCTTTAGAGCCAGCCTTGGTTTTCATCATCCTGAATAATTTTGTGTAATCTGCAAACTTGGCCACTACACTACCCACCCCTAGTTCCAGATCTTTTATGAAAAAATGAAATAGCACCATCCCCAATACCAATATCACTGCCTACTTCCCTCCATTGTGAGCAGGGCTTTTTTTTCTGGGGGAATGCGCCAGAATGGAGTTCTGGAACCTCTCCGACAAAATTCTTTTAAAAATGTTTAACAGTTTATGAGTTTTCAGTATATAGATTGAAAACTTCATTTCCCTCTTGAGAGTTCCGGCACCTCTTTTAAAAAGAAAGGAAGAAAAAATCCTGGTGAGAACTGTCCATTTATTCCTACTCTTGCTTCCTATCATTTAACTAATTTTTAATCCATAAGAGGACCTGTCCTCTTATCCCATGACTGCTGAGTTTACAATGTTTTGTTAAAGTATTCGTTTTACTGGAGACTCTGCGTCAGCATGTTAACACAGTATTTCATAAGTATTTGTAAGAGAGCCGTTAAGTGCGTGGACTCTAATCTGGGAGAACCAGGTTTGATTCCCCACTCCTCCACTTGCACCTGGCTGGATGACCTTGAGCAAACCATAGCTCTCTACCAGCTGTTCTCTCAAGGACAGCTTGGGAAAAAGCTCTCTCAGACCCACCTTCCTCACAGGCAGTGTTCCCACTAAGCTGAGTTAGTGTGAGCTAGCTCAGTGTTTTTTAGCCTCCAGCTCACACATTTTTGTCTTAGCTCAGGAAGGATGGCTCCAGAGCAAAGTAATTTACACAGGGGCCAAATTGCTCACTCACAGCTTCAATGCCAGTAGCTCACAAAGTAGAATTTTTGCTCACAAGACGCCACAGCTTAGAGGGAGCATTGCTCACAGGGTGTCTGTTGTGGGGAGGGGAAGGGAAAGGAGTTTGTAAACCGCTCTGAGACTCCAAGTGAGTAAAGGGCGGGGTATAAATCCAATCTCTCCTTCTTCTTCTTCTTCTTTGTCTTACTTCTTTTAGACTGGGCAGTAACTTTCCTAACCTGTGAAATGCATTCTATGTGGGCTTCAATTCGGGTGGTTTTAAATAGCTTTCAAGGGATTTGACTCTCTTGTCTTTCCCCTTCACCTTCTTTTTTACTACTCCTCTCTCAGCTTCTCAAAAGTCCAAGCATCAAACCAGAAGGGCAGATCTAAAGAACACAAGCCAGGTCATGGTCCAGAAAGTCAAGGCACACAGAAGCCTATGGCACAGCAGCACACAAGGGTTACGGACTAGTTGCTTTCATGCTGGCTCTCCCTTTTCTGGCTGCTTTATCAGGAGTCAGTCAAGGCCAGGTGCAGCTCCTCAACCTGCTGACAAGTGGAAGTCCTCGATGGCTTAGCAGCCTACAGGGCTATCAGCCCTGATCCTTCACTGACACCGGCTCATGAGCAGAGGCTGCCCTGTGCTGGGCTGCAAACTGTGCACTACGGCACCGCCTCTGTGCTTCCCTCCAGGCCCACCTTCTCCAGCATTCCAAAGGCTCTGGTGACCCCAGGTGAGGCTGGCGGCTCCAGGGCCTCTGCTTCAGCTTCTGATCCCAGGCTGCAGGACTGAGGGCATGGTATGCTGACTGCAGGCTGAGACTCCTTGACTGCACTGATGGAGTCTCCGCTTTGGAGGGTTTTCCTGCAGTATCTGAGGGCTGGGGCCAGCTTCCTCCATCTCTTCCTCATCTGAGGAGGTGTTGGCAGGCAGACCCATGACAACATCCCCCCTCGGGGGCCCCCATGGATGGGGCCGGGCCAGGTTTCTGCAGGTAGGACAGGTGGGACTGATGTATGAAGTCCTGTGCATGGAGATTCTCAGCAGGCTTCCAGGAGTGATCCTTGGGTCCACGTCCCTTCCATTCCACAAGGAATTGTCACTGTCCCCACCTCCTGCAGGAGTGCTGGATCTCAGCAACTTCATATTCTCCCTGTCCTTCCAGTAGGACCAGTGGTGGAGATAGTGCAGGACCGCGCAGTGAGTGTGGGGAAGCTGCCGGGGTCAAGAGGGAGCGGTGGAAGGCAGGGTGGATGCACAACATTGGAGGGAGTAGCAGTAGGGAGGGGCACAACCTGAGGAACCAACTGGGGTTTGAGCGTGAACCAGCCCAGTCCATGGTTCATTTTCAACTGGTCCATTTGGCTGCATCATTCCTAGATCCAAAAACGAACCACCTTTTTTCTGTGGAGCTTTGTTAGGTTAATTAGAGCAGTTTATTCTCCAGATAGCCTGACGCCAATTCAAGCAATTCCTAGGCAACGCTAGGGTGGATTTGTGGAGAGCCCGTATGGTCAAAATGCCTGTCACAGACCCCACTCTCTCTGTATTCCTAATAATCAAATCACCCACTACCAAAAGCCCACCTCCCCCCAACCCAGAGGGCTGTCCTCAGTATGAGGTACTTTTGGTCCATTGTCCAAGGAAGGGGGGAGGCCTTCCAAAGAATCACATCCCTTCTCCTCAGAATGATGCGCTCCTACTTGGAGACTTTCACTCTCCACAACAGCAGAAGAGCTGTCAGCACAGGAGTGGGATTGTTCTGGTAAGTCCTTAAAGGTCTAGTCCCCAAACCTCTCTCTCTGCCTCAACATCTCCAGGTTGGCAACGTTTGCCTCAAAGGAACTGAACCTGCTCCCTGAAAGCCAAGAGCTCCATGCAGCGAGCGCACACCCGTGATTTCCACCGAGTAGGTAGATAATCATACATGTGCAAAACACTAGACAGCCCCCATTCCCCTGCTGGCTTTCTACCTTCATAACTGGTAGGATACAGCAGCACCCCACCTGCCTTGCTGGTGTGGAGCGTGTATCTCCCTTCTCAGGAAACTTGGACTATAGGGGTTCTCTCCTGATCCCACTTGTCGTCTCTGACAGGGCTTGAAGATATGAGTTCCAGATGGTGCTGATCTAAGTGACAGCTAGGTGACAGCTAAGAGCTCCATAGCCAGCAGTTCTAGCTGGAGCAAACAGGTTCTGACTGGCACTGTTACACAGCAGTCAGAGTGACTCAGCAGCCAGTGCTGATTGGCTGGTCAATGTATATATGTGTTTATTGTACAGTGAATCTTTCTCTCCTATGTATTCCAATGTGGGCGAAGCGCTTTGTCAGTTTGTGTCGTGATTCTGCTGAACTGCGTATACCTGCATTTAACAACAGGACTTTGTAAATAAACCCTGTATATATTCCTTCCCTACTTGGCTGTGTGGACATTGGACTCTGTGGGACGTAAGCTCTGCACTTTACTGTGCACATTGCTGTTTATCTCTGCTCTGGTGCTAACACGCCAGCTCAACACTCGCACCCCCTGACAGTCTCATGCTGAACTCCCAAGCTCAACTCACCAGTTAGAAGCCCTGTTCAAAGCACCATGCTCAACCCCCAGGAACCAGTCCCACAGGAATCCTGTGCACTTTTTACAGGGTCAGCCCTCTAATTAGCTTTGTGAATGAAACCAGAAACAAAGCTTATTAAGGGTGGATAATACAGATAACTGGTCCAAAGAATTAGCAAATTACAAGCAGTCAAAACAATATCTAGAACTCACTGTCGATACATAACACTAGAAAGCCCACTTAAAGAGCCAAATCTAGGCCTCCCAACATAGGGTTACCAGCTCTGGATTGGAAAATTCCTGGAGATTTGGAGCCTTCTTTTGGCAAAGGTTTCTGTCCCCAGAAAGAGGAAGAGGAGAAGATTCAGGTTTGGGTATGCAACCTGACTGGACAAGGGTCCTGGAAATATCCCTAATATATTTAAAATGAGGAGGTTTCAAGACAAGGAGTGGCTGTGTTTGGAGGCAGCCTTGGCTTGCTCAGAAAAATGGAGCTTTGGCAAATCGCTGGGCTGCATCCATCCCTGGCTTTTGCACCATTGTTGCACTACAGTAACCATTTGCAACTGGGTCATCTTGCTCACACAGGGAACTCCAGTTGCGAACGAATTCTATAGTGCAATGGAAGTACCCATCTAGTGGTCCATTGGATGCCATCTTCCTCTCAAATGGATCATTAGGACAGTCAGATAAGGCAGGAAATGAACAAGGAAAGGAACCACACAGAAGCACAGATCCAGAGTTTGGGGAAACTGCTAACGTAAGAGGTTCTGCTTGGGCTAATCCACATAATTCTTAGGTTCCTTGAGTAATGAGCTGGTAGCCAGACACCGTGGTAAAGCTGCTTCCTTGTAAAAGGGGCTTTCCACATGTGATATTTCTGACAGTGCTGCGTCTTTTTTTCCTTTTCTGTGCGTGTTTTGCTCCCTCTAGTGATCGCTTTGATCTTTCATAGCTGTTTCTCTGGTTTTTTCTGAGCACTTTAAAGGGACAGTGAAGCTATAAGCAGCTCCAACTAGAGAAAAGACAGAGATCTGTCCCGACTCTGACTGAGATGTGGTATATCTGAGAGATTATTATTGTTATGGTTGTTGTTTCTGTGGTATTGTACTACTGGACGTGACTTACATTGTAAGCCACCTTGAGGCCTGCTTGGCGGTTGGAGTAGAAGCATTTTCAAATAAGACAAAGTAAAATAAGCAGGACTCTTTTTTGTAGCAGGAACTCCTTTGCATATTTGGTGACACACCCCTAATGTCGCCATTCCTCCAAGAGCTTACAGTAGCCCCTGTAAGAAGAGCTACTCTATCCCCACCCTTCTTTAATGATACCTAGTGGCTAAAGCTGGTAGTGGCAAAAGCTGTGTGAGCCATCCCTGGGCAAGCAGTTGGAGAATACCAAACACAATGTTATGCGATGTTTTGTGTTCTGAATGGAGCTGAAGGGCTGACAAATGGATGCCAAAGAACTTTCACAATTTGGTAAGGTACCCTAACTAAAATGTGCAAGCAGTACTCCACCATAACAAGCTGTTATCTGGTATTCTTATTCTACTATTTTATTTAAAACATTTTAATGCTGACTTTCCACCTGACCAGGTGCTGACTTTCCACCTGACAGCTATGAAAGAGCAAAACACATGCAGAAAAACCATATTCTCTTCCAACTAGCATCACTGAATTAGCTGCAGTTCTGCCTCCTCTGTTCGCCTCTGTCACAGATGAAAAGCTCCTTTTTCCTGAGGCAAAACCAGAGAAGAAAGACGCTTTAACACAAGGTGGGTACAGGGCACACAAAATGGAGATGTCTTGGCAACCCTGGCACACATATGTGTTGTTCTACAAATTGTGAAGGGGTATGAACCCTATTCTATTTATCTGCTGGACCACTAAAACTGTCATCCCTTTTACTGGCCCCAGGGCTATTCTTGGGCAGGAACACCCAGGAACGGAGTTCCGGCTGGCTCCTGAGTTGGCCATGCCTACAGCCAAAACCTCTGGCATGTGTGGCTGCAGAGCACACTGCCCTCCCCATGTTATACACAAGAGGGAAAGGTGGCATGTTAAAATGCCCTCTTTCCCTCTGGGGAGCCAGTTGGGATTTCCTTGTCAATTTCACTCCCCCACAGGTCTGCTGAGAGTGAAATTGACAAGGAAAAGGCTCTCTCTGCCTTCCCTTCTGTAGCTGACATGTGGCTAGCGGGGAACCCAGGAACGTTGAAAATGCCTTTCTTTCCCTCCCCAATCTGATCCCAGGCACTTCAGCAGTGCCTTTCCCCGGCTATCTGTTTTGGAGGTGGGGTAGACTTGAAAGGCGATGCTGAAGTAGGGTGGAGAAGCTGGGGGGGGGGCGGAAGAGGCAAATTTCCATGCCTGCCCTGTGTTTTCCCAGCCCCGGCTAATGTGCTAATGAGCTGCGCTGTTGGGGTGTGGCTTAATATGCTAATGAATTTCTGCTGTTGGGTGTGGCCTATTATGCTAATGAGTTCCTGCTGGGCTTTTTCTACCAAAAAGGAAGCCCTGACTGGCCCTACTGTAACCTAGCAAGGCATACCATATGCTCTTATGAACTTTTATGATCATAAGTTTGAACTTTGGGCTGTTATGCTTCAAACGACAACATGCACTCTTTATTGCTGTAAGAGGCTCCAGTCCACGGCAGGAAGCACACCCATAATAGTTCACACTAAGTCAGAGACAAGAACTCAGTTTCAAAAGGGTTCTTCTGTCACCTTGCGCTAGGTAATTCACACCTTCCCCCAAAGTTCCTGCAAAGATTATGCTAGCTAATCGTTCGCACATCGAGTGACCGAGCCAAAGCCATCAAGAGACAATGGAATGGCGCCATGACTCCTAGCAAGCTTGCCCAGGTGTCAGTTCCTGCTTAGCACCTAGTTTGCAATATTGACCACTCCTCCACATTCCCTCCTCCTTTTTACATTGACCAATGGTAGGGCTAGTGGGGATGGACTACCTGGTAGGTGTGTTAGTGGGATGTGGTCAGCGCAGCCCGCCCCAATACTACCTGATAAAAGATCTTGCACATCAGACAATCGCTCTCTTGAGCTTCCACTATCTGCTTTTACTCCCCTTATGCCCAGCTTGCTATCCCAATACCCTGCCTCCATCTTTAATCTCTGAGTCTGCAGCCAGAGAGAAGCGTGTTTCTGCCGGTTCAGATCACGTCCCCCATTTTTCCTTTCTACCCCATAATCTTCTTTTGGAAAAGGACCACCCATCTCCAGGACAGGTAAAGTATCACCCAACCAACGAATCTCCTGCTCATGCAAAAGTGCTATTATCTATCTAAGTTTCTTAGGACTTGTGTGTTTGTGTGTATGATTCTGTTTTTGTGTGCTTGAGAACATTTTGCAAGTAAACATCATTTAAACGGACCACTCCGCCTCAGTGCCTATTTTCTGAGAACTCCTGGAAGGGGCGGGACCTTGGTATAGTTGGCAAAGAACCTGGTATTTTGCCAATTGCTAACCTTAAATTAAAGCAATTCGGCTAACACTACGCTTCTGCCTTTGAAAAAAGCCTAATGAGCACCTTCAGTAGGCAAAGCTTTCCCTATCGCTGATGTCCACCTCAGAATAATTTTCTATATGTTAACTTTCTCTTAAAGGTCACAGAGCAAGGCCAGTAAAAAAGATGGGAAGCTGGTGAAGCCACACCACTGATCCTGCCAAATTGTCCTGCTTCACAGTTTTCTTCCTCCAAGGACAAAATAAAACTCTGTCTGGATACGTAACAGTTAATCATCCAGCTTGTTCTGTTTTCCTTTGATAGAGGGATTCCTGGGAAGTTCAAAAGCTTCATACAGATTTTAATTAAATTGAGGAAGGCCAACAAAAGAAAAATCTACTTTTTTTTGTCTCTCTCAGTCAGTGGGTCAACTTGACAAAAACAACCTGATCAAAAAGGACCTGTTGGAAGCCATCTTGCAAAGCAAAGCAAAGCAAAAAAATAAAATAAACTCTTGCTGTCATCCTGATGATTAGAAAAGTGTGAATCTTCCAATTTTCACATAAGGTATTGCTGACTGAGTGGCAGTTGTCACCTAAAACAAGCTCCCTGTCATGCCTGCCCCCAAAGGAACAGAGGAAAACAACAAAACTGGGGCCCCAGAATATATTAGCAGAACATCTCAAGAAAGAAATTGCTGTCAGTTGAGTGCGTGTGTGTGTGTGTATGTGTGTTTGTGTGCTTGCCTAGAAGTCATGGTGATTATGGCGACCCCTACTGGGGGCGTGGATATTTTTCAGAGAGGTGGCTTAAGTAGCCTGCCTCTGTGTCCTACCTCTGGTATTCCTTGAAGGTTGCCCTTCCAAGTACTTGCCTGAGTCGGCCCTGCTTAGTTTCCAAGATCTGACAAGATTGAGCTTGCCTGGGCTATCCAGGTCAGAGCCCCAGAATTTTTTTTAAACGAGTACAAGTGTGTAGTCCTAGTACTGACTGGTTTACTCAAATCAAGATGTGAAACATTGCTCCTCCCCTGTTGAGCTTCTTGGTATTGTCTGCCTCATAAGGATGCCTGGCCGCGTTGGTCTCTAGGAAGAGCCACTTAACTGGAGGAAAGATTCGAACTTTGGTGAGTGGAATGGTAGGATACAAGTATGGTTGCCACCTCAGGGCCTCAGAATCTCTAAGAATTACAACTCATCTCCAGATTACAGAGATCAGTTCTTCTTGAGAAAATAGCTGCTTTGGAAGGTGGACTCTGTGGCATTATATGCTGCTGAGGTGCCTCCCCTTCCCAAACCCAGCCCCTCCCAAGCTCTACCTCCCAAATCTCTAGGAATTTTCCAGCCCAGAGTTGGCAACCTTAAATACAAGCCAATGCTGCAGAGACTTATTTATATTTATTAGGGACACTTCTAAATTTCTTCTTGAGTTGTGGAGTTTCAAATTTCCATGTCTTCTTTTGTAAGTGGAAATGTGCCAGTGGGAAATTTCCATTTTACTGGGTTTTGGAGGAGCCAGAATTTTATTGTGTGTTTGTGTGTGTAAGTGCCATCAAGTCACTTCTGACATATGGCCACCCTATGAATCAGTGTCCTTCAAAACATCCTATTGTTAACAACCTTGCTTAGGTTTTGCAGACTGAGGGCCATGGCTTACTCGATTGAGCTAATCCATGTGATTTTGGGTCTTCCTCTTCTTTCTGACGTCAGCTTTTCCTAGCATTGTCTTTTCTAATGACTCTTGTCTTCTCATAATGTGACCAAAGTATAAAACCTCAGTTTAGTCATTTTGGCTTCTAGGGAGACTTCAGCCTTGATTTGATCTAGAACCTGTTTATTTGTCTTTTTGGCTGTCCACAGTATCTGTAAAACTCTCCTAAAACATCACTTTTCAAATGAATAAGCTCTCTTCACCTAAGCTTTCTTCATTGTTCAACTTTCACATCCATACATAGTAATAGAGAATTCTATGGCATGAATTAACTTCATCTTGGCAGCCAGCAACACATACATACACTTAAGAATCTTTTCTAGCTCTTCCCAGGAAAACTAGAAATTGAGCAGTTCTGCCCTCTCTTCATCACCTGTTACGATTTCACTTTCCTGTCCCCGCAATGGGCCTACCACGTCCTTACTCTTTTTCTTACTTTGAACATCAGAAAAGAGCCCTTTTTGTTGTTTTTAGCATCTCTCTCTAGCCTAAGCTCATTCTGAGATTTAGCTTTCCTAACTCTCTCTCTACAAGCACTGGTTATTTGTTTATAGTCATCCTTGGTTATAAGGCCCTCCTTCCACTTTCTAAATGAGTCTTTTTAATTTCTCAAGTCTTTAGAAAGCTGTTTATGGAACCACCTTGGCTTCTTTAGGATCCTCCCATTTTTCCTTCTCACAGGAATCAGTACCTTCAGTATTTTGCTTTTAAGAAACTTCCATCCCTCTTGCACTCCCTTCTGCTTAAGTATTCCCGACGGTGGGATTCTACCCAGCATATCTTTAAGTTTGTCAGAATTTGGGTTCCTGAAGTCCAACCTATATGTCTGACTACGTACAGCTTTCCCCTTCCCCGAGACTGTAAATTCCAAAATGACATGGTCACTACTACCCAGAGTGCCCACTGCTTTCACCTAGTCAACCAGTTCTTCCCTGTTGGAAAGACTCAAGTCCAAGATCCCCTTGTTTCCCTCTCCAGTTTCCGGGAAATGAAGTTGTCAGCAAGACAGGTCAGGAATTTATCGGACCTTTATTAAACAACAGAAATTAAATTCTATATAGAAATATTTTAAAGTAAAATTAAAGACTTTGATTTTATTTCCTGTTTTTCACCCCTAGGGGACCTGCCTGTGCATTAGCTAGTGCTGGTTTGTGGCAAGCAAGGGCCCTCTGCAGTCCATCAAATGGAGACCGCACACTGGGATGAATGCAGGGGAATAGGGAATTAAGAGCACTACATGACATAATTGCCACTTCTGTTATTATTTGATATTTAATGTTATCTTATGGTTTTAATTTTTAAGAACAAAATAAGTACCGTATTTTTTGCTCCATAAGACTCACTTTTTCTCCCAAAAAAAGTGGGGGGGAAAGTGTGTGCGTCTTAAACCCCCCTCACCTTTCCCAAGCCACGGCACCGAGCGGAGCTATGGTCAGGTGCGTCTTATGGAGCGAAAAATACGGTAAATTATATTAATTATTTGAAGAATTTTAAGCCATATAGTTGTTCGAAAGTTGTGTATATTAGACAGTCTATAAATAATTTAACATCTTTCTGTCTTTACTTTAGAAATTACTTCATAACAACATTACAAAGGTTGACAAATGGTAAATTAATAAATTTAAAGTATTTAATTTTTAAAAAAAATATGGCTATAGAGTTTAATTTCTGTTGTTATTGTTTTTCCTTCTTAATAAAGTTTGTTGATAACAAAATGGTCATTTTTATTTCCTGTATTTTCCCTTCCAAGCCTTTACACTCAAGAGCACTAAAGCCCACTTCATACAGGCCACTTTTGTAAAGTAATGAAGTAATTTGCTAATAACATAGCAAAATTATTATTTAATTATACTTGATAAAATCACAACACAAACTGCTGCATGTGAATATGACATGATTTAATCCTAAAATAACAATCTCTCCTTCCCAGGTCCAGGAAGGCTAAAAGGGGGTCTGGGAATTCTAATTTCCACGGCACTCAGAGCTGAATGTGTTCAACTTGATAGCCTGAATCCAGGAGTGATGGTAGTTATCCTTCATTTTAACACAGAATCTCTTCTTGTATTAAATGTATATATACCTCCCCAGCAGGAACAAACTGACATACTAAAAAGCTGGACTGAACTAGACTCTTTTATTGAGGATCTCCAAACTGACACCTCAATAGATATGACCCTAATAGGTGGAGATTTTAATGGCAGACTTGGCCCTAATGATGAGACCCTCACTGAACAGTTCAGATTCTCTATATATGCCGAAGAAGCTACATATAACTGTACTCATTACCAGCGTCTCTCGAAGGACACAAAATCTAACTTTGCAGGTGCTTGCCTATTAAAACTGACAAGGAAATTTGATTTATGCATTTTAAATGGTTCTACAATGGGTGATTACCCGGGATAAATTACTCCTTATTTACTACATTAGATTGTATACCTTCATATCTTGCCAGAGTTTGATAGCGACCACTTTCCTCTCAAACTTGAGTTGGCTTTCACATCTAATCAGACACCCCCCCCCCCCCCATTACTGGATCTGGACTTCACCTGATACCAGACCGTCAAATGGGATGCCACGCCAAATGGTCAGAACATCTGGCATGGAGGATGAAAGGGATTCTGGAAGAGGAGGAAGCCTGCAAGTGGAGAGTGGCAATTATAGATGGCCCCTCTGATCGAAATCCATTGATTCCTTTGGAGCATTTCATCCAGCTTTTAGGACCGCCCCAAGTACAAGATGCCTCTCTTCAAAGAAGGGCCTCAGAGAATGTCTCTAATCTCTGGTTTAAAAAAGATTGCCAAAAAGCAAAAAGAGCTCTTAGCAATGCCTATGAAGTCTATAAGAATTCTGTGGGCCCTGACATTCTATGTGCTCAACATCAACTTTCACACCTAAAGAAATATTATAAAAAGTTGGTGATATCAAAAAACACAAGGAAATGGAGAAGCTATGGAGCAGAATCATCCAGTCCTCTAATGAGAGGACTTCTACTCGGTTTTGGAACCTGATAGTGATTCATTCTTCTAAGAATATTTCACCTCTTGACTCCTTTATTTCTCCTGCAGACTGGGAGGCATTCTTTTGCAAACTCTACTCTGATACCCACTACACTTCATCTCCAAGGACTCAAGAGGACTCAAGACTCCAAGGTCCATCAGATCTGCTGGCTCAGAGATTGGGCACACAGGGCACTTTCCAACTGGTTGCCTGCACTTAAAGGGGCTCCCTTTAAGTGCAGGGAGTCGGAGGCCCCCACCCACCTGATCCGTGCCCACCCGACATCACATTCTTCTAGAGTCCACTGTATTGCTTTCACAATGGGCTTTACTGCTAGCATAAAATATAGGCAATACCTGTTCATTCTCATAAATGGAGATGAATGGTTATCCACAATTATAACTATCTATGGCACTTCACATGGTATTTTTCCGCGTGGGCTTTTTTCCGCGTGGGCTTTTTTCTGTGGGCTTATATCCTGTGGGCTTTTTTCCCTGTGGGCTTTTTTCCAGTTACCCATCAAGGCAGGCCACCATAAGTCTGGGCTCCTCAATATATGCAGGCCTGATTGATATTAAAACTTTATAACTATTATTTGGAGCTACACTGTTCCATTGATTTATACACAACCTGCCTGGCTTGCGACAGATATTTCATATTTACATTTCTACTGAATATTTAGACCAGTGGTGTCGAACTCATTTGTTGTGAGGGCCAGATCTGACATTAATGTCACTTAGTTGGGCTGGTCCATGCCTGCTATAAAATGTAACATGAGGTACCAAAGATATAAACTTTATAAAGATGATTTCAGATGCCAAATGGCAATAGCAGGCATGATTGGATTAGGTGTGATGTGCAGAGGGGAAGTAGGCATGGAGATATTAGTTTTGGTTATTTATTTATTTATTTATTTATTTATTTATTTGTACCCCACCCTCCCTGCCAAGGCAGGCTCACGGTGGTTTACATAAAATTGCAATGGATAAAACAACAATATAAATATCTGCATAAAACACAACAGGGTTACTAAAACAATTTGTATGACGATGGCGGTACGGTAGCAGCATACGTAACAAACATACAGTCAGTGGTTGATTTCCCTTATTGGCATGCTCAGGCTGGGTGATGATATTGGGAACAGGGTCTCTAGATAGTTAAGTGCAATTCCTTACCTAAAAGCCTGGAGGAAAAGTTCCATTTTGCAGGCCCAGCAGAACTGTGAGAGGTAATGAGACAGGAAACCTAGATCTCAGTTCCATCCAGGAGAATTCAGTCCAGGAGGATGCAGAGAATAAATGGACAGAAGTCTGACATTAGAAACTATAACATTCAGTTGCTGACCCAAGAGTAGCCAGCTCTTACAAAGGAATTTCAAAGGGAGATCGGAAAGAGAGACTGCTGAATTGCAGTTGATAATGAAGCTCAAGACAATGCATCCTCCTGGACTGAATTGAGAGCTAGTTTTCCTGTCCCATTACCAATGTGTGCTATTATCATTTGGCATCTGAAATCACTCCACTCCAAGATATAAGGACCAATCCATGTGATCTAGTCCCTAATCAGGGTCTTTTTGAAAGAAAATCCTTTTTTAAAAAAAATCATAACTTTTCAGAGTAAGCTAAAATAATTTCCTTAATGGTCATTGCGCTTATCAGAAGAATCCACCCACCCACTCACCACGTTGTTGGTCTTGAGGCTGCAATGGGACTCCAACTTTGTTTTCTCTTTCCTCCCCTCCCTCCCCAAAAGAGGAGGAGCAGCCCCAGAGGAGGAAGCAGAAGCTCTCTGCTTGTGGGTGTGCAAGAGAGAGAGACACACACACACAGACAGAGGCTTGTCTTTGTATCTCTCCCTCATGAAGCAGGAAGCAGCCAGAGCTCTCCGTGTGCCTGTGTGAGGGGGGAGGAGGGAGGGAGGCAAGAGGCAGGAAGTAAAGAGCCACTGAGAAAGGAAGCAGGAGAAGGAAGTTGCTTGGGGGTTGGTTTTGAGCCCTGTGCAGGCTGCATTTGGTCTGCAGGCTACATAGGGCTGCCAAGTCAGCCCGGGAGGGTGGGGGATCCCCCGCTACAGGGGTTCCCGATCCGCCGGCCAGCATTCGGCCGGCGGGGGGAACCCCACCCCTGAAGTCGTCGACTTCCCCAGCGTTATGACGTCACCCGGAAGTGACGTCAGCACGTTGGGGATGTTGCCGGGGCGACGCTCCAGCAATCGCCCCAAAACTCTATGGTATCATAGAGTTTTGGGGCGATTGCCAGAGCGTCGCCCTGGCAACGCCCCCAATGTGACGATGTCACTTCCGGGTGACATCATCGCGGCGTGTGTGCAAGCGCGCGCACCAGGGAAGCTCCCAGCTTCAGGAGGACTCCCCCCCGCCAGTAAGTAATAAGGACTTGGCAACCCTAAGGCTACATGTTTAACACCCCTAATTTAGACCACTGAAGAAGGCTTTCTGGGCCGAAATGCGTTTGGTCTAGTGAACCAATATTTTGGTCTTAGTTATTGTATGTGCAACTTACATTTGTTGCTGTATTCTATGTGGATGTAATGTGATACCCACTACCTCTCTGTTTTTTATCTACATTCTTTGTATGTTTTTAATCTGCAGTCACTGTGTGCTTTGAAACAAACAGATGTATTTTGTTGTGTGTTTTAGCTGCTCAATCTTCTAGGTTCCTGACTTGCTTCTCAGATTGGTTCCCCCGCTTTTGCTGTTTCCTAGCTTCATGTCTTTCCTTTTATCTGTGGAGTAAAAATATTCACCATGATGAATGGGCATGCTCCGGACCCAAGTGCAGAGTCGAATAAAACACCCCAGTCAATGGGTGTGCTTTGTACCTGTCTGGTTCTGCCCTAGCTAGTAGGTTCCTTGGCTGAGTACCCTTACACCTTCCCTGCTGCTGTGGGAGTACTTTGGGGAACCCCCATCAAAAGTCTGAGGGTACCTGCCTTTCTAGCCATCTTCTGGATACTGGCATAAAACACCCCCCTCAGTGGGTGTGCTCTGCACCTGTCTGGTTCCACCCTAGCTAGTGGGTGCCTCAGCTGAGCACCCACATTCATTACATCCTCCCAGCTGCCATAGTGGTACTTTTGGAACACTGGGGATGCCTGGTCTGCCTTTCTGTCCCTTCTAACCTGTCTTTTTAGATAAGAGGGGTGGCCCTACCAGCTTCACATACGTTTCCACTTATCTGTGGAGTAGAAGTATTCGCCACAATGGATGGTATGCTCCAGACCCAGATACAAAGTTGAATAAAACACTGTCATAAGTTAGCCTGAGACCAGGGCAGTGAGGACTCTCCAGGGGAAGAGGGTCCCGCTGTAACTGGCCTTAAGCCAGCAGATGAGCAACAGGAGATTGAGTTACTGACTGATCAGGACACACAGCCCACAGCTGAGGCTGTGCACACACCCTGCAGCTCTGAATCAGTGAACAAGCCTTCAGAGGTGACTCCCAGCCCACCTGGCTCCCCCACACCCATGGAGTGCCAGAGATGTCAGTGGTGTGCAGAGTTACAGGCCAGGAGAAAGTGCACACATTTCCTGGACTGACACCAGCTGTCAGTGGAAAAGACAGATGAGTAATTGTGGGATTACTGCCAAGTAGCTGCTTGGAAGCATGGCTCATTAAGACCTAGCTATGAAACCAGCCAAGCAAAGCAGCTGCTTGTGGATGCAACAAGTATGCTTGCCTGAGCCACCAACCTTGCTGGTTACCTGCTTCCTGGACCTGCTGACTTGGATTGTGGACTGGATTTGGATGACCTGCTTGCTGAACCTCTGACTCTGGACTTAACTTGGAAGACCTGCTCTCTGTAACCCCTGACTTAGGACTGTGTTTGGTGCTTCTGGAACCTTGCAACCCATCCCTCTGGAGAGCCAGTTTGGTGTAGTGGTTAAGTGCGCAGACTCTAATCTGGGAGAACCAGGTTTGATTCCCCACTCCTCCACTTGCACCTGCTGGATGACCTTGGGCAAGCCATAGCTCTGTACCATCTGTTCTCTCAAGGACAGTTGTCTCAGAGCTCTCTCAGCCCCACCTACCTCACAAGGTGTCTGTTGTGGGGAGGGGAAAGGAAAGGTGTTTGTAAGCCGCTCTGAGACTACAAGTGAGTGAAGGGCGGGATATAAATCCAATCTCTTCTCTTCTTCTTCTTCTGCTCTTCTGAGCTCTCAGCACTGGACTCCCTATAGGGCTGGGCCAGTAGAAACACCTCCATTTGTGGGTGTGCTCTGCACCTGTCTGGTTCTGCCCTAGCTAGTGGGTGCTTCACTTGAGTACCCACATTCATCATACCCTTCCTGCTGCTGTGGGGGTACTTCAGGAAGCCCCATCAAAAGGATAGGAGTGCCCACCTTTTCATCTCTCTTTTGGGTACTGGCTGCATGTTTCATCCCGGGGGGGGGGGGGTCACACTTTGCGGTTTGGGTGTCAGGGGTGGACTCAGAGCTTTCAAGCCACCATGTCAACTTCCTTCTCAGGGCTTTTGAGCCACCACATCTACTTTCTTGTCAGTATTTTGACCCACCATGTCTACTTCCATCTCAGGGCTTTAACTCACCACATCTACTTCCTTTTCCGGTTTGTGCCCATCCCTAGTAGCAACAGCAAGCTAATGTGCCACCCAGTCTCTACATATCTTCTTCTGATGTCTGCACAAACACAGACAAAAACTAGTTCTTGGTTTCTGCTTCAGCATTATTTAAAAATCATATCTTTTTTTCTTTGCACCTAGGAGTTTCTCTTCGTTTGCAGCAGAACCATAAATAGTAGCTGTTGCTGGTCACATTCTGTGATATTTTTCATCCATGTAGGGTCTATACGTTGGCTGTTAGATGAAAAGACAGAATGGAAGTGAACAAAAATACCTTTTAATAAAGAATACTTTTTATTAAAGCCTAATAGGCCCCTTGTGGGGCCCAGCAAAACTGTCTATAACTCCCTCCTTTTCTTCCAACAGCCATGACAGCCAAGTCCCTAAACCAATAATTTGTCATGCAGTTCTTCAGGGAATGTATCATTCTTCTAAGGGATAAGAATATTTTATCACTGAACATTTAACAAAGAAATACATACACCAGTGATATAGCAGATACAATTGGAATAATATAATTTGGTCCTGGTAGAATCATAGTACAAGCCAACATTTCTTCGTGGCAAATAACACTCTATCAT
This sequence comes from Lepidodactylus listeri, assembly GCA_029233225.1. Taxonomy (NCBI): domain Eukaryota; kingdom Metazoa; phylum Chordata; class Lepidosauria; order Squamata; family Gekkonidae; genus Lepidodactylus; species Lepidodactylus listeri. The sequence goes on from JARCFY010000008.1 coordinate 104,602,934, forward strand.
TTACCTCCAACTCTTCTTTATAGGCTGATATTGGCTTTGGCTTGTATCATGCCATTTCCAAAGATGGAAGTGTACTTCTATTAATTCTCCCCTCCCACTGCAGGCCCCCATTTTGTTCTCTGTACTGTTGGGAGGACCTGAGTGGGAAGGAGAAGGTAGAAAGTCCTACTTTTCAAGGTCCAGTCAACAAGTAGATGGTAATGGATGCAAACCTCTTTGCTAACATTGTAATAATGTTTTATCTATTTAGCAGCATTTGTTCTCTATTCCCAAAAGGAGCTGGAGTTTTGTACATGATTTTTAGCTGGCTTGTTATTTACCCTTTGTTGCCGGCTCATAGGCATCAATATATTTAATTCTCAACAAGGCCAAATCTGTGGATACTTAAATCCAGAGGTTGATGCCATGAACAGAATAGACAGATCATTCTACAAACCTGGAAAATGCCCCAGATTTGCAGAGCAAATTGAAATCTAAAAAACAAAAATAGAACACTGGGGGTTAAAAAAACCCCAAATAATAGAAGCAGCACCTGCAGCTTTAAGCAACAAAGGCTGTCCAGTTTTTGGCAACTCAATGGCGGGCACCTCTTCCCACAGCTCTGGGAGAGGTGACCCGGACTCAACAGTTTGAGGGGGTTCCGAACGGGTTTCGGACCCCCAGGGACCCTTGTAGGGGGACCCTGCCTGAGGCACTTGGGGATGGCCTCTCTCTGGGATGGTGATCCTGAGATCAAGGAAACCCTCCTGCCTCTATAGGCTCAGCCGCTGCAGCAGCCTCCGGGCACGATCGAGCACACACCGGAACGGCTGCAGAAGTCTGATTGCCACAAGGAAAAGATTACTTACCTGAGATGCGTGGCAGAATGTGAGTGACGGGACTCCTTCTTTTGTTATGCGGGAAGATTCTCTGATGTGAGCTTAATTGCTCAAAGCAAAGGGGGGGCTTTAAAGCTTAAATCCTCCCCAACTCCTCTTAAAGCTACAGAGCTACAGAGAATCTATGTGCTGGGAGAGTGGCTGAAGACTGAATGAGACTATTTTAAGTGATTTAAAAGAAAAAGGAAGACTTTTGAATAACTTGTGGGACTTTACTGTGAATGTAAACAAAAAACGATGACTGGACGGGGAGAAAAGATGGTGGGGAAATCAGAGCCTTCTCCTAAAGCTCAAATTACTCTTCTGGGCACAAAGTCTGAGTCCAGCACAGACCTGACTACAGTTTTGGCAATAGCACTACGCCTTCTGATGGACCAGCTGAACGCTGTTAATACTAAGCTGGATTCTCTGCAACAACAGGTGTCAGAAGCAAATAAGAGGTCAGATCAGACTGCTAAAGGGTTGGCAGAAGTTAAAACAAAAGCTGAAAAGTCTGATTTAAAGCTGATCGTGATGGAAAAAGAAAGGATTTCTGATAAAGATAATTTGCTAAAACTTCAGATGGAGAGGTTTTCCTTTTATTTGAGATTCCAGGGCATACCCGAACAAAAGGGTGAGAATCTCAAAAAGATTCTCAGTGATGCTATAGCTCCAATGACGGATTTGCAAGCGGATGAGATACAAAGCGATTTGGATATGGTCTATAGGACCTATCCTGAATTTATAAAGAAAAAATCTGCTTGGAGAAGTTATGGTGAGGTTCTCCAAAAGGTCAACCAGAGATGTGGTGCTCAAGGCCACCAGTAGAAATGCCCTGAAGATTCAAGAAGAAGATATTAAAAAGGACATTCCATTTGAAGTGACTGTGTATGGTCCCACCTGTTGGCTGGCCCTGTGCAACTGGGCTCAGCCCTTTGGTCACCCCTTTGCAACTGGGCCCAGCCCTGCAACCAGCCCTGTTCATCTGGTCCATATTTTTCCTAGGCAGAGGCTGCCAGAGACAGAACAGGAGGTAAAGCTAAGGAAGTAGTGGTGTGCCCGCTCTTGAAAAAGCCATCCCTGGATCCAGCTGATTTGGGCAAGATAATAGAGAGGGCAGTGGCAATTCAGTTAGAGGGCTTTTTGGATGACGCTTCCATTTTAAATCCCTTCCAGTCCAGTTTTCACCCGGGCCACGGGACAGACAGCACTGGTCACCCTCATGGACGACCTCTGGAGGCATCTGGATTGAGGCAGTGCTGTTGTTGTTGGACCTGTTGGCAGCATTTAACATGGTCAACCATCAGCTACTGACCCACCACCTAGCTGACACTGGAATTCAGGGGCTAGCCCTGCAATGGCTTGTCTCCTTTCTCCAAGGTCAGGGACAAAGGGTGGCACTGGAGGAACAGCTACCTCGAAGGCACCCACTGGGCTGTGGCGTGCCTCAAGGGGCAGTGCTGTCCTCAATGCTTTTCAATATCTACATGTGTCCCCTTGCCCAGATTGCCCATATGGCGGGGAGGGCGGGATATAAATGGCAATAAATAAATAAATAAATAAATAAATTGCCTGGAGGCATGGGCTGGGATGTCACCAATATGCAGATGACACTTAGCTCTATCTGTTGTTGGGCGACCAGTCTGACTCCAAACCAGAAGATCTGGACTGGGCATTGCATGCCATGGCTGGGTGGCTTAGGCTGAGTCGACTGAAATTGAACCCAATGAAGACAGAGGTCCTGTGCCTGAGTCGGGGCAGCCCAAGGGTAGGGATCCCACTCCCAACCTTTGTTGGGGCACCATTGGTGCCAGCACCGGAGGTTAGGACTTAATTAGGCCCAGCTGCTTTGCTACTGTTCATCAGCAGCCAGCCTATGAAAGCCATTGTGATGTAACAGTTAGAGCTTCAGATTGGGATCTGCGAGACCCAGGTTCAGATCCCCATCTTGCAGTGGAAGCTGACTGGGAGATTTTGGACCAGTCACATACTTTCAGCCTAACCAACCTTACAGGGTTGTTGTGCAGATAACAAGGAGGAAATAATAATATAAGCTGCTTTAGTCCCCACTGTGGAGAAAGACTGTAATTTTACATGGGGCTGCCCTTGACTGTAATCTACATGGGGCTGCCCTTGACCCAGCTCCGGAGGCTGCAGCTAGTGCAGAATACCGTGGCCAGGCTGTTGATGGGCCTCTCGGTGAGGGACCATGTCCGGCCTGTGTTGAGGGCGCTGCACTGGCTGCCTATAGCATACCGGACCCGGTTCAAGGTGCTTGTTTTAACTTTTAAAGCCCTATATGGCCTGGGGCCTGCCTACCTAAGGGACCGCCTTTCCCTGTATATACCCCAGAGAGCGCTGCGGTCAGGCACTCAAAATTGCCTGACCCTTCCGGGCCTGAGGGAGGCCAGGTTGACAACTACCAGGAGCAGGGCCTTCTCGGTGGCGGCCCCCTACTGGTGGAATGAGCTCCCGGAGAACATCAGGGCCCTGCGGGATCTTTTGCAGTTCCGCAGGGCCTGCAAAGCGGAGCTCTTCCGCCAGGCTTTTGGGGCCACCACCGGAGGGAATGGCCCTTAGTAGGCAGCGGGGTGAATCGCCGCTAGAACACCTGGGGTGGGGTGGGAGTCTCCTGGCGGGAAAGAAAGTAGGCTACTGGTATCTGATGTTGGTCTAGTATCCGCTGCCATCTGTGATCTGATTGCCTAGCTGTATTTTAATGTGATTTAATGGAATGTTATGTGTTTTAACTTTGTATATTTATAATTATGTTGTTAGCCGCCTAGAGCCGGCTTGCTGGCTAGGCGGGATATAAATAGAAATAAATAAATAAATAAATAAATAAATAAATAAATTTTCCTAGGTAGAGGCTGCGGGGAAGGGGGTGGAGATGAAAAGCTGAAGACAGATAAAGGTAGGTTGGCTGTTAGGCGGGAAGGAAATAGGGTTGCCAACTCCAGGTTGGGAAACTCCTGGGGAGGGTGGGATTTGAGGTGGGAGGCAGAAAGAGAGAGAAAGAGTGATGAGGTGGGGAGGCAGAAAAACAAAGAGAATGATGATGGGTCAGAAAGAGAGAAGAAGTAACATACATGGAGGAGAGAGAGAGAGTAAGAAAGGGGGGCAGAAGAGAGAAAGAGTGTGAGAGAGGTAGGGGGAGAAGGGAGGAAGCAAAGGTGTGAGGAATGGGATAACCATCCCGCAAGTTTCTTGCAGGTCTCCACTTGTACCAACTAATCTGAGACTCTAACCGCCATACAACATTGGCCTACTACCCCTTGGAGACATCCTTGGCCTCCCCTGACCATGAAGCTTTTTCATAGTTCCCTCTCTCTCTAGTATCTTTTTACCTTTGTGTTCCCTATCTCCTGTGCCCTTTCCCCCTCAGCCTTCCTTTGCCTACCCCTTTCCTTAGCTTCTTGGTCGGTAGCCTATTCTGCACACTTCCTTCAGTCACCTTGCCTCTGAAGTCCCTGCTCCACTATGCCTTGTGACTTTGCGGACTTTTCCCCTACACTTGTCCCTAGGGACTTTGTTGGTGTTGCTGAAATGAACGTTTCCATCTCTGGTTCCTTATCACAGTTTGGGCTGCAAACAAGCAGCTATCTGTGAATATTCCACACTACCAGACCCCAGCAGAGAACAGAGGGTGGAACTCTAATGCCATTGTTTACAAACACTGAAACATTTAGATTTGTGCCATAAAATATACACGAGAAAGAAAAATAACCAGCAATCCAACAGACAACACTAAAATACTGGTGCCACTTAGTGGCAGAAATTGTAACATCAACTCTTGCCATAAAAGATACCTGCATGTTTCCACACTATTTTTTCCCCAATGAATGCCACTGTTCCTTCAGAATTTATAACATAGAATATTCCTCCAAAACATTCTTATGTTTTCCATTTTATCATCCTGAGCTTTTCATTGTTGTTGTTGTTTTAAGTGCTGGATTATTGCCATTAAAAAAAAAAACAACCTTCCACCACAATTGCTGAGCAACCCTTTACAATGGGCTTTCCCTCATTGTTTTGGGGTTCTTTGGCTCCATGCCTCCCAAAAAGATAATATAAAAGCACTATTGAGAGAGATATGAAAGAAACAGGATTCCATGGCAACAGTTCACCTCTAGTGTCTTTAAAACAAGCAAATAGCATTTAATTAAACCACACAGAAATTGCTAGATCCCAGTAATCCTTTCTTAATATGCAGAGACCCTAGGTCTAAAACACTCATAGGCAGGGGTCATTTCGTAGAAAAAGAGGTGCAGGAGCTCATTAGTTTAACTCATTAGCATAACTTATTTGCATATGTTACACCACCTGACATAGGGCTGCCAAGTCAGCCCAGGGGGCAGGGGATCCCCCGCTACATGGGTTCCCAATCCGCCGGCCGAATGCTACAGGGGTTCCCAATCCGCAGGATGACTTCCCCAGCGTAATGACGTCACCCAGAAGGGACGTCATCACGTTGGGGACGTTGCCAGGACGACGCTCTAGCAATCAACCCAAAACTCTATGGTACCATAGAGTTTTGGGGCGATTGCCAGAGCATCACCCTGGCAATGCCCCCAACGTGATAATGTCACTTCTGGGTGACATCATGGCGCGCGCGCCGGAGAAGCTCCCGGACCCAGGAGGACTCCCCCCTGCCGGTAAGTCACAAGGACTTGGCAACCCTAACCTGACATCACCAGAATTATGTCAGAAGGCAAGAAAGGAGAGAGAGAGAGAGAGAGGAAGGAAGGAAGAGTTGGCAGAGGGGACAGCTACTAATTCAAGCCTCAGAAATACCGCTATTCTGGGAGGATAGCTTCAGTGGTGGCTGAAGCCTTCAGAAGGCTGGTCAGAGGAAGAAGGCCCTTTCCAGGAGACGGGGTCATTTTGCTGCAGCTATGACACAAGCATTCTTCCCCGCGGGGTGGGGGGGAGGGCTGGCACCAACTCCCAAAGCTGCGCTCCCCCGAGCTCCTGCTCGAAATGACCCCTGCTCATAGGATGAAAACAGAGTGCCTATTGGTGGACTACCGGTGGCCTAGGATTCTTGGCCCCTATTGTGTTTAGGAGCCAAGATCAGAATTAGGGATGCTGGCCCCTAGTGGCGGCCAGCAGACATAACATGAGTGGTCAGCTCTGAGCAGCAAAATTACTTGGAAGCCATAGAATTGACCATTCCTGGTGGATATTTTTTTCTTCTTATTTCTTCTCTCTGCATCTTGTTCTTTCTTCTTCAAGACCTCTGGAGACTATTTGAGCATTAAGGTAGTCCCCAGTTCCTCCCTATATTTCTTAAGGAGAGTCACAGAAACAGTCATTTTTCTTCCATAGATCACCACCCTCTAAAATGAGAGGAAAGCCATTTGGGCTTGTGTGGTAGCAAGATTTTACACGGACCACCCCATCGGCAATTAAGATCAGCATAAAGGAGGTCATGTGATAGGTTTGGACAATATGCACTTCCTGGGAACAGATCCTGAAAAATCTGAAACTCATACCTGCAGTAAGTAAACAAAAATCCATTTCTATACTATTTTTTAAACTCTCATATCCAAGACGTAGATGATGGTATTTCTAGGAACTTAGTCTACTGGAAGGGCATGTAATGCATTAGGCTTGTGAAGTCATTATGGGTTCAAGAGGCCTTTGTCTAAGCACAGTCTATCTTTAACTGATGACAGTTTTCCTTTTAAATTTATGAGCAGTGACTCCTTCAAGATAAACTGCAGGACTGGAAAACTGAGCCTGAGGCCAAAACCTGCCTTTCTGCAGCGTCCAGCAGGCTTGAAGGAAGAAGAAGAGAGAAGAAGAGAAGAGATTAGATTTATACCCCGCCCTTCACTCACTTGGAGTTTCAGAGCGGCTTACAAACTCCTTTCCCTTCCCCTCCCCACAACAGACACCCTGTGAGGTAGGTGGGGCTGAGAGAGCTCTTTCCAGAGCTGTCCTTGAGAGAACAGCTGGTACTGAGCTATGGCTTGCCCAAGGCCATCCAGCCAGGTGCAAGTGGAGGAGTGGGGAATCAAACCCGGTTCTCTCAGATTAGAGTCCGCGCACTTAACCACTACACCAAACTGGTAAATAAACCACATTTATTTACTGGTGTTCATAGTAGTAATTTTTTCTACTTTCCTTTTCACTGGATCTAAACTATTTGCATGGACGTAATTTCTACCTGTTTTAAACATTTTAACCTTGATTCTAGAAGCAGAGAATGCTGAGAGAATGCCACTCCTCATTAACAAGGCTGACCGTGCTGTCCTAACCAGAGTTACACCCTTGTAAACCCATTGACTTTGATGGACACAGAAGGGCATAACTCTGGTTAGAATGGCACTATGAGTCAAAGTTCAGATTAACAGCCATTTGTATAATATTTGGACAGCCACCAGTTTGCAGTGGAGCTTCGGCTCCCGAACACCCCAGACAAATTGGGTCAAGAGGGTGTCCTCGACCGATGGGAACTCACACCCTACTACTATGTGGCATAGGTCTGCCAAGAAGTCCACGGCCGCGTCTTCAGACTTCTGTGAGCATGCCTCGCCATTTTAGATGGTTTTGGTGCGAAGTAGCCATTTAATGCTCGGATTAGTTCCGCGTAGGAAAACTCGTCAAGCGTTTTTGGCAAGATGAGACTCTGCACTAAGTGAAGCATGTTGACCCCACACATGCTTAGGAGCCAAGCCTCCTTCTTACCCACGTTGGTGACCTCTTGTACTTCAAAGAAGTATCTGAGTTATTGCAACCACGCTTCCCAGAGCTCGGGGCAGGCTGGGTTGTATGCTGTGATCTGTCCTGGAGCGGCAGCCATGACTTGCGGTGGTTGAGCGATGCGGTGCGGAGAGTGATGCCCTGGAGGTGGTGCTGGAGTGCGGAGTGGAAACCCTGGAGGCGAAGCTGGTGCGCGGTGCGGTGCATGCTCGGAGTCAGCTGGAGAGTCGCTCATCGGGACCTCACCGTCGCCAGTAAAAAGTACTGAGGTCAGAGAGACAATCAGGGAATACATGAAGATAAATAAATATCCTCATTATGGCTTACTGAATGGCAGAGGGAGGCTCTGCCAGTAGCAAAACAGATCCACGGGATCCAACCCAATGTATGAGAGTAATGGCCTTTTGCTCTTCATGCCACATTCTACCAGTAAGACTACTGCCAGCTTCACAGATCTTTCACCATGTTGGTGCCATATTTATTTATCTCATTCTTGAGGGAGCCTCCTCCTCCTCTATACTAAGGCAAAACCAACAGTGTGCGCCCACCAGTTTTCAAACATAAATGCATTTTAGGAAGAATGGGGGGAAAGGCCAGGGCCTCCAAGGTAGCCTTCTCAGAAGTTCTGCCAGTTCCACATGCAGGGCCAGCTAGACAGGCATAGATTAGAGGTCTCCATACGTGGATGAGACAGTGGTGCCAGGAGGAAGGGTTTAGATTTGTTAGGCACTGGGGAACGTTCTGGGACAAGCTGGACCTGTACAAAAGAGACGAGCTTCACTTCATTTGCCTTGCTGGGGTTGCCTTGCTGGGGTTGGGTGTGACTTGACGGCACTTTGCACACACACAATACAACAAGCAGTCAGATATTGTGTTAGTATGAGAAAAACCTTCTTCAGTAAAGTGGTTTATGAGTAAGCAGGGAAACTCGAAGGAATTCCTGCTTTAATGACTCAACAGTGGATGGCATCAGGTAAAACATTTGGCCAAAGGGACCATGCTTGAATGGGAGGTATGAAAAAGGTAATATTGCAGCATACAACCCCCCCCCTGCTTTTCTGGCATATATGATTGCCAACTTCAGCTTGGGAAATTCCTGGAGATTTCGGGCTTGAGTGTTATGGGTGGAGTTTGGGGAGGGGAGGGACGATGCAAGGCCATGGAGTCCACCCTCCAAAGATGCCATTTCCTCCAGGGCAACTGATCCTTGTTGTCTTGGAGATCAGTTGTAATTCCAGGAGGTCTCCAGGCCCCAGGAGTTTGTAAGCCTCCACCTGAAAGCTGCACCCAGCTCCTTGCCAGCAAAAAGGTATGTGTCCAACTTAACCCTACAAACATACTCTCCAGTTCCATAGTTCAGGCCTGCCTGTGACTAGCCAGCCTTCCCTTGCAGGGAAACCACAGGCTCTCTGGCTGGGGTTGCTGCCACTCCCTCAACCATCCTGGTCGCCAGCTCCATCCTGAAACAAGAACTTCACCAAGAGGAAAAAGTTTGTTGGATGGAGAAAAGGTGTGTGTTTGCAGCAGCTTCTGTCTGCATCGCCTGGCTGGCCCAGCAGCCAACCCTACCTACAATCTGGGAGCCGAGCCAATGCAGCCCATACCTCTGGCTGGTGGGTCTTCCTCAGGCAAGGGAGAGGGGGGTGGGCGGGCGGTGCGAGGAAGGGAGTGCTGGAGCAGAGGTGATGCTCCAGCGGAGAGGAGGGGCTGGAGCAAGTTGCTCATGCCGGTCAGATGCGACTCAAGCCTGCTTGCCTGGACTCCCAGCTTGCGGCGGCGGCAGCAGGCAGAGCAGGCACCAGCGCCCCCCGGGGAAGGTGGGGAGAGATGGAGGTGTGATGCTCCACCATCTGTCCATCCAGCAGCCAGACCCACCTCCTGCTGCCACCTCCTTCTGCCAGCTGGGGTGGCGTGGGAGGGGAGGGCAGCATCCACAGGGAGGGGGAGCCAGCGGCTTGGCACATTCTGCTGCACAGATGCATGTGCACCTTTTGTGCGTTGCTGCCCACCTGCCTGCCCTCCAGTCCTTCAGGTGGCCAGCTGGCCCCGCTCCAGGCCAGGCTGGCGGTGGCAGTGGCACAGGGCTGAGTCAGTGGTAGAGGCATGTGGAGGGGTGCAGGAGGCCTGGGGAGGGAGGGGCCGAGCAGGCCAGCATGGTGCTCCCATCAAGCTGGCGTCCCCAGGCAACTGCCTAGTTACGTCTATGGATAGCCCGGCCCTGGGTACATGAAGTGTTTCAGTGGAAATCCTGCAACATGTAGACCCTTCTTTTGCACATTCTGCTGCTCATGATGGCAGCAGTTACGAACAAAAGTCAGCATTCATTTACTGTAGCAAGTTCTACCATTTGGTAAGCTTCTGCTGTTTTGCTATCTGCTGCTGTAGCTGTCTAATGTTTGTATAGCTTATAAATGTGTGGAGGGGGAGGCAGGAGGGCAGAATTATAATTATATATAAATAAATAAAATACTCTAGGATTGACATGTGCTGGGTATCCAGAACATTTACTATGAATTTAAGGAAGGCTGAAATACAACCGAGAATCTTTGCAGACCACAACCCTTTATTAATAACTAGCCTGATGCCCATGCTTCTCTACAGTAGTTAAGTTCCATAAAGCCAATTATAATACTGATAATGTGAAGTTTGAAATGTAACATTTGTTGTAGGAATTCTAATGAAGATTGTAGTGTAAAAAACAATGTAAGACAGACGCACTGTTGTTGTTTTTCTCCACTGAAGGACCTCTCTGTGGACCATATTGGTGGCTCTGCCCTCAGGTGCTAGGATCACCAGGCTGCTTGGTGAGCTCACTCTGGAGCAGGCCACATAGAACTGTCCGTGTGAGAAGTAGTCATCTGTTAATTCTTGCCACCTTCAGTGTCTGGCAGACCTTGAGGGGAAACCGCAGCCTCTTGAACTTTGCCACATTCTTAAATTTCCCCCTCCTTTCTAGTGTTGGTATATCTGGCTCGATGTTTGCCAGGAGCTTTCTTGGGGGTGGTGAGAGGAGTGAGGGGGAGTTTATCGGAGGGAGTGGTGATATGGTAGACATCTCTTCAGGTTCATGAGGGAGCTGTGTATCGAAATGGCTCCTAGAAAGGTCCTTTACAATCTCCCCATGAACATTCATAAACTCAATTGCCATGCTGGCTGTTATGAGGAATGTCTATTCAGGAGTCTTGAATCGCTAATTTCTGTAACTGTCCTCAACTGTCTGCACTCTCTTTTAACTGTGTTTTTACCTCAGAACAGAGACTGCAGACAGTTGCATCTCCAGGCACATGGAAAACAATTGGGGAAACACATTTTGCCCTTTTTTACCCCCTTAAGGGTCATGTTTGTCAGAAATCTCTTTGGGGGGGGGGAGGTTGGCATCATGATAGGAATGTACTCCCCTTATTTTGGGTTTCTTGGTACAGTGGTTTGGCCTGGGCATTGAATTGGGGGATAGGGCATACCTCCCCCCCCTTCCCCCCCCCAAAAAAATTGTCTTTCATTTATAATACATTTAAGAAGTGGGACATAACTACGTATTCAAAACACCATCCGAGCAATCAGATACTAAGCAAGTTCATGTGAACCAATTTTCTAGAACCCACATTATAAGAAGTTAAATAACCTAATAAAGAAAACCACTTTTCTACAAATTTCAGGTATATTTCCATAGTAGGTAGGAGTGTGGCTAAAGCCATTGGTGAGGCTGGGCCAGCAGCATCGCTAAGGTGATCCTGTGGGGGCAGTGTCCCTGATGGGTAAAAGTACCCTGGCCCTGCTCCTACATCTGATAGACAGCTGCCCACCTGGTGTTGGGGGGAGGGATTATGTTTAAAGGCATTGAGGATGCTGGGCCAGCAGCAGAGCTAAGGCAATCCTGCTGTGCAAACCTCCCCGATGGCTGTAAGCATCCCACCTCCTCTCCTACATCTGGCAGGCAGCTGCCTGTCCAGTGTGGGAGGGGGAGGAGTATTAGAAACCACTGTGGAGGCTGGGCCAGCAGGTTCACTAAGGTGTTACTGCTGGGGGAGCCTCTCTGTTGGCTTTAAGCACCCTACCACCACTGCTGCACCTGACAGACAACCACCATTCAGCAACCACCATGAAGCAGCCAAAATTTGTCACAAACTTTAGTTCACGAGCTGGTTCATGCCCATCCCTAAACAACACACCTGTAGGTCACCATTATACACAAAGCACCTGAATGCAAATGTTGTTTGTTACAACTTTTGCAACTCATGACTGTCCTGGTATCTCTTTGGGGCCTCCTCAGACAGCTCTCCAATGAAGGGAGTGGCAAGAATGGATTCCATTCACAGTGTCAACCACAAGCTAAGCCTAAAACACAACCAACATCTGCAGTGATCAGTAGGCATTTAGCTGTTCTGCTATGAGGTTGCAATGCTCTTGTTCTAGCCGGGCTCTTGCAGCGTTGCCAGCTGCTCTGCAGACAGTTTGACTAGTGAAGCCACACCCCAAACTGCCAAGCTGTGATAATGCTCTTCCTGTCACTCTGCCATCTGTTAATGCAGCTTTCTGTGTCCCAGGTACCTTGGTAGAACAAGAGAACTGTAACTGTTCATCTGACATTTTCAGAAGACTCTCTCCAGAATATGGAGGTGTATTGTTTGGAGTGGTCCAAAGTTTATTTTGAGATGAAGTTTAAATATCATTAATATTTGCGGTTGAATTGGAGCATAAGGCAGTTGGAACTACAAACAGAAGAAACGGCAAAAAGGGATCTGGGAACCAACTTCAGCCTAATCTTTAATTAGAAGCTTGGAGAGTTCAATAAAGATTTGGATATCTCAGTACAAAGAACATTAATTTCTGGGATGGAATATGCAAAGCTTAAATTGGAAACCTTCTAAAAGGACCCTACAAAAAAGCACTTTATTGTATTATTTTGCATTTGAAACTTTCTATCCTGCCTTGTTTAAAATTACAAAACACATGTGGCCAATGAATAAACAGTATTTTTAAAAGAAAAGAATAGAATCTGTTTGTCACTCTTACTGGGAAGAGAATCAATATACCGTATTTTTTGCTCCATAAGACTCACTTTTTCTCCCAAAAAAAGTGGGGGGGAAAGTGTGTGCGTCTTAAACCCCCCCTCACCTTTCCCAAGCCACGGCACCAAGCAGAGCTAGGTGCATCTTATGGTCAGGTGCGTCTTATGGAGCGAAAAATACGGCACTTTTGGCAAGAACACCCACATTTTAAAACATATTAAGTGGTAGACTACTTGTAGGTTTTGGAATGTAGGACATATAATCTGTTTCATACCTATGCTTGCAGATGGCTATTAGTTAAACTTAAGAGCATTGTTTTCCTCTAAAGCAGGTTCTTGTAACCTCAAATGCCAGCCTCCTGAAGTCTGAAACCTTATGAACTTCAGAAGGTCAGTTCACCACATCTCACTTTCTTGACCTTAAAATCTATGAAGTAAATAAATGACTACATCCCCATCTGCCAAATTCTGTTCTTGTTCTCTCTACGTGTAACAAATTACAGATTCAGCCAGATCCTCTGAAGGAAATAAGGTAGGCAATTCTAAGAAGATGGTTTGTAGTGCGTACAAGGACTTGAAGAGGGGCATCTCATTTCCCCCTCCCTCACTGGTTTCTGTTTCTCTTCCCTAAAAGCCTCCATAGCCCCCCCCTTTTCTTGATTCCTTCTGTCCTTCCCACCCACCAGCCAACCTACCTTTATCTACCTGCCTGCTTTCAGCTTCCCCTTTTATGTTTTCCCGGCAGTCCCTTCCTCAGAAAACTCTGTGTAGTGCTGACCACCAAGCTGGGTCCAGTTAGCAGTGGGGAACCTGTGGGAGGCACCACTCTCCCTTGTATCCCACTTCCCACGCTATTTCTTCTTTTCCTTCCTTTGGCAACCTCCATATCCTCACATTTCCCTTCTTCATTTTCTTTTTCCCACCTGCCAACCAGCCAACCTTTTATCCCTCCCCCCATCTTCATTATATTTATTATATATTTTCTTCACTTGTTATACTCCCCTTTTGTCCTCAACAGGGACCCAAAGCACCTTACATTGCCCTCCTGTCTTTGATTTTATCCTCACAACAAACCTATGCAGTAGCTTAGGGTAAGAATGTGTAATTGGCCCAGAATCATCCACTGAGCTTCCATGGCAGAGGAGGATTTGAACCCAAGTTTCCCAGATCCTGGTCTGAAACTCTAACTACTCTACTACACTGGCTTTCATCCGATGATTGCTGTTGAACAGTAGTAAACAGTGGGTCATGTAAGCCATGTCATGATGAATCCTACCTCAAAGGCCAAACCAAGCCTAGAAAGGGTCCTGCCCCCTCACCCTGCTTTTACGGACAGAAACCGATTTGCAACACTATTGTGGTTGACTAGCAACAGCCACTGAGAGAGCATTTATTTCTTAAAGCTACAGACTATGCTTCTCTTATTTTGAGATGTTTTATCCCCCCCCCCATGTTTTGTCTTTTAGATGTTTTTTTTTAACAAACCTGGGGCATTTTTCAGCTTTGCAGACAGAGCTGCCTTGTATGTTTTTAGATTCAGTCCTTGGATTTCAATATCCACAGATATCCACAGATAGAGTATATTGTTTCTCCCAGGGGTCCTTTCGCAGAAAAAGAAGTGCAGGAGCTCATTAGCATAACTAATTAGCATATGCCATGTCCCCTGACATCACCAGAAGTGTGTCAGAAAGGGAATGTCAGTTTCAACCCCATTATACCTATGGGCCATTGAAATCAATGGCAAAAACTCATAGGGTATATGAGGGGCTGGAGGAAAGGGGGTTTGAGGAAGATGCTCCAAACTTGCAGGGTAGCTGCTGGGGCCTCTCCTCGAAATACCCACCAAGTTTCAAGAAGATTGGACCACGGGGTCCAATTCTACGAGCCCCCAAACAGGTTGTCTCATCCCCTCCATTGTTCTCTATGGTGGGAAAAAGTGTTACTTTTTTCCTGCCATAGAGAGCAATGGAGGGAATGGGGACAACCTGTTTGGGGGCCTGTAGAATTGGACCCCCTGGTCCAATCTTCTTGAAACTTGGTGGGTATTTGGGGGAGAGGTCCCAGCAGCTACCCTGCAAGTTTGGAGCCTCTACCTCAAACCCCCTTCCCTCCAGTCGCTTTTAAAGTTGCCACCAAATTTCAGCGGCAATTCGGCAGCGGGCCGAATCAGATCAGAGAATCTGATTCGGCCCCTGGCTGCCCTAGTGGCCACTCATGAGCTGGCAGAGCTTTGCTCCGCCTCGCTCCAGCCCCAACGGACCCCTGGTTTCTCCCATTTCCCCGTCTTGTATACCTACAGAGTGGATGCAAAGCTGTAAGTGATAACATGTTAAAATGTTATTTGTTTGTATTTTATATAAAAAAATTAATAAAAAAAATTTTTTAAAAAAAAGAAAAGAAAGAAATCACTCAAAGCCCTGAAGTCCAGGCATTTGCTGCACAATTAGATGGACTCCAGATATACCAGCCTCCATCTTTGTATGGAACAAGCAAAGGGCAGGAGCAACAAGTACAAATGCAGGAAGGGCTGCCTTAAGAATAAAGTCTACATGACGCTTGTTGATTTAAGGGGAAAAATTAAAGTCTTTATTGCTAAGGAATTATAGGCTACTATAACAAAGATAAAAAGCATTCTAACTAACTAGGCTACCCGTCTGAGCAGGGGTGTTAATGATGGGATGTTTTAAATGTTATTAATTCATAGAGTCACTGTAAGTTGGAACTTAATTGATAGCACTTAATGCACACACGTCTAGACTAGGAAGGCCAGGTCTCCTGGGTCTCCTGAGACCTCATGCTTCCCACTGGCTTTGCCTTTGCCTGGGTCAGTAGGAGACCTCATGCTTCCCTACCGCAGCTTAGCTGAGGGGTGGGAGAAAATTATGGGGGAAATGGGATGACAATCAGCACTGAACTTCACCATGTACAGTGACATAATTGATGTCACAGGAAATTAGATATATTGACAGGTAGGCAAGTAATTCCAGTTTTTGGAGCATGCTGTTAAAAAAACAGATCTAAAACCCTGAAAGAATGATCAGTTCATATCCCTCAGTTCTTCTAACACATGGACTGAACTCAGATTACTAAAATAGTTCGAGGTGCTCAGCTACGTTGGTCTGAAGCAGTAGAACAAATTTAGAGTCCAGTGGCACCTTTAAGACCAACAAAGGTTTATTCAAGGTATGAGATTTTGTGTGCATGCACACAAAAGCTCGTACCCTGAAATGAATAAACTCTAAATTTGTTCAAATTATTAAGTTCACGCTGGCCAGCTTCTTGACAAACATTCCCTGTGACATTTTGGTTGCCTTTCTAGAATGGAGGTTACTCTCAATAAATAGTTAAATCAATTGCAACATTATGAAAGATCATGTCAGATTTCAATGAAGCATTTAATCTATACTAGCATCACTTGGTTTAGGTGCCCAAGGTCAATATTAACTGTGATGCAAGAATGTCCTAACAGAATGTTCATTTTTGTGTAATGAGCTAGTTCTCAGCTTCGTTTCTCCGCAAGACAGTATGAAATAAGAGGAATGCAGTGTGCTTTATCTGTGAAAGTTTAGTGCACGTTATCTTATTTGAGAGTTTCATTTGACAGCTCATAGAAATGGCCAAAGCTACACCCTTTTAAACTCAGTGACTGCGATGGACAGTAAAATGCATTAACTCTGCTTAGCGTGGCACTGGCAGGCATACAGCTGTCTTTAAAATATATATGTCCAGAATAGAGCTTCCTACAAAGCATTTTTACATAGCTGCCCTTCGAAAGTTGTAATTGTTTTTGTGTCTGCAATTATTTATTTACTTAATGTATACCCTGCCTTTCTCCCCAACAGGGATCCAAAGCGGCTTACAACATTGTCCCGTTCTCCATTTTATCCTCTCAACAACCCTACGAGGTAGGTTAGGCTGACAGTATGTGGCTGGACCAAGGTCACCCAATAAGCTTCCCTGGCAGAGTAGAGATTCGAATCTGGGTTTCCCAGAACCTAGTCTGACACTCCAACTACTATGCCATGCTGGCTCTTTGACAACCATTTGGAACCCTGTTGCTAGACCCAGGAAACTGTTGGTAGCTGAATGCCTGCTATTTTCACTCCTGGAAACAGAAGGGACATATTCATATTATCTCTAGAATTAATGAGTGTTTGATAAGAATAGAACCTGCAACAAAGAAGTTTCCTTTATTCCCGTGGCTAGGCAACTCACGGCATCTGTACAGTTGATACGATCATGTCATCGTGTGTGTCACTGGAAAGGCATTGTACTGCTTCTTGGATACATCTGCTTTGCAATGAGAACTGACAGGCAGGGCATCTTGCTTTCCTTTCTACTTGCAAGAACAGTCAGTCCATATTTTTTTGCCGAGAGATGCTAGGAAACCCTGCTGTTTCTGGTTCATTAAATTATTAGATGGAACATATTCTGGGTGACTTGCTTAACACATTTAGGTCAACTCTCTATCCAGCTCAAGCAAAATTTCCTGTAAGAGAATAAGCCAAGGATATGGGCAGGTAGGCCCAAGCTGTGCTTGGGGATTTGCTCTGCCGGGGGGGGGGGGGGGGGTGTTGCTTAGCAACAGGTACAGGCACAGTTTCCAAGTGTCTCCATTTGCTGTCTGCACACTGGAACAAAGAATACAAAACTGCAGTCACACAAAGTATATGTGGATGAACAGAAGTTAGAAAACTACAGACTGATTAGCTTAGGAGCAAACTTTTCAGGAATCTGTTTGCAGCATTGTTCTGGAATCTGGGTAACTCTGGTCAAGCCTGATTCAGGTATAGATGTGCACATAAGAAACCTGATTTGTCTTGTTAGTTTTCCTATACCAAATCATTTACACCTCAGTAGCACTACAGTTTCGTTCTGGGTATAGTAGACAAGTAAATACTATTAGAGCATCTCTGCTTAGTTTCTAAGGGAGCCAGTTTGGTGTAGTGGTTAAGTGCGCGGACTTTAATCTGGGAGAACCGGGTTTGATTCCCCACTCCTCCACTTGCACCTGGCTGGATGACCTTGGGCAAGCCATAGCTCTGTACCAGCTGTTCTCTCAAGGACAGCTTGGGAAAAAGCTCTCTCAGCCCCACCCACCTCACAGGGTGTCTGTTGTGGGGAGGGGAAGGGAAAGGAGTTTGTCAGCCGCTCTGAGACTCCAAGTGAGTGAAGGGCGGGGTATAAATCCAATCTCTTCTTCTTCTTCTTCTAGAGCATCTCTGCTTAGTTTCTAAGGTTTTCATTAATGTATAACTATTGTGTTTTTCATAGAAACTAAATCTACAAAGCATTATCCATCCATCATTGTTACATAGATAATTAAAGGAGAGCAATTACATGAGTCCAGATTTTTTTTACCTGAACAGTGAGCAGGTCAAAGGCAAGGAGCCCCTTCAATCCAACTTCCCATATTTACAGGATTTTAGAATTATCTCCCAACAGTAGCTAACTGTCCCACTTGATAGGGCTGCACATTCTTAGCTCTAATTATCTTATAGCTTCAACACCATATAAGGTTATTTATATTTAAAATATCTTTTTAGAATATATAGAAAATATTCGTTCATTCTTGCTACTTTTTATCTTAACAATGTCTATTTATAAATAAGCACAAGTTTCTCAAACTTGAATATCTTCTGGCTCTCAACCAATTCTGGGAAACAGCAAAGATGGGGGGGGGGGACCCAACCTCAGAAGCAAGTCAGGCACCTAGAAGGTTGAGTAGCTAAACAAAAGAATAAGATACATCTATTTATTACAACCAATATTACAACCAATACTCCCATACAATGGGCTCTAGAAAGAGGCTCTGGGAGAGTGCCAAGGCCTTGGGCACTCAGCGTCAATTTGCTGTGGCAACCTCAGCAGGGTATAATGACACAGGGTCCACCATTTTCTCCAGGGGAACTGATATCTGCTACCTGAAGAGCAGTTGTAATTCTGAGTGATCTCCAGCCCCCAACTGGAGATTGGCAAAAATGGTTCCCTGGGAGGAAATGGCTGATTTGGAGGGTGAAGTCTATGGCACTGTACCTTTGTGAGGTCCCACCCCTCCTCAAACCTCACCCTCTCCAGGCTCCATCCCTCAAATCTCCAGGAATTTCCCACCTGGCGTTGGCAGTCCTATCTACTTCCCAGCCAAGCATCAACCTACCTTTATTTCCCCCTCACTGTTCAGCTTTTCATCCCCCCCCCTGCAGTCTCTACCGTGCTCTGAAGCCCTGACTACCACACCACATTGGCTGCCATGGGAGGGGCATCTCAGCAGGGTATAAGGACACAGAGTCCAGCATTTTCTCCAGGGGAACTGATCAATGCCATCTGGAGAGCAGTTGTAATTCTGAGAGATCTCCAGCCCCCACCTGGAGATTGGCAACAGTGGTTCCCCAGGAGTAAATGGCTGGTTTGGAGGTGAAGTCTATGGCATTGTACCTGTCAGAGGCCCCACCTTTCCTCAAACCTTACCCTCTCCAGACTCCACCCCTCAAATCTCCAGGAATTTCCACCCAGAGTTGGCAGCCTTCCCAGCCAAGCATCAACCTACCTTTATTTCTCTCTCACTGTTCAGCTTTCCACCTGCACCCCCCCACACACACACCTGCAGCCTACCATGCTCTGAAGCCCTACCACGTCACATTGGCTGTCATGGGGGGGGGGGAATCTCAGCAAGGTATTTATTTATTTATTTTAATCTATTTTTATCCCGCCCTCCCCGCAAGCAGGCTCAGGGCGGCTTAC
Source organism: Lepidodactylus listeri (assembly GCA_029233225.1). Lineage (NCBI taxonomy): Eukaryota > Metazoa > Chordata > Lepidosauria > Squamata > Gekkonidae > Lepidodactylus > Lepidodactylus listeri. The sequence goes on from JARCFY010000008.1 coordinate 104,622,248, forward strand.
GTTGCTTGGTAAATTGTGCAGAGTACATATAGACATTTAAAACCAGTTAAAACAGACACAATTTAGAGTTAAAATACAATATCCTTCAATCAGATGGTGTATCATGTAAACAGCACCCAAAAGTCCCCATGAAGTGCCTCAGGATGGTAGGACTCAATCTCCATTATGGCCAGCCCTACGCCGCCGATGTTGGTAGTGGTCATTGATGGTAGTGGTGGGCAGCTCCTAGTTGAAGGCCTGGTGGAGGAGCTCCATCTTGCAGGCCCTGCAGAATTGCACAAGATCCTGCAGGGCCCTAATCTCCTCCAGGAGCTCATTCCACCAGTAAGGAGCTGCCACTGAGAAGGCTCTGGGCCTGGTTGCAGTGAGCCTGACATCCCTGGGGCCTGGAATAACTAGGCAATGTTGTGACCCCGACCATAATGCTCTCTGTGGTATGTATGGGGAAAGGCGGTCCCTCAGGTATGTCGGACCCTGGCCATATAGGGCTTTAAAGGTAAGTACCAGCACATCAGCAGCCTGGCTGTGGCATTCTGCACTAGCTGCAGCCTCCAGATTTGCAACAAGGGCAGCCCCATGTAGAGAGCATTACAGTAGTCTAATCTCGAGGTGACCATCGCATGGATCACTGTAGCCAGGTTGTCACGATTGAGGAAAGGAGCCAACTGCCGAACCAGCTGAAGGTGGTAAAAGGCCAACTTAGCAGTGGCTGCTACCTGGGCCTCCATTGCCAAGGAGGGATCCAGGAGCGCTCCTAAGCTCCTAACCACCGATGCAGGCACAAATGGCACCCCATCGAAAGTTAGGAGTGGGAGCCCCAACTCAGGCACAGGTCCTCTGTCTTTGCTGGATTTAGCTTCAGCCTACTCAGCCTGAGCCAACCAGCTACGACGTGTAATGCTTGGTCCAGATCTTTTGGTCTGGAGCCCAACTGGCCACCCAACATCAGATAGAGCTGGGTGTCATCAGCATACTGATGACACCCCAGCCCATACCTCCAGGCAATCTGGGCAAGGAGGCGCATGTAGATATTAAAGAGCATTGGGGAAAGCACCACCCCCTGAGGCACTCCACACTCAAGCAGGTGCCTCCAGGACTGCTGTTCCCCTAGTACCACCCTTTGTCCCTGACCTTGGAGAAAGGAAGCAAGCCATTGCAAGGCAAGCCCCTGTATCCCCGTGTCAGTGAGGCAGTGGGACAGTAGCTGGTAGTCGACCATATCAAATGCGGCCAACAGATTTAACAACAACAGCACTGCCAAACTGCCCCGATCCAGATGTCTCCGAAGGTCATCAGTAAGAGTGACCAGTGCTATCTCTGTCCCAAGTCCCGGGTGGAAGCCAGACTGGAAGGGATCTAATATGGAAATGTCATCCAGAAAGCCCTGCAAATGTATTGCTACCGCCCTCTCAATTAATTTGCCCAGATAGGGGAAATTGGAAACTGGCTGATAGTTGGCCAATTCGGCCGGGTCCAAGGATGGTTTTTTCAAGAGTGGGCAGACCATCGCTTTCTTGAGAGCCTCTGGGAACCGTCCCTCCATGAGTGACATGTTAATAATCTCCTTTAGGGTGCCTCAAAACCTCTCATGGCCAGTTTTAATCAGCCAGGAAGGGCACGGATTAAAGGTTCCATGTGGTCGGGCGTACAGTCATGAGCAGTCTGTCAACTTCCTTCAGACTGAGTGGGTTGAAGGCATCCAAAGCCAGACTCGAAGACGTGCAAGTGGCCTCAAGTTCACTCACTGTATGACCTGTGGCAGAGAGGTTGTGGCAGAGTGCCAAGACTTTATCTGCAAAACAGCACGCAAAAGCCTCACAGCCAATGTCCAATTCCCTAGCATTTGGCAGAACTGCTATAGCCCAAATCATTCTAAATAATTGAGCTGGGCATGAGCTAGTGGACGCAATAGTAGCCACATAGAACTCCTTCTTAGCGGCTTCGACTGCCACCTCATAGGATCTCATAAACGTCCTATGAGATGCTCTTGTTGCTTCATCTTGAGCACGGAGCCATCTCTCTAACCGTCTAAGCTCTCTCTTCATAAGCCGCAACTCCTGGGTAAACCAGGGAGCAAGCCTAGAGAGAGGGCACAGAGGGCACCGGGGAGCGATCTTGTTGATGGCTGCAGGGAGCCGCCAGGGAGGCATTGGATCTTGCAGGGCCATTTGAAGCCACACTAGGTCCATTTGGCTCCATGGGTGAGCTAAAATACATTCACCACCTAAACAGAGTCAGGGTGGAACATTCAGATGGGCCCTCAGAGCATGGTGGTCTGACCATGGTACTGCTGAAGCAGTAATCTGGTCCACTGTTACCCCAGCCATGAAGATCAAATCGAGCATGTGTCCAGCCCAGTGAGTGGGGGTCATTACAAGTTTTTTTTTTTTGTAAGAAAGTGTTTATTTTTCAAAACATTAAAATTAATACATTTGTTTTATACAAATCCTTTTTTCCATGTTATATAACATTTTGTTCTATTTGTATAGTCTTGCTTTTATCTTGTATTGGTGGTTTCCCACCACATCTGAAGCATAACACATTTTCCACTTTATCCAAAATAGTAATATTTATCTCTATGTTTACATTTCTGGTAACGGTTATATATCTTTAAAATACTTATATACCAATTCTTATTTTCTATATTCTTATATAATTCTAAAAAACAAGTTCATTATTTAATTATCCTTAGTACATTCATATACTCAATTTCTATTGCTTTATGCTATTATAACCATGTATAAATGTAGTTTTTCATGTCCCAATATTTTTCAACATATTCTTTCAAATCCTCCCAATCTTCTAAAAAAGTCTCTGAGTACAGATTATTCAACTTTCTAGTCCATTTATCCATTTCAGCCATATATAACAATTTTTTCAACCATTCCCACACTTCTGGTATTTTTTCATTTTTCCAATTTTGTGCATACACCATTCTTGCTGTTGTACTCATATACCATATTATTGTCCTTTTCTTTACATTTATCTCTTCTAGTTTAAGTCCAAGCAGTAACATTTCAGGCAACTTCTTAAATGTACATTTCAAAAATTTTTCCATTTCTGCATGTATTATAGACCAATAAGTCTTCGCTTTATCACAAGTCCACCACATATGATAGAAAGAACCTTCTTTCTTTTTACATTTCCAACATTTGTTAGACATATTTTGATTAATATTTGCAATTTTTTTTGGTGTCATATACCATCTGTACATCATTTTAAAACAGTTCTCTTTTAGATTATAACATGTAGAAATACTCATTGCATTTTTCCATAAAAATTCCCAAGATTCCATTTCAATGTCTTTGTTTAGGTTTATCGCCCATTTTATCATTTGTTCCTTTACCATTTCATCAGCATTAAACCATTTTAACAATACTTTATACATTTTAGAAATCATTTTTTTCCCATCTTCCTCCCAAATTTGTTCTATTTCATTGCTTTTTTTCTCTAAAACCAGATTTTTTATCACTTCTGTACATATCATATATTTGTCTGTACCTTAACCAGCCATAATCAAAGTCCATCTGCTGCTGCTCCTTCAATTTAAAGTCTTTACCATGTCTTGTTAACAGGTCTCTATATTTCAACCAATCTTGTCCTTTGTAGTGAGATGATGGATTTAAAACTTCTGCAGGTACAATCCACATAGGTATTTCTTCTGGGAAAAAGTTTTTATATCTTGTCCACATATCGATTAATGTTCTTCTCAAATAATGATGCTTAAACATATTGTCCATTTTTGTTTTACCATAATATAGATATGCGTGCCACCCAAACCTACAGTCATGACCTTCCAGGGACAATAACTTTCTGTCTTGTAATATAGTCCATGTCCCTATCCAAGTCAAACATACTGCATCATGATATAGCCTTAAATTTGGTAACTGAAACCCACCTCTCTCTTTAGCATCACACATTATTTTCATCTTAATTCTTGGTTTTTTCCCTCCCCACACAAACTTAGTCAATTCCTTCTGCCAGCATTTGAATGTTTTTACATCTTTCACAATTGGAATAGTTTGAAACAGAAACATTATTCTTGGTAACACATTCATTTTAACCACTGCAATTCTACCCAGCAGTGACAAATTTAATACATTCCACCTTTTAATATCTTGCATAACTTGCTGCCATAATTTCTCATAATTATTCTTATACAAATCAATGTTTTTCATTGTTAGGTTTACACCTAGATATTTTGTCTTTTTCACCACTTCACATTCTATAAGATTTTGTAATTCAATTTGCTTATTATTTGGCATATTTTTACACATCACTTTCAATTTGTTCTTATTTACATAAAACCCAGCCAAATCACCAAACTCTCTTACTTTCTGCAACAAATATGGTAGTGTAGTCATAGGGTCTTCAGCTATAAACATCACGTCGTCTGCAAAGGCTCTATATTAAAAGAGAAACCTTTTATTGTTAAGCCTTTAATTTCTTTATCTTCTTTCAAATTTAGTAACAAGACTTCCAAAATCCAAATAAATAGCAACGGCGAGAGTGGGCATCCTTGTCGTGTTCCTTTTTCCACTTTAAAGTAATCCGTTTTTTCAGTATTAATTATTAAAAAGGATTTCTGTTCTCTATATATTGACTTAATAAGATTAAGCATATAGTCTCCAATTTCAAGATGTTCCAACACTTCAAACATAAAATCCCAATTTAAATTGTCAAACGCTTTTTCCACGTCTTAAAAAAGAAAGCCCACTTCCTTCTCCGGATGTTTATCATAGTACTCTATAGCATCCACTACTACTCTTATATTGTCTCTTATTTGGCGATTAGGTAAAAATCCTGCTTGTTCTGTCTGTATAGTCTCTTTAAGATGTTCCTTAAGCCTATCAGCTATAATCTTGGCAAAAATCTTATAGTCATTGTTTAACAAAGAAATTGGTCTATAATTTTTAACATTGGTTAAATCTTGACCTTCTTTCGGAATGAGTGAAATGGTTGCTTCTTTCCAAGTCTCCGGGACCTCACCTGTCACTCCTATGTCATTCATTAATAGCAATAACACTGGTGAGATCGAATCCTGTAGTGATTTATAAAACTTAGCTGTAAATCCATCTGATCCAGGTGCTTTCCCTAATTTTGAATCATTTATTGCATTTTTAATCTCTTGTAGTGACATTGGGCAGTTAAGTAGTTCTTTGATTTTCTCCGTTGGTTTTGGTAATTTTAATGACTGTAGGTATTCTTTAATCTTTCTTCTGTCTTTATTTTCCTTCTTAAAAAGCTTTGCATAATATTTAAAAAATTCTCTTTTTATTCCCTTATTATCTATTATCTCAATATTGTCCCGTATCACTTTAGTAATAAATTTATTTTCACGTTTTTTCTTTAATTGCCATGCTAAGTACTTTCCAGGTTTATTTGCACCTTCAAATGCTTTTTGTTGCAATTTTTTCAGGTTCCAGTAAGTCTCTTGATTCAAAATAGCTTTTGCTTGGTCTTGTAACATCCAAATTTCCTTTTGCAGTTTCTTTTTTCCTGGTCTGTTCTTCAGTTCCTTTTCTTTTATTTTAATGGCTTGTACAATGTTTTCATATTGTTCTCTTTTCTTTTTATTGTCTTTAGCGTTCAATGATATCAATAATCCTCTCATAACTGCTTTGTACGCATCCCACACAGTTTGAATTTTTACTTCTTTTTGTATGTTCGCTTGAAAATATAAATCTGTCTCTTCATGTAATTTTTTAACTATTTCTTGGTTGTCTAATAAGTCCTCATTTATTCTCCATCTCCCTTGCCTTTTTATTTGCCCAGAAGTCCATAGACAAGGATTGTGGTCTGAGATTATTCTAGGTAGAATTTCAACTTTTTTTGTCTTAAATGTTAGATTAATAGACATCCAGATCATATCAATTCTTGAATGTGAATCATGTCTGTTAGAGTAAAAAGTATAGTCTTTCCCTTGTGGGTTAACCTTCCTCCAAATATCCTCCAGCTTTTCCTGTTTTATCAGTTCAAAAAAAATTTTTGGAAGTTTCCCTAGTGTGTCATCTTTTCTCTTTGAGCGCCTATCTATTTTATTATTCACAGTCCCATTAAAGTCTCCCAACATTATGATTTGTTCATAGTTTACACTGTCCAGTTCCATTTGTAGTTCTTTAAAAAAGATTTCTTTAGTTCCGTTGGGGGCGTAAATATTTACAATCAAAGTCTTCTGTCCATGTAACAGAATTTCAATAGCTAAGTATCTTCCTTCTTTATCTTTAAATATTAGTTTAGGTTCCAAGTCTTTTTTGGCATATGTTACCACTCCATTCTTTTTATTACTTGCCAATGAAAAAAATTCTTCTCCCAACTTTTTTCTTATTAAATATTTGTAGTCTTGTTTCTTAAGATGGGCCTCTTGTATACAAACTATACTACATTTTTGTTTCTCCAGCCAGTGTCCTACCATTCTATGTTTTTGGGGTGAATTAAGTCCATTTACATTTCATGAGAGTACTTTGTAATCCATCTTGTTGTAGTCTTAAATATCACCAAATTCTTCCTTGTTCTCACCAACAAAGGCGTACATTTCTGCTGAATTTTTAATCACCATTCTGTTGTTACCATAATAAAAACTCAGTCCTTGTGGTATTTCCCAACGAAATCTTATTTTTTTCTCTTTCAGTTTGTCTGTCAGACGCTTGAATTTTTTCCTGTCTTGCAAAATTGCTCTGGGCAATTCTTTCATTACGATAACTTTTTTTCCACCTATTTCAAAAGAATCTGTAAAACATTTCTTGTAGATTTGTTCTTTTGTTCTCTTCATTGTAAATTGAACTACCACGTCCCTTGGTATATTTTTGTCTCTCGCGTATGTAGAATTGACTCTGTAAACAAGATCCATATGTTCTTTAACAACTTCCTCTTCCTCTTGTAAAAAATCTGCTAATGCTTCTTGCATTCTTGTAAAAATGTCTTCACCTAATTTTTCCTCTATACCTCTAAATCTCAGATGGTTTTGCATGTCTCTATAGTGCATCATCTTTTCCATTCTGTCATTTTCCTTCATTGTTTTTTGAGTATTTTCTTCCAGTTCTTTTACTTTAATTTCTATGTCTTGTGTTCTAATGGTTAACTTTTGTAATTCAGCTTTTAAATCTATAAAATTTTTGTCTGCTTGTGCAGCTATACCATTCATTTTAACATTTACCTCTCCTATAGCGTCTAACATTTTTTTCCCCGTTGCTTCCATAACAGCTAGTAATTCTTTTTCTTTTTTTGCTGCCATTGTAGGAGAGGACCATGTAGCTGCTCTCGATCTTAGCCCGCGATCCGTCTTGTCTCTTTAAAAAAGATCGATTTTATTTTATTTTCCAAATCAAACACCGTTTAGTGTAATCACACAAGCTAGTCTTGCCAAGTCAAATTTCGTTGGTTTCAGCCTTCTAAGTTATATAGTTTATGAGATATTACTGTTTAAAAATTTTATAAATCCAAAATGGCGGGCGCAACTTCTCTATGGTTTGTGTCAAAGGTTATAGTCTTTTTACCTTGCTTCTGGCTTGCCATAGTTTCCTTTTGTCCCTTCCTCTTGCTTACTTGTCTGCTCTCCACACGTCACTTCCTGTTGTAGATTTTTTGGTCCGGCAGTTTTTACAGTCCCCTTTGCTCTCTTCCATTTCTTCACCGCTTCCCTTCTTGTCTGCTCCTCAAGCCGTCACTTCCTGTCTCAATCCTCACAGCTTGGTCTCGCGATGCTTGGTTCCCTCCTCCCCTCTTTGTCTCGCGATGCTTGGCTCCCCCTCCCGACTCTTCTTAACCGCAGGAATGTTAAACAACTTGTTTTTTTGGCTTTTTAAGTTCAAATTCAGCTTTTTAACGTTTCAAAACTGCACTCATCCAATCTGCAACAGTCTATTGCTTCACCAGATCTGCTTTTCGTCTTTCAAAACACGGTAATGGTAAGGCAAAAAGTTTTTTTCCATTACCTTATGTTGTTACTTCTCTTCAGATGTGGTCCCAACGTTTAAACTTTGTCTTCTTTGTTAAGGAATCAGGGGAACTGGAGATTTTATGCTGATTAATCAGCCCAGCTCAGCTCCTTAGAGATACTTGCAAAAATCTTCTTCGGCTGCAGTGCTCAAGGTGTTGTAAAAGTCTCCTCTGAGGCTTTTCCTTCACCGAGCTTGCTCAAACCTGGATTATATTGCTTGCTGGTTCTCACACTACCTGTGTGAGGTTGTGTCAGGTGGATTTATCCACCCAAGCTGTCAAGAAGAGCCGCTGTCCGCCCTGCGCATTTGCAAAGCGTGTCAGACCTCCATTCCTCCGACCGGAAACCCGGGGTCATTACAAATTGAGAGAGTCCCAGTGCCACCATGCACAACACCAGGTCCACCACCTGAGTGGAAGCTGCATCATCGGCATGGATATTGAAATCACCCAAGACAATTAGCCTAGGGTGTTCCAGTGCCCATCCTGATAACACCTCCACCAGGGCCGGTAGGCTATCAGCCGGTGTGTTAGGAGGTCAGTACACCAGCCAAATCGCCACACTCTCCTTGGCCTTCCATACCAGGCCGACACACTCAAGGCCTGTGATCTCCAATGATGGGAGCACCCTGAAGGAGTAAGCCTCCCAAATGAACATAGCCACTCCTCCTCCTGCCCCTTAGTCTGCAATTGGTGCAGGACTGAGAACCGGGGGGGGCAAGCTGGGAGAGAGCCACAGTCTCCCCGTCCCATACCCAGGTCTCAGTCACACAAGCCAGATTTGCCTGCTGTTCTGACAAGAAGTCCCGGAGGACCATAGTCTTGTTATTTATAGATCTGGCATTGCACATCACCAATATTGGAGGAGGGTTATCCATTCTAGCCCCGCTGCCAATAACCTTCAGGATGGGTTGCAGGCTGGAAGGGTGCCAAGCAATCCTATTTCTCTGCACCCTTCCCTTAATTTCCTGCCTGGACCCACCGCTATACTTTCCCCACCCCAGGAGCACTGGAATCTGTTGCCCAGGCATCGCTGCACCAATCAATCTTCGTGTGAGCCTCAGACCGCTGGCAGGGCTAAAGAGTGCCCCTTAAATGCTTGCTGGCAGCAAGCAGCTATTCATGATGCTAATAACATCCAAATATCCCACTTGTCTTACTGCTTAAATCAGTATCTTATGAGGTTGCTACTAACTTCAATCAAGACACCAGTCTACTAATTAATCAAGACCGGTGACACTCTATACTAACACTAAGGCCCCACAATAGTTAATTAGCAATTAGTCAACCTAGCAACAAAAAATCAAATCCATTACACAGTAATTACAATCAATCTAGTAGGCAGTATTATGCAGCTATTCAATTAATTAACTAATCCTAACTAATTTAGGCCCACAATTGACTGGAAGAAAATCATTCAGTCAGTTTCTAGAATTAATAAGCCCAATTAATTAGTCTAAAAACCTAAACTTTCCTATGAATTAGCAGCTAAGCAATCGCTGTTAGTAACTGGTGTTATTAGCTAGTCTAGCTAGATGGCAGCAGTGGTGTGATTCTGGGCAAATATCACCCAGTAAGTTCGTAGAACTTCCTTCTTTGAGCCAGTTGGTCCGGGTGTAGTTGATACTTTGTAGACTCTGGGATTTCTTGTCACCACCACATCAACGTTTCTGATCTTTTTCAGTCCCCTTTGAGCCCGGGGTTTCAGCTCGCCGGCTCTCTGCCCCCATGTAGTTGGTAGGCTCCAGCATCCCGAGGCCCCTGCTAGCTCTGCCATCGCTCCGCTCATCCACACCGACTTCAGCAGCACAGCCCTCGTGGTCAGTGTCCCACAAGTCGCTCCCCAGCTCCTGGTCTGCACCAGGCAGACCCAAGAGGGGTAGAAGCCCCCCTCGGGCTCCCCAGCCATTCCACCAGTGTGCTCAGAGCCCAATGCAGCTTGGATCATACTCCTTCGATGGTCAAAATGGCGGCTGCATCCAGCCAGCAGGGCAGGCAGCGAAGTGGACAATCAGCAGATGTTGCCAGAATCACCCCGGGCGCTGGCGGGGGCCCCAACCAGCACCACGGCCTCTGCAAATGTTCTCACCATGTCCAGGCCAGTCCAGCAGGTTTCACAGCAGCCCTCTCGGGACAGTAAGAAACATTGGCTCCCCTGGTCCCACTGGGTTCCGTAGTTGCCCCATGATGTTAAAAACCCACAGACTGAATGCATAGCTCTGCACATGGGTGCCAGCATAGTGAATCAGCCAAACTGCATAGTTTATTATCCCACCTTCCTGGCCAAGGCCGGCTCAGGGTGACTTACATTTGATAAAATTTACACATATATAACATAACACAGTCAAAATAAATACAATATTAAAATTCAATATTAAAACCACAGATAAAAATAATAAAGAGCTAGTCATCATGGCATTGACTCTGTTCGGCTTCAGATGACATAGGAAGATGCTTCATGTCCTAAGTCCATTTGGCTTCAAATGTCAGAAGGTGCTTCAAATATCCTAAGGGAGGATCAACTCAGGCGGTAGTTAGGGATCTAGCAGATCAGGGCTCTTCCAACATGAAATGTCAACTGCTATCATTGCTAGCAATGATAGTCCTAGTGGTAGTGATGGTGGTGGGGGGCTCCAAAAGCCTGGCGGAAGAGCTCTGTTTTACCAGCCCTGCAGAACTATAAAAAGTCCTGCAGGGCCCTGGTCTCCTCTGGGAGCTCATTCCACCTGCATGGAGCCACCAGTGAAAAAGCCCTGGCCCTAGTTATTGCCAGAGTCCAGCATTTTCTGCAGGAGAACTGATCAATGCCATCTGGAGAGCAGTTGTAATTCTCAGTGATCTCCAGCCCCCACCTGGGGATTGGCAACAATGGTTCCCCAGGAGGAAAAGTAGTATTTCTCTGCAATGGGGACCAAAGCAGCTTACATCATTCTCCTCTCCCCCTTTTGACTTGCACAACAACCCTGTGAGGTAGGTTAGGCTGAAAGTCTGTGACTGGTCGAAAATCACTCAGTCAGCTTCCACAGTAAGTACCTGGGTCTAGCAGAGCCTGCTCTGAAGTGCTGACTGCTATGCCTCGGGTAGTCAACCTCCAGGTGGTGCCTGAAGATTGCCAGGTAACACAACTGAACTCCAGACAACAGATCTCTCCCCCCCCTGGAGAAAATGACTGCTTTGGAGAGTGGGCTCTATGGCATTTCATTCAGCTGAGGCCTCTACCCTCCCCAAACCCTGGCTTCCATAGACTTCAGGAATCTCCCTACCTGGAGCTGGCAAACCTTGTCAGGACTGGCCCCAATGAGTTTTCTCCCAAAGGCCAAAATAGGTGTGGAAAGGGCCTTTTACTGACAGAACCAAGCTTGGTTGACCAGCAACAGGCACTGAGGGGAAAGTAGGGTTCCCAGCTCTGAGCAGGGAAATACCTTGAGTTTTGGGAGGTGGATCCTGTGGAGGGCAGCGTGGGGGGGCAGAAGGACTCAGCAAGAATTTCCCAACCTGGAGATGGCAACTCTAGTCAGGACTGGCCCCAATGAGTTCCTCACAGAGGCATGGAAAGGGTTTCGTTCCTTTGTCTTTTTACTGACAGAATCAAGCTTGGTTGCCTACCAACAGCCACTGAGGGAAAAGTTAATCTCACAGAGGAGCCAAGGAGGTGAAATGTCTTTGTCAGGAGAGAGAGCCATCTGCCAGTAATTCTGACAGGGAACAGTGGCTGGAGTGGGCGGGGAAGAGGAGCAGACCCAGCACCCGGCCAATGGCACTCGAGTATTGTTGAGTGGTGGCTGACAGGCCAATGACTGATGGAGTATACTGTGGGCGGGACTCAGGCAATGCAGCCAGTGGATAGGGACAGCTTCTGAGTTGATACATCATGGAGCCAACTGATAAAGGAGTGTGTGGAATGTTCAGAATGTGCCACCCCACTCCTGAATTATATATAAGGAAAGATGTGTTAGACTTTTTCAAATCTCCACAAGGCCATATAACTGTTGCCAGTGCCACTCTGTCTTCTTCTTACTGATCATCAGGGCTCTTTTTGGTCCGGAACGCACCGGAACAACGTTCCGGCTGGCATCCGAGCCAGCCCCGCCCCTCTCCTCCCCACCAGTGGGAAAGGCCCCGCACTCCGGATCTCCATGTGGAGATCGAGCACGAGGCCTGGGCTCCCAGCTGTTTGCACTCAAAGGGAGCTTTCCCTTTAAGTGCAAAGAGCTGGGGGGAAGGGACCCTGACTGTCACAGCTCTCTCCATCAGGCTTGTTGCTACACCTACACTCTCCCTGCTCCCGGTAAGTGCCTCCCCGCATCTCTTTTCCCTCTCTCTTTCTCTTCCTTCCTTCCTCTTTTCCCCTCCCTCCCTCTTTCTTTTCTCTCTCTCTCTTTCTCTCTCTATTTTCCCTTCCTCCCTCCCTCCCTCCCTCTCTGTTTCTTTCTCTTTCTTCCCCCTCCCTCTTTCTATTATCTCTCTCTCTCTCTCTCTTTTTTTACTTCCTTCCTTCCTTCCTTCCTTCCTTCCTCTGTCTCTCTCCCCCTCCCTCTCCCTTTCTTCCTTCTTTCCTCTCTCTCTTTCCCCCTCCCTCCCTCCCTCTCTCTTTCTTGTTGTTTCATTTTGTTCTTTGGGTTTTTGTAAAAAAAAAATTATTGGAAAATAAGCTGAAGAATATGCGCTAATGGAATCATTGGATTTTGATCACATGGACACTCTTTAATTGCCACTCTCCACCTGCTGGCTTCTTCGTCTTCCAAAATCCCCCTTATCCTTTGCCCCAGATGTTCTAACAACTTGGTGCGACATCCCATTTGTTGATTTAATACCAAATGTGGACCTGGTTGAGGTTTGTAGGGGGTCCAGGAAGTTGCTGGGACCATTTTAAATTTGAGTGGGAGTGGTCACTATTAAATTCTGGTAGAACCTGTAGGTATGTGATCCTATGCAGAAGTCCAGAGCTGGCTATAAAATAATTGATAGTCCTACCTTTGGGTTCTGCCAAAAAAGTGAGTCCCCCAGTCTCCAATTGTGGAGTCATTTAGTAAGGCTAGATCAAATTTCCTTATATTCAATAGGCATAGTCCAGCAAAGTTTGCTTTAAGATCGTTTGATAAACATTGATAATGTGTAACATTGTGGTTGACGTCCTCATCAGGCACAAAAGATCCGAATTTGTCAATAAGAGTCTTATCATTTGGACCAAGTCTAGCATTAATGTCCCATCCCCCCCGCAGTGGGAGCAGGTCTGCTGGAGTGTCTGTTAAAAGATCTTCAATATAAGATTCAAGTTCATTCCAGCACCTTGCTAGATCCAATTGTTTCTGCTGGGGAGGGATACATACATTTAGTATTAGAAGTGACTCTGTATTAAAGTTTAGAAGGACTGTCATTGCCCATGGGTTTGAATTTTTTCAATGGACACATTCAACTTTAAGTGATGTAGAGATTAAAATTCCTAAGCCCCCTTTTAACCTCCCTGGGCCTGCTGCAGAGATGGCATTTTTGGAGAAGGTATGATAACCACTGATAAGAAGTTCATCTGCAGTCCAAGTTTCCTGAAGGAGCAGAATATCATAGTTCTTTTGAAAGAGAAGGCTATTAAGACTTCTAAGACGGGCCCTTCCAGCTATATTCCAGGAGATAATTTTAAGATCACCAAATTTCCTGTTTTGGTCACATCCAGGTCTGACTCCTCCTGGCATCCAGGTCTGTCTCCTCCTGTTGCTGAACCCCCTGGGACACAGGATTGGCCCAGGCAATCTTTTGTCTTCACCTGAGACCAGCCCCCAAGGCCTTCTATTGGTCTGCATTGTTTTTCAAAGTCTATAACCATCCACGCACAACCCTCCACTCTTTCTCTGGCCCCTCATAGTGCATAACGCTGGCCATTGGTGCTATTCTCTTCAAGGACTTCTGCATGTCTGGACAGGTAATATTACCCAGTAACTGACCCCTCTATTCATTATCAATCACCTCTGCTTTCTTAGTTCTGTATTGCTTGCTCTTTTTGAACGTTTAGTGTGCTTGTAATTAGGGAAATACTTTAATTTACTCTTTAATTTACTCTTTAATTTACTCTTACTATTTAATTTACTCTTCAAATCTGGAGTTTTCCTACTGTGCCGGACCTTGGTATACAAGTGATGTATGATTCCTGTACCCCTCTAGCCTATCCTGCCACATAGCTAACTTCCCCAAACAGCAAGGCAGGCCATTGGTGGTAACAATGATTCAAGGTGATTTACAATCCAATCTGAAACCACATCACAGATTAAGGCTAAAATTTCACTATGAACATTTCATTACAAATAAACAGTGAAGGACCTCTTCATAAGGTTTTACTTTCAGCCCGCCTTTAAACTTTTGTTAATACTAGTCAGGACTGTTCTATCACAATCTATGTTGCAGGACAGCAAAAGATGAGAAGGCACACAGGAAAGTTGCTCGTGAGCCATGCATAGCAGGGTAAAGAGAGGGAATCTGACTGAAAAGGAACACATAGAAGGAAGTTGTCCTGTTTGTCTTTGTTTTAATTTAATTAGATTTTATTTATAACTTTTATTTAAATAAAATAACATAAGGTGATAATTATCTTCTACTTGTAGAAACAATTAGATGTGTACCATATTTGTTTGATAGAAGCATCTGCTTAATAAGAAAAGAAATATCTTTATACAAAGGAATACTTAAATCAAATCCTGATTTTGAATCCTTTTCATTATATATAATGCATGTGTGCTCCAAAATTATCTAAATCTATCTGCTGCTCTTTCATAAATTGTTAATTTAATAACATTCTTTATATTGCACCCTCACATAGCTTATGGTGGTGATGTGGCATATGGAATTGTTTAAGACTCACAGACTAGACTCTGGTTAAATTTCCATGTGTGTCTAGCCACCAAACTTCTTGTAAGCAGGGCTGTAGCACAAAGATGAAAACCTCCTGAGAATAAAGAGTCAGGTCACGGTTCTCCCCGCTTAACACCTGAAGCATCTTCTGGTCCAGTGAGGTAGATGACAGACAGGACTGGACTGAGGAAGAGAAGTCCTGGGGAAAAGGTGTAATTGGAGGGTGCCATGGTATTCATGGGTGCCCTGTTGGTGTAGTAGTAGAATTTATAATGTGGACATTCCCTTATATATGACAGTGTTGAAGAAGTGGTAATTTGTGGATATGCTCAAAAAGCACGTGACTTTCATATGATATTTTTCTTCCTATTGCATGTGTTGGCCAAATGGATACGAAAAGCAGTCGGCCATGACACAACATTTGCAATTGAAACCTAACAGACACTGAGTTAGCCAGGCAAAATTGGCAAGCTACATGACTCCTTCCTCTGTCCAAAAAAGCAGGATTTTGAAACATGTAACAAAGATAATTGATGAAGAGGTGAGATGAGGAAGTACATAGAATGTGTTCAATGCAATTTCAGACCTTTAAAAAACAAACTTTGAGGATCCTGCTTGCCATCTGTAAACAAATGGCACTCAAAGCAGAGGGACGCAGCATCCCTAGTAAAAACTCATTCCTCAATCCATCAGCATCCATTCAACGTATCTCATATTGTCCTTCCCACACCACAACACCCAGTGAAGAAAAATTAAACCATGAATCCTCAGTACTTCTCTTATAAGGAGACGATGTGATTGAATCACTGGTTTAAACACTTTTATTAAGCTGCAGGCTTTATTTCTAACCCAGGCCAAACAATCAGGCACTGTTTCATTCCAAGAACTTTACAAGTAGAAATTCAATGTGTCCAATGTCTTTGACTGCTCCTACGAAGACGTTAAATAAGTGACTCCAATCAAAGAAGCATATGTGCTTTTCATCTGTTCCGCTCTGTAGATTTTGGTCTGTGAAACTCTTCAGTTACTACATTGATAATACATAAAGCAAATGCCATAAGCAGATGGAAAGATGATATGGCCTGCTGTCAAACTGCTGAGTTGCCTTTTCCCTCCTACACACTCTGTTCTGGTGGATGACCTATACACGACACCATTCATTCATCCTGCCGCCAGGGCAGCTGATGCCCCTCCATGCCCAGCTGGCAGAGTGTTTCCTCTGCAAATGCAAGCCAATATGCTCCCCAGAGAGGGAATGAATTAAGCCACTGGCACTTGTGACTCTGGTGTCTGTTTAAAAAACAACAACACTTCTTTGGCATGGTATTTAAATAGACTGATTTGATCTTCTCAGGGTTTTTTTTTTTAAAGTTCTTATTTTTTGATTTTGCAGATTGGGGGAGGGGGTGTTCCAAGAAAAGTCTGCCCTAGTATAAGGGAATCATAAGGATTGGTTTCCTGATTTTTAAAAAGTATTTGCTCTGATGAAGAGATGTTTGGGGAAGAAGTGGTGGACACAGTGTTGGGGATCATTGCCCTGGGAGAGCTGGAGCTATGTAGCAACATAGAGAAGAATGGGATATCTCAAACTAATTGGAACAGATTTGTGATCTGGCCTTCTGGTGACTTGGAACTTTAGTGTTACAACACTTTTCTGATACCTCAGGAGACCAGAAATATCTGAATATTCAATAATTGAATGATGTTGCAACCTCTTCTTCCTGAAAAAGTAGATTTAAGTTTTCAGTCAAATTGGTGTGGACTCAAGGACCCAGCATCTTTCCCAATACTTCTCAAGCTTCTCTTTGTGACTTGATGAGTACCACTGGAGGTTCATCTGCATTTTACAGTGTTTAATATAACTTTGTGGTTTAATGAGAAGTATGTTTTTCTTTACAACAATTACTGCTTTATTTTTGGCACACTTCTTTTTGGAAACCTTGTGATACTGATTTCCTATTTTTTCCTCCTCTGTTTTCTCTGGTGAATGGGCTAACAGGCCAATTACATAAAAGAAAGTTGACCCTTTCTGCATCAATGAAGATTGTCATTTTGAGTCAACATGGCCTAGAGCTGTGTTTAACAGAAACAAGGAGAGAGACATGTACACCAGTAACAGTAGCTTCAAACATTTAGGCCGTGGTCACACAGCCCTTTAAAATGGGAGAAACTGCTATTACCTCCCGGATTTAAAGGGACCGTTCAGACCGGCCGCAGCTACTCCCGCATTGAAGCGGGCTCAATCCCGGGTTCCTAGCACATTTTCTGACCCTGGAAAATAAAGTATTTTCCTGGAAGTTGCACTTGGAACCTGGGATTTAGCCGATCTGGACAGCCCTCTTGCAATGATTGCGAAAGAGGGCTGTCTGATCATCCCTCCAGGGTTTCCCCCCCCTTTCTTGCACTTTCTTTCCCCTGGAAAGGTCCTTGTTCCTCCGACCAGCCTTCTGAAGGCTTCAGCCACCACTGAAGCTATCCTCCCAGAAATAGTGGTATTTCTGAGGCTTGGATTAGTAGCTGTCCCCTCTCTGCCAGCTCTTCCTTCCTTCCTTCCTTCCTTCCTTCCTTCCTTGCCTTCTGACATACTTCCAGTGATGTCAGGTGATGTAGCATATGCAAATAAGTTATGCTAATGAGCTCCTGCACCTCTTTTTCTACGAAATGACACCGGCTGACCTCTAGTTGCTTGGGAGGATGGCCAGCGAAATGGCAGGGAGTATGGCAGGCAGAACCTTTCTGCCTGTTTTCATTAGTACTTTTCCAAGTTTGAGTCCAGTGGCACCTTTAAGACCACTAGACTCAAACTTTGTTCTATTGTTTCATACCAACACAGCTACCCACCTGAGAGATTGTGATGGACAGGTTAGGTTCCACCTCTCTCGGAGAGCAACCAATGAGAGCTGACTTGGAAAACAGGAGTTGAAAAATGACAGTTAGGGGACTGGCAGCAGAGAGAAGTTGACAGCTGAGAGATGGTCATGGCTCTCTGTAGATTTTAAAAGAGACAAGAAGGGTGGCGAGTGGTGTGATATAGTGACCTACATATAACCCATAACCTGAAGATGAGAGGTTGTGTAGGGTGGTGGAAACTCTGTGTGAGTGGAGAAGAGGCATCACATGAATTGGTGCCATAAGTGGTGGGATACTAACCCCAGTTTTGGAGCTGTTTTGGGGGTGTAAAACACTAGTAGAGAACACCAGTTGCTGTGTGTATGGGTGTGGGGAAAAAACTGCCCTCCTGAAGTAAAAGTTTTAGGTAATACATAAAGAGGCACAGTAAACAGAATCCTAGGCAGTTGTAAAGGCAGGGAAGTTGAAAAAATTGCCCTCTTAAGTTTTAGGTAACATGTAAAGAGGTGGAATAAACAGAATCTTAGTTTGGAAAAGAGGAAACAAGTTGGTAGGATTTGCCCTCCTGAGGTAAAAATCACCTGTAAAAAGTAAGGAGGATCCTAAATAGTAAAGAAAATGACAAACGGGAAGATTTGACACTCCTGGGCTGCGTTCAGACAGCAGCGTTAATGAGGATGCAGCCCGGGTTTTTTTAGTGCGAAGGAATTCATCCCGAAGTAATCACATCCAGACGGCAAATGAATCACCTACCTCAGCGCGCAGTTCTTCCGTCGCTGATCTCCAGACCTTACCGCGCTGTAAACACGAAGCCCGCGGCTTTTTTTTTTAAAAAAAAAATCATGGATGCGCATGTGCAAACGAGTGGACCAGCAAACCATTACGGAAACACACATGCGCACTAGAGGTTTTGTTTTTTAAAAAGATGGCAGCCGCGGTCTTGGCGCGCAAGATCCCGATCAGACCACTGCGCGCCAAGACTGCACCCTCACCTACACCGGACTTTCTCCAGTATCAAAAAGGTACGGAGTAAAGTGGGGGGGGAACGGGACAAAGACGACTGGGGCACGAAAGACAGCTGTTGCTGTCTGATCGTGCCCTTTAAATCCGTCAGGGAAGCAGAGGGGCCACGGATCAAACTGAGCGTCTGAACGCAGCCCTGAGGTAACAGAAAAGGGTAAATTGTAGCGACAGTGAGGTTAAAAAAGAACCAGATAATAGAGAAATATGGAAAATTAAGGAGAGAATACAATTGGCCAAGCTTGAAGAACAGAAACAAATTGGATTAGCTCAAAAAGAAACTGAGTCAGCTACAGTCAAATCTACATCTGACTTTCCCGCTGGAATCATTCTAGTTTCAAAAAAAAATCTATACTTGTTTCTAGTTTCAAACCATACTTGTTCTAGTTTAAAAATTACTGTCTACATTTGTTAATTGCCCTCCTGTGCTCAAGCTAGCATTATATTGCTTTAAACAGATCCTGTTGCTTACTGCTCTTCAGACGCAGGGGAAAAAACCAAAGTGAAATTTGACACCAGCGTGAAATGAGTGCAGGAAAAGACAGCCGTCAAACTACTTTAGAGGGGAGATGTAGATTTGGCCGACATTAGCAGCTCAAGAAAAGGAACAAGAATTAGAATTAGCCCAATTGAAGAATGAGAAACGAAATGAGGAAAGGGAATTCGAATTAAAAATGCAGAAATTAAGTGTTGTGTACTAATGGCAACTGTGCACGTGGTCAGAGACCGCACACGCGGTCGGACAAACTACCGGAACTTTGCATCGCTAGACAATAGCCCATACGGATCCTAACCTTGACCAATCAGCTCAGCTGGATCCTTAAAGGGACCTACGGTCAGGGGTGCAATGTAAATAGTCCTTTCACAGGGATCGGGTGTGACTGGGGGTGTGGTTTGCACCTGCACAAAAGCAGCCCCCCCCCCCCGGGTCCTGCTTGGCAGTTCATGTTTGCCTTTTGTAAATAAACTATGAGCTGATTTCACTGCCATGTGTCTGGACTCAGTATATTTCATTAAGGTTGAGAGAAATAGAACTGATTGGGAGAAGGGGGGAACAAGGTAGAAAACCTTTCTCCTCAGAAAAGTTAGAACCTCCCCTGCCAGACAGACACTATACAGAGGGTGATGGCAAAATGGCCAGGGAAACACCTCAGGGCAGATGTAGGAAATATTGTCAGTGTGGTGAAGCTGAATAATAATTGCCCCCAAATTAATAAAAAATGGAAAAAAATGTTTAAAGTGTAGTGAAACAGGACACTGGAGTTGGAATTGCCCAAGAATTATGAAACAAACCAGCACCATTATGTTAGAACAAGTGAATGTTATGGAACAGACACAGATCATGGTAGCCCCTAAACAGTTAGCAGTTAACAGGGTGCTTAGAAAGTTTAAAAGCCTCTGTGGAGAATCAGGCCTGGGAGGGACAAACTGCCACTTTAAACACGGACGTGCCAGAGTATGTGTGATTGTAACACCGGAGGAAGGCATGGAACCAGATCACAGTGAACCAGTGGTAGTGGATGGACTCCAATAACTAGCAAGGAGGGATTCGAGGTCTGAGGTTAGCATCATCAAACCTCCTTTGGCCAAATCAGAAAGCCTACTGGAGGAGAAAAATATAATAGAAAATCTGGAAAGACCTGCTTTCTCAGTGCTTGTAGCTAAATTATATGGACTGTGTTAAAACTTGGATAGTCTTTGGGAGGTGTGGGTGCTCAATGAAATCCCTACCCCCATGATGTTGAGGGATAACCTGGCAAAACATGTCGCCAGGGTAAATGTGACAATTAGGCCGCAAATCAAGACACAGTAAGGTGCATTTAACCCGGAACAAGGGGTGGGCACCCAAGACATCTTGCCACATCATGCAACTTTACCACCTAATGAAACCTATGAGGGGGGAATTAAAAAATCAAGATGGAAAATTAGCATGATCCTAACTGTGACAAAGGGATCAGCTGAATGTATAGCGGAAGCACAACAGGATGAGTTGCAGTCCTTGAAAGTGTGCTAATACACACCCTCCTGACCTCACACCTAAACTTCTGGGGGAGTTGATAAAGGAACAGGGAAGATCACGTAAAGAGTCTCTTGAGAAAAGAGGAAGAACTGCAGTTAAACCACATAAGCAGTTAGTGGTGCCATAAAAACTTGGAAATGTCTTGCTAAATCTGGAAATTACAGCTTGTCCAGAATGCAGTGGCCAGATCCTTGTAGGGACACTGAGAACTGCACACATACAACCTGTGCTTCACCAGCTGCACTAGCTCCAAGTTGAGCACCAGGTCGGGTTCAAGGTTTTGGTCTTGACCTTTAAGGCCTTAAACAGTCAGGGACCAATGTACCTATGGGACCGCCTCTCCTAGTAGGTCCCCCCAGAGAGCACTGCACTCTAGTACCCAATATCTATTGGAAGTCCCTGGCCCAAAGAGTGTCCAGCAGTCCTCAACCAGAGCCAGGGTGCTCATGAATACCTTAAATTTCACACCTTAGAAGTTACAGCCATGAATCCATGCACTCTCAAAAATAATGCCACCCAAACATTTGCACTACCCAAGAATTTGTTGAGTGTCACTTCTCCTGCCCAGTCTCACCTGGCCACCTCTCCCGAGAGCCAATTTGGTGTAGTGGTTAAGTGCGTGGAGTCTAATCTGGGAGAACCGGGTTTGATTCCCCACTCCTCCACTTGCACCTGGCTGGATGACCTTGGGCAAGCCATAGCTCTGTACCAGCTGTTCCCTCAAGGACAGCTTGGGAAAGAGCTCTCTCAGCCCCACCTACCTCATAGGGTGTCTGTTGTGGGGAGGGGAAGGGAAAGGAGCTTGTAAGCCGCTCTGAGACTCCAAGTGAGTCAAGGGCGGGGTATAAATCCAATCTCTTCTTCTCTTCTTCTTCTTCTTCCCTCTCCACCATCTTGCCATGAATGCTATGTCCTCCCTAGGCCTCAGAATTGAAAGCAAAGGGGTTTGGCTTAACCTTATTTCTCTCTGTTGTGTCTGTTGTGGGGAGGAGAACGGAAAGGAGTTTGTAAGCTGCTCTGAGACTCCAAGTGAGTGAAGGGTGGGATATAAATCCAATCTCTTCTTCTTCTTCTTCTCTTCCACAGGCAGCAGATTTTGGAGCCTTCAGCTGAGCCTGCTGCTCCTCCCCAGTTATCACTGGGAATCTCCTTTCTAACCTATGTTGTCCCAACCCCTCCCCTACTGGCACTTAAACCCAGTCTGTGTTCTGTCCCAGCTGATGCCATGGCCAAGCCTTGGTTTAAGAGGCCAGTGAACTTCATCACCTCTTCCCCTTGCCTACACCTGTCCTTGCCCTGCCCTTATCTGGCTCCTGACTCTTTTTTTCACAACCAGACAGACTACCCAGAATGCTACTGGGTCTCTGGGCCCCTTCCACTTTGCAGTGAGCCTGCCCTCCATTGCTTCCAGCAAGCTCAGCCTTTTGGCTGGACTGTCCCCCACTAGACCCTGTCCTGGTGGCACCATCCTCACCCCTGCAAGGCTGGGTCACCCCCACCAATTTCCAGCCTTGCTGCTAGCCTTGTTGGATGAGGCTGCTCTTGGCTGTTTTGACCTCAGCCCCCCTGGGAAACCAGGAGGGTCATGTCCAAGTATTGCTTCATTCGTGCAACTCCAGACTCACCCCAAATATTTAGATTTCTTGAACTACTACACATTATTTCTATATCTGAGCTGGGGTGGGGAGCTAAGAGGTGGCAGTCAAAAGCACTGCAGCTAGCACATGGGGGAGGGCATATGGGAAGAGTCAAGTGACTCTGTGCAAACAATCCAGTATCAAGTAGCAAAACAAATGGGTGCCATGCACTCCTGCGCTTCAGAAAGTCAAAACAAATGGGGAACAACATATAGAATACCTTAAGAGGAGCCACATCACAAGAAGACAGTGATCAATGTCAACCTCTTAAGAGGAGAATACCTCTCTTTGTTTCCCCTAGGAGTTGCCCTCTGACCTTCCATGGAGACACATGTCTCTGTAGGTCTCTCCTGTAGATATAATGCCCTCATAATCCCATTCACCTGATCCCGGACAAGCTGGCCATTTGTGATAGGGAAAGTGCTCTTTAGAGCAGGTTTCTTTCTCCCTCTGAGAGGAGGACATCTTGTTGGGTGTTTCCCACCCCATCCTTAGGGAGGCAGGAACTAAACTTCACTTTCAGAATGTGAACTGCATCTACCTGAATACATGTAAGTTTTTATCTTTTTTGTGATATATTTCTTGGGAGATTTATTAACTGCACTCAGTATCATGGTTCTATGACTGGGTAATACTCTGCTATATTAACCAAATATCCTAATAGGGTTATGGGTACCCAGAGTGCATTTTAAAGTTTAAGGGGATTTTTAAATGTGTTAATTTTTTTTCTCTTGCTTGAGCAATTGCAAGGTTTTACTGCCTGCTGGCAAAAGATGCTGGGAATGTGCATAATGGCTGTTCCCAAGCTCTGAGTGCAGAAAGGAACTTATCTCTCTCCCTCCCTTCTTTTTGCATTGGTAACATGATACAACAATATGCAATCCTAGAGAAACTTAGAGGAGACAATTTCAGCGCATGGCTTTTAGAACTGAGCATCAGCTCAAGGAGGGAAAAGATCATTTTTCATTAATTGCTCCACAACCTTCGGTGTTGGAAAATGAGATCATGAGATGGGAGAATGCAGATAGTAAAGCACAAAATCTGACTATTAGTACACTGGCTAATTCCCAATCTGTGTACATAAAAGACAAGAAACTGCAAAAGGGATGACTGAAGCCTTAAGAAAGATCTATGGAGACCAAGACCAGGTTAGCGAAATTTCTTTCTTTAGAGAACTTTTCTCAGTTAGGCTCCAAGAAAGTGGAAATGCAGAGACTCATGTTTAAAAAAATCAACTAAATCTAACTGATAACCTTGCAACTGCTGGTAAACTGCTAGGTGAGGATTTACAAATTGGACTGTTTCTAAGTTTCCTACCTGAATTTTATTCTGCATTAATTTCAACATTTAATAGGAAAGACTCTCAGTTGGAGGGTGTCCTGGGGCTGATTAGAGCTGAGTACTGTAAACAAAAGTACTATTGTGAGCAGAACTAAAGCGAGAATGTTTGCAGTTAATATGGTCCAAGAGGCCAGGTCAAGGGGGGCAGGAACTAAGCCAACTGACCACAAAAAGCCCAACTCTAAAGAAAAAAGTAATGTCCCTCACTGCTTCAATTGTAACAAGCTGGGTCATATACAGAAGGTTTGCTCAACAGAAATGCAAATGCCAGTACCAGCAAACAGCCTCACACTCAAACACAGAGACAGAAGGATTGCTCCAAAAGAAAGCAATTTAATTACTACCAGGGGTCATTTCGTAGAAAAAGAGGTGCAGGAGCTCATTAGCATAACTCATTTGCATATGCCACACCCCCTAACATACTGGAAGTGTGTCAGAAGGCGACACCCACCCCTCAGGTTCCACTCCACAGGTGAGTGAAACTGAACTGCTCTTCCTCCATTCCCTTCCCCATCCAATACTTTGTGCAATAGAAATAAGCGTAAAGAACACACCCTCATTCTCTTCCTGCTCCCTTGAAACCACCAGGTTTCAAGTAGACTTGAGATACCCGGGACATGTGCACCACCCATCCCTTCCCCTTCCCCTTCCCACAACAAGACACCCTGTGAGGTAGGTGGGGCTGAGAGAGGTCTTTTGAGAACTGCTCATGAGAGGACAGCTCTGAGAGAACTTGTGACTGGTCCAAGGTCACACCAGCAGCTGCATGTGGAAGAGTGGGGAATCAAACCCAGTTCTCCCAGATTAGAGTCCCACTCCTGACCATTACACCAAACTGATGGGGTGGAAGCTGCTGAAGGGTTGGTGAAATTTCTCCAGTACTTATGTGCCATGTGCCCAGATAAAAAATGGTATACTTAGAAAATTTATATGCCACCTTGAGCAAGTCTCTGGAAAAGCAGCACACAGTCATAAAAGGAACAATGATAAAATTATCAATATTAAAACAAAACATTAAAAACAATAAAGACCCTAGCAGGGCTTTCCCCGGGACGCTGCGCCTCTGCACTGCTCGGGGAAGCCGAGGAGGGGGTGGGGCTTGGTCATGTGCCCGCCCCCTGGGCTCCTCACTCCCGGAGCTGCACTCCTGTGCGCTCCCACTCCAACGGACCCCTGGTTACAGCTATTGCAATGTCAAGTCTTGTTATCATCTCTATGTACAGAAGCTTGCCTATGGCAGCTCTGAGTTATTGCTGTCTGACACTAGTCCATCGGGTACCTTTTCTTTGGAAAAGCCTGATTCCAGTGTTTGCATGAGTTTCCTTAATGGGCCAAACAGTTCTGTCTCTGAACGACTTGAGATCAGGAAACTGGCACCATGGGTGGGGGGGGGGGAGAAACCCTTCTCTATGCATACAAGAGTCATGATCCAAACTGGGTACCAATTACCAAATGATACAATCCCCTCCCTCAAGTTATTCCATCCTTGACCTTGAAGGTTTTCTAGGCAATGATCTTCAACATATTTTTGTCCTGTAAACAAGATGAAGTGTGAGTTGCTTAACTCTCATATCTGTCACTTATTTTGAAATTGTGATAAATGAAGCTAACTAAGTTTATTTCAAATCAGAACTGCATTGATTCAGAGGAATCGGAATAGGCAGGATTCAGTTTGGTGAGCCTAACTGGTATCTTGTCAGGTGGGTGAAGTGGCCTAAAAGGTTCCAGGATGTGTGTGTGTGTGTGTGACAGTAAAATGATGAAATAAGAGTAAAGTGACATAAGAGAAAATAAATGCTGATTTTCCAGTATAGCTCCTTAGTACCCCCTTGTGGAGATTATCATGATTACAACCTGCCAACTGGAACATTCTGCTAGCTGACTATTGGCATCTGTTTCCTGTTTATCCGGTAGGGGGGAAACATGCAATTATCAATTTACATGTTCAGTGATTGGCTACTTTTGCTGCTTCATTGGTGGTGTAAATTATTAGCCTGCTCTTTCAGTCGTGCACTAACCTATGAGTCTGTTATGTCCTGGATGCAATTCCACAGACAACCAGGCTACGATTCTCTATGTGTACACTTGTATGATTCTTTGATGTGACCAAACATGTAATGGCGCTGGCCAAGCGGTCTGACCGCATGGCCTGGAAAAGGTTCAAGCTTGAGGTAAAAGAACAATAGCACCCAGGCTCCTAAAGATCCACCTATCAGGGGCTTAGCATATTCAAATGAACCAATGTAATCTCTGGTGGGAAGATTAACCTATCCCGCAGTGTGGGTGTGGACGGGGGCGAGGCTTTTCTGTGCATATAAGCTGACCCCCGGGCCACCTCAGGTATGCTTGTTCCTGACCTACAATAAACTTGATCATGCTGAAACTCACTCCACCGGCCTCCAGACACCAGTACTTTTCAGAGTCACTGCCAAGATAAGGTTTGGCTATAGAAAAAGGATGTTTTAATGACAATATATAAAACTGGAAACCCAGAGAAAGATGAGGAGTTATCTTTCAGGATAAAGGTACTCAATGGGAACACATTAATTTGTTTTACTGGCAACAGAGAGACCACCAATTGCTAGCACCCAAGAGAAAAATTAAAAACAAGGTACATAGGTATGTGCCATCAAGTTGCAACAGACTTATGGTGACTCAGCAAGGGGCTGTCAAGGCAAGAGAGAAGCAAAGGTGGTTTGCCACTGCCTTCCTCTGCAGAGCCTTCCTTGATGGTCTCCCATCCAAGAACCAACCCTGCTTAGGTTCCAAGATCTGATGATAGTATATGTCACCTTCCCTCCAGAAACAGAGAGCGCTACCTAGATTTCCTTGGAATGTTCTTATTAATGAAATCACAAACAGGAAGGGGGAAATTGATTTATTTAGGAAGGGGGGGAAATAATCTTATTTGTACTATAACAAATGTCATTTGTTTTACTGGCTCAGGTACAGAACAGCAGCATATGGAACCATCACTTGTTACAGAGTTTGCAGAAAAATCTGCAGGTGAAAGAAAAAGGTAAAGGGACTTGTCCCCTAACTCGTTTGCAATGAGCCTTATCTCCCAGTTCCATGCTACATTGCGTGATTGTACGGAACCCCTACAATTCAACAAATAACTTCTAAGAGTATTTTGTTTACATGTGGGAAAATGGGACTCACAAACCTTCATTTCTCCCATAAAGGGAATGAGGATGTTACTTGGCCTCTCGGGTCACCTTCCCCCTCTCCCCCCACTCCCTGATATCTCTTCCTCTCCCTGGGTAACTTTCACTGCCACTAGCTGTTTGGTTATTAGGGCGCTTTCCTCCCAGCAGTCAGGAATGCTCTGCTGCGTTGCTGCTAAGAGGTTCCGCTCTGCACTTACATCTCCCCACTTCTCTGTCTGGTTACCAGGGGACTGACATGCCTGGCTGGATGCTCTAAGGGAGTGGGGTTAATTGCTGCCCTCTCCCTTCTTTTGTCCCTTTTGGGTCACGTGGATCGAACAGGGATTAGCATGGATCACAGAGATCAGACTGGCCACATTCAAAATGAAAGGAAATTTATTAAGAAGGTAATAAGTGCGCACTGAATATGCAGACACAGTGGATATAAGAAAAGGCAATAGAACTGCATTCCTCTGGCCCACACTCTCACATACTCTAAACGATGGAAAATCAGGCTAGAGCAAGCATTTAGAAATCCTCCATTGCCTTATTTCAGTGCTTTGGCAATTTCCCCCAGTGGTCTCAGCCATGTGGCTCAAGATGGAGTCCAGGTATAGAAAGGAGAATGGCTTGATTTTCCAGTATAGCTCCTTAGTACCCCCTTGTGGAGCCAGTTTGGTGTAGTGGTTAAGTGCACGGACTCTAATCTGGGAGAACCGGGTTTGATTCCCCACTCCTCCACTTGCACCTGGCTGGATGACCTTGGGCAAGCCATAGCTCTGTACCAGCTGTTCCCTCAAGGACAGCTTGGGAAAGAGCTCTCTCAGCCCCACCTACCTCACAGGGTGTCTGTTGTGGGGAGGGGAAGGGAAAGGAGTTTGTAAGCCGCTCTGAGACTCCAAGTGAGTGAAGGGCGGGGTATAAATCCAATCTCTTCTTCTTCTTCTTCTTCTTCTTGAGCTGTCATGGCAATGGCTGCTTAAGAGATAAGAGAACTACTTCTTCTGTCCAAGGGTTATATAGCCCCCTTACTTTCTGTACCCCCATAGACCCTCTTTCCACTTCCTTTCCCAAAATGGAAGATTCTTTTCTTTTGCCCTCCTAATTTTTTTAAATGAATTATTAATCAACATGTCAATTATGTTAAGTGATACTTTTTCAGGTTTGCAAATGAATTTTCTTAGACTAGTTCTTTGTTGATCTCTTGCTCTTAATGTTGATCAAGGTTGACTCACTAAATTGTAAAAGGCTTCGGGAGTTGCTGTTGCAGATACATCAGAACACTAAATGCTTGCACTTTTTCTTCTTCCTACCATCTCAACCTGATGTGATGCAGGAACACCAGATTTATGACTTAAGAGCAGAATTTGGGGCTAGAAACTGTTCAGCTTTTCTAATTCAATCAAACAGGGCTACAGATTCATTTATGTAGAGAAGACACATGGGCCGTACTCTTCTTGCCAGTAAACCTCAGAGTTGCTGCAAATTCAGTGGCTAATTTATTGTACTGCGATGACTAAGGTGGCCAGACTACATCACACTTATGGTTTGCACTTTCCTCATTCCCATCTAAATGCACTCCTGGAGCCATAGGCTAAAAGTGCCAGATATCTTCCTGTCTCCTTCTTGGCTTCCCATGGCACAAAAGCTAAGGACCGAGCAATCAGGCATAGAAGTGTTCAAAGAAACAGAGCCAAGTAAAGTGGGAAAGATGCAGCAGCAGTTGGGTATGTGCACACTGGAGGTATGAAATCCTGAAGATTTTTTAGAACCAAGTTATCGTAGGGTATTTTTGTGTGTAGGCCAATTCTGTAGAACAGTGGTCTTCACCATTCCCAGACTGTGAAATGTGAGATCCACTGAGATGCAAACATGATATAAAGTAATTTGATATCAGCCAAGTAACAGGAAGAGGGGAGACAAAATTATTACTTCACTGGTATCAAGGCCAGGACTGCAGGCAGCAGACCAAGACAACTGGTACATGACACACTAACTGAGCAACAGGAAATAAGCTGTAGTGAGAAATCAGCTGAGGACTGAAAGAATCCTCTCTGATAGGATTGCTCAGGGGTCATTTCGTAGAAAAAGAGGTGCAGGAGCTCATTAACATAACTCATTTGCATATGCCAAACCCCCTAACATACCAGAAGTGTGTCAGAAGGCAACACCCACTCCTCAGGTTCCCCTCCACAGGTGAGTGAAACTGACCTGCTCTTCCTCCATTCCCTTCCCCATCCAATACTTTGGGCAATAAAAATAAGCGTAAAGAACACACCCTCATTCTCTTCCTGCTCCCTTGAAACCACCAGGTTTCAAGTAGACTTGAGATACCCAGGACATGTGCACCACCCATCCCTTCCTCTTCCCCTCCCCACAACAAGACACCCTGTGAGGTAGGTGGGGCTGAAAGAGGTCTTTTGAGAACTGCTCATGAGAGAACAGCTCTGAGAGAACTTGTGACTGGCCCAAGGTCACACCAGCAGCTGCATGTGGAGAAGTGGGGAATCAAACCCGGTTCTCCCAGATTAGAGTCCCACTCCTGACCACTACACCAAACTGATGGGGTGGAAGCTGCTGAAGGGTTGGTGAAATTTCTCCAGTACTTATGTGCCATGTGCCCAGATAAAAAATGGTATACTTAGAAAATTTATATGCCACCTTGAGCAAGTCTCTGGAAAAGCAGTACACAGTCATAAAAGGAACAATGATAAAATTATCAATATTAAAACAAAACATTAAAAAAATTAAGACCCTAGCAGGGCTTTCCCCGGGGCACTGCGCCGCTGCACTGTTCGGGGAAGCCGAGGAGGGGGCGGGGCTTGGTCATGAGCCTGCCCCCTGGGCTCCTCACTCCCGGAGCTGCGCTCCTGTGCACTCCCGCTCCATCGGACCCCTGGGATTGCTAAGGATTGCTGGGGTGGGGGGAGACTTTTCACATGATTTTTATTTGTGGGTGTGTGGGTTCTGGCCCCATACTGCTTTGGTTTATCCCCTGATCTTCACACACACTTTTGTGCCTTTAGTTTTTAACCTTTTCACTGCATACATGTAGTAGTATTGAGTCAAAGGTGTGTATCATTATTGCATCCAGTGTTCCCTCTAAGCTGAGTTAGTGCGAGCTAGCTCACGGTTTTTTAGCCTCCAGCTCACACATTTTTGTCTTAGCTCAGGAAGGAGGGCTCCAGAGCAAACTGATTTATGCAGTGGCCAAAATCCTTGCTCACAACTTTGATGCCAGTAGCTCACAAAGTAGAGTTTTTGCTCACAAGACTCCACAGCTTAGAGGGAGCATTGATACCATCTTGAAATTCTGACCAGAAGTCAGCTGGAGGACAGCTGACTCTACTGCTCTGAGACATTAAGGCCCCGTCCACACTGTCACTCTTGGCACTCATTTCTCCCTATTGCTTTGGGTTCCTCCCCCTTTTCCACATGTGTTTTGCTCCCTCTGGGACTACTGGAGAGAACAAAACATATGGGGGGTAGGGGAACCTGAAGCAATAGGGAGAAATGAGCGACAAAATTGACAGTGTGGACGGGGCCTAAGTAGTCTTTAACTGTTTTACTCACTCCTATCAGTTGTCATAGTTCTTATCTTTTTGGGGTTTTTTAAATTGAAGCTGCTACTTTATAACAGTCTGATTGCAGCAAAAACAAGAAGTCCTGATTACCTACCTAATTGGATAATTAGTCAGTGTTATTGGCTTGCTGTAATGGCTGGCAGCTAAATGAAACTAAAGTCTTTTTAAAGTTTAAACCTTGATGTAGGAAACTATTTGACTTGGAATCTCTGTGAGACATTGTTATACTGTTAGCCCTGTATTTACTTGCAAGTCTGCTCTTTGATAACAAAAAATTATGAGACCTCATAAACGCAGAAGAATATTGGAGGAGGTTTTGTCTCCTGTGTCCAAACAATCAAAATCTGGAGATTTTGTTCCCCATCAACTAACTCTTGAGTCTCAACAAACCTTTCAAATCCCTATATCTAATCGATTTTCACCACTGGCAAGTATTACTGATAATTTACCACACAGTTTTCTTACTGATGTTATTCCTGAAACTGCAGCTAATGATCCAAACAATGAAGTAGGATCCACAGTTTCTTCATCTCTGAGAGAGATGTTTCCCCCCAACCCTACAATTCAGTTCCCCTACTCTTTTCCCCTTTTGTTAATAATACCAAGTTACCTCTGTCATGGTAAGGTCTCAACATATTAACATGAAAAATTTTACAGATATCACCGGAGTCACTCATTGTTATGGCATAGTTCACGTTGGAGACCTTATGGGCGATTGTATAAGGTCCCTCCCAGGCCACCTTAAGTTTGTTCTTCCTCCTGGGTTTCAAAACCAGAACTCGGTCCCCAGGGTTAAAAGCTCTGTCTCGGGCCTTGGCATCGTACCAAAGTCTCTGCCGTTGCTGTGCTCGTGCCATGTTGTCTGCAGCGGCCGTTCTCACCTCCTGCAGATGATGTTGGAGCTCTTGGAGATAGGTGATGACATCTGTCTCCTGGATGTCCTCATGCCCAGACCATGCCTCCTTCAGGACATCAAGAGGTCCTCTGGCTTGCCTCCCATACAGGAGCTCAAATGGGCTGAACCCGGAACTCTCTTGGGGTACCTCCCTGTACCCGAAAAGCAGGTGCTGTAAGCATTGATCCCAGTCGTTGGGGTGCTTGTAGGCATAAGTTTTTAACATGTGATTCAAGGCGCCGTTGAATCGTTCATTCAGGCCATTTGCTTGAGGATGGTATGCTGTGGTGGTGATGTGCCGGATTCCACAAGCTCTCATCAGCTCTTGCATGATATCAGACATAAAGGTTGTACCCAAATCCGTCACCATTTCCTTTGGGAACCCAAGCTGTGCAAAGACATTTAGAAGAGCCTCAGCCACGGTCTTGGCTTCAATGTTTCTGAGAGGCACTGCTTCTGGGAACTTGGTGGCATAGTCCACGATGGTAATATATTTGTTTCCTCTCTGGGTGACTCTCGAGACATGTCCCACAATATCCACTCCTATTTTGTCAAACGCCTCAGATACTATAGGGACTGGTTGCAATAGTCCTTTTGTCTTATCTAGGCCTTTCCCCACCATTTGACAGGTCTCACGTGACTTGCAAAAAGCC
The DNA here is from genome assembly GCA_029233225.1 of Lepidodactylus listeri. Classification (NCBI taxonomy): domain Eukaryota; kingdom Metazoa; phylum Chordata; class Lepidosauria; order Squamata; family Gekkonidae; genus Lepidodactylus; species Lepidodactylus listeri. The sequence continues at coordinate 104,654,175 of JARCFY010000008.1, forward strand.
CATATGTCTTTACCCATGTTGGTCCAAAAGAACCTCTCATGCACCCTGTCCCTTGTTTTGTTTACACCAAGATGAGAGGCCATGGGTGTTGCATGTGCTAATGTTAACACTTGCAGTCTGTACTTTCTGGGAAGAACTAGCTGTTTCTTCCTCTCCCAGACTACACCATGCTTCCTTGTCAAAGGCACTCTATACAGTTTCTGATCAAGGATTTGAAATTGACAGGGATTTTCAATGGTGATTGCTTGATCACTTACAGTTGTTCTCTGCCACAGATCTTTCAGGCTGTCATCCTGTTGTCGCTCAACCAGGAACTCTGCTGTATGGACGCTCTGCAACAAAGTCTCTCCTTCGTCCTCCTCCTGCTCAGCCTGGTCACCGGGTCGTGCTGGCATGCTTCTTGTAATGATTTTAACTGAGGCATCTTGCTGTTTGCTGACCTGAGAAGCCAAGTCATTTCCAACTAAGAGGGGCATCTCCAGATCCCGAAGAATTCCCACAATCCAGGGGCCTTGAAAGTCTTGGTATTTGACTGGAACCTCTGCAAGGGCAACTTTAAATGCAGGTCCTCTAATGCCTTTGATGGTGCCTGGCAAATATTGATGCTTCTGCACAAACTCTGGCTGGATCAGAGAGACCTGTGCTCCAGTGTCCCTGTAAGCTTTAGTTTTCTGTTCATTTACAGTCACAGTCTCTAAGTAGTCTTCATTTAAGCCAGGGGTGGCCAACCTGTGGCTCGGGAGCCACATGCGGCTCTTTCACACATATTGTGCGGCTCCTGGCAGGGCGGCTGGGGAAGCAAAGGGGAGGCATGCTTTTCCTTCCTTCCTTCCTTCCTTCCTTCCTTCCTTCCTTCCTTCCTTCCTTCCTTCCTTCCTTCCTTCCATCTATTTGCTTTCCTAGTTTCTCTCTCTCTCTTTCTTTCCACTTCTTTAATTCTTTCTTTCCATCTCTCTCTTTCTCTCTCTCTCTCTCTCAATATCATTAGCAAACAAGTAATATCATTATCAATAACCGGTTTTCCTCGTTTGTTTTTATTTTTGGCAGTCCCATTTAACATTAATAAAAAGCAAATTTGCATATTTTTAAAAATAAAAACGTGTGTGTGATATTTGTTCTTGTCTTGCGGCTCTCAGACATCTCTATGTGGCTCTTACGTTTATTCTATGTGGCTCTTATGTTAAGCAAGGTTGGCCACCCCTGATTTAAGCCTTCTTGCACCCTCTGTACTTGTAAAACACTGTTAGCTCATTCTGGTGGTGCAGTCTCTGTGTGTGCAGTTTCATCCGAACCACTTTAACAGTCTTTGGTGGCAAGGGTTTCCTCCCTACATCTACATTGGTGCAGGATCGTTGGTAATGTCCTTTCTCCCCACATTGTTGACAGATTACCTCCTGCTTTCTATATTGAGGAGGACTAGCCCGCCTGGTAGGGTTGTTGTTAGTGCGCCCAAACTTTTCTGAGGGTTCCCAAACTCTGGGTTTCTTCATTGGAGCAGCCCACATAGACTTGCCTAACTCTCCCTCTATCTCATCCAGTATAACAGCAACTTCTTCCACAGTCTTTAACTTTTTATCTCTTAAAATCCATCTATACTGGGGAGGGACTTGGTTATAGAACTGCTCTAAGACGATCAGATTTTTCAGTTCTTCTACTGTGGTAACTTTGCTCCCTTCAATCCACCTGTTAAGGGCTCTGTCTAAATGACACCTCATTGTGAATATGTTTCCCCTGCCCTCCTTTTTATTTCCCTGAAGGTCTTTCTGCTCTGTTCAGCAGTATAGCCATATCTGACTCTTTCTTTAAATAGTTGGTAATTAGAAGTCTCTTCATCTCTGAGTTCAGAGTAGATGTTTTAGATCTTCATCTCTGAGAGAGGCAATTAATGTAGCATCTGAATCTTCTGTAGACCTAATCCTCTTAGTTGCACAATCAATGGACTTTATTTGTAGAAAACTTACCTTCTACTTAGAAATGTAGTAATTTATCTCTGGAAAGTTAACTAATTTACTTGGTGATAGGGAAAGCCCCAGATTATTGCATCTGCTTAAACCAGGTTTAACGGATAAGCCTCCAGCTGTTTTACCACCTGGTTTACAACAAAACTTATTGGACATTCAAAAAGAAAGTATAATTCTAAGATCTAACAAAATATTTAAACAGCAACACAGATGAGAGCTAAGTGACTCCTGGTGGTTGAGTTGGCAAACGTACGAAGTCTGCTTGACAGTCTTTCCAGTTCAGTTTCACCCCCCCCCCCCGGCTCCTCTAAGGCATGGGGAGTTGCTGTTCTATCAAAAAAGGTGTGATTTTCTCTTAAAGGTATGATGATAGACCCCCCATGGTTGATACATATTCATTAAAGGTACACTAGGGGAACAATTGGTTACTTGAGGGTTAATTTGCACTTCAAATGCTTGTCAAATTACTTTTTTAGACTTCGTTTTTACTGTACTTCAGCCCTTTCAGGAAGGAGAACTTCTGACTGGAGGTGATTTAAATTATGTTGTTGATACTATTTGGGACAGATCAAAATCTAGTAAATTAGTTAAATGACATAAAAACCATGCACAATCTAAAACTGCTTTTCATGATCTATTCTTGAAGTTTCATTTATGTGATCTCTGGAGGTTCAAACACCCACAAAACTGAGATTACATCTATTATTCAGGGAGATTTTCATCATTTTCTAAAATAGATTATATATTAGTTTCCCGATCTATAGTTTAAGCAGTAACACCAGTGGACATAGGTATTAAAAGATGGTCAGACCATGTCCGTTTTTGATTTTGGTTCCTTACAGAATCCTTTGGTTCCTTACAGAATCCTAATAAGAGAGACACACCCTTTATTTGGTCCATGGACAAAATTCTTTTATTGAAAGCAGATATAAAGGGCAATATTTCTAAGGCACTCCAGTCCTTTTTAGATATTAATAACATGAGGAAGGTTTCCCCAGAAACCTTATGGGAATCCCTCAAAGTAGTAATTAGAGGTCACCTAATTTCTTTGTCAGCCCATCTAAAAAAACAAAAAAGCCAAACAGTTGACAGATGATTTCCACAAACTTGAACTACAGCATAAAAAAAACAGGTAATAATATATGGAATGCAATGGAAATATATAAGACTATTAGCGAGCCAGAAAATATTAGAAACATTAGACACTACCAAAATACAAAAAAACCCCTCTTATTTCTAAAACAAAATTTTTGGCAGAAATCACCTAAAATCTTGAAGTTACTAGCTTGGAGAATGAAGTAGAGAAACTTGGATAAACACATTTCTGCCTTAAAAGATATCTCCGGTGACTTGCATTATGATACCAAACATATACTTCAGATTATGTTTGACTTCTACAAATCTTTGTATACAGGTAATCCAGCTCCAAACAGTGCAATCCAGCAATTTTTAAAAAAAGAATAAAATACTCACAAAATTACAAACAGCTCAAAAACCTTTTAGATTAATCTATCACAGCCATAGAACTAAAAGAAGCTATACAGCAATCTAGAATTAACTCAACACCTGGCCCTGGTGGTCTGCCTAATGAATGGTATAAATCCTTCAAGACACTTTAATATCTTCACTATTAACACTGATGACAAGCATAATAAAAACTGGTCAGTTTCCACAGTCCTGAACTGAAGCCCACACTGCAATTATACCAAAAGAGAAAGAGATTCTACATCACCAGAAGCTTATAGACCTATCTCACTTCTTAATTCCAATGCTGAATTATTTACAAAAATTATCACAAACAGATTAAATAAAATTATACTGATTTATATAAATCCCAATCAGACAGGCTTTATTCCTGAAAGAAATTCCACAGATAACATCAAATGCAGACTAAATGTGATTACGCATTGTTGACTTCAAAAACAAGAAGCTATAATATTGGCTCTCAACATTAGAAAAGTGTTTGACAGTATCCAAATTGATTTCTTGAAACGTATTGTTTTAGAAATGGATTTCGATCCCAATTTTAGGAATGCTATAAATGCAATGTATAAATCCTCCAAGGCTAAATTGAAAATTAATCAATATGTATCAGACACAATTAAACACATTGTGGTACTAGACAAGGCTGCCCACTGTCCCCACTGCTTTTTGCAATGGGGATTGAGCCCTCAGCCCAATTAATTAATGACAATTTGAACATTGAAGGAATTGACATTACCCATAAAATTGGGATGTATATAGATGACATGGTTCTATACCTAAAAAATCCAATTTCATCTCTGCGTGCACTCCAATCCATTTTAGAAGAATTTGGCTGCCTCTCGGGTTTACATATCAACCAAGCAAAATCAGACCTCTATGCAATTAACAGAATTATACCTTCAACTGGATCACAAGAAATTGGCATCATTTACAAGTGTATATTCCTTTTGACTTTTCTAAATTATACACAAATAATTTTGATTTTCTTTTTTAAAAAAATTTCAGGTGCAACTAAAAAATTGGAACAAAATGAGTTTTTCCTGGTCTGATAGAATTCAGTTAGTTAAATAATTTATTTTACCAAAGTTTCTGTTTTTATTTCGGGCCTTTCCTATCCAAGTTGTACAAACAGAGATTAACAAATGAATGCATAATAATAAATTATTAATAAATGAGTTAATAAATTCATTTGGGCCTTAAAAAACCCCAAGGTTTCAACGTAACATACTTTATAGACCCAGAGAGACAGAGAGAAAGAGACGGACTAGATTGCCCAAACCTAAAATTATATGTAGAAGCCTCTGCTCTTACCACAATAATTAGGATTTTAACAGACAATTTAAAACAATCTTGGTTACAAACTGAAAATAATTATACTTTTCCAATTCCTATACAAAAAAAATTTGGGATCAAGAATGAAAACTTTCAGTTCATGTTGAAAGAACTCATGTCAGCACAGGCAGAGATGGCATGCCCTTGCTGGCATGCATTTTCCATTATGCTATTGGGTCTACCCCAGGAGCTGCAACTGGTGGGACAACTTTGTTTTTGGCATATGGAGCAATGATGAGTGGGTATGTAATTTCCATATGACCCACAAAAAGATTATGGAGATTGTATCTGTCCTGAGAGGAAGGCTTGATCAACAGAACCAAGATGCATGCACCAGTTCCTGTGGATGGTTGCATTTGGTATTTAGCCAACACTAAAACCTACAGTGAAGTTCAAGAGCAATTTGGTCTGGGACTATTCACAGTGGGGGAAATCGTCCTTGAGGTATCCTTTGTGCTGGAGGTGGAATTGTACAAGAAGACTGTCTACCTGGGCAACAAGATCAGAAAGGTAAATCACAGAATTTGATTTTTTTTAAAAAATTCTATGCTTATTGAATAGCAAAGCTATTATAATAACAAAATAACAGCAACTGGCTATGCCACAATACACTGCAATTAATATTGAGATTGCTGCCTATAAAAAAGTTATATATATATATATATATATATATATATATATATATATATATATATATATATATATATATAATGAAACCATGATTCTGATTAAATAGTTGGAATGGGTTCTTTATAGTTTTCCTTTCTTTTCATCCCAGACAATGGATGCCTTTGCAAACCCTGGATTCCCCCACTGCACTGGTGGCATTGGTGGAGCACACCTCACCATTTTCACCCCATGAAGGAAAATTAATCAATATGGAAACATTTTTTTCTGCTCTATCCTTCTACAGGGGGCAGTTGACCACACCAGCCAATTTATCAACACTGAGGTTGGGTAGAGTGGGAGGACTCGTGATGCCTTCCTGTTTACCAGCTCAGACTTGTGCTCTGCAATGGACACGGGGGATTTTTTTTTCTTGGTAACCGAACTGAATCATCGGCATACAGCAGCAAGGGTATTTCTTTTGAAACTAATCTGGGGGCATGAAACTCTGGAAAAGAAAGACTTGACATCAGGTCATTTAGTTATAAATTGAAAAGAAGGGTAGCAAGCAGACAACCTTGCCTCATCCCCCTATCAATGGTGAAACCCTCTGAGAGTTGTCCCTCAGCACCACAGAGAACCTGGGCAGTAGTATTGGTATACAGGGTCTTGATTAGCCATAGTGGTCTTATTGATGGATAGGCCCACCAGTTTCTCCCACAGCCTGATTCAGCTGACTGAATTGAATGCTCCCTTAAGGTCCATGAAGTCCCCGTAAAGCTGCCCACCAGGGCTAGCTGTATATTTTTCTGCTAGATGAAAGAGAGTTAAGAAGTGATCAATAGTAGAAAAGTCTCTTTTAAAGCTAATTTGTTCCCAGGCCAGAATTTTAGTGGTCTCAATCCATTCCACTAATCTTTGATGTAAAAGAAAAGGATATAATTTCCAACTGATGATAGGATGCTAATTGGCCCTATAGGTGGTTTGATCAAGCCTATCACCATTTTTAAAAACTGGAACGATTATAGAATGCTTCCAAACCGGGGGGGGGGGGGGGGGGGGGTTCTCCCATTTGATTTATCTGAGAGAAAACAAGTGCTAGAATTCTTCCCCACCACAACAGATTTAGTTTGAAAAGCTCAATCGGGACTTTATTTGGGCCAGGGGCCTTACCAGATCTTATTGCATACATCTTTCTCCAGTACAGGGGCCTAATTAGGGAGGCTATCTGGCATTCTGTCCTCTACCTAAGTATTGTTGGAAGAACTAGAGCGAAACAAATCCTTAAAATATCTCATCCATCTGGAAGCAGAGATTCATGATGGCAAGTTGGATCTCAAATTCATGGCCATAGAAACGACTTTCCAAAAACTTGATAAATTCCTGTTGTCAAGGGATGTAATGCGGCGCCAGCCCTTGCACTTTTCTTCTCTCTTTTTATCCTGTATCAATTTTTGTGTCTTTTTTTTGAGATCCAGTAATTCCCTTAGAACATATAAAGTATTATCTCTTTTAAATTCCCTTTGCAATTGCCAAATCCTTTGTTTCATTGTTTTGCACTCAGAATCGAAACACTTTTTTTCTTTTCTGGCATTCGGACATAGTTGTGGGCTTAAATGGCCATAGGTAGAAAGGCTCAAATAAGAGAAAGAGATCATAAAGTAGCTCTAATGAGGACATAACTGGGTAAGATCTAAAGATTTCACCTTTGATAGAGCTGACTTCCGTTGACTGCAGCATACTCCGAATGCTCCCTTCCAATTACTGGGGCCAGGAGACTTGAAATATTTCATTACCCTGCTGCAGCAATTGCTTACCCATTCAAAATTCTATTTCATAAACAAATTACAAGATGGCTGTGATCCAATTAAAGTGCTCTCAGCAAAAATTGGTCTGTGTATGTGTGCTTAATTTTATTTTTCCAAGAAGTGGCAAAGTTTCCACAATCAGTAAATAAATTTATACCTGTAGATAACATAGGAGATGGAGCAGGTGGGTAGGGCTGTGGGGTGATCTAATGTGGTGCCTGCCACCTCAACCAAAGGCCTGGCAGAACAGCTCTGTTTTACAGGCCCTGTGGAATGGTAGTAAATCCCACGGGGTCCTGATCTTAATTGAAAGACTGTTCCACCAGGCCGGAACCAGAGCAAAAAAGGCCCTGGGTCTGGTTGAGGCTAAGTGGACATCCCTCAAGCTGAGGATCACCAGTAGGTATTGATCAAAAGAACGCAAAGCTCTTTGGGGGGCACAGTGGGAAAGATGGTCCTGCAGGTATGATGGTCCCAGACTGCACAGGACTTTAAAGGTTAATACTAGAACCTTGAACTTGACATGGTATTCAACTGGAAGCCAATGCAGCTGGCAAAGAACAGGTTGTATATGTGCTGAGTTCCCAGTGAGGACACACACAGTTGCATTTTGAACCAGCTGGAGTTTCCAGATCAGTTTCAAGAGGAGCTCTGCATAGGGTGAGTTACAGTAGTCCATCCTGAAGGTGACCAATGCAAGGCTCACTATGGCTAAGTCATGGGGGGAAGGGTAGTGAGCCAATTGGCTGACCTGCTGAAGATGGTAAAAGGCATATCTGGCAACATTTGTGACCTGGCCCTCCACTGAAAGTGAGGTGTCCAGGATCACACCCAGGCTCCACACCATCGGCGTTGGCATTAACAGTGTCCTATTGAGGGTGGGGAGCCAGATTCCTAATTCCATCCCCCCCATGGCTCAGGCACCGGACCTCCATCTTTGATGGATTTAATTTCAGTCGACTCTGTTTCAGCCAATCTGTCACAGCCTCCAGTGCCCTGGCCAGAACGTCTGGGGCAGTATCTCGGTGGCCATCCATCAGCAGATATAGCTGGGTGTCATCAGCGTACTGGTGACAGCCCAGCCCAAACCTCCAGACCAGCTTAGTGAGAGGGCGCATATAGATGTTAAATAACATAGGGGAGAGGATCTATGCCTATATTTTCATCTTGAACAGTGGACTTCATTGTCTTTTTGTGCCAGCCTTTGTAAAGTGCAGACCCAAGGCAGGCCAGACGGTCGGTGAAAAAGGGTTTTAAAACCACTGATGTTCTAAATCTCCCAGGGCTTAAAACTTCATCAATGATCAGACAGAAAGGCTTTTTGCAGCAGAACTGCCTAGATAAGATTCATTTCCTTAGCCTTTATATGACACAAAAACAGATGTACCCCTGTCATTGCTCTGACCTCTCCGGCAAGATGAACAGCCTGTCTGATACATTTATTGATCAGAGAAAGGAACCCTCCCTGGGTAATAAGCAATGGAAGGCATGCTGTGAAACCAAGGATTTTAACATCTGTCCCATGCAGATGGTAATTAATCTGGAATCCCTAATGTCTGCAGTTGGGTTGGCTGGCAATGTTGCTTTCGTACTCTGAACACACAGATAAACAAATTTATTGGATTGCTCAGTGGATAACATTTTATGAATGTATTATCATTGCATATACTGCTCATAAATCAGCAAGATCTCTCCTCTACTCTGTTAATTGCATTTATTGCTGAAAACATTTCTCATTTTGCTCTTGCTTAATGGTCTATTTCCCATCTTTCCCATCTAACTGACTTGAATTACGACGTAATGTTTGCTGGATCATAGGTTTGGGCATGAGGTTCTTAACAAAATTATGGCAAGGAAGATCTAGATTTTAGCCATCAATTTTGGGGGTTTCCATTAGTGCATTTTAAAAAGCCTGCAGAAGTGTGTGAGAGAGAATTGTCAAGTCCAACCAGATACATCTTCAGAAACATTCTGTAACACTAGCAGATTTCTTAGATTTTGAAAGCTGCACCTGTGTTGGATTTTATTTCTTTTCTGGGTTCTCATGGTTATCTGACACTCTTTCATGTTTAGCTTAGATGTTTTCAGACATGTTTTCAGGCAGCCCTTCAAATATTGCAGAAATGTTGAACCCCCAACCCCCACTCCCAAGACTGACCACCCAGGGCCACCCCTCTCTTTAAAGGGCTTCATCTGATAGGCGGGGAGCACATGGCCCACCGATCAGCTGGAGGGCCCTTTAAATCTTTCAGGAGGGAGGCAGAAGGGCTGTCGCCGGCTGCATACTCCGCTCACAAAAAGACCCTTTAAAGGGTCTTTTTGTGAGCAGGGGTGGGGGCTGTGGCATGCAGGGCTGATTTCCCAGCAGTGATTTGCCGCTTTGGATTCAGCCCTGCATGACAAACACCCTGTTTGCAGCAAGTGGGGTGGTAGCAAACCTATGTTGCACTTCTGGAATTTTGAGGGTGGAGAGTAGGCACAAAACAGCAGCCACTTAGGGTTGTCAACTCTGGGATTGGAAATTTCTGGAAATTTGAGGGAGGAACCCGGAGAAGGTAGGATTTGTGAGGGGAGGGACCTAAGCTGAGTATGGAGCCCATGCTCCAGAGAAGTCATTTTTCTCCAGGGGAATTGATCTCTGTAGTTTGGAGATCACTAGTAATTCCAGGAAATCTCAAGGCCCAACCTGGAGACTGGCCACCTTAAACACCAAAATGTCTGCTGTGGGTTGACAGGACCAATCACAAAATGTTGGGCGATTGCAAGTCAAGCATTCTACTGTGATAGCCACAGCTATTTCTGAATTTTTATTTTGACTGGTCGCTTGACTGTACTAATAAACTTGACTTGACTTGACTTGCTATTTCTGAACAGGTCCTCCTTGCAGGCACAAAAGTGATGCCATCTGAGTTGTTCAACGTACTTCCTGTTCCAGTGAGGTGGATATAATCCAGAATTGCCTTCAATCCCACAAAGGTTGCAGTCATTTCAGATGTGTTCAGGTGGCTTTTCAGTAGTTATTATCTTCAAAAGAAAATGTGTTCAGACAGAAATGTGTTCAGACAGAAACTTAACCTAACGGATGCCCACCTGCCCCACAAATCCCAACTCTTGTCCTCTAATTCCCGATCCTTTGGAGAGTTGCTATCTATGGAGGGGAAAATTTTGAGCAGAATTAAATTTATCCGCCCAAAATGTTCTGATTGTCCCTAGCATTTCATGGCAGCCATTTGTGAACATTTTCAAGTTTGAAAAGCTTCTGCTGTGGAAAAGAAAAGAGGCACTACCTTCACCCAGGCATTTTTATGATTTGGTTTTAAAATATGTTAAATATCTTTATCTTCCGGTTTGTTTTCAATTACTATTGGGGGGGGGGGAGGGTCTGTGTTACCATCCAAGAAGAGACCCTGTGCCCTGGTCTTAGCATCTTTAGTCCGCCCTCGCTATATAAATAAGCAGATCAATGGAGCTTGTGGGAACATCATTATGACTGCAGTCTGTGGAGTATTGTTTGATCCTAAATTCCTGCACTCACACTTTATCTGAATACTGTTCCAGCACTTTAGAATAGTGGATTTTATGGATTTGAGGATAACTGACTTGTGTATGATTATTTATGATGGATTTTATGATGGATTTTAATTGTATTTTTATGTAATTTGTGTAAGCCGCTCTGAGCCTGCCTTGGTAGGGAAGGCAGGGTATAAATTGCATAAAATAAATAATTAATAAATAAATATTGTACACTGCTTTGAGAACTTTTTTTTTGCAATTAACAATTTTTATTTTATTTCAATAAGAAAACACAAATGACAGAATACCAGTGTACTAACAGTAAAAGCCATTAAGCTGATAAGACCAGCTTGTAACATTATAAATAACTATACAAAAAATATGATAAACATTAACCAGTAAAACATTAAAAACAAACAGCTCACCAAACTTTCTATCACAAACTGTTATAATGCAACATACCTTGTTAATAAAATATAAAATCCAAATGTTTTGGGGGCAGCTTATATAATTGCTTTTGATTTGATGACACATATTCAGAGAATGTGAATCATTTATCCATAAAATTATTTATTCGGTTGGGTTGTCCAGTACCAGCAGCTGGGTTGCCAATTTGTCAGAGACTGCGATATCCCATACTTTTGCTGTCCAGTGTGCCAAGGTAGGTATTTTCGTCAATTTCCAGTTTTGTGCTGTAAGGCATTTTGCAGACATCAATTGTAATGATATTAATTCAGAAGACTGTTTAGTCAAGGTTAATTCAGGCCAGTAATGTCACAAAAGAGATTCCGTAGTATTAGGCAGGACATGGCCTGTAATATTTCGCACTTGTTCCAAGATGTCATTCCAAAAAATAATAAATCTAGGACAAGCCCACCAACAGTGGAGAAATGATCCATTGTTACCACATCCCTTCCAACATAGGGGAGTGGGCTTATATTTACATTTAAATAAGATTTCTGGGGTAAGATACCATTTCACATATAATTTAAAGTGTTGCAGTTTTAGGTTTATAGATTTACTGGTAAACATACAGGAAATCCAGATGTCTGACCATTGGTTGTCTGTGAGTTCAATAGTACAGTCCTTGTGCCATGCCTTTTGAACTGAAGAATTTCTGACCATGACTTGGCACTAAGCAAATTATAGATAATGGCAAGTAAACCTTAAGCTATTAGATTGTTTCTTCAAGAATATCTCAAAACAGAGACATATCTATGTTGAGTTGTTAAGTTCTTTCAACTTTTGGTATATTTGATAATGCTGTAACCATGAGATTTTCATGCCGTATTTTGTTTCAAGTTGCTGTTGCTGTTGCAGTCCACTGTTACCATTAAATATAAAGTCACAGATTCTAAAGATCCCTTTGCTTCTTATATTTGTAAGGTAGTGCTTTTCCATACCTGGAGGGAACCACAGCTGTCCTAAAACAGCTGCAATAGGAGAAAGGCCTGCAGCCAAAGCTTGTCTGCATTTATGCCATGTTTGCAATGTAAATTTTAAATAAGGGTTAGTTAATTTTGAGATATTTCTAAAATTAGATGGATCCCATAAAACTTCATGGAGGTGATCTGGGAACAATTCCAATTTTTCTAGCTGAAACCATGGTTTAGTACAAAAGGGAAAGCCATAATAATGTATTATTTTTAGTTGAGAAGCTATAAAGTATTTTTCTAGATCAGGAAGTCCTAAACCTCCTAATCTAGATGGCCTAGTTAAAGTAGTAAATTTGATTCTCACCCTTTTACCAGACCACAGAAAATTCAATAGATATCGTTGCCAGGTTCTAAAATCATTCAATGTCAGTGGGATAGGTAAGTTTTGAAAGAGAAAGAGGAATTTTGGTAATAAAATTGTTTTGAAGAGTGTTATTTTTTCTATCAGAGTTAAGTTGAATTTGTTCCATTCCTCTAAAGCAGTCTTAGAATGTGTTGTGAGAGGTTTATTATTACATAGATATAAATCAGTTAAATGTTTCCAATTTTTTTCCCACCCATTTGAAAAGAAATGATTTTTTGAGACCTGCCTTATGACTAGGGGTAATACATATGGGGAAAATTTCCAATTTATTATAGTTTATTGAAAAACCAGTAACTAAACCAAAATCAGCAAAGTGGGATAGTAGACATTCTAGTGTAAGCTCAGGGTTTGCTATGTAAAAAATTGCGTAATCGCATAAAGATTTACTTTGTACACTTCATTACCTTTTTTTATTCCACTAATAGTTGGGTCATTCCTAATTGCATGGGCTAAGGGTTCTAAGGTAAGGACAAATAGTAAGAGTGAAAGGGGGTACACTTGTCTGGTTCCTCTTTTTAAATGCAAGTCGTCTGATCTATAATGATTCACACAAATCTAGGTTGAGATATAATGTCTGTATGGCTTGTCTGAAGTTGGGTCCAAAGCCCATAACTGAGAGGAGTTCCTGAAGGTAAAGGGGTTCCACTCTGTCAAAGGCTTTTTCTGCATCTATTGACAGGAATGCTGAATTAATTTTTTTCAATTTACAGAAGTCAATAATATTTAATGTTTTTCTAATGCTATCAGTCATAGTTCTTCTTGGCATAAAGCCAGTCTGATCTACGTGGATATACTCAGTAATTATTTTATTCAGTCATGTAGCTAATAAAGATGAGAAAATTTTAAAATCACAATTGAGTATTGAAATAGGCCTATATGAGTTTGGGTTTAATTTATCCTTTCCAGGTTTAGGGATAACAATAATACAGGCCTCAGCCCAAGATTTGGACATTTATTTATGTATTTATTTATTTATTTATTTCGACTTTAAGCAAGCCGCTTTAAGCAAGCCGGCTCTAGGCGCCTAACAGCATAAAATCAAAACATACAGAGTTAAAATGCGCAACATGTAAAATCACATTAAAATACAGCTTAAGCAATAAAATCAAACAGATGGCAGCAGATACTAAACCAACACCAAAACCAGCAACCTACTTATTTCCAGCTAGGAGGCTTCCACCACAGATGTTCTAGAGGTGACTCACCAGGCCACCTGCTAAGGGCCATTCCCTCTGGTGGCGGCCCCAAAAGCCTGACAGAAGAGCTCCACTTTGCAGGCCCTGAAGACATCCAGAAGACAAGACAGAATTTAAAGTCAAAACCAATTGATCTAGAAGTACAGGTTTAAATTTCTTATAGTATTCAATTGGAATTCCATCCCTTCCTAGTGTTTTATTGTTCTTGATTTTAGCAATTACCTCAGTAAGTTCTAAAGGAGTGATAGCTTGTTCTAGGAACTCAAGATGTTCTCTTGACAGTTTAGTGTTAAAATTAATAGAGTCTAGGTATTTCCAGATTGCCTGTATGTCAGGAGTAGTAGAAGAGTAAAGTATTTTTTTTTTGTATTTTTGAAGTCTCCAAAAGTTCTAATTTTTTTTCTTTTCTGGTTCATTTTTTTCAAGTATCCCCCCCTCAGTATTTCATATGTTTAAGTCCAAGCTCTTTTATTCTAGTTATTAATTCTAGATTCTAGTTATTAATTTTAACCTTTCTTTCTTACAGGAGGAAGCAATTGAGATCAAATGACCCTAAGTAACAGCTTTAAAGGCATCCCAAACGTTATTCTGTGATGCTTCACAGCCAGCATTGAATTTAAAATACTCTTTGATTTTGTTGAAGACATCTTCACATATTACCTTATTTTGTAATAATAATTTATTCAGCATCCAATTAGGACCTTACCCATTGTCTTGCTGTTTTTCTAAGAAGCCAACCACCCAGACATGATCAGACATTGTACCACTGCCAAAATCTGCATTTGTAAAGAGTTTTAATAAAGAATTTGATGTTAAAATTACTCAATGTGTGTGTATATGTTATGAGTACAGGAATAAATTGTATATTGTTTTACAACTGTATTAAATGTTCTTCATAGATCTCCAAGACTATAGGAGTCTAATATTGAAGCAAGCTCAATCAAATTGGTTTTTCTGTTTCTTTTAGTTTTCTTTTGGTGTTTGAAGGTCCTATCCATATTAGGGTCAATAATGTAATTCAAGTCACAACCGATTATTAATTCACCATGTTTAAATTCTTCTAACCTAAACAAAGTTTCTTTAAGAAAGGTTAGTTGATTCGCATTTGGTGCATAGATTGAGCCTATTGTAAGGGGATCTCCATTTAGGGTCCCCTTTACAAAAACATATAATCCTTGTGGATCTGTTCTAGTGTGTGTGCACTGGAGTGGAACGTTTTTAAACAAAAGAATCGCCGTACCTCTCACCTTAGATGAACCTGATGCATGGAATTGTTGTGAGAACTAAGCTGTTTTTAGAATTGACTTCAGTGATTTTTTCAGATGAGTTTCTTGAAGGCATCGTATACTTGGACATTCTTTGGCCCAAAATGAGAAAACTCTCTGGAGAATCTTACTATTCAGACCCCTAGTGTTCCAAGATACAGTGTGACTACCAACATCCACTAAATTGGACAATAACCCAGAATTTGTAATTCTGGTCTGTTCTAATAAAAGAAATAAACTCAAAAGAGACTTCAGAGGTAATATCAAAGTTATCTTATGCCACTAATTCTTTATACTTAACATCTAAGGCCGAAGACAGACTGGCCGTCTTGGCCGCTCTGCCTCCGCTTTAGAAGCGGAGGCAGAGCGGCCGCCCAGACGCCTCGCGTCCAGCGCCGTGCTCCAAGCGCACCAGCCGAGCACCACTTTAAAGTGGTGCTCGGCTGGTGTGGGGTGGCCCGAGCGCACGTTTGACCCGCCGAAGCGGGTGCGAACGCGCGCGAGCTGGAGCGGCCCCGCGGCATTCCCCCGCTGCTTGAGGAAGCCGCCCGCAGTATGATCGCTGCAGGCGGCTTCCTTCTGGGTGGCGTGGGAACGCCGCGGGGCAGGGGAAATTCCCCCGCCACAGTCTGCCGTGCCGAGGAGGCGCGGCAGATTCCCGGTCTGTCTTCAGCCTAAATAATAACAGTCTATGTATATCTACAAAGATTCATTAATGCAAGGAACAGCATTTAGTCTTATATAAAAAACTAAGTATAGATAGTAACACAACTTTTTTATTTCCTTTTGTTATTAGAACAACCATAGGGTCTTAAGAAGTAAGTATCCGAACTTTAATGCATCTTATCCTAAAATCTGAGTCCATCTTATGTAGTTGGTAGTCACAGTTAAGTGCTTAAAGTAAGAGTAGTTATACTTGAAGTACACCAGTTCAAGACTTCAAAAGATAGGTTTCTTCATCTTGAGTCAGTTGGAGACCCAGAGAGGACATTAACGCTTTGCCAGTAATTCCATCTGATGCCTGATAGAGCAAGCCATTCCAATAGACTTGTATGTCCGACATGGAACTCCATCTAAAGTGAATCTTGGCTGCAAAAAGTTTGTTTGCAATCAGCTTGAGACTTCGACGTTTGTCTAGGGTATCTGCAGAGAGGTCCAGGAGCACCTGTATTTTAGTGTCTTTATAGGGAAGAAAGCCTTTTCTACGAGCTTCCTTAAGGATCTTGTCCCTGGTTCTCGAGTATAAAAACTGGGCCAACACGTCTCTGGGGCAACCTTTCAGAGCCATAGTGAGGGGACCTAGATGATAAGCCTTAGTAATTATGGGCACCACTCCCTCCTCCCAAGTTAAGGGCAATAGCCAGCCATGAGGAAAAAGATGTTGCCATTTCTGTGCCTTCCTCTGCTCCCTCCTCTGCGCCCTCTAAATTTTAGGTTACACTGTCTCCAATGGTTTTCTAAGGTAATAAGCCTAGTTGTAGTAAGTTTTTCAGAAAATTGTTCATACCTTGTCTTGAAGTGTTAACGTGAGTTCAGCAGTACTCTCAGCAATTTTAGAAGTATCTTTCAGATCTTTCACTAGTTCATTAAGCTGAGTTTGCATGGGTTGTATAAGATCTGTGACCATAGATGAAAAGGATTTAAAAGGCCATATCTTAGATTAAGCAAATCCTGCCTTGTGAGCTGATTTGTAAGACCCATAGTAGCCGCCTCCATGTTCTCTTTCCTGGTTGCCATCTTGTCTTCTTCTGAGTGACTGGGCGTTTGAGTGAAGATTCCTGTGTGAAGTAAGTTTTCACTGAAGTACTAGTCATCAAGTTTTGATTTGTCTTTAGTTTTGATGGTTTACCCATACTTTAGTAGTGAACTGGAGATATTGTGATGACTCTCTGTAGACTTTAGGAGGAGAAGGGTTGGGAGCGTGCTCAAACTGTGTCTACCATTAGTCGCAGTGCTCCGCCTCCCGCTTTGTGAACTTTTGATGGGAAAGTTGTTCATACGTTATCAGTATAATTTGAGAGTATTTTTGGTGGTTGCCAAGTTGCCCCTGGATGTCACATCAGGCATTCAAAAGTAAACTTAAAGATTCCTGCTCAGACAAAAATCTCTGTAGGCGTTTCAAGGGAAGGTGAAACTATTTATGTATTTATTTGATTTATATCCTGCCCTCTCCCGCAAGCAGGTTTAGGGTGGGTCACAGGATTTCAGTTGAACACACAGTATATTAAAACATTAAAATCAAACAAACAACAATTTAAACAAAGCAACAATAAAACAACAGAGCCAAATTCAGTCAGATCACAATGAGATGGCAATTATTCAGACAGTTCATGGTGCCACCTGGAAGATGCTAGATTGGGTGGTAATTAATAGCAACCTATTTACTGGTAATGCCCTGCTGACCTCTCAACAGGCAAATCACAATGAGCATTAGCAAGACTTCTCAGGGTTGTTTCCTCCCAATCTCCACATTTCTACCCAATAGTAAAGGGCCAGGTACATGTACAAGAGTATGTCCTATGAATACATGAAGATGCCTTCTATCATCAGACTGCTGGTCTTTCAAAGGCAGTCTTAGCTAGCTGGCAGCAGCTCTCCAAGATCTCAGCTAGAGATTTTTCACATCACCTACTAGGGATGTTAACTGAGAGTGACTAGTTTTTACTTGTTCCAGCATCTCAATTACTCCTCAGTCACCTTCTTCTTGCTATTAGCTCCCCCTTTTAAAAAATGTGACTAATGTAGAGACACGGTTCCTAAGGCCAAGGATCTTCTCCTAAAAACCCCATTGTGTATGTTTATGCTTCTGTTAATAACTAGATGAAGAAAACACTCCACAAAGGAGATACAAACCTTGACATTTACCATTCTACTGCAGCACACTAAAGAGATTGAACAAT
Source organism: Lepidodactylus listeri (assembly GCA_029233225.1). Lineage (NCBI taxonomy): Eukaryota > Metazoa > Chordata > Lepidosauria > Squamata > Gekkonidae > Lepidodactylus > Lepidodactylus listeri. The sequence goes on from JARCFY010000008.1 coordinate 104,672,041, forward strand.
GTGGTGTATTCATATTCCTCTTCCTTTGTTCCTCTTTTATTTTAAAACGAAGCAAAATACTCCTGCAAAGCAATGCAGTGAGAAATCATCCTCTCTGCCCTGAAGTACAATATGAATACACAATGAAAAATGTTCCAACTCTCTAACCTTCTTTTTAAACTGCTGCCTTGAATTCAACTTGTTTTTCCATGCTGACTCTCACAGTTCAGTCCTAAGCAAAGTTACGCACTTCTAATTCCATTGACATTAATGGACTTAGATGGCTGTAACTACATTTAGGATTGCATTGGCAATCTGTGTCTGTGTGAAGAGTTTGGAATGGATATCCCAAAGAGGGGGATGTTATGCATGATATGCAGCATTCAGTTCCTTGAATTCCTGACTGGTATCAGCCTGAAAAGGTATTTATTTACTTCATTTATACTACATCCCCCACACACACTGGGGATCCAGACTGGCTTACAGTATTCTCCCCTCTCTATTTTATGTTCACATCAACTCAATTGTAAGCCAGCAAGGCATATTATATGCTCTTATGAACTTTAAAATCATAAGTTTGACCTTTGGGGTTGGTTTTCTGCCTAAGGCAAAGGCACTCTCTATTGCTATGAGAGGCCCCAGCCCACAGCGGGAGACTTCCTTCAGAGTTCACACTTGCATGAAGAGCAAAAATACATTTCAAAGAGCTCTCACATCTACTTCACATGCATCCACCATCAAGGAAGCCAAGACTCCATTTCAAAGGGTCCTTTTCTCCTTTACGCTGGCCCCTTCACACCTGCCCCCAAAGTTCCAGTAAGAGATTAGGTTGCCCAGCAACTAATCGTCGACCATCAAGTGACCTGGCCGAAGTCATCACGAGACCAGAGATTGGCGCCAAGAAGACCGACCAGATGGCCCAGGTGTTAGATCCTGCTTAGCACCTGGTTTTGCAATATTGCCCACTCCTTCCTGCCCCCTCCTCGCTATGACACTGACCAATAGAAAGACTAGAAAAGACAGACAACCTAGTGGGTGTGACAATGGGATGTGGTCAGCGCAGCCCGCCCCAATGCCACCTGATAAAAGATTGTGCACAACAGAAACTCGCCCCCTAGCTACCTACACCTAGCTTAGCCACCTTCGACCCCTATCTTCTTACCAACCTCTCATGTCAAGCTTGCTATACCCAGTACCTTGCCTCCATCTTTAATCCCTGGTTTGCGCAGCCAGGACTGGAGCGTGTATCTGCAGGTTCAGATCTCATTCCCCCCATTTTTCTACTCATCCCTCCTCAATCTTCTCGTGGAAGTGATTCACCCTCTATCAAGACAGGTAACGTAACTCCCCCTCAACGATACTCCTACTCATGCAACTGTGCTATTTTTGGCCTGATTTCCATAGATCTTGTGTGTACGTGGTTTTATTGTTATTCCCTGTATGCTTGAATAACATCTTTTTAGTAAACACCATTTAAAGAAACCCCTCTGCCTCAGTGCCTATTTACTGGGAACTCCTGGAAGGGGCGGGACCTTGGTATAGTTGGCAAGAACTCGTCATTAGGCCAATTGCTGAATGTAAATTGAAGCAATCCGGCTAACACTGTGAGGTAGGTGAGGCTGCGAGTGTGTGACTCACCCACAGTCATCCTCCAGCAGGCTTTCATGGCACACTGGGGATTCAGGCCTAGACCAACTCTTTAGCCACTACAACATGCTGGCTCTCAAAAAGAAAGATTGTTATAACAATTGGGCAAAAAGGGCTTCTTAATCCCTTACATGTGTTTGTCCCCATTTATACAAATGTCCCCTGATGCAGCTAGGGGGTATTCATTAATTTCCAATGCTTGTGAGCCACATTTCTGCTGAAACAGGGTCCAAAGTGCTTACAACAAAGAATTAAAAAAACATTCAGTTCATACCACTAAAAAGGAAGCAGAAAAATAAAATCATAGATCCAAAACAGACAGTTTTTCAGTTTTTTTTTAAAAAAGGGGAGGGGCTGTTATGATGGACCTCTTGTTATTCTCCCTGCTCTGAGGCAGATATTTCCTGCCAAAATTCTCAGTTCCCCTTCAGGTACTGAGCTGCCCCCCAGTAGCATGATAATATTTGTGGTTTTATAAATCTGAATGTCCCATCCTGTGACAGAATCTGATGCAGCTTTTGCCAAGCCCAGGAGCTTGTCAGGAGAAAACAGGACCCCTCTTTTTTTTGTTCCCTTGAAATGGCACCACAGGCTGTGTACAGTAAACAATAATAAAGATTTTATTTACTAGGCAGGGATAGTATGGGGTAGTCAGGAATTGGAAAGACTGAGGTAAACATTGTTGGTAAAACAGTATATTTTTCAGTTGACAGACAATATAGTGTTGTAGCAGCTTATTCTTATGAATTCTTAGTTCTTATCAGTGAGAAATGGTTGACTGCGTACTTAAATTTCCATTACAATGTTTCTACATATCGTTTCTTATTATCTGTTCAGGTTTTCTGGAAAGGTCACTCTTTAATGTATCAAATTCTTTCCCCTTTTCTGAAATCAAAATGTGTCTTCTTTCCCCTGAGTAGTCTATAACTGTTTCCTTTTATCATAGACCAGAGACTGCCTCAGTGCCAATTCCCTGCATAACTGAATAGGATTTATATTTCTTCCCTGAAAATATAATCCTACTAGGAATAAAGCCAGTTGTGGAAATAAATACAACATGCTCTAAAAAGAGGCTCTGGGAGAGTGCCCTGGCCTTGGGCACTCAGCATCAATTTGCTGTGGTGACCTCAGCAGGGTATAATGACACAGAGTCCACCATTTTCTCTGGAGGAACTGACCTCTGCTACCTGAAGAGCAGTTGTAATTTTGAGTGATCTCCAGCCCTCACCTGGAGATTGGCAACAATGGTTCCACATGATGAAATGGCTGGTTTGGAGGGTGGAGTCTATGGCATTGTACCTGTCTGAGGTCCCACCCCCTCAAACCCCACCCTCCCCAGGCTCCACTTGTCAAATCTCCAGGAATTTCCCAACCTGGAGTTGGCAAACCTATCTCCTTCCCAGCCAGCCATCAACCTACCTTTATCTGCCCCTCTGACTTCAGCTTTTCATCTCCTCCCCCCTCCCTTCTAGAGAGCAGTTGTAATTCTGAGTGTTCTCCAGCCCCCTCTTGGAGATTGGCAACAGTGGTTCCCCAGGAGGAAATGGCTGGTTTGGAGAGTGAAGTTTATGGCATTGTACCTGTCTGAGGTCCCACCCCTCCTCAAACCTCACCCTCTCCAGGCTTCATCCCTCAAATCTCCGGGAATTCCCCACCTGGAGTTGACAACCCTATCAGGAGTGGCCCCAATGAGTTTTCTCCCAAAGGCCAAAATATGTGTGGAAAGGGCCTTTTACTGACAGAACCAAGCTTAGTTGCCTAGCAACAAGCAGTGAGGGGAAAGAAGGGTTGCCAGCTCTGAGTAGGGAAATACCTGAAGATTAGGGGGTGGATCCTGTGGAGGGCAGTGGGGGGGGGGGCAGAAGGACTCAGCAGGGTATAATGCCGTAGGGTCTACCCTCCAAAGCAGCCATTTTTTCCAAAGCAACTGATCATTTGGAGAGCAATTGTAACAGCAGGAGATCTGCATTTTAAATGTAGTCTGCCACAGCTATGCACACACAGTCCTGTCTATGCATAGATGACAGCAGTGCTGTTCAGACCCTCCTTTAACCATCATCTGTGGTTCCCTGAGCTGCAACTATATGGCAGGATGTCATATGACATTACAGTCACGTGACATCCAAGTCACATGGGAGGAAGAGATGGAGCCAGAATTATAGACTCATGGATGGGGAAGGATGGCTCCAGGCTGCCAGCGGCGGTGACAAGGCCAAGCCAGGCATTTGTTACCAGCAGTGATGAACATATTTTTGTCATAAGCACATGCTACAGTTTTAAGTCTACATGTAAAATGTTTTTGAGTGTAGCTATAAATTATGGACTTCAAACATGCCTATCCCTCCAGTCTCCTGGGGTCATGCCAATGACTGTCATGACTCCTTCTTGCATAACCATTCTGATATTGCCTTCAGCTAGGGTTGCCAACTCTGGGTTGGGAAATACCTAGAGATTTAGGGGTAAAGCCTTGGGGAGGATTGGGTTTAGGCCCAGGAGGGACATGAGGCAGGTATAACGCCAGAGTCCACCCTCTAAGCAGCCATTTTCTCCAGGGGATCTAATCTCTATAGCAGGGGTGGCCAACCTGTGGCTCGGGAGCCACATGCGGCTCTTTCACACATATTGTGCGGCTCCTGGCAGGGCGGCTGGGGAAGCAAAGGGGAGCCATGCTTTTTCTCTCTTTCTCCCTTCCTTCCTTCCCTCCTCCCTCCCATCTATTTGCTTTCCTAGTTTCTCTCTCTCTCTTTCTTTCCACTTCTTTAATTCTTTCTTTCCATCTCTCTCTTTTTCTCTCTCTCTCTCAATATCATTAGCAAACAAGTAATATCATTATCAATAACCGGTTTTCCTCGTTTTTTTTTTTTTTGGCAGTCCCATTTAACGTTAATAAAAAGCAAATTTGCATATTTTTAAAAATAAAAACATGTGTGTGATATTTGTTCCTGTCTTGCGGCTATCAGACATCTCTATGTGGCTCTTACGTTTATTCTATGTGGCTCTTACGTTAAGCAAGGTTGGCCACCCCTGCTCTATAGTCTGGAAATCAATGGTGATTCCAAGAGCAACCCTACTTTAGAATTTCAGTAGGTTTATCCATGTTTTCAAAAGACCTTGCAGAGAAATGTAACCTTGAAAACCTCCTAAGTATCTGTCTTTCAGTCTAAAGGATGTCCCCCCCCCCCCCTCAAATTAAAGGCCAGTTGTAATTAAGGCTTCTCTGTGTGGAGTTCCATTTTACGGTCATCATCATGCATTGCAAAGAGAAAAATTACAGTGTGTGTTTTAAATATTCCTACAGAGCTTTGAATGGGTAGATCTGAGGATCTCTAGTATTATACCGCTTTACTTAAGTTCCGAAGATTATTTTTACTACTGTTCTCTATGTAGCATTTCAAATGAACTACATATTGATATTTTATCTGATGAAGGCCAAGGGCTTTCATTCCGCTTGTGTTAGATCTGTAAATGGGAATCTGCTGCGGTCTGATTAAATAAACTTTTGAAAGCTCCTGCATCTGTCATCCTGTCATGTTATCTCCCCTCTGCGCTCCTTTTTTTTTTCTCTTCCATCAAAAAAGAGAGAGAAATCTTTTTGACTGGTGAGCCTTCTGCCACGTCATCTTCTCAAACGGTTGCAGGTGAGTAATGGGACATTGTCACACCACTCTGCAGAACTGGGGCACCTTTCAGGACATGCCGTCATACAAGAGGCTGATGGCTGACATAATCTTTTCTTTTTAGATAGCAGCCCTTAAAGAAAGAGCTCTAACCTCATGATCTAGCTGAAGTCACCATGAAGAAATCCGCAACTCATGTCCTTGAAATGCAGAGGAAGGGAACATTTTCCCATTCAGAAAGAGGATGCCATAACAGTGAGATGATGGATTTGTCCTGAAGGACAGCGGCTGAATCCTAATTAAGGTTGTGATAAATAGAAGAAGAAGGAGGAGAAGAGAAAAGATTGGATTTATACCCCGCCCTTCACTCACTTGGAGTCTCAGAGCGGCTTACAAACTCCTTTCCCTTCCCCTCCCCACAACAGACACCCTGTGAGGTAGGTGGGGCTGAGAGAACTCTTTCCCAAGCTGTACTTGAGGGAACAGCTGGTACAGAGCTATGGCTTGCCCAAGGTCATCCAGCCAGGTGCAAATGGAGGAGTGGGGAATCAAACCCGGTTCTCCCAGATTAGAGTCCACGCACTTAACCACTACACCAAACTGGCTCTCAATGAATGTTTTGGCGGTGAAAAGGTAGGTTTAGGAGGGTGAAAACTTTCATGAAAACTCCCTTTCTTAACTTTTTCATGAGTTTCACTATCTGTTCACATGTCTATGGTTGCCAGCTGCCTGGAGGGGAAAAAAGGCCCCTTTAATCAAGGTTTAGTGGGTTATTTGACATATGATGTTCTTTACCTCCATGCTGTGAAAAGTTTCACTGGCCCATTACCATAAATAAAGCCTCTGTTATATGGACAGAAGAACATTTTACCCCAGGTAAGTTGGCAACCCAATCCACAACTCTCTCTTTCCCCAGTCACTAACTTTAACAGATTTGTGTATATGCATTTTAAAGAAGATTTCTTCCTAAGCCAGTTCAAAGAAGTGGGGGACTTCTTTGGCCATCCCACTGCAAATCAGACATGGCTATGTGACAGTATTACAAATCCAAATCACAGTAAGATCTGGATACAGGGTTGCAACTGGTAAAAATCTGGGTAGGTGGGGACATGGGGAAAAGCTATCAGCACAAGAGTGTTACACCACTTCTAGGGGAAACCTGGAAGTGACATAATGACTCTAGGAACTACAGAAAACTTTATGGTATATTTTAAAGGCTATGGGAAAAAATGTTATGGCAGACATTTGCTTGTACCCCAGAGTCAGTTCTTCTCAATTACTGGCCTACCCTCAGTTTATCAAAATATAAATCAGAGTTAGCATCTCTTTTTTTGATAGCGGCAAAAACTCTTATTTTCCGCAGTCTTCTCTTGCAAGGGAACGGTGCTCGATATGGCAAAAACAGAACTCATGATGAGGGAAGGGAGTTGCGGCTTAGGATTGGCATAGGGGTAGTACATAAACACCCACTTTCTGAAAATGAAACTAAGTCCTCGGGGCCAGATGAGCTGCATCCAAGGGTACTAAAAGAACTCACGGATGTAATTGCTGAGCCTCTGTCCATTATTTCTGAGAATTCTTGGAGACCAGGGGAGGTGCCAGAAGACTGGAGGTGGGCAAATGTTGTCCCCATCTTCAAGTAGGGGGAAAAGGAGGATCCGGGTAACTACCAACCCATCAGTTTGACATCTATAGCTGGAAAAGTTTTAAAACAAATAATCAAACAGACAGTCCGTGAGAATTTAGAAAGGACGGCTGTGATTACTAAGCATGGGTTTCTCAAGAACAAGTCATGTCAGATTAATCTTATCTCTTTTTTTGAGAAAGTTACTAGCTTGCTAGATCAGGGGAATGCTATAGACATAGTTTACCTTGATTTCAGTAAGGCATTTTATAAGGTTCCATATAATATTTTTGTTGACAAATTGGAAAAACGTGGTTTGGATCCTATGACTGTTTGGTGGATCTGTAACTGGTTGACAGATCGCACCCAAAGAGTGCTTGTGAATGGTTCCTCATCTTCTTGGAGAGAAGTGACAAGTGGAGTGCCTCAAGGATCTGTCCTAGGACGTGTTTTGTTGAACATCTTTATCAGTTATTTGGATGAAGGGATAGAGGGAATGCTTATTACATCTGCAGATTATACTACATTGGAAGGAGTAGCAATTATTGTAGAAGACAGAGTCAGGATACAGGATGATTGTGACAAGCTGGGAAACTGGGCTAAAACAAATAAAATGAATTTCAGTGCGGATAAATGTAAAGTTCTGCATTTAGGTAGGAAAAATCAAATGCATAATGACAGGATGGGGGAGACTTGTCTTGGCAGTAGTATGTGCGAAAAGGATCTAGGGGTCTTAGTAGACCATACACTAAACATGAGTCAGCACTGTGAAGCGGTTGCTAAAAAGGTGAATGTGATTTTGGGCTGTATCAACAGAAGTATAGTGACCAGATCACGTGAAGTGATGGTACCACTATACTCTGCTCTGGTTAGACCTCACCTAGAGTATTGTGTTCAGTTTTGGGCACCACAATTCAAAAAAGATATAGACAAGCTAGAACATGACCAGATGAGATAAATTAAGATGGTGAGGGGTCTGGAGACCAAGTCTTATGAGGAAAGGTTGAAGGAGCTGGGTATGTTTAGCCTGGAGAGGAGATGACTGAGAGGTGATATGATAACCATCTTCAAGTAGTTGATGGGTTGTCATATAGAGGATGGTGCAGAGTTGTTTTCTGTTGCCCCAGAAGGTCGGACCAAAACCAATGGGTTGAAATTAAATCAGAAGAGTTTTCAGCTAAACGTTAGGAAGAACTTCCTGACAGAGCAGTGGAACAGGCTTCCTTGGGAGGTGGTGGGCTCTCCTTCTTTGGAGGTTTTCAAACAGAGGCTAGAAGGCCATCTGTCAGCAATGCTGATTGTGTGAACTTAGGCACATCATGAGAGGGAGGGCAGAAGGGTTGCCTCAGTACTTAGTTCTTGTGTCCCTTTCTTACATGACCAGGGAAATGCTAATTTCCCTGACTTTGGGGTCAAGAAGCAATTTTCTCCAGGCCAGTTTGGCCAGGGATCCTGGAGGTTTTTTGTCATCTTCTGGGCGTAGAACACCGGTCACTGGGGATGTGGAGGGGGAGGTATTTGTGAATTTCCTTCATTGTGCAGGGGGTTGGACTAGATGACCCTGGATGTCCCTTTCAACTCTATGATTTCATGAGTGTATGAAAATTGGAAATCTAAAAAAATTCCTACTTTACAGGAATGTTTTTTTTTTAAAGATTTGGGATATAGCAGTTATGGATAAATTGGCAATGCAGATAATTATTGCAGAACTGCCATCTAAATAAAGGCAACTGGAGGTGCCATAAAAGTGAAATCCCAAGCCATAAGGTCTGTGTCAGGAAAGACCCCTGACCAGAAATCCCTCAATTAACTATGCAATAGAATGAAAGGGCATCCCCTTTCACACCCTCCTTTGCACTTCGGAGATAACGCGCGGGGGCACTGTGTTATCTCACAGTAAAAGAACACTGGGAAACTTCTCGACCCAGTGATCCCAATGTCATAATTCAGATCGTGAACTGTTTTTATAACTTGTTCTGTAAACATTTTATGGTAGCCCTTGTCAGCAAGAAAAAGAACATCCCATGTGCATCAAACATTTTATTGAAGTCAGAATGATGTAATGATTCAATATGTCCTTTTGTTCTTTGGGTATAAGACTAGCTTGTTTCTAATGCTTCTTCGTCTTACTTCGGAATGACGCTCGGTGTCTATCCCTGGGGGGCCCCGGAGTTTTACTCCATAACTTGGCGTGCTCTGAGAGACACGGGAGGACTCTGTCCCTTGCCTCTTGCAGTGTGGCCAGGCTCGTTCATGGAGGAATGAGGGAGGCAATACCATCCACATGCCTCTGATGGCGCAGCCTCTTGTCTGTATGCCTGTCTTTGTTTCTTTGCTTATTTGGGGGTTCTGTTATCTTCAGGAATGTAGCTTGGTAAAGTTAGAAGTTAAGTTAACCTTGGGTACTAACAGTTTTCAATAAACTGATTATAATGATTAGGAACTGTGTGTGTGTAATATTTTAGGGTCAGCTCCAGTGAGGAGGGGCCCGGATTTCTCTGTGTTTCTGTAATGTAGTATGCTCTGTGTAGCAACCAGCCTGCCATGTGGTCCCAGGTAATGGCGCCCACCACATGGCCAGAGCACATGGTCAGGCAGAGAGGGGAGCTTGAATCTGGAGGAACAATAGATGTCCGGATTCTAAGCCTCCACCAATGTGGGACCTAGATTCTCCCTGGGGAACCAATGCAATCAAAGGCTCCTCCAGGGAACCTATGACAAACATGCGCATATGTTAAGCCCCTATCAGGTCTTTTGGGTGCGGCCGGAGGTGTGGCTCCGGCCAGCATATAATGAGGGCCCTGGAGCCCTGGAAGCATGCTTGTTCTGACCATCTACTGGGCATGCTGAATCACTCAATAAAGGCTTCATGATTTCACCATTCCTGGTCTCCTGAGTCCAGTACTCTTCAGTTTCCTTTACACGTCCTCTTGGTAAGTAGAAGGCCAACACCAAAGACTTTAAAGAACCTGTACAGGAGAGGTCCACCCCGCCAGATTTTCGCACCACACCCCCATACACAATATCTTATTTTATTTACTTCATTTATACCCCACTTTTCTCTCAAACAGACATCTTACACCGTTCCCCTCCGCTTTCTCCTTAAAACAACTCTTTGTGGTAGTTTAAGTGAGATGACTTGGCCTATGGTCACCCAAAGGTGTTTTGAATAAGAGACTGCTTCGACTGCTTGCCCTCTGCATCCCAGAATAAGGTTCCGACCCCCACATATCATACACCTCCATGTTTAGCAGACAACAGTCTCCAGAGCGTGGTGATGTGTCATTTGGGGTGGTCCAAGGAATGCAGCCCCAGTGTCTGCCTGTGTGATTGTCCTGGGGGCACCATGCTTTGGAGCAGCTGGCACAAGAACCACACTTTGGACCAGGAAATAGCATATGTCCCCTTGAAGGGGAGAATCCGCTGAACATGGTGGTGTATGAAGTGTGGCAGTCCAAACCTTATTCTCGGTGCAGTGGGCACTTCCTTATTCAAATCTCCTTTGAGATACAGGCCCATGGGAGGCACTCCAAATGAAAGCTTGTGGTGTTGAAACCAGTGTATGGGCCGGGCACCACTGCATGCCATCTTGCAGGGGATAGTCTCCAGAGTGTGGGGATGTGTCATTTGCAGTGGTCCAAAGAGTGTTTGGGGGTGCATCGTGCCCCAAGTGTCTGCCTGTGTGATTGTCCTAGCTTCACCCCACTTTGGAGCAGCTGGCACAAGAACTGCTCTTTGGACCAGGAAACAGGATATATTTTCTTGAAGGAGAGAGTCCTGTGAACCTGAGGGTGTATGATGTGTGGTGGTCCAGGCCTTATTTTGGGGTTCAGAGCTTTCAAACTCTCCTCAGTGTTTTTGGTTGAATTCATGAATAAGTCACGAATAAGGAATGGATAAGGAACTGGGAATAAGGAACTAACTTCAGCCTCATACCCCTGGAACATCTTCTGATCTATTGATTACCCAATTGGAGAAGCCTATGCATTTTAACATCTTGATCTGGCAGCAACTACATGCATGATCTATCACTAGGGCTGCCAAGTCAGCCCAGGGGGCGGGGAATCCCCCGCTACAGGGGTTCCCGATCCGCCGACAAGCATTCGGCCGGCGGGGGAAACCCCACCCCCGAAGTCGTCCAGCCAGGACGACTTCCCAAGCATAAAAACGATCCTCCTGACAAACGGAGCTGCGTTCCTCGAAAGTTGCTGCAGTGAAGTTTCTCCGTCTGAGAGGTGCTCCCCCGTTTCGCAGTAGCAGGAGGAGGAGAAAGTGCTGGGAGCCGGGCCAGAAGGACGGCGGGGGGAAGGACAGCCTTTCAAGCTCACGCGGTAAGCCTTTCAAGCTCACGCAGTGCCTGTCTCCAGAATGCCGCCGCGCAGCCTCCTCCTCCTTGCACGAGCAGCAAATGACACACACCCCACCCACCCACCCCTTCCCCAGTCAAGGCTTCAGGAGCGACCCCAAAATCCGGGCTGTCGACGAAAGCACCGCTCCTCTTGAGACTGCCCCTCTCCCCCACGCCTCAAACTGGCCACCTGCCAGGTGATTGCCAGAGCATTGCCTTGGCAACGCCCCAACGTGGTGACGTCACTTCCGGGTGATGTCACCGGCCGGGGGAGCTCCCGGGCAAACAAGGACTCTCCCCCGACGGTGAGTAGAATCGACTTGGCAACCCTATCTGTCACTGGATCGCTAACTAAATAGCTAGGATATCAGCATGCATAAACAAACTTGTAAATTCTTCCATGACTTCAGGGAGAAAACTTGCAAACTCCAACAATATCCTATGGGGTAAAAGGTTTTGGAAGAGTGTTTCCACTGCTGTTTCAAAGGTAGAGCTCTTGCCTGTGTGCCTGAAAAGTTATTGTAATATTATGTGCCAGCAACACTAAAGAAGGTTCAGGAAGTAATTTTATAGGTACTGGTGACTGTAGGGCTTCTCCTTGCTACACACTGGAAATTGCAGATGTTTCCCTAAGCAGGCTGGAAAATTCCTGGAGATTTGGGAGTGGAGCCTGTGGAGGGCAGAGTCTGAGGAGGGGAGGGAGCTCAGCAGGGATGTGGTGACTTACAGTCCACCCTCCAAAGCTGCCATTCTCTCCAAGGGAACCGATCTTTGCCGTCTGTAGATCAATTGTAATTCCAGGAAATCTCCCCACATGGAGGCTGGCAACCCTGTCCTGAGGAAAGTGACTAGGTGAATGAGGCACAAGGCAAGGGGTTCAGATTAATTACGTGGGCTTGATATATGTTAGCTGCGGCTGCTTCATGTATCCTGAATTCAGTTCACAGACACACTCTCAAATTCTAAGACTAACTGCGCTTAATAGCCCAACTAAGGTCAAATTTACATCTGACTTCCCCGCTAGAATCATTCTAGTTTCAAAAAAACCCTGTCTATACCTGTTTCTAGTTTCAAACCATACTTGTTCTAGTTTATGAATTATTGTTTACATTTGTTAATTGCCCTCCTGTGGTCAAGCCAGCATTATACTGTTTTAAACAAATGCTGTTGCTGTGTACTCTTCAGTGTACTACCCCCTGGGGTGAAATTTGAAACCAGCGTGAAATGAGCTTGGGAAAAGACAGCAGTCAAACTACTTCAGAGGGGAGGTGTAAATTGGGCCTAAGGATCCTGGCTTCAGATTCTGATTTGATGGAGCCTAACTAGCCACAGATAGTGGAGCAGTCTACATTCAGACAAGCACACTGACCATAGTTAGTTTTAATCCAGCTATGGTTTTGCATAGTGTTGGAACCAAACCAAGGGATCACAGGTATAAAGAGTGGTCTCCTGTGCTTGGACATATGGAGACTGATGATGTTATGATGGTATTTCACAGCCAAATTAAACACTGCCCACAGCTCTACCCCATGGCCACCAATGCCATTTTAGAAGCAGCTGTAGTTCTTTAAAAATAGCCGCAAAGCCCTGATCCAGATTGGGGATGTGGCATGGTGGCCAAGAGAGAAGAAGAGATTGGATTTATATCCCGCCCTTCAATACCCAAGGGAGCCTCAGAGTGGCTTACAAACTCCTTTCCCTTCCCCTCCCCACAACAGACACCCTGTGAGGTAGGCGGGGCTGAGAGAGCTCTGACAGAAACTGCCCTTTCTCAAGAACAGCTGGTACAGAGCTATGGCTTGCCCAAGGTCATCCAGCAGCTACAAATGGAGGAGTGGGGAATCAAACCCAGTTCTCCCAGATTAGAGTCCACGCACTTAACCACTACACCAAACTGGCTCTCAAAAAAGCTCTCCCCACTCCCCAGTGCCTTTGCCACGGGGCTGTTTCTGCACCTGAAAAGGCACACAGAGGGGTGGACAAGAGCTCCTGGGGCTACTATGCCACACACCCGATATGGAATGGGCCCCGATGCCAATTTTAAAGAACTATGGCCACCATCACATTTAGTTTGGCTGTCAGATAGACAGATTAACACTGCAGTGCAGTCTCCTGACCAAACTGGGATCAGATGAAGATAAGGCACAAAGGTTACTTAAGGCAAAGAAACTCAGCAGTGATGAGGAAGGTGAGCCCTCCAGCAAAAGGAAAGCGGAAGACAACGACAAGGCTAGTAAGAAGCAGAAGAAGTATGTGATCAGCAAAGAGGAAGATGAGGATGAGGAAGCATAGAGTGCACCACAAACCAAGACCCTGACGATGGAACTTTATACTTAGGCTGTTTTTTTGGCAACTCGGATGTAAGTAAATGCTAAAAAAGGAGCCAGTTTGGTGTAGTGGTTAAGTGCGCAGACTCTAATCTGGGAGAACCGGGTTTGATTCCCCACTCCTCCACTTGCACCTGGCTGGATGACCTTGGGCAAGCCATAGCTCTGTACCAGCTGTTTCCTCAAGGACAGCTTGGGAAAGAGCTCTCTCAGCCCCACCTACCTCACAGGGTGTCTGTTGTGGGGAGGGGAAGGGAAAAGGAGTTTGTAAGCCGCTCTGAGACTCCCTTGGGGAGTGGAGGGTGGGGTATAAATCCAATCTCTTCTTCTTCTTCTTCCTGAGCAGAGTTACACTTTTCTGAGCCTATTAATTTTAATGGATTTAGAAGGAGATAATTCTGCTTTGGATTGCACTGTAAATGTATCAATCACTTTGTATTTCTGCAGGCATTGTTTATGTACGCAATAGAGTTACCGACCTCCAATTAGGGCCTGGAGACTTAAATTGCGGCTGCACTCCAGAGATCAGTTCCTCTGGAGAAAATGGCTGCTTTGGAGGGTAGACTTTACAGCACCACATCTCCATGGAGCTGCCTCTCCTCCCTAAACCAGTTTGGTGTAGTGGTTAAGTGCGCAGACTCTAATCCGGGAGAACCGGGTTTGACTCCCCACTCCTCCACTTGTACCTGGCTGGATGACCTTGGGCAAGCCATAGCTCTGTACCAGCTGTTCCCTCAAGGACAGCTTGGGAAAGAGCTCTCTCAGCCCCACCTACCTCACAGGGTGTCTGTTGTGGGGAGGGGAAGGGAAAGGACTTTGTAAGACGCTCTGAGACTACAAGTGAAGGGCGGGGTATAAATCCAATCTCTTCTTCTTCTTTTTCTTCTTCTAAACACCATTCTCCCCCTAGCTCCACCCCCAAAGCTCCAAGGATTCCTTAACCCAGAGCTGGCAACCATAATATGCAATTCTATGTTTCGGTGTTTGGAAAATAAAAGATGTAAACTGTAACTCATCTCCTGTTATGTGGGTTTGTGTGACTCTGAGGAAGCTCAAATATATTTTGAGCAGGCCACTGTTTTGGAATCAGGACCAAGATGCTGCAAAGGGTAATCTAGGGGAGAAGCTGCCTTTGCAGCAGAAATGTACTGTCTGTGCCAGGGGCAATTAAATTTCACATTTCACACAGTCTATGCAGTCTAATGGAATCAATTTAACACAAATCAATAGGTGCAGTAGAAACTTGATTAGAGCACTTTAGGAGCTGCTCTTTAAAGTATGACAAATGTCCCTTCTTCTCCCCAGATACTCTTGCTCAGGGCGGCCAGAAGAAAGCTTGGCTGGGCACTTTTTTAAAAAAAAACAAGCAAACACAAAACTTGGAATATTAAAAATCTAGAAAATGAAACTTTAAGACAAGGGTCCAGGAAGCGTTCTCTTTAAAGAGAACTCCAGAAATGATATACGGCTTTGAAAAGCTGCTGGGGAAGGGCTCAGTATGGATCCGTACTGGTGGGCTGGGGAGGGGGGATTAACACACTCCCCACGCTATTGTCCTGATTGAGAATATGCCACTGGGCTACATTTAACACTGGCGGCGGGGGGGGGGGGGAGACATGTACCCACCTTGTGGTGGGCTATTTCCCCGCAGCGTTTCCCCCAGCATTTTAATTTGGTAAATAGCACAGAAGGGGGCCTAAGTCTCCTTCTGCATTACCATGACCCTGATTTATCTTGACCTCCTCTCCACAGCTGCTTTTGAGAGCCAAGTAACGTGCCTGTGCTTCCAGTCACACGCAGTGTGCCCTTACACTACGGCCCAGGCCCATAGGGTCATTCTTACTTCAAAACTTCTCCAGAGATAGAGAGTTGCTCACTGCTGAAGGGTGAGAAACATCAGGCACAACCGGGATGAGGCGCCAGCCCAGGTGCGAGGGGCTAGACCACCAGCACGGAGGATCGAGGAAAGGAAACAAACAAAAAACCATGGTATTTTTCAGATTTGGGTATATTAGACCCAAATATTTCCAAATACCAGTATGGTATTTAGATTTGGGGGCTTTGGGGGTTTCAGAATTGTTCAGGTCCATTACTCCTTATGGAGGAACTTTCTGGAGGGGGGTTGTTTTTAAGGCACAGGTACTAAAACTGCAATGGAGCTGCTGATGTCTCTCCTTTAAATAACCCCCAAATTTCAAGTACACTGGATCAAGGGATCCAGTTCTACGGGCCCCTAAACAGGGTACGTCCAGTCACCTTCCATTATTTCCTACGGAGGGGAAAACCCCCATAAAACCTCAATTCTGCTTCCAGGGCAAAAGCCAAGTCTGCAAATGGCAATCACTGGTCAAATGCCTGCCATGGAATAACCAAAAACAGTCCCAACAGAACCACTGCAGAACCCAGTGATCCCAGTAGAACCACAAGCCAATGTGCCATGCCAAAATAAACAAAAATCAAACCAGAGAATCTCTACACTGGAAACTTGAGGGGGGGCACTTTTGCAAGCCCAACAGAACCCAGTGCCACTGTGGCAGTTCAATCCCAACAGAAGTAATGTCAAACCAAAGAATCTCTGCAGTGGAAATTGAAGCGGGGCACTTTTGCAAGCCCACCAGAACCAATGACAATGCACAGATGCCCAGCAGAATCCAGTGCCACTGTGGCAGTGAAAGCTCAGCAGGACCAATGTGAATCCAGGGAATCACAGAAAGCAGAACAAATTCAGGCAGCAGCAGGGTGGTTGTAGTGGTGCTGTGCTTTGCAAAAAAAAAAGGTAGATTTACATTTATTCAAGTAGATCCAGTTCACATTCCTACAGTTGAAAGGAGAGAAAGAAGCCTAATCTAAAGAGTGCTTTCCCTATCACAAATGGCCAGCTTGTCTGGCATCATGTGTGTGAGAGCATGAGGACACTGCATCTACAGGAGAGACCTGCAGAGACATATGGAGGGAAGGAGAGGACAAAGTGAGAGAAAGGAGGGGTCAGAGGGCAGCTCTCAGATTAAGACAAAGAGAGGCATCCCATTCAAGGAGATAACACCTGTACACACTTAGAGTGAAGTAGCATCCCCCAATGTCTGGGCATGCTGAGTACGTTGAGCATGCAGAAATGTTCTTTGTCTCCTGGAGGTGTTTCTGTTACCCAGGGTAATCAAAAACAGTGTCAGCTATGCTGCCATCTCCCGCCCGGGGGTTGGGACTCGACCAGCAACCCCACCCGTTGGAACATGCTCATATGTTGTTTAGTTGTCTGGCTTCCTTATCATGCCTCGCTCTAGCCTGCTACGCTCCCAGCTTGCTTTGCTTTGGTCCCAGCTTGCTCCCAGCTTGCTCAAAGTCTGGGACAAATCCTCCACTACCATGTTATTCGTTTTGCAGCTGCTCTCGAAAACAATTGTAGAAGTTCTTTGGGAACTAAAAGCACAACAGCCTGTTTGCCGCCATTTCTGTGTGAAACTTGTTCAGGGGGCTGAAACAACCTTTTATGTTTTATGATTGGTGTAGTTCAGGGGGTTGGAGCCACTATTAATGCTTCGTGATTGGTGTACACATAACGAAGGGGTTTTCACTTGCCTAGTATAATACTGTTTGTTTACAATAAAGCCATTACTAACAGGAAAAGTGTAACCATTCCAATAAGAACCTCTTTGCAGATAAAGGACTTTCTGATTCAGGAGACCTGTTGCAGACTGCATCTTTTGGGACAACCTCACAAACAGCTACTACACTGGCTCTACCTCATGGACAGCTTCAATAGATTCCAAACCTTGGCATGCACAAGCCTAAGAATCTTGATCTGTGGTTGCTTTTATTGGTGTATTAGGATTTATTAAAATTTTGATCTGAAAGATGATCTGCCATAGGTTCAAAGCATGCTTTGATGTCCAAAGACTGCTTCTTCCTGGGCCTGGTCTACTAGTGCAGCAAAATAAGGTGGAATGGGAACGAGGCATTCAAGTTCAAGTGACCTATGCAACTTCATAGTGGAGTTTTATGTTCTTCCCTGTGTAAAAAAATGCCCATCAAGTAGAAAACTAAAAAAAAAAAAAAGCAAGGATGGGACAGGACTCTTTTTTATGTCCTAGTTCTTTACTTACAGGGATTTTCCCAAAGAAGAATATTTTGCAATCAGAATTCACTTGCAATCAGAATTCACTTGCAATCAGAATTCTACTCACGTTATTCTACTACATTCGTAGACTTATGGCCGAGGACAGACTGGCAGTCTGGCCCGCTCTGCCTCCGTTTTGAAAGCGGAGGTAGAGCAGCCGTCCAGACTGCCACATCTGCCTGGAGGAGGCGGGCTGGACGCAATGCGTCTGGCGCCGCGCTCCTCCCACAGCAGCCGGGCACCACTTAAAAGTGGTGTCCCGGCTGCTGTGGCGCGCGTTCCACCCGCTTCCGGTGGGTGTGAACGCGTGCCAGTCGGGGGAGCTGCGCGGCGTTCACACACCGCTGCAGGAAGCCGCCCGCAGTCTGGACGCTGCAGGTGGCATCCTTCCGGCGGCGTGCGAACACTGCACGGTGGGGGCAATTCCCCCCGCCTTGTTCTGCCGCGCCGCGGAGGCGTGGCAGAATACCAGTCTGTCCGCAGCCTATGTCCCAGCCATGAAGTTTCATGAGCCCATTCCCGTCTGTGACGCTCACAAATTGGGGTGTGTCTTATATGTTCAATTTAATAAGCAAAGAGTTCAGCTAGAATCTAAAACTTCCAGGTAAAGGCTGAAAGCAAGACCAATTTATAGAATGTAATCCTGCTGACCTTCTGTGGTTTCCCTTTAAAATGAAATGTAAAAAAAAACAAAACTGTTAGTCAATAAAATAGCAATTTGACTCTTCAGTCTCCTGTTTTTATAATCCTAAAATAATATATGGTTTTAATAACGTTTGTATTTACTGCTAGCAGTTGCTGAACTAAAAAAAAACCTCCCAGTGTACAGAGTTGCCTGCGTTCTTTAGAATACATTAAGATCCCCCACTTTGTATTTGCCCATTAATTTTTTTTATAGAAATGGCTGGTAGAGGAAAGCTATTAAATCACTGCAAACTATTTTCCAGCTTTTCTAATGCCATTGTTAAATATACTAGGAAGAACTAGAGTGACTCATGTTTGAAGCAAAAGACCAAGGTCAGGGTTGCACAGTTCGACTGGAATCGTGTGCTCCATCTTGTGAACAAAAAAAAGCAATTCTTTTGTATAATACAGCTCTTCAAATACGAATCCTCATGGTACATACATCACACCTGTTAAAACTATGTGGGTTTTTTTTTTTAGAAAATGTATCTGCTACCTCTCCAGGGAACTTCTCAAGGTGGCTCGTAACAATAAATTAAAACCATTAAAAATAAAATAAAGCCATTAAAATAAGGCACTAAAAACAGGAGATCCTCAAACAAGCTGGGGCATAACATCAAAAAACAAAAACACATTGATCCAGGCCCGTAGCTACGGTGGGGCATTTCCCCCCCCCAACTTCCTGCCAAGACCCCGTGACTTCCTTTCAGCCCAGGCCCCCCGACTCTCTGGCAAGTTGCAGTGGCCGCCACAAAGTCTCCCTGCACTGCTACAGCTGCCGCTTCTCCTTGCCTTCCCCCGGCACCGCACCTTTCTCTGGGCCAGTCCCCAGTCAAGAGGCAACCTCAGCTGTGCTCCCTGCCCCCACCTCCACGACTCATGCTGATTCAGAGACAGCTGGGGCTCTGGTTTAGCTGCCGGGGAGGCAGAGGGTAGCCGGGCAGGGCTGATGACTTCATTGCCACTTCCTGGAGTACGGCAGGCCCAGGCAGATAAAAGGAGCGCTGGCCCAGCCGGGCAGTGGAGAACAGGGAGCGGCCTGGGGGCTTGGAGCTGCAGAGAGAGAGAAAGAAGCTGAGATGGAGTCACACTCTCTGGCCAGGCTGGTGCTCCTTTTATGCACCCTGGCCCGCAGCAGTCCAGGAAGTGGCAAGAAGTCCCCAACCCAGCCCTGCTGCCCTCTGCCTACCCCTGCCTGCCTCCCTGGCAGCTAAGCCAGAGCCCTGGCGGCCTCTAAATCAGCATGAATCAAGGCCACTCCCTTGGCTCTCACACAGGCAGGAGGCGCAAGATGTCCAACTCAAGGCAGGCAGAGCTGACAGCCAGGCAGAGGATGCTGCCACCGCTGAACCCAAGAGTGCCAAGAAGCAGCCCACCAGCTGGTCCAGAATGAATGTGGGGCCAGCTGGGACGTGTGAGTTAATTAATTAAGTAAAGATAAAGGTTCCCCTTGCTCAAAAGCCAGTCGAATCCGACTCTAGGGGGCAGTGCTCATCTCCGTTTCCAAGCTGAACAGCCAGCGCTATCCAAAGACGTTTCCATGGTCATGTGGTCGGCATGACTAAACACCGAGGTGCACTGAATTCTGTTACCTTCCCACCAAAGCGGTACCTATTTATCTACTTGCAGTTTCTTGATTTCAGACTGCTAGGTTGGCAGGAGCTGGGGCCAGAGACGGGAGCTCACTCTGTCACATGGCAATCGGGTCTTGAACTGCCCAGTGCCCCCCAAGGACTTAGAAATTCCTGGCTACGGGCCTGCATTGATCATCCCGATATAATGTAGATCAAATGATCTTTGGACCAGAGAGCAGACTGAAAACCCATAGTTAAAAGGTTGTGCAGAAAGAAATGTTTTAACCTGGCACCTAAAAGAAAGTTAAGGCAGGTAACCGGCAATACTCCCTCTACGCTGTGGGGTCTTATGAGCAAAAAATCTACTTTTTGAGCTACGGCATTAAAGTTGTAAGTGAGTGATTTGACTACTGCATACATTAGTTTGCTCTGGAGCCATCCTTCCTGAGCTAAGACAAAAATGTTTGAGCTGGAGGTTAAAAAACTATGAGCTCGCTTAGAGGGAACACTGGTGCCAGGTGAACCTCACGGGGGTGGGGGGGCATTTCAAAGACAGGACGCCACCACTGAAAAAGCACTGCATCTGATTGCCATCTGTCTCACCTTTGAAGGTGGGGACACAGGGCTCCAGAAGATCTCATGCTTCTGTGCATGAACAACGTTGAAATACTTTCTATTTCTTTCTTGTCAAGAATTCCATGAACATGCATGTCAGAAATGTGGGTATATCTACACTAATATGTGGAATAGCTTCACAACAAACTCCTATGGGTTTTTCATGAGTATTATTTTAACACAGTTTCCATTTTTAAAAAAAAAAAAACCTTGAAAATAAGCTAAGGAAAATGGCATAGAGCAGGGGTGTCAGACATATGGCCTGTGGGCCAGAACTGGCTCATCAACGGCTTTTATCCGGCTCATGAGCAACTGGTCATTACCTTTACAGCTAGACTAGGAGTAAGGCCCGTTGTGGGAAGAAATACAACGGGCTCTAGAAGGAAGCTCCAGTGAATGTCCCAGCTGTGGCTGGTGGGGCGGCAGAGGAAAGGGAAAAATAGAGGGAGGCAAGCCATGTTTCTTTCCTTCTGCTTAGCTATAAGGCAGGGCTGTCTCAAGTCCTTTTGCTGCCCCAAGTGGGTAGTATGGGAGGACAGCCTCATGGTAACAGGTATGGTTCCCTCCACCCCTGACTTATGTTGATTTGGGGCTATGCAGTGGCAGCTAAGGTAGAAAAGCACCTCCTCCTACACCATGTCTTCTGGGTTCCCAGGGTCTGGAAAGCAATTCCATAGCCAGTTACAGGGTTGCCAACTCTGGGTTGGGAAATGCCTGTAGATTTGAGGGGTAGAGCCTGGGGAGGGCCAGGTTTGGGATGTGGAGGGACTTCAGCAGGTTATAATGCCATAGAGTCCACTGCCCAAAGCAGCCATTGTCTCCAGGAGAACTGATCTTGGTCATCAGGAGATCAGTTGTAATAGCTGGGAAATTTTCTGTAGGGGAAATTATGTGCTGTGGCTGGGGAACACGGTGATTTCTGGGAGATCTCCAGGCCCCACAGGGAGATTGGCAACTCCAGTCAGGCCTGTAGCTAACATGGGGCCCACAGGGCCCGGACCCCTAGCATTTCTTTTGAGCCCCTCCCTCCCAGGCTAGCACCAAAGTACCTCAACTTGGTGCCTGTGCCATGCTGCCTCTGACCTGGCTGCCAGACAACTGAGCACCTTGGCTGCTTCCCCACCAGTCTTGCTCCACTCCCAGCCAGCGACATCCAGAACAGCAGCGGTGGAGGTGGCGGCAGTTCCAGCAGCAGGAGGTGCCTGGCTTGCTCGGTGGTGTGGTGGGTGGGCAGATGGGCTTGCTGCGCTAGCCCGAGTGAGTGGGCTGGGGAGAGTGTCCTGCTGCCTCTTCCCACTCCCACTGTCAGATCTCTTTCTCTTTCTCCCCCCTTCCCTGCCAATCCCCCTCCTGGATGCTGATGCTGCCCACTGCCTGCTTCTCCCTTCCTAGTTTCACAACTTGAGCAGGTATGCAGCGCTCCAGGCGAGAGAGGAAGCTGTGGCTGCTGGGCATTACCCCCCTCACTTGCCCTGGAGTCTGGCAGGGGTGCAAGGCTGCCTTAGAAGAAGGCTGGTTTCTAAGGCATTTCACTAATTAACTTTGGTTTAATTAGCTGGTGGCCCCCCCCAGGCCCCTCCCCAAAAAATCTCAAGCTACGGGGCTGACACCAGTGACCGTTTAGGGAAGGCTGGGATATGTATTTTACCTCAGGACTCATTCAATGACTCCCAACAGCAAGAGCAAACAGTTTAGAATGTTAGAGGCAAAGGCCAATCAGGCCGCATATGCAAATTACCTCTGTGTTCCGACTGGCGGGGGGGGGGCGACAGCAAACTGTTTAGAATGCTGGAGGCAAGTCTCAGGCAATGCAGCCAGTGGCTAGGGACACCCTCTGAGCGACACTTCAGGGAGCCAACTGATTTGGGAGCATGTGGAATGTTCAGGAGAGTCCATGACCAAAACACAATTATATATAAGGAAAGAGATAACAGAGGCTGAGCATTATCTCCCTGTATACTGTCCCAGTGCTAGTGCATAACAGGCAGTGGAAGTGAGAGGGTGGGCATCAGAGAGATACTATAAGGAATACTGTATGAATGTTAATGTTTTAAGCATGTTTGGCTTTGCCTGTGTCCTTTATAAAGTTTATATATCTGGTACCTGGCATTACATTTTATGGCACACATGGCCCAGCCTGACAAAATGACTTTTATGTCAGATCCAGCCCTCATAACAAATGAGTTTGACAACTCTGGTATAGAGAGAACCAAATTAGGCCCAGGCAGGCTTTACAAATAATACAGGGTTCAAAGAACCTCATTCAGACTCCCCAAAAAACAACATGTAGTTGTTGGCCCTAAGTCCCAAGGGTCCTTGTGCCACAACAATGCGAAGGAAGTATTTGCTCTGCTCAGGCATGCAATTACATAGTCTGAGTCTATAGCTGGAACACTGCTACTCTCTTCAGTAAAACAGGAACCGTGCCCCAACAACATACACTTTTGCCAGCCAATTGTCTAGTAAATAGTCTTGGAGGAAAACATCTGAATCAGGCACTGCCAGTGAAGTCACTAGAATTCCAGCCAAGCCAGCGTGAGGCTCCAGAGGTCCAGCATGGTATACTGGTTTGATTGTTGGATTAGGCACAGTAGGCCCAAATTCAGACCCAAACATCTATGACGCTCACTGGAACTGTACACAGACGTTGCTACAAGCTGCTATTAAACTTGGATTGTGAACAAACTGCTCTGTCCTCCTTTCATGCACAGGTCTTTCCAGTTTGATCAAATCATGGTGACACTTGATGGTGAACTAAAGTTTACTCCACACCGGCAGGAATTCTGTTTAGTTACTTAATGTACTTCACTTATACCTTGCCTTTCTCCGCAATGGGGGCCCAAAATGGCTTACATCATTCTTTAGGGTTGCCAGTTCTGGGTTGGGAAATCCCAGGAGATTGGAGGGGGTGGCGTATGGCTAGCAGTGGAGTGCTGGAGCTGGCTCAGACTGGTTCGCGAGAGCCAATTGTTAAGATTTTCACAAATGCTGAGAGCCAGTTGAAAACTCTTCCACACGCATGCAGTCTTGGGCTTTGCCTCTGGTGGTGCCAAGCAAGGGTCAAAGCCTACACGCAGTACTGCAAGGTCTTCAAAACATGGCTGCGTGTCATGTGCAAACGGATCCCTTGCCAGAGTGAGTGAAGTAGGGTTGCCAAGTCTGGTGAACTTACCGGGGGGGGGGGGAGTTCTCTGTCGGCTGGGAGCTTCACTGGCATGCGCACTTTGCGCGCGCGCTGGCTGACGTCACTTCTGAGTGACGTCATTACGTGTGAGAAGTCATCCAGGCTGGACGACTTCGGGGGCGGGGTTTCCCCCGCCGGCCGAATGCTGGCCGGCAGATCAGGAACCTCTGTAGCGGGGGATTCCCCGCCCCCCGGGCTGACTTGGCAGTCCTAGAGTGAAGTTTTGTGATGCATGCAGGGCTGTGTAGCTGTCCCAGTGCATGGGGAAAGGACTGTGTCTGTGCCTCAGGGGCTGACTGGGAGGCCAAAACAGGCCTGGAAATGGGTCCTGCCCCCTCGTTCCTCTCACTGAGAGAGGGCTGGAGAGAAAGCAGGCACCGCTGTATTCTTCCTTGCAGGGGGTGGGCCAGGTCAGGGCAAAGCCAGGTGCTCATCGGCAAAGCAAACTCAGGTGCTGCTGTGCCTGTGCTCCTCCTCGCCAGCCCCACTGTGCCTAGGGCAGAGTTGGGTGCCTCCCTTCTATTCTCCTCCAGACCTGGGGAGGGGGGGGAATGCACTCAGGGCAGCAGCCCACAGATATTTCTTCCCCTTAAAGTAGCCAGTCCACCCCTGACTGCTGCAGATGGAGACGATCTGCACATTATTATGATACTGGGTGCCAAAGAATTGTGTGAAGGCAAAGCATTTATTCTCGCTTCACTTTTGGAACAGACATTTGTCAATATTTATTCAGCATCCATGGCACCTTCACAGTTTCATGGGCAAAAAAAGGTTCCTGCCACCTAGGAGCATACAGTCTTAAAAAGACAATGAGGAAACAAGCGAGGATGAATGAATGAATGAGGGCAAATGCAGTGGCATAAGTTAGCTATCATTATTGATGATAGCTTAACATATCCTTAACTATCATCCATTATTGATGATAGCTTAACATATCCTTCTCTGATATGAGGGGATATGTGAGGAGAAAACTGAAAGGAAAAGTAGAAAGGGTCAAAACCATTGGGGAAGCTTGGAGACTATTTAAAATTATAATCCTAGAGGCTCAGAGAAAATATATACTGCGGGTTAGGAAAGGCACAAATAGGTACAGAAAAAAAGCCTGCATGGTTAACAAACAAAGTAATGGAAGCTGTAAAAGGTAAGAAGGATTCCTTTAAGCGGTAGAAAGCTAGTTTCAGTGAGGCTGATAAAAGGGAACGCAGGCTGTGGCAAATAAAATGCAAGTCTGTGATCAGGCAGGCAAAAAGGGAATATGAGGAGCATATCGCAAAAAACATAAAGACCAACAATACAACTTTCTTCAAATACATTAGAAGTAGGAAACCAGCTAGGGAAGCAGTGGGGCCCTTGGATGACCATTGAGTAAAACTTGTAGTGAAGGATGATAAGGAAATGGCGGAGAAGCTAAATGCATTTTTTGCCTCTGTCTTCACTGTGGAAGATGAGAAGTGCCTGCCCACTCCAGAACCACTGATTTCGGGAGGGGGGTTGAAAGACCTGAGTCAGATTGAGGTGACAAGAGAGGAGGTCCTACATCTGATAGACAACTTAAAAACAAATAAATCACCAGGCCCAGATGGCATATATCCAAGAGTTCTGAAAGGACTCAAATGTGAACTTGTGGATCTCCTGACAAAAATATGTAACCTTTCCTTAAAATCTGCCTCCATTCCTGAGGACTAGAAGGTAGCGAATGTCACTCCCATCTTTAAAAAGGGTTCCAGAGGAGATCCAGGAAATTACAGGCCGGTCAGTCTGACGTTGATACCGGGTAAGTTGATGGAAACTGTTATTAAGGAAAAAATTAGTAGGCACATTGATGAACTAAATCTCTTGAGCAAGACTCAGCATGGGTTCTGTAAGGGAAGGTCTTGTCTCACTAACCTGTTAGTGTTCTTTGAGGGAGTAAACAAACATGTGGACAAGGGGGATCCAATAGATGTTGTTTACCTTGACTTCCGGAAAGCTTTTGATAAAGTTCGTCATCAAAGGCTCCTAAGTAAGCTCAATAGTCATGGAATAAAAGGACAAGTCCTTTTGTGGATCAAAAATTGGCTAATTAAAAGGAAACAGAGAGTGAGTATAAATGGGAAATTTTCTCAGTGGAGGGAGGTAAGCAGTGGGGTACCGCAGGGATCAGTACTCAGTCCGATGCTTTTTAACTTGTTTATTAATGATTTGGAGTTGGGAGTAAGCAGTGAAGTGGCTAAATTTACAGATGACACGAAGTTGTTCAGGGTGGTGAGAACCAGGGAGGATTGTGAGGCACTCCAAAGGGATCTGTCAAGGATGGGCGAGTGGGCATCAACGATGCAAATGGGGTTTAATGTGGCCAAGTGCAAAGTGATGCACATTGGAGCCAAAAATCCTAACTATAAATATATGTTGATGGGGTCCGAACTGGCGGAGACTGACCAAGAGAGAGATCTTTGAATTGTAGTAGATAACTCAATGAAAATGTTGAGACAGTGTGCAACTGCAATAAAAAAGGCCAATGCTATGCTGGGGGTTATTAGGAAGGGAACAGATAACAAATCAGCCAGTATCATAATGCCCCTGTATAAATTGATGGTGCAACCTCATTTGGAGTACTGTGTACAGTTCTGGTCGCCACACCTCAAGAAATATATTATAGCACTGGAAAAAGTGCAGAAAAGGGCAACTAAAATGATAAAAGGATTGGAACACTTTTCCTATGAAAAGGCTGAAGCACTTGGGGCTCTTTAGCTTGGAGAAACGACGGCTGAGGGGTGACATGATCGAGGTTTATAAGATTATGCATGGGATAGAGCAGGTAGAGAAAGAAGTCCTTTTCTCCCTTTCTCACAATACAAGAACTCGTGGGCACTCCATGAAATTGCTGAGCAGTCGGGTTAGAACAGATAAAAGGAAGTACTTCTTCACCCAAAGAGTGATTAACACCCAAAGAATTCACTGCCACTGGAGGTGGTGGCGGCTACAAGCATAGATGGCTTCAAGAGGGAATTGGATAAACATATGGAGCAGAAGTCCATCAGTGGCTATTAGCCACAATGTATAGATAGGAACTCTCAGTCTGGGGCAAGTGATGCTCTGTAATCTTGGTGTTTGGGGGGCAACAGTGGGAGGGCTTCCTGCCCCCACTGCTGGACCTTCTGAGGGCACCTGGTGTTTTTGGCCACTGTGTGACCGAGTGTTGGACTGGATGGGCCACTGGCCTGATCCAACATTGGCTTCTCTTATGTTCTTATGTTCTTGAAGTCATTAATACGAAATGTTAAATCAATAAATAACAGTCCATTTATATGGACTGATCATGCTCATTTAGATTTAATATTCTATAACACAGATCAAGTCAAATGAACACATAATTGGGTCCTAAACACGCCAGTTTTACTAAGGGAAGATATTAAACTCAAGCTGACAGAAGAACATAATACAATGACTGACATCTGCCCAGAGGTCACATGGGAAGCCTTTAAGGCTACCTTGAGAGGGTTTAATTTCAATCTCCAGTGCTCTGAAAAAGGAAAAAAACACTCTAAATTAATGATATATTAAACCGTATTAAGATACTTGAAATACAACACACACACACACAAACATGCTCTAAGAAAATGTACAAGAAAGAAAAATCCTGGAATTATTTGAGACAAATCGTATTCAGGCTAATTTACTATACTTAAAACAGATATTTTGGCAGCGTACCTCTAAGACTTTAAAAATTCTTTCATGAAGAGTCCATCAACAAAAAGCAAATAAATAAATGCATTTTTTAACTTGCAAAGATGGTACTAGAACCTATCAGTCTGCAGAAAATCTATCGCTGGTGGCTGATTTTTACAAAAAGCTTTATTCTTTGAATACATCAGCCACAACTGATTGAATAAATGTTTAAAGGATCACAATTTTTAAAAAAAAGCTTACTACAGCACAAAAAGGCTTTAGATTAACCCATCAGCTCTATGGAGATTATTCGAGCAATCTGGATGAAGACCACTATACTAGCACTTTAAGAAATTCTGTGATGTTTTAAATGTGATGTTTTAACTTTGTAATGGTTTTATGGTACTGGTTACCGATTTTTGTAAGCCACCATGAGCCTGTTCGTGGGGAGGGCGGGGTATAAATAAACTAACTAACTAACTAACTAAATAAAAATATTTCAAATGAAATCTGGTACAACTCCAGGCCCAGATGGTTTCAAAATCGAATTCTATAAATGTTTTAAATTAGAATTGGCCACTCCATTAACAATTTGTGTAATCACATTATTTGGACACAACATTGCCCTTCCTCATAGAATGAGGCATATATTATTACTATTCTGAAAACAGGGAAAGATATTTTGGATCCAGCCTCTTACAGACCTATTGCCTTGTTGAATTGTGACTCTAAATTGTTTACTAAAATTATGACAAACCATCTTTAGACAATTATTATTAATTATATTGCCCCTGATCAATCTGGTTTTATCCCAGGTAGATATATAACTGATGACATCTGTAGGACCCTTAATATTATATCTTACGTTTGTGCAACTAACATTCAGGCTCTGCTTCTTTCTATTGATATCACGAAAGCTTTTGATTCGGTAGAATAGTTACACCTGCACACTATACTCTCACAAATGGAATTCGATAATAATTTCATTTCAGCTCTCAAATCTATATATAGGTCATCTTCGGCAAAACTTTGTGTAAATGGAAGTACTTCAGATCCTATATATCTCCACTGGGGAACTCGACAGGATTGTTCCATGTCACCCCTTCTCTTTGCTTTAGCCATTGAGCCACTGGCTGAAGCTATTCGTCAGGATTCCACCATTCAAGGAATTACTATAGGCTCCCTCCAGCATAAAGTTAGCCTATATGCAGACAATATGGTTATATATATTACCCACCTGGACAAAACTCTTATGGCTCTACAACCCCTTTTGACAAATTTTGGTTTAGTTTCTGGCTTGATTGTGAATGCCTCTAAATCGCACATTTACTCTATAAATTTACCTAGAAGTCAAATTGCGTTACTACAGCAATCCTATTCATATAATTGGATTAAAAAATCATGGAAATATCTTGGTGTTTACATTCCCCTTAAATTAATGGATTTATTTAAATTCAATTAT
This sequence comes from Lepidodactylus listeri, assembly GCA_029233225.1. Taxonomy (NCBI): domain Eukaryota; kingdom Metazoa; phylum Chordata; class Lepidosauria; order Squamata; family Gekkonidae; genus Lepidodactylus; species Lepidodactylus listeri. Next base: position 104,700,864 of record JARCFY010000008.1, read on the forward strand.
AAGAAAATTTATTTTAAAATTCAGTCATTTTAAAATCAATGGCATAAATTAAAATTAACATTAGCTAATCGTTTACACTTATTGAAATCATTTATTTTGCAAAAAAAAATTTTGCTGTTGAGGGCCTTCCCTTTGGATATTTCATCAAATACTATATCCAAATGGCAAGCATCACTAAATAAATTTTGGGGGCTCACAAAACTTCTAGGATCTCTGCCACTATTTTATACAAACACCCTAGAGAAGGAGGCTAAGCATTCCCAGAATTATCATTAAAGATAACCAGCATGAGAGATAATTTTTCTCCAAAATGTTTATAAAACTCAGCAGGGAATTCAGCCATCCCTGGAGTCTTCCAGTTTTTAAAGCTTTTGATAACTTTAAGCACTTCTGATTTTGTAATTTGTTGTTCCATTATCTGCTTGTGTTCTTCCATAAGATGGGGCATATTACAATACTGCATATATTGCTGTATGTTCTTATACTGAAGGTTTTTCTGATTGACATCTTATAACAGAAGCGAAAAGCTTCTGTAATTTCTTTGGGATGGGTTACCAAAGTTCCCTTCTGATTTCTAATTGTTGTTGCTTGGTGATGCTGCTGTTTAATTTTTACATATCTAGCTAATAATTTTGATGCCTTATTATTAAATTTTTTAAGATTAACCATTTAAATTAGCAATAACTTCAACTATTAAAATCAACAAACCAGATAAGCTTAGCAAATGCATTGAAAAGGACTGAACAGGCAATGAATCTACCCCCCACCCGTAACCCCCAACATGAACTAAAAATACCCCACTGTTCCCCTTTCATACTACTAGAGAACCTGTTCAAAAGGTCCTACTCTGGAAGAGGGGATAAAAGGAGAGATAAAAGAATTCCACATCTCATGTTTCCTCCAGCCCAGCATTCTTTCAAGTCTTTAAATTTGATGTATACTATGTGAATGTATGTCCCGTATATTATTCTTTTGTCTTTAACTAAGCAGTAATTATAATACTATAATTCAAATATGCAGCTTCATTTATTGTTATCAGCTTCTGATTTCTGAAAAGAAGAATGTTGTGTTCTCTTCTGCTCATAGAGCTTCTTTCGTTTTTTCATTTTCGTTATACTCCAGCTACTTTGTTGTTCCTCATTTTCTTCTTCACTGCAGTCTGATGGATGCATCTGATCTTTCTTCTTCTGCTGTTGCTGTTTAGATTAATCACTACTGTTTTAAGCAATGTTTTGGCTTAAGATTCTGTACAGATAGCGACTGAATCCTGAAAGAGACTAATAATTTGAAGGGAAATCCTCAGCAATATTTCAACCCTGCCTTTTTCAAAGGAGCAGGTACAGGCCGGAACTTCTTTCTGCACTGCAAAGTTTCTGCAGAGAGATCTTGAAATGTCATAATGCTTTGCTTCTAAAAGATAATTGCAACTTTAGAACTACTTTAATAAAAATTCCTTGTCTTTAAAAATTTAGAAACTTTACTATTATATGTCTGGGAGTCCCAGTTAGGTACTTTCATGTGAGACTTAACTCTGTGTGTTTCTCAATCCATAATGCTTCTTCAGGCACTTCCAGTTTTAAAGTTTCTTTAAACCATTCAGTGATAAAAGTTGCTGTACCTTTTTCCACACCTTCTTTAAAGCCTCTAAAGTGTAAATTGCATTGTTTGGCATAGTGTTACTTATGTATAATCCAGTTTATATTTCAATTAATTGTTTGACTTTTCAAGTTTACTCACTTTACAAGCTGTAGAAATCTTGAAGTCAATTTGTTTGCTGTGTTGAGACTTGTAAATGAGTTATTGTCTCATTTAATTGTTTTACTGCCTTTTTAATAAGAGAAAGCAAGGCTGATATATCAGCATTCAGTTCAGCTGTAAGATCTCCAAGATGATTTACAAATAACTCTCTTAGCTCAATCTTTGCAATAAAGATGGAGGCCTCTTTGTTTAATTGTGAATGCCCGGTAGCCATCTTGGTTTTCCCTTCTTTCTCCTCTGAGCATAGATGAGTCACATTAGCTTCAACAGATTCAAAATAGTTCTTCAATATTTTTCCTCTAGTTGCTGGAGCTTTAGATATATCTCCTTATATTAAAGTTGCTGCTTATAATCTATTACCTGTTTAGGGCACAAAAAATTGCTGTGCTGGAGGGGAACTGTGCATTCAGCCAGCCATCTTTCTTGATGACATCACTTCCCCCTTTTTGCTTTATTTTTACTTGTTCGCATCTGCTGGGTGAGACACCAGGTCACCAGACTAGAAACTAGGGCTGCCAAGTTGAACTTATGATTTGGCGGGGGGGAGTCCTTTGCCGCCCGGGAGCCTCCCTAGTGTGCGCGCTTTGCGCACGCCCGGTGACGTCACCCAGAAGTGACGTCACCACATTGGGGGCGTTGCCAGGGCGACGCTCTGGCAACGTCTCCAACGTGGTGACGTCACTTCCGGGTGACATCACTACGCTGGGGAAGTCGTCCAGGCTGGACGACTTCGGGGGTGGGGTTCCCCCCACCGGCCGAATGCCAGCCGGCGGATCGGGAACCCCTATAGCGGGGGATCCCCTGCCCCCCGGGCTGACTTGGCAGCCCTACTAGAAACTCTGAGTGAATTGGCAAGGTATAGCAAGCCAGGGTAAGCCTAGGCTGCCTACTGTTGTTGCCTCCCAGTCCCCCCCCCCTTCCTATTCTTTTACTTTCATCGGGGGTGGACAGAGCCCCCTCAGGAACCCATAGAGGAGCCTACGTGAAGGGAGAGCTAGTTCCTCAGAACCAGGAATGACAAAAAGCATTAAGGCTCTCTGGATATACCAGCCATTGTCTCTCAGCTCCCATGTGAGAGTTTCATGCCTGCACAGACTTGGAGTTCTTACACAGGAACCAAGCCATCATTCTTGGTTCTGAGAGCATGACCCTACACTACTTGAGTAATCCAGCCTTTTACAAGGGGTTTTCTTTCTTCACAACTGTTCCTTCAGTCACAGTGACCAACACCCTGAATGGTTTAGGTTCAGGGCCATATTGGAGAATTCAGTGTATAAAGGGCAGTGATATTTAAGAAGGCCAGAGAATATTTCAGAGCCAAGAATATTTCTAAGGCTCTTGATCGGCTAAATTTTGCTGTCTAACAGTGCTACCCCAAGCAGTGGTTATCTAAAACCACTGAAGTCAGTGGGCTTAGAAGGGTGTAACTCTGCTTATGACGGCATTGTTTGTGGATAGTTTGCTTTACGTGTTTGGAGGAGAAGCTCTGGAGTTTAATTCTGCACGTGATATGTTGTTGTATAATACAGCTGATGAGTGTGATGATAGTTTTTGGCCAGCCACTGATGTGTTGCAGATTTTAATTAAAAAGATCAGAGGAGTGTCATTTTCTCATGCAAATTTGTTGCTTCTCGGGGAACCTGGAGATCAAAGCTGACAGAAAAGAGAGTTTCTAGCTCTTTGAGGTAAATTTTCAGAGAATGCGCACTTCTCTGAGTAATGTCATTAAAAGCTTTTGGTTAGTGTTCACCATACATCTCTTCAAACAAGTTCCTCAGGAAATTATCACCTTCCATTCACAATAAACACCTGTTGTGAGGAGGCTTCATGTTTATTCTCAGAGTAAGTTGATGTTCAGTGGAAACATCCACTACAAAAAGTATAAAATATATTTCGAATGTATAAGCCACCATTTCTGTTCCAGAAACAGACTTTCAGGAGCTTTTGAAAAAGAAGAAGAAGAAGAAGAGATTGGATTTATATCCCGCCCTTCACTCACTCGGAGTCTCAGAGCGGCTTACAAGCTCCTTTCCCTTCCCCTCCCCACAACAGACACCCTGTGAGCAATGCTCCCTCTAAGCTGTGGAGTCCCATGAGCAAAAATTCTACTTTGTGAGCTACTGGAATTGAAGTTGTGAGTGAGCAATTTGGCTACTGCATAAATCATTTTGCTCTGGAGCCATCCTTCCTGAGCTAAGACAAAAATGTGTGAGCCGGAGGCTCAAAAACGGTGAGCTAGCTCACATTAACTCAGCTTAGAGGGAACACTGCCTGTGAGGTAGTTGGGGATAAGAGAACTCTTTCCCAAGCTGTCTTCGAGAGAACAGCTGGCACAGAGCTATGGCTTGCCCAAGGTCATCCAGCAGGTGTAAATGGAGGAGCGGGGAATCAAACCCGGTCCTCCCAGATTAGAGTCCGCGCACTTAACCACTACACCAAACTGGCTCTTGAAAGGATCCAAGCAGCCTCCAGATGCAAGCACCTTATTTATGCCATTTAGGAGTTTAGTTGCTGTTGCTCAAAGACTCCTTTATTTGCAAAGAGTGTTATTTTTCCAACAGTCCCTGCCAGCTTGGAAAAGAGAATCCCCCTTGAATGAAATATTAGGGGATGTGCTACTCCAGGGCCAATGTTCAGTATTTATAATGTTGACTGATGTGACCAAACAGTGGCTCACAAGTAAGGTTGCCAACTCTGGGCCGGGAAATTCCTGGAGAAGCTAGCAAGGTATGGTGCCATAGAGTCCACTCCCTGAAGCTGCCACTTACTTCAAGGGAATGGATCTCTGTAGCCTGGGGATCAGTTATAACTACAGGAGAACAGCAGGCTTCACCTGGAAGTTGACAACCCTATGTAGCTCCTCTGGCTAATGGGCACCAATGGGCCTGCTGCCCTCACCTGTTTCTACTTACTCAGCTTTCTTGCCCAACCCACTAGCTTTTTCTGGGAAGGGGGAACTCAGAAGTAAGTCCTCTTAATTTCAACAGGGCATACAAGCAAATGGAGACAGGATTCTATCCTTGCAGTCAGACTCTGTACATGTTTGCTTAGGTGTGGTTGCCAAATTTAGATTGTGAAGTTCTTGGAGACTTGGGGGTGGGGTTTGGGGAGAAGAGGGACCTCTGAGGGTATAGTGCCATAGACTCCACACACACCCCCAGCAGCCATTTTCTTAAAGGGAAGTAATATTTGTAGTCTGGAGATCACTTGTAATTCCAGGAAAATTCTGGCATTATACCCTGCTGAGGTCCCTCCCCAAACCCTACCCTTCCCAGGCTCCACTCCCAAATCTTCAAGAATTTCCCAACCCAGAGTTGGCAGTCCTAGGACCAACACAGCAGCCAACCAGCTGCCCAGTTCTGCCTTGCTCCAATTTGTGTATGGGGGGGTATTTATTTATCTATTTTTGAGATTTATACCCCGCCCTCCCCACCTTACAGCAGGCTCAGGGCGGCTACCAACAAATTGTTACACATTAAAACCATAAAAACATAAAAACTTACAATGCACAACAAATCAAACAGTAAGGTGGCATATTTCGTCAGCTAAATCTGAACAGCGTCACAGATGGTAACCAGTTCTAGTCAGTGCAGACTGGTCTAGGTTGGCAGGTTCCAATAGTGGGGCCAGGCTATAAGATCGAGGCAGCCCCTATTTGAAAGCCTGGTGGAAGATCTCTGTCTTGCAGGCCCTGCGGAACTGTAAGAGGTCCCGCAGGGCCCTGACATTCTCTGGGAGCTCATTCCACCAGTGCGAGGCCACCACCAAAAAAGCTCTGGCCCTCGTAACCGCCAACCGGGCCTCTCTCGGCCCTGGGACAACCAGGCGATTTTGGGACCCTGACCGCAGCGCTCACTGGGGTACATAAGGGGAGAGGCGGTCCCTCAGGTAGATAGGTCCCTGGCCATATAGGGCTTTATAGGTAAGTACCAGCACTCTGAACCTTATCCGGTATGCTATAGGCAGCCAGTGCAGTGTTTGTAAGGTGGGCTGAATGTGCTCCCACATAGGCAGACCCATCACTAGTCTCGCCGCAGCATTCTGCACCAGCTGCAGCTTCCGGATTTGGGACAAGGGCAGCCCCATGTAGAGAGCATTACTGTAATCCAATCCTGAGGTGACCAGAGCATGGATCACTGTAGCCAGGTTGTTGCATTCAAGGAAGCAAACCAACTGCTTGATCAGCCGCAGATGGTAGAAGGCCGACCTTGCAGTGGCTGCTACCTGGGCATTATTATTATATTAATGGGCATCATTAGCAAGAGGTCCATTATTAGCAAGAGGGCATTATTATTATATTAATGGGCATCATTAGCAAGAGGTCCAGGAGCACTCCCAAACTCCTAACCTCCAGCGCTGGCACCAGTGGCAACTAATCAAAGGTCGGGAGAGGGATCCCCATCCTTGGTCCACTTTGACTCAGGCACAGGACCTCCGTCTTCATCGGATTCAATTTCAATCGACTCTGCCTAAGCCAACCAGCCACAGCCTTCAGTGCCAGGTCCAGATCATCCGGACAAGAGATACTGCTGGGTATCGTCAGCATATTGATGACAACCCAGCCCATGCCTCCGGGCAATCTGGGCGAGGGGGCGCATGTAGATGTTAAACAACATTGGGGAAAGTACTGCTCCCTTTGGCACTCTGCAGACCAGCAGGTGTCTTTGAGAGAGCTGTTCCCCAACCACCACCCTCTGTCCCCGGCCTTGGAGAAACGAGGAAAGCCACTGTAAGGCCAACCCCTGGATCCCAATGTCGGCGAGGTGGCGGGCCGGTAACTGGTGGTCGACCGTGTTGAACACCGCCAACAGGTCTAACAACATCAGTACCACCATACCGCCCCGATCCAGATGCCTCTGGAGGTCGTCTGTGAGGGCAACCAGCACTGTCTCCATCCCGTTTCCTGGGCGAAACCTGGACTGGAAGGGGTCCAACATGGGGGCATCATCCAAAAAGCCCTGTAATTGGTCCGCCACTGCCTTCTCGATCAATTTACCCAAATAAGGTAAATTAGAAACCGGCCGATAGTTGGCCAATTTCGGCCGGATCCAATGATGGCTTTTTCAAAAGGGGGCATACAACAGCCTCCTTTAGGGCACTAAGGAACACCCCTTTTGCAAGGGATGTGTTGATAAATTCCCTTAGTGCCCCTCGTACTCCCTCATGGTTTGCTTTAACTAGCCATGATGGCCACGGGTCGAGACTACAGGTGGTTGGGCAGATCGATAGGAGCAATTTGTCGGCCTCCTCTAGGCAGAGTGGATCGAAATAATCCAAAATGTGACCAGAAGATGTGCTTGGAGCCTCAAGTTCCACCACTGTATCAACTGTGGCAGGGAGATCCCGGCGGAGCGACAAGACTTTATCTGCAAAATAGCTCCCAAAAGCCTCACAGCCAGTGTCCAGTTCCCTATCATTTGGTCTGCATTTTGGCAGCATTGTCAGAGACCAAATTATCCTAAGTAATTGGGCTGGGCGGGAACTCACAGACGCTATCTCGGCTGCATAAAAAGCTTTTTTCGCAGCCTTCACGGCCATCTCATAGGATTTCATAAATGTCCTATAGAATGTTCTTGCTGCTTCATTAGGGGCTCGATGCCACCGTCTCTCTAGTTGTCTGAGCTCCCACTTCATCACCCTCAGCTCCCATGTGTACCATGGGGCAAACCGTGAGCGGGGGCGCAGAGGACGCCGGGGAGCAATCTCATCGATGGCCACCAAAAGATGATGTTTCCAGTCCTCAACTTGCTCATCCAACGAGCCGCCAGGGGGCCTCGAATCCTGCAGAGCTGCCTGGAATCACATGGGATCCATTAGGCTTTGCGGGTGAGCTAAAATATGCTCGCCACCCAAACAGGGTTGGAGCGACATATTCACCCGGGCCTTCAGAGCCTGGTGGTCCGACCATGGTACAACCACAGTCATAATCTGGTCCACCATAACCCCCGCCGCAAAAATCAAGTTGAGCGTGTGACCAGCTTTGTGTGTGTGGGGGGGGGGGGCTGTAACAACTTGGGAGAGTCCTAGTGCCACCAAGGACGACACCAGATCCATTGCCTGCATGGAGGTCGCGTCCTCGGCATGGACATTGAAGTCACCCAAGACTAAATGCCGAGGGTACTCAAGCGCCCAGCCTGATACGGCCTCCAGCAGGGATGGCAGGCTGCTCGCTGGTGTGTTGGGTGGTTGGTACACCAGCCAGACAGCCAAATTCTCCCCGGCATCCCACACAAAACACTATGCCCGTAAGATTCAGTGGTGGGAGCACCCTGAAGGTGTAACTCTCCCAGATGAACAACGCCACTCCTCCCCCCTGCCCCTGAGTCCGGGATTGGTGGAGGACCATGAAACCTGGAGGAGCCATTTGGGAGAGAGACACAGTCTCCCCCTCTCTTACCCAGGTCTCGGTCATGCATGCCAGGTCCACCTCCTGCTCTAACACAAAGTCGTGCAGGGTTCTGGTCTTGTTGTTAATGGACCTGGCATTGCACAACACCATTGTCGGAGTGGGGGTCTCCTTCCTCGCCCCACAACCTATCACCTTCGGGATGGGACACAGATTGCAAGGGGACCGAGCTCATCCACGTCTCCATTCCCTTCCCTTCCACTTCCATCTGGTCCCACCACCATACCTCCCCATCCCCACGAGCACTGGGATCCCATGGCAGGACATCTGTCCATTGGTGACCTTTGCACATAGGTGTTGGCTGCCACTGGACCTCCAACCAGCTTTGATAGAATTAGACACCCTGGTTTTATCTTGCTTGTCATCTTGCCAAGTCTCTCAGAATGCAATTGGCTGATACATTCTGCTATTCCTGCAGGCTCAAGGGAGATCATGGAAATCCTGGCTGCCACTGGACATCTGGCTCTTAGGTCATGGAGCAGCAGGCCCCATTTGTCCAGCTATCCAAGATTTTACAGAGCATGCCATGGGAATGTAACTGGGAGTTTAGAACCTGGATTTCTAGTTTGCAAGCATCATGTCTGTAACAAAACCTCATCAGTTACAGCAGTATGTCATCTTCCATGAATGGCATCACAGTCATGTTTATTCTCAGTACTACAAAAAACACTTTAATTTACCATGAAATACAGATGGCGCCTTCCATGGCATTCATTGGAATTTACATGCTTAACTGCAGCTGAGCACCGTTGATTCTAATAGTATTTTGGCATACCTAATTTCATGTTATGCAGTTGTATGGGACAGATGTTGACTAAGGACAGAGGAAGCTAGTTCCTACTGGGCCTAAGAGCATAGATGCCACTTACTGCGGAACGTTTGGATTGAATTGAGACCTAGGTTTCCTGGATGTACTCACCTGGTTTGAATAAAGACCCAGGTTTCCTGTCTCATTACCAATGTTGATTTTTCCATGCCTACTACCTCTCTGCATATCACACCTAATCCAATCACACCTTCTGTTGTCATTTGCTTGCTAGTGTCACTTGGCATCTGAAATCACTCCACCTTCCAATATATAGGGGCAGATGGACTCACATTCTAGCTGTATCTGAATAAGTGAGCAGTGACTCACGAAAGCTCATACCCTAACACAAATTTTGTTTTTAAGGTGCTACTGGACTCTTACTCTTTCCTTCAAACCTCCATGTGTATGCAAGTCAAAAATCCACCCTCCTCACATACACCCAATTCAGTAATGCAGCACTGTATGAAACCAGGCCCCTTTTTTATAGCGGGGCTGTGGGAGCCAACATCCTAAGAGCCATAGGTGGAGAGAACCACAGCGACATTAACAAAACAGAGCTACATTGCAGAGCCTGAAATTATTTGGGTTGTTCAAAACTGTTCAACATAAGCCATGGCAGTGCAGACCAGACTTTTGTGTTAGTCTAATCACAAGTACTTCCTTGTGGGGGCCGCCTACTTGAGGGACTGCCTTTCCCCATATAGGCCCCAGAGGCTACTGAGGTCCGGCACCCAAAATCGCCTGGCTTGCCCCGGTCCAAAAGAGGCCCGGTTGACTTGCACTAGGGCCAGGGCTTTCTCGGTGGCGGCTCCTTACTGGTGGAATGAGCTCCCAGATAACATCAGGGCCCTGCGGGATTTGTTGCAGTTCCGCAGGGCCTGTAAGACGGAGCTCTTCCGCCAGGCTTTCAAATAGGAGCCGCCATCGGGGAGAAAGCTGAGTATACCATCTCCCTGGCCCTACTGATCGCGCCCTGCTGCCTTAAAATACCCACCGGAGCGCTAGGAAGTCGCCATCTTGGGGAATAACTGTAGAGTTGTTTTAAATGTTTTAAATGTTTTATATTTTATGTTTTATATTGTTATATGTTGTTAGCCGCCTTGAGCCGGTTGCCAACTGGCAAGGCGGGATATAAATGAAATAAATGAAATAAATAAATAAATAAATAAATAAATAAAAACTAAGCACAATATGTTTTAAATATTGACTTGATGGATTTCTCTCGTGACCTAAAATACTGCTTGTAGTTTTTCAAGTGAAAATTCTGAGCTTTTCATCTCCAATCTAATTTAAGCCCTGCTGGAGGCAAATTAGACAATTCTCTTTCCTCTGTCTCCAGGTGTTAATAGCATGAGACAAGGCAGTGACATTAGCAATCACAAGCCCCTTTCCCAATATCCTGTGGGTGTCCAGGGAAGTTCATGCTGGTTGACCTGCCACAAACTTCACTTTGTGAACTATGAGCCGGCCAAAATTTATCACAAACTTTAGTTCATGAGCTGGTTCATGCTCACCCCCAATTTCAAGGTCCAAGAAAATGAGCAGCAGCTACTTTATATCTTATGGAGAGATTTGGAATGAATGAAACTGGATTAAATATTTTGTCCAAAGTTTCAACACTAAGGAAAGTAAAGATGATTTCAAAGGTTGTGTGTCAGAGAGAAATTTCCAGGACCACTGAAAACCACTATGGGCCCCAGACAAAGATTTCCCTTGGGCCTCCTTCAGATTTAGGGTTGCCAGCTCTTGTGGGGAGAAGCCTGGGGAAGAGAGGATTGGGGGAGGGGAGGGTCCTCAGCAAAATATAATGCTGTACAGCCCACCTTCCAAAAGTAACCATTTTCTCCAGGGGAACTGATCTCTGCAGTCTGGAGATCAGTTGTAATTTTGGGAGATCTCCATGCCCTACCTGAAGGCTGGCAATCCTACCTAGATCCAACCCAAACACCATATGAAACAAACAATGTGACTTGATCTATTTATTGGCCCCCCAAGAAGAGAAGGGTTCTGGGATTTCCCCCCCCGGTCCACCGCCCCCATGTCCCAGTTGTGTTTTGGTTGTGTTCATAATGTACTGGCCATTTGTGTCCCAATACTATAATATGCTTATTGTTAATTAGCATAATGTTTATGACCGTACCACTCTCTGAGGGGCTGTGCCAAACTTTAGAGTCACTGCCTACAGAATGTAGAATTTTTGTTCTGTGGCTTGGATAAATGCAAATGAGATCCTTTCCCAATCAATTTGTCACAATAGACTATTGTCTATTACTATCATCAATTGTTTAATAAAATATGCTAAAAAGGGGGGCTACGTGTTAAATTGTGAGTGAATCCAGCAAGTTTTGTAAGCATATCCCTTTTTATGTCAATATTGCAACACCATTCATAATTTTTAATTGTATTTATTTATGACTAGGAATAAGGCCCATTGTGGAAATAAATACAACGGGCTCTAGAAAGGCTCTGGGGGAGTGCCAAGGCCTTGGGCACTCAACGTCAATTTGCTGTGGCAACCTCAGCAGGGTGTAAGGACACAGAGTCCACCATTTTCTCCATGGGAACTGATCAATGCCATCTGGAGAGCAATTGTAATTCTGAGTGATCGCCAGCCCTCACCTGGAGATTGGCAACAATGGTTCCCCAAGAGGGACTAGCTGGTTTGGAGGGCAGAGTCCAGGGCATTCTACCTGTCTGAGGCCCCACCCCTCCTCAAACCTCACCCTCTTCAGGCTCCATCCCTCAAATCTCCAGGAATTCCCCACTTGGAGTTGGCAACCCTATCTCCTTCCCAGCTAAGCATCAGCCTACCTTTATTTCCCCCTCACTGTTTAGCTTTCCATCTCCCCCCCTACCTGCAGCCTCTACCGTGCTCTGAAGCCCTGTCTGCCACGTCACATTGGCTGTCATGGGGGGCATCCCAGCAGGGTATAAGGACACAGAGTCCACCATTTTCTCCATGGGTACTGATCAATGCCATCTGGAGAGCAATTGTAATTCTGAGTGATAGCCAGCCCTCACCTGGAGATTGGCAACAATGGTTTCCTCGGCCAGGAGGGTGGGATAGAAATTCAAATAAATAAATTTTCCAGGAGGAAAAGTGGTCTTTCTCTGCAGTGGGGACTGAAGCAGCTTACATCATTCTCCTCTCCCCCTTTTGACTTGCACAACAATCCTGTGAGGTAGGTTAGGCTGAAAGTCTGTGACTGGTTCAAAATCACTCACTCAGCTTCTACAGCAAGAACCTGGTTCTAGCAGATCCTGCTCTGAAGCACTGATTGCCACGCCTAGGGTACCCAACCTCCAGGTAGACCCTGAAGATCACCAGGTATCACAACTGAACTCCAGACAACAGGTCTCTCCTGTCCAATGAAAATAACTGCTTTGGATGGTGGACTTGATGGCATTCTGTTCAGCTGAGGCCTCTCCCCTCCCCAAACCCTGGCTTCCAGAGACTCTACCAGAAAATCTCCAGGAATCTCCCTACCTGGAGCTGGCAACCCTAGTCAGAACTGGTCCCAATGAGTTCTTTACAAAGGCCTGCAAAGGGTTTCCTTCCTTTGTCTGAACCAAGCTTGGTTGTCTACTGTTGCAAAACGGGCTCCAGTTTGCAACTCAGCTGTTCACCTCCCTCCCTCGTCCTGTGGGCATATCTTACTCCTTAAGTTCCCTGCCATCAGTCGCTGAACTGTCACTGCCTTTTTAGAAAGCCCCTGTGGCCAAATCTCCCTATTTGGAGATGGAATCCCCAATCTTTGGGGGAGCCCTGGAAAGTTGGCAACCAAAGGGTCTGGCCTTTCCTGGCTACCCCCTCCCTTTGGTATTATGCAGAGTAGGGGAGACTATGCACAACACAGATTATTAGCCCATATAGAAGAATTTATTTTACTATTTACACAGTCTTGGAGCGCATACACACACACACTAAATGAATAAGGCACAACTGTAGGAGTAAGCACTAGGGCTGCCAAGTCCAACTTGGGAAATATCTGGGGACTTTGGGGGTGTAGCCAGGAGACTTTGGGGGTGTAGCCAGGAGAAAGGAAGTGACATCATTTTGTGATGTCACATCCTGTGATGTTGCTTCCACATGCTAACACATGAACTCATGAAGTTTCCTAATACTGAATCAGGCCATTGGTCCATCAAGGTCAGTATTGACTACTCAGACTGGTAGTGGCTCTCCAGGGTCTCAGGCTGAGATCTTTAATGTCACCTATTACCTGATCCTTTTTTAGCTGAAGAGGCTGATACCTCCTGCATGTCAAGCAGATGCTCTATCACTGAGCAACGGCCCTACTGAATCCTTCCTCATCTCGGCAGAATATGAAGCACTAAGTGCTACACAAGTGCTAAATATGATTTTCATATCATAAGAACAGGAGAGAAGCCACAGTGGATCAGCCCATCCAGTACAGCCCATCCAGTACAACACTCTGTGTCACAGAGTGGCCAAAAATACTAGGTGCTCTCAGGAGGTCCAGCAGCGGGGCCAGAACTCCAGAAGCCCTCCCACTGTTGCCCCCCAAGCACCAAGAATTCAGAGCCTCACTGCCCCAGACAAAGGGTTCCATTTAGACCTTGTGGCTATAATAGCCACTGATAGACCTCTGCTGGATGGGGACAGAGAGAGAGACAGACAGACAGAAAAAAGAAAGAAAGAGGGAGAGAGAGAAGGGAAAAAAACTGGCAGAGGCACTTACTTCCATTTAGACCTTGTGGCTATAATAGCCACTGATAGACCTCTGCTGGATGGGGACAGAGAGAGAGACAGACAGACAGACAGACAGACAGAAAAAAGAAAGAGGGAGAGAGAATGAAAAGAGCTTGAAGAGAAACTCACCTTGCCAGCCACATGCAAAAGCAGCTCCTTCAGTCCCTCCTTAATCTCTGGGCGGACCTCTCTTGCTGTGGAAGCTCTCTTGCTGACTTCTTAAAGGGGAAATGTCTGGTGAGGCTTTTTACTGCAGGGCAGGCTCTCTGCAGACATTTCCCTTTTAAGGCAGCCATTTTGTCCCCCCGGTGGGCAACTTTGGAAAAGCGGGAGGTAAGCACTAAAAATCAGTGTTTCCCCTGCCCTACCGGGGGACTTGGCAGCCCTAGTAAGCACACACTATGAACCAACAGGGCATAAATCAACAGGGGTTAAACACAATCCTCCCTGGATGGGCTGGAGTCTGTATTGATGGTGCCCCACCCCTTGGAACAGTCCCTCTTTTCCCGCACTTTTTGGCCCTGGGGCCGCTGGGAACTGTAGTCCAACAGATGAGGAAGCCTCATTCAACCCAGTTAGTGATACCCTGCAGGCCCCTCTCTGAAACTACAGCTTATTTGAACCTTATGGGGGAAGATTTTTAACAAACCACAGACAGTAGCCATCTTATAGACATGGTAACTGCCATTTCTTTACACCTACCACCTGGAGTTTGGCAACCCTAGGGGGAAAGTCAGCCGCACAGCAGGGGGTTGAAGGGAATGGTTTGCTGGTTGCTGGCCTACCTCATTAGCCAGCCAGCCATGGTGGAGCTTAGAAGGAGAGAGCCGTTTTCTGACAGTTTATTCTGACCAGAAAGTCAGTGGGCGGGGGTGAGGTGGTGATGCTGACAGTCCATTGTCTTTTCACTGACAGAAGCAGGCCACTGAGGGGACAGTTAGACCCACCTGGCAGTGGGCGGAGGAGAAGAGCGGACCCAGCTCCCAGTCGGTCCTTCCCCTTCGCTGGCTCCCTCCAGACTGAGGCCGGGACGCTGGCCGGTGGCTCTGTGGGCAGGACTGAGGCAAAGCAGGGAGAGAATGCAGCCAGTGGCTAGCGTCCCCCTTTTGAGTGGCAGTCTGTCCAGCCTACTGATTTTGGCGCCCCATGGAATCTTGCCCCTTGGAATCTCAAAACGGCTTTATATAATAGGGAAGATAACTTTCTCAGCGGCAAAGTCTACAGCAGGGGTTTCAAACACGCAGCCTGGAGGCTGGATCAGGCCCCCAGAGGGCTTCTCTCAGGCACCCTGGAACTGGCCATCTCCTGCTTCCAGTTCTGTTGCTCAGCCATTTCATGTTTCCCCCTGGGTCCTAGACTCAGAACTCTGAGCATGAGATTTCTGTAGTGAATGTCAATAAATCAAAAGTAGGTTTGCAGCTTACAGATACACACCTGAACAGCATACTCAGGATTGCAACAGCACAGAAATTTTGATGCAATAGTTCAGAGCAAGAGTTGTCAGTTATCCGATACTGTTAAATAAACAAAATATTCCAAGAATGCTAATGTTTCAGGCATGTTTTTATTTTAAGTAAAAAAAAACAAAACTTTGTGTTTGACGGATTTCCTACAAGCGCTGCCCCAGCGTTGTTCCCCCTGGGGAAATCGCACAAAGCCCTGGGTCAAAATGTGCCCCATGGCAAATAGTGGGAAATTCAAGCAGGCAATTGGGGCAAACAGAGGAATGACGCTGGGGCGGTGCTTGTGGGAAATTGGTCTTTCTGTCCTCTATAAAGTTTATATCACCACTACCTGCCATTACATTTTATGACACGCATGGCCTGGCCCAGCAAGGTGTCATTTATGTCAGGTCCGGCCCTCATAACAAATGAGTTCGACACCCCTGGTCTACAGGGCCCTGGATTTCGTGGTTCTCTTGAAAAGGTGCATTAGCGCTACGATCGCACTGAAGGTACTTGGGATTTCCTCCTCTACAGAACTGACGCACCAATATAATTTATAACAGTACAGGATCTGCCTTGAGAGCCAGTTTGGTGTAGTTGTTAGGAGCGTGGACTCTAATCTGGGAGAACTGGGTTTGATACCCCACTCCTTCACACGCAGCTGCTGGTGTGACCTCGGGTCAGTCACAAGTTATTTCAAAGCTGTTTTCTCAACAGCGGCCCTCAAAAGAGCTCTCTCAGCCCCACCTACCAGGGTGTCTGATGTGGGGAGGGGAAGGGAAAGGAGATTGTAAACCGCTTTGAGACTTCTTTGGGTAGTGAAGGGTGGGGTATAAATCCAGTCTCTTCTTGTTGTGCTGGTTGCTTTGGGATTGTTTTGATGACTGTCTGCTGAATCCCCTCCCCCCCCCCCTTCTTTTCAGAGGTAACTGGAGAAAATGTATGCTGGAGATTGATCAGCTGCTCACCACAACTGTCAGATATGGATTTTTGGTTGCAACTGACAATACTTCAGTTGAAGGGGGGGGGGGGCGCTTGGTGCTCTCTGTGTTCCCCATCCCTCCAGAATGCCAGACTGCAATAAGAAATGTAAGATGTATGTGTATGTGACAGAACCAGGGCTATTTTGGGGCAGGAACGCACAGGAACGGAGTTCCAACTGGCTCCTGAGTTGGCCACACCCAGCAGGAACTCATTAGCATAATAGGCCACACCCAACAGCAGAAGCTCATTAGGATTGGCTACATTAGGGGTATGTGGCCTAACATGCAAATTAATTCCTGCTACCAAAAAAGCCCTGGGTTTTGACGACAAACAAGGTAAACAGAATAAGAAGCAAACGGTGGGTGTGGCTGAATGACCACTCTTCTGGTAACATGGGGGTGTGGTGTAATATGCTAATAAGCTATGCTGTCAGTGGTATTGCCTAATATGCTAATGAGTTTCTGCTGTTGGGTGTGGCCTATTATGCTAACAAGTTCCTGCTGGGCTTTTTCTACAAAAAAAGCCCTGGACAGAACATCTTGAAGATGAGAAACTCAGAATTACTGAAGCCGAAAATATTTCTCATTTGCTGTGAAAAGAGAAATGTGTTACCTAACCAGCTTAGGAATTTGGCAGAAGTCTCTATGACGGCATGAGATTAATATATATGATAATTTGTTATAATTCTTCATGGTATGGTTCCTCCTTTGTTTGATGGCACTGAAAAAATTCTGAACACCTTTTCAGATTTGGGGGGGGGAAGCTATGTTTCAGTAATAAGCCCTTGAGGAAATAAAATGATACATGCACATCAGAAACACATGGAATATTCTTGATTTCCCTTGATTCCTTCTCATTTTATTCAAACTTTAATCACATTCATCCCAGTTCATTGGCTGGGCAAATATGACTTTCCACTGGAATCAACAAAGATGCATTTGGCCCTCTTGAGGTATGACTTAGAAAGTGTTGGAGTTAGCAACTCCAACTGTTTACATATGCTAATAATTAATTAGCATGCAGCGAATCAGCCTTATTACACGTAGTTTATTTGTGTATTTATTGTTTGTTTTATCCCACCCTTTCCTGCACACAGGGCCCACAGTGGCTCACAACATATTAAAAATACAAATAAAATAATAAAAACATTCGACAGTACAATAATTTAAAAATTGTAACATACCAAGACAGCTCATAGATGTATAAAATGCCCAGTATTAAAAGGGGCAGTGGGAGAACACCTCCACAATTACTGAATAAACTAAATCGGCCGGGGTGGGGGGGAGCTGGGGAGGCCAGAATGGTGAAACACCCATCACCTCAAAGAAAGGCCTGATAGAACATCTCTGTTTTACAGGCCGTGTCGAACTGAAGCAAATCCCACTTGGGAGGCCGAAAAGGCTCTGGCTCTGGTCAAGGGTAAATGGATGTCTTTAGGGCCGGGGATCACCAGCAACTGTTGTTCTGATGAGCATAACGCTCTTTGAGGGACATAGTGGGAAAGGCAGTCCTGTAGTTATGTAGGTCCTGGACTGCTCAGGGCATTGATAGTTAATATTAAAACCTTGAACTGGATTCGGTACTCCACTGGAAGCCAATGCAGCTGGCGGAACACTGGTTGGATATGTGCTCTAAGAGGTGCCTCTGTAAGGACATGCGCCCCTACATTTTGAACCAGTTGGAGTTTCTGAATCAACCTCAAGGGCAGCCCAGTGTAGAGTGAGTTACAGTAATCCAGCCTGGAGGTGACCATTGCATGGATCACTGTGGCTAGGTCATGAGGAGGGAGATAAGGAACAAGTTGTCTGACCAGCCAGCAGTGGTAGAAACCTGTTCTTGCAATGGCTTTGACCTAGGCCTCGATCACTGGGATCCATTGGTGGAATGGAGTTTAGGGGCCTCTTTTCCTGCTTTTGTTCTAAGACCAGAATGAAGAATCCATCTTGAACTAACCAGTAGCCAGATAAGATGTAGGTTAGAGTATTTTTCTTTTTTTTCCCTATCCAAAAGTTTCCCTTCTCTGTTTTATCGTAATGTCTTTTATAAAAGCTAAACACACAAACCTGCGCCTTTTTTGTTCATCGTCTTAAGAATCCCAACAGAAAGAGCGGCCAGTGTTTTAGTAGAAATGCCAATCTCAAGAATATGTTTCACAGTAAATATTCTCAGTCCTCTGAAGCATGAAATTGTATTTCAGACTTAAAGAAAAATACTATTATCTGCAGTACATAAATAATCATACAGTTTCGACCCTTTGGTCAAAAAAGGTAGTGGTTTTAGAAGCTTGTTTACAGGAACTGGCCTAATATAAAGGTTAAGAGAACAGTCTGGGATGTGGAAAATCGATGGTTCACTAGGGTTGCCAGGTCCCCCTCTGTAGTGGGAGACCTCCTGCCAGCAGTCTTATGAACCCTGCCACCAATCGGTAGGCCAGCAGGGGGGGAAATAAGGCAAATATCACCACCGCATCAATAGTATGCTGTCATTTGGGGGATGAACCTGGATGAGAAATCACAATAATCTAGGATTCAGGTTTTTACCATAGAGTTTCTACTGAATCCTACAGCAGCATGATGTCACTTCTGGATTCAACCAGGAATGCTGTCAATGTGACAGTGCCCCCCACATGTCTTGTTGGACAGCAAGGCACTTCTAGTGCTCTTATGGATTTTGAAATTCATAAGCTTGAACTTGGGTTGCTAATATTGGAAGGGCCATGTGCATTCTCCATTACAGGGGAAAGCTCCAGTCCATGCCAGGAGGCTGACACCCTAGATAGTTCACCAAAGACAGAGACAAAAGACTCCTTCTGCCATGAGGTTTCTTTCTGTCACACCATGCTGGTCAACCCCTGCTCCCTCCAACATACCTGAATGAATTATGGTAACGTAGTTACCTAGCAACTGATGGTCGGGCCATCACCCAGTTGGCCAGAGCCATTAACTAACAGTAGATGTGGCTCCGGTGAGTCATCGGACCTAACCCAGGTGTATAGTTCCTGTTTAGTTTCAGTTTCTGCAATATTGTCCACTCCCTGGCCCTCCTTCTTTTGTTCACCTTTAACCTATGGTAAGGTCAGAAAGGGACGGACCGCCTAGTAGGTGTGTTAGTGGGATGTGGTTAGCGCTGCCCACCCTCTAGACCACCTAATAAAAGACCCTGCACAGAGGCATTCGGTCTCTTGAGCCATCGTCCCCTATCTGCTTTACTACCCCTTATGTCCAGCTTGCTATACCCATACCCTTGCCTCGTTCTTTGAATCTCTGTATCCTGGAACAGAGAGAACCACGTGGTCTCACAGGTTCGAGCCTCGTGTCCCATATTTTTCTATATTTTCCTTCCCCATCCAATTCTTCCTTCGGTCGGACAACTCCTCTTTAGGAAGGTAATGTATTGCTTCCCCCTCATTGAAATCCTGCTCATGCAAACATGCTACTTTCTAGCTTTATTCCTTAGGCCTGTGTGATTGTGTGTGTGATTACGTTTTTGGTGTGCTTGAACAACATTACCCAGTAAACGGCATTTAATTTGCTATCTGCCTCACATGCCTCTTTCCTTGAGAACTCCCGGGAGGGGTGGGACCCTGGTATAGTTGGCAAGAACCCGTGTATTTTGCCAATTGCTAAACTTAAATTAAAGCAATTCGGCTAACAGTCTCTACCCTCCAATCTCTCTTGGGGTAGCTGGTAGCTGGCAACTCTATAATCACACCTCTTCTAAACCATAGATATACCATATTAGTAGTCTTTAGTCTTTTCAGACTTGGGAAATCACCTTTTAGCCTCAGAGACTAGCATAGGACCTAATGACTTGCTGTGTGCCTATCCATTTACAGGAAGAGAGAGAGTTATGATCTCATTGGTGGAGGTGGGGCTCCAAATGATAAGTGTGCTTGGAGCGCAAAGAGGACCACCTGGTGGCCTTCAGTGGTCAGGCCACATTAGCCAGGCAGACAAAAGAGAGAAGGGGCAACAGACAAGTTTTTCGGGAGGGATGCCCTCTAAAAGTGTTTGTGCCGTGTCAACCTCCTGCTGCTGTAAAACTGCAAGAGATGCAGGAGATCTGGCACATTGCTTCTCTTTTTATATGCACTAGTTGCAGGTCCTTCAGAGAACAGTAAAAAAACCCAACACCCAATAATGTACCCCTACAAGGGCTCATGACACACTTGGGGGGTCACCGTTCATGGGCTGAAGACCCCTCCACTGGGTAGAAATCCACTCGACCTCTGTTCTGCATTTACAATATGGGTATAACATTTCTACCATAAAATGTTGTTAAGTATTAGCATGGTAATATATGTGAAAAATGTTGAATGCTGAAAGAGCTACACAAACACGAAGCTTTATGTTTTATTTGCAGCAGTGTCCCCCAACATGCAGAAAGCTCAGGCTCCCTTTTCTGATTTAAAGTGACCATAGTCTGAACTTGCCTTGAAACCATTTCCCATTTAGAGAGCACAAAAGTCCCAATGAGGCCCTCAGCCACATCTCCTCTTCCAAACCACCTTCCTCTGGTTCATGTAATTCTGCAGTCTCTCTGACTGGGTTATGTAGACCCATACAGGGGTCCTTTCGAGCAGGAGCTCGGGGGAGCTCAGCTCTGGGAGTTGGTGCCAGCCCCCCCCCCCCCCAGCGGGGGAATACCTGCTTGTGTCATGGTTGCAGCAAAATGACCCCGTCCCCTGGAAAGGTCCTTGTTCCTCCGTCCTGCCTCCTGAAGACTTCAGCCACCACTGAAGCTATCCTCCCAGAATAGTGGTATTTCTGAGGCTTGGATTAGTAGCTGTCCCCTCTCTGCCAGCTTTCTTTCTTCCTTCCTTCCTTCCTTCTCCTTCCTTCCTTCCTTCCTTCCTTGCCTTCTGACATACTTCCGGTGATGTCTGGTGGTTTAGCATATGCAAATAAGTTATGCTAATACATTATGCTAATGAGCTTCTGCACCCCTGGACCCATAGGATGCAGAAATGCTGCAGAATTACTGACACTGTTGAAAGAAGAGCAAAGTAGAGCAGTCATGGGTGGATAGGATCACAAGAGACTTATAATTTTTTTTTTACATTAATTTATTTCTTGCTGCTTAGTTGCATTCTTTGCAATTCAGCCATTTCATGCTTGTCACCACAACATACCCCGCGGGAACAGGGAAGCAGTTATTGGAGATCAGTAACCCAAGTAAAGAAGCAGGAAACCTCACTATGGTTTGAGTAGGAGATCAGCTTGTTATCTATAACATCTACCAAAATGAAGAAGTTTAAATTTACACAATAGTTGCTTGCAGTGGACTTGCTTGCAGTAGATCTTGAGAATAGTCGCTTGCAGTAGACTACAGAGAACAAGGAGTTCAATATAGAGAGAGTCAAAACAGCATATGAGATAGTTGTGCCACTAGTATATCTAGTCACTGGTTAGGCAATTGCTGTGGCTCTAGGAAGCATATCTTCACCTTGACTAAACAGCCAGGGGCTGAGGAAGAATAAACTGAAACAGAATCCAGATGGTAAGACGTCTATATTGAAAAGGGTAGTTCTTGTTGGAATAAGAGATGTGTACAAAGAAGAAAAAGAAGAAGATTCTACAGGGGAAACAAGCTCTAGCTCAAGTGTCCCCAACATGTCACCTGCCAACACCTTTTTGGGTGCCCACCAAGTGTTTTTAGAAGGTGGCAGGGAAATGAGGGGCCTTTGCCCAGCAAGGCGGTTACCCCTACCGGTTTTGAATTAAGAAGCTGAATAGATGACTTTAGTTACTGGGAGAAATTAGTCAAATGATAGGCCTCAGCGAGAGGTGGGGTAATAGCGGAGATCTTGTTACCAATGTTTACGGGGATTTTTCCCTTTATGAGAGCTCTTAATAATCAGACAGTTGCTTAGCCAAAAGTTCTAATAAAATGCACACGTACTGAAATAAAACACATGTTAAATCATACCCACAAGTAGTGGAAGTACAGAGATGAGTAGAAATAATAGGAGAGTGTTGGGGAAATATACTTTACCTGCCCAGGAGATCAGAAATCCATGGAGCAGAGACTGGAAAGATGGGAAATGGCCCAAACAAATTGGGGGGGGGGGGGTGACCTGGCAGTAGGTGTGTGGGGCAGACACACCGAGCTCGGGGCTGTGCTGGGCTAGTTATACCCAAAAACATGTCCAGGGGGCTTGCTAATGTGCAGAGTCCCTCAGAACAAAGAACTGATGGGATTAATCAGGGATGAAACAATGCAGTTTGGAAGCTCTGTATAGAGTTCCCAGGAATGGACAAAAGAGGCTGGAGATTCCCTTCTAGATGCAAAGTAGAATTTGGATTAGGTTCCTGATTAGTTCTCCGGTGTTTGAAAGACTAATGGATTGCTAATTTTAACGAATCAAGACAGAAACAATACTACTTGATGAACCACCTGGTCTTGGGGTATAGAAAAGGAATAGAAGTCAGGACTTTTCATTATCAAGGAGACGTGAGGCAGAAAGATGAGATCAGATTGATAGGATTGGCAATAGAGATTGAAAGAAGTTACTCTGGGACAAGGCAAGGCCATTGTCTGGAGTATGCAGATGTCGGGGGGAGGGAACTGCAGCTGTCAGAGCAAGATCTCATGTCCTTTCCAGTGTCCTTTCTTTCTTTCTTTCTTTCTTCTCTCTCTCTCTCTTTTCTTTCTTGCCTTCTAACATACTTCTGGTGATATGAGGTGGTGTAGCATATGCAAATATGTTATGCTAATGAGCTCCTGCACCTCTTTTTCTATGAAATGACCCCTGGTAATAATAGATTTGCGATGGCAAGACCAGGACAGGTTATAACTAAAATAAAGACCTAGATATTTAAAATGCTTAACCTGCTCTATTTCTTTTCCGTCAAATGTCCATTTTTGGATTTTACAGGACTTGGCAAATACTAAAATCTTGGATTTCTCATAATTCAGGAGTAGTTTATTCTCAAGAAAATAACTAAGACATCTGTTCAACAGACGTCTGAGCCCTACCCTTGTGCAAGAGAGTAGTACTGTATCATCTGCATACAACAATATAGGTACATGAAGGGTGCCCAATTTAGGAGAATGATCATCTTCTTCCACTAAAATGGGGGCCAAATTATTGAGAAATAGATTAAATAGGAAAGGAGCAAGTATGCATCCCTGTTTAACTCCTTTGTTCAAGGGATTTTTTTGGAGTTAGTTCCCCTACGGTTGAACATTTGATTTGACAAGTGGTGGAAGTGTGTAGCATTATGATTCATTTGAGAAGTCTCTTGTCAATATCTAGTTGGTGCAATTTAGCCCATAGTGACTGTCTATTGATTGAATCGAATGCTTCTTTAAGATCCAAAAAAAGCTGTGTAGAGTTTAGAGTTTTTAGATGCAGTGTATTTATTAGCTAGATGCGTTTAGGTAACACAATGGTCTATTGTAGATTTACCCTTGCAGAACCCAAGTTGTTCAGGGCCTAAAACACTTTGCTGAGACATCCAGAAGGTTAGTTTGGTTAACAGATGCTTGGCGTACAATTTGCCTATGATAGAAAGGAGGCTATGATGGAAAGGAGGCTAATGGCCTGTAGTTAGAGGGGATTGTGTAGTCCCCATGGACCACATCAGGCCAGGCCCTCCTGTCCCCTGCTGTCCTCCAGAGCTTGCCCAACCTCAGGTCAGTTGCATCGATAACACTATCTAACCATCTCATCCATTGTCATCCCCTTCTTCTTTTTCCTTCAATCATTCCCAGCATCAGGGTCTTCTCCAATGAGTGTTCCCTTTTTTCCTAAAGGTACTTTTCCTGTCTTTCTGCCAAGTGCTACTATTAGGCTTTTTTTCTAGAACAGTCTCTAACTGTTTCGCAGCTAGTAAAGCAGCTAGGTTTATCTCTTCCCTTTCCTATCCACTTTGTTAGTTCCACAAATAAAACAATTAATCAGTTCAGTGTCATGACTGCTGCATAGGCACTCTGCCAAGAATTCTTCCCCTTATTGATAGGGTGCCACTATCCCTGAAGTTTTCAGATAAAAGCCTGGGAGTCCTATTAGATCCAGGACTCCTGTTAGAAACATAGGTAAATACATTGTACGTACTCTGCCAAAATTTCCATCTTTTGTAAAACTCTGAAGTGAAAATCTGAAGCTTCCACATTGCAGAGTTTTCGTACAGCAAGACGGCAGATCATAAAATGTACCTGCTATACGACGACAAAGAAAATTTTGGACTGCAGAACGTTTGCCTTAGTATAACTCCATTTTAGATTCCTCATTGCAATGGCAATTTTGGTCTATTACAGTCATAAACCTGTCACGCAAAGTACATAACAAGTTGTTTTGCTTAACTGCTGCCTTGTTTGTCCTGTTTTATGGCTTTATCATATCTTCATAAAAATGATTCAGTGCAATAATCATATCACTGCAGTATCCCCCTCCCTCTGCAACATACATCCTTTAACTGGTGCAGACGTGTGGGGTGTGTGGGTGGGCGTGTGGGTGGATTTGTTTGTTTTTCATTTTCCCAATTCAGTTTAAGTGTGAGATGTTGCCAGTGCTGAGTTAGGGAATTGCTGGATATTTGGGGGTGGAGGCTGAGGAAGCCAGGATTTGCAGAGGGGCGGGACCTCAGAGGGG
The DNA here is from genome assembly GCA_029233225.1 of Lepidodactylus listeri. Classification (NCBI taxonomy): domain Eukaryota; kingdom Metazoa; phylum Chordata; class Lepidosauria; order Squamata; family Gekkonidae; genus Lepidodactylus; species Lepidodactylus listeri. The sequence continues at coordinate 104,725,575 of JARCFY010000008.1, forward strand.
CATAATGCCATATAGTCCACCTTCCAAAGCAGCTGCTTTCTCCAGGGGAACAGATCTCTAGGAGTGAGCAAAAGAATCTCCTTTTTGGTATTTTTGCATTTGTGTGTGTGTGTGCATGCATCCGTGTGCCCATGCCTGGAAGTCATGGCAACCTCTGGTGACTCCTACTGGAGCATGGGGGACATTCAGAGAAGTCATTTGATAGCCTGCATCTGCCTCCCGGCCCTGGTATTTTTGGGAAGTCTCCCATCCAAATACTTGCCAGGGTTGGCCCTGCTTAGCTTCCGAGATCTGATAAGATCAGGCTTGCCTGGGCTATCCCAGTCAGGACGGTAGAGAGAAAAAAAAGAAAGAAAAAAAAAATCATTTTTTCCCACTTCGGCTATATGAGATCTGAAAAATATCAGTATTCCCAATATTCATGAATTCCAAATACCAGTATGGTATTCAAATTTGGGTTTTCTTTTTTTAGAAATCTGATTTTTTCAGGTCCATTATTCCTCATGGAGAGTGGCTGGGAAGCTGTTTTTAAAGGGTTTCCAGGTGGCTGGGGGAGTTGTTTTAGAGGTAACAGGCACCAAAATTACACTGGAGTTGCAGGTGCCTGTCATTTAAATAACCCCCAAGTTTCAAATCAATTGGACTATGGGCCCTTGAATCAATTTTATGGGCCCCTGAATAGGGTGACCCCAGCCATTCTCCATTATTTGGGGGGGGGGGGGGGACAGCAACAATAAAAAAACCCTGCAAGCTGCTTCCAGGGTAAAAATCCATGCCTGCAAGTAGCAGTCACTGAAATGAAACAGCAAGTGCAAAAGAACCAATGCAGAGCTCAGTAATCCCAGCAGAACCGCAAGCCAATGTACCAAGCCAAACAGAACCAAAATTAAACCAGAGAATCTCTGTAGTACAAACTGAAGGGGGATTTTGCAAACTTAGCACAAGAAAAGAGGAAGGGAACACAAAAGGAACCTTGGCAAAGGGAAAAAAACTTCTGGAAACTGGCAACTCATTGGAAATTGACAAAAGCAATGGGGAAGCCCATAGAAAACCCAGAGTCACACAAACAGGGGGGTGGGGAGCAAAAACAGTCCCTGGGAGCCTGCAAACACTGGCTCCAGATCTTCCTAGTAATTCCCGAATATCTCTGGGAGTTTAGGGGACCATTTTTCAGTTTTCTGAAAAAAACCCAGATATATTTGAGATGCCTAATGTACCACAAAATACTGGTGTTTTAGGGTGACGGTGTGCACTTGGTGTCACAAGCTGGATGCCAATAGGACAGGAGTCAAGCAGAAGTCAAGGACGGTCCGAGGTTAAGCCGAATCAGAAACGAGTTGCCAAGTCCAAAACACTAAGCCAAAAGCAGAGTCAGTCCAAACCAGGGTCAAAGAGGAAAACCCACGAGTAAACCTGTCCAGGGAGTCAACAGAGCCGAAGTCAAACAAAGTCAGAATCACAAGCCAGAGGGTCCAGAATCAAGTTAGCTATCACAAGCCAAACGGGTGCAGAGCTTAACCAAGAAGACTTGTTGCTAGCACAAGTTGGTAGTCTCTGTGCTGTGCCTAAATACCGAGCCACTTCCTGTGCTTGTTAGCAGCTGGCAGAGAGGTCCCGATTCCTTCTAGAACTCAGGGCTTAGTGATCTGCGACCACACATGCTGAAGAGTACTGGACTCAGGAGACCAGGAACGGTGAAATCATGAAGCCGTTATTGAGTGATTCAGCATGCCCAGTAGATGGTCAGAACAAGCATGCTTCCAGGGCTCCAGGGCCCTCATTATATGCTGGCCGGAGCCACACCTCCGGCCGCACCCAAAAGACCTGATAGGGGCTTAACATATGCGCATGTTTGTCATAGGTTCCCTGGAGGAGCCTTTGGCTGCATTGGCTCCCCAGGGAGAACCTAGAACATTGATGGAGGCTTTCAAACCGGATGTCTATTGTTCCTCCAGATTCAAGCTCCCCTCTCTGCCTGACCATGTGCTCTGGCCATGCGGCGGGCGCCATTACCTGGGAGCACATGGCAGGCTGGTGGCTACACAGAGCATACTACATTACACGAATATTGCCTTGTCAGCATTTTTCGAGTATCTATTCAGCCGAATCAGATTCTCCAATATGATTAAGCTACCAAATAGAGAATCCTGAATAAAGCCGCTACTATTTGGGTTTACTCAGCTCTTCTGAGCATCAGCTGGGGGGAGTTTAAACTTTAAAGGGATGCACTTGGGGTGGGGCTTCAATCACATGCCAACCAGAAGCCATTACTGGCTGCTCCCAGACCCCTCACTCTTAAATTAACTCTAACTGACTATTTCTGAACAAACCTGATCTAAAATATGCCACCTAAAACTTATAAGGGTAAAAAGAATCAAAAGAATGCCAGGGGAGCTCCTTTGTTAAAGGAATTTTTTGCATCAGCTGAACTCGCCAGTACTTCTTTAGCTTCTTCAGGCGATGGCAATACAAACTCTGCTGACTCTCTCCTCACGCCAAAGTTTTTATTAGAAGCTTTGGGGAGACAACATCTAGAGCTAAGGCAAGATATGATGGATATCAAGCCCAGCGCATGGGGGAATTGGACTCTCAATATAAGCAAACCGCTCAAAAAGCAGAAGAAGCATTAAAGAAAGTTGCCTCCCTGGAAAAAAACGCTTGGAACCACCTCTCAAGACTGTTGGTCTAGAGAAAAAAATTATGATGTTGGAGTCTCACGTAAGAGATAAAAACTTGAAATTTCAGTTTTTCATCAAAGGCTGAAACAACAACTGACCTTTCCATTTTCATGGCATTCTGGCTGGCTGCTCCTTTAAAATTAGAGGAAGGAGTGACACCGCTGATACTGTGAGCTTACTGTAAAACAACAGATTTTTCTCAGGCTGCCCCTTTCAACAGAGACATAGTGGTGGAGCTGGAAGACTATCGGACTAAATCTTGATGGAAGTGTGTCAGCAGAACGGCTTGGATTTTCAAGGAAGCAAAATACTTGTATTTCTGGACCTTCCCCCGGAAATGCTTAAGATTCAAAGAGACTGTTATGTATTGACCATGCAGTCGCCATGTGCTCCAGCAATGGCGACCGCCATGTGGCCAGAGCACATGGCCAAGAAACTACCTGAGCTTCAGCCAGGTAGAACAAAGGCCAGGTGGATTCTAACTGGCCACCAATCATGTACCTAGGTTTCTCCCAGGGAACCTATGAGATGTAAATAGACTGATAATAGCCTATCAGGCCAGTTGGGCGAGGTCAGGGGATTATCCCTGACCAGCATAAAAGGAGGGCTTCGAGCCCTGGGTTGTATGCTTCATCCGGACCAGCAATGAAGATCTAGCTGTTTCACTGTTCCATGGACTCCCGACTCCAATACATATCAGAGACTTAAAACCTATTCTAAATTCCAGGCAAATACCATTGGTTGCAGTCAGGTAAAATGTTTGTGGAATATCAGCAAATTCAATATATTGCATTTGACTATGTTTCTGAATCAGCTTTATTATCTGCATTAGGTTTGCCTCAGTTAGAGCAAGCTGAAACTTGAGCTGTGAAAAGGAAGCCTCATTCACCGTTGACTCCAGTTAAAAGCAGCAAGCTTCATGTTTCTGAAGAAACAGAGGGTGGTGAAATAGAGCTTGATTTAATGTAATTTTGAAATGCTGTATCACAATAGCAAGCTACATATTTATTAGCTCCAGGGGTCATTTTGTAGAAAAAGAGGTGCAGGAGCTCATTAACATAACTCATTAGCATAACTTATTTGTATATGCTACACCACCTGACATCACCAGAAGTATGTCAGAAGGCAAGAAAAAAGCAGTGGGGGGGGGGGGGGAGAGAGAGAGCGCTGGCAGAGAGGGGACCACTGCTAATCCAAGCCTCAGAAATACCACTATTCTGGGAGGATAGCTTCAGTGGTGGCTGAAGCCTCCAGAAGGCTGGTCGGAGGAACAAGGACCTTTCCAGGGGGCGGGGTCATTTTGCTGCAGCCATGACACAAGCAGGCATTCCCCTGCAGGGGGGGGGGGGCTGGCACCAACTCCTGGAGCTGTGCTCCCCCGAGCTCCTGCTCGAAAGGACCCCTGATTAGCTCAATGTATATATAGTTTAGGGAGCTGGGAGGCCCAGGGAGCAGACAGGTATGTGCTCTCATATTGTAGGTCATCGGGTGGGGGAGAAGGCTCTCCCCTAGCCTACGCTGTGGGCTCCTATAGACCTAATTGGTTTTCTGAGCTCCAATGTATACTTTATCAGTTAATTAACTGTATTATCAGATTAAAACAAGAAGACAGAAGATGCTGGAGTTTAGGAAGCTAATAATTATAATGTATGTTTCAATGCCAGTTTGGTGTAGTGGTTAAGTGCGCAGACTCTAATCTGGGAGAACCGGGTTTGATTCCCCACTCCTCCACTTGTATCTGCTGGATGACCTTGAGCAAGCCATAGCCCTGTATCAGCTGTTCTCTCAAGGACAGTTGTCTCAGAGCTCTCTCAGCCCCACCTACCTCACAGGGTGTCTGTTGTGGGGAGGGGAAGGGAAAGGAGTTTGTAAACCGCTCTGAGATTCCCTTGGGGAGTGAAGGGCAGGGTATAAATCCAATCTCTTCTCTTCTTCTTCTTCTTCTGCATAATTAATCATCATTTTGAAAGAAGGAAAAAAAGAACACAGCTTATGTAAAGAGATATAAATATAATGTAAGGAGATATAAGTTGAACTGATATAATTTAGCTTAAACACTAGATGATGTTATATACAATCTATGTACCTTTTTGTTGGTTGTGAGCAATACAGTTCTTCAATAAAAAAAATTAAAAAGGGGGGGGGATGCACTTACCTTCCCTTTCTTTCTCTTTCCCTCCATTTTTGGCTCTTTCCCATTGTTTGCAGTGGTTCCTAGGGCAACAGGAAGGAAGAGGGATCCCTTCAGGCCAATGGCAAATCCCCCTTAAGGAGAGCTTAGAGCCAATCACTGCAATGCATTTGCAAATGGAATTGCATTGCAGGTTTGTAGCTTTGCAAGATTGTTGTTGCTGCTGGCTTCAAATGTGAAGCCCAGCTGTACTACCTACCTTGTTTTCTCACGAAACAGATGGAGGGGGTGGCAATTTGTCCAATAGGATTTCAGGTCAGGGGGAACACTGCTCTTTAGCCAATCACAGAAGTTTGTTCTTTTTTGAAATTCTCCTGTGCATGGGCAGGGAGCATAAAAGCAAGGGTCTGGCTGAGCTAGACTCCATTGTTGCGGAGAGATTTGGCTGGAGATTGTGTGGCTGGCTGGCTGGCTTCAGCTGCAGTTCTGAGCCTGACTTTCCTGCTGCCCAAGGGACTGTGGACCACCAGATCCTCCCTGACTGCCTCCCTGGACAAGACTGAAGACAGCTACTGATCTGACATCATAACAACAGTTATTTTTAAATATATATATATATAAATTGTACTGTCAGTTCTTATTTGGGCTTGGTGGGCAGAGGTCATTTCGTAGAAAAAGAGGTGCAGGAGCTCATTTGCATAACTCATTTGCATATGCCACACCCCCTAACATACTGGAAGTGTGTCAGAAGGCAACACCCACCCCTCAGGCTCCACTCCACAGGTGAAACTGACCTGCTCTTCCTCCATTCCCTTCCCCATCCAATACTTGGTGCAATAAAAATAAGCGTAAAGAACACACCCTCATTCTCTTCCTGCTCCCTTGAAACCACCAGGTTTCCAGTAGACTTGAGATACCCAGGACATGTGCACCACCCATCCCTTTCCCTTCCCCTCCCCACAACAAGACACCCTGTGAGGTAGGTGGGGCTGAGAGAGGTCTTTTGGGAACTGCTCATGAGAGAACAGCTCTGAGAGAACTTGTGACTGGCCCAAGGTCACACCAGCAGCTGCATGTGGAGGAGTGGGGAATCAAACCCGGTTCTCCCAGATTAGAGTCCAACTCCTGACCACTACACCAAACTGATGGGGTGGAAGCTGCTGAAGGGTTGGTGAAATTTCTCCAGTACTTATGTGCCCTGTGCCCAGATAAAAAATGGTATACTTAGAAAATTTATATGCCACCTTGAGCAAGTCTCTGGAAAAGCAGCACACAGTCATAAAAGGAACAATGATAAAATTATCAATATTAAAACAAAACATTAAAAACCATAAGGACCCTAGCAGGGCTTTCCCCGGGGCACTGCGCCTCTGCACTGCTCAGGGAAGCTGAGGAGGGGGCGGGGCTTGGTCATGTGCCCGTCCCCTGGGCTCCTCACTCCCGGAGCTGCACTCCTGTGCGCTCCCGCTCCAACGGATCCGTGGTGGTGGGTAGTGTTCCCTCTAAGCTGAGTTAGTGTGAGCTAGCTCACAGTTTTTTAGCCTCCAGCTCACACATTTTTGTCTTGGCTCAGGAAGGATAACTGCAGAGCAAACTAATTTATGCAGCAGCCAAATTGCTCACTCAGAACTTTAACGCCAGCAGCTCACAAAGTAGAATTTTTGCTCACAAGACTCCACAGCTCAGAGGGAGCATTGGGGGGTGGGGGGTGGGGGGTGAGGCCTGCCTGGCCTAGGCCTTTTCCTGGTTCTTTCTGGTTGTAGACTTCCGGGGGGGGGGGGGGGGGGTTATAGTTAACAACAGTTTCTGAAAAGTTTTTTTAAAGTCTTCTTATTTAATGTGTAGTGACATATGTGAAAGAACATTTATATCCTGAACTATTATACAGTTCCCAAGATGGTAGAATTTTGATAGTTCAAATACAAAGTGAAGGTAAAATAACCTTGATCACAAACATATACGCACCTAATCAACATCAGGGAAATTTTTAATATACTCTTGAAAGAACTTATTTCAAAACAAAATTTTGATGAAATTTGTCTGATTGGGGACTACAGTGCTGTATTTGATAGACTCCTAGATAGAATAACAATAACTGGAAAACAGAAACAAGGCAATGAACTTCCCAACTCATTTGTACAATTGGCAGAAGAACATAACCTGGTTGATTCCTGTAAAGTCAGAAACCCAAGCAAGAATGATTTTACCTTCTACTCAGCAAGACATAAGTCATGGTCAAGAATAGATATGTGTTTGATATCAACAACAATTATAAATGACTTATTAGAAGTGGAGATATTACCAGCAACTTTTGCAGATCACAATCCCATTACGCTTACATTACAAGACACACCAAAGAAAAATAGATGGACTTTAAATACACATTCCTATTGAAAAATGAAAAAATTGTAACAGAGACTAAAAAAAAAAAAGAATTAAAAAAACAAACAAAATATCCAGCCAGATATTTGCATTGTATGGGATGCATTTAAGGCTTACGCCAGAGGTTGGATAATTAGAGAAGCTGCATATATTAAAAAACAAAAGACAGAAAAATTTATATAAATTAAGGAACAAATTAAGAAACAGAAAGAAAAGAAACAAGATCCCTCAACTGAATATACAAGAGTGAAGTTAAAGCTATTACAACATCAAATGAACTGTCTGCTAACACAGGAAATAGCCAAAAAAAATACTTATGCAAAACAAAACTAATTTGAAAATGCTAACAAACCAGCTAGATGGTTAGCATATAAATTATGGAAAGAAAAAGAAAAAAGAAATATAGAAATCTTGAGATATGATGGAGAAGAAAAAAAATGTCCAAAGACTTGAAAAAGATTATTGAAGCATTCTATAAGAAGTTATATCAAAAAAGAGAATCCACACAAGAGGAAATTAAAGATTTTATTTAAAAAAATACAACTCAAAAAATGTACTGTGAACCAAAGGAAAATCTTAAATGAACTAATAACTTTTTCTTAACTAACAGAATCATTTTTTTAAAAAAAGGAAAGACTCCAGGTCCTGATGGTCTCCCAGCAGAATTTTATCAAGTTTTTGAAGACCAGCTGATAATACCTCTAAAATACGTAATCCAAAACATAATAACTGAAGGCAAAATACCAGAAACTTGGAATGAAGCCTTAATAACCCTGAGAAAGAAATCACAAATTATAGGCCAATTTAATTATTAAATGTGGATTACAAAATTTATGCTTCTACTCTGGCTGCAAGACTGAAAAGAGTATTGATACAAATAATTCATCAAGACCAAGCAAGATTTGGGTTTTTTTGTTTTTTTGTTTTTACCAAAAAGACAACTCAGAAATAATGTAAGGACTATAATAAATGTAATTGAATATTTTGGAGCTCAGCCAGAGAAACAGATGGCCTTGATTTTCCTAGATGCTAAAAAAGCATTTGATAATGTCAACTGGAACTTCATGTTGGAACAATTCTTAACTTCACCGTGTGGCAAGGAATTCTTTACAATGGTTAGAATAATCTACATCAAACAACTACTGATAGTTCTTGTTAATGGAGATTTATCACAAAATACTGAAATACAAAAAGGAACTAGACAAGGATGCCCACTCTCACCACTATTATTTATATTTGTGCTTGAAATATTGAATGGTATGATCAAAGAAGATACACATATCAAAGGACAAAGTAAGAGGAGAAGAATATAAACTGCAAGCATTTGCAGATGACTTGGTATTTATTCTAGAAAACCCACTGGACTCTATTATGCAACTTTTAAAAACTTTGCAGGAATATGGTCAGGTTGCTGGGTTGAAAATTAACTTCAATAAAACAAAAATGTTAACGGAAAGTATGACCAAAGATCAAACCCAACAGCTACAAGAAATATCAGGGTTGGAAGTTTTAAAAAAGGTGAAATATTTAGAAATAAATATAACAAATAGATGTAGCTCCTTGGTGAAAGAAATCTACATGGAACTTATACTGTTCTGCATGGCTTCTACTGCCCTTGCTTTTGCCAATTTTTTTTTTAAATATTTCCTGGGATTGTCTGGTGTGACATTGGTTTGTTCCATTGTGTTTTTGCACTGCTGCCACACTGGGACTGGGTTGTGTTGCTGGGACCTACTGCACTGGTTCTGCACCCCCTCTCCCTTGCTTGGATTGTGATTCTGTGCTTGACATCAGTCCTGTTGAGCTGGCATTTGCCACAATGGCACTGGCTTCTGCTGCTGGGCACTAGTAGGTTGACACTGGGTTCTGCTGCTGGGCACCAGTAGTTTGGCATTGGGTTCTGCCACTGAGCACTAGTACGTTACACTGGTTCTGCTGTCCTTGCAGAAATGCACCCCTTTACTTCAGAGATGCTCAGATTCTCAGATCTGACCTTAGTCCCGTTGGGTTTTACTTTTGGCACTGCCACAGTGGCACTGGTTCTGCTGCTGGCCTTGAAAAATGCCCCCCTTCCCTTTCAACTGCAGAGATTATCTGGGACATTCTGCTGGGATTTATTGCCTAGCTATTTTCCCCCACTGGAAACAATGGAGGACAGGGGCACACACTTTGGATGCTCATAGAATCGGTCCCCTGGTACAATCTTTTTAAAACTTGGGGGTTCTTTTGGGGAGAGCCTCCAACTGGCTGTCCTTTGGTGCATGGTTGTGCATCGGCTGGCTGTTCTTTGGTACATGGTTGTGCATTGGCCGGCAGTCCTTTGGTGAACTGTTGTGTTCAGGGGTCATTTTGTAAAAAAAGAGGTGCAGGAGCTCATTAGCATAACTCATTTGCATAACTAATTTGCATATGCCACACCCCCTAACATACCAAGAGTGTGTCAGAAGGCAACACCCACCCCTCAAGCTCCACTCCACAGGTGAGTGAAACTGACCTGCTCTTCCTCCATTCCCTTCCCCATCCAATACTTTGTGCAATAAAAACAAGCGTAAAGAACACACCCTCATTCTCTTCCTGCTCCCTTGAAACCACCAGGTTTCAAGTAGACTTGAGATACCCAGGACATGTGCACCACCCATCCCTTTCCCTTCCCCTCCCCACAACAAGACACCCTGTGAGGTAGATGGGGCTGAGAGAGGTCTTTTGAGAACTGCTCATGAGAGAACAGCTCTGAGAGAACTTGTGACTGGCCCAAGGTCACACCAGCAGCTGCATGTAGAGGAGCAGGGAATCAAAGCCAGTTCTCTCAGATTAGAGTCCAACTCCTGACCACTACACCAAACTGATGGGGTGGAAGCTGCTGAAGGGTTGGTGAAATTTCTCCAGTACTTATGTGCCATGTGCCCAGAGAAAAAATTGGATACTTAGAACATTTATATGCCACCTTGAGCAAGTCTCTGGAAAAGCAGCACACAGTCATAAAAGGAACAATGATAAAATTATCAATATTAAAACAAAACATTAAAACCAATAAAGACCCTAGCAGGGCTTTCCCCGGGGCGCTGCGGCTCTGCACTGCTCGGGGAAGCCGAGGAGGGGGCGGGGCTTGGTCATGTGCCCGCCCCCTGGGCTCCTCACTCCCGGAGCTGCGCTCCTGTGTGCTCCTGCTCCAACGGACCCCTGGTTGTGTCAGTTCAATCATTAGTTTTAACAAAAGAACCTTACCAAATGAAAAACTTGAGATATTAGTTCCCACAACATAAAGTGTTGAGACTCTTGTTCTGATTTGTTAACTGGGCATACGTCAAGGAAATTTAAACATATGGGAACTGATATGTGTGAGGTCCTTCTATTGTTACCATAGCAACACATCACTTTGTCTATTCAAATATTATTTGATGAATAATCAATTTTTCTAATGACTATTGAATATTCATTGCATAAAGGAGAACATCCTGAAAATTTTCATTGTGACACATGCACAGCAGCTCCCCAGTTATTTTTCAAACTGGAATATGCATTAGATTAACATCTATTATTTTGACACATGCTAAAAAAGTCACACTTTCTGGTTTCCTGGCACATTTTTGCTAAGAGAAACCTTTATCCTTTTTTCCTATGTGCGCATTTTAACAGCCTATTTGACTTCATCAAGCCCCAAGATTCCCAACTGTATGTAGATTAGAATGCCCGAATTCATTTGGTAAATTGTTTTGCTTTAAGTGTACATATAGTGTTAAATATTTAGGACTGCGCTGGATAATTCAGAGAGCTTTAAAATTACTTTAATATTCAGGTTAATCATAAGTCACAGAGTAATGGCATATTTACTGTCACCTTCTTGTAACTGACTATATACCATTACACTTGGAAACTAACTGACATCATGTATAAAATTTAAGCTAAATTTTAAGATTTAACAGGGCATAGATTTCTTCATTGTTGGGTAGACATTTCCATCTAGTGGTAATTCCTAACATGGCAGCTAAGTAAACTATAATTCAGTGTTCCCTGGAAGGCCAGATATTGAAGCTCAAATACTTTGGCCACCAAATGAGAAGGGAGCACTCACTGGAGAAGACCCCAATGCTGGGAAGGATTGAAGGGAAAAGAAGAAGGGGATGGCAAAGGATGAGGTGGTTAGACAGTGTTATCGATGCAGCAGGCATGGGGTTGAGCGGGCTCCAGAGGGCAGCAGAGGATAGGAGGGCCTGATGTGATGTGGTCCATGAGGTCACAGAGTTGGACTCAACTGTGCGACTGAACAACAACAAAAGCAGCCACACATTATTGGATATTGCAGTATTGTAGCTCCATGGCAGTTATTCACAATCCACTTGCAAATGATTACTATAGTGGCACTATAGTTCAGTAGCCACTGGTGTGTTGAACCAGCCCAAGTACAAAAATGTTTCTGCTGCAGTGAATTTGTGAGTTTTTAAGGTACCCCAAGATGATTTTGGTGGCAGCTGACTAATGTGGCTACCAAGTTTCATGGCTCTTAGGACAGTGAGGTTCCAAAATAATTGCCATATCGGACTGCTGACTGTACCTAACCATCAGTGAAAACTCAGCTCAGATTGAGAGAACATATTTATAAAATGAGTACTTGGCTTGGGATCTTGACTGATACATTTCTAAGTAAACCTATGTGATCTATTAGATAGCGGGATATTTTGTGGATGAGTGGTGTGCTAGTAAAATGCTAATGATCCATACTGATATGTACCTCATATGTACGCTTGTGTGAATGATGGGACCATGAAGCACAAGGATCCATAATTTTTATGGGCGAGTCCAATGGGATAGATGAGGACTGGTAAAGTGTGGATTTGGTATGACTACATATTAAAAAAATGACAATTCATCATAATACATGTAGAGTCAATAGTTCTTTTTTTCCAAATTTGGGTCATACCTGGGCATCACAAGAACTCATTTCTGTCCGTTTTGGGGGGTTTAGAGGATGTTACAAACGCCTTCAGGCTTTTTACCCATTTTCATATTTTATTCTGCAAACCTGAGGGTTTCTTTGGGTATGCAGAAAAATCTTCCCTAGCTACACATGGCCCAATTGTGCAGATTTTTTTGATCCGCACTTGAGGACCAATGTTTTGGATTATCCCAAGAATTTGAAACTGGTTCAAATGTAGGCCGAAATTGTGCAATGATTGTGCATTGATTGGTCCTTTGAAATCTAAATCAAATTAAACACATTTTGGGTCTAATTTATGGAAATGTGCACTCAACAGAAAAAGGCTCTTCCTTTATATGCTGAACATATTTACAATTTGAAGTGATGCATTTCAGCTGGAAAAGCATTATTAATGTCAGCTGTTAAAACACTCCAGGGCAGTGTACCTTCTAAGCTGCACAAGGGGGTGCAGGAACACAAAAATTTAGCTAGCTGCTCAGGGATTTCAGCTTCCAGCTGTGAGAGTCCAAGAGATTTCAAACTGCAACCAGAAAATCTTAACCAGAAAGTTCGTTTATTGTCAGTGGATCAATCAGTCATCTACACGACTTGAGTCAGTAATGGAGGGGTGAGGGGAGAATAGGTACAGTTATAGTGTATTCAAACCTTGCAAAGCAAAATGGAACTTCCAATCATCATACAGAGAAAATTGCGCTCAAATATACTGGACATTTCTTCCCAGGCTAAAAGTGGGAGGAATTATAGTTAGCACCTGAAAAAAATAGAAGCGGCTGAGAAGCTGCAGAAAACAACACGCTCAAGGTTAGAGAGGCGCAAGGAGATAAGGAGCATAGAGTGAGAACAGAGCATAGACATTCCAACCGTGGGGGTCCTAGGCCTCTGGGGTAGAGAGGATGTGCCACCTCCTGGCCGGGAATGGCAGCCATAGCTGACACCAGCTCACAATAGAGGATGGGGGCACCTCCTTTTTGGGGCTCATAAAATTGGACTCCCCTCATCCAATCTTTTTGAAACAGTGGTTTTTTGGAGGAGAGGCACCAGCAGCTATGCCACAAATTTGGTGCCTCTGCCTCAATGAAACGGCCCCCCCAGAGCCCCAGATACCCCCAGATTGATTCTCCATTATAGCCTAAGGGTCCCATTGACTATAATGGTTCCCATAGGTTATAATAGAGCAGGAATAGAGCAGGAAAAATTCAGACTTGCAAGAGATATGGAGTTGTGCCTAACTGGAATATTTTGATTGGGACCTCACTTATATATGTTTATTCATTATATGTTAATAAAGACTTATCTGATTTACCTGACAAAGGAATAGATCTGAAATGCTGATTATATTATCCAGAACTGTATTGTTTCTGCTTCAAACAGACCTCATTTACCACAAGCCAAAGTATATAAATGTTTGGACTAGGATGTGTGATATTTATACAAAAAAAATCTCTGTGTGCTTGTTCTATTCATGAAGGAAGTCTGCTGCTTGAGAGATATGCTGTGACTTATTGTGGGTTTGAGTTTGTTACCACCCACTTTTGGATAATTGTTTCCAGGGGTCATTTCGTAGAAAAAGAGGTGCAGGAGCTCATTAATATAACTCATTAGCATAACTTATTTGCATATGCTCCACCACCTGACATCACTGGAAGTATGTCAGAAGGCAAGAAAGAAAGGAGAGAGAGAGAGAGAAAGAAAGAAGAGAGAGAGAGGAAGGAAGGAAGGAAGGAAGGAAGGAAGAAAGAGCTGGCAGAGAGGAGACAGCTACTAATCCAAGCCTCAGAAATACCTCTGTTCTGGGAGGATAGCTTCAGTGGTGGCTGAAGCCTTCAGAAAGCTGGTCAGAATAACAAGGACCTTTCCAGGGGACGGGATCATTTTGCTGCAGCCATGACACAAGCAGGCATTCCCCCACCAGGAGCTGCACTCCCCCGAGCTCCTGCTCGAAATGACCTCTGATTGTTCCTTATGTTTGTGATTATACAATAATATATATTATTTGTTTGGCATTATTATTGACTTTGTTTTCCATTTAATTATTGCTGCATCTATTTAGCGTGCTTTGACTAAAGATTTGTTTGTGATTTGTTTATTTGATTAGGCAGAGTTCTGACAGTGATTGTTCCACCTCTTTTATACTTGACCTGTAAATCTGTCATATTTCACTTTTAAAAATCACCCCAAAGTAGACTGCAAGTGTTTCCCCTTTTTAAGTGATGGTATGTTTTCTAAGGTTCAGCGCAGGGTGATGGTCCAAGGCCAGGTCTACCAATAAAGTGGAAAGGAGCAGGTAGACTTGTTCTCTGGAGGTGTGGTCTACCCCCATAGAGGACATTTTCTGTAATGAAACTTGACTTGATTTTGTTTTCTCGTATAATGCTTAAATTATTCTTAAAATAGTTTAAATATAGTTTAAAAGAATTGATTCTGAGATTACGGAAATAATCTTCTAAGATTACGGAAATAATCTTCTAAAAAACTAATTTATGCAATAGTCAAATGTAGACTCACTCACAGCTTTAATGCTACTAGCTTTTTTCACTCACAAGGTAGAATTTTTGCTCACAACACTGTGGAGCTTAGATGGAACATTACCAGGGTGGAAGTTTTTTTTTTAATTCTCAGCAATTTATCTGAAGAAAGGGAATTATTTTCTATCTTAAAGAATAAGCAAGGTATTAAATACTTCATAAAACCCATGTGGTTCCTTATATTTTTCCTTATATTAGGAATAACCTTCAAAGGCTCATGCTGAGAAGAGAGACATTGCAAAGATGAAGATAGAAAAGATGGTATAAAATGAAGTTTTAATATATTTTTTTCCGTTTATGTTTTTGTTTGCTCTTTTACTTCATTAGTTCTCACATTGGAAGTGATCTATTGCAGTAGTCTTTGTATGATCCGGTCACTAGAGAACCTATTTGTAGATGAACAAGAGGCTGCTTCTATACATGGCAATTTCCATTTTCCTTCTGTTGGCACTGCGAATGTAGAAGCATTTACTGTGGTAACACAGTGTCCACACAATAGGTATGCACCTTCTCACACACAGTTTTAAGAACAAAACCTAAAGGGATTGGGGAGCACTTGAAAATGGGGAGCCCAAAGTCGGAGCTTAACGGTGTACATGTTTAGCTTTTGGTTTCCAAGTATCCTAAAACTTGGAAGGCCAGAACAGTGAGTACTCTAGAGCTCACTGGAAAGGTTCTAGCTTATTTTTACTGTTTCTTTAACTGTGCTAATTCCACTCAGATCTCTGCCCCATCCTGAAGGGCCGTATATAACGCCCAAGATCCATACTAATCCTTATTGGCTATACTGGGCCTTTTCTTTTTACAGTATTCTTGGAATGTGTTCCTGACATTCTGTAGCGGATCTGCGCCCTTAAAGGCATTGTCCATCCAGGGTGAAGCTCCTTTCTTCACCAACCACTTCTCTAGTTTCGGCACCTCAGCTTTCTTAGCTCGGTACATGTTAGCTTGCTTAAGTTACCTGTCGCCACTGCAAAATAGGGGGATTTTCCTTACTCCCTTGGACTACTTTTTTTTAACCAGAAACACTCTTTATTTGTAGAAGAAAATTTTTCCTTTCCTAGGATTATGGCACGCAGCCTATAAATTGTGCGGTTTTGAGGATGGAAGTGATCAGCTTCCTTGATCCTCTAACGGGATTACCTACTAACCTGTGCACTGGCACCCAGTTTATTTACTGTCAGGTTTTGAGAATGGGATTGGCCTGTTTCCTCGCTTCTCTAATGGGATTACCTACTAACCCATATAATGGGTTTTTAAGCCTCGCCTCGCTCTGACGGGATAATTTCTATAACCCGCGGGGTTTTGGACTTTTCCACGCTGACTGGAAAACCTCCTAACCAGTGGGATTTTGGGTCTCACCCTAACTGGATGATCGCCCAACCAGTGAAGTTTTGGGCTTCTCCGCCCTAACTGGATCACCTCGAATCAGCAATAGCAAGAAAAAGAAACAGGGGGTGTGGGACTGGTTCTCACCAGACTCCTTGAGTTCTGCTCAAAGCATGAGCTGTGACTCCACCCCCAAGTACTGTTGCTCTTTTCAAGCGGATTGTGTGAGCAGAAGATGGCATGGGGAGTGTGGTGTCAGGATGAGAACCTAACGCCCTACACTGCACACTTCAGATCCCGCCCTCAGATAGCCGTGGGAGATGGCCGGAGAATGGCCATTGGACTTCATGGAGAGAGGCCCCAATGGAGAGAGGGGGAGAAGGCCACCCACAATAGATTGCTCTCTAGAGCCACACACACAGACAGCAACCTTTCATACATGCCTATATTGGTGAATCCAGAAAAAGTCCCCCCCCCACGTCTGCTTGTCTGAAAAACACGAGGATTCAGACATGCAGGGTGTTGCCCGCATTAACTCCACCACTCTGTTAGCTTGACTGCCTTGATTTAGTATCAATATTAGGGAATTAAGATATTATAAAATTGCAACAGGTAAATATGGGAGCAAACACCTTTCTTCTTCCAGAATCACCAGAAACAGACACAGAGACCAATTTCAGGTTGAAATGGTTTCTTTACTGAATAAGTCTTCACAAGCAAACAATACACAAGCACACACACAGTTATACAGAGCTAAGAAAGCTAGGTAGAAAGGGACAGCGAAGTTCGCTTGAGCAGGAAGTTCGTTGAGGGGTGATAGTTACCTTTCCTGATGAGATGACGGGCTCCAACTGGAAAACAAGGGAGGACTAAGAAAAGGGATCAGGGACCGTGAACTTAACCAGCAGACCATGTGAAGACTCTGGTAGTGCTAACCAGGAGTCATAAAGATAGGGTAGGGGTAGAGAGGGTAACCCAACACATGGTGAGGTGGCCCCTTTTATCAGGGGGGCTTGGGGGAGGGCTTGGCTGGTTGCCTCCTCTGGGTATGCCCTCCTTGTGGCCCATCCCAAAAAGCATGTGACCAAAATGAGGTCTGGGGAGAGGGGGCTAAAAGGGTTGGTCAATATTGAATTCTAGTTTTTGTGGCAGAGACACCTGAAAGGATTAATGGGTCATCTGGCTGGCACCCATTGTTCAGCAGTTTCATCCTTAGTCTCAGAGCAGGTGATTCCAGTTTCTCAGGGCAAAGTTCTCTATTAACTGGAGGTGGACAAAGGTGGCTTTTTGTGCCTTTGTTGCAGAAATGCTTTCGATGGGAAGGGGTTTTTTTAGCCTGCGTGATGAAGGAGGACTTCCTTAATGGCATCTGGAATCCCCTTTTGGAACGGCAATGGTGGGTGGCTGTTCGGGGTATTTCATGTGTCTAGGGATATCTCTTAGAACGGGCGACCTCAGGAACCACTGGCACAACATCCCAGGAAAAGCAGCATCTCCTGCTGGCGCGTGTTTACAGCTGGCAGCACTTTGGGTCACCACACGGTTCTGTCCCTTTTGCACACGTGTTAACACAGTCTCTCTTTAACACTTATGAACTCCCAAGTCCATAAGAGCGCATTAAGCGCCTTGTGGGGCAACAAAATCACATATCATGTCCGTGGCCACAGTTTGCACCACAACAATCACGAATCCACTGCTTTATGGCAACACTGTGGGTCCAAAACATGGTTCCGAAGCATGGATCCTCAGGGTTTTTCCTTCGGGTGACCCCAAATTCACCATCAAATCACGTATCATGTCCATGGGCAGAACTTGCACCATAGAAATCAGGGAACTACTGCTTCATGGTGAAACTGTGCAGCAAAAACCTGGTTCTGAACCATGGATCTTCAGGGACCCTCAAGATTTTTGCATTGGGTCACCTCAACATCACCATCAAATCACATATTGTGTCCATGGCCACAACTTACACCACAGAAAGCACGTATCCATGGCTTTGCTGCAACACCATCCGGCAAAGACATGATTCTGAAACACAGATTCTCAGGGACCCTCAGGATTTTTGCATTGGGTCATCCCAGCATCAGCATCAAATCATACATCATGTCCATGGGCACAGCTTGCACCACAGAAATCACGGATCCATTGCTTCGTGTCGAGTCCATGCTGCAAAAACATGGTTGTGAAGCATGGAGCCGAACGGTTTTTGCATTGGGTCATCCCAAACACCATCAAATGACATATTATGTCCATGGGCAGAGCTTTCACCACAGAAATCACAGATCCCTGGCATGGTGCCTGCACCATGGTGCAAAAACGTGATTCTGAAGTATGGATCCTCAGGGTTTTTACACTGAGTCACCCCAAACTCACCATCAAATCACATATCATGCTAGTAGCCCCAGATCACACACAAAAAAACCCCTCAGGTCTGCTGGTTCTTGGTGTTGCCCCAGCACAAATATGTGTTTCCAAAGCAAAGATCCCTATGGATATTCTGGATTTTTACTTTTAGTCACTATGAAATCATTATCCAATCACATATCATGGCCGTGGCCACATTTTGCACCACAGAAATCTCTGAATCCTAGGGTTGCCAAGTCCTTCTGACTTACCGGCGGGGGGGAGTCCTCCTGGGGCCGGGAGCTTCCCTGGTGTGACATCATCATGTCGGGGGCGTTGCCAGGGAGACGCTCTGGCAATCGCCCAGAAACTCTTGGGGTGATTGCTAGAGTGTCGTCCCGGCAATGTCCCCAAAGTGATGACATCACTTCCAGGTGACGTCATTATGCTGGGGAAAGTCGTCCTGACTGGACGACTTTGGGGGTGGGGTTCCCCCCGCCGGCCGAATGCTGGCCGGCGGATCGGGAACCCCTGTAGCAGGGGATCCCCCGCCCCCCGGGCTGACTTGGCAGCCCTACTGAATCCACATCTCTGTGGTTACACCATCATGCAAAAATGTGGTTCCACATAATCGATCCTCATGGATCTTCAGAAATTGTGTGTTGGGTCACCACAAACTCACCACCAATTCACATATCATGCCCGTAGCCACATATTTCAATACAAACATTTATTCTCTGATTTGCGGTGTCATAGTGCAAATCCATGGTTCCAAAGAATGGATCAAGAACATAAAATAAAACACAGATATCCATTGCACAGTGCACCAAAAATTTGGGATTAAAAATAGACATAAAATGTCAAAGCATAGAATACAGTAACTACAGGATATCAGTAATGGGTATGCATACCAAATAACCACAGAACCAGACGCAGTTTGGCCGTGACGGCCTTCTTCAGTGGTTTAAATTATGCTAGTACACATATAAAGAGTAAATTTAGAATATCATTTTTTGGCCATGTAGGTTAAATGAGTCACTGAAAGGTGAAGCTCCAAATAAAGATTGTAAATCAGGCCTGCGTGTACTGAGGAGCCCACAGTCATCAAAGATGGTAACTCTGAACCACTCTTCTGACTTTAGCCACTGTTCTTATCTCCAGTGTGCAGACATGTGTGAACCAGAAATGCAGCAGCTATATGTGCAACTCAGACTGGTTGCTGTATGCTACTCTTTGACATTTTATGTATGTTGTTTTTAATTCAAATTTTTGGTGCACTGTGCAATAAATATTTGTATTTTATTCTATGTTCTTGTTACTCAACCTCTAACGTTCCTAACTTGATTTCCAAAGGATGCATCCTCGGGATTTTTGTGTTGGTTCAGCCCAGAATCACCATCAATCATTTATCATCTCCATACCAACAGATCACAACAGAAATGTCATGGATCCACTGCTTCTTGGCTTTGCCACATCACAATAACACGATTCTGAAGAATGGATCCTCATAAATCCTCGGGATTTTTGCATTGCCATGTGAAACGTATCACCCAATTGCGTATAATGTCCATGGCCCCAGATGGCACCCAAAAAACCATGGATTTGCCACTCGGTGGTGCCACCACAGTGCAAGGAAGTATTTCCAAACCATGGATCATTATTGATCCTCAGGATCTTTGCATTTGGTCAATCCATATTCGCTGTCCAATCCCCTATCATGCTCAATGACCACTGATACCACCACAAAAATCATGGATCTGCCGCTTTATGGCAGTGGCACAATAACGTGATTTCTAAGCACAGATCCTCATGGATCCTCACAATTTTTGAGTTTGGTCACCTATATTTACTGTCTGATCACAGATCGTATCCATAGCTACAGACTACTGTAGGAATTCTGTAGTTATCTTAAGGCACTGGCAAACCATGTCTATAGATAGCTAAGACACCTATAGAATATTTGGCACACCAACATCTGAAGGTCACAGAGAATTCCTCTCTCATCTCTCTCTGAGCATAATAGAAATGTAACCATTAGATTAAGCCAGCTCAGCTTTCTCACAGTAGAAACACTTTTTCCCCGGGAGCTGTATCTTGTAGCAACATTGTTTATGTATCATGTACTGCATGCATGTTCTCCAGCTGACTGAACAAATAACTAACTACTGATGTAGCAAATATCGCCAATAAAAGCAGGGGCCTCACAGCCCTAACTTCATGCCTCAATCATACCTCTGACTCTGCGTGTGTCTGTTTTCATCACTCTCTCTCTTTGGAGAGGTGATCCCTATCATCACCTTGCTGGGTAAGGTGATCTCATCATTATCACCAGTGATCGCTCACTGCTTCAGACTACACCACAAACAACATGGATCCACCACTTCATGGAGCTGCCACAGTGGAAAAGCATTGTTCTAAATCACGGATGAATGTGTATCTTCAGGATGTTTGTGTTGGGTCAACCCAAACTTACCATCAAATCACATATAATACCCACCATCAAATCTCATATCATGTCATGGCCACAGCTTGCACCACAAAAATCCTGCATCCACAATGTTGCAGTGCCACCACATCCACAAAAACATGGTTCCAGGGCATGGATCCTCATCATGGATCTGCTGGATTTTCCCATTATGTCACCACAAATTCACCATCAAATTACATACCTTCTCCATTGTCAGAGACTGCACCACAAAAATCATGCATCCACCACTTTGTGGGGCTGCCATGGTGGAAAAGTGTTGTTCCAAAGCTTGGAACCTCAGGATTTTACGTGGGGTCACCCCAAACTTGCCATTTACTCACTCATTATACCTGTGGCCACAGATCACACCACAGAAGTTATGCCTTGATCACCTCATAGCACCACCAAGGCACGAAAACTTGACTCTGAAGTGTGGATCTCTCACAGAACCTCATGATATTTATGTGGGATCCCTCCAAAACTTAACATCAAATCACATATCACAGCCAGGTATACAGACTGTAGCACAAGACATATCATTTTGTGATACCACCATTGCACAAAAACTTCAGTAAATACATGGAGCCTATCAGTACATGCACAGCCCTCCCAGTTGGGTAAATTATGCTCCTTGAGGCTCTTTTGGTTCAAAAAAGGGGCCCAAGAAAAGATTGAAATCCATCCTCCCCTTTCACTGTGGTACCAATCCAAGTTTGGCCCCTGTGGTGTTTTCCCCACAAGGATCTCACAATTGTCGCTTTCATCTCTTTCATGCACATTTTCTAAGACGTTTGTTTTCAGCCTAATTTGGTTATCCATACCAAAAAAAAAGCAGTATAAAAGTTTCCCCCATTTTCCTTCCTACATAGAATCTCTAGTGCGGCCTTGAAGATGTTAGCCTTTGATAGTTTCCATTTGGAGGTTTTGCCCTCTTCAAGACGCCAAAGTGGATCAGATTGTTTTGGAGGATCCATGTGACTTTATCCCTCAATTATGGATCAATTGTTTACCTTCCAGTGTCTTTCTGGTTTGCTCTACTGTTTTCTAAACCTGTAATGTATGATGTTTCCTGGGAGATCATAGTCAAAGTGTTGTTGCACCACGTGGAATGGAGGGTATGCACTGTAAATGAAGGCATGACCTTTCAAGGCAACACTTTTACTGGTGCCCCCCCCCCCCCGAAACGATGACCTCCTGCTGAAACCTGTTTAAAATGAATTTCTACTGTAGCAATGTATTACTATCACAATATTCATCACAGTATTACCGAGAGACAGAGGGCTGCGCTTGTATCTATGAGCCACAGGTTTTAATCCCCACTCTGTCATGGAAGATTTATTGTTGACCTTGGCCAGTCGCGCATGCTCTCAGCCCAATCGACTTTGCACGGTAGTTTTGAGGATAAAATGGTAGAGATGAATGAGGTAAGCCAGCTTGCATCTCCAGTGGGGAGAAAGGTGGGATATGCCATTTATTGTAAGTTGAATTGGGCCTATAGAAATGAAATGCATACATACAGACATTCTAAGCATGTTTAGAAGGGCAAGGGCAAAAAGGGAAAGTGGCTGAGAATATCATGTGTCCATGTCCTCAGCAAGAGCCTGACCGCATGTCTGCTGCTAGCGCAAATGGTTTCTTTCCTCAATCACCTCCTCCTGGGCAGGTCCCAGGCCATTGGTAATTGGTCAGGGGTGACGGGACGTGTCACTAGAGGGGTCACATGGCCTCACTTGGGCATTCCCACTGGTAGATGCCCCATTTCTGGGGTGGGCTGCAGCAGGTGGAAGTTCAATGATGCTACAATGGGTGGCGCTGGACAAGGGGGCAGGGCTGGGGTAGTCAGGTGATATCCAGTGATGGGGTCAGGGGTCACTTCTGGTGACGTGGCAAGGGGTGGGAAGGCTGATGTCATGGCCGGTAACGTCACTTCCACTGGGGGTGGTCAGGTGATATCCAGTGATGGGGTCAGGGGTCACTTCTGGTGACGTGGCAAGGGGTGCGGAGGTTGATGTCACCGGAAGGGGTGGGGAGGTTGATGTCACCAGATGGGGCAAGGGGTGGGGCGGTAACGTCACTTCTGCCACACCCACTTCATTTAGCATGCAAGGTGACATCACTTCTGCCATGCCCACTTCATAATATACATGGCATATGTCACTTCTGCCACGCCCCCTCATTAATATGCAAAGTGACATCACTTCCGCCACACCCCCTCATTAATATGCATGGTGACACAGCGCTTAAGCCATGCCCACCTCATTAATATGCAAGGTAGGTCCTGTTATTACTTACGAATCATATGAATTCATGAGGATCTGTTTAAAATCATTTTGATCAGACTTTTACCCAGATCCTGGAAAACTCAGTTTATTTTTATAACAATTGGTAAGAAATATACTCATTCCAATCAGGCATGTGTTCGTTTTTTTGACGTTTTTTTTAATGTTAAACCTGACATGGGAGTAGCGCAATTCCAAAAGAAAATCTGTGTAGTTAAAAAAAAAAAAAAACTTACAGGATACAAATATTTTTAGCAACTGACAAAATAACTGCATATCACTCATGTACACAAAAACTGATTTAAGAAAGACTTACCAGTATATAAAAAAAAGTCACACACCCAAAAAGGCTGTCACAAGAAATCGTTTTAGTATTTATAAAAGTTGAGCCAAACACCAAAGCATTTATACAATCCCATCCCACACTATACATGAACCAGTTCTTGCGACATTGAGACAAAGAGGTCCTAGAAGAAAGACGAGATAAAACTGCACAAAAACAAAAACGATACCGGAAGACCCGTGCTGCCGCTCAGGAAAGCAATCGCCTTTTCCCCCGACGCACGTTAAGGATCGGTCTCGAAACGTTCAACAAACTCAAGTCAGACACAAGGTCTTTATTTCCGGGAGCTGATGCAAAAAGTGACCCTGAGAAAAGCCATCCGGAGTCCCCCGGGACCCCCGCCGAAGACCCTCTCCCTCCGCAAGGCGCTTCCGAGGAGGAGGAGGAGGAGGGAGGCGGTTCCGCGGCATGGGGGGCCCGGCGCAGATGGCGACTCTCGCGAAGACGCCGAGGCCTCGAGGACGGCGGCGAGACACAGACGAGGGAAACACCCGGACCGGCCCTTCCCCCGGGGGAAGAGTCCCGGCGCCCACCCAGAGGCCCCGAGTCGACAGCCCGGGAGCGAAACTACGCCAGCCGCGCGTCACGCCGCCATCTCGAGGCCCAGGAGAAACCAGCCGAAACCTCGCGAGACTTGCGGGTCCCCGCCGGGCTTTTGCGGTGCGAAGGCCTGTGTGGGTGGGGCTACCAGAGGCCCCGCCCCCCCCGCTCGCCTGCCCGCCCGCCCGCCTGCCTGGCTCCCTCCCTCCCTCCCGTCGTCGCTGCGGCCTCTCGGGCGGGCGCTTCCATCCTGGTATTTCGGAGCCTCCATCCTGGTTTCTTCAAGTGCCCGGACCCAAAACAGGAAGTAAGTGCTGCGCGCGACAGTCGGCTTGGAGGCGGCCGGGCCTGCTGGGCGGCGGCGGTGGAGGGCAGGCCAAGGGCCGGACGGCGGCGCGTAGAAAGAAAAGGATGGAGGCCTCTCGCCGACGCCGGGCCTGCGCGGCTGAGGGGGGAGGGAGGCGACGCGACGCGACGGGGGGCTTGGCGTTCCTCATGGTCTTCCTTCTCCTCGGCGGCCCTGGCGGTGGGGGGGGGGGGAGGAGGAGGAGAGGACCGGACCGGGGGGGGGTCGGCCCCTCCCCTCGGCTCTGGATTTCTTCGCTTCCCAATCCTCCCCCCCCCCCCTTGCCCGCCCCCCTTCCTTATTGAATGCCTCCTGGCGCCGCGAACCAGCGGAGAATAGAAGAATGCCCCGGGAGTGGTGGTGGGGGGGGGGGGGAGAGACCGTCAGAGGGGGCGTCGTGTGGAATCGCCCTTGCAAAAATAAAGTGCCTCTATGTGAAGGTGGGGGCGGGTACGGGCGGGGGGGATGTTGAGCAGCCGCTCGTGTCTCTCATGCAGGCGGTGAAATGTTTATTCCGCACTTTCTCCGAGGATTAGCATAGGTGGTTCTTCCCTCTCCTTGTTGTATCCTCGGAACAGTCCTGTGCGGCATAGGTTAGTCGGGGGGGGGGGGGGGGCGAACTGTGGCTCGGGAGCCGCATGCGGCTCTTTCACATATGTTATGCGGCTCCCGGCAGGGCGGCTGGGGAAGCTAAATATCATGAGCAAACAAATACCGTTGGACAAATTAATATCGTTTGTTTATTTATTTATTTTATTTAATTTCTAGGCCGCTCTCCCCGCCCAGCAGGCTCAGAGCGGCTTACACATTTTAGTGGACCAAGTCCACAATAAAACAACAAACATTAAAACTTACATCATTAAAATACAGTACAGTACAAATCTCAAGTATTGTATAAAGTGCTCACAGTATCGATGGCGCACTGCCTAATATTGAGTGCACGCCGTTATCAATATCTGCTTTTCGTTATCAATATCGTTATCAATATCTGCTTTTACCCCCTTTTGTTATTATTTTTGGCAGTCCCGTTTAATGTTAATAAAAAGCAAAAAATTTGCTTATTTTCCAATAAAAGCAGGTAATATTTGTTCATGTCTTGTGGCTCTCAAACATCTGATGTTTTTTCTAGGTGGCTCTTACGTTAAGCAAGTTTGGCCACCCCTGTTCTAGGTGGCTCTTACGCTGAGCAAGTTTGCCCATCCCTGGCATAGATCGTTCTCCCCTCTCCTTGTTGTATCCTCGCAACAGTCCTGCGCGGAATAGGTTAGTCCAGGGGTGGGCAAGCTGTGGCTCGGGAGCTGCATGCGGCTCTTTCACATATGTTATGCAGCTGGGGAAGCTAAATATCATTAGCAAACAAATACCGTTGGACAAATTAATACCGTTATCAATATCTGCTTTTAACCCCTTTTGTTATTATTTTTGGCAGTCTCGTTTGATGTTAATAAAAAGCAAAAAATTTGCTTATTTTCCAATAAAAGCAGGTAATATTTGTTCATGTCTTGTGGCTCTCGAACATCGGATGTTTATTCTATGCGGCTCTTACATTAAGCAAGTTTGGCCACCCCTGTTCTAGGTGGGTCTTATGCTGAGCAAGTTTGCCCAACCCTGAGCTAGTCTGAGAGAGTGAGTGTGACTGGCCCAAAGTCACCCAGCAAGCTATCTTGGCAGTTCGAACTCGGGTCAGCTGGTCCTAGTAGGGCACTGTGAACTGCTTTACAGTGTTGCTTTTTAATAGTGTTTTATTCTGGTAGCAGATGGGGCAGTGCTGCTAATAACCCCCCCCCATGCATGGCATTCCAGCATTGGTGATGAGATGTTGCATTACTTCGTTCTTTCTCTTTCCCTGCATTCCCAACATTCTTACATCTTCTGTCTTCTCTTCTGAAATTTCTCCTGTTATGATGCTGTCTCTGTGTTCTGCATCCCCAAAAGCCCCATCACTTTTTTTGGTGGCATCTTAGTCCCAGTAAATACCTGGTCTCACAAACTTTGCCCTAACCCACTTACCAAATTACCTGTGTCAGTACTGCACTTTTAAAAATAAAATGCATCCAACTGGATTTCCAAATGAGTGTCATTTTCTTTGCAACTCTGAAGTGCTAGTGTTTTGCCCTACAATAGTCTAGGACACTGGTTCCCAAAGTGGGCAATACCACCTCCTGGGGAATGCTGGAACAATCCAGGTGGGCGGTAGGAGCCTTGGGTACAATCGGGGGGGGGGGGGTTTGAATAAAAATAAGGGGGCAGTGGAAGCATAAAGAAGAGTCCAGAACCTATCTAAGGCAGCTTTTTCCTGCCTTCTCCTGGTCTTCCCCAGGATCAGGGAGGGATGGGGAGGTGAAGGGGGGGGGTCCCCATCAATGCTCCCTGTAAGCTGTGGAATCTTGTGAGCAAAAATTCTACTTTGTGACCTACTGGCATTAAAGTTTTGAGCAAGCAATTTGGCTACTGCATAAATAAGTTTACTCTGGAGCCATCCTTCCTGAGCTAAGCTATGTGTGAGCCGGAGGCTAGAAAACTGTGAGCTAGTTTACACTAACTCAGCTTAGAGGGAAACACTGGTCCCTAAGGCTGGTGTTGCTGCTGCTGCTGCTGCTGCTGCTGCTGCTGCTGCTGCTGCTCTGTGCCTGCCTGGATCGTGGTGGACTCTACCTGCATCTTTTTGTCCACTTCTTGAAGGTAGATTTCCAGGGGGGCGCTGAGTATTTTTTTTTTTCTGAAAAGGGGGAAGTAGGCCAAATAAGTTTGGGAACCTCTGGTCTAGGATCTATTTCTAACTGCATCTGTGCAGCATACAGCTGTGTGTCTTGATCACAATGCAGCTGTAAAGTCTTTTAACATGATAAGGGTTAATGTATTTATTTGTAGAATGAGCATTCTTTGGCAGACAGCTATTTCACTGCGTTAATCTTCCTTCTTCATTATGTTCATCTTACGTTCAGTTCTGAAAACGCATCTTGTTATCTGAAATAAACTGCATTATATCAAGAAGTGATCATAATATCACTGGCTTTGTGCAGTGGAGCCGCAGAGTATAGTATTCTTGGACACATTGGTAAATCTATTTTTTTAACTTGTACTTTGAGATAATAGCGCTGTATGGTACCAACAATTGCTGCTTTATGGCTCAAAAAAGATCACCATCTTCTCATCTTTCTAAATATGTGTTTTCCTTGCTGCTTTCTCAGAGTATACAACTGGCCCAACAACTAGGTGCTTCATGTTAAATATGCAAAGTACTAGGGCTGCCAAGTCAGCCCGGGGGGTGGGGGATCCCCCACTAAAGGGGTTCCCGATCCGCTGGCCAACATTTGGCCGGCAGGGGGAACCCCACCCCCGACGTCGTCCAGCGAGGATGACGTAATGACTATGATACCATAGAGTTTTGGGGCGATTGCCAGAGCATCGCCCTGGCAATGCCCCCAATGTGCTGACGTCACTTCTGGTGACGTTGCTGGGCGCGCGCGCACTTTGCGCGCGCACCAGGAGAAACTCCCAGCCGGAGGAGGACTCTTCCCCACCAGTGAGTTTTGAAGACTTGGCAACCCTACAAAGTACACTATCAGTGTTACCCATGGAGTGGTTTGTAGGACTATAAAAACTTTGTTTTGTTGTGGTATAAACTTTCATTGATCAAATGTATAACGTGATCACTACCACATATGTAAACTGAGCACAGAGAAGATTTTTTTTCTTCAAAGTAAGATAAAAAATTAGGCTATACAAGAGAGAGTTGTAGTTAGATCTCAGCACACAGCAAACCAAAATTTTCCCGTCCACTTCTCTTAAGGGTCAACTTTGTACGTCAGAAGTTGGTTCTAGCTCACAAGACCATATGTCGCAATCCATTTGCTAAAATCTTTAATGTGCTACAAAGTTCTTTGTTTCTTCTCTGCAGTAAACCAAGATGGCTGGAATGGGAGCACCACTTATGCTACCCTGAGCTTGTTGGAGAAAGCAGGGTAAAAATACTTGAGTACCTTTTCTCAATAAAACAGATTATAAAGTTCCTCTATGATCTCCAGTGTATTGCGTCTAATTGCATGCTACTTTCAAAATAACTTGCCAGTACAGCACATCTATATATCTAATAGCCAAGGCGTCCCCTGCATGTGGATATCTAAATCCACACAGTGGGGACACGTAGGGGGCAAAGAGATTTTTTTGCACATTTGGGGTAATCCCCAGATGTGCAGAAAAATCTGAAATCTATAAAAAAAATATGGGGGGGATACTAAAATCCCCTAAAGTCCCTCTGAGAACTGCCTTGCTGCCGTTGCCACCACCACCACTAGGGGTGAGGAGGTGGGAGAAGGCTTGGCGGAACAGCCAGGCCTCACTGCTGCTGCTTCTAGGGGGAGGGAGAAGGCTTGGTGGGCTGAGCTCAGCCCTCGCCACCACCCGGGGAGGGTGAGCCAGCCAGGCCTTGCTGCTGCCGCTGCAAGGAGAGGGGGAAGGGAGAAGGCTTGGTGGGCCCGGCGGCTGGGAGCCGCGCAGGCCTCACGGTTGGTGCCGGGGGGGGGGGCAGGGGAGAAGGCTTATCTGCAGCTGCTTCCTTCTCCTCCATGGGCTGGTGGCTGGGAGCCACTCAGGCCTCACTGCTGGTGCTGGGGGAGAAGAATTGGCGGACCTGGTGGCTACCAGCTGCTCGGGCCTTGCCGCCAGTGCTGGGGGGAGGATTGGTGGGCCCGGCTGGAGGGGGGAAGCTTACCTGTGGCCACTTCCTCCTCAGCCATAAGGTCCTCCTACATCCATAGGCCGGGAGGTGTGGGGAATACCCCCCCCCCCCCCGTGAGTATTGCGGGTCCCTTTTCTTGTTATATACTATTTAACATCTAGTATCAATGAGAATATATAATATTCCATTGTCTTAGAGCCACACACAATGGTTAGAATGTCTTTGCTCAATGTTTATATTTCTTTGCTTTTATTAATCATACAACATGACTCACTGGGGGATTAAAATCCATAAGCAGGTTTAGGAATCTTACAATTTAGTGCACACATGTACAGAACATTATTTTTAAAAGCCTTTGATAAATGACATGGTCAGTGCCTAGATGGGACCTTTATGTGTGCTTGCTTAATTTTCATTAAGTATTTTTATTTAAAATAATTTTAATTTATTTAAAATAATACCTTTAAAATAATCAGAAAATTAAAATATTTGAAGATTTAAAAAATTAGGAGCTCTTTGCAAATGTTTTTATTTTTTCTATAGGTACATATATTTCCGCACTGGCATGGATGGCAAATTAATATAGCTGCAATAGCAGTAAGATCTGCTCAAGAGTTACTACCAGGGGTCCTTTCGTAAAAAAAGAGGTGCAGGAGCTCATTAGCATAACTTATTTGCATATGCCACACCCCCTGATGTCACCGGAAGTGTCAGAAGGCCACACACCCCTGACATCACTGGAAGACTGTTAGAAGAAAGGAAGGAAGGAAGGAAGGGAGGAAGGGAGGGAGGGGGGAAGGAACGAAAGGAAGGAAGGTAGGTAGGTGGGGGGAGAGAGAGAAGAAAGGAAGGAAGGAAGGAACAGGAAGGTAGGTAGGTAGGTGGGGGAGAGAGAGAGAGAAGAAGGAAGGAAGGAAGGAAGGAAGAGGTAGGTAGGTAGGTGGGGGGAGAAAGAAAGAAAGATAGAAAGGGAGGGAGGGAGGGAGGGAGGAAAGGAACAGGAAGATAGGTAGGTAGGTAGGTGGGGGGGGAGAAAGAAAGAAAGGAAGAAAGAAAGAAAGGAAGAAAGAAAGAAAGAAGAGAAAGAAAGAAAGAAAGAAAGAGACAAGGCGCTTCTCTCCCCCCCTTTTGTTTGGGCACTGGGGCCCAGCTTTTCTCTCCCTCCCTCCCTCCCCCCCCCAGGAATGGTGAGGGGGGGATGGGGGCTCCTTCCTGGGGACATTGAGCAGGAATGGGTGGGTGGGAGGGGGTTTCTTTGCGCGGGGGGGGAGGGTTTTTTTTTAGATTGCACAGGGATGGGTGGGTGGGTGAGAGGGAGGGGGTTTCTTTGCGGGGGTGGGTGGGAGAGGGGTTCTTCCCCGGGAGTCTCAATGGGGGGGGGAGGAGGGAAGGGCCTTCCCGGGGACGGTGGAGCGCCGCTGTCCCCGGGAGTCTCAATGGGGGGGGGAGGAGGGAAGGGCCTTCCCGGGGACGGCGGCTCCGCCGTCCCCGGGAGTCTCAATGGGGGGGGAGGAGGGAAGGGTTCCCGGGGACGGCGGAGCGCCGCCGTCCCCGGGAGTCTCAATGGGGGGGGGAGGAGGGAAGGGCCTTCCCGGGGACGGCGGCTCCGCCGTCCCCGGGAGTCTCAATGGGGGGGGGGAGGAGGGAAGGGTTCCCGGGGACGGCGGAGCGCCGCCGTCCCCGGGAGTCTCAATGGGGGGGGGAGGAGGGAAGGGCCTTCCCGGGGACGGCGGCTCCGCCGTCCCCGGGAGTCTCAATGTGGGGGGGAGGAGGGAAGGGTTCCCGGGGACGGCGGAGCGCCGCCGTCCCCGGGAGTCTCAATGTGGGGGGGAGGAGGGAAGGGCCTTCCCGGGGACGGCGGCTCCGCCGTCCCCGGGAGTCTCAATGGGGGGGGGGGAGGAGGGAAGGGCCTTCCCGGGGACGGCGGAGCGCCGCCGTCCCCGGGAGTCTCAATGGGGGGGGGGAGGAGGGAAGGGCCTTCCCGGGGACGGCGGCTCCGCCGTCCCCGGGAGTCTCAATGTGGGGGGGAGGAGGGAAGGGTTCCCGGGGACGGCGGAGCGCCGCCATCCCCGGGAGTCTCAATGGGGGGGGGAGGAGGGAAGGGCCTTCCCGGGGACGGCGGAGCGTCGCCGTCCCCGGGAGTCTCAATGGGGGGGGAGGAGGGAAGGGTTCCCGGGGACGGCGGAGCGCCGCCGTCCCCGGGAGTCTCAATGGGGGGGGAGGAGGGAAGGGCCTTCCCGGGGACGGCGGCTCCGCCGTCCCCGGGTGTCTCAACGGGGTTGGGGGAGGAGGGAACGGCCGGGAGTCTCAACTGGGGAGGGGGAGAGGAGGGAAGGGCCTTCCCGGGGGGAGCGGGGCTTTGACGGGGGGGAGGCCGGGGGGGCAGGGCTTTAAGTGCCCGCCCCCCCGGCGCCTCTCTCCCGGAGCGGCGCTCCGGCGCGCCCCGGCCCCAACGGAGCCCTGGTTACTACTATCCTAGGAGAAAAGGGAATAGCCCTTAAAGCTGAGTGTTCTTCAGAACTTCTTACAATGTAACAGAGAATACAATATAGAATTGATGTATCACTGTTGAGGGGGTAGATAATGCAGCAATTAAAATAAGTACCCTGGGCTCTGAGGTCAACTTCATAATGATAATTCAAAGATTGTATAAGACACATGTATTTGCATACCTTCTTGTCCCCCAAACCTTAAATCACAGGTGACAGGTGGGCTGTGATAGGTTTCATGGGTTACAAGTTGTACAGACCTAGTTCCAAGGGTATAACCTTGCCCATGGTAAATCTGATGGTGTATGAGGGAGAGATTTTCAATGCAGTCCTGCTAGAGAAGTTCAAGGTGGGAGGAGGAGGAGGAGATTGGATTTATATCCTGCTCTTCACTCGCAGTCTCAGAGCAGCTTACAAACTCCTTTCCCTCCCCACAACAGACACCCTGTGAGGTAGGTGAGGCTGAGAGAGCTGTGACAGAAACTGCTCTTTTTCAAGAACAGCTGTGCCAGAACTATGACTTGCCCAAGGTCATCCAGCAGGTGCAAGTGGAGGAGTGTGCAGGCCTAGGAGTGGGTCTCTTTTTTAGCTTTTAGGCTCTTATTTCTGGGTTAGTCTCTTAGAGACTTTTTTCAGAACAAGTCTCTTCTCTCCTTAAATTAAATTTGGGGAGCAGCATTGTGGGATTTGCTATTCTTCAAATACAGTAAAGGTATGCCAGAGAACTCCCTACTGATACAAAAGAAGATGTTCTCATTGATTAATGGAAAATATTGCAAATGGCGACAGACTGCCCAGCTTTTGAAGGAAAAATTGATAGTTTTTTGGGATAAAATGTTAAAGGAATCTAAGGTAGCTGGGGGGGGGGATATTGGGAATTGGCGAAAGTTATCAAGACTGCATTGTCTCTGTTACATGGAAATGCAGACATTAAGAGGCGTTTTTCTTAGAACAAGGCTTCCGCTTGTGAACAAACATTGAATGCAGTTTTGTTGAATGGAAATATACCGGAACTGGTTCTCATGACATCAAAACTTATTGCTATGGGACAAAGTGCACATCAGCAGTACATAATGTACTTAGAGGAGAAAAAAGATTGAAAGAGGAGGAAGAAAAAAGAGGAGGATATACATTTAGCTAAAGAGATGGAAAAGAAGGTTAAGCAGAAGAGTCTAGGGAAAAAAATTGCTGAGATAGAAAGTAAGATATCACTGATAAAAAAGGACCATAATGAGGCAACTTCTGAAACATCTGATCGTCTGTTCAAAGAAACCAATGAATGATTGAAGAGAGCAAATCAGAAAGGAAATTTGCAGGAAGTTAGTGTCGCACAGGGTATGCTGGAAAGCTATGTTGCTATGCATGGAACCGAGCAGCAAAAACTTAACAGAAGTAGAAACGCTTCAAAAAGCTGTAGAGAAAAGAAAAAATAGTTTGATCACTGCTTTCTTTGGGAAAAAACCTAAAAATCCTTGATTTATTTTTTATTTCAATTAGCATTCCATTTAATTTTAAAAAATCCTAATCACACTTTTTAGTGTGGTTTTTGTTTTTATTCAATAATAAATGAACAAGCTGTACCCCATCCAGGACCAGAAACAAATGAAACTTACCCTTAAACACCAAGTGATATACTGTGCATGGACATATATGCATATATACACACACATAATATATTCTACTGCATGATATGCTACATATTTTTTGGAAGTTTTGGAGTTAAAAATAGCTTGATTAACAAACTGAAAAATTTAAGTGGGAAGAAAAGCACTAGGTAGATCTATCATAAATGATAATAATCCATTTGATGCCAAGCTAAAGAACTTTTTCAGTTTTTTTAGTGTGACTGTTGAAGTAATTTTACATCCCACTCAAGTTTTGAGAGAAAAATCATATTCTTTTATCATTTTGTAGTTACACAAAAGGTGTACACTTTCACATTTGTTTCTGGTCTCAACCAGCTGTCCAAGTTCGGACTCTCCGGCCCCCGGGGAAGACGGGAGTTACCTCCCATCTCTAAGCAAGGAGGCCACTGTCAAGCCTGAGGAGAGCTGGGGAGATGGGGGAGTGGAAGACAAGGAGGGATGCAGCAGACAAGAAGACCAGGAAGTATTCACCAAAGACGGCTGGACTGACAGGGCTTTGAGAACTGGAGACACTCTGAAGCCCAATAGAAGCAAGATGAAGAGAAGAGGGAAGAGAGATTGAGCCCCGCGGAGACGAAGATGTGGCCTCGATGTCCTGTAGACAAGATCCACCTGGGCAGAAAGGCGGAAACAGACCCGAAGCGAGTTCTCAGCTATTGGCGGGCGAGGGGAGAGGAAGCCTAGGAATTGATTATTTAAGAAGGAAGTCAAGGGAGAGCTGGGGAGGATGCGCCCGCTTGACTCTGCGTGCAGAGACCTGGAGGGTCAAATGGGATAAAGTGGGAGACAGGGAAGAGGGGGACGAAGGTCAGGAGTAGCCTCCCCCCTTCCTTTGTCATGACTAAGGCTCATCCTGCAACTAGAATCCTCCAAGAACAATCGTCAACAAAACCCAGGTACTGACACCGGCCCTTTTTTGATTGGGGATTATTGAAAAATACATATATGTTCTTTATCAGAATTGTTAGCGTGAAAACATGTGGACATCAAACATTTGAACCATATGGAGCACTTAGTGACTTGGTCTCTCTAATCTCTTTTCAGTCTCTTTTCCCGCCATTTTAGTCTCTTTTCTCTCTTTTTTGGGGGAGGTCTACCAGTCCTAGCTCTGAGTGTGGAGTCAAACCCGGTTCTCCCAGATTAGAGTCTGCGCACTTAACCACTACACCAAACTGGCTCTTAGGCAGTTAGGTCCTCGTGCAATGACGTCCTGAATGTATTTTTTGAAAAGGCCAGCAGTGCCTTAAGGACTAACACCATTTATTTCTGTATGAGCTTATGAGAGTTATGCTCATTTCTTCAGGGTGACTCACAAAAGCTCAGGTAGAAATGTTAAGTCTTTAAGGTGCCACTAGACTTTCATTTTGCTATAATAGACTGACAGGGCTACTCCTGTGTAATTATGACCGAAGATACATTGCCTGTGCTAAAGTAACACTGCTGCAATGCCAGCATGATGTCACACCAATGTGGCTGTGATCCTAATGCAGTGACATCAGCATAAGAACTAGAGTTGGATGGTATTGAAGACATGTCAGGAATAGAAATTAGTTGGGATCCTTAGCTAATGCCAGCCCCACCCCCCCCCCACCCCCGGCCCCCTAAATCAGTGTAATGTTATATCTGCAAAAGAGCACAGGATTCCAATTACACTGCAGCCAATCACAGGTCATCTACAGTAATATTATTAATAATAATAATAATAGTAGGGGTAATCCTGCCCTTCACAGGATGGGAAGTGCAAGAACAATTAAAACCAGATAATAAATAACCAGATAATACAATAATAAATCATCAGATAACAAATAACCAGATAATACAATAAAGTGCATGAACAATTAAAACCAGATAATATAATTCTTAAAACAGCTAAAAACCTTAAACAATTACAAGATGGCGAATTAATATAGCAGTTCAGACCAGTGTTCCCTCTAAGCTGAGTTAGTGTGAGCTAGCTCACAGTTTTTTAGCCTCCGGCTCACACATTCTTGTCTTAGCTCAGGACGGAGGGCTCCAGAGCAAACTAACTTATGCAGCAGCCAAATCGCTTCCTCACGACTTTAATGCCCGTAGCTCACAATGGAGAACTTTTGCTCACAAGACTCCCCAGCTTAGAGAGAGCATTGGTTCAGACCCCCTATAAGCCGGACGGAATCGCACCAAGCTCATATAATATCCAGACTCCAAATAGGGTAAATAGTCAGGGCAACTTCTGTATATGAATCCCTGCCCTCATGGCATAGACCAGAGGTTCACAAACTTATTTGGCCTACCGCCCCCTTTTCAGAAAAAAAAAAATTACTCAGCGCTCCTCTGGAAATCTACCTTCAAGAAGTGGACAAAAAGATGCAGGTAGAGTCCACCACAATATGCGCAGCCAGGCAGGCCAAGGTAGGCACAGAGCAGCAGCAGCAGCTGAAGGTCTGAAGCCAGAGGCCAGCAGCAGCCACCACAAGAGCCCAGCAACAACAGCAGCCTTACAAGGGTGCACATGCATCTGCAGTTTGCAAATGCATGGCTTTGATTGGCTGTGGGGATTCCTTTTCACCTCCCCCCCCCCCCCAATCCCAGGGAAGACCAAGAGAAGGTAGGAAAAAGCTGCTTTAGATATGTTCTGGACTCTTTCTTTCTTTATGCTTCCACCGCCCCCGTATTTTTATTCAACGCCCCCCAATTGCACTGAAGGCTCCTGCCACCCACCTGGATCATTCTAGTACCTCCCAAGAGGTGGTATTGCCCACTTTGGGAACCAGTGGCATAGACACTTAGGAACTCTGGAAAAGGGGTACTTTGCACCATAACCAGTGTTCCCTCTGAATGCATTGTTCCTGTGGATAACCGGAGTCCGAAGCATGTCTTTCTGCCAACCCCTGACTGTCCAGTTGCCCTTCTGAGACAAAGCCTTGATCCCTGATCTCCTCAGACACCCCTTTTCCAGTATTCCTTTTCAGCCGAAAGTCAGTCAGGATTGAAACCTGTTATTGCAAACCTGGTGAGAGGAAGGAGACTGGAAGAATGTTCATCAGTTCTTAGTAATGAAGCCCAAGTAAGTTACTGGAACCCACGTGAGAGTACATGGAAGATGTACAGGTAGAGGCCTCCTGAAAGTGAGAATGTGGACCACATTCATTCTATTACACAGATTATCAATTATCAAATGAATTTGTTACACTTAGTATGTGGACAGCCATATGCATTAACTCAAGAAAAGCGTTGCAAAGGACCAACTGTCTTCACTAAGTAAAGCTGTACTGTAAGTGGCATTTAGCAGATGCTACGAGGAACAGCATTTATATTTGACGTTTCAACTATTTCGAAATTATACATCTAAATTTTCTTAACTGCTGGGGTGTCTGTCTTGTAAAACAAATGTAATGTCCAGATAACATAATAGTTACATTCTTTCATCGTTGGTAGTTCTAGGAACTAATCAGGTTTCTCAGAGCTCAGCCATTTGTTTCTTTATAAGAATATAAGGAAGAGCCTTGCTGGATCAGACCAGTGATCCAGCTAGCCCAGCATCCTTTCTCACACAGTGGCCAACCAGTTAGTCTGGAGGGCCAGCAACAGGGCATAGAGGCCGAGGCCTTCCCCTGATGTTGCCTCCTGGCTCTGGGATTCAGAGGCTCATTACCTCTAAATATGGAGCTTTCCCTTTAGGAGCCATTGATGGTCCTCTGCTTGAATCTGTCCAACCTCCTTTTAAAGCCATCTGTGTTCGTATCTTTGTCCTGAGCCTGTTTCCCAACAACTTCGTTGTGTAACCTGAGTTAGTTAATATAGACCCCTGGTTTGTAGGAAAAAATATATGAACTTTTAAAAAGTTTTCAAAATGCAAAATAACATCAGAGGTTGCCTTAGGGTTGCCAAGTGCTTACCTTCTACCGACGGGGGGAAGTCCTCTTCTTCCTGGGAGTTCCCCATTGCGCGCCGCAGTGATGTCACCGGAAGTGACATTATTACGTTGGGGACGTTGCCAGAGCGATGCTCTGGCAATCACCCCAAAACTCTATGGTACTTAACCACTACACCAAACTGGCTCTTAGGCAGTTAGGTCCTCATGCAATGACGTCCTGAATATCCTGGCGTCCTAGTACCATAGAGCTTTTGGGCGATTGCTAGAGCATCGCCCCGGCAACGTGCACAACATGAT
Organism: Lepidodactylus listeri; assembly: GCA_029233225.1. Taxonomy (NCBI): domain Eukaryota; kingdom Metazoa; phylum Chordata; class Lepidosauria; order Squamata; family Gekkonidae; genus Lepidodactylus; species Lepidodactylus listeri. The sequence goes on from JARCFY010000008.1 coordinate 104,762,843, forward strand.
GATGTCACTTCCGGGTGACGTCATCACGCTGGGGCAGTCGTCCTGACCGGACGACTTCAGGGGTGGGGTTCCCCCCGCCAGCCGAATGCAGGGCGGCGGATTGGGGACCCCTGTAGCAGGGGATCCCCCGCCCCCCGGGCAGACTTGGCAGCCCTAGGTTGCCTGGCAGGTGGGGTGTTGGTCAAGGCCTGAAATCATGCCGTACTCTTTGGGTTCAGTTCTGGCCTCTGTATAACAACCCTGATGCAGAAACAAAAGAATCTTTTTTGGGCCTTGGAAACAGGGGAGGGGAGAATGGGGGTGAGCCAGGTGTGACCTCACTGACTGCAAGGGTGGAAAGGGTGGTTCAGAGTTGTGGGAAGATTTCCAGAAAGAGGTAAGATGGGAGTGGGGTATGCTTGGGGTAGTCTTTGTTAGGACTTTTGTCCAATAATCAAGAAAATTCAGGGTAATGAATCTTGCTTTTCTGGAAAGAAGAGATTGCTTCTTTTAGTTTAAAAGAAGTTTATTACTAAAGGGAAAAGGTAAACGGGATTAGCTACAAATAAACAAAACATGCTTACTAAGCAGCATTGTGCTGCGTCTGCACACTAAGACATCCTGATAGAGAGTGAGAGAGATTGTAGTGGAGGATCTCTCCTTCTTCTTGACCCCTGAAAGGAAACACCTGATATCATTGACCAATTAGCAAAACAGTACACCTTCAGCTTTCCCGGGCTTAGAGTTAATTGGCCAGCTGCCAGGTATCACTTCCAGGCTAACAAAAGGTAAACAAACAAGTTGCATAGGTTAACCCTATAATGACTGAATTTCTCAGGCCTTGTGTTTCATACTCATTTCTCCAACAGTCTTGACCTGACTAGTATTATATAGCTTTTTCTGGCCGCTCCCAAATGATGCCATTGGAGCTGTCTGGAATGTGGAGGTGGGTACTTTTTTTCCGCTGGCAAAACGCTTACTATGGCAGAATATTGTGTGGTGAGGACACTCAGGTTAATCACTGAGATGCCACGATTAACGATCGAGAGCCAGGTCCCCAGATAACTTCCCCAAAACGGTGATTTTAAATGTGATGAGAATAGGTGCGCTCCTCCTTTCTCCACTGGCTGTCCTGTCTTGGTTGTGGTGTTGGCCAGAAATTTTGTCTGTTGATAGATATTGAAAAGTACAATACATGTAAAGACACAAAACAGAATATATGTCACAATGTTGATTTTTTCCTTTTTTTGAGTTTTGTTTTAAATGAAATACGGATGCCTTTTGAGTTGACAACTGTAACACATGGAAAATGAATTATATATGTGTGTGTGTGTGTGTGTGAAAAAAGAAATTTTGTCTACTGGACCGTGAAAAGAGACAGAAGAGAAGCCGGTCCTATGTCCCAGTGGTGTCAGGGAAGGAACATGAGACAAAACGGAGATTTGCAGAAGCGTGAGGAAGGGATTATTTGTGTTCTCCAGGGCTTTACATCTGCTGTGGTCTTGTATTCTGACTTAATAGTTTTGTTTCTCCCCCACATTTGACCTGTGAAAAGGAGCAGTCTTGATGCCGGAACAGAAGATATTACCAACTCAAAACTGTTGTCAGTGTCCTTAGAGAGCGCAAAGTGATCTGTGGTTTGTTCTCGTTTAGGTCTGAGTATGAGCACAGCTGAAGAAGAGTCTGACACAGTGACAGTAGAAACCGTGAATTCCGTGACTTTGACCCAAGACACTGAAGGGAATCTTATACTTCACTGCCCTCAAGATGGTATAGACAGATGTTCTCCATATTATTTCAGACTGTGTTTCACTAACTCGGAGTCAAATGAGAGCTGAGTTGGGTATTTTGAGCAACACAGGCTTTCTGACAGGCTTCTTACTGTAAATCGATAGGTTTGAGACTGTCCCAGGGAATGTCCGGTTCTGCAGAGACTTAGGGGGTTCTCCAGTGAGATGGTGGGTGACGATGAACCGGCCTGTCTGCCACTACTGGTCTTTCCCTGCAGTGTGCAACAGTAGGAAAGCTTTGGGGATCTCCCTTTATGCAGAACAGTCATGATACTGAGCAGCTTGGCAAGCGAGCAAAGCATGTCTTAAGGGCTAGGCATGTTCTTGGACTGACAAGTCCGTGTAGGAAGAACTGCCTGAAGGAAGAACTGCTGAGGGTGGTTTTCTCCCGGAATTGTTTCTGAACTCTGCACAAGCTTTTTAGCTAGATAAAATAGATCCTTACTGTATCCCGTGTACTGTAACCCTTTCTTCAAAGTTTCCACCTGGTGTTTGTTTACTATCCAGCATTAACATTATCCGTGTATAGTGTTGTATTTCATGTATTGGAGTGATATAAATCAACAATATTTGTTTAAAAATAATCTGTTCCTTAGTTGCTTAAAGTATATAAATAATAGGTTTTCCAGGATCAGTAATTAAGGGCAATATGTTATTCACAATTAAATGGGCTTGTAATAATGAGCTGAAAAGCGGGGGTCACAGGTATTAAACAAGAAAACCACATAGATCACACTGTGAGACAAATGACATTTGATAAAATTTATATTACTTATCCAAAATAGCAATTTTTTCAACCTTCTTAACTTGACATTATTACAAAATTACAATATTACAATGAGCACCCGGTTTAAACTCATTTCCACAGTAGTCTTCCTCAGGAGTAATTCATTATTGTATTTTGTAAGGAGGTGCCAGCTTCTTGATCCAGTTCAAAAATATATATAGGAGCAAACTTCTTAGTTTCTTCAAAGAAGTTTTGGTTTTTCCAGGATACTTTGAAGAAACTAAGAAGTTTGCTCCTATATATATTTTCGAACTGGATCAAGAAGCTGGCACCTCCTTACAAAATACAATAATGAATTACTCCTGAGGAAGACTACTGTGGAAATGAGTTTAAACCGGGTGCTCATTGTTATATTGTAATATTGTCAAGTTAAGAAGGTTGAACAAATTGCTATTTTGGATAAGTAATATAAATTTTATCAAATGTCATTTGTCCCACAGCGTGATCTATGTGGTTTTCTTGTAATAATGAGCTAAATTTTGTTCGAGTGAGACTGTTACCCTCTGACTGCCTTTGCTTCTAGCAGCAATAAGTTAGCGCGATTGTAATCACTTAGTAAATAAGCTTTCCATTGGGCTTTTGGTTGCTTTATTATGGGAGGCCCTTGAATGAATGTGTTGAATATGCAGTAAATATGCATGCAGTGAGGAGAAGGCTGAGCAAACATTCTTTTTTGAGCGCTGTCTGCAGCATTTTCTTTCTGAGTGTGTCTCTCTCCGCATTTAGAGACAGATGGAGTAGATTCCGAAGACAGCATCGAACCTCCGCACAAAAGACTCTGCTTATCGTCTGAAGATGACCAAAGTATGGACGACACGAGTCCATGCATTTCTGTTGTTGCTGTTCCATGTAAGTTTGATGCTATTAATGGAAGGGCCCCTATCACACACCGGGAGCCCGATCCTAAGGAAAGTAAGAGGCGGGGAGCTTGTGGGAAGGGAACAGGGGCACCAGCAAGGAAGAAGTGGCAGAGCAGTTTGCAGGAAGGAGATTGGAACATTGGGTAAGGCAAGGCAAGGGAATGATTAGTTCGCCACATTGCTGATCTCCAGTACACAGCAGCAGAAGGGCTGGTTGGTTGGAAAGGGGCAGGTGTCCCATATTCTTTGTGCATCCTGTTCAGTCTCCTGTAAACTTTTCTGACCTGATCAAAAAGACAGGAAGGGGAATAGGTCTGTCGAACAGCTATAGATACAGTGGAAGGTCTTGGTTTCAGGAGTTCAACCTGTGAGGATCCCTGACACTCCTATCCCACAGGGTGAACGATTTCTAGCCCGTACTCTTACTAGAGCCCTGGATCACTATCATGTGGAAAATATATAAAGGGGCGCTTGAAAGTATTCCCTTGAGCCCATTACTATTGGAATATAAATCTATAGTTAGGCAGCAAGTAGTTACAGAGTTGATCTAGATGATCTAGATCTAATTGTCATGTCATAGCTGTAGCAGGTGACTTGTTAGCCAGGTGCAGGTATTTTGGCTTCACTGCTTGATATGTAATTGACTGAGTAATGACTGTAATTGACCATTATGTCAGCTCACTAGGGACTGGCTAATATTAGTATAATAGTCTTGTACCTAGTGAGCTATGGGGGGCCTTGATGCTCGCAGTGTCCTAGCCAGGTATGCTGTTCAATGTTTCTGGCAACTGTCTGTACATATTCTCACCTTGTATAAACTCTCAGCACCACCACTACTACACTTGTCTTCGTTTTCCTTATCTCTGCTACACCCAACAACTACAACATGGTGAGATTTCAGAAAGAAACAGATTGGGAGCCATGCTCTCTTTGGGATCGGAACTTGTGCCTTCCCAATAAATGGAAGGCCAGATACTACACAATGACAAAATTTTGAGGGGAAGGAGAAAAGCAGATTTTTCAGGTCATGGTCTTTAGACCTGGTCTCGCCAGCATTTGGTGTGAGATGCTGTGCACGCTTGTCCTTTTGAATTGGTGCTGATGTCAGTTTACAAATCTTGCATTTCGTACCAAATGCTTGTCTAAAGGGTTTCCTCCCTCATTTTTTTTCAAACATCTAGCCTGATGAAGAGTTGTGGTGAGCATGAAAGCTCACACGCTGTCCTGTGTCATTTTGGTTGGCCCTATTGAAAGCTACTACATAGATTTTGTTTTAGATTTTGCATGGGCTGATACCAGGTTGCTGTTTTTTGAACTGGAACTCATCCAGTTTTCCTTTCTGTTCTCTATGTTAAGCCCTTTGCTTCAGTCTTTGACATCTATAAGAAAACCAAATCTGTAGGAATTGTTATGTGGTTTCCTAATGTTAATGATTTGGACATACTTGTTATTGTTCATTTTGCCACAGCTAATGGAAGGTTTTCCGGCTTCACTTCACCTTCGTTTTTTTAAGCGCAAGACTCACAACACAGATAGAAATGTTGTATTAACCTTACACTTCTGCATGTTTTGAAGTTTCCGAAAGTGATCAGAGCTTCGAGGTGACCATGACTGCTACTACTGAGGTAGCTGATAACGATCTTAACGAGGGAACTGTGACTCAGATCCAGGTACAATATCACTTCCGAGTAGTTTTGCAAGTGTGTGAGCATAGGCTCTGGCTGAGGACAGACTGGCAATGTAAAGCGGGACAGCCCCGCATTGGAAGTGGAAGAGGGGAGCACGTTCAGACATGCACATCTGTCTGTCGGCTCCGTTTCGCACTTACCTGTCTCCCACTCGCTTTCCATCCGCTTTAACAGGACACCGGGAGAAACCGGTGTCCAGGGGCCGTCTTGCGCTTGCCTCCCGCTTCCAGGCAGTGTGAACCGGAAGAAGGCGGGAGGCAAGCGGAGGCGGCAGTGTGAACGCGGCTGTTTTGGCAATTTGCGCATGCGCGCACATGCGCACATGTGAAAATTGCCAAAACAGCCCTATCACGAGCTGCGGAGGCCGGCCCACGTGGGGCCACTCCACAGCAGTCTGAACACTCCGTATCGGCACCGTTGCGCAATACACCGGCCGGTGTGAACGGCCAGCCCCAGGGAGTTTTTCCCCTGCAGCAGTTTCCTCCGCATTCATCTCGCTCCAGATTGCCAGTCTGTCCTCAGCCTCTGTATGTTCCCAGCTGTGTTTTGAAGATAATGTCAGTAATGAGATTGAGAGCCTGGAACCCTTCAGTAGTAATGCGCTTGAGGGTTTGTGTGTTTTTTGGGTCAGGCAACAATTAGAAATACCTTAGAATATTCTGAAACAAAGCAGTTGGTTCTGTATCTTCCTGTTGCATGTATGTTTTTCATGGAACAACTTTTAAGTGTTGAGGTGGGAAACAGATTTTGTGGTGTTTGGTAGGAGCACTGTGTATGTGTTACTGTGAGGCTTCTGAGTCAAATCAACAAGCCAGGCTCTTAATGAAACAAAAAGGTCCTTTTATTCTTAATGATGGTTCAGGTACTCAATGTTTGTTAGAGATACTTGGTTACAGGCAACAAGGATTAATATACTCTACACAGTCAGGTAAGAGCAGGCACAGGGCCAGTCAGAATGAATACAAAAAGGCGCGAAAACCCCCAACCATTTGGTTCTCACAGAAAAGGCGCAAAAGTACTAAAAATTCCCCCCATGCCCCGTAGTGACCTCTAATTGCAGTTCGCAGGCCAGACACCTGGCTAGAAAATACTTCAACAGTTCTCCAAGGTTACAAAAGCAGATAAAACACTCCAAGTCTCCGAAGAGAAAAGGGAAGTGACAAGAAGAGATAGTTAGACTGTTTATGTGACGCGGTGGAATGCGGCAAGCCACCCTCCCGGGGAAGAAAAGATACATTAAGCAGAACAAGCAATAAACTGCCAAGGCTAAACGTAAATTACTGATAGAGACCCCCAGACACAAACAATTAATGGCAGAGGCTCTAACAGACTCTGACAGTTACACCTGTGGCACAACGTACACTAGGTGTTCTTCATGTGTAGCCCTTTCTGTTCACTTTAGTGGGGGGAGGATCTCAAGGAATGCAAAGGATGTATAAACTGCGGTCTTGTTGAGATGAGCATCCCTCAGTTAAAATTCCAAGTGGAACCTCAACGATCTTGCTCTCTGTCGTGTCATGAGGTGTTGTGTGTTATGCTGCCGCCTCCTTGCTTTCCTTATTTTCGCCGCCACCAAAGGTCCTCAACTTAGAATTCTTAGTTGGATGCAAAGATCGGTATATCGGTAGAATGAAAGAATGGTCAGTGCATGGGGGGTGGTGAGGTAAAAGGGGATTACTCTAAAATAGTTTTTCTTAAACATAAATGGAGTTTGTTTATAAGTAAAACAGCATAACCGTTTCTGTATCATTAATAAGCGTAATAGTTCCTTCAATAGACCTAGTCACACAGGCTTATTTTCTCCCTCGGCAGACAGCTTAATTTCCCAACTCGTCGCCAGGCTAATAACTTGCATAAAGCTTAATTTCCTAACGAATAACTTCCAGTAGCTGGTACTTTTGGTTCAAGTCTATTGCCCCCCCCCCCCCCCCCCCCCCCCAAAATCCTAGTATTTCAGAAAAATCCCAGATCCCAAATACTGGTATCAAAAAATTTTCAGGTCCAATAGACCTGAGAAGAAAAATACCTGATTAAAAAAAAGCCAGCCTGATCCTGGTTTAAATTGTGCCGCAGAAGAAGAGAGAAGAGATTGGATTTATACCCTGCCCTTCACTACCCTAGGGAGTCTCAGAGCAGCTTACAAACTCCTTTCCCTTCCCCTCCCCACAACAGACACCCTGTGAGGTCGGTGGGGCTGAGAGAGCTCTGAGAGAAACTGCTCTTTTTCAAGAACAGCTGTGCCAGAACTATAACTTGCCCAAGGTCATCCAGCAGGTGCAAGTGGAGGAGTATGGAATCAAACCTGGCTCTCCCAGATTAGAGTCTATGCATTTAACCACTACACCAAACTGGTTCACAGGAGAAGCCAACTCCAGGATCTGTGTGTCGTGGGGAGATCGCTCCCTGAGGCATGCAGATCCTAGCTGGGGTGGCTTCTCTTGCAGTGCAGTTTAAATTGCGCTGCAGAAGGAGCCAGACTCAGGATCTGTGTGCCTTGGGGAGATTGTTCCCCGAGGCACGCAGATCCTGGTGAGGTCCGGCTCCTTCTGCAGAGTGGTTTTAACCAGGGCTGCATGAGAAGCCAGCCCCAAGCCAAGCCAGCGGGAACAGTCTGCTCCCCACCGGCACAGCCGATCCTGATCTTCTGCAGTCCCTTTAAACTTTAAAGGGACTGCAGTAAAAGCCTGACAAACAGCTGAGAGGTGGGAGCAATCTGCTGCTGCCTCTGATCTGTTTTCGGATCTACCAGTAATAGCATATGGCTGTGTGTCTTGACCACAACGCAGCTGTAAAGTCTTTTAACGTGATAAGGGCTAATGTATTTATTGTAGAATGAGCATTCATTGGCAGACAGCTATTCCATTGTGTTAATCTTCCATCTTCACTATGTCCGTCTTACGTTCAGTTCTGAAAACGCATCTTGTTATCTGAAACAAACTGCGTTGTATCAAGAAGTGACCGTAATATCACTGGCTCTGTGCAGTGGAGCTGCAGAATATAGTATCCTTGGTCACACTGGTAAATAATCCATTTTTTTTTAACCTGTACTTTAAAATAATAGCAGGCCTACATTTTACATCACAGCAATATACCTTTAAAACTCCCCCATTAAAACACAGGAATAAAAACAAACACACAGTATTTACATGGCAAAGCACCACACCGGCCTTTTCACATTTTGCCCTGAATACCAAACATGCAGGGCTCGTGCGAGGGCCCGTGGCATGGTATTGGTCGACAGAAAAGCATGGCACTGTCAGGTGGTGCCAACTAAGAAAGCAATCTCGCTTTTGTGTTCCTCTTTCCTTCTTCCTGATCAAATTCCAGACAGTCGCTGGGTTAGTGACTGCATCCACAGTTCCTTCTTCTTAAGTTCTGCTTGTGAGCCGATATCCGACTGGAGACTTCCATTTCAGTTTCTCTTTCCCAGATTCTCCAGAATGAACAACTGGATGAGATCTCTTCTCTGAGCAACGAAGAAGTGTCAGCAGTTAGTCAGGCGTGGTTTACAACCAAAGAAGATAAGGATTCTCTCACAAACAAAGGTAAGCTGGCATATTGTCTTTCTCTTGGCGCACACTTCATTATTTGCGAATAAGGGAGACCTTGTTCATTTAAAAGCATTGTCCATCAGTGCTAAAAGGATAATTTTAATGTTTGAGTCATATGGGGGGCACTCCTAATCAGGTCTGCTCAAAAGTAAGTCTCATGTTTTCCAGTGGCACTAATTTCCAGAAAACTGTCCTTAGGATTGCAGGCATAGTGTAATATTTTGAAAGCATTGTGTATTTAATAAGGCCACTAGTGATTGTTCATTCATCCAGGACCATAAATGTGACTCTATTATCCATTGCATTTAGTTGGGGAAAAAAATATGGGAACTTGTGCTGTGCAGCTCATTGCATTGCCCCGATTAAGCCCTTAATATTTCTTGTCTTGGTTGATAGGAAAGTTTGATGTCTTGGCTGCTTAGGGGAGTATCGTTTGTATGACAATTTCTTCTCTGCTTTTTAAGGCCATAAATGGAAGCAGGGCATGTGGTCGAAGGAAGAGATCGACATTTTGATGAGTAACATTGAGCGTTACTTAAAGGTCTGTGCGATGCAGTTAATTGGCCTACTGGTTTTAGTGGTCAGTCTCTTCTGTATTTTCATTTTCTTAGCAAAATTTGCAAAACAGCTCTGCCTTTGGCCAGTCTTCATTGCCTTTGAAAGTACAGTATAAAAACCGCCCGTACTTATTACAGGCAAAAGTATTCACTCTGTGGGGTGTGGCTTTCCCTGTTCCTTCTTCTTGCTGTAGTCTCATGGTTTCCCCAAAGGCCACTCATTGAAGGTCAGGGACTCCGGAGCGGGGCAGATGTGGTATGCAGCAGGCAGGGAGAACTAGCAGAAAACCTCTTCCCCTGGCACAAGTGGGAGTTCTCTACTCTTCACGCCATGTCAGTTTTGGTCCAAGCATTTATTTGCAAGAAGGTCCATTTGCCATCATAATTCTAGTTTCCGTATTCTAAAGTTGTCATATTGTTTAAAATTATGCTTACATTTTGTAATAAAGTATCGAGCATAGCTACCTGGAAGCAAAACCTACGGAGGGCGTGTTACAAGCTACCGTTTGCTCTTTTTATAGAAATAACTCTAGTAAATATTTTTCTGAGTATCTATGTATTTATTTAAAACCTTTTAATGCCACCTTTCCTCCCAGTTCAGTGTCCTGAAGGTACGCTGAACAGTCAAAACAGTAGCCCAAATTTTATGATGTAGATAAATAGATAAACTTTGACCATGAGCAAAGAAATGTGGGAAACCTGTTTTGCTTCCTTTTGCTGGTCCTACACTTGAGACCAGGCTTCTGTACTCTCTGTTGTATTTTTCCACAAAAAAAAAATCAGGATTGTGAGAGACACATGGAAACCAGCTTTTTTGCTTTGTCCATGCTGCCATCCCTCCACCCCAAATCCATTACGACGATAGAAAGCAGTCATTTTACCTCACCAATGTTTACAATATCACCAAGATGAGGCTCACCTCCTGTGATGTGAAAAGAAACTAGCTACTGTGTTGTGGAGGAGCCAAACAGAGGAGGCATTGTAGGATTCACTTTGCACAAAAGTGCATGCTAAGCAGAAGTCCCAGTGTGAGTGAGCCTTTATGCGGTTGCATCGCTAATCAGATGGTTAATAACTTCATTGGGCTTAGCAGAGAATCATGCATGCTTCTCTTTGTGCTGGTTCATGGAATAACTGAATTGTAAACATACTGAATGGATCCTTGGGCTCTGGAGGGGCCGTGGCTCAGTGGCAGAGCATCTGTCTGGCATGCAGAAAGTCCCAGGGTCAATGGCCTGAGTCAGAATAAAGCAGCTTCATGAAATCTTGTATCCAAAATGTTTGGATTATCATGAATGCAGCCTTCCTTGAAAATCTCCAGGGAAAACTATTCGACAGACTATCCCAAGCAGGACTTGCATATGTATATTTTTAGTGATTGCTTTAGTTATCTCTCTCTCTCTCTCTCTCTCTCTCTCTCTCTCTGCATTTGACTTGCAATTGAACTGCAGTAAAGATGAATAATAATACAGATACTGTAAATCAACATTTCTTTAAATGGATGAACTAATTTCTTCCTAAATTTAGTATCTCTTTAAATTCATTTTGTTATTCAGGTTTTTTTTTGGGGGGGGGATATTACTACCAAGCTCTCAGTGCTGAACAGAAACCACACATTTCAATATATAGTTGATTTCTTGAATAAGTGACATTAAAAAATGGCAAAAAGTAGGGAGCCATATTACTTCATAGCAGACTTCACAAACAAAAAAGCCACATAAATTAAAACCTTTTATTAAGACCAACCAAAGTAAACCAACACAGTGGACTACATGTCCTTTCTTTTATTGGCTAAATTCTGGTACTGCCGAAAGAACCCCCCCCAATATTTGCCAGGCTCAGTTATACTACTGTCCACATTTTTCCCTTTAAAATGTGGGGGACATAACAGTTTTTGTGATATACTTTTTGCGGAACTTTGTAATGGTGGATTTGAGTGATTTTTAAAAGTTGGGAAACTTAAATTGTCATCCAAATCTTAATGTGACTAGGCACGTGGACTAAAAGATGCCACAGAAATCATCTTTGAGATGTCAAAAGATGAAAGGAAAGATTTCTACAGGAGCATTGCGTGGGGTCTGAATCGGCCTCTCTTTGCTGTTTATAGACGAGTCCTCCGTATGTACGATGACCGGAACCACGTTGGCAAGTATGAAAACCCTCTAACATTTGACCCAAGCACTATGGTTAAGGCTGCAAGTGGCTCTCTATTGCTTTGAACTAATTCTGTTGCTGTGCAACCTGAAGAGTCAAAACAGAAGACAGTATATATATATATAGTATAGGCGAGGAAAATGCAGCGTCAAATTATTTGATGCAAAGACCTGCTAGTTGATAACTTATGATAGTTAGTGATGTCATGCTTAGAAATCCTCTGAAGTAGTTGGTTGTGGGAGCACCCGGGAGAAAATCTTAGTTCATAGTTGGATATGAAGGCAGCTTCCTATTGGGTAAGTGGGTAGGTGCTGACACAGCCTGTGGCACTGGTTCCATTGAGGAACAAACAGTCCCGCCCTAAGAACACTTTGCTGGGAGTGCGCTCCACTTGAGTAGGATTCTAAATACACCTGCTTAGGATTGCTCTCTACGGCTTCCGAAATGTAAGCTCTGCTTGCACTTAGCTTGCAGGATGGAGCTTATTACCCAGCCATCACCACTGCATGCAGGACATCATGTGGTGTACACCCATGTAGAGCTCTGTCCACATGTCCCACCCTCCACTTTTTGGGTGACAGTCAGACTAAAGGTAAGTCCTAGCTTGCCTGTGGGAGCTTTGTGGGTGGGTGCACAAGCCCAGATCTGTCTGTCACGCCTCACCATATGGGGACGTGTTTTATCCCCATCCCTGCACTTCAAGATGGGTCCTTTTGGCATTCCTTCTCATATTCAGAGACATTAATTCTTGGCAGTTTCTTTCTTCCAACAGTAGGTTATGTTATTTGTCTTTTCTGTTCCCAAAACCTGTCCTACGAGTTTCATAAAGTCTTCCTTTTTGCTTATGCTGCTTCTAAATGTGATGTTGATGAGATTAATGTCAGATGCTCAGCATGATAGTTAAGGCATTATCAGATGAGAACACTCTGGCCAGGGACAAACTACAGTTTCGGCTCTAGTCTGGCTTGCCAGGTCTTCACATCAGACTATGAACAGGGCCCGTCCAGATGTTGGCAGAATGTATCCCAGAAGGCCCTTTTTTCTGTTCTCACACACACATGTAGCTACAGAGTAGTTACCGTTGCTACTCTCATGGGGGCGTGCCAGGTTATTTTGGCAGTGCCCCTAAGCAATGCTCATATGTGTGTCCCATGTCAGTGAATGTACTGGGCTGCTTATAGTAGCCTAGCTGCCTCTTCCTGGCCAGCTGTGGCTCTTGCCCCGCTCATAGGCAACAACAGAGGCTCTTCTCCCCCCACTGCTCTGGACAGTGAACCGGAAGGCGGAGTGGTACTTCCATGCCAGAGGGCACACAGCAGATTCTTGACAAGGCCAGGCTTGTGCCCCTTCGTCTCCCCATTACGCTAGGCCAGCTTGCTCAGCGTAAGAGCCACCTAGAACAGCGGTGGCCAAACTTGCTTAACGTAAGAGCCGCATAGAATAAACATCAGGTGTTTGAGAGCCACAAGACATGAACAAATATTACCTGCTTTTATTGGAAAATAAGCAAATTTGCTTTTTATTAACATTAAATGAGACTGCCAAAAATAATAACAAAAGGGGTAAAAGCAGATATTGATAATGATATTAATTTGTCCAATGATATTTGTTTGCTAATGATACTTAGCTTCCCCAGCCGCCCTGCCAGGAGCCACATAATACATGTGAAAGAGCCGCATGCGGCTCCCGAGCCACAGTTTGCCCACCCCTAGGCTAGGCAGTGGTGGTGGCAGCTGCCCAAGGGTGCCCAGTCCTTAAAATTGAGGATGACCATTAGCATGTGGTGTTGCCATTATAATATATTGAGGTTTCCTTGATTCTGAAAGTCACTGTTGTCTTAATGTTATTGTGAATAAATAGCATATTATCATGCCTTAGGGGCAATACTCCCTCTAAGCTGTGGAGTCTTGTGAGCAAATATTCTACTTTGTGAGCTACTGGCATTAAAGCTGTGAGCGAACGACTTGGCTACTGTGTAAATTAGTTTGCTCTGGAGCCATCCTTCCTGAGCTAAGACAAAAATGTGTGAGCCGGAGGCTAAAAAACTGTGAGCTGGCTCACACTAACTCAGCTTAGCGGGAACAGTGCGTAGGGGCATACTACATACAGTGCTGATTGAGGGATGGGAGATTTTAAGAAATGAAATGAATTATATGCATTATATTAATTAATATTTATTTATTTATTACTTCTTGCTGTTTTTGCAAGCAGAGTCATAAACAGAAACCCCCGTCCCACTATAAACCTCGTCTCACAGGGAAACATGGAATAACTTAAAGGCTGCTACTACAAAAGTTTTCATGTGATTTGACCACAACTGCTAGAAATTTTGTCACATGCAGGGTAGTTTGTTTGCCTTCGTCTCTAAGTAGCCAGGATGATTTCGCTTCTGGAGGGAAGAAGTCCTGATTAAATAAAGGGGAGATCATTTCATCTCTTAGAGCTGAAAATTTAGGGCCATCAAGCAGAATATGATCTACAGAGTCAATTTTATTGCTGCCACAATTACAGTCTATTTGGGACTGAAATCCCATTAAATCTTCCTGAAGGAAGGGCATGCAGTCATGCTAGAATGAATGCCCTTCTATACTTTGGAAGAATTAACTCAGATAAATAGTAGGGTTGCCAAGTACCAGTGACTTACCAGCGGGGGGGAGTTGTTCTCCCCCCGGGAACTCTTCTGGCGCGTACGCTTTGCGTGCGCGCCACAGCAACATGATGACGTCACCCGGAGGTGACGTCATCACACGGGGGAAGTCGTCCGGACCGGACGACTTCTGGGGCGGGGTTCCCTTCACCAGCCGAATGCCGGCCGGCGGATCGGAAACCCCTATAGCGGGGGATCCCCCGCCCCCCGGGCTGACTTGGCAGCCCTAATAAATAGTTTGGCATTGTTATTGGAGGCTGAATGCCAACTGAAAAGGATGAGCACACTCTGCGGGCTCTAATCAACATACTCTCATAGTCAAAGCTAGAGATGTGAAGGCCTGGGAAAAAAACGGAAAAATTCGGAAAAAAAAACAGTTTATTTCCTGAAGCCCTTTTTGGGTTTTTTGGAAAAATTGAAGAAAAGAAAAAAATTTGATTATGAAACGTTTTATTTTAACATGATGAATAAAAGATTTTAAGACAAGGTGTTCAAATATTTTCCAAATCATTTCTAAAAAATATGTATGGTATCAGATTAATCTGATTTCTGTGCACTGAGGACAAGCAAGTCCTAGGTTACAAACTGAACTCTCCAATGCAGGAACAAGATGCATTTCTTCCTTTAGGAGGTGCTGTTGTCACAAGAAAAGAAAAAGGTTTCAGTTTTGTTTTCGCATGTGGGTAGGTATACTGGCACCCCGGCTTCACTAGGCCTCAAAGCATTGGAAGAAAATACTGAGCAACAAAAAGGACCTGAAAGTATAGTTTTTAGAGGCCCATAATAACTGTGATAATGACAGACACAACAGAGTAGCTGCAGAAGCAGAGACTGAAACTGAAACTGATAATTACAGCACAGAAAATGATTCTGATTAAATTTCATGCCCATTCATTGAAACTTAGTCCCACACTCCCTTCTATACACTTTCCCCCCTCTTCAATTCTTTTTTATGAGAATGGGTTTTTAAATTTTTATTTAATAGAGTTTAAGTACGCCTTCCAGGAAAGATGTGCTTGAAAGATGCTCTACTTGCTCCATAGGTTGACCTGCTACTGACCACTTGTACTTCTTTATCTTCCGTTTCTTCCTGAAAAAAAGAACCTTAGATGTAGCAACACTAATAACTAAGCCCTCACTGGAACTGTACTCCGAGAAGGAGCCTGTAAGCTTGCTTAGGCTGACCACGGATCTTGACAAAAGCGCAGTATCATCTGTGTATTAGAGACAGGGTAGTTTAACATGGACCAGGCAAGGTGGATGAAATTCATTTCCAGGTATCTAAGAAGTTAAGTCATTAAGGTACAAATCGAATAACAGCGGAGCAAGGATGTATCCTTGCTTAACTGCTCTTTTCAATGGGATATCCCTGGTCAGTTCGCCAACACGACCACATCTCACCTTGGCAGTACACTGAGCGTATAGTTGTTAATTAATTAATATGCTCATTGTATGTTAATTAATACGTCCGTTGTATGTTTCACAGGTATACGCCTGAAGAAATTGAAAAACTGAAGGAGTGAGTTTTATTTTCCATTAAATTCTGTAAACAGTTCAGAGGAGTCTTCAGATGCCTTTCTAGAAACTTGTTTCAGTTTTTGGCTGACAACTGGAGGCCCGTGAATTGAACCTGGGGCTTGAATTTCATTCCTCCCCCTCTCTCTCCCTCCTCGCCACTGCTACTCAAGCTGCTCCTGTTGGCAAGCCACTCTGCCCGTTCTCTGCTGAACAGGAGGGACAGCAGCTGGGATGAGGAAGCGATGCTGGGCTTGAGAGGCTAGTGAGGGCATGCCTCCGCTTCAGAACTGCTTCAGAAATTCTAGCATCCTTTGTCGTGGGTGTACATTATCCTTGGCTATGTCACCAAGTGCTGTGAGAAGAAGGGCTCTGTGCTTACCTGTCATGGTAATGGTTAGTACTTCGAAATGATTCTCCTCATTGTTCAGACAGGATCTGGAGTGCTTTAGCAAGCAATGAATACGAGCCTTCCAGTTTTTGATTCTGGACCGCACTCCTTGGGTGGAACTGCAATTGCCACACCAAGGAAGTGCTCCAGGGCTTAAAGTGACCACATAGGTTTTTTCTGTGGGACAAAATGTGCAATACAGTTGGTTGGATCCAGGCTAAATCTGCGAGTTCCACCAATTCCCCCTTTCTGCTACAGACCCTCTCATGTCATTCTCTGTGGTCCGTGGTCCCCTGTCCCCAGGAGCAGCACTGCTTGTGGAGATCAGTGGGCTACACGGGGAAGGGGAGGCAGGAAAATTCCATTCTGCCATTGAAAAATTTAGTCTGGATCCAGTCTGGAGTGTGGGTTGAGACAGAGCAATGCAGGGAAATGCTTAGTTGCTTATTTCAGATATTTGTAGGTGTTGTTAGGAGCACAGAGTTCCAGAAAGGGAGTTAAAACTTCTGTGTGCTTGGCCGGAATCTCACCTTTCTCTAATGAGATTAGTGAACATGGTTCTGTCTTCCTTTTTAACTTCACAACAGCCTTGTGAAGTAGGCTAGGAGAGTGAGGATTTGAACCTATAATTCCCTGGTCCTAGGCTGATTCACTCCCACACCATTATGATCTTTTTTTAAAGTAGTAATTTAAGCCACTTTGAGATGCAGAGGTGGGATTTTGTTATAGCAGACTTTCATACATTCCTCTCTGCTGTGTGCAAATTGACCTTCTTATAAAATCTATGGTATTTCACTGGGAATGGTAATTGCTCTAGCCCCTTCACCCATTTACAGGGGACACACATAAAACCAATGTTCCCTTTAAGCTCCACAGTGTGGTGAGCAAAATTCTACCTCGTGAGCAAAAAAAGCTAGTAACATTAAAGGTGTGAGTGAGGCTATATTTGACTATCGCATAAATTAGTTTCTTAGAAGATTGGTAGACCTGGCCTCCGGAGAACATGTCTACCCACCCCTTTCCACTATATTGGTAGACCTGGCCTCTGGGGAACAGGTCTACCCATCTCCTTCCACTATATTGGTAGACCTGGCCTCCGGAGAACATGTCTACCCTTCCCTTTCCATGATATTGGTAGACCTGGCCTCTGGAGAACAGGTCTACCCACCCCTTTCCACTATATTGGTAGACCTGGCCTCCAGAGAACAGGCCCACCCATCCCTTTCCACTATATTGGTAGACCTGGCCTTTGGAGAACAGGTCTACATCCATCCCTTTCCACTATATTGGTAGACCTGGCCTCTGGGGAACAGGTCTACTCCCATCCCTTTCCACTATACTGGTAGACCTGGCCTCTGGAGAACCCTTTCCACTATATTGTAGACCTGGCCTCTGGAGAACCCTTTCCACTATATTGTAGACCTGGCCTCTGGAGAACATGTCTACCCTTCCCTTTCCATGATATTGCTAGACCTGGCCTCTGGAGAACAGGTCTACCCACCCCTTTCCACTATATTGTAGACCTGGCCTCTGGAGAACAGGTCTACCCACCCCTTTCCACTATACTGGTAGACCTGGCCTCCAGAGAACATGTCTACCCTTCCCTTTCCATGATATTGCTAGACCTGGCCTCTGGAGAACAGGTCTACACCCATCCCTTTCCACTATATTGGTAGACCTGGCCTTTGGGGAACAGGTCTACCCACCCCTTTCCACTATATTGGTATACCTGGCCTCCAGAGAACAGGTCTACCCACCCCTTGCCACTATATTGGTAGACCTGGCCTCTGGAGAACAGGTCTACACCCATCCCTTTCCACTATACTGGTAGACCTGGCCTCTGGAGAACATGTCTACCCTTCCCTTTCCACTATATTGGTAGACCTGGCCTCCAGAGAACAGGTCCACCCATCCCTTTCCACTATACTGGTAGACCTGGCCTCTGGAGAACAGGTCTACACCCATCCCCTTCCACTATATTGGCCTCAGACCATCGCCTTGCGCTAAACCTTAGAAACTGTACCAGCACTTAGAGGGGGGGAAACTCTTGCAGTCTAATTTTGTTCTTTTTAGTGAAATATGACAAATGTACAGGTCAGTTATAACAGGTGGAACAATCACTGTCAGAACCCTGCCTAACCTAACAAACAGGAAGTTGCTCAAATGTTATCAGCCTGCCCAAACTACTTATTTATTCAAATATTTATACCCCACTTATACTGTTACTCAAGGCATCTTATAAATCATACTGAGCATAATAAGGTTGTGCAAAAAAATATCAATTTTTCCTGCTCCATTATAGCCCATGGGAACCATTATAGTCAATGGGCCCCACAGGCTATAATGGAGAATCAGTCAGGGGGTATCTGGGGCTCGGGGGGCGCTGTTTTTTGTGATAGCTGCTGGTGCCTCTCCCCCCCCCCCAACCCCCAAGTTTCAAAAAGATTGGACCAGGGGTGCCCCCATCCTCCATTGCGAGCTGGAAGCTGAAATTCCTGAGCAGCTAGCTAAAACTTTGTGTGCCCCCACCTCCCAGCACAGCTTAGAGGGAACACTGCATAGAACTTTCATGTATGTGCGTGCTCCTGTTTGTAAGAAATAGCCAGTGCACAGTCACTTTCCAAATTAAACTGGGGACTAGTAGCTGGATATAGGTGGGGTTTCAATCGCACATTCAGCTGTACATGCGTTGAACGCAACATTAGAATTGCTCAACACGCGTAGGAAGTACCGTCAAATGTATACTGTACACATTTTGTATGAGTGTTCACGGTAACTTGTGAATAGGGCCTCTGTCTCTCTGAAAGATCTCAGTCCAGTGAGCTAAACCTACACAGTTGAAATCTTCGCTAAGAGCAGAATTCTGGAATGGTGTCTGGACTTCCCTTATTCACTTTTACCCGCAAAGAAACTTCTGTTGCCTCTGACTGACGAGAGATTGGCACCCAGGGCTCACACCGTTTTCCCATTTAGGCTAAGGATTAAGCATGGCAATGACTGGGCAACCATAGGCGCTACCCTTGGCAGAAGTGCCTCTTCTGTGAAAGACCGGTGCCGGCTGATGAAGGATACCTGCAACACAGGTACACATGCTGAAATAGACAGGTAAAATCTAGTTAAGTCTAAACATTATAAGCAGTTTCAGGAACAATAACCTCTTAGTGACCTCATGTTATATACTGACTGTGATCGTTTGTAAAGTAAGTTACATTCTTTCGGTGTCGGTGATACTCCCGACTTGAGAACGGATATTAATTGTTAAATGTTATTCTGATATTCTTAATATCTCTTTGTATCCATTTTGAATTCAACAAACTGTTCAAAATTTAAAATAAAATAAAGAGTTTCAGGGAAAGTAGCTTGAGATTGTTTTTAAAACATCTTCTCTTTACTAAAAAAAAAGTCAACTCTGGTGTTAGACTACAGAGCTTTCTAAGTGATGCCAGTGGATGTTTATCATTAGGATGGGCTTGGAAGGCAGAAGGAAGGCCTTTCTGTGGCAGGTACTCCTCGCAGCAGTGCCTAGGATCAATCCCACACCCCAGCTGTCATTGATATCCGTTCGTTGACCTTGATAAGGTGGAAATATTCTTTCATCTTCAGTGTCTTACACTGGTGGTTTTGGGGGAGATGTCCTTGGTAACTCCAAAATCAATCTTGAATCAGAGTTGCCTTTGTAGTATGGTTTGTGCCATAAAACCTCTCAGTTACAGCAGGGGATCCCCCACCTTATTGTAACTGTGTACACCTGGGTATCTTGAGAACAGATCGTGTGAGCAGCAACAACAACAGGGTTGTCACCGGGGGTGGGGGGTGGGGAGAGGGGTGGCAATCCTAACACGGCTGCCATGGGGATTGGGCCCAACATTGGGAGGTTCCACAGAATAATTGAAGGTTCAAAGTCAAGCATCTGCTTTTGATAGAAGCAGCTGTTTCCAAATGGGTGTTCTTGCAGACTCGAGGATGATCCCACCTAGGTTTTTCCAAACACCCCCCCCCCCCCCCGCCGTTCCATTGAGATGAAAAAGTTAGCTCTTTGCTTCGGGGAAGAAGCAAGTGGGCACCAGGAAACACACTGGTGGATGCTGTGGTACTTAATGAATGGGCATCACGGGGATATGTACTGGACTCATAACTTGGGGGTGTTCTGCGTCACATAGGAAGCCGTGGTGACATACCTGCTTCCCACATGATCCCCCCCAGACCCTCCCCAGGCCTCTGACTGGGAAGTTCCTACACAATCCAAACTACGTACAGGATATGGGACATCCAGTGTAGCATGGAAGCCAACAACAGAGGAGTAGTTGCAACCCTTCTGTAAAAGTAGTCTGTGAACTGGGTTCAACAGAAGCTAACAGGCTATAAACGGATTATGTTTTTTCAGTGTATGTATCTTGGTATTAGCTGCCTGCCATTTCCCCTCTCCTTGTCACAGTGTTAAAAGAGCTTTACGCTTGCCGGTGAATGAACAGCTCTAGAAAGGTGGCTGCGTTTTCAGTTGTGTCCATAACACAAGGGATCTTGAATATTTGCTAGATAGTGTATGTTCTTGTATCAGGCTTTTAAAATACAGAGGGGGGTTTTTTTTACTCCAAACAAGATTAGAGCATTTTAAACCGTTGAAGGTGTAGAGGAGTTGACAGAGCCTAAAATGAACAAATAACAAAAAATAAAAATGGAGAGACAAGCAGGGTATGACGGCCCGATTACCATCGCACATCTTTGCCCCTAGATCTTGATGGCTCTGACTTTTCTCTCTTCTGGGGCTCGTGTGGTGACCTGCCCTTCTCTGCTTTCAGGAAAGTGGACAGAAGAAGAAGAAAAGCGGCTGGCTGAAGTGGTCCATGACTTAACCAGCACAGAACCTGGGGACATCGTCACACAAGGCGTGTCTTGGGCCGCCGTGGCAGAACGGGTTGGAACCAGGTCTGAAAAGCAGTGCCGCTCCAAGTGGCTGAACTACTTGAACTGGAAGCAAAGCGGAGGCACTGAATGGACCAAGGAAGATGAGATCAACCTTATCCTGAGGTTTGTCAGGCTGCTTGTCCTGAAAGGACCGGTGTGGGAGAGGCAGAGATGTCGAAAGCAAAATTTCCTCCTGGTCCCCTATATGTGCTTTGGCTGTATCTTAGAAAGCACAGCCAACAATGACTGCTGCATCGTCGTTCCCAGATATTTCACAGGAACACTCTTCGTATGTCTCAGTTATTGTTGTGTGTCATTGGTAAGGACCAGCTCTTTGAATTGTGCCTGGAAGCAGACCAGTAGCCAGTGATGATTTTTTAAAAAGCTGGCCAGATACAGTCCCGGTAATCAGTGTTCCCTCTAAGCCGCGTTAGTGTGATCTAGCTCACAGTTTTTTAGCCTCCAGCTCACACCTTTTTGTCTCAGCTCAGGAAGGATGGCTCCAGAGCAAACTAATTTATAAAGCAGCCAAATGGCTCACTCACAACTTTAATGTCAGCAACCCACAAAGTAGAATTTTTGCTCACAAGACTCCACAGCTTAGAGGGAGCATTGCCGGTCATTTGTACCAGTTAGCAGACTAGCCACCACATTTTGGGCTCCTTTTCAACCCTGTTATTTCCTGTCTAGCACCAATGTTTTAACTTTCTTCTAATCCCACTGTATTGTGAGCTTTTCTTTTTAGCCTGGGTAAATGCAGTACCTTTGGCAGGAATTGTGGGCCAGTGTGCTGGAGTCCCTCTAGCCCAGAGCAGACACTGAATCATTAACTCATTTTTTTTTCTTTAGTTCTGGTTTCTTTCTGCTCAAAGGGCTTACTCTATGACACCTCTTTGTTGCCAAGTTTCGCCTCTGCTTGCTTGATTTTCACCTTCTGTTTCTCTCGGCTGGTAGCAGTAAGGATAGCACAGTCTCTGAAGTTAAGTGTATTCCCTCTGCTCTTAAGATTTAGGAGCTTGCGTGTATCATCTAAACGTAGGAATTGTTTTTTTATAAAACGTTCAATAATTTGGGGCTTGTTTTTTTAATTTGCCTGTGTGCTTTGACAAATGGGCACTCAAATTTTGGAACAGAAACAGCTTTTTGAGATGGGTTGGAACTGCATCTGGAGCCCTGCATCTGGAGCACTGCATCTGGAGCAACAAGGCACGCGTCTTATTGCTTGACTTGCCTTTTATCAACCAGCAGCACTTCACTTTTCCCCGGACTGAGTTTCAGCCCGTTGCCATCTGTCAACACCGGTTTTAAGACACTCCTTGCTGCCACACCGGAATGCCACAGCCCATGCTCCCTCTAAGCTGTGGAGTCTTGTGAGCAAAAATCCTACTTTGTGGGCTATTGGCATTAAAGCTGTGAGGGAGCGATTTAGCTGCTGCATAACTTAGTTTGCTCTGGAGTCATCTTTCCTGAGCTAAGGCAAAAATGTGTGAGCCAGAAGCTAAAAATCTGTGAGCTAGCTCACACTAACTCAACTTAGAGGGAACACTGGTCACAACCTTCCACATCACCTCCTCGCCTAACCTTGTCAAAGAGCTGAGTATTGACTCTGTGACTCAGTCAGCTAGTAGTTGCTCTTGAAATCACCTGTCCCTTCCCCCCCCCCCCCCCCGGTTTTTTCTTTCGGGGGGTTTTGAGAACTAGCCTCCTCTCTGTTATTGGGCAACCTTATCAAATCTGATGATAACAAGATTCTTCCAGCTTCAGAACTGAGCTTTTCTCATATCGTTTTCTCTGTGTCATCCTGTCAGAATAGCAGAGCTAGAAGTGTCTGATGAAAATGATGTCAACTGGGATCTGCTGGCTGAAGGCTGGAGCAGTGTACGCTCACCCCAGTGGCTTCGCAGCAAATGGTGGACAATCAAGAGACAGATTGCAAACCACAAAGAAGTTTCCTTTCCCGGTAAACTGTTACATACCCTGTTCCCTTACCTGTTTGGAAAATTTCTCTCGCTCTTCAAACCCTGTATAACTAAAGAGGTTGAAAACCCAAGGAGGGGAAAAAAAATCTGGATTTATGAGATCATATACGCAGTGGCATTGTTTCTGGTAAACTCTGAATATTCCTGGTATGTCACTGGTTTAAAGTCTCTGAGTTTTGGCTGTTCCATCAGTGGTCTGCTTGCATAAGAGGCCTGAACCAGACCTCCACCTTCTTATGAAAGGAGGTATGTTCTGGAGGAGAGTGCTGTTTCCAGCATCATCAGGCAAAGCTTCCCCACCTATCTGGAAACTCCGACAGATAATGAATGATGTGCTATTTCTTTGTTTCTCACATTCACCTCACTAAAAACTGCATCAAGGAACATATTTTGAAGTTTAAAAAATTGTTTGACATTTTCTCAGCAGAATATCTTCCGAAACTGCTGGAAGAACTTACATCCTGCATGTGTTGTTGGAAGGATGTTGTTCGGGGATGGGGCAGAAACATTACAAATTCTCCACTGAAAACAAAGCCACTTGTTTCAAGTGTGTTTTTGGTGGAGCCGCAACCCACGGAACGGTGTGTAATTTGGGACCAGTGTCAGGAGAGGGAACAGAAAAAGGCTTCTTTAGCATTTATACAGTGCTTTGGAATGTTCGGAGTACTTCACATCAGTGAACCTCTGAGCAGGGATCTGTTGTTAGCAGTGGTTCCCCATATTTCAGTTGGCGGAGAGGAAGGGAACAGGCTACTTTTTGTCTGTCTGTTTTCCTTGCTTGATTTCAGCAGCATGTTTGAGTAACTGCCCCCCCCCCTTCAGTTCTTATAAAAGGTCTGAAACAGCTTCATGAGAGCCAGAAAACCACGCTGGGGCACCAGCTTTCCGAGAATAAGTCTTTACCCGGGCTGCCCAGCTCTCATCCTGGTTCTGGGGTTCAGCATGTCCAGATCCGAGTGGCTCGATTGGACGAGAGTTCCAGCGGCTCGCCGAGCCCTATGGCAGCATTGCAGATCCCAGTCCAGATTACTCATGTCTGTAAGTAGCTGAAACTCACCGCTTTGCTTTCCCACGTAAGTTACTCAAAGCGGAAAAACTTGGCAGGTGTACGTTTGTGCATGCTTCTTGTTTCTTATGTACTTCTCAGCTGGATGCATTGCGTGGGATATACACACAGCCAGCAGCAGGTCAATCAGCCAGAGGTTCTACACAGTAGTGGCAACCATAAATATATTCATGAGAATTATGTCCTGACCTGGATAGCCTAGGCAAGCCCGCTCTTGTCAGATCTCAGAAACTAAGCAGGGCCGACCCTGGCAGGTTTTTGGAGGGGAGACCTCCAAGGAATACCAGGGTTGGGATGCAGAGGCAGGCTATCAGAACCACTTCTCTGAATGTCCTCCATGCCCCAGTAGGAGTTGCCAGAGGTCACCATGACTTCCAGGCAGGGACACACACACACACACACACACACACACACACACACACACACACACACAAGTTACAACAGGCTTGTAGAGGTCAGGAACAAGTAGGAGGCAGCTCAATGTCATCAGCATTCCCTCTAAGCTAAGTTAGTGTGAGCGAGCTCACACTTTTTTAGCCTCTGGCTCACACATTTTTGTCTTCGCTCAGGAAGGATGGCTCCGGGGCAAACTAATTTATGCCGCAGCCAGATTGCTCACTCACAGCTTTAATGCCAGTAGCTCATGAAGTAGGATTTTTGCTCACAAGACTCCCCACAGCTTAGAGGGAGCGTTGGTCATCATGTCGACATTACTGATGATGGCAGGGTGGCTGTTGTCTTTGGGTTTCTGCACTCCGGGAACTGCAGGCAGTTGTTGCACGTATGGTTAGAGGAGGTTGCGTAGAGCCTCGGCATCACCAGCCAAGGTCACCCGTGGGGCTTCGTGGCAGAGTGAGGATTTCAACCCGGATCCCAGGATAACCACTACCTCGCCCTGACTGTACCGTACCGTACCGTATTAGTGATTCTCTAGCAGAGAGTTGACGTGGTGCATAAGGTCACCCTAACCAGATGAGGAGAAACCATGACATAATTTTACCAGGGGCAGCATGGGAGCAAGACACAGAAGGATGGCGAATACTTTGCATGCCAGCAACATAGGACGTAATACCATGGTACTCTTGAAATCAAAAACCTGCCCTTAAAACTAATTACCATATTTTTCGCTCCATAAGACACAACTGATCATAAGACGCACCTTGTTTTTAGAGGAGGAAAACAGGAAAAAATGAAACAGAAAGAAAGAAAGAAAGAGAGAGAGAGAGATGAAGGAAGGAGGAGGAGGGAGAGAGAGAAAGAGAAAGGAAGAAAGAAAGGTGGGGACAGAGAGAGAGACAGACAGACAGACAGACAGACAGAAAAAAGGAAAGGAAGGAAGGAAGGAAGAAAGATAGAGACAGGAAAGAAGAGAGACGTCGGCATGCCATGCAAAGCCAGGCCTTTCTGTGCAAATTAGCCACGGAGCTCAATCTGTGGGCGGGGCTTTCTGCTGCTGGCTGTCTCAAAGGGGAAAAGCACTTAAAGGGAAAGAGTATTTAGCCTGGTGGGGTTTTTCCTGCCGTTTCCCTTTTAAGTCTTAACAGCTCAGGCCCAGCAGGGAGGGGCGGGGAAGGCTGGGATGCCAGCCTGAATGGCGTTCCCCTGTGTTCCTGCTGAAGAAAGAGCCCTGTTACAGGTAAGAAAAGCTCCATATTCGCTCCATAAGACGCACACACTTTCCCCCCACTTTTTTGGGGAGGAAAAGTACGTCTTATGGAGCAAAAAATACGGTAATTATTTTTTTTCTACCCATTAACTGCGCTGTCCTTTTATCCCATCAGTCTCCTGGGCAGCAGCATTTTAAATGGTGGATAGAGCTCACTGATCTTGGCAGTTGCTATTCCAACCGACTTTCAAGTGTTGGAGGGGTATAAACATACCAGCTACCACTTTTCAACTTAAGAGGGTCACACCTGCAATTGTAGCTGAACCTAAATCTATTGCTTTTCCTTTCTGTTAGAAGTTCACCAGGGTTTTTTTTTGTTGTTTGTTTTTATTCTTGCCCACACGCTAGCACTTCAGACAGACTTTTAAACCTTTTTTCCCAGCTGCCTGGCAAGTTCATACATTAAAACTTTTTTTAAAGTTTTTTTGAAGTGGACAAGGGTGGAACATTGTGATTGGGTGCCTTCATACCAGTCAGCCTTCTGCACAGCCAGCAGAGGAAGATAGGAGGGATGTGGTTTTGCAGTTGTCACAAGGGCCAGCCAAGCAGCGTTTTGCACAGCCAGTTTCTACCAGAAACAGGAATCGCCAGTGGGTACTGGTCTCTATTGAGTCTGGAAGTCTGTAATAACAGCAGATCCAGAGAAGGCTCACCACCCATTATGTGTGTTTATCTTCACTCTGGCTGTCACCGATGGCACTAAAACAGAGGGGGGAGAGCGGTATCAAAATATGGTCAGAGAAGCTTGCACCCAAACCTGAAGGAGAACTTAATTGATACAATCTAATACACCAACATATTTTGACAAATGTTTCCCTTGAGGTAATCTTGAATATCAATAAATGCAGAACAAATTTTTGGACTTACCATGAAGGTTTGTTCTCATCAGTGGCTTGGAAGGTATAGATAGATTCGTGGAGGATGTCTGTCAGTGGCTACTAACTGTGGTAACTGAGAGGAGCTCCACGTTCAAAGGCACTAAACCTCTAAATCCCAGAGCCAGGAGGCAACATCAGGGGAAGGCCTCAGCCTCTATGCCCTGTTGTTGGCCGTCCAGAGGAACTGGCTGGCCACTCTGTGAGACAGGATGCTGGACTAGATGGTCTGATCTAGCGGGGTTCTTCTTACGTTCTTAAGGTATCCTTTCACGTGCTATGCCTCCTCCTTGGGCAGGGCATATGCATCTTTTTTTTTACAAAGGCTTCCACTATCATTAAGACGTGCTCAACTCCCCAAATCATGTCTTGCCAAGTTTCCAACGTAGACAGATCCACTTCTAGTGTCACAATCACATAAGAGACAATCCTCTCTGAAGACCTGTGAATGGAGATAGTGTAAGGCTGGAAAACAGGTGAGAAAAGATACCTTCACAGTAAGTTGAATGCTTCATTCTCCCTCCGTGGAGGAAGGTATCCGTGTATGGAATACTGAAAAGCTCTCGTATCCTGGGCAGGAAAAAAATTGAAAGGAGAGGAATTAAGGAACTGCTTTTTTGAGAAGATTTCTATCAAACGTAGACACTGCTGAGGCAGAAGCCCAAGTCATTGTTCTACCTGTGGGTGCAGTGGATGCATTGGTGAGTAGGTTTTGTGTGCAGTGGCCACTCTAGCAAAAAAGGCAGTAACCTTTGAGGTTGATGGAGAAATAGACTGTCTTAAGCCAGGGGAAAGCATGTTCTGATGTATCTGGATATGTTTTACAGTGATGCTGTCTTTTCCCTGTCGCTGGATGAGAAGGTGATCAACAGTCATCCAGAGATCTGAACACTGTTATTCTCCTAGGTAGACGTGGGGAGTTCCCCAGACATCTAACCTATGCTAGACACATTGCATAAGACGGCTGGGATGACAACAGACTGAAGACAGATAGATGTCCTGTCCCTGTGGGAAAAAGTTAACAGATGGCAAGAAAGAGGGGTTGGTGCATAAGGTCACCCGAGAGAGTTGGGTGTGATGCATTCTATCCTAGAGGTAGTGGAGAATCTCTGATACACCTGCAGTATTTGTGTGATGGTTTTCTTTCCCCAACTCTGCCAGGGGAAAACTGCCCAAGTGACTTGATAGATCTCATGGGTAAAAAAGCCAAGACCGCCTGGAGTCCTTTTCTAGCTATGTCACTATGTCCTGCTTTCAGTTTCTATGCAAACGAGTGGAGCCCGTCCCAGAGCAGGATGGGACAGGAGATCCTGGAGAGGGATGTTGTGGTCCATTGAGAAGATCCTTAATGGTTGCTGTGCCAGGGTCCCTTTGGCCAGCAGATACAATGAAGGTGTCCTTTGTTGTTTCTCTTGTATTGTGTTGCGTTCCCTGGCTATGCGTGGAGATGCAGGGAGGGCACAGAGGACCCCTTCTGCGAAGGGAATTGAGAGAGCATGCATCTCACCAACATGCACCTGTGCTGAAATTTTAGCATGTTGTTGGTTGGAGAAGTAAGGAGGTCCAAGCAGGGAGCACTCTGCCTCCTGATCACCGCACAAAAGACTCCAGAATTTTTAACCCCTCACCTAGATCCAGGTCCCACTGACTGAGCTAGTCTTCCTTCAGCTTGTGGAGTCCCTGAAGATGTTGAGCTTGTTGTCCAGTCGCACAGTCGAGTCCGACTCTTTGCAACCCCATGGACCCACATCACACCAGGCCCTCCTGTCCTCCATCGTGCTCCAGAGTTTGCTTAATTTCATGTTCGTTGCATCGATAACACCGTCTAACCATCTCATCCTTTGCCGTCCCCTTCTTCTTTTACCTCAGTGACAGGAAAATGGGATTCTGCCCATTGAAGTAGTAGAATTGCTTTCTATCAGGGAGAGTGAGACCTCTCAGCTTCCTGACTGCTGACCAGAGTTCCCTCTAAGCAGCACTAGGGGGTGCAGGCACACAAAATTTTAGGTGGCAGCTCAGGGATTTTAGCTTCAGCTCACAAGTAAAGTGAGAAGGCATTTTCTCCTCCATTGGAAACAATGGAGGATAGGGGCATCTCCTTCTGGGGCCCATAGAATTGGACCTCCTGGTGCAATCTTTTTGAAACCTGAGGGGTTTTTTTGACGAGAAGCACCAGCAGCTATGCCACAAATTTGGTGCCTTCACCATTATAGCCTATGCCACAAATTTGGTGCCTTCACCATTATAGCCTTTGACTGTAATGGTCCCCATAGGCTATAATGGAGCAGGAAAAATTGATTATTATTTTTTTGCATACCCCTATTATGTTTTTCAGGATGATCTATAAGATGCCTTGAGTCACAGAGAAAAGTGGGATTAAATATTTGAATAAATAAGTAGTTTGGGCAGGTTGATAACATTTAAGCAACTTCCTGTTTGTTAGGTTAGGCAGGGTTCTGACAGTGATTGTTCCACCTCTGTTATAACTGACCTGTACATTTGTCATATTACTCCAAAAAAAACCAAACTAGACTGCAAGGGTTCCTCCCCCCAGTGCTGGTATGTTTTCTAAAACTCAACACAGGGTGACGGTCCATGGCCAGGTCTACCAATATAGTGGAAAGGGATGGGCAAATCTATTGTCCAGAAGCCAGGTTTACCAGTATAGTGGGAAGGGGCAGGTAGACCTGTTCTCCAGCGGCCCATAGAGGACATTTTCTGTAATGAAATTTGATTTGATTCTCTTGTCCCATATAATGTTTAAATTATTCTTAAAATATAGATTAAATATAGTTTAAAAGAATTCATTCTGAGATTTTTACAAGGTTAAGGAAATGATCTTCTAAGAAACTATTTTATGCCATAGTCAAATGTAGACTTGCTCACAACTTTAATGCTACTGGCTTTTTTGGCTCACGAGGTAGAATCGTTGCTCAGAACACTGTAAAGCTTAGAGGGAACATTGCTGCTGACATGTTGTTTATCGTCTGTTGGGGGTGAGGATGAGGATGTTAAGAGTGTTATCAAGAGCTGGAAGGAGAGTAGCACAAGTGAGATATTTTTCTCTGCCAATTACTTGATGCTGTGTCTTATTTCCATGTTTGCTGCTTTCCTTGGGTTACTAGGAAATAGCAGCATTCACTGAGTAGACTGAAATCCATGGTGGTTTCCACTCTGAGAGGTTTTAGGGTACTTTCCACCAGTTGGAAGCCCTAGAGTCACCAGCTGAAGGAGCAGTGTACACTGGGAATAATAATTAAGTTCCCTCCAATGACGTTGAAGGATGCCTCAAGAAAAAGCAACTGGAGCCATTAAAAGGAACAGGACTGGAATCAGAACCATGGCAGGAAATCACGATTCGTTCCAGTCCAGCTTTTGACCTGGCCATGGGATGGAGATGGTGTTAGTCGCCCTTACAGATGGCCTCCATAGACAACTGGATCAGGGTAGGTCTGTGCTGCTGATATTGTTACATCTTTCAGCAGCATTGGCATGGTTGACCATGATTTGTTGACCCACCACCTCGCCACCATTGGACTATATGGGACAGTCCTTCAGTTTGGTGTAGTAGTTAAGTGTGTGGACTGTAATCTGGGAAAACTGGGTTTGATTCCCCACTCCTCCACTTGCACCTGCTGGATGATCTTGGGCAAGCCATAGCTCTGTACCAGCTGTTCTCTCAAGGACAGTTCTGGAAAGAGCTCTTTCAGCCCCACCTACCTCACAAGGGTATCTGTTGTGGGGAGGGGGAAGGAAAGGAGTTTGTAAGCCGCTCTGAGACTTCGAGTGAAGGGTGGGGTATAAATCCAATCTCTTCTTCTTCCTTCAATGGCTGTGTTCATGTCTCCAAGGGTGGGGACAGAGGTTGGCGCTAGGGGAGAGGGTCTCATTGCAACACCCATTGGTGTGCAGAGTCTTTCAGGGGCGATCCTCTCTCCAATGCTATTTAGCATCTATATGCGCCTTCCCATCCAGCTAGTGTGGAGTTTCGGACTAGGGCATCACCAATATGCAGATGACACCCAGCTATATCTGTTAATGGATGGCTGATTGGATACCATCCCAGAAGGCCTGGCCAGTTGTTTGGAGGCTGTGGTGGAATAGTTAAAGCAGAGCTGCCTGTTGTTTGGGGCGCCATCTGAATTAGTAAATTGACCGTTAGGTTTTAGACTGTAAAATTTGAATTTTAACGTGCAATTTAACTGTAATATTCTGATATAATTATATGTTGATTTTATTGTATATTTAATTGTTGGAAGCCTCCCTGAGCCCTGCTTGTGAGGGAAAGGAGTGGGATATAAGCCGAATAAAACAAAAAGACTAACTTATGTGACCCACTGCTTGCATCAGGGCCATCAGATCTTCAAACAATGCATGTCTGAGGGGAGTTACTGCTGCCCTGAGACTGAAGCAGTGTTTTTATTGGAGGGTGATAGAGAATTTAGCAGAGTCAGACAACATTCCCAGATGGATGATGGCCCGTGAATGAAGGTGGCTTTCTGGTGAATCCAGGAACCTGTGTGTGTGGAGGACTTGTAGGGTGATTGGATGTCCTGAAAGTCCTTTGATCTCTCTGATGTGCTGGATATAAGGATATTATCCAGTTATGAGGTAGAAGTATACACCTCGTGACCTGAGATGGGCCAGTACTGAGACCATCAACTACGTGAAGCCTCTTGGCTGGGGGGAGAGCCCATTTAGAGGGGCTCCATAATAAAGGTATTGGTGGCAGAATGCAAGCAAGGGAGTTTGGATGCATGGGAACCTACGAATACACCTCGTACACATCTATAGAAGCCAAGAGGTCCACTGTCAGGAGAGTCTCTGTACCAATCTCCCCCTTGACATTTGGTGCTGTTGTAGATCCAAGTGGTCTCCAAGTACCATGGTTCTTAAGCATGTTCCCTCAGAACTGGTATCATGGCTTGGTTCTGCAACAAGTGTCTGGTGGTTTGGAGCCTAAGCTGATGTTGTACTGGCCTGCTGGATCCTAGGGAGAAAGGAGAGACCTGTTCCTCAGGGAATGGAAGAGGTCTAGAACATACCTAGACAGAATGTGTGGTGCACCAAAGAACCTTTAGATGATTAGTTGGCTTTGCAGGTGAATTGGGATTTGTTCTAGGCTGACTTGTAGAGTCCCTTTGCTGGGAGGATACTCTAGATGTCAAAAGGAAGGTTGCTCTGCTCTGTTGGATCTCTTCCCATTTTCTTTGGAAGAAGATGGCACTGGTTTCTTTCCCTTGATCTCTGCCAGGACTTCATCTGGTGCAGTATTTCCAGAAAATTGTCAAGACACTTGCATGGCCTCCGGGATGTTATCTGCAGAGAATTCAGAGGTACTGTTGCTCTAAAGGAGGTCCTGTTGGCACTTGAATGGGCCGGGAGCTAGGAGGACCTATGTTCTGTACATGCAGAGGAGGCCGCACTTGCTCTGAGGGCAAGGACTGAGATCTCATGGGCTTTTAAAGGGGAATTGTCCCCATCTATTTAGAGGAACTGCACTTGGAACAAGATGGCAATCAGGCTTGCCTTAGAAAAATCTACAGGGCTGCCATATATTTGCCAAGGACTCCCGGCCATGCCGAATTGAGGGGACGTGAGGTGCCAACTTGAACTTAGCTGCAGGCAGCTCTATAGATGGGCCCATCTGCCACTAGTGCTTCGAAGCAGGAAAAGGCTGGTTGTCCACTCCCTGTCCCTGCTGGTACTTTGGCAGGGAGAGGAGAATGGCAGCAGAAGAGGAGTTGGAGCCAGATGGTGGATGATTAGTGCTGCAACACCTTAGGTTAGAGAGGCCTTTCCAAGTAAGGAGTGGACGATCCTCCCGATGGAGAAAGCTGGTAGTGGCTGGGCCAGAAGGCGTGGCATGTTCCCCAACCACTCTCTGTGTTCCTAACTGAAGCCATGGACTCTGACTCCGAAGTTGGAGTGCAGTGACTTAGAATGGCCAGAGGAGGCGGAGTGCCTCGCTGTGGAGACTGAGGGCAGAGCTGAGTGCCCACTTCATGGTCTGCTGGCTTAGAAGAAGAGCTACAATGGCTGCTTCTGTGAGTGGTTCTGGGATTCAGGGAATAGGAGCCAGGATCCTCCGAAGAATTGCTGGATATGGGGGGTGCCCCCCCCTTTTTGGAGTGAGACAGAAGGTAAAGAAGAAGAATCTTCATCCTTCCATCTGCGGCATTGCTTCCCCCCCCCCCTTTTTTTTCTTTATGCCTTTGCACTCAACATTTTTCAGGCTCAGTCATAATATAGGGACAGAAGACTGGGTAAATGAAGCCCTGTTGGGGGGGGGCTCCTGGTGGTAGATAAAGTTTATCTGTCCCCCCCACACACACACACACACCCACTTGTCTTGGAATTTTCTTCCTGCAGCTAAGGAAGATGGGTGGGGGACTGCTGTTCAGCGCTATTACTCGTCATGGCCTTGTATAATCAATGGGGTGAAAGGCACCGACCCAGAAGAGCTGTAGGTGGCACCATCACTTGGCCTGTCCACCACCAGTGCTTTGGACGGGGAGAGGGCCAGCTGTCCACCCTCCCATCCCTGCCAGTGCTTTGGCAGGAGAAGAGGAAGCTGCAGAACAGAGATTGTTTTAGCAGAAGCGAGTGCCAGGTTCCTGGGGGTGGGGAGAGCAGCCGAGCTGTTTTCTTGTGGCAGCTTAGCTTCCGTTGCTGCCTTGGGGCATTGTTTCATCCAGGACGGTTTCATACACTTTCTCTCTAGGATCCCTGCTCGTGAACAAGAGTTGGAGGCCAGTGATCTTTAAGGTAGTTTTGCCTGCATTGCTAATAAGTAAGGTGAGAGGGCTGTGGAAGCTCGTCCAGCCACAGAGTGGGCGTGGTCTGAGGAACTGAGCGACTCCGCAGGATAGTGGAAGCCTTCGAAAAGACAAATGCTTCCGTCCACTTGAGCACAGCCCACCATCTGTGGTGGTTGATAGACATGTGGCATGCACTTGGACAGGGGTGGGCAAACTTGCTTAGCGTAAGAGCCGCACAGAATAAACATCAGATGTTTGAGAACCACAAGACATGAACAAATATTACCTGCTTTCATTGGAAAATAAGCAAATTTGCTTTTTATTAACATTAAATGAGACTGCCAAAAAAAATAACAAAAGGGGTAAAAGCAGATACTGATAACGATATTAATTTGTCCAATGATATTTGTTTGCTAATGATATTTAGCTTCCCCAGCCGCCCTGCCGGGAGCCACATAACATATGTGAAAGAGCCGCATGCGGCTCCCGAGCCACAGTTTGCCCACCCCTACACTTGGAGAACAGAAGCTGCATGCTGTAGTTGTTGGAGTGTCCTACTAGGATCTGGGAGACCCAGATCTGAATCCCCACTCTGCCATGGAAACTTCATGGGTGACGTAGAGCTACTAAAACTCTCGACCTAACCCACCACACAGGGTTGTTGTGAGGATAAAGTGGAGGGGAATGGTGTTGTAAGATGCTAAGGGGGGGGGGAGTCAGATATAGGTAACACAAATGGTTAAAATATTTTAAACTTAAAAAAAAAATGTCAGCTGCACTACTGTCTACCACGTCCTGCCTCAGTAACCACTCTCCATGTAATCATTGTTTCTTTATGTACAAACGATTTAACTGCCCCCAATACCTACTAGATCGCCTGGAGAGGAACCCTAGCCTGCAGCACATATCCTACAGGGCACCTTTGTTCTCTTGTTTATTAAATACCTGCTCCTATTCAGGGGTCCGTTGGGGTCGGAGCAAGGTGGAGCAAAGCTCCGCCAGCTCAGGAGTAGCCACTAGGGCAGCCACGGGCTGAATCAGATTCTCTAATCTGATTCAGCCCACTGCTGAATTGCTGCCGAAATTCGGCGGCAACTTTAAAAACGACTGGAGGGGAGGGGATTTGAGGGAGAGGCTCCAAACTTGCAGGGTAGCTGCTGGGGCCTCTTCTCGAAATGCCCACCAAGTTTCAAGAAGATTGGACCAGGGGGTCCAATTCTATGGGCCCCCAAACAGGTTGCCCCCACTCCCTCCACTGTTCTCTCCCTCCACTGTTCTCTATGGTAGGAAAAAAGTTAACATTTTTTCCCAGCATAGAGAACAATGGAGGGGATGGGACAACCTGTTTGGGGGCCCATAGAATTGGACCCCCTGCTCCAATCTTCTTGAAACTTGGTGGGTATTTTGAGGAGAGGCCCCAGCAGCTACCCTGCAAGTTTGGAGCCTCTCCCTCAAACCCCCTGTCCTCCAGCCCATCATATGCCCTATGAGTTTTTGCCATTGATTTCAGGGGCCCATAGGGTATAATGGGGCTGAAACTGACATTCCCTTTCTGACACACTTCCGGTGATGTCAAGGGAGGTGGCATATGCTAATGAGGTATGCTAATGAGTTATGCTAATGAGCTCCTGCACCTCTTTTTCTACGAAAGGACCCCTACTCCTATTTATTGGTGTGTTTCCCCTCTTAATCCCCCAGCCTCTGCTGATTCCCCAGTGGCTTCTGTTGACTCGGACACCATAACCCTGAACAGTGGAACGCTACAGACCTTTGAGATTCTGCCTGTGAGTACCATGCTCAACTGACTTGTCCCTTTGCAGTTCAGGATCTTCTTAGGATGTTTTTATTGCCATCTGAGGAGAAATGTGTATCTACAGACTATAGTAATACTCTGTAAAAGGTTATAAAAAAGTAGGACTTCGCTACTAGGGAGAACTTTGAAAGCTATTTTTTAAAAGTAAAAAAAACCCCTCTGTTACAGTTTTACAAAATTTATACTTCAGGAGCTCATGATATGCAGAATTATTCCAGTCTTCACCTATTCAAAGCGATGTGTTTAGAACGGAGTAATTCCAAACAGGATTGCACTGTAAAGACCTCCAGTTAATCTAAAGCCCTACAACGCTCTAAAAATGAAAACCGTGTAGCGTGAACTGACCTAGGCAGACATTATTAGATGCAGGGCACCTACAGAAGTTCATGAAGTAATCAGTGTGTTTGTCTTCAAGGTGCTCAGGAGTCTTAGTGATTAGGTTAACCTAGTTGCTCTTCTAGAGCTGGTTTCTTTTATTTATACCTTTATAGCCCACCAGGTGGCCTCACAGGTTTAGAGTTTGGAACTGAGTAGCCAGTCTCCCACAGGATACCAAAATTTAAATTAGTCAGGATTAAAAATCCAAGCTACAAACTACCTTTAAAAAACATATAAAGTAGCATAAGAGTAACAGCTTAAATACCACCAGCTATCATACCCTAGTGCAGGGGTGGGCAAATTGCGGCCCGCCACAGAGTTTTTTGTGGCCCGCCAAGACAGTTGGCCACATGGTTTCAGTCAGAGAAGCGACACTCCGGGAGTGAAGTGTCCAGGGGGCAGGCACATTACCAAGCCCCACCCCCTGCTCCCAGCAGCCCTGTTGGGCGACGAGGAGGCAGAAGAAGAAAGGTAAGTTACCTTCCCTCCCCCATCCGCCTCTTCCTGGGGCCGCAGCGCTCTGGGGAAGCCCTGCCCGCCCCCACCCTTGCCTTCCCCGGGCCGCGCCAATGCAAAGATAATTAATGAATGCAATCATTTTAAAAGGTGCGGCCCTCTGCTAACCTCCGCTCCCATTAAGTGGCCCCCGAGCCAAAACAATTGCCCACCCCTGCCCTAGTGTCTATAGGACTATTTAATCTTCGTTGTGGTCTCTGGGCAGTGCCACACGTGGGTTGGGCGCCTGCGCACGACCTCGACCGGAGAATATTCCAGAGCTTGCCTCAGAAAAACTTTTTGGCGGGCTCTCTTCCCGCCCTGGGGAGCAGACACTCACTGCGCATGCCTGAAGCAGGGGAGAGAGCTGCCTCCCTCTCCGTTCCTTTTCGACTACTCTTGCGTTCACACCTCTGACCGCTTACTCTTCAAAATCGCCTCAGCTGAGTTTTTCTCTTTGTTTTACTATTTTCTCTTTTGTCTATATATATATTTTTTAAAAGTATTATTCTTCATTTCCTCCCTTCCTTCCCCTTCTCCCCACTAGGGAAGGTATTTTTATGGGCCGCACCCTGTTTTTTAGGGCATGTTGCCGTCGCCCGGCTAAACTTCCCTGGAACGGCGGTCATGACCTGTGTTTAGTTTGTTTAGGGGAATTTCACCGTGTTGAACTAATCTGCTATGCTGTCAGAAATATGTACTGTCTCTGAATAGCAAATTAATTCTATCAGACACGTGGTCACTTGCTCTTCTAAAGTTCTGGCATCCTCAATTGCTCTTCAACATCATGCATGGCTTAGGAGCACATTTCTTCAACCTGATGTGAAATTCAAAATTGAGGATTTACCATTTGATGGTGACAGTCTTTTCCACTCTACTACAGACGACACTCTGAAAGCAGTAGATGATAGCAGAAAGAAGGCTAGGAACCTAGGGGTATCTACCTCAACTCCCCAGCACCCTTGATACTGACAATGGAAACCGTACTGTCAAGTGCCAACCTTCTCCTGCTGCCACATCGCAGTGGAGACTTCAACTGTCTACTGTCATGCCCCCGAGAAACCTAAGCCCCAGGATCCTAGGAAGCCTGCCCAGGTGAAGCAATCTGTTTGACCGTCTTGATCGCCTACCACCACCACCACTTTCTTTTACCCCTCCCGTACGGACCTGACTTTTCCCCTTTGTTCCAGCTTGGGAGAGAATTACCAGTGATGCTTGAGTCCTCACCATCGTAAGGGTTGGGTATGCCATAGAGTTTGTTTCTCCCCCCACCTTCCATCACTTCATTGTTACTCTGTCTGGAGGTCAGTTCTCTTCTCAGCAAGGGGGCCATCGAAGTCATCCAGGAAGTGCAATGAACTCAAGGCTTCTACTCCAATTATTTTGTCATTCCCAAGAGGGACGGTGGTGTTCAGGCCATTATGGACTGTGTAGGGGATCAAGAGCATCGTATCCCAACGAGCCCATTGAAAGTTGAAGTTCCTGAATGGTCACGTTGCAATCCAATCTCAACTTCAACTGGACATCCACTCTACTCTCTCTGTTGACCGAATCAGGTCTATGTGTCAACCCAACAAAATCGGCTCTTCAACCGGTTCAGATTTTACAATTCTTGGGAGCTCGTCTCAACACTTCAAAGAGTTGGCTTTTTCCCCAGAATTCAGCGCTGAGGACATAATGTCCCTTGTAACGACCTTTATGCAGCAACCCCATCAGTCTGCACAGTCGATCATGAGGCTTCTGGGATATTTTGCCTCCACAGTGTTTGTGGTTCCTCTTACCAGGCTTCGAATGCGTCCACTTCAACACTGGTTCACCAGGAATGTCAACTTTCAACGGGCTCGTTGGGATACGATGCTCTTGATCCCCTACACAGTAATCCACACTCTGAAGTGGTGGTTTCTTCCTCAGCATCTCTTTGCTGGCATGCCCTTTCAGCATCTACCTCCAGAGATCTGCCTGTTGACAGATGCATCCCTCTGGGGCTGGGGAGCCCAGTGCGGGAATCTGTCTGTGCGAGGAACGTGGACTCCTCAAGAAAGGCTTCTCCACATAAATGCTCTAGAACTAGCAGCGGTGCATCGAGCCCTACTCTCAATACTTCCAGTGCTGACAGGCAAGGTGGTCCAGATCGCCTCGGACAACATTGCCACCATCTTCTACATAAACAGGGTGGAACTGCATCGCTTTGTCTGTGCTAAGCAGCCATGCATCTATGGGAGTGGTGTCTTCAGAACTCCATTTTGATCATGGCTATACAAATCCCAGGGATCCAGAATGTGCAAGCCGATCTCCTAAGTCACACGATCCCACAGGAAACCGAGTGGTCTCTCCATTCCAGGTATCTGTGATGTGTTTTTCACCTCTTCAGTCGTCCAGCCATAGATGGGTTTGCCACCCGGGAGAATGCCCATTGCTGGCTGTTTTTTGCCCAAGGTCGACCGTCCTCCCGCTCTTTGGGGGATACATTCCTGCACAGGAGGAATGGGAGCCTCTTCTACTTCTTCCCCCTGTTCCCACTAATTCCACAGGTTCTTCAGAAGATTGTTGAGGATGCCACATCCTGTATTCTAATAACACCATAGTGACCTCGGCAGGTGTGGTTCCCCCTCCTTCTCCACCTCTCAAAGGGTCGGTTTCTACCTCTACCTCGAGTTCCAGACCTTCTGTCTCGAGACAAGGGCAAAATCCTACACCACAATCCGACATTCTTCCGTCTTACAGCATGGAGGATTTGACAGTGACATGTCCTCCACACATTTCGGAGATCTTACTCAATGCTTGGAAACCATCAGCTCGTGCCTCGTACAGAAGGAAGTGGTCCCGCTTCGCACTCTATGCTCAGCAACACTCTGATCTTTTTCAGGCTTCCCTGCCTGACATTTTTTCGTATATTGTCTCCTTGAAGGAGTCTGGCCTCGCCTATTCCTCTATGAAAGTGCACCTTGCTGCCATTTCTGCTAATCATTCCCTTATCCAAGGTCTACAGTCTTCTCTCATCGACTCACCAAATCCTTTCTGAAGGGCCTTCTTTACCTCTGTCCACCAAGGAAGCCGATGGTACCGTCTTGGAGTCTCTCCTTGGTTCTTACTTGATTGATGGCTAAGCCCTTTGAGCCTATGGCTTCCTCTGACCTGCGTCTCCTATCCTGGAAGACAGCATTTTTGATTGCTATTCCTACAGCCCATCAAGTGGGAGAGCTTGCTGCCTTTAGAGCAGATGCTCCTTGTACTATTTTCCATAAAGATAAAGTCGTCCTCAGACCAAACCCTACCTCTCTACCTAAGGTAGTCTCTGCCTTTCATTGTCTATTTCTTCTACTCTGCCAACCTTCTTTCCGAACCCAGCTGGTATGGCTCAATGGTCACTACACTCCATGTCCGTAGAGCTCTCTCTTTCTATCTCCATCGTACTAAATCCTTAGGAAGACTCAGAGGCTTTTTGTGGCATATGTCCTACCACATAAGGGTGAGCCTATCTCATCCCAAAGGCTATCCAAATGGGTGACCTCAACCATAGCCCTTTGCTATGAGCTCACTAATCAACCCATACTTACCTGTATTACTGCTCATTCCACGAGAGCAGTATCGATGTCAATGGCTTTCTTGGCCAGCATCCCTTTGGGCGACATCTGTGCTGCCGCCACGTGGTCTTCTGACTTGACCTTCGTATCACACTACGCACTCGATGTTCGAGCCCAACGGGATGCTGCCTTCAGCCAGGCAGTACTGTGATCTCTCTTTGCATGATGCTCCACATCCTCAGGTAGGACCTGTAAGTTAAAACCATACAGCTGTCTCCTAAGCTGTTTTATTGTCTTTTCAGCTGCCAGCTCCCTCCACCATCTGGTTCAGCTTGTCAATCACCCATGTGTGGGACTGCACAGAGACCACGACAAAGATAAGCAGGTTGCTCACCTGTAACTGATGATATTTGAGTGGTCATCTGT
Source organism: Lepidodactylus listeri (assembly GCA_029233225.1). NCBI lineage: Eukaryota > Metazoa > Chordata > Lepidosauria > Squamata > Gekkonidae > Lepidodactylus > Lepidodactylus listeri. Next base: position 104,802,650 of record JARCFY010000008.1, read on the forward strand.
GCACTACCACAATCCCACCCGGCCTTCCCCACTGCTGGCGTCTCCTGATCACTTACCTTTTTTGATGGGACTTACCAGTAGTGGTTGAAGGAACCGAGTGGGAGGCGGCTCCCTCCCCTGCTCCAGGCATGCGCAGTGTGTGTCTGCTCCCCAGGGCGGGAAGAGAGCCTGCCAAAAAGCTTTTCTGAGGCAAGCTCTGGAATATTCTCCGGTCGAGGTTGTGCACAGGCGCCCTACCCAGGTGTGGGACTGCACAGGTGGCCACTCGAAGATCATCAGTTACAGGTGAGCAACCTGTTTTTATTTATCATATGGCAGAGTTACACACAGGAAGCATATAGTAATATAAAATACGTAACCAAGTAGATACAAGTATGCAGACAGATTGGTCGATCCGCCTAAATACCAAGATCTAAATGTTCAGTCCACTCAATCGCATCTGGGGAGAGTTCAGAGAGCTCCATCACATCTCCCCAGAAAGCACGACACTCACTTTCATGTGACAGATGGAAAATAGTTTGGTGGGCTGCACTACAATTGCATTCAGGTCCTGGTATTTTGCCCCATTTAAACAACAGGTCTGCACAACTGCCAAAGCCTGTTCATATTCTATTAGCCGTCTCCCGTATTTTACGGGGCAAGTCAAATCCTGTAGGCCTCTTGTTGGTGTTTATTAGGTCATGGGTATTGGGTGAATCTGATTTCATCCATATTTGCAACGGTTCATTTGGTAGATCGAAATTTAGCGATTGCAGGATTTGTGCAGGACTTATCCCTGGGTGTCGGGATCTTAGTCTGGATAGGCCCGCATCAGCCATGTCTTTGTGGATGTCAATCAGGAGAAATCACAGTCCAAAGAGCATGAAGCAAAGAGAACAAGAAACGGTGGTGTACTGGCTACTTGTTAATGAAAAAAACTCAGTAAAGATTTATTAATCAAATAAATTGTGTTTTGTTATTATGTAAACAGAAAACAAATAAGTACTTATCTCTAAAGTACTAAGAAAGACATTAACTCTTATTATCAAGTGGAAAGACCTTACAAGCCAAAAAAAAGATATTAACTCTTATTATCAAGTGGAAAGACCTTACAAGTCATTTTTCAGCAAGTCACATACATAGAGACTAATTCATAGTAGAATCAAGACAGTGTATGTATTGATTCCAAATGAAATAATCCAGACCAATAATCTGGAAGAAAGATAAAATGAATCCAATCCAGTTTACAAAGACTTGCTTACTTATTTCTTCGTGGATGCATATGCATTTCTTTGACACAGAGTCATTGAGTGAGGAGCTTGGTTGTTATTTCCTTAATACTATGTGAGACTTGCATTTTATGTTGTATTAAATGATTGTGATGTTTTATAGATGGTTCAAACTGGGTCACTGCCCTGACCTTAGATATCCATCCACTTCTGAATCCTGGCTGAAGAAAAAGTTTTTCAACTTGGAACGAGCTTCATGTAATCTAGATTCCTCGTTCCTCCTAGACTATTGGATTGGATTCCTTTAATCTTCCCTCCAGATTTACTGAACTGGATGATTTGGACTCAGTATATACTTTGTCTTAATTCTACTATGAATTAGTCTCTATGTATTTGACTTGCTGAAAAATGACTTGTAAGGTCTCTCTACTTATTAATGGGAGTTAATATCTCTTTTGATTTACCGTATTTTTCGCTCCATAAGACGCACCTTGTTTTTAGAGGAGGAAAACAGGAAAAAATGAAACAGAAAGAAAGAGAGAGAGAGAGAAATGAAGGAAGGAAGGAGGAGGAGAGAGATAGAGAAAGAGAAAGGAAGAAAGAAAGGTGGGGACAGAGAGAGAGACAGAAAGACAGACAGACAGAAAAAAGGGAAGGAAGGAAAGAAGGAAGGAAGATAGAGAAAGGAAAGAAGAGAGACGTCGGCATGCCATGCAAAGCCAGACCTTTCTGTGCAAAGTAGCCACGGAGCTTAATCTGTGGGCGGGGCTTTCTGCTGCTGGCGGTCTTAAAGGGGAAAAGCACTTAAAGGGAAAGAGTACTTAGCCTGGTGGGGTTTTTCCTGCCGTTTCCGTTTTAAATCTTAACAGCTCAGGCCCAGCAGGGAGGGGCGGGGAAGGCTGGGATGCCAGCCTGAATGGCGTTCCCCTGCGTTCCTGCTGAAGAAAGAGCCCTGTTACAGGTAAGAAAAGCTCCATATTCGCTCCATAAGATGCAAACACTTCCCCCCCACTTTTTTGGGGAGGAAAAGTGCGTCTTATGGAGCAAAAAATACGGTATAATGTCTTTCTACTTAATAATAATGTCTTTCTTAGTATGTTATAGATAAGTACTTGTTTTCCGTTTACATAATAACAAAACACAATTTATTTGATTAATAAGTCTTTATTGAATTTTTCTCATTAATAAGTAGCCAGTACATCACAGTTTCTTGTTCTCTTTGCTTCATGTCTTTGTGGATGGGCAACTCTCTGTTTTCAGTTATCTTTCTATAGTCACAATGAAGAGCATCTTGCCTTCGGAGATGTGGCAAAGCAATGTGGCACAATGTAGGTAACCAATAGGTCAGAGTGGGTTTAATACATCAGTTGACGGTTCTGATTGTATTGAGTTGGACATCAAGTTTGTGGACATGGGGGCTGGTGAGCCACACTGAAACACCATATTCCGCCGTACTGTATACCAACCCCAAAGCTGAGCATCTAAGTGCTGTAGCAGATGCACCCCAAATTGTATTACATAATTTTTGGAAACTGTTGTTTTGTGTGTGTATTTTTGCTGCAACATTGGTAAGATGGTGTTTATAGCTCAAGGTCCTGTCCAGGGTAATGACAAGGTACTTAGGTGTATGGTTGAGTGTAAGTCAAGTGCCATTAAGTTAGACATTCAGTTCACAGTTGGCAAGATTGTTATTGAGATGGAAACAGGAGCATTCTGTTTTTCCTGGACTTGGGATGAGAGTCAAAATAATGTTCTGGAGGGGAAAACTTGTAAAAACTTGTACAACAGACCATCCCTCCAGATTGTGTCATAAGTGGCAGTCAGAGTGACGAAAACTGCTGATATCTTAAGACACTTCTGATACCCTGCCTCGGTGAAGGTTGTTAAGCTGAGAACCTGGTCTTCACAACTATGACGGAGTCTAAATCCTGCTTGCTCTGTAAGGACGTGTCTGTTAATTCTGTCACTGATTCTGTTCAGGATCAGCATCTCAAGGGGTTTATAACAGGAGCCCAGAAGGGAAATAGGTCTGTAACTTTCCGCCAGATGTTTTGGTTTTTCTAGGTTTCAGAGTAGCAACTGTCTTTGGTTTGCTGAATCCCCCTGGGAGTCTTCCTGCTCTCATGATGTCAGTGAAACACTTTGTGAGCAGTGTTCCCTCTAAGCTGAGTTAGTGTGAGCTAGTTCACAGTTTTTTAGTTTCTGGCTCACACATTTTTGTCTTAGCTCAAGAAATGATGGCTCCAGAGCAAACTAATTTATGCAGCAGCAGCCAAATCTCTTGCTCACAGCTTTAATGCCAGTAGCTCACAAAGTAGAATTTTTGCTCACAAGACTCCACAGCTTAGAGGGAGCACTGTTTGTGAGCCGCTTCGTAGTGAACGTGCCACTGTTGATCAGGAACTCATTATGGATGCAGTCAAAGCCTCGTGCCTTTCCACTCTTGATATCCTTCACTGCCTTGGAAATCTCATCGATGCTGAAATCCCCTGACAGCTCACAGTCTTCAGGACAGGTGTGCTTTAAAATCTGGAGTTCTTTTTTTGATTCTGATTGTAAAATCTTGGTCCTTCAGAGTTCTGGATAGGGATACCAGTTGGGCAGCTACCTGGTTTGATGTTACTTCTGGATTTCCTTGGAGCACAGGTGGGCTTGCACCTAGTTTTTTTTAACAGGCTCCAGGCTTTCCTACTGAAATGCCTGAAATCCAGATTTGCAGTTGCTTCCGTCCATTTTTGTCTGCGTGCAGCACTGAGTTCATGGAGTAGTTCATCTGCTACTTCTGGGTCTTAACTGTCGAGGACATTTTGATACAGCCTCTCGCTCTGATTGCTCCAGCCTGGAATATATTCTTTTCAATATCCTCGAGGATTGTGCCTTTTGGCCGTAGACATAACAGCTCCAACGAATTGGCAGTAGTTATCATCTATAGGAACAGAGGTGTTTTGACAGGTTTCCAGAAGGCTGAGAACAAAGATGGCTTGATAGCCTCTCTCAGGAAGAAAATTCCAGCGAGGCAACACACCTAGTGAAAAGATGATGGCCTCTTGCCTGATTAGCTGTGGCAAGGGATGTCTGGGATCTGGCATTCTGCTCTCATCATCGTTGAGCTTTTCCCTTCATCTCAAGAGCCAGTACAGTCTCCATGAAACTTAGCAGATGTTGGGCTGATGTAGGCTCTGAGCCCTGGGAAAGAGAAGCTCCAGTTTGTCTCTGCACACACATGTTCTGGTGTCCTTTAAAGACCGCAGTCCTTATTATAACTTTGGCACTTGAGAATGTTCCTGTAAGTCACTTTCATTAGCATTCTAGACCTCCCCCACCCAGTTCTCACTGTTTAAGTGGCAGGCTTGATGGTAAGCATGTGTGCATCTAGTTATTATTTCGCTGAGAAGCTGAATGGTGGTGGTCCTAGGCAGGGCTCTTTTTGTAGAAAAAGCCCAGCAGGAAATCGTTAGCATAATAGGCCACACCCAACAGCAGGAACTCGTTAGCATATTAGGCCACACCCCTGACAGAAGAGTGGTCATCCAGCCACACCCACCTTTTGCTTCTTATTCTATTTACCTTGTTTGTTGTCAAAACCCAGGGCTTTTTTTGTAGCAGGGATTAATTTGCATGTTAGGCCACATACCCTGAATGTAGCCAATCCCAATGAATTTCTGCTGTTGGCTGTGGCCTGTTATGTTGATGAGTTCCTGTTGGGTATGGCCAACTCAGGAGCCAGCCGGAACTCCGTTCCTGTGCGTTCCTGCCCCAAAATAGCCCTGGTCCTAGGTATGAACACTTGTCACAAGAGAAAGTGAGCTGCACTTGGGAGCCAGTTCCTTTGCAGTGAGGAAGTCATCTCTCGTTTGCTCCCAGAATGCCCACCCGTTGTGGTCTGCCTCACAAGCCCTGCTTTCTGTGCCCCCACCTTCAGAGGTTAGGTAGGTAGCAGCCAGAGGCATGGCTTTTTCAGTAGAGGCACCTCTTTGGTGCAATCTGCTCTGCCTTGAGGCTCACCTGGTGCTTACATTGCTTTCTTTGAGGTACAGGGAGAGAGGGCACATTGTCGGTGGGACCAGCAAGGGTCAGGAATGTTTAGGTTTTTCTTTAAAAACGGTATTGTGATGAGGAAAGGAGACTCTGTTTGAGCCTGGCTGCCTTCTGCCCAAGTCCATTGGGGACGGAGCTGGTACTCCCTGACCTCATTCTTCCCTTTTCTCAGTCTTTCCACCTCCAGCCTACGGGGACTCCAGGCACCTACTTACTGCAAACAAGTTCCAGCCAGGGGCTGCCTTTGACGCTGACCACCAGCCCAACCGTGACTTTAACAGCTGGAGCTGCCCCAGCCTCCCCAGAGCAGATAATAGTGCACGCCTTATCCGTACGTATTTTGAAAGGGGGAAGACATGTGGAGGGGAGGGGAGGGGAGGTTTCAGACCTAATTGCAGGTCAGCTGGAGCCTTTCAAAAACAGTTGGGTTTGGAGTTACTCCAGTACGGTTTCCCCGTTGATCTTCTTCGTGGTCTCTGTGCATCACACCTCTGGGATTAAGTGCGCCTGCGCCGATCCCGATCGGTAATCTTCAAAGCCTAACGGATTTTCGCGCCAGCTCCCCGGTCACGTGCACGTCCCACTGTGCATGACCCGGGGAAGGGCACGAGGATCCCACCAGTTCTCTTCTGACCGCCGCGTCGTGAGGATCCCCTCTCCGCTCCGGTCGGTAGCTAACCTTCGTTTTTCCAATTTGGAAAGGCCTTTCGGACTGATTTTTCTTGTTTTCTTGACCTACGGACTGTTTTTCTGGACTCGCTTTCGGATTCTCCTCTTCCTACTCCCCGCCCGGCCTATGGCCCAGCGGTGGGGTTTCTTTAAACGTTGCCTTAATTGTGGGAGTAAAATCACTCCCCCAGACAAGCATCCCCTCTGCTTGTTGTGCCTAGGCGAGTCGCATCGTGTCGATTCCTGTTCGAGTTGCGCCGCGTTCTCCAAACAAACTCGTAAGAACCGGGCGGCCCGACTCAGAGTGGCTCTCTTGGAAGCAGCGTTGTCACCAAAGATGTCCGCAGCCGACGCCTCGGTAACATCCCCATCGGCACCGACGGGCCCAACGTCGCCACCGATGTGAAGCCCCTCCGGTACAGAGAAGTCGGCACCGTAAAGACCCCTCTCACTGCCACGAACTCCCGCTAAGAAGCGTAAGGAGGGCAAAGAGGGTAAGGGCAAGCTGAAGCACAAAACCTTGGGTGCTTCGTCGACGCATCCCGCGTCCGACATGACCCAGCACGGGTCTCCGCAGCTTGACCCTCCAGGGCGCGAGCGACCCCGGGGCAGCCCCGCCTCCCCGATGCCGCGACCCATCCAGCTCAGAGATTCGGAACCCGACATCGAGCTGACGCAGATCCCTCACAGCAGTCCTGAGACCGGACCCGACCCGCTGCCGGCACCGAAAGGTGAGCAAGACTGGCGCCTCCCTCCATCTTCGGTGCCGTGGGACGTCTGTCAATGGCGATACCTGTATGGTTCCTCCTACCCGCCACCTCCACAGTGGTACCCGGCGGAGTGGGATCGCCAATCGACGTCGTCAAGAGTCTCCCGATGCCGAGATCCCCCAGCTCCGAGACCGACACCGACTCCGATACCGAAACCACCGATGCCGATACCTACTTCGCCCGACGTCGACCTCCCTCCCTACCAACCAGATCCGTCGACCCCTATGTCTCCCTCCGAACGTTCCGACCATTCGATACCTGAATCTCCCGAATCATCCGATGATGAATCTCCCATCCAGCCATCACCATCCCCTGATGTGGCTGAAAATTTACCAATCTCTTCCTCCGAGGACGTGAAATCCTATGGAGAGCTTATCAAACGAATGGCCCATTCCCTGGCACTTGCCACGGTCCAGCCAACCCCCACCGCTACTGATGCCATCTTCGACATCGTACAGATGGATACATCCACCGCGGTAGCGTTGCCACTAATTTCGGTGCTCTTGAGCACTGCCAAAGAATCCTGGGGCCACCCCTCCTCAACTCCAATCTCCAACAAGAGATTAGACCACATGTACAGGCTCCAAGAGCCAGGGGCAGAATTCCTATTCATCCACCCCAAGCCCAATTCGGTTGTAGTGACCCCCTCGGCCAGGGGCCATAGCAGACATTCCTCCCCCTTGGACAAAGAGGGACGGAAATTAGATTCTTTCGGGAGACGATTTTATTCAGCCGGTGCACTGGGCATAAAAACGGCAAACTACACAGCCTGCATGAGCAGGTACCAATACTCCCTCTGGGAGCAGATGACACCACTTCTGGCCCATCTTCCTGAGGATAAGCAACGCCTTGCTAGGAAGATCCAGAGGGAAGGCATGGTGCTAGCAAAGCACCAGCTTAACGCATCGAAGCATGCTGCGGACGTCACGACCAAGACACTCACTTCAGCAGTCGCCCTTCGCTGCCATGCCTGGCTGAGGTCGACTTCGCTTCCACAAGACACAAAGTCCTTGGTGGAAGATCTCCCTTTCGAGGGTGAAGGACTATTCAGCTCCACAACGGACACAGTCCTTCATGATTTAGATAAGAGCATTAAGACATCTCGTAACTTGGGTGTCTCACAATCGAGACAACAGAAGCAGAAGACATGGCAGAGATCTTGGTCCAAACAGCAACCGCAAAGATCTCCCACTGAACCCCAATGGCAGAGACCATCGTCTACTGCTTATCAACAGAAACCCTATGGCCACAAGCCACGATTCCCGTCCGCTTCCGCTTCCAAGGCTAAGCCACCCAAACCGAACAAGCAGAGTCTTTGACTCCCCCATTCGCTCCGATCTTCCCACCCATCTATCACCCTTTCTACCAGCATGGCAACGTATCACGACAGACAAATGGGCACTGTCGGTCGTAGCAGAAGGCTACAGAATAGAATTTTTCCAGATACCACAAGAATTGTACTTCGTAACCACACACCCCTCCGACACCCTATCGTCGGAAGTCGAAGCCCTCCTCTCAAAAGATGCCATAGAACAGGTACCAACAAACCACCTTCAGCAGGGGTTCTACTCCCGCTACTTCACGGTCCCAAAAAAGGATGGCGGACTTCGTCCCATATTGGATCTGCGGAACCTCAATGCGTTCATCACCTACAAGAAATTCCGTATGACCACTCTACAGACCATCCTACCGCTACTAGAAGCCAACGCGTGGATGGTGACGCTGGACTTAAAGGACACATACTTCCATGTGATGATCCACCCGTCGCACAGACCGTACTTACGCTTCGCGATCGGTCCGCGTCACTTCCAGTACAAGGCCCTACCCTTTGGCCTCTCTACAGCTCCTCGTGTCTTCACGAAGCTTATGGCAGTAGTAGCGGCACATCTGCGACTTCAAGGTGTCCACCTTTACCCCTACCTGGACGACTGGCTTCTAGTCGCCCCCTCTACGACGGAACTACAGAGCCACATCTCTACTACCCTTCGTACCCTAGAATCACTAGGGCTGACGATAAACCTCAAAAAGTCCATGCTTACCCCTTCCAGACAGGTTCAGTTTATCGGAGCTATCCTGGATTCCCTGCAATGCAGAGCGTTCCTACCCCCCAACAGAGCAGAGGATATAGTCTCCCTTCTCCTGTCTATCCAAGAGACCAAGGAGGCTACAGCCAAACAAATCCTTCGCCTGCTAGGCCTGATGGCCGCGACAACAGCAGTAATCCCCTTCGCCAAATTGCGGATGAGACCACTGCAGCTTTGGTTTTTGAGGTGTTTCCGCCCCAACTTCCATTCCCTCTTCAAACGATTTCAGATATCGACCCAGGTCCTAGAGACCCTGAATTGGTGGCTTGTGCCCCAGAATTTACATTCAGGTGCACCTTTCCGGCTTCCACCCCCCTCAGCGACCATCACTACGGACGCCTCCCTATGGGGCTGGGGAGCTCATTTGGACGGTGTAGGTGTGGGCGACAGGTGGCACCCCTCTGTGGCACACAACCATATCAACTTCCTAGAGCTGTTGGCAGTTCTCTACGCAGTGAGATCTTTCCGCCAATCCCTGTCGGGGAAGATGGTGACTGTCCTTACAGACAACACCACCACCATGTTTTACATCAACCGCCAGGGTGGGACGGTCTCCCGTGGACTTTGCCGGTTAGCGATAGAGCTTTGGGACGAGTGCCAGGCACTAGATATTCACCTGGTAGTGACTCATCTCCCAGGACTACTCAACGTCCAAGCGGACTTCCTAAGCAGAGGGGGAGCATCCCTACACGAGTGGGAACTGAACCCCCTCTACCTGACTCCGATCTTCGACCGTTGGGGGCATCCATCCGTGGATGTATTCGCCTCTCGAGAGAACAAGAAGTGTCACCTATTTTGTTCCAGAGCAGGAACGGACCCGACCTCTCTCGGAGACGGTCTCCTCTTCCAGTGGACGGGGAAACGATTGTACCTATTTCCCCCGATTCCTCTCATACCGAGAGTAGTCCACAAGCTGTTGGCAGAGCGACCGTGGGCAATTCTCGTCACCCCATGGTGGCCGAGACAACCCTGGTTCCCCACGCTCCTCAGTCTCTCACGAGGGACGTATCTCCACCTTCCGACGGACCCAGACCTCCTCGGGATGCACGGGGGCTGGGTACTGCACCACGATGTGCCCAGACTGAAATTGACAGTTTGGCTGATCCAAACTTAGGGTTAGAATCACGCATTGCTCAAGTTCTACTGAACTCACGCAAACTCTCCACTCGGCGTTCATATGAGTCAAAATGGACTAAGTTTTTAACCTTCCTGGCGTCTGTGGGACGGCCCTCAGTCCCCGCCGGGCTTAAAGATGTTTTTGGTTTCCTCCTGTCATGTAAAGACAGGGGACTGTGTCACTCATCTATCCGAGTTTACTTGTCAGCCATCTCAGTCAATCATCCTAAGATTGATGGCTACTCGGTGTTTTCCCATCCAACAACGAAGCAATTCCTCAAGGGAATGAATCGCCTCTATCCCTCAGTGCGGACACCAGTCCCGGCATGGGACTTGCCCTTGGTTCTCACTAAGCTGATGGGAAAACCCTTCGAACCCATGGCCTCATGCAGCCTTCAGCTTTTGTCGTGGAAGGTTGCGTTTTTGGTGGCCATCACGTCTACTCGACGCGTGAGTGAGCTCTCGGCGCTCCATTGCGACCCACCGTACCTCACGTTTCATCATAATGCCGTCACTTTGGCTCCAGATGTCGCTTTCCTGCCTAAGATAGTCTCGGACTTTCATATAGGGGCGGATATCACGTTGCCGGTGTTTTTTCCTGGTCCCCAGGACCCAACGCAACGTAGCCTACACACTTTAGATGTCAAGAGAGCCCTGTCTTTCTACTTGCACCGGACAAAATCCTTTCGCAAGTCTCCAGCTCTCTTCATTTCTTATGCCTTGCCCAGGCAGGGACAGAAACTGTCGCCTCAAAGACTCTCGAAGTGGATAGTTGAGACGATAAAACTCGCCTATCTTCTGGCCAAAAGGCCACTACCGGCGTCCCTCCGGGCACACTCCACTCGAGCCGTGGCTACTTCCACAGCATTCCTCAAGGGCATTCCCCTGGGAGACATCTGCAATGCTGCAACGTGGACGTCCCCTCACACGTTTGTGAAGCACTATGCCCTAGATGTCCGCGTCCATCAGCGTACTGTGGTGGGCCGTGCAGTTCTGCAAGCAGCTCAGATGTGAGACCTCCAGCACCCACCTCCAGGTATGTGGTGTGTTTATTGCTCGCTATTCTCCCAGAGGTGTGATGCACAGAGACCACAAAGAAGATATACAGGTTGCTTACCTGTAATGGGAGATCTTCGAGTGGTCATCTGTGCATTCACACCACCCGCCCTCCTTCCCCTCTGCTTTCGGTCTCCCTCACCTTTTTTTCTGGGGGCTGTTAGCAGCGGTCAGAAGGAACTGGCGGGATCCTCGTGCCCCTCCCCGGGTCATGCGCAGTGGGACGTGCACGTGACCGGGGAGCTGGCGTGAAAATCCGTTAGGCTTTGAAGATTACCGATCGGGATCGGCGCAGGCGCACTTAATCCCAGAGGTGTGAATGCACAGATGACCACTCGAAGATCTCCAATTACAGGTAAGCAACCTGTATGTCTAAAGCATCAGTGGTGGCTCATTGCAAAATGGGTCAATGCCATCACCAGCCAAAGTTGAAAATCCTGCAAAAAGCAAGTAAACTGGGTTTAAAACTGCTTGAGTGTGTCACAGATGCAATTCAGCAGCAACAGCAGCATTGTAGCATGGATAGAAACAGGCCTTAAGACATCACTGAGTGCTTCCATATGAGGCTACAGCTGTTCCTGTTCCCACATCCTCCACCTCTCCTCTGCTTCTCCCTGACAGGGACTGACTTCCAGCCCAAACTGCCACCTCCCACATGCTCAGTAGGTGCACAGATCTTCGTTGTGGTCTCTGGGCAGTCCCACACATGGGTTGGGTGCATGACCCCGACTGGAGAATATTCCAGAGCTTACCTCAGAAAAACTTTTTGGCGGGCTCTCTTCCCGCCCTGGGGAGCAGACACGCACTGCGCATGCCTGGAGTGGGGGAGAGAGCCGCCTCCCACTCTGTTCCTTTTTGACTGCCCTCGCGTTCACACCTCTGACTGCTTGCTCTTCAAAATCGCCTCAGCTGAGTTTTTCTCTTTGTTTTACGATCTTCTCTTCTGTCTTAAAAAAAAGTATTCTTCATTTCCTCCCTCCATTCCCCATCTCCCCGTTAGGGAAGGTATTTTTATGGGCCACATCCTGTTTTTTAAGGTGTGTCGCTGTTCCCGGCTAAACTCCCCTCGAACAACAGTCACGACCTGTGTTTTTAGTTTGTTTAGGGGAATTTCACCGTGTTGAACCGTGCCCGCACTGTGCAAAATTTACCAGGCAGGCGAATAAAAATCGAGCGGCCCATCTTCGTACTTTGCTGTTACAAGCTGCCCTTCGCCCAGCTATGTCTTTGACGGCTTCACACTCCTCCTCAGCCCCAAAGACTCAGGCAGAGGAAGGAAAACCCCCAAAACAGAGGCAGAAGGCTAAAAAACACAATGACAACAATTCTTCGTCCTTGAAATCGAAACTTTCAACATCGAGTACCGTCCCAAAGCTCGATCCAGTAGTGATTCGGGTTTGTCGACATCGACACTGAAGGTTACATCGCCACCGGTGGTATCTCACAAAGTCAAGACTCCTCCTCCTCTTTTGACGCCAATTCTTCCGTCATCAGCAGACCATCTTACATCTGGTCAGCGTGATAGGTCTCCAGTGCAACCATCTGCTCATGGATCTCTGGATGCCGATCTGCACCTCGTGACTCCCACCTGCCTATCCACGTTTTGGATGAAGGGGAGCACTTTATGAGAAGTCGATCTTGATCACCTCGATCACACTCTGATCGCAGGAATTACTTACCTTTTTTGATGGGACTTACCAGTAATGGTCGAAGGAACTAAGTGGGAGTTCTCTCCCCCGCTCCAGGCATGCGCAGTGCGGGTCTGCTTCCATAGGCGGGAAGAGAGCCCGCCAAAAAGTTTTTCTGAGGCAAGCTCTGGAATATTCTCCGGTCGAGGTCGTGTGCAGGCGCCCAACCCTCGTGTGGCACTGCACAGATGACCACTCGAAGATCATCAGTTACAGGTGAACAACCTGTTTTTCCCCCCCATTCTTCCTACCCTTTCCTACTTCTGTGGTTTCTCCCCTGGGGCAGCTGTCTGCACCTGTCCTCTTTAAAGTTATTAACAGCCTTGAGGGGAAAATGCCTCCCCCCCAAAAAAAAAAAAACTAGCATGCTCTTCATCTCCATGTTCTGTGATAAGGCAGGGCTTCATGCCCCAAGCAATCGGCGCTCCTGTTCCCAGCACTCATGACACCTGCGGTCTGCAGGTATTAGATCCCTGGGGTCATAAATCTCCTCCTAGAGACAGGCACATGGAAATTAAATGCCTGCTGTTCTTCCCAGACAGCAGTAGATACCTAGAAGCGAACTCACCTAGTGTTATAACGTTACTGCCTGATTCTGCAACTGTTACCAGATTTTTTCCAAATCCCCGCCACTTACCAAACCACAGCCCCTGAACACAGCCATGTAGATAATACAGAAGCGAAACTAAAATGATGAGAACAGAAGCTTGTTCCAGAGACAAGCCTGGAACTTGGACCTTCCCAATCCATGTTCGTAACTGCCAGTGAAATGGACCCAGTGGGCTGAAACTTGGGTGCAAACAGGGACTGGTAGCTCTCCTTCCTCTTCCGTGACCGCTGTGATAAAAGGCATAGCTTATCTCCTTTCATGGCTGGTATAGTAAGTCTGCCACGATGTGGAGCTAGTGTGAGGCTTCTGAGTAGACCAAGTAAGCCAGGCTTTGATGAAAGCAAAAAGTCCTTTTATTTCTTAATGATCTTTCAGGAACACGTTGTTTGTCAGTGATACCAGACTACAGGCAGCAGGGATTCATATACAGTATTCAAAAGGTAGAGACAGGTAAATCACCAATCACAGCAAATTAAAAGAAGCACGAAACTCCTAACCGTTTGGTTCTCACAGTAAAAAGGCGCGGAAGCAACTACACCCCCCCCCCCCCCCCACGGCCCCTTTGTGAACTCTGCTTGCATTTCACACGCCTGGCACCTGGCCTGAATCAGTTTCAGAAGTCTTCAAGGTTACTAAACGAGATTAGCTGTCCTGAGAAGCTGGAATGAAAGGGGGAGGAGGAGGAGGCAGCGGGAAGGGAAACAGAGGGCTTCATGACGTACTGACAGTTAGCAAGCCAACCTCCCGACTAAGGAGAGAGACTAACTCAAAACCATGGCAGAGGATCTGACAGCTAGTGGGCTCCTGGGATCCCGCGGTGTTCCATCATGCATTCCCCCTTGCCTCATCTTTCTGCAATCCGGAACTGGGGGACATGTACCCAGGATACTGCAGTAAGAAAACTCGCAGGAGAGGCTTGTAGCACAGCAGTGAAGCGTGATGTGCAGAAGAATGGGAGGGGCCACTGGAGGCTTCCACCTCCTTCTGGGGAATAAATAAATTGCCAGACAGCAGGAGACAACCCATAAGAAGGCTTGGTGGCCCACTCACTCTCTTCCTCCTCCTGCTGCTGCCCCGCTGTGAGTGGGGCTTTAACCACAGAAGGGGCAAGGGAAGAGGAGAAGCTGTCTGTTTAGCTTTATGCCTCTGTGCCACATCTTCTCTGTCTCCACCTGTGGCTGGAGAAAGGGCAAGGAGGAGCTGCCACCTCCCCCTGAGTCAGAGGCATGTCAGTAGCTGAAGAAGAGCCCATGGCTCTCACGGTGGTGTGAGCGTCCGTCCCCCACCCCCCCGGTACTTTCTGTATGCAGCCAAAATAGTACTTACCTGTTTTTTGTCTCTTCCTCGCAGCCAGAGCACTTGCTGAATACAACCGACAATGTGACCGTGCAGTGCCACGCGCCAAGTGTCATAATCCGCACTGTTGCAGCAGAGGAAATCTCGCCCTCTGTAAGCCAGGCAGAACTTACCGTTGATTCCGAAATTCAGCCAGTCGACCTGGTGGACCCTGCGACCTCCCTGGAAGCGGACGCTTTTCCTGACGACCTCCCCCAGCCCAAGCTGGCTGACGAAGTGCAGTCTGCTTACAGCGAAGACGGCACCTCCAAATTTGTGGGCGGAAGTAGCGCCGAACTCATAAACAGGGTCACAGCGAGAGCCGGAGAAGAGGTTTTGGATGCAGATCTCAAATGCGAAGAGGAGGCATGTCAGTCCCATTTTGCCAGCACTTACGTCTCAGAGGTAGGGGGAAACATCATCTTATGGGGGAGGTATGCAAAAGACTCCATATGCGGTAGAGCAGGGGTGTCGAACTCATTTGTTATGAGGGCCGAATCTGACATTAATGAGACCTCGTTGGACTGGGCCACGTGTGTCATAAAATGTAATGCCAGGTAGTGGAGATATAAACTTTATAAAGGACACAAACCCAAAGATTTTTTTTTACTCAAAATAAAAAGCGTGCTTAAAACATTAGCACTCTTGCAATATTTTGGTAACTGACACCTCTTGCTCTGAATTATTGCATTAAAATGTCTGTGCTGTTGCAATCTTGGGTATGCTGTTCAAGTGTGCATCTGTAAGCTGCAACCCTACTTTTGGTTTATTGACATTCACCACAGAAATCTCATGCTCAGAGTTCTGAGTCTAGGACCCAGAGGAAAAACATAAAATGGCTGAGCGATTGAAAGAGTTTGGCGAAGTAAGCTGTGATGCAGCAGCAACAGAACTGGAAGCAGGAGGTGGCCAGTTCCAGTGCGGGCCTGATAGAAGCCCTCCGGGCACCTGATCCGGCCCCCGGCCGCATGTTTGACACCCCAGCTGTAGAGTGTATGCTAAATAGCAGCTGTTAATCCTGCTGCTTCAAGAAGTTGACTCACTTCATGCCAGATATTTTTGGCACATACTTCAGGTATCCCGCCTGTGAATGAAGCACACAGGGCTCATGGAATGGCGTGGGATGGGGAGCTCCAACTGACATCAGCTCCGATTATACAGCCTGTGGGAAAACTGGGCTTCCAGTTGTAGAGTGTGTGAACCTCCCCCAAGGAAGTGTTTAGAACAGGGTGACAGTACAAATGTGTGCAAAACTGGTGTTGCACTTCAGGCCTTTGTGCAAATGGTAATTGGGCAGTTTCTCACCTGAGAGACTGTCGGAAGGGAAGGGGTGTTAACTTGCCTGTGTCCTTTGCTTCCCTGGCATTGCTTCAAATAAAGACGAGGGAATAGCCAACACTCAGCAACAGGGCACTTGCTTTGCAAAGGATGTCTTAGGATAGGCTCAAAAGCTTGGGCTGTATGGTTACGGGCCTGAAGAGGATGTCTTTGGTCTTGACCAGTGCCTTAATGGGAAGCCATTGGCCCTGGAGTTGTCCGTAAACTGCTGTGAGCTCTTGGGAGGCAGAATGGGTAAACATAACGTTTCTAAAAAATGTAGCAGGTTCTCTGCAAGCTGTAGCATCTGCAGTCAAAAGATCTAAGGCAAGAGTACCAAGACACACACCCTGGAGTGCTGCTGCCAGTGAGAAAAGTGGTAACGTACAGGCGTGGTTACCAGTTACTCGTTATCTTCACTCTGGGTCTGTCACAGTATCTGTGAACAGTGTATGTTGAGAGGAAACAGACTCAGCTTCAGGGTTTGAATCTGGAACCACTGGCAGTGACATGTTTGCGGGGGGGGGGGGGGGTGCTAAGGTGGCTTCATAGGAAAGAGAGAGCATGTCCCGAGTCCCATTTCATGGGCCTGGGCCAGGCGTTCTCTCTCAACCCAGCAGACTTCAGAGTTCTTTCAGCAATACTAAGCCCATCTCTGCTAGTCTGGGTTTCTTGGAGAAAGGAAGAGGATACAAATCAATCTGTGGAAAATAGCAAAGAAATCCAGTTAAGAACTGGCTGAAGTTACTTGAGGCCTGGGGTTCTCCTCCTTGAGGCAGGATAGAAAATCCATGAAGATGGCAGGAGATCTTATACTTGTTTCTTGCATGCTAATTCTAAGCCCTCCCGCTTCCAAAGAAGCCATTTAGCAACTGCATTGCTGCTTTCAGGAATGTTTACAACTAATCGGAGAGACCTACAGCGGTAGAGAACTTCCCAGCTTCTGTCTATCTACAGTGGTTTATTTAGAGCAAGCCGTTTGAACATAACTTGTTTGTTTACCACTGTGGACTTTTAAAAAAGCAGACTTCTGTTCGACATACTTGTGGAAAAAGCTGTTTGTCATACAGGACTTGGGGTCTCCCACCACAGAAGAACGAGTTGAGCAGTCCACCATGGATGAAACCGTCTTGATAGTCCCTTCTCCCCGTGGGTTTATCCAGACATCAGATGATATGGACAGCGAATCAGTCTTGCCTCTAACAACACTAACAGGTATGGGGGCAAGCCAGATTGGGCAGTGACCTGAGACCCTGGAGAGCTGCTGCTAGTCTTGTGTAGACAGTGCTGACCTTGATGGACCAGGGGTTTGATGCAGTAGAAGGCAGCTTCGTGTGTATGTGTTCATTTGCAGAATTCTTATCTGGTCTGTAGTAGTGACCATCTGATCAAGTGACCCAGATAAAACCTGTCAGGTTGGTTGCTTTCTTTTCTTTTTTTTTAAAGCAGGGCTTGCTGATCCAGATTTGGATTACCATATTTTTCGCTCCATAAGACGCACTTTTCCTCCCCAAAAAAGTGGGGGGGGGAAGTGTGTGCGTCTTATGGAGCGAATATGGAGCTTTTCTCACCTGTAACAGGGCTCTTTCTTCAGCAGGAACGCAGGGGAACGCCATTCAGGCTGGCATCCCAGCCTTCCCCGCCCCTCCCTGCTGGGCCTGAGCAGTTAAGACTTAAAAGGGAAACGGCAGGAAAAACCCCACCAGGCTAAGTACTCTTTCCCTTTAAGTGCTTTCCCCCTTTAAGACAGCCAGCAGCAGAAAGCCCCGCCCACAGATCAAGCTCCGTGGCTACTTTGCACAGAAAGGCCTGGCTTTGCATGTCATGCCGACGTCTCTCTTCTTTCCTTTCTCGATCTTTCTTCCTTCCTTCCTTCCTTTCCTTTTTTCTGTCTGTCTCTCTGTCCCCACCTTTCTTTCTTCCTTTCTCTTTCTCTCTCTCCTCCTCCTTCCTTCCTTCCTTTATCTCTCTCTCTCTCTTTCTTTCTTTCTGTTTCATTTTTTCCTGTTTTCCTTCTCTAAAAACAAGGTGTGTCTTATGATCAGGTGCGTCTTATGGAGCGAAAAATACGGTAGGTCTAGCAGACAAGATGAGCGAGTGCCATCTCCATACAAGGCAGCTCAGAGAATCCATGTAGTTTTCTCACTGTGTCCAGTAGCCTGGACCAACACGAGCAGAGAAATAGCCAACCATATTAAACCACCCCAGTGAGTTCAGGGGGAGATGATTATGACGACGGCCATTTCCGAGGTCAGCACAGTCACTTTTACCCGCCGCTGCACCAGCACGTGGAATAAAGATAAAAATATTTTCTAACGCAATTTGTTAATTTCAGATCCTATACTACAACACCATGGAGAAAACTCCCATATAATTGGCTCCTCCTTGGACAGTCCTGATTCTGAAGACTCAAAGGACGTGGAGGATCTCGTGAGCTGTCATTAAACATGTCCTGTGCTGTGGCACCTATCTGTGGTATTGGCAATGCTGTTTGTGACCCTCAAACCAGCTTTCCCAAAGAAAACAAGCTGCCTGTGAGGTAGCGTCTGCCTGCTTTTGCTGGCCACAGAAGCACACTGCTCGCCAAGGGGTTAGAGAGCCACCGCTGTTCAACAGGCTGAGCCGTTAACCTTTATGGAATCTGTTTTCTGCTAGGCTATATATGACTGGAACCAGATTTGGCCATGATGGGAGGTGTGGATTGTTTAGGCACTGGGGAAATGGACTTTGTGTATTTCAGGAGAAAAAGAAGATTGTTACAATACAGTACCTCTGCTTAGCCAAAAAGGGGTAGCATTGAAGGAGACTGTCTTTTCAAATCACAGTCTGCTATTACAACTGATGAAGTCAGTAGGACAGAGTACACTACTAGCTCTTAAGAGGGCAATCTTGCCTGTTCAGCATACAGCCCCAGAAAGAATCAGGCAGAGTTTTCAGAAATCCCCCAAGTCTTTTCACTACAATGCAAGCTTAATTGAAAGAGAAATATAGGACAGTTAACTCCTATGGAATAAACTTGAAGGATTGAGCCCCAGCTCTAAATTCAGAATTGTATTGCTGTTAGAGCCTGAAACCACCTCTACCTTCATATAGCAATGCTGTCTGGATCATTCATACCTTTGTGGATTCTCAGGGGAATGAGCCGCAGGTTAACCTGATTTTTATCTGTACTTGAGGGCTCTCAAAAGAGACACTAAGGTGAGCTTACAGTCCCACTTGGGTGGGAAGGAGGTGAACTCCAAACACTACAGAGAAGAGGATGTAAAAATATTTATTGCTGTAATTAGCTTCTTCAGAAGTCTTGTCTTCTGTCTATGGCTTTGTTAGCGTAAACGAAGTTGCCGTTAAAGGGGTTTGTGTGTCCGGTTTAATATAAGCACGACCCAATTTGTCTTCTGTATCAGTAGACTGAACTTTTATTTATACTGTGTTACAAACTTTTGCGTGCTGCCTTTTTTTTTTTTGTACAGCGTAATAAAAGATGCGGTTTTTCCCCCCCCCAGAAGGAAAAAGGTTGTGCTGTTCTCAAAACATGTGCAGCCGGAAAGTTCATTAAGGGCACTAGTTATCTCTCTTTCCAAAAAAAAGAAAGAAGCATATGGCAATAGGAAGGGCCTTTAAATATACATCTAGAAGAAAACTCAAGTATTCGCTGGAGTGCTGCCCCACTGAAGCCTTCTCTTTCTGGCGTCAAGTCATCCACCTCAAGAGCACTTCCATCCGGGCGATCTTGACGCAGTCCGTGCTGTGCCCTGTAACAGTCATTTACCCACTTCATGGAAGTAGAGGTTGGCACATATACATAACATGATAATAGAAAACAAGATATAGTAAATTAGATTCCTGAATTTAGGCTCCAGGTCTCCTTGTCGATACCAGTAGATCTGAAGAAAGAGCAAATGCAGTATTAGACATCGGAGTATTCAGAGAGGAGCACCGTGGAAGAGCCCCTTTGGATGCTCCTGCAAGTGATACAGGACCCCCACCCTGTGGCACCCATCCTGGTTGCTCCCATTAGGTTCGCAGAGATGGGGCTTGCGAGATGTTTGCCCCCTTCAAATGCTGCACTCCCTTCCCTGCTGTTGGCTGAGTAGAAACCGGGCAGATGCCAGAACAGTGAGCTGTACTTGCACCCCCTTCCCCCCCAACACCCATGTACTTCTGTCCTCTTATAGTTGTTCAATGATGGAGCAACCGTATGGATGAAAGGGTATAAAATACAAGCAAACACTGTAGTTGGTGGGGCATGTTGAACAGAAAAAGCCCGCATGGTAACATGAATGGACATACTTTGCTCATTTAATATCCAACGTGTACATCAGTTCACTCAAAATGTATGTTAAGTGCTTTTTTTTTTTAGATTTCCAAGCAAGTCCTAATTTTTTACGCTTGAGAGAAGACTGACAGTTTTCATTAAGGATGAATCAGTTCTCATTCAAGATGGCTCGACACCAGCAGCAACTGAATCAGAGCCTGACCGGCATAGCCACATTTTCATACGGCCGTGCTTTCAGCACAGAAGGAAACACAATAAAGAGGGGATGGCTTTGGCCATCTGCCCATGGAAGCTTACATCAGTCTCAAGGGCAAATTTGCAAATAAACCGTTCCAAAGCATGCCTTTAATGTCCTTACCCACCATTGGCTATTCTTCCCCAAGCAAGATAACTAGAAACCTTATCATTAGGAAGCTACCAATTCCAACAATGGTTCTAAATCTGAAGCAGGTTTTAAATGCTGCGTTTATGCTGCGTGCCAAAAAAATCCTTTCCGCCAGTCCTTCAGAATTCTGTCCCATCCTCCTGAGCACTATTACCTCGCCACCATTTCAGCAAGTTGTATAACCAACAAGCACAAACAAGGGTCGCGATACTCACAAGAATGCCAGCTGAAATGCTACACAAGGAGATGCAGAAAGCAAAAAATACGTTCAGCGGTTTTGGAGGTAGTTGCGGAAAGACAAACGCACTGATCAGAGTGACCTAGGAGAAAAGGCAAAGTTGGAGGCGTCACTTTTACACAGTCTCTTCCACTTCATAAAGGAAGTAATCTTCCCCTGCCCCGCAGAATGTGGGCTTAGTTCAGTATGGCTGAGCCTCACGTCACTTTTCTTCACACCCACTGTTTCTTATAGACAGCAGCTCCTAATTTCTTCCAGAAGAAGGGTTCTCTCTGCCCATACAGACAGGCCTATGGAGCTGCCTTATACTGAATCAGCCACTGGTCCATCAAAGTCAGTATTGTCAGAGTGGCAGCAGCTCTCCAGGGGGAAGTCTTTCATGGGGGTCTTTCACAATCACCTACAGCTTGATCTTTTTAACTGGAGATCGAACCTGGGACCTTCTGCATGCCGAGCAGATGCCTTCCATTTAAGGATATGAGAACACAGTCTTCCTTTTTTCAAAAACTCAGGAGCAGGTGACAAACAATACAAGCCTTTCAGCTGTCCACAAACAACTACTAAATCATCTGTTCCCATCAACCAAACACAAAGAACCAGCATTTTAAAAGCAACACCCCCCCCCCCCCCCCGGCTACACTAGCTGGGAAAGCACCTTTGCTAATGAAACACACTTCAGGATCCAGCTCAACAGTTACTAGGGTTAACTTGGTAGATTATTTGTCTGGGCTGTGCCCAGAGAAACAAGGGTTTACATCAAAACATTTCCTTGGTTCATTTCTCTCTGAGGGCCTCTGAGCAGAGTGGTCAGTTTGGTCCTTGGCCGTTCTTTGCCCGACAGGGAGACCCTAGCCAGGTAACTGTCAGCCATTTGGTGATGCCAACACCCTGCAAACAACTCAACATTTCTCCAGTTCAGGAAACCTAGCTGCAAGCTGCTGGCTAGCTAAATAACATCTTGCTGACTTTGTTCTTTTCTTTGCTAAAAGGAACTAAAGGCCTCAGAGTACCAAGAGGCCAAAGCTCTCATGTCCTCTGCTGCTACACAGCCGCAGGCTAAGAAACAATCAGCTGGCAGAGACACCATACCTGCTTGGCACTCAGAAGCCATGCCCTCCCATCGCTAGTTGAATTGTTTTTCTGCGGTGTTAGCTGCTTCGGGTCCACCAGTGGGGAGAAAAGTCACATACGTGTCACTTAGTGCATATAGCCGTACACTAAGGAAGCCAAATTCTGGGACCTTGATGAAAACGCACAGCGTTTGAGGCTGTTCAGATAGATTCAAAGGGTGGGAGAAAGAGACAGAAAATGGAAAAAGACACAGTGGTGGTTCCAAGCGTTAACAGTGGGGGAAAGAAGTACTGTATTTTTTGTTCCATAAGACTCACTTTTTCTCCCAAAAAAAGTGGGGGGGGGAAGTGTGTGCGTCTTAAACCCCCCTCACCTTTCCCGGGCCACGGCACCGAGCGGAGCTAGGTGCGTCTTATGGAGCGAAAAATACAGTATTTCTTCCTCTTATCTCACTGAACTGTGGCTCACCCACGAGGCACTCAGTGGCAGGACATGCCCAAGGCTGATGGTGCAAAATCAGGTACAAATATATTTTATATTACTCAGCTAAAATTCCCAAAGAATTCCCTACACATTTTGCCAACAGGCTTCGTCAGGGGAATCTGCAGTATATAATATACAATTACACCACTGAGTTTACATAAATAATGGAATAGGTAAAATTATATAAATAAATAAATATTATATTAAAGGTCAAAATCCAGGTCGTAAAATATCAATCACACACAAAACCACGAGAGCTCATTCTGTCCTTGAGATTGCATGAGGAAAAGAAACTTCCTGTGAATAAGAGATAAGCACCCAACAGGTTTTCGCTCAACATTAAAAGGGTCTTTTTCTGTGCCTAAATGAATGTTACCAACTGTTTGTCTTGCAGTAATTCTTCAAAAGGACTGTGGTAAGTAGCAAATTGCCACTGGAAGGGTTCTACTATATTCTGGTGTCTAGTTGACATAATCTGGCTCTATTTCTTTTACAGAAGCTGATACAATTCTAGAGACAAATTTAATCCTTTAAGTGTCAGTGTCTTGAGTCCAACAATCCAATCATTCTTTTTTCACTAGCAGCCTTTCATTTTTTACTGGTTAATTTCTGCACAGCCCAAAAATAAAATCAGAGGGACCACGATCATTCTCAATAAAGTGTTTAGCCACGGGGGCACTTGTTCTTTTCAATTTAATATTACTCTTATGTTCTGCTATGCGTGTCCTTATGTTTCTGGTTGTTTTTCCAACATAAAGTTTATTAGAGGGGCATTGGATGATACATAACCTGTGTATAGTTAACATGTTGTGAAATCCTTTAGTGTGTATTTTTTCTTATCTAAAGGATTGATAAAATATTTCATATTACATGTTAACTTACAACAATTACAATTTCCACAGGCAAAATGTCCTTGAGGAAGATTAGTACTAGGTAGAATTCTCTGTTGACTCACACATTTTTGGTTGTCACTATGAACTAGATGTTTCCTCCGATTCTTAGTTCTCCTAAAAGCAATCATAGGTTTTTAATCACATAAAGGAATATTCTCTAGTAAATACCAATTTTTACAGATACTCTTTTTTAGACCCACACTTAATTTATTATCAGAAAGACAACATATAATCCAATCACAAGCAATTTCCCCCTTGTTCATGAGTAATTTCTTATCTGATGCTAAGGCTTTTCAGTAAGCAGACAAGTGTGCGATTTGGATAACCCCTACTCGGTAAATTGTGTTTAAGAGTGGAAGCTTCCCTTTAAGTCATAAACATTTGATCAATTCCTTCTACACTGCAAGAACTAGCTGAATGGTAAACTATTCCTCATACATTTAGGATGGTGACTATCATATCTCAAAAGGGAGTTTTTATTTTTTTAAAAATATTTCTATATATAATAATTCTCTGATGGTGGTGGCACTCTCTAGAACATTCCACACACCACCCCAGCCTTTGGTCCCCTGGCCTGTCAATCAGAAGCTGTCCCTATCCACTGGCTGTGAATACTCACATGCCATTGGCTGGGTCTGCTCCTCTGCCCCGCCCACTCCTTCAGCCTCTGTGCCCTGTCAGAATTCTTGCCACATGGTTTTTTGCTCTTGACGAAGACCCTTCTCCAGCTTCCTTCCTGTGGGGGGATTAACTGTTATCTCAGTGGCTGTTGGTAGGTGAAACGAAATGACAGTTACCTGTGTTTATAAGATGGCTGCTGCCTGTGGTTTGTTTAAAATGTTCCCCCATAAGGTTCAACTGTTACCTCAGTGGCTGTTAGTAGGTGAAACGAAATGGCAGCTACCTGTGTTTATAAGAGGGGCTTCAGAGCAAGGTAGGTTGATGCTTGGCTGGAAAGGAGATGGGGTTGCCAACTCCAGGTAGGGAATTCCTGGAGATTTCAGGGGTAGAGCCTGGCAAGGGTGAGGTTTGAGGAGGGGTGGGGCCTCAGGTACAATGCCATAGACTCTGCCCTCCAAACCACCTATTCCCTCTTGGGGCACCACTGCTGCCAATCTCTAGGTGAGGGCAGGAGATAACTCAGAATTACAACTGCTCTTCAGGTAGCAGAGATCAGTTCCCCTGGAGAAAATGGTGGACTCTGTGTCATTATACCCGGCTGAGGCTGCCAAAGCAAATTAACAGAGTGCCCAAGGCCATGACACTCCAAGAGCCTCTTTCTAGTCCATAGTATTTATTCTCCCAACGGGCCTTATTCCTAGTATATATATATTTGTGTAATTTATATCCTGTTACCTTATGACCATGACATCTACAAAATTAATTTTCTTGTCATCCACATGGAGGTAAATTTTAGTATTTTCATCCCATACATCCAGTCAAAAATGAAATTCCAACAAACTTCTGTGGTTACCTTTCCATAATAAAAAGACATAATCTAGACATCACCAAGATGATGCTGTTAAAAGTGCTGTGCTCAATTTGCCAGCAAATTTGGAAAACACAGTGGCCACAGGATTGGAAAAGGTCAGTTTACATTTCAATCCCAAAGAAGGGTGATGCCAAGGAATGTTCATACTATCACACAATTGCACTCATTTCACATGCTAGCAAGGCCATGCGCAAAATCCTACAAGCTAGGCTTCAGCAGTACGGGGACAGAGAACTGCCAGAAGTACAAGATGGGTTTCGAAGAGGTAGAGGAACTAGAGATCAAATTGCCAACATTCGCTGGATTATGGAGAAAGCAAGGGAGTACCAGAAAACATTTGCTTCATTGACTACACTAAAGCCTTTGATTGTGTGGATCACAACAAACTATGGCAAGTCCTTAAAGAGATGGGTGTACCAGACCACCTCACATGTCTCTTGAGAAACCTGTATAAGGGTCAAGAAGTGACAGTTAAACCCAGATATGGAACAACTGATTGGTTTAGCATAGGAAAAGGAGTACGGCAAGGATGTATATTATCACCCCGCTTATTTAATTTATATGCAGAGTACATCATGTGAAATGGCGGCCTGGACGAATCACAAGCTGGAATTAAGATTGCTGGGGAAAACACCAACTACCTCAGATATGCAGATGATACCACTCTAATGGCAGAAAGTGAAGAGGATCTGAAGAGCCTCTTGCTAAGGGTAAAAGAGGAGAGCACAAAAGTTGGCTTGAAACTCAACATCAAAAAACCTAAGATGGGGGCGTGGCGAGGCGTCAGTGATGGCGGTCGCATAGTTCTGCTGCTCCGTCTCCCGCCGACTCCCCAAACGCCGTAGTAAGCGCCCGCTTGAGCTTTTTGCTTTTAAAACGCGCCCAAATCATGGGCAAAGGGGACCTCCTTAAAACGAAGACTTCTTCAGCGTCGTCGCACTCCATTAAGGAGCATTTTGAACCGGAGCCGGGCCGTGCAACTCAGCCTTCTAAGGAAGGCAAAATGGCGGCCGCAACTAAACCGGCCGAGAAAACTCCTCCGGACTCCGCAGACTCTGCAGTCTTAGCTTATTTAAAGAACATGGAAACTAGCCTGTTGGAAGGTATGTCTTCTTTAACTTCCCAGCTAAATGAAATTAAACTGTCGGTGTCTCAAGCAGTGACGCAGGTGGAATTAGCCTTTGAGCAGAGTACAAGAAACCAGGAGAATATCTCCTCATTATGTGAAACGTCTTTGGAACATAATGATAGACTTATTCATATAGAAGCAGAAATGAAAATGCCTAATTTAAAATTTCGGGGGATCCCTGAAGAAGCTGAACAAAATACTGATCTAATTGCTTTTATGGCTTCTTTTCTTGCTAAAGCTCTACAATTAGAAGAAGGAGTGGTCCCAGTCTTATCCAATGCAACCAGAATAGGCTCTAAAACAGCTGTAAAGAGATCTACTCCTAGAGACATTGTTATTACTGTTCCAGATGCTAGGGTGAGGAGGCGTATTTTAATGGAGGCTAAAAACTCTGAGACATTCCAATTTGAAGGTGAGCAGGTGGCTGTATTTCCTGACATTCCAAAAGAAGCCTTGCTTATCAGAAGAAAACTGAAAACAACTAAAGCCTTACAGGAAATGCACCATAAATATAGATGGATGCCTTCGGGAAAGCTGTATGTCTACAACCAAGGACAACATCTCACAGCTTGGGATGAAGACAGTGGAAAAGAACTTTTGGCTGCTTTGTTAAGCGAAACTCCAATGGAACAAGAAGGGAAGCGCTCTGCTAAAAGAAAGTATCTTTTTCCTATGACTCCTACGAAATCCAGCAAAATTCCTATACACTCTGGTCTTAAATGAACAGTTTTAAAAACTGGATATGACTTTATTATTTTTAGTGTACACTGGAAGGAAGGTTCCTGTAAATATGGTATTTGAAAGACTTATGATGCTACAATAATCTTTATTTTTATTTTTGAAATTCATGGTAGTTAAGCAGATTGGGCAATTTATATCTTTGGTATAACTTGGTGTGGGGAAAGGGAGGGGGGTGGGTGGTTCTGGTAGCTCCCATATATCACAGTTCCAGGTGACAGTGCTATTCTGTCTTCCTCCCCTGTTTGAGGAGGCTCCTGGTTAGCTGTGAAAATCAACAGTTGAATAAGCAGTTTTAAGGTGATTAAGGGGGTTGTGTTTTAGGTGGGTGAGGGATAGGGAGTGGGGTGGGAAGTTGTTCCTTTTTTGTTTTGTTTGGTTTGGGAGGGTTAGGTTAGAGTTGTAGAGTATATAGTCGGTAGTATAAGCACCACATTAAAACTTATATTTAATAGGCCGTAATATAAGCTATATGGATTGTTATAAATTTAGAACTTTGAATGTTAGAGGTTTGAATAATTGTACCAAACGACGGAGAGTGTTAAAGGAACTTTTAAGAACAAAACCCGATGTGGTGTTTTTGCAAGAAAAACATTTAAAACAAACAGATTTACCAGTCTTAAACACACAGTGGTATCCTCTCCAATATACTTCTCCTAGTTCTTCTAAAGCTAGAGGAACAGCTATTTTGTTGGCAAAGAATCTTCATTTTGTTTGCTTGGGACAACTAAAAGATGATCAGGGAAGATTTCTCTTTGTAAAAGGACTACTGGATTAGGAACTGGTCACATTAGTATCACTGTATGCCCCCAATGACAGACAAGGGCAATTTTTGAGGTTAGTTTTCAGTAAGTTAGAAGGTTTTCAAGAGGGCCTAACGATTGTCGGAGGGGACTGTAATCTTATAGTAAATAAACAATTAGATAAGTCAGGGAAAAATTCAGCTAAAAACCCAAATTCAAAAATAAGACAATGTACAGAATTATTTGATATTCTGGAACAATACCATTTTATAGATGCGTGGAGAACAACTCATGCTCAAGAAAGAGATTATACTTATTTTTCGCCAAGATTTCATTCTTATACACACATCGATTATATTTTTCTTTCAGATACTGTTTCAAATAGGCTTCAAGGTTCCTTTATAGGCCCATTTAGATGGTCAGACCATGCTTTTGTGGACTGTCATATTTTTTAAAAAAGGGTAGAAATAAAACACAGAATCTGGAGGCTGAATAATGCAACTTTATTAGGAGAAACAAATAGAAACGAAGTGAGTAGCGCTATCAAAGATTATTTCCAATTGAATGACAATGGTGCGGTTGATGATTTTATGTTATGGGATGCTTTTAAATCAGTTTTGCGGGGTAAATTGCTTGCTATGACTTCTTTCCTTAAAAAAGAAAAACAAAAAAAGATGAAAGAATTATTAGATAAAATCCAACATCTAGAAACATTGCCCAAAAGGACCTGCAATAAAAAAATTTATAAAGAATTATTAGCAACTCGCAGGTCGCTAGACATTATGGAAACTACACAGATCCAGAAGAAGCTTTTATTTCTAAAACAAAAATGTTGGCAAAAAAACCCTAAAGCTCTTTGCTCATTGAAATGGAGACTGAACCAGAAAATATCAGAAAGAACACTTTTTTCAATGAGGGATGAGCATGGTAAAACGGTGTTTACAGGAGTGCAAATGGCTAATTGTTTTGCAAAATTTTATGAAAAATTGTATGCAACTAACCCTACAACAGAAATAAATTGGGATTCCTTTTTTGGGAAGTATAAAGTAAATAACATCTTATCTGAGCAACACAAAACCCTTTTAGATGAAACGATTACAAAACAAGAAGTCATGGATGCAATTAAGAAGCTAAAACCGAATACGGCTCCTGGCTGTGATGGTTTCACACCCGAATTTTTTAAGGCTTTTTCTAATGATTTGGTGGAACCCTTAACGAGAGTGTGCAATAATATCTTGCTATCTGGAAATCATCCCCCTACATGGGGAGAAGCTCATATAGTGACAATTCCAAAGGAAAATAAAGATAGAGAATTACCTGCCTCTTATAGGCCGATTGCCTTGTTAAATTGTGATTCCAAAATTTTTTCCACCATTTTGGCGGCCCAACTTAGGAAAATTATTAATAATTATATAAATCCCGATCAAACTGGATTTATCCCACAACGCTCTATGATGGATAATATTCATAGAACCTTGGATATCATTACATATTGTAAAAATAATGATCAAGAAGCTATTTTATTAACGGTTGATTTAGAAAAGGCCTTTGATAGTATTAATATAAAATATTTAAAGCAACTATTATTAAAAATGGGTTTTGGCCCTTTGTTTTTGAATGCGATAGCTTCTATATGTCATAACCCAACAGCGAAAGTCCAAGTCAGGAGTACTCTTAGTGATTCTTTTTTTATGCATAGAGGCACTCGTCAGGGTTGCCCAATGTCCCCACTGTTATTTGCTCTGGCAATTGAGCCTTTAGCTTCTGCAATTCGATCTGACCCTAATATCTTTGGAATTCGTACTGGCTCTATGGTTCATACTATTAGTTTATACGCTGATGATTTGATTATCTATTTATCTAATCCAGAAAGTTCTTTAATGGCCTTACAGAAGATTTTTAAAGAAATACAATACTTAACCGGTTTAAAAGTTAATGTTGAAAAATCCAATATTATTCCTATTTTACTTAACAAGAATATCACAAACAGTCTTAAAGATAAATTTCAGTTTAAATGGAAATGCTCTATGTGGAGATGTTTAGGAATAATGATTCCTGAAAATTTAAATGATTTAGTAAAATGTAATTTTTCTGAGTTAATTAAAGATACCAAAAAACGAATGAAAAGATGGCATAAACAAGGTTATGCTTGGGCAGATAAGTTAAATATTATAAAGAGTTTTATTTTACCAAAAAAAAATTTTTTTGTTTAGAGCAATTCCGGCTTTTATTTCTACTAAGGAACTACTAAGGTGGCAGACCACTATTAATGAATTCTTTTGGGATTATAAAAAACCCAGGATTCGTTTTTTTACCTTAAGACGTTTAACAAAACAAGGTGGACTTAGTTTTCCAGATTTAAGATTGTATTATGAGGCTGCCTGTTTATCACAAATAACAAGGATACTATTTAGATCTGATAAAATAATCTGGAGTTCCATTGAAGAAACAGAAACTAAGGGGTTCTCTTTAACTCAATATTATTGGAATCCTCCTAATATGCATCAGATTGAAAATATTAAAAATGACTTTTTGAAAGCCTCCATGAGAATATGGATAAGATATAAGAAGGTTCTCTTGCCAACAGTTTCCCAATTTTCTATCATTACTAACCAAGAGTGGTTTATGCCGGGGAAAGATTCCAAAATTTTTAAAGCTTGGGATTTGGCAGCCTTATATCAACTTAGAGATTTTTTATATAATGGTAGATTTTTTACTAAATTACAATCAGAGGCTAAACTAGGAAAGGTAATTCCCTGGTTTCGGTATCTGCAAATTAACAATTTGATGCAAAAATTGGCTTCCCAAGAGGTATTTTCCAAACCATTAATAGAATTTGAACTCATTTTAAAAAATCATGATGGAGATGTAAAAGGCCTATTGTCCAAAATGTATGCTCTACTCATAACATGTAGTAAAGAAAAGAGAAACCAGTTGCATACTTTATGGCTCCGAGACGGCGTTTCACTCCCCTCAGTTAAGATTTGGGAGGAAATTTGGGCACAACCTACTTTCAACTCCAGAATTTTTAATATCCGCTTTAACACATTCAAGGTGGTAAATAGATGGTATTTCACCCCCCAACAATTTCACAAAATAAACCCTACGTATTCGGTAGAGTGTTGGAAAAAATGTAATCAGACGGGTACATATGCTCATTGTTGGTGGCATTGCCCAAAGGTTAAGATTTTCTGGATTGAAGTTGTAACCCAAATTTTCTTGATCACTGGCTGTGAATTTGAGAATATAATTTTGGAGTCTGGATTTTCTTCTATTGAGTTGGAAAATACAAAATGCCAGGTCTCCATACTGGTAGCAGTAGCACGTATCTCTCTTGCACAGTTTTGGAAAAATGAAAAGGTCCCAACCCTGTATGAAAGGCAAAATAAACTTTGGGAATATTTTGTATACAGTCGTACCTCTGAACAGTCGACAGAGGCTACACAGAAACCATTTCAGGCAGTTTGGTTTCCTATTGTTAATTATTTGTCAAAGTGTAATATTGTCCCAAAAAATCCTTTTTATGAGAAATTGTTTTTTTTTAATTTTCTTTAACAAAGGAAAAGGAAGAAAAAACTAGATCGTGACATCTCCGTTATGGTGTTATGGTTGTGTTTGAAACCTCATGTTATTCAGCACAATTTATACTCTAACTCCTGTATGACATTGGTTGATGATGTCGTATTTGTGGGTTGATTTGGTTTTGTTTGTTAAAACTTAATAAAAATTTATTGGAAAAAAAACAAAACCCTAAGATCATGGCATCCGGCCCCATCTCTCCTTGGCAGATAGAAGGGGAAGTCGTGGAAGCAGCGACAGACTTCACCTTCCTGGGATCCAAGATCACTGCAGATGGTGACTGCAGCCAGGAAATTAAAAGACGTGCCTTGGGAGGAAAGCGATGGCAAACCTAGACAGCATAATAAAAAGTAGAGACATCACCCTGCCAACAAAAGTCTGCATGGTCAAAGGAATGGTATTCCCAGTAGTAATGTATGGCTGCAAGAGATGGACTATAAGGAAGGCCGAGTGCCGAAGAATAGATGCGTTTGAATTATGGTGCTGGAGAAGACTTCTGAGAGTCTCTTGGACTGCAAGGAGATCAAATCAATCAATCCTAAAAGAAATCAACCCTGACTGTTCCCTGGAAGGCCAGATGCTGAAGCTGAAGCTCAAATACTTTGGCCACCAAATGAAAAGGGAGCACTCAATGGAGAAGACCCTGATGCTGGGAAAGACTGAAGGTCAAAGAAGAAGGGGACGGCAAAGGATTAGATGATTTGACAATGTTATTGATGCAACAAACGTGAAATTAAGCAAACTCCGAAGCATGACAGAAGACAGGAGGGCCTGGCGTGATGTGGTCCATGGGGTCACGCACAGTCGGACTTGACTGTGCAACTGAACATCAACAACAACAGACATCACCATCCCCAAAGTGGCCAGATCGGGCTGATGTGCCCAGCATGATGACATTGCCCGGAAGTGACGTCATCATGCTGCGCACATCACCAGGTGACGCTCTAGTAATTGTACTGAAAACTCTATGGTATCATAGAGTTTTCTGAGCAATTGCTAGAGCATCA
Source organism: Lepidodactylus listeri (assembly GCA_029233225.1). Lineage (NCBI taxonomy): Eukaryota > Metazoa > Chordata > Lepidosauria > Squamata > Gekkonidae > Lepidodactylus > Lepidodactylus listeri. The sequence continues at coordinate 104,834,575 of JARCFY010000008.1, forward strand.
CCCGGTGACATGCGCAGTGTGATGGCATCACTTCCGGGCGATGTCGTTGCAGCGCACATGCCAAAGGACTCCCGGAGACGGCCAGGAGCCCCCCCCCCACCTACCCCGGCTGCAGCAAAGGTTGCCAAGGCCTACCCAGGTTAGGTTGTTTTTACATGAGGTCTAATACACTGGATTATTAAATTGCCTCATAACTTCCAATTCATAATCTGACCTATTTTGAACAACTATAGCACCACCCTTATCTGCTTCTTTAATTACAATGTTAGGGTTGTTGGATGCTTTATTTAATGCCAGACTCTCTTGGTTTACCCATCCAGATTTTAAATTACATCCCAGTTTTTCTAAATCACTCCTTAGTGTTTCTTCAGACCCTTGTATAGCAGGAGGAATGGCCCCAGAGGTATAAAGTGTGATACAGTATGGAAGGTTGTATACTGGTTGTACACTGCCCTTGAAAAAAGATCTTCATCTCAAGGTTCTGACAAGTTTGGCATGTCCATCCGTGAGGTCACTGGATCATAATGTGTATATTATATATTACATATTCCCAGGGGTCATTTTGTAGAAAAAGAGGTGCAGGAGCTCATTAGCATAACTCATTTGCATAACTCATTTGCATATGCCACACCCCCTAACATGCCGGAAGTGTGTCAGAAGGCAACACCCACCCCTCAGGCTCCACTCCACAGGTGAGTGAAACTGACCTGCTCTTCCTCCATTCCCTTCCCCATCCAATACTTTGTGCTATAAAAATAAGTGTAAAGAACACACCCTCATTCTCTTCCTGCTCCCTTGAAACCACCAGGTTTCCAGTAGACTTGAGATACCCAGGACATGTGCACCACCCATCCCTTCCCCTTCCCCTCCCCACAACAAGACACCCTGTGAGGTAGGTGGGGCTGAGAGAGGTCTTTTGAGAACTGCTCACAAGAGAACAGCTCTGAGAGAACTTGTGACTGGCCCAAGGTCACACCAGCAGCTGCATGTGGAGGAGTGGGGAATCAAACCCGGTCCTCCCAGATGAGAGTCCAACTCCTGACCACTACACCAAACTGATGGGGTGGAAGCTGCTGAAGGGTTGGTGAAATTTCTCCAGTACTTATGTGCCATGTGCCCAGATAAAAAATGGTATACTTAGAAAATTTATATGCCACCTTGAGCAAGTCTCTGGAAAAGCAGCACACAGTCATAAAAGGAACAATGATAAAATTATCAATATTAAAACAAAACATTAAAAACAATAAAGACCCTAGCAGGGCTTTCCCCGGGGCGCTGCGCCTCTGCACTGCTCGGGGAAGCTGAGGAGGGGGCGGGGCTTGGTCATGTGCCCACCTCCTGTGCGCTCCTGCTCCAATGGACCCCTGCATATTCCCCTGACGAAGTCTGTTGGCGGGAATTTAAACTGAGTAATCAAATATATTTTTACCTGATTTTGCACCACCAGCTGTGACTGGTGCGGCCCTTTTATTTTCTTCTTGGACTCGGTGGCAGAGCACGTGTCTCTTGGCCTCTCCAGCAGCAAGCTTAGGAAGACCTCTGGCAGTCGGAGTCACCAGTACTGGCTGAGGCGGGCCCTGTGTCTGTGTGGCTAGCAGCAGATTGGAGGCCTTGCAAGAGGAACCACTTCTTCGGTTAACCTAATGGACTTCACTACCACCAACGGTTGCGAACACCATTAGCTTCGATGACTTGAAGAAGGGAAAAGCAGACCAGAGGAGTCAACTTTTAGAAATCCCAGGGGGGGACAGGAGCTCTTATGTGTGCGTGCGCTTTGCGCACGCGCATGCCGGGACCATGTCCCCGCCGCCTCTCTCCTCCCCCCCCCCCCGGGGCCTGGCCAATCCTGCCTCTGTGGGGCCAGCTGGGCAAATGCCCAGTGTGCTGGCGTCACTTCCCATTGCCCAGCTGGCCCCACAGAGGCAGGAGTGGCCAGGCCTGGGGTGGGGGGGAGAGGTGGCGGCAGCCGGCCAGTGGACTGGCGGGCAGGCAGGCAAGCGAGCGTGCCTGGTGGACACTCCGTTTTGCCGGGGGACGCTGAGCCCCCCCCGGGAAATTTCTGGGGGGGGGGGCTCAAGCCCCCCCATAGTTGACCAATTCACAGAGCAGCTATCAGCCATACGACAGCTAACTGAAACCTCCAGGACACTTCAGCAGACCAGATACTGGAGGCAGGCCAAAGCCTTTCTGCTCAGCATGCAACACCCTGGTGACGCATCCAGGACGGCCGTTCTCATACCCTACCGCGGCAAAGTCTTGGCCAACAGGGACATAAAGGGGATTCGTCAGCCTTGCATACTTACTAGAAGCAGCAAGGATGTTATGCTGCCAATAGCTAAATTGATAATTCTGTCCTGAAAGACAAAAAGAAAAACAATAGCGTGAGTCTCAACCTTTGCATTCTGCTATTCCTTCGATGAGGCACCTCATATGAAAAGCATGAACACAAGTGGACCAACCTCTGGTGCCAGCTATACTGGAAAGGGGGAAGAAACAATTTAGAATCCAAAGAATAATCAAGATTAACACTCGTTGATGAAAAGCCACATGAAAGCACAGCAAGACCGATTCACACCTGTGTTATCACTTAGTGTCCAAACCCAAGAATAATCTGGACATGGGAAGGAGGCATCAATAATCACAGGCAGTTTTCTTATCACCTGAAGCCACGTCAAATCCATTTTTTAAAGTGAAGGCAGTTCATACACTGCCCTGCCACACCTGTTATTTAAAACCACCACATCCAGGAGGTAGTCAAGCTAAATCATTTTAGCAATAAACAACTCACTACCATTTTTTATTCCAGCAGAACAGACACCTTCTAAAAGAGCCTTCAGGCGGGCTTTTCCGACTGCTGCTCCACTGACAGGCAGTCCAATACACGAGGGCCAAGAGAGCACTTGCAGCTTAAGGCCAGTCACTCTCCTTTGGTGAAACCTACCTCACAGGATCGTTGGTGGGCGAATAAAATGGAGAAGAAGAGAACGATGTTGTAAGTTGTTTTGAATCACTGCCAGAGAGAAAAGCAAGGCATAAATGGCTAAAATAAATAAGTAAACCCAGGAGGTGGCCAGCACCTTTATTTCAGCTTGAGGTTTTCTTCAGATGCACAGAAGTATACACCGATCAGCTTGGGTAAATGCCCATCTCTGGGGGGGGGGGGGGGGGGATGTAACAACTGCATAGATGCTATAAGCATCTAAAGCAGTGGTTCTCAACCTTTCTAATGCTGCGACCCTTTAATACAATTCCTCATGTTGTGGTGACCCCCAATAATAAAATTCTGCCAACACACACAACAATGAAGCTACTTTTTCAGATGTTTTCTCTTGCATGGCAGTGAGCACCAAACAACTTTAATACAGATTTTAGATACACATATATTTGCAAGCTAGTCCCAACAAGACACAACACACACTCAGGCTTCAGACTTACTTTTCTTCAACAGAAGATGCCATGAGAAAACGAAGGTAGGTGGGGGGGGAGAGGCTGTTACAGGTAGGGGGGAGAGGGAGGGGAGAGAAAGGGGGAAAAGGGGAGAAGAGAGAAAGGGGGAGAGAGGGGAGAGAGAGAAAGGGGGAAGAGAGAGAGGACGGAAGGTAGGTAGGTGGGGGGGCTTTTGCCCCTTTTCCTGGGCTCTGCACCTCAGCCCAGGAAAGGTGGCGGGGGGGCTTTTGCCACCTTTCCTGGGCTCTGTGCTTTGGTGCAGAGCCTAGGGAAGGCGGGGGGGCTTTTGCTGCCTTTCCTGGGCTCTGCACTTCGGCGTGAAGCCCAGGGAAGGCGACAGCAGAGCACCCTAAAGGTGGTGGCGGGGAGGGGGAAGCGGCCATTGACTTACCTGCTGGCTTCTTCCTCCTCGTGGCCCCTGCTGGAAGGGCTGCTGGAAGCAGGGGGCGGGGCTCCGGCCCCAACCAACTCCTGCTCTTTGCCCTTAAAGGGAAAGCTCCCTTTGAGGGCAAAGAGCCGGGAGGCCAGACCTTGCACTCGATCGAGCGCAGGGCCACTTCCTGCTGGCGGGGAGGGGCGGGGCGGGCTCAGACGCCAGCCGGCGACCCCTGTGAAATGGTCATTCGACCCCCAAAGGGGTCCCGACCCCCAGGTTGAGAACCGCTGATCTAAAGTGAGTTCAGAATCCAAAGTACCCATTACTCAGGAGTGGGGGGTGGGCATGGTCTCAGAATTGGGAATGAACTAACTCAACATTAGATTCCATTCAATTCAGCATTGGATCCTACTTGTCAAGGAGGACAATCACCTTTCAATCAGCCACAACGTGTCCTGGGAAGTTCCCCCACTGAACACTGCAGTTTCTAACGTCGGACTTGTGCCCACTTACCCTTTTGCGCAGGAACTGTCCGGATTGGCCAGTGCAGAGAGCAGAAGGGCAATGCTGATGCAGGATGAAGCCTGGAGCCTCACCGAGACTGCAGGCAAACGCAGCTGCCCAGCCATGGCAAGGCTGGGATGAACAGGGCCCTTAACACAACAGCAAGCTAAGCCAGAGTTCACTCCCCTCCCTCCGGGCGTCCCTAGTCTCACTTCAAGATAGCAAACCTCTCCAAGCTACTATGCTGCATAACACACGGATAAGATCAGTGTGTTCTCTATTTGGCCATCGCTACTAGTAGAAGCAAAAGAGCCCCACACGCAGAAGGGAGAAGACATTGGCTTCTCCCGGAAGCTACTCGTTGGAAAGAGAAGTAGAGCAAGCAAAGATGGGTGAGGGGAGCAGGCCCAGCAGGGAACTCTGGACCCTCCCCTGTGCCCACGCCATACACGGCAGCAAGAACCAGTGGAGAGAGAGGTGGCTGCACAAGGCCAATGAAGGGGGTGAGGTTGGTAGGCCCACCTCCAATCTGGTTTCTTTACTGGCTTCCCCTCGGCCTCCTCTTCACAGACCTGCTGCAATTCAGAAAGAGAACAGCCCTTCAGCTTCACAACTGACTGTGGGAATGGGTAGGTGAAGAAAGACGGGGCGATGCCAGAGGTAGCAGTTGCTGCTTGAGGAGTCCAGTCATCACTGGAAGGAGAGAAGAGGCACCCACAGACCCCGGGGGCGGGGTGGGGGGGCCTACAAGTTGCATGGGCCTGAGAGCTCTATTGAAACTACTGAATAGTTGCACTCGGCCCCCCAGGTCATGGGATGGCCAACCCTGCCACGGAGCCGGAATTAAGTTCTTCTAGTATCTATATACCATAAGCACCTTCCATTTTGTCAGGGTTAGCAAACCTGCATCGCCATCCTAACCACATTGACCATGACACGGGCACCATAGATTTCAAATGGAACGCATGCCCAAGGAAAGGCGCTGGATTGCAGTGGTCTCACTTCCAAATAGTATAATATTCGCTTAGAAGTAAAGTTAAAATAGGAACACTTGCATCCTTGTAAACACACCTGTTTTCACACCCAGGAGCACTGCAAGGAGGAGAAGAAGAGTTGGATTTACTTCACTCCGAGTGGCTGACAATCTCCTTTCCATCCTCTCCCCATAACCGACACCGTGAGGTAGGTGGGGCTGAGAGAGCTCTGAGAGAACTGCGACTGACCCAGCTGAATGGGGCTCATTTACTTAGCATTTCCTCTTTTTCAATCTGCACAGAATGGACTGCTGCAGAGAGACTTTTCTTTTTCGGTTAAAACCACACAGAAAAACATAAGAGCACATTATAGGACAAATTTAGAATTCAGAGGCACCTTTAAGACCAACAAAGGTTTATTCAGAGTATGAGCTTTCGTGTGTAAGGTGCACTTTTTCAAACACATTGGAATGGTAGGTAAGGTTCAAAGTTATAGACAGACTTAACAACAAATTAACATCTTTGAATCTCATCTGCCATTCCAAAGTGTGCCTTACACACGAAAGCTCATACCTTGAATAAACCTTTGTTGGTCTTAAAGGTGCCACTGGACTCTAAATTTGTTTTACTGCTTCAGACCAACACAGCTGACCACCTGGATCTACGCAGTAGGACAGTGAGCTCTACCTACAGCAGTCTGTAAAATACACGCTGCATCTTCGCATTTATACATTTACAAGCGCTTTGATGCAACTGCTGTTCCTCACGCAAAACAAATTCCAGACGCGGGGCTGAAACTGAAGCGTGGCCATTTCAGCTAGCGTTATTGGCATTTGAAAAAGGTTTACCCAAAAGGTACAATCAGGAACAAGCACCAGAAAATGGTCCCTGGTAAAGAGTGACCTTCCAGCGTCTCTTGCTAGCACAGCACTTGCCTTCTTTTTAAAGGCTGCCTTGCGTGTTGTCGGACACTGCACAGTTCCTGCACACTGCACAATCATTCACAACTGGAGCATCTTGGACACACAAATGACTGTGCAATAACAGCAAAACATCCAACCCAGGCCCGTAGCTACAGTGGGGCATCTTGGGGTTGGGGGCCCCCCCCCCCCGCCTTACTGCCCAGGCCTCCTGACTTTTTGCTGAGCCGGGTGGAGAGAGCTGTTTCAGGCTGTGTGGCAAGGAGAGGCTCAAACCTTCGCTATACCTCTCCCTTGGTGGCTTATATGAGAGACCGGGGCTTCTACAGGGCACTCCCAGCCTTGGGTTTGTGTGCCCCCCAACTTATTTAAAGCCCCCCCCCCCAAATTAAAAAAATCCTGGCCACAGGCCTGATCCAACCACATTTTGATACAGCCTCAGTTCTCTACAAATTCCAGACATCCTTTCCTGGCCTAAGACCCTCTGTAATTGTGCAGAGGGTAGGGTTGCCAAGTATTCACATTCTAGGGGCGGGGGGGGGGGGGAGTCCTCTTGCTCCTGGGAGTTCCCTGGCACACGCGCCATGATGATGTCACTGGAAGTGATGTCATCACGCTGGGTACGTTGCCAGGGTGACGCTCTGGCGATCGCCCCAAAAACTCTATGGTACCATAGAGTTTTGGGGGTGATTGCTAGAGCGTCGCCCTGGCAACATGCCCAGCGTGATGACATCACTTCCGGGTGACGTCACCACGCTGGGGCAGTTGTCGAATCTGGGCCGGCGGATCGGGGACCCTTGTAGCAGGGGATTCCCCGCCCCCCAGCGCGACTTGGCAGCCCTAGCAGAGGGGGAAATATTTATCTGACAGCAGGCATGGCAAGTGTTCAGTACACAAATGAAGTAAGGAGAGAATTAGAAATCTTGGAGAAACAGGTGAAACCATGCAAAGCGACACCAACAGGCCTGCCTGGCTACAATGAGGGCCTAGAAGGGGATTAGAATCACTTGTGGCCATTGAATTAAATGAGATTTGGCAGTCTTCCACTGAGAATTAGCAGCCACAACACTTCCTTTACTTTTTCTTACCAGTTGCCATCTGCCACTTCAGGAAAGGCAGACAAACTCAAAAGATAAACACAGTGTACATGCCCAAATGTATTCCGTGCCAATGTTCAAATCAAAAAGACCTGCCAAAAACTTGGACTTTCCCAAACGTCTGTACTGTAAGTGAGCCGTGACCGTGCTCTAAAACGCCACATTTCTCCAAAATCATGATAGGAAAAAGAGAGGGCTCACTTTAAGGGGGGGGACAGGGGAGAAGGAGTACGAATAGTTTATGAAAGGACTCATACAAATTTCTGCTGCCTCTGCTGCTTTTATTAAGAATCCAAAACAAATGAAAGTCTCAGTCCCAGAAACTCAAAACAAAAGACCAAAGGAAACTGCAATTAATGTTTATAATATATTTGTATTGAATAAGATAGCGGCTTTTTTGCAGTTTCCTTTATTAAGAATCCAGCCGCTCTTCTGGTGTCGGAAGGGGCCATGCCGCTCAGCTGTCCCATGATATAGTACTTTGGAATCTGACCACTAGTACCAGTTTGAAAACACAGAAAGACAGCTTGGATTGAGACTCCAGCTTTCTCCCATGGTTGGAACTCAGGCTAGTGGGCAGAAGTTGCTGCTATCAGGGGTACTGCTCAGACCCTCCTAAGCTTCCACAAGGCGATGATAGCGTCCCGAGTCTTCACCAACCAAACCTTGAAACCGGGACAAGAAAGAAATGCATGTGCCAAAAATTAATAATTAAAAATTCTATATATTTTTTGATATTTCATTTCAAATTACGCACTACAATATAACAAATTTTCCTATGAAACGTATCACAAATAAGATTGGCAAGTAGAAGTTCAACAGGTAAAATTTTTTTGATGTCTTTGTAATAATTGTTTCAAAAGAGTCCTTTGAACACTAAGGATCTATTTCCTTACATATAGTGTCTCTGCCAGCCGACTCGATCGAGATAGATAGATACAGGGGTCATTTCGTAGAAAAAGAGGTGCAGGAGCTCATTAGCATAACTCATTTGCATAACTCATTTGCATATGCCACACCCCCTAACATACCGGAAGTGTGTCAGAAGGCAACACCCACCCCTCAGGCTCCACTCCACAGGTGAGTGAAACTGACCTGCTCTTCCTCCCTTCCCTTCCCCATCCAATACTTTGTGCAATAAAAATAAGCATAAAGAACACACCCTCATTCTCTTCCTGCTCCCTTGAAACCACCAGGTTTCAAGTAGACTTGAGATACCCAGGACATGTGCACCACCCATCCCTTCCCCTTCCCCTCCCCACAACAAGACACCCTATGAGGTAGGTGGGGCTGAGAGAGGTCTTTTGAGAACTGCTCATGAGAGAACAGCTCTGAGAGAACTTGTGACTGGCCCAAGGTCACACCAGCAGCTGCATGTGGAGGCATGGGGAATCAAACCTGGTTCTCCCAGATGAGAGTCCAACTCCTGACCACTACACCAAACTGATGGGGTGGAAGCTGCTGAAGGGTTGGTGAAATTTCTCCAGTACTTATGTGCCATGTGCCCAGATAAAAAATGGTATACTTAGAAAATTTATATGCCACCTTGAGCAAGTCTCTGGAAAAGCAGCACATAGTCATAAAAGGAACAATGATAAAATTATCAATATTAAAACAAAACATTAAAAACAATAAAGACCCTAGCAGGACTTTCCCCGGGGCGCTGCGCCTCTGCACTGCTCCGGGAAGCCGAGGAGGGGGCGGGGCTTGGTCATGTGCTCTTTATCTTGCGTTGTAACTTCAGACCTGGGCAGCTAGTAACCATCTTGTCAATGGTGCTGCTCTGCACCAGAGTGGTCCTTGGAGGAGACTGCACTGAACACACTCAGCCACTCTCTTGTGCACAAACATGTGTAAGATTCAGCTGCACACAGAAACTGGCAGTTCCATGTTACTCTGGTACCTTTCTGGCCCTGAACGGGCCAAGTTACAACATCCATTTCTGAACAAACTAGATTACAGACCCTGACTCTCTCTGTTTGTTTGCCTTCCGAAGCGGCGACTTCTGCTGATATTGCAGCCGTGATTGTTGTGCATTGCATGAGGAACATCTAACCACAAGCAGCTGTGAACACTGGGAAAGCACCTCTTAGTATTGAGAGAAAGTTTTCATTAAGGGCGGCAACATACCTGCAACTTCTTCTAACGTTTGTCCAAATGTTTTCCCCCCCCACAACAGAAGACCCCTTCCATAATGTTTGACCCTACATGATATTATGGGGTAAGAAGAAGCATGGATTACTGGTTTTTTAATCTTATTTTGTTTGATTTTTTCTATATCTTTAAGAAAATCTGTGGATTCAGAAACTGGTGTGTCAGCTAGAATGCAAACTTTGCCAACTGAGTTAAGACAAGCAACTGCTGAGAACCAGATTTATAAGGGACTGGGTGTTGGCCAGCAAGGCACTGCTAGTGCTCTTATGGATTTTAATATTCATAAGTTTGTACTTGGGTTGCTGTGCTGTAAGGGCTACAGGCATTCTCCACTGCTGGGAGAAGCTCCAGTCTAGTCCTGGGGGCTGGCACCCATGATAGTTCACTGGGACAGAGACAAAGACTCCTTTTGCAATAAGGTTTCTTTCTGTCACGTTGCGCTGGTCAACCCCTGCCCCCTCCAACATACCTGCAAGGATTATGCTAAACGAGGTTACCTGGCAACTAATGGTCGGGCCATCAGCCAGCCGGCTAGGGCCATTAAAAAACAATGAAGTGGTCCCAGTGAGTCATCGGACTTTGCCCAGGTGTCTGTTCCTGTTGAGGTCATAGTTTTGCAATATTGGCCACCCCTCTGCCACCACTCCTCTTTTTACCTTAACCAATGATAGGGTTTGAAGGGTCGGACTACCTGAGAGGTGTGTCAAGGGGATGTGGTTTGCGCAGCCCACCACCAAAGACCACCTAATAAAAGACCTTGCGCAGCCTGCAATCGGTCTCTTGAGCATCCCATCGACCCCTGTCTGCTTTCCTATCCTCTCTAGTCCAGCTTTCTATCCCAGTACCCTCCCTCCATCTTTGATCTCTGGGCCTGATCAGCTATAGAGAGAAAAGTGTGCTTCTGCCGGTTCAGAACACGCTCCCCATTTTCTTCCTTTCTAACCCCTCCATTTTGGAACCAGGATCCATCTCCAGGACAGGTAACGTATCACCCCTCATCGAAAACCCTGCTAATGCAACAGTGCTATTTTCTGTCTATTTTCATAGGCCTGTGTGTTTGTGTGTGAGATTCTGTTTTTGTATGCTTGAAAAACATATTTTCAGTAAATACCATTTAAACTGAACAACAGCCTCACTGCCTATTTACTGGGAACTCCCGGAAGGGGTGGGACCTTGGTATAGCTGGCAGGAACCCGGTATTTTGCCAATTGCTAAACTTAAATTAAAGCAATTCAGCTAACATGGATTCCACATAGAAAGGGGGTCAGACACCTCCCACCCCCGACTGTTAGCACACACAGTCATGCTATGCAAGAGCACTTTTCCTGGAACCCTCATCTGAAATCCTCACTGGAAGTCCCAGAATGCACTGCTGATTGCTGAGAGAGCAAAAAGTCCCCAGGACACAGGTGCAACTCCAGGCGAAGAAGACCAGTCTCATGACCGACAAGAGCTTGGGCCATCAGGCTGTTTTGTGATCCTGGGAAGAGGTTGGGGAGACAGGGTTCTGCAGTCCCCTGGGTGCCACAGTAAACAAATAACAAGAGGGAAATTACCGTATTTTTCGCTCCATAAGACACACACACTTCCCCCACACACACTTTTTTTGGGAGAAAAAGTGCGTCTTATGGAGCGAAAAATACGGTAAGTCATGTCTCTGCCTGCACCCCTGAGGAACAAGGTGCCACCATGGCACCACGCCTGCCCAAGGGAAATGTAGAAAAGGCCAGGAGATAGGCAGGTTTGGAAGCAGCTTTTCTTTGGGTTAGAGCAGCTTTTCTTTGCGGGCCAGAAGCAGCCTTTTCTGTTTTGGATCCACTTGCAATCCTTTCCCTGCTCTCTCCTCCTCTTCCTTTTAAGGACTTTGAGGGTGGAGAGGCTCACAAGCCTGTCAGAGTCCTGCCTCATCAACTTTTCTGGATCCTGGGATAGGTAGCTATGAGACTGCATCAGCTTGCCTGCTAGGAAACGGAGCTAAAACCAGAAGGACAAAATAGGGTTGCCAAGTCTGGGTTGGAAAATACCTGGAGACTTTGGGGGTGGAGCTGGGAGAGGGTGGGGTTTGGGGAGGGGGCTCAGCATGGTAGAATGCCATAGAGTCCACCCTCCAGAGCAGCCATTTTCTCCAGGGGAACTGATCTCTGTCAGCTGGAGATCAGTTGTAAAAGCAGGGGATCCCCAGGCCCCACCTGGAAGCTGGCAACCCTAGGACAAAAGGGTGGTAAGGCTGCAGTGATTGGTCTAACATTTAGATTGGCCAATGTGCATTAAGTTTGCTCTCATGCTTGCCACTTTGTGTCTGAAGTGTACTGACAATGCCTGGTGGCCCCGAATGCTAGAGCATCACCATGCCATGCCCCTGGCACGATGACATCACTTCTGGTGACATCATCGTGCCACGCGTGCAGCAGAAAAATCCCAACAAAGAGCCAGGTAAGAAGAGACCTGGCAACCCGAGATGTAAAAGCCCCGTATCCGAGACCTCGGAGAACTGCTGCCAGTCAGAGGACACAGCACTGATCTTGATGGACCAAAGGCCAGATTCAGTGTAAGGTCAAATCTACATCTGACTTTCCCGCTGGAATCATTCTAGTTTTTTAAAAAAAACCCGCTCTATACCTGTTTCTAGTTTCAAACCATACTTGTTCTAGTCTAAAAATCACCGTCTACATTCATTAATTGCCCTCTTGTGGTCAAGCTAGCATTACACTGCTTTAAACAGATCCTGTTGCTTAGAGCCCTTCAGACCCAGGGAGTGAAATTTGGAACCGGCGTGAAATGAGTGTAGGAAAAGACAGCAGTCAAACTGCTTCAGAGGGGAGATGTAGATTGGGCCTAAGTCCGCTTCATGTGCCCTTGCAATACATAGGCAATTCTTGCTGGCCGCATTGTTTACACAAATTGTGCATCCATGGGGCCCCCATAAATCCTGCCCAGTTCAGACTCCAAACTGCTACTTCTCAGGAGCACCTCAGTCTCTTGCCTGGATCACTAGTTCACCATACTATGATGGTTGTCAGAAAAAGTTTTTATATAGGCTCATCCAGGCACATGAAACTTTACAGAGTGAAGACAGGACCCTGTCCCAAAAAGTATCAAAGAGTAGGCCCTGATCCCAAACAACAACTTGTTACGTCTTGTCAAACGTGTTCTCTCCTCACCCTACACAGCCCTAATATCTGAAATGACCTCCCCACTTCCAACAGCCCCCAACAGAAGACCTATGAAAGGCAGCAGTTGCTTTGGAACTAGGAACTGTTCTAAGCAGCTTGAAACGCCGACAAACTGAAAAAGTGATTGTCGAAACAAGGTGAACTCTGACCCCCAACTAAACACTTAGGGCAGGCCCGCACATCAAACATAACTCCCACATCTGGCAGCCAGTCAGGAGGCCGAGAGGGCTCCCATTTCTGCCAATAGCCTGAGACTGCGAGGGAGTACAAAAATACTCAGAATACAAAAATACAACTGGCGTCTTCCTACTCAAGCTGAAAAAAGGACCTCCATGGTGAGGAGTACCCCAAGGTAGACAGCAGAACTGACTTGGCACTGAAGCCCCAAAGGCGAGACAGGGCCCATTTCGAAGGAGGAGGAGGAGGAGACACATACCCTTTCCTTAGATGATGGAGCCTGTAGACATCCTGCCAAGATAACTGCCTGCAAACAGACACTTTAAAGATTGCCCCCTGCAAGGACTGACTGGGGTGGGTTCCAAGATCTAGTTCCAATTTATGGATTTAGAGACAACTGTGTGGATACCCTAGCCCGGAGCTGTCAAACATGCAGCCCAAGGGCTGGATCAGGCTCTCAGAGGGCCCCAATCTGGCCTGCAAGGCCCTGGCTGTTTCCTGTTTCCTTTTCCAGTTCTGCTGCTGCTGCCATCTCACAGCTTGCTTTACCAGTCTCTCTCAATCGCACAGGAGAGATAAATAGGCAAGCCTCTCCTGTGTGATTGAGAGAGAGTGGTAAAGAACTGGCTGAGGCTCCTCCCCCTCCTCCTCCCTGGGGGAGGGAGGGAACAGCCAGAGCTTGCTTCCTCAGCAGGCTGCCTCAATCATATACAGGAGACAAAGGGAAGCCTTTCCTTCCCTCTGCTGCTGAGGCTCCTCCCTGGAGGGAGGGAGGTAATGAGGGACAGGGGCGTCGAGTTTTAAAATTCCAGGGGGGGGGCTTGTGTGCGTGCACAAAGCGCGTGCATGCCGGGACCATGTCCCCGCCGCTGCTGCCTCCCCCCCCCCCCAGCCTGGCCACTCCTGCTTCCGTCCCTCCCTCCATTCATCCAGGGGCCAGCTGGGCATTTGCTTAGCTGGCCCCTGGATGGAGGAAGGGAGGGATGGAGGCAGCCAGGCGGGGGGGGGGAAGAGAGAGAGAGAGAGAGAGAGAGAGATGGCGGCTGCCCTAGGAAGGGCCCAGGGACGCGCGGCGGCAGGCACTCCATTTTCCGGGGGGGGCTCAGTCCCCCCCAGGAAATTTCAAGGATGGCTCGAGCCCCCCCCCCCCCAGTAGTTGACGCCTATGATGAGGGAGAGCTTGTTTTGCTGGGCTGGCTCAATCACACGGGGAAATACCAGGCACCTTTAAGATCAACAAAGTTTTATTCAAGATAAGAGCTTTTGTGTGCCTTGCTACAGTGTGTGCGTGTTTTGTTGGGCTCTTTATGCCAGGGCTTTCCAGGGTTCAGCTGGGTTCACTCCCCCTTTTCACTGTATTCTCTCACTCATCACCTCAAACAAAGGCCCGGTGGAACATCTGTTGTACAGGCCCTGCGGAACCGAAGCGAATTCTGCAGGGCCCTGATCTCATCCAGGAGAGTGTTCCACCAGGCCAGAACCAGAACCAAAAAAGGCTCTGGCTCTGGTCAAGGCTAAATGGATGTTCTTAAAGCCAGGGACCACCAGTAGCTGTTGATCCGATGAGCATAGAGCTCTTCGAGGGACATAGCGGGTGAGGTGGTTCTGTAGATATGTATGTCCTAGACCGCTCAGGGCTTTGAAGGTTAATACCATAACCTTGAACTGGATTTGGTGTTCCACTGGGAGCCAATGCAGCTGGCAGAGAACTGGTTGGATGTGTGCTCTAAAAGGTGCCCCTGTAAGGACATGTGCAACTGCATTCTGAACCAGTTGGAGTTTCCGAGTCAACCTCAAGGGCAGCCCAGCATAGAGTGAGTTACAGTAGTCCAGCCTGGAGGTGACCATTGCATGGATCAGTTTGGCTAGGTTGCAAGGAGAGAGATAGGGAACCAGTTGCCTGACCAGCCAAAGATGATAAAAAGCTGTTCTGGCAACGGCTGTGACCTGGGCCTCAACTTATCTAATATTATGCCCCAAACTCTTCACCGGCGGCGTTGGTGTCAATGGCACCTTGCTGAAGGTTGGAAGCTGGATCCCTAAATCTACCCCTAAATCTACCCCTCCATGATTCAGGCACAGGACCTCCGTCTTTGATGGATTTAGTTTCAGGAGGCTCTTCTGCAACCAACCAGCCACGGCCTCTAATGTCAAAGTGTCATACACAAATTAGTGCCCTAGCTCCCATTTCCTAGAGAATTGTATCAGGAACAGCAGCATTTTGCTCATAGTTCTACTTCCTGTCTAGGGAGCCTGCTAGGTTGGCTCTGAAGTTTTATGTTCAAAATCCCATCACCACAGTGTAACTTGAAAGCTGAATTTCTCTCTATATGCCCACCAGATGCTAAACTGTTTGTTAAAGTGATACACACCAGCGAACCTCCATTCCATCCCAGCAAGGAGGTGGCAATATAAACAAAAGACTGAGGTAAATAAAAATAGCTGTGAAGTACTAGATGGTATTTTAATGGCGGCGGGCAGGGAGCATTGGTGCTAGGCTCCCTGCAAGCTTCGGCGTTTTCATCATGCCGACATCTATGTGCGGACTTATAGACCCTGCCTATGGAGTTCTAACATTGCTGGGCAATTGTGGGAACCGGCGGGACAGGAGGAATTGGCCGTTATCTTACCGTCCCCGAGAAGTATTGCAATCAACCTGGCCACAACCTGGGCGTGGCGATGATGCCAGATGAAGCTGCGACATTGATTGGAGATCCAGCTGAGGCCTGGGGCGCCTTCGGCCATGCCCGCCGGCTGCTTATTCCGCTGATTCCCTGGCCGGTTCAGTGTGAATGGCATTTCATCCATCCCGGCTGTGTGAGCCAAGCTGTTCTGAACTCGCCAGCAGAGCGGCTGGGAACTCGGGGGGGAGTCATCAGCCCCCTTCAATTTGCCTAGCGTGGTCTGGGTGCAGCAGAGTGGCTTGCAGGACTGCGACCACTGCGGCCGGGTTCGCAACCACCAATAACAGCACGGACGGGGGTCCCCAGATGCAGAACATCAGAGGCACAAGAGCTGCAGAACTGCTACCTTCCGGCCTGAAGGGACTTGAAAAAGCTGGAAATATTGATGCGCTGGAAATATTGATGCGAGGGGCCTGAGCACAAAGCACAAAGGATATTCCACCCCCGAGCCTCTGAGGATGAACAGGCTAGAGGACAAACAGGCTAGAGGAAGATCCAGTAGAACTGTACTGCTACTGCCACTTGAGGAAGACCTATTGGACCTGCACTATTATAGCCATTTGTAGACAAACCATCAACAGGAACTATTAATGTATAGGGAACTATTAATGTATAAGGAAGTTTAGGATTCTCTGGGCTTAATTAACTGGAGTAGGCTAGTTTTATTATGTGATTGATAATTTTGTCTAGTTAATTGTGGGTCTACTTGATTGACTGACTGATGAATTTTCTAACTAATTTGGGGGTTTAATTTAATGAATGAATAGGCTGCATTGTACTGTCTCATACAAATGACTGATGAGTCGTTTGATCACAAATTGACTGATAAGAGACCGGCATAGCTTTAAGTTGTAACTGCCACTGATAGCCTCTATTTAAATTACTGGCTGAAGTAAAGGGGGAAATAGAAAGAAAAAGAAAAAGGCAATCAGAGGCTATTAGGTTAATTTCTTTGGGCTGTAAGGAAATTGGTTAGAATCATTTAATAGTTGGGTTGTAACATCAAAATGAGTAACGGATGGTAGTTAAGTAAGCTGGGTAACATCTACTTAAGGGTAGTGGCACATGGTGGAATATTAACATCAGCTATTTAAATTGGTTGGTCGGAGGTCCTGGCCAGTTGTGGCTGGCGAAGACCACCAGGTGTGGCGATGCCCGGGCAGGGAATTCCAGTGCTCCAGGGGCAGGGAAAGCATAGCAGTAGGAATAGACATAGTTATAAGAGAAGGAGACAGAGAAGTAAACCAGCTCGGTCCCCTTCCAGTCTGTGGGGCTAGGTGAAATGACCCCCCTCCGTCATTGGTGCTGTGTAACGCCAGGTCTATTAATAATAAGACCACAGTCCTTAGGGACTTTTTGCTTGAACAGCAAGTAGACCTGGCATGCATGACCGAAACCTGGGGAGACGATCGGTCTCTCCCAGTTGGCTCCGCCCGGGTATTCGGTCCTCCACCAATCGTGGACAAGGGGGCGGGGGGGCAGAGTGGCTCTGCTTATTCGGGAGGCTTACTCCTTCAGGGTGCTCCTGCCGCCAAGAAATCACAGGCACTGAGTGTGCAGGTCTGGTGGGGCCGAGGAGAGTTTGGCTATTTGGTTGGTGGACCGTCCACCTAACGCACCGGCCATTGGCCCGCCGTCCCTGATGGAGGCAATATCAGGCTGGGCACAGGAGCATCCAAGGCTGGTAGTCCTGGGCGACTTCAATGTCCATGCTGATGCTGCAGCCTCCTTGCAAGCGGCGGACCTGGTGTTGTCCATGGCGGCGCTAGGACTCTCCCAATATGTACAGGTTTCCACTCACCGGGCTGGGCACACGCTCGATCTGAGCTTCGCGGCAGGGGTTACAGTGGACCGGATCACTGCTACAGCAGTGCCATGGTCAGACCACCATGCCCTGAAGGCCCGTCTGAACGTTTCACCCCAACCCTGTTTGGGCAGTGAGCATTCTTTAGCTTGCCCGCGGAGCCGAATGGACCCTATGCGGTTTCAGATGGCTCTGCAGGATCCGATGCCCCCTGACGGTTCATTGGATGAGGTAGTGGAGGATTGGCATAGCCGACTCTGCAGCCATCGAGGAGATCACTCCCAGACGCCCTCTGCGCCCTTGCTCTAAGCTAGCTCCCTGGTACACCCAGGAGTTGCGGCTGATGAAGCAGAGGCTAAGACCGTTACAGAGACAGTGGCAGCATATACGCGACGAAGCTATGACAACATCTTGATAGGATGCTTAAGAAATCCTGTGAGATGGCAGTCAAAGCCGTGAAGAGGGAGTTCTTTGCAGCCACGATTGCATCTGCTATCTCACGCCTGGCCCAATTATTTAGAACAATTTGGTCTTTGAGAGTTCTGCCACAGGGCAGACCAAACACTAGGGAATTGGATGTTGGCTGCAAGGCTTTTGCAAGCCATTTTGCAGATAAGGTCTTGTCGCTCTGCCGCGATCTTCCTGCCACAGTTGAGACAGTGAGTGAGCTTGAGGCTCCATGCACGTTTTCTAGTTCAATTCTGGATTATTTCCATCTTCTCAGTCTTGAGGAAGTTGACAGATTGCTCTCCACAGTACGTCCAACCATGTGCAGCCTTGATCCGTGTCCTTCATGGCTGATTAAAGCTGGCCGTGAGGGGTTTTGAAGTGCCCTCAGGGATATTATCAACAAGTCCCTCTCTGAGGGACTGTTCCTGGGGGGCACTCAAGGAATCAATGGTCTGCCCTCTCTTTAAAAAACCACCTCTGGATCCAGCTGAATTGGCAAACTATCGGCTGGTATCCAATTTGCCCTATTTGGGCAAATTAACTGAGAGGGCGGCGGCAGTACAGTTGCAGGGCTTCCTGGATGACACTTCCATGCTAGAACCACTACAGTCTGGCTTCCGCCCGGACCATAAGACGGAGATGGCATTGGTTGCCCTCACAGACAACCTTCAGAGGCATCTGGATCAGGGCGGGAGGGCAGTGCTGTTATTGTTGGCCCTGTTGGCCACGTTTGACACAGT
Organism: Lepidodactylus listeri; assembly: GCA_029233225.1. Taxonomy (NCBI): domain Eukaryota; kingdom Metazoa; phylum Chordata; class Lepidosauria; order Squamata; family Gekkonidae; genus Lepidodactylus; species Lepidodactylus listeri. The sequence goes on from JARCFY010000008.1 coordinate 104,853,075, forward strand.
CGACCATCATCTACTGACCCACTGCCTCGCGGACACTGGGATTCAAGGGCTCGCCTTGCAATGGCTTGTCTCCTTTCTCCAAGGCTGGGGACAGAGGATGGCGCTCGGGGATCAGCAGTCCCGAAGGCATCTGTTGATTAGTGGAGTGCCACGAGGGGCGGTGCTCTCCCCGATGTTATTCAACATCTACATGCGCCCCCTTGCCCAGATTGCTTGGAGGCAAAGGCTAGGGTGTCACCAATATGCGAATGACTCCCAGCTATATCTGTTGTCGGGCAGTCAATCCGACTCCACCCCAGAAGATCTGGACCGTGCATTGCAGGACATGGCGGGCTGGCTTAGGCTGAGCCGACTGAAATTGAATCCGATGAAGACAGAGGTCCTGTACCTGAGTTGGAGCGGATCAGGTGTAGGGATCTCACTACCGGCCTTTGATGGGGCACCGCTAGTGCCAGCTTCGAGGGTCAGGGGTTTGGGAGTGCTCCTGGTTGCCTCCTTAACTATGGAGGCCCAGGCAGCAGCCACTGCCAAGGTGGCCTTTTACCATCTTCGGCTGACCAGGCAGCTGGTTCCCTTTCTCAGACACAATGACCTGGCAACAGTGATCCATGCAATGGTAACCTCGAGACTGGACTACTGCAATGCTCTCTACATGGGGCTGCCCTTGTCTCAACTCTGGAAGCTGCAGCTGGTGCAAAATGTGATAGCCAGGCTGCTGATGGGCCTGCCTATGCAGGAGCACATCCAGCCTGTGCTGAAGGCATTGCACTGGCTGTCAATAGCATACTGGATTTGCTTAAAGGTGCTGGTTTTGACCTTTAAAGCCCTATGTGGTCTGGGGCCTGCCTACCTGAGAGACTGCTTTTCCCCATATGTTCCCCTGAGAGCACTGAGGTTGGAGACACAGAACCTTTTGGGCTGAAGGACGCCTGACTGGCCTCTACTACGGCCAGGGCCTTTTCAGTGGCAGCTCCACACTGGTGGAATAGGCTCCCGGAAGACATCAGAGCCCTGCGGGACCTTTAAAACGGGGCCTGTAAAACGGAGCTCTTCCACCAGGCCTTCAAATAGGAGTCACCACTGATATCACCAATAACATCAGCAACAACTGAGGCCCTCTCTGGGACATCTTTGGATGTTATTGCAGCTACACTTTACTACGACGCCACTGTGGTCTAGCAGAACATTATTGCCACCAGCACGTTATTAATATTTTATGAGCACCTTTTCATTTTTAGTCAAATTCAGATGTGATTCAGATGTATATCCTATTTTAATGTATTTTATCTTTTCATGTGAGTTGCCCTGAGCCTGCTTTGGCAAGGAGGGTGGGATAGAAATCTAACTAATAAATAATAAATCAATAAATTATACCATAGGTGGTTTACTTATTGAGCTGGTGAAAAAGCTCTTTGCCAGCAAAGTTATTGCCCAGTTATTGTATGGAATTGAGATATGGGGATTGAAAGAGTCAATTATCAGTAATTTGGACATAATCCAAAATATTTTTACGATCCCTGCGACCCCAGGACAATCCCTCATTCACTCTTTCTGCCTCCCCACCCCAACACTCTCACTTTCTCGCTGACCACCCCCGCACCCCTGCTGGGCTCCCCCCCCCCGCTCTTGGTAGCTCACCCAGAGTTGCTCTGGGTGGGCCAGCTGATTTCCCCTCCCCTTCCTCACAAGCTCACCCAGAGCAGCTCTAGGTGAGCCACCCCAACTTCCCTCCCCCCCTTGCTGCTCTTAGTGGCTCACCCTGGAGTTTACCGTTGCCAGGTCTGGGTTGGAAAACACCTGGAGACCTTGGGGGTGAATCCAGGAGAGGGCGGGGTTTGGGGAGGGGAGGGGCCTCAGCATGGTACAATGCCATAAAGTCTACCCTTCAAAGCAGCCATTTTCTCCAGGGGAGCTGATCTCTGTCAGCTGGAGATAAGTTATAAAAGCAGGAGATCTCCAGGCCCCACATGGAGGCTGGCAACTCTACTGGCATTGCTCCAGCTGGCCTGTTGAGGCTTCCCCCTGCCCAGCTCTCAACAGCTCACTCTGAGCTGCTCTGGGCAAGCCATCAGACATCCCCTCCCCTCCCTTGCTGGCTCGCCCAGAGCTGCTTTAAGGCAGGCCCACCAAAGCTTCCAGCAGCTTGTCTGGCCCAGCTCCCGGCCACCACAGCAGCAGCCTCCACCACCGGGACGTTCAAAGGTAAGAGCATTGTATATGCCTGCACAGACAACTCTTTTAATTTGTGGGGGGGATTTAAACCCCCCCCAATGTATTATTTTAAACTTTTCAGATTTTTCTGCAAACCTAGGAGGCTACCCAAGTGTACAGAAAAATCTCTTTACCCTCCATGGTGCCCCCTACCTGTGGGAGTAATTATCTGCACATACGGGGCACAACTGGGAATTAGATATACAGATGACAGACCGAGAGTACAATCTTGTCATCAATTGGATGAATGAACCACTGGCGCCAATTGCAATTTTGGAGATGTTACTATGCAAATGCATGCATTCCTGTCAACTGTCAAACTGCTTGTACCTGTCCTATAGATGTACTTGCACTGTTTTTTGTAAATTACAAACATGCAGCAACCAGGGGGAAAACCAGATGTGGACTTTGCAGTTGAACTTGAGGACTCAGAAGATGATGTCAATAATGAACATTAAAAATACTTAGAAAAAATATTAGATGTTAGCAGTTATCAAATGATAATGTAAGATTTGTAAATGAACATATATGCATACTGAACAGTTGCTGAACCCAGAAAATTAAAATATGTTTCTCTGCAGTAACAAAGTTACTTATTATCCAGTTACGCTGGATAAAATTTCATAAAATGTGGGTCTGTTCTAATGTACCTAACTATGGCATATCAAGATGAATTTCTTCATGATATAGCTCACTGAAATGCAAAGAATAAGCTACAATTATCTGATATACTTTAGGTGACTGTCCGAATTAGGAAAAGCACCATATGCTGTAAACATTAAAATGCAACCCTCCCCACCCCTGACATTCTTTCATTTATTTATTCCTTATATCACAAAAAGAATTAGGAGAGAGGCATTATTAGTATTAGTTATATTAGCTTTCCGAGAGTAAATCAAAATTTGAAATTGGTCACTTGGTCCATGAGTTACAGCTCAGATTAGAAAATGCAGGGGGAAATGGTTTTGGCCATCTCAGTGGCATTATAAAAAGTTTACATGACCAATCAGAATTGCTTACAGTCTAAATATTTACTCAGAACCTCACAGCATCTTCTCAAATCCCCAGCTGGCATCTAAGTGTGGTAAAACTTTTATTGGCTTTCTTCAGTGACTTCTTATTTTATATTGGGACATTGTTGTAATTGTAAGTCACCTCAAGCAAGACTCTGAAGAGGCAGCATCGCAATATCTTTAAATGAATAAAATGGGACTTGCTGACCACCAACAGCAGCCTTACCACCGAGTGTTGGCTCCTATATCTGAAGGGCTCACAAGGCGCGAGGATTTCCCCTTTTTGAACAATCAAAAGAACATGTATCAATTCAAAACTCCCAAAAGAAGTTTTACTCAATACACTTTTACTTTAGCGTCTTGGGTTTGGCTCTCAGCTCCAAGATGGTACCGTGCGTAAGCAGTAAGCAGGACAGACAGGGGAAAATATTCCACACTGTGCTTACTGGAGATGGTGACAGATGGCTAAGGTGAGACAACTGTATGCTGATCTTCTCTCCCTCCCATCTAAAATTCTGGGACGTGGGCACACTGCATCTGGCCCCACATAACAGAAGGTTGGTGTAATGTAGTATGCTCTGTGTAGCAACCAGCCTGCCATGTGCTCCCAGGTAATGGCGCCCGCCGCATGGCCAGAGCACATGCAGGAAGAGAGGGAAGCTTGAATCTGGAGGAACAATAGACATCCGGATTGAAAGCCTCCACCAATGTGGGACCTAGGTTCTCCCTGGGGAGCCAATGCAATCAAAGGCTCCTCCAGGGAACCTATGACAAACATGCGCATATGTTAAGCCCCTATCAGGTCTTTTGGGTGCGGCCGGAGGTGTGGCTCCGGCCAGCATATAATGAGGGCCCTGGAGCCCTGGAAGCATGCTTGATCTGACCATCTACTGGACATGCTGAATCACTCAATAAAGGCTTCATGATTTCACCGTTCCTGGTCTCCTGAGTCCAGAACTCTTCAGTTGGCCTTTACTGCAAATTTTAAACAGGACAGGTCTGTTCCATATTTTTTTTTTGACAGATCTGTCCACAATAGCCAGATGTGATTAGCTATGCTTGCATGTCTCCCAAGAGGATAAATATTCAGGCGATTCCCAAAGGCAGATTCTGCAGTAATCAAATTAGACAGACTTGTTGGACCAGTTTAACAGTGAAATCCTAAGAAAACTTTTGGAGGAGGAGGAGGAGAGATTGGATATATACCCCGCCTTTCACTACCCAAAGGAGTCCCAGACCAGTTTACAATCTCCCTCCCCACAACAGACACCCTGTGAGGTAAGTGGGGCTGAGAGAACTCTTTCGAGAACCGCTTGGGACAGAAAAGCTCTGAAACAACTTTGACTGACCCAAGGTCACACCAGCAGTTGCATGTGGAGGAGTGGGAAATCAGACCTAGTTTTCCCAGATTAAGAGTCAGCCCTCCTAACCACTACAGTAAACAGAGTAAGGTTGTGGTCACACGGCAAGGTAATTGCTATTTGTTCCCGCTATAAATTTAATCGGGATTTTTGTTTCGGGTTGGGACGATCACACATCTTTCCCTGAGCCGCAAACATTGCGCAAGGCACCGTCTAGATGCAGCCCGCCCCTCTCTCCACCACCTACTCACCTGCCAACCCACCTGGCACTTCCTTCCCTGCCCACCGGCTTCCCCCCCCCCCCAAACAGCAACTTTCCACACCGCTGGCCCAACGCTGCTGGCAAGCTGGGCACGCTCCCTGGTGCTGAAGCTTCAGGGACTCCTGGGGTGGGCTCTGCAGCCCAATCGCCTGCCAGTCCACCTGGAACTTTCTTCCCCACCAACAGTCTTCCTCCCCCAGCAACTTTCCATACCGCCTCCTGCTGCCTGATGCTGCTGGCAAGCTGGGAGAGCTCCCCGGTGCCGGGGGCTCCCTTCCTCCCTCCTAACCCTGCATCAGGGACTCCCAGGGTGGGCAGGACCAGGAGCTCTGCGCTGGATGTGCACTTGAACGTTTAAATATAGAATTTATTCAGCGTGGGATTGCTCATGTGCTCAAAAGGTGGAAGCTGGGGGGGGAAACCCTCATCATGCATAGAACAGTCAGACGACCCTAATCGCAATCATTGCGAGAGATGGCTGCCCAGATGGGCGAAATCGCGGATACAAAGCGCAAGTATCTGGAAAGTACTTGATTTTCCCGGTGCAGGAAAACATGGTAGAGAACCAGGAGAATTGTGTGAGTGAGCCCGCTTCAGCACAGGAGGCGGATCGGCCCGTCTGATCAGCAGATTAAAATGCGAGAGGGAACAACAGTGAAACCCGATCAAAACAACCATGTGACCGCAGCCTAAGCCCCACTGAATAGATCTGAGTAGGATTCTCAGTTGATCTGCCTAGGATGGCACTTTAGGTTACAGAAGGTCCCCCATCCACTTCCTAAAGGATTTTTCCCCCAATACAGTGATTGTAGGAGATCTGATGGTATCAGAGATATAAGCCCATCTCAGACCAGCTCATTCTGTTTCCAAAAAGGCAATTCTTTACTCTCTCTGCAAAGAGTTTTTGCTATCTTAAATCTTTGTATCCACTCCCCAATCTAATTAATGTTAACACAAAAACGAAGAGATACTGTGTAAATTAGGCCTCAGTATATTTTCTTTGGATTCATAAGCTTGGCCAAAAATGTAGGAGCCAGATGTATTTGTCTGCCTCCAAGGTTCTGTATTTTAATGATCATATCTTCTAGTTCTTGCTACCACAAAACCAAATCCTAACCTCTTTTTGTTAAAAGTGGAGGACTTGGTGCTGTCTCCTGTCTCAGACTTCAGAAGATGGCACCAGAGAGTTTAGACAGATAGAGAGGTCAGGACACACAGAGCTTCCTTTCCTTCCTTCTGTCTGATACTTTCCTTTGAAGTAGAAAGCTACTCTTAGGGGCCATTTCCTCTGCTTCCGTTTCCCCCTCATTCTCTCTCTCGCTCTCCTCTCTCACGCATGCAAGAAGAAGGTACTCGATCTCCATCTTGCACCATGGAGACTGGACATGCGTCCAGCATTCAACACCATCCAGCTAGCTAAAATAGGTAATCTATATCTATCTCTTACCTGCACTCTCAGCTGTGTATTTCTATTAAGTATTGAGTCAGGAGGCGATAAATCCAACGCAGGCTTTTATTCTAAACATCGTTCAGCTCAAAGACAGCTCTGACAAGAGCGGCACTTAACTTATACTGTTCCAACACATAACTATATACATTGTAACTAAGGATACAAAATCTGATTGGACCTAAGCAGCGTTCTTTAATTGGTTCTTAGGATTGGCTTAAGGACCAATAGGAAGTCTTTATTCAGCAGCCAATAAGATTGAGGGAGCTAGAATACCAGGGCCCTAATGATGCAATGTAAAACAACATAAGAGAACATAACAATTTCCTTTAATAAATGTTACTTAGTTTTAGCCTGACTGCTGACTCTGTGTGACTCTGTAAGTCTGTTGCCACACCTAGCCCCAAGCTTTGCTGCGTTTAAGCCTTTGTGCCCTCTGCGATATTTCTCGTGGTTCCCTGGCACTACTTAGTCCAGAGAATCCATCACTTTTCACAGTTTCTCATAACTGGATTCATGCAAGGACAAAGTTTTATAGCGTGTAAAGAAATATAAAACTAACCCTGGTTGTTGTCCTGACAAAAAGCTAACTCTCCACTCCCATTTGGAACAACTGCATAACAATAAATAAATCAGAAACCAGGGATTAATTTACAAATACACTCCAGGGGCTGTTCGGAGATCAGCAGAACCATGCTCGAGATATAGTACCTCTTCTGGGCTCCAACTCCCTTTCCTTAAGGTGCCTTAATGCAATATAAATGTTTCACTCTACCTTTTCACACCTGTAATATCTATTCCACCCCTAACAATGCGGATGGGGAGGAGCTTTTTCAAAGGCTGTTTTTACATCTGACTTTCCCGCTGGAATCATTCTAGTTCCAAAAAAACCTGCCCACACCTCTGTGCGGTGTGAAACCGTGCTGCTACTGAAATGTCCACATCTACTAATTGCCCTCCTGTGGTCAAGCTAGTATTCAACCGGCTTGATTCTGCTTTAAACAATTGCTGTTGATTAGTGCACTTAGACCCCCTGGAGTGAAATTTCACACCACTGTGAAATCAGCACAGGAAAAGACAGCAGTCAAACTACTTTAGAGGGGAGGTGTAAAATGACCCTTAAACTAGCCCAGTCCGCCTCTAATGCCTGGTGATGATGGGAGGCGATGGTATCTGTTGGAAGCAGTCAAGCCAAGAGACTAAACATGCTAAGCACAAATACTCTTCTTTTCTTAGCTTGGCTGCCCCACTCCCAACATCTCTTGCTTGTTTGCATTCAATTTAATTACTAGCCACAACAATGAAAGTTCTAGGTGCCATGGTGACCTGGGATTCATCAAGCCTTCTGGCATTGTTTCCATACCGCCCAAAAATTATTTGGTGCTATTTGTATATTGACTGTTCCATGACAACTCCAGAGGTACGTATTTTGTGATCTGCACCTGAGCTTTCTAGGGTGGTTATGTAGCACAAAATACACAAGTGAGGGATTGCCACATGCAAGAATCTGCCTGCAAGCTACATGATCTTTCCTACAAAGAAGTGCTTCCCATGGAACAAAAAGGAACATATAAAAACAGCCGCTTACCTCTGATTTCATGTCAGGGAATACCACACACACACACACACACACACACACACACACACACCCGAGGACAACTTGTTATATACACCACTGGAAAAGCCTCAGTTCCCCAAATCAGCTGATGAGATCTCAGGAGATCACGTAGCTACAGTAAGAAGTTACCTGAAGTGGACTATGAAGCAGACAGACATTAGGTTGGATCCAGTCCTTCCAGCACTGGAGCAAGTTAGTGCTGCCTCCTCCTTCCCAGAGCTTAAACCCACCGGACAGCCATTCATGAGGATTAGGAGACCATCCAGAACAGCATGAAGTACAGTGCAGAGAGAGAATCGACAGAACTCCCCCCCCCCAAACACACTTTGCAAGCTGAGCAAACTCTTCAGACATAGCAAAAGCTTAACAAGAGTGTGCGGGGGGGGGGGGGGGAGTAGTTACGACCATGAGATTCTTGGAAGAACAGCAGACAGAGCAGTGGTGGGGAGAAGCAGATCACAGTGGACCACCAATTCATAGAGGACTAGTTTTGGCCTGACAGCCAAGGACTCTGGACTAGATGAACCTTAGTCTGAAACAGTAAACCACTGAGGATCACTCACTTCAAGTTATTTATGCATGGGTCATTTCGTAGAAAAAGAGGTGCAGGAGCTCATTAGCATAACTCATTTGCATATACCACACACCCCCTAACATGCCGGAAGTGTGTCAGAAGGCAACACCCACCCCTCAGGCTCCACTCCACAGGTGAGTGAAACTGACCTGCTCTTCCTCCATTCCCTTCCCCATCCAATACTTGGTGCAATAAAAATAAGCGGAAAGAACACACCCTCATTCTCTTCCCGCTCCCTTGAAACCACCAGGTTTCAAGTAGACTTGAGATACCCAGGACATGTGCACCACCCATCTCTTTCCCTTCCCCTCCCCACAACAAGACACCCTGTGAGGTAGGTGGGGCTGAGAGAGGTCTTTTGAGAACTGCTCATGAGAGAACAGCTCTGAGAGAAATTGTGACTGGCCCAAGGTCACACCAGCAGCTGCATGTGGAAGAGTGGAAAATCAAACCCGGTTCTCCCAGATTAGAGTCCAACTCCTGACCACTACACCAAACTGATGGGGTGAAAGCTGCTGAAGGGTTGGTGAAATTTCTCCAGTACTTATGTGCCGTGTGCCCAGATAAAAAATGGTATCCTTAGAAAATTTATATGCCACCTTGAGCAAGTCTCTGGAAAAGCAGCACACAGTCATAAAAGGAACAATGATAAAATTATCAATATTAAAACAAAACATTAAAATCAATAAAGACCCTAGCAGGGCTTTCCCCGGGGCGCTGCACCTCTGCACTGCTCGGGGAAGCCGAGGAGGGGGCGGGGCTTGGTCATGTGCCCGCCCCCTGGGGTCCTCACTCCCGGAGCTGCACTCCTGTGCGCTCCCGCTCCAACGGACCCCTGCTGACAGCCAAGGACTCTGGACTAGATGAACCTTAGTCTGAAACAGTAAACCACTGAGGATCACTCACTTCAAGTTATTTATGTCTTAATGGTTAAGCAAGATCATCGCACAACATAAATTCAATCTAGCTATAGCAGAGGTTTCCTGGACTGGGCCTCCTTCTCCTCTGCCTCTCTGGGTCAAAGGCAAACCTACTGCTTTCTCCTAGAAGCAGGTTCCATGAACAATCCACAAAAGCCAGTCTAGAAGCTATCTGATAGGGCGTGGGAAAGGAGCCAGAACGAAAGTTTCCAAAGCAAGGATTTAGAGAGCTGGGGGAGGAGGTCCTGCAAGGAGCTGCAGCATGAGGAACATTCTGGAACCTGCCCCCCTCCTCCAGAAGTCCATAAACTCTCAAGGGCGCCTGAGAAGGCTAATTTAACTTGACTCTTAGCAAACTCTCAACTGCTCTCACAATCCTGTATCTCCTGAAGCATATTCAGTCCTCCAGTAACAGCTTTTTCAAAAGTTTTTTTTCCCTTTGGTTTAATCTTAATCCCTGTGAAGCTCTCCAAATATCTAGCAATCACAGTCTCAGCTGAGGACATCCTGGCTTTGCTGTGTCCGTGACAATAAGGGGAGCCAAGTCTTTTACTATTAGCAGTGCTTTAACTGGACTCCATCATTCATGAGTATAAAAGCTGATCCTGGCAAGGAGAAACAGAGAGCAAAGCAAGAATTCTTTGTCGTCGTCAGGGCAGAGACTGCACTTTCAAAAGGCATCACTTTAAAACTAAATATTTGACCGGTATTTTTTCCTCACCAGTACTAGAAATTATGCTTCCTCTTCCTCCTTTTGGAAGAGAAGACTGCCACCAGTTCCTTATATACAAGAGCATAAAACTTACTACAGAACACTTCATAAAACATTAAGGACTGTGAGGCTTCTGAGTAGACCAAATAAGCCAGGCCCTTTGATAAAAGCAAAAGTCCTTTTATTTCTTAATGATCCTTCAGGTACACGATGTTTGTCAGTGATAACCAACTACAAGCAGCAGGGACTCATATACAGTATTCAAAAGGTATGAGCAGGTGAAGCACCAATCAGAGCCAAATAAAATAAGCGCGAAAACCCCTAACCGTTATGTTCTCACAGAAAAAGGTGCGTAAGCACTACACCCCCACCCCCACCCACGGCCCATTTGTGAACTCTAGTTGCATTTCACAGACCAGGCAACTGGCCTAAATCAGTTCAGAAGTCTTCCAGGTTACTAAACAAGATTAGCCCTCCCGAGATGCCAGGATGAAAAAGACAGGAGGAGGAGGCGCTGGGAAGATAGCAAGAGTGTTATATGACATGGGAGTAAGCAGCAAGCCACCCTCCCGACTAAAGAAAGAGCCATAGTATTCATGACAGACATTAACTCAAGGCTAACAACAAATTAATGGCAGAGACCCTGACAAGGCTAACAGTAAATTAATGGCAGAGAATCTGACAAGGACCGGTTCAGTTCATACAAGTCTGTTTATCATTTCATAACTGCAACATGAAGTTATCATAACAGATAGACCTGGGTTTAAAAACAGAGAGAGAGAGAGAGTGCGCTGTACTTTTCTGGACAAAAGGGATCGCATACCCAAGATTAGATTACAATAATATGTTCACAGTGGGGTTGCTTTTGAAGAGTATGTCGAAACGGCAGCCAATTCCAGATACAAGATTCTAGTTGTAAAATTGCTGAATGGAATAAGCCACAGGGAATGCCAGTTCTGCAACACCTTTACTGGCTTCCTGTTGATTTCTGGGCCCAAAGTATTGTTGTTGACCTTCAAAGCCCGAAACAGTTTTGAGTTCAGGATACGGCAAGTAATTGTCTGAATCTAACAGTGCACTGTTTACTCATACGTGCATATTATAAATTCAAGACCACCTGTCATTGCAACCAGAGTAGACAAGGCAGCTGGCATATCTAAAGACAGAAGTAACAATGGCAACAGGCAGAGTGTGCAATAACAACCAGATTTTGGAATCTCAGGTCATCAGATAGGGTTGCCAACCTCCAGGTGGGGCCTGGGGATCCCCTGTTTTTATAACTGATCTCCAGCTGACAGAGAGAGAAAATGGCTGCTTTGAAGGGGAGACTCTAAGGTATTGTACCATGCTGAGGCCCCTCCCCTCCCCAAACCCCGCCCTCTCCCAGCTCCACCCCCAAAGTCCCCAGGTATTTTCCATCCCGGACTTGGCAACCGTATCATCAGATCATGATTAAAAAATCTGCACACACACACCCCCAAGACACAAATGGGCCCTTGCGCTGCTTATGAAAGGCATAGAGAAAAGACCTCTAAAGAAGCAGAAGACCCCAGAATGGGCTGCCCCTGTGATATGCCACAGAGGCCTTCACTGTGTATATCCCTGCCATTAGAGATGAGGCTGGACAGTGGCACCTGAACTATGGTGGATTTCAGATGCGGAGCAGAGGTACTTCTGCTTCAGAAGACATTCAAAATACTCCTCCAGCAGGCATTTGTCAACGTCCTTTGTCTGTGCTTTGGGTTATTTGCTGTCTTATTTTTATTTTAATTAATTCTAGTACTTTACACTCAACTGTGAACCACTCTGCAGAATTATTACATTATTAGCCACCTGAGGCCCCCATCTGCAGATATCCAAATCCGCAGATCAGGGCCACGTGGAGGCTAAGCAGATTTTTCAGCAAACTCGGAGCACTCCTCAGGTTTGCAGAAAAATGTGAAAATGTTAAAAAAAAAAATACACAGGGGGATTTAAATCCCCTGAAAAATATAACAGTGTTCTCTGCATATGCACAGAAAACGCAGGGAGCTGCTCTAGCTAAGTGACAATGGACACCAGCAGCCACTTCAGGCCCACAGCTGATGCCGGAAGCAACTTTGGGCCTAGCAGCAATGAAAGTTGGCAGCCACTGTGGGCCTAGGTGCAGCAGACACTGCAGCACAGGAGGTTGGCAGCAAGGTTCTATAGTGGGGGGGGGGCTGGTGTCTCACCTGACTCAGTGATGGGGGGGATAGAGAATCCCCTCCAAGTCTCATGGGCCCCACGTCTATACACTATTGCCACCCATGGCCACATCTGCAGATATCTAACTCTGCGGATCAGGACCATGTGGAGACTAAAGAGATTTTTCTGCAGACTTTAAAAAAATACAGGGGGGAGTTAAATCCCCTGAAAATTACCTCAGTGGTTAACAGTGGGACAGGGGAGCTGCCCTGGGTTCAGTGGTGGCAGAGCAGCCCAGGAGTCCTGCTGGCAGCTGCTCCAACTCAGCTGCTGTGGTGGAGGACACCAGCTGCTGCTCCGGACATGGCAGCAGCAGAGGAGCACATCAACAGCTGCTCCGGCCCAGCTACGATGGGCCCAGTGGTAGCGGCGGAAGGCACTGGCTGCTGTTCCAACACAGCTGCAGCATGCTCTGCCACCATGGACAGGACTGGAGCAGCAGCTGGTGACCTCTGTGGCTGGTTAAGAGCAGCAGCCAGTGTCCTCCACTGCTTTTTATATAAGAGAAAATCTCCAGATACAAGGACTCAGAGTTAAAGGAGAAGAATATAAATTGCAAGCCTTTGCAGATGATTTGATGTTTATACTAGAAGAACCACAAATGTCCTTGAGATATCTGCTAGATACACTGAAAAGCTATGGTCAACTTGCAGGCTTAAAAATTAACTTCAAGAAAACTAAACTTTTGGATAAAAACTGTACAGAAATGCAAACTCAACTTCTTCAGAAGATATCTGGTATGGAAATACATAAACAAATCAAATATTTAGGAATTATGTTAACAAATAGGAGCAGTTCCTTGTTGAAAGATAATTACGTGAAACTTCTTTTGGCTATTAAAAAATATCTGGAGAACTGGAAACAGTTACAAGTATTCTTTATGGGAAGAACAGCGATTGTAAAAATGAATCTATTACCAAGATTTCTTTTTTTTATTTCAAACAATCCCTATTTTAAAGAATCAAGAATATCTTAATGAAATTGAAAAACTTACACGACAATTTATTTGGCAAGGTAAACGTCCAAGAATTAAAATGAATGTGTTACAAGATGCAAAAGAAAGAGGGGGCTTTGCCATACCAAATTGGCACCTCTATTAGAAGGCAGCAGCTTTGACATGGTTGAAAGAATAGGCCACTTTAGAAAACTCGAGACTGCTAAAACTAGAGGGACGTGATTTGAAACTGGGTTGGCACACTTTTTATATGGTATGAGAAGAGTGGTGCTCACAGATATTTTAAACAACACATGTTAAGGGCATCACTTTTAAAAGTATGGGAATAGACTAAGAATACATTCTACACAAGATTCCCAAATGGATTTCACTACTGGAAGCATTCATATATCCCACTGTTTTTACTAAAGAACAACTTTGGAGATATGAAGAACTTTTGCAAAAAGATAACTCTCTGAAATTGCAAGATACATTACAAGAACAGGGCATTAATCTAACCTGGTGGGAAAAAGTACAACTTGACTCCAGATATGTGAAAGATAAACCAATCAGCTTTGCTGGAAATCAAACAGGCTAGATAAAATATTGTTGGCAAATGATATTAAATATATAAAAGCATGTTATACACTATTATTAGAAATGAAAATGCAGGATGAAATAGTAAAAACTGCTATGATTAAATGGGCACAAAATATAGAATATAATATTCAACTTGAGCAATGGTTGAGAGTGTGGAAAACAAATATAAAATTTACAAAATGTATGGCATTTAAAGAGAATATTTATAAGATGTTTTATAGGTTTTATATGACACCCAAGAATTTAGCAAAATGGTATCCAAATATGTCGAATGAATGCTGGAAATGTAAACAAACTGTTGGTTCCTTTTTTCATATGTGGTGGACGTGTAAATGTGTAAAAAAATATTGGACCTGGATTCATGAAATATTGCAAAATATGTTGCATATGACTATGCCATTTGTGCCAGAATTCTTTTTGATGACTATGATTCCAGAAACTTTTGATTATCCATAAAATAACTGCTACTAGAATACTGTACGCAAGGTATTGGAAAGGAGAAGAAGTTCCCTCGAAGGAGGAAATATTATATAAACTATTGGAGACTGCAGAAGTGGACAATTTAACATTGAATTTAGCAGATAAAGGAGAGGACATTTTTGAAAATAATTGGCTAAGTAAAAGGCGAAAGATTTATGCGATCTGAAGAGAAACCAGAGTATTAGCCCGTGAATGGTCCAAAACTTTTAAGATGGATATTGGGTCCAATATTTGGGCTCCTTTTCGATCTTTGCGTATCTTAGATTTGCATAAAAATGGTAAACCTGTGGACAAACTTCAAGTTGAACAAATAGTAGGTTTTTCGATACCGTGGTTTCAATATTTTCAATTGCGGAATATAGTTAGGATATGGTTTGAGCGTGATTTGGCCTTAAGACCTTTAACGGACTTTGAAAAACTTTGTAAGGTGTCTAACTATACAGCTAAAGGCTTGTTGTCTAAAATGTATAAATGGCTTTCTGTAGCTGATAACTCTCGCCCATTGAAATATCAACAGCAGTGGTGTTCAGAATTTAATATTAATCTAAATGCTCAACAATGGAAATTAATTTGGGCATCGCCAGGTAATACTTCTAATATTCTTAATGTTAAGTTTCAGTTTTTTTAATTGTTATCTTTTTGGTATCTTACGCCAAAACGTCTTTCACATATGTTTAAATCCTGCTCGCCTTTGTGTTGGAAACAATGCGGTGAGATTGCTACTTATAGCCACTGCTGGTGGAACTGCCCGTATATTCAAATATTTTGGTCTGAGGTTCATGCACAAATTAAACTTATTACGCTTATTGATCTTCCTTTTTCTCCTGAAGCGCTGTTGTTACACTACTGGCCTAATTTAATTGCTTCTAAAGCACAAAAAGAAATGATTGCAATTCTCCTATTATCTGCAGCTTTGGTTATTTCGTCAAGCTGGAAAAAGCCTATAAGACCTTTGATTGCTCAATGGCACACAAAGGTGTGGGACCAATTTATGATGTCTAAACTTAAATATTCTTTATTACCTGTGGATAGTTCGCAATATCAAAATAGATTTGTTGCAGTTTGGTTTCCGGTTTTGCAATATTTGTCGCTTCACGAGATTATTCCTGTTAATAAGTTGTATCAACAAATGGCTTTTTTATGATATTATTCTCTGTTTATTGTAAAAGTTTTTAAAAGCTTGTTGTTTTTTGTATTTACTATGGCCTACTTACTATGCCTGGCTTTTTTGCTGTTGTTATTTATAGTTTGTATTGTCTGTTTTTGATAAATACAATAAAAAAAATTTAAATTAAAATAATAATAATAATTGGCTAAGGTTTGTATAAATGGCTGGAAGAACATTTTAAAAAATGAACTAACTTTAATTGTATGCTCTTGTAAAACTGAGATAAGCTAGTTTGGTGAATTAGATACTGATTCTAGTAGAAATGTTAATATAGATACATACAGTACGGACTCCATATCTGTTAGTATGTTTTTATCTTTGTGTGTTTTTTCTTGGTTTTTTTCTTTTCTTTTTTTTTCTTTTCTGGAAATTTAATAAAAAGATTTTTTTTAAAAAAAAGAGCAGTAGCCAGTGTCCTCTGCTGCCACTGGGCCCACTGCAGCCAGGCTTGACCAGGCCTGGAGCAGCAGTCCGCATCCTCTGGGGGGAATCAGCAGCAGTGGGGGGAGGGATTCCCCCCTCCCCGCGAGTACCGCGGGTTCACACTTCTTTTAATCTAATAAACGAACCTGCCACTTATGGTGAAAAGTCACCCTGTCCTCAGACCGGCACTTAAGCCTGCATCTATCAGTACCATTTACAGATTTGGAAATTTTGCACATTCTGCTGCAAGTCATTAAAGTATTCAGGCTGCAAGAGACATACATCAATGTGTCAGCTGATAAAATGCACCAGAACATTTCAGTCAGCTGGTAAAAGGGAAAACAAGACATTATATGGTAAGGAGCCTCAACAGATACTTTTTAAAATTGGGTTCACTCTAGGGGGAGCAGAAAAATAGCCAAGAGAGAAACTATTTGGCATTCTCCCTCTTTCTGAATCCCTCATGCAAAGTTGCGTCCTTCCAAAGCAGCATTTTATCTTGAAAAAACAGCTACAGAGTTCCTTAAGTAATATACATCTAATGTGCAATTTTCCCTGAGGCGGGAAAACCATTCAATGCTCCCTTGTTTGTTTTTTAAAGATCTTTATAAGCAGAAAACTGGAACAGAGGTTTGAGACCAGCCATCTCTTTATGTGCTAGCTTTCTTCCTGTGGGCAGAACTTTAAAAACCACAGGGGGCACTAAAAAAAACCCCCATGTAACTGAAACAATCAGTGCCACCACCACATCCATTCTAATGCATGTCTGAACCTGGCCAGCAAACCACACTTAAGATTTTATGCACTCTACATTTCCCAGCAATCATAGGGGATCAGGGTCACCTCTTGTAGAAGTGGTTTCTCTCACAAGGGGACGGGGAGTCAAAAGGGGACCTGTGCAGCCTGCGATGCTCTCTGACTCCTAAGCTCAGAAGATAAGAAGGACCCCACACATTGGGGGGGGGGGGCAGAACTCTCCATGTCACACAGTGGCTGCTGGAAATGATCTTCACACACACTATCCCCGCCTGTTGGCAATGCATCACTGATCAGGTGATGAAGAAGTGGGGCCCCAAATACCACCTGTACAACTTTCATTCTAAAAACACCATCAACATCATATATGCTATTACAGGGGTGGCCAACCTTGCTTAACGTAAGAGCCACATAGAATAAACGTCAGATGTCTGAGAGCTGCAAGACAGGAACAAATATCACACACACATTTTTATTTTTTTAAATATGCAAATTTGCTTTTTATTAATGTTAAATAGGACTGCCAAAAATAAAAACAAACGAGGAAAACCAGTTATTGATAATGATATTACTTGTTTGCTAATGATATTGAGAGAGAGAGAGAAAAAGAGAGAGATGGAAAGAAAGAATTAAAGAAGTGGAAAGAAAGAGAGAGAGAGAAACTAGGAAAGCAAATAGATGGGAGGGAGGAGGGAAGGAAGGAAGGGAGAAAGAGAGAAAAAGCATGCCTCCCCTTTGCTTCCCCAGCTGCCCTGCCAGGAGCCGCACAATATGTGTGAAAGAGCCGCATGTGGCTCCCGAGCCACAGGTTGGCCACCCCTGTGCTATTAGAAAAGCCAGCCAAATCTGAGGATACTTAAATCTAGTGATTGGAGCTGTGAACAACGCTGGAAAATGCCCCAGATTTGCAGAAAAATCTGAAACCTAAAAAAGAATATATTGGAGGGGTTTTTAAAAAACCCAAAATGGAAGCCCCCAGTGGTAGTAGCTAGGCAACCAGAGCATTCTGGGCTTGGATTTTGTCAGTTAAAAGCAGCTGAAGGGGGCAGGGGCCTTTCCAGGACTGTTTTGGCCTCTGAGAGGGGACTCATCACAGCCAGGCCTGGCAGCAACTACTGACTGCATTACACACCTAGGCCTGGCTGCTTGCTACTGTTCAACAGCGGCCACCCTATGAAAGCCAGTGTGGTGTAGCGGTTAGAGCAGGGGTGTCAAACTAATTTGTTATGAGGGCCAGATCTGGTATAAACGAGACCTTGTTGGGCCAGACCACGCATGTCATAAAATGTAATGCCGGTACCAGCAATTTAAACTTTATAAAGGACACAAACACAAAGATATTTTTTTACTTAAAATAAAAACATGCTTAAAACATTAGCACTCTTGCAATATTTTGTTTATTTAACAGTCTCTGATAACTGACACCTCTTGCTCTAAACTACTGCATCAAAATGTCTGTGCTGTTGCCATCTTGAGTATGCTGTTCAGGTGTGTATCTCTAATCTGCAAACCTACTTTTGATTTATTGACATTCACCACAGAAATCTCGTGCTCAGAGTTCTGAGTCTACGACCCAGGGGAAAACATGAAATGGCTGAGCAATGGAGAGAGTCTGGCGAAGCAAGCTATGATGCAGCAGCAGCAACAGAACTGGAAGCAAGAGATGGCCAGTTCCAGTGTGGGCCTGATAGAAGCCCTCCGCAGGCCTGATCCGGCCCCCGGGCCGCATGTTTGACACTCCTGATTTAGAGCTTCAGAGTAGGTTCTGGGAGATTCACAATTAAATCACCCACCTGCCGTGAAAGCTCACTGAGTGACGTTGTACATGTCACTGTCAGCTACGCTGCCATCTCCCGTCCAGGGGTTGGGACTCAACCAGTAACCCCACCCGTTGGAATGTGCTCTTGTGCTGTTTAGTTGTCTGCAGGGGTCCTTTTGTAGAAAAAGAGGTGCAGGAGCTCATTAGCATAACTCATTAGCATACCTCATTAGCATATGCCACATCCCCTGATATCACCAGAAGTGTGTCAGAAAGGGAATGTCAGTTTCAGCCCCATTATACCCTATGGGCCATTGAAATCAATGGCAAAAACTCATAGGGTATATGAGGGGCTGGAGGAAAGGGGGTTTGAGGGAGAGGCTCCAAACTTGCAGGGTAGCTGCTGGGGCCTCTCCTCGAAATACCCACCAAGTTTCAAGAAGATTGGACCAGGGGGTCCAATTCTATGGGCCCCCAAACAGGTTGTCCCATCCCCTCCATTGTTCTCTATGATGGGGGAAAATGTTACCTTTTTTCCTGCCATAGAGAACAATGGAGGGAATGGGAGCAACCTGTTTGGGGGCCCATAGAATTGGACCCCCTGGTCCAATCTTCTTGAAACTTGGTGGGTATTTCGAGGAGAGTCCCCAGCAGCTACCCTGCAAGTTTGGAGCCTCTCCCTCAAACCCCCTCCCCTCCAGCGGCTTTTAAAGTTGCCGCCAAATTTCGGTGGCAATTCGGCAGCAGGCTGAATCAGATTAGAGAATCTGATTCGGCCTGTGGCTGCCCTACTGGCCACTCCTGAGCTGGCGGAGCTTTGCTCCGCCTCGCTCCGGCCCCAACGGACCCCTGGTTGTCTGGCTTCCTTATCATGCCCCGCTTTAGTCTGCTACGCTCCCAGCTTGCCTGCTTCACTCCCAGCTTGCTCAAGGTCTGAGACAAATCCTCCCCTACCATGTTATTCTTTTTGCAGCTGCTCTCGAAAACATTTAGTAGAAGTTCCTTGGGAACAAAAGCAGAATAACCTGTTTGCCGCCATTTCTGTGTGAAACTTATTCAGGGGCTGGAACAACCTTTTACGTTTTATGATTGGTGTAGTTGCAGGGAGGGGGGTTTCAGTTGCTTAGTACAATACTAACTGTTTGTTTACAATAAAGTCATTACCAACAGGAAAAGTGTAACCATTCCAATAAGAACCCCTTTGCAGATAAAGGACTTTCTGGTTGAGGAGACCTGTTGCAGACTGCATCTTTTGCGACAATCTCACAGTCACATGCTTTCAGCCAAACCTAACCCACAGGGTTGTTGCGAGGATAAAAAGGAGGGGACAAGATTGAGGTAAGCTGCTTAGGTCCCCACTGTGGAGAGAGGTGGGGTATAAATGAAGTGAACAAATAATAAATATAGCTGAAGATGGAGACAATAACAGACAGGTTAGTGAACGGCTGAGGAGAGAATGAGGCAGGGAAACGGGAGAGGAGCGGGTTGCCAGAACGAGGGAAAGGGGAAATAAGATGAGGAGGGGGATACAGGGAAAAGTGGTGCTTCCCTCACAAGTCCAGAAGGATTTCCTACCATGCAAGTGGACATGGTCCAGTGGCTGGCACCACATAAGCCCAGCCATAGTTTTCCGAGGTAGTGGCCCCCATGGGGGGAAAGATGAAGACAGAGGGACAGATAAAGGTGGGAAGGAAGCAGGAAAAGGGGAGAGGCTATAGGGGCTGGGTAAGGGGGACATGAGATGCCCTACCACATGTACTTATGGGTTCCCACTTGTCTATATATCCAATAGTGACATATGGCCCCCATCTGCAAATATTTAAAACCACTGGTTGGGACCACACTGATGCGCAAGATATTTTTCTGCAAACTTGAGGTACTCCCCAAGTTTGCAGAAAAATCTGAAAAAGTTTTTAAAAATACGGTGGGGGAATTTAAATTCCCCAACTCCGGGTCCAGCCACCATTGCAGAGCACACCAGAGTAGTTACAAACCCAGCTGCCGCAGCAGCAGACTCCAGGAGCAGTTTGGTGCTCAATCACTGCGGCAGCGAATACTGGGAGAGGCTCTGGGCCCAGCCACGGTGGTGGGGCACTCTGAGAGCTGCTCTCTGACTGGCTGCCATGGCAAGTGCTCAGGGAGCCACTTCGGGCCCGGCTGCATGGCAGAGGATTCCCGGAGAGCCTCTGGGGTGGGTGGCGGTGGTAGAGGATGCCGGGAGACACTCTGGGCTCGGAGCAGATCCCAGGTACCATCACTGTCACTGCGGATGGGTGGTGGGGCCTGGAGTCCATCCCCCCACAAGTCTCATAAGCCTCCCACTTGTATATTCTAATAGAAAAGTCAGCCAAATTTAAGGATACCTAAATCTAGAGACTGAAGCTGTGAACGGGCAAGACCGACCTTTCTACAAACCTGAAAAATGCCCCAGGTTAGCAGAAAAATATCAAATCTAACACACACAAAATCTACATTGGGATGTTTAAAAACCTAAAAGTAATAAAAAGAGCATCTATAGCTTTAAGAAATTAATTCCCTCAGTGCAATAAGCATTCCAGATTTGGTTTGTGTGAGTAAAAGGCAGGGAGAGGAGACAGGGTCCTTTCCAGAGATGTTTTGACTGTTGAGGGAGGACACATTGGGGCCATACATGGGCCAATTTGCATGACTCATCTAGCTGCTTGCTACTGTTCAACAACAGCCATCCCATGAAAGCCAGTGTGGTGTGGTAGGCAGAGCTTCAGAGCAGGGTCTGGGAAACCCACATCTTGCTGTGGAAGCTCACTGGGTGATTTTGGACCAGTCACACACTTTCAGACAAACCTACCTCACAGGACTGCTGTGTGGATAAAAAGGAGGAGAGGAGAACAAGGTAAGCTGCTTTGGTCCCCACTGACAAGAAAGATGAGGTATAAATAATACAGCTGAAGGTGGAAGGTAGATAAGAGATAGGGCTGGTGAATGGCTGAGAAGAAGAGAATGAGGCAGGAAATGGAGAGAGGAATATGAGGATTGCCAGGAGGAGGGAAATAATAAATAGTGTGAGAAGACGGGGGAAAGTGAGGTGCTCCCCGCGACTCCTTGAGGGCTCCCTACCATGTAAGTGGGCATGGCCAAGTGGCCAGCACCACACAAATGGGAAGAGCTTAAAACAAAGGAGTAGATAAATGTATGTTAATTGTTGGGTGGGGAAGGAGAGAAGGAAGCAGGAAAAGGGGAGAGGCTATTGGGCCTTTCAGGAAAGGGAAACAGGAAAAAGTGGGGAAGGGGGGAATGAGATGCCTCCCGCAAGTCACTGTGGGTTCCCAGTTGAACACACATGAGGCTGCCTTATACTGAATCAGACCGTCAGTCCATCAAGGTCAGTATTGTCTACTCAGACTGGCATAGGGCCTGGAAATTTTGGTGGTGGAGCGTAGGGAGGGTGGGTTTGGGGAGAGGAGAGACCACCACAGGGTATAATGCCATGGAATCCATCCTCCAAAGCAGCCATTTTCTCCAGGGGAACTCAGCTTGGTTGTCTGGAGATCAATTGTAATAGTGGGGTCTCCAG
The DNA here is from genome assembly GCA_029233225.1 of Lepidodactylus listeri. NCBI lineage: Eukaryota > Metazoa > Chordata > Lepidosauria > Squamata > Gekkonidae > Lepidodactylus > Lepidodactylus listeri. The sequence goes on from JARCFY010000008.1 coordinate 104,875,092, forward strand.
GTGCTACCTGGAAGTTGGCAACTCTAGACTGGCAGCAGCTCTCCAGCATCTCAGGTAAAGGTCTTTCACATCGCCTATGACCTGGCTGTTTTAACTGGAGATGAACAGGGGACCTTCTGCATGCCAAGCAGATGCTTTTCCACTGACCCTTCCTTCTTATAGCGAAGTCAACCAAATCTGAGGATATTTAAATGCAGAGACTGGAGTGGTGAACAGATAAAAATATCTTTTGACAAATCTGAAAAATGACTCAGGTTTGCAGAAAAATCTGAGATCTTTAAAAAAAAAATACGATGGGCAGTTAAAAAAAAACACAAAAATGATAAAAGGAGGACCTGTAGCTTTAAAACAGTCCTCAGGGGCGGTTGCTAGGCAAGAACAACAGTTTGGCCGGCATTCCAGGCTTGGTATCTGCTTGGTTTCTCTCAGTAAAAGGCAAAGGATGGGGCTGTTTTGGCCTTTAAGTGAGGACTCATTGCAGCCAGGTCTGGCCACAACCACCAGACAACCTGATAACACCCAAATTGCTTGATTCACCCAGGCCTGGCTGCTTGCTACTGTTCAGCAACAACCACACCAATAAAAGCATTGTGATACAGTGGTTAGAATTACAGACTGGAACCTCAAATCCTCATTACGCTATGGAAACTAACTGGATGACCGCCAGTTACACATTCTCAGCCTAACTGACCTTACAAGGTTGGTGTGAGGATAAAATGGAGGACAGGACAGGAGAACGATGTGAGCTGCGCTGGGTCCCCGTTATGGAGAAAGGCAGGATATAAATAAAGTAAATAAATAAAGACGGGGGCAGATAAAAGGTGTATTGGTGGGTGGGTGTGAAAGAGAAAAGGAAATAGAGAAAAGTGAAGATATGGGAGTTGCTAGGAGAAGGGTAAGAGGAAACAGTGTGGGGAGGCAATGGAGGAGAAAGTGAGGCACTCCCTTAAAGTCCTTGCAGTTTCCACCCACTGCAAATGGGTTCAGCTGGAACCGCACAACTAGGACATAGTTTTCCAGGGGAAGAGGCTGCAAGGGGGCAGGGAAGAAGGGCAGATAAAGCTGGCTGGTGAGTGGGAAGGAAAGAAGGAGCCAGGAAAAGGGGAGAGACTATGGGGGCTTTCAAAGAAGGGAAAGATGAAAAAGTGGGGGGAAGACTGGCAATTCCTTGTGGGTCCCCCTCCTGTAAATTCTAATAGCAAAGTTAGCCAAACCTGAGGACACTTAAATCCAGTGCTTGGAACTGTGAATGGACAATGCGGATCTTTCTACAAATCTGAAAAATGCCCCAGGTCTGCAGAATAATATGAAGTGGGAAAAAAATAAATAGAAAGGGGGAGTTTAAAAACTCCAAAATGAGAACAAGAGCATTGGTAACTTTATGAAACGGATTCTTTCAGTGGTTGCAGCTAAACAACTACAGCATTCTAGACTTGGTTTCTTTGAGTAAAAGGCATGGGGAGGGGGCAGGGTCCTTTCCAGGCCTATTTTGGCCTTTGAGGGAGGACTCATGGGAGCCAGGCCTGAATGCAACCACTGGGGAATTTGATATCACCTGACTTGCATGGCTTACCAAGGTCTGGCTGCTTGCTACTGGACAACAGCAGCCACCCTATGAAAGCCTGTCTGGTGTAAAGGTTAGAGCTTCAGAGTACATAGTCTGGGAGACTCAGGTTGAAAACCTCATCTTGCTGTGGAAGCTCAGTGGGTAATTTTGGGCCAGCCACATATTTTTAGCCTGCTCCACCTCACAGGGTTGTTGTCAGGATAAAAAGGAAGAAAATAATGTGAGGAGCTTTCATTCCCACTGTGGAAAAAGGTGGTGTATAAACAGAGTGTGTATATGTATGTATGTATTCACACACACATATATATATAGTTGGTGATTTGCTGAGAATAAGGCAGGGAAAGAAGAGATGAGGGGGAAGAAAATAGTGTGCCATATGTAGAGGCTACTGGAGGTGGGCAGATAAAGGTAGGTTAGCTGTTGAGTAGGAAGAAGAGAAGGAGGCAGGAAAAGGAGAGATGCTATGGGGGCTTTTTGTGAAGGGAAAGAGGAAATAGTAGGGGACAGGGGTGTCAAGTTTTCAAAATTGGGGGGTGGAGCTCTTCCGTGCGTGCGCGCCCACCGGGACCATGTTCCCACTGCCACCGCCTCCCCCCCACCTGACCTCTCCTGCTTCCATCCCTCCCTCCATCTGTCCAGGGGCCAGCTGGGCATTTGCTTAGCTGGCCCCTGGACAGAGGGAGGGATGGAGTGGCCAGGCCCGGGGGGGAGAGAGAGACGATGGCAGTGGCGGCGGCCCTAGGAAGGGCCTGGGGAGGCGCGGCAGAGGGCACACCATTTTCCCGGGGGGGCTCAGTCCCCCCTGGAAAATTTCGGGGGTGGCTCAAGCCCTCGAGCCCCCCCGTAGTTGCTGCCTATGGTAGGGGAGGGGAAATTTAATTGCCCCTTGCAAGCCTTGCAGATTCCCATTCATACTTTTTAACTGCATGACTGACCTATGCATCACCAAGAGATGGGCCTGGTCCATGTGCAAAAAAGGGCTGTACTTCGAGCACAACATGGCAGTTTGGAAGAGCTGGCTTTCATGGACACCTGGGACAGATGATTCACATATCCAAGCTTGTGCTTGATACAGTATGTATTAAGTAGCAAGTGGTCCACAGGGAGTGTGTGAGATCTCCTGGATGAACTCACCCCACGCAAAGGATCTTAACCAAGACTTTCTTTATTGGGGGAATTTCTTCAGGGTACACTTGTTGAGTTAGTAATGGATTGGAACAATAGGGTTAGGACAGATATAGTGATTTCAAACATGTATTGTCACACGGGTTCCCTAGTCCCCGCCCCGGGATGAATCCCACCGAAAAGCTTTCCTAGGCTAAAGAGTGGGAGGCATTAATAGCTGACACCTGCAAAAGAAGCTAAAAACACTAAACATGTCTGTGAGAAGTTACCAGTAGCCTTGAACAGAGATAACAACCCTGTGAAGGCAGCAAGCGGAGGGAAGGGAGTACATTCCAGCGGGAGGAGAGGGGAGGAGTGGAGTTGTCTCGCCCAGCCCAGTAAATCCCATCTCCCACCCTGGAGAGTGGCAGGATTACCTGACAGAGAGGTGCTGTTCGAGCTGATACATGAGTGTATCAGCTCTAACACTCATGCATCAGAGCAGTGATTTGCAAGCAGGAATCAAAAGGAGAAGCTTAAAGTGGTGAGTCTCCAGCAAATTATAACCAGAAAAGTATAAATCGGAGGAGAGGAGAGAGATCCGGCGGCTCCTCCATGCCACAGTCTAACAGACCTTCTGTAGCCCTGTATGACAATAACCAGAATTGAGGAAGAGACACAAGAGAGATTTCAGCAGTATCATTTCAATCACTGTTTTCTGAACAAGAAAAAGGGCAAAAAGAAGAAGCCTGTGCAGCCTTGGCATTCCTGGACAACTGAATGAGAGGGCACCAGCAACCTCGCGCTTCCCAGCTGCCAACAGAGCAAGATCCAAAACCGGATCCATGTGAGGGTACCATAACGCGAACCTGCGCACTCCATTCCGCACAACAACTGACTTGTATTTATCATTCACCAAGAAACCTCAAAGCACCTTACAAGAAGACTATGAAATGATTATGTTTTTTTGATGTTGAGTTTCAAGCCAACTTTTGCACTCTCCTCTTTCACCCCTAGCAAGAGGCTCTTCACTTTCTGCCATTAGAGTGGTACCATCTGCATATCGGAGGTTGTTGATGTTTTTCCCAGCAATCTTAATTCCGGCCTGTGATTCTTCCGGCCTAGCATTTCGCATGATGTACTCTGCATATAAATTAAATAAGCAGCGTGACAATATACACTTTGTTGTACTCCTTTTTCTAATCTAAACCAATCAGTTGTTCCATATCTGGTTCTAATTGTTGCTTCTTGACCCTTATACAGGTTTCTCAAGAGACATGTGAGGTGGTCTGGTACTCCCATCTCTTTAAGGACTTGCCATAGTTTGTTGTGATCCACACAATCAAAGGCTTTAGCGTAGTCAATGAAGCAGAAGTAGATGTTTTTCTGATACTCCCTTGCTTTCTCCATAATCCAGCGAATGTTGGCAATTTGATCCCTAGTTCCTCTACCTCTTCGAAACCCAGCTTGTACTTCTGGCAGTTCTCTATCCACATACTGCTGAAGCCTAGCTTGTAGGATCTTGAGCATGACCCTGCTAGCATGTGAAATGAGTACAATCGTGTGATAGTTTGAACATTCCTTGGCATTGCCCTTCTTTGGGACTGGAATGTAAACTGACCTTTTCCTATCCTGTGGCCACTGTTGTGTTTCCCAAATTTGCTGGCATATTGAGTGCAGCACTTCAGCAGCATCTTCTTTTAAGACTTTGAATAGCACAGCTGGGATACCATCACCTCTGCTAGCTTTGTTGTTAATAATGCTTTCCAAGGCCCATTTGACTTCACACTCCAGGATGTCTGGCTTAAGGTCAGTGATTACACCATTGTGGCTGTCAAGGACACTGAGGTCCTTCGTGTGTAGTTCATCATCATCACAGACCTTTATTGGCATAAGTCAAGTCACAAAAGAAACACAAACAGATGAAGAGGTAACAAGGAGAAATGAGTTAATCATGTACATCTATGCATTGCGCAATCAATCCTTAATTACCAAACTTAAAAATAAGGCAACTTTTTCGGTTGTTTCAGGTGACAGATCATTCAGGAGATGGTGCACCATGTGTAGTTCTTCTGTGTATTCTTGCCATCTCTTCCTACTTTCTTCTGCTTCTGTTAGGTCCCTACCATTTTTGTCCTTTATCATGGCCAGCTTTGCACAGAACATTCCCTTGATTTCTCCAATTTTCTTGAAGAGATATCTTGTCCTTCCCATTCTATTGTTTTCCTCTATTACTTTGCATTGTTCATTCAGGAAAGCCTCCTTATCTCTCCTTGCTGTTCTCTGGAAATCTGCATTCAGTTGGGTAAATCTTTCCTTTTCACCTTTGCCTTTCGCTTTCCTTCTTTCCTCTGCTATTTGTAAAGCCTCATCAGACAGCCCCTTTGCTTTCTTGCATTTCTTTTTCCTTGGAATGGTGCTGATTGCTGCAATGCTGGTGCTACAGTGTCACGAACCTCCGTCCACAGTTCTTCAGGCCCTCTGTCTATCAAATCTAGTACCTTAAAGTCAACATTAAAAAAACTAAGATAATGGCATTTGGCCCCATCACTCCTTGACAAATAGAAGGGGAAGTCATGGAAGCAGGGACAGATCTCACGTTCCTAGGATTCAAGATCACTGCAGACGGTGATTGCAGCCATGAACGAACTGAGCCCATTCGTGGGGAAGGCGCGGTAAAAATGTGACTAAATAAATAAATAAATAAAATTAAAAGACGCCTGCTCCTTGGGAGGAAAGCAATGCCAAACCTAGACAGCATAACAAAAAGTAGAGACATCACCCTGCCAACAAAAGTCTGTATGGTCAAAGCAATGGTATTCCCAGTAGTAGTATATGGCTGCGAGTGTTGGACTATAAGGAAGGCCGAGGACCGAAGAACAGATTCTTTCGAATTATGGTGCTGGAGAAGACTCTTGAGAGTCCCTTGGACCGCAAGGAGATCAAACCAGTCAATCCTAAAAGAAATCAACCCTGACTGCTTCCTGGAAGGCCAGATACTGAAGCTGAAGCTCAAATACTTTGGCCACCAAACGAGAAGGGAGCCCTCACTGGAGAAGGCCCTGATGCTGGGAAAGATTGAAGGTCAGAGAAGAAGGGGACGGCAAAGGATGAGATGGCTAGGCAGTGTCATCGATGCAACAAACATGAAATTAAACAAACTCCGGAGCACGACGGAAGAAAGGAGGGCCTGGCGTGCTGTGGGTCCATGGGGTCGCGAAGAGTCAGACTCGACTGTGAGACTGAACAGCAACAAATGAAATGATACCCAGGTGGACTCTGTGCTCATCACACAAAGTTAAGGGCTAGGAGAGAAAGCACTGACAGTAGTCCAAAGAACAGAAAGGCACCACTGTGTTTCCAAATGCCCGGGGGGGAGGGGGGGGAGACATACCAGTTATACAGCCGCGAGTCTGCCATTGCCAGCCAGAGACAGGACTTTTGCAGCAGTGGCCCCCCACCTGGAGCATTCCCTGCCCCCTTGTGGTTCCAAGCAGCTCCTACTACCCTGCTCTCTTTTAGGTGCCAGGGTAAATCTGTCTTTTTACCTAAGGCTGATTTTACACCTCCCCTCTAAAGTAGTTTGACTGCTGTCTTTTCCTGTGCTGATTTCACAATGGTGTGAAATTTCACTCCAGGGGGTTTAAGTGCACTAAGAAACCACAATTGTTTAAAGCAGAATAAAGCGGTATAATACTAGCTTGACCACAGGAGGGCAATTAGCAGATATGGACATTTCAGTGGCAGCACGGTTTCACACTGCACAGAGGTATGGGCAGGTTTTTTTGGAACTAGAATGATTCCAGCGGGAAAGTCAGATGTAAAATCAGCCTAAACTTCCCATTAAGGGCTTGGTCTTTTAACGCCATGTTCATAGCCTGAGAACTGTTTTGTGAGACTCCTTTTACACTGCTCCATGTTTTATGCTCCTTTTGTAGTCCAGATTGGTTTTAGGGATTTATTCATTGTTAACTCGTTTCATGATGCTTGATATTTTTATTGTTGGAAGTGAAGGACTTTGCACTATCTCTTAGGATCAGACTCTCGAGAGATACTACGGAGGATCAGTGTGGCAGATAGGCCCTGAGCATCCCTTCCTCTCTACTGCTCAGATGCGCTCCCTTCGATCGGTGGTTTGCTACTGCGTGCATATACTTATTTCCGTAGATCAGGGGCACGTGGAGGGTAAACAGATCTTCCAGGTTTGCAGAAAAATCTGACATGTTTTAAAAAATATTCAGGGGATACTTAACCAGGGGTCCGTTGGAGCGGGAGCGCACAGGAGCGCAGCTCCGGGAGTGAGGAGCCCAGGGGGCGGGCACATGACCAAGCCCCGCCCCCTCCTCAGCTTCCCTGAGCAGTGCAGAGGCGCAGCGCCCCGGGGAAAGCCCTGCTAGGGTCTTTATTGTTTTTAATGTTTTGTTTTAATATTGATAATTTTATCATTGTTCCTTTTATGACTGTGCTGCTTTTCCAGAGACTTGCTCAAGGTGGCATATAAATTTTCTAAGTATACCATTTTTTATCTGGGCACATGGCACATAAGTACTGGAGAAATTTCACCAACCCTTCTGCAGCTTCCACCCCATCAGTTTGGTGTAGTGGTCAGGAGTTGGACTCTAATCTGGGAGAACCGGGTTTGATTCCCCACTCCTCCACATGCAGCTGCTGGTGTGACCTTGGGCCAGTCACAAGTTCTCTCAGAGCTGTTCTCCAAAGACCTCTCTCAGCCCCACCTACCTCACAGGGTGTCTTGTGGGGAGGGGAAGGGAACGGGATGGGTGGTGCACATGTCCTGGGTATCTCTCAAGTCTACTTGAAGCCTGGTGGTTTCAAGGGAGCAGGAAGAGAATGAGGGTGTGTTCTTAACGCTTATTTTTATTGCACAAAGTATTGGATGGGGAAGGGAATGGAGGAAGAGCAGGTCAGTTTCACTCACCTGTGGCGTGGAGCCTGGGGGGTGGGTGTTGCCTTCTGACACACTTCTGGTATGTTAGGGGGTGTGGCATATGCAAATGAGTTATGGTAATGAGCTCCTGCACCTCTTTTTCTACGAAATGACCCCTGCTTAAATCTTCCCCCCGAGTAAAAGAGCATTCCCTGCGCATGTGGAGAGAATGCACTTACCACTGGGAACTGTGGCAGAGGTAGGAAATGGCCGCTGCAAGGGAGGCTGGGAGCTGCTCAGGGCTCACTGCAGCTGTCAAGGGGGGGGCGGGAGAAGCTTTGGAGGCCCAGCGGCTGGGAGCCAGACCGGCCTCACTGCCATTACTGCTGTGGGGGTTGGGGGGTGGGGAGCGAGAGAGGCTGGATCCCTCCAGAGCCCCCTCCCCAGCTGGCACCCCAGAAACGGGGGCCAGTGGGGACCAGCACCATGGCATGCTCATGGCCCAAGGCCAGCTGGCACCATGTACCCACCCAGCACCAGCAGCTGTGCCGTGGGGGGAAATGAGCGAGAAAGAGCAAGAGAGAGAGCAGGCAGCAACAGAGGCTGGGGAAGGGGCACCCGCCTGAGGGTTCACCTGTGGCTGTCGCCTTTTCCTCGCAGAGCTCCTGCTGATTTGGTGGGCTGTGCAGCCGGGAGCCGCAGGGAATAACCCCCCCCCCCCCCCCCCAAATAAGTCCCCGCTTCTTATGTTCTATTTTGCAAGCTGCCTCAAGCAGAGCTTCTGGAGAGGTAGCACTGAAATTTTCTAAGTAGGTTTCTGCACTTCATCTTTTCAGTTTTTTAAAAAACCTGCTCTACTGTGTTTAAAGTTCCTTTGAAATTTTTTTTTTAAAAAAAATACAGTCATGTAGTTTTGGAAAATAAACACAAAGGGACAAGCTGCCAGAAGCAGAGGTAGAAAGAGACACAAGACCAGCCTCTGAGCCAGCATTTGGGTCACTGCAATTGTGAAGCCGGGCTCACCTACCCCTGATGCAATTGAAGTGTTCATGGTTTGGGGGCATTCATACACCCAAATCAGTGTAGATTATGGTTTTTAAACTTATTCATACCCTGTGTGGAGAACCCCCCTTCCAAACCCAAAGTTTCATTCTGAGTTTTTAAAATGTTCCTGGTTTTTCCCTCTTCTCTATGAAGGGGCAGGAAAATACTAGCCCTGGTAATGCAAATGGCTTGACTTGCAAAGGGATTGAGGGAGCTGGCATTAGGAATCTTCAGGTGACTCCTGGAGATTTCCCAGAATGCCTGCAAGGAAAACTCCCAGGATGCATCTGGGTAGCCTGGGCAGACCTGATCAAAGGGGGTGGAGGGGAGGATGTAGAATGGGTAGAGTCAGAGGTTTAATGAAAGTCCTTACTCCCAGGAGGGAGGGTCCCTTGGTGCTGATCTTTGGACCAGAACAGACTGCTGAGCTCTGGTCAGCAGGCTGGTGGCCATCTTGAGCACGCAGCTAGGCCTGGCTGTCTGGTTGGCTGCAGGGAGCCTGCGAGAATGACACAGCTTTAGAACCTTGTGTAATTCTTTAAGTTTGTACATACCTACTCTGTTTCAGCATTTAGTAGAGCATGCTATTAGAAGGATGTGTTTCTCACCAACTTTTCTTTGTCCTTCTGGTTGCCTTGCTGGTTGTAGTTTCCCCAGCCGCCTTAACCACGCTACTCTAAGAGGGGAGACCCAGGAAGGGGGAAGGCAAGCAGTCAAGGCACTCGTTGCCAATCCTCCAGGGGCCCTTAAAAAAGGAATTTGGTCCCTGTGGTAACCAGGAGCTGGGTAGCAGGAGACCAGAGGCAGGGCCTCAGTTTGAGAAGGGACGTCAGGAATCTGTCCCTCCTGGCAGGAGAACCCCAAAAGGACAGCGGTGGCAGCAGTACCCCAGTGGGAGGAAACAGAATTGCCCTCTCCAGGAATTGGCGCACGCCAAGGAGGGGGCTGGCAGAACAGGGGCTGTGAATCAGAGCAGGCCTGTTCTGCCACACCCTATCTTTTCCACAATGGGGACCCCAAGTGGCTTACATCATTCTCCTCACCTCCATTTTATCTTCACGACAGCCATGGGAGGTAGGTTCGGCTGAGAAACTGTGACTGGCCCAAGATCGCAGAGCGAGCTTCCATGGCTCAAGTGGGAATTTGAGCCTGGGTTTCCCAGATACTAACTCTTAACCACTACACCACACTGGCTCTCAGGGTTCCCCTGTGTTGTCATAATGTAGTTTGGGGGGTGGGGATGTCAGGACAAAGCTTGTAAGTAGAAGAAACCTCTAAGAAACTTCTAAGATAATAAGATAACCTTCTAAGGGAATTAGATAAATGTATGGAGCAGAGGTCCATCAGTGGCTATTAGCCACAAGGTATAGCTAGGAACTCTCAGTCTGGGGCAAGTGATGCTCTGAATTCTTAGTGCTTGGGGGGAGGGCAACAGTGGGAGGGCTTCTAGTGTCCTGGCCCCACTGCTGGACCTCCTGAGGGCACCTGGTGTTTTGGGCCACTGTGTGACCCAGAGCGTTCGACTGGATGGGACACTGGCCTCATCCAACATTGGCTTCTCTTGTGTTCTTATGTTAAGATTGTCACCTCTCTGGCTATGGAAAATTAATTGCCATGTGTGCCAAGATTTAAGCTAGCCAGCATGATGTATGCTTTGAAGTATCTAGCTTATGAGTCCTCAACCTTTTTTTAAGCCCATGGACACATCTGGAATTCTGGCACAGAGTGGTGGGCACAGCCACAATATGACAGCCACACAAAGCAGTGCCACACATACACACTGGAAGCCCAAGTGCAGGTAATTTAAACTATACACTGGGGAAGAATGAGAGAGAATAAAACCAACACTACATTGGTATCTGCCACCAAAATAAAAAAAGGTGTCAGCAGCTGCCATGGTTCCCATGGGTATCGTATTGGGGACCTCTGGCATACCTGCTGCACTGGGTTGGCCAAAGTCCCTCATGGTTATAGGAGGAACTCGCCTGCTGTGGCGGTGTAAAGAGAGCCAACACATTTGATGTGCTGATGTTAAGTGTGTGTCTGTTTGTGCAAGGGGCCCCATTTTAAATCACAAAAGAAATCTAGGTGTGATAAGAACCATGTTTGCAAGAACCATCATTCTTTAGATAGCATGCGTGCCAAATACACCTCTTTAAAAACATCCAACAAAATCCTGCATACATCAGAATCCACAAACCCACAGTAGACTTCTGGACAGCATCACTTCAGAGGACAAGGTGGCCGGGGGCACATCTCATAACAGAACATCATGTCTCACCAGTTCTGGAGCAGCCTAACTGCAATCCACATTTTCCAAACCCAGTTAAGATGCTGGTTTCAACCTACCAAGCCTTGGCTCTGCTGTCTCAGGAAACACCACCTTCCATATGAACCTCTTTAACCATGGACATCTTCTAACAAGGCCCTGCTTTACGGAGACAAAGTCTCTGCTAGAAGGAGGGCCTTTTGCGGTACAGGCCAGAGTTACTGAACTCCCTGAGTCTGGAAATTCAACTGGCGGCCTCTTTCTTGGCTTTCCAAAGGCAATCAAGAACTTCTGGTTGACTATACCTTTGCTAATGAATGGGGATTTATTCTGCCTAGAGATGTAAAATTTCTGAAAATTTTGAAGATGTGGGGAAAAAATGTTTTTTTCTATTTTTCCACAGGGAAAACCCCCAGAAATGTTGATAAAAATGGAAGTATATGCAATCCTCACTGTCCTATTAAACCTAAACTAATTTTACTGATTTAATCATCATAAAATACATCATTTATAAGTTAGCATATACAACTACAATATTTAATATATTTATGGAATTTGTTATAAAATGCTTTAGTTTTCAACAATCAAAATTACAAATGTACCCAGTACTTGACAGAAAACTGCAAGCTGATACACCTTATGCTACCTTAGCACATGTGCCTTAATTCCAGCTAGATGCTATCTTCTTCCTTCTGTAGCTACAATTCAGAGAACGCTCATTTATCAATGAAATTTTCAGTTTCCTCTGAGGCTTTGGTGGAGTTCCTGCCCCACCTCCTTTTGATCTTTTTTACTTTCAGCAAGGTAGGACAATAAGCTACTTTTTAACCCAATATGTGGGCATATGGGTCACAGCAGTTTAAGAGACAAGTGAAAAGATCAACCACAAGGGAAGAATCAAGTTAAAAGGACAAAAGAAGGCACACAACAGCTGAGAAACAATGAAATCTCTGCAGACTCCTCTCACGAAGATTAGGTGTCCTTCTAGATGCAGCAATGCATCTTGGATTTAAGAGAGGCATATGACTTCCATTAGGAAAACTGGGGAAAAGCTTAAGAAACAGGATTTCCCCCCTGGGTCTTTATATCTCCAATTTTTCCTCACCGTTTTGTTGTTATTGCAAAATTTTATCTAAAATCCCATTTATTTTGTTGGCCAGTTTCTACAAGCCGCTTTGTAAATTATTTTTATCCTAAAGTGGTATGCAAAACTTTTAAAGAAAAGGTAATATGTGGAGGGTCTGTTTCAACTGTCAGCTACCTTGGGTTGAAATGCAGAGAGACAGGGCAGTAATATTAAACAACCACATACATATAAGTGTTGATAACAAGCCAAGTCAACTGCTACTGTTACTTACTACGAGCAATAGATAACCCAATGCCTGTGTTCTGCACGCAACATAGTGAACCCTGTTTGTAGACCCCAACTTTAATTCTGGACACAATCCAGCTCCTTCTGACTCAAGCATTTCTACAAAGCTCAGCCTGCCTTCCAGCATCAGGACTGGAGCTATGTGCTGAACTCACTGCAAGAAATATCACCAACCCTTTTAAAGGAGGAAGAGTCCAGAAAACAGCCTAACTCTGCCCATCCCTTACATCAGGAAAAAAGAACCCGAGCTAACTTGAAAGAGTTGTCAATGAAACTGAAGACAACATTCCACAATTAATTCCAAGATAAATTCCAGCATTTCACTGCAAATATTAGATAAGGGGCTGACATCCATGCAAAAGCACTGTCTAGTGGCTAAAATAAGTCAAAATTCCTAATAATGTAGCTTGATTCACGAGACCAAAATGCTGAAAAGTCCAACTTCTCCCAGAAAAGGGCCCTTGAAATAATCCCTCTAAACACCCGGGAATTCCAGGGTAAGCCTGTGACAGCAAATGCTTTGCCAACCCTCCATCAGACAAAGTCCTCTTTATCAGAAAAGCTTGCAAGCAAGTAAGAGTGCTAACACAACTGGCTAAAGGCAGATGATTGCATACGGTTGGTCTCCCCCACTGCACTGTGCCAGCGAAAGGAAGACCCTTGCACATACCACTTACACATACCCCAGTCCAATGGACTTGAAAAGCCCCTGGGGAAAAATTGCCAGCAATCTCGCCTTCCTTCACAGGAAAGCCTCCAATCAAATATGCAGTTGTTTGGGGCAGCCATTTTTTAAAAAAGAGCGGCATCCCCAAATCCCTGGCAAAACTGCAGAGGATGCTGGGGTGCTCCTTTCCAGCCACACACATGCTTGTGCTGAGACTGCAATGCTGGCACGGGTGGCAATGCCGGAGGGGATCCTGGAGCACATCTCTGGACTCTACAGCGCAAGGGCGAGGAGTGAGTGAGTGAGTGAGTGGCAGACTGCCTCAGGCCAGCCCCACGAACCAACCCCATTCCAGGAGGGCAAAAAGGGTCGCTCTATGCAAGCAAGCCAGGAAGGACGTCGCTTTACCCGTGGCGAAGTCTCTCCAAAGAGAGGCCTGTTATCCACCCCTCGGGTCCCATAGGTCCGGGTGGTAAAGTCCTCCATTCCTTCCCCAACTCTTCTCGAGCGCGGTTTGTGTCTCGCTCACTCCCACATAGAGGGGTCCTCTCACAACCGGGCCATCCCTGGCTTCAGAGAGGCCTGGAGCCCACCGCACACAACGACAGAGCACACATCAGGCCGAGGCTCCCGCAGCACCACCGCCGGGCCACACACGAGTCGCAGTTCACAGCCAGGGATCCAAGCCTCCCAGCCACACCTCCGCTTTCTTCCTCATCCTTAGGAGCTAAGAAGAGAAACAGAAAAACAGAACGTTTGCCATATGGGTCTACGCTTCACGACATCTTCACCTGAGGCCCTGGTGAAAGTCGTTCATCACAAGATTATACCGAACCTGATTCTGGCTCCCTTTCTCCCCCCCCCCCCCAAAAAACCCCTCCTTATTTTTCCTTTGCCTGTTTGCAAGTTCAGCCTGGCAAAGGGAAAAACCAGGCAAGGCGGTGAGGCAACTCAATCCTGCGCAGATTTACTCAGAGGTAAACCCCACCAGAGTCGCGGGGATTGCAGCCAAGTGAGCGCAGCAGAGCAGGTCTTCCTGAACTCACTGGGGCTGACATCCCAGAAAACCGTACGGGAGAACAGGGTGGAAGAACTATTTGCTATTCCTGCCAGAGAGACCAGGAACCCTGCCCAGGCAGCTTGCGGGAGGTCAGATCCCCTTCTCTTCTCAGCAGGTGAGGGACGATTCCGTCCAGAGCTGGAAGGGATGACTCGGAGAATTCAATCCGGAGTTGAAGGCCGGTGGCTCGCTTGTAGGAGATTACCCCCCCCCCCCCCAATACACACACTCACTTGGGCTCAACCCATCCTTCGATTTTAACCCCCCCAACCTGGAGTCTCCCAAAAGGCCAGCAGCTCCAGCATTCAGAAGCAGCTCGGTGGTTTCAAAGCAAAGCGCCGGCAACTTTTGCCCACCTTCCTTCCGCCCGCTGCCCGGGATCTGAACCCCCCCTCCCCCTCCCCCGCCGCCAGCGTAACCCTTCCCCGCCAGGAGAGCTGCGGCGACGGCCTCGAGAAGAGAGGCACCCCGCTCCTCTCGGCCTCCTTGGAAAACACCCGCCCGGCCCGGCCCGGCCCCCGCCAGCGCGCAGGTGTCCCTCCTCCTCCTCCTCCCCGCCCGCATCCCCACTTCCTTGGCCAAGGCGGAGGGCAGCCGCCCATGCCCCGCACCAGCGCCTTGCAGTGCAGCGCTCCGCGATGGCGCACGGGCCGCGCCAAAGTTCCCCCGCCCCGGCTTCTTTTACCTACCCGGCGCCCCGACCTCCCATGAGCCGATCCCGGCCGCCGCCAATCTCACCTCTCGCTCCGCCGGCTAATCTCCCTCCTCGGCGCTGAGCGGCCCTCCTCCGCCTCCTCCTCCTCCTGCGCCGGGCCGGCCTCCCCCCGCCGCTCATTGGCTCGCCCGGCCCAATCGCCGCCCGGAGAATACCTGCACCTTGCCCGCAAGTCGCCGTGGGTTTCCAGCGCTGGCCGAACAGAAGCCCTTTCGGCGCCCTGGGAGGGAAGCCCGGGGGCTGATTGACGGCGGGGCTCCTGCCCGGGGGAGAGGCCCGCGCTGGTCGCCGGCGTTGGCGGGAGCAGCAGCGCCGCCGCCTCTCTTTGCAGCGCAGGGAGGCTGCCCGCGGCGGCTCCTCCGACTTAGGGACGGCAGAAGGAAGGCTCCTCTCGGCCGGGAGAGATTGAGACGGCCTCCCCACGCAGGGGCGCCCCGGCAGCCAGGCAGGCTCTGCCCCACCTCTGGAGTTGCGCCCATCCCCACGAGAAGGGCAGAAGCAGCCCCCTCCTGAGGCCGCACCACTGCAGGGCTTGGCTTGGATCCTGTCGGCGGAGGGGCGGGCTGAGAGAGGGGACGGGGCCGTCCAGATTCCTCCGACCGGGCCTGGGGCCTCTGGATGCCAAGCGGGGCAGGCCGCCTCCTCCTCCTCCTCTAGGGTTGCCAGCCTCCAGGTGGGGCCTGGGGATCTCCCGCTTTTACAACTGATCCCCAGCTGACAGAGATCAGCTCCCCTGGAGAAAATGGCTGCTCTGAAGGGAGGACTCTATGGCATTGTACCATGCTGAGGCCCCTCCCCTCCCCAAACCCCGCCTTCTCCTGGCTCCACCTCCAAAGTCCCCAGGTATTTTCCAACCCAGACTTGGCAACCCTATCCTCCTCCATGCCCTGATCAGGAATCCTGAGAGGTGTTCGGGCCTCCCCCCGTTAGGAAAGGAAGTTCGGCTGATGAACCCCGGCTGCGGGGACTTCGCTTGCCCAGCCGGGCAGTTTCTAGGTCCTCAGAGCGGATAAAGTGGGGTCCGTTCTCATGAGTAGCTTTGGAGTCTGGACATCAGTGGAAAACGCACTCTTTGGCTAGAGCCAGTGTGCTGGAGTGGTTAGAGCAGGGGTCCTCAGACTTTTTAAACGGGGCCAGTTCACTGTCCCTCAGACCGCTGGAGGGCCGGACTGTAGTTTAAAAACAAACAAACTATGGACAAATCCCTATGCCCACTGCACAGATCTTATTTTGAAGTAAAAAAACAAAATGGGAACAAATACAATATTTAAAATGAAGAACAAGTAAAATTAAATCAACAAACTTACCGGTATTTCAGTGGGAACTCTGGGCCTGCTTTTGGCTAATGAGATGGTCAGTGTCCGGTTCCATATTTGTCACTGCTAGTCGTAACAAGTGATGCAAGTGTGCATCAGTTAGTCTAGATCTGGTTGGAGATTTCAGATGTTTCATTCTGGAAAACATCCCCACCCGGCTCCTGGGTGCCCGGGACTGGCGCAGGTCTCCTAGCCGGCTCAGAGGCCTCTAAGCTGGCTAGGGGACTTGGGGCCGGCAGGAGCGCCTGCCCTTGCACACTTAACCTCTTCCTTCTGCCTCCTGGCCGACGAGGGGGTGGGGCTTGATCATGTGTCCTCCCCCCAGGCTCGGCACTCCCGGAGCAGCACTCTGGTGAGCTCCCCCTCCAACGGACCCCTGGCGGCACACCTGGCGGGCCAGAAAAATGCCCTCGGCGGGCCACATGTGGCCCATGGGCCGTAGTTTTGAGGACCCCTGGGTTAGAGTGTCAAGGGTCTGTCTGAGCTGAGAGACCCACACTGCAGGCCCCACTCTGCCTTTAAAGCTTGCTGGGTGACCTCGGACTAGCCTGAGCTACCTCACAGGGTTGTTTGTTAGGAGGATAAAATGGAGGCGAAGGGAAGCTGCTCAGGTCCCCTTTTCGGAAAACAATGCGGTATAACTGAAGGAAATAAATAAGCAGTCGTCTGCTTTCTTGCTCATTTTGGCTACTACGGTTTTGAAAATAAAGCCAAACCGGATTGGGCTGATTAAACCTACAGTTCATTAACTGTGTACTCCTCTGCAGGGTTACTCCACCTAAACTGGTTGAATTCAGATGGCGTCAGAGTGGTGTGCTCCTACCGAGGATTGTGCTCCATGGCACCCCCTTAACAGAAAGGTCCGGCTGTATCTGGTGTGCACTGGGTTTGGAGTAAGCCCCTTTGTACTCAGTGGGATTTGCTTCCTAACCAAGATGCCTAGCAATCAAAAGGTTCCGTTTTCAGATGTGTTGGACACAATGCCGGTGTGTGGTTTATCACACAACACACTGGACCATAATTTATTTTTAAAAGCTGCTGTCCTTGCTAAAGTGCATTTGCCAGGGCTGGCTTTGCAATGGAGCGGCAGAGTTTGGGGCGTATCAGCCGTGATGACCAAAACAGCATAGAAACCCAGACTGCTTTCCTGCTTCCAGCATACCTGACATCGTGCCTAACCTCAGAACCTTCAGCAACTTTCCAGGGGCGGCCTCACACGCTAGGGTCATGGGCCGCTTTTCATGCTGGTTTCCCTACTTTCTGTACTCTTAAAACACAAGTATGGGAGATGCCTGTCCTCGTAAATGCAAATAGTCACAGGCAGGCATCCAAGAGACCAGGCTCCCCGAAGCTTTGCCAAAGATTTCTCTGTGAGCAGGTGTTGATCTAAGGTGTGGGCAGGGGCTTGCCTATATAAATGTTTGCTTATACAAGTGGGTCCTCTCTCTCTTGGGAAGAGAGAATGTCAGAAGAACATGACCGTTTATGGAAGTGACCAAGAGAAAGGGGGGGGGGGGAGTGAGAGCCAGGTGTTGTGTAGTGGATAGAATCCCCAAACTCCCACTGGTGAGACCCTGCTTCAAATCCTCATGCAGCTCTGACACTCCCCTCGAGCCTGAGGAAAAGAGGGGAAAGAAAGAGGCCATCTGCACCGGTCACCAGGTACCTAGCTTTAAAAAAACCCTTCTCATAATATTAGAACTCAGGTGACTGGTGAAATTGATCGGCATTCCTGTTTCTGAGGAATGGCTTTAGCAGATAAGAACATAAGAGAAGCCAATGTTGGATCAGACCAGTGGTCCATCCAGTCCAGTACTCTGTCACACAGTGGCCGAAAATAACAGGTGACATCAGGACACTAGAAGCCCTCCCGCTGTTGCCCCCCCCCTCAAGCACCAAGAATACAGAGCATCACTTGCCCCAGACCGAGAGTTCCTATCTAGACCTTGTGGCTAACCGCCACTGATGGACCCCTGCTCCGTATGTTTATCTAATTCCCTCTCGAAGCTGTCCATGCTTGTCGCTGCCGCCACCTCCTGTGGTGATCTTAAAAACAAGAGAACGGTCTCAAAGTACAGAATACGAGCGATTTAAAAATGGAAGAAAGCAAGAATTTCTTTCAACATTTGCTGCCTTTTATTCCCTTTTCAAAGCAGAGATGTTACGTTAATAGATTTGGCTCTGTCACTGGGATGTAACATCTGTTCTTTGAAACGTAATATGTACGCTTCTGCATTTTGTAGTGAAGTTCATACTTGTCAGCTTGTAAATTTCATTAAGAAAAAGTAAGAAAAAGAAAATGATGGGCGGTATCTTGAGCAGACCATAGGTAAATGTCACATAGGAAGTGGCTGCTTATAATGACAGGTCAGATTTAATAGCTTCAAGCGTGCATATCGAAACAGACTTGCCCTCGAACACTGGGAAGGTTTATGGAAAGCTGCTGCCCTGGAGAGCCACTGGTGGCCAGGAGCAAACTGAGCCAGGGAGCCCTCGCGGCACTTGCTGAGAGCACCAAGGGGTTCCCTCAGACTAGACCCAGGATGATGTCAACAAACGTAGCAAGACTATACCTGTCACACACACACACACACCCATCCTCTGAGCAGACTCCGTGCCACAGCCAGCACCACAGGGCTGCGGCTTGCTCTTGGGCGGTTTTAACTTCCAAGTCTGCCCTGGCATGCATACTTACAAACTGGGCATCATTTGCAGAAAACAGACAATATGTTACAAAATATATTCATCTGTGGGGGGGGGGGGGGGTTGGGGGGTGGAATCTTGAAGTAATAATTAAACGCTAACCACTGAAGCAGAGAAATCAGATTGTTAGGAGCCATATCGAGCTGCCCACTCCTTCTTTAAGGCAGGGGAACATAACAAGAATTTGCTAGGTGTGTTGGCTGTTTTGTTTCTAATTGGCATGCGCCTTGAATTAGTACCTTTTTTCTCTGTTCCGGATAGGGCTTTGCAGTGTTTTTATCTGCGGGATATGCTCAGTGCTGTGTGATCGCTTGAATAGTATAAAACTTAAGCAGCTTCTAGCCGGTACCCCGGAACCTTAAAAAACAGTTTGAAAAGTTCTTGAAAGCCAAGTACCTGTCTTGAAGGGAAGCTACTTGGTTTGTTCCTGGAATACTGTTCCAAAGCAAAGTACAATTTGTGAGGACATCACTATAGCGGCCTCCCCTCCTTCATCTCTCCCCCATTATTTCTCTTCCATATAGAAACCATTATTCAGTCAAGTGGTGCTTTTCAGGTCTGATGGGGAAAAACACTTTCATATCATACTGAGCTACTTCATAAAATCCTTGAACAAAGAAAGGTGCAGTTGAACTGGAAGTTAAATTAAATAGGAGAAGCAGTCAAGACACTCCACAGAAACCAACCAAATGGCTGGGTGGTGGTGATTTTTCTCGCTGTTTAACCAATAACTTTTATACAAGAATATCTCAACATTTGACAGTGCAATTAAACTGAGTGTAACCCAGTTTAGGACTGAACTGTTAAATCATTTTGCATCGATCATTTTTAATTCAAGGGTGAAAATGACCACGTTCCTAAATCTACCTGAAAGGCTTCCGTCAATTGCGCTCGGACTTGGGTGGCCAAGACTGTGATGTTCTCATTTCTCACCTCAGCCTTTGATTCCTCTTAATTTTGCAACTCAGTTCACCACCCCTGCCCCCATCACCCACCTCCTTCTTGCCCTTGGTCCTGCCTGCCTTTCCCCTACAGCATTTGATTGATGCCTCCCACTTCTCAGTCTGCCCACACTCTCATTCAGCTGTTTTCCTTCACTGACTCTCATCGTTCTCCAATATCTGAGTCACGATGAGTCTCTTTTTATGCCTTTTTATCTCTGGCTTCCTCTTTTGGGCTGGAATTAGCTACTTTATGTTTCATACATCTACCCTTCTACTACAACTTTCCTGGTTAAGAAACTTGTTTGAAGAAGAGAGAAGAAGAAGAGATTGGATTTATACCCCGCCCTTCACTTGGAGTCTCAGAGCAGCTTACAAACTCCTTTCCCTTCCCCTCCCCACAACAGACACCCTGTAAGGTAGGTGGGGCTGAGAGAGCTCTAAGACAACTGTCCTTGAGGGAACAACTGGTACAGAGCTATGGCTTGCCCAAGGTCATCCAGCAGTTTGGTGTAGTGGTTAAGTGCGCGGACTCTAATCTGGGAGAATCGGGTTTGATTCCCCACTCCTCCACTTGCACCTTGAACTCGTTAGCATAATAGGCCACACCCAACAGCAGAAACTCATTAGCATATTAGGCCACCCCACTGACAGCACAGCTTATTAGCATATTAGGTCACACCCCCATGTTACCAGAAGAGTGGTCATCCAGCCACACCCACCTTTTGCTTCTTATTCTGTTTACCTTGTTTGTTGTCAAAACCCTTTTGGGCTTTTTTTCTAGCAGGGATTAATTTGCATGTTAGGCCACATACCCCTAATGTAGCCAATCCTAATGAGTTTCTGCTGTTGGGTGTGGCCTATTATGCTAATGAGTTCCTGTTAGGTGTGGCCAACTCAGGAGCCAGCCGGAACTCCGTTCCTGTGCGTTCCTGCCCAAAAATAGCCCTGGGCTTTACTGCTAGTTGATTAATAAATTAAATAGTACCAGCCCTAATAGGGATCCATGGGGGACCCCACTGCTTACTTCCCTCCATTGTGAGAACTGTCCATTGATTCTTACACTTTGCTTCCTGACATTTAACCAGTTTTTATTTATTTATTTTATTCTTCGGATATTTATCCCACCCTTCCCTGCACGCAGGGCTCAGGGTGGCTCACAACAGATTAAAAGCACAGACAAAACAGTTAAAAAAACATTCTGCAGTTTAATAATTTAACATACCAAGACAGCTCATAGGTCTAGAAAATGCCCAAGATTTAAAAAGAAAATAAGCTCACCAAAGAAAACCTCTATTCTATGACTTTAACACACTTGGTTGTACTCTTTATAATATTTATAGTGCAGATTTCTTAACAATAATCTTTATGTGAAGTACATGCCATAAACATGGACAAAGCCAGGGGTCCGTTGGAGCGGGAGCGCACAGGAGCGCAGCTCCGGGAGTGAGGAGCCCAGGGGGTGGGCACATGATGAAGCCCCACCCCCTCCTCGGCTTCCCTGAGCAGTGCAGAGGCGCAGCGCCCTGGGGAAAGCCCTGCTAGGGTCTTTATTGTTTTTAATGTTTTGTTTTAATATAGATAATTTTATCATTGTTCCTTTTATGACTGTGTGCTGCTTTTCCAGAGACTAGCTCAAGGTAGCATATAAATTTTCTAAGTATACAATTTTTTATCTGGGCACATAAGTACTGGAGAAATTTCACCAACCCTTCTGCAGCTTCCACCCCATCAGTTTGGTGTAGTGGTCAGGAGTTGGACTCTAATCTGGAAGAACCGGGTTTGATTCCCCACTCCTCCACATGCAGCTGCTGGTGGGACCTTGGGCCAGTCACAAGTTCTCTCAGAGCTGTTCTCTCATGAGCAGTTCTCAAAAGACCTCTCTCAGCCCCACCTACCTCACAGGGTGTCTTGTTGTGGGGAGGGGAAGGGATGGGTGGTGCACATGTCCTGGGTATCTCAAGTCTACTTGAAACCTGGTGGTTTCAAGGGAGCAGGAAGAGAATGGGGCTGTGTTCTTTACGCTTATTTTTATTGCACAAAGTATTGGATGGGGAAGGGAATGGAGGAAGAGCAGGTCAGTTGCACTCACCTGTGGAGTGGAGCCTGAGGGGTGGGTGTTGCCTTCTGACACACTTCCGGTATGTTAGGGGGTGTGGCATATGCAAATGAGTTATGCTAATGAGCTATGCTAATGAGCTCCTGCACCTCTTTTTCTACAAAATGACCCCTGGACAAAGCCAGCAGATAAAGGTGTGAGTACAGCACAGAACCTTGGTGCAGATGTTCTAGACACTGTTTAGGCTATATTCCTGGAATGTTTTATCTTCAAGGCGTCTTGATAGAGCTATGAAGTGGAAAAGTAGACCAGTAGACTAAGAAGTCTTTGTTTTTCAAGCTTCTGAACAGCACAAATCACTCCTTCCTTTAAAGACGTGTGAATCCAAGGAACACAAGACATAAAGAGAACACGCTTACCTAGGCTTGACAAGTGGTTTGGAATATCTTTTATCAGCTCCCTCTCTCCGTTGCCGCTGTTTTAAAAAACAAAACGTGTCTCATGCCAATACAGAAACAATTGACCTTCATTCCTCCGAGAGGAAAAGAACAAACACTCACCACTTCAGGACTGACAACGATGTGGATCAACGCAGCTTCTCTCTAATGTCTTCCCAAAGCTCTTAGTGACATTTTATCTTGACTGATTCTTAAGTAGAAATACAGACAGAAATTTTAAAGGCACAGTTGCCTGCTAACTATATGTTGGTTCTTAAAGAAACACATGGGTTTTTTTTATCTAGTTACAGAAAACAGCATACAGAAATCAGCATACAGTTCAAAACTGATACTAATAATGTCTTAATCCGTGTCCAATATATCATGGTAGTATAACAGACTCACAGATACCACTGATTCATTTTAAAGACACATCTGCTTGCTAACTATATTAGTTCTTAAAGAAACACATGGGGTTTTATCTTGAGCGTACAGAAATCAGCATACAGAAATCTGCACACAATTAAAGAAACTAATATCAATAGTATATATCCAATACATCACGATAATGTACCAGACTCACCAGTGCCACTAATTCAGTCTATCCCAGTTCAAAATACTGTAGGTTTTGCCATACTGTTACAATAGGTGGTGTTGATGTTACGTTTTACACCAGGTTTAGACTCCTTAAAATGATGAATATTCTATGCTGGTATTTAATCCCCCGGGTGATAAGGTCTCTAGCTTATGAATCTAAAAGATTTCTTGCTGCGGAAGGACCCTTGATACTTCCTTGATATAAGGCTTTGGTTGATACTTATGTAATGTACAAAATCTGAGGTCTTTACGGTACTTCATTCTACGCAGGGCTACCCTTGCATCTGACCCAGAAGCTCTAACTCAGGAGTGGGCAAACTTGCTCAGCGTAAGAGCCACCTAGAGCAGGGCTAGCCAAACTTGCTTAACGTAAGAGCCGCATAGAATAAACATCAGATGTTTGAGAGCCACAAGACATGAACAAATATTACCTGCTTTTATTGGAAAATAAGCAAGTTTGCTTTTTATTAGCATTAACTGAGACTGCCAAAATAAATAACAAAAGGGGTAAAAGCAGATATTGATAATGATATTAATTTGTCCAATGATATTTGTTTGCTAATGATATTTAGCTTCCCCAGCCGCCCTGCCGGGAGTCACATAATATACCGTATTTTTCGCTCCATAAGACGCACCTGACCATAAGACGCACCTAGCTCCGCTCGGTGCCGTGGCTCGGGAAAGATGAGGGGGGTTTAAGACGCACACACTTCCCCCCCACTTTTTTGGGGAGAAAAAGTGAGTCTTATGGAGCAAAAAATACAGTATGTGAAAGAGCCGCATGCGGCTCCCGAGCCACAGTTTGCCCACCCCTGCTCTAACTGATCCAGAATGCAGCCATGCAGGTCCTTACTGGGACCCCTCAGATGGTACATATCCAACCCCTGCTGCATGAGCTCCACTGGCTCCCAGTAGTACACCAGATCAGGTTCAAGTTCTTGGTTTTGACCTTTAAGGTCCTTAGCAGTCAGGGACCCACATATCTTTGGGACTGCCTCTCTCAGTATGTCCTTGGAAGAGCATTATACTCCGAGAATAAGAACCTCCCAGTGGTCCCCGGCCGGAGGGAGATCTGGCTGTCCTCAACTAGGGCCAGGGTTTTTTCGGCCCTGGTCCCTGTCTGGTGGAACTCTCTGCCTAAGAGTATCCATGCCCTGCAGGATTTACTGTCTTTCCACAGGGCATGTAAGGCAGAGATGTTCTGCCAGGCATTTGGTTGAGGACAGCGACAGGACAGTGTGAAGTCTTGCACTCTCATACCTCCCTCCCCTCTAGGCAGCCTCTGGGAAAAAAATTCTTTCGCCCTCTTGGGAAGTACATTGTTTTAGTCGTTGATATAAGTATTTTAAACTGGATTTTAACTTGTACTAATTATTGCCTCTTGTTGTAAGCCGCCCTGAGCCCTGCTTGCAGGGAAGGGTAGCTAAGGAATCTAAATAAATAAATAAATACTTCCCATTCATATCCTTTTTATTTTGTTTGTTATATTGTATGCTGCAGGCAGGATGAACCTGACGAGTTCTGTTTTGTACAGCAGCTAGCCCAGGAACAAGAAAACTACCTCAGTCCATGCCGAAGAAGAAGAAGGTGTTCTTGATTCACAGCTGCCTCGTGGTGAATCCATCCACCGAGCATTCCAGGAAAGAGGTGAGCAGAGGCGGTTTGTCCTTGCCTTCCTCTGCACAGCAACCCCAGTCTTCCTGGGTGGCTGCCCATCCAAGTACTGGCCATGGCCAACTCTGTTTAGCTCCCAACCTCTGATGAGTCTGGGCTAAGCTGAGCTACTCAGGCTGCTATCCATGACAAAACAGAGGGGAATAGCCAAAGGGGCTGGAGAACAGAAGTGGACAATCTGTAAGCCCCCTCGTCAGCTTGCAGTGGGCCCCATAGAGGTTGTTGGGAATTCTTGCAATGAATCCTGGGACATTTGGCCTCATCTGCAACCCTTTTCTTACGTTCTTAAGCAAGGTCACTTAACACAGAATAGTTGCTTTGTATAGTGAAAACCTATCAGTAGATTGCAAAGATTTTGTGGTTGGTTTTTTAAAGGCGCCCACGCGTGTAAAAATGCCGTCCTCCTGCAGAATCCTTTTTTGTTTTTCAAATGGCCTGACCGTGTTCTGAGCCCAATATTTTTAAGAATCTTTCCCTTTCTCCATTATTGCTGGGAATACTGAAGGGGTATGTGTTCTCCAATTTACTTTTTATCCTTCTAACAGTTCCGAGCAACATTAGCTGTTCCCATTGACTTTAATGGGCCTAGACTGTTAATACAGAAGCAGAACTGGTAGTCGTAATCAGGGCTTTTTTTGTAGAAAAAGCCCAGCAGGAACTTGTTAGCATAATAGGCCACACTCAACAGCAGAAACTCATTAGCATATTAGGCCACACCCCCGTGTTACCAGAAGCGTGGTCATTCAGCCACGCCCACCTTTTGCTTCTGTTTACCTTGTTTGTTGTCAAAACCCAGGGCTTTTTTTTGTAGCAGGAATTGATTTGCATGATAGACCACATACCCCTAATGTAGCCAATCCTAATGAGTTTCTGCTGTTGGGTGTGGCCTATTATGCTAATGAGTTCCTGATGGGTGTGGCCAACTCAAGAGCCAGCCGGAACTCCGTTCCTGTGCGTTCCTGCCCAAAAATAGCCCTGGTCATAATGAAAATCACTATTGCACCCCCCTCTATATCACAGCCCTTCTTACTGTTGGCATTTGAAGGGATTAGAAACCAGGAAATAAAAGGAAATTGTTGCTTGTGTTTTTCAAGGCCTTATCTCAAAGGGATCTGCACTTGACAGACAAACAAATGAATAAGAGCAAGTGCTCCTTCTCGAGTCGAGGAGGAAAGGACTGGCTGAGAAGCAGGATGCTTCTATTGTGCAACAAATGCAAAGATCCATTACTGTCCTTCTATCGCACCAATTCAGTCAGTCTTTAGTGACAATGTTTGCCAACTAATTTCTTCCACATTACCAGCAACAACAAAAATTCTCAGTAAGAGGCTATGGAATGTAAATGACAGCTGGCGTACCAATTGGTAAATGCAGCTATCCCTTGTAACAGGAGGCATCTCCTGGAGCACACACCAAAGGCATCTGCCAGAAGACAGTGTCCTAGTCTCCATTCCCATTGAAAAGAGGACAAAATGCAGTGGGGTGGTTTGTGAGTTTTAATCCTCATTTTCACACAAAACTTGCCTCTCTGACCAGGACATGGGAATTTGATCTGGTTTGGGAAAGAGCTCTCTCTGCCCCACGCACCTCACAGGGTGTCTGTTGTGGGGAGGGGAAGGGAAAGGAGTTTGTAAGCCACTCTGAGACTCCAAATGAGTGAAGGGCAGGATATAAATCCAATCTCCTCTTCTTCTTCTTCTTATTGGGGGAGAAGATTCTCAGCTGAACTAGAAGACTTTGGTGGATTTGTAGATGGCATCTGGAAGAAGGTGAGAAGGGGCCTTTCTACTGAATTAAATGGGGCCTTAGTCCTGTGGGAGTAAATCCCATAGAAGACAGTGGCATTTACATCCAAATAAAGCATTGGTCTGTAAATAGATAGTTAACATTTATTTCAATCTAAAAGAGCAAAGAAAAATCCCATTGTTCTCCCCAATTAATTCCACTATAAGTTATTAGAAGGATGTAGACTCTTCTTCACTGGATGTTTTAAAAAGAAAAAAAACTGATCTGGACAGGTATATTTTAGACATGGGGTATATTTTTAGTATTGAGCCCATGGGATGCCTTCCAGTTCTCGGATGTCTAGAAACCTGTAATTTCTAAGAATTATTAGATCTTGTGTAGGCTGTGCACTTATTTCTGTGTGAAAAACACTGTGGCTATGAAAGAGCATTGTAAAAGTGGGAGTATGACGACCAAACTCTGTGGCACGCGGTGAAGATCCTGAAGGAATAACTTAACTGTGAACACACAGATGATTATCAGAGTAATTTGTGTTATCAGTCCAGTGTGGTCTTCGAACCACAAACACGCTGCCTAACTTACACTGCGATCCTCAAATGTGCTACTTCAGAACAGTCCCATTCGTTTGAACACCACCGCCTTCTAGAATGTAAGATTAAGTAGCAGCGCTTTACTATAAAAACGTATCTACACAATGAACTTAGTTATCCCCTTATCCTGGAAGGGGGGGGGGGGCTTGAGGTCTCTTAACAGATTTCTCAGCAGCCTAATTAAACTATAATTCCCAGATGGTTTTGTGAAGAAGCCATGACAATCAAACTGTTGATTAATATTTGTTAGATATACAGACCTCATGTGATTCTCAAAGTTGAGGTGGCATAATAGAAGTGAAAGTCCAACATGGTAATGGAGTTCAGAAGGTCACAGATTGCTCATCTCCACAGCAGCTACTAACTTCGGCTACAAGTGCTGTATTGTCCATTTATCACACCATGTGATCGTTCTGAACCAGAATTTTCAGATGTGGGCATGCTCCTTCCAGTGCCTGCTGAGCCCTGAGGACTTCAGTTGGGTATGTATTACTAACGAAGGAACATGTTTGTGTCTTGACAACTTGCTGTCACATGATCAGTGGCCGAAGCACCCATGCACCAAGGCAAGGGGTAGCAGCAGACAAAATGTAAGACTGAAACATTCCTCTCGTAGATTCCAAAATCAGAAAATCACTTCCCTGTTTGGCTCACTTTAGAAGTCACTGGAACCAGTTTTCAAATGCATAAAATTAGCACAAATGAGGCAAAATGTTCATGTACAAATAGAAGCAAACCTCCTTGTCTGTCTACCTTGTTGCCATTTTATACTCTCCATCCATGCAAATCCCACAACAAAGCCCCAACAGGTTCTTATGGCCTCTTTCCACACTGGGAAGCCTTTCTAAACCTATTGGGATTATCTATTGTCTATAGATGTCTGTAGTACTGTGACGAACCCCTAGGACAGTGGTGGCAAACCTATGGCACGCGTGCCAGAGGTGGCACTCAGAGCCCTCTCTGTGGGCACGCACGGCATCAGCCCAGCACAGAGTTCGCAAGATTGGACAGCAAAAATCACATTAATTGTTCAAAAGCCTGCCAAATGCAAACTTTTACCTTTCAATAAAAAGTTGTTTGTATCATTGAAAGCTCTGTTATTGTGTTTTTCTTTTAAGACAAAAGATGTTAATGAATGAGTTGTTTTTTCTAAAACGAAAACCTCAGTATTCAGGTTAAATTGCCATGTTGGCACTTTGCGATAAATAAGTGGGGTTTGGGTTGCAGTTTGGGCACTCGGTCTCTAAAAGGTTCACCATCACTGCCCTAGGATTTGTACTTTCAGGATAGTGAAATTTCTTAGGCAGACTCATATCTAACAATGAACAGCAGTTCCTAGGATTCCTTAGGAAGAAGCTATGAGAGTTACAAACCAGTGACTTTGTAGGACAATGGCTTTCAAGCATTTATTTATTTATTTTTATTTATTTTATTCAATTTCTAGGCCGCTCTCCCCGCATAGCAGGCTCAGAGCATCCTTCCTTCAAGAAAGACTTTCCACATGGATTTCTCCAAACAGACCCAACATCATATGCGTCAGAACCCACGTACGTTGCAAAGGATCCTGGGACATGTGCTAGAGTAGTGGTCTTTGACACTGTGTTCCAGGGAACCTTAGGGTTCCATGAAAACTTAGACAGCCATTCCCCCCTGCAATTCAGAGATGGATTTCTAGTTGTGTTCTCAGTTAAAGTGAGGTGAGAGAGAGACCCCACATGAACAGAGCATCCCCCCATCAATATGCTTCCATTTTATTACATTAGGTAAGCCAGTATGGAAAGGGTTCTGTTAAATTAAAATGTTCTAGACTGCATACACATTTATTTATAATTTTAAACATTTTAATGCCACCTTTCCAACCAACCTAGTGTCATTTTTCTTCACATGTATGTCTTAGGACTCGTCCAAGTGTACAGGAACACTGCATTCTCTACATTTACTTCACACTGGTTGGTTGGCAGCTGAGGTTGTGTGAGATAATGGACAACTTGGTATGATATTTGTGACGGTCCATTCATACATCTGTTAATACATCCGTTGTACTCTAGGAGGAGGTATTCCTTAAACATTCAGATTTCTCCCAAAATATAAATGGGGAACTAAGACTGGATGATTTAAGACTACCTAATTTGTTCAGCTGAAAAAGAATCGAATCACATCTGGCACTTTTAACGTGTGCACCTAACCACTTCTATCAAGCATTCAATGCTGCAGTCTCAACAAGGTAGGGAGGGATATGGCACTGATTCTTGGTGAACTAGGGGTGTGCACTATTTTTTTAGTTGGTATTTTTCAGTTTGGGTCTATCAGATTTTGGGATTTCTGAAAAATCCCAGATCCCAATACCGGTATGGTAGTCAGATCTGGGATATTCTGAAAATCCCATTTTTTCCCCAATAGACCCAAGAAGAAAAGTACCAATTTTTTAAAAAGCGCGAAGCTGACCCGGCAGAACACAATCTGTGCCCCACAGGCACAGGAGACCCTGGCACTGGCTTCTTCTGCAGCTCAGTTTAAACCAGGCCGCAGGAGAAGCCAGCCCCAAGCCAAGCTGGCGGGAACAGTCTGCTCCCCACCGGCACAGCTGATCCTTTAAAGGGACTGCTGTAGATGCCTGAAAAACAGCAATGTGCTCCTGCCTCTCCACTGGTTTTGGAGCTATCCAATAATCCCCAAATATATCCAGGATTTTTTGGGACACCCCCCCCCCCCCCGTTTTCCCGAGAAAACTCAGATACCTTTGGGATGCTGAAATCTTATGGGTAGATTTTCAGCTGGGGTAGATCAAAATGCACACCCCTATTGTGAACATGAGAAGAAGAGCTGGATTTATAACCTGTCCTTCACTCAGAGCGGCTTACATTCTCCTTCCCTTCCTCTCCCCACAACAGACACCCTGTGAGGTAAGGTGGGTCTGAGAGAGCTGCTCTGAGAGAACTGGGGCTGACCCAAGGTCACCCACCTGGCTGCATTGAATTATCAATAATGTCTGATTTTGAACTTTGATTTTTTTTTGCTTTCCATAAATTTCAAAGAGCTGAATATTTGCATGGATTCAAAAAAGCTTATGTTTCACAAGCTGCAAAATAAGCCAGAATCTGAAAGAGGAAAGAGGATTTGACAGTGGCCAATTTCTACAATATACGGTCATTGTAGCTGCCCAATACTACAGCTGATTTTTGATTTGAGAGTATAAAGGGCAGCTAACATAAGACTGCAACAAAGAGAAGAAGAAGAAGAAGAAGAGAAGAGATTGGATTTATACCCCGCCCTTCACTTGGAGTCTCAGAGTGGCTTACAAGCTCCTTTCCCTTCCCCTCCCCACAACAGGCACCCTGTGAGGTAGGTGGGGCTGAGAGAGCGCTTTCCCAAGCTGTCCTTGAGAGAACAGCTGGTACAGAGCTATGGCTTGCCCAAGGTCATCCAGCCAGGTGCAAGTGGAGGAGTGGGGAATCAAACCCGGTTCTCCCAGATTAGAGTCCGCGCACTTAACCACTACACCAAACTGGCACCAAACAAAAACATTTTTTAAAAAAGACAGTTCATAAGTTTCCCCCCCTAATTTCCCCCCAAATTTCCACTTTTTTTCTATTTAAAAAATGGAAGTACGTCCTTGGAAAAATCCTTTTTTCTCCCTACCCCACCCTGGATTTTTTGTGGCATTTCCCTGGCATACATTTCTCCTTCCTGAGTTTGAGGGGGAAAGGGTGTAGCCAAGCCCTGCCCCTACCATGCAACTCAGCTGCTCATTCCAGTGCACAAGCTGGGCCACAGGGCATTAGAAAAAAAAGCAGAGGCTAGGATAAAAGGCTTCGGCTCCTGTTGAAGGACAAACAGTTCCAAGACCCCTTTCTCTACGCCTTCAGCCAAACAAGACGGAGTCAGTGGGTAAAGGCAGTGTTGCTTGCTCTTCTGTCCTTGTCAGCTGAAAATAGGGTCCATATTAAAAATTATTTGTCAGCATGACTGTACACAGGAAATGTATATTCAGACAATAGATCTGCACACGTTCTGGGGTGCCTTTCCTTCTATCATGCTAGAGTCAGCAGTGCAGCCAAGGGAGGGTAGCGAGGGGGTGGAAATACTGGTTTTGATAGTATCCACTTGATCCACTCATCCTATATTATTCCAGCCATCAAAGATGAATTAGCCGGAGTAGAATGTAGCCAAGCTATGGGGAAGGGGATTTGTTCCACTGTGCATGTGACCACACATGGTCTCCCTCATGATGCTTTCTTCAGAAATCATCTTGCTTTTTTCCTTTTTGCAAAAAGAGTTGAGCTGAATTTAAACTTCTCAAGTTAGTTTCAGAAAATCCATTTAATGGCTTAGGGTTCACTCACAACACAAAACAATTGCAGACAATTTTTCTCTACAAAGGAAAAAAAATACAGCTGGCCAGAACTCAAGTCAATAAGCATAGACCTTCACTTTATAGACTTCTTTGTCTTCGCATTCTCTTTCTTTGTCATAATAATAGAAAGTATTATCCCTTCTCTGCAGTTTCTTCACGAATCCTGTTTCGGGCCACCTTTCCACCTGCAAGGGAAAAGACACTCAGATATTTCATAACAGTTGGCATGAATCTATCCACCTGTCCCCTTGGAAAAGGGATTACATCCATGTACAAATAGCCTCAGTCTAACTGGATTACATATGCACACATATCCATGGCTGGATTCGGGAGCTGTGCACATCTTGAACCTACAGCCAGAGCGGCATGCGTGCAGTCATTTTTAAAAACCCACCAATAACCTGAGGGAGATCTCAAGTGGAGTGCTACAGGCTATCCTTCAATATTTTATCAGTGACTTGGATGAAGGGATGAAAGAAGAAGAAGAAGAAGAGGAGATTGGATTTATACCCCGCCCTCCACTCCCCAAGGGAGTCTCAGAGCGGCTTACAAACTCCTTTCCCTTCCCCTCCCCACAACAGACACCCTGTGAGGTAGGTACATTCTAGCTGTATCTAAAGGAATGAGCAATGACTCATGAAAGCTCATGCCACAAATTTTATTAGTCATTAAGGTGCTACTGGACTCTTGCTCCCTTCTACTAATAAAGGCTGCAAGCCGTGCTGTTAGCCCCCCCCCCCCAATCTGTTTGAACTGGAAAGGGAGATCTCTCCAAGTGCCATGGGACTCCACCGCTCTCTCTGGCTCTTTCCCTCCCCCCTCCCCCACTCCCTCCCTCTGAAGAAGTGTGCTTGCACACAAAAGCTTATACCTGGAATTAAAACATTGTTGGTCTTAAAGGTGCCATGGGACTCTCTCTCTCTCTCTGGCTCTTTCCCTCCGCCTCCCTTCCTCCCCAAAGGAGGGGGAGGAGCCCTCAGCCAATCAAGGGAAAGGAAGCTTGGCTTTCTTTCTTTTCCCTGGAAGCAGGAAGCTGGAGACAGCTGGGCAAAAGTGAGCTGCAGTGCATGAAGCAGGGGGTAGTCAGTTGCTTGCGGGTTGAATAGGAGCCCTGCAGGGGCCGGTTCCAGCCTGCGGGCTGTATGTTTGACACCCCTCGCCTAAAGCCTAGGACTCTCTTATGCAGCCCTGAGAGTGCTACTTTGTGGTTCATATTATCTTACCAAAGTTGCAGGTTGGATTATAAAACAAAACACAGAAAGCTCAAAGCTACAGCTTTGAGAAAAGAGAAAAGCCGCATGTTCTAAAAAATCATAACCTAGAATGCAAATAATGGCCAAGTCACTAAGATCTCTTCCATTTTCACGCTAGACCTTAAAAGGTAAATATATCAGTTCCTCTGCTCATCTTCAAAACACTAAGGCTGCCAGTTCTTGGCTGGAAAATACCTGGAGATTTTGGGAATGGAGCCTAGAGAGGGCAGGGTTTGGGGAGTGGAGGGACTTCAGTAGGGTATAATGTCCCAGATCCCACCCTCCAAAGTAGCCATCTACTCCAGAGGAACTGATCCGGGTCATCTGGAGATCAACTGTAATTCAAGGAGATCTCTAGGCCCCACCTGAAAGTTGGCAAGTCTAAAGGCATCTCAGAAACAGCCTCTTTTTAGCCCACCTTCTTTGCTGCAGGGACACCGCTGCCACCTCTCCTGACAGGGAAGTCTACGGAGAATCCCTGACCAAACGCAAGAAGCTGGAAGAGGTCTTATCGTAGTATCCACTTATGTTGCATTAGATTTTATGTTAATCCTACTTTGCCACCCAAGCAATGGTTTTGAGTGGCCCTTGCCCCCTCTGAGTGAACTGACTGCAGTTTTTATTGGATCATGTGTTAAACCTGCCTCTCTTTGAAATACCTGCCCCATCTCTTCCTGTTGTTAATTTAAAGAAGAAGAAGAGAAGAAGAGATTGGATTTATACCCCGCCCTTCACTCACTTGGAGTTTCAGAGCGGCTTACAAACTCCTTTCCCTTCCCCTCCCCACAACAGACACCCTGTGAGGTAGGTGGGGCTGAGAGAGCTCTTTCCGGAGGTGTCCTTGAGGGAACAGCTGGTACAGAGCTATGGCTTGCCCAAGGTCATCCAGCCAGGTGCAAGTGGAGGAGTGGGGAATCAAACCCGGTTCTCCCAGATCAGAGTCCGCGCACTTAACCACTACACCAAACTGGCTCTCTTAAAAGCATCGACCTAATGGATTTGCATTTCTGACACACAAAAGCTTATGATGGGATAGATGTTGTTAGTCTTTGAGGTGCCATTAGACTTCTGTTTCATTATGAGGTCCAGCTGTAATCCAAGAAGCCTTTTTTCTCATATGTGTAACTCCCGATGATTATTCAAGGGTAGCAGTTAACCTCCACTCGCTGTGAAAACAACTGTCAAGTCACCAGTTTTCTAAAAGGCAGAGAGAATCTCTTCAACACAGATTAAGGACATAAAGAGCTGCTTCTGGACTTTCCTAATCATACGGGCTGGGATCCAAATGGCTGCTTGAGGTGTACCCAAACACTCACCCAGTGAGAGTTCTGATTTTCTTTAAACAGTTGACTCCATTATGCCATATCAAGAACTGTTCCATCGGACTCAGAAATGGCTTCCAACATGGGGATGGAAAGAAACACAGGTACAAAGACCTTCTGAGCACATGGAACTAATTGTACAGTTCTTTGACCTCTGACCTATGAATTTATATATTTCTTCAAGACTCTTGAAAGATTCTCTCATATGACTGATGTTTTAAACTTGGAATGGCCAACTATGGGCCTATGTTTTCTAGTTCCTGGAGGACCTCACAAATCTTAATCAAAGTATAGTACATAATTTTTCTGTAAAGTATATTATGAAAGAGAATGATGTTCCACACTTATTTATATAGCACCCTTTTATTCTATGCCTGTGTTTTGTATGTAATGCTATCTTATCTATGGCATACATTCTAGACCCTTTCCAGTCCGGCTTCCGGCCAGGCCATGGGACAGAGACGGTGCTGGTCGCCCTCGCAGATGACCTCCGGAGGCATCTGGATCGAGGCAAAATGGCAGACCTGTCGGCAGCGTCCGACACGGTCGACCACCAGCTACTGCCCCACTGCCTCGCCAACACTGGGATTCAGGGGTTGGCCTTACAGTGGCTTTCCTTGTTTCTCCAGGACCAGGGACAGAAGGTGGTGATAGGAGAGCAACTGTCCCAAAGGCACCCGCTGGGTGTGTGGGGTGCCATAGGGTGCAGTGCTCTCCCCAATGTTGTTTAACATCTACATGCACCCCCTCGCCCAGATTGCTCGGAGCATGGGCTGGGTTGTCATCAATATGCAGATGACACCCAGCTCTATCTGTTGTTGGGTGGCCAGTCAAACTCTAACCCGGAAGATCTGGACCTGGTGCTGAAGGCTGTGGCTGGTTGGCTTAGACAGAGTCGATTGAAACTGAATCCAACGGAGATGGAGGTCCTGTGCCTGAGTCGGAGCGGGCCAAGATTAGGGACCCCTCTCCCGACCTTTAATGGGGCACTACTGGTGCCAGCGCCGGAGGTTAGGAGTTTGGGAGTGCTCCTGGACCCCTCATTAACGATGGAGGCCCAGGTAGCAGCCACTGCGAGGTCAGCCTTTTACCAACTACAGTTGATTAAGCAGTTGGTTCCCTTTCTCGAACGCAATGACCTGGCTACGGTGATCCATACGTTGGTCACCTCAAGGCTGGATTACTGTAACACTCTCTACATGGGGCTGCCATTGTGCCAGATCCGGAAGCTGCAGCTCGTGCAGAATGCCGCGGCCAGGCTGATGTTGGGACTCCTTATGGGGGAACACATCCAGCCTGCCCTAAAGGCACTGCACTGGCTGCCTATAGCATACCGGATCCGGTTCAAGGTGCTGGTGCTTGCCTATAAAGCCCTATATGGTCAGGGACCTGTTTACCTGAGGGACCGCCTCTCCCCGTATGTACCCCAGCGAGCTCTTCGATCAGGTTCTCAAAACCGCCTGGTCCTACCAGGGCCCAGGGAGGCCTGACTGGCGGCAACAAGGGCCAGGGCTTTTTCGGTGGCGGCCCCGTGCTGGTGGAATGAGCTCCTGGAGAACATCAGGGCCCTGGGGGAGTACAGTTCCGCAGGGCCTGCAAGACGGAGCTCTTCCGCCAGGCTTACAAGCAGGGGTCGCCGCCAGGTTCTTGTAGCCCTGGCCCAAGTATTAAATATCGCCATCCAGACCATCTGCACCTGTAGACGCTGTTGGGATGGGGTGAAGTAGCACCATCTTGTAGGAAGGACACTGTACAATGTCTTGTATGTGATGTTTTTAAATTGTATTTTATGGTTTTAACAGTCTATAGCATATGTTGTTAGCTGCCCTGAGCCTGCCGAGAGGTGGGATATAAATCTAATAAATA
Organism: Lepidodactylus listeri; assembly: GCA_029233225.1. Taxonomy (NCBI): domain Eukaryota; kingdom Metazoa; phylum Chordata; class Lepidosauria; order Squamata; family Gekkonidae; genus Lepidodactylus; species Lepidodactylus listeri. The sequence continues at coordinate 104,910,636 of JARCFY010000008.1, forward strand.
ATAAATAAATAAATAAATGGGTCTCCCTCTCCAAAGTTAGCCTCACAATCGATCCTGATATAGCTTAGGCTGAGAGACAGCAACCAGCACAAGGTCACCCAGTGAGTTTCAAAGCAGAGTCGGGACTTGGACCAGGGCCTTTCCACTCCTATTTTAACTGTGGGTCTGAACGTGATCCATAAATTTGAAATACCTATGAGCAAGGAACCAAGCAATCTCAACTCAAATGCCTTAAACTGGAGTCAGTGTTCACACGCCATGGTTTACTTCCCCCACTTAAAAAGAGTACCAAAACCCAGCAACTTTATTTGGCATTAGTATCATTCTGTGAAATGGAGCTTGTTTCCAAGTACTGCATTTAGAAATGGGATTTCAGTTATTTACCTTCAGGGAAAAAAATATATTAAGTCAATTTCTGATTATATAGAGTCAGAACTGGTAGCTGTTTCAGTATTCAACTTTGCTTTATTATTATAAAACAAGCTAAGGGCCTGCAAGGAATTATACAAGAATAATTTCTAAATGGCTCGGGACCTATATGGCTCGGGACCTATCTACTTGAAGGACCGCCTCTCCCCATATGTTCCCCAGCGAGCACTACGGTCTGGTTCCCAAAATCGTCTGACCCTCCCAGGGCCAAGGGAGGCTCGGCTGGCGAGTACAAGGTCCAGGGCCTTTTCTGTGGCGGCCCCGTACTGGTGGAATGAGCTCCCGGATGACATCAGGGCCCTCGGGACTATTTACAGTTCCGCAGGGCCTGCAAGACGGAGCTCTTCCACCAGGCTTTCGGGTAGAGGCCACCTAGCACTGAGATTTACATCTGGTCCTGGACCGATTTTATCCGCCAGCTGTAGCTGTTCTAAGGTTGCATTCGGGTGCTGCACTGAATGATCAAATTGAAGATACGCCATCTGTATAATGTTATGTTAGTTATATGTTTTAATGTTTTAAATGCTTTAAATTATGTATGGAAATTGTTGATATGCCGCCCTGAGCCCGCCATATGGCGGGGAGGGCGGGATATCAATCAGATGAAATAAATAAATAAATCCTCCTCGCCCTCAAAATTTCCCCTTTCATAATTTCCCAAGGTCTAAGTTAAGGAGCTTGAGTAGGCTGATTTCTACCTCCTCCCCACCCTTTTCCTTTTAAGTGAGTCTTAGCAGCATTCCCCATTCCATCCCTTCTAGAACCTCTTCATTCCTTATCAAAATGTTTTGAATGGGCTTCTTCCCTTTTTGGTTAATTTATGGAGTCATATATTGCTGCATATATGGGAATACAGAGATTCCCTAGCTTGTCCGTAGAGGGGGCATTGTGCCCCTATTATTATCCACAGAGATAGGCCAGTTTACTAGTAGATATAGGGACTATTTCATATTAAACAGGTAGGGAGGAGGAAGACATTTAAGATTTAGAAGAGCACAAGTAGTTTTTAAATCATCTAAATAACTCATTATTATGTATATATTAGAACAATGACAGTGTGTCTGACCCTTCCAACATCAAGTGTGAATGCCATTTCTTCATACAAGTATGTGGAAATGACTGACACTTCTGGGAAGCACTTCCCAGTAAATGGCTGAGGCGCCTGTTTATTTCCAGGGGGAAGCTTTGGGATCTGATTCTAAATACTTTGTAGCTTTGGAAATAAAAGGATTGCTTGTAAACAACTTGTCCTTTACTGAGGACCGTGAACTAGATGCCAATAAAATGCACCAGCAGGCTACCCATAATCTGGTGCTTCATTCAACTGTGATTAAATGATTGTCAAACATTCCATTATACTATCAGTTGGGAGGCCTAATTTGTTCTGGTTAGTGATCACAATGTTCTATTGACATGCTGTTGGTGCAGCTCAGGGGGTGGGAATGGGGAGACTGGTCCTTAAACTGTTGGGATAAGCTGTCACTTTTCTGAGATCTTGATTTAAATCTTGGAAAGTGCAGAAATGAAACTGTTTCCAAACAAACGTGCATGCTGTCAAAAAGAAACAGTTGGCTTAAATGTAAGGAGCTACTTATTACAACCATTTCAGCAAAGGCATTGCTTTACTTGCTGACTAGCAACAGTGGGCAGATCAGCACTGCCTAGAGATGGACATCCGTATCAGTTATGGGTACAGCAAAAGACCTGGTGGTAGATACCGTATTTTTCGCTCCATAAGACGCATCTGATCATAAGACGCACCTTGTTTTTAGAGGAGGAAAACAGGAAAAAATGAAACAGAAAGAAAGAAAGAAAGAAAGAGAGAGAGAGAGATAAAGGAAGGAAGGAGGAGGAGAGAGAGAGAGAAAGAGAAAGGAAGAAAGAAAGGTGGGGACAGAGAGAGAGACAGACAGACAGAAAAAAGGAATGGAAGGAAGGAAGGAAGGAAGGAAGGAAGGAAGGAAGGAAGGAAGGAAGGAAGGAAGATAAAGGAAAGAAGAGCGACGTCGGCATGCCATGCAAAGCCAGGCCTTTCTGTGCAAAGTAGCCACGGAGCTTAATCTGTGGGCGGGGCTTTCTGCTGCTGGCTGTCTTAAAGGGGAAAAGCACTTAAAGGGAAAGAGTACTTAGCCTGGTGGGGTTTTTCCTGCCGTTTCCCTTTTCAGTCTTAACAGCTCAGGCCCAGCAGGGAGGGGCGGGGAAGGCTGGGATGCCAGCCTGAATGGCGTTCCCCTGCGTTCCTGCTGAAGAAAGAGCCCTGTTACAGGTAAGAAAAGCTCCATATTCGCTCCATAAGACGCACACACTTCCCCCCCACTTTTTTGGGGAGGAAAAGTGCGTCTTATGTAGCGAAAAATACAGTAGGTTTGTTTGTCTGTAGCTTCTACATCTTTCTTATATGGAGAGGAGGTCCAGCAGAGGCTACTAGCCACCAGGTATAGATAGGAACTCTCAGTCTGGGGCAAGTGATGCTCTGTATTCTTAGTGCTTGGGGGGGCAACAGTGGGAGGGCTTCTAGTGTCCTGGCCCCACTCCTGGACCTCCTGAGGGCATCTGGTGTTTTTGGCCACCGTGTGACAGAGTGTTGGACTGGATGGGCCATTGGCCTGATCCAACATTGGCATCTCTTATGTTCTTATCCCAGCTTTCCTCTCAAAATAAAGTCCTCTAGATGCATGATGATTCTCAGAACAGACTCTATTGATGGATTTTCATAGCCTTTAAGGGGGCACAAGATTTGTCCTGATATTTTAGTAATATAGCCCAAGACCCAGGTTTGAATCCCCACTCTGCCAAGTGAAGCTGAGTGGGTAACCTTGGGTCAGTCACATGCTCTCAGCCTGAACATCCTCAAAAGATTGGTGTGAGGGTAAAATGAAGGACAGCAGAATGATGTAAGTTGCTTTAAGCCCCCACTGAGGAGAAAGGTGGGGTATAAATGAAGTAAATAAATAGTAAGTTGTAAATAAGGTGAATCCATCTATTGCCCAAGGAGGACAAAAGGGGAAATTTGAATTACATGAAGAGGAATGAATGGCTTACAACAGAAAGGACACAATTATAGTCAAGTTGATAGGTAAATTGCCTAAGAAGCTTCTTGCCTAATCAGTGGAGCAGACTCTCTAAACTGCCCGTATGTCTTTCCCAGAAAACCAGCCACCAAACAGCATTAATATATAGAGAGAAGCTGTGCTGGCTGGGGCTGTATTCTTATATTAATTCTTCATCAGGATTCTCGGGCAGTTTGGCATAGCATTCTCTGTCTCTTTCCTTAATGTAAGGTGTGTTGCCTGCTAAGCATGCAACTGGTCTCAGAAGAATAAAACAGGAGTCCAGTAGCATCTTAACAATGAACAAAATTTATTCCAGCATAAGTGTTCAGGACTCAGGAGTCAGAGCTCACGCCATCAAACGCCTGAAGTGTACATTCATAAGGAATTTATTTACTGGCCTTGTGCATATGATAAAGCAAGCTATGACTCACAAAAGCTTATGCTGGAATAAATGTTATTAAGTCACCGAAGTACCATTGGACTCATGGTTCATTTTGCTTCTACAGACCAACATGGCTACTCTTCTGGAATTCGTAGGGCTGAGAAGAGAGGGGGACTTGTGCAATGGCTGCTGCAGTCACAAAAGCAAGGACGTTTCCTTAAACAGTTCCAGGAGGAACAGGCATTTAGAGGGTGCTTTCCCAAGTGAAAGGCTACAGTATTCCCCCAAACCATCTCACTGCCTTCCCCTTCTCAGCTTTCTGTTGCGTCTTTCCCACCCATGCTGGCAAAACAGTTCAGCAAGAAGAGGCAGGCTTACTCACATATTTGTACAGCAGTATTACATACAATATTTAAAAACAACTAGAGACTTCACCACAAACAGATCAACACTTGCAGAATAACCAAGGCTTACCACACTAACATGCTTCACTTGTTTATACTCGATTTCATCCCTATATCCAGCTTGCTGAAATCTGTACAGATTCTCAACTTCATCTGACCATGTTTTGGCACGATGTATGGATTTCGGCTTAATGTCGGCACCGGCTCCAGAAAGGTCACAAGTTAATTTGCTACAGATAAATGGAATATGTACAAAAGCAGAGTTGTATCAACATATTAACTGGATGTTGATCTAAAAAGACAGGAACTAAACATACAAATTTGATCAACGAATTCCAGTTTGTAAAAACTTCTAGAGTAACACTCAAGCAAAAGTGTGTGATTTTAAAGTAACAATAAGCCATGACAATTGCAAGAAACTTTATGTAACAAATATATCACAAATAGAATGAAGTGGTGACCTGTTAAAAATATCCCAACTCACAATTGTCTCTTCCACAAGAAAGAACTGAACCTCTACTAACAAAGAGATTATGGGAGGGAGAGAGACCATGACATAAAGACTTTGGGTCGACTTCCAGCAAGACTTGCGAGCATGGCAGACGTGCTCCTCCGCATCTGCGGGGAGCGCGATCCGTACCCGGCGGGAAGAAGGGGCTCTGGACTGGTGCCGAGCCCCCAGAGACCCCAGTGAGGGGGCTTTGCCTGGGGTGGCCCGAAGGGGATCTCTCCCTACGGTGGCGACCGAGGGATAGAGATCCCTTTTCATCACCCCCATAGGTTCCCCTGCCGTGGGAGCCGTATGGCAGAAAGCACAAACCCGAGAAGCAGCAGAGAGTGGGAAGCAATGAGGCTGGAACTGACAGTTACACATGGAGAAAACGTGAGTCTGAAGTAAGAAAAGCAGAACACAGCGGGAAGACGGTGGGAGGAGTGAACCCCCCCCCCCCCCCGGGACTAGCGTACCTACGAGACTCTTTACATGGCATTACTGCAGGAATAAAAGCCCATCCGCCTTGCTAGATGGCAGCATCGCTCACTTGGAGATATAAACTTTAGAAGGACATAAGCGCTGTTTGAAAATTTGCTCCTTTCGTTCATCTTATCTATCTATAAACAAAGAGCGAAGTCTCAACAATGACGGGGAAACCGAAACCTTCCCCCAAACTAGGAAGTACAGCTCCGAGTTCAAAGGTTGATACCACGGAGATGAGTGCGGTGTTCTCCTCGTTATTGCGACCTCTAGTGGACCAAATGACAGCTCTCAACGTTAAAATGGACAAAATGCAGCTAGAACTAAAAGAGTCGAATAAATCCAGAGAAGCTGCAGCGAGAACTTCTGGAAGTAAAAACTTCAGTAAAAAACCAAGACGCAAGACTACAAAAGGCAGAGAAGGAAAAGGCCTTCCACCACGATCAGCTTTTGAAACTACAAATGGATAGATCGAATTTTTTCCTAAGACTTCAGAATGTGCCAGAAAACACAGGAGAAGACCTTAAAAATTTGCTAAGTGAAGCACTTGAACCAGTGACAGGCATGAAAGCAGCGGATATAAAAAGCGATATGGATATGGTTTACAGAACCTATCCAGATTACACTAAAAAGAAAAGCCTGCCTGGTGAAATTATGATAAGGTTCTCCAAAAAATCTACAAGAGACGTGGTGCTTAGGACCACAAACAAAGCAGCTCTGAAGATCCTGGGAGAAGAAGTAAAAGTGATGAAGGATATCAAGGGCGTAGACTTTCTTAATCCCCGGGGGGGGGCGGGGGCTGTCTTTCGTGCGCGCGCGCTTCGCGCGCGCGCACGCTCGGGACCATGTCCCGCTGCTCTACCCCCTGCCCCAGGGAGCCGCCGCCGCCGCTTCCCTCCCCCGGGCCTGTGCCCGCCCGCCGCGCTCCCCGCCCCCTCCCTCCCCCCCGCTCACCTTGGGCGCCGGCGGGGGAGGATCGCTGCTGCTGCTGCCTGCAGCCGGGGGCCGGCGCGTCGCCCTTGCGGGCCCCCGGCTCCCGCTCCGCCTCGCATTTCCCGGGGGGGCTCAGCCACCCCCGGCAAAATGAACACCCGCCGGTGGCCAGTCAGCCGGCCATCGCCGCCTCTCTCTCCCCCCCACCCCGCCCCAGGGAGGCAGGAGGGCAGGCCGGGGGTGGGGGGGAAGGAGAGGCGGCGACGGCCGGCTGACTGGCCACCGGCGGGTGTTCATTTTGCCGGGGGTGGCTGAGCCCCCCCCGGGAAATTTCGGGGGAGGCTCGAGCCCTCGAGCCCCCCCGTAGTTGACGCCCATGAAGGATATCCCATTTGAAATAAGGAAAAGAAGGAAAGCCTATGGAAAATTGACATCTTGGCTCCAGTCTGAGTCTATCATCTATTGTTGGAATACTCCAGAAGGACTATGCTTCAGCATCAAAGATAAGAAGTATAAGATTGACTCTGTTCAACAAGCGAAAAAATTTCTGGAAAAAAGCAAAGAGCAGAAAACTGGGAGAGACTCAGATGGTTCACTGGCCTCGCAAGAAAGCATGTATGGATTTGATAGCTCAAAGAGTGAAGAAGAAGTGTCTGACTCGGAAAAGGGAGCTGCAGCTCCAAAAATAGTTGAGACTGTTAAGACAAGAAGAGGACGAAAGAAGAAATAGTGATTAAACTGTTTTATTAAGCATTGCACTTATGTATTATAAATGGTTTACTTAACCGTATTTCTCTAGGTGGGCGTGCCTGCCAAATAGTTTTGATAACTTCTATAGTAGCAGTAATAAGTAATTGAAATTTATCCAAGGTTCTAAATACTTCATAATTATATTATGTAACAAGGTAGTATTAAGCAAATGATAAAGTACTCTCCGTATAAGGTATATGTAGCTTAGATTGTAGCGTTATAGTTGTAGTTATAGAGAAAAATCAATAAAAAATTTATAAAAAACAAAAAAAAAAGACTTTGGGTCCAATTTTCCTTTTTCTATTGATCCTTTGTGCACTGAAGGGAAGAAAAGTCTCAGGCATAATTCCTTCTCACCTTGGGATCCTTTCGGTAGCAAAGTGACAGTCCCTGATCACTGGTGAAAGAACTGGAAGGTGTGTGTGAGAGGACTCGGTTATGAAGGTGTGCATCCCAAAAGGTACCATTAACCCTCCCTTCGAGACAGCATCTATGCCTGAATGGGCAGAGGCTAGCATCTGCATTCTGTTCCCCTTTGCTGCAGGCCCATCATTCTAGCCCACCACTATATTTCTACAGGCCCTCTCCACATTCTCTCCCCTCCCTGCTTTTCACTGTCACAGACTGTGACTTAGGAAATACATACATCACTACTGCAAGAAATACAATTTTTTGCAATTATATTACTCACCAAGCCTTTGGGATGTAATGTATTACTATTTACTTACACTGTGTAAGTCCACAAAAGGGTGAGCAAAACTGTCGAGGAAGGAAACAGGAATTTAATTATACTGTTAATCCAAAGACCCTGTATAATGACCACTTACGTGTCTTCAAGGCTATCTGTTTCTCTACTGCAGGACACACCCGCCCCTTCTGTCATATGTGCCTCTCCAGAGGAAAAAGATGTACAAGGCACAGTTTTAGTATCCATGAACCCAAAGGGATTTTCCATATGAACTCCTGCAGAGAGACCCCATTAAATTAAAACAGACATACTGCTAACGTATTCTACCGCAGTTTCACCCACACCACTGGAAGCAACTTTGAATCTTACTCTGCCTGCATGTACATGTAAATGACTTTTAGGCAGGGGTCATTTCGTAGAAAAAGAGGTGCAGGAGCTCATTACCATAACTCATTTGCATATGCCACACCCCCTAACATACCGGAAGTGTGTCAGAAGGCAACACCTACCCCTCAGGCTCCACTCCACAGGTGAGTGAAACTAACCTGCTCTTCCTCCATTCCCTTCCCCATCCAATACTTTGTGCAATAAAAATAAGCGTAAAGAACACACCCTCATTCTCTTCCTGCTCCCTTGAAACCACCAGGTTTCAAGTAGACTTGAGATACCCAGGACATGTGCACCACCCATTCCTTTCCCTTCCGCTCCCCACAACAAGACACCCTGTGAGGTAGGTGGGGCTGAGAGAGGTCTTTTGAGAACTGCTCATGAGAGAACAGCTCTGAGAGAAATTGTGACTGGCCCAAGGTCACACCAGCAGCTGCATGTGGAGGAGTGGGGAATCAAACCCAGTTCTCCCAGATTAGAGTACAACTCCTGACCACTACACCAAACTGATGGGGTGGAAGCTGCTGAAGGGTTGGTGAAATTTCTCCAGTACTTATGTGCCATGTGCCCAGATAAAAAATGGTATACTTAGAAAATTTATATGCTACCTTGAGCAAGTCTCTGGAAAAGCAGCACACAGTCATAAAAGGAACAATGAAAAAATTATCAATATTAAAACAAAACATTAAAAACAATAAAGACCCTAGCAGGGCTTTCCCCGGGGTGCTGCGCCTCTGCACTGCTTGGGGAAGCCGAGGAGAGGGCGGGGCTTGGTCATGTGCCTGCCCCCTGGGCTCCTCACTCCTGGAGCTGCGCTCCTGTGCGCTCCTGCTCCAACGGACCCCTGCTTTTAGGAAATGCAACTTCTGGAAATGCAAGAATCCAGTTCTTAAACCAGGAATCCACCTCAATATTTATTCATGCTCCGCTGTGTGCATGCTCCAGAAGCTGTAATGCTAGCAAAAGTCTGGCAAAAGGAAAACTACAAGAGAGTACAGACTTCTCCAGCTCTTAATTATACTAATAATTCTGGCCAAAGTATGAACAAAAGATGTAACATCTCATACCTTGCTGGAATGTCACTCCTAAAAGGACAGAGACTGGGACAGCCAAATGGCTAGGAAGTAATTTATTCCTCTTGAGGCAAGAAGATCAGAATTACACCAAAGGGGGATAGAATCTCAAAGGGGATATGAGGAAGAAACTCACCTTATGGCTTTCGACTAAGAAAGCTCAAGCCGTGAAAGACTAAACTTTTACCAAGGGACTCAGTCTTGACTACATGTGGAGGGAGATTGTGGAGAAGTCCTAACTTTGAAAACTAACATTCAATGATGCATCTTCAAGAATTATTAGCCTATCCTAGTTACTCATAATTTAGGATAAGTACCAAATCTAGGTGAAAGGACTGCATATTTTCACATTTTCGTTTATCTTTGCTCAGCCTAATGCTTGTACAGACCACGTGTACTCTTTTGACTTATTAAAACGTCTTATATTTTGAATGCTGGATGCCTGATCTCGATATACACACCATACCTATTCAGTCTTGCTATCTAAGGAGCACTGAAAGGGAGGGGCAGTGGTTGAACTCATCTTTCCTTGAGCATGACAGCTCATAATTGTGAAAGTGCAATAGTTCATTTCTGTGCTAGCCAGTACATGTGAAATGGGAGCTGCTGAGCCTCTTCACAGCAACACAGATACGGAATGTTTAGATGTGCAAGTCCATCTAGCAGAAGATTCTCTCAGATTTGCTGCTGACAATCAGGTCCATATAGCCAATGTTAACAAAAGCTACACTGCTAAAATTGAACTCCAGATGTGAATACACAGAAGTTGCTGGTTAAAAGCACTTTGGATGAAGCCTTGAGCTCGCTAAGAGAGACTTTTTGCTGCGTTCAGTGGTGTAATTTGGATAAATATTTTGGTATTTGGCAACCTTATGCTTGAAAAAAATCTATTGAACTCCCTGAAGAAGACCTGGAAACAGGAGGATATCTGGACCTCTGTTGGAGGAGGAAGAATGAGTACTTATCGGACTTAAAGGAGTCCTCCTTCAAAAAAACTTTTGTACTATTTAGGAGAACTGATTGTGCAATATCTTTAGTTATATAATTGGATGATACTTAGTATTTTGGGATTCATAATTCTTTCTACGTGTTTATGTGATAATTAATACGGTAGTGAATTATTTATTTAAAAATGAAATAAAATATATAAAATATTTAAAAATTAAAAAAAAATTTGTGATATACTTTGTCAATTGTCCACAGCACGGTATTTTCTGATTTTTGGTATTTCCTTCTTACCGTGGGTCCTATTTTGGTTTTGTGGTTAAAAGACAAAGCAGATTTGTGCAACAGTCACATTTAGGGAAAAGTTAAATACATAATATTTAAACTATAACAAAAGATGGGGGGGGGGGCTTAAGCCAAAATGAACTGAATTAAGAACCAACAGGTTAAGGACATCTAATAGTTCTGTGTCTAAACTTAAAACATAAATATTATCTGATATACAAAAATAGACATGTATTTATTAAATTTATACATGTATTCATTATTCAGGAACCACCTGAAGAGCGATATTAGGTGTGTACTGAAAACTATATCTTGACACATGAGCACATCGTGCAGAAGTTTAAGAAGCAGGAACAGGACACATTAAACCAGAAACGAGAGAAACGAAGGTAAAAGAAGCCCTGTTCGTTTGCTGCAGCAAAACCCGAACAAAAATAACCTTGTGTTTCCTTAAAGGCTAACACAATAAATGTGTTTGTCTTTAACATGTCACAAGACACCCTTCCTGTTAACATGTGTAGATCTGAAGTGACGCACTTCATCATGAGTTCACACTTAAGGTTTAACTTGCAAGCAAATTTCATTTTAAAAACATAATCAAATGAGACTCTGTGCTTTTTTTTTAAAAAAAAGGCTGATATCTGTAGATCACTGCTTAAATTTGTCCCTCAGTTTTAATAGAAATACCACAGGACTGGTAGGCAGCCCGGCGGCCCCTTAAACAAGATCTCATTTCAGAATCCCTCGGTTTTCTTAGTACTTAATTTCCTTCATCAGGGCTATTTTTGGGCAGGAACACACAGGAACGGAGTTCCGGCTGGCTCCTGAGCTGGCCACGCCTACAACCAACACTTCTGGCATGCCTGGCTACAGAGTACGCTGCCCCCCCCCCTTACACTCCAGAGAGAAAGGCCACATGTTAAAATGCCCTCTTTCCCTCTGGGAAGCCCCTCCAGATCTCCTTGTCAATTTCACTCCCTGCCAGTCAGCTGAGCGTGAAATTGACAAGGAAAAGCCTCTCTCTGCCTTCCCTTCTCCAGCTGACATGTCCCAGCTGGGAAAGGGCAGGCAGGGAACCCAGGCAGGTTGAAAATGCCTTTCTTTCCCTCCCCGATCTGGGGGAAGAGGCAAGCCTCCATGCTTGCCTTGTGCTTTCCCAGCCCGCCCCCCCCCCCCCCCAGGGCTGCCAAGTACTGGCGACTTACCAGCGGGGGGGGAGTTGTTCTCCCCCCAGGAGCTCTTCTGGCGCGTGCGCTTTGTGCACGTGCCACGGCGACGTGATGACGTCACCTCTGGGTGACGTCATTACACGGGGGAAATCGTCCTCACTGGACGACTTCTGGGGTGGGGTTCCCCCCACCGGCCGGCGGATTGGGAACCCCTATAGCGGGGGATCCCCCGCCCCCCGGGCTGACTTGGCAGCCCCCCCAATGAGCTGCTCTGTCAGGGGTGTGGCCTAATATGCTAATGAGTTTCTGTTGTTGGGTGTGGCCTATTATGCTAATGAGTCCCTGCTGGGCTTTTTTCTACCCCCCAAAAAAAGCCCTGTCCTTAATACCTTAGATGGAGGTCTAGACTCTTATTTCCCTTTCGAAGCTCTTCCCAGGTGCAGACCTGCAGGCTACGAAAGAAGTTGCACCGTTTAAAGGAACAAGCAACCCACCAAAACCCGTACAAAGGGTCAAGCCCAGCAATAACCGAACTGCAAGGCCGGCCCAGCAGCCCCAGGGGACAACGCCAGCCTCGCATCCCGCCCCTCCCTCCCTCCCGCGACAGAGGCGGCGCGGCGCTTGGATCCCCCGGGGCGGGGCGGGGCAAGGCCGGTTTGGGGACAGGGCTTCATGGGGCACCACCCAATCAACGAGCCAGACGGCGGGCTCTTAACTGTCACCCAGTTTTCCACCGTCGCTGTTCCCCTCCTCCCCTCCTCCCCTCCTCCCCCCCCGTAGCAATGGCGCCTTCCAGCAAGGCCTCCCCAACGGAGAAAACGCCGCTCACCCCCCCTCGCAACGGCTCCTCCGCTCGCGCCTCACGCCGCGTCTGTTTTTTTAAAACTCCGGGTCGCGGCGATGACGAGGCAGCCTGGCAACCGCCGGCGTCCTCGCCACCGTCTCGTTCCAACCAATGGGAGCCACCTTGGGGGGCGGGCGCTGCGTTAAAGGGCCAATCAAGCGGATGCGTCTGAGGAGGCACGGTCCAAAGTGGCCAATAGAAAACTAACTGCTCGCGCACAGACCCAGCCCTCCCTCCTCCCCCGGGATTTACCGGCCTTTTTTAACCCGGCCGCAACAGCAGAGCGAGGGGGGCTGTGAAAGAGAGGTCAGAGGTCATGTGTGGAGGCGCTGCTGCAGCTACAGGAGTTGTGAATCAAAATAATTAACCCCTTGCGGGCTTCCCTTTCTAACCGCCACTGGACGGGAGGACGTCCACTTTGAGGGTCTCCTGGAGATCAGCCGGGCGCCCTTCGGTGATTGGGCTGGGCTCGGCCAATGGGGTGGGGGTGACGCGGGAAGAGCAGGGCGGAAGTGAGGGACGGGCGGAAGTGAGGTGCAGGCGGGCGCGGGAAGTGTCTCGCTCGCCGGGCAGAGAAATGAGCAGCTTCGGGGGCCGGATGCGGGAGTACCCGTCCCTCTCTATAGACCGCTTCGACCGAGACAACCTCCGCGCCCGCGCCTACTTCCTGTCCCATTGCCACAAGGGTGAGACCCGCCCCTGGCCCCTTTTGCGGCCGCGGGGCCCAGCCCCCCCTCCCCGCGCTGCTCGCTGCCCCGGTCTCGGAAGCTACGCAGGGTCGGCCGTGGCTAGTGTTTGGATGGGCGATCTCCAAGGAATACCAGGGGCGTGACAGAGAGGCAGGCAATAGCAAACCACTCCTGAAACGTTTCTGGCTTTAAAAACAACCTAGTTGCTACCTAGTGGTGCATAATGCTAAAACAGCTAGAACTTATGGCTACCAGACAATCTTAGGATCTCCTGGCTTTATAGGATTACTAGCTCTGGTTCGGGAAATTCCAGATTTTTTTGGGGGGGGGGGAGAACTTGGGGAGGGACAGCAATATATAGTATAATATCATATTGCAATATAATGCCCTAGAGCAGGGGTGGGCAAATGGCGGCCCGCGGGCCACATGTGGCCCGCCACAGAGCTTTTTGCGGCCCGCCAAGACATGAAGATTACCAAGAGTAAATATAGATGCTCTTTGACAGACATTAACTTGCAGGCTGTGATGAGAATCTCAACAAGCAATCTCACTCCTGATTTCAAAAAAATTGTAGAAAAGTGGGATAGGGTACATTTGTCTCATTCAACGGATTCTAAAATTAAATGTGCTTGCAGCTATAGATGATATGCAATTAGCACAATAAATAAATTGAATAAAACGACCACTATTTTATTTAATTTATATTTACTGATTTTTATGATACGATTTATACCTTTTCTGAAATGCAAAATTAAGTAATGAATGCAATCATTTTAAAAGGTGCGGCCCTCCGCTAACCTCTGCTCCCACAAAGTGGCCCCCGAGCCAAAACAATTGCCCACCCCTGCCCTAGAGTCCACTTTCCAAAGTGGTCATTTTCTCCAGGTTAACTGATTTCTTTCTCCTGGAGATCAGTTCTGATCCCAGGAGATCTCCAGCCACTGCCTGGAGGTTGCCAACCCCATGGCTGTAGTATACACACTGCCCTACAATAGTTATTTTTACTGCAGCTGGAGCACAGCATGTGTGGCTTCCTCTGTGTTATGATTAACGGTTGCTAGCTGTACAGACAATTGAAGCTGCCTTATACTGAGCCAGGCCACTGGTATCATTAAGCTCAAACTCAGGGTTTTCTGCTTGGAGGAGCAGTGGCTTTCCAGATTTTTCACATTACCATACTGGGGATTGAACCTGGGACCTTCTGTATACATTGTGTTTCTTATATATTTACAACATTTTATGGTATGGACTCTGTCTTTGTTTGGAGGAAGTGTCTTTGTGGACAGGCCCACCTTGCTGATGGAAACAGAGTGATTGGATTTAATATGCCTTTTACCCTTTTTTGGACTTTAAAGACTGATTTCTCTATCTGAATTTGAAATCTAATTTTTACTCTCAACATTTGCAGCTGTTGCGATGGGAGTGGTAACATTTGCTGACAAGGAATTTTATAGACCTACTACCTGCCTTTCCTTTTAACTGAAGGTGCTGGCAGTTGGTATTGGGACTTGTAATGATTTCATGTTTTGGTGTGTGTGTTCCTTTAAATGTTGAGTGTGACTGCAGTACTGTGGGGGAGTGATAGGGGGAGACAAGTGTGATTTGATTGGCATCCACACAGGAAAAAAAACCTCTGGGAATTAGAATATAGATAGATCCTCATTGCTCAAGGTGGAATTTTAAAAACTGCGTAGAAGATCCCCAGAAGCTTTACTGCTCTAATAAATACTTCCACCTTGCACCTGCTTTTTTTCTCTCCCCCCGCCCCCCCCCCCTCCCCGGCCTACTGGTGTGGCCATTTGTTTCCCCAGCATAGTCATCTGCCAAACATAGCATGACCCCAGCGGCATGGATAGGTTCATTCCCTCACTTCACAGGTTTCTGTGTGAAGGGGGGAGGGGCCAGAGGGTGGTCTGGGTGACCAAGGCAGCTTGGTGCATTGGTTAGAGCGTGAGACCCAGAATCCGTTCCGCACTTGTACCATGGAAGTTGGGTGGGTGGCCTTGGCCCTGATGCAAACCCTCCGCCTAACCAACCTCACAGGGTTGTTGTGAGCATGAAATGAAGACGAGGGAAATGATATAAGCCTATCAAGGGAGAAAAGTTGGAAATCAATTGAGCAAATGAACACAGTTCATAATTGTGTGTCTGCTCCAGGAAGGGGGGGGGGGGATTCTGCCAACCAGGTGGGAGACATCTGTGACAGTAATACTGAGGGGGCAATGGATCACGGGGGTCCCAGAGTCAATGACTGGGGAGGAGGACCAATGCAGTGGGCAGATGTGATGTATTTGAAGGGGGGTGGGGTTTGGGGTTGTATGCCCACTGGAGATACTGGCATGCAGGAACTACAAATGACTCGCATGATTTCCATTGCAAGATGTCACAACTACATCACTAACATGGAAGGAATGATAAATGCAAATGGATTTGGAATGACAGTCTCTGGGCACTGATTGTTCTGGAACAGAAGTGACAGAACCCAGAGTAGAATGACAGCCGTTCCAGTCCAGGACCACCACTGCTCCACCAAGGAGGGAAGTGGGGGATATGAGAGTGGCGCTGCATGGCCCCACATCTGAGCCCGCCCTGGTGGCCCCTCTCCTGCTCCGCCACTGGCAGGGATGGTGTGGGAGTGCCCTTGGCAATGGACAGCTTGAACCCTTCCCCCACTATCAGGTGCCCAGATCCGTTGACAGGAGTTGGTCCCTTTAAGGAGGATGGGGTGGGGGTGTCCCTGAAAATGAGCAGAACTCCTGTGGCCCACCCACCCCCGCCTGAGATGGACGCTGGACCACCGCCTCCACGCAACACCACCACAGTGTGGTTGCTGTAGCCCAGTTGCAAACAGAAAGCACTGCAAACCCAATGGCTTTGTCTGCTGGCCTCTGTGCCATGGCAGGGCTGCCTTTGGGAATTCCTTAGGGAATAGACCAGCGCTGCCATGCAGGCGTGGCATGGCTCAGGATTGCTCTGCTGGCCTCAGCCTGTCCCCCGAGGGAGTGACTGCGCTGAACCCATGATGCTTATGCCTGGAGATGAAAATAAACCCGCTGTGTAGGGCCTTCCTTTGTACAGAGCCACCAGCGTCTGTTTCAGCAAGGAAGAGGGTGGCCACTTCATCCCTCGTGGGACTGCCTACCGAAGCGGCATCCAGAAGGCCCCTGCCTTTTGTCGTGAGGCACTCCGAGGCTGAAGTATTCTGGCGGATGTGTTTTTGGTAGTTTGTATAGTGGGTTCAGCCCCTGCAGGGAATTCTGATGTTGGTATCCGAGTGATGATGTTTTTATTGTTGACACCCAGCTCTATCTGATGTTGGGCGGCCGGTCTGGCTCGGGGGCGGCCGGTCTGGCTCGGGGCCAGCCGCTTTGGACTGGGCATTGCACGCCGTGGCTGGTTAGCTCAGGCTGAGCAGGCTGAAGCTGAACCCGGCGAAGACGGAGGTCCTGTGCCTGGGTCGGGCGGTCCATGGTCGGGGCTCCCACTCCCGACCTTCGACAGGGCGCCGTTGGTGCCTTCGCCGGTGGTTAGGAGCTTGGGAGTGCTCCTGGACCCCTCCTTGTCAATGGAGGCCCAGGTAGCGGCCACTGCTAAATCGGCCTTTTATCATCTGAGGCTGGTGAGGCAGTTGGTTCCCTTCCTGGACCGCGCGGACCTGGCCACAGTGATCCACGCAACGGTCACCTCGAGGCTAGACTATTGTAACACTCTCTACATGGGGCTGCCCTTGTTGCAAATCCGGAGGCTTCAGCTGGTGCAGAATGCCGCAGCGAGGTTGCTGATGTGTCTCCGTTATCGGGAGCACATACGACCAGCGCTGGAGGCACTGCACTGGCTACCAGTGGCGTACCGAATTCGCTTCAAGGTGCTGGTGCTTGTCTTTAAAGCCCTAAATGGCCTGGGTCTGACCTACCTAAGGGACCGCCTTTCCCCGTACATACCCCAGAGAGCACTTCGGTCTGGGGCCCAATACCGCCTGGTCGTACCTGGCCGAGAGAAGCCAGGCTCACTGCCACTAGGGGGAGGGCTTTCTCGGTGGCGGTGGAATGAGCTCCCAGAGATCAGGGCCCTGCGGGACCTGATGCAGTTCCGCAGAGCCTGTAAGACGGAGCTCTTCCGCCAGGCATATGAATAGGGGCCGCCGCCTCTCTGTACCCCCCCTACCTTCAACAACTACCAATGTGCACCCAGGTATTACCATCTGGTCGCGGACGACCTCGGCGTGTGCTCAACATTAGACAGTACACCATCAATACTGTGAGCACTTAATAACTATTGTACTGGATTGTATTTTAATGATGAAAGTTTTAATGTTCATTGTTTTATTGTGGACTTGGTCCACTAAATGTGTAAGCCGCTCTGAGCCTGCTGTGCGGGGAGAGCAGCCTAGAAATTGAATCAAATAAATAAATTATATAACCTCGTAACCCATACTGAGTCTTCATTAGGGGTTAAGATGTCATAATAAATTTTTCTTAATTAGCAGCCTCAACAAGGGACTCGTGTGCTTTGGTTTGGAGGAAGGGACGCCACCTTGGAGAGTTCCCCAGGCTAATTTAAACTGTGGCTTTTCTCTTATTGGAGAAGGTGGAACGAGTTCAGTTTACAACTGAATATAGACTGAACTGCTTTTATCCTGACGCCACCGTGTGGTGAAATTGTTTAGAAAAGTCTTTCTGTGGTAATAGTTCTGGGTTTCTTTGTGTGATTCTGTGCTTCAGTCTAAGCCCATTGATTTCAAGTGCTGATTTTAATTATTTTGTATTTTGGATGTATTCTGGCACTGCAACTTGCCTTGAGTCTTTTGAGGAGAAAGGCAGGTTAAAGAAATATTGCTTATTTCAAGCCTCGGGAATAATACACAGGCCTCCTAATTTCGGAAGAAACTGCTTTGCTACGGTTATCATTACGATAGCATAATGTTGACAAGGAATTCTGGGTAACTTAAAAGCTTGTGTATTCAAGTATGTGTTGGTCTTTGTCGATTATGAAGTCCTCTACAATTAGCAAACCAAATAGCTAGCTACACGAAACCACTTGTGTATGGGTCCTGTTAAGCTTTAAACAGGTGCTGGTATCTGTTTTTACTCAGCGAGTTCTTGTTGAGCCACAAGATTGCAGAATGTTCAGAGTATGATGGTTTCCTAACGAAGATCTTTTTTAATCTAATGTTTTAGATCACATGAAAGGGCTCAGAGCTCCTGCAATGAAAAGAAGGCTAGCATGCAGGTAAAGGACTTCTGCCAACTATTGCCAAAGGAGAATTACTAGCAGCTAATGCAGTATGCACTAGAAGTCACATTTCTTATGATGATATGAAGACAAAGGCTTTTCTCTCCCTTTGCTCTTGTGGTTTTCCATCATTTGTTTGTTTATTGTGAATCGCCATTTGGATCAGATCCTTCTCCAAAACCAATAGTGCCACAACTTATTTAGCAGCTTATAACTTTGGTCGATATGAGCAGAGATTTCTGCAAACTTTTTTCTGTTGCCAGAAAAGGAGGGGACCCACATCAGATTTGCTTGGAAAGAATTGTAGTGCAGTGTATATCCTTATAGATGAATGTACTGCAGAACTATCTTAAACAGCAAATTGTATATTCCGATTTCCCAGTTTTGCAACCGAGGATCTTGACATTCATGTAGAATTAGGTGTTTTCCTTAGGGACTAGGGAGTATTTCTGACTATGTATATTGATTCCGAGATAAGATTGCCATTCCAGATTCTGGTATGCTTAATTATTATGGACTTTGGAGAGCCGTCCAAAACGTTATGGAATAATTCGTGTGAAGGAGGAGGCAGGCAAATCCTGTGCTGAGTGAAGGAATAAGAATTTAAAATGGGGCCTAACTGGGATAGTGCTGGCATTTGGAACTCCACTTGTAATAGATCATTTTGGGGATCTTAGTGGGCTTGAATACACCCAGTAAGAGTTTTGACATCTCCCCCTCTCCCCAACAATTGTCCCAAGTTTTGCTTTTTAAGCTGTTCTCATTTCTTTTACTCTGTCTTTGCAGCCTGAGAGTTTGCTTGTACTGTTCTCCTGTGACACGGGAATTACTACTGATGAACCCGAAATATAAATTTTGGGAGAACCACATTGTAAGTTGACCTCCTCCTTTGTTCATTCCAGCAGGTGTATTGGTTGCAGCTAGTTCTACCGTGTCTTAGAGAAGATTCACTCGATTGCTCTTCTGAACCTGAAGTTGTACTTCGCATCATCCATCAGCCTATGCTGTAATGTAAAATGAGCTGCAGAGAGAGAGAGAGTGTCTGAGTTTTAAGGGGTTCCCTTACGTTGAACCCTTGAGCTTTATGGTCATATCCATTCTTCTCCATGTCCTTTCAGGGTACCAAAGGCACGGAATGGTTCTTAATGCAGAAGGAAGCTCTCAACACTGTCCTATCTGTGATTTGTCTGTGTTTCTTCTGCTGATTGCTTGACAGAAGCTTCAGTAGTTTCAGTACAGCTTTTTGGGTGCATTCCTGAGGACTGCAAGGAAAAGTAAAGGATGTGATTGGAAAAGGAGGGACCATGGCACCAATCTGTCTTTCTGAATGAAATTGTGTGATGGGTTCCATATGCCTAGATGCAGCCACTCAGTTATTTCCACTGATAAACCATTGACTTCTCTTAGGTGCCCATTGTAGGACAAGGTAGGTCAGAAAGGAACCCACTGTTCTCTAATGTTCCCATTGTCCTGGAAACCAGATAAGTGAATACAACCACTGACATAAATGACCAGTATAAGGAGAGACCAATAGTAAGGTTTAGAGTCAAATTATGCTTGTATGATGTTAACTACCTGGTACCAATTAGAGATTCTTCAATGTGTAAACTATATGTGATGTCATTTTGGGTATAAGACCTTCTGCCCTTCCTGGTTATGGCAGCATACAGCTTTGGAATTGCTGGGGTACTAAGGCACATCAGCCTTATATTCCCCCGTTATGAATTCATTAAACAGATATTCATCTAACTCGTTGGACTCAGACGGTGTGATTCCAGTTCAGCCAAGGGGTCACGCAGGCACAGATTTGTGCGTCAACATTGATACTGTCTGAGTCCTACTTTTAGCACGTGGAGCCATAGAACAGACCATCCCCTTCACCTGAAATGTGACTTTTGTCTTTTTAATAACACACCTCATTTTTTTGTTCTTTCTCTCCAATGCAGGTTTCTCTGGAAGTTGAAACACCAACTCAGATTTCTCTAGTCGAGGAAGCCTCTGGCGAGGTATCTGTCATTTTATTATTAAATTATTTCCCCCCTCCCCATGGGGACCCAAAGTGGCTTAAAACATTTTCCCTTTGTCCATTTTACCCTCACAACACAACCCTGTGAGGTGGGCAGCTGGCCCAGGATCATCCAGCAGGCTTCCATGGCACAGTGGGGGTTCAACCCTGGGTCTCCCGAATCTTGGTCTGCTACTAGGCAGTACCCCACTCTGACTTCCAGTAGTCTCTTCTGTTTGGCTGTTTAGTATTGTGTCAAAATATTCCCCTTAGTAGGTGAAAGTCATGTGAGCCTGGCCTATAAATCCACAACTGCCTCCTCAGGTATGGAAGCTGGCTGGCCAGTTTTACTTCCAAATTTGGATGCTGGCTCCCCCTTCCCCCTTTTCACCCCACTTTCGGGTTTTCAGTTTTCATTTCTGCATTGTCTGTGGCTAAAGAAAGGGACGCAAGAAAGCTTCACAGACGGGCCGAGGAAGGAAGAGTCTGCCTTGCTGTCTCTACTTTGCTGTTAAATCCCCAGCTGATGACAGCTACTCCTTATTCCTCCATCTCTATCCCACCCGTCCTGGGAGGAATTCAGGCAGCACACGTGGTTAAAAAACCCCCACCCACCCCCAATTTTATATTTACAGCTGTCTTGTGACAGCAAGTGACTGCCCGGAGATCAACCCAGGAAACTTCATGGCAGACTGGGGATTTGAACCCCTCTTACCATGACAGAACATGGCTGCCTGTGTGCCTTCGCTTCCAGCCGCTGCGTTTTGTGCTGAGCGTTCTCTTTTGTCTCCATCCAGAAAGAAGACCTAGTGGTGACACTGCTGTCGGCCGGCCACTGCCCAGGATCGGTCATGTATGCTTTTTCCTTTCCTCCAGACAGTTAATGGCAAGGGCCATCAGCAAGTGCCATATAACGATGTCAGAGAAGAACGGGTGTATATTTACTACAATAGTATGAGAATGGGACCCGTCCCTTCCCCTTCCCCCATTTGTGGTGGAAGTGCTTGCTGCTTGGGTCCACTGGATGTGTATATTCCCTGTAAACTGGATCCCATTTACTTAACTGAGGGGGGGGTATGTTTGACTGCAGCTTGCTCTTCTTCTTCCCTTTGCTTCCCTTTGCAATTTTACAGTAGCGCTGAGAATCACCCTTATCTGGCTTGCACGCTTTGCAGTAAAGCCGGTCCTTTGTGGGAGCGAACTGGGAGACTTCTGTATCCTCCCAGACAGCTTGAATAAATCTGCAAGGTTATTGTCACGGACTGCCCTGCTGTAGCATGGGAGGGTGAGTCCTCTTTGGAGGAGGAGGACAAGCCTTACCTTAGCAGACACTTCCCGTGAGGCCAGGGTCTCAGGGTGCTCCTGAAGGGATCCTGAGCCAGCAGGGACCTCCGTCCTGAAGGCCCCAAGGTGGACCTGCCCACAACAAGACCCACCACCCTGCTTCCAAAGCACCCCGGGAGGAGAGGAGGCGAAGGGCTGAGGCATGGACCAGGGGCAGGGCAGCTTGCAGACTCCCCTCTGCTGAGGAAATGGTGGAAGAGACCGATAAGTCATCATAAGATCTGGGCCCCCGAGACTCCTCATGAGTAGAGGAACTGCGTCAGCTTGCAGGGAAGAGCCTAGCATGGGAACCAGCAGCACCCGGAGGGAAACTCCCTATAGAAGGCTGCAGAGAGGCCGCAACTGATGTGGGATCAATTTGTCTGCGGTCTTGCTGACTTCCCCACTGGTTGCCTGCCTTGCTTTGTCTCTATTCTTGCTCCCTGACCCTTGGATGGCTTTTGAAATATGTAACCTGATCCTGGGCTGAGAGCTCGGGACTGCCTTCCGATTTCCCCTTTGATTGTGTGACTGGGCCCTGGCCTGTGACCTGCGAACCCCCGGCTGTCAGGCCCTGTGGTTACTGGAACGCCTTTTGGTTGGTGGCCAGGGCAGTTATTTTAGCAGCTGGGCCCTGTCTTTAGGATCCCTTGTCTGCTGTGTTGGGCTTCGTGGGGGTAGATGGAGTTGCAGGGCCTTTGCGGAAACCAGAAAAACAACCTGAAATGCATGGTTTGGGATGAGAAGCCAGTTACTGGATGTCGCTTCCCCCCGATCACTTTGATTAACAGCTATATGCCCTTGCTCTGTCGTGTGCCGTTTAGTTTAATTTGCCAGCACCATCCAGTGCTATTTCCCTCTGCCGGCACCTTGGTAGGGTGACCACTGTTGGGATCCTGCTCTCTGCGGTCGTCCCGAGACTTTTCAAGTGGAGTGAGGGCACGTAGAGGGCTGGGCTCCATGGTGTTGCATTCTTCCAAGCCCTGCCGCTTATTTTGCTGATTACAATAGTGAAATGATTAATTCCTGCGTTTTCCGTACCATTTTCCCTTGCCATTTTCCCCCCTCGTGCTTCCTAAAGATTGTCAGTTGCTTGTATGCGCTGTTTGGGGGGGGCTGTGGGGGCTGCCATGTGCACAGTTGCAATGGCCGTGTTTCTCACCCGGTGCGCACACGTGGACACTGTTCTGGCTCACATCATCAGGGTCTCCTCGTGATGCTGGGTCGGCAGTTCTGAGGGCTCCGGCAGGCAGTCCCGTGGCGGGGGGGCTTAAAGCTTCTGGCCCGGGCCACAGAGCCAGCAAGCTGAATTTTAGTTGATAGAGCCACAGGAATTCAGGGCTGACTCCAGCTGTTGTGCTGCCTTAAATGAAAATTAACTGCGCCCTCCTCTCCTTCCCCACCCCTGTCCGATTGCATGTGGGCGGATAATTCATGATGCCTTCTTGAATTTTCCCTGTTCATTTCTCTTCTCTCTGCTCCTTACGAGCAAATGGATTCTTCCACTGTGCTGACCTCTGTGGAGCACTAAAGGCGTGCATGCCAGCCGCCCCCTCCTGCCCCCCAGATCCTTGGATCAACAGCTGGGGGCTGGGGGGGGTGCTCCTTCTCCTGAGGGTTTGCCCAGCTGCAGGTATCCTCTTGCATGATGTGAGGGAACAGTGCCTCGCTGCTCACTTTGCAGGGTCAGACCTTGATGGCCCAGGGGAGTGTTTTGGGGGGCGGGGAAGTGGAGAGAGAATTGCATTTCCCCTTGAGGGAGCTCCCAGTTAGTCCGGCTGCCTGCTGGAAGCTACCTCTTGGGTCGAGTGAGCCCTGGCCGAGTTGCTGAAACAGAAGTCTGGGTTTCCATTGGCAGGTTTCTGTTTCAAGGTGGCAACGGCACGGTGCTGTACACGGGGGACTTCAGGCTGGCGAAAGGAGAAGCCGCCAGAATGGAACTTTTGCATTCAGGGGACAGGTAAGGGTCACACCTTCTTGTGGTGTGGCTTCATCGTACTATGAAATTCCATATGGGGGTTGGTGGTAGACACCTATCAACAGGCAGATACTCAGAGCTCTGCACGGTAAAATTTCTGCCAGCAGAGCAAGTTTTGAGGATTGCCCATATAGTTGACGAATCCCATGTCGATCAAGCACAGGGCTGTCTGTTACATTTGGCAGTGCCCCCCGCCCCCTCCTGGGTCTTTCCTGGCCCAGCTAAATAAATCCTTTCCACCGGAGGTGACTGGGATGGAATATACGGTTATATCGCTGAGAACATCATGTGGGGGTCTAGGGGGCCTGTGGAGAAGTCAGCCACCCCTTTGATAGTTGTGGAGTCAGTGGCTCCCAGGATGTGTGACGAGGTAGTTTGAGGTACTCCGGCCTGCTTGGCAATGTGCCGTCACTGCTGGGAAGCCCTGAACGTAGCAGGCAGTACCCGCTTGATGCCTGCCTTCACCCCAACTGTGTCCCTGACTCCAGTGGCCTTCAGCCTTTCCAGACTCAGTTTCCAGACTTCGCCGCAGGCACGTGTGCCGTCAGTCACGTGACAGGACACCAGTATGGGCCCTGTGGGGAGGAGCAAGGCAAGAGCCAGCGCGATGGAAGAATCCTCTCCACTGCTGACTGACTTCCTACCAGCACACTTACAAAGAGATGCAGGAACCGGAGCCCTCTTTCCGTCTTTCTTTCTGTCTGTTCACCGCCGGTGTTTGCCAAAAGTTAGGCACAAAAGGCAACCCGAGAGGGGCCTGTGGCCCAGCGGTTGGGTTCTGCATCCTCCCTGAGCAGCTGGACTTCCATGCCAAAGACTGCCGCCCTAACGCATCGTGCAGCTGAACCACTACAGATCTGTTGGCTCTTCCTCTTGGGGAGAAGGCTTGGCTTTTACTTTTTTTTTTTTTTTTTTTTAACAAATTTTATTAACATTTTCAAAGTTGTACCACGTTGTACAAACCTTATTATATCCAACATATCATAGAGTATATGAGCACTAATGTTCTCCTAACCAATTCATAAATTTCGACCATACATGTAAAGAGTCTTGCTTTTTATCCGGGTTCGTCAAATAACTAAGTCTATCGAGCTCTGCCCATTCCCTTAGTTTGGTAATGATGACCTCTTTTTTTGGTAGATCAGCATTCTTCCACAGTCTTGCCCGTTGAGTGCGTGCTGCAGTCACGATGAGCGATAGAAGCTTTGTGTCCAAAGTCGATACCTCGTTCGGAAATATATTCAACAGAAAAGTCTCTGGGTTTAGTTCCATAACATGATCCGTAATTTCAAAAATCATATTGTTAACCATCCCCCAATACTTTCTAACAACTTTGCACGACCACCACATGTGGTACAAAGTACCAATATTTTTCCCACACATCCAACAAAGACTCGAAACTGATTTAAAACATCTATGCAGCTTGTTGGGTGACCAGTGCCATCTATAGAATAATTTATATATATTTTCTTTATAACGAATGGCTTTTAGATATTTAACTGACTTCCAAATCTTTGACCAGTCATCGATATCTATATTATATCTATATTATAAGGCTTGGCTTTTACGATGCTTCACCATTCTTTCTCTTCCCTGGCTGTGGGGTGCTATCCGATTTGAGGAGCTTTCCCAAAACATCCTGGACAGTCTTAGCTTGGGGGGGGGGGGGGGAGCTGAGGAACTCACCTGCCACCAGGCCCAGTGTGTTGGTGGATGCATTGCCGAGGGGGGCAGTTGCTTGCCACCCGCCCGCCTCTCCCACCACAATGGTCTATGCCAGGGGTGGGCAAATGGCAGCCCACGGGCCACATGTGGCCCGCCACAGAGTTTTTTTGCGGCCCGCCAAGACACGAAGATTAACAAGGGTAAATATAGATGCTCTTTGACAGACATTAACTTGCAGGCTGTGATGAGAATCTCAACAAGCCATCTCACTCCTGATTTCAAAAGAATTGTAGAGAAGTGTGATAGGGCACATTTGTCTCATTAAACTGATTCTAAAATTTAATGTGCTTGCAGCTATAGACGATATGCAATTAGCACAATAAAGACATTGAATAAAACTACCACTATTTTATTTAATTTATATTTATTGATTTTTATGATACAATTTATACCTTTTCTGAAATGCAAAGTTAAGTAATGAATGCAATCATTTTAAAAGGTGCGGCCCCCCGCTAACCTCTGCTCCCACAAAGTGGCCCCCGAGCCAAAACAATTGCCCACTCCTGGTCTATGCTATCCCAGCCTTTTTTTTTGGTGGCTTGGATGAGCTCACCAACCTAGTAACGTCACCCTGAAACGTTGCTGTTCATTTCTGGTCCCGCTGAAACTTGTGAGAAAATGGATGGCTTGCCCAGTCCCAGGGGACAAAATGTGCCCTCAGTCCTCCTTGTGCGGGACACCCAGAGTCTGTGACCCAGAGCTATGTAAATCCCACAACACTGTTTCGCTCAGAATCATAAAAAGAGAAAAACCAATGTGTGGCATGCAGGTGTCTCCGTATGGGATCATGGCCAAAATAGAACATAAGCTCTCCTGGTCTACTTGATACAAAGACAATTGTCGTTTCTTTTGGCTTACTCTTTTGATTTCCCTTCAAAATCTTGACTTCCATTCTTTTAAACTGTGGACAGCTAAAGGCATTTCAAAATTTAGTGATATTAGCAAAAACTTCTGTTTAAGGAGCAAAGAGGATCTAGATGCGCAGCATCAATGCTCCTTTAATTGGTTTGAATACAATCAATTTAAACATCTTCGGGAGACAACTTTTAAATCAAATGACTCTCCTAGCCCGCTTACCTTTTTTGAAAAATTGCTGTTAAAAGGTGGTAGTTCTGCTAAAGGTTTGATTTCATTGTTATATTCAGAGCTACTACAATTGACTATTAAAGTGCCATCAACAAGCCAAGTTGCTTGGAATAAGGATTGTAAAATTCCACTAGAAAATTTAACCTGGCAAACGATATGGAACTCTCCAAGTATGTCCTCTAGATCATTGAATATTAAAACTCAACAAACCAAACTACTATTAGGTTGGTACCTTACTCCCTTGCAATTACACCATATAAACAGAGCATACTCACCACTATGTTGGAGATCCTGTGGAGAGACAGCTTCTTACTTTCACTGCTGGTGGACCTGTAAGACAGTGAAAAGGTTCTGGATCACAATTTTACAATTAATCAAAAATATAACGAATGTAACTGTACCTTTTTTCCCAATTATAGTTTTATTGGATCAGTGGCAAGGGATTGAAATCCCTACAAAAATACAAGATTTAATTTCAACTTTGATTATGGCGGCAAAATCAGTTATTACATCTAACTGGAAAAGCACAAATTGTTTAACTCCTCATCAATGGTATATAAAGATATGGGAACATTACACTATGGAAAAGATAGCCTTGTCAGTACCGCCATATAATTCAAGTAAATCTCATGCATATTTTTACTCTAAATGGCTTCCATTTGTAGAAGCGGCTTTTAATGACATAGTTCCTCAAAACACTATCCCAAAGAAGTACTGTGATATTATTTCATTGTTTTAAGGTTAATAAGGGTATATTAAGAGTTGATGTTTACAGTTTAAAGTTGTTTAAAAGGTCTAGAAGTTTAGATACGATTTTCGTTTTTCTTATGTATATGTTTTAATGAATAATTTTTTAGAAATGTAAAGCTATAGATTATATTCATTGAAGGTAAATGAATGATTGTGTTAATTTACATATTTTTTGTATTATGTAACCTTAAATGCAAGACTTTTGGAAATTTGTATTGGTTAAAAAAGTTATAAAAGTTATAAATAAAATTTTTTTTAAAAAAATCTTGACTTCCCTGCAGCTGATAGGGCTATAGCAGTGTCAAAATTCTTTCTTTCAGAGTAAAAGATATCCAGAGCGTGTATTTAGATACCACTTTCTGCGATCCCAAATTCTATCAGATACCAAGCAGGGTAAGTGGAAAAGAAGTTAAAATTCTTGTTGCTAGCTCATGAGAACTCTGGTTAGCATTTCTGTCATCCATATTTTCACTTTCCTGAATGACTCCTGAGACCGTCTCTTGGACATTTGGCTGGCCCGCAGTTCCAAAGGGGAGTCGTCTTACTCCACCGCAACGGAATGAGGCAGAAGACAAGTGGCCCTTGCCCTTGAAAGACGAACAGAATTTATACCAGCTCGTGCTGTTGTGCATCAGGCCTCATTTTCCATCTGACTCGTAAAAGCATAAGCTGGAATAAATGCTGTTGATCTTTGGGTGCCCGTGGACTGTTCAGTTTTGTCTCCAGCATGGTTTGACAGGTCGGGCTTGCTTATTAGTCTTGTTTGCAGGCCATTGTCCACATAAAAAAGTGTTTCTGGCCATTATTATTGTAGTTCAGAACTCAGCAGTAGAACACATGCTTTGTATTTCAAAGGTCCCAGCTTCATTCTCTAGCGTCTCCCGCTTAAGAAACAATCTTTGACCCAGAAAACCTGTGTGGTGTAATGGTTTGAGTCTTGGGCTAGCATCTGGGAGACACTGCCATAAGAAGCTTGTTGGGTGACCTTGGGTACATCGCTCACTCTCAGCCTAACCTACCTCACAGGGTGGTTGTTAGGGCAAAATGGAGGAAGGGAGCATGTTGTGAGCCTCTTCTTCCCCCACTGGGAAGAAAAGGGGGGGGGTATAAATAAGGACATAAAATTTCTGCCACCCAGAGGTCATACTGGGCTAGAGAGACCAGTGTCTTGGTGCCAGTGTTAGGAAGCTCCATGCACCTCTGATGTGGTGTAAGGCTGATCATTTTGCTCATCTAGACCTTCGGCTGGCCTGTACCAGGGCCAGGGCTTTCTCGGTGGCGGCTCCACACTGGTGGAACGAGCTCCCGGATGACATCAGGGCCCTGCGGGACTTCTTGCAGTTCCGCAGGGCCTGTAAGACGGAGCTCTTCCGCCAGGCCTTTCCTTAGGAGCCGCCACTGGGGCGATGTAGGATATTATTGCCCAATCTGCTGAACCTTCCGCCATCGCCTCTCGCCAGGAGAACCCTGTTGCTGCCAGCTTTGAGTGCTGCTTATATTGTTTTATTGTTGATGTTGCTTATTTAAGTTTGTAAACCATTTTATGGTATTTTATGGTTGGTAGCCGCCTTGAGCCAGCTTGCTGGATAGGCGGGATAAAAATGTAATAAATAAATAAATAAATAAATGTTAAAAAGTAGCTCCATCTTGGAGAAATACGTGGATGCTGCAGGTTTGTGTGGATGCACGAAAGAAGAAGAAGAAGAGAAGAGGAGGAGGAGATTGGATTTATACCCCGCCCTTCACTCACTTAAGAGTCTCAGAGCGGTTTACAAACTCCTTTTCCCCTCCCCTCCCCACAACAGACACCCTGTGAGGTAGGTGGGGCTGAGAGAGCTCTTTCCCAAGCTGTCCTTGAGGGAACAGCTGGTACAGAGCTATGGCTTGCCCAAGGCCATCCAGCCAGGTGCAAGTGGAGGAGTGGGGAATCAAACCCAGTTCTCCCAGATTAGAGTCCGCGCACTTAACCACCACACCGGACTGGCTCTCTGAAAACCCTGAAACTGAAACGAAAACAGGTAAACTGGCAGGGTCAGTTCTCCAGCGAAGCCCCCCTCCCGCCGCTGCTTGGTACAGCCTCCTGTTGAGGGGACGAATGTATTACAAGGGCTCCGTTCATGCCCAGCCACGGGGGAGGCAACTGCCATCGCCCCCTGGGTCCCTGCTGCTACCAGCCAGATTCAGAAGGGGTTGAGTGTAGCTTGCTTGGGGTGACGAAATACCTTTCTCAGTGTACTGGATGCCTGTCTAGTGGAATGGCTGAAGATGGGAGGCATAAGCATGTGCCAGCGGTTAGAAATGAGGTCCTGGAATAGAGCAACCGCAGGGTTTTGTTGCCACACATTCTTGTACCCGGCTAGGAACACCTGCCTTCTTCCAAGCAGTGGGTATTAAAGTGCGCAGATACCATTTTGGCCACTCCGTCCGCAGATTAGCAGATGATGTCATACGTCAGCTCCGGGTTAAGCCAGTTCTCCTGTGATAGTACTTCTTGTTGCTTGACGTCAAGCAACAAGTGTTTTCACTCTTTTTACCCCCCCCCCCGGCCTCTTTTTCTGACAGGAGGAATGTATGAAGGGCATCTTAGAGCTGGTGCGCAGCTGGATCACTCTAAGTCTCTATCATGTCGTCTGGTTGAACTGCAAAGCAGCTTATGGCTATGAATATTTATTCACGAACCTAAGCGAGGAGTTTGGTGTCCGGGTAAGATTGTCTTTCCACCACCCTTCCTTCTGAATGGGGTAGAAGCTAGTGTGGCTTGGCAGCACAGGTCGGGAAAGACCCATACGAAGAGGCTGAAAGAGGGCCAGTCTCTTGCGCATCGGAGACACATCTACATACTTGCACACCTCCTCCAGAGCGGCTAGAGACCCAATCTGGGGTCCAGAGCGGTGTTCCCTCTAAGCTGAGTTAGTGTGAGCTAGCTCACAGTTTTTTAGCCTCCAGCTCACAGATCTTTGTCTCAGCTCAGGAAGGACGGCTCCAGAGCAAACTGATTTATGCAGCAGCCAAATCGCTCACTCGCAGCTGTAACGCCAGGAGCTCGCAAAGCAGAATTTTTGCTCACAAGACTCCACAGCTTAGAGGAAACATTGGCTGACCTTGAATGATCCTGGTTCAAATCTCCAGGCAACCAGGAAACTCACTGGGTGACTTGTTCCAGTGACTCTTTTTCAGCCTGACCTCCCAGAAGTTGTGAGGATAAAATGAAGGAGAGGAGAAGGATGTAAGTCACTTTTGGTGCCCTTTGGGTTAAGAGGCAGGGTATAAATGAGGTAAATAAAATAAATATTAAAACAGGGCAGAAAACATATGGGGGAAAAGACTGTTCATTGAACAAGATCAACAATGGACTGAAATAAAGCTGTTCAGGAGCACTTGAGCCCTTTGAAGAAACCCCAAAAAACCAGTATCTTCTGCCTGCAAACAGGGCCCGTCAGTCTGACATCGATACTGGGTAAGTTGGTGGAAACTGTTATGAAGGAAAGAATTAGTAGGCACATTGATGAACAAAAACTATTGAGGAAGACTCAGCAGGGTTCTGTAAGGGAAGATCTTGTCTCGCTAGCCTGTTAGTGTTCTTTGAGGGAGTAAACACACATGTGGACAAGGGGGACCCAAAAGATATTGCTTACCTTGACTTCCAGAAAGCTTTTGATAAAGTTCGTCATCTAAGGCTCCTAAGTAAGCTCAATAGTCATGGGATAAAAGGACAAGTCCTTTTGTAGATCAAAAACTGGCTAATGAAAAGGAAACAGAGTATAAATGGGCAATTTTCTCAATGGAGGGAGGTAAGCAGTGGGGTACCGCAGGGATCAGTACTCGGTCCGATGCTTTTTAACTTGTTTATTAATTATTTGGAGTTGGGACTAAGCAGTGAAGTGGCTAAATTTGCAGATGACATGAAGTTGTTCAGGGTGATGAGAACCAGGGAGGATTGTGAGGCACTCCAAAGGGATCTGTCGAGGATGGACGAGTGGGCATCAACGTGGCAAATGGGGTTCAGTGTGGCCAAGTGCAAAGTGATGCACATTGGAGCCAAAAATCCTAACTATAAATACACATTGATTGGGCCTGAACTGGCCGAGACTGACCAAGAGAGTCGTAGCACATAACTCAGTGAAAATGTCGAGACAGCGTGCAACTGCAATGAAAAAGGCCAACGCTATGCTGGGGGTTATTAGGAAGGGAATTGAAAACAAATCAGCCAGTATCATAATGCCCCTGTCTAAATCGATGGTGCGACCTCATTTGGAGTAATGTGTACAGTTCTGGTCGCCACACCTCAAAAAAATACTATAGCATTAGAAAAAGTGCAGAAAAGGGCAACTAGAATGATAAAAAGGTTGGATCACTTTCCCTATGAAGAAAGGTTGAAGCGCTTGGGGCTCTTTAGATTGGAGAAACGACAGCTGAGGAGTGACATGATGGAGGTTTGTAAGATTATGCATGGGATAGAGCAGGTAGAGAAAGAGGTACTTTTCTCCCTTTCTCACAATACAAGAATTCGTGGGCACTCTGTGAAATTGCTGAGTAGTTGGGTTATAACAGATAAAAGGAAGTACGTCTTCACCCAAAGAGTTATTAACACGTGGAATTCACTGCCATAGGATGTGGCGGCGGCTACAAGCATGGACGGCTTCAAGAGGGAATTAGATAAACATAATAGGTGGGGACCCGTGATATTCGCGGGGGAGGGGGGGAGAATTCCTAAAAGCTGCAGCCCCAAGTAAGTCCTCCCCCCCCAGCCGATTCTTCCTCCAGAGAACTGGTCTACCCGCCCCAGTCAACTGTATTGGTAGACCTAGCCTCCGGAGAACAGGTCTACCCGCTCCAGTCCACTATATTGGTAGACCTGTTCTCCGGAGGCCAGGTCTACCAATACAGTGGCAATGGCTGGGTAGTGGCAAAGTGTGCAGAAAAATCTCCCTGCCCCCCAAGTGCCCCCTCCCCACAGATTTAGATATCCACACAGAGGGGGCAACTTGGCTATTAGTATATAGATATGGAGCAGAGGTCCATCAGTGGCTATTAGCCACAAGGTACAGATTGGAACTCACGGGCTGGGGCAAGTGATGCTCTGTATTCTTCGTGCTGGGAGGGGGCAACAGTGGGAGGGCTTCTAGTGTCCTGCCCCCACTGCTGGACCTCCTGGTGGCACCTGGTGTTTTTGGCCACTGTGTGACCCAGAGTGTTAGACTGGATGGGCCACTGGCCTGATCCAACACTGGCTTCTCTTATGTTCACTAACGTTTAGGTATTTATACCCTGTCTTTCTGTAGTCTACACAGGTGGAGCTGGTAGCTATTCAGCTCTCATCGGCTGCTATGTTTTAATTTCTGTCTCCTGGCTGTATTAGCCCAAGTATTTTCATGTTAGCCAATGTCCTTCAGGGGAAAATTCATCTGGAAGAAGATGTGACCTTTTTAAACATTAATAACAGACACACTTTAAATTTCTAGGTACACGTGAACAGACTGGACATGTTTAAAAACATGCCTGAAATCATCTCCCATGTGACCTCGGATCGGCACACTCAGATCCACGCCTGTCGCCATCCACGGGTGCGTATGTCTTTGCTATCAGGTTCCTCTCACGGGGGCTCACAACACCCTTAAGCAGAGTTTGTCTTCAGGGAAAGAGGGAGTGGTTTGGCCAAAATGAATCATCTATGGCTATCGGACGAGGCCTGTGGTTGAGCAAAGTTGAAGCAGGTGACTTTGAAAAAGGAAATATTTTTGTCGTAGGTTGCTGTTCTAAAACTGATGATTTTAGAATGACTCAAAGCAGTGCTCACGAAAATAAAACGAATATCTTTGCTTCAATGAACTAGAACATGACACGGTAAATACTGAAAACCCAACTGAGCCTATGGTGAAAAGCTACCATTGTGTACTTTATTTAATCGCAAGAAAAAGGCAAGGTAGAAGTATTTTTAAAATGGAAATTTAAAAGGGCTGTTATGATACTTAATTGCAGAGGCTTTCCTAGGGTGATAGGCCTTAAGCTCTCGAAGAAAGGGGCTGAATGATGGGCATTTCATCTAGTAGGGAAAACCCTCTCCAAACCCTAGCTCAGAGTTGGCAACCATAAGGGGCGCGGAGGGCTGGTTTGGCCCTGAGCTCTGTTGAGTACGGATCACGTGGCTGGGCCCGACCAAGTGACATTTGTCAGGTAACAAATGAGTGTGTGTGAGGCTTCTGCACTATCAGCAATAGATCAGACCTTTGTAGTTAAACAGAGTTCTTTATTTCTAATACTGGAACAGGTTCTCGATGTTTGTTAGAGATACAGAATAAAGATGACCTGGGTTAATATACCTACATGCAGAGGTGCTTATGCATAAACATCCAATCAGAATACATACAAAAAAGCGGGAAGAGAATGGCGACCATTTGTTCCCACCAAAGGTGGGAAAGTTATAAAAATTCCCTTCTTGGCCTGAGTGACCCAGATGTGCGAACGCTAGGCAAAACATTTGGCCAGAGACAATAAAATAACTTCCAAGGTTGTACCCACTCTGATAACACACAGAGTCTCAAAGGAGAGGGGGAGGGAACCGGACAAGACAGGCACAGTTGTTTATGTGACGCATAGGAATGTGAGAGGCCATCCTCCCGGGGAAAAGTAACACTAAGCAGGGCAGCAATCTCTACTTCAAGGCAAGCAATAAAACATTTGGGTGATAGCAAGGCACAAAGCAAACAAAAGTAACATGTTAGACAGTCATGGAACAAGCAAGCTATTGTCAGATTCTGACAGTTTGCCACCTCTGCCCTAGCGGTTTGCATTGGAGAAGAAGTGGGGACTTGGAGCAAAGACGCCTCAAATGATCTTGAGGCACAAAGAGAAGATCCCCATGACACGCAGGGCCTTTGCGCTGAAGGGCTTTGAAGGTGCTTCTAACCAGCATCATGAATCAAGCCTGGAAGCAGAGGGGGCAGCGGGTGAACAATAATGAGCACCCCAGGGCATGTTTATTCCAGGTTTGGCAGAGGTATCAATAGCACTGGCATTTGATGACATGCAGGAGCTATCCGTGTTTATCCCTGACGCTCACTGCGTTGAACCTACCTCACTGGGTTGTTTTGTGCAGGTAAAATTAAGAAGGGAGTACCACCGTATGCGGGGGGGGGGGGGAAGAGTCATTCTTTTTCAGCCCGGAGAGAGGGAAGGCGTACGGAAAGCTGATCTTGTCCTCACAAGCCTGCCAGATCAGCAGAGCATTTCCCTGAGTTTTGCAAGGGGCCCGCTCGTGCTTGATCTGCCCTGGTGTTTCTGTGCCCAGCAGGATGACGAATTGTTCCGAGGGAACAGGCTGCCCTGTGGGATGACTTCCCAGGATGGGAGGCGCCTCCACGTCATTAGCATCAAGCCCTCGACGATGTGGTTTGGAGAACGAACAAGGAAAACGAACGTAATAGTCAGGTGAATTAAAGCACGCTTGCTTTTTTCTTTCTTTCTGTTTGTGCGTGTTCATAATATAGTGTTTTGCGTTTCACAATAATTCTATAGCGTCACATTAACATTACCTTGCTGATCCTTTGCAGAGTTTGTTTCATCCTCTTCGCAACCATTTATCTGATCCAGGAAAGCAGTTTTTTTTAAAGGGACCACTGTAAGGAACCCTTCTCCCAACAGTCTGCCAGATGCATCTGGGAGGTCCACAGGCATGATAGATGGGCCAACCCTTGTTGCTCTTTAGTACCAAGTAATCTGAGGTATATTGCCTCTAAACATGGAGGTTCTATTTAACAGTTATGGCTAATAACTATTGAGAACTCTCTCGTCTGAATTTCATTCCTTTTCTTTCAAAGGAGGAAATTCCATTTAACCTGTTGGCCTTTGTTGGGTAAATTCTAGGGTTCGTGTGGAGGGTTCATACACCTGAGGAAATGCTGAGTGCTTTTTAAGTTTTAAAATGTACGGTTTACCATTTCTGTTCATGTATTGGTAAGAATCAGGGGGAAATACCATTTGTTTATTTTTCTGTTTAGGACTGGGGAGAGTTCATACAGAGCTTGCTTTTCATTTCACTCTTCGTATAGCGAGGTAGGTTGGTGTATCACTCTAAACAGCAAACCTGAGTGTGTCGGTAGGGGAGTGATAGAGTAGTAACTGGAGGGAGGGGGCTTCCCAGGTATGCAAAAAACTACTAGCTTGTTGATTTAAAAGCACCCCGAATAGCCTGAGGGCCGAGCCTGTTCACTGGCCTTCCCAAGGCATGTATTGTGATGGGCAGTTGAGCGGCAGTTCCTATCGAGAGCATGGGCTGTCTCCTTCATTCAAGGGACGCCAGAGTAAGAGACCCTTGATATCCTACTGGCTTTACCGCAGATGTGAAACTTCCTAAGTGATAGTAACCTTTTAAAGGGGGGGGGGGTGTCTTATAGACAGCCAGAACCTGGAGCTCCGTTGCTTCCACTGAGGTGAATTTGGCATCCTTGGTGGCATGAGTTCTGTTTGCTGATGTTCGTGTGCGTGCAGGTGGTGGTGTCATGACTGAGTGTGGGGCAGGGTGGGGGGACTGTCAAGGGTGCAGTTGGGAGTTGGCTCACTGTCATCTGAGTCACAAACGACTCACTGCCTGTCCTTTTAGAACACTGTTCTCTATTCTTCGTAAAAGGAGAAGAATTACTCGATTCACGCAGCTTGTTGTGAACGCTAGTGAAATGGGGCCTCGTTGAAGCCCACTTAGTGATGACCAGTTAGCAACCCCTGCCCCCTTTTTTTTCCCTAGATCCAGGACTTTTTGAACTACATTCGGCCAGTGAATGTGTATCCCAATGTAATTCCAGTGGGGACAACAGAGGACAAAGTTATAGAAATGTAAGTGTCTTTGTCTGTCCATCTCTCGACCTTGTTGGTCCATTTGCTGGTAACTATTATTCAGTGTAGCCTTTAATAAACAGTTCCTCAGTTATGTATCCTGGTGCTGGTCTCCAGCCATTTTGGTGCAGTGGTTAAGTGCGTGGAATCTAATCTGGGAGAGCCAGGTTTGATTCCCCACTCCTCCACTTGCACCTGGCTGGATGACCTTGGGCAAGCCATAGCTCTGTGCCAGCTGTTCTCTCAAGGACAGTTCTGGAAAGAGCTCTCTCAGCCCCACCTACCTCACAGGGTGCCTGTTGTGGGGAGGGGAAGGGAAAGGAGTTTGTAAGCCGCTCTGAGTGAAGGGCAGGGTGTAAATCCAGTCTCCTCCTCCATTAAAAGTAGCCTGCTTCTTTGAGGCGCTGGATAGGGTCCAAAGATTCCTTTCTGCGACCATTGGAATGGAGTCTGGTCCCAGCCCGTTTTTGCTTTTAATAATTAGCAGTCGGGGGGTCGGAAGCATCTCTCTGAGCAGCACAGCAACATGTTGCTGCCGCTGCTGTCCTTAAAAGGGCTCCTTCCTCATGGGAATGCCAAAGTTTTTGTCGCTTTTAGGAGAGAAGGGCCATGCTGTGGTTTTTTCCCAGCGTCTCTGGGGTTGAATAGTTTGCTGCCTTCCGCTTTAACGCTGGCAGAGTAATTGTGGTCGTTTCAGGAGGGTGGCGGCTCTTTTCCATTGCGTGTCCTTGAACTGGAGTAAATTTAGAACGAACCAACATGAGAAGACAGCTGATTTTACCGAACATAAAAACTCTCCAGTGTTTTAAGGGTCTTTTTTTTTTTTTTTAATAATTTTTTATTGGTTTTACTTTCAACAAAAATAAAATAAACGAACATTCCATAAACTCAACACAGTAACAGTGAGCATGCATTATTCCATCCATGTATAGAATTTGGACCACACAATATTCGGATCTGTTTTGTTTTCTGGATTCGTCAAAAAGCTTAACTTATCCATTTCTGCCCAATCCAAGAGTTTGTTAATTATTTCTTCTCTTTTTGGTAAACTTTTCGATTTCCAGTATTTTGCCCGAAGAATACGCGCTGCGGTTAGTACGTATGCTAATAATTTTTGTTCTTCTTTCCTCAAACCATCTGGTAGCATATTTAACAGGTACACCTCTGGGATCAAATCCAAATCTGTGATGTCCCTTATTAGAGTCTTAACCGACATCCATAACTTTTGCGCAAAGTGTTTTAAGGGTCTGAGGAACTGTGGAATTAACTCTGTGCCACTCTTCCCAGCTTAAAGCCATCCTGCAGATCGTACAGCAAAAACCATGAGCTGAGCTACAAGCCCCTTGGAGCACTGAAGAGATCCAAAGCGGTGGACTTGGCAGACACGGGTAAGGAAACGTGGGGCTAGCGAGCATGCCAGAGAATCATGCTCAAGTCATGACCGTACTCTCATTCTCTAGCAAGGACCCCAGGACATCTCTCAGAAGGCCAGTTTACATGATATAGAGGTTCCCGTGTGATTGGGCTGGGCTTGTGTTGGAGCGTGCTGAACTGGAAGATCCTTGGGAGATTTGGGAATGGAGTTTGAGGAAGCAAGGGACCTCAGTGAGGTATAATGCCATAGAATCTGCCTTCCAAAACAGCCATTTTCTCTAGGGGAGCTGATCTCTAGTCTGGGGATTAGTTGTAATTCCAGATGATCTCCAAGGCCCACCTGGAAGCTGGTAACCCTAAGTAGGAGACTGTGGCTTAGTTCGTAGGTGGTGGTATGATGTCATGTCTACGCACTGGGAGAAACTAGCATAGCTGGGAAGGTTTTTTCCCCCCACATTCTCTGAGGAGCTGGCTCATGACCGTGTGCGGGGAGGTTATAGGCAATCCCCCTCACCTGAAGTCCAAAGTGGGTACAGTGCAGGAAAAGATACATCACACAGTTTGGATGCATGTACATATTGGCACAAAGCTTCCTTGCCACCTTCTCTTACGTTCTGGGGTGGGGTTTTGTGTGTGCATTGGCAGATGATGGCGGCGATGAACTGTTCGATACAGAATTGATTCCTGTTAGACACAAGATTCCAAAACTGGAGCCAGAAACGATGCCCTTGCAGGATCGGCAGCCTCCTCCCGAAAACTCTCGGGGGAACACTAAGGAAACAAGCTACAAGGCAACTTCCATGCCTACGTCTTTCCAGGTGGATTTTGTAGAGTGTGAGGAATCCAATGGTGAAGATGAAGAGGAGGAAGAGGAGGAGGAAACTGGGGAAGAGAGGACTCTAGCTGAAGCTCTGCCCCATCCTGTGGACTGTACTGCTGCACTGATGGATCTAGAAAGACTGGGTCCCTTAGAGCCTGCCTGTGGACAAAGAGGAGCCCAGCAGCAGTCTATCAAGGAGCTACCAAAGTGGGATGCCTTCTTTAAGCGAACTGTGGAGGAACCAGAAGTCTCTGAACAGGAAGACTGCTGTTTGCCCACCACAGACTCTGGCGAGGCCCAGTCCCCCTCTCTGTTCAGCGACGAGGAAGAATTCAGCGACTCAACTCACATCTCTTCCCAGACCTCTTCTCAATCAACCCACATATCGGAACAAGGCAGTCAGGGCTGGGACAGCCAGGTGGACACCATCTTCATCTCCTCCCAAGAGCAAAAGTCTGACTTTAGTCCTCTGAAGAGGGCAGAAGGCAGAGCAATGTTCTACACATCTCACCGCCCTGCTGGGGAAAACAGAACAGACAAACAGACTTGCAAGCCTCTGGAGCAGGGCCCGTCTTGTCTCGAGAACTTTAATGCTGAACACAGAACCAGAGCCCATGAAGGAACTGCAGCACTGCCTATTCTGAGAGACTCCGTGCAACTTCAGTCACTTAGTGAGAGGCGGAGCCTCCAAGAGAAGTCAGCAGTGCTCAGTCCCAAGGCCCACACGGGCTCTCAGACTTCTGGCTTCGAAATCCCTTCTAGTCCTCCTGACACAAAGGTCCCTAAACCAGACAAACTGTGTAGCTTATACACTAAGCTGGCAAGAGGGGAAGTGCTGCACTGATTTGGGGAGGGGGGGGGCTGGTTTTCAGGTCTTTCTGAATCTCTTTACAATAGCGATCCATGCTTAGTTTAAACTGGTGCCTTCGAAACGTCTTGTTAAAACTTTTTTCTGCTGTGTAATCAGTGTTGGAAAATGCATCATCCGCCCATTTAGCCAGTGATAGCTGCATTCCCAGCTGAAAAGCAAAATTAAATTCTAGCAGTCTGCAATTCACTTTCTCTTTTAGGTTTCTAAGACGTGGAATAACCCCAGTAAAAGTCAACTCTTAAGGCAGGTGTTTTAGTTGACAAGTTTCACTGATTGACAGAAGGGTTGATAGCTGCATGCAACACTTGGGCTTGTCAGAAGGAACAGATGCTACCTTTTATGACACCACTGATGGGGGTTTCCAGCTCACAGGAGCCCCGTAATGCTGAACAGTGGCAGGCCATCTTGATTGTCCTTCAATGTGACCCACATAGTCCATTCTTCTTCCCTGTTCTTAGAGCCAGGATACTGTCTTACTTCCTTTAAAACTGGACAAGTAACAGGTGAAGGCAGAATCAGAAACTTAACTGTTGCGATGCCTGTTTTGCTTATAAATGCCCTGGGAGGTAGGACATGCTCCTAGAGCAGCGGTTCTCAACCTGTGGGTCGTGACCCCTTTTGGGGTCCAACAACCATTTCACAGGGGTTGCCGGCTGGCGTCCGAGCCTGCCCCTCCCCTCCCCGCCAGCAGGAAAGGGCCCCACGCTCGATTGAGTGCAAGGTCTGGCCTCCCGGCTCTTTGTCCTCAAAGGGAGCTTTCCCTTTAAGGGCAAAGAGCAGGGGTTGGTTGGGGCCGGAGTCCCACCCCCTGCTTCCAGCAGCCCTTCCAGCAGGGGCCACGAGGAGGAAGAAGCCAGCAGGTAAGTCAGTGGCCTTTAGGGTGCTCCGCCATCACCTTCCCTGGGCTCCATGCCAAAGTGCAGAGCCCAGGTTAGGCGGCAAAAGCCCCCCCCCTCCCTAGGCTCCGTGCCAAGGTGCAGAACCCAGGAAAAGCGGCAAAAGCCGCCCCCCCACCTACCTACCTTCCCCCCTCTCCCCCCCCTTTCTCTCTCCCTCTTCCCCCTTTCTCTCTCTCTCCCCCCCCCCCCCCCACCTGCAACAGCCTCTCCCACCTACCTTCGTTTTCTCATGGCATCTTCTGTTGAAGAAAAGTCTGAATCCTGAGTGTTTGTTGTGTCTTGTTGTGACTAGCTTGCAAATATATGTGTGTCTAAAGTCTGTATGTTTGGTGCTCACTGCCATGCAAGAGAAAACATCTGAAAAAGTAGCTTCATTGTTGTGTGTGTTGGCAGAATTTTATGGTTGGGGGTCACCACCACATGAGGAACTGTATTAAAGGGTTGCGGCATTAGAAAGGTTGAGAACCACTGCGCTAGAGCATTGCTGAATGCATTGCTAGTCTGTGGAGCTTTTCATTTAATCACACATGTGGCTGTAGGAATTATATTTTCCATTATTTGAAAATTGCAGCCATAAAGAATAACGAAGGACCTCTTTTCTGTTGCTGTACAGTAAAGGTTATACGAGGAAATAGAACAATAGGGGGAGACTTTTCCCTTTATCAGGAGGAATCCCAATTCCAGTCACATAACTCACCCCCATGAGGCTGGTTAACTATGACCAGCCTTTCTTAAACGGTGTCTTCCGCAGCCTGGCTTAATGGTGTCTTGCCGTTTCTCTTTCCGGTTTTCAGCAAGCCGGAAGTCAGCACCTAACACTAGTAAGTTTCAGATTTGCAGTTCAAAATCTGTATTCTTTTTTTTTTAATTGAACCCCCCCCCCCAAAAAAGTGGGCCATAATCCTCTACGTGCCTTGTAGAGCAGTAATTATCAACTGGGAGCGAGAAAAAATAAAGAAAAATGTTGCCAGTTGGGGAGATTAGTTCAGCTGATATAGGACAGCTGGAGAATGGTTGCTTTTCTAGTCAACCTGCCTTTCTGTCTTCTTCCCACGTCACTTCTGCTAGGAAAAACTT
The DNA here is from genome assembly GCA_029233225.1 of Lepidodactylus listeri. Classification (NCBI taxonomy): domain Eukaryota; kingdom Metazoa; phylum Chordata; class Lepidosauria; order Squamata; family Gekkonidae; genus Lepidodactylus; species Lepidodactylus listeri. Next base: position 104,951,609 of record JARCFY010000008.1, read on the forward strand.
ATTTGGATAGTTTGGTAGAAACTAGCCAGTGCGATCTGGCTTCGAAATAGAGCTGTTGCATTCACAGAGGGACAGGCAAAACACTAAAGGACTTTTGCTTTTATGATTTTATGAAAAACAAGCAGGAGGACCCGTGATACTCGCGGGGGGGGGGGGGAAGGAGCTCAGCGTTGAGGAGGAAGCACCCGCAGGTGAGCTTCTCCCCCCCCCCCAAGCACCAACAGCGATGCCTGCATGGCTCTCAGCCACTGGGCCTACTGCCAACACCCCCCCCCCGGGGCCCCGGCAGGGGAGTATTCCTAAAGGCTGAGCAGCTGCAGGCAAGTCTTCTTCCCTCCCCACCCCCACCCTGGTGGCAAGACCTTAGCAGCTCTCAGCCACCGGGGCACCACAGAGTTCCCAGAGCCTTCTCTGTGCGTGCGCAGGGAACACTTACTTTTTTTGAGAATTTAAATATCCCCTGTATAGTTTTTAAGTTTTAAGATTTTCTTCTGCACACCTGGGAAGTCTTTGCCCATTAGGTGCTCCCAATGTGCGGATTTAGATATCCGCACACAGGGGGCGCCTTGGCTATTAGATATATAGATTTAGGCCACAGACTGCCAGATTTTCTCCTTCGGAACCTGAACTCAGTGGGAATTTATGCAGCTACTTAAGGGCTTTTGGTGCCAGAAGCCTGATGTTGCTTGCCTCTCACTTGGCAGGCTCCACAAGAACAACTGAAAGCAATTCCAGTGGGGAAAGCAGTGCTGTGACTTCAGGCACAGGAGACCCGAACACGCCTTTGTCTGGCTGGGAGGAACAAAAGAGCCTGGGGGTAGCAAAGGCAGCAGAAGAGATCACTAGTGGGGAGGGAGAGAGAGAAGAATGGAGCCAGAAGTAAACATGCCTATAGCTACCCTTCGATTTCTCTGATGCCACTAGGACTAGCTACAGCAGGGGTCCTCAAACTATGGCCCGCGGGCCATATGCAGCCCGCCGAGGGCATTTTTCTGGCCCGCCGGGTGTGCCGCTGCCTGTCCTCCAATTCCCAGCAGCACACCAAGCAGCGGAAAAATTGCAGCCGACTCGTCCCGGGCCCCATGACAAAGCCCCGCCCCCCTGCTTCCAGTCAGCCAGGAGGAGGCAAAAGGAAGACTGGAAGAGGGTAAGTGTGGGGTGGCAGGCGCTCCGGCTGGCCCCAAGTCTCCTAGCCGGCTGAGAGGCCTCTCAGCCGGCTAGGAGACCTGCGCCAGTCCCAAGAGCTGGGCAGGGGTCTTTTTCGAGGCTTTTTGTGCTGCTGGGAATCGGAGGGGGAGAGAGAGAGAGAGAGAGATTTCTCTTCCCCATCATGATGCCTGCAGTAGTGGAGTTTCAGGGAGAAGCAGCTGGGGGCTTGCTGCCTTAAAAAGTTTGTGAGGATGCCGAGTTCTTTGTTTCTTCGGAGAGGGAAAGAAAACAGCCCCGTCAAGGGTGCCTTGCTTGCGCGCGCACCCCCCTTGCGCCTTCCCTACCCGCAAAATAACATCTGAAATCTCCAACCAGATCTAGACTAACTGATGCACACTTGCATCACTTGTTACGACTAGCAGTGACAAATATGGAACCGGACATTGACCATCTCATTAGCCAAAAGCAGGCCCATGGTTCCCACTGAAATACTGGTAAGTTTGTTGATTTAACTTTACTTGTTCTTCATTTTAAATATTGTATTCGTTCCCATTTTGTTTTTTTACTTCAAAATAAGATATGGGCAGTGTGCATAGGAATTTGTCCATAGTTTTTTTTTTAAAACTATAGTCCGGCCCTCCAACGGTCTGAGGGACAGTGAACTGGCCCCCTGTTTAAAAAGTTTGAGGACCCCTGATCTACAGGGAGTACATGGCCTTTCCCTAGCAGAAGGTATAGATGGTAGGGTCTTCACCTGTAATGAGGTAAGCTACCTAAACTTGCTAAGGGCAGTTTTGAGAGCTCAGCAGATCCCATGCCTAAGTGGGTGCTCAAGAAAGTCACATCTAGGATGAAGCAGTAAATATAAATCTAAACATTTTATTAATGCATACGCAAATGCTAACTTCTGATGCATGTTACTAGCGGAATAAAACCATCTGGACAGTACCAGAAGTAGAAAAATGTGCCCTAAGGATTCCCTAGTCTCCATTTCACAAACTGAAATTTTTTGAGGTTCAAGTTCGATCCCCTGTGAGTTTTTGCTACTGAACATCCGTCCGCAAGCAGCTGCTTCTTCAGATCTTCCCATTTTCTAGCTACTGTCAATGCTTTACCTTATTGTAAATGAATTTTACATTCACATAAATGTAAAAATGTTATTTTATTGTAAATTATGTTTTCCACTTAAAAGCTGCAAAAAACCCCCCAAGATTATGTTGCCACATCCACTGTGATAGCTTCATATTTTCCAGTATCTTGATCTGTACAGGTAACATGTAAGGATCCATCCCTAAGGGAAAAAAAGATTTTTTACAATGTAAAAAAAAATCTGATGCCTAGGAAAGCTAAGTGATCTATTTGTGTATGAATAAGAGGTTTCATTATACACCTGAGTGCCAGACTGCGGCCAAGGGCACACCTGTGACAGATCAAATTCTGTTGTCATGTGGAATACATCCACCTTTCTGTCCTCACAAAGGAAAATATCATTCCCCAAACCACCTTGGAAAGTTTCACTCAAGCATGCAAAGGGCCTGGATAAAGTGACTCTCAGCGTATTATTGGAAAGCTGACAAGGAAGCCTGCTTCTCCTGGGAACCAGCTGAGAAACCACAGCTTAGATCCAAAGCAGGGTTTCTTTGAGCAGTAGGACTTCTGCTGGCAGAGAAAGACTTTTCACCTCCTCCTCCAATCCCAAATGCTGTTCCTTTGGTCCTGTCTCTCCCCCCCCCCCCCCCCCCCGAGCAGCAGGGGTGGGGTGTTACTGCTGCAGTAGGAAGCCAGAAAATGGTACTCCTTGGGTGGAGGTCTTTGCTCACAGAAATGCTGCCCAGAATCCATGTCTATGGATGTTTTGTATGTAAATGAAAAGTGAGGCTATAGTGTTAAAGAAAACAACTGTGCTCCATGTTCAAACAAAAAGGGGGATTGTAAAACACATGAGCACATTTAGTGTAAATTGTAAAATTACACACACACGCCCCAGCCTAACATCTCTACAGTTTTCAGTGTTCAAAAAAGCCCCTAGCAATTTCTGTAAAATACATGTTTTGTACGAAGTGGCAGTACTGGACCAGAGAATATTTTGGTTTCACTGTACCTTTTCATTGTAAGTACAGTTAGTATGTCATGCAGGCCTTCTTTTACATCTAAATCCTGGAGTACAATCTGTTCAAACAACAAGAAAAAAATCTGAATGTATCTGTTTGTTTTAGCAAACAGAATATCACTTTCTGCAGAAATGTATCAGTGATCGGATTCAATTACGTTGTTTTACTCAATCTGCGCTCCATTTTCATATGCGAAATTACATCCCATGGCCAGTGTTCCCTCTAGGCTGAGTTAGAGTGAGCTAACTCAGCTTTTTAGCCTCCGGCTCACACATTTTTGTCTTAGCTCAGGAAGGAGGGCTCCAGATTTATGCAGTAGCCAAATCGTTCACCCACAACTTCAGTGCCAGCAGCTTGCTCACCCCACTCCACAGCTCAAGAGGGAGCAGCGCCCATGACATCCAGCCGCAACAAGATTCTAAAGTGATTTTTAGGGAAGGAGGTTTAAGAGCAAAACTTGCTGTGAAATTCCATAACACAGGATTAGATGAACCCCAGTAGCCCAAGTCACGCCAGGTCTTTCTACATTTATTACCGGAACACCCCGGGGGGGGACGGGGGGGGGACATGGCCAACCTAACTCACAACATACCTTCATTTAAAGACCTTTTTCGTCACCCTGGTGGCATGAAAAGCACTCCCACAGCACAAGGGCAATATTGATAATAAGACTAAAATGGTGCCACAGCTCCTCCCTTTGCCAGCACACCTCCCTCCCCCCAGCCCTGAGAGGAGGTACAGCACGAGGTCCCGTCCCCCCAATGTGGCCTAGAAGCACAGGAATGACCCATACTGCAGTGGCTTCCATACCACTGAAAAGAGTCTCTTTTCTGTATTGTGTATCTGTTCTTTGACTGAGCTGCTCTGTGAACCTGCAAGGACAGAGTATGGGATCTGTTTTTAAAATAAACACTATGCAGCTGCTGCCTTTGGGGACTTTGATACAGTCCACATACTAGTCTGTGAGCATCAAAGTTCCACATTTAAAGTACACTTTACTTCAAAGCCGCCACCTCATTATTCACAGCTGCAAAGCAGTTCTTTCACAAGGCAGAACTTATTACATAAAGCCGACTTAGGCAAAACTGTCAACAATGGAGCTCATACAGACGTGATGATTTGAACAGGGAAAGGTTTTAGAAGTCTGTTGAATATGCAAATAAGTATCACAAATATCACACTTTTCGACTGGTATTTGCTCACCTGTGCAAATCTGTCATCCTCTTTTATGGGGGGGATTTTCAGAGATTCGTAAAATTCTACAAAGACGGAGGAGTTGCTTCCTGGAGCCTGTAAGATATGTTGCCTTCGAGCTGGTAAAGGTGTTCCCGATGGCAATGCCACCATAAATTTATCTGTGCCTGACTCATCGACTGTCTAAAAAACAAGAGATTTGCAGCCTCAGCACTTCAGACAGAAGGACATGAAATCTGAAGTCATTGCTGTTTCCTTTCAAAACAAAGGAAAACTAGAGCTTTGACACCCAACACAATGATCCTGAATTAAAAAAAAACAGATTGCAAATGCCTGAACAGATTCATTCTGATTTAACCCTACTCTTGAAAAAAAGTATTAATCAGACACTGGAGTTCAGTTGACTGCAGTTTAGGCATGGTTTTTAGATTCATGTGAAGATTCCCACTGTATCCAGAGCCTAACAGAACCCTTTAACTCAAAACCTTGATGCACAAAGAACAGTGATGGATTATGTTTACATCAGTATACACTTTTTTTATTTGCTTCATTTATGCCCCTCTTCTCTTCCCAATGGGGACCTGAAAGCAGCTTACATTGTTTTCCTCTCCTGCATTTTATTCTCGCAACAACCCTGTGAGGCAAGTCAGGCTGAGTGTGTGTGAGGCCCAGAGCCACCCAGCGAGCTTCCAGGGCAGAATGGAGATTTGAATATGAGTGCCCGGATCCTACTCCAGCACTAACCAGTACACCACACTGGCTCAGTACATACTGAATTAATCAAGAGTCACTATATGAATTCGTTGACAGTGCATCCAGGGACAGAGTCCCTCCTACTCCAGTTTGGTGTAGTGGTTAAGAGTGAGGACTCTAGCCTGGGAGAATCAGGTTTGATTCCCCACTCCTCCACATGCAGCTGCTGGTGTGACCTTGGGTCAGTTAAAAGTTATTTCAGCGCTGTTCTCATGAGCAGTCCTTGAAAGAGCTCTCTCAACTCCACCTACCTCACAGGGTGTCCATTGAGGGGAGGGGAGGGGGAGGGAAAGGAGACTGCAAGCCACTCCGAGACTCCTTTGGGCAGTGAAGGGCGGGGTATTAATCCAATCTCCTCCTCTTCTTCTACCTGCCAGCCTCCTGCCGCCTCCCCTGCCCAGGTGGCAGGAGCCTCAGGCAACCAGCTGCCATGGAATGGACAGGGGAGGAAAGGTGAAACAATGCCAGCAGGAGGCAGTTGGGCAGCAACAAGGAACGGGGGGAAGGATGGGCAACTTCCCAGCAGACCAGAAACAGACTGGGGAAATATGGGATGGGTCCTAGCCCTAAGGAAGGGCTGGGAGAGGCTTTTAAAAGCTTGGAGGGAAGACAGTCCGTTAGGAAGGAGGGCAGTCTCTCAATACTTGGGATACACTGGCGGGAGGCCCTGGGAGGTCCTGCCCCTGGTATTTTCTTATATGGCCTGCTGGGAGGCAGCCAAGGAGGCGGCCAGGGAGAGAGGGAACCAGGGTGAAGGAATAGCCTCTCCTCCCAACTCCCCGACTCCAACCCCCAACCGGTAGAGTCCGACACAATGCAACCCTGTCCAGTTCCGGAGCTACAGTAGTTGCACAGGCCTGCACCGTTAAGACAGCCAATACCATTCACTCGTCCACTTATTTCAACTGGAGTCCTGGTGACCTTTCAGCAAGACCTTCAAATTACAAGGCCACAAGGAATCAGGGATGACTAAGCTAAGAAAGTGGGGCTGCAGTGGCTCAAGTGGTTAAGACGCTGAACCGCCGACTGGGGGGTCGGTAGTTCAGCAGCTCGAGACCCGAGTGCCGCATGACGCAGTGAGCTCCCGTCTCTAGTCCCAGCTCCTGCCAACCTAGCAGTTCGAAAGCACGGAATTGCAAGTAGATAAATAGGTACCACTTCGGCGGGAAGGTAACAGCATTCCATGCACCTCGGCGTCTAGTCATGCCGGCCACATGACCATGGAAACGTCTTTAGACGGTTCCGGCTCTTCGGCTTGGAAATGGAGATGAGCACCACATCTCTAGAGTTGTACTCGACTGGCTTCCGAGCAAGGGAAAACTTTACCTAAGCTAAGAAAACTCAGGCTTACCTTGACCAAGATATCTTTGGCGGAACATTCAACGGACAGTATATCACTGTCCAAGAAAAGATTCTCTCTTCCTAACAGGATCCCAGCTTCTATGGCAGCCCCAATGGGAATTACTTCATCTGGAGATATAGAGTTGAGCAGCTCAACGGTGGGGAAAAGATCTTTGATCAACTGTTGCAGCTTAGGGATACGAGCAGATCCGCCGCAGAGAACAACCTAGGGGGGGCAAGGAAAATTTAACAGGGCAACATCAAAGTTTTTAGACATTCCAAAGAGCACTTGCCTTTTTATGTTGGGGGAAGCAGTTTAGAAAACCTGCTCAGTTTATTTTGACACATGATGGGCTTGGAAAGTGAACAACACATGTTACACGCAAAGCAGATTTTCACACTTTCTTTCTTCCTCTACTCCTCTGATCTACAGGTCTTTAGTAGCATTTATCACACATAACTGGGAACATAGGGAAGAATTCAGACCAGACGCAGGGCTAGTATCTACATTACAAAAAAACCCCGTTATCTTGTAAGCTGTCTGAATTCTCACGGCCTGAACTAAAAATTGAGCTAAACTCGGGTCATTTGGGGCCGGAGCTAGGCGGAGCAGAGCTCCGCCAGCTCAGGAGTGGGCACTAGGGCAGCCATGGGCCAAATCAGATTCTCTGATCTGATTCGGCCTGCCGCCGAATTGAGTTTTTGCCATTGACTTCAATGGCCCATAGGGTATAATGGGGCTGAAACTGACATTCGGCCGGCCAGCTGGGAAGGGGAAGGGAGGCTTTTGAAGATGTCCCCCCCCCCTTTTGCTTCCCTTTCTGACACACTTCCGGTGATGTCAGGGGGTGTGGCATATGCTAATGAGCTCCTGCACCTCTTTTTCTACGAAATGACCCCTGGCTAAACTTAGTATATTTTCTACTCTTGAATCTGCTAGGAATTTAGAAACAAGGATATCTGCTGAGAACTCAGTCGACTATTATGTCAGAAGTATAATCCATTTCTGTATCACCATATTATACCACCATATTATACCAGGGACTTTCAAACAGAACATGTCCTACAGATACAACAGCACCTAAACAACAGTTACAATATCTGTTTGCGAATGATATGCCCAATGTGTAGCCTTCAGAAACAGCAGAAGGTAATGCATTTAATCTTGCGTGCACAATTTCTCACCTGTATTTTTGGGACCATTACGCTGAACAAATCATTCAGAATTTGAAAGCTTGGGAGAATCCCCATTTGAAGGGGAAAGCAAACCCACCTAACTCTGCATATGGTACTATTTGTATCAGTATAATTAATTTTTTGATGGTTTTACGAGCTAAAGGCCATCCTAGCACAGCACTTTCATTTTCTGAGCACTGTGTGACATTCAGTTTTTCTTCTACTGCTTGGTTCCATGCACTAGAGAAGGCACCTTGCTTCATATAAAAACAGTAAGCGGTTATTCTCAGAGAATACGGAGTCTCATGTTCAGTGCCAGAATCCAAGCTCTAGCTTTGATGGAATGTTGGCCCAATTCCAATCGGAGGTACCTGCCACTTACTTCAGTATTCCACAGATTTCACTGTGGAATTAGAACTGTGTTGATGGTCTATCTATGGTCTCGTTATTTTATGAATCCAGACTACTGCTCCGTATAGTAACTGAGGTAAAAACTATAATTGCAGCTGGGAGGTTTCGTTCACCATTTCTAGAGAAGAAACGCTTTACTACCACACCAGAGCAAGCTGCTGATGCCACAACAGCCTTACGTTGGAGTTTCCAAGTTAGATGATCATCAAAGACTACACCAAGGTACTTGAAGGATCTAACCTGTTCCACCTCTATCTTTTGATCTGGTGGGCGATAGCAAACTCCGGTGGGCTGATCCTGCATTGAGCAGAGGGTTGGACTAGATGGCCTGCATGGCCCCTTCCAACTCTGTGAGTCTATGATTCTGTTGCAGTTTGGTGGCATTGAGGGTGGGATAGATTTCTGAAGGCTTTAAAGCCACTTCTGGTATAAAATTTCTTCTTCACGAAAGAAGAAGTGCCAAGAGAAATTCCCAAGGGAAAATTGTACTTTTTATGCGAAAACAACCCCCTACGGTTTACTTTCTAAAAATTTCCTACAGGGAACCCCAGTGCAGTGGGGTAAGTGGGAAACTGAATTGAGGTGGAAGAGGTGGTGTCACACATGCGTTCGAAGTTTGCATAAAGATTCAAAACTTGGTGAAAGCACTGGCATCCAAATCCTGCCCTCCTCCCCAGTGAAGCTAGCTAGTCTTAGATTGCACACTGAATATTGTAACGAACAGCCTGAAGCGCACCAAGAAAACAATGGCCCAAAGGCTGTTACTACTGAAGGGTTATTAGCCTTTAAAGCGTACTGGTCTGCTTTGTTTATACAGAACTGTATTTAAGATTTGTGGCACACTAATAGCCTGCAAGGAAACACAAGCAAAAGCTCTTCCAGGCTATTTAAAAACAAAAGCCCAATTACCCAGAAGAAAACCTTCCTAGAGAGAGGTACAAGCCCACTGCATTACACACTCATGGCCAATCGAATTAGGACTACGGTCTTCAACCTTGTGCTCCTCACATTATATAAACAGAAAATGTGTTTTTCACTGCAAATGCTAGGAACAGCATACCACGATCGAGCAGGAATGCCAGAGAAAAGACAGAACCACTGGGCATCAGCTTCCTTGCGCACATGCCAGTACTTAAGGAACGGAAAAAAATACTTCAAGGTTACCTTATGGATATCATCTGCCACCAGTCCAACTTGACGCAACGGCTGCTTTATGGCTTCTATGCATTTGTTAAAGAGTGCGGAACAGATCAGTTCAAATCTGGCCCTGTTTTATTTTTTTTTGAAGGTAAAGAGGAAAAAAAAAAAGAAGACTTAAAGACATTCTCTTCCAGAGGGAAAAGTGTACTGGGGAGCTCAGCTGTATCCCTGGGGCAGCTATTACAGCCCAAGTTTATTATTTATTTATCCATTCACGTTTGTATCCTGCCCTCCCCATGAATGGGCTCAGGGCGGCTTACAAAACGCCACACGGTGCCAGTCAAGATAAAACAATTCCAAACATGTTAAAATACAACAGTAACAATAACAGTGCCAATAAAGTGCTTGCAGTGATATTAAACAGAAGCATTCCGACGGCGTTCCTACTAATATCTTGGTGCCGACCTCGGGGTCGTGTTCGGCTCTCCGCCCGGCCCAGGCTTCCTTCAGGGCCAGCCCTCATCACTGATGTTGCAAGCGATGGTTGATGGTAAATGACGGCAGGCGGTGGCAACTCCTAATCAAAAGCCTGGTGGAAGAGCTCCGTCTTGCAGGCCCTGCGGAACTGCATAAGATCTCCTCCGGGAGCTCATTCCACCAGAGAGGAGCTGCCACCGAAAAGGCTCTGGCCCTGGTTTCAGTTGAGGCCAGAAATGTAGTATTTTGAGCAAGGCATGAAGAGCAGGTCTAAACAGCTCTGAGCTTAATAACCGAACATAAGAACAATTTTTCTATGTTATAACACCCAGCCAGGCTTAAGCATTCCAAGTATCCACATAAGGGGCTGTAGCAGCCCTCTTGTAAACAGATCTCCCTGCAAGGCCAGTTCCTTACACCGGGCAAGTGGACAACTGAGGAGCAAAAATCGAACAGAATCCTTCACATATTAGTCACTTTTTTGGCTATCGCACCAGTAATAATAATAATTAACAATTATTGTATGGCATTGCATATAATATAGCCGGGCAATCCCAAGATTGTCTGGTAGCCAGAAGTTCTAGCTCCTTTAGCGTTACTGCACCACTAAGTGGAAAGCTAGACTTGTTTTTTAGGCAAGAGACGTTTCAGAGGTGGTTTGCCATTGCGTGCCTCTGCATCACGACCCTGGTATTGCTTGGAGGTCGCCCATCCAAATAGCAGCCAGGGCCGACCCTGCTGGGCTTCCGAGATCTGACAAGATTGGGCTAGCCTGGGCTATCCAGATTACGGCTACCACACCAAATGAGTACAGTAGACGACATGCAGAGAAGCAGCTGTGTGGCTGGTTCATATTAAAAATAGGGAGGGAGGGTTCAATCTGCACAAGCACCAGAATTTTAAACCTGGAATTTGTCATGTTATACATTACTTTCAACAAGATTTGAGAGGGCAGAAGACAATGTTGCAGTTATCATTAACTGTCTTCAACGCAGGCACACACTGGGCCCACACTCCCAATGGAGCGCACCAGATGCTGTTTTCCTGCCCAAATCGTCATGTGCTCAGAGAGAAAGCACCCCCTTCCCTCAATTCTCCTGAAACGCCAGGAGCCCTACAGCAACTACTGGTCAAGGAATAGAAAATTCACAGCAAGGCGGGAGGGTGGGAACTCAGTGAACGACGATCACAGAGGAGCGCAACGCTTTTTCATCGGTAGCCTTCTGTGCAGTCCCACACTGAGAGACTAACCACCAACACACCATGGAGGTGGGGGGGGGTGCACTTATTGAAGAGGAGAACGCAAGGCTGCTTTGCCCACTGATTTCTCCCTTCTCGCATCCATGTTCACAAAACAGTGCTTCACAAGAATGTCCAACCGCGCTGTTGCCCTGTAGATGGTCAGCCAATGGAACGCCTTGCACAAACGCCGCATGCGAAGCTTAAGCCCTTGTGGAGTGCGCATGGATCGGGAGACAGCACAGAAGTCCTGCCTGCTGATCCATCTAGATCAGGGGTGGGCAAATTGCAGCCCGCGGGCCACATGCGGCCCGCCACAGAGTTTTTTGCAGCCTGCCAAGACAGTCGGCCACGTGGTTCCTCAACAAGCAATCTCACTCCTGATTTCAAAAAAACTGTAGAAAAGTGTGATAGGGTACATTTATCTCATTAAACGGATTCTAAAATTAAATGTGCTTGCAGCTATAGATGATATGAAATTAGCACAATAAAGAAATTGAATAAAACTACCACAATTTGATTTAATTTATATATTTTTTAATTTTTAATTAAATTAATTAATTTAATTATTTTACTTTATATTTTTACGATACAATTTATACCTTTTCTGAAATGCAAAGCTAACTAATGAATGCAATCCTTTTAAAAGGTGCGGCCCTCCGCTAACCTCCGTTCCCACAAAGTGGCCCCCGAGCCAAAACGACTGCCCACCCCTGATCTAGATTAAGTTTGTGAGGAAGCAGCCTTCCATTTGGATAGGCCTGGATAAACAAATAATGGCGGGACCTTCCCAAAAGATTCTGTCCTTTTAAAATAAAACAGTGAAGACTGCACCCAAGGTGCGGAAAGTTTGTTCAGGAGCAGAGGTGGGGGCTGGGAAAAATAGCCCGAGGAGAATATTCTGTGAAAGGTAGAATCTAGAAACCACCCTGGATCAAGACTGTAGCCTAGATCTCAGTATTACCTGTCAATCGTGAAGCCTGATGAAGAGAAGATCTGCTCTTAAGGCAGCTAGCTCACCTGCCCTTCTCACTGGTGTAAGAGCCACTAGGAATACAGCCTTGAGGGAAAGTATAGAAACAGGGCATGAAGCCAGTGGCTCAGAGGGAGCAAACATAACCTGCAGCAAAACACAGGGAACACAGAGGTACTATGGGGGTCCTCGGAGAATAAAGACTGAGTAATCCCTTAAGAAACCACCTGGAATAGAAATGGCCTGTCTTGGAATAGAACGTGGAACAGAAATGGCTTTTGAAGATGCCCCCCTTTTTTGCCTCCCCAGCCGGCCTGCCCAAGGCGGGCTGGGGGGGGGGGAAGCAAAGCGAGAAGGGGTTTAAAGTTCAAACCCCTTCTCTCTAGAGCAGGGGTGGGCAAACTTGCTCAGCGTAAGAGCCACCTAGAACAGGGTGGCCAAACTTGCTTAACATAAGAGCCGCATAGAAGAAACATCAGATGTCTGAGAGCCACGAGACATGAACAAATATTACCTGCTTTTATTGGAAAATAAGCAAATTTGCTTTTTATTAACATTCAATGAGACTGCCAGAAATAATAACAAAAGGGGTAAAAGCAGATATGGATAATGATATTAATTTGTCCAATGATATTTGTTTGCTCATGAAATTTAGCTTCCCCAGCCGCCCTGCCGGGAGCCACATAATATATGTGAAAGAGCCGCATGCGGCTCCCGAGCCACAGTTTGCCCACCCCTGCTCTAGAGGCACGCCACAGCGGCGCTACAATCTCCTATTGTACCCTATGGCCCCACAGAATACAATGGAAAGATTCTGCCGCTGCTGCCACATGACTCTGGGCAGAAGGAGTTTAAACTTTAAACCCCTTCTCGCTTTGCTCCCCCCCCCCCCACCTTGGCAGGCCAATTGGGGAAGGGAAGGGAAGGGAAAGGGAGGCTTGCGCTCTGGCAGCCCAGGAGCAGACACAAATGGCGGTGGTGGCAAGCCCCGCCCCTAGCGGGCCTGCAGAGGAAGCAAAGTGAGAAGGGGTTTAAAGTTTAAACCCCTTCTCTCTAGAGTCACGCAGCAGCGGCAATCCTCCCATTGTATTCTATGGGGCCATAGGATACAATAGGAGATCGTGCTGCTGCCGTGGCGCGACTAGAGGGAAGGGGTTTAAACTTTAAACCCCTTCTCATTTTGCTTCCTCTGCAGGCCGGCAGGGAGCTGGGGGCAGGGCTTGCCACCAAAGCCATTAGTGCCCACTCCCGAGCTGGTGGAGCGCCGCTCAGCCTTGCTCCGGGCCCCAAATGACCCCTGGCGTTAGGAGAACCTCTTCCCAAGTCACAGAAACTGAGTCCATCAAGATCTTGACAAGAATAGGCCAACCAATACAGAAAACAAAACAATGGCTTCAAAATTTCCAGAAATTGTACATCTCTAGTCCTTGGTGGAGCGAGTTCCTTCTGCTCCAATTCAGATGACCTGTCCAAATCAGGTTGGGAGACAGATCTCTCCTTGTGCTTGTTTCGGATTTTGCCATCTTGGGTAGTGGTTCCAAACAGCATTGAGCCAGTAAAGGTTCCAGCGATGGAGATCAATCTGGTCTGAAGTTGGAACCAACGGAACTGAAGTGACTGAACATGGGTCTTCCAGAGCAGGCATTGTTTTGCCACGGAAGTCTGGGTGCACTGTACTGAGGCAGATGTCCTTGCTTATGGATAATCAGAACCAGACAAGGCCTTCTCCCAGAAGAGAGCCTTTAAGCATGAGGCATGGTTGCTTCAGGCCTTAGGGGTGAAGTGCTGGCAGCGTTTGCATGCCACCACACGGCACCCCTCACCAAAACAGATCAAGGAGAGTCAGCATTTGTACTTCCTCATTTTTGTCCCACACTTGGCACATTTTTTACATCATGCCTTCTGGGACATGGCTGAAGAAGGGCAAAGGAAAAGGCTGAGGAGACAGCCTCACAAATAATGGTCCGGCAATACAGAAAGAAGAACTCACACAGACAGCTGAAAATCTGCTCTTCGCGGTGTGACAGCAAAGAACAAATTGAAGGAAGGGGGTGCCGCCTCTCAGTGCACATGACCATTCAGGCAGGAAAGCAGTGTCGGGCATGCTCCAAAGCAGCCCCATGTAGTGTTTGTTTTAGGAGCTAGAAAGATCTTCTGAGTGGTTGGCCAGCGCAGTCCCAATGTAGAAGAAGAAGAAGAAGAGATTGGATTTATACCCCGCCCTCCACTCCCCAAGGGAGTCTCAGAGCGGCTTACAAACTCCTTTTCCCTTCCCCTCCCCACAACAGACACCCTGTGAGGTAGGTGGGGCTGAGAGAGCATTTTCCCAAGCTGTCCTTGAGGGAACAGCTGGTACAGAGCTATGGCTTGCCCAAGGTCATCCAGCCAGGTGCAAGTGGAGGAGTGGGGAATCAAACCCGGTTCTCCCAGATTAGAGTCCGCGCACTTAACCACTACACCAAACTGCATTAAAGACCGAGGAGCACCGTAAAGACAACTGCAAGAATGCACAGACACAATTTGATTCAAATTTGTAAAACCAATGAATAACTTGATTAAATGGTAGCATACTACATAGTCAACAGACACTATGGTTCAGGAAGTAAGGTTACTGTTAAAGGAATCAAGATTACTATTAAAGGAGTCAAGAGGTTTCATTGAGGAAAAACCACACAGAGAGGTTCTGCAACCATTAGCCTTACCTGGAAACGTTACAGTCAAAATCCATTCCATCGTAGAGGGAGTCAACAAAGCAGTTTGCGCTTCCCAGCGTTGACAGTGAATGCTTCGCAACTTCAGCACTGTTCATCAACTTCATCATGGCCCTCAAATTTCCTCTCACATCATATTTATAAGACCTAAGTTTTCAAAAAAATCTCATTACCAACTGCAGGAAAAAAAATTACACTCAGCAATATATTACTCATCATTACTAATTAGGCTTTGCAGTTAGAAAAACTGACGAAGTGCAAAGTTAAACATCCAGAGTTAGGTACAACAGAACACATCTCTTTGCTGGAATGTGTCCCTAATTATGCATTATAACAGCGCATAACATACACATGGTGGAGTGAACAGTAGGGAATTTCAGCCTTACAAAGAAGTCCAGTAGCTTGTCTGCTCAGACCTGTTTATGAAAGGGGGCTTGAATGAAAGAGAATGTGTTGTGACGCTTCCCTTTCTGCTTGCTTGGATGCCATTCTTACATGCTACAGGCCAGTGCCTAGTTACAAGTCCAGGATCTTTCTCAAGACAATCAGACAGAATATACGACACTTGCAACAGCCACCACTGAAATGGATCCAGGTTCAAAATCTGACCTGTGAAACTCACTAGGTAACCTTGGACGGGCACTCACTCAGCCTCATATCTCACAGGGTTACTGTGAAAACAAAGTAGAAGGAGGGAGGAAACTATATATGCTGCCACTCTGAACTCCTTGGAGGAAGAGTAAGATTAAAATGTAATAGAAATACTTTATTTCCCTTTCCTCACAACATGCAAGTTGATGTGCATTTGCCTATCTCAACTGCTGTGACAATTTTCTAAAACTAGATCACCATCTATCATTTCAAAGACTTATGCACTATTATAAACGTTGCTAGTAGTTCTAACAGCAGCAGCTATTTCAGATGCTTACCTTTGGAACTCGGAAGCCAGGTGCTGTGCTAAGGCTTCCGTGAAACAGGTTCCACCTATGCTGTCATCTGTGTTAGTGGAAAGAACGCGGTACAGCCCACTGTTGACTTCTATAACTGTGATGGAGAGGGACGTTCCTCCAAGTTTGTAAACTAACACGTTGCTTCAACAAGAAAAATTAAGAAGATTGGTGATGTTAATGGGACATGAGCATAACGTTAAAGCCCGTCAAAAAGGCAAAGTTTCAAAATCGTGACAACTGTCTCTTTAAAATGCATGTAACAAGACTGGTAAAGGCTGAGATTTCAGTTACCTGCCAATAACATTTGTCTATGAATCCTGAACTTAAAAATTCAGTAACTTAAAATTTGTAATTACAACTGTAATTTTCTTACTGCCATTTGAACCAACCAGCATTTAAAGAACTGATACTCGGAATACTATTTTGTCCTGTATATTCTCCACACGTTCATGATGAGTTCTCAGCAACTCATTTCCAAAGGCCAATTTTCCGCATGCAGCAGCTGGACATGAGGGGGAAGGCATACCAGAACTCCACTGAAGACAGCAAGGGTGTGCTGCGACCCAGCTTTCAAACCTGTTGCTGTTCACTGGGGAAACAGGGTGTCCAAGGTGTGATGCTTACAGCCAGGGGTTTTGAAGCCACTCCCCAACTGGAACAGTCTCAACAGCAGGAGCAGACTACAGCAGCATCTGAACCTTGGGTACAGTTGGAGTTCACTGAACTCGAGTGTGCAGTGGCTACACTCTAAAGTGGCCAGGAATCCTTGGACTGCAACCCCCAAACCATTGATTTCAATGTGGCTTCAGTAAGGCCCACAGAACTGGGACAATACAGGCAACCTCTGTCATGCGTGTGCACATTCAATGCTGTCAAGTTGCTTCCTTCCCACTCACGGTGACCTATGAATTAATATCTCCCAGAACGTCCTGTTGTTAACAGCCTTGCTTAGGTCCTGCAGCTTCCTTTATAGTCGAGTCATGTCAAGTTGGATCCTTCCTCTTTCCCTGCTGCCTTCAACTTTTCCTAGCAGGATTGTTTTTTCCTGTCTCAGTCACCTCTACCATAGGCAACCAGCATTCCCTTTTCCCCCTTCGCAGCACTCAGTCCCTCACATTGCTCAAACTCACTGTGAAAATAAAACTGAACCGCTGTTATCTACAATACTTTAGATAACAGAAAACATTTTCAAACATACTGTGCATCACATAATGAAGAGGCTTTTATACCCTACTTTTCTCTACCTCAAGGGCGCGATCATACGCACCCGTTGGCCACGCGAGAGGGACGATTCACCAGCAGATCAAAGTGGCGCGATCACACCAGCACATCTGTGAAGTGTCCCGCAACCGTCGTCAAACCGTTGCAAGCCATTTTGCTCCACCAGGGAAGCGGAGTAAAAAACCACTAGTTAAACTCCAGTAGCAAACGGTTTGCTGCGGGCCACAGCCGGACTTTCCCCGTGTGATCGCACCAGCACAAACTTGTGGCATCAGGGATAGTCTGGTCAGGCTATCCCGACGCCATGCTGTTGGTTTCCCCCCCTTCTCAGTGTGCACATCATCGAAAGCCCTTAGGGTGGAGGAGCGATTCATCAATCCCCCGTTTAAGCGAATCGGAAACCAACCACACACAAAAAAAATAACTCGCCTGCGGTTGCGTCTGATCACACAGCGGTGATTTGTGCCAGCAGGTCCACAGACCTGTGTGATCACGCAACTGCAGGGCAAATCGCTCCAAGGCAAAATAGCCTCGCTTCCCCTCCAGATTATCTTGCTTGTGTGGCCGCGGCCCAAGAGTGTCAAAGCAGCTTACATTCGCATTCGCTTCCCCTCCCCACAAGAGACACTCTGAGAGGTAGGTGGGGCGGAGAGAGTTCTGATAGAACTGCAACTGGCCCAAGGTAACCCAGCAGGCTTCATGTGGAGGAGTAGCGAATCAAACCCAGCCCTCCAGATTAAAGTCCACCACTCCAATCTACACCACGTTGGCTAATAATGCTAACTGCTTGAAAACTGTAGATCATTACCTTTTTCCATTGGGTGAATCTTGCCCGATCCCGTACGCCAACAGAGCTGCAGAAGGTTCATGAATCAGCCTTAGAACATTCAGCCCGGCTGCCACTGCGGCTTCTCTGCGATAGACACAATTGTTAAAGAGGCTGGCATTTCACTTCAAGCTACTATCTTGTCTCGATACAGGACAGCAAGAAATGCTCAGTCGTGTTGGTACAACTGAACCCAAACAAACCTGCCTTGATGTACCGTATTTTTTGCTCCATAAGATGCACCTGACCATAAGACGCACCTAGCTCTGCTTGGTGCCGTGGCTTGGGAAAGGTGAGGGGGGTTTAAGATGCACATACTTTCCCCCCAACTTTTTTTGGGAGAAAAAGTGAGTCTTGTGGAGCAAAAAATACGGTAATTATCATTTCCTTCATCACAGAGTTACATGGGTTCAAAACGTGCTTAAGTAGCCGAACGAGTAAAACAAATGCATTGAACTGATGTAAGAAGGAAACTAGATACAGCATAAAATCTCCACAGAGACAAATACGGAGGCAGAGGCATACTGGCCCATCCTAAGCAAGCTAATGTATCTAGTCTTTGACCGGAGGATTGTGCGGCTAGATCTCCCACACCCCAGCCAAATACTCACTGGCTCTTCTGGCTCAAATTCCTGCAAACACATTCGATCCCGGCCCCCCCAAACGACATTCCTACCTAAGAACGTTCTTCTGTTTCTCTCCAAAATCAAACGGCACTGTAATAACGGTGTCATTGACGTCAGGACCCAAAGCAGACTGAGCCGTTTCTGCACATTTAAGCAAAAAAGAACCCCCCCCCCCAGGGTTGTAAGAACAAATTCACGTGACAAAGCTACCTTTACAGACGAGGAAGAACCGAACGTGGAATTTCAGCGGCTCACCTTTCATTTTCCTGAAGATCGATTTTGCAACTTCTTCAGGGGAAACAGGCCTGCCGTCTATTTCGTAATGAAGTCTTCCATCCTTTTCAATGACCTACAAATGAGCGCAAACCAGAGACGATTCTCTACGGACCCAAAAAAAGATTGGATGAAGGCGGCCACGTGTATTTACTCACTTCTCCCCACCATTCGCAAATAAATCAGGGTGGAGCCAAAGCCTTTGCCCCCTGCTGCCTTCAGCACTTTACTTTCCAGTCAACCCTCACTGGTATTTGAGCTAGGCTGGGGGGGGGGGGGGGGGGGGACTACTTTCAATAATAGAAAACACTGGGATTTAGGGGTAGGCATGGGCTAGTGTGTGTGGACAGAGAGAGCATTTTCTCCCTCTCGCAAAAACTAGAGCTCAGCGGCATCCAGTCAAGACAGGCAGTAGATTCAGTATAGACAAAAGGAAATGTTTTGTTACTCGATGAATGATAAAAATGCAGAATTCACTGCAAAAGAATGTAGTGACGGCCGTTCACATCGATGGCTTTAAGAAGGAGTTGCGGAGGATCGTTCCAGCAGTGGCTACTAGCCATTCAGAGGCAGTAGACCTTGGAATACCAGTGCCAGGAGGAACCAGTGGGGAAGACCTCCGGCTCTGTCGCCTGTTGCTGGCCCTCCAAAGTAACCAGCTGGCCACTGTGTGAGACAGGAGCCTGGTCTGATCCAAAAGGCCTTCCCTTAGGTTCTTAGATAATGTAGAGGGGAGGGCTTCTGCACCTCCCATCGTGCTCTTTTTCGTATCAGAAATCACTCTCCTACAACAGATGCCTCTCAAGATCAACAAGATATTCTGGAACGGCCGCAGCAAAACAGGCAGCCAAATCAGTGATGCCACACCTATAAAGGTCTCCCCGCCCCCTCCCCCACTAGCTCTTGACGGCACCTGCTCTTTGAAAAGAAGCCTATGTTTTTCTTTTCTGGTAGACTTCTGGATATTAAAAGGGCTCTTCGGGGGGGTTATTGTTACGATTGTTTTATTGATGGATTCATTTCACCTTTAGCTGTGTTTTGTGTATTTGCCTCAATAGCCTTCATCCGCATATGCAAAGAAGGAACATTAAGGCTTACCATGAGCAGTCTCTCACACTGGTGGTTGGAAGACACGCTGCAGAACGGGTTAATCCCCCCATTTGCTCAGTTCCCCCCACACTGGCTGAGCTGTGTTTAGAGAAATTCCTCTCACTTCGGAGGCTGTTCTGCAAGCAGCCCTACCTGCTCAGAACAAGCAGAAGAACTAACCCATTCCTGCAGAACACCTTTCAGTGGTTAACTGACTTGTACTAAACCAAGTCACAGCACACCCCAAAAGCAGAAACAAATCATGGCTTTTTAACCTGTAAGTGTCTGAAACAAGTCTCACGTGCTGTGCAGAATGTCAGAAGCATAAGTGAAACTATCCTAGTTAAGGGGGAAACTTTAAAGCAGACTCTTTACTTACCGAACATTTACTTTCTGCAATGTACTTCTGAGCTTGCAAATCACCAGCGCTGTCAAACGAAGGGAAATAGGAGGGAACTCTCAAAAAGGGATCAGTCAGAATACTTTATTGTTCACATTTTCATTTTGCTGGAAACACGTAGCATGAGATCCCAAGTTCAAAGCTTTATTTATGCATTAAGGCAGGGGTGGGCAATTGTTTTGGCTCGGGGGCCACTTTGTGGGAGCGGAGGTTAGCGGAGGGCTGCACCTTTTAAAAGGATTGCATTCATTAGTTAACTTTGCATTTCAGAAAAGATATAAATTGTATCATAAAAGTCCATAAATATAACTTAAATAAAATAGTGGTAGTTTTATTCAATTTATTTATTGTGCTAATTTCATATCATCTATAGCTGCAAGCACATTTAATTTTAGAATCCGTTTAATGAGACAAATGTACCCTATCACACTTTTCTGCAATTTTTTGAAATCAGGAGTGAGATTTCTTGTTGAGATTCTCATCACAGCCGGCAAGTTAATGTCTGTCAAATAGCATCTATATTTACTCTTGTTGATCTTCATGCAAGAAAAACTTTGCTCACAAATATATGTAGGCCCAAATATAGAGAACATTTTCCCAGCAAATTTCTTCATACATGGAAATGTTTTCAGCAGACAAAGATTTGTAAAAGTCAACTAATGTCACAGCATTAAACATTTCTTTCACAGTGTGATCTGACTGCATGTCAATAAGTTCAAGCTGCAGCTCCTCAGGTGCTGCATCAATATCAGCAGTGATGGGATAAGAGAGCAAATTGAATTTAGGCTCAATTTTCTTGGAAGTCCTGAAATCTTCTTGGCGGGCCGCAAAAAACTCTGTGGCGGGCCGCATGTGGCCCCCGGGCCGCAATTTGCCCACCCCTGCATTAAGGCATAGGACCTACTTATGGACTTTTTTGTTTCTTACTTGTAAAAAACAGCTCACAAATATCAAAATAAATCCCATTCCGGACAATCCCACTGCCTTCTTCTATCTAGCTCTCTTGTTCAAATAACAGCTGCTTATCGACTATGCTGTGAGAGAAGATATTTTACTCAGACTTATTTCCACGTCTCATCCCATTACTCGGAAAGGGTAGCTCACTTTTTATATACCATCTTACTGCTGCTGAAGCCTACAGTAAGCCCCAAGAGAAAGTTCACCATTGTTTCACATACCTTCTCCCAAGAACTTGCTTCACTTTCACTATAGTGTTTGAAAGGTTTCTTACTCTGTTTTGCTTTGCTGCCAGCCCAACCACCTGCAAGAAGAATTTAAAAGTATCATCAAAAGCAAACTTATAATAATGTTCTTCCAGGCACTCCGTTAAAAAAAGAAAAAATTACCTCTTCATTTTCTGAATATGCAACCACAGCAGGAGTCACTCTGTCACCTGCGTCATTGGCAACAACATCCACACGGCCATCCTGAAGAAATACACATCTAGTTTATTATCAAGATCTATCACAAAGGAATTAAACACAATCAAATTTATTACAGCCTGTAAACCCATTAGCATTTTCCCCCATGGGTCAGTTCTTGCTTGCCCACAGACGATATATTCTGTTCCTAGACTGGGAGGCTGCAGACTGGACCGCACATTTTTAATTTACTCTGGAAAACACTAAGTAAATTATAACACCACGCATCCCTTCTGCTCCAGCGTAATCAGGATTGATAATTTTTTAAAACCCCAAATTCTAAGAAAACCACTCCTTTACATTATTACAGTGGCAAGATTCAAGTCCAGTAGCACCTTAAAGTTTAACCAGTGTTTCAAGGTAAGAGTTTTCGAGAGGCAAAGCTCCCCTGATCAGATACCCTCTGTTGGTCTACAAGGTGCTACAGTAGCTGTTCTGCTGTAGACTGACACCGCTGCCCTCTGAACTTACATCACCGAAGGAATTATAATTTTCTTTGAGAATCGAAAAAGTTGAGCAACAGAAGCAAGTATACTGAAAGCAATACGTTATAAGGAAAAACGAAACTGAAATGAGCAGCAGACGCAACCAATCTCAGGGTAACACGGTCATTCCCTGTACATGCATACAAAATGTTAGGCACATATCATGGGCTCCAACTCAGAAATTCCAGCATTACACACATATCATTTGCCCTACCAAATTATCACTGAAATGATGCTGATATAAAATATGCTTTGTACTAGGTGCGGTATGCGTTTTCTCCATTTTATGCAGTATTTTTACACAGACTACAACAAACATAACTCACCACAAATCATGATCATTCAAAAATTATGATCGCTCTGAAATGCCTAGCGTAAGATAAGCTTGCTAAAATGAGCACTACCATTTGTATTAATCTTAAAATGCCATATTCATTTATTAAAATATGTGTATCCCATGTGGTTCAGTACAGCTTAAAAATCATAATTAACAACACTACAATTCAAAAGCAATAGAGAAACACCCCCAAAGAAACTCCCTTCTCTCAGAAGAACTTGGCCATCTGAGTGCAAACATGTAAAAATGGACCCCCGTCTCTTAAAAAGTGATGTATCTTGAGAAATTTGAAGTATGCCTATTGTCATCACATTATTTACTTACTTTTTAAAAATACCTTTCTCCTCAGAGGGGACCCAAAGTAGTTACAACACCACAAATCATGATCATTCAAAAATTATGATCGCTCTGAAATGCCTAGCGTAAGATAAGCTTGCTAAAATGAGCACTACCATTTGTATTAATCTTAAAATAATGCCATATTCATTTATTAAAATATTTGTATCCCATGTGGTTCAGTACAGCTTAAAAATCATAATTAAGAACACTACAATTCAAAAGCAATAGAGAAACACCCCCAAAGAAACTCCCTTCTCTCAGAAGAACTTGGCCATCTGAGTGCAAACATGTAAAAATGGACCCCCGTCTCTTAAAAAGTGATGTATCTTGAGAAATTTGAAGTATGCCTATTGTCATCACATTATTTACTTACTTTTTAAAAATACCTTTCTCCTCAGAGGGGACCCAAAGTAGTTACAACACCACAAATCATGATCATTCAAAAATTATGATCGCTCTGAAATGCCTAGCGTAAGATAAGCTTGCTAAAATGAGCACTACCATTTGTATTAATCTTAAAATAATGCCATATTCATTTATTAAAATATTTGTATCCCATGTGGTTCAGTACAGCTTAAAAATCATAATTAAGAACACTACAATTCAAAAGCAATAGAGAAACACCCCCAAAGAAACTCCCTTCTCTCAGAAGAACTTGGCCATCTGAGTGCAAACATGTAAAAATGGACCCCCGTCTCTTAAAAAGTGATGTATCTTGAGAAATTTGAAGTATGCCTATTGTCATCACATTATTTACTTACTTTTTAAAAATACCTTTCTCCTCAGAGGGGACCCAAAGTAGTTACAACACCATTATCTCCTCCTTCATTCATCTTGCAAGATTTTCCTTTACAGAAAATATTTGCAGTCTGTTTAAACTACAGTCAGGTTTTACACACACACACCCCCCGGGAAAAAACCACTCTGGAAGCATTCAGCTGACCTTTAGCCAAATTATCAAAAAGAAGCAACAGTAGAAACAGGCACTTACCATTTTTCTAAAAAAACACAGAGTCCATTTTGTGCATTTTTACAAAGCATGACTAAATGTAAATCTTAAACGGGGCCTACAAATTCAGCAGAATGAGTTAAGCACAAGGACTGTGCCACATCAAACTGCAAGCAGGAGAGGAATCATGGATTGGGGAAGTCTGAACATGCATGGCAGGGTATGAAATCCTTCTCCAACACGGTCCCGTTTTTGCTTCAGCCTTCAGAGTCGCTCAGCCAGAGCTCCTCTGCATTACTGCAAAATGGGTTCATGAGTTTCCACAAGCTTAAATATTCAGAAGGACTTTTTAAAACCGATTGGATTTTGTTATTGAAGGTTACAACAACTGTCTTTCTGTCACAATGCCGTTTTTTCAACTAGCATTGGCAACATTTTGTCCGTAAAGACAGATCCCGGCGGGTAGCCGTGTTGGTCTGAATCCGCAGAAGAGAGTTTGAGTTCAACGGCACCTTTAAACCCAACGAAGTTTGATTCGAGATTTAACCTTTCATCATGCACATACGCATCCCTTCAAGAACTGTGCACGCAGAAGCAGCCTATATACCTTGAATATAACTTCGCTGGTCTTAGAGGCATTCCTGGACTCCAACTTTGTTCTAATGTTTTCTCCACTTGCCATAACACTACCTCAAGTCTGCAAAAGAAGGCAATCACTCATTCATTAAGGCAATTTCGACATCCTGGTTTTTCCCCCCTGCTCCTCAGAGAAAAAGAAAACTCCTCGCGAGCGGAAAGACTAGGCTGGAATTCTTCCTAAAACGCATTCGCTGTCTACTTACCGGGAGAGCACCGTTATCCAGAAGCGAGGGGAAATACTGGGCTACAACCTCACTTCCTAACGGACTCGCGTCCGACTTGCAGAGCTTAGCAAAGCAAGAGACCCAAAAACGACGTTGCTTCATGGCCTTGACCCACCGACTTTCTACTTGCAGGCGGCCAAAATGCCAGGCCAGGCCAGGCCCAGGGCATCTCTTCAAAATAGGGTTGCCAAGTCTGGGTTGAAAAATACCTTTTGGGGGACTTTGGGGGTGGAGCCAGGAGAAGGTGGGGTTTGGGGAGGGGAGGGGCCTCAGCATGGTACAATCCTAGGGTTGCCAGCCTCCAGGTGGGGCCTGGGGACCTCCCGCTTTTACAGCTGATCCCCAGCTGACAGAGATCAGCTCCCCTGGAGAAAATGGCTGCTTTGAAGGGTGGACTCTATGGCATTATACCAGGGGTGGCCAACCTGTGGCTCGGGAGCCACATGCGGCTCTTTCACACACATTGTGCGGCTCCTGGCAGGGCAGCTGGGGAAGCAAAGGGGAGGCATGCTTTTTCTCTCTTTCTCCCTTCCTTCCTTCCTTCCCTCCTCCCTCCCATCTATTTGCTTTCCTAGTTTCTCTCTCTCTCTTTCTTTCCACTTCTTTAATTCTTTCCTTCCATCTCTCTCTTTTTCTCTCTCTCTCTCAATATCATTAGCAAACAAGTAATATCATTATCAATAACCGGTTTTCCTCGTTTGTTTTTATTTTTGGCAGTCCCATTTAACGTTAATAAAAAGCAAATTTGCATATTTTTAAAAATAAAAACGTGTGTGTGATATTTGTTCCTGTCTTGCGGCTCTCAGACATCTGACGTTTATTCTATGTGGCTCTTACGTTAAGCAAGGTTGGCCACCCCTGCATTATACCATGCTGAGGCCCCTCCCCCTCCCCAAACCCCGCCTTCTCCTGGCTCCACCCCCAAAGTCCCCAGGTATTTTCCAGCCTGGACTTGGCAACCCTATACAATGCCATAGAGTCCACCCTTCAAAGCAGCCATTTTCTCCAGGGGAGCTGATCTCTGTCAGCTGGGGATCAGTTATCAAAGCGGGAGATCCCCAGGCCCCACCTGGAGGCTGGCAACCCTACTTCAAAAGCATGTGACACTTCACCAGCAGCTGTTACGCCCAGTCCCTCAGCCATCCCGCAGCAGGAGGAGCCCAGACCTGCCGATATTCCCGTTCTCTGCTCCGGGCTCACCTTATAAACGGCGACGCAGGCGCAGGTGCTCCCCAAGTGGACACCGATGGCCGCCATGGCGCCTCCGCCTTTTCGAGGGCCGCACAGCCTCGCCGACGGGCCTCCCCGCCCCACAATGCACCGCAAACCCCCCTCCCTTCTCCCGGTCCCTCAGCAATGGCCAATCAGCGCCGACTTCTCCCGGCGAACTTCCTAAACCGAGGGAAAAGCCTACGAAGCGTTCGACCAGTCAAAACCGAGTAAGACGCGGCGTCACCGCGCCCAGCAACCGAGGCAGACTGGAAAGAGAGCGGGTTCGCAGAGGGGCGATTGGCTGGGCGGTCTTGGGTGGTTCCCGGGAGGGGGCGGGGCCTGAACTTGAGCGCCGTGAGGGGCGGGGCTTCGGCTGGCCCTTCTGCCGGCGGCGTGGGCGTCCGCGGGAGTTTCCGCGCGCCGTTATGGTGCAGATCTTGGGGGCGCGGCGATGCTGGTGGGTCGCCTTGGCGCTGGCTGCGCTGAGCCTGGCTGGCGGCTCCGGCCCGTGGACCCGGGGCGCGGAAGCTCAGTGCGAAGGTGAGGGGGCCCCGCTTGCATCCCCGCACCTGTTGCTGCAGCTATAAATAGGCGCGTGCTATGAAGAGGGGCATGGCGTCGCGGTCCCGTTTTAGCTTGAGCCGTCAGAGCTCCACGTTCCTGCAAAAGGGGTGTCCGTGCATTTCCACGAACTGAATTTCCTGCGAGCAGTTTTGACAGGTCCGGCAGGGCTGGCTCCCTCTCCCCCCCCCCCCCCCCCCCCGGCCGCCTTTTCAGCAAGAAAGTGACGCGGACGTGGATGTACGGAAAGCAACGAGAAGGAGAAAGGGGGGGTAGAGATTTTTCTCCCGCTCCCAGAGTGACAGACCTGTGGGGCATCGAGTAAAGTTGATAGGGCAGGAAATGCTTCTTCACTCCACCAGTCGTTAAATGGTGGAACTCGCTGCCAGTGGCCATAGTGATGGTCCCGATCCTAAGTGACTTTAAAAGAGGACTAGACTGATTTGTGGAGGAAACGTCTGTTGGATGTTGGCAGGGGTCATTTCGTAGAAAAAGAGGTGCAGGAGCTCATTACCATAACTCATTTGCCTAACTCATTTGCATGTGCCACACACCCCTTAACATACCGGAAGTGTGTCAGAAGGCAACACCCACCCCTCAGGCTCCACTCCACAGGTGAGGGAAACTGACCTGCTCTTCCTCCATTCCCTTCCCCATCCAATACTTTGTGCAATGAAAATAAGCGTAAAGAACACACCCTCATTCTCTTCCTGCTCCCTTGAAACCACCAGGTTTCAAGTAGACTTGAGATACCCAGGACACGTGCACCACCCATCCCTTCCCCTTCCCCTCCCCACAACAAGACACCCTGTGAGGTAGGTGGGGCTGAGAGGGGTCTTTTGAGAACTGCTCATGAGAGAACAGCTCTGAGAGAACTTGTGACTGGCCCAAGGTCACACCAGCAGCTGCATGTGGAGGAGTGGGGAATCAAACCCGGTTCTCCCAGATTAGAGTCCAACTCCTGACCACTACACCAAACTGATAAGGTGGAAGCTGCTGAAGGGTTGGTGAAATTTCTCCAGTACTTATGTGCCATGTGCCCAGATAAAAAATGGTATACTTAGAAAATTTAGATGCCACCTTGAGCAAGTCTCTGGAAAAGCATCACACAGTCATCAAAGGAACAATGCTAAAATTATCAATATTAAAACAAAACATTAAAAACAATAAAGACCCTAGCAGGGCTTTCCCCGGGGCGCTGCGCCTCTGCACTGCTGGGGGAAGCCGAGGAGGGGGCGGGGCTTGGTCATGTGCCCGCCCCCTGGGCTCCTCACTCCCAGAGCTGGTGCGCTCCGGCTCCAACGGACCCCTGGTCCCTATCATAAGTGACTTTAAAAGAGGATTAGAGTGATTTGTGGAGGAAACATCTATTGGATGTTGGTAGCCGCAAGGATTAAATGGGACCTCTGTATTTCAGAAGCAGAAAAGCTCTGAATGCCACTGCTGGGAGGATATATCAGCCTTGGCTTCTGGACCCTGTAACCAACCAGTGGGTCGCTCTGCAAGGCAGGCTGCTGGGCTGGATGAACCACTGGTCTGATGCACGGGCCTGCGGGGCAACAGGGTTTTTTTTTTTCTTTTTGGTGGGACTGAAGTTCTCAGTGCAGAAAGAGTAGCCAGAATTCTGAGGATTACGACTCAGCTACTGTGGGATCGAGCCTTTTAAAATCAAAGCACAGAGGCGTCTCCAAATCTTAGCCCCCGAGTATGATAATAGTAGGCTGAGAAAGGGGGAGGGGGGTAAATTTTCTTGGTAGATGGTAGGCGTGGCACTGGAAATACTTATCTGGGCTTGGCCGGTAAGCTCCTATTTGTATAAAGACACATAGGACTTCATTTACCAAAACAAAATCCAAACAGTACATAGATAGGGGAAAGGATGTATACAGTTTTGGCAAGGAATGTAAACCAAAAAAAAAAAAAAAACCTAACTGGCTGTTCTGCTCACTACTTTCCCCGTCAGGCACATAGCTCTGGCATTTCAACTGGCATTCCTGGCGAGCAGGGTCCCTGGAAGCGTATAAGCAGGGTGGAAGTTGAAGAGAACTTCAAGGCAGTCTCTTCTCTCTCAGTCTTCTTGGGCTGTCTGTTTTGCGTAGGTATTCTTAACCATTTAGCGAAAAGAAAGCAGTTCTCTGGATAGATCTCTAAATTGCAAGCTGTCAACCACTTTAGATGACAGCTCTCAACTGCTGCCAGTTAATCACTTCTGCCAGCCTAAGCAACAATTCTGCTAACAAGCCAGCAGGTGGGGGTAATGAGTTCTATAGTCAAGGAAGCTAACAGGCAGGAAGAACTCTTTTAAAGGAGACCAGTTTTTTGACGCAGAGTTAGAAGGGATCCTAGAGGTCACCTACTCCAACCCCCTTGCTCAGCGCGGAATTAGTCAGCTACAGCACCCCATTCTGCTTAAAGGAGCATACACCTTTAAAAATGTTTTAGAATGATTGAAAAAAGCATTTACAGAAGAAATTCTTGTGGGGCTGTGTCTTTAAGAAAGGGGGCGGAGCCCTGAAAGCTCACCCCCCCCCCCCCGTAGCTGTAGGCTTGCTGATGCAGCAGGCCCCTTGACAGGCCCATAGCCAGGATTTTTTTGGCTTCTGGGGCAAATTTATTTCTTGTGGGGCAGCCATTATGTGTTTTTAGCAGCGACCAGACGCACAAAGGCACCTTAACGCTAGCTGTAGCACCCCCTGATCCTACGTTGTCTTATGGGGCAAAAATGAGGGAGGATTCTCCCCTCATACACACACACAGGCACCCTCCAAGCGAACTGTGGAGCCGCCAGCAGATTACCCTTCCGTGTTGTTTCCAAGACCAATCGAGTGGGAGCTCTCTTCTCTTCCCCCCCCCCCCCGCCTCCTTGCCACGCTGAGCCACCCGGTGCTTCCAGGAGCAGCAAGGAGTTCCTGAGGGAGTGCACCCTACCAGCCGAATGCTTTTCCAAAATTATTTTTTACAGAGCGAAGAAGACGACAAGGAAGGTGTGTGTGTGTGGAAAGCGGGCACAGGGCATCAAGTGGAGGGTCGCGCTGTTCCTTGGGCCCTGCTGCCCTCCTACCACCTGCCCGTTTCAGCTCACTGAGTTCAGTGACCGGTGTCTGCCTGAGGAGGAGGGAGGGATGAAGGTGAGGGTGGCGCAGGGGAGCAAGCAGCAGAGCGGGGAGCCTTCAGGCCAAGCAGGCATGAGCTGGAAGAGGAGGGAGAAGCAACAGGAGGAAGAGGAGGAGTAGAAGTGCTGGGCGATTATAAAACCTTAATACTGATTATCTGTCACTATTTATTAGGTTTCCTTTCTGTAATCAGAAAGGTCCCGCAGGGCCCTGATGTCTTCCGGGAGCTCATTTCCACCAGTGCGGAGCTGCCACCGAGAAGGCCCTTGCTCTGGTAGCAGCCAATCTGGCATCTTTCGGACCAGGGAGAGTCAGGCGATTTTGCGACCCTGACCTCAGTGCCCTTTGGGGGACATATGGGGAAAGGCGGTCCCTCAGGTAGGCAGGCCCCTGACCATATAGGGCTTTAAAGGTCAAAATTGGATTTATACCCCGCCCTTCACTTACTTGGAGTCTCAGAGGAGTCTCAAGCTCCTTTCCCTTCCCCTCTCCACAACAGACACCCTGTGAGGTGGGTGGGGCTGAGAGAGCTCTTTCCCAAGCTGTCCTTGAGAGAACAGCTGGTACAGAGCTATGGCTTGCCCAAGGTCATCCAGCCAGGTGCAAGTGGAGGAGTGGGGAATCAAACCCGGTCCTCCCAGATTAGAGTCCGCGCACTTAACCACTACACCAGACTGGCTCTCACTTATGGACCTGGCATTACACAACACCAGTGGCAGAGAGGGGTCGTGAATCCTAGCCCCACTGACTACCACCTTTGGGATGGGGTGCAGGCTGGAAGGGGTGGGGGTGAGTTCAATGGAAGATGGCGTTGTTAATCAAAGGGGCCATCCATCAAAGAAAACGCACCTTTTTCTGTGTTAGCAAAGCTTCACTTCATGCTCAGTAACAGTCACTTTTTTGGTGATACATTGGTGGGTTTTGTTTTTTTCACATTTGGCATACAGCAACCCAGGAAAGTGGAAGTGGGACAACCTGGGGGTAGGGATCTTTTATGCATTTACAAGACTCTTCATCATGTGTCAATAAAGGGAGGAGATATTTGGTTTCAAACAAAATCGATTGTTTGGACTGAGCCAAAGTGGGAGCAATCCCCTAAAAGCGAGCAACTGGCCTTCAACTCTGGATTCAGTTCTCCGAGGTCCTTTCAGCATTTGCCTGCCGCTCCAGATTCCCTCCGTGTTCGAGTGGAGGCAATTTAAGTCCACGGCAAAACAGCATCCAAATAACCGGGGCAGCAGCAGGCTGAGAATGGCGGTGGGGGGGGAGGGGACTGGAATAAAAAGAAAGTTGAACTCTGTTTTGGTGCAAAATTGCTTGGAGGACACCGCAGTGCACAGGGATTGGAAGGACAATGCAGAAAGGGCCCTAGTCATCCTTTCCAGCTCTGGACGGAATCGTCCCTCACCTGCTGAGAAGAGAAGGGGATCTGACCTCCCGCAAGCTGCCTGGGCAGGGTTCCTGGTCTCTCTGGCAGGAATAGCAAATAGTTCTTCCACCCTGTTCTCCCGTATGGTTTTCTGGGATGTCAGCCCCAGTGAGTTCAGGAAGACCTGCTCTGCTGCGCTCACTTGGCTGCAATCCCCGCGACTCTGGTGGGGTTTACCTCTGAGTAAATCTGCGCAGGATTGAGTTGCCTCACCGCCTTGCCTGGTTTTTCCCTTTGCCAGGCTGAACTTGCAAACAGGCAAAGGAAAAATAAGGAGGGGTTTTTTTTGGGGCGGGGGGGGAGAGAAAGGGAGCCAGAATCAGGTTCGGTATAATCTTGTGATGAACGACTTTCACCAGGGCCTCAGGTGAAGATGTCGCGAAGCGTAGACCCATATGGCAAACGTTCTGTTTTTCTGTTTCTCTTCTTAGCTCCTAAGGATGAGGAAGAAAGCGGAGGTGTGGCTGGGAGGCTTGGATCCCTGGCTGTGAACTGCGACTCGTGTGTGGCCCGGCGGTGGTGCTGCGGGAGCCTCGGCCTGATGTGTGCTCTGCCGTTGTGTGCGGTGGGCTCCAGGCCTCTCTGAAGCCAGGGATGGCCCGGTTGTGAGAGGACCCCTCTATGTGGGAGTGAGCGAGACACAAACCGCGCTCGAGAAGAGTTGGGGAAGGAATGGAGGACTTTACCACCCGGACCTATGGGACCCGAGGGGTGGATAACAGGCCTCTCTTTGGAGAGACTTCGCCACGGGTAAAGCGACGTCCTTCCTGGCTTGCTTGCATAGAGCGACCCTTTTTGCCCTCCTGGAATGGGGTTGGTTTGTGGGGCTGGCCTGAGGCAGTCTGCCACTCACTCACTCCTCGCCCTTGCGCTGTAGAGTCCAGAGATGTGCTCCAGGATCCCCTCCGGCATTGCCACGGGTGGCAGCATTGCAGTCTCAGCACAAGCATGCGTGTGGCTGGAAAGGGGCACCCCAGCATCCTCTGCAGTTTTGCCAGGGATTTGGGGATGCCGCTCTTTTTAAAAAAATGGCTGCCCCAAACAACTGCATATTCGATTGGAGGCTTTCCTGTGAAGGAAGGCGAGATTGCTGGCAATTTTCCCCCAGGGGCTTTTCAAGTCCATTGGACTGGGGTATGTGTAAGTGGTATGTGCAAGGGTCTTCCTTTCGCTGGCACAGTGCAGTGGGGGAGACCAACCGTATGCAATCATCTGCCTTTAGCCAGTTGCGTTAGCACTCTTACTTGCTTGCGAGCTTTTCTGATAAAGAGGACTTTGTCTGATGGAGGGTTGGCAAAGCATTTGCTGTCACAGGCTTACCCTGGAATTCCCGGGTGTTTAGAGGGATTATTTCAAGGGCCCTTTTCTGGGAGAAGTTGGACTTTTCAGCATTTTGGTCTCGTGAATCAAGCTACATTATTAGAAAATTTGACTTATTTTAGCCACTAGCCAGTGCTTTTGCATGGACGTCAGCCCCTATCTAATATTGGTAGTGAAATGCTGGAACTCATCTTGGAATTAATTGTGGAATGTTGTCTTCAATTTCATTGATCACTTTTTCTATAAAGACTTAAGTTCACTGAGGTTCTTTTTGTCTTATGTAAGGGATGGGCAGAGTTAGGCTGTTTGGTGTAGCCAGTTTGGTGTAGTGGTTAAGTGCGCGGACTCTAATCTGGGAGAACTGGGTTTGAATCCCCACTCCTCCACTTGCACCTGCTGGATGACCTTGGGCAAGCCATAGCTCTGTACTAGCTGTTCTTGAAAAAGAGCAGTTTCTGTCAAAAGCTCTCTCAGCCCCACCTACCTCACAAGGTGTCTGTTGTAGGGAAGGGAAGGGAGAGGAGTTTGTAAGTCGCTCAGAGACTCCCTTGGGTAGTGAAGGGCGGGGTATAAATCCAATCTCTTCTTCTTCTTCTTCTTCTTCTTCCTGGACTCTTCCTTCTTTAAAAGGGTTGGTGATATTTCGTGCAGGGAGTTCAGCACATGGCTCCAGTCCTCCTGGTGCTGGAAGGCAGGCAGAGCTTTGTGGAAATGCTTGAGTCAGAAGGAGCTGGATTGTGTCCAGAATTAAAGTTGGGGTCTGCAAACAGGGTTCACTATGCTGTGTGCAGAACACAGGCCTTCGGTTATCTATTGCTCGTAGTAAGTAACCGTAGAAGTTGACTTGGCTTGTTATCAACACTTATATGTATCTGGTTGTTTAATATTACTGTTGTTTAATATTATTAAAGAAAAGGTAATATGTGCAGGTTATGTTTCAACTGTTGAAACAGACCCCGCACATATTACCTTTTCTTTAAGAGTTTTACATACCACTTTAGGATAAAAATAATTTACAAAGCGGCTTGTAGAAACTGGCCAACAAAATAAATGGGATTTAAAATAAATTTTTGCAAGAAATAACACAACAGAACTGTGTGGCAGAATTGGAGATGTAAAGGCCCGGGGGGGGGGGGGGAGTAAAATTCAGGGGGGGAACCCTCTTTCTTCCTGATGCTTTTTGCAGTTTCCCCGGCAGAAGACATATGCCTCTCTTAAATCCAAGATGCATTGCTGCACCTAGAAGGACACCTAATCTTCATGAGAGGAGCATGCAGAGACTTCATTGTTTCTCAGCTGTTGTGTGCCTTCTGTTGCCTTTTTGACCTTATTCTTCCCTTGTGGTTGATCTTTCCGTTTGTCCCTCAAACTCCCGGGCCTGCCCTCTGCCCACAGGCAACATGACTACTGGGCCAACCCCCTCCACCCTCCCTGGGGCCCAGGGAACACTCGCACAGGGACGGGTGGTGCTCTTTCCCCAGGCCCATCCACCCTTATATGGCAATGTGACCACCGACCAGGGCAAAACCTCCGGCCTGACCCAGGGAACACCCACACAGGGGCAGGTGGTGCTCTCTCCCCAGGCCCCACTCTCCACCTTCAAACAGCAAAGTGATTACTGACCAGGGCTGAACCCCCTGCCCTGCCCAGGGCTCAGAGAAAACCCGCATAGGAGTGGGTGGGGCTCTCTCCCCAGGCTCCCCCTTCCAGCCACATGATAAACTAGGGGGGAATAATCTGCCGCACCACCTGAGGCCTGGGAGCCACCTGCACACTTGCAGGGGGTCTTCTCTCCTGGGGACAACTCTCCAAGAAAGGGGCGTGTCAGTCCATGACCAGGGCAACCTGAGCTCCCAGCTGGGGAGGATTTGGCCCTGAACGGTGATCCCATTGCTGTCAGGCGGGTGAGGCGACCCAAGCGGACAGGTGGGTGAGGCTGGGAGTCCCAACCCCAGGGGATAGGGACCCCGCGAGGGACCCCATTGTGTCAGTCCTTGACCAGGGCAACTTGAGCTCCCAACTCATGAGGATTCAGTCCTGACTGGCAATCACTTCGCCATCAAGCAGGTGAGGGGGAGATGTGGGTCTATCCCGCTTTTCAATGAATGGTGGTTTCAATGCTTGCCACGACTGGTGGTCATTGCGATCAGGTAGGGAAGGGGTCATGGGCGAGCAGATGGGTGAGGCTGGGAGTCCCGGCCCCAGGGGACAGAGACCCTGCTTGGGGCCTGCCTGGCAGCACACACACCCCCCTCATGGGGGGGGGAGGAGACATCTAAATGTGGGTCCTCCTGGGAGGGACCCAGTAGTGTGGTCCAACTGCCTGCCTGTGGTGGGCAGAGATGTGGGGTGGAGAGTCCTGGCCCCGGTGGACAAGGCCTCTGCTTGGAAATTGCCTGGGTGCACCCTCTCCTGAGGAGGAGACATCGAAATGTGGGCCCTCCTGGGAGGGACCGGTAGTGTGGTCCAGCCGCCTGGCTGTGGGGAGCATACAGGTGGGGTAGGGAGGCTTGGCCCTGGTGGACAAGGTCCCCACTTGGGACCTGCTTGGTAGCACCCCCCTCACAGGGGGGAGTCATTGACATGCGGGCCTTCCTAGGAGGGACTGGTAACGTGGTCCAACCGTAGGGCTGTGGCGGGCAGACCGCGTGGTGAAGAAGATGATATTGGATTTATACCCCACCCTTCACTCGGAGTCTCAGAGCAGCTTACAAACTCCTTTCCCTTTCCCTTCCCCTCCCTACAACAGACACCCTGTGAGGTAGGTGGGGCTGAGAGAGCTCTGACAGAAACTGCTCTTTCAAGGACAGCTCTGACAGAACTATGGCTTGCCCAGGGTCATCCAGCAGGTGCAAGTGGAGGTGTAGGGAATCAAACCCAGTTCTCCAAGATTAGAGTCAGCGCACTTAACCACAAAACCACTGGTGTAGCGTCACAGGTGGCATCTGTCACTTGTTTTTCGTATTTGGGTTTTTCTGTGTCAGAAAATGGGCACAGCTGTCGAGGAGAAGGTTCGCGTTCAACAAATGTCTCTTCTTAGGCTGGCTGGCGCGGGGAACATCCCAAGAGCAGGAAGGGCATCGCTCATATCCGTCAGTGTTTATTTTAAAGTTTTTGTGGGGGCTTCCTGGGGTGGGAGTGGTGTGCAGAGACGTTGAAGGCAGAGGTCACATCAGGCAAGCATGACTTTGGGTTGTATGGTGGAGGGAGCGAGCTAAGAGGGGAAGGTTGGCGGTTACATCCAGCAGACTGTTTTGAGGGATCCTGGGGTGGGGAATGCACAAAGGGGGGAGGGCAGTTTTCACACATAACAGGTCACGTTTCTGATTCCCATTTCGGGGAACATGAGGAGGAGGATCATGGTCCAAATGGTTCTTCGGGGCAAAGTTAACATCTTAGGTGTTGGCTGTGGGGCAAGCCCAACCCCTCCTGGCAGAGGCAGCCTTCCTCCCACCCAAGCGCCAAAGGATGAACCCCATGGGCTGCATGCTGGGATCGCCCACAGAGGAAGAGGAGAAGGAAGGGGGGACATGAGGAGGGAAGATGGTCTCAATCCACCTTGTCCAAAAAAGGGTTGACCTTCAGAAAGGACAGTTC
This sequence comes from Lepidodactylus listeri, assembly GCA_029233225.1. Taxonomy (NCBI): domain Eukaryota; kingdom Metazoa; phylum Chordata; class Lepidosauria; order Squamata; family Gekkonidae; genus Lepidodactylus; species Lepidodactylus listeri. The sequence goes on from JARCFY010000008.1 coordinate 104,987,295, forward strand.
GTCCACCCTGTCTGGGTTTAGTTGGGCTCGATGTGGGCAAAGGATGTCTCCCAGATGGGAGACCACCCGCTCGTTCTGGACACTAGTGGGTGGGCAGGAGAGCAGATTGGTGGCCACGCTGGCGAGATCAGGCCACATGGCGGTCTTGTGCACCCAGTACTCGAGGGGTCCGAGCTGGCGGGCTCGGGGGCTCAGCCAGGAACTCGCAGACCATGACTTCAGCAGAATCCTCTGCCGCTGCATGCCTGGCGACCACACCAGCGCTCCATACCGCCCACCTCACGACGGACATCCAGAACTCCTGAAGCTCATTCCCACGTCTCCTCTCAGTTCTGGCCCCCGCTCTCCATGACCTCTTGCTCCACACCGGCCCCCATTTCCCCCTCCTCCTGCTCTCCTTGGCTCCCCCACTCCTTGTCCTCTCCCACCTCCCTCAGCTGTCTCTGGCCCCAGCCACAGCGATGGAATCCCCGCACCTGGTGGCGCAGTTCACACACCCACTGATGAAGCTGTGCATTTTGTTTTAAATTCATTTTAAATACATTTTATTCATTTTCTACCTTTATATTAAATTCCTCTTACATGTTCCTCTTACATATTTTTGGAGCCATTAACAACATCTAACCAAACATAAAAGTTGGACCAAATATCTGAAGAATGACATTTATCCATATTCATCAGATAGCTTAACCTATCCATTTCTGCCAGATTGAATAGTTTACCTATAACATCGTCTTTCCTGGGCATTTTAGATGATTTCCAATATTTAGCTCTCGTTATTCTAGCTGCAGTTAAGATTGAAATTAATATCCTCTCATCAGATCGCGACATCCCGTCCGGAAAAATGTTAAGCAGGTAAATTTCTGGTTCCAAAGCCAAATCTAAGCCCGTTATCTCATAAATCATTTTCTTAATACTAGTCCAAAATTTTTGCGTTTCTTTACAAGACCACCACATATGGAAAAATGATCCAAAACCATCTTCACAAATCCAACATCTATTTGAAACATCTGCATAGCACTCACTCAACCTTTCTGGAGCCCAATACCAGCGACAGAAGACTTTATAAACGTTTTCTTTGTAATTTATTGCTTTCAGATATTTTATCCCTTTCCAAATTTTTGACCAGCTTTCAGTTGTTATATTATGGCCAAGATCTTTCATCCATTTTATCATGGCTTCTTTTATTGACTCATCCTGCATTTCCCTATCAATTAATAACTTATAAACTTTTTAAATTAATTTATCACTGCTATTGAACCATATACTATCTAATTCATTTAGTTCTTTATAAAACCCTTGTTTTTTATCTTTTCTATATCTATCCAATAATTGGATTTTTTCCTACCGGGTTAGTCTAATTCCTAGTTCTTCTTCTAGCTTATTTTCCGGTTTTAAATTATCTTTCTCATCTAAAAGTTTTTCATAGCTGGCCACTTTATTTTGACTTAACAAGGCTGGCTTTATAAAAGCTGTGCATTTTGGAGGGCGATGCTTCCCTTGATACGGGGGTCACGCGTACACCAGCTTGAATTCCCACACCTCCAAGAGTGGGTGCAGGCACTCCCGAATGCCTTTGTGCCACCTGTCAACCAGGGCCATGACTTGAGGGGGAACCTCAGTCTCCTTGGGGCCTGGCTGCAGCACAGACTCCGTCACCCGATCTAGCCCGCGAATGAGGTGGATGACTTGCCCCTGGCTGGCCGTGTGAGCACAGAGCACACTGGTGGTGTCCTGAAATGGTTTCAGGATGTGTACCATCTGGGAAAGGGACAGCTAAGTCATTGGAGCTGATGCTCAGCTCGCCCTTCTCCCGCTGGATGAACATGGAGGACAGGACATCTTGGACCACGCTTTTCTGCTCCACCAAACAGGCAATCGTGGTGTAGGTGGAGTTCCACCACATGCTGAAGTCCTGGAGGAGGATGTGCTCTGTCTTGTCAGCCTCAGCCTACCTGTCTCTCAGCAGCTGCAAACCCCTGCTTCTCGAGAAGTGCCCCGCCAAGCACTTCGAGAAGTGCCCCACCAGACTAGAGAGCCAGTTTGGTGTAGTGGTTAAGTGCGCGGACTCTAATCTGGGAGAACCGGGTTTGATTCCCCACTCCTCCACTTGCACCTGGCTGGATGGCCTTGGGCAAGCCATAGCTCTGTACCAGCTGTTCCCTCAAGGACAGCTTGGGAAAGAGCTCTCTCAGCCCCACCCACCTCACAGGGTGTCTGTTGTGGGGAGGGGAGGGGAAAAGGAGTTTGTAAGCCGCTCTGAGACTCTTAAGTGAGTGAAGGGTGGGATATAAATCCAATCTCTTCTTCTTCTCTTCTCTCTTCTTCTTCTTCTTCTTCTTCTTCTACCTGGGAACTGATCTCGGCGGTGCCCTCCCCACCCACGGCATTTCTCTCCAGCCCCAGGGCATCTCTCACCGCCAGATGGATTTTGTGTGCCCTACAAATAGTAGAAACACTCAGAATGGCTTTTTCAGCAGCCTTACACATGTTTGGGCCACCATCCACGACCAGATAGCCAGGGGTGATCTGTTTCCCCCCAAACCAGGTCTTCAGGCTACTTTGAATGGTTGCGGAGATATTCATCACCATGTGCTCGACATCCATACCCTGAGCGTGAAGGAGCACCACCTTGTGGTCAGACGGAAGCGTGCTTGTCCCCTGCCCACCCTGGAACTCCTCCAGTTGCCACAAGTGTGCGGTGAGGGAGAGGTGGCCATGGCGGCGGCGGCTCCAAAGGTCAGCCATCAGGTGCCCTCGCACCCTGGCTAGCTCAGCTTTCACCAAATACACCACGGAATGATACATGGGGGGCTGGCCGGCTCATGGTCCTCTGGAGGGGATTGTGTACCAGGGGGCCACGCATTGTAGAAGCCCCCAGAAACCCAGATCCTCCACCAGAGACAAAGGCTGGCCATCCAGGGTAATCATCCAGTGTGTTGAGTGATTGCTTCATGAGCCCTGGCTTTCATTCTTCCAGGTGCTGGGGAGGACCCCAGGAGCATGATCTCTTGAAGGGTGGCTTACCTGGGGGAACCCATGGCAGAGGCTGGAGACCCCGGCATAGTGGCCTGCCCCTCCTGACCTTCCTCTCCCCGTTGACTTGGAGTGTGTGCCCTGCACCCAGCGGCAGACTCCGGCGGTGTCAAACTGGGGTGCGACCTACACAAGCGCCTCATTCAAATGCTGGTGGTTCAGTGATGTGGGTCCCTTCCCCTACGGACATGCACCCTGCACACCAGGCACTCCACGTAGGGATCACTGGGCAGGATATGGAAGTACTTCTCATCAGAAGACTGCAGCCGTGCCCCCGTGCCCATCAGTGGGGCGCTTTGCAGACACAACCGTTTCCCAGACTCAGACCTGAGACTGATGGGGGGGGTATCCTGATGGAAAAGGGACAAGTGGGGGATTGCGATGGGGAATCCCTGGGTAGGGCACCAGATGATGCGCTACAGCCACTGTCACCATCCTCACCACTAGTGCTGGCAGTTTCCTCCCTCCCTCTCCTACTTTGCCCCCGCAGCCCATCCGGAACAGGCGGGAGCTCTCGAGTGAAGACCAAGACCAGCCCCGTGGAAGCGGCAGGGGAAGCTGATGTGGCGGCTACTGACAATGTACTTGTGGAGGAGGGCACCAGTGTGGCAGAATGCAGTCCTATCCCACCACCTGTATTCAGTGTGGCCAGTCTTCCCATTGGCTCACGTCCATGAGCATGATCCCTTTTGCCCCCCCTCCCCAATGTGCCCAAATGTCAGACCCAGGTAGTGGGGGTGGAAGAGTGGTTGCTCGAGATGAGGGGAAACGCAGCAATGGTGGGTAGGTTGGGTGTCTCGTTGACAGAGGCGAGAGAGAGGCGACCCCCCCCCCCTCCCAAGTCAGTGACGCAGTTAACCAAGACAGAGCTTTTGCGGGGGGAGTAAGAAAGGCAAGCCCCACAGCCAGCAGGCAGAGGAGAGAGGGGAACCCCACGCCTGGAGCCCCAAAAGTGCTGGGCTGAGTGGGGCGGTTCAGTGGCAGAGGAGAGAGGGGGACCCCAAGCCAGAGACTCAACCAGCCCAGGAAGAAGGGTTTTTTTCTTTCAGCAGGAGCAGTAAAGGCAAGCCCCACAGCCAGTGCCAAAGGCAGTTAGCAACCCCCCCCAAAGTGATTTGAAAGTTGGGTGCCAGCTTGCCAGGGGAAGGAGGGAACTCCCAAGTCAGAGACTGAAGCAACCTCAGCAAAAAGGGGGGGGGGGTTGCAAGGAGCAGTAGAGCCAAGCCACATGGCCAGCGGTCAGAGAAAAGAGCAGCTTGCAGGACCCACAAAAGTGGTGGGGTAACTTGGGTGTTGGACTTGCCAAGGAAACAGGCAACCCCTAAGTCAAAACAAAAATGTGTTGTAAAAGCAAAACAGTTCAACCCATGTTTCCCACCTCTCGCATCAAAGAAAGGTATGTGAGGGGAGAACGGATTGCAGCACTGGGACTCAGGGAAGTGAAATAAGGCGAGAAAAAGAGAGAGGATGATGCTCTTTGTCTGGCAGTTTGTATCATTGCCAGGAGATCTATCAGGTTTCCCACCCACTGTCCCCAGCTAATCCCCCCCCCCAGGCCCACCACAGTATTTTTTCATGCGCAAGGAGAACTAGACTTGCAGATAACCCAATGCAAACAAAGGACAGTAGCGCGCCTCTAGGGGATATATACACCCCCCCTCCCATTCTGAGAAAGAGGGATGTATTCTCATTAGAAATTGGTCCCTCAACGGCTGAAAAATCCCACCCACACCCACTTTTCCACGCAAAACTCCAGGGGTGGGGTTTCTCTGCTGAGAGTGCACTAATGCTTCTGAGCTGGGACAAGAAATTTCGGGGGCCAGATGCACGACGTGACCTTCAAGCTGGTCTGTCTGAGCCTTGAACCGGGTGAAACTTGAGCCAGATTTTGGCTCAGTGTTTGGGTCTCTGCTCATCCCTAATATACACCCTGTTAGATCATTTGATACATAGCGGCTAGTCCCTCTACCTCTACTAAGTCTTCTCTATCTGGGCAAGGACTGGAATGAAAAAAGTCTAGTGAAAACCCTATGCTCATTGATCATTTCCAGCTGCTTTTTAAGCCACCGCCGAATTTTGGCGGCAATTCAGCAGCAGGCCAAATCAGATCAGAGATTCTGATTCAGCCTGTGGCTGCCCTAGTGCCCACTCCTGGGCTGACAGAGCGCTGCTTCGCCTCGCTCCGGCCCCAAATGACCCCTGCTCTTAAGCAATATTCCCTCTAATTAGTGAAGTCTCATGAGCCAAAATTCTACTTTGTGAGCCAAAACCCCCACTAGGATTAAAGTTGTGAGCAAGCCGACAGGACAGGACGGGGAGAGAGGGAGAGGTGGAAAGAAAGCAAACAGATGGGGAGGGGAGTGAAGGAAGGAGGGGGAGAGGTGGAAAGAAAGCAAATAGATGGGGAGAGAGGAAAGGGAGAGGTGGAAAGAAAGCAAATACATTGGGAAAGGGAAGTGAAAGAAGGAAGAGAGGGGTTCCCTGCAGCCCCCCCAGGGTGCTGGCAGCAGGAGGTCCACAGAGGAGCCCTGGGCCATGTTCCTGGCAAAAGACCATTGTGGGGAAGGTGGATGAATGGCCTGGGACTTCCTTCCCTGCCAGAGAGGGTCAAGGGGGCGACTCACCTGATGGGGCAGCAGGTCTGTCATTTCTTTTATTCATCTGGGACTCCGTATATCCCAGCCACCACAAAAATGTATAATGCCAAGGTGGTGACACAAAGTTTGTATGGGGCTGGTAAGTGGATTGACAAAATAGAGGAGTCCTTCGATTCAGTTCTTAAATTCCTGCGTTCCTTCTGTGGAATTTCAAATTGTATAGTGGGGATAACCATCTGAGCTGAATTGAGACAACCATCTCTTGATGCTCAGGCACTGTTGAAGACTTTCCCCCTTAAAGCTAAAACGTGACACGCCAACATCCAAGAGGGCTCCCTCGGCTTAATCAGAGAGGAATCTTACGCTTCTCACTGGGATAAACTTGTCGTGCAGAGTACAGCTCCTCAGTCTTTCCTTGAACTCCCTTTATTCAGTTATTAGACAGGAAGTCATAAAAATGATCGAGACATTTCTATTTAAGTACGATTATAACAGTACAGTCTATAGAGCACAACGTGTTTGTTCTAATCAATTTGTTGGTATTCTTCTACCTGGAGAGCTCCCAGATTACTGCTCATACGTGTGCCTTTATGTTGGCCTGACTTAATGCCCGACTATGTAGAGTTTTGCAAGGGAGGTATCTTAAGATACCATACTCTAATGCAGGGGTGGGCAATTGTTTTGGCTCGGGGGCCACTTTGTGGGAGCAGAGGTTAGCGGAGGGCCGCACCTTTTAAAATGATTGCTTTCATTAGTTAACTTTGCATTTCAGAAAAGGTATAAATTGTATCGTAAAAATCAATAAATATAAATGAAATAAAATAGTGGTTGTTTTATTCAATTTATTTATTGTGCTAATTTCATATCATCTATAGCTGCAAGCACACTTAATTTCAGAATCCGTTTAATGAGACAAATGTACCCTATCACACTTTTCTGCAATTTTTTTTTAAATCAGGAGTGAGATTGCTTGTTGAGATTCTCATCACAGCCTGCAAGTTAATGTCTGTCAAAGAGCATCTATATCTACTCTTATTGATCTTCATGCAAGAAAAACTTTGCTCACAAATATAACCACAAATAAAAACCACATGGCTGACTGTCTTGGGCCGCAAAAAACTCTGTGGCGGGCCGCATGTGGCCTCGTGGGCATCAATTTGCCCACCCCTGCTCTAATGGAGTATGTGTCTGTGGTGCAAGTAGTGTAGACACCCTGTATCACTTGACCTTTGAATGCAATCAGTTTTCTGAGCCTAGAAATCTTTTAATTCCTCCTTTGCTTCAAAACATAGCTCATATGGAGACATCACCTCTATTAGTAGAAGATAATAGCGGACCTATCACTCTTTGAGCAGTGAAATTTTATGCATGTGTGGTAGATCTTCACAGCCATTCAAATGGGGTCTAGCTTTTTGTATATTTTAGTAATCTGTTTAAGACTAATAAGCAGTATGAGGTAGAGAGGTGGCTTTATTTTGTGGCTCTGTTCTTGCTCCGTAGCAGCTTCCCAACATCGACCTTTAGCAGATGAGAGTTCTATGTTCCATGACTCACTCCTTTCCTCCATAATACAGTCAGAATGAGCATGCTCCTTGTGTTTCTTCTGAAAGCAACTTACACATTCATTTGTGAGTGAGGGAGTCCGAGGAAGCTTTGCTTCCACCACAGAACTAGGAAGCAAATGGAAGCACTAAAAGATAAACGTTCTGTATCTCCTCCATTGCAAATTCTCAATTCCATCTTCTAGTGGCCTGGACTTCACTAGCAGGTTCTGCCCAGAAAGCAGAAGTTGGCTATCAGAGGACTATACAGTCCCCATGCTGAGCAAAGTGTGAGTCCAGTGGCACCTTTAAGACCAACAAAGTTTAATTCAAGATCCCCCTGCTGTGGCTGTGGGTGTATACCATCCCATAGGAAAAGGAGGACACACTCGGGGGGTCACACTGCATCGGATCCATATTAAACTGGCAATTTCCACTGATCCCATTGCAGACCCTCCTCATGTCATCCCTCAGCATCCCCTATCATCTAGGAGCAGCAGGGGTCCACTGGAGCGGGAGCGCACAGGAGCGCAGCTCCGGGAGTGAGGAGCCCAGGGGGCGGGCACATGACCAAGCCCTGCCCCCTCCTTGGCTTCCCCGAGCAGTGCAGAGGCGCAGCGCCCCAGGGAAAGCCCTGCTAGGGTCTTTATTGATTTTAATGTTTTGTTTGAATATTGATAATTTTATCATTGTTCCTTTTATGACTGTGTGCTGCTTTTCGAGAGACTTGCTCAAAGTAGTATATAAATTTTCTAAGTAGACCATTTTTTATCTGGGCACATGGCACATAAGTACTGGAGAAATTTCACCAACCCTTCAGCAGCTTCCACCCCATCAGTTTGGTGTAGTGGTTAGGAGTTGGACTCTAATCTAGGAGAACCAGGTTTGATTCCCCGCTCCTCCACATGCAGCTGCTGGTGTGACCTTGGGCCAGTCACAAGTTCTCTCAGAGCTGTTCTCTCATGAGCAGTCCTCAAAAGACCTCTCTCAGCCCCACCTACCTCACAGGGTGTCTTGTTGTGGGGAGGGGAAGGGGAAGGGATGGGTGGTGCCCATGTCCTGGGTATCTCAAGTCGACTTGACACCTGGTGGTTTCAAGGGAGCAGGAAGAGAATGAGGGTGTGTTCTTTACACTTATTTTTATTGCCCAAAGTATTGGATGGGGAAGGGACTGGAGGAAGAGCCGGTCAGTTTCACTCACCTGTGGAGTGGAGCCTGAGGGGTGGGTGTTGCCTTCTGACACACTTCCGGTATGTTAGGGGGTGTGGCATATGCAAATGAGTTATGCAAATGAGTTATGGTAATGAGCTCCTGCACCTCTTTTTCTACGAAATGACCCCTGAGGAGCAGCATTTCATGGAGACGAGTGGGCTGCAGTGGGAGGGGAGAGGCAGGGAAGTTCTGTTAATGGACAATTTGGTCTGGATCTCTTCTGTTCACTGGTATGCGCTACAAGCACGCATCTGGGGATGCAGAAATCTACCAGTTCCCCAATAGTCCTGTTTCCAAACAAAATGGGCATACATGGCAAAGATGGCAAGCCAGCTCCTGAAAAGACAAAAACGTATCCTTTAAAATGCAAGCACAAAAAATGTTGTATTTGAAATTTTGAAATTTATGGAACACAAAATGGGATTTTGTCTGCAGTCCACTTTGGGTCTTACAGTTTTGTTCATACATTCTGTGTTCGTGTTTTAATGTTTTCTTTTGTGTCCCCCCCTTACAGTGTGTCAAGCTTTTCTGGGCAGATTTTACAGTTATTTAAAAGAAAAACATTCTGATTTCTCGGTGGCTTCTATAGAGAGTGAACTAGTCAAAAGCTGCGCGGATGCAAAAGGAAAAGAAAACCGCTTGGTATGATTTCCTTTCTCTTTTTGTTAAAAATACCTGAGATAAAATGCCTCCAACTGAGAGCTTAGGCAGGAGTGGGGATAGGATGGCCATCCCTCGTCCTCACCACCAACGCCAAATTAATGCTGACAGCAGGTTTTTCCTTTCTCTCCATAGTGCTATTACATCGGAGCCACTAGTGATGCTGCTACCAAGATCATCAGTGAAGTCAGCCGCCCAATGAGCGCTCATATACCTGTGCCTAAAATCTGCGAGAAGCTGAAGAAAATAGACCTTCAGATCTGTGAGCTCAAATTTGGTATGCAGGACAGAAGAACCGTCAAGCATGGCTGGCAAGCCAGTGACCTTCAGAGTTCATTATTTTAAAAAGCAGGTGCCCCCACAACGCAGCACAACTAGGGCAAATGCTGTGCTGTTCATGACGGCCACTTCCGGCTTCCATGTATGATGGTGTACTTCTCATGAATCATTGACTGTGAGCGGCAGCTGCAGTTTTCCATGGAAGCCTCTCCAAATTCTCATTTTTGAGTTGTTCTGGGCTTTTGCAGAGCTTCCCCCTCCGCCCTGTATTTCAGGGCCAAACTAAACGTGACAGCATCCTCATGGCCACCATGAAGGTACCACCACCACCACCACCACCACCACTTTAAAGGTTTTTAAAATACTGTGAGGGCCCAGTCTTCATTGGGCCTGCAGCACAGTGCTTCCTTCCCTGACACCATTTCAAGTGCCAAAATAGCTGGCGGGGGGGGGGGGGGGGGACAGGCTGTTTTGGCACTTGAAAAGTTCGGGGGGGGGGGGAACAAGAGTGCCACACTGCAGGCCTGATCAGGATCAGGCCCTCGAAGCCTTTTAAAATTCCTTTAAAATGGCAGTGGTGTCCTCATTAGTTTAGCTCTTTATAATTCAAGCGTGTCTTTAAACATAGACTTCTGAGTTCCACCATTCAGTAAAACAGTGGTAGCCACTTAGGGCTGCCAAGTCAGCCCGGGGGGTGGGGGATGCCCCGCTAAAGGGGTTCCCGATGCGCCGGCCAGCATTTGGCCGGCGGGGGGAAATCCACCCCCGACGTCGTCCAGCGAGGACGACGTAATGACGTCACCGGAAGTGATGTCAGCACGTTGGGGGCGTTGCCAGGGCGATGCTCTGGCAATCGCCCCAAAACTCTATAGCGTCGCCCTGGCAATGCCCCCAACGTGCTGACGTCACTTCCGGTGACGTCGCTGGGCGCGCGTGCCAGGAGGAACTCCCGGACAGAGGAGATGAGTTCCGAAGACTTGGCAATCCTATAGCCGCTTAGTCTTAGCTTTTGCCACATGATTCACCTGGATGACTGGTTTCACATTCTTGAAATTGCTGGCTCCTTTGTGCATGTTAGAAATGGTAGAGAATGCCTTTAGGCTAACCAGGTCTTTAAAACAAAACAAATAATCTGAATTAAGATCACTTTCCTTTGTCAAGCTTCTGCATTTTGTATTGTTCACTGGTGTCAGTGTTTTTAAACGTTCCAAAAAGAGGCAGAAGCACTCTGTATTAACCGCTCAGATAGGCTATATTGATCACACAACATTCCTGGCTTCTTTGTAGCGTAGGCTTTTGGAAAGTATTGGAGTCGGGAGGCTGGTAACAGTGAAATCAGCATGGTGGTTTATTGAGGGTCAAGATGGAGCATGGGGACAAAGGGATGGGTAACTCACTTATATGTACAGGTAAACCACACCTTGACTGTGTTCCCCCTTAAGGGGATTGGTCCAACAGGGAGTAGTCTCCCGCCAGAGGCTGTCATAGGTCCATTCAAATATCCTCAGCCCCTGATAGGGGGACCGGCAGGATCCCTAGGTCCATTGTTCTCTGGGGACGGAAGCTCTGTTGTTCTCACGTCCCATGGCTGAGGACAGACTGGCAATCTGCCCCGGGATAGGTCCGCATGGGAAGCGGGGGAAGGGAGCCTGTTCAGACATGCGCAGCTGTCCCTCGGCTCCCTTCCGCACTTACCCGCTTTGAAGCTGGTTTTCTTGCACTTTAGAAGGACACCGGGAGAAACCGGTGTCCGGAGGCCATCTTGCGCTTGCCTCCCGCTTCCAGGCAGTGTGAACCGGAAGAAGGCGGGAGGCAAGCGGAGGTGGCAGTGCGAATGCGGCATTTTGCCAGTTTGCGCATGAGCACTCATGCGCACATGAGCGCATGCGCACATGCGCAAATTGCCGAAACAGCCCTATCACGAGCTGCGGAGGCCGGCCCACCTGGGGCCACTCCACTGCAGTCTGAACGCTCCGTAACGGCATCCTTTCACAATACCCTGGCCAATGTGGACAGCCAGCCCCGGGGGATTTTCCCCCCGCAGCTTTTGCCTCCGGATTCATCCCACTCCAGATTGCCAGTCTGTCCTCAGCCCATTACAGGCAAACATGCCCAGATACGTTCCCTGTCTGTAGACAACGAGTCAGGTACCGGACATAACAGTTTTAAAAAGAAGTAGATAGTTCAATCTTTCACAAATCTATCTAGAGCTATTAGCTTGTGACAGCTAAACAGAACCTTTGTGTTGATAGGCTGTAGAGTACATGCTGGGAACAAACAATGAAGGATGACCATCACAAGCTTGCCAGTTTGTACAGGTTGGCTTCTATAGGAAACAGTGTCGTGCTCGCGAGCAGGCCAGATGGGGAAGCCATCTTTCTGGATGAGTCCTGGGAGGCTGGTTTTCGGGATGGGAAACAGAGATAAAGAATGAACTCAACAGAGAACGTTTCTCAGGCTGTTTGTTTTTACAGAAAGAAACGTTGACTTAACATCTGTGGACCTCTCGAAGATGAGAGTGGCGGAGCTGAAGAAGATCTTGGACAGCTGGGGAGAAGTGTGCCGGGCATGCATCGAAAAAACAGACTTGGTGAACTTGATTAAAGAGCTGGCCCCGAAACACACAGCTCCGACTTCTAGAACTGACCTCTGACAGCGTCCGGATCGAACGAAGCACGTGCCTACGGCGTGCATTTAATTAATTAATTTATTTATTTATTTTGGCCGAATGCCGTGACCGCAGTGTCATCGGGATGATCCAGGAAAACGGATCGTGGCAAATGCTGATTAAACTGCTAGTGCAGAACTAGCTCCAGGGTGTCCAACTTGGATAATTACTTTGGGACGCTAATGGGACACTGAAAAGTAGCAATGATTTCCCGGGTTAGGATGATCTTCTAATTTACTGGGGAAGTTACTGATGGGCTACTCTTCTGTGAGGCTTAGGGCTGCCAAGTATCGGCGACTTACTGGCGGGGGGGAGTTGTTCTCCCCCCGGGAGCTCTTCTGGCACGTGCGCTTTGCGCGTGCGCCACGGCGACGTAATGACGTCACCTCCAGGTGACGTCATTACACGGGGGAAGTCGTCCTCACCGGACGACTTCTGGGGCAGGGTTCCCCCCGCCGGCCGAATGCCAACCGGCGGATCGGGAACCCCTATAGCGGGGGATCCCCCGCCCCCCGGGCTGACTTGGCAGCCCTAGTGAGGCTTCTTGGTAGCCAGGATCAAGTAGAGCTGGCTGCCATTGGAACTGGCAGCCCGGCTGGGTTTGCTTGGTTCTGGCCTGGGTGCCACTCCCTGGGTGAGAGTCAGGCAGGCCCTGCGGTGCTGCTGCTGCTGTGTTTGGCTCGGCTTGTTCCTCAGAGGCTTTCTGTGAGGCTTCTGAGTAGACAGCAACAGATCAGACCTTTGTTGAATTAAAGTTCTTTATTGTTCATTGCTGCAAACAGGTTCTCAGTGTTTGTTAGAGATACTTAATGGAATACAGACAGTGCTAATACACTCTCAGGTTTTAATTGAACTCTAGTCCTAAGCCAATCAGAACAGAAGGGTGAACGCGGGAAAAAGAACAGGGGACCGTTGAGGTTCCCACAGCAAGGTGAGAAAGTTATAAATTCCCTTCTTGATCTGAGTGACCCACATGTGTGAATCTAGGCACAACATTTCCAGGCACCCGGCCATAAAGAGCGCTCAAGGTCTTCACAATAAGATAACATATGCTGGCCCGGAAAAAGGGAGGAGGGAATGCAAGGGAGTAACAACCATTTGTTTCCAGATGACGCCGAGGAATGCGGGTCGCCATCTCCCGCCTAGACATTGTAACATAAACCAGAGCAACCAATATACTTCAAAGCGACATTTATAGCTGTCAGGAGGGAGGGGGGATAAGACAGATAAGGGGCACAAGCGAGGGGTCCTCTATAACAAAGGAAACGAAAGCAGAAAATACAGAGACACTATTGTCAGATCCTGACACCTTCCCATCCCAGTTCACCCCTGCAGAGTTCACATTTCTCAACCCTTCTCTTTTAACCCCCAAACCCCATTTTAATTTGCTTCTCCTTTTTGCAAATCAAACCCATAGTACTTTGTTTTGGAGTCATTTTTGTTTTCCTGTCTCTGGGTGTTTCTCCCCCCCCAATAAAATTATATTCATGCTATTTTCCTCTCCCTGTTTTTTCCTCCAGTGGGAAGCTCAAGGATGTAACAAAGACATCGCTGCACAAAGCACTTACAATATGTGCAAAATCATACCAAGTGTACAAATGATCATACAGGAAATTATTCTCAATGGAAAATTGGCCCTACACAAAACTGCTGACTGCTGTTGTTCTATTGTTCTCCCATTTGTATCCTGTCCTCCCACCAAGGTGCCAAAGGTTTAGGATTTTAGGCTGGACCTTCCTGGTTCAGATATGTACAGGACTCTGTCCTTCCTGTATGAACCTGCCTAATCACCAAGATCTCATTTGGGGGGAGAGGGATTTCTCATTTACTTGCGTTACGAGTGTTTAGTTGTGCAAACAAGCCATGTTATTTTGACATTCTATCTTTCATTAGATTTTGACATGCATTTGGCTGATCCCGTCCTGTTTTATATTTCAGTTTGCTTGCTCTGTGCAGCCTTTGTCTGCTCTTGAGATTACTGTGCTGGTGTTTTCTATCAGTCTCTAAATTGCTGTTTTGGTGTAAAGTGGAGATCCTGTCAAATCAATTGGTTAGCCGCTTGGAGCAAACAACGTTTGGGGGAATGGGATAGAAAAAAAATACATAAAGGAAAAAGGGGGTGAATTTGGCCTCCGTAATTCTATGCACAAATGTACCAATATTTGACCGTTGGGTTGGAGCTCATGGATCTGTTTTGATTAATGGCGCCACCTTCTGGCTTGCTGGAGGAAAACAGCACCACCTCCAGGACAGACCTGCGGGATCCAACCGGCTCCAGTTTTATACAGGGACAGAAGAAAGGTACCTTTAGACAATATTTGGGTCGCAAGAAAATTTATCAGGCTCCATGTTTGCCTCAGCAGGCAGTGAATCATCACAGAAGGACTGACATGCAGTAGCTTGGGAGTGTCAGAATCTGCTAATTCAGACATAGTATTTTCCTAGTTCTTACAGTTGTGCCTTGTTAATTCTCTCTTGTCATATCTCATTATTATGTATGTCTTTTCTGTTGCCATGTATGTATGCTTGTAGTTGCCATATTGTAGTGCCTGACCAGGCCTGGGTTTTTGTAACTGTTAAAGCGGGAGGGTGACACCTGCACTGTATGGGAACAATGGGCCTCTCACACCATTTGCCTCCGCATTCCATCGTCCCCGGCTGGGACATCAAGGGAGGATGCGTCTCATCTCTTATCACATGCAAAAGCCTTGAGGCCATTGATTGTTATGTGAACTGGTAACATCTGAAGGGTCTGGTTGGGAAGGGAATTTACTGCTTAACACCTCACTTTCTTTCCTGTGGGAAACAAACGGTCAGAGCCCCTTTTTGCCCGCCGTTTTTCCCCTATAGTGATTGGCTACCTATGGGTAATTCAAACTCCTTGGAAAGGTATAATAGACCTTCCTGTATTATCTGTCTCATCTCTGACAATAATCCGAGAAGCTGTACTAATGTAGAGATTGGAAATAAAGAACTCTGGTTTACCAGCCAAGATCTGATCCTTGACTACTTTGCGCAGAACTCTCACAGGGAGGTATTTCTGAAACAGACCACACTCTTTGCTGCCAGTGCCCTGCAGAAGTTCTGAGGAACTTGTCTCCTCCTCCACGTGCCACGACGGTGGCTGGGAAGAGTCCAGAACTGGGTTATGCTTCCAGGTGTCATGTGAGGAGAAGAGAAAGTCCATTGACCACCTATAGTGAAATTGGTGGTTTAAAAAGAAAGCCCTGAAACACTAGCTAGTGTTAGCAGCAATTCAGCCACAAAGAGATGGAGTCAAGAGGACACGGGCTTAGTTCAGTCTCCCATACTCTGCTCATATCCTGGGTCATTGTAAGCTCTACAGCGTGAATTCATGGGCCCTATGAAGAGATGTGTATGGGCTTTGTAGAATCCAGCAGAGAGGAGGGTTTGGGTGCACTAAAGGCAACCATCCTTTTCAGGAAATTACCCTTTGCTGTGCATTCTCAGAAACATCATCTGCATTACCAATATAGTTGCTGGTCCTCAGGAGGTAGGGAATTTCGGGGGGGGGGGTCTTTGTAAGAGAGTACTGGGAATGTCCAATGTTCATATCTGTTCAATGTAAATGCACATGTGGGGAGTGCACAGGCACCTAGACAGACAATGTATCATCAGATACTGCCAAGGAAAACACATACATACCCCTTCTCTCTCTCTCTCTCTCTCTCTCTCTCTCTCTGGCTGCTGCTTGTTAAGCTCGTAGGGGTGTGCATTCAGATATATCCAAGCCTACATTAAACCCCAAATTAGCCATTTCAGGTAGGCTCAAGGATATCCGAAATGACCAAGACGGAGGGGGGGACACCAGAATTTTTAAAGTCGGGCATTTTAAAAAGTCAGGCAGCAGGAAAGCAGCAGCAGGGCTCTTGCAGCTCCTGCCACGCAAATCTTCCACTGCTCATGTCCAACTCCAAGGAGGAGGCCTTTCTCATGTTGGGGCAGGCGGAGGGCTGAGAGATGCAGCACGGTGGCAGTACTATGTGAGAAAGAGCACATTGCTTGCCTGCCACCGCCAGGGGAGAGTAATTCCAGTTGCCTCTGACTGGAGCAGAAAGGTGCGATGATACTGGCCCATCTAAGGCAATGGATGGGGCCACTCCAGCCTCCAAAAGCAGCCCCCTGCATGCGCCTACTTGAGCACAACAGCCCCAGCTGGGGACGCCTTTCTCGCCGGGCCCCGCAGGCAGCTGCTTGCCTCCTACGCTCCCACCGGCCCCCCTCACAGCCAGGGGCCGACCAGCCATGTGGAAGCACTGCCTTCTCCTCTCCGGCAGGCAGCTGGGTGGGACTCGAGCAAGAAAGGGAGGGAGGGAAGGAGGCCCCAAGTGCCGCTCTCTGGCCCAGCAGACAGGCTAGGGTTGCCAACCTCCAGGTGTGGCCTGGGGATCTCCCACTTTTACAATTGATCTCCAGGTGACAGAGGTCAGCTCCCCTGGAGAAAATGGCTGCCTTGAAGGGTGGACTCTATGGCATGGTACCATGCTGAGGCCCCTCCCCTCCCCAAACGCCGCCTTCTCCTGGCTCTACCCCCAAAGTCCCCAGGTATTTCCCAATCTGGACTTGGCATGAAGGGAGAGTCAGGGGTGTGGCCACACCCTGCCCCCAACATAGCTACAGGCCAGCCCCGAACATTCCCAAAATTCTGGGAGTCATAGAAATTCCTCTCCTGGAATTTCAGAAACATTTTGATTTTGGGGAGAACCAAGAGTGAGGCAGGAGAGAGGGGAAGCTAGCCTGCCAAGCAACTGTTACTCTGTATCTCTGCCCCTTTACATTTTAAAGGGACTAGAAGTCCCACGCATACATGACAGCTGATAGTTGAGTAGAGGGGCCACTGCCATTGGAAATAATGGGCTGTTATTTCTTATGGGCACTTGTTCGTGGGGCATGTTCTCCTGCGGGTAGACCTGACCTCTCTGCAGCCCACAAGAAACAATGGCTCCATGATTTCCAATGGCAGGTAGATTCGGCCTCTGTTGGCTAACAGCAGATAGTGGAGGGAAGGGAGACTTGCCTGGCTGGCATCTGAAAATGGTAGGTGGTCAGCTGGACTAGTGGGTGGGCTCCGACTCTTCAATGAGGCTTCCCATATGTGTGCACATCTGTTCGTACGAAAGAACCAACGCCCGTTCACTTTATGAATGAAACTGGGGACCAGTACCTGGATTCATGTGTGGCTTGTATCACACATTCAGCTGTGCCTGCATCAACTGCAACATGAGAATTAACGCACGTACAAAGAACAATCAGATTCCACCTTTGGCTTTGATCCACACAGAACCTTATCTAGCACTGTTTACTGTAAAAGAGCTTGGGATGGGTCCAGGAGAGAAGGCCAGGATATCGATAAACTTGCCTTTAAAAGCGACATTTCTCAGATTTCTTTGTCATACAGCAGATTCTATGGAACATTCCACATGTACAAAATAGCAGAAGATTCATACCTTGGCAAAGGTTGCTTCCACATGAAATTTTTTCCCTGCTGGGAAGTAGGGTTGCCAAGTCTTATGGACTCGCCGGCGGGGGGGAGTCCTCCTGTGGCCGGGAGTCTCTTCTGGTGCGCACGCAAAGCGTGCGCGCCCGGCGGCATCACCGGAAGTGACTTTGGCACGTTGGGGGCGTTGCCAGGGCGACGCTCTGGCAATCGCCCCAAAACTCTATGGTATCATAGAGTTTTGGGGCGATTGCCAGAGCATCGCCCTGGCAACACCCCCAACGTGCCGACGTCACTTACGATGACGTCGTTATGTTGTCCTCGCCGGATGACTTCGGGGGTGGGGTACCCCCCGCCGGCTGAATGCTGGCCAGCAGATCGGGAACCCCTTTAGCGGGGGATCCCCCGCCCCCCGGGCTGACTTGGCAGCCCTACTGGGAAGTCCCAAAGCAAACATAACCAAAATTATATGTCCGCTATAGGCCTAACTCACCTGGCTCCTGTTTTCCCCCTTTAATGTGCTGCTGTTGGCATAATGGGGGCACCTCTGTGTAGACGCAGCCTAAGGGTGGAACTATTCCTTGCAAAGAGCACAGGGCTATTGCCAACACCATGCACCAATTTTTCTGTATATTTCAGACAGTTCTCCTTTCCCCTTGTTGTTTCTGTCTAGGGTTGCAGGGGGGTGGGGGCAGCATCCCAGGAGGAAAATCAAATAGAAAATTAAGGCTCCATCTACTTACAGGAAGTTCTGACAATAGAGTTTTTGATGATTCCTAGAGCTACTCTTTGTCACTTCTAGGTAGCTCTAGGAATCACCAGTAATTCTGCGGCCAGAAGTTCCTGTATGTGGACAAGACCTTGTTTGTTTTTAACTTTTCTCCCCAGGATGATACCCCCCTTTTGGCCTCAGTTTCTGCCCGCCAACCAGGTGAGCATCAGTGGGCAAGAACTGTACTTACCTAGAGGTCTTCCACAGTTAGTGGGAAAATGGGAAACCTACTCATGTCCCATGTGATATTTTTCCACATAGGTCCCATGATACCCACCGCAAACTTTTTGACGGTCAGAAGCCCTGCCCCCCGCTCTCTCCAGCTCAAATCTCAGATTACATTCTTCTGCTCCCCCCATAATGTCTGTTTTCATTGACCCTACATCCTGCTGTCGTTACAACATGCACATCTGTGCTTCGTATCATTGACTGTAACTGTTAAGAAAAATGATACGTGTTTTGGCTGACAAGTGAGGTTATCTTTTCTCTTAACCTTTTGTCCAGTAAATGGCCCATGATACTTTCTCACTAGGCATTGATGGCTAGAAGATCCTTGCTCAAATGAGAACTGGGACAGTGAGCCTAGGGGAGGGAAGCAGCCTCGGCAGGGTGTAATGCCACAGACGTCACCTTCCAAGGCCCTCCTCGTGCGTGACAGGCCCTGATTGTAACTGGCGGCCATCAATAGCCCCCGCGAGGGCACCACTTTTCTTGAGCTGGGTTGGGATCTGATTCTGGCAGGCAAACTCCAAATCCATGAAGCACCGGGAAGCACATGAATTGATCATCACCTGTGTCTTCAGGTGTTGATCGTTGGGCAGGAGCAGCTCTATAGGAAGGAGGAGTTGCCTGTTTCCAAGGCTGAGGGCCCCAGTGGATCCCATTGCTCACCCCAGCTCATGTGGGCTGTAGTGAGACAGAGCCAAGTGTTTAATGGACCCTCAGATTGTCTCTGTATCTTAAGCTTCACTAACTAGAATGTAATTCCTAAACAAAAATACTTTTATTAGTCTTGAAACTGAAAAGTGCCTCTGTGTAACTTTGTAACTCTGCTAGCACACTGAGAACAAAGGGCTTCTACTGCATGTAGCTAAGGTACACTCTGCTAAGTTGAGAAGGGATAGTGGACTAACTAACCAGTTACTCCCAACAGGTTATGGGCGCAGCCTCAACTAGTAGTGGTGCTCAGCTTTATTAGCTGTGGTACAGAGACTGCTGCTTTTGTTTTTTTGGTGCTCAGTGAGTTCCGAGGCATTTAAGAGTTAAATCTGCCTTTCAGCATCCGGAACAAGAGAATGGTCTGATGCAGGGGCGTCAAGTTTGGAAAATCCTGGGGGGGCTCTTCTGTGCGCACGCCTGCCGGGACCATGTCCCCGCCCCCGCCGCCTCCCCCCCCCACTCCTGCTTCCGTCCCTCTCTCCGTCCCCCAGGGTGGCCCCTGGACAGAGGAAGGACGGAGTGGCCAGGTGGTGGGGGGAGAGAGAGGTGGCGGCCCTAGGTAGGGCCTGGGGAGGCGCGGTGGAGGGTGCTTCGTTTTCCCGGGGGGGCTCAGTCCCCCCCAGGAAAATTTCGGGGGTGGCTCGAGCCCTCGAGCCCCTCTGTAGTTGACGCCTATGGTCTGATGGCAGGTGCTATAGCAAAACAAAGGGGAGAAACATGTGTTCTTGTTCGTAAACAGAGCCTGACTGAAAATCTCCCAGCTGAAGGATCCACATAAGGTGTAAGAAATGGGTGGCTGAAGTATGACTGACTGGCACAAGAAATCATCTCCTCTAGCGTAAATTCAGCTTCTTTCTCTTGGATTCAAGATATGCAAACTGCCAAAGATACATTTGAATCCCAACGATTAGAGTTATGCATAACCTCACTTCCTGACATTTTGTGGTTGACTCTGTCTCCTGTGGCAGCCATTTTGTGCCTCACTCCCTGGTGTCAGACATCCAAAGATCATTGCAGGCTCAAACAAGCTGGGGGATCCATGCTATAACTGAATCCCAGTTTATTAACTGTGATAGAGAAATCCTTTGCTATGTCTGCACCCCACAGTAACAATACTTTATCTATGTGTTTGTGTGTGTGGAGGGGGGATACAGCTTCCTGAAAGACATTGCCATTCATTTCTTTATTTTAAAAATATTCTGATTAGGATATGTACTGGGTGAGTACAATGTGCTAGTGGGTTGGGAGGTGAGGTGTATAAAATGGCTGAAAGCAAATCGGAGAGCAAACCAGAACAAGTTTTATACAGTTGTATTATCAGTAGTTTGATACCAGTAGGGAACAGCCAGGTGCCTTTTATACAGATGCTTCCTGTTTATCATGGGAAGGCCAGCAGTTCCAAGGAAAAACCACCATTATGGGAAAACTGATGAGTCTTCCTTTCCAGAAAATTCAGCACAATATAACCTCCCAGGATCATTAGCCAACTCCTGATAACTGTAGCCTTAGGTGGATGATGATCCAGAGATGAGATTCCACCGGTTGTTTGTTCTCAAGAACATTAGTGACCAATGGATTTGTTCCAGTGACATATTTAGGCTTGCTCTTTACAACTTTCCCGAAAACGTGTCCTCAAATGTTCCTTTACTAGTTGTAAATTAAACCACACTTAGCCTTAAAATATTTTTTATTATGCAATGTATGATTTTTCAAGCTTGTTATAAGTACAAATCATACAAAAATACTCACTATAAACAAACAATATGTTACATCTGTTCAATAACAGTTCAGTTCCACAATCTGTTATTTTTTTTTGCAATAGAATTTTTATTTTTCCATTATTCTCAAATGCAATTAGTTTTTATACATATTCCATTCTCTATAGAATTGCATATTTAGCTAAAAAGATATAATCATTAAATGACTTCCCACTCCACCCGCACCTTCATATATATCAACTGGTAAACATGTATTTTAAAAGTATTTGCCTCCTAAGGTAACATTTTGAGCTATTATAACTTTTATACATTTAAAAATTATATTGGTTAAAAAAGAAAAAAGGTTTAATTTCGCAGCCAACTAAAAATTCATTTTTTTTGTTATAATTCTGTCCCTCATTTCAGTAGTTAGAAAGCGTAAAAATATTCTTTCATGTTCCACTCTCGCTCCATATATTCCTTCAACTCTTTCCAATCTTCTGAGAACTTCGCTGAGTCTTGATTGTTTAGTTTTCTTGTCCAGTTCCACAATCTGTTATGAAGGTGTTGTGTACTAGTCACGAAATGGCGACCGCCATGCGGTCAGAGCACATGGCCTGATTCTACCTGAGCTTCAGCCAGGTAGAACAATAGACAGTCGGATCCAAAACGACCACCAATAGCCAGCCTAGGTCTTCCGCGGGGGACCTATGAACTACAACTTAAGACCTAAGGCCCTATCAGAACTATGCGCATATGCTAAGCCCCTATCAGGTATTTTGGGTGCGGCCAGAGGTGGGGCTCCGGCCGGCATATAAGCAGGGCCCTGGAGCCCTGGCAGCATGCTCGATCTGACCATCTCCTGAACATGCTGATTCACTTAATAAAGTCTTTGCTATGATCATCCTACAACTCGCCTCCTGACTCCAGTACTTTCCAGAAGGTCTCAACCAATAGCAGTTAAAACATATTCCTACAGTCTTTTTAAAAACTTACAGACACCCACACACACACACCCTTGGTCTACTTCCTGCAGAGCACTATGTTCCAGGCCGCAAAATCTTTCCATGATCCCTGGCTCGAAAGATATCCGGCTGTCCTCTACCACATTCCATATTCCAGTGTTTGTGGATTGACTCCCCCCGCCCAAATTAGGAGTGAGTAAATTCAGTGTATGGGAAAAGCCCCCATTGAACTTTGAACAGGAACATCATGAAGATATACATTCTAATTAGTTTACCATATATTTTAGACAACAGGCGCTTTAAAGTGTTACTGCGAAACAAAAATGGAGTGTAGAATTATATGAAATAAAATGTTCAATTTGATATGTATTTACTAGTGGCAATTAATACTCCCGATAGTTGGTCATTTCTGGATTATATAAAGATTCTACAATTGATAGGAAACAAAGCTGTAAATCAAACTGTCTCCCTGGTGTAAAGGGGCATTTAGTGTCTGTCCTGTTGTTTCACGGGTTACTTTCTAAATAAAACAATTCACTAAACATCTGTCCAAGCAGCCCTTAAAAGCCTTATTTCTAATCTGAAGTACAGGAACCAAGGAATATTTAAATCATTCTCTTTGCACTTTAAGATACGGGATAGTAAACCCTGGTCTTCTTGCATCCCCTATAAAAATCTTATTTTACATGAAATCCATGGGGCTTGTTCTCCAGAGAATTTTTTTAGTATTATAGATAAAATACATTAACAAGAATCCTCTAGGTGCATAACATAGTTGTCCTAGGCTATCAATGTTGCATCAGTTAAGTTATTTCTTTGTAAAACAGGACACCTTGAAATAATCCCAAAACGAATGATTCAGAGGAATCTTTGATGGATTTTGGTCTATGAATCCCTCTGGGGTATCATTATCCAGCAAAACACATAATTGTTCATTTCTTTAGTGTAACTGTAGATCAGGACCATTTGCTAGGAAAGAACATAGTTTTGTCTCTTGTTTGTACCTCTTTATGACCCTTCAGTATAAGGTTACTTTTTAATAGGCTTTCAAACACTCTTAGTCTAATCTACCTCACAAGGTTGCTGTTAGGAAAAAATGGAAGACAGGAAAACAATGTAAGCTGCTTTGGGGTCCCGTCGGGCAGAAAGTGGAGTTCAAAGTTCATTTAGGTTTAATAGCCCATAGGCCATACGCCATAAAAAAAGTTAAGAGTTTAAAAGAACAGTAAAACAAAAATTTGCCACATCCATGATGCAATTTTGGCAGAGGCTGCTCAGAAGTAGTCTTAGTCTTGCTGCATCAGGAAAAGATGAATATTTCAACAGCCATTTTCTTTGGACTCTGTCTCTTGCTGCTGCATGTTTTGGACAGTAGAAGAAAACAAGACATACCGAGTCAGAAAGTGGAGTATAAGTGAAGATAAACAAAATAATAAATAAGAAGGCATGAAGATCTCCCCTGATTCCCCTCTACCATTCCAAACATCTACTTTGCTCGTTCTGCTGTTTTGTTGGCTCCTAGGAACAAAAGTTCAGGGGACTCAATAGGCTGTGACTGGGAAAGACCTACACACCAAACTCTGCAAATGGTTGGATATACCCAATGGGATTGTTTGAATTATTAGGTAGAATCCAATGACATGTGAACAGAGCAAAGTTTGCAGAGATGGAATTCCCTCTTCCTTCCCCCTCCTGCTTCTCACTGAGCCAGCCAAATTCTGTTCTTGTGGGCCAGGGGATTGTCCCAAATAGCATCAGGTCTGCAGTGGGAGAGTGGGAATCAGTAAAAATCCCCCCCTTTACTTTGCACTAGTGGAAAACATGACAGGGAAGTGGGAGAAACCAAAGGAGCAAGTCACTGGAAGTAACCTTCTAAATCTCCCCCTGTAGGTTCCGTTCCAGATTGGTCCTGCTAACTTCATGGAAGCCCATCATGATTTTAAACATCACCCCTTTCTATTTGAGCCTCCAAGATATGGAAACCCAACAAGAAAACAAGTGTTTTGAGATGATTAAGGGAAGGGTGGGTGAGTTCATAAAAGAAATGAGCAGTGCATTATTCATAGTCTCTGTGGCACACAGAAAGAGTAGTTCCAACTCTTGTATGTAGAGAAAGCCACAAAGGAGCTGGGGTGAGCTATTGATATATCTGAGGCTGTGGACCTAACCTAATCTTCTCCCTCAGGACAGAAGTTTAAAACAAAATTCTCTTTTTAAATAATGGATGGGCCTGCAGGGGTTTAGAGAATACATTTTTGATCTTCATTAGTGACAGACAACGATTTTCAGTTTGGGGCCTTTGCTTATAAACATCCGAGTTGTGTAACTAGAGATGCTCATGCTATTGTTATGATGTCACTGATACATGTATTGATGCTATTATAATGGACAGGTCAGGCTACACCGCTACACTATCTATTGTGTCGCTTCAGCCAAGTAACTTGAGGCCACAGCACTATTGACTTAGCACTACCTCACCAGAAAGCATCTGCTTGGCTGCCGACTGTAATCGTAGCTTGTTGTGGAGTTGGCTCTTTTGTTGTACCTTTTAAATTCCCTCGGTGACTGCTTCAGTAAATGGCGTGAATCCACCTCAAAATCTTTTTCTTGCCCCTGTGCCTTTTCTACCCTAAAGGAAATACAGGGCATCCGCTGTCTGTTTCTGTCGGTGATCTGAGGGAAATGATTCTCCTGCCTTCAAGCTATGGAATCTTCTGGACTTCAGCGAACAGGAGAGGAGACATTGTAAGAAGACCACCCACTTAGCTTTTCTTTCCCTCTAAGATGTGATAGCTCCCCAATAAGAACGCCCGTCCCAAATATGGGATGAACAGCATCAGCAGCCTGGTATTCATGATGCATCCCTTCCCTTGTTCAGCTCTGTTCACCTGTTTTGGAAGTGTGAGAGAAAATGCTCCTTTTGACCAACCTGAACCAAACTGCCTAGCTGCCCCTGAAGGGCAAAACCCTGAGAGGAACTCCACAGTATGTGGGCAGAAATCTGCAAAAGCTACAGACCTGCCATGTCACCCAGAAGAAGATAAAGAAATCTTTGCAGGGAAAAGCAGCTATACCATTGCAAACAGCAATGCAAGCCATTGTATTTCTGCCCAGCCTGTGTCTGCAGCTACTGATTCATCAGCATTTCCTGTCGAAGGGCTCCGTTGCGGTACAGTCACCGTTCATACGCATTTTCCCAGACCATCCATCATTAGCATGCCAAAGGTGAGTGCTGGCAAATGCTATTATGGGCAGAGAAAAGAGAAGTGACTATTTAATAAGCCATTGGGTCCAGTCCAAAAGAAGAAATCCATAGGTCTTATTGATTGGACAGTTGAAGCAAGAGTAATGGTAGCTTTTATTTATACAGAATATGACCATTGCATTTCTGGATTATTAAAGGAAACATTAGGGGACTGGTGTAAATAAAACTGTGCTTCCTGACTGACCAATTGATTTTCCAGACTGATACTGTATAGAAGGAAGCCCAGGGAAACTTATGAATCAATAGGAAAACGCAGTTGATCCTCTGAGAAAATGACATAGAATTACCTACAAAACGCAGTAATCAGACCTGGAAACCAAAATAGACTGCCTAAGCAGACATATATAAGTGGTACACAGTTTAAAGGTGGAATGAGACTTTAAAACAGTCCTGGAGTAAGCCCACGGGGTCTGCTCATCTCAGACACAAGCCGCAGTGTTGGAGGCCATTGTCGTTATGGGCTTACTAAGCCCTTGCCATTGTTGTTGGGGGCTAGGTCTCAGCCATGTAGCCTCTGTAGCATTGCCAGCAAGCGCTGCTGGAGCTGCTTGGCTCACTTTGCTCCTGGGTGCTAGTGGCCCTCTGGGAACTTTTCCTAATAGTTAACATTTTCTGCCCAAGAATCGCTGCTGTTTTATGTAATAATAGAAGATACTTTTCACAGAGTAAAACTGG
Source organism: Lepidodactylus listeri (assembly GCA_029233225.1). Lineage (NCBI taxonomy): Eukaryota > Metazoa > Chordata > Lepidosauria > Squamata > Gekkonidae > Lepidodactylus > Lepidodactylus listeri. The sequence goes on from JARCFY010000008.1 coordinate 105,013,059, forward strand.
CAAAAAAGCCCCAGGAAGCCTCTAGTCTAAATTTTTGACAGAAGGGAAGCCACAAAGGGAAGACAAGGGTGTGAGCTGAACAAGAGGCGAGGAAGTTGAGATTAATATGTCAAAATGCACGTACACCTACTGTTTTCACAACCCATGACAGAAATGTAGTAACAAATCTCCTTATGTGGAAATAATTTAGTGCTACCCATGTGCCGGCCGCACCTCCCGGGATCCTCATCATCAAGCTGCTTCCACCTTCCACTCGTGAGCCTGTCGGCTCTAATACTTTTCCATTCGCTGCTCATTTCATCTAAAGGGGAGGATAAAATTCAAATTTGAAAGGATAATGGACTAATTAACTATTCCTTCCAGCTGACTCCCCCCACAGGGACACATTCTCAGATATTTAGGAATATAATACAGACGAATGACATTAGAACTTGCTCAATTATTCTTTTGTAGCTAAATTACTACCTGAGTCCATCTGTTATAGATGGAATCCATTTTGAATTTAGTGCAAATTGTAACACAAGAAACAAAATGTAATTTGAAGACTCCCATCCCAGATGCCTCCCCTCCCAGATGCACAACTCGCAATTAGTTTTGTCACAAATTAATTTTTTTGCCCTGAATTACTGACTACAGACCTATTGTTTCAGCTGGTGTTCATTTGGATTTTTTTTTTTAAATTAAGGATTTTTTTTTAAGGCTTCTACATTTAATCATGGTACATATTTGAGAGAAGTGTAGTTTGGCTACTAGAAGTCACAATCCAATATTCTTAATTTATTTTTTTCTACTAATAATGTTAATGTTATTACTAGAAACAAAGTTATTCATATAAGTCCCACTATTGGAACACTATCAACTTTTGGGAGTGGATACAGATGATCATTTTACAGAGTGATAGTCTATTATGGTAGGTATACTGCAGTGATCTGAAATAGCCTCCCAAGTTGCAAACAGAAGCAACTCTAAGAATACTTTCCTAGGGGTAAGCTCCACTGAATAAAATTGGGCTTACTTCTGAGTAGACTTGCTTATGAGTGCTCCCTGCACCCGTATTTTACACGGTATATTATGTCTGGGAACCAGCGAAGGGAGTACGACTTTTTAAAGGACTCTGTATTCCTAATTCTAGTTCATGTGAACACTAGTGTAGTGTAAAGGGTCTTTGCTGTCCTTCACAGAATGCCTGGATGTAGCCAGGATTGGGTCTGTGGATGCATTGCCCCACCTGGATGACTGATCATCTGGTTATGGTGGTTTGTTTTTAAACCAAGCATTTATTGTTAGCATTTCTATGTAAAGAACAAGAGATTTTTTAAAATACAAAACTTTTAAAATACAAAACTTTACAATATTCACTCCTTCTGGATCTGTGGGAACCAACCCTAAGGGCGTTTTCTCACTAGCTTTCCCCCACGGTTTACACGGAAGCTAGCACCGGAGCTTCTGGTCAGTTTCCCACCATTTGCTCCGTGCTCACGATTTCCTCCAGAGTATCACTGCACTGCTCCGGAGCTTCCCTGGAGCAAGAAAATCCTGCTGGAACAGGATGGCCAGAGCACATGGTCAGGCAGAGAGGGGAGCTTGAATCTGGAGGAACAATAGACGTCCGGATTCTAAGTCTCCACCAATGTGGGACCTAGGTTCTCCCTGGGGAGCCAATGCGGTCAAAGTCTCCTCCAGGGAATCTATGACAAAAATGCGCATATGTAAAGCCCCTATCAGGTCTTTTGGGTGCGGCCGGAGGTGTGGCTCCGGCCAGCATATAATGAGGGCCCTGGAGCCCTGGAAGCATGCTTGTTCTGACCATCTACTGGGCATGCTGAACCACTCAATAAAGGCTTCGTGATTTCACCGTTCCTGGTCTCCTGAGTCCAGTACTCTTCAGCCCATTTCGACAAATTCATGCCATCATCTCCATACAAGCTCACTTGTATTCCCAGATGTGGCAAATGGAGCCCCAATTCCCCTTGCAAGGCTTTCCACAGTTCCCTGTTCCCTTTCCTCTGAGCTCAGTCCAGTCTCCTGGGTTCCCCAACTCTGCGCCAATCCCAGCTTTTTGCTGGCTGTCACTCCCCCTGCCAGCAACCTGACATGGGCATGCCTGCATCCCCCGCCACTGTCTCCTCCTTTCCAGGAGTGGTAAAGGCAGCCCCCACCCGCAGGTGCCAGTTGGCTCCACGGGTGGAGGAGCCGTGTTCTTTAAGAAAGGTGTGCATCATCAGCTGGGGAAAGCTTCTGAACTTAAACTAATTGCTTTTACTCAAACTATGTTTCTTGTGCTGTTATTTCACAAAGACACTTGGGTTTAGCAAAAGAGGTCTGGAAACATTCTCACTGTGAGAAAATCATTATTTTTTCCCTCCTCATTTGTTTATTTGAAGCACTGCCTTGAAATCTGGTAGCCTGGCCTTGTGAAGAACAGCTCCGGTCTGTCTTTAAAATAATAGCTATTTTGCTACATGAAGCACATGGATAACATTGCGAGATTCAGTTTGAGCACATCTGACGTCCAAGGGGAAAAAAGGGGGTGTTTATTAAGAATGTGTGAAGAGTGCGCATGGGTGAAGGCACAGTGGGGAAGCTGGAAGCTCTCCCCCTCTGAGGGCTTCACTATACATGTCACTGTCTAGGTCTCTGCCTTACATTCTCCTCAGGTCCTGTCCAGCAGGCATGTGTTGGGAGTTTCCTGCTGAAACTCAGATTTTCTGGCACATGGGGGGCCTAATTTGGAAATTATGGGGAGATGGGGTTTATGCCTTCTTGAAATGGCCCCATGGAACTGCTGTTGACCCTATCAGGGAAATTGCCATGAAACCCATTATGAACATTTTACATTGGGGAAATGGCATGAGTAGGAGGCTGAAGCCCTCGCTCCCTAAACACTGTGTTTCTGATCTGAATCAGGCCCTTACATACCTGAGGACCAAACTAGACGTTAAGGATAACATGAGTCAGGATACAGGTGTCCGACTTGGCTCAGTGTCCCACGTAACACCTTGTCTGAAATGGGTTCACTTACCTAAAAAGCACCTCATGGGGCTCCAGAAGGTTGTGAGAGGGAAGGAGGAGCTTCCAGCTTCTCGACCACATAGTTTTCACCAGCAGTAAGAGATGGGGGGGGGGGGGACTGTTTGCCTCTTTCTCTGGCTCCATGAGAGAGGGGCAAACAGCCTCCCCCCCCCCCCCCCGGTTGTTTCCACTGGCAGCATGGCACAGTGGGGAAGCTGGAAGCTCTTCTCCCTCACAGCCTTCTGGAGCCCAATGGATCATGTTTAGATGGGTAAGCACATTTTATACAAATTGCTACATGTGACAATGAGTCAGGTTGGGCACCCTTGTCTTGACTTATATTACTTGTAACTTCTACTTTGGCTCTGTGTCCCGATGGCGGGACTATCGGGGGCTCAGGAAACCCCGGCACCCGGCCGCCTGGCCACACAGCGCATCCCGACCCCTGAACTTACCGGCCCCCACGAAGAAGAGACGGGGGAGCTGGGACGTAGCCTCCACACCGCCACCAGCAGGGACGGCAAGGGGGGGGGCAGGGGCGACGTCGTCAGCTCCAGACCCCGCGCGGAGGGCTGGCAGCAGGGTCCCCGAGAGCGCCGCAGCGGTCTGGGCGACACGTCCCATGGCTGCGGCCATCAAAGGGAGCAAGGGGGGGAAAGAGTCACCGGGCAGCGCCTTACCGGCCCGCAGAGACACGGCGAAAGCCCGGAGAGGGCTGGCCCAGGGGGCTGCATACCTGGACATCAGCAGCGGGGCCGAGAGAGGAGGAAAACCAGGCACGGGGCAGACCGCGCCGGGCTAGGACGCAGACCCAAGCAGCACGCCCAGCAGTAGGGGAAGAAAGGCAGGGTGGAGCCGGAAGTAGCCCTCAGAAGTCAGCGTCCGCAGCTATAAAGGGGGGCGGGGTGAAGGGGGGTGAAGTGAGCAAGGGGGAGGTGACAGGAGGAAGGAATATAAAAGAAAGGCAGCCACAAGGGGCCGAAGAGGAGAGGCCTGAGTGCGGATAAGATGTGACCCCAGAGAGAGGGCAGGGAGAGAATCCCACCAGGAGGCACAAGGGAGTGGGAGTGGTGACTTAACTCTCCCCTCCTGTGCCATATCTGAGGCCCTGGCTGCCTGGAGGCGGGCGTGGACGAGGTGGCGACGCAAGGCGCGGCCAGCGAGTCAGGTGAAAGCGAGGCCAGTTCCAGCGACTCGTGTGACACTCTGAGAATCTAAGTTCTTGCCAGGAACTCCCAGTGCGCATCTGGTTGACAGGACCCAAGGCAGACCTGTAAACAGTATAACACACAGTGAGGTCTGCGGAAGAAGTTAGGTACTGTTTACCTTTCTTCATGCTGATACCTCCATCACTGGAAGAACTGGGGCTTGCTTAGCTGAATTCATGTCCCTCCCCCTCCTCCTTGCTGTTTAATTTCCTTTCTTTGGAGCTTCTGATAATTTGCTCTCTGGAAAAAAAACAAAAACAGCATTTAGTTGGTTGGATTTAAGCAATGAGTTATCAAACATTTTCAAAACAAGACAGGAAGATTCTGCCCACAGCCACCTGGCCAAGTTCAAAATGGAAACTCGGGCTAACCTATTCCTGACACCAATTGTTGTGGGTTAACTACAGGACTTCCTTCCATCAAGTGACTGACATATATTTGCTTTCCACTGCTGCTTCTCTATCTTTTGGCATAAAAACATATTAACATTTTCAGGTCATTGGGGGAGGTCTGTTAAGTGCTCTAGCAACCTTCAGTAGAAATGTACCTCGTCCAGTCTGAAGGATAGCTCTAAAAACCCAGTTCTGCGGGTTCTCAGCTCTGCTCAGTTTGAAAGGGAACAATGAGCTCAGAAAGGCACCAGTGGTCAAATACCTGTTACATCAACAACATACCAGCCACCCAACCCCTGGAGCAACTTGCAATTGATTTTAAACTGTTCACAATTTTTGTCGAAGGTAACTGACGATCATATATGTATAGAAAAGTGTCTCTGCAGCTTTACAGTGGTATTTTCCAGACTGCAGCCACCTTTTGGGTTTTTGCGAGTGTCATGGCAGTTCCAGTGATCGTGCTATTGGTGTGATCAGTTCACACTTACATGTCCCCTCCCATTTCCCCTCCTGTCAGGTTTCCATCTGTTCACATTCACGGTGAGAGTTGATTTTCTGCTTCCCCCTCCCATTTTTTGTGCAGGCGCTGAAGTGTTGCAGTACTTCAGCAGCCTCAAGGGGGCTGTGCAATCTCCATTGGGGCCATGGTCACATGGCACCCTAATCCAGGGTTCTTTCTTTCGGGTTGGGATGTTCACACAACCCAACCTCAGGGGCGGCTAGGAGAGGCACCCTTCCAGCTCGGCTCACAGGAGAGCGGTCTACACCCCCCTCTGCCACCACTGCTGCCGGGACGGTGAATCCAGACCCATCCTGGCTGGCTGGCTTGCCCTGCGCTCCGCTCCGGCCCCCGAGCCCTGCTGGCTGCTGCCTGGTAAATTTGGGAGAAGCATGCGGGTGCCAGGTGGTGGCAGCTGGCAAGGCTTGGGGCCCGGAGTGGAGCGCAGGGTGCCCAAGCGCCCAAGTGCAAGAAAGGAAAACAAAAACCCAGGAGGGACGATCAGACAGCCCTCTCTCGCAATCACTGCAAAAGAGGGCTGTCCAGATCGGCTCAATCGGAGGTTCCTCGCACGACCTCCAGGAAAATACTTGATTTTCCCAGGATCGGAAAATGTGGGAGGAACCTGCGATTGAGCCCGTTTCAGCGCGGGAGTAGCCGTGGCCAGTCTGGTCAGTCCCTTTAAATGCGGGAGGAAACAGCAGTTCCTCCCGCTTTAAAGTGCCGTGTGACCATGACCTAAAGTATATTCCCCCATCCATCACGCTACACCTGAGGGTCGTTCCTGGTGTATGTGTCTCACCCCTTACTGCTTACCTCTTTTCCCATGTTTAAGTGCTCTCTCTGATTGGCTACTCCCCCCCCACCCCAATTTTGAATTCCTTTACCTGATTTGTATCGGGTACACAGCTCCTCCTCACTGAAAGGTGAGCAGCTAGGTCAGGTTCAAGGTGTTAGTGTTGACTTTCAAGGCCTTGAGCAGGCAGGGACCCATGTACCTTCGGGACTGTGTCCTCCGGTATGTCCCCAGAAGAATGCTGAGATTGGCTGATAATGCCTTGCTGGTGATCCCTGGACCTAGGGAGGTCTGGCTGTCCTTGACTAGGGCCAGGGCCTTTTCTGTCCTGGCCCCGACCTGGGGGTACTCTCTGCCAAACAACATCAGGGCCCTGCAGGATCTGATGCAATTCTGCAGGGCCTGTAAGGCAGAGACGTTCCACCAGGCTTTTAGTTGAGGACAGCAATGGGAGGTTAAGGGAGGTACCCTCTCTCTTTCTTCTATGGTCCCCATGTACCCTTCCCTGCCCTGCCATGTGGGACAGTGATGTGGCTGGCAAAGGGGTATTATTATATCACCATCTTGGATTGGTTTTAAATTATTGATTCACTGTTGGTCAAATTTACTTATTTATTGCTTGTGTTTTAAATGTTTTATAAGGTTGTAAATAGCCCAGAGCCCGCTTGCAGGGTGGGCGATTCATAAGTTCAATAAATAAATTAAGAAAAAGAAGAAGAAAGCCCACATTGGCAGGGGCCCTTCAGAAGTGCCAAGCCTGCCCTTGGCTGAACCCCTCTCATTCAGCTGAAAAGGCCCCCACAGCCCCCTAGTGGGGGAAAGGTTGCCATTGGCATCTCCTTCCTTTCCTTTAATCTGATTAAAGCTCCTTCTTGACTTGACACTAAAAATCTTGCAACGGCAAGGATAAGGTTAGAGAATCCGTCAGATAAAAGGAGTAAAACTAGCTTGTGATGAGAAAAAGATGAAAAATTATCTAGGTACTGTGTTAAAACCCTATTTCTAAGGGTAATATAAAGAAGACACTCCAATAAGATACACATTTTTTTTCTGTTGGGATACATTTATATTCAACATTTTACATTTAAAATTTTGTAACTAATCTGTTTTTTAACTGAATTATTAATTTCACTGTTGCCACATACTCAATACTGCGTATTACCACCATTTCTACGTATTAGCTATTACTTTTGGCAAATAGGTAATATAACAAAAATACAGAAGGAAGGACTATTGTGTATCTTATAGTAGAAAATAAAAATGTTTCTCTTTAAAATGCGCTAACTTACACATATTTCTATTCAACATGTTACACTTAGAACTGATTTTCATTCTGCTTCTTCATTGTAATACAATTGTATATAGTATCTATACTCTAATTCCCAGAGTTGGTTTTTTGTGTGGATACTTATTTCTGCCAACAGAGGGCTCACTCTTCCCCAACAGCTTTTCCTACATAGTCAGGAGCCTTCCTCGATCTGCAGAAAAATCCAAAAAAACCCTTCAGGGATAGTTGAATTCCCCCCAATACCTTTTGAAATGGTCTCTGCAGGGATCTAACTCTAGGCATCAACGGTGAGAGATTAGAATGTGGGGTTTTTTTTCTAACTGGTATTGTCAGTAAAAGGCAGGAGAAGGGCCCTTTCCTGGCCTACTTTGGCCTTTGAGGGAGGGAGCCTTGGGGCCAGGCCTGACAAGGGTTGCCAGTGCCAGGCTGGGGAATTCCTAGAGATTTTGTGGTGGACTCTAATGAGGGCTGAGTTTGGGAAAGAGAGAGGCCATAGCTGGGTATAATGCCACAGAGTCCACCCTCCAGAGCAGCCATTTTCTCCAGGGAGACAGATTTCTGCTGTCTACAGTTCAGTTGTAATTCGGGGGGGGGGGGGGTCTCAAGGCCCCACTTGGAGGTTGGCAAACCTAGGCCCGGCAGCAGTCTAGGGTTGCCAGGTCCCTCCCTGGCCACTGGTTGGGGACGGGGGGGGGGGGAAGGTTGCCAGATCAAGGATGGGAAACTCCTGGAGATTTGGGGGTGGAGCCTGGGGAGGACAGGGACCTCAGTGTGGTGCAATGACATAGAGTCCACCCTCCAAAACATCCATTTTCTCCATGGGAAGTTATCTCTGTAGTCTGGAGATGAGCAGTAATTCCAGGGGATCCCCAGGTCCCATGTGGAGGCTGGCATCCTTCGGCAGCACTCTCTAGGTGACTTGATACCACCTGACTGGCATGACTTAATTAGGCCCAGCTGCTTGCTACTGTTCTTCAGCAGCCACTCTATGACCCCACAGCTTAGAGGGAGCATTGACCACACACTTTCAGCCTAACCAACCCCACAGGGTTGTTGTGCAGATAACAAGGAGGAAATAATAATGTAAGCTGCTTTTGGTCTCCACTGCAGAGAAAAACTGTAATTTTCCTAGGTAAAGGCTGTGGCGGAAGGGGGTGTAGATGAAAAGCTGAAGACAGAGAGGCAGATAAAGGTAGGTTGGCTGTTGGGTGGGAAGGAAATAGGGTTGCCAACTCCTGGTTGGGAAATTCCTGGATATTTGAGGGGTGAAGCCTGGGGAGAGTGGGATTTGAGGAGAGGAGGAATTTCAGACTGGTATAATGCCATGGACTCCACCCTTCAAACCAGCCATTTCCTCCACAAGAACTACCATTACCAGCCTCCAGGGGAGGGCTGGAGATCACCCAGAATTACAATTGTTCTCCAGGTGACAAGAGATCAGTTTCTCTTGACAAAATGGCTGCTTTGGAGGGTTGAATCTATGGCATTATACCCTGCTGAGGCTGCTTGCCTCCCCAAGCTGCACTATCCCAAGGCTCAACCCCCAAATCTTCAGGGATTTCCCAACCTGGAGCTGGCGGTCCTAAGGTGAATTGATCTCTGTAGCCGGGAGATCTGTTGTGATTCCCAGAGTGCTTCCACTGCTGCTATGGGGGGAGAGGAAGCAGGTTGGTGGCTGGGAGTACTGCCACCACTGCTGCTGCTATGCAGGGTGGGGGGGGAATCAGGCAGAAGGCTGGGAGAGTGATAGGGGCAGAAAGAGAGAGTGATGGGGGGCAGAAAGAGAGGAAGAGTTATGAGGTAGGGAGGCAGAAGAACAAAGAGAATGATGACGGGTCAGAAAGAGAGAGGAAGTAACATGCATGGAGGAGGGATAGAGGGTAATAAAAGGGGCAGAAAGAAGAAAGAGTGTGAGAGAGGTAGGAGGAGAGGGGAGGAAGCAAAGGTGTGAGGAATGGGATAACTGTCCTGCAAGTTTCTTGCAGGTCCCCACTTGTTTAGGTTATCTACTAACCTACCAGTCATAATCTACCCTCCAAAGCAACCATTTTCTCCTGGGAAACTAATCTCTGTCATCTGATATCACCTGGTATCACAACTGAACTCCAGACAACAGATCTCTCTCCCCCCCCCCCGAGAAAATAACTGCTTTAGAGGGTGGCCTGTATGGCATTCTATTCAGCTGAGGGCTCTCCCCTCCCCAAACTCTGGCTTCCTTGGGGGGGGGGGCGGGTTCCCATTCTGGAAAGTGTTGCCTCAGGAAACCTAGCTTGGAGGCTAAAGACGGTGGGTTTTGTCCCCTGAGGGAATCAATTGTCGTCTGATGAGGAGAGCAAAGACAGTAGCTGTGTTCACCAGAGTGAAGCAACTGTCTTCTAAGGAAAGTTTTGGCAGCTGCTGCTTCTGTAGGCAGGACTCAGGCAACGCAGCCAGTGGATAGGGACCGCTTCTGAGTGACACATCATAGAGCCAACTGATTTAGGAGCATGTGAAATGTTCAGAAAGTGCCACCCCACTACTGAATTATATATAAGGAGAGATAGGACTTAACAAATGTGGGTTCCAGGCCCTAAATAATGTCAGGGTTTAGTCCAATGAGAGAGAGTTTTGACTTGAGAATGTTGGACCAAGAGTATTGATGAGAATCTCCTTTTAATAAATATAGGTATCCAGAGTCCCTATAAAGCACTTTAAGATACAAATTGGAGGCCAGTTGCCAAGCTTTAGCCTCCATGGATGGAAGTGGTTTGCTGAAGCCCAGACTTGGAGGCCAAAAGACAGAGCTCCTCTTTGTTCTGCAGAGCCACCAACTTTGAGCAGAGTGTGGCTGCTCTCCCTAGAGAAGCTCTGCGCTTATGCACACTAATACCCACCCCTTTGGATGGGTCTTTGACCGAACAATATTATTTCATGCTTCCATGGGCTCCGGGCTTTTGACATGAGACAGTCCCACTGAACACCTTGGGAACTGCGGCCACCAGTGCATGCATAAGATAGCTCAGGCTACAGAGAAAATAAACGGGCAATGATTGGCTGCTGGTGTCAAGGCTCCTAATGGGACTGGCTGTTTGAGTCAGTGCAGGCCCTCTCCAGCGCTGAAATGTTGGAACACTGGGATGCCAATTTAAAAAGAAAAAAATCACTGCCCGGACTCTCCTTTTCTGGGTAGGTTTGAGTGGCAATCTATGAGGCGGTAAAAAAAATTCTGATTCCAAGCAAGAGGCTATCTTTCGAATTCGTTACAGATTTAGTACGAGGAAAAACAAGTTTAGAAAGGAATTGGGGGGGGGGGGGGTGAGGAAAGACTGGGACAGCATGGGAATGTTAACGAAGTTGTCCGGTCACAAGAAAAAAAAAGCAGTAACATAGGGGAATGAAAATGGAACATTAAGGCAACCTGGAAAATGCCAATATTTTATAAATGCAGACACCCTGTCTGAATGATGACAGCTTTACTAGTGTGTGTCTTGCTGCTCTAAAGACAAATCACCAAGCTGGAATTACACCCTGGTTGAGGTAGCTGCTGTGCCCTCTGTTTCATGTTATGTCTGCTTTTTCCTTTTATTCTTGAATTGGTGGCTGACACGGAAAGTTGCTCATTACTCAGACATTCCAGAACATTAAGTGTAATCAGGGGCCATGCCAGGTTATTTTTCATTACAACCTCCTATTTCCTTTATGCTTCTTCCCCATTTCTCTGAAGGCAACTCTCTGACCTCTTGTGTGCTTATATTAATCACTAAGTGAGTTATTTCCAACAAATCACCGTGTAATAAGTTTCAGAGGTCACGTGGATGACAGTGGCATGTTTGACATCTACAGAGCCATGTCTTTTACCTCTGTAAGGAGCAGGGGTCTGTTGGAGCGGGAGCACACAGTAGCGCAGCTCCGAGAGTGAAAAGCCCAGGGGGCAGGCACATGACCAAGCCCCGCCCCCTCCTCGACTTCCCCGAGCAGTGCAGAGGCGCAGTGCCCCAGGGAAAGCCCTGCTAGGGTCTTTATTGTTTTTAATGTTTTGTTTTAATATTGATAATTTTATCATTGTTCCTTTTATGACTGTGTGCTGCTTTTCCAGAGACTTGCTCAAGGTGGCATCTAAATTTTCTAAGTGTACCATTTTTTATCTGGGCACATGGCACATAAGTACTGGAGAAATTTCACCAACCCTTCAGCAGCTTCCACCTTATCAGTTTGGTGTAGTGGTCAGGAGTTGGACTCTAATCTAGGAGAACCGAGTTTGATTCCCCACTCCTCCACATGCAGCTGCTGGTGTGACCTTGGGCCAGTCACAAGTTCTCTCAGAGCTGTTCTCTCATGAGCAGTCCTCAAAAGACCTCTCTCAGCCCCACCTACCTCACAGGGTGTCTTGTTGTGGGGAGGGGAAGGGAAAGGGATGGGTGGTGCACATGTCCTGGGTATCTCAAGTCTACTTAAAACCTGGTGGTTTCAAGGGAGCAGGAAGAGAATGAGGGTGTGTTCTTTACGCTTATTTTTATTGCACAAAGTGTTGGCTGGGGAAGGGACTGGAGGAAGAGCAGGTCAGTTTCACTCGCCTGCGGAGTGGAGCCTGAGGGGTGGGTGTTGCCTTCTGACACACTTCCGGTATGTTACGGGGTGTGGCATATGCAAATGAGTTATGCAAATGAGTTATGCTAATGAGCTCCTGCACCTCTTTTTCTACAAAATGACCCCTGGTAAGGAGTCAGTTCACACACTTGAGAAACCAGCCTGTCTTCTAGGGGCAGTGAGGTGGAAGGGCCTTTATCCAAGCACATGTTCCACCAGGAGCAGACTGGGACATTAAAGCCTCTCTGGTCTAAGCTGGAGAATCACAGACCTTTGGCTTAGACCTGGGCTGCGGCTATGATGACAGTGGGTATAGGCTTGCCCAACAGACAACCCTACATCCATTTGCCACCATTGCTGTGGCCCAGGTTTTTAGCTCCCAGTGGCTCTCCAGGGCAGTAACTCTGTGGGAACTTTCCTCCCCCCCTTTTATTATTTTATCAGAAAAAAGGTGGGATACAGAAGGGAAAAGGGGGTGGGGAAAATATAAATTCATCAGGTTTGTCAGACTCGGTGGGAACTTTCCTGATGAGTTATTTGTTGGAGAAATGAGCATGTAATGCAAGGCCTGAGAAATTCAGTCATTATAGGGTTAACTATGCAACTTGTTTGTTTACCTATGTTAGCCTGGAAGTAATACCTGGCAGCTAGCCAATTAACTGTGAGCCCGGGAAAACTGAAGGTGTACTGTCTTGCTAATTGGTCAATGATATCAGGTGTTTCCTTTCAGGGGTCAAGAAGAAGGAGAGATCCTCCATTACAATCTCTCACTCTCTATCAGTATGTCTTAGTGTGAAGACGGAGCACAATGCAGCTCCTTAGAAAGCATGTTTTGTTTATTTGTAGCTAATCCCGTTTACCTTTTCCCTTTAGTAATAAACTTCTTTTAAACTAAAAGAAGCAGTCTCTTCTTTCCAGAAAAGCAAGATTCATTACTCTGAATTTTTCTTGATTATTGGACAAAAGTCCTAACAAATGGTAGCAAGAGAGGATGGTTCTTAAAAGCTGCTTCTCTTAAAAGCTTTCTGGATTGATTGAGAAAGAGAAATAGGGAATAAGAGCTAGAGGCTTGGATTTTTAAAACGACCACTTTTTTTCCTTCCTGCTCTCAGAGCAATCTTGCAGCCAGAAAGGCCCAACCCTGTTTCCTTGCTGATCAGGGGAAAACCTATGCTGGATTGTAGTTTGCCAGGAGCAAAGGATCTTTTTTTGACTGGATTAATTTTTGCCCGCTGTAAGTGGAGCTGAACTGAGCACCGGAGCACCAGAGACGCTGCTGCCAGGAGAACAAAGGAAGGCGAGGCAAAGAAGCTTTTGAACTTCGCGCTGCTGCAGAGAGGGGAAAGATTAACCCTGCCAGCTCCTGGAGAAGTAGATGAGCTGAGCCAGATTCCAGCGAAGCTGCTCAACCTGTGCTTCTACCTCAAATCCAAAGGGACGTGAGTAACAAAATGGCTTTTAATGCCCCATCCCAAGAAATGCCAAACCTCAGACTTACAAAGGCTAACTATCAGTGGTGGGAGGAGTATTTGAAGAGTCGCCTGCAGACTCACAATGCCCTTCAAGTATTAACAACTGAAAATCCTCCAGAATCTGACCCTGATAAGACACAATTCCTTATGATGGATGGTTTTGCTAAAGCCCTGATTTTAGGGAATATCCCCTACACAGAGGTACCAGGATTAAGAGGGCTAGCCACGTCCAGATTGATGCTTCAAAAGCTAAAGGACAAATTTGATAAACACAGCAAGAGTAAAACCTATTCCCTCAAGGGAAAGATTTATGTTTTCAGAATGAAGGAGGGAGACTGCCTTCCCAAAGAGATGGACAAATTAATGGGCATTTACACACAGCTTAAAGACCTGAATGAAGCACCCTCTGATACAGATATGATTTCTTCAATTCTTAAGGGTCTGCCTAGCTCCTATAAGTCTGTAACCAGTATGATTAGACTGAAAGATGATCTGACTTTAGAAGGTCTTTTGTCTGCACTAACTGAGGAATATGATTCTAGAAACTTGAAAGAAAGTTTGTCTGATGAGATGTCTGTTTTGAGTCTAAAGCATGGACAGAGATTTAAAAGGAAAATAGAGTGTTTTATATGTGTGAAAAATCATCTTGCAAAGTACTGCTCTTCTAAGTATGTGTTTAATGATGAGCCCCAAGAACAAAGAGCCACAGGAGCACATGGTTCCAGTAACAAAGAACCAGCCAGTGGAAGGGGAAGCCATTATGGGAGGAGCAGAGGTCACGTTTCACATGCACAGCACAGAGGCAGAAAGTTTTCAGCACAGACACAGAGCAAAGGCAATGCTTTTAGGATCACTGATGATTTTAACACAGATGATAAGAAAATATTTTTAATCGATTCTGGCGCTTGTACACATGTGTGTAGAGAAAAAGCCTGGTTTATTAACATAGATGTTGAAAACAAACCAAGAATTTACCAAGCTAACAGGGAATTATTAAATGTGGAAGGCGTTGGGACTGTAAAATTACAATTGTCTACTACAGATAATCAAATAATTGAAGTTGAATTGCAAAATACAGCTTATGTGCCTGAAGCTCTTGAGAACTTAATTTCAACAAAAAGCCTTATGAATACTGGCCATATTGTAGTGCTCAAACCAGAGCAAGGAAGCAAGGTCTCTACCAAGGATGGAGAGCTTGAATTTAAAGTGGAAGAGAAAAATGGCTTTCATTACTTTGTAGCTTGTGATGATGAGGAGACAGAAACTTTTGATGTTGATCCTGATGAGGAAATAGAGACTGTTGATGATAAGGAACAGATTTGCCAGACTAAGGATGCTTGTGATGATGCTTGTAAACATGAAAATTTTTTATTTTCGTGGCATATTAAAATGGGACATAGAAATTTGAAATCTGTTGAGCAGTTGTTAAAGCAATGTGGAATACCTGTTGTGCATTGTGAAAAGAGTGAAACTAGATGTGAGACATGTCTCAGAGCAAAGGGAGACGCCCCAAGTTATTCTGGGAAAACTCCAGCGCAAAATCAAGAATTTTTGGAAACTGTATACAGTGATCTTGTTGGGCCTTTACCTGCATCCCTAGGTGGGAACAAATATTTTGTGACTTTCACAGAGAATAAAACAAAATACACTTATGTGTATATGCTGAGAAGTAAGGATGAAACACTGCGTAGATTTAAAAATTATGTGGCTATTGTTAAAAATAAATTTGGCAAAGCACCTCAGAGCTTACTCACAGATGGAGGTGGTGAATATTGTAATGCTGAATTCAAACAATTTCTACAAGAGCAAGGAATTCAACATAAAGTATCCATTGCCTATTCACCCCAGCAAAATGGAGCTTCTGAGAGATTAAATAGAACACTACAAGGGATGTGCAGAGCTATGCTAATGCATTCTGGACTGCCAAACGGTTTATGGGCAGAAGCCCTGAACACAGCAGTGTACTTACACAACAGATTACCCTCAAAGATTATTGGAACCTCCCCTTTTCAGGCTTGGTTTGGAAGACAGCCTGGTCTAAGACATATCAAAGCTTTTGGCGCAAAAGGGTATGCACACATACCAAAAGAAAAGAGGGGAAAGCTTGATTCCAGATCTGAAACTGGACTTATTGTAGGCTATCCTGTTGGTGGGAAAGGGTACAGGCTATACAATCCCCAAACCCACACAGTAGAAGAACGCAATGTTGTTTTTATTGATGAGACTGTATTGCCTAGTGTTTCCACTGCAGCTGATCCAAAGATGCCTGGGACTGCACCTGATGAGTTCGTTGCTTGACTACCTGTAGTGACTGCTGGTGAACTGGCTGGGGAACTGGCAAGTGAAGCAGCAGGTCCACCTTCTGAGGAAACTACTGAAACAGAAGGGGAAGCAGGGGCCACACCAGAGGAAGCGGCTCAACCCACGGCAGAACCCACAGCAGCACCCACACCCAGTGTGAGGCGATCAGAAAGGAGCACTAAGGGACAACCTCCAATGAAGTATGGATTTTGTGAACTTGTGCAACCTGCAAAGGAACCCAAGAACTGGAAGGAAGTTTGCAACTTACCTGCGAGTGAAAGAGGCAGATGGCTTGAAGCAATGGAACAGGAGCTGCTATCCATTAGCGAAAAAGAGGCCTGGACTCTCACTCAACTACCTCAAGGCAGAAACCCTGTTGGATGTAAATGGGTCTTCAAAATTAAGCACAAGGAAGATGGAACTGTGGAGCTATACAAAGCACGCCTAGTAGCTAAAGGCTACTCACAGCAATATGGGACTGACTATTTTGAAACTTTTGCTCCAGTTACTGACCAAGCAACATTCAGAACACTTCTAAGTGTTGCAGCATCTAGGAACATGATAGTAGAGCATCTTGATGTAAAGACTGCTTTTCTCAATGGAGAACTATCAGAGAAAATCTACATGGAACAACCTGAAGGTTTCAAGGTCAAAGGTCAAGAAAACTTAGTCTACAAACTCAATAAAGGACTCTATGGCCTAAAGCAGGGGTGGCCAACCTGTGGCTCGGGAGCCACATGCGGCTCTTTTACGCATATTGTGCGGCTCCTGGCAGGGCGGCTGGGGAAGCAAAGGGGAGGCATGCTTTTTCTATCTTTCTCCCTTCCTTCCTTCCCTCCTCCCTCCCATCTATTTGCTTTCCTAGTTTCTCTCTCTTTCTTATAACTGGTTTTCCTCGTTTGTTTTTATTTTTGGCAGTCCCATTTAACGTTAATAAAAAGCAAATTTGCATATTTTTAAAAATAAAAACGTGTGTGTGATATTTGTTCCTGTCTTGCGGCTCTCAGACATCTCTATGTGGCTCTTACGTTATTCTATGTGGCTCTTACGTTAAGCAAGGTTGGCCACCCCTGGCCTAAAGCAAGGAGCAAAGGCCTGGTATGACAAACTTACTGAACTTTTAAAGAAGCAAGGCTTCAAGCAAGGGAAAGCTGAACCTTGTCTGTACACTAGAATCAGAAATGGACAATACCAGTATGTTCTTGTTTACGTTGACGACTTGATCGTGGCTTGTCAAAACAGAGGAGACATCAAAGTCAAACAGCTAGGAGACACTCAACACTACCTCAGAATGCAAATTGAGAGGCTCGAGAATGGAACTTTTCTTTTATGCCAGAAACGAAAGATTATGGACTTTGTAGAATCTGTTGGCATAAAGAACTGCAAAGCATCATCAATACCACTTGAACCTGGATATCTGAAAGAAAAAGATGGGACACCGCTCAAGGACATTGGAGGATACAGGGAGGCAGTCGGAAAGCTTCTCTACCTGAGCAAAACCATGAGGCCAGATATCACAGCGGCAGTTGGAATTCTAAGCAGAAAAGTGAGTTCACTTAATCACCATGATTGGAGTGCAATAAAGAAAATGGCACGTTATCTCAGAGGAACAATGGACTTACAACTAAAAATTGCACCAACTGAAGGACCAAGACTAGTCGGCTACATGGATGCCAGTTGGGGAGAAGAAATGAACAATTACAAGTCTACCAGTAGATACCTATTCTTTTATGGAGATGGACTGATAGACTGGACTAGTAGAAAGCAGACAGTTGTAGCGCAATCTACGGCGGAAGCTGAGTGCATTTCAGCAGCAAGTGCCTGCAGCAGACTTGAACGGATTTTTAATATGTTGAAGGACTTTGGAATAAGTGAACCTGTACCTGTACTTATGTTAGAGGATAATCAGGCTTGTATCACAATATGTAAGGAAGAAAGCACGACTGCTAGAAGTAGATCTATTGGTATTAAATGTGCATTAGTCAAAGATTTGTACCAGAAAAAGCTGATAGAGATTAAGTATTGTCATACAGAAGAGATGGTGGCTGATATCCTGAGTATATCAAGTATACCAAGGAGAAGTTCGAAAGACTTCATGAAATGTTGAATATGCCTGATGCTAATTCAATGATGAACCATTGAATAATGGGGTTTTTTGCATGTATAGTGACTTACATGTTAGGTCTTGAGAAGGGGTGTTGGAAATGTATGAGCTAACAAGACCTGGCTATTCTGGTCATTATGGGGTTAACTGCGTTTACCTTGCAGAGCTATTGTTTACCCTGACCCAGAAGGAACCTGGCAACCAGCCAATGCGGAAAAGCCCAGGAATCTACAGGGGTATTGCTATGTTTGATTGGTAAATGTATTCAGGTGACTTCCCCTCTGCGGGCAAAGAGAAGTGCTCTCACTTGTGTCTAAGATGTCTGTATAGAGAGATGGAGCAAGGTGTCGCTCCTAGGATGTCGTCGTTATTTTGTTTCTAGTAATCCTGTTTACCCTTTCCTTTAGTAATAAACTATTTTAAACTTAAGGAAGCTGTCTCTAATTCCAGGAACTAAGATCTATCGCAACTCTGAGCATTTGAATACATTTCCCCCTAACTAAGGGCACTAACATAGAACAAGAGTTCTAAGAAGAAGAAGAGAAGAAGAGATTGGATTTATATCCTGCCCTCCACTCCCCAAGGGAGTCTCAGAGCGGCTTACAAACTCCTTTTCCCTTCCCCTCCCCACAACAGACACCCTGTGAGGTAGGTGGGGCTGAGAGAACGCTTTCCCAAGCTGTCCTTGAGGGAACAGCTGGTACAGAGCTATGGCTTGCCCAAGGTCATCCAGCCAGGTGCAAGTGGAGGAGTGGGGAATCAAACCCGGTTCTCCCAGATTAGAGTCTGCGCACTTAACCACACTTAATCGAACAGGATCTTGTGCCATGTCAGGCAGTAACATCACCACTAAGGTCCATTCCATCCCAGGCTAGGAACTGAGAGAACTTCAGTGACTTATCCACAAGATGTTTGTGGTTTTGTTTTCACTCTAGATGGTGACAGTGATCTTGTAAACATTCTGGAGGAGGCTGTAACAGAGGATCTCGATGAAGCCCTGATACAGTCTGATGCTGAACAAGGTTGGTGTGTGTCTCAGGTGCCATTGAGACGTTTGGCCTCAGATGGGGACTGGCACCATGTTACGTGAACGTGCGTCCATCGATGAAATGTTTGTGGCCCATTAAATCTGACTGGGTCATGGCTTCGTGACCTTCATCCACAAACCACCCATGCTTGGCCACTCTTTTTTGATACCCTTTCCCCCCTCATACGATCGATACAGACACATCAAAATCAAGGCGGGAAAGGGGGCAGGACCAACAAATCCTCAGGAGAGAAACCCAGACAGTGAGTGTCATAGAAACATAGAGTTGGGTCTTCTTGTCCAGGGTCTTCTTGTCCAACCCACTGCACAATGCAGGAAAATCACCAATACCTTCCTCTGCACACACACCCAATGACCCCCACAACATGGCCAGATGACCGGGGGGGGGGAATTTCCAGGATCCCTTGTCAAAGTGGTCTGTAGAAAAAATTGCTTCCTGTCCCCAAAATGGTGGACAGAATTGCCCTGGGTGTGTAGGAAGGGGCAACAAGAACTAAGCACCCTGGGATGGCTTTTAATATATATTGTTCAGATTCAAACATTGAGATTCAAACACTGGCTTTCAAAAACTGTATCTTTTGAACTTCCCCACTAGTGTTTACTATTGATTGTTGAATGCACCCAGGCTTGGCTATACCCCCAGCTTCCCATTAACCCCTGGTTAGCCACAAGAACTTTCTTGTGAATTCTTGACCTTTGCCTGAGCAACAGATGCCTCTATTCCCTTGCACCAGCCAATTTCCTTCTAAGACAACAAAAGGTCATGTTTGAGGTAAGTGGGTTGTACAACTTCTTTGCTGATGAAGGAACTAGGATCTTTGTGAGACTAAAAAATCTTCCAGAGATCAAAGAACAGTCTTATCCGACACTTTTGTATCTTCTGTCCACACAGTCAGAAGGGCTCAGCTCACATGGATAGTTCACATTATGCATTAGGGCAGGGGTGGGCAAATTGCGGCCCGCGGGCCACATGCGGCCCATCACAGAGTTTTTTGCGGCCCGCCAAGACAGTCGGCCACTGATTCTAAAATTAAATGTGCTTGCAGCTATAGATGATATGAAATTAGCCCAATAAATACATTGAATAAAACTACCACTATTTAATTTATATTTATTGATTTCTATGATACAATGTATACCTTTTCTGAAATGCAAAGTTAACTAATGAATGCAATCATTTTAAAAGGTGCGGCCCTCCACTAACCTCCACTCCCACAAAGTGGCCCCCGAGCCAAAACAATTGCCCACCCCTGCTCTAGGGAGTTCACAAAATGGGACACAAAGGAAGACTGCCACAATAATGTTAGGACTTTTGTCCAATAATCAAGAAAAATTCAGAGTAATGAATCTTGCTTTTCTGGACAGAAGAGATTGCTTCTTTTAGTTTAAAAGAAGTTTATTACTAAAGGGAAAAGGTAAATGGGATTAGCTACAAATAAACAAAACATGCTTTCTAAGGAGCTGCATTGTGCTCCGTCTTCACACTAAGACATACTGATAGAGAGTGAGAGATTGTAATGGAGGATCTCTCCTTCTTCTTGACCCCTGAAAGGAAACACCTGATATCATTGACCAATTAGCAAGACAGTACACCTTCAGTTTTCCTGGGCTCACAGTTAATTGGCTAGCTGCCAGGTATTACTTCCAGGCTAACATAGGTAAACAAACAAGTTGCATAGTTAACCCTATAATGACTGAATTTCTCAGGCCTTGCATTACATGCTCATTTCTCCAACACCCCTTCTCAAGACCTGAAATGCAAGTCATTATACATGCATACACAAACATTCAACATTAGCATCAAGCATATTCAACATTCCACGAAGTCTTTCAAACTTGTCTTTGGTCAGTGGCTTAGTCAGAATATCAGCCACCATCTCTTCTGTACGACAATGCTTAATCTCTATCAGCTTTTTCTGGTACAAATCTTTAACTAATGCACATTTAATACCAATAGATCTACTTCTAGCAGTCGTGCTCTCTTCCTTACATATAGTTATACAAGCTTGATTATCCTCTAACATAAGTATAGGTACAGGTTCAATTATTCCAAAATCTTTCAACATCTCAAAGATCCATTCAAGTCTGCTGCAGGCACTTGCTGCTGAAATGCACTCAGCTTCTGCTGTGGATTGCGCTACAACAGTCTGCTTTCTACTAGTCCAGTCTATCAGTCCATCTCCATAAAAGAATAGGTATCCACTGGTAGACTTGTAGTTGTTCATCTCTTCTCCCCAACTGGCATCCATGTAGCCAACTAGTCCTGGTTGTTCAGTTGGTGCAATTTTTAGTTTTAAGTCCATTGTTCCTCTTAGGTAACGTGCCATCTTCTTTACTGCGCTCCAATCATGATGATTTGGCGAACTTACTATTCTGCTTAGAAATCCAACTGCCGCTGTAATATCTGGATGCGTTGATTTGCTCAGATACAAGAGCTTTCCGACAGCCTCTCTGTATCCTCCTATGTCCTTTAGTGGTGTGCCGTCCTTCTCCTTCAGATATCCAGGTTCAAGTGGGATTGTTGAAGCTTTGCAGTTCTTCATGCCAACAGATTCTATAAAGTCCATAATCTTTCTTTTCTGGCATAAAAGAAAAGTTCCATCCTCGAGTCTCTCAATTTGCATTCCAAGATATTGTTGAACATCTCCTAGCTGTTTGACTTCCACTGCTTTATTCAGTCCATCAGCTAATTCTTTGATGTCTCCTCTGCTTTGACAAGCTATGATCAAGTCGTCAACGTAAACAAGAACATACTGGTATTGTCCATTTTTAATCCTCGTGTACAGACAAGGTTCAGCCTTCCCTTGCTTAAAGCCTTGCTTCTATAAAAGTTCAGTAATTTTGTCATACCACGCCTTTGCGCCTTGCTTTAGGCCATACAGTCCTTTATTGAGTCTGTAGATGTGATCCTCTTGACCTTTGACCTTGAATCCTTCAGGTTGTTCCATGTAGATTTCTTCAGATAGTTCTCCATTGAGAAAAGCAGTCTTTACATCAAGATGCTCTACTATCATGTTCCTTGATGCAGCAACACTTAGGAGTGTTCTGAACGTTGCTTGGTCGGTAACTGGAGCAAAAGTTTCAAAGTAGTCAGTCCCATATTCCAGCTTCATTTGTGGGGAGATCTAATAATTGAGCCGTTCAAGATCAACATTGGCTGTCCATAGCAACTGCAGCAATGAGACCGCCAGTCCCCAGTCTGGAGCTTGGAGGGTGGAGTCTATGGCATTGTACCTGTCTGAGGTCTCACCCCTCCTCAAACCTCACTGTCTCCAGGCTTCATTCCTCAGATCTCCAGGAATTTTCCACCTGGAGTTGGCAACCCTATTTCCTTCCCAGCCAACATCAACCTCACTCTTCAGCTTTCCATCTCTTCCCCCCCCCCACAGCCTCCACTGTGCTCTGAAGCCCTGACTGCTATGTCACATTGGCTGTCATAAGGGATCCATCTCAGCAGGATATAAGGACATAGAGTCCACCATTTTCTCCAGGGGAACTGATCTCTGCCATCTGGAGTGCACTTGTAATTCGGAGTGATCTCCAGCCCTTGCCTGGAGATTGACAACCATACTTCCCCTGGTGGAAAAGTAGTCTTTCTCTGCAATGGAGACCGAAACAGCTGACATCCTCCTCCTCTACCTCTTTTGACTTGCACAACAACCCTGTGAGGTAGGTTAGGCTTAAAGTCTGTGACTGGCCCCAAATTACCCACTCAGCAGGAATCTTGGTCTAGGAGATCCTGCCCTGAAACGCTTACTGCTACGCTTAGGGTACCCAACCTCCAGGTGGAGCCTGAAGATCACCAGGTATCACAATTGAACTCCAGACAACAGATTTCCCCCCCCCCCCCCGGAGATAATGACTGCTTTGGAGAGTGGCCTCTATGGCATTCTGTTCAGCTGGCCCCAATGAGTTTTCTCCCAGAGCCCAACGTAGGTGTGGAAAGGGGTTTTCAGAGAAGCAAGCTCTGTTGCCTAGCAACGGGCACTGAGAGGACCGTATTAGTGCCGATTCCCTAACGGAACATATTGGCCCTTTCACACGTGCCTCTCCTGTTGGGGAAGCATGCCTCTCCTGTTGGGGAAGCGTTCCTGAGCCGGTTTACCTTGAAACCTTCTCCCAAGCGTTCTTCTGTTCTTTGTACCGGTCCTGAAACGCTATGAAGTGCTGTGTGAAATGCCCCATTTCTGACAGTTTATTCTGGGCACGCTAGCAGTGTGTGGGGGAGGGAGATTATGGTGAAAGTCCATTGCCTTTTCACTGATAGAAGCAGGCCACTGAGGGGACAATTAGACCCACCTGGCAGTGGGAGGAGGAGAAGAGTGGCTCCTTCCCCTTCACTGGCTCTCTCCAGACTGAGGCTGGGACGCTGGCCGGTGGCTCCGTGGGCAGGACTAAGGCAAAGCAGGGAGAGAATGCAGCCAGTGGCCAGGGTCCCCCTTTTGAGTGGCAGTCCGTCCAGCCTACTGATTTTGGTGCCCCATGGAATCTTGCCCCTTGGAATTTTAAAACGGCTTTATATAATAGGAAAGATTTCTTTTCTATTTCTAATTTAGTTATGCTTTTTCAATTTTTAATTATATCTCTAAGTCTTGTAATCCTTGCTTGTCGCCATTTCATGTATGTTTTAGGGTCATTTGCTGGAGGGAACCAGTCTTGTCCTGTAAAAGGACTAAGAGGAGACAGATTGGATACTATTCTGTTCTTTATGGAGTACCATATTTTCAAAGAGGCCAAATATGGATTGTTTATTTTGGGTAAAATTCTGTGCCATAAAAGTTCTTCCGGTGATGAGCAGTTTGCACTTCCTTTTCAATTATCATCCAGTCTGTTTTTTCTTGTTCTGAACATTGCCTAATCAATGAAGAGATAATAGTGGCTCTGTAATACAGGTTTAGATCAGGGATTGATAGACCTCCTTCTAGGGGTTGTGATCTGAGAGTAGCAAATCTGACTCTCGGTTTTTTATAATGCTATATAAAAGCATTTAAATGTTTTGCCATTTCTTCAGCTTTGATAAATGTATATAAACTGGTAGTGCCCTAAAATAATAGAGATATTTTGAAAAAAACAAAGTTTCGTATCGTTTGTATTCTGTCTAACCAGGATAAAGATTTCATATCCCAGTTTTTGAGTTGCTCATTTACTTCATCGTATACTTTTTCATGGTTTGCTTTGATTATTTTTGATAAATCTAGTGGTATATGTATTCCTAAGTACTTCCACTCTTTTTTTAGTCCATTGAAAAGAAAATTTCTCTTTAATAATCTGTGTCATTTTCTCTGTTAAATGTATAGGGTATACAAGAGTTTTCAGTTGGTTTACTTGCAAGCCTGCTATTCTGCCAAATGTATGCATAGTGTCTTTCAATTCTGTTAAAGATTGTTCCGGTTCTGTTAAATAAACTACCATGTCATCAGCAAATAAGCTTAAATTATAGTACGAGTCCTGAACTGGTATTCCTTTTATCTTTAAACTGTTTCTGATGTGACATGCTAGAGGCTTTAATACTAAGGCAAACAACAGGGGGGATAAGGGGCATCCTTGCCTTGTCCCCCTGTGTAGATATATATTCTCTGAAGTTTCCCCATTAATCTTAAGTGATGCTGTGGGTTTAGAATAGATTGTCCCTGTTGCCCAGCAAAATGTGTCTCCAAAGTGTTGATGTTATAGTAAAGCATTAAGAAATTTGACCTCTACCGTGTCAAAAGCTTTTTTGGTATCTATGGACACTATTGTAGCATTTGGAATTCTTTCAGGATGTCCCTTATGTATTAGGTTGAGAGTTTTCCTTATATTATCGGTTATGTCTCGGCCTGGGATAAAACCAGTTTGATCTTTGTCTACATAGTGGGTTATTATATTTTTAAGTCTTGTGGTTAAGATGGTTGTGAATAATTTGTAGTCAACGTTTAATAATGAAATGG
The DNA here is from genome assembly GCA_029233225.1 of Lepidodactylus listeri. Classification (NCBI taxonomy): domain Eukaryota; kingdom Metazoa; phylum Chordata; class Lepidosauria; order Squamata; family Gekkonidae; genus Lepidodactylus; species Lepidodactylus listeri. The sequence continues at coordinate 105,037,672 of JARCFY010000008.1, forward strand.
GTCGGTCTGATTTGGGGTCTGATTTGTCTCTTCCTTCTTTTGGCAGTACAATTACATTGGCTTCATTCCATGTGCTTGGTGTTACACCAGACTGCGAAACTGCATTAAAAGTTGTTGCTAGTGGTTTAATCAGCTCTTATCATAAAGGCTTTATAGTATTCAGCGCTGAATCCATCTGGACCTGGCGCTTTGTTTGTTTTAAGATTTTTAATTGCTATCTCGATTTCTTTCTCTGAAATTTGTTGGTCTAAGTAATCTCTATGCTCTTCACTTACTTTTTTTAGGCTCGCCATGGAGTCTAAATATTTAACTATTTCTTCTAAATTTGGTTGAGTGGATTTGTATAGATTTGTGTAGTATTTTGCCATTACTTTAATTATTTTGCTGTTGGAGGTTTGCAGCTTACCTGCCTCGTCTTTGAGACTGGTTATGAATCCATCCTGTGTTTTTTAAGCTTCCACGATAGTATTTTTAGCATTTTTGGGCTTTTAGTTGTCACCAGTTGCCTAAAATTAAAATCCGCCTTTCTCATTTCCATAGCTTACAGCTGCTCTAACTGTTTTCTTAGCTGTATTAGTCTACTATATACTTTAGGATCACATGTTTGTTTGTGAGACGTTTCTAATTTGCTTATATTCATTTTTAATTCCTGTTTCATTTTTTGACTTTCTTTTTTACAGGCGCTATATAAGGCTATGCTTTTTCCTCTTACTACCGCTTTTGCTGCATCCCAAATCATCTGCTGTGAAACTCCGCAGTTGTCATTATTTCTAAAATAGTCTTGTATTTCATTTTTTTATTTCCTGTGCAGTCACTGGATCATAAATTAAAGATCTGTTGAATTTCCATGACTGTCTTGTGTTTGTTGTGTTCCTGCTTTAAAGGTACAGTGTACTGGAGCATGATTTGACCATTGAATACTTCCTATATCTGTCAATATAATCAATGGAATCATATCTTTTGATGTAATTATATAGTCTAAGCGTGTGTAAACATTATTTGGTGCTGAAAAGTAAGTGTAGTTCCTCTCTCCCTTGTGGTTGAGTCTCCATATATCGCATAGATCATAGGTTGTTAAAAAAATCTTTCAGTTCGTTCACTTTGTAAGTACTCTGTTTCCCCCTTTCCTACATTTTTTGTTGATTTTTATATTTGATCGATCTATTGTCATATCCATTAAGTAACTGAAGTCTCCTCCTAATATTAATTTGCCTTTCTGGAAAAGCATCAATTTTTCTATAATTTCTTTCAAAAAGGTTACCTGTCCTGAATTGGGTGCATAGATGGACCCTTTAGTCATTGAGTTTCCATATAGGGTACCTTTAAGAAATAAATATCGCCCTTGGTCGTCCCGTTCTATCTCTTCTACTTGAAAGTTAATGGTTTTAGAAAACAAAATTGCCACTCATCGTGCTTTGGAGGAGCCGCCTGCTGTATATTGGTGTGAAAACCAGTTTGATTTGAATACATTTTTAGTGTGTTTTATGTGTGTTTCCTGCAATATAGAAATATCCACTCTTTGCTGTCTAAGTGCATTGGCTATTCTTTTGGCCTTAATTTTGTTTTGTAGTCCCCTGCAATTTAATGTAGTAACTTTAACCTCTAGGGTACACATTTTGCATATCTAATTTGTTGTTGTTGTTGTTTTGCATCCTTCCCAGTATAAAACACTTTAACCTTCAAACTTTTCGTATTTAAACATATTTTCTTCTTTCCTCTTTTGGTTTTAATCTTAAATAAGAGAATAGAAAGTGAACTTACAATGTTCAGTTGGTCCTGCATTGCAGTCCTTTTGCACTGTTTCTTAAATGGTAAACAACAAGATATATTTAAACACAATAACAATTGAAGAACTTGTTTCATAGTAACATAGAAAAACTTACACACTATCCCCTTCCCCCCCTTCCCCCCTTCCCTGCCCTCCCTGTTTAACTAATTCTCTCACTCCCCCCTTCTCCTTATTCCCCAACTGATTCCTATTTACCTCCCAATATATTTTGTTGTAACCTCTTGCTGTGAGAGTTAAGTTCTCACAGAGTGAGTTAGGATCACTGAGGGATGCTAAAGTGAATGGCTTTTATCTCAGTTCCCATCCCTCCCTCTTCCTCCCTCCCACCCTCCCAACATTAAATAACCATAATAAACTATCATTTTACTATCTACTAACAATAACAATATTAGTCTATACTTAATCTGCCATATGACCCAGGATCCGGCTGAAGAACATGGCCTCGATAGAGAAGCCTGACTAGGGACTATTTTCAAAGCTGTCCCACAAACTTAAACAACAAAATGTGTTGTTTTCTTGATGGTTACCCCAGCAACCTCCCGGGCTCTCAACCCCTCCCCCCAAAAAACCGGCACAGGAGAGCACAGATGTATATTAAAATTTAGATGGCATTTATGCAGTTATGCGCATATCACTAAGGGATGGAAAAAATGGCACCGCAGTGGAGGGGATGCTTCCCTTCCATTGTGGCTTGATTGTGCAGTGGAATGATCAGATATCAGGGAAGGTGCTCTAGATCCATTTGTGGCAGACTTTTCCCGCCGTAGAGGAATTTCTGCCGGAAGAGGACTGAGTGCAGGAAGCCGGCAACTGGGGAATGGGTAACAGATGTTGCCATCTGATCATGCATTTCAGATCTGCCAGGGAAACACCACAAGAACAGATCAAACAGCTCACACCCCCACTCTACCAGCCATGTGCTGGTGACTCTAAGATGATAACTCTAACCGGGGGTGAAAGTAACTTACATTTCTTACCTGTCTCTTTGGGGACTTGAAGCAAAATACAGGTTCTACCGCTGGAGCCACCTTCTTACTGGCACTCTGTACCAGCTTCCTTTCACCCCTGACTTTAACATGATAAAGGAACACAACTGGGTTGGAGCTGAAGAGGTAGAAGCAAGCTTGGTTCTCAGTGGAGGGGTCACCAGTAGCAGGGGTCAGGACTAGACCCCATTCCACCCCTGTACCTTCAGCCATGTAAGTTAATAGTTACCCCATGGGGGACACTGGGATGACAGTAAAATTTATACTCTACCTTGTCTCTGGGTGGCCTTGGGGGTGGTGGAAAGAACTCTCCCTCCACATATAAGCAATTCATTATAATCATGAGCATTCTGCTAGTAAATAATGAATCAGAACACATTCTCCCACATACAAGAAACAAGAAAAGTTACTGGACTGCTTAAATATTTCTGTTGTGCTATAACTGATCTTCTAATTACTAAGCAGTAATTTCTGATGATAAAAGGAAATAAATGCTGTCCTTGCCAACATATAGACTTGAAAGGCCAGAGACCTCATAAAAAGTACTTCACATTCATTTGGAGGAGGGGGTGGAAGAGAGAGAATAATTCTGAAAGAGTTTTGCGACAGATGGATGTAGATTCATTGTAACATCTCTCTCTCTCTCTCCATGATTATGAAATGAGAAACCTTTGGAAAGATGCCTAGATTTGCTTTTCACCACTAGCGCTAAACTCAATCCAGGTGTATTGCAAAGGTCATCAAAATGTCATGCCAAACATTCCTGCATGCACACATACACACACACATGTCCTGCAACCAGTGTTCCCTCTAAGCTGAGTCAGTGTGAGCTAGCTCACAGTTTTTAAGCCTCCAGCTCACACATTTTTGTCTTAGCTCAGGAGGGATGGCTCCAGAGAACACTAATTTATGCAGCAGCCAAATCGCTCACTCACAACTTTTAAGCCAGTAGCTCACAAAGTAGAATTTTTGCTCACAAGACTCCACAGCTTAGAGCAGTGATGGTGAACCTTTTAGAGACTGAGTGCCCAAACTGCAACCCAAAACCCACTTATTTATCGCCAAGTGCCAACACGGCAATTTAACCTGAATACTGAGGTTTTCGTTTTAGAAAAAACAACTCATACATTAACATCTTTTGTCTTAAAAGAAAAACACAATAACAGAGCTTTTAGTGATACAAACAACTTTTTATTGAAAGGTAAAAGTTTGCATTTGGCATGCTTTTGAACAATTAATGTGATTTTTGCTGTCCAGTCTTGCAAACTCTGTGCTGGGGCGATGCCGTGCGTGCCCACAGAGAGGGCTCTGAGTGCCACCTCTGGCACGCGTGCCATAGGTTTGCCACTACTGGCTTAGAGAGAGCATTGCCTGCAATGTGCATAAGGGAGCCGGTACATCAAATACACACATTCCATTCAAAGGTAAACTACACCTACATAAGTAAGCTTGTTCAGTTTTTTTCACCCCAGTATTCGACAGCTAGAAAGTCCTGTAATTCCCATACCTCTACAGTGACTGTAGGACATAATTCATGTTTAGTAACCTCTCCCAATTGTTAGGAACTATGAAAGGGTGTTAGATGTTCTTGAGGAAGGAAGGAGGGAAAGAAGTTGAAGCACATTCTGAGGGGGAAAAAGGGCACTAAACCCTAAAGCAGCCATGCCGCTGTTCTACTGATGTTGGCAGTGCAGTCAGTCGGTACTGGGGATGCCTGCAATTTCAAATTGAAAGGGTTTGATAGAACAAGCACAGAAAAATTATACTAAGTCTGAATTAATTCTGTCTAAAATTACTGCACAGAGAAGAAGGGAAGTAACTTCCCAGGTGCTAAGATCTGGTCATCAGATGGTATTCACACCAAACGGAAATGTTGCAAAGAGGTCAAATTAGTGTTCTGCATCAGAAGTTTAGAGTCATCTTAGATGCCGAGTTAAATGTATTCCACTAGTAAGTTATGAAAGAATTACCCTGTTGCTGTAAATTGTTTCTTTCCCCCCCGTGCCTCAGCCAGTTTCTTAGCTAGCTGAATGTATGGATGGAAATCCCCAATGATAAATAAAGACCTATGAAAACAGCCCACGTTCAGCATCACCTAAGAAATGATTTTTTAGGTCAAAAATGTATCTCCTTGCATCACTTCTTCTGCACAATCCATGATCCTGTATATGATTTACAGTCGGAACCCTGAGTCAAAGTTCGTTGTACTGAAGACCCCCGAAATGAATGGGACTTAAGTCAGTTACGGGACAAGCAACACTACCTTTCTTGGGGGTTGGGGCAATGCCTCAGTCTCTAGGCAATAATCATTTAAAAACCTGATAGCATTCGTTTTCTCTTCAGTTTGCTGGCAGGCAAGGCCTGTGCTGATGTTGGACTGAACCCAGACTAAATTTCTGCTAACAGAACAGTGCGGGTGCTAATTTCCACCAGTTTCCCCCTTCCTGCTACACAGCCCCACCCCAATTAGCCTCTCATGCTGTTGCTGAGGGTCCCCCATCCCCCAGGAGCAGCAGCCTTTCAGGGAGATCAGTGGGCAGCAGAGGGAGGGGGAACACAGAAGTTCTTTTCCACTGACAGACGTGCCCTGTGCAAGTGGGAAATTTAGTCTGGACCCAAACCGGTGCATTCTTATAGACTGGAAGTCTCCCAACCACATGCATTGGGTCCCTGTGATGCACCCAATATGTGTGATTTCCTTATTGTGTGAACCATAGGCGTCAACTACGGGGGGGCTCGAGGGCTTGAGCCACCCCCGAAATTTCCCGGGAGGAACTAAGCCCACCCCAGGAAAACAGTGCACCCTCCGCCGCGCCTCCCCGGGCCCTTCCTAGGGCCGCCGCTGCCGCCGCCTCTCTCTCGCCCCCCGGCCTTGCCACTCAGCCTCGCCACTCCGTCCCTCCCTCCGTCTGTCCAGGGGCCAGCTAAGCAAATGCCCAGCTGGCCTCTGGACAGACGGAGGGAGGAATGGAAGCAGGAGAGGTCAGGCCGGGGGGGGGGGGAGGCAGTGGCGGCGGGAACATGGTCCCAGTGGGTGCGCACACGGAAGAGCTCCCGCCCCCCCGGGATTTTGAAAACTTGACGTCCCTGGTGTGAACTGTACAACACACAGTAAATCCACATGTTGCCCAACTCACACAGTTTAGGGCAGGGGTCCTCAAACTTTTTAAACAGGGGGCCAGTTCACTGTCCCTCAGACCGCTGGCGGGCCGGACTATAGTTTTTTTTAAAAAAAAACTATGAACAAATTCCTATGCACACTGCACATATCTTATTTTGAAGTAAAAAAACAAAATGGGAACAAGTGGTTAAGTGTGCAGAGACTGTAATCTGGGAGAACAGGGTTTGATTCCCCACGCCTCCACTTGCATCTGCTGGATGACCTTGGGCAATCCTGTGTAATACCTGGAAAAATCTGTACCAGCTCTGTACCAGCTGTTCCCTCAAGGACAGCTTGGGAAAGAGCTCTCTCAGCCCCACCTACCTAACAGGGTGTCTGTTGTGGGAAGGGGGAGGGAAAGGAGTTTGTAAGCTGCTCTGAGACTCTAAGTGAGTGAAGGGCGGGATATAAATCCAATCTCTTCTTCTAATAGCCACTCATGGGCTTAAGATGTGTTGACTTAAGAAAGCTGCTTGTTGTCAAAGGGCAAATGGGGGGGAGAGAAGCCTGGCGATTATCTTTCACTGGGGCAGCATCACACAAACCCACAGATACATCCCTCCTGTTTTCCTGCCTGTTGGGGGAGGGAGCTACACATGCTCAGAGGTCCTTCACTTCTTTATGAAAGGTCCAAAAAAGGGTTGCCAAGGAAAAGCACCCATAAGAACATAAGAGAGGCCAATGTTGGATCAGGCCAGTGGCCCATCCAGTCCAACCCTCTGTCACACAGTGGCCAAAAACACCAGGTGCCCTCAGAAGGTCCAGCAGTGGGGGCAGGAAGCCCGCCCACTGTTGCCTCCCCCCCCCCAAGCACCAAGAATACAGAGCATCACTTGCCCCAGACTGAGAGTCCCTGTTTGCTTCCATTTCTTGGCCCTTTCCCCATCAGCATGGAGAGTACACAGGACACCAGGAAAAGTAAGATGCACTCTCCACTTTTTCTTATTTCCCTCTCTCTCTCTTGGTACGGCTCTCCCACCCCCACCCCCCACCCCGCTCTGCTCTGCTAACCCCAGCTGCTGGATCTGACTTTGAGGGTGCCAACCTCCAGGTGGGACCTGTGGATCACCCAGAATTACAGCTCATCTCCAGACTATAGAGACCAGTTCCCCTGGATGAAATGGCTGCTTTGGAGGGTGGACTCTGTGGCACTGGACCCCACTGGGGTCCCTGTCCTCCCCAGGCTCCACTTGCAAATCTCCAGGAATTTCCCCACTGGGGTCTGGTAACCCTATCAGACTGGCTTGGAGCCTTCATCTTGACTCTCTGAGTCCTGGAGCATCTCCAAGCTTTTGCATTCAATCTCCCCCCCAGGGGGCGGGTGGCGTAGCTTCTTTTGGCCGGACACACACACACACACACACATTGCAAGGAGTCTCTCTCCTCTCCTCTCCCCCATTGCAGCAGGCATCAGGGAGGGGGCAGGTGGTGGTCTCACTTCTTTTGGCCAGCCAGCTGGCTAGCCGACACACACACACACACACACACACACACACACAAAGAAAATAAAAGTTCCTTCGGAGCCTGGAGGTTCCAGGCAGCTCTTTTCGCACTCAGAATTCTTCTCCCCCCCCCCCCCCACCCTCGGGCAACTTCTAAGCAGCGGTTGCTAACCCAAAGAGAACTCGAAAGGCTCTGAAAATTGCTCCCCCCCCAACTGCTCTGAGCCCCCGCTAGCCAGGCAGGACAGTCGGGCACACAGCAAAGAAGCAGCAGAAGGCACGGCTCCCCGTCTCAGAGAGGCTCCGCTGGCGGCACACCAAAGTCAGGCGCGCGGGGGGGAAGCACCAATGTGCCCATTTCCCCTCTCCTTTGAGACCAGGGGCCTCTCTGGACCAGATAGAGGCTCTCCCCCCCCCCCCACCCAGCGGGCATGGCTAAGGCTGGGGAGGAGAAAAAACAAGATAGCTCGCCGCCACCACCAGTAGCCAGCCTCCCGTCCCACCACCCTTTGACTTGCCTGCTGTAGCCGCCCCAACCCCATTGCTCCCTGGCAAGGCGGCAACCAACCGACCACCCCTGGGCTGGCCCCACTCGCCTTACTGTTGCAGCTGGAATCTGGCTGTGTGTGTGTGTGTGTGTGTGTGTGTGTGCAGTGCACAGTTCAGGCTTTTGTTGTGGGAAACAGCGTCGAGGTAGGCGCACAAGCACTGCATGTGCTCCCTTACAAACTCCAGAGGGCTCCGATGCATGCGGCTGCAAGAGGGCGGGCTTTTGGAGAGGGAGGGAAGGAGAGAGGGGGCAGGGCAGCCGGAAACAGGCAGCAGAAGCACTGGACTGCTCCCTCGACTCCTGAGTGCTCCTGAGAGGCTTCAAGAGGGCGGGCTTTTGGCGAGGGAGAGGAGGCGGGGCTGAAGGCCTAATCTGCGCTCTCAGGCCCATGCGCTCATAGGCGATCGCCTAACCTCGTCTAGTGAATGAACTGGCCCTGGAATCGGAGGACAGGCAGCGGCAGCAAAAACACCCGGCGGGCCGGATAAATGTCTTCGGCGGGCCGCATGTGGCCCACGGGCCGTAGTTTGAGGACCCCTGGTTTAGGGATCATAGATATCAAGCGCACTGCAGGGACCATAAGCTTCCAATATGTGCTTTTGGGAGCTTCCCACACTGCAATCAACATAACATCTGCACAGGCCTTTGCAGTGAGTTTAGTTGCTCGCATGCCATAGCCACTTCTCACACCAGTTACTTGGTTCTTACTACAGGCAATGATAACAGAGCTCAGTCATCACATCTGTCTACAAAGTGTTTCTTAATCTCAGTGATGGAGGCTAGGGTTGACAAATCGAGGTTGGAAAATTCCTGGAGATTTGGGGGTAGAGCCTGGGGAGGCAAGGTTGGGGGGGGGGGAAGCTCAGCAGGGATATGCAGAGTACATCATCCCAAACAGCCATTTCCCCCAGGGGGACTGATCTCTGTAGTCAGGAGATCAGTTCTAATTCTGGGAAATCTCCAGGCCCCACCTGGAAGTTGGCAACCCTATATCAAGTCACTTGCTGGTTGCTATGAGGCTTGGCCCAAAAGAGTCCTCCCTCAAAGGCCAAAACAGCCTTGGAAAAGTTTCTGCCTCTTCTTCCTGCCTTTTACTGTCAATAGACAATACTGTTGTGATTGCCTAGCAACAGCCACATAGGGCATTTGTTTCTTAAAGCCGCAGGTGCTCATTCTGTTATTTTAGGCTTTTTAAAACCTCAGTGTTTTGTTTTTGTTTCTAGGTTTCAGATTTTGCTGCAGACCTGGGGCATGTATATCACATTTGTAGAAAGATCTGCCTTGTCTATTCATGGCCTCCATCTCTGCATTTAAGTATCCAGAGCTTTGACCACACTGAGCCCTAGAAATATTAATTCTGGGAGAACTCCAGGCCCCACCTGGAGGTTGCATCTCTAATGTGAAACCAGGCCATATTGCAAAGATAATGCTTGAGCTGGGCCCATGTGGCTCTTTAAATGGTTTGCTATTGATAAATGGCTGGTGTTTACGGTACCCAGCTGGTGTTTATGGGCAGTTATCACAGGGGTAAGTAGTGTGACACTGGGCGGCAAACTATGAAGTACAGTGCTGATTGGGTGTAAAGCCACATTGAAGAATGCTCAAGGCTTTGCTAGAATCCACAGTACACTGTGCTAACCTAGCTCATGTTTGTGCTCGGAAAATTGGGTCTTCTTGGCCGGGATAGTACAGACGTGGTCTCAGCCACCTGTAAACTTTTGACTCTGAGCACTGCAATATCACTATAACTACCCTGGGAAAAAGTAAAATTATAGTTTCTGTTGATCCATCTACCACCACTAGGGCTGCCAAGTCAGCCCGGGGGGCGGGGGATCCCCCGCAAAAGGGGTTCCCGATCCACCGGCCGGCATTTGGCCGGCGGGGGGAACCCCGCCCCAGAAGTCGTCCGGTGAGGACGACTTCCCCCGTGTAATGACGTCACCCGGAGGTGACATTATCACGTTGGGGGCGTTGCCCTGGCAACGCCCCAACGTGATGACGTCACCTCCGGGTGACATCAGTACGTCGCCGTGGCGCGCACGTAAAGCGCACGCGCCAGAAGAGCTCCCGGGGGGAGAACAACTCCTGTCAATGCCATATCAGCATCCTTCAAGAACAAAGTCCGTTGATGCAAATGTCTAGCGAGTCACTAGATATACGGAGGTATTGTCTAGGCCAGCAAGTTCCCAACATGATGATGGCACCTGCCAACACCTTTCCTGCTAAGTGTTTTTAGAAAGTGGGCAGGGCCAGGTGGGGCTTTGGCCAGTGGAGCTTCTGATTGGCCAGGGGAGATTTGATTGTGCAGATTTTTAAAAAAGTTTATTTGGCAGCACCAGCCATCACAGCACAAGTAAAGGCTGTCTATGCAAGAAAATATTTTTATATGTTCATTTTTAAAGGCGTCCTATTAAACAGAATTTTTAAAATTGCGAAGAGTTACTATTAGAGTCGTGCATGATCTCACTCCAAGACATTTTGCGGTTGGTTCTGCTTCCCGCGGCAGCCATTTTGTGCTTGTGCCCACCATCCTGTGTCAGAATTTCAGCGGTGCCTGCAGGCCAAAAAACCTTGGGGACCCCTGACCCCCTAGGCTAGCCAACCAAATGCTGGCGCCCCTAGAACAGAGGAATCCCAGAAAAATCACCATTATTGAGAACAAACAATTCCATCCCAAAACTCTGGCATACTTGGGAAACTAACATGCTGTCCATTGCTCTGAAAGCTGATCAAATAACACACTCACACATACATCTTTCTGAGCAGTGTGTGCGCATGTATTTCTGAGCATAAAGCAATATCTATATATTTAATTCTCAACAGTCCCCTCTGTGAGTGGAAACTTGTTTCCACAGATAGGGGGCACATTCTTCCCCAACAGGTTTTTCTACAAACTCAGGGGACTCCCTGGGTCTGCAAAAAAACACACAACCCAAACTTTTTTTTTAAAAAACCCACAGGGAGGGTTGAATCCCCCCCCCCCCGGCAATACCCTTTGAAATGGCATCCACAAGGATCTACTCCAGGTCCTGCCGCATTGATAGTGACAGACCGGGTGTGTGTGTGTGTATGCGTGTGAGGAAAAGCAGGACTGGAGCTCTCAGATTGGGGAGGATTCCTCCTGCAGTATGAATGGCTACATAAGCGGGGGGGGGGGGGGGCGTTGGGGCCTGGAACTAGGATTGCCTGCTCCAGGTTGGAAAATTCCTGGAGATTCTGTGGTGAAGTTTGAGGAGTGCAGAGTTTGGGGAGGGGAGAAGCCTCAGCTGGATATAATGCCACAGAGTCCACCCATTTTCTCCTGCAGGGGGACAGATCTCTGTTGTCTGGAGTTCAGTTGTAATTCAGGGGATCTCCAGGTCCCAACTGGAGGCTGGCAAACCTAGGCCTAGCAGCACCCTCTGGGTGACTTAATACCGCCTGACTTGCATGATTCAACTAGGCCTGGCTGCTTGCTATTGTTCGACAGCAGCCACCCTATGAAAGTCAGAGTAGTATAATGGTCAGAGCTTCAGAGTAAGGTTTGCAAGACCCAGGTTCAGATCCCCATCTTACTGTGGAAGCTCATTAGGTGATTTTGGACCAGTCACATACTTTCAGCCTAACCTACCTCACAGGATTGCTGTGTGGATAAATGTAAGCTGCTATAGTTCCCACTGTGGAGAAAGACCACAGTTTCCCTCAGTAGAAGATGTAGGGGGAAAGGAGACGAAAAGCTGAAGACAGAGGAGCAGATAAAGGTAGGTTAGCTGTTGGGTGGGAAGTAGGGATGCCAACTCCATGTTGGGAAATTTCTGGATATTTGAGGGATAGAGCCTGGGGATGATGGGAATTAAGGTGGGGAGGGCCTTCAGACAAATATAATGCCATAGACTCCACCCTCCAAAGCAGTCATTTCCTCCAGGGGAACTAATGTTGCCAACCTCCAGGTGAGGGCTGGAGATCTCCTGGAATTACAACTGTTGTCCAGGTGACAGAGATCAGTCCCCCCCCCCCCCAAAATGGCTCCTTTGAAGGGTGGAGTTTATGGTACTATACCCCGCTGAGGTCATTTCCAAGCTCAAACCTCATCCTCCCAAGACTCCACCCCCAAATCTTCAGGAATTTCCCAACATGGAGCTGGCAAATAAATAAATGAGGAACTGTCTGATCTCTGTATTTGGGCAATCCGTTTTGATTCCTGGAGAGTGGCTGCTACCAGTGCTGCTGTTGAAGGGGAAGAAGTAGGCGGGAGACTGGGAGAGCGATGGGGGCAGAAAGAGTGATGGGATGGGGGCAGAAAGGAAGTGACCGGCATGGATGGGAGAGAGAGACAGAGAGTAAGAAAAGAGGTGGCAGGAAGGAGAAAGAGTGTGAGAGAAGTAGGGGGAGGGGGAAGAAGCAGAGGCGGGAAGAATGGGATAGCTACTCCCGCAAGTTTCTCGCGGGTTCCCACTTGTGTTCCTCTGCTTTTAATCCAAGGGGGAGGGGGGGACCCTGTACTCCAGATACCAACAGTTTCAGAAATAATACTTGAATGAAAAAAACAAAAGCCATGTGATGGCTTTTATTAGGACCCACCAAAAATAACGAGAAATGTCTGTTGAACAGAAGCCAGCTGCACTGATGAGGCCATGAGAGTGACGTAGCCATGGTATCCCTCTGCCTTCTTGAAAACATGTACCCTGGGGGAAATCGGATTCTTGCTTCCTCATGCTCATTCATGCCCACTCCCCTAATAAAAGGATTTCTCCCTCATAGTTCTTGGGATCTGTTAAATTGTTGTCAGGATTCATAGCTAGTTCTAGCTTTCATTGAGTGCCAAATATCTGCTAAAGCTCTCACAGAAGCTGGAGGGGAAAAAATGCCCTACAAGAAAGGAATGGGGAGGGGAATCCGAAGCTTTCAAGCAAGAAAAGTTTGTGAGAAAAGTTTAGCTGCAAAAAAGGAATAAGTATCTGATCTTTCCAAATCAGGCTCACCCCTCCCCAAGTCTTTTGCCCCTCACTTCTGACCTTAAATATAGCTCTAGATAGTTTTATTTTATCCACTTGAATATTGGGTCAGTACTGATAGGTCATCATGTAAGGAAATTGTGTTTTCTCTTGCTTTTGCTTTAATGATGAAGAGTACTGGACTTGGGAGACCAGGAACAGTGAAATCATGAAGCCTTTATTGAGCGATTCAGCATGCCCAGTTGATGGTCAGAACAAGCATGCTTCCAGGGCTCCAGGGCCCTCATTATATGCTGGCCAGAGCCACACCTCCGGCCGCACCCTAAAGACCTGATAGGGGCTTAACATATGTGCATGTTTGTCATAGGTTCCCTGGAGGAGCCTTTGGCCGCATTGGCTCCCCAGGGAGAACCTAGGTCCCACATTGGTGGAGGCTTTCAATCCAGATGTCTATTGTTCCTCCAGATTCAAGCTCCCCTCTCTGCCTGAACATGTGCTCTGGCTGTGCGGCCGGCGCCATTACCTGGGAGCACATGGCAGGCCGGTTGTTACACAGAACATACTACATTACAAATGAAAACCTATTTCTTTTCCTCACTGGCCATTAATGTCAACAAATCACTTGTTCAATTACTTTTGATAGCTGGTGGATCAGTTAGTCTTTCCCACGAATGGGTACAACTAGCAAGCAAGCCTCTGTTGATACAGTGTTCCAGGGAACTTCTGACACAACTTGTTTGGGCAGAAGTAACGTGGAGTCCAGAATTTCTCCTAAGCTATATACCTGATCTTCTACAGGGAGTTCAGTCGTATTCAAAACTGGTTAAGCTTCACTTCTCAGATAATCTTTGTCCCCATCTACAGCTCTTCACTCTTGTCAGGAATAAATCTCAGCATATTAAACTTGTATCCATTCCTTCACTTGACGCCGACATTGGTTCAGCACTTCTGCTGCCTCCTTGGATTTTGACGGAAAGGAGAGTTCATATCATTCAGAGAGTTCAAGAGAGTTCAGCAGCTTCATACAGATGTTAAAATCCTCAGGGGTAACACTGACCCCTTTGCCTCACAATAAATTCATAGACCAAACAATAGAACCTGAAATAGGACTGTCAGCCCAGCTGTGGCAAGCCCTGGAAGACATGGAGGGGGGGATATAGAATCACTACAAATTAGTGATGTCACTTCCAGGTTTGTGCTGGAAGTGATGTTGTGGCATGGGCACAGTACTGATTTCCCCCTCCATTTTGCTCCCACTGCTCCACTAAATAGCAGCAGGAGTGGTGGAGCCGGCCCCCTGAAGCCATCCTCTGGTGCCAGGAAAACACAGGATCTCCCAGGCCCATCCCTGCCAGGTAAAGCAGAAGACTGCTGAGAAATCCAGAAGGACCAGGAAGGACACACTTCTTCTACTGGCTGACTGGGGCAAATTGTCTTACAAGGTGACCAAGGCAGGTTCTTTTGTGCTCTATCCAAGCCTGAATACTGACTGAAAAGGATCTGGATATGCAGTTTCATTCAGGAATGCAAAGAGTTATTCAGTCACCCCTTTCTTTAAAATCTTCTCCAGAAAGGAGAGATTGGATACTGTTCTATAGTCAGTCAGATCCTTGCTATCTAAAGAGGGTTTCTTGTGGCGTAAATGTTTTCTGAACAGCATTTTATCTTCTTGTAGTGAACTACTGATTGGGATCCAGCCACTTTATCAGCCCCCCCTCGGCCGATCTCTCGACAAGCTGTGGGGGGGGCATGGGTCCAGTGGACAAACAGTTGGCCTCACCGCTCCAAGTATTCCATCTACATCCATAGATTGAATTATTGAATTATCTGAAAGGTATCTATATGAATTTGACAGGCAGATTCCTCAGGAAGATTAACTGCAACTGTTGTTAATGTGAAGTCTTAAGTTGGACTGGATGCAAGCAATTTTATCCACTGGAGGATCAAGAGGACTGGCAAGCACCTATATCCTGTTCTGAGGCCTCTAGAACTCAGACCTCCTCACAGTAAATAGCAGACACATCAGTCTCATCGTTTCACATCATTTTATTGTTCTCCACGCGTCCAGGATTCAGTAACTCACATTAGGGCTGCTGGTGAATGAAGGTTAGGGCTGCCAAGTCAGCCCGGGGGGCGGGGGATCCCCCGCTATAGGGGTTCCCGATCCGCCGGCCGGCATTCGGCCAGCGGGGGGAACCCCACCCCAGAAGTCATCCGGTGAGGATGACTTCCCCCGTGTAATGACGTCACCCAGAGGTGACGGCAAAGCCCCCAATGTGATGACGTCACCTCCGGGTGACGTCATTACGTCGCCGTGGCGCGCACGCAAAGCGCACGTGCCAGAAGAGCTCCCGGGCGGAGAACAACTCCCCCCCGCCGGTAAGTCGCCGGTACTTGGCAACCCTAATGAAGGTGCTCATACTTATGATGAATCCATGCATATCAGACTAACTTTGTAGAAAGGGATTGATTCTGTGCCTCTCACTTGCCACTAGAAAACTTCTGAACAAAGAATGGAAAATACTTTTCTCGGGCATTTAACCTGCAGGAAAAAAACTTATCTGAACCAATGGGAAGCTCATCTGTGAGCACCTTACCTAAGGACTAAGCAAACCACATTCCCCATAATGCCCCTGTATCGCAAAGGTACAAAGCATGTTTTTCTAGACTAATAAGGCTGCTAGCTACATACTCTGCTGGGGACAGCACAAGGAAGGATTTCCTTCGCCAGTGTGTGGCTCCATTCTTCTTCAGGCCTGACTGACTGTTGCCATGACTTCCTTTTGCAAAGCAATGAGGGAGCTTGGTTCTGATCTGAGAGTCTGTAGGGATGGGATGTTCCATGAGAGGAAATAAGTACCAGAGGATGTAGTGACAGCCACAGGAATAGACAGCTTTAAAAGGGGATTAGATTAATGGAGGATAGGTCTATCAGTGGCTACTAGCCATAGTGATTGAGGGGAACCTCCATGTTCAGAAGCAGTCAGCCTCTGAATCCCAGTGCCAGGAGCAGGGTTTCCACTAATGTGCGCCAGCCTGCGTTGGTGCACTGATTTCCTCCCAGTGCGGAGCTCATTAGCTCAGCGCAGGAGTCCTTGTGGGTTGGCCTCCCCCACCCCTCCCCCGGGCTACCACTGAGCCACAGCCCACCGCATGGCTCCCTCTATCGCCCAGGGAGGGAAGAGGCACAAAGCCAAGCCTCCACTCCCCCCTTCGACCGAGGACTTCTCCCCCTCCCCCAGGGAGGAAGGGAGGGGGAGCTGCCAGCCCTTTAAAGCGAACAGTTGACTGGTATTTGGAAACTCTACTCTGCGTCATGGGCTCAGCCTGATTCCTAGCTATTTGGAATATACTTGTAGACTTCATGTCATTTTGAATTTTGCCAGAGCTGGGTGGGCGCCATCACTAAGAAAAGCGGCCTGACGAAGCCCTAAGAAATGGCAAAGGAACCTGGGCGTGCTATTGCCGCTCCTTTGGTTCGTGCTACAGCTAGTCTTGAGTTCATGCCGTCCACTGCATGTTTTCTATTGGAAATTCTAGTCTGCCACATGGGCTGGTGACTGCATCATTGTAAAGAGAGACTTGTACTTTCAAGCACTATCAGGTCACTTTTAGGCATGGTGGCAAAGCCATTTGTTGTGTGTATTGCTAATAGCTGTAAGTAGAACTGTATAAGAAGACAGAAGTCTCGCGTGTGCTTTGTACAGTGTGACAGATTATTCTGTTCATTTGTTTGCACAACTGTATTCGCTGTATTTCCATTTTTGTGTGGTTGCTCTTTAAAGCCAGCCGCTGACAGGTGGACCTGCTGGGCTGCTCGCTTTAAAGGGTGGGAAGCCCTTTAAGGGCTCCCTTTTACTATCCTCCCCCCCTCCCCGGCTTCCAAGTGGGGGTGAGCAAAATGGAGCCCTGAAATGGCTGCCTGCTCTAAAGCCAGCAGCTGATAGGTGGACCTGCCAGGCTACTGGCTTTAAAGGGCGGGAAGCCCTTTCAGCCCTCCCTTTGGCTTCCATCCGCTTGGAAGGGGGGGAACCAAACCGAACACTCTAACAGTTGCCCACTATTAGAGGGGGGCTCCCTTTTTCTTCCAGAGAGCCAGTTTGGTGTAGTGGTTAAGTGCGCGGACTCTAATCTGGGAGAACCGGGTTTGATTCCCCACTCCTCCACTTGCACCTGGCTGGATGACCTTGGGCAAGCCATAGCTCTGTCCCAGCTGTTCTCTCAAGGACAGCTTGGGAAAGTGCTCTCTCAGCCCCACCTACCTCACAGGGTGTCTGTTGTGGGGAGGGGAAGGGAAAGGAGTTTGTAAGACGCTCTGAGACTCCCTTGGGGAGTGGAGGGCGGGGTATAAATCCAATCTCTTCTTCTTCTCTTCCTTTTTTCCACCTCTTTCTCCCTCCCTCCCTCCCTCCCTCCCTCCCTCCCTCCCTTCCTTCCTTCCTTCCTTCCTTCCTTCCTTCCTTCCTTCCGTCCTCCCTCCCTTCCTTTTCAAGTTTATGTTTTGTATGTTATATAAATATAAGGGTTTTTTAAGTACCATAAGGGTTTTTTAAACAATATAAGGGTTTTTTAAACAGACTCGCTCACAACTTTTATGCTCGTAGATTTTTCAGCTCACAGCAGTCGGCAGCTTAGAGGGAACACTGCCCAGGAGGCAACATCAGGGGAAGCAAGGTCTTATGATCTGTTGCTGGCCCTCCAGAGGAACTGTTGGCCAGGATGCTGGACTAGATGAACAACTGCTCTGATCCAGTGAGGCTCTTCATATGGAGAGGTGCTTAGAAAAATTATTAGATTCTGAGCCCACCAGTCACACGGGTGGCTTATCCCCAGTGGTGTTTTGAAAACTCAGCAGTATTTGGGACTCCTTCCACAGCTGTTTGGTAGCTAGCCATGTTAATATTTCGAAGTGAGGATTTTGGGAATGCTAAAGATGTGCTGTTCTACAATGGTGAGCCTTTCCCTGCAACCCTTCTTCCCCTGGTAAATATTGCTGGTTTTATCACCAAGGCCAGTGAAAGATTCCAGATGCCCCCGGGGGTCCTTTCGTAGAAAAAGAGGCGCAGGAGCTCATTAGCATAACTCATTAGCATAACTCATTAGCATATGCCACGCCCCCTGACATCACCAGAAGTGTGTCAGAAAGGGAATGTCAGTTTCAGCCCCATTGTACCCTATGGGCCACTGAAATCAATGGCAAAAACTCATAGGGTATATGAGGGGCTGGAGGAGAGGGGGTTTGAGGGAGAGACTCCAAACTTGCAGGGTAGCTGCTGGGGCCTCTCCTCGAAATACCCACCAAGTTTCAAAAAGATTGGACTATGGGGTCCAATTCTATGGGCCCCCAAACAGATTGTCCCATCCCCTCCATTGTTCTCTATGGTGGGAAAAAATGTTAACTTTTTTCCTCCCATAGAGAACAATGGAGGGAATGGGGGCAACCTGTTTGGGGGCCTGTAGAATTGGATCCCCTGGTCCAATCTTCTTGAAACTTGGTGGGTATTTCGAGGAGAGGCCCCAGCAGCTACCCTGCAAGTTTGGAGCCTCTCCCTCAAATCCCCTCCCCTCCAGTGGCTTTTAAAGTTGCCGCCAAATTTCAGCGGCAATTCAGCAGCGAGCTGAATCAGATTAGAGAATCTGATTCAGCCCGTGGCTGCCCTACTGGCCAGTCCTGAGCTGGCGGAGCTTTGCTCCGCCTTGCTCCGGCCCCAACGGACCCCTGGATGCCCCACCTGCATGACATCATGCCAACATCATGGTCATGCTCTGTCTGTAAGTATCCAAAGAAAGAGTTACCAGGCCTAGTATGGGAATTGGCAGAAGACTGAAGTGGGGAACATAGGGGGGCAGCCACTGGTGATGGTGAAATGCCACTTCCATGGAAAACCCAGAAGTGACAATATGCTGCTCTAGGAATTGCCAAAAACACCATGGTCTTACATCACACCATCAGCCCGGCCGCCTTTTTTCATCCTGCTGCAGCTCAGAGTGGTGACAGGAAGCAAGAGGCAGGGGCAGGGGATGCCACACCCCCATCAGGGGACTGGCATCCCTAATCCAAGGAGGTCCTGCTTGCTGCAATATGCATATTCACTGTGGTTGCCAACCTCCAAGTGTGGCCTGGAAATTTCCCAGAATCTTCAGACAGCAGAGATCAGTTCCCCTGGAGGAAATTGTTGCTTTGGCGGGGTGGACTGTATTATATCACATCTCTGCCGAGCGCCTTCACCAGGGTCTGCCACCAAATCTCCAGGAATTTCCCAACCCAGAGTTGGCAACCCTAATACTCACCCTTTTCTTGTCTGTGTGGGTGACACTAGTAGCAACTGTTGAAGGAGAAGACATTTGTGACCAGATGGCCCTAGAGTGAGGATTTTAGACTAGAAAGAACTGTGTGTGTATTAAGAATTCTACTTTTCACAGGCATGCAGGCTAAAAATCAGAGCAAACCTCTCTTCATTAGAAAGCAATGCATGAATGTACTGAGTAGCCCCCCCCCCCAAAACCTCTCATTTCAGGCAGCCGCACTAGCACGATCCAGTCCCCAAGGTTGAACAGGCAGCAGGTTTCTGGAGCAGGGGGGCAACAGCAGACTGGGCTGCCAACACTTTGGATGTACAGGTGGCAGGGGTCTTCAACCTTATTTGAGCCTGCAGGCCCCTCTGGAATATTGACAGTTGGTGCTGAACTGAACGCCAACCCAAAATGGCTGCAGCAGGCAGAACCAAATCCAAAATGACTGCTGAAGGAGGCAGAGCCAAATGCTGTACTTCCCTCCTCATTTTGCAAAATAATCACAGAAGGCGAATAAAAATAAATGAAGGGAGGAAGGGGGAGAAGGGGGAATACAAATAAGGGAAGCCTGAGGGGATAATGGAACCACGCCTCTGACCAGGGGTCATTTCGAGCAGGAGCTCGGGGGAGCTCAGCTTCAGGAGTTGGTGCCAGCCCCCCCCCCCCCCGGTGGGGGAATGCCTGCTTGTGTCATGGCTGCAGCAAAATGACCCCGTCCCCTGGAAAGGTCCTTGTTCCTCTGACCAGCCTTCTGAAGGCTTCAGCCACCACTGGAGCTATCCTCCCAGAATAGTGGTAGTTATGAGGCTTGGATTAGTAACTGTCCCCTCTCTGCCAGCTCTTTCTTTCTTTCTTTCTTTTCTTTCTTTCTTTTCTTTCTTTTCTTTCTTTTCTTTCTTTCTTTCTTTCTTTCTTTCTTTCTTTCTTTCTTTCTTTCTTTCTTTCTTTCTTTCTTTCTTTCTTTCTTTCTTGCCTTCTGACATACTTCCGGTGATGTCAGGTGGTTTAGCATATGCAAAGAAGCTATGCTAATGAGTTATGCTAATGAGCGCCTGCACCTCTTTTTCTATGGAATGACCCCTGCCTCTGACTAAAGCAAGTCTGGACACTTACAAGTCTCCTGATCCTTCAATAGCTGTGCCTGCAGCCATGGAAACTCCTTTACTCTGTATATGGGAGAACAATTACAGTCCCTCTGGGTTGAGAAATTCCTGGATATTTGGGCATGGAGGCTAGGTTTGAGGGGAGGGACGGACCTCAGTGGGGTATAATGCCATAGAGTGCACCCTCCAAAGCAGCTGGTTCCTTCAGGGGGAGCTGATCTTTATAATCTGGAACTCACCTGTAATACTATGAGACCTCCAGGCCCCACCTGGAAGTTGGCAACCCTAGGAACCCATAGACTTATGGTCTCTCTCAGCAAGCTGTCCACAGAATAGGAATGCAACAGGTCTTGAATCTAGGCAGGAGACAGTAAGTGGCAGGGGACTGACTCTTTGGAATCACTCATTTCCTGGGACTTTGGTGCCTTGATTTCACTTCTCCTCTTCTCGCCACCAGCCCTAGAGGCATAAGGAAGTGAAAGCCTGCTCTCAGGTCAGGCTTTGCAGGACTTGCCGCACTACCAAGGCCTTCTGTTCTCCTCCTCATTGTTTGAGTCAGCAATAAATTCCATAGTTCAAAACATTTTAATCTTTCCCCCCACCCCCCACGTTCTCAGTTATCTGTTCAGTTGCTAACAAATTGTGAACAGAAGTCTTCTTTGAACTCATGTTCCCCCCGTACTTTCCCCCATGCATTACATTCCCTTAGGTGGGCCACATGTAAACAAAAACCACTACAGTTACAGCTTCACTTCAGTTCTTGTTAGCCCACCAGACCCCTTTCCATCCGCTGCAAGGACAAGAATAAATCTCTTGAATTGCCCTGTACCCCCCTGGATTGCTCATGTGCGCAAAAAATAGCCCTGTGGGACCTGGATTCTCATGGTGAATGCTGTTGGCTAGAAGATTCGCATGTCAATACTGGAGCCATGACAAACGTGAGAAAAATATGATGGCAATGCAGCCCCCGAAAATTAGCGGAGAGGCTAATCATTTTTTAGGCTTAGTTACTCTAACAGTAACTAATAGGTTGTGACAGATTTACTGCATGCATGTACTTCCCAGAGGTTCATCTGTTGTTTAACATGAAATGATGAGGCAGTAGACTGGACTTTTCATAGCTTGCCTTGGAAGTGCTGTGTTTCCTGGTTTCTCATGTGGAACAACAAAAAGGCAAAAGTGTGTTTTAACTAAAATATCAGTCTAAAATGTCCTCAGGCGAGAAGAAAAGGGGAGGGGAATCAGAGCTCTACAGATCCAGGAGTACTTTTCTTGGGAGGAGAAAAGAAGCTACGTGGAATGTTAGTAAATCTGTTTGGGAGCTGTTGAACAAAATGATGTTCTAGAAGCAAATGCCATTAGGTGAATATCCATCTGCATAGTGGGGAAGTGTCAGCCCCGGTGGAACTTTTGGTCACATCCAGAAGCCTTCCTTTGTTCAGATGTGTTTCCATGATCAAACTGGATTCTCTGGGCTTTTGCATACAGGAAGTATTTTGTCGAGTGGAATACACATCCGTATCCCTATCTTCCCACAGCCTTCTCCATTCTAAAAGGAAGTTTCAACTCCCAGTCCCCACCCATACAAATTTCTCCTCTGCAGTCAGTCTGCTAGAGTTTTATTTGACTATTCTTCTCTGCCATTGTACAATGCTTTCCATTGACATCACATTTTCCCCTGGAGGGAGGAAATTAATGACATGTGAAATAAACTCGAAAAGTACTAAATATAAGCAGTGTGGCCATCTTTTTTCTGTGAAAATGGGTCTACTTTCTACTCTAACTGACCTTAACTGAAAACAAAAATCAAATGGCTGATTCCCAGAAAGTTGTTAATCTGCAGTGGGAACTCTGCTTCTTCTTGGAGCTGTTACCACCGAACTGAAACAGGAAGGCAAACAGCTGGGAAACCAAGGCAGGCTAGTCAAGCATCCCTCAGTATGAGACACGTTTCACAGTTAATCCTAACAAGCCGGA
The DNA here is from genome assembly GCA_029233225.1 of Lepidodactylus listeri. Taxonomy (NCBI): domain Eukaryota; kingdom Metazoa; phylum Chordata; class Lepidosauria; order Squamata; family Gekkonidae; genus Lepidodactylus; species Lepidodactylus listeri. Next base: position 105,059,907 of record JARCFY010000008.1, read on the forward strand.
AGAGCTGTAGATGGGCAGTTTCACACATTGTGTGGAAGTATCTGAAAAGGAAGCATAAATGAGTCGCATTTCCTCTTTCCACCTTTCCTGGATAACAAGAGAAGGGGGAGTAGTCCAACATACACTTCCCATTTTGGTGCTTCTACATGATATATAGTGGAATTTAGGGCTGCCAAGTCAGCCCGGGGGGCGGGGGATCCCCCGCTACAGGGGTTCCCGATCCGCCAGCCAGCATTCGGCCGGCGGGGGGAACCCTGCCCCCGAAGTCGTCCAGCCTGGACGACTTCCCTCGTGTAATGACGTCACCCGGAAGTGACGTCAGCACGTTGGGGGCGATTGCCAGAGCGTCGCCCTGGCAATGCCCCCAATGTGCTGACATCACTTCCGGGTGACGTCTTTGCGCGTGCACCGATGAAGCTCCCGGCCGGCAGAGGACTCCCCCCTGCCGGTAAGCTCGAGGGACTTGGCAACCCTAGTGCAATTCCAGGAGAACCAAAAGCTCACCGTAATTTACTGAGGACTGCTCTGGAGTTGTTGTCTTTGTTTTACTTGCCATCTTGTTCTGTGTTGTTGTTTTTTTAATTAAAAAAATGTGACTGGCCAAGGTCACCCAGCAGGCTTCATGTGGGGGAGTGTGGAATCAAATCCAGTTCTCCAGGTTAGAGTCTGCTGCTGTTAACCACTACACCAGACTGATCAGCTGACTCTAAACCCAGACAATACAGAGGTGATGCTTGCTGGGAAGGCTGATGTTTTAGAGGGATTTGATCCACTTGTAATAGATGGGAGTTGGCAGTTGCAGAGCAGGTAGAGAGATCAGTGTTTCTCATGGATCTGACATGGCTGTTTGAAAAACTGCTTGAGGTAGGGCTGCCAAGTCAGCCCGGGGGGGCGGGGGATCCCCCGCTAAAGGGGTTCCCGATCCGCAGGCCAGCATTCGGCCGGCGGGGGGAACCCCACCCCCGAAGTCGTCCAGCGAGGATGACGTAATGATGTCACCGGAAGTGACGTCAGCACGTTGGGGGCGTTGCCAGGGCGATTGAAGAAACAGAGTTTTGGGGCGATTGCCAGGGCATCGCCCTGGCAACGCCCCCAACGTGCTGACGTCACTTCCGGTGACATCGCTGGGCGCACATGCTTTGCGCGCACGCCAGGAGGAACTCCCGGCTGGAGGAGGACTCCCCCCCGCCGGTGAGTTCTGAAGACTTGGCAACCCTAGGTTGAGGTGCAGTTCAGTCTGCCGTTGCCCCGCGTCTAATTGATCCAGGTTATTTTGTAGCAGAGAATACTGAACAGACTCACCCCTTTTAGCACTCTTCAAAGCGCTTTTACCCTGTCCTTGGTCAATCAGACGCAACAGCCAGGGAGTGTTGCCATCGGCCATTTTCTAAAAAGCAAGATCCTACAAAAATTAAAAGGTATCTGTAATTATGGAATATTGTACAGATCAAAGTTAGCCGTTTAAGGAAATGTGAACAGTACTGTAGGTCAGCTGGGCTTCTCTGGGTTTTCTCTCTGTTGCCTTGTGCAAAAATTATATTACTGGAAAAGAAATAAACTGCTCAAACTATTTGACTGATATTCCAGAAATCTTGGAAGATGCACTAATGGCAAAGCTTACAAACTATACTGAATTCAGGGAGGCAGATCAAGATGAGTAGCCGTGTTAGTCGGTCAGTAGCAGCAAAAAAGAACAAGAATCCAGCAGCACCTGAAAGACGGACAGAATTGGTGGCAGGGGGAGGAGCTTCCGTGATTCACTTCTCACTTCTTCAGATACTTAAAGAAGTGAGCAGTGACTCACAAGAGCTCATACTCTGTCACATATTCCATTAGTCTTTAATGTGCTACTGGACTATTGCTCTTTTCTACCGAATTCAGGAAGAAAAGGTAAAATACCGTATTTTTCGCTTTATAAGATGCACTTTTCCTCCCCCAAAAAGTGTGTGTGGGGGGGAAGTGTGTGCGTCTTATGGAGCCTTCCCAGCCTTCCCCGCCCCTCCCTGCTGGGCCTGAGCTGTTAAGACTTAAAAAGGGGAACGGCAGGAAAAACCCCACCAGGCTAAGTACTCTTTCCCTTTAAGTGCTTTCCCCCTTTAAGACAGCCAGCAGCAGAAAGCCCCGCCCACAGATTAAGCTCCGTGGCTACTTTGCACAGAAAGGCCTGGCTTTGCATGGCATGCCGACGTCTCTCTTCTTTCCTTTCTCTATCTTCCTTCCTTCCTTTCCTTTCCTTTTTTCTGTCTGTCTGTCTGTCTTTCTGTCTCTCTCTCTGTCCCCACCTTTCTTTCTTCCTTTCTCTTTCTCTTTCTCTCTCTCTCTCCTCCTCCTCCCTTCCTTTATCTCTTTCTTTCTGTTTCATGTTTTCCTGTTTTCCTCCTCTAAAAACAAGGTGCGTCTTATGATCAGGTGCGTCTTATGGAGTGAAAAATATGGTAGATGTCAGGGGGTGTTGTTGTGGTGGGTTTTTTAAAAAAAATTCTTTACTTGTTGGCTTATGAACAAAAAAAAAGTTGCAAAAGTTACCATTCATATTCCATCTTTGCAGCCGTAGAAAAACAGTATTACTTCATCATCTGGTTTCTGTTGCTATGTTTCAATGGCTACATTATTGACCCAGGCCTGGTTTAAACGATGCACTCATCACAAGGAGGACTCTGTATTCATGTGATAGGTTTGTGCCTTTGAAAAGGTTATCATGTATGTTTGGAATGTTGAGTTGTTAGCCAGCCACTGCAGGAATGCACCTCAAGAATTCTGCTGTAATTTGACATGACCTTTTCAGGAGAGCAAAGCTTTTAGTTTTATTTATTTATGGCCCGCTTTTCTCACTGAGACTCAAGGTGGATTACAGAATATGTAACAATGCAGTCTGGTATCATGAGGCAAACAATGAACAGTGCTACAGGTCTGTGACTAGGATTAGAAAACAATGAGTGGGAACCTGCAAGGACTTGTAGGAGACATCTCATTTCCCCTCCTGCACTATTTCCTTTCATTTTCTTGAAAGATTAATAAGACTAGAAGCAGTAGATCTGGATGAAGTGTTGCACAATCATCTATGGATTTGAAAAAATACAAGCCAACATAAAAGTCATATAATCAGAGACAGATGACTCAAAACGTGGGAGACAATAAGAAGAGTCAGTTGCTTGTAATGTCACCAAAAGATGCATGTTATGACAAGTATGTGAGGAAAAAAATCATGATTTTATAATTTATGGAGATATGATAAATTCTCAAGGAGAAATTAAATCTTGGCAAAAATTCAAGGAAGAAGGGAAGAAAATACAATGGCTAATCTATCTTCAACTAGTTTCCAGACTTAAGAAAGATGTCTACACAGAAAGAGGTGGAATAAAAGACCTGACTGAATTTGAAAAGATAATTTTACAATCAAAAGATCATGTATTAGGATGAATTTATAAATTGCTACTGCAATATGATACAGAAACAGAGCAAGTTAAAACATGTATGGTTAAATGGATGCAGATCTTTGGTGAAGAAATATGATTTCAATGCTGGGAAAAATTATGGACAAAAGATATAAAATTTACAGCCTGTCAAGCGCTAAGAGAAAAGATCACTTTTACCGCTGGTATTTTACCCCAAAAGACATTGAAAAGATGAACAGGAATTATAAAGGGACTTGCTAGGAATGTAAAGATGAAAACTGAGATTATGTTACTGGGAATCTTACCAGTCAACATTGAAAGAACTTCACAAGGCTTATTTAGATGTATGTTTACAGTGGCTAGAGTAATGCTAGGAACAAAATGGAAAACAGAAGAGTGTCCAACTATAGAGATTTGGAAAGACAAACTAGCTAAGTATGTGGTAATGGCAAAATTAATGAGTTATGTAAACAAAAGACTGACCAAAGGACTCTAGGAGAAATGGAAAGCCTAATTCTCATATTATGGGCATAACTGAGGAATTGGATATAATTTATGAGGATCTATGTATAAATCTTATATATATAAAAGGCCTACTAATTTATTCACGATTCCAGGCTCTCCTGTTGGCCCTTGAAGGGTACCGCATCACCCATTGGCAGATGAACTGCCACTCAACAGTAATCAGTTGGATGAGTACTAGGTCCACACTTCTCTCCCACCCACTGCAACTTAAGCCACTCTTCTCTGACTGGGCCAGCATTTCAGGGTAATTTGCATATGAAAGCTGATTGGACTTCACTCCATTCCACACCCCAAACTCCCCCCCCCAAGACAGTAGAACTGTCAGTTGCATATGGAACCTGGTGTATCCTGAGGTAAAATATGTCCTCACCCACAACACATCCCTTCCCCTTCAAAAGAAACAAACCCAATAACACAACCATGCCACACCTAGAGATGTAAAATTTCCGGAAATTTTGAAGCTCAGAAAAAAAAACTTGGTTTTTTCCGTTAAAAAACCCGGAAATTTTTGGGAAAATTGAAAAAAATGCTACATTAGTCCTTTTTTTGCTTTTCCAGATGGAAAGCCATTCTGTTAATTTAGGAACATAAAATCTGACTATAGACAATTTTACTTGTCATGAAATTATCACAACTAGCATATTAAAACTATAGCGTATCCAAACAATTATTACGAACAGAATTTACTTTTTAAATAATATTTGTAATTGTAACAAATGGAGCAACAATCTCCTGAACTGTTTACTAGTTTATGTGGAACTGTAAAAAAAAAAAAAAACCCTCCACAAAACAATTTTTAAAAATCCAGAACAATTATTCATATTTCCTCTTTACAGTATTAAATAAAAAAATAAAAAACCCATTCTCTTAAAAAGAATTGAAGAGGGAGGAAGTGTATAGAAGGGAGTGTGGGACTAAGTTTCAATGAATGGGCATGAAATTTAATCAGAATCATTTTCTGAGCTGTAGTTATAGTTTCAGTCTCTGCTTCTGCAGCTACTCTGTTGTGTTTGTCATTATCACAGTTATTATGGACCTCTAAAAACTGAAGGTTTGCATGGATTGAAACAGAAATTAGATTAATCTGATACCATTTTTTAGAAATGATTTGGAAAATATTTGAACACCTTGACTTAAAATATTTTATTCATCATGTTAAAATAAAATGTTTCATAATCAATTTTTCCAGTTTTTCGGGGGAAAAACAAAATGCTTCAGGAAAAAATGGGGAAAAAACGTTTTTTTCTGATTTTTTCTGGGGTTTTTTTCGGGCCCTCACATCTCTAGCCACACCACAAAAAAGACAGATCACACCACAAGCAGAATACCACAAGACAAAAAATTATAGGAAAAGGTGCCAGCAGTCACCCTATTACTGTCAGCTACGCTGCCATAACTGGTGGGGGAGGGGTGCTGGAGGCTGGGTGAAGCCAGTGCTTCTTACTGATGTCTTAACGTATGCTAGGTTTTGTTTCTCAGCTGTGTGTTATCTGTACCATTGGCTGTGCCTAACCTTGACGTCCTGGTAGTTTTCATTCCCTTGGGAACAGCTAAGCGTTTTTTCTGGTGCATAGGCTTGCATGCTCCAGTTGGTCTTCCTCCCCCTCGAGGTGCCTTTTGAATCATGTATAACTTCCCAACCCCCACCTGGAGAGGCATTACTGACACAACCATGTTTTAGACACTCACTTCTACTGTATTCAATAAACAGCTTATTAGTTAAGAATGAGTGTTGGAACTGATTGCTGTGGGACTCTTGACAATTACTGCCACTGATATGTACCTGATAGCGCTTCAGAGGATGGTGTGCAGGTCCCAGGCTCATGTTATAAAAGCTGCCTGGGGGATTATGGACCATTCACAGACTTTCGATTTAACTTACCTCACAGGGTTGTTGTGCAGATCATATGGGGGAGAGGAGAATGATGTCAGCTGCTTTGGTTCCCATTGCAGGGAAAGATTGCCCTTTCCCTAGGTAGAGGCTGCAGGGCGGGGGAAGGAGATGTAAACCTGAAGACAGATAGGCAGATAAAGGTAGGCTGATGGTTGCCTGGAAAGGACATAGGCTTGCCAACTCTAAGTTGGAAACTTCCAGGATATTTTAGGGATGAAGCCTGCTGAGGGTGGGGTCTGAGAAGGAGGAAGAGGGGGACAAGCCATTTCTTTTGGGAAAACCACTGTTGCCAATCTCCAGGTGACAGCTGAAGAGCTCTTAAAGCTCTGGTGCTGATTCAGCCTGGAGAGGGTGAGGTTTGAGGAGGGGTGGGACCTGGTGGGACCTCACACAGGTACAATGCCATAGGCTCCACCCTCCAAACCAGCCATTCCCTCCTGGGGAACCACTGCTGCCAATCTCCAGGTGAGGGCTGGAGATCACTCAGAATTACAACTGCTTTCCAGATGGCAGAGATCAGTTCCCCTGGAGAAAATGGTGGACTCAGTGTCTTTATACCCTGCTGAGATGGCCTCACTATGACAGCTAATGTGACATAGCAGTCAGGGCTTCAGAGCAGGGTAGAGACTGCAGGTGAGAGGGAGATGGAAAGCTGAAGTCAGAGGGGCAAATAAAGGTAGGCTGATGGTTGGCTGGGAAGGAGATAGGATTGCCAACTCCAGATTGGGAAATTTCTGGAGATTTGAGGGTTGGAGCCTGGAGAGGGTGGGGTTTGAGGAGGGGTGGGACCTCAAACAGGTACAATGCCATCGGCTCCACCCTTCAAACCAGCAATTTCCTCCTGGGGAATCACTGCTGCCAATCTCCAGGTGAGGGCTGGAGATTACTCACAGCTGCTCTTCAGATGGCAGAGATCAGTTCCCCTGGAGAAAACAATGGACTCTGTGTAGTTATATGCTGCTGAGGTCACCGCAGCAAATTGATGGTGAGTACCCAAGGCAGGGGCACTTGCCCAGAGTCTCTTTCTAGAGCCCGTTGTATTTATTTCCACAACAGGCCTTATTCCTAGTGTCTATATAATTGAGGAAATGTAAGAGAACTCATTATTTTCCAGTATACATTTAATATCTATCTAAAAGTTTGTTATTCTCTCAATATAGTTTGTATGAATTATACTTGAAAAGCAAAATATGACCAATGTTATGTCAAGATCAAATTCAATGTTTGGACATTATCTATTTTATTAATATTAACACTGGAATTTTTATGTTATTAGTTTTAACCCACAACAAGCTTTTACGTATATGGCATATAGTTGGAATAGATTTAAAGTATTTTTTTTATTTAATTGTTTTTCATACTCCCTTGCTGATGATGTAGATTTAATTGTTATGCCAAAATTGCATAAGGGAAGCTGAGAAATGAAGCATTTTGGAATATATTATCTTTTGAAGTAATGTAGTGTACACAATATGAACGTCCTTGGCTAATGTAAATATTTTTACATAATTATTTCCATTTTCATTCCCCAATAACCTTTTTCTTTTCTGTATCCTTATTAATTTTTAAAATTCTACACACACATACACACACAAATATAAAAACTTTGGTGTCTTTACAACAGACTCTTGAGGCCCAGCCAGCTATTGTCCAACCCAGAATATGAAGTCCATGAGTCCCAGTCAGTCAGTTTTTAGCTACTGAAGTATCTAGTGCTGGCAGCTTGGGGGTATTCCCTGGATTTCTTATAATTTTTGACTCAAAAGGAATAGGGATTTTCCCTCTTGTTGGGCTTGGATCATGTGGCTCCTTACTAGTTAGAGAATGGGTGAATTATAGCTAGGGGCTAGTTAAAGATTGATCCATATTTTTATCAAGGATCAACTAATGATAGCTTTTTAAAGGTAAATTGGCTGGTTTTGATCCCAATTAATTTGTACTAGTGTGTGCTGTAATTTCTGGAATCAGGCAATTATATTGCCTTGTTCCTCAAAGGGTAGGGTATGAAATGATTGAAGGAGGTTTGCATCCGATTTTAGCTTCATCTGGGTGATTGAAGCTCGCACAAGTCATCCTATCTAGTAAGTCTGCCTCATGAACATGAACCTTCTTACTTGGTGAAAATTCAGTCAAAGATCTATCACTAGTAGAAGGCTGATTTCTCTTAGAGTATATAGTTTTCCAATCCTTAAGGGGGTTAAATATGATAAGTGACTTTTTGTTCGGATTATACAAGGAATTTGAAAGTTGGATTTTGTGTCTTTTAAAATTAGTAGCCTTATTGAGCATTTAAAATTAGTAGCCTTATTGAGCATCATTATTGAGATCCTAGGCGAGTGGAAAGACAGTCACAACAATCTGAAGGTTTTTCACTTGGAGCACATTCTCTTTTTGGAAGGGGAAGGGAGTAAGTCCTTTTTTGATTTTAATAGTATAAAAGGGCCTTTCACGGGCTATTACATCCTTTTTAGCAATTTCTGAACAAAGGGGCTTCCTTCGTATTGGATATTTCTGATTCAGTGGTTTTATCTTAAGATGATAGTTCCTAATAAACTCAATAAGTTTCAGTGCGTCCACTATAAGCATAGTTTGTGACATCAGCAGACTGAGATCTTGAGACCTCTTTCCAACGTTCTTATCAGGAATTACCATATCATTTCCCCCCACTGAAATAAATGAATCATTTTGGTTCAGAGAGTGGGATCTGTCAAGTTCCCCAACCTCTGCCTAGCTCTTCTGCATCAAACCTATTTTTTAGGAAAACTGGAGAAACATTAGTAAAAAAGTCCTCTAGTCTGCTTTGTTTTGGTTTCATGTTAAAATCATCACCAAAGGGGCAAGCCTGATTTTTACCCATTTCAGTAATCCCTACTATAAATCTGTTTGCTCTAATCAGTATGCAATCAATATGCAATCAATATGCCCTTAATTAATATAAGGCAACTTAAAACCATTTAATACAACTTAAAAACATTTAAAAAACTAAAATATTTGTAAAAAGAAAAAAAGAGTTATATTATATCTTCCTACATAAAAACCGCACCGTCCAGAAACTGATAACCAACTATATAAAACCTGCTCAGTTCTCCCTATTTATAAAAGTATAAAAATATGTGATGTAATATATCAATAGCAAGAGGCGAGACAGAGCTATCCTCTTGCCCTCCTGAACCCACCTCATCCCCAACCAAAAGGCAATAAATCTTTCAGCTAATGCCATATAAGCAGTAGAAGGGGGTTCAAAAAAATGAACAAAGAAAGAAAATAAAAATAAACTATCTTGGAGTCAGAGCTCAATCTATACTTAGTGGATGAGTAGCTGCAGCAGCAGCTTTAATTAATTAAAGTAAAAAAAACCCTCATCCACGTGATGTGTATAGTAGCTGGGAGTGCTTGAGTGCCTGAGATAAGGCTATAGAAAGAGCTTTTACTTCGCACTTGTAAGAGAAAGAAAAGAGGGTTTTTTTTCCTCCCCCCAGAAGGAGAGGGAAAGTTAAAAACAGAACAGAAATAAGAGCTGTTTAAATGAAAGGTAAAATCAATTAGAATCAGCTAAAACAGTACTCCTCCAAAGCAGAGCACAAGCTGTAAATGCCTGTTCATACTCAACCGGCAAAACCAAAACCAACCAACCCCCCCCCCCCCCCCAATAAACCAGATCAAGCCAGAGACCCTGAAAATAAAACCAGAAGATAAAATTGGCTAAAAACAATTTAAAAAAGGAATTCTTTACAGAGCACACAGCAACACTGCCGCCCAGTAATAATCTTCTAAAAAACTAATTTACACGATAGTCAAATGCTCACAGCCTTAATGCTAGTAGCTCCTTTGGCTCACAAAGCTGAATTTTTGCTTACAACACTCCACAGCTTAGTGGGAACATTGGCTGAGAGTATAGTGATTGCAGTGGAGTCCATAGTAACATTACCCTCCCCACCAATAACAGAGTCACATGTCAGTGACACCCTGTGATTAACAGAACCAAGTCCATTCCCTTTTCATATCTGCTCATTCCCTTTGCACCATGGTGGTTTGGAGAGAAAGCCAGCAGTGGCCAATCAGGGCCCTCAAAACACTTGTAAGGAGGGGGAGTAGCAGAGGAAGAAAGATTTGGGTCAGAGAGTATTCGGAGGTTCTTTAGTCAGATGAGACCATCCCAAATAGCCCAGATTAGCTCAAGATCATCAGATGGCAGTCCACCAATGAGGATGGGGCTTGCTTTGCAGAGGAGGGCAATGGCAAACCACCTCTGCTCATCTCTTGCCTTGAAAACCCTGAGGAGGGGGGTCTTTATGAAATGGTTGTGACTTGACAGCACATTATTCAGTAGGCAGGTCAGGGTTCGTGCTCTGTCTTCATCACTTCAGGTAGAAGCGGGCTCTTTAGAGTGGTGGCCTATTGTGGCATGCACTGGTTTGGGGTTCTCACACATAGTCTTTCAGGTTTATTTGGAAGTTATGGGGCTGGCAAGGGTCTGTGAGTTACAAAGAAGTTTGCTTATAATCTAAGAGGTTAGAAAACCTGTGGAAGAAAGTAACAGCTTTTAAAGTCCAGAGTATTCTGGCAGTTACTGGTATTCTGTCCATTCTTGTGAAATATGTACGTTCTGTGAAGAAACAGCATCTCCACATCTCTGTATCTTGATAGGTTACATTTGTATAAAGTTCATCCTTGGTACCAGTTTACACCAGCTGGGTGTGGTACATTTCTGTGTTAAACTGGTGTGAGGAACTAAGGCTGATTTTACACCTCCCCTCTAAAGTAGTTTGACTGCTGTCTTTTCCTGTGCTGATTTCACAGTGGTGTGAAATTTCACTCCAGGGGGTTTAAATGCACTAAGAAACCACAATTGTTTAAAGCAGAATAAAGCGGTATAATACTAGCTTGACCACAGGAGGGCAATTAGTAGATATGGACATTTCAGTGGCAGCACGGTTTCACACCGCACAGAGGTATGGGCAGGTTTTTTTGGAACTAGAATTATTCCAGCGGGAAAGTCAGATATAAAATCAGCCTTATAGTTGCTATATTTGGGTTGGCCATAGCACTGCACCTCAGAATGTTTTAGTTCTTTAGTGTACCATGCCCATACACTTATCTTGTAGACCTGATCCATGTTGAGTTCTGGCAAATATTCACTATAAAAGTTAAGTTAAACCCTATTTGCAACTGAAGAGAAAGGAACTGGGGATCACTACCCTAATACATTCCTCACCCAACTCCTGTAAAAACAAACCACATTACATTTCCAGCCCCCGCTACATTTTCCTGAGATTAGCGTATTTCCATATTTTTTTCCATGATTAAATATTTATCTCCCCCCATCTCTTAAACATCTATTTTTCCTTACTGAAGAAGTTGGAAAAGGTGTGTGAAGGTAACTGTGCCCACTGAAATTTCAGGTGTGACGGTAACTTGAAGTATTCTTTTCCTCGGTATTCAACTATTTTATTAATTGAATTTTCCTCACTCTTTTCTTGTTACTTTTGATGGAATGCAACTTTATCAGGAAAAGAAAGAACAACAACAAACAGATTCAGATGTGCTGGTGTCAGACAATGGCCTGTTAACAGGTAGGATGCATTAAACTATCTTTAAAGTTCATTTCTAAACCTTACTGTGTCTAAAGTTCTTTTTTACCTGAGCCTGTTCAGAACTTTTCTACTGGGGACTCTGAATCTGTGACTTGGAATTTAGTGTGCAAGATTCAAGAAGTCTCTTTAAAATATTTATTTTAAGACCTTACAATGATGCCATCTAAAACTTTGGATTTTAGGTGTCATCAGGGCTTCTTTTGTAGAAAAAGCCCAGCAGGAACTCATTAGCATAATAGGCCACACCCAACAGCAGAAACTCATTAGCATATTAGGCCACACCACTGACAGCACAGTTTATTAGCATATTCAGCCTCACCCCCATGTTACCAGAAGAGTGGTCATCCAGCCACACCCACCTTTTGCTTCTTATTCTGTTTACCTTGTTTGTTGTCAAAACCCAGGGCTTTTTTTTGTAGCAGGAATTAATTTGCATGTTAGGACACATGCCCCTAATGTAGCCAATCCTAATGAGTCTCTGCTGTTGGGTGTGGCCTATTATGCTAATGAGTTCCTGCTGGGTGTGGCCAACTCAGGAGCCAGCCGGAACTCCGTTCCTGTGCGTTCCTGCCCCAAAATATCCCTGGGTGTCATCAATATGCTGATCTCTTTACATAAGCTTCCATCTCTGTCCTAGCAGCCATTGTCCAGGGACAGAAGGAGAACAAGTTGAAAGTTCGGTCACATAACCAGCTTTCCAGGATTGCTGGAAGTTTCGGTTACCTACCTTGGTAATAGTGAGTCTTGCATCGATGGATTCCATTAAAAGTTTGGGTCTTGCTGACACAGCTATACTTTTGGAAAAGGAAGTTCCTTTGGTAGCTGAAAGTGCTTTCTTTTGATTCCATTTAGCTTGGAAATTATCGCCACTCTTGGACACAGATTATGACGTTTAGGAAGCACAATGTGCTGAGTAAATTGATATCACTGGAGCATATGACATATAATATACGACATACTTAAGGGACTACTTCACAGCAGGGGCGTCGACTTTCTAAATCCCCGGGGGGGGCAGTGGCTCTCCCGCGCGCGCGCGCTTTGCGCGTGTGCGCGCACAGGACCATGTCCCTGGCGCTCTTCCCCCCCCCGCCCAGGGAGGCAGACCTGCGGCGGCAGCAGCCAGCTGGCCAGCTGACTGCCGCCCGAGCAAAGCGCGCCTGCGCGCGCCTATGTCCCTGCCGCTCCGTCCCCCCCCCAGCCCAGGGAGGCAGACCCACGGCGGTGGCGGCAGCCAGCTGGCCAGCTGACTGCCTCCCGAGTGAAGCGCGCCTGCGTGCGCCTTTGTCCCTGCCGCTCCGTCCCCCCCCCCGGCCCGGGGAGGCAAACCTGCGGCGGCGGCAGCAGCCAGCTGGCCGGCTGACTGCCGCCCGTGCGAAGCGCGCAACTATGTCCCCGCCGCCTCTCTCCCCCCCCCCCCCCGCCCCAGGGAGGCAGGAGGGCAGGCCGGGGGTGGGGGGGAAGGAGAGGTGGCGACGGTCGGCTGCTGGGCGAGCATTTTGCCGGGGGTGGCTGAGCCCCCCCCGGGAAATTTCGGGGGAGGCTCGAGCCCTCGAGCCCCCCCATAGTTGACGCCCATGCTTCACAGAACATGCAGCAAACCTACATTTGCCACTGCATTACTTATACACAGAACAGGCATATTTCTGATGTATTCAAGGCATTTGTTTATCACATTCATACATCACATTCTTAGGTGTACACTTAGCTATATACTCCCCAAACAGGTACCCCATCACTTCCTTCCGCATAGTATCTAGAGGGACCAGGCCACCTCCCGCCATCCTGCCTCTGTCTTGCTGGTGCAACAGCAAGAGATAATGGGGGGTGGGCAGTGCCATCGCAACAGTGCCACAACATCATATCCAGGGGTTTAACTGGAAGCGATGTCACATGTTGCCGGAACGCTCTAGCAATCCTGGAAGGTTGAAGCAGAGCATGCTGTTGCATGATGTCACTTCCAGTTACATGACTGGATGTTATGTTACAGTGTAGTGCAGCATCGCTAGACCATCATATCGCTAGAAGGTGACAGATGGATTACGTTGCACGAAGTCACTTCTAGTTACGTGATCGGAACTGATGTTACAGTGTAGTGGAGCATCACTACAGCATCATGTTGCCGTAGTGTCACAGTGATGGGTGATGTTGCGTGATGGCACTTCCAGTTATGTGGTCCTAAGTGATACTGGATGTCCGGCAGTGTTGTGCGATGCTGTTTGACACCAGCCTCACTTTCAAAAGCTTGCAGAAGTTGCCCTTATCTGGTAACTGTACCATCCCAGATAACATTCTTAATTTTTCCTAATAGTGCAGAACGCCGCAGCCAGGCTGCTGATGGGTCTCTCGGTGAGGGACCACGTCCGGCCTGTGCTGAGGGCGCTGCACTGGTTGCCTATAGCGTACCGGATCCGGTTCAAGGTGCTTGTTTTAACTTTTAAAGCCCTATATGGTCTGGGGCCTGCCTACCTAAGGGACCGCCTTTCCCCATATACCCCCCAGAGAGCACTTCGGTCAGGCACTCAACATCGCCTGACCCTTCCGGGCCTGAGGGACCCTTCCGGGCTGGCAACCACTAGGAATAGGGCCTTCTCGGTGGTGGCTCCCCACTGGTGGAATGAGCTCCCAGAGAACATCAGGGCCCTGCGGGACCTTTTGCAGTTCCGCAGGGCCTGCAAAGCGGAGCTCTTCCGCCAGGCTTATGGGGCCGCCACCGGAGGGAATGGCCCTTAGTAGGGGGCTTGGTGAGCTACCTTCAGAACATCTGTGGTGGAAGCCTCCTGGCCGGAAAAAAGCAGGTTGCTGGTTTTGGTGCTGGTTTAGTATTTGCTGCCATCTGTGATTTTATTGTTTAAGCCGCCTTTTAATGTGAGTTAAATGATTTTATATGATGTGTTTAACCTTGTATGCTATGATTTTATGTTGTTAGCCGCCTAGAGCCGGCTTGCTGGCTAGGCGGGATATAAGTAGAAATAAATAAATAAATAAAAACTCCCTGTAAATAGAAAATTAGCACATCAGGGGAGAAAAGTTCTAGTTCTCTGTCGCATTATTTCCATCTCGTTCTGCTGCAGGTATAGACCTGCCCTAAGGATTCCTCCAAAGGAGGATGAGTTTCTCTACTGGAAAAAGATCTGGCAGAAGCAATCACTGGCTCCGATCCAACAGCTTGTGATAGCCTATGGTTGGGACAGAAAATTATATTGATCTAAAAATATCACGTATGAAAAACCCACAGAGAAGTTACTTAATGCTTCCAGCCTGATTAATATGATGCGGATTAGCAGCCCTACTGCTTTTTCACAGAGGACAGGTTCGTTGACTGTTAAAAACTCTTCTCGTCTCTAATGTGGGAAACAAGCAGAAGGAACTTGAAGTCCTAATATAGGTAGGGGACTATGACCCAGTAGGCATTACAGAAATTTCGTGGGATGACACTCACAATTGGAATATTCGGACTTAGGGGTACAACTTGTTTGAAAAGAACAGACAAATAAGGAAGGGGGAAGAGTAGCATTGTACATCGAGGCAGGGGCGTAGACTTTCAAATTTCTGGGGGAAGGCTAGCTCTGGGCCAGAGGCATTGCTATGCTAGGTCCTTAAAACAACTGGGGGCCCAGGGACATCATAGAATCATAAGTTGGAAGGGACCTCCAGGGTCATCTAGTCCAACCCCCTGCACAATGCAGGAAATTCACAAATACCCCCCCCCCCCAAACCCCCAATGACCGCTGTTCCATGCTCAGAACATGACAAAAAACTTTCAGGATCTTCAGCCAAACTGGCCTGGAGAAAAATTGCTTCCTGACCCCCAACGTGGCGATCAACATTTCCCTGGGCATGTAAGAAAGGGCCACAAGAACTAAGCACTGATGCAACCCTTTCTGCCCTCATAATCTGCCTAAATTCACAGAATCAGCATTGCTGACAGATAGCCATCTAGCCTCTGTTTGAAAACCTCCTAAGGAGAGCCCACCACCTCCTGAGGAAGCCTGCTCCACTGAGGAACCGCTCTGTCAGGAAGTTCTTCCTAATCTTTAGCCAAAAACTCTTTTGATTTAATTTCAACCTGTTGGTTCTGGTCCGACCTTCTGGAGCAACAGAAAACAACTCTGTACCATCCTCTATATGACAGCCCTTCAAGTACTTGTTATATCATATAGGGAGGAGCCAGTGACATCACAGGTCACTGACACTGTCTATGGAGGTAGAGCCATGTGGGATTTAGGGAGGGCTCCCCAGAAATGTAAGGGGGGGGGGCTGGCCTAACCTGTCAAAGTTGGGAAAATGCCAGCTTGGCAACCTTCGCAACCTGGGCCTCCATAGAGAAGGTGGCATCCAGAGTCACACCCAGGCTCTTGATGGACAGTGCCAGTGATAAGGGCACCCCATCAAGAGCTGCGAGTTGACTACCCAACCATGGCTCTCCCCAACCCAGCCAGAGAACCTCCATCTTACCTAAATTCAGTTTCAGCCGGCTGTGCTTTAACCACCCAACCATGACTTCCAGGCCCTCAGCTAAATTTATGGAAGCAGTGTCCAGTTGGCCACCCATCAACAGAAATAACTGGCTGTCGTCCACATATTGATGACACCCTAGCCTGAATCTCCACACTAGCTGGGTGAGGGGGCACATGTAGATGTTGAATAACATCGGAAAGAGAAGTGCCCCCTGGGGGATGCTGCATTTCAGTGGGTACCTCAAAGACTTTGACCCTCCCAATGCTACCCTCTGTCCCCGTACAATAAAATAAAACTGGGTTTGTGGTGAATTAAACTGCGAAAGAGCTGCACTCACAGCAATAAGGAAAACCTTAATGTATTTTGCCAAAAGTTATACATTTATAAAATACATACATACTTAAACAATTCTACTTTTCATGTTTTTACCATATATTTGAGGATCTTTCAACTATATAACTTTTTTTCTAACTGAAATCTTTCTAACTGAAATCCTCAATGGTAATAAATTGAACAGCATATATATGGGGTATCTTTACAATCCAGTATTCTAATACACTGTGGTTACACTAATACACTGTGGTGTGCAAATGGCATACATCCGAGAGTTCTGAAAGAACTCAAATGTGAACTTGTGGATCTCCTGACAAAGATACGTAATCTTTCATTAAAATCTGCCTTCATCCCTGAGCTAATGTCACTCCCGTCTTTAAAAAGGGTTCCAGAGAAGATCTGGGAAATTACAGGCCTATCAGTCTGACCTCGATACCAGGTAAGTTGGTGGAAACTGTTATTAAAGAAAGAATTAGTAGGCACATTGATGAACAAAATCTCTTGAGGAAGACTCAGCATGGGTTCTGTAAGGGAAGATCTTGTCTCACTAAACTCTTAGTGTTCTTTTAGGGAGTGAACAAACATGTGGACAAGGGGGACCCAATAGATGTTGTTTGCCTTGACTTTCAGAAAGCTTTTGATAAAGTTCCTCATCAAAGACTCCTAAGTAAGCTCAATAGCCACAGGATAAAAGAACAAGTCCTTTTGTGGATCAAAAACTGGCTTATTAAAAGGAAACAGAGAGTGAGTATTGTTGGAGAAATGAGCATGTAATGCAAGGCCTGAGAAATTCAGTCATTATAGGGTTAACCTATGCAACTTGTTTGTTTACTCGTGTTAACCTGGAAGTAATACCTGGCAGCTGGCCAATTAACTGTAAGCCCGGGAAAGCTGAAGGTGTACTGTCTTGCTAATTGGTCAATGATATCAGGTGTTTCCTTTCAGGGGTCAAGAAGAAGGAGAGATCCTCCATTGCAATCTCTCACTCTCTTATCAGTATGTCTTAGTGTGAAGACGGAGCACAATGCAGCTCCTTAGAAAGCATGTTTTGTTTATTTGTAGCTAATCCCGTTTACCTTTTCCCTTTAGTAATAAACTTCTTTTAAACTAAAAGAAGCAATCTCTTCTTTCCAGAAAAGCAAGATTCATTACTCTGAATTTTTCTTGACTATTGGACAAAAGTTCTAACAAGTATAAATGGGCAATTTTCTCAGTGGAGGGAGGTAAGCAGTGGGGTACTGCAGGGATCAGTACTGGGTCCAATGCTATTTAATTTGTTTATTAACAATTTGGAGTTGGGAGTAAGCAGTGAAGTGGCTAAATTTGCAAATTACACCAAGTTGTTCAGGGTGGTGAGAACCAGGGAGGATTGTGAGGCACTCCAAAGGGATCTGCCGAGGATGGGCAAGTGGGCATCAGCATGGCAAATGGGGTTCAATGTGGCCAGGTGCAAAGTGATTCACATTGGAGCCAAAAATCCTAACTATAAAAACACATTGATGGGGTCCGAATTGGCAGAGACTGACCAAGAGAGAGATCTTGGAGTCATAGTAGATAACTCAGTGAAAATGTTGAGACAGTGTGCGACTGCAATGAAAAAGGCCAAAGCTATGCTGGGGATTATTAGGAAGGGAACTGAAAACAAATCAGCCAGTATCATAATGCCCCTGTATAAATCGATGGTGCGACCTCATTTGGAGTACTGTGTACAGTTCTGGTCGCCAAACCTCAAAAAAGATATTATAGCATTGGAAAAGAAGAAGAGAAGAGATTGGATTTATACCCCACCCTTCACTTGTAGTCTCAGAGCGGCTTACAAACTCCTTTCCCTTCCCCTCCCCTCCCCTCTCCACAACAGACACCCGGTGAGGTAAGTGGGGCTGAGAGAGCTCTGAAACTACTGTCCTTGAGAGAACAGCTGATGCAGAGCTATGGCTTGCCCAAGGTCATCCAGCAGGTGCAATTGGGGAATCAAACCCGGTTCTCCCGGATTAGAGTCAGCGCACTTAACCACTACACCAAACTGGCTCTCAGTGCAGAAAAGGGCAACTAAAAGGTCTGGAACACTTTCCCTATGAAGAAAGGTTGAAGCGCTTGGGGCTCTTTAGTTGGAGAAACGACGGCTGAGGGGTGACATGATCGAGGTTTATAAGATTACGCATGGGATAGAGCAGGTAGAGAAAGAAGTACTTTTCTCCCTTTCTCACAATACAAGAACTCGTGGGCACCCCATGAAATTGCTGAGCAGTCAGGTTAGAACAGATAAAAGGAAGTACTTCTTCATCCAAAGAATGATTAACATGTGGAATTCACTGCCACAGGAGGTGGCGGCGGCTACAAGCATGGACGGCTTCAAGAAACGAATCATACACCATGAACCTTGTGGTCTGTTGAAACTGCTGAAATCAGGTTCCACTTACACAGCCAGCAAACTGGGCACATCTTCGAACAAAGGAACGAGCATCGAAGGAGTCAGGTGTTGAGGGGCGTCGAGAGGTGGATCTTCGAAAGAAGTAGAAGGAAACGCATCTTCTAAGTATCTAGAATGGGCATCTTTGCAAAGGCTGTCTGGAAAATGTTATGACTATGTGGACTCCTCCTGTCAAATTATACGGACTTCATGGACTTTGTGTTTTATCTTTAACTAGCCTGATACCGGTGCATCACTATGGTATTTAATTTCCGTAAACCCAGTTATAATACTGATGATGTGAAGTTTGAAATGTAAGAGTTGTTGTAGGAATTCTAATGGAGAAGATTGTAGTGTAAAAAATGAAGTGAGACATATGTACTTTTTTTCTTCTTCACTGAAGGACCTCCCTGTAGACCACATTGGTGGTTCTCCCCCTCAGGTGCTAGGATCACCAGGCTGCTTGGTGAGCTCACTCTGGAGCAGGCAACTAAATAGAACTGTCCCTTTAAGAAGCAGTCGTCTGTTAAGTCAACTCCTGCCACCTTCCACGAAAGTGATGGCCTCTTTACTTGTGACCTCCCTCCACATCCACGCCACAACCCATGCACCCTAATGCTCAACCAACATACGCCAGCTGTGGGGATGCACATGAATGAGCTTATGCTGCTTCCAGGATGCCACATGCCGGTCCTGTGGCAAAACGGGACATATCGCACAGGCCTGCTGCTCCCGCGCGTCCAGGAAACAACAGACAGCCCATCAGGAATCATCAGAGCTACACACCACGTCAAGCCACCACCAGAGCCAGATCCTGAGTCTGCCCCGGGACACCCCTAACAAAATCCATGTAATGGTGCGAATTGCGGGGTCTCCCTGTGAGATGGAGTTGGACACAGGATCTTCCTTCTCCATCATTTCAGCTCAGACCCTTAGGCGACTCTGTCCACAAGGGGGCCCCCGCCTAATGAAACCTGTAGGCCTAACACTCTGGGATTTCCAAAAGAACCAGGTGTCCCTCAAGGGGTGGGGTACCTTCAAGGTGCAATACAAGGATTTTGATGGACTATTAGAATTGCTGGTAGTGGAGGGCAAGCTCATGAGTTTACTGGGACTATCCTGACTGCTCTGGAATTTTACCTTAATCATCAGTCACCACTGTGTATAGGGTTGCCAGGTCCCCCAGGTGGGCAGGGGTTTACCTGCCCGATGGGCCATTTACCTGCCGGCACAGAACCAGCCGCGGGGGGGGGGGGACTCCACCTCCAAAGTGCTGGCATTCCAGCAACGTGCCCCCGTGTGATGACATCACCTGGGAGCAGATTGCAGGGGACGCTCTAGCATTTGAGGGAAAACTCTTTGGTTTCCCCCTTAAATGGTAGTGCCCCAATGTGTCTGACACAATGACATCACTTCCGGGCGATGTCACTTCTAGGTGATGTAATTGCAGCATGTGCGTGTAGCGTGCGCTCTAAAGAACTCCCAGAGAGGGACCCGGACCCCCGCCACAAGCCGGGTAAGACCTGGCAACCCTAACTGTGTAAGTTTTTATTTGCAGACTCATACAAGAAAGCCAAAGGAAAATCTGAGGGCTAAACCAGACATGAGGCAGGAGAGGAGATCTAAGAGTATGCTTTCCCAGGCATTTTAAAAGAGAAATGGCCCTAATTCAGAGGAAAAAATGTCCTATGCCTGTAATAGAAGGCTTAAGATGTAGAAATGGGCAGCTGAAGCATGTCTTGGCATGAAGACAAGCAACATCACCTGGTTAGCAACATCCCATTAAGCCTCTGTTAAAGGGAGAGGGCAGTGGTCTCCAGGCCTGTCGTCAGCCCTAAAACTTAAATTCTCTCTCTCCCACACAATTGCTGTGATGGAAATTAGGGAGCCCACATGACAACAATTTCCCTTTAAAGACAGCTGTGGAAATTTGTCTGTAGGACCTGCGGGGGGGGGGGGGGCGGTATTTTTTCGGAGATGCTTCCTGTTCAAGTACCCATCAGAGCTTGGAGAGTGTGGCTCCCTTCCGGCTGATCACAGGGAGGTGTGTGTGTGTTTTTGAAGAAGTAGCAATTGTGTTTGGAAAAGTTAATAAAGCAGACAATTAGCTGTGGCCAGCTGAAACTCCCACGGGGCACAGTGTCCTCCAGGTTGCGGCAATAGTATAGTTTTCATCAGGGGTCATTTCGTAGAAAAAGAGGTGCAGGAGCTCATTAGCATAACTCATTAGCATAACTTATTTGCATATGCTACACCACCTGACCTCACCGGAAGTATATCAGAAGGCAAGAAAGAAGAGAGAGAGAGAGAGAAAGGAGGGAGGGAGGGAGGGAGAGAGAGAGAGAGAGAGAAAGAAAGAAAGAAAGAAAGAAAGAGAAAGAAAGAAAGAAAGAAAGTTGGCAGAGAGGGGACCGCTGCTAATCCAAGCCTCAGAAATACCACTATTCTGGGAGGATAGCTTCAGTGGTGGCTGAAGCCTTCAGAAGGCTGGTCGAAGGAACAAGGACCTTTCCAGAGGACGGGGTGATTTTGCTGCAGCCATGACACAAGCAAGCATTCCCCCACCGGCGGGGGGGCTGGCACCAACTCTCGGAGCTGCGCTCCCCTGAGCTCCTGCTTGAAATGACCCCTGGTTTTCATTCTTGAGGAAAGATAAAGAAAGGAGATAATTCCTAAACTATCCTGTCCTCAGTTTAGAGTGTGCATGCATGTACACACAATTCTATGGATTTCATTGATACCATGCACATTATCATGTATAGGTCTACAATCAGTGGGGTTTCCCCTCTGTCGTCTGTTTCCAATTATTGGGCACAAGCCTGTGGGAGTCTGTCTCAAGGAGTACCCTTTCAAAATCTTTCCAATGTTTTTACTTAAATCACTGTACCAACATTTTTCCTTCCATTTGTTTTCTTCTCCTCCCACCCCCTGGAAATCCTGCCAAGCTCACTTCAGAATGGGAGGTTGTGCAGCCCTCTGGATGACCCTTCTGATCAGTTGCTGCTGCTCCAGATGGACAAAATACCTCCGTCTCCACCCCTTCCCCTCTTTTTCCTCCATTTCAGCACATTCCCTTGATCTGAGGGACCCCTCCTAAATTCCCAAACCTGAGCACTGCATCCTGTTTCCTGCAATTGAACCACATCAGTGCATTTTGAGTGTAGCTATTTTAGGGGCCTGCTTATGCTATGTGTGGCCTGTGGAATACAAAGGCAAGTTCTTTTACATAAACCCAGAACAGTTCATGGAAGCAACTTCTCTGACATGCAAGCTGTTCCTCAGCAGCCATGTGGCGTATCTGTGATTGCATGGGGAAATTTAGTGGATACTGTTGAATGGCTAGGTGGATACTTCTGGCTGTGTCGGGGTAAGATCTGATAGATTAGGTTGTCAAACATGTGGCACAGGGGCCGGATCAGGCCCCAGAGGGCTTCTATCAGGCCCACAAGGGACTGGCTGTCTCCTGCTTCTTCCTCCAGTTCTGCTGCTGCTGTTGCATCATAGCTTGCTTTTTCAGACTCACTCAATCGCTCAGGAGAGATAGATAAGCAAGCTTCTGCTCCCTGCACTGGGCTGAGGCTCCTCCCGCTCCCAGATTGCAACAGCCCAGACATTTTGATGCAATAATTCAAAGCAAGAATAGGGTTGCCAAGTCTGGCGAACATACCAGCGGGGGGGAGTCCTCTGTCGGCCGGGAGCTTCACCCACGCGCGCGCCAGCTGACATCACCAGAAGTGATGTCAGCACGTTGGGGGCGTTGCCAGGGCGATGCTCTGGCAATCGCCCCAAAACTCTATGGTATCATAGAATTTTGGGGCGATTGCCAGAGCGTCGCCCTGGCAACGCCCCCAATGTGCTGACGTCACTTCCGAGTGACGTCATTACGTGTGGGAAGTCGTCCAGGCTGGACGACTTCAAGGGCGGGGTTTCCCCTGCCGGCCAAATGCTGGCTGGCGGATCGGGAACCCCTGTAGCAGGGGATCCCCCGCCCCCCGGGCTGACTTGGCACCCCTAAGCAAGAAGTGTAAGTTATCAGAGAGTGTTAAATAAACAAAATATTGCAAGAATACTAATGTTTCAGGCATGTTTTTAAGTTAAAAAAATTGTTTTTGTGTCCTTTATAAAGTTTATCTCCACTACCTGGCATTACATTTTATGACACACATGGCCCAGCCCAACGAAGTCCAATTTATTTCAAATCCGGCCCTCCATAATAAATGAGTTCAACACCCCTGTGATAGATCCTATGTGTTTGCAGACCTACACATATCTCAGAAACATCAATAGTTGTTTGACGTATGAATTTCCTCAGATTTTCTGAATGTTTTGGACCACCTTGTGTTCACCAGGATTCACAGCCTTCTTCTGAGAGACCAGGAAGTGAGAGACAGCCCTACTAGTGGCTTCCACATTAGGAGACTTACCTGTGGTATAAATACCATTATATTTCTGCAATGAACTTCAAGCATTATTAACATGGGGCTTCTGTGATATTTGTTGTAGTGTCAGTATCCCAGAAATCTGTGGCAATACCAATATGATATTTCCTTCCTTCCTTCCTTCCTTCCTTCCTTCCTTCCTTCCTTCCTTCTTGCTTAAAACATCCAGACTCGCTTGGTTCTTAGCAAACCTTGGAGGAGTGTGACTGGGGACCAAGAGGACAGTTCTGAGAGGACCCACTTCCTCAGATGCATGAATTGCCCTGAGTAGGATTCTGAGTAGACCTGAATAGGATTGCTTAGGTAGTTGCTAAAAATGTTTAAACCCCAGCTAGTACAATTCATCTGTTCTAATTCAGCAGTCTCACATTGGCATCTGCTTCCCTTTGACCTTTTATTGTTGAAGAATGACAGGCATGCGCAGTTGGCTGGCGCCAACATTCTCGTTGTTCTTCTGCCAGTTCCTGGATGCTGTCATTTGTATGTCAAATTATTTATTTATTTGCATTTATATCCCGCCCATCCCATGGACATTTTAACCAAACTTTGAAAGTTGCATCTACAAATGGGCTTGCAGGGTTTGTCCACCTAGGCTTCGGATTGTTAGCCCAAAGAAGTTTGTAGTTAGAGTATTCAAAGGCGCTTTGTCAATCCGTTTCCAGTCTAGTAGGTCGCTGCCATGGTATTGTCTAACTGTGCTTAAAAGGATTGTAGCAACGTTTTTTTTTTTCATTTCATGAAAATTTGGATCGATTTAAAAGATAAATGGTATTTTAAAATACCTAAATGGTTATCGCCATTAGAGGCTTTTATCAGACCGACTCTGTTAATGGAAAAAAATAAAGGATGTTATGAAAAATTGTTGGATAAAAATAATGAATTAAAATCAGGAAATGAGATGATAGAACAAAAAATAGAGCTATCCTGGTTAGAAAAAATTTAATTAAAATCCAGATTCAGTAAAGATAAAAAGTTGGTTTTTACAATAGCCCCAATGAACTAGACAAGATATGGTTACCATCAGATATTAAATTAATAAGTTATATACCTGGCTGTTGGATGACTATATGAAAGATGAGGGAATAAAAACACCAATGACTTCTTGGATGAGAGATATAGGCCATACTATTGATGTAGAGAGTTGGTCAAAAATTTGGAAGTCTATAAAGTATTTGAGATCTACGGCTTATAAAAAAAATGTGTATAAAATGTTTTATAGGTGGCACTTTACACCAGATAAAATTGTGAAATGCTTCCCTGGCACTCAAAATAACTGTTGGAGATGTAAAAGTAATGTGGGCACCTTTCATCATATGAGATGGAGTTGTGACAGAGTACAAAAATATTGGCAAAAAGTTTGTAACTTAATATGAGAAATCTTTGATGTAAACATGCCTATATTACGAGAATTTTTTCTATTGAATATGATACCAGATAGTTATGGTGCAGATAAATATGTAATAACATATATCTTAAAAGCAGCTAGAATTCTTCTAGCAAGAAATTGGAAATCTGAAAAAATACCGACAAGAGAGGAAATAAGGATTAAATTGTTGGACTTGGCTGAGATGGACAGATTGAACATAATATGGCAAAATAAAAAAAGAAGAGATATTTCAGAAAAGATGGAATAAAGTGTACAAATGGATGAAAATTAAAATATGTATCTAGACTCCGAAAAGTATAAAACTGATAAATCTAAGAATATGATAGGACTTAAGCTTTATAAAAGACGGAAATTGTTATATTAGATGGTAACAAGGAAAAATAGAATTGAAGCACTATAAATATATGTGTATATATGTAGATACAAAAAAAAGAATGTTACATGCAAAAAATGTAATACAGAATTTATGTAACGGTGTTGATTTTTCTTGTGATAAATGAACTTTGGATGTCTTGTAAGATGGAAACTGTAATATATGGAAAACAAAAATAAATTTATATATAAAAAAGAAAGGATTGTAGCAACATAGTAGAGGTGCAGATCGGGGACAGCCAGGCCTCCTCTTTTCCGAGGGCTTTTTAAATTGCCAAAGGAAGCCCGAAAAAGAGCGTTGCCACTTGCAGAGCAGGGAGTCAGGGATGAAGACTGGAATAGCATGGAGGCAGTATAGTAGCTTGGGAAAGATGAAGGATCTTAGGGTGTTGATTCGATCCAACCACGAGAGGGTTTTAAAGTTCCACTTTGTGTAGTTCTTAATATGTTCCAATTCCTGTTCTTGTAATGGTTCCTCAGAAGGGTTATATTGGATTTTATTGGTTCTAACCCATTCTTCCTGCCATGCTATGAACTTCTTCAAAGCCTCCCTACATCTCTGAGCCTTCAGTTTTTTCTTCATTGTGTCAGGGTTTTCAGGATTTTCCGGACTTTCAAGACTAAGTTGTTGCTCAAGAACCATAGGTATCTCTTCCGGGATCTGTGTCAACCCCTTAACTTCCAGATTGTTCTCTTGCTGTTCATCCACTACTGAAGATATTTCAGGGGCCACTAAACTTGTGTCAGGTTGCTCCCTCAGCTCCTCCTTTCCATGCCCGGCCCTTCCTCCTGTGCTATGGCTACGGCCATTCTCTGCACACCTGAGACTCCACCAGACCTACCTGGGGAAGTCACCAACTCAGAAGAGTGGAGTGATTTTGAGGAACTTTTCAGCATTAGAGGACGAATTCTCCCACCTGTTAATATTCTGTGAGCTGTAATTCCTTAAGAGGCAAGGACTAGGGATTATAAAGACAAGAAGGACAGAAGGATATAGTAATAGCTGTTTTAGTGGAAATACTCAAGCTCTGTATCCACATTTGTGGCTGTTAAGGGGGGGAATTAAAGTTAAAAGGTGGCAGCCATGAATACAGTCAGTTAATAGCAGGGCTCCGTTGGGGCCGGGGCGCGCCGGAGCGCCGCTCCGGGAGAGACGCGGCGGGGGGGCGGGCACTTAACAAAGCCCTGCCCCCCCGCCGTCGTCCCCCGTCAATGCTTCCCGGGGCTGCGGCAGAGCGCCGCAGGCCCCGGGAAGCCGCTTCCCTTCCCCCCCCTTAATTGTCCCGGGGGCCGGCGGCGCTCCGCTGGCCCCCGGGAAGAAGAAACCTCCCCCCTCCCACAGATCCCGGGGCTGCGGCAGAGCGCCGCAGGCCCCGGGAAGCCGCTTCCCTTCCCCCCCCTTCAATTGTCCCGGGGCCGGCGGCGCTCCGCCAGCCCCGGGAAGGAGAAGCCTCCCCCCTCCGACTGCTCCCTCCCCCCTCTCACTGCTTCTTCCTTTCCCGTTCTTCCCCTCTCTCCCCCCTTCCTTCCTTCCTTCTCTCTCTCCCCCCACCTACCTACCTACCTTCCTGTTCCTTCCTT
Source organism: Lepidodactylus listeri (assembly GCA_029233225.1). Classification (NCBI taxonomy): domain Eukaryota; kingdom Metazoa; phylum Chordata; class Lepidosauria; order Squamata; family Gekkonidae; genus Lepidodactylus; species Lepidodactylus listeri. The sequence goes on from JARCFY010000008.1 coordinate 105,086,295, forward strand.
TCCCCCTTCCTTCCCCTCTCCCTTCCTTCCTATCTTCTCTCTCTCCCCCCACCTACCTACCTTCCTGTTCCTTCCTTTCCCCCTTCCTTCTCTCTCTCCCCCCCACCTACCTACCTACCTTCCTGGTCCTTCCTTCCTTCCTTCTCTCTCTCTCTCTCCCCCCACCTGCCTACCTACCTTCCTTTTCCTTCCTTTCCCCCTTCCTTCCTTCCTTCCTTCTCTCTCTCCCCCCCACCTACCTACCTACCTTCCTGTTCCTTTCTTCTTTCCTTCCCCCCTTCCCGTCCTTCCGTCCTTCCTTCCTTCCTTCCTTCCTTCCTTCCTTCCTTCCTTCCTTCCTTCCTTCTCTCTCTCTCTCCCACCTACCTACCTACCTTCCTTCCTGTTCCTTTCCTTTCCTTCCTTCCCCCTTCCTTCTTGCCTTCTGACACACTGCCGATGACGTCATCGCTTCCGGTGACATCAGGGGTGTGGCATATGCAAATTAGTTATGCTAATGAGTTTTGCTGGTTTTACCTGTGATTTCTATCTGTGAAGAGGTTTTGGGAAAGTGAGCACTTTGTTTTGGTGTTTTCCTTTCCTCCCTTAGTCTGTATGTGAATTTGGGGTGTTGCTTTGGTCCCTTCCTTTCTTCAGTTTGTATGTGAATCTGGAGTAGGTTTTTTTCTTGTCAGCAGGTCCCAGATATTTCAGGGAAGAAAGGTGGAAGACGTCCTTCTTCTGTGGTATGGGGTGGGTTCCAAACCGTTATATAATGGTCCCTCTAAGCTGTGGAGTCTAGTAAGCAAAAATTCTACTTGGTGAGCTACTGGCATTAAAGTTGTGAGCCAGCGATTTGGCTACTGCATAAATCAGTTTGCTCTGGAGCTATCCTTCCTGAGCTAAACCAGAAATATGTGAGCCAGAGGCTAAAAAACTGTGAGCTAGCTCACACTAACTCAGCTTAGAGGGAACACTGGCCATTTTCTGATCAGACCAGAGATGTCCTGCTTCCTTGCCTGGCTTTTTTTTGTTGATATTTCTCCTGATTGTTTAAGTCCTTGTTTTTACAAACTCTACTTTTCAAAGTTTGCTCCACATCCCAGTAAATTTCCTTTTTTGTGTGTGTGGGGAGATGTGTATGTAGAATGTATTATATAAATCTTTTAAAATAAAGTTATTTTTAAAAAATGCTTGAAAACTCCCAGAGATAATTTTTACCATTTCTAGACAGCTTTTTCTAGCCCTGCTCAAGCCAGATACACATTACCAGCGTTATGAGCCCCCCCCCCTTTTTTTGGCCAACCTAGGCTAGTTTAAAAACAATATTTTTAAAAAAAATCCCTGGTGGGTTATAAGCATCTTTCTATCTATTGGATTTATATCCTCCTCTATCCCATAAGCTTAGAGGGGCTTGCAGCAGTTTTTCCCAATTGAATTCTTTTCCCCCAAAGCTCACAGTCTAAATTATTTACATTGTTTTTGAGCTGGATCTCCACTGCCCTTCTTCTCCAGCAGCACCAGCAGAATCCATTGTCAAAGCAGCTGCAGGGTGTGGCAGGACTGGGCTGGGAACTAGATTTCAGTCCCAGGGGTGGAGGGGATATGGTTGGGTTCCCCCCCCCCCCGCCCAGAGCTTCTCCTAATTAGAAGGTTGAGTCTTCTAGACAATTTGTGGAAAGCAACACAGTCTTCAGCATGCTTTGTGCCTCGCCATGCCCTAGAAAGTTGGGAGGGGGGATTAATTAAGCCAGGACACAGTGTGGCCATGAAGCACAATGTACGTAGAATGCTGCCCTTGGATCAAGGAGACCTGGATTCAGGCCAGTCTCTCTCAGCCTAGCCTACCTTACAGGGTCATTGGAAGAAGAAACCCTCTGTTAGATCCAGAGGCATGTGAAAAGAAAGGAAAATACGCTTGGTGCAGTTCTGCTTGCACAAACAATAGTGCAACGGCTGCAGCAACACACTTCAATGTAATTTTTAAACAAAATTATAATGTGTAGTGTACAGTGGGTGGCTTACATGGTTTCATTTCATTTGTTTTTGAAATCGTAAAAGAGAGACCCTGTGCTGTGTCGTATGCTTATGGGAAGCATAGTGGGGATTATGGATGCTGCAAATTTTGCATTGAACATGTTTGACAGTCAATTTATGTGTTCAAATGCAATGTTCAGACATGAACCAGTCACACAGGCCTGCACTTTCCCTTATAACTCTGAAAAGAAAAGGGTTAGAGACTTACTTTAAACAAATGAAAGCTAGGAATTTGGAGATAACAGCCCTAGATTGCTAGAATGTTACTATTCACTTTTGTAACAGCAATTCCTCGGATTTTTTTTAAGACTTCAAAAGGCCCTCTGATGGTCTGTGGGGAGAATGGGGGCCTTGACTGTTGAAAAAACCAATTGTGCTGGACTATTCAGCAACTTGCTGGATAGCCACAACCAGATCAACAAATAGTTGAAAGAATCATTTGAAAGTTTGGCTCTCTCTTTGAAATATCAAGCAGGATGTGAACTCAACCAGGAGTGTTTGAACATCCCTTGTGGAGATACAATCACTTTTCCTAGGAGAAACAGATGATGATGAGTCATTTTAGCACTTTCACTTGAACAAGTACTGCTGTGCGTCTAGAGATCTTCAGTGGAATTCATCCTACTCTATGTTACACCGACCTCTTTGGAGGAAGGGATACCAAAGCAGATAAATAAGCACATGGGAGCATTCAGAAAAGGCTTAGCCAAAACTGTTAAATAGAATAGCTTATAAAAGGTGCTCATGTACATTTATTTATTTATTTATTTATTCATTCATTCATTCATTCATTTGATTTATACCCCACCTTCCCCGCCAAGGCAGGCTTAGGGTGGCAGTATTTATCCTAAACACTGTGAATTTTCTCATCTTCCTAGACTTTTGTCTTTCTTTCAACAGTATAGCAGATCAACATGGCCTATAATTAAACTTTGCAAGAACATGGAGCTCATGCAGTTTAGCAGCCTGAAGCAATTATCTCTATCATGAGACATAAACACTCTTTGCTTTTCTGTTTAATGTACGTGGATATAAGAAGCTTAGCTATGCGTACACTACTATGTATAAGGGCAACGTGTTATTATTTGAGTAGGTAAAGATATGCTGAATTTCTTATGGCTGCTAACTAGTTGTAGCTGTAAGTGGAAATCACGAGTGTCTCCTGGGTTTTGTGATCTGTCTTTGAGAAGAAAATAAAGTACCTCACAAACCGGACCAGTATACTGGCCCCTATAATTCATTTACTTTAATCTCCTGCTGGCACCTAAGGCTCTTCGTAAATACTCATGCCCGGCCGGCAAAGACATTAACAAGAAGCTATCACTTTCCATCATGGACAAGGCTGTCTACCAGGGCCAGTTCTCTTGCCAAGCCACCCAAGTGGCTTCTTGGATGGCACAATGCGTGTGCCAGTGTGTCACATGGGCTTGGCTTAGTCCTAGCCATCAGTGGCATGGCAAACATCCAGCATCAGCCACTGGGCCTGCAGGGTCACCAGCCAGGCTTGAATCCTTGCTTGATGTGACGAAATGCCTTGGCAAAATGCTCTATGATCTGTCTCTATAAATTAAAATATTCCTAATCTCCAGTTTGGTGGGGGTTGCCTGATTTGAAGCCCCACCCCCAAGAGCGACCACCTGGCCTCCCCCCCCCTCTCCCCAGCAGCGTTTAAATGAAGTCTTTAAACGCTGTTGGGTGGAGGCGAGGGCCTCCACTCCCCAATGCGATGATGTCACTTCTGTGTGATGTCATCACACTGGGGACTCCCCACCCCCTCCAGTAATGCCCCCCCCAAGTCCCCCGCTGGGAGCTTTGAGGGATCTGCCAACCCTATGCTTAGTGCGTTTCCTTCCACTGAAGTTAATGCGCTGGTGTATTTTCTGGAGGCGTGATTCCTGCATTGTTAGTAACGTTCTGCAGTCATGGCATACACCAGCATTTTTGCCATGACTCAGTAAGGTTTTATGGAATTAGAATGGTAATGATGTCTGGTTCCAGCGGAAGACACGTTCGGTCTTGACTGAGTCAGGGTTTGCCATACTCCTGAGCGTCTTTGTTTACCTTCCTTATGAGTGCTTTATCGCATTCATATTCACTAGGGAGGCTGTGTTTTCTGTTGTAATCTTAGATAATTGCATGAGGCATGCAGGATTAGAGCAGGTTTTATAATGAGGCTGAAGAGCTGATGCTTTCCGGCCGAAGACATATAATTTGCCACAATTCTCAGCTGTGCTATGGTCAGTCAATAACAGGGCAGTCCTAAAATGAGCCACTCCTGAAGTCTGATGAATCCCAATGGTTTTCTGATGGCTCTAGGGCGGAGGTGGCAAACTCATTTGTTACGAGGGCCGGATCTGACATCAATGTCACTTTGTCAGGCTGAGCCATGTGTGCCATGAAATGTCAGGTACAAGAGATATAAACTTTGTAAAGGACACAGGCAAACCCAATTAACAACATTATTTTTTACTCAAAATACACGCATGTTTAAAACATTAATGCTCTTACAGTATTTCCTTAAATTATCTCTGATGTCCACCCTCCTACTCCTACTGCCCATTTCTCTAACATTGGGACAGAATACAGGGACACAATGCACAGCCTTTGCCATCTAGCAATAAAGGTAATCAGTTGGTTGTGGGTAGGGCTGCCAAGTCAGCCCGGGGGGGCGGGGGATCCCCCGCTACAGAGGTTCCCGATCAGCCAGCCAGCATTCGGCCAGTGGGGGAAACCCCGCCCCCGAAGTCGTCCAGCCTGGACGACTTCCCTCACGCAATGGCGTCACCCGGAAGTGACGCCATCACGTTGGAGGCGTTGCCAGGGCGACACTCTGGCAATCGCCCCAAAACTCGATGATACCATAGAGTTTTGGGGCGATTTCCAGAGCGTCGCCCTGGCAACGCCCCCAATGTGCTGACGTCACTTCTGGTGAAGCTCCCGGCTGGCAGAGAACTTCCCCCCGCCGGTAAGCAAAACAGACTTGGCAACCCTAGTTGTGGGCCAGATAAGAGCCCTGGATGGGCCAGTTCCGGCCTATGGGCTGTATGTTTGACACCCCAGCTCTAGGGGATTTTCCTGCTGATGTGGTCAGCATTTCCATCAATGCCCTAGCTGACCGCTGGAATGAGGAAATAACCCGGGTGGTCAACATGATTGCTCCCAGACATCTTCTCTCAGGTGCTAAAACCCAGGTAGACCTTTGGTTTACTGAAGGGTTGCAGGTGGTGAAAAAACTGGGGAGATGGCTAGCGCATCAGTGAGGGAAGACTCGGGACAAATCTGAAGACACTGGCTGAAGCTCACTTTAAAGTTCACTCCATGGCAGCGAAGGTGGCAACAAACCACACTGTTCCACTGCCATTGCCTCTACATAATGTGGGCCGGTGGAACTGTTCTGAATGGTCAGGGGCCTTTTGAGATTTGGCCTGCAGGAAGAGGTGGAGTGCCTGGGGGCTGATTTGCTCGACACTTTGCAGAAAAATCTCTTGCCAATCCATACCAACTTGGAGTCTACATTAGCAGTGACAGGTGCCTACTTGCCCAGTTGTTTGGGATACTTTACAGTTTATTATTCTGAGGACATAGACAGGATCCTTGGGGGTCTGAAGGCTACCACCTTCTTGTATGACCCTTGTCCTTCCTGGGCTATTTATATCTGCTGGGCTGGCTGAATGGGTCCAAAAAGCAGTTAATGCCTCCTTGAGAGAGGTGGTGATCACCTCAGCCTTGAAACAGGTTGAGCTATAAAGCAGTTTTGAAGTGGATAAGGGTTAATAAACTGAAGCTTAATCCTGACAAGATGGAAGCACTACTGGCATGAGAAGGCCTGATATGGGATTTTAGGTGTCATCCATTCTGGATGGAGGTCCATAGCTTGAGGACGCTCCTACTGCTGGATAAGCTGGTAGCAGCTGTGGTCAAAAGTGCCTTTTACCAGCGTCAACTGGCTAGCCATCTGGAGCTTTTCCTGGGTAGAAAAGATCTTGCCGCTGTGATACATGTCCTGGTTACATCTAAATTAGATTGCTGCAATGTGCTCTATGTAGGGCTTCCTTGAAAAGTGTTCAGAAACACATCAGTTACTCTAGAATCCAGCAAGTTTGTTGACTGGAGTGCAGGCTTGTAGCCAGAAATGTTTATGAGAACAGCGGCAGTCAGCCCATCACTATTTATTTTATTATTCATTTATTTATACTTTATTATTTATTTACCTATTTTCTACTTGAGACTCAAGGTGGAGTGGGATAAAACAGTCATCAGATGGCCCAAGAGATCTAATAAGCAATGCAATAGGACTAGGATTACAAAAATTAGAAAAGTGCAAGAAAGTATCTGACATGCTATGTCAAGCAATGCAGAAAATGGAATTGGAAAAAAATTTGAAACCAATGATATAAGAGCATGATAGAACATACAACAAATTAACAGTATAGCATATACTGTGGCAAATGAGTGAGATCAACACATGCATTTTCTGTTGTGGCTCTCATCTTGTGGAATGACCTTTCTGAGGAAATCAAGAAAGCTCCCACATTCTGCAAAATATTCTGCAAACTGAACAGAATGGTTCAAGAGGGCATTTTTATAAAGGTACAAGGGGGGCCCCCACGATATTCACGGGGGGGGGAGAAGCTGACAGCTGCTCCTCCTTCCTCCGCCCCCTTCCCCCCCCAGAGACTCCCGGTGGGCCTCGGCGGCTCTCGCTGGGCCTGCCGCTCGCCCCCCCCGAGACTCCCGGCGGGCCTTGGCAGCTCTCGCCGGGCCCGCCGCTTGCCCCTTCACCCCCCCAGAGACTCCTGGCGGGCCTCAGCGCCTCTTGCTGGGCCCGCCGCTCGCCCCCTTCCCCCTCCTCCGCAGGCTGTCGGCTGGCCTCGGCGACTCTCGCCAGGCCGCTGCCGTTCCAAGAGCGTTTCCCGCGCATATGCAGGGGACGCTCTTTTACTTTTCGGGAGATTTAAAGATCCCCCGAAAAGTTTTTGATAGATTTCGGATTTTTCTGCAAGCGGGGGGGTTACCCCCCACCTGCAGAACCCCCCCTCTGCCCTCCAAGTGCCCCCCCGCACGGATTTAAGTATCCGCACGCGGGGGGGGGGCACTTGGGAATTAGATATATAGATTAGGGCTATATGATAATGGAATGTGAGAAGTATTGGAGTCGGGAGTCCATGGAACAGTGAAACAGCTAGATCTTTATTGCTGGTCTGGATGAAGCATAAACCCAAGGCTCCGAGCCCTCCTTTTATGCTGGTCAGGGATAATCCCCTGACCTCACCCGACCGGCCTGATAGGCTATTATCAGTCTATTTACATCTCATAGGTTCCCTGGGAGAAACCTAGGTACATGATTGGTGGGCGGTTTGAATCCACCTGGCCTTTGTTCTACCTCGCTGAGGCTCAGGTAGTTTCTTGGCCATGTGCTCTGGCCACATGGCGGTCGCCATTACTGGAGCACATGGTGACCGCATGGTCAATACATAACAGAATGCTTCAAGAAACTGCTTTTATAAAAGGAACAGGACTGTAGATTGTATCATTGTTTGTTATGTATTTGCTCTATGTATTATCCTGCTCTTACTGCATTGCTTTCTACCTTTGCAATACCATTTTCTGCATTGTTTGACGTATCATGTGCAATGATTTTTTTGCTTTTTTTCAAATTAGTGTAATCCTAGACTTACCGCATTGTTTATTAGATGTCTCATACGGTTAGTTCCATTGACTTACCCTGTGTAATCCATTTTGAGTCTCAGTGAGAAAGGTGGCCTATAAGTAATTTTTTTTAGAAAAATTGCATAAGATTGGGCCATAAGCAGGATTCTTCTTTAAGTAAACACACACACAGAATCAAGCAACCGTAGCATGACCCCTGAGTCGCTCACAGGTCAGGGATCCTTTCCCAACAAATTTCCAACTTCAGAACAAATACCACAACCCTCCCCATGCACAAAATTCCTCTGGGGCAGCATGTATTCGCAAAAGCAGATTTCTGGTCATTCATCTCTGGGCCTAAATCTCTTCGTTTCTTGTGCATTCAAAAATAATTTCCCTAGCGATGAGAGTTCTGCACTATTGTGGAACACCGTCCCATTTTCTCTGTCTTGCTCTCTGAGTCTGGCACGACACCATTTTTACCCCTTCACCCCTTAATCTCTCTCTCTCTCTGCTTTAGATTCAGGCGGGTAGCCGTGTTCGTCTGAGCCAGCAGAACAAAGGTTGAGTCCAGTGGCACCTTTAAGACCAAAAATGTTTTATTTAAGGTGTAAGCAAGGGTCATTTTGAGCAGGAACGCCGTTCCGGGAGTAACAAGCCCAGGAGCGGGGACATATGGTGATGCGCTGTGGAAAAAAGCAAAAGCAGACTAACTTGACCTGTGTTTTCATGCTTGATGTAGGGGAGCTTCCCTGCAAGAGCAAAGGAAACCTGAAGTGTCTTTAGTCAAAGTGTAAACCTGGATCACCAGCTCTGAGTTGGGAAAGACCTGGAGATCTTTGGGGTGGAGCCTGAGCGGCGGGTGTTGCCTTCTGACACACTTCCGGTGATGTCAGGGGGTGTGGCATATGCAAATAAGTTATGCTACTGAGTTATGCTAATGAGCTCCTGCACCTCTTTTTCTACGAAATGACCCCTGGGTGTAAACTTAAAGATGGTCTTAAAAGATGCCATTGGACTCACACTTTTTTTGCTCCCCCCCTCCCTGTTTTTAAAACAAGGACTCTTCAGCCCAGGGGTCATTTTGTAGAAAAAGAGGTGCAGGAGCTCATTAGCATTACTCATTAGCATAACTTATTTGCATATGCTACACCTCCTGACATCACCGGAAGTATGTCAGAAGGCAAGAAAGAAAGGGGGAGGGAGGGAGAGGGAGAGGGAGAGAGAGAGAGAGAGAGAGAGCACTGGCAGAGAGGGGACAGCTACTAATCCAAGCCTCAGAAATACCACTATTCTGGGAGGATAGCTTCAGTGGTGGCTGAAGCCTTCAGAAGGCTGGTCGGAGGAACAAGGACCTTTCCAGGGGACGGGGTCATTTTGCTGCAGCCACGACACAAGCAGGCATTCCCCCATGGGAGGGGGGCTGGCATTAACTCCCGGAGCTGCGCTCCCCCGAGCTCCAGCTCGAAATGATCCCTGCTTCAGCCCTTCTAACTGCTAATACGGTTCTAGCCAATTGTATAGAGAATCCACCCTTTGAAGATTTATTACAGGATTCACACCTTTTAACCTCAACTCAACTGAAAATTTACAGTTGAAAAACTTGTGACCCCTGGTGCTATTGGAGGGGCATGGCAAATGATGGATGGGGCTTAATAACCAAAAGGTTAAGGAAATCAGAATATAAGGGATCAATAGTTCTGTGAATAAACTTGAAGCATAAATATTACCAAATATACATGTATTTATTGCAAATTTAAATCTCCACGAATTTCCCAACCTGGAGTTGGCAAGCCTATCTCCTTCCTAGCCAACCATCAACCTGCCTTTATCTGCCCCTCTGACTTCAGCTGTGTCCTCCCCCCTCCCGGCAGCTTTTACCTAGGAAAAGTACAGTCTTTCTCTGCAGTGGGGACCAAAGCAGCTCGCATCATTCTCCTCTCCCCCTTTCGATCTGCACAGCGACCCTGTAAGGTAGGTTAGACTGGAAGTCTGTGACTGGTCCGAAATCACCCACTGAAGCTTCCACAGCAAGAATCTGGGTCTGGCAAACCCTCCTCTGAAGTGTTAACCGCTACATCACACTGGCTGTCATGGGAGGGCCACCTCAGCAGGGTATAACGACACAGATTCCGCCATTTTCTCCAGGGGAACTGATCTCTGCCATCTGGAGAGCAGTTGTAATTCTGGGTGCTCTCCAGCCCTTACCTGGAGATTGGCACACAGGTTCCGCAGGAGGAAAAATACAGTCTTAGCCGCAGTGGGGACCAAAGCAGCTCACATCATTCTCCTCTCCCCCTTTTGATCTGCACAACAACCGTGTGAGGTAGGTTAGGCTGAAAGTCTGTGACTGGTCTGAAATCACCCACTCATCTTCCTGACCTGAAGTGCTATCTGCTACGCCACGATGGCTGTGGTCTCAGCTGGTATCACAATTGAACTCCAGACTACAGATCTCTCTCCCTCTCTGGAGAAAATAACGTCTTTGGAGGGTGGACTCTATGAGGGGCGTTAAAATCATAAAACAAACATCGAGCTGCATAAAAATACCCATAAAACAGCCCTCGGGCTAGAAGAAAACCATAAAACATTAATGTTTTTAATGCATGTTTTCCAACACAAAAATGTGAACCAGCTGAATGTATACTTGCACATGTCTTAGGCATCTAGGCAATGGCTGCAATTTGGGAGGGGAGAGCTTATTTTGCAATGTGCCCCAGGAGACCATCCCTTCACAGATTTAAAAAGCATATACCACATAGCCTCATCCTTCATATCTGAGGTAGCTTCCAACTGCAGTCTGAAACCTGCTCTTGAATCTGTGCTGTAAGTCTTTACCTTATTACTTTAAGCTTAATATTAAAGTAATATTAAGCTTAAAGTAAAGTAGCGAGGTAAATAGCTTTAGACTTAATAAACCAGAGTGGTGTGGTGACTAGGCTGTCAAGAGTAGGTTCTGGGAGAGCCAGGTTCAAATCCCTGCTCTGTCTTGGAAGCTGGCTGGGGGTCACCTCGGGCCAGTCAGTTTCTGCTGAGCAAGAGCATTGCATGTCCTGTCCCTTTAAAATAAAGGAAAATGGCACATGAAGCTTTCCATGGCATGAAGGTAAATAACATCCCATCAGTTGGCAACCCTACCTGACAACCTGCAGTTTAAGAGAAATGTGTATGTGGGGGGGGGGGGGGACAACTCTCCCATCTGTTGGACCCAGATTTCACCCGAGGGGCTTGTTGGCCCCAGTTCTCATCCTCAAAGTAGAAAGCCTGGCATTCCCCACGGCATGGATATGCCTGCTTTCCCTTTGCAGATGATTTGTACAGCACAGCCAAAAATGTGATTGCAATTTTTTTTATATTTCTCCGCTGTACTATTATTAGTTATTTCCCTTCTTGTGATCCAAGCTGAGTACTTGATCTGTCCCTTTCTTTCATTAGGCAGAGGGAGAATCCAGCTGATAGAATCTAGTTTGGCGCTATCTGAATAGCAAAAGCCAGCATGCTTATTTCATGCTACTGCCTTTCTGTGTTTCACACTGTTTGAAGACATCTTAGTGGAGAGGTGGCCAGGAAATACACTAAATAAATACACACAATGCACTGAGTTTGGGACAGTGGTTCATCCTCAGTGAGGGCCTCCACCAGGGCAGAATCTCAGATGTGCTTTTTGTTGGAGAAATGAGCATGAAAGACAAGACCTGGGATTTCAGTCATTATAGGGTTAACCTGTGCAACTTGTTGTGTTTCTTAGTTTAACCTGGAAGTGCCTGGCAGCTGGCCAATTAACTCTAAGCCCGGGAAACCTAAAGGTGTACTGTCTTGCTAATTGGTCAATGACATCAGGTGTTTCCTTTCAGGGGTCAAGAAGAAGGAGAGATCCTCCATTGTAATCTTTCTCTCTCTGTAGTAGGATGTCTTAGTGTGCAGACGCAGCACAATGCTGCTTAGGAAGCATGTTTTGTTTATTTGTAGCTAATCCCGTTTCCCTTTTTCCTTTAGTAATAAAGTTGCTTTTAAACTAAAAGAAGCAATGTCTTCTTTCCAGAAAAGCAAGAGCCATTACTCTGAATTTTCTTGAATATTGGACAAAAGTCCTAACACTTTTCAGGTCGCTACTCGCTAACCACTTGCAGGACTTGAATGCAGGCATGCTTAAGGCTGTGCCTTGCTCAGCACTACTTCTGGACCAGGTAAACATGGGTGGCCCAACACCCAGGCCAAAGGTGGATTCTAAATGCCCCACTAGGTCTTCTTGCTGATGTCCCCATTAGGCTGTGAGGTAGAGGAATGCCATCTTCTGTGAGATGTGGGCTGTAGTCCTGCTTCTTCCTTCTGTTTTGCGGCTGCTGGGATTGGTATTAAGCAGCAGATGAGCTTCGCCATATCATCGCCCCTAGCGGGAGCTGAGCCACCAGCATGTATCCCGTCACAGTGCTTTCCCCACAGAGCTCTTGAGGACTTGATGGGTGTTTTCTGAGGCTGTTCCATTGAGTCTTCTCATGCTGCCTGTTCCAGTCTCTTTGTTCCCCTAGCCTTGAGAAAAGCTCCATCTACTCCTAGAGGCATCGTTCCCCCAGTGGGACCGCAGCCCTTGCCTGGAAGGAATCACAGGCTTGTCCTAGTGGGACTGTGGAGGGGGCTAAGGGGTGCTATCCGAATACAAAGAGTCAGCACGGCTATTGCATGTTCTCGCCCTTCTGTGTGTCACGTTGTTCTAAGACATCTTAGTGGAGAGGTGGCCAGGAAATAAATCAAATAAATACAATGCACTGAGTTTGAATGCTTGGACTGCCCACATTTCCTCCCTCGGCTGTCCCCGTTAAAACGGCAGCTCTTTGCAGAAGGCTGTGAACCCCTAGAGTGCAGTAGCCACGGTGCCGCTTGCCACTGGGCACCCCACGGTCCCCCTCCACAGGACACTGTGTTGCCTTTGCCGGTGAATCCCATGGGCGTGTTTCCCTTGGCCAGAGGGCGTAGTGAGGGCCACGGACGGCTTTAAGAGGGAATTAGATTCCAGGAGAGCTCTGTACGGCTACTGGCTAGGATGACTAAAGGGACCCTCTGTATTCAGAGGCAGTCAACCTCGGGAAACCAGGGCGCGGGGGCGAGGCGGCATTGGCCTCTTGGCCCCTTAACTGCTTTGGCCACTGTGTGAGCCAGGCTGCTGGAGGGCGAGGTGGTCCACTAGACTGGTCTGATCCAGCAGGGCACCTCACCTGCCACGGAAGCCCACGACGGCGGCGGCAGCAGCCAAGCCAGCCTCCCTTCCTTCTTTCTTTCCTTCCATCCATCCATCCATCCGCTCATGGGCGCCTCGGCTAGGGGTCCCCGCCTCCCCGCCCGGCAGCCTCCTTCCCTTCCTTTCCCTCTCATCCCCGCAACAAAGAAAGGTCGGCGGAGCCCCAGCGCTGGCCGGGCTCCTCCGGATCCGGCGGTGACTCAGCGGCCAAGCGCCTCCCCGTCGGGCGGGACAGGCTGGGCTGGGCGGGGGCTGCGCGCGCGCACGCGGTCCGGCCGGGGCTGGCCGGGGAGGGAAGGAGGGAGGCTGGCTGGTGGCGCTCTGGAGTGAGTTGCTGGCCGGCCGAGACGCAGCTGTGTGTCGGCAAGCCGCCTTCTCTTCTCTTCTCTCTCGGCGCTCCCGAGCCGGGCCGTGGAAAACCAGGCTGGAGCCGCGCCTCGGCCGGCGTGGGAGAGCGTTCGGGTTCCTTGCGGGGCTGAGCCGAGGTGCAAAGGCGAGGTAAAAGGGCGCCCTTCCTCCCTCCCTTGTTCCGCGGGCCTCCTCTGACTTGGGCGGACACAAAGGCCCGACTCCCGAGAGGGGCGGCGAGCAGAACGACGCGCCTTGGCTGTGTGTGTGTGGAGCGGTGGGGAAGGGGGACGCAGCTGGACGAGAAGCCTCTCCAGATGTTGTGCAGGCGGCGAGGGGCCAGCGGTGGCCGCGGCGCCTGCCTTCTCGCGCCCCCAGCGACGGTCCGCGGGTCGGGCGGGGAAAGTTCTCGCGTTGCCAGGTTGGGCACGCCGGGGGGGGGGGGGGGGGGGGGAGACAGCTCTCGGGCGGTGGGGCGGAGGAGCGGGGTCCTGGCCAGGGCATTGTGTAAACGGGGTTTTGGGGGGCGGGTTGGACGACCTGGGAGGGTCTCCCCCCAGTATGCGATCGGTGCGAAGAGGCAACAAAGAGAAAGTCCCCCAGGGAGCGAGAATACAAAGGGCTGGAGGTTAGCCCCCCCCCCCCCCTTTTGGGAGTGGGGATGCGTTTGCGCTTGGAGGGCAGGTCGCGGCCGCCGTCAGCTGAGCGACCCCCTAACAAGCGTTTACATCGCGCGGATAGTGCGCAGACCTAGGCGTATGTACATGGAACTTCAAGTGGGCTGAGTCCTTAGAAAATGTGTTCGGGATTGCTGCCTTAGACAGGGGAGGGAGAGGGAGTGCTGCCCATTCGCTCTGGTTTCGGTGCCCCCCCCCCCCCCTTTGAATATTTGCCAGCTGAAAAGCCTGCGTGGGTCCCATCGATTCCTCTGCTATTTTCCGGCCATTTTTTTCTAAAAGTCCCCCACCCGTGTTTGGAAAGTTCGCGGCGGTGGCCCGGTTGCTCTCACCCGCCGGAAGGACTGGGCAAGGAGAGCCGCGTCCTGCTGGGAGAGCTGGAGGGTCTTGCAAGGGGGGCTTTGTGGCTGTCGGAGAGGAGGGGTGCCCTAGCGCCGACTGATCGTTCTGGCGGTGGCTTTTGTCCTTCCACGGGCAGTGGTTGGCGCAGGCATTCAAAGGAGCCGGGCTTTGTACCGCAGGGTCTTTCTCCCCAGCACCGGAGTCCGAGAACTGCGCATCATTGTCTTTGCCTGTTTGGGACTTTTCTTTCCCTGCTTGTGGAGTAGGGTGCATCCCCCTCTTTTGATAGCCTGGTTGGCTTGACTGATTCGTTGATTTTGAACAGGGTTCTGTGGGCTGGACCTCGGATCCAGCCCAGCCTTGCAAGCATGGCATCCGCTTTAATCAGATCTTCTTTCACTTGATTCGGAGCTTGCCTGGTTCTGCATGCCTCTGTGCAAAGCGTTTTCATGACGTTGTTCCATACCGTGTCATTCATCTGTAACTGCTACATGTGTTGCGCATATGGTGCCCCACTCCGTGGCTGGGCTCTGTTGCAAGGAATCCTGTCTGCACAAGAGGTGTAGCCTGATTGGCTGGGGGGGGGGGGTGTGCGCGCACATCTGTGTATGGATGTTTGGAGCAAACTTTTTTCAATGAAACTTCAATGTGGTCTTGCACAGTTAAATATCAGCAGGATCAAAGGAACCGTTTTAGTAAGCCTACTGGCATTGGGTTTTTTCTTTGTCACTGACTACGAGGTATGCCCAGTTGTACTATGGCAGGGGTGGGCAAATTGCGGCCCGGGGGCCACATGCGGCCCGCCACAGAGTTTTTTGCGGCCCGCCTAGAGGATTTCAGGACTTCAAGAAAATTGAGCCTAAATTCAATTTGCTCTCTTATCCCATCACTCCTGATATTGATACAGCACCTGAGGAGCTGCAGCTTGAACTTATTGACGTGCAGTCAGATCACACTGTGAAAGAAATGCTTAATGCTGTGACATTCGTTGACTTTTACAAATCTTTGTCTGCTGAAAAAATTTCCATGTATGAAGAAATTTGCTGGGAAAATGTTCTCTATATTTGGGTCTACATATATTTGTGAGCAAAGTTTTTCTTGCATGAAGATCAACAAGAGTAAATATAGAGGCTCTTTGACAGACATTAACTTGCAGGCTGTGATGAGAATCTCAACAAGCAATCTCACTCCTGATTTCCAAAAAATTGTAGAAAAGTGTGATAGGGTACATTTGTCTCATTAAACGGATTCTAAAATTAAATGTGCTTGCAGCTATAGATGATATGAAATTAGCACAATAAATAAATTGAATAAAACTACCATTATTTTATTTAAGTTATATTTATTGATTTTTATGGTACAATTTATACCTTTTCTGAAATACAGTTAACTAATTAATGCAGTCATTTTAAAAGGTGCGGCCCTCCGCTAATCTCCGCTCCCACAAAGTGGCCCCCGAGCCAAAACAATTGCCCACCCTTGTACTATGGTAATAGACATTAATTTCAACCACTTAGCTTGTAGAGTAATTCCTCTTCCTTACCTAGCCCTCAATGCCAAAAGTATATCTTGAAAGGTAATTAGAAGTCTGAAAATTCTCTTTGCAACTGTCTGGGCCAAAGTCATTTGACTCTAACAGTGCTGACTGATGTAAGAAAACGGGATTTCCCCTGCTGGGTCAGACCAAAGGTCTACTAAGCCCCAGCGTTCTGTTTCCCAGCAGTGGCTTGCTGATGTATTGGGGCCCACTCAAGCAGGACATGAAAATCAGCTTCTGCTTTTTCGAGTACACCATCTGGTATTCTGAAGTGTGCTGTCTCTGAACATGGAAGGATGGGGAGGAAGGAAGAGAGAGAAAGAAAGAAAGGTGGAAAGAAAGAAAGTGGTGGAAAGAAAGAAGGAGAGAAACAGAAACAAAGAAAGCAAAATAGATGGGGAGGAAGGGAGGGAGAGAGAAAGAAACAAAAAGCAAATAGACGAGGGAGGGGGAGGGAGGAAGAAAGGAAGAGAGAGAGAGGAAGGAAGGAAGAGGGAGATAAAGAAAGGTGAAAAGAAAGGAAGAGGTAGAAAGAAAGCAAATAGATGGAGGAAGGAAGGGGGAAAGAGAGAGGAGTGGAAAGAAAGCAAATAAATAGGGAGGGAGGGAGGGAGAGGCGGAAAGAAAGAAACTTTAACTTTAAATGTGTTTTTCAGCCCCCCCCCCCCATGCCAGCTGGTCATGATCCTCATGTAATTAAGAAACCACTGTCAAGGAACTGTTTGCAACTTATGCTCAGTTTCCCCTGCCCGATACTGTCATCTGTTCCCTGCCAAAGAACCCTTAATAAAACTTTAGGAGTACTTTGACCATGGTCTGTCTCTGGAGAACTGATGTTAAGGGATGATCTTTAGCTGCTTCAAATGGACTTCTAAGAAGTGGCCCAGAGATGCTTCCTGTTATGGGGTGACTCCTGGCTTACACAAGAGGAAACTGCTCCAGCCTTAGGTGCGGGCCTCCAACCTAAGGAGCTTGCCTGTACAAGGAAGGTGTCAGACTTTTCTCAATGGAGTGGTCTGGTATGAGTAATTATTTAGTTTGTGGTCCTTGATCTTGTGCGGGCACCTGGAGATGCTTGTTAAGAGTGGAGGTGGGCTTGACTCCCCCGCCCCCAAATAAATACACGAAGATGCTGGTGGAGTGTGATCTTCAGCTGTTTTCAGTGTTTCGTGGGTTTGTTTCAAATAGTTGCAGTGGGAGTCTGTTGTTCACCAGCAGTGGTGGCAAACCTATGGCATGCGTGCCAGAGGCGGCACTCAGAGCCCTCTCTGTGGGCATGCACGCAGTTTGGGCACTCAGTCTCTAAAAGGAAAAAGACGACACAGACTCGTGGCTGGGCTGTTCGCAAACTTACAAAGTATGAGCCAAGGTTAGACAAATTATCAGCATGCATACAACAGCAAAACTCACATTAATTGTTCAGAAGCATGCCAAATGCAAACTTTTACCTTTCAAAAAAAAGTTGTTTGTATAATTGAAAGCTCTGTTATTGTGTTTTTCTTTTAAGACAAAAGATGTTAATGAGTTCTTTTTTCTAAACGAAAACCTCAGTATTCAGGTTAAATTGTCGTGCTGGCACTTTGCGATAAATAAGTGGGTTTTGGGTTGCAGTTTGGGCACTTGGTCTCTAAAAGGTTCGCCATCACTGTTCACCAGCCTCCAGGGAAGGGTGCTACATCAGAGAAAGTTCTCATGTTTAAATTGCTGCTGTTAAGTGTAAGTATAATTCTATAAAATATTGTAAAACACTGTAAGATTGGATATGTAGCCTTGTTTTAAGATTTTGATTTTTTTAATAGTGCAAAATATGATGCTTATAGCCTGGATTTTTGAAAAAAAAGTCTTTGAAACCTAGCTTTACGCTAGCCTCCGTTTCAGCGGGACCTGACGTTTTTCTAAATTAGGAGACACTAGTGATGAACTTTTTGCATATCAGGACTTCGTTCCTGTGGATAACTTTTTCAAAGGCTTTGGGTTTTTGTACAAGAAGAGACAAAGATTGTCGTTTTTTGTGTAATTTCCACATGTTGCATGTATTGCACGGTTCCTTTTAAAATAGGTGCAAAAATATAAAATGCACTTGTAAGAAGTGTTAGTCAGTAAGGTTATCACGGTTTCATCCCATTTGGCACAGATGCTGGTATGCTAGCAAACAAAAGGGAAGGGATGCGAGGAGTTCTTGACAAATTGGGAGCCAACTTGCATCTGTGCGGGATCCAGGCGTCAGCCTTTTCCCATGCTGCTGGGACCCTCCTTGGTTGGTTGGGCAAAAACCTGCTCTGAATGCCGTGCAGAAACGGCCCGGCGTGTGGCTGCTTGGTGTGGCTGCTGGGGTTTGCATGCTGCAGTGAAGTGATGTGCTCACAGTCCTTAGCACTTCCCTTGTCTTTGAGAGTTGTCCGAAAGAACTTTACACGAAGCAGGCCAAGGCAGACCTTGGCAGAGGGGACTGCTGTGCACAGACGAAGAGAATGCAGCCCAGCTTGAGTTTGGGGAACTTCTATAGTGTGTGTGGGAAGTGGGCTGAAAGTCCCGGGTGTCTGAATGCTCATCCTCTTTCTACTAAACTATTTTGCTGCTTTCTCGTTTGATCCTTTTTTTTAGAAAAAAAAAAAAGAGCTTCTTGGAAGGCCCAGGTCCTTGGGTGCGAAGCCACTGGGTATTTTACAGCCTCAGAGATCTCAAACGAGGCAGTGTTGTTTGTCTACACACACTCAAGCCTGGCAGGATAAACCGTAACAGCAGCAACAATACCTTGTTGACAGTAGCTGTTGTGACCGGCGGCGTGGCTGCTCTGAGAATGGAAGCGAGTAGACAAATGGTGCAAAGGAATCTTTAATGATTGTATAACCCCTGCACGTTTCGCATGCAGCTTCGTCAGGGGGATGCTATCAAAATAATACAAATATAAAAGTATATTTAACACATCCTTTCAGAAACAATTAAAACATATTGATAAAACCCAGGACATTTTCACAGAGCGTGTACAGAGTGCAGTTCACGATTGTTTATATTAACTAGCAGTGAACTAGCAGTAACATCTGCTACATATTACAGAACCACATGAAAGTCTTCATTTAAATTGTTTAAGAATCATATCAACCTTCCAGATTCTTTTTAGATCCGTTTCCATATGTACCTTTCAACACACTGAGCTATCTGGACATGTCTTAGCTCTTATCTACATGAGCGTCTGCCAGGAGACGTTCTCATTTAACCCTTTAGGGTAGGATTCCCAGTTTCAAAATCCATTCAGCCTCTTTCCTTTTCTTTTCTGTCATCCTGTCTCTTACATTTACCGTATTTTTCGCTCCATAAGATGCACTTTTCCTCCCCAAAAAAGTGGGGGGGAAGTGTTTGCATCTTATGGAGCGAATATGGAGCTTTTCTTACCTGTAACAGGGCTCTTTCTTCAGCAGGAACGCAGGGGAACGCCATTCAGGCTGGCATCCCAGCCTTCCCCGCCCCTCCCTGCTGGGCCTGAGCTGTTAAGACTTAAAAGAGAAATGGCAGGAAAAACCCCACCAGGCTAAGTACTCTTTCCCTTTAAGTGCTTTTCCCCTTTAAAACAGCCAGCAGCAGAAAGCCCCGCCCACAGATTAAGCTCCGTGGCTACTTTGCACAGAAAGGCCTGGCTTTGCATGGCATGCCCACGTCTCTCTTCTTTCCTTTCTTTATCTTTCTTCCTTCCTTCCTTCCTTTCCTTTTTTCTGTCTGTCTGTCTGTCTTTCTGTCTCTCTCTCTGTCCCCACCTTTCTTTCTTCCTTTCTCTTTCTCTCTCTCTCTCCTCCTCCTTCCTTCATCTCTCTCTCTCTTTCTTTCTGTTTCATTTTTTCCTGTTTTCCTCCTCTAAAAACAAGGTGCATCTTATGATCAGGTGCGTCTTATGGAGCGAAAAATACGGTAGAAGTCTTTGGGTTTCTGATTGTGCTCTAGGAAATGTTCTACCAGGGGAGCACCAATTCTTTTATGCGATATATTACTTCTGTGTTCAGAGAGTCTTAATTCAAGAGGCCTGTTCATTTTGCCTGTATACAGTTTTCCACATCCATGTGAGATTGCATAGACCACATGATCACCGTTGCGAGTTGTGAATTCTTTAAGGCAGTATTGTTTCTTGTCTGTAGGATTGATAAAATATTTCCTAGATTTTGTATTTTTACAGACGCACAGGGGAAGTGCCCCACTGGATATACTTTTATATTTGTGTTATTTTGATAGATTCCCCCTGACAAAGATGCACACGAAACACTCAAGGGCGATACAGTCATTAAAGGTTCTTTCCTTTGCACCATTTATCATCTCACCTTCTTTTTACCTTGGTGCAGCCCCCCTTTTTTCTGCATGGCTCTGAGAATGGCACATTTTTTGGAAATCCTTTTGTGTGAGATTCTCGCTGTGTCTGCAGGGAGATCATGTCATAAGCCTATTTAGGTTGACCCGTGTAAAGGTGTGCTCCTTCAACAATGTTTTTATTTTTAGTATCATGCCTCTAAGGTGTCTGGCACTTGGCAGAGAAGTCAAAGAGCAGTATTGTTTTACAGACCTGGGTACTGTGAAACTCCGAGGCCTAGAGGGACGTGGAGGATACTTAAAGGCTGGGGTGGAGGGAAAGGCCTTGGAACTGGGCCTTCAACCTGAACCTAGAAATGACTGAACAGCCAGGTGAGGGAAATGGGCCCTCATGCCAGACTGGCTGAAGTTTTGTGTATTGCACTGAATTCTGCCTTTGCCCAGTAAAAGTGTATTCTCATTTTACACTCTCTCAACAATCCTGGGAGCCACTGGCTGGCCTAATGCAGTCCAGGGAACTTCAGGCATGAGTTGAGGATTTGAACTCAAATCTTCTCAGTCCCAGTTCAGCCCTGTTTTGCCTCATGCTGCTTTCATTCTCCTATGATGGCAGGATGTTGAGGTGGCAGGAAATCAGCCGAAGGCAGCTTGAAATGAGGTTGCTTGAAAGTTGTGCTGGCAGGGGTGGTCTTTCAGTTAAAAGATCAAGATAAGAATTGTTTGTGCTACAACTGGGGAAGACAATAAGATTTCCTTAGCTGATAGGAAATGTTCTTTGATGAACATGGAGGACAGACTCCTGCTCCCTTATAGGTTTGATTTTAAATGCTTAAACACTGATGCTGCTGCTATTGAGTTCTAAAAGGAGGAAGACTGCGTTCAAACACACTTTGCTTCTTTTGGTCTTATTTTGTAGGGATTAGGGTTGCCAGCCTCCAGGTGGGGCCTGGGGATCTTCCGCTTTTACAAGTGATCTCCAGCTGACAGAGATTAGCTCCCCTGGAGAAAATGGCTGCTTTGAAGGGTAGACTCTATGGCACTGTACCATGCCGAGGCCCCTCCCCTCCCCAAACCCCGCCCTCTCCTGGCTCCACCCCCAAAGTCTCCAGGTATTTCCCAACCCAGACTTGGCAACCCTAGTAGGGATACTATCCTCAATTCAAGTTCAGTGGAGTTTTATTGTGTGACTTTCAAACCTCTGCATTGATACGATGCTGCAGTAGGGAATTCCCAAAAAAGGAGGCTGTTTGTTTATATATTTCATTTATACCCTTCCTTACTCCGCCAGTGGGAACCCAAAGGGCCTTATATTGTTCTCTCCTCCTTTATTTTATCCTCACAACAGCCCTGTGAGGTTGGTTAGGCTGAGAGTATTTGACTAGCCCAAGGCCACCCAGCAAACTTCCGAGGCAGAGTGGGGATTTGAACCTGGGTCTCCCCGATCTTCATCCAGCACTCTAAATTATAGGGCCAGAAGCTGCATTTCTTGGGTGAAGACATATCTCTCCCCTCCCCCCTTTTGTTCTGAAAACTGATTACCTCCACTGGGTTTAAGATATGCATCTTTCTTGAGGAGTAGTTTATTTAGTTTATGGCAATTTTGATGTGTCTTATGCTCATGGAATCACCAAAGTGTAGCAGAGCCCTGTGGTCTTATCCAGAATGAATGAACATGAATAATGAATTTTCCTGCAGGTGACCCTATCCATGATCCAGCATCAACAGCTTGAGAATTCTATAAAGTAGTCATAAAGAAAGTGGGATACAGCTGTTTTGAGTATCAGACTAGGAACAGAGAGACAGAGGTTCAAATCCTCATTCATCCACAGAGCTTTTGGGCCTGTTACCACCTCTCAGCCTCACCTACCTCCTATGTCCGTTGTAGGTGCAGCGTGGAGGACTGGAGAGCTTTGTGTGTCATGCTGAGCTCCTTGGAAGCAGGGTGGGATAAAAGTGTAACAGAGCGAAAGGGGGGGGGAAGTGGGACCTGTCATGTGTGTGGAAGCCTGACTATTCCTCTTCCCAATTTAGCACCCCCTCCCAGGTCATAGAAGGCAAAAGAGATGTGACACTGGCTGCAGCAGATAGCAAGAAGCCTGTGGTCTCATCAGTTTTAGCGAGAAGAAGAAGAAGAGAAGAGATTGGATTTGTACCCTGCCCTTCACTCGGAGTCTCAGAGCGGCTTACAAACCCCTTTTTCTTCTCCACCCCACAACAGACACCCTGTGAGGTAGGTGGGGCTGAGAGAGCTCTTTCGAGAACTGCCCTTTTTCGAGAACAGCTCTGATAGAACTGTGGCTTGCCCAAGGTCATCGAGCAGCGGCAAGTGGAGGAGTGGGGAAATCAAACCTGGTTCTCCCAGATTAAAGTCCACACACTTAACCACTACACCAAACTGGCAGGAGGAGAAATCAGAGTCTTAAAGGATATACCATTTGGCAACAAAGTAACCATGAGTCTGTAAAACAGTCAAGCGTAATGTGACATCAGGAACAGTAACATCGTGACAATTTAAGCAATCTCCGCAATATCCCTCCACTTATACTCCATTGTACCAATAAAGTTGTATTCAGTAAAAGAAAAGCTGTGGTGCCTTTTGAAAAGGGATTTCAGACCAAAGTACACCGGGTCCCAAATATTTACCTCAGACAAAACGTGGAGACCAAAGATCAACAAACCCCGAAGAGACTATATTGTAAAACTGTATCTACTTTAATTGGAGGAAACTGGTCAGCGGGTTTATTATTATTTAGAGAGAGGCTGATCCAGGTTACCTCAGGGCCCCTGTCACCCAAAGTAAGACAGGAGATCCGCTCGCTCGCTGTCGGTCAGAGTTAGGGGACTGGTTGGTGAAAAGGTGAGGGGTCGACCTCATTATAGCGCACTTAACCACTACACCAAACTGGCTCCTATTTTATTGCAAAGAGAAACTTCTCTTCTTTCATTTTAAAGGGCTGTAGGAGCTCAGGTTGCCAGATGCCTGGGAGAAAAAAGTCCTCGCCCTTAAACAGAGTCTTAAAGGGATATTATTTACCCGATGGGATTTACCTCCATGCAGTGGGAAAGCTTCAGCTGCCCATTTCCACAGATTACGCCTCTCTTAAATGGGCAAGATAATTTCTTCTCCTTCTTGTTTGCAACTCTGCTATGAGAATATATGTGAATATGATTTTTATTTCTTGCATTTTTTAAATAAATTCTGCGTATTTGAAAAAAATTACCTTTAAAAAAATTCCAAATATGCCCTAGATTTGATAGAAGGGAAGTTTGCTGTTTGTCACAGAAACTAGCCAATAGGTCCCGCTTCTTATTTGAATGTATAAAGTTGCCTTTTCCTGTCAGGTCCCTATTCTTTCTAGCCCTGCGTTGTGCATTCTTATTGTCCATGGTTCTGCAGGGTCTCAAGAAGGAAGGTTCTTTCCCAGCATGGCTACCTGAGATTCCTTCCCTACCCCCTTTTTAACTGGAAGTATGGGGGAGTAGACTTTCTGCATGCAAAGTTGGTGCTCTGCCAGTGAGCTGCAGCCCTTCCCAAAGTTCCTGTACTGCATAGGCGTCAACTACAGGGGGGGCTCGAGGGCTCGAGCCACCCCCGAAATTTCCCGGGGGGGGACTGAGCCCCCCGGCAAAATGGAGCACCTCGCCGCCATGCCTCCCCGGGCCCTTCCTAGGCCCACCCGCCACTGTTGCCTCTCTCCCCCGCCCCTGCCTGGCCACTCCTGCCTCCGTCCCTCCTTCCCTCCGTCCCTCCTTCCCTCCGTCGGGGGCCAGCTGGGCAAATGCCCCGGGTGACGCCATCACGCTGGGCATGTTCCGGGGCGATGCTCTAGCAATTGCCCCGAAATTCTATGGCACCATAGAGTTTCAGGGCGATTGCCAGAGCGTTGCCCTGGCAACGTGCCCAGCATGATGGCGTCACTTCTGGGTGATGCCATCACACTGGGCATTTGACCAGCTGGACAGAGGGAGGGATGGAGGCAGGAGAGGCGGTGGTGGCGGGGACATGGTCCCGGTGTGCACGCACGGGCGAAGCACATGCACACGCAAGAGCCCCCCCCGGGGGATTTTAAAACTCGACGCCCCTGCTGTACTGTACTCCCAAACATGTAAGGAAGCACAAAATGATCTTGTAGAGCAGACAATTGTGCCTTCAGCTTCCTGAGGAGTAGTTGGCTGGCCACAGCCTGTGAAGTTTCTTGTTTCAAAAGACCACCTTAAGTGAAAAGCATCTCAAGGTGTACCTCCTTTGCTGGAGGAAAACGGCTTCAGGTAGGAATGTCACCCGCTTTTGCATATCTCACTTGCAGGACAAATTAAAAGGTAATTTGTTCTGAGCAGAAGCTTCTATACTCCCAAGTGCCAGAAAATAGAACAGCCTCAGGCAGCTTCTAGGGAGCATGGAGTATAAATCATTTAAGCAGACAAAGAAGTGTATACATTTGCTCACTGTCTCCTGATTGATTTTTTAAAGAAGTTTGGCATTGACAGTTCTGCAGGATCTTACCTTTGTTTATTATGGCTCCATCAGCAGTCTGCTCCTCTTGTACCATGTCCTGGATTGGGTCTGTGGGATAGGAGCCCCTTAAATAGAGGATTCCCCTCCCCTCATCTTTGTCCTAATATTCAGAAAAGGCACTTGCTTATGCGTACGCAACCCAGTTCTTCGTAGCGCCGCAACTGAAGCGACTGATGGACAAACCTGCACACCAAATCCCAAGTCTTGCTCCTCCCCAACTGGAGTCAGAGAGCCTATGAAGGTCTGACTTGAACGGTGTTCCCAACCCATCCCTCTTTATTTCTAACCTCCAGCCTGGGAGGGGGCTACTCTTCATTCTTAGGAGGGAAGGGACCATGGCTTTGTGGTATAGGCATCTCCGTTTAAAAGGATCAGGCAGGAGATGATGTGAAAGACCTCTTCATGAGGCCCAGGAGAGCTGCTGCCAGTCTGGTGGTCAATCCTGACCTTGATGGATGAATGGTCTGATTCGGTATAAGGCAGCTTCATGTGGAAACTGAAGTGGTGCTCTTGGGGTAATGTTGCAGTGAAGGTAAAATTTGCTTTCTACCCCTTATTGGGGCCCAGAATACATATGCCTGCTCCCATTTGCACCCTAGTCACCATGATGGTGGGCGTTTCATTACCATTGTATGTTGAAACCAGGAAGTGTTGATTGGGAAAGATTATTGCGACAAACAGTCAGGTTCCTGTTGAGTGAGGCTGCTAGTATTTGCATCTGTGTGTAAGAGATTCACAGGATAAATGGTTCTCAATACAAAAAAAAAACCTTCCTAGAAAACTAGGTGTTGGGGTGAAGGGTTGTAGCCTAACCTCTTGACGTGCTAATTTCCAGTGTATTTTTTTCTTGAGGGTGGATTCGGTTCTGTGAGTTCCCACTTACAGGCTGAAGTAGTGAAGCTCTGGCATGGTCATTTTCCTTGCTGAGCGATGTTTTTTCCACCTGCAGGGAGTTTTGCATATGGTGGTGTATTAAAAAATGGTATCCCTAGCTTCAGGGTGATGGAGTCCATTCTGGTCCACCACCTTACCTTTGACACATGACCTTTGACACATGACCTTGGTATGTTCTGGCCCTTTTTCTTGCAAATAACGTTGACCTCATAGATCACCAGTATGCTATGCTAGCTGGTGTTAGTGAAACACAAGCATGTCCAGTGAGGGTGTTTTGGAGGGCACCATGAAATCCTCCTTTGACTGACACTGCTGTTTCAGTAATACAGTTTATTTATTTATTTATCAGATTTATACCCCGCCTTCCCAGCCGAGGCCAGCTCAGGGCAGCTAGGGCTGTTTAAAACAAGGGCTAGGAATGGCACACGCATGCTTCCTTACAGTGCTCTGTCTGTGTAAGATTCGTATGGATCATGGGTCCTGCCAGAACAAAGCGCCCACTGTGCTAATGGAATGGATCCACTAGATCTAAAACATGATCTCATAATTGCTTGCTCTTCTTTGTGACTGGAAATAATAAAATAATGGGATTGAAGGGAATGCAACAAGCCGCGGCTAGCACATGGTGAACTGTGATGGCATGAAATACCCTTGGTACTAAGTGGGACAGAGCTTGCCAATGAAGGATTTAAACAATTCAGTTACTTGGACAGTAATATGCTGAAGAGAACAGAATGCTGAACCAAACAAACTGCATGCTGAGGTGGATTTATAGAATGCTCATGGTTTCTTCAGAGCATATATTCACCATCCTTGAAAAAGGATCCACTTCTGGTTTCCGGTTCTGCAACTTGATAGCAGGTGCGTCCTGTCAAAGCTCCAACTGGGGCAACCCGTAGCCCAGTGGACAGGAGGGGTACCAGATAATTCCCCCCCCCCCGAGCTCCTGCAAGGAGCTCCCAGCCTGGGGCGTGAGGGGTGCCCCTCCCAAGGCGGTGGCCAAGAGATTGAGGCTCCCCTTTGCCCCGACTGGCACCAAGAGGCACACACAGGATGGTGAAGCAATGGATCAAGTGATCAACAAAGCTTTCCTTACCTTGCTATGGTGCTGAGTGAAGTGTGAGTCTTTAATCTTTTTTGACTGGATGGGCAGCTAAGCAACAAGCCGAAGCCCCACAGAAACGGTAGCAGGGGAGGGAGTGTGTTACCCCCCTCATTTTAAGTGAATAAAACTGAACTAAGGGGCAGAGAGCACAGAATCCTTTGTAGCTAAATGAGCAAAACACAGATTTCTTCAAAGTGTTGTTTTAAAAGGACTTTCTTTGACTTTTGAGAACTTTCCTGATCTGTAATCAATAACTGGCAGGGGACAAAAGATGACGACGAGAATGACGAAGCCCTCCCAGGGAGCTACTAGATCAGCTCTTCCGGCTTTGAAACCAGAAGTAAACACTGACTTTTCCACCATGTTAATCACTGCATTGCACCCTCTGCTGGACCAGATGACCAACCTGAATAGCAACTTTGATGTACTCCAAAAACAACTTAAAGAGATCAGTGTTAAAACAGAAGAAATGTCCAAATAGGTGAAAAAGGTTGAAGTCAAGACAAAACCAATTAATCAGAGACTAGAAGTGGTGGAGAAAGAAAGGACCTCTGACAAAGACCAACTTTTAAGACTACAAATTGAAAAATCAGCTTATGTCCTGAGATTTCAAGGTGTCCCTGAACAGAAGGGTGATAATCTGAAGCAAATACTAACTGAAGTGTTGGTCCCATTGACAGGTTTACAACCAAATCTACTCCAAAGCGACATGGATATGGTCTATCGGACAAATCCAGACTTTATTAAGAAAAAAAACCTGCCTGGGGAGATATTGGTGAAATTCTCTAAAAGATCCACAAGATATGTGGTGCTCAAAGCCACAAATGGGACAAATTTAAAAATCGAAGAAGAAGAGGAGATTGGATTTATATCCCGCCCTTCACTCACTTGGAGTCTCAGAGCGGCTTACAAACTCCTTTCCCTTCCTGTCCCCACAACAGAACCCTGTGAGGTAGGTGGGGCTGAGAGAGCTCTTTCCCAAGCTGTCCTTGAGAGAACATATGGTACAGAGCTATGGCTTGCCCAAGGTCATCCAGCAGGTGCAAGTGGAGGAGTGGGGAATCAAACCCGGTTCTCCCAGATTAAAGTCCACACACTTAACCACTACACCAAACTGGCAGGAGGAGAAATCAGAGTCTTAAAGGATATACCATTCGAGATAAGGAAGAAGGGAAACAATATAAAAGCTTAATTAACTTTTTGCAGAAAAACTCTACCCCCTATAGATGGTTTGTGCCTGAAGGGCTTGTCTTCAACTACAAAGAGAAAAAGGAAAAGATTGACTCTGTTGTTAAAGCTAAGCGGTTTTTGGAATTGCAACAAAGCAAAGTGTAAAATAAAAAATCAACAGAGTAAGAAGAAGAAGAAGAAGAAGAAAACAGCATACATGAGATGGAAAGTCTAGAAAGTACAGTGAGTAGCACTCCAGAAAAGTCAGAAAAAGAGGCGGCTGCCCCAAATCCCCGGAAAGTCAAAATGGACTTTGAAAAAGCGAAAAGAGGAAAGAAGCAGGAATAATTATTGGTTTTTGTTAAATCTGAAATATTGCAATACTTTAAAATCTGTGTATGCTTGATTTAACTACTTAAATACCAGTTTATGACAGTAACCTTTATCTTATTATCCGCTACACAGATAATCTTTTTGGAAGAAAGCTATGTGTAAGCCAATTGAAAATAGTTTTTTGAGCCTTGTTTAGCTATTTTAGGGTAGTGTTTAGTGTTTATATTGTAGTGTGTAGAAAAGCAATAAAAATCCTTTTTTTTTAAAAAAAAATGATCCACTTCTGTCATCTGAACATTTTGCCTCCTCCCTAGTGGCCCCTTTGAAGGTCTTCCACCCAAGAATTCACCCGGGCCGAGCCTGCTTAGCTTCCAAGATCTGATGAAACTGGGCTAGTCTGGGGGCCCTCCAGGTCAGAGCC
The DNA here is from genome assembly GCA_029233225.1 of Lepidodactylus listeri. NCBI lineage: Eukaryota > Metazoa > Chordata > Lepidosauria > Squamata > Gekkonidae > Lepidodactylus > Lepidodactylus listeri. Next base: position 105,114,832 of record JARCFY010000008.1, read on the forward strand.
AGCCCAGTCCTTTTCTTAAAATCTGCGCAAAAACAGTGAAGACAGTAAATAAATTAACTAAAATCTGAGTGCCTATCACTTGCATTCTTGGTAATCCTTACAACACTCCTATAAAGTAGGCCAGGGTGTATTTGCATTCATTCTAATTTTTTTTAATGGAATGCATCTCTAAAAACTGAGAGTGCGTGAGATTCTTCAGTTGCAGAGGAAGGAATTGCCTAATCCCATTTTGCGAGTTTCCGGGCTGAGGTGAGATTGGGCAAGGGACTCCTGGGCTTGCAGCTCCCTCCTGCCTGTTAGCCTTCCATCGCGTCTGATGCAAAGTGCCAGAGAAGGCGAGCCAATAAGACGGATGCAGTAAGGGGAAGCGTTATTTGGCAGGTCTTTTTTATTTATTTATAGCCTGCCTTTCTGAGACTCAAAAGTGTACAACAATGCCGGCAAGCATCTAATAAGTGATGCAGCGGGACTGGGATTACAAAAATTAGAAACAACGCAAAAAGTAGTTCTTAACATAAAATGACAAGTTTCAGTTTCTTCCTATAGTGGTCCGCGTCCAGATGGCAACAATGGCTTTGACTTTGAAGGGAAGTGACTCCGCACAGTATATGTGAATTTTCTCTTTTCATCTTCTCCCTAAAAACCTGCAACTGACTGTCCACATGGAAACTGTAAGGATTATATGTGCTTGGCAGAAAACAGATGTAATACAACAAAGGGGTTTACAATGTGTTCTTCAGCTGTGCTGTGAGCTTGACTTTGTAACTCAACTGGCAGACGGACATCACAGTGAATCCCATGTGTGTTCTGGTCTTTCCTCTCGGCTGCTCTGGCTGGGTGCATTTAACATTGAATTAACATTTTTCACCAGCCAGAAGCATCAGTGAGCAGTTGGGAAGGAGCAAGAGTTGGGATTTGTTGTGCAGGTTGGTTCATCAGTTGCTTCAGTTGAGGAACTATGAAGAACTGGCTTGTGTACGTGAGAGCAAGCGCCTTTTGGTTAACCCCCTTTTCTGAAAAGCCCCTAGAAGCAGAAGCTACTCCAGTTCAGTTAGCATGTTGTTAACATGTGAGGTCCTTCTAGGAGCACCAATCCAGTGGGTTTGTTTGCACAATTACTCTGCCAAAGCAGCCTTTAGAATGAAGTGTTTATATAACCAAGGACAAAAGCAATTAATGATAAGAGAGAGAAAGAGAGAGTCTCTTGGCCTCCGCACCCGAACACACTATGCACTCCTCTTTCCATCTCACAGTAGCAAATCTTTTCTCAAAAGTCTGGTAAAATAACACCTGGAATATACCGTTTATCTCATAGTTCACACTTGTCATCGTAGTAGACTAGCACAGGGTTTCCTAACATGGCACCTAGTACTTTGCTTGGCTCCTGCCATGCTTTTCAGAAAGAGGGTGAGCTGATTCAAAGAGTAGCGGTCCCTCTAGTTGAATAGTTCTCCAGAGTCCTGAACCAAGAGCTTTCCCAGCCTTGTTTCCTTCTCTCTTTTGTGGATGTCCTCAGGATTGAATTTGGGACATTGTGTGTGCTTGTTGTGCATCCCTTCACTCATTCATGTCACATCTGTCAGCCAGGGGAGCCATGCAAACCAGCTGTGTGATGTAAGGTCTGACAGTTGCTCAGTCCAGAGCTTCCTGATAGTTCTTACAGGAACAAAATATGATAGAAATGCTGACGAGTCCTCTCCGGGCATCGAGCTATCAAGACAATCTCTTCCCAGAGTATTCTTCTGACTGGGGGGAAAAAATCTGCCCTGTGCACCAGCACGGGAGCAGCAAGAAGCCACTGAGCCCCTGTTGCTTAATCTAGCAGGGTGTGGCAACGCACTGAGCAACATCTGTGCAGTCAGGAAGCTTGCATACAAAAGCCAGTCACTTTGCACACTCTTGTGGTTTTGCTGGTACCCTTTACACTTCCTTCCCACTCTGTGCTGCTCCACTGGTGTGCTTTCTGAAGTGCTGCAGCTTCATGAAACTTGACACGAGTTCCAGACTTGTTACCCCAAGTGCTGTGGGTGGCCCAAAAGGGGACGTCTCCTGTTTTTGTTGGGATGAATTAGTGACGGAGACAGAGGCTTGCGAGAGTGGAGCTACAAGTGAGATTGGAGATCAGCATTTACGAGGATCTTTCTCTCTTAGAAACTCCCAGAAAAGAACCAAGCAGTGGCTTAACCAAAAGGGTTGTTTTTATTAAAAGAAGAAATCCTGATAAAATGCATGCCTACAGAAATAAAACACACATTAAAACATACACACAAGTACTGGAAATACTGAGGTGAGCGGGAACAATAAAAGGCTGTTGGGGGTCATAGCTGCCTGTCCAGACATGCAGAAGTCCGCAGAGAAGAGGCTGTGAAGATGGAAAGGAACCCAAATGAATGTGGGGGTGAACTGTCAGAAGGCGCTCAGGACAGACACACAGCAACATAGCTGCATTTGTCCAGTTATAGGCCAGAATGCTACCTGAGAGCATGCTGATGAGTCTGCCCTTCTAAAACAATATTCTGATGGGATTAGCTGGAAGTAAAACAATGTGTTGGAAATGTTGAATAGCGTTCCCAGGGAACTGACAATGATCTGGAGGGACTTATGATATTGTGCATAAACGTAGCTAATAGGTGCTTAACAACTCTCTGTTGTTGGAAGGGGAAGCTGTGGGGGGGGGGGATGGCTGAAATGTGTTAAGTGGTCCCATAATTATGGTAAACAAGTCCGGAAAGGTCAAGCCAGGTAGGGAAATGCTTAGTGAAGGTGATACAATGTCTTTTCCTGGAGCCCCATTATTGCCAACGTGTATGGTCTTAAAGTGGGGACAGGGTCGTTAGCGGATAGACTCATGACTTTATACCTTGCAGACTCTCTGCCCAGACATGTCTCTGGCCTGTGTTTGCTGGCATCCATTTTGTGTGAAACCAGAACCATTTTTCAGTGCCCAGAACATGTGATTTTTTTTGGGGTGCTGTTAGAGTGAAGGGTGTTTGGGCTTACTCCTGTCAGGTGCCAAACTGATCCTTCCGCAGGAGGAGGGGTCAGAGGGCTAAGAGACGATCTCTACTGCACAGGTAAACTTGGCAGAAATCTCCTGTGACAGATACTCACTGTTTCTTTGCTAAGGAAGTGTTTTATGTGGTGGGAATGTGTATGTCACTATAAAAGATGGGTACTGTTGAATAGGAGGTGAGGGCCAAACTTTGGGCAGAGTGGCGGAGGAATTACCTTGCATTTTTCCCCTCCTAGTCCCTGCTCCCTCTTGCCCGTGTCTTTGGGACCGTTTCCTCTGATTTTTCTGCGCTTTTAAAACTCCTTCCTCCTTCCTTTCAGTTTTATTTAGCTACAGCATATTTGTGTGGTCGTTACATGTTCAGAAGGAAAAGGAGTGCCTTTGGTATAAGAAGACACTATATTGCCCTCAATTATCTCAGATCTCTTTATCCCGTTCTTCATAGGTATTCGTTGCTAGGCATGCAAATAAGTCCGAGCAGAGAGTGGAAATTGAGGTAATGTAATTGTTGCTGTCAAAAAGGCACTGGTTTCCCCCCTTAAAGCTTGGGGAAATAGTACAACTTGGAGCACTTTATCTTGGGGGAAGAGATTACCAGGTCTGTAAATAGGGTCTGTTGCTAGCCTTCCTTCCTTAAGTGACACAGTGATTCTCTTGCCAGTGTAGCAAAATAACTTGGGAGAAAGAGTTAGACTGAGGTACACCATTATTGTATGGAGTATTAAGTCTCCCTCTGACTCTGGTCAGTTGATCTGCATCTCTCCAAACAGCCACTTTTTAAATACTTGTTGGGATTTCTTGTAAGTAGCCAAGTTCTTTTAAGTGAACACTGTGTAATGCCTCCCAAGGTTACAAGTTGTAGTACCTTATTGCACTTGATGAGCTATCTCCTTAGATACTAAGTCCGAGGACAGACTATTGTTCTGCCGCGCTACAGGAGCATGGCAGAACAAGGCGGGGGGGGGGGGGACTGCCCCGCACTGCGGCGTTCAGCCGCCACCACAAGGATGCCGTCTGCAGTGTCCACACTGTGGGCGGGTTCCGGTGGCGGCGGCAGAATGCCGCGCGGCTCTGCCCGCGCGCGTTCACACCTGCTGGAAGCGGGTGGAACGCGCGTGCAGCCGCTGGGACACCACTTGGAAATGGTGCCCAGCTGCTGTGGGAGGAGCGCGCCGCCGGACGAGGTGAGTCCGGGACGCCCCCGTGGGGCAGATGCGGCAGTCTGGACGCCCGCTCTGCCTCCACTTTGAAAGCGGAGGCAGAGCGGGCCAGACTGCCAGTCTGTCCTCAGCCTCAGATACTTGTATGCCACTTTCCTCCCCAAAGCAGCTTACAGTTTCGTTCTGCCCTTCTCCATTGTATCTTGACAACAACCCCGTGAGGCAGGTTAGGCTGAGAGAAGCCTGAGGTCACCCAGTGAGTTTCTACGGCAGAGTGATAATTTTAACCTGTATTGCCTTGTGTATCATGCGACGAAGAAAGGAGGTGTCAAGCTCTTCAGATAGTGGATAATGTAACTTGGCATGGCAGAGGGGGCTGATAGAAGTAAGTGATTATTTAGGAAGTGATTCGATCAATCTAGAATTTTAAATTTTTGTACCATTTTAAGTGGGTGAAGGACCAGAAAAAACATTTTCTGGGTTTTTAAAAATTTGAATACGTCTTGTTATTTCTGATGGAAAAATTAAAACTTTGAGGGAGGTCAAAGAAAAATATTTCATAGAATGAGCGAAATGCCTTTTAAGGCAAGGGGCTACACATTCAAAGTGTACAGATGACAGCAATTCCTGTACACACAACATAATTTCTTCTTATTAAAATGTAACTAATTGTGTATCCTGAGCTGGGTAGCCCAGGCTAGGCTGATCTTTTCAGCTCTCAGAAGGTAAGTTGTGTTGGCCCTGGCTAGTCTTTGGATGGGAGACCACCAGGGAAAACCTGGGTAATGATGTGGAGGCAGGCAATGGCAAACCAACTCTGATCGCCTTTTGCCTTTAAGGCCCCAGGGGGTAGCCATAAGTCAGCTGTGACTTAAGGGCACTTTCCACCACCAGTTATACATATGATGCCTTTATACTATGCAGAGTCCAGTCTTTTCAGTGTTACAAATGTTAACTCTTATCCAAATACGCTGGTAGTCCTTCTGAGACCGTATGGGACTGTCTTTTGTTTATGACAACATTTGGGCTTCCTGTTTCCTTTCTCTCAGGTAGCAAAAATGAACCATGAGCTAAGGTAGCATAGGGTGTTTCTCTGCTGTTCTTTCCCGCTGGTACCGTACACATTCACAGTTTTACTTGTAAAGAACTAACAGTGCCATCTGAAGCAGAATTTCCACCATTCGAAGTCCAGAGGAGTATAACTCTTCTTCAGATGCACTGTAAGCTATTTATGCCTCTAAATTTCGTAGATACGCCAAACTGTACACTTTTTGTTAACTGTGTACTACATTATGCATTTTGTGTTGTTAAAACAGGAAAAATGTTTAGATTTTATAAGAAATTATTGCATATATTTTAGGGTTTTTTCACAAAATTTCTCCCCCCCGAAAAAGCCCATTTTCCCCCTTGTATATCCTGAAACTGGTCTTACATGAAATCTCCACAAATGTCAGTAATATAGCATTTAACCTTTCCTAATAGCTATGGCACAGAACTGAAAGAGAAAGGCAAAAAGAAGTCAGTTTATATCCTATGCAAGTTTTTGTGTGTGTGGAGGGAGTGTAAGATTAAAACAACTGGATGGTTCTGCTTGCGGGAGCTTTCTTTCGAAGCAATTTTTTAATGGTAGCTTTGGGCGGAGGCTGGAAAAACCAGCACTCATCACGTGAACACTGAATCTGACCATTGGTCTATCAAAGTCAGTATTGTCTACACAGGCCGGCAGCGGCTCTCCAGGGTCTCAGGCTGAGGTCTTTCACATCACCTCCTACCTGACCTTTTTAATGATGCAGGGTATTAGGACCTTTTGCATACCAGCAGATGCTCTATCACTGAACCCACAGACCCTCCCACTACTCTTCATTCTACCGGAGAGAATACTACGTCTTTACAACCAGTAACAGATTGGTATGCAAATCTGTTGTGAGGTAAATGGAAAACTCCTCACTTGAGACGTAAAATTTTCCAACCTGCTACAGGGGCGAAGTAATCCAGGCCTTCTGTGAAATATTGTCTGCCAGATAATCTGATAATTTTTGTGTCCGAACATGATCCATACTGGTGCATAAGTGGAGCAACTATATGCACTGAAGCTTTTAAGCTCTCGCTGTATTTCCCCTATCCCCCTGCCCCACTGTGGCATTATGAAGTGGCACTCTGTGAGGCTTCTGTACAAAGGGCATTCTGACACTTCTTCAGGAATAAGTTCTTTCTGTTCACAGATGAGTGGGAGCAACCCTTGGCACTTACCGTGAGGGGTCCTTCTACTCTAAGAAAAGGAGGACATCTTGGGTGATTTTCACCATCCTATCAGGGAAAGGCAGGAACCAAATCTTTCTTCTTCTTCCTGTGGAGTGGGAACGTCCCTTTTCAGGAGATTCCAAGTAGCAGTACGGAATACTAATAAACAAGAAACTAATAAACAAGAAACAACTCCAAACATGGAATTAAACTTTAGACAGAACCATAGAAAGTAACATGGAAAAAACACGAAACCCAGTAAGAATACACATAGCGAAAGAAATTGGAAGAAGAGTTAAGGTAAGTCATAAGGAGAAGTAGAGTGAGAGAGCGATGCATTGTTTGGGGCAAGATGTCCTCCTTTCCTCTGAGTAGAAGGACCCCTCACAGTAAGGGTCGTTCTCCCTCTGAGGTGGAGGACATCTTGGGTACTTCCAAAGCAGTACCCTATGCCCTGCGTGGGAGATCGCTCTCCTCTTCTATGATGTGTTGTAAAACTCTTCTCCCGAAGGCAGCTTCAGCTGAATCGTGTAAGTTCAGTTTGTAGTGCCTGATGAAGGTGGAGACAGAAGACCAAGTGGTGGCTTTGCAGACTTCTTCAATCAAAATGGATTTCACCAATGTCGCATTTGTGGCTGCACTTCTCACTGAGTGTGCTGTAACTCCAGTGGGAGGATTCAGGTTGAGAGATTTGTAAGCCTCTGTTATGCATGTTTTGATTGTAAAGCTGATAGCAGATTTAGACATCTTGTTCCCCAGATTCTGAGGTGAGATGTTAATAAACAGAGCCTCGGTCTTTCTGGTATTGGTGGTCTGAATCAGGTAAGCTTTGAGAGTTCTGCGAACATCAAGAGTGTGCCAGGACCTTTCTCGTAGATGTTTAGGATCTGGGCAAAAAGATAGTAAGTATATCTCTTGAGTTCTGTGGAAACGAGTTGCCATCTTCAGAATGAAGGGAGGATCTACGCAGGACCACTTTGTCCTTATGAAAGATGTACAGTCCTGAATTTGCCAAGAGCGCTCCAGTTTCAGAAATACGCCTGGCTGAAGTTACTGTCACCAGGAATATCATTTTCATGTGTAGCCATTTCAGTGGGACCTCCTGAATAGGTTCAAATGGTGCCTTGGTGAGTGCAGATAGCACCATATGTAGTCACCATGTGGGAAATCTATGTACTAACGAAGGGCTGCAAAGCGATGCTCCTCTCAGAAACCTGCGTACATGTGGGTGTATTAACAAGGAACGGCGTTTTATATGAGTAAGAACAGAAGCCAGGGCTGTGACTTGCTTTCTGAGTGTTGCTGGTTTCAAACCTGATTTGAGGCCGTCATGTAAGAAGTCCAAAATGGAGTGAATGGGAGGTTTCCTGGTGTTGACTGATTTCCTCCTATACCACCCGTGAAAGGTTTTCCAGGTGGCATTATATATCCTAATGATGGAACTCTTTCTGGAAGCGAGAATTGTTTCTGTCACCTCCAAAGGGTATTCAGGTTTTAAGTAAGAGCACCGTTCAAGTTCTGTGTGGTCAGAAGAAGGTGCTCTGGATTCAGGGGCCATACTGGCCCCTGAATGAGTAAGTCTGGATATACGGGCAGACACAACGGTGGTGTTTTGGATAGTTACTGTAGAGTCGAAAACTATGGACAACGAGGCCACCACGGGGACACCAGGAGAACCGCAGCCTTCTGTTGTTTTATTTTTATCAGTACCTTCGTTATTATCAGAATGGGTGGAAAGGCGTGCAGTAGTCCCCTTGGCCAGGAGGTGGTCAGGGTGTCCGTAGCTTCCGCTCTGTCGTGATGGAACCTGGAGAAGAACCTGGGTAGTTGGTTGTTCTGAAGTGACGCGAACACATCTACTATTGGCATGTCGAAGTGTTGCAGTATCCATTTCAAGATTTCCCTGTTCAGCATCCACTCTCCGGGGTGAATCGTCTGTCATGTGTTAATCACTCTTTGGGTGAAGAAGTACTTCCTTTTATCTGTTCTAACCAGACTGCTCAGCAATTTCATCGAGTGCCCATGAATTCTTGTATTGTGAGAAAGGGAGAAAAGGACTTCTTTCTCTACCTGCTCTATCCCATGCATAAACCTCGATCATATCGGAAGATATTGGAAGTCCACTGCCTTAAACAGTCTTGCAGACTGTTGTGGGATCCTGATGTCCTCCACCTCTTCATTAGACAGGAATTCACCTTCCTCTCTGTGAGCCAGGTCAGGCTCTGAGGATTGTTCCCTTTCCAAGTTTGAATGACTGTCTCTTGGGGCCTGCTTTCTAGCAGCTTTAGTAGGCCAACTTCTCCCAATGCCCCTATGTCTAGGGTATTCTAAAGGTGTTGGAACCGGGGAGTTTGCTCGGGAAGCAGTGGAACTCAGATCCCCCAGATGGCAGAGGTTTAGAAACACTGTGCATTTCGTGGTCTCAAACAATTCTCGAGTGGTAGGATCCCCATCTGGCAGGGGTACATTACCAAACAGGTGCCTTCCGGAGTCCTCTGCCACTGGTCGACTCAGCAAAGAAGATCTGCCTGAATCTCCCACTGGGAGATTGGCATCCGGGAGCTGGGACTCAAGCCTCATGGCTTGTGTAAGTGCGGGAGCATTTCCCGCCAAAATTGAAGATCCAAGATGGCCACTGCCACTGGCCGATGACCAGGAACAGGAGTCTTCAGCGAGGTCTTCTGGACATTGCCGCTTCTTCCCTCTCTCCTCTTCTCCCCGCTCAATTCGGGGTCGTTGCCAGTAGCTGTGGTGAGCCTAAAGGTCATGCCGGCTCTGGGGACGTCCCTGACCATCTCCATAATGACAGCGTCTCAGAGAGAAAGCTGTCTGCTGATCTTCCTGGCATGGTGCAATCGCACGGGGGGTGGGGTGGGGTGGCGGCTTCGTGACTATTTCCAAAGCCTGTTACAGCTGCCGCTAAACTGCCTCTAAAAGACAGAAGGTAGAGATAAATGGAAGAGGAAATTTTGGTAGCAAAACACAAGTAGAAAAAGTGAAGGGAAAGAGTAGGAAAAGTGAAAGTAGCTAACTCAAGGTTTGGAGGCAAAGCCTACAACAACCTTTTCCTGTAGAGGCAGGAAAAGAACTGAAGAGGGGATGTTCCCACTTCCCAAGAAAAGGAAGAGAGATTTGGTTCCTGCCTGTCCCTGATAGGATGGTGGGAATCACCTAAGATGTCCTCCACCTCAGAGGGGAAAGGGGGGATTCCACCTGCTGGGTGAAACGAAGGGAGCATCTTTGCATCCTTGAACATCTGGAAATAAGGTGACTCCTGAATTAGTATGGCACTGTACTTGAATGTGCCATCCACTCTCTCACCCAATATGGTTTGATGTTCAGATGTAGGTATTGCAAATGAGAATTATGTTGTCTTTCAGTTTAATCTCCCTTTTTTGGTGTCATGGAACAATTTGAAAAATGGTTGGAACAGTGCTTTGCATATGGTTAATGCATTTTCATTGTGTTATGAAGCTTCTATGCTCTACACGCCAGGCTTTTAGTTAAGGGCAGCAGTGGGAGGTTAAGACTGGCACCCTCTCTCTTTTTTCTTCTATGGGGCCCCACTTACCCTTCCTTGCCCTGCTGTGTAGGGACAGCGGTGTGACCGGTCATGGACATTTATATCACCACCTTGATCGGTTTTGTTACCATTAATAATTTTAAAAATATATGAGTTGTATCTTTAAATGTCTAAAATGCTCTTAATTGCCCAGAGCCTGCTCTGCAGGGCGGGCAATTTATAAGTTTAATAAATAAATAAGAAAATACACACAACAGTGACATTCCCCCAGTTATGCTACGTATATTTCCTTGTACCTCTAACTTTCCATTTCTCTCAATAAGTCTATTTTAATTATTTATTGAAATTTATATCCAGCCTTTTGGTATATTATAGGCCTTGAACATGGCTTGCAACATTAAAACAACCATGCAATAAAATAAAATTAAAATTTATGAACAATTAGAATCATAAAAAGCGACAATAAATCCGGAACATCCCACAATGACCACATTATACTTGTTTCCAAAGATTCTCATTGACTTTCCTTATGTTTCAGAGCATTATTCCAAGTTCTGACCTTTACAGCCTTTTAGTTGACTGGGACAAGCACATCTGAAAGATGCTCCATTCTCATATGGTCCTGCCCATTTCCACAAATGTTGTCACCAACAGAGCAGTTGTATCATGACTGTTAGGAACAGAGAGTTTTCTGTGGTGGCCCCCATCTGTGGAATGGTCTCCCTAATGGAGTCACTGGCATATCTTGATTATCTTTTAGATGCTGACGAAAAACACTTTGGTTTCTACTGGCTTTTGGAAGAGTTGGTGTTTTGTTAGTTCTGGTGGTGAATCCCTGGCTGTTAGATTGCTGTTGACTTTTATCTTCTGATTCTTTTTCAATTCTGATTTTATTGCTGCTGTGAAATCTGCTTCTGTTTTGCTTCTGTTCATAACTGGCTTACTACTCCTTCTGGAAAAGTGAGATTTAAATGTTTTAAGGAGTGGGAGGGCAAGCTTTGGCCGCAAAATGGAATTGCCGAAGCACACGCAAGTGAACTGATGTTTCTAAAGACAGGGAATTGTTACCAAATGCCCAAAAGCCATGCTAAGGGGTCCCTGAGAGCTTGAAAACTGATGCCCTTATAGCTGGGGCTGTTAAGGTACGATAAGTACACGGAGGGCAAGTGGAGGGGGTGTTAAGTCATATGGGAGAATGATCTTCCTGAAACATTCTGATTCTAAGCCACTTAAGGAACTAATTCCTTGAATTGTACACAGAAGCCCATTAGAACCAATGAAGCTGCCAGCTCCTGGGTGGACATTTTTCATGCAATTTGTCCCCAATTAAGAATGAGGCTGTATCTTCTATATTAGAGGTGTCAAACTCATTTCTTACAGGGGCTGAATCTGACATAAATGTCATTTTGTTGGGCCAGGCCATTCCTTCCATAAAAGGTAATGCCAGGTACCGGAGATACAAACTTGAGAGTCGTAGTAGATAGCTCAATGAAAATGTCGAGACAGTGGGCGACTGCAATGAAAAAGGCCAACACTATGCTGGGGGTCATGAGGAAGGGAACTGAAAGCAAATCAGCCGGTATCATAATGCCCCTCTATAAATCGATGGTGCGACCTCTTTTGGAGTACAGTTCTGGTTGCCACACCTCAAAAAGGATATTATCGCATTGGGAAAAGTGCAGAAAAGGGCAACTAGAATGATAAAAGGGTTGGAACACTTTCCCTATGAAGAAAGGTTGAAGCGCTTGGGGCTCTTTAGCTTGGAGAAACGACGGCTGAGGGGTGACATGGTCGAGGTTTATAAGATTATGCGTGGGACAGAGCAGGTAGAGAAAGAAGTCATTTTCTCCCTTTCTCACAATACAAGAACGCGTGGGCACTCCATGAAATTGCTGAGCAGTTGGGTTAGAACAGATAAAAGGAAGTACTTCTTCAACCAAAGAGTGATTAACACATGGAATTCACTGCCACAGGAGGTGGCGGCGGCTACAAACATGTAGAGCTTCAAGAGGGAATTAGATAAACATATGGAGCAGAGGTCCATCAGGTATAGATAGGAACTCACAGTCTGGGGCAAGTGATGCTCTGTATTCTTGGTGCTTGACCAGGGGGGGGGGGCAACAGTGGGAGGGCTTCTAGTGTCCTGGCCCCACTGGTGGACCTCCTGAGGGCACCTGGTGTTTTTGGCCACTGTGTGACAGAGTGTTGGACTGGATGGGCCACTGGCCTGATCCAATATTGGCTTCTCTTATGTTCTTATGTGGCTTGACTTTGTGTACGTGTGTGTGTATGAATCTTAATGTTAATTTTAGTATTACTCTCTTAGCTATTTTAGGATTAGTAATTAGTAGAGGTGATTCTCCAGGTGGCATGTTTTAAACTGCTCAGTGATTTATCTTTTCATATGATAACCACACCTGAAATATAGAGAACAAATATTGAACAGTTAGAAGTTTCTGCTTTATGCTTTACTCCCAGCCTGAAGGTGGTTTATGAAAGGAGAGGTTTATTACTTTATGCATGAGGTGGATGCTCCTGTAATACTTGAAGTAATTAATGACTAAAGAGAACCTCCAAAGGCAGTAAACCTCTGAATACCAATGCTAGGAGTCAACGTTTGGTAAAGGCCTTGACCTCGGTGCCATGTTTCTTGGCCCTCCAGGGCAACTGGTTGACCACTGTGTGAGACAGGATGGTATGGAGCTGGTCTGATCCAGTAGGGCATCTTGTATGTTGGAGATACAAATCTAGAAGCAGTTAACATTGGTCAGTAACAAGGAGAAAGATTAAGACATTGGTTAAAGACGAAGAAAAAGAAGAGAGTGGATTTATACCCCACCCTTCACTACCCAGAGGAGTCTCAAAGCGGTTTACAATCTCCTTTCCCTCCTCCTCCCCACAACAGACACCCTTTGAGGTAGGAAGGGCCGAGAGAGCTCTTTCAAGAACTGCTCATGAGAGAACAGCTCTGAAATAACTTTTGACTGACCCAAGGTCACTCCAGCAGCTGCATGTGGAGGACTAGGGAATCATACTGGGGTCTCCCATATTAGAGTCTGTGCTCCTAACCTCTGCACCAAACTGGCTCTCAAATAGCTATGTGGTTGGCTGTTGTCTTTAGAAGAGGCATGATTTGGTGAAGTATAGACAGATATTGTAGGGAATACCTTAAACTTGGGTGTGGGCTGTAGTTTCTAACAGCGGAACTGCATGCATAGTATAGTCCTTCTTGGACATTTTCGCTAAATAAAGTGGGTCACAGTGTGGATTGCATGCTTATTTAATTTGCTCCACCTCCATACACAAACACCCTTTAAAAGCTCCCTTCTTGCAATGATGACACAATATTCAGCCTTTGGAGATTTGGAGAAGGGAGCCGAAAGCTGAATAACGACAATTAGGGATGAGTAGATTTATCCAGCTCTGTCCCAAGTAAGTTTTCTTCTAACCTTTGCTGTGTTGATCTTCCATTGAATTTTTGAGCAGAACTTGGAAGAGTAAAACTGAAGGACTAAGGAGAGAATGCTCCTCCCCATATCCCAAATGTCTGCGGAGACCACAAGCAAGGGGAAAAGTCCCATGAGTGTGTACTTTTGTAATCTGAGATCTTCCTTACCCAAGGAAAGGGGAAACAGTGCCTTGTCTTTGCTGGGAAACTCTCTTAGACCAGTAGGGTTGCCAAGTGTTGAAAACTCACCGGTGGGGGGGAGTCCTCCTCTTGCCAGGAGTTTCTTCTGGTGCGCGCGCAAAGCGCGCACGCCCATTGACGTCACCGGAAGTGATGCAGCACGTTGGGGGTGTTGCCAGGGCGACGCTCTGGCAATCGCCCCAAAACTCTATGGTATCATAGAGTTTTGGGGCGATTGCCAGAGCGTCGCCCTGGCAACGCCCCCAACGTGCTGCGTCACTTCTGGTGACGTCATTACGTCGTCCTCACTGGACGACGTCGGGGGTGGGGTTCCCCCTGCCGGCCAAATGCTGGCCAGCGGATCGGGAACCCCTTTAGCGGGAGATCCCCCGCCCCCCGAGCTGACTTGGCAGCCCTATAGGCCAGGGATGCCTTGGAAAGCACTCTGGTAACCTGCCACCACCACTCAGCGACCTCCTGAGAACATCTCGCCCCCTTTCTCTCTTATCTGAATTCAAGGGAGATTACACTATATAAGAAGCATTATAAAAACACAAAACAGCAACAGCTATAGAACCGATAGAATGTCACGATGAAATGCAGTCTCATGAGCAGGTAACCAGGAAATTGAGCTGAACCCTCTGTCTAAAAACTAGTCTTGTGATTTCATGAGATCACCACAGATCTGGACAAATGAGATGGCCAGTGCTCGTGAGCCATTAACTGATATTAAAGCATACCTCAGCAAACTTCTAAACAAGTACCAGATAGGGATGTGCATTCGGCTAAGCTGAACCGAATAAATACCTGAGAAATCTCTTATTGGTATTTTTCGGGTATTTATTTGGTTGAATCAGATTCCCTCTCTCCCTCACTTCCTTAGACCTGCTCTCTTCTCTTTTATCTGGGAACAATGCACATGCAAATAACACAGGTAGCCTCTCAGATGGGCAAAATAAATTGTACTATCATTACTGTTTATCCATTTAATTGTGTTGGTTAAAGAACATTTTGAGTTTCCTGCAAACACTTGAATTCAAATTTTATTCATGGCCAAAGCCAGCAATTTGTGTAAAAGTAAAACCATAACGTGATAAAAACAACAATTAAATAAGAGTAAAATACAATTTAAAATCTTGGGGATTTTTAAAATACAAAACAATTGGCAAAAAGATACTTAACAATTTTCTGCCTGAGCTAATAAGGATTTTCTAGTTCTTGTAGCAAGCCAACCAAATCTGGCCAATTGATATGTAACCCCGGGTTGCCCGTCTGCAAGGAAGTTCTTCAGAAGGCACATTTTTTTGTCTGTTGGTAAGGGCTAAAATCGTGGAAAATGGAAGAGATTCATGAAGGTTATTATACGCTTTGCAATTCAATATAACATGTTCTAGGGCAGTGGTTCTTAACCTGGGTTCGATCGAACCCTAGGGGTTCGGTGAGTCAGTCTCAGGGGTTCGGTGGGGCCTCCAACTTAGTACTATTACTAAGTACTAAGAATTATTTTTCACTAAAGAAGGGTTCGGTGAATGCGCATATGAAACTGGTGGGGTTCGGTACCTCCAACAAGGTTAAGAACCACTGTTCTAGGGACTATATACCTTCATTACAACAGGGACATATTCGTTCTTCAAAAGGAAGTTTCTTATACTTTCCTTTGGTAACTGCTGAGGGGAGCGTGTTCCATTGCATTAGAGTAAAAATTATTCTATATTCATAATTTGATAGATGATGGAGATAGGACAAAAGAGTTACTCTGTTAATAGGCTCTAAAAGGGCTCGCCATTTCTCTGTGCTACTTAGATAATTTTGCTTGGCAATATCCAATATCCTCTGTTTTACCATGTCTCTGTCTTTACCATAGGCAAGAGAGCGCAAATATTGTTTTGTAAAACCATATTAAGGAAGTTTCTCCCCTACAGCCCTAAGCCATGGTGAAACAAAGGTATCTTGAAAAATTGAACTTGTCAGCCCTTTAGGTAAGAAGACTAGTTTCAACCAGTACTGGATCACTGTGATCCACAGCCTCGCCTCTACCATAATCATTCCAGTTTCAATTCAGGTGAGGGCATTTGGAATGCCATGGGGTACCTGTAGGCCTGTTCTCAAAAATTTTGATTGGACAATACCCAGTTTCTTATAATTTGTGGTAATGTTAATGGGGGCTCCAAAAGTACGTTGGCTGAGAGATTTGGCCTTGACTAATTAAGGGCAACTGTCAAGCATTTGCCCCCTCCATGCCAATAAAATTTTTCAATTATCCCCACACTCCTATTGGCATTTGAGGCAATGGAATTTATATTAACAGTTCTTGAGCCATTCACCTGAAACAGAACACCCATGTAAAACAAGAAACTTGTTCAATAGAAATAAGAGTTTAAGTACCAGTGATAGATTTTAGGAGTTCTTTCTGCAAAGGCCATTACTTTGGTTTTAGAATAATTAACCTCTAATTTGTTAGCCTGGCAATATTGGGCAAAGGAACTCATGGCTCTCCTGAGGCCTGTAGGTGCCCTTGAAAGTAAAACAGCATCCTCTGTGTAAAGGAGCACCACTATATGATTATTGCCTAACTTAGAAAGGTGAAACTCAGGCTTATTTATGTGAGATACCAGGTCATTAGTATAGAAGTTAGAGAGGAGGGGTGCCAAAAGGCACCCTTGTTTAACCCCTTTA
This sequence comes from Lepidodactylus listeri, assembly GCA_029233225.1. Classification (NCBI taxonomy): domain Eukaryota; kingdom Metazoa; phylum Chordata; class Lepidosauria; order Squamata; family Gekkonidae; genus Lepidodactylus; species Lepidodactylus listeri. The sequence continues at coordinate 105,131,073 of JARCFY010000008.1, forward strand.
TCAGATCTAATAGGGTCTGTCCGTAAGGGGGACATTTGACCCGTATAGATGTGTGGACATAAAGGACCTGAATAAGAAATAATAACTGTCAATGCTTGAAGCTCTTAATTTATCCCATAGGATGACTCTAGAAACTGAGTCAAACTGAGTCAGACTCTGGAAACTTGAGTCAAAGGCCGATTTCAAGTCCACAAAGGCCCCAAATAATGACACACTTGAGTTGGAGGAATATAACATACAGTGATCTAAAGCTGGATGGAATATAACATACAGTGATCTAAAGTTGGCCTGTTCTTCTGCTAAACAAAAATAATTTCCCAGCTAATCCCTAAATTTCCACAAAAGATGTCTTGCATAAAGTATACTCACTATGCTTAACAAACTGATTGGTCTATAGTTATTGGGGTCTTCTTTGTTGCCCTTTTAATATAGCGGGATGATGACAGCTGCTCCCCAGTCCATAGAGATTTCCCTGTTTGGTCAATTTTCGTGAATAGGGATGCCCACCAGTCTGCATTCCTTTTGATCAGTTCTGGAGGAATTAGATCTAGACCTGGGGCTTTCCCAGGCTTCAGCAAGCTATTTCACTTCCATGCAGTCCACAGGGGCCAGATTGGTAGATTATTAATTTCCTCAGAGTTAGGGGGTCTTATGATTATTTCACTATACCAGTTCTTATAATGATTTCCCCAGGTACCTGGTAGGATGGAATTATTTGATATATTTAAAGGCCTAGAAGAGAAGAGAGGAAGAGAAGAGATTGGATTTATACCCCGCCCTTCACTACCCAAGGGAGTCTCAGAGTGGTTTACAAACTCTTTTCCCTTCCCCTCCCCACAACAGACACCCTGTGAAGTGGGTGGGGCTGAGAGAGCTTTGAGACAACTGTCCTTGAGAGAACAGCTGGTACAGAGCTATGGCTTACCCAAGGTAATCCAGCAGGTGCAAGTGGAGGACTGGGGAATCAAACCTGGTTCTCCCAGATTAGAGTCTGCACACTTAACCGCTACATCACACTGGTAGGTCGGAAACCAATCTCCAGAACAGTGCTGAGTTGTTATCCTTTGCTGCCTTTCTGAGTTCTTCCCAGGATAACTTAGTATCTTCCTCTTTCTTCCTTTTAATAAGGGCTTTATACTGGGCTTTTTGGCATTTTAAAGCTGTTATCGATTCTGCCTCTGGATTAAATCTGTATCTTGCATAATTTGCATTAAGAGATTTCTTTGCACTTCTGCACTCTTTATCAAACCAGGATATGAGAGGATTGGGCCTGGACTGGAGCCTTTCAGTACCTTCTGAAGCTCCCTCAGAATTAATTCATATTTCCCTAGACAAAAAACTATGTTAACTGCTGCCAATAATCTATGGGAAATAATGTTGATAGTCTCAGAATGCAAGGTTTCAGCCAGAGCTCTTTCCAATGAAACTTTCCATCTAGATCAACTGTATTTGGCACCTTCTATAGCTCCTGAGCTAAAATTACAGGGTTTATCAGCATGCAAATCTACCTTTTGCACATCTGCTTTTAGGATGAGGGGTAAATGATCACTATCACAGTATGGGGCAACCTCAAAAAGCTCTTTAGAAACCATGATTGTAGTCTGTAATGCTCATTCTATCACCCAACCAATATGTGAATTCTGCTGGGTAGTCACTAGGGAAAGGCCCATTCAACCGATAAAGATTGATCCTACTTATTATTTGAGTTAACAAGAGGCCCACCGAGTTGACCTTTGTATCTTTTGAGCGCCTACTTAAAGGTAAGACCGAACTGTTGGCGCCTAAGGGTCAGTATCTATTTTTAGCATAGATGCTGAAATCATCAGGTCCAACCCAAGCTTTGAAATTGCTACCCATAATAACATAGGCCGTAGGGTAGTCTAAGATCAGATGTTGTAAATAGGAGTCCAGCCCAAGCAAAATTGCCTGAGTTTGTTCTTTAACACTGCCAGGGGGTAAATACACATTTACAATTAAACATTATATGTCCTGAAACTTGAGTAGTAGGTTTAAAGGGGGGGGGGGGGAAAGCACCACTGTCCTTATTTTCAGCAAGGAGGAGATTAAAACACAGAGCCCTTCTTCGGCTCTGCTGTGCGCAGAGGCCTCCACAGGTAAGGCAAACGTCCTATAGCCAGTCATTGAGGGCTCCTTCATGCATCAGGTTACCTGTCCAAGAATTATATGAAATGTTTACATAAAATCAGCTGCACTACCCTCCCTCATTCTGCAGGACCACCCTCTTAGATTCCACGATAGCAATGACAAGACTTGCTTATTAGTAGACATGTCATAAACATTATAAGCATATGTCTTATCTAGTCATGCCAATGGCGATACGATAGTCAGTTCCCTTTTCGCATCCAGAAAGATGCATCCATTGTTCTCCATCATCCAGTGTGAGAGGGAGGACTTCTCATTTTTTATTAATCACTGTTGAGGAGCGAGTCCCTTCTCAGTTGGACCTCTGTTGACATCTGGGGGATTCCCTCGCAGGGCGTTGTTCTTATCTGATATTTTAGATGTTAGAAGTGGCTTGTCTGAAGTTTCACTCATTGTGGAGTTCTTTTTAACAGGGGACGAGGCCACCACATCCTTAATCAATTGAGGGGCCTTTATTTTTCAGCAGTTTCATTCTTAGGTCTTCAAGTCTGTCCATAATCCTCTCTTGGGCCTCCTGAGGGAGACCATCGAGAGATCTCAGTAGATCAATCTCCATTGAGTTGTCAGGTTGCTTCTTTCAGTGAACAAACTGATGCCTCATCCAGAGTGATCATTTCAGGCTCCTCGTCCAAAGTCATTAAAACCTGGTGATTCTCATCTGTCCGATCCTCTGGAGATCCTCACCAGCTTCTGTGGTGTAGACTGGCGCAGGATAGAAATAAGACAAGTAATTCCAGTATTGGTAAAAACTCTAGTTGGAAAGGTCCCCTTGAGGTGTAGGCTGGATTTCTGAGCTAAAATCATAGAGGGGAAGGTAGAACTGCCGAAAGAAATCATGACTCTTTGGGACTGGTTGGAGGAGTTTAATATTTCCACCATACTAAGGTTCAGAGGGTGTCTTATACCTTTAAACACATACCTTAGGTGCCAAATGGCCAGGTGTTTAGTGATCCAGAACAGGAAGTAACTTTTGTGGGGGCCGATTGTAAGGCACTCTTTGTGGGTTTGTAAAGATAAATGGTAGAGATTCCTATGCTCTGTTCCCCTCTGGTTCAGCAGCTTCGGCTGTGATTGAAGGCATTTGGTAGCTGAGAGAGAAAAATCCAGACTTCAAGATCAGTCGCCATCCGAGGCTGGAGGAAAATTTGTTCTGGCATTTATTCCTTTCCCCTCAGACAGCCTTGGGACCACCTGGGTCAATTTACCAAGGGCTTTCCCGATCTTTTCCAGTGAATCAAATATAGACACTACTGTTCAAGCAGTAAGTTCAGTTAAAGCAGTAATTTCTTACAGAAACAGTGTCCGTCTCTGCTGGCAGAGTGGCAGCCAGTCCTCTTGCCTGAGGCTTCCATTCCTTCATCCTCAGCTTCAGTATCAGCCAAAAGGGAGTAAAGATTTGAAACAGGAATGTTAAATAATCCTTTTTGTTGGTTGTAAAATACTCCCCTATCTTTCTTTGTTTCTGGGCTGGTTGTAAATGTAAGCCCTCTTGCGGGGGCTTTACCTATGCCCAAAGTTAAAGCTAAAAATGCTTTGTTTGCTTCAGCCCTGTCTCCACTTGAGGAAATAAATCAATTAAACCAAGGTCTGGAAGTTAAAACCTTTTCAGCACAAAGGAGTAAATAAAGCAGAAAAAAGATAAAATAGTCCTGCAAAGCACTGCATCCGATGTCCTCAGGAGTGCATCCAGCCGGTCACCGCCATCTTCCTCCTACATCTAGACTGACCTGTTGAGAAGCTATACTTGTTCTGCAGTACTAGAGCAATAATGAAGTGACGGGGTAGGAACTCTAGAAAATACTTTATAACCAACTATGTAGCACCATGCGGTCTAGCATGTAGGGAAGAGATTCAAAGAAATATCTCAGAGAAATAGATCGTACTAAGCAAAGCCAAAAAATTGTGTTTATAGTAAAGGTTTACTATAAAGAGAGAGAAGTGGAAAAGGGTGGTTGGGTTCAATAAGTGGTGGGGAAAGAACAGAACAAGATATGGGGGGATGGAGAACCCACAAAAGAACACAGCAATAAAAAGCAAAGCAATACAGTTGAACTAACTCAGCTAGGTACATTTTACCTAGCCTGTAGCAGGTTCTTCAGAGCAGATACCCAGTTCCTTGTAGTAACAAGATGTTGGAGGAGTCCTTAACCCCTACCCAACCACCAGTGGACCCCAGTTTCTGCTGAAGACAAGGGAAAATCCCAAATGTCCAGATATTTATGATCAATGGAATCTGACCTCAGCCAGCCTCCTCTTTAAGAATGATGAGCTGATGAAGTGAATCGCATGCAAAGTCCCTTCTCTGGTCAGAGGCAACTGGCACCAATCAGAGACACATATAGTCTCACCCCTGTCAAGCATCTGGTAACGCCTGTGAACTTCAGTGACAAGTAGATGGTCTGACCCAAACCAGATTGTCCTATGTACAAAAAGGATTATGTCTGGCAGGATGGTCCAGTGTGGAATGGATATGAATGGGTTATTCTAATGTAAACCCCAGGTGTCCCAAGATCCCAGATACTTTGGAGCTGGAGTGCTTAGTGCTCATGACAGTTTAGATATAGTAGAAACATGGTGGCATGAGGAAAATCTATGGAATCCCTGGGTATAAGCTCTTTAGGCGGAACAAGGAGGGACAGGTTGGGGGAAGTGTGTTGTACATGGAAGAGGACATAATCAAATAAGTTATAAAACATCAGGGGAATCAACTCCCCAACTGAAGTGATATGGGTGGAAATACTGGGGGCTTAAGGGTTACTCAAAAGTGGGGATGCATTATCACCCACCTGATCAAACCCTTGAGGCTGATCTTGAGATGGAGAATAAGAGAGACGACTAAAGCAGATCATGTTATGATACTGGTATTCTTGGTGCTTGGGGGCAGGGCAACAGTGGGAGGGCTTTTGGTGTCCTGGCCCCATTGGTGGACCTCCTGATGGCACCTGGTATTTTTGGCCACTGTGTGACAGAGGCTGAGGACAGACTGTTGTTCTGCCGCTCCTCTGCGGCACGGCAGAACAAGGCGGAGGGAATTGCCCCCGCCACACGGTGTTTGCACGCTGCCGCAAGGAAGCCAGCTGGCATGCGTTCACACCTAAATAAGCCAAAGCAGGGATCACAGTTACAGGAAATATATCAAACAAACAAACAAGCCATGTGATAAAATGACAAGAACAGTCCAACATCCTCTTAACATTTAATAACTCTTATAAATATCAATTATTGTGTTAGAAAAGTACAACATCCTCAAATATCAATTATTTTGTAAGAAAAAGTACAACATCTTCAATGAGCACCCGGTTATCCACTCATTTCAACAGTCTTCCTCAGGTGTAGTCCTATATTGAGTAAAAGGTGTCAGCCTCTGGAATCTTCAAATTTTTAGAGCTTAAGTCCTTTTTAGCTTTCTTTTCTTCTGAATCCAATTTCAAATTACCTTCTTTTCAGCTTTCATCAAATTATCCTAAAACAAACATGGTTATTTAGAATTAAGAGAAACATGTAGCTGAATGGAATAATACTATAATTTTTAAAATAATTAATAATTTTTAACCATTTTAAACTTTTAACTTACTTTTAGTTCCATTTGAAGTACTTACATAGGAGCAAGCCATTCCATTTATTTCTAAAAGTAGCAACCAGTCCTTTCTTTAATATCTGTCTGAAAGCCTTCTTCTAAAGTGGAGGCAGAGCGGGCCAGACTGCCAGTCTGTCCTCAGCCAGAGCTATTTCAAACTACACTAGTTGAAGCCCAGATAAAATGCACTTACCCGGTTAGGAAAAGCGCTGCCAAGTCTTTAAAAATGCCTCCCTGGTTAACAATGCAAGTCAAGGAAGCTATAAAAAGTAAAGAGGCTTCTTTAAAAAAGTGGAAGGTCTGCCCCAATGAGGCAGCAGGGACCCCAGGCTCTGGCAAAAGAAATGTAAGTCAATAATTAGGCACGCGGAAAGAGTATTTGAGGAGCAGGTTGCTAAAAGCATCAAGACAAACAAACTTTTAAAAAAATGTATCCAGAGCAGGAAATCATCCAGAGAAGTTGTTGGGCATTTAGATGATCAAGTGATAGGTAAAGGAAGATGGCAGAGAAGCTCAATTTTTTTTTTCTTCTGCACTCACTGTGGAAAGTGTGGGGCATGTACCCATGCCACAGCTGCTGTTTTCAGGAAGGGGGTATGAAGAACTGAGTCAAATTGAGGTGATGAACTTAGCTTGTTATTGCTGTGTAGTCTTTGCATATGTCAAAACTTCTTCATTAAGTTGTATGCTAATTTGCTGCTCACCTATGTAGAGGCATCTGCCTACATATATGAACTGTTAACTTCCATTTCAGTGTATCTGAGGAAGTGTGCATGCACACAAAAGCTCATACCTTGAATAAACTCATACCTTGAATAGACTCACCATTTGTTCATTTGAAGGGGGTTCTTTTTGTTTGTTTCTGTGGTGTAGAGAAGTGCAAGTCTGCACCGCGGCAACACAACGACTCTCATAGAACACCCTAGGGAGAGCCCTTCAGAACCATCCTTTCTGTGCCCAAAATTTAAAAAACTTTTAAATTGCTCTTCAACAAACAGGTAATTTTAGAGGTTCCCCTGCCCAAACAAATTATTTTTGTTTCTATTTTGCAACACACAAATGTGCTTTTCCTGATCACAGACGTGTTCACTTAACAGTATTTCGAAGAAAATTTCTTCACTGCTTACTGTGTACCAAGAAGAAAATGGGGGGGGGGGGAGTAAAGAGCACTAATAGTGTGAATTCCTGTTGAAATGCTGAGTAGATCTCCCATAACTCAAGTGTTTGACCTGAAGAGTGCTCTGATGGGAGCAGAACCAAGCATTCTTCACCACGCTTGCTCTGATTTTAGGTCATCCATCCCTAAAGACAACTCTAGTATGTCTACACACCCATATTAATAATGTTTAAAAAGGCACTCCCAAATCTCCTCAGGGGGCAGAACATGGACAGTGACTTACCAAGGTCAGGAACCAGGAAATGTGGACTGTCTCTGAATAAGGAGAATTGAAAGGTGTGAGAACATGACCCTCTTGTTCCCCCTTCATCAAGAAATGTTTAACGTACTTGGACGTGGATTAATGGGTAGGCATGATGGCTGTTGCGTACTTACTGCTGCAGGTGTCAAGATACACAGGCAAGGCTGAGATGTGAAGCTTTCTGGAGAGGAAGCATGTATGTTTCCTAATACATAAATATTAAATAACAACGATGACTTTACCCAGACTTCTGTTTCTGCTCTCTTTGAGGGAGATAAAATATCCTTATGCCTGTCTCAGCTTGTATGTTTTTTGGGGGGAAGCTGAGGGTGTTTGGGGGCAAACATTTTGAGTACCTGTGGGGTCCAGATTCAGCACCTGGGCCACTGATTGTTCATGGTGCCGATTCCATTGTCAGTAAAAATTTTGAGCACTGTCTCTGGTGCTGTGGTAAATGCTTCACACAGAATGCTGGGTTGACACATTCTTTTTTTTCAGATTGTTGCACTGGAGTGTGTGTGTGTGGTTTTTCCCTCTTCTGACTGCCAAAAATGTCCTCCACCCTGAAACGGAAATGTACAAATAGGCCACAATGGTTAGATAACAGGAGTTCTTCTAACTTGCAAAATTACACAAAGGTAACAGTTACATAACACTGGGAAACCTCTGCGTTCTTGGTATGTGAAATTGCAAACTTTTGATAGTTTAGTGAAAGGAAGTTTTTTTTTGGTCAACTGTTGGAGTAAGAAATTGTCCCTTTTACTGGTTTTTGCTACTTGCAGAGGTTGGTAGATGGGAGGACTTGGTGAAAGTGGTGTGGTATGGTCGCAGAACATCTTTACTCCCAGGGATCAGTGCCCCATGTTTTAAAATCAAACTCTGAGTTGTAAAATGCCTTGCTGGGAAGTAACTGGGGAGTGAGGGGAGAGCGTGTATGGTGCAGAAATGTTAGTAATATTCATCCACTTTGGTTTTCTAAAAATCTGGTGTAATCATGGCAGCAGTTGAAAACAGGTGTACCCCGATGCATCCAGTCAAAACGATGTTTGTTTCTGACTCTGTATTGGTGTTTTAGCAACACACCAAGATTGCATACAGGAAAATGCACCTTCACTTTGCCTAAAGTAGTTGTCTCCAGATGGCCGCTAAGTTCCAGTTTGTCACAGTGATCACAGATCTGGTTTAGTCATCAAATCTTGACCCTCGTTTTTGCCATCCCCTTCTTTTAGCCATGAAAACAAACTCCAGTTTGCCTAGACACTGGTGTTTGGATTTGATGGGCTGTTGGAACTATCTGTACGAGCAGGGAGCTGTGATGAACTGACCTCCAAAAACAGACTGCTTAGTGCATCAAATTCAGAAAGCTGGGAGATTAGGAGTTAATGCCCCACTGTGAAACACAGTTTGATTGACAGGTTGCTGTCTTCATGGCCCCCCCATTGGTCAGTGCCAGTTGAGAAGAATGTTAAGAGCAGCTGAATTCTGGAAAAGGGGTCTTTTTCACCTTTTTTCATCTCTGGCATGTCAGTAGTCAGACAGTTTTGAGTTGGTGTGTCTCTCAGAATCAGGCAAAGTCACCTGGAAAGTGTAGGGACACAACTTCTTGCCCTTTCTGTATACTATAAAATCTGAGGAAAAGTTCAAAATAGGAACTTTTAGTCTAAGTGTCAGCTAAGCACAAGACAGTTTATTCACAGTGTCAAGAACGGAGGATCAGGTTTGGCAGGAGAGATAGGTCAGTGTATTGAAACTGCCACTCTAGCCAAGTAGAAAAGAAATATTGCTTCTAGGAACTGGAGAATATTTCTTACTCGGTTATTCAGTGGGTTTATCTCTGAAAGGACCCTGGGTTTGTGAAAAAGAAAATGGTTTTAGACACTTCTGAAGTAAAAAGGAACACTATAATCTCAGAGGGAGGGAAATAAATACAGGAAGAAAGTGTTGCCTCCAGGAAACTAAGCAGTTAAATGTGTCTATTTGAAGATACATTGTTGCTGTAAAGAAAACTCTAAGGCAAAGCAATATCTCACTGTTAAGAACTGAGCATTTATGAAAATAAGTGTCAACAGGGGTCACTTCGTAGAAAAAGAGGTGCAGGAGCTCATTAGCATAACTCATTAGCATAACTTATTTGCATATGCTAAACCACCTGACATCACCGGAAGTATTTCAGAAGGCAAGAGAGAGAAAGAGAAAGAAAGAAAGAGCTGGCAGAGAGGGGACAGCTACTATCCAAGCCTCAGAAATTCTGGGAGGATAGCTTCAGTGGTGGCTGAAGCCTTCAGAAGGCTGGTCGGAGGAACAAGGACCTTTTCAGGGGACGGCGTCATTTTGCTGCAGCCACGACACAAGCAGGCATTCCCCTCGGGGGGGGGGGGGGCTGGCACCAACTCCCGGAGCTGCGCTCCCCCGAGCTCCTGCTCGAAATGACCCCTGAGTGTCAACAATACTCTGTAGTGTGTTGAAAATATTATAACCTGTAAATACAACAAAATCAATCTCAGCCTTCTCATCCCCTGCCTGTCCCTAACCCAGCCATGCCTGTTAAATAAAACTGTTATTTCAGATTGAACAACGTCAAAGTCTTTTAGAAACCACCTTCATTTACACCCTACTAGGGGCTGCTCAGTCACAGCAGGGAACCAAAAAGAATTTTTGGCGGGAAAAATCTGCCTCACAGTAAAACAACCAATAGGGGTCTGTCATAGGAGTGGAGAGAAGTGCTGGTCCTTGAACTCTTTCATAACCCGAAACTGATTATTTTATTTAGAACCAATAAGGCACAGGCGGCCGTACTGAAGTCAAAAGGTGTTGGCTTTCTGGGGAGGAGATGCAAAGCAGTTTCTTTAGGCAAAAGCAGGAAACTCTTTCCTGTCTTGGTGTGTTGCTAACAGAATGGCAGTCCAGAGCTAGGAGCAGGGCTGACTTGTAGGCTACACTTCACAATCAAAAAATAATTCTGCATTCCAGGTTATACTGGCATGGAGGAGAAGGGACTACAAGAGAACAAGTGTTAAGCTCCCCGCTGGAAACGTATAATACAGATGTAGTCCCATGGTCTGACCACTTTGCCTTGAAGATCCATGTTTTTGCTGGCCTGCGGAGCCAAATGGTCCTGGAACAGCTTCAGGATGCTCTGCGGGATACGACGCCCCCGGTGGCTCGTTAGATGAGCTGGTGGAGGATTGGCGCTCCTGGTTCTCCAAACCCATTGAGCTCTTCGCCCTTGTGCCAGAGCAGCGCCAGGGCATACCTTGGAGCTGTGGATGATGAAATGAGAACTGAGATGGCTAGAGCAAGCGTGGCGGCATACTCATGATGGAAGAACTGGAACATCGTATAGAACGTTTATGAGGGTTTATTAGATGGTGGTGAAGGCTGTTAAGAGACAATTCTATGCAGTCTCCATTGGAACCTGCGAAGTTGCTCAGTTGTTTAGAACTATTTGATCACTTAGTGCATTGCCACAAGGCAAACAAAATGCTAGAGAATTGGACATTGGCTGTGAGGCGTTTGCAACTTATTTTGCGGATAAAGTCTTATCACTCTGCCAGGACCTCCTGGTCGTGGTTGATACAGTAAGGGAACTGGAAGCCCCTTGTCCGTCTTCAGGTTCAGTGTTGGACCACTTCAACTGACTCTCCAAGGAGGATGTTGACAGGGCTCTGGCAGCTGTGAAGCCAACCACTTTCCTCCTTGACCAGTGCCCTTCCTGGCTGGTTAAAGCCTGCAGAGAGGGCATTCAGGTCTCCCTGGAAGACATTATCAACCTGTTCCTTTCTTCTAGGACTTTTCCAGTAGGGTTAAAGAAGGCAGTCTGCTCTTTAAAAAACCAACGTTGGATCCTACAGTCCTGACCAACTACTGCCCAGTTTCAAATCTACAATTTCTGGGTAAAGTAGTTGAGAGAGTGGCATCTGAACAGCTCCAGGTTTTCTTGGAGGATGCATCCATCCTTGACCCATTCCAGTCCAGTTTCCTCCCTGGCCGTGGGATGGAGATGGTGCTAGTTTCCCTCACAGATGACCTCTGGGGACACCTGGATTGAGGCAGGTCAGCGCTGCTGTTACTGTTAGATCTGACAGCAGCATTCGACATGGTCGATTATGATCTTTTGACCCACTGCCATGCTGAGATAAGAGTTCGGGGGTCTACTTTACAATGGTTTTCTTCCTTTCTCTGCAACTGGGGACAGAGGGTGGCACTTGCTGAGGGATTATACCCTCAATACCCACTTGAATGTGGAGTGCCACAGGGGGCAGTACTCTCGCTTATGTTATTTAACATCCGTATGCACCCCCTTGCCCAGCAGGTCCGGGGGTTTGGGCTGGGATGTCACCAGTATGTAGATGACACCCAGCTCTATCTGCTGATGGATGGCCGCTCAGACTCCACCTCAGAAGATCTGGCCAGGGCACTGGAGGCCATGGCTGGATGGCTACAGAAGAGCCGGTTGAAACTTAATCCAACAAAGATGGAGGTCCTGTATGTGAGTTGGGGAGAGTTGGGTCAGGAATCAGGCTGCCCTCCATGGATGGCGCACTACTTGTGCTGTCCCACAAGGTGAGGAGCCTGGGGTGGTTCTGGATGCCTCACTGACTATGGAGGCCCAGGTGGTGGAGGAGGAGGAGATTGGATTTATACCCCGCCCTCCACTCCCCAAGGGAGTCTCAGAGCGGCTCACAAACTCCTTTTCCCTTCCCCTCCCCACAACAGGCACCCTGTGAGGTAGGTGGGGCTGAGAGAGCTCTTTCCCAAGCTGTCCTTGAAGGAACAGCTGGTACAGAGCTATGGCTTGCCCAAGGTCATCCAGCCAGGTGCAAGTGGAGGAGTGGGGAATCAAACCCGGTTCTCCCAGATTAGAGTCCGCGCACTTAACCACTACACCAAACTGGCTCTCCATGCTACACCAAACTGGCTCCTGGTCACCACAGTTGCCAGGTCTGCCTTTTATCATCTCCGGTAGATCAGGCAGCTGGCTCCCTATCTCTCCACCCCTGGCACTTGGCTACAGTGACCCATGCAACGGTCACTTCCAGGCTTGATTACTGTAACCTGCTTTATGTGGGCTTGCCCTTGTGGTTGACCCGGAAACTCCAGCTGGTGCAAAATGCAGCGGCGTACCTGCTGACTGCATGCCTGTTGCGGGCGCAGATTTGGCCGGCACTACGCCAATTGCACTGGCTACCAGTTGAGTACCAGATCCACTTCAAGGTATTGGTATTGACCTTCAAAGCTTTGTGCAGCCTGGGACCAAAATATCTAAGGGACTACCTCTCCCCATATATGCCCTGGAGAGCCTTACACTCTGCTGATCAAGATCTGCTGGTCATCCCCGGCCTGAGGGACATCCGTTTAGCCTTGACCAAGAAAAGGGCTTTCTCTGCCCTGGCCTTCCTGATGGAACATACTTCTGTGTGATCTCAGGGCCCTGCGGGACCTCCTATCATTCTTCAGAGCCTGTAAAATGGAGCTGTTCCGCCAGGCCTTTGGTTGAGGCGTCAGGCACCCAGAAAAATAGTCGGCCTCCCCTGCTGAAGACCCCATTTTTATGTGGCCTGGATTAAACGAACTTAGAATCCAGTGGCACCAGTATCGGAGACTGTGCAATAATTGGTGCAATGTGTTTTTTTAATTCTTTGTTTTAATGTTTTAATGAACTATATATTATTGCTTTTTGTGATGCCAAATGGCTTAATTATTTGTTGCAATCTGCCTGCCTCTTTGCAGGGAGGGCGGAGTATAAATCTGAAAAATGAAAAACACGTATTTTCACTAGCGTGACTGCCCACACGGATCTTAGTCTGAAGGGCTTGCAAATGCCTTCTGACTACAGTTGCATCCTCGCAGCGTCGGGTCTGGTGCTGTGGTTGTATCACAACTATCATTTGCAAACGGATTATCCTGTGAAGACAAACCCAACCCTGTTGGGTGTGGTTGCTGTGGTGCAACAGAGGCTGCATCCCCACATTCCTGTATATTCCTCTTTCTGTCTGCTCTTCCAAAATGGGGGTGTTCCCTCATCTGTACTTGATCAATGAAAGTCTGACACAGTCAACAGCCAAAGCCTTTGTGGTCTCCCACCCACTGATAACCGGCCATCCCTAGTTATATCAAAGGGCCAGATTCTCCCTAGGGCAAGCATAACTATTGATTTTATGTGTTTTACCGTGTTGTAAATTTTATTGTATTTATCGAAATGTTGTGACTTGCCCTGAGCCTGTTTACGGGATGGGCAGGATATAAATAAGAAAAATAAAATAAATAGGCCAAATTGGTTTGGTGTTAAACTAGATAACAGAATGCTTGTATATAAATCTGCATGGGAAAAATGGGAGATATTAGTGGATGCCTTTGTTTCTCTGTGCCAATTCGTACTTCTAAAGCAATGGTGTTTTCTTTGCTGGGTAGTCTTTCCCTCCACCTCTGCATTTGACCAGAATCTCTTTGTCATGTTCTGAAGTGAGCGTTGCTACTTTTCTCAGTTGAGCAGGTCTGGAAACCGGTAAGCATTTTATAAACAACAAAATGTCCTTTCCAACCAGGCTGTTCAAAACAACATGTTACAACTACCCACAGAGTGGTTACGTTAGATGGGGAGATACCTAAGCTTCTAGTTTCGGCTAATCACATTCGTGACCAGTAAACCACAGTCCCCACAGAATCCGGGGAGGAAGGCAAACATCTGATTTCACAGTAGCTATGAAAGTATATTATCCATTTAAGATTAACGAACTGTCTTTCTGCTCGGTCTGGGTAACTTGATTGTGGTTCGGGGCAAGAGATGCTTAATAAATGGACGGATGAGAAATCCAGCAAGGAGATGTAAAATGTTATGTATCTGTTTGGCTTTTGTGGAGATTCAGGAGGTCTGTAATTGCTTGCCCCCCCCCCCCCCCCGTCTGCCTGCATAGTTCTATCAGATACCGCAGGGCTGGCAGATGCAGAGAGAGGAGGGAGGGGCTTAACCCGCACCTCGTTTCTCCTTCCAAGTCTCTTTTCAGTGGCCTGGAGAAGACCCAAAGCTTCCTGGCTGGCCTGCTGTTTGGCTCATTATCTGAGCCAGGCTTAATTGCATGCATACAGAACAACCGTCCCTGACCTCCCACACCTGTTCCCTGTTTGCCTGATAGTCTGGCCCAGCTGCCGCTCTTTAAAGAAGCCGTATAGGAGCTATGCATTGCCTGGCTCAGCAATGCCACTTCTTTTGCCCTTGATGCAGCCATAGGAGAGGGTGGTAGCACAAAGTTCAGGGCCAAGGTCAAGGTCACAGTGGCCCAGGTAAGCCTGAGAGAAGGTCCAGCCTTGGATCTGAACTGGGCCTTTCAGTGTTGTAGAGGTGACTTGCTTGAAAGCAGCACGGATGCCTGGAAAATACACACATGTTCTGTTCTTGAGTAAATTCTGAAGAAAATGCTGACCTTGGCAACCATCTTGTCCAGCACTGTATTTTCTACAAAGGCCAACCAGTTGTTTTTGAGACATAAATATTGCAGAAAGGCCACAGCTGCCCCCGAGCAACTGGCATTCTGAAGTACACAGTCTTTGCATACGGAGGTTAGAGGTTAGATTCCACCCCGTCACCACACTCTCCTTCTCCTTTTACTCCCTCTAAGATTCTGAGACACTTGGTGTAGTAACTATCAGGACGCATCTTACTTCATACTTTATCGATCAGTATGCAGGGAAGAAAAACACCAGCTGATATATGACATGGAGGATACCTTCTCTAGGGTCAGATCTTGGTTTCCAAAATACAGGATAAAGCCTTGCCTCCAATTACGCACTGGAGTTGGTTCTTCTAGGAGTCACTTCAGAAATCACGATTTTCCTACAGAGATACTACTCTGCATAGGCATACACATTTTCCTATCATCTGTAGTCAAATGTCATGTTTTTCTTACTGAGATGGCATGATTGGTGGCATTCCTCACACATGACAGCATTTGTTGTTTCTCTACAAAGCAGAAATGTCAGTGTAGGGAAATTACATAAAAATTTCAACCTCAGTACGGTGCAAAGGGTTTAGCGTGGTGCAAGTT
Source organism: Lepidodactylus listeri (assembly GCA_029233225.1). Taxonomy (NCBI): domain Eukaryota; kingdom Metazoa; phylum Chordata; class Lepidosauria; order Squamata; family Gekkonidae; genus Lepidodactylus; species Lepidodactylus listeri. The sequence continues at coordinate 105,146,273 of JARCFY010000008.1, forward strand.
GTGAAAGTGCCCTTCATTTTCCTGTGAACGAAGAAGACCGAAATGTTTCTTTTCCATGCATGAGAAGGTAGTTGCTATTCAACAGCTGTTATGCTCAAATCTGCTTAGCTGGGAGTACCTTTGGCCACCTTCGTAATGGTTGAAGGGTAGACTTGAGTGCCTACATTGTGATAAAAGGAAAGATTTAACCCACACGTTACTGATGGTCAGAATAGGGAAATTAAGAGGTCTCCATTATGGCAATCAAGCTCATCCATAAACCACATCACATATAGGGAGAAAGGGTTATAACAAAGAGCCTTCCCTTCTTTGAAACGGACAGTTCACAAGGCTCCTTCTGAGATCAAGTCCCTGAGAGTGGGGAGCCTCTGTCTGTCATTGCCTCCTCCATCAGGTGGGCCGGAGCTGGAATTTAAGGAAGCGTGCTCGAGGGGGTGCCAGGTTGAGGAGATACACAAAGATGACAGCAGCAAAGGGGCTGGCAGTGCGGTGCTGGGTGTGGTACATCTTCCACAGCAGGTTGAGGGCAGTGAAGCCATGCAGGGGACTGGGCAAGAGATTCGGCTGCTGAAGATGCAGCCTCTTTCTACCCTCTCTGGGTTTCCATGTCTCATTGAACAGCTCCCGCTCTCTCTTCAGCCTTTCCCCCCTTCTTCCAGCTCCTACAATACATTTACTTGGTCTTGGATGGCTTTCCCCCCCCCTTACTATTGTTGCAAAGGGAGGGAGAGGTGAGAATATGAGAAGATGGCAAGGAGGAAACGGAGAGAAAGAGAGCAGTGGAAAGGAAGGGGCCGCCATTAGGGAGCGTTGGCCTGCAACCCACTTTCAGAGGCTTCGCGATCCACTTTTGGGTCTCAACCCACAGGATGGGAAACACTGTTTTTAAAATATGCTGGGCTAAGAGCTGAACCACTGTTCATCTTGCAAGCATGTATATATTTGAAGAAAGTTCACACAGTAGTCAATGAACTCCCTGTGCCCATATGGCCATCTTCACCCTTAAATGCACATGTATGGAAATGCGTTCAGTATTTGTTAGATGGTAATGCAGTCACGTGTCTTTTAATCTCCAGTAGACTACAGATATGTGTACTAGGAAGCTGTGGGTGCAGGAGAAAAAGAGGTGCAGGAGCTCATTTGCATAACTCATTTGCATAACTCATTTGCATATGCCACCCCACCCCCCCTAACATCACCGGAAGTGTGTCAGAAGGCAACACCCACCCCTCAGGCTCCACTCCACAGGTGAGTGAAACTGACCTGCTCTTCCTCCATTCCCTTCCCCATCCAATACTTTGTGCAATAAAAATAAGCGTCAAGAACACACCCTCATTCTCTTCCTGCTCCCTTGAAACCACCAGGTTTCAAATAGACTTGAGATACCCAGGACATGTGCACCACCCATCCCTTTCCCTTCCCCTCCCCACAACAAGACACCCTGTGAGGTAGGTGGGGCTGAGAGAGGCCTTTTGAGAACTGCTCATGAGAGAACAGCTCGGAGAGAACTTGTGACTGGCCCAAGGTCACACCAGCAGCTGCATGTGGAGGAGTGGGGAATCAAACCTGGTTCTCCCAGATTAGAGTCCAACTCCTGACCACTACACCAAACTGATGGGGTGGAAGCTGCTGAAGGGTTGGTGAAATTTCTCCAGTACTTATGTGTCATGTACCCAGATAAAAAATGGTATACTTAGAAAATTTAGATGCCACCTTGAGCAAGTCTCTGGAAAAGCCGCACACAGTCATAAAAGGAACAATGATAAAATTATCAATATTCAAACAAAACATTAAAAACAATAAAGACCCTAGCAGGGCTTTCCCCGGGGCGCTGCGCCTCTGCACTGTTTGGGGAAGCCGAGGAGGGGGCGGGGCTTGGTCATGTGCCCGCCCCCTGGGCTCCTCCCTCCTGGAGCTGCGCTCCTGTGCGCTCCCGCTCCATCGGACCCCTATGTGTGTGTGTTTTAAAAAATGCATTACAAGTGTTACACTTGGTCCCAGTCCACACAGGGCTTTAAATGTAAAAGCCAAGACCTTGAACTTGATCTGGAATTGATCTGGGAGCCAGTGCAACTGGCAAAGCACCGGATGTATGTGTGCTCTTGGGGATGTCCCTGTAAGGACGTGTGCCACTGCATTTTGGGCCATCTGCAATTTCTGGAGCAGTCTCAAGGGTAGTCCTGCACAGAGCGAGTTACAGGAAGCACTGCTTCCCAAGGTGTCTAAGCAGTCTTTTGCCTAGCAATCACTTTTGAAAACAATACAAATCCTGTACATGGGAGGCAAAGGTGGGAGGGAGTGTATACTCAGAGCAGTAAACCTTTTTTTCAAATTGCGTTCAACTCTCACGCTCAACCTCCCCTCCCCGTCTTCTAGTTTTCATTTCCAGGGTCATCTGCTTACACCACACAGGCAGGAGGACTGAAAGTTCCCGGAAACTTAATGCAAATAAGTGTGGAAAATGCTAGCTTATGCTAAATAAATAAATAAAATGAAAAGGGGGGGGGAGTAATAAAGAGTATCATTTGCTCCTTTCTTTGAGATGATTTCTGTAACCGCTGGCCATCAGCTTTATAATATTAATTGCCAAGAGCAGATTGGAGCTTGGAAGCAGGCTTGTTATGGTTTCCAGCTCTCAGCCTATTCCTTATTTCATTACTTGCTATGACTGCGGAGGATGCTTGGCCAGCTAAGCGTTTCTAGAATTATGTGGATGACTCAGTAGACCTGGCATTTGTCAGGTTGCCATTGTGACAGTGCAGTAGAACTGGTGGTTTTTAAGGACGCTGAAGCCGAACAAGGCTGGTTTAGCTGCTCACCTGTGGTTAGCTACGTGACCCACCCCTCCTGTAACTGGCCGTGGAAAACACGGAAAGTATTTCATCTCAGTTCCTCTCCAAGATTTCCTTACAGTTTCTTTCCCAAGATTTGTATGCATTCTGCTCCATACAATTCCCTGCTCCGCTCCTGAGTTCTGTGATGTTGGCTTGTGCCCAAAGTCTATAGTACAGCCCCTGTGATCCTATCTTGTCACAGGGAAAGGAAGTTAATAAATGTATTTAAAAGTCTTTCCTGGGCTGGGCTTATAAATATTCAGGTTTTCAGGAGCTTGGTGGAATTGATCCCAATGGCTTTGCCTCCCCCCCCCCCCCCCATATATATGGAGAGAGAGAGAGAGAATTCGAGCACATGCGCAATCATTCACTGGAAGGCAGATAAACGGTTTACCTTAAATCAGGGGTGGGCAATTGTTTTGGCTCGGGGGCCACTTTGTGGGAGCGGAGGTTAGCGGAGGGCCGCACCTTTTAAAATGATTGCATTCATTAGTTAACTTTGCATTTCAGAAAAGGTATAAATTGTATCATAAAAATCAATAAATATAAATTAAATTAAATAGTGGTAGTTTTATTCAATTTATTTATTGTGCTAATTTCATATCATCTATAGCTGCGAGCACATTTATTTTTAGAATCAGTTTAATGAGACAAATGTACCCTATCACACTTTTCTACAACTTTTTTGAAATCAGGAGTGAGATTGCTTGTTGAGATTCTCATCACAGCCTGCAAGTTAATGTCTGTCAAAGAGCCTCTATATTTACTCTTGTTGATCTTCATGCAAGAAAAACTTTGCTCACAAATATATGTAGACCCAAATATAGAGAACATTTTCCCAGCAAATTTCTTCATACATGGAAATTTTTTCAGCAGACAAAGATTTGTAAAAGTCAACTAATGTCACAGCATTGAACATTCTTTCACAGTGTGATCTGACTGCATGTCAATCAGTTCAAGCTGCAGCTCCTCAGGTGCTGTATCAATATCAGGAGTGATGGGATAAGAGAGCAAATTGAATTTAGGCTCTATTTTCTTGAAGTCCTGAAATCTTCTTGGCGGGCCGCATGTGGCCCCCGGGCCGCAATTTGCCCACCCCTGCCTTAAATGACTCTTTATATTGTGCTCCAGAAAGAAACAAATTATTTCCATTTGGTAAAATCTACTGGAGCATTATACGTTTTCCCTTCTCTCAACAGTGCACTTCCAGTGCAGAGTTACTCCAGTTGAAACCTGCTGATTTTCCTCTGTTTCGGATTCCACTGGGAATGTTTAGCTGTATTGTGAGATGAGCTCTCAAAAAGGGATTCCTGGGTCTTTAAAAGGTATGTGAGTTTGAAAGTGTGGTAGGAGCCCTGTATGAGTACGAGGACCCACTGGGTTGGCCCCTGCCAGTAACAGTGACTCCGACAAAGTGGTCAGGAAGAAACAGGCTTTATTTCATTGCAGTGGAAGGTCCCCAGCATCAGGCCAAAAGACCCAGAGTAAATCTTGCAAACGATTTAAATACATAATGCAAAACCAATGATCCTGCCCTATTAATTAGTGACTCAGAATAGTAATTAATGATACTTTTATTCTGACATACCTATTTTACACCCGTTTCCTAGGCCAGTTAATTTTAGCTTGTTACATTCTTGACTAAGTACATTCTTCAGTACATCAGTACACCTTCCTTAGTAACTGGCCTTTGGAGAGATACTTCCTACATCTGACCCTTGCCTACAAAGCAGTGATTATAACAATATACTACAAGAGCAACATGCAGGAATACATACACTCCTCGTTCTATAGAGCAGCCTTTGTATTAATGTAAAAAAAATTTTTTTTACTTCCTCTTTTTGTCTGCCAAGGAACCCAAGGGGGAGGCTCCAGGGTTGCAAATATCCAGGCTGGAGACTCCCAAATCTGCCCTCCACACACCCCCTTTTGAAACTCTGGGAAGTTTCACTTCAGTATTCATATTTGATAGCAGAACAGAACTTCCTGACATTTAGAGCGGTTCCTCTAGAGTGGAATAGGCTTCCTCGGGAGGTGGTGGGCTCCATAGGTGTCAACTACGGGGGAGGGGGGGCTCGAGCCATCCCTGAAATTTCCCGGGGGGGGACTGAGCCCCCCCTGGGAAAACGGAGTGCCTGCTGCCACCGTCTCTCTCCCCCCCCCGCCTGGCTGCCTCCGTTCCTCCCTCCGTCCGTCCAGAGGCTAGCTAAGCAGATGCGCAGCTGGCCCCTGGACAGATGGAGGGACAGATGGAAGCAGGAGTGGCCAGGCCGGGGGGGGGAGAGGCAGTGGCAGTGGGGACATGGTCCTGGCGTGCGTGCACACAAGGGCCCCCGCCCGCCCGCCCCCCCCAGATTTTAAAACTCGACGCCCCTGGTGGGCTCTCCTTCTTTGGAGGTTTCCAAACAAAGGCTAGATGGCCATCTGACAACAATGCTAATTCTGTGAACTTAGGCAGATCATGAGAGGGAGGACAGGAAGGGTTGCCTCAGTGTTTAGTTCTTGTGGCCCTTTCTTACTCGCCCAGGGAAATGCTGATTGCCACTTTGGGGTTAAGAAGAAATTTTTCTCTAGGCCAGTTTGGCCAGGGATCTTGGAGGTTTTTTGCCATCTTCTGGGCATGGAACAGCAGTCACTGTGGGTGTAGAGGGGGAGATATTTGTGAATTTCCTGCATTGTGCAGGAGATTGGACTAGATGACCCTGGAGGTCCCTTCCAACTTTAAGATTCTCTTATTCAATCCACTATATTGGTAGACCTGGCCTCTGGAAAACAGCTCTACCAGACCCTTTCTACTACATTGGTAGACCTGGCCTTCGGAGAACAGATCTGCCCCCCCCCCCCCACTATATTGGTAGATCTTGCCTCCGGAGAACAGGTCTATCCACCCCAGTCCACTATATTGGTAGACCTGGCCTCGGACTGTAACCCTGTGCTGAGCCTTAGAAAACATATCAGCACTTGGGGGGGGGGGACTCTTGCAGTTTACTTTGGGTATTTTCTAGTGAAATACGACAAATGTACAGGTCAAGTATGATAAAGGTGGAACAATCACTGTCAGAACCCTGCCTAAGCTAGCAGGAAGTTGCTTAAATGTTCTCATCCTGCCCAAACTACTTATTTATCTAAATATTTATATCCCATGCTTACTGTGATTCATGGCATCTTACAAATCATACTGAAAAACATAATAGGGATGTAATTTTTCCAGGTTCTATTATAGGCTATGGGGACCATAATAGTCAGTGGGGCCCATGGGCTATAATGGAGAATCCATCTGGGGGGGGCTGTTTTGTGAGAAAGAGGCACCAGATTTGCAGCATAGCTGCTTGTGCCTCTCCTAAAAAAAACCCCAAGTTTCAAAAAGATTGGATCAGGGGTTCTAATACTGTGGGCCTCAGAAGGGCCCCCCCCCCATCCTCCATTGTTTTCAGTGGAGGGCAAAATGCTTGTGACCTGGAAGCTAAAATCCCTGAGCAGCCAGCTAAAATGTTGTGCACCATCGCCCCCTTGCACAGCTTAGAGGGAACACTGGTACTCTCTTTCAAAGATTCCAACCAACCATGTTCAGTTGAAATCTTTGAAGGCGAATCTAATATATGTGTACACATTTCTAATTTGGCAATAGGCATTTCCAGTTTTATTTCCTTGGCGGTGCAATGTATGCTTGCCTGCAACTTTGCCAGCAGATCCGTCCCCAATAAATTTACGGGACCATTTGCCAACAAAAATGCTCAGCCATTAAGGGACCAATTTTTTTTTTGCAGCTTTGAAACTGGGCAAGTCTTGAGATTTACTTTCATTCCCATAATCCACTCTAATTTCTGCGATGATTGTTCATGAGGGGGAGGGAGGGAGGACAAAGTTGTACCCGTGTCTATTAATCAGTTATATTCACGATCCCCTAACTTCAGTGATATATATGGTTTTTCAATGGGTCTTTCAATCACCACCATTTCTTTATCGGAAACCTCAGTTCTCCCAGTCCCCTCCAGCCATCAACCCTCCCCCTCTCCAAGTTCTGTAAGACCTGCACCTTGCATTCTCTTGATCTTTTCTGTTTTCTGGGCATTCTTGCCTCCAGTGCTGTTTTCCCACACACAAAAAACACTCTTGTCCATCTGCATTTTGCATTGTGACTCCTTGACCTCCCTCGTGTCCACAACCTCTAATTGGCCTACCCACATAATTTCCCTTTCCGCAGCTAGTGCCGCCCCCTCGGTTCCCAACTCCTGTTGCCATCACCAATATTTTAACAGCTTCCACTTCCTCCTTCTGCTTTCTACATGGGTTCTCCCTTGTCATAAAAACGTGTAGCAATGGACATTACTTGGCCCATGCTCAGTGACGCAAAGTCCTCCCTCTGGTGCAATTCATGATTTATATCTTTAGCAGTTTGACCTTTAAAAAAAATCTCAAGACAACTTGTCCCTCTGCTTTTGGATCTTTCCCACCCCCATATATTTAAACTGCCTCTTTGAGGCGCCTAAGGAAATCTTCTGGAGACTTGTCAGAGCCCTGTAGAACATCGTGATTTTTTTTTGTCAGTCCTACAGGCTTGGCACTTGCCTTTTTCATTACCTGTAATACTCCATTCCTTAAATTTTTTCCAAATTGTTGTCCTTGGGTGGTGGTGTAATCCCACCCCGGGTCATTTTCCAGCATAATAGCCATGACTGCTTCGTGCTCTGGCGGGTGCGTGTTCTCTGAGTCTTACACCTCCAAGCATGTACCCAACTCCTTCTGCATTTGCTGCCTTTCCTGAAATGTCAGCAAAGTTTTAAGCAACAGAACCAAATCGCTCCATCCTGGAGAATAAGTCAAGCGAATCAATTCAGACTTCCGAATCACCTCATTAAGATTCTGGGAGAAGGGAGGAGTGGTTGCTTGCATATCCAATAAATCTGTGGTAGAGAAAGGGGTATAAACTACCCGTTCCTCTATCCTAGTCCAAGCCGCATTATTATGGTCTACATCAGCTGGCATTTGCATTGGAATGGGGACTGTCTGGAGGGAGGCCGAAAGATTGGGCCGTTACTTTCCTGTCTCCAGTGTGGTGCCCACTCTGAACTGCTCAGCTGAGACACCAGGGGGCTGACAACCCTGTTTCTCCCAACTCCCCAATCCTCTATCCAGGTTCCTCATTGTTTGCCCCTCCCAGCTTTCCCGGCTCTCCCTCTAGTCACTGACTGGGTCCTCCTTGGGGACGGCGGTACTGCTGGCTCCAGAGGGGCTGGCATAACGGCCGAAGGAGGCAGGCAGGGACCAGAACCTTGCCTGTGTGCCAGCCCCAAAAGCATCCTCCTTATAACTTTTATCCTGACCTTCATAAGGAGGAGGTTTTGTTTCTTCCCTTTTTTGTTTTTTACTGGACAGTAAGGCAGCTTGTGCTACACATACTGTACAAGAATAGAAAAGTTACCAGTAATCCATTTTCCTAGGTCTTTCATTTTCTAGGATCTGCAGCAGAGCAGTTGAGTTTTTGAGGATCAAAGGACCCTTCCTCTGGCCACCTTAAAGAGGGCTCTTTAATCACATCAGACAGATGGGCTCTCTCAATCATTGCAGAAGGCTACCGCATAGAGTTCCATCAGGTACCAACGGACTCCTTTTTCATCTCCACCCCCAGTTCCGTCACTCTCCTGGATGAAATTGGAAATTTACTTCAAAAAGACGCCATAGAACCAGTCCCTCACTCCCAGTTCTTCCTAGGTTTCTACTCCCGTTACTTTACAGTCCTCAAAAAGGATGGAGGCCTCCGCCCTATCATGGACCTTCACAACCTAAACACATTCATCATTTACAAGAAATTCCACATGACTACTCTTCAGAGCATCCTACCACTGCTTGAGCCCGAGACATGGATGGTGACCCTCGACTTGAAGGACGCATATTTCCATGTCACCATCCATCCAAATCACAGGCGATTCCTCAGGTTTGCAGTAGAACAAAACCATTTCCAGTACAATGCCCTTCCATTTGGCCTTTCCACCACTCCTCGTGTGTTCACCAAATTCATGATAGTCATAGCGGTACACCTTCGTCTCCAGGGTGTATGGGTATTTCCGTACATCGACGACTGGCTCCTTGTGGCAGACACCACAATCACTTTACAAAGTCACATCTCATGCTATGGACCCTCGAGTCCCTGGGGCTCATGGTGAACCTCAAGAAGTCAATGCTTATCCCTTCGAAACGGACACAATTAATTGGAGCCATACTGGACTCTCAAGCCTGCAGGGCATCCCTCCCCCCCAACCGGGCTGGGGACATCGTAACCCTAGTACAGCTTCTACAAAACGAGAGGGGCTACTGTGAAACAACTGCAACGCCTTCTGGGCTTAATGGCTGCGACTACTACGGTTGTTCCCTTTGCCAGGCTGCATATGAGACCTTTACAACTATGATTTCTTCACCGCTTCCGCTCACAGATCCACTCACAGACGAAGCTCTTCCGTCTCTCCAAGTCGATACTTCACGCCCTCGCTTGGTGGCTGCAACCCCAGAACATCTTAGTGGGAGCACCCTTCCATCCCCCCACCCCATCTGTGACCCTCACCACAGATGCCTCCCTATGGGGCTGGGGTGCACATCTTATGTATAGGGGACAAATGGGGACAAATGGGACAAATGTATAGGGGACAAATGGGAACCTCATATCAACTTCCTAGAACTACTAGCAGTCAGATTTGCGATACGATCATTCCATCATCTCCTATCAGGCAAGACAGTGGCCATCCTTACGGACAACACGACCACTATGTGCTACATCAACTGTCAGGGGGGAACGGTGTCCAGGGGTTTGTGTCGTCTGGCAATAGAACTGTGGAATGAATGCCTCTCCTGGAATATTTTTCTTATAGCGGCCCACCTTCCTGGCTCACAAAATGTTCAGGCGGACTTCTTGAGCAGAGGAGAGGCATCCCTTCATGAATGGGAGATCAACTGGGATTATCTTCAACCCATCTTCGATCTGTGGGGTTACCCTACCATAGATGCCTTTGCTTCCAGAGACAACGCAAAATGCCCTCTCTTCTGCTCCAGGGCAGGTCACGACCCCATCTCTCTAGGGGACAGTCTCCTCCTCCCTTGGACAGACCGGTTTGTCTACCTATTTCCACCTATTCCTCTGCTCACCAGAGTAATCAACAAGATACTGAAAAACTGTCCCAGACGTATTCTGATAACTCTGTGGTGGCCCAGACAGCACTGGTTTCCCAGTCTTTTACTCCTGGCCAAGGGCTCCTTTCTGCATCTCCCAGTAGTACCCAATTTCCTCCTGGCGCACGAAGGCAGGGTTCTTCACCACGACGTACTTCATCTGAAATTGACAGCGTGGCAGATACTGCCCTTAGTGAGTGAATAGTGCATGTACTTTTAAACTGTAGGAAACCTTCCACCCGCAAATCCTACAAGGCAAAGTGGAAAAGTTTCTGTCCTACCTCAGTGCCGAGGGCAAATCTACTATCCGTACACATTTGGACACCCATCTTTGGCTTCCTGCTCTCCTGTAAGGATAAGGGTCTCAGTTACACTTCCCTTAGAGTGTACTTAGCTGCTGTCTCTGCAAATCACCCAAACATAGAAGGCCACTCGGTGTTCTCCCACCCAAGAACGAAGCAGTTTCTCAAGGGCCTCAACCGCCTCTTTCCACCTACCCGTGTACAGGCTCCGGCTTGGGATCTACCTTTAGTGCTGGCTAAGTTAACGGGCAAGCCACTCGAACCTCTAGCCACGTGCAGTCTTCAACTGCTGTCCTGGAAGGTAGCATTCTTAGTGGCCATTACGTCCACTAGATGGGTGAGCGAACTGTCAGCACTCCGCTGTGATCCACCATACCTAACCTTCCACCAGGACGGAGTCACTCTGGCCCCGGATATTTCATTCCTGCCCAAGGTGGTGTTGGACTTTCACCTCTCAGCGGACATTACTTTGCCGGTGTTTCACCCGACTCCTCAGAATGCGGAGTAGCATTGGTTGCATGCCCTGGACGTTAAAAGAGCACTTCTGTTTTACTTAGAAAGGACCCAATCCTTCCGGAAAACCCCGGCCCTCTTTGTCTCCCATGCCTTACCCCAGCAGGGACAGAAACTGTTGTCTCAGAGACTTTCCAAATGGATAGTAGAGACTATTAAGTTGTGCTATTTGTTGGTGAAGCGACCCTTGCCTGGTCCCCTTCGGGCACACTCTACCAGAGTTGTGGCCACCTCCACGGCATTCCTTAAAGGTGCTTCGCTGAGGGACATTTGCAATGCTGCTACTTGGGTTTCTCCTCACACATTTGTGAGGCACTGTGCCCTAGATGTCCGTCTTCATCAGCATTCTACGATGGGACGTGCGGTGTTACAAGCTGTGCAGGCTTAAGACCTCCAGTACCCTCCTCCAGATAGGTGGTGTGTTCTTCTATTGCTTGCTACTCTCCCAGAGGTGTGATGCACAGAGACCACGAAGAAGATATACAGGTTGCTTACCTGTAATGGGAGATCTTCGAGTGGTCATCTGTGCATTCACACCACCCGCCCGCCTTCCCCTCTGCTGTCGGTCTTCTCTGTTCTACTCGGGGGCTGCTAGCAGCAGTCAGAAGGAACTGGTGGGATCGTCGTGCCTCTCCCTTAGTCATGTGCAGTGGGGCCGTACACGTGACAGGGGAACGGGCGCGAAAATCCCTTCCGCTTTAGGAAATACCGATCGGGGTCGGCGCAGGCGCACTATATACCCAGAGGTGTAAATGCACAGATGACCACTCAAAGATCTCCAATTACAGGTAAGCAACCTGTATTTGTGAAGATACAAACTTTATAAAAGACATAAACACAAAGATTTTTTTTAACTTAAAATAAGAACATGCGTGAAACATTATTATTCTTGCAATATTTTGTTTATTTAACAGTCTCTGATAACTGACACTTCTTGCTCTGAATTATTGCATGAAAATGTCTGTGTTGCAGCATCCTGGGAGGGGGAGGAGCCTCAGCCCAGGGCAGGGAGCAGAAGCTTGTCTATCTATCTCTCCTGAGCAACTGAGAGAGTCTGGGAAAGGAAACTATGATGCAGCAGCAGCAGCAGAACTGGAGGAAGAAGCAGGAGACAGCCAGTCCCTTGAGGGCCTGAGAGAAGCCCTCTGGGGGGCTTGATCCGGTCCCCGGGCTGCGTGTTTGACACCTCTGGTTTACATACTGCTTTGTGTTGTGTGTGTTTTGGTTTTAAAACTTAGTACACGGCCTTTGTCTTTGTCTTCAGAAGATAAAAACAAAGTTGTCCCACCCAATTTAGTGGGATAAGTGTCTTTGTGGGCTATGGCACATGTGATTGTGCCACCTGTAGTCCTGGCCCTCTTTTGGGCTGTCCACTGCATGAGGCTGTAATGCAGGTGCCACTTGAGGCTTGATAAACCTTAACATGATTCTACAGTTTCTCATTTTGATTTGGAAAACCTTTAAAAGCAAAGGACGGCCAGATCTGTGTTTGGAAGTAATGTGCACAGCCAGTGAACCTTGATTTTTGGCCAGCTTTCAGAATGTGTGTTTTTGCTTCACTGCTCTATCTCAACTTATCTAGTGCATAGGTTTATTCTTCTCAGTTCTGTGAACTAAAATAGATTTTTAACGCACTGGAATGTGTGTCACTGCCCAGGATTGAATACCTTCTGTTGTATCCAGATGGGAAACTGGGCAATAGGTGTGCAGCACATGATATCATACAGATAATATGGATTATTCGTCAACAAATGTAGCCTGGCGTGGACATCTCTTACCTACTTGGTAGATAAGACTGCCTCATATAACTGTTAAGCTCTTTATTTTATTTCCATTGCGTATGAGTGCAGAATTGATTGACGGTCCATAAAATACATTTTTTAGAAAAGCTGTTTAGCCCAAACCTTCCTTTATCATTGGCAATGCACTTTTGAAAAAATTCACGTTTTCAGTTCCTTTATTTTTTTTAAAAAATGAGCACATACTATAGGATCTTCTTCCTATGGAATTCAGAGAACTAATAAGTATATGGTGAAAAACATGTGTAGGAAGGGAGTAATCTTATTTCATTGTATGGCTGTCAGTTATTCAAAAAAGTACTGTTCCCGTAGGCTGTTGCTATGGTCAGTGTGTCTGGAAATCTGTGCCATTCTTCTGTCTCCTCTCGGCCTCTTCGGTAATTAGAAAAACATTTTGTCGTTTAATGCATTAAGGGGTGTGTGTGTGTGTGTGTGTGTGAGTGAATGAACATTCATTTTGGGAACTACTTTGCACAGTTTATGTTTGTTTATTTGGAACTTTGAACATTGTGGAATGCAAGGCTGCTTTAAGGATTGTATACAAATAAGGTATAGAGTAAAAAAGGAAAGGGTTTTTTTTTGTTTTTCCCAGTGAAAAGCATTGCCTGATTCCCTGATTTTGAGATACCACTTGCCGTTCTGAGAGATGTTGATTCGCCTTTTATAGTGGGAAAGAAAATAAACGTGGAACTCCCGCTGTGCAGTATGGGGGTCTGCAGTAAATGCCAGCACCATTCAGCTACTCTTTCCTGTTGGGCTTCAGCCATGGCAGCGTGGGACCTTCAGGGACGCAGAACTGTGGGAACTCTTTGCTGTGGAGTCCAAAACCATTAAAATTGGAAAACTGCCAGCATATAAAAACTGTCCCCAAATCAGCTGAGCGTCTCCTGGTATGGTTCAGAAAGCATTTTCCCCATGAGCCAGTGAAGATATTTTACGCGTCAGTGGTTCATAAAGAGCTAAAGTAATTAGAAATATTTCTTGCTGTGTGGTGTAGTCTTTTTCTTATAGATGTGATGGCTGCTGAGGATTTATTATGGGGGTGGGATTCCCTTTCTAGAAGAATCAGCGTTTTCTTCACCAGTAAATAAACCAGAGTTGATTTAAACAAGATTGTCGTGAGCCTGGGCCTGCGTAGTGAGGTGTAGTGTCCCTAGGGGAAGCCTGTACTAAAGTGGCTACAGGGCTTACATTTCCCAGGCCCTCTTTGGACTCTGTGATTGGTTAACTGTGAATTTGGAGGGAAAATTTGCACCAGTAGAGGAGTAGGGGGTGGTGCCTGGGAAAAAAGTAATAAAAGGCCTTGCCCCTAGGGAGTAGAGCTGAGGAGAAGCTGCTGCAGATGGAGGAATCCCTCATCCAAAAGGGGTGTCAACTTGAAGCGAGTCATCAAGAGCTGGCTAGAAACAGTCTAGGTCAGGGGTGGCCAAACTGTGGCTCAGGAGCCACATGCGGCTCTTTCACACATATTATGTGGCTCCCGGCAGGGCGGCTGGGGAAGCTAAATATCATGAGCAAACAAATATCGTTGGACAAATTAATAATCATTATCAATATCTGCTTTTACCCCTTTTGTTGTTATTTTTGGCAGTCTCATTTAATGTAATAAAAAGCAAATTTGCATATTTTCCAATCAAAACATGTAATATTTGTTCCTGTCTTGTGGCTCTCAAACATCTGATGTTTATTCTATGTGGCTCTTAACGTTAAGCAAGTTTGGCTACCCCTGGTCTAGGTGGACGTGTTAGGGAGTTTTGTTTGTTCACCTACCTTTACTGTTCTCATTATTCTACCAATTATTTGAAAACCGCTTGTTACTAGACCTCTTAAATAAAATTGTTTATTATTCTGCCTGGGCCCTTCATTCGGTCTCATATAAAGTTCACCCCACTGGGAAAGAGTGGATAAGGGGTCTAGTGAGTGCTCTGGGCCATCCTGAGGAAACCCGTACCAGAGTGGTGGCAGCCTATGGAAAGCTTCCCTGTGACTAAGTTAAACTTAAATTTAGAGTGATCAAGACATCCAGGCTTAGGGTTGCCAGCCCCCTTGGTCGGAGCAGGGGAACCCCCGCTTTCCCAGGCTCTTGCCAGCCGGCAGGGAGAAATCCTGCCCCCATCTGACCTTTTCGAGCCTACTTCCGGTTTCAGGCCTACTTCCAGTTCGGGGTGATGCTCTGGTTTTGGGGAAAAACTCTGTGGTTTGAAGCCAAATTTACCATCAAGTTTTGCCCCCAAACCAGGGGAAACACCCCCCCCCCCCCGGACCGGAAGTAGGCTTAAACTCGGAAGCGGGCCCAAAAATGCCCAACATCACTTCCCGTCTCCCAGAAGGACATCAAGAGACCCCTGCTGGCCAGGTAATGCAAATGGAATTATAATTCTGTCAAATTTAATTTGAGAGCAGTTTTAATTAATTTATGTTCTCCTTAAAACATTACTATGGGCACTTTCACACACACTAAATAGCACACTTTCAATGCACTTTGCAACTGGATTTCACTGTGTGAAATGGCAAAATCCACTTGGCTGCTGAAGTGGATTGAAACTGCATTATTAGGATGTATGAAAGCACCCTGTGTTTTGCTAAATATACATACAGCAGAAGAGGAAGGAGAGCCCTAGTTTTCTGATAGGCATTTCTGTGTTACTAGGTAGATGGGGTTTTTAATACATAACAAAATATAAATATCAGGGTATTGCCATCTTTAAGATGAGCACAGAGGGCTTTTTTGGGGGGAGGGGGGGTATTGCTGTTTGCCTTCCTGTCCTGACCTTTAAAACTCAGATACATGTATTGAGGTAGCACAGGGTGCAGCAGTTTGCAGTTCCCTGTCTAGTACTAGGTGTATTCACAATTCTGTAGAAAACTTACACATCTTTTTAAATAAACTTCTGCAAATAGCCATCTCCATTGCTAGGACAGTACCTGGAAGCCAGGTGGCCAAGGGAGCGCTTACTCAGTGAATCCTGACATGATGCAGGTGATGCTGGTTGAGAAAGCTGATGTCTTTGAGGGAATTGTGGTGCCCATCTTGGATTAATGGACTCGGTTAATATGCTAACTTGGGGTTCCTTTTTAGTGAACGAAGTGAAAGGTAGTACTCTCTTTCAATAACATCTGGCATGGAAATTGTCTCCTTTCTTAGACTCTTCTAATCTGAACATGCTGTGGTGACCTTGAGACCATATTGTTGTTGCAATATGCGTGGAGCTGACCTGGACGACTGTATAGAAGCTGGTTCAGAACATACAAATGATTGTCCCACTAATGATTGAAAGCGATATGTTTGGGAGTGGTAGGCTAGCAAAGCACTTGTGGACTCCTGGCTTCTGTTAATGTGTTTGCTGTATAGGTGTTGCAATTTTGTTATCGAGATCTCTTGACAATAGACCAACTTGATCTCTTGCATATTGTAGCAAGCTGTACAGAGAGCAGTACAGTTTGCATCCATGTTATTCAGTACTGGCAAATACTGATTTTTTAAAACAAGTTTTAAAATGGAGTTTCTTTAGTATGGTGTTCTGCTGCTTGTATTGGCCAGATCCTTTCCGTTATCATGATTTCATCTCCTTTGCTGGAAATTTGCCTTTTGTTATACTTTTTGCCACATGAAGACCAAAAACTAGCTTGGATTTTGAATAGAGTTCTTGATAGAGTATGAAGGGAATTTTTTCCCCTAGTGACTTCAGAGTTTCTGGAAATTGTACGTTTCAGTACTTCTGAAAGTCTAAAAACGGTAACAAAAAAAAAGAGTGTATGTGTTGGTGGGCCTTCACATATTGAGTCCTGGCATCATTTTACCCAAGTCATTCTTTAAACTATGGTTTTTTATTGTTATTACTGGGGACGTGCTATCAGCCCCCTGACCAAAATGCTTAGGGTGATCTTCAGATGGGAAAGGAAATCAAAGAGGCATCCAAAGGAAAGGGAGTTGTAATAATGGGCAACTTTAACTGTCCTCATATGGACTGTATAAGTGCATATTCCAGTCACACCAAAGAGGTAAAATTTCTAGGTACCCTAAATAACTGTACCCTAGGACAGCTGGTTATGAAACTGATCAGAGGAGAAGTGACCCTGGACTTAATCCTCAGTGGTGCTGCGGGGACCTAGTGCAAGATATGGATGTGGTTGAACCAGTCAGAAATAGTGAT
Organism: Lepidodactylus listeri; assembly: GCA_029233225.1. Taxonomy (NCBI): domain Eukaryota; kingdom Metazoa; phylum Chordata; class Lepidosauria; order Squamata; family Gekkonidae; genus Lepidodactylus; species Lepidodactylus listeri. The sequence goes on from JARCFY010000008.1 coordinate 105,163,036, forward strand.
CACAGTGGCATCAGATTTAATTACATGTATGTGGGAAAGTGCCCAGGAACTCCAACATGGTCATATTTGACTTCAAAAAGAGAAGGCTTCTCTAAAATCTGGTAAAAAGGATGCTGAAAGGAACAGTCAACAGGGTCATGTGTCTTGAAAGGGCTTGGAGATTACTCAAAACCTGAATACTAAAGGTTCAGTTAGAATCCACACTATGGGTCAGCAGTACAGAATCTAAGAGATCACCAGCATGGCTAACAAACCGGGCGAGGGAAGCTATGCAGTGAAAAAGGCTATTGGTCTACCAATATAGTGGCAAGGGCTGGGTAGACCTGTTCTCCGGAGGCCAGGTCTACCGATACAGTGGAAAGGGCTGGTTGTAGACCTGTTCTCCGGAGGCCAGGTCTACCAGTACAGTGGACTGGGGCGGGTAGACCTGTTCTCCAAAGGAAGAAACAGGGTGGGGGGAAAGGACTTACCTGGGGCTGCAGCCTTTAGGAATCCCACCCCGCGAGTATCGCAGGTCCCCACCTTTTGTATTCTCTATTTACTACATTAAATTATGCTCCACCCCTTCCTAGATGACAATGACCCTCTTTGATCTACTTAACAAGTTAGATTTAGATACTGGGTTTGTCCTCCTTTCTATGTCTCTCTGCTCCTTGCATTACCATTCTGGCTTCCCGTACTTTGTGTTTCTACAGCTTGTCCTTTTCCTCTGCTGACACTACTGAAACCCTCACTCGCATCCTGTCATTCTATCTTGTGTTTATTCTAACATCCAATTTTGTCAGCCTTGTTGTTTCTTAATTTAAACATTTTGTCTCTAATCTCCCCTCTTCTGCTCACAATTTTTCTTTGTCTTTTTATGATGCTGCGCCGCCTATAGGTTTTGTTTGGTGTTTCATATTAGACTCCTTAAAAGTCTACTGATAGTCAATTTATATTCCTTCCCTTTATGAACTCTAGATCAATCTTGCTACCACTCACTTGTGCTGTTTTTTGGTGTTCACTTGTTATCTCCCCCCCCCATGCCATAATCTTTTATTTGTAGAACTCTATCCCTTTGTGTTAGCATTATTTCACTATAGGGCCAGCCCTTGTAGTTGTGGAAACCCAAATAGGTCAAGAATAGAACTATTCTGAAAACTACATTTAAGTCAGCGATCACTGTACGAGGACTCCTTGTGGCTTCTGAGTCAAGATCTGACCCAGCCCATAATACTGTGGTAGACTGAGATCTCCTGTCTGCCAATCCCTAATCTGGACTAGCCTGGTGGCTAAAATAACAGAGCGGTGAAACAGGTTTGAATCTCCACCTGGTGCAAACTCACTACGCAGCATGATTCAAGTTGCTGTTTTTCGGCTTGACTCCCACTTCCCCCATCCACAGTATGAGGGAGGCGGTAATCTGCTTTGTAAGGTTGTTGTGCAGGCCACTAAGATGTTATGTGAACTGCTTTTATAAAATGTTACTCATTAATAATTCTGGGCAATTGTATCTTTCTGTCTCTAGTCTTTTGAAGTTGTATTCTGTTGTGGAAGGAGACATTTCCAGTAATTATTTGATTAAACAATCTGTTATCATTGGAAAAAGTCAAATAGGACAGCTCAATATAGATGGCAGATAGAACCACAGCAGTGCTATGCAAAGTTTCAGAAGAGAAAGAAAGGCATTCAGATAAGGAGTATGTATGGTTCATTAATCCTATGAACCTTATAAAAAGAATACGTCAAATATGACAACATGGACATGTCCTCATAGGCGTCAACTATGGGGGGGGGCTCGAGCCACACCTGAAATTTTCCGGGGGGACTGAGCCCCCCTGGCAAAACGGAGCGCCCGCCACTGCGCCTCCCCGCCGTACTTCCCCGGGCCCTTCCTAGGCCCGCTGGCCGGCTGCCACCGCCTCTCCTGCCTCCATCTCTCCCTCCGTCCGTCCAGGGGCCAGCTGGGCAAATGCCCAGCATGCTGGCATCACCCGGAAGTGACGCCATCATGCTGGGCACGTTGCCAGGGCGACGCTCTAGCAATCGCCCCGAAACTCTATGGCACCATAGAGTTTCAGGGCGATTGCCAGAGCGTCGCCCCGGCAATATGCCCAGCTGGCCCCTGGATGGACGGAGGCAGGAGTGGGCAGGCCAGGGGGGGGGGAGCGGCGGCGAGGACATGGTCCCAACGTGTGCACGTGCGCACAAGAGCCCCCCACCCAGGATTTTAAAACTCTATGCCCCTGCATGTTCTATATTCTGTATACTGAAATCTTCCAGTGGCAGTTCTAGCTCATGTCCACATTTCCCGAACATTCCACACTGTCATGGTAATCCTTGCAAAAGCCCTGTAAGTAATGCCAGAATGATCGTTTGTATATTATAAGTGGAAGTAAAGTGGGCCACTTGTTTGCGGGGGGGGGGGGGGAAGCACCAGCCAGCCAAAGGGGTTATGTGGGATTGGGGTGAGGGTGGTTAAACATCTGACCAGAACTTTATTCAGAGTTTCAGCTTCCTGCCCACAAGCCTTCCCCCCCTCCATTGGAAACATGGAGGATGAGAGCACCTTCTTCGGGGGCCCATAGAATTGGACCCCCAGTCCAATCTTTCTGAAACTTGGGGGGTTTTTTTGAGGAGAGGCAGCAGCAGCTATGCTGAAAATTTGATGCCTCTACCTGAAAAAACAACCTCCCCGAGCCTCAGTTCTCCATTACAGCCTATGGGGGCCATTGACTATAATGGTTTCAGTATGATCTGAAAGCTGCCTTGAGTCACAAGAAAAGTTGGGTGGTGTCAGGATCATAAGATCCTAACAGGGTTTTCATTGTGCTTTCTGTTACTTGCTATCCCTCAGTAAGAAATGTAACCATAGCAAGCGCTTGTATGTTTTCTAAGGCTCAGCACAGGGCAACAGTCTGAGGCCAGGTCTACCAATATAGTGGACTGGGGTGGATAGACCTGTTCTCCGGAGGCAAGATCTACCAATATAGTGAAGGGGGGGGGCAGACCTGTTCTCCAAGGCCAGGTCTACCAGTATAGTGGAAAGGGCCTGGTAGGTCTGTTCTCCCGAGGCCAGGTCTACCAGTGTAGTGGACTGAATAATAGAATCTTAAAGTTGGAAGGGACCTCCAGGGTCATCTAGTCCAACCTCCTGCACAATGCAGGAAATTCACAAATATCTCCCCCTCCACAGTCACAGTGACCGCTGTTCCCAGAAGATGACAAAAAACCTCCAGGATCCCTGGCCAAACTGGCCTAGAGAAAAATTTCTTCCTAACCTCAAAGTGGCAATCAAGTCTACCAGTATAGTGCTTCATAGAGGCAGATATGTTACAGGTGTTAACCGATCAGTGCCGTACACAGCTGGCTTTTTCTGTAAGGAATAAAGGACGATTTATCTTTAAATGGATCATACTGTAAGGGTACCGATTCGCCAAACATGAACTTAAGCTTAATAAGTCTAATCATGTTATAAAGGTCTATTCTTTTTCTGTAAGGAAGCAGAACTGAGATGGCACATAGAAAGAAGATGACTTGTACAGTTCAGTTCTACAGCAGTCTAGCTGCATTGCATTAATAACGGTAAAGGTTTCCCTTGCTCAAAAGCCAGTTGAATCTGATTCTAGGGGGTGGTGTTCATCTCCAAATCCAAGCCAAAGAGCCAGCGCTGTCCAAAGACTTCTCCATGATCATGTGGCCAGCATGGCTTCCCACCGAAGCAGTTCCTATTTATCTACTTGCAATTTCTTGCTTTCAAACTGCTAGGTTGGCAGGAGCTGGGGCCAGAGACAGGAGCTCACGCCGTCACACGGCACTCGGGTCTTGAACTGCCGAACTACCGATCTGCTGGTCTGCAGTTCTTAACCACTGAGCCACCACAGTTATACACACACTTAAATTTCACTACTAAAGGTCAGTGGGAAGTTCTGGTGCTTCAGTTCAATATGTTCCCCGGTGCAAAACCAAGAAACCGTAACAAATCCCAGGACTTTGCCTGAAGTATCATCAGGGGATGCAAAATATTTCTGGACAATTAGTAAACGAAGGTCCATTAAGAAACAACATCTGTTTTCCTTATTGGAACAGATTCTCTGATTCAGGAAGCTGAAGATCTTGAAGAGTATATGGCATTCGTTTCTCTTTAAAAAGCATTGGACTTGCTAAATGATAAATCTCCCCCCCCCCCCCAACTGTCTCCATGTCTGGATGGATTAGTCCCAATTCTGCACTGTTAGAGTCCTGTACACATGGAAAGGGCTGTAGCGCTTCCTCCCTTACTTTTGGAACCCTCCCAGGGGGCTGCAAGTGTGGAAAGGGAAATTGAGATGGGCCATTTTCCCCCTTACTATAGGAGAAGGGATAAAGCAGCTCAGCCTCCTGCTGTCTCAGTGGCAGGATGCCTCCCCACCCCACCCCCGGGGCAGCAAGAAGAGGAGAAGAAGGATTGGATTTCACTCAGAGTGGCTTACAATCTCCTCCCCTTCCTCTCCCCACAACAGACACCCTGTGAGGTAGGTGGGGCTGAGAGAGTTCTGAGAGAACGGCTCTTGAGAGACCGGCTCTGAGAGAACTGTGACTGACCCAAGGTCATCCAGCCAGGTGCAAGTGGCGGAGTGGGGAATCAAACCTGATTCTCCCAGATTAGTGTCCACGGTCCTAACCACTACACCAAACTGGCTCTCGCAAAGAGTGAGTGGAAAGAAGCAGGTCACAGTTGAGGGCTGAGCCACTGTTGGGTTTGTACTTAAAAATAAAACTAGATTTATGGATCGGAGCAGCAGTCCTTCAGATGTGTTGAGACTTCATCAGCTCTGGGGGAAACCGCAGCCACCTTCGGGTTTTACCCCTTTGTATCTTCTGCTCAAATAGATTTTCTGTTTCCGTCTCTAAATTCTTTGCCACTGGGTGACACTGTTTGACCATATCCCTATGTTTCATAGTATTAAAGCTTTAGAAAAGCGTCCTTCGACAAAAATCTTAATTCATATTAAAAAGTCCTATTGTGTTGAGGTCTGTGTTGAGGTTCTGATTTTCAACCTATGGATACATTTCCCACAATATTATTTTTGGTATTAAAATATGGAGGCTTTGCTGCAAGTTTTAATGTTCAGTTGCGTAATAATCTATATATCTAATTCCCAAGTACCCTCCCCCGTGCGGATACCTAAATCCGCGCGGGGGGGGCACTTGGGGGGTGGGGTGGGGTTTCTACACACGGGGGGCACTCCCCCCATGTGCAGAAAAATCCTAAATGTTTAAAAAACTTTTCGGGGGATCTTTAAATCCCCCGAAAAGTTAAGGCGTTCTCCGTGCGTGCGCAGAGGACGCTGTGGCCGCTGTAGGGGAGGGGGTGGGAAGCGGCGTGACAAGGACTCGCCGCTGCCGTTTGTGGGGGGGGAGGGAGGGAAGAGCCTCGGTGGGCGGCAGGTCTCTATGCCCCCACCGCCGTTTTGAAAGCAGGGAGGGAGGGGGAGAAGCCTCAGTGGACGGCAGGTGTCCCTGCTGCCACCGCCTTACAGGGGGGGAGCCTCGGCGGGCGGCTGTCTCCCTGCTACTGCCGTCGTTTTGAAGGCGGGGGGGGGAAGCTGCCTGGAGGGGGGACGGGGTAGAGGCTCGGCACGCGGGGCCAGAGAAGGGGGAAGAGGCTCACCTACCCCCCCCCCCCCCACGAGTATCGCGGGTCCTCCGGCTTGTGCATTTCTAATTACTTTTGGGGAGCAGTGTTTCATGCATATTTCCTTGGTGCACATTTCCCAGAGTGTCCTAGATGAGTGTATTACTATGTCCGTATCTGCCAGCTGCACTAGAAGCAATTCCAGCCAGAAAACCGATACGGTTACTAGACAGCAACTCTGGAGCTAAATCAGTTTCCTACTGCAGGCAGGGTGAGGATGTGAGTGTGCGAGTGTTGTGCTGAGGAGCCAGCTAGTGAGTTCTGGCAGTGGAAGATTTGCACTGAGGACAGGGGCAGCCTGGCTCTTTAACTTGCCACAGAGTTCCGGGCGGGCTGCTGGCAGCCTGGGGCAAGCTGAGCCAAGTGGCCCTTGTGGTTCTGGTAGAACCACTGGGCCTGCGCAGCTTGGACCCCGGGCCCCACTGATGACGACGACAGTGTAGGTGACTCAGGACAACCACAAATAAGGACCACACACTGCTACTTATTGCAGCAAAGGTCTGATTTTTGTGAGCTTCTCTGCTGAGAGTCCACCAGAAACTTAAGCACAGTGTCTTTCTGCATTTTCCTTTTCTGCGTAGTTACAGAGAGCTTGGGACCCTTGAGTTAAAGCCTCCTTAGAGGCTACAAGTTTAACACTTCCTGACTGCTTCAAGTGGAGGTAGTGAACGTTTAAGCGGCTGCCAGCTATCCCTTGCGACCCATGTCCTGTAGAATGGAATAGTTCTGTTCTAGCAAAAGGATTGTCCTCGGCCTAAAGGACGTCCGTTTAGCCTTGGCCAGAGGTTCTTCTGCCCGGGCCCCGACCTGGTGGAACATGCTCCTCTTGGAGATCAGGGCCCTGTGGGAGCTATTACAGTTCTGCAGGGCCTGTAAAACAGAGCTGTTCCTCCAGGCCTTTGGGTGAGGTGGCAGGCATCCAATTATTCCATCTATTGGCCTCCCCTGCTGAACCTTCCACCCTCAAATGGCCCATCGGGGGAAGACCCATAGTTCAGTCTTTGGCCTAGCCCAGTGGTTCTCAACCTTCTTAATGCCGTGACCCTTTAATACAGTTCCTCACGTTGTGGTGACCCCCAACCACAAAATTATTTGCTGTGTTGTCCAAACGGCTTTGACAAAACCAATAAAAACATTATTTTCTGTCCCATCTATACAAAATCTTGCCTGAACCGATATCTTATGTCCAACCATTATTCCTACACTGGATTGGAATCAATTCCTAAAGGTTAGGTTCCCACGGCAATCAGCTTGCGAGGGCCCCTTTCCTGCCGGCGGGGTGGGCTTGGACGCCAGCCGGCGACTCCCGTGAAAGGGTTGTTCGACCCCAAAAGGGGTCCCGACCCACAGGTTGAGAACCACTGGCCTAGCGGCTCCCGCTTTTGTGGCTACCACGTTAAACTGACGGGTCATCTGTTTTGCTTATCGTTCAGTTTAAATCTGTTTTAATTATTTATTATGGATGATTTTTTATGAAGTGTTTTAATTCTTACTGTGAGATGTTTTAACTTTTGTTGTCATCCGCTCTGAGCCCCGTTTATGGGGAGGGTGGAACATGAGCCTAAATAAATAAATAATTGGGGCCGTTTATTTTATTTGCTGTATTAGAATGCTAAGTGACTGTTTTCTTAGATTTTTATGCCTTCGGCGCTTCGTAAGCTGCTTTGAGTCCTGTATTCCAGGAGAAAAGCAGCATATAAATATGCTAAATAAATGAATATTTGTGTGTGCCAACTCCAAGGCCCATCCAGTATTGGCTCTAGTGTGGTAGCAACTGTGATGGCCTCTCCTGCCAATGCCCGCGTAGGGTGGTTCAGCAAAAGAGGTGTAGTGCTGGTGACTGCATCCGCTCCATCAAAGCCTTGTGCCAGCCTTGAATATGTTCTGTCATTATCACTTCCTCTCTTGTTAATGGTGCAATGGATCTGGCTAGGTTGCAGTAGCTGTTTGGCGCTTCCTTTTCACCAGTACAGATGATTGTTGCCACTAACATAGACCTCTGGAATGCTTTTGTGCTTCCCCCCCCCCCCCCCATCCGTCAGGATGTCCCAAGCAGCCTTTACAGCAGGGGTGGCCAACCTTGCTTAATGTAAGAGCCACATAGAATAAACATAAGAGCCACATAGAGGTGTCTGAGAGCCGCAAGACAGGAACAAATATCACACACACGTTTTTATTTTTTAAAATATGCAAATTTTTACGTTTTATTAACGTTAAATGGGACTGCCAAAAATAAAAACAAACGAGGAAAACCAGTTATAAGAAAGAGAGAGAGAGAAACTAGGAAAGCAAATAGATGGGAGGGAGGAGGGAAGGAAGGAAGGGAGAAAGAGAGAAAAAGCATGCCTCCCCTTTGCTTCCCCAGCCGCCCTGCCAGGAGCCGCACAATATGTGTGAAAGAGCCGCATATGGCTCCCGAGCCACAGGTTGGCCACCCCTGCTTTACAGGGTTGATTTAGAGGCAAGAATGTAAGGCATTTAAGCAGGGGATGGTCTTAGCCAGTGGGTCCCATGTCTGGGAGGGGCCGACTACCAGCAGCTAGGGTTGCCAAGTACCGGCGACTTACCAGCGGGGAGGGAGTTGTTCTCCCCTCGGGAGCTCTTCTGGCGCGTGCGCAAAGCGCACGCGCCACGGCAACGTAATGATGTCACCTCCGGGTGACGTCATTACACGGGGGAAGTCGTCCTCACCGGACGACTTCAGGGGCGGGGTTCCCCCCGCCGGCCGAATGCCGGTGGGCGGATCGGGAACCCCTATAGCGGGGGATCCCCCGCCCCCCGGGCTGACTTGGCAGCCCTACCAGCAGCCCTCAGAGGAGGGTGGGAAAGGGGAGCAGGTTTTTGACACCAGTTGCACCTGCCCTATCTGGGGCTCAGGAAGCTGGCTCTAGGCAGTTGGGGTGGCTCCTGCTCACCTCGCATGGCTCAGGGCCACTCCTTGTTTAGGCTTGCTGTGGTGGTGGGGGGGCCGCAGTAGTTCTGGGGCCCCATCCTGGACTTTTGCCCAGCGCCTCAGGATCACTAAAACTGCCCCTGTGTTTAAGCAATCTGTGTAATTAGCTGGTCTCCAAATTTAAAATGGAAGCAGGTAAAGCACACACAAAAGTAGCAGTGACTAGAGCTGCAGCAGGGTCTGCCCCAAAGCAACTGCAGCACCAAGCCCAGGGCTCCCCTGAGCAGCTTAGCCAACCAGCTCACACTGGGGGACCAAGTGCGATTGCTCTCTCTGCAGGAGGCTGTGATTGGGCCATCGAAACGTGTGACTCGCTTCATGGCTCCCGTGCTAATTTCGGGTTCATAATCCGTGGCCACAAGCCTGCCTAGAGAATTCCTCTTTGCAATAAGACAGCAGGACTGTAACAAAAACGGGCTGTAGGCGTTGATGCCGTTGCCAGTCAAAATGCTGTCTGTAATGCGATTACAAGTAGAGTAGATTGTTGAGAGCTTGGCCAGTCTGCAAAAGGGAGCCTGCTCCCCCCCCCCCCACATTGTCATCTGCCAGAAGTCACACGAGGGCCTCTTCCTACCCAATCTTGCAAGGAGCCTCTGATCTGCAAGTGGGGTGTTTGCCCAACTGCAAAATACTTCCTACATGGCTTCACTTAGGTCAGTTTGTGCCACTGCAGGGATGCAAGGGATATGGGAGTTGGAAGAAACCACATCACACACTGACCCCCCCCCCTCCTCAAATTTTCAGTTGAGGCACAAGGGTGATGGGAATGGAACTGTGGATGTAGACCCCAACCTTAAATTACACATACTGATTTGAAAGACCGCATTAAACTTGCACATGTGCCATGTACATTTGTCGGGCTCTCAGTGTGCAGGCAAAAGCTCTGTTCTTGCTTCCTATCATGATGGATACTTTTAATGCGCCATGGTCTGATCAAATGCAAGCCCTATCCATATTAGCAAATCTGCCTCTGTGTGTTTTGCTAAAGTTAACGAAGCAAAAAAAATGTTTTCTGTGTATTACAGATAACTTAAGTGGGGTCTTGGAGTTCAGAGGCTCTCCCTCCTTTCGGAGAAACATCATGGCTGAACCGGACTACATAGACGAAGACAATCCAGAGTTAATTAGACCTCAGAAACTAATTAATCCTGTCAAATCATCTCGGAATCATCAAGACCTTCACAGGGAACTCCGCATGAATCAGAAAAGGTAAAGAATCGAGTGTACAATTCCGCAGCTGAGACACAATTTTTTTTTTTTCAGCCATGGAGGAACAAGGAATTTGTCTTTAAGTTCTGTTCACACACAAAGCAGAGTGAAATTGCCTTAATGTGAATTCTGTGCTGTGTTAACATTGCACATAGTAGACTTTGGGCCTTTTCAGATTATGTTCCCTTGCTGTATTTGCAGTCCCCTAGGTCTAATCCCTGGTTTGTGTGTGTTGGGGGGGGGGGGGTAAAGAATTACATGGGAATACAGATGAAGATATAATTCCATATCTTATATTCTTATAGCCAGGGCCGGTTACAGGTTTTTGTGGGGCCTGGGCAAAAAACTGTAACTGGGCCCCCATTTCCCTTTGGTGCAGCCCCTTTCTGCTCTAGCTGCCCCCCTTCTAATTGGCTCCTCCCATTTGGCTCTACCTTTTCTTCCTTAACCACTCCCATTTCTATTTCAATTTTTATTACTTTGGTAAAGAAAAATCATACAGAATTTTGCTTTCTCGATTACTTTTTATTACCTTGTATAAAACAGCATAATTTAGATGTAGCGTTGGTATAACAGATATATTTCTTTTCCCATAATAGTCCTTTAAATATGAATTGCATATGATGTTTGCAGACAAAAACTGTCTAACTGAAAACCAAATCCTCTGAGTGTCCATGCAGTGGTGCGTGTAGAGATGTGAAGGGCTGGAAATCTCCTAGAAAGTTACACCTCTAGGTGCATGTAGAAGAAGAGCTGGTTTTTATGCTCCACTTTTCTCCACCCTAAGGAGTCTCAAAGTGGTTTATAATTGCCTTCCCTTCCTCTTGCCGCTACAGGTACCTTGTGAGGTAGGTGAGGCTGAAAGGGTTCTGAGAGAACTGTGACTGGCCCAAGGGCACCCAGCTGGCTTCACATGGAGGAGTGGGGAATCAAACCTGGTTCTCCAGATTAGAGTCCTCTGCTCTTAACTACTGCACCACGCTGGCTCTCAAGTATAATCAAAACACTTTCCATCTTATTTTTTTCAATAGAGAAATGGTGCATTGCAGCATCAAAATCTACATATTGCGCTTGATGTGATTCAGTTGGCAGGAGTGCTAAAGCATTCAGTTGAGCTTGGAACATTTGTGCCCTGAGATAGTTCTTAATTAATTTCAGCTTGCTGAAGCTCCTTTCAGCTGATGCAATTGAAACAGGAATTGTCAGCAACAACTGCAAAGCCACAACTGTACTTGGGAATGCGGGGCTCAGTGAACAAGATATGATGTAGCGCAAAGTCTCTACAAGGGATCATCCTACAAAGAAGGTTAAGCGATAATCCATTTTTGTTCATATATTTACACATGATGAGCAGACCCTTGTAAATGCATGAAGATTTCCCCCTCCCCCCCCCCCCCAGTATTATTTGTCCCCCTTCCACTTTCCCGGGTTGCAGTGTGGCAAATGGGAATCCCCCCACACACCAAGGTATAACCATAACAGTGTCTGTTTCTTCCTCTGAGCATGAAATGAGGCTGTGATCACAGAACTCTCAGAAGAGAGTGCATTTTCTTGAACGGATGGCCCCTTTGATTCACAGCACCATCTTCCATTGAACTCAGCCATCACCACCCCAATCCCTGCTCTGGTTTGGTTCCACATAACTTGCTGTAGGAGGACTCCAAAAGATAGCGACAGGCGGTCAGGCTGGAACACAGTAGGGTTGCCAATCTCCACTTAAGGGCCTAGAGATCTCCCAGAATTATAAGTTATCTCCAGACTACAGCAGTCACTTCCCCTAGAGAAAATGGATGCTTCAGAGGCTTGATTCTGTGTCATCATATCCAATTAATATTCCCTCTCCCACCTTCCACAGGCTTTATCCCCCAAATCTCTCGGAATTTCCCAACATGGAGTTGGGAACCCTAATAAGTATGTACACACACACACACACACACACACTTGCTTTACAGCTACAGCCTGCCTGAAATGCAGGGGGAGGATGGCTTCTTTGCTTCACACAGGTGGGGTGGGAAGGGTTGGGGAGCTCCCCCCTACAGAAGAAGAAGAGGTTGGATTTATATCCCGCCCTTCACTCACTTAAGAGTCTCAGAGCGGCTCACAAACTCCTTTTCCTTTCCCCTCCCCACACCCTGTGAGGTACGTGGGACTGAGAGAGCTCTTTCCCAAGCTGTCCTTGAGGGAACAGCTGGTACAGAGCTATGGCTTGCCCAAGGTCATCCAGCCAGGTGCAAGTGGAGGAGTGGGGAATCAAACCCGGTTCTCCCAGATTAGAGTCCGCGCACTTAACCACTACACCAAACTGCTTGTACAGATACAAACCATGATTCTCCATGCACACACTAGCTAAGCCCAGCTAAAAATGAAGGGAAAATGGCAGGGGTCATTTCGTAGAAAAAGAGGTGCAGGAGCTCATTAGCATAGCTCATTTGCATAACTCATTTGCATATGCCACACCCCCTAACATACTGAAAGTGTGTCAGAAGGCGACACCCACCCCTCAGGCTCCACTCCACAGGTGAGTGAAACTGACCTGCTCTTCCTCCATTCCCTTCCCCATCCAATACTTTGTGCAATAAAAGTAAGCGTAAAGAACACACCCTCATTCTCTTCCTGCTCCCTTGAAACCACCAGGTTTCAAGTAGACTTGAGATACCCAGGACATGTGCACCACCCATCCCTTCCCCTTCCCCTCCCCACAACAAGACACCCTGTGAGGTAGGTGGGGCTGAGAGAGGTCTTTTGAGAACTGCTCGTGAGAGAACAGCTCTGAGAGAACTTGTGACTGGCCCAAGGTCACACCAGCAGCTGCATGTGGAGGAGTGGGGAATCAAACCCGGTTCTCCCAGATTAGAGTCCAACTCCTGACCACTACACCAAACTGATGGGGTGGAAGCTGCTGAAGGGTTGGTGAAATTTCTCCAGTACTTATGTGCCATGTGCCCAGATAAAAAATGGTATCCTTAGAAAATTTGTATGCCACCTTGAGCAAGTCTCTGGAAAAGCAGCACACAGTCATCAAAGGAACAATGATAAAATTATCAATATTAAAACAAAACATTAAAAACAATAAAGACCCTAGCAGGGCTTTCCCCGGGGCGCTGCGCCTCTGCACTGCTCGGGGAAGCCGAGGAGGGGGCGGGGCTTGGTCATGTGCCCGCCCCCTGGGCTCCTCACTCCCGGAGCTGCGCTCCTGCTCCAACGGACCCCTGGAAAATGGGGCCAGCACCAATTCATCACCACCATTTTATCGTGATTTTAAAATGTCATGATGCCCTGATCCCCTGTGAGCTTGTTGTGCAGAGCTCTCCCCCTCCCCAGCATTCTCAAGGGCCAAAACAGTTGCATAGGTGCCCGCAGACACTGTCTAAAACAGTCACAAGTCCAGTTGTGAAAGGCAAAATACAGAGGCTGCTGCTGCTCGCCCCCTCTATTTCCAATCACCTTTGAACCCACTCCCCACCTCCCCGACAAAAAAAGATCCTACCTTGTGTGCTGATGATGAGAGGAATCAACAGCTGTCATGAGCCAGGGGGTTAAAGTGCAAAAAGGACTTTGTTACATGCTCCGGAGCACATAGAAACAACTGCTTTGTGCAGGAAGTAAACTGCAAAGGGACAGCCAAAGAGGGTGGGAGAGAGACTTACAGCCTCATTGGCAAAGCTGGGGAAGTAGGCAGGATGTGTGAGGGAGACTCACAGCCTCACTGGCAAAGCTGGGCAGGGAGGTGGGGCGAGGGAAGGAGACTCACGGCTTCATCGGCAGAAGCTGCAATTGGGAATGCCCCCCCCCCAAGTGGCTCTCATTGGTCGGCAGCTGACTGAGTAAGCCCTATTTTGATGCTGGGCCTGCTTATAGCAAAGTCAGCTAAATCTTGCAGTGTTTAAATCGGGCAGCTGGAGCTGTGAATGGACAGGTCTTTCTACAAACCAGAAAAGGGTCCCAAGTATGCAGGAAAATGTGTATTTAAAAAAAAAATACATTGGGGTGGTTAAAACCCCCCAAAAATGATAAAAGGAGAAAATGTAGCTTTAAGTGAAGGATTCCCTCAGTGGCTGTTGCTAGGCAATCACAGTATTCCTAGTTGGGTTTCTCTTGAGTAAAAAGGCAGGGAAAGAGGGCAGGGACCATTCCAGACCTGTTTTGGCCTTTGAGGGAGAACTTCTTGGGACGAGTCCTGGCTAGGATTGCCAGCTCCAGGTTGGGAAAGTCCTGGAGATTTGGGTGATGTCAGAGGCAGGCGGGGGTTAGGGATGGGAGAGGCCTCAGCCGAATATAATGGCATAGAGTTCATTCTCCAAAGCAGTCATTTTCTCCAGGGGGATAGATCTCTGTCGTCTGGAGGTCAGTTGTAATTCTGGGAGATCTCCATCCAGGTCCTACTTGGAGATTGGCAGCCAGAGACCTGGAAGCAACCTCTGGATTACTTGATAGCACCCAACTGGCATGACTCAACTAGGACTGGCTGCTTGCTGCTGTTCTACAGCAGACACCCTATATGAAAACCAGTGTTGTGTAGTGTTTAGAAGTTCAGAAGAGGGTCGGGGAAACCCAGGTTGAAATCTCCATCTTGCTGTGAAGCCCACTGGGTGATTTTTGGAGTGAGAATGAGGCAGGTTAGGTGGAGAGGATATGGGGATTGCCAGGGAGAGGGAAAGAGGAAATCGTGTGAGGAGGGAGATAAAAGTGAAGCACCCCCTCACGATTCATTGAGGGTCCCCTACCAGCAAGAGGGCCTGGTCCAGTGGCTGGCTTGACACAACTGGGCCATAGTTTCCCTAGGCAGAGACTGCAGGGGGGTGGGGTGGTACAGCTTAAGACAGATAAGGCTGCTGTTGGGTGGGAAGACGATAGGGTTGCCAACTCCTGGTTTAGGAGACTCCTAGAAATTTGGGAGGTGGAGCCTGAGGATGGGTGGGGTTTGAGTAGGGGAGGGCCCTCAGAGGGGTATAATGCCTTAGACTCCATCCTCCAAAGCAGCCATTTCCTCCAGGGGATTTAAGGTTGCCAGTCTCCGGGTGGGGGCTGGAGACCACCCGGAATTACAACTGCTCTCCAGATGTCAAAGATAGTTCCCCTTGAGAAAATGGCTGCTTTGGAGGGTGGACTGTATGGCATTGGCTTTCAGGAAAGAGAAAGAGGAAATAGTGGGGAGGGGGAAACGAGACTCCTCCTGCAAATTCTTGCGGGTTCTTGCTTGTGATCTTATGATTGTGTAAACCAGGTATACACATACCCACACACATATAGATATATATGTGTGTGTGTGTGTATATATATATGACATCATGATCTTATCTAATGCTGAGCTTTAATAGTTATGTATGTGAAATTCTGCAGTGAGGTTGCCCTACTTGAAATAATGGGATTAGACATCAAAGTCTGATTGCTTTTGCTAGAAACTTTATTAAAGACCTAGCAAGACAATTGTTAAAAGTATTATCCCTGCTTAATTTTAAAGCAGACTCCGGCATCACTGAATTACATCCATGTAAAAGCCTACAGGCCTTTGAAGTAATCTGAACACTTTGTTTCCCCAAAGCGTGTCCTATTGTCCTGTAAATCTGTTCTCTTCCGTGCCCTCATTTCACTACGGTAATTGTGGTTTATAGTTCTCCTGGTGAGAAATGTGCAACTGAAGAACTCTTCCCTTTTCCTTCTAGTTCTCTAATTCATTTGAAAATCCATGTTGGACACCCCACCCTACCCCTTTTCAGAGCAAACTTTCGCAAATGTGAATCAAGCCAGGGAGCTAATTTGAGAGAGAGAGAGAGGAGGCAAACTCCTCCAGATCCTTGCTGAGATCTGGGCTAATTTATTTCATTGTGCCAAATATCTATTTCCTTGTGCTGGGAATCATAGAACGCTGTTTCCATCAGAGATTATCTTCTGGATTTGAGGCCTGTTTGCCCTTTCGGCAAACTGAGAACCTGGCTAGGGGGTTATAGTTACGGCTGCTTGTGTGGGAAACTGGCTGTTTAGTCTCCCAAAGGACTGCCTCCAGCATCCATCTTGATGGTCACTATGTATATGTGAGGGGGGGGGGGGGCACTGAAGAAGAGAGTAGGCAATACCTCTGCCTGCGAGAAAAGAGCTACTTTTGGCTGGGCAGGGAAAACTTGCAGTTTTGGCATTGTTTCTCCACGATAAACAGAAGATGATCTTTTAAAATAAGAAAATCTGCCAAACTAGCCATGAGATGACCACGTAAGTATGTTGGTCGAGGAACTAGTCCCAACATTTTTGGTAGCTCAGCCTAGGGCAGTGGTGGCAAACCTATGGCACGCGTGCCAGAGGCGGCACTCAGAGCCCTCTCTGTGGGCACGCACGCAGTTTGGGCACTCAGTCTCTAAAAGGAAAAAGACGACACAGACTCGAGGCTGGGCTGCTTTCAAACTTACAAAGTATGAGCCAAGGTTAGACAAATTATCAGCATGCATACAACAGCAAAACTCACATTAATTGTTCAAAAGCATGTCAAATGCAATAAATAAATAAAAAGTTGTTTGTATCATTGAAAGCTCTGTTATTGTGTTTTTCTTTTAAGACAAAAGATGTTAATGTATGAGTTCTTTTTTCTAAACTAAAACCTCAGTATTCAGGTTAAATTGTCGTGCTGGCACTTTGCGCTAAAATAAGTGGGTTTTGGGTTGCAGTTTGGGCACTCGGTCTCTAAAAGGTTCACCATCACTGCCCTAGGGTGTTTACTCCTCCTTGGGAGACCAGGAGGAACTGATCCTGTGCTTGATCTCCCCCCCCACACACACCTTTTAGGGCTTGTAAACAACTTCCCAGAGATGCAGTGGCACCTGCCTGAAGCCTACATTTGCTGTAATATTTAAACATCTCTCTCATACGTTCGAACTCTTTGGGTGAGGGAGTATAGATTGCATTGCTGGGCACATTTGCGACATTAAAAAACAAAACAAAACATCGTTGGCCACCTGCGAGACCTGGATGGGCATATGTGGTTCATTATTCCCTCTCCCATTGTATCCTCACAACAGCCCCGTGAAGTAGCTTGGAACGAATGTTGAGACCTGAGTCAAGATCATCCAGTTGGCTTCATGACAGATTGAGGATTTGAGCCCAGGTTTGCCTGCGGTAGTTGCCAGATGTTCTAGCCACTCTACCATGCATTGCTGTATGTTGCAGAATACCCCACAGGCATGGAAATGGGCCTCAGTGTTTCAGTTTGTACCACTTGCTAAGGTGTGAATAGACCTGTGGACTGGTTTGTTCCCTTTCTTTGTAATCCATGTGGGGCTCATAGGTAAACAGCTAGCGCAGAAGGAGGCCTAATGGTACACTAACAGAGGGCAGACTTCTTGAAGACCAGCAAGAATACTGGTAGTTTCCTAGTTAAAGATTGAAGTTAACTTTCCCCCCAATGACTGAGTACTTAATTTGTATTGGTTATACCAGAACCTTCGGGCTCTCTGGAACTTGGCAGCCGGCTTACTTCTTGCTGAGCGCTATTGGGTAGAAAGTATATGTCTGGATGTTTTCACTATAAGTGAACAGGATGGAAATTTGATTGTTTTTCCTAATGAAAGCCCAAGTTTCAAGGATGGGGCTTTAGATGTTCCAGAAGGGCCTGTCTTCCCCTGTGGCTGTAACTCTCCTTTGATTATATTCAGCATTTTCCCCATTCAGCATGTGGGAAGATGTGTCCCATGGCTGTCTCTGGAGTGCTCCATGGGACACATATTCCCACAATAGGAGAAAGGCCTGTTGTGGGAAGAAATACAACGGGCTCTAGACAGAGGCTGGCACAATCCCCCCTCCTCGTCCTCCACCTCCTGGTGAAGGAGAGTGGTGTAGCTCCCTGCCCCTGAGCAACCGACCTTGCAGGTACTGGAGGGGCAGCGAGCAAGAGAGTTCTGCTGGGGGCTGGGGCCTGTGCAAGCCTCCTGGATGCATTCTGCCTCCCAGGGACTCTTGAGTGGCTGCTGTCTCCTGGCTGCCGCAGGCCCCCACCTCTGAGCGACTCTCCAGCCGCCACCGCCACCACCTCCTGGCCACCATGGCTCTCCATCCCACCTGACTGTCGCACCAGGTGCTAGAAAGGCAGCGAGCGAGGGAGTTCTGCTGGGGGCTGGGTCCCGAGCAAGCCTCGTGGCCGCATCAGTTGGCTGGCTCGCAGCGACACTCAAGTGGCTGCTGCTGCCTCCTGTCCACCATGACCCCCCGCCTCCCAGGGACTCTGGAGCTGGTGCCGCCTCCTGTCCGCCGCAGCCCCCCACCTCTCAGGAACTGTTGAGCTGCCACCGCCACTGTCTCCTGGGTCCTGCGTCCCCCTGCGTCCCAAGGACTCTCCAGCCGCCACCTTGGCCTCAGGACCATCTGCCTGCTGGAGCGTCCGGTGCGTCCATTGGCTCCCAGCACACTGAGACCAAGATGCTGGGCACTTCTTGCATGGGCAAGATAAAGGCAGCACAGCCAGTGGCCAGGGATCCCTTCTGCTCCTGGAGCCAGTGGATTGGCACACCGTCGGAGTGACAGGTCAGAGAGCCAAAAGCTGTGGAAGCGTGTGGAACGTTCAGGAAAGAGTCACTCCAACACTCAATTATATATAAGGAGAGATAGCCACTGCCTCGGGGAGAAGAAGAAGAAAGTTCTGGGGAGCCTGAAAAAACTCACACAAAAGCATGGTTGTTGTTGAAGTGCACTTGCTTTTATGTGAGTTTTTTCAGGCTTCCCAGAACTTCATTCTTCTTTTCCCTGAGGCAGCGGCTATGTGGGAATATGTGTCCCATATTCTATTTCTATATAGGATTTCTAAATAGTAATTCTATATAGGATATCCTTGGTTGCTCTGCCCAAACCCATAACTGAGGGTGGCTGGCCAGAACAACAAGGAACAAAACTAAATCCAGACATTAAGTGCACTTTTATTTTTTATTTTATTTATTTATTTTTTCAATTTATACCCCACCTTCCCCGTGAACGGGCTCAGGGCGGCTATACCATAGGGCAGGGGTGGGCAATTGTTTTGGCTCGGGGGCCACTTTCTGGGAGCGGAGGTTAGCGGAGGGCCGCACCTTTTAAAAGGATTGCATTCATTACTTAACTTTGCATTTCAGAAAAGGTATAAATTGTATCATAAAAATCAATAAATATAAATTATATAAAATAGTGGTAGTTCTATTCAATTTATTTATTGTGCTAATTTCATATCATCTATAGCTGCAAGCACATTTAATTTTAGAATCAGTTTAATGAGACAAAGGTACCCTATCACACTTTTCTACAATTTTTTTGAAATCAGGAGTGAGATTGCTTGTTGAGATTCTCATCATAGCCTGCAAGTTAATGTCTGTCAAAGAGCATATTTACTCTTGTTGATCTTCATGTCCTGGCGGGCCGCAAAAAACTCTGTGGCGGGCCGCATGTGGCCCATGGGCCGCCATTTGCCCACCCCTGCCATAGGGGCTAATGTAACTGTCAGTCAAGTGTATGACGAGCATTTGACATACATCTCTGAGGTCCACAGCAACGCTCAGGCCATTCTTTCTATCTCTGGGGTCAGGGAGGACAAGGAAAGCTGGGTTAAGCTAGGTTGACTCAGAGTTGAGGTTGACTAAGAGAGTCTCAGGAAGCTAGCTTCAGATACTCTGTTTAGAATTCGATAGTGTATCTTGTAAGGCAGAAGTCACGTACAGTGTTACCCTGAAGGCCACAGCACAGGGGTGTCACTCATTTGTTACGAGGGCCGGATCTGACATAGGTGGGACTTTTGGGGGGCCAGGCCACGTGTGTCATAAAATGTAATGCCAGGTAGCAAAGATACTAACTGTATAAAGGACACCGACAAACACAATTAAATGGGTTTTTTTTAAACTGAAAATACAAACATGCTTAAAACAGTAACACTCTTGCCATATTTTCTTTAATATTTAACAGTCTTTGATAACTGATACCTCCCAAACCTTCCCCTCACCTTTAAAAGATGCCTAAAATGGAAAGGTAGGGGGACAGTGGTATTCGGCAATGCAGTTTTTAAAATAAAACATCAAGAAAAAGCACAAGGATCACAGCAGAATGTAAAAATAAAAACTGAAAATATAAAGTGCTCTGAGCCTAGGGGAACATGAAATGGCTGGGCACTGCAAGCTCCCCCCATCCCGGTCTACTAAGAGTGGCAGTGGCTCTCTAGGGCAGTGGTGGCAAACCTATGGCACGTGTGCCGGAGGTGGCACTCCGAGCCCTCTCTGTGGGCACGCACGGCATCGCCCCAGCACAGAGTTCGCAAGATTGGACAGCAAAAATCACATTCATTGTTCAAAAGCATGCCAAATGCAAACTTTTACCTTTCAATAAAAAGTTGTTTGTATCATTGAAAGCTCTGTTATTGTGTTTTTCTTTTAAGACAAAAGACGTTAATGTATGAGTTGTTTTTTCTAAAACGAAAACCTCAGTATTCAGGTTAAATTGCCGTGTTGGCACTTTGCGATAAATAAGTGGGTTTTGGGTTGCAGTTTAGGCACTCGGTCTCTAAAAGGTTCGCCATCACTGCCCTAGGGTAATGTCCCCCTTTGGCTGGGAAGTTCGGCAGCCCCGATCTCTCTCGGAAGGGTGAAGACAGGCAGGGTAGAGGGTGGCGAAGAGAGCCACAGGCCTGATTAAAGCCCTGGGTGGGCCGGTTTCAGCCCGCAGGCCTTAGGTTCGACACTCCTGTCATAGACAGTTTGCAGGTCTATAAAAAAAATTGCAGTTCCCATAGTCCAAATATTAGCAGAAGACACACACACAAATTTAAAACAAGAATAGGCAAAATTGTCTTGTAATCTCTGCTTTGCCACTTCTGGTTTTCTGGAATGTAACCCATGTAGTCCAGAGGGGATTCGGGTTCAGTTTATCTCTCTCTCTCCCCCCCCCCCCCCCCGGGCACAGTTCAGACACAATTAGCTTTATATTTTCCACATTGTTGTTTCTCAGCAATGTATACTGAGCAAAACTTACTGCCTAATACTAGTTATTTCAAAAAAACCTTTATTTATTGAACTTCAGAGCCAAAATGTAAAACCTTATATAGGATTCAGGTATGCAGCATCCAAAACTGACTCATAATTCTTAATAATAAACATAATGTATAGAACAGGACTCACAGCCTATTACTAGCATTATACCAAGGAAAATATATAAACAAAATTCAGGATCGCCCCCTTAACTTCAAGATCTAGATTTTTCTACTAGAATTTAGAAAACCCTTTTTGGATTATTGCTCTTATCCAATAATCAATTCTGAAAAAATATTCAAAACTATGAAACATGAAAATAGCTTGGCAGAAAGCTTAGAAAACAAATTTCTGGTAGTTTAAATCTGTATCAGACTTTAAGTTATGTCTGATAGAGGTTATGACTTCCTTCAAATTAAATCATTAAAGCACTGGGTTTTTCCAAATTACTGAAATTCTGGTATTTTATGGGGACCACCAGATTAAGAAAAAACACACCCAGCAATATTAATGGAGATTTCTATATTAAAAGGGCAGAACAAGCTAAGAACAAATTCCGGTTGCTTCCCCTCAACAATAAAAATACAGATGACAAAAGAATCCTCCCTTAGGAAGAAACCTTTCCCCCAGTTATACCTGGCTCAGTTATACCAGCTCTTGACGGGGTGCCATTAACACCAGCGCAGTCTGTCATGAGCCTGGGTGTGATTCTGAAACCTCCCTTAACATGGAGGCCCAGGTCGCGCACACAGCCAGGCTGGCATTTTCCCATCTACGCCAAGCCTGGGAGCTGGCCCCTTTCCTGTCATGCTCCGACCTAGCCACAGGAACCCATGTGACAGTCACCTCCAGGCTAGACGACTGTAACTCGCTCTATGCTGGCCTGCCCTTGAGACTGATCCAGAATGCAGCAGCATGCGTCCTAACAGGAACATCATGGACTGTGCATATTCAGCCTGTGCTATACCAGCTTCACTGGCTTCCAGTGGAGCACAGAGTCAAGCTCAAGGTTCTGGCTCTGACCTTTAAGGGCTTGAGTGGTCTGGGACCGACGTATCTGCGGGACCTCCCCCTCCGTTACACCCCCCGGGAGAGCATTACGCTCTTCACAGAACAACTTGCTGGTGGTCCCTGGCCCTAGAGAGGTCTGGCTGTCCTTGACCAGGGACAGGGCCTTTTCACTCCTGGCCCCAACCTGGTGGAACTCTTTGCCAAACAATATCAGGGCCCTGCGGGATCTCATGCAATTCCGCACAGCCTTTAAGGCAGAGATGTTTCACCAGGCATTCGGTTGAGGACAGCGATGGTTAACATCATGGCTGGCAGCCCACCCGGACCCCATTCCTTATACAACTTACTCACCCCTGATTGTATGAAGCACTCACAGACCAGACGTGGGAGGGAGCTACAGAATTCTCACCATTTGTTCTTAATTACTGTTAGGTATGGTTTTATGTTTTACGCTTTTAGAACTTTGTACATCGCCTGGAGCTCCACAGCTGAGGGGATAGGCGATTAATAAAATGGAAATAAATCAATAAATACATCACGTTAGATTTCTGGGCAAAAATCTATAATCACTATAAAATCTTTTACCCAACCAAATACATTCTCTACTTACTGGAGAAAATAGAAACCTTTTACACACCCTAGTTTCTAAAAGCAATTGGTAATAGACTCCAAAGGCTTTAATAAATTTTACCCCCCAAATTCTCTAATACATGACATCGTTTCAACAAATTGGAAATAATTTTCAAGCAGATCATGAAAAAATAATCACTAACTGGTAATGCCTCAAGATTTACTACCTTTAATAGGGTATTCTTTACCTAAGGCTTTTACATGTCAAAATATTCTGTAATTGTTATAAATGCATCTTGGGGCCTTTTGAAGCTCAGTACATAGCTTGGAATATTACAAACACAGGAAAAAAGCCTGCAAGATTTTCAGTGAAGCCGTTCTTCAGTCGCTCCCCACCCACCCCTTCTCTCGCCCACCTGTCCAAGGCTCTGGCTGCAGTTCAGAAACAAAAAAAATCAAGAGAGAGTTCTAATTGCATGCACTGGTGGAAAAAGTCTATTGGACGGGACACTGAGCTGTACTAAGCTCTCTTTAAACAACAGACACATTTAATTAAAACAATTTACAAATGGCCATTAAATTGAACTAAGCCAGCAATTTTAACAGAGGTGCACCCATCTTTAAATTAATGTAAATTTCAGATTTTTCTTTAAGCAGGTCAGCATTTTACTCCTAGGTTTTCACTGTATACATTTTAATATTTCACCCCAAATGCTTTCGTCTTTCTGATCCAACATCATGTTAACAGATCACTTCTATAACACAGCTTTCTTTTACTTTGTTTTTCTAAACCCAAACCCTTTTATTGGCACCGTCTACAAACAATCCAGTTATATACAAAACAAAGCTTCTAACTTGCAAACACACACTTCTTCCTCACAATGTAACCTTTTTGCTCTTGATACTAAACAATCCCAGTTAAAACCATTTCCAGACTAAGAGAGGAAAAGCCGCACAAGCCAGCAATTTCTGCATTGTTAAATTGAATCTCAATAAGTTTTAGATGGCCATTTTAACTGGAAACTAAAACAGGCCGGCAGTCCTAACAGACAGAGATTCACAGAGATTTATAGTTCTTAACATCATTACTTTTGGGACTTCAAGGCTACTTTCTTTCTGTGCTTTTAACTGAGAAGATTAACTGAGAAGATTTTTCTTCCCTGATACCATTCTTTACATAACATCAATCCCAGAACTTTCTTTCTGCATCAACAAGCCTGCTAAACCCTATAGCAGGGGTGGCCAAACTTGCTTAATATAACAGCCACATAGAATAAATGTCAGATGTCTGAGAGCTACAAGACATGAACAAATATTACACACACATTTTAATTGGAAAACATGCAGATTTGCTTTTTATGAACATTAAATGAGACTGCCAAAAATAAAAATGGGTAAAAACAGATGTTGATAAGGATATTTATTTGTCCAATGATATTTATTTGTTTGCTAATGATATTTATTTATCTAAGGGAGAGAGAAAGAGAGAGAGGGGTGGAAAGAAAGAATGAAAGAGGTGGAAAGAGAGGAAGAAACAAAGCAAATAGATGGGGGAGGGAGGGAGGAGGAAGGAAGAGAGAAAGGATGGGAGAAGAAGAGAGAAAGTGGGGGAAAAGCAAATCGATGGGGAGGGAGGAAGAGAAAGGTGAAAAGAATGAAAGAGGTGGAAAGAAAGGAGGGAGAGAGAAGCAAATAAAGAAAGCAAGTAAATGAGGGAGGTGGAGGAAGAAAGAGGGGAAGGAAGGGAGAAAGAGAGAGACAAAGAAATTGGTGGAAAGAAAGCAAATAGATGATGGAGGGAGGAAGGGAGGAGAAAAGAGAGAAAGAGAGAGGTGGAAAGAAAGCAAATAAATGGGGAGGAAGGCGGAGGGAGAGGTGGAAAGAAAGCAACCTTAACTTTAAATGTGTTCTCCAAGCACCCCCCCCCCCCGTGCCCCCATGCTAGCTGGCTTGGCTTGGAGAAGGGATTTAAAGAGACAAATGCCTTCTCCAAGCTGGTGGGTGGGGCCATGCGGTGGGGGCTTGGAGAATGCCTTTAACTTTAAATGTGTTCTCCAAGCCCCTGGGCCCTGCTGCTGTGCCAGCTTGGCAAAGGGATTTAAAGAGACAAATGCCTTCTCCGAGCCAACCCAGTCAGCTGGTGTGGAGAACACATTTAACTTTAGATGGGAAGAACAAGGAGAGGGAAAGATAGAAAGGTGTAAAGGAAGAAAGTGGAAAGAGAACAACTTTAACTTTAAAAGTGTTCTCCAAGGCCCCCGCCCCCCCATGCCATCTGGCTTGGTTTGCAGAAGGAATTTAAAGAGACAAATGCTGGCTGGTGGGGAAGGGGCCTTTGAGAACACATCTAAAGTTAAAGTTGTTTTCTTTCTCTGCTCCCCCCCCCCCACCTCAAGCCTACCCAGGAAGGGAAGCACTGGGTGGGGAAGGGAAGACCGATTAGGGAGGCATACCTCCCCTTTGCTTCCCCAGGCACCCTGCCCGGAGACACACAATATGTGTGAAAGAGCCTCATGCAGCTCCCAAGCCACAGTTTGGCCACCCCTGCCCTACAGACTTTCAGTATCCATTTAGCTCCAGCCCTTCTAACGAAACAATATCTCACCATGAAACTCCTTTGTTGCCTAGCAGAAAACAACACTTCTCCTTACAGCCTCACACACACACACACACACACACTTTCCTCTTTCTGTTACTAGAATCTAAAATACCTGTACCCCACCTCCAAGGTAAGGAGCTTGTTACTATCCCAGTGTGGGAATGCACAGAAGACCGAAGATGAAAACAGAGTTGCACTTACCTGTAGCTCTTGTTCATTGAGATGTCTTCTGTGCAGGCTCACATTCTCTTCCTCGTGAGTTCATGAAACGTATTCTCGGTGATACTTGTGGTGGCTCAGGAGGACTGAGGGAAGGGGGGGGCTCTCTCCCTTCAGAGCACATGACCATTTGAATGGGAAAGAAGCTCCAGTGGGCTCTGCAGGGGAGGGGCTCCCCTCTTAGTGCCTTTTGTAGATAGAAGGAATAGCTGTAGAGAGCCTCCGGTGGCTGGCCTGCGCAAGTACAGTCCCAATGTGTGCCTGCACTGAAGACATCTTGATGGACAACTGTTACAGGTAAGTGCAACACTGTCTACTTCCCCACCACCCCATTGGCATTTGAAGAACAATGATGCATATTTATTAAATACGTGTTTTAATGAATGTATGCCATTATTAAGCTTAGGGGCTTAAGAGGATTTGGTTCCTTGATGACCGATTTCCCTTTTACAGCAGTCGAAGATGGAAGTGTGGAGGTCTCCCTGTCACGGTATTGCTGTGTTACAAATGACAATTGCAAAATGGTCCAGGCATGGCAGAGATTTAAATACATTTTCAGGGGGCAAGAATAATATTACGGAATCCAGTGAGAGAGTGTTCTTAGTACTGTTGAATATTTTATTGTAACATAGCAGAAATATATAACTGCCAACAGCAGTCTGCCTCCGAGGCGAATTGGAGACAAATTAGGAAGTTGTGGAAATGGATTGTCACAGGGCTGAGGGAGTGTGTAATAACAGTTCATGGAAGGCAGTGGAGACTCTTCTGTAGCTTAAAGTGGATGTGTTTTTTTTAAAAAAAACAAACAAACCTTTAAACCTATTATCCATTGTTCTGTGCTGTAAGGACTTTCAAAAGGTTGATGAGGGTGTTTATGTTGGACTCTGTCAGATGGATTTCTGTTTCTACCATAAACAATGTGCCCAAACCACAACATTCAAAAACCAGTGGGGGAGCATTTTAATCTTCTAGGCCAGTTGCTGACCTAAGAGCAGCAGTTCTCTTGCAAAGGAATTTCAAAAGGAAATTAGAAAGAGAAGACTGCCAAATTGCAACTCATAATAAAGCTCAAGTCAATGCATCCTCTTGGACTGAATCGAGATCTAGGTTTCCTGTCTTATTGCCAGTGCTGATTTCTCCATGCCTACTACCCCTCTGCATATCACATCTAATCTAATCAAGCCTGCTATTGTCATTTGGCATCTGAAATCACTCCTGTCTCCAGAATATAAGAACAGACTCACATTCTAGCTGTATCTGAAGAAGTGAGCAGTGACTCACGATAGCTCATACCCTGCCACAAATTTTGTTGGTCTTTAAGATGCTACTGGACTCCTGCTCTTTTCTACTGCTACAGACAGACTAATATGGCTACCCATCTTGATCTTTTTTGCTTGTTTTCCCTCTTGCAAGGGGTCTGGCTCCTCAGAATAAACCAGAGCTGCAAAAGGTGATGGAAAGACGGAAACGAGACCAAGTTATCAAACAGCAGAAGGAAGAGGAGGCACGAAAGAAGAAGTCTGATTTGGAAATAGAGCTACTTAAACGGCAGCAGAAATTGGAACAGGTAAGGAGGGGGAATGAAACCAGTAGGATTTTACAGAGAATGTGATATGTCCCTTTGACAACAAAACAACATAGAAAGGTAGTTACAGAAGAGTGAGCCAGTGGTCCTTTTCACGTTGTATATGTGTAGAAAACAAATGATTATACGGGGCTTTAAAAATGATAGGGTCAAGTTCATGCAAGAGGGCCCTCAGTACATGGGCACTGGAGTTGTGACCCAAGTGGCCCCTGGTTCAAACTTCACTGTGTTACAAATCCATTCGGTAACTTTTAAGAGAACCCTGCTTTGGCAGTATTTGACTATTAATGCTGCCTACTTTTCAAGGTTATTGTGAATTACCTCTCTGTTGAGCACTGGTATTTCCTTTCACCGCCAGTAATTATGTCCTGAAAAGCATTGCTAGGACTAGTTTGATGTTATTTGACCTGACCCCTATGGTCGTCTTTGAAAACCTTGATTCAGGTGCCCCTGCCTTCTGAGATTTGGTAGGTGGCATCGTGGGAGAGGGCCTTCTTGGTCCTGGCACCAAAACTCTGGAACTCTCTCCTCAGGGAGACTCATCTGTCCCTTTCTGTTGCTGTCTTCTGCCAGCGGGTGAAGAGTTCTTTGTTTCATTCAGCATTCCCTCACTGGTCCCTCCTCCCAACCCAATGTTTTAATTGTTGTTTTTATGTTTTGTGTATATTTCGCTCTGGGTTTCAATAATGTGTGTGTGGGGGTTGTTGTTGCTTTCAATGGTATTTAAGATGTGATTGTATTATGCATACTTTAATGTGTTAGCCACCTTGGTGGCCCAAGGCAGAAAGGGCAGGGTATGAATTTTGTTCATTAATTTCCCCCCCCCTCTCTCTCTTCTTTTGGGAAAAAAAAATCGGGATTTTATTTGAAGCTTGAACTTGAGAAACAGAAGATGCAGGAAGAACAAGAGAATGCGCCCGAGTTTGTTAAAGTGAAAGGCAACCTGAGGAGGACCGCTCAAGAATCAGCTGAAGCGCAAAACTCCTAGGAGAGGAGCTGCTGTCCAGACTCAGAGCTCTTTCCTCTGGGGCTGCCTGGGGGAGGTTTCTTCCGTAAGATCATCTCACTCAGTTGCTATGGAGGAAGAGAATTCACGCCTGGGTATAAAATGTACTCGATACGAGGTCAGCTTCTGGAACGCGCGTGGACTGCAAGTTTAACTGATACAAATTCGCCAATAATAATGCAGCGGTCAGCGGATAAACAAGCAACTTGTCGCCGGTGGAAAGAGCTCTCCGAAGTGGTGACCAGGAAAACAAACCGGACTTGTTGCTTTGCGTGTTTATTCCTGATCTGAGGCTAGTGGGGATCTCAGGCTAGTGTGTGTAATCCCCCCCCCCCCCCCCGCTTTGTGGAATTCTGCTATGCAGAAAAACAAAGCATTCTGAGACCACTTCTCTTGCACTTGGCAGGGGACCACAGTTTGGAAACGGGCACCCCACAGTCTCTAATATTATTCTGAATTCCTTGAGACTTGAAGTTGGATTTGTCTTGCCCGCTACTAGTGTGTGGCCTGAGATGGGCCACACCAGCATCACTGTGAGCAAATGCAGACCGGAAGAGGTAGGGGAAAGTTCTTGGTCACAGAGCTGCTGCAAGACCTCTTCAGTTAGCAGGGTTGAAGAGCTGTGTGTTTGAATGCACACAAATGCATGACTCCTGCCTCCGCTTTGCGAAGCAGCCATACTGCTTTGCCTTCACCGTGTAATGTGCACTTGCTACGCCTGAACTGCCGCAGGTTCTTCGGCTTGCTTATTTTCACTGGGATGTAAAAAGCGGCACAGTTGGTTCAGTGTCATCTTGAGGGGGATTCTTTGAAGGCTGAGCTTCTTGGCAGCAGCTTGCTCCTCTTCCACCCCCCACCCCCCATTCAACACGGCAGGCTGCTTTTGAAACCAAGCATTTTCAAAAGCAGTTCATGCATAAAGACCTGCTGTTCAAAAAGGGGAAAGGGAGAAGCACACTGGGTGTATTCCCCCTCTATAGCTCTTTTAACTTTTTAACTGTCTTTTTTTAACCATGTCCATGTCTCTGTCTTAAAGCAAAAAACAAAACAGTATGCATAAAAATAACAGTGGACTACGTAAAATGCTTAAGTGCCTGTCAAGGCTTGAGTAGAGATTGGAAATGATAAGAGATTGTTTTAGAAGAACCATCTGTCTGCCCCCCTGGTGGTAAGATGCTTGATTCTGTGCTGGTTTCTCTGTTTTTCCATTCAGTAAGAATACCTCTGCATTTCAGATACAGAGCCGCAGCTTTTCAAGGAAAAAAAACAGCTCTCTTGAAACACAAGCCTGCTGAATGGGCTTTCTTAGGAACAATCCTAAACTCTGGCTTGCCTTAGCTTTCCCTGTGTTTTGCCAGCTAACTCATCCAGTTGGATGTGGAAATCTTGAGTGACCTTTCAGTTCTACAGTTCTCTGTAAGTATTCCTAAGGCTCCAGGGAGTTTGAATTATGCAATGTGGATCTGGGCCTCCAAGGGCTTCTTACTGATTCCCCCCCCCCCCCAGTAGTCTGGTGACAGGTGTGCATCTTCATCACTAACTGGGAACAGGATTTGCTCTACAAAATGGTCACATGCAGATTGTGCCCTAAGCAGGATCTGTGGAATCTTAAATTAGTTGTAGTACAAAAGGTGATACGTGAGAGATGGGAATAAATGTTTCGGGGTTTTTTGGTTTCTGAGTACACAGATATTGCATACACATCAAAACGGATATAACAGACTTTCACTTCAGAGCGTCTGAGCATTAGTAACTGCAGTTTAATCACATGAGCAACATTAGAGGATGATCAGGTCCATTTTTGTTGCTTTGGAACATTGAGCAATAATTTATCCTACTTTCTATTGCTACCTCCGATTGCACCTACTTTCTACTGCAACGTCCATCTGGTACTGACACCAGCAGTGGAAGCCGTTGGTTTTTGTCATTGCTGCAAGCAGTGGGACCGGGGGAAAGCAATTTTGAGGCTAGTTTTGTGATGCACCGTTGACCGTAAGCAGTCTTCCTTTTGACATGAAGCGTTCCAGGTTGTCCAAGCCCAGCCAGCTATCTGAGAATACAATCACATTGTCAATCCAAGAAAAAAAAGTTAACTAAATCTTGTTGGAATTAAATTTACTTATGATTTAAACCCTGACGAACAACTTTATCATTGACCTGGATTTAGAAAGCATGCACATTCAGGAGTGTAAAGGGAGTGGTTGACAAAGCCACGTTTTGATTTCACAGTGCAGAAAACACTCAACGATGCCAGCGTCTGCTGCGTTTGCCTTCTTTTTTTTCACTTACTTCTTTCTTTTTCACTTACTCTCCTGGAGAGTAGAGAGTTTTCTAACGGCAAACGGCTCATTCCTCCAATTCGCTCGGCAACTGGATTTTGCCACTGACCTCCTTCACCTTCGACTTCCTTTCTGCAGTGCGTCGAAAGATTTAAGGTGGTAAGAAACACCGGAATAACTTACTTTAATGCTTTCTATCAACTCTTATATTTTTCTGACGCTTCTCCTGCATAATTATGACTCACGTGGCTAGGCACACTTCTGGATTCCAGGCCTACAGCAAATATCTGGCTCAGTAAATATCTTAGGGGACTCAGAATCTGGGAATGGAGCCCTCAGCCTAGCTTTCAGTTTCAAATTAATACATTTTCGCCCCAAACACTCTGAACATAGTATGAGGGAAGCCCATAAATTTCACATGTTCCGAGTCAAACCTTTAGCTGAACATACTATATGACTGTGTGGGGTCAGGACAGACGTTGTCTACGACACCCTAAAATTGTTTGTAGATACAATACATAGTAGTGTCTTGGCGTGGGGCAGGGGGGTGGGAGTCACATCGCTAACTGATTGTAGGACATTTATCATGCCTCTGGCCCATCTAAAAGTCTGCTAGATTTCTTTATGTAGGAATCAAGGATTTTGTGTTGTGTTGATGTGTGACAGACAAGTCCCCAGTATTTTTTGACACATGCCGTAGGACTGTTAAACTCCTTGTTCTCCATTGGTCCGAAGGAGTGGGGCAGTCATCACTTGTGGGGAATAGCTCCGCCCTCGTCGGGCAGGGTCGGTCTCTTTGAAATTGATCCAGTAGGGGAGGGGCCTATTCCCCCAGGAACTCTGCAGTCTTACACGCCCAGCTGGAGAAGCAGGAGGGTTTCGTCGGTGCTCCGGGGAGTGGGGGGGGGGGGGGAACAGGAGCAAAGGATCGTGCTTAGGGCTTCCTCCTTACATTCCCCCACCCCAGCCTTTTTCAAGCAGCAGAGGGATTTTTTCTTTTGGAATGGGCGTGGTCGTTGCCTTCCCAGATTCCAGGCGCCATCGGAGAAAGTTCCCGCCAGAACTTCCTCGTGAGCGGTGGCGGACGCGGAGAAGAGGCAAGGAAGGCTGGCGGTGCTGAGAGATCCTCAGCAACCGGAATGTGAACAAGGCCCTCCTGGAGCCAGAGAAGGAGGTCGCGTCCGACAGCAGCAAGGCGAACAGGGCCAGGGCAGGGATCCTGCAGGCTGGCGCCAAAGCTTACCAGGCTGCAAAGGCAGCAGACGGAACAATGGAGCCAGCGATGCCGGGAGATCCCTGATAGTCGTGGCTGGGCTGCAGCCTCCCGAAAGCCCCTCCACACACATCGGCGGAGGGGCTCCTTTCCTCCAGACAGGAAGAGAGACAGTCGAGGCTGCAGCAGGCGCAGGGTGGTGCTGAAACCCAGGCAGCTTTCCTGGAAGCCCTCACTGGAGAACAAGGTCTCTCACCTAAATCGCGGTAGCATGAGGGATTGGGCATGAGGGATTGGGGGGGAGGCCGGAACCTGGAGCTCAGGTTCCGGAGGACACCCCCCCACGTGCATGGCAGAGAGGGATGGAAAGGGGAGGAATGCAGCTTCCCTCCCAGGCATGCCCCAGGTGAACCGGGGGGGGGGGATTTTTCCTTATTCCTGATACCTAAGCCATGCGTCTCCATGTTCTCCAGTCCAACAGAGAGGGCAAGTAGCCAGAGGGGAGGTAAAGGGAAGGCTGCACGTGGACTCTCCCACTCAATGCCCCCCTACTCCCCCACTCCTTCTCCCTTCTTACTCCCTCAGCCCATGGTCACAGAGTAGAGGATGAGAGGGGACCCAGAATAGCTGCAAAAGCAAGTTTAGCCAGCCCCCAATCCCTGGGCAATGTAGACAGCAAGGCTGAGACGCTCAGAGCCCCTGCTTCATTCTCTACACAGGATTCCCTGTCAGAAGAGCAGGACATGGACCTGGCGGGGAGGGGGGAGAAGCACCTAACACATTGCCCCTATCTCCACAGTGGGGGAGAGATCCTAAACACTCCAGAGTGGGGGGAGATTCCACCCCAAGCACCTCCGTTTCCCCACAAAGGCCAAAAAAGGGCAAAGAGGAGACCAATCCAGAGGGAGTACAGCCCTCTCCTCGATGCTCGGGATGGAGAGTCCGACTTCGAAGGCTCAACATCCGAGAGGGAAGATGGAGAGCTTTCCAAGGAAGAGGAGGTGGTGGTGCAAACTACCCAGACCAGGCTGTTTCCCTCAGAGTTGTTTAGCAGGCTTTTCCCAAAGGTACTGAGAGTATTGGAGATTTCATACAAGCCAAAGGAAGTGGAGGACTCAGAGTTTCCTCAGGCCTCGGGTAAAAGCATACCCAAGCCGGAAGTGAACCAGTCCGGCGTGCCACTCCCAGTGGCCTTCTGCAGACTAATCAAAGCTGAGTGGGAACACCCAGCCGAGCCAAAGGCCAACCAGCAGGTGTTTTCTAAGTTCTACACCATGGTTCCAGAAGCCACAAAAAAGATCAGGCTACTGATGGTGGATGAACCTATCACTAGTCTGGTCTCAAACTCAGTCCCACCCATGGAAGCGGATGGCATGCCTAAAGATCACTGCGACAAACGGATCGAACAGGCACTCCGCAGGGATTTTGAAGCGTCAGCCAGCTCCCTACGGGCTTCGACCTCAAGCATTATGTTTGCCAGAGCAGCCTATGTTTGGGCTTCTGAGCTAGTATTAGCTAATAGCGGGGTGCCAAAAGAGTTCAGGGATGCTCTCAAGAAGATTGAATTGGTGGCAGCCCTTGCTGCAGATGCCTCCCTGGACGCCCTGCAAGAGGCAGCTAGGGCAATGGCTTGTAGCAAAAGCGGCTAGGAGAAACACATGGCTTAGATGTTGGGATGTGGACCCATCCGCTCAAGCCAAGGTCGCAGCAGTCCCCTTTAAGGGAGCCAACCTTTTTGGCGAGGGCCTGGACAGGTACCTAATAGAGGACAAGAAGAAAGTCCTTCCATCAAAAAAGAAGGGCAATGGGGGGCAGAAACGCTTTCAGTCCTTTCGTGACAAGAAGGCTCCCAGACACACACCGGGAAAACCCTTCAAGGGAAAGTGGCAGAGCTGCCCGAGCGAGAACAGGTCCTAATTCCACAGCAAGCCCAACCAGAACCACAAAACATCCACAGATGACGGTCCCAATGTCGGGGAACCGCTGGAGATAGGGGGGCGGTTACGGCAGTTTGCTACACATGGCAAACAACAGTAAGGGACAAATGGGTACTGGATACAGTATCCAGCAGTTACTCCCTGGGTTTCAACACCATCCCACCCGAACGGTTCATACAGGTCCCGAGGAACCAGTCAGTGCAGAAACACCTGCTCTTGGAAGGGGCCATCAGTCACCTGCTAGTCATCGGGGCATAGAGCAGGTCCCAGAACAACAGAAGGACAGGGGGGTGTACTCGGTCTTATTTATGGTCCCAAAAAAGAACAGGGATATCAGGGCGATCCTGGACCTGAAATGGTTGAACAAACATGTGAGAACCTGGAAGTTCGGAATGGAGACTCTGAAGTCCATCATGCTCGTAGTTCAGGAAGGGGATTTCCTGACATCCATCAATCTTTCCAAAGCCAACCTACACGTCCCAATTCGAGAGTCCCACCGCAGGCTCCTGCGCTTTGAGTGGAAGCAACTAGCAGATATAGGGTATACAGAGCGAGTAATCAAGACCATGCTAGCTTCCAGGAAAGGGTCCACTAATAGGGTGTGCAACACAACCTGGCAGGTTTTTTCATACATGGCGTTCAGAACGCAGCCTGGACCCCTTGAAGGTGTCAGTTAAGGGGATTCTATTTTTTCTCCAGGACAGGCTGGATAAAGGATTGAGTACCAGCACCCTGAAGAGACAGGTAGCGGCCATTTCAGCAGTAAGGGGGGGCCAAGAAGGGGAGGACCCTAGTCCAGCACCCCCACGTCAAGCATTTCCTTAGGGGGACCACACTTTTGAACCCAGCGCAGTCTCATAGATTCCCCGCTTGGAACCTTAACACGGTTCTGAGAGCACTGTGCAAGCTCCCATTTCAACCCAGGGCATCCTGCCCACTGAAGGAGTTGATGTTTAAAACCCTCTTCCTGGTGGGGATCATGTCAGCCAGGAGGCTATCGGAACTAAGGGCTCTCTCCATTGATAAGGAGCTTCTGGGTGTTCCACAACAACAGGGTGGTGTTGAGGCCGGATCCAGCATTCATACCCAAGGTAAACTCCGTATTCCATAGATCGGAGGAGATTGTGCTTCCTTCTTTCTGCCCAAACCCTAAACATGAGAAGGAAAGAGAATGGCACTGTCTCGACATCCGTAGAGTCCTTAGTTTCTACGTCGATAGGACAAGACGATGGTGAAAATCAGATGCCCTCTTTTTGGCCTTTAGGAAATCGTCACAGGGACTGAGGGTCTCTACAGACACCTTGAGCAGGTGGATTGGGGGCTGTATCATAGTCGCATACAAGGCAAAAGGGCTGGAGCTACCCGAGGGAATCACGGCACATTCCTTGTGGAGGGCAGCCACGTCAGCAGCTTATAGGGCCTTCTCGTCGTTCGAGACGGTCTGCAAGGCAGCAACCTGGAAGTCGGAACACTCATTCACTAGACATTACCACATAGACAGGGCAGCCTCGGCTGAGACAGCCTTTGGCCGCAGGGTTCTGCAGCACATCACATAACCCGAAGCTATGAACCCACCCCAGGACACACTGCTTTTGCAAGTCCCACAAGTGATGACTGCCCCACTCCTTAGGACCACTGGAGAACGGAAGATTGGTATTCACTTACCGTGAAGACTCCTTCTCAGAGGTCGAGGAGTGGGGCAGTCAGACCCACCCATGAATGAATGAAAGGAGGAGGGACGGCTTCGGGCATAACAGTGGTGTGCTGAAGAACCGGGGGGGCGCAGCCGGGAATGACCCCTCGAAGGGAACAGGTAGACAGACACTGATAGAAAGGAGGCTAGCCAGGGGAAGGCAGCTGACCTTAAACGTTAGATGATCAAGTCCAATTTCTGACAATGATTTAGTGGGCGCAGAGGTCCACACGGGGCCGGAAGGATCTTTTGTCTCTCAGTTACGAAGGGGAGATCATGGCTTGGTGATGACTGGAGAACTCCCTGGGGGAATAGGCCCCTCTCCTACTAGATCGATTTCAAAGAGACCAACCCTGCTCGATGAGGGCGGAGCTATTCCCCACAAGTGATGACTGCCCCACTCCTGGACCTCTGAGAAGGAAGCTTCACGGTAAGTGAATACCAATCTTCCATTTTCAGTGGCAGATAATAAGTTTTACAACTAAGATGACTGTTGATAAGTTCACAATTTTACCCGTCCTAATCTGAGTATTTTTGTTTCAGCTCTCCTCATAGTTGGCTTCATTTTACCATTTGTCTCTTCACTGATCAGTGCTTTTAAAAACACTTGGCCGTGGCTATTTAAGTTAAAAATTAGTATTTCCTCCCAGTTCTTCTTATCAGTCTTCTGTTGATAAGGTTTGAGTATGTATAAATATTAAAAAGGGAGCCTTAATGGGGTTTGTTTTTGTAATTTAATATTTTTTGTATTTGCTCTGGCTTGTTTTTAACTAAAAAGTGTTATGAAAATGAAGGTGAAATTCTTAGAACCAAAGTTAACACTTAATAAAATAAAAAAAATCTACATGCTTGGAATACACAGTTGTGTGAATGTATCTCTGCTGCATTTCATGTTTTCTTTGGCCATGTAAAATTGAATTCTCACTCCTTGCAGGGAACAATTTCGGGGCCGTGCTTATAGGTTCTTTCACATTACCACCCTGGTTCTGCACATAGAAGGTGTTGCTGACTGGCACATTAGCTTTGTAGATGCAGTTTAATCTCACTGCTTCCCCTGCAGCGTTTTTACTCTGACCCTCTACACACAACATTATGTGAGCTGGAATCAATGCATGCAGAGAGGGAGGGAACACGAGCATGCCTGTAATTTTGGGCTCGTAAAAATGCACTGCTCAAAATCATGAGGACGGATCTTATGCATTTAGACTCCCTGCTCACTAGCTGACAATCACTCATCAGTGGACTCCTGTGCAATTTCCCCTCTACCAACTGATTTTCGTGCACATTATGTCATGTCTTTCTTCAAAAGAAAAAAAAGGAGCAGGCATCCCTGCCTTGATACAAAAGTCATGTAATGCTCTTGAACACGACCAGAAAAACCCATCATCAATTAAAGAGAATCTGCATGCTTGGAGGGGGGGGGGGGGTGCTATGGATTGACACTGCTACCCTAGAATTGTTTCTGTCGTATAATTTTCCTTTGCACATAATATTGCCACCAGTGATTGGAAATGGCACCCACCAGACCAGAGGAACAAAACTGGTTATGGGGATCATCTTTATTTTCGGTCCTTCAGTTAGGCAACTTCCTTTTGCAGGTATGAAGTATCTGGAGTTACACAGGATCACCTAATCACTCTTAAATCTCCATACTGTTGCATCACTTTCCGGTATCAAATAAGGCAGAGTGGCCTTAAAATATATAAAGGTGACCTTCCAATCCAGCTCAAACCTTGCTGGGATTCAAAAAAATGTTCCTCTAAAAAGCAGCAGGGTTTGGCCTTTCAGCCAGTTCTGGCCATATGACTCCATCCATATACCAATAATTTAGCCATCTATAATCATTTCATTCAAGAGAATCTCTCTTTCTGAGTTACACATTAGAATCTACCTTGGCATATGACCTTTCCCAGTTTAGTGGGTTATTGTAGGGCAAGAATGCGTGGTACCAAATTGGCAGTGCAATCCTATGCGGAATTAAGGCCACATATGGATTTAGAATTACACTGTAAGACAACTGGAGTGGGGGAGTTAACTTGAAACCCATCTGGATAATCCCATACTTGGTCAAAAGGGGGGTTTTTTTGTGGGGGGGAAGGAGGCTGAAGATCTTATAGATATGCTTTAGCAATAAATGGTTGTAATCGACGAATATATGTCTCTCCACCAATGTTCCCTCTAAAGTGTGGAGTCTCGTGAGCAAAAATTCTAGTTTGTGAGCTGCTGGCATTAAAGTGAGCGAGCGATTTGGCTGCTGCATAACTTAGTTTGATCTGGAGCCATCTTTCCTGAGCTAAGACAAAAATGTGTGAGCCAGAGGCTAAAAAACTGTGAGCTAGCTCACACTAACTCAGCTTAGAGGGAACACTGCTCTCCACCTATGAGGTCTATAAACATACACATTTTAAGAAATGAAAAACGTTCTCTAAATGCTAGCAAGATTTTGAAAGCCTGCACCAACTAAGGTTTGAAAGCTGCATGTTATTCTGACCTTATCTAGTACACCATATGATGGTTTCAAAGACCCTCTTTGGAAAAAAAAGCCTAACCGTTTAGAGTCAGAGTTCTTTTGTGAATCCCTCCGGGTTACCCATACAACCGAAGCCTCACAATGTGTGGAGGAAGTTGCCTCCCTAAGCAGGGAAGAACTGCCGAGTAGTACAGTCTCTTTTGGAATTACAAGCTGGAGAGTTCCCTTGTTTCATTTGTTATACTTACTGCTGGGCAGAAAATTGAATCCCTTGAGATCACTGTTTTACATTGTGTGCTGGGATTCAGAAGAAGGGCGGCGGGGCGGGGGAACCCAGTTACTCTTAAAGAACATTTCACCTGCACACCTTCAAAAGCCCTCCTTTTCTTGAGACTCAAACTTGCCTGGTAAGCAGGAAACCAGGAAGGAGCTCTATGTTCTCCAGTTGCTGCTCAGTGCTGCTTTCTGAGAAGTAATTTCGCTGGGGAGACTGCTGGCTTTCAAAGACCAGTTTTTAGCTTTCAGCAATAGTGATTTTCAGACCTGGCAATGTTTGCATAATTTAAGGCCATCCTGAATTTAGCCCTTCAAGGCTGGTGCTATTCCTATGATCTTTATTGGCCTTTGGTATCTTATTTAATTCTCTGTCAATATTTGTGTACTAGGAGTAAGGCCCGTTGTGGAAATAAATACAACAGGCTCTAGAAAGAGGCTCTTGGAGAGTGTCAAGGCCTTAGGCACTCAGCGTCAATTTGCTGTGGCAACCTCAGCAGGGTATAATGACACAAGGTCCACCATTTTCTCCAGGGGAACTGATCTCTGCTACCTGAAGAGCAGTTGTAATTCTGAGTGATCTCCTGCCCTCACCTGGAGATTGGCAGCAGTGGTTCCCCAAGAGGGAATAAGTGGTTTGGAGGGCAGAGTCTATGGCATTGTACCTGTCTGAGGCCCCGCCTCTCCTCAAACCTCACCCTCTCCAGGCTCCACCCCTCAAATCTCCAGGAATTCCCCACCTGGAGTTGGCTACCCCATCTCCTTCCCAGCCAAGCAGCAACCTACTGTAATACTCACTGTTCAGCTTTCCATCCCCCCCCCCCACCTGCAGCCTCTACCGTGCTCTGAAGCCCCTTTTATAAACACAGGTAACTGCCATTTCGTTTCACCTACTAACAGCCACTGAGGTAACAGTTGAACCTTATGGGGGAATGTTTTAAACAAACCACAGGCAGCAGCCATCTTATAAACACAGGTAACTGCCATTTTGTTTCACCTACCAACAGCCACTGAGGTAACAGTTAATCCCCCCACAGGAAGGAAGCTGGAGAAGTGTCGTCATCAAGAGAGAAAGCCACTCTGCCAGGAATTCTGACAGGGCACAGAGGCTGAAGGAGTGGGTGGGAAAGAGGAGCAGCACCCAGCCAATGGCATGTGAGTGTTCACAGCCAGTGGATAGGGACAGCTTCTGATTGACAGGCCAGGGGACCAAAGCCTGGGGTGGCGTGTGGAATCTTCAGGAGCGTGCCACCACCATGCAGAGAATTATTATAGAGAAAGATAAGTCTCTCTCACTTGCTCTTGATCTAAGGTATTCCCTGATAATGTATGGGGATGGCATTCCTCACAGCAAGCAGGCAGCAGGCATTTCAAACCTCCATACAGTTGGGAAATGTTGCGTCTCTAGACAGAAACCTGGAGAATAGATAGTGATCAGGGAGAGAGGTGTTCCATGACAGCTGTTCCTGCCCATTCCTTGGGCAGCCCCTTCGTCTACCTGTAGAAGCAAGCAGACTTCCTGTATTGAGGGATGGTTTCCAGCCTCACAAAAGGGACTGGAGTTTCCTTGGAATTACAACTGATCTCCAGAGAACAGTTTCCCTGGAGGGAAAGGCAGCGTAGAGCCGGGAGTGTCACTGTTACAAACAGGGAAGCCCAGATTCAAACCCCCACTCAGCCATGAAGCTCACTCAATGACCCTTGGTAAGGCACACACACTCATCCCAACCTACGTTGCAGGTTTGTTGTGAGGATAACATAAAGGAAACAAGAACTATGTATATTCCTCCACGTACTCCTTAGAGGAAGGATAAGAAAAAAAATTACATTGCTAGGGACAAATGTGGCTACTTGGTATCTTGTCTGATCAAAGCTCTCTAGAATAGCACTTGGGAACATGAATCTGAGCCCTATGGGCAGGCAGGGTCACCACTTCCTTTTCCCCATGATTCTCCAGTTTTTTCAACCCTGCCTAAGGCGGATGGAAGCCATGCACAAAGGACATCCCCCCCCCCCCCCCGGGAGGCTTTAAACAGGATGTCTCTTACCGGGCCTCAGATGGCCAGCGGAGAGCAGAGGAGGCAGCCCAGGTGACTGGATTTGAGGAGCTCAGCCGCTCTGGGGAGGTTCTGACCATGAGGAGGGCCCAGCACGCTCCAACGTAGTGGCCGCCGATGCTCCTGCTCAGAGCAACCAATTGGAGTGCAGCAGTTCTTGTTTATTATTTTTTCCTTCACAGCAAACTCTCTGGATCAGGTTTGCTGCAGCCGGCCCTGGTTTAGGCCTTTCTTATTCTTTTACAAGCCTCTTGGAGATCTGTTTGGGAGCAGGAAGGGCTGATTCCCTCCCCTCTTCCCTCTAGCACCGTGTTCCTGGTGCTTACAGGAGAGCTGTTTGGAGCACCAGAGATCCTTCCCTGCTGCTCCAGGGGCCTGTGGATCTCCACAGCTGTGGGGTCTCCAGCTTTGAGGCCGGGAGCTTCCCCAGTTGCTCTGGGCAGGAGCATCAGCGGCCACCGTGTTGGAGCACGCTAGGCCCACCTCGTGGTTGGAACCTCCCCGGAGCAGCTTAGCTCCTCAGTCCAGTTGTCTGGACTGTCTCCTCTGTTCTTCACAGGACATCTGAGGCCCAGTAAGAGACTTCCTAGAGGGATCCTTTGTTAAAGGCAGCTCCCACATGTCTGAACAGCAGGAAATGACAGGGCAGGTGGGCCTAGAAGTTTCCATGCCCCAAGATGGCTCTCCCCCTAGCCTGGAGCTACCTTCCTCCCCCCAGCAGGGTAGACCTTATGGCATTATAGCTTGCTGAGTCCTTCCATCCCTCCCCCCAAAAATGCTGCCCTCCACAGGATCCACCCCCTAAATCTTCAGGTATTTTCATCATAGTGTTGCCAAGTCCAAGTTAGAAAATACCTGGGGACTTTGAGGGTGGAGCCAGGAGAGGGTGGGGTTTGGGGAGGGGAGGGGTCTCAGCATGGTACAATGCCATAGAGTCCACCCTCCAAAGCAGCCATTTTCTCCAGGGGAGCTGATCTCTGTCAGCTGGAGATCCATTGTAAAAGTGGGGGATCCCCAGGCCCCACCTGGAGGCTGGCAACCCTATTCCATCATCAGAGCCGGCAACTTTCCCCTCAGTGCCCATTGCTAGGCAACCAAGCTTGCTTCTCTGAAAGCCCCTTTCCACACCTATGTTGGCCTTTGGGAGAAAACTCATTGGGGCCAGCTGAACAGAATGACATAGAGGCCACCCTCCAAAGCACTCATTTTCTCCAAGGGAGGGGGAAAGATCTGTTATCTAGAGTTCAATTGTAATACCTGGTGATCTTCAGGCTCCACCTGGAGGTTGGCTACCCTAGGCGTAGCAGTCACTGCTCTCACTTCTTCTGATACAGCTAGAATGTGAGTCCATTGGTCCTTATATCTTGGAGAGTGGAGTGATTTCAGATGCCAAATGACAATAGAAGGCATTCATAATGAGACAGGAAACCTAGGTCTCAATTCAGTCCTGAGTTTCATTATCAGCTGTAATTCAGCAGCCTCTCTTTCTAATCTCACTTTGAAATTCCTTTGTAAGAAAACTGCTACTCT
The DNA here is from genome assembly GCA_029233225.1 of Lepidodactylus listeri. Classification (NCBI taxonomy): domain Eukaryota; kingdom Metazoa; phylum Chordata; class Lepidosauria; order Squamata; family Gekkonidae; genus Lepidodactylus; species Lepidodactylus listeri. The sequence goes on from JARCFY010000008.1 coordinate 105,204,257, forward strand.
TAGGTCTGCAGGAGAGACAGGAGAAGATCATATTCCCAATATGGAAAATGTCATAATGACTGCAAGTGGCGTGATGTCGCTGGCAAGGACTCTGGGAATGATGTAGGGCTGCCAAGTCCAACTTGGGAAATATCTGGGGACTTTGGGGGTGGAGCCAGGAGACTTTGGGGGTGGAGCCAGGAGAAAGGAAGTGACATCATTTTGTGATGTCACATCCTGTGATGTTGCTTCCACATGCTGACACATGAACTCATGAAGTTTCCTAATACTGAATCAGGCCATTGGTCCATCAAGGTCAGTATTGACTACTCAGACTGGTAGTGGCTCTCCAGGGTCTCAGGCTGAGATCTTTAATGTCACCTATTACCTGATCCTTTTTTAGCTGAAGAAGCTGATACCTCCTGCATGGCAAGCAGATGCTCTATCACTGAGCAACGGCCCTACTGAATCCTTCCTCATCTCGGCAGAATATGAAGCACTAAGTGCTACACAAGTGCTAAATATGATTTTCATATCATAAGAACAGGAGAGAAGCCACAGTGGATCGGCCCATCCAGTACAGCCCATCCAGTACAACACTGTGTGTCACAACAGTGGCCAAAAATACCAGGTGCCCTCAGGAGGCCCAGCAGTGGGGCCAGAACTCCAGAAGCCCTCCCACTGTTGCCCCCCAAGCACCAAGAATTCAGAGCATCACTGCCCCAGACAAAGGGTTCCATTTAGACCTTGTGGCTATAATAGCCACTGATAGACCTCTGCTGGATGGGGACAGAGAGAGAGAGACAGACAGACAGACAGACAGACAGAAAAAAGAAAGAGGGAGAGAGAGAAGGGAAAAAAAACTGGCAGAGGCACTTACTTCCATTTAGACCTTGTGGCTATAATAGCCACTGATAGACCTCTGCTGGATGGGAACAGACAGACAGACAGACAGACAGACAGAAAAAAGAAAGAGGGAGAGAGAGAAGGGAAAAAAACTGGCAGAGGCACTTACTTCCATTTAGACCTTGTGGCTATAATAGCCACTGATAGACCTCTGCTGGATGGGGACAGAGAGACAGACAGACAGACAGACAGACAGACAGAAAAAAGAAAGAGGGAGAGAGAATGAAAAGAGCTGGAAGAGAAACTCACCTTGCCAGCCACATGCAAAAGCAGCTCCTTCAGTCCCTCCTTAATCTCTGGGCAGACCTCTCTTGCTGTGGAAGCTCTCTTGCTGACTTCTTAAAGGGGAAATGTCTGGTGAGGCTTTTTACTGCAGGGCAGGCTCTCTGCAGACATTTGTGAGACTTCTGCTCAAAGTAGTCAAGGATCAGATCTTTGTTGATGAAACACAGTTCTTTATTTCCAATCTCTACATTGGTACAGCTTCTCGGATTATTGTCAGAGATAACGCATATGACAGAAGCAGGTCTATTATACCTTTCCAGACAGTTTGAATTACCCATAGGTAGCCAATCACTAAAGGGGAAAAACGGCGGGCAAAAAGGGTCTCTGGCCGTTTGCTTCCCACAGGAAAGAAAGTGAGGTGTCAAGTTGTAAATTTCCCTTCCCAAACCAGACCCCTTAGATGTTACCATTTCACATAACAATCGCTGGCCTCAAGGCTTTCGCACGTTGATAAGAGATGGGACTTGTCCTCCCTTGGAGTCCCAGCCGGGACGAATGGAATGCGGAGGCAGGAGTGTGAGAGGCCCATTGTTCCCATACTTTGAAGTTGTCATCCTCCCGCTCTGACAGTTACACAAACCAGGCCTGGTCAGGGTCATAAACCTGGGGTCACATAGATTACATACACACTGGCCAAAGTGAGGGTTTACCTAGGGGAGGGGGCAACTACATGGCAGGTGTTATAGAAGCATCCATAAAGACATACATGGCAATAGGAGCATAGCATGGCATACATACATGGCAATAAGAAGCATAGGAATAAGACAGAAGTCATAGCTGTAAGCAGTAGCAATACATTGTCTGAATCAGCAGATTCTGACAACATTTCCCTTTTAAGGCAGCCATTTTGTCCCCCCGGTGGCCAACTTTGGAAAAGCGGGAGGTAAGCACTAAAAATTGGTGTTTCCCCCGCCCTACCGGGGGACTTGGCAGCCCTAGAATGATGGTTTCCTGTCAGGATGTCATCCAGTGGTTCCGCTTCCACCTTCGCCCACTCCAAAAGTTCCTCCTTCCATTCTAGGGTCTGATAGCAAAGAGACACCGCAAGCTGATTCAGCCTCCAGTATCCCTGATTCAGGAACCCCAGTGGTGGACGACTCCGGTCAGTTTCCTGGAGGGAACCCCATTACAGGAACTGAAAAGAGTGATCATGACTTCAGACTTCAAGCTTCACGGGTTGAGGGACCCACTCTCAAGGAAAGATGGTGCAAGGTACCTGGTCATGGGAGGAAGTGTCACTGAGCATCAACTTGCTGGACCTCAGGGCAATCAGGCTAGGCCTGCTGGCCCTCCAGGACCTTCTAATACGGCACCCCATTCTAGTCCATATGGATCATATGACAGCAAAATCCTATGTCAGCCCACAAGGGGGCACCAGATCCAGGTCTCTTCATGCAGAGGCAAAGCTGATGATCCAATGGACAGAGATCCATTTGTGGTCAATCAAGGCAGTGCATGTAAAGGGACACACTAATACGATAGTGGACTGGCTCAGCAGGAGGGCTCTGGATCAATCAGAATGGATGCTGAACGAGTCAACCGTTCAACTGATGGGCAAGATTCGGATAGATGGAAGTGGACCTCTTCACGACAGAGCAAAATTCCCAATTACCAAGGTGCTTCTCAAAGACAAGATCCACACAGAAAAAAAAACCCTCTCGGAATTAGAATATAGCTATGGAGCTGAGGTCCATCAGTGGCTCTTAGCCACAAAGTATAGATAGGAACTCTCAGTCTAGGGCAAGTGATGCTCTATATTCTTGGTGCGTGTGTGTGTGGGGCAACAGTGGGAGGGCTTCTAGTGTCCTGGCCCCACTGCTGGACCTTCTGAGGGCACCTGGTGTTTTTGGCCACTGTGTGACAGAGTGTTGGACTGGATGGGCCACTAACCTGATCCAATATTGGCTTATCTTATGTTCTCTTATTTTCTTTTAATGTAAATCTATTTTCATGGATTCCTTAATTTACTGACAGTTGTTCCTTGTGCATCTGTTGTACTGCTGAAGTTGCATCAGCCTTGGCAAGAAAAGCGGGGGCTTTAGGGCTGCCAAGTCAAACGTACGTTTTGGCGGGGGGGAGTCCTTCGCTGCCCGGGAGCTGCCTGGGAGCCTCCCTGGCGTGCGTGCTTGGCGCGCGTGCCCGGTGACGTCACCCGGAATTGACGTCACAACGTTGGAGCGTTGCCCTGGCAACATCTCCAGCATGGTGACGTCACTTCCGGGTGACGTCACTACGCTGGGGAAGTCGTCCAGGATGGACGACTTCAGGGGTGGGGTTCCCCCCGCCGGCCGAACGCCGGCCGGCGGATTGGGAACCCCTATAGTGGGGGATCCCCTGCCCCCCGGGCTGACTTGGCAGCCCTAGGGGGCTTGCTGATGTGCCCCCCTGCCCCACCAGTTCCTTCTTTAGTTTATGCAGTTGTTAAAATGCAAAAAAAAAAAAAAAAATCCTAGAAATAACCAGAATCAGAAGAAGAAAACCACAGCAGCTAAAAGTTCAAAGTGTAGCTGTCTCTTTCTAAATATATGAAATGCCTGGGTTTGTTTTTCAAGTTGAACTTGATGCCTACCAGCCACAGCTGACCTTCTGGAGGATGGAACTGCCACCAGGCCTGTGAAAGAGAGCTCACCAGGGTCCAGAAGGTCTTTGCATTGCCACTGCCGGAGGGACACCGTGATTGAAAGTGATCTTTGGGACGTGGCTTTAAGTAGTCCTGCTTCTTCTTCCATAGTAAATTCTTTTGAAAGCCATTTTGGCATGGGTGGTTTCTCTTAACTTAATGTATACTGACCTTTTACACTAAATAAAATCCTGTTTCTGAGCTGTCTGACTGATGCCTGATTCTGAGATGGTTTGTCAGCTGCCAGGTTCAAGTCACACAGGATGCATTTCTTACAAAAATGGCTAAACAAGAGCACATGTGTTTTGATAGGAACTTTCCCTCAAGCTGCTGGTTTGACTCACCTGCTGCCATTACCATGACGATTAGAACACTGATGTGGCAATGTCATGCTTCTTTGGAGGGAAAAAGGCAGGTGCCATGGTATCTTGGAGGGGTGGGCGTATCATTAGAGACTGCTTTAAGGACCTTTCTGCATATAGCCATAAGCATCAACTACGGGGGGGCTCGAGGGCTCGAGCCATCCCCGAAATTTCCCGGGGGGGGACTGAGCCCCCCCCAGCAAAACTGAGTGCCTGCCGCCACGCCTCCCAGGCCCACTTGCCGACGCCTCTCCCCCCACCGCATGTCCACTCCTGCCTCCTTTCCTCTCCCTCCCTCTGTCCGGGGGCCAGCTGGGCAAATGCCCAGTGTGATGGCGTCACCCGGAAGTGATGCTATCACGCTGGGCACGTTGCCGGGGCGACGCTCTAGCAATCGCCCCGAAACTCTATGGCACCATAGAGTTTCGGGGCAATTGCCAGAGCGTCGCCCCGGCAACGTGCCCAGCGTGATAGCATCACTTCCGGGTGACGCCATCACACTGGGCATTTGCCCAGCTGGCCCCCGGACAGAGGGAGGGAGGCAGGAGTGGCTGGGAGGGTGGCTGCAGCAACATGGTTCCCTCGGGGATTTTAAAACTCTACGCCCCTGCATACAGCAATTGTGGTTTTTTGTCTGCTTGGGCTGGCATTTAGTCATGCTGCCACATATGGGGTGTGAGTACCAGGACCACGTGCAAACTGTAAGCACAGATTCTGAACGTTGTTGATGAGGCCAAGGATCCATCTTGTTCATCATCTTGGCCCCAGCAGCAGCTGGCCAACTGTACGTGCAACAACTAATATCCACAGTAATCACATGCAGAAAATGGAGGCGGTTTCTGTGCTGCACAGTATGGATCTTTTGCTCAGTTCTTTTTCATGCACACAACAGCAATTGCAATGCCATGTAATGTAGTGGGGAAGATTTTGCCATGGATGTATTCAAGTGTGTAATTGGCTGGAATTGCACCAAAAGATGTTACCATGGTATTTAAAAAGATGGTTTTGCAAAGTGTCAACACTGACTGCCACATCACGTGTTCATTAATAACATGAATGAAATAATGAGAACATTTCTGAAATATGCAGGCACTTCGGAAGAGAGGATTGCAATTCAAAATGGCCTTGAGAATACTAAGAAAATGTAAAAACTATATGAAAAGTGCTAGATTGTAGTAGATCTTACTTGAGACATGTGACTCTTGCTAGTAGCAAAGAAGCAGGGGAATGGGGTGGGATGTGTAAGCAGCAGCAGCACTGGCACACTGAATGCACCAAAGATAGAAACTCCCTTGCAGGCTGTGCTAATAGTACTGCTTCGGGAAAGGCCCAAGCTGTGCTTTTCTTAATATTGATGTGGCCAAAGTTCAAGCATGGACATCATCACAATTCCAGAGAATAAGGTGGAAAGAACAATAAAAAGCTATTAGGTTTTTGTTAAACATATTAAGGGATCAGCCCTTGGGGAAACCTGTAGGAAAGCCATGTCTTGAAGCATGCTGGTTGGAGGATGAGTCCTCATCAGATGAAGAGGAGGGCAACCAGTCCCCAAGCCCTGCTATGGCAGACACTTCATGTGGGGCTGGGATCTCAAGGTCTTCCTGAAGGGACGCTGAGCCAGCACCAGTACTGCCCCCTGAGACAGCAAGGCCCCTAGTCCTGGAGGCCGCACCATGGATTTGCCTTCAACCAGACCCACCACAGTCTCCCAAAGCACCCCAAGAGCAGAGGAGGTGAAGGCTTAGACATTGACCAGGTACAGGAGTGTGTGCCTGGCAGATCACAGACTCCCCTCAGTTAAGGAAATGCTGGAGGAGATCTGGGTCCCAATACTCCTCATGAGTAAAGGAGCTGAGTCAACTTGCAGAGAAGAGCCTAAGGTGGGAACCAGCAACACATGAACTCCCTAAATAAAGTTACAGAGAGGCTGCAGCCAGTGTAGGATCAACTTATCTGCCATCTTGCTGACCTCCTCCTCCATTCTCTGACCTGTATTGTATCTATTCTTGTTGACGTGGACTGCTTTTGATTCTGCTTTTGGAATATGTAACTTGGACCTTGAACAGCCTTTTGACTTTTCCTTTGATTGTGTGATTGGACTGTGACCTGCAACCTCCTGCTGTCAGACCCTGTGTTTCCTGGGACTTGGCTCCCATCTGGTGACCGGGACACTGGAACAAGTAGCTTCTTGAGAGCCAGTTTGGTGTAGTGGTTAAGTGCGCAGACTCTAATCTGGGAGAACCGGGTTTGATTCCCCACATCTCCACTTGCACCTGCTGGATGACCATGGGCAAGCCATAGCTCTGTGCCAGCTGTTCTCTCAAGGACAGTTGTGTAGGGAAGATCTGAGACTGGGATGCTAGCCAGGCCAAAGTCTATGCTTCTCCTCCCTCCCTGCTACACAATGAGCATTGCCCCATTAAAGCTGACAATCACTTCTGCAAACAGCGGCTCCTGAGACAATTGTCTCATCCCCTATGTTGATTCCATGATTGACCTTATTGTCTACTGAACGCTGATGCAGCAACCTAAGGGTGTGGCGTGTAAGTCTGTGTATGTTTAAAAATAAACTGCTCACTGCCAGGGGCAGACTTGAGTTTTTCTCCTCCAAACTCACTTGTCTCGTGTGCAAGTCCTTCACAGTTGTCTTAGAGCTCTCTCAGCCCCACCTACCTCACAGGGTGCCTGTTGTGGGTAGGGGAAGGGAAAGGAGTTTGTAAGCCGCTCTGAGACTCCCTTGGGTAGTGAAGGGTGGGGTATAAATCCAATCTCCTCCTCCTCCTCCTCCTTCTTGTGTTTTCTAAATGGAACATCAAACATCCATTTCATTTTTAATGAACCTTAAATCACTGTGGATAATCTATGCTAGAGAAATTATTATTCTCCAAGTCTTGTATAATTTATTTAAATTTGTTACAGCTGATAAAATTTAACAACACATGTAACACAGCAACAATGTACATAAATACAATATTAAAATTTGATATTAAAACCACAAATAAAATAATAAAGTGCTAATCATCGTAACGTCAGTTCCATTCAACTGCATCGTTCACCTTAAATTACCTGACAATAACCCTCTTAGAGCCAGTCTACTATGATGCTTGAAGATATGTGTGAGGATGAGAGGAAAGAGACGGGTCTTAATTGACAGGAATGGGAAAACCTAGTTAAAAGATAAAAGAGGAATTTGCAGACACATTTTCCATAGATTTGTATAATCAGAGATGCCAACTTGTGTTATTTTCAAGCAGATCACAATTTCTCTCCCTTTGAAGAGTCTCCTGACCAATGTTCCCTCTAAGCTGTGGAGTCTTGTGAGCAAAAATTCTTCTTTGTGAGCAACTGGCATCATAGGCGTAGACTACGGGGGGGAGCTCGAGGGCTTGAGCCACCCCCAAAATTTCCAGGGGGGGGGCTCAGCCGCCCCCAGCAAAACGAAGTGCCTGTCTCCACGCCTCCTTGGGCCCTTCCGAGGCCCGTCCCCCACTGCGGCCGGTGCCTCTCTCTTTCCCCCCAGCCTGGCCACTCCTCTGTCCTTCCCTCTCCCTCCCTCTTTTCCGGCGAACTCTATGGCACCATAGAGTTTCAGGGCGATTGCCAGAGCATCGCCCTGGCAACGTGCCCAGCGTGATGGCGTCACTTCCAGGTGATGCCACCACGCCGGGCATTTCGCCCGGAAAAGAGGGAGGGAGAGGGAAGGAGTGGCCAGGGGGCAGAGAGAGGCACTGCCAGCAGTGGCTGGCGGGCCTTGGAAGGGCCCAAGGAGGCACAGCGGTTTCCCGGGGGGGGGGGGAGAACATCCCCCCCAGCGAGCGAGCATGCAAAGTGTGCACGCTAAAGAGCCCCCGCCCCCCCCCCGGGATTTACAAAAGTCTATGCCCCTGACTGGCATTAAAGTTGTGAGTGAGCGATTTGGCTACTCCATAACTTAGTTTGCTCTGGGGCCATCCTTCCTGAGCGAAGACAAAAATGTGTGAGCGAGAGGCTAAAAAACTGTGAGGTAGCTCACACTAACTCAGCTTAGAGGGAACATTGCTCCTGACCATGCTGCAGTTGGGAGGTGTTTCAGTTCTGCCTTGCACCCGTTTGCTAGGGAAACTGCTAGATGCTGAACCTTAGAAGTTATGACTGGCATAGACCATATTCTTTCAGAACCAATAACATAGAGGTTTTGAACACGTTCCAAGCACAGAACACACCCGCACCATGCACCACCAATGGGCACTGCCCTAATGGCCTGATTTGAAGCCTAAGATCGGGACTTGTGGTGGCCGTAGCATCTGTAGAATTATTTATTTCTTTATTTAGGATATTTCTATAGCTCCTCTTCAGAGTCTTGCTCAAGGTGGCTGGCATGGTATAGTGGTTCAGAGTGGTGGACTCTGATCTGGAGAATTCCCCACTCCTCCACATGGGGGGAGTTTGCTCAGAACTCTCTCAGCCTCAGCTTCCTCACAAGGTGCCTGTTGTGGGGAGAGGAAGAGAATGTGATTATACGCTACTCTGAGACTCCTTAAGGTAGAAAACAGTGGAGTATAAAAACCTACTCTTAAGTTAAAACCATATCACGGTATTAAAAACAAGCCATTGGACATAAGTGTAACACAGAAGCAGACCATTAAAAAGCTGGTAGGATCAAACCTCTAACTAAAAGCCTGGATAAAAAGATGTGTTTTAAAAGAAAATAAAGTAGGAAGTAGGCAAGCATCAAAGGAAAGGGTATTGCACAAGCAAGGTGCCACCACAGATAATGCCCTGTTTCTGGTTGACACCTGCTTCAGCTCTGAAGACTCTGAAGAGAGCAAGGCTTGAGAGGCAGATTTTAACCGGCAGGCTGGACAATATGGGAGGAGCCTGTCCTTCAGATACCCTGGCTTCAAGCCATTTGAGGCTTAAGCCAGCACTCGAACAAAGGGTCAGCCAGTGCAGATCAGGTGCAATAGTCTACGTATCCTGCTGCTGACAATAGCCTGGCTGCTGCATTATGGACAAGCTGAAGTTTCTGGACCATTTTCAAAGGCAGCTCCATGTAAAAGTGCATTACAGTAATTTAACTTGGATGGATCATTGTGGCCAGATCACACTTTTCAAGGAATGGCCTTAGCTGGTATATCAGCCAAAGCTTACAAAAGGCACTATGTGCCACAGAGGAGGTTTGGGCCTCCAACTGTAGGCCAGGATTCAGCAGTACTCCCAAGCTACAGATCTCCTCCTAGAAGTCCACAGATGGTTCTACTATGAGATAACATAAGTAGGGATGCCAGACACCTCCAGTGGGGGTGGGGGGTCGCCTGCTGCCAGTGGGGGGCCTTTCCCACCCCAAAAAGGAGAGGAACACTGGACATTTCAGCAACATGCCTACTTGACTTCAAAGTGACCCGGAAGTGATGAAGGGACGTCAGGGCAATGCTCTGGTTTGGGGGCAAAAACTATGATAGAAGTTAATTCTACCATAGAGTTTTTGCCCAAAAACTAGTGTTGCTCAGGGGTCCGTTGGAGCGGGAGCGCACAGGAGCGCAGCTCCGGGAGTGAGGAGCCCAGGGGGCGGGCACATGACCAAGCCCCGCCCCCTCCTCGGCTTCCCCGAGCAGTGCAGAGGCGCAGCCCCCCCGGGAAAGCCCTGCTAGGGTCTTTATTGTTTTTAATGTTTTGTTTTAATATTGATAATTTTATCATTGTTCCTTGTATGACTGTGTGCTGCTTTTCCAGAGACTTGCTCAAGGTGGCATATAAATTTTCTAAGTGTACCATTTTTTATCTGGGCACACGGCACATAAGTACTGGAGAAATTTCACCAACCCTTCAGCAGCTTCCACCCCATCAGTTTGGTGTAGTGGTCAGGAGTTGGACTCTAATCTGGGAGAACTGAGTTTGATTCCCCACTCCTCCACATGCAGCTGCTGGTGTGACCTTGGGCCAGTCACAAGTTCTCTCAGAGCTGTTCTCTCATGAGCAGTTCTCAAAAGACCTCTCTCAGCCCCACCTACCTCACAGGGTGTCTTGTTGTGGGGAGGGGAAGGGAAAGGGATGGGTGGTGCACACGTCCTGGGTATCTCAAGTCGACTTGAAACCTGGTGGTTTCAAGGGAGCAGGAAGAGAATGAGGGTGTGTTCTTTACGCTTATTTTTATTGCACAAAGTATTGGATGGGGAAGGGAATGGAGGAAGAGCAGGTCAGTTTCACTCACCTGTGGAGTGGAGCCTGAGGGGTGGGTGTTGCCTTCTGACACACTTCCGGTATGTTAGGGGCTGTGGCATATGCAAATGAGTTATGCAAATGAGTTATGCTAATGAGCTCCTGCACCTCTTTTTCTATGAAATGACCCCTGGCTTTAGCCCACCAAAAGCTTCAGAAATGGAAGCTATAAAACACAGAGGTGGCACACTCATTTCAAGGTACTTTGTCACCCTTCACAAGGCACAACCCCGCCCCCCCCCACTAGGAGTTACTTCCTAAGTAGAACAGGGAGAGAATGTGGCTTGCCTGAGATCAGCTTAATTCACAGGATTTGATTAAAGTTCTTCCCAAAGCACAAACAACCACATAAAAGTCTCAGAGCCACCCACTATCCTTCAGCCTAACCTACTTCACAGAGTTTAGCTGAGATGATAGTTTCAAGGCTGCTGCCCTGAGCTCCCTAGAGAATTGGGGCTAAACACACTGCAAAGAATGCCCTGCATTCCTCCCCATTCTGAAGAAGCCACAGATATAGGCATTTCTAAAAAGAAACACCTGGGGAAATACCTGGAGATTTTGGGGTGGAGCCTGGGAGGGGAGGGGAGGGGAGGGGACAGACTTCAGCAGAATACAATGCCATACAGTCCATCCTCCAAAGCAGCCATTTGCTCCAGGGGAACTGATATCTATTGCCTGGAGATCAATTGTAATAGCAGGAGATCTCCAGGCCTCACCTGGAGGTTGGATTTGAGGAGATAATGCTGATCTGTGGGGTGCTGCAATCTGGCAGCTCAAATCTGTGCCCATCTCCATGCACAATCCCTATTTTACACTCTGCCTTCTTCCTTGGTACTCTGGTATCAAGGCTCAAATGCTTCTTGGGGGGGACATCCCACTCATAGGAGGAAGGAGTGCATTTGGGTTAGCAGAGTGGACCATACTTTCCCCAGGCTGATTTCACACTGGCCAGTTGCCTCTCGTTCTCTCTGGAATTTCTCCTCCCAGTTTCCTCTGGAGTATTTTCTTCATTTTCCCACTTGGAACCTCAGCCCTTTCGATATAGTGTGATGAAGGGTTTTCTCCCCCCAAAAATAGAAACTCCCACAATGGGGCGGCCCTGATGAAAGCCGGGCGAGTGGGTGTGTTTTCATTTTGGGTTTTCCCCCGGAGCAAACAGGAAAATCCTCTAAAAACAGGATTTGTTTGCTCCAGGGAAACTCCGGTGCAGCAGGGCGATACTCCAGAGCAAAACATGAGCCCGGAGCAACTGGTGTGAAATCGACCAGAGGCTCCGATGCAAGTACGAGGGCAAACCTGGGGCAAACGCTAGTGCGAAACTGGCCCCAGTCTCTTGATGTCCCCTGGGCCACGGAGCATGACTCAGTCAAGAAAAGGAAATAATCATATCCCAAACAAACTAGCAACATGAGAATGCAGATAGGACGGTCTAACTTTCCATCTCAACGAAACACACAGGGATTAAGTATGAACAACTGTGCCCTCGATTGTGTCCAACCTCTGTGTGAACAGAATGAAAAGGGAGAAAGCTTTTTTTAAAAAATACTTCTTGCATATTATGGCAAGCGTTTGGTTACCATGGTGACACGCAGCAAGAAAAATCTCGGTCCATCAACCCAAAGGTCAAACTCTGCCTGCAGGATCAGCAGGCTGCAAACTTACCAGGCTCTGTGGCTCACATAACACACAAGGCTCTGTTGTTACTACAATCTCATTTTCATTTTTCTAAACCATCAGCAAGGGTACCCCCACAGGACCTCTGATTTGCCGAGAATCCTCCCTCTTGCCATATCCTAAAACAATGGCCACACGCCGCAGCTGGTAGTGCTGGGACTAGAGGAGAGATTCTTTGAGGGTTTTAAGGAGAGGGTTCGGTTTAGGGAGGGCAGGACAAGCAATCACAAACTTCCTGTAGTGCTCCGAAACACAAGTGGTGATTTTGTAGGAGAAATGAAATTTGGTTATTATCAAGTATGCAAAGCAATCCTAGTCAGTGTTTTCCACACACACTGCTGGAGGGCCATTTGATTCTGCATATATTCAAGAGTAGGTCTTTAAAAGCCTTGTCGAGAATCTCACCCACCAGACAAAAAGTGAAATGGTGCCCCAGTGATATTTGGCTTTTAAGCATTAACGTTGCCGGTGGAAACGACCGAGAAGCTACAGAAACCAGGAACCCTCCAAGGACATGCGAACTAAAGGCCAGACAAGATGAGACCCTGAGAGATCTGGCAGGGCCCTTTCATGGGCCAGGACTTTTCTTGGTGGGTTGTAGCCCTTTTGGGGCCCCAGTATCCAGGAGGTCCCAGTGGTGCTGGCAGACTGGGGGGGCCCAAATTCATTGTCAGTGTAAAACCACAAGAACAACTAGGCTCAGCTTGCTGTAGGGCCATTTTAATGTCCCAGCCCAAGCCACTGGAGATAGCCACTTTGCAGGGGCCTAGTTCAGAACTACATGGGAGAGGTTTCATCCCTCTCCTGTTTGTGGTTTCAGCAACTTGTCTCCCACTCCCTTGAACTGAAAAAGGCACCCTCTCTTTGTCTGTCCCCCCCTCCCCACTTCTAGGGCTAATAGCAGCACGAAGGACACAGGACCAACTCTTTAGCAAGGCAAGATGAGGTGATGGTCTCTGGTGGCAGATTTTAGGGGACAGCAGCCTCTGCTTCCACCTCCAATGGGCCCCTTATTGCTGTCATAAACCCACCCATGTTTCAGTGAAATGCCCATGTGACTTCATTGTGACCTCTAAGTGATGCGGGCATGTTGAGGGCATTAGGGCAACACCAGGGGTCATTTCGTAGAAAAAGAGGTGCAGGAGCTCATTAGCATAACTCATTTGCATAACTCCTTTGCATATGCCACACCCCCTAACATCACCGGAAGTGTGTCAGAAGGCAACACCCACCCCTCAGGCTCCACTCCACAGGTGAAAACATTAAAAACAATAAAGACCCTAGCAGGGCTTTCCCCGGGGCGCTGTGCCTCTGCACTGCTCGGGGAAGCTGAGGAGGGGGTGGGGCTTGGTCATGTGCCCGCCCCCTGGGCTCCTCACTCCCGGAGCTGCGCTCCTGTGCGCTCCGGCTCCAACGGACCCCTGGAGCCTAAAGCATTCCATGAGAGTTGCCAGGCCTCAGCCTGGAATGGGTTTGTACCTCTTTAAAAGGGCAGAGTCCACAAGAGGGGGGCTTCCCACATCTTCAGTACATCTTCCCTACCCTTGCATGGTAATCTTGTCAAGAAGCCCAATTCTGCATCCACTATCACATTTTGTAATTTTTCTGCATCCCCAGGGAATCAGTCCCAATGGCAAAAATGGGGCTTGTTTCTCACACTGAAGTAATGGATCAGAACTGGATGTGTTTTTGAGCCAGACAATACTGTGCTCAGCTGCAAACCTGCAGGCAATCAGAGGCTCAGGGTTCAAGATGCCAGCTCATCAGTGGGAAGATAAAGGAATGACGGATCCTTCCATGCAGAGGGCATGACTCGTCCATTAGACAGAAGAACGGCAGGGACAGTGAGAAATTTCATTACACTGCATACATTCCCATATGTAGGTCAAGCATGATCATCAGACCATGAGATTTAACAGCTTGAGAGCATATTTCAATTAATAATGTAAACACACTTGCTCTAATTGATAATCAGTCATAGACAAACAAAATCCAGCCAGGAGAGGGTGTTGAGAGACTTGCTTTGTTGTCTAATATCAGCATAGAGGCTGATGCTCCGTCTTTCAGCCAAGGCTTTGAACTCTCAGGTTTTATTCCAAAGAGATACTTTAGGTTAAATTCGAAGTTCCAATCTGTTCCATGTGCTTTGCATTTTCCACGCAGGGCTTTCGCGTTGCCTTGTATAATTTAACTGAATAGCATAGGAGATACTTAACTAGACAGTGCATGTCTCAGTCAATCCAAGGATTTGTATGCTGTAGAGAACACCCATTTCTGGAAAGAAAAAATGGAGGAATGACATGCAGAGGACAGGCGTGAAGAAGGGTTGGGGAATTTTTGGAGATTTGGGGGTGGAACTTGGTGAGGCAGGGATCTCAACAGGGTATAATGCCACAGAGTTCACCCTCCAAAGCAACCATTTGCTCCAGGGAAGCAGGTCTCCATACCCTGGAGATCAGTTGTAATTCTGGGAGGTCTCCAGAGGCTACCCGAAGGTTGGCAGACCTTAGGGTGAAATCCTACTTCATGTCATTGTAATTAAAACATCTCTTCCAGAATAACTGGCCCAGTACTCGTCTCTTTAACACACATCAACTTCAGAACACAGAGTTCAAGAGACCAGAAGTGCACCAGAAAAAAAAAATCAGTATATATATTTTTTGGATCCAGATTTTATGAAGGGCATCATTATTGGTGTTCTGAATCACTTGGCTCTCCCATACCAGATTCAGATTTGGTGTTTTGAGGGGTTCCCCCCCCCCAAATTATTTAAGTCCATTATTCTCTATTGGGAATATTTCCAAGGGACTGGAGGAGGAGTTTTTTGTCCAAATGACACCAAGACTGAAGCAGAGCTCGTGTTGTCTGTCCACTAAAGAACCACTTGATTACAGAGAAATTATTGGGGGGGGGGGGGGGAGATTCCATGCTTTCTTCAGGGCAAAGAATAGCCAAAGACTCAGGAGCAAGAAACCACTGGCCCAAAACCTCTCAATGGAAACAGAACCAACATCAGACCAGAGAACCCCAGCAAAACAACAGACCAATGTGGCAAGTATGACACATCCAATGTCAAAATAAAGAATCCAGGCCAAACAAACTGAAGCAAAGGCAGGGACTCCAGTGCAAAAGAACCAGCGTCAAACCACAGAAGCCAAGCAGGACTAGGGCAATTGTGTCAGGACAAGCTCAACAGAACCAGTGTCAAACAAGAGAATCCCAGCAGAGGCAACCTGACAAGCTTCCCCTGGGATCCTATTTGCCTATGAGAGATTCCCCCCTTCCTCCTGTTGTCGGGAAAACCTGCAAAAAGCAAGACACACACACACACACCAAGTTTGGTGCTTTAAAATGCCACCCTCAGATATTCCTGGATATTTTTAAATGTCTTCCTGAATATTGTTTTTCAGCCTTTGTCTGAAAAGCTGAAAAAGGGTGGTGGAAGGTAATGGTTTTAGTAACTCAGCTATTGAATGTAGTATGTACTTCAGGGGGAAACAGTTACATTTTGCCCTTCCTTATATAAACTTCCTTAATGTTATGTTCTGTACTTAAATCTAAGCATTTTGGCTATGTCTCTGTTTGTACCTAAATGCTGCCATGTGCTCCGGTAATGGCAACTGCCATGCAGTCCAAGCACATGGCCAGTAAATGGCCTGAGCTTGAGGCCAGCAAACAATAGTGCCCTAGGATCCTGGACACCCCCCTATCAGAGGCTCAGAATATTCAAATGTACCAGCTGGAGTCTCTGGCAGGAAGGGAGTCCTATCAGGCTGTATGGGTGCGGTCGGGGGCAAGGCTTCCCTGTACATAAAAGCAGACCCCTGGCCCGCCACAGGTATCCTTGAGCTGAACCATCTAATAAACTGAGCTATGCTTGAAATTACTTTGCCGGCCTCCCAAGTCCAGTACTTTTCACTTACCTAAAGAAAGCCAAACTTCTTCCAGTCTGCAATCTTATAAGTACTTGTTTGAGAGTGAATCCTAATTAAAACAGATGGACTTACTTCTAGTTAAACATGTATAGGATTGCACCATTCATGGTAAATTAAAGGCACTCAGCACATGCTCTTAATCACTTTGTTACTGGTCTAGTAATACCAGAACTTCTGAAAAATGCCATCCCCTAAAATGAAAACCTTGTTGTTGGGGCTGCTGAAACTCTCTTTTCTGGAACTAGTAATCCTTAATCTGTTCAGGGCCCCCAAGAGGGGAGAACTGGGAGGACAAAATTCTCTAGGGCCCAAGTTAGCTGGAAGATCCTGGAAGCCTGTCTCATGCTGCATTTCAATTTATTGTACTTCTGATGCAGTTCTGCACTGCAGCCACTAGGGGTGCTGCAAAGGCAGAGCACAGCAGTTGCTCTGACTATCTACTAGCTACTTGTTTCTGCAGAGTTGAGTAGCTGTGTATTTCTGCAAAGGCAGAGGCAAACCCATGCTTATCTGATCCTGCCAAATGCCTCAACCAAGCCGTCACTGGAGCAAGGTAAGACCAGCCAGCAGAGCTCATGGACGCTACAGTCATTGCCAGGATGCAGTCTGGAAAGTATTGGAGTCGGGAGGCGAGTGGTAGTGATTTCATAGCAAGCTCTTTATTGAGGGTCAGATGGAACATGGAAAACCCCGGGCTCAGAGCTTTCTTTTATGCCGGCCAGAGACAAAGCCCTGACCTCGCCCCCAGGTCCTGATAGGACCTTGCCCATGGTTGCATTTCATAGGTCCCCCAGCGGGAGACCTAGGCACGTAATTGGTGGTCGCTTAGGATCCAACTGGCTATTAGGGCTGCCAAGTCAGCCCGGGGGGCGGGGGATCCCCCGCTGTAGGGGTTCCCGATCCGCCGGCCAGCATTTGGCCAGCGGGGGGAACCTCACCCCCCTTCCTCAACGTAATGATGTCACCCGGAGGTAACGTCATCACGTTGGGGGCGTTGCCAGGGCGACGCTCTGGCAATCGCCCCAAAACTCTATGATACCATAGAGTTTTGGGGTGATTGCCAGAGCGTCACCCTGGCAATGCCCCCAACGTGATGATGTCACTTCCGGGCGACGTCGCCAGGCGTGCGCGCTTTGCGCACACGCCCGGGAAACTCCCGGATGATGGAGGACTCCCCCCCGCCAGTAAGTAAGGGACACTTGGCAACCCTACTGGCTATTGTTCTACCTGGCCGAAGCTCAGGTAGATTCTGACCTTGTGTGCTGACCACGTGGCGGTCGCCATTACGAGAGGCCAGGCGACCGTGGTCTCAGTACACAACACAGTCTGTGCTTACAAGGTCTACATTGTCTCCAGCAATCTGTGGTTTCCCTCTTCCTTTTGTTCCACCAAGCTCCATAGTTTTTTTTTTGTGAATCAGATTGCACAAACGGACATGTAATGTGTAAATAATTGCACAAACGGACATGTAACGGACTGTCTGTGTAATGCAGCAAAGTAAAACAACTGTCCTTCTCTTCACAATTTCTCTTCTTCTTTTCCACTTTTCTCCTCCTTTGTTTGCTCTCTTTCTTTCATGATCTGTCCTCATTTCTCGCTCCTCACCCCCCCCCCCCCGCTTTTATGCCAGTGTCCAGGAAGAAACTGATCCCATAACTAAACAAGATGTGCTGATTATCAGAGATGACTGGCATTTAAAAGGAGGAAACAAAGCACAATGAAATATTGTTGGAAGATTTGGTCTAGCAGCACAAAATGAAGTGGGAGAGCAACTCAGAATTCTGTGAAGACCGGGGCTGTTTTTGGGCGGGAAGGCACAGGAACGGAGTTCCGGCTGGCTTCCATGTTGGCCTCACCTACAGCCTCTCCCCTCCATGGGGCACCTGAGGAAACTAAGCCAATCCAAGGAGAGAAGGCAGTTTAAACAGGTTCCCCTGGGGAAGCCGATCCAGAAGCTGCCTTCCTTCCCTCGGGTTCCCCATGTGCCCCACAAGCCACGGGGCACCTGGGGAACCCGATCCTGGGAAGGAGCTGTGCTATCAAGGGTGTGGCCTAATTTCCTAATGAGTTTCTGATGTTGGGCGTGGCCTCTTATGCTAATGAGTTCCTGCTGGGCTTTTTCTACAAAAAAAGCCCCTGGTGAAGACAATAGTTCATTCATTGTGAACATACATTTCAGGCAACTGAGCAAATTAATGTATACGTGGACAGCACTGGATGGCCAATAAAGAAACCAAATAGATTACATCATTGGAAGCAGAACACAGCGAAGCTCTATTCTCTCTGCTAAAGCCAGACTAGGAGCCGATTTGGGGTGGGGGGGGGCTGTTTGTGTGTGTTAAGTACCGTCAAGTCACTTCCAACTTATAGCAACTCTATAAATTAATGATGTCCATTAACTAACTTCCTATTGACAGCCTTGCTCAGGTCTTGTAAACTGAGGGCTTATTTTATTGAGCCGCTTCCTTTAACGTTTCCTAGCGTTATTGTCTTTTCCAGTGACTCTTGTATTCTCCTAATGTGACCAAAGCACGATAACCTCCATGATTTGTTTTGTTCAGGGGTCCTTTCGTAGAAAAAAGGGTGCAGGAGCTCATTAGCATAACTCATTAGCATAACTCATTAGCATATGCCACGCCCCCTGACATCACCAGAAGTGTGTCAGAAAGGGAATGTCAGTTTCAGCCCCATTATACCCTATGGGCCATTGAAATCAATGGCAAAAACTCATAGGGTATATGAGGGGCTGGAGGAAAGGGGGTTTGAGGGAGAGGCTCCAAACTTGCAGGGTAGCTGCTGGGGCCTCTCCTCGAAATACCCACCAAGTTTCAAGAAGATTGGACCACGGGGTCCAATTCTATGGGCCCCCAAACAGATTGTCCCATCCCCTCCATTGTTCTCTATGGTGGGAAAAAATGTAAACTTGGTTAAACCCCATCTCCTTCCCAGCCAAGCATCAACCTACCTTAATTTCCCCCTCACTGTTCAGCTTTCCATCCCCCGCCCACCTGCAGCCTCTGCCATGCTCTGAAGCCCCTCTTCTAAACACAGGTAACTGCCATTTTGTTTCACCTTCTAACAGCCACTGAGGTAACAGTTGAACCATATGCGGGAACATTTTAAACAAACCACAGGCTGCAGCCATCTTATGAACACAGGTAACTGCCATTTCATTTCACCTACCAACAGTCACTGAGGTAACAGTTAATCCCCCCACAGCAGGGGTAGCATAGAGGGGAGTATAAAGTCAAACAGCTGGCCAGGGGAACGAAGGGAAAGTAAATTTATGTTTGAATATGGCTAAAAAGCTACAGACGCTGACACTGAACGTTAATGGCTTGGGTTCAAATTTAAAAAGGTATAAGCTCTCTAGATTTCTTAAACAGCAGAACATAGATATAGTATGGCTCCAGGAAACACATAAAGCAAAGAAAGATAAAAAACCTTTGATTAGAGACCCCAATTGGAGAATATTGGCAGAGGCACGGGGATCAGCAAAAGCAAGAGGTGTAGCAATTTTGGCCCATAAAAGAAATGATATAAAAGTCACAGAAGCGATAAGAGATAGTGAAGGAAGATACTTAATGATTAAGTGTTGGGTGGAAAATAGATTAATAACACTGATAAATATATATGCTCCAAACACGGGACAGAAAGCTTTTTTGTTAAAGGTATTAAAGAAAGCACGTAACTTTTCTGAAGGAGAGGTAATATTAGCAGGAGACTTGAATAAGGATCTTAATAAAGACAATATAATCAACTGGAGACAATGGGGTTTAATAGAAGTGCACAAAACCCTTGGTCTGGAGCCTAAACCCACATATTTTTCAAGCAGACACAAAACAACTTCATGCTTAGATTATGTACTTATTAACAGGGCATGTACCTGGGAAGTAAAGAGTATAACCACCCACCCAATATGGATCTCAGACCACGCCCCAATAAGCGTACAAATCATATTAGAGTATAAACAAATTAAAAGACAATGGAGGTATAACAATATGGTTATGGCCAGAGAGGAAAACAAACGGTACATTAAAGATCAAATAAAGCTGTATTTTCAGGAGAATAAGGGAACAGTGGAAACAAATATACTATGGGATGCGGCTAAAGCGGTGATTAGAGGGCAATGTATTATGAAAGAAAAGGAGATAAAGAAAAAATGGTATGCTGATAGAGAAGAGAAGTTACAGGAACTGGGTAAACTGCAAAGGGATCAAGTGCAGAAATTCTGCCCCAATAAGCATAGATTAATCAGGGAGTTACAAAAGAAGTTGGATGCTCTCGACTCCATGGCATTATGGAAAAAGCAGGTTATGGTGAAAAATGAATATCAGAGAAATACAATTAATTCAGCTAAAAGGTTAGCAAACTACTTGAAAAAGAAAAAGGAGAGACAAATGATAAGGAGCATTAGGACAAATAAAACAGTGACACATAACCAAGAGGAGATAAAAAGGGCATTTGAGAACTTCTATAAGAATTTATATAAGAAAAAAGATGTAAGGGAGTTCAAGGAAGAGATAGGAATAATGTTAACAGACACTGAACGGGGAAACCTTGAAGAGGACATAACACAAAGGGAGATTGAGCAGGCGATAGGTAGTTTAAAGACAGGTAGGTCGCCGGGGCTCGATGGCTTTTCAGCTGAGTTTTATAGGGAAATGAAAGATGTTCTGACTCCCGAACTACAGGAAGTCTTTAATAACATATTGAGGGGGGGCAAAGTTCCAAATACATGGAGGAAAGCAGAAGTAACGCTGATTTTGAAACCTAGGAAAGATCCCCAAGAAGTGGGATCCTATAGACCAATTAGTCTGTTGAACCAGGATTATAAAATTTTCGCCAAAATAATGGCAAATAGATTTAAGAATATTATTCTGAAAGTGATAAAAGAAGATCAATATGGTTTTGTGGAAGGTAGGAATATAGCGCATCCAATAAGAAATTTAATCAATGTTCTGTGCCATAACCAATCTAGAAAATTAGCATTGTTGAAATTGGATGTTTATAAGGCCTTTGATACACTGTCACATCAATTTCTATGGACAGTTATGGATAAATATGGGTTTAGTCAATCAACTATACAAGTATTACAAGAGATATATAGAGAAGGAACAGCAGAAGTCAGAATAAATGGGGAACATACCCAACAAATTTTAATTCAGAGAGGAGTCAGGCAAGGATGCCCACTCTCTCCATTTCTCTTCATAATGGCTATAGAACAACTAGCGCAGTGAATCAGGAATGCTGGGAGAATAGAAGGATGCCAGCTAGGTAAGGAGGAAGTCAAACTAAATTTGTTTGCAGATGATCTGATTATAGTTATATCTAACCCTAGAGAAGGGGTTAAAGAAATAAAAATTATACTAGAAGACTTTGAACTAATCTCAGGATTAAAAATTAATATGGCAAAATCAGAAATAATGTATATTAACGTAAGGATGGAGGAAAGGAGAGATATACATAAGTGGACGGGAATAGGGTTAGGAGTTAAGAAAATTAGGTATTTAGGAATAGATATAGTCAAAAATATTAATAAGATGGTAGAGAAGAATTATAATCGGATATGGAATGCAATACAGAAAGAAATGAGGAGATGGAGAGGGAAGACACTAAACATAACAGCCAGGATCAACACAGTGAAAATGTTTTGGGCTCCAAAATTATTATATTTGTTTCAAACAGTGCCTCTAGAAATTCATAGACAAAAAATCAATAATTGGAATGCGAAAATAAAAGAGTGGGTCTTTGGCAGCAAGAAAAGTAGGGTCTCCAGGCATTTTATATACGCTCATACTTCAGATATGGGATGGGGCCTACCAGAAATGGGGAATTATTATGAGGCATTTCAGATAAAAGCATTAATGGAAATAGGGGAGGAAGGTGAACAAAAATGGGTTAGAGTTGAGAATGAGGCAAATAAAGGGATAGGGAAATTTGGAGTATTTACAAGGGAAAAATTTAAATACGATACATTAGGAAAAGGGCCGAGAAGAACAGCACTAATGATATGGAGGAAATGGCAATCAAAATGGTTGAGGGGAATATCTAAGTATGCCCCATTAGAGGCTTTGGATGAAGAAGAAAAAGATGAGAAATGGTGGGAGCTACTCAAACAGAAAGGGTATATTAGGTTACACGATATAATATACGGACAGACACTTGAATCACTACCAACACTATACGAGAACATAGGAGAGAAACATTGGCTGAAGATAACAGGTTTATATAATAGACTCAAAAAGATAATTGAAAATAAAACCTCGGCTATGGGAGAACCAATGGAGGAGTTATTACGATCAATGGCTAATGCAAAGAGAGGATTAGCAGGTAGAATATACAGGAAGATGATAAATGATAAAGATCAAGTAAGAACCCTGCTCCAGGGTAAATGGAGTGTAGAAACCTGTCTAACGGAACAGACGGCTAAAAGAATCATAAATGGAATCCAGGAGATTAAAGTGCACAAATTTAGAGAACTGGAATTGAAATTTTATACCAAATGGTATAGAACTCCGGCTACATTGGCTAATATGTTCCCACAACTAAGTTCAAACTGTTGGCATTGCAGGAATGGGAAAGGATGGTACTCCCATATGTGGTGGGAGTGTACAGAAGCTAAAGGTTTTTGGGAGAAAGTAGTAGAGCAGCTTTATAAGTTCTTTGCAATAAAGCCGAAGATAGATTTGGAATTGATGCTAAGCAGCACCTTAGGAAACCAAGTCATTGGAAAAGAAGGGCAGAATTTATTTAAAGCAATGGTGCTAGCTGGCAAAGCAGTAATAGCACTTGGTTGGAAAGACAAAACTAAATGGACAGAAATAAATTGGCAAAATTATTTATTCGAATATATACAATCAGATATTATAACTATTTCTAACCAGGATGAGTTATGGGAGGTAAGAATAGGAAAGATTAGGGGAAAATGGCAATTATATCTAAACTGGGTCATGAAAGGTCAAAGGCAAGACGTTCAGTGGAAGCTCTTAGGTCTGTGCCCCTGGCTAGAAAGGACGAGTAGTTAAGGGAAGGGGGGAGGGAGGGGAGAAGGAAAACGCAAATGAATAACATGTGTGAAAAATAATCATCCAAGTTACATTAAAACTTTTCAATCCTGACTTCAGGACACGAATAATCTTCGGCTACGACTCTAAAGAGAAGAAGGAAGAGGGAAGAGGAACTGAGAAGGAAAAAGATGAAGAAGACTTAAAGATAGACAGAAAGAGGACTTATATAAGGGTCTTTTTGCCGAAGACACAGAAATAGCATATAAACTTTGTGGAGAGGGAGGGCAGGGTATATAATGTGTATGGGAATGGGGATGTGCTTGAATGTAATGTGCATTAAAAATAAATTAAAAAAAAAAAAAAGTTAATCCCCCCACAGGAAGGAAGCTGGAGAAGGGTCTTCGTCAAGAGCAAAAAAACGTCTGCCAGAAATTCTGACAGGGCACAGAGGCTGAAGTCTGGGCAGGGAAGAGGAGCAGACCCAGCCAATGGCATGTGAGTATTCACAGCCAGTGGATAGGGACAGCTTCTGATTGACAGGCCAGGGGACCAAAGGCTGGGGTGGCGTGTGGAATCCTCAGGAGCATACCACCACCAACAGAGAATTATTTGAGAGAGAGAGATAAATAAATAAATAAAAATGGGTTGGCGACCTTATTTCCAGCCCACCAGACACTGCAAGTTTCTTGGTCACTGACATTCAAATGCTACTGCTTCATCACTTTATTCAGTATGCGCATTTTGGAGGATTTTGTATCCAAGCACTGGCCCAGTCTAATTGGTTTTAGGAAAGTGCGCGAGGGCAGGCTGAATTTACATGGCAGGGATAAGCCCATCCTTGTTCAGTGCAGCACTTTGTGCCAATGCTCCATTGGAAGTACTGATTAAGCAATTAACTTTGAAGCTTCTTAACAAAGCCAAAGGGGTGGGGGGGTGGGGAAGAATGCTAAATAGGGCGATAATCAGTTTCTTGGTCTTTGCAACCAAGACTTAGTTCTAAGAAGTTGCTGCACGTGACCTTTTCCTGCATGACTTTGCAGAAAGGAACTTCAAAGTACCGACACTGAATTCTAAACATGGCATTGAACGTGAAAGTTAATTTAGGTTGGGTGCATTTTCTCATTATTATTTCTCCTTTGATGTAAGGCATTACTGGAATTAGATTAATTCATAGACACAGGGCGTTTATTCTCTATCAGACCCCGTCATTCAGCAGTTAAAACACACATTCCCTGCGATTGTGTGGGGGTGGGTGGGTGCTTTTCAAATATGCAAAGCTAGTAATAATGAGAGTTGTATAGCCAAAACAAGAGGCTGTGTAGTATAGTGTTGGACTAGGATCTGGGAGACTCAGGTTGGAATCCCCATTCTGCCATGGCAGCTTGCTGGGTGACCCTTGGCCACTCACACTAGGCTTGCCAAGTCCCCCCAGGGGGCGGGGAAACCCCCACTCCAGCGGCCCATTGCCTGCCAGCCAGGATCAGGCTGCCGGGGGAACCCCACCCCCAAATTGCCAGGCTGAGGGGATGTGCCCAGCACAATGGTGTCACCCAAAGGTGACATCATCGCATCGGGCATGGTTTTTTTGGGGGAAATGCTCTGTAATTTGAGGGAAAACTCTATAGTTTTTCCTCGAATTACTGAGGTCCCGCCCCCAACGTGCCCAATGCGATGATGTCACTTCCAGGTGACGTCATTGCGGCGCGCGCTAGATAGGGCTGCCAAGTCAGCCCAGGGGGCAGGGAATCCCCTGCTACAGGGGTTCCCAATCCGCTGGCCAGCATTCGGCTGGCGGGGGGAACCCCACCCCCGAAGTTGTCCAGCCAGGACGACTTCCCCCACGTAATGATGTCACCCGGAAGTGATGTCAGCACGTTGGGGGGGCGTTGCCAGGGTGACGCTCTGGCAATTGCCCCAAAACTCTATGATACCATGGAGTTTTGGGGCAATTGCCAGAGTGTCGCCCTGTCAACGCCCCCAACGTGCTGACGTCACTTCCGGTGACGTCACTGGGGAAGCTCCCGGCCGGAGGAGGGCTCCCCCCCCGCCAGTGAGTGCTAAAGACTTGGCAACCCTAGCGCCAGAAGACTCCTGGAAGAGGACAGACTCCCCCCGCTCCTAAGCCAGTACGATTTGGCAACCCTAACTCACACCCTCTCAGCCTTCCCTATCTCATGGGGCTGTCACAAGGACAGAATAAAGGAGAGAGAATGTTGTCAGCCCCTTTGGGCCCCCATTGTGGAGAAGGGTGTGGCATAAATGAAGTCAGTATAAAATCAACAAAGATCTTCCAGCCAAACATAGGGTGTGGCAACAGTGGGTCAGACTCAGGGCCTTTAGCAAGCTGTAGAGATGAGGTTAAACAGTTGCAGCTTTTCTTGCCCAGCTGTGTCATGCTACACCTGTCCAAGTGTCTTCTTTTACGCAACTAAGGCAGGCCTGGACACATTTCCTTCAGCTTCTGGAGCCAGAATTAGCTCATTAGTCACACTGAAGGCTTGTCCCTTTTATGCTAGCTGCTTAGAACATTCTGTGCCACTCTCCAGAAGATATAATTGTGTCCCCAAAGTAGTTTTGCTTCATAATTGTTTAGGGCAGCAGTGGGAGATTAAGACTGGTTAAGTGCACAGACTCTAATCTGGGAGAACCGGGTTTGATTCCCCACTCCTCCACTTGCACCTGCTGGATGACCTTGGGCAAGCCATAGTTCTGGCACAGCTGTTCTTGAAAAATAGCAGTTTCTGTCAGAACTCTCTCAGCCCCACCTACCTCACAGGGTGTCTGTTGTGGGATGGTGAAGGGACAGGAGATTGTAAACCGCTCTGAGACTCCATCGGGTAGTGAAGGGCGGGGTATAAATCCAATCTCTTTTCTTCTTCTTTTCTTTTTTCTTCTATGGTCCCCACAAATCCTTCCCTGCCCTGCTGTGCTGGGACAGTGGTGTGACCAGCAATGGAGGTTTAAATCACCATCTTGATGGAATTTAATTTCAGTTACTGTTACTAATTTTAATCATATATCAATTGTATTTTTAAATGTCTAAAATGTTGTTAATCACCCAAAGCCTGCTCTGAGGGGTGGGTGATTCATAACTTTAATCAAATAAATTAAAAAAAATTAAGGAAAAGAGTAATCTTGTCAATAATTTGAGGGTCATATAGGATATTTATGGGAGCCCGTCTCACTGTGATGGACAGCAAGCAATTGCAAGCTTTTAAACAATACTGATTGAGAAAGGGCAAGCTAGCAAAAAAATGATTGACAGCTCATGGAGCTCCTTCTGATTGGGTGACGTCTGCTTACTGTGGCATGGAACATGGAGCTGTTTTAAAAAATTCAAGTGGGAAGGAGTTATATCCAGCGGAGGCCTCTCCCGTCCCCAAACTCTGCTCTCCTCAGACTCCACCAAAAAATCTCCAGGAATTTCCCAACCTGGATCTGGCAACCCTAGTCAGGCCTGGCCCCAATGAGTCCTTCCTAAAGTGGCCAAAGTAGACCTGGAAAAGGACCCTGCCCTCTCCCCCAGCCTTTTTACTCACATAAACCCACCCTGGAATAATATGATTACCTATCAACAGCCACTGAGGGAATCCATTGCTTAGAGCTATAGGTGCTCCTTTTATCATATGAGGGCTTTTTAAAACTCCCAGTGGTGTTTTTTTTAGATTTGACATTTTCCTACCCTTTTCAGGTTTGTCTTGGCCATTCACAGCTTCAGCAACTGGATTTAAGTATCCAAAGATTTGGCCAATTAGTATATGGATTTAGGGTTGCCAAGTCTTCAGTACTCACCGGCGGGGGGGAGTCCTCCTCCGGCCAGGAGTTTCCCTGGCGTGTGCATTTTGCGCGCGCGCCCAGCAACATCACCGGAAGTGACGTCAGCACGTTGGGGTGCGTTGCCAGGGCGACGCTCTGGCAATCGCCCCAAAACTCTATGGTATCATAGAGTTTTGGGGCGATTGCCAGAGCGTCGCCTTGGCAACGCCCCCCAACGTGCTGACGTCACTTCTGGGTGACGTCATTGCGTGGGGGAAGTCGTTCTGGCTGGACGACTTCGGGAGTGGGGTTCCCCCCGCCGGCCGAATGCTGGCCGGCAGATCGGGAACCCCTTTAGCGGGGGATCCCCCGCCCCCCCGGGCTGACTTGGCAGCCCTATATGGATTACAACTGATCTCTGGCCTATAGCAACCAGTTCCACTGGAGAAAATGGCTGCTTTAGAGGGTGGACTCTATGGCACTGCGTCCCTTCTGAGGTCCCTCCCCAGGCTCCACCTTCAAATCTTCATGAATTGCTCAGTGCAGAGATGGCAACTGTACCCCTCCTCTATGAGTGAGATTTTAAATAAAAGACAGCATAGCATGAGTGAAGTTTCTCCCTCTATGCTGCAGTCCTGACTCAAGTCAGCTCCCCCCTCCCCAGAGTTGCTTTTACGAAAGTGTAAGAAATCCTGACACTGAAAAGGTGTCCTTGCAGCCAAGTATGTGCATATGGTGGATTGCTCTAACAATGACAAGAGACTGCGGAATGCCTTCGAAGCCTTTATAGGGCATTTTGGTTTTGTTATATCTTAGCACTTATCTGCTCTTTTTCAGAGGCCTCATTCTCTCTCTGGCCACTTCCGCACTGTCATTTTTGTCACTCGTTTGTCCCTATTGCTTCAGTGTTCCCCCCCATGTGTTTTGCTTTCTCTAGTCGTCCCAGAGGGAGCAAAACACATGTAGAAGTGGGGGGGGGGGCAGGGGACCCAACGCAATAGGGACAAATGAGTGACAAAAATGACAGTGTGGAAGTGGCCTCTTTCTTCTTCTTGAGACCTGCCCTCTGAAATGCCCAAGTTCTGCTTCTGTCCAATAAAATAGTCTGAAGTATCTGTGGAGACGCAATTCCCAAGCATCCCCAGGAAGCCTGTGAGGACCTGCTGTTGCGAGAAGGCCAGGGTTGCCAAGTCTTCTTTACTTACCAGTGGGGGGGAGTTCTCCGTCGTCCGGGAGCTTCCCCGGCGCGTGTGCAAAGCACACGCACCCGGTGACATCACCCGGAAGTGACATCAGCACATTGGGGGCATTGCCAGGGCCCTGGCAACGCCCCCAACGTGCTGACGTCACTTCCGGGTGACGTCATTACATTGGGGAAGTCGTCCTGGCTGGATGACTTCGGGGGTGGGGTTCCCCCCGCCGGCCGAATGCTGGCCAGCAGATCAGGAACCCCTGTAGCGGGGGATCTCCCACCCCCCGGGCTGACTTGGCAGCCGTAGAGAAGGCGCATCCCATACCAGCAGTTTAGGTGACATTCAAGATGATGAGCCACAGGAAGGAAGGCAAGAGGGGCCTAGGAAAGTTCCCAACATGCAGTTAGCACCTGGAGAGCAGAGAGAACTGACAGTCTAGTGAGCTGCATTTCTGTTTCAATTACAGTAATTATGTGTAAATTTGCATCTATGAATATAAATTAGCATGTGCGGTTTTGGGGCACATGTTGCCTCTTTTGGCCTCTCTCTTTAGGGCTCTTTTCTAGTCATCTGTAACTGGCCACTGTAGTCTCAATTTGATTATTACTGAACTGTGTAGAATCATTTGTAAAATTCAGGATCAAGTGGAATTGGGACCCTTCCCCATGGTATCAAGAAGATAGATTCAGGTGGATAACCATGTTGGTCTGAAGCAACAGAACAAAGCTTGAGTCCAGTGGCACCTTGAGGACCGACAAAGTTTAATTTGGGTGTAAGCTTTCATGTGAATGCACACTCCTTCAGGATTATGACTCAAACTTTGTTTTCATGGTAACCAAATTAGTGATTATAGTTGAAGAAAAGGCAGAGAGCCAGTTTGGTGTATTGGTTAAAGATAGGATGGGGTGGCCAAACTTGCTTAATACAAGAGCCGCATAGAATAGATGTCAGATGTTTGAGAGCCACAAGATATGAACAAATATTACACTTTTTATTGAAAAATATGCAAATTTGCTTTTTATTAACATTAAATGAGACTTCCAAAAATAAAAACAAAAGGGGTAAAAACATATCTTTATTTGTCCAATGATATTTATTTGTCTGAAAGAGAGAAGGGGTAGAAAGAAAGAAAGAAAGAAAGAAAGAAAGAAAGAAAGAAAGAAAGAAAGAAAGAAAGAAAGAAAGAGGTGGAGAGATAGACAGAGAGAGAGAGAAGAAAGGAAGGGAGAAAGAAAAAGAGAAAGAAAGGCAGAAAGAAAGTAAATAGATGGGGGAGGAAGGAAGGGGGAAGAGACAGAAAAATAAAGCAAATAGGTGGGGAGGGAGGTGGAGGAAGGAAGGAAGGGAGAGGGAGAGAGAGAGAAAGGTGAAAAGACTGGAAGATGGGGGGGGGAAAGGAGAAGCGGGGAGAGAGAGTGAAACAGAAACAAAGAAAGCAAACCGATTGGGGAGGGAGGAAGAGAGAGAGAGAGATAGAAAGAGAGAGAGAGAAAGGAAGGAAGGAAGAGAGAGAGAGAGAAAGGAAGGCAGAAAGTGGAAAGAAAGTAAATAGATGGGGGGAGGGAGAGTTGGAAAGAAAGCAACTTTAACTTTAAATGCATCCTCCAAGCCCCCCCATGCCAGCTGGCTTGAGAGCCAGTTTGGTTTAGTGATTAAATGCATGGACTCTAATCTGGGAGAACTGAGTTTGATTCTCTACTCCTCCACATGCAGCTGCTGGTGTGACCTTGGGTCAGTCATAAGTTCTTTCAGAGCTGTTCTCTCAAGGGCAGTTCTCAAGAGAGCTCTCTCAGCCCCACCTACCTCACAGGGTGTCTGTTGTGAGGAAGGGAAGGGAAAGGGATTGTAAAGTGCTCTGAGACTTCTTTGGGTAGTGAAGAGTGGGGTATAAATCCAATCTCTTTTTCTTCTTTTTCTTCTTGGCTTGGAGAAGGGATTTAAAGAAACAAATGCCTTCCCCAAGCCAGCTGGCGGTGGGAAGGGGGCCTTGAGAACGCATTTAAAGTTGCTTTCTTTCTCTGCTCCCCCGACCTCAAGCCTACCCAGGGAGGGGGACACTGGTTGAGGAAAAGGAGACCCATCAGGGAGGCATGTATCCCCTTCGCTTCCCCAGAAAGAGCTGCGTGCGGCTCCAGAGCTGCAGTTTGGCCACCCCTGAGCTAGGATCTGTAAGACCCAGAGTTGAATCCCCACTCTGCCATGGAAGCTTGCTGGGAGACTTTGGGCTAGTCACATACTCTCAGTCTAACTTAAATCACAAGGTTGTTGTCAGGATGACATGAAGGAGAAAAGAACGATGTAACCTACTTTGGGTCCCCATTGGGCAGAAAGGTAGGTAAATAAATATATAAAACCAGGGCTTTCTTTTGGTAGAAAAAGCCCAGCAGGAACTCATTAGCAGAACAGGCCACGCCCAACAGCAGAAACTCATAACAGGCCACACCCGTGACCACGCAGCTCCCTCCCAGGATTGGCTTCCCCAGGTGCCCTGTGGCTTGCAGGGCACATGGGGAACCCAAGGGAAGGAAGGCAGTTTCTGGATCGGCTTCCCCAGGCACCCCGCAGCTTGCAAGGCCTCTGGGGAACCTGGGGGGGGGGGGAAGCTGTAGGTGTGGCCAACTCTGAAGCCAGCTGGAACTCCTTTCCTGTGCATTCCTGCCCCAAAATAGCCCTGTATAAAACTATGAATTGTTCAGAATAGGGTTGCCAAGTCTTGCTTGGAAAATACGTGGGGACTTTGGGGGTGGAGCCAGGAGAGGGTGGGGTTTGGGGAGGGGAGGGGCCTCCGCATGGTACAATGCCATAGAGTCCTCCCTTCAAAGCAGCCATTTTCTCCAGGGGAGCTGATTTCGGTCAGCTGGGGATCAGTTGTAAAAGCAGGAGATCCCCAGGCCTCACCTGGAGGCTGGCAACCCTAGTTCAGAATTCGCATTCGCTTTTACTTTGCCTCAGTCCTCAAGCAGTAGTCCCTTATGTTCGCAATGTTTAATCCTTTGCAAATTTTAAAAGATAAGCATCCTTCAGTCTATAAATGTCAATGGGGAATTTTCAGACTTATGCATCACAGTATGAGAGGCCCATAGAACCCATTATTTGCCATGGGTATGTGTGTGCATGATGCTCAACCCCCCTCCCACCCCCCCAGCTTTGGAAACAGTATTTAGAAAATTGCCAGATCAGGTTTGTAAGTCATTCCCAGCATTTAAAACAGAAGCAGAGGAACTCTTTGCATGTTTCAAAGTAGGTTTTGTGAAAAATTCACTGGAATTATTTGGAGTTCTTTTCTCACTGATTCTAGGTTTAAGTGAAGGTATTTTACGAGACTGGAATGGAGGTTCATCTGTTATAAAATGTATATTGCAATAATCAAGGACTGAAATAATTGTGCCTCTTTTTATAGTGGTTCTCAGTCAAAATCTATTTCTATATCAGGAGCCAGCTGTTGACTGGAGGTACCCCTGATGGGAAAATGCCATCAGGAATCTCATTAGCTAAAGATTCACAGAAACATTGGATTGCCCAATATAATGTTGCAAAGCCCCCAAAATTCTAAAATGTCTATGAAAGCACGGCTTAGACTGGGTAGTTTGTTTTAAGGAACTGCACTTTGAAAAGAGGGAAAAGAATAGCTTGTACATTCATGTCTCTTCCTCCAGTAAACAGATGCTTTTATTGTTTCAAACTGGTTTGAGTGCAGGAGACACTGGAACAAAATATCCGTGGGTATACACTAGGACGAGCAAAGGCTATCAATGTTGTCTGTCTGCTTGCAAGATGGGGGAGTCCTTCCCCCATCTGGCAAGATGAGAGCCAGTTTGGTGTAGTGGTTAAGTGCGCGGACTCTAATCTGGGAGAACCGGGTTTGATTCCCCACTCCTCCACTTGCACCTGGCTGGATGACCTTGGGCAAGCCATAGCTCTGTTCAAGGACAGTTGTCTCAGAGCTCTCTCAGCTCCACCTACCTCACAGGGTGTCTGTTGTGGGGAGGGGAAGGGAAAGGAGTCTGTAAGCCAGGGGTGTAGAGTTTTGTAAATTCCAGGGGGGGGGGAGGCTCTTTAGCATGCGCGCTCGCTGGAGCGATGCCCCCCCCCCCCCCCGCTGGGAAACCAACGTGCCTCCCCGGGCCCTTCCAAGGCCCGCAGGCCGCCGCTGCCGGAGCCTCTCGCCCCCCCCCACTCCTTTTCTCTCCCTTCTCTGGGAAAAGAGGGAGGGAGAGGGAAGGATGGAAGAGTGGCCAGGTGGGGGAGGGAGAGGGAAATTTCGGGGGAGGCTCGAGCCCTTGAGCCCCCCCCCCCGTAGTCTACGCCTATGCTGTAAGCTGCTCTGAGACTACAAGTGAAGGGCAGGGTATAAATCCAATCTCCTCCTCCTCCTCCTCTTCTTCTTCTTCTTCCTTAAGAGCCAAATTCCTCTGTCCATTGTTTGGCCAAGGTCCTGGGGAAGGTTTCCCTGCTCCTTCAGTCCTGAACTAAAGTTGGACGTACAGTTGCAGTAAAACGAAGTGGTAGAGAAGTTGGCAGAGGGCCTCTCCCAGAGACAACTTTATTTTATGGCACGGAGAATGACTGAGTTGTGTGTGGTCCTTAGGGAAATGACCACCAACCCTATTTCTTGGACTAATGAGAAGGGTTGGCTCCAGTGTCAAAATGGAGGGAAGAAGAGAAAAACCAAGCCAAGGGGAGGCTTGTCTGCGATAATTTGTGGCTGAATACTGACTCCTCCTCTGATGACATCTGTGCAAAGATTAGGGCTGCCAGCCTCCAGGTGGGGCCTGGAGATCTCCCATTTTTACAACGGATCTCCAGCTGACAGAGATCAGCTCCCCTGGAGAAAATGGCTGCTTTGAAGGGTGGACTCTATGGCATTGTACCCTGCTGAGGCCCCTCCCCTCCCCAAACCCCACCTTCTCCTGGCTCCACCCCCAAAGTCTCCAGGTATTTTCCAACCCAGACTTGGCAACCCTAGCAAAGATGCTGGTCTGCTAAGGCAGAGCAGAGCCAGCAAGGAAGGGCTAGTTAAGGCTAGGTAGGGTATAGCAAGGCAGCTGGGGAAGCCATGGATCACAGCTGTGCAAGCGGTATTCCTGTCTCCTGCAATATTCCTAGTTTCCAAATAACAATATGGAGGAACACAATGTGTAATAACTCAAAATCCAAAATGCTGCTGAGCACCACACTGTATATACTATTATAAACTTTAAAAAGCTGTGCATATCCAGGACAAAATATGCAAAATGTGTCATGTATTTAAATATTAGAAGACATACCTGTTGTAAAATGTGATGCAGTATACAGTCATCACAAAACCATAGCGCAACAGAGCACCTGACAGAGAAAAGAATATGTAAAATGTGAATAATAGTGACAGGAATCTGATATAAAACACGGATTTAT
Source organism: Lepidodactylus listeri (assembly GCA_029233225.1). NCBI lineage: Eukaryota > Metazoa > Chordata > Lepidosauria > Squamata > Gekkonidae > Lepidodactylus > Lepidodactylus listeri. The sequence continues at coordinate 105,237,569 of JARCFY010000008.1, forward strand.
GACAATTGTACACATTGAATCTTACAGCCTATAAACATTCTAACGTTTAAATACACATTGCTTATATTTTGCGTATTCTCTCCTTGATATGAGCATGTTTGTGGCTTTCTGCTTGGGAGGGGAAGCTACTTACTTACGTTCTGGTTTTGGAACCTCAGCCTCTCCTGCCTCAGTATTTGGATCCCCCAACATGTGTCTATGATACATTTGAACTCAGGGTCTCCCTAGCCAAATCTGTCTGCTAGCCTGTACTGTCAGAGTTAAAATATTATAAGGAACTTGTTGCTTATGACCAGGGCTGTTTTTGGACAGGAATGCACAGGAACGGATTTCCGGCTGGCTTCCGAGTTGGTCACGCCTACAGGGCCCCCCCCCCCCCCCGTTTCCCCAGGCACCTCACAATTTAGAAACTGCCTTCTTTCCCTCAGGTTCCCCATGCACCCCGCAAGCCACAGAGCACCTGGGGAAGCCGATCCTGGGAGAGGCTGTCAGGGTGTGTGGCCTAATATGCTAATTAGCTTCTGCTGTCGGGTGTGGCCCATTATGCTAATGAGTTCCTGCTGGGCTTTTTCTACAAAAAGAGCCCTGCTTATGACTATAGAGCACCAAAGTGCAAGACCCAGGTTCAAATCCCCACTCAGGCCATGGGAGCCCGCTGGGTGACCTTGGGCCAGTCACATTCTCTTCGCCTAACTCATCTCAAAGGAATGTGGTGAGGATACAGGGCAGGAGAGGAGAATGATGTAAGTTGCCTTGGGTCCCCACTGGGGAGAAAGGTGGAGTATAAATGAAATTTATAAATAAATATTTTAAGACAGTGCCTAGCAGCTAATAACAAATACAGTATTTCACTGTCAGAATCTGCTGATTCAGACAAAGGATTTCTGTTTCTTACAGCTATGTATTCTGTGTTATGCTATCTTATACCCTATTGCTATGTTTGTATTGTAGTTGCTACACCCTTAGGTGAACCCTCACTTTGGCCAGTATGTATGTAGAATGTGTGACCCCAGGTTTCAGTGCCTGACCAGGCCTGGTTTGTGTAACTGTCAGGGCGGGAGGATGACACCTGCAATGTGTGGGAACAATGGGCCTCTCACACTCCTGCCTCCGCATTCCATTCGTCTCAGCTGGGATTTCAAGGGAGGATGAGTCTCATCTCTTATCAACATGCGAAAGCCTTGAGGCCATTGATTGTTATGTGAAATGGTAACATCTGAGGGGTCTGGTTTGGGAAAGGGAATTTACAGCTTGACACCTCACTTTCTTTCCTGTGGGAAGCAAACGGCCAGAGTCTCTTTTGCCCACCGTTTTTCCCTTGTAGTGATTGGCTACCTATGGGTAATTCAAACTGCTTGGAAAGGTATAATAGACCTGCATCTATCATATGTATTATCTCTGACAATAATCCGAGAAGCTGTACCAATGTAGAGATTGGAAATAAAGAACTGTGTTTCACCAATCAGGATCTGATCCTTGACTACTTTGAGCAGAAATCTCACAGATTGTCAGAGATCTGTGACTGGGACTTGGCGGTTCCTGACCATGTCGGACGACAGTACTCTTCCCATCCCTACTACTCCCGAAGACACACCGACCACCCCTGGGGACCAGGGGGCCGGTGGTGGAGGCGGCGGAGGGGAACCCGCAGTGCCAGTGACTACAATTCAAGGGGCTCCCTACATCCCGCGCCTACCTCCTCTTCAGAGCGTGACCCCGAAGTACGCTTGGAGCAATTTCGGTCGCGGGACCGTAGATTCGTGGGTGCACGATCGGAAAGGGGCACGGGTTTCGTTCCAGGGGGATCACCTCGACCGCGGGAAGCCGAGTTTCCTGGGAGACGAACGCGAGCCGACCTACGCCGGAGATTCGCGTCTCCAGTCCCTGGAAGGAGAGAGAACAGGACCGTATGGGCCCGATCCTTACCGAGAGGACCAGACTCAAGCCCTTGACCGGATGATGGGAGATTTGCGGTTCCAGCTTACCACCGAGTTGCGAGAGCTGGCCCTCGATCTCCAGTACCAGTTCCGGGACGCCATCAGGGCTATGCAAGCGGCTCAGCCAGCCCCAGCCGTGGGAGGACCTCCCGCGGTCGGAGTTCAGCAACCGGTGGTGCCTCCCGGAGGAGTTCCTGCCCAGGTGCCGCAGCCAGTGCAGCCGCAAGTGCCGCAGCAGGTTCCCCCGGTCATTCCTCAACAAGTGCCTGCCCCCATACCTGCGCCGGCCCCCGTGCCGGCAGGACCGGTGGTTCGCCCGGCCCCCGCCGATCCGTTGACGGCTACTTTCGATGGGGTCCCCGAGAAGTTGCGGTTTTTCCTGCTGGAGATCGAGCGGTTCCTAGGTGAGGGACTACACTGACAAGTTCCGGCGCATCTCGGCCAAGATCCGTGGATGGACGCAAGACCTGTTCATAGAGAAGTACCGAGAGGACTTAAATCCAGAGGTGTACGAGGCAGTCCTACGGGGGGGAAGACCAGGATCGCTGGCCGCGTGGATGAGGGCGGCCGCAGACGTGGAAGAACATTTCACCCTCATCAAGATGGGAGCTTCCTGAACAGCCACAAGCAAAGCGGCGTCGAAGGCAAAACCCAAGCCCAACGTGCAAGAAATTTGGGATGCCCGTTTTAAACAGGGGCTCTGCATGCAATGCGGGGAGAGTGGCCACTTTGCCTCAGCGTGCCCGAGAGGTGGAGGAAAGGGTCCGAAGACTTCCACCCCGGTGGCCGGGAGCACCCCCAGCAGAGGAAAGACCTCGTTCAAACCCCGGGCTCTGCAGCTGGAAGGGGCAGCAAGCGAGCAGGGAGAGCTGGAGCTGACAGAGGCACAGATGTCGGGAAACTCCAACGGCCTGCAGTGAGCGGCACAGAACTGCAGGTCCCCAGCCAAGATGCGCCATCTCCGGTGAGCATCCCTGGCCCCTTGTTATATATGGTAGTGACTGTAATGACCCCTGGGACTGGGACCCATGTCTGGGTTCGTGCCCTAATTGACTCTGGGTGTGCTCGGGACTTAATTAGCCCTTTAGTGGTAGAGGGGCTAGGACCTAAGGTCACCCCATTAGGGGAGCCACTCAAGTTCACGCAAATGGACGGTTCGGAAATGAAGGAAGCGTGCGTGGCAGAGACCGAGGGACTAATTGTGGGAACGGGGGAGCATTGGGAAAAGCGAGCTTTTGTCATCACCCCAAACACCCAATTCCCCATGGTATTGGGGAGCCCCTGGCTGAGCTCCCATGATCCTTACATCAAATGGAGTGAGGGGAAGATCTCCTGGGTGGACGAGAAGTGCCAGAATCACAAATGGGACACGGGGTGGGGACCAGGTCCTCCGGTGCCCCTCCGGGCGGCGGCCCTCACCCTGGCACCATCAGCTATCCCCCGGGAGTACAGAGACTTAATGGGAGTGTTCAGTGAGATCGAGGCGGACGAGCTACCCCCCCACAGACTTTCGGATTGTGCCATAGAACTGATCCCGGGCGAAAAACTTCCAAAGGGAAAGCTTTACTCCATGAGCCCCCCGGAGCGGGAGGAGCTGCGGAAGTTCCTAGACAAGGACTTGGAGCGCGGATTCATCCGCCCTGCTAAATCCCCCTTCGCGGCCCCTGTTCTGTTCCGGAAAAAGAAAGACGGGGGATTGCGGTTGTGCACGGACTACAGAGGATTAAATGCGGTGTCTGCCTCCAATGCCTACCCCCTCCCTCTTATAAAAGACTTGTTAACGGAGGCGGCCAAGGGAAAAGTGTTCACTAAGCTGGATCTCCGGGACGCTTATTTTCGGGTGCGCATAAGGGAGGGGGATGAATTCAAGACTGCCTTTAATACACCGTTGGGGCAGTTCGAATACCTGGTGATGCCGTTCGGTTTGAGTGGCGCGCTGGGGGTCTTTATGAGCTTGATAAATGAAGTGTTGCACAAGCATTTATTCAAGGGGGTGTTATGTTACTTAGATGATATCTTGATCTATTCCGCTGATAAGAGAGAGCACATGAAATTGGTCCGGGAAGTCCTTTCCACTCTATTGAAAAACCAATTGTATGCAAAACTGTCTAAGTGTGAGTTCCATCGAGAGTCAGTGGACTTCCTGGGGTATCGCATTTCACAAAAGGGACTGGAGATGGACCCTGCCAAGGTAGAGGCAGTGGTCCAGTGGGAAGCCCCCCGAACGCGAAAGCAACTCCAAAGCCTATTAGGATTTTGCAACTTTTATCGCACCTTCATAAAAGATTTTGCCACAGTCACCCTCCCATTGACAGAATTGCTTAAGACTAAAGGGAGGGGTCCGGAAGCAGGGAAGCCCAGGGAGAAAATTGCCTGGAATGGGGAGTGCCAGAGGGCGTTCGAGACTCTTAAAACTCTTTTTACCTCAGAGCCCATTTTGGCCCACCCCGATGAAATGAAGGAATTTGTGATTCATGTAGATGCGTCCGATGTGGCCATGGGGGGGGCCATCTTACAGCAGGGGTCAGACGGGAAACTACACCCCCTCGCTTACATTTCAAAAAAATTTAATGAGACGGAACGGAACTGGTCAGTTTGGGATAAAGAAGCCGCGGCTATCCGGCTAGCCCTCACTACGTGGCGGCACTGGCTGGAGGGAGCGCAGACCCCGTTTGAGATATGGACAGACCATAAAAATCTAGAAGCGCTGCGTACGCAGAGATCCCTGAATGCGAAGCAGCTCCGCTGGGCCGATTTTTTCTCAAAATTCAACTTTGTGTTGAAACATCTCCCGGGGAAAGCCAACTCGTTAGCAGACGTGCTCTCCCGATTGCCCCAGCACGAGAGCGTGAAGGAGGAAGTGTTCGACTCCATGTTTTCCCCCCAGCAGCTGGGAGGGGCTGTGACCACCAGGAGTCAAAGTAAGCGAACGACAGTGGAATCAGAGTCGTGCGACTGGGGGGGGGGAGTATTCACCCGAAGAAGTCGAGGAATTAGAAGCGGTGGCCGACTGCTCCCTCGGAGAGAATAAATGTTGGTATCATGGAGATAAACTGGTGGTACCCCGAAGCAGAAGGAAAGACATATTACTGGCTTGTCACTCCTCTAAGCTGGCTGGGCATTTTGGGTTTCTAAAAACGCTCAACTTAATTCAGCGGCAGTTCTGGTGGCCACGCATGTGCAGGGATGTCTCGGACTTCGTTTCTGCCTGTCAGACCTGCTGGATGTGTAAAAGGAGGGGGGGAAGTCCCGGGACTCCTGCACCCCCTACCCACTCCCTCTCGCCCTTGGGAGGCGATAGCTATGGACTTTATTACTAACCTACCACCATCAAAGGGAAAAACTGTAATCTGGGTGGTGGTAGACATGTTTTCTAAGCAAGCCCATTTCACTCCTTTCAAACAGCTGCCTACGGCAAAGGGGATGGCCAAGGCTTTCTTCAACCACGTGATCAAATTACATGCTTTCCCCAAATGTGTGGTATCCGACAGAGGCAGTCAGTTCGTTGCCAACTTCTGGCGGAAGCTTCTGAAGTTTATGGACATAGAGCCTGCTCTAAGCTCTGGTTACCATCCAGAAACCGATGGACAGTCCGAACGAACTAATCAGATTCTGGAACAATTTTTAAGGTGTTATACCAATTACCACCAAGACAATTGGGTGGAGTTGCTGCCATTCGCTGAGTATAGCTACAACAATGCAGTGCATTCTTCTACTGGCGTCTCTCCCTTTATGGCAGTGGGAGGCTTTGAGGGAAAGCCTCTGCCCACAATTGAAAAGGCCTCAGATGCTCCCCCCACAGACTTTAAACAATGGTGGGCGACCCTGCAAGAATCGTGGCCTCTAATAGCAAAGACATTAGACCAAGCCAAAGAGGATTACAAAAAATATGCAGATCGTGGTCGAGCTGAGGGTTGGGATCTTCAGCCAGAGGACTCTGTTTACCTTTCCACGAAAAACATACACGGCTTACAACCCAGCAGGAAATTGGGGTGGAAATATGTGGGCCCTTACAAGGTGTTGCGCAAAATTTCTGATGTGTCCTTTGAATTAGAGTTGCCCAAGTCACTGAGTTCTGTGCATCCTGTTTTTCATTTCAGCTTGCTGAAGAAGAATCCTGGGCCGAATGCATGGCATCCAGTTCCTCCGACACCTCCTCCACTGATGAAGGGGGAGGCACCCCATTTTGAAATATCTGATATTCTTGATTCTAAGATGCGTAGGGGGCACTTATATTATTTAGTCAGATGGCTTGACTTTGGCCCAGAGCAGAACGAGTGGGTTCGTTCTGAACATGTGCATGCTCCTAGATTAGTTAAAGCTTTTCATAAAAGGTTCCCGGAGAAGCCCGGGTAGATTTATTTTCGGGGTGCCAGTGTGTCAGAATCTGCTGATTCAGACAAAGGATTTCTGTTTCTTACAGCTATGTATTCTGTGTTATGCTATCTTATACCCTATTGCTATGTTTGTATTGTAGTTGCTACGCCCTTAGGTGAATCCTCACTTTGGCCAGTATGTATGTAGAATGTGTGACCCCAGGTTTCAGTGCCTGACCAGGCCTGGTTTGTGTAACTGTCAGGGCGGGAGGATGACACCTGCAATGTGTGGGAACAATGGGCCTCTCACACTCCTGCCTCCGCATTCCATTCGTCTCGGCTGGGATTTCAAGGGAGGATGAGTCTCATCTCTTATCAACATGCGAAAGCCTTGAGGCCATTGATTGTTATGTGAAATGGTAACATCTGAGGGGTCTGGTTTGGGAAAGGGAATTTACAGCTTGACACCTCACTTTCTTTCCTGTGGGAAGCAAACGGTCAGTCTCTTTTGCCCGCCGTTTTTCCCTTGTAGTGATTGGCTACCTATGGGTAATTCAAACTGCTTGGAAAGGTATAATAGACCTGCATCTATCATATGTATTATCTCTGACAATAATCCGAGAAGCTGTACCAATGTAGAGATTGGAAATAAAGAACTGTGTTTCACCAATCAGGATCTGATCCTTGACTACTTTGAGCAGAAATCTCACATTCACTGGCTGTCCAAAGACTTCTTCACACAGACTGATATTCCCGTTTAAATGATAGCGGACAATTTCAGGTGGCCTCATGGAAATAACCGGCAGAAACTTTGGCCTCATGGCAGAAACTTTGGCCTCAAGGCAGAAACTTTGGCCTCATGGAAATAACTGGCCTTCTGTTGTAAATTAAAGCTTCCAAATAAATTTAATCTAATAAAATAATTTCATATTCTACTGGGATATGCAATTTATTTGTACTAATTGAAATCTGTGCAAACGTTTGATAAGGCCCAGCAGGTATGAGATGTAAAAAATTTTTTGCCATCCAATCCATGAGAAATGTAGGAAGAAAAAAAAGGTGTTTAACCGGGCCGGTAGAAAACAACACCTTAAGTATATTAACGAAATAGGGCCTCTGCGACAGATGAATGAAATCCTAATTCCAGTCTATGGTGCTAAATTAATTTAATTGAATCTGACATTTTGGAGGAAATTATCTCTATTTCGTCCAGAAAGAGCTATTTGAGCTTTCAAAGGCAGCTGTTTGAGTTTTTTTCAGCCAGGTGCTCTGAAAGGTCATTGGCTTCTGAGAAACCCTTTTCAAATGCATTTCCAAAACATTTTGCCTCAGAATTACCACCTTCTGCTTAGTTACTGATACCAGAATATTTCTGATACATCCTTCCACATTAACTTTTAGGCATGATTTGAACCTAATTCACACAAACAGCAGATTTGGTGGCAAGAGATGTTCTTGGACAGTAGGTGAGGAATCATGCCTGCATTCTCCTATATTTAAAAGAAAAAGAAAAGCCACTCCCTGTTTGTAGAAGATTAGATGTCCAAGGGAAGAATGCTCTAATATGGTAGTTTTCTACACACGAGGGCTTTCTTTCTTGTTGAGCAGAACATTCCGTGATGTGATTTCAACTTCCACATGCTTAGCTAATCCTGGTAGGGTTGCCAGCCTTCAGGTGAGGCCTGGGGGTCTCTTGGGATTACTACAGACAGGGGTCCTTTCGAGCAGGAGCTCAGGGGAGCTCAGCTCCGGGAGTTGGTGCCAGCTCCCCCCACCCCGCGGGGGAATGCCTGCTTGTGTCATGGCTGCAGCAAAATGACCCCGTCCCCTGGAAAGGTCCTTGATCCTCCAACCAGCCTTCTGAAGGCTTCAGCCACCACTGAAGCTATCCTCCCAGAATAGTGGTATTTCTGAGACTTGGATTAGTAGCAGTCCCCTCTCTCTCTCTCTCTCTCTTTCTTTCTTTCTTTCTTTCTTTCTTTCTTTCTTTCTTTCTTTCTTTCTTTCTTTCTCTCTCTCTCTCTCTCTCTCTCTCTCTCTTTCTCTCTCTCCTTTCTTTCTTGCCTTCTGACATACTTCTGGTGATGTCAGGTGGTGTAGCATATGCAAATAAGTAATGCTAATGAGTTATGCTAATGAGCTCCTGCACCTCTTTTTCTATGAAAGGACCCCTGACTACAGAGATCCGTTCCCTGAGGCAGGAAACTAAAGGAGTATAATAGTTAAAGAAAAAATACATCAGCAGATCTATCTACTGAAAACCCCAGAGTCGAGGTCATGAACTGCTCTCAGTCCAAAGCTGTGCTGAGATGGCAATGTAGTGACTAGTGTCAGAAAGTAGCAAGGCGGGGGGCCAAAAGGACCTCCAAGGACGAAGCATTCCAAGCGCACCACTGAGCATGCCTTCTCCCATAGCCCTACCCGTCACACCTTTGTGCAGGATCGTTGAGGTTCATGTTCGTTGAGGTAGTTTTCAAGATATTTAGAAACTATTTAGGGCTTTTCAGATCCAGCAATGAACTGGTGCTATATTGGTGTTATATGCTCAGTGAAGCAAGAACCAGATTTTACTTTGGCCACCACAATCCGTCGCAGTTGTGCCTTTGTTAGCCATCCTTCTCCCGTCCCTCTTTGGGCTGCCAATCTCCAGATGGGACAAACAACAAAGGCCCACAGAGTAAAAGAACTGTTGGAATCAACAAGATGAAACTCCAAAAAAGGGGGCTGCCTATCCAAGACTCCCACTGAATATATCTATATATCTAATTCCCAAGGAGCCCCCTGTGTGCGAATATCTAAATCCACGGGGGGGGGGGGAAGGCACCTGGGGGGCAGGGAGATTTTTCTGCACACGTGGGGGACTCCCCACCAAGTTCCCTCAAAGCTGAGTGAGTGTGAGCTAGCTCACAGTTTTTTAGTCTCTGGCTCATACATTTTTGTCTCAGCTCAGGAAGGATGGCTCCAGTGCAAACTAATTTAGGCAGTAGCCAAATTGTTTGCTCACAGCTTTAATGCCAGTAGTTCACGAAGTAGAATTTTTGCTCAGAAGACTCTACATCTTAGAGGGAACATTGCTCCCCACGTATGCAGAAAAATCTTAAAACTTTAAAAAACTTTCGGGGGGATATTTAAATCCCCCAAAAGTTAAAGAGCATTCCCTGCACATGCACAGGGAATGCTCTGGGAACTCTACAGTGGCCTGGCAGCTGAGAGCAGCTTGGGGTGAGCCGGGGGAGGGGGGAAATCACTGGCCTGAGTGGCCCTCAGCCTTGGAGCTGCTTGGGCCGGCCTTGGAGCCGGGGGGGGGGGAATCGCCACTGGGGAGAGGGAATTGCTGGGAGGGGGGGGGGAATTGCCAGCCTGAGCAGCCCTCAGCCACTCGAGCTTTGCAGCTGGGGGGGACTTGCCAAGGGGAGGGGGAATCACCAGGGGGATCACCGGGGGGGATCACCGGCCCGAGTGGCCCTCAGCCACTCAAGCCTTGGAGTCAGGGGGGGGGGAGAAGACTTACCTGGAGCTGCAGCCCTCAGGAATCCTCCCCCCCCCCCATGAGTATCACGGGTCTCTGCCTCTTGTAGATGTATAACTATAAATAATACTAGTAATCATATCATGACCATTATGCAATAGTAATCACTTGTAATAATAATGTAGTTCAGAACAGATAAAATACAAAATGTCAAAAGACCAAGAAGTACATAAAAACAGAGTAATCATGATAAGGAACAATAATTATAACAGTGTGGAACCAAAATTCATAGTAGTCAGTAACAGCAGTAAATGCCCATGGCAGCAAAACAGCAAAACAAGGTCCCGGTACTACATCCTTGTTTCCTAAGTTGTCTTCTTCAGTTGATGTAAACCTCAAAAGTACTGTATTGAATACACGAATGCAAGGGCTTTTACAATCTCCCTCAGGAGTAACCTTAATGTGAAACTCTTGTTCTCCCAACCAGGATCAATTTAAAAAGGAACCAACACCCCACAATTTCTGTGGCACAGCCTGCTCTCCCATTCCCCCCTCTTCAGGCTGTGCCCCCAAATCTCCAAGAATTTCCCCAGCCACCCTGTACTTTTTGCTGTTTTGCTAACAGGCAAGACCTGGATTGGTGGTAAGAGTTACTTACTTATTTATTTATGTATTTATTTATTTATTATTTCTTTATTTAATTCGGGTTTTACTCTATCTTCCCTGCTAAGGCGGGCTCAAGGTGGCTTACATAGAATTTTATATAAAATACAATTAAAACCTATCACAGACACATAAACATAAAATAACATTCATTTAAAATATTCCTAAAACACTGGAACATGTAGGGCTGCCAGCCTCCAGGTGGGGCCTGGAGATCCCCTGCTTTTACAACTGAGCCCCAGCTGACAGAGATCAGCTCCCCTGGAGAAAATGGCTGCCTGGAAGGGTGGACTCTATGGCATTGTACCATGCTGAGGCCCCTCCCCTCTCCAAACTCCGCCCTCTCCTGGCTCCACCCCCAAAGTCCCCAGGTATTTTCCAAGCAAGACTTGGCAACCCTAGGAACATGATCTGATAAAAAGCGAGAGCAGAAGTTATTTATAGTACAGCTTAAGGTGACCGTATGTTCAGATGGTATTCACGCCAGCTCAGTTCACTCAACTTATTGTGTGGTGGGCGTAGGCTGGAGATGAAAGATGGTGAACCCAGGGCACAGGGATACTCCTCGGTGTGTAATGCAGCTTATATTACTCATATTACTTTGTAATATGCTTGCCAACCTCCAGGTGGGGCCTGGAGATCTTCTGTTATTACAATTAATTTCCAGGCTACAGAGATCAGTTCCCCTGGAGAAAATGCCTGCTTTGTTGGGGGGATTCTATGACATCAGTTTGGAAATTCTAATTGGGGCAGAATGCTGTGGCCCGGCTGTTATTAGGAGCTTGATGGAGAGTGCATATTACTCCCACTCGGCAGTCTTTCCACTGGCTGCCCATAAGTTAATGGGCTCAATTTAAGGTATTGACTATCACAGACACCATCTTTCATGGCCTTGAACCCTCATATATGCAAGACCTCCTGCCCCCCCCCCCACTCTGCCATGACAGCTTAACTAAAGTGAGCAGGGCTTTCTGAAGGTGCCAACCTGCAAATGGGCAAACTCAACAGCAGCCCATACACGTGCCTCCTCCACTGTGGCCTCCGCTTTGTGGAATGGCCTGCCTGAGGAGGTCAGGAAAGCTCCGCTCTCCTGGCTTTCCTCAAACTAAGCAGAACTGAATTATTCAAAAGGGCTTTTCTACACAGACAATAAAATTGCACTGTGCAAAATGATTCACAAAATTACTTGGAGACACGATTAAGGGTTATGATCTATACTACTATGTATAGCTTGCTGCAAAGTGGGATCCTACTATGTAATTTTTGCATCATGTAATGTGTCATATTAATAGGTTTTGCTTCATTTCTGTTTTTAGATCCCTTGTTGGTTCTGCAACCAATTGGATTAAATTGGCTATCGGTTGTTTTATCCTGTTGGTTGTATTGAATCAGTGAAACTGAGTGAAACTTCAGTGAAGCTGAATCCGGGTAAGACAGAGGTTATCTGGCTGGGTAGGAGTGAGCCGTGGCTGGGTTGTCAACCTCCAACTCTTGATGGTATGCCCTTGTCACTGGCTCTCTGACCATCAAGAGTCTGGGTGTGATTCTGGACTCCACTTTGTCTATGGAGGCCCAGGTCAGGAGGGTTGCCAAGCTGGCGTTTTTCCAATTGCGCCAGGTCAGGCAGCTGGCTCCATACCTGTCTTGCCCCAACCAAGCCCCAATCACTGCAACAGTCACCTCCAAGATACACTACTGTAATTTGCTCTACATGGGCCTACTCTTGCACCCAACCCAGAAGCTCCAGCTGATTCAGAATGCAGTTGCGTGGGTCCTTATGGGGACCCCTCGGATGGCACACATTCAACCTGTGCTGCGTGAGCTGCACTGGCTCCCAGTGGAGTACCAAATCTGGTTCAAGGTTTTGGTGTTGACCTTCAAGGCCCCTAGCAGTCAGGGACCCACATACTTTTGGGACCATCTCTCTCAATATGTCCCTGGAATAGCATTACACTCCAGCAATAAGAATCTGCTTGTGGTCCCTGGCCCAAGAGAGGTCCAGCTGCCCTTGACCATCACTATCCTTGACCGAAGGCCTGGTGGAACATCTCTGTCTTGCAGGCCCTATGGAAAGGTAGTAAATCCCATAGGGCCTGGATATCTTCAAGCAGAGTGTTCCACCAGGAAGAGGCCTTGCATCAGCTGGGCTGTGCACCTCCATCTCCCTTTCCTCAGGTGGGAATCAGCTGGGTCAGTTACCACCATCTCACTCACGTGGGGCTGGGCTGGGTATCACTGTCTTCCTCACCTTTTGCAAGCACTGGCCTCTTCCTTACCTTGCATGAGGATTAGCTGGGCACTGCCATCTGCCTTGCCTCATGTGGGGCTGGGCCAAACTCCACTCTCTGCCTTGCTTTGTGCAGGGCTGGACTGGGCTGGGCATTGCTCTCTGTGTAACCTTGCATGGGTGTGAGGCTTCTGTATAGACAGCAAAAGATCAGACCTTTGTTGTTGAAGCAAAGCTCTTTATTATTCCAATACTGCAAACAGGTTCTCGAATGTTTGTTAGAGACAGTACTATTATACTCTCAGGCTTTCAATTGAACCCCGGACCTGAGCCAATCAGGGCAAGAGGGTGAGCGCGGGAAAAGTAGTAGGGACCGTTGAGATTCCCACAGAAGGTGAGAAAGTTATAAATTCCCCTCTTGATCTGAGTGACCCCCATGTGTGAGCCTAGGCACAACATTCTCTAGGCCAGTGTTTTTCAACCACTGTGCCGTGGCACACTGGTGTGCCGCGAGATATTGTCAGGTGTGCCGCGGGATTTTTTCAATGAAAGAAATGTGCCTTCCGGGCTGACCTTCCGGGATGCATTTGCGCATGCAAGAAAGAACAGTGGTGCGGTCTCGCTGATTCCGCTCACACGCTCTGTGGCCGGCCTGAGGTAGGGTGATTTGCACCAAGACATTCCAGTAAACATGAATATGTTTGATGGTAACAGCTAGCTGTTTCTGTCAGGGTGGGATTCAAATCAGTAACTGTCCCTCAGTGAAGAATGGGTGTACTGTGCTTCTCTTCAAATCACTTATGGTCAGCGGAATGCCGTTCACATAAGAGTAAGAGTTTAAACTCTCTATTTGAAAAACTTTAGCAGAATCGCAGTATTAAAATACATCCACATTATATTTCTTCTGAAACTCAGGTCAATGTTATGGGAAGGAGCCATTACACTTTGGATCTGTAACTTACGATTTCAAGTTGAGTGGCTATTACGTGTATTTATAATACTGTCATAGTTAATACTTGAGCTGAGGCAACTAATGACCCATTTATCTTGTATTTCAGTGTTTTTCAACCACTGTGCCGTGAGATATTGTCAGGTGTGCCGCGGGATTTTTTCAATGAAAGAAATGTGCCTTAGCTCGAAAAAGGTTGAAAAACACTGCTCTAGGCGTCCGGCCATAAAGAACTCTTCAGGGTTTCAATAACAAGATAACACCCATATGCCCGGGAAAAAAGGAGGAGGGAATACAAGGGAGTAGTCACCATTTTTTTAGAGATGACACTTAGGAATTTTGGTTGCCATCTCCCGCCCAGGCATTGCAACATTAACCAGAGTAGCCCTCATACTTCAAAGCAACATTTATAGCTAGCAGGGGGGAGAGTGAATGAAACAGATAAGGGGCAGCTGGCAGGGTCTGCTAGAACAAAGGAATCGAAAGCAAAATGCAGGAGCATAGAGACATCATTGTAAAATGCAGACAACATAGGGGCATCATTGTCAGAACCTGACAATGGGCTGGGCCTGGCTTGGTACCAGTGTCTGCCTTCCCTTGAGTCATGTCTCCTGTCTTGCTTCTTGCACAGGGCCAGCAGGCTGAGCTCTGTCTCCCCTGACTCACCTCAGGCTGGCTCAGCATCACCTCTCCCACCTTGTATAGGGCTTGGGTGGGTCAGCCTCAGCCCTTCTGTCAGAAGGCTCGTTAGCCAGTGGCCATTCCCCCTACCTGTGAGGTAAATTAGGCTGAGAATGTGCAAAGGGGCTCAAGGTTACTCAGTTTCCCCAGCAGAGTGGGAACTCAAGGTTTTAGTCGGAAACTCTAACCACTATACAGCACAGGCATTTGTGTGGGGGCTGTTGTTAAACAATAGCAAGCAGCCAGGCCTAAGTAAGTCATGCAGGTTTGGTGGTACCAAGTCGTCCGGTGGTTGCTACTGGGCCTTGCCCGAATGAGTCCTCCCTCAAAGACATAATATCAAAGACATAATAATATCAAAGACATAATATCAAAGACATAATAATATCAAAGACATAATATCAAAGACATAATATCCCTGGAAAAGCCTCCCCCCCTTCTTTTTTCCTCACAGAAACCAAGCCTAGAATGCTGTGATTGCCAACAGCCACTTAGGGCTTCTGTTTCTTAAAGCTACAGGTGTTTCTCTTGTCATTTTAAGTTTTTAACCCCCCCAGTGTAATTTTTAAAAAAGATTTCAAATTCCCCCCACCTGTAAACCTAGGATGTGTTTCAGGTTTTTAGAAAGATCTGTCTTGTCCATTAACAGTTTCAGCCACCAGATTTAAGTATCCTTAGATGTGGCCAACTTTGTTGTTAGAATATTCAAGTGAGGGGTTGGCAAGACTCGTGGGGGGAATCCTGTCTCCCCACATTGCCAAGTCTGGCATGGCTCCAGCTTCCCCCCATCTTTGAGTCCGGTGGCGGTAGTGGTAGTGCCTGGGAGCCACTCCAGTTAGATATATAGATGAGAATGATGATTCCAGGAAACTCCAACCTCACCTTGAGGTTGGAGACCCTAGTTCTACCATAGTAAGAACTTTGCATTTCTGAGGGCCAAACCAAACATTACAGTTTTTTTTAAAGGAGTAGAGACCCAGGAACCAGGACTTGACTCTCTCCCACAGCCATATAGTAGGAATTGTCTGTTTTTTGTTTTTTTTTAGAAAATGGAGAGTCCAATCGATCTGGGAACTGTGATGTGGGGTGAGAAGGGGCTCTTGCTTTCCCCTCCACACTGCTTTCCTGACAAATGGTGCTGGAGGAATAATTTTGCTGAGGGTCTCTCAGTGACTTACAACATTAAAACCAATAAGGTAAAAACAACGTAAAAACAAATAACAAATATTAAATATTAACATTAAAATATATGGCTATCACCAAACCACTAATAAAAACAGCCACTGGAGCCCAAGCTAAAGAATTTGGCCTTGCATGCCCTGTGGAAACTAAACAGGTCTGGCAGGGCATGGGTGTCATCCAAGAGTGCATTCCACAGGGTAGTGACCACAACTGAGAAGCCCCTTCCCCTGGTGACAGCTAACCAATCCATCCTGGAGCCCAGCACCTGCAAGAGGCCTCTAGATGAAGACCAAAGGGAGCACAGGGGGTTATAATGGGACAGGCAGTCCCAGAAATGTGAGGGTTCCAGACTAGGGGTGTGCAAAAAAAAAAAAAATCGTTTTTTTCCGGATTCGGGTATATTAAACCTGAATTTTTCGGTATTCCCGAAAAGCCCGAATATCTATACCAGTATAGGGTAGATATCTGAACATTTTTGGGATTCCCGAAAAATTCGAGTCCATTATACCCTATGGGGCCATTGTAATCAATGGCAAAAAAAGTCTGAAAAGCTGCCAGGGGGCTGGGGGGGAGGGGGTTTGAGGTAGAGGCTCCAAATTTGGACTGTAGCTGCTCAAGCCTCTCCCCAAAGGACCCCCAAAGTTTTGAAAAGATTGGACCAGGGGCATCCAATTCTAGGGGCATCCAAAGAAGTTGCCCCATTCTCCATTGTTTCCTATGGGAAAAAAGGCAGGCAGGCAGCAGACAGTGTCTCCTGAAAAATCTCTCCAAGAAAGTAAGTGAGTTGGTGAGAGGGGCATGTTTGCCAGGCTAGCAGCAGCAGAACCTGTGCAATCTGCCCCCCAGAAACAGGGCCACCATGCCAGTCAGTGCCCAAAGTTTGACTTAACAGGACTCACTCAGGTCAAACCAAAACTAAAGCCCTGTATTTATTTCAAGATATTATTGGAAAATAAACCTACAACCTTTTTTTAAAGCCTATTTAACAGTGGTGAGAGAGCAGGGGCAGCAGCCAGCCACACTCTCCAAGCCAAACTCTCTCAACTCTGACCAGTCTAGCAGCAGCACCAACCGTTCAGCAGGGAGTCAGGGGTGCAGGTCTGCTTTTATGCTCTCTGGGCATACACAGAGGTTTTCAAACAAAAACAACCTTCTGTGATTGGCCAGAGAGCGGATACCAAAATCCTATTGGCTGCCAGTGCAAGCTGCCTAGTGCCTAGGAGTTCCATAGTACTTGGAAACTTTGCAAGGCAAGCTGCCCTGATGCAATGCATTTGCAAATGCATTGCAGTGATTGGCCATCTATGGTCCCTCCCCCCCGGCCCCCTCCTGGGACCATGAGCAAAACGCGGGAAAGAGGGTACACAATGCCGGAAAACGAAAGAGTAAGTGATGGGCTTCCCTTTGCAGTTAACCCGCCCCCCCCCCTCGGCGGCTGCCATTTTCAGTTTGCCGAAAAGCCAGAAAAAGCCGGATTTTGGGGGGGGGTTATTTTTGGGATACCGGGGAGTCTCATCAGAGCCTTTCCAGTATCCAAAAAAACTTTTAAAAACCCGAAATGGTTTTTTTCGGCTTTTCGGAAAGCCGAATGCACACCCCTATTCCAGACCACTGAGGGCTTTGAATTGCATCCGGAGACTAATTGGTAACCAGTGCAGCTGTTGCAGCATTAGCGTAATATGAGCTGACCATGATGTTCCAATTGGCAACCTGGCAGCTGCACTCAAGACCACCTGGAGTCTCCAAACCATTTTCAAGGGTAGCCCTACATAGAGCAAGTTGCAGTCATCCAATCTGGAGGTGACTGTTACATGGATCAATGTGGCAAGGTCTGACCCAGCTAACAGGATTGGCATAGGTGCAAAAATGCCAGCTGTGCTATCATGGACACTAGTTTATCCAGTGATTGCTCAGCTACTAGTGTCAGGTGGGCCCCTGTACATGGAGTGAGAGCTGTTACAATGATTGAAATCTTGGGGCAAATTCTTGGGTGGAGGGTGTATTTCCACTGCTTGTTTTCCCATTTTGGTTAAATGGTGAGATTTTTACTGTATTTGGGGGGAGGGGGGAGTGTTTGCTTTATTTTTATTGTCTTGGGGAAACTGAATTTAACAATGCTATTTATCACATGTGTGTTTGTTGCCATTCTTTTTCTGTACTAAGGCTGCTGTTATGTCCTGGACCCAATTCCACAGACAATCAGGCTGCGATTCTCTATGTGTACACTTGTATGATTCTTTGATGTGACCAAACATGTAATGGTGCCGGCCATGCAGTCTGACCACATGGCCTGGAAAAAATACAAGCTTGAGGTAAAAGAACAATAGCACCCAGGTTCCTAAAGTTCCACCTATCAGGGGCTTAGCATATTCAAATGAACCAATGTAATCTCTGGTGGGAAGATTAACCTAACCCACAGTGTGGGTGTGGATGGGGGCGAGGCTTTTCTGTGCATATAAACTGACCCCTGGGCCCCCTCAGGTATGCTTGTTCCTGACCTACAATAAACTTGATCATGCTGAAACTCACTCCACTGGCCTCCAGACTCCAGTACTTTTCAGTGGCGACGAAGGTGGGATCCTGATGAGCGACTCATCGGCCGAACCGAGCAGCGAAGCACTGAGCACTGATCCGCTGGCACCAGGCATCGCCAAGCCCCTGTGCTCCGAGGAAATGCTGCAAGCCCCTGAGGACATTGCTCGCTGTGCCACTCCTGCTCCGGTAACTATGGCTGCCACCGCGGGACAAATCCCTCCCTTTGACCCTTCCAAACCCAAGACCTGGGATGCATGGTCCAGGCAACTAGGGTTCCTTCTGACCGTGCATGGGGTCACCGAGGCCGACATGGACCTGGCTATTGGGCCACTGCGGCGTAGAAATCATGCGCCTTGCCCAGAGCCTAATCTCTCCCCGTGACCTGCTGGATCTCACCTACGATGAACTCCTCAAGCAGCTCGGGGACTACTTCGCGCCAAAACCTTCCATGCTGGCGCTAAGAGTACAGTTCCTCCAGAGGACCCAACAGACGGGTGAGAGTGCTGCCGCATTCCTCACCGACCTCCGCCGGCTGGCAGACGGGTATGAGTACCGACAGACCAAACATAAACAAGCTGATAGTATAGTAAAAACATGTGATGGACAGAGAACAAATTAGAATCCTTACAATCAATATGAACGGACTTAGTTCACCACAGAAGAGGGAAAGGACATTTTTACAGTTGCAAAAACTAAATTTGGACATAATTTGTTTACAAAAAAACTCATTAGACGAACTGATCAATATTTATTAGAGTCCAACAGACTGGGGAAGATTGCTACAGCTTCAGATCCAAAGAAGAAAAAAAGAGATGCAGTAACATATATTAAAGAGAAGTTCAACCCTAAACTTATTTTTGCCTCTGAAGATGGTAGAATTTTGATGGTGGAAATTCAAAGAGAGGGAAAGAAAATTTTAGTGACTAATATTTATGCACCGAATGACCACCAAGAAATTTTTTATAAGGATCTGGAACAGGAACTAGCAACTTATGAATATGAAGAACAATGCCTGATTGGAGACCATAATGCAGTTTTTGATAAAGCACAAGATAGAAAAACAGCTAATCAAATTTAAAAACCGGGAACCCTCCTGCCAAAGACGTTTTTACAGTCAGCAGAAGAATATAATTTAGTTGATGCATGGAGAACAAGAAATCCAATAACACGGGTCATTTCATAGAAAAAGAGGTGCAGGAGCTCATTAGCATAACTCAGTAGCATAACTTATTTGCATATGCCACACCCACTAACATCACTGGAAGTGTGTCAGAAGGCAAGACCCACTGCTCAGGCTCCACCCCAGAAATCTCCAGGTATTTCCCAACTCAGAGCTGGCGAGCCTACCTGGAGAAAAACTGCTTCAAAAGCACAAAGAAAATAGTCAAGATGTTCATTGGTTTCAATATAACAAACATTTATTATAAAATCAACAAATCTATAATTGACAACGATCAGTTCCCCTGGAGAAAATGGATGCTTTGGAGGATGGACTCATTGGATTTATACCCCACCCTTTAGTACCCAAAGGAGTCTCATAATGGCTTACAATCCCTTTCCCTTCCCCTCCCCTCCCCTCAACAGACACCCTGTGAGGTAAGTGGGGCTGAGAGAGCTCTCTTGAGGTAAGTGGGGCTGAGAGAGCTCTTGAGAACTGGCCTTGAGAGAACAGCTCTGAGAGAACTTGTGACTGACCCAAGGTCACACCAGCAGCTGCACGTGGAGGCGTGGGGAATCAAACCCAGTTCTCCCAGTCTAGAGTCCATGCACTTAACCACTACACCAAACTTGCTCTCTAGCCTACTGAAGACTCATCCCCTCTCTTGCTCACTGAAGTCTCACCCCCTCCCCAAAATCTCCAGGTATCTCCAACCCAGAGCTGGCAACCCTGGGAAGCCCTGGCAGATCCTGGAAAGGCGGAGGCTCAACCCACTGCCTCCAAGGACTAGGTACAGGGGGGAGAGAACAGACCAAGATCAAGCAGCCATTTTAAAGAAGTGCTGAAGGGGAAAGGAGACTGATGGGGGGTGAGGGGGAACAGCAATGGTTGGGGATTAGATTGAGGGGGGCGGGATAGCAGATGAGGTACTTGATGCTGTAATCGGTTGTGGGGAAGAGAAGAAGGTGGAATTGGGTGCGAGGATACACTGTGGTGCAGCCCCAAGAGGCAGCCTTGGCACACAGGGTGTGTGTGCAATGCCCTTCAGCAGGCACTAGCCTCAACACCAAGGTAATGCCCCAAAGTTTGCTCCACCCCCCTAAGTTCCTGCCCCAAAGGATGCTGTGAAAATCGTAAAATACTTGGGAGGGGGGAGAGAATTAGCAGCCAAGGGGGTGGGTAGGAGAGAACCAACAACAGAATTTGGGGAGAGGGGTTTAGAGAGCAGCAAAAGAGCAGGGAAGAGGAGCAAATTTGCAGCAAAGCAAAAGAAAGATCAGTTGAAGAAATTCCAGGAGTTGAAAGATCAACTAATAAAGCAGGAAGAAAAGCTGAAAAAGTACCCAATGGTTAATGAGTTGAAAATAAAAATCCAATCAATATAGCATCAAATTAATGTGATATTGTCTGAAGAAATTGCTAAAAAAAATCAAATTTGCAAAGCAAAATTATTTTGAAAATGCTAATAAATCAGGAAGGTGGCTGGCATACAGACTTAGGAGAGAAAAGGAAAAATGCATAATACATGTGTTGAGAGATGAGAATGGTACAGAAAAGTACGGACAAGAAGAATGCAAGATGATAGTAGAAAACTTCTACAAAAAATTATGCCAGGAAAAGAATATTTCTGTTGACAAACAGAGAAAGTACCTTAAGAAATATAACAGTATCAAGTTAAGTGAAGAACAGAAAGTAAAATTAAATGGACCTATAACAGTACAAGAAATTGTAGATACAATCAAGAAACAAAATAAAGGGAAAGTGCCTGGACCATAAGAACTCCCAAGAGAATACTATAGCACTCTTGAAGATTGCTTACTAATACCATATTAAAAGGTGCTGAAGATATACTAGAAGGGAATTTATCACAATCATGGAAAGAAGCTACTATCTTTTTGATACATAAAGATTTTAAAGAAATGAAAAATTACAGACCAATTTTGCTTCCAAATGTAGATTACAAAATCCTTGCCACCATTTTAGCATTGCTAGATATAATACATCAAGATCAACTAGGCTTTCTGCCAAAGAGACAATTGAGAAACAATGTAAGAATAATTATAAATATTTTGGAATATTATGAAGCACATCCGGAAAAACAAATGGCATTAATTTTTTTAGATGCAGAGAAAGTTTTTTACATTAGCTGGGATTTTATTATTTATTTATATATTAGATTATGGAGCAATTACATGAGATTGCTGCTAAAGAAGATTTTATCAAGATGACTCAAGCTATTTACACTCAACAGAGCACCAAATCTCAATGGAAATTTAACGAAAGAGATAGCAATTGAGAAGGCAATGAGACAAGGATGTCCGTTATCCCCATTATTATTTATCCTCACTTTGAAAGTACTAAACGACGTGATTAGAGAAGATAAAAGTATTAGAGGAACAACAATACGTGGAGAAGAATACAAACTACAAGACTTTGTGGATGATTTAGCTTTTATTTTAGAAGATCCCAGCACTTCTATAGACAGTTTGATGAAGAACTTAATGGAATTTGGCGAGATGGCGGGAATGAAAGTGAACAGACAAAAGACAAAGATCATTACAAAGAATGTAACACAACCTGTAATCAAAGAATTGGTGGAGAAAACAGGATTTCAATTAGAGTGAAATACTTAGGTATTACCTTGACAAATAAATGTAGTTCTTTGATGGAAGATAATTATATGAAACTATTTAAAGAAATCCAAAAAGATTTAGATAAATGAAATAACTTGCAGTTGTCATTTATGGGAAGAATAGCCGCAATTAAAATGAATATTCTTCCTAGACTTATTTTTCTTTTTCAAACTATTCCAATTTTACAGAAGCAATCATACTTCCAGGAACTGAACTAAATAACAATGAATTTTTTATGGAAAGGGAAGAAACCTAGAATAAAATTGAAGGTATTATAGGACTTTAAACAGAATGCAGGCTTTGGTCTTCCAGACTGGGGAACATATTATAAAGCTTGTGTATTGACATGGATTAAAGAATGGATAAGAATGGAAAATACTAGACTGCTAAAATTGGAGGGACATGATTTAAAGCTAGGATGGTGTGCTTATCTTTGGTATCAAAAAGTGGACAATCACAAATACTTTAAGAACCATTTGATAAGGAACGCACTGCTGTTAGTATGGGAAAGGTGGTTATAACAATTGTTGATATAGGCTTTTTAGAAGTAACGTTATTGTAAAACATAGTTGGAAAATATTTTTTAGAGAGTCTCTTGCTTTAACACGTTTCTGAAAAAATGGATGACACTGATAGACTGCGGGGTGTCAGAGGCTTTACTCCCAGATATACTGAAACCTATAGACATTGAGCTGACACAGGTTTCCTGGAGAACTTGTAGATTATGATTCAAATCACAGGTTTTATGGCTGTAAAAATGGCAGTTAAAAAAGCTTCTTATCCTGTACAAACTGAAATGCAAATACTGATGCAAAAGGCCTTAACTAAGGCTGAGGACAGACTGGCAATGTAAAGCGGGACAGCCCCGTGTTGGAAGTGGAAGAAGGGAGCACGTTCAGACATGCGCATCTGTCCATCGGCTCCGTTTCGCACTTACCCGTCTCCCACTCGCTTTCCATCCGCTTTAACAGGACACCGGGAGAAACTGGTGTCCAGGGGCCGTCTTGCGCTTGCCTCCCGCTTCCAGGCAGTGTGAACCGGAAGAAGGCGGGAGGCAAGCAAAGGCGGCAGTGTGAACGCGGCGTTTTGCCAGTTTGTGCATGAGCGCACATGCGCAAATTGCCGAAACAGCCCTATCACGAGCTTCGGAGGCCGGCCCACGTGGGGCCACTCCGCAGCAGTCTGAACGCTCCGTATTGGCACCGTTGCGCAATACACCGGCCGGTGTGAACGGCCAGCCCCGGGGAGTTTTTCCCCCGCAGCAGTTTCCTCCGCATTTATCTCGCTCCAGATTGCCAGTCTGTCCTCAGCCTAAGAGGGAGACAGTTCAGACATCATGGTAAGAGGAGAAAAAAGGACACAACTTGCAGAAGATACAGAGGAAACCTACAATCAAGCTGACAAGATCTACAGAAAGGAGTCTGCACTTATAAAGAGAAACAAAGTTCCTACAAAAGTGCATCAGAGACTTTATAAAGGAATCATTACTGATTAAATTTCCAAAATAATGAGTCTCAGAGAGAGCAAAGAAATCAACACATGGAACTATAAACCATTTCCAAGACTGAACACAGATGGTTGCTTCCAGAAGACAATTTCTACACTTATAAGGGGAAATGACACAGGATCAAGACCCAAGAGGAGAAATCAGAAAATCAAGAAGAAGATGAAACACATAAAAAGGATGGAAAAATTCTGAGGGAAGTTCTGAGATTTTTGACGGAGTAAGATCCTATCATATTTCTATCCAGAAGAAAATAAACAACTATATATCCCTATATATCTAATGAAAAAAATTAATAGAATGCTTAGACAAAGTCCATATTAGTAGAAAATAAGAAACTGTATATTCATATATTTGCAATTACTATGGCCGAGGACAGACTGGCAGTCTGGCCCGCTCTGCCTCCGCTTTAAAAGCGGAGACAGAGCGGCCGTTCAGACTGCTGCATCTGCCTGGAGGAGGCGGCCCGGTCGCAACGCGTCCGGTGCTGTGCTCCTCCTGCAGCAGCCGGGCACCACTTCAAAGTGGTGTCCCGGCTGCTGCGGCACGCGTTCCACCCACTTCTGGTGGGTGTGAACGCGCTGGGCGGGGGAGCCGTGCAGCGTTCGGATGCTGCCACCGGAAACCGTGCGGTGGGGGCAATTCCCCCCGCCTTGTTCTGCCGCTCCGCGGAGGCGTGGCAGAACTCAAGTCTGTGCACGGCCTATATGACAGCACAAGGTAGAAAAATGATAAAGATTTAGATAAGGTATGAGGTAGTTTAATAGCGGGAAATAATGAGATGAAATGTTTTTTGTGTTTTTATGTTTGTTTGTTTTGAAAATAAAAAACTGTTTTAAAAAAGAGAGGAAAGAATCAGGCATAAAATATATGTGAAGATCCCAAAATGGGTCTCTCCGGTGGAAGCATTTACTCAACCTATATTATTGGAGAAGAAAAAAGTTGCTAGACATGAAGACTTATTAGGAAAGGAAGATAGGTTGAAGTTCCTATAATAGCAGATGGATCTATCATAAAGAGAGAGCAACTGAGGCAACGAACAACATTGCTATGGCTATTACATGTTTCCATTATACTAGGGGCAACCAGTACGTGCTGGCAGCCCTTAAAGTTTTTAATGCTAAATTAGCTGCTCAGCTATTCTATGGAGTACCAATCTGGATTGAAGCCTTAAAATGGGACTTGGAAAGAATACAGTCCAGATTTTTATGGGAAATTCTTGGACCATCCTTGTGTGTTCCTTATGCAGCTCTCTGTCTATAAACCAATCAAAGGCTTCTATCAACCAGAGTGTGGCTGATAAAAGCTCCATTTTGGCTCAAACTTCACTTTCATGCTAAACTTAAAAGTTTTATTACTCATATGTTAACTGAGTCCCATCTATCTCCGTGGCTTAGATATGTAGAGGAGAAACTCTCTACAATGGGAATATCCCTGGATTATTTAGCCCTCTTTTCGGATAAACAAGTGTATGCCATTATTAAACAAAGGTTTCTCGATATCGAAAGGCAAGAACTCAGGGAAGATGCAGCTAGTAGATGCTCCCCAAGCAGGTTGGGGATCTCTTATACGGATTCTATTGCGAAATATCTGTCATGCCTAACAGCCCCACATCATCACAGAGCATATATGCTAGCACGCTTTAATGTTCTGCCATCGGGGGTGCTTTTAGGGAGGTACCACCAGATACCATATGTAGACAGACTTTGCCCTTGTTCGCTAAAAGATATTGAATCCACTATTCACATTAAACTTTATTGTTCCTTTTATAGGGATATTTGATCTCATTTTATTACTCAATTTTTAGATGGTAAGCGCTGGGGTTCTGATGACTCAGTTATTCACTTTCTTCTGTTTAATTCTAATTGTGAAACAATGGAGGCTGTTGAAAATTTTTTACATTATGCAATCAGAAGACGTGGTTTGAATAGCCAAAGTGCAAGTGTTTGATGTAGCTTAGTATTTTGCTGTTTCCTCATAATGTTTTGTGCTCTCAGTGCTAATAAAGGTTTGTTGTTGTTGTTGTTGGTTGAAGTCCAAAGAAGAATTAGAGGAACAAGATATATATTTGGATTGGTGGACAAGAGATTGTGGATAAATTAGAAATAAATAAAATAAAAGAGTACAGTTGGAATCTAGATATGCTAAAGATAAACCCCAGGAGTTCAATGCAGAACAATTGGCATTTGATACACTTTTATATGAAACAAATGATAAATTGATTAAGAAATTTTATGTGTATTTGTTACAGATAAAGATAGAGGATGAGGTGATTAAAGAATGTATGTTAAAATGGGTCCAAAATGTTGGCTATAATATTGATCTTGACCATTGGTTGCAAATATGGAAAACAAATGTTATAACAGCAAAACTGATTTCTTTGAAAGAGAATTTATATAAAATGTTCTATAGGTGGCATATAATGCCAGATAAATTAACCAAAATGTACCCTGGAATATCTGACAAATGCTGGAAATGTAAGATACAAGTGGGAAGGTTTTTTCATGTTTGGTGGAAGTGTAAAGAGGTGAAGCGTTCATGAAACGTTACAAAAAATATGTTTGATACCGCTACCATTCAAACCTGAAATGTTTTTGTTTAATATTATGCTTGATGTAAAAGATAAGAAAGTTAAGCACTTAATTATACATATAGTTACGGCTGCAAGAATTCGTTATGCTAAGTACTGGAAGAAATTAGAGATACCAACGGAAAATGAACTTTTGACAAAAATCTTTGAAACAGCAGAAATGGATATATTGTCGGACTGGTTGAAAGACCGAAGTGAATAAAATGTGAGAGATAATTGGATACCATTTTATAATTGGGTGGAAAGAAATTTCGAAGACCAGGAACCATGAATACAACTACTATAAACTTGGAGAGATTCTAACTTGTACTGTACAGAATCTGCCTCTTTTCAGGAATCGTAATAGAAGATTTTAGCGATTTGATTAAGTGACAATAGTTTTAGTAATTATATAAATGAAAGAGATCTAGAAACAAAGAATTAAGACAGAAAATTTGTAACAGCTATTATATAAGCTTCGTGGAACTTCCCTTTATGTTTTATCCCATCCCCTGTACCCTGTACCATTCCTGCTCTATAATATGTTAAAACCAATAAAAATTTATAACAAAAAGAAAAAGTTCCATTTTCATCCTTCTTTTCTGTCCACATTTCTCCTCTAGGCATGCCTAGTGATAATATCCTGAATGAATTAAGAAAGTTATATCCCTCTGGTGGACATCATATTTCCAGGATTCCGTTTCCATGAATGGTGCTAGTTGGACATCAGTTTCCTTGATTTACAAAGCACTACTATACTCTATTGTTTCATTATTTCTCTCTGTTCCCAAAGTTAGTGAATCAAAATGAGACAAGAAGACTCAGGGAGTGAATCATCCCAAACATACCTTACTACAGTACCTTCTAGAGCCATACACAGTGCCATCCTAAGCACAGCTACACCCTTTTAAGCCCATTAATTTAAATAAACTTTGAAGGGTGTAACTTTGCTTAGGATGGTACCATCATTCAGGAAGGAAGTAAAATCTGATAGAACAAAATGGGTTTTTTTTCCAGATTTGGTACCTATTTAATCAACCATCCTGTCAGGACCAGGCAGGCCCCTGGGTTCATTTCTGAGCAGTAAATGCAAGCACTCAACACATAACCTAAGCACAACATTGAAAAGATATCCTTTTAATTGGTGATAAAAGATCTGTCAAGTTCAGCAGAATGTATGCTAAGCAAAAGCCATTCCGATAATACAAGCAATGACAAGCAACAAAAATAACAGTACTCAGCTAAGAATAACTAAGGGCTGGCTTACTAACACAAAAAACACTGTCTTCCTCAGTTGTCAACAGTTCCTTAAAGCCAATTCATTATCAAAGGTTGGAGGAGAGGGAGTCGCTTCTATCTCAGGCGGGCTTCCTCCCTGAATGTCCAATGCCCCCCCCCCTTGTCCACCCATAAGACCCGTTGGCCAGTCAGGGCATAGTTAGTTAATCAGTGTTGCTAGGCTGCAAACCAAATAAGAGTGTCTTGTGCCCAGGCTGCTCAAGACTGCCAGGTGCATTTAATAAGCAGCAGGTTTCTCTCAAAACAGGCCAGGGCCAAACCTGTAACAACTTATAGCCTGAATGCAATTGATGAAAGCCATGAGACTTAAGGGCCGAGAAGAAGAAGAAGAAGAAGAAGAGATTGGATTTATATCCCACCCTTCACTACCCAAGGGAGTCTCAGAGCAGTTTACAAATTCCTTTCCCTTCCCCTCCCCAGAACAGACACCCTGTGAGGTAGGTGGGGCTGAGAGAGCTCTTTCCCAAGCTGTCCTTGAGAGAACAGCTGGTACAGAGCTATGGCTTGCCCAAGGTCATCCAGCAGGTGCAAGTGGAGGAGCGGGGAATCAAACCCGGTTCTCCCAGATTAGAGTCCGCACACTTAACCACTACACCAAACTGATAACAGCTAATCCTTACACATCCTTTACAGTAATACCTCCTAATTGAATACATTTTACCCTAGCATTAAATCAAATTTATTCTCTAAGGCCTATTAAATTTATTGAGCACATGTGCTTTCATGGTACGTACATTTTGGATTTTATGTTATTTTTTATGATACTGAATTTAATCTTCATCCATTGAACTGTAACAGTAATGAGGACATCAGTAAAACAATGTTTTTATCTCATTTT
The DNA here is from genome assembly GCA_029233225.1 of Lepidodactylus listeri. Lineage (NCBI taxonomy): Eukaryota > Metazoa > Chordata > Lepidosauria > Squamata > Gekkonidae > Lepidodactylus > Lepidodactylus listeri. Next base: position 105,265,530 of record JARCFY010000008.1, read on the forward strand.
TGTTAGCACAGTTGGAGCATGCACCACTTGATAATCTATTATCCCAAGTGCAGGGAGTGTAGCAAAAACAACTAAGAATGCTGTGATATTTTAAAGGCATATTTGTGAGGATCAACCTTCTCTGGACTAGAGACCCTAGTTTTCACACAACTGCCGAGTGGTCTGCATGAGGTAAACTTGCAAAGGAAGTGCCCACATGCCAGGGTTGTCAGCTCTGTGTTGGGAAATTCCTGATGAACTGGGGGTGGAGCCTGGGAAGGGAAGGTTTGGGGAGCAGAGGGACCTCCGAAAGGTATAATGCCAAACAGTCCATTCACTAAAGTAGCCATTTTCTCCAGAGGAACTGAGCTCTGCAGTCTGCAGATCAACTGGAATTCCAGGGGTCTCCAGGTCCCACCTGGACCCTACCACATGCACATGTTAGCCGAATTGCTTTAATTTATGCTCAGCAATTGGTGAAATAATGGGTTCTTGCCAACTATACCAAGGTCCCGCCCCTTCCAGAAGTTCTCAGAAAATAGGCGCGGAGGCTGAGTGGTTTTTTTTATTGATTTTTACTATAAAATGTTGTTCAGGCATACAAGGAATAATAATAAAACCGCATACACACAAGGTCTAAGGAAATCAGACAGAAAATAGCACTGTTGCATGAGCAGGAGTATCGTTGAGGGGGAGGACGTTACCTGTCTTGATGATGGGTGATTCTGTTCCACGAGAAGATTGAGGGAGGGATGAATGAGAAAAATAGGGGGAACGAGATCTGAACCTGCAGATACACGCTCCAGTCCTGGCTGCGCAAACCAGGGATTAAAGATGGAGGCAAGGTGTTGGGTACAGGAAGCTGGACATGAGAGGTTGGTAAGAAGATAGGGGTCGAAGGTGGCTAAGCAATGTGTTTCTGTTGTGCAAGATCTTTTATCAGGTGGCATTGGGGCGGGCTGCGCTGACCACATCCCATTGTCACACCCACTAGGTTGTCCGTCCCTAATAGTCTTACTATTGGTCAGTGTCATAGGGAGGAGGGGGCAGGAAGGAGTGGACAATATTGCAAATCTAGGTGCTAATCAGGATCTAACACCTGGGCCATCTGGTTGGTCTTCTTGGCACCAATCTCTGGTCTCGTGATGACTTCGGCCAGGTCACTTGATGGTCAGCGATTAGTTGCTGGGCAACCTAATCTCTTACTGGAACTTTTGGGGGAAGGTGTGAAGAGGCCAGCATAAAGGAGAAAAGGACCCTTTGAAATGGAGTCTTGGTCTCCCTGTTGGTGGGAACATGTGAAGTAGATGTAAGAACTCTTTGATATGGAATTCTGGTCTCCATGCAAGTGTGAACTCTGAAGGAAGTCTCCCGCTGTGGGATGGAGCCTCTCATAGCTATAGAAAGTGCCTTTGCCTTAGGCAGAAAGCCAACCCAAAGGTCAAACTTATTATTTTAAAGTTCATAAGAGCATATAATATGCCTTGCTGGCTTACACACACATTCTCCCCATGATCAGCAATGTTTCAGAAAAGGCTGTGTCCTCTTTGCCTCCCCACAGACATGTATGAAGCTGGTCCTGAACCTCCTTGGATTTGTTTCCCCTCAATGAAAAAATAAACCGTTTTCTTGTTGTGTTCTGTCTCTATTCTCCTCCTCCTCATTAAGGGTGGACAAGTTTATAACCGGGTTTTAACACAGCATGGAACAGGTACAACAGGAGCACCATCACAATTTCCTTTGGGTTGGTTAACAATAAATAGTGTCAAGCACTGGAAGGCAAGTAGCTAAATATTTCTCTGGCCTCTTTCACAGCTGTCTTGGTGGTATGACTGGGAAGTATGATATGGGAGGTAGTCCTTGGGGAATCCCCAAACCATTGCATGCTACTGTCATGAGGACACTGGCCGTGGGCTGAATGGGGGTTTTCCTTCCAAAAATATATTATGCCTGTTCCTGTCACCCCAACTTGTTGCACACTCCCTGGTTGCATGGGTGGGGGTAGAATGCACAAGGAAGTGACTGTGTTGGAGTGTTTACAAGTTCTCTCCCTGGTGTCATTGACAGAGTTAACCTGTTTGTTTGTCTCTGCTATTTGGTAGTTAGTTGGGATCTATGGGGTGTCAAGTAGAAGCTCCCAGTCTAGAAGGGGAAGATCCATGCATTATGAACTGACCTTTATCCTGGTCATTGAACCTGAGCTTTTGCACACAGGCATCTTTGGGTTTCTTCTTCCCTTTGTTTAGAGATTAGTGAATTGCAAGTCTCCATCTTGGAGTAAACATCAGCTAGAAAGATGTAGCTTAGTCAGCTAGTCTGTTTATTGTTTTATTACTCTATGTAACTCTCCCTGATACTTTAGTAAACTTTCTTTTTAGCTAATCCACACACGTGGGCTGCATTATTATTTTTATTAGGAATAAGGCCCGTTGTGGATATAAATACAACGGGCTCTAGAAAGAGGCTCTGGGAGAGTGCTAACTTGCTGTGGTGACCTCAGCAGGGTATAATGACACAGAGTCCACCATTTTCTCCAGAGGAACTGATCTCTGCTACCTGAAGAGCAGTTGTAATTCTGAGTGACCTCTAGCCCCCACCTGGAGATTGGCAACAATGGTTCCCCAGGAGGAAATGGCTGGTTTGGAGGGTGTAGTCTATGGCACTGTACCTGTCTGAGGTCCCACCCCTCCTCAAACCTCACCCTCTCCAGGCTCCACCTCTCAAATCTCCAGAAAGGCCAAAATAGGTGTGGAACGGGCCTTTTACTGACAGAACCAAGTTTGGTTGCCTAGCAACAGGCACTGAGGGGAAAGTAGGGTTCCCAGCTCTGAGTAGGGAAATACCTGGAGATTGGGGGGGTGGATCCTGTGGAGGGCAGTGTGTGTGGGGGGGGTGCACGTGCAAGGGCTCAGCAGGGGTTTCCCAACCTGGAGCTGGCAACCCTAGTCAGGACTGGCCCCAATGAATTCCTCACAAAGGCATGGTTTCGTTCCTTTGTCTTTTTACTGACAGAACCAAGGCCCCATCTACATTGTTGTCACTTTCCTTACTTCAGGCCCTGTAATCATTTCACCCTGCACCACTGAAGGGCTTTTAATAGACTCTTTTTTAATGGTAATAGACAAATTGCTATAATGTTATAATGATCTATTGCAATAGTGTGTCAGAGTAGAGTTATAAGGGAAAAGGTGCATACTGCAACAAAAGGTGCAACAAAAAGGCTAGAGATTCTTTTTTAAATGGAAGACAGGAGCTAGTACATTGTTGCAGAAAATCGTTATGTTATAATTCCAATAGTGATCTAGCAAGTGCCATTTTTTCAAAAAAGCACACTAGTGGAGAAGGGAAATTATGGCCAAAGTGGTGTGGCAAGGAAAATGTGTGGCTGGCCTTCTCTTTAACAGTGAGAGCTACACAGAGAATTATCTCTGAGTGGAAGCAGCCTTAGACATCTTTTGAAGGATTATGGTGTCATATAGCAGATCATCTGAAGATTAATTACTCCAGAAAAAAACAGTATTGTTGGAAAGCAACCACCATGTCATATACACTCTACAGGTAGATTAGAAATCAAGGAAACACCAAGTATGAAATGGTTGTAATCTTTCAGGAAATGGATTCTTGGAAAAGCCATGTAACAGCTGCATGTCTAAAGGCAGCAAAGCCTTTGGACTTTTACCACAAAGAAAAGAAGTAATATAATTTTTCCAGCATTCAAAACTTCTGCAGATAATGATAAAGTGATAAACCCTGTCTGGACAGGGTTGCCTACTATGACAAACTCCTGCTGTTTGTCTTACTGGAAGGCAGTTGTTTCCACCAAAACTCTAAATAGCTCTTCCTTACTCTGTCTGAGCAGGCCCTTGGTAGCATGTGGTAATAAATGGTTTATGACTTTCTGAGTGTCCCACCCTGTGATAAAGGAGATATTTGGATTTTGCCCAGGCCAGAGATTTACTGTTGATAAGCAGGAGCCCACTTGTTATTTCCTTTGTATATGGCACTTGACACGAAGTTAAGTTCAAACAGGAATGATGATTTTATTCAATAGGCATGGTTGGGTTAGGAATATGCAGGGGATGAAAAAACTGAGGTAAATTTTGTTGTATTTACAAATTATGATGTTTTGAACAGGCAACAAAGTATTGTTTTTTGTTTTTTAAAAAATGTTTTTATTGAGTAAATAAAGATACACAAAACATAATATGTATGAAACAACTTTCTCAGTTTACAGTTGGTTTGAATGGCTTATTGGGTTACAGCTTATAAATATATATCAATTAATACAACAGTCTTAAAATTGTAACAGGTTTATAGGATAAACATTTTTGCTACTTTCCCATTTTCTGTCATGTATTCTAAAAATGGGTACCATATTGCTAGAAACTGTTCTTTTTGTTTTATGTTGTCATTTAGGACATTTTTGTAGGCAATCTTTCCCATTACATAATTTTACTAGATCTTATCGTACCATAATTTAGTTGTAGGGGGCAGGTTATTTTTCCATTTGAGTGTGAAGCTAGCTCTGGCTGCTGCCTGCAGAAAGTCGATTAACTTTTTCATTGAACTTCACAAATCCTTATTTTTCCAGAGAGATAATAACAGCAATTTAGGTTTCTTTGGAATGAGTTAACCCATTATTGTGTTGATATGTTCGATTACTAGATTCCAAAATTGACTTATATGTGGGCATGTCCACCAACTGTGTATGAAGGATGCTGTTTGCCCGCAGACCTTCCAACATATTGGGCTTGTGGATGGATATATGTAATGTAATTTCTGTGGTGTTAGATAGTTCCACTTTAGGATCTTGAATGATTGCATTTTGATATTTATAGAGTGTGACTGTAGTGTTGATGATTTCCAAATAGATTGCCATTGTTGGTTCGATATTGTCCTATTACAATCTTGTTCCCAACTTTTCTGGTAAGAGAAGTGTTTTTCAGTGTCTAATTGTCTCAGTGTGTTGTATAATGTAGAGATCAGACCTTTAAATGAGGCGGTCTCAGACTTCATAAGAATTTCAAATGAACCAGGGTAGCCTATAGCCTGCCTTGTGGTCTAATTCATTTTTACCCATTAGGCTCCCTTTATGGGAGATGTCTATTAGTCTTGTTAAGTTGGCTTCTTTCCATTTTATGAAGTCAATAGGATTAAATGCCGGGGGGAACCAGCTCCGGCCCACAAATGAAGACAGCAGAGATGGATTCGAGACTAATTTTGAGCGTTTTGCATCCCATATTTTTAAAGAAGGTATTAGGTATTTTGCTTTGTTTATATTTGCAGGTCTTTGTTTTTTTTTCTAGCCCATATTACCTCTTGTAGAAATATAGGTGACAAATAACTTTGTTCTATCTGTTTCCAATCATGAGTGGCTGCAGAAGATGGCATTGTCACCAGGCGGGATCGTTGTGTTGCCTCATAATATCTCTTGAGATCTGGTAAGCCCATCCCTCCCATTTTCATGTCTCTTCTTAAAAATTTAAAATTGATTTTTAGTTTGTGAAAGCCCCATATGAATTTATTCAATGTTGACTGCCATTGTTTAAAGTAGGTGTCTGCAATTGCAATCAGCATAGTGTGAGGCTTCTGGACAGACAGCAACAGATCAGACCTTTGTTGAATTAAAGTTCTTTATTGTTCATTGCTGCAAACAGGTTCTCAAAGTTTATTAGAGATGCTTAATGAAATACAGACAGTGCTAATATACTCTCAGGTTTTAATTGAACACTGGTCTTAAGCCAATCGGAACGGGAGGGTAAACGCGGGAAAAGAAAAAGGGACCGTTGAGGTTCCCACAGCAAGGTGAGAAAGTTATAAATTCCCTTCTTGATCTGAGTGACCCACATGTGTGAATCTAGGCACAACATTTCCAGGCACCCGGCCATAAAGAACGCTCAAGGTCCTCATAATAAGATAACATACGCTGGCCTGGAAAAAGGGAGGAGGGAATGCAAGGGAGTAACAACCATTTGTTTCCAGATGACGCCTAGGAATGTGGGTCACCATCTCCCGCCTAGACATTGTAACATAAACCAGAGCAACCAATATACTTCAAAGTGACATTTACAGCTGTCAAGAGGGAGGGGGGATAAGACGGATAAGGGGTACAAGCGAGGGGTCCGCTACAACAAAGGAAACAAAAGCAAAATACAGAAAGTACAGAGGCGTCATTGTCAGAACCTGACACATAGTTCTAAAGTAGAACAAAATTTTGGGGAAGGCAAAGGCTTTCACTAGATTGAGTCTGTCTGCCCAGGTTAAAGGGAGTTTATCCCATCTTTTCAGGTCAGATGTGATTTCCTTAAAATTTTTTATACGATTGACCTTCAAGATATCTTTTAGATTCAATGGTATCCAGACTCCTAATTGTCCCCAGGAATCTGTTATCCATTTGTATCTAAAAGGCTCTTCTATATATTTTTTGGAATTTGATGTGATGTTAATTGGATATAATTCTGTTTTATTTACATTAGAAGAAGAAGAAGAAGAAGAAGAAGAAGAGATTGGATTTACATCCCGCCCTTCACTCATTTGGAGTCTCAGAGCGGTTTACAAACTCCTTTCCCTTCCCCTCCCCACAACAGACACCCTGTGAGGGAGGCGGGGCTGAGAGAGCTCTGAGGCAACTGTCCTTGAGAGAACAGCTGGTACAGAGCTATGGCTTGCCCAAGGTCATCCAGCAGGTGCAAGTGGAGGAGTGGGGAATCAAACCCGGTTCTCCCAGATTAGAGTCCGCACACTTAACCACTACACCAAACTGGCTCTCCAGTTTGTAATCCTGAGAATTCTTTGAATTTCTTTAATTCTTTTTCAACCTCAGATATGAATTCTGTCATGTTTGTTAGGTATAGGAACATGTCATGTGCAAAAAGACAGACTTTATATTCTATATTGTTGATCTCAACTCCTGATATTGATTCGTTGTTTCTTATTGTGGAGGCAAATGGTTCCATAGCTAGGGCAAATAAAAGTGGGGATAGGGAGCAACCCTGCCTTGTTCCTCTCGTTATGTGGAATTCCTCAGATGTGTATCCATTAATTCGTAGGTGTGCTTTGGAGGTTTCATATAGAGCTCCAATTGCTCTACAAAAGTTTTTTTTCCAAAGCCTATTGCTCAAAGAGTTTTCTTCAAAAATAGTGGTGCCAAAGGGCTTCTCTGTAACGAGTGATAATATGGCTGCCTCAATGTTGTTTTGATTACAATGAGTTATAATGTTTAGAGTTTTCCTTACATTGTCTGCCACGTTTCTGGAAGGCATAAATCCCGATTGGTCTGGGTGAATGTAGGATGTTATGAATGGGTTCATTCACCTTGCTAGCAAGGTGGTAAACATTTTCATGTCCTGATTGAGTAAAGAAATTGGTCTAAAAGAATCAGGATTTGTTAAGTCTTTCCCTTGTTTTGGTAAAATGGTTATTGCCACCTCTGACCAGGACTTGGGGAGTTCTCCTTGGGTTAATACGTAGTTCCATACTTTTGCTAGGGGTCCTGAGAGAATATGTGAGAATTTTTTATAATATTCTGATGGGAACCCATCTTTTTGTGAGAATGTCCCAATGAATATAGTCCACAACAGGTCTTGTAAATAAAAGTCCTTTACTTGTAGAAAAGATTATTGGAGGCATACACTTCTTCTGTTAGTAATGAGATGCTTAGGGTTACATGCATTGATATACTAAACTCACAAACGGTTACAGATAGTCTGCCAATCAGACTATAGTGCTGATGGCATAACAAAAAGGAGGGTCAGTTCCCAGAGAATACGTGGGAAACCTTTTTCTCAGGAAATAATGATGCTGAACATTCTAAAAAATCAGTTCACAGAGACCTGAGACCATAACAGCAAACAGTTTCTCTCCACACCAGACCTTTTCATGTTTCAAGGCTAAGACACGAGATATGCGGCCAGAAGGTAGCTAGCTGTCTGTGCAAGTGCAGGTAATCTGCCAAGCAAAGCATAAGCCAAGCAAGCAAGGGAGGCGGGGTGGCGGGCGGTATCTGACTCCACATTCCTGAGGGCTGGGTGAGAGGCCTATTGTTAACTCCCAGGCAGGACCCATGGGGAAGCTAAAAGCAAGGCGAAATATGAATAGGCCCAAAGCATGATTAACATACTGGTATAGCAGAGGCACATAAGAATACAGGGTATGCACTGAAACATATGGCAGGTACTGACACTCTTCCTGGACTCTTGTTGATTTTTAGTGTCTTACTTACTTCTGATATCTCTTCAGGTGTTATTGGTCTTTCCATAAGTTCTATATGGTTATCAGCTAGGTTTATGTTTCCAAATGTTGTAGATCTTAGATAATTACTAATTTGGATGGGGTCTGGGTTTCCCGTTTTGTTGAGCTCCTTGTAAAAGGTCCCAAAGGTATCCACAATTATTTTTGTGTGTGTTTGTAGATTCCCTTTGCTATCTCTCACCATGGCTATTTTATTTGAAGAAGATTGCTGATTGATCTTCCAGGCCAGTAATTTCAATGTACAAGGGGAGCAGTGCCAATATTTTTGTTTAGTCAGTAATTATTTTTTGTTTATTTGGTGAGTTTCTAGGGATTCTAGGGCTTTTCTCTCTGCTTGTAAATTTTTAAAATCTTCTTTTACTATTTGTTCTTTTAAGTTCTGATTCTAGTTTTTGTATATTAAATACAGTTTTTTCTCTTAGAGTGTTGCGTTGTTTTTTGAAGTATGAAGCAATAGCTATTAACTTGCCTCAAATTGCAGCTTTCTTAGCATCCGCGATTGTGGTTATAGGTATATTGTCAATATCGTTGTCTTTAAAGTAATTTTGTAGATCTTTTTTTTAATTCCTGGCATGTTGAGCCATTTAGCAATAAAAAAAGATCCTTCTGTGTCCTTTTAAGTAGAAGCTGGTATAGGGATGTTGCTTCCCTTATGTGGAGTGGCTCTAGTTCTAGTTTTCTTTTGAATGATTTTTTCAGTTGGTCACTGGTAGGTTCCACATTAAGTATTCGCATAAGATTGTTTCCAGTGGCAAAGTCTTTGATATAATATGCTTTCCCTAAGTGTTTTGCCTTAAGTGTTCCTGCTCCCACCCAGCTGTAAAAGATGTTGTTCCCTCAGTTTGGTTGTAATCGGCTTCAATTCTCATCTCATCGATAGGGTTTCTGAAGATAAATCTTGAAGTACTTGTATTTGTTTATCCCCAAAGAGTAAATAGCCTTTTTTCTCTAGCTGCTGGTATGATTTTCCTTTTAACGTATATAGAGAAAAACAAGGCTAGGATGTCTTTTGGGGGTTTTATTTTTGGGTTTGCAAGGGACTATGCCCATTCTGTAGGCATAGTCAATAAAAAAGGAGGTACCTTCTTCTAGAAGCACCACAGTGGACAGCCATTTAAACAAGAAGACACAGAGAATCAATGAGTTTTCTAGTTGTTCATCCAATCCACAAAATTTTAAGTTGGCACAGTGAGAGATGTTGTCTAAGCTTGTTTTGATTTTTAGTTCACTGTAATCCTTTTGTAGCCATTGCATTTTGTCCTGTAGGGTGTAGCCCATCTGGAGTGCTGTGTCTGCTGTTTTTGCGACTTCCTGGAAAGATAAGGTAATGTCTTCTAGTTTTGCTGCTAGAGGCTCAATTATTCTTTTGATTTTAGTTGACATGGAGTCTTCAAATTTGTCGAATAGGCCAACCAGGTCTGATTTTTTAATAATTTCCTCGTTAGAGAGCTCCATAAATGTTGCTAGGGCCGGCCCGTCATTGTCAAATTTTAGACCCTTGCCTAGGGCACCAGTTCGATGAGAATGCCACTGGCCTACTTGCCGCCCCGCCTTCCCCTCCCTTCCCTCATCTCTCATGGTGTGCCCTGAGTCTCCTAGTTGCATCCGTTCCCCCTCCCCATCCCCTGTTACTAGCAGGCCTGCCCGCCCCCCTTACCCAAGCCTGCTCTCTTCTCCACCTTCCCCCCTGCCTGGCACTTCTCTTTCCTCTTCTCACCTCTCCTCCTCTGCTCTCAGCCCATTTGGTGGCCTGGCAGGGGCTGGCAGGGGCTCAGCTGGATGTGAAGCCTCCCTGCGGCGAACGGCAGAGCCCTCGTTGGTCTCAGGAAGGAGTTGCCCCTCCTCCGAAGAGTGACAGGTGGCTGCAGAGGGGCCCTGCTGCCCTCCCCTTCCCTCCTCATGTGGAGCTGCAGGCCTTGCTGGCCCCCGGGGCCCTCCCTTGCCAAAGGGCTGCTGGCCTTGTCGTGGGCCATTCCTTCCCCAAGCTGGGTGTGGCCAGGGACCCACAGAAAGGGAAAGACAGGAGAGGGGGTGCTGGCTGCCTAACATGGTTCTTTCCGACCAGAGGCAAGGCTGGCCTTTCCAAAGGCAGAGGGGCTTTGAGTCGACCCCTAATTGGTGGACCAGAAGGCCACTTTCCCAGTGTTCAGCCACAGTGGAGTGTGTGACCCGTAAACTGTCACAGCACGGGGGGGGGGGGCCACAAGGTAGCCTCACCTGGGGGAGGGGTGCCACAAGGTAGCCTCGCCTAGTGTGTAAAAAAAACCCTGGATGTTGCGGTGACCATTTTGTTTGCGATTGTTGTTTTGTTGTGTGAGGCTGGTTTTTTCTCATCTGAGGGAGAGTGGGTGCCTGTCACTGCTGGAATCGGTTTTGATTTGAGGCCAGATGTTTTGCCCATTACAGGGATGTTATATTTTTTGTCTCCAGATGCTGTATATATTTGCAGGGAAAGGTTGGGACCAGGAGCTGTACTCTGCTGCATCTACCATCCATTCGTGACACCCTGCCCCTTAAGGCAACAAAGTATTGTTGACGTTTAGTTCCTTAGAGACTCAGTTCTTAACAGTGAGAGGTTTGTTTGTCTTGGAGATTTCTTAACAGTAACAGTAACAACTTAATAAATATTCATATAACTATCTTAGTTTCCTGGAGATTAGTACTTTCTACCTGTACTTATTCTCCCTCCCTGTAAGATTACAGCTTTCCCTTGGACTCTTGAGGAATCTAAGACTGTTTTCTTTTTCACCCAGTCCAGGGATCCCTTCAGTTTTGAACCCACTGAATAACTGAGAAGAAAATATTCTTTTTTCCTAGAAGCAATATTCCTTTTCTGTTTGGCTAGACTGACAGCTTAAACTGACTGCCAATCCCTCCTGCCAAAACTGAACCTCAGCTCTTGACCCAGTGAAATAAACGGCTTTCAGCTTGGCTGACACTTAGACTAAAATTCTTATTTGGAACTTTTCCTCAGATTTGATGGTACACAGTAAGTGCAAGGAGTTGTGTCCCTTCACTTCACAAGTGAACTTGTCTGTTTCCCTTTGACAGACACACTAATTCCACCTGTCTGGCTTCTGACATGCCAGAGATGAAACAAAGCAAAAAAACCCCCTTTTTCCTCAGCACTCAGCTGTTCTTAAAGCTCTCCTCAGCTGGTGCTGACCAATCAGAGAGAAGAAAGGAGCACACAGGTCAACCTGTGCTTCCCAGTGAGGCATTAACCCTTTAATCTCCCAGCTCTCTGAATTTGATGCACTAAGCTTCCCACTTTTGGAGGTCAGTACATCACACCTACCTCCAGCCTGGAGACCTCCCAGGATTAAAACGAATCTCCAGAAGACAAAAATCAGTTCCCCTGGAGAAAATGGCTGCTTCAGAGGGTGGACTCTATGGCATTATGTCCCAGTGGGTTCCCTCCCCAGGCTCTACCTCTCAAATCTCCAGGAATTTCCCAGCCTGGTGCTAGCAGCCCCAGATTTGCAGCAGAGGTTACAAGGTCTTATGACAATGCCAGATGATGTAGCTAGGTTCCTCAAAATACATTCCTGAAATCTCTGCTTTCTTTGTCATCTGGCGTACTCCTCTATGTGGTAACAGCGGAGTTAGACTATACATCTCTGGGTCTAAGGACCCTTTTGGTGGTGAACGTGTAGTGGTTAGAGTGTCACCTTAGGTTCTGGGAGCCAGTCATTCTTTCTCTACCTAATGTACCTCACAGGGTTGTTGGGAGGATAAAATGGAGGAGGTGAAAACTGTGTGTGTTGCCTTGAGCTCCTTGGAAGGATAAGATACAAATTCTCTACATATGTAAGTAACAAATAAAATAATGCTTTGGCTAAAACTCTGGAATGTGGCGGAAACCAGGCTTCCTTAAATCAGTTCTGTAGATAAGATAATAAGTTTACAGATTGTCTAAATATAACAGGGCATCGTGAATTGGCTCCCAAGACTGAAAAGTATTTATGTAATAGAGGTTCACACAGTAGTTCAAAATAGAATGCCTAATTGTATAAGATATGAAATAGAGCCAGCTGTTTGCTTTTCCTCGCTATTCTTCCCATATAGAGGACTCATAAAAACTGTACAGCTACTACTGTAATTTTGTACATTGTTTTAAATTGTAATAGCTAATGGCTACGCAATAAATTTTTACTTACTTACGTACTAGTGTAATTTAATGTTGTATTTGTTAGAACTTTTGTCCAATATTCAAGAAAATTCAGAGTAATGGATCTTGCTTTTCTGGAGAGAAGAGATTGCTTCTTTTAGTTTAAGAGAAACTTTATTACTAAAGGAAAAAGGGAAACAGGATTAGCTACAAATAAACAAAACATGCTTACTAAGCAGCATTGTGCTGCATCTGCACACTAAGACATCCTACTACAGAGTGAGAGAGATTACAATGGAGGATCTCTCCTTCTTCTTGACCCCTGAAAGGAAACACCTGATATCACTGACCAATTAGCAAAACAGTACACCTTTAGGTTTCCCCGGGCTTAGAGTTAATTGGCCAGCTGCCAGGCACTTCCAGGTTAAACTAAGAAACACAACAAGTTGCACAGGTTAACCCTATAATGACTGAAATCCCAGGTCTTGTCTTTCGTACTCATTTCTCCAACAGTATTCACTGAGTAGGGCTTGAAAATTTCAACATATCCTCCCCCAGTATTTAGCTGGCTGCTATTTAAAGATGTTTGAGAATCAAAGGTTTTTTTATATATGATAAAAGTGAAATACATCTTCAGTTGTTTGTAATGTTGACATATATATTGGTGTCTTAGTAGGAATGCCATCCCCCTTGTGGGGGCGGGGGATCCCCTCATTAGAAAACCCTTCCCCAGTTTTTTAAGCGGGGGGGGGGGGAATGGTGGCAGTGATGTGATTCTCTAGCCTTTCCTCAGTCTCTAGGGTGGCCATGAGAGGAAGGCTAGAGCGCCACAGCTCCTGGAGGATTGAACTCCCTGCCAGTGTTCCCTCTAAGCTGAGTTAGTGAGAGCCAGCTCACAGTTTTTTAACCTCCGGCTTACACATGTCTTAGCTCAGGAAGGGATGGCTCCAGAGCAAACTAATTTATGCAACAGCCAAATCCCTTGCCCACAACTTTAATGCCAGTAGCTCACAAAATAGAATTTTTGCTCACAAGACTCCATGGCTTAGAGGGAGCATTGCTGCCTGCCTGCCTCTCACATGTTTGGACAAGTTCCCCATAGACTGTGCTAGCTCGACCATTGACCCCCCCCCCCAGCAGTGATTCTCCTAGATGGGCTCCGAGGAATGGGCAGCCCCACCTGCAGCTGCCTGCTATAAAAGACCCCCCCCACTCCCAGCAGGCCTCATTCATGCAGGGGTGAGCGGGGGGGGGGGGGGTGTTGCTGCTGCTTTCCTGGATGAGCAAAGCCACTGCTGTCACTGCCTAGGCCACCAGGACTCAAATAGGAGCTGTCGGGGGTTGCTGTACTGGCATCTCGCTGGCCCCTCGCCAAGTCGCACTGCCCCCAGAGAGGTCAGGCGTACTAGTGTGACGAGTGACTACTTCTGGTCAGGGCTTTTTTTGTAGAAAAAGCCCAGCAGGAACTCATTAGCATAATAGGCCACACCCAAGAGCAGAAACTCATTAGCACATTAGGCCACACCCCTGACAGCACAGCTCATTAGAATATTAGCCAGGGGGCTGGGAAAGCACAGGGCAGGCATGGAAGCTTGCCTCTCCTCCTCCCCCCCCCCCGAGCTTCTCCACCCAACTTCAGCATCGCCTTTCTAGTCTCCTACCCCCTCTCCAAAAGTTCGTGAAGGGAAGCAGGCATGTTTGCCTGGCTGCCCTTGGTCACCCCAGCCAGCCCACCAAGGCGAGCAAACTGGGGAGACCAAGGGCAGCCAAGCAAACATGCCCCTTCCTTCCCTGAGTCTCTCTGCTTTTGTGGAGAGACTCAGGGGAGTGCAGGGATGGTCATGGTTAAATGCCTTTCTCTCCCTCCCCCAGATCGGCATTGTCAACGTGCCTAGGTTCCCTGCCTGCCATTTCCCAGCTGGGACATGTCAGCTAGAGAAGGGAAGGCAGAGAGAGGCTATTCCTTGTCAATTTCAGCTGACTGGCAGGAAGTGAAATTGACAGAAGGCATTTTAACATGCAGCCTTTCCCTCTTGTGCGTAATGTGGGGAGGGCAGCGTGCTGTGTAACCCTGCAGCTACATGGTTGTGGGCGTGGCCAACTCAGGAGCCAGCCGGAACTCCGTTCCTATGTGTTCCTGCCCCAAAATAGCCCTGCTTGTGGTTATGCTATCTAGGGAATTGAGGTGCAGAAAAATCCCACAGGTGCCTTGGCCTCATCCCAGCCTCCCTCCCTCCGCAGAAACCCAAATGGAGGAGAACAGCCCCAGCTTTCCTTCTGAAGTGCCCTTCTCTCCAGTATCTATGTAAGGGAGCTGCGCGCTCCCACTTCTACGCATAGTCAGCCCCTCACCCCCCAACTCACCTGCCACCCAGCATCGCCTCACAGCTTCTGATTCGCAAAGCCAAAGCCTCTGCCGCTTTTCTCTGCCAAGCTATGCGGGGAGCTAAGGCTTTTCATGCTGCTGGCTCCTGCAGCTTTCCTCCCCTTCGGAGGACCCCTCCTGTGAGTTAGGTGTTTGTGCACTTTTGCCAGGAATCGGTTTCCCCAATAAGTTTGCTCAAGGCTGAGCTCCCTCGCCCTGTCCCTTCTTTCTGCTACTGGGGCATGCAAGGGAATGAAAAGACAGTTGCACAGTAGATGTGGGGGGGAGATACCCCTCCTTTTGGCACGCTTCTCCTTGGGTGAACAAGTTCTATTCCAGTCCAGTAACACCTGAGAGATCAACAAGAGTTTCAGGGTATAAGCTGTCAAGAGTCAAACCTATGCATGGTACCTTTGCACAAGCATTCTTTGCAACATCCACTTTCCAGATTAAAAGGACTCCGAGATCGGTATAAGGCAGTTTCATGTGTTCACTTTAATCCTGATCACAAGTTATATGACTGGGTTACATCATGATGTCACCAATCAGCTGTTTGGGGGAAACGTGTGTGTGTGTGTGGGGGGGGGAATGATTTAACTCTTCTTCAAACAGTTATTGCTGTTTTATTAACTGGGAGGTGGGCACTAGGCAGGCTCTGAAACTGAATCCAGGGAAGCTCCCCCACCCCGTCTGCACAATTTGTACTTTTATAACCAGTCAGCGATATATGTGCATGTTGTGTTTGTGTTTTGGATTATTGAAGCAGCAATAGCTTGAGAGGGCTCTGGTATCCTAAAGCTCCATTTCTTATTGGCTGATGAATAAAGATTCCCATTGGTCCTGAAGCTAATCTGGATACCCTATCACTGAGCCCTGCTTGGGTCCAATAATATTGCTTGTATACAGTTACATTGTTGAGAGTTATGTGTTGGAACAGTATAAATTAAGGTGCCGCTCTCGTAGAGCTGTCTTTGGAGCTGAGCAATATCACTGAATAAAAGCCTGTTGTTTGAATTCATCGCCTCCTGCTCAATACTTAAAAGCGCAGAAGGCTTCTTTCTGGATTTCACAGAAATAAGAAAATTGTTCATGCAGCCTAAAGATTACTTGAATTAAAGAGCGCCCCCCCCCCGGCCTTTTGAACTAGTGCTTTAGGGATGTGTGCATGAGACAGTGTGAGGGAGCCAGTACATGTAACCAGGATGGGAAGGAAAGATAAAAACTGAAGGGTCCAACAAGAATGATATTCAGGAGGATGGTTTTACCACTACAGGCTTAGTTGAATTTAATTTTGTACAGTTTTAATTTGTGGTTTATTGTTTTATTCTTTTTTGTTAGCTGCCTTGTGCATAAATCCAACAAGGCTGCATACAAATATTTTAAATAAGCATATGTTCTAAATCAGTGAATAATAAATACTCAGTTTTCTTAAATCCAAGTTTAAAGTTTGTATGGTTCGAGATATAGCTCCCTTTTAACGTCTCTGTGTAAGTACATGGTCAGAAATAGGGTTGTTGTTTAAAAAAAGGTCTGAGAAGAAACTGAGAGAATTTAGCCATCATTTAACTTAGAGTTCACCCTTGATTTTTTTCAAAGCATGAGCATTTTTCTATTCCTGTTACTGAGCTTGCATTTCTAAAGTTGGGCTGGACAGGGGGAACCTTGCTAGTAGGAGGCATTTTAAGAAGCGGAATAGCGGCCTGTTTATGAAGATTTTTTGCCCCACAAATTAAATCAATGTATACATTAAATATATCAATCATTTTCTTATGGACAGAAAGGGAAAAATCTGTGTATTAATTTCGCATTGGGATCTTATTGTTGAATAATCCAGCCATATACATACATACAGAGTATATTGGAAGCCAATAAATTCAATGAAAGCATTCAGAAAGTGAGCTGAATTGATTTTGCTGTTTAGTAGCTATTCTGTTTTCCATTTTGATTGTGCCGATGTCATTTCATTGTGGACAAAAAAAGAAAATCATGACTGTACTAATGAATTTATCATAAAGTCTATTATGTGGAATGGTAAAATGCAAAACATTTTAAATTTTCATTTCTTTACACTTTAATTGTAAATGTTTTTTTTTTTTAAAGAAACTGATAAATATAATCAGGGTTCTTTTTCTAGCAGGAACTCCTTTACATATTATACGACACACCCCTAATGTAGCCAATCCTCCAAGAGCTTACAATAGCCCCTGTAAGAAGAGCTCTGTAAGCTCTCGGAGGACTGGCTACATTAGGGATGTGTGGCCTAATATGCAAAGAAGCTCCTGCTATGAAATGAGCCCTGAATATAATTGTAAAAATTAATTCCAGTATTCTTGCATTTGTCTTGAATTTCAAGTAGTGCGTGGCTCTGCAAAGTTTCTCTATTCTAAGCCCATTGCAATCATTTGACTCAGACTGGAATAGCTCATAATGGAAGTGCAGAAGAATATTGTTTGTAGTAGTTTCAAGTATATTATCTATATACTAATAGCGAAGGCATGTGGATATCAAAATCCGCATGGGGGGCACCTGGGGGGCAGGGAGATTTTCCTACACACTTGGGGGATTCCCCATGTGTGTAGAAAAATCTAAAAAGTAAAAAAAATATATTTGGGGGATACATAAATCCCCCCCAAAGTAAAACGCATTCTCTGCGCATGCGCAGGGAACACAGAACTATGCCTCGCCTCCACTGCAGCGGAGGGAGAGGGCTTGGCGGGCCCGACAGTTGGAGCCACATGGGCCTCGGTGTCTTTGTCAGGGGGTGGGGGGAGAGCTTGGTGGACCTGGCAGCTCCGAGCCACGCGGGACTCGCTGTTGGTGGGGGGCAAGGGAGAGGAGGCCTGGTGGTCCCATGTGGGACTTGCTGTTGGGGGGGTGGGGGAGGGGAGGCCTGGCAGGCCTGCATAGCCTCACTGTCACTGGGGGGGGGAGAGGAGGCCTGGTGGGCCCTACGGATTCAAGCTGCGCAGGCCTCACTGTTGGGGGGAGAGGAGGCCTGGCAGGCCCACGCAGGCCTCACTATCAGTGGGGGGGAGAGGAGGCCTGGTGGGCCCCGCAGCTCTGAGCTGTGCAGGCCTCATTGTTGGGGGGGGGGAGAAGAGGCCTGGTGGGCCCACGCGGGCCTTGCCATTGATGCGGGGCGGGGGGAGAGGAGGCCTGACAGGCTCTGTGTCAGTGCAAGGGGGGGGGGGCGGAGAGAAAGGGAGAAGGCTTACCTCACTTTCTCCTCCACCACCTGGAGCTCCCTGCCCCCGTGAGTATCATGGGTCCCCGCCTCTTGTAGCTCATGTTGATAGAATGTACTTGGCATTTAAAGAAAGGCATGTCAGAGACTTGGGGGGAAGTGACATCACAGGAAGAGGTGGGCTTTGGTGCAGTGGGCTGGAAGTGACATCATCATCCGGAGGTGGAGCTTGGGAAGTGATATCACTTGACCTTTGACCTGGAAGTGACATCACAGGACATGTGATCACAAAAGTGATGTCACAGCCTTACTAGGCACCACCCCAAAGTCTTCTGGCTCTACCCCCAAAGTTCCTGGGTATTTCCTGAGTCAGACCTGGTAACGCTTATCTCTTAGGAAGAAATTTCTGACTATTTTGCCAAATTATATAGGTTATCAAGTGTGAATGATCTGAAGATTAAAGTTCTCGTGAGCAACCAAGGTAGATATTACCTTATATAATAATAATGTCCAATAGTTGCCTGCTCCCCTATCTAGGAGCATCCTTGATTTCAGCAGGATTTGAGTGCTGCCATCTTCAGCCTTACTAACAAAATACCTTGCCTAAGCCTTGTTCTTCCTTACAAGGTCTATTGTCAGGGCCCTCTCTGTCGGAGCCACATTGTATAGTGGTTTGAGCTTGGAGATTTTCTACTGGCTGCCTGGTGCCTGTGGAACAGCTTCCTGAAAGAGTCAGAAGGGCTCAGGCCCTCCCGGCTTTCCAGGGAAGATGTATGACAGAGTTATTCTGGAGAGATTTAGGGAAAGCCTGAGCTAAGGGAATTCTGCTTTGGGAACTCTATGCTCGGGGACATAAAAATGTTTTAAATATATAAAATCCCATGCTGGGGGAGCACATAAGAGAGAAAGACAGGCATATCAGTGTTCAAAATCATTGATAATGATGGTGTGTGTGTGTGTGTGTTGGAGGGCGCTTCTACATTGCCAGAACCCATACAAATGTAATATATACGCATGCACAAATGTGTTGCCCCAGACACCCCATAGCACTGTCTGTGGGAGCCATGTCTGTGAGGACTGCACCATTCAGTATTGCTCTTCCTGCCACAGTGGCTTCAAATCTATAATTTTCTCTGGCCTCATGGCAGCAGATTAAAAGGATTCATTACATTAAAGGGGATACATGTGCAAACACCATCCCATGTGAGAATCATTGCAGGTCATGCATGTTCTACTGTATGGCCCCTTCCAAACTGTTTCTGGGCCACATGAAGAAGAAGAAGAAGAGGAGATTGGATTTATACTCCACCCTTCACACACTTGGAGTCTCAGAGCTTCTTTTCCTCCCCCTCCCGCAACAGACACCCTGTGAGGAAGGTGGGGCTGAGAGAACTCTGAGAGAAACTGTTCTTTTTTCAAGAACAGCTGTGCCAAAGCTACGGCTTGCCCAAGGTCATCCAGCAGGTGCCAGTGGAGGAGTGGGCAATCAAACCCGGTGCTCTTAGATTAGAGTCCGCACACTTAACCACTACACCAAACCAAACTGGCTCTCAGAGGAGTCATAGTTCATTGGCAGAGCCTGTCCTTTGCATATCTAATATCTCAGGCTTTCGGGCAGCAGTCTGCATGAAGACTGTGGAGAGATGATGCAGTACTGGAATAGATGGTCTGCCTCTGTAAGTGGTGGCAGAATGCCTTTGAATATAAGTGTACAGTGATGGTTCTGAATAAAAAATAGTCTAGTAGTGGGCCAGAGCAGATAAAAGAACCAGAGAGGCATGTAAACAGCAACCTGTCCAAATAGCTATTGGCATGCTTCGTATCTCATTAAAAACTTTGGGTAGGAAGTTCCTGTGTTCATAATGGCTTGAAAGGTGATGCCCCATGTCTAACACAGCTTTTTGTGTCTCGCCCAAATTTCTGTACTAGCCCAATACAAAGTGGATTGTTTGCAGACATATGTTCCTGGTAGGGAAACTCCAACTTGATGTATCAATAAAATGAAAACCGGAGGAGTGACCTACAAAAGCAGGGGCTTTATCCTGAGATGTATTTCTTTCTCATTTATGCCAAGTCTTTAAACAAGGGGCGACATTACCTGGCTTAATTCATCTTTGTGCCTTTATAGTCCTCCATCCCCATGATGAACTCCATGATACCCACTGGAGCCTCACCAGGAACATACCTCTCCAAGGAAGTGGAGAGAAAGGGGTGGGGGAGCTTGTCTGCAGCAGGCAAGCGGTCCAGCCAGCGTGATCAGAACACTAAGAGGGCAGACTGTGTAATTACATGTTTCTTGTGAGTGTTGTGGCTGTATGGGGAGCTGAGTCCATTTGGAGACAAGAATAAATAGGCTTCCCCCCCTGGCCTTTCAGTAAGGTGCGAAAGATCCGTGCACACCCCAGTTGCCGTTCAAATATAATAAAAGTAACTGTTGCTCTCCATTGCCTGCACATCTTTTGCTTAGTCATTGCTCGTGTCTGGATTATGCAGATGCCTGCTTCCCTAATAAGGAAGAGGCACGTTGCATTGGGGAAGAAAGAAGACGTTTGTTTTGCAAACGGTAGGTTGTGATGTATTTTTGTATTGTTTCTGCAGTGGTGATGAGGGGTGGAGAGAAGGCTAAAATAAAAGAATTTAAATCTGGGCTGGGAAGCTGAGTTTACAATAGAGGTTTGTTTTGGAGCATTCTGTATTTTAGCCTGACATCTAAGAGGGATGGATGTGTTGAGAATGGAAGCCACGTTCTTCCTGCTGTGTGTGCTTAATTTTTAAGTATCCTGCAGCTTCCGATTTGATCATTTCTCCAGCAGGCGCTTCAATTCATCCCTCCCCTTCCTCTCTCTGGCATAAAATTTGGCCTAGCTGGAGCTTGTTCGTGTATTGCTAGGTCCCCCCCCCCCCCCCCCCCCAGCAATATTTATCTTCTCCATCCTGTCACGGTGACTTCACTCTGAGCTTCGCTGTGGATTCCTATGTTTGTAGACTGCGGGAGGTGCTGCGTGGATGCTTCACCCTTGACAGAGGGCCAAAAGCTGATTGAAACCCAGGAAGGATTTATATGCAAGAGGACACGGCCATGGCTGTGCAGCGAGCTCCCGAATCTGCTCTTAGTTTGTTGATGGTGAGTGGCTTAACAAAATGGGAAGCTATGGAGATGGGGAGGAGTATATGGGGGGCAGATCTTTGCAAAAGCCATACATCCCCCCCCCCCATTTTGTAGGGGTGTCAATCTCAAAGCTGGTATTTTGGAAGGAACGTGAATGCGTGGCTGTAATATTTGCATTGTTTGAAAAATGTCTTCTGTTGTGTGTTGTTTTGAGATCCTCTTTTAAAAGCTGCACTGCTTTTAGCTGCTAGTAAGGGTAGTTGATGTTGAAAAGAATGGTAATGATAATATTTGTCTGTGGCTTGTGGCAACTTGGTGTGCCTTCTGCTGGCACCTGAGAGTCTGCATTATTCAGCAAATAAACATGCAGGGCCTGTGCCCTTGGCTGCCTGCGTTTGTGTCCTCTGTTAACAATTATTGCCACCTTTAAGGAGAGCATGGCTCCTGAGCTGCTGCATGCAGTCTTCTCCCTGAAGCAATGAAAGACCATGCAGAGTCTGTGTTTAAATGTGCAGATGGAGACAGGAAGCAAGGTAGGGTTGCCAACCTCCAGGTGGGGCCTGGAGGTCTCCTGGAATAACAACTGATTTCCAGACAGGTGATATTAGTTTCCTTGGAGAAAATGGCTCCTTTAGAGGGTGGACTCTATGGCATTATAGCCTGTCCTCTCCAAAAGCTCCAGGAATTTCTCAACTCCTGAGTTGGCAACCCTAAAGCAAGGGCTGATATGAATGTGTGTGTTTCAGGCACATCTGGAACTCCTGGCCCACTTTGTGAAATTCTGCATGTTTCTCCTGTTTCAAGATGAGATGGCCCATTCTGTAAAAAAACGTAGAGGCTGAATCCTACAAGGGAATGTCTCTTTGATTTCAAACAAAGTCAAACTGGAATAAATTTATTTGCTGTTCTTTGGGGGTGGGGGGGTGGGGAGATGTCTTCTCCCCACTAACAATAATTTCAGTATTGTAGTTTTAAGATGTCAAAGTAACACACACACCCCAACACATTATGGATGCAAAGAGAAATGAAACATGTATTGATCTACACTTTCTGATGGAGGAGAAATGGCCTTCTAGAACACCGGATTCACAAGTAGGATGCAGAGTTGCAAGATAATAATGGTCTCGTGGCATTTAGAGTGGTTAGCAAAGGTCAAGCAGAGAAGAGCAAATTTTATGTCCATAACTAAATACTCTATTACATTCACTGATGGTTGGTCTGTATATTTCTCAAGGGCTGTCATGTTGTTTAACCTGCAGTTCCTTCTTCCTTGTATTTCTTTTCCCCTGGTACTTTCTAAGACTATCGCTTGGCTTTTAACTGTTTAATCATTTGCCAAAGTATCCCTGTCTATAAAATTCTGGTCCTCAGACAATTCTGCGACCAGAGAACCCAGTGGGGCTCAAGTGTGTGTGCATGGATATCAATTTGAATACTAGGTCTGAGCATCAGAGCAGTGGTGTACATTTTTATTGCTTCCATGCTAATTGTCAAATATCTGTGCTTCATTCTACTGTCATGGAATCTTTCCTACTTATTGTGTATCACAAAAGCATTTGGGTACTATAGCATGATCTAAAATGGTAACCAAGAAATGTGCACAATGAGGCAGAAATTAAGGTGTGTGTCCATGTACATGGCCTTGAATGGCAGATCTGTTACAGCATAATTCCACAAGTTCCTGATGTGGTTGTTTTAAGTCACACAGTATGCCACAGAATCACAGATATATAGACATGTAATATAATATAGCTTTCCTACGAAGATTACTAAAGAATATTAAAATCACATTTATTTATCTACTGTATAAATATTTCTCAAGGTACAAACAATATCCAGTTATCATATAGTTTCAGTATCAGTATAATTTAAGAAGGCATATCCTGTATTTTTGTGCTATCAGATTCAGCTTGTAGCATAACCCATCAATTTTAACCATTGCTTGGAAGCATATCAAACAGCAACAGGGTTACATTTCATTCTCACCACAATGCTGAATATTTGTTCTGACTTAAGTCCCCAAGGTCTCTATTTAACTCAATCTGGGCTTGTTGCTTGAAAGCATATCAGACAGCAGTAAAGTTGTATCTCATTCTCTCCACAGTGCTGAATATCTGTTGCAATTTCAGTCCCCAAAGTTTCTGTACAAGACCTTTCCAATTGAGATGGTCCAACTATTAGGCTCTAAATATTTACAGACTCAATTCCAGCTAGGCTTACCAAGTCCCTCGGGAGGGCGGGGGAAACACCGATTTTTAATGCTTACCCCCGCTTTTTCAAAATTGGCCACCGGGGGAGGCAGTGGCTGCCAGCAGGAATGCAGGGGAACGTCGGAGCCTGCCCTGCCCTCTCCCTGCCAGGCCTGAACTGTCTTAAAAGGGAAATGTCTGCAGAGAGCCTGCAGTATGCAGTAAAAACCTCACCAGACATTTCCCCTTTAAGAGCAGAGCCAGCAAGAGAAACCCCCACCCAGAGATTAAGGAGGAACTAGGCTCTTTGTACTGAAGGGCCTGCTTTTGCATGTGGCTTGCAAGGTAGCTGGGGTAAGTGCCTCTGCCAGCTCTTTTCCTTCTTTCTCTCTCCCCCTCCCCCTTTCTTTCTTTTTTCTGTCTGTCTGTCTGTCTGTCTGTCTCTCTCTCTCTGTGTCCCCATCCAGCAGAGGTCTATCAGTGGCTATTATTAGCCACAAGGTCTAAATGGAACACTTTGTCTGGGGCAGTGATGCTCTGCATTCTTGGTGCTTGGGGGGCAACAGTGGGAGGGCTTCTGGAGTTCTGGTCCCGCTGCTGGACCTCCTGAGGGCACCTGGTATTTTTGGCCACTGTGTGACACAGAGTGTTGTACTGGATGGGCTGTTGGCCCGATCCACTGTGGCTTCTCTCCTGTTCTTATGATATGAAAATCATATTTAGCACTTGTGTAGCACTTAGTGCTTTATATTCTGCCGAGATGAGGAAGGATTCAGTAGGGCCGTTGCTCAGTGATAGAGTATCTGCTTGACATGCAGGAGGTATCAGCCTCTTCAGCTAAAAAAGGATCAGGTAATAGGTGACATTAAAGATCTCAGCCTGAGACCTTGGAGAGCCACTACCAGTCTGAGTAGTCAATACTGACCTTGATGGACCAATGGCCTCATTCAGTATTAGGAAACTTCATGAGTTCATGTGTCAGCATGTGGAAGCAACATCACAGGATGTGACATCACAAAATGATGTCACTTCCTTTCTCCTGGCTCCAGCCCCAAAGTCTCCTGGCTCCACCCCCAAAGTCCTCAGATATTTCCCAAGTTGGACTTGGCAGCCCCAATTCCAGCCTGACAGATTCACTAGCTCCTTTCCGTTTCGTAGTTGCTTTCATTTTCAAAGGTGGAACTGCACGTCCTCTGTAAACACTCAAGCAAAAAAACTTTCTTATCTGGACTCATATCTCACCAAACATTTCTTCTGGGTTTCTGCCAAGGTGGAAGTGCACCTCCTCTGTAAACTAGTGCCAAAATACAACACACATAATCACAGCATCATTAGTATTTAATGTTTCCAGCTATTCAACATTTCAGTATTGGGCTAGCCCAGGGGTGGCCAAACTGCGGCTTGGGAGCCACATGAGGCTTTTCCACATATATTGTGTGGCTCCTGGCAGGGTGGCTGGGGAAGCAAAGCAGAGGCATGACTCCCAAATCAATCTTCCCCAGCAAGAGTTCCCCTCCCTGGTAGGCTTGAGTTGGGGGGGAGGGAGCAGAGAAAGAAAGCACCTTTAACTTTAAATGCATCCTCAAACACCACCCCACACACACTGACCAGCTTGGAGAAGGTATTTGTCTCTTTAAATCCCTTCTCCAAGTAAAGCCAGCCAGCACGGGGTGGGGTGGGGGGCTTGAAGGATGCAATTAAAGTTAAAGTTGCTTTCTTTCCTCCTCTCCCTCCCTCCCTCCCCATTTATTTGCTTTCTTTCCACTTCTCTCTCTCTCTCTCTCTCTCTTTTCCCCTTCTTTCCTCCCTCCCTCCCTTTCTCCCCCTCCCTTCTTCCCCTCCCCATCTATTTGCTTTCTTTTGTTTTTCTATCTTTCTCTCTCTTCTTTCTTTCCACCTCTTTCACTTCTTCCACCTTTCTCTTTCTCCCTTCCTTCCTTCCTCCCCTCCCTCCCCATCTTCCTTCTTGCTTTCTCTCTCTCTTTCTCTCTTCCTCCTTCCCTCCCCCATCTATTTCCTTTCTTTCCACCTTTCTTTTTTCTCTCTTCCTCCCTCCCTTCCTACTTTTCCCCTCCATCCTACCATCTATTTCCTTCCTTCCTTCCTTCTCTCCTTCCTTCCTTCCTTCCTTCCTTCCACCTCTTTCTCTCTTAGACAAATAAATATTAGCATTAGCAAACAAATAAATACCATTGGACAAATAAATATCATTATCAATATCTGTTTTTACCCCTTTTATTTTTGGCAGTTTCATTCAATGTTAATAAAAAGCAAATCTGCATATTTTCCAATAAAAACATGTGTGTAATAATATTTGTTCATGTCTTGTGGCTCTCAAACATCTGCCATTTATTCTATGTGGATCTTACCTTAAGCAAGCTTGGCCACCCCTGGACTAGCCCAACAAATGAGAGCATTTTCTTAATAAAAATCACATTTCATAGTTCAATAATATGCTTACCATTCAAGCAGAAAAAATTTCTTATCTGGTCTCATGTCTCACCAAACATTTCTTCTGGGTTTCCGCCAAGAATTCAGGTGATTCCCATTGTAAATATCCAGTGCTATTCACTAGTTACATATGTTTAAAGCCATAGTACTTGAGATTCATGCCTCATTACAAAAGTATCTTAAAGGTATATGTATCTTTCTTTGATACTATCTGACACACCCATCACAGAAAACATGAAAGCTCTATATTGATATTTAGATTAGAAGGTGCTAATGTATTTAATTTGTGTATCCAAAATGCTTCACATTGTAAAAGCAAAGCTTTCATATCTTGAAACCCATTTTTGTTAGTTTTACATTCTTCTAACACCAGAAATTTAAAGTAATCAGCAGTATGTTTGTTTCTACTGAAATGGTTCACTAATGATGCATCTGAGATCCCATTTCTAATCCTTGCTCTATGTTCCAGAACCCATACCTTGATGGACCTTTTATTTATCTATTTATTAAGTTAGACTTGTTAGGCCACCCTTCCCTGTGAGCAGGGCTTAGGGTGGCTTACATCAATAAAAATACAATATCAGATTGCTAAAGCCCAGCTTGGGCAGCCTCCCCAATGGCTTTCAACACTCTGCCCCCACTCCTGCACCTGACAGACACCCACCTGTCAGGTGGAGGAGAGGTGGGTGGGAGTGTGTTTAAAGCCATTGGGGAGGCTGTGCCGGAAGGATTGCTAAGGTGTTTCTGCACAGGTGTCCTCTCTGATGGATTAAAATACCCTGGCTCTGCTCCTACATCTGACAGACACCCACCTGTCTGGTGTTGGGGGGAGTGTGTTTAAAGGCATTGGGGAGGCTGGGCCAGCAGTAGCACTAAGACAGTCCTGTTGCACAAGCCTCCCTGACAGCTGTAAGCATCCCACTCTCTCTCCTACACCTGACAGCTGCCTGTCCAGTGTAAGAAAAGGAGGGGTATTGCAAGCCATTGTGGAGGCTGGGCCCGCAGGATAGCTAAGGCATTTCTGCTGGGGAGGACTCCCTGATGGCTTTAAGTACCCTGCACCCATGGCTGCATCTGATAGCTGCCTGTCAGGTGTAGGAGGTGGGGGTGTTTGAAGCCATTGGGGAGGCTGGGCCAGCAGCACCTCACAGGTGGTTGGCCATTTCTAATTTCCTCAACTGTCATTAGCTCTCTGCAGTCTCCTGTAACTGTTTTTTTTTTAACCTCAGAACACTGAGCTCTGCAGCTGACCATTCAGAGAGTGGGAGGTGCAAGGAGGCAGCAGCCTGGCATCCACATAGGAAGAAATGGGGGGCACATTTCACCCCTTTTGAGCCCCTTAGGTCAAATTTCTAAAAATCCCTCCTTAGTGAGCATCTATGTCATGGTAGGAGTGCTCTCCCGAGTTTTGTGTTTCTAGGTCTAGGGGTTTGGCCTGGGCATTGATTTTATGGTAAGATAACTTTCTTTTTTATATATAGGTAAGGAATATCACAGCACAGGAGAGGTGTTCCTTGTCTTGGCCACTAGGGGTTCATTATCTATGTGCTTTCTTGGGGGCTGGTTTCAGCAGGGTGTGTTTGGAGGCTGCTTTTTATTTCTTGCTAGTTTTTTTGGCATTTTCTAATACGAACTGTAGCCATTTTTGTTTTAGTTAGGGGCAGGGAGATTTCTTGGAGACTGGTGGGATTATATTCTTGGCAGGGTTCGAAGGCCTGCTTTTGAAATGAATTGCACAAAAGCTGTGCATCTGAAGAGCATTTGTTGTGCTTGCTTTTTTAATTCCTCAAATTTACTGTGGTTGCTATATTAACAGATATCAGTAGCATACATAGTCACACTTTCCTTTACTAAGCATTCTAAGGATTTATTTATTTTTGGCATGCATAAGAATGCAAGCTCATTGGATTAGTTATAATGATGGTTACTTAGTGTGTAGAACCTGTACTTTCATTCATACATATACCTGGGGTAGATTGCAATAGGGCTGATCCCCCCCCCCTTGCCAAGTAAAGCAAGCTCAGCATGGGATTGTTTTCTGTGAGACCACCTTAACAAGAGCTCAAGACTGCTTGCAATGTTGTACTTTGACCTCACAACATCCCTGTGAAATAAACTACAGAAACAGCAACTTGGCCAAAGTGGAAGAGGAGCAAACTGCATCTGTTCCTCATTTTAAAATTCAGATTGCCAACTTCTGCCAGATCTCACCTGCCCCCTCCAGCAGATCTTGGAGGATCATTGCATGGCATAGCTTATATGGTCCGCTATGGCTGCCAGAGAGCAGAAGAGAGCAGAATTTGTCCCTGTTGTACAGTTTTTGACATGACACATAATAGGATGAAGGGTTGTGATTTTAAAAAGGGAGACCAGCATAAAGGAAGAGGGGCTGTGATTATGGGCCAGTCACAGACTTTAAGCCTAACCTAGAAGAAGAAGAAGAAGAGATTGGATTTATATCCCGCCCTTCACTCACTTGGAGTCTCAGAGCGGCTTACAAACTCCTTTCCCTTCCCCTCTCCACAACAGACACCCTGTGAGGTAGGTGGGGCTGAGAGAGCTCTGAGACCACTGTCCTTGAGAGAACAGCTGGTACAGAGCTATGGCTTGCCCAAGGTCATCCAGCAGCTGCAAGTGGAGGAGTGGGTAATCAAACCTGGTTCTCCCAGATTAGAGTCCATGCAATTAACCACTGCACGAAACTGGCTTCCCAGTTACCTACCTCAAAGGGTTGTTGAGCAAAGGAGAATGATGTCAGCTGCTTTGGTCCCCATTGCAGAAAAAGACTACTTCTCCAGGGGAACTATGGTTGCCAATCTCCAGGCAAGGGCTGGAGATCACTCAGAATTACAAGTGCTCTTCAGATGGCAGAGATCAGTTCCCCTGGAGAAAATGGTGGACTCTGTGTCCTTATACCCTGCTGAGATGGCCCCTCCCCCATGACAGCCAATGTGACATAGCAGTCAGGGCTTCAGAGCATGGTGGAGGCTGCGGGGGGGGGGGGGGGATGGAAAGTTGAAGAATGAAGTTGATGATTGGCTGGGAAGGAGATAGGGTTGCCAACTCCAGGTGGAAAATTCCTGGAGATTCGAGGAATGGAGCCTGGAGACGGTGAAGTTGGAGGAGGGGTGGGACCTCAGACAGGTAAAATGCCATAGACTCCACCCTCCACGCCAACCTGTCCCTCATGGGGAACCACTGTTGCTAATCTCCAGGTGGGGGCTGGAGATCACTCAGAATTACAACTGCTCTCTAGGAGGGAGGAGGGAGAAGATGGAAAGCTGAAGCCAGGGGGCAGGTAATGATACATTGATGGTTGGCTGGGAGGGAGATAGGGCTGCCAACTCCAGGTTGGGAAATTCCTGGAGATTTGAGTGGCGGATCCTGGAGAGGGTGAGGTTTCAGCAGGGGTGGGACCTCAGACAGGTTCGGTGCCATAGACTCCACCCTTCAAACCACCTGTTCCCTCATGGGGAACCATTGTTGCCAATCTCCAGGGGAGGGATGGAGATCACGCTGAACTACAACTGCTCTTTAGATGGCAGAGATCTTCCCTTGGAGAAACTGATGGACTCTGTGTCATTATACCCTGCTGAGGTTGCCACAGCAAATTGACGCTGAGTGCCCAAGGCCTTGGCACTCTCCCAGAGCCTCTTTCTAGAGCCTCTTGTATTTATTTCCACAACGGGCCTTATTCCTAGTGAAGTATAAATGTCAGTGGTTTCAGTGTATCTTTGAGTGGTTCCTTAAATATTAGAACCAGCTGGAAGGTGGAGCTGGCTTCATGAACTGAGTAGGAATGACCATGTGTGCAGAAGCCTCAAGTTTTATTTCATAGCTTGTTATAATGCTGTAATCTGCCTTGAGTCTCAAGAGAGAGGCAGACTATAAAGGAAGTAAATGAAATAAATCAAGTAATACTTTGGATGGGTACACTTTTTTCTGACACACACCTTCCCAGCATAATGGATAGCAGGAACAATCTCACACTGTTGCAGTATTGGTTGAATGGAACTGACCCACAAACAACCTCTTTTTTCATGTTCAGATCCACTGGAAATATTCAACTAATCTCGAGCAAGCAGCAAGAATGGCATACTCTACACGATGGTGGCCCATCCATTGGAAGGCATATATCCTACATGGTATTGAGCTGAATGACTGTGCTCCACTCAAATGAGCCACAATATATGGCTCAGATTACAGGAGACAATTGGTGCCATTTCACTCTCAGAGCTGGGGAATGAGACTGGAACATACCCTGTCTTTTTAGATCACCAGTGGGAGGACTGCAGCTGTCTCTGTGTTTAGGCTGCTGTAGCAAGCGCACCTTTCACTGCAGAAAGGTTATCAGGTTTTCTGGTGGTTATAACACAAAGCATTGATGGCAGCAGCCACTGCAGAGAACCCAGCTTTTTATATTCATTCTATCCACCCACAGGAAGGCTCTCAAAATCCAAATGCCTGTATTGATCAAGGAGTATTGAATGGCATTGTAAGTTATGTCTGCTGGGTTTGGCTGTGACAGCATCATGGCCCTCTCAGAGACTCAGATCCAAGGTATCTGACCTCTAGATTGCCAGAGGTTAACATGTTTTTAATTGTTATTTATTTGATGAAAAGTAGCCAGAGCTAGAAGGTATCTGCTGATGCCTAAGTGAGTTAAAATACTGCTGTTAGGTGTGATCCCGTGATGACTTCAATAGTTCTGCTTCTTTCCATGAATGATCCTTCTTCCTTCAGTAGGATTGCCAACCTCCAAGTGGTAGCTGGAGATCTCCCAGGATTACACCTGACTCCAGGTGATAGAGATCAGTTCACTTGGAGAAAATGGCTGCTTTGGAAGGTAGACTCTATGGCATTATATCCTGATGCTGTCCCTTCCTTCCCCAAACCCTGCCATCCTCAGGCTCCACTCCCAAAATCTCCACGTATTTCCCAACTTGGAGCTGGAAACCCTATTCCTTAAGTTCTATGGCACATTGTTTCCCTGATTTCCTTTTAACTGAGGGATTCACCCTTCAGATTTCTATATTGTTAGTCTCCCTTTTCAGGCTAGGCTGCAAGTGAGCAGTTGTATGTAAGTCTAGTAAAGGAGGTTGTATTCTTCCATCTGTCAGGGTCCAGGAGGTTGGAAGCTACAGCTTGGGGCTTAAGCTGGAGAAGGTGGTTACCTGACCCTTGAGGGGCAGCAAACAGGAGGGTACTGCTTTGGTGACTTTCAAGTGTCATAACCTGCACCTTGAATTGAATTCCCCACTTTTGTTGGGGCTCAGCTGACTTATAAGAGCCAAGTGTTACGCTTGATCTTGCTTTATAGCTAGAGAACCAAGATGATGCAGCTGCAAAAAAAAGGAGAGGCTTTCTACCAATTCCACTTTGCTCAGAAAGTAGCCTCCTACCTTGACTGTTGACCTGGTCATATGATTCCATGCTATGGTTCCCTCGTAGCTGGACTGTTGTAATGCACTCTACATAGGTCTGCCCATAAATACAGAATGCTGCAGTCCAGCTATTATTTGTGCTAAGCTTCATGTACATATCGCTCCTTTTCTGCAGACATTCCATTGGTTACTGATCATGTGATGTCTGCTGACCGCCACCAGGCGCCAGCGACATGCAGTCCGAGCATTGGCTCTGAAAAACAATAGGGGCCAAGGATTCTGGACCACCTAGAGTTCACCTATAGGAACTTTGGTGGGAGATTCAAACCCTCCAATAGGACTGTGGCTGTGTCTTAGGTGGCTTTGTATAGTCAGACACTTCAGCTGGTATGTTGTTGTTGTGTACGAATAAACTATGAGCTGATCATCACGCTGTTGAACCTTTCCATGCGTTGAACACAGTACGCAACTTTGGCAACAAGGATGGCACAGGACCCGCATACCTGTAGGATTGTCTCTCCTATATGTTCTTCTGTGACAGCTGATGGGATCAGGAGAGGTCCAGGAGAATCGACAACATTGCCTTTCCCTGATTCTCCAGGAAAGGTCTTTCAGGTGAGCAAAGCAATTTCTCTGTCAAACTCAGACTTGAAACTCAGACTTTCCTACTTTACAATTCTGATCAGAACTGGGGCTTCCTGGAGCTGTTATTTGCAAAAGGATAATGTGCTGGTGATTAAATTACAACCCTTCCAGCCTAGGTAGTTATGAAGATACAGTCAGCAGCTATTCAGGATCATTTCCATCTAGCTGTGTGTTAAAGCTAATTTTGCCCTGTAACATGGGTTTGGTAGTTTAACAGGGAGGTCAGACCTGTCTCCTGTCCAGTCAATAGGGGGTTGGTCCAGAAACAAATAGAGAGAAAGGGGAAAGAAAATCTAATTCAAAAGTAGGAAATGGCAACTTCCTCTCATTTAGGCCAGAGAGTTCTGATCCAGAAGCCTTAATGTTGAGCAGGGGTCATTTCGTAGAAAAAGAGAAGCTCATTAGCATAACTCATTTGCATAAGCCACACCCCCTCACATACCGAAAGTGTGTCAGAAGGCAACACCCACCCCTCAGGCTCCACTCCACAGGTGAGTGAAACTGACCTGCTCTTCCTCCATTCCCTTCCCCATCCAATACTTTGTGCACTAAAAATAAGCGTAAAGAACACACCCTCATTCTCTTCCTGCTCCCTTGAAACCACCAGGTTTCAAGTAGACTTGAGATACCCAGGACATGTGCACCACCCATCCCTTTCCCTTCCCCTCCCCACAACAAGACACCCTGTGAGGTAGGTGGGGCTGAGAGAGGTCTTTTGAGAAATGCTCATGAGAGAACAGCTCTGAGAGAACTTGTGACTGGCCCAAGGTCACACCAGCAGCTGCATGTGGAGGAGTGGGGAATCAAACCTGGTTCTCCCAGGTTAGAGTCCAACTCCTGACCACTACACCAAACTGATGGGGTGGAAGCTGCTGAAGGGTTGGTGAACATGTGCCCAGATAAAAAATGGTATACTTAGAAAATTTATATGCCACCTTGAGCAAGTCTCTGGAAAAGCAGCACACAGTCATCAAAGGAACAATGATAAAATTATCAATATTAAAACAAAACATTAAAAACAGTAAAGACCCTAGCAGGGCTTTCCCCGGGGCGCTGCGCCTCTGCACTGCTCAGGGAAGCCGAGGAGGGGGCGGGGCTTGGTCATGTGCCCGCCCCCTGGGCTCCTCACTCCCAGAGCTGCGCTCCTGTGCGCTCCCGCTCCAACGGACCCCTGATGTTAAGTCACTTGGTCACAGAATCTGTTCTGTCCTATCAACTTTCCAAAAGATTATTGCAAATCTGACTCAACTGAGTGGTTAGTCAACATGAATTTCTCTTTCTCTTGGCCTGTGCTAAGTTGGAGGTATGCTGGCCAAACTCTGCATGAACTCCCTACTTGCAGGGCCCACAATGGGCTGGAGTCCCAGTAGGCACTGGCCCCACTGTCTAGTTTGGGTTTCTGGGCTGCTGTTTCTGACATGGACTCTCTGAGAGACTCAGTTGAAGCAAAGGAACAAACCTGTGGGTCCATGGGCTTTTCCACATTCTCATTTTCTTCACTTGTATGTTCCTGTTGCTTTAAAGGGGTTTTTCTGTTCTGTATGTGTTTGGCTCCCTCTAATGGTCCATTCGATATTACATCACGTTATGTCTGGCATATCTCCCTGGAGATTTAAACTTCAGGTTTTTATGTTGGACATAAAATGATATAATATCAAATTGACCACTCAAGGGAGCAAAATATGTGCATCACTTACCTATTGGAAGCTATTTCATAGATACTGGTGGGACCTGGGAATATTCTGTTCCAAGCAGTCATTGAGCCTTGCTTGGAAGAATCATGTTAAAGTCATTGAGGGAAACTGAGGTAATCTGCTGATGGTATCACTTCTCAGGCTTAAATGGCTGAAAGAAGCAGGAAGGCAATCACTGGGTGCTGCTCATCGTACCATTAATCATGTGGCATTCTAACATTCTTGCCCTCTGTGGCTTTTAGCCATTAACCCAGTGGCCAGTTCTACTGGTTGTGCCATATATCTTTCAGCTGACAGAGCTCTTTTTAAAAAATACGGCTTGAAAATAAAATTATAATATTTCTTTATTTTATACCGCACCCTACCCCAAAAATGGGCTCTGGGGAGAGGTGATGATGGTCCCAGGCTGCATAAGGACTTTAAAGGTAAAAACCATAACCTTGAACCGGATCCAGTATTCAATCGGTAGCCAGTGCAGTTGGTGCAACACTGGCTTACCATGGGACCACATCAGTGCTCACAAGATCCCCACACCAAAAATAAGATCTTTCACATGGCCTGCTTGATGTGTAGGAGCCAATACATACTGGAAGAGTCCCAGTGCCACCATGGACACTAGCTCCCTGACCTGAGAGGAGATTGCATCATCAGCATGGACACTGAAGTCCTCCAAAACTAAAAGTCTGGGGTACTCCAAAGCCCAGTCAAATACAGCCTCCAACAAGCCCAGCAGGGTATCTGCTGGTGTATTAGGCGATCAGTACACTAGCCAGATAGCCAAACTCTCTTCAGCTTCCCGCACAAGGCCAAACACATTCAGTGCCAGTAATTTTTGGCATGGGGACCACCATGAAGAAGAAAATAGTTTTAATTTATTACAAGGATGCCTTTTTTAAATGGATGCAGGAGGCCAATCATCTGACAACTAATATCTGCATCTTATGGCTTTCTGCCTTGGAATATGTGCTTGCCATGCATAATTTCATGATAACCCTTCAAATGAAGCTACTATAAAAGTACTTAACCTTAACTAGAACTACTGGATTTCTTAAATGCCCGCATTCTAACCTGCTGTATCTACAGATTCAGTGCTGTGCCTTATGTAACCCATAACCTGATTCACTTGATGCATTAAAAAATACTGGGAGGGGGGGGGGCAACTAGCAAAGAGTTCAGTCTTTCCTGAAGCAGCCTCCGTACCACTATCTTGGAAAACTAATTAAAAATAAACTCCCAGCTGCTGGAAAACATCAAAACTGAGTCCAAGATATGGGGAAACCGAAAGGAGCACAAGTGAACAAAAAAGCGCAACAAAAAACAACTTCTAAAGACACAAGAGTGGAATTGGAATCTTCTGAGGGGGGAGATTCACCTCCCCCCCAACTAGAAATGGAGCTGGAAGATGCTGAAGAGGTACATGTGGGGAAAAGGAAAAGAGAGGACTCTATTACAAAAAAGCAAATACAAGAAATGCTAACTGATTTAAAAACAGAAATCAAAGAAATAATAACAGCTGTATTTAACAAAATAGATGATTTGACAAACAAAGTTACAGAAGTTGAAGGTACAGCGAATATGGCTATGGAACAAAAAAAAATGCCCAGGAACTAAATGAACTAAAAACATTTGAAATAGGGGCAAAATCAAAGATAATGTTATTAGAAATCAAAGTAAGAGAGTGTAAATTAAAATTTAGAGGGGTCTCACCCAACTTTGAAATGAACAAAGAGATAACTGCAGCTTTAAATCAGTGGCTGTCAGAACTCCTCCACTTATCAGTAACAATTGTAGTAAATGCCTACAGGCTGAACATGACATGTGCTACCTCACTGGCATTAATCCCGGATGTAATTGCTGAAATTGTGGACATTAAAACAAAAAAAAACCATTTTGGATATGGCAAGGACAAATGGAGGTTTGAAATTAATAGACACTACAGTCCAAGTGTTTCCTGACTTGCCAGTTGAAATACTGAATGCCAGACATAATTTACGTCCAATAGTGCAACAGCTAAATGAAATGAAACAGAGATACAGGTGCCTCCCACTTGGGCACGTATCAGTAACCTTCCATTGGAAAATATTAACAGCGTACAATACAAAGTCTGGAGAAGAGCTCATTAAGGAAATACAAGAGGCTCAGCAGGAATGAAAAACTAAAGCAGGAAGAAACAGAGACACAAGAAAGGACTTTGAAATAAGACTGGAGAAATTATCTTAATTTCAATTATTTTGACAGACTCAAAGATATATAATGCGCTTCAAGAATGTTAGGTTTCCAGGGATCCCCCCCCCCCAATTCTCCCAATGGGAGAGTCTGCAGCACTCCCACAGGAGCAAGCACCATGGAAGATGGCAGAGACTTGTTCGGTGAACCTGAACCCTGAGAAGGGAAGCTCCGCTTGAGGACTTTTCCAAGAAACAAGATAAAGTGCAACCTGAATGCTAATTTACTTTGCTTGCAGCCTAGACATACAAACTAGAAGAAAGCTGAATAGATATTTCAAGATATTAATTAGTTTAATGGTTTATAATAGCTTAAATATTAGAAGATAAGTGAAATGATTGTGTTGAAAGCCATGGAGGGAGAAAACCTCAAGAAGAAAGTAGATAGAGTAACAATCTTTCCAGGCCCATAGTAAAAGAAACATCAATGTTTAGAAGATTGGGACTTGCCAAAACAATGGGTTTGGGCCAGGGGCGTAGACTTTTGGAAATTCCAGGGGGGGCTCTTTAGCGCACGTGCGAAGCACATGCGCTCACTGGGGCGATGTTCTCTCCCCCTGGGAAACCGCCACGCCTCCCCGAGCCCTTTTGAAGCCCACCAGCCACTGCTGCAGGTGCCTCTCTCCCCCCTGGCCACCCCTTCCCTCTCCCTCTCCAGCAGCGGCAGCCGGGCCTCAGAAGGGCCCCGGGGAGGCATGGCAGCAGGCACTCCGTTTTGCTGGGGGTGGCTGAGCCCCTCCCAGGAAATTTTGGGGGTGGCTCTGTTAGCCGAATTGCTTTAATTTACGTTCAGCAATCGGCGAAATAACGGGTTCTTGCCAACTATACCAAGGTCCCGCCCCCTCCAGGAGTTCTCATTAAATAGACGCGGAGGCTGAGTGGTTTCTTTGAATGGTGTTTACTGAAAGATGTTGTTCAAGCATACAAGGAATAATAATAAAACCACATACACACAAAATCTAAGGAAATCAGACAGAAAAACAGCACTGTTGCATGAGCAGGAGTATCGTTGAGGGGGAAATTACGTTACCTGTCTTGATGGTGGGTGAATCACTTCCACAAAAAGAATGAGGGAGGAATGAATGAGAAAAAATAGGGGTAACGAGATCTGAACCTGCAGATACACGCTCCAGTCCTGGCTGCGCAAACCAGGGATTAAAGATGGAGGCAAGGTGTTGGGTACAGGAAGCAGGACATGAGAGGTTGGTAAGAAGATGGAGGTCGAAGTTGGCTAAGCAATGTGTTTCTGTTGTGCAAGATCTTTTATCAGGTGGCATTGGGGCGGGCTGCGCTGACCACATCCCATTGTCACACCCACTAGGTTGTCCATCCTTACTAGCCTTACTATTGGTCAGTGTCATAGTGAGGAGGGGGCAGGAAGGAGTGGACAATATTGCAAATCTGGGTGCTAATCAGGATCTAACACCTGGGCCTTCTGGTCGGTCTTCTTGGCGCCAATCTCTGGTCTCATGATGGCTTCAGCCAGGTCACTTGATGGTCGGCGATTTGTTGCTGGGCAACCTAATCTCTTACTGGAACTGTTGGGGGCAGGTGTGAAGAGGCCAGCGTAAAGGAGAAAAGGACCCTTTGAAATGGAGTCTGGGGGCGTTTTCTCACTAGCTTTCCCCCGCGGTTTACACCGAAGCTAGCACCGGAGCTTCTGGTCAGTTTCCCACCATTTGCTCCGTGCTCACAATTTCCTCCAGAGTATCACTGCACTGCTCCGGAGCTTCCCTGGAGCAAGAAAATCCTGTTCCTAGCGGTGTTTCCTGTTTACTCCGGTGGAGAAGCCTAGATGAGAACACACCCACTCGCCTGCCCTCCATCTGGCCTGCCCCGCGGTGGGCGTTTCTTGAATTTTTTTTTTGAAACGAGCCCTCCTAACATTATATAGAAATAAGGAGTCAGGGAGGCAAGATCCCACCACAGGGACTGCGTTGGCAAGGTGGATTTGCCGTTTCTTGGTAGCAGGAGCTGGGCGCCATTGGCCCAAGAGCTCCCTGTGCTTGCTCCCAGGTAACTGCTGCCCTTTGTTTGGGCTTCCCTGGCAACAGCCCGTGCAGAGCTGGCGGTGTGTGGTTTCCTCTAGAAACCCATGGAGAAGCCGCGGCAAGCAAGCGTGTGGGCAGGCTGGGGACGCAAGTCTTCCTTCCCGCTCCCTGTGTGCGGTCCTACAATCCTGAAGCATAACTTCCCCGCCTCTTTTTTTTTTTTTAAAGGCCCTTATAACGTTATAACATCATAATGAAATTTTGATGCAGCAAGGGAAGACGGCACAATTGTTGTCTTTTTATAACACACACACGTTCACATCTATTATGGGGGGGTGGATTTGCCGTTTCTTGGTAGCATGAGCCGGGCGCCATTGGCCCGAGAGCTCCCTGTGCTTGCAGATGAGCGCTGCCCTGTGTTTGGGCTGCTCCGGCAACAGCCTGTGCAGAGCTGGCGGTGAGTGCTTTCCTCCAGAAACCCGCATAGAAGCCGTGGCAAGCAAGCGGGCGGGTGGGCGGGCATGGGGACGCTTGCCTTCCTTTCCGCTCCCTGTGTGCGATCCCACGATCCTGAAGCAACATTTCCCCCCTTCCTTTTTTTTAAAAAAAGGCCCTTATAACGTTATAAC
Source organism: Lepidodactylus listeri (assembly GCA_029233225.1). Taxonomy (NCBI): domain Eukaryota; kingdom Metazoa; phylum Chordata; class Lepidosauria; order Squamata; family Gekkonidae; genus Lepidodactylus; species Lepidodactylus listeri. Next base: position 105,303,736 of record JARCFY010000008.1, read on the forward strand.
ATCATAATGAAATTTTGATGCAGCAAGGGAAGACAGCACAATTGTTGTTTTTATATAATACACACACGTTCACATCTATTATTGGGGAGGGGGTTAATTTGCTGTTTATTGGTAGCCTTCCATTGGCCATTTGGGAGCCGGGTGCCATTGGGCCCCAGCAGCAGCCCCTGTGGAGCAGGCTGGGCGCGCTTCTTTGCAGAAAAGTCACAGAAATGGGTTGAACTGTTTTCTAGGGGCTATAACTATTCCTGCGGAGTGGGGAGACTGGTCTGCATGTCATGCTGCTCCTCCTCAGCTGCCGCCGCCACCACCACCATTTATGTAATTTTTTTTTTACTTTACACGGACCAGCTGAAGCCATGTTGCCCATCCTCCATTTTGTTGCCTTGATCGGGTTAAGCACATGACATTTCAGTTCACATCGGAGAATCCACCCATGGGGGGGGGGGGTGTCCTCCAGTGACATTGGAAGTCCGTGAAATGGAAGACACTCCAAGATAGGAAAGAGAGAGGAGGTCTTGGGGTACCCAACTGGGAAAATTATGGAATGGCAGCGGCCCTTATTTGGATAAGAGATTGGGTTAAGCTGGAAAATCAGAGAGTGCTAACACTAGAGGGACACGACCTCTATATGGGCTGGCACGCATATGTGTGGTACGATAAATATAAAATACACTCTAACTTTCATATGCACATATTAAGAGCAGCACTGATGAAAATTTGGATTAAGGTTAGACAAAAATTTTATTATAAGATACCGAGATGGGTGTCCCCATTAGAGGCCTTTATAAAACCAACATTATTGAAACAAAGTAATTTGATAAATTATGGAGACCTGTTGGACAAGAAAGGTAACTTAAAAACAGAAAGGCAACTGAAAGAAGAATTAGTCTTTAAACTATCTTGGTGGGAGCTTACCCAACTACAATCTAGATATAATGAAGATAAGAAATTAGGATTTTGTGAAAATTTAAACGAATTAGACCTTGTATGATTAAATAATGGAGACAAACTAATTAAGAAAATATATAATTTATTGATTAATTTTGAAATGCAGGAGGAAACAATAAACCCAACAATGATAAATTGGATGAAGGATTTTGGCTATTCTATAGACACGGATATGTGGTCCAAAACCTGGAGTTCATTAAAATATTTGAAAGTAGTAGGATATAAAGAGAACATATATAAAATCTTTCACCGCTGGTATTGGACCCCCAACAGACTAAGTAAATGTTACAAAAATGTTCCGAATGTGTGTTGGCTATGCAGAACAAATGTGGGATCCTTTTACCATATGTGGTGGGTGTGTAATAAGATGCGTAAGTATTGGGAAATGATAGCTAAATGGATTGGTGAAATCTTTGATTTTGAAGTACCTCTGAAACCTGAAGTCTTTTTACTGAACATACTCCCTGAGAATTTGAGTAGTTCGGATCAGAAACTATTGGCCTACATCTTAACAGCGGCGCGAATCCTAAGAGCCAAAAACTGGAAAAAATCTACGTTACCAGGCAAGATGGACTTAATTTATAAACTACTGGACTGGGCTGAAATGGATAAGCTGAGCTATCTATGTAATATGGATAACAAAAGAGACCCAAAGCTCGTGTGGTCCAAATTATATCTTCATTTATAATGTCTATGTGCTCAACACTTGTCAAAAAAGGAATTTGTTAACTGTGTTCTTGTAAAAATCAAAAATAAATTATTAAAAAAAAAAAAAAAGGAAGTCCGTGTAGCCCACCAATCGTTTTGCACCAACCCAGACCGGCGGGAAAATTTGAATACTGAGGAGGGACTTGATGAATTCTGGGAAGAGGAAGGTGGGTGATGCACTGTCGTCATTCCACTATGACGTTATAACGTTACCACGCATGCATTTTTTTTAAAAAAAGGAAAAGTGGGGAACGAGGGAGGAGCAGGGGGGAGGGAAGGGGAGGGGAAATGGACGGGGCAGCAGCAGAAAGCCTCGCAGCAACCACTACTGTGAACAGAAAACTGCGGGGGGGAAAGAGGAGCTGATTGCTGTAGTGGAAAATTGGAGACGGTTGCTCAGGAGGAGTCTCACAGGGGGAAATGAGGAGGAAATGAGAGGCTAATGGCATGTGCGAAAACGCCCTGGGTCTCCCTGATGGTGGGAACATGTGGAGTAGACGTGAGAGCTCTTTGATATGGAATTCTGGTCTCCATGCAAGTGTGAACTCTGAGGAAGTCTCCCGCTGTGGGCTGGAGCCTCTCATAGCAATAGAGAGTGCCTTTGCCTTAGGCAGAAAACCAACCCAAAGGTCAAACTTATGATTTTAAAGTTCATAAGAGCATATAAGATGCCTTGCTGGCTTACAGCTCGAGCCCTCGAGCCCCCCTGCAATCTACGCCTATGATTTGGGCTGCCTGTAATAATTAAAGAAAAAGTGTTTAATGTAAGGATTTTCTTTTAATTTATGAAACCTGTAATTGTTTTTTGTGCATGAAAAACAACAATTTAAAACATGAGTATATGGAGAGAGAGGAAATGGGAGACATTTTCTCCCTGACCTGTACCCCCATCTTGTAATGAGATTTGGTTGTAGGGTTCTCTGTCTTGGTGAGCAACCTCCAGCTCCTGTGCTTGGTCCCCCCCTCCCCCAACTGCTTGATAAAGCAGCAGGAGAGAAAAAAACAGCAGGGAAAATGGTGTTGTGCAATGCCATGATGTCACTTCCAGCAGAGGACTTTGAAGTGATGTCACCACATTGCATAACACTCCCCAAGAATTTCCCCAGGAAATCCTAGAGCGTTAGGTGATATGGTGATGTCACTTTGGGGTATTCAACTGGAAGTGCAGTCCTGGTGTTGCCTAATGCTTCCCCCCCCCCCCAGTCTCCACCCCCAAATTCTACAGGGGGCTTGCCAGCCAAGGACTGGCAACCCTAGCTATTTGTAGCCTTGTTGTCTTCCAGACGGGCATGAAACTCTGTTCAAAATCAAAGCATTATTGCATTTTCTCTCTAAAATAACTGCACTGCTTTTTTACAAGGTAGATGAAATTCTGCCCTGACCTGGATAGTGCAAGCTAGCCCGATCTCATCAGATGGCAGAAGCTGGGTCAGCTTTGGTCAGTACTTGGATGGGAGACCACCGAGGAATACCAGAGTCACCACACAATGGTAAACCAACTCTGAAAATTTCTACCCATGAAAATCCTATGGGGCCGCCCAACAGAAGTCAGCTGGAACTGGCGAGGGGAAAAAAGGGGAAGTCCACTGAACAACTAAGGGGTACTCCTTCCCCCATAGTGGCCTACTCAAGGATGCTTCTAAAATATGGATTTACTATCGCTTTGTGTCCAGTTAACTGTGTGTTGCCAATGGCTCTTTGGGTTTTATACCTCATAATTTGTGTAAAGTTAATGAGGACTGTTGTGTAACATATGTTTGGACTCGTACATCTTTGAAATGTGCTGTAGTCCATGTACCAAAGCAGGATCAAGGACACAGCCTTGGAATAATTGAGCCTGAAATACTTTCCCGGACTTTTATTAACGTGAACAGAATGAAGCCATAATGGTCAAAGCCCAATGTATTTTCTAATTAATCACCAGCTGCCTAAAAATAATGCTTTGGTCCATTACCTCAATGCTATTTCTTCCAAAGACCCATCAAGGGCATCTTCACTGCATTCTGTGGAATATGTTGCCATGGATATGGAATGTGGCTATTAGCACTTTTATGTCTTTTTAATGAGAGAACCAAGCTGGGGTTTGAAATAATGGTTCATTTTTTGGAGGTGGGGTTGGGTGGGTAATTATTCCAATAAATGCAGAATAGCTAAAATGGACATCATGTAATCTTTGAAAAAGATGCCACAAAGCTCCATCCTGGCATTTCCATTTCCCCCAGTCAAATCAGCAATTTTCTTGGTGACAATGACAGCCGGTTGGGCTGTGAAATGGTGAGGTCATTATTGGCCAGGGAGTGGTAGGTCCTTTTTGGAATGAGGGGGATGAGAGGTCTGTCTCTCACTGTGTCCCCTCAGCTGTACTTTTAAGTGACTCAAGTAGCATTTTAGTGGCTGGAGTCAGTTGTCTATAACTGTTAGGGTATGCTATTCAAGTGCTATCTGCCCTGGAGAGGCAGCAGATGCGTAACTGATGTTCACTGCTGAGTTGCACTTGATATATATATATATATATATATTTATATATATATATATATACACACACACACACACACACACACACACACACACACATATATACAGGGGTCCTTTCGAGCAGGAGCTCGGGGGAGCGCAGCTCCGGGAATTGGTGCCAGACCCCCCCCCCCACACACGGGGGAATGCCTGCTTGTGTCATGGCTGCAGCAAAATGACCCCGTCCCCTGGAAAGGCCCTTGTTCCTCCAACCAGCCTTCTGAAGGCTTCAGCCACCATTGAAGCTATCCTCCCAGAATAGTGGTATTTCTGAGGCTTGGATTAGTAGCTGTCCCCTCTCTGCCATTTCTTTCTTTCTTTCTTTCTTTCTTTCTTTCTTTCTTTCTTTCTTTCTTTCTTTCTTTCTTTTCCTTCCTTCTTTTCCTTCCTTCCTTCCTTCCTTCCTTCCTTCCTTCCTTCCTCTCTCTTCTTTCTTTCTTGCCTTCTGACATACTTCCGGTGATGTCAGGTGGTTTAGCATATGCACATAAGTTATGCTAATGAGCTCCCGCACCTCTTTTTCTACGAAATGACCCCTGTGTGTGGGTGTGTGTGTTTGTGTGGGTGTATATATCTTTATATTACAAAGAGAGAATGCTAAATTTTGTTTATACGATAGTAAGTCTGAATATGCATGTGAGTCATCTCTTCATATGGGGCTTGATTGAAGTGCTCAGGATAGATATCCTGCCTTTTTGCATAGTAAAAGCATTTTGAGAGCACTTGGCTGCTGATACCACACTGAGAGAGGAATTGTGCTCTGCAGAAGCTCCGGCCCGCTAAGGCGCCCAAGAACAGGGCTTTCTCCCAGAAAAGGGATTTTAAAATCGCACGGTTCATTGGGTATTATTATTTAGAAAATATAAGTATTTTTCATTAAACTTCATTAATGATGGTACCCAAAAGCAAGGCATGGATGTCCTCTCTCACACCCCCATGCACACTACAAGATTTGTTCCAGCAGTAGTTCACTTGCTGTATTGTGAGACCAGAACAGATAAGAAGGCACTTGGTTGCTTTGGTTGTTGTATAGTAGGAAATGAAAAATGAAAGAGATTGCATTTCCTTTCAAGAATATGTTACAACTGTTTATTAGTTTTATTATTTGATATTTCCTGTAATATTTAAGATGATGGTAATATTTAAGACTATTACAGGATATTATCCTGTAATATCTAAGATGATGGTAACGTCACATTTATTTAAATGCACTGGATAATTTAAAAGGCAGATGATCAACTTGGTTCTTTACCTGGCAGGCAGATCTGATTTTCTACAGAAAGGTAAAGTCCTCTCATTTGGGAACCTCGGAGCTTCTCTTGCAGTCATTTTGGTATTTTGTGGTATGAAAAATTAAGTAAAAATCACTACATGCATGGAACATAATGTATGAGTGTTGCTGTTTTTTAATAGCACTGAGCCTTTTCCAAGGCAGGAGTGCAAAAGGGTTTTGTAGCATATGTTCCTCACCTAACCCTAGAGATCTTGTGTACAGCATTACACTTTCAGCCTATGCCAAAGGAACTACTCACTGGATGATATGTAAAAATATCACAGGGACAACACATCTATGTTTGTGGAAATTCTGTAGAAGATCTTTTTCATTATGTTATGATCTGGCCATTGTACTTGGAACTCAGATATAAATTCTTAACTAGGATAACAGATCAACTGTACAATTTTTGTGACATAGATAAATTAATATTTTTGCTATCAAATGTAGACCTCTTTGTTTCTAACAAGGTGGCACTTTTTGGATTAGCAGCTAGGAAAGTCAGAGCAAAGGTGGTTCTCATGAAAGCAGCAAAATGAAATGTAATGTCCTGATACGTAATTTGTGTTTCTTGAACCTGTCTGTGAATCTCTGGAGATGGATGCTTGTATTTAAAAAAAATCAAGGCAATTAGCATTTCTGAGTGTGAAAGTGAATATTTAAAGACGGACATTGTATTTTAAATGTTTAGTATGTTTTAACTTGTAATGGCCAGTTCATACAATAAACTTGATTTGACTCAGAGATCTCATGAGCCCTGCACTGTCATTAGGGATGGGCACAAACCAAACCACATGGTTTGCACCACTGTTCATGGTTTGCAAACAGAAGTTCATGACAGGTCTACTGTTGTGAGCATCCACAAACTTTTAAAACAGTTCATGGTGGTGCATGTTGTTTCATGGATGGAGCAGAAAGCAGGGGTTTAAAGGGGCTCTGAGTCCCTTTAAATCCCTGCTTTCTGTTCCTCACAAAAGCCACAAAAATAGCCTGCCACTCAGCTGTTTCAGGCTGTATTGTACAGGCCTTTTAAACTTAAAAGAGATGTTTTAAACTTAAAAGAGCTGTTTTGGGGCTCTTTTGTGCAGTCCCTTTAGATGAGCACATTTTTTAATGAATTATTTTTAATATTTTCAGACAAGACATGACAGACTAACATACACACAAATAGGAGAATAATACTGGTTACACTGTAAATAAACCTTAACACCTCAGTGGGTTTTCTTTCTGTATTATCAGCCTTAAACAATCTATTTCTACTAAGCATTTCTAAATACTCTCTAAAGTTTTCCTTATACGATTTAAGTTCTTTTTGGTTAAACTGTTTAAATGGCTAGTTTTAATCTTCCCATAAATATTTTCAATGTAGGCTAAATTTTTTATAGCTATATAAACGTGCCCATGGGAGCCCTCTATAGCAGTCTTATAACAAAGTCTCTATACTGATCTTATTTCCCCAAAACAAAAACAACAAAGATTTTCATTTCCCCATAGATGGTTTACATGGAGGCTAGGTTTTATATAAGTACGTAAATGGGAGATCTCCAAACCAGGGGTCCGTTGGACTAGGAGCGCACAGGAGCACAGCTCCGGGAGTGAGGAGCCCAGGGGGCAGGCACATGACCAAGCCCCGCCCCCTCCTTGGCTTCCCCGAGCAGTGCAGAGGCGCAGCGCCCTGGGGAAAGCCCTGCTATGGTCTTTATTGTTTTTAATGTTTTGTTTTAATATTGATAAAAAATGGTATACTTAGAAAATTTATATGCCACCTTGAGCAAGTCTCTGGAAAAGCAGCACACGGTCATAAAAGGAACAATTTTTTATCTGGGCACATGGCACATAAGTACTGGAGAAATTTCACCAATCCTTCAGCAGCTTCCACCCCATCAGTTTGGTGTAGTGGTCAGGAGTTGGACTCTAATCTGGGAGAACCGGGTTTGATTCCCCACTCCTCCACATGCAGCTGCTGGTGTGACCTTGGGCCAGTCACAAGTTCTCTCAGAGCTGTTCTCTCATGAGCAGTTCTCAAAAGACCTCTCTCAGCCCCACCTACCTCACAGGGTGTCTTGTTGTGGGGAGGGGAAGGGGAAGGGAGGGGTGGTGCACATGTCCTGGGTATCTCAAGTCTACTGGAAACCTGGTGGTTTCAAGGGAGCAGGAAGAGAATGAGGGTGTGTTCTTTACGCTTATTTTTAGTGCACAAAGTATTGGATGGGGAAGGGAATGGAGGAAGAGCCTGTCAGTTTCACTCACCTGTGGAGTGGAGCCTGAGGGGTGGGTGTTGCCTTCTGACACACTTCCGGTAGGTTAGGGGGTGTGGCATATGTAAATGAGTTATGCTAATGAGTTATGCTAATAAGTTCCTGCACCTCTTTTTCTACGAAATGACCCCTGCTCCAAACCAATCTTATAACAGTGTCTCTGAGTCAGTCTTTTTCCTTTATCTTAGTCTCCCCCTCACCTTCTTTTTATAATTCCTTCTCTTTAGTGCAGTCTTGGATCTCCTTGCATGTGGAAAGGTATTTCCCCTCCATGATTTGCCATCGCCCCACCCACCTCTAGATGAGCGCATTTAAAAGAGCTGCACAAGGGAGCCCTCTTCAGGTGAGCCCACCAGAAGTCTCCCCGCAGGCCCAGCTCTGAGCTGTCCCGAAGAGACCTTTTAAATGGAGCTGCACAAGGGAGCCCAAAGCAGCTGAGCCTGTGAAGAGAAGTCTCCCTGCTGGCCAGCTCTGGGTTCTCTTGTGCAGCCCCTTTAAATGGGGCTGAACAAGGGAGCCCAATACAGCTGAGCCCACGGAGAGAAGTTTCCCCACCAGCCCAGCCCATTTAAAGGGGCTGCACAAGAGAGTCCGAAGCTGGTCCGGTGGGGAGCCTTCTCTCTGAGGGCTCAGCTATATTGGGCCCCCTTGTGCAGTCCCTTTAAATGTGCCAGTCTAATGGGACTGCAAAAGAGAGCCCTCCCCACCAGCTCAGCTGTTTTTTGGGCTGTCTTCTGCAGTCTCTTTAAAGGGACTTCATAAGACAGCCTGAAACAGCTGAGTGGCGGGGAGCAAGGTGCTTCCTGTCACTTAGCTGTTTATTAATGTGAAATAAACTATCTATCTTTATAAAATGGATTTTGAGATGGATTACAAATAAACTCTTCTAAATTTGCCATGAATAAGTTGGTGATACTAGGTATGAAGAGTCCACTTATAGAGAGTCCACTCACCTGGTAATGCAACTCTCCATTGAATTTAAAATATTTTTTTTTAAAAAGTACGATCCACCAGTCAATGCTCTCTCTAAGCCAAGGGTGGCCAAACTGTGGCCCGGTAGCCACATGTGGCTCTTTCACACATATAGTGCAGCTCCCAGCAGGGCAGCTGAGGAAGCAAAGGGGAGGCAGGCCTTCCCAATCAGTCTTCACCAGCCAGTGTTCTCCTTCCTCGTTCTCCCTTCCCTATCCCTCCCCCCATCTATTTGCTTTCTTTCTATCTCTCTTTTTCTTTCTACCTCTTTCATTCTTTCTTTCCACCTCTCTGTCTATCTGCCTGTCTCTCAGACAAATAAATATCATTAGCAAACAAATAAATATCCTTGGACAAATAGATATCATTATCTATATCTGTTTTTACCCCTTTTGTTTTTATTTTTGGCGTCTCATTTAATGTTAATAAAAAGCAAATTTGCATATTTTAAAATAAAACTGTGTGTGTAATATTTGTTCATGTCTCATGGCTCTCAAACACCTGACATTTATTCTATGTGGCTCTTACCATAAGCAATTTTGGCCACCCCTGCTCTAAGCTGTGGAGTCTTGTGAGCAAAAATCCTACTTTGTGAGCTGCTGGCACTAAACTTGTGAGCGAGTGATTTGGCTGCTGCAGAAATTAGTTTGCTCTGGAGCCATCCTTCCTGAGCTAAGACCAGGAGTCCTTTTGAGCAGGAGCTTGGGGGAGCTCAGCTCTGGGAGTTGGGGGAGCTCAGCTCTGGCAGGAGCTTGGGGGAGCTCAGCCCGGGGGGAATGCCTGCTTGTGTCATGGCTGCAGCAAAATGACCCCGTCCCCTGGAAAGGTCCTTGTTCCTCCGACCAGCCTTCTGAAGGCTTCAGCCACCACTGAAGCTATCCTCCCAGAATAGTGGTATTTCTGAGGCTTGGATTCTAAGGTTGCCCCCTCTCTGTCAACTCTTTCTTTCTTTCTTTCTTTCTTTCTTTCTTTCTTTCTTTCTTTCTTTCTTTCTTTCTTTCTTTCTTTCTTTCTTTCTTTCTTTCTTTCTTTCTTTCTTTCTTTCTTGCCTTCTGACATACCTCTGGTGATGTCACGTGGTTTCTGCAGTAGAAGAGATTCAGCTGTTAAAAGATGCTAGAACAGGTGGTTTAGCATATGCAAATAAGTTATGCTAATAAGTTATGCTAATGAACTCCTGCACCTCTTTTTCTACGAAATGACCCCTGGCTAAGACAAAAATGTGTGAGCCAGAGGCTAAAAAACTGTGATCTAGCTCATATTAACTCAGCTTAGAGAAAACACTGCCACTAATTCAACAAGAAATTAGATCGGAGGTTTTAGACCTTTTCAGTACTACCACCAGTACTGCTATGTCAATTTTATAATGTTGTTTATTTATGTTTTTAAATTGTAAACCACTTTGGTGGTATGTTACGTTGTGAGCCGCCTTGAGCCAGTTCGCTGGAAAGGCAAGATAGAAATGCGAAAATAAATAAATAAATTCAGGGGTTGACTGTATCTTCCGAAATTAACCAGGCTTCATTCAATGGAATATTTGTATAAAGTGATACCATGTCCATACAATACGTTTTCCTCTTTCTTTCCTTAACTTGTATGTCAGCCATCTCGTTGGTTTATTTGCATTCTAATATGGTTATTAAATCATGGGTTTCTTGTATATATGGCGTTATTCTGATAACCGCTGGCTTAAGAAATGAGTCTATATTTTTCAAAAGTGGTTCTAATAATGAATTACAGCCTGAAATTATCAGGCGTCCAGGCAGGGAGTGACCAGTTTTATGAATTTTAGGCAGAATAGAAAAGATCAAAATCTGCAGACATGGACTCTTCAAAAACGTAAACAAAGAATCATCAATAATACCTAATACTAAAGCTTCTTCCAAAACTATTTTTATTTACAATACGACAAACCTTTATTGGCATTGAGAGCACAAAACATTATGGGGAACAACAAAATATCAAGATATATCAATCACTTGCACTTTGGCTATTCAAACCATGTCTTCTGATTGCATAATGTAAAAATTTTGCAACAGCCTCCGTTGTTTCACAATTAGAATTAAACAGAAGAAAGGGAGTAGTTGAGTCGTCAGAATGCCAGCGCTTACCATCTAAGAATGGAGTAATAAAACGAGATCGAATATCCCTATAAAAGGGACAATAAAGTATAATGTGAATAGTGGATTCGATATCTTTTAGAGAACAAAGGCAAAGTCTGTCTACATATGGTATCTGGTGATACCTCCCTAAAGCAGAAACAAAAGCACTGGTGCATATTTCTCTACAAGTTATTTCAAAACATCTTCAAGAAGAGAAAGAAATAGTAGACAGGCAAAAAAGTTGTGAAACCTAAAAGCACCTCCGATGGCAGAACATTGAAGTGTGCTAGCATATATGCTCTGTGATGATGTGGGGCTGTCAGTCATGACAGATATTTTGCAATAGAATCCGTATAAGAGATCCCCAACCTGCTTGGGGAGCATTTTACTAGCTGCACCTTCCCTGAGTTCTTGCCTTTTGATATCGAGAAACCTTTGTTTAATAATGGCATAAGCTTGTTTATCTGAAAAGGGGGCTAAATAATCCAGAGATATTCCCACTGTAGAGAGTTTCTCCTCTACATATCTAAGCCATGGAGATAGATGGGACTCAGTTAACATATGAGTAATAAAACTTTTAGGTTTAGCATGAAAGTGAATTTTGAGCCAAAACTGAGTTGTTCTCAGCCACGCTCTGGTCAATAGAAGTCTTTTATTGGTTTCTAGATGGTTTCTATTGGTTTTATTGATTTCTAGATGGTTTATTGGTTTTCTAGATAGAGAGCTGCATAAGGAACACACAAGAGAAGTCCAGAATTTTCCGTAAAATTCTGGACTGTATTCTTTTTAAGTACTCCATAGAATAGCTCCATAGACTGGTACTCCATAGAATAGCTGAGCAGCTAATTTAGCATTAAAAACTTTAAGGGCCGCTGGCATGTACTGGTTGCCCCTAGTATAATGGAAACATGTAATAGCTGCCTCAGTTCGCTGCCTCAGTTGCTCTCTCTTTATGATAGACCCATCTGGTGTTATAGTAAAAATGAATACCCAAGTACTTAAAGCTTTTAACTTGTTCAATAAAATGTCCTCAGATGTTCCGCTGACTGGCACACCCCCCCCCCCCCGGGTTGCTTCTCCCCTTCTCCCCTTCTCCCTGCTTTCCACAGGCAGCGGCTGGTGGGGCTTGGGGCCCGGAGTGGAGCACGGGGCATTTTTTCCTTTTCTTGCACTTGGGCACTTGAGTGCCCAAGCGCAGGAAAAGAAAAAAAACCCGGGGGACCATCAGACAGCTTCTCGCAATCATTGCGCAATCATTGCGAGAGAGGGCTGTCCAGGTCGGCTAAATCCTGGGTTCCAAGCGTGACTTCCGTGAAAATACTTGATTTTCCCGGGGTCGGAATGTTAGGACTTTTGTCCAATAATCTAGAACATTCAGGGTAATGGATCTTGCTTTTCTGGAAAGAAGAAATTGCTTCTTTTAGTTTAAAAGAACTTTATTACTAAAGGAAAAAGGGAAACGGGATTAGCTACAAATAAACAAAACATGCTTCCTAAGCAGCATTGTGCTGTGTCTGCACACTAAGACATCTTACTAGAGAGTGAGAGAGATTACAATGGAGGATCTCTCCTTATTCTTGGCCCCTGAAAGGAAACACCTGATATCAGTAACCAATTAGCAAAACAGTACACCTTCAGCTTTCCCGGGCTTAGTGTTAATTGGTCAGCCACCAGGTATCACTTCCAGGCTAACAAAGGTAAACAAACAAGTTGCATAGGTTAACCCTATAATGACTGAAATTCTCAGACCTTGTGTTACATACTCATTTTTCCAACACGGAAAACATGAGAGGAACCCGGGAGTGAGCCCGCTTCGGCGTGGGAGTAGCCACAGCCGGTCTGATCGGCCCCTTAAATCCGGGAGTAAACAGTCGTGACTCCCGCTTTAAAGGGCCATGTGACAGTGGCCTCTATGGAGACAAAGAAAATGAATGCCATGATGACATCTGAAAACAGAATATGTTACCACCTTTGATTTAATGAAAGAGGAGCTGCAAAGACTAGAAGCATCAGATGCTTTGTGAAAAGAATGAAGGATTTTGAATCCAGAGTTCAGTTCACATATTTGCAAAAGATGAGTCATGCAGAAGAGGATTTTGTCATTAGAAGTAACCCAAAATAATCGTATTAAAACAAATTAGAGAGGAGGAGAATGATGGAGTATACCAGTATGGGCCTCAAAACACTTGAAGACCATGGTTGTTGAAAATGTGCCTGTTTCCTGAAGAGGCGAATATTTTGTCACTGAATGTGAGAGACCCAGGTTTACCTCCCCACACTGCTGTAAATACTGTTGGGTGGCCTTAGGCCAGTCACACACTCTTGGCCCAATCTACCTTACAGGGCTGTTTTGAGGATAATATGGGGAAATGAGAACTATGCATGCTGTCCTGAACTCCTTGAAGGGAGAGTAGATAAAAATACACTGAGTAGAGGACAAAGGAACACAGACTGGCAAGTTATGACAGATAACCGTGTTGTTTGTTTGGTAACGTTCTCTATCTAGTATATTTTTATCTTATTCTTCCTCTAAACTGCTTTGAGAGGCAGATGTCATTCTCTCTTTTTATCCTCAGAAAAAAGACAGGTTAGGTTGACTGGCCCTATTTCATCCTTTGAGATTCACAGCATAGTACAGACCTTGGTCTCCCCGATTCTAGCGTGGCACTCTTTCTTCAACCTGGCTCTCTTTCTCTGAGTGTTTGCATGATTGCTCATGAGTAGCAATACAGTAGGTCAGCCTAGATGGCTTTTGGGGGTTCCTTGTAAGATTTTGAAACCCAGCCCTAGAGTCAAGACTTTGATAGCTGTGATTGTTCCAGCCACTGAGGTAGAATGATCCTGGAAATTGCATGCCTTTTATACAGTGCATTTGTGTATGTATCAAAACTCTGGCACTTGCTGTGCCAAAAATAGTGCAGGCACTTATGATAAAATTAAATGCAAAAGACTCAAGTTGTTTCCATTGCACTGCTTGAAGCCGTAGTACTTCACATAAAGTACGGTCTTTCTGATTAGAAAAGATGTTAATTGTGCTCATGAGTGCTATGTGTGCCCAGGTGTGAGACTTCCTGGATGAATTCACCCCACACAAAGGCTCTTGAATAAGACTTTCTTTATTGGGGGATTTTCTTCAGGGTACACGTGTCGAGTTAGTAATGGGGGTGAATAAAGGTGTTAGAATAGATATAGTGCTTTCAAAATGCCTACTGGCATACAGACCCCGCAATCCCCGCCCAGGGAAAACCCCGTGTAAAACAGTTCCCAGGCGAAAGAGCGGGGAGACGGCAGATGGCACCTGGAACAGGAGGTAAAAACATAAAACATGTCTGTGTGAAGCTACCAGTAACCTTGGGTAGAGATAATAACCCTGTGAAGCTAACAAGCAGATAATAGTTCCCGTGAAGCCAGCAAGCAAGGGGGAGTGAGTACATTCCGGTTGGAGGCAAGGGGAGGAGGGGACTCATCTCATCCCATTCAGGAAATCCCATCTCCCGCCCGGGAGAGTGGCAGGCATAAATGACACCAGGACTGTTTCCTCCAGTGGAACTGTGTAGTGGTGGCAATTGGAGGCAGTAGTGTACACGGCTTTGCTCCTTGCCTGAGGCACGCATTCATTGCAAGACCTGACTGTCAAATTGTATGTTGCCATTATGAGCTAATTCATTTTCATTAGGGCTGGCCTGGATATTTTCCAAGGAGCAGAAATTAGATTTCTCAGTGTGAAAAATGTCACTCTTGACAACCCTGTCCTACATTTCATCGGAACACCCTCTGCCTGCAAAGCTCAGCTACTTGCTCTGAGAATGTAAAACGGAAAAATAAGGTCTTTTTGGCGCTGCAGACAAAAATTATAGCTTCCCGCACAAATGCCACACAGGTGCACATGCTTTTCTTAGAACCCATAGGCAAGTGTCTGTTTCCAAAGGTCTGACATGATACCATGTACTGTATTTAAGAATACAGTGCAGATACAGAGAGCAATCCTAAGCATGTAGAATCACAGAGCTGGAAGGGGCCATGCAGGCCACCTACTCCAACCCCCTGCTCAATACGGGATCAGCCTAGAGCATCCCTGACAAGCAGGGGTCATTTCGTAGAAAAAGAGGTGCAGGAGCTCATTTGCATAACTCATTTGCATATGCCACACCCCCTAACATACCGAAAGTGTGTCAGAAGGCAACACCCCATCCCTCAGGCTCCACTCCACAGGTGAGTGAAATTGACCTGCTCTTCCTCCGTTCCCTTCCCCATCCAATACTTTGGGCAATAAAAATAAGCGTAAAGAACACACCCTCATTCTCTTCCTGCTCCCTTGAAACCACCAGGTTTCAAGTAGACTTGAGATACCCAGGACATGTGCACCACCCCTCCCTTTCCCTTCCCTTCCCCACAACAAGACACCCTGTGAGGTAGGTGGGGCTGAGAGAGGTCTTTTGAGAACTGCTCATGAGAGAACAGCTCTGAGAGAACTTGTGACTGGCCCAAGGTCACACCAGCAGCTGCATGTGGAGGAGTGGGGAATCAAACCTGGTTCTCCCAGATTAGAGTCCAACTCCTGACCACTACACCAAACTGCTGCTGAAGGGAAGCTGCTGAAGGGTTGGTGAAATTTCTCCAGTACTTATGTGCCATGTGCCCAGATAAAAAATGGTATACTTAGAAAATTTATATGCCACCTTGAGCAAGTCTCTGGAAAAGCAGCACACAGTCATAAAAGGAACAATGATAAAATTATCAATATTAAAACAAAACATTAAAAACAATAAAGACCCTAGCAGGGCTTTCCCCAGGGCACTGCGCCTCTGCACTGCTGGGGGAAGCCGAGGAGGGGGCGGGGCTTGGTCATGTGCCCGCCCCCTGGGCTCCTCACTCCTGGAGCTGCGCTCCTGTGCGCTCCCACTCCAATGGACCTCTGCCGATTCCACTGTTGCACAACTCTTACTGTGAAAAAGTTTTTCCTGATATCCAGCTAGTACCTTCCTGCCCTTAACTTCAACCCATTCTTGCAAGTCCTCTCCTCTGCTGCCCACAGGAACAGCTCCCTGCCCTCCTCTAAGTGACAGCCCTTCAGATACTTAAAGAGAGCAATCATGTCCCCCCTTCAACCTCCTCTTCTCCAGACTGAACATTTCCAAGTCCCTCAGCCTTTCCTCCTAGGGCTTGGTCTCCAGGCCCCCAGTCATCCTCATCTACTCAAAAGTAAATCCTGTTTTATTCAGCTGGGTTTACTCTCAACAAAGTATTTGGGTTGCAGACATAAGGCGTGCAGCCTGGAAAATCCCAGTATGCCTTATTTCCCTGCTCCACACGTAACTGGTGTGAAGGGATGAGTGTTATGTTACATCTCGGCTGAAGGCCTGCAGGAATTGGGAAGAAAGTGAGATGAATGATCAGGGCACTGACTTCCTCTTTTGGCCCTGTGTTGTCTGTGCATCTGTACTGTACTCTTCCTAGAGCCTGGTTTTTCCCTTGTGAGCATGCATTGATTTCCTTGCAAGTTGCATTAGTTCCACTTGCAGAGATGCTCATTTTAATGCAAAGCTACAGCAAACATTTTCCTAGGGACTGGTTTCCTTGTCAGACGAAGGCAGCTTATCACTAGTGTTTCTCGGCTACAGAGATGATGGGGACAAGGGTCAGCTGGCCCTTGCAAAGTGCTTGTAAATGAAAAAAAAAAAGTCTGACGATGCCTCTGTTCAGAGCAAGATATTGCTAGCCTCAGCAGGATGTGGAACTTGAAATGATGTACCAGGAATGGTGGCGCTGAAGGCATTTTGCCACCCCAAGCAAGCTCCACCTCTTCCCTCCTTGGGCTCATGTTGTTGCCAGCTGGGTCTAAACTGAGGCATGGCTCAGACCAGGCTGGCAGGGGGGTAGACCCTGTCACCTCCTGTGCCACTGTTGGTTGGGAGCAAGCAGAACTCTTGGGGCTAGCTGGCATCCTCCATGTTCTGCGGTCTCTGATGTGACTTGGCTGGAGAACTGGCCCTGGAGCTTAAAGTGGGAGAACCCTGGCTCCTAGAACACAGTGTTTCTGCTGAGGAGCCACCTAAGCACTTGTTGAGGAGGAAGGGCTCAAGGCTGTACTGAGTAACCTACTGACTGACATTTCCTAGATGAAAAACAGGGTTGCCAGTTATTTCTAGTCACAACTCAAGGTGTTGTCCTTGGCTTAAAACTCCTAAATATGACAGGTCGGTGTATTTTAGGGACCACATTATACCATACGAGATGCACACAACCCATATATCTGTAGACGACCTGACAATACTCCATTCCAAGTACTCCAGCCTTCTGAAGTTTGATGGATGGCTTCAGAAGCAGGGCTTTCTGCGTCATGATGGCCCTTTCTGCATCTGTATTTAGCCATGGTTTCAAAGGGCATCCTTTTCTTCCCTTCTGCATTTCATCCCACTTTCACTTCAGGTTTGTTGCAGGGGCAGGGAATCAGTAGTCAGTCACAGGAATCAGTAGTCAGACCACTTTTGGCACGCTCCTGCCCTGCATTTCTCAAAACTTGCTTTGCTGTGCTTCTTAGTCCTGATCCAGTCTTAAAATGCTAAAGCAGAAGTGTTTCTGTGTGCCGTTAAATGCCGCCCACTTCCCTCCCCTATTTCCGCCCTCTGCCCATTTGCAAGAGGAGTACGAGCGCTTCAGGGATAATAGTAGAACAGGAAGTGATGCTACCCTATACTTCATTTGCTTACTATATATGTCATTTGATGCAGTGAACTCTCCCATCCGTTATTTTTCTGTTCGTTTTTTGAATTGAAAAAAAAAATTCTACTCAGATGAATGATAACTTTATTAGGTAAAGTTTTAATCCCTTTTCAGTTTACCTGAGGAATATTAATCTGATGCAAATCTTTCTTAAGGGCTGCAATTGCCTAAGAAGTATTGCCTTCCCTTGGCTTAGTTGAGGCACTAATGAGCACGTGAACAGATCGGCTGTTGGGTCAAAAGTTCAACAATCACAGCCCTTTAGATAGGGCTGCCAAGTCAGCCCGGGAGGCGGGGGATCCCCCGCTAAAGGGGTTCCCGATCCGCCCGGCCAGCATTTGGCTGGCGGGGAGAACCCCACCCCCGACGTCGTCCAGCAAGGACGACGTAATGACATCACCGGAAGTGACGCAGCACGTTGGGGGCGTTGCCAGGGCAACGCCCCCAACGTGCTGCGTCACTTCTGGTGATGTCGATGGGCGCGCACGCTTCACATGCACGCCAGAAGAAACTCCCGGCGGGAGGATGACTCCCCCCCGCCGGTGAGTTTTCAAGACTTGGCAGCCCTACCTTTAGATGAGTCAGAACTCTGCAGAAAAGAAGAGAAACTTGAATAAGTGTTTCTTGTTGCTAATCCATGCAAACCTTTCTTGCCTGGCCACAAACATTGCGCTGTCACACATTTTTCAGTCAGGAAAATATAGAAAGAATAATCCACATAGAGTGGAGTTTCTGGTACCAACATCCACTGAAAATTAACATATGCCGATATGAAAGCAGGAAAGACGAATCAAAGGTGTACCACCGGCTCGAGTGCTGGGAAGCTCGGGGGTAAAAACTGAATGCAGAAAGGGCCAGTGTCCATCTTGTCAGTTGTTCTTCCCAGCATTGTTTCACATCTTTGCTGTCTCCTGTCCTTCACATTATGCCAGGCCTTCAGGAGAACTGTTTGCCTATAAGGACTATGTGATGATAATAATTTTCTCATCAACTGATGAATGAGAGTCATAATGTACGGTCATCATACGAGGACCATAATTTTTTGATACTTGAATGAGCCAATCAGATCACTGTTCTGTGAAGGGGGAACATGTTCAAAAACTCATTTGGGTTTGGCAGGAATGAGAAGACTTGGCCGTGAAAGGTTTATTAATGGTTTCTTACGTTGGTAATAGATATTTTCAGTGATAGGGTACATGCTGCACCTTCAGCTTGGTCAGGATGATTGCTTTTTGTTTTCTGCTTAGTAACTGTAGTGGACATGGACACGGGAGGGCTTGTGATGTCAGCAACACTGCTGACAGTCCTACGTCTGGGTCAGGGACGTAGAGTTTTGGAAATCCCGGGGGGGCGGGGGCTCCTTAGCGCGTGCGCTCACTGGAGCGATGTTCTCCCCTCCGGAAACGGCCCCGCCTCCCCAGGCCCTTCCAAGGCCCGCCAGCCGGTGCTGCCGGTGCCTCTCTCCCCCCCGCCACCCCTTCCGTCTCCCTCTCCAGCAGCGGCGGCCGGGCCTCGGAAGGACCCGGGGAGGCACGGCGGCAGCCGCTCCATTTTTCCGGGGGTGGCTGAGCCCCCCCTGGGAAATTTCGGGGGTGGCTCAAGCCCTCGAGCCCCCCCTGTACTCTACGCCTATGGTCTGGGTTGTACCCAGAAGTTCTAGGAATCACTGGAAACTCTGTGGTAAAACTCTGTACCTGGAGATGACGTATCAGCACAGATATTGGCAGTACTTTTATTTTTCATTTTCTCCTGCCACTATTCAGAGTGGTGGCAGGCAACAGCAGCAATCAGCGGGAGGCCTCCTATCATAGCAGGAGGCCTGGTAAGCCTAGCTGTGGGAGCAATCCTAACCTATGCTCCCTCTAAGCTCCCTATGATTATCCTGGCAAATTCACCTGTGCCTTGAAGCGAGGAACTAGCATAATTGATTATTTTTTAATTTCACCAGCATTATGGGAACAGGTGAGAGTATTCTCAATTGGGGATCATACAGACAGTGATCATTTCCCCCTTTCCTTAGTTATTGAGGCTCCTCTTCCCGTTGAGAGATTAGACCAGCCAAGAATTCTGTCCTCCATTCTGACCATTAGACTGACTATAATCTCTTGGTCTAATAGGCTGGCCCAAAAAATAGCTGGGGTTCTTAATGAAGCTGCCTTAGATAGGTTTTTATCAATCTTTAGGAATCTTAATCAACCATCTGAATTGTTTCGACAATATGACAGTGTTCTAATGCAACTGTTTGATGTTTTTAGGCTGCAAGTGGTGCAACAACAGCGAATTAAACCTGGTAATAGGAGTAGTTGGTTTGATAATGAATGCCACCAAATGAAGTCTCATATTTGTGCTATTTATCATCAATATAGGGCATCCAGGTCAGATAGATTGCCGATGGAATTTTTCCAGTTAAAAATTCAGTTGCACCAACTTTATAAATCTAAGCAACCGGCCTTTACACAAAAATGTTGGGAACCTCTTATCCAGGCAACATTGAATAATGATACTAGAAAATTTTGGGCAGTAGTATCTGAGTCCTTGGGCTGTAAGCAGGGGTCCGTTGGAGCGGGAGCGCACAGGAGCGCAGCTCTGGGAGTGAGGAGCCCAGGGGGCGGGCACATGACCAAGCCCCGCCCCCTCCTCGGCTTCCCCGAGCAGTGCAGAGGTGCAGCGCCCTGGGGAAAGCCCTGCTAGGGTCTTTATTGTTTTTAATGTTTTGTTTTAATATTCATAATTTTATCATTGTTCCTTTTATGACAGTGTGCTGCTTTTCCAGAGACTTGCTTAAGGTGGCATATAAATTTAAATTTATAAACTTATAAATATAAAAGGTGGCATATAAAGGTGGCATATAAACTTGCTCAAGGTGGCATATAAATTTTCTAAGTATACCATTTTTTATCTGGGCACATGGCACATAAGTACTGGAGAAATTTCACCAACCCTTCAGCAGCTTCCACCCCATCAGTTTGGTGTAGTGGTCAGGAGTTGGACTCTAAACTGGGAGAACCGGGTTTGATTCCCCACTCCTCCACATGCAGCTGCTGGTGTAATCTTGGGCGAGTCACAAGTTCTCTCAGAGCTGTTCTCTCATGAGCAGTTCTCAAAAGACCTCTCTCAGCCCCACCTACCTCACAGGGTGTCTTGTTGTGGGGAAGGGAAGGGAAAGGGATGGGTGGTGCACATGTCCTGGGTATCTCAAGTCTACTTGAAACCTGGTGGTTTTAAGGGAGCAGGAAGAGAATGAGGGTGTGTTCTTCACGCTTATTTTTATTGCACAAAGTATTGGATGGGGAAGGGAATGGAGGAAGAGCAGGTCAGTTTCACTCACTTGTGGAGTGGAGGCTGAGGGGTGGGTGTTGCCTTCTGACACACTTCCGGTATGTTAGGGGGTGTGGCATTTGCAAATGAGTTATGCTAATGAGTTATGCTAATGAGCTCCTGCACCTCTTTTTCTACGAAATGACCCCTGGCTGTAAGCATATTTTCAGCAGTTTGATTTGACCTCATGAGTGGTTTGATCACTTCTCAGAAGTTTTCAGGGAAACCAGAGTTTGCCCTTTAGAGGACTTTGACCTTAATTTGGCCGAATGTCCAGAGTAAACAAAGACTCTTGGATATTGACTTGCAAGAACAGTGTAGCCATGCCTCTGGCAGATGCTCCCCCCTGAGATTGGGGATTCCTCCCATGGGGATGAAAGTATTATATTTTTTCTCCCTCAATGATCCATGTACTCGCAGAGTTTATATGCTAGCTCGTTTTAATGTGTTGCCCTCTGCAGTACGCCAAGGGAGATTTTCCAGGATTCCTTACGCACAGAGGCTGTGTGATTGTGGAAGAAAGGAAGGAGAAAGTATTGAGCATGTTCTTCTGTCCTGTGGTTATTATGCTGACATTTGTGCTAAGTATTTAGATCAGTTGTTAAAGGATTTAATAGGCCAGTCTGATAATTATAAGTCTCTTTTTCTTCTTTTCTCAGAAAATGCTGTAACTGTTGAAATAGTGGCAACTTTTTTGTATCTGGCGTCTAAAAAGCGAGATTTATGTTAACTGTATTGAGTACTTCATTTGCCTTGTATTCCTCTTGATGTATAATGCCAATAAAGGGTTGTTGCTGCTCCTTCTAAGCTGTGGAGTCTTGTGAGCAAAAATTCTACTTTCTGAGTTACTGGCATTAAAGTTGTGAGTGAGAGAATTGGCTACTGCATAAATTAGTTTGCTCTGGAGCCAGCCTTCCTGAGCGAAGACAAAAATGTGTGAGCCAGAGGCTAAAAAACTGTGAGCTAGCTCATACTAACTCAGCTTAGAGGGAACACTAACCAGATGTACTTCCAGGAAACTGTTCTTAGGATTGCATCCGAGGTCTACCTTGTTAGAAACCTTTTAAACGGTGATTGCCATTGCACATTCCCATAAGCCTGACTCTTCATGCTATCTGCAGTATGGTTCTAGTAAATTATTTTATAATTTTAAAAATCCTTATATTTATTATTATTTTATAATGCCTACAATTTTGGTCCCTAAGCCATCCACGGGGGTACTTACTCATTGGGGGGCGTCAAGGAAGGATGGTGCCCCCTGCTGTGTCCTCAGAGTAGGGTAAAATTTCCAAGGTGGCTCAAAGATGTCACAGTTTTAATATTGTGTTAAATTGTAAAAGCTCTAAAATCTATTTTTGTGGTTCTCATGGTTGTTTGTTTACTGTATTATTGAATATCCATTACAGTTGTATTTGAGGGTTTATAAAAATATATATTTTAGTGTGATTAAAAATTGCCTCATGGGTCCTGCTATGAAAGAAAGACAAGCTATATATTTAAATGAAATAAGGTTAATGACTATGAATTTGTGGGGTGGAAAATGAGAGGGATAAAGGCAGAATGGGGGCGGGGGAGTATCTTTCTTAAAATGAAATTGTAGTTTACTTTCCAGCTCTTGGAATTTCTGTTTAAAAATAGTTTTGAAAGGCAATCCAAATTTAATAAACGTATGTTAAGGCCTACGATCATCTCTCAAATGTATCTGATCGTCCTCTACCAAATGCTGTGTTTGTATGCAAAGGAAGTATCATGGGAGAAAATATTTGGCAAAGCCAGACATTATAGATATGAGATAATAAAGGTCATGTTTTGTGTTTTTTGCTGAGGGCTTGGCAATCCTACTGAGCTAAAGTTATCCTTCAGTTTCTCAGCAGGATCATCCTCTGAGCTCATCTAGAGTGTATCCCTTTTCATGCTTGAACTCACTGTGTGCATTTAGTAAATTATGACTATTTGTCATGTTATCAAATCAATCAAACCACGTGGCAATATACTATCTCAAGGAGAATCGATGCTCTGCCGATTGAGTTCCAGTCTATCACTCTGGAAATGGTTAAGATAACTTCCATTCTGTTTTCTCCAGACAGAGTTTGTTCCCTCAGTTTATTCCTGAGCATTCAAGTGACGTTCATCCCAAACCATATCATTCCAGAGTCTCTTCTCTGTTGTTTCCAGTGCTGATTTGCTGTGCATTTTTAAACCCCCTGTTGTAGTACAGCCACAAACTGACTGAAGAGCTCTCACCTGGGGCAGAGCAGTGGCCAGTGAAGTAGGGCTGAATCCAGATTAAAAAATTTTGCTAATGGAAGGCAACTGTATTAGTGGAACGGAACTTCCCTGCCTTCCCTCCTTCCATTTGCAGTCCATTGATCTCCCCAAAATATTTTTCCTGAGGGGCAAATTGCAGGTCTGCAGCAAGAAGGGAAAATTGGTGGAAATTGTGCCTCCCCTTCCATTAATGGAAAATTCAGTCTGAATGCAGCCTGTAGTTGATTTCGACACCAACCCCTCTCTGGAACGGCCTGACACTTTTCTATAATTCTTGGTAAAACAGGTTAGAGTTCTCCCCATCATCTGCTGCAAACCTGGAGAAGTCCAGGAAGGGCCTGATTATACTTTTAATTAAATATCAAGAGAATTTTTCTGAAATGTCTAGAACAGTTTTCTGGAACCATACCCCTGATATTTAACAAAAACGATACTCGTGTTCTTCTCAACTTCCCAATATGGAATTAAAACAATAATTTTGTTAGCACATGCCCCTAATGGCGCTGTTTATGCCAATTCCAAATGTAGGGAATGGTCTTTTTTCTGCCAGATTGTTGGCCGAATTGCTTTAATTTACGTTCAGCAATTGGCGAAATAACGGGTTCTTGCCAACTATACCAAGGTCCCGCCCCTTCCAGGAGTTCTCAGAAAATAGGCGCGGAGACTGAGTGGTTTCTTTGAATGATGTTTACTGTAAGATGTTATTCAAGCATACAAGGAATAATAATAAAAACCACATACACACAAGATCTAAGGAAATCAGACAGAAAAACAGCACTGCTGCATGAGCAGGAGTATCATTGAGGGGGAAATTACGTTACCTGTCTTGATGATGGGTGATTCACTTCCACGAGAAGAATGAGGGAGGGATGAATGTGAAAAATGGGGGAACGAGATCTGAACCTGCAGATACACGCTCCAGTCCTGGCTGCGCAAACCAGGGATTAAAGATGGAGGCAAGGTGTTGGGTATAGGAAGCTGGACATGAGAGGTTGGTAAGAAGATAGGAGTCGAAGATGGCTAAGCAAAGTGTTTCTGTTGTGCAAGATCTTTTATCAGGTGGCATTGGGGCAGGCTGCGCTGACCACATCCCATTGTCACACCCACTAGGTTGTCCATCCTTACTAGTCTTTCTATTGGTCAGTGTCATAGTGAGGAGGGGGCAGGAAGGAGTGGACAATATTGCAAATCTAGGTGCTAATCAGGATCTAACACCTGAGCCATCTGGTCAGTCTTCTTGGCGCCAATCTCTGGTCTCGTGATGGCTTTCGCCAGGTCACTTGATGGTCGGCAATTAGTTGCTGGGCAACCTAATCTCTTACTGGAACTTTGGGGGCAGGGGTGAAGAGGCCAGCGTAAAGGAGAAAAGGACCCTTTTGAAATGGAGTCTTGGTCTCCCTGTTGGTGGGAACATGTGAAGTAGATGTGAGAGCTCTTTGATATGGAATTCTGGTCTCCATGCAAGTGTGAGCTCTGAAGGAAGTCTCCCGCTGTGGGCTGGAGCCTCTCATAGCAATAGAGAGTGCCTTTGCCTTAGGCAGAAAACCAATCCAAAGGTCAAACTTATGATATTAAAGTTCATAAGAGCATATAATATGCCTTGCTGGCTTACAAGATGGTATAACCCACTCTAGCAAGCCAGGGAAGGGAAGAAAGTTATAACTGAGGGAGAGGCGGGGGCCAGACCCTGGTATTTTGTTGCCCCAAACAAGGTATGCCCTTGCCCACTTGGCTTGGACTTCACTAGCCCCAGCATGGGCCCTGCCACTAATAGATAGGAGTGAGCGGATCCCCTGTGACATATCATTACGTCACCCCAAGTAGGGTGGCTTGGCCAGAGAATCAGCCCAGGGAATACAATGAGCCCGACAGCAACCTGGAGTCTAGTCGTGATACTCTGCCCACAAATCAACCCAGGGGTTCCGAATGGTTAAGCTGCAACAAGTTTCTTTCTGTCCTGCACTGGTTTGCCAATATTGTAACTGCTCACAGTCAAGCAACATTTAACCTCTTGGGTTTCAGGGTCACAATAGCCTTAATGTATCCCCTAACACAGGGTTCGGGATGTAATGGGCAGCTTCCTTTCAATTTAAGAGCAAGGGTGTCTTTCCTGCAAGATTGTGTTTGGGGTTATATGCCATACTGGCTAATGAGGTAATTTAAATGCAAATTAATATATGCAGATATCTGAAAAATACCTGCTGTTTTGTAAATAATTGCAATTTGCTAAAACACTTTAAACAAACCCTTTTAAGCTTCATCCCCCCACCCCCACCATTCTGGAGCCAGTGTTTAAAGGCCAGGCTTTTCTCTTTTCTTCCCTGCTACACTTCATCAAGGCTTAATTATGGAAAGGCTGACAGTCTTAATCATGGGAACCCCAGCTCTGCAAATAGTTTTGAATGAAACATTGATACATGGATATACTGGGCTTAAAGGCCAAACTCAATGGGATGGCAGCGGTTGAGTATGTGTTTGGGGCAGTGATGGTAACTGAAAAGGTTGAGACAAAAACAATAATCAGATATGGCTAAACACACAATGCTAATTTAAAAATATACAATATATTTAAATTATGCATAGGAAATATTAAGATCACAATAAAACCACATATCTGTGGTTCAGAATACATAAATACAGGTTAAAAGGTACAAAATGTTTCCAAATACAAGAACCACATGTGTTTCGGCACTCCATAAATTGAACATCAATATATTTCAAACTCATCATTTATAGAATGGATCTGAAAACCAACAATGATCAAATACAGTGCAGACCTTACTCACACAGAGATGTTCACCCGTGGAGTAAGCAGAAATAAATATTCTTAAGATGCAACATGGGCCACTCATTTAGGTGTGTTTTATTTCATATGTCCATGGATCTGTTTAGGCCCAATCTGCAATATTCAAAATTCAGATAGAGTGCTCAGTTGCAGTGAAAAACATTGAGTTTGAAATATATTGATGGGGTGCTCAGCTTTTATTTTACCAGTGAGGAAGGCTTTTTAGCCAAAATGTGTTTGGTTCTTGTATCTGAATACATTTTGTGCCTTTCAACCTGTATTTATGTATTCTGACATTTGTCCTGATATTAGGTATAGGTTCTTATATACAGAACCATAGATATGTGGGTTTTATTATTTATTCTTATTTCCTATGCATAATTAAAATCTATCGTATATTTTTATATTAGCACTGTGTGTTTAGCCATATTTGATTATTGTCTGTATCTCAATCTTTTGGGTTGCTTTTACTATATAGGGTTGGTTCCTCCCCCCCCTTTTTTGGTCCAACCTTTGCGGCACTGATGCCTTGAATTGTACTGAGTGATGGGTTTCAGTGTAGTGAGTGATGAGTTTCAGACACTTTCCCTCTCTGTGTCTTGCCTGTAGCTGGGGCTTGTCTCCATGCATTTATCTCTCAGCTTAGGGCTGCCAAGTCCGGTGAGGATGACTTCCCCCGTGTAATGACGTCACCCGGAGGTGACGTCATTACGTCGCCATGGCGCACGCGCAAAGCGCACATGCCAGAAGAGCTCCCGGGGGGAGAACAACTCCCCCCCGCCGGTAAGTCACCGGTACTTGGCAACCCTATCTCAGCTAGAGTTCCTGGGCCAGACGTGTCCAATGCACTGTGAGGAATTTTGGGGAAGAGAGGGCCTGTTCAAGGGAGAGAAGCCATGGGGGGCTGGAGGGTTTGTTTATTTATTTACACTTCGCTTATCTCTGCGCTATTCGCCCCTCCTCTGCTTTTATCCTCATAATAACAACCCTATGAGGCGAGATAGGCTGAGAGGATATGACCAGCCTGAGTCCACCCAACGAGCTTCATGGCAGAAGGGGGATTTGAACCTAGCTCTCCCTGATCTTAGCCATCAACTACCTACATATCTAATTCCCAAGGCACCCCCTGAGTGCAGATATCTAAACCTGCGCAGGGGCACCTGGGGGGCAGGGAGATTTTTCTGCACACGGGAGAGACTCCCCCCATGTGCAGAAAATCCTAAAAGTTAAAAAAAAACTTTCGGGGGGGATATTTAAATCCCACGAAAAGTTAACGAGCGTTCCCTGCGCATGTGCAGGGAACACTCTTGGAACTGTGCAGCAGCTGGCGGTTGGGAGGCCTCGCCAGTGCCTGGGGGGAAACAGCAGCTGAGCAGCTCTTGGGCACTCAGGCCCACTGTGGTAGCCGGGGTGTGTGTGGGGGAGAGAAGTGGTGGGCCCGAGCACCCAAGAGCTGCTCGGCCTGCCACGGTAGCCAAGGGTGGGGGGAAGAGAAGCAGTGGGCTGAGCACTTCTTGGGCGCTCAGGCCCACTGCAGCAGCCGGGGGGTCGGGGGGAGAGAAGCGGTGGGCCTGTGCACCCAAGAGGTACTCGGCCCATTGCAGCAGCCAGGGGGTTGGGTGGGGGGGAGAGAAATCACCTCCGGAGGCCAGGTTTACCCAGCCCTTTCCACTCTATTGGTAGACCTGGCCTCCGGAGTACATGTCTACCCAGCCCTTTCCACTCTATTGGTAAACCTGGCCTCCGGAGTACAGGTCTACCCAGCCCTTTCCACTCTATTGGTAGACCTGGCCTCCGGAGTGCAGGTCTACCCAGCCCTTGCCACTCTATTGGTAGACCTGGCCTCTGGAGAACAGGTCTGCCCACCCCAGTCCACTATATTGGTAGACTTAGTAGACTATATTGGAGTGGGGTGGGGGGGATCGCCGCGGGGGGTGGCGGGAAGAGGACTTACCTGAGGCTGCAGCCTTTAGGAATCCTCCCCCCCCCTGCGAGTATCGCGTGTCCCTGCCTCTTGTCTATATACTAATAGCCAAGTAGCCACCACTGTGCAAATATCTAAATCCATGTGGGGGGGCACTTGAGGGGCAGGGAGATTTTCCTGCACACTTGGGGGACTCCCCCCGTGTGCAGAAAAATCTGAAAAGTTTAAAAAACTTTTGGGGGGGATATTTAAATCCCCCCAAAAGTAAAAAAAATGTGCAGGGAACGTACTTACCTCTTGGATCTGTGGCTGCTGCTGCTGCTGCAGGTGGCGGGGGCAGGTGGAGAAGCCTTGCTGGACCTCGCCATTGCTGGGGGCAGGGGAAGAGCTGGCAGGGGGAAGAGCTGGCGGGCCCCACAGCTGGAAGCCCCGTGGACCTTGGCGTCACTGGCGGGGGTGGGGGAAAGAGCTGGCGGGGGGAGAGCTGGCAAGGGGAGCTGGTGGGGGAGCTGGCGGGCCCCGTGGCTGGAAGCCACACAGGCTTCACCATCACTGGTGGGGGTGGGAACGGGGGGAAGAGCTGGCAGGGGGGAGATCTCGTGGGGGAAGAGCTGGCGGGGGGAAGAGCTTGTGGGCCCTGCAGCTCTGCACTGCATGGGCCTTGCTGGGGCAACTGGGGTGGGGGGGCCCGGGGCTTGCCATCATTGCCCGGGGGAGGGGAGGAAGCCTTACCTTAGCTCCTTCCCCCCCATGTGTCCTGTGGGTCCCACCTCTTGTCTATATATCTAATAGCCAAGTGGCCCCCTCAGTGTAGATATCTAAATCCGTGGGGAGGCACTTGGGGGAGGGAGATTTTTCTGCACACATGGGAGATTCCCCATGTGTGCAGAAAGTTCCTAAAAGTTAAAAAAATACTTTTGGGGGGATATTTAAATCCCCCCAAAAGTAAAAGCATTCCCTGCGCATGTGCAGGGAACACTTTGGCCGTTGGGGGGAGAGTCTCAGTGGGCCACAGGTCTCACCGCCGCTGCTGGCAGGGGGGAGAAATCTCAGCGGGCCGTGGGCCTCGCCGCTGCTGCTGTCAGGGGGGAGGGGGGAGAAGGCCCGGTGAGCTGGCAGCTGTGAGCTGCTCGGCCTTCTCCTGTGGAGCTCCTCCTACATCTGCAGGCCGGGAGCTGTGGGGAATACTCCCACCCCACGAGTATTGCGGGTCCCCCTTCTTGTAAATAACTAAATTAAAAAGTAAATAAACAGAACACTAACTACTACTCTGCACTGCCCTCCTCTGTGTGACCTCGTTGCTTTTAAAAGCAAACCCCAAATTTCCCTCTAGCTTAACGATCTGGACAGCTTCATATTTAAAGGAACATAATGGCTTTGTCGGGTCTTTGATCCTCTTTCCTCTTTTTTCTAGTTGTTTTGAACTGACCTTGCTATAAGAGTGGTTTTAATGAGCAGGTCGGATTTCTTGTTTGCTGCTCACTTTGAGCGTAAAAACCTTGAATGATCTTTTTATAAACTGCAAAGCCATTCCAGCACCTTGGGATTATTTTATGAACAAGGGAGAGGCTTATTGCTGGGAAATGGCTTGGCCCTTTACGTCTGGGATGCTTCCTTGTATGTAATGCATGTACGCTGCCAGCAGAAGCCGGTAACTCATTATAGAAGTGACCAGGTCCTGGAAACAAAAGGCGTCACAGGAAGGTGCTTCTAGACTGATGTATGTGTCGCTTTGAAGACCTGGAAGTGCATTAAGCAGACGCATCTCAGCAGGGGGTTAATAACGGGTTTCTTGATGTCATGTGACATTGGTTCCTAACCCATTTTTAGGATGCTGGCTTGAATTTTAAGTAGGTGTGCGTGGGGGAGGGGGTGCAAGCTGTCACCCTGTTATGAAAACCCAGCTAACGGCACTTCAGAAGGGCCATGCACATCACCTCTCGGATGGCAATTTTAATCTCTCTAAATCCTTAACAATTAGTGATTTCCCATGCCTGGTCTTCGGCACAATGGGAGGGATGATGTGAAGGGGAGGTGGTGGAGAAGGCTCCAATGTTCAAAGTACAAATGGTAGCCCTCCGCCATAACCTGCAGAAGCCATTACCACCAAATTTGATGAAAGATGCTGGTGTTGCCCATAACAACCGTTGCTAAGCAACATTTGCCAGCATGCAGAAGGAGCAAAATTCACGGCAGACTTGGGACACTGTTTATCATTGTTGTAGCAATAGTCTCGTTATGAAAATACATGACACAAAATGGGGTGTGTAGATGGAAATGTCATGCATACACTGCAAGTGGAGGTCATGTCAGGAAGATTTGTGTTTGTTTGGTATCTGTCTTTGAGATTTCAGGTGAAAAGTCCCATTTTTTTTAGGGGGGGTTTACTCCTAATGTATTCAGTTATTTGGAGGTATTGTCCAAATTCTTAGCTGAGTAATTGTATGAAGTTTAACTGATCAATTAATTATAACTGCACAAAGTGGTATTCAGATGATGCATGCAAATATTGCAAGAGGGAACCTCCTTGGAATAGGTATTTCCTCCGGTGTGTGACGGATTCAAGCAGGAGTGCCCCTGTTAAGAAAGACAGTTTCTGTAGAGACTCGAATTCAAAGGGAACATATCACACCTTCCCTCCAACGTTCGCTTTTGTGCCAAAAATGTTTGCCATCAATCATGTGACTCAGTCCAAACTATCTTCAAGTACTGAGTCTTATTTTCCCCCCTACAACTGAATGACACGCATTCATTTAGGGGTGAAAGAAAAAGGGATGCACCTGGATGAAAGGGAGAAGGTGAGAAAATGTATGCCAGGCTCAATAAAAATGAGAGCAATTCTTGGAAAATGGAACAGAGAGAGAGAATCAGAGAGAATTCAGACAGGCAGCTAATCCCACCATTGGCCCAGCTCTAATTTGATCCTGATCTCTTTTATCCAGTGTTGCATGACTAAACAGCTCCCCCAATGAATCCCTTACCGCATGCAGACTCCACAGTGGATTGTCTAGATGGCATCCACCTGAAGGAGCCATGCAGTCAGGTTTTTTTTTTTTTTAAATCTGTGCGTGTGCATATGTGCCTCACCGTCTATTTGTTTTTCCGTGCATGTGCGGACTTGAATGTTAAAAGCACCGCCAGTGGTACCTTCCTCTAGGTACCATTTCAGTTAACGTTCATAAGTTTTCACAGGCCCTTCAGAAACGTGACATTGTCTGGAACATTTGAGCGGAGCACTGCAGCAGTTACACGTTTATGCACATACCGCTAAGAATTTTTTTAAATGGCGGCCATTTGGGATGGTCTGGAGTCAGACCATCCCAATGGGCTGATTGTGTGCTGGAATGACCAGACAGGGGAAAGTCCACCATTGGCTCGTTGGCAAGCTTTAGACTGGACTTTCACCACTGTCTTTTAAGTAATGTAAATAGATTCAAACCATTTTACTGAAGCATTCCATTTGTAATGAAGCCTCCAGTTCGTTCCCACAAATCAGTGGTTTAACTGACCTCAAAATGAACAGCATCTTTTAACTATTATCTTTTGAGCACACTATTCAAAACAGGGGCGTAGAGTTTAAAGACTCCTGGGGGAGGCGGGGGCTCTTCCGTGTGCTCGTGCAAAGCGCGCGTGCCCACCGGGACCATGTCCCCGCTGCCGCCGCCTCCCCCCCCACCTGACCACTCCTGCTTCCATCCATCCAGGGGCCAGCTGGGCATTTGCTTAGCTGGCCCCTGGATGGACGGAGGGAGGGTCGGAGTGGCCAGGTGGGGGGGAGAGAGACAGCGGCAGCAGCGGCCCTAGGAAGGGCTGAGGGAGGCGCTGTGGAGGGCACACCGTTTTCTCGGGGGGGGCTCAGTCCCCCCGGGAAATTTTGGGGGTGGCTCGAGCCCCCCCATAGTTGACGCCTATGATTCAGAATATAGTTCACACCCTGAGGTGAAAAGGGTTCTGTGCCAATAATTGTTTTGTGTTTAGTGGAATCGTCATACTTTTCATCAGGTAATTCATCAATGCTTAATTGAATGTATTACCTAAACATAATTTAGAGAGGGGAGAAAATACATCTCTGTTTTCTGCTGCTGTTCTTGTTTTTTAACACCAGTTACTGCCTTAATATTAATTTCCTCATCCTTTATTGCCCTTTCTAGTTCAGCTAGTCAATAAAATCTTGGCTGTTGTGTTGTGTGTTAGCAGGTCAATTGAGGATAAGAAGGAACATGACTGACCTTTTGAGAAAATTTGTATTTTATTTAAAAACCTCCTACAACACTCCCCCCCCCCCAAGCTTTGTGGAATGGATGTGCCTGCTTCCTGGAGAAGGCCAGTTGTTTAATAAACGTAGCTTCAGCACTGGGGGGAGGAGTTACAGCAGGGTGTCATCAAACCCCTTTATCATGCAAGTGTAAATTAAGACATTATTAGGTACCGTGGGAAAACTCCTCCCCCCCACCCCAGACAAGATTAAAAATGGAGTAGATGCTTGAGAGCATCATGCCTCTGTGAACAGAAAATGCCATATTGTAAGACTGATCTAGTGTGTAAAGGCAATGTGGTGCAGTGGTTAGAGTGTTTCCATCATGTAGGCACTGGTTGTACGTTCCCAATTGGAGCCAAGCAGCTACAATTCAGTTTAAATAACTGATTGCCTTGCCTTGGTGTTTTTTTAAGTCTTCAAAGCAAACAAAGGCTGCA
This sequence comes from Lepidodactylus listeri, assembly GCA_029233225.1. Lineage (NCBI taxonomy): Eukaryota > Metazoa > Chordata > Lepidosauria > Squamata > Gekkonidae > Lepidodactylus > Lepidodactylus listeri. The sequence continues at coordinate 105,336,227 of JARCFY010000008.1, forward strand.
TATGAGTGGCCTGATTTTTGCAAGTCTACCTCTGAACCCCTACTTTATTTATTTGCAAATACATAAATAACTCTAACAATGCTATGAGATATAATGGCTGCAATTTTATTTCAAAGTGCCACGTTTGAATACAGCTTGGCAGATCATATATCATGATCCCAGAATGCCTATTAGTATTTAAACATGTGTGGTATGATCCTTATTCAGGAGTACGTCTTCTTGAGTTCAGTGGGATTGATTCCGAAGTAAGTGTGTAGAGGAATGCAGCTGTAATCCTGTTGACCTTAGATTTAACTCTTTTTAAAAAACTGCCTGTGCTCAGTTTGATGGATATCATGGTTTGTGGGTAGGCTATCTGGGTTCCCCCCCCCGGCCATTTGTGGGGGATGGGGGTAGGGTTGCTAGATCCAGATTGTGAAACTCCTGGATAGGGCTGCCAAGTCAGCCCGGGGGGCGGGGGATCCCCCGCTACAGGGGTTCTCAATCCGCCGGCCAGCATTCGGCCGGCGGGGGAAACCCCACCCCCGAGGTCGTCCAGCCTGGACGACCTCCCTCACATAATGACGTCACCCGGAAGTGACGCCATCACGTTGAGGGCATTGCCAGGGCGACGCCATAGAGTTTTGGGGTGATACCATAGAGTTTTGGGGTGATTGCCAGAGCATTGCCCTGGCAACACCCCCAACGTGCTGACGTCACTTCTGGTGACACTGCTCGGTGCTCGTGCTTTGCGCGCACACCGGGGAAGCTCCCGGCCAGCGGAGCTTCCCCCCCCCCCCCGGTAAGTTAAATACACCTGGCAACCCTACTCCTGGAGCTTTGAGGATTGAGCCTGGGGAGAACAAGGACCGCAGTGGGGTACAATGCCATAGAGTTCAGCCTCTGAAGCATCCGCTTCCTCCAGGGGAACTGATCTCTGTAGTCTGGAGATGAGCAGCAATTCCAGATGATCCCTGGGTCCTACCTGGAGGCTGGCACCCCTGTTGTGGGATGTGGTCTTGAATTCTTGGAAATCTCTGCTGTCTAAGGGAGCAGCTTTTGGGTCCTGTCACAGTGCACTTTTTAACCCTGTAAATGCGTGGACATCAAGACAGGAGAGGGCGAATGCAATATGCATATTTATTTATTTACTAGATTTTTTTTTAGGCCCTGCTCACTTGAAGAGTCTCAGCATTAAAACCAATAAGGTAAAACAACAGAAGAACAAATTACAAATATAAAATATTAACATTAAAATATTAAATTATTAAAGTGTGTGGCTATCACCGTACCACTATTAAAACATGTGGTTACCACTATTAGAACATGTGGCTACCCACCAAAGGCCAGCTTAAACAATTCAGCCTCGCATGCCCTGCAGAAATTAACAAGTCAGGTAGGACATGGGTGTCATCCTAGAGTGCATTCCACAGGGTAGTAGCCACAACTGAGAAGGCCCTTCCCCTGGTGACAGCTAACTGAGCCACCCTGAGGCCAGGTACCTGCAGGAGGCCTCTAGACAATGGCCTAGGGAGTGTTGGGGGTTGTAATGGGAGAGGTGGTTCTGTACGTATGAAGGTCACAGACCATTAAGGGCTTTGAAGGTTAGCATCTACACCTTGAATTGGATCTGGAGACTAATTGGTAGCCAGTGCAGCTGGCGTGGAATTAGAATAATATGAGCTGACCATGATATTCCAGTCAGCAACTTGGCAGCTGCATTCTGGACCAACCGCAGTCTCCAAAGTGTTTTCAAGGGCAGCCAATAGACAGTGAATTGCAGTAGTCCAATCTGGCAAGGTCTGACCCAGAAAAAAAAGGAGCTGGCTGGAGGGCCTAGTGTAAGTAAAAAAATGGTGACTATGCTACCATGGACACTTGTTTATCCAATGACAGCACAGAATCCAAACACACCCTGAGGCTCTTTACAGAGTCTACAGCTGTCAACCAGATACCATCAAGTCTCAGGAGTGACCCTCCAGCTAGCATCTTAGTCTTTCCGAGCCACATGACCTCTTGTCTTGGATAGATTCAACTTCAGCCAGCTCCCCCTTAACCATTGGACTACTGCATCCATGTTCTAGGAAAGTCCCGAGAGCCCTGCTGCTGCCTGCTTATTCAATAGGAGGAAGAGATGAGTGTCATCAGCATACTGATGGCACCCAAATCCAAGCCTCCTGAAAATCTCGGCAAGAGGGTGCATACATATGTTAAATAATCTGCATTCAGACCTCTTCCAGCGCACTGTTGCCCCACAGCTACCAAAACTCCTTTTGCTGCGATTCTTTGTTCCCATCTGCTTTCAAATCACGAATCCTTTTTAAAGTAGAATTGTTTCTGCAGGTACTTAAGAGCTGCCCACTGCCCTCCATCATTTCTGCCCCTCTCTCTTTAGGTTGATGCTTCCTCCCTGTTCTGTTTTCTTTCCCTCCTTCTCCAAAGACAAAAGAGAATGTGTCCTCCCACTTAGGCAAACTGTTAAAAAGCCAGAGAGAGCATAAGAAGAAATCAGTAAATATAAAGGACTAGGGGATTCCTTGCTCCCAAATATGTCAGACTTGCAGGTGTGGGCCTCGATTTTCCCTCCCTTCCCTTTCTTTTTGCAGAATCACAGAGGGAGGGAGGGTTGGCAGCCAGTTAGCTCAAAAAATGTTGGTTTTGCTTGTAGATGCAAAGTTCATACAGAATTCACAAATAAATAAACCAGAGGGGGGGGAAACAGTGCAAAGGGAATGTGTGTGACTGTGAAGTCAACCCTTAAGGCTTGACTCCTCCAAAGTAAGCTGTCAATGCTGAAAGGGCCCCTGTTGATGCTTCTGGATCTATCTGTGGCCTTTGATACAGTTAACCATTTGGTCTTGATTGACCTCCTTGCCTCCCTGGGGTAAGGCGCACTGCCCTTAGCTGGTTCTCCTTGTTCCTCCTGGAATGCTCTCAGAGGGTTGCTATCAGGTAGGAGAGGTCTTCCCAATGAAACCTGAATTGTGCGGTCCCACAGGGTATGATCCTCTCAGTTTCTAGCAGGAGAGGCCCTGTTGGCCAACAAGGAAATTATAACAATATCTCTGAAAAATATCACACAGGCTTCTATTCGAAATACTTTCTAGTGGGAAAGAAAGGGTGGGTGAAACTGATAGTCAATCTGAAGAAGTTAAGTTTTTGTTAATAAAAAGTTCAGAATGTTATCTGTCTTCGATATCCTTCATCTACTATGTTGGAGTGTATGATTTGTGATACTAGATTTATTAGATGCCTAGGTATGGCCCCTAGAATGCTCATTAGGGATGGGCACAAACCAGCTGATGAACTGAAGTTCATCACAAATTTTGGCCAGTTCATGGTTTGTGAAGTGATGTTTGCAAACTGAAGAACCGCCACAGCCTTCCATGAATTTTGATGCGGTTCATGGTGGTTCATGAAGAGCAGAAAGCAAAGCTTCTACTCTTCACAAAACACAGCTGAGCAGCGGGGAGCTCCCCACTATTCAGCTGTTTGGTTTAAATACCATCCAGAGATTGAATATAGTCAGAAAATACTAATAAGATATTTCTCAGATAAATATTCAGACCAAGTATCTCCATATATAATGTTTACCCAGGAGTTGTGGCTGATGAAGTGAGGGCTAAGACGGTTAGAGAGACAGTGGTGACATACTTATGATGAAGCTATAAGAACATCTTATAGGATGTTTATGAGATCCTATGAGATGGCAGTCGAAGCCATAAAAAGACAGTACTATACGGCTGTGATTGCATCTGCAAGCTCACGCCCAGCCCAATTGTTTAGAACGATCTGGTCTATTACTACTTTGCCGCAAGGCAAACCAAACGCTAGGGAATTGGCCATTGGCTGTGAGGCTTTTGTGAGCTGTTTTGCAGACAAAGTCTTATCACTCCACTGCGACCACTCCGCTACAGTTGATACAGTGAGTGAACTCGAGGCTCCATTCACATCTTCTTGTCCAATTCTGGATCATTTCGGTTTGCTCAGCCTAGAGGAAGTTGACAAATTGCTCCTAACTGTCCGCCCTACCACTTGCTCCTTTGATCCATGTACTTCGTGGCTAATTAAAGCTGGCTGCGAGGGGTTTCAAGGTGCCTTGTGGGAGATCATCAACAAGTCCCTCTTAGAGGGACTGTTCCCCAAAGCACTTAAAAAAGCAGTGGTCTGCCCTCTTCTGAAAAAGCCATCTCTAGACATAGCCCTATTTGGGCAAGATGATAGAGAGGGCAATGATGGTTCAACTTCAGGGCTTTTTGGATGACACTTCCATCTTAGATCCCTTCCAGTCCAGCTTTTGCCCGGGCCATGGGCTGGAGACAGCACTGGTTGCCCTCACAGATGACCTCCGAAGGCATCTGTATCCAGGTGGATCAGCAGTGCTGTTGCTATTGGACCTGTCGGCAGCGTTCGACACAGTCGACCATCAGCTACTGATCCGCTGCCTCACCGACATTGGAATTCAAGGGCTGGCCTTGCAGTGGCTTGCTTCCTTTCTCCAAGGTTGGAGACAAAGGGTGATGCTAGGGGAACAGCTATCCTGGAGGCACCCACTGGATTGTGGTATGCCTCAAGGGGCAGTGCTGTCCCCGATGCTTTTTAACACCTATATGCGTCCCCTTGCCCAGATTGCCCGGAGGCATGGGCTGAGGTGTCAACAATATGCAGATGACACCCAGCTCTATCTGTTGTTGGGCGGTCAGTCCAACTCCAAACTGGAAGATCTAGACTGGGCATTAGAAGCCATGGCTGGTTGGCTTAGGCTGAGGTGACTGAAACTGAATCCAATGAAGATGGAGGTCCTGTGCCTGGGTTGGAGTGGGCTGGGGTTAGGGATCCCACTCCTGACCTTCAGTGGGGCACCATTGGTGCCAGCACCGGAGGTTAGGAGTTTGGGAGTGCTCCTGGATGCCTCCATAACTATGGAGGCCCAGGTAGCAGCCACTGCCAAATTGGCCTTTTAGCAACTTCAGCTGATCAGGCAGCTGGTTCCCTTCTTTGAACGCAATGACCTGGTGACAGTGATCCATGTGATGGTCACCTCAAGATTGGAGTATTGTAATGCTCTTTCCACAGGGCTGCCCTTGTCCCAATTCCAGAAGCTACAGCTGATGCAAAATGCTGCAGCCAGGCTTCTGATGGGGCTCTCTAGATGGGAGCACATATAGCCTGTGCTGAAGCCATTGCACTGGCTACCGATAACACACCGGATTCATTTCAAGGTGCTAGTTCTTACCTTTCATTTCACTGAGGGGCCTGTCAATCCAGTCCCAGAACACTCCTGGTACCCCCCATGGGCTGTCATTCCACTCCGGGGCCTGTCATTCCAGTCCCAGAACACATATCCTACCTCCCAGGATGGTCATTCCACTGGAGCCTGTTATTCAAGTCCTAGAACACATCTGGTCCTCCCTGGGGCTGTCATTTTTTTCCTGCTATGACCAGGGACTGTAATCTCACTCTGGGATCTGCTATTCCAGTCCCAGAGCATCCCTGCTACAGCCAGGGCCTTTCATTCCACTCTGGGGCATGTCATTCCAGTCCCAGAGTAGTGTATATGGGACCAGAGACCTTAATGGAAAATCCATTCTGCATTTTCTTCACAACTCTTCTTGAGCTGTAATGTGTTTCAGTGGAGCTCATGCAAGTCAATTGGCATTCCTGGCTCCCATTATTTCTAATGGGCCTTCAAGTTTCCCCCATTGTTTCCAATGGACAACCCTGTCCTTCCCTTTAGTACATCCCCCTCTCCTTGTCGTGAAGAAGAACAAGGAGGAGGAGGAAGAGGATAAGAACAAGAAGAAGAAGAAGAAGAAAAAGGAGGAGAGATTGGATTTATAACCCCACCCCTCAATCAGAGTTTAAGAGCAGCCTACAATCTACTTACCCTTTCCTACAATGCCATGTGAGGTAGGTGTGGCTGAAAGAGCTCTTTTGAGGACTGCTCGTGAGAGAACAGCCCTACTTGTGACTGACCCAATCTCACACCTCCAGCTGCATGAAGAGAGGATTAGCATCAAACACGGTTATCTGAGGTAGGACTCCTTGCTCTCAACGACTACACCAAACCACCGCTCAGCCACCTACTGTTCCTAGAACAAAGCCACGGTACAAGAACTCATGGGCACAGTTGGTTTAGGAAAGAGACAATGGAGTTCTTCTTCATCCAAAGAGAAATTAACATGTGTAATTCAGTGCCTCAGTGAATTGTAATCAATTTTACAGTGCTGTATTGGTATTGTGGGTGACAAATCCACATTCTCATTCAAATACCTGCTCCTGATAGCTGTTTGCTTTTACTGAGCAGGCGGTGCAGCCATGACACATCCACACGTAGAAAATACACCTCATAGGCAGTATTTCCCGCCCCCACAGACAACATGCATCAAGCTTGTAGGGGAAGTGGGGTGCACTCCAAGCCACGATTGTTGGTGAGGAATATCCGTTCTGTTTTCACTTCGGGACACCATTTGACGCCATCTACTGTAAAAGCATGGCAATGACATTAAGGGCAGATTAAAGAGCTTTAAGACGCATTTGAAACGAGAATCTGGAATTCGCAAACAGGTTTCAATCCAGTTTAACATGTTATATGGAGAAATGGAGAAAAAAGATGGAGCAGTGGCGTGGATGTTCGAAACTGGGATGAACATGGGCTAAAAGGAGACTGCGGAAAGGGCCTAAATCTACTCAGAAGTTTTTTTACATCACTTGACTTCATTCTAGCAGCCCACCCAGTCATGTTCCAGGATAATATTCTCAATCAGTCATTTCCCCTGCCTTTAAGACTGGGTCCCCAGCTATGGTCCTTTCAGCATTTGCCTGCCACTCCAGATTTCCTCAGTAGTGTTCGAGTGGAGGCAATTTAAGTCCACGGCAAAACAGCATCCAAATAACCGGGGCAGCAGCAGGCTGAGACTGGGCTGACCATGGAAAGGAGGTGATATAATGCAGAATGGGGGGGAGACAGAATAAAAAGAAAGTTGAACTCAATTTTAGTGCAGAACGGGGGGGAAACTGGATTTAAAAGATGGTTTTATTTGATTTTAGTGCAGAATTGCTTGGAGGACACAGCGGTGAACATGGATTAAAAGGAGAGTGCAGAAAGGGGTTTCATAATCTAAAAACCTATGGCCAAAAAACTCAATGGCAGAGCTAACCTCGCATCCCATGAGAGCCTGTTTGAAGGCATCTCAACTAAACAGGACTGTTAATCTGATTTACAGTCGGCTTGTGTTTTGATATCGTATAGGGCGGTAGTCAACCTTTGTAGTCTCTGTAACATGTTGTCCTGTTCTCTTAGTGGAAGTGCACCAAAGGATGCTGATAAGCTCTCTTCAGAGCCCTCAACTCTACCTGTATGGGAACCCTTTTGTACTAAAGTATCCATATTCAACTGTGGGGAGGTAAAAACTAATGGAAGATCATTTTGAGGCAGTAATTCTTCAGAGTTCCATAGGTGCTTTTGATTATTCATATGATCAGTACACCACTTAGGTACTATCTCTGGAGGAGTAAGGTCAATAAGCAGTTCTTGATCTTTTATTTGACTAGGCCTGAGGGCATGTTCTCTTCTGTTCCTCCTTATCTGAGAGAAGACCTCCAGATTCCTTAGGAGGGGTAGCTTCCCTTTTTGATGGTATGACTGTACCAGGAACACTTGATATGTTAGTGAATACTCCTTCATTGAGAATATCAATGTTGGTATCTGAGGAGAATAAAAATTAAGATGAACTCTATCCTCTGTCAAAAAACCTGGGATTTGTACAACTAGAAGTTGGGTGTTTATGTAGCAGGTTATGTTAGCATTTGTTCATCCAGTTTATCATCCGGCTATTATAGGGGAGGATATTTAGCACTATCAAGTATCAAAGGGTGTGCAAGAGAATCCAGATATGATACAGGATTTAATCTACCACCCCTCACTTTCTTATTTCAGTCACCCCATCCATCCCATCCTTACCCTTAGACTGATAAATCACCCCTTCTTGTTTACTTAAATTTTGCTTTCTCATTGGCATAGTAGATGTCACAGTTCCCTTTGTTTCTAAATTCCTACTTCCCTTATTCCCTTTGTTGTCTTTATTCCCCTTTTGATAATATATATAATTTCTGTTCACTGCAAGCTGGTCTGATTGTGCTTCTTAACGTTCTAAGCAGGCACCAATCATATTGAGGCTCTATGGATAAAAGGTGAGCGAGTAATCAAGTAAAAGAGAACAGCAGGCATGCAAAAGCAATTCAGCCTCCAATAATGCCAGTCTATCCAAGGACGTAAAAACGGCAGTGATTAGTAATGATGATGACAGAGCCTGATCTAGAGATGACATTTTAATATAGCAAGTGATCTTGTAAGGAATGGAGAGTGCACAAAGCATGTAATGGAAGAGGTATGCACTTAGAATATTGTTCTTTGTATGTTTGGTGTAGTGGTTAAGTGCATGGACCCTAATCTGGGAGAGCCGGGTTTGATTCCCCACTCCTCCACTTGCAGCTGCTGGATGACCTTGGGCAAGCCATAGTTCTGTCAGAGCTCTTCTCTCATTTCAAAACCTCTGCAATCTCTACAAGGAATACATCAAATACTGTCAGACTTTGGCACCCTCTCAGGACTAATCATCAACTCTACCAAATCAGAAATACTGTGTGCCCTTTGTAAGCCGCCCTGAGCCCGCTTGGGGGGAGGGCAGGGTAAAAGTATAAAATAATAAATAAATAATAATAATAAATATATCCTATATACCTCAACCAGATAACAGCTTTAACAGTACAAAAAGACTTCCCATATAAATGGATTACGGATGACTGGAGACACCTTGGGGTTCAAATATCATTATACCAAGAAAACCTATCTAATCACAACTATCACAGGCTAGTCCAAAAAATTAAAACCCATCTCAGTAACTGGAACAATCTACAACCAACATTAGTGGACAGACTTCACCGAATCAAAAGTTTTATCTTTCCTAAATTCATATTTCTCTTTCGTATACTGCCTATCCCAATAACAATGAAAGAACTCCATTCCTGGCAAAATACTCTGACCTGATTTTTCTGGGACGGAAAAAAGTTTAGACTCAACGACAACATTATATACAGACCAACCAGCCTAGGAGGCTTGGACTTCTCGCTCTTACATTCATATTATCAAGCAACAATCCTATCACAAGTAATACAAATGTTGCATATAGAGTACACAAAACCCTGGATGCAAATAAAACAAACTTACTCATCACCGTATGAATTGCAAGAACTATTCTGGATACCACCAAATCGCTGGCAAAAACCATCAAAAACAATATAATGTTAGCAACATCTATAAAAATCTGGGATCAAAAAAAGACACTACTACCAACAGGAATTTTACTACTAACAACCCACACACACCAAAACTGGTTCCCTCCAGGCATTATCCCAAACACATTCGATAACTGGAAAAATGCAGACTTCAGACGCCTGATAGAGCTAGTACAGAAAGGAAAAATCCTGGGAAAAAACTATTTTAGGCATACAAACACCGTGGTTTCAATACCTACAAATTAAAAAACAGAACATTTAGCAAATTTAGGAACATTCCAAAGAAACATGAGAAACTTTGAAAAAATAATTAAGACCTACCCCAACTCACCAAAAGCCATTCTCTCCAAAATCTACAAAATAATCCAGAATGAAGACAATCAAATTAAACTAAAACATCAAACTCGTTGGGAAGAAGAACTAAATCGGCATGTGGTAAACAATGAGTGGCACACTATATGGAAATCACCAGCTAATACCTTCACAGTATACAACATACATCTACAATTTTTTAAACTTACAACAACCAGCTACACAGAATTAACCAAACTGACAACCCAACCTGCTGGAAGAAATGTGGTCAAATGGGTACTTACCTTCACTGCTAGTGGAACTGTCCAATGATTCTACAATTCTGGAAAGAGGTGACAACTCAGATCAATGAAATCACCTCACAAACAATTTCCTGTAAACCACAAATAATGCTACTGAACATATGGAATGACTCAATAAAAGAAAACCCTAAAGAACTTAACTCTTTACTATTAGCAACAGCCAGACTAACAATAGTGTCATCCTGGAAATCTCCAACACCACCAACAATCATGAAATGGTACAATAAACTGTGGGGACAATTTATAATGGCTAAAATAACCAATTCAATTCAAAAAACTCAAACTAACTCTACACCAGTTTATTCAAAATTTGTTCTCACATGGGCTCCTGTGCTAAACTTCATGTCAACACATGACTTGCTTCCATCAAACCTAATATATCACAAATGGTTATACCTGTAAGACATCAACAAAATATACCAAAGAAATTTTCTAATGACTACAGCAAAAACTGTGCTAGAGATATTCTCTTTAAAAAATTCAAAGAATAAAATCCAAAAACTGAACATAATCTATGTAATCTTAAAAACCTAAAAATGAAATAGCTTAATCTATTAAAACTATATGTATGTGATTATAATGTTAAATATTGTACAATGCTGTTGTATTACATTTGTATCTTTACAAAATAAATAAAAATAATTCAAAAAAGAAAAGAAAGAGCTCTCTCAGCCCCACCTACCTCACAGGGTGTCTGTTGTGGGGAGTGGAAGGGAAAGGAGTTTGTAAGCCGCTCTGAGACTCCAAGGCCGATTCCGCACCAGCGGTTGCCCCAGTGTCGTCCCCCGATAAAATCTGTGGCAGAGCAACAGTTCCCCACTTGTTGCTCCAGGTCAGCAGTTGGCCCGAATCTAATCCTCGTTCCCCCCGGATCTTCCATTTCAGGGATTTTACAGTTTCTTTTTTTGCCACGGTGTTGAAGTCGGGGCTTTCTAGTGGGGAACTTGCAAATCGGGGTTTCTTGCTCCACCCCTTTAACACCCCTCTGTTTCTTTCCCTCCCCTTTCCCACCTCTCCTCTCCCTTTCCCCTCCCTTTCCCGCCCTGGCATGAGCGGGGTTTTTTGTCCCCCACCATCGTTGCGTTACGACACCATGACATAACAACGATGGCTCAATGTTGTGTCATGATGTTGTAATGCAACGATGGGGGGGGGGGGACAAAAAAAACCCCTGCTCTCACCAGGGCGGGAAAGGGAGGGGAAATCACGCTTGGGGAAGAGAGGGAAGGGGATGCCAGATTCAGGGCAAGGCGACAAATGTGGAACTCTCTCAACAGAATCGGGCCAATTAGACCCAGGGGAACGGAGAGCAAACCATTGGTGCGGAATCGGCCCAAGTGAAGAACAGGGTATAAATCCAATCTCTTCTTCTCATCTTCTTCTTCTTATGTTGGAAACAAACTAAAATGTTTAGATGATTATGCAACTATAAAATTTAGAGTACTGTTATGGATTCCATTCCTCTTCCATTTTGTATTTTTAATTTAGATGCAGAAGGTTATGCTCACTCAAACATAGCACCCAGTTCTCCATACAATTTCATTTCTTTGCTCCATTATTTCTGGGCAAAGTTCTGAAAACTGTTGAACATGTTGTGTTTGATTTGTGCAGTGGAATTCTGCAGAAAATATGATTTTATCAGGTTCCAGATGCACTTCAAGTAATTCAGGTCTTTATGTAAGGACTATATGACTAGTTTGGCATTCTGTTTCTACAGTGGCCTTCCATGTGTTCCTGGAAAGTCTACAAGTAAAGCCTAATGGACAAATATTACTCTTCTTGTGAACTGGCATTCCAAGGTGCACTGTCTCTTGGCATGATGGGTCCATGGCTACTAGACATTGATTGACCTATCTTTCATGGATTGGCCGTTCTAAGGCTGCATTAAACATTCTTAAACATGCATTTCTCATGTAAAAAATTATAAAATATGAGAATTAAGATGATTTGACACAAGTGAGAAAACAGCTGGTTTGATGTAAGAAATGGTGGTGTGTGAATTACTCTCTCCCACCTGAGGCCCACTTTTCCAGGGCCAGCAGAACATACCACATACTGTAGAATGCTTTCCCTGTGATAAGGAAGCTCCATTTCTGCAAATTTTGTTGGGGAAGGATAGCTCATTTTTTGGTGTGAAGTACAGATTCTGTTCTACTCTACAGCTTTGCTTCTTTTTCTAGATTTCTCAAGAAAAATAGCCCATAAAACTACATGTGTCAGTGCTGACAAACATTAACCTTTGCTTGCAGAGGGGGGAAATGGGACATTTCTTCTGGGAGGAAGAAAATTCTGATAGATCTGTTTGATATTTTTTGACTGAGATTTGACATAAATGTCATGTCACGTCTTTAAGGGATGGGAGTTTGAATCACAGACAATGGGTCAGTCCTGATATTTGCTTTCTGTTTGTTTGGGGGGGGGGCAATCTTATGTTTGGAAAAAAAACAAAATACAAAGCTAAGCTGATCACCATAACATGTATCATTTTGTGGCTTCTGACTGGAACAGCATCATGCAGCTTGATACAATGCAGAGAAAGTCTTGCATGTTTAGATCCAATTGATTTAAATTGGGGGAAGACCCCAAACTGCCTGCATACTTCATTTTCCCTTCCCTGGCCGGTGGAAGCAGAATCATACTTTACTTAATTTGGGACAAGTTTATAAACTGCAGCTTTTTGTAGTGCAGAATTCTGATTTTTTTTTAAAAAAAGAGTATATACAGCCTTTCTTGATACTTTTATTTTGTAACCTTATCTTTTATTTGATTTCAGTCATTCTCTTAAAGCTTATGTGGGTCCTGTTGATAGGAGGTGGTGGCAGCTACAAGCATGGACGGCTTCAAGAGGGAATTAGATAAACATCTGGAGCAGAAGTCCATATGCTTCCTGCCCCCACTGCTGGACCTCCTGAGGGCACCTGGTGTTTTTGGCCACTGTGTGACAGAGTGTTGGACTGGATGAGCCACTGGCCTGATCCCACATTGGCTTCTCTTATGTTCTTATATCTAAAAGAAATTTACCAGGCAGTCCTAAGAATGCTTTCCCCGTGAGTAAGCCCCATTTAATAATCCTGGGTAGGATCAGCAGACCTGTTTAGGATTGCATTCTCTGAACTGTGTTATCTTCATACAGTGTCATTAATGCATTTATACTGTTGTATTTGTTCCGCTGCTTGTATATATAATCATGCTAAATTAATAGTGTTTCTCCATAGTTCATCATCACATAATAATCCATCGTACGCTGTGAAATAAAGCTATTTCTCTTGGGTGACATAACTGTCGGCAAAGTTTAAATATGCAAAGGAAGTAGAGCAAACTGTCAGAGACCATGGAGGAGAGAGAACATAAACTGCCTAGCCTAACTGCTGTGAGAGGAACAAGAAGAGGAAGGAAGCTCTGCAGGAGCCAGTCCTCTCCAGAAGAGCCAATCAGGAGACAGCAAGGACATAATTTGAAATTGGGGGCAATCCCTAATCTAGCTACGCTAACTAGCAGTCCTTCAGCTGTCCCCCCATAGGATGATTTTCAGTGCAAACCTGCCCTGTAGGCCTTGTAGGGATGCCAGTCCCCAGGTCAGGGCGGGTTTGGCTCAGACCCAGCTGCCACGAGCAATGCCAATCCTCCCCACGCTGTCATGGGCTGGGAGTGAGCAGAGCTTCCACAGTGCACTGCCACCCTCTTTATAGTGCCATCCCGGGAAGCTGCATGGGTGGCCTGGAAGCAGGCTTGGCCTTGAGCTTCTTTATGTACCTCTGCAGGAATAAATGGGTGCATATCAACATACACTCATTATGTAGAGAAAAATATTAAATGTATTAGCATTTATTGCATTCAAGTTGAGGAAAAGGTCTGGGCAAACCCTGCCTTTTACTGACCTTGTCTTACAGGAATCAGTTATGAACAGCAGAACACAGCGAAAAGCAGAATGAGGCATGAATTGGCAGGCCAGCTGGAAAAGCAAGGGGGGTGGCATCTTCAAAAGCCTCCGCTTCCCTTCCCCAGTTGGCCTGCCAAGGCGGGCGGGGGGAAGCGAAGTGAGAAGGGCTTTAAAGTTTAAACCTCTTCTGTCTAGAGTCACGCAGCGGCTGTGGCACGATCTTTCTATTGTATTCTGTGGGGCCATAGAATACAATGGAAAGATCATGCCGCCACTGTGGCGTGACTCTCGAGTGAAGGGGTTTAAATTCCTTCTCTCTTCGCTTCCTCCCCCGCCCACCTTGGCAGGCTAGCTGGGGAAGGGAAGCGGAGGCTTTTGAAGATGCCCTCCCTTTTGCCTCCCCTTCTGACACACTTCCGGTGATGTCAGGGGGTGTGGCATATGCTAATGCGTTATGCTAATAGGTATGCTAATGAGCTCCTGCACCTCTTTTTCTATGAAATTATCCCTGAGAGTGAGTATAAATGGGCAATTTTCTCAGTGGAGGGTGGTAAGCAGTAGAGCTCCACAGGGATCAGTACTGGATCCAGTGCTTTTTAACTTGTTCATTAACGATCTGGAGTTGGGAGTAAGCAGTGAACAGGCTAAATTTGCAGATGACATGAAATTGTTTAGGGTGGTGAAAACCAGGGAGGCTTGTGAGGCACTCCAAAGGGATCTGTCAAGGTTGGGTGAGTGGGTGTCAACCTGGCAAATGGGGTTCTGTGTGACCAAGTGCAAAGTGATGCACATTGGGGCCAAAAATCCTAACTATAAATACACTTTGATGGGGTCCGAACTGGCGGAGACTGACCAAGAGAGAGATCTTGCGGTCGTAGTAGATAACTCACTGAAACTGTCGAGACAGTGTGCAACTGCAGTAAAAAAGGCCACTGTTATAATGGGGATTATTAGGAAGGGAACTGAAAACAAATTAGCCAGTATCATAATGCCTCTGTATAAATCGATGGTGCGACCTCATTTGGAATACTGTGTGCAGTTCTGGTCGCCACACCTCAGAAAAGATATTACAGCACTAGAAAAAGTGCAGAAAAGGGCAACTAGAATGATAAAAGGGTTGGTTAAAGCGTTTGGGGCTCTTTAGCTTGGAGAAATGACGACTGAGGGATGACATGATAGAGGTTTACAAGATTATGCATGGGATAGAGCAGGCAGAGAAAGGTACTTTTCTCCCTTTCTCACAATACAAGAACTTGCTGAGCAGTCGGGTTAGAACAGATAAAAGGAAGTACTTCTTCACCCAAAGAGTGATTAACACATGGAATTTACTGCCACAGGAGGTGGCAGTGGCTACAAACATGGATGGCTTCAAGAGGGAATTGGATAAACATATGGAGCAGAAGTCCATCAGTGGCTATTAGCCACTAGATATAGATAGGAACTCTTAGCCTGGGACAAGTGATGCTCTGTATTCTTGGTGCTTGGGGAGGGCAACAGTGGGAGGGCTTCTAGTGTTCTGGCCCCACTGGTGGACCTCCTGAGGGCACCTGGTATTTTTGGCCACTGTGTGACAGAGTGTTGGACTGGATGGGCCATTGGCCTGATCCAACATTGGCTTCTCTGATGTTCTTATGAAAAGGATTCCTCTCTGAATATACAAACTCCTCCTTAAATTTGCCTGTATATAAATTAGCCATTTCCAGAGCCATGGAGGACCCGATGGCAATACTCTGAATTTGTGCCCCCCCCCCCCCGGCCAATCAGTGAATGAAAAATAATTCTTGCTTAATGTTAATTTAACTAGTGGCACAAGAAAAAATGTAGGCAGATGGCAGTCTTGTTTCTTCATCAATGTATTTTCTACAACCAACAGTGCCCTTCTTGTTGTGGAATGTTTGTATACAAGGGGATGACATCTAAGATTACTAGAAGAACACTGGCATCAACATAAGGCTCAGTTTTGTTAATAACATCCATGGTGTCCTTAATCTATGATGGTAACATTGGTACAAGGGGTCTATGAAAATATTCTACATACTTGGAGACCAGGGGCGTCGAGTTTTTAAATTCCCGGGGGGGCAGGGCTCTTGCGTGCACATGCGTGAAGTGTGCATGCCCGCCGGGACCTTGTCCCCATCGCCTCCCCCCCATGCCTGACCACTCCTGCTTCTGTCCCTCCCTCCACCCATCCAGGGGCCAGCGGGGCATTTGCTTACCTGGCCCCTGGATGGACGGACGGAGGGAGGGACGGAGTGGCCAGGCCGGGGGGGGGGGGGGGAGAGAGAGAGAGAGAGAGACAACAGCGGCCCTAGGAAGGGCCGGGGAGGTGCAGCAGAGGATGCTCCGTTTTCCCGGGGGGGCTCAGTCCCCCCCGCGAAATTTAGGGGGTGGCTCAAGCCCTCGAGCCCCCCCCCCCCCCCCCGTAGTTGACACCTATGTTAGAGACTGGTTCAAAGATTGAATCATAACCTGAGACTATAAGCCTCCCAAAAGGAGACATTTTTACTTTTTGTGGATTTTTGGCAGGATTTTCTTTATCTAAAAAAAGCTCTTTCCTAAGTTGAAATATGCCCTATACTCATGCCCTCCTCAAACAACATTCTGTTCGCGTTTTGAATATTTTTTGTTGGGTCATGTCCACATGGAATATAAATCTGATAATTCAATTGTCTAAAAACCTCTGCTTCACATTCCTTCCTATTTTGTATCACTATGGCACCTCCTGTTTGAACCTGCCTTTTTAATTTATACTGTTTTTAATATTTTGTAATAATTTTTATCATGGGGTCCTTCTATTGTTTGTATTTAATGAAAAAATATATTTTATAGATCAACCTGATGAATCTGCATGGTGAAATGTATAGGGGCTTTGTTCGATAATAAACCAGTCACCTATCATCTGGCATTTTCCCCCTTTTGTTCTGCTGGCTTTAAACTGAAAATGTTTTTAGCTATTATCATAAAATCTCCTTGAACCATGAGGAAAGGCAGGACATACATGTTTTAATTAGTAAATAAAATAAATTTATTAAACAAGTAAGTGGCCTGGGGATTTGTGCGTTACTCCTGAATCGTGCCCCATTCCCCAGCTCTAGTGTTGGACTGCTCACCCCAGTAGGATTCATGGGCCTTTAATGTCTGTTTCATGTTTGCAGTTGTTTGTTGGGGACTTGGTAAAGGTCTGTGCCACTTACTGAGGAGGCTAACTGTACCATGATTCCTCAGTCGGCCAGAGGCAGATGGGTGGCCAAGGGAGGGATGAAAATGGCAAACTGAGCGGTACCTGGAGTAAGACAAACTGAATGGCTCCTGCTGTGCTACAAGCCAGAGTTGTGGTGTTACCAAGATGCACCAAGGAGGCTATTGCCTCCTTTTGCAAACTGGCAGCAGTGCTGGAAGAAGCAATTGGTGAGCTGACACTGATATTGCAGGGTCTGGGCCAAATGACCCCTGAGGCACTGGCAGAGTTGTGGTGAGTTTGGTTCTGCTTGCTCCTCACCACCAGTGTCTTTTCTAGGGCAGCAGCCCTCCCGGAGGTTTCCATGTAAGTTAAACGGCCACTCCAGTCCTGTGCTCTGCACTTGCATTCTCCCAGTCACTCTCCATTCAGGATGAGTAATTCTGTCAGATCTATGCATTGGATGTGAGGAGATCAGCCAGGCACTCTTGATGCCAAAATGCAGTTGGATAACTTATTTCTATGTTCCCAAATTAGTCACTGCTCTGGGTGTGCTCATCAGTGGATGTGTCCAGATCTGTGACTTGAGCAAAAATGCTCATGGGGGCCTATTCTTTTTTCCTTTTTTAAGTCATAAGAGTGACAGTTGCTTCCAATCTGGAACACCTTCTAGCCTAGATTCAGGCTGCCTTCAAGGCTTCTTGCTATGTAAGAGAAACAGACAACAAATCAAATTTACATTCTAGTCAAATGTGGCTTTTTCATTGCACATATGTGGAAAGCATAAAGTGATCTAAGCATCGCTGACTAAAAGAGTCTACACTTTTCAGACAGCAGTTATAGACGTGGCACTAAAAATTCCAGGCTCATTAAATTTCTAAAAAAAAATTCCCAAATTGCACATGACTTGTAAATTAAACCTATTTAATTACGGAAATCACTGGCAAGAATAAACACAGATGGGGAGATGACTTTATTATTAAATGGCTTTTGTAATCATGACTGCTTTTGTGTGGATTAGCAAATTCAGAACAGAAAATGAGCCTTCTGCTACCTGTCTTTAAAAAAAAACAAACCTTCTTAGTCTCATTTTTTCAATTACTTCTGTTCCAAATTGGATAGTGGTACTGAGGTCTATCACAAGTGATTCTGCAAGTACAGTATTAATCAAGGCAGCCTTTGGTAGAGTTGCAAATGCTCCTCATACAACTTTCCAGGGGTTTTTTTGTAGAAAAAGCCCAGCAGGAACTCATTACCATAGTAGGCCACACCCAACAGCAGAAACTAATTAGCATATTAGGCCACACCCCTGACAGTGCAGCTCCCTCCCAGGATTGGCTTACCCAGGTGCCCCACGGCTTGTGGGGCACATGGGGAACCCGAGGAGGGGAGGCAGTTTAAACTGCCTCCCCTCCCTGGATCAGCTTGGCTTCCCCAGGCACCCCACAGCTTGCGAGGGAGGCTGTAGGCGTGGCCAACTCGGAAGCCAGCTGGAACTCCGTTCCTGTGCGCTCCTGCCCAAAAATAGCCCTGCAACTTTCTACCCAGATGTTGGTGGTCCTCATTTCCTGATCTTGCTTCTGAAGTTGAGTCAATGTTTTAAGAATTCTCCACTTTTCTCTTTTAATTGTTTTTCCAGATTAGTTATTCTTTCCCTCCCATTCTAATGCACTTGTGCGCATTAAAACACCACAGCAAGGTCATCCTGATGCGATTATGCATATAGTTGGGCAACACTGTGTTTGCATTTTGCTCTAACCATGCTCATGTCCACATCAATGCATGAGTAAAACACTGCACACACAAAAATGTTAATATGACTGTATATACAATTGTGTCAATTTTTTGGTGGGGGGTGATGTTGGAGCAATGTGCACATGTGTATCAGTAATGGGGCTGGAGAAAATACATAAATCTACTGATGCAGCTGAAAACTGTCTCAAACTGCACATGTTCCAACGGAAGAATAACAGACTTTTTGCTAGTTAAACCAGAAATTCTGGAGGAGTGACATGCCGTGCAGGACAAACCCATAGAACAATAGAATGGGGAAGATCAGCCTTAGCACTTGGTTTAGGCAGCCTAAAGAGTAAAAAAATGCCCTGACCTGCATAGCCCAGGCAATCCCGATCTTGTTAGATCTCTGAAGCTAAGCAGGGCCGACCCGGGCAAGTACTTGGGAGGGCAGCCTCCAAGGAATACCAGGGCCGGGATGCAGAGGCAGGTAATATCAAAGCCCCCTCTCTGAAACATCCTAGCCCCACTAGGGGTCGCCAGAAGTCACCGTGACTGTTAGCCAAATTGCCTTATTTCTTAAAAATAGCTTGGGGAATTATGTATATAAAATGGTAATAATAGGCATATAAAGTGGATCATGACCTGGGTATACGAGAGTCAGAATTCCCAAGAGCCCAGGAATAGACACAGAGACTGGGTAGCTAAAATAATGATTGCTTTACTACATATTCTCAAGCATACAAACAATAATCAATCATTCACACACACACAATACAGAACTAAGAAAGCAGAGGTGGTTGATAGCTAGTAGACGGATCAGTTATGGGGTAATACTACCTGTCCAGACATTTAGAGGTTCGTGAAAAAGGGATTTATGGCCCAAACCCAAAGGTCTGGGGGTGGACTGCCAGTTGGCATCAGGGCAGAGGCACACAGTCTGAGGCCATGTGCCTGGATGGATATAGACATTGGAAAACAAGGCAGACCAATAGGAGGTCTTGAGGGCCTTGTCTCAGGTGAAGACAAAAGATTACCTGGGCCAATGATGAGTCCCAGGGGTGCGTGGCATCAGGATGGGCAAGACCTAGATGCGGCCAATGAGCTTCCAGTTTTAGTGCTTAGCAAGGTATAATTTACAATGTGTATACTGTATTTATACAAAATGGGTTGGATCCAACCAGGTTTTTGGCAGGTGGGAAAGGAAGGAGAGGTCTCCTTTGTGTATGTGTATGCTGTTAAGTCACAACTGTCTTATGGCAACCCCATTTAGGGGCTTTCAAAGCAAGTGAACGCAGAGGTGGTTGGCCATCGCCTTCCTCTGCAGAGCCATCCTTGGCTGTCTCCCATCCAAGCATCAACCTGCTTAGCTGTTGAGATCTGATGAGATCAGAGTCTACCATGCCACCTTCCCTCCCAGGGTCCCCTTCAGCATCAAAAGGGCCTGCTAGGGATCATGTACAAAGCCAGGGACAGGGGATGCAGTCAGGGAGCAACTGAGTAAGGTGGAATGAAAAAAACTGGCTGGACCCAACCCAATGCATATGTTGTTAAAGTTATTTGCCAAATCAACAATAAACCTGAACCTAGCAGGTTAATACAAATTAATGGGCAGAAGCAGGGGTCCGTTGGGGCCGGAGCGAGGCAGAGCGAAGCTCCGCCAGCTCAGGAGTGGCCACTAGGGCAGCCAGGGGCTGAATCAGATTCTCTAATCTGATTCAGCTCGCCGCTGAATTGCCGCCGAAATTCAGTGGCAACTTTAAAAGCCACTGGAGGGGAGAGGGTTTGCGGGAGAGGCTCCAAACTTGCAGGGTAGCTGCTGGGGCCTCTCCTCGAAATGCCCACCAAGTTTCAAGAAGATTGGACCAGGGGGTCCAATTCTACGGGCCCCCAAACAGGTTGCCCCCATTTCCTCCATTGTTCTCTATGGTAGGGAAAAAGTTAACATTTTTTCCTACCATAGAGAACAATGGAGGGGATGGGACAACCTGTTTGGGGGCCCATAGAATTGGACCCTGTGGTCCAATCTTCTTGAAACTTGGTGGGTATTTCGAGGAGAGGCCCCAGCAGCTACTCTGCAAGTTTGGAGCCTCTCCCTCAAATCCCCTTTTTTCCAGCCCCTCATATACCCTATGAGTTTTTACCATTGATTTTAATGGCCCATAGGGTAAAATGGGGCTGAAACTGACATTCCCTTTCTGACACACTTCCGGTGATGTCAGGGGACATGGCATATGCTAATGAGTTATGCTAATGAGTTATGCTAATGAGCTCCTGCACCTCTTTTTCTACGAAAGGACCCCTGGGCAGAAGATTACTTTTTTTCCTTTCTTAGTTTCAGAGCACAGGCATGTTGGAGAGCAGTAGAACAGTTAAATGCCAGTCCAGTAGCATCTTAGAGACCAGCAAGATTTTCAGGGGACATAAGCGTTTGAGAGTTAAAAGGCTTTTTGACTCTAAAAAGCATTGACTCTGAAAATCTTGTTGGTCTCTAAGGTGCCACTGGAGTCAAAACTAACTCCCCTCCCTTAGAAAAGAGACAACAACCTGAACTCCAGTGTGGATTATGCTGGGATCATTGCGACCCCCTATCCCAGGAAAGGGGGAAATGCAAGTCATGTTCTGCAAGAACCAGCCTGGTGGAATGGACCTGGAGCTGGTAGAAAATGTCTTTTTTGATCCCACTTCACAGTTTACTGTAAAGGGAAAGGCAGAAGGTGTGTACCAGTCAAACATGGGTACCAGTCAGAACACAGGTAATCTCCTCTGAGGTAAAGGCAAAAACAAATACTAATGGTTGTTCGAAACCTATTTCTGTAGCTGTCTCACTCGTACTTCTGTGAGGCAAAGGGGCTCAGCTGTGGTCAGAAAGAGATGTGTGCACCTTGCTGGTGAATATGTCCAGTGCTTTCCAGTTTGGTCCCAATTTCATGCTAGGGTAGCCTGAGCATAAGAAAACCTTCCTTCCACCACCTCCCACTCCAAAGAACTGCTGGCTGAAGCTCTATCTGTCACTTAAAGGCAGGGGTCATTTCGTAGAAAAAGAGGTGCAGGAGCTCATTAGCATAACTCATTTGCATATGCCACACCCCCTAACATACCGGAAGTGTGTCGGAAGGCAACACCCACCCCTCAGGCTCCACTCCGCAGGTGAGTGAAACTGACCTGCTCTTCCTCCATTCCCTTCCCCATCCAATACTTTGTGCAATAAAAAGAAGCGTCAAGAACACACCCTCATTCTCTTCCTGCTCCCTTGAAACCACCAGGTTTCCAGTAGACTTGAGATACCCAGGACATGTGCACCACCCATCCCTTCCCCTTCCCCTCCCCACAACAAGACACCCTGTGAGGTAGGTGGGGCTGAGAGAGGTCTTTTGAGAACTGCTCATGAGAGAACAGCTCTGAGAGAACTTGTGACTGGCCCAAGGTCACACCAGCAGCTGCATGTGGAGGAGTGGGGAATCAAACCCGGTTCTCCCAGATTAGAGTCCAACTCCTGACCACTACACCAAACTGATGGGGTGGAAGCTGCTGAAGGGTTGGTGAAATTTCTCCAGTACTTATGTGCCATGTGCCAAGATAAAAAATGGTATACTTAGAAAATTTATATGCCACCTTGAGCTAGTCTCT
This sequence comes from Lepidodactylus listeri, assembly GCA_029233225.1. NCBI lineage: Eukaryota > Metazoa > Chordata > Lepidosauria > Squamata > Gekkonidae > Lepidodactylus > Lepidodactylus listeri. The sequence continues at coordinate 105,358,539 of JARCFY010000008.1, forward strand.
GGAAAAGCAGCACACAGTCATAAAAGGAAAATTATCAATATTAAAACAAAACATTAAAAACAATAAAGACCCTAGCAGGGCTTTCCCCGGGGCGCTGCGCCTCTGCACTGCTCGGGGAAGCCGAGGAGGGGGCTGGGCTTGGTCATGTGCCCGCCCCCTCGGCTCCTCACTCCCGGAGCTGCGCTCCTGTGCGCTCCTGCTCCAATGGACCTCTGCTTAAAGGAATGTCCCTAGCCTGGGCAAAGACCAACACAAAGTGGCAGCCAAGAGGTTGTTAGGCAAAATAACGAGGTTCCTTACACATTTTGGAGAAACAGTACGGAGACCCTGAATATCGTGATATCAGAGAGGGGAATTTGCAGTGCACTTGAGCAGCCACAATACCATCAGGCACGGCACAGCAATAAACCTCAACAAAAATAATAATAATAATAATAAAACATTATAATGCCACATCAAGATGCAGATATTCCAGATGTCCATGCATGGTGCACCACTCAGAAAGGGGAGGGGACAAAGTCAAAAGCAAAAGAGTAAGACAGGAGCTCATGTCTTCCTATCTGTGAAGGTTTCAGGCGGAGATCAAAATACCCGAGAAGCAATAGGGCAACTAATAATCCAAAAAGTAAATCAAGAAAGGAAGGTGCCGTGAGACTGAGCATGACAAGAAACAGCAAAGTCTAAGCATGCTGCCAGGGCCCAAAGCAATGATTCTGGAAGCAGACCAAAGGGGAGATAGAAAGAGAAGCACATCGCATTTGCCAGGAACAGGGAGCTTCGGTAGCAACATATGGAGACGCTGTCAGCAGAACCGTACACCTTGTGGTAGCCCCTCAGTGATAGGGCTTGGGACACAAAGGCAGAGGGCATTGGAGGTGAATGACCAGGTACACTCTCCTGACTGGTGGAAAATGAGAAGGAGGAAGTTCCCAGATCCTGAGAATATTTTCAATTATGGAAGGAAAGGAAGTTGGAAGTGTGTTGAAGGTAGGGTTGAAGGTATCATTGTCAGCAACTGGCAACTGGTGGAAGATTGGGGCGACAGAGACTTACAAGGCCAGCATTGCTGTATGAGGCTATGCCACTTCTGCTGGAGACGCAGAAGTGACGTCAGGGCGTTGAGAGGCATTCTAGGAATTTCCCCAATCTCTATGTTGAAGACCATAGAGATTGGGGGGATTCCTAAAGCATTGCTTACCACTAGGATTGGGAGCAGGGACATGGGGGTGCGTGCCACGTTGACTGCATCCTTACATCATTTCCAGTTTTCCCAGAAGTGATGTAGTGACATAGTTGGTGTCACTGTCTTTTCCCTGCCGTGGTCACTTGGAGCAGCAGCAGGCAATGGAACCTGGGGGTTCCCACATCGATGTTATTTCTGGGGCTCCACCCAGAAGTGATGGCACTGCACTGAGTGACACTGCCTTTACCTCCCCCCATTTCCTCTCCAGCAGTGAGCACTGGAGGGTGATGGGGCATGACAGGGGATTGCCCACTGAGGCTGAGGACAGACTGGCAATCTGCCCCGGGACAGTTCCACTTGGGAAGCGGGGGAAGGGAGCCCGTTCAGACATGCGCAGCTGTCCCTCGGCTCCCTTCTGCACTTACTCGCTTTGAAGCCGGGTTTCTTGCACTTTAGAAGGACACCGGGAGAAACTGGTGTCCGGAGGCCGTCTTGCGCTTGCCTTCCGCTTCCAGGCAGTGTGAACTGGAAGAAGGTGGGAGGCAAGCGGAGGTGGCAGTGCGAACGCGGCGTTTTGCCAGTTTGCGCATGAGTGCTCATGCGCACATAAGCGCATGCGCACATGCGCAAATTGCCGAAACAGCCCTATCACGAGCTGCGGAGGCCGGCCCACCTGAGGCCACTCCGCAGCAGTCTGAACGCTCCATAACAGCATCCTTGCACAATACACTGGCCAGTGTGAACGGCCAGCCCCAGGGAGTTTTTCCCCCGCAGCAGTTGCCTCCGCATTCATCCCGCTCCAGATTGCCAGTCTGTCCTCAGCCTGAGAGCGGGCAACCGGCATCCCTAGTTGAAGGCAGTCTCATTGTGCCGTCCTAAGCAGATCGACTCAAAATCCTACTCCCATCTATTCACTGGGGATCACACTGTTATCTATTCGTCCGTTGCGAACACAGGCCTTGGCCATCAGCTTCGTTAATGACACAGGATCCTTTGTGCCCGTGTGCACTGGGACTCAGTCCCTTCCTCTAGTGCTTTCCTCTCCACCGGAGAGCTATCAAAAGAGAAGTGCTCCCATTGGGTCTATAGCAGCTGGCATTCTTTAGGCCATGTGGAAAGAACAGTTGCCATGAATAAGAAGCAACCACAGTGACAAATATTCATGAAAATTCTGAAAATAATATGTTTCAGCCTTACAACTGCAGGGAACGATTGGGATCCCCCCCCAAACACACACACACTCATCCCCACTACCTTTGTGGTAATGCCAGACATTCTGACTGCCAAGAAGTCTCCATGGCAACCCCAAGAAGCTACCTTTTGTTCAGCTGATAAGCTACAGAGTCACATGATCCCCAGACAGCATGCATATGCAATGGTGCACAGCTGCATCCCCTTTTATAGTCCCAATTAAGAGGCACTGGGGAGCACAAAGGGCTACTGGATGGGCCTTCTTGTACACAGATTATTTTCACGACACGACAGGTCGGAGAGCGTCCGCTGGCAGCCACTCTTTGAGGAAACTGCTCCGCTCTTGATCCGATGTCTCCTCTCTCTTTTCTTGTCACAGTCCTTGTTCATTCACCAGATAGTGCAGACTGGGGTTCCCAAAGGGTGTTTTCACAGCAGGCTTTTAAACATCTAATACGGTGCATCTGTTACCAGATGAATCAGCAGTGTCTTTATGTTGAAGAGGTGGGAAACTCCTGCCATAGGCACAGCTAAGAGTGGAGTGCAGCGTGGGTCCTAAGGCAAGGGATATGTGTATTTTTTTTTCTTTTCATCGGCAATCATTAAGTCTGGCAGCCTGTAGTGACTCTCAGCAGCACGGGCTAGGGGTGGGATCGGGAAGTAACTCTGCTTTGAGGCAGCAGGTATAATACTAACAAGGGTGTTTAGTTGTGAGGCTTCTGAGCTGACACTATCAGACCAGACCTTTGTTCAAAAGCAAAGTTCTTTTATTTCCAATAATGGTTCAGGTTCTCGATGTTTGTTAGAGATACATGACAGCAAGCAGCAGGGATTATTATACCTTCAGTCACAATCGAATACAGGTAATGGACCAATCAGAAGGGACACAAAGAAGCGGGGAAAAGTGGCAACCGTTTGGTTCCCACAGGAGAGGTGGGAAAGTAATAAAAATTCCCTTCCTGCCCTATGTGACCCAAATGTGTGAACGATAGGCTAAACATTTGGTTAGCAACAATTCAAGAGTCTCCAGGGTTAGAACAGCAAGGTAAAATACTCCAAGCCTCAAAGGCTAGGGGGGAGTGGACAGATGCGATTGTCCCTGTTGTTTATGTGACGTTCACCCTCCCGGAGACGCCACCCTCCCGGAGAAGGACAGTTACATTTAGCAGAGCAGATAATATACTTCAAGGCAAGCAGTACATAACAGATGGCTACAATGGAGATCACAGAAACAGAAAGTAACAGAAAACAAGCACACTATTGTCAGATTCTGACATTAGTGAGGGAAACAAGCCCGGGAGATGCCAGCTTCAGTTGTTACTACTTTTAATCAATTTATTTAATTCATTTATATTCCACCTTTCTTGTTGAGCCTCAAGGCAGATTACAAAACTAGAAAACAGTGTACTCAAACAATATAACATGTACAATAAACAATGCAATAAAATGGCCTAAAAATTCACAGCTATTGAAACGACTGCTTTTTATGAAAATGTCCTTTCCGCCCAGTTCCATCATAAATATGGTGCAGTAAGACTGCTGAGAGAGGGGCACAATATTCCGGGGGGCCAAGTCAGCAGAAGTGCTCTGAAGCCAGCACTATGCTGCATTCAGAATGCATCTTGATTTGTTTTACTTCCAATGCAGTTCCACACTGCAGCCACTAGGGATGCAGGGAAAGCAGAGCACAGCAAACAGCAGTAGTCCTGTTTTATGCTCCCAGCGCCTTTCCGTGAAGTTTACTACAGGGCCTCTCAGATCCTGCTAGACCTATCATCCAAGCTAGCACTGGAGCAAGACAAGACTAGCCAGTACAGCTTATGGCTGCTACAGTCATTGCTAGGCATCCTAACAAGGTTGTTGTTTCCAGCAGTGTGTGTTTCCCTCTTCCTTTCCTCCCACCTAGCGTCATAGTTTTGTCTGCTCAGCCAGATCTTTCCTGTTAGAGTAGAAAATAAAACCTTTCCTCTTTTCTTAAGTTCTCTTCCTCTTTTCTGCCCTTTTCTCCTCCTTAATTTTATTCCTTTCCTTTGATATGTTTTCATTTCACTCTCTTCCCTTCTATTTCCCCTTCCCCTTTATTTGTCAGTCTTCATCTCAGCTCCTTCTCATCCCTGGGTGACAACTTAGAACACACTTAATAGTAGTAAAGTAGGAAACCCTTACTGATATTGTAGCATGGATGGGAATACATAATGATTTTTCCTGGTTTTATGAATGTTTATATTAAGATTTTATTAGGATTTAATGAAAGCCTATTAAGTGGTAAGGCCTCTCCTTTGTAGGTTAGACTGTCTTTTTAGCTAATGCTAGAAGACAAGAAACATTTTTTCCCTTCTCCTTTCCAGTTGTTTGCATGAAATAGCTATCTAGCTGTCTGGTGTTTTTAACAGGACTTCAGTGTAGTATTGCTAGTACAGCAGAAGTAGGGCTGCCAGCCTCCAGGTGGGGCCTGGAGATCTCCCATTTTTACAACGGATCTCCAGCTGACAGAGATCAGCTCCCCTGGAGAAAATGGCTGCTTTGAAGGGAGGACTCTATGGCATTGTATGATGCTGAGGCCCCTCCCCTCCCCAAACCCCACCTTCTCCTGGCTCCACCCCCAAAGCCCCCAGGTATTTTCCAACCCGGACTTGGCAACCCTAAGCAGAAGATAGGTTTTTCAAGATAGATAGTCATTGTCTGGGGCCTTTCTCTCTCTTTTTAAAGCATTTTAAAAGCAAGTTTAAGTACATTTGTATTTTCGGTTCATGTCCTACAAGGTCAGCTGTCAGAGGAAAACTGACTCTAAAGAGTCACACAACTCAAAAGGCCCTTACTCCAGTTCTAATCTGTCTCACCCCTTGATTGGAGGAGATTTGGCCTCGTCAACAAGAAGAAATGTCCTTATTGATAATAACTTCTAGCTAGAGGCAAATTGAAAAGGGGTGAAGTGCCTCCTCCTTAAAAAAATCATATAAATAGAAAAAGGGCAGCATCCTGCAAAATCTGAATTCCTGGTATTCAGTTTGCATTGGAATACAGAATGAAAAATAGGTTCAGCTTTATGCTGTAAGTAACAATGACCAGGGCTTTTTTGGTAGAACAAGCCCAGCAGGAAGTCATTAGCATAATAGGCTGCACCCAACAGCAGAAATTCATTAGCATATTAGGCCACACCCCTGACAGCGCAGCTCCCTCCCAGGAGCAGCTTCCCCAGGTGCCCTGCGACTTGTGGGGCACATGGGGAACCCGAGGAGGGGAGGCAGTTTAAACTACCTTCCCTCCCTGGATCGGCTTGGCTTCCCCAGGCGCCCCGCAGCTTGCGAGGCACCTGGAGAACCTGAGGGGGGAGGCTGTAGGCATGGCAGACTTGGAAGCCAGCCGGAACTCTGTTCCTGTGCGTTCCTGCCCAAAAATAGCCCTGACAATGACAACTACGAAAGGACTGTATTTCCTTGGTGCCACTCTACCAATGTGAGTTCTTAGGGCTAAGCTGTGGGTTCCCTGTGGTCAGTCAGCTCTGGGGAAGGGAGGGACCTGAGCACGGTATAATACCATAGAGTTCTCCCTCTAAAGCAGCCATTTTCTCCAAGCAAAGTGATATTTGTCATCTGGAGAGCTGCTGTAATTCCAGGAGACTGCTAGTCTCCACCAGGAGGTTGGCAGCTATAGACAGCTACAAGTCTTGTAGTGGATATTATTACCGTTTTTAGCCAGGGTATTTTGAGAAACGTAATGGAGTTCCGGTTCCACCAATGTGATTTAGGCAGCACTGATTAGACTGTTCTAAGTACTATTTGAATGCAAATGACAGAGTAGGTGAAAAGAAATGAGTGTGTTGGATAACAGTCTCCAAAAGCAACATGCTAATTTGCTGTTCAGCCTGTCTATAAGTTTGAACTGTTACCTCCCATTCCAATGTACTTGAAAAAGCGTGCATGCACACGAAAGCTCATACCTTGAATAAACCTTTGTTGGTCTTAAAGGTGCCACTGGACTCTAAATTTGTTCTACTGCTTCAGACCAACACGGCTGCACACCAAAAGCATTTATTCTGCTTCAGCAAATGTATCTCATAGATCATGTTTGGTCAGATGGGTTTGCATTTTAATGAGGAATAATATGACAGAACATGCCTGCTTTGATTTGCATTTTCCAGATTTGTGCCCATCCCTATTATTAACAACATGTTGTTATTAAGGAGTCCTTAAACCATGGGTCAAACTAGACATCACAGCATCTATGTGTCCAACATCTATGTGTCCGAAGCTGTCATTTTAGAGGTGAACTTGGCCACTTATAAATGTTATGAGGGCCCAGTCCCTATTGGGCCCACAACTCTGATGGGACCATGTACCCCTATGGCGATCTCGCCTTCTTCCCTCCCTCACATGCAGAATTTTTCTTTCTGTCTTCTTTCTTGCTTTATCTATTTTCTTCTTATTTGTTTGTCTATGGCTTTACAATGGATGGATGGATGGATGGATGGATGGATGGATGCTGTCCCAGCCCAGGGAACTGAGAGTAGAGACAAAACCACCTTCTTATATTCTGCTTTTGAAATGGCACATGAGAGGCTTTTGAAAGGTCAAAATAAAAAAAATGTTTTATTTAACTTGGAGGAAAAAAGGTCAGGTGGAATGAAGTGTAGGATGTATGAGATGAACAGATAATAAAACTGAGGTAACCTTGTATTCACACAAACACCAGATCATTTGTTGCCAACAAGTAAGTATTTCTGCTATTCAACAATGTCTTTAAAACTTTGAGGAGAGAGGCTTTCTTTTCAGTTTCTGCTTAAACACTCAAGCATAGGTTTCTGAGTTCCACTGACACATGAAGTTTAGAAGGCAGGAACATATAACCAAGTTCCCAAAATCCTTCTTAATACACAAATCAGGGATCACTTTTTTCTTTAGGAGTTATTTCCCTTTTTTGACTATACAAGGATAATTTCTCTTTAAGCTGTTTCCTTTCTTAACTGGGCAGGGATCACTTCTCTGTATTAGAAGCTATTTCCCTTTTTTTTGGTTTGAATGAGGATCTTCCTTGATCCACTCACTCTCTTAAGAAGAGAAGAAGAAGAAAAGATTGGATTTATTCAGAGCGGCTGACAAACTCCTTTCCCTTTTCCTCCCCACAACAGACACCCTGTGAGGTACATGGGATTGAGAGAGGTCTGACAGAAACTGCTCTTTCAAGGACAGCTCTGACAGAACTATAGCTTGCCCAAGGTCAACCAGCAGCTGCAAGTGGAGGAGTGGGGAATCAAATCCGGTTCTCCCAGATTAGAGTCCGCACACTTTAACCACTACACTAAACTGGCTCTCTTAGCCTCCTTTCGAGTTTGCAGTCAGTGCTTAACTGTCTCTTCTTCAGCTTACAGTTGACAACTCATTCCTTAACTGATTCAACAGAATTCCATTCAAACAGCCTGTCACTCAAAGGTTCTCAGACTCTGTTAGGCATTAAGAAGAAGAAGAGTTGGATTTATACCCCGCCCTTCACTTGGAGTCTCAGAGCAGTTTACAATCTCCTTCCCTTCCTCTCTCCACAATAGACACCCTGTGAGGTAGGTGGGGCTCAGAGATCTCTGGGAGAACTGCTCTTGAGAAAACAGCTCTGAGAGAACTGTGACTGACCCAAGGTCACCCAGCTGGCTGCATGTGGACATAACCTGTAGACATAAACTTTTAACCAAAAACAACAACAACTCGAGGATAAAGCTAGTTTGGTGTAGTAGTTAAGTGCGCGGACTCTAATCTGGGAGAACCGGGTTTGATTCTCCGCTCCTCCACTTGCACCTGCTGCATGACCTTGGGCAAGCCATAGTTCTGACACAGCTGCTCTTGAAAAAGAGCAGTTTTGAAAAGAGCTCTCTCAGCCCCACTGACCTCACAGGGTGTCTATTGTGGGGAGGGGAAGGGAAAGGAGTTTGTAAACCACTCTGAGACTCCTTTGGGTGGTGAAGGGCAGGGTATAAATCCAATCTCTTCTTCTTCTTCTATATTTCAATTCCCTGGTTTGAATATTTCCAACTAAAACATCTTTTAGAGTCCGCCCTACTTCAACAAAGCCTGGCAAGACCCCATACAAAGTTCAAAGCCATGCTATTACAACACATTCGGGAAAATACAGATCTTATTTCTAAAATTTACCAGATTTTAATGGATTCAGACAATCTGGACTTACCTTCATACACCAGATCCTGACATCGAGACTGCAACATCACATTCACCAAAACGCAATGGGAATCCATCTGGTCCTTTCAGACATGCTCCCCGAAGTCTGTCAATATCCTGCAACAATATCACAAATTAATGACACAGTGGTATTTAACTCCCACACAACTCCACCACACGCACAAACATTATTCTCCTTACTGCTGGAAAAACTGTGGTGAGCAGGGAATGTATATACACTGCTGGTGGGAATGTGCTGTAATCAGGGATCATTTCGAGCAGGAGCTCGGGGGAGCGCAGCTCCGGGAGTTGGTGCCAGCCCCCCCCCCCCCAGGGGAATGCCTGCTTGTGTCATGGCTGCAGCAAAATGGAAAGGTCCAACCAGCCTTCTGAAGGCTTCAGCCACCACTGAAGCTATCCTCCCAGAATAGTGGTATTTCTGAGGCTTGTATTACTAGCTGTCCCCTTTCTGCCAGCTCTCTCTCTCTCTCTCTCTCTCTCTCTTCCTTCCTTCCTTCCTTCCTTCCTTCCTTCCTTCCCTCTCTCCCTCTCTCCCTCCCTTCTCTCTCTCTCTCTCCTTTCTTGCCTTCTGACATACTTCTGGTGATGTCAGGTGGTGTATCATATGCAAATAAGTTATGCTCATGAGTTATGCTAATGAGCTCCTGCACCTCTTTTTCTACGAAAGGACCCCTGGCTGTAATATGAAACTTCTGAAAACAAGTGCTGAACCAAATAAAGTCTCTTACAGGTATATTAATACCTGAGAAACCAGAGGTAATATTATTGGATTAGTGGCAAGGTGTTAATATTCTACCCTCTAGGAAAGCACTGATTTCTTTACTTAATCCAGCTGCTAAAACAACAATAGCACACAAATGGAAAGATGCAGGGCCCACTCTAATTGATCGATGGTATGCCAGGGTGTGGGACCACTTTATAATGGACAAAATCGCATCTGGCATCACACAATTGGACCCTCACTTGGCGTACCAAGACTTTACTAGCAAATGGTGGCCTGTATTAGAACGACTGGATTATAACCCTGATAGTAGGAATTCTTTTAAACCGCATGACAGCTATGAATGTATGAGGTTATAGTATGAATGGTTAGATAGTGCTTACATTTCAGGTTCTTACTCTAGATAAAACACCTGTTCTATCATACCAGCTGAACAACTTGGAACTATTGTTGCTCTTATTCTACCACTTAATTTTAAAAAAAATTATTATTACACGTTGTTGTTACTGTTATTAAAAAAAATTGAATTGTGGGTTTTTTTTAAAAACAACCTTGTTCTTCAGATTAGAGTCCACAACTCTTAACCACTACAACAAACTGGCTGTCTTGGCAGTCCATCACAACCCCCCCCCCCCCCCCACACACACACACCTTTTCAAGTGCTGAAACAGCTACAGAGGACAGTTTTGGCACTTGAAAAGGTGTTAGGGGGGCAAGATTTCAAGCTCACCTCTAAAATGGCATTGTAAAGGGAGATTACAACGTGAGATTGCTAGAGATGAGTTCATTCACAAATTCAGAACAATCCCCCCCCCCCCCCCCGGCTGAATGGAGATGTAGGATTCTTATCTCATTACTAATGGTATTTTTCTGTCCCTAAGCATTTCTTCCCTCCCCTAATCAAGGTGATTACACTTTGCATTGTACCTCTGCATCTTGACTCCTTTCTTTGCAACACACTCCCACCTTTTGACAGATATAAGGGCTCAGTGATCTCCATTTCTGTTTGTATCTGAAGAAGGGAGCTGATACTCTGGAAATGCTGGTCTTTAAAGGTGCTACTGGACTCAAATCTTGCTGTGTTGGCCCCCAGATTAAGACATTAACTGTTCTCACCTAGGCGAACCACCTAGGACAACTGAAGAAGTTCAAGGAGCTGACTGCAAGATGAGGAGACTATGTTACTAGCATTTTATTATGTCTATGGTTTTAGCATTGTTATTTGTATGATGTTTGATAATTTTATACTATATTGTTAGAATTTTATTCTGCTCTTATGTAAGCCACCCTGAGCCAGCCTTGGCCGGGAGGGTGGGGTAAAAATCTAAGCAAGCAAGCAAGCAAGCATATCAGTGTTTTAATTTCTAAAATGTGAGGGTGTGTGTCTGTTCTGAAGTCCAACAAGCTTAAATCCTGTTAAAATCCATTGTCAGGACTAAAGGGGCCACTGATTTCCAGGGGACAGGAGTGCAACCAACATCATGTGCATGATGTTCTATCTTCCTGCACATCTGTGTCCCGTTTATGAAAATACATAAGGTGGTGCTTGCTGCCAAGCAGAAGTGGTGTTAACAAAGTGGTCATTTGTGATGTTTACCAGCTTCAAGTGGATTACTTTATACGGTCACAAATCATCAAATTCAGGCACTGTGGAACCTCTTCTTAAATGGATTGATGTGTTTATTTACTTCATTGGTACCCGGCCTTTCTTTCCAATGGGGACTCAAAGCGGCTGACATTTTCTCCCCCACTCCCTTATATCCTCACAACAGCCCCATCAGGTTGGTTAGGCTGACTGTATGTGACTTGGGAACCTTCTTGGGATCCAAGATCACTGCAGATGGTGACTGCAGCCATGAAATTAAAAATCGCCTGCTCCTTGGAAGAAAAGCGACGGCAAACCTAGACAGTATAACCAAAAGCAGAGACATCACCCTGCCAACAAAAGTCTGTATGGTCAAAGCCATGGTATTCCCAGTAGTGATGTATGGCTGCGAGAGTTGGACTAAAGGAAGGCTGAGAACCAAAGAACAGATTCTTTTGAATGATGGTGCTGGAGAAGACTCTTGAGAGTCCCTTGGACTGCAAGGAGATCAAATCAGTCAGTCCTAAAAGAAATCAACCCTGACTGCTCCCTGGAAGGCCAGATACTGAAGCTGAAGCTCAAATACTTTGGTCACCAAACAAGAAGGGAGCCCTCACTGGAGAAGGCCCTGATGCTGGGAAAGACTGAAGGTCCAAGAAGAAGGGGATGGCAAAGGATGAGATGGTTAGAAAGTGTCATTGATGCAACAAACATGAAATTAAGCAAACTCCGGAACACGACAGAAGAGAGGAGGGCCTGGCGTGATGTGGTCCATGGGGTTGCAAAGAGTCTGACTCAACTGTGTGACTGAACAACAGCAACAATGTGACTTGCCCAAGATGACCCAGCAAGCTTCCACGGAAGAGTGGGGATTTGAACTTGGGTCTCCCAGAGCCCTGTGTGACATTCTAACCACTACACCACACTGGCTCTCATTTCATATGAGTGACTTATTGATTTCTGCTCCATCTTATTTTAGTGTGTGAATCCTTGTTGTTGCTGTCAAAAGGTTTTTCAATTTTCACAGGGCCTATAGTACAGATAGAGCACGCACATGAAAAACTGTATGATTTGAATGTTACTAAAATAAACGTACCCCCTCCCATCAGCAGAATCGCTGGTGGTTTTGAATTCCTTCAGTGAAAGGATTGGGGGGGGGGGGGTGAACCCTTGCAGCCAGCAAAAATTATTCAGAGTGGTTAATTGGTGAGCACAAGTAAAAATGATCACCAAAGAGGGAAATCAAAAGTCTCCAATGTTCCCTTATGTAGTAAGTTGTTTTCTTATTGGCTGGATTGAGACAATCTTCTACCCTTTTTTTGCACAGATGAACAGTGTGCTCCAGTATGTCTGAACCATTTATAAGCAGGGGTCCGTTGGAGCGGGAGCTCACAGGAGCGCAGCTCCGGGAGTGAGGAGCCCAGGGGGCGGGCACATGACCAAGCCCCGCCCCCTCCTTGGCTTCCCCGAGCAGTGCAGAGGCGCAGCGCCCCGGGGAAAGCCCTGCTAGGGTCTTTATTGTTTTTAATATTTTGTTTTAATATTGATAATTTTATCATTGTTCCTTTTATGACTGTGTGCTGCTTTTCCAGAGACTTGCTCAAGGTGGCATCTAAATTTTCTAAGTATACCATTTTTTATCTGGGCACATGGCACATAAGTACTGGAGAAATTTCACCAACCTTTCAGCAGCTTCCACCCCATCAGTTTGGTGTAGTGGTCAGGAGTTGGACTCTAATCTGGGAGAACCGGGTTTGATTCCCCACTCCTCCACATGCAGCTGCTGGTGTGATCTTGGGCCAGTCACAAGTTCTCTCAGAGCTGTTCTCTCATGAGCAGTTCTCAAAAGACCTCTCTCAGCCCCACCTACCTCACAGGGTGTCTTGTTGTGGGGAGGGGAAGGGAAAGGGATGGGTGGTGCACATGTCCTGGGTATCTCAAGTCTACTGGAAACCTGGTGGTTTCAAGGGAGCAGGAAGAGAATGAGGGTGTGTTCTTTACGCTTATTTTTATTGCACAAAGTATTGGATGGGGAAGGGAATGGAGGAAGAGCAGGTCAGTTTCACTCACCTGCGGAGTGGAGCCTGAGGGGTGGGTGTTGCCTTCTGACACACTTCCGGTATGTTAGGGGGTGTGGCATATGTAAATGAGTTATGCAGATGAGTTATGCTAATGAGCTCCTGCACCTCTTTTTCTACGAAATGACCCCTGTTTATAAGTAACTGTTTTTGAAGACAGACTGTATGTTAAGTGTTCATAATGTAATAACAAATAAATTAACATTGATACAGATGATTTAATATATTAAGTATTAAAAGCATTTCACATAAAGCATTCAGTAATCCACAGGACAGACCTAGAAGGCAAGCCAATATTATTAGCTTCACAAGCTGGGCCCTGCAAGGAATTGTGGGGGGGAGGATTTGGAACACCTCAATCCGCCCCTTCAGGATTCTGTAAGGCATCAGGGGCCTAAACAGGCAAATTTGCCCTCCACTCTTTTTCCATTATCAGATTCTCAATTAGTCTCTTTTCCTTCTGAGGCATACTGAGTCCTTCTCAGGCGATTTTTGTGGAGTTTATTTTCTTTTCGTTCATTAACAAAGTGATATTTTTCCCACATACCTGGGTAGTCTCCCAAGTAGCCAAAGAGTCCTGCCTTATCTGTGGGTGGCCTGGTTTTGCAGCTTCCATCGCCTGTGTAGGAGTCAGTCAGCTCACTATAATGAGACCAACTGATATTACCAGAAGGGCAGAGGGAAAACAGCTTGGCAAGGCCATCCATTCAATTCACAACTTGAGATATAGTTGTTTGTTTGCTTGTTTGTAGAATTCTTTTTTTTAAAAGACTTTATTTATGAGATTGTTCATAGCATAACATAACACAACGATCAGTAACCTGTATAATAGTTCACAGCGTTATGCTCTTACGTTAACCTAGAAGTGTCACATAATGTACCTGTAACTGTGGGGTTTTTCCATGATCGCAGTACATTCTTGGTGATCACATCTGAAGAAGCCCCTAAATAACTTAGAGTAATTTAGGAAATGTATCAAGAGGGAACAAGTATCACTTAAACTCTGCATACCCAATCGAAGATAGAATGTGTTTTGAACCCTGCACAGGACTACGGTCTCCAAACTTTTCTGTTTTTACAACAGTATTCAGTGCTCCAACAGATCATATTATTCAGATCAATGGATTCTCTGTGAGGCTGTGCTGAATACCTTTGGACATGGATGCGTTGGAGCGGGAGTGCACAGGAGTGCAGCTCCGGGAGTGAGGAGCCCAGGGGGCGGGCACATGACCAAGCCCCGCCCCCTCCTCGGCTTCCCCAAGCAGTGCAGAGGCGCAGCGCCCCGGGGAAAGCCCTGCTAGGGTCTTTATTGTTTTTAATGTTTTGTTTTAATATTGATAATTTTATCATTGTTCCTTTTATGACTGTGTGCTGCTTTTCCAGAGACTTGCTCAAGGTGGCATGTACATTTTCTAAGTATACCATTTTTTATCTGGGCACATGGCACATAAGTACTGGAGAAATTTCACCAACCCTTCAGCGGTTTCCACCCCATCAGTTTGGTGTAGTGGTCAGGAGTTGGACTCTAATCTGGGAGAACCGGGTTTGATTCCCCACTCCTCCACATGCAGCTGCTGGTGTGATCTTGGGCCAGTCACAAGTTCTCTCAGAGCTGTTCTCTCCTGAGCAGTTCTCAAAAGACCTCTCTCAGCCCCACCTACCTCACAGGGTGTCTTGTTGTGGGGAGGGGAAGGGAAAGGGATGGGTGGTGCATATGTCCTGGGTATCTCGAGTCTACTGGAAACCTGGTGGTTTCAAGGGAGCAGGAAGAGAATGAGGGTGTGTTCTTTACGCTTATTTTTATTGCACAAAGTATTGGATGGGGAAGGGAATGGAGGAAGAGCAGGTCAGTTTCACTCACCTGTGGAGTGGAGCCTGAGGGGTGGGTGTCGCCTTCTGACACACTTCCGGTATGTTAGGGGGTGTGGCATATGCAAATGAGTTATGCTAATGAGCTCCTGCACCTCTTTTTCTACGAAATGACCCCTGTTTATAAGTAACTGTTTTTGAAGACAGACTGTATGTTAAGTGTTCATAATGTAATAACAAATAAATTAACATTGATACAGATGATTTAATATATTAAGTATTAAAAGCATTTCACATAAAGCATTCAGTAATCCACAGGACAGACCTAGAAGGCAAGCCAATATTATTAGCTTCACAAGCTGGGCCCTGCAAGGAATTGTGGGGGGGAGGATTTGGAACACCTCAATCCGCCCCTTCAGGATTCTGTAAGGCATCAGGGGCCTAAACAGGCAAATTTGCCCTCCACTCTTTTTCCATTATCAGATTCTCAATTAGTCTCTTTTCCTTCTGAGGCATACTGAGTCCTTCTCAGGCGATTTTTGTGGAGTTTATTTTCTTTTCGTTCATTAACAAAGTGATATTTTCCCCACATACCTGGGTAGTCTCCCAAGTAGCCAAAGAGTCCTGCCTTATCTGTGGGTGGCCTGGTTTTGCTGCTTCCATCGCCTGTGTAGGAGTCAGTCAGCTCACTATAATGAGACCAACTGATATTACCAGAAGGGCAGAGGGAAAACAGCTTGGCAAGGCCATCCATTCAATTCACAACTTGAGATATAGTTGTTTGTTTGCTTGTTTGTAGAATTCTTTTTTTTAAAAGACTTTATTTATGAGATTGTTCATAGCATAACATAACACAACGATCAGTAACCTGTATAATAGTTCACAGCGTTATGCTCTTACGTTAACCTAGAAGTGTCTCATAATGTACCTGTAACTGTGGGGTTTTTCCATGATCGCAGTACATTCTTGGTGATCACATCTGAAGAAGCCCCTAAATAACTTAGAGTAATTTAGGAAATGTATCAAGAGGGAACAAGTGTCACTTAAACTCTGCATACCCAATCGAAGATAGAATGTTTTTTTAACCCTGCATAGGACTACGGTCTCCAAACTTTTCTGTTTTTACAACAGTATTCAGTGCTCCAACAGATCATATTATTCAGATCAATGGATTCTCTGTGAGGCTGTGCTGAATACCTTTGGACAGGGGTCCATTGGAGCGGGAGCGCACAGGAGCACAGCTCCGGGAGTGAGGAGCCCAGGGGGCGGGCACATGACCAAGCCCCGCCCCCTCCTCGGCTTCCCCGAGCAGTACAGAGGAGCAGCACCCCAGGAAAAGCCCTGCTAGGTTCTTTACTGTTTTTAATGTTTTGTTTTAATATTGATAATTTTATCATTGTTCCTTTTATGACTGTGTGCTGCTTTTCCAGAGACTTGCTCAAGGTGGCATGTACATTTTCTAAGTATACCATTTTTTATCTGGGCACATGGCACATAAGTACTGGAGAAATTTCACCAACCCTTCAGCGGTTTCCACCCCATCAGTTTGGTGTAGTGGTCAGGAGTTGGACTCTAATCTGGGAGAACCGGGTTTGATCCCCCACTCCTCCACATGCAGCTGCTGGTGTGACCTTGGGCCAGTCACAAGTTCTCTCAGAGCTGTTCTCTCATGAGCAGTTCTCAAAAGACCTCTCTCAGCCCCACCTACCTCACAGGGTGTCTTGTTGTGGGGAGGGGAAGGGGAAGGGATGGGTGGTGCACATGTCCTGGGTATCTCGAGTCTACTGGAAACCTGGTGGTTTCAAGGGAGCAGGAAGAGAATGAGGGTGTGTTCTTGACGCTTATTTTTATTGCACAAAGTATTGGATGGGGAAGGGAAGGGAGGAAGAGCAGGTCAGTTTCACTCACCTGTGGAGTGGAGCCTGAGGGGTGGGTGTTGCCTTCTGACACACTTCCGGTATGTTAGGGGGTGTGGCATATGCAAATGAGTTATGCAAATGAGTTATGGTAATGAGCTGCTGCACCTCTTTTTCTACGAAATGACCCCTGCCTTTGGATGAACACAACGCGTGTCAGTTTGTCTGTGAAGAAGAGATAATGAGAGAAAGAAGGGATATTAGTGGGGGAAAGGGCTCCCACAAGCATTTGTTGTTCCCCTGCGTTATGATGCCGTCTTCCTTTACCCCAGATTGCATTGCTCCAGGATGATAATTCCCCCTCTCCCCGCCACAAAGGCATCAGCGTTCAGTGCCACCTGCCTCCGAGGGTGTGCCGAATTCCCCCTCAGCCCTTCCTGCTGATTAACAGATTGAGCCCACTGAATATCACCAACGGTCATGATTTCAAGATGACCCTTTCTTCTTAAGAGATGGAGCAAGGATTGCGTGTGTGTGTGCGTGCGCGCATCTTTTTGTTACTACGATTCAAGAAACATGGCCAGTCCAGCGAGACATCCAGCTTCTCCTAGGTCCGTGCTGCTGCTGGCCAGGTTCAAGCCGAGGCCCTGGGGTAACACTGCATGCGCGCAGCGTGGACCAGTTGGTGGTGGCATAGATCCAGGAGGGGATGCCCTGAATTTGCATCCTCTTTGCTGTGCCCTCCCAAGCAGTCCCTCGGAGGACTTGGCTGGAGACCCAGCCTTGCCAAGCAAGGTTCTCCTTCTGAGGTTTGCATTTTGTTTCTAGCCAAAGCAACGGTAGTGGAGCCCCTTCTCTCTCCCCGCCTCCCAGAAGCTCAGGGGCGAGGCAGTCCCTTTCCATTTGTTCCTGTGTGACCCGATCGCCTTCCGATCACTTCTCCTTGTGGTGGAGTGCATTACGTAAGATCGGGGAGCCGTTTGGCAGCGACTGTGGTGCGTAGCTGCAGGCACATTATGCAGAGCGAACGCGAGGGAAAGCCAGGGAAGGCTTCTCTGGCAACGGGAGAGCCGGACGCGGGAGAGAGGCGGGTCGGGTGAAGCCGTGACTGTGGGGGAGCCGCTGCTGAGATGGCCTCGTTCCTGTGGGATACTTGAAGCATCAGAAGGCAGGCGCAGAAGTTGGAGGGAGAGGATCTGGCATGAGGAAGAAAGCAAAATGGAAGGGCTTCTTTCTCCGATGAGGGCCAAGGTAAGGAAGCAGGTTTCTGGGGGGTCTGCCTGTTAGGGCCTGGGAAGGAGGCGCAGTGGAGATTCCTCAGGGGAACGGGGGCTCGCTCAGACGTTGCACCTCCCTCCCGTTCTGGATCTGCTCTCCCGGAAGCAATGGAGCAGAGAACGGGGCAGGTAACCTGGAGGGCTGGGGAACCCCTCGTTTTCTCCTCCCTCCGCTTCAGAGGGGATTCTTTGTAATGCCTGTCCTTCTGCAGGCGATCACAATAGTAATGGGAATTTCTGGAAGGGTCTCATTGTGTTGGGGGGGGGGGGGGCGTGTTGGCGGGGAGGGGGGAACCGCCAAGGGGAGCAGTTCTGCCTAGAGAATGATCCGCGCACCAGGGGTTTCCAGTTGTGGCAGAATGGCCTTTTTTTTGCAGATCCTGCATTGCAACTAAGCCGGAAAGCCACACCGCTTTGTTTACCTCTGCCGGCAGCGGGGAGGAGTGGGGTTTTTGTGTGGGTCAGAGACCGGGTAGCTGCGGGGGGGGGGGGGGGGGGCTTTCGTGGTCCTTGAGGTTCCGTGTTTCAAACTAGTTGCCGCTTCTCCGGGCCGGAGAGCCTCGGGTTTTAGAAAGGGAAGCAAGACAATCATGCCCTGCTCAATATTTAGGAGGGGTGAATGATGTGAAACTGCTGTCAGCTGCCAGTAATTTGTCTAGACCGATGCATTGACAAGAGCTTTCAAACTCTTTATTGTGTTGGCAATACTGGGTGAATTGATGCTGAGGTGTTTTTTTTTGGGGGGGGGGGTGTTTCTGTTCTCACACCTGGTGAAAAAGGACTGACCCAAGATCATCAAATAAATGTATGGCAGGCGGTGGGACATGCATCTAGAACCGTTGTTGTTGTTGTTGTTGCTGCGGAGTTGATTTTATCCCCCTTGTATGTGTGTGTAAAAGCCATTTCTGGGTTCTGTCTCTTTGTCACTTTCCAGTGTGTGCCTAAAAAATCAGAACTCAGGGTGGGGCTATTGCTGATCAGGAGAAGCGTGGTTTTCAGTAGCTCCGATCAAATTCTGCTGGACAAATTGCGTGGGGACCCAAATGGAGGTAGGCAAACCTGTCCCAGAAAGTCTTGCAAGGTTACCCGGCAATATATTCCCATTTCTCTGATCCCTGCTCATCCCGATGGCTTTCATTTCATAACTGCTTAGACCCACAAGGTAGCGCTCCCCTGAACTAACTTTAGTTGCGTGGAGCAACATTTCTAAAAAAAAAAACCACCCCAAAAATGTGTCAGCAAGTGGGGACTTAACAGCATTCCGCTTGCAAAGAAGAGCCTTGTGTTCAAAGCCAGACAGCCATGTGGTGCTTGCCTGGGTTTACACACGCATTTGTGAGACCTGGGTTCTGCGCTACTCTCCATAGTGTGTCGAAAAGGCAACAGCAGAATGCTGGTTCATGGCTGGCTCAATCTCTTTTGAGAAAAAACTATAACAAATCATAGCTTTCAGGACTTGGGAGGGGGGATCCAGTCAAACCACCCTGCCTTGAAAACTAAACTGTTTCCCCCTCAAGATCGATCCATTTAGCAAAGCGTTTCCTGACCCAGCCGGCCTTCACTTCTCCAGTTCTGCAGTTGCCCCTAAAGATCTCCTTCCACGATGCAATTCCTTAATCCTTGACACACACCCCCACCCCTTCATATGGGTTTACTGCTTTCATTTTCATGGCCTTATCTAAAGTAGGTGCTACAAACATTTGAACAGGGGAGGGGGAAAGGGGCACTAAGAAAAAAGAGTCGGGGGGGGGGGGGAAGTGGGAGAGATGGAACAGTGGCAGCAAGGTAATCTATAAGATTGTGAGGGGCTGTGGGTCAGTGGGAGAGTATCTACTTGGCATGCGCTGGGTCCCAGGTTCAATCCCCAGCATCTCCAGTTTAAAGGATAAACTAGTAGGTGATGTGCAAGACCTTTTTCTCCCTGAGATCCTGGAGAGCTGCTACCAGTCCACACGAGCAAGATAAGCCAGATGGGAAGTGACACAAATTTGCGCCGGCGCAATTTGTGCCGCTTTTGCGGGATCACACAGGTCCATGGACCTGTGAGGGCGAACCGCCGCTGTGTGATCACACGCAGCCGCAGGCGAGTTGGTTCCCCCCCCCCCCCCCCCCCCCGGCCGTTTTCAGTGCGCTTATCTGCTTCTACAAGGGATCGATGACTTGCCTCTCCACCCTCGGGATCATTCGATGATGCGCATACCGGGATGGGAGGGGGAAAAAAACCAAAAAGCCCGCTCCCCAACGCCACTTGTTTGCGCTGGCGCGATCACACCAGGAAAGGTCAGTTCTGGGCCGTTGCAAACCATTTGAGACTGCCTTTTCACTGGTAGCTAAATAAGCCGATTCCCCACTGGCTCAAAGTGGTTTGCGACACTTTGACACCGGCTGCAGGACGCTTCCCAGATGTGCTTGTGTGATCATGCCACTTTGAGCCGGCGGAGAATCGTCCTTCTTTTGTCGCAAATGGGTGCGTATGATCGTCCCCTGAGTAGACAATACTGACCTTGATTGATCAAGGGTCTGATTCAGCATAAGGCAACATCATGTGTCCAAGATTAAAAATGAAAAGTGGGACTGAGGTTGTAAATTGGGATTAAGGGAATGTCTAGAAAGGTTTAAGGTGAATGATGGGAGTGTGGGTAGTAATGCCTTTTGGCAGGTATACTTTCATTTCTGTTTCTACCAGGTATACAATGCTTAATTTACAGTGCTTAATTTCTAGGGAAAAGGAAACATTGGAGCTGAGGTCAGTCTGGAGTCACTCATCCGCCCACACACCCTCTGGATGTGTCAATGACTGTCTCTTGTTACTTAACAGTGACAGAAATACACTCTGCACCTGCTCAGGTGCACTTTGTACAGTTCTTACTTCATGGGCTCTGCTCTGCCACTGCAAACAGATGCTGGGGCTGATCCTGGTGCAAATTAAGCCTCGCCGCCAATATAACACACACTGGATTGCTATTATTTTTATAACCTGCTTGATCAGCACAGTTGATACTAAATAAATGCTAATCATAGTACTTGCAGCTGCCATTGCAGTAAAAAAAAACCCACCCTGTAGCTATTCATGTAGACATGCAACCATTAATAAATTATTGTGGTTTTTTTCCCTGAGTGGGTGATTCACCCGGCTCTTATACAAATGGAAAGCAGTGGTAGAACACCCAAGAATTTCTCCTTTCAGAGCAGCTATGGAAATGTGTTCTTCCTTTTACACCTAGAGCCAAGGCATGTTACATTTTAGTTTGTAAATCCAATCTGTTAAAAAATAGTTTTATCTGTTAAAAAAAAATATTTTGTTAATTGATGTATCAGTGCATGGGACTAGAATAAATGTTGGGGGGGGGGGGTTATTCCACTGTTGTGTTCTTTTAATTTAGCATTACCTGACAGTCTCACCAGAGGCATTTTTAATAAAGATTAACTCCATTCCATGATTTAGTCTCAGGAACTGACTCTTACTGTTTTGGAAGGTGGGAAACTTTTCCTCAGGATTGGATTTTAATAGGTTAGTCTCCCCTCCCCTTCGACTGTATGCGTTAAAAATGGCCAGGCTGCTCTGTTTGTCGAGCTCGCTGGGCGAAATTGTAATAGTGTCAGTGTGTGTTCATTCAGTGTCTATGGGGTGTTCATTTGTCTGTGTCTTTGAAATGGTGCCTGAGGCAAAATAGCATAATCTTGATTTGCCATTCACTGAGAGCTGTAAGTATAAGATGGGAACTTGGGCCCCATTCGATAAATATCCTCTCTGGGCCACGAAAAAGGAGAAAGGCACCCACGCGGGTGGCCCTGGGGCTCTGTGGCTGGAGAAAGTGAATTTCCATCACAACTGTTTTGACAGCTTGATCATCTTTCTTCGGCTCCCAGACTTCCTGACACATCCAAGGTTATTAATTGGAATCCGAAATCTCAATACGAACAATTGCATGGCATCAGACCAAGGGCAGCGCCCAAATCGGATGGCATGCTGTAGGCACACATCAGAGCTTGTGTGCTTATCCAGTGGGAGTTTTACATTTCTTTTTCTCTTTTAAAATTGCGTGCAAAACACATACGCTTTAGCCTCATCAGGAGTACGTTTGAAAACTTAGATCCAGAGGGAGGCCGAATTAGGTATCTGCTAAAAGCCAGAGGGTGGCAAAGGGCGTACTGCCTCTCCTCAAATGTGCCTCAACCTAAATGCCCTGATGTTGGCCTTCCAGAGAAGCTGGTTGGCCACTGTGTGAGACAGGATGCTGGAGGAGATGGACCACTGGTCTGATCCAGCAGGGCTCTTCACCTCTAGTCTTATTTTTGGCAGGGAGCACCTTTGAAGGTCAGCGGCAGCATGGGAGAGGGAATTCTCATGAGCAACAAGACAGGAAAGAGCCTTGAATGTTCGGCATATTTTTCTTTTGCTAAATAAGAAGAAGAAGAAGAGAAGAGATTGGATTTATACCCCGCCCTCTACTCCCCAAGGGAGTCTCAGAGCGGCTTACGAACTCCTTTTACCTTCCCCTCCCCACAACAGACACCCTGTGAGGTAGGTGGGGCTGAGAGAGCTCTTTCCCAAGCTGTCCTTGAGAGAACAGCTGGTACAGAGCTATGGCTTGCCCAAGGTCATCCAGCAGGGGCAAGTGGAGGAGTGGGGAATCAAACCCGGTTCTCCCAGATTAGAGTCCGCGCACTTAACCACTACACCAAACTGGCTCTCAGCAGCAGTTGCCCTATCCTGATTGCAGTGCAGTGGGGCAAGGATATAAACTCTTTTCAGATACTATTTTCCCAACCTCAAATGCCTGGCTAGGGTTGTCAACTTTGGGTTGGAAAATTCCTTGAGATTTGGGGGGTGATTTGGGGGTGGAGGTTGGGGTGGACAGTATTGGGGGAGGGACCTCAGTGGGGTATAATACTATAGAATCCATCCTCCAAAGTAGCCATGTTCTCCAAGGGAACTGATGTCTGTAGACTGGAGCTCAGTTGTAATTCCAGGGGGATCTTCATGCCCCACCTGGAGGCTGGCAAGCATTAAATGCTCTGTTGGGGGCAAACAGCAACTGGGAAGATCTGAGGTCAGAGGAATAGGGCTGGGGACATGTGGTTCCTCTACTGATTGGGAATCTCCACAGTTGCTTCTTACGGTCTTACCAATAAAAGACGCACTGGAGAACAATTCTTCCAGAGCCTTTTCTGATTTTGACCTGCTGTTTGCGAAACACAAATTAAGTCTCCTTTGAGTGTACAGAACAGGTTGCGTGGTCCTTTGGATAATCTGAGATACATTTTAGGCGGGAAAAGACCAACAAAGTAAAACTGCACCAAAAGCAGAATCCAAAAAGAAGGGGCAACTCTTGGAAAAGTAGTAGAAACTCCTATCTTATTGTTATGTGGCATGAAAATAAAAAATCCACCCAGCATTATTTAAAGTGATCTCCAATGCTGTCTTTTCTTAGGAAGGTAATTTCTGAAGATCATCTTCATGGCCATCTTACGTTTTTTTTAATATTTGAAGATTCGTCCCTTTGTTGCTTCTAGTAACCGAAGCACAGCGAAGCGTCTTCAAAGTGCGGTGTAACAGTAACCTGGACAGCCAGGAAGAATCATAAATCCTTGACTATATCATCATAACCTGTGAGACCAAGTTCCAAAGGATAATCATATACTGTGGCAAAATGTTTCCCTTCATGCATTGCAGTTAATTTGTTTTTTAATTTATATTCCCTGCTCTCTACTTCTTTGCAAATATGTTGTTCATTTATAGCAACTCTTTCCTAAGAAGTTCTTCACAAGTTATTGATAAAATTACATGGTCTTATTGTGTGCTGACTCTGACCCGGATGGCCCAGGCTAGCCCAGTCTCATCAGCTCTTGGAAGCTAAGAAGGGTCAGCCTTAGTTAGTGTTTGGATGGGAAACCACCAAGGAAGTCCAGGGTTGTGACACAGAGGCAGGCAGTGGCAAACCATCTTAGAAGGTCTCTTGCCTTGAAAACCCCATGGGGTGGCCACAAGTTATGGCATAAAGTAAGGCAAAAAAAAGAAGTGTGCTGACAGAGGAGGGCAGGGACTTGCTAGAAGAGGTTGTTTTGGGAGTTCAGCACAAAACGGTCTGTGAAACCCTTAAAAAAATTCAGGCAAGTCCTAAATAATGCTGCTGTTATATTAAATTTGGCTGCCACTTTGCATTTATACAAATAAATGGGGAGAGAATTAAGGGAGGAGAATGGAGGTCTAGCATTTCTTTCCATGGAGCCATATGGAGCACGAGTATATATATATCTTTAAACTCATTTACATACTGTTATATATAGGGTTGCCAAGTCATTGAGACTTACCGGCGGGGGGGGGAGTCCTCCTCGGTCCGGGAGCTTCCCCGGCACACATGCTCACGTGCGCACCACAATGATGTCACCTGGAAGTGACATCATCACGTTGGGGGCGTTGCCAAGGCGACGCTCCGGCAATCGCCCCAAAACTCTATGGTACCATAGAGTTTTGGGGCAATTGCTAGAGCGTTGTCCCAGCAATGCTGGCCGGCGGATCGGGAACCCCTGTAGCAGGGATCCCCCACCCCCCCGGGCTGACTTGGCAGCCCTAGTTATATACTTGTATGTGTCTAAGTGAATCCGCAGTCATGTTTCACTCAGTTGCTTGTTATGTTGAATCAGTTGTTCAGTTTTGCTTTAGCTTTACCTTCTGCATGCTGTGTCTTAGTAAAAACTGTTAGTTCCCAGTTCTGCTTCGTGTGAGAGTCTTCATGGTAGATTTTGCTACCATAGCAAGTATCTTACAGCTGGCAATGAGGATGGGCTAGAAAAGGGCTTCTTATGATACAGAACTGTAGGTATCAGGGAAACAATGAGAGACGGCTAGCTGTATTGGACAAACTGAGGCCTTTATGTGGCTGAAGGAGACTAGCCTACTTATATTGAAAGATTGGAACAATACCTTGAAATTAATAAGATTCGCCCAGAAAAACATGCAGCTGTCCTGTTAAGCACTGTGGGAGGGAAAACTTACAGCCTTGTTCATGATTTGTCTGCACCAGAGAACCTTGCAAGTAAGGCCTATTATGCATGGGTGTTTTCCCTCGCTTTGACCATGCGTGTTCATCATGTTTTCTTTGTCATTCTGCATTCCCATCACTTTCACTGCACATGTCCTTCAGTTTCCCCCCTCGTTCTGCATTGTTTTTCCTCCCTTCAGCCCTCAGTTCACTTTCAGTTCACTGTTTCCTCTGGTTTTCCAAGACTGGTTTTGCTGCGGTTTTCCCTCTCGCTTTGCTTACAAGGCAGAGGTTATTCAAAAGTGTACAGCTTCCCTCAGAGTTTCCTTCCCCTTTGCTGCCCCTCCAAGATCTCTCCCCCACCCACACGGAGGTTGTTCCACCCACTCTGCCTCTTCCGCCATTCATCGGCGTGCAGGTTCTACTATCTCCCTCGTTGTTTTATACTTAAAATTTAGCATTATGAGATTAACACTTCTCTGGCCCCACTCCAACAAGCCTCTTCACAAGCTCTGAAAGGTAGGAGTGGGGAGTGCTCCACGATCCCAGAAGTGTTTTTTAAAAGAATGAACATCTACAGGAAACAGCAACCAGGACAGCCCCAGCCGGCCCCCAGGGGGTGTGAGGGGCTTGGACGTTTGCCTTTCCTATGCTAAAGCAAGCCCTCTGGAGGCAGAAATGCCCTGCTCCCCCCGGTGCTGTGGGTTGTATGAAGGAAGTGTCTGTAGCTAGCATCTGAGTGGCTTTCTTTCTCCCCCCCCCCCCCCCCCGGTGAGGCCAGACAGGTGGCACCACCACACATTTCACTTTCTGGACCAGAACTTCCAGGAGACGAGGCATTGGGGGGGGGGGGACTCTGGAGAAGAAAGGAGCCAGCTAGCTCTATTGAGCAGCACTATCTTTCCTGGGCAGACACGAGCATATATTTACATGCTCACCCTCCTGCTCCCTGGGCTCTTGGTGAGCCTGCCGGATGCTGCCAAGCCCTGCTTTCCAGGAACCAGCCTGGGAAGCCCTCTCCATTGTGTAAAGCCAACAGAGATGGAGGGAGGGAGAAACAAGCCAGCCAGCTTGAGAGAGCCCTCACTTGTTTGCAGCCACATGCCTTTGAAATCCCATGCACCTGTTGGGGAGACATGGGGCTTGGCAGCATCCAGCAGGTTCCCCCGAAGGCCTGGAGAGCAGGAGGGCGAGTATGTGCATGCATGCTCATGTCTGCCCAGGAAAGATGGCACTGCTCAACAGAGCTGACTGGCTCTGGAGGTGGGCAGAGGATAGGAGTCCCCTCATGCATTGTCTCCTGGAAGTTCTGGTCCAGAAAGTGAAGTGCATGGTGGTACCACCTGTCCAGCCTCGTGGATGGGGAGAAGAAAGAAAAAATCCCAGGAGCTAGCTGATGACACTTCCCTCATACAACCCACAGCATTGGGAAGGGGACAGCAGGGCACTCCTGCCTCCGGAGGGCTTGCTTTGGCATAGGAAAGGCAAATGCCTGAGTCCCTCATGCCCGCCTGGAGGGCAGCTGGGGCTGTCCCAGCTTTTTAAACTGACTAGAGAGTTTCCTCCTCCCCTGCTGTCTCTCCAAGATCACTCCCCAGCCCACATGGAGGTTGTTCCCCCCAGTCTGCCTCTCGTGTTTCCACCATGCTGTTTCCTATAGATGTCCATCCTTTTAAAAAAAGAACACTTCTTGTGTAATGGAGCACTCCCCCCTCCCTCCCACCCACCTTTCAGAGCTTGTGAAGAGGCTTCTTGGAGAGGGGCCGGAGAAGCTAGGGCTGCCAAGTCGAACTTACGATTTGGCGGGGGGGAGTCCTTTGCTGCCCGGGAGCCGCTCGGGAGCCTCCCTGGCGCGCGTGCAAAGCGCACGCGCCCCAGGGAGCCTCCCTGGCGCGCGTGCAAAGCGCACGCGCCCGGTGACGTCACTTCCGGGTGACGTCACTACGCTGGGTCCAGGATGGACGACTTTGGGGGTGGGGTTCCCCCCGCCGGCCGAATGCCGGCCGGCGGATCGGGAACCCCTATAGCGGGGGATCCCCCGCCCCCCGGGCTGACTTGGCAGCCCTAAGAGAAGCACATTTCCCCCCTGTAGCAATCTGAGACTACCATTAATCTCATAACACTAAACTAATGCTGCTTTTGTAAAAAAGTATTTTAAGTGTAAAACAGTGAGGGAAAATGGGGAGCTTGCATGCCAATGAATGGCAGAAGAGGCGGAGTGGGTGGAGTGACCTCCATGTGGGCCGGGGAGTGATCTTGGAGGGGCAGCAAGGGGGGGGGACTCCAAGAGTTGGTGCTCCCTAATCAGTTTCTTTAAAATAGTCGATTTTTGGGTTTGGGGTTTGGGGGTTTTTTGGGGGATGTTGGGGGATTTGGGTTTTTTGGGTTTTTTGGGGTTTTGTGTTTTTTGGGATGTTGGGGTTTTTGTTTTTTTTACTTTGCCTGGGTTCTTTTGTGTTCCCTGTGTGAGAATGTGCCAATAGATATAGTCCACAACAGGTCTCCTTAAGTAGAAAGTCCTTTATTTGTAGAAAAGATCATGTTGGTCAAACACTTTTTCTGTTAGTAATGCCCAAGCCTAGAAACGCAACTACAATTATACTTGATATGAAATATGGCCCGTCTACCATCTACCAATCAATAGTGAGAATTATTGGCGCCCAAATATACTGGCCCGCTGTTCCCAAGGAAAGCGTGGCAAAATAGGTTCTCAGGGAAAAACACTGTTGAGGGTTCTTGGAAAAGATGTTCCCAGAGAAAACTAAGCAAAGAAATACATAACACCTGTGATTCTTGTAACACATAACAGGAGGCTTTTCTGTTCAAGGCCGTTAGCCAAGGAATAGCCGGCTAGAGATAAGAGGGGAGGAGAAGCAAATGAGTAATGAGCACGCGCAAAGCGAAGCAGGCAAGCAGGGCTCGCATTCCAAAGGTGGGAGTCGGGTCACCAATGCTATCTCCCGAGCGGGTCCTAAAGGGGTCGAAAGAAACCTTGGAACACAAAGCAGTGTTAATAGACCATCAAACCCGATGGTAAAACAGCAAGCATTGATACATGTAATACGTTCAGCAACCTTATTGATCATAACAAGACAGTCACCCATACCTATGGCAGTGCTAACTGAAGTCACCCATACCCAGGGGTCCGTTGGAGCGGGAGTGCACAGGAGCGCAGCTCCGGGAGTGAGGAGCCCAGGGGGCGGGCACATGACCAAGCCCCGCCCCCTCCTCGGCTTCCCCGAGCAGTGCAGAGGCGCAGCGCCCTGGGGAAAGCCCTGCTAGGGTCTTTATTGTTTTCAATGTTTTGTTTTACTATTGATAATTTTATCATTGTTCCTTTTATGACTGTGTGCTGCTTTTCCAGCGACTTGCTCAAGGTGGCATCTAAATTTTCTAAGTATACCATTTTTTATCTGGGCACACGGCACATAAGTACTGGAGAAATTTCACCAACCCTTCAGCAGCTTCCACCCCATCAGTTTGGTGTAGCGGTCAGGAGTTGGACTCTAATCTGGGAGAACCGGGTTTGATTCCCCACTCCTCCACATGCAGCTGCTGGTGTGACCTTGGGCCAGTCACAAGTTCTCTCAGAGCTGTTCTCTCCTGAGCAGTTCTCAAAAGACCTCTCTCAGCCCCACCTACCTCACAGGGTGTCTTGTTGTGGGGAGGGGAAGGGAAAGGGATGGGTGGTGCACATGTCCTGGGTATCTCAAGTCTACTTGAGTGGTTTCAAGGGAGCAGGAAGAGAATGAGGGTGTGTTCTTTACGCTTATTTTTATTGCACAAAGTACTGGATGGGGAAGGGAATGGAGGAAGAGCAGGTCAGTTTCACTCACCTGTGGAGGGGAGCATGAGGGGTGTGGGTGTTGCCTTCTGACACACTTCCGGTATGTTAGGGGGTGTGGCATATGCAAATGAGTTATGCAGATGAGTTATGCTAATGAGCTCCTGCAC
This sequence comes from Lepidodactylus listeri, assembly GCA_029233225.1. Classification (NCBI taxonomy): domain Eukaryota; kingdom Metazoa; phylum Chordata; class Lepidosauria; order Squamata; family Gekkonidae; genus Lepidodactylus; species Lepidodactylus listeri. The sequence goes on from JARCFY010000008.1 coordinate 105,387,364, forward strand.
CTCTTTTTCTACGAAATGACCCCTGCCCATACCTATGGCAGTGCTAACTGACACCCTGGCATTCAAGGAACTGAACCACGAGGATTTAAATGGTGGGCACTTGCTTCACCCTTCTGCACAGCTGTGATAGGGCAAATCTGTAAATTAAAAAACCTTTGGATGCCAACCCCCTTCAAAACGTCACAAGCGATGTTCCCACCCCAGTTAAGGAAAAACTGTGGATTTTGGTTGTAGCTGCAGAATACATAGATAATACTGTGAATAAATACACCAGAGAAAAAAAGAATGGTGTGTCTCTGACAATCTGTGAGACTTCTGCTCAAAGTAGTCAAGGATCAGATCTTTGTTGATGAAACACAGTTCTTTATTTCCAATCTCTACATTAGTACAGGTTCTCGGATCATTGTCAGAGATAATGCATATGACAGAAGCAGGTCTATTATACCTTTCAGAACAATTTGAATTGCCCATAGGTAACCAATCACCAAAGGGGAAAAACGGCGGGCAAAAAGGGTCTCTGGCCGTTTGCTTCCCACAGGAAAGAAAGTGAGGTGTTAAGTTGTAAATTTCCCTTCCCAAACCAGACCCCTTAGATGTAACCATATTCACATAACAAATGCTGGCCTCAAGGCTTTCGCACGTTGATAAGAGCTGGTCTCTGTCCTCCCTTGGCGTCCCAGCCGGGATGAATGGAATGCGGAGGCAGGAGTGTGAGAGGCTCATTGTTCCCATACTTTGAAGTTGTCATTCTCCCGGGCAAACAGTTACACAGACCAGGCCTGGTCAGAGTCATAAACCTGGGGTCACAGAGCTTACGTTTATACTGGCCAAAGATAGGGTTACATGGTAGGCATAGGGGCAACTAGAAGCAAGAAGCATGGGTACCTAATGGGTGCAGATACAGGTTATCATAGACAGTACACCAGCAATAGAAATCATAGCAGAAAGCCCCAGAAAACCTTGTCTGAATCAGCAGATTCTGACAAGCAGGCACAGAAATTCAAAGTCAGGCTTATAGGCTTGACTGCTCAGATGCTCTGCAGTAAGCTGTGTGTGCATAATGGGCTACAGTCTTTTAAAGAAATAGTGCAAATTGTTCGGCAACACTTGTCACCCAAGGCCCTGGTCATAGCAGAAAAATTTAGATTTCACAAACAGCACCAGCTTGAAAATGAATCTGTTTCCTCCTTTGCTGCAGAATTTTTTAATTCTTTCTTTTTACACTTTCTGTGATTCTCTTAGCAGATCCTACACATCTCAGCCTTCCCAATTATTCAATTTTTACAAATTGGTTTTCCCCACAAACTGGTATTTGAGCAAGGTTTGGTTTACAGGGGAATAAAAATCTTCCACTTTCCATATTTCCTTTAATCTCTGTAACCAAACATTCTTGGAAAGAACTGTTACAAATTTCCCTGTGGCCTTCATAGCTTAAGGCTGTGATTTTTTTTCATGCTCTATCTGCAAAGCAGCTATGCGCCTGGAACAATATGAGCTCTTTATGTGACATTTTTATGGCAGGGTTCCCAATCTCCCGACAGGAGAGAGACATAAATCCTGTCCCTTATTTCCCTGGTTAAAGATTTTCCAGAGATTTTCCCATATATGATTAAATCCATTCTATCTAGACAAAATATACACCAAAACCAACTCTCAGCTTCTGTTACCTATTCAAAGAGTGTGCCCTCCCTTTTCTTACCCAGGAGAAGGAACCCACACATCACAAAAAAAAAACCCTGCGTACCAATCCAACGTATATGGTTGCCAGGTCAAGCCTGGAGATTTGGGGATAGAGTCTGGGGGAACCTAGCTGGGTTCTGGTAACATAGAATTTACCCTCCATAGCTGTCCCTCACTGCATTTGCCAGTGTTTCCTTAAAATTGCTTTTGGGAACTTAAAAACAACAACCAGAATTGCATTCTGCTAATCTACCCAATAGGCGAACTGAACACAATTAAAAATAAAAACAAGGGAACTTAAAAAGCCAGAGCTACAATAGAATGCCACATTATGTCTTAGAGATAGGGAAGATTCAAGACCATAACATTGACTATCAAACTGATATGCACTGAACAATGACCCAAATGAAAATCACCAAGTGCCCACAAGTTAGGGCTGCCAAGTCAGCCCAGGGGGCGGGGGATCCCCCGCTACAGGGGTTCCCAATCTGCCGGCCAGCATTTGGCCGGCGGGGAAAACCCCACCACCGAAGTCATCCTGCCTGGACAACTTCCCCCACATAATGACGTCACCCGGAAGTGACGCCATCACATTGGGGGTGTTGCCAGAGCGTCGCCCTAGCAACACCCCCAACGTGTTGACGTCACTTCCGCTTCGTGCGCGCGCCGGGGAAGCTCCCAGCCAGCAGAGGACTCCCCCCGGCTGGTAAGTTTAACAGACTTGGCAACTCTACCACAAGTAACTGACCCACTACCCCAATCAACGGGGGGGTGGGGGGGGGAAATGCCCACTCTCTCCCCTTCTCTTCCAGAAACCAGGAAGGCAGAGAGAGATATTTGCTACCATAAAACAATAAATGCTGCTACAAAATCCACTTTACAAAGCAGCCACCTCCCCCAAGGGACTGATCTCTGCAGTCCAAAGAAATTCCAGGTCTCCAGGCCACACCTGGAGACAGATATCCTGACCATTTCTGTTTTGTCATGTGCCACTGAAATTCCTTGATTAGGCAAGTTTTTATAAAGGGGAAGATTTTACAACCACCTGTGGGTGAAGGGAAACAGCTGGTTCTGCCCTGACCCCAGGGATTTCTGGGTAGAAACGAGGGGACTCTCCCTTTCCTGGTCCTCATCCTCCCTCAGACTCTCAGAAGAATAGGGGGGCAGACAGGACAGGGGATCCCACCTAGAATGTTTTTTCCCTTTTTTATTTCCCTCAATTTCTGTTTTTACCTTGAATTCCATTAAGCCCGTCGTCTGGCCCTGAGGCAGTCAGGCTGCAGCATAATGAGGTTCTTCTGGCCCAGGCCTTCTGTCATTAATATAGATATTTAATTTCTCTCTGACCAATGGAACAAAACTACCAATTTTTGGCCATAAAAATCCTCCCAATTTGTATTGTGGCCACACAAAAACACAGAAATTAACCTCCATTCATGAGTACTCTTCCCAATATTTTAGTCCCAAAAGGGCTATCTGGGAAATTTTCAGGAGTCCCCCTGACTTCCTCTTTAGCCCCCTTTGCCTTGGAACCCCAATTACCATTGCCATGGTCTTACCTTAGTCCACAGGACGTCCCGATTTCACCCTCTGGGCGACATTGTTTCCTACAATTGGGGGCCCTTCTGGAATTATCTGGTCTGTTGCCGGCCTGCTCAGTGATCGACCACTGGAAGGTGCACCCCGTGATAGTTTTCACAGTCCATTGGGCCCTCGTTGGCTGAGAGAGGGGACGCCTGGAATTCTGAGACTTTTAGTTTACGGTCAGTCTGTGATTATCTAGGAGGGAGGGGCCTGCCCTGGGAGAAATGACTGGCCACTGGACATCTGACGGTCTGAATGTTGAAGAGTTACTATTAGAGTGATGCATAACCTCATTCCCTGACATTCTGTGGTTGGCTCTGCTTTTCATGGCAGTCATTTTGTTGTTGGCTTCGCCTCCTATGACAGCCATTTTGTGGCTGCACCAACTAACCTGTGTCGGGATTCCAAAGGTGCCCACAGGCTCAAAAAGACTGGGGACCCTGCTTTTTGTGTACTGGGTTCACGGCATAGAGGAGACAGACAACGACGTAGCTATCACTAGTTTATTGGTACACAAAGAGTAATGGCGCACTGGCCGCGAGGGGCCAACTATATACAGTAGCCCCGACTTCTCCCTGCCCTATCCACGGGCCTGAATTTCCCGCCAGAGATCTTATTGGTGGCCTACATGCCGCTGCCGCCTTGCGGCTGTCAGCAGACATAACACTGCTATAGGGTTTTCAAGGCAAGAGATGTTCAGAGATGGTTTGCCATTGCCTGCTTCCGTGTCATGACCCTGGACTTCCTTGGTGGTCTGCGATCCAAGTACTAACAAAGGCCGACCCTGCTTAGCTTCCAAGATTCAATGAAACTGGGCTAGCCTGGGCCATCTTACTCTTACCTACCACTAAGTAGGATTGTCAACCTCCAAATGGGGCCTGGAGCTCTCCCAGCTCTCTAGGCTACAGTTCTCCATGCTCCATTCCCCTTGAGAAAATGGCTGCTTTGGAAGGCAGGCTCTATGGCATTACAACCAGTTGAGATCCTTCCCCTCCCCAAACCTCATTATCAGATCTCAAGGAATTTCCCAACCTGGCGTTGGCAACCCTACACTAAAGCCGTGTTCACAAGATACAGTGAATACACATACATCCTGCATGTGCTTGTCTGTATCTGTTTTTAAGAACAGGCCAATGTACATTCACTTTACAAATGAAATTGGGGACCGGTACCTGGATAAATGTGCTGTTTCAATTACACGGTCAGCTGTACATCTATTGAATGAAATACCTGAAGGTTAAAAAATATATAAATGTCTAGGCTGAATAATGCTGTTAGTCAAATTAAAAATTAATAAATATTAACAAACGTACAAAAATACATGTATTTATTTCACAGTAGATCAAACACAGATATCGGACCTCACAATAGCCTCAGTTATCATTGATAATATACAATGACATCCCAAAATGACAAATATTGACCCTCACCAGATCCATTGTGGTCCAACTGGCCTTTCTCAGGGGTCAAACGAATAACATTACAGCATGGTTTCCTGACATAATAATGTATCATTCATTGATCATAAACTGACCAAGATAATTATTATCTGTGATCACAGACAAGGATATTGATCAAAAGCCTCATTCTTGAGAATTCACAGCCATGATTCAATGCGTACCTTTCTCACTTGGTCAGAAAAGTTCAGTACAGCCAGGAACCAGTAGTGATGTGAGATCAGGGTCAATATTTGTCACTAGGGGAACTTCCTTAAGTGTCCCTTGGGAACAAGGACCATATTACCATATTTCTGATATTGACATTAACAGATGACTGTTTGGTCAGTGGCATGCACCCGCAGATTTCCACATTCTCCATACTGATGTTTCTCAATAACTTGGTGACAATTATGAAACAGTGTGCTAAGGTAAATTGTGCATCAAGCAGTAATTACATTATACTATGTAATAGACTTTATTAAATCATGGGGCCTTAATGCTTTTTTTACTTTAGGGTTTTCATAATTGCCGTATAAATATGCATGAGATGGTGGTGAGATGGATGGCCTTGTAGGAATTCAGGAAGTTAAATAGATGGTTCCTCAGCACACTGATACCTCTTTCTTTAAGGCTGACAGATAAGTATCATTATAACTGACAAAAAGCTAGGGAGAGGCTACAGACATTCAGCTTTGAGATGCTCAGCCTTAACTAAGATGCAAAGAAATATTACTAGAATATCTCCTTCTGTGGTTTATTGTTTTGTTGTTTTTTAAAGAGCTTCTGCAGTCCCATCACTCACTGACTTAACAGATGGACCCTCTAGATTTCACTGTACATGATAAGGGTTGTGTGGCTGTTGTCAGCCCACCCACATCTCCCCAGTAACATTTGGCAAAAGAAACATGAGAGGACATTATCTGTTGCATGCAGTGTTTTCCTATACCTGCAAACACTAACCAGTAATGGGAAGGTGAATAGAGGCTAAGGACATATTGGCAGTTTGCCGCGCCTCCGCGGCACGGCAGACTAAGGCGGGGGGAATTTCCCCCGCGGCACGGCTCCCCCTGCCCGCGCGCGTTCACACCCGCTCCGGCGGGTGGAACGCGCGCCGCAGCAGCCGAGCACCACTTTGAAGTGCGCGGCGCGGAGGAGCGCAGCGCCGGACGCGATGCAGCCGCTTTTGAAGCGGAGGCAGAGCGGCCGAGACTGCCAATCTGTCCTCGGCCATAATAATGTCACTTTGCATGCATTTTCCACCAAACATTACCATGGGTGTAGTGGTAGGGTGTAGAAGGGTGTAGAAGATGCAAGTTGGCAGCAAAGTGTCCCCCCTCCAACAGGCAGTAACGCTCTTATATATCACCAGCAAATCTTCCCACAAGAATGCAGCAATTGCAAGGAATAGGGATGCTGAGAGGATCTGTGGTTTTCTGCTTATGACATGCAAACCACATAATCACTGTTACAGACAAGCGTCTCACAGATGGAGCAGGATTGAGGAATTAATATTGGATTCATACATAGGGGAGTGTGACCATAGGTGCAGTCTGTTATGGAATTTAGTGGCTTGTCACTGCTAATGTCTGGGGAGTGCACAACAGTGATTCAGATCTGCATCATTCTGCTTAGAAAGAGTTCTGGGTTTTCAGATGGGGAAGGTGCTGTGCAATTCAGCAGTTTACAAATCATGATATGTGCCCAACAAGGATTTCCACTGCAAAATCCATTTCTAGGGATAAATGTTCTGAACGTGTAATGTCAGCAATCATGAAGAGAAAGAAAAGAGTCAAATTTCTTTTTTAAAATGTTCTTTGTTAAGTTTTCACAATAAACAATATTCAATACAATTACTTCTTTGGATCATTTACAATACAAATATAAAAAGAAAAATATAAATTAAAAAATAGAACGAGACATCTATATAAATACCATTTCAATGGAAACAACGGTGAGGTATAATGTAAGCAAAAGAATCACTAGTGTCTTAGTAACAGCTGTGATAAAAGAATTTTACAGTTTGGTCTACAAGCTAAAAAGAAATCCTACATGTACAAACCAGCTATTTTAGTATACTTCCAATGACCTTAAGAAAAACCCCAACACCTTTCATAACCATCTCTGTAACTGGGACCATCCATCTGGAATGAAATTTTGAGTTTATCAATGGGTAGCATTTTCCATCAAAGGCTAAGGACAGACTGGCGAGGTGGCCCGGAACAGCTGCGGGTCCGAAAGCCCCATGGGAAAAGCAGCCTGGGGAGCCCCGTTCACACTGGCTGCACGGGGTGGAGGTGTGTGGCTGCCGGCTGCCTCGCCGAGGCACGGCTATGCACAGTCACGGCAGCCGGAACAGCCCATCCACACTTTCGGCGGTGCGTGCAATGCGCCATCGATGCATCCACACTCGCAGGAAGCGTCAGCAGCGCACACCCAGCTGCTGGAGACCGGATCCCCAGGGTCTCCGCCTGAACCGCAAGGACTGCGCTTCAGGCACAGGTGAGTGCGCGCGGGTGGCAGGGGACAGCTGCAGCTGTCTGGACAGCCTCTCTGCCTCCACTTCTAAAGTGGAGGCACAGCGGGCCATATCACCAGTCTGTCCTCAGCCAAAGTTAGTACATTTAGGAAATTGCATTGCTCTATTAATTCCATCTGTAACACTCTCCATTATGTACTGATCCCACAGTTTGCTGTACCAAAAAGACAAAGTAGGTGCTGTCCTAGCTGCCACTATTAATGTTATCTATTAGTGCTTTATTTTTTGAGAGGTATGTGTCATGAGGCCAATAGTTTAAGGGCAACATTTCAGGTTGGAGAGGAATGTCACACCCTGTTATTAAATTAATCTGAGACAGAATTTCTTTCCAAAAATTTTGAAAGACATCACACCAACAGTTTGCATATGCCCCATCTGCTTACAAGGTTTTCCAACACTCTGGGCTTTGAGATGACAACATCTATAGAGCCAAAGGCCTTTGCAACATCCAAAGAAAGGAACACAGCTGATAGTTTATGTCTATTACACTAACTGAGTAAGTTAAACATTTTAAAAGTCTTATCGGCTAACTCTCAATTTGAAATAAATCCTACCTGATCTGAGCAGACATATGATGATATTATTTTGTTCAGACATCTTGCCAATGTGGATGTGAAAAAATTTTAAATCTTGGTTTAATAAAGAGATTGTCGTGTAAGGTTGGAGATTATAAGTCTTTTCCCCTGTTTTGGTATGACTATTATTGTAGCTTGTTACCACAATTTGGGTATTTTACCCATTTCCATAACAGAATTGCAAGTTGTAGCCTGCCAAAATTGAAGCAAAGTGTTTGTAAAATTCTGAGGGGAACCCGTCAGGACCAGGAGTTTTATTATTTTTGAGAGTCTTAATAGTTTCTAGTATTTCTTGTTCTGTGATTGGTGAATCCATTAGGGACCTCTGGTCATTTTGTAATGCATTAGGTAAACTGTGATTAGGGAGAAAGGACTGCATTAAAGAGGGTTCTGGTTTCATAGAGGAGTATAGTGTAATAATTTTCAAAGATTTTAGCAATAGACTCTCTGACTTTATGAGCTAAAAGTTAGGGATCTGGGTGACCTTTACCAGTATTTTTGTTTTGTAAATAATAGGTATTTTTCAATTTTGGAATTTTGAAGAAGGTCCAAATTTCTGTGTTCTCTTAATAGATTTTGATATAACTTTTTCCCACCTCTTTCTTTGTGTAATTTCTCCAACATTTTGAGTTTGGAGGTGATGTTTGTCTCTAATTGCTGTCTCTGTTTTTTTAGATATGAGGCTTTGGGTATCAATAGGCCTCTCAAACAAGTTTCAATGTGACTTAGGAGAAGTTTCTTCCTTGTAATTTTCTGTAAAATAACTGTATGCCAAGTTTTAATTCTTTCATTATAGCATTATTAAACAATAAAGATTTATTTATTGACCAGCATGTGTTTTTACCTTGGGATTCTATTTTGGCAATCACACAATCTATCAAATTATGATCTGAACAGTTTATGGGTCCTATATTTGAAGATATAACCTTGTTTTGTAATGAAGAAGAAATCAGAATGTAATCAATATGTGTGTATATTTGGTGTCTAGCCAAAAAGTACATGTAATGTTTGGTTGTTGGGTAAGTTTGTCTCCATATGACAATGAGTGGATTTTGTTGTAAAATGTCTGTCAATTTAATACATTGCTTTTAGAGTTCTTTGTTTTTTATATTATTTTGTGATCTGTCTCAGGTACGATGTATGATTTAATTAAAATCTCCTCCTACTATAATGACTCCAGCAGCAAAAGAGGTTGGTTTAGCCAGAGTTTTTTTGTGCAAATACTAATTGATTTTCACTGGGTATGTAGAGTGTAGCTGTGGTAGTTAATTTTTGGTCTCATAGTTCTTTAAGGAATAGAAACCTACCTTGTGGATCACACATTTTATTATGAATTGTAAATTGAATTTTTGGGAAATAAGGATTGCAACCACTCTTTCCTTGAGTGATCCTGGAGCCAAAAAAATGGTATTGGAACTTAGATGAATTGAGTACTTTTTGTATGGATTTTTAAAGATGTATTTCCTGTAACCAAAGTATATTAGGATGAAGATTTAAAACATGGGTTAAAATTCTTTCCCTTTTATTCACATTGTTAAGCCCACTGGTGTTCAATGAAATAAGTTTAAATTTATTCGCCATTATATAACCCCTAGGAATAGAAAAAGTTAAATGGGATATAAGAATATAATAAAATATAGTAACAATTTTATGTCTGTATGTGCTACTAATAATTACCACTGAGCTCAAACTACAATAGAATTAATTAATTTGTCCAAAATCACATTGTACAAGGAAAGGTTGAATCAAAGATTTCTTATCCACACAATGAATTAATTAGTAAGGTTATCTATAAATTAATTAAGCAAGATATACAGTTAATTACACAGGAATAGAAATATTCTATTATGGAATAAAAATCAATTAATGTAAGGCAAAGTTGGTATAAGTACAGCACTTCAGCAGCCCAGAACTTAAAAGTTAACAACGAACAATTATTGAATATGTCTTCTCCTTTCCTTTTTATGTTACTCAATTTAAAATTAATTTATAGAGATAAAAATATGAACTAATGCTTGGAACCCTACTCCTTCTATACCATTGGGGAAGAAATATGGAACTGTTTACTTATATACCTGCGAGAATGGTTTTTCCTCCCTCTTCTACAGAACTGTAAAATACAAAAACAAACAGACAACAATTAATCTCTATGACCCCTTCTACAAGAGGATTATGAAATAGTTAACACTCACTTTGTACCTGTGGTGTACACTCACTTAAAAAAAAACACAAGATGGTTATATACATGCAACCAATTAAACTATCTAGAGTCTTAAAAACTTCTAGTAAGAAAAGCTATTGTCTATAGTATATGGGAATTCCCTGAGCACTTGCGTTGTATGGCTACCTGCAAGTGAGTAGGAGATGCTGTCCTATTATGTTTCTACAGGAACTGTCTAATCAGTGAGAGGCTACAAGAAATCCAATACCCCGACCCCCCCTCCCCCATCAAGATAGAAATGTATTTTATAAAGTGAACTAATGTGAACCAATCAAATTGTACTGTAACAAATAAGAGCATGTAGACTCAATACAGTAAGAGTGAGTGAAAGCTACTGAGCTGCTTTTATTGGCAATTTACTGGTTCTTGGTGATGAAAGGGGTAGACTCAGTTTACATTTCTGAGACTTCTTGTTAATTTTCTTTGGGATCTCCAATTCCATGACACAAAGCAATTCATAACCTTCCTCTAGATTGGCTGCTTGCAAGGAGTCTGCTTTTATGTATTACTTGCTGTACTGCCGGTGCAATCCATATGTAACGTTGACTTACTTCTATGAGGCGGCTAATTATCAGCTTTAGTTTCTGCCTTTTCATAATGGTCTCTGAGGTGAAATCTTGATACACTTCAATCGTTTTCCCTTTATAGTTTAAAGCTCCACAATTACGTGCGTCTTCTAAGATTTTTTTTTAACCCAAAGTCCAATAATATAATTAAAACTTCTCTGGTTTCTCAGTTTCTCAGTTTGTTTACTGAGTCCACCCTCACTGCTTTTGTCATCATCAGGGCCACACCATTCTCCAGAAGTAATTCTTTAGCCAGCCAATTAGATATAAAAATGGCAAGATCTACATTTTCTTCAGTGTATTCACCAAAGCCACACAGTTTTAGATTATTCTGCCATAGGCTGTTTAAGTGATAGCATTTCAAAGTGAAGATTTGCCTCTGATTGTTGCACAATGCAGAGTTTGTCCTGTAACATTAGACTGAGATCTTTAGCACTATCAGTGGTGCTTTTAACCTCCTTAAGAGAGGTTTGCATTGCTTCAAGCTGTATAGTCAGAGGTTTAATCATGGCTGAGATAGTGGGGAATTTCACACTACACCTTTAAAAATGGTACTGAACTGGCTTGGAATAAACCGGTACCATGACGGCCGTTTCACACAGCCCTTCCCCTACCGTTTTGGAGCCGTCTTTGAAGCGGTTTGCGCTATAGCAACCCCACTGGAATGCCTGGGCTCCATTTGGCTCAGTGCTCTAAATCGGCTTTTTAAAAAATAATTCACGGAGATTGCCCACGCAGGCGAAAAGAGGCGCAAAAACCCTTGTCATAAGAGGAAGCACTTCGGGGGTATTTCACACAGCATCCTGTAGCGCTTCAGGACCAGGACAAGGACTGAAGAACGCTTGGGAGAAGGTTTCAAGGTAAACCGGCTCAGAAATGCTTCCCCAGCGAGAGGCATGTTTCTGTCTGAAAGGGCCAATATGTTCCGTTAGGGAACCAGTACTAGTACGGTTCTGTGTGAAATGCCAGACAGAAACTGTTACTGTAGAGTTCCTGAGACGGAACATATTGGCTGTGTGAAATTCCTCAGTGTCTAACATTTTTTCCCCATAATTTTGAGACTTGAAGAGAACTCCGACACTGCAAGTAAGGCTTCAGTATTATTGGCAGTTGGATTTTCAGGCACCATTTTAATCGTCACAGCCAGGCTTTCCTCACAGTTATGCCCCTTGGGTTCAGGTTTAAAATAATCAATTACCTTTCTTGTTGCAAAATTATGTTGTCCTTTGTTTATAGTGCCTTTCCCTATATATAGGAATATTTGATGGTTCACAAAGTCAGCATCAAGACTTAAACAAGGAAGCAAGGCACAGAGCTCTGTTTCTAAGTGGCCATCTTCTTAGAACACTGCCATGCCCCCAAAGAGTCAAATTTCTTATGCTCCTAGCCAGAACTACTGTAGCATCTGGCCTCTTAGCCCTCCTGTTCTGCAGCTGTTTCAAAGGAGTGCAAGAAAGAGCACACACCCCATTGAGCTAGAGTTCCTCCTAATTTTTTCTCATAATTTTATTTAGTTACTTCATGTATACCCCACATTCCTGCCCAAGGGGGACCCAAAGTGGGTTACATCATTCTCGTCTCCTCCATTATATTATTATTTGTTATTAATTCCTCCTCAAGCAAAACAGAAGGGTTTTTGAGGGAAGCAATATGAGTGTTGCTAACACTTGGAGCCAGTGAAACTTATCTAGCGGAAATAGAGTTTAATTTGGGTTTGGGTTCAAATCCCCAGACTCATGTCCTGGCATTTTGCCTGTTATCTCGTAGCTTCCATTCTTCTTCAGTGAAATGTATTAATCACTTACATTTATTTCCTACCCTTCCATCACTAAGGAGCCTGGAGTGGCATACATGGATGTGATGATCCTATTTTTCCTAACAACCACCCTGCAATGTAGGATATTCAAAAAACAAATGACTGGTTACCAGTGAACTTCCTAACCCAATTAGGGATTTGAAATCAGGTCTCCTTAGTCCAAGATTAGAGCTCAAATCATTACACTGCACTGCCTTTGAAATTATAGAGGCCTTCTTCTTTACAGGATCCAATGGACAGAAAAACATAACAATTGCAAGTCACTTTGCAAATGAACAAACAATAATTTACTCACTTGCTGAAAGACTCAATTCCAAGGCTGAGGACAGACCAAAGATCTGCCCTGGATCAGTCGTGGGGCCAAAAGCCCCATGGGAAAAGCAGCCCGGTGCGGCCTGTTCGCACTGGCTGCGATGTCCCGGGGAGGAGGCGCACGGCTGTGGGTCCGTCCGCACTTCTGCCCCCGCTTCCGGCGCGCTGCCGACGCATCCACACTGCCAGGAAGCGGCATGGCTGCGCGGCCGGAGAGCCGGAGACCTGTTTAAAGTGGTCTCCGACTGAAGCGGAAGGATGGCGCCTCGCAGACGGGTGAGTCCGCGCTGACGACGGGGGACAGATGCGGCAATCTGAACACCCCCTCTGCCTCCACTTTAGAAGCGGAGGCAGAGCGGGGTAGATTGCCAGTCTGTCCTCGGCCCAAGTTGTGACATTCTAAGTATCTGAGGATTAGCAGGCCTGTTAGAGTCCCTCCAAAGAGCTTTTTAGTAGCATCTCTAAGATGTGCCTCTTGCAGGGCTGCCAAGTGCTGGCGACTTACCAGCGGGGGGGAGTTATTCTCCCCCCGGGAGCTCTTCTGGTGCGTGTGCTTTTGCGCACGCGCCGGCAACGTAATGACATCACCTCTGGGTGATGTCATTACACGGGGGAAGTCGTCCTCACCGGACGACTTCTGGGGCGGGGTTCCCCCCGCCGGCTGAATGCCGGCCGGCGGATCGGGAACCCCTATAGCGGGGGATCCCCCGCCCCCTGGGCTGACTTGGCAGCCCTAGCCTCTTGTGATCCATACACTCTTCTTAGAGCTCATTCAGGCCCTGCCCTCTTCACTTGTCAGTGTGTGCCAATCTAATAAAAATAGTGCATTAAGGATAACATTCCGTGGAATTTCTTTGGCAGTCTATGTGAATTTGCCATATATCAGTTCAATGTTGCCCCCACCATGTGCTTATAAAATGGGGTGTGTCTCTCCTCACCTGCTTCCTCAATACTATTAATCCCCACTAACAACACATGTGATGCCAGAAATAGGTATCCATTTATATGAATACTTAACAATAATGTTCTAACATGCCACGCTAGCCCCTGGGCTTGGCAGAACAGATGCAGCTTTTTAAAAAGAATGAAGAGGCACATCAGTGTACACTGGCTTCCTTCTTACTTTAAAAGCTCGCCAAAAGGACTCACCTGGCTTTTCTCCTTTCATCTCTCTCTCCTTGCCCCTTTTTTTTAGAAGCATAGAAGGTTTGCAGAAGTGTTGTGATTTGCTCTTCAAAGCTGCCGTTTTCCTCCTGGACCATCTCAAAGGGCTAAAAGAACTTCCAAATGGACTTTTCTTCTCTCTGCTATTAAATTTAGATCACTTTGTATTAAAATGGGATGGGTTTAGAATGGGGCAACTCTCTTTAGGGCTGAGTTCAGACTGGCAGTTTGACCCCATATAGGCACGTTTCTCAAGCGGATTACGCGGGCCAGTTCACACAGCCACAGCTGTCTGGCGTTCCCGTGCCATACTCACCCCATCCTGAAGTATTTTGATCCCGCTTTTAAAAAGTACCAGGTGAAAGCCGTGGCAAGCTGTTTGGGTGTGCGTTGATCCCACTTCCTGGAAGTGTGGACACAAATAAGCCGCAATCAAGCGGCGCCGGTAATGTGAACCCGCTGATCTGGCATAACCGCCTATGTGTGCTGTGCGCTTGAGTGCACAACTGCCCACGGGGACAGTTCCGGCTTGCGGAGTTAAAGCTCCCAGCCATGGGATCCTGTCCCAATTGCTGCTGTGCCCATGCGCCTACGCGCAGTTTGGTGAGGTTCAGTTGCAAGAGGGCAATTCAGATGTCTTGCAGAGAGCACACCTTATTGAAAACTTCTAGTTATGTAAGTGAGAAAGATCCTTGGACTTCCTGCTTTATCTTCTTAGCTGCTGCGATATACCAGTTCTGTCTTCAGCTTCACATTCACTGACTGGCGCTCAGCTAGATTTCTACTGAAGTTCACATTTTCCCGGTGTTACTCAAGTGGTGTGCTTCATACCCGTTTTGCATGGCCCCTAGTTCCGTTCCTTCCCCAAAGTTCAAGTCTTGACCAAAGTCAAACATCTGTGTGGCAGTTTAATTTCAAGGCTGGTTTTGTTGGTAAGAAGTAATCTTCCTTAACGACATGCTTTTTCAAACCTGGCTGTTTAGTGCTGTGTAATAATTAAAGGACAGGCATTTTGTCTGAGGCATAGGGCTCAGATTTTGGAAGAACAAGAAAACTTCTTTGTGCTTTTGGCATCTACAGCCACCTATATACTGATGCAGCAAATGTCCAGATTGAATGTTGAGCCTCGTGAGATTAAATGCCCACACTGACACTGCTGACATTCACATGAATAAACCTAGAGAAATACCAGGGATATGTCAGATTTCACCTACAGTGGATCAGAGCCTGGGATCTGTGTGCCCTCCAGCATCCTTTTGGGCTGGGCTGCAGGTAACCTATGACAGGGGTGGGCAAACTTGCTCAGCGTAAGATAGGGTTGCCAAGTCTTCAAAACTCACCGGTGGGGGGGAGTCCTCCTCTCACCAGGAGTTTCTCCTGGTGCGTGCGCTTTGCGCGCACGCCCAGCAACATCACCAGAAGTGACGTCAGCACGTTGGGGGCGTTGCCAGAGCATCGCTCTGGCAACGCCCCCAACGTGCTGCGTCACTTTCGGTGACGTCATTACGTCATCCTCGCTGGACGACGTCGGGGGTGGGGTTCCCCCCGCCGGCCAAATGCTGGCCGGCAGATCGGGAACCCCTTTAGTGGGGGATTCCCCGCCCCCCAGGCTGACTTGGCAGCCCTAGCGTAAGAGCCACCTAGAACGGGGGGGGGGGGGGGCAAACTTGCTTAACATAAGAGCCACATAGAATAAACATCAGATGTTTGAGAGCCACAAGACATGAACAAATATTACCTGCTTTTATTGGAAAATAAGCAGATTTGCTTTTTATTAACATTAAATGAAAGGGGTAAAAGCAGATATTGATGATGATATTAATTTGTCCAATGATATTTGTTTGCTAATGATATTTAGCTTCCCCAGCCGCCCTGCCGGGAGCCACATAATATATGAGAAAGAGCCGCATGCGGCTCCCGAGCCACAGTTTGCCCACCCCTGGCCTATGAGATGAAGGGGGTCTGAACTCACTCTGGACTCCCTGGCTGATTGGCTTCATAACATTTGTAGCTGTTGTTACAAATCATGAATATTTGCAACCTAATAAACGTTAAGTCTATACATGTAGCGGTTGATGTAGTCCTTACTGCTAATTTGCATAAAAGTAGGCTTCCATTTCTGTGATCAGCTGCTCTAATAAAGAAAAGTTGTATCTACTTGGAATCCATAGAAATGGCAGTGTACTTCAGATGAAAGTAACACAAATCTACCTGATAGGTGCATTGAAGCATATATCCGTTATGTTTTTATATTTACAAATGACAGGCGGGTTATAAGTGTCATCAACCTAATAAATGTTATTTCAGTGCAGTCTGAGGAAACATGCTCTTGCTTATGAAATCTTATTCTGGAGTAAATTTTGTCAGTCTCTAAACTGCTACCAGACACTTGTTTTCTTTTGCTGCAGCATGGCTCTCCCTCCGGAACTATCTGATAAGCAGTGCCACAGAACTCAAAGTCAAGCTGCTCCAGGGAGAGCACACTTACCCCAGTGAATCTTTAGCAATCAGTATAATCCTGCTGAGTGGTAATATGGATTTTCCTCACACATTAATTAGTTGTGTTTTAGGGCTCAAATACACAGTATGCCCAACATGTGGAAACACACATGAAGCCAGAGTAAAGAGGCAAACCACACACCCCCACACACACACATTGGGTTTCCTCTGGCAAAAACCAGACAAGAAGGAAAACGGAAGCTCCTTCTCTGTCCTCACACTGCACAGTCACAAACAAGTGCTTTTCAAGGCAGTTTCCCCCAATGTATGTCTGTGAGTCTGATCGCACGCCCATGTTGAGTATGTTGTGTATTTGAGCCCTCAGGACCCTAAATTTGGGGGTATTGTTACTTTTGTAGCATTTTCTATGGTGTGGTAATTATTGATTTTGCCAGTTGAATACCATTTCACAAGAGTTGTCTGCCATATGCTTCTTTAATTGCCGAGTAGCGATTCTTCCGCTTCAAAATCCAGTTGTACCATGTGTTTGCTTCTATGTATGATTGATTTGTTTATGATCTCATTCCATTTCTATATTGGAATAGCGCTGTGTAGGGCTGCCAAGTCAGCCCAGGGGGCGGGGGATCCCCCGCTACAGGGGTTCCTGATCCGCCGGCCAGCATTCGGCCGGTGGGGGGAACCCCACCCCAAAGTCGTCCTGTCAGGACGACGTCCCCATCGTAATGACGTCACTCGGAAGTGACGTCATCACGTTGGGGACATTGATACCATAGAGTTTTGGGGTGATTGCCAGAGCGTTGCCCTGGCAATGCCCCCAACGTGATGATGTCACTTCCGGTGACATCGTCATGGTGCGCACGCAAGCGCGCACGCTGGGGAAGCTCCCAGAGCCAGGAGGACTCCCCCCTGCCGGTAAGTATTTAGGACTTGGCAACCCTAGAGCTGTGGCTTACACAGAGTTGCTAGAGTTTTTCATGCGCCTGTTACAAGACAGCTGGTTCCATACCTTTTCTGCCCCTCTGCGTTGCTGCTGTTTCTGGCGAGTTGAATCGCCAGCTGATGCTCCGACTTTGCGGCACCCCTTCCACAAAAGGGCATTTATTTCAGGGAATTTTTACTTGAATTTGGATTCAACCCTCCCCAAGTGTTCGGTTGTAACTTCATGCTACAAGACAGGTTCCTTTGTTTGGGCAAATATCCTCAGGATACATACAGCTCCTGTCCCAGTGGAAAGTCGCAATAAGATTTAATAGAAAATAGCAACCAGAAGATTAAAATAGCGAACTTTGGCACTGGCAGAAGATTGCTGTGAGAGCCCTGTCATTCTGCACTAAATTTTGTAGGCTCTTTTTATTGATATTGGCTTTAAGTCTGTTAATTTCAACAAAGCCATTCAGTTTTATGGGACCTGGAGGATAGCAGAGCAGTTACAATGGAATGAGGTACTGCTGACTTTAACCTCATGATTCCCAATCTGTGTGGCATAATAGGATGAAGTTTCCTTCTAAAATTAAACCACTTTCTGGGATGCTTCCACTGGAGAAGGGAAGATGGGTAGTAGTCTCATTTTGGTAGGTAGTTCCTTCAGTGGGAAGGTAACAGCATTCCATGCCAGTGTTCCCTCTGAGCTGAGTTAGTGTGAGCTAGCTCACAGTTTTTTAGCCTCCGGCTCACACGTTTTTGTCTTAGCTCAGGAAGGATGGCTCCAGAGCAAACTAATTTATGCAGCAGCCAAATTGCTCGCTCACAACTTTAATACCAGTAGCTCGCAAAGCAGAATTTTTGCTCACAAGACTCCACAGCTTAGAGGGAGCATTGTTCCATGCGCCTCGGCATCTAGTCATGCTGGCCACACGACCACGAAAATAAATGTTAATCTGTCTCAGTGGTAACAAATGAAGAACAGAAGTTAGGACTTTTATTTACTCTATTTATATCCTTCCTTTCTCTCAAGAGGGATGGCAAAGCGGTTTACATTATTCTCCTCTCCTCCATTTTATCCTCACAACAAACCTGCAAGGTAGATCAGGCTGAGAGTGTGTGAGGGACCCAAGGCCACCCAGCAAACTTCCATGGCAGGGTGGGGATTCGAACCTCAGCTTCCCAGGTCCTAGTCTGACACTTTAAAAACTACACCAGCTTCGTTTCCATTGCAAATAGCAAGGGGTGTGTGTGTGTGCCTGGAGATAACCCGGGCCAGGAAATTCCTATTCCTTTCATTTTTGGCCCTAGAACTCCCATGATGACCTTGAATTTGGTGACCCGTTTTGAGATTCTTAGTTTTATTTTCTGATAAGTTTAGGGCTGCCAAGTCCCCTGGTAGGGCGGGGTAAACACCGATTTTTAATACTTACCCCCGCTTTTTCAAAATTGGCCACCGGGGGACAAAATGGCTGCCAGCAGGAACGCAGGGGAACGTCGGAGCCTGCCCTGCCCTGCCTTAAAAGGGAAATGTCTGCAGAGAGCCTGCCCTGCCCTGCCTTAAAAAGGAAATGCCTGCAGTAAAAAGCCTCACCAGACATTTCCCCTTTAAGAACAGAGTCAGCAAGAGAGCTCCGCCCAGAGATTAAGGAGGGACTGAAGGGGCTGCTTTTGCATGTGGCTTGCAAGGTTGCTGTGGTAAGTTTCTCTTACAGCTCTTTTCCTTCTCTCTCTCTATCTCATTCTTTCTTTTTTCTGTCTGTCTGTCTGTCTGTCTGTCTCTCTCTCTCTGTCCCCATCCAGCAGAGGTCTATCAGTGGCTATTATTAGCCACAAGGTCTAAATGGAAGTAAGTGCCTCTGCCAGTTTTTTTCCTTCTCTCTCTCTCCCTCTTTCTTTCTTTTTTCTGTCTGTCTGTCTGTCTCTCTCTCTCTGTCCCCATCCAGCAGAGGTCTATCAGTGGCTATTATTAGCCACAAGGTCTAAATGGAGCCCTTTGTCTGGGGCAGTGAGGCTCTGCATTCTTGGTGCTTGGGGGGCAACAGTGGGAGGGCTTCTGGAGTTCTGGCCCCGCTGCTGGACCTCCTGAGGGCACCTGGTATTTTTGGCCACTGTGTGACACAGAGTGTTGTACTGGATGGGCTGTACTGGATGGGCCGATCCACTGTGGCTTCTCTCCTGTTCTTATGATATGAAAATCATATTAAGCACTTGTGTAGCACTTAGTGCTTCATATTCTGCCGAGATGAGGAAGGATTCAGTAGGGCCGTTGCTCAGTGATAGAGCATCTGCTTGACATGCAGGAGGTATCAGCCTCTTCAGCTAAAAAAGGATCAGGTAATAGGTGACATTAAAGATCTCAGCCTGAGACCCTGGAGAGCCACTACCAGTCTGAGTAGTCAGTACTGTCCTTGATGGACCAATGGGACCAATCTAGTCCCTCCTACCCCTTCAGTAGAGTAAAACATACCTCCTATCATGACTTCATAATTTCCTGTGTGTCTCCCCCATCTGTTCCAATGGCACAGTGCAGAAGGTTGTAACTTCATGCTACAAGACAGGTTCCCCAAGAGATTATGTAGTGGGAAGGGAGAACTGGACATATAATGTCTGTTTTTGGTAGCAGTCACACAATTTCCTGGTTTGCTGCACAGCCACACAGTAACCTTGTGGAAGACCAAGATTTGCTTGAGAGACTTCCCAGCAGATCCAAACCTACAGTTCCCATACCAAAACCCAGCACCCAAGCCATTATATGGATTTGTGGAATCGCCTGATCCAATGGAAAATGTTTGTATGTAATGTAACTACACAGCTTGACTTGATGGTCCTCTTCTGATGAAGAACCTTCTTTGAAACGAAAATAATAACCGGATGTTCATCACTTGAAACTTTCTTATGGACCCATATACCCACACATATATATTGTTCTATTGTTTATTAAATTGTAGTAGTATTTTTTGCATCTTATTAGCGTCTTGCAGCTATTTCCTTTTATTCATCACTTCTTGCAAATAGCTGCAGTTCCAGTTGTATTGTTTGTATTGCATAAAGCTGAAGCATGGAATTCCTTGCCACTTATCACTTTGTTGCACGTGCACAAATCTAACATATACTTTAAACAAGTAGCTAGACTGCATTGTCTGTTTGTCTCATCTTTGCTGTTAGCAGCGTCTATTTGGGAAGTGATCATACAAACTGATTACAAGATTAGCTGGATTCATGGGGTACCACTGATTGCCTTTCTGCTCCTGACTAGTGAACAGGACATGAACTAAACCTGGGGTGGGCAAACTGTGGCTCGGGAGCCGCATGCGGCTCTTTCACATATATTATGTGGCTCCCAGCAGGGCGGCTGGGGAAGCTAAATATCATTAGCAGACAAATGTCATTGGACAAATTAATATCATTATCAATATCTGCTTTTATCCCTTTTGTTATTATTTTTGGCAGTCTCATTTAATGTTAATAAAAAGCAAATTTGCTTATTTCCCAATAAAAGCAGGTAATATTTGTTCACGTCTTGTGGCTCTCAAACATCTGATGTTTATTCTATGCGGCTCTTAAGTTAAGCTAGTTTGGTCACCCCTGTTCTAGGTGGCTCTTACGCTGAGCAAGTTTGGCCACCCCTGAACTAAACCAATGGGGGTTCGAGCAAACTGCATGGAACCAAACCCAGAATGGGAAGCCTCATCACTGGGCACAGCCTAAGATGTGGGTAGAGACTCTTACCAGCTGTCACCAATATGTCCTCCTACGACATAAACTTGGGAGAATGATAGATGGATGAGTAACTTTGCTAAAAAAGTTTGCAGTTCAAAAATAATTGTTACATAGGCAGCACTGAAGCAGCTGGATGACATTAGCTGTAATTGCTTAATTTTTTCATTGCATTTGCTTACATGAAGAGAAAAGCAACAGACTATCAATCAGATGGCAGAATATTCATAGTCTACAATTGCAGGAAGCATTTTTGGGTGTCATGGCAACAGTCCCACAAGAGATGCACTTGATTGCTTCATGATGTGCTACTGATAGTAGTTGCATTCCTCTGTTTTTTTCTTTTTATTTTACTATAAATGCTGTGTTCACTGTGGTGCCGATACGAATTTTAATGTAAGTGGCTTCTCATTTAACCATTCCCTTTCTGCCAAATACCCATTCTGTGGTTTGTTGGGTCTGGCTTACTTTTTTGTTCAACATTTTATTTATTCATTTCTGGAATTTTCAAGCTGCTCACTCTGCCAGTAGCTATCTTATAGGTGATAGGCCTGTAAAATTTAACAGCATTAAGTGATTAATAAAATATTCCTGTAAAACATCTTTCTGCATTGTTGACGGGGGGGGGGGGGGGGCAACAGTGGAAGGGCTTCTAGTGTCCTGGCCCCACTGCTGGACCTTCTGAGGGCACCTGGTGTTTTTGGCCACTGTGTGACAGAGTGTTGGACTGGGTGGGCCACTGGCCTGATCCAACACTGGCTTCTCTTATGTTCTTATGTTAATGGTGGCCCACATAACTAGCACTTTTGCAGAGCCTATGGTTGTAGCCTATCTGTCTAACATGTTTCAATGTGAAATTAGGTTAATTTCAATGTGAAATTAACATGACAATCAAAGAGGGAAATCTCGTGATATAGATGCAAACTGCATTGCATTAAATGCAACAGGCTCCAGCTCTTTATCCCCTCCCCCCCCTCCCCCCAGCCTCTCAACATAGCATGCTCTGCTGTCATCAGTGGTTATATTTTTGTCAGAGATCAGTTCAGAACCTATAAAAGGAAGCGCTGGCCTTTCTTAATTATGGGATGATTAATCATTTAATCTGCCCGGGTAGCTGTATATACACTCAGACATTCTCATTTTTCATGCTTGTGGTCCCATTAATCAATTAATGTTATCAATGTGAGAGCAGAGAGGTGGATTTAAAGTGCTGCATTGTTGTAACCTCTCCTGTACAACTTGACCTCATCAGGGAGCTCAGGTGAGATTGAGCACAGAGAGCGTCCTTGTCAAGCTGCAACACTCCAGTTAGCTGAAAAGACAAGAGATTCCCTGTTCTTGCTGAGGTGGTTACCCCATATCTGGACTTGAATATGCAGGGAGCAGCTGACGTGATTGAACATACCTCTATAAAACAAGATCTATTCACATCCTTGGATATTGGGGTGGGTGGGACTTACCCAAATGCAGGGATCCGTTGGAGCGGGAGCGCACAGGAGCACAGCTCCGGGAGTGAGGAGCCCAGGGGGCGGGCACATGACCAAGCCCCACCCCCTCCTCGGCTTCCCTGAGGAGTGCAGAGGCGCAGCGCCCCGGGGAAAGCCCTGCTAGGGTCTTTATTGATTTTAATGTTTTGTTTTAATATTGATAATTTTATCATTGTTCCTTTTATGACTGTGTGCTGCTTTTCCAGAGACTTGCTCAAGGTGGCATATAAATTTTCTAAGTATACCATTTTTTATCTGGGCACATGGCACATAAGTACTGGAGAAATGTCACCAACCCTTCAGCAGCTTCCACCCCATCAGTTTGGTGTAGTGATCAGGAGCTGGACTCTAATTTGGGAGAACCGGGTTTGATTCCCCATGCCTCCACATGCAGCTGCTGGTGTGACCTTGGGCCAGTCACAAGTTCTCTCAGAGCTGTTCTCTCATGAGCAGTTCTCAAAAGACCTCTCTCAGCCCCACCTACCTCACAGGGTGTCTTGTTGTGGGGAGGGAAAGTGGAAGGGATGGGTGGTGCACATGTCCTGGGTATCTCAAGTCTACTTGAAACCCGGTGGTTTCAAGGGAGCAGGAAGAGAATGAGGGTGTGTTCTTTATGCTTATTTTTATTGCCCAAAGTATTGGATGGGGAAGGGAATGGAGGAAGAGCAGGTCAGTTTCACTCACCTGCGGAGTGGAGCCTGAGGGGTGGGTGTTGCCTTCCGACACACTTCCGGTATGTTAGGGGGTGTGGCATATGCAAGTGAGTTATGCAAATGAGTTATGCTAATGAGCTCCTGCACCTCTTTTTCTACGAAATGACCCCTGCCCAAATGGCATCTGTCAACACTATGTCTTCGTCACTTCCAGCTGTGTAATATCTGGAATGCTTCCCCACCATTACCCCTACAAGCTGTACCTCCACTTCTGCCTAGTTCTACCAGATGCTGCTGTACCACGTGAACCTTCTTTTCTTGCGAAAACGACAACTATAGAACTGTGCATCTCAGCAACCGGTTTTAATTAAAACATGACATAGAGTTTAAATGCAAGTCTTTTCGGCAGCCCATCTGGCAAGATAAAATACACCACATAAAATAAATACCTAAAGCAGTATAACCCAGAGAGGGGTTTAGTAGTTCCACAAGAATTAAGCCTTTGGGAGAGATGCTGCTGACTGTAGAGGTGCCAAGTAGGTCACTTTAATGACTCAACCGTGATGTTGAGCCCTCTCATCTACAGGGTATCGGGGGGCAGCTGTTGTGGGCCAGGGACAGTGTAAGTGTCCCAGTGCAAGTGGCCACAGGCTCCTGCACAAATGTGCTACTTAGTACAAAGGCAAGACCTGACCCTCATCCTGACTCTGTAGACCAAAGGTGCTCTGCTTGGTGCTGGAGGCAACTGTCAAGTTTTTATAAGTGAGGGGACCTCCTCAGCAGCTCTGCTGTTGTGTAAGTGAGGGACTTTGATCCAGGTAAGTTTGCCTGATGATGGTCCTCTTGTCGAAGACCCCAACACCCCTGACCCTAAACCTAAGTGATTAATCAACAAGTGTCACTCTGGGCAGACTTTAATCAATGTGGCTTAGCATTAGAAGGCAAACATTTGAAAGGTTTTACAAGTTCTGTATTTTGTGAAATATTCCTGTCGGCTGCTCCATGGGAAAACGAGCGGTTGCTTTTGCTTATGTCGTAAATTAACTTACAATTTGTTTCAGTTTCAAAAAAGGCAATCGCATAGAGCAGCGGTGGGCAATTGTTTTGGCTCGGGGGCCACTTTGTGGGAGCGGACGTTAGCGGAGGGCCGCACCTTTTAAAATTATTGCATTCATTAGTTAACCCTCACTTTGGCGCGGCCCAGGGAAGGCAAGGGTGGGGGCGGGCAGGGCTTCCCCGGAGCGCTGCGGCCCTGGGAAGAGGAGGATGGGGGAGGGAAGGTAACTTACCTTCCTTTTTCTGCCTCCTCGTCGCCCAACAGGACTGCTGGGAGCAGGGGGTGGGGCCCAACGGAGGCCTGACTGAAACCACATGGCCAACTGTCTTGGCGGGCCGCAAAAAACTCTGTGGCGGGCCGCATGTGGCCCTCGGGCCACAATTTGCCCACCCCTGGCATAGAGGCTTTGGAATTTAAGCCTATTTACTGGCGTTTTAGTCAGTTAACAGTACCATCCTCAGTAAAGTTATGGATTTCACAAGACGTAGAAGGGTGCAACTCCACTTAGGATGGTACTGTAAAAGAGACAGAAAAATAACAATTCTGTGATGACCCTAATATCACAGTATTGTTGTATATGTAAAATGTGTCTCACAAGGATTTATCTGGTTTAACTTAACTTGTTAACTGTAACACACACACATATATATATACATATATATATACACACACACACATATATACAGGGGTCCGTTGGAGCGGGAGCGCACAGGAGCGCAGCTCCGGGAGTGAGGAGCCCAGGGGGCGGGCACATGACCAAGCCCCGCCCCCTCCTCGGCTTCCCCAAGCAGTGCAGAGGCGCAGCGCCCCGGGGAAAGCCCTGCTAGGGTCTTTATTGTTTTTAATGTTTTGTTTTAATATTGACAATTTTATCATTGTTCCTTTTATGACTGTGTGCTGCTTTTCCAGAGACTAGCTCAAGGTGGGATATAAATTTTCTAAGTATACCATTTTTTATCTGGGCACATGGCACATAAGTACTGGAGAAATTTTACCAACCCTTCAGCACCTTCCACCCCATCATTTTGGTGTAGTGGTCAGGAGTTGTACTCTAATCTGGGAGAACCAGGTTTGATTCCCCACTCCTCCACATGCAGCTGCTGGTGCGACCTTGGGCCAGTCACAAGTTCTCTCAGACCTGTTCTCTCATGAGCAGTTCTCAAAAGACCTCTCTCAGCCCCACCTACCTCACAGGGTGTCTTGTTGTGGGGAGGGGAAGGGAAAGGGATGGGTGGTGCACATGTCCTGGGTATCTCAAGTCTACTTGAAACCTGATGGTTTCAAGGGAGCAGGAAGAGAATGAGGGTGTGTTCTTTACACTTATTTTTATTGCCCAAAGTATTGGATGGGGAAGGGAATAGAGGAAGAGCAGGTCAGTTTCACTCACCTGTGGAGTGGAGCCTGAGGGGTGGGTGTTGCCTTCTGACACACTTCCGGTATGTTAGGGGGTGTGGCATATGCAAATGAGTTATGCAAATGAGTTATGCTAATGAGCTCCTGCACCTCTTTTTCTACGAAATGACCCCTGCATATATACATATATATACACACACACAAAAATACAGAGAGAGAGAGAGAGAGATTTCTTTTTCCAGATTTTACAATTACTGCACACTTATATACTTTACATGAAATGTGGTCTATTATCTCAACAGTTAAGGAAAACTAAGGAGGAAAGTGGTCTGGTTGTTTTGAACAGTGATTGATGAGATTAGCAGAGAAATCAGTTTTTCTTCTTTATTTCTGCAGAAAATTCCTTTATCTTCCTTGTTATAATGGGCAAACACATGTTGTAAAACTATTACCAGCAAATATACCAATTAATTTTGGTTGAGTCTGTGGTGGTCTTTCGAAGCGCTGCTTCTCACATTTTGGCGCCAGCATATATTCAAGGCGAGGGATGGCAGCCTGTTATAGCCTGATCTCATCAGATCTTGGAACCAAAGCAGGTAGGGACTTGGATGGGAGATCACCACAAAAGGTGGCAATGGCAAACAAAAAAATACAAGTATTTATTACAAATAGGTTTAAAAACAATTAGAGCCCCAAATATAGCCTCAATAAGAATTACAAATCATACACCACTGGGACCTTATGTGACCCTAAAACAGACGCATTTTGGCCTACTGGCCTTCTTCAGTGGTCAAGGATAAACGTTACACATAGGCTCAGCTATTGCAGTGCTAATATTAATCAATGTAGGACCAAGTGAAAATTATGCTGAAAAGGAAGGGAAAAGAAAATTTTCATTATCAATTCACATACAATATCTAATGGTACAGTTATGAACACGGGACTGTGTTAAACATTGTATAATGTTGAATTACTTACTTCTGATAAATATCAGTGACATAAGGCAAGGATGTGTATAAGACTCCTGTGGCATCGCCTTGTGTCCAAATCAGGTACGTACACCCAAAATGGTGTTTCAATTGTGTACCTGAAAAAAATATTGAATTAATCTACTAGCCAATTTTTGTAATATTGAACATTTCTTTTAAAAAACCATGGACTAAATTATCAAATAAATAAACGTATAATAGTTCCAAAAGCAAGTATGGAGCCGGTGTAACAATTAGTGTGTAGTGCAAAGTAACAGATGTCCCATCTCTTATATATGACATCTTGTGTCACTGATATTTATCAGCCTTCCTCTGAGGCTGGCCTCCAACCCTCTCTTCCTCCCTCCCAGGCTCCACGTGAAGGTCAGGGCACAGCACGCCTGCCTGGCTTGGATTTGTCACATGCCACCAGGCAAAACTAATGGGTGGGTTTGCCACCATGGGACTGCAGTTATCCTGGGACCGCAGTTGTCTTTCTACATAGTTTTCTTATTTATGTAGCTACTTCATTTAGATCCTGCTTTCCTCCCCAATGGGGACCCTAAGCAGTTTGTGTTCTCCTCCCTTCCATTTTTATCCTCACAACAACCTTGTGAGGTAGGTTAAGCAGAGTGTGAGTGGCCTAAGCTCACCGTGCGCTTCCATTGAAAGGCAGGGATTCAGAACTAGTTTTCCCAGACTCTGTAACTCTTACAGCATACTGGCTCTCAGGGGGTAGGTGGGAGGTATTATAACTGGGATACTGCACAACCTGTTCTTAAAAGTCCTGTGTAAAAGAAATTGTCATTCTAAATGATACAGATTAAATACATTTACCTGTATACACTTATTTTGAATAACATTTTCTTTCTGCTGAAGCAAGGGGGCGCTAAAATCACCTGCGGACTGCTTAGTCCCAATGCTGGTTCTTGAAAGCTCACACGCTTCCAGAGTTATTTCTGCATTAGTGGGACTCTTTTTTTAATGCACAGGTTAGGATTCTTCACCTGCTTTTGATTTGCTTGGTGCATTTGCCTCCAACCGGTGGATTCCCTGACAATGTAAATAATTGTGTGTTTGTTAAGTGCCATCAAATTACTTCCAATTTATGGCAACCTTATTGAAGAATAATTAGTGTCCTCCAAAACATTGTATTTTTAACAGCCTTGTTCAGGTCCTCTAGATATTTTGCGAGCAGTGACTCAGAAAAGCTCTTCCTCTGCCACAGATTTGACTTGATTCTGTTTTCACTCATAATGTTTAAATCATTCTTAAAATATAGTTTAACGGAATTCATTCTGAGATTTTTACGCAATAGTCAAATGTAGACTCGCTCACGACTTTAATGCTAGTAGCTCATGGAGTAGAATTTTTAGCCACAAAACTCCGCAGTGTAGAGGGAACATTGCTGTGTTGCACTGGAAACTTTGCAAGAAGTATAGCTTACGCTCAGAGAGAAATTCATGGGCGCACAAACCAGACAAGGTCATGGAGAATGTGGAAACAAAGATTCTTTGGGACTTCCGACTGCAAACAGATAAATGCCTGGAGCATAACACCCTTGATATCACAGTCGTAGAGAGAAATAAGAAATAGGGTTTGGATCATTGACATTGTAATCCCAGGAGACAACAGAATAGAAAAGAAAGGACAGAAGAAGACCATGAAATACCAAGACCTATGAACAGAGTTAGAGTGCCTCTGGGAGAAGAAGGTGACCATCATACCAATTATCATTGGAGCCCTTGAAGCAATGCTTAGAAGTCTCAAGAAACACCTGGATATTCTGAGCATTGAACAAATAACACCAGGTCAGTTCCAAAAGACAGTGTTGCTTGGAACAGCAAGAATCCTGCAAAGATACCGCTGCAATTCCCAAGAACTTGGGTAGATTCAAATTGCAGAACACCCTCTACCAGTCAAATATCTGACTGTGACTACTCATTAATAATAACAGGAAAAACAATGGGTTCATAGAATATCTTTCATCTCAACCTTTCCAAGGAATCTAGGCTTCAAAACAGCTTTGTCAGAAATAAAGTGCTTAGAGTAGCCTACTTCTGTATACGGACTCTGGGAGAACAAATCCAGATTCACACACCAAACCTAGTAGGTACAGATGTACCTGTTAGCAGTTGCCAGGGCTATTTTTGGGCCAGAACGCCCCGGAACAGTGTTCCGGCTGGCTTCCAAGCCCACCCCTCCCTTGCCAAAAGCCCTGCTCTGTCCCTGGTGGAAGAAGCAGCAGCTCCAGCAGGTTTCTTGCCTGGCTGCTCCTGGCCCCCCCCCCCCCCCACGTGGGACTCACCTCCCCGGAAGCCGGCCTGTTGCCCAGCTGCTGCTGCCCAGCTTCTCCCCACTGCGGCTCCTGCTTCGTTCCCATCCCCCCCCCCCCGAAGCAAATCCTCCCCCTTCCTCCTCTTTTTCACCTACATTGCCAGGTCTCTCCAGCCAGTAGCTCCGTGGGCTCGGCCCTTTTGGTGCTGCAGAACCCCATGGAAGATGGTGCCCTGTCCTCCCCCCCACTCCTTCCCATAAGGAGGAGCCCCAGTCGGGCAGCCCTCGGTGGCACCCTTGGCAGGCAGTGGGTCGACAGATGGTGGGGCTGCTGGGTGCAAAGGCATCCATGGGCAACCTGCACTCACCCCCCCCCCCTTCAACGCCTGGCCCAGCGAGGGGAGGCCCTGCGCCGCATAGATCAGGTGGCGGGCCTTTCCATGGCAAGTCCCAAGTGCCCCCCATTCTCTAGGAGGCCTGCCAGACACCTCTTTGGTGTAGTGGTTAAGTGCACGGGAGCCAGTTTGGTGTAGTGGTTAAGTGCGTGGAGTCTAATCTGGGAGAGCCGGGTTTGATTCCCCACTCCTCCACTTGCACCTGGCTGGATGACCTTGGGCAAGCCATAGCTCTGTACCACCTGTTCCCTCAAGGACAGCTTGGGAAAGAGCTCTCTCAGCCCCACCTACCTCCCAGGGTGTCTGTTGTGGGGAGGGGAGGGGAAAGGAGTTTGTAAGCCGCTCTGAGACTCCAAGTGAGTGAAGGGCGGGATATAAATCCAATCTCTTCTCTTCTTCTCTTCTTCTTCTTCTCTTTGCTGCTGCCTCAGCTGGGGGTGCCTCCAATCCATTCTCCTCCATCTCCTGCGGCATTCCCTCACCTTCCCCTTTGCCCAGCAGGCCCTTCGCCTTCTTCGTCTCCTCCCCCCGACATCTCTCTTTTCCTGCCCAGGAGTCAGGACTTCCTTGGGAGGTGGGAAAGGCAGGGTGGGAAAGGCAGGGCCAAAGAGCCAGGCTGCGCAGACCACCATGTGTCCGGGTGCTGCGTTCGTCCCTACTTGGTGTGTCTTTGCCACTCGGTTTCCTCAGGGACTAGCGGTCTCACTCACTGCCCTGTCTGAGAGTTTGGCCAGCATAATCAGAGCAGCTGCTGGAGGAGAGGCTTCCTCGAGGGCTGGCCCCACAAGCAAAGTGCTGAAGTGGCGAGAGGGTCACGCCCTGCATCCCCCTCCACCCCTGGAAAAGCTAGGTAGAGTTAAACTTGCCTTTTTGACAAAGGTAATGACATGCTGTGCGGAAGAGCTGATGTGGCCAGGGAAGGGGTGTGTGCTTTAGTGAGTCTCGACCTCCTAAAAGTTGCTGTAAGGGCTGTATGCTGAGTGTGAACGATGAGCTGCTGAGGGCCTAATGGGGAGGGTTGCCTTGGGTGGGTGTAGTACAAATAACTTACCTGAGGGTTGGAATACTTTCTCCCCCCCCCATTACTCATTTAATAGCGTTCACACCAGGAGAGTTCTCAAGAGCAATTAGATAGGTTATGTTGCAGTACTTTAACTACTTTAATCGTTGAAACATAAGGCTGCAATTCGTTTTGGGGAGTAGCGTATTTTTCGGACCATAAGACGCACTTTTTCTCCCAAAAAAAGTGGGGGGGATGTGTGTGCGTCTTATGGAGCGAATACTGCACGTTGGGGCAGGGGGAGTGACTTTAAAAATTCCGGGGGGGGGGGGTGCCGTGAGGCCCATGTTGCTGCCACTGCCAGGTCGCTGCCACCGGTGCGGCAGGGACGAGGCCGCTGCCGCAGCAGGCACAAGGTTCCTGTTGCTGCTGCCGGCTCGTGCGAGGCCACCGCTGCCGCTAAGGACTGAGGCTGCCGCTGAGGACTGAGGCTGCCGCTGAGGACTGAGGCTGAGGACTGCCACTGAGGACTGAGGCTGCCGCGCGGGGCCACTGCCGCCGGCTCACGTGAGGCTGACGCTGCCAGCTCGCGCGAGGCCTTGCTGACCAGCGTGGAAGGCGCGAGCCTCCCCCCGCGTCTTATGGCCAGGTGCGTCTTATAGAGCGAAAAATACGGTAAGTCCCATTAAAATGGTAGAACTTATCTATATATATAATTCCCAAGTGGCCCTCTGCATGCGGATATCTGAATCTGCGTGTGGGGGGGAACTGGGGGGCAGGGAGATTTTTTCTGCACACGTGGGGGACTCCCCCCGTGTGCAGAAAAATCTTAAAAGTTAAAAAAACTTTGGGGGGGATATTTAAATCCCCCCCCAAAATAAAAGCATTTCCAGCGCATGCTGTTGGGGGAGAGGCTCGGTGGGCCTGGTGGCTGTGAGCCGCTCAGGCCTCACCAGTACGGGGGGGAGGAGGGAGGCGGATCAGCAGGCCTTGCTGCCGCCGCCACTGTCACTGGGGAGGGGGGTGAGAGGAGGATTGGAATACTCCCTCCCCCCGCGAGTATCGTGGGCCCCCCTTCTTGTTCCTGTATAATTGCAGAGGGGCTTATTTCCAAACCTGATGTTGTCCCTTCATCTCTGCCTCCCCCTCCCCTGGTATGTGGAATAGAAATTCACTAAAAAAATTGATGGCATGTGGCATATGTTTGAAAAGCTTTGTATTTAAAAGGCTTACTGTATTGGCCTAAATCCAGATGGGCAGCCATGTTGGTCTAAAAAAGTAGAACAGAGTTCAAGTCTAGTCTAGTGGCACCTTTAAGACCAGCGGAGTTTTATTTAAGGCACAAGATCTATGTGTACACACGCTTCCTCAGATATATTGAAATGGGAGTTAACAGTCCATACCTATAGGCAGAGGCTGAACAGCAAATTAGCATACAACATAATGAAGATGTTTTAACAAGTGCAAAGGCCAAACAGGAACAGCAAGCTAAGTCTTTATAGTCACCATTCGTTTGGATTTAATTATGGGGGGGGGAACACAGTGAAGCAAATAAATATGGCGAAATAGGAGACTGATGTGTAAATGCCCCCTTCTTAATTGTGGAATGCTAAGAGCAAGTAACTGAGACCCTGTTGTTATGCTCCATTTGTCCCCTCTCAAGCATGGAGGTAACTAACTACATCCTTTTCTTTGAGGTGGGGTGACCACCGCGGCAACATCTTTTTGAGAGCTAGGAGAAAAGGAGGTTCGGGGAACAACCCTGCCCCTTGGCTCTGAGAGGTTGTGAGAAATTGGATCGGGGGGGAGCCGCGGGCGGCCTGGCTGGTTCCTTCCTTTCTTTTCCCATCTATTTGCCTTCTTTCCAGCTCTCCCCTCCCTCCCTCCCACTCCTCTCTCCCTATTTGCTTCCTTCCTTCCCATATCTCTGCCCTCCCTCCCTCTCTCTCTCTTCCATCCTTCCTTTCTCCCCATCTCTTTGCCTTCTTTCCCTCCTTCCTTCCTTTTTTCCTTCCTCCCTCCCTTCCTCCCTCCCTCCCTTCCTTTCTGGCTTTGAAGGACTGTTTTGGAAAAACATTTTTTCCCACCATAGAGAACAATGGAGGGGATAGGACAATCTGTTTGGAGGCCCATAGAATTGGACCCCCTTGTCCAATCTTCTTGAAACTTAGTGGGTATTTCAAGGAGAGGCCCCAGCAGCCACCCTGCAAGTTTGGAGCCTCTCCCTCAAACCCCCTTTCCTCCAGCCCCTCATATACCCTATGAGTTTTTGCCATTGATTTCAATGGCCCATAGGGTATAATGGGGCTGAAACTGACATTCCCTTTCTGACACACTTCTGGTGATGTCAGGGGACGTGGCATATGCTAATGAGGTATGCTAATGAGTTATGCTAGTGAGCTCCTGCACCTCTTTTTCTACGAAAGGACCCCTGCCTAGAAGTAAACACTGTTGAACATAAAGTGACTTGCTTCTGAGTAAGTTGGGGGTATAAAAACCTACTCTTCTTCAGGACACAGGACTATGTCGTTAGGCAGTTTAACTGGTTTGTAAAATGTAGTTACGCTGTTCTGTTTGAGGGAGAGAGACCATCACTGCCAGCCACTCAGTGCTTTTCAAATGAGCTCCCCTGCGCTCAACACACCTCTGAGTTAGATGGTGAAAAATGGAGGACGGAACCTTGTTGATCACCAAAAAGGCTATCCTGGGGATCCTAGGACCGAGATAGACAAAAGCCTTCTGGGATGGGGAAATGCAGCAAAATTAGGCAAAACCCCCCTATCTGGATCCAACCTTCTGTGTCAGCAGTGCAGTGAGCAAAAACTGTTCCTTTGGAACGTCTAGATGCATCCTCTCTACTGAGGCATCTACCCCAGTTCCCAGAATCCCACTCTCTGTGTATGTTAAGTGCCACGAAGGCGCTTCCGACTTATGGGGACCCTATGAAATAGTGTCCTCCAAAACACCTTATCATTAACAGCCTTGCTCAGGTCTTGCAAAATGAGGTCATGGCTTCCTTGATTGTGTCAGTCCATCTCATTTTGGGTCTTCCTCTTTTTCCGCTGCCTTCCACTTTTCCTAGCATGATTGTCTTGTCCAGTGACTCTTGTCTTCTCATAATGTGACCAAAGGACGATAGCCCGAATTTAGTAGTTTCAGCTTCTAGGGAGACTTCAGGCGTGATTTGATCTAGAACCACTGGCGGGGAGGGCGGGATATAAATCGCACAAAATAAATAAATAAACCCACTTACTTGTCTTTTTGGTGGTCCATGGCATCCATAAAACTCTCCTCCAGCACCACATTTCAAATCAGTCAACTCAGGGACACTGACAGGGTAATGGGGGGACAAAACTGGTTGGGGGCAAGTCAGCTGGAGGAATCCTGAAGCCAATGTTACACTGTATTCAGCAAATGCAGCTACTAAGGGCACAGGGAGGGGAGAGCACAGCAAAGAGCAGTATCTGACTCGGCTGTCTCAGCCTTCCTGCCAAGTTTACCATGAGGCTGAGGGAAAACATTTGCTGATCAGATCCTGCTAAACCCATCGGCCAGGCCACCACTGGAACAAGGCAAGACCAGCCAGGACAAGCTACAACCATTGTCAGGATGCAGCCTCCCAACAATGCAGCCTCTATGGTTTCTGTTATGTGTTGAGCAGGAAAATGTACTGGTAACTAGACTTAGCTTGAAGTCTGATAACAATAGACAGGATCCTGAAGGGAACCTATAGTATAGCCGCATAATGTAAATAGCCAATCACGGGGAGCAATTTGCTCCAGAGCAATTTGCCCCGCAGTTGCGTGATCACACAGGTCTGTGGACCTGCCGGGGCAACTTGCCACTGCGTGATCAGACGCAACCATGGGCAAGTTGGGGGGTTTTTTGTGGTTGGTTTCTGAGGCCCTTAAATGGGGGATTGATGAATCACCTCCCCACCCTAAGGGCTTTCGATGACGCACACACGGAGAAGGGGAAAAAAAACAACAGTGTGGCATCGGGATAGCGTGTGATCATGCTATCCGCAATGCCACACTTCGGCGCTGCAGTGATCACACAGGGAAACTTCGACTGTAAACTGCAGCGAACCATTTGATACTGGAGTTTCACTAGTAGCTTTTTACCACGATTCCCCACCGTATCAAAATGGTTTGTGACGGTTTGATGACGCTTGCGGGACACTTCCCAGATGTGCAGGTGTGATCGCGCCGCTTTGATCCGGTGGTGAATCGTCCCTCTTCTGTGGCAAATGGGTGCATATGATCGCGCCCCAGATATCTCATTTGTCTAATTCATGAGCTGAACCTGCCCATGAGCTTGATAGAAATGTATAAATACCTCCCCAAGGAAATTGTGGCCATAGTTCTTATCTTAGATCGAATGCTATTTAAACAACCGCTTGAAATCCTCAGGGGCTGGGCAAGTATAAATCCTGTCACTCTATAGTAAAACCTTCAGCAAGGATTTTGTTTCTGGAAGACACTGTGCACACTTCACTAACCAGTAATTTCATGTTAAAATATATAAAAGAAGAATGGTTAACTATTTGTTTGTTTTTTCAAAATAATAATTACAAGAGTAGTAGTATACCATACCAAGACAGTTCTGTTGGTCACATACATATATAGTTCCCTTTTCTACAAATCAATAAGGTGTATCTGTTATGATTTGAAATATATATGATTCAATATATGCATTTCTTCATTAACTTGAAAATAATTTGTTCTTTTTGACATTACTGCTTAATTAATCTTTTAGTTAATTTAACCTGTGGTACTGGAAAGTCTCCCTCATGGATCACTGCCTTGACGTGGCGAGGGGGCTTGTGTGGTTCGATGAGGCTGTGGGCTATGCCGTGGAGGGCCACCCAGGATGGACAGGCCACAGCAGAGAACTCAGACTAAGTGTGATCCACTGGAGAAGGAAATGGCAACCCCACTCCAGTATCTTTGCCAAAAAAAAAACATGGACAGTAACAAAAAGCATATCTTTTAGATACGACATCAGAAGATGAGCCCCTCAGGTCGGAAGGTGTCCAATATGCTAGTGGGGAAGAGCAGAGGGCAAGCACAAGTAACCCCAGAAAGAGTGAAACAGCTGGGCCAAAGCCAAAAGGACGCTCAGTTGTGGGTGTGTCTGATGGTGAAAGGAAAGTCCAATGCTGCAAAGAACGATACTGCATGGGAACCTGGAATGTAAGATCTATGAATCAAGGTAAGCCTGACGTGGTCAAAAATGAGATGGCAAGACTGAACATCAACATCTTGAGAATCAGTGAACTAAAGTGGATGGGAATGGGCGAATTTAACTCAGAAGACCATTATATCTACTACTGCTGCCAAGAATCCCATAGAAAAAATGGTGTGGCCTTTAGAGTCAACAAGAGAGTGCAAAAGGCAGTAATGGGATACAATCTCAAAAATGACAGAATGATCTTGGTCTGAATCCAAGGCAAACCATTCAACATCACAGTAATCCAAGTCTATGCCCCAACCACTGTTGCAGGAGAGGCTGAAGTGGACCGGTTCTGTGAAGACCTACAACACCTCATAGAACTAACACCAAAAAGAGATGTCCTCACCATCATAGGGGACTGGAATGCTAAAGTAGGAAGACAAAAGGTAACTGGAATAACAGACAAGTTTGGCCTTGGAGAACAAAATGAAGCAGGGCAAAGGCTAACAGAGTTTTGTCAAGAGAACACGCTGGTCTTAGCGAACACCCTCTTCTAACATCCTAAGAGGTGACTCTACACATGGACATCTCCAGATGGGCAACACTGAAATCAGATTGGTTATATCATTTGCAGCCAAAGATGGAGAAGCTCTATACAGTCAGTAAAAACAAGACCTGGAGCTGCCTGTGGCTCAGATCATGAGCTTCTCATTGCAAAATTCAGACTTAAACTGAAGAAAGTTGGGAAAACCATGAGGCTATTCAGGTTTGACCTAGATCACATCCCTGATGAATATACAGTGGAGGTGAAGAATAGGTTTAAGGGACTAGATTTGATAGATAAAGTGCTTGAAGAACTATGGACGGAGGTTCGTGATATTGTACAGGAGGCAGCAATCAGCACCATTCCAAAGAAAAAGAAATGCAAGAAAACAAAGTTGCTGTCTGATGAGGCTTTACAAATAGCAGAGGAAAGAAGGAAAGCAAAAGGCAAAGGTAAAAAGGAATAATTTACCCAACTGAATGCAGCTTTCCAGAGAACAGCAGGGAGAGATAAGGAGGCTTTCCTGAAGGAACAGTGCATAGAGGAAAACAACAGAATGGGAAGGACTAGAGATCTCTTCAATAAAATTGGAGAAATCAAGGGAACGTTCCATGCAGAGCTGGCCATGATAAGGGACAAAAACGGTAGGGACCTAACAGAAGCAGAAGAAATTAGGAAAAGATGGCAAGAATACACAGAAGAACTATACAAGAAGGACCTCAATGTCCTTGACAACCACAATGGTTTAAT
Source organism: Lepidodactylus listeri (assembly GCA_029233225.1). Classification (NCBI taxonomy): domain Eukaryota; kingdom Metazoa; phylum Chordata; class Lepidosauria; order Squamata; family Gekkonidae; genus Lepidodactylus; species Lepidodactylus listeri. Next base: position 105,424,017 of record JARCFY010000008.1, read on the forward strand.
CACTGACCTTGAGCCAGACATCCTGGAATGCAAAGTCAAATGGGCCTTAGAAAGCATTACTAACAACATCGCTAGCGGAGGTGGTGGTATCCCAGCTGAGCAATTCAAAGTCTTAAAAGATGACGCGGTTAAAGTGCTGCACTCAATTTGCCAGCAAATTTGGAAAACACAACAGTGGTCACAGGATTGGAAAAGGTCAGTTTACATTCCAATCCCAAAGAAGGGTGATGCCAAGGAATGTTCAAACTATCACACAATTGCACTCATTTCACATGCTAGCGAGGTCATGCTAAAGATACTACAAGCTAGGTTTCAGCAGTATGTCGATAGAGAACTGCCAGAAGTACAAGCTGGGTTTCAAAGAGGTAAAGGAACCAGAGATCAAATTGCCAGCATTCACTGGATTATGGAGAAAACAAAAGAGTATCAGGAAAACATCTACTTCTGCTTCATTGACTATGCTAAAGCCTTTGATTGTGTGGATCACAACAAATTATGGCAAGTCCTTAAAGAGATGGGAGTACCAGACCACCTCACATGTCTCCTGAGAAACTTGTATAAGGGTCAAGAAGCGATAGTTAGAACCGGATATGGAACAACTGATTGGTTTAGCATGGGAAAAGTATGACAAGGATATACATTGTTACACTGCTTATTTAATTTATATGCAGAGTACGTCATGCAAAATGCCGGCCTGGATGAATCACAAGCCGGAAATAAGATTGCTGGGAAAAATGTCAATAACCTCAGATATGCAGACAATGCCACTCTAATGGCAGAAAGTGAAGAGGACCTCAAGAGCGTCTTGCTCAGGGTGAAACAGGAGAGCACAAAAGTTGGCTTGAAACTCAACATCAGAAAAACTAAGATCATGGCATCTGAGCCCATCACTCCTTGGCAGATAGAAGGGGAAGTCATGGAAGCAGTGACAGACTTCACCTTTTTGGGATCCAAGATCACTGCAGATGGTGACTGCAGCCATGAAATTAGAAGATGCCTGCTTCTTGGGAGAAAAGTGATGGCAAACCTAGACAGCATAATAAAAAGTAGAGATATCACTCTGCCAAAAAAAAGTCTGTATGGTCAAAGCAATGGTATTCCAGTAGTAATGTATGGCTGCGAGAGTTGGACTATAAGGAAGGCCGAGCACCGAAGAATAGATCCTTTTGAATTATGGTGCTGGAGAAGACTCTTGAGAGTCCCTTGGCCTGCAAGAAGATCAAATCAGTCAATCCTAAAAGAAATCAACCCTGGCTGTTCCCTGGAAGTCCAGATACTGAAGCTGAAGCTCAAATACTTTGGCCACCAAACGAGAAGGGAGCACTCACTGGAGAAGACCCTGATGCTGGGAAAGATTGAAGGTCAAAGAAGAAGGGGACGGCAAAGGATGAGATGGTTAGACAGCATTATTGATGCAACAAACATGAAATTAAGCAAACTCTGGAGCACGATGGAAGACCGGAGGGCCTGGCGTGATGTGGTCCATGGGGTCGCGAAGAGTTGGACTCGATTGTGAGACTGAACAACAACAACATTGGAAAGTGCCATCAACTCACAGCTGACTTATGGCGACCTCATAGAGTTTTCAAAGCAAGAGACATTCAGAGGTGGTTTGCCATTGCCTGCCTCTGCCTCGAAACCTTGGTATTCTTTGGAGATCTCCCATACCAAATCCTAGCCAGGACTGACCCTACTTAGCATCTGAGATCTGGCAAGATTGAGCTAATCTGGGCCATTGTTGTACCAGAGGCCATTTTCTTGCCTGAGGCAAGGACTCTTTCTAGAGGATTTGGGTGGTCAAATCACATTCAGCAAAGCAAGGTGCTGTGGCGCAAAGATTCTTTAATTTCAGAATGTAAAACATAAAATGAACAAGGTAAAGATCATATCCCTTCAGTTGCTGGGGGCTTCTTAGCAACAAGAACTTCCAACAGCTTCAGGTCCAATGAAGCCCAACAAAGCCCAATTGCTGCTGTTTCCTCTTCCTGTTTTTATAGCCTGGTTAGGTACGGCTTCCTAGTATAAGCATCACCAGGCAGGCATGCTGAGTCAGGTTTCAATACCTCCACCTAGGGTTGCCGTCCCCCCAATGGCGGTGGTTCCCCCTCCCTTATTTAAGGGCCCCTATCCCCCACCCCTAAAGAACCCCTCCCTGCCCAAAGTGCCTGGATGACATGGGCACATTGCACAGGGATGTTTTAGCATTTGGGCAAAAACTCTATGGTGACCATAGAGGTTTCTTTGGTCCAAATACTAGAGCGTCCAGCATGATGTGCCTGGCACAATGACATCACACCAGAAGGCTCCTGGATCAAGACTGGTTAAGAACCGGCAACTCTACCTCCACCTCACATCCCCTTCTTAGGAAGGGAACTGATTCCGCAGCTACTTAGATACCTTAAGCTCAGATAAGGTTCCCTAACAACACCATTCCCTACACCTCCTCAAGGGTTTCTTCTGCAATGGCACTACAGCTATCTAGGCCAGGGCTAATTTAACCTACTTGTTATATTATGCTATCCTTACAATACAAGGCATATAATATTGTGGCTGCTGTAATCCTAGAATCCGTCATTTCTCTATTTTGTAAAGCAATGTATTTTTAATCAATAAAAGCAATATGGAATTTGGCCGTATCAAATATCCTATTGTATTTTGATCATTAATCGGTTTTACTCTGTTTTAGTTTTTTTGCTTAGGGCAAGTCTATTAAAGGTAGATAAAGGTGCTAAGAGCCAGCAAATGGCACCTCTAACATACTTTGTTATAATTTTCGTTTCTTTTATTATTATTAGGTGTTATATGTCATTGTGCCATTATCTGAATTTCCCTGCTCTCTTATACATAATGAAAACCAGTGTCCTTTAGTCCATAGGTATTCCCAGATAAAGCAATATAAATGATATAGAAGTATTCTGATCTTGCATGCATCATATAACGTACATTTTAATCTGTTTATTCACATTTTAATAATATCAAGAACTGATACGTTACTGGAAGCCTTCATCCAGTTTTCTTGCTAATGAGATTCTGAATCTGTTTGTTTTACCTGATACAGCATACACATTAATCTTATTTAGCAGATATCATTGAAAATTAAAACCCAAATTGAACATTATTTGACATTTTGTTTCTTAGAATGGCATAAGCTCCAACTTAGTTAGTGGAAAGGGACTTCAAGTTGCAGCCAACTTATGGAGAAACCATGGGTTTTTCAAGGCAAGAGATGAACAGAGGTGGTGGCTTGCTATTGTCTGCCTCAGCATAGCAACCGAGGACTTCCTTCGTTGTCTCCCATCCAAGTACTAATCAGGGCTGACACTGCGTAGCTTCCAAGATTTGATGAGACTGGGCTAGCCTGCACCATCTAGGTCAGGGCTCAACTTAATTACTCACTATTAAATCTTCTTCTTACATATCTAGGCAGGTTTTATTCAGAATCACACTTGAGGCTATTCAGTGGGATCATCTTTCCTTATTATAGAAAGCCATTTTCAAGTGGCAAGATTCCATGGGGTGCCAAAATCAGTTGGCTGGAAGGACTGCCACTCAAAAGGGTGTCCCTGGCCACTGGCTACATTCCCTCCCAGCTTTGCCTCAGTCCCGTCCACAGAGCCACTGGCCAGCGTCTCGGCCTCAGTTTGGCCAGGGAAGGGAAAGGACTGGGTGCTGGGTCCACTCTTCTCCTCCACCCACTGCCAGGTGGGTCTAACTGTCACCTCAGTGGCCTGCTTCTGTCAGTGAAAAGACAATGGACTTTCAGCATAACCCCTTCCCCTACCTGACTTTCTGACTTTCCTGTCAGAATAAACTGAATATTCCTGTCAGAATAAAGGCTCTCTCGCCTGCTTAGCTTCGCCATGGCTGGCTGGCTAATGAGGTGGGCCAGCAACCATCAAACCATTCCCTTCAACCCCCTGCTGTGTGGCTGACTTCCCCCATAGGGTTGCCAATCTCGAGGTGGGACCTGGAGATCTTCTGCTGTTACAATTGATCACCAGATAACAGAGATCAGTTCCCCTGGAGAAAATGGCTGTTTTGGAGGGTAGACACTATGGCATTATACCCTGCTGAGTCCTTCCACACACACACACCCCAAATGCTGCCCTCCACAGGATCCCCCCCCCCCCCCAATCTCCAGATATTTCCCTAATCAGAGCAAGCTAGGTTGCCAAGCTGGCAGTGGGCAGGGGAGGGGGTTATGCTGAAAGTCCATTGTGTTTTCACTGACAGAAGCAGGCCACTGAGGGCACAGTTAGACCCACCTGGCAGTGGGCGGAGGAGAAGAGTTGCCAATCTCCCGGTGAAGGCTGGAGATCACTCAGAATTACAAGTGCTCTCCAGATGGCAGAGATCAGTTCCCCTGGAGAAAATGGCTGCTTTGGAGGGTAGTCACTATGGCATTATACTCTGCTGAGTCCTTCCATTCCCACCCCCCAAAAAATGCTGCCCTCCACAGGATCCACCCCCCAAATCACCAGGTATTTAGGGGCTGGCAACTTTCCCCTCAGTGCCCGTTGCTAGACAACCAAGCTCGCTTCTCTGAAAGCCCCTTTCCACACCTATGTTGGCCTCTGGGAGAAAACTCGTTGGGGCAGCTGAACAGAATACCATAGAAGCCACCCTCCAAAGCAGTCATTTTCTCCAGGGCGGGGAGAGATCTGTTGTCTGGAGTTCAATTGTGATACCTGGTGATCTCCAGGCTGCACCTGGAGGTTGGGTACCCTAGGCATAGCAGGCAGCACTGCAGAGCAGGATCTGCTAGACCCAGGTTCTTGTTGAGTGGGTGATTTTGGGCCAGTCACAGACTTTAAGCCTAACCTACCTCACAGGGTTGTTGTGCAAGTCAAAAGGGGGAGAGGAGAATGATGTCAGCTGCTTTGGTCCCCATTGCAGAGAAAGACTACGTTTCCTCCAGGGGAACTATAGTTGTCAATCTCCAGGTGAGGGCTGGAGATCACTCAGAATTACAAGTGCTCCCCAGATGGCAGAGATCAGTTCCTCTGGAGAAAATGGTAGATGTTGTGTCCTTATACCGGGCTGAGATGGACCCCCTATGACAGCCAATGTGACAGCAGTCAGGGCTTCAGAGCAGGGTGGAGGCTGTGGGGGGGAGATGGAATGGTGAAAAGTGAGGTTGATGGTTGGCTGGGAAGGAGATAGGGTTGCCAACTCCAGGTAGAAAATTCCTGGAGATTTGAGGGATGGAGCCTGGAATTGGTGAAGTTGGAGGAGGGGGTGGGACCTCGGACAGGTACAATGCCATAGACTTCATCTTCCAAGCCAACCAGTCCCTCATGGAGAACCATTGTTGCCAATCTCCAGGTGGGGGCTGGAGATTACTCAGAATTACAACTGCTCTCTAGGAGGGAGGAGGGAGGAGATGGGAAGCTGAAGCCAGGGGGCAAATAACGATACATTGACGGTTGGCTGGGAGGGAGATAGGGTTGCCAACTCCAGGTTGGGAGATTCCTGGAGATTTGAGGGTGGACCCAGGAGAGGGTGAGGTTTCAGCAGGGGTGGGACCTCAGACAGATACAATGCTGTAGAGTTCACCCTCCAAATCACCTGTTCCCTCATGGGGAACAATTGCTGCCAATCTCCAGGGGAGGGATGGAGATCATGCTGAATTACAACTGCTCTTCAGATGGCAGAGATCTTTCCCTGGAGAAAATGGTAGACTCTGTGTCATTATATCCTGCTGAGGTCACCACAGCAAAATGACGCTGAGTGCCCAAGGCTGGGCCACTCTCCCAGAGCCTCTTTCCACAACGGATCTTATTCCTAGTCAACTATAAAAGCTTAGTTTGCATCATAATTAATTCATAATGGCACCATATTCTCATAAAATTTAACAATACAAAGTTGATTCTTTAGTTTGTCTGCATCCTTTTACCGTAACGATGCTCTGGGATTATGACAATAGCCATGCAGGTTCTTCTATGTAATTTCTAGAGTACATAATATATTGTGACTGTTTCTCATGCTTTTCACCACATCAAAGCACAAGTATACCATTTGTCCAAGTGAAAAGTCACCCCATGCATATACTTGATAGATGGGGTATAAAAGCCTCCCCAGGGGCCCAGTGGAGGTAGTCCTGAGCTTAATACGGAATGCTATTTAGACAAACCTGTACTGAGTTTATTTCCTGGGGCTAGACACTACCCCAAAAAGATTTTCCATCACAATTTCCTGCCATACAAGGGTTCAAACCAATAAATTTAAAATGATTTGTAGAGATAGAACAAGGGCCTGAATATCAATTCAACCAAGCTGGGATTGATAACTAAGGGTTAATGGAGTAAACATACAGGAACAAGAGTAAAATGTACTGCAAGGAATCTAAGCTGCATCAACTTTGTTAGATCATCAGAAGTAAATTAATAGTATTAAAACTGATTCCACTATAACCTTATTTCTAGCAATGGGTAGAAGTGGCCTTACCATGGAGTGCTTTAAAAGAAGAGCACCATCTATCATGTTAATTTGTGGTTACAAAGGCCAGCATGAATAGATGCCACTTTCAAAGCTGCTTTGTGGTTAGTGTAATCAGCAGACTGTGTTACTGTAAGTGATGTTCTCTTTTATCTTGTTTAACTTGTGATGAATTTTAGCCAGTTTGTCGTTCACAAACTGAAGTTCGTGGCAGGTCAACTGGCACAAACTTTCCATGAACTTTCAAGCAGTTCATAGCAGTTCACAAACTGATACATTTCCAGAGAGTCTCTGCCCCCAATCAAAATGTTTACACAACTTAAAAAAAACAAGGTGCGGAATTCTGCAACTTTGGAAACACCAATAGGGAGTTATGAGATCAGAATGCTATTATATAGACCCCCAGCTCAGCTAACACCTTTCCCTGAAGGGGTTTGGGTGTTAGGTGGACTCAGGGCTCTAAGCCACCCCGTCTCTCTGCTCATGCCAAGCAGAGGGGCTTAGCTACTGGGTGCCTCAGCTGAGGACCCACATTTATACCCTCCCACCCCTCCTGATTGTGAACACCTCTGAGTACCATGAGGGTGAAAGTGGGTGCAAAGGGTGCTCATTGTGAGGAAAGAAGTTCTCTACCCCCTACATGTTCTCCCATTCGTCCTCCTCTCTGGGTCATCTGGCATGTGATTTGCGAGTTGTGCTCTTGGTGCTTGATTGGGAGAATGGCCACCTCTGCGGGTGGGGGTGGGCTATCCCCCACACCCAATCCTTTCTCACTGAACTTCCCTCACTGAGAAAACCCCTGGATACCCCCTTTACTTTTACTCTCCAAAGAAAATCTCCTCCACCCTACACCTACTTCATGAAACAACATTTACCTCATAACACAACACCTACCTCAGGAAAGAATTTCTAACTCATAACTCAATAACCACCTCATGGAACAACATCCACCTCAGCAAACAACATCCACCTCAACAAAATCTGCCTTTACAAGCAAGCCCCTGTTTGACTACCCCTTTCCATTGCATTTGTACAATTCACAACAGGTGATCTCTTATCTGTACAATGTGTTCTGCTAATGATGAAGAAACAGAAATTTCACCTACGGGTGGGCTGTGACCAGAGGATCTGTGTGTTTGGGCCCAAGGGGGCCCAGGGGCACTGTGGCATGCCTCACTGGGTCCCAGTGCTTCTCAGGGGTCTCTGCCAAGCTGCTGTGAGCTTACTTTGGGGAGCCCTTGTTGAAACTCTGGTGATGTCTGCCTTTCTGTTCTTCAGAACCTGTCTTTGTAGACTTGGGGTGGCTGTGAGCATAGGGGGAATGCTTGCCTTGCTTCCCGTGTCTGGATAGGGGGGAGTCTGTCCAGGTGAAGTTTCTCTGTGAGTTTGGTGTCACTGGCTTGTTCCTGAACCAGTCCATAGACTCCTGTAACTGCAGCTGTCTTCTCCCAAGAGAGAACTGAGGAGACCTTTTGGGGGGGTCCATAACTGGGACCATAGAAATGTAATCTACCCCCAACTTGAAGAGATTGTAGAGGAGGGGCAGCAGAGTGAGGTTCCCTGTGCATTTGGTGTGTGTAGCTTGCAGGGGATCCATTCTGTACACTTCTGAATGTGTGCCTGACATTTCCACCCCAAGCACTTTCCTGGGGGCATCTTCTTGGAACCTTCTCTGGGGGGCTGTAACTCGGCCCCCATAAATCCAATCCTTTCCAAACTCAGACAGCAGATAGAGGAGAGTCAGCCATAGATCCCCTGTGAGTTTGGTGTATCTAGCATGCCGGGGGGGGGGGGCGGATTCTACCATATCACAACCTCATAAACCAAAACAGTTCATTTGGCACCTGAAAGTTCATGACAGTTTGTTGCTCACAAACTGGGCACACCATGAACCAAAATGAACTGCATTTTCCCTGTTCATGCCCATCCCTAGCCTTGTTAATTATCTAGAAGCTATCAGGTCTGCTTTGAGACCTCCTTGTATCAATAGCCACTAAGGAAACTAAGGCTGCGATCACACGCTCCTTTAGATCTGACATAGGTGCGAATGCCTGATGGACCTAAAGGGGGCAATCAGACAGCAACATCTGGGAAGTGTCCTGTAGTCATCGGCAACCCATGCTGCTCCGCCACGGAAGCGGAGTTAAAAGACACGGGGGAAAGTCTGGTGTTATCAGGATAAGGTAGGCCACGGGTGGACTTTCTCATCTGATCACTCAAGCACATTCTCATGCTGTCAGGATGGTCTGATCAGGCCATCCTGACTCCGTGCCGTGTTCCCCCCTTTTCACAGTATGCACATCATCGCATACTCCATAGGGGGCCCTTAGTGCGGAGATACAATTCCTCAATTGCTCGTTTATGCACAAGGGAAACAAATGGCAAAAAAAACCCAGACTCACTCACAATTGTGTCTGATCACACAGTGACGGACTGCGCCCACAGCTTCAAAGGGCTGTGCAATCTCAGAAATGCGTGTCAAATTCCTCCAGAGGAAATAGCCTCTCTTCCCCTGCACTTCAGCTGGTGCATGTGACTGCAGCCTAAGTGCATTTTGATGCCTTCTTTAGAAAATAAATAACAGCTTTACATACTAGGTTTTATTTTCTGCATGCTTTCAGGAAACAACAAAAGGCCATACCATTGCAAGGTCAGATAAAACATTAAAAATACAAAACAATAATATGTATCTCCTTCCTTTTACTGCACTGTGTTCTAACTTTGTAACCAATTGCATTATGGCAAGAAGTAAATAAAATAGACAGGTTTTTTCCTGTTCATTGTAACTGTGGTTTATGCAGTTTTTCAGTTCTCTAATTCTAGTCCTACTGCATTGTTTATTGGAGATCATCACTGTCTGACTAACCAAATTTTATTTTTTAAATTGCAATCCATCTTGATTATCATGACAAAAGCAGGCTATTAATGAGGCACATTAAAATAAATAAAAACAATAGGCTAGCAGAAGCTTTTAAAAATTAATAAAATCAAAACTGTAGATAACCAGCAACCATTAAGTTTTTTAAAAAAATAAGCAATGAAGTCAGCAGTTAAAAGTTAAGTTGATTCCTTGCTTACCATAAACAGATAAATGCAATACCTGTAATTTTTATGATTACAGCAAATCCAAGCTATTGTCTTCATCAGGAGTTTCTGCTTCTTACAGTTGGCACCACAGTACAACTTCCAGTAAGGAAGAGAATCTGAATTGAACTGGGCCTCAGTGTTTAGAACTGTGGTTGACAGTCTTTTAAGGCCGAGATACGGTGCTCTTGATAGGTCTCCCATGCCTTTTAACCTGGTGTGTTCCCTCATTTAAACTCATATCCAGACATCGGGGAATCTACTGCTCACTGCCTCCTCCTGCTGCCATACTGTATCGTTTCTACTTAGCCCCAAGGCATTTATTTGTACTTAGCACTGATTCATGCCTTTTCGGCTGCTTTGAGGCTCCCTGTCTGGTGGGCATTTGTCAAGATGAATGCCTGGTATGTCAGCATGGCTAGACTGGCTGGCCATTAAGAGGCTTCTGGATGTAAATGGCTGCCCCGTTAGCATTAACCATAATCTGAGCAATTAGGGATGGCCCAATGTGAGTCTTGATTTCTCTGTTGCTTTGGAAAACCTCTGGGGCTCAAGGCAATCCCAGGGTGAAATCTTGCCCTGAGAGCGAGGCCATATAATCAGCCCCTTAGCAGCTACTCAAGTGGCACTAAAGAAAATCCTGTTTCAATTATATTAATGAAGCTACGGAAGGCATCTCTGCTGCGGCACCAGAAACTTGTGAAAGCAGTTTCCTCCCTTGCTCCCTATGCGAATGGGCTGAAAGTCTTTTGGCAACATGGAAACTGTCAGTGCTGAAAGAGTGTCCAAGTATTGACCGAAGGGAATGACATTTTATGCTGCAAAGAACTTTCCCAAAGAGTTTCAGCTTGGATTGAAGAACAAAAAAGGCAAAATATTAGAACATAAGGAGAGCCCTCCTGGGTCAAAGCAGTGGTCCATCTAGTCCAGCATCCTGTCTCACAGTGGCCAACCAGTTACTCTGGAGGGCCAAAAACAGGGCATAGAGGCTGAGGCCTTCCCCAATGTTGTCTCCTGGCACTGGGATTCAGACGTTTACTCCTTCTAAACATGGAGGTTCCCTTTAGTCTAGGGCTGCCAAGTCCAACTTGGGAAATATCTGGGGACTTTGGGGGTGGAGCCAGGAGACTTTGGGGGTGGAGCCAGGAGAAAGGAAGTGACATCATTTTGTGATGTCACATCCTGTGATGTTGCTTCCACATGCTGACACATGAACTCATGAAGTTTCCTAATACTGAATCAGGCCATTTGTCCATCAAGGTCAGTATTGACTACTCAGACTGGTAGTGGCTCTCCAGGGTCTCAGGCTGAGATCTTTAATGTCACCTATTACCTGATCCTTTTTTAGCTGAAGAGGCTGATACCTCCTGCATGTCAAGCAGATGCTCTATCACTGAGCAATGGCCCTACTGAATCCTTCCTCATCTCGGCAGAATATGAAGCCCTAAGTGCTACACAAGTGCTAAATATGATTTTCATATCAAAAGAACAGGAGAGAAGCCACAGTGGATCGGCCCATCCAGTACAGCCCATCCAGTACAACACTCTGTGTCACAACAGTGGCCAAAAATACCAGGTGCCCTCAGGAGGTCCAGCAGCGGGGCCAGAACTCCAGAAGCCCTCCCACTGTTGCCCCCCAAGCACCAAGAATGCAGAGCATCACTGCCCCAGACAAAGGGTTCCATTTAGACCTTGTGGCTAATAATAGCCACTGATAGACCTCTGCTGGATGGGGACAGAGAGAGAGAGACAGACAGACAGACAGACAGCTTTTTCACTTACTCTTGCCCAATTCCCAGGCTTTATTTCTGGCCCTTGTTTCACCCAGCTGTTGTCCATGTAAGTCCCATAACTACTCCCCGCCCCCCAGCATAGGCTTTTTGGTGGCTAAAGAGGACCTTTGTCCTCCCCTTTTCGCCAGCAGAAAAGCTAGTTGGATCCATCCCTAACTTAAAATACCGGTTACTTGATGTACAAATGCTTTTAAAAATGCAGATTTTTACTGGAGGGGGGGGGGGGGACACGGTTGAAAGAAACAGAAAATTGGCATAAAAATGAGGAATCCCAACTTTTATTTGCAGAAGGGAAATGAGGACTGGGGGGACCCAAACAGCCACGACAAGACATTTTAAACAATCCCACTCCCAGACCTACAGGCAACCTCTCCTTGTGATGTTTACCTCTTTGGAAGTGACAGTTTATTCCTTTGACAAAACCACAGTGGACAGACAGACAGCAAAAAGAAAGAGGGGGAGGGGGAGAGACAGAGAAGGAAAAGAGCTCGCAGACCCCAGCTTACCCAAGCAGTTTACTCAGCAGCAACCTTGCACGCAGTAGAAAGAGCTTAGTCCCGCCTTAATCTCTGGGCGGGGCTCTCTTGCTGGCTCAGCTCTTAAAGGGGAAATTTCCCTTTTAAGAAGTTCAAGAGGCTGGCCAGGGCAGGCTCCGAGGTTCCCCTGCTGGCAGCCATTTTGTCCCCCCGGTGGCCAATCTTGGAAAAGCGGGGGAAAGCTTTAAAAATCGGTGTTTCCCCCGCTCTACCGGGGGACTTGGCAGCCCTACTTTAGTCACCATGGCTAGTAGCCACTAATACACCTATCCTCCATTGATCTGTTTAATCCCCTTTTAACGCAGTCTGTTCCTGTGGCCATCACTACATCCTCTGTTAGTGAATTCCACATTTTAATCACTCGTTGAAATATTTCCTTTTGTCCATTCTGAACCTGCTGCCCATCAACATCATTGGATGAGTTCTTCTTAATTTAGTTCATATTAATTTTTTTTCATTAGCAAACCACTAATAACTAAGTAGTTGGGTTTGTCTGATACTGGATACGAAAGACAAGGAACAGTCGGAGGTAAGAAACTAGAGATTGTTTGTGGGGGATACTTCTTGAACCATGACTTGAGGCCTGAAATACTCCCACCTGTCCATGCCCCAAGACTGACTTACTGGGTTGTGAGAATAATTCATGAAAAGTAAGACTTGTATATGCAGCCACCCTTTGAACAGCCAAAAATAGGTAGGCAAATAGTCAATCTGATCAGCAATAAATTGGCTGCATAATTTTGAATGTCGATCAGGCCATGATCGGGCTGGTGGGAGTTTATTCATCTCTGTCCTTGTTTACTGATAGTTGAGGCAGCCTGGATGTACAGTGAAAATGGAGAGGTAATGGAACCTATTTGGGACTTAAAATCTATCTCCAGCTGCTTACCGAGCCCCAGGGTGGGTGTGACCCAGGCTCAACTCATTAAAAGTCATGACATCTAATATGAGCCTGAGTCCCCAAAGTCTGAGAACCTAGAAGACCCTGGGTACCATTTTATTATGTCTTATGGTTTGTCAGTGGAACATATGATGAAAACTATAATTGAGAAGCTGTTCATAGGTTTAGATAGGCTAGTTGTACGGGATGGGGGACAAGAAACTAGAGGCACTTTAAAGACATGAGCTTTCATGAGTCACAGGCCACTTTGGCTGTTAGATTGATACAAGGGGGGGGGGGCCGCGATATTCGCGGGGGGGGGGAGAAGCTGACAGCTGCTCCTCCTTCCTCCGCCCCCTTCCCCCCTTCCTCTGCCCTCTCCCCCCCCAGAGACTCGAGGCGGGCCTCGGCGCCTCTCGCCGGGCCCGCCGCTCGCCCCCTTCCCTCCCCAGAGACTCGAGGCGGGCCTCAGCGCCTCTCGCCGGGCCCGCCGCTCGCCCCCTTCCCCCTTCTCCGCGGGCTGTCGGCTGGCCTTGGCGACTCTTGCCGGGCCGCTGCCATTCCAAGAGCGTTCCCCGTGCATGCGCAGGGGACGCTCTTTTACTTTTTGGGAGATTTAAAGATCCCCCGAAAAGTTTTTGATAGATTTCAGATTTTTCTGCAAGCAGGGGGGTTACCCCCCACCTGCAGAACCCCCCCTCTGCCCTCCAAGTGCCCCCCCACGCAGATTTAAGTATCCGCACGCGGGGGGGGGGCACTTGGGAATTAGATATATAGATGTAATGGGAAATTGTACTGGGAAGTCTTATGGGGCAAGTTGAGGGGGAAGGAGTCAAGGCTTGGTATGATATAGGCCCTTGCAATCAGTGAGGGATGAGGGGCTTAAGGTTGCCAGATCCAGGTTGGGAAGCCCCTGGAGATTTGGGGATGGTGCCTGGGGAAGACAGGGACCTCAGTGGGGGCCATAGAGTCCACCCTCCAAAGCATCCATTTTCTCCAGGGGAACTGATCTCTGTAGTCTGGAGAGAGCAGCTGTGATTCTGGGGGGTCCCCAGGTTCCACCTGGAAGCTGGCATCCCTAGGTCTTTCAAGTGTAGATCTAAATAAAAAAGGGAAAGGGAGGAGTTAACCTAGAAAGGATAGATGTGAGTTCCATCATAAACCAACTGAGCAGTTACACTTACTGGATGGTAAGGGAGGTGAGAGGTTTGAGCAGGTAAGTAGTTTAAATAAAAATTAACTGATACTGGTACCAGTATATAGTCTGATAAAGCATGTTATGAACAGCCAATTAAAATGTTCAAAAATGGGGTCCTGTAGAGGTGTTAGGAATTGTAGGGAGCAATCCTGAGCAGGTTTACTTGGAAGTAAGCTCCATGTTATTCAGTGGGGCTTACTCCCAGGTAAAGATCATTAGGGTTGCATCTGTACTGACTGAGAAAATCCAAGTCTCCATTTAAATCGGGATGTCATGTGATGCCTAATTTTGATGAGTTCTATTTCAGCACGTTATATTTTAGTTACACAAAAATGAATACATTCCAAAAGTTAATATGTGATGTGTATATTCCCTCTTTTCAATATCTGTGGGAAATTTAGGATCTTTCTCAGAAAGTCTTCATTGCTTTTTTTTCCAAGTTCCATTGCAAGTTATGAAAAAGAAGAGAAACAATAAATTTTAGAGCACAAAATTACAAACCCCAAAACATAAAAATGAATAGCAACAAGCTTAAGAACATAAAACAGTCATAAAAACACTGAAACAGCGTACCGCTTTGTAATATATTGTAATAACTGGAGTTAACTGCCAGGTCGAGAACGTCTTTCTTTCTTTGTCATGTACTAAAAATAATCAGTACATAATAATAATAATATAAAACAAGTTACTGTAGCCCTTCCTTCTCGTCAGTATTTCATTGCTGCGACTGTGCTTTTCTGAAAGGTTTTTAAACACTTCCATCAAAATCAGCGAACACATTTCATAGTGCTTTCAGTTAAGAATGTTTTGAAGGGACCTGATTACACTGACAGCTTAAGTTCTATATCACATGAACCACACCTCTGGATTGCTTATGATATTCTTGCCATAAAAGGGGAGGGTCAGGCAAAGAAATGTTGTGTGCCTAATCCTGGAATCTCAAATACAATTGATTTCATTCTCTCCAGTTATTTTGGATGTAACGTGAAGAAAACAATCAAGTGGGAAACAGTGGAAAGAGTTTATTTGCTCACTGTGCACATGAAAGAAAACTGTTCTCTCCCAGAGGTAGGGCTGCCAAGTCTGCCCGGGGGGCGGGAGATCCCCTGCTACAGGAGTCCCCAATCCGCCGGCCCGGATTTGGCCGGCGGGGGGAACCCCACCCCCGAAGTCCGGTCAGGATGACTTCCCCAGCGTGATGATGTCACCCGGAAGTGACATCATCACGCTGAGCACGTTGCTGGGGCGACGCTGTAGCAATCGCCCCAAAACTCTATGGTACCATAGATTTTTGGGGCGATTGCCAGAGCGTCGCCCTGGCAACGTCCCCAACGTGATGAAGTCACTTCCGGTGACATCATCATGGTGCGCGTGCTTTTCACTCCCCCCCCCCACCAAAAGAACGTAAGTACTTGGTAACCCTACCCAGAGGTATTCAGAATTGTTAAAAGTATTTTGCCACTACCTAGACCAGGGGTGTCAGACATGCAGCCTGGAGGGTGGCTGTCTCCTGCTTCTTCCTCCAGTTCTCCTGCTGATGTTGCATCATAGCTTGCTTTCCTAGACTCTCTCAATCACTCAGAAGAGATAGATAGGCAAGCTTCTGCTCCCTGCCCTGGGCTGAGGCTCCTCCCCCTCCCAGATTGCTACAGCACAGACATTTTGATGCAATAATTCAGAACAAGAAGTGTCAGTTCTCAGAGACTGTTAAATAAACAAAATATTGCAAGAATGCTAATGTTTCAGGCATGTTCTTATTTTAAGTCAAAAAAAAAATCTTTGTGTTTGTGTCCTTTATAAAGTTTGTATCTCCGCTACCTGAAATTACATTTTATGACATATATGGCCCGGCCCAACAAAGTCCAATTTATGTCAAATCCGGCCCTCCATAAAAATGAGTTCAACAGCCCTGACCTAGACAGCTAACATTTGGTAGATGCAAAGCACCCTGACTGCTAGAAAAGTTGGCAAACATGGCAATGTTATGTCTCGAGACTTAGTATATGGCACCTATCTTGCAATAGCTGCTGGTGAGAGAGCCAGCTAGGCTGCACATGCAGTGGAATGCTGGCAGATGGATGTGTACCACTTGCACACCCGATTCAACCTCAGATTGCTGGGTTTGCTATGGCAGCCTGGAACATACCTCTGAAAACACCATAATACCTCACACACTACAATAGTCCCTGAATCAGAGAAGTGTAAGTTCTAATGGTGGTACCCATATGTATATTGTCTCCTTCTTTTATTTTGCATACAAATCCTCAGTAAATGGAAAGGCCTGAAGGCTGGCCTCATGAGGTTATAGTGAGAAATAGTACACAAGGAGTAGGTATTTTGTTTTTTAGTAGCTAGCCAGAGGCCAGCGTATCAAGGTCAGCTGAGTATTATGTAAGCAAAATTGTGTGCTTCCAGTTGGTACAGGTTTTTTAAAAAAAAACAACACCTGGGATTGGAGGAAAGTGGCAAGGTATTCTCAGATGAGCAGGGCCCTGTTTATCATTGCCTTGAAAAGGCCATTCATCCATGCCATTTAGTTTCTGGATAAAATTTCACTCCAAGCACAGTGAAGTTCTAAGCCTTTGGCATGCATGAAGCACCAGACATGATGTAGCATGCCCCAAGAGCTGATTGATCTCCCTTGGAATATTTGGCCCACCCTTATTTGTTAACGCCAGGGGTTCGTTGGAGCGGGAGCACACAGGAGCGCAGCTCCGGGAGTGAGGAGCCCAGGGGGCGGGCACATGACCAAGCCCCGCCCCTTCCTCGGCTTCCCTGAGCAGTGCAGAGGCGCAGCGCCCCGGGGAAAGCCCTGCTAGGGTCTTTATTGTTTTGAATGTTTTGTTTTAATATTGATAATTTTATCATTGTTCCTTTTATGATTGTGTGCTGCTTTTCCAGCGACTTGCTCAAGGTGGCATCTAAATTTTCTAAGTATACCATTTTTTATCTGGGCACATGGCACATAAGTACTGGAGAAATTTCACCAACCCTTCAGCAGCTTCCACCCCATCAGTTTGGTGTAGTGGTCAGGAGTTGGACTCTAATCTGGGAGAACAGGGTTTGATTCCCCACTCCTCCACATGCAGCTGCTGGTGTGACCTTGGGCCAGTCACAAGTTCTCTCAGAGCTGTTCTCTCATGAGCAGTTCTCAAAAGACCTCTCTCAGCCCCACCTACCTCACAGGGTGTCTTGTTGTGGGGAGGGGAAGGGAAAGGGATGGGTGGTGCACATGTCCTGGGTATCTCAAGTCTAACTGAAACCTGGTGGTTTCAAGGGAGCAGGAAGAGAATGAGGGTGTGTTCTTGACGCTTATTTTTATTGCACAGAGTATTGGATGGGGAAAGGAATGGAGGAAGAGCAGGTCAGTTTCACTCACCGGTGGAGTGGAGCCTGAGGGGTGGTGGGTGTTGCCTTCTGACACACTTCTGGTATGTTAGGGGGTGTGGCATATGCAAATGAGTTATGCTAATGAGTTATGCTAATGAGCTCCTGCACCTCTTTTTCTACGAAATGACCCCTGGTTAACGCTTGTAGTGCAGCACAATGATTTTTGTCAGTATTGGTGGGATTGTGGCTCTCTCCTCACAGCAAGACAAGTTAGGAGATCTCTTATCTCTGGGGTGGCTGTGTGAGAAGCTTGTGTGAATGCAGCCTCATTAACCTGCTGGGAGAGATCCCAGGTAGCATCGTCAATTTTGACAAACCAACTCTAGGTGTGATTGAGTGTTGGCCTCATTTTAACGCTGCAGTATCTGGGGAGAACCCTGGTCCTGCTTGGTTCACTGTTTCCTTTTGGGGAGGGGGGGCTGTGGGGTGCAAGGGCAGAGTGCCTGCCGGTTCAGTCCCTGGCATTTCCAGTCCAAAAAACAGCCCTCTGGCAGAGGTGATGATGGAAAAGGTCTTTCTCTGCCTGAGATCTTGGAGAGCTGCCGCCAGTCCAGGGAGATAAACCAAAAAGACAGCCTTATGTGTTCATGTAACTACAGGTGGCTAGAGCTGCCAACTCCCAGTTGGGAAATTCCAGGAGATTTGGGAGTAAAGCCTGGGGATGGCAGGGTTTGGTGAGGGGAAGGACCTCAGTGGGGTATAATGCCATAGAGCAGGGGTGGGCAATTGTTTTGGCTCGGGGGCCACTTTGTGGGAGCGGAGGTTAGCGGAGGGCCACACCTTTTAAAATGATTGCATTCATTAGTTAACAAACAGAGACAGTCTCAGAGGGACACAGAGAGGCACACAGGGGAATATAGGGACAGAGAGAGAGAGACAGAGGGACACAGAGACACACACACATGCAGAGGGACACAGAAAGAGTCAGAGAGAGAGAGAGAGAGAGACAGGGACAGGGACAGAAAGAGAGATCGCCGAAAGCAGCTGCCTGCCTGCTGCGCCTCCGTGCAACCCGGGGAAGGTGAGGGTAGGAGTGTGCAGGGCTTCCCTGGAGCGCTGCGCTTTAGCGCAGCCGGGGGAAGGTGAGGGTGGGGGTGGGCGGGGCTTCCCCAGAGCACTGCGCTTTGGCGCGGCCCGGAGAAGGCGAGGGTGGGCAGGGCTTCCCCAGAGCACTGCAGCCCCGGGAAGAGGAGGATGGGGGAGGGAAGGTAACTTACCTTCCTTCTTCTGTCTCCTCATCACCCAACAGGGCTGCTGAGAGCAGGGGGTGGGGCTTGGTAATGTGCCCACCCCCTGGACACTTCACTCCCGGAGCGCCGCTTCTCTGCGCTCCAAGCCCAACGGAGGCCTAACTGAAACCACGTGGCCAACTGTTTTGGCAGGCCACAAAAAACTCTGTGGCGGGCCGCATGTGGCCCCTGGGCTGCAATTTGCCCACCCCTGCCATAGAGTCCAGTCTCCAAAGCAGCCATTTCCTCCAGGGAAACTTATCTCTGTCATCTGGAGATCAGTTGTGATTCCTGGAGAATTTGAGTTTGGCAACCCAACAGTAGTGGATGGGGAAGCTCTCACCCTTGTATAAGGCTTTAAAAGTTCAAATCCAAAAGGAGCAGGTACTAGTTTTTGTATTTCTTTCAGATTTTATGTTCATTGTTTAAAAAACATGTAGTCACTCTGGGGTAGGGTTGCCAGCTCTGGATTGGAAACTACAGAAGATATGGGGGTGGAGCCTGAGACGTGCGGGATTCAGGGTGGGAAGGGACTTCAGTGGGGTATAATGCCATAGAGCAGGGGTGGGCAAATGGCGGCCCACGGGCCACATGCGGCCCGCCACAGAGTTTTTTGCGGCCCGCCAAGACATGAAGATTAACAAGAGTAAATATAGATGCTCTTTGACAGACATTAACTTGCAGGCTGTGATGAGAATCTCAACAAGCAATCTCACTCCTGATTTCAAAAAAATTGTAGAAAAGTGCGATAGGGTACATTTGTCTCATTAAACGGATTCTAAAATTAAATGTGCTTGCAGCTATAGATGATATGCAATTAGCACAATAAATAAATTGAATAAAACGACCACTATTTTATTTAATTTATATTTATTGATTTTTATGATACAATTTATACCTTTTCTGAAATGCAAAGTTAAGTAATGAATGCAATCATTTTAAAAGTTGCGGCCCTCCGCTAACCTCCGCTCCCACTAAGCGGCCCCTGAGCCAAAACAATTGCCCACCCCTGCCATAGAGTCCACCTTCCAAAGTGGTCATTTCCTCCATGTGAACTGATCTCTGTTGCCTGGAGATCAGTTGTAATCCCAGGAGATCTCCAGCCACCACCTGGAGGTTGGCAGCCCTACTCTGGGTATCCTCGGGGCCTGAAGGGCTCATATAGTTATTTTAATCAATAAATAGAATTTTTTTTAAAGTATGCTAAAACACTAAAGAAGACACCAATGGAAATCAAAGAGATCAAATAATCATATAGGATTTTTACCAGGAAAGGGAGCCTTGCCACTGAAGTAATCCCTGGAAACCAATTTCAGTTCCTTTGTCTCAGATCTGTGCGCCGCAGCTTTCTTCTCCCGTAATGCTCAGCACTTGATGCGATGGGTTACAAAAAAGACATCAGGGGTGGGGCTGCAAGCGCCATCCCTGCTCTCTTGCATTTCAGTAACTGTCCACCAGAGCCCTCTTCAATCCAACAGCATTCGGAGGCATCCGGCAAATCAGGAAACCCATTTAAAAATGCACACAAAGTGAGAGAAGGGAAAGTGTGCTGGTTAAGGACGGAATAAAATAAAACGACAAGCACTTTAATGATGGTCGGGAACGAAAAAGGGTGCAGTGCACACGACTTCCTCATTGGATTCTTAGCCAAGGCAGCAGTCTAAGCATCGGTTTCCAGGGTGCATTCCCCCCCAGACAGCGCAACACTAGGTTGTGCTGTTTCATCAAATTCTTGCCCATCTTCCCTTGTTCAGCTTTTATCCTCAGGGCCCACTTGCTGTTCAGGGCATGTGGGGGGCAGGGCGGCAGAGAAACGCATCTACTTAGTTTCGAAACCTTCCAGGGGAGAAGCTTATTTATGAAAACAGCTTCTCTGAAGCCTTATACACAGAGGGAACAGAGCATTAGGCTGTTGTTCTAATTAGGTTCTTTGTGCTGATCAGGGGCTCCAATAGGGCTGCCAGCCTCCAGGGGGTGGCTGGAGATCGCCTGGGATTACAACTGACCTCCAGGCAGCAGAGATCAGCTCGCCTGGAGAAAATGGCTGCTTCGGAAGGTGGACTCTATGGCATTATACCTCATTCAAGTCCCTCCCCCTCCCCAAACCCTGCCTTCCTCAGGCCCCACTCCCCAAATCTCCAGGTATTTCCCAGCCAGGAGCTGGCAACCCTAAGGTCCAGTGGCAGAGAGAGCTCAGAGATGGGGGGTGGAGAAAGATTTCAGAAAGGAAAGCTACTTATTCATAAAGTAGTCCCCCCAAAGGACAAGATTTCTAGCCAATATCATGTTGCAGTTTTGCTTACACATGGGGGGGGGGGTGGCCTGAGGCTGAGCACTCAGCAATAGGACGAAGGAAAGTAAGAAAGGGGTTTAGATCAATGGCATAGTGACAGATATGTTTGGTTCCCTTCGGAAAGGGCTCCCTCTTCTCATAGGGTTGCCATCCTCCAGGTGGTGGCTGGAAATATCCTGGAATTACAACTGGTCTCCAGGTGACAGAGAAAGTTGATGCTTTGGAAGGTGGACTGTATGGCATTGGAATTACAACTGGTCTCCAGGTGACAGAGAAAGTTGATGCTTTGGAAGGTGGACTGTATGGCATTGTACCCCACTGAAGTCCCTCCGATCCAGTCCAGTCAACATCCTGGCTGCAGCATTCTGTATCAACCGAAGTTTCTGAACCCTTTTCAAGGGCAGCTCCACACACAGCTCATTGCAATAACCTGTAACCAGGGCATGCACCATAGTGGCCAGATCTTTTCTGTTCAGAAAAGCCAACAGCTGGGTAAACAGTCAAAGACAGTAAAAGGCACTCCTGGCCACAGCTGCCACTTGCTTATCCAGCAATAGGCCTGCATCCAAGAGCACCCCCAAACTCTGGACCTGTTCCTTCAAGAGGAGTGGAACCCCATTCAGAACAGGTCATACCTTAAATCCCAGCTCAGACCTTCCACTCACCTGTGTCCCTTCTATCTTCTTGGGATTAAGCTTCAGTTTATTAGCCTGCATCCACTCCAAAACTGCCTCCTGGCAGGGTTTCTTCTGAGATCAGCTGGAAGTGCAAGATGGACCTGAGCATTATCCGCATATTGATGGCAACTCAGCCCAAATCTCTGGATGACCTCATCCAGCAGTTTTGTGTGGGTGTTAAAGAGTGTAGGGGACAAGATGGAACCTTGTGAGACCCTACAGGCCAAAGGCTGAGCAGCAGTCCACCTTCTGAACACCACCTTCTGAAACCTACCCTCCAGGTAAAACCAGAACCACTGCAGAACGGTACCTTCCAGTCCCAATCTAGATAGGCAGTCCAGAAGGATACCATGATCAATGGCATCTAAAGCTGCTGAGCAGGGTTGCCATTGGTGACGTCAGGGAGCAACACTCTGGTTTTGGGGCAAAACTCTATGATCTGAAGCTAATTCTACCATAGTTTCCCCAAAAACCAAAGCAGCACCCCCAACATCACCAATGTGCCTTTGTCACTTCCGGGTGAGATAGGCAACCTCTTTGAAGGGGATAATTCCCTGGTGGAAAGGAGCACCTCGCAGCCATTTCCCCTCACTTTCTGATAGCACTGAAGAGGAAGGAGGGGTTCCAAATGGGGGGGGGGGGAGGATCTCACGCCCCCAGCTGGGGAATGGCAACCCTACCACTGAGAGGTCCTGGAGAATCTGATTCTCCTATTGTTGTTTTCTTTTAACAGTAGGTAGTTCTTTATAGATGATGTGCTATGAAAGCTTGATTTACTTTTATATACCGTGGGAGGGGAGGGCATCCCCAGTATTGACTTAGCAGCTTTGTGATTTGGAAACCAATGTCAGAGCTGAAGGAAGGTGACCGGAAGTGTAGTAGTTTCACTTGATTCTTCAGTAGTTGTGTGTGTGTTTTTGGTCCAAGATGCTTTATCTCACTGTTTTTGACATTCTGTACATGAGCAATCCTGCAACCTCGTATTTGTAGAAATCCTGCACAATGATTGAAACTAGAGTCACTGCACTAGTGGAGGGGCTCCAGGTAGGGCTGCCAAGTCAGCCTGGGGGGCGGGGCATCCCCCGCTACAGGAAACCCCACCCCTGAAGTCGTCCAGCCAGGATGACTTCCCCAACGTAATGACGTCACCTAGAAGTGACATCATCACGTTGGGGGCGTTGCCAGGGTGACTCTCTGGCAATCGCCCCAAAACTCTATGGTACCATAGAGTTTTGGGGCGATTGCCAGAGCATCGCCCTGGCAACGCCCCCAACATGGTGACGTCCCTTCCGGGTGATGTCACCAGGCAGGCGCGCAAAGCGCGTGCACTGGGGGAGCTCCCGGGCAAAGGAGGACTCCCCCCCCGCCGGTGAGTAGAATCGACTTGGCAACCCTAGTTATATTGGGAGTCATATTTCTTTTACCTTCCTAGAAGCTGTGAAGCTAAGAATACTTTCCTTAAGCTTTGCAGACCAATGGCCTAGATGAAAATGCACAGGAGGCTGTGCTGAATTGCTGTCTCTTTTGACTTGAGAAATTAGGTAAAATCACCCCCTCTGTCTCAGATGCCTGTGAAGTCTTGATTACCAGAGCCATTTAGTGTTGAAACCAATTGGCTTCTGCCTTCTTCTATCTGTTTTTTTTTAAAGCTGGCTGTTAAATTTGATTCCCTTCCTAACTAGGTGCCTAAACTGCTGCTAAATTCATCTCATCCTCCCAGCATGTATACTCGGGATATAGTTCAGTGGCTTTGAACTGGCAACACCTGGATTCATGCAATGATCCTCTGCCAACTACACCTTGGAAGACAGGCCCAGATCCTGGAACTGGAGAGGCCTGGTTGTTGGTTATTAGCATTCTTGGACTATGAGACCACTATATCCTGCTTACAGAGAAGCATATTTCACCTGGCACTTCACAAACATCTTGTGGAATGACAGGCTGAGTGGATGGAAAGATACCTTGGGTACATTACCTTCTGTTACACTTGTTGTTGTTGTTGTTGTTGTTGTTAGGCAGCCAGCCTAGTTTCATTCATGGCTACCAAAGGACTGCATTGTGGGGAAACATATCTGAACTCAAGCGTAGGCCGGCAGAAATTCTGATCTCACAACCCAACTCGAAATATGCTCTGCAGTCCAAAGACAGGAGGGAAACTATGAACGAGGAAGGAATAAGCATGGACTTTTAGTCTGATCCTGATCTATTGGTATTAAGAAAAAAACGACTAGCTAGTCGCTCGTCAGGGATGACTGGTTGGCTTTCTTAGGCATAGATCTGGACGGACTGTTAGGGCCACATTTCTGTTGGGGGAGGTAGTGAGTGGCCAAACTGGAACAGGTGAAAATGTTTGTGGAATAGGGGTGTGCATGACAACAAAGGCTTGCAATGGTTGTGGGGGAGAATTATTTGGGGGAAATTATTTGATTCAACTGCATTTTCCTGTGGCGTCTCCTTCTTTGACTCCTTTGGCAAGTTCGAGAGGTCTTAAATACCTCTTAAATACCTCTGTGACCCCTCATTGTTCCACAGCTGAATGTGTAACTTCAAAATCTAACGCTGACAACTAAGAACCTAAAATAACACATAATAAATATGTACAAAGGTTTTTGGAGAACAGCTTTTGAATTACATAGAAAATAGGTAGAAAAAAATGAAGCTTCCTGTGTCAGAATTAGCACCATTCCCACACTTTTAACTAGAAGACTCTTTCATTCTCCGTAACCAGAAGGTTTTCCATATTAACCAGAAGGGTCTTATATTCTTCTCTATAACTGTTGTGCAGTATATGGTCACTGCCAGGGCTCTGTTGGGGCCGGGGCGCGCCGGAGCGACGCTCCAGGAGAGACGAGGCGGGGGGCGGGGACTTAACAAAGCCCCGCCCCCCCGGCCTCCCCCCCGGCCAATGCTCCCGGGGCCGGCGGCGCTCCGCCAGCCCCGGGAAAGAGAAGCCTTTCCCTCCCCCTGCTCAAGGGGCCGCGGCAGAGCGCCGCCGGCCCCGGGAAGGTCCTTCCCTCCTCCCCCCCGTTAAGAATCCTGGGGCCGGCAGCGCTCCGCCAGCCCCAGGGAGGTCCTTCCCTCCTCCCCCCTCCTCCTTTCCCCCTTCCTTCCTTCCCCTCTCCCTTCCTTCCTTCCTTCTCTCTCTTTCCCCCACCTACCTATCTTCCTGTTCCTTCCTTTCCCCGTCCTTCCCCTCTCCCTTCCTTCCTTCCTCCCTCTCTCCCCCCTTCCTTCCTTCCTTCCTTCTCTCTCTCTCCCCCCACCTACCTACCTACCTTCCTGTTCCTTCCTTTCCCCTTCCTTCCCCTCTCCCTTCCTTTCTTTCTTCTCTCTCCCCCCCACCTACCTACCTTCCTGTTCCTTCCTTTCCCCCTTCCTTCCTTCCTTCTCTCTCCCCCCCACCTACCTACCTACCTTCCTGTTCCTTCCTTCCTTCTCTCTCTCTCCCCCCACCTACCTACCTACCTTACTGTTCCTTTCTTCCTTTCTTCTTCCTTCCCCCCTTCCTCCCTCCTTCCTTTCTTTCTTCTCTCTCTCTCTTCCACCTACCTACCTACCTTCCTTCCTGTTCCTTTCCTTCCTTCCTTCCCCCTCCGTCCCTCCCTCCCTTCTTGCCTTCTGACACACTGCCGATGATGTCATCACTTCCGGTGACGTCAGGGGGTGTGGCATATGCAAATGTTATGCTAATTAGCTCCTGCACCTCTTTTTTTATGAAAGGACCCCTGGTCACTGCCAATTACTTCACTGGAGGACTAGGGCTGCCAAGTACCGTCGACTTACCGGCGGGGGGGAGTTGTTCTCTCCCCGGGAGCTCTTCTGGCGCGTGTGCTTTGCGCATGCACTACGGCGATGTAATGACGTCACCCGGAGGTGACATCATTACATGGGGGAAGTCGTCCTCACCAGACGACTTCTGGGGCGGGGTTCCCCCCGCCGGCTGAATGCCGGCCGGCGGATCGGGAACCCCTATAGCGGGGGATCCCCCACCCCCTGGGCTGACTTGGCAGCCCTAGTGGTGCCAGAACGTCAGAAGCCCTCCCAGTGTTTAAAGACTAATAAGATTTTCAGGGTGTAAACTTTTGTGACTCTTGTCACTTATACCCTGGAAATCTTGTCCAGGTGTTACTGGACTCAAATCCTACTACAGACCAGCATGGCTACTCTCTGAATACATACATATATAAGTAAATATATATATTTATATATATAAGTAAATCAGGCAATCCTCACTGTGGAACAAAATAATACTGACCTTCCTCGCAGGGTCGCTGTAGGGGGTCAGTGTAAAAAAACGTAAGTGACCCACAGAATTATTGGGTCCCATTTCTCATCCTCAGCTACCCAGATTTTAAGGCAGGCAGTGGATCTGTGGTTTGACTTTATGCTTGTGATGGGAGAGGGTGTGTGTAGCCTAGATGGTTTTTAATGTGCTCTCCTCCCTGCAAATGGTGTCTGCTGTGAGTGCTAGAGAATATTGCTTGCCAAAATAATTCATTTTCAAGAAAAAAAGTTCAGGAAATAAATAAGATGTTGTGCCAGCATATCAAGGCTCCTTTTATCCTGATGTGTTCTCTCTCTCTCTCTCTCTCGTTCTCTCTGTGTCGTGTATAATTGAACAGTGAAAAAGGAAAGACAGCATTAAGCTCATCACGAGTAATTCCTTCTTTGCTGGGCGGTATGCTCAGCTCCTGGGGCCATACATAATAAGCATGAAGCGGGTTTAATAAAGTTTAACGGCACGTGGAGTAAGCCATTTTCATTAATTTGGCATAGAATGACAAATACTCAGCAAAACAAAGCTAATAAACACGTGCATAGTCTGAAAAAAACCTTGAATTTGCAGGCTTGATACTGCTGTCAGTTACAATCTTTAAATAATTCTTAAAATACAGTTTAAAAATTGATTTTGAAATTACCGCAAGGTTACGGTTATATTTTATGTTTGTATGTTTTGTATGTTTGTAAACTGATTTAAAAAAAAAATGTAGGCTTGCTCACAACTTTTATGGTTTGGCTCATGAAGAAAAATGTTTGCACACTAAGTTTGCCAGCCCCCAGGTGGGGCCTGGGGATCTCCCGCTTTTACAACTGATCTCCAGCTGAGAGAGATCAGCTCCCCTGGAGAAAATGGCTGCTTTGAAGGGTGGACTCTATGGCATTGTACTATACTGAGGCCTCTCCCCTCCCCAACCCTGCCCTCTCCTGGCTCCACCCCAAAGTCTCCAAGTATTTTCCAACCCAGACTTGGCAACCCTATTGCACACAGACCTTCAGAGCTTAGAGGGAACATTGGATCCCGCCCCACAAAATCTGGCCATGGTGGGATGGTTAAAAACGAGCAAGTTGAAACTGAATCTGACAAAGATGGAGGTTCTTTGGCTGGGG
The DNA here is from genome assembly GCA_029233225.1 of Lepidodactylus listeri. Lineage (NCBI taxonomy): Eukaryota > Metazoa > Chordata > Lepidosauria > Squamata > Gekkonidae > Lepidodactylus > Lepidodactylus listeri. The sequence continues at coordinate 105,450,923 of JARCFY010000008.1, forward strand.
GGGAGGGGCTCCAGGTAGGGCTGCCAAGTCAGCCTGGGGGGCAGGGGATCCCCCGCTACAGGGGTTCCCGATCCGCCGGCCAGCATTCAGCCGGCGGGGGAAACCCCACCCCCGAAGTCGTCCAGCCAGGACGACTTCCCCTACATAATGATGTCACCCGGAAGTGACGTCACCACGTTGGGGGCATTGCCGGGGCGATTGCCAGAGCGTCGCCCTGGCAACGCCCCCAACGTGGTGACGTCACTTCCGGGTGACGTCACCGGGCAAAGGAGGACTCCATCCCGCCGGTGAGTACATTCGACTTGGCAACCCTAGCTCCAGGGCTCGGGTTCAGCTTACCTGCTCTTGACCATTGGTGCTGGCGCAGTCTGTCAAGAGCTCTAAATATGGAGGCCCAGGTCACACATACAGCCAGGCTGGCATTTTTCCTTATACATCAGGCCCGGCAGCTGGCCCCTTTCCTGTTGCGCTCCAAATTCATCACAGTTATCCATGTGACAGTCACCTCCACGCTAGACTACTGTAACCCACTCTACACTGGCCAGCCCTTGACAAACCTATTGCATTCCAGTCTGAGTGCCTATAACTATCATTAAGTCTTTCTATAGCAAGTTATGTGGAGTCAAACCAGAGCAGGGTTTGGGGCTTTTGTGGTGGGGAGGGTGAGTTCAATGGAAACTGTTGTTGTGAATCAAAGGGGCCATCCATCGAAGAAAAGGCACCTTCTTCTGTGAGGTCCATTAGCAAAGCCTCATTTCATGCTCAGAGGAAGATACAGACTCTTTTATGGTGATGCCTTGATGGGGCGGATTCCATTTTGGCACACTGCAACCCAGGAAAGTAGAAGTGGGGCAATGTGGGGGTGGGGATCTTCATGCATTTACAAGACTCTGTTCATCATGTGTAAATAAAGGAAGGAGATATTTGCTTTCAAACAAAATGGATTATTGTTTAACCTTCTTTGTAGAAGGATCCCTTGTAGAGGCTTTGCACTACATCATATCTCATTCATAATAAAGTAAATAAATCATGATGTTCTCACCACCACTTTACTCATTTGCCCCCACCCCCTCAAAAAAATTCTGGCTATGGGCCTGCCTTGGTCTAAGGAAAACTGCTTAGAGTACATTCAGATGAACTTCTGATGTGTTGGAACTGCCACAGGGAGGCTTCTTTTAAAATCTGGGAACTGTTTGAATTTTTTGATGGAAAAGATAGCGGGATCTCTGCTTCCCACAGTCAAATCATGGCTCAAAGAAAATATCATTCAATATATCTGAATTCCATCATTTGCTGTTGCTGTTCTGGAAGTGAGACCATCTTTATTGCATTACACCAGTTCTGCTGTTTTTCCAAATGTGATTACATCCAAATGAGTGAGAGTGTGGTAAGTCAGGGGCGTTTCATTTTTAGCACAAAGGCAAAGTGTGGGAGAGGACTGGAATTAATCTTAATAACAGACTTTTTGGCAGCAATTTCTTGTTAAACATCAGACAGATGTCGTGAGAGGTGATCCCTCCCATAAATGTTGTTACCATATTGAAAGTAGAGTTGCCAGCCTCCTTACAACTGATCTCCAGCTGACAGAGATCAGCTCCCCTGGAGAAAATGGCTGCTTTGAAGGGTGGACTCTATCGCATTGTACCATGCCGAGGCCCCTCCCCTCCCCAAGCCCTGCCTTCTCCTGGCTCCACCCCCAAAGTCTCCAGGTATTTCCCAACCCAGACCTGGCAACCCTAATTGAAAGGTACAATACAGTGGGTCACTCAGAGAACAGAAGAAGATTGCTCACAAGTTCTGCAAGACTTTAGAACTATCCATATCAAGCCTGAGACATCCTCATAAACCTGGTAAAGAGTATGATTTCTGATTCTTTCAGGAAGGTTTTTTTTGCTTTATGATGCAAAAAGCATGCTTGGTGGGATGCTGCCTGGAAGATCACTGTTGGCTGGGAGCAAGCTGAGCAAAGTGTTGGTAGCACAAGGGCTCATCTTGTAGCAGGAGCTCCTCTGCATATTAGGCCACACACCCCTAATGTAGCCAATCCTCCAAGAGCTTACAGAGCTCTTCTTACAGGGGCTACTGTAAGCTCTTGGAGGATTGGCTACATCAGGGGTGTGTGGCCTAATATGCAGAGGAGCTCCTGCTACGAAATGAGCCCTGGGTAGCACCACGGGGTCTGCTTAGCTCAGACACAGACTGTGGAGACAATGGGAATGGGTGAAGTCTTGGGTGAGAGTCTATACCTGTTTTCGCCAGAGTCTAAGGCAAGAAACCTCTGTCAAATTGGTTTTGAACGAAGGCCACCTAGAAAGATGTGAAACAATAGAAGCCTTCCAATTTTTTTACCTAACATTAAGAACTACCGGTTTGCTTACTCATTCAAGAAATAAACTTTAAAGAACTGAAAGTCAGCAACTGTGATTTCACTGTCCGTTTTCATCCCAGGTTGAATGATAGGGCTGCCAAGTCAGCCCGGGGGGCGGGGGATCCCCCGCTATAGGGGTTCCCGATCCGCCAGCCGGCATTCGGCCGGCGGGGGGAACCCCGCCCCAGAAGTCATCCGGTGAGGACAACTTCCCCCATGTAAAGACGTCACCCGGAGGTGACGTCATCACGTTGGGGGCGTTGCCAGGGCAACGCTCTGGCAAACGGGCGATTGCCAGAGCATTGCCCTGGCAACACCCCCAACGTGATGACGTCACCGTTGCACGCGCACAAAGCGCACGCGCCAGAAGAGCTCCCGGGGGAGAACAACTCCCCCCCGCCGGTAAGTCGCCGGCACTTGGCAGCCCTATTGAATGATGATGTAAAATAGTAGGAGGAATGGCATCTCCAGTGAGACAGTCCCATTAAAAATAGTTCAGAGTTCCATTAAAAAATACACAACAAGTTGGTATTCTAAAATTTGGGAATATGCCGTAACGGATAAAATAACAGAAGGTATTCAAAGACCAGAAAACCCCCTTGGCTAACTCTAACTACCTGGAGAAATGGTACCCCTTTTGGGGAAAATGTTGTTTTGACCGAGAAAATCCAAATTCATTTGAAAATAATAGAAACAGTAAATTGATTGCCCTACGGTAGAATGAGCATTAATATTGTAAACACATATATAGTGTTGAAGTAGAATGTAGTGAATCTCGTTTGTTTATATTTGTTCCATATATTACTGGTCTTTATATTGAAATGTTCAACAGGGCTGCCAAGTGCCGGCGACTTACCGGCGGGGGGGAGTTGTTCTCCCCCTGGGAACTCTTCTGGTGTGTGTGCTTTTGCGCACACGCCGGCGACGTAATGACATCACCTCTGGGTGACGTCATTACACAGGGGAAGTCGTCCTCACCGGACGACTTCTGGGGCGGGGTTCCCCTATATAGACTCTGGGGCGGGGTTCCCCGGCGGATCGGGAACCCCTATAGCGGGGGATCCCCCGCCCCCCGGGCTGACTTGGCAGTCCTAATGTTCAATCAAATATTATTTTAAAAAAGAAAGATAGTTGTGAATGATTGAACACACAGGATAATTTGTACCAACAGAACTAGTCTCTAGAAGGAGTACTTAGGTACTCGATATACTCTTCAGCCTTCTTCTGAGGTAATTGTGTTGGCCTTATTATAGGGTTGTTGTAAGGATTATCGAGCAAATGTATGGTAACATTTTAGAAATTCCAAGGACATTGCTATACCACAAAGAGATACTAGAAAGGGATTTAAGTAGCCTGTCTATATTTGTTCTAAGGCCTGGTCTATGCATGAAACAGAATGAGAGGGGGAGTTATTCCACATGAATAATTCCCTGTAAGTGGAAGTCTTGTGCAGTATGTGAGGAGTTGAGTTTTCTCCCTAATAGGCTGTTCTATTCCCCAGGAGCTCTTACCTGGGGATTCTCTCCTCACGTGCAGCCGGGTGGTACAATAGGGTTGCCAAGTCCAAGTTGGAAAATACCTGGGGACTTTGGGGGTGGAGCCAGGAGAGGGCGGGGTTTGGGGAGGGGAGCGGCCTCAGCATGGTACAATGCCATAGAGTCCACCCTTCAAAGCAGCCATTTTCTCCAGGGGAGCTGATCTCTGTCAGCTGGGGATCAGTTGTTAAAGTGGGGGATCCCCAGGCCCCACCTGGAGGCTGGCAACCCTATGGTACAACCCATTCTACCACTTCAGACTTCCATTATCCCAGTCAACTGCATGTGTCGGTCAGGCCTCAGAGACTGAGGGATCAACTCTAAGTAGGTCTACTTCAAGGCAAGTCCCATTTTATTTGATGGGGCTTACTCCCAGGAAACTGCCCTTAAGACTGCAGTCTGAAATTTGCAACAGAAAGTCTGTTGTTACATTGGTACCTATCTTCAGTTAAGAGAGTACTGTTCCCATTTACAGCTGCTGTGGAACTGGCCAGACATAAATCACTGCATCTGGGCTCAGAATTCTTAGGCAAGAAGAACATGCATAGAACATACACAGGGCACATTTGCCTCTCCAGTGAACAACTGCAGTCTGTTCTCCCTCCTCCAGTTAAGAAGCCGGTTTACAGAGTGATGTCTTAATTCCCGTACAGATTTAGGAAGGAAACCACTAAAAATTAACCACTGAACCCACCAGCAAACTTAGGGCTGCCAAGTCCCCCCGGGGGGCAGGGATAACCCCGCTAAATGGGTCCCCAATCCGCCGGTCTGGATTCGGCCGGCGGGGGGAACCCCACCCCTGAAATGGCCACCTCAGGCCAACATGTCCGGCACGATGACATTGCCCAAAAGTGATGTCATCGCGCCGGGCACATCACAGGGCGACACTCTAGCTATCGCCCTGAAAACTCTATGGTACCATAGAGTTTTTAGGGTGATTACCAGAGTGGCACCAAGTGACGTGCCCGGCATGATGATGTCACTTCCGAGCAACATCATCGAGCCACGCACGCAAGGGTCCCAGACCGGGAGCTGGACTCCCCCACTCAGACACGTAAGTGACTTGGCAACCCTAAGCAAACTTCAACCAGGTAACACAGGTATATACTGTTTCACTCCTAAAATCTATTCTTATTTTCTCTCCACCTTTCCCCAAAACAAGTTTTTCTACAATTCTTCCCTATGTAGAATTGCCAGATCCCCTCGTTGCTCCAGTAGGGTAATCTGGGGGGGGGGGGGCATTCTGGGGTGGGTGAGGACACTCCAAGCCCCACCCTTAAGAGTGAACACCTGCCCAGGTGAGGCCTTGGCACAAACAAGTCAGGAAGGAGCAGAATAGGTACAGAGCCCGCTTATAACAGCCAGGGGGTAAGGATAGGGTTGCCAGCAATGTTCCCTCTAAGCTGTGGAGTCTTGTGAGCAAAAATTCTACTTTGTGAGCTACTGGCATTAAAGTTGTGAGCCAGCGATTTGGCTACTGCATAAATTAGTTTGCTCTGGAGCCCTCCTTCCTGAGCTGAGACAAAAATATGTGAGCTGGAGGCTAAAAAACTGAGCTAGCTCACACTAACTCAGTTTAGAGGGAACACTGGTTGCCAGCCCCAGGGCTGGGAGAGGGGTGGTCGTGGGCCACATGCTTGGCTTCCAAAAAGACCATTCAAAGAGTCTTTTTGCAAGTGGGATGGGGGCCAGGGCATGCGGGGCTGGGGGAATTAAGTCCTGTATGCCACAGCCCCCACCCCACTTGCAAAAAGGCCCTTTTAAAGGGGGTTTTTTGGGAGCCGAGTGTGTGGCCCATGACAGCCCCTCTCTTTCCCTCCTGCTAGATTGAAAGGTTGGTGGACCAGCTGGTTGGTGGACCACGTGGTCCCCGCCAATCAGCTGAAGCCCTGTAAATTGGGCAGGAGGGGGGAGAGGGGTGGTAGGGTTGCCAGCCTCCAGGTGGGGCCTGGGGATCTCCTTCTTTTACGACTGATCTCCAGCTGACAGAGATCAGCTCCCCTGGAGAAAATAGCTGCTTCGAAGCATGACCATAATGGCAATTTATCATGCTGACGCCCCTCCCTTCCCCAAACCCCTCCCTCTCCCGGATCCACTCCCAACGTCTCCAGGTATTTTCCAACCCAGACCTGGCAACCCTAAGGGGTGGCTGGGTGGGTGGTCATTCTTGGGGCTTGGGGATGGGTTTTTCCCCCACCAGCCAGCTGGCCAGGGGCAGATTGAAGCCCCTAGAAGCAGGGGAACCCCTGCCCGGACCTGGGAGCTGGCAACCCTATCCTTACCCCCTGGCTGTTATAAGCGGGCTCTGTGCCTATCCTGCTCCCTCCTGACTTGTTTGTGCCAAGGCCTCACCTGGGTATATCCTGGAGTTCTGTTTTCAATACCAGAGAAATGAGAAGAAAAGTCCTCCTGAGAAGGCTGTCAACCTCCAGGTGGTATCTGGAGATCTCCTGGGATTACAACTGACAGAGATCAGATCACCTGGAGAAAATGGCTGCTTTGGAAGGTGAGCTACATGGCACTTAAGTCCCTCCCCAAACTCCTTCCTCCTCAGGCTCCACCCGCAAAATCTCCAGTTATTTCCCAATCAGGAGCTGGCAACACTACCCTCTGAGAATGTGTGGAGTGACTTTGCCCCATCCAGAGATGACATGCCTGCCCTGACAAAGCATCAGTTAAGAGCTTTAACCACATTACTCTCATTTTGAGACATATTATAGTGGAGTAGGAAATATGCAACTCTGGCAGCTGCTCTTGCAGGAAACCACCACACCTCTAAGGTCTCTATAGTTGTGGCTAGTGGAGCAGCCTAATTCAAACAGGACAGGTGGCTCCAGAAGGAGGCTCCACAAATCAAGGAGGCCATTTTGTACTCAGCTGAAGCCTTTCCCTCACTCCCTCACACTGCTCCCAACAGGCTCTCCACTGTCTATTGACTCTTAAAACATGGGATTCATTCCATCAGAAAAGGGAAAAGGGGCAAAGGGTGCCATGTCTCCCTGATTCTGAGCTCTGTGAGATGATGTTGGTTAGTCACTGAGGTTTTCATACAGTTAAAAGTCTGTTAAAAGGGGCCTGCATGAACCCAATTCCGTGCCATCCTGTCAAGGGACTTATAGAATAAGGGCCTGAATGTCTTTAAAAGCTCTTGATTGTTCATGAAACATTATTTTTAAAGAACACTTCTTTCTGTTATTACAAACAAATGTCTCATTTTAATCTCTGGTCAGACATTGATATCCGTCTGCTAGTGTTTAAATGTGTTTTACTCCATACAGTGTCTTACACTGGTGCTAGGGGAGCAGCAGTCCACGAGGCATCCACTTGAATGTGGAGTGCCTCAATGGGCGGTGCTCTCCAGAGAGCCAGTTTGGTGTAGTGGTTAAGTGCGCGGACTCTAATCTGGGAGAACCGGGTTTGATTCCCCACTCCTCCACTTGCACCTGGCTGGATGACCTTGGGCAAGCCATAGCTCTGTACCAGCTGTTCTCTCAAGGACAGTTGTCTCCGAGCTCTCTCAGCCCCACCTGCCTCACAGGGTGTCTGTTGTGGGGAGGGGGAGGGAAAGGAGTTTGTAAGCCGCTCTGAGACTCCAAGTGAGTGAAGGGCGGGGTATAAATCCAATCTCTTCTTCTTCTTCTTCTCCCCTATGCTGTTTGACATCTATATGCGGCCCCTTGCCCAGGTTGCCCGGAGGTATGGGCTGGGATGTCATCAGTACGCTGATGACCCTCAGCTCTATCTGATGTTGGGTGGCCGGTTGGGCTCCTGCCCAGAAGACCTAGACCGGGCATCGCATGCCGTGGCAGGTTGGCTTAGACTGAGCAGGCTGAAATTGAACCCGGCAATGACGGAGGTCCTGTGCCTGGGTCAGAGTGGTCGGGGGGGGGGGGTCCAGCTCCCGACCTTCAGTGGGGTCCCATTGGTGCCCAGGTTAGTGGTTAGGAGTCTAGGAGTGCTCCTGGATCCCTCCTTAACTGTGGAGGCCCAGGTAGCAGCCACTGCTAAGTCAGCATTTTACCATCTGCGAATTATTGGGAAAAGTGGATTGTGCCCCTTTCCGAAAGTTTTCTTGTGCTCCTGCTCCCCCTCCCTTTTTTTTTTTTTTGCTTGGGACTGGACGATAGCTCAGGCCGCCTGACTCCAGCCCCGGAGTCCCTGCTCCTGTTTAATATTCTGCTTGCTCCACTGACGTTGTGCTTGGCTCCTATGGGATTGCAGCTCACATCTTGAAACCAGAACCAATTTTCTGTCTTAATCTCGGTGTTTTGACTGGAGGCGGACCCAGTTCAGCGCAATCGGGGCTGACGAAAAAAACGACCTAAGAGTTTTGCTCTGTTTCGCTTGGGGAGGGAAAGAAGAAGCGGGGGAGGAAAGGGGGGGGAAGCCGACCAGCCAGCCGCACATAAGACCCATGCATACAATGTTGTTGCTGAGGTCGCTGTGTTTTTTGCAAATAAGACCAGCAGGGTATGTGGAGAGAATAAAGTGATCCTGTGGCAATCTGGGAGCATCGGCCCGGATCGGTTGGTTGGATTTACTGCTTTTTCGGAAAAAGAAGAGGAAAAAACGGACCAAGGAAAGAGTCGAGTGCAGGGATGGGAGCAGAAGGGGTAAAGGTTTGCCTTTATTTTGGGGAAAGGTTGTGGCGCGAAGCACACTTAACCTGGAAGTAAGTGCAATTGAAATCAAAGGCGCTTTACAATCAATACATGATTTTTTATGTGTGCGCACGCGGAGGGGGGAGAATATCAGTTCTAGGATCTGGTCCCCTTCTTCAGCAGAGTGTGGTTGGGGGAATTGTTTTGCCTCTTTCCAGGGGTCATTTCGTAGAAAAAGAGGTGCAGGAGCTCATTAGCATAACTCATTAGCATAACTTATTTGCATATGCTGCACCTTCTGATATCACCAGAAGTATGTCAGAAGGCAAGAAAGAAAGAAGAGAGAGAGAGAAAGAGAGAAAGAAAGAGCTGGCAGAGAGGGGACTGCTACTAATCCGAGCCTCAGAAATACCACTATTCTGGGAGGATAGCTTCAGTGGTGGCTGAAGCCTTCAGAAGGCTGGTTGGGGGAACAAGGACCTTTCCAGGGGACGGGGTCATTTTGCTGCAGCCATGACACAAGCAGGCATTCCCCCGCCGGGGGGGGGGGGCTGGCACCAACTCCCGGAGCTGCGCTCCCCTGAGCCCCTGCTCGAAAGGACCCCTGCCTCTTTCATCCATGGGGGGATGTAAGCTTTCATCAGCCCAGCTCGGCTCCTTAGAGATACTTGCAAAAATCTTCTTCGGCTGCAGTGCTCAAGGTGTTGTAAAAGTCTCCTCCGAGGCTTTTCCTTCACCGAGCTTGCTCAAACCTGGATTATATTGCTTGCTGGTCCTCACACTACCTGTGTGAGGTTGCGTCAGGTGGATTAATCCACCCAAGCTGTCAAGAAGAGCCGCTGTCCGCCCTGCGCATTTGCAAAGCGTGTCAGACCTCCATTCCTCCAACCGGAAAACCCTAGTTGGCTGCCTGACCTGACAGGGCTGCCTGATCTTTGTCTCCTGCATGCAGGACGGAGGCTCAGCGATGACTCTGGTGCTGCCCCTGAGCAGCAGCTTCTGCGAGCCCATTGTCTCCTCCGAAGGAGCCGCCGAGTACCTGCCGCTGCCTGCCTGCCCACCATCACTCTCTCTCTCGCCTCACCGTCCCTCCCGCCGGTGCAGCACTGACCTTGGCGTCTCCATTGCACGGAGATCGAGTGCCAACTCCCTGCTACAGGGACAGCCAGGGGAGGGGAGGGGAGGGGAGGGGAGGGGTGGGTGCTGAAGCCGGCCAGAATGCCATTCCTGTCCATTCCGGCCCCCAAATAGCCCTGGTTCAAGGTGTTCTTGGATGCCTCATTGACTATGGAGGCCCAGGTCACTGCCACTGCCAGCTCTGCCTTTTTTCATCTGAGGGAGGTCAGGCAGTTGGCCCCATACCTCACCCCCCACGATCTGGCTGGGGTGACCCATGCAACGGTCACTTCCAGATTAGATTATTGTAATTCCCTCAACGTGGGGCTTCCCTTGACGCTGCTCTGGAAGTTGCAGCTAGTGCAGAATGAAGCGGCGTGGGTGTTGAGTGCAGCAGCATGGGCACATATCCGTCCAGTGCTGTGTGACCTGCACTGGCTGCCTATTGAATACAGCATTCATTTCAAGCTGTTGGTGCTTACCTTTAAAGCCCTATATGACCAGGGGCCTGCATATCTTCAAGACCGCCTTTCCCCATATGAGCCCTGTAGGACACTGCATTTTAGCAACCAGCACCTCCTGGTAGTCTCTGGCCTTAGGAATGTCCGACTTGCCTCAACTAGGGCTGGCTCTTGCCTGGTGGTACAAGCTACCTTATGAGATCAGGGCCCTGCAGGACCTATTACAGTTCCTACAAGATGGAACTCTTCCACCAGGCCTTTGGTTGAGGCAGCAGGCATCCACTCTGATTTGGCTTCCCTCCCAGTGACTGCAGATCCTAAAAACTGGATTGGGACCACACTATCAGCTGCTGAGGCGTGTTGTTGTTTTAAATGCTGGTGGTCTTATTGATTATGTTGATGATCTTATTGATTTTAATGAATTATTATAATATGTTTCGATTTGTAAATTTGCAATTGATTGCAATATATATATACATTGGTACACACCCTGAGCCTACAATGTGGGGAGGGCAGGATATAAGTCTAATGAAATAAATAAATCAGGGGTCATTTCGTAGAAAAAGAGGTGCAGGAGCTCATTAGCATAACTCATTTGCATAACTCATTTGCATATGCCACACCCCCTAACATACCGGAAGTGTGTCAGAAGGCAACACCCACCCCTCAGGCTCCACTCCACAGGTGAGTGAAACTGACCTGCTCTTCCTCCATTCCCTTCCCCATCCAATACTTTGTGCAATAAAAATAAGTGTAAAGAACACACCCTCATTCTCTTCCTGCTCCCTTGAAACCACCAGGTTTCCAGTAGACTTGAGATACCCAGGACATGTGCACCACCCATCCCTTTCCCTTCCCCTCCCCACAACAAGACACCCTGTGAGGTAGGTGGGGCTGAGAGAGGTCTTTTGAGAACTGCTCATGAGAGAACAGCTCTGAGAGAACTTGTAACTAGCCCAAGGTCCTACCAGCAGCTGCATGTGGAGGACTGGGGAATCAAACCTGGTTCTCCCAGATTAGAGTCCAACTCCTGACCACTACACCAAACTGATGGGGTGGAAGCTGCTGAAGGGTTGGTGAAATTTCTCCAGTACTTATGTGCCATGTGCCCAGATAAAAAATGGTATACTTAGAAAATTTATATGCCACCTTGAGCAAGTCTCTGGAAAAGCAGCACACAGTCATAAAAGGAACAATGATAAAATTATCAATATTAAAACAAAATATTAAAAGCAATAAAGACCCTAGCAGGGCTTTCCCTGGGGCGCAGCGCCTCTGCACTGCTCAGGGAAGCCGAGGAGGGGGCGGGGCTTGGTCATGTGCCCGCCCTCTGGGCTCCTCACGCCCGGAGCTGCGCTCCTGCGCACTCCCGCTCCAACGGACCCCTGAAATAAATAAATAATGTCGGAAAGCCCTACAGCTCTGAGTAGAAAGAAGTTCCCTGGAGAGACCTTTCCAGAGTTTGTTTCAATTTTAGTATGTTTTTGGAATATCTGTTTGTTTACAAGCTGTTAACTGAACTGCCTGTCTCCGTTTGGATGGGGAATTAGCAAGAGACAAACATGGCAGGGTTGAGCATAACAGACGGGATCTTTTTACACCTATGTAAACTGAGGTCAGTTTCAAAGAGAAAAGGCTCTCCAATGATCAGGACTACATTTTGAAAGAGAATGGTTTTTATTGAAAAACACTAAGTAAATGTAAAGCATACACACCAAAGCAATCAAATGATACGCTCAAGGAGAAAAAGGAGGAGCTAGAGACGAAAAGGGAAATTTTGAGGCTATATTTACCTATCCAAATGTACAGTAGTCCAATGCTGTAAGATCGTGAATGGCCAGCGTATCACGGACAAAGGAGGGGACTCAAACTGTGGGTTTGGGAGTGCTACTCGACTAGGCACCCTTGGAGTGACACACACGACTCTGGCTGAGGACCATTTTTATACACTAGAGAAGGTGTCGAAGGGAGGGGCAGGACTGTGAATTGGAAACCAAAGGACTGAGAGTTTTCCCATCTTTAATTAGGAGTTTCCCGAACTCTTATCAAAAAAGGGTGATGGCATCCTGGAGGATGCATGGAGCATTGATGACTGATACTATCTGATAACTTCAAAGTTAATAACTCTTGGTAACCCAGGTGAAGGGTCCCAGGAAAAGAATCATAAATCTCTTTCCTAGGGAAATGTTTACACATTAAAGAAGATATTTCTTTAGGAGGAAGCCATAAAGGATAGCAGCGGAAGATAAGTTTTGCACTTCAGAGAGATGGAAGAAGCTCACAAAGTAGAATTTTTGCTCACAGGACTCCACAGCTTAGAGGGAGCATTGGTTCCGGCCATACCTGCCTAATACTTACGGGTATCTCCATAACCTTCTAGTTTTTGCTCTGCTTTCTCCACTTCTGCTTCACCAGGTTCTGCTCTGCCTCCTCCCGCAATTCACCAGAGTCCTCCAAATTCCATCCCTAATCAGCCAGGTCCTATTTCTGGCTCCACTCAAAAACCCTATGGTTTTTAAAATCAAAATTTTGCAGTCTAGTGGCATTAAGAACTTACCTGTTTCTACCAAAGGGCAGCACTTATAGAAAAGACTGGTTAGGTCGTGTCAGCTCAGCTGCATGGTCTGCCTGTAGGGGGGCTAATCTATAATCTCATGCAGAGAACCACATCTGGAAAACATTTTGCTCTCCCTTCATTACTGTTGAAGGTAATCTGTCACTAAGGCATTTTCCTGCAAGTAATCCCCATAGAATAAAATGGGATTTAGTTCTGAACAGACCTGTTTAGGATTGCTCTCTAAGTGTCGTAAAAGTCACCCATTATTCCTCATCTGACAACTGTGGCAATATTGACTCTAATCAAGAACTCATAGACCGAAATTTACAGCTGAGCTGTGCCTACTACCATAATCACCTGCCTTTATATATCACCCAGATGACTGGCTTGTCCATTCTTTGCTCCAATTCCTTTGTTTATTCTGTTGCATTGTTGATACCCTCCTAGATTCAAAGAGATGGGAAGGAATAGAAATGTAGGTCATAAAAACAAATCTAAAATGGAGCAAGCCCTTCATAAGCTTAATAGCAGGTGAAGCTCTGACAGTGGATCAGAGCATTGGCTCAGCTAGCCCAATACGGGCTACTTCAAAGATTCTCAACTTAGGTATCTTATTTATTTATTTATTTATTTATTTATTTATTTATTTATTTATTTGTTCAATTTATACCCCGCCTAGCCAGCGAACCGGCTCTAGGCGGCTAACAAAAACCATTACCACGAAGGTTTACATATAAAACCGTAAAACATTTCAATAAATTACAGTAAAATCTCAATAAACTTTCAATAAACTAAACTTTCAAGAAACTAAACTTTCAAGATGGCGACCTCCGAGTTATCTGTTAAGCGGAGGCCGTAGGGGTACCTTCCCCAGGACCAAGGAGATGTTAACGGCCAGGGGTGCCCTCCCCAGGACCAGGACGATGTTAATTACCAGTTCTCCACCCGATGGCGGCTCCTATTTGAAAGCCTGGCGGAAGAGCTCCGTCTTACAGGCCCTGCGGAATTGCAATAAGTCCCGCAGGGCCCTGATGTCATCCGGGAGCTCATTCCACCAGTGAGGAGCCGCCACCGAAAAAGCCCTGGCCCTGGTACAGGTCAAGCGGGCTTCTTTTGGACCGGGGCAAGTCAGGCAATTTTGGGTGCCTGACCTCAGTAACCTCTGGGGCTGGTATGGGGAAAGGCGGTCCCTCAAGTAGGCAGGCCCCTGACCATAAAGGGCTTTAAAGGTTAACACCAGCACCTTGAACCTGACCCGGTATGCTATAGGCAGCCAGTGCAGCACTCTCAGCACAGGCTGGACACGGTCCCTCAGAGAGAGACCTGTCAACAACCTGGCCGCAGCATTCTGCACCAGCTGCAGCCTCCGGATCTGGAACAAGGGCAGCCCTAAGTAGAGAGCGTTACAGTGGTCAAGGCGTGAGGTGACCATAGCATGGATCACTGTGGCTAGGTCTTCGCGTTCGAGGAAGGGGGCCAACTGCCTAGTCAGCCGTAGATGGAAAAAGGCTGCTTTGGCAGTGGCTGCTACCTGGGCCTCCATCGTCAAGGCAGAGTCCAGGAGCACACCCAAACTCCTGACCCTCGGAGCTGGCACCAATGGCGCCCCACCGAAGGATGGGAGTGGATGCCCCAACCCCGATCCGGTCCGACTCAGGCACAGGACCTCCGTCTTCAGAGGATTCAATTTCAGTCGGCTCAGTTGGAGCCAGCCCGCAACCTCCTGCAACGCCCGCTCCAGGTCATCTGGGGTAGAGCCAGACCGGCCGCCCAACAGCAGATAGAGCTGGGTGTCATCCGCATATTGATGACACCCCAGCCCATGCCTCCTGACAATCTGGGCGAGGGAGCGCATATAGATGTTAAACAACATCGGGGACAGAACCGCCCCTTGAGGAACACCACACACCAGTGGGTGCCTCTGGGAGGTCTGTTCCCCGAGCGCAACCCTCTGTCCCCGATCTTGGAGAAAGGAGGCAAGCCATTGTAAAGCAAGCCCCCGTATCCCCGCATCGGCAAGGCGGTGGGTCAGCAACTGGTGGTCGACCACATCAAAAGCCGCCGACAGATCTAACAACACCAGTGCCGCCGTACCGCCTCGATCCAGATGTCTTCGGAGGTCATCCGTGAGGGCGACCAGAACCGACTCCGTCCCATGACCCGGTCGGAAGCCAGATTGAAACGGGTCTAGCATGGAGGTGTCATCCATGAAGCTCTGCAACTGGATCGCCACCGCCCTCTCCAATACCTTGCCCAAATAGGGCAGGTTAGACACCGGCCGATAGTTGGCCAATACAGCCGGGTCCAAGGATGGTTTTTTGAGGAGGGGACGGACCATCGCAACCTTGAGCGCCTCCGGGAAAAGCCCTTCCAAGAAGGACTTGTTAATAATCTTATCTTATTATCTTAATAATCTTATGTCCCAACAATCACTCTGTCAAAGAACCTGGGTCTCACAATGATAGAAACAAAATTCCTGCTTTTTTTCTGAAAAGAACATTTATATGTTTACAGGCATTCTGCTGTTGTGTCTATCATTGCAGGTGGACCTAGGGATTGAGGTGAGTTCTTAGAAAATTGTTATGAAAAACCCATATCCCAGCGGTTAAGAACCACTCGGCAGTGCCTCACCAAGTTCCTAGGCAAGATGCAACTTCATCAGGATCATTGTTACTGGAGATCAAAGCTTGGTCCTGGGCTGTGTTATACAACCAGAAGCCACTCATGAGATTTTTGGTCCGCCTAACCCAAGATTGCCTGTTCTCACTAGAAACTGCTCTCCAGGGTCTTGGAACCAAAGTAAACATGATGCTGGGAGTCTGTGACATGTGTACTGTAGTTGCAGAAATCAACCATGGATGGGAGCAATGTGGATTTGGGCCATGGTGCTGAGAGAGAGGGGGTTAATTCTTCCTTAATTGAAGGTGTCCCCAATGCTGAAAGCCATAGCAGGAAAAAAAATAGGCACTGTGATGAAATGCATTTTCTCCTGGGAGGTTGGCAAACAGCAAACCTTCACTTGGCACTTTAAAAGCATTTTCCCCCCTCTGGGAAGGAGGAAGTCCATCAATGGTTTTCCAGGCTCACCTTCATACAAATGCTAATAGGTTTAGACAAAAGGATGGTAAAACTCTCCCCTTCTCCCCCTGTTTTCTCCAAGCAGGGAACCGAGGTTGGAGTGTCAAATTCTAGCGAGGCTGAGGAAGTAAATTCCTGGAGACAACACGAAAAGCTGCCTTGACCTGAGCTGACCAGAGTCATGTGGGAGGGGAGACAGAGATGATAAAATCTCAGTGCAACAGGAAATAGCTCTCTTTAATTTGGATGCTGGGTTGAGGAGAATTCTGGGCTCTCATCTGCAAGCAGGCATCCACTGGCCATGTGGTCATCTGGGAGACTTGGAACAAGCTTGAAGCTAATGAGAACTGTGTAGAGATCTGTAACTAGCTAAGTTTAAAGAGCCTGTCCTATTTTAACAGCTGATAGAGCATGTATAGAGAGAGGGACAAAGGATTTGCATTTTTGCCCATTTCTTTTGCTTTCCTCGCTCATTCTGGTGCTGTGCTAAAAGTATGCTTGTAAACATTTTCTCTTTAATAAATACTTTAAACTGTTGATGCTGGGAGTGGTTCTCTGTGCCACATAGACCTCCACTGTTTTGAACACACTATTTTAAAAGGGGCTCCAGGGGGAGTGGCAAGCAGCTATTCCTCCAAGGGCACCCAAGGCATTAAACTGTCCCCGTGGTAGCCAGGCACTGGGCTAGTGGGAGACACAGAAGCAAGGCCTCAGAACTTGGATGGAAAGCTGGGGGCCCAGTGGGAAACCCCTACAACTATCAAATGGTGGTGGCGAGCTACCTTGAGAGTGAAAGAAAAGCCCCTCCAGGGAGTGGGGAACCCCTAGGAGGACAGGGTGGAAGAAGGACTGCAGGCCAGAGCAGGCCAGTTCTAATACATTCACTGTATAGTTTCCTCCCCCCCCCCCCAAAAAAGCTTACAGTATGTGTGAGGGGTGCATTTTTTTTTTATCAGGGAAGCAATACAGGAGGAAAAGAGAAGCTCTTTATTTCCCAGCATAATGAGCCCAATCCATAGCGCTTTCCATATGATTTTGTCATGGTTCCCCAACATCATATATATTTGGCCCCCAGGTGCAGATCTTTGGCAGGCCCAGTTGTTTTAAATTCCAGGTGCTGAACCTGGAAACTTCCGTATGTAAAACGTGTGTTCTGCCACTGAGCAATGGCCTTTCCCCCAGTATTCCCCTAAAATATAAAAATAAACTTTTAATCAGGAGTTGGTATACTGGTTAGGAGTGTGGATTCTAACCTGGGAGAACTGGGTTTGATTCCCTACTCCTCCACATGCAGCCGCTGCTGTGATCTTGGGTCAGTCACAAGTTCTTTTGAAGTTGTTCTCTCATGAGCAGTTCTCAAAAGAGCTCTCTCAGCCTCACCGACCTCACAAGGTGTCTGCTGTGGGGGGAGAGAGGGAAAGGAGACTGTAAGCTGCTCTGAGACTCCTTCAGGTAGTGAAGGGTGGGGGCTATAAAGCCCATTTCTTCTTCTTATATAAGCAAAGAACAGCAGCATTATTTAGCATATAAAGTGTTGTAAGACAGAAGAACTCAGTTCCAGGTTTTCTTTGCTGGTCTTTTGTGTAGCCTTGGAGGAAGTCCACTTGCTTTTCCATTTTCTGGTTCCTTTAAAATAATAGCATGAGGATCCCAACTGACATAACTGGAAGGACTATCAGATAGTCCTAATGTAATTGAATTTGCATTGTTTAGTTCTGGAAATAGGCTCAGCTGGGATCCTCTGCTGAAAGTAGGGTTGCCAACTCCTGGTTGGGAAATTCCTGGAAATTTTGGGGTGGAGCTTAGGGAGGGCAGGATTTGGGGAGGGACCTCAGCAGGATATAATGCCATACAATCCACCCTCTAAAGCAGCCATTTCATTTAAGGGAACTGATCTCCGTCATCTGGAGATCAGCTGTAATTCCAGGAGATTCCCATGTCCCACCTGGAGGTTGGTAACCTTGTGAAAGAGGCAAGATGTCTCTGTGGGTCTCTCCAGAAAGAAGGCATGTTGGGCATGTCCAGACTTGCCTAAATGAACCACACTTGCATTCACCCGATGCTGGACAAGCTAGCCATTTAGGTTAGGGAACATTATTCTTTTCCCTTTTATCTGTCTCTGCTGCAATGCTGGCGGCTGGAGATCTCGTGGGATTACAGCTGATATACACATGACAGAGGTCAGTTCACCAGGAGAAAATGGCTGCTTGGAAGTTGGACTCTATGGCATTATACCCGCTTGAAGTCCTTCCCCGCCCAAACCCTACCCTCCTCAGGCTCCACTCTCCAAATCTCCAGGTATTTCCCAGCCCAGAGCTGGCAACCCTGACTACAATTGATGTGAACCCACTTCAATAAAAGGAGCTCTCCAGGTCCTACCTAGAGGCCGGCAGCTGTGGAGCTTAGAACCCAACTGCCACGATCAATTACAAGCAAGGGGTTTTTTCATATTCCTGACAGGCAGACACGTTTTCAATAGATTTTCTTTCCTGTGACAGGCCAGTTCTGGGGGGACCCACACAGCTGCCTATGATTTTTGGGGACCCAGGTTTATTTTAAACTATAAACCTTCCCCTCAGTTACCGGGTGTTCTAAAGGCAGGGAGTGTCTAAGCTTTGGGTCTGCTGCTGTGAGGTAACTTTTGTGGTGCACAACCAGAATATGGAGGTCACTGAGGCAGGAAGTATATATTAACAACAAAGAAGATGTATTTACTTACAAGTAGGTGTCGAGGAACAGATCAGCAGCACGGGTCTCCAGATAGACAAAAGATAAATCTGGCTGGGACACATCAATTTAGAAAGAAGTTTCCATTTTCTTGAATACTTCCAAGCAGGGGTCATTTCGTAGAAAAAGAGGTGCAGGAGCTCATTAGCATAACTCATTTGCATATGCCACACCCCCTAACATACCGGAAGTGTGTCAGAAGGCAACACCCACCCCTCAGGCTCCACTCCACAGGTGAGTGAAACTGACCTGCTCTTCATCCATTCCCTTCCCCATCCAATACTTTGTGCAATAAAAATAAGCGTAAAGAACACACCCTTATTCTCTTCCTGCTCCCTTGAAACCACCAGGTTTCAAGTAGACTCGAGATACCCAGGACATGTGCACCACCCATCCCTTCCCCTTCCCCTCCCCACAACAAGACACCCTGTGAGGTAGGTGGGGCTGAGAGAGGTCTTTTGAGAACTGCTCATGAGAGAGCAGCTCTGAGAGAACTTGTGACTGGCCCAAGGTCACACCAGCAGCTGCATGTGGAGGAGTGGGGAATCAAACCCGGTTCTCTCAGATTGGAGTCCAACTCCTGACCACGACACCAAACTGATGGGGTGGGAGCTGCTGAAGGGTTGGTGAAATTTCTCCAGTACTTATGTGCCATGTGCCCAGATAAAAAATGGTATACTTAGAAAATTTATATGCCGCCTTGAGCAAGTCTCTGGAAAAGCAGCACACAGTCATAAAAGGAACAATGATAAAATTATCAATATTAAAACAAAACATTAAAAACAATAAAGACCCTAGCAGGGCTTTCCCCGGGGTGCTGCGCCTCTGCACTGCTCGGGGAAGCTGAGGAGGGGGCGGGGCTTGGTCATGTGCCCACCCCCTGGGCTCCTCACTCCCGGAGCTGTGCTCCTGTGCGCTCCCGCTCCAACGGACCCCGTCTCTGTGGGTCTCTCCAGAAAGAGGCCATGTTGGGCATGTCCAGACTTGCCTAAATGAACCACACTTGCATTCACCCGATGCTGGACAAGCTAGCCATTTAGGTTAGGGAACATTATTCTTTTCCCTTTTATCTATCTCTACTGCAATGCTGGCGGCTGGAGATCTCCTGGGATTACAGCTGATATACACATGACAGAGGTCAGTTCACCAGGAGAAAATGGCTGCTTCGGAAGTTGGACTCTATGGCATTATACCCTCTTGAAGTCCTTCCCCGCCCAAACCCTGCCCTCCTCAGGTTCCACTCTCCAAATCTCCAGGTATTTCCCAGCCCAGAGCTGGCAACCCTGACTACAATTGATGTGAACCCACTTCAATAAAAGGAGCTCTCCAGGTCCTACCTAGAGGCCGGCAGCTGTGGAGCTTGGAACCCAACTGCCACAATCAATTACAAGCAAGGGGTTTTTTCATATTCCTGACAGGCAGACACGTTTTCAATAGATTTTCTTTCCTGTGACAGGCCAGTTCTGGGGGGATCCACACAGCTGCCTATGATTTTTGGGGACCCAGGTTTATTTTAAACTATAAACCTTCCCCTCAGTTACCGGGTGTTCTAAAGGCAGGGAGTGTCTAAGCTTTGGGTCTGCTGCTGTGAGGTAACTTTTGTGGTGCACAAGCAGAATATGGAGGTCACTGAGGCAGGAAGTATATATTAACAACAAAGAAGATGTATTTACTTACAAGTAGGTGTCGAGGAACAGATCAGCAGCACGGGTCTCCAGATAGACAAAAGATAAATCTGGCTGGGACACATCAATTTAGAAAGAAGTTTCCATTTTCTTGAATACTTCCAAGCATAAACAGGCTTGCTACCTTTAGAACATCCAGCAACTGATGGGAAGGATTATAGTTTACAATAAACCTGGGTCCCCCAAATTCATAGGAGGCCGTGTAGGTCCCCTCAGTTGATAGAAATGGTCTGTCACAGACATCATTTCTGGGTTGAGAAGCAATGAAAGCCCTACATAATCCCCCCATGAAGATTAAGTATCCTTCCAGGTGCAGCAATGCATCTAGGCAGGGGTCATTTTGTAGAAAAAGAGGTGCAGGAGCTCATTAGCATAACTCATTTGCATATGCCACACCCCCTAACATACCGGAAGTGTGTCAGAAGGCAACACTCACCCCTCAGGCTCCACTCCACAGGTGAGTGAAACTGACCTGCCCTTCCTCCATTCCCTTCCCCATCCAGTACTTTGTACAATAAAAATAAGCATAAAGAACACACCCTCATTCTCTTCCTGCTCCCTTGAAACCACCAGGTTTCAAGTAGACTTGAGATACCCAGGACCAGTGTTCCCTCTAAGCTAAGTCAGTGTGAGCTAGCTCACAGTTTTTGAGCCTGCGGCTCACACATTTTTGTCTTAGCTCAGGAAGGAGGGCTCCACAGCAAATTGACTTATGCAGTGGCCAAATCGCTCGCCCACAACTTTAATCCCAGGAGCTCACAAAGCAGAATTTTTGCTCATAAGACTTCACAGCTCAGAGGGAACATTGCCCAGGACATGTGCACCACCCATCCCTTTCCCTTCCCCTCCCCACAACAAGACACCCTGTGAGGTAGGTGGGGCTGAGAGAGGTCTTTTGAGAACTGCTCATGAGAGAACAGCTCTGAGAGAACTTGTGACTGGCCCAAGGTCACACCAGCAGCTGCATGTGGAGGAGTGGGGGATCAAACCGGGTTCTCCCAGATTAGAGTCCAACTCCTGACCACTACACCAAACTGATGGGGTGGAAGCTGCTGAAGGGTTGGTGAAATTTCTCCAGTACTTATGTGCCATGTGCCCAGATAAAAAATGGTATACTTAGAAAATTTATATGCCACCTTGAGCAAGTCTCTGGAAAAGCAGCACACAGTCATAAAAGGAACAATGATAAAATTATCAATATTAAAACAAAACATTAAAAACAATAAAGACCCTAGCAGGGCTTTCCCCGGGGTGCTGCGCCTCTGCACTGCTCGGGGAAGCCGAGGAGGGGGCGGGGCTTGGTCATGTGCCCGCCCCCTGGGCTCCTCACTCCCGGAGCTGCGCTCCTGTGCGCTCCCGCTCCAACGGACCCCTGCATCTAGGATTTAAGAGCTATATATGTCTACAGCCCAGAATTTCTTTAAACAAATTTCAGTCATTCTAAAAGAAAAAAATATTTCATAGGAATGTATTTCATTCTAAAAGAAAATATTTCCCCCCTCCAGTATTCCACGGGCCCTGGAAAAATACAGGAAAATCAGGGAACATCTGTCACAGGGAGAAATAAGAGGCATACTTGATCGGGGTCTGTGCTTATAGACTACTGCAGGAACATGGGGAGGGGGACCACTACCACAGTCCAGCTCCCCCAATGTATGTTGTGCAATATAGCAGTTTTGTTGTTGAAAAGCGCATCAGGACATGTGGTAAGCTGTACTAGAAGTTTCAGAATTGGGGGTGGGGCAACTCAACGCAGAGAAGTTATTTTCATGTAGTTGCACCCTTTACCTTTGGCTTTTATGTTATTTTTCTCAAGTGACAAATGGAGCTAATAATATCCCTAGGGAAAAAATTAATGTTCCCAGCAGAATTTCAGTTCCTTGATCCTTACATATCTGTGCTCTCTTCTTGTCAACAACAGACAGTGGTGAGCTTGATAGACTCCTGACAAAGACCTATTGATGGTGTGGCTGTGTGAATTGGCTTAGCGTTGGTCACAGCCAGCTTCTGTGGGACCTGCTGCCCCGGTTTTACAATAGACTCCAGTGTATCGAGCCGTTTATTGAAAGGTCAGAAATGAACAGAGAAATGGACTGGAATCAAAAAAGCTTGTACTATAAATATCGGTCACTGTTAAAGGCAGTTTATTTCACTTCCCGTCTCTAATGCCCTGCGTGCATGAGAATCTCTCTCACAAATGACGCCTCTGTTGCAGCCTCACAGATGTCATGTAGGTCTTCAGAGGTGAAGTTATTTGGGGGAGAATGCCACAACCTCTGTTGTCAGTTTGTGCCTTTGCTTCTTTTAGATGGAGTAATTTTGGTTCTTTGGTCAGCAATGCGAGGGTTAGAAGCTGGAGGGGCGTCAGCTTCTGCTGTCTTCTTAAGTACCAGTAGTCAAACTCTAGGCAGTTCAGAAAGTTAGGCTGCCATTTGGAGATTTGCACCAGGACTCGTCAAAATCTTCAGATTCTTCAGGCTGCTGAATCCAAGAAAGTGTTGGCCTTCATGATGACTTTAGCAGCCAAGCTAGGCGACATTGAAACCACACTGGAGCATTTGCTGATGGATGTGTTTGTAAGTAAAACTTGGTTTTGTCTTCAGAGTGATATGCTGATCGTTTGGAAATGTAACAAGTTGATGGAATGCGCTGTGATCCCCTTGGCTTCCTTGACAAAATGCCGGTCTTGCAATACGAAAACAGCAGCACCACCTACTTTGCTTTCTGAGGTGATATGCAAACTAGATGGGAGGCAGTTTTGCATTTGTTTTATAAAGCACACTGGTGTGATTTTAATGATGCATACACACCTGGGAAGCTAGACTGACGTATTTCTGTAGCAGTAGAAAAGAACAAGAGCAGGAGCACTTTAAAGACTAAAAAAAATTGTGGCAGGGTATGAACTTTTATGAGTCACTGCTCACTTCTTCAGATATTTCTGAAGGAAAATATTTCTGTAGGAAAGCTGACTAGAGGCTACACTCAGGTGGGTAGCCGTGTTGGTCTGAAGCAACAGAGCTAAGTTTGAGTCCTGTGGCACCTCTTAGACCAGCATGCACACGAAAGCTTATACCCAGAATTAAACTTTGTTGGTCTTAAAGGTACCACTGGACTCAAACTTTTGTTCTGGAGGCCACAATGACAGTATTTCAATTGCATCAAATGCAGTAGTGTTTTGGTATCATGATGATAATATCACAAGAATACTATGATGATTCGTCCGGTGAAATGGTAAGGACCTGTGATGTTTGTTCTGTTCTACTGAGCTGTGCTGTTTTTAAAGGGATCCCTTGAAGTAAGAAGGATGTAAAACATATTTAAAAGGAAGAGGTGTCTGATAATGAAAGATGTCTTTGGTTTGCGAGGTGTATCCAGGCATATGGATATGCACAAACTGGGAAAATATGGTTTGGTTCATGTCATGCCCAGTTCGCAAACCATGAACCATCACAAACTTTTAGCCACCAAACAAACCAGTTCAGTCTGTGAGGCAGCAGAACATCCCTCCCTGGCATGCTAGAGACACCAAACACACAGGAGATCTCTGAATGACTCTCCTCTATGTGCCTTCCAAATTTGGTGAGGATTAGATGTACAGGGCCCGAGTTACTCCCCTCCCCACAAAGGTTTCCTGAGGAAAGTGGTTTCTGGGGAAATGACAGGTGCAGACATAGGGGGTTTGGGAGTGTATAGAACGGATCCTGAGCAAGCTAGAGTCATCAAACTTGCTGGGAACCTTCCCCTGATGCTCTTCTACGTGCCCTCCAAGTTAAGTGCAGATTGGATTTAGGGGGTCCAAGTTATGTCCCCCAAAGAAGATGCCCTTCTTTGGGAGAAATATCAGGTGCAGGTTCAAGCCACATAAATTAAACACACAGGAAACCTATTGGTGTTTCCAAGGCAGGAGAATTCCCCCACCCGTTTTTTTGAAGTCCGGTAAACATTTTGTTTGAGCAGAGACAGTCTGTCTGGAAATGTATCCATTCACAAAAAGCCATGAACCACCACAAACTGCTTGAAAGTTCATGGAAAGTTTGTGCCAGTTGACCTGCCACTAACTTCAGTTCGTGAACCACAAACCGGCCAAAATTCATCATGAACTTTAGTTCGTGAGCCAGCTTGTGCCCATCCCTATCCAGATATGTGTAACAAGGAGAATCCAAATGAACTGAAAAATAGTTATTTACTTTGTTTATATCTAGATCTTTATCTGATGATTCATCAGTAAAGTGCCAAAAGTGCTAGAGTGAATTTATCTGAACAGAATCTAGCCCAGCCTGTATTTTTGAAAAGCAAAATAGATTTACTCTACAAGTTGCTGTATTCCACTTGATAGCATCATCATTCCTTATAACACTACAATCCTAAGCAGCGTTACACCCTTCAAAAGCCATTGACTTTAGTGGACTTAGAAGGGTGAATCTCTGCTCAGGACTGCATTGTAAGAGAGCAGTCTTAAGCAGGTCTCCTGAGAATCCTGTGGAAAGGGAGGGAGGGAGAGAAAAAAGAGAGAGAGAAAGGGAGAGAGGGAGGGAAATGAAAGAGAAAGAAAGACAGAGAGAGAGAGAAAGAGAGAGGGAAAAGAGATGGGGGAGGCACTTACCGGGAGCAGGAAGAGCATAGGTGCGGCAAACCACAACGGGATGGCAGCAAGCTGGATGCAGAGAGCTGCAACAGCCAGGGCCCCTTCCCACCAGCTCTTTGCACTTAAAGGGAACGCTCCCTTTAAGAGCAAGGAGCTGGGAGGCCAGGCACCATGCTCGATCTCCACTCAGAGATTCGGAGCGCAGGGCCCTTTCCCACCAGCTCTTTGCATTTAAAGGGAACGCTCCATTTAAGTGAAAGGAGCTGAGAGGCCAGGCCTCGAGTTCAATCTCCGTATGGAGATCCAATGCGCAGGGCCCTTTCCCGCCAGTGGGGAGGGGTGGGGCAGGCTTGGGCACCAGCCAAAATGCCATTCCTGTGTGTTCTGGCCCAAAAAGAGCCCTGGGTGCAGGGGAAGTAAAGTTTGGTGTTGATGAGATTAATTGAAGCATGAGTCAATAGATCCTAAGAGACCCATGGTACCAAATTATGCATCTCTCCAGGGCATGGAGGGGGCAGTAGACAGTCAGCCATTCTTATCCACACATTTTTTTCAAAGACAGGTAATAATGTCCATAGAAATATATTAAATACAAGAGGCGGGACCCACAATACTTGTCGGGGGGAGGAATCCTAAAGGCTGCAGCTCCAAGTAAATCTTCCCTCCCCCCCTGGCACCGGCAGTAAGGCTTCAGCAGCTCTCAGCCACTGGGCCACCAATCTTCCCCCACCCCCAGCACCAGCAGTGAGGCTTCAGCAGCTCTCAGCTGCCGGGCCACCGGTCTTCCCCCCCACCTCCTGGCGCCGGCCAGCAACAGAGTTCCCAGAGCATTCTCTGCTCAAGCGCAGGGAATGCTCTTTAACTTTTGTGGGAATTTAAATATCCCCATATCATTTTTTAAACTTTTAGGATTTTTCTGCACACCTGAAGAGTCCCCCAAGTGTGCAGGAAAATCTCTCTGCCCCCCAAGTGCCTCCGAGCTGTGGATTTAGACATATGCATACACAGGGGCACTTGGCTATTAGATATATAGATACCAAATATATAAACACATACAACATTTCAAAAAAAAATTAATGTACATACATCATTACCTCTCACAAACCACAGAATGACAATTCTTGAAAGAAACACTATCCTAAATAGTCTTTTTGCCTGCTAGATTTGATACCATTGGGTTGTGAGCTTGTTAAGAGGCTTTGGACTAGGGTTGCCAGGTCTGGGTTGGAAAATACCTGGAGACTTTGGGGGTGGATCTAGGAGAGGGCAGGGTTTGGGGAGAGGAGGGGCCTCAGCATGGTACAATGCCATTGAGTCCACCCTTCAAAGGAGCCATTTTCTCCAGGGGAGCAGATCACTGTCAGCTGGATATTAGTTGTAAAAACAGATCTCCAGGCCCCACCTGGAGGCTGGCAACCCTATTTTAGATTCTGCTTAATACAGAATAGAACTTTGATTTGTGCATGGTCATTGTACCTATCTTGACTTACCCTTTGAAGGATTTTCTTCGAAACGGTCTGAACATCCCATACAATTCCGTCAGGGTATGCTGGATAGCATTTTTTCTATGGACTGTTACTGCCCCTTGGAGGGCTTGTGCTTGTGGACTATTTAGGATAGCGTCTCTTTCAAGAACGATCATTCTGTGGTTTGTGAGACTTTATGATGTACATTATGTTTTCTTGAAAGACTGCGTATTTATATATTCTGTATATTTAATATATTTCTATGAACATAATTACTTGTCTTTGAAAAAAAATGGCGGGGGGAAGAATTTTACCTTTTCATTCGTAGATTTATACTTTCCCTTCCTGGTTAGTTTTGTGCTCTTCCTCACACTTCTAAACAACTTGCCCAGGCTTGTCCCTTACTGGCATCCATTTTGTTTCATTTGGGGCCAGACCGTGTCCTGCACTTATGAATTTTGGGGTGATTTTAAGAAGGGTGTTTGTGGTTATTCTGGCTATTAACTGCCCCTCTGCAAGAGGAGGGGTCTGACTGCTAACACAAGTGTGTATCCCAAGTAATGCTTCCTCTAAGCTGTGGAGTCCTGTGAGCAAAAATTCTGCTTTGTGAGCTACTGGCATTAAAGTTGGGAGCGAGCAATTTGGCTACTGCATAACTCAGTTTTCTCTGGAGCCGTCCGTCCTGACCTAAGACAAAAATGTGTGAGCCAGAGGCTAGAAAACCATGAGCTAGCTCACACTAACTCAGTTCAGAGAGAACACTGAGTAAGGACAGTTAGTACCCATGCCTATATGCTTTACCTGGTGGTCAGACTAACAGCTCCTTCATACTGTCTGAATGAAGCAGAGAAATTGACCTGATGGGAAAGGGTTAAGTCCCTCTAGTGGCTGTGGTCCAAATCCAAACCAGGGAAACCCCTCAGCTGCTATTTACAAATAAAAATGTTTAAGAGATCCATTCACGGATTGCACAGGTCTGGTTTGGTCCATAATGTTGGGAGGACGATGCAAACTGTAATCACAGTTTCTGATCCATATATTTTATGTACACTGGAGGCTTTATTTTCGAAGAATAATCAGACTGATATGATGTCCTGGAATGATTAGTGTCATTGCAAGAGTCTCTTCTGTGATTCCTGGGCAATGTGCATGAGAGCTGAGCTAGTCATTCTATGCTTGAGCTGAGGACATGTGGCATCAACACAAGCTATTGTATGGCAGAAGGCCCAGCCATGCTTTGCTGACTCTGCCATGGCTGGACCCCATAATACACGAGAACCAAGATGGCATCAGTGGCTGACTTCCGTTGCTTTTCCATCATAACCTCATGTCACTCAGATATCTCTATTATACCCTTGGTTGCTCTATGCCACAAACAGTGTCCTTTTAACATTACCCTAATAATGTGGTACCATCTTTTGGGCATCTTGTTATCCCTCAGTGCGGGTCATTTTTTTAAAACAACGAGACACTGGAGTAGATCCCAGGTAGCCTTTCTTTTTGTGCGTGTTCGTACTTAAAAAAAATGCAAATATCACATTTAGTATGGAGAATGAAAGATATATTTTCCCTTAAAGTCATTCGTGTGCTGCTAAGCCTTTTGCCATTAGCAAAAAAAACTAATACTCAGATTAGCATCTGTCCATATGATTAGAACGAGCTGCAGATATTGTCTCAGATAACAGAAGACACCCAGGAATGATCCCCCAAACCTTCCTTCCCATTCATCTTTATCAAAATCAACATGATTGCTTTACAAGTGAGAGAATGCATTGTCGTAGCAGAGCTGTTTCAGAGCTTGTGGTTTGCTTTCTTCCAAACTAAGATGTACAGTTGGGAATCTTTCTAAGACATAATTTTTAAGACTTTAAAATCCCATGATTCCTGTAGGAAACCTGTGCAGGGTAGGGGAGAAAAGAAGACAAGTTTTACAGTTATGCTTTTGTCTTATTCTTTTTCTGAGAACATAAATCATGGTGATGGATTAAGACTAAGCAACAATTAGACACAAAATTGCATTAGTGGAAATCAGGGGCAGGTGCAGAATTTTGAAGGCTCCAGATTTACAGGCGGGGGTGATTCATCATATACTTGAATAAAGTTAAGTACAAACAACATATCTTGAGAAGTAACTACAACTTGAACCACCAATCTTTAGGCAAAATCTCCTAAAGAGACATGAGGACGCAATCCAGGGGCAGCAGGGTTCATGACCCCCGGGCTGCCAGGCCTTCCAATAATTCCCAGTGGGATGTCCACCCCCACCCCCAGTTCAAGTTAACATTATGAAGCTGCTCAGGCTGTCAAATTCTCAAGTTTGGTCAGTCCTGTTTGTCTTTGTGGTGGAATGGGCCTGCTCTGGCCTGCAGGCTCTATACCACCTTGCCCTCCATGGTTCCCAACACCTGGGGAGGCTTTTCTCTCTCTCTGGTAACCCACCGCCACCACCTGACCTTTGTAGGAAAGTAGGAATTGCCCAGTGGGAGGGTGAGAACTCCCAGTTTCCAAGTTCTGAAGTCTTGCCTTTATGCCTCCCGCTGCCCAGCACCTGATCACCACAGGGACAGTTCACTGCCTTGTGTGCCCCTGGAGGAATAGCCAACTGCCTGCCTTCCCCCTGGTGCTCCTTTTAAAATAGCATGTCCAAGATGATGGAGGTCTATGTGGTACAGCGAACCACTACCAGCATCAAAAGTTATAAAGTATTTATTAAAAAGAAAATTTTCACAAACATACTTTTAGCACAGCACCAGATTGAGCAAGGGATTCAAAAGAAATGGGTAAAACACAATTCCTCTATTCCTCTCTATATACATGCCCTATCAGATGTTAAAATATAGGACAGACTCCTTAGCTTTAGGAAGTTACAGATCTCTCCAGCCTTCCATTACCTTAAAGTTTCCTCCAGCTCTTCAGGGCACCACATGGCTAATGGCTACCTCCTCCAGACCTCAGTTAAGAGTTCTGCCTGCTCTGAGGGACTCTGCATCATAGAGAGAACTTCTTCCTTGCTCCCCTGAGTTTTATTACCTCTCTTTTCCTCACCCACTGACCAAGTCAGGCCGGGTCAACAAGGGTTTTCCTGAAGTCTCTAGAATTCCTTTCCTGAAACCTCTCTAGTATTTAATTTCTCCACATCTCTGTTCTCTGCTAGAAGGGGGGGGGGCTTGACCATCCCATTGTTCTTGATCTATTAGCATTTGTATGAAGATGGGCAGGGGAAAGTCTAGAAAGCAATTGAACTGACTTCCTCCTCCCTGCCTGTTCTCTGCTGGGAGAGAAAAAGGCTTGTAAAACACAGAGTGAAGGTTTTGCTCATTTCAAACCTTCAAAGAAAAAATGCATTTGTTCACACTCTTTGTAACAACTTAGCAAGTTCATAGGAGGCACAAGACTGGTTTTGTTTGTTTTTGTGAAGATAAGAGGGGGAGGGGATCTTAACTAGATAATACTGTCTTGCACTGGAGAAGGTGAGGTCAAGACTCTTCTATGCTATCAAGTGGTGAAAACCTTGGGCGGGAAACTGATTCACTGGTGGGATATCTGCATGCCTACCCATTGCCACAGGGGCTTGCAAAGTGATGTAAATGCAATTCTTCCTGAGTGCAAAGTCTAATTATTATCAAGCCTGATTACCTTTCACTAGCCTTACCTGAATTTCTCCTAACCTACCAGCCTGCTCCAGACATGGATGAAGCCTCCACCATGCCAGCATTTTTGTTCACCCTGCCTGAATGCAATCTACTTTTGTTACCTTTTCTGGGATCCTCCCTCCCCCTTTTACTCAGTCAGAGGCAGGAAATGCATAGATTATCCTGGAATCACCAAGAATTCCTGGACCTTACAATTATTTCTTAAGACTTAAAGAGGGGGAATGAGCCCTTCAACTTGTCCATTGTTCAAGTGACTTCTCGTAGAGAACACTTGGTTGGTTTTGACCAATAATGAAGGCCAGGGAACTTAATTTGCCCCCAAGCAAAACAAAAGTTGAATGTAGATAGGCTCTGAAAGAAGAGGGCTGGCAGTTTAGTAGTTATATCTGAGGAGAACATAGGCCAGGTAGCTTTCCACATTATGTTAACCAGAAGGGGGTTATAGAGAACCACAGGCATTTCAGTGGTATTTATGCAGGTGGCCCTAAAAAAAAATAATATGGATGGCAATATTGTTTATTTCCCCATTGTTAGTGTAATTACCGGATTTGCATGGTTACTTCTCAGCTTCATAAACTGAGGTGATCAATATCAGTTATCCAAATCCACACTCCTTGAGGGAGGGTTTGTGGGAAAAGCTGACCATGGTATTTCCTTGAAAGCAAGCGCCGCTGGCAGGGGACGCACCACATTATCCACATTCACGGCAAAAACACCGTTTGAGTCCCTGCCGATCCTTGGTGTTTGGAACATGACATCAGTCTTAATGAAACATACAATGGAGGCATTATTAAAATGTAAAGTGATCCATTAACCTATACAGAAGTGGTGGCCTGCTCAGTTTCGCAGAGCTGCTGGGATTTGCTAATGGAACAAAAGGGAGATGGCGGGTACTTCGAACAGTCACAAATCATACATAATGTAAGAGTCTGCTACACTTGGCTCTTGTGAAATATCCAGCATTTTCTCTTATTTATGAGAGGGATGGGCTTAGACAGGCAGAGCTGTGCAGAGTGCTTCTGGATGCTGAGAGCAACCAGACAGGGGGCCAATGTCTTCTAACACTTAGAATGTTGATATTGTCTGGGTCAGGGAGTGGTAGTAGGGCTGCCTTGAGAAACTGGTGGGTCCAAGGCCAGGTATAAACTCATGGTCCCCCCTGTTCATCCTTTCTTGAGTAGAAGCAACTGGGGAAATGGCCGCTCTTTATCTTCTGATTCATTTCAGTGTTATGGCGAATTTCTCAGACTCGTGGAATGAAAGACGATGAAAACAGTTGATCAGTGACAAATGTTGAGTTATTGTTTCTCACAAAAGAAATTTTGATGTAATATTTAACAGCTGGTTTTCAGGTATATTGCGATGGTTTGACAAGATCATGTGGGCCAGGGACCTGGATGAGTGTTTTAAGATTTATAAAATGTACGATGGAGATAGGATAGAAGATAATATTGTCTGGAAACATTGGAATTCGTGATCTTGCTAAACATATTTTTACTTTATTTTTAGGACATTTTTCATCTGATTTTCTCTATACAGTATGGACTAGGGCAGTGCCAGCAGCTATCCTTACCCAGACCTGTTCCGAATGGTAGTGGGCAGGGGTCATTTCATAGAAAAAGAGGTGCAGGAGCTCATCAGCATAACTCATTAGCATAACTCATTTGCATATGCCACACCCCCTAACATGCCGAAAGTATGTCAGAAGGCAACACCCACCCCTCAGGCTCCACTCCACAGGTGAGTGAAACTGACCTGCTCTTCCTCCATTCCCTTCCCCATCCAATACTTTGTGCCATAAAAATAAGTGTAAAGAACACACCCTCATTCTCTTCCTGCTCCCTTGAAACCACCAGGTTTCAAGTAGACTTGAGATACCCAGGACATGTGCACCACCCATCCCTTCCCCTTCCCCTCCCCACAAGAAGACATCCTGTGAGGTAGGTGGGGCTGAGAGAGGTCTTTTGAGAACTGCTCATGAGACAACAGCTCTGAGAGAACCTGTGACTGGCCCAAGGTCACACCAGCAGCTGCATGTGGAGGAGTGGGGAATCAAACCCAGTTCTCCCAGATTAGAGTCCAACTCCTGACCACTACACCAAACTGATGGGGTGGAAGCTGCTGAAGGGTTGGTGAAATTTCTCCAGTACTTATGTGCCATGTGCCCAGATAAAAAATGGTATACTTAGAAAATTTATATGCCACCTTGAGCAAGTCTCTGGAAAAGCAGCACACAGTCATAAAAGGAACAATGATAAAATTATCAATATTAAAACAAAACATTAAAATCAATAAAGACCCTAGCAGGGCTTTCCCCGGGGCGCTGCGCCTCTGCACTGCTCGGGGAAGCCGAGGAGGGGCGGGGCTTGGTCATGTGCCCGCCCCCTGGGCTCCTCACTCCCGGAGCTGCGCTCCTGTGCGCTCCTGCTCAAACGGACCCCTGGTCGTGGGAAGATTAACAAAAAAAAAAAAACTGTTTGTGTCATGGGGACTGCTGTGTCACTTTTTGGGAAACCAAAAGTGACGTAGGGTAGCTCTAGGAATTTCTGGGTATTCCATAATTTTACCATGAGTTATCATGTTTACCAGTTACCAGTTTGGAAGGACATGGAAAGTTTTTACAGCAGAGAGCCCCTACACACCTTCTGGTTGCACCATCTCAAGTGGCCCTAGGATGGTTTAACCAGAGAACAGGCCTAGAGCTTCAGACAGAACTGAGCGTTGAATCATCATAGATGGGTTTTGGTATGATATTGTAAGATCCTATGAGGCTGTGCTCCTGCTTGGTGGGCATGATTTTATTTTAGCTATCTGCTTTCTGTTTTTTGTTTAGCTTAGTCTTAGCTAAGCTTAGCTTAGTTTACCCTTAAGTAAGCTTAGTTTTCAGTTTTGTTTAGGGTTTTGGTTTGGTTTGGTTTGGGGTTTTTTTGCAGATTCAGTGCCAAAGTCTTCTTTCCTTCCCTCGTTTGGGTGTGTTCGGAGCAGTTTGAAAGTTAAAGTAGATCAAAGGAACTTTGATGGTGACAGTTATCTGATAATTCTTTATTCTTTCTCTTTCCCCCTTCTCTTTGAGGTCCTATTAGCATGTGAAATAGTGAAAGGCATGAAAAGAGAAGTTTGACTTTTGGTTGTATTGCTATTTATTTAGTAGGTTACATGTTTATTTGAGATCTACGTTTCATGTTTTATGTGTTCTGATTTACCTGACCCAATTGTTTATTTATTTTTCTTTGTAACCTAGCTTTCCTTGTGCAATGTAGTCTTTTTAGGTTTTATAGGCATTTTCTGATATGGGGGCTTTAAAAATAAGGTTAAACAGATGAAATAATTTATCGTTAATTTACCTTTCTCTTATATAATTAATGAATTAATGAAATTGTCAAATAATTATTTGGTTGTAGAGTTTTTAAAAATCTTGAATAGACTAACTTTATTAGCTGCTAGGGCCTTTTTTTATCCCGAGTAGGAAAACTGTTCATCCCTCTGACCTATGTAGACTTCCAGTTAATAAACAAACTAAGGAAGATAACTTTTATTTTTTTAAAAAAATATTTTGGGATTTTTACGCTGCCCTACTCTGCAAGGGGGTCTCAGGGCAGCTTACATCACATCATAAAGCAGTACATAAGTTTCAGAACAATAATCCATTAAAACATCAATATAAGTTAAATTCTAACATGATTAAAATTGAAATAACTAATCTAAAGTACCTAACAACAGCAGCGGTGAGTAATTTCAATCCAACATACAGTAAGCCCATGCCAAGAAAGGGGCAGGGAAATCACTCTGATAGAAAATTGGCGTCACTCCTGGCACCCGAGGTGTAAATAGTGCCACAGGGTGCTTAAAGGGCACTTAAAGCAGGGAAGGCCAGTGTTATTTGATGTCCGCCACCTCAACCAAAGGCCTGGCAGAAGAGCTCCATTTTACAGGCCTTGTGGAATTGTAACAAATCCCACAGGGCCCTGATCTCAATGGGGAGCATGTTCTACCAGGCCTGGGCTAGGGCCGAAAAAGCCCTGGCCCCGATCAAGGCAAGGCAGATGTCTTTCAGGCCGGGGGCTACTAAACGGTGCTGGTCTGAAGAGCGCAAGGTTCTTCAGGGCACATTCGGGGAGAGACAATACCACTGGTATATCGGTCCCTGGCCACATAGGGCCTTGAAAGCTCAATACCATAACCTCAAATTGATGCGGTATTCAACTGGCAACCCATGCAGCTGGCGTAGCACTGGCTGAATGTGTGCCCGCACAGACGTCCCAGTCAGCAGGCATGCCACTGCATTTTGTACCGATTGAAACTTCTAGATCAGGTTTAAGGATAGACCCACATAGAGCGAGTTGCAGTAATCAAGCCTGGAAGTGACCATTGCATGGATCACTGGCACCAAGTCGTAGGAGGAGAGGTGGGGAACCAGTTGCACGGCCAACTGAAGATGGTAACAGGCTGATCTGGCAACATTGATGACCTGGGCCGCCATAGAGATGGAGGCATCCAGGATCACTCCCAGACTCCTCACCACTGGCACCAATATTGTTTCACATTTACATGCTCCCCCTCGCTCAGGTAATCCAGGGGTTCGGGCTGGGTTGTCACCAGTACGATGATGACACCCAGCTGTATCTGTTGATGGACGGACAGATGGACTCCGTCCCAGATATTGTGGCAAGGGCTTTAGAAGCTGTGGCTGACTGGTTACAATAGAGCTGGCTGAAACTTATATTAAATTAATTCTATTTTGCAATAATTTTTGTATGTTTTGGGGAAATTTTTGATGTCTATGCCTTAATAGGACAGTGTGTTGTTACAGCTGTATGATTCTCTGGTCTTAACTTATTCCATAGCTGTTCTCTGATACAAGCAGCACCTTTTTAAAAAACCTGCTTTTCCATGCCGTCTGTGACAGCAGCACTCAATGGTAGGTAGTAGGACCTGCTTGGCAATGGGGGGTATAGGATTCTCCTCCCACAAGTCTCCTGGACCCCCCAAGCCGTAAGGAAGGAATCAGCAGCAATTGGGGAAGGGATTAGTCCCCATTAGTATTAAGGGCCCCCACTTCTAACAAGCCTAATTATGAACTTGTTCTCATGAGTGATTAACGCGTGGAATTCACTGCCACAGGAGGTGGTGGCGGCTACAAGCATGGACAGCTTCAAGAGGGAATTAGATAAACAAAAGGGGGAACCCGCAAGAAACTTGCAGGGAGGAGGTATTCTTCCACCTTTGCTTCTTTCTCCCTCCCCCTTTCTTTCTCTCCCTCACAGGGTGTCTGTTGTGAGGAGGGGAAGGGAAAGGAGTTTGTAAGCCGCTCTGAGACTCCCTTGGGGAGTGGAGGGCGGGGTATAAATCCAATCTCTTCTTCTTCTTCCCCAAGCCAATCCCTTTTTTTTCTTTACAACCCTTCACCAAGTTGATCCCTCTTCCTTTGTCTTTCTCTCTCTCCCCCGCTGCAAGCCAATCCCCCTTCTTTTTCTCCCCCCCCAAGCAAATACCCCCATCTTTCCCTTTCTCCCCTAAGACAGTCCCCCTTCCCCTTCTTTCTCCCCTCCTTTCCCCCTCACTTTGAGTCCAGCAGCATTGGCAGCGCCTGGGAGGCTGACTGGTAGGCTCAGTCACATTAGCTACCCGCCACTTTCCCTGTCCCTCTCTGCTCCCGGCTTCCCAAAAGAGGAAAAGCCTGCGAAGGCCTCATCACTAGGAAAGCTGTTGCTAAGTGCAGTCATGTGCTCTAAGTCACTTTCCAAGGAGCGGGGGAGAAGGCT
The DNA here is from genome assembly GCA_029233225.1 of Lepidodactylus listeri. Classification (NCBI taxonomy): domain Eukaryota; kingdom Metazoa; phylum Chordata; class Lepidosauria; order Squamata; family Gekkonidae; genus Lepidodactylus; species Lepidodactylus listeri. The sequence continues at coordinate 105,486,517 of JARCFY010000008.1, forward strand.
CCTCGTCTTCGGTTAGTCCATTCTCTGCGCATGAGCAGAAAAACCTGTTCTACTTTTGGGGGGATTTAAGTATCCCCCATATCCTTTTCTAAAGTGTTTAGATTTTTCTGCACTCCTGGGGAGTCCCCCAAGTGTGCAGAAAAGTCTCTTTACCTTCCATGTGCTCCCGGTCTCCAGAAATAAGTATCCACACACAGGGGCACAGTTGGGAATTAGATATATAGATATGGAGCAGAGGTCCATCAGTGGCTATTAGCCAAAAAGTATAGATAGGAACTCTCGGTCTGGGGCAAGTGATGCTCTGTATTCTTGGTGCTTGAGGGGCGCAACAGTGGGAGGGCTTCTAGTATCCTGGCCCCACTGCTGGACCTCCTGAGTGTTTTTGGCCTGGTGTTTTTGGCCACTGTGTGACAGAGTGTTGGACTGGATGGGCCACTGGCCTGATCCAACATTGGCTTCTCTTATGTTCTTATGTTCTTAACTACTGTGTGTTCATACTTTTCCTGAAAGGGGCAAATAGCAGCCTGTTTCCGATTGGGAAATAGTATAGGGAAGGCTTAAGTCTCCTATCCCCTGTGTGCTGAGGTTCCAATCCAAATTGTGTCCCTGTGTGCCTGGCAATTAAGTATCAGCATGAAGTACCCAGCATGTACCCATGTCTGACTGGACCTGGACCGGACCCATAAACGTGTGACACTGGGCCCTTAAATTCCTGTCAGGCTCACTGCCCTTCTTTGACACATATCCTCTAAGCGGGGAGGGCAGGGTAAAAATGCGAAAAATAAATATAAAAAATTAAATTAAATAAAAAATTTAAAACTTACAATGCAAGAAAGGCTGGACATGTAGGCATGCCCTATGAGAGGGGGATTTTGCATATGCAAATATAGGTGGATTGCTAATGTGTCATAAATTTCCAGTGTGTTTATCATAAATTTTTACAAGACAGAAAGAAAAGGGCCATAAGCACATAAATTGTTAATGGGAATGAGTCTGTAAATGACACTGAAATATACTCTGTGTAGTTGATGGGTTTTGCAGGACTAATAAAAGTCATGGTTGCCTATACAAATCACTTCCTGCAAGCGGCTGCTTATGAAACACCACACCAGAGCCAGGTCTTTCTCAGTCACGGCTAATGAATTCCAGCAAGCAAAAGTTTGTGCCATAGCAATTGCAAAGGGGTAGAGAGGGAACCTGTTCCTGTGACAGTGACAGATACAAGCTGAGTGAAGCAGGAAAGCCCCCTTACTCTTGTCTCAGGCAAGAGAGGAGGAAGTAAACTTCCCTTATTGCCAGGGCAGGAAGGGTCTGCGTGGCAGGTATAGAACCAGACTATCTAAATGTGGCCGTTCCATAGTTTAGATGAACAGATGGTAAATGACAGTTCTGCACTTGGCTAGTTGAGTGACGGACAATGCACGTGAAATGCGTGCGATGGGCTTTTTTTTTTGGTCTATTAGGGACTTGTGCTGCAAATCCATCTTCCTTTTTGTTTTGGGGATTTAACAGAAGAGGTAAAGCAAAACGGATCCTTCATATTCATTTTAGATTTTTTTTTCCCAATCCAGTCTGCTAGCCAGTGAAGATGTACATTCGGACCATTCACGTGGGAGGCTGTGACAGACCTTTGATGCCAACTGAGAGGCCCCTCACAGCCTCTTATGGTTCTGAAGAACCAGGTTTATTTTAAACTGTCAGCCTTCCCCTCAGTTACAAGATATTCATAGGCAGGGGTCATTTCGTAGAAAAAGAGGTGCAGGAGCTCATTTGCATAACTCATTTGCATAACTCATTTGCATATGCCATGCCCCCTGACATACCGGAAGTGTGTCAGAAGGCAACACCCACCCCTCAGGCTCCACTCCACAGGTGAGTGAAACTGACCTGCTCTTCCTCCATTCCCTTCCCCATCCAATACTTGGTGCAATAAAAATAAGCGTAAAGAACACACCCCCATTCTCTTCCTGCTCCCTTGAAACCACCAGGTTTCAAGTAGACTTGAGATACCCTGGACATGTGCACCACCCATCCCTTCCCCTTCCCCTCCCCACAACAAGACACCCTGTGAGGTAGGTGGGGCTGAGAGAGGTCTTTTGAGAACTGCTCATGAGAGAACAGCTCTGAGAGAACTTGTGACTGGCCCAAGGTCACAGCAGCAGCTGCATGTGGAGGAGCCGGGAATCAAACCCAGTTCTCCCAGATTACAGTCCAACTCCTGACCACTACACCAAACTGATGGGGTGGAAGCTGCTGAAGGGTTGGTGAAATTTCTCCAGTACTTATGTGCCATGTGCCCAGATAAAAAATGGTATACTTAGAAAATTTATATGCCACCTTGAGCAAGTCTCTGGAAAAGCAGCACACAGTCATAAAAGGAACAATGATAAAATTATCAATATTAAAACAAAACATTAAAAACAATAAAGACCCTAGCCGGGCTTTCCCCGGGGCGCTGCGCCTCTGCACTGCTCGGGGAAGCCGAGGAGGGGGCGGGGCTTGGTCATGTGCCCACCCCCTGGGCTCCTCACTCCCGGAGCTGCGCTCCTGTGCGCTCCCGCTCCAACGGACCACTGTTCATAGGGTAACAAGTGTAAAGGCTTTGGGTTTTGGTAGGTTTTGTGGTAAATGAGAACATGGAGATCACCAGGGCTATTTTTGGGCAGGAACACACAGGAACAGAGTTCCAGCTGGCTTCGGGGTTGGCCACACCTACATCCTCCCCCCCCTTGGGTTCCCCAGGCACCTTGCAAGCTCCAGGGTGCCTGGGGAAGCCAAGCCAATCCAGGGAGGGAAGGCAGTTTAAACTGCCTCCTCCCCTTGGGTTCCCCAGGAGCCCCACAGCTGCGGGGCTCCTGGGGAAACCGATCCAGAAACTGCCTGCCTTCCCTCGGGTTCCCCATGTGCCCTGCAAGCCGTGGGGCACCTGGGGAAGCTGATCTTGGGAGGGAGCTCTGCTGTCAGGGGTGTGGCCTAATATGCTAATGAGTTTCTGCTGTTGGGTGTGGCCTATTATGCTATTGAGTTCCTGCTGGGCTTTTTCTACAAAAAAAGCCCTGGAGATCACTGAGGCAGGAGTTGTATGTAAATAACAAAGAAGATCTATTTATTTACAGGTTGGTTTTAAAGAACAGATCAGCAGCACAACTCTCCAGATAGTCAGAGGAGAAACCCAGCTGAGGCATATAAATTTAAGCCAATTATGGCTTCAGAGTGTGGTTTGAATGCTCTTTAATGCTTTCAGATACAAATCGGCTTTCACTGATTAGCCACTAGGCTGGATCCTTTCACACACACACACCCCACGCACACCAGCCTGCCCTTTTTCAAGATTTAGACTAAATGGGACAAGGTCGGCTCGTCATCAGAGACAGGCCTAATAGCCATTGTCTGCCTCCAGCCCACTTGCCTGAGGACTGCGTATTTGTATATTTGTTTAAAACATTTGTATGCCACCCCATCAGCCAGAAAGCTGGTTCCTACAGAAACTAACAATATTAAAATGATTACCGTCCCAGCGATAAAATTCAAACTCAGTGTACAGCATAAAACAGCAAAACAAACAGCAAGCAAGATTAGAAAACAGCAAATAGCAGAAATTCAAAGGGTATCTTGGTAATATTCTTGTTGTATGAGAATTAAATCAATACTGAAGCAGGTCTTCTCCTCCCACTTCAGGAGAAGGAGAGAGGAACACAGCGCTTGACTGAAGGGTTGGGGGAGACTGCAGGCAAAGTCCCCTCTGTGGGCTCTCTCAACTTAGAAGAAATGGGCTGCTTCTGATGCTTCCTGTTGGGAAGTGAGAAGGATGTGAAAATGCAGTTGGCATTGGGCAGCTGGGCTCTTTGCCTGGCAAATGCCTGACCTTTCCACCCTCTGAACTAATTCTGGGGAGGGTACTGTGGCTCAATGGAAGAGCCTCTGATTTGCATGCAAAAGGTCCCATGTTTGATTCAAGTGTTTCCATCTGAAAGGGCCTGACAGTATGTGATGAGAAAGACCTCTGTCTGAGACCCTGGAGAGCCAGTCTGGCAAGACAATGCTGATATTGATGGACCGATGGACTGATTCATGCATGAGACATGTATGGGGGGGCTGTGTCTCAGTGTTAGAGCATCTGCTTTGAATGCAGAAGGTCCCAGGTTCAGTCTCCAACAGTAGGTGATGTGAAAGCCCTCCACCTGATATCGGGGATGTTTATTAGCTTCTGTAGCAAAGTTGCACAGCAGAAGAAGTGTGGGTGAAAAGCATGGCAAATACACACATGAGGCAGATCTATCATAAATAATACAAAACTTTTATTGAAGTAGGTTCACATCCATTGTCGTAGAGATAGATGAAAGCCTAATGAATGCTGTTCCCTAAAACAAATGGCTAGCGTGTCTAGCATGGGGTGAATGCCAATGTGATTCACTTAGGCAAGTCTGGACATGACCTGCATGGCTTCTTGCAGGAGAGACCCACAGAGATGTCTTAGCTCTTTTGTAGGGTTACCAACGTCCAAGTGAGGCCTGGAAATCTCCTGGAATTACAGCTGATCTCCTGTGGCATTATAGACCTCTGAAGCCCCTCCCCTCCCCAAACCCTGACTGTAGTTCCAAATCTCCAGAAACTTCCCAACCCACAGTTGGCAACCACAAGGTCTTGTGGATGAGGGGAGAACACAAAGGGACAGCAAGAGAAAAGTCAGAAAAACTCCCAGCTTAGTCAAGGAGAGGTACCCTGTTCATTAAGGAGAGAAGAGGAGGAGGAGATTGGATTTATACCCTGCCCTTCACTACCCAAAGGAGTCTCAGAGTGGCTTACAATCCCTTTTCCTTCCCCTCCCCACAACAGACACCCTGTGAGGTAGGTGAAGCTGAGAGAGTTTTTTTGAGAACTGCTCTTGAGAGAACAGCTCTGAAAGAACTTGTGACTGACCCAAGGTCACACCAGCAGCTGCATGTGGAGGAATGGGAAATCAAACCCCGTCCACACTCCCAAACCAGTACACAATATGGTTCCAATGCAAAATGAGACATGGTGCCCCCAGCATCCTTTGCTCCAACACTTGAGATACTAAAGAGTTTCTCCCAGTCACATTACTGGCCTTGAGTAGTCTGGCTCAGTGTATGTTTCTCTGAAATATTAAACTTTTATTTTACAAAATGGAACTTCGTGGGGTGGGAAACACTGATGTTATCGATCTGAAACATGCCTGCATAGTTGCAAATCATATAAGTCAAATCATGTAGGTCATTTGCCTAGCTTGGTGCAGTCCTGGAACTGTTCCAGCAGTGCAAGCTGGTTCATAACCTTGGACACACTCTCTTGCTTTCACTACAAGCCCAAAAGGGATTTCAAGTGTAAAATTAAGACAGCAGACATGGAATTCCCTGTGATACCTTTTGTAGCTGCAAACTGCCCATTTAATTCAGTGAATTGAACGACATCCATTAATTTAAAGTTGCCAGCATCGCTAAAATAGAGGGACAGCATTTGATGTAGCTGTCAGGAGGGCCTATCGTACAGTGACCATATGAGAAATACAGTCTTCTCACCACCAGCTGTGACTGCATTTTATTTCGTACTGTATTAAATGTATTTTAATGAGGGTTTTTTAAAAAAATAAATGCAGGAAAGAACAATTGTGTATCAACCTGTGCACATATTTATTTATTTAAAAACAAGGCAGTTAAAAAACACACACATTAGCATGGTACATTAAAATCCATTAAAATTCCAAGATAAATGTCAGAATCTGACAATAGTATGCCTGTCTTGCTAGACTAGATGTCTTTTTCTTTTTTCAATTTGTAACCATTTGCTATTTACTGCCTGCCTTGAAGTATATTATCAGCTCTGCTTAATGTTACCATTCTCTGGTTGGGAGGATGGCGCCTCACATTCCTGCACGTCACATAAACAAATGGCTCTCACTTCAATCTACTCCCCCTCAGCCTTTGAGGCTCAAGGAATGTTATCAAGTTGTTACAACCTTGGGACTTGTTTTATTGTTGCCGGCCGAATGTTTAGCCTAACTTTCACACATGTGGGTCATCCAGATCAAGAATTTTTATAACTTTCTCACCTCCGCGGTGGGAACCTCAACGGTCATCTTCCTTTTTCCCGCTTTCATAGGTTGGCCCTGATTGGTCCTGCATATGTATTCAACTGCAGCTGGGGGGTATATTAACCACTGTGGCTTACTATAATGTATCTCTAACAAACATCAAGTACCTGTTCCAGTATTAGAAATAAAGAGCTTTGCTTTAACCCAAAGGTCTGATCTATTGCTGTTAGTACAGAAGCCTCACAATAAAGCGGAGAACGGGTTAGTGGTCCATCACAGAACTGCATAACAGCCAGTCTGCTTCCACATGGCAACTGTTCTCTGAGTAGCTTTCATTGCTGTGGCATCTGCTTGAGTTTTCTGCACCTTGTCCTTGACTCCCCCCTCCCCCCTCCCTGGTCATTTCTCTCTCTTATCATCAGGGGCTTTTAAAAGCTTTTTAAAAAAGAAGATGGTGACTGGTATATTGTTACAGCACTTTGGGGTACTATATTTTTTCTCTAAAATATTTCTAGACCAGCTTTCCATACAATCAAAACCATTAAATAACCTTTTGAAAATGAAGAAGAATAGGACATCAAGTCACAACTGACTCATGATGACTCCACCCAGGGGCGTTCCAGGCAAGAGAGGCAGAGCTGGTTTGCCATTGCCTTCCTCTGCATTGCAACCCCAGTCTTCCTGGGTGGGTCTCCCATCCAAGTATGGACCGTGGCCAGCTCCTTGTATATTCCCAGCTCTGACAAGATTAGTCTATGTTGGGATATTCAGGCTGCTTGTTATGTTACAAAAAAACCCAAAGATGCAAATATGAACATATTTGTAATAAAGACATATTATAAGAACAATAATAAAACAAAACACATAGACAATGGGGAATACACCTTTAAAAATGTTACTGAACCAGCCTGGAATAAACCGGTGCAGTGACGGCCGTTTCAGACAGCCCTTCCCCTACCGCTTTGGAGCCGTCTTCGAAGCGGTTTGCCATTTCAGACTGCCACTTTCTTTTCAAGCATCTTTTCACCCTCCCTCCACACAGCGTTTTAAGACTCAGCCTGGACCTTGATTGATATCTCTCTCACACACACAACCCCCCCCCCCCCGCATTGTAAGACTCAGTCTGGATCTCTCTCTCTCACACACACACACACTTGTGGGCTGTTGTCTGCAGTGTCCTGTGATTCTGCGGACCTTAAAGGCGCAACCCAGTGTCTTGAGCCAGGACTCCCACGTCTCGGGGCGAGACGTATCGAAAGGGGTAATTGGTCCCGGAGCGTTTGCCATATTTACCAGAGCAGGAGCGGCGGCGGCTGTTTGAGCGATGTCCTCGTGTCTTACGGCGGTGCCGGGGAGCGCTGAGGCTCGGCGCTGGCTAGTGCCAGAGGATCGGGCTCAGAGCGGCTTGCGGCGAGGCGTTGGAGCGCTGGAGCTCGGAGATGCCTGCGGCCGGCGGGACGGAGCTCGCTGTGCTGCTGTGGTTGGCTGGAGAGTCGCTCATTGGGATCCCACCTTCGTCGCCACTGATAAGTATTGGAGTCGGGAGTCCATGGAATAGTGAAACAGCTAGATCTTTATTGCTGGTCCGGATGAAGCATACAAGCTGGTCCGGATGAAGCTCGAAGCCCTCCTTTTATGCTGGTCAGGGACAATCCCCTGACCTCACCCAACTGGCCTGATAGGCTATTATCAGTCTATTTACATCTCATAGGTTCCCTGGGGAGAAACCTAGGTACATGATTGGTGGCCGGTTTGAATCCACCTGGCCTTTGTTCTACCTGGCTGAAGCTCAGGTAGTTTCTTGGCCATGTGCTCTGGCCATGCTCTGGCCATGTGCTCTGGCCATGCGGTCGCAATTATGGGAGCACATGGCGACCGCATGGTCAATACATAACAGGGGTGGAAACATGCAACGTGCTTCATTCATGACAGTGGCACAGACCAGAGGCTTTTTGTCCCTGCCTGTACATTTGACAGACAAAAGACTAGCCATTTGGTCAGCAGAAGATGCCTGAGGCGAGGGCAGAGACTTGCCCATGCTTAGTCCTTTTTGGACTAAGCTGACAGGAAAGGAGGGGGGAGGTTGCTTGCATGGAGAATTCTCTTTGGCCTGCGTTTTCTCAGCCAAAATGTGGTTCGTCTAGCCTCCCAGTAAAAGCCACTGTTCAGGCCAAGCCTGGCTTCATAGGGCAATGCTTATGGAGGTTCAGAGATCGCACTGGGGTGTCTCTCTCTCGGGAAAGACCATCCCAGGTTCAGTGCTGAGAATGCTGACAACAGTGGCATTGTACCCCCCCTCCTCCCCAGCCTCCTTCCCCAATAGGGCTGCCAAGTCCGGGTTGGAAAATACCTGGGGACTTTGGGGGTGGAGCCAGGAGAAGGCGGGGTTTGGGGAGGGGCCTCAGCGTGGTCCAATGCCATAGAGCCCACCCTTCAGAGCAGCCATTTTCTCCAGGGGAGCTGATCTCTCTCAGCTGGGGATCAGTTGTAACAGCGGGAGATCCCCAGGCCCCACCTGGAGGCTGGCAGCCCTATTCCCCAAATCTCCAGGAGTCTCCCAGCCTGTATCCGGCATCCCCCGCCAGTGGCCAGAGCTTTTTTAACATACATGTATTTTAAGTTACTGCCCACCCTCCCTCTATATGACTTATTACTATTTCCATTTCATTGTATCTGAAGAAGAGTGTCTGTGCACAAAAAAGCTCATATTTTGAATAACATTTGTTCAAACTTTTGTTGATTTTAAAAGGTGCCCCTGGACTCAATCCGGGATTTACTATTTGCTGAAAAGAGTTGGTTGCAGATCGTGAGCTTTATGCAAACCATGATTTACCGTTATGTCTGAAGGCAGCTTTCCATTCAGGCTAAGAACCCAACGATATGATGCACTTTCCCTGGTTCTGTTTGCTGGTCAAATAAACCTCCATACTCTGGGAGTTTTTTGTGTTGTGTAAGTTCTCACAATTAAAAAAAAAGGAAGAAATTAGCCATTTCAAATTTTGTGTTTTGTATTCTTTTTAAAATGCATTTATTTTTGAAAATTGGTGGGTGCACAAGGGGGGGCAGAAGGTATCCTCGCCTAGTGTGCAAAAACCCCCAAAAAACCTGGGGCCAGCCCTGTCTGTATTCTTGGTGCTTGGGGGGCAACAGTGGGAGGGCTTCTGGAGTTATGGCCCCACTGGTGGACCTCCTGATGATACCTGGGTTTTGGCCACTAAGTGACACTGAGTGTTGGACTGGATGGGCCATTGGCCTGATCCAGCGTGGCTTCTCTTATGTTCTCTAAGGCCCTCTCCTAGCTGGCTTTCACCTAATCTCTAAAGGATCCTGGATACGGGCCTCCAAAGTTGACAGTCCAAAGTTGACAGTCACATGCACGCCTATTGATCTTTTTTTAAGAGAAAGAGAGACAGACAGACAGACAGACATTGTTAAGAGAACAAGCAATTTGACCACAAGTGGCCGCTCTCTGTTTTAGCCAGTTTCATTTATCCTATCCCATGTCTGAGAAGCAGCTGCAACGGGGGCTAAACAGGCTCCCCCGCCCCACCAAACTATGTTGTCCACCATCAGTACTTTGAAAACTGCACCAAAAATAATGCTAGCAGTAATGGGAAGTCCTCTCCATTGTAGGGTTGCCAATCTCCAAATGGAGCCTGGAGATCTCCCAGAACTGCAACTGATCTCTAGACAGCAGAGATCCGTTCCCATAGAGGAGGGTATACTCTGTGGCATTATGGCCCTCTGAGGTCCATCCACTTTCGCAGACCCACTGATGCAGATGTGCAATCCATCATGCCGCCCTCCCAGGATGTGCCCCCAAACCTCCAGGAACATTCCAGCCTGAAGCTGGCAACCCTATTCCCTTGTCTTCAGACAGACAGACAGACAGAGAGAGAGAGAGAGAGAGAGAGAGAGAGAATACATCCTAAGTCATTATCCATATATAGCAGTGGTGGCAAACCTATGGCACGCGTGCCAGAGGTGGCACTCAGAGCCCTCTCTGTGGGCACGCACGGCATCACCCCAGCACAGAGTTCGCAAGATTGGACAGCAAAAATCACATTAATTGTTCAAAAGCATGCCAAATGCAAACTTTTACCTTTCAATAAAAAGTTGTTTGTATCATTGAAAGCTCTGTTACTGTGATTTTCTTTTAAGACAAAAGACGTTAATGTATGAGTTGTTTTTTCTAAAACGAAAACCTCAGTATTCAGGTTAAATTGCCATGTCGGCACTTTGCGATAAATAAGTGGGTTTTGGGTTGCCATTTGGGCACTCGGTCTCTAAAAGGTTCACCATCACTGATATATAGTTTTAAAAGTACCCAGGGAAATCCTGCCCCATGCAGGCAGATTGTCTAGAAGAAGTGACTTTTCCATCAATGCTGTTGGTCTTTAAGAGCCACAGGACCACTGTTTTATTTTGCCGTGACAGACTAAGAGAGCTACCCCTTTGCATTCTTTGTGAAAGAACCGCAGTTGTCAGAGAGAGGGAGGTTCTTATTTGCATAGAGTTTTTCCAGTCTCTGTTTTCATTTCCCTGGCCAGAGCTGTAACCCTAAACCAAAATTCTGGAGAGGGATCTCTGCAACTCAGTCATACTGAAGCCATTTATTCCCCCCTTCCTTCTCACAGGCACACACTGACTCAGTTTGCAGGGCACACGTGGAGTTAATTAGGAACAAAGGCTGATTGTTTTAATATTTGGAATTTCCCACATCAAGCTGCTGCTTTTTCTTCTAATGCCTTTTAATGTGTGTGCCCTGACGCTGACCAGACCTGCCTTCCCCCCCCCCTTCCCTTTGTTTTAAATAGTAGATTTGTGTATTACAGTATTTTGGGGCAGGAGTGTGTGTTCGAACTGGATTTTGGATCTTGACTAAAAAAAAAAAAAAGCTTTCACATTTTGTATTCCACAAATTGATTGCAGGGCTAGCCATCCAACTTCTGTGTTCTTGGAAGATGTTCGGTTTTCCAGGCCATTGCTTTTTGCTGCACAACTGACTACCACATGAATGTTCAGCTCCGACAACAGGCTTGCACAACCTGTGACCCACCCACCTGAAGGCGAACCACTACCCTCATGCCATGCCATGCCGGCTGGTTGTTTAACAGCCCTACACAGCCTCTTTTTTGCAGCGCCTGACAGGCGGCGAAGCAGGGAATGCATGAAGCCCCTGGTAAGCCCCATCCTGAACTGCATCAGCCTGTTGGGTCACTGAGAGCCAGTGGGGTGTATTGGTCAGAGTGTCAGACTAGGATCTGGGACAGCCAGGTTCAAATCCCCCCTCTGTCATGGAAGCTTGCTGGGTGACCTTGGGCCAGTCACACACACTCTCAGCCTAACCTACCTCAGAGGGTGGTTGTGAGGATAAAATGGAGGAGAAGATAAAAATGTGAGCTGCTTTAGGTCCCCATTGGGGGGAAAGGTGGGATATAAATGATGCACATTAATAAAATAGTCGTGCAGGCTGCTTTTTCGTAAGTTTGGTGCCACCTAGCAGCAAGGCCTTTCAGTGTGTACAGCGCACAAGTGCACAGCTGTAGCCAGGACACTGCAGACAACAGCCCACAAGGAGTTTAGCATGTGGGCTGTTTTTAACCTCTTGAGGTTTTCTCCCCCCCCCCCCCCATGAAACGATGTGCTCTTGACTACATGCTGGAGCCAGGTATCATTGGTTTGAGTCCTTCCAGAGAGCCCCCTCCCTTGAGATAAAGGAAGTGTTCCTCATACAGTTTGCACAGTTGCTTGACTGATTTGAGCCTGTTGTCTGACACATAAGAAAACGGGAAGAAATCTGTAGGTTCTGTTCCATGCTCCCCCCCCCCCCCCACCGTGTTTATGTTTATTTTGGTCCAGTATGACTGATAGACTAAAGATGTTTCCCTCTCTGAGTAGGCTCAGTTATGTGCTGCAGAACCTGAAAACAAGCAGCAAGGCTTGTCTTTAAAGGTCATGAAGAAGTTGTGACTTGCGCATGACAAGAATAAGCCAGGAAGTCCTCAGATGGATATAGGGCTGGTTCAAGGAACTGCATAATGCCAAGCTGCGGGGCTATTTTTGGGCAGGAATGCACGGGAACGGAGTTCCGGCTGGCTCCTGAGTTGGCCACACCCAGCAAGCACTCATTAGCATAATAGGCCACACCCAACAGCAGAGACTCATTAGGATTGGCTACATTAGGGGTATGTGGCCTAACATGCAAATTGATTCCTGCTAGAAAAAAAGCCCAAAAGGGTTTTGACAACAAACAAGGTAAACAGAATAAGAAGCAAAAGGTGGGTGTGGCTGGATGACCACGCTTCTGGCAACATGGGGGTGTGGCCTAATATGCTAATGAGCTGGGCTGTCAGTGGTGTGGCCTATTATGCTAATGAGTTCCTGCTGGGCTTTTTCTACAAAAAAAAGCCCTGCCAAGCTGCCAATCACCTCCTGGGATGGTTGTTACTGTTGCGCGATCCCGGCAAAAACCCTGCAGCAGCATCACAGTGGTTTCGCTTGGGCCAGGCCAGCAGCAGCCCTGGTCCTAGAAGAGATGCCAGTCATCTCCCCACCAGGGGTGTAGACTTTGTAGATCCCCGGGGGGGGGGGCTCTCTCGTGCGTCCGCGCGAAGCGTGCGCGTGCGCACGGGACCATGTCCCCTCCGCTCCTCCCCCCCCCACTCCAGGGAGGCAGACCCGCGCTCAGGGCGCAGTCGCAGCGCGGGAGCATGTCCCCGCTGCCTCTCTCCCCCCCCGCCCCAGGGAGGCAGACCCGCGCTCGGGGTGCAGTCGCGGCGGTGGCAGCCAGCTGGCCGGCTGACTGCCGCGTGCGGGAGCATGTCCCCGCCGCCTCTCTCCCCCCCCCCGGCCCCAGGGAGGCAGGAGGGCAGGCCGGGAGTGGGGGGGAAGGAGAGGCGGCGACGGCCAGCTGGCCGGCTGACTGGCCACCTGCGGCCGCTCCCTTTTGCCGGGGGTGGCTGAGCCCCCCCCGGGAAATTTCGGGGGAGGCTCGAGCCCTCGAGCCCCCCCGTAGTTGACACCCATGCTCCCCACAAGTGGAGTCCTGAAATGCATTGGCACCCCCCCCCCCCAGTATGCCACCCAAGTAGTCACTTCAAGTAGGGTTGCCAAACTCCAGGTGGGGTCTGGAAAGCTCCCAGAATTACAATTAATCTCCAGATTACAGAAATCACTTCCCCTGAAGAAAATGACTGCTTTGGAGGGTGGACTGTTTGGCATTAGTCCTTGATGAGATCTCTCCTCTTCCCAAACCACACCCTCACCAGCATTCATCCCCAAATCTTCAGGAATTTTTCAGCTCAGCCTTGGCAAATGTAGGTCACTGGGTGTCAGGCAGGCCCACAGCTAGGATGGGGCTTTGGGGGGCTCCGCCCCCTTTCTTAAAAGCACAGACCCACAAAAATTTCTCCTGTAAATGTTTTTTTTTTACCCATTTTAAAACATTTTTAAAGGTGTGTGCTCCTTTAAGCAGAGTGGGGTGCTGTAGTTGACTAATTCCCGCACTGAGCAAGAGGGTTGAGTAGGTGACCTCCAGAATCTCTTCTGACTCTGTGTCAAGAAACTGGTCTCCTTAAAGAAGGGGGCTTTAATTTTTATGATTGGAATATTTTGTGCTAAAAATAAAAATTTCGGGAGCACGTTCATTTTGACTGCCGCCATTCTACCTAGCCACGATAGCTGTAGCTGTTTCCATTTTGTCAAATCTTCTTTAACTTCTTTCACTAATTTATTATAATTATCTTGTATTAGTGTACTTGTTTTATTGGTAAAATTAATGCCTAGATATATTACTCTTTTAACGATTTCCATATTAGTATTTTTGTAAATTTCCTCTTCTTTATTCTTTGTACAATTTTTGATTAGTAATTTGGTTTTAGTTCTATTCACTTTTAATCCTGCCACTTCTCCAAACCTTTTTAGTATCTCAAGCAAACATGATGAGGATTTAAGTGGCTCTTCCATAATAAACACTACATCATCCGCAAATGCGCGGATTTTATATTCATAATTCTTAATTTTAATTCCTTTAATATCTCTATTATTTCTAACCTGCTCTAGTAGGGTCTCCAGCGTAAAGATAAACAGTAATGGAGATAACGGGCAACCCTGTCTGGTTCCTTTTTGTATCTTTAAATTCTCCGTCAGATCTCCGTTTATCACTACCTTCGCTGTTTGAGATCTGTAAATCGCTTCTATGTTAGACAAAAAGAAAGTTCCGCAGTGCATTGTTTCTAATTTCTGCAACAAAAATTCCCAAGACAGATTATCAAATGCCTTTTCGGCATCTAAAAACATTAGAAGTGCTTCTTTTTCTGGGTGTAATTCGTAATATTCTAAAGCATCTATCACTGTCCTGATGTTTTCCTTCATCTGTCTTCTAGGAAGGAAGCCCGCTTGGTCTTCGTGGATATATTCTCCTAGGACCTTTTTAAGCCTCTCTGCTAGTATACATGCAAAGATCTTATAATCTGCATTTAGTAAAGAAATTGGTCTATAATTACCAATTTCATCTTTCTTTTTTTTGTCCTTTGGAATCAAGGTAATTATCGCCTGATTCCATGAATCTGGCATTTCTTTTTTCTCCCCTACACTTTTGATTAGGTTTTTAAAGGGAATTATTAATTGATCTTTAAAAATTTTGTATATTTCTATTGGGAGCCCGTCTGGTCCTGGAGCTTTTCTCACCTTTTGCTTTCTAAATGCTTCTGTAATATCAGAGATTGATATTGGGTTATTTAAGGTCCTTCTTTGCTCTTCAGTAAAGATTCTACCTCCTTTTTCTTTCAAATATCTGTCTATTTACGCAGGATGTTCTGTCCCTTTTTCATACAATTCCTCAAAGAAATCCTTCACAATTATCTTTAAGAGGGTTGAGTAGGTGACCTCCAGAATCCCTTCTGACTCTGTGTCAAGAAACTGGTCTCCTTTAAGAGAGTTCTTCTGCATAAGTGTTAGCTTTCTTGACTATAGAAGTCATCACCTCCATCTGCCGGCTCATTATCAGAATTATTACTTAGGGGCAGAAGTGATTAACTTGCAGCAGCTGAAAACTGTCATCTAAAGCAGCAGGAGAGAGCCAGTTTGGTGTAGTGGTTAAGTGTGCGGACTCTAATCTGGGAGAACTGGGTTTGATTCCCCTCTCCTCCACTTGCACCTGCTGGATGACCTTGGGCAAGCCATAGCTCCGTACCAGCTGTTCTGTCAAGGACAGTTGTCTCAGAGCTCTCTCAACCCCACCTACCTCACAGGGTGTCTGTTGTGGGGAGGGGAAGGGAAAGGAATTTGTAGGCCGCTCTGAGACTCTAAGGTCAAATTTACATCTGACTTCCCCGCTAGAATCATTTTGGTTTCAAAAAAACCCTGTCTATACCTGTTTCTAGTTTCAAACCATACTTGTTCTAGTTTATAAATTATTGTTTACATTCGTTAATTGCCCTCCTGTGGTCAAGCTAGCATTATACTGCTTTAAACAAATGCTGTTGCTTAGTACTCTTCAGACCCTCCGGAGTGAAATTTGAAACCAGCGTGAAATGAGCTTGGAAAAAGACAGCAGTCAAACTACTTCAGAGGGGAGGTGTAAATTGGGCCTAAGTGAGTGAAGGGCAGGATATAAATCCAACCTCTTCTTCTTCTAAAGTGGTTGACAACTTGCAATTTAGAGATCTATGCAGGTAACAGCTTTCTATTGGCTACATGGTTTTTCTTTCTGCACTGAGAACTTCAGTCCCACCAGAAAAAAAAATTGCCCCACAAACGACAAAATCCTGGCTCCAGGCCTAGTGTCAGGGCTAGAGATCCAGCCTTTGTTGCTTCTCTCTTCCTCCTGCATGCCATTCTGAGACTGAATACTACCCATAAATCTCAGTTACTTGCATGGCTGAATCCAGGAAGTCTTCTGTCTTGGAGCACCATGACTGGGGAAGAAGGAGGGGGAAGGGCTTGCTTGAGTGCAAGAATTTACTAACTCTTATCTACCAATTTTTTTAAAAAGGTTGTTTTGTGATCTCTTAAGATAGTCATAGAATACATTCGGCCTATGTAACTGGCACCTCTTTGGGTCGGGTTATTTCTGCCATTGTGAAAAGAAATGTGCCATGTCTCCAGCTAGATTTTAAATCCTATGATATGTGCTCTACGTTAAATGTTTAATTCTGTGGTTTATCATACAATTGAGATTCTACAAACATTATTTCAGGAGATCTAGTAAGCCATGAATTGGAAGGAATGTCAGCATTAACAATGAAGGATAGCACAGGTTTGTAAAAGCAGGCTTACGTGTTTTCTTGGAGATTGCAAGGAGCTGAGTAAACATCACAAAATGGAGTTTATTGGAAAAAAACAAGAAATCCAGCATGCTTCACGCTAGCATAAGCTCCTTATTAAAAAAAAATTAGCTCAAAAGGAGCCTTTGCTAGAAGGATGACCACAGAAGTCCAACAGGAGATCCTGTTGTGGAAGATTTGGGGCAGCAGGGCCTGTAAACTGCAGGAGCTTTGCAGTTAATGTCATTGTATAGGACCTCCTTTGCGATTGTAATTTTTCCTGGCGAAAATGTAATTTTAGCTTGAGATGCACTGGGTTTCTTGCATAGTGCCCATTCTGGTTTCTGAGTGGATGTGGAAGTGATGGAGGAAGGGGTGCAGAAGAGGTTCACAAGAGGGTTCCAAGGACTGCTTTTGAACTTGTTCGAGAATGAGTGGCAAGAACATTAAGAGCTTCCATTATGGTCATGTTGTATGCCTCAAAATCATAAAAAGGTGTTCTTGAGGAATACTGACATAGCATTGGTGATCTGAAGTGAGAGGTTGCCATTCAGCACAAACCTCATTTTTGCAACGGCAGCTTAGTTCTTTGTGATCTCCCTGAACTGGCTGAGAAACTGTAAATTCAAATGTATATGTACAGCCTGCAGGACTGGTTCTTGGGCCAGCTGCGCATGACATGTCCCCCAACTCAACTCAGTCACACGCTCATTGGGAAAACTCGCCTTTGGAAACCACTGTATTGCAGCTCAGAGCACTTTTGGGGGAGGGCTGTGCCTTCGCTAGCCCCAGGGAGGGCTGTTTGTTCCTTCCTCGGGTGGTGCATATCCTCAGTCACATGGCCCAGGACATGTGGAGCCTAGGGCTGCCAAGTCAGCCCAGGGGGCGGGGGATCCCCCGCTATAGGGGTTCCCGATCCGCCAGCCGGCATTCGGCCGGCGGGGGGAACCCCGCCCCAGAAGTCATCCAGTGAGGACGACTTCCCCCGTGTAATGACGTCACCCGGAGGTGATGTCATCACGTTGGGGGCGTTGCCCTGGCAACGCCCCCAACGTGATGACGTCACCTCCGGGTGATGTCATTACGTCGCCGGCACGTGCGCAAAAGCGCACACGCCAGAAGAGCTCCCGGGGGGAGAACAACTCCCCCCCGCCAGTAAGTCGCCGGCACTTGGCAGCCCTGGTGGAGCCCGAGTAAAGGGCAAACTTACACACACACACACACACACAATGCAGCCATTTCCACTAGGGAAAACAGTGCAGAAGTCAAGGCAGAAGCCCCTCCTCCCCCTCACAGTGCTCCAAGCCACACTGAGTGATAGAGCAGTTTCTAAAAGTGAGTCCCCCAACGAGTGAGTGTGTGACTATGAGTTGTCAGGGGACTCCCAACCCTGCTCATGTCACATGTCATGTGACTTATGTATAGCTAGATCCCAGGTCACCCAAATGGCTCGCAGTGAGGAGGCCACACATGCCTCACAAGTGCTCATCGTGTTCCCATTCCTCAGCAACACGGGAGGGAATCGGCCTCCCCTCCGGATCCATACAGCTGCCATCCAGGCCCAAGCCAAGCCCTGCACTAGAATTGCCAGGTCCGATTTTGTTTCTAGCGGGGGACTTTGGGAGTGTCCCCAAGGTGATGACGTCCAGCTCCAAGCCCCGTCCCCAAGAAAAATCGCTGGCAGCCACCCCCCTCCTAAACCTCCTGCAAGATTTAAAGGGCCCACCGACCAGGTGGAAGGCCCTTTAAATCTTGCAAGAGGGGAGGGAGAGGGGTGGCCAGCAGCATGCCTGAACTCTAAGCAGCAATGCTGCTTAGAGTTCAGGCATGCGCGGCTAGTCCCCACTGGCTGGAAGCACTTAAAGAAATCCTTTAAAGGCTACCACCTGGTGGAGCCCCGAGTGCGGCACGCCCAATCTCCAAGCAGCATTGCTGTTTGGAGACT
This sequence comes from Lepidodactylus listeri, assembly GCA_029233225.1. Classification (NCBI taxonomy): domain Eukaryota; kingdom Metazoa; phylum Chordata; class Lepidosauria; order Squamata; family Gekkonidae; genus Lepidodactylus; species Lepidodactylus listeri. The sequence continues at coordinate 105,504,782 of JARCFY010000008.1, forward strand.
GGGTGCTCAGGGCCAGTCCCCGCTGCCTGGAAGCACTTAAAGGGACCTTTTAAGTGCTTCCAGCCAGCAGAGCCCTGCGTGCCCGCAGCCGCCCCTCTCCCTCCCTCTGCAAAATTTAAAATCTCTGGAGAGAAGAGAGGGGGTGGCTGCCAATGCTCCCTCTAAGCTGTGGAGCCTTGTGAGCAAAAATTCTACTTTGTGAACTACTGGCATTAAGTTTGTGAGTGAGTAATCTGGCTACTGCATAAATTAGTTTGCTCTGGAGCTATCCTTCCTGAGCGAAGACAAAAATGTGTGAGCTGGAGGCTAAAAAACTGGGAGCTAGCTCACACTAACTCAGCTTAGTGGGAACACTGGTGGCTGCGGGTGTTCGGGTTTGGGAACGGGCCTGGCCGGCGGGCACGTTGAAGCCCCAAAAAGCAGGTAAACCCCTCCAGTCCGGGGGGTCTGGCAGCCCTACCCTGCACCCTTTCCTCAGGGGCTTAGCTTGGATCCGGCCAGCAGTCATAGGCGTCAACTTCAGGGGGGCTGGGGAGCTGGAGCCCCCCCCCCAAAAAAAACTTTTCCAGGACGTGCTGAGCCTCCCCTGGAGACAATGGCCTGTAATGTCTCTGACCCAGCCCCAGCCCCGCCCCTCCCCCTGGGAAATTGGAAAGTCTACGCCCTTGCCAGCAGTGGTGTGGGCCCTAGGGTTGCCAAGTCTCTTAACCTTACTGGTGTGGGGGAGTCCTCTGCTGGCCGGGAGCTTCCCCGGCACGTGCGCTTTGCACGTGCGCCAGGCAACGTCACTGCAAGTGATGTCAGCACCTTGGGGGCGTTGCCAGGGCGCCCTGGCAACGCCCTGGCAACGCCCCCAACGTGATGGCGTCACTTCCGGTGATGTCGCCCGGCGCGGGGGAGGTTGTCCAGGCTGAACAACTTCGGGGGTGGGGTTTCCCCCGCCGGCTGAATGCTGGCCGGCAGATTGGGAACCCCTGTAGCGGGGGATCCCCCGCCCCCCAGGCTGACTTGGCAGCCCTAGTGGGCCCAGAAGAGGCAGTGGCTCACTGGCAAATTCTTGGAATGCAGGAAGTCCCAGGTTCAGTCCCTGCCACCTCCAGTTAAAAGGAGGACCAAATGGTAGGTGATGTGAAAGACCTCTGCCTGAGACCCTGGAGAGCCACCGCCAGTCTGAGTATGTGTTCAAGGGGACAGGTGGGCTTTGGACCAACAAAACATGTGGAGCAGACCCTGACGGGCTAGCATGTCCATTTCTGGTCAGGGCCTCTAGTTACATATAACGTGCAGAGTGATCGCCGTGCCCCGTTGCAGTTTGATCCTAGCATTTTGCTGCTGTGCCTTGATCAGCCTGAAGACTCCTTTTGTTTCAGCCCTGGCTGCCTGGTGGGCGATTGTGCTCTCTTGCGTCTGAAGGGAGTAAAATCTACACACAGGATTTACCATTAATCTCTGCACCAGATGGTGCCACACCAGAGATTGTTTTAGAGGCAAACATGTGATTGACCACACAGCAAACCAGAGAAGGGGGTCTTCAGTCACATGATGACATGTATAAAGAAAGCCCGATGCAGCTTTGATTAGACAACTGACCCGATTACCATCTGCAGCTACGAGAAGCGAGGTTGACATTTTGGGAACAATTGCCCCAGAAACGGAATGCGTTCACCTTTTCGGCAAGGCGAGCTTTCTGTGCTGGGGGGAACATAAAGCAGAGTGAAAGATACTCTGCTTCCAGCAGACTAGGAAGGGGGTGGATTTTTTTTTTCTTTGCTTCAAACAAGCCACATCTTGACTTATGGTCTAAAGTTTAAAACACACACACCACTGTGTTATTTGATATTTGCCAACGGGAAACTTCTGAACTCATTCCAGAGGAAACTGCTCTCAGCAAATCATTCCTTCACTCTGTGTGTGTTTCTCGTGTGCGTGCACACACACACACACACACGTGTTGGTGCGCACACATACATGCACAGGTTTGCACCACATTATGGTGGTGCAGGCAACCATGATTCCCAGTAGGAGCCGAAAACTTCTCTTCAAAATCCCGTATGGATCTCTGAGAAGGCACCGTGCAGAAACGGTAAGTGGCACTTTTTAAAAATACTCATCAACAAAATGGGGGTGCTCCCCTTGTATGACAGTGGTGCTTCAACAGATAGGCAGGAGCTATGAGGTAAAGCTTCATTGTCCCCAGTCCCACTTCAGAGATGCGGGACAGGAGATCACTTCCCTGAACCACTGCAGTTTTCGTGGCAAAAGGAGAGACCTGATAACACTGGTTGTGGCTGTATTCAAATATCTATTGGCGAAGATTAGCTAATCTTGTAACCAACATTAGTGCTGGGTGTTGATGTTTTATTATGGTAATGGCCACGAATGAAATTTCCTTTACAGTGGCCAAGAAAGAAATACTCAGGGGAGCTTTATAACAACAGAGAGTGGTAGTCAGTGCTAGAACTCATCTCTGGGGGGGGGGGGGGGGGGGTTGGTTAACTAGCATTCTTTGTAGTTCTCTCTGATTTGGAGTGTAAGACAACGGGTAGCATTAGTTAGGGCTAGAAGCAATTGGGGGAGCTGGGGTAGATTTGAAAAGTTCCATGTTGTAAAGCGAGACCAGAGCATTTAGCTCAAAGCTTTGGTGCCTGGTTGTGTTTCCTGTTGTTTTCCCAGCTGTTATGTACTAGAGCCTCATTTATCCAGAAGGCGCTCAAAATGAGTGCAAAAATTTAATTGTGTGGCACCCAAAAGGCTAACAAACTGATTATGACACAAATTGTGATGGGCCAGAATCCATTGTCTAGCCTTTAGGGTGCCACTGGGCTTCTCCCCCCACCCCCTCCCCAACTATGGACTGAGTCCTCTGAAATTTGGAAAGTTTAGAAAAATAGAAGGGCTGTTTGCATTGCCCTGAGGACCAAGCTAAGCTTCCAGAGAACAAAATGCTTCAGATACTTGAACACTATAAGGTAACATGTGGAAAGCAACGGACTCACACGCATCTGGTCTTCTGTCAAAAACTGGATCCCCATCTCCAGCTTTGCATGAGGATGGCAAACGGGCATAAAATAAATAGCCATGGATGTTCCCATCATGTCTAGCTTGGCTCTGAGACAAGGCTACATGTAGGGCTGCCAAGTCAGCCCGGGGGGCGGGGGATCCCCCGCTACAGGGGTTCCCGATCTGCCGGCCAGCATTCGGCCGGCAGGGGAACCCCACCCCCGAAGTCGTCCTGTCAGGACAACGTCCCCATCGTAATGACATCACTTGGAAGTGACGTCATCATGTTGGGGATGTTGCCGGGACGACACTCTAGCAATCGCCCCAAAACTCTATGATACCATAGAGTTTCGGGGCGATTGCCAGAGCATCGCCCTGGCAACGCCCCCAACATGATGATGTCACTTCCGGTGACATCGTCATGCCGCGCACGCAAGCGCGCACGCTGGGGAAGCTCCCGGCGCCAGGAGGACTCCCCCCCCGCCGGTAAGTTTTTAGGACTTGGCAACCCTAGCTACATGGAGGGTGCAAAGTGAGGATGCTGTTGGTTTGTGTTAGTCTCAAAGGTCTACTACATCATAGGCATACTGTACTGGTGCCTGCATTGTCTAGCCCCCTCTTCCAGCCAATGGCAACCTCTGTTATATAGGTAAGCTCCCATTTACCTCAGTTGATGTTTGGGGGCACAGAAGCAGGACTGTCCATCACTCCTCCCCCATAAGCATACTGCCACTGTTTACATCCCTGGACGATTCCTCAGAGTATAGTTAAAGGAAAGGGAACTATACCCAGAAAGGAACACCATAATACATGTAAGAACTACAATCATCAATAACTGAAAAGTACCACACTGCAATGGAGAGAGCTTATTATTTTGTTAATAAAATGTTCATACTATAATTTTTTAAAGTCATATTATCTAATTAGGAACTACTGAAAGGGATCCTGTATCTGAGGAAGTGTGCTTGCACACGAAATCTTATACCATGAATAAAACTTTATTGGTCTTAAAGATGCCCCTGGATTCAAACTTTGCTCTACTGCTTCAGACCAGCAGAGCTGCCCCATCTGAAAAGAATTCTATTTCTCATAAAGTAATTTTTGGGACCTTTTTTTCCAATTTGAATCTCAACATCTGCTTATTAATATGAAGGATGCTGAAGAGGACAAGTTCTCTGAAATGCAGCTGGTTCCTTAATTTTATTGCTTTATTTTATTAATGTTTTTTGAGGATTTTATTCTGGGAGAGTGTCTTGTTTCATTGTGACATCTTACAGCCATAAACCCTGGATACTGGGGTGTAGTTCTTTATGATAACTGTTGACCGTGTTTGTATGGTTTGTTTCACCAGTCACTGTTGTGGAGCAGTGGCGACAACACCATGCCCCCTCCTTCTCAGCCCCTCACAGGGTCAAGCCCAGAATCTACCAGGCCCAAGTGACTGATGCACCTTATAAATAGCCACACACCAGCCAGCTGACCAAAGTCAGCTGGCCCTTTGACAGCCAGCTGTCTGGAAATCAGCTGTTGAGAAGCTCCAGCCCGGGGCTGGGAAAGGGGAGTAATGAGGCAGAAATTGCTCAGGAGGTGCTATTGGTTCCTTATCCTTCCATAAGGCTTCTGGGCAGCGGAAGACCACTAGGCATGCCCGTAGGCCTAGCTAGGGCCCTCAAAAGACTTGAGGGAGAAGGCCAAGGGGGACAAGCCAGCTTTGGCTTCCAGCTCAGAAGGGAGTAGAACTGGAGGAGAGGAGGAGGATTAGAATTAGGGAGCCTAGATTGGAATGCCCTGCTAAATCTCCAGATCCAGAGGCCACAGGGTTTGTCCTCTGTGCCAACAACTGCTGACCATGTGTTAAGAGTAGCTGAACACATTCATGCATAGTCCTGACCATGGGCGTCAACTACGGGGGGGCTCGAGGTTTCGAGCCTCCCCCGAAATTTCCCGGGGGGGGGCTCAGCCACCCCCGGCCTCAGGGCCAGGTGCAGTCAGAGCTTCGCTCCAGAACACAATAGACTGGCTGGATTGTAATTTAGACCTCTTGGTCAGCCAGGATGCAAATAGGGGCCAATGACCTGGGGGAGACTTAATTGTATTAATTGCAATCCTATCAGAGTGTGTGGGCGAGGCAGGGGGCATGGTTTAGGTGCATATATAAGCAGACTCCCGAGCCCAGCTCAGACATGTGTTCCTCCTGAACCTCCTAATAAACCATGAGTTGATTTCACTTGAAGGCATCTCTGGACTGAGTACTTTACAGGTCAGGAAGCAATTTTTCTCCAGGCCATTTTGGCTGGAGATCCTGGAGGTTTTTTGTCATCTTCTAGGCATGGAACAGGGGTCACTGGGGGGGGGGGCGGTATTTGTGAATTTCCTGCATTGTGCAGGGAGGTTGGACTAGATGACCCTGGAGGTCCCTTTCAGCTCTATGATTCTATGATCTCATGTTGGGTCTTCCTTTTTTACTGCTGCCTTCAATTTTTCCTGGCCTTACTGTCTTTTCCAGTGACTCTAGTCTTCTCATAAGGTGACCAAAGTACAATGCCTTCAGCGTAGTCATTTTAGCTTCTAGGGAAGAATTCAAGCTTGATTTGATCTAGAATTCACGTGGTTGTCTTTTCGGTGGTCAACAGTATCCATAAAACTCCTCCACCACCACATTTCAAATGAATCAACTTTCTTCCTGTCAGCTTTTTTCATTGTCCAACTTTCACACCAATATATACTAATGGGGAATACTATAGTATGAATTATCTTGATCTTTGTCGCCAGCAAAACATCCTTACACTTAAGAATCTTTTCTAGCTCCTTCATGGCTACCCTTTCCTGTCTCAGTTTCCTTCTGTTTTCTTGGATCCGTCTCCCTTTGGTTGATGATGGATCCAAGGAACAGAAAATCTTGAACAATTTCATTTTTTTCACTGTCAGACTTAAAGTTGTGTAATTTCCCAGTAGTCATTACCTTTGTTTTCTTGATTTCAGCTGTAATCCTGCTTTCTGCTTTAACCTTCATCAGGAGTCATTTCAAATGCTTGCTACTTTCTGCCACTAATGTGGTGTCATCTGCATATCTCAAATTGTTAATGCTCCTTCCACCAATTTTCACTCCACCTTCATCTAAATCTAATCTAGTTCTCCTTTTGATATGTTCTGCATATAGATTGAACAGACAAGGAGAGAAAATACATCCTTGTCCTAACAGTAGCCTCTTGTCCAGAGTACAGGTTGCACATCAAAACAATCAGATGCTATTTTATTTATTTATTTATTTAATGTGATTTATATCCCGCCCTCCCCGTCATAAGGCTGTGTGCTGTGTGCTATGGCACACCCATTTCTTTTAAAACCAACCACAATCTGCAATCTATGAAATGAAAGCTGATTTTATTATGAAATTCTCTCTTTTGCTCTAATAACCAATGTAAATTTTCATTATGATGTCTAGCACCTCTTCCCTTTTTGAATCCAGCCTGAACACTGGCATTTCTCATTCCATGTATGACAACAATGTTTGTTGAGATTTTGAGCATCACTTTGCTCATGTGAAAAACTAATGTGATTGCTGCAGTCCTTCGGAACCAGAATGTAAATCGAATGTTTCCAGTCTGTGGTCATTGTTTTGTTTTCTATATTTGTTGGCATATTCTTAAGATTTTGATGGACTCTGCTTCTGTGGCTTGGAAAAGCTCTATTGGTATCCCATCTACTCCTGGTCAGTTGTTTCTCCAAGTTACTCTCTGTGCACCTTTCCTTTCACTTTCTGATAGGTTTTTCTTCAAAAGATTCTTCTCAGAAGGAATCTGTCATTGACCGATATCCCACTAGCGCTGCCCCGGCATCGGGTCCTCTGTTTGCCCCAATTGCCTGCTTGAATTTCCCACTATTTGCCACGGGGCGCATTTTGACCCGGGGCTTCGTGCGATTTCTCCACGGCTTTGGTGATCCTCAAAAAACAGAATCACCAAAGCCGCGGAGGAAATCGCGCAAAGCCCCAGGTCAAATTATGCCCCGCGGCAAATAGTGGGAAATTCAAGCAGGCAATCGGGGCAAACGGAGGACCCGACGCCGGGGCAGTGCTAGTGGGAAACTGGTCATTGTTTCTTCTCTTTTGTATAGATCTTCAGTGCATTGTTCCCATCTTTTCTTTATTTTGTCCTGTTCAGTTAATGTAGTTCCATGTTGATCTTTCAGCATGCCTAACTGTGCTTTAAATTTTTCTTTTATTTTTTGGGATCTTGTGGAATGGATCTCTTCTTTTTTGTTTTGTTTTTTGTTCTGTTTCTTTACACTGGTCGTTATAATCATTCTCTTTGTCTCTGTGTGCAAGTTGCTGGAATACTGCATTTAGACTTCTGTTGCTATCATATTTCACTTTTGTTTTTTGTCTGTCTTTAACAATTCTTCCTTGGTAATATCTCTAGTTTTAACCCACAGTTCTCCCTGTTCATGGTCCTTTGAACTTAGTAGTGCAAATCTGTTCTTTACATGATCCTTAAATTCTTCAGGAATGTTGTTTAGATTGTATTTTGGCATTATGAATGCTTTGGTGTTTTTCTTTAGCTTTATTCTAATTTTCAATATTAATAGTTCATGGTCTGTCGTAAAAGCAGCTCCTAGTCTGGTTTTAGCAGAGAGCTTCTCCATCTTCTGCTTCCAATTATCTAATCCAGGGGTGGGCAATTGTTTTGGCTCGGGGGCCACTCTGTGGGAGCGGAGGTTAGCGGAGGGCCGCACCTTTTAAAATGATTGCATTCATTAGTTAACTTTGCATTTCAGAAAAGGTACAAATTGTATCATAAAAATCAATAAATATAAATTAAATAAAATAGTGGTAGTTTTATTCCATTTATTTATTGTGCTAATTTCATATCGTCTATAGCTGCAAGCACATTCAATTTTAGAATCCGTTTAATGAGACAAATGTACCCTATCACACTTTTCTACAATTTTTTTGAAATCAGGAGTGAGATTGCTTGTTGAGATTCTCATCACAGCCTGCAAGGTAATGTCTGTCAAAGAGCATCTGTATTTACTCTTGTTGATCTTCATGCAAGAAAAACTGTGCTCACAAATATATGTAGACCCAAATACAGAGAACATTTTCCCAGCAAATTTCTTCATACATGGACATTTTTTCAGCAGATAAAGATTTGTCAAAGTCAACTAATGTCACGGCATTAAACATTTCTTTCACAGTGTGATCTGACTGCATGTCAATAAGTTCAAGCTGCAGCTCCTCAGGTGCTGTATCAATATCAGCAGTGATGGGATAAGAGAACAAAGTGAATTAAGGCTCAATTTTCTTGAAGTCCTGAAATCTTCTTGGCGGGCCGCAAAAAACTCTGTGGCGGGCCGCATGTGGCCCCCGGGCCGCAATTTGCCCACCCCTGATCTAATCTATTAGATTTCTAGATTGGCCATCCAGTAATGTCCACATGTACAATTGCCTGTTCAGTTGCCTGAAACCTGTGTTCGCAATGAACAAATTGTTGTCTTCATGGAATTCTATGAGTTGTTTGCCTGCTTCATTTCATGCTCCTAGTCCAGGGGTGGGCAAACTCGCTCAGCGTAAGAGCCACCTAGAACAGCGGTGGCCAAACTTGCTTAACGTAAGAGCCGCATAGAATAAACATGAGATGTTTTGAGAGCCACAAGACATGAACAAATATTACCTACTTTTATTATAAAATAAGCAAATCTTCTTTTTATTAACATTAAATGAGACTGCCAAAAATAATAACAAAAGGGGTAAAAGCAGATATGGATAATGATATTAATTTGTCCAATGATATTTGTTTGCTAATGATATTTAGCTTCCCCAGCCGCCCTGCCGGGAGCCACATAATATATGTGAAAGAGCCGCATGCGGCTCCCGAGCCACAGTTTGCCCACCCCTGCCCTAGTCCAAATCTTCCAACAATATTTTATTCTGCTTTGTTTACTACTTCTACATTCCAATTACCTATGGTTATCAATACATCTTTTTTAGTTGTGTGATCAATTTTGTCCTGGATACTTGCATAAAAGCGTTCAATTTTTTCCGTATCAGCCACTGTAGTTGGGATGTAAACTTGAACTTGATGGTTATGTTGACTGGCTTTCCATGAAGTCTGGTTGATATTATTGGGTCAGACTTATAGCCCTGATGGCTTGTACTACATTAGAGCAAATCCATTTGTTCTGTGTTTGTTCATCATTGGGTTCTCAAGGTAAGAGATGATCAGGAGTGGTTTACCACTGCCTTCTGCACAGTACTAACCAGGGTTAGCTGTAGTGTGACTGCCATCGTCTACGAAAGATCCTCTCCCAGTGTCACCATCCACTACTGCTGTGCCCAGTAGCTACCCTTCAAGGATTCCTCCACCCTCATCATCACTGGAACCATCTGTTCTCTTCTGCTGATGTGGCCATTGATCCCTGAAAGGAGTGGATGCATCTTAATATGGTGTCTCAGCTGCGACCATTCCGCCTTGACTGATTTTCCTAGGAGTTTAGCCTCTTGACAGAGTCTAAACTTGTTACGGTATTGCTCTCATGTTCACTGACACATAACACACACACCCCCCCTCACAATGTTAAGATATGTGTCCAAGAGGGGATATAGCAAATACCAATTAGCATTTTTTAAGCTTTCTGAAGTCTTCTGGGGGGAAATGGCTGCTGAGGGGGAAAGTGTGCGTAAACCATGTGGATGCAGCCCTTGGGTGGGAGTGCACAGGTAGAGAGACATTTCCTTGAGAAACTGGCATGTGTTTGAGGGAGGATATGTGAATGTAGGCCTGGGATGCCCAGATGCATCCCCTAGGGCCAGTGTTCCACAGTTGGGTTTGTAAGGTAATGCACACCAAGGAAGTCCAGAGTCACTAAGCAGAGGCAGGCAATTGCAAACCGCCTCTGAATGCCTCTTGCCTTGAAAACCCCATGGAGTCACCATAAATTAGCTGCAACTTGACAGCACTTTCCACCACCAATTCTTTTCATATCAGGACCACCCAAATCATTGCCCACGCTAAATAATCCACTTTCAGTGCACTTTACAACTGGATTTTTACTGTGTGAACTTGCAAAATCCATTTGGATAGTGCATTGAAAGTGGATTGAAAGTGGATTATTTAGTGTGTGTGACCCGCAGCCCAAGAGTGAGCAAGCTTTTGAGTCCCCCAGAATGCTTCATCAGGCTGGATACTCCATGCAAAACAGGGAGAGGAAGGTGTCACATTTTAGTTAAGTATAACATTTCCTTAAGTTTAAAATACCGCACTTTGGGTGCTTTGAAAGCGTGTACAATGAAAACTGCCTTCATAGAAGATGTGCCACCTGTGTAATGTATAGCTTTTAACTGTGCAAAAAATAGGATGGGCAGAAAGGCCATTAAAATCAGTGAGATCTGATTGTTGCTCATGTGACACCCCCCACCCGCCCCCTCATGCCTCTGGCTGATCTCATTCACAGCAGTAATACTCCAAAAGGGACGGGAGAAACATCATTAGGCAGATATTTATTACCACTACACACACAGAGTAAAGAAATCTTTAAGGAACAAAATCCAGAGATGTTCCAGTCACGAAAAGCTCTTACATTCATTGAGGGGTGGTATGGGTGGTGGTTCATTCCATAAATAAACATTTAATGAGGAGAGACTTTAGAGTTAGAAGGGAGTCAGTCTGTAAACCACGCATTCCATAGAAAACTCAGCAGTGCTGGGACCTTACCCTGTCCCTGCTTCACAGACAAAATCCATGGGAGATTTTCCAATGTTTCTCATTATGACCTTCCGTTACTGGGAGAAGGAATGCCTTGTTGCATTCCACTTGTCTTCTAGCTGACATAAATCAGATTATTGCATATGGTGCTGTTAAAGATGTCTCTGGATTCAATTTACCAGAAACATTCTATGTAGAAATTGAATTGAACTAAATAGAAGGGTGGAATGATTAACTCTTCTAACACTTTTGCCCTTTCACTACATCGTCTGTAACACTGCTAGCTAGATTTGCAGTTGTGTGCATTCACGCAGCAAAAATAATATTTTGGGGATGTCTGTGCTATGAGATCATTCCCACTGATCCAACTATATTGGGCATTAGGGCCTTCATGCTTTAAAAATGTACATTTGCATATCATGGTAGTTGTTTTAAAGCTGAGGGCCAGGATCCCACTACACAAATCCAAAGACTCAAAAGGGGCTGGAGATTTTAATTGATTTTCCTCCCTACTGTTTACTGAGCCCCAGTCCGAATCTTGTACCTGGGGTCAGCAGACCCTTGGGATTCAGGAACAGCATAGGAAGTTTGCAGAGGGGAAGGGAACTGATGGAAATCCCCAGTCCTCTTAAGAAAATATAAATGCCCTTAAGTAATTGGAGTGTGTAGTTTAATACAGACGGTGATTTCTTGAGAGCAAACATTCCTTTCCCATAACTGTCACTGCTAAGGTCTATACTGCTGAGGGGGAAACTGCAAAAACAGTGACAGGGCAGTCAATGGAAGAGTTGCAGAAAAGTTTGAGTATAGGTTTTTTGGGGGGGGTCCTTGTTAAAAAAAATCAGATTCCAAGACAGGGTGCAGTATTTTATTTTTTATTTGCTTAACAAAAATGTATACTTTGCCTTTCTGCCATCATAAGGGCTACCAAGTTATAAAACATTCATAATAAAATTGCATCTTAAAAACTATTAAAAGCAATAAAAACACTCATCATTAAACAATTAAAACCAGAGTTAAATATATACAAAAGCATAAAAACAATTAACTATATCCAAAGTAATGAATGAATAGATATTTGTATCCAAAAATTAGGCCAGTTGTGTTTTACCAAGTCCTGTGCAGACTCTGCGTAATTGACAGTCAAAGGCAGTTTTTTATGACAACTCAGAAAAGTGACAAACAAACTAAGTAATGAAACTGTCTCTAAGGTAATGCTTCAACACGACTATTACTTATGATCTCTGAGCGGCCACTCAGTTGTACCTCCTTAATCTGAAGGCAATTTTTTGTGACTTCTGCACAAGTATGAAAGGTAAAGGTTTCCCTTGCTCAAAAGCCAGTCAAATCCGACTCTAGAAGAAGAAGAAGAGAAGAGATTGGATTTATACCCCGCCCTCCACTTCCCAAGGGAGTCTCAGAGCGGTTTACTTCTTCACTTTTCCCTTCCCCTCCCCACAACAGACACCCTGTGAGGTAGGTGGGGCTGAGAGAGCTCTTTCCCAAGCTGTCCTTGAGGGAAAAGCTGGTACAGAGCTATGGCTTGCCCAAGGTCATCCAGCCAGGTGCAAGTGGAGGAGTGGGGAATCAAACCCGGTTCTCCCAGATTAGAGTCCGTGCACTTAACCATTACACCAAACTGGCTCTAGGGGGCAGTGCTCATCTCCGATTCCAAGACAAAGAGCCAGCGCTGTCCGAAGACTTCTCCGTGGTCATGTGGCTGGCATGACTAAACGCTGAGGTGCATGAAATGCTGTTACCTTCCCACCAAAGCAGTACCTATTTATCCACTTGCAATTTCTTGCTTTCAAACTGCTAGGTTCACAGGAGCTGGGACCAGAGACAGGAACTCACTCCATCCCACGGCACTCGGGTCTCAAACTGCCGAGCTACCAACCTTCCAGTCTGCAGGGCAGCGTTTTAACCTGTGAGAGAAGGTTTAAATTGACCAACACTGAATTGCACCAATGTTTGGATTTCTCCCATCACAGTTCCCAGTAGGTCCTCAATTACCTAGAAAATGTCATATACTTTTTTGACATTCCAAGTAGCATAACAAATCAAAACCGACTCTTTCTTGAATGAATCAGAAACTCTAATGGTATAAGAGGTAAGTCAGCTGATAAATAGTGACAAGGCATCAAAAGCTGGAAATTGGTACCCTGTTCAGCGTAGCATAGAAACTTTTGAAGTAAAGCTTAAGCCGTTGGCATCTGTTGGGTCAGAAGATCTCACAAAGCCAAGTTTCTCAGAGAATTTCTGAGTTTGGTCTATAGAAATGGACTCAATTATCGTGTTGCATTTTGGCACTTCTAGACCTGATCTTGTCTAGAGCCCAGCCAGCCAATATTGCAAGCCTGTGAACAAAAAGCAAGGGTTTCCAAATACTTCGGATTCTGAAAAGAATGATAGCCAGGTATGAAGAAGCACTTCTTCACCCATCTCTGCTAATTATATTATTAAACAGCAAAATATTACTATCACTTGTCACACTGAATCTCTGACAGAATGTGTCAAATATGGTTTTGCAGAATCTGGTGACTGGTGTCGAGGGGTTAGGGTGTTGGATTGGGACAAGATGACCCCAGCTTTCCTACTTACCATGAAGCTCACTCAGTGACTTTCAGCCAGTCACTGTCTGTCATCTTAACCTACTTTACAGGCTTGCTGTGAGTAAAAAAGGGGAAAGTGGACAATAGCTTACACTCTTTGATGGAAGGGCTGGCGGGTACAAGGTCCAGGGCCTTCTCTGTGGCGGCCCCGTACTGGTGGAATGAGCTCCCGGATGACATCAGGGCCCTGCGGGACTATTTACAGTTCCGCAGGGCCTGCAAGACGGAGCTCTTCCACCAGGCTTTCGGGCAGAGGCCGCCCAGTATTGAGATCTACATCTGGCCCTGGACCAATTCCACCCGCCAGTTTGTAGCTGTTTTAAGGTGGTATTCAGGTGCTGCGCTGAATTTGACGATACGCCATCCGTATGACATTATGTTGGATTATATGTTTTAATGTTTTTAATGTTTAAATTATGTATGTATGGATATGTTGTTAGCCGCCCTGAGCCCGCCTTGTGACGGGGAGGGCGGGATATAAATCACATGAAATAAATAAATAAATAAATAAGGGTGGGATTTTAAAAAAGGATTAAAATAAACAATGGGTCTCCAGCAAAGGGAGCGATTTCATGCACACACATTGAAGCTGCATTATACTGAATAAGACAGTTTGGTCCATCATGACCAGGACTGTCTACTCTGACCAAAAGTGGCTCTCCAAGGTCTTAGGCAAAGGTCTTTCACATCACCCTCTAACTGGAGATGCTGGGGGTTGAACATGGGACCTTCTCCATGTCAGGCAGATGCTCTGCCTCTGAGCCACAGCCTCTCCTAAGCAAGTCCACTCTGTGACAGAAATCCTAAAACTTGCTAAGTCTCAAGAGTGCCACTGAGAACATCTGGACCCCTAGATTCCATTAGAATGTGCCCCCTGGCCCAGATTGCCCGGAAGCATGGGCTGGGATGTCACCAGTATGCGGATGACACCCAGCTCTATCTGTTGTTGGGGGGCCAATCTGACTCTAAACCAGGAGATCTGGAGCAGGCGTTACAAGCCATGGCTGGATGGCGTAGACTGAGCCGACTGAAACTGAACCCGATGAAGACAGAGGTCCTGTGCCTGTGCCTGAGTTCAGGAGTAGGGATCCCACTCCCAACTTTCGATGGGGTGCCATGGTTGCCAGCGTCAGAGGTTAGGAGTCTGGGTGTGCTCTTGGATGCCTCCTTAACAATGAAGGCCCAGGCAGCAGCCACTGCCAAGCCAGCCTTCTACCATCTTTGGCTGATTAGGCAGCTGGTTCCCTTCCTCGACCACAACAACTTGGCAACAGTGATCCATGCCAAAGATTGGACTGCTGTAATGCTCTCTATGCAGGGCTGCCCTCGTCGCAAACCCAGAAGCTGCAACTAGTGCAAAAGGCTGCGACCAGGCTCTTGATGGGCCTCCCTATGCGGGAGCACATCCAGCCTGTGCTGAAGGCATTGCACTGGCTGCCGATAGCATACCAAATTCGTTTCAAGGTGCTGTTTCTCACCTTTAAAGCCCTATATGGTCAGGGGCTGACATACCTGAGGGACCGCCTTTCCCCATATGTTCCCCAGCAAGCACTGTGTTCTGGGTCCCAAAACTGACTGACTGTCCCCAGTCCAAAAGATGTCAGACTGGCTATAATCAGGGACAGGACCTTTTCGGTGGCCACTCCGTACTGGTGGAACGAGCTCCCAGAGAAAGATCAGGGCCCTACAGGACCTTCTACAGTTCCACAGGGCCTGCAAGATGGAGCTCTTCCACCAGGCTTTCGATTAAGGAGCCGCCACGGACAACAATATCACCACCACCACCACCACCAAGAACAACAGCAACTGATAGATACAGAGCCCTGTTCCCTGGCTCCCGCATTTATTGCCTGTGCCCGCCGCATATATATGACAAAGATCAAGGAGCTGACAAACAAGGAAGACCATAGAACATATTGATATGAATGTTACTGTCATCTTCAAGTATTTATTATATATCTTGCTAGCACTTTATGATATTGGATTGCTTTTAGAAGGTTTTACGAGTGTTATAATTGTTTGTTTATGTTTTTATATGTGTGTAAGCCGCCCTGAGCCTGCTTCAGCGGGGAGGGCGGGGTATAAAGTGAATAAATAAATAAATACCACATTGAACCATCCTGGCAGGCTTAATCCCTTTTGGACAAGGGACAATCCAGTTTGGACCAGACCATCTATTTGTCGTGGAGGCTCAGAGCCATTACCAGGTGCTTGATGGAAGTGGAACTATGCCGTGTATGGCTCTGATTGGTGGAAGAAGCCTCAGACATCAGAGATGGGGTGGGGGGGTTGTGTGGGATTGGAGAAATCCACTTGTCATTCTTAGAAAGGAGGCTGGCTTTGGTCCCACTCCCTTTAGCATAAATATATGGACATTTGGGATTTTGCCTTGTCTTCACTTTTCATTCCTCAGTGGAAACTGGGTCCACTTGAAGTTGGGTATGTGTCATAGGCGTAGAGTACGGGGGGGCTTGAGGGCTGGAGCCACCCCCGAAATTTCCCGGGGGGGGCTCAGCCACCCCCTGGAAAACGGAGCACCTGCCACTGCGCCTCCCTGGGTCCTTCCGAGGCCTGGCCGCCGCTGCTGGAGAGGGAGAGTGAAGGGGTAGCGGGGGGGGGGGAGAGGCACCGGCAGCAGCGGCTGGCGGGCCTCGGAGGGGCCTGGGGAGGTGGGGCAGTTTTCCGGGGGGGAGGAGAACATCGCCCGCATGCGCTAAGGAGCCCCCCCCCAGGATTTCCAAAAGTCTACGCCCCTGGTATGTGTTAAGGACTCCTTTGACTTCTTGTTAACACAAGGAACTCTGCACATGCTCTGAGGAATTTGTTACAGCATAGATAATGCCTTTTCCCAACCCTTTTCAAATCCAACCACTCTTTCCCATTTTCTCTCTCTTTTAGAACAAACTTTTTTATAGACAATTTTTTTTGGCTTTGCTTAGTATAATCTATTTCTTTGGGATATTTATCTTAATCTCTTCCCCATGTGCTAGACTGCATGGGTGCTACTAGGTTGGTTATAAGGTATTTTGTTATTGCTCTAGTACTGTGCTGGAAGACTGCCTTCTCAGTGGGTCAGTCTAGAGGTTCTCAAGAGATCCTGAGTGGTAGCAGCTGGTTACCAGGTTACTTTCCAGGGAACCCTTGGTCTAGGGGAGTTTCCCAGCAAAGGAAAGGCACCATTCTTGCCTTCCTACCATAACATACTCAAAATCCTTTTCCAAGCTTATGTCTGGGGAAGTGTTCTTAGGTGGGGCTTGCACCAGGGAAAGTATTCTTAGGATTGCACTGTTTACATATGTAACCACCACTCATTTCCTCAACTTGAGGAAAACCACAATTTGTATTACTGTTAATCAGAGTGAAAGCAGCCAGTTTGGTCTCATTTGAGGTCTTATAACAAGACAGTAAACAAGTATTTAATGCTTTTTCCAGCTAACAATTATTAAGATGTGAATGTATGTGTATGCCCTTACATTCCAGTCTTTAAGGTATAGGGATCTGAGGTTACACTGGGGCTAGTAAATAAATTATTTTAATACAGGATTTGTTTCCTCCAGTAGCAACATATATTTGTATGCGTATATGTATGCAAAGTCAGATTTGCAGAGGATCAGAAAGGAAAGTGATGCTATTTGGATTTGGGGTCAGCTTCAACAAACAGGCTGAAGAAGGCCAGGTCCAAATCATTTTCCAGTGGTTCAGTAAGCAGTATTCACCAACCAATGGTGTCCGCGGAGCAAAAAAAGTTTATTATTACTTTTATTTACTTCATTTCTACCCCACCTTTCTCCCCAATGGGGAGAAGGTGGCTTACATAATTCTTCTCCATTTTTCCTCCCAACAACCCTGTAAAGTAGATTAGGCTAAGAGTGTGTGACAGGCCCAAGCATCCTGGCAGAAATTCAAATTTGGGTCTCCCAGATCCTAGTCTGACATTCTAACCACTACCATGCTGGTTCTCTGTAGGTGTATTCTGTAGATGTAAGAACCATTTGATAGTAATTAAGGTTCTTTTAGATATATATATGCTGAGTATGTGATTTAGCATGTCTGTTAAATGCTAGTATAAGATTTCTATAATTAGATTAAAATTAAGAATCCAGGTCTGGTTTAGATTTTGTTATGCTAAATGTACCCTAAAGCGACTGTAGAAAAGTTGCACAAAGCCTTTCTGTTCCCTGTTGTCCTTAATCAATTTCCATGAACGTTCTTTGGCTAATGTCTGTGATATCCAAACCGTCATGAGACTTTAAGCCATGTCATTTCATTTCTGTTCTCATTTGGCATGAAAATGGGTGGCGGCTTAACCATGTGAGAACATCAAACAGTGGTGTGTGTGTGTGCATCTGTTTGCACGTTGTTCTATCTCATTCATCTTACTGTTTTATAAATAGCCAAGGAATCCTCCCTTAAAGCAGAGAGAATTTGCCCCAAGGTTTGATAGCTATTACTTTGAACATCAATATGGCTTTCAATGAAAATGCTTTGGGGAAGTACTACAAATTACGTATTTATTTATTTATCTATCAAGTTTATACCCCACCAATCCCTCAACAAGTGAGGCTTGGGCAGGGCTCACTTCGTAGCATGAGCTCCTTTGCATATTAGGCCACACGCCCCTGATGCAGCCAATCCTCCAAGAGCTTACAGTAGCCCCTGTAAGAAGAGCTCTGTAAGCTCTTGGAGGATTGGCTACATTAGGGGTGGGTGGCCTAATATGCAAAGGAGCTCCTGCTACGAAATGAGCCCTGGGCTTGGGGTAGCTTACAGCAAGTAAAATATAATTCAGTAGACCATCTTAAAAGCAATAATAAAATCAGCAGTGCATCACTGCCTTGGTCCAATTGAAACCGAAGGTCATCCACCAGAGCAGTAAGCGCTGTCTCAGTATTGAAAGCAGGCCTGAGGCTGGACTGGAAAGAGTCAAGTATGATGGTCTCATCCAGGAAAGCCTGGAGCCACCTCTCGTCAATTGCCTGTCTAAGGAGGGCTATTTTGGGGCAGGAACGCACAGGAACGGAGTTCTGGCTGGCTTATGAGTTGACCACACCTACTGCCTCCCCCCCCCCCTTGGGTTCCCCAGGTGCCTCGCAAGCCACGGGGCGCCTGGAGAAGCTGATGCTGGGAGGGAGCTGCGCTGTCAGGGGTGTGGCCTAATATGTTAATGTGTTTCTGCTGTTGGGTGTGGCCTATTATGCTAATGAGCTCCTGCTGGGCTTTTTCTACAAAAAAAGCCCTGGGTCTAAGTACAGCCTCCTTCAAGGAACTAAGGAAGAGAGAGAGAAATTAAGAAATCTCCCTCAGGGTGCCTCCTACCGTGTTCTGACAGGATTTAACCAGCCAGGAGGGGCAGGTATCCAAGGAGCAGATTGTTGGTTTTACAGCATCCACGGCTTCAGTCAGCCTTGCCTGCTTGGTAACATGTCAGTGTTTTTAGAATATACCATTAAGGTTACATAAAAAGTTTGAAACAAAGCAAGCAAATTCTAATTTAACATGCAACACCCAAACTATAAATGGAAACCTATCCAGTAGAACTGAAATTAGAAACTTTATGTCTGGGTTTTGCTTTGTCATAGGCCAGGGGTGGGCAAACTGTGGCTGGGGAGCCGCATGCGGCTCTTTCACATATATTATGTGGCTCCCGGCAGGGTGGCTGGGGAAGCTAAATATCATTAGCAAACAAATATCATTGGACAAATTAATATCAGTATCAGTATCTGCTTTTACCCCTTTTGTTATTATTTTTGGCAGTCTCATTGAATGTTAATAAAAAGCAAATCTGCTTATTTTCCAATAAAAGCAGGTAATATTTGTTCATGTCTTGTGGCTCTCAGACATCTGATGTTTATTCTATGCGGCTCTTACGTTAAGCAAGTTTGGCCACCCCTGTTCTAGGTGGCTCTTATGCTGAGCAAGTTTGCCCACCCCTATCATAGGCTAACTTCCCTTATGAAACAAGAATGAGTTTGGAGATCCAGCAATTAATGTGATTGTACTAATACATCTCTGCAGGGTGGGAGGATCATTTTTCTAGCACAGTATTTAGTGCACAGTGAAGTCTGATAGATTTACTCTGCCCTACCCTTTGGTTAGGTGGAATTTGAATGCTTGGGTTTTTTCCATTGCTAGAATATATAGTGAGATACACATTGTAAAGGCAAACCGTGTATAAACATAGATATATAAAAGATTACATTTCTCTTTGTAACTTGTATTCGTCCTGTCTGCAAGAGCTTAGGGCAAATAAGAATTGACAACGTTCACTATACAAATAGTATACATGAAAAGGTCAACTGGCTTGCTATATAATTACTGGGATCCCACTGGAGTGCAGAAAAACCACTAAATGTAACATGTAACATCTTTATCTGTTTTTATTGAATTATTTTATAACTTTAAATGTTTTTAGTTGCTCAAGTGCTTTAATGTTTTTATGTGCACTGTCTTGGGCACCCTGATCACGTGGAAAGGTTACATTAAAATGTTTAAATTAAATTAAATTAATATTGATCACAAAATCCAGTTCCCTAGGAATCCCAGCTTGTACTCATTCTGGAATGTTCTCCATAAAGCATAAATGGTTAGGTGGAATTTAATTCCCCCCCCCCCCCTAAATTGCTAGAATATAAAGTGAGATACACATTGTAAAGGCAAATGGTTCTCCATAAAGCAATCCCTTAGAGTTTCCTTACACATACAGAACTTCTGCCAAAGCAAATGCTTTTTGTATTTCTGAACCACACATGACAGGGGAAATGGAGCCCTTGGGTCCTTGGAATTTTAGGAGGAAATAAAGATGTTTCTCCTTCACATCGTATTTGGAAATCTGAGAAGTAGAATCTTGCATTCCTTATGCACTGATTACTTGCCCCCTTTTCTGAATATTGGAAGCTACCATTGCATTGCTTCTAGTAAAAGTAAAGATTTCCCTTGCTCAAAAGCCAGTCAAATTCGACTCCAGGGGGCAGTGCTCATCTCTGTTTCCAAGCCGAAGAGCCAGTGCTGTCCAAAGATGTTTTGGTGGTCATGCGGCCGACATGACTAGACACCATAGGCGTCAACTACGGGGGGGCTCGAGGGCTCGAGCCTCCCCCGAAATTTCCCGGGGGGCTCAGCCACCCCCGGCAAAATGGAGCACCACCAGTGGCCAGTCAGCCGGCCAGCTGGCTGCCGCCTCTCCTTCCCCTCCACCCCCGGCCTGCCCTCCTGCCTCCCTGGGGCAGGGGGGGGGAGAGAGGCGGTGGGGACATCATCCCACGCTTCGCGCACGGCAGTCAGCCGGCCAGCTGGCTGTTGTCACCGCCTCTCCTTCCCCTCCACCCCCGGCCTGCCCTCCTGCCTCCCTGGGGCGGGGGGGGAGAGAAGCGGCGCATGAAAGAGCCCCTCCCGGGGATTTAAAAAGTCTACGCCCCTGCTAGACACCAAGGCACACAGAACACTCTTACCTTCCCACCGAAGCGGTACCTATTCATCTACTTGCAATTACTTGCCAGAAAACTGAACACATGGAAAAAATAGATATTTGCATGAAGTTTAAAGTTTCCAACTCCAGGTTGTAAAATTCCTGGTTATTTGAGAGTGGAGCCTAGGGAGGGCAGAGTTTGCGGAAGGACCTCAGCAGGATATAATGCCATAGAAGATAGAGCGGTAATTCTGGGAGATCTCCAGACCCCACCTGCAAGTTAGCCACTCTGGATGATCTACAGTTGAAAACGTTTTTTCCTACAGCCAGGCCGGATTTTATATAACAACCAGGTGGATTTTGGCTGTATTTTGGAGCAGCAGTTAGTTCTGCAGTCATTGTAAGGGAGGAAGCGTTTGCTAACTTCCAGATCTCAATGGCTGTTCCTTAGGGAAATATAAAATTAGGGGGGGGGGGGGGGGTTGATTGGCTGTCAGTCCAGGCTAGATAGGAAGCTCTATTGTCTGTAGCCTCGTATCCTGAAATAAACTGCTTAGATGAGGAAATCGAGGACATGTACAATGTTTTGCTCAATGATAACTTTTCCAGCCAGCTTCATAAAAATTATGATCCAATGGGGTGTGCGGTTAATGTTTGTCCTTTTTTCAAAGAACACAGCTGCTTGGGCAATCCGCTGAACCTCCAAGGGAGCTTCCACTTATAAAATGTCTCCTGTATTGCTTAATTTCCGCTTGGGGTGATGTCAACGTATGTATAATTTAGACATCAACTTGCCCAAAGTAATTACTGCTTTCATGATTGCAGATCAAAAATTCAAGAAGAAGGGATGTTCTGGGTATCCTCATGAAAAAGTGATGGCTTCTGATTGGATTAGACCTGATATGCAAAGGAATGGAGATACCAGCATTGGTAATGAGACAGGAAACCTAGGTCTCATTTTGGTACAGGAGGATTCAGGCCGCGGCCACACGAGCGAGATAATCCGGAGGGGAAGTGAGGCTTTTTTGCCCCGGAGCAATTTGCCCCGCAGTTGCGTGATCACACAGGTCTGTGGACCTGCCAGGGCAACTTGCCACTGTGTGATCAGACGCAACCGCGGGTGAGTTGTTTTGTGTTTTTTTGTGGTTGGTTTCCGAGGCGCTTAAACGGGGGATTGATGAATCGCCTCCCCATCCTAAGGGCTTTCAATGATGCGCACACGGAGAAGGGGGGAAAAAACAACAGTGTGGCATCAGGATAGTGTGGGATCATGTTATCTGCAATGCCACACTTTGGCGCTGGAGTGATCACACAGGGAAAGTACAGCTGTGAACCACAGCAAACCATTTGATACTGGAGTTTCCCCAGTAGTTTTTTATTCCGGTTCTCTGCCAGAGCAAATCGGTTTGCCACGTGTCGCTGATGGTTGTGGGACGCCTCCCAGATGTGCTGGCGTGATCGCACCGCTTTGATCCGGAGGTGAATCGTCCCTCTTCCGTGGCTAATGGGTGCATATGATCGCAACCTCAGTCTGGGGGGATGCAAAGAATAAATGGAAATAAGTCTGAAGAAGTGAGTAGTGACTCACGAAAGCACATACCCTACCACAATTTTGTTCATCTTTGTTCATCTTTAAAGGTGCTACTGGACTCTTACTCTTTCTACTACTATTAGAAACCACAACATTCAAAAACCAGTGGGGGAACATTTTTACATTTTAACCTACCAGAGCATTCAGTTGCTGACCTAAGAGCAGCAGTTCTCTGACAAAGTAATTTCAAAGGGAGAGTAGAAAGAGAGACTGGAGAATTGCAGCTGATAATGGAGCTCAAGACAATGCAGACTCCTGGACTGAATTGAGACCTAGGTTTCTTCTGTCATTACCAATGCCTGCTCTTGTCTTTTGGCATCTGAAATCACTTCACTCTCCAAGATATAAGGACAGATAGACTCACATTCCAGCTGTATCTCAGGAAGTGAGCAGTGATTCACGAAAGCTCATGCCCTGACACAAATTTTGTTAGTCATTAAGGTGCTGCTGTACTCTTCCTCCCTTTCACTAATAAGAAATGCAAGCTGTGCTGTTAGGTTCCCCCCCATCTGTTAAAAATGGAAAGGGTGATCTCTCCAAGTGCCATGGGATGGTGTCTCTCTCTCTCTCATATCTGGAATAAAATGTTTTTGGGTCTAAACACAGGACTCTTCCCCCCATATCGGGAATAAAATGTTTTCAGGTCTAAACACAGGACTCTTTCCCCCCATACCTGGAATAAAATGTTTTTGGGTCTAAACAAAAGACCTCCCCATATCTGGAATAAAATGTATTTGCTCTCCCCCCCGGCTGGATCCCTCCCTCTCTCTTTCTAAAGAAAAAGTGTGCTTATACCTGGAATAAAATGTTGCTGGTCTTCTGAAAAGTCCTAAGAGATGCCATTTTTTCCCCTTTCTGTGTCTCTTTTCCTCCCCTCCCTCCTCAGAGGAGGAGGGGGAGGAGCCCTCAGTCAGTGGAGGGAAGGCTTTCTTTCTCTCCTCTTGAAGCAGGAAATTGGAGAGACTGGGGAAAAGGAGCTGCAGTATTACAAATAGGAACCAGGAAGCAGCAGAGAATCAGCTGCTCTCAGGCCGGATGCAGCCCGTGGGCCATATCTTTGAAGCCCCTGGTCTAGGCCCTAATTAGATAAAGATCTGTCCATCTGGGCAGATTGCCTCTGCTTGCTAACAAATCATCAGCATTCTGGGCAGTAGAGAACAGCACGATAGTGTGCCCTGCTTCATGGATTGTTCCATTAACTCATCATGGGCTCAGGCACTTTTATCAATAAGCCCTTGCATTCTTGTAGTGGGTTCACCACATGGAGGGGCAGGACAACAGAGTGATGAACAGCTCTAGTTTATTGGTACAAACATAACATCTTACTGGCCAAGGCAGCCAACTATATACACTCCCTGAACCGCACCCCTAGGTCTCACTGGAGGGTCTAAAGTTCCCGCCAAAGTCCCTATTGGTCACTACCTGGAGGTTCAGGATCCTTGGCCCCTATTGTTCTTGGGGCCAAGCTCTGGCTGCCTATCGCGGGTGCCTAGTGATGGTCCACGGACATAACAATTCTGTTTCATGATCTCTGACTGCCAACTTTCCACTGGCAAAGATTTTGTGCAAACCAGCCAGGATACTCTTGTGCCTTTGCTGAACTGTGTACACACTGCTCTGGGCCTTGCTATGCCTCCATGTTTTGATGGTTCATTTTTATCACTAGGTCAGCAGCACAATGTTTGAGCCTCTAGCTGCAGTGTTCCTAATGCAGGGATCGGGCTGTTCTCATTCCAGACCTGTGTACAGGCCTCTGAAGACTGATGTGTGAATGGAGGACAGCCTTTCGGAGCAGTGGGAGATACAATCATAGAACAGCAGCAGCACGTGATCCGATCTGAGTTAGACACACAGATGAAAGAAAAACATGTACTCTGCTGGGAGCTTTTCATGGTTGGAATGGCATCTTGTTATGATCTAATTGACAAAGACAGGGCTACATCTTAGTGATTTGTGCATCTGGACTGTAGCAGTGTTTTGAAGATTGGAAAGAAGAACATGCAGCACTTAAATTATGGAATGAGAGCATCCTTGCTTATAACCCAAGCGGCCTTCAGTATAAGGAGGAAGACCAATTTGCATGACCAAACAGGTTTCGTGACAGTGGGGGCTGAATGGCCGTGAGGTCATCCGGTTGCTTCCATTGTGTACTTGGCTTGCAACTCATCCTAAACTAACTCCCCTCAGTCACAAAATGGCAGCAGTTTATTCCCCATTGTTCTGGTGTGTCTACAAAACAGCAAGTGAGAACTAGATGCTAGAACAGGGGTGGACAATCTATTGGCCTCAGTACTGGGAAAAAAATGACAACATTTCGCCTTTTCAGACAAAGTGGGCAAAGGGAGAGACATGATCATCGGACACATTGCGTATATTGTATTTTTTGTAAAGACTAAAATAATGGGACTAAAATAAGGTTCCTTTACAAATACCAGTATGAAAGCATTACTTGTTTTGCTTTTGTGCACACACTTTGGAATGTGACTGCAATGGATGAAAATAATAACCTACATCATATCTGGTCCTAAAAGATCATATTGGGGGCACAAGGGTGCCCAGTAGAAGGGTTTACACTCAGACTTTCACTCTCACAACTGCCACACTCTGTGTGTGTGTGTTAAGTGTTGTCCAGTTGCTTATGGCAACCCTATGAATTAATGACCTCCCAAACATCATACAATTAACAGCCTTGGTCAGGTCTTGCAAACTGAGGTCCGTGGCTTCCCTGACTGAGTCAATCCATCTCATGTCAGGTCTTCCAGTTTTTCCGCTGCCTTCTACTTTTCCTAGCATGATTGTCTTTTCCAATGACTCTTGTCTTCTCATAATGTGACCACACTGCACATTCGATTTTTAAACAATTGATTTAAAATTCCCCTCCACAGGATCCTTCCAAGCTTCCAGCCTGTCCCTCCTCCTGCCAAACATGACCTGAGTCCATTCAAGCTTCACTACATGCCTACTACTGAGGTGCAGTAACACTGCTCCTCTCCTGAGCCAAAGAATCGTTTTTGAGTAATAATAATAATCTAGATTGAGTAGCCCTGCGCGAGAATGGTATATGTTAGGGTTACCAAGTACTTAAGTTCTTTCGGTGGGGGGGAGTCCTCTCAGCGCCGGGAGTTTCTAGGCATGCGTGAAAAGCACGCGCACCATGATGATGTCACCGGAAGTGACATCATCACGTTGGGGACATTGCCAGGGCGATGCTCTGGCAATAGCCCCAAAACTCTATGGTACCATAGAGTTTCAGGGCGATTGCTAGAGCGTCGTCTCAGCAACATGCCCAGCATGATGATGTCACTTCCGGGTGACATCATCACGCTGGGGAAGTCGTCCTGACCGGACGACTTCGGGGGTGGGGTTCCCCCGCTGGCCAAATCCAGGCTGGTGGATTGGGGACCCCTGTAGCAGGGGATCCCCTGCCCCCCGGGCAGACTTGGCAGCCCTAGTACATCTGCTCCTGCTTTTAGATACACCCATGTCTACAAAATCTTGTGGTTCCAGCATATGCCTTCTTTTTTAACAAACATTTTGATTCTGATCCTATTCTAGGAAGAATTCAAATATTCTGCAGCCTTTTGAAAAGACAGTCAGGCACTAAAAAGGCTGCTTGGGCACTGCCGTGATTGGAGCAGACTGGAGCCTGCTTTGGCGGGGAGGGCGGGGTAAAAGTCAAAATAATAACTAAATAAATCAGAAAATGATTGGCATTTCATGAAGTCATCTTATTCCACCCCCCACATCCAAGCATCAGCTATGTCTGCATCGCTTTCTTGTACCGCATTTGTATCTGGGCTAAATTACAGTTTCTAATTTGTCATTTCCAATTTTCTTTGATTTTTTTTGTAATCTCCAGACTTCTGGGATCCCCCTCCCCTTTTAAACTGCCATTTCCTTCAGCTGCAAACAATTTGATTGCTTTGGGCTTTGTGCGATCAGAGTATCTTTTCTTGTTCTCTTTGCTTCACAGCTGTGACCTACTTAATTACAAGCAGGAAGCAAACTACAGATTCATTAGACATCTTGCTGGGGGGGGGGTCTTGCACCCATAAAATGCTAAAATATCCTTCTCAGTAACAGGAAACAAAGTTTCAGATAACAGCACACAGTATTTGCATCTGCTGCGGATCAAGATAAGAGGAGTGAGTGGCATATTTTTTCTTTTTCTTATTCTGTTTTGGCAGGGGGTGGGAGAGAGCAGGAGAATGGCAAAACGACAAGCAGCCACCCAATGAGTCATACGTTTTTGAACTGAGATCATAGATCAGCTGTTGATTTCAGCTTTCTGAACAACTTTAGTCTTCTTTCTTTACAGGCAGTGATATGTTTTTGGTCCATCCCCCCCCCCCCCAGAAAATTGGTCTATTGCACATTGTCAGAAACCACCCACTCATGACGTCAATGGTGTGGCGGGTGGGAGGGGTGTGCCCATGCCAGGGAGGAGAGTATTTCTTCAGGCCCCATATTTACCAGCAGGGGTCATTTCGTAGAAAAAGAGCTGCAGGAGCTCATTAGCATAACTCATTTGCATAACTCATTTGCATATACCACACACCCCTAACATGCCAGAAGTGTGTCAGAAGGCAACACTCACCTCTCAGGCTCCACTCCACAGGTGAGTGAAACTGACCTGCTCTTCCTCCAGTCCCTTCCCCATCCAATACTTTGTGCAATAAAAATAAGCGTAAAGAACACACCCTCATTCTCTTCCTGCTCCCTTGAAACCACCAGGTTTCAAGTAGACTTGAGATACCCAGGACATGTGCACCACCCATCCCTTCCCCTTCCCCTCCCCACAACAAGACACCCTGTGAGGTAGGTGGGGCTGAGAGAGGTCTTTTGAGAACTGCTCATGAGAGAACAGCTCTGACAGAACTTGTGACTCACCCAAGGTCACACCAGCAGCTGCATGTGGAGGAGCCAACTCCTGACCACTACATCAAACTGATGGGGTGGAAGCTGCTGAAGGGTTGGTGAAATTTCTCCAGTACTTATGTGCCATGAGCCCAGATAAAAAATGGTATACTTAGAAAATTTATATGCCACCTTGAGCAAGTCTCTGGAAAAGCAGCACACAGTCATAAAAGGAACAATGATAAAATTATCAATATTCAAACAAAACATTAAAAACAATAAAGACCCTAGCAGGGCTTTCCCCGGGGCACTGCGCCTCTGCACTGCTCGGGGAAGCCGAGGAGGGGGCGGGGCTTGGTCATGTGCCCGCCCCCTGGGCTCCTCACTCCTGGAGCTGCGCTCCTGTGCGCTCCCGCTCCAACGGACCCCTGTTTACCAGGCCTTTGGGCTGATATAGCTCTGTGATGAATTTGAGTGTTTATTTTGTATATTCTTGTTTGATTTGATGGTCCATCAGGTCCATTTAGCTCCATCCTGGAGCTAAAGTCTGTGTAATAAAATGTATCTTTTGCAGTCTAAATAAAGGTGAGGAGACATGTGAACATCAGAGGTTTGAGAAATGAGAGCTATTTTCTCCCAACTAGATACTCCAGACTGTATCGTTTGGATAAGAACAGAGACACTTTGTATTAGTCATTTAACTCCCTCAAGTGTTTCAGGGGGGTTGCATTCTGCCAGAGGAGTTGAAATATCTGCAGAACAAATTAGAAGAAAACGATGGACCCAGGCAGGCAGTTTGCTGTGTATGGGAGCTTGTCATGTGTGTTGCTCAAAGCAAATACTCTAGGTTCTTTTCACACACTAGGCAAACCAACTCTGGACACACATAAAGAATCAGTCCTGTAGTACTTAGAGACAGGCTCACTTCTTCAGGAATCAGTCCACCAATGGAGGGAACATAGATTTTTATATATACCAAGAGAACAGTGGGCAGGCATTAGAGTAGCATGTTCGGAAACCAGCCACGGCCCACAGGCCACAGATTCATTTTCCCCATGGTGTGGGCACTGATTTTCTGTGGCTGTATTTCATTACTGTGAGATTTAAAGGTGGGACTAGCTGTTATGGTGGAAGGGGAAATGGTGCCTTTTCATGGCTGGGAAATTTCTCTAGACCCACTGCTGGCCCGTAGCTATGGTGGGTCATTTTGTGGTTCCGCCCCCTCAAACAGGAGGCATGCGCCACAAAGGCTGCTGCCCCCCCCTTTTGCTGCTTGGAGATCACCAAGGAAGGCATGCAGCCAGCAGCCGCCCCTCTCCGTCACCTCCTGCGAGGGAGAAGGGTGGCTGTAGGCTTTCCCTGATCTCCAAGCAGGGATTCTGCCGCTTGGAGATCAGGGAAAGCGTGTGCCCCCCCCACTAGAAAAACAGTATTTAAAGGGTTCCCTTTAAATACAATTTTTCTAACAGGGTGGCTGCAGGATTTAAAGGGTGGTCGGCAGGCAGGGCTGCCAAGTCAGCCCGGGGGGCGGGGGATCCCCTGCTACAGGGGTTCCCGATCTGCCGGCCAGCATTTGGCCGGCGGGGGGAACCCCACCCCCCTTCCCCAACGTAATGACGTCACCTGGAGGTGATGTCATCACGTTGGGGGCGTTGCCAGGGCGACGCTCTGGCAATCGCCCCAAAACTCTATGATACCATAGAGTATGGGGGCGATTGCCAGAGCGTCGCCCTGGCAACGCCCCCAACGTGATGACGTCACTTCCGGGCGACGTCGCCGGGTGCACGTGCCCGAGAAACTCCCGGACGTTGGAGGACTCCCCCCCGCCGGTAAGTAAGGGACACCTGGCAGCCCTATCGGCAGGCCACGTGCTTCCGCAGATAAGCTGGAGGGCCCTTTTAATGCCTCAGGAGGGGGGAGGGAGGGGGAGAGGGGTGGTGATGCTTGTTATGTACAATCTATTTGTCCTTCATCTGCCCCGTCAGTACTAACTGTCATCTATCTGCACACATGTGGGGAACTTACACGGGAGCAGTTAGACATGGAATAATTGGCTGATGCCATCAATTGTTATAATTATTATTGTTGCTATTTATCGATGGTTTACTGTTGTTTAATGCTTGGTTTGTAGTTTTAGAAGTTGGATTATGTACCTATTACCACTGATTTATGTACCTATTTACCACTGATAGCTGGCCATATTCCATCCATCTCAACAGGCCAGAACCCTTCAGCCAGCTGAATTTCTGTCTCAGTTGTAACTACCAGTTTTAATGTTTTATGTTGCTTTGTATTTTAAATTTTAAATTCTGATTGTATTTGTATCAAATGATGTTACCCGCCCTGAGCCTGTTTGCGGGATGGGTGGGATACAAATACAAATAATAAATCATAATAAATACTTTCATTTGTTGTAACCTCCTCCCCCTGAGCTTGCTTGCAGGGTAAGGAGGGCTAGAAGCCCAATGAAATAATCTTATATATATATATAATAATCTTATATATATAATAATCTTATATATATATATATATATATATATATATATATATATATATATATATATATATATATAATCTTATATATATATATAAGCCCTAATGTATTGGCACTTTCCAGCTCTCCCATTGGCTGTGCTGTGTGCTCCATCAGCCATTGGCCCATCAACCGCCACTCAAGAGTACTTGCGTGCTATTGGCTGGGGGCTGGGTCCGCTTCTCTCTCCCACCCACTGCCAGCCTGGCCACTATTCCCAAACAGAATAAACTGCCATAACGGAAGTATCTCCTGACAAAGACACTTATCCTGCTTGTTTCCAGTGGAGCTAACTTTTCTCTCAGTGGCTGTTGCTAGGCCTGTTGCTAAGCTTGGTTCTCTCAGTAAAAAGGCTAAGGCAGGAGGCCCTTTCCAGGCCTATAAGCTCTAGGTTGGGAAATTTCTGGAGATTTTGTGGGGGAATCTACAGAAGCCAGAGTTTGGGGAGAAGAGAGGCCTCAGCTAAATAGAAGGCCATAGACTCCACCCTCCAAAGCAATTATTTTCTCCTGGGGAACCATTGCTGCCAATCTCCAGGTGAGGGCTGGAGACCACTCAAAATTAAAACTTCCCTCCAAATGGCAGATATCAATTCCCCTAGAGAAAACAGCTGCTTTGCAGGGTGGACTCTATGTGATTATACCCTGCTGAGGTCGCTTCCCTTCTGCTTGGGTCCCCACTGTGGAGAAGGACTGTACTCTTCCTACGTAGAGGCTGCAGGTGGGAGGGAGATGGAAAGCTGATGTCAGAGGGGCAGATAAAAGTAGATTGATCATTGGCTGGGAAGGAAATAGGGCTGCCAACTCCAAGTTGGGAAATTTCTGGAGATTTATGGGGTGGAGCAGGGAGAGGGTGGGGTTTAAGTAGGGATGGGACCTCAGACTGGTACAATGCCATATATTCCACCCTCCAACCAGCCATTTCCTCCTGGGGAACCATTGTTGCCAATCTCCAGGTGAGGGCTGGAGATCAGTCAGATCAGCTGCTCTTTAGATGGCAGAGGTCAGTTCCCCTGGAGAAAATGGTGGACTCTGTTATTATACCCTGCTGAGGTTGCCACAGCAAATTGATGCTGAGTGCTCAAGGCCAGGGCACCCACATGGAACCTCTTTCTAGAGCCCATTGTATTTATTTCCACAATGGGCCTTATTCCTAGTAAGAAGAAGAAGTCAGCTGCGACTTAATGGCACATCCCACCACCACTAGCAAAATGCCTTCGGGTTTCACTCAGTCATGACATTTAGTCAGAATCCCCCATCTGAGGGCCAGTGGTTTAGCTGTGTGATGTAGAAATATTGGTACTGCTCTTTCTTGTTTTTACCGAAATTGAAAGCTGTCCTAAGGAACAGATATTACAAATAAATTGAGCTAGGCATTGGAAACCGTGTGAGGTATGTCAGAACATGGCCTTGTAACAATGAAGTGTGACATCCAAGACCGTCCCCCATCAGAACTTTTATCTTCTCCAAGAGACCAAAAAAAACCAACCCCTTTTCCTGGGAAAATAATTGTCTATAGCTTTAACTTCATTTTATTTAATAACAAGCAGAGTACCAGTCTTAAGTAATGCTTTCCAAATGGTGCCTGGGCCCACACAGAACTGCAGTGACCTTTATAATGAGCTAGCTCACCTTTTTCAGAAAGAAAATGCTTAGTGGATTGTTGCAGACACTATTGGTCCACATTGTCACAAATGTCAACAACTAGAGCTAGAAGCACAATAGAGCTTCCATGTTCTCTAGCAGTATACCTCTTGAGCGTTGGTGACAGACTCATTATCATATGTTATTCATCACCTGCTGGCTTCTGGTAGAAACAGAATGGTGGATTAAATGGATTTGGGTCTCTCTTATTTTCATGAAAGAAAAAGCTCTAAATAACAAGACAGAAGTCTGGAGTGAATATTAATAGATTCCTGAACTTACTAGATTAATGGAATTTTAATAGATTTCCTCAGAAACAAGGCATGAAACTGCATCATTTTCAAATGTGAAAGGCACATTCATGTATAAAGTCTTAATAGAACTCATTCACTACAAGATCATAGATATTCTGAAAAGATCAAAGAGGTGGATTTGGATCAAAATTTCAGTCTTTAAAAAGGAATTGGCAGCTTTGAACTGTAAAAATAATTAACACCACAGAGCGATCAAAAACGAAGATGTTTCTGGCATGATTCAATCCCAATACATAACACACACACACCGCTAAGTTCAGAACCACCTAACAAACGAAGTCCTTCAAGTAAGCCGGCCTGCAATGTTCATGATTTGAGTGCCGAGGTTCTGACTGTGGGGCCAGGGCTTCAGGAACGAACTCTGCCAGATCCATCAGGGGATTGGTGAATGGCGGTGGCGCAGTCAGGACATCGGGACCCTCTGTAGTCCTGGAAAATGTTATAACGATGTGGACTCCTGTCAAATTATACTAGGTGCACGGACTTTGTGTCTTATCTTTAAAGGAGGAAATATTGTAGTTTATGCCTTATTATGGTTACAGTATGCATTAATGTTGTTGTTGTGACACCACCAGCTTTATAATTGTTTAACATATTGCTTTGGCAATCTTTGATGGTGTTTTCTACTAGTGGAATTTGTATTTTTGAGACCTCTGTGACACTAGTTTTTTCCCCCTGGGTTTTTTTTTTTTAACTTTAATTTTGTGGCAAAATTGTTGTATTCTGTCATCTCCTCTTCAAAAGAGATCCTGTTATGAAATATCTTGAAGCTTTCCCCCCCCCTTTAATATATTTAATTTTCCTGCCATCTTGGCCTTTTTGCCAGATACATTTACAACATGGATGCTACAACAAAACATGCAGCAGCTAGACTGATGACAGGGGTTAAATTTTTTCAGCACATCACCCCACATTTAGGATGGCTACAGTTTGCTTCCCTGTTCAATTCAAGGTTCTGGGGTTAACCTTAGAAATCTTTCATGATCTGGGACATTAATATCTGTGGGTCCACTTTCACCCGTAGAGCCCACAAGACAACTCTGATCATCAGACCAAAGATTATTAGCAGTTCTTCCACTCTAGTTATTGAAAACTGGTTCTGCTTGGATTTTCTCAGTGGTTTTATGGGACAGTCTTCTGGAAGATGTGCAGAAGTCCCTAAACTTGCAGAGACTGCAGACACAGGGCGGATTTACTATAAAACGAATGAAGCTTAAGCTTCATGGCCCCTAATCCTGGAGGGGCCCTGAAGCAATATTTTTTTAATGAGTGAATTTTTCAACAAAATTGATGGAGTGTTTAAAAGTGTTTTTAAGTGTTTGTTATTATTGGTGACAGAATCATAAGCCAATGGGTTGAAGTCCTTAATATTGACCTTAATATGGATCTTGTTGGATGTTGTCCTATTGTTGCTGGTTGAGAAGGGGCCCCCATAACAGTTCAAGCTTCAGGGTCTCAAACATGTAGCTCCACCAGTGTGCACTCTGTAGGGCATAGTTTTTCTGAAGCGCTTTTGGTGGAAGCCTAAATAGCTCAGGCTAGCCTCAGGATCCTAAGCAGGGTTGGCCCTGGTTAGCACATGGATAGGAGACCACCAAAGAAGACCTAGGCTGCTACACAGAGGCAGGCAATGGCAAACCACCTCGGTTTGTCTCTTCCCTTGAGAACCCCATTAAGGGTTGTCATGAGTCAATTGTAACTTGACAGCACTTTATGATTATTTGGTGGCTTGTGAAAGGAAGTTATATGATGGGGTAAATATCTTGCTCTTGTCCTTTGTATTACATTCTTGTGAACTGAGATTTCAGCTGGTTTGGGTGATGTCCCATAGATTGGGAAAAAACTGGGATATAAATAAATATTTTAAATGAATACATACATATTTGGACCCTGCAGATGAAAGAATAATTATTGTTTAGACACTCACACCAGCCCTGATGCCACTGCTCCTTGATTCAGATGGGTAATTAGTTTCTGATGGGACCGTTAGCAGTTGTAAGACTAGTAGAAAAGCACCAAGTTGTAAGACTAGTAGAAAAGCACCAAGTTGTAAGACTAGTAGAAAAGCACCAAGGCCGATTCCGCACAAGGGCTTTGCTTCCCTTTCCTCCCGGGTTTAATTGGTCCGAATCAGTCTGCGCGTTTCCGCATTACATGAATCTGACCCGGGCTGATGCCGGTTCTTCATTTCTGCATCTGTCCTTGCCCCGAATCTTGAGCCCCCGCCCACCATTTTTTTAAAAAAATGTAGGCGGAGTTTCGTTATAATGTCGTGACGCAACAAGGTCATGATTGGCCAAGGGTTTTCATAATTCCCGGGAAAGTACATCTTGCACCCCCCCCTTCCCCCCCCTTTTTAACGCAGGTGGAGTTTCATTGTGATGAACCATCCCACAGAGTGGCAAGGATCCTCCACGCATGCGCATGAAACAACTCTGGTCACTTTTGCCATTAGGAAATGCCTGCGGGAAAAAAAATTGCACCAGGGTTGGAGGGGAATTGGAGGGTGGGAAAGGGATGGGAAATGGAGGGGGATCATGCAACACTACACATGCTCCCCCTGCAAAAAATGTGTCCACACCACCACTCCACCCGCAATACATTGGCCCCGAACAAAATAAACACACAACGATGGATCAATGCCATGTCGTGTTGTTGTAATGCAACGTGGGGGGGGGGGGGACACCAGCTCACGCTGTGCCTCAAAGCCATCAATACATGTTTTTACAGTGGCATGACTCAGGCGCAACTTTTGTGCAAACAATGCTACACAGAAATGTGGATACATCAACAATAAAACTACATTTTAAAAAAGACATTTAAATGCCATTCAGCGGTGGATCAATGTCGTGTCGTGTTGTTGTAACGCAACAAAGTGGGGAACAAAAAAAAACCCTGTTTGCGCCAAGGCGGGAAAGGGGAGGGAAAGGGGAGAGAAAGAAGCAGAGTATTAAATTTGTTTTCCCCGGATGATGCTCAGATGACTTAATCTGCTCCCCCCCCACACTCCCATGTGCCATCC
The DNA here is from genome assembly GCA_029233225.1 of Lepidodactylus listeri. Classification (NCBI taxonomy): domain Eukaryota; kingdom Metazoa; phylum Chordata; class Lepidosauria; order Squamata; family Gekkonidae; genus Lepidodactylus; species Lepidodactylus listeri. The sequence goes on from JARCFY010000008.1 coordinate 105,539,462, forward strand.
TCTCTCCCCACTCCCGATCAGCTGTTCCTGAGCCCCCCCCCCCCCGCCGCCGCCCCTTTTGGCGTATGGGGGTGGCAGGGATATTTTTAAACTGGTGGAGGAGGAGGGCGGGGGGGGGAGAGTGTTGTGATTCGGCTTGGCAGCGCTCGGTCTGGGCACTGGAGGGCAGAGCGGTGGACGGAGGCAGGCGAGCAAAGGACCCACGTGCACAAAGGACTTGGAAGGATTGCAGCTGCAACAACAATGGATCAATGTCATGTCATGTTGTTGTAACGCAACGAAGCAGCAAACAAAAAAAAAACCCGCTCGCGCTAGGGCGGGAAAGGGGAGGGTAAGGGGAGAGAGGGCGTTAAAGGGGTGGAGCAAGAAACCCCGATTTCGGAGTTCCCCACCTGAATGCCCCGACTTCACTCCCGTGGCAAAAAAAAGAACCTCAAAATCCCGGAAACGGAAGATCTGGGGAAAATGCTTGTTACATTCGGGCCAAATGCAGACCCGAAGCAACAGGTGGGGAACTGTTGCTTAGCCCTGGATTTTATTGGGGAGTGAAGCCGGGGCAACATCTAGTGCGGAATCGGCCCAAGTGAAACTTTGATTTGATTTGGTAAATGGTTTACCATCTACTCTAAAAACAGAGTAACTGGGATACAGAGGGGATACAATCTCCAGTTGTTTATTCTTTTTTTATGCAGGGAAGATATTTTGTGTTGCAAAGTAATTCTTCAGTTGGTGTGTGTTCATCTTAAATAGTTAAATAGAAAGATGGAATGTCTTGAAAGAATGTTGGCTGAGAAGGGAAGAGTGAGAGTGAGAGAGAGAGAGAGAGAAAAGAGGAGTTTGTTTTCCATTCTTTCTGGACGAAATCCCAGCCCTCTGAAGGCAAAGTGATGCTTCTGGACTTTAGTTTATTTCAGGGTTCCGCTGTATGGTGCTGAACAATCAATAGAAGAAGACCGGCTTTTTAAAGACTCACAATTCCCTTGTGAGCATAAGAAGACTATTTTTGCGTTGTCCCCTGGTGCAACATAATTTTATTTTAAGAAAGATACAGAAAACATTAGGAGGAACAATTTCCTGAGAAGGGGAACTCGTAGTTTTGGCTTTGAGGGTTTTTATTTTTCCCTTTCATGGAAAATCACTGTGACGTTCTTTAGGAATCTCAGAAATTAGCAAACCGCCTGGGACTGCCAGCTTGACCCTTCCTTGTTGTTTGTTGGCATGGCTACTGTACTCTTGAGGCTTGAGGATTTGCTTTATACTTGGGACAGCCTAGTATGGAATCTGACATCTCGTGTCCTGGGGACAACTCGACTTCGAAATCTGCAGGTGGTGCGGGTCATGCTTAAGCCGTGGTGCATCTCCAGAGCCGTGTACCAGGTAGGAGGAAATTATTTAAGCTATAGAAAAAACAGTCTCTAAACTAGTTCTGTACTTAAAGGGAAGTGCCTGGGAAAGAATTCAAGGCTGATCTTCTGTGGCAGAAGTTAAACTTTGCCTGCCACTTCATGCTTTGCATTACTAACTTACCAAATTGATAGTCTCAAACGTTTGTTACAAGGGACCCTTGATGGCTATGCTCCTGGGAGACAATTCTTATTCTTGGCCCCTGTATTAGGGTTGCCAAGTCTTAGGGACTCACCAGCGGGGGGGGGGAGTCCTCCTCTGGCCGGGAGTTTCTCCTGGCATGCGCGCTTTCACCGGAAGTGACGTCAGCATGTTGGGGGCATTGCCGGGGCAACGCTCTGGCACTCGCCCCCAAACTCTATGGTATCATAGAGTTTTGGGGCGATTGCCAGAGCGTCGCCCTGGCAACGCCCCCAACGTGCTGACATCACTTCCGGTGACGTCATTACGTTGTCCTCGCTGGACGACTTTGGGGGTGGGGTTCCCCCCCGGGCTGACTTGGCAGCCCTACCCTGTATGCAGGACAGTAGAAGGAGGGCAAGTGTTGCTCCCATTATTGCTGGCCATATCACTAATTGGGTTGGATCCAGACTAAAGTTTCCAGCAGCAGAATGGCTCCTTCACCCCACTGCAGCCCACTAATCTCCACTAAATGCTGCTCCTGGAGGGGAGGGGAGACCCTAAGGAATGACATGAGGGGGGTCTGTAGCAGGAAGGAGGAATCAGTTGAAATTGTTGATTGACTCTGGATCCAACCCATTACCTCTGTGCTCTCAGGGCAGCAGAGACAGAACCAGCATGGGGCCCACAAAATGGAGATGTGCCTTAGACTTTGCTGTGCCATTGACAGTGAACTTCGCGCCCACATTCTCCATTTGCACGGGGCAGCCAGCTGGGTCAGAGCAGCACTTGACTCTCATGGGCTGCCTTTAACCAGTGCCATTGCTCTGTACAGTGGTAGGACACACCAGGGCCTACGCTAGCAGCATCAGCCAGGCCAAAAGCAATGTGTTACCAAGTCAGGCTATTTCTGACCCCGCTGGGAAGTCTTGAGCGAAGTGAGAGTGCACCCTGCAGTCAACATCTGTAATGATGCTTCGACTTCATGCCCCCTGCTGGTCCGCCTCTCTCTTCCACGTGCTCCCTACCCTCTCCCACTATTCAACCACACCTTGAAGGTGGCAAGTGCAACAGGTGACAGGCATTGGCAAGGGAGGCAGATGGGTGACTTGACTGGGTCCTGGGTAGCCAGTCACCAAACTTTGTTTTATGCCATTTTATTTTCACAATAGGGCTGCCAAGTCAGCCAGTCACCAAACTTTGTTTTATGCCATTTTATTTTCACAATAGGGCTGCCAAGTCAGCCAGTCACCAAACTTTGTTTTATGCCATTTTATTTTCACAATAGGGCTGCCAAGTCAGCCCGGGGGGGGGGGGGATCCCCCGCTACAGGGGTTCCCGATCCACCGGCCAGCATTCGGCCGGCGGGGGGAACCCCACCCCCGAGGTCGTCCAGCCTGGACGACCTCCCTCACGTAATGACGTCACCCGGAAGTGATGCCATCACGTTGGGGGTGTTGCCCTGGCAACGCCCCCAACGTGATGGTGTCACTTCCGGGTGACACCGCCCAATGTGCGCGCTTTGCGCACGTGCCGGGGAAGCTCCCGGCCAGCAGAGCTTCCCCCCCCCCGCCGCCGGTAAGTTTGATACACTTGGCAACCCTATTTCACAATGACTTTATGAAGTTAGACTGAGAGACCGTGACTATCCAATGCCACCCAACAAGATTTCTGTCAGAACAAGAACTCGATCCTTGGCCGCTGCTGTTGGAAAACCTCCCTGTGACATCATAGCATGCAGGAAGCGATGGCGGGCTGTTTGTAGCAGCAGCCTCTTGTCAGCCATAACATCTTGTTCTGTCCTGTTAGAATTTACCAGACTTGACTTTCAGGAAATAATAATGAAGAAAGTTATACAAGTTCATGGTTAACAGGAATTTAAAAAAAAAAAAGAGAGAGAGAATTGTGCTCCACAGCAAGACTGGCAGAAGGATTTCCTCTGGGGTCTGATGGATTCATTTTCTTGTTTTGTTTTCAAATTCTTCTGTGCAGTGTTGGACTGTCTTAAGAGAGGAAGCAGTTCTGCTTCACTGATTTAGTGGGAATCTGACAGAGCTTCAGTACTGCTTCGAGATTGGGCCCTTGCTTTCTCCTCCTGCTTCAGGAACTGAAAATGGCATTTTTTTAAAATGAAAAGGCTTAGGCTGCAGGATTTCCATAGGGATTTTCCACCCTATTTTGCAGGCAGGCAGATCAGATTCTTTTGACATAGATGTGCGTCTGTGCTAAGGCAAAGAACAGAATGAGAACTTGAAAGGACAGTTGGAAACTGAAACGAGAAAATATTGTTACATGCTCCCCACTTCCCCAAGCAGTAGGAACTTCAGAGGACAGCACTACAGCGCTTGGCTTCCTTTGAGCGAGGAAGCAGTGAAAACATAATGACTTCTTTGAGATATTTCTTTCTGTATACAAATATACATGTTGACTATGGCTGAGCAATGTCAGTTCTCGCAAAAGCAAGCAGCAGCCACTCAGAGACCTCCAGAGCTGCATCTTCCAGCCATCTGAAGAACTTGGGCCTGTTTCTCTCTTGCTGGCTACATGGGGTTATCAAATTTCAGGTGGGGGCCAGAATTCTCCCAGAATTACAATTGATTTCCAGATTACCGAGATCAGTTTCTCTGGAGAAAATGGCAGCTTTGAAGGGTGGATCCTATGGATCCTTCTGGTGGAAAGTCCTCCGCTGGAGGAGACACACAGCGTGCCTGACTTGGCTGCCCTCCAGCACCCCCACCCCGATTCGCCTCCTGCGCCAGCCAGTCTTTGTTCTCTCCCCCATTCCCAGGGGAGGGGGCACTGGGGGCCCTGTCCTGCGGGGACCCTGCGGGGACCCCTGCCCACCCTTCCTCTTCCTCCCCCAGCCTTGGGGGGGGGGGCTCAAGAAGTCCGGCAGCCACCTCACCACCAAGTCCGCCCGCAGAGCGCAGGGCACCCCGCGTGGCCTAGTGGTGTTTGTCCTGCCAGGTGGCATCACCTGGCCTTCCTCTTTTCCACGGCTCCTCATCCACCCCAGGTGGCAGTTGGCAGCCCATGAGATCTTAAAGTGCCAGACGCCTCGGGGGAGTCCACACCCACCAGCTTCCTCAGGGGCAAGCCAGCCAGCCTGCCCTGGTGCACCCTGGTGTTCCCTGGCTTGCGACCTCCTGCAGGAACACAGGAGGCCGGGCCCTGGCCTCTTCTGAGGGAGCAGCAGAGCCTCCAGGCTCAGGCACAGTCTGTCCCCGCGTGCCAGAGAGTGGGGGTAAACACAGCGGGATACTGGGATGAACTCCAAGCTGGCCTCCCAGGAGCTGCTTGGGCTAATGAGTTTAAGCGTGAGGGGCGGAGCTGAACTGGGGAGTCCCAGCTACATCATCAGCATCACCCAGCCCTGACCCTTCTAGTGTGGACATCAATTGTAATAGCAGCTGCGTGGGTCTAAAAGTAAAATCACAAGCAAACCCAGGAAGAATGCTAACAACTTCTCACAGTTATGATACCTGAATCCAGCCCATAAAGAAAGGAACGTGGCATCGGGAGGTTATGGTGACTGTCTGACAGAATCCAACCTGAGGTAAAGCGACAGAATTTGATCTTATATCCAGGTGGTCAGTCGTGTTGGTCTGAAGCAGTAGAACAAATTTAGTGTCCCGTGGCACACACCTTTAAGACCAACAAAGGTTTATTCGAGGTATGCGTCATGGAGGGTGGACTCTATGGCATCCTACCCCAATGAAGTCCCTGGCCTCCCCAAACCCCACTCTCCCCAGGCTTCACCCGCAAACTCTCCAGGGATTTCCCAACCCCGTGTTGTCAATGTTGTCCTTCATCTCTGCCTCCCCTGGGATGTGGAACAGAAATTCACTCCAAAAAATGCTTGAAAAGCCTTTTAAGGCTTACTGTACTGGTCTAAATTCAGATGGGCAGCCATGTTGGTCTGAAAAAGTAGAACAAAGTTTGGGTCCGGTGGCACCGTTAAGACCAACAAAGTTTTATTCAAGGTATGATCTGTTGTGTGCATGCACACTTCCTCAGGTACATTGAAATGGAAGTTAACAGTCCATACCTATAGGCAGAGGGTGGACAGCAAATTAGCATATAGCATAATGAAGATGTTTTAACAAATGCAAAGACCAAACAGGAATAACAAGCTAAGTTTATATGGTCACCATTTGTTTGGATTTAATTATGGGGGAACACAGAGAAACAAATAAATATGTCGAAATAGGAAACTGATGTGTAAACGTATCCTTAATTGTGGGCTGCTAAGAGTAAGTCACTGAGACCCTGTTGTAACGCTCCATTCGTCTCCTCTCAAGTATGGAGATAATAGCAGCCTTTTCTTTGAGGTGGGGTGAATGGTTGTGCAGTGTAATGTCTCCTCTGTCACCAGATAAGAGAAATACATTCCAATATTCATTGCATTATGTTTCAATCACTATTCCAATTGACTATTCCAAATGAAAAATACACTACAGTAAAGAGGATGTATAGCTCTTCTTGGTGAAAATACATATGTAAGGACTGAATGAGTTTAGCATATGTAGTGAGATAAGAAACCAATATCCCTGTTAAGTCTTGGGGGGGTTGTTTTGGGTGTTGTAATAGCTTGTAATTCAGCAATTTCCCTTCCCAGTCTGTCCCTGAAGTTCCTTTGCAATAAAACAGCTACTTTGAGGTTACCCATTGAATGTCCTGGAAGGCTGAAGTGTTCTTCTACAGGTTTCTCCGTCTTGTGATTCTTGATGTCAGATTTGTGTCCATTTATTATCCTTTGGCGTAGGGTTTGACCTGTTTACCCTGTGTAGAGAACTGAAGGGCATTGTTGGCATTTAATGGTATATAGCAGGGGTGGGCAATTGTTTTGGCTCAGGGGCCACTTTGTGGGAGCAGAGGTTAGCAGAGGGCCGCACCTTTTAAAATGATTGCATTCATTAGTTAACTTTGCATTTCAAGAAAAGATATAAATTGTATCATAAAAATCAATAAATATAAATTAAATAAAATAGTGGTAGTTTTATTCCATTTATTTATTGTGCTAATTTCATATCGTCTATAGCTGCAAGCACATTTAATTTTAGAATCCGTTTAATGAGACAAATGTACCCTATCACACTTTTCTACAATTTTTTTGGAATCAGGAGTGAGATTGCTTGTTGAGATTCTCATCACAGCCTACAAGTTAATGTCTGTCAAAGAGCATCTATATTTACTCTTGTTGATCTTCATGCAAGAAAAACTTTGCTCCCAAATATATGTAGACCCAAATACAGAGAACATTTTCCCAGCAAATGTCTTCATACATGGAATTTTTTCCAGCAGACAAAGATTTGTAAAAGTCAACTAATGTCGCAGCATTAAACATTTCTTTCACAGTGTGATCTGACTGCATGTCAATAAGTTCAAGGTGCAGCTCCTCAGGTGCGGTATCAATATCAGCAGTGATGGGATAAGAGAGCAAATTGAATTTAGGCTCAATTTTCTTGAAGTCCTGAAATCTTCTTGGCGGGCCACAGAAAACTCTGTGGTGGGCCGCCTGTGGCCCCCGGGCCGCAATTTGCCCACCCCTGGTATATACAATGTTAGAAGTTGAGCAGGTGAATAAGCCCGAGATGGTGTAGTTGATGTTGTTGGGTCCAGTGATGGTGTTGTCTGGGTGTCTGTGGCAGCACAGTTGACATCTGGGTTTATTGCAAGCTCTGGTACCAGTGTCCATGTTCAGATTAGATGATGCATTATTGTGGGTGAGGAGTTGTTTGAGATTGGGGGGCTGTCTGTGCACCGGAAAAAGTTTGCCCCCCCCCCCAGTACTTGTGAAAGAGAACTGTAGTTATCCAATAGAGGTTGTAAGTAGCTGATGAAGCGTTGGAACTGTTTTGAGCTGAGAGCTGTTATGTGACCACAAATGGTGTTCTCTTATTGTCTCTTTGGGGCCTGTCTGGCAACTGGTTTTCTTTGGTACCATTCTGCTTCTTCATATACAAAGTTTCCACATCCATGGTGGCTAAAATAGTATTTTCTGGAAGGCTGTTCAAAGATTGTATTTATTTTCTGAGGAAAATACAATGAACACCCACCCAAGCTGTACACTACAGCTGCATCTGCTCCAGTCCTACAGACAGAGAATCTCACCTGAGGGATCTACAACAAACCTTTCTGGAACTAAAGTATCCACCTAATGATGTCAGGAAACAGATTGACAAAGCCATGTCTAAAAATGGTTTTTTGTTGAGAAATAAACGGTTTTTGCCGCTAGAAGGTCATGATTTGAGATCTGAGCGGCACCCTTATCTGTGGTATGATAAAGTAAAAGTTAATGTTGATTTTAAAAAATCACTATATTAGATGTGCCTGCCTGAGAATATGGAATAAATATAAGCCTAAACTATGACCAAAAAAAGAACATCTTTATGGCTTTCAATATAGGAATACAGGAAAAGGTAATCATTCCAACAACTACAACACTATAATTCCCTCTTTGGCTTCCTGTATGATTGTTTGGTGTGGGAGCCAGTTTGGTGTAGTGGTTAAGTGCGCGGACTCTAATCTGGGAGAACCGGGTTTGATTCCCCACTCCTCCACTTGCACCTGGCTGGATGACCTTGGGCAAGCCGTAGCTCTGTACCAGCTGTTCCCTCAAGGACAGCTTGGGAAAGAGCTCTCTCAGCCCCACCTACCTCACAGGGTGCCTGTTGTGGGGAGGGGAAGGGAAAGGAGTTTGTAAACTCACTTGAGACTCCAAGTGAGTGAAGGGCAGGGTATAAATCTAATCTCTTCTTCTCTTCTTCTTCTATATACAGTATTAACAAAAAATGCACTGAAGATGTATGGGGAGGGGGGGCGCCAAGGAGGTAGCCTCACCTAGTATGCAAAAAAAACTGGCACCGGCCCTGGATGGGGTATCACAGTTCTGAATGGTTTCTCATTCTTAAAAACTGAGCTAGAACTATTGTCCTTTTTGTGTTGGCTTTCTCCATGCAGGATAATGTTTACCTCAGGGAACATTCCGAGTGCGTACTCTCCGTCCTGCGGCCTGAAGTGGTGCAGCCCACACTGGCATTCCCCAAACTCACCTCATTCCATTGTCTTTATTGATAAGGTCTCAGTTAAGGCCTCCTTTAATCACACTTTCTACTGTAAGTAAGTTACATATGCGTCAATCAGGACTTGGCTCATCTTTTTAAAATAATTCATTTAAATGCAGTCATCGGGGATTGAACCTGGGACTCTCTGCATGCAACTCATGGGTTCTAATACTGCCATGTGGCACCTGGATATCAAATTGTAAATATGCATGTGTGAAGCGATACTAAGAGGAAAACTGTGTAGTTCTCTGTGTAGCCAGTATGATGTAATGCTTAGTGTCAGATTAAGATTTAGGAGTAGGATTACCAACCTCCAGGGAGTGCCTGGAGATCTCCTGGGATTACAACTGATCTCCAAGCGATAGAGATCAGTTCCCCTGGAGAAAATGGCTGCTTTGAAAGATGGACTCTATGGCATTATACGGCAGTGAAGTCCCTCCCCTCCCCAAGACCCACCCTTCCCAGACTCCACCCCCCCAAATCTCTAGGAATTTCCCAACCCAGAGCTGGCAACCCTGCCTGGGAGACCCAGTTTCAGATCCCCACTCTGCATGAGGCTCAGTGGGGGACCTTCGGCCAGTTACTCTCACTCAGCCTAACCTCTCACATAGGGTTGTTGAGAAAATAAAATAGAGGAGTCCTAGGCACACCTCCCTGAGCTCCGTGGAAGGTCAGGATTAAAACGTACCAAATCATGGATCCCCAACATGGTGCCCTTGGGTGCCATCACACCCAACCTTTCCTGGTGCCTATCTGAATGTGCCCTGATTGTGCAGCTTTATTGAACCAAATCCATAGGCTATTGTTGAGAATTAGACGTATGACGTTAAGACGCTGAGCTGCAGACTGGAAGGTGGTAGTTCGGCAGTTCGAGATCCAAGTGTTGCGTGATGGCCCCAGCTCCTATCAAACCTAGCAGTTCGAAAGCAAGAAATTGCAAGTAGATAAATAGGCACCACTTCGGTGGGAAGGTAACAGCGTTCCATGCGCCTCGGCGTTTAGTCATGCTGGCCACATGACCACGGAAAAACTCTTCTGACAGTGCTGGCTCTTCAGCTTGGAAATGGAGATGAGCACCGCCCTCTAGAGTCGGATTCGACTGGCTTTCGAGCAAGGGAAACCTTTACCTAGTTGCCAAGGGGCAGATACTTTTGTTTAGAAGTCAGACTATATTTGTGAGGAAGGTGGGGCTTGTGAAAGGATTTTCTAAGATGGAGATCTGGCAGCAGGGCCACTGAGGGAAGGGGGACAAAATTTAAGGGGCCCAACTTCGCCCGAGTCAGCTGGAGGGCCCCCGAAGTCAGCATTGTGTTGCATTCACAGAATGTATTTTTTAAAAATTCTAATCCAGTTCCGACTGCAGCCACTCGGAGTGCAGGGAAGGCAGAGCACAGTAAAAGTCACTCAGGGCGTTTTCTCACTAGCTTTCCCCCGCGGTTTACACCGAAGCTAGCACCGGAGCTTCTGGTCAGTTTCCCACCATTTGCTCCGTGCTCACAATTTCCTCCAGAGTATCACTGCACTGCTCCGGAGCTTCCCTGGAGCAAGAAAATCCTGTTCCTCTATGATACCATAGAGTTTTGGGGCGATTGCCAGAGCGTCGCCCTGGCAACGCCCCCAACATGCTGACGTCACTTCTGGTGATGTCACCGGGTGCGCACGCTTTGCGCGTGCACAGGGGAAGCTCCCAGCAGACGGAGGACTCTCCCCCGCCGGTGAGTAATACAGACTTGGCAACCCTAATTGGAGGCCACAATAGCAAAGCAAGAGTGTAACTGTGCTTTATTTGAGTTACAGTACAGAAGGCCTTGGACAGGCAGGGCTGCTGAGAGCCACCAGGGGCTCCTGGACAAAGATTCCATTCCCACCCCTCGGCATGACGCTGATCCAAACCAAATACCGAAACAAAACAAATCACTGGGCTGGCTGTTACTGCACATCTATAATAACAAAAGGATCCATCTATGGCAGGCATAACTCATTAGAAAATAAAATCAGGAATCTCAAAATTTGCCACCAGCTTTAGGATGATCACAGGCATTTCCAGGCCAAAAATGAAAGGAATTGTAATTTCCTGACCCAGGTTTTTGCTAGACCCCTCCCCCCATGCTATTTACAACGGAAGCTAAACTTGTGTAGTGGTTAGCGTCAGACTAGGATCTGGGAAACCCAGAGTCGAATCCCCATTCTGTCATGGAAGCTTGCTGGGTGACCTTGGGCCTGTCACACACTCTCAGTCTAACCTACCTCACAGGGTTGTTGTTAGGATAACATGGAGAAGGGGAGAATGATGTAAGCTGCCGGATGGGGGGTGGAAATTAAAAGTGAGGATAGATGAATAGTAGATTATTAAAAGAAGACCCCCACGTGATGATGTCACTTCCGGGTGACGTCATTACATTGGAGAAGTCGTCCTGGCTGGATGACTTCGGGGGTGGGGTTCCCCCCGCCGGCCGAATGCTGGCCGGCGGATCGGGAACCCCTGTAGCAGGGGATCCCCCGCCCCCCGGGCTGACTTGGCAGCCCTACCTCCAGTGTTCCACTCCTCTCAGTGAACTTTTCACATTCCTCCATATGTCTGAAAATATGTTATCGTCACTATGATTAGGCATCCAGTTCAAAGAACTACATTTCACAGGCCATATATAGAGACCCAGTTGATCTGTGCACATGAGACCTGAAATAACCATATAATACAAAATGCATAGCCCTTGATTTATAACTCCATCATTGACAAGACAATTGTGAGATTTGTGTCCTGTAGATGTGTTTCATTTTGCTTTAAGGCATGGGGTATTAATATTTCACCATAATCTCTTCAGTTATGAGACTAAAAAGCTTGATGATGAAATGGAGATTTAGGAGTGCAATGCACTCTATTCATCACAAAGAAGTTGCTTAGAGAGTAGAACCAGATTCTAAATTTGGTCTCATTGTTAATTCTGTTCATCCAGTGGGCCTGTTTCTTTTGCATGCTCACTGAATGTGGTCTTTAGAAGAAGGGATTGGATTTATACCTCGCCCTTCACTACGTGAAGGAGTCTCTTTCCCTTCCCCTCCCCACAAATAGACACGTCGTGAGGTAGGTGGGGCTGAGAGAACTCTTTCGAGAACTACTCCTGAGAGAACAGCTCTGAAGGAACTATAATTGATCCCAGGTCATAACAGCAGCTGCATGTGGAGGAGTGAGGAATCAAACCCGGTTTCACACACACAAGATAAAGCAGGGGGAAAGAGAGGCTATTTCCTCTGGTGGAAGTTGACCCACAGTTGTATGATCACACAGTATTTTGAAGCTGCGGACACAGCCCGCCACTGCGTGATCAGACGCAACCATGGGTGAGTTGGGGGGGGGGGGGTTGCCGTCTGTTCCTGGTGCACTTAAACGAGGGATCGATGATTCACATCTCAGCCCTGAGGGCTCTCTATGGAGTGTGCAATGATGTGCATACTGAGAAGGGGAAAAAACAATGGCACGGTGTCGGAATGGCCTGATCAAACCATCCCGACGCCATGAGAGCGCGCTGGAGCGACCAGATGCGGGAAAGTCTGTCTGTGGCCCGTAGCAACCCATTTGCTACCGGACTTTCCGAGGTGTCTTTTAACTCCACTTCTGCTGCGTAGCAAAACAAGTTGCCAACAGCTGCAGAGCACTTCCCAGAGGTTGCTGCCTGATCGCGCTCCTTTAATCTGCCCGGCATTTGCACCTGTGTCGGGGCTAATTGTGCATGTGTTCACAGCCCATGAGCGTTTTCCATCAACTGAATCTGGTTTTCTCCTTTCTAAGACTCAGTCAATCTGGCCATGCTAATTCATGCTTCTGTAACCTCATGGTTGGTGTGACCTTGGTAGTGGCCTCAGACCAGGGTTCCTGCCAAATCTGCAGGACCACCCTCCCAGGTTCCTCCTCAGCCACCCTAGTACTTGTTTAACATTTTGCTATGCCCCCCCCCTTCACCTTCCTTTTACAGCAGGGCCACTGCATACATTCAGCTGCTGTTCCGTGCCACACCCCCACACTTCATCTGCCTCTCTCCCAGTGTTCTCGGCATCCTTTCTCGTCTTCTCCTCAACCAGTTTCTCTTTACCACACCTGTCTTTTCTTTTCAGTCCTCTCACTCCTTGCTTCATCTGTTTGTTGGCCTTTCCCCCGCAACTCCTGAGCGTCCTGCGGGGCCTCCTTGTGATGCCTCTGGGGAGCTCTCTGCATCGCTACTGCCCAAAGCTCCTTCTGCCAATCCTTCAGCCGCATCTCCTCCTGCAACTCCAGCAGCCTCCCCCCCCCCCCCACTTCCCCACAGCCAGACTTTAATCTCTCCAACTGGGCAGCCGGATTCTGTTCCCAACAGCAATGGCACATCATTCCCAGCCCGATCATCCGCCTTCCCAGTCATGCTGTACACCACCTCTGGCTGCCTACTTACGTGTCACAGTTAGACTATTCAATGTGGGGTTACCCTTGAAGTTGACCTTGAAAGTGCAGCAGGTCCAAAATGCGGTAGCCACCGGGAACAAGTTTGTTTGTTTCCAAGTTCAATTAATGGCGCTTGTGAGGCCCTTTAATGTCCTTCAAAGCAAAAGATCCACATATCTCAGCAACGCTCCCTTCTAAGCCGTGGAGTCTTGTGCGCAAAAATTCTACTTTGTGAGCTTACTGGCATTAAAGTTGTGAGCGAGCGATTTGGCCCCTGCATGAATTAGTTTGCTCTGGAGCCCTCCTTCCTGAGCTAAAACAAAAATGTGTGAGCCGGAGTTGAAAAACTGTGAGCTGGCTCACACTAACTCAGCTTAGAGGGAACACTGAGCGGAGCTGCTCCTTATACGGGTTCCTGTGCACCAACTATAGTCTCCAGGCTGCCATCTGCTGGTTGTTCCCACACATTTATTTAATTTATTTTATTTAAAACATTTTTGTGCTTCCTTTTCGCCCAAATAGGGGTCCCCCAAGGCAGTGAACATTAAAACAGAATTTAAAATGTATATATACAATATTTTTAAAATTCAGTAAAGACACATAGCCACATAAACACAACACAACTGGGGAGGGGCAGTGACAGCCACTGGGGTATGCCAAACAAAAAAAAAGGTGTACAGTGTAGGTAGGGATTCACATGGTACAGAAGAGTCCAAAGGGCCCTGTGCTGTTGTAAACCAGAGGTAGGTTCTATTATTCAAACTAATCTGCTGTATGTCTTGAAGATACAGCATCCCAAGCAAGTAGCCATCTTTTTCTTGCCCTAATGCTGCCTTTTTTAGTAGTGGAAATAGTCAGGGGTCCATTGGAGCAGGAGCGCACAGGAGCGCAGCTCTGGGAGTGAGGAGCCCAGGGGGCGGGCACATGACCAAGCCCCGCCCCCTCCTCGGCTTCCCCCAGCAGTGCAGAGGCGCAGCGCCCCGGGGAAAGCCCTGCTAGGGTCTTTATTGTTTTTAATGTTTTGTTTTAATATTGATGATTTTATCATTGTTCCTTTTATGACTGTGTGCTGCTTTTCCAGAGACTTGCTCAAGGTGGCATATAAATTGTCTTAAGTAGACCATTTTTTATCTGGGCACATGGCACAGAAGTACTGGAGAAATTTCACCAACCCTTCAGCAGCTTCCACCCCATCAGTTTGGTGTAGTGGTCAGGAGTTGGACTCTAATCTGGGAGAACCAGGTTTGATTCCCCACTCCTCCACATGCAGCTGCTGATGTGACCTTGGGCCAGTCACAAGTTCTCTCAGAGCTGTTCTCTCATGAGATGTTCTCAAAAGAGCTCTCTCAGCCCCACCCACCTCACAGGGTGTCTTGTTGTGGGGAGGGGAAGGGGAAGGGATGGGTGGTGCACACGTCCTGGGTATCTCAAGTCTACTTGAAACCTGGTGGTTTCACGGGAGCAGGAAGAGAATGAGGGTGTGTTCATTATGCTTATTTTTATGGCACAAAGTATTGGATGGGGAAGGGAATGGAGGAAGAGCAGGTCAGTTTCACTCACCTGTGGAGTGGAGCCTGAGGGGTGGGTGTTGCCTTCTGACACACTTCCGGTAAGTTAGGGGGCGTGGCATATTGAAATGAGTTATGCCAATGAGCTTCTGCACCTCTTTTTCTACGAAATGACCCCTGGAAATAGTGATTAATCCTGTGTAATGATGGGGGGAGGGGGGCCTGACTTCAGCAGAGAGTGTTCTATCGATGGATGGCTTCCCATAATGCCACTTTTATTACTACTTAACTTTTATATGATGAGGTCAACATGATGAGTGGCAGACACTCTTGTCTTGGCCAATGGACTTCACGATCTCCATTTAACATAAAAAGTAGGGATCTGGGTAGCAGAAATGAGCGGAGGAGACTCCAACTGTGATGGAAAAATGAGGGAAGACTGGAGTAGTTCAAGAAAGGTTAAAGGAGTAGGAGCTTGTTTGACAAACACAGGGAGACAGCCAATGCGGCAGAAAGTGCAAAGCATATGGGGAAAGAGCCACTGCCTGCTAGTGACAACCACCTTGCCAGGGGCTGTAGGCAAACACCAAGTCGAATTCTGCAGCTAGATCGGTTATCCAGTCCCCTTGAATCTCAGGGCTCCCTGCTTGGGACATCGTCATCAAGTCAATAAGGATGGTCCAGTATCAAGTTGATCAAACATTAAGTAGCTAAAGAAGCATTTGGGGACAAAGCTTTACTTGGCAGCATGCTGCATCGTTCTCACCCGGCACGTGGCTTTCCTGTTCTTGATAGGAGGCCAAGTCAAAAGTGTGTGTGTGGGTGGGGGGGAGATAGGGTTGCCAAGTCCAACTCCGGAAATATCTGAGGACTTTGGGGGTGGAGCCAGGAGACTTTGGGGGTGGAGCCGGGAGACTTTTGTGATGTCACTTCCTGTGATGTCACTTTCTGTGGTGTCACTCCCAGGTCAAGTGGCAAGTGATGTCACTTCCCCTTTAGATGATGTCACTTCCAGTACACTCTTCAAAACACACAACAGAAAGGTCTAAGATCCTAAGGCTGAACACTGCCAAAAACCAGAACTACACCTTCATGCAGCAGAGTCACAACTGTCTTTTTAAAAAATCATGACCTGGATCCAGAGAGCTAAGTTACATTTGAATACATGTATTGTGCATAATCACATCTGCCCAGGGGCTACTTCTAGATGAGGAAAGGACAATTCCCAGGGCTTTTTTTCTTCGACAAATTTCTTTTTAAAATGTTATAAAGTTCATGATTTTTCAGTATACGTATTGAAAACTTCCATTTCCATCTTGAGAGTTGTGGCACCTCCCCCCCCACCAAACCCTGAAAATTCCAAATAGCTGTATTGGCTTAGCTGGACAGTGTTCCCTCTAAGCTGAGTTAGTGTGAGCTAGCACACAGATTTTTAGCCTCCGGCTCACACATTTTTCTTAGCTCAAAAAGGATGGCTCCAAAAAAACCTAATTGATGCAGCAGCCAAACTGCTCGCTCATAACTTTAATGCCAGCAGCTCACAAAGTAGAATTTTTGCTCACAAGACTCCACAGCATAGAGGGAACATTGGCGGTGGAGCTGGAGGGAGGAAAATCAAAACTCATAAGAACATAAGAGAAGCCAAAGAAAGAAAGAAAGAAAGGGGGAGGGGGAGAGAGAGAAGGAAAAGAGTTGGGGCTGGCAACTTATCACAGCAGGGAGAGCAGGGCAGCCTCGCAAGCCAAAGCCAGGCCTCTCAGTACAAAGGGCCTAGCCTGGGCGGGGCTTTCTCTTGCTGGCTCTGCTGTTAAAGGGGAAGCGTCCTATAAGGCTTTTTCCTGCAGGCTCTCTGCAGGAGCTTCCCCTTTAAATGGTTCAGGCCTGACTGGGAAGGGGGCAGGGCAGGCTCGGAGGCTAGCTGGAACTGCGTTCCCTGCGTTCCTGCTGAAAAAGAGCCCTGCTTACCAGCGCACACTAGGAAGAGATGGAGGACTGAGCAGCCATTTTGTCCCCCGCCGGCCAATTTTGAAAAGGTGGGGGTGAGGAGTTAAAATCGGGGTTTCCCCCGCCCTCCCGGGGGGCTTGGTAAGCCTAGGGGGAGAGGATACATTCAAATAATTGTGTGAATTATGAAGCCCATGCTCTTCATCATACGTGAGTTCTGTGTCACTGCAGCCTTACGTGGGGCCTTTGGACTCAAGTTAGGCAACCTCATTAACAGCAGTTATATTAAAATCAGCTATAGTAAGTAATAGCACATCTTTGAAAATCAAGCTAATTGCACTTTGGTAAATTACTTCAGCCTGGAGTTTCTCAGACTTAATTTAGGATTATACATAGCATATCAGAGAACCTTGGCTAGGCAGTCTAGGGCAGATACAATAAAAGTGTGTTTGTGTGTGTGTGCCGTATAATCATTTTCTTGTATTCATTCCCTAGATGGCTGTTTATATTCAAGAATCTGAGATTTTGGCATGGTGCTATATTTAGCTTGTCCCATTACTGACATTTTAAGGGTAATGCCCCTTGACACAGGGACACATTTTTCTGAGGGGAAAATTTCAGTTCTCACATGAGCGGTGGGAAAATGTAAACTCCAGAAAAAGCCCATGTTTCTAAAACTGGGAGCAGGAACTTGGAAGCCTCTGCGATAAATTACTTTACAAATAAACTCTGTCTGTAGTGCCGAATACTTATAGCATAGTGTTGGACTCCCTCTGGTCGAGCTTTGCAGTCAGTTTAGTTTTTACCATAAGAGGAAGAATAGTTGGCAAAACATCAGTGTCTGATGTTTTTAACATGCAAAGCTTAACTGCTGCCATTAAATTATTTGTATTTTTTTCTTCTTTCTCTACCTAAGGCTGTTCTACACGAATAGAGTATGGATTGGGCATGAGCGAAGTGCTGGAAGGAGGGTGATAGAAATATAGGGTTGCCGAATCTGGGTTGGAAAATACCTGGAGACTTTGGGGGTGGAGCCGGGAGAGGGCGGGGTTTGGGGAGGGGAGGGGCCTCAGCATGGTACAATGCCATAGAGTCCACCCTTCAAAGCAGCCATTTTCTCCAGGGGAGCTGATCTCTGTCAGCTGGAGATCAGTTGTAAAAGTGGGAGATCCCCAGGCCCCACCTGGAGGCTGGCAACCCTATAGAAACAGGAGGGTGGGAGAATATGTGTATGGAACGGGGTTATCATTGTGATTTGCCTGCTGGGGATCAGCAATTTGAGCTAACAGCATCAACACTGCATGGTATCTGGGAAGTCCTGACATGTAATGCCTTTTGAAGTCTAGAAAGGCAACATACTCTAGCCCAGGGGTATCAAACATGCGGCCCGGGGGCCGGATCAGGCCCCTGGAGGCCTTCTATCAGGCCCGCAAGGCCCTGCTTCTTCCTCCAGTTCTGTTCTGCAGCTGTTGCATCATAGCTTGCTTTCCTAGTCTCTCTCAATCACCCAGGAGAGAGAGATAGGCAAGCTTCTGCTCCCTGCCCTGGGCTGAGGCTCCTCCCCCTCCCCCTCCCAGGTGGCTACAGCACAGACATTTTGATGCAATAATTCAGAGCAAGAAGTGTCAGTTCTCAGAGACTGTTAAATAAACAAAATATTGCAAGAAGGCTAATGTTTCAGGCATGTTCTTATTTTAAGCTAAAAAAAATCTTTGTGTTTGTGTCCTTTGTAAAGTTTATATCTCCGCAACCTGGCATGACATTTTATGACACACGTGGCCCGGCCCGACAAAGTCCAATTTATGTCAAATCCGGCCCTCCATAAAAATGAGTTCGACACCCCTGCTCTAGCCAGTGGGCCAGAGTACAGAAATAGTTTTCAGCCAGTTGTACAGCTGAAATTGAGAAGGGGACATAAAGAGAAGGGCATGGAGCTCTGGGTTGGACGAAGGTGAAACACCTTGAGATGCAGGGTCTCTCTCTGGACCTTTGGTGGGGATAGCCCATCTGCTCTTTTGTACACACGTCTTTTGCTGCCTCTTGTAATCTGCTTCCACACTATACAGAAAGCAGATATTATAAAAATACCCTAACAATACAATCCTCAGCTAAGAAAGTTGCCCACCATCCCCCTACCCCTCACCGAGACACGTCTTTTTTCTACCCCAAGATCCTCTGGCCTAGCAAAGTCAGAGGCGCAGATGTATCCATCTTTTGGCATCTAGTCAAGTCTCTCAAAGGGGCTGCAGTGGCTCAAGTGGTTAAGACGCTGAACTGCAGACCAGAAGGCCAGCAGTTTGAGACCCGAGTGCTGCATGACGGA
This sequence comes from Lepidodactylus listeri, assembly GCA_029233225.1. Lineage (NCBI taxonomy): Eukaryota > Metazoa > Chordata > Lepidosauria > Squamata > Gekkonidae > Lepidodactylus > Lepidodactylus listeri. The sequence goes on from JARCFY010000008.1 coordinate 105,558,242, forward strand.
GTGAGCTCCCGTCTCTGGCCCCAGCTCCTGCCCACCTAGCAGTTTGAAAGCAAGAAATTGCAAGTAGATAAATAGGTACCGCTTCGGTGGGAAGGTAACAGCGTTCCGTGCGCCTCATCGTCTAGTCATGCTGGTCACCTGACCACAGAAACGTCTTTGGACAGCGCTGGCTCTTCGGCTTGGAAACTGAGATAAGCACCGCATCCCTAGAGTCGTATTTGACTGGCTTTACCTTTACCAAGTCTCTCAAGCTCTTTTGTGTGATTATGGCTGCAGTCACACGGGCCTTAATTGCAGGAGGAAGAGCTATTTCCTCCCGCATTTAAAGGGGCCGACCACACGGCCGGCCCAAGTCCTGCGCTGAAGCGGGCTCAAATGCGGGTTCCTCCTGCATTTTCCGACCCCGGGAAAATCAAGTGTTTTCCCGGGTGTTGCGGGAGGAACCTGCAGTTGAGGTATCTGGACAGCCCTCTCTCGCAAGCATTGCGAGAGCAGGGCTGTCCAGATGGGGGCCCCCCCCGCCATTTCCCCCCCCCTTTTTACACTTGGGTGCATGGCCACTCATGCGCCCAAGTGTAAAAGGGGGGGGAAACCCAACTCATCAGGCCACCACCGCTTCTGCTGCTGCTGCAGCCGCCTCTGCTGCCGTTCCCGGCAGCCTTTCCCCCCGCCGCGGCCACCGCCGCTGCCACGGCCGCGGCCGTTGTTCCCACCTCGGCCGCCTCTTCAGCGGCCGCGGCCAACGTTCCCGCGGACGCCGCGGCCACCGATGCTGCCGCCGGGGTTGGGATGTGTAAACATCCCATGTGTAAACATCCCAACCCACAGGAGGAAAAATGCGGCCCCTTTACATCCGGGATCCCTCCCGGATTAAAGGGGCCGTGTGGCCGCAGCCTATTCCTTGTATCCTGGAAGCAGTTATGACTCATACGTGTAGTACAATAGCCAACCAAGTTCTCAGGAATGGCTGTCAACCCATCTTCTGACCATTGTCAACCAGTCTCGGTTACACCTGACACCCAGATTAACTCAAACATTTGCTACTGGATACATCTCTCCTTCCCCTTACATTACCTAGATACTCCTTAATAAGTACCAGCTTACAACAGAAGGGTTGACTTGTCTAATGACAGCACTAGGATTGTGAAACACTGAATGGTTTTGTAGTATTGCCGCAAGCAAACTGCTAATGTATTTGTTGCCATTGAATAGTCTTGTATTGCTTCCATTTTCCTGTCTTTTGCTATTTCCTATTTTGGTTAGGTCAATAATATCATTTTCTGTCCCCCCTCTTCCCCCTTATCCCCCAGTAAGCCAGGCTGGGAACCCTTTATATGCTTAGGGTTGCCAACCTCCAGGTGGTAACTGGCCATCTCCTGGGATTACAACTGATCTCCAGGCAACAGAAATCAGTTCACCTGGATAAAATGGCTGCTTTGAAACGTGGACTCTATGGCAATATACTCCATTGACATCCCTCCCCTCCCCAAACCCAGCCTTCCTCAGGCTCCAAAATCTCCAGTTATTTTCCAGCCCAAGCAACCCTATATACAGTAAACTCAAAACACAGACCTCCAGAATTCATGTTTAGTTAGGGCTGCCAAGTGCCGGCGACTTACCGGCGGGGGGGGGGGGGAGTTGTTTTGCGCGCGCCACGGCAACGTAATGACGTCACCCGGAGGTGACATCATTACACAGGGGAAGTTGTCCTCATCGGATGACTACTGGGGTGGGGTTCCCCCCGCTGGCCGAATGCCGGCCAGCGGATCGGGAACCCCTATAGCGGGGGATCCCCCGCCCCCCGGGCTGATTTGGCAGCCCTATGTTTAGTTCTGCACATGTAGAGGACACTCTTCATGTGCCTGTGCTATCAGAGGGACTGACCTGATTAATACACCCTTCTCAAGCCATCAGAACCAATGGGTTTAGTCAGAAGAGTGTAGCTGTTTAGCATTACCCTGTTATCCTCCACCATTGGTTCCACCAAATGAAAGCGAACCTCTGTATTGCTTTCTCTCTAGAACTTGATAACACTTGAGAAGTCGGGGCGGCATAGCAGTATGTTTATCACTGGGTAAAGCTTCAAGAAAGTAAGCCTGTTCAAAAAGGCAAAACCTGAAGTTATGGTTGTGTAGACAAGGACGTTTTCAGTGTAATCCTGAACAGTTACATCTTTCTAAATCCAGTGAAGTGAACGGGCACAGAAGGGCGCAGCTCTGCTTGAGATTGTAACGTTTAACAGGATTGCCTTGGAGGCAAGAAAACGAAATGGTCAAGATCAGCCCCGTAGGGACTTATTGGGGAGGGGACCTTGTGGGGGGCCACCAGCTAATAAAATCAAAGGCTCCAGGGCAAGGGGGTAATGCCTAGCAGCTGTAGCTTCTCTTCCCCCCCCCCACACACACAAGGGGAGGTCTCCCCTGTGGAGCATCCAGCTCCCTCCCTCCCCACGGCACCAGGGGCAGCCTGACCTCCACCCTCAACTCCCTCCTGAGGCAGGGGGAGGCGAGGCGTGCAATGGGTAGGGCTGGCCATGGAGGTGCCGCATGCGGGCTCATTGGCACACGAGGCCAGAGCATGCACCTCCCAAGTGTTAGGACTTTTGTCCAATAATCAAGAATATTCAGGGTGATGGATCTTGCTTTTCTGGAAAGAAGAGATTGCTTCTTTTTTAGTTTAAAAGCAACTTTATTACTAAAGGAAAAAGGGAAACGGGATTAGCTACAAATAAACAAAACATGCTTCCTAAGCAGCATTGTGCTGCATCTGCACACTAAGACATCCTACTAGAGAGAGAGAGAGCGAGATTGCAATGGAGGATCTCTCCTTCTTCTTGACCCCTGAAAGGAAACACCTGATATCAGTAACCAATTAGCACAATAGTAAAGCTCTAGGTTTCCCGGGCTTAGAGTTAATTGGCCAGCTGCCAGGTATCACTTCCAGGCTAACAAAGGTAAACAAACAAGTTGCATAGGTTAACCCTATAATGACTAAATTTCTCAGGCCTTGTGTTACATACTTATTTTTCCAACACCAAGGTGGAGGCTTCTCCCCCACCATTCATGCTCGCCTGCCCAGGCCACTCTCTCAGCCTAGCCTCACCTCTGCTGATAGTCACGTCGCTGCTGCCCCTGAATTCACCACCCTTGTCCTCCCCCCAACAGGCAATAAGGAGGAGAAGTCTTGGGGAGGGGGAGCTGAGGCTTGGGGAGTGGGGCCCATAAGACCTGCTAGGGGGGCGGGGCCCATCTGCTCAAGATTTGGTGTAGTGGTTAAGAGCACGGACTCTAACCTGGGAGAACCAGGTTCAATTCCCCACTCCTCCACATGCCAGCTGCTGGTGTGACCTTGGGTCAGTCATAAGTTCTTTCAGAGCTGTTCTTTCAAGGGCAGTTCTCAAGAGAGCTCTCTCAACCCCACCTACCTCACAGGGTGTCTGTTGTGGGGAGGGGAAGGGAAAGGTGATTATAAGCCACTCTGAGAAGGGCAGGGTATAAATCTAATCTCTTCTTCTTTTTCTTTGTGTGTATGCGTGCATGCTTCTGACACATCATACCATGAACTTTGAATGGATAGCAAATCAAGCCCTAAAGCCTAAGCCCTCGAAAGATTATTTTCAACATATTGCCCAGTGCCACTTAGCTTGGGGCGGGGGGGGGGGGGGGCGGTTATGTTTGGGAAGGAAGCAAAGTCGATGAACTGCCTCTTTTGTTAAAAATAACCCCATCGCTCCCTGGCAAAATCCCAAAACAGAAGCTGCATAATATCTTGTATTAGTCAAAATAACACTGTGCAAGCATATAAAAGGTATTATGTGTCTTTTGTTTTTGAATTTCGCCTCTTTTATAATCAGTCTCAGGAGAACAGAAATAGAATTGTTACCCAAATGGGTTCAGCAGGATTCCCAGAGGAGTGAGAGGTCCGGGTCGAGGGGGGCAAGGGCTTATTTTTTAACCATTCCTATTAGCTGTTATTTTACCTGATCACATTTTACTTCACAGCTTTATTCTCAGTGGAACTAATTATATCAAATGTTACTTGCAAGACTCCCTCCTCTAGTACAAGTACATTTCAGTCCTCCAGAGTTTTCCCGCGTTGTGGATTTGGTACCCCTCCTCTTTATTGCTGAAGTACTTAATTTGGGGTAATATTTCTATGCAGTGGAGGCTTCCTTTGTAGGTCTGTATGCTGAAAAACCTGACAGACATTTTGCTTTAATATATTTTTCAAAACAGCCTGATTATTTTGTCAGCACATCCTGTAGCTTGGCAAAGACCTGTTTTTTTCTGGCCTTGCTGTAATGTCAGCGGGCGGATTTTTCCGCGCTGCTCCAGGGGCGAGGGAGGGAGGGAGGGCACTGAGAGAACAGACCACAGACACTGAAAAGGTTTGAACAGTGGTTCTACTTATTTCCTTTATATTATTATAACATAAGCTTTTAGGTTACTAGGGGGGTTTTTTCTGCCTCATTACCAGCTGGGATGCTGTTGGGAATTTTTTCTATATTGTCTTTCAAACTGGTATGTACTGGTCAATGACTGTAATAATAAACTGACGGACTGACCACAGACACATTGCTGGACAGGCCACAGCTTTTATGGAGTACAATTGCAGGAGCGTTTTGCACAGCATTGAGCCCGGATCCAGCGTCGGGTGGCCAACCTGCTGGCTGATGGCACCAACCATCACCCCAGCCCGCCTGCTGGGGGAAACCTCAAGGGACGTCAAGTCCGGGGGTTCCACTTGGGCGCAAGCCACGGTGTGGTTCTCTAGAGCCAGGCGACAGCCCCTGAGCTGGGCATCCGGCTGGATGGCCCAACCTCCAAGGCCCCTTGCGGGGTTGCTAGACCAAAGGAAGCAGGCACACAGGCTCTCCCCCCAGTTGGATTTGGTCCAATGTCCAAACCACCTGTGAAAACCTGTTACAAGAGCAGGCAGTACCCCCAAAACCCCACCACCCTGAAATGCTAAAACCACAGGGAGCGTGGATAGGTGGTAGTAGAACTGCCAAGTCAGCCAGGGGGGGCGGGGGATCCCCCGCTAAAGGGGTTCCCGATCCGCCGGCCAGCATTCGGCCGGCGGGGGGAACCCCACCCCCGACGTCGTCCAGCGAGGACGACGTAATGACGTCACCGGAAGTGACATCAGCACATTGGGGGCGTTGCCAGGGCGACGCTCTGGCAACGCCCCCAACGTGCTGGCGTCACTTCCGGTGACATCTCTGGGTGCCTCCCGGCCAGAGGAGGACTCCCCCCCGCCGGTGCGTTTTGAAGACTTGGCAACCCTAGGTGGTAGGGTTGCCAAGTTTAACTTAACTTGTAGGGGGAGAGTCTGGTCCTCTTCAAGAGGCTTCTGGTGCACGCACAGAGTGCACATACTGCGATGACATCACCCGGAAGTGACGTCATCACATTGGGCACGTTGGGGGCGGAACCTCTATAATTCGAGGGAAAACCAGAGTTTTCCCTCGAATGATAGAGCCTCCCCCCCAAAATGTGCCCGAAAATGATGACGTCACCTCTGTGTGACATCATCACGCCCGGCACGTCTCCACAGCCCGGCAATTTGGGGGTGGGGTTCCCCCCGGCAGCCCAATCTGGGCCAGTGGGGAGCGGGCCAATCGAGCAGGGGGACTTTCTCCGCCCCCCAGGGGGACTTTGCAACCCTAATAGGTGGGGAAGCCAGCGCAGACTGAGAGGCCCACCCCTTGCTGAGTCCAGGGCTGTTGCTTGGCACACAAATTAAGTCATTGGAAACTAGGGTACCAGGTCCCTCTGGCTGCCAGTGTGGGGTGGGGAAGTGTTTCACCTGCTAAATTTCTGCAGGTTACGCTGCTGTTAAGTTTAAAAAAGGGCAATTGTAATGTACTGTCTGAAGCAGTAATCAGCATGATATAGTGATAAAGAGCTGTGGAGTCTAATGTAGAGAACCAGGTCTGGTTCCCCACTCTTCCACAGAAAGTTTGCTGGGTGACCTTGGGCTAATCACAGTTCTCTCAGAACTGCCTCAGCTCCGCCTATCCCACAAGGTGCCTGTTGTGGGGAGAGGAAGGGAATGTGACTGTAAGCTGTTCTGAGACTCCTTAAGGTAGAAAAAAGCTGGGTATAAAACCCTTCTTCTTCTTCTTCTTCTCTCTCTCTATTCTTACTTGATTTTTCAAACACACCCATGCTGACAAACTGAGTTTGTCAACTATATTACACTTTAAACAGGGGTCATTTCGAGCAGGAGCTCAGGGGAGCTCAGCTCCGGGAGTTGGTGTCAGCCCCCCCACCGGCAGGGGAATGCCTGCTTGTGTCACAGCTGCAGCAAAATGACCCCGTCTCCTGGAAAGGTCCTTGTTCCTCCGACCAGCCTTCTGAAGGCTTCAGCCACCACTGAAGCTTGCTTGCTTTCTTTCTTTCTTTCTTTCTTTCTTTCTTTCTTTCTTTCTTTCTTTCTTTCTTTCTTTCTTCCTTTCTTTCTTTCTTCCTTTCTTCCTTTCTTCCTTCCTTTCTTTCTTCCTTTCTTCCTTTCTTCCCTCCTTCCTTCCTTCCTTGCCTTCTGACATACTTCCGGTGACGTCAGGTGGTGTGGCATCATATGCAAATAAGTTATGCTAATGAGTTATGCTAATGAGCTCCTGTACCTCTTTTTCTACGAAATGACCCCTGACTTTAAAACAAATGATCATTTGTATAAGGCCAGCTCCTTGAGGAGGTTCGTGCCCTGCAGGATATATTAGGGTTTTGTAGGGCATGCAAGGCTGCCTCGTTTTGTGCAGCATTTAAGTAACCAAGAGAATGGGTGAGCCGGCTGGCTGTTCTGATTTTTCCAGACCTGGTGACTGTTGAATTGTAGTTAGAATCTGTTTTATTGCCTTTATTTGTATTTATAGTTTTTATCACTTATTCAAGTTTTAATGCTATGTTTGTGTATGCTGTGTCGTCTGTTGTGTAGCCTGAGTCTTCTGTTGAGGAGAGGGCATAGGTTACAAATTATAAATAGAATAAATCAGTAATTTTTTAAAAAACACCCATGTTTATATGTGAGGAAAGCAGGTTATCGGGAAACTGTCAAGGATAGCTGGTTTTTGTAATGTGGTAAGGGGACAGACATCTCGCCAAGACAGGGCTGCCAGGTCCCCCCTGCCTTTTGGTGGGGGGCAGAGGTTTCCCCACCAAAAGGGCCCCTGATCCGGATCAGGCTGGCAGGGGGAATCCCGCCCCCAAAGTGCCCAATTTGGGCCGACATGCCCGGTACAACAATGTCACCCAGAGATGACGTCATTGCGCCGGGTACGTCGCCGGCCAACGCTCTAGCAATCCGCCTGAAAACTCTATGGTACCATAGAGTTTCCATGCTGACTGCTATAGTGTCGGCCAGCGACATGCCCAACGTGATGATGTCACTTCTCGGTGATGTCATCGCATGCGCGAATGACCCAGAACAGGACCAACTCTTCCCCTCTAAGAAAGTTAAGTCACTTGGCAACCCTACACTAAGAGAAGGAGCAGGCCTAGGGAAGGCTTTGCTTGACTCTTTGTCCCAGACAAGTGCACTAGGTCCTATCCAGGCATGCAACAAACTTTTACTGCCTCTTATGACCCACTGCAGCATCCAGCAGAGAGAGGAGGAGGGAGTGAGAGGGAGTGGAGAGGGCTTGGGATACAATGGAGACAGGTTCATGCGATCAAGAGTTCATGAGATCAAGAGATTCTTGTTGAAAGAGGTTCCTCCTCTTAAATAGTTTGCTACTGTGAAAAAGGAATCCAGTGGCAGGCTCTTCAATTTGCAGACAGAATAACACCTTCATGTTGCCAAACATAGAACTTTGCTTCTGCATTTAGAAGCATCTTGCATGCTGGGTAGCAAAAACTCAGTTTTGCCACTGAGCGTGCACTCAACAAGAAAATGAAACAAGGCGTGGCTCTCTGATAAATGTTTCCTATATATAATTGCATATGTTTCATGTGGAGAGGCTTGCATCTACTAGCCTTGCCCCTGGAAACCCACATGCACAGTCTGCAGCAATCCCCTGAGTGTACACTTCCATGGAGGCATCTACATTCAGGCACGTTTGCACAGGTAGGGGCTTACTACCTATGTTTTTCTGTACATACAGATGTCCAGAGTAGAGCCAGGGGGTGTGTTCCTGCTCCTGTCTATGCACATACAGTGTACTCTGAACAGGCCTAGGGATACATAAAATATCTTGCTAGGGATGCCAGCCTCCAGGTGGGTCCTGGGGTTCCCTCAGAATTACAGTTCCTCTCCAGACTAGGTTCCCCTGGAGAAAATGGATGCTCTGGAGGGTGGACTCTGTGGTGTTACATCACACCGAGGTCCCTGTCCTCCCCAGGCCTCATCCCCAAATCTCCAGGAGTTTCCCAACCTGGAGCTGGCAACTCCAGCTGCCCTTCCCCCACAGGACCTGGAAACCCTATATGCTCAAACCTTACATTTTAAGTATACTTTTAGATATTAGGCATAAACCTTATAAAATGTAAAGTGTAGAAGTTATGTATTTAGATTAGGGCTGCCAAGTCAGCCCGGGGGGCGGGGGATCCCCCGCTACAGGGGTTCCCGATCCGCTGGCCAGCATTCGGCCGGCAGGGGAAACCCCACCCCCGAGGTCGTCCAGCCTGGACGATCTCTCTCACATAAAGACGTCACCCGGAAGTGACACCATCATGTTGGGGGCGTTGCCAGGGCGAAGCTCTGGCAATCGCCCCAAAACTCTATGATACCATAGAGTTTTGGGGCAATTGCCAGAGCGTCGCCCTGGCAACGCCCCCAACGTGCTGACGTCACTTCCGGTGATGCCGCCCGGCCAGCAGAGCTTCCCCCCCGCCGGTAAGTTTAATACACTTGGCAACCCTAATTTAGATATTTATACCCCATTTCCCCTCCAATGGAGACCAAAAGCAGCTTAAAACATTGTTTTCCCCTCCTCCCTTTTATCCTTACAAGAACAATCCTGTAAAGTAGGTTACGCTGAGGGTATATGACTGGCTTGGCCCAAGGACACCCAGCAACCTTTCATGGCAGAATGAGGATTCAAACCTGGATCTCCCAGATCCTAGTCTGACACTTTAATTGCTAGGCCATTCTGGCTCTGGGAACAGACAGGCATTGTACCTGGAGGTGACATAACACCATTGTGCAGACAGCAATTTTTGACTTTATTTTCATCCCGCCAGCCACTATAGTAACGACGGGCAATGGGAGCTGGGGGCTAGACATATCCTGAACCTCAGCAGGTAACTGGCAAGCTTAATCCTAAAATATATACATAAATTGTTTTACATACAGTGGGTGTATTTTTACATTGTTTACTTGTATGAACACCTCTTTAAGATCAAGTAAAGACCAAAAAAAAATGAAAATTACCAGAGAAAATGTAGGTAAACAAGATTGGTTTAGCTGGGGTTGGCATAGACTGGATCGGCTAATCATTCATGTGACTGAATAACTTCTTTTTTATGAAGGGTGCTATTCAGAACTAATTCTGTTAAACAACTAGATTTTCATTTCAGCCTCTTATGCAACCTTTATTCCTTCTTTCCATAACACTACTCTTCTAATTTTACAGGTCACATTTCACTCTGGCTTCGCTCACTGTTCAAAAATCTTATTTTATTCCTACAGCATTGGTAGATGATCCATTTCTAGCCTGTCTAAAACATGCTCTAAGTGGTCTTTAGAATCTCAACGGCCAATTAGGCTTGCCTTGAACACAAGAGCACTGTTCACAGGTTACACAGCAACATAATCCTAGCAAAAACATCTGTAACAAATTTGGAACACAGTAGGGGGGGGGGGGAATCTCCTCATTGCAGTATCTCAGTATATTTTCTTCAACTTTCCACAGGTCAGGTACTTTGTAGAACTGAGTGGGCAGGAGTTTCTTTTGTGGCAGTCTGTCTGAAGAAGTTAAGCAAGTATTTGAAGCCTTCCCTGCCATAGAAAGAAATGCTGGGGAAAGCTTTTCTTTCCATGTTTCTAGGTGTCTGGCTGCAATTTAAGGGATGGGGTCAGACCAGTGTTCCCTCTAAGCTGAGTCAGTGTGAGCTAGCTCACAGTTTTTTAGTATCTGGCTCGCACATTTTTGTCTTAGCTCAGGAAAGATGGCTCCAGAGAAAACTAATTTATGCAGTAGCCCAATCGCTTGCTCACAACTTTAATGCCACTAGCTCACAAAGTAAAATTTTTGTTCACAAGACTCCACAGCTTAGAGGGAGCATTGGGTCAGATGCAGTAAAATTTAAAACATGATATTTGAAACTCCTCTGAAAATGTTTGTTAATCTTGCTGAAGATCTGTTGGGCTTCTATGACGGACCTCTTCCGCTTTCTTTTACTGTCGGGTGAATTTTCCCGCCAAAACTCTGTTCCCAAATCTGGCTGTGATCAAACACACTAAATAATCCACTCTCAATCCCCTCTCAATGCACCTTCCAAATGGATTTTGCCAGTTCACACGGTAAAATCCAGTTGAAAAGTGCACTGAAAGTGGATTATTTAGGCTGAGGACAGACTGGCAATGTAAAGCGGGACAGCCCCACATTGGAAGTGGAAGAAGGGAGCACGTTCAGACACGTGCATCTGTCCGTCGGCTCCATTTCGCACTTACCCGTCTCCCACTCGCTTTCCATCCGCTTTAACAGGACACCGGGAGAAACCGGTGTCCAGGGGCCGTCTTGCGCTTGCCTCCCGCTTCCAGGCAGTGTGAACCGGAAGAAGGCGGGAGGCAAGCGGAGGCGGCAGTGTGAACGCGGCATTTTGCCAGTTTGCGCATGTGCACACATGCGCACATGCGCAAACTGGCAAAATGGCCCTATCACGAGCTGCGGGGGCCGGCCCACGTGGGGCCACTCCACAGCAGTCTGAACGCTCCGTATCGACACCATTGCGCAATACACCGGCCGGTGTGAATGGCCAGCCCCGGGGAGTTTTTCCCCCACAGCAGTTTCCTCCGCATTCATCTCGCTCCAGATTGCCAGTCTGTCCTCAGCCTTAGTTTGTGTGATCACAGCCTCTGCCTGAGCAACCCGGTGGTAGAATGTGGTAATAAATGGTTTATGACTTTCTGAGTGTCCCATCCTGTGATAGAGAAGATATTTGACTTTTGCCCAGGCCAGAGATTTATTGTTGATACGCAGGAGCTCACTTGTTATTTCCTTTGTAAATGGAACTTGACATGAAGTAAAGTTCAAACAGGAATGATGACTTCATTAAACAGACACGGGTTAAGACTCTGTGGGGCTGCCCCGGTGGCCAGCTGGCTGGGTCAGATTGGAGCTTCCAAAAGCAGGGGAACTCCTGCCTGAACCTGGGGGCTGGCAACCCTAGGCACAGAGAACAACTACAAGGATCAAACATCATAAAGCATTCATTAAAAAGAAAATATTCGCAAGCATACTTTTAGCACAGCATCAGATGGAGCAAGGGATTCCAAAAGAAAAGGGTAAAATGCAATTCCTCTGCCTGTCTTTCTATACATGCCCTATCGATTGTTAAATATAAGGCAGGCTCCTTAGCTTGAAAAGTTACAGGTTTTTAAAGGATTTGCATTAATTTGAAGTCTCTTTCCAGTGTGCAGGCCGCACATGGCGATGGCCACCTTCTCCAGACATCAGTTAGGAGTTCTGATTCCCTTGATGGAATCAGCACAAACCAGACCTTCCTCCTTGCCCCCAGGAGTTTTACCCTCTCTCTTTCCCCACTCACTAACCTGGTCAATTTCTTCCTGAAGTCCATTTAGTCTTTAATTCCTCCAAATCTCTGTTCCCTGCTAGGGGGTTGGGTAAGAGCTTGACCATTCCATTGTCTAGACATATTAGCAATTGTATGAAGGTGGGCTGAGGTAAGTCTGGAAAGCAACTGAACTGACTTCCCCCCTTCCTCCCTGTTCTTTGCCCAAAGAGGAGGGGAAAAAACTCAGAATAAAGGTTTTCCTCACTTCAAATCTCCAAAGAAAGAATGAATTTCTTCACAGCACCCGTGGAAACAGGCACTTGGAATTTCTCCTAGCATTGTGTGGAAATGGAAGGATTATGGTCTACTGACTAATAGAACCTCTAAGGGCACCTAAATGTCAAGGAATCCCACAAACATATTCTCTTTGTGTCTTAATGATGCCAAAGTACATTCAGATGAAGGTCTGCTCAAGGTTTGACCTGTAACCTTTCCTCTAATATATTTCAAAGCACTGCCTGTTGAAAGCTACACAAAAGGGGTTTATAATTACTGATGGAAACTGTGTGTCTGTTTTCCACCTTTAACCATGTTAACCGCTGTTTAAAGTATACATTAAGTTTTCCCAAGTAACACCTTCCCGGCCCCTGCTTCTTACTCAAAGCATTTAAAGGATCCCTTTAAATGCTTTTGAGAAGAAGTGTGGGGGGGGGGGTGCATGCCCCTCTCCCTCCCTCCTGCAAGATTTAAAGTGCCCTTCAATCAGCTGAAGTGCCCTTTCAGCCTTGCAGGAGGGGAGGGAGAGGGGTGGCTGTCGGCAGTCAGGCTTGGGGGCAGGGCTTCCCCTTACCAACCTGCTGGCTGGCAGCAGACTGGAGCCCCCAAAACAGGGGGATGGCAACCCTATCCATGCCCTTGGGATCCTTCAGGCCCGATTATCCTGGGGGAGTCAGCTAAGGGAGAGCCGCCACTTCATCCTCACCCACCCAGATCTTGATCAAGTATGCCAGACTGAAATTGCCTTTCCTTATAAGCAGGGGTCATTTCCTAGAAAAAGAGGTGCAGGAGCTCATTAGCATACCTCATTTGCATATACCACGCCCCCTAACATACCGGAAGTGTGTCAGAAGGCAACACCCACCCCTCAGGCTCCACTCCACAGGTGAGTGAAACTGACCTGCTCTTCCTCCATTCCCTTCCCCATCCAATACTTTGTGCAATAAAAATAAGCGCAAAGAACACACATTCTCTTCCTGCTCCCTTGAAACCACCAGGCTTCAAGTAGACTTGAGATACCCAGGACATGTGCACCACCCATCCCTTTCCCTTCCCCTCCCCACAACAAGACACCCTGTGAGGTAGGTGGGGCTGAGAGAGGTCTTTTGAGAACTGCTTGTGAGAGAACAGCTCTGAGAGAACTTGTGACTAGCCCAAGGTCACACCAGCAGCTGCATGTGGAGGAGTGGGGAATCAAACCCAGTTTTCCCAGATTAGAGTCCAACTCCTGACCACTACACCAAACTGATGGGGTGGAAGCTGCTGAAGGTTTGGTGAAATTTCTCCAGTACTTATGTGCCATGTGCCCAGATAAAAAATGGTATACTTAGAAAATGTATATGCCACCTTGAGAAGCAGCACACAGTCATAAAAGGAACAATGATAAAATTATCAATATTAAAACAATAAAGACCCTAGCAGGGCTTTCCCCAGGGCGCTGCGCCTCCGCACTGCTCGGGGAAGCTGAGGAGGGGGCGGGGCTTGTTCATGTGCCAGCCCCTGGGCTTCTCACTCCCGGAGCTGTGCTCCTGTGCGCTCCCGCTCCAACGGACCCCTGCTTATAAGCTCTTCAAGGGAGACAGTCTTATTCATAATTGACCTGACATTGCAGAACATCAAGCTTGAAGAGGAGGGCAAGGAAGTCTGGGTCTACACACCATCATTCCTTGGGATGGGAAGGAGATTAGAAGGGTACCGAACACGTCCATATCTCCGTCTTGTTCTAGACCTAACTCTCTGCTCACTCCCATACCTCCCACCTCACCGTCTTACAGGGATTCCCTGGCCGCATGGGCAAATCTCACAGCTCACTCTGGTTCCCCTCTTTAGCTACGGGAAGATCTAACCAGCTGTGCAGCAGATTTATAGGGAGCCAGGAAAACACAACACCAAACCTGCAATAGTTCAAGCCAAGCAATGGACCTCCACCCAACTCACCCTCGTAGTCGACAGCCCCTCCAGTCACCACCCTACTACCAAACGTTACAGTAATAGCTCACTCCCGAATCGGAAAAGATTTTATTAACAGACGTTATTCATCTTGTGCCGGCATTCATGAGAAGGCAAAGGGCCGTGCTAAAGGCCACACCTTTCACACACTGCTCACAGTGCATACCCGCAGCACAGCCATAGGCTGCCCAGAGGTCGTAAATGGAGAGGTCCCCAGCAGATCAAGGCTATTCACTTTGGGAGTGTGGGGCCCAGCTGCAGAACTCACAGCTGGTTAGGGCTGCCAAGTCATCCCGGGGGACGGGGGATCCCCCGCTAAAGGGGTTCCCGATCCGCCGGCCAGCATTTGGCCAGCGGGGGGAACCCCACCCCCGAAGTTGTCCAGCGAGGACGACGTAATGACGTCACTGGAAGTGACGTCAGCACGTTGGGGGCGTTGCCATGGCAACGCTCTGGCAATGCCCCCAACGTGCTGACGTCACTTCTGGTGACGTCGCTGGGCGCGCGCACCAGGAGAAACTCCCGCCTGGAGGAGGACTCCCCCCCGCCGGTGAGTCCCTAAGACTTGGCAACCCTACAGCTGGTGGTGATTTCTTCCTTGAAGCCAGTTTGGTGTAGTGGTTAAGTGCGCGGACTCTAACCTGGGAGGACTGGGTTTGATTCCCCTCTCCTCCCCTTGCACCTGGCTGGATGACCTTGGGCAAGCCATAGCTCTCTACCAGCTGTTCTCTCAAGGACAGCTTGGGAAAGAGCTCTCTCAGCCCCACCTACCTCACAGGGTGTCTGTTGTGAGGAGAGGAAGGGAAAGGAGTTTGTAAGCCGCTCTGAGACTCCCTTGGGGAGTGAAGGGCGGGGTATAAATCTAATCTCTTCTTCTTCTTCTTCTTCTTCTTCTTCTTCTTCTTCCTTCCATTCTCCAAGCCATTCCTGCTGCAGTCAAAGGTGTTGCTACTGTTTCTCCTTCTCTCTTTCCTGCTGTGCTGTTTTTCCCGAAATAAGGAAGGGAATGCTAAGAAAAAACCATCAACAATATTGATAAGTATTGGAGTCGGGAGTCCATGGAACAGTGAAACAGCTAGATCTTCATTGCTGGTCCGGATGAAGCATACAACCCAGGGCTCGAAGCCCTCCTTTTATGCTGGTCAGGGATAATCCCCTGACCTCGCCCAACTGGCCTGATAGGCTATTATCAGTCTATTTACATTCCATAGGTTCCCTGGGAGGAACCTAGGTACATGATTGGTGGCCGGTTTGGATCCACCTGGCCTTTGTTCTACCTGGCTGAAGCTCAGGTATTTTCTTGGCCATGTGCTCTGGCCACATGGCGGTCGCCATGACGTAAGCACATGGTGACCGCATGGTCAATACATAACAAATATGAATGTGTTCTGTACTAAAATAAAAACAGACATACTAAGCAATAGTCTTTTGCATATTTCTATTCCACACTAATGTGTTGATACTATATTGAGGTTGGTGGTCAGAACCCAACAGTTACTGTTTATAATGTCAGTATGCTCCCAGACAGTTCTTCACAACAATAATAGCTCTTGAACATGACACAATACACAGGGGTCCTTTCAAGCAGGAGCTCGGGGGAGCACAGCTCTGGGAGTTGGTTTCAACCCCCCCCCCCCACGGGGGAATGCCTGCTTGTGTCATGGCTGCAGCAAAATGACCCCGTCCCCTGGAAAGGTCCTTGTTCCTCCGACCAGCCTTCTGAAGGCTTCAGCCACTACTGAAGCTATCCTCCCAGAATAGTGGTATTTCTGAGGCATGGATTGGTAGCTGTCCCCTCTCTGATAGCTTTCTTTCTTTCTCTCTTTCTCTCTCTTTTTCTTTCTTTCTTTCTTTCTTTCTCTCTCTCTCTCTCTCTCTCTCTCTCTCTCTCTCTCTCTCACCTTCTGACATACTTCCGGTGATGTCAGGTGATGTAACATATGCAAATAAGTTATGCTAATGAGTTATGCTAATGAGCTCCTGCACCTCTTTTTCTACAAAATGACCCCTGACAATACATATGTATGGACGTTACACTGCACCCTCAGACGACATACAAAAAGTGTCCATAGACATTCCATGACAGAATGATGTGGCTGATGTAAGGTGGAAATTCCCTATGCAGCCGTGTGCAGCTGGTGTACAGCCGTACATGTTTCCCAGGTATGCCCGCATTTCAGTCTGTCTTCCTCTCAGATCAAAGCAGCTGTGCTTGGAACCAGATTTCACAGAATATATTCACAGAATTATTGCAGACCAACAGTTCTCCATTTGGGCTGAACCTGGAGGTTCTCAAAACTAACTGGAGCCCCATGCGGTATCTGGAACCAGATTTGAGTTCTGTGCCTGCGGAACTCACAGCTAGTGGTGATTTCTACTTCCATTCTGCAAGCCATTCCTGCTGCAGACACATGTGTTGCTACTGTTTCTCCTGGCTGCACTCGCTGTTAGTCTTTCTCTGGGGCCTGGCAAGGCGTAGGCTGCTCAGAGTCAGTTTGCTGTAGTGGTTAAGTGCGCGGACTCTAATCTGGGAGAACCAGGTTTGATTCCCCACTCCTCCACTTGCACCTGTTGGATGACCTTGGGCAAGCCCTAGTTCTGGCACAGCTGTTCTTGAAAAAGAGCAATTTCTGACAGAGCTCTCTCAGCCCCACCTACCCTCACAGGGTGTCTGTTGTGGGGAGGGGAAGGGAAAGGAGTTTGTAAGCCGCTCTGAGACTCCCTTGGGTAGTGAAGGGCGGGGGTATAAATCCAATCTCTTCTCTTCTTCTTCTCTTCTTCTAAATGGAGAGGTCCTCAGGAAAGGAGGGCTTTTAACTTGAAAGGAGGCTCTAGGGAGGGGAGTGAAAAGGGTGAGGAGGGCTCAGTCCCCTTACCTGTATTTCTCTTTGCACTAAAAATTGCCTGAGTGTTTGATTTTGAAGGGATGTTGCTTGATGGACTAAGGCTAGTGGTCCGCTTTACCATACTCAAGAAAGACACTTGTGATGGAAATGCTCTCTCCTTTTAATTTCCACTTCCCAAAGGGAATGAAACCCCCTAGGGCTGACCTCTGAACTCCTGGCTGCTTGGGGAAGTGTGGAGTATGTTCCCATACTGATGTGGTTAGGAACCCAGGCTTTGTTTTTGAGCAATGTTCTGTATACATCCATACTCATCCCATTCCTTTCATCTGACCCCTCTCCTTCATCTTCACTGTGCACCTGTCCAAAAGAGGTTCACACACAGCTGTGTAAATATATATTATTTCCTCTGAATGGGGATCTAAACAATCGTAGCTGCAAGGAAACCCAAACACAATTAATAGCATCTATTCAGAATGGCCTCAATAAAAAAAAAATTATAATAGGGGAGCATCCATATTTAGTTCAAAACAACCAGAGAGCTTAATAATGTAATAAAACAAAGGAATATCTCATATAAAGAGGATAAAGCAGTTTCCCCAGTGCGCAAGTGTTCCAGGTGCAGCTATCAACAGTTCTTTCTGTGTACATAGGAAAACGAAAGTAACACAAAACAGTGCACAACCTTGTGTGTACTCCAGAAGTTTTCATCAGGCTGGATGTTAGTGGGGGGTGTAGAGGGAGAATCTTTCAACCCATGGTAAGTCCTTCAAGTTTTGGAGAGCACAGAAACTTGCATGATATGGCTGCACAGGGGTCCTTTCGAGCAGGAGCTTGGGGGAGCGCATCTCCAGGAGTTGGTGCCACCCCCCCACGGGGGAATGCCTGCTTGTGTCATGGCTGCAGCAAAATGACCCCGTCCCCTGGAAAGGTCCTTGTTCCTCCGACCAGCCTTCTGAAGGCTTCAGCCACCACTGACGCGATCCTCCCAGAATAGTGGTATTTCTGGGACTTGGATTAGTAGCTGTCCCCTTTCTTTCTTTCTTTCTTTCTTTCTTTCTTTCTTTCTTTCTTTCTTTCTTTCTTTCTTTCCTTCCTTCCTTCCTTCCTTCCTTCCTTCCTTCCTTCCTTCCTTCCTTCCTTCCTTCCTTCCTTCCTTCCTTCTAACATACTTCTGGTGATGTCAGGTGGTGTAGCATATGCAAATAAGTCATGCTAATGAGTTGTGCTAATGAGCTCCTGTACTTCTTTTTCTACAAAATGACCCCTGTGGCTGCACATGCATACCATTGGGTATTGTGTGGTAGTAGCAATCATTCACAATTCAGTCTGAATTTATTTGGATTTGTGAGCTGTCTGCTGATTTCTGAATATTGTTTAAACCTGGATTTGGCAGCAAGTGATCATCAGGTTCCACTTTTTGAAGAAGCTTGTGGGCGGAACGTGATAAGCCGCAGCTAGCCGTCATGTGAAAGGGAACTACAGGAGCCTTTGACTGGAATCATTTTTTTTCTTGTTCCTTAATTGTTTCCTGGGTGAACACTGAAGATTGATGTTACAGCTGTTTATTCATTCAGCCTTATTCTGTATGGATATTTGTACTGTTATTTTGGATTAGATATTTTGAGACTATAAAATATTCCTGTGGTATAAATGCTACCTTTTTGAAGATTTTTGGTGAAGTCAAATGGGCCTTGGAAAGCATTACTAACAACGAAGCTAGTGGAGGTGATGGTATCCCAGCTGAGCTATTCAAAGTCTTAAAAGAGGATGCTGTGAAAGTGCTGCACTCAATATGCCAGCAAATTTGGGAAACGCAACAGTGGCCTCAGGATAGGAAAAGGTCAGTTTACATTCCAGTCCCAAAGAAGGGCAATGCCGAGGAATGTTCAAACTATCACACAATTGCACTCATTTCACATGTTAGCAAGGTCATGCTCAAGATCCTACAAGCTAGGCTTCAGCAGTACGTGGATAGAGAACTGCCAGAAGTACAAGCTGGGTTTCAAAGATGTAGAGGAACTAGGGATCAAATTGCCAACATTCGCTGGATTATGGAGAAAGCAAGAGAGTATCAGAAAAACATCCACTTCTGCTTCATTGACGATGCTAAAGCCTTTGATTGTGTGGATCATAACAAATTATGGCAAGTCCTGAAAGAGGTGGGAGTACCAGACCACCTCACATGTCTCTTGAGAAACCTGTATAAGGGTCCAGAAGCGATAGTTAGAACCAGATATGGAACAACTGATTGGTTTAGCATAGGGAAAGTATGACAAGGATGTATATTGTCACGCTGCTTATTTAATTTATATGCAGAGTACGTCATGCAAAATGCCGGCCTGGATGAATCACAAGCCGGAAATAAGATTGCTAGGGAAAACGTCAATAACCTCAGATATGCAGACAATGCCACTCTAACGGCAGAAAGTGAAGAGGACTTCAAGAGCCTCTTGCTCAGGATGAAAGAGGAGAGCACAAAACTTGGCTTGAAACTCAACATCAGAAAAACTAAGATCATGGCATCTGGGCCCATCACTCCTTGGCAAATAGAAGGGGAAGTTGTGGAAGCAGTGACAGACTTCACCTTTTTGGGATCCAAGATCACTGCAGATGGTGACTGCAGCCATGAAATTAAAAGACGCCTGCTCCTTGGAAGAAAAGCGATGGCAAACCTAGACAATATAACAAAAAGTAGAGACATCACCCTGCCAACAAAAGTCTGTATGGTCAAAGCCATGGTACTCCCAGTACTGATATATGGCTGCGAGAGCTGGACTATAAGGAAGGCTGAGTGCCGAAGAATAGATGCTTTTGAATGATGGTGCTGGAGAAGACTCTTGAGAGTCCCTTGGACTGCAAGGAGATCAAATCAGTCAATCCTAAAAGAAATCAACCCTGACTGCTTCCTGGAAGGCCAGATACTGAAGATGAAGCTCAAATACTTTGGCCACAAAATGAGAAGGGAGCCCTCACTGGAGAAGGCCCTGATGCTGGAAAAGATTGAAGGTCAAAGAAGAAGGGGATGGCAAAGTATGAGATGGCTAGACAGTGTCATCGATGCAACAAACATGAAATTAAGCAAACTCCGGAACATGACAGAAGACAGGAGGGCTTGGCGTGATGTGGGTCCATGGGGTCACAAAGAGTTGGACTTGACTGTGCGACTGAACATCAACAACAATATCCCTACAGACAAAATGCCCCTAAGTTTGGGCTCTATTCTGCACTTATTTATTTATTTACTTTATATATACCCTGCCTTTCTCCCCAGTAAGGACCCAAAGTGGCTTACATTTTTCTCCTCTCCTCTGTTTTATTCTCACAACAACCATGTAAGGTAGCTTAGGACGAGTGTGTGTGGCTGGCTGAAGGTAACCCAGCCAGCTTCCCTGGCAGAGTGGGGACTGGAACTTGGGTCTTCCAAATCATTGTCATACTAACCATTACACAGGTTGGGTATGGGGTCCCCTCTAAGGTTCCCATTATCTTATGGTGTGAGATATTTAGGTAATTGTGGCCCTTGCCCACTGATGCTTACCAGGTCAACAGCCGGAAACTGGGGTAAAACGTAGAGGGAAGGAGGATCATCCTAGGGAGAAAATTTTTAAAGAAAAATAAGGCCTTATCTGCTTACAGAACATTCTGACCATAGAGTTCCTGGTAGTTCATAGAACTACCCAGAAGTGATAAAGGGGAGCTCGGTGAATTGCTGGAGACTCTGGTTAGATCTTTTCCCCAGGGCATTGCTCCCCCATAACCCTTCCATCTGGTAACCTTGGTCCCCTCCCTCATGTTAGACAAATATGTGAGTTGTGGGTGCTTCTCCATTCCTTCACAAGATCCCATCTGTTTACATTTTTCCAACATACATTTTGAATCTTTCTACAGAAATAATGCAACTTTTGTGGGGTAAGATACCATCCTGACCACATTTTGAAAGATAAAGTTTGAATAGTTAGTGACTCTGAGGTGAATACATATGATGTCCAGACATCATGCCAGTCATTCTCAGTTAAGGAAACCTCAAGGTCTCTCTCCCATATATTCATAACTGTTACCCTATTCTTATTAATGGTTTCGGTTAACATGGAGTACAGTTTTGATATAATGCCTTTCTCTGCCAGATCAGGGGCATGTATCAGTTCTTCAAATGCAGTATTTGCCCTTCCGTTAAGTTTAGTAAAACCTGCAGTACAATAAATATTTCTGAGTTGAAAATAAAAAAAACCAAGGAATTTTCAAGCTTGGAAAGTTTTCCCCAGGGCTTCTTTTCCCAAGAAATGACCTTTAGATTGTAAATCATGATATCTATAACAACCATGATGAAGCCATTCAGAGATTATATTTGTTTACTTGTGGAAAATACTCCTGACTAAGAAATGCTTCAACCATAGAGTTCTTTGGGGCGAGTACTTTATGGTATTGACCCTATATTTTAATTATGGATTTGGGATATTGTCTGTATTATGCATTATTTCGGTTCCCCATATGTATAATTTAGGATTTTTATGGTTTAATTCTGAAATCTCTAAGGGGAATAGTTTTCTCTTGCCATGTGAAGTATCTCTTTCCCGGCTGTATAAGATCTTTCTTATGTTTAGTGGTCATTTTGACTCCAAGTATTCTCCAATACGTTGCTTGACAATTGATACATTAGTGCTGAGAAATATAATGCAGTTCGAATTTATTATAGTTTAAAAGGATTAAGCTAGTTCCTTTATAATTTCCACTTAAACCAGAGATTTGACCAAACTCATGTAAAAGGTTGTATCAATGTAATAAAGAGACATCTAATTTTGTAACATATAAGGTAACATCATCTTGCGCATAGGGCAATCTTAAACTCTGTATCATCCATTTGAATGCCTTGAATTTCTTTACTTTCCTGAACTTCTTCCACAAAGGGTTCAATATATAATGGAAATCAGGGCTTTTTTCGGGGGGAATGCACTGGAGTTCTGGAACCTCTTTGATAACATTCTTTTTGAAATGTTTAATAGGTCATGAGTTTTCAGTATACAGACTGAAAACTTCATTTCTCTCTTGAGAGTTCCAGCACCTCTTTTTCAACAACAAAAAAAGTCCTGAAGAAAATAAAATTGGTAAGAGGAAACAACCTTATCTTACTCCCCTAGTTAGTGGGATCAAATTTGAAGAAGAACCATTGGTAAATATTTGCATTTCTATGCCTGCATAATCCTCTTGTATACAATGAATAAACCTATCACTTGACTTCATATAATTTAACAGTAGAACAAGAGATTCATGGTCAACCCAATCGAAACCTTTTCCAGGATCAACTAGTAAAAGCCCTTCTGTATGTTTCTTACTGTGCATGTGGTGAATGATATTTAACCATGTCTTGATATTATCTGCAAGCCGATGGTTCAGTATAAATCCATGCTGATTGGGATTAATACAGTTGGAAAAGAATTTATTAAGTCTTGATGCCAGAATGGTTGTGAAAATTTCGGAATCTACCTTTAGAAGCACTATAGGGGGGGAATACTAGTATCATAATTTCCTGAACTGCAAATCCCACCAGGTACCAGACAAGAATAATTTTAACTGCATTCTTGCCTGTTTTTCATTATCCTTGTCCATGTAACTCTGCAGGAAGCCCAGGAAAAGAACAATTCCAGGAGTTCAAACCAGCAGAAAAAAAAATGTGTTACAGCTGAACTAATTCCACTTGTTCCATTTAAGCATCGGATCTGGTTAAACCATGACTGATCATAATGCATGTAGCTTTGGTACGGCCTCTTTTTATTTTTCCTTTCAAGAAAAGTGCTTGCAAACTGCCACAGCACAACCATCCACCAATACTAGAACCTGTTGAAATCCCATGCATCATTAGAGAAGAAATGTATTCCTTCAGCCTTAGCATAAGATGTTGTAAAGAAAGAAACAGGCACTATAAAGGCTAAGTGCTAACCATGTGAATCTTCTAGCAGCAGATTGCCTCTTTACTGGAGAGGGGGATTTTTTCAGGGTTTTTATTATTTAGGACAGTTTGTTGTCAAGCCAAGAAGCAAGTTCCTCTTCCAAGTGGGGAGCAATTGCCAACACAAATATTTGAATAGGGGTTGGTTTCCCATTGACTGGGATTCATAGCTTTTTGGCAGACTTTGCTGAAATCAGGGAAGCAATAGTCATGGTCAGTCACTGTTAGATTATTTGTTTTATTTTTGTGTGTTGAGCAAATATGTTGTATGACGTGTTTATGCAATATGAAAGAATTAAAATCAGAATGTGAATGGATTTATGATAAAACCTCCCAGCTGACCATGTATGGATAATATTGTTAGCTGTCAGAAGCAACAGGGGAGTCCCAATACAATAATTTTTGTGGGGAGAAACTGGTCAAGAAGGGCAGAGGGGAAACGTCAGGCAGGAACAGTGTCTTTTCAAGACTTCGTAGGATATCATGAGAGACAGCCACCTCTCCGTTTCTGTTTTCTGCCTCTTCCATTTATTTGTTTGTTTTATTGATTTGTATTCTGCCCTTTCCTGAAGTCTCAGGAGAAGAATGCACATTCAACCTTAATCCATTTGTTATTATTAGGCTTTGTGATTGATTATTCCCTTTTTTAAATGTCCTTTAAATCAGCCCCAATACTCAGTTGGCAGATAACTAGAGATAGTGCCAAAGTCAGTGTGATATAATGGTTAGAGTAGTGGACTAGGATCTCGGAGACCCAGGTTCAAATCCCCATTCTTCTGTGGAAGCCTTCTGGGTGATCTTGGTCCAGTCACACACCCAATCCACCTCACAGTGTTCTTCTGAGGATAAAATGGAGAAAGAGAGAATGTTGTATGTTCCTCCTTGGGGAGAAAAGTGGGAGATATAAATGAAGAAAAGAAATAAATAAGATACACCCCAAGTACATGTTGCCAAGTTTCTTCTGCTGGGATTCTCTGTTTGACATTGGTTCTTTTGGGGGGATTCCCTTCCCTTGCTTCATATGGTTTTGACTGGACTTTCTGGTTTGATACTGGGTGCGTTGGGTTGGCCACATTGGCCTGTGCTCCTGCTGGGATTCTGTGATTTGATATTGGTTCTGTTGGGCTTGTTAGTTCTGTTCCTGTTGGAAGGTTTTTGGCCAATGGTTGTTTGTTCTTGTGTGTTTCTGGCTGTTCTTTGCCCTGGAGAAAGCCTGGGATTTTTTTTCCCATTGGGAACAATGGAGAATGGCTGGGGCACCTTGTTCAGGGGCCCATAGAATTGGATTCCTTGGTCCAGTTCATATGAAACTTGGGGGTTCTTTAGTGGACATGAAACAACAGCTTCACTACAATTTTGGTGCCATTTGCTAAAAAAATTACTCCTCCAGCCCCTCTAGAATGATTCTCCATAGAGAATAATGGACTTGAATAATTTCTGAATCCTGAAAAAAACCCAAACCCAAATATTGAACTGGTATTGGAGGCCTGAGTAATCAGGAATACCAATAATTATGCTCCTCATGCAATCAATATCTGAAGAATATAATTTTTTTTCTGGTGAACATCCCTAATTTTTGCTGCAGAAGCTCAGTGGGTGACCTCGGGCCTGTCACGTCCTCTCTCTCAGCCCAGCCTTTCTCACAGGGTTGTTGCCAGGAGGACAAAACGGAGGAGAGGAAAATGATGTTGTAAACCACTTGGGGTCCCCACTGGGCAGAAAAACGAAGTATAAATATTTAAATATATAAATAAATACACTGACTTGGTGGGAGGCAGCTGAGAACTCCTTCCCACCTTTCCCTTAACGCTCCATCTCTCCCCCAGTGCAGCCACTGCCTCTTCTCTCCCTTGCCAAAGGGGAAAAAACACCAATTAAGATGGTTTGAGTGCCTACAGCAGAAGACTGCTTTAGCCAGTGGCAAATTTTTACTGTTCTTTTCCTTAAATTAAGTAATCCCCACCGGATATTGCTTAAGTGAACAGAAGGATACCAAGAATGCAATCAAGCAGATGCAAAAGACAAATGGATGACCTTGTCCAGGATCCTCCAGCAAGCTGTTTGACGTGTTGTCCAAGACAGCATGACATACATCTTGCCTGTCCGTACTCCTCCTAAACAAGAGAACATCTTGGTAGAAGAGGAACACATGGTGCACAACTCAGCTCTGGAGCCTTGCCCTTTTGGGAACCCCGTGGACATTTTGGGGCTATCAGAAATACAAGCTGTTCAATATGTTTTCTTTGTCTTGTCTGGAAAGATCCTTCACCTATCATATCTAAGGAAAAACAGATTTGGTCTTCTAGCGCAAGTCATGCCTTTTGTGAAAGGGAGGGGAGAGCAGTGTCTTTCCTTGCTGGTAATCTTCCTTAGACCCAGGGTTCCTCGGGAAGCACCCTGGTAACCAGCTGCCATCACTCAGAGACCTCCTGAAAACATCTAAACTGACCCACTGAGAAGGTACCCTTCTAGTGCAGTAATAGAGGAATAATGAAGTGACAGAGTAGAAGCCATAGAAAATACCTTATAACCACTACGTAGCACCCTTGCAGTCTAACATGTAAGGAAGAGATTCAGAGAAATGTCCCAGAGAAATAGATTGCACTGACCAAAGACACGCCCCCCCCAAAAGGGTTTATTATAAGAGAGAGGGGAAAAGGAAAAGGGTGGTTGGATTCTAAAAGGGGTGGGAAAAGGGAAGGACACAAATACAGGGAAACAAAACCACATAAAAACATTGTACAGAAGTCCAAAATAACAGTCAGTACAGTTGAACTTACTCAGCTAAGTACACTTAACCTGTACCTGGTTCTTCAGAGCCAGTACAGAGTTTCTTGCAGTGACAGGATGCTGGAGGAGTCCTTAACCCCTGCCCAACCTCCTGTGGGCCCCAGTTTCCACTGAAGACAAGGTAAAGTCCCCCAAATCCAGATAATTATAGTCAAGGCTTTTTTTTGGAGAAAAAGCCCAACAGGAACTCGTTAGCATAATAGGCCACCCAACAGCAGAAACTCATTAGCATATTAAGCCACACCACTGACAGCACAGCTTATTAGCATATTAGGCCACACCCCCATGTTACCAGAAGAGTGGTCATCCAACCACACCCACCTTTTGCTTTTTATTCTGTTTGCCTTGTTTGTTGTCAAAACCCAGGGGTTTTTTTTTGCAGCAGGAATTAATTTGCATGTTAGGCCACATACCCCTAATGTAGCCAGTCTTAATGAGTTTCTGCTGCTGGGTGTGTCCTGTTATGCTAATGAGTTCCCACTGGGTGTGGCCAACTCAGGAGCCAGCCGGAACCCCATTCCTGTGCGTTCCTGCCCCCAAATAGCCCTGATTATAGTTAATGGAATTGGACCTAAGCCAGCCTCCTTTCTAAGACTGATGAACTGATTTAGTGAATCCCAGGCAAGGCCCCATCTCCGAAGTCAGAGGCTACTGTTACCAATCAGAGAGTTATAAAATATAGTCCCGCTCCCATCATGCAACATTACTGACAGAAAACAATGAAGGCTTGAAATGACGAAGGTTAAAGCAGAAAGTACCAAAGCTGGATCGCAGCTGAACATCAAGAAAACAAAAAATATTGACTACTGGGGAATTATACAACTTTAAGGCTGATGATGAAGAAAATGGGAATGGTTCAAGATTTTCTAACCCTTGGCTCCATCATCAACCAACAGGGAGACTGCAACTAAGAAATCGGGAGACTGAGACTGGAGAAGGGCAACCATGAAGGAGCTAGAAAAGATCCTTATGCGTAAGGATGTGTCGTTGGCAACCAAGATCAAGATAATTCATACCATAGTATTCCCATTACTATGTATGGGTGTAAAAGCTGGGCAGTGAAGAAAGCTGACAGGAAGAAGGCGGATTCCTCTGAAATGTGGTGCTGGAGGAGAGTTTTACGGATACCATGCACTGCCAAAAAAGACAAAGCAGTGGGTGCTAGATCAAATCAAGCCTGGACTCTCCCTAGAAGCTAAAATGACTCAACCGAGGCTATCGTACTTTGGTCACATCATGAAGAGACAAGAGTCATCACTGGAAAAGACAATAATGCTAGGGAAAGTTGAAAGCAGCAGGAAAAGAGGAAAACCCAACAGGAGATGGATAGACTGTACCTGTGTTTACTTTCCAGTACACGAGGGAGCAGACCCCTGGAACCCAAAATTAGAAGAGCCACAGGTGGCAAGTGAAACAGCTTCTTGCAGGCTGCAAGCTGTGGAGGGCTTAAGGTTGCTTTAACTAGTCTGGAAGGAAGTGTTTTTCTCTCCCAATCCTGTTATTTGTAGCTGTTTAGGATTGAACGCTGAGCAAGCTACCTCCAAAGCATGGACCCAGCTATTGAACTAAAGGTCCTTTATAGTTATTTGATTAGGCTCTGAAGCCCAAGAATGCCTTGCACGATCAATGTGCAAATAATAGTAAAAGTAAAGGTTTCCCTTCCTCGAAAGCCAACCATTAAAATAAAGCCCTGAAGTGTCACAGTGAGATGTTCTTTGGCATCTTGAAGACTCATATTATGTCTTCATCAGTCTGCCGTAATTATTAGCCGTAAGTGCATGATTGTGCTCTGAAACACAGCAGGATTGATTTGCTATTTAATAATGAAAACGAATGGTGGGCAGGCCATCCACTGAAAACAGATGATAAATGTACTCCTAGTTTACTGATAAACTAGAATGGTAATGTGGCTCCATCCCAAAAGGGACATTAAGCCTGGCCTCCTGCAAATACCATGTTAACAAAATAGTGGACTCGTGGGCCTAATAAAGGCTATTTACCACCTTGCGCAATGCTCACTCTTAGTATTTCAGCAAAGCATGTGTCGCGGATGTATTTCTGAAGCCATGTTTCTCTGAAGTTTGTGGCTAGCTGACATTAGGGACTGAAATAGCCTGTGGTTGCATGCAAGCGAAGGGTGGCATTTAAACTGGATGAGAAATTTGTGCTGTAAAGCAAAATAAACTAAAGTCCTTTTTATTGAGGACAAGGAATTCCCAGAGCAACAGAAATATGAAATAATATACTCCTGACAACAGTTCTGCAGGCTTTGGCAGTGTGTGTGTTTTACTACATAAATTCATTTTGATATACAACTTTCTTTGTAGATAGAAGAAGATGGGTAGCTGTGTTAGTCTGCCTGTGTAGCAGTAGAAAAGAGTAAGAGTCCAGTAGCACCTTAAAGACTAACAAAATTTGTGATAGGGTATGAGCTTTCGTGAGTCACTGCTCAGTTCTTCAGATACATTCTAGCTGTATCCGTAGAAGTGAGCAGTGACTCACCTATAGTGAGGGCTGCTGCCATCTCTCCCCCCCCCCCCCCGCCTGGCCACTCCGTCCTTCCCTCCGTCTGTCCAGGGGCCAGTTAAGCAAATGCCCAACAGACGGAGGGAGGGACGGAAGCAGGAGAGGTCAGGGGGAGAGGGGGGAGGCAGCGGCAGCGGGAACAGAAGAGCTCCCGCCCCCCGGATTCTGAAAACTTGACGCCCCTAGTTTGGTGTAGAGGTTAAGTGTGTGGACTCTGATCTGGGAGAACTGGGTTTGACTCCCCCCTCCTCCACTTGCACCTGCTGCACTTGCACCAAACCTTGGGCAAGCCATAGTTCTGGCACAGCTGTTCTTGAAAAAGAGCAGTTTCTGTCAGAGCTCTCTCAGCCCCATCTACCTCACAGGGGGTCTGTTGCGGGGAGGGGAAGGGAAAGGAGTTTGTAAGTCGCTCTGAGACTCCCTTGGGTAGCGAAGGGGGGGGTATAAATCCAATCTCTTCTTCTTCTTCTGATCTTCTTCAAGTAGGTACAATATAGGCCTTGTATATTTCAACATAATATCTTAACATCCTACCAATGAGCAGATGGTGCCCAGCTCTATTTTTCTTTCCCACCTAATTCCAAAGATGCTGTTGATGTTCTGAAGCAGTGCTTGGAGTTAGTAATGGGCCCACTGAGGTGAACAAACTGAAATCATAGAATCATAAAGTTGGAAGGGACCTCCAGGGTCATCTAGTCCAACCCCCTGCACAATGCAGGAAATTCACAAATATCCCCACCCCCACCCCCAGTGACCCCTGTTCCATGCCCAGAAGATGACAAAAAACCTCCAGGATCTCCGGCCAAACTGGCCTGGAGAAAAATTGCTTCCTGACCCCAAAGTGGCGACCAGCATTTCCCTGGGCATGCAAGAAAGGGCCACAAGAACTAAGCACTGAGGCAACCCTTCTCACCCTCCCTCTCACGATCTGCCTAAGTTCACAGAATCAGCGTTGCTGCCAGATGGCCATCTAGCCTCTGTTTGAAAACCTCCAAAGAAGGAGAGCCCACCACCTCCCGAGGAAGCCTGTTCCACTGAGGAACAGCTTTGTCAGAAAGTTCTTCCTAATGTTTAGCTGAAAACAATTCTGATTTAATCTTGACAAGACATAGGTTCTCCAGGTTTGTAGAAAGGCAGGCCAGGGACATCTGATCTCTCCTGTCTTGGATGGGGTGATAACTCCCCTTGAA
Source organism: Lepidodactylus listeri (assembly GCA_029233225.1). NCBI lineage: Eukaryota > Metazoa > Chordata > Lepidosauria > Squamata > Gekkonidae > Lepidodactylus > Lepidodactylus listeri. The sequence continues at coordinate 105,587,442 of JARCFY010000008.1, forward strand.
AAGCCAGGTTCACAGCTTGGGGATGCTACTCAACGCAGCAGTCACTTTAGAAAACCAAGTGGCTATGGTGGTTCACAGTGCTTTTGCCCAGCTTCATCTGATGCATCAATTTTACCCATTCATTGTTCAGTCAGATCTAAGCACAGTGATCCATGCCTTAGTTACATCTAGACTGGACTACTGTAATGTGCTCTACATGGGGCTACCCTTGAAGAGTGTTCAGAAGCTGCAGCTAGTGCAGAATGCTGCAGCTACACTGCTAGTTCAGGCCAGCTATCAGGCGCATATGACCCTGATAATACAGCAATTACACTGGCTACCAATCCACTCCCAAGCCCAATTCAAGGTGTTGGTTTTGACCTCTAAAGCCCTATGGTGGCTCGGGACTGGGGCGTCTGAAAAGCCATCTTCTCCCATATGTTCCTGCCCAGGAATTAAAATCACAGCAAGAGGCACTCCTGACTGTCCCATCAATCAAAGAAGCTCATTTGATGGGTATGAGAGAGAGAGAGAGAGAGAGAGAGAGAGAGAGAGAGAGAGCCTTTTCAGTGGTTCCAAGATTATGGAACAACTTCCTTGGGGATTTGTACTGGTCCCCTCACTTTCAGTCTTTAGGATGCAGTTGAAGATGGTTTTATTTAGGACTGCATTTGATAAAGTTTACTAGCACTCATGAGTTGTGATTTTAAGTTTTGGGTTTTATGTTTTTATTTTATTTGTTTTGTTTTGTTGTAAGTCACTTCAAGTATTGTAAGGAAGAAAGATGGCTATTAAATATTTTAAATAAGTAAGTAAATTTTAGGAGAACTCAGGCAAACCTTCCAAGAGGCTGTCTACGGAGTTCAACTCGGCTAATAGCCATAGGTACATCCACACTCCCCAAATTTAACACAGCCAAGGCTTACTATAGTTGCATTCCCAAACATTTTTGTGAGCTCCATTTTAAAGTTGCTGGACCTTCTTTAGAAATACTGAGAGAAAGAACAAAACACATCATTGTCTTGTAATGAAAATGATCACACATTCTCTGAGTTTCATCTCTATAGTTCCAGGTGGTCAGCTGTGTTGGTCTGAAGCAGTAGAATAAATTTAGAGTCCAGTGGCACCTTTAAGACCAACAAAGGTTTATTCAAGGTATGAGCTTTCGTAGGCATGCATGCATTTGAAAAAGTGCACAAGCACACAGAAGCTCATGCAGGATCACACAGGTCCATGGACCTGTGAGGGTGAACCGCTGCTGCGTGATTACACGCAGCCGCGGGCGAGTTGGGTTTTTTTTCCCTGGCCGTTTTCAGTGTGCTTATTCACTTCTACAAGGGATCGATGACTTGCCTCTCCACCCTCGGGGTCGTCCGATGATGCGCATACCGGGACGAGGGGGGGGGAACCAAAAAGCCTGCTCCCCGACGCCTCTTGTTTGAGCTGGCGTGCTCACACAGGGAAAGGCCGGTTCTGGGCCGTCACAAACCATTTGAGACTGCCTTTTCACTGGTAGCTAAATAAGCCGATTCCCCGCCGTCTCAAAGCGGTTTGTGACAGTTTGACACCAGCTGCAGGACGCTTCCCAGATGTGCTTGTGTGATCGTGCCACTTTGAACCGGCGGGGAATCGTCCTTCTTGTGTCGCAAATGGGTGCATATGATCGCGCCCTAAATTTGTTTTTCATCTCTATGGCACGCTTTTCTGTTTCATTTCCGCCTATCTTTTAAGGCAGGTTTTTTGATGCTGTAGAACATAAACAACCTATGAAGCTTCTTTGAACTGAGTCAGGCCATTGGTTCATCTAGCTCAGGACTATCATCTGTTCTGACTGGCAATGGCTTCTTAGCAGAGGAAGGTCTGAGAGGAAGGTCTGCTCTCTGAGACACTTTAATAGGGATAGCCACAGACTGAACCTGCAACATGGACCCACAGATCCATGAATCAGACCCTGGGTCCATCATTGTCAGCACCAGGGGCGTAGACTTTCTAAATCCCGGGGGGGGGGCAGGGGCTCTCTCATGCGTGCACACGGGACCATGTCCCCGCCGCTCCTTCCCCCCCCCCCGGCCCCAGGGAGGCAGACACGCGCAGTCGCGGCGGCAGCCAGCTGGCCGGCTGACTGCCGCCCGCACGAAGCGCGGGACCATATCCCCGCCGCCTCTCTCCCCCCCCACCCCAGGGAGGCAGGAGGGCAGGCCGGGGGTGGGGGGGAAGGAGAGGTGGCGATGGCCAGCTGGCCGGCTGACTGGCCACTGGTGAGATCTCCATTATGCCGGGGGTGGCTGAGCCCCCCCCCTGGGAAATTTAGGGGAAGGCTCGAGCCCTCGAGCCCCCCCCCCCCGTAGTTGACGCCCATGGTCAGCACTGTCTTCTATTAGCCTGGCAGCAACTCTTCGGGGTCTCATATCAAGGACTTTCACATCACCTGCTACCTGACCCTTTTTCATCTGGAGATGCCAGGGATTGAACTTGAGACCTTCTGCATGCCGAGCAAATGCTCTATCACTGAGCCACGGCCCCTCCTCTTCTGCATGTAAAGCATATATTTTCTCACAGCCTCTTCCCATGGAAGCTAGCTACAGTTTTTCCACACCTTCATTCCCATTAAAACTTGCTTTTCTCCAGATTTTCACTAAGCTTTGGATAGGGAAGGCACTGGGTTATTTCCCCCCTCCTCTGAATTACAAAAGCCAGAGCAGTAAATCATACAGAGGTGCAGCAGATGGCCTCCACTATAGGTGGGTACTTTGGGCTCACTGATCTAATTATTTTAATTCATGTATTTCTCACAGCACAGAGCTGTCTATTTATTGGGTCCCTGATGGCACACTGTTTGGTGCTTGGTACTTTAAAGAGGAAGGCATGGTACCTGCTTTAGGGAATGCTACCCAAGGAATGAAGGAAACATAAACCAAAGGTACAGATTGGGGGAAATGACAGCTGGATGCTTATCTGTCCAGAAGTGGCATTGTCTTGGAAGTTCCTCTTAAATAAATTGGTGGTTTCATGTCTGCTAAATCAAATGATAGTTAAATGATTTCTTGACTGTTTTTGTCCCATTATTATTCAGAGTACTTTGAATCTATATTTTTTTCACATTCTTGTTTTGTGGTGGTGCTTGGATTTTTGACTTGGGGGGAAAAACTTTTTGTGTAAGTTTCTGACCAATCAGGTGTTGCTTAACTTTAGTTCAGCCTATACAGCTGCCACTTAGTTTTATCCTTCGGATGTTTGCAATAAAGACCTTGAAAAATTACAGAAAGTTGTGACAAATGATAAGAGAGCCAGTTTGGTGTAGTGGTTAAGTGCGCGGACTCTAATCTGGGAGAACCGGGTTTGATTCCCCACTCCTCCACTTGCACCTGGCTGGATGACCTTGGGCAAGCCATAGCTCTGTTACCAGCTGTTCCCTCAAGGACAGCTTGGGAAAGCGCTCTCTCAGCCCCACCTACCTCACAGGGTGTCTGTTGTGGGGAGGGGAAGGGAAAAGGAGTTTGTAAGCCGCTCTGAGACTCCCTTGGGAAGTGAAGGGCGGGATATAAATCCAATCTCTTCTTCTTCTTCTTCTTGTTTCCATTTCTTCTGAATTTGTCTTGATTGTTCTAAAGCAGTTGCCATGAAAGATGAAAAGAATAATTCTTGGGAAAATCTGTTTGCATGTTATTTTAAAGCCCCCATTCTATATACCCCTTCTTAGAAGGAGTCAGCCTCTTTGAATTAATGAGACTTGCTTCCAAGAAGTCATCTGTTTTTGTTGGAAATGCAACTTTGAATCCCTTTATGGTGTAGACTAATCAGCTAACGCTGTACCAGGTTAATTGTTGGGGCACGTTTAAACTAGAAAGGACCAATCGGAATTCAAGGGGCTGTTACTATAATTGGGAATGAATAAGAAAATATTTTAAATGGCTTCTCCTTGTCAGTGTAGCCTGCTTTCTTCTTAAATGCGGTTAAGGGATCAGGAGCCAGTTTCAGAAACCTTGTTTAATCATCTGCCTGAACAGATAAAAGGAAGTACTTCTTCACCCAAAGAGTGATTAACACGTGGAATTCACTGCCCCAGGAGGTGGTGGCGGCTACAACCGCGGACGGCTTCAAGAGGGAATTAGATAAACATATGGAGCAGAGGTCCATCAGTGGCTATTAGCCACAAAGTATAGATAGGAACTCTCAGTCTGGAGCAAGTGATGCTCTGTATTCTTGATTGTTGACCGGGGGGGGGGGACAGTGGGAGGGCTTCTAATGTCCTGCCCCCACTGGTGGACCTCCTGAGGGCACCTGGTGTTTTTGGCCACTGTGTGACCCAGAGTGTTAGACTGGATGGGCCACTGGCCTGGTCCAACATTAATTTTAAAGGAAACCCATCTTGTACCCTTTGCAAATTCCAAGTGAGTAGGAAAAAAACAGCCGTTCTTGCTGGGCAGTTCTTACTTGCAGAGTAGCCTCAAGAAGGTAGGGATGGTCATGTGAATTTTTTTCCTTTGTAGAGATCATAGGCGTCAACTACGGGGGGGGGGGGGCTCGAGCCACCCCCGAAATTTCCCGGGGGGGACTGAGCCCCCCCTGGAAAACGGAGCACCCTCTGCTGTGCCTCCCTCGGCCCTTCCTAGGGCCACCGCCTCTCCCCCCCCCCCCCGCCTGGCCACTCCGACCCTCCCTCTGTCCATCCAGGGGCCAGCTAAGCAAATGCCCAGCTGGCCCCTGGATGGACGGAGGGACGGAAGCAGGAGTGGTCAGGCTCGGGGGGAGGCAGCGGCGGTGGCGGCAGCGGGGACATGGTCCCGGTGCGCGCGCGCGCTTTGCGCGCTCAGACAGAAGAGCCCCCCCCCCCGGGAGTTTTTAAACTCTATGCCCCTGGTAGAGATCATTGGGGGGGGGGGGGTGTTGTTTACAGGAGAGTCTCGTTTTAAACAAAAATAGAGAATGTAAGTGAGAGACAAAAAACTGAAACATGGTTTGATTTTCAAAATATTACCCACTATAATATGATTGTCCAATGTTAGGAACCTTGGTAACTTTGGCACTTATTTTTACAGTCATTGTAGGGTTAATTTTTCCATCCCTGTATTCCTTACTATTTCTTTTCTCAATAACAGTCTTTGCAGGTTTATGGTCTGGTTTATGGTTATGGGTCAAAGAACCGAACTCACACCTTACTTGTCTGTATTATCAGATTTAAAGGCTGATAATCAGACTTTAACAGATAAATCCTGGAGGATTCTGCCGCTAAAGGGTTTGCATGGGCAAAGCCTTTTAAAATTGTTTGGGCCAGATTCTCTAATTTCTCGTTACACAGCCGAGGGATGTAGGGAGGAGAGAGGCCCTGCCACTGGAGCCTCATCCTGGTTCCCAGCTGGGGGTGGAGTGTGGGCCTCCAGGTCTCTCAGACCTCAGATGCGGAGGGGCGGGGATTGTGCCCCCTTGGGTCATCCTCTCAGGGTGCACCCTGCTTATCCCTCCGGCCCTCTCTCTGCACCAGCTCTGAGACAAGCCCTAACTGCCTCTTCCTTGGCCTGAGGCTGGGAGAATTTACATGGGTCCTCCCAGCCTTTACATGCTCCACCCTCATTGCTTGGTCCAGTCAGCTTTTAGAAGCTTTCTCCACCTCCCTCCAGCTGGGGCCCTGCTCACAAATGCTCTCCCAGGCAATCGGCTCTCTGGCTGGGTCTCTGGCCAGCTAGGCTCCAGAGGGATGACTGACACAGCCATACCTTCCAGCCAAAGCTCTAGTGGCTGGCTGAACTGTGGGAAAGATACTCGCCTCTAGCTGCTGTTGGGCCATGTCTCTGCTACTCAGAGATTGCCTGTTGGGCCCCTGGGGGCAGCCCACTGTGGGGGTCCCACCACGATAACTGGGAGCATTGACTGGGGTGGGGCAGGGCACCCTGCCTGCTCCCTGAGCCTGTTACACTCCAATGTGACCAGGAAACAAAATTTAAGATGGGATTATGCACATAGAAGAGTAGAGATGGGGGTATCAGTGGGTCATCAGGTGCAGTGGAGTCCTAAAATGGCATCTCCTTTCCTTTCTTCCCTACAAGTGAATGATTTTACATTCGCTCCCATCGAGGAAAAGAATCCATGCGTGTGTATGCATGCAATTTGCCTCTGTACCCCCTGGAGTCCAATACACAGACCTGTCTCCCTCCACACACCCCAATCAGTACTTAGCACTAGTGTGACCAAGAAATAAAAACCAAGTTTGGAGCTATGAGCCCACCCACAATGCATCGCCTCCAACCCCAGTCTTTGCAATGTAGAATCCCTCCCCGACACACATCTTACCCAATACAATTAGAGCCATTTTGCTAGTAATCATTACTTCACTGTATCTAACATGATTTAGTTATAAATAAATATATAGTTTAGTTATAAACGATAACTTATCAAATCTTATTAATGATGGGCATTGAACCTCTAGCCAGCAGACAACTGATCTAAGACCCAGAAGCCTTCCATTAGTCCCAGATGCGTGGGATATGCTCCATTTCCCCTGGGATAAGGAAAGGATATTCTCTACATGTTCTGATACACTTTTACTGCAGAAGGTTAACTGTGTTTAGTCCATTGCAGCAGTCTAGTGACACATTAAAGATTAACACTTCCCCCCCCCCAGCACAAGCGTTTGTAATCTACAGCAGGGATAGGCACAAACCGGTGGACAAACTAAAGTTCATCACAAACTGGTCTGTGGGTTGCAAAGCAGTGTTCGTGAACTGAAGAACCGCCACAAACTTTCATGAATTTCGATGCATGGAAAATAGCTGAGTGATGGAGCCCCCTGCCACTCATCTGCTTGGTTTAAATGGCTGGAAGTCATTTAAACCACTGCTTTCTGCTCCCTGCGAAAAACTCACTGCCAATGTGGCAAGCAGAAAGCAGGGGTAAAATGGCTGGGAGCCATTTAAACCCCTGCTTTCTGCTTCCTGTGGTTTTTCACAGCTTAAACTTTAAATGATAAACATAAAACTTAAACTTAAAGCTTAAACATAAAACGATTTGAACCAGGTAGGTTCACAAACCAACCTCCCAGTTCACATAGGTTTGTGGTTTGGTTTGTGGTTCAGCCAAGAACCACAGACTGGGGGAAAAATGCAGTTCGTGCCTATCGCTAGAGCCCCACTCCGTCAGATAGATCTGATGCATATTTTTAAGAGAGTCGGGCTTTCTCAGCCCTTCAGGTACCACTCTGTGTTCTGCAGATATCAATATGAATTTACTGTGACACTTGCCAGATTAGACCATGTGTTTGTTTCAACACATCTCCAAACCTTAAGGTTCATGTCCTGAAAAGATTTCAAAGATGGGTTAGCTGTACAGATGAAACCATCACAAAACCTGTTTGGGACAGCAAAGATTAGCCAAAAATATATGGCTTGAGTGAACCTCAGGGGGAGGAAATGAATTGAAATGTATAACTCTGTGAGGAAGTGATCTGGTCAGCTGAGAAGTTACAGGCAGAAAAAGGGACACCCCCTCCTTTCCTATACATCTTGAGTTATAAGAATACAGAAATAAATTGGTTTGGCTATGATACTTGGCTTTGTGGATTTAATTATTGGACTCTCGAGTAGAATTGCCGATGCTTGATTTCAAAAATACTGGCTCCCTGGTCAGGCCAAGGCAAGTGGAGCCAGAACAGAATTAGCAGTTAAGAACAGAGGCTGGCCAGAGGCTGGCGGGATCTGATGGTTATGGTGGAGTGATGAAGCCTGCCAGAAGCTAGTGAAGTCAGGAGTTTGTTTGGCTTTGCCAGACCCCAGTACTGGTTGTCTGAGGCCGTGGTCACACGGCCCCTTCATGCGGGAGGAAGGGCTGCTTTCTCCCGCATTTAAAGGGGCCGTCTACATAGGCCCGCAGCGAGTCCCGCGGCGAAGCGGGCTCCAATGCGGGTTGCTCCCACATTTACCGACCCCGGGAAAAACTAGTGTTTTCCCGGGAGTCGCGGGAGGAACCCGCATTTGAGGTTATCTGGACAGCCCTCTCTCGCAAGCATTGCGAGAGCAGGGCTGTCCAGATGGCCCCCCCGGCCATTCCCCCCCCCCCTTTTTACACTTGGGCGCATGGCCAACCATGCGCCCAAGTGTAAAAGGGGGGGAAAAAAATCCCCAACTCACCAGGCGGTGGCGGGTCCTTGGCCGCCACCGCTGCTTCTGAGGCCGCCTCCGTTCCACAAAGCTGTCTTCGCCGCCGCCGCTTCCGCCGCCACCGCTGTTCACGCCGTGGCCGCCTCTTCAGCAGCCGTGGCCGCCGACGCAGCCGGCGATGATGCCGCAAGGGTTGGGATTTGTAAACATCCCAACCCGCAGTGGATAAATGCGGCCCCTTTAGATCTGGGAGCCCCCCTGGATTTAAAGGGGCCGTGTGACCGCGGCCAGACTGAACAGAGAAGGTTTAGCTGTCTGAACTGGAAGAATACTCTGAAGAGAGGGGAAAACAAAGGAAACCAGCTCTCTTAGTAGCAGTTTTAGAATTCCTTGAGGAAGAGGCACCTTTCTTTTGACAAAGTACCTCACCAAATACTCCTGAGTAAACTCAGTGGTCATGGGATGAGCACAGGTTCCCTTATGGATTAAAAATTATGGATTAAAAAATGAGCACAGGTTCCCTTATGGATTAAATTAAATTAATTGACAGGAAGCAAAGAGTAGGAATAAATGGACAACTCTCACAATGGAGGGAAATAAGCAGTGGAGTCCCACAAGGATCAGTATTGGGGCCTGGTTCTATTTAATTTATTCATCCATGATCTGGAACTAGGGGAGACTAGTGAAGGGGACAAGTTTGCAGATGACACAAAATTATTCAGGATGGGGAAAACCAAGGAAAGCTTCCCAGGAAAAACGCGCTCAAATGTGCAATTGCTCATCCCACATTTCGTCCCCCCGTCCCCCCCGAAACCTCCCCAGCGATTCCCAGGCTGCAGTTGGAGAGGCACCTGGAAGGCAGAGTAGCTGTTAAGACAACAAGCCAAGGCCATATAGAAGCAAAGCAGATAACAGTTTCAGCAGCAGTAATGAGCTCTCTGGCGGAGCAGGTGACGCAGACGGGTTTGGGAAAACCACCTCCCGCCCGGGAAATGTCAGATTCTGACACCAAGGGGCCTCCAGTTCACATACTGTATCAATATTGGCAGGCAGGTTGTGGCAGAGTGACAAGACTTTATCTGCATAAAAGCTTACGAAAGCCTCACAGCTAATGGTCGCATTTCTAACATTCTGAGTTCTCTGCGTTAGAGACATTAAAGATCTAATTTCCCTAAATAATTGTGAGGGGCGAAAGCTAGCGAATGCAATTGTCACGGGCTGGGTGCAGGCAGGGTGAGGGAGAGAGCGAAAGTCCAAGTCCAGTCCGAGGTCAGAATCAAGGGATAGCAAGCGGGAGCCGGAAGAACAGAGTCCAAAGTACAAACCGAAAGCGTAGTTGTCGGAAGCTGGAGTCAAGGAGCTGAGAGTTCAAAGCTTGAATCAGGAATCAGGAGCACGGGAAAGGGAGGTGCAGAGCGTTGTCAAACTGACTAGTTGCTGGCATGAGGAACCAGCGTCAGGAGGGGAAGCTAAACTACCCCTCAGGTGCCGGGGTTAATTAGCGCTCAGCATGTGTGTTCCCGGCTTCTGTTAGAACTCAGGGCTGAGGGACCGCTTGCTGTGCAGGTGTGCGTCCCTCCGCCGGGATGCTAAGTTTTGCCTGAGCTGGTTCCGCAAATGCACCATTGGAGGAAGCAAGTCAGGGGGGGCTGCCTGTCAGGAGTTGTTCCTCCGCCGCTGTTGATGGGACAGGTGGTAGGGATCCGCCGCGAGCTCCGAGGTGTCATCAGGGTCAGGAGTGGGTTCTGCTGAAGCCGGGAGCGCAGGCTCAGCTGGAGCCGGGGCTGCATCCTCAGCAGGACTCATGACAGTCTTCACCGCCATCTCGTGGGTTTTCATAAACGACCTGGAGGATGTTCCTGTGGCTTCATCATGAGACCAACGCCAAACTCGCTCTAGCCGTCTAAGTTCCTGCTTCATCCCCTTAAGCTCCATGGTATACCATGGGGCTAGTTTGGGGTGGGAGTGAACAGGACATCGGGGAGCGATCTCGTTGACGGGTTCAGAGAGACGGGTATTCCAGTTCTCTGCCAGTGCATCCAGTGAGTCACTGGGAGGTCGGATCCCACAGAGCATTCTGGAAACAAATTGGATCCATTAGTCTCTGTGGGTGAGCATAAATCAGCTCACTGCCCAGACAGGTGGGGCCCTCAGCCAGACCTCCAGGGCATAATGGTCTGATCATGGCACCCTATCAACAGCAGTCAGAGCCATATCTATCCTCGTGCCAAAGATCAGGCAACTGGTCTTGTCCTGACCCAGCCACAGTAATCCACGTAACAGTCACCTCCAGGTTAGATTACTGTAGCGTGCCCTACACAGGGCTACCTTTGAAACTGACCCAGAAACTACAACTGGTTCAGAATGCAGTGGCCCAGTTCCTCACTGAAACCCCATTAACAGCATACATCTAACCAGGGCTGTGCCAGCTGCACTAGCTCCAGGTTGAATTCCAGATCAGGTTCAAGGTCTTAGTATTAACCTTTAATGTCCTAAATGGTCTGGAACCAACTTATCTAGAGGACCACCTCTCCTGGTAAACCCCTCAAAGATCAGGAAAAGAACCTCCTGGTGATTCCGGGCCTGAAGGATATCTGGCTGTCCTTTTTGGCCCCGGCGCCAGCCTAGTGGAACTCTCTGCCTAATGGCAGCCATGTCCTGGGGGGACCTAGTGCAATTCCACAGGGCCTTCAAGACAGATGTCCCGCCAGGCCTATGGCTGAGGACAGCAATGGTTGGACACTGAGCCTGGCTTCCTTTCTCTCCCCTCCCCTCCAAGAAGTAAGGACACAGAGAGTTTAAATGCCATCTGAAATAGTTTGGTTTTTATTATTTTAAAATTTGAATCTGACTCTGCAAAATCATATTGATGGAAATTTTATAATTTATTGTTGTTATCTATATATCTAATTCTGAAGGCACCCCCTGCGTGCGGATACCTAAATCCATGGGGGGGGCACCTGGGGGGCAGGGAGATTTCCCTACATTTCCCCCCGTGTGAGATTTCCCCCTGTGTGCAGAAAAATACAAAAGGTTTTAAAAAAATTTCGGGGGATATTTAAATCCCCTGAAAAGTTAAAGCGTTCTCTGAGCATGCACAGAGAACGCTTTGGCTGCTGTTGGGGAGGGGGTGGGAGGCGAATTGGCGAGCCTCGAGCCTCGCCACTGTCACTGGGGGGAGGGAAGCTGGCTCGGCGGGCCTTGGGCCTCGCCGAGCTGCCGTCTCTGGAGCTGGGGGGGGAGGGAGGTGGCTTGGGACTGGGGGGGAGGGAGACAGCTTGGGGCTGGGGGGAGGGAGGCGGCGAAGGGGGGCGGCGAAGGGGGGGCGGGAGCACAGCACGAGTGGCCAGAGCGAGGGGGGGCAGACAAAGCGCGGCCTGAGCCATTCGGGCCAAAGCGAAGGGGGGGCGGGAGGAAGTGGGGCCCAAGTGGCTGTCAGCTTCTCCTCCCCCCCGCGAGTATTGCGGGTCCCCCCCCCCTTTCTTGCAATGTATAATGTTGTTAACCATCCTGAGCCCTGCTTAGGGGAGGGCGATCTAGAAATAATCAATCAATCAGTCAAACAATCAATATATAAATGGACCACTGGTTTGATCCCCAAGGGCTTGTCTTATGTTATGAGGCTGTGGAGTTTCAAAAGCTTTGGACTTTTAAAAGACATCGTACTGGAGAGGTTTACAAGCGCTGTAGTGATGTTCCTTTCTTGTCATACGGAGTGAAGCACGGGTGCGTGGGCTAGTAACTTGACAAGACTCTTGTGATGCTCTTTGATGAGAAAGATCCATGTTTCCATCCAACTCACCCGCACTTTTTAGGGGCAGCTTCTGCCTAAATGAGTAGGTCTCCTTGATGGATTTTGTGCTTTGTTTGAGGACGGGACAAGCAGGAGGGCTGTCTTCCCGTATCTGCGTCCTCCCCTTCCTTTAGAGTGCCTTTTACCCAGCTAGCATTACCAACCTCCAGTAAGAGCCTGGGGTTCTCCACAAAGTACAGCCGATCTCCAAATTGCAGAACTCTGTTTCCCTGGAGGAAAATGGCTGCTTTTGGAAGTTGAACTCCATGGTATCACATACCAACGTGGGTTCCCTCCTCTCTCCAAATCTCCAGGGAAACCCCCCCCCCCCAGCCTTGCAAGGGTTATCATGCGTCACCCAAGCTGACCTCGGCCACCCCACCAACGCCCCCCTTCCAGCTCTTCTCCCACAGAGCCCCCCCAGTTGGCCCTTCCTCAGCTCGCCACGCCTGCGCAGACAGCCAAATAAACTCGTCTGGCGGGATGGGGGAGGAGTCCGGGGAGGAAGGACACCGGGCGGCAGAGCGAGCCCAAGCAGATACGGTTGCATTTCTCCGCTAAGATGCTCTGATCCACGCACGCACAGGCACGCGCCCCCCGCTCTTGCGCGCACGGTGGCTCCCCTTTTCTTCCCTGCGTGGGTGGGCGCGGCTCCCACTCCGCCTGGCCCGGCTGCTGAGGATGGCTATTCCTGCGGTGCGCCCTGGAGCCAAGCCAGTGTCTATCTGAGAGACCGTTAGGCGGGAGATGGGATGTGGTAGCTTTGTGCGAGCGCTCCTTGCAGACCCGAGAGGAGGGAGAGAGGGAGGGAGGCGCGGCCAGGCGAGGCGAGAGCCAGAGAAAGGGCTGTGCCTGGATTCTAGCAAACCGCCGAGGAGGAAGTCCAGAGAAATGGATGCTGCTCTTGCTGCTGCTGCCGCCGCCGCCGCCGCCTGTTAGGCCAGAGGCCTGTGCAGCTGGATTTAAGGAGATGGTTTTTCCTGGGGACAATCAGGTTGCAATCTGAATTGCTGTTTCTGCCGCCGCCGTGCCTCTGGAAGGGAAGGGGCGGAAGAATATAAAGGTAATGTGTGCCTTTGTTTCCAGACCAGGGGAAGCCATTGAAAATATGTAGCCTTTTTTTAAAAAAAGAAAAAATCAGGTTGAAGGAAAGCACAACGGGCAGCTGACGGAGGGGGCTGATGTTTTCTTAAGAACCCTTGCAGAGCAGGCAGTCTCTTGTTCTGCCCCCATTGTATTTTAAATGGGAAGGATTTGTGTGATTTCAACAGAGAGGGAGGAAGGAGATGTTATGTTGAAGAAGCTGAGGGGAGCCGGCAGGAAAAATGGATTTGGTGCATGCTGGGGGTTGTGGGTGGGAAAGGAAAGGTGCAAGAAATCATTTAAATTCAGGCCGGTCCAGGTGCCTGTTAGGAAGCTCTGTTACTATGGAGCCCATAGCGGGCATTCCAAATGGCTGCAGCAGGTTTCATGCGTCGCTTTTCACAGGGTTTGCAAAGGGCGGGTTTGTCTTGTCCGTTCAAACAATACTCCTTTCTCCAAGGCTATCAGAGGAAAGTTGCCCACCTTCAATCAATCAATCAACTTTCCATCCTCTTTGTTATCAGCTCTTTCTTTCCCCCTTGCTGCATATAGATCTGTATGAGGACTTTTTCTTGATGGTGCTTTTGGCATCCTTGCTCCTGAGTGGGAGAAGCAGAAAACTAGATTGGGGTATCTAGGAAATATTTCCAAGAGAGACGGTGGTCTTTATTAATAGTGCTGGCCGCAGTTTGATAATATATAGGTAGGCAAGTGGAGCAATCCACTGATGCTTCGTTTGAAACAACCCTGACTTACCAAAAAATGTGAGACATAGAATGGGTTGGGCCTGAAGTGAACATGCTTATTTTTAAAGGGGGGGGGGGGATATACTCTTGAGTGAATGTGTGGTCGTGTGTGTACTGGGATATGGCATGTTTTGAATTCCGCTTCATGGTTAAATGCTGTGGTTTTAAGCCAGTGGACCGCCCCGTTTTTCTGCAGCATCCTGAGATGAAACTCCAGAAGGTTTATCAAGTTTAATTCAGATTCATATCAGATGAGCTGCATGTGCTTCGTGAAGTGTGTCAGTTCTGGTTTATGCCTCTGGGCTGATTTCCCTCAGCCTCTCACCTGTTTCTCCCCTCCCCCCAGGCCAAAAAGGATGCTGAGAGTACCGAACTGCATGGGCAGTGATTTTTTCCCTCTCGTGTGGGGATGGCATGGGGCCCAGACGGCTGGTTGCTTTATGAATAGCTGACTGCACACTAATTGAACCCATTGCAGCTGACCCTGGCAATATTGGTTTTGTGTTGGCTGGAGAAAGGCAGCTTTCAGCTCCTGGTTCTACCCTTTTCTAGCATAACTTACCCATTCCGGAAAATATTCTATGGATCCCAGGTTCTTCTCCTGAAGAGCAGCACCATTGCTGTGCCTCCGGGAATGTTAGCCTCCCAAAATACTTTGGGTCGTATGCATGACTGCGAGGTTGTATACCTATTTACGCTGCTCTATTATGTTGCTTCTTTGATGAAATGTATAAGCCACCCTTCTGGTTCCTGAATCAAAACTTAGAAAATAAGAGTGTGGAGGACTCAGAATCAGTGAGGAGCCACTGCTTATGGGCAGCTCACATGTTTTGCCAGCAGAAAGTCACTAGTCCAGTCCTTGGCATCTCAGGCAGGGGCGTAGAGTTTAAAAACTCCCCGGGGAGGGGGCTCTTCCATGCGCGTGTGCAAAGCATGCGTGCCCGCCGGGACCATGTCCCCGCCACTGCCTCCCCCCCCCCCCCCCCGCCTGACCGCCCCTGCTTCCATCCCTCCCTCCGTCCGTCCAGGGGCCAGCTGGGCATTTGCTTAGCTGGCCCCCTGGATGGACGGAGGGAGGGTCGGAGTGGCCAGGCGGGGGGGAGAGAGAGAGACGGTGGCAGCGGCCCTAGGAAGGGCCAAGGGAGGTGTGGCGGAGGGTGCATCGTTTTCCCGGGGGGGGCTCTGTCCCCCCCGGGAAATTTTGGGGGTGGTTCGAGCCCTCGAGCCCCCCCACCCCCTAGTTGACACCTATGATCTCGGGTGAAAAGAATTCCCAGCTGCAAGTCTTACAAAGGTCTTGAAGTAAGAATATACTATGTAGAAACTTTGGGGTAGTGATAGTGTTTGCACTGAGGCCTTGGAGAACCACTGCTGCTCAAAACGGCATGAGCTAGTCTAGGTGGATGCAGTGGAAGCTTCATGTTATTGCTTGTTGTACCTGAGGTGAGGAACATCCATTTCACTCTAAATGCTCTCTGTCTCTCTCACTCTCTTTTTATTTTGGATGTTCACCCCCCACCCTTAGTTCATTCATGAGACGAGCATGATATCTTGAAATGGGCATGTGACCTTTCAGTGTTCCATAAAATAAAGTAGACCTTGTTACATTTTCCTTCAGAACAGAGGGTAGGGCAGACTGCTACCCAGTCCAGTAGTAGGTGCTCCTTGAGCTTTTATTCTGCAAGCTCTGAGAGTGAATAGTAAATTGCATATAAAGCACTTGGTCCATAATATCGAAAGACCAGCTCCTTAGTATTCTACGCGTTAAACAAAAGGGTTTAAAAAAAAATGAGCACAAGACATGCGCAGGATATTTTTGCAAGCCATTCATTGCTGGGTGTCTAATTAGCTGTTACTCCCTTCTAAAGAAATTAGAGATAGATGGACAGAGAAATCTCCGTTATCATTTGGGTTAAGCAACAGAAGCGGTTTGCAAATTGAAATAGTTTGCTGATTCCAAAGGGGGAGTAGGGGGCCCAGGCCGTTCTGGGCCTACTTACGACTCAGAATATTAAAGCAGTGCCTTGCTCCTTAATGGTCAATTTGCTTTTTTACTAATCACTGTATTTGCTGTGACATCTGTCTTGGTGGGCATGCGTGCTGATGAACATGGTGAGTTCATGCGTCAGGTAGCTGCGGTCAGGGGGAGCTTCACAGCACATGTCTACCACACGCCCCCACACATTTACAGCATCTCCACTTTATATGCCATGGTGTTTATTACTACAAACGTCTTTTACCAAGTCAAGTGTGAAACAGGCCTCAGTGGCTGGTCAGTAAATAAGCCTTGATGATTGTTTGGTGACAGTCAGACAAGGGCAAGTTTTCCTATCTTCATGCTGTGTTATGTTTGCATTGGGGGTGGGAAAGTGCCGTCAAGTTGCAGCTGATTTATGGTGACCCCAAAGGGTTTTCAAGGTAAAAGTGAATAGAGGTGATTTGCCATTGACTGTTTCTGCATAGCGATCCTGGACTTCCTTGGTAGTCTCCATTTAAGAACTAATCTGGGCCAACCCTGTTCAGTTTTTGAAATCCGATGAGACTGGGCTAGCCTGGACCTTCCAGGTTAGGATTATGCTTGCATTACTATGATCAAGAGCTACAGTTGGGAGGCCAGTACCTCTTGTTACAGAAACTTCCATGGATCGTATGTGTAATATTGCTATAAAATTGTTTTTATAGTAAAATATATCCCTAGAAAAATTTTGTACCTTCTCAGCAGTATAGATTACAAACCCTGTGTTCAGTTGAAGTCAGTTTGGTGTAGTGGTTAAGTGCACAGACTCTAATCTGGGAGAACCGGGTTTGATTCCTCACTCCTCCACTTGCACCTGCTGGATGACCTTGGGCAAGCCATAGCTCTGTACCAGCTGTTCTCTCAAGGACAGCTTGGGAAAGAGCTCTCTCAGCCCCACCCACCTCACAGGGCGTCTGTTGTGGGGAGGGGAAGGGAAAGGAGTTTGTAAGCCGCTCTGAGACTCCAAGTGAGTGAAGGGCAGGGTATAAATCCAATCTCTTCTCTTCTTCTCTCTTGAATGCATGTGGGAAGAAGGATCAGGATTATCTGTCTGTCTTTGTGAATTTTCATCCTTCCCTCCCTCCGAAGAGCTTTCAGTGGCATATATAGTTTTTTCATACTCAGGGAGGGCTGGAACTGAGGGCCAGAGTAGACATGACAGAGTCTTTATGGCAGCCATGGGAATGCCACTGCTGTTACAGGGATTTAAAAATGCTGCAAGGACCCAGTCCTGATTGAGCCCACAGTGGACTGAGGTGCTCTTGTTCCCCACAGCCCGGCGTCGTATCAGGCACTGAAATAGCCAAATACACACCCGTGCAACTTTCAGCACTTGAAAAGGTAAGGAGGAGGGACAAGGTCACTGTGCTGTGGACCCAGTCAGGATTGGTCCTTGTGGCGTTTTCAAATCTAATGGTGGCACTATCAAATCTAGTTTTGGCCCTTACTCTGTGTATGTGTAAAAATACATGCATGTAAAAATACATGCATGTTACGAGTTCAATTGAACACGTGCAGACAGGGGTTTGCTTGGGCAATTCATTCTTCTCCATGTGTGTCTGGTGTATACAGGGATCATTTCGTAGAAAAAGAGGTGCAGGAGCTCATTAGCATAACTCATTTGCATATCCCCCCCCCAACATACCGGAAGTGTGTCAGAAGGCAACACCCCACCCCTCAGGCTCCACTCCACAGGTGAGTGAAACTGACCTGCTCTTCCTCCATTCCCTTCCCCATCCAATACTTGGTGCAATAAAAATAAGCGTAAAGAACACACCCTCATTCTCTTCCTGCTCCCTTGAAACCACCAGGTTTCAAATAGACTTGAGATACCCAGGACATGTGCACCACCCATCCCTTCCCCTTCCCCTCCCCACAACAAGACACCCTGTGAGGTAGGTGGGGCTGAGAGAGGTCTTTTGAGAACTGCTCACAAGAGAACAGCTCTGAGAGAACTTGTGACTGGTCCAAGGTCACACCAGCAGCTGCATGTGGAGGAGTGGGGAATCAAACCCGGTTCTCCCAGATTAGAGTCCAACTCCTGACCACTACACCAAACTGATGGGGTGGAAGCTGCTGAAGGGTTGGTGAAATTTCTCCAGTACTTATGTGCCATGTGCCCAGATAAAAAATGGTATACTTAGAAAATTTATATGCCACCTTGAGCAAGTCTCTGGAAGAGCAGCACACAGTCATAAAAGGAACAATGATACAATTATCAATATTAAAACAAAACATTAAAAACAATAAAGACCCTAGCAGGGCTTTCCCCGGGGCGCTGCGCCTCTGCATTGCTCGGGGAAGCCGAGGAGGGGGTGGGGCTTGGTCATGTGCCCGCCCCCTGGGCTCCTCACTCCCGGAGCTGCGCTCCTGTGCGCTCCCGCTCCAACGGACCCCTGGGTGTATACATATTGAAGATAAGTAGTAAAACAATTTAGCATTTTCCCCAAACACTTGCCTTACAGTCCAGTAAGGCTGTAGGGTTTTTAACCGTTCACTGTAACACTTTGATAACACGTGTGCCCTGCATGTGAGCACATCTGCCATGTCCCACAAGCCCTTGAACTGTAAGGCTCAGCAGTTGATCCAATTTTAAGGGAGAGCTCATTTCAGTTCCATAAATTGAAGTTCTTACAGCCCATTGCTCTGACCAGTTTCAGACATTGCAATCTCTATTTACCTCAGGGTTGTCATTTTGTATTGGTGCAGAGGGGGCAGCCGTTGGCAAAAGCACTGTGGGTTGGATCCTACAAATATCTGATAAAAGGATCGTTCCCACCTTCTTCTTACCCCAGAAACCACTTGTGGTACCCTCAAAAGTTGATGCCGGAGGTGCCAGGGGGAATCTCACAGACAAACTCATATGGGGCAAGGGCTGCATTAAGGGTGGGGGGGAGGGAATGGTGAAATAGCTTCGACTTTCCTCTTCTGCCTGAGAGACATCTTGTTGGGGGTTACGAGGGGCTGCTTGAGGAGGGTGGGAAAGGTTCATGCAAGTGCAGACTGGGAGGCAGAAAGCCTGGGAAACAACCCAGCCCCCACCTGCCCTCCAATGGAAGGGAGAAAGAGGAGGCACCCCCCATCTACCTCACAGAGGGTGAGGGATAGCCAGTGTGTGGCAGCAGCTCCCACCTGCCTCATTCATGGCAAGTGCCACTCCTCCTTTAGGGCTGGGATAGCCTCCACAGAGGGCTGGGGCAGGCTGACCATCCACCTCACAGGACTTCTCCTGGTGGCCTTAATCTCTCCCCAGATTCAGGTCAGCAAGGGCCCTTCCCTCTTGGGATTCAAAGCATCGAGCCCTATATTTCCCACGAAATCTACCTGTTTTCAAGCCACTGGCTTTCAGTTCTTGCTCATAAACCTTCTAAAAGCGTATTCTGAAGTTTACACCCTGGAGTGCCTACAGTCTCTGTCTGTGACAGCACCCAGCTGAGCCAACAGCCTTTGATGTGGGTTCCTGACACGGTGACAGTTAACTTAATGGTGAATATCATCAGTCGTCATTTCATGTGGGAAACTTTCAAAAGTCCTTAAAGGAGTTAATGATTTGACCATTGTTGGAAAAAAAACTTTCCCCCCCTCTCTCTCTCTCTCCACATCACAGATGAGTTGTTCAGACAGAGGCGCCCAGTCTCTAGGCAGCAGCCTTTTGACTCTAGGCTAGATCATACTAGACTCCTCGGTCAGCTGATCGTAGCACCTCTCACTGGATCCCTCCAGGCAGAATGTATTTTCTTAGTTGACTATCTGAAGGAGGGTTCTGGCAGGAGCTGGGGGGGGGGGGGGCAGAGACATAGGGGGTGCGCGCAACGTGACACCACTTCCAGGAAAACCCAGAAGTTACATCAGGTAGCTCAAAGAATTGCTGGAAACTCTGTGAATTTACTGTAGAGTTTACAGTAATTTGTAAAGCTACCTCATGTCAATTCTGGGTTTTTCCTAGAAGTTACTTCAGAATACACACAACACCAACTCCCCCACCCTTTACCACCACTCTGAGTGACTGTGGGCAACAAGGGTTGTCAGCGGGAGGCCTCCTGGCAACCCTAAAATGCCAACGAAGATATTTAGAGCCTGCTTGGTGTAGAGGTTAGAGTGTTGGACCAGGACCTGAGAAACCCAGGTTCAAACCCCCACTCTGCAATGAAGCTTGCTAGATGACCCTGGGCCAGTCACACTCTCAGCTAAATCTAATCTACAGGATTGCTGTGAGGATAACATGGAGTGGAAGGTGGGATGATGTGTGCTGCCACCATGAGCCATTAAGCCAACAGCTATCTCTGAAGGCAAGCCATTTAGATGGCATACAAAACAAGGCTGTGGAGCTACCAGCTCCAGCTTTGGGGCTGAGCCCCATGACACCTGACCAGCTACCTGACTGGAGCTAAATTCCTGAAAGACCTTGAATATGAAAGGTCAGCATGCCTCAGAAGACAGTGGGGCAAAGAACTCAAAAGAAAGTTGGTGTCATTGCAACATCAGCCAGTGTTGTCTGTGTAGTGCCTGTAGCAGATGCCTGGCCTAAAGTAGTTCTGAGCTTACTTGTATATAAGCTTGCCTAGGAAGTGTGTGTGTATGTGTGTTTCAGCTTTCTCAAAAAGTGGCCTCTGAGGTATGTTTGTCATCGAAGGGAATCCCTGTTTCCACCATACTTTATTAGTTAATTCAGTTTTGAGGCCTGCCCTTCTTCCAACTTGAAGCTGGTGGCTCGAACATTGAGTTGTTTCTCATTCATAACAACCCTGTGATGGAGGTTCAGTGGAGAGACAGTGACTAAACAAAGGACAGTGAGTTTCATGGCGGAACCCAGGTCACCTCAATTCAATTACTGTACTCTATCCAGGATACCACACTGGCTTATCATTAGCTCACTGGCCATGGATCTGTGAGAGAGCTCAAGGGCAAAGATGTCCTACTACCAGAGTTTCCTCTAAGCTGTGCTAGTGGGTGCTGGTGCAGAAATTTTTAGCTCCAGCCCAGAGAGTTTAACCTTCTGCACAGATTAAGGCATTTTCCCCTCCATTGAAAACAATGGAGGATGGGGGCACATCCTTCTGGGGCCCATAGAATTGGACCCTCTGGTCCAATCTTTTTGGAACTTGGGGAGTTTTTTTAGGAGAGGCACCAGCAGCTATGCTGCAAATTTGATGCCTTTACCTCAAAAAACAGCTCCCCCAGAGCCCCAGATACCTCTGGATCAATTGTCCATTGTAACCTATGGGGCCCATTGACTACAATGGTCCCCATAGGCTATAATGGAGCCGGAAAAAAATAGATTTTTTTTACACACTCTTTATGCTTTTCAGTATGATTTGTAAGCTGCCTTGAGTCACAGGAAAAGTGGGATATAAATATTTAAATAAATAAGTTGTTTGGGCAGGTTGATAACATTTAAGAAACTTCCTGTTTGTTAGGTTAGGCAGGGTTCTGACAGTAATTGTTCCACCTCTGTTATACTTGACCTGTAAATTTGTCATATTTAAACAAAACAAAAGTAAACTGCAAGAGTCCCCCCTCCCCCGTAAGTGCTGGGATGTTTTCTAAGGCTTAGCGCAGGGCAACAGTCCAAGGTCAGGTCTACCAATATAGTGGAAAGAGGCAGGTAACCTGTTTTCTGGGGGCCAGGTCTACCAGTATAGTAGAAAGGGGAGGGCAGACCTGTTCTCCAGAGGCCAAGTCTACCAATACAGTGGAAAAGGGAGGGTAGACCTGTCCTCTGGAGGCCAGGTCTACCAGTATAGTGGAAAGGGGAGGGTAGACCTATTCTATGGAGGCCTGGTCTACCGCAATAGAGGACATTTTCTGTAATGGCATTTGACTTAATTCTGTTTTCTCTTATAATGTTTAAATTATTCTTAAAATATAGTTTAAAAGAATTCATTCTGAGATTTTTACAACTGAACAATCTAAAAAACTAATTTATGCGATAGTCAAACGTAGACTCGCTCACAGCTTTTTTCCTGCTAGCTTTTTTCACTCATGAGGTAGAATTTCTGGTCACAACGCTGTGGAGCTTAAAGGGAACATTGCTTACCACCCTCCTTGTCATCTTTATGGGTTTATACCCCCGTATTAGACCACCACTTAGATATGTTTTTTCCTCCATCTCCTTCATCCTTCCTTCAGGGTTGGGGACAAAGGGTGGCACTAGGTGAACAGCTGTCCTGAAGGCATCCACTGACTTGTGGTGTGCTTCAACGGGCAGTACTTTCCCCGATGTTGTTCAACATCTATATGCACCCCCTTGCCCAGATTGCCCAGAGGCATGGGCGAGGCCTAGGGTGTCACAAGCATGCGGATAACACCCAGTTCTATCTGTTGTTGGGTGGCCAGTCTGACTCTAAATCCGAAGATCTGGTCCAGGTGTTACAAGCTGTGGCTGGTTGGCTTAGACTGAGTTGAGTGAAACTGAATCCGACAAAGACGGAGGTCCTGTGCCTGAGCCGGGTTGGCCCGAGGGTAGGGATCCCACTCCCGACCTTCAATGGGGCGCAGTTGGTGCCAGCGTCGGAGTTTAGGAGCTTGGGAGTGCTCCTGGATGCCTCTTTAACAATGGGGGCTCGGGTAGCAGCCACTGCCAAGTCTGCCTTCTACCATTTTTGGCTGATCAGGCAGTTGGTTCCTTCCTCGAATGCAACAACTTGACAACAGTGATCCATGCGATGGTCACCTCGAGATTAGACTACTGTAATGCTCTCTACATGGGGCTGCCCTTGTCCCAAACCTGGAAGCTGCAGCTGGTGCAAAATGCAGCGGCCAGGCTGTTGGTGGGTCTCCCTATGCAGGAGCACATCCAGCCTGTGCTGAAAGCATTGCACTGGCTGCCAATACATACCGGTGCTGGTGCTGGTTCACTTCAAGGTGCTGGTTTTGACCTTTAAAGCCCTTTACGGTCAGGGTCAGGCATACCTGAGGGACCGCCTTTCCTATATGTTCCCCAGAGAACATTGCATTCAGGGGCTCAAAACCGGCTGGCCCTCCCGGGCCTCAAAGACACTAGATTGGCAATAACCAGGGCCAGGGCCTTCTCGGTGGTGGCTCCATACTGGTGGAATGAGCTTCTGGAGGAGATCAGGGCCCTGTGGACCTTTTACAGTTCCGCAGGGCCTGTAAGATGGAGCTCTTCTACCAGGCTTTCGATTAGGAGCCGCCTTAAACGCCAAGGAGTGATCCTGTACCTTGGTTCTACCACCTTCAGTCTATCTCGCTGCATAAATTATTTGATCAAATTGAGCTGATTGAGAATATCATGACAAATACCTAAGTAGTGGATTTAGAATGTCTGCTCTGCACTTTAATTGTTTCTGGCACTTTCGAAAATGAATTTTGAGTGTTTCTGGATGTTTTATGTATGTTTTTTTTTTAAAAAAAACAAATTTTTATTATTTTTCCAGTTACAAAACTTTACATAGTTACTTTTGAAATATTATCATCACTATCCGTTTTTCTGTATATCTATGTATTCCGCTTACAGTTCAAAGACTTTGGGACTTCTCGCCTCACCTATACTATTATATATATAATAGCAATTATAAAAATTTAAAATTATTAGCTCTTACAGGTAACAAATTTGGTTACAACAATAAAAAAAGAAAGGTAATTTTTAAACATTTAAACGTAATATCTAGATATCTGTAATATGTACTCTAGTTTCTATTCTTGTCATTTCAATCGTTCAATATATTTCTCTTAAAAATAATTGTTTCTTCTTTTAAACATCAAAGATCAATAATTAGACAATGTAAAAATATTATTTTTCATATCCCAATGTTGTTCTAGATATTCTTTCAGGTCTTTCCATTCTTCTAGAAATCTTTCTGAGTCTTGATTATTCAGTTTTCTTGTCCATTTGTCCATTTCTGCCATAAATAGCAGTTTTCTCAACCATTCCCATATGTCTGGGGTATGTATGTTTTTAATTGTATTTATATATGCATTTTATGTAAGCTGCCCTGAGCTCACCTTGGCGGGAAGGGCGGGGTATAAATAGAATAAATAAATAATTGATTACAGTTGTGACCGTGAATGTTGAGCTGCTGAAAACGCAAGGTTTAGATTTTTCTTTTCAGAAGTTCCGAAAATAAACCCCCGCTCAATTTAAAAAAAAAACCCTGTTCAGATAAGATCTCTGCCTAAACTACTCACAGGTTTTTTGCAGCTCTTTTTTTTTTAATATTCCTTTTGAAAATGTTTGCTCTCTTATAGTGGCCCTCACTGACATCATCAAATGGCAACATCTGATTGGCTGTGTGTTGTTCTGACAGAGACATCACTTTTACCATTTGATATACGATTGGGAGGGATAACGCATGTGACTTATCCAGGAAAGAAGAGGTTGCAGCAGATGAAGAGTAAAATTGGTGGAGCAGCCAGGGTGCTGAACAGGGATTTAAAGGGTTTATATGTGTATAGTTTAATGAGGGCGGAGGGGAAACTGGTGGGGGGGGGGGATTGTACCGCACTGAACTTTCTAGTTTGTACCCCCAAACCAATGCTGGTACAGCTTTAGTAACTATCCAGCCCACTTGACATTCCCAGCAATTGTTCAACCAGGAACTAGTAGAACAGATAACAATTCAGACCTAATGTTTTTAGCATGCATTTGTGTAGATTCTGCTGGCTATACAAAACTGACATCACAAGCAGAGAGACTCTGGAATCAGCACAAAGCCTAGCAGTCAAAAATCTTTGTGGCAGCAGTTTCAGTTGGGTCCCCTAAATCTGTAAACCAAACAACTGTTTCATCCAACCACATCAGCATGCGCCTGCCCTTTAAATCTTTCCTTGGCAACTAGAATAGTTTATTCGCAGCAAAAGCCAGCAATCTAATACAGTAGTCAAACTGGATTTGTCAGAATCCACAAACCACAAGAATATGTGAAATGTATAAAATATAAAATAGTGCATGCAAGCAAAACACGTTAAACCCTATAGCAAATTACATCTATTCTCCTTTCCCTAGCAGCTTTCTAGTCCTTACAGCTAACCAGTCAAATTTGGCAAGTTTAGCTGTAACCTCAAGGAACCTACTTTCTAAGAGGTTCTTCAGTAATTGCATCTTTTGACTAGTTGAGGATAAAGTAGTTGTAGAGAGTAGGAGAATATCATGAAAGTGGCTATATGCCCTGGAGTCATATATAATGTGCATTAAAGTTTCGATTCCGTCATTGCAACAGGGACATATACGATCAGCAAGGGTTTTTATTGGCTGCAATCACACACACAAAATAATCCACTTTCAATCCACATTCAATGCACTTTCCTACTGGATTTTGCCAGTTCACACAGTAAAACCCAGTTGGAAAGTGCATCAAAAGTGGATTGAAAGTGGGTTATTTTGTGTGTGTGATCGCAGCCACCCCTCTGTAACTGCTGAAGGGAGGGCATCCCATCTTGTGAGAGTAAACATTCGCCTTAACTCTGGATTTTCTAAATAAAAAAGTTAGGGCATAGGCACTGCCTTATAAAGCAGTTTTAAAAGGGCTCACCATTTGCATGAGCTGTTGAAGTCATTCTGTCTAGCTATGTCCTGGATTCTCTCTCTCTCTTTCCTTAGCATGTTTTCCCTTCTAATACTTCGCTTTTCCCTTCTAAAATTTGGGTCTTTAATTAGAGAAGGAACCAGATACGTGGGTGAAAATCTGTAAACCTGTATGTTCAATATCTTGTTTTCGTAACAACTCTATATATCTCTCTGTGTATCCGTTCCTTTCCTTTAATAAAAGGGCTCTTTTTATCACAGCCTTAAGTCGAATCACACGTAGAGAAGGGGGGAAGCTCACTCCAGTCACAAAAGTTTTCTGATTTTAAGCTGGGTTACTAAAAGGCAGGATGCCAGTGACCTGCTGATATATGGGTCTTTAACTTGTAAAAGAAAAGAAAGGCTCTGATTAATATTTGTGAGCTCATTCTTCTCCAGTATCGGGGTAATCCATCTCTGTCTCTCCTCACTGAATTTGGGGCATTCAATAACTACATGAGCCAAGGTACCTATACTCTGTGTCTGTCTGTCTGACTGTCTATCTTTTGTGCCAGCCCTGATTCAAGTTTTGTAGATGAGTCTTGTTCATGCAGGGAGGTTATCCGAGCTCTTCTCTGTCATTCTTTTCCTTAAGGAGGGGGGGAATTGGGCTTTTTATTTATTTCAAAGTGTTACGATGCATTAGGCCATCACAATTGTTAAAAAGACACAATAAAATTAACACTGAAATATCACAATTCTGATTAGGGTTGCCAAGTCTTCAAAACTCACCGGCGGGGGGAGTCCTCCTCCGGCCGGGAGTTTCTCCTGGAGCGTGTGCAAAGCGCGTGCGCCCAGCGACGTCACTGGAAGTGACGTCAGCACGTTGGGAGCGTTGCCCTAGCAACGCCCCCAATGTGCTGATGTCACTTCCAGTGACGTCATTACGTCGTCCTCGCTGGATGACGTCGGGGTGGGGTTCCCCCCGCCAGCCAAATGGTGGCCGGTGGATCGGGAACCCCTTTAGCGGGGAATCCCCCGCCCCCCGGGCTGACTTGGCAGCCCTAATTCTGATACAGGTTTGGATTCTAGGACAGCATATGTGACAAGCAAGATTTGAATCCAGTAGCACATTAAAGACCAAGAAGATTCCCAGGTTATAAGCTTTTGAGAGTCGAAGCTCCCTATGTCTAAAGGAACCTTTGGCTCTTTTTTTTTTCTCATCAAGTTTTAATTTTCTAGGAAGACAAATCAAACAGAGCTGCAGAAACAATTAAGTGAGCAAATACAGTCGACAGGTCTCTCAGCCCCTGAAATTGCCCCATCTAGATAGATGGGGCAGGAAGGGGGGGTCTGAGCCATGGGAGCCCCTGATTTCCTTTTCCACACTATTTGTTCTCTCCTTGCTGAGACAGGCAGCGACATCAGCACCCGAAGGAGGCACCGGCTGCGCAAGGGAGAAGTAGCCGGCTAGTGACAAAGGCTTCCGAGGGATCCAAAGCAGTGGAGGTGGGATGGTCACAATGGGAGCTGCAGCATTTAATACAATATACATTGTTGTAAAAAAAAAAAAGTTAACACAAGAGTCAGGAAGAGAGAATGGGCACTTCGCATCAAAGGCCATCTCTATGATGTCTTCCCACATTCCTTCTCCTGTTCAATAGTCTCCTTGGAAGGAAGGGCGTTCTTCTCTTCCGTGTTGGTTTTCTTCAGCTTCTTTTTGTCGAACTTCTCCACTTCAGGCAGGTCAGGTTTGTCACACATTCTGACCACAGGAAGACAAGCTGACACCTCGAGGACTGCAGGCACATCCGACAAGACTCTTAAGTCGGCTCGCGCTCTGTCAAGGAACCTTTGGCTCTTGAAGGCTCATATTCTCGAAAACTTGTTGGTGTTTAAGGTGCCACTGGACTTGATTCTTGTTCTAGTACAGACCAGCACGGCTACTCCCCTGAAGCATATGTGAAGAACTTGGAGCATCAAGGAGAACTCTTTAAGTACATGTTAAATATCATCAGTGAAAGCAGAGGACGTTCAAGACTCATGGGAGGGGAATCCCATCCTCCCCCCATCCCCACAGTTGCTTGCTAGAGCAGCTATTCACTGGCTAGCCTGTTCTGCTGCCTCCACCTGCCTGGTTTAGAGATACCCTTGGAGAGACACCAGTCCCCACTGACCCTACCAAATCCTTCTCCTCACCTACCCACTTGCCAGGATTGCAGTCAGTTCCCCTGGCCTTCCTTCACTTATGACAACTCCGGGGAGCAGAAACAGGGACCTGGCAGCCGCTTGGCTTGTTGATACTATTCCCAGTTCTTGGCGGGCTGAGTAGGTTGACACAGCCATGGGCAGCCTATGGAAGGGTCACGGCTGGCATCTCCACAAGATTGTTGGTAGAGATGCTTGGCCTCTGCAGGCAAGGGGTGGATGTGACTGAGGAAAATCTTGGTTCTTTCTGGATTGTGCAGGACACAAGGAGAAAAAATGCTTCCCCCAAGTTGCAGCAATTCCCTCCATTACTGTAACACTTTAAAAAAAATCTTTTAGGGGATTTTTTTCGCAAACCTTGGGGCTGACCCAGATTTGCACAAACATCTCCTTACTCTGTGCCTAACCCTAGTATGTGGTTTTAATGATACACACACTGAGGCTCCAGTTCAGAATTAAATATTTAATATTGTTATGTACTGACCATGCGGTCGCCATGTGCTCTAGCAATGGCGACCGCCATGTGGCCAGAGCACATGGCCAAGAAACTACCTGAGCTTCAGCCAGGTAGAACAAAGGCCAGGTGGATTCAAACCGGCCACCAATCATGTACCTGGGTTTCTTCCCAGGGAACCTATGAGATGTAAATAGACTGATAATAGCCTATCAGGCCAGTTGGGCGAGGTCAGGGGATTATCCCTGACCAGCATAAAAGGAGGGCTCGGAGCCCTGGGTTGTATGCTTCATCTGGACCAGCAATAAAGATCTAGCTGTTTCACTGTTCCATGGACTCCCGACTCCAATACTTTTCAAATATAAAAGCAGTGTGTTAGTCATTTGAGTGTGTGTGCACACAACATATACATACACCCTTACAGACGCTGAAACATTAGCATGTTGGGGAAGATCTGACTGCTTCCATTTGTCCTATTTAAGTCATATAGTTACTGTTCGCTACCTGTATTTAAGAAGGAGTCTGTGTACATTTGCCAGAGTCTGTGCTGCCTTATGTATTTATCTAAAACATCTATAACTGATTTTCTCCCAGAAGGGACCCAGTTCATAACAACAATTTAAAGTGCACGTTATAATAGCAATATACCTACCAGGCAAACAGCCAGAACTAGAAAGGAGGCCTTTGTCATTGCCGCTGACTTCCCTTTGTTATTAATTATTTTTACAATTTCCATTATTTTCATACAGACTAATACATATGTCATATTACATTATCGTTTTCATGAAGACAAAAACGAAGTAGAGCAGTAATACTGATTATACTGAGGCTATAAGTCATCTATATAATCAGCAGTCGTGGTATTTTCCCAACAATTGATCCATAAAACCACAGAAGATTACACCAGAATGTTTATTCTGTTATGGCCTATAACCGCCTCAAAGACTGTCATATAGATTGCACATTGCTGCTTCTCTGGATAATTTGAAAAATCCCATAAGCTGTGAGTACTGGCCAAACCTCTCAAATCACGTTCATTAGAGGGTTCGGCAGTCAGGAAGAAGTCAACTTCTCATCTGCGTATGAGACGCTAATATGAGTGCTAAAGTGACACGTAACTACAATGTATCTTGAGCCACTGGTACAATAAAGAGAGTCATTAAAGCAGCTTGAAGTAGGACTCCAATGTTAATCTCTCTACCAGCTCAAGCATTGTTGTCCAAATCAAAGTCAAAGCTGAGGTCTATGAGAAGGCCAAAGACCTATATAATTGTTAAAGGAACAACCACCACAGAAAAGCTGCCTGTCCATAGCGACCCAGTAGATCTAACATCCTTCATAGAAGTGATGAGTCACTCTACTCCTTCAAATAACAAAGAGGTGGAGAATTTAATTTCACTCTCCATGACATCCTCAAATTAGGAGCCGCTCACATCTTCAGGAGTACAGAACAAGGCATCTGAAACTCTTCTCTCTTTCAACAAGACCTTAACTGGACTCTTTACACAGAATTTACTATTAGCTGGAGGAGAAGTGCCTTTGTTCTCTGAACGTAGGGAGGAGATCTTCACGAAGTTTCATAAATGATTGGAACTGCTGGATGGCAATGTCCATATTTTATCTTGGAACATTGCGGGATGGACATCCTAAAGATCCGACCCTTCCTTCTTGAACTATCTTTCTGACTTTGAGATCATCCTTCTCCAAGAAACTTGCTCACAAATGCCCTTGATGGTCAATGGGTTCTGTATTAGCATATTACCTGTTTCTGATGCTGGGAAAAAAGGAAGGCCCAAGGAGGAACTGGCTGTTCTAATTTCCACAAAATTTTAAGCCACAGTGACAGAAATATGCGCACCATGCTCAGGCCTTGGTAGTGCAATTTCAAAATTTTTGTTTTGTGGTTGTTATTACACACCCCACCTTACACAACAAGTCCAAGCTTCAGGAGATTTGGAACAGCTTAGAAAATTTTACATCTGGTTTGTTCATGAAATTTCATGATCCCTATTTTTTGGTAGCCAGTTATTTTAACGGCAGAATTGGTCGCTCTACTGACTCCTTGTATTTGACTTATAATGCTGTTTCTCCGTCGAAAGATTTTACACTGCCCTTATATCATAGGTACTCCAAAGACACTAAATCAAATTGGAAAGGAATGTGTCTAACAAAAATTAGCCAACAGTTTAGACCTAATCATCCTGAATAGTTCTGTCAAAGGAGACTTGCTTGGTGAATTTACCTTTTGGTCAAACTGAGGAGCCAGTACTATTATGTCCTTGCTTCATGTAATTTGTGAGACCATGTAGTTCTCCTAAGAGTCAGTTCCTGCCCAGACAGCGATAATTCCTGCCATTAACATAATTTTTAGAGTCAATTCTTGCCATTAACGTAATTTTTAACTTCCTTTTAGCTGATTCCTGCAATGAAATTACTGCCAAGGTCGCAAGATTTTGTGACATGGCCAGCCTAATCAATCAGAAAATTACTGCCTCTTTTAAGAAATCCTAAATATATTTTAATTTTAATCCATTTTATCTATCTAAGCTCCTGTCTGTACTTATTGCTTAGTCATGTCTATGTAATTAATGCATATGTTATGCATTAATGTACTCTCTGATGGTGGATCATGATGATAAAACTGAAACAGACCGGCAAGGCTGAGCAGAGAAGAAATGCTTGTTTGGTCAGTTTTTGTGTTTCTGACAGGTTTTCCTTGTAAAGTTTTAACATGAATCAAACCTTTCTGAGTAAATAATATTTTAGAGGTGGCAAAATTGCAGACAGATTTAAAAAAGCACTTTCCTCGTACATCTATGTGATCTGCAAACTACATAGTATGTTACTCAGACCATAAACAACCATATAGCTATATGATACATACAGTATTATCAAACTCTGTAGTGGTTCATAAAATTATATATGGGTGTATGCCCTCCTCATATTTACTATTCCAAAACATAATAAAAAATGGCCAGTACTTCAATAATTTGTCCTCATACAAACTCTCACCACCCAAGATACTTTTATAATAAGTTATTTAGTAAAATAAGCTATATTCCAAATTCTGTAAAGCCATTCAGATATTGTAGGGACCTCCTCATACTTCCAGTAGCTGGCAATGCACATTCTATCAGCAATTATGAGATTGGTCACCAACTCCAAATCTGACTTCCCTTTAATGGGCCCTCCTAAATATCTTCTTCTTAAAAGGCCTCCTGAAAGACATCAGGGTGGATGCGTTTGTGACATGCTCAGCAAGTCTGATTTGTGGCTTATGAATCGCCTGAGACCAAGCAACGGTAGTTCTCACATGTCTGCTAGAGGGTATGGTGAGAAGGCATTGCTGTTATGACCAGCATAACTGTCTGGGTTCATGCAGGGACAGTCACTTGCATATGTGGGGGGTAAGCCATGAAGGGGCTGTAGAGGTAGGATCCAGTACCTTGAATTAAATGCAGAAACAAGCAGGTAACCCATTCAGCTATTACAAAATGAGAGTGCTATGTGATCTAGCTAGGTCCAGACCGTAGTGGAGCTACTGCTCTTTGGACTAGTTCAAGTTTTCATATTGTTTCCAAGGGCAAGATGCAATAATATAGTCTCAGGGTTACAGGAGTATGGATGGCTGATTTGAAAAAGAGATAACTTCAAAGGTAAATAAAGTGGTCATCATACTAACTTGTTTTTCTGACAAAAAAGTGTATCCAGCAAAACTTCTGAGCTTTTAATTAATTTTGTTGAAGAAGAACTCTCCTCATCGAGGAAGGGCAACTTGATCCTTTCCAGAGCATTGGTCGTGTCAGGCGGCATCATTTAATATGTATTGTGCTTCCAACTGTGCACGTGAAAGGATGTGCACAGTGCCTTGCCCAGTCATTTCCAGATAAATGTGCATGAAATTCTTTCTGCCAGTGTCATTAAATTTACTACCAGTTGTTTTAAAACCAGTCATAATGGAAATATTTTAATTGAAGTTTTATTGTGAGCCTTGGGCATGAATGTGTAGAGGGGACGATGACTGCACAGGTGCTGGACTTTCCCTGGTTTAGTTCTTCTGTCATGTCCAGGAACAATGCCTATTGGTTATTATGAACAGTGTGTTTCTTAAGTATGTTATGTAACCAAACCCTGGAATATCCTGAAAGCCCCAGGACACTGATTTGTGAATATTTACACACATTTCAATGATGGCTTCTGAGAAATGCTGCCAAAAATGGTATTCCTGTGGTAAAGGAGTCTCACCTAGCCAATAATGGATAGAAGAAACTTGATAACATTCCTGGTTTTGCTGTCCGTCTAGAAGAAGAAAGGGTTGTTGGACACTGGGCAGGCCACCATTTGTGGCTGGTGGACTGTGTTTGGTTTGGTGAATCATTACAAGTTGTTTAAGTCTACTTTAGGAGCATTTACCACATAGAGCTTGGCCATGACATTGTGAGTCTCCAGACCTGGCTGATGCTTGAAGGATCATAGAGATCCACAACTCAAGGGCTGAGCACTGTGGGCTAAGGTGTTCTCAGACCAATCCTGGGCAGAGTAAGTACACCTAAGCCTATTGGACTCGTCATGCCTACCTTTCCATGGGTTTGGACTGTTCCTGTTAGAGATCTCTCATAATAGAGAAGTGATTCGGCAACTGGAAATTATGCAAGTGTTTTTAGGGTAAGGCTTCCGTTTTTCTTACTGAGACGGCCCGTCTTCATTCATTACATACGTATTGTATTTGTCTGTAAACTCTTGGATTTTTCTATTAAATTACTTTGGGTTTGACTGCGTGCAACTGAAATTAAGACAGAACACTACGTTGCTTATGGTCCTGTATGGTCCCATTCAGATGAAAATTGTTGAAACGATTCAGCATTCCAGAGAATTTCATCACATAATATTTTTGGACCTCTTTATACCTTGTGTATATTGCTTGACTGTGTATATTGTTTGGAACTTTGCTTATTATTTATAAATAGTGTTTTTCTAGCGTATACACACAGTTTTTTCATTTCCTGGTAACTTTGACTACGAGCTGTGATTCTCTGTCAGGTTGCTTAGTGTTTTTAGGATGGCACTGTGGGATCTTTGGTGGTGAAAAGTGTTGTCCAGTCACAGCTGACTTATGGCAATTCCATAGGGTCTTCAGGACAAGACACAAACATCCGTTGCCTGTCTCTGTATAGCAACCGTAAACTTCCTTGGTGGTCTCCCATCCAAGTATTAACCAGAGCTGACAAAAATCTGTGAGCTGGAGGCTAAAAAACTGTGAGCCAGCTCACACTAATTCAGCTTGGAAAGAACATTGAACTGAACCTGTCCAGCACAGAAGCAAGAGGCATCTGTGGCTTGTGATGCTTTCTAGAAGGACCATGAGGGAAGCTTTGGGCTTCCGCTCTACCTCTCTAACTGCAGGCTTTGTCAGTCTTCGAAGTGTAGTGCTTTCTTTGTGCATTCATCAGAAGCTAGCAGAGAGGAAAAACTGGAGTTCCTCCTAGCCATCATCAGATGCTGGAGGGGAAGGGGTGGGAGGATTGGGCTCTACCACTGGTTATTTAGGCTGTTTGTGGAGGTGGCTGAAGACAGGGAAAGATCGATTTGAAGTCTGTTGTGGCTTCTGAATGCTCCTTTTGTTTCTTCCCATTGAAACCATTTCCCTTGTTTCCTTTGATGATCCAGAAAGGCAAAGAGGGGTCTTGCAATCCTCACAAGTAGTCTAAATGCCCCCATTGATTCTTTACAGATGTGAAGGCTTGGGGCTCTCTTCCCACAATCAAAACCCTGTTTTTCAAGATTCCTGATCCAGCAGAGAGGTGTCTACATCCAGGCTTCTGTACACCCATAGGACCTTTATATATCTTCTAGTGAATGTAGCAGGGTGGGGGGTGGGGAAGAGTTTGCTATCTCAGTGTCTCTTCCCCCTCTACATAGTGTGTTTTGTCCCCACAGATACATCTTCCAAAAAGGGGCTTTTGCCATTCCCCAGGCCAAGACAGAAGGGGTTCTCTAAACTGGGTACAACTTGTTTTCTTTATTGAAAAGAGGGTCTTTCAAACTAGGGGTTGATAAAAGTGTAGAAATAATAAATTATAAATATTGAAAATAGCCTTTTTATCATAAACATTTTTTATTTTGATAAAAAAACAAAAATACATACACATTTGGGAATTTCATTTACATCATTATTTTGACTGTTATATTACCTCATACAATATCTAATTATATTTCTTATTTTTTTCAAAATGTGTTTTTAATTAAATCTTTGCTTATAGTTAAAAATATGATTCAAGTTTTCTTCTAGTTTGGCTGTATGTCCATATAGTTTATTGGATATGTTCTTCCATCCATTTATAAAATCTTGATCATGTATTCTCAAAGCTTCCTTCATTTTGCCCTCTCAAAATTAAAGTTAATTTATCCATCTCTGCAGTCTCAAATAATTTGTTTATAGTTTTTTCTTTTGAAGGTACCTCACTTTTCCTCCAATATTTGCCATATAATATTCTTGCAGTTGTCACTACATGTATGATGAGAAAAAAAAAGCTTGTTTTTTACAATTTTCTGGTAATATATTCAACAAGAACAGTACTGGTATAAAAGGTACAGTACATTTTAACATTTTTTGTAATATTTCATGAATCCAAGACCAATATTTTTTAACTCTATCAAACGTCCACCACATATAAAAAAAGAACCAACTTTTTTTTGACATTTCCAACTATCATTAGGTAGATCAGGATAAAACTTTGCTAGTTTGTCAGGAGTAATATATCACCTATAAGACATCTTATATATATATTCTTTATATAAAGTTGCTTTAGTAATCTTTACATTTGTTTTCCAGACCTTTGACCGTTGATCTAGATCAATATTATGATCCAAATTTTGTACCCATTTAATCATAGTCTTTAACTATTTTGTCTTGTGTTTTGTTTTCTAACATTATTACATATAATTTCTTAATCAGTTTCTCATCAGTATACAACATCTTATCTATTTCTGTTATTTTTGAGTAGAAACCTATTAGCTTGTCTTTAGCATATTCTTGACTGTATTTGTACTGTTTCCCACCAGCTTAAATTGGGTTCTTGTTTTTTAAGATTTTCTGTTGGTTTTAAGTTCATTTTTATTGTCCAACAAGTCTTCATATCTTAACAGTACTTTTTTTGAAATATATTTGGATTTGAAAAAGCTTCTAATGATGAAACCCAGTTTGGTATCTTGGTATAGAAAAGTATTTTAATATCGTCCCAGAACTTCAATAAGGATCTTCTAATGAGATGTTGTTTAAAATATTTGTGGGTATCAGCTTTTCCATAGCGTATAAATGTGTGCCATCCCAATAGTAAGTCATGTTAGACTTCTAATGTTAGAAGTCTGGTATTCTCTAATAAAATCCATTCGCTTAGCCACGTCGAAGTTGATGCTCTATAGTATAACATCCAATATGATAATACAAATCCAGCTCTTTCTTTTGCATCTTGTAATGCTTTCAATTTTATTCTTGGTTTCTCATTTTGCCATATAAATTGTGTCATCAGTTAGTCAAGTTCTTTAAAGTATTTTTGGTTTTGAAGGACTGGAATTGTTTGGAATAAAAAAATCAATCTTGGTAAAATATTTTCATTGTAGCTATTCTTCCCATCAAAGATATTTGTAAGTTCTTCCATTTTTCTTTCTTGATTTCCACTAAGAGTTCCATATAATTGTCATTCAACAGGGAACTACATCTGTTTGTTATATTTATCCAGCAACTTGGCCATACTCCTGTAAGATTTTTAATAATTGCATAATAGAGTCCAATGGATTTTCTAGAATAAACACCAAGTCATCTGCAAATGCTTGCAATTTATATTCTTCTCCTCTTATTTTTAGTTCCTTAATATGGGTATCTTCTCTGATCATATAATTCAGTATTTCCAGCACAAATATGAATAGTAGTGGTGAAAGTGGACATCCTTGTGTGGTTCCTTTTTGTATCTCAATGTTTCATGATGGATCTCCATTAACTAGAATCCTTGTTTGTTGTTTTGTATAAATCGTTGTGGCCATGGTAAGAAATTCTTTACCACATTGTGAGATTAATAGTTGCTCCAACATAAAATTCCAGCTGACATTATCAAAAGCTTTTTCAGTGTCTAGAAAAATCAAGGCCATCTGTTTCTCAGGGTGTGTTTCAAAATACTCAATTACATTTAATATTGTTCTCACATTGTTTCTAAGTTGTCTTTTTGGTAAGAAGCCTGCTTGATCTTGATGAATTATTTGTATCAATATTCTTTTCAGTTTTGTAGCCAAAATGGAAGCATACATTTTATAGTCCACATTTAATAATGAAATTGGCCTATAATTTTTAATTTCTTTCTCATCAGTGTTTTGCTTATGTATTAATTAGGGCTTCATTCCAAGTTTCTGGCATTTTATCTATATATACCAAATTATTATATTTGGTATTACATATTTTAGAGGTATTATCAGTTGATTTTCAAAGATGTGGTAGAATTCTGCTGGAAGGCCATCAGGACCTGGGGTCTTCCTTTTTTGGTTTTTTTTACTGCTTCTGTTTAATTAGAAAAAGTTAATATTGCAATTTTTTAAATTTCCAAATGTTTTTGATGTGTACATTTTATGTGAGTCTCTTGTAAACAAAGGACATCTTGTTGCATCTTTTTCAGTTGTTGAAATACTTGTCTGCTTTGTTGGGGTTTGTTCAATCCATTTACATTTATTGAAATTATCTTCATCTTTCTTCTATGCATCTTGTGATTGTGTTTTGTTGTCCTCTTTCTTCTTCTGTTTGAGTCTTGCAATAATTTGGGATGCTGAAATCTTTACAGTCTTTGTAGTTGCCGCAGTTTTTCTAGTTTTCCCTGGTGCTCCTTGTGAATCTTGTTTGTCTTCTTGTTTGTCCTCTTCTGTCTTCTCTGGTTGTTCCTCTTCAGTTTTCAAGTCTTCTCCATGAGTCTTCTGCTTTGAAAGTTAATTATGAATCTTTTCCTCTTGTATGTAAAGAGGATGCCTTGTGAAAGTAGCCATCTGTACGAAATCTCATTTTTCCTCATGAAGGTTGAAAGTTCTAAGTATTCTTTTCTTTTTTCTGTCACTCTCCATGGTATTTCTTTTAAAATTTTAATTTCTGTCTCTTCTATTTGTAAAGATGTTTCATTTGCTGCTTTAGGAATTTCGTTTCCTATTGTTCTTTTGTAAAATCTCACATGCACTTCTTTAGGAAGTTGGTTTCTTCTTGCATAAGCAGAGTTCATTCTATAGGCCTCATCAATTTCATTGTAGACTTGATCTATATCTTCTGTGTCTATGTATTTTGCAAGCGTTTGTGCCATGTCACTTTTTAAGTCTTCATCTTTTTTATCTGGGATGTTTTGAAATCTTAAAATATGTGGTGCCTTGTCAAGTTCTAATTTTATAAGAGTCTCTTCCATAGAATTCTGTTTAGATTTTACTATTTCTAGTTCAACTTTCATTTCTTCTGATTTAGTTTCCACCTTGTTTGTAGTTTTGGTCGAAGCAGAAATTTCTTGATTGTTCTCCTTGTTGGTTCTGGACCTCTGTCATTTGATGGGACATTTGTTGTACAAGTGAATCTATTTTAGCTTGCATAGGGTCAACTGCTGCTGTTACTGCAGGTGTTACAGCTGTTGTTACAGCATCTTGTATAAGTGCTTGTAGACCTTGTTTTGAGTTCTGTGCTAGGTTGGCACCTACAGATGTCACTTGTCCTGGAGATGGTGTACCAAAAGGCTTTTTTCTTTCTGTGCCACTAGCCACGTTTGGTTACTATATTAAAACCAAAGGATCTCCCAAACAGCCTCTCTCTAAGTACCTCTCACTTCAAACAGCTTTCTGTATTTTCAAAGCAGTTATTGTTATTATTATGTTAAAACCAAACAATTTTTCTTCCCAGCGTATACAGACAAAAGTTATCACCAAACAAAATTATCAACTATTTACAGTACAGTTAGAACAAAACACACTTTGATAAATACAACATATGAAAGCAGAATGGAGCTTATTTAGATGGAAGTGACTTTTAAAAAGTGAAAGTGAGTTCCAGATAGTTTACCAATTATTTTTTCTTCTTTCCTCTTTTTGAAACAGAAGATGAATAGTGGTCTTCAATTTATAATCCAAATAGTGTTGGTGTCTTTAATTATAATCCATTGGAGAGTCTTGGGGCAGATCCAAATAAGCAAATTATAATTCCACAACAAAAGGGAGAAGTTCATAAAATAAGGTCTAATCCAAAAAGAAGAGGAGGTTCTCCAAATAGTTCAGTATCGTAATCCACAGTATATTGATGCAAAATTTTCCAAATCTCAATATTATAATCCACAGACCATAATATTAGGATCCATAATGTGCCAGTGTAAAGTTAGTAGATCTATTAAGAAAAAATAACAATTCCACAATTCCACAACTAGAAGGAAAGTTTCAGTAGAGTAAAATCAAACCCAAGGGCAAAAAAAGAAAAGAAATCAAATTTCCAAATAAATCGGTACTGTAATCCACAATATGATGTTAGTAGATCTGTTGAAAAAAGTTTTTACTTTTGGGCATCAGCCACATCTCTTTCTCAGCCCCCAAAGTTGTTTAAAATATTTCTTTTATAAGCCTCTTCCAAGCCGCTTCGGGGGGGGGGGGAATCCTTCACCCATACACTCTTTTCATAGTTTGAATTTAAAGGGTTTAAAATGTTGGAGAAATGAGCATGTAATGCAAGGCCTGAGAAATTCAGTCATTATAGGGTTAACTATGCAACTTGTTTGTTTACCTATGTTAGCCTGGAAGTGATACCTGGCAGCTGGCCAATTGACTGTAGACCCCGGAAAACTGAAGGTGTACTGTCTTGCTAATTGGTCAGTGATATCAGGTGTTTCCTTTCAGGGGTCAAGAAGAAGGAGAGATCCTCCATTACAATCTCTCACTCTCTATCAGTATGTCTTAATGTGAAGACGGAGGACAATGCAGCTCCTTAGAAAGCATGTTTTGTTTATTTGTAGCTAATCCCGTTTACCTTTTCCCTTTAGTAATAAACTTCTTTTAAACTAAAAGAAGCAATCTCTTCTTTCCAGAAAAGCAAGATTCATTACTCTGATTTTTCTGATTATTGGACAAAAGTCCTAACATAAAAGGCAAGAGCATAGAAAGTTTTTAAGGTTTTATTGTGTTCAAAGTACTCACAGTGCAGAAATTCTTCTTTAGTTGTTTGTATGGGGTCTGCTAGGTTCCCCTCGTCCCGGTAGTCACAGCTCTGCTTCAGTGGCTGCCAGAGAAGCGCTCACCTGGGTTTGTGCTTCAGGGCAACTCTGGACCCAATCCACTCACTGCCGCTCGTGGAGAGTCTGGAGTAAAGCCCCCTGCATTGGACTTCTCTTCAGGAAGTCCAATGGGGTTCAAGCAGGGCCGGATTTAGATGAAGAGAGGCCCTAGGCTACTCCACTTGTGAGGCCCCTCCCAATCCCCCACCCTCACGACTAGAAGAAAATGGAAGAGTGTTATAAACAAAACTGAGTGAAGCCAAGGATGATGATGGGTATTTAAAATTCTGCAATTCACCATTTCTTTTCTAAAGGACATAAGATGTTATTGTTAAATACCATAATGATTGAAAAAAATGTATAAATGTTAAAATTAACGCTGAAAAACTTTTGCAATAACTGAACTTTGTAAACCTTTTGTGGAATAAGCATTAATTTTTAAGAAAATGAAGTTGTAATGTTATTCTCTCTCAACCCCACCATAGTACAGAGATTAGTTCCAATAATGTTCTGAGCTCCTTGGAGGAATGTGCAATATAAATGGAATACATTAATGAAACATGCATGTCTTCCCACCTCAAAATATTTTGGGGGAAAGGACTTCTCTCAGCATCAGCACAATGAGCTGGCAGATTAAAAAAACCATATCCTTACCTCCTGCCTTATAAGGGATTTAAGGCTGTTATGTGGAAGACTTGGGGGGCAGATCATGGGGACGGGAGAGAATGCAGCATGGTTGTGATGCTATAGAGTCCACTCTCCAAAGCTGCCATTTTGTCTAGAGTAACTGATCTCTGTAGTTTGGAGATCCCTTGTAATCCCAGGAGAACTCCAGCCCCCACATTGAGGTTGGCATCCCTAAAGACACACTGTGACTACAGTCTCGGTGGCCTACAGAGGAAGAGTGACAGATGGGCATCAGATGCACCTGGAGGTCATTCTGTTCTTGGCGACTTCCTTGCTGGGGTATGGCTTTCATACTGGCCTCTGGATACTTGTGGCAAGTTTGGGGCAAACGCTTGATCAGATCAGTTTAAAGTGCTCTTGAGTTTTAAATGCAATATATTAGCTGTAGATCATTCCTCAAAGTGCACTGCTAGTTAAAACCGATTTGCATCAATGGGGTTGCACTGCTATAAGATATTTACATTGGTACTGACATTGCTGAAAGGCAAAGGGCATGTTTATTAAGAAGCTGCACTTTCTTTCAGCCTGAGTTGAGCAAAATGTGCCCTTGTTTGTTGGCATTGTGCTCATTCTTCAAAGCTGGAAGTTTCTTTATCATAGAGGTATCCAGTTGCTAATAATTTCTCTTCTTTCTACCAAATATTTTGTAATTAAAAGGATACGGTTGTAGTAGATTGCACTGTGAATTGAACGGGATATATAATATCCCCTTACTGGAACAACATCTGAGGAGATTAAAACGTTTGAGGAAACACCATTATTCGATCTTTGGGACTGTTTTGTGCATCATCTCTGTTAACTTTTTATTTTTGTAATTATATTTTCCTTTGAAGAGGAAGCTATAATTCTTAGAGGCCGATAGACATACAAATTTCAGAACAGAGTGCCTTTTTAAAAAATTACTGGCTGATTGTTTAAACAGAAGCATAAAATCAAATCTGTATTGATTGAATACAGACCAATCGAAACTTGGTCTATAAATCAATTTATCATGTGGCAAAGTTGATCTCAGGCCCCTTCAAAGTGCAGGAACTGTGGTTATCAGTCCCCCCCCCCCCAATAAAAACTCTTTGCATGCCAAAAACTAGAAAGAAGAGTCTAACCTGCCCTTCTCCCAGACACGCTAGTTTCCTTGCTGCAGATTTTGTATCTGAAGCAATAAATCCCCGGGAATAAATTTCCCATGTGATAGCGTACATTGGGCCAAACATGCTCTAGTTCCTTCCAAGTATACTTGGAAGAAAATTCCATTGCAGTCAAGAGTCTCTCACATCATATCAAAATAGCTGGGGACAGGATTGCAGCAGGACCATATCGACTCAACAATGGCAATCTATTTGGAGGTCTTCAGCTCTACAATCACAATCCACTAACAAGATGCTATTTAACGCCTCAAAAACTACATTACATCTATCCATCCATGAGCTCCTTATGCTGGAAAAGATGTGGATCAACAGCCAGCTTCATCCACTGCTGGTGGTTGTGCCCAAGCATAGCTCAATTTTGGGGAAAGGACCTACTGGGACCTACTGAACAGGGAAAAAATACTAACGGAAGCCAGAGCTTGCGTTGCCGTTAAATGGAAAAACTAGCAGCAGCCAGAGCTTGCATTGCCGTTAAATGGAAAAACAGCCTTCCACCAACAATCAAATTATGGTACGACAAGATCTGGCAGTGGTATGTAATGGAAAAGATAGCATGTAAAAATGTTTTGAATGATAATGCAAAACAAAAAGCTCAATTTCCAGCAATTTGGTACCCATTACTAGAGTACATGATAGCTAACAAGAAAGTGCCGGAAAATGTATACCCTATAGCAGGGGTCATTTCATAGAAAAAGAGGTGCAGGAGCTCATTAGCATAACTCATTTGCATATGCCACACCCCCTAACTTACCGGAAGTGTGTCAGAAGGCAACACCCACCCCTCAGGCTCCACTCCACAGGTGAGTGAAACTGACCTGCTCTTCCTCCATTCCCTTCCCCATCCAATACTTGGTGCAATAAAAATAAGCGTAATGAACACACCCTCATTCTCTTCCTGCTCCCTTGAAACCACCAGGTTTCAAGTAGACTTGAGATACCCAGGACATGTGCAACACCCATCCCTTCCCATTCCCCTCCCCACAACAAGACACCCTGTGAGGTAGGTGGGGCTGAGAGAGGTCTTTTGAGAACTGCTCATGAGAGAACAGCTCTGAGAGGACTTGTGACTGGCCCAAGGTCACATCAGCAGGTGCATGTGGAGGAGTGGGGAATCAAACCCGGTTCTCCCAGATTAGAGTCCAACTCCTGACCACTACACCAAACTGATAAGGTGGAAGCTGCTGAAGGGTTGGTGAAATTTCTCCAGTACTTATGTGCCATGTGCCCAGATAAAAAATGGTATACTTAGAAAATTTATATGCCACCTTGAGCAAGTCTCTGGAAAAGCAGCACACAGTCATAAAAGGAGCAATGATAAAATTATCAATATTAAAACAAAACATTAAAAACAATAAAGACCCTAGCAGGGCTTTCCCCGGGGTGCTGCGCCTCTGCACTGTTCGGGGAAGCCGAGGAGGGGGCGGGGCTTGGTCATGTGCCCGCCCCCTGGGCTCCTCACTCCCGGAGCTGCGCTCCTGTGCACTCCGGCTCCAACGGACCCCTGCCCTACAGACTTATTACAACTGTAGTATTGAAACAAATCACATTGTATATTTACAAACTGTAACTCTTCTGTTTTCTCAAACCAACTGTATATTGAAAAAGCTGTATGCTCTCATAGATACGTTTGTATTTAATCTTTTTTTGTTTAATAAAAATGTTTTTTTAAAAAAAGAGTCTCCCACATAAATTTAGGATGCCTGTGCCTCTGATCTAAAGCAGGCATTGCAGTGCCAAAATCCCACAGGATATTAGTTAACAATCATCTTTATGATTAGCTGTGTGCTAAATGTAAACATATTTTTTTCTGGCCGGGAACCAAAAGCGAATGAGCAAAATTAAAGGACTCAAGAGGAGATTCCTTTTATTCCCACTGGTTATAGCAATACAAGGAGCCATTCAAAATTCTATGTGCACCGAAGTCTGAGGAACAACTTCCTTGCAAAGTGCTGGAACTATAACGATGCTTTTTACCTTTCTGTCTTGCTTTTTGAATGTCCACAGCTCAGCAACCCTTTCAAAAATTGTATAAGGTACAACCATATTGTTTTCTCCATATTGTCCTGGGAGCTGAGACTGAAAAGGCTCTTAGCAAAATGTGGTAGTAGTGACTGCCACCCAGCAAGGCTGGAGATGGATTTGAACCAGGGATTCAAACTCCTGACTGCTTTATCTGTATGTCACTTCCAATACTGTGATATCTAACAGCCAGTTCTGATTCAAAGTTTGGCATCCCGACGTAGCTTTTGGAAGGGTTCCCATGGGATGAATCTTAAATGAGAAGTCCCGTGTGAGCAGCTGCATCCTAACAGTGTCAAGAGGGCTTTGGTCATTTGGGGGCTGACTCTGGGTACCCCGACGTGTGGCGAAATGCTGTGTGTTTGTGGGGCAGATAACAATGGGTTTAATTTTATTTCAGCTTTTGAGCTAATAGTCTACCACAGGGATAGCTGCATTTATTTTAAATTGCACATTTCTGGCTTGAAAAAGGCACGAGTTACATCCTGTAGACAAAGCAAACGCTTGAGCAGATGTATAGTTTAAAAAGAAGCCAGTGCATCTTTCAGGCTGACTGAATGCTGACTGAATATTCAGGCTGACTGAATGCTGACAAAGTGAACTTTTGGATGTGAAAGTAGGGCTGCCAAGTCAGCCCGGAGGATGGGGAATCCCCCGCTACAGGGGTTCCCGATCTGCCGGCCAGCATTCGGCCGGCGGGGGGAACCCCACCCCCGAAGTCGTCCAGTCAGGACGACTTCCCCAGCGTTATGACATCACCCGGAAGTGACGTCATCACGTTGGGGATGTTGCCAGGGCGATTATCTAGCAATCGCTCCAAAACTCTATGGTACCATAGAGTTTTTGGGCGATTGCCAGAGCATCGCCCTGGCAACGCCCCCAACGTGATGATGTCACTTCCGGGTGACATCATCGCGTGAGCCGGGGAAGCTCCCGGCCTCAGGAGGACTCCCCCCCCACCGGTAAGTCATAAGGACTTGGCACCCCTATGTGAAAGGGGAGCTTAAAATGGTTGTGACATGGACCATTTTTCCAGCTTTTTGCTGCTGCTTTTGGCAGCTACTTTAATGACATACTTTTCTGCATGTCTGCTGTCTTACTGGTCGTGGGATCTCAGCCGATCAAGGATTGTGTGGCCTGCAGGATGCCATCCCTCTATGAGATAGCCAATTTAATTTTATGAAGACAATTCAGAGTGAGGGCAAGGTTTTCTTCCCTTAGTCAGAATGGCCGCCCTTTTTAATTTGCAGCTTCTCTCTCCCATTGTTCTTAGGGGGGCAAAGCTTTACTAAAAAGTACCCTCTATTTCATGCTATTTTCCATTGTAATTTTTTTTAATTTATTTTAGGCATGGAAGAAAGCGTATAACCTCGCTCTTTGTCGTTCTCTCTTCAGACTAACAAACTGTCCTGGGAACTGAATCGCGTTGCCACGATAAAAGTTGTTTGCATTTTGTGCCTTTGAGTTGTTTAACAGGGGAATGATTTCATGGAGTGAAACATCTTGGGCATGATTCATTTGTAGCTGTTGTGGCTGCTTTTTAAAAGCATACATATTGCTCTCTCTCGTGCGCTGCATTTATAAGCTTTCACGGACAGTTCACCCTGGTAATCATTTAGTAGAAGGCTGACATTCATCCAGGTTTTGCTAAGTCTCTGTGTTTCCCAGGTTGCACTGGAGACAGCTTCTCGGA
The DNA here is from genome assembly GCA_029233225.1 of Lepidodactylus listeri. Lineage (NCBI taxonomy): Eukaryota > Metazoa > Chordata > Lepidosauria > Squamata > Gekkonidae > Lepidodactylus > Lepidodactylus listeri. The sequence continues at coordinate 105,632,083 of JARCFY010000008.1, forward strand.
TTTTTCTAGCTCATGTTTGGAGTTGCAGACAAGATGAATGTGTCAGGCACTAAACTGTGGAGATGCAAACAATTACTCTCTTCTCTGGGTAGATCCTTAGGCCAGAAATCCACTGTGTAAATATTTGGCCCAGCCATTCTGTAAATGAGATTTAAAGTTTTACATTGATATCAGAGATAATGAGAAAATCCTTTCTTAATGCAGAGTCCAAGATCTGAGAGACATTAAGTAACTTCCTTTAAGAGGAATTTCCTTTCTGCTGTCTTGAATGAATATCATGTATGTTACTGTAGGCCCAGAAAGTGAGAAAGAAGCACAAAAGGTATATCTAGGACGTACAATCAAAAATGGAAGAAGTCTGTCATATACTTACAGAATTTATGCATCTGCTTCTCCGTTAGTGCCCTAGAAAGAAGCTTACAGCCAAGACTCTCGTAGACAGGAAAGGATTTTGAAAGAGCTCAGTATCATTCAAGAGTAAAATACAAGATGCTTTCTCCAAAAACAGAGAATGTAAGGCAAAACATGTTTTCTTGTTGCTTGTGAAATGCAGTGTGTGTGTGTGTGTGTGTTAGTTTGGCTAGCAGTACCTGGATGAGGAAGTTAACATGTGCGGGAGCTGAATCCGAAGGTCTCCGTCTGACAAGGAGCTCCTGATATGGGAGCTTTTCTGATGTGGGGTTGGAATAATTTCACACTGTTGTCTTCTGTTTAAAGCTACCAGCAGATCCTCTTCGAAACTTTTTTCTCCTTTGCAAGTGGGGAATTTATTCTGCCTTACTTTGTCGGCAGAGGACTTTTAATAGAGGACTTTCAAGAACTTGATTCCATCCTATATAGGAACCCGTAGTCAGGCTTTGTGTTTTAGAGCACACTGATTTATTATCTCATAAGAACTGTAGTTTTGCCTTCTCCTTATCTGTCTGCATGAAAAGCCAGGACATGATTCCTTGGTTCACCACCTGAGAAACTCTGAGTATACTAGCATAACAGAGCCATTAATGCAGACCAGCAAATTCTGAAAATACAGAATCCTCCATGTGATAAGAGGCTATGGGGGGATTTCTGCCCTTGCTGTATGCTGAAGTAACCTGAGAAACATAACTTTCATTCCTTTACAGGACAGGAAGTTAGCCATTTGCTCTGCTCCTGTAGATTATCTCACGTTAGATCGCCTTCCTTTCTCCCTGTTGGGCAGCAGATTCAAATAGTGGTTGCAAGCCATCTGTTTCAAAGCAAAGAAGTATTTTGTTTCCAGAAATTCCACACTGCCACAATATTAAGAAAATATAGCAAATCAAACCTTCATGATAACAGACACAGAATGGAAAGATGTGTCTTCTTATTCCAAAGTAATTACTCAGAGACAGAGTAGGCACCGCACACTGTTCATATGTCATGCCTCTATCTCATATCCCCCCCTTTTTTGCCAGTGATTCTAGGGTGATGTACATAGTTCTCCCTTCTTCCATTTTACTACCACAACCCTGGGAGGTAGGTTAGGCAGAGAGAAGGACTGGCCCAAGATCACCCAGTGGTTGAGGGCTCCAACAGAGAAGATGATGGCCACGTGTCTCAGTCCATCCCTCAATGCAAACTGCAGCTACAAGTTGCTCCAGAGCCATGCAGAAAAGAGAGTTTTATTCCTTCAAGTTCCATCTCATTCTACTATTCATATTTAACAACAAAAGGCCTTCCAAACTAAGAAGACAATGGAAGACCTCAAAAAACAGGCAATATGTATTGGGGTATTGGAGAGATGAAAAGAAATACTTCTTTACCCAACGAGTAATTAAATTGTAGAATTTGCCAATGGATATAGTGATGGCCATGAGGAGAGATGGCTTTAAAAGGGGGTTAGGCAGATTTGTGGGGGTTAGACAGGGGGTTAGACAGTGAGCCTCTGAGACGCCCCCATATTAGATCCCTTCCAGTCTGGGTTTCGACCAGGCCATGGGACAGAGTTGGCGGTGGTTGCCCTCACAGACGACCTCCGGAGGAATCTGGATTGGGGTGGCACAGCGGTACTGATGCTGTTAGACCTGTCGGCGGCGTTCAACACGGTCGACCATCAGTTACCGGCCCACCGCCTCGCCAACATTGGGATTTAGGGGTTGGCCTTACAGTGGCTTTCCTCGTTTCTCCAAGACCGGGGACAGAGGGTGGCGGTTGGGGAACAGCTCTCCCAAAGACACCTGCTGGCCTGCAGAGTGCCACAGGGAGCAGTACTTTCCCCAATTTTGTTCAACATCTACATGTGCCCCCTCGCCCAAATTGCCTGGAGGCATGGGCTGGGTTGTCATCAATATGCTGATGATACCCAGCTCTATCTGTTGTTGGACGGCCAGTCAGACTCTAGTCTGGGTGATCTGGACCTGGCATTGAAGGCTGTAGCTGGTTGGATTAGGCAGAGCTGATTGAAATTGAATCCGATGAAGACAGAGGTCCTGTGCCTGAGTTGGAGTGGGCCAAGGGTGGGGATCCCTCTCCCAACCTTTGATGGAGGTGAGGAGGTGAGGAGCGTCGGAGGTGAGGAGTTTGGGAGTGCTCCTGGACCCCTCGTTAACAGTGGAGGCCCAGGTAGCAGCCCCTGCAAGGTCGCCCTTTTATTACCTATGGCAGCTGATCAAGCAGTTGGTTTCCTTCCTTGAATTCAACAACCTGGCTAAAGTGGGGCTGCCCTTGTCCCAAATCTGGAAGCTGCAGCTGGTGCAGAATGCTGTGGCGAGGCTGGTGATGGTTTTGCAGGGGAGAGTGTTGAATAGACCCTGCCCTGCACTGACAGAGTTTGCCCTTGTGGCCTTAATAGGATAGATACTTCCTTTCACATCCTGGTGGAATGCAGATTTTTGAGATTATGAGGGATTACTATATTAAGCCTTTATTTAACCAGTCGTCCCCCTATACTCCGGAAACCCTGGCTCTTTTGCTCAGTAATAAGGATCCTAAGATCACTCTAGCAACTGCAAAATTTGTCTCAGTCCTTTTAACCCTTGTATCTAAAAAATAAGAAAGAAGTGTTATCTGCTATTTAAGATTCGTGTTTCAATGAGTTTCTCAGGGTACAAAGGGAAGGAAAGGATGCTAGACTAGAAAGACCACTGGTCTGATCCAGCAGTGCTCTTCTTATGTTCTTCAGAATGAACCATCTGCAACGCAGGGAGGAGCAAGCTCCAAAAACCAGGGTAGCTGCTGAAAAAGCTTTCATGTGAGTTCCCACTAATCTGATTTCTCCACCAGAGGGATCCTTCAGTAAGGCTTCTTAGACCGACTTCAGAGCTCAAGCTTGTTATGTACGGTGGAGATGCAAGAGCACACCCAGACTGGAAGCTTGCTTTTTCAGGAGGAGAACCCCACACAGTACCTCTGTTCTGTCTGGACTTAACTTCAGCTTGTCCACTCTCATCCAGTACTTTGTGACCTTCATGATAGTTAAATTTATCAACCATTTCCCTGGATCTTAATGGAAAGAAGAAATAGAGTTGAGTATCGTTAACATACCAGTGGCAGCTTTTCCTAGATTCCCAGGTGATCTCTGCCAGAGGTTTCATATAGATATTTAAAAAACCATGAAAAAACAAGATGAAACCTCACAGGGCATCACAGGCCAATGGTCGCAGGCCAAGCATAAGTCTTCCAGCGCCACCTTCTGAAACCACTTTAAAGAAAGGACCAAAACCTACCTTGGTGGTAGAAAGGTCCATCAAGTCACAACCCATTTATGATGACCCTGTAGGGATTTCATGGTAAGGGATGGACAGAGCTGGCTTGCCATCGCTTGCCTCTGCATAGCAACTCTGGACTTCCTCGGTGGTCTCTCATCTGAGTACTGACCAGGGCCGACCCAGCTTAACTTTCAAGATCTGATGAGATCAGGCTAGCCTGGGCCATCCCACTACATAGGAAATCTCTAATGACAGTGGGACCCACATATGATAAATGCTATACGATAAGGGCTCTGACACTGATGTTGTGTAATGGCAGGTCTATCAATACTAAGACCTCAACCCTACAGGATGGTCTTGCGGTGCAAAATGTAGACCTGGTGTGCATGACCGAAACCTGGGTGCGGGAGGGGGGGGGGAACTGTCACCCTGAATCAGCTGGCCCCTCCAGGTATCTTGGTCTTTCATCAGTCCCAGACCAATAGGCGAGGGATGTGTGTGGCAATGCTAACCCATGAGACTTTTCCCTTCAGGTCACCCCCCACTCCCAAAATTGCCAGCATTGAATGTGTAGGCCTACTGTGGAATGCTGAGGAGAGTTTGGCTATCTGGCTGGAGTACCGACTGCCTAACTCACCAGCAGATTCCCTGTCTGGCATGCTGGAGGCTGTACTGGGCTGGGCATTGGAGCACCCTAGGCTTTTAGTCCTGAGTGGTTTCCGTGTCCATGTTGATGATGCAGCCTCCTTGTAGGCCAGGGACCTAGTGTCGCCCATGGCAGCTGTGGGGCTCTCCCAATTTGTATCAGCACGCACGCACCAAGCAGGCCATGGGGATGGGGATAGATGGGAATCTGATAGCTACTGATGCAGTGCCATGGTCAGATCACTTTGCCCTGAAGGCCTTGCTAAGCGCACCAATCTCTCCCTGTTTAGGTGGCAAGCTGATTTATGCTCGCCCGCATTCTAATGGAACCAATTGGTTTCCAAAACGCTCTGTGGGATCCGATGCCCCCTGGCATTTTGATAGATGAGCTGGTGGAGGACTGGAACAGCCAGCTCTCAGAAGCCACTGACGAAATTGCTCCCCAGCACCCTCTGTGCTCTGTCTCCAAATGAGCACCTTGGTGCACCTAGGAGCTGCGGAGGACGAAGCAAGAACTAAGACAGTTAGAGTGAGGGTGGCAGCATACTTGCAACGAAGCTGCGAGAACATCTTTTAGGATGTTTATGAAATCCTATGAGATGGTAATGAAGGCCACTAAGAAGGAATTCTATGCAGCCTCCATTGCATCTGCTAGCTCTCACCCAGCCCAGTTATTTAGAACAATTAGATCATTAACTTCCCAACTGCGAGGGAAACAAAATGGTAAGGGATTGGACATTGGCTGTGAGGCATTTGTGAGCCATTTTGCCGATAAAGTCTTGTTGCTCTGCCGTGACCTACCAGCCACACCTGAAACAGTAAGTGCACTGGAAGTCCCTTGTCTGTCTTCTGGTCCAGAATTGCACCAATTCAGCTGACTCCCCCAGGAGGAGGTCGACAAGACCCTAGCAGCTGTGAAACCCACCACTTGCCTCCTGGATTCATGTCTATCCTGGCTTGTTAAAGGCTGCAGTAATGGGATCTGGATTCCCCTGAGGGAAATTGTCAACCTGTCCCTGACTTCAGTGATGTTCCCAGGGAGTCTGAAAGAGGCGGTGGTAAGACCGCTCCTAAAAAACCCATCTTTGGACCCTAATCCTAGCCAGCTACCACCCAGTATTGAACTTGCTGTTCCTGGAAAAGGTAGCTGAAAGGGCTGTAGCTGAGCAGCTCTAAGGATTCCTGAATGACTCCTCCATCTTGGACCCATTCCAGTCTGGCTTCTGCCCTGGCCATGGGATGGAGACTGCACTGGTCAGCCTCACAGATGACTTCCAGAGGCATCTGGATCGAGGCGAGTTGGCACTGCTGTTGTTTCTCAAACTAACAGAAGCATTTGACATGGCCAACTATGACTTATTGGCCCACCGCCTTGCTGACTTGGGGATGTGGGGGACTGCTTTTCAGTGGCTGTCCTCCTTTCTCCAGGGTCAGGGACAGAGGGTGGTGCCCAGGGAGAGAATGTCTCTGTGTAACTCGCTGGTATCCCTTCGCAAAGGGTGATACTCTCCCTGATGTTATTTAAACATCTGTATGTGCCCCCTTGCCCAGCTGTATCTGGGGGGTTGGGCTGGGCTGTCAGTCTGGCTGGGGCTCTGGGGGGCATTGCTGGATGGTTGCAGCAGAGCCAGCAGAAATTGAATCTGACAAAGACTGAGGTCCTGTACCTGAGTCATGGGGGAATAAAACCAGGAATCAGACCCTCGGCCCTTGAAGGGGCACAGTTGGTACCTATCCCAACAGTAAGGAGTTTAGGGGTGATCCTGGATGCCTCCTTTCAATGGAGGTCGAGGTCACCAATGCTGCCAGATCAGCCTTTTACCATCTTTGGCTGGTCAAGCAGCTGGCTCCTTACCTCTCCCTCCATGACCTCACAAGTATGATCCATGCAGTTGTTACTTCCAGGTTAGATTACTGCAGCTTGCTCTATGCGGGCCTCCCCTTGAGTCTGATCCGGAGGTTTCAGCTGGTACAGAATGTGATGGTACTCCTGCTGACTGGTGCACCTGTGGTAGGCATACGTTCAGCCTGTGGTGCAGTAGTTGCATTGGTTGCCAGTTAAGGATCCAATCAGGTTCAAGGTTATGGTACTAACCTTCAAGGCCCTATGCGACCAGGGACTAGCATACCTGTGAGATTGTCTCTCCCTATATGTGCCCCAAAGAGCCTTGCGCTCTGCTAAGCAGTACTGTTTGGCAGTCTCCAGACCGAAGGACATCTGTCTTACCTGGAAAGGCCCTGGCCTTTGCCTGGTGGAACACGCTCCCAGCTGAGATCAGGGCCCTGTTGGATTTATTACAATTTCACAGGGCCTGCAAAACAAAGTTGTTCCACCAGGCTTTTGGCTGAGGTGGCGAACATCCAGAATGACACTGGCCTTCCTGCTCAACTTGATCAGTCTTATGCACCATCTCATGAGGGCATGGCCTAGATCACCTTGGCACCAGTACGAGCTGTTCTGTGCCCTCCCTGACACTGTTGCAGCAGTCACTGTAGTTGGTATCGCTGTGCTGCCATCAGGGATTATTGAGGGTTGTGACTGATGTTTTATATAATACTAGGAATAAGGCGCGTTGTGGAAATAAATACAACAGGCACTAGAAAAAGGCTCTGGGAGAGGGCCCCATCCTTGGGCACTCAGCGTCAATTTGCTGTGGCAACCTCAGCAGGGTATAATGACACACAGTCCACCATTTTCTCCTGAGGAACTGATCTCTGCTATCTGAAGAGCAGTTGTAATTCTGAGTGATCTCCAGCCCTCACCTGGAGATTGGCAACAATGGTTCCCTAGGAGGAAATGGCTGGTTTAGAGGGTGGAGTCTATTGTACCTGTCTGAAGTCCTGCCCCTCCTCAAACCCCACCCTCTCCAGGCTCCACCCCTCAAATCTCCAGGAATTTCCCAACCTAGAGTTGGCAACTCTATTTCCTTCCCAGCCAAGCATCAACCTGCCATTATCTGTCCCTCTGATTTCAACTTTCCATCTCCTCCCCCCTTCCTCCTGGAGATCAGTTGTAATTGTAAGTGATCTCCACTCCTCACCTGGAGATTGGTAACAGTGGTTCCCCAGGAGGGAATGACTGGTTGGGAGGATGGAGTCTATGGCATTGTACCCATCTGAGGTCCCATCCCTCCTCAAACCTCACCCTCTCCAGGTTCCATCCCTCAAATCTCCAGGAATTTCCCACCTGGAGTTGGCAACCCTATCTCCTTTCCAGCCAATCAGCAACCTACCATTATTTCTCCCTCACTGTTCAGCTTTCCATCTCTCCCCCCCGGCAGCCTCTACCATGCTCTGAAGCCCTGACTGCCACGTCACATTGGCTGTCATGAGGGGGTGGGATCTCAGCAGGGTATAAGGACACAGAGTCTGCCATTTTCTCCAGGGGAACTGATCTCTGCCATCTGGAGAGCAGTTGTAATTCTGAGTGATTTCCAGCCCTCACCTGAAGATTGGCAACAATGGTTTCCTTGGCTGGGAGGGCAGGTTAGAAATTTAAATAAATAAATTGCCCAGGAGGAAAAGTTGTCTTTCTCTGCAATGGGGACCAAAGCAGCTTACATCATTCACCTCTCCCCCTTTTGACTTGCACAACAATCCTGTGAGGTAGGTTAGGCTGAAAGTCTGTGACTGGTTCAAAATCACCCACTCAGCTTCTACAGCAACAACCTAGATCTAGCAGACCCTGCTCTGAAGCATTGATTGCCACGCCTAAGGTAGCCAACCTCCAGGTGGAGCCTGAAGATTGCCAGGTATCACAACTCAACTCCAGACAACAGATCTCTCCTGCCTGGAGAAAATAACTGCTTTGGAAGGTGGACTTTATGGCATTCTGTTCAGCTGAGGCCTTTTCCCTCCCCAAACCCTGGCTTCCATAGACTCTACCAGAAAATATCCAGGAATCTCCCTACCTGGAGCTGGCAACCCTAGTCAGGACTGGCCCCAATGAATTCCTCACAAAGGTCTGCAAAGGGTTTCCTGCTTTTGTCTGAACCAAGCTTGGTTGCTTACTGTGGCGAAACAGGCTGCAGTTTACAACTCAGCTGTTCGCCTCCCACTCTTGTCCCGTGGGCATATCTCACTCCTTAAGTTCCCTGCCACCAGTCACTGAATTGTCACTGCCTTTTTAGAGGGACAGTGAGACCCCTTTGGCCAAATCTTGCTATTTGGAGACGGAATCCCCAATTTTGGGGGGATCCCTGGAAACTTGGCAACCCAAGGGTCTGGCCTTTCCTTGCTTCCCTGGGCTGCCCTCTCCCTTTGGTATTGTGCGGAGCGGGGGAGACTATGGGGTCAGAGCACAACACAGATTATTGGCCCAAATAGAAGAATTTATTTTACTATTTACACAATTATGGAGCACACGCACACACTAAGTGAATAAGGCACAACTGTAGGAGCAAGCACACACTATGAACCAATAGGGCATAAATCAACAGGGGTTAAACACAATCCTCCCTGGATGGGCTGGAGTCTATATTGATGGTGCCCCGCCTCTTGGGAGGGTCCCTCTTTTCCTGCACTTTTTGGCCTTGGGGCAGCTGGGAACTGTAGGCCAGCAGATGAGGAAGCCCCATTCAACCCAGTGAGTGATACCCCTGCAGGCCCCTCTCAGTTGAACCTTATGGAGGAACATTTTAAACAAACCACAGACAGTAGCCATCTTATAAACACAGGTAACTGCCATTTCGTTACACCTGCCAACAGCCACTGAGGTAATAGTTAGTCCCACATAGGAGGGGAGCAGGAGAAGTGTCTTCGTCAAGAGAGAAAGCCATCTACCAGTAATTCTGAGAGGGCACAGTGGCTGAAGAAGTGGGTGGGGAAGAGGAGCAGATCCAGCACCCAGCCAATGGCATGCGAGTACTCACAGCCAGTGGATAGGGACAGCTTCTGATTGACAGGTCAGGGGACCAAAGCCTGTAGGTGCGTGTGGAATGCTGAGACAAGAGGGACACGAAAACTCAAATATAGAGATTGCATTGTTTTTCTTAAATGTTGTGAGCTGCTCTGAATCCGTGTGCGGTGTAGGGCAGGTTTTAAATAAAAATAACATAAAAATATGTATTCTCTTTTTGCCAATGCAAGGGCTTCTGCTATATCATAAACTCCCTTCTCACACAGGAATAATCCCGGTTCATAGTGCTGAGTCAAAGCGGCAGAAGCCTTTGTCACTCATCAGCAGCTGTGAGGGTGATGTGTTTAGTTCTGTTCTCTCTTTCCAAACTTTTCTTTATGCCAGTGCCAGGGACAGCTAAACAGTGAATGGGGATATTTTTGCTATGATAGTTTTTGGAGCTGGGAAGGATTCTGCATTTTAGCAGCAACTTGCAGTGTTTACCAAGCCTGTGAATAAAGCATCCACTGAAACATTCTCTCCCTGTCTCTCTTTTTATCTTTGTTTATATAGATGACGGAGGGCCGTCGGTGTCAAGTGCACCTTCTTGACGACAGGAAGCTGGAACTCCTTGTACAGGTAATCAGTTGTATCTGCAGATTTGAGAGCATGCCACTCCCCACCCCCCCATGAGTGGCAAAAGAAGTTTTTAATTTAATTAATGGAATCCCTGTTTGTCAGCTTCCTTTGGGTTTTGATCCGGTCTCACTTGACAAGATAAACAGGATTAAGATGGATCAGTGCATAGATGGGAGACCTAGACAGGAAATCTGAGGATTGGAAAGTGGGTACCTCTGCTTTTTCTCCCGAGGGGTTGGTATTTGCATTTTTATGCCGGTGTATCTCTTTCAGATATCAGATAATTTCAGATTACAGATAATTAAAAGCCTGTGGCCTTCTTTTTCAGGCCAAGGATGAGGCTTCACCCACCATGTACTGGCCCAGTTTCAGCTCCCTTGCTGCCTCTGTATCTTCTGTTGCTTGCATTAGCTGTCTGTGTATCAACGTGTCAGTGCAAAAAAAGCTCCAGTGTTGAGTAGCTGCCATGTACCATCTCTGTGATGACTGAGCTTCTATGGGTGGGTGAAGTGACCTACATATATGTAGGCTGTGTGTCACATCAAATTTATAGCAGAGAATTGTGCTACAAGGGGGTATGTGGCAATGGTACGAGTTTAAGGCCTACTTTTTATTAAGGGCTAAAGTCCGGTGTCTGAACTGTGACTGAAGGCAGGAGGCTCCCAGGACTGCATACGCCTATAAACAAAAATATTTCTGCAAATAGAAATTTACCACGTGAGGGAGAAGGATTCGAGCCTCCTGGGATGGTTTTCTGCAGGAATGGTTGTAGGGGGAAATGTGGATGCAACGGACATTTGGAGAGGGAAACAATGTCTAGATGTTAGTATGGTAAAGGAGGACACAGAAATAAGTGTGGCAAAAATAAAGAGAATCAGAAAGAAATGGTTATCCTTGGATATAAACTCTACGGAAAGTACATATTGGGGATGATTTTGTTGAGTATGTCAAAGGCAATGAGTACAACATTATAGCCATAGTAAAACAGGTTTCAATAATTTGGTACTTGGTACTGGAAAAATATAGTTGGCCTCTCTAGGCTGGTTTTATTGCCCCACATCTAAGGGTCATGCTTGCCACCAGCGGCTGAGAAGCAATCCTGCAACTCCTCATCTTCCTTATCAGCAAGCAGCTGGCATCGGGCCAGGAGGCGTGCACTTTGCCATCTTGTCTGTAGCTCTGTTCTCAGTATCCAGCTGTGGCATTCTAAGGGTCTAGGTGAGACTGGTGGGCTGGGCATAGCTAACTGAGGTTCACCTGCTGAATCAGGGCTGGAGGGTCTTAGTGGCTGTGCACCAGCTGTTGGCTGTGAATCCTGACAAGCCTGCAGCTCATTTTCCTGCCTGTCAGCTTCTGTTTAAGGCTGGCTACAAGAGGTGCCTCTTCTCCTTAGGAGTCCTCTTCTCCTGTGAAGTCCTCACTATCACCTGGCTCACCCAAGACACCTGTCCCCCCCCCCCCAAGTGATGGGGTTGGAGCCAGCTTCTGTGGGTATGTTTGATGATGGAACTGGTGCACCAAGTCAGGAGTGTGGAGGTTCTCGATGGGTTCCCAAGAGTGATTTGTAGGTCCATAGCCTTTCCAGTCCACCAAATACTATAGACGATTTCTGTATCACCTGGAGTTCAAGATCTGTGCTACCTCATACTCCTCATGGTCTTCCACCATGACTGGTGGCAGCGGCACCTATGGGGCTCAGAGAGGATGTGGGGGAGCAACAGGGACAAGAAGGGACCAGTGGAACACTGGATGTATGTCGAGCATGGAGGAAGTTGTAATCAGTAGGCCACGGGTTTATTTGTGTGGTGAACTGATATGGGCCCATAAGGTGGGTATCTAATTTCCGTGAGGGCCACTGATTTTGGAGGTACCAGGTCAGTAACTACACCTAGTCTCTAACTTTGAGGGTCTCTCCTGGCCGGCGTCTCTGGTCTACATCTTCTTTGTAAACCTTTGGCCTGGTGTAGTTGGCCCTGTAGAACCTTATGTAGAGTTCACCATTCATTCACGAAGTCATTGGCAGAGGGTACAGTGGAGGCCAGCATGACTGGTAGGGAGAAGTGGGGATGATATCCATAACTGGCCATGAATGGTGTCTGTTGTGTTGAGGTGTGTACTGCATTGTTGTGTGCCAACTCAGCCAGAGGGAGCAAAGTAGCCCAGTCATTCTGCTGGTGGTTAACATAGCACCTCAGGTATTGCTCCAGTGTAGCATTGGTGCATTCTGTCGGACTATGATGAATGGATGACAGGTGTACTTGGGTACCCAATAATGCATGTATGGCACACCAGAACCAGAGATCAGGTGTTCAGATAAGGTAACCCACGGTGTTGAAAGATAAGGTGCAAGTGCAGGCGGGCAGTTTCATGGGCACTCGGGAGCCCCGAGCCAGGGATGAAGTGGGTCATCTTAGTAAGGAGATACACCATTATCAGAATGCTTGTGTAGCCCGTGGAGTTGGGAAGATTCATGATAAAGTCAGCCTTCCAGGGACCAGTGGGAGTGGGTAAGGGAAGCAGCAGGCCTGCCATGCAAATCCTTAACCCATCTACAGATACTGCAGGAGGGCACATACCAGGTTACATCGGCCACCAGAACTCCCAAGTCAGCAGGTGGAAAGTCTTGTACTGTCCAAAGTGTCGAGCTGGTTTATGTCATGAGCTAGTTGTAGGACTTCAACCCATAGAGGTCCTTGTGGCACATAGACTTGGTCCTGGTGTGTCAGCATCCACACCTGCTCCCTGTATCCCATGGATGTTTTCCTAGCAGGCACTGGAACATCCTTATGGTGAAGGGATTGCATCTCGGCTGTTCCCAAAATCACTCCTGGAGCAGAGTTGTGGGAAGCATGGCAGCGAACATTTCAGTTTGTAGGACTGTGGTCAGGGGCTGCTCCTCAAGGGTTGGAGAAGCAAACTCTGGTTTTTGAGAGAGTGCACCTGCCAGCCTGTTCTGGGAACTGGGGATATAGGTAATTCTAAAATTAAACCAGGAGAAAAATAGGGACCACCAAATCTGCCCCTGGTTCAGTTGGCAGGCTGCTTGCTGGTGTTTGAGATTACGGTGGCCCGTACAAACTTGCAGATGGTGCCACCAGACTTCAAAAGCTGACTTAATAGCCATAAAGATCCTGCTCCCAGATGTGTAGTTTTTTGCGGTGGTGTTGAGTTGTCATGAATAGTAGACTGCAGAGGTTGTAGGTGTCTGGTGGGGGTTTTACACTGGGATGGCACGGCACTGATTGCGACACTGCAGTCATCGGTCTCGGTAACATAACAGGGGCTTGGTTGCAGACTGGGTCTTCAGCTCCTGGAAAGCCCGATGAGCCTCTCCTGACCAATGGACATGTTCTTGGGGCTGTAGCAACTTGGTGAGGGACACAGGGAGGCAAAATCCGGGATTAACTGTCGATAGTAGTTGGTGAAGCCCAGGAACTGCTGGATGTCTTTCCAGTTCTGAGTTGCCTGCCAGGAAAGCACAGCCTCCACCTTCTGAGGGTCCATCTTCAGGCCTCGTGGGGTAATGAGGTGACCCAGGAATTCCACCTCATCCAAATCGAACACTCATTTTTCCTGCTTGGCATACAAGCCATGTTGCTGGAGGTGTTGCAGAATGGCCTACATGTGTTCAGTGTGTTCAGCTGGGTCCTGAGAAAAGATCAGGATGTTGTCAGGATAGATCATAATGAAGCAGTCCAGCAGGTCCTGGAAGATGTCATTCATAAAACACTGGAACGCAGCTGGAGCATTACAGAGCTCAAACAGCATGACCAAATACTCATACTGGCCATACCGGATACTGAATGTGGTCTTCCATTCATCCCTAGAATATATGTGCTCCAAGTTGTAAGCACCTCAATGAGCCAGTTTGGTGTACTTCCGAGCCCCCCCCCCTCGCAACTAGTCCAGACGCTCTGGAATCAGTGGCAGTGGATAGCGGTCCCTGATGGTGATTCAATTGAGTGCCCGGTAGTAATTACATAGGTGTAATTCCCCAGATTTCTTTTTTACAAGCAAGACAGGGGCTGAGGTTGAGTGTGTAGATGGGCAAATGAAGCCCCTCTGCAAATTTTTAGCCTGGAACTTCTGAAGGGCCTCCTATCCGGGTTCTGAGAGGGAGTAGAACAACCATCCATAGGCAAAGGAGCCTCAGGAACCAGGCTGACGGTACAATCATATGGCCGATGCGGGGGCAGCTCCTTTCTCCTGGAAGACATCTTGATACTCCACATGTTTCGCCAGAAAAGCTGACAGGCCTGGGCTGGTGGTAGCTCCCAAGAGCGTAGGGAGTGCTTCATGAGGACAAAGGTCTTGGAAATGCAGATCCTGCTTGTTCCACTTGACTAGACTTGGCTTGTTCCACTTGTTCTACAGGACTAGAGGACATCCCTAGTACTATGGGAATGTGGGGCGTGGTGGCGATGTCAAAGCAGAGCTGCTCTTGATAGTTTTGTATGTGCAGACCCAGAGGTTGAGTTTCCTGATTGACAGGGCCTGAACATAAAAGCCGACCGTCTATGGCTTCTACTAGGATAAGTATCTCTTTAGCACGTATTGGTAGCTAGTGTTGCTTGGCAAAATTGGCATCCATATAAGAACGGCAGGCTCCAGAGTCAATCACTGCATACACCAACAACCAGCGCCCCTGTGGTAGCTGGAGCTTTACTGGGATCAGGAGATGCCAGGAGCTGGTATCAGGAGGGCTTTCGTGCTCTGAAGTGTGCTCCAAGTGGCAGGATCATACTTACGAGGCCAGGGATTTAGCACTGGCAGCTGAGGCTTTTTCTTCTCTGACCATCTGGCGTAATGCCCTACACCTTCGGCCACAGTTGCTGTTGGAGTGGGGCAAATGAGTGGAACCTGGAACCAGTTGTGAGCTTCCCAGTTGAGAGCATACTTCCTCACAGGCCTGCTTCTGGCTATCCAGCTGGCCACTGATGCATAGGCAGAGCAAAATCTGGACTTGGAGGTCTGCTGTATGCTCAACTAAAACCACTCGTCCAGCACTTCCTCTGATCACCCCTCCAGGTACTGGTCCATCAGCACAGCCTCATTCTACTCTAGGTCTTGTGCCAACAGCTGGAACTCTGTGGTGTAGTCTGCCACAGTTCTTCCCCCTTGACACAGGCACCGAATACGCTGGCTGGCCTTCTCAGCCTTCAGAAGGTCTTCAAAGGCAGACTGCATGTGTCACAAAACCAGCAAAATTACTTAGCGGTGGAGAGTTCCATGAGCAAGAAGGGTGTTGACCTTTTGTTGGCAGCTTTCCCCTTTAAGAGGCTTATTATGAAACAGACCTTAGTCTTATGAGCGGGGAAATCCTTTCCCCTCAGCTCCATGTATAGCTTGTACTATGCCAAGAATACAGGGAAGTCTTCTTGGCTTCTCTTGAACTTCTCTGGAGGGCTCACTGGATATATCTCTGGAGGAGGGGTAGCAGGGACCACAGCAGTGGCAAACCTTTGCTGTTGTTGGAGCTCAGCCAAAGCATTTGTCAGCTGCTATACCTGCATTTAGAATTCTGAGCAGCTAGGTCTGCCAGGGAGGAAGCTGCATCTTCCATGCCGCTGCTAATTTGGGTGGATGCAAACTGTATTGGCTTGTAGGCTCTGAGTATTAGGTGCCAGAAGTCAAGCAAGGCAGGGCCATTAGGTCCAGGGCAGGGGCCAGAAGTCAGACGAAGCGGAGTCAGGGAGTCAAAGGTCAGAGGTCCAGAAGTCAGGCAAGGCAGAGTCAGTGGCTTAGCATCTATTGTACACATTGTGGCCACGCCTAATGGCCTCTCTTGGCTGGTTTTATAGCTCCACGCCTAACAGTCATGCTTTTACCAATTGCTCAGAAGCAATCCTGCAACTCCTCATCTTCCTTATCAGCAAGCAGCTGGCATTGGGCCAGGAGGCATGCACTTTGCCATCTTGTCTGTAGCTCTATTCTCAGCCTCCACCTGAGGTGTTCTAAGGGTGTAGATGATACTGATGGGCTGGGAATAGCCAACTGGGGCTCACCTGCTGAATCAGGGCTGGAGGTGTGGGTGGTTCTGCACCAGCTGTTAGCTGTGAATCCTGACAATCCTGCAACTCATTTTCCTGCCTGTCAGCTTCTGTTAACTCCAAGCTGGCTACACAGGGCTTCTCTTCTCCTGAGAAGTCCTCGTTATTGCTGAGCCCTGGCTGATCCATGACAATTAGGCCTTTGATAGAGTGGAAAGAGAAGTAGTTGTCTTCTCTGTGTCTAACAATACAAGTTGAACATGATCATCTCCTGTATTCTCAAGGTCAACACTCTGTTCTCCAGACAGTAGCCCAGGGCCCAGAGATCTATTTTAGGATATTTTATTTATTTATTTAAGTTTAATAGCCCATAGGCCATGCACCATTAAAAAATTATTTAATTTTTTAAAAAATGATGATGATGATGATAGTTAAGAGTTTAAAAGAACAGTAAAACAAAAATTTGCCACATCCACAATGCAATTTTGGCAGAGGCTGCTCAGAAGTAGTCTTAATCTTGCTGCATCAGGAAAAGAGGAATATTTCAGCAGCCATTTTCTTAGGACTCTGTCTCTTGCTGATGCATGTTTTGGACAGTAGAAGAAAACATGATGTGTCGAGTCAAGTTCTGTCAAAGGGCAGTCACAATAGCGCTGGTCCAGAGGGATCTTGGAAAAAACGGCCCTTCATCTTTCGCATATAACCCAATTCTCCTTAATTTACTTTTCACATGTGTGTTCTGCTTTTTCTCCAAGGAAGGGGTTCATGATTGTTCCCAACCTTGTGAGGTAGGTCAGACTGAAACATTGTGCGAAGTGTTTCTGTCAAAAACATGACCACTTGTGCATAAATATTAATAATCTTTTCCTGTGGAAATTTGAGCATGGTTTCAGAACAGCAAACCAGAATCGTAATGAGAAGCCACCCCAACCAACCAAATGCACAAATTATCACCGTATGACATGACTGTAAAGTCATTACATAGATTTTGTTTCTTGTTCTTGATGTAGGAGTGCCCATTCAGTCTGCTAAAACCTAATTCTACTGTACAATGGCTCATCAGGTCTTGCCATTATATAAAGTATTTTTATTGTTGTTGTTCTGGCCAAAGCATCTCTGAAAGCTGATAATTTTTAAGAGAAGTGAAAATCATATGAAAAGGGCACCTTTTGTCCTTATCATGTCTCTGGCAAACAGTGAAGATCCTTGCGCTGTGGAAGCTTCTGCCGCCGCCTAAATAATATCCAAAAAATCTGGACGATCAGATCTCCCGTGGCTGATCAGAAGCCTGCTGGGCAAAAGTCCTGTTCACTTTAAAAAAAACACAAGGTGGGCACCAGGAAAGTGTTGCTGACCACTGGGCATCATGTTGGGGACTGCTGGAACAGGAAGTTAGATACTAACATGCATCCTTTATATTGCACTTATTATTGTCTCAAAAAAACTTGTGAGGTGGGCTGTTAACTATCAGGATGTGAGAATGGATTTCATACAGCTGTGTAGCGAGTGCAGATTTGAGCTGAGCTTTTGAATGAGAGCCTTCCCAGTTCACTCTGTTGCCCAGTATAGCACACAGGTTCTCAGAAGAAGTCTCCAAAGGGTTAAGCAAAAGGGTTAGAAAATGACCTAAAAAAATCAGCTGCCTAGTGCAGTCAGAAACAGGAAATGAAACACACAGCACTTAAATTCCTGTCTCTCAACTGGCATTCTTGGGGTGAGCCATGCTAAATGTTAGCCTCATTCTAGCAGAAAAGGAAGATGAATGGGGACCTTTTGAAAATGATTTGAATCACAGGAAATGCATTTCAGGACTGTTTTGTATTGTGCAGATGGCTGGACATGGTTATTTCAAAGCCAAAGGGGGCAGCAGAAAATAGGCTGGGGGAGGGGAAGGGAGTAAACTTTGAGAGAACAGCCCTAAAGAGACATTTTTGCTGTTTATAGTCCTTATGCAAAAGTAATTTTCCTACTGGGTGCTGGCTTGACTGAGGCGTCAAGTGAGAGACGATCTGATAGATGGATTTACCGAATGAGGAGACCTGGGTTCAGATCCCTATTCAGCCAAGATTTTCAGTGGGGGAGCTGGTGCTAGCCCCTCTTCTCTCAGACTAACCTACCTCAGAGGTTTGTTGTGGGGATAAACTGAAGGGGTGGAGTATGCACACCACATGTCGCACTTTGAGCTTCTCAGAGAAATACAATAATAGGTGAGAGGACAGGATTGTCCCTGTGCGCCCTGTACAAAGCCAGTGTGGTGTAGTGCTTAGAGTGTTGGACTAGGATCTGGGAGACTCAGGTTTGAATCCTTCCTCTGCCATGGTCACATACTCTCAGGCTAACCCACCTCATAAGGTTGTTGTGAAGATAAAATGGGGGGAATGGTATAAGTCACTTTGGGTCCTCCTTGGGGAGAAAGGCGGAGTATAACTGAAGTAAACAAGTATGTGATATGTAGTCATGTGCTCTATGCAAACATGCTGGTGGGCCTGGAAATGGGACAGGTATGTCTTGAGGGAGGTTTGGACATAATCTCACTTTTTACATATGAGTTTTACACACTTAGAGCATCACCTGAACCAGCTCGTGATAGTGCCCAGGAATTCCTTGTGAAATTGGATAACATTTTGGGCATTTTTCCTGTTTAGGTACAAGATATCAGTGGGAAGAGAGCCTGTTGTTAATATTAGTAAATTATTGAGTTTATATGGAAGATTAGATCAGAAAATGGAAAGATGTGTTAGTCAGGAAGCAGGAACAACAAAGGTGATTATGTCTCCTTCCTGACAGAGGCAAGTCTACACAATGAACTAATGTTATCACCTTGTAAAAGGAAACACTGCAGGCCTACCAAACCCATTTGAAATTTGTGTGTGCCAGTTGTGTAAATTTGTAAAATAAGGAATACAGGAAGATCTTCGACGTGGTCTCTGTGGTTCACACCAGTGGGTTTCTGCGCCTGCGTTGAAACTCATCGGTGTCTAAAAAGCTAACGGATTTTCACACCCATCTCCACCGCGCACGCGCGGGGCGCCTACCGCACATGCCCAGTGGAGCCGGGCGCGCACATCCCGCCAGTTCTCTTCCGACCACCGCTCGGCTAACAGCCTCTTTCGTCAGTTCGTCGAAAACTTCCAAAGTTCTAAATTTCTACAGCTCCTTACAGATTACTGACTCGGACTACTTCTTGACTTCTCTTCGCCTTTCGGACGCCGGTACTTTCCAACGGAACTCCTGGGGCTCTTCGAGCTCCGGGAGCCTTTGCTCCTCTTCCCCGACCTGAAGCCCTCATTGCATGGCTCAGCGTTGGGGCTGTTTCAAACGCTGCACCTCCTGTGGCAGCAAACTTGCAGCCCCGGACGGACACTCCCTTTGCATCCTCTGCTTAGGTGAAGCCCACCGGCCGGAGTCTTGCGTGCATTGCGCAAAGTTTTCCAACCAGACCAGGAAAAACAGGGCGGCGCGTCTCAAAGTCGCGCTTCTAGAGTCCGCTCTTCGACCATCAGCTACTGCGCCGATGGACTCCGCCCAACCCTCGACGTCGGCCTTGACTCCCGCCCACCTTCCCCTCTGCGGCCAGGCGGACCTCTGTCTCTGGTTGCAGCGGTCAGAAGGAACTGGCGGGATGTGCGCGCCCGGCTCCACTGGGCATGCGCAGTAGGCGCCCCACGCGTGCGCGGTGGAGCTGGGCGCGAAAATCCGTTAGCTTTTTCGACACCGACGAGTTTCGACGCAGGCGCAGAAACCCACTGGTGTGAATCCACAGATGACCACTCGAAGATCATCAGTTACAGGTAAGCAACCTGTTTTTCTAGAGCAGAAAAAAAATGTACTGCGTTTTTTTGCATAAATAGACAATTGTCAGACATGCACAAACATTAACCTATCCGTTGAACAAAGTCACACAGTGGGACAAAGTACTCTGTAAGAAAAACTGCCAAATGTCTCTGGCTGGAAAGAGACAGCTTCTGCTTTAAGAGATGTTACCATTTTTTTTCTGATCATCATAGATTTGTAGCTGTTTCTTATTGCAAACTTATTAGTTTCACTGTGGACCATTGCAAGTAATCTGTGTAAACAGGAGGTCATATGATAGGGAAACTGTTCTTGTGCTGTACCAGTGCAGAATGCAAAGAGAAGGGAGTATTTCAAGATAATGTTCCTTCCATATTAAAATTAATTCCCTGCAAATAGAGAACATGTCCCCCCTGCATCGCATCTTCACCATGCTCCCTCCCAAAGGTCCCCTGAACTTCACAAGTAGGGTGGGGTCTGGAGATCTCCCCAAATTACAACTTATTTCGTATGTAGAAAGTCTGAAAAAGCTTTGATCAAAAAGAAACTCAGACAGAAACCTCTGTTTGAAAGTGCTGAACAGCAGGGTCTGATTGTGTAAGGGGAACTTGTGGAGTATCCTGTCCTGGGACCACTGGGTGAACCTGGCTTCCTCTAGTTCAGCCTCCACTGAAATGATAGAATCCTGGCTCAGGACACGCAACCTTGTTCTTCTAGCCATGCATCAGGTGGGCTGTCAGCCTTTTAAAATATTTTTAAACTAGGAATAAGGCCCGTTGTGGAAATAAATACAACAGGCTCTAGAAAGAGGCTCTGGGCAGGTGCCCTGGCCTTGGGCACTCAGTGTCAGTTTGCTGTGGTGACCTCATCAGGGTATAATGACCATTTTCTCCAGGGGAACGGATCTCTGCCATCTGAAGGGCAGTTGTAATTCTGAATTATCTCCAGCCCTCACCTGGAGATTGGCAACAGTGGTTCCCCAGGAGGAACTGGATGCTTTGGCGGGCAGAGTCTATGGCATTGTACCTCCTGAGGTCCCACCCCTCCTCAAACCCAATCCTCTCGAAGCTCCACCCCTGAAATCTCTAGGAATTTCCCAACCTGGAGGTGGCAACCCTATCTCCTTCCCAGCCAACCATCAACATATCGTTATCTGCTCTTCTGACTTCAGGTTTCCATCTCCTCCCCCCTCACTGCAGCCTGTACCTAGGAAAAGTAGTCTTTCTTCACAGTGGGGACCAAAGGAGCTCACATCATTCTCCTCTCCCCCCTTTTGATCTGTACAACAACCCTGTGAGGTAAATTAGACCAAAAGTCTGTGAGTAATCTGAAATCACCCAATCAGTTTCCACAGCAACAGCCTGGGTCTGGCAGACCCTGCTCTGAAGCACTAACTGCTATGTCACACTGGCTGTCACAAGGTGGCCACATCAGCAGGGTGTAATGACACAGAGTCCACCATTTTCTTCAGGGGAACTGATCTCTGCCATCTGAAGAGCAGTTGTAATTCTGAGTGATCTCCAGCCCTTACCTGGAGATTGGCAACAATGGTTGCCCAGGAGCAAAAGTACAGT
Source organism: Lepidodactylus listeri (assembly GCA_029233225.1). Taxonomy (NCBI): domain Eukaryota; kingdom Metazoa; phylum Chordata; class Lepidosauria; order Squamata; family Gekkonidae; genus Lepidodactylus; species Lepidodactylus listeri. The sequence continues at coordinate 105,653,225 of JARCFY010000008.1, forward strand.
CTTTCTTCGCACTGGGGACCAAAGCAGCTTACATCATTCTCTTCTCTCTCTTTTGATCTGCACAACAACCCTGTGAATTAGATTAGGCTGAAAGTCTGTGACTGGTCTGAAATCACCTGCTCAGCTTCCACAGCAAGAGCCTAGGTCTCCCCCTGGAGAAAATAACTGCTTTGGAGTGTGGACTCTGTGGCATTCTATTCAGCTGAGGCATCTCCCATCCCCAAACTCTGGCTTCCATAGATTCCACCACAAAATCTCCAGGAATTTCCCAACTTGGAGCTGGCAACCCTAGTCTGGACTGGCCCCAATGAGTTTCTCACAAAGGCCAAAGTAGGCCTGGAAAGGGCCTCCTGCCTTTGCCTTTTTACCGACAGACCCAAGCTTGGTTGCCTAGCAACAGCCACTGATGAGAAAGTGAGCCACACAGCAGTTTTGGCTGTTTATACAGACAGTGAATGGCAGTAGGTGGGGGAGAGCAGACCCAGCACCCAGCCAATGGCACACGAGTACTCTTGCATGGTGGTTGATGGGCCAATGGCTGATGGAGCGCACAGCACAGCCAATGGGAGAGCTGGAAAGTGCCAATACATTAGGGCTTTTATATATATCAGATACATCCTTTTTGAACATTCTTGGGTGTATCCATTCATTATATTGCCAAAAAATTTTTTAAGGAAACATTTGTTTAAAATGTAAAGCTGTCCAGAGGTAGAGAATGCAGATTTCTTGCTTGATGACACCAGGGTGAGTCAGCCAGTCAGCAGTGCTGAATTGTGCTGGGTTCCAGTTCCAATATGCAGGTCTGTTCTCTCAGCTATCTTTGAACTGGATGGAAAAGCCACTCCCAAGATGAGCCTGGAGACATTGTGGAATAGAAAGCAATTCCCCCCCCCCCCCGCCGCCTCATGTTCTGTTTGCTCAGCATTTTCTGGTCTGTTTTGTGCACCAATGTTTGATTCCTTCCCCCCCCCCCCCCCGCCATGCATTTTTAAGGCTGTTTCCCTGCTTTCGTTCTTTTTACATTTCTGTTTGAAATGTCTTAACTCAGGGTGGAGGGAGATCACTGATATATTCAAATTATTTCTCTGCTTCAGTCTCAATTTTTGCATTAGTTTATCCGTTTCTCTCCTGCCGTTATGATGAGCTCTTTGTACATGAAAGGTTTGTTCAGAGGCTAGCTTACTTCTTCTCTAATGGTTCTTCTTATCTGATGCTTATGCAGTGAAGTTTAATTCATTTCAGCTTTATATACTGGATTGCAACTATTTTATGTTGTTGTCTTTGTTTCTGCTACAGATGTTGGGTTTTGTTATCTGACTTCAGGAAAGAGAGCTAACGCTTTATTGTATAAGCTTTAAATTCTCCTATGTGGAAAAAGAATTTAAAAAGCTTCACATACCAAGTTTACAGCAAACCGCCACTGATACGAGGTGAAACGCTTTGAAATTTTTGAATGGGTGGATTGGCACAAATTCAGCTGGAGGGCCCTGGTTGTAAAAGTATCTGAGTCACAGACACAAATTTCGCTTGGATTACAGCAAGGCCTAATTCACACATTAGGTTGAAAAATAATGCATTATTTAAGCAGCTGTCATTGCAGGGATGCTGGAAGTGTGGACGTACATTTCATGTTTTCCATGAGAGACAGGCATGACAGCAAAAAAACATTTACTTGGCTTTTTGTTCAACCTTGTTCTTAGTTTGAAACAATTTAAACATTTAAACATGTGTTCTGTGAAGTGAAAGGGTAGGCGTGTTGGTATGCCAATAAGCATCCTCCAGTGGTTTTACAATTATTGATGCTGCCATGTTGCAGACTTCTTTCAGAGGCTGTCCACGCACTGCAGAATGCAACCACGTGTGCAGTGGCAGGAGACCCACGGGAGTGGCAGGGGAGGTTCTCTGTGCTTTCCCCTCAGGCCTGCCATCTCTCCTGTTTGCCACTGCTGGACTTTTTGCCAGGGATTCTTTTAAATTGATAATACTTACGTCACTATGGTGCTTTAACAGTACAGCAATGTAACAACTGCTGTTTAAAAAAAAATGGAAAAGGCCCACTAGTGGCAGGGGTGGTGGCTGTAGGCACCAAGGGAAATGGGGAAGGAAATGGCTCTGGATGTGGGCATGGTGGTGACCAAATATATGCACTTTCCTCCCCACACTGCCGCCATACTCTATCAAAGCAGGTCTGGGAAATTGCAGAATGGGGTTGTAGAAAAACCAGAACGGAAATGACTGCAGGACAATGTCGTGCAGAAGCCGCTGCAGTAGTGGGGAGCATGGAGCGAAATCGATGCGGAAGCAACCGTTCTCTCTTACAGAGAAGAATAGTAGTGCTGCAGTGGACATGAGATTGGCACTTCCAAACCAGCTTCACAGCTGTGTCTTACAGCTGTCTTCATACACTCTTTTAAGTTCGTATGATGTGATGATGTCACTTCCAGGGTCCTAGCCAGAAGTGATGTCATGGCACTATGGGATGCCATATTGCCAGTCTCTTCCTGCTGCAATATGGAGCTGGACTGGCAACCCAACTGCACCTATTTGTCTGATTTCCTATGGTCTTTCTTGCAAGTCATAAAAGTCTATTGCCTTTTTTTGTCAGTAGGTAGTCAAACTGAAGAATTCCCCCCCCCCCCCTTTACGGAAGAACATGTCAACCCGGAAAATGCAATTTGGGGTTTCCTTTCAGACACCAAGAATGAAAACAGGGGATGCAAATAAGATTGTCTACATGTGTCTGAAAGGAAAAGGATATGATGCAGCCTTGGGTTTCTGCATGCTATACTGTTACATCCTCGCCTCCCTAAGTAGTAGGAAATTTCAGCCGATCAGTGTTATCCACAATCAGTTTCCTTGTCTGGAGAGAGTTGTTTTTAGGTATTTGGTTGTTTGGGGATTTTTTTACAAGTTTACATTTTGAGCTGAGAAAGGCAGGCGTTTGTCTCACTTTCTATCCAAGTCTCAACAAAACTTCTGTGTCATGTTGTCGCTAGTAGCCACTAGCCATGACAAAGTGTTGAATGGGCACTAGTGGCCACTGATCTCTTTTGATATTACACTAAAACAACAGAAAAGCAAGGGGTAATTGAGACCAGCAAAACTGGGTGGGTTTAAAAAAATGCTAATACGCTTCGGTTTGGCCTAGCAGAAACAAATGAGAAGAGCTTACAGAGAAATGCTTTTCAACACAACTGCAAAGGGAAAGGGAGCGAAGCCCAGAGTCCGGGACCAGAAGAGAGGGAAAACAGGGCAGAGGATGTTGGTCTAGATGACGAGCCAGGCAAGGAATCTTTGTGTGCACAAAGGTCATGTTGGTCAGATAGCTCCAGGGAAATGAACGCCACTGCAAAGAAATGTGTGGCTCAAAACTAATTAAACCAAACAGTTTAACTTGATTCATCCAGATTTCCTTGCTTAAACTGCCGATGGGAAAAGACCTTTGAAGGAGAAGGGATGAGGGAAGGAAGGACTAATATCCTAGAGGAATGTGCCAGCTAGTATAGGGTTGACCTTGCAGGAAGGGGAAAATATGAAATAAAAAGAGACTATTTTAAAGAAAACAGCCACTTGGAGAATGCTGTGGCGATGCTGCACTGTTTTTAAACTCTGGAAAGCCAAAATACTAAGCAGTAGTCGCAAATGTAAGGATGTGTTACTGGCGCCTAAGATCAAGATAATTCATGCCATATTCATTTATGCCCTATTACTGTGTATGGGTGTGACAGCTGGACAATGAAGAAAGCTGGCAGGAAGAAGGCTGATTCCTTTGAAATGTGGTGCTGGAGGAAAGTTTTATGGATACCATGCACTGCCAAAAAGACAAATCAGTGGGTTCTTGATCAAATCAAGCCTGGACTCTCCCTAGAAGCTAAAATGACTCAACCGAGGTTATCGTACTTTGGTCACATTATGAAGAGACAAGAGTCGTCACTGGAAAAGACAATAATGCTAGGGAAAGTTGAAAGCAGCAGGAAAAGAGGACGACCCACTATGAGATAGAGTGACTCAGCCGAGGAAGCCACAGTTCTCAGTTTGCAAGACTTGAGCTAGGCTGTTAACGACTGGATAGTTTGGAGCCGGGCTTTTTTCGTAGAAAAAGCCCAGCAGGAACTCAGTAGCATAAGAGGCCACACCCAACAGCAGAAACTCATTAGCATATTAGGCCACACCCCTGACAGCACAGCTCCCTCCCAGGATCGGGTTCCCCAGGTGCCCCGCAGCTTGCTGGTCTCATGGGGAACCCGAGGGAAGGAAGGCAGTTTCTGGATCGGCTTCCCCAGGAGGGGAGGCAGTTTAAATTGCCTTCCCTCCCTGGATTGGCTTCGCTTTCCCAGGCACCCCACAGCTTGTGAGGCACCTGGGGAACCCGGGGGGGGGGGGAGGCTGTAGGCGTGGCCAACTCAGAAGCCAGCCGGAACTCTGTTCCTGTGCGTTCCTGCCCCAAAATAGCCCTGGTTTGGAGTCATTAATTCATAGGGTCACCATAAGTTGGAAATGACTTGACAGCACTTCATACATGCACACATGTGTGCGCACACACACTTTCACTGTATGTGGGTATCCTTGACTTGTTTTCATGCAGAAAAACAAGCAGGGTGTGGCTGATAGTGTACCCTAACTCTTCAAGTCTGTTCATTTTCTTCTCCCGAACTGCTTTACTGGCATGGCTGGGAGAGTTCTTATTTTTAAAAGTGTGCATGTGGCGAGGTAGTCAACCTGTAAGAATCAGCGGACTTCAGTTACAAAAAAGACCTCCAAATGGCCCTTGCTTTCGTAGCAAACAGTGTAAGGAAATATCACTGTGTTTGTGACAGTACTAGCCACTATGTCAATTCCCATGCCGCTCTCAGACATAGTTGTGTGTCTTGCAATTATTACAATTTACATTGAAGAAAGGAGCAAAGTCTGCTTGAAAATGACTATTCAGGAATGAAGATGTTACAACCAGAACTCACACATGCACTCAAATGCTCTTGTTATAAAGTGTGAACCACAGGGCATGCATCCTTAGATCCCTGTGTTGGAAACCTATCGCCCCTTTAGAGCTCCTAGGTGCATGAACACAAACAGTTAAGGATGTGTTGGTAACATTGTGAGAAATTTGACTGGTGTAATTCTTATTCTTACGCTTACATTGTGAACGTTTGCTGACCAGTAATTGACTGTCTTTTGAATGTTGCAGTTTTATAACCTGTCTATACTCTTCATTTTTATTTTAACCATTAGACGCATGCTGGCTCTTTTGCAAATAGTTTATTAAATACATGCAGATGCAAGAGAGATGGTTACATTTAGCAAGGGATCACTGTGGGTCTGCTATTACCCAGTGCAGGCCTACAGTGATATACACCTTGTGGAGTGGTGTGTGCAGTTCTGCAGAAAGACCTATGGAATTCACCTCAGCCAGCACACGAGATCAGTTTTTCAGGCTAAAATGCAAAAACAAAAAAAAGCAGCCTTCTGTGTCTAATGTAAGAATTTCTTTTGCTAGAAGAATTCCTGTTATAACTCCCATTTGCATTTCTTGGATGAGAGTAGCAGTATTTTCTTTTATTGACAAACACCTAATTAAATTGCTTGCAACTGTGGTTCTGAATCTGTTCCCCGCCCCTACACACAAATGCCTGTGCAATTGCTTTGTTTTAACATAGATATGCGATAGGTGGAAATGGGCTTTGTAGGGCACATCTGCTCTAAAGTTTTAGGTTTATTTGTAATTTTTTAAAAATTTAATTGGATTTCTATCCTGCCCTCACCTCCACAGCAGGGCTCAGGGCAGGTTACAACAGACAATTAAATGATTAAAATTAAAACATAATTCCACAGCATTAAAATCCGAATTCAGTAGATGACGCAATTCACAATGTGGCAGTCAGGCAGAATTAAACAGGTGTTCCCAAAATACTATTTGCATGTGGGCCCAAGATGACAAAGTACTGGGTAGGTGGGTACAGCCACCATCAGTAGCCCAACATTAGTGGTGCAAGGCATGGGGAGCAGGGGAGGCTGATGTAGTTAGCCACCTGCTGCCTCAACCAAAGGCCTGGCAGAACATCTCTATTTTACAGGCCCCTCAGAAGTGTAATAGGTCCCATAGGGCCCTGGTAGGGTTGCCAAGTCTTTGGAACTCACCAGAGGGGGGGGGAGTCCTCCTCCAGCCGAAAGTTCCTCCTGGCGCGCATGCGTAGCATAGAGTTTTGGGGTGATTGCCAGAGCGTCGCCCTGGCAACACCCCCAACGGGCTGACATCACTTCCGGTGACGTCATTACGTCGTCCTCGCTGGACGACTTCGGGGGTGGGGTTCCCCCCGCCGGCCAAATGCTGGCCGGCGGATCGGGAACCCCTTTAGCGGGGGATCCCCCGCCCCCCCGGGCTGACTTGGCAGCCCTAGGCCCTGGTCTCACTTGGGAGAGTGTTCCACCAGGCCGGAGCCAGAACCCAAAAAGTCTCTGGCTCTGGCTGAGGCTAAGTGGATGTCTTTTGGGCCGGGGATCATCAGCAGATGTTGATCTGACGAGCACAGAGCTCTTCAGTGGGCATATTGGGAGAGATGGTTCTGTAGATATGTTGGTCCCAGACCACACAAGGATTTAAAGGTTAAACTTTAAAGGTTAAACTTGATCTGGTATTCAGCTGGGAGCCAATGCAGCTGGTGGAGCACTAGTTGTACATGAGCTCTTAGAGGTGTCCCGGTAACGACATGCACCACTGCATTTTGAACCAGTTGAAGTTTCTGGCTCAATCTCAAGGACAGCTCTACATAGAGCAAGTTACAGTAGTCCAGTCTGGAGGTGACCATTGCATGGATTGCTGTGGCCAAGTCATGAGGAGAGAGAAAGGGAACCAGTTGCCTGACCAGCCAAAGATGGTAAAAAGCTGGTTCGGCAACACCGTGACTTGGGTTAACATTTATGCTTCCACCAAACAACACTGAGTAATTTAGTTCCGAGCAGAGAGTTCTTTGCCAAGAGGCTTAGTCCTATAAGATTTATTCTTCCAATTCTTCTGTGGTTGGGAAGTTTTTGAAGTGGTTCGCAGTGGTGATCGACTTGTCCAGTCTTGGGACCCCCTGAGTTGCAGTCATGTGACACTGAAGTCAGGTGATCAGAGGGACAGCCAAAGCTGAAGTGTTGAAGGTAGGACTGTGTGCAGCTGAACAAGAGAGATGGGGGTAGGAAACACAAACTGAGCACCAGGAAGTATATGATAGTAAGGAATAAGCCAAAGGTCAAAGCCCTGAAGGAATCTTCTCCATAGCCAAATAACCTCACCTTGCCGTCTTGCTGTTTTTCTCAACCTGACTGGAAAGAAAGGCAGGATGATGGCACCCTTAATCTCTGTATATGCGGCATGTCCTTCCAAAAGGCAGCAAGAAAAAAAGTTTATGACTAGCCGGTGAGTTTATACAACCCACTGGAAGACTTGGTTGAAGACTGTTGGTTTGGACTAGTGATCCCCAGTTGGTGGCTCAAGGGGCCACTTGTAGCTCTTTGACAAGCCACCAGTGGTTCTTCTGATCACTAGTCCCCAATGGAATAAAGCCAGTTTGGTGTAGTAGTTAGGAGCACAGACTCTAATCTGAGAGAACAGGGTTTGATTCCCCACTCCTTCACATGCAGCTGCTGGTGTGACCTTGGGTCAGTTACACGTTATTTCAGAACTGTTCTCTCTTGAGCATTTCTCAAAAGAGCTCTCTCAGCCCCACCTACCTCACAGGGTATCTGTTGTGGGGAGGGGAAGGGAAAAGAGATGGTAATCTGCTCTGAGACTCCTTCAGGTAGTGACGGATGGGGTATAAATCCAATCTCCTCTTCCTCTTCCTTTGTGGCACCCATCCCTGGTTTCAGGAAAGGAAGCAACATGACTGCCCCATAGGGCTGTGTTTGATAGGAGATTCCTTGAATGAGCTACCACCACAGGGACTGGAAAGTGGGAATCTGCAAGCCTCCCTTAGCTGCAGATGATTAGAAAGTTTATATTTGTGTACTGAATGTTAATAATGTGTGTGGGTATGATGGGATGGTTTACAATACACTTGCAGCTCTTCTGGTTAATGGTAATTGCAAGTATGGCTCTTCAAGTCATGGAGAGAGGACTGTTGATTTTGAAAATTTAATGCAGACTTATTCACTTATGGCAAATCTCCTTGATCTGCAGGGTATGGAGTGACTTACGCTTACCCAGCTTCAGTGGCATACCAAGGGTGGGACAAGGAGTGTGGTCCACCCCAGGTGCAGCTTGAGGAGGGCCCTTGAAAGGGGCCCTTGAAGCCAGCATCACACTGCATCCAGCCAAACATTTTTCCTTTTATTTTTAAAAGTTCTGGCTGCAGCCTCTAGGGGCGCATGGAAATCTGAGCATACCAAAAAGCCCTCTAGGATTAGCTAGACTTCCCTTTCTCCAAGACTGAAGCAAACTTGCTTAATAGATCATACAACCAAGCCAGCATGCTGATAGTTGCTACAGTAATTGCCAGCCTGCAGGTGATTTTCTCCAACAGTCTAGCCTTTTTCTTTTCTTTTCCTTTTTCTTGCATCCAGCTCAACCAGATCTTGCAAAGCAGTAATTAGGGTATTGCAGCAAGATAAAACAACCTTTTCATCTATTAATTTTTCTTCCTCCTTTCCACATGTTTCTTATTCATTTCTGTCTCCCTTCACCTAGATCTCATCTAGAGTATTGTGTTTAGTTTTGGGCACCACAATTTAAGAAGGATATAGACAAGCTGGAACATGTCCAGAGAGAGCAACAAAGATGGTGAGGGGTCTGGAGACCAGGTCCTGTGAGGAAAGGTTGAAGGAGCTGGGTATGTTTAGCTTGGAGAGGAGACAACCGAGCGGTAATATGATCACCATCTTCAAGTACTTGAAGGGCTTTCATATAGAGGATGGTATGGAGTTGTAGGATGGTATGGAGTTGTTTTCTGTTGCCCTAGAAGGTCGGATCAGAACCAATGGGTTGAAATTAAATCAGAAGGGTTTTTGGCTAAATATTAGGAAGAACTTTCTGACAGAGCAGTTCCTCAGTGGAATAGGCTTCCTTGGGAGGTGGTGGGGTCTCCTTCTTTGGAGGTTTTCAAACAGAGGCTAGATTCTGTGAACTTAGGCAAATTATGAGAGGGAAGGCAGGAAGGGTTGCCTCAGTGCTTACGTCTTGTGGCCCTTTCTTACACACCCAGGGAAATGCTGATGCCACTTTGGGGTCAAGAAGCATTTTTTCTCCAGGCTGGCTTGGCCAGGGATCCTGGAGGTTTTTGGTTATTTTCTGGGCATGGAACAGTGGTCACTGTGTGTGTGGAGGGGAAGGTATTTGTGAATTTCCTGCATTGTGCAGGGGGCTGGACTAGATGACTCTGGAAGTCCCTTCCAACTCTATGATTCTAATTTTTTCCATGTCTCTCCCCCCCCCCTTTATTTTTTACTTCTTGGTCTCAAGACCTTCTCATTCCTATCCTACTTGGTGACAGAATGTATTTAAGAGTAGGATAGTAGCAAATCTTTGTTAATATTATGAACAGAAGACATTGGGTTTGCTGGGCACCGTACATTGCACAGGTTCTGCTGGGCTTCTAACCCCCACCCCCTTGCTTGGACTATGATTCTGTGCTTGACTTCAGCTGGCATTGTCACAATGGTGCTGGGTTTGCAGGGCACTGTACATTGCACTGGTTCTGCTGGGCTTCCAACCCCCTCCCATTGCTTGAACGGTGATTCTGTGCTTGACTTCAGCAGGTGTTGCCACAATGGCACTGGGTTCTGCTGGGCTTCCAAAAATGCCCCCCCTTCAATTTCTACTGCAGAGATTCCCTGGTTTGACTTTAGTCCTTTGAAACAATGGAGGATAGGGGCACCTTCTTTGAGGGGGGGTAGTGTGTTTCTTAACATCTAGTCTGGTGAAGCTTGGGATTACTATTTTATGATGCTTTGAGTAGTGCAACTAAAAGTTAGTTCAAAGGCAGACTCCTAGCTTTGTAGATGTTTGAGATGGTCAACTTTTGGGCTTCAAAATGCAGAACAGAAACCTTCCAAAATGCCTGTTCAAAACATGAGTGATGGGATGGATTTTTTTTTTTGCCATCAAGTCACAGTGGACTTATGGTGACCCTGTAGGGTTTTCAAGGCAAGAGACCCTCAGAGGTGGTTTGCCATTGCCTGCCTCCATATTGGCCCTGCTTAGCTTCTTATATCTGACGAGGTCAGGCTGTCCTGGGGCTATCCAGGCCAGGGCTAGGCTGAGAGTAATGTGACTGGCCCAAGGTCACCCAGGAAGCTTCCATGGCATGAGTGGGGATTAGAACCTGGATTTCCCAGTTTCTAGTCCGACACTTTCAGCACTACACCACGCTGGCTCTCATGATGGAACGGTGTGTTGGAATTTGATTTTTTTTTTTTACTGGCATAATTGTATATATGAAGTTAAATAAAATAATTATTTCAATGTCTGTGTTTCTTTCCTGGCCATTAAAATAAAGTTTGGGTCCAGTGGCACCTTTAAGGTCAAATTTTCTTCTGCTGCTTCGTCAGATCTCAGAAGCTAAGCAGGGCCAACTCAGAGGCAGGCAATGGCAAACCACCTCCTAATGTCTCTTGCCTTGAAAACCCTACAGGGTCGCCATAAGTCAGCTGTGACTTGCCAGCAAAAAAAAAAAAGGAGGAGGTGTTAAAAATTATCAGCCCTGGGTGCCAAATAGACTAGGTATGCCACTACCTGGCTTTTATTGATTTTGCCAGCTACCCTTCAGTGTGTTCAATGGTGGTCTGTCCAGCTTTGTTGACTCTCTGTTCCTGGAAATTTAAAATGGTGCCACTATTGTTGTCTATCCTTTTGGCCTCATTGTTGGAGGAATATTTGCTCATGACAGTTCCCTATGATGGCAACTTTGGGAACTCTGGTTCTTGAATGAATTTGTCTCTCTTCCAGCTTTTTTATTCTCTGAAGCCTTTCTTGTCCTCTGAGGACATGTTCTTTTTTGCTCTCCATAGGGAGTATTGCAATTTCAGTACCTAGAAAGCAAAGTACACACATGCAACCCTTCCAGCTTCCCCCGCCCCAGCCTCCTGCAGGAAGTACGGGTAGTGGGAGATTCCTCCCTCTGGCATGTCAGGATGCTTTTGTGGTTAAGAGATACCAGCCTTTTCTAATTGTTTGGACAGAGAAGCCAACTGTTGGCTCAGAACTGGGTCATGTTTAAAAATAAGTACTGCTTGCATTACCTCATTGTGAGGAACAGGACATGCAGTCACTCTCTCCTCGACTCCTTTTCTCTTGACCTGTTCTTCACAAAGAGTCTTTCAGACCAGCAGGGCACAAACAAATTATCTAATGTCTAACCCTTTCTAACTGTCCCTTCCTCCAACAGTATACTGATTTATACTGAATCAGTCAGTCTATCAAGGTCAGTATTGTCAACTCGGACTGGCAGCATCTCTCCCAGGTCTTTTACATTAATTACTACCTGATTCTTTCAACGGAAGATGTTGCGATTGAGCGGCAGGCCCTTGCTAGTGTCATCCTAACCAATGCTCCCTCTAAGCTGTGGAGTGGTGTCAGCAAAAATTCTACTTTGTGAGCTACTGGTATTAAGGTTGTGAGCAAGCAGTTTGGATACTGCATAAATTTGTTCACTCCAGAGCCATCCTTCCTGAGCTAAGACAAAAATGTGTGAGCTGGAGGTTAAAAAACTGTGAGCTAGCTCACACTAACTCATCTTAGAGGGAACACTGATCCTAACATCCAGAAAGGTCAACCAAAACGACCACAGAGGTGGCTGCCTGCCCTCAGAAGCCAGGTTAAAGTACTCTGGGACTTTTTAGTTTAGGTATCTTAGGGATGACATGATAAAGGTCTATGAAGTCATGCATGGTGTAAAGAAAGTGGGTAGAAAGAATTTTTTCTCTCCCTCCCACCTATGAAACTGATTGAAAGTAGCTTCTAATTGATGGTAACTTCAGGGTGGGTGGGAGGTAGTTCTCTGTTTTTGATGATTTGGCATTTACTGTTTGTGTACGAATTAATTTGGAAGGATTCTTTTGATATTAGAAATGGAAATTTAATAGTAGTTCACAGTCTTCAAAGGTAATATTAGCAGTAGAGTACCAAGGGAAGGGTGGGGGTGCAGTTTGCCCCAGACACAGTTTGAGGAAGGCCTTTGAAAGGGGCCCTTGAAGCCAGCATCATGCTGCATCCAGCCAAACATCCTTCCTTATATTTTTAAAATGCAGTTCTAACTGCTGTCACTAGGGGCACAGGGAAATTTGAGCATACCAAAAAGTCCTCTAGGATCAGCTAGACTTCCCTTTCTCAAAGACTGAAGCAAACTTGCTTAACAGATACAAGCAAGCCAGCACACTGATAGCTGCTACAATAATTTCCAGCCTGCAGGTCATTTTCTCCAATAGTCTAGACTTTTTCTCTTCCTTTCCTTGCACCTATCTCAACCAGATCTTGCAAAGCAGTAATTAGGGTGTTGCAGCAAGATAAAACAATCTTCCCCTCTATTAATTTCTCTCCCTCTTTTCCACACATTTCTCGTTCATTTCTGTCTCCCTTCATCTAATTTTTCAGTGTCCCGTTTTACCCCACCAGCTTTATTAAAATAATTTCTTGCCTTTGGTTTAATTGGGGAAATTAGATGCAAAGGCAGGGCTAGTGAGAGGCTGGGGTAGAACGAGAATCTGATATCAGTGTTTATGTAGAGAGTCCCTTTAAGACCCCTGGTTGAATCAATAACCAGTCCAAATTGTGAAGAGAAATGGGTTTTATTAAGAAAAAACAATAATTTGGATATTTACACTCAAATAAGGTTTGCAAGCATAGAGGGAGATATAAAAAGGAGCTATCAGATAAATAGAATGGGGGAGACTGAGGTGATACTATATCTATCCTGTAGAGGTGCTGAGGTGCTGAGGTTGAAGAGAGGAGGTGCGTGGACCTGACCAGCAAGACCACTAGGTGGGGGGTGAGTGTTACTCAGGGGTGATGGCTTTGTGTGGGCCTAGCCCAGTCACACCATACCTGTGTGGGACTGGGCATATTTATACTCCAAAATGCATCCTGAAGGAATGCTAAAGTGTGGTGGCTAGTTTCACAATGGATTGATGAGATTTCCATTGTGGAACTATTGTATGATCTGGTGTTTCCCTAGTGCCAGACAAAAAGAGGTGATGTTTCTTAATGTGTGGCAGGATGAACCTGAATGGATGACCGGTCACTAGATATGAAGAGTTAATGTTTACATTAATGAGTCTGGCATAGGTGTAAGAATGCAGATCTTTTAGACAAATATATGGAGACAGGAATGAGCGTATTATCCAGAAGGTATTTCCTGACATAAGTGGAACAGGATTTGGGGACAGGAAACATACAACATGCTCCGTTCATGACAGTGACACAGACCAGAGGTTCTTTGTCTCTGCCTGCTTGTACTCTGCCTGCATGTACATTTGACAGACAAAAGACTTGCCATTTGGTCAGGAGGAGACGCCTGAGGTGAGAGCAGAGATTTGCCCATTCTAGTCCTTATGGACTGAGCTGATAGGAGAGAAGTGGGGGGGGAGGAATGCTTTCATGAAGGATGTTCTGACATAAGAACATAAAAACATAGTAGAAGCCAATGTTGGATCAGGCCAGTGGCCCAACCAGTCCAACACTCTGTCACACAGCACCAAAAACACCAGGTGCCCTCAGAAGGTCCACCAGTGGGGACCCTCCCACTGTTGCCCCACCCCCCATCAAGCACCAAGAATGCATCACTTACCTAAGACTGAGAGTTTCTATCTATACCTTGTGGCTAATAGCCACTGATGGACCTCTGCTCCATATGTTTATCCAATTCCCTCTTGAAGCCGTCCATGCTTGTAGCCGCCACCACCTCCTGTGTCAGTGAATTCCACGTGTTAATCACTCTTTGGGTGAAGAAGTACTTCCTTTTATCTGTTCTAACCCGACTGCTCAGCAATTTCATTGAGTGCCCATGAGTTCTTGTATTGTGAGAAAGGGAGAAAAGTACCTCTTTCTCTACCTGCTCTATCCCATGCATAATCTTATAAACCTGGATCATGTCACCCCTCAGCCGTCGTTTCTCCAAGCTAAAGAACCCCAAGCGCTTCAACCTTTCTTCATAGGGAAAGTGTTCCAATCCTTTTATCATTCTAGTTGTCCTTTTCTGCATTTTTTCCAGTGCTATAATATCCTTTCTGAATGCAGTTATCCTTGTGTTCTCATTTGGCCTGTATTTTAAGCCAAAATGAGAGTCTCCTAGCAAAAGCCACTGTTTAAACCAAGCCTGGCTCCATGAGGGCACTGCTGGGGGAAGTTCAGAGGTCCCTCTTTTGGGAAAGACCACACTGGGTGCAGGGCATAATTATTTCTTGGCATCTTCTCATCCCTATCCTGCTTGGTGATAGAATGTAGTTAAGACATTTGTTAATACCATGAACAGAATTCACTGGGTTTGCTGGGCACTGTACATTGCACTGGATCTGCTGGGCTTCCAAATCCCCCACTTTGCTTGGGCTGTGATTCTGTGCTTGACATCAGCTGGCATTGCCACGATGGCACTGGGTTCTGCTGGGTACTCTGTACATAGCACTGGTTCTGCTGGGCTTCCAAAAATGTCCCCCTTCAGTTTCTACTGCAGAAATTCTGTGATTTGGCTTCAGTCCTTGGAAACAATGGGGAAGGGGGTAGTGTGTTTTTAAAAATCCAATCTGGTGAAGCTTGTGAGCACTATTTTGTGATGCTTTGACTATTGTTAGTAAAAGTTAGTACGAAGACGGACTCCTAGCCCTCAAAAATGCCATGTAGATGTTTGGGATGGTCAGCTCTTGGGCTTCAAAATGGAGAACAGAAGCCCTCTTAAGTGCCTGCACAGAACACGAGTGGTGTGATGGGATTTTTTTTTGCCATCAAGTCACAGCTGACTTCTTCTTCTTCTTCTGTTCATTCATACATTTATTTATTTATTTAATACCCTGCCCTTTCCGCCAAATGCTCAGGGCAGCTTACAGATATTTCATGATATATATCATAAATATAAATACCAATTATTAATAATATAATTAAAAATTCATTAAAGAATGCTGGAACATTATTAAAAGAACGGGAGCAGAATCATTTCTAATATGCCTTAGATGACCATATAATTCCCATACACACTAGCTCAGTTTGATCACTTTGTTGTGTGGCGGGTACAGGCTAAGGCCAGGACTCAGGCTGCAGAGGCGGTAGAGCCAGGCCCAGGGACATTCCTCGGTGCCCAATGCAGCTCCTTAGTCAAATGCCTGCTGGAAGAGCTCCATCTTGCAGGCCCTGCGGAACTGTAAAAGGTCTCACAGGGCCCTGATCTCTTCAGGGAGCTCATTCCACCAGGATGGAGCCACCACTGAGAAGGCCCTGGTCCTAGTTGTTGCCAGCCTGGCATCCTTGGGGCCTGGAAGGGCCAACTGATTTTGCACCCCTGAACACAGTGCTCTCTGGGGAACATGTGGGGAAAGGTGGTCCCTCAGGTATGCTGGACCCTAACCATATAGGGCTTTTAAGGTTAAAACCAGCACCTTGAAACAAATCTAGTATGCTATCGGCAACCAGTGCAATGCCTTCAGTACAGGTTGGATGTGCTTCCGCATGGGGACACCCATAAGCAGCCTGACTGTTGCATTCTGCACTAGTTGCAACTTCCAGATTTGAGACAAGGGCAGCCCCATGTAGAGAGCGTTACAGTAGTCCAACCTTGAGGTGACCATTGCATGGATCACTGTTGCCAAGTCGTTGCGTTCGAGGAAGGGAACCCACTGCCTAATCAGCCGAAGATGATAAAAGGCTGACCTGGCAGTGGCTGCTACTTGGGCCTCCATGGTTAAGGAAGCATCCAAGAGCACTCCCAGACTCCTAACCTCCATCGCTGGCACCAACTGTGCCCCATCGAAGGTCGATAGTGGGATCCCTACCCCTGGACCATCCCGTCTCAGGCACAGGACCTCCATCTTCGTCGGATTCAATTTCAGTTGACTCAGTCTACGCCAACCAGCCACAGCTTGCAACACCCAGTCCAGATCTTCCAGTGTAGAGTCAGACTGGCCGCCCAACAACAGGTAGAGCTGGGTGTCATCCGCATGCTGGTGCACCCAAGCCCATGCCTTCGGCCAATCTGGGCAAGGAGGCTCATGTAGATGTTAAATAACATCAGGGAAAGTACCACCCCTTGGGGCACTCCACAGATCAGTAGGTGCCTTCGGGACAGCTGTTCCCCTAGTGCCACCCTTTATCCCCGACCCTGAAGAAAGGATGCAAGCCATTGCAAGGCAAGCCCCTGGACTCCAGTGTCAGCGAGGCAGTGGGTCAGTAGCTGATGGTCGACTATATCGAACGCTGCCAACAGGTCCAGCAACACTGCTGATCCGCTTTGATCCAGATGTCTCCGAAGGTCATCCCTGAGGGTGTGTCCTGGGTGGAAGCCGGACTGGAACTGGTCTAAAAGGGGCGACCCTGTTGGGTTTTCAAGGCAAGGGACGTTCAGAGATGGTTTGCCGTTGCCCATGTCAGCCTTGCTGAGCTTCTGAGACCTGGAAAGATCAGGCTGTCCTGGGGCTATCCAGGCCAGGGCTAGGCTGAGAGTAATGTGACTGGCCCAAGGTCACCCAGGAAGCTTCCATGGCATGAGTGGGGATTAGAACCTGGATTTCCCAGTTTCTAGTCCGACACTTTCAGCACTACACCACGCTGGCTCTCATGATGGAATAGTGTGTTGGAATTTGAATTTATTTTTTTTATTGGCATAATTATATATATGAAGTTAAATAAAATAATTTTTTCAATGTCTGTGTTTCTTTCCTGGCCATTGAAACAAAGTGTGGGTCCAGTGGCACCTTTGAGACCAAACTTCGTTCTGCTGCTTCAGTCCAATGCGGCTATCCACCGAAGAAGAAGAAGAAGAAGAAGAAGAAGAAGAGATTGGATTTATACCCCGCCCTCCACTCCCCAAGGGAGTCTCAGAGCGGCTTACAAACTCCTTTCCCCTCCCCTCCCAACAACAGACACCCTGTGAGGTCGGTGGGGCTGAGAGAACTCTTTCCCAAGCTGCCCTTGAGGGAACAGCTGGTACAGAGCTATGGCTTGCCCAAGGCCATCCAGCCAGGTGCAAGTGGAGGAGTGGGGAATCAAACCCAGTTCTCCCAGATTAGAGTCCGCGCACTTAACCACTACACCAAACTGGTGTAGAGCATAAGAGAAGCCAATGTTGGATCAGTCAATGGCCCATCCAGTCCAACACTCTATCACAGAGTGACCAAAACAGGACATTAGAAGCCCTCCCACTGTCACCCCCCCCCCCCCCAGCACCTGCATCTGTTTTCTGGCCATTATTACAATTCATTATATTTCATGATTATTACTGAAAATAATTTTGTCATAAAGAGGAGGAGCCCTGACCTGGATCGCCCCAGCCCATCCTGATCTCATCAGATCTCAGAAGCTAAGAGCAAACCATCTCCAAAAGTCTCTTGTCTTGAAAACCCTATAAACCAGGGGTGGGCAATTGTTTTGGCCCGGGGGCCGCTTTGTGGGAGTGGAGGTTAGCGGAGGGCCGCACCTTTTAAAATGATTGCATTCATTAGTTAACTTTGCATTTCAGAAAAGGTATAAATTGTATCATAAAAATCAATAAATATAAATTAAATAAAATAGTGGTAGTTTTATTCAATTTATTTATTGTGCTAATTTCATATCATCTATAGCTGCAAGCACATTTAATTTTAGAATCCGTTGAATGAGACAAATGTACCCTATCACACTTTTCTACAATTTTTTTGAAATCAGGAGTGAGATTGCTTGTTGAGATTCTCATCACAGCCTGCAAGTTAATGTCTGTCAAATGTCTGTTAATACCTATATTTACTCTTGTTGATCTTTATGCAAGAAAAACTTTGCTCACAAATATATGTAGACCCAAATATAGAGAACATTTTCCCAGCAAATTTCTTCATACATGGAAATTTTTTCAGCAGACAAAGATTTGTAAAAGTCAACGAATGTCACAGCATTAAACATTTCTTTCACAGTGTGATCTGACTGCATGTCAGTAAGTTCAAGCTGCAGCTCCTCAGATGCTGACAGTGGCCGACTGTCTTGGTGGGCCGCAAAAAACTCTGTGGCGGGCCGCATGTGGCTCCCGGGTCGCAATTTGCCCACCCCTGCTATAAAGTCACCTTAACTCAGCTGTGACTTGACAGCAAAAAAAAAAGAGGGAGGGGAGTGTTAAAAATTATCCACCCGTTGCGCCAAATAGGCTAGGTACACCACTGAATGTTAGTCAGGACTTTGCTGATCGGATTGGTTACACTTACAGGAACATGTCCTCTTCTTTGACATCAGTACTAATTAGGGCTGCCAAGTACCGGCGACTTACCGGCGGGGGGGAGTTGTTCTTCCCCCGGGAGCTCTCGTGTGCGCCATGGCGACATAATGACGCCCGTGTAATGACGTCACCCAGAGGTGACGTCATTACACGGGGGAAGTCGTCCTCACTGGACGACTTCTGGGGCGGGGTTCCCCCCACCGGCCGAATGCTGGCCAGCGGATCGGGAACCCCTATAGCGGGGGATCCCCCGCCCCCCGGGCTGACTTGGCAGCCCTAGTACTAGTCCTGTTTCTGTGGGTTAGTTTCTACCCTTCAGACTAGCTTAAAGGTCCCTTTGCAGCTTCCCACACTGCCTCGGAAGGGATGCCTGTCTCACAGAGAATAAGATAAATAACCGGCGTTATATGTTTTGGTTTTTTTTTTTTTTAATTTCTTGAAGCTGCTTTGTCATTGCACTAAAAACTATATGCCAATGGACCACAATATGTTCCTTACCTACTGTTTTAACTGGGCTATACTGGCAGGAGGAGAGGTACAGAATGGTGTTGACCTAAGGGGATTGTAGGGCTACCATTCTATCAGTGCCGCTCCCCAGAAGCTCACATTAGCAGCCTAGTGGTATTGATGCCTGCCTATCTAGATCAAGTTTACACTTGATAATTGCGCTATTTCCTGTTTGATAGCTGATTATTATTATTTTTAGAGGATTGGATTCCCCCCCCCCCCCCGTTCTTAAGCAGAATCCTTTAATTCCAATTTGAAGTGCTTCATTTATGTTTGTGAACCGCCATCTGTATTAGGTTTTCTAATTTTATATGTTTTAATGTTTTAAATATTAATGTGTATTGTTACCTGTTGTTAGCCGCCCTGCGCCTGCCATTTGGCGGGGAGGGCGGGATATAAATCTCAATAAATAGATAAAAATAAATAAATTTGTTGCAAACACTTCTGCTTTTTAATCATTTTTTTAAAAAAAGAAATGTTACTCCTACACGAACATTCACTTATCAGTCATGTGTAAAAAGCAAAGCCATTGCATGGGAATAGACTTTAACAGCTAGGGCTGTGGGACAGCTGGAAGGATGAGGAGGGGGAGGGATGGCTTGTGAGTCAGAACAGGGTCTTCATGGTTACTGAGAAGAATGTTATCCTCTGTATTTAGAGAAACCACTAGCTGCCTCTTGGGCTAATTTATATTACTTCCTTTCAATAGCCATTTCACTAATGTCTGCCATATGTTAATATCTTTCTGCTTGGTGATTTGTGAAGCTGTTACCATTCCCTTTTTCCTCTTGGAACCTAGAAATTTGGCACAGCTAAGACAGATTTATGGGTCCCTCTTTAGATAAATCACAGGACCAACCGTTTCAGTCATGACAAAGCATTCCTAGTCTCAGCAAGGCTATCACCCGTCTTCTGCAAATGTTTATTCTAATCTGTACATATGAGGATTTCACAAAGAAGTGCTATTAGTCTCACCTTCCTCAAGGGCAGTCAGTGTGTGCGCTAGCAGGCATGTGTCTGAGAAGTGGGGATGGTTCAGAGGATGTGGCAGTGGCTCTATATTAACCTCTGGTTAAAGACTGACTGACTGGAAAGACTGGCAGTCAAGGTTAAAGACTGAGTCGTTTTTCACGGTGTTGCAAGTAATATGAGAGAACCATCCTAGGGATTTTCCTGCTGGCTGTAATTATATGAGATTGGATCCAGACAGAATTTTTAAATCAGCGGAGCAGAACTTCCTGCTTCTTTTCTCCCACCGCAGCCCACGCATCTCCATGAAACGTTACTCCTGGGGGGTAGGGGGAAACCTGAGGAACAGTTAGACAGGGCTCCGCAGTGGGAAGGGAGGGAAGTGGTGAAAATTGTCAGTATTGTCTGGATCCAACCCACAGACCATGCCTGGTGTCATTTATGACATCCTTATGAACACAGTGGGTATTGTGTCAGCCAAACTGTTAAGATTTCTACCCTCAGATATTATTTTCCACATTTACTTGACTTTTGATGATGCCCTTGCACATTGGATGAGACTCTAAAAAGTTCTGTAGGTGCACACTGAATACTGAGTGTCAACAATTGTTTGCCATGCCACAGAATCACCCAGCACTCTCTTATAGCTGAGTTTTTAAAACACATTCAATTATTTTATACCATCTCCTAACCACAAGGCTCTCAGCTGAACCTGCCAAGTCTCTCACTGTGCTGAAAGTGCTCCAAGTGGCAATGAGAGACAAATGTTGTTGTTGTTGTTAGCCATTCACAAAAAAAGCCACCAACATTGCTACTTCTGGAGAAAACCCAGAAATGACAAGGGGAAAACCTATGGTTTTACCATAGAGTTTCTGATGATTCCTAGAGCTGTCCTACATCACTTCCAAGTTTCCCCTGGATGTTACATAATGATGTCAGTGGTTTTGCCCCCCATGTCCCTGTCTCCAGGCCTCCCTCTGTGTGCCAGGCTTGGCCTGACAACCCTAGTTACGAACCAAGACTGACATACAGGATGGGTTTCATTACATTTCCCCTAAGGACTGAGGTATACTTTCTGCCACCCCCCCCCCCCACCCCCCATTGTTCTTCATTCTTCCATCCATCAGTTCTGTTGTTTCTTTCTCTAGTCACTTAAATCCACTGGCTGCTTCCTTGAGCATCCCATGATCCAGGCCATCTCCTAGAACAACTGATTTGAATATGTTCTTATTTTCTTATTTTCCAGTTATTCCCTAAAGTGCTGTTTGTATCAGTAACTTTGTACACTGCATCACTGCTCTCTAATCATCTTCACTTCTCCATTTTGTCATAATGAGCATGAGTTTTTAATAAGAGAGGTCAGCAACCTCACCCATTTCATTTTAAAATCCCCTTTGTCTCCTCTTTGGTTATTAACCAGCCCTGTTTCTCTCTAATGGTAGTTATTCCCTATGAGAGCTCTACAAAAGCTTAGTTTCATCAGTTTGGTAGCATATTCATTTTCCTGGATGTCAAAGAATTCTTCTGCTCACAGTTTCCTTGCTGTTGATGCTACAATTGTTTTAAAAAGTCAGCTTGGTAAAAATAAGTCGATCTCGCCTAGGAGAAGGGGCAAAACCAATGAACCAGGATCCAGATGAGAATCATGACTCTCTTGGAAGTGGGTCTCAAAACCAGGAGATGTGATGTGCATCTGGGACAGGAGGGTCTAAGAAATTCAGCGGCAAATTGGGATTTGCCTGTGCACATTGTATTATTATTTATTAAATTTATAGACCGCCCTTCCCCAAAAGGCTCAGGGCAGTGCACAACAGATTAAAATATACAATACATAAATTAATTACAGATTACAGTAAAATCAACAGTTTAGGAATACAACTCCATCAAGAACAAGAGATATCCCTATTCCTGGGCCAAACCTTCCTCTCACCAGTAGCACCTTCGTTTTGTCAGGATTAAGTTTTAGCTTGTCTTCCATCCCAAAACTGAATGCAGGAACCAGTTCACAGTTTCTAAAGCCTCCGAGGCATCTGCTGGAAGCATGAGATAGAGCTGAGTGTCATTGTCATATCTGTGGCAACTCAGCCTAAATCTCAGGATGACCTCTCCCAGCAGCTTTACATAGATGTTGAAAAGCATGGAGGACAAGATGGACCCTTGTGGAATCCCAGGGGCCAAGGGTTGAAGCCACAGTTCCTCCGTACCACACACTAAAAGTTACCCTCAAGGTAGGACCAACACCACCGCAAAACAGTGCCTCTCAGTCCCAATCCTGAAAGGTGGTCCAGAAGGATACTATGATCGATGGCATAAAAGCCACCAAGAGGCCTAGGAGAATTAACTGAGTTGGACCACCGCCCTAGCCAGTTGCCTGGTGTCAGTTCTTGCCAGAGGTGAGGAAGGGATCATGACTCATAAACGGTATGTTCAAGACCTCCAATGACGAAGATATTGCGGCCTCGGTAAGCAACTTGCCCTGGCGCCCACACAGATAGCGGCTTTTGCTTTACCACCTTTTAAGCACCCCAAATCTGTATTGGCAGAACCAGTATGGCACCAAGACAACAGCATGATGCTTTAGGACTCCTGACTTCAGGGCAGGAAATTCCAGGTTGTTTGGAGGTGAAGTCTGGAGATTGCAGGGTTTGGGGAAGGGAGGGACCTCAGCAGGCTATGAAGCCATAGAGTTCACCCTCCAATTCAGCCATTTTATCCAGGGGAATTGATCTCTGTAGTAATTCTGGGAGATCTCCAGGCCCCACCTGTGTTGGAATATACAGGGCCTATAGTACAGCTACTTGAAGAAGATAAGAAGAACAGCCTATAGGGGACAGTTGAAGGACTGCTAGTTAGCATAACTGTATTAGGGACTTCCCACAATTTTAAATTATGTCCTTCTTATCTCCTGATTGGTTCTTTGCAGACTTCCTGCTCCAACTGAGCCCTCCTCCCTTCGTTCCTGTCTCTCACAGCAGTCGGTTAGTTAAACCTCTCCCTCTCCTCTGCTCTATCAGAGTTTCTTTCTTCTTTAATAAACCAAGTTATTTTCTTTAAACAGTTGGTGCTCCATTCCTCTGCATGTTTAAACTCTGCCAACAACCTGGAGGTTGTCAAACCTATCCTTTGGTTAATTTCAACCATGCACCCAAGAAGAGACCCTAGGGGACAAGAAAATCCCTAGCATTACTTAAACGCCAAGGGTGGAGTGAACTGTGGAATGCACAAGTCTATATTGATTTGTGTTGCTTGTGTTCAAAGAAATACCTGCAAATGAAGAGTGTACTTTTTAGTTGCTTTCATACTGAGAATATTGAAATCTTAGTTAATACTTTTACAAAGAGGGCATGACCTGGACAAAGCAATGTACTTTTATGTTCTAGTGATTACCAGTGGAAAGATTTTAGCATGTGCCTATATTTTCCCATTGACGTAACTGGGAGGTTAATGTGCTCAACATTAGCTGGGGTGTTCCCAGAATTTCTCCACCATTCTCATAACAGCTATGTAACTTTATACCTTTCCTCTTGAGTCCCTATTCTGATGCCCTGTCACTTTCTATATCACCTTCATGTTCTTGTATCTTGAGGGAAATATCTTCCATTCTCTATCCCAGTGCCTCTGACCACAGGTGCCTAGATGGCTGTTTACCACATTCCCCAAGGATGGCAGGGCAAAGACTTTGTGTCTTCAGTAGCTGTGCAAAAAAAATGGAAATTTGAGTGGATGCAGCTTTTTTCATCCCCAAGAGACAAACTGCGCCTGTTGAAATATTCTGTTTTGCACAACATTGCGCAGGAGGCTCCTTACACATGGGCACCTGGTCCCCGCTTGTAAGCTCACCACAACCTACGTGCAGCCATGTGGGACAGTAGTTATCTCTTGTATCTGGCCTCATGGAGAGGCAAGTTTTTCCACTCCTTGTGGCATGTTAACAGGCTCAGGAGAAGTAACTGATGAAGACAGGAAAATACGGCAAGCAGAAAGAGAAACAAATGACTCTTAAGAACCAGGGAAACCTCCCTACAATGATAAAAATGAGTATGAATGCAGTTGGATATTGACAACTGACTTCTATAAATGTATCCATATAACTTCTAAGCTTTAAGAGGTTCTGAGCTGGTTTTGCTTTGTTCTGGCTCCAGTTTAAATAAGACATGAATAGGACTAGTTCCATTCTGACATATAACCAGGGGTCCGTTGGAGCAGGAGGGCACAGGAGCGCAGCTCCGGGAGTGAGGAGCCCAGGGGGCGGGCACATGAGCAGTGCACTGAGCAGTGCAAAGGTGCAGCGCCCCGGGGAAAGCCCTGCTAGGGTCTTTATTGATTTTAATGTTTTGTTTTAATATTGATAATTTTATCATTGTTCCTTTTATGACTGTCTGCTGCTTTTCCAGAGACTTGCTCAAGGTGGCATATAAATTTTCTAAGTATACCATTTTTTATCTGGGCACACGGCACATAAGTACTGGAGAAATTTCACCAACCCTTCAGCAGCTTCCACCCCATCAGTTTGGTGTAGTGGTCAGGAGTTGGACTCTAATCTGGGAGAACCGGGTTTGATTCCCCACTCCTCCACATGCAGCTGCTGGTGTGACCTTGGGCCAGTCACAAGTTCTCTCAGAACTGTTCTCTCATGAGCAGTTCTCAAAAGACCTCTCTCAGCCCCACCTACCTCACAGGTAGTGAGGTAGGGGAGGGGAAGGGAAAGGGATGGGTGGTGCACATGTCTTGGGTATCTCAAGTCTACTTGAAACCTGGTGGTTTCAAGGGAACAGGAAGAGAATGAGGGTGTGTTCTTGACACTTATTTTTATTGCACAAAGTATTGGATGGGGAAGGGAATGGAGGAAGAGCAGGTCAGTTTCACTCACCTGTGGAGTGGAGCCTGAGGGGTGGATGTTGCCTTCTGACACACTTCCAGCATGTTAGGGGGTGTGGCATATGCAAATGAGTTATTCAAATGAGTTATGCTAATGAGCTCCTGCACCTCTTTTTCTACGAAATGACCCCTGCATATAACAGCACAATATTATACTTGAGTTTAAATTGTGTGTCTCTTTTAACAAGGGTGTAACTTAAGATGTGGGAGGATCATACTAAATGAGCATGGGAGAAGAACATGGAGGTTTACAAGGCCACAGCCAGTGGTATCAGCTCTACACAAGGATGATAAAGTTTAGAGGCACACATGCAGCCTGAACTTGCCAGTAAAAATTGAAAATTTCCATTGCCCATGAATTTTTCTTTGAATAGATACAATAACATCACTCTGTTCCCTGACATCTCTATGGTGCAACTCCTGAATAAATTTGATTAGAACAGGGGTTCCCAGCGTGGGTGCCTGTGGGTGCCATGGTACCTGCTGACAACTTTTGTGGTGCCTGCCAAGTTTTTTTAGAAAGTGGGCAGGGTCAGATGAGGCCTCTGCTTGGCCACTGGAGATTTGACTGGCTCTGCAGATTTTTAAAAATGCGACTTTGGCAACAGCTACCACCACAGCAGAAGGATCTGCACTATATGACCGAAGGCGTAAGCTGTGGCAGACATTTTGTGGTACCCACTGTACCCCACAACCCTGTGTCAACATTCCAAAGGTGCCCACAGGCTCAAAAAGGTTGGGGATACCTGCATTAGACGGTGACACAGATAAAAGTTCCGTTGGGCGAAAATAACCAGTGAAAAGTTGTTGGAAGTACAGCCCTTTGGCATGTTTCCGAGCATCCTGTTCCAGGTTCTTTTCTACAGAGACTGCTGAAAGATGAGAATTGAGAATAAAGAAGATTAAATGGGCTCAGCTGCTCTTGTATTTTCAAGGCAATAGTGCAGAGTTGCAAACCAGTTCTTGAGATTTGATGCGGCATTTTAGCTAGAGATGCCAGGAAGTTTGCTGGCTATTGTGTCGAACAATCAGACTTCGCATATTCAGCTGTGGTGATCAGACCTGAGCTGATCCCCAGTCCTGTGTGGTTCAGCACCTGCCCGATAGGCTTATGGCACATTTTTGCAAAACTGCATATATGCAAAAATGCTAACAACCTGAGCAGTTCCGTAGCCATTAACATCTGTATGGACCACTTAAACGAAAACCAAATGATAGAATTTTTTTAAAAAACCAGCATTTATTTGTTGCTATGATTTGTGACTAAATAACCTTTTTAAATAATTGCCTGTCAAGCAGAACAGCAGCACAGCAAAAATGGGGAAAGAAACGCTCCGTTAGTCTGTGTGAGAATGTGCATGCTCAAAATGCTGATTGCACTGAATGGCACTGTTAGGAGGGAATACACTGAAGCAATCCAGTGAACAGACACAAACGAGTTGAAGAACAAAAATTGTAATACAGGATACAGGATGTGTGCCACACTGGTGCATGTTCAAGTAGCTCAAATTTTAACTGCCACTATTACTAGCCCTCTCTCATTTTTTCCCCATTATGGTTTCAGAAAACCAGGGGTCATTTCGAGCAGGAGCTCAGGGGAGCGCAGCTCCGGGAGTTGGTGTCAGCCCCCCCACCGGCAGGGGAATGCCTGCTTGTGTCACAGCTGCAGCAAAATGACCCCGTCCCCTGGAAAGGTCCTTGTTCCTCCGACCAGCCTTCTGAAGGCTTCAGCCGCCACTGAAGCTATCCTCCCAGAATAGTGGTATTTCTGAGGCTTGGATTAGTAGCTGTCCCCTCTCTGCCAGCTCTTCCTTCCTTCCTCCCTCTCTCTTTCTTTCTCTCTCCTTTCTTTCTTGCCTTCTGACATACTTCCGGTGATGTCAGGGGGTGTGGCTTACACAAATAAGTTATGCTAATGAGCTCCTGCACCTCTTTTTCTACGAAATGACCCCTGCAGTAAACCACTTTGAAACCACAGCCAGGGAACTGCAAATGGCATTAAGCTTATAGCCATGCCCCATCTGTGGTCTCCTGGAGAAGGCCACTGTTGTTACGGCTACATTTGCCATGTGGGGTACCCGTGTTCTTTGTTAATACAAGAAGTCCCAGGTTTTTTACTAACTTACAAGATGGCTGGCGAAAGGGTTAAACCCACAATGATAAGCGTGGGCTCATGATCTGGGTTATAATTTAGATTTGGACATTTGGTTTAAAATCTGGAAGAGAAACATTAAAATAACCGAATGTGTTCGGTATAAGGAAAACATTCATAAAATGTTTTTTAGGTGGCACCTCTCGCCTGATAGGTTGTCTGAGTACTCTCCATCGGTGTCATGTTTATGCTGGAAATGCAAGAAAAATGTGGGCACCTTTTTTCATTCATGGTGGCTGTGTTGTGTGGCGCACAATTACTGGTTGATGATCAAGAAAATATTACAAGAAATTATTGTGATCACTATACCTCTCAAACCTGAATTGTGCCTCCTTAACGTTATTCCTGAGGTCTATACAAAGTATGATCGCTATCTTTTAATACACGGTATAACTTCTGCCAGAATCCTGTATTTAATACACGGTATAACTCCTGCCAGAATCCTGGCACTCAGTTCAACGCTGGCTGCCAGCGACTGCACTAGGGTTGCCAAGTCCCTCGAGTTTACCGGCCGGGGGGAGTCCTCTGCTGGCCGGGAGCTTCATCGGTGCGTGCGCGAAGCGTGCGCGCCGGCTGACGTCAGCACGTTGGGGGCGTTGCCAGGGCGACGCTCTGGCAATCGCCCCAAAACTCTATGGTATCATAGAGTTTTGGGGCGATTGCCAGAGCGTCGCCCTGGCAACGCCCCCAACATGATGGCGTCGCTTCCGGGTGACATCATTATGTGAGGGAAGTCGTCCAGCCTGGACGACTTCGGGGGCGGGGTTTCCCCCGCCGGCCGAATGCCGGCCGGCGGATCGGGAACCCCTGTAGCGGGGGATCCCCCGCCCCCCGGGCTGACTTGGCAGCCCTAGACTGCACTGGGAGTGAAATCGTGTAGCAAATAAGGAGTTGCCCTAGGAACACAGGGACAGAATGACACTCACCCCCCCCCCCCGCCATGGGGGCTTTCTAATGTGGCCAGGAACTCTGCAGTGGCGGCGACCAAGATTCAGTGATGCAAAGTATTGTGTTTCGTGGGAAACCAGCCACTGGAAAACAAAAGCCGTGACATTTAATTACAAATACAAAACACTGCAAGGTGCCATTGATGTTTCTGGTGAGCCCTTTGTGTGATTGGCATGGAAGGAGGTCATTGCTCATGACTTCTGCCTCTCTGAGTGAACACCAACCAGCTTATCTGGGCCAGAGCTTTCAGTGCTCAGGTTTCTCCGCAGGTGGAAATATAGCCAGACTATTCTTGGCTTCCGCTCCACAAGGATACAGCTGGCCCCCTGGATGGCCCAGGTGCCCCTGAGCTCCTGCTACATCTGTGCAGCTCTCCTGCAGGTGTCTGTGTCTCACCACACCTCTGGTTTTTTTTGGTCCCACAAATGCTCCTATGGCATTGTTCATTGCAGGTATTTAACTGGCCTTTATCTCACTGTTTTATAATCTTGTAATCTACCTGGAGTCTCAGCGAGAAAGGCAGATGACAAATGAAGCACAAAAAACAAACAAACCTACCTCTTTTCCTTGATTTTTCCCTCCAGGCCACATTTCTACTTGTGATATATTTATTTTAATTATTCCTTCCCCTTCATATTCCGTATCCCTTATGTATCGTGTTCGTTAGCAGGGAATTTTTTTAAAAAATGTCTTTTTTTGTCATATTGCACCAAGTACATTAGGCACTTCTTCTTGTTGCTGTTAATGATAAATAGTTGCTTGTGAGGAAGTCAGACTCGCAAGTGGTTAGGCAAAGAAGTTTTACAAAAGTTTTTACCCACAAATGCCAGAATTGTGAGGGTTAGCAGGTCACTAGGCATTGGAACCTTTGGAATTTAACTGCAAGGAAATAGCAGCAGCAACAACAACAACTCCGTGAATGCACCACTGATAATAAAGGTGATCAGGTTTTTAAAAAGATGCAATTGCATCCAGGAAGCGCTAGCCCAGTGAACAATGCAAAGCTTGGCTCTCAGTGCATAGCTGGTTGTCTTTTTGGGGGACGGGTGAAAGGGAAAGAGGCAGGGGTCCTTTTGTAGAAAAAGAGGTGCAGGAGCTCATTAGCATAACTCATTAGCATATGCCACGTCCCCTGACATCACCGGAAGTGTGTCAGAAAGGGAATGTCAGTTTCAGCCCCCATTATACCCTATGGGCCATTGAAATCAATGGCAAAACCTCATAGGGTATATGAGGGGCTGGAGGAAAGGGGGTTTGAGGGAGAGGCTCCAAACTTGCAGGGTAGCTGCTGGGGCCTCTCCTCGAAATACCCACCAAGTTTCAAGAAGATTGGACCACGGGGTCCAATTCTATGGGCCCCCAAACAGATTGTCCCATCCCCTCCGTTGTTCTCTATGGTGGGAAAAAATGTTAACTTTTTTCCTACCATAGAGAACAATGGAGGGAATGGGGGCAACCTGTTTGAGGGCATGTAGAATTGGACCCCCTGGTCCAATCTTCTTGAAACTTGGTGGGCATTTCGAGGAGAGGTCCCAGCAGCTACCCTGCAAGTTTGGAGCCTCTCCCTCAAACCTCCTCCCCTCCAGTGGCTTTTAAAGTTGCTGCCGAAAGTCGGCGGCAATTTGGCAGCGAGCTGAATCAGATTAGAGAATCTGATTCAGCCCGTGGCTGCCCTACTGTCCAGTCCTGAGTTGGCAGAGCTTCGCTCCTCCTCGCTCCGGCCCCAACGGACCCCTGGAAAGAGGTCTGCTTCCACTATACCATGATTGTGACGAACAGGTTGCCTGGTGGAGTATCATAAGCACAGGTTGCAATTTTGGAAGATTTGCCAGGGAGTGCAAGACTGCATGTTGTGCACAGAAGATCCAGTAATCACGAGCATTGCCTAATCTAGCTGGAAAGGACAGGCATGGGATAGTTTCAAAAATGGTGCAGATGCTGGGTGAACTAGAGGTGGAATGGTCATTGTCTGTGATACACACGTTCAGTTTGTGTGCCCTGCCACAATCTCTAGTCCAACTGGCTTTGCAGGGCTGTTTGTGCTTCAAGCTGCCCTTCAGAAAACCAAAGTAAGGCCCTAGATGTGTAGCCAACTCTGCTGCTGTAGACTCAGTTACATTTGGGCGTGACTCACTTCTGCTCCTGCACAAACACAATGGGTTTTTGGATTTGGATTTGATGCTTCTTCAAAATTATTTGTTGGTATGGGAACTGGGAAATTATAATTGCATATTATAGTTTTGTTTTGTTTTTTAGTACAAAGAAACTTGACGAGTAGAATTGATCAGATTACAGACAGTGGCTGGTGAATCTGTGTTATTTTTTACCAATATCAATTTTAACTTTGTGGGTTTTTCAGTAGTATTTTATCTATGCTGGTCTTTGACCATACAATAAAATTTAGTTTGATTTGATCAGACTGGAAGGTTCCTGTAAGCAGGGCTGGTTAATTTTGGTCAGTGCTGTAAAATCCACATATAAAGGTAAAGGTTTCCCTTGCTTGAAAGCCAGTCGAATCAGACTCTAGGGGGTGGTACTCATCTTCGTTTCCAAGCCAAAGAGCCAGCGCTGTCCAAAACCTTCTCCATGGTCATGTGGCTGGCGTGACTAAATGCTGAAGTGCACGGTACGCTGTTACCTTCCCACCGAAGAGGTACCTATTTATCTACTTGCAGTTTTTTGCTTTCAAACCGCTCACTCTGTTGTGCTTTGAATTCTGTGAGGTTAGGCTGAGTGGCAGATAAACAGATGGAAAAGATACGTCCCCCTCAGAAGATCTCCCTTCCCCGTTACAAGAGTGCAGTTCTGAAGCTGCAGGCACTCAAGGAGAGGTTCCCTAAAAGAGAGGTTTGCAGAGGTCAGAAAAGGGGCAGTTGCTCCTGAGAAACAGACATCTGTAAACAGTTTTGCAGGCTCTTGTAGCTGATCGGCCCCACTCATAGAAACTCTTTCGGTTTGGAGCCAGGAGCGCTGGAACGAACAATAACTTTGTACAGCTGCAGGCAAAGCTTTTGATGGCTGTGGAGAATGATTGTGGGCTAGCAGGGCTCAGTCTCACAGTATTAAGGCCCCGCAGAGATGCCAAAACAGTAACTAACCTGGCTCATAGCCAGTGCTGGCTTCGTCTCATCCATTGTTCTCCCCTGCCCCCTCCCCACCACTCACATTTGATCTCTCCAGGGAAAACATAGCTTCTCCTACCAGATAGCAGGCTATTTTTAAAGAGAGGGCATTTGCAGCAGATCTAGCAATAGAGATGCTTGCATACCGTACCCCACTCTCCTGCTAAACTGTTGGGTCATAAAGGAAATGCTTATAGCCAAGGGTGTTACGTTACCAATCGGTAGATGGTACAAAATAGGAAATACAGGTGGCGGAGGGGGTGGGGAAACCCTATCACACCAGGATCTATAGATGCCCTGAAGGATGACCTCATGAATCTTTAGCAATCAGACTGTTCCACTCTACAAAAATAATGAGCAACACTGTGCATTTATTTAGCTTATTAAAGGTCCCCACAGACAGCTGAGATGCTCTCGGCAGCAGCTGCCGTTGCTCCTGTCTGGGAGCCAAATCCCATGAGATGTCTGGAGCAATTGTTGTGCACTGGGAGCCATGTATCAGGGGGTCCCTCTGGTTCAAGTCTCCTCGCTGCTAGGAATTCACTATTTAGCCTGGCACAAACACAACATTGCCTCTCTTTGGCATCAGTAGTTATTGATTTATTTACACTATTTTTAGTCCACCTTTCTCACTGAGACTTACTCACTGAGTAGTAACCAGGGCTAACCCTGCTTAGCTTCTGCTACCTGATGGGATTGGGCTAGCCTGGGCTAGGCCAGGGGTGGGCAAACTGTGGCTCGGGAGCCGCATGCGGCTCTTTCACATATATTATGTGGCTCCCGGCAGGGCGGCTGGGGAAGCAAACAAAAATCATTGGACGAATTAATATCATTATCAATATCTGCTTTTACCCCTTCTGTTATTATTTTTGGCAGTCGCATTGAATGTTAATAAAAAGCAAATTTGCTTATTTTCCAATAAAAGCAGGTGATATTTGTTCCTGTCTTGTGGCTCTCAAACATCTGATGTTTATTCTATGCGGCTCTTATGTTAAGCAAGTTTGGCCACCCCTGGTCTAGGTGGCTCTTACGCTGAGCAAGTTTGCCCACCCTGGGCTAGGAGAAACACAGTGTATTAAACATGATACAGAATGCAGATACTATGCACAAAAAACAGTACTACATCAGTAGAAAACAATGCAGTGACAACATTATAGTGCATGCAGCAAACAGATAATATGTCCTAAAACACAGTGGTAGAGTCTTTTCCCTTTATAAAGCACCTTCCTGATCCATTTTGTTACTCTATAGCACTGTTACCTTTGTAGAAAAGCCTTCATGAACACAGTTTTACACAGTTTGCAGAATGACAGAAGAGTGTGTGCTTTCTTGACCTCCTCAGGCAAACCCTTCTATAATCAGGGGCCACAATAGGAAAGACACGTGAGCAGTTGCTGAGCTTACTCACGTACTCCGTGGCACCCACAAAGGAGCCTGAACAGATGAGTGAAGCTGTCATGGCAGAACATAGGAGGAGGGGCCATCCTGCAGATATGAGGGGCCAAGGTCATACATGGCCTTTTAGAGGGCAGCAGGCTAGTTTTGGGGCTTTGTATTGCTTTGTTTATTCTCTTCAGATCCACCCATGTTAGGATACCAGATGGGATCTCCCTGTGGCCTGCTGACAACCTGCGTGCCCCCCCCACACTAGATTTGATCTCCCTCCCTTCTATTGGGGTCTCTTGCCAACCCCTCCAAGAGTCTCAGCTATCTCAAGGCTGATTCCCATGTTACAGTGTCCACATGACAGAGGTGGGACATGCTCCTGGAGTTCCATGCTGGGAACCCAGTTCCCAGGCACATGGGTGTCCAATTTGGATTGGGACTGTGGTGCACAAGGAGAGGGGGCTTAAACCCATTTCCCCATCCTAAAATGACCCCCAGTCAGTACATGTAAGTCTCCCCAGCATGGCAAATAGCAGTTCCTTGGGGTCTTCTCAGGTCTGGAAGAAGTGTGGGGGACTTAAACCCCCTCTTGTGGACGCTGTAGTCCCAATCCAAGTTGGACCCCCACACGCCTAGAAATTGAGTTCCTAGCATGGAACTCTTAGCACATGTCTGATCTAAAGAGTTTATGGGATTAGGATAGCCAAGTGTCCATTGTGGACAGGGAATTTCTGCTCTCCGTTTATCATCCTTGCTCCAGTGAGTAGCAGGGTAAAAATGGAGGGGGCTGGAATGGCATCCCACAACTTGTCGCTGATGTTTGTTGCTGAATTTTTAATTTTATTTGCATTGGATGGGGTTTTTTGGGGGGAGGTGGTTGGTAACAGGATACGGTCATAGTGTTCGTGAGAATATAGTCTTAGTTCTCTTATTTCAGTGCACAGGTGTCTCCATCATTTGAGGATGCTGAGCTCGGAGCCTCACAACATTTTGTCATCGGCCCCAGCGCCCATGGCAGCCATTTTATGGTGGCACCTGCTACAATCACAACAGGGTTGGGGACCCCTGGCTTCTGAGGACCAGTGGGAGGGGCTAGAATTAAGATGAAGTGGATTTCATTCAAGGGCTACCTAGCCCCACACACACATAGGCACAATTGTGTGTTGAGAGGTGAAATGTTTCCCAGAACAATGCTACTGATTATTGTGATTCTTATGGCTTCTGCCAACCCCAGTCAGCTGGGGTGGATTCACCAGCCACCACCTGTAGTCACTACACA
Source organism: Lepidodactylus listeri (assembly GCA_029233225.1). Lineage (NCBI taxonomy): Eukaryota > Metazoa > Chordata > Lepidosauria > Squamata > Gekkonidae > Lepidodactylus > Lepidodactylus listeri. The sequence continues at coordinate 105,686,822 of JARCFY010000008.1, forward strand.
CAGCAACTTACTGAGGGATTTGAATATGCACACAAGCTTAGAAACTGGTGCCAGTCTTTCTGCCTGCGCAACATAATGGTTCATTTATAGAATGATCTGAATTACAGCAGAGCTGTAGCTACCAGGCGTTGCCAGGTGCAGAACACAATGCCACAATATATGAATTTGTATGGAGCCTGGCTCAGCTGGCCTCCTTCTTTCTGTAGCTCTGGCTGCAACTGCTGTGCACATGCCTCGTACAGTCCTTGAGTCGTTTCTAAAGGCTCAAGTCTCTCTCCTTATTTTGTTCCTTCTCCTTCCCATCCTGTCTGAATGAGCATATTGGTAATTATTTCCCTTGTTTTCTAGCCAAAGCTTTTGGCCAAGGAGCTTCTAGACCTGGTGGCGTCACATTTCAACCTGAAAGAAAAGGAATACTTTGGAATCGCCTTCACCGATGAGACGTAAGTATTGGAACATCAGGGTATGAACCAATGTCTAAATATATAGAAACAGGTAAAGGTTTCCTGTCTGGAAGCGGTGAGGGAAAGGCTGATTGTTATGTGGATCAAAGTAGCTCCATCAGGTCTTCTGTAAACACTGCTTCCAGCTTCTCAAAATACTACTGCAACCATGAGGTCTAGAAACTTGACCCGATTTATTGGGATCCTGTATTCCAATGATTATTACAGCAAGCACATCACTGAATAAGGAAACTGTAAAGGCACTAATCTAGCCCAGAAAGGCTGATTTTGGTGAAGATAAAATGCCAGTGGCTCAAAAATCTATTTATTTTTATTTCTTTTTTACATGAAATCAAGCTTTCCTGCTCTAACTTTCATATTAAAAAGTCTTTGCAGGAGCAAAGGCTGTTTTAGTTAACCATTTATCATGCGGTGACTGAAGCAAAAGGACTCCATAGGCATCAGCTCCTATACAATAAAAAGAAATCAATATTCAGTAGGTATCTTTAGAATCTGTGGCTGATTTTTCTCCACAATAGAGTTTCTCAGACTTCCAAGATGTCAGCCGACAAGCACTACAGCTGCCCAGGTGCCTTGGTTTTAGGGATGTACGTTGGTGTCCAAACAAATGGGGAGGGGGGCTGTATAGGTTTACTGTGCTGTACGGTGGAGCTGCAGCTAGGCTGGCAGGGGATGACTAGTAGGGTTGCCAGCCTCCAGGTCAGACCTGGAATTCTCCCAGAATTACAACTGATCTCCAGACTACAGAGATCAGTTGCCCTGAATAAAATAGGAGCTTCAGAGAGCAAAGTATATTATTATTATTATTATTATTATTATTATTATTATTATTATTATTATTATTATTATTATTATCCCGCCCTCCCTGTACTATACAATAGATTCCCTAAATTCCCCCTTCTACACACACTGCCCACAAATCTCCAGGAATTTCACAGGCTGAAGTTGGCAGCCCTACTGACCAGCTAGCCAACGGGTGGTGTGAGCATCTCCTCCCCCCGCAGTGTATCTTAGTACGACCCAGGAAATGTCGCCCTGTGTCGGACATTCACAGCATCAGCATGTGCCCAACAGTGGCCAAGATGCTGGGGATGAGGTGGCGAGGGGAGAGATTTTTTGACACTTCTGTCAGCTTTTTGCCTTTCGGTTTGCAAGGCAGGCTGCAGTTGACCAATAGTAACTGCCCCAGCCTATTGCACAACAAACTTGGGGGGGGGGGGAAGAGAGAGAGAGAGAGACTGAGAGGAGGATGACCAAGGAAGAGAAAAAGAAGCAAAGAAGGAAAGAATAATCTAGTAGGAGTGAATATAAATGAAAATAAATGGTAATGAAAAACAGATAAAGTAATTCTTAACTAATGTCTCCAGTTGATTTTGCTGGGGTCTAGGGGATGAACTGTGCCCTGGGTACTGCATATACTTATCAGGGCCTAAATGCATGTGACACAGAAAACACCTTTAGGTCAGGTGGAAAGGCATATTCTGAAATTCCATGCTTTCTAGGTGTGTGTCAGACTAAAAGGTAACCATGGGGCGGATAGCACCTCCCAAAGGCTGTTTGGGGCCAGGAAAATGGCATGGGGGAGGACTCTAAGCCTGCTCTCCATATACACTAGAGTCCTGATAGAAATTGGGCCTGTGCGTGCATGGGAAGCCCCAAACTGTACAACGCAACCTGAGGATGTCCCTGGACTGTAACTTCAGTGCTTCTCTTGCCTGTTTCAGGACCAATGTGCACCCCCGCCCCCCGAATAAATGTTGTTCATAAACAACAGGACTGCAAGCAATAACAGCCATCAAATCACTGGCAAAACTAGCTTTGTCTTGTCATTTTCCAACTTTAGGGGTCCATTCCTGCGTCAGTTTCAGAGAAAACTTAGCCTGTCAGTTGCAGAGAATTTGAGATGAACAAGTTCACAGCAAGTGTTGGTCAGGCCTGTTGAGTGTCACTGTCACTCTGTGTTACCTTTGAGTGCACCTGGGAGAACATACAAAACACTGCCCCGTTTTAGGGGATTGGCAGTAGTGGTGAGCAGAGTTCCCTCTAAGCTGGCTTAGTGTGAGCTAGCTCAGTCTTTTAGCCTCTGGCTCACACATTTTTGTCTTAGCTCAGGAAGGATGGCTCCAGATCAAACTAATTTATGCAGGAGCCAAATCGCTCACTCACAACTTTAAAGCCAGTAGCTCACAAAGTATAATTTTTGCTCACAAGACTACAGTTTAGAGGGTGCATTGGTGGTGAGCTGCCTGTATATCGGGGACACTGTTCTGCCATGAAATGATCTTCTTGTGAAGACACTGCTGATAAGCTTCAGAAGAACCCCAGAACACACTTTGAAAAACACTGATGTGGAGGGAGGGGTTAATGAAAAGGTTCCTCTTCACTGGGAAAGAATTTGTGGGGACCATGGTTGTCTGAATGCTGGACCGGATGTCCTGATCGTGCTTTTAGATGTAATCAAGCATTTACTCATTGTAGATGGTTATTGTTGAATATTTTATCTACTGATTGTACTCTTTCTGTTTGTTTTTTGCGTGATCTTATTGCATCATTTTGCGTGGAATGTTTTTGTAGCTGCTGTGGGCTTGGGAGTGGATAGAACTGCAATAAGTGATCATTCAGTCATGCAAGTTAAGTTGTGGATTTTAATTGGAGCTGACCGTTGTGAAGTGGGCTTACTTCTGATGGCCTTCCTATAAATGTTTAGATTTTCTGAATATATCTAGATGCTGTCTCTGGCTGTTTTCCAAAGCCTGTGCAGACCCAGAGTTTTTATCAGTGGCTCAACTTTTCCCCTGATGCCAGCTGAAAGTGAGGGAGCCCTGCTTGTCCAAGTGGAGCTAGCTGCATTGCTGAACTGCAGGCAATGGATGTAAGATAATAGTGTTTTCCACATGGCAATAGGGCTTCTGTGGTTCCTCACTGCACTGAGGCTGCTGATACAGTGCCTGGAGTCCATGCTTCAACCACCCCCCTATCTCCATTTTTTTGTCAAGTCACAGTCAACATGGCGAACCCATGGGGTTTTCAAGGCAGGAGGCAAACAGAGGTGGTGTGCCATTGCCTGCTTCTGGGTTGGAACCCTGGACTTCCTTGGTGGTCTCCCATCTAAGTACTAACCACGGCTGACCCTGCTTAGCTTCTGAGATCTGACGAGAACACACTAGCCTGGGCTATCCAGGTCAGGGCCCACCCCCATTACCTGAGCTTTTAAAGTTGTCGTTTTTTTAAAGTCAGCAATTAAATACCGTGATATAATTCTAACATTACTCTAATTAGTTAATCGGGTTCTCTTAATTACCAGCTTTCATTTTTGTAAGGTAAATCTCTAGCCTCCTCCATTCCAAAGATATGAAGGGAATTAAATGAAAGCTGGGAATTCAGAGAACCTCATACATGGACTGTTGGAATGTTATAACAATATTACAATTGCTGAGTTTTAAAAAAGCTCACACCTACACAACAGTCATCCATATTTTGTTGCAGTCTTTCTAAAACTTCACAACAAAGCAGTTTTAGGAATAACTGGAGAAAAGCCAGAGGTGTACATAGGCACCACAGTGCTGTAGGGCAGCATCTCCCAAAACATGCAATCTCCAACATGCAATAGTTATGCCAATCATTTGGCAGGGAGAGAGAAGCAGGGAGGACAAAATCCAGCCTCCCTCCCCTTCCTGAGCAGCTTTTTGGAGCTGTCATGAATTTTCTGAAAGAGTTAAGTGTGCGATGTGTTGCCTTCACAACTGAATAGGCAGAAACTGCACCCCAGCACCCCTTTCTGCATGAGGTTTGTTGTTCAGCAAAGAGTACAGTTGTAGAAGGCAGCTTCCATCTTCATATTCACCACAATTCCATTGCATTGGGTTGCTCACATACCATAGGAGTGAAATTACAACCACCTCGATGCTGTGTTGATTCCTTTAGCAGTGCATGTAACATCCAGCATGATCAATGCACCTGCCAGGGACCAATGAGAAGGTAAATGGCAACCTGCATGTATATTCACATGGTCCCAGACTGGCATGACAGTGGCAGGAGAGCAGATCTGGTGGTCAAGATCTTGTAAAAGTGTTCTGATGATGATTTGTGTCACTGAGAAAAATTGTAATAAAAATGCTCCAGTTAACATCTGTATTAAAATACTGTGATATTATTTTTTAAATTGAAAAATTAATCCACAGAGAGCTAATGTGCAAATCAAAACTACTTGACCCTTATGAAAGCCCTAGAAAATATCTGCCAAAAGTGGGTGGGATCCTGTTTTAAAAGGAGGCACAAGAATTGTGGGGTGGGGCAACCCTAAACTACTGTGAGAATAATTCTTCAGTTCAAGAGGAAAATCTCTGCAGGTGTAATTTATTTAGAAATGATTTGTACCGAGGATTACCATTCATTACTTGTACCGTCTCATGACAACTTGAATAGAAAATCAATAGGAGTAACCTTTGTGTTGGTGACTTAATAGGTCCTTTTGGTAATACAGAGTCATTACTTCATGCAGCATGGCCAGAATTAGATTGTCAAGTGATAAAAGCAAAAAGAATAATGTTCACGTTTTAGGAACATTTTACATCATTAACTATCACATCCCCCTAAAAACCCCTATGCAGTGAGGTGGTGGTGGTGGTCTGTTCTTATATAAATCCCATGTGGTTCTGCAGTTAACAATTATAGCTCATTCAGCTGGAGTGGAGGCCTTTTCTGGCAAGCTGCAAGCTGCCCCAAGTCACTAAGCAAGGCCAGGGGGGGGACTGAGTGTCAGCAGGAGTGATCTTGCATCAGAGGTAGGCCGAGGTTGTTCAGGACCTGGGAGAGCTCCAGTGGAAGGCAGATGTTGCTCTAATAATATTCAGCAGCTCAGTGGTAATCTTTGGTCCTTTCCACGTTTGCCAGCCGCTCCAAATTTTCTCTGTGTTCGAGTCGAGGCAGTTTAAGTCTGCGGCAAAACAACATCCAAATAACCTGGGGCAACAGCAGACTGAAACCGGGCTGACTACTAAAGGGAGGTGATGTAATGCATGGGGAATGGGGGAAAAACCCGGAATAAAAAAAGGTTGAACTCAATTTTAGTGCTGGGAGGGGGGGGGGGGGGGGAAGAGACTGGATTAAAGAAGGTTGAATTCGATTTAAGTGCAGACTTGCTTGGAGGACACCACATTGAACATAGATTAAAAGGAGAGTGCAGAAAGGACCTTTGTGTCCAAGCAGGGCCCAACAGCTTCCGCTTGGCCACTCAAACAGGGTCGCCAACTTTAGTTTAGGAAATTCCTGGAGATTTGGAGGTGGAGCTTACAGAGGTCTGAGTCTGGGAAGGGGAGGGAGGTCAGGAAGGATTTGATACCATAGAGTCCTCCCTTCAAACCTGCCATTCCTCCTAAAGAAACTGATCTGGAGATCAGTTGAAATTCTGGGAGAACTCCAGGCCCCACCTGGAGGCTGGCAAACCTACACTTAAGTGAAAATTTAAGAGTGGTGCTCTGGCTTGAAGCCAGCAATTCTTCACAGATTCAGTCTGCTTCCTTTTTCTTACCATTTCCGGCAATTCTTAGAGCTACCTTTTGCCACTTCTGGTAAAAATTTCCAGTAAAAACACAAGGCTGTGTTTAAAAAAAAAACAAAAAACTCCTGCGATGTTGCCTTCCCACAACCCTCCCACTGCTAGTTTAAAAAAGCAAAAGCAATGGAGTAATGGGGGAGGAATCTGGACTACGGTGGGGGTAGGCCCAACCACTGTAACAAGAGCAGATCTCCCACAACAGTTGCAACACTGCTGGCATCTTCGCTCACCTTTCCTTGTAGCATGGAAGTTTTGTTTTATTTATTTAAAACATTCTATGCTGCCGTTCCACCCAGTTCAGTGTCTCCAAGACAATGAACATAAAAACATTAAAACATTTCAGTATGAAATCATCAAGTCATTAAAACAACATTTCAAATATAAATGCATATAAAATAGTTAAATAATTCGGGGAAATAAACACACAAACTCACGTAATACCGCAACCAGGAAGGTGGGACAATAACAGTTTGGGGGGGAGTGCCAAACAAAACAAAAAACTCTTTACCCATTGGTGGAAGACAACAGGAGAGGGAGACAGACAAATCTCCACACGGAAGGAGTTCCAGATTTTCAACAGTATGACCAAGAAGGTTCTTTCTTGGGTTGCCACCTGCCTACCCTCAGATGCCCGAAGTAGGGCCTCTGAAGATGACCAGAGTAGGTAGGTAGGTTTATGTGGGAGAAGATGGGCCTTGAATCATCAGGGAGAAGCCCCTCAAAATCCATAGTGCAGAAAGCATTTCATAGTCTTTCACATAGAATATATAGAAAATGGAGAAGAACAGAACTTCTGCCTGGCAAAACTGGGAGGTAAAGATGTAAAGAAATAAATTAGGCTGAAGGCAGACATTTGTTTTTCAGAGAGTCGAAGCTGGTATGGGAGAGACACCATTGCTAGCTCATATTTCTTTTGTCCTGATACCCTCTTCGATCAAACAGATTGCTCAAGTCTTTGGAGCACTCTCTGAAAAGTGGGAAGAATATACACCCACAGGCAACAGGTCACTGACTCACAGTAGACATCTCAGATATCTCAAATGTTCTACAGCATCTGTGTTCCTGTTTTCAACAGCAAGCTAACATTTGGAAAGGCAGTGGCTTATTTCTTTCTTAGGACCCTGAGCGGCATATCTTGCTCCGAATCACTCTTTTTCTGCCCGGTCTAGACCACCCAGGGTCCAGATATATAGCCAGTGCACATCTCATGCACAACAGCTACCAAATTCCAATTGCATGCTAATTTTCATACAGCCCCGTTAATGAGGTGGAAGGTTCATATCTCAGTGATAGACCACCTGCTTTGCATGCAGAAAATCCCAAACTCCATTCCTGGCACTTCCAATCTGAGTTAGCAAGGGTTGACAAGGAGTCAGTGGTGATTGGGGCATTAAAATATCTCCAGAACAAGCTGAGTCAATTGGCCCCTGCAGTGCTGATGGTACCACAAGAGGCTGTGTAGCTTGGATCTGGGCTTTGATGATGACAGCACAAATCTAGAGAACCTCCATGGCCCACAAGAAACTATCATAGTAATTTTAAGGGCCAGTCCACCCTTGGTCAGTCCATTTCTGGTCAGAGACCTTCGAGTACCATTGCTAGGCAGCCTAGACAATACTGGGCAAGATGAATTGATGGTCTGACAGTATGAGGTGGCTTCATGTGTTTATACGTACCTTCATCCCTCTGTCCTGTGCTCCTCAATGTTATGCTTGCTTCCCCTCCAGTGTCTCTCACTAGGCAGGGGCCTAATTTCAACACAGCCTCTGACATACTTCTTCCAGTTTGGAGGGTGTGGGAGAAATTCCCCCCATCATCTACTTTGAGCCTTATCGGAGAAAATAGTACAGAATGATCTCACGGTAGCAAAGAAGGGACAATGTAAAGTAAATACTGTTGGCTCCACATGTGATAAAGGGTGCATAAGTGTGCAAGGGAGAAACAGCTGTGTTTTCAGAAGGTCTTGAAAGACCATTTGGCAGGCACTCTTTCAAAGGCCATTCCCAGTGTGTTGGGTGGCAAATAAAATGTCTGAGGCATTGTATGGCTCTCCTTTTGCCTGTAGTGAAATATTACTGGCCTTGTATAAACTCCTAGCACTAAGGAGTTGACTTAATGAAAAACCCAACAGGCTTGCAATTATGCAACCAACGCAAAGACTGAAACAAAAGACAAAAACTTTGATTTCTTTGGTTCCCTGTCTTCTCCACATACATCTCTAGTATTTCACCTGGACAAGCTGAATGTTTTATGTTCAACATTTAATTCTGAATGTTTGCCAAGTGAAGTCACCATCCTCTTGTCAACATTGTGTATTCCTCAAATGCTACTCAGTCACCTAAGAGAAGTATCTTTGTGAGTTCTTTGTCGTACCTGCAGTCTCTACCATTGTGGGATGCAGTCTTTTGTTGCTGTTGCAGCTAAAATCTTCTCCTTATTTTCCCTTCTCAGGGGGCATCTGAACTGGCTTCAGTTGGACCGCAGAGTGCTAGAACATGACTTCCCCAAAAAGTCAGGACTGGTTGTGTTATACTTTTGTGTTAGGTAAGTACACAGTTTGTCAAGTCAGCACCAAAACGTACCTTGGCAAGATCTTATTTTTATATTAGAGGTCTACTACGACGTGGAAGTCCCCACCATAGCCCAATGGTGAGCACAGACTTTGCAGTCAGAAGGTCCCAGGTTCAGTTACTGGCATCCTCAGTGAAAAAGATCTTGGGTTGTAGGCCTGCAAAAGATCTGCGATCCTAGAGGTACAAAAGCTATTTTGTGAACGAGCTGTCGGTCAGAACAAACACTAGACAATGTAATGAGAGATTACCTCTTGCATCCAATTAGAGCAGGGGTGTAAAACAAACAGCCTCGGGGCTGGAACTGTCTGTTCAAACGTATGGCTTCGGGGCTGGAACAGGTCTGTTTTCCGGTCTGCAAGCAAGGAAGAGGAGGGTGACGGCAGAAGCAAGAGCAGCGAAAAGACCTGCATCAGCTAGCTGGAGAGTCCCACATTCCTTTCTCTCTCTCAGTTGGGCCAAGCTGCACATGTGTGGCTGCCGCTCTCTTTCCTCCTCCTGTCAGAGGCGAGGGGCAGTGTGCCTGCGTGCTGGGTTTCCCCGTTCACTTCAGCAGCAGAAGCCACCTCCGCCACTATCGCCACCACTTCCCTCTTCTCCTCTGCCCACCTCTCTCACTCTCTACCATTATGCTGGAGAAGTGGCCCTTTGGGAGGATGGAAGGGAGAAGGGAGGGAGGGAGTCATTATGCGTGAAGGTGGTGGTGGCGGCGACAGTGCTGACTGAAACAGGCGTTAGGGGAAGTGTAGGAATGGGAACGCCAGAGTGTATCTGTGGGGTGAGGCATAAGGGACTAGAGGGAGGGGCCGAGAAGGGAAGGATTGAAGTGCGTGAAATGGGGTGTGTGATGGGAACTGCACTTCTGCCTGCCTTTGCTGTTCATATTCGTGGCCAGGGCAGTCACAAGCCTGAGGCCATCCTCTGCTGGCTGTAAAAATTGAAAAGTTGGTAGCGGAATGAGGGCATCTGTAAAGAAATACATTCACAGCCATAACAAAATGAATATCCGCACATCCGGTGATGCCCAGAGAGCTACAGAAAGGCAGCATCAATGCTGAATCGTCAGTGAAAGTATTTTTCACATCAAATCACCAACCTTTATTGGTGTAACAACAACAGCCTTAGCTCAGGGATACAGAAAAGGAAAGAGGAGGGAACTGCTCTTGGAAAGTCGTGGGAGGGGAGGAGAAATATAGCTGTAGGCAGGGCTATTTTGGGGCAGGAACGCACAGGAACAGAGTTCCGGCTGGCTCCTGAAGTTGGCCACTCCCAGCAGGAACTCATTAGCATAATAGGCCACACCCAACAGCAGAAACTCATTAGGATTGGCTACATTAGGGGCATGTGGCCTAACATGCAAATTAATTCCTGCTACAGAAAAAAGCCCTGGGTTTTCACAACAAACAAGGCGAACAGAATAAGAAGAAAAGATGGGTGTGGCTGGATGACCACTCTTCTGGTAACATGGGGGTGCGGCCTAATATGCTAATAAGCTGTGCTGTCAGTGGTGTGGCCTAATATGCTAATGAGTTTCTGCTGCTGGGTGTGGCCTGTTATGCTAATGAGTTCCTGCTGGGCTTTTTCTACAAAAAAAGCCCTGGCTGTAGGGGTGTGGGAAGATGCTGAGTGTTTTGTTTGGTGGGTGGCATGCAAGAGCAGGGCTGTAGTTGGAGGCTAAGATAAAACCGGAGTCTTGAGCCACCTTAAAGAGTTAATGAGATTTGTTGCCTCGTTTTGATTTTCTAGGCATCTGTACCTTGCTTTTTTCCCCAAATGGGGACCCAAAGCAATTTACAAGTATCATTCTCCCCATCTCTATTTTTGTTCCCACAACAACTATGCTGGGTATGTTAAGCTGAGAGAGTGACTGGCTCAGAGTCACCCAGCAGCTTTCGTGTCAGAGTGGAGCTTGTGAACCTGGGTCTCCCAGCTGTTAGTCCCCATGCTTGAACCTCAGCACCATGGGGTGTATATGTGTCTGTGGAAGGACAGGTCTCCCAAGTGGGACTGAAGTGCATGAAAAAGAGTGGTCAGTGAGAGCAGACTTGAGATTTGGAGGACAGTGGATGGGTGTGGATGGGAGAAAATGGCTGATTTAGGAGTTCTGGTCATTGACAGGTGGCTGGTGAGTCTGTGGAGGGTTAATGATTTTTGATGTGGACTGAGCAAGTGTTGAAGGCGGTGGCTCCAGTTCCTTGTGGAGTTTATATTATATGTGTATGTTTTGGGGTGGATCTCTCTTAAGTGGAGAAGAAATCCTGCTTTGTACACAAAAACGTTTCCAGGGTTGCAGAGAAAAAAGTTGCTGACTGGGGGTGGACTGGAAAAGTTTCTCTAAGGTGGGAGGCATGCTGAAGGTGGATTACACGTAGTGAGTCAGTACAGTCAACAAAATGGGACATTCACACAGCTCCCGTTTACCAATGCAAGGATGCCACAAACCACAGGTAGGTGGGGGAGCAGTGTGATGCTGTACTGAAGGATAAGCTTTATGAAATTGGCATTAGCAAATTTTACCATTTGGGGGGGGGGTCTGAATTACACCCAACTTAGGGCTTTGACTTCTAAAATTCTGTCTATGCTTGAGACAACACACAGCTGCAAACAGCTCTTTTCTGTAATAAATGTCAGTAAATCAAAAGTTTGTTCTCCGCTTACAGATATACACCTAGACCGCATACTCAAGATCACTCCATTACAGACGTTGACTCCAGATTTTGGTGTAACAATTTAGAGAAAGAGGTGTCAGTTGTCAAAGATGGTTAAATGAAGGAAATACAGTAAAGATGTTAATATTTTAAGTGTGTTTGTACTTTGAGCAGAGAATAATATTGTTAATTGAGTTTGCCTGTGTCCTTTATAAAGTTTATGTAACTGATACCGGGCATTACATTTAAAGGCACACATGGTCCAGCCTGTCAGATCTGACCCTTGTAACAAATGAGTTCAACGCCTCTGATTATTAGAGGCCCTGAACTAAACACTTTCCAAAGGAGTTTCCAAAGGCGCCTCTGTAAACTGTTTAGCAACAGAGTTCTCCAGGATTTATCTATTAAAGGATGATTACCGACCTTTTACAAAAGAGCAAGGGGTTGAATTCAGTTCTTTAAACTGTAACCTGCAAACCAGACAGAAAATCTGTGAATTTTTTTTAATCTTTTACCGAGATAAGAAATCGTTCTTTTCATTAAACAGGACAGAAAAATACAAGCAAATAAAAATCAACCCTACAATTACTGCAAAGATGAATGCTAAAATTATCAAAGTTCCTAGCATCACTTAATCATATTATAGCAAGTAGTAATTTTAAAAACTTTTGTTTTACTGCTTTTAGGGATTATCAAAAAGCCCAAGTTACGCAGCCAGAACTCTGACCTAGCCTTCTTCCGAGACCTCCATCTAAAGAAATCTGATCTGCTTATCACAGTAGTGCATATTTATAGAAAGATATCAATCTTTTTCTAAATCTGTTCTATCATAATTATGCGATTATTACCTAGCTAAGTGATTGGTTCATAACTAGATATAAGATAATCAACCCAAGTTCAAATAAGCCAATCAGCTTGTGCCTGTGTTACATCTGATATAGTAAAATAAGAAGGTCAATCTCAACTTTTAATCCCTGATAAAAAGCAGTTAATCTTAACTTTTCTGTAACTGCTTCACTTCACTGTCCAAGATTAAAGTAACTTTAAGCAAACAGAGTTCCGTGATGATTGAAAAGTGTTTGAACTCTTGGTTAGTTTACAGACTCAGTAAGAAAAGGTTAGGGATATCATAGTGGAATTCAAAAAACACCAATAACCACAGTAATATATAAACCAGGAAAAAAACACTGTTTAACACAGACAGTAGTTCTCAAACAATATAAGGATTAACAATCCTCACAAAGGAGGAGCTTTAAATGGGACCAGTACAATACTACAGCCCAGCAGGGTCTATACATATATTAAACAGCCCAACAGGGTCTACATGCATGAATACCTAAGTCTTCTCTTATACAGGAAATCTTCAAACCACAAAATCTTCAGATGAAGGACAAAGATGCCGGCTTTGATCCTTCATTTTGTCAGAAGCTTCTTCAGCTTAAACTTCTTCAGAACAAGGAATCCAATTTTTATTACATTCAATGAAGATTATTCCAAAACAGGATAAAGTAGTCTCATATGTTCCAACCTTGCTTCTGATGCAAACTTGCTTGCTGGCCTTAGACAAGCTGCCATTCCCTTACGCATCCCCCATTTAGGGTTACTGGGTCCTCCATGGCCACCAGCAGGGGATGGGGGGAGGGTGGCCAGATCAAGGTTGGGAACTCGTGGATATTTGGGGATGGAGCCTAGGGAGGAAAGGGACTTCAGTGGGGCACAATGCCAAACGGTCTGTCCTCCAAAGCATCCAGTTTCTCTGGGGAAACTGATCTCTGTAGTCTGCAGATGAGCTGTAATTCCAGGGGATCAGCAGGTCCCACCCGGAGGCTGCCATCCCTACCCCCACTTGTGGTTATTCAGGCCTACATTATAGGAACGGCAAGATTTGAGTCCAGTGGGACCTTAAAGACCAACACGATTTCCAGGCTATAAGCTTTTGAGAGTCAGAACTCTGAAGGGAGCTTTGACTCTTGAAAGTTTATACCCTGGAAATCTTGTTGGTTTTTAAGGCCCTACTGGACTTATCTTGGTCTTCTGCTGCAGATCAACATGTCTACCCACTAGAACCAGTTTGGTATAGTGGTTAAGTGCGTGGACTCTAATCTGGGAGAACCGGGTTTGATTCCCCTCTCCTCCACTTGCACCTGGCTGGATGACCTTGGGCAAGCCATAGCTCTGTACCAGCTGTTCCCTCAAGGACAGCTTGGGAAAGAGCTCTCTCAGCCCCACCTACCTCACAGGGTGTCTGTTGTGGGGAGGGGAAGGGAAAGGAGTTTGTAAGCCGCTCTGAGACTCCTTGGGGAGTGAAGGGCGGGGTGTAAATCCAATCTCTTCTCTTCTTCTTCTAGAAATTATAGGAAACATTACTAATGTATGTGAAACTCTTAAAACACTGGGTATGTGCTACAGACATGCTGTTATCAGCCCTTGTTTTAACAAGCTCAATAAAATTACATGTAAAAAATTATTATAGGCAGTGGTGCCTGGTAGAGCAGAGGAATCTTACACTACTATACTCCTTATCTGATACTACTAATCTGTACTAATCTTACACTGCTAATGTTAAAATGTAAAAAGTCTAAAAACAAGCTACATAATGCCTACAGTTCTTCACACGCACACACACACTAAATTCATCCTCTGCAAATAGGCAGTTAATGCTTGGATTGATATAATAAACCAAAACTATTTTCGGACTTACTTGCTAAGGCTTTGAGCCAATGCAATAAATTTTACGAAACCAAAACGGCACAGGCTGTGTGAGCCCTCCTCAGGCCCCTCCCCCAAGTCTCTAGAAATTTCCCAACCTTAAGCTGGCAACCCTGCATCAGTGTAGTGGCATCAACAGGTGAACTCCTGTCCTTGCAGAAAAGAACTTCTCTTCATGCAGGAGGCAAAAGGTGCAGCAGCGGCCTAGTTAGTCTAGACCAGACCTCACCCGTCTCCCAGCCATACCCCAGTTCACTAGCTCACTGACCGGTTCAAAGGCATCTGTTGCTGTTCCGACTCCACACTCTGCCTCTAACCTCCTCATGGGCCTCATCCTCCTCTTCCATCAGCATTTTCTTCTAGGGGTACTGTGGCAAGAGGTCTTGCAATGGCAACCCATGTTACCTGCTGCTGCTGCTCCAAGCAGTGGCAGGAGAGCTTTTTTGTGTGTGTGTGCCTTGATATTACTTCTTAGAAAACTGGAGGTGATGTTGGGTAATGCTAGGAACAGCCATAGAGTTTCCAGCTATTCATAGAGCTATCCGACATCACTTCCAGGTTTTACCAGAAGTGATGTCATGGTGGACATGGCATGCCCCCCATGTTCCTGCCCTCCAATCTCCTGTCAGGCATTTCTTTGCACACTGGTTTCTTCATGAGTGAAGAAGACATCTGCACATGGAAAGCCTTCACTTCCCCCTATATCTTTAATGAACGGGGGAGATTTGATTCTCCTCACCTATGACCTAAAAGGGGTCCAGCCCATTCTACCACCTCATAGTTCTGGCACCTCATTTTACAACATGTGTTGACCCGGGCTTATTCTCTGCCGCTCCATAAAGCAAGGCTACATCTCATGGGCTCAAGTGACAGGAAGGTAGGTATCAGTTAAACATTAGGAGAAACCTCTTAGCAGTCAGAGAGGTTCACAATTGAACTAATTAATTGGGAGGAGGTCTTCCAGCCGAGGCTGGGCAGCCATCTGTCAGTGATGCTCTAGCTTTGGATTTTCTTCATTGAGTAGAGGGCTGGATTTGATGGCCTAAAAGAAGACCCCTTCCAGTTCTTGAACTCTACATGTTTACCACCATGGGGTCTGTTTAGAATTTTTGCCTTAGGCACCAAAGGACTGACTTTGTATAACATGTCCTTCCCACAGGGAGCTCAGGACGGCTCTATCTGTCCTCACATTTTTTCCTTATAACAACGCTGACATATTAGACTGAGGCATGACTGACCCACATTCACACAGTGACCTTAGCTGAGTATGAATTTAAATGTGGGTTCCAACATTAACACGATCAAAAAGCATAGTGAAATCCAGTCCTGGGTGGTGGTTGAAAGTTGGGAGTATGCCAGTGTGAGGCTTCTGCGCTAACAGCAAAAAGATCAGACCTTTGTTGATGAAGCAAAGTTCTTTATTAGTCTTAATACTGCTTGACAGGTTCTCGAATGTTTGTTAGAGATGCCAGATAGAAAACAGTCAGAGTTAATATACCCTCCAGTTCGTTTGAACCCCAACATGAAACCAATCAGATTTAGAGTAGAAAACGCAAGAGAAGGGATCGGGCCGTTTGGATTCCCACAGGAAGGTGAGGTGCGAAAGTTATAAAAATTCCCCTCTTGAACTGGATGACCCAGATGTGTGAAACCCATGCATAACAAAACGGCTCTGGTGGTAATAACAGACCTTCAAGGTTCTCACAACAAGATGAGACATTCTCTGTCCCAGGAAGCGGGAGGAGGGAATGCATGGGAGGAAAGGCCATTTGTTCTATGGTGACATGCAAGAATGTGGGGTCGCCACTCTCCCGACTGAAATGGTTACATTGTCCAGGACTCCTAAAAGCAATACAATTCAAGGTGATGAAGCAGGGAGGGGGAAGCAGACATAGACGGAGACATGCAACAGTTCTTCATTCAGAGTAAACAATGAGGCCCTTCTCAGGCCACCTGACAGCCAGAGCATAGGTGAACATCCCCATGTCCCCTCATATGCAGACTCCTCCTTTTCTTCCATAGTTTATGTGGAGAAAGAACCTAACATGCTGTATAAAGTTTACCAAACTTACATACAATGTGTAAATAACAGTTCTGTATGAAACGTTTATTAATAAGTCATGAGTTATGACATCAGAATCAAGCAAACCATGCTTAGTATTAATCAGGACTCCCTCCAAACCGTTTGCAAACTAGAGAAGTGAGAATGGTTTGTCACATTTTGGTGTCATGCCAAACAATAGGTACAGCAGAGCATGGAAGGGAGAGGGAAATACACCCCTGCTCACAGTGCATTCACTCTCCAAACCAGGGTTTGCCCACTGGGTTTTGTAATATGAGAATTGAGCCCCTATAGACACTAACCACCACCACCCAAGTACATATACACACTACAGCCCATGACAACGTAGTCATAGCTCTTGTATTTCTGGATATTGTTTGAATGTTTTGTTATATATTGGGATAAACAATATCGTATCTTAAATCATTATATTTCATCTATCCCTTTCTCCCATTGTGCTCTTCACAGGACATTGGCAGTTAAAATTGATGTGATTCATTGTAACCAGAATAAATTGAACTATTCAACTTCTAACTGAGAAAGAACTAGTTATATTAGAACAACACAGGCACTTGTAACAGCATCTCTGCTTGTGCTGGTCTCCAAGGGTCCGGTCACACGGTCCTTTTAATCGGGTTTCGCCACTGTTCTCTCGTGCATTTAAATTCCCTGATCAGACAGGTGGCTCTGCCTCCCGCGCCAAAGCAGGCTTACTCCCACAATGCTCCCGGTCACTAGCGCATTTTCCAACCCCGGGAAAATGAACTATTTTCCTGGTAGTTGCGCTTTAGGGCCGCATTTTCACTGATCTGAACAGATCAGCGGAAGCATCTGCAACTGGCCCCTCTCCTTTCCTTTCCCTTCCCTCGGCCGGGTGCCTCTTTAAAGGGACAGCGAAGAAGAATGGCGAGCAGAACAGTTAAAGGCACAGAGACATAAAAGGAAGGGAAACAGGGCTTCTGTGGGGGAGTTGGGAAGTGGAGAACAACCCCCCCCCCGGAGATTCTTCTACTTCTCCGCTGTCCCTTTAAAGAGGCACCCGGGCCAAGGGAAGGGAAAGGAAAGGAGAGGGGCCGGCTGTGTAACCAGAACGCGATTGTGAGGGTAAAGGGAAGACATAAATCCTGGCACAGATGCCCCTCCCCACACTCCTCCTGTCTACTCCCCAGGCACGGACGCCACCCCCCCCCCCCAACTGATCAGATCTGGGATTCACAGCCCCAGCCGGGGGATTATTCCGCAAACAAGTGGGAAGCGCCGTCGGTCCCTGCTGGAAGGAAGAGCTCCAGTGAAGAATGTGCGGCGCGAGCAAGAGGCAGCCAGGCCAGCCGGGAGACAGGAGGGGGACTGCGCATTCTGGCCGTGTTTTTTTTAAAAGTTCAGTGCATTCGGCACTGCACATGCGCAAAGCTCTTTAAAAAAAACGTCACAGCCATGCCGCCCAAACGGCGGCGCGGCTAACTGAACGCTGCACCCGCAATGGTTGCGGGTCGGGGGGGGGGATGTGTGCTCATCCCCATCCCGGATTAAAGAAACCCGAAATCAGCTCAGCGGGACATATCCCGCAGTTTCTTTGCTGTGTGACCACGGCCCAAGATTAAAGGAATAGGGTGGCAGAAGTTCTGTAAAGTAGCTAGAGCAGGGATCCCACAATATAAGGCCCAAGGGCAACGTGTTTCCTGCTGACACCTTTCCCGGTGCCCACCAGGGGGTAGGGCCAGGTGGGGCTTTTGCCAGTGGAAATTTCATTGGCTGTGCAGATTTTTTTTAAAAAAGTTTCTGCGGCCAGCAGCTGCCACCACAACACAAGGATTTGCACTCTGTGACTGAAGGTAAGATGCAGTAGCCATTTGCAGCTTGCTCCGCCTCCTGTGGCAGCCATTTTGTGGCCGCATCCGCCAGGCTACATCAGAATTCCAGATGTGCTTCAGGCTCGAAGAAGTTGGGGACCCCTGAGCTAGAATATTATTCCGTGAGCTGAACCAAGGATTGGCCTACGGTGAATCCCTCTGACGTAGTCAGTGAGGCCGGTTCTGGTTAGCTAGATGACGGTGTGGTACCAGAGCTATTGAACAATAAAGCTCCAAGATAAATACGTGGTGCATATAAGGCAGATAATTCAGCTGGATCTGGACATCCCCCTCCCTCCTCTCAAATATGAATGGAGGGAGCCTTGGCGGGGAGGGCAGGGTATAAATTGAATGAATGAATGAATAAATAAATTAAATAAATAACTGCGACTGATCCCCACTGCTGTGTGAAACTGGCAGGTGGAGGGGACAGATGTTTCCAGCTGGTGGGCTTTTTTAAAATGTGAAAATGAGGAGGGGGCATGGCTCAGTGGGAGAGCATCTTCTTGACCTGCAGAAGGAGCCGGGTTCACTCTCTTGCACCTCCAGTCAGAACTCCCTCCCTCAGAGACCCCCTGCCAGTCTGATTGGTCAGTACTGGTCTAGATGGACTGACGATCTGACTCAGCATCAAGCAACGTCATGTATGTTCGGTGTATGTGTGGCTGAAGGAAAAGGAGGAAGATGCACAGAGGGGGAGGACAGGTGGAGCGGAAAAGGTGAGAGACCACTGGTTTACCTCATAATTTTAAAGATGTTGGTCCACAGTGACAACACAGTGCCCCTGGCTCCCAGGAAGCGTTGCCATCAGCTGCTTACCCCAGGGTTGTAATACTGACAACCAGGGGTCATTTTGTAGAAAAAGAGGTGCAGGAGCTCATTAGCATAACTCATTTGCATAACTCATTTGCATATGCCACACCCCCTAACATACCAGAAGTGTGTCAGAAGGCAACACCCACCCCTCAGGCTCCACTCCACAGGTGAGTGAAACTGATCTGCTCTTCCTCCATTCCCTTCCCCATCCAATACTTTGTGCAATAAAAATAAGCGTCAAGAACACACCCTCATTCTCTTCCTGCTCCCTTGAAACCACCAGGTTTCCAGTAGACTTGAGATACCCAGGACATGTGCACCACCCATCCCTTTCCCTTCCCCTCCCCACAACAAGACACCCTGTGAGGTAGGTGGGGCTGAGAGAGGTCTTTTGAGAACTGCTCATGAGAGAACAGCTCTGAGAGAACTTGTGACTGGCCCAAGGTCACACCAGCAGCTGCATGTGGAGGAGTGGGGAATCAAACCCGGTTCTCCCAGATTAGAGTCCAACTCCTGACCACTACACCAAACTCATGGGGTGGAAGCTGCTGAAGGGCTGGTGAAATTTCTCCAGTACTTATGTGCCATGTGCCCAGATAAAAAATGGTATACTTAGAAAATTTATATGCCACCATGAGCAAGTCTCTGGAAAAGCAGCACACAGTCATAAAAGGAACAATGATAAAATTATCAATATTAAAACAAAACATTAAAAACAATAAAGACCCTAGCAGGGCTTTCCCGGGGGGGCTGCGCCTCTGCACTGCTGGGGGAAGCCGAGGAGGGGGCGGGGCTTGGTCATGTGCCCGCCCCCTGGGCTCCTCACTCCCGGAGCTGTGCTCCTGTGCGCTCCCGCTCCAACGGACCCCTGCTGACAACGAGTGTGATGTGAGACCAGTGTGCAGCAGCTGACTCCAGGAGGAATGGAGGCGGAAGATATTAGCCATGGCCCGATAGTTAGCCCTGGTGCTGAAGGGTGAAAATTACCCTCTCCCCTCCCTTAGCAGGACCGTGTTCAGCTCTGAAGTAAAATAAAACCAGGCCTTGTGCAGGGATAGTATGAAAGGCAAAAAGACCTGCTTTCCTCCAGCTCCAGCCTTTCAAATTGCCCATCATTCGTTCTGATCTCTGGTGTTTGGGAACAGAGTGCCAGTGGGAGGCAGCACGGGAGGGATCTGGCTCTCCTTGCCCTTAGAAGCACGGCATACTAGACGCCGAAATCAATCCGAAGGGCTCTGCTCCCCAAGAGGGGAACGGAAGAGGCGTGGACTACTTTTGTATTTATTTCTGGCTGGTCAGCTGCCAGATCACCATTAGGGCGGTTTCCTTCTCTTCTGCCAAGTCAGGGATGGCACCTGCTTTTCTTCCAAGGATGCCCCCATGAATTCTGGGTCACAAGAAAAAGACTGGGTCCTCTGAGCTTTGTTGGGTGGCTGTGGATAGATGGAACGAAAGTCCCTTGGGCTTTACCTGTGCGATATCTGCCTTCATGGTGTCAGCTCATTTGTCTGTCAGGATCAGTAGCACCTTCTCTGCCTGGCAGTGGCTCTCCATGGCTCAGGTCTCCTTGTTTCTTTTAATTGGAAATGCCCGTGTAAGTTCTAAGTTGAGCTTGTTTGGAGGTTCTAGCAGGGGAGCGCAGCTATCGTATACCCTTGACCGAAGAACGGTTCACTCCTTCTATCTGGGATGGTCATCCTCTTCGACCGAGCGCGCAGCTTCCGGAGGGACGCACGTGGAGCGGTGAGGGAGGTAGGGGACACCCGCCTAGCCAGCCAGAGCAGCCGAATCAACCCTGGCGATCAGTGGGGTGACAGATGTCACAGCCAGATCGCCCTCACATCCAGTAAGTTCTAAGTTGTTACCTTGTTACTTTTTCTCTTGTAGATAAATACCTTTGAATAAAGTGTATGATTTCCCTGGGACCATGTGGTATTTTTATTATTTGCATCGACACGTATTTCATAGTAACGTTCCAGCAACTGTGGTGGTCCGTAGATGACCGAGGAACTGGATTCCTTTGCAGGGGTGTCAAACATACGGCCAGGGGTCCAGAACTGACCCGTTTAGGGCTCTTATCCGGCCCACAAACGACTGGTGAGAAGGAGGCAAGGCGGGAGGCTGCTCGGGAGGGAGCGGGCGAGCAGGTGCATGCGGCGAGGTGTGTCAAGGAATAGAAAAGAGATTGCTAGGGGGCAGGACTATGAGGCTGAGGGGGGAATGGCAGCGAATGTGGAGAAAGAGGAGGCATGATCTTTTTTGCCCTCCCGCATTTTCCCGCCACAGTTCAGCGAGGACTGAGCAGCTGGCACTGCCGCCACCACATCTCATGGTGACTGTGAGGGGAGTTGGCGAGAGTGGGCTTGTGGAGCAGCAGTTTGCTGATGAAGGAATGGGGCCAGCAGGGCAAAGAGCAGGAGGAGGACTGTCACATAGATTGGGAGGCAACTGGGCTGTCTTGTGCATGCTGCTCTGAGGGGAAAGCTGTCCCAGCCTCGGAAGTGAGTGGAGGAGCGAAGGCAAAAGGCTGCTGCTGCATATCTTAACAGCTGTGGAAGGCAAAAGGGTTGCTGCTGCATATCTTAACAGCTGTGGAACTGGGAGGAAAGGGGACATGGGAGGACAAAAAGCACTCCCTGGAGGTTTTGGAGCTCTTTGGTCCTGCTGCTTCTGTGGGAAATGCAAAAGGGATGAGAAATGGCAGTGGGAGAAAGGAAACTGGGAGAGCCAGGTTCAGACCCTCCCTCCTCCTGAGCCAGGACCCTGTCATCTGGGTCACCTGGGGCTGGTCACACAGCCTGGACCACCTTGCAGGGTTGATGGTGGGGGTGGGATGAGGTGGGGAAGTCCAGTGCGCCTCCACAGGATCCTCAGCAGTAGGAAGGGGGAAGAGAGGAAGCAAAGAGTGAGAGACGGATAGCAGCAGTTCTTGGCTGCTGAGGCTGGACGTATGGGAGGTGGGGCTGAAAAACTACCTTATTCACTTGCAAGGAGATAATGTCTCCTGAAAGGGCTATATATACAAAAAGTAACTAATTTCGATGAAAATGTAAGTCTCCCTCCCCCCTCCTTTTATGGCATCACTTGGAAAATAAAACTAGTCTTGTATATTATTAAATACATTTATTGGCGCTTTTGTAGATTTCCCCAGTAAATCAGTTGCTTTCAGTCCTAGGAATCAATTGTTTTTGTTTGAATTTTGAGTGAAAAAACATTATTTATTAATGTCATTTATAACATTTATATCTCTAGTATATCACATCTCATGGCGCACACAGCCTGACTGGACAAAGTTCCGTTTATGTCCGGTCCAGCCCTTGTAACAAATGAGTCCGACACCTCCGGTACAGCATCTTGTGCAGCTTTTCAGCTAGGGAAGAGCATTCCTCTTTACTTTGTTTTCATATTTTTGTAGCTAGGTGTAGTTAGTGCAGCATTAGCCCTGCACCCAGTATGTGTTTAAGAAATGCAATGCTGCCCTCTGGTGTCTAACATAAGTATTGGTCCAGGTAGTCAGCCGTGTTGGTCTGGAGCGTAGAAGAGATTGAAGAGTCCAGGGGCACCGCATGCAGAGAACCATCTGAATATAGGATGGGGTACCAATCCTCCCCCCCCCCCCATTCCACTGCTGCCAGCAAGTCGAGGCCAATGCCCTGTCTGAGAGCCTCGACAGTGGTTAAGAGGGGTGGACTCTAATCTGGAAAACCAGGTTTGATTCCTCCACTCCTCCACATGAAACCTGCTGGGTGACCTTGGGCCAGTCACAGTTCCATCAGCCCTCTCTCAGCCCCACCTACAACACAAGGTGCCCGTTGTGGAGAGAGGAAGGGAAAGTTGATTGTAAGCTGCTTTGAGACTCCTTAAGGTAGAGAAAAGCTGGGTATAAAAACCACTGTTGCTTCTTCTGCCTGTCTCTTTGTTGCCTACAGCTTCCTGAAGCCAGCTCCAAGCAGAAGGTTAGCTAGTGCTAAAAGAGTCCCTTTCAGTGCCAGAAAGGCATCCATGAGCATTAGGCGAGCTGGTGGCTCTCTGTAGGTAGGACAGCGCTGCCACTTTCCAACCACAAGGTCAGAAAAGCATTGGACTGTGTTCTAGGAACTTGGGTTCAAATTCCTGTTCAACCTCCTTATGGCCTTGTACTATTTGCTCTTTCTTAATAATAAGACTCAATTCATATTACATATTTGAAGCAGGGAAGGCAGTAGATCCCAGACAGGGTTATGGGAGATATCCTAAAGCTCCTAACTCAGAAGCCATGGGGAGCCCTCGCTTTCTTGTGTTTCTGAAATTGTATATAACCCTCAGGAGGACTATCCACCTGTTTTCCAAGAAGTCCCAATCCCCACGAGTGCTTGTCCCCCACTGGTGTGGCCAGTGCAGTCTGCTTTTCTAATGAAGTCATAAATAAGAGCACTGATTCAAATGACGGTTGCTTAAAAACAAGGGATAATCTTTCTCTCTCAATTTCCCTCACCTGTGAAGAATTGGTATTATTTCACTGCTCTACAATCACACCTTTGGGAAGCATTTTTATAGGATCCCTGATAGGCAGGGCTGCTGAGAGCCACCATGGTCCTCTGAGCAAAGATTCCATCTGCCTCCCCCCCCCCCCCGAAAATAGCCCTGATCGGAACAAAATATTGTAACAAAGCAAATCACTTGGCTGGCTGTTACCAAGCATCAGTAGTAATAAAACGATCCACATGTCCATCTGTCTGTCCATTTGTGGCAGGCATAACTCACAAAATAAAACTAGGAATCGCAAACTTGACCACCAGCTTCAGGATAATCTTGGGAGTTCCAGGGCCAAAAATGAAGGGAAGGGGCCCAGATTATTTCCAGACCCCCCCCCCCAATGCTATTTGCTATCAAAGCTAAGCCTGTAAAGTGGTTAAAGTGTGGGACTAGGATCCGGGAAAGCCAGGTTCAAATCCCCACTTGGGCCATGGAAGCTCGCTGGGTGACCTTGGGCCAGTCATATGTCTCAGCCTAACCTACTTCATAGGGTTGTTCTGAGGATAAAACAGAGGAGAGGAGAATGAGGTAAGCTGTTTTAGTTCTCCCTTGGGAAGAAAGGTGGGATATAAATAAAGTAAATAAATAAGTTCTAACTTGTTACCTTTTTTACCTGTTGTCTTGTAAATAAATAAGTTCTAACATCATTTGTTACCACTGAACCAGATTAACATTTATTATCATGCATATTAAGGGGGGGGAAGCATCCTTTTACTGCTTTGATAGATTATGGGGAAATATTAACTCCCCCCTGTTCATAATATTAACAAAGGTTTACTGCTATATTACTATTAAACAAGTAGGGGGCCCACGAAACTCGCAGGGGATCCCACTCTCACACACACTCCATCACTGTCTGGCACAACTCCCTTGGAGCCCACCCACAGTACCGGTGGTATCTGGGAGCTGTTCCAAGCCCAGAGGGCTTCACTGCTGCCATGGCTGGGCCTGGAGCAGCTGCTGGCTCCATCACTACTGCAGTTGGGCTTGGAGTGGCTCCAGGCTCCACTGCCACCATAGCTGGGCTCAGAGCAGCTCTGGGCTCCACCATGGCCATGGCCGGACCTGCCAGCAACTCCTGGACTCTACCACCTCCATGGCCGGGCTCAGAGCAGCTCTCAGGCTCCACCACAGCCATGGTCAGGTTTGCTGGTGGCTTCCAGGCTCTGCTGCCATGGGTGGGCCTGCTGGTGGCTTCCAGGCTCTGTTGCTGCTGCAGCTGCAAGCACCAGGCCCTTCTCCAGGTGCAAAATGGGAAGTGTGTTTTCTGCACATGCGCAGATGCTTTATTTAATTGAGGAATTTACTCCCCCCCCCATGGTTTTTCTTAAATTTTCAAATTTTTCTGCAAAAATAGGGGGTCCTCCAGGTTTGCAGAAAAATTTGTTTGGGGTAAGTGTGGCCCCACTCCACAGGTTTAACTATCTGCAGATGGGGGCCACACTTGGGAAATAGGTATATAGATACATTCTAAGTTACCAACCAGGATGGATGAGAAGGAATTGAGACCAAGACTGAAATGTGGGGGGTGGATTAGAAGTAGTGAATAGAAGGATAGCAGGTCATGAAAGGAAGAGAGCAAAATGAAGGAAGAGAAAAACGTGAGAAAGAGAGAAATTAAGGAAAAGACAATGAACTTTTTAGGGGGGAAAAATTGTTACCGTGCACTAACAAGGCTGTCCCTTTGCAAGATCTGGCTGTGCAGGAGTTGGGTGAAACTAAAGAAAGAGGGAAATTGTAGACCTCGATAGGAGGCTGCATCCTGGCATTGGCTGTACTGTGTCCTGGCTGGTCTTGCCTTGCTCAACTGCTGGCTTGGCTGATGGGTTTAATATGATCTGATCCAAGACTTTTTTTTCTGCCGGAACGCATTGGAGCGGCGTTCTGGAATCTCTTTGACTCCTCCTGTACTGGCACATTGATATTTCCACCCCTCGACTTTTCTCCTCTCAGCGGCCCTTCTGTCAGCCTCCCTGTGCCAAGCTCTTTGTGTGTGTGCACCCGTGCATGCCCTCTTCCCAGCCAGTAATGGAAGGTGGGGAGCAGAAGGCTGTGTGTGTCCACCCACCTTCCCCCCTCGACTTTCTCCCATCAGCGGCCCTTTTGTCAGCCTCCCTGTGCCAGAGCTGCATGTGTGTGTGTGTGTGTGTGCTTGCAGGCATCTTAAAAGTGGGGATGCTGTTATGCAGGAATGATACTAAAATTTGTGGGTCATGTGGAACATGCATGCCAAAAGACCAGTGTTGAAATAGCTCAGATTATTAAAATATGTGTGGATCATGTGAAATTTTGTGGATTATGTGAATCATTTGTGGATCATGTGGAACAAGCATGCCAAAGACCAGTTGAAATAGCTCAGATTATTGAAATAGCTCTTGAAGCAAGCAGTTATTGAGCTGTTGAACTCAAAAGTTTTAGTGTGTCAGTGTGTAAAAATGTCAGTGTGTAATTCTGATCAGGATCTGCAGTGTTAAATTAATTACCTCTCAATCTCATCATGTCACTAAATAGTGTCATTAATAACTGTTTTTTGGTAACTCTTCAGGAGTTGAGGTTTTGGGTGGGAATCATACCCTAGATGGGGTTTTTTTTGCAAGTGGTGTTTACGGTGTGCTAATTTATTTCCATTTGAGGGAGCAAGAGACTATAGATTGCCAAAATAGTTCACTTTCAGAAAATAGATGACATATTGTGCCAACAGCTCAAGGCTGCTTTTATTATTGCCTGATGTGCTCTCTCTGTCTCTCTCTCTCTCTCTCTCTCTCTCTCATATAATTGCACAGTGAGAAAGAAAAGGTATCTTCAAGCTCATCAGAAATAATTTGTTCTTTGCTGGGCAGTGTGCTCAGATCATGGGGCCATCCTATATATTGGCACTTTCCGGCTCTCTCATTGGCTGTGCTGTGCACTCCAACAGCTGTTGGCCCAGCAACCACCATTCAAGAGTACTTGCATGCCTTTGGCTGGGTGCTGGGTCTGCTCCTCTTCTTTGCCCACTGCCGGCTTGGCCACTTCCCTGACAGAATAAACTGCCAGAATGGCTGTCTCTCCTGATGCTTCTCCTGATTGGCTCCTATGGGACTAACTTTTCCCTTAGTGGCTCTTGCTTGGTTCTGTCAGTAAAAAGGCAAAGGCAGGAGGCCCATTCCAGGACTACTTTGGCCTTGGTGGGGAACTCATTGGGGCCAGTCCTGACTAGGGTTGCCAGCTCCAGGTTGGGAAATTCCTGGAGATTTTGTGATGGAGTCTACAGAAGCCAGAGTTTGGGGAGGGGTGGGACTTCAGACAGGTACAATGCCATAAACTCCACCCTCCAAAGTAGCCATTTCCTCCTGGGGAACCATTGCTGTCAATCTCCAGGTGAGGGCTGGAGATCACTCAGAATTAAAACTGCTTTCCAGATTGCAGAGATCAGCTCCCCTGGAGAAAATGGCTGCTCTGCAGGGTGGACTCTGTGTCATTATACCCTGCTGAGGTCGCTTCCCTCCTGCTTGGGTCTTCACTGTGGAGAAAGACTGTACTCTTCCTAAATAGAGGCTGCAGGTGGGGGGGGGGAGGTGGAAAGCTGAAGTCAGAGGGGCAGATAACAGTAGGTTGGTTGGCTTGGAAGGAGATAGGGTTACCAACTCCAGGTTGGGAAATTCCTGGAGATTTGAAGGATGGAGCATGAACAGCTTGCAGTTTGAGGAGGGGTGGGAGTTCAGACAGGTACAATGCCATAGCAGCTATTTCCTCCTGGGGAACCTCCAAAGCAGCTATTTCCTCCTGGGGAACCATTGCTGCCAACCTCCAGGTGAGGGATAGAGATCACTCAGAATTACAACTGCTCTCCAGATGACAGAGATCAGTTCCCCTGGAGAAAATGGCTGCTTTACAGGGTGGACTCTCTGTCATTATACCCTGCTGAGGTGTCCTCCGTATGACAGCCAGTGTGATGTAGCAATTAGCGCTTCAGAGCAGGGTCTGCCAGATCCAGGTTCTTTCTGTGAAAGCTGATTGAGTGAATTCAGGCCACTCACAGACTTGTGCAAATCGAAAGGGGGAGAGGATAATGATGTGAGCTCCTTTGGTCACCAGTGTGGAGAAAGACTGTACTTTTCCTAGGTAGAGGCTACAGGGAGGGGGGAAGAGATGGAAACCTGAAGTCAGAGGGGCAGATAAAGGTAGGTTGATGGTTGGCTGGGAAGGAGATAGGGTTGCCAACTCTAGGTTGGGAAATTCCTGGAGATTTGAGGGGTGGAGCCTGGAGAGGGTGGGGTTTGAGGAGGGGTGGGTCCTCAGGCAGGTATAATGCCATAGACTCTACCCTCCAAACCAGCCATTTCCTCATGGGGAGCCATTGTTGCCAATCTCCAGGGGAGGGCTGGAGACCACTCAGAATTACAACTGATCTTCAGATGGCAGAGATCAGTTCCCCTGGAGGAAATGATAAGCTCTATGTGATATAATTACAATACTCAGAAAAATACATCTAATAAACACATGCATAGTCTGAAAATAACTTTGAATTTGCATAATTTGAGAGACCTCTTGATGACAGTGAATATATACTTAGTTGGAGTGAAAAACTAACAAATGAAGTGAGGCTTTATGCCTTTATGCCTTTTTGTTTCTGATTTTTTTCTGGAAAGTTCAGTCTTTCTCCACAGTGGAGACCAAAGTAGCTTACATCTTTCTCCTCTCCCTCTTTTGATCTACACAACAACCCTGTGAGGTAGATTAGGTTAAAAGTCTGTGACTGGTCCAAAATCACCCAATCAACTTTCACAGCAAGAATCTGAGTCTGGCAGACCCTGCTCTGAAATTCTAACTGCTATGCCTACAGTAGCCAACCTCCAAGCAAAGCCTGAAGGTCGCCGGGTATCACAACTGAACTCCAGACAACAGATCTCTTCCACCCTGAAGAAAATAACTGCTTTGGAGGGTGGGCTCTATGGCATTCTATTCAGCTGAGACCTCTCCCCTTCCCAAACTCTGGCTTCCATAGACTCCACCACAGAATATCCAGGACTCTCCCAACCTGGAGCTGGCAACCCTAGTCAGGGCTGGCCCCAATGAATTCCCCACAAAGGCCTGAAATGGGCCTCATGTTTTTACCTTTTTACTGACAGAACTAAGCCTGGTTGCCTAGCAACAGCCACTGAGGGAAAAGTTAGTCCCACAGGAACCAAGCGGGAGAAGTGTTTTCATCAGGAGATACAGCTGTTTTGGCAGTTTAATTCTGCGAGAGAGGAGTGTCCAGGCTGGCAGTGGATGGGAGAGAGGAGCAGACCCAGCACCCAGACAGTGGAATGCAAATACTCTCGAGTGGCAATTGATAGGCCAATGGCTGATGGAGGACACAACACAGCCAATAGGAGAGCTAGAAATGGCCAGCGTGTTGGGGCAATATATATATAGGTCTAGACTGTCTTCTCTTGCCTTGCTGAACATGCCAGAGTGCAGAATCTTGCTACCTTAAGGGTAGTTTCATTAAAATGATCGGCAAGAAGAAGTGAAGCCTAAAAATTATTTAATCTGCCTGGTTATTTGAACAGAGTTGGAGGAATGTAAGTATTACGAATGTCCTGGTAAAATGGGCAATATAAGAGGACATGTTCGATTGTTTCTACCATTCCAGATTGACATGGGTAGAGACATTGTACATATGGAATATGTGCATATCTCCCTTCAAGAAGGGCAAATGAGAGGACATTACAACAGGCCAAAATGAAGGCTTTGTGGTGTCTGGGGAATTCTAATGTACAAGGGTAATTTGATGGAACAAAATTTTTGTTACAGTTCCCCACTGCCGAATCAGAGTGAGACTGTGATCTGGCGCCTTGAAGGGCAGTATTCCATAGTCTCTGATTGGTGCTCTGGCTCCTGAGTACCCAAGCTGCAGTAAGGTTGTACAGGAGAAACCAAAGAGTTGTAATATGTCCACTACTGCTTTTACCCACCCTGAGTGAAAATTGTCTAAGAGGATTAATGAAGTTAATTCAGAGGGAAAGAGGTATAACTTGAGCCAGAAGAAGAAGAGATTGGATTTATACCCCGCCCTTCACTCACTTGGAGTCTCAGAGCGGCTTACAAACTCCTTTTCCCTTCCCCTCCCCACAACAGACACCCTGTGAGGTAGGTGGGGCTGAGAGAACTCTTTCCCAAGCTGTCCTTGAGAGAACAGCTGGTCCAGAGCTATGGCTTGCCCAAGGTCATCCAGCCAGGTGCAAGTGGAGGAGTGGGGAATCAAACCCGGTTCTCCCATATTAGAGTCCGCGCACTTAACCACTACACCAAACTGGCATTTAGCTTGGAACCAGGCATGTATATCAAGTGGAACCAACCCTGCTTCTAGCATAAGCAGGGCCCTGGGTACACAACAAGGTACTCCAAATAAGGATCTGAGGAATTTGGTTTGGATTGCGTTTAACTTTCAGTAGTCATTGTACAGCTATGTCTGTGAACCATACATAAGCTGGGGTACCGCCTTGCCCTGAAAGACTTTCAATGCATACGGTGAGAACTCCCTTTTGTTAAGAAGAATATTAAGAATATTAAAGTTGCTGTGGTCACTCCTTGGGCAGACTCAGTTACATGAGAAAGCTGAGTTGTCCACGAACCAGACAGTTGGAACGATACGTTAGCGCCAATGGCCTGCCTCGTTATTTGGGGGAAATTAGCAGGGGAGTTCAGAGGGGTATAAGGGACCGCATACCAGTTTATACCAAGGTCCGGTACAGTAGGAAGACTCCAGATTTGAAGAGTAAATTAAATAGTTTTTATTTTGTGTTTCCCTAATTACAAGCACACTAAGCATTCAAAAAGAGCCAGCAGTACAGAACTAAGAAAGCAGAGGTGATTGATAGTGAATAGAGGAGTCAGTTACAGGGTAATACTACCTGTCCAGGTATCCTTGAAGAGAATAGCGCCAACAGCCAGCATTCTGCCCTATGGGAAGGCCCAAAGAAGAGACTCTGGGGATGTACTCAAAGTATAGGCCCCATCCTGAGTGCACACCTTGATGGCAATATTTAGAGAAACCAGCCGAGAAAAAGACGCTAAAGTCTGATTAACAAGCTGCTAGATTGTGCCGTAAATTGTATGGTTGAGTGAATCCGATTGAGCCAAGTTACAAAAGAATAAAAATTTTCCTTATTTAAAAAGACAAAAAAAAAACAAATCATCCAAAAATCACTTAAAGAAAAAAAATATACTGAAAAAAGGGTTACTATTCTCATTTTGAATCCCTTCTGCTTCAAAATTGGCCATAAACACACTGGCCACACAATTGGCCACACTGGGAGTGAATATGCTCCCCATGGCAACCCCATTCATTTGGGTGTAAAAAGAGTCCTCATGTCGAAAAAAACTTCTTTCAAAAATAATGTCCGTTAGGTCCAACAAAAAATGTGTGGGCGGCATCAAGTCTGCTCTACTATCTAAGGCTGACTGTATTACCTGTCTAGCCTCTTCATGTGGTATATTAGTATACAAGGCATTCACATCCTTTTTTTGTTGGACCTAACGGACATGATTTCTCTAAATATTGACTTCACTTGTGGTGAGCATCTCCTCTATATTCTTTGCACATCTTGCTGGCCATCTGTGTAGATGGATATAGACCTTGGAATACAATGCAGACCAATAGGAGGTCTTGAGGGGCTTGTCTCAGGTGAAGACAAAAGATTACCTGGACCATTCAGGGGTCCCAGGGGGTGCTGCATCAGGAGGGGCCAGACCTAGGTGTGACCCGTGAGGTTCAAGAAGGGCAGAGTCTGGATTCACAATAGCATTGATGGGATTCGCCAGGTGCTGGGTGGCTAGCGGAATGGGTCTTATGACCATTAGTGGTCCTGCCAGGGCACGTTGAATAGATTCCCAGGTTTAGACAAAAGGTGGGAAATAATTCCCTGATTAGCGTCAAGAAGGATCGCTAAACGTTTGAATGTATGATTGGTTTATCTTGGTATCCTGAGAGATGGAGCAGGAAAGAGTTATGGAGACAAAGGATTCTCACATAGACATAGGTGCACACAAAAGGGCTAGATGAAGTTCTGGAGACAGAAGGGCTGTTCGCCAAGTGGCCTCTGAATAGCCTTTAGAAATGTAGATACTTTACCTGGTGGAACCCATTGTTATTCTGTATGCACACCTCTGCTGGGTGGAGGGGGAGGTTGAAGATTGCCTTGGAGGGCTGCCTTGTGTTACCTGAAATTAAACCCTTTTTCAGAGCTTATGGCTAGCTCTGTGTTTTCAGGCCAGGAGTGCCTTCCTTGTTGTTTGTAGATCTTTGGTTCAGGTTAGAAGTGGGGTGTCCTGCTATTTAGGGCTACCCGTGAGTAAGGCAGCACCTCTGGGCTATAGATACTAAATATCTGAACACCTTAACTTGTTTGATCTCATGGCCATCAATCACCACTTGTGTTTGATAAACTTCTTAGAGAAAAGAAGAATTTTGGTCTTTAAAAGATTTATTGTTAAATGCTCCTCTTTGCAGTAAGCTGTAAATGCCCCGAAACAGAACTGAAGCAAAGCATAAGTATTGGCACGATGCATTAAAATGATGCAAAATTGTACAGTAGGATCCTAGTTTCAGCAAGCTATTCGTGTACTATAGACCACAGTCCATAATAATCTTCCAAGTAACTTTGCGAATCATTTGAGACAGTGCAACTCTACTGCCTGTGTAGAAAAACCCTCTTGAATAATTCAGTTTTGCGTAGTTTGCGAAAAGTCATGAGAGCGGGAGCCTTCCTGAGAGTGGGGGCCATTCTGCAATGTGGGGACCACAGTGGAGAAGGAACATGTATGGGCAGTTCACACCTCCAGTGAGCAAAGCTGTCACGATGGAGCACAGGGGGAGAGGCAGTCTGGCAGATAATGAGAAAATGGTTGTGGATTGTCTCCCCCTCTGGTACCACCATTCACTTTCCTCTCCCACTTGCTGTGATCAGACTGAGAATCCTGCTTTTTTATGGGGAAAAGGTACATATACAGAGTTGAAGTGGTGCAGCAGTTAGACTAGGATAGGGAAGACCCGGGTTCAAATGCCCTCTCTTCCTTGAAGCTCACTATCCTGGAAAGAATGACCTCCTTCTGAGTCCACTGAAGTCAATGGGATTGGAAGGGTGTCTGGGAGCCGTTATAAGATCAAAGGGCTCTCCGGGTTTGTCACCTAAACAGCACTGCAAATGAACTCAGCAAGTAAGTGTGCAACCATGTAAGAATCCATGAAAAGCAGGGCTTTTTTTGTAGAAAAAGCCCAGCAGGAACTCGTTAGCATAATAGGCCACACCCAACAGCAGAAACTCAT
The DNA here is from genome assembly GCA_029233225.1 of Lepidodactylus listeri. Taxonomy (NCBI): domain Eukaryota; kingdom Metazoa; phylum Chordata; class Lepidosauria; order Squamata; family Gekkonidae; genus Lepidodactylus; species Lepidodactylus listeri. The sequence goes on from JARCFY010000008.1 coordinate 105,719,308, forward strand.
TAGCATATTAGGCCACACCGCCGACAGTGCAGCTTATTAGAAGAAGAAGAAGAGATTAGATTTATATCCCGCCCTTCACTCACTTGGAGTCTCAGAGCGGCTTACAAACTCCTTTTCCCTCCCCTCCCCACAACAGAAACCCTGTAAGGTAGGTGGGGCTGAGAGAGCTCTTTCCCAAGCTGTCCTTGAGAGAACAGCTGGTACAGAGCTATGGCTTGCCCAAGGTCATCCAGCCAGGTGCAAGTGGAGGAGTGGGGAATCAAACCCGGTTCTCCCAGATTAGAGTCCATGCACTTAACCACTACACCAAACTGGCTCTCTTATTAGCATATTAGGCCACACCCCCATGTTACCAGAAGAGTGGTCATCCAGCCACATTCACCTTTTGCTTCTTATTCTCTTTACCTCGTTTGTTGTCAAAACCCAGGGCTTTTTTTGTAGCAGGAATTAATTTGCATGTTAGGCCACATACCCCTAATGTAGCCAATCCTAATGAGTTTCTGCTGTTGGGTGTGGCCTGTTATGCTAATGAGTTCTTGCTGGGTGTGGCCAACTCAGGAGCCAGCCGGAACTCCATTCCTGTGCGTTCCTGCCCAAAAATAGCCCTGATGAAAAGTATTACCCTTGCATCCTGAATTACAGAATCCCCACATACGCACTTAATTGTATTTTATACTGAATGTTATTGCTAAGTGCAATAAAATCAAGTTTGAAATCGCCCATGCCAGATTCAAGATTCAGCAAATCTCAAAAGCATTCCTATAGTTTCTGGAGTCATCATCATTTGTGAATATGAACTGAAGTGCTTAGTACTTACACCACTACCATGTTATTTAGCATGTGTGTAGATGAATAATAATTATCCCCCTATCATAGATGTAGGAGGAATGGAAAGATGAGGTTTAGAGCAGGTGGTTCCCCTAACATTAAAAAAAAAGTCTTGTGGCACCTTATTTCTTTATTTTTGGGATGAGCCTGAAAGATGTTGTTTGTCTTTCAGGTGCGACTGGACTCAAATTTTGTTCTACTACTACATACTGTTACTATAGCTACCCACCAGAAACTACCATCTTCCTAGATGTACTAAGCTAGGCTGAGGACAGACAGGCAATCTGCCCCGGGATAGGTCCGCATGGGAAGCGGGGGAAGGGAGCCTGTTCAGACATGCGCAGCTGTCCCTCGGCTCCCTTCTGCACTTACCTGCTTTGAAGCCTGTTTTCTTGCGCTTTAGAAGGACACCAGGAGAAACCGGTGTCCAGAGGCCGTCTTGCGCTTGCCTCCCGCTTCCAGGCAGTGTGAACCGGAAGAAGGCGGGAGGCAAGCGGAGCCGGCAGTGCGAACGCGGCGTTTTGCCAGTTTGCGCATGAGCGCTCATGCGCACATGAGCGCATGCACACATGCGCAAATTGCCGAAACAGCCCTATCACGAGCTGCGGAGGCTGGCCCACCTGGGGCCACTCCGCAGTAGTCTGAACGCTCCATAATGGCATCCTTCTGCAATACCCTGGCCAATGTGGACAACCAGCCCTGGGGGATTTTTCCCCCGCAGCTTTTGCCTCCGGATTCATCCCACTCCAGATTGCCAGTCTGTCCTCAGCCCTAGTTTAACAACTACAGGGTGACAGGAACCACTGAGATGATTAATATATAGTGTCAAGGGCACCTAAGATGCTTAAGGCCGCCTAGGAAGACCATATAAGAAGTCACATTTCCAACAAGGGCTATCTACTGGAGCCACTTGTAGAGCATATCAGGAGGGATATGTGCAATGTTGCTAGGGTTAGGTAGAACTTAACAATTCAGCATGTAAGTAATAAAGTTTTAATTGTTTTCATTTTAAATCTATATTCAGGGGTATTCCTTTCATTGCCCCCCCCCTCAAATGCCTTTTTAAAAGCAATTACTCCCCAAGGTAAGATGCAACCGTTTCTTATGAAGCCACTGTCAAGGACAAGGAATGGGGGGGAAAATTCAAGCCCAGTCTGAAGTATTTATGGAGCCACAAATCAACCTATGAAATCAAGCAAGCATTAAAGTCTTTCATATTGCTCAGGATTTACACAGACAGCTATGCTGCTAGATAATGGTGTCTTAAGGGACATACAGATCTTTCCAAGAGTCATAACACAACCTCTGAAACAAAGCAGAAAGAAGAAGGAATTCCTCTTGCTCAGCCTGAAGCTCTACTAAGCACAATTTTTTCACATGATAAAAAGGGCCTTATTTATTTACTTGGTGGCTACAATTTCATTCCAGCGTTTACATGCCTTTTCTGTTTTATTTGTAGGTTCTACATTGAAAGCATATCCTATCTCAAGGATAACGCTACCATTGAGTTGTTTTTCTTGAATGCAAAGTCCTGCATTTACAAGGTATGGCCTCGGTTTTTCTCTTCCTATTATTGAGCATTTGTTAATAATAAAAACAGAGCCATATTGGGGCTCATGATACATTTTTCTCTGCCTGCCAATTTCCAGTATTCTGTCCCATTCTGCCAACACTCGGTCACACTCTAAGCTAGACTTAACCAGGTTGCTCACCATGGCAGGCAACCTCATATCCCTGCCAGCTCTTTCCCACTTTAATAACCGGAGAACCAGGAAGGGGGTCATGGATGTGGCAACCTCATTTCTAATCACTACCTCCAGGCCACTGTAGAAATTTCCCCCATCTCTATCATCATTATTATGGGGATTCTTAGAGATGTGTGTATAGGGGTGCATGATATCACTTTTGGACGATCACCCAGAAGTGACATTGCCACATCAGCAACATTCCTCCTTCCCATTATTCACCTCCCCAAAAGCTCCTGGGGTTGCTAGCACAGGGTCAGCAACTTTACTCTAATTCCTCTGTAGATGTTACACTGGCATTCTGTTCACATGATGTGGGTTCCCACTAGTTGCACATAGTGGGAGTGTGTGGGTCCCAATGATGCACCCAATGTGTGGAACCACTATATCATGTGAATAGAACAACGTGTGGATTTTCCATGTGGGTACAGATGGAAGCTGTGACCACATGGAAAATCTATGCGTTCTCTGTTCGCACAATATGACAGTTGAGCATGATGCACTTCCTAAAAGCCTGGCTGCCAGACTCCCATGTCAGTTGAATGGAACACCAGTTGAACATCTACAGAGTGCTACAGTATGACAGAGAAAGAAAACCAAGATGTGGGTTACCAAGATAGGAGCAAACTTGGTTTTTAAGGACAGATGGTATCAAGGGACAGGAACCAAATTTTGATCTTACCTCAATGATGCAACGCTTTACTTGTCCCACATTAAGAAAACAGTTGCAACGTGAATGGCTTCTGTGAGGAAAAACCAAAGCATTGTGTTTAGGGAAGCTGTTGCAAAGAGGGCAACATCATCCCTTCAGGTCAGAGAGTCCTTGACTGGGATGCTTTGGGGCACGCATGCTTCCACTGTCACTTTTCCCCTGGTCGTTTCCACGGCTGAGGACAGACTGGCAGTCTGGCCCGCTCTGCCTCCGCTTTTAAAGCCTGTGGTGTGGATGCTGCGGGCGGCTTCCTTGTGGCGGCGTCTGAACGCCGCGCTGCGAGGCAGTTCCCCCCGCCTTGTTCTGCCGCGCTCCTGTAGTGCGGCAGAACAGTAGTCTGTCCGCAGCCCATGTATGAACCCTCATATATTCTGACCGGCCTAATGATGGACATTTTGTTCTTAACTTTTCTAAAACAGCTAAGATTTCTACCTGACTTTTTTTTCCTGGCAAGATTCTTAGTAGTGGCCTGACAGGCATAAATTCAACAGGTTGAGTAAGAACTGCAGTTATGAGGACGGTTTTCCTCGTGGAATAGCTGCCTGTCATAATGCTGTTATATGAAAGCTGCCCTGCAGGAATAGAGGTGGCTTAGCAAGATCAGCTTTATTATTATTATTATTAAAAGAGTCAGAAAAGTAATTTTTTTTCTGGGCAAAAAAGAAATACTCTCACTGTGGATTTGATTAGTACCTCATACACTAAACTGTAAAGAGCTACCGTGTAAAAAAAAAACCAACTTTGCTTGAAATTGCAAAGAGGGAGCTCTTGTGTTAGTGTAGGGATAAGGGCTGGGCTGGAAGTTCTCAAGTTTTATGAATAAAGTGATAAATGGCTTATTGGTTTGTTTGCAGTGGTATAGCCAGACTTGTCAGTTCAGTGCTGTTTCAAACTAGGCCCAGTGTAGTTTAGAGTTCACTGGAGAAATCCATCAGACCAGGAAATCCAGAGAAGGGCCTCAGAGGAAGGTCTCAGTGAACAGTCAAGTTTATACAGGAGTACAAGATCCTTCCTAATCTTCAGGTGTGTGATCTGGCCAGCTTGATATGATAACATATGCCATATGGCCATTACTAGTGAATTGTTAAAGGAAGCTAAGGAATATGGTCTTTCAGATGCTTTACCACATGACAAGGCCTGGAATTTTAATTCTCTTACTCTAGTGAATGGATTGCTTGTCCTAAACTTAAAGACTGTGATGTAACCTAGAGGATAAGGCTTCTTAGGAAGTATATTGGTGCAGCTCTATCCAGTTGTGCTGTTAGTCCAAGGTTTATGGAAGCTGACTATCAGCTATGATTTTTTTTAAATGCTTGCTGACTTAAGTGTCCTAATTGGGTACAAAGGCAGAATAAAAATATTTTAAATAAATAAACATGAATAAATAATCATACATGGTGGACCCAATTACATCCACATTGACTAGTCAGGTTTTACACCTAATAGGTCACTTACTGATAATATCAGAAAGACATTAAATATAATAGAATATAGTAGAACCAACAAAATTGACTCTCTTATATTAGCCCTCGATGCTGAAAAAGCATTTGACAGAGTAGCAATCCCATATTTACTGGTGGTACTACAACGGAATTTGGTCCAAAATTTTTAAACTCCTTCAATGCTATATATAGTAATCCTGTAGCTCAAATTGTTACTAATAACTATAGATCAGACTTTATGTCCCCTCTCCCCCATACTTTTTACAATCTTTCTTGAACCTTTGGCCCACTCTATTCATAATAATGATTCAATTGAAAGTGTTCAGTTACAAGATTCATCACATAAATTAAGTTTGTTTGCTGATGAAGCAGCATTTTTATAACTAACCCAGAAACAACAGTACCCCATGTGATGAACCAAATTGACAATTTCAGTAATGTTTTGGGGTTTAAGATCAATTTTATAAAATCTGAAATATATCCAGATTTTCTAAACCTGATAGCTCAGTCATCATTAATGAAGCGTTACCCTTTTAGATGGGCAACTAAAACCTGGAGGTATCTAGGAATACTTTCCCCCTTGAAACTCAAGGATCTTTTTGATGTTAACTACAAACCTTTATTAGAAGAGGTTAAATCTTCCTTTGACAGATGGAGCAAATTAAATTTGACACTCCTTAAGAAAATTGAGGCAATTAAGGTTTTTATTTTTCCTAAATTTCTTTTTTTTTTGTTTCAAAATCTTCCAATCAAATTGCCATCTGGGATTTTCAGACAATGACAGCTGCTCTTTTCAAAATTCATTTGGTCTAACAAGAAGCCAAGGGTTAACTTTACCACTTTGACTAAACCAACCAAATTGGGTGGTTTGAGTCTACCAAATCTAGAAACTTATTACTATGCAGCACAGCTCAAAAGTATAGTATATTATGCTCAGCCATCCAGTACGAAAACAGGTCTTCTTGTAGAACAAGCACATCTAGAAACAGGTCTTTTATATGAAACTATTTCGAACCATCCAAGAGACTGGAAATGTAAACACCAAATGCAAAACCCATTTTTGGCGCTTAGTTTAGAAATATGGGATAAGTTTAGACCAGTTCTGGCTCCCCCTGTGTCTCCTATGACTATTTTTTTTAGGTCAGTTGTGGTTTAGCCCTGGAACAGCAATATCTGATTTTGAAACCTGGAGAACGAAAGGATTATTTCGCTTAGGTGACCTCTGTAATAAACAGCAAATGCTAACTAAACAGCAACTGGAACAAAAATATAACTTTGAAATTCCGTGGATACAGTTTTGTTCAAGTACGACACTTATTGCACAATCCTATTATTTATTTTATTATTTATTTATTTATTGCATTTTTACCCCACCCTCCCTGCAAGCGGGCTCATATTATTTCTCACATAGTCAGACCATTAACCCAATTCGAAGCCCATATTCGTAAAAATAATCATCTAAAGGTCTGATATCTTTAATATACCAACTATTAAGCAGGGGTCATTTTGTAGAAAAAGAGGTGCAGGAGCTCATTAGCATAACTCATTTGCATATGCTGCACCACCTGACATCACTGGCAAAAAAGAAAGAAGAGAGAGAAAGAAAGAAAAAAGAAAAGAAAGAGCTGGCAGAGAGGGGACAGTTACTAATCCAAGCCTCATAAATGCCACTATTCTGGGAGGATAGCTTCAGTGGTGGCTGAAGCCTTCAGAAGGCTGGTCAGAAGAACCTTTCCAGGGGACAGGGTCATTTTGCAGTAGCCATGACCAATGCTTCCTCTAAGCTGTGGAGTCTTCTGAGCAAAAATTCTGCTTTTTGAGCTACTGGCATTAAAATTGTGAGTGAGTGATTTAGCTCCTGCATAAATTAGTCTGCTCTGGAGCCATCCTTCCTGAGTGAAGACAAAAATTTGTGAGCCAGAGGCTAAAAAACTGAGCTAGCTCACACTAACTCAGCTTAGAGGGAACACATGACACAAGCAGGCATTCCCCCGCGGGGGGGGGGGGCTGGCACCAACTCCTGGAGCTGCGCTCCCCCGAGCTCCTGCTCTAAATGACCCCTGCTATTAAGTAAGAAAAAGTGGAATCAAATCTCCACAGAACAAAACTCCTGGCATAAAGATTGCGGCATTCTACTAAGCCAGGGGTGGCCAACCTTGCTTAACGTAAGAGCCACATAGAGATGTCTGAGAGCCGCAAGACAGGAACAAATATCAGACACACATTTTTATTTTTAAAAATACGCAAATTTGCTTTTTATTAACGTTAAATGGGACTGCCAAAAATAAAAACAAACGAGGAGAACCGGTTATTGATAATGAAATTACTTGTTTGCTAATGATATTGAGAGAGAGAGAGAAAAAGAGAGAGATGGAAAGAAAGAATTAAAGAAGTGGAAAGAGAGAGAGAGAGAAACTAGGAAAGCAAATAGATGGGAGGGAGGAGGGAAGGAAGGAAGGAAGGGAGAAAGAGAGAAAAAGCATGCCTCCCCTTTGCTTCCCCAGCCGCCCTGCCAGGAGCCGCACAATATGTATGAAAGAGCCGCATGTGGCTCCCGAGCCACAGGTTGGCCACCCCTGTACTAAGCAATGATCAATGGCAAAAAAATATGGTCAAATGGCTTGTATATGACCTATTCATTGAATATAAAGCTCCAGAACTTTAAACTTTATGCCAGATGGTATTTAACGCCTCAAAAAAAGAATGCTTACTTAACCTCAGCACCAGTATCCAAATGTTGGAAAGACTGTGGTAACTCTGGCACTTTTTTACATTGCTGGTGGGAATGTCCCCTTTTAGCAAACTTTTGGTCTAAGGTCTTGAGTTTGATAAAGAAGATTTTAGGTGTCTCCATTCCTTTCACTCCAGAGTCTGTTCTTTTAAACTATTGGCCAGATCTCAAAATTTCCAAAAACGGTACTGAATTAGCATCAGTATTTCTAATTGCAGCTAAAACACTAATTTTTCAACACTGGAAATCTAAAAAGATCCCTTCAATTAGTCAGTGGTTTTCGAAACTCTGGAATCCGGCAGCGATGGACAAGCTGGCAATCCAAATTTCAATTGTAGATTCACCAAGGAAGAGAAATAACTTTCTAGAAAAATGGTTTCCCTTTTTCGATTATGTAACTAAGACACAAAACAAACAAGGTGCACTTCCAAAGAAATAGAGACTTTGTATTTTATTGACTAAAAGTTACTGCCTTTACTATTTTATAACGATGTAAGTGTGACCTCATTATGGAAGAATTCTTATTAGCCATTTACAAGTTGTTTGTTCAAAGTTATGTTATATTGTATTTTATTGATTGACAAAATAAAAAAAATAAGTTAAACATAAAAGACATTGTGGACTCATATCTCACTGAGGTGATAAACAACTTTATGTTGCAGGCTTAGAGTTGCCAATTTTCAAGTGGGGTCTGGAGGTCCTCCAGAATTACAACTGACCTCCCTGGCTGGACTGAGCCCATAGATTATTTTAACTGTTTTCAGGGCTTTTACTTTTCGTGTGTTTCCCTTCTGCCCTGTTCAGGATAGGTTGCTTGAAAGTGTCACATTCATCCGATGAGGGAATGATTTGGGGCTGTTGCAGCTAGGTAATAGGGAATGACATAAAGGGGAAGAGCAAGCTATCAGGTGTGCTGGACTGCACTTATGGGAAGGGGAGGGGTACAGTGAGAAGAAGGGAGAGGTAGCAAATCTAAACAGTGTTTGTGTTCGTCTGTAATAACAACAACAACAAAAAGCTGTTTGGTGCCCTGACCTGGATAGCCCAGGCAAGCCCGATCTCGTCAGATCTCGGAAGCTGAGCAGGGCTGACCCTGGCAAGTATTTGGATGGGACACTTTCAGAGAATACCAGGGCTGGGAGGTCAGAGGCAGGCTATCAAGCCACTTCTCTGGCCGAGGACAGACTGGCAATGTAAAGCGGGGCAGCCCCGCGTCGGAAGTGGAAGAAAAGAGCCCGTTCAGACATGCGCATCTGTCCCTCGGCTCCATTTCGCACTTACCCGTCTCCCAGTCGCTTTCCATCCGCTTTAATAGGACACCGGGTAAAACCGGTGTTCAGGGGCCGTCCTCCGCATGCCTCCCGCTTCCAAATAGTGTGAACCAGAAGAAGCGGGAGGCATCCGGAGGCGGCAGTGTGAACGCGCCGGCACAAAGTTATGTGCATGTGCGCATGTGCGCATGTGCGAAACACATCAAAGGGAAAACAAAAAAAGCGCAACGGCGCACGCGAGCCGCGCGCGCTGGCTCCGCGGCAGTCTGAACGCTCCGTATCGGCACCACTGCGCATTGCTCTGGCCAGTATGAACGGCCAGCTCCGTGGAGTTTTTCCCCCGCACCAGTTCCCTCCACTTTGCCCCCGCTTTACATTGCCAGTCTGTCCTCGGCCTCTGAATGTCCTCCGTTCCCCAGTAGGAGTTGCCAGAGGTTGCCATGACTTCCAGGCATGGGCACACACACACGTACGCGCACACAAAATGCAAAAACACAAACTAAATAAGCTGTTTGGTGGGGCAGAACACATTTGGGATGGGATGTTGCCCTTATCTGCCCCCCCTCCGTGGCTATGGGGCTGGGTAACTCTGGAATTATTACCTGGGAAGAGACTGCCAGCTAGGGTTACCCCCTACAGAGCCTAGCTATCTCCTGAGATTACAGCTGATCTCTGAATGAGAGAGATTTGTTCCCCTGGAGGAGATGGCTTCCTTAGAGGGTGGACTCTATGGCATTAATACCCTGCTAGGCTCCCTCTCCAGGCTCCTCCTGCCCCCCCCCAAAAAAAAGAGTCTCCAAGAATTTTCTACATGTGGTGCAACACATGTAGAAATGCAGCAAGTTAGGGGAAAGTCTAGGTTAGATCCCATCTCTATGACATCTGGTTTTCTGTATGGAGGAAATATTTTGCTATGGAAGAACATTCAAGTATATGCCCCCCCCCGCCCCCCAAATCCCTTCAGTCTGAAGCACTACAGTCCAGAAACACATTTGTCACCTGACTGCCGATTCGGTCAGGACAGGAAGCTGGAAGGGATGCTTTGGGGAAACTGCTTTCCGAAAAATCCAATGGTAGTAATTTCCCCTGAAAAACCACCTCTATCCTGACAACAGGAAAATGAAGACTGAGGATAAAGAAAGAAAGGCATTATTTCAGATTTCAGTAGGAGCAGAGACAAAAGAAATCTACAGTGCAGATGCTGCAGTAGAAGCCAATTGATTTCTATTCCACTGGACAGGATTGCCCTGTCACTGGGTGGGGGAGAACAAGTTCTACAGCAAACTTAAAGGGCAGCTCTCAAATGCATTAAAGTTTCAATGGGCATGGGGTGGGGGTCATAGGGTATTTGAATTGCATTTGTTGTGGTCATTTTTTTTGTGACATTCCTGATAACAACTATAGCAATATTATCAAAGTAGGTTAGTGTTGTGTTTGTTTAGAATATGAAGCAGTAATAGCTTGAAAAGGGCTCTGGTATCCTAAAGCTCCAATTCCTATTGGCTGATTAATAAAGACTCCCATTGGTCCTGAAACCAATCGAGATACCCAATCACTGAGCCCTGCTTGGGTCCAATAGTATTGCTTGTATATAGTTACATTGTTGAAAGTTATGCCTTGGAACAGTATAAATGAAAGTGCTGCTCTCACAGAGCTGTCTTTTGAGCTGAACAATGTGACTGAATAAAAGCCTGTTCGTTTGAATTCATCGCCTCCTGCTCAATGCTTAAAAGTTAGTCATCCTTATTTTAAAAGCCAAGAGATGTGATCCTTTGCTATGCAGCTGTGCGACATAGGGTCATTTACTTGTTTGTAAGAATTGTCACTGTGCAGAATGAGTAAGTTGGACATAAATATAGGGACTTCTTGGGGAATGCTCAGGGCTTGGTCTGAAAATGTTTTTACGTTTTGCTGGTATTTGTTGATATTTATGGATGTTGCTTTTCCTAGTTTTGCAGATTCCTAGGTAGAGAAAGGATGGCTTTGTTGTTAAAACTCAGGGTGGCTGTGTGTAGAACAGGATTCCCTGCTTGTCTCACAGTCATTAAGCCTGCCTTAGAAAGGAGTGGTAAATGGTTAAGTTATTCGATGCCATGCCTGTAGTGTGGGAACTATCTGGTTTTCTTTCTCCCAAGGTGTTTGTGAATGGAGTGCCTTGTATTACACTCAATTAGCAGGCCTGTGATACAAATTAATAATGCTAGTGAAATAAATCACAATCTGGGTGCTATTTACCGGGGAAAATAAATTTGGGAGGAGGAGAGGGAAAATATCTGAAAAGTTAATGTAGTGCCGTGGCTAAGAGAGTTCAAACTAGAAATAAAGCACAACCTCTTTCATAATGGCCAGGATTTACACATAACAGCAGTGCTGAATGACCATCAATGTTCAGTAGGGCCAAACGATACATAACATCAGAGACTCATATTTGGATCCTCTCGAGTGTCAGTTAGCTGCAAAAAGGCACCTTAGGGGGCAATATAGTTAGAGGGCTGTGGTATCTGGGAGGGTCAACTAGAGTTGACAACCAGCAGATGGGGCCTGGAGATCTCCTGGATTTAACAACTGATATCCAGACTATAGGGATCAGTTCCCCTTGGGAGGTGCATTTCCAGTTGGGGGAAAAGTACGAGGAGAGCATTGACTGCCCCAAACAGTTCATCTACATTGCTCTCAGACTCTTGGACAAAATTACTCTCAGCAACACTCTCTGGCAGTGATTTGTTAATTGAGAATTAAAGATGTTCCAAGCTGGACTCTTGCTGAGTCAGAACTGATATTCTGGTGCAAAATCCCAGTTATAGACAGTTCAAACAATAGCCCCTCCAATCATACGACGCATTCATTCCCACCTAGAAATTCGCACCGTTACACTATCTCTACAGCATGGCAAGCAGAGATGTGGACCAAGGTTATTCCAGAGAGGGAGGCTGTCTTAGAAGAGTTACATTCGCCACTACAATGAAGCCGTTTTCACACTCAGGCACACATACACCCTCCCACAGGAATTTCCCTCCCCCCAGCATTCATGGCAAACTAGAGACCGAGTTTGACATCCTGCCCCCCCAAAGCTTTCATCCCCCTGGCTTCAGGGGGTGCTGCTTGTGAAAAGCGTGCACCAGCCTGGGTGCATTCATGTGTTCTTTTCGCACCCATTCATTATGGCTCGGATCAAAGTCCTTCCATTTAATGAGATAATACAATCACCTTCATTTGATTTTAGAGTCTAAAATGTCTCCCACTTCTTGATGGGTTCTCCCCCCACGATCAGAGGAGGAGGAAGAGCAGGACGAGGTCTCCAGTTCGAGGGTCCAGGATCCTTGTTCAGTAGACCGAAATGGAAAACAGGGTGCATGTGACACAAATTCTTTGGCAATTCAACTTCCATAGTCACTTTGTTGATTAAGTGCACTACTTTGAAAGGGCCTATGTATCTCCAACCCAATTTCCTTCCATGTTGTAGACCCTTGAGGTTTTTTGTGGAAACGTACACAAAGTCCCCCGGTTTCAGTTCCCATTCAGGACTCCTCCCGTTGTCAGCATAACATTTATAGTCCTCTGTGGCCTTTTCCAAGGTTTTCTGCAGAGCTGACCACCCTTGAGTCACTTTGGCCCACCAAATTTGGGCATCATCTGTAGCAGGGTCCCCCGAGTTCAAAGTGGGTAGAAGACCCCCTTCATAGTCGTGTACTGCCTTAAAAGGGGAGACACTGGTGGAGCTATGCACAGGATTATTGTAGCTATATTCTGCAAAAGGGAATAAATCCACCCAGTCAGTTTGTTGATGATTTATGAAACACCTCAGAAATTGTTCTAGTACTTATTAGTTTGTTCGGTTTGTCCATCAGTCTCTGGGTGGTATGCACTACTGAGTCCCCATTCCATCCCCAACAACTTTAGGAGTTCTCTCCAGAATTTCGCTACAAATTTGAACCCACGGTATGAAATTATTTTCCGGGGCAAAGCATGCAATCTGATTATGTGCTGCAAGAACAATTGAGCCAGTTTTCTGGTAGTTCTAGTTGTTTGCAGGAGATAAATGTGCTTGGTTTGAAAAGGTTGACCACCACCCAGATTATAGTTTTCCCCTGGCTTGAGGGTAAGTAAATCCATAATAAGATCCACAGAGATGACAGCCCATGGCCTTTCCAGTGTTTTCAAGGGCTGCAGTAACCCCAGGGTTTCCCAGTCCATCTTTTACTCAATAGGCAGTTTGGCAAGACACTACTTATTGGGAAATGTCCCCCCGCATTCGGGGCCACCAAAATTGTCTTTGAATGAGGTTTGGGGTTTTTAGGAAACCATAATGCCCAGCCATTTTGCTGTCGTGCCTCAGAGACAAAACCTCCCCCCTGAGGGCTTTTGGAACAAACAGGGTTTTTTCCTGATACCAACAACCACCCTTATTTTGAAGCAAAGTTCCCTCTTTCTCAATATCTTCATTGGCCTCGGTTAGGGCATTTTTAAACTTATCCACCTAGAGTTCAATTTCTTGTGCCCCTCCTTTTCATCTGGCTCTGAGTCATCACTGCCCCTCCCAGTTGGGCAGGTGTAAACATGGTATCCACCACCTCCTCTCGTTGACTGGCATGATGGGGGAGGAATGATAGAGCGTCAACCAGGAAATTTGACTTCGCAGAGAGGTGCTGTAATGTGAATCGAAACTTAAAAAAGAACTCCGCCCATCTCTTTGAAACCTAGGCCAGCGGATGTAAGTTCCCATCCTTCCCCTTTTGTAAGATTGCCCCCCTGTAGCCACATCCGAGGTGTCCACTTGTACCACAAATTACTTGGTCTCATCAGGGTGGTGTAGGATGGGTTCTGAAGTAAATAAAGTCTTTAGCCTGTTGAACGTTTGTTGGCATTCTGGATACCAGTGCAGCCTGCTGCTTGGCTTTTTACAGTCTGGCCTCTTCCCCTTAGTTTTCAGGAAATCTGTGAGGGGGAGGGTAACCTGGGTGAAATTTGGGATGAATGGTCGGTAGAAATTGGAGAACCCCAAAAACCATTGCAGCTGGCATCGAGTCTGTGGGGGTTCCCACCCTACTACGTCCTGGACCTTTCGTCGGTCCATGCCCAAGTCCTTTCCTGAGATGCAATATCCAAGGAAGTCCAACTTCCCTTTATGGAACTCACACTTGGAGAGTCTAGCAAAGCGGTGGTTCGCATAGAGGGCTTTTAGCACATCTCTCACCAATTGTACGTGGGTTTCCTTACCTTTAGAATAAATCAAGATATCATCAAGAAAAAACAAAATGCCTTTGCATAAATGCTTGTGCAACACTTCATTGCTCAAGTTCAGGAACACCCTGGGTGCCCCGACCAGACCAAACGGCATCACCAAGTACTCAGATAGGCCTAACAGGGTATTAAATGCAGCCTTGTGTTCATCTCCTTCCCGGATGCACACTCACAGTTTGGTAAAAATCCAGCCCTGAGAAGCCTCAGCCAGTAAGCCCTTGATGAGGGGGAGAGGGTAGGCATTCAACATCGAGACCACGTTCAACCCTCGATAGTCTGTGCAAAGTCTCAAGCCCCCATCTTTCTTGACAATTGCCCCCTCCCAGGCTGGTTTTGGAGGCTGAATTGTCCCTCAGGTGATTTGGTCCAGAATCCCCAGCAGCATGTGTAGTTTGGCCTCAGATAAGCCATTTTCTCATAGATTTATGCTGCAACATACAATATGGAGGCAATAATACTGACCTTCTTTACTGAGCTGTTATAAGTTTACTGAGATAATATATGTGAAGTACTTGGATAGCTCTAAAGTCCTACAAAAGGCAAAGTATTGTTATAATCCACCTTCATCTGGTACTTTGGACACAAAACAGACTTGGGAAAAATTATGGTTTCTTCTCATCTTCATGTTTCAGGTATGTATTGCCCTACTTGGATTAGGATCACATGGAGAAGAGACAAGCAAGTTATTGTTTCAAGCCTCACACAGTTTAGCTAATCCTTCAGAACCCTGTCTTTCCCCCTTTGGACAAAAGAAGTGACCTGTGTGATGGACAGGGAGCAATTGCAGACTTTTAGGCAGTGCTGCTGGAGAAAGGGTGGGCTGAAAAATGATTGGCAGCTCACAGAGATCCTTCTGATTGGGTAACGTCTGCTTACTGTGGAATGGAGCTGTTTGAAAAATTCAAGTGGGAAAGAGTTAGCCAGTTGGAGTGGAGCTAGAGAGAGAGTTAACTGAAAAGTCCTAGTGAGAGACTCTGGGCGGTTCTGCATTTGGCATTCGCTCCACATTTTATCAACACTCAGGAAAAGGTGCATCTCAAAACCACATTCAGATACCCCGGGGCAACATCGTACTGATTGCAAAGTCACCCCTGAATGGCCATAAATCTATGCAGATGGTACTATAAAATCTGATGGTCAAAGAAAGTGAAAGTGGCATGCGATGCAATGGGGAATTTTTGTTCCAACATGAGTTTGGTAAAACAACAGAGGTAAAACAACATGCAGAATCGCCATGTGACGAGAAAAAAGGGTCTGATAAGCCCTGTCTGGAGCACAGCAAGTGTGCTGTGGTCTCTGCAAATGACAGACTTAGGGTGGAGACAGTGAGTCGGGCAAAGAAGTGTCAGTACCTCACCTATTCAAGGAGTGGAGAGAAATCTCCTTGTGTGAAACACAGAAACACTACTTGATTGAGTGGAGAATTAGACATTCTCGGTATGGAAGCTGATTAACCAGTTTACAGAGAGAATTCTTCTGGAAGATAGGGATTTGACCAAAAGGTGTGAGGAGGCACAGAGGTCCCTCAAGCAAGTCAAAAGAAGATATTGCTTTTAAGGAGAAGAGAATAACAATTTGGCCAGAGGAAGAGGGGACAGACAGGAAAACCCCTGGTCTATAAACATAGCGTTGCAGCATAATAAAATCTCAAGTCTAAGTGACCATCCAGAAACAAGTTCAAAAGAAGGGGGCTCTAGTAAACTCTGTATTACAGTAAAAGCAGTGAAACATCTCTAATAGCATCAAGTCTAAAATAAACCAGGGAAAAATAACTCACTAAACATCTCTAGTGTTGTATAAAAGCAGTTTAGGATATATATTTGAACCTCTCTCTACAAAACCTACCCAGAGTTCACTTGTAAATATAATTTTCTAACCCCTGCCTGTTTATTCCAATAAATTTTGATTTCTGTTTCAACTTTCAGTGTGCCTAGGTGCCTATTTCTGAGGGAGAATTTATAGAGGTACAGACCCTCCTCAATCACAGTTCCTTATTTGGGGTGTAAGCTGACAAAGAATCCAACAGTAATAAGGTGGGACAACAGCATTAGAATAAAAGTTTATTTACCGCATAAGAAGAGTTACACGCTACCAAAAGGCTACCCAGTTATCAGATATGGAACTAAAAATTCATAGGGAGGCTGGAGGGAAAATCTGAGACCTTATAGGGGCGATTGTTTGACAGGAGTACCTGTCCAATACAGTGTGCATAACACTGGAAGTGTGTATAACATCAGAAGTGACCCCCTTTCCTATCAGCTTTCAACAAACATTGTCTTTCTCCATCCCTATTCATTCATTCATTCATTCATTTTCTACCCCACCCTCCCCGCAAAAGCAGGCTCAGGGTGGCTTACACAACACTCATAAGATACAATTAAAACCTGTATAAACATATAACTTAAATATCAATCAGTTAAAACACAATTAAAAAGCTGGAACACCCACCCCCTCTCTCTATATATATAAAAGAAAGTCCCCTTACCGTAAAATCAACCCCCAGCCCAAACCGCTGGACCTAGAAACACCAAATTCGGGGAGAGCATACCATGGCATAGGTGCTCACTAAGAAGGGATTTTTAGAAATTCGACCCCTAAGTTTGTCAAAAGGGTAAAAATGTGCTCCCCCCATTGATTCCTATGTGGCTGCCTCCTTGCACCCCCCACTCTCTGATTGGTCAGCTGCAGAGCTAAGCATTCTGAGGTAAAAAAAACAGTTACAGGAGACTGCAGAGAGCTAATAGCAGTTGAGGAAATCAGGAATGGCCAACAACCACCTGTGAGGGGCAGTGATGCTGCTGGCCCAGCCTCTCCGATGGCTTCCAACACACTCCCTCTCACCTCCTACACCTAACAGGTGGTTGTCTGTCAAGTGCAGCAGTGGTTGCAGGGTGCTTAAAGCCACGAGGGAGCCTGCCCCAGCAGTAACGCCTTAGTGATCCTGCTGACCCCACCTCCACAGCGGCTTCTAATACTCCTCCCCCTCCCCCTTCTGCACTGGACAGGCAGCTGCCTGTCAGGTGTAGGAGAAGAGGTGGGATGCTTACAGCCGTCGGGGAAGTTTGCTCAGCAGGATTGCCTTAGCCCTGCTGCTGGCCCAGCCTCCTGGATGCCTTTAAACATAATGCTGCACACACACATCAGACAGGCAAGTGTCTGTCAGGCGTTGAAGCAGGGCAAGGGTACTTTACGCTACAAGGAGGAGGCAACTTAGGAATGCAGCAAAGACATTTGCACATAGTACTTCTGCGTGGCACTGAGCTGCGCAGGCCAAGTACCAGCAAGATCACCCTGAGGCGTTCAGAACAACACAGTCTCCATATGAGCAAAACAATCCAGGACTACCAGTAGAAAGGCCATCACTTTCGTGGAAGGTGGCAGGAGTTGACTTAACAGACGACTGCTTCTTAAACAGACAGTTCTATGTTGCCTTCTCCAGAGTGAGCTCACCAAGCAGCCTGGTGATCTTAGCACCTGAGGGCAGAACCACCAGTGCGGTCTAGAGAGAGGTCCTTCAGTGTGGGGGGGAAGTATGTATGTCTCACTTTGTTTTTTATACTACAACCTTCTCCATTAGAATTCCTACAACAAATGTTACATTTCAAACTTCACATCATCAGTATTATAATTGGATTTACGAAACTTTAATACCGTAGTGAAGCATGGGTATCAGGCTAGTTATCAAATAAAACAAGAGCAAAATTATTTCTAATATCATCATCATCATTGCTTTATTACAGCTTGTAAACGGCACAAAACAGTCCAGACATATCAATATTTCTAATATGGCTTAGGTGACCATACGATTCCCGTAACTGAGGTCAGTTCACTCCCTTATTGTGCAGCGGGCACAGGCTAGAGACAACAATGGTAAGGCCAGGGCACAGGCTGGAAGTAGAAGATGGTAGAGATTGTAAAGCCCCAGGACACAGGGACACTCCTCGGTGTATGAGGCGCTTCACTAGTCGAATGCCTGGTGGAAGAGCTCCATTTTGCAGGCCCTGCGGAACTGTAAAAGGTCCCGCAGAACCCTGATCTCTTCCGGGAGGAGAAGAAGAAGAAGAAGAGATTGGATTTATATCCCGCCCTTCACTCACTTGGAGTCTCAGAGCGGCTTACAAATTCCTTTCCCTTCCCCTCCGCACAACAGACACCCTGTGAGGTAGGTGGGGCTGAGAGAGCTCTGACAGAAACTGCTCTTTTTCAAGAACAGCTGTGCCAAAACTATGGCTTGCCCAAGGTCATCCAGCGGGTGCAAGTGGAGGAGTGGGGAATCAAACCCGGGAGCTCATTCCACCAGGATGGAGACGCGACCGAGAAGGCCTTGGCCTTGGTTATCACCAGCCTGGCATCCTTTTGGGCCTGGAAGGGCCAGCTGATTTTGTGTCCCAACTGCAGTGCTCTCTGGGGAACATGTGGGGAAAGGCAGTCCCTCCGGTATGCCAAACCCTGACCATATAGGGCTTTAAACGTTAAAACCAGCACCTTGAAATGAATCCAGTATGCTATTGGCAGCCAGTGCAGTGCCGGGATACCCATCAACAGCCTGGCTGCTGCATTCTGCACTAGTTGCAGCTTCCGGATTTGAAACAAGGGCAGCCCCATGTAGAGAGTGTTACAGTAGTCCAGTCTCAAGGTGACCATTGCATGGATCACTGTTGCCAAGTCATTGCGTTCGAGGAAGGGAACCAACTGCCTAACCAGCCGAAGATGATAAAAGGCTGACTTGGCAATGGCTGCTACTTGGGCCTCCATGGTTAAGGAAGCATCCAAGAGCACTCCCAAACTCCTAACCTCCGGCACTGACACCAGCTGTGCCCCATTGAAGGTCAGGAGTGGGATCCCTACACCCGGACCATCCCGTCTCAGGCACAGGACCTCCATCTTCACTGGATTCAATTTCAGTCGACTCAGTCTTAAGCCAACCAGCCACAGCGTTCAACGCCTGGTCCAGATCTTCCTGTGTAGAGTTAGACTGATCTATCAACAGGTAGAGCTGGGTGTCATCCATGTACTGGTGACACCCAAGCCCATGTCTTCGAGCAATCTGGGTAAGGGGGCACATGTAGATGTTAAATAACACTGGGGAAAGTACTGCTTCTTGGGCACGACACAAATCAGTGGATGCCCTCAGGACAGCTGTTCCCCTAGTGCCAGCCTTTGTCCCCGACCCTGAAGAAAGGATGTGAGTCATTGTAAGCCAAGTCCCTGAACTCTGGTGTCGGCGAGGCGGTGGATCAGTAGCTGATGGTTGACTGTGCTGAATGCTGCCAGGTCTAACAGCACCAGAACCGCCAATCCACCTCGATCCAGGTGCCTCCGAAGGTCATCCATGAGGGCAACCAGTGCTGTCTCTGTCCCGTGTCCCGGACGGAAGCCGGACTGGAAGGGATCAATTTGGCAACATCTTCAGAGTGAGCCATTGTGATAATAATTTTGCAAAGCAAATTGCCACAAGAGCTAACACATAGCTTCAATACTGAATTCCTGTTGGGGTGGGTGGCAGTGTTCCCTCTAAGCTGAGTTAGTGTGAGCTAGCTCACAGTTTTTTAGCCTCTGGCTCGCACATTCTGTCTTAGCTCAGGAAGGAGCAAACTAATTTATGCAGTTGCCAAATCATTTGCTCACAACTTTAACGCCAGTAGCTCACAAAGTAAAATTTTTGCTCACAAGACTCCACAGCTTAGAGGGAGCATTGGTGGGCGGGGGGGGGGTAGAAGTTCTTATAGGGCAGAATCTGCCCTGCACCCACTGAGAGGCTTGTACACATAATGAACCCACAAATAAAGCAGATTGCCTAATTGGGGGGGCCTGCTTTATCTCCTCATGCCAGTGTTATGAGAATGTTTCATTAGTGTATCAATAGGGAAGCTAGTGTGGGTGCCCAGTCAAAAGACGTAACAGATGTTATCTTTGATTGTCCAAGCAGAGAGAGTTGCTCAATGATGGGATTAGGTAGGGAAGAGGAGATGAGCTGGCTCAGCAGCCATGCTGCATCCCTCTATTTTCAAGAGAGAGTCAAGTCTGAATTCAGTGGCCCAGCAGCGATCACGCAGCAAGTGTGGGTAATGTTCGGGGTTGGAGTCTAAGGCACCTTTGGGAGGCATCCAAAGAAAACTTAAGCTGTGGGCTTCCTGTTTTTGAAAGATGAAGAGTTTTGCAGGGCAGTTTGTTGTAGAGCGGTTAGGATTCAACCGTGAGTAGTATTTTTAATTTTTTCCACATTACTTCAGGTATAGTAGCCAGATGATGTGGCTTATAAATGATTCCAAATAAGGCAGTTCCCATTTTGCATCTAGCCCCTTCTAGTCTACATCCCATTATTTTGCATAACAAAATCCTGTCAATTTGGCAGAATGAGCTGGTTTTAAAATGGTCTCTTTCTTTATTATTTCTTTTGCTAAAGCCCTCCCAGCCCCAGAACTCTTCCCATAATTCTAAGAGCTGAGGCACACATTTTACTAAACTAAAAATGTGTTCACTCCTTCACTCCTACACTCAGAGTTTTCTTTTGGAGTATATTAAGAACTGCTGTCCTCCAGAAAAGACCACACACACACACCATCTTGTGCGTGATCTCTCTGATATGAGGTGATTCCACTATGACTTTACTAAGAGTCCCATCTGATGACCCAGTCCCATCCAATGTGGAGACATTGTAGAAATACTCATCCACACTGGTGGCTGATTGTAACAGGGCAGAGCCAGAACAGTGACTCATCCAGAGATCCTGCTAGTAGCCTCCATTGTACTTAGGTATTCTGAGTTCACAGGAAAAACTAATGGTGCAAGTACTTAATTTTCTGAAGGCAGTAGCCAATCTGGGCCCACAGTTTGGGAATTACTTCAGAAGCACTTCTGTCTTCCCTTAGATCCCCCCCCCCAGACCCCCACATTTTCTTTGGGACTTTTGGGGGTAGCGATATGACTGTGCTTTGCATGCAGAAGATCTCTGGTTCAACCTGTGGCATCTCCAGTTCAAAGATCCCAGGCAGAAAGTGCTGGGAAATGCCTGTCTCTGCCTGAGTCTGTGGAGAGCTGCTGCCACTCAGTACAGAAAATACAAAGCTAAATATAACAGATAACCCTGCTGGTACTGAGTGCTCATGTGATCTATCCCCAAGTCAACACAGCCTTTCTTTGTCATGTTCTAACTGGAACTTTATTGTACTTCATGGATCCACCTCATTAGCAAAACCACACTCCTTAAACAATTCACCAACACACAAAAAAGCCCCTGGGCAAAAGCTCTGCAACTTGCACACAGATGGGGAAGAGTAAAGGGAAGAAAGCCTCTTTGTTCTATCTAGACTCACTTCCAAATCTGGCTGGAATGGGTTCTTACTGGACTAGTGAGGCAGGGCATTAGACTGGCTTCAGCACAGCTGGAGAGGGCTGCGCAGAGTACCTGGGTACAGTTTGTTGCTTCATTTTTGCCAGAGGCTGACACAGCACGGTCATTACAGCTTGTGAAATGAGGCATGTGTCCTTTCTCTTGCATGGTATATATTATTGTGTCTGTCTAATTTTAGATCTTGGGCTTTTGGTGCTGTTTTTCTTTCCAGGAAAGTTAAAACAATTCAGTCGAAGGTCTGAATATGTAAGTCCAGCAGGTGCATGCAAAGTAATCATTCTGAGGTTAGAGTCCTTCATTAGAGCAACAGAGAAATCCCCACAGCTCTGGCCTTTGACATGGGAGGCCAGGAGTGGAAAATATTCTACTATAGGACACTAAGAGGCCAAAAAGTAAAAATTTATTTGAATGATGATTGTGTGATGGTGATTTATGTAAAGATTCTTCTGTGGGAGTGGTGGTGATGAAATCTTTGACAGTGATTGGCT
This sequence comes from Lepidodactylus listeri, assembly GCA_029233225.1. NCBI lineage: Eukaryota > Metazoa > Chordata > Lepidosauria > Squamata > Gekkonidae > Lepidodactylus > Lepidodactylus listeri. Next base: position 105,741,120 of record JARCFY010000008.1, read on the forward strand.
GAACTGCCCAAATGTCAAAGACAGTCAGGGCAGGTAAGAAGGTCCCTGGCTTCCATTGGTTGAACTGCTTTGATCATAGAGAAGGGCAGGACAAGCAAAACGGAAAGCTGAGAACAGGAAAGGTACTGGGAAAGGCATGAAAAGGCTGCTGACCTAGGAGGACCTGGGATGAGTAGTAATGCAGAGGGGAGGAAGCCCTTGGGTTGCCAGGTCCTGCCTGGGTGCCAGCGGGGTGCCTCCCAGTTCCTCCTTAAAGAGCTTCTGGTGCACGTGCAAAGTACGCACACCACAATAACATCACCAGAAGTGATATCATCACATTTCTGATATTGGGGGCAACGCTCTAGGTTTTGGGCAAAACTCTATTGGTCTTTTGGCCTCAAAATCATAGAGTTTTGCCCTAAACCTAGAGCATCACCCCCAGCTTTGGAAACACAATGACATCACTCCCAGGTGATGTCAATGCACTGGTGGCACCAGGAAGGGGCTTCTGGGGGGGGGCTTCCCCCACCTGCTAACGGGGCCATGGTGGATTGGGGGCCCCAAAATCGGGGGATCTCCTGGCCCCACCAGGGGGATGGCAACCCTAAGGGAGGAGCGTAAAAGAGGAAGGGAAGGTGAGGGAAAGATGACCTTGCTAGGGGCTGAAGAAGGGAAGAAGGCAATAATTTACATCTTGATCTGAAATAACCAGCTGGACCTTTAGCTGGAGACCTCTTGTGCCTTTGTGTTGTATACTAGACCCTTGATGCAAACCCATTTTGTGTGTTATAAGGCATGGGTGGTTTGCACTGAGATGAACAATGCCTGACCTCCATCCAACCTGAGTAACGGTGAGCAGTTCCACCATTTTAGACAAACACTGAACTTTAAATAAAAGCTCTGTCCAAATATCAGTAAATGTGAGTAATTTCAGCTGGTGTACCATCCAGGCTTTATGGAAGCATGGGAGGGGGATTATGGCACACAGCTGGAATCAAGCCTGAGTCTTCCCCCCATGAATGGGGGATGGGGATGGGGAGAAGACCCTGGCTTGAGTCTGCCTGGGTGCTGCCCCCTATCTGTGGTCACTAGTTCTGTATGCTGGCATTATGTTTGTGTGCCATCTTCTTGAAGTAAGTTTGTTTTATCCCAGAATCATTGCAGAACTGCCACTTGTCTCCAGAATGTTTTGGAAGAGAAGCAGTTATTGCTTGCTGGTTTCTTATTGTGAAGTGCCCTGAGATATTTTGGGGCTCAGCACAGAAAATCCAAATGGCAGCTCCTCCATTCCCAAACACTGATGAACATGAGCCAAAAATAATGAGAATATACACTGCAAATTCCTCAGTGGGTCAACAAGTGTGCTGTACTTCTCCCATTGCATTTCAATATAGCAGAACTTGAACATGGATTTTGCCCCATGAGCCATATCTGGCCTCCTCCATACTCTACAGCTTCAGGAGGCCACCATTCATCTTAAGAACATAAGAAGAGTCCTGCTGGATCAGACCAGTGGTCCATCTAGTCTAGCATCCTGTTTCACACAGTGGCCAACCAGTTGTCCTGAAGGGCCAAACAAATGGGTCATAGAGGCCAAACCCCTCCCTGCTGCTGCCTCCCGGAAGTTTTCTGCCTCTGTAGATGGAGGCTCTCTTCAGTCACCATGGCTTATCTGGTGCCCTGATTAGATATCAGGGGGAAATAATGAAGTGATCACAGTACAGTACAGTGGTATATTGGATGTAGGGCAATACACATAGTGGGAGAGTGGGATTAAGTGCACTAGCTAGGGTTGCTTAGGAAATCCAGTGTGATCCACTGGAGAAGGAAATGGCAACCCACTCCAGTATCTTTGCCAAGAAAACCACATGGACAGTAACAAAAGGCTAAAAGATATGATGCCGGAAGACAAGCCCCTCAGGTTGGAAGGTGTCCAGTATGCTACTGGGAAAGAGCAGAGGGCAAGTACAAGTAACCCCAGAAAGAGTGAAGCGGCTGGACCAAAGCTGAAAGGATGCTCAGTTGTGGATGTGTCTGATGGTGAAAGGAAAGTCCGATGCTGCAAAGAACAATACTGCATGGGGACTTGGAATGTAAGATCCATTAATCAAGGTAAGCTTGACGTGGCCAAAAATGAGATGGCAAGACTGAATATCGACATCTTGGGAATCAGTGAACTTAAGTGGACAGGAATGGGCGAATTTAACTCAGAAGACCATTATATCTACTACTGTGGCCAAGAATCCTGTAGAAAAAATGGTGTAGCCTTTATAGTCAACAAGAGAGTGCAAAAGGCAGTAATGGGATACAGTCTCAAAAACAACAGAATGATCTCAGTCTGAATCTAAGGCAAAACATTAAACATCACAGTAATCCAAGTCTATGCCCCAACCCCTAACACAGATGAGGCTTAAGTGGACCAGTTCTATGAAGACCTACAACACCTCATAGAACTAACACCAAAAAAAGATGTCCTCATCATCATAGGGGACTGGAATGCTAACGTAGGAAGACAAAAGGTAACTGGAATAACAGACAAGTTTGGCCTTGGCGAACAAAATGAAGCTGGGCAAAGGCTAACAGAGTTTTGTCAAGAGAACACGCTGGTCTTAGCGAACACCCTTTTCCAACAACCTAAGAGGCAATTCTACACATGGACATCACCAGATGGGCAACATCAAAATCAGATTGATTATATCAGGGGTCCTCAAACTTTTTAAACAGGGGGCCAGTTCACTGTCCCTTAGACCGTTGGAGGGCCGGACTATAGTTTTAAAAAAAACTATGAACAAATTCCTATGCACACTGGGGGGGGGGGGGGGGCAAGCCTCGGGAGTCCTAGGAGAGGGCTCCAAGAGCTGCATTCGGTCCTTGCTTCCTCCTCCTGGGAGGTCAGAGGACGCTTCCTACCGGGAAGGATTGAAGCCTCCCCGGGGGAGGCTCAGTACCTTTCATAAAAGTTTGGGAGGGGGGCCAGCTCCCCAGCCCCCCTGAAGTCTACGCCGATGGCTGCTTCCCACCCACCCCTCCCCTGGAAAACATCCCCACCCAGCTCCTGGGCGTCCAGGACTGGCGCAGGTCTCCTAGCTCTGAGCCGGCTAGAGAACTTGGACGGAGCGCCTGCCGCCGCCGCTCCCCCCGCCCCCAGAAAACATCCCCACCCAGCTCCTGGGACTGGCGCAGGTCTCCTAGCTGGCTCAGAGGCCTCTGAGCCAGCTAGGGGATTTGGGGCCAGCCATAGTGCCTGCCACCGCCACTTCCCACTCCCCTTCCCCCCCGGAAAACATCCCCACCCGGCTCCTGGGACTGGTGCAGGTCCCCTAGCCGGCTCAGAAGCCTCTGAGCCGGCTAGAGGACTTGGGGCCAGCCAGAGCGCCTGCCGCCACTGCTTCCCACCCACCCCCAGAAAACATCCCCACCCAGCTCCTGGGAGCCCAGGACTGGTGCAGGTCTCCTACCCGGCTCAGAGGCCTCTGAGCTGTCTAGGGGACTTGGGGCCGGCTGGAGCGCCTGCCCTTGCACACTTACCCTCTTCCTTCTGCCTCCTCCTGGCCGACTGGGGGAAGGGGGTGGGGCTTGATCATGTGTCCTCCCCCCAGGCTCGTCACTCTTGGAGCGGTGCTCCGGTGAGCTCCCCCTCCAACGGACCCCTGGCAGCACACCCGGCGGGCCAGAAAAATGCCCTCAGTGGGCCGCATGTGGCCCGCGGGCCGTAGTTTGAGGACCCCTGGATTATATCATTTGCAGTCAAAGATGGAGAAGCTCTATACAGTCAGTTAAAACAAGATCTGGAGCTGACTGTGCCTTATGAGCTCCTCATTGCAAAATTCAGACTTAAACTGAAGAATGTTGGGAAAACCACTAGGCCATACAGGTTTGACCTAGATCACATCCCTGATGAATATACAGTGGAGGTGAAGAATAGGTTTAAGGGACTAGATTTGATAGAGTGCCTGGAGAACCATGGACAGAAATTCGTGACATTGTACAGGAGGCAGCAATCACCACCATCCCAAAGAAAAAGAAATGCAAGAAAGCAAAGTTGCTGTCTGATGAGGCTTTACAAATAGCAGAGGAAAGAAGGAAAGTAAAAGGCAAAGGTTAAAAGGAAAGATTTACCCAACTGAATGCAGATTTCCAGAGAACAGCAAGGAGAGATAAAGAGGCTTTCCTGAATGAACAATTCAAAGTAATAGAGGAAAACAACAGAATGGGAAGGACTAGAGATCTCTTCAAAAAAATTGGAGAAATCAAGGGAACGTTCCATGCAAAGCTGGCCATGATAAAGAACAAAAATGGTAGGGACCTAACAGAAGCAGAAGAGATTAGGAAAAGATGGCAAGAATACACAGAAGAATGATACAAGAAGGACCTCAGTGTCCTTGACAACCATGACAGTGTAATCACTGACCTCGAGCCAGACAACCTGGAATGCGAAGTCAAATGGGCCTTAGAAAGCATTAATAACAACAAAGCTAGTAGAGGTGATGGTATCTCAGCTAAGCTATTCAAAGTCTTAAAAGATGATGCTGTTCAAGTGCTGCACTCAATTTGTCAGCAAATTTGGAAAACACAACAGTGGCCACAGGATTGGAAAAGGTCAGTTTACATTCCAGTCCCAAAGAAGGGCAATGTCAAGGAACGTTCAAACTATCGCACAATTGCACTCATTTCACACGCTAGTAAGGTCATGCTCAAAATCCTACAAGCTAGGCTTCAGCAGTATGTGGATAGAGAACTGCCAGACGTATAAACTGGGTTTTGAAGAGATAGAGGAACTAGAGATCAAATTGCCAACATTCACTGGATTATGGAGAACGCAAAAGAGTATCAGAAAAACATCTACTTCTGCTTCATTGACTATGCTAAAGCCTTTGATTGTGTGGATCACAACAAACTATGGCAAGTCCTTAAAGAGATGGGAGTACCAGACCACCTCACTTGAGAAACCTGTATAAGGGTCAAGAAGCAACAGTTAGAGCCTGTTGGATATGGAATAACTGATTGGTTTAGCATAGGAAAAGGAGTACGACAAGGATGTATATTGTCACCCTGCTTATTTAATTTATATGCAGAGTACATTGTGTGAAATGCCAGCCTGGATGAATCACAAGCTGGAATTAAGATTGCTGGGAAAAACATCAACAACCTCAGATATGCAGATGATACCACTCTAATGGCAGAAAGTGAAGAGGACCTGAAGAGCTTCTTGTTCAGGGTGAAAGAGGAGAGCACAAAAGTTGGCTTGAAACTCAACATCAAAAAAACTAAGATCATGGCATCTGGCCCCATCACCCCTTGGCAAATAGAAGGGGAAGTCGTGGAAACAGTGACAGACTTCATGTTCCTGGAATCCGAGATCCCTGCAGATGGTGACTGCAGCCATGAAATTAAAAGACGCCTGCTCCTTGGGAGGAAAGGGATGGCAAACCTAGGCAGCATAATAAAAAGTAGAGACATCACCCTGCCAACAGAAGTCTGTATGGTCAAAGCAATGGTATTCCCAGTTGTAATGTATGGCTGCGAGAGTTGGACTATAAGAAAGGCCGAGTGCTGAAGAATAAATTCTTTTGTATTATGGTGCTGGAGAAGACTCTTGAGAGTCCCTTGGACTGCAAGGAGATCAAATCAGTCAATCTGAAAGGAAATCAACTGTTCCCTGGAAGGACAGATACTAAAGCTGAAGCTCAAATACTTTGGCCACCAAATGAGAAGGGAGCACTCACTGGAGAAGACCCTGATGCTGGGAAAGATTGAAGGTCGAAGAAGAAGGGGATGGCAGAGGATGAGATGGTTAGACAATGTTATCGATGCAACAAATATGAAATTAAGCAAACTCCGGAGCATGACAGAAGACAGGAGGGCCTGGCGTGATGTGGTCCATGGGGTCACGAAGAGTTGGACTCAACTGTGCAAGTGAACAACAACAACAAATGAAGTGATCACAGTACAGTACAATGGTATTCTGGATATAGGGCAATTCACACCGCAGGAGAGCGGGATTGAGTGCACTACTAGGGTTGCTTGGAAAATTCCTGGAGATTTGGAGGTGGAGCCTTTGGAGTGTGGGGTTTGGGGAGGGGAGGGACATTTCCAGTGTATAGTACCATAGAGTCCCAAGCAGTCATTTTAACCAGAGGAACTGATCTCTCTAGTCTGAAGGTGAGTTGTAATTCCATGAGATCTCCAAGCCCCACCTGGAGGCTGGCAAATCTAGCACTGGCCCTACCCACAACTAAACTAATTGGCTTTGTCCCTGTGCATTCAACCCAATGTGGCCATGCTGCCTAAACAGATATTGTGTAGCGTTCAGCCCCACGGTGGGGAAACATTCCCAATCATGGGGGTGGATCCTGTTTTTGTACTGTTTACCTGTGTCTAGGTACTGTGTCCCTTTGATGTGAACATCCTTGGTGGGTGGGGCCAGCATACTCACTCATTGGCCAGGCATGGAACCAGTACATTTGGTCCCATTCCCCTGTGCATGTCTTGATCCTGTGCCCTCTTATGGCAGAAGGTCATCGTGTTGGTCCATTGAGCAAAATTCCAAAAGTGCACAAACTTGATGCCTTTCTGATAGGCCCACCAGTTTGTCACAAAGAAGTAAGAAATCTGTCAAGCTATTCAGTAGTCGGAGTGGATGTTTCAGCATGAAAAAGGGGCTAGGATGAAAAATTTTCAGGATATGATGGCAAAATTCAAGGCTGGCGTTTGTGACTTTCTTTTGACAGCTACCGAGAGTTATCGCCGGCTGAATTAGATTAACTGATGCAAGGGGAGAAACAAGGTGGCACCAGAGCTTCCTGAGCTAGGGAAGCAAGAAATGGCTGCTTTCTCTGGAAAAATAGAAGCCCTTCATTGCAGGTGTCTTTTTAGAGATAGAACTAGGCAGGGGTCCTTTCGTAGAAAAAGAAGGGCAGGAGCTCATTAGCATAACTCATTAGCATATGCCACGTCCCCTGACCTCACCAGAAGTGTGTCAGAAAGGGAATGTCAGTTTCAGCCCCATTATATCCTATGGGCCATTGAAATCAATGACAAAAACTCATAGGGTATATGAGGGGCTGGAGGAAAGGGGGTTTGAGGGAGAGGCTCCAAACTTGCAGGGGAGCTGCTGGGGCCTCTCCTCGAAATACCCACTAAGTTTCAAGAAGATTGGACCACGGGGTCCAATTCTATGGGCCCCAAAACAGATTGTCCCATCCCCTCCATTGTTCTCTATGGAGGGAAAAAATGTTAACTTTTTTCTACCATAGAGAACAATGGAGGGAATGGGGACAACCTGTTTGGGGGCCTGTAGAATTGGACCCCCTGGTCCAATCTTTTTGAAACTTGGTGGGCATTTCGAGGAGAGGTCCCAGCAGCTACCCTGCAAGTTTGGAGCCTCTCCCTCAAATCCCCTCCCCTCCAGTGGCTTTTAAAGTTGCCGCCGAATTTTGGCAGCAATTCGGCGGCGAGCTGAATCAGATTAGAGAATCTGATTCAGCCTGTGGCTGCCCTACTGGCCAGTCCTGAGCTGGCGGAGCTTTGCTCCGCCTCGCTCCGGCCCCAACGGACCCCTGGAACTAGGCAATATATTGAGGTCTGAGATTGCCTCCAGAAGAAGAGGGGAAACTATTTATTTAAGTGAAAATGTGGAAAGTAAAAGAAATCTGTGTGCTGTACCGTGGGAGAAAGACATCAACTTCTCTGAGACACTGTAATGCAATTATGTCACAGCTGTATGTGTCTACACAAGCTCTGAACTAGGAGCCCACATGGAGTGTAGAAATCTCCACTATAAAATGGAGAAGGTCTCATTTCTGCAAGAACTAAAAGAGCCATTTCTTTCTCTTTTTTTCTCTCATTCCCTTCCCCCTTTTCCTCATAAGGAGCTCATTGAGGTTGACAGTGAAGTTGTCTTTGAACTGGCTGCATACATCCTGCAGGTAAGTTCTATTGGATCACTTGGCTTTGTTATGTATGAAGATTTGTTGTTTGTCTTTTTTTTAAAAAAAGCAAATTGCAGAGGTCCAGATGTGCCGTATTTTTCGCTCCATAAGACGCACCTGACCATAAGACGCACCTAGCTCCGCTCGGTGCCGTGGCTTGGGAAAGGTGAGGGGGGTTTAAGACACACACTTTCCCCCCCACTTTTTTTGGGAGAAAAAGTGAGTCTTATGGAGCAAAAAATATGGTAAGTAAAAGAGTTTTCCTTTTCAAGGAGGCCTAAGAGCAAGTGCTCATTCCTCAGCTCACATGTGTGCAGACTGGGATAGTTCCCCTTGCAAGATCTGTGAACTACTGTCCTTCCTCCCTCTGTGGTCTGCCGGTCCAGCAGGGAAAATTCCTTGTTCGGACAAGGCATTTGATCACATATGCAGACACAGGAAAGATGTGCAAGAGGCACACGAAACCATCGGCCAGACTGTGGCTGTTTGTGCATGGATGTTTTGCTCCACCTTGGCTTCCTTACAGCTGTGTTCTTTTCAGGAGCATCCATATACAATCCTCTATTTGTCCTGCTTCTGTGTTTCTTCCAATTTTGCTGCAGTCTTCTTTCCCCAGCCTGATATGGAACTATCTTTTTGGAAATATTGTTGTCAAAGAACATTTGGACACTTCGTGGACTGGAGGCTGTGCATTTTTGCAGATGCCATTTTCCTTACCACAAACCCTGCAGTCACCATCCCCCCCCCCCATGCCAATTTCTTCTGGCTTTTAAAAAATACCAGTAATTGACAGATCTTCGAGTGGTCTCTGTGCATCACACCTCTGGGATAAAGTGCGCCTGCGCCGATCCTGATCGGTAATCTTCAAAGCCTAACGGATTTTCGCGCCAGCTCCCCGGTCACGTGCACGTCCCACTGCGCATGACCCAGGGAGAGGCACGAGGATCCCGCCAGTTCTCTTCTGACCGCTGCGTCGTGAGGACCCCCTCTCCGCTCCGGTCGGTAGTTAACTTTCGTTCTTCTTTTTTCCAACTTGGAAAGGCCTTTCGGACTGAATTTCTTGGTTTCCCTGACCTACGGACTGTTTTTCTGGACTCTCTTTTGGATTCTCCTCTTCCTACTCCCCGCCCGGCCTATGGCCCAGCGGTGGGGTTTCTTTAAACGCTGCCTTAATTGTGGGAGTAAAATCGCTCCCCCAGACAAGCACTCCCTCTGCTTGCTGTGCCTAGGCGAGTCGCATCGTGTCGATTCCTGTTCGAGTTGCGCCGCGTTCTCCAAACAAACTCGTAAGAACCGGGCGGCCCGACTCAGAGTGGCTCTCTTGGAAGCAGCGTTGTCACCGAAGATGTCCGCAGCCGACGCCTCGACAACATCCCCATCGGTACCGACGGGCCCGACGTCGCCACCGATGCGAAGCCCTTCCGGCACCGAGAAGTCGGCACCGAAAAGACCCCTCTCACTGCCACGAACTCCCGCTAAGAAGCGTAAGGAGGGCAAAGAGGGTAAGGGCAAGCTGAAGCACAAAACCTCGAGTGCTTCGTTGACGCATCCTGCATCCGACATGACCCAGCACGGGTCTCCGCAGCTTGACCCTCCAGGGCGCGAGCAACCCCGGGGCAGCCCCGTCTCCCCGATGCCGCGACCCATCCAGCTCACAGATTCGGAACCCGACATCGAGCTGACGCAGATCCCTCACAGCAGTCCCGAGACCGGGCCCGACCCACTGCCAGCGCCGACAGGTGAGCGAGACTGGTGCCTCCCCCCATCTTCGGTGCCGTGGGACGTCCGTCAATGGCGATACCTGTATGGTTCCTCCTACCCGCCACCTCCACAATGGTACCCAGCAGAGTGGGATCTCCAATCGACGTCGTCAAGAGTCTCCCGGTGCCGAGATCCCCCGGCCCCGACTCCGACTCTGATACCGAAACCGATACCGAAACTACCGATGCCGATACCCACCTCGCCCGATGTCGACCTCCCTCCCTACCAACCAGATCCGTCGACCCCTATGTCTCCCTCTGAACATTCCGACCATTCGATACCCGAATCTCCCGAATCATCCGATGACGAATCTCCCATCCAGCCGTCACCATCCCCTGATGTGGCTGAAAATTTACCAATCTCCCCCTCCGAGGACGTGAAATCCTATGGAGAACTTATCAAATGAATGGCCCATTCCTTGGCACTTGCCACGGTCCAACCAACTCCTACCGCTACTGATGCCATCTTCGACATTGTACAGATGGATACATCCACCGCGGTAGCGTTGCCGCTAATTTCGGTGCTCTTGAGCACTGCCAAAGAATCCTGGGGCCACCCCTCCTCAACTCCAATTTCCAACAAGAGGTTAGACCACATGTACAGGCTCCAAGAGCCAGGGGCAGAATTCCTATTCATCCACCCCAAGCCCAATTCAGTTGTAGTGACCCCCTCGGCCAGGGGCCGTAGCGGACATTCCTCCCCCTTGGACAAGGAGGGACGGAAATTAGATTCCTTCGGGAGACGATTTTATTCAGCCGGTGCACTGGGCATAAAAACGGCAAATACTCCCTATGGGAGCAGATGACACCACTTCTGGCCCATCTTCCTGAGGATAAGCAACGCCTTGCTAGAAAGATCCAGAGGGAAGGCATGGTGCTAGCAAAGCACCAGCTTAACGCATCTAAGCATGCTGCGGACGTCACGTCCAAGACACTCACTTCAGCAGTCGCCCTTTGTCGCCACGCCTGGCTGAGGTCAACTTCGCTTCCACAAGACACAAAGTCCTTGGTGGAAGATCTCCCTTTCGAGGGTGAAGGACTATTCAGCTCCACGATGGACACAGTCCTTCATGATTTAGATAAGAGCATCAAGACATCTCGTAACTTGGGTGTCTCACAACCGAGACAACAGAAGCAGAAAACATGGCAGAGATCTTGGCCCAAACAGCAACCGCGAAGATCTCCCACTGAACCCCAATGGCAGAGACCGCCGTCTACTGCTTATCAACAGAAACCCTATGGCCACAAGCCACGATTCCCGTCCGCTTCCGCTCCCAAGGCTAAACCACCCAAACCGAACAAGCAGAGTCTTTGACTCCCCCATTCGCTCCGATCTTCCCACCCGTCTATCACCCTTTCTACCAGCATGGCAACATATCACGACAGACAAATGGGCACTGTCGGTCGTAGCAGAAGGCTACAGAATAGAATTTTTCCAGATTCCACAAGAATCGTACTTCGTAACCACCCCTCCCTCCGACACCCTATCGTCGGAAGTCGAAACCCTCCTCTCAAAAGATGCCATAGAACAAGTACCACCAAACCACCTTCAGCGGGGGTTCTACTCCTGCTACTTCACGGTCCCAAAAAAGGATGGCGGACTTCGTCCCATATTGGATCTGCGGAACCTCAATGCGTTCATCACCTACAAGAAATTCCGTATGACCACCCTACAGACCATCCTACCGCTACTAGAAGCCAACGCGTGGATGGTGACGCTGGACTTAAAGGACGCATACTTCCATGTGACGATCCACCCGTCACACAGACCGTACTTACGCTTCGCGATCGGTCCGCATCACTTCCAGTACAAGGCCCTACCCTTCGGCCTCTCTACAGCTCCTCGTGTCTTCACGAAGCTTATGGCAGTAGTAGCGGCACATCTGCGACTCCAAGGTGTCCACCTTTACCCCTACCTGGACAACTGGCTTCTAGTCGCCCCCTCTACGACGGAACTACAGAGCCACATCTCTACTACCCTTCGTACCCTAGAATCACTAGGACTGACTATAAACCTCAAAAAGTCCATTCTTATCCCTTCCAGACGGGTTCAGTTTATTGGAGCTATCCTGGACTCCCTGCAATGCAGAGCGTTCCTACCCCCCAACAGAGCAGCGGATATAGTCTCCCTTCTCCGGTCTATCCAAGAGACCAAGGAGGCTACAGCCAAACAAATCCTTCGCCTACTAGGCCTTATGGCCACGACAACAGCAGTAATTCCCTTCGCCAAATTGCAGATGAGACCACTGCAGCTTTGGTTCTTGAGGCGTTTCCGCCCCAACTTCCACTCCCTCTCCAAACTTTTTCAGATATCTACCCAGGTCCTAGAGACCCTGAATTGGTGGCTTGTGCCCCAGAATTTACACTCAGGTGCACCTTTCTGGCTTCCACCCCCTCAGCGACCGTCACTACGGACGCATCCCTATGGGGCTGGGGAGCTCACCTGGACGGTGTAGGCGACAGGTGGCACCCCTCTGTGGCACACAACCATATCAATTTCTTAGAGCTGCTGGCAGTTCTCTACGCAGTGAGATCTTTCCGCCAATCCCTGATGGGGAAGACGGTGACTGTCCTTACAGACAACACCACCACCATGTTTTACATCAACCACCAGGGTGGGACGGTCTCCCGTGGACTTTGCCGGTTAGCGATAGAGCTGTGGAACGAGTGCCAGGCACTAGATATTCACCTGGTAGCGACTCATCTCCCAGGACTACTCAACGTCCAAGCGGACTTCCTAAGCAGAGGGGGAGCATCCCTACACGAGTGGGAACTGAACCCCCTCTACCTGACTCCGATCTTCGACCGTTGGGGACATCCATCCGTGGATGTATTCGCCTCTCGAGAGAACAAGAAGTGCCATCTATTCTGTTCCAGAGCAGGAACGGACCCGACCTCTCTCGGAGATGGTCTCCTCTTCCAGTGGACAGGGAAACGATTGTACCTATTTTCCCCGATCCCTCTCATACCGAGAGTAGTCCACAAACTGTTGACAGAGCGACCGTGGGCAATTCTCGTCACCCCATGGTGGCCAAGACAACCCTGGTTCCCAACGCTCCTCAGCCTCTCACGAGGGACGTATCTCCATCTCCCGACGGACCCAGACCTCCTCGGGATGCACGGGGGCCGAGTACTGCACTACGATGTGCCCAGACTGAAATTGACAGTGTGGCTGATCCAAACTTAGGGTTAGAATCACGCATTGCTCAAGTTCTACTGAACTCACGCAAACTCTCTACTCGGCGTTCATATGAGTCAAAATGGACTAAGTTTTTAACTTTCCTGGCGTCTGTGGGACGGCCCTCAGTCCCCCCTGGACTTAAAGATGTTTTTGGTTTCCTCCTGTCATGTAAAGACAGGGAACTGTGTCACTCATCTATCCGAGTCTACTTGTCAGCCATCTCAGTCAATCATCCTAAGATTGATGGCTATTCGGTGTTTTTCCATCCAACAACGAAGCAATTCCTCAAGGGAATGAACCGCCTCTATCCCCCAGTGCGGACACCAGTCCCGGCATGGTACTTGCCCCTGGTTCTCACTAAGCTGATGGGAAAACCCTTCGAACCCATGGCCTCATGCAGTCTTCAACTTTTGTCATGGAAGGTTGCGTTTTTGGTGGCCATCACGTCTACTCGACGCGTGAGTGAGCTCTCGGCGCTCCGTTGCGACCCACCATACCTCACGTTTCATCATAATGCCGCCACTTTGGCTCCAGATGTCGCTTTCCTGCCTAAGATAGTCTCGGACTTCCATATAGGGGCGAATATCACCTTGCCGGTATTTTTTCCTGATCCCCAGGACCCAACGCAACGTAGTCTACACACTTTAGATGTCAAGAGAGCCCTGTCTTTCTACTTGCACCGGACAAAATCCTTTCGCAAGTCTCCAGCTCTCTTCATTTCTTATGCCTTGCCCAGGCAGGGACAGAAACTGTCGTCTCAAAGACTCTCGAAGTGGATAGTTGAGACGATAAAACTCGCCTGTCTTCTGGCCAAAAGGCCACTACCGGCGTCCCTCCGGGCACACTCCACTCGAGCCGTGGCTACTTCCACAGCATTCCTCAAGGGCATTCCCCTGGGAGACATCTGCAATGCTGCAACATGGGCGTCCCCTCACACGTTTGTGAAGCACTACGTCCTAGATGTCCGTGTCCATCAGCGTACTGTGGTGGGCCGTGCAGTTCTGCAAGCAGCTCAGATGTGAGACCTCCAGCACCCACCTCCAGGTATGTGGTGTGTTTATTGCTCGCTATTCTCCCAGAGGTGTGATGCACAGAGACCACGAAGACGATATACAGGTTGCTTACCTGTAATTGGAGATCTTCGAGTGGTCATCTGTGCATTCACACCACCCGCCCTCCTTCCCCTCTGCTTTCGGTCTCCCTCACTTTTTCCTTGGGGGCTGTTAGCAGCGGTCAGAAGGAACTGGCGGGATCCTCGTGCCTCTCCCCGGGTCATGCGCAGTGGGACGTGCACGTGACCGGGGAGCTGGCGCGAAAATCCGTTAGGCTTTGAAGATTACCGATCGGGATCGGCGCAGGCGCACTTTATCCCAGAGGTGTGAATGCACAGATGACCACTCGAAGATCTCCAATTACAGGTAAGCAACCTGTATATCACTATACCATTTTGGTGGTATAATAATGATCATTGTAACAGCGTATTGGTTCCCAGCTTTCGTCTTGTTTCGGTTTCATAGTAAGTCTGCAGCTCTTTTTGTAGTGGAATTATAAGGGGGAAAGTACAGTGGATTTTTTTTTAAAGATGGTGCAGTGGCATGGGGAAAATGGCAACTATGGAGGGCCAAGGCAGACAGTGTGGCAAAAACTTCTGTGTGGATGCTCCACTCCCACTGCAAATGCGTCTGCCAACTATCAGCTTGCCTAAGACAGGGAATTTCTAGAAATACTTGCCTGTCTTTGCAAGCAGAAAGGCTGGAGAGGCCAGGAATTGCTATAATTATGGTGTGCTTGCTTAGCTGGAAATGCTTCAGACAACAAACCTTGCACGACTCTCTCCAAGCCACGATTTCCAACTCTCTTCAAGCCATGATTTCATACCCTGATATGCTGCTATGGTTTAGTAATGCAGGTGACCATGGTTAAGAGGGGGAAACCATCTGTGAATATTATATTTGCAGAGGCCCTAAGAGCAGCAGTTCATGAAGGAAGTTTTCCTGGGTAATTTGTTTTTCTTTAACTCGGTCTCCATGATAAATGTGCGTTTTTAAAAAATGAAGAGACATATGAGCTGCTCTCTCAACTGTGCTTAAAATCAGTATAGGCTCCATCCATAGATGATGATTTTAGGATTGTAGCATCTCCCTGGCTCGCTGTCTTCTTTGGCTGGAGACAGTTGACAATGTACTGCACAGCCTGGGTGCGGCAGACAGAAGCAGTGCACCCTCTTCCCAGCTCTGGGGTATTTTGTCACAGAACTGGATGAAGAGACAGCAAGGAGGAGCTTCCCCCTGCATTCAGTTTGGTGGTGTGCTCACCTGACACCCTAAAGAATGAACCATGATCCCGCCTTCTGTCTTGTGTGTGTCTCCGGCCAGTGCACCATTAAAGGATTTTGTTGTTCCCTGAACAATTTCTACCAACTAGAAATGTTACTGAGAAGGAGATTCCTACATTTTATGAGGAAAGACTCAGGCAAGCAGCCTGAAGGACCATCCAAAACAAAAGTTTTGCACTGATTTTTTTCAAGGGGAAAAGGAACTCATGGCTTTTTGATTATTTTGTATACCAAGGGAGGGTCAACAAACATATCTTCCCTAGCCCTACTTTTAGCATCCCATTTCATGAATCGTATTTGCTCCAGATGGGCACAGTGTGTTACCAATGGTATCTTGCAAGTTTCACATATAGTGGCACTGGCCAGATGAGTTAAAACCCATTTAAAACCACTGTGTTTGCTAACAGCTCCACTTTAAAACAGAGATTTGCTTGGAGATCAGCTGCACTGGCTTTCATAGTCTTTTGTATTTTAAAGTACCTATCTAGAAGCCAGCCCTGGGATATAATTAGCAAGAAAGGCACTCGCCAGCCCCAGGGTACTATAAAATAACTGCTTTTTCCTTCACGGTAGCCCCAGTTAATTGATTGTCAATTAACTGGAATTAACACACGCAATTGTAAATTCTGTACTAGACATGCCACAAACATTTCCTCTGAGCCTTAGCAATCAATTAATTTGAGTTACAGCAGGAGTCATTCAGCCTAGTAAAACCACCAACACATAACTGCTTCAGAAGGGGGGAGCAGGATGGAAAGGGGAAAGAATCAGGTGTAATTTAACACAACCCTGCTGAACAAAGGTTGTGTTTTGGTTGATATGCAGGAAAGGCCCCATGTGCACAGTGAAAAGCTGGACTATACAATTGCTCACCATTTGAAGACAAGAGCTGCAATCCCAAGAACACTGTCCTGGGAATAAGCGTCATTAAAGTGCTTATGTGTTGTGTTGTGTTGTGGCCTGGTAGTGCTCAACAATCTCCTGTTAAGAGCACACCACCAGACACTGACAGCAGGCCACACCTAAACCAGAATTTTAGGGCCTTATTTTGTTACAAATGTGATTCTGTTCCATCTGGTAAAGACGTCCACAAGGGTTGCTCACCTCCAAAATGTACTATCCTGCTTACCCACCCATTCCTATTTTAGCTTATTCGGGATATCTTTCAACTGAAAGGGGGAAAAAAAACCAATCAGAGCTCTTCTAATCTCTTCATAGCTGCCTAGAATAACTTCTTATTTTCTAAAGATGAACTTAAAGGTGAAAGTTTATTCACAGACTCCCCAAAAGAGAACCGGGAAGTATATTTGAAATCTGCATGCCACTCACAGAAATGCAACTGCCACAGGCTCCTTGCTAAGTTAGAAAAAATGAATGAACTTTGGGTAGAGATGCTTTAAAATCAGAGTACAGTGCTTTAGCACAAGCCCATGGTCCATTAGCCAGTTTTCAGAGGTTACCTTAGTGCCCCACAGGTAACTGAGATTCTTGCAAGGAGTACAAAATTAGGTCTCTCTTGGTCTTATTCTACAAAGGATTCCTTAAGTTCTTAAGCAAGAGTCTATATTCAGGCTCTCTTACCATAAGTAGCTGTGACTTAACCTTTCAGACTTCCTGAGGATACAATCTTTTTAATTAATTTTAAATACATTAGGGACCATGGGGCTACCAGTAAAAAAAGAAAAGAAAGTGAACTCTCTAGTTATTCTTTAATTTGAAGCTTGGGTCATTAAAGTAAGAAAACCTTCTAATATATTTAGATGGCAAATATAGATGCTTATTTCTTCAATTTGTATGTATGCTGAATAATATTTCGCAACCCCATCCCCTTTCTGTCATTTCACAGGAAGCAAAAGGAGATTTTTCAAGGTGAGTTTTCCTTGAACATTCATCATCTAAATTCCTTTCACAAGAGTTTGATGGCCATTCAGGAGCAGATGTGCCTTTTAATTTATACAGCAGATCTCTTAAAGTTGCAGTTGTTATATTTGCATATCATTTATCTCAAAAACATAACCTTTAACTAAACTACATACAGGAAAATAAGGCTGTGTGTGCATTGGTTACAGCTGCTTTGGGAACCGCAGTCTTCCTTAGAAAAGTAGGAAGAAATGTTCTTTGCTTTCCAAGCTACAACCATTTTCGGCTTAGAGTTCTCCTTCTTGATTAATTTAAAAGATCACTGGAAAGAACAAGATGGGTACAAGGAGTGGTGAATCACATGGATGTCAACAGCTGATTCCAGGGCCCATTTTGCCTCTGACAAACCTGGATTCAACAGTCCTTTGAGGAGATTATGGACACAAGCCTCCTTGTGGCAACATTCAGGAGGGCAGAACAGTTGGTTTTGTATGACAATGGTGGGAAAGAGGTTGATCCTGCCAGAACCATCAGTATGTGCTGAGATGGTGTTCTTGATGGTCTGTCTCTTAGGTCTTCAAGAAAAAAACTGAGTTGTGAATACAGAGGGCTTTTCAATGCAACCGTTCCAAATTTCAAACCTTTAATCCACCCAAATATTTATTCAGTCTTTTAGACTGAATAAAAGGTACCACAAGACTGTAAAAGACTGTGAAATGCACCACAAACGTCTCTTCTGCAAACTTTAGGCGGGTGAGAATTGACAGGAGGAAACACTGTGACCCCGGTACACTGTCGTTCCATGTCCATGACAATGAAATACACAAGCCTGTTCTTGCTTTGTTTTCTTAGTCTGAAACCTTTCGTTTTAGCTGAGTCATAACAGTACGATATGGTTGCAAGGCCAAGAGAAGTATTTAGATATTGTATGGGTTTACTGGAATAGGCCCAAGGGAAAGATTGTTGCCATATTGTGCCAGCAGCAAAACACAGTCTTCAGAACTTAATGCAGCAATATTTAGAGCTTAGAACATCAGTTGCTTATCTAACATGCATGAACAAGTGGAGACCCGTGTACATTTGCAGATACGCATTTTTGTGTGTAACACACCTTTTCTATGTCTATATCCTCTTATTTTCACACATAGTCCTTTCTCTCTTTCTCACAGACGTGTGCACGTATACACAGTGGTTTGCATATCTCACAGGAAATATTCATATGTACATGTGTCTGGACCCGGACTGGGCCTGGGGGGGGCGGCTTGGCCCTCAAGAACACCCGCAGCTGGTAGCAACCCCGCCCACACACCCCTTGCTGGCCTATAGAGGCACTCCGGGGCCAAGGCACCCGCCCTAAAGCCCCAGCCAGAAGCAGAGCTGCCTGAGGCCGCACCTCCACCTACCTGGAAGATGGTGAGATTGGCGGGTTGCAGTGGCAGCAAGGACAAGGAAGCCGTGATCAGGAGTCAGGCATCCGGCACAAGGAACGAGGGCAGCAGGCCAAATCAATGATGGGCCGCCTGGGTCCCTGAGGGAGTGGGCTACCAAGCCAGTGAGGCTCCAGGCTGAGCCTGACCCCAGCAGCAGGCAGCCAGAGGCCTTGGGAAAGGCAGAGCCGGGGGAGGCGAAGCTGGCTGGCCCCCAGATGGGCTGGCAGAGAGGAGAGGGGCGAGCTCTTCATACCCAGAGTTCTATGCGGGTGAGGGAGGAGGGTGGAGCAAGGGGAAAATTTCAGTCAGCTGAAGCCAGAGATCTTTTGTGGGCCACAATCCTATGTACATTTACTTGGGAGTAAGTCCCACTAAATTTAGTGGGATTTTTTCCCTGAAAAACTGCGGATCTAAGAATTCTATGCTTTAACTTGGTATCTCATTCACCGTAACGATACCAAGTCCAGTCAAAGTGAAGTTGAAAATATCAGAAAGTATGCCTTTAAAAAGCAAGCCGCTTTTTGAACATCATGAGAGAGTTAGTGAGAGGTTTCAGAACTTCTGAAAGGGAAATCCTGAGGAAAATGCATGTCTATGTGTGTGTGTTGCACGCACCTCACATGGTTCGTAGTCTGATTTTATAGTGCTTGAACTTTGGTGAGTGCTTTCCTGTTTAGGCTTGTGTTACTGTCTGGCTTACTATTTGAAAAAAGATAGGAACTTGCAGTCTGTCACCCATCAAGACTATGTATGCTTGTAACAGAACACACAATGGAAAGATGCCAGGAGACAGGGAGACAGGAGGGTTCACGATACTTTGTCACTCCAGATAAGGGACACCCATCTCCTCCTGGATCCATGCCATTGCCAGCTGGGACCAAGCCCAGAGCAGGGGCTCAGCTTGGCCTGGCTGATGGTAGCACAGGCCTAAGAGGGCATGCCAGGCTCCTCCTGTCCTGCTGATGGCTGCGGTGTATCAACCCCCTCCTGTGCCACTCCGAGCAGTTGCTCTGTTGGCTGGCCAGAGAACTGGTCCTGTGAGGAGAAAAGTCTATACACAATAGCATTAGGAACTCTCTGGATCTGATTTGACAATTCTGTGAAACTATCAAAACCCCAGTTAGAAGAGCCACAGTTTGTTATTGACAGATTTTTTCAATTCCTCAAATTCCAGAGAGAGACAGATAGTTATTATGGAAAAGCACTAAATATTTTGAAATCTGCTGTGTTTCTGTGGATCGGTCTGGGCAAGCTAGGTGCACAGTTTCTGTTATTCTTTCCTAGGTTAATCTATGTCTTACATTCCACTGAAACCAGTGGTAAGGTTCATGTCGCCTTTCAAGGCAGTGGCAATAGCAAAAGAAGTCAGCAGTCCATTTCACGGGGCTGTTGTCTGTCCCCTGACGCAAATGAAAACTTAAATCACAATGGAGCAAAAAAATTCAGGTTTAATTTTTTTAATTTAGATTTTTAATTTAAAATTCTGCATGTTGAATGTGAACTCTTACCTTACAATTTAGACTTGTAATATATATCTTTTATATTGTGTCTGGTGCCAAACATGAAATTTTATCAGCTGTCAATTTATAAATAGTGTGGCACTTTCAGCTATGCTATCAGATCCTAAAGAGCACTGTGTATGAATGATTAAATACTTCCACATACCTAATATAAATCAATGTCACAGAAGAGTTCCCTTGAACAACTGCCATTGAACAATCTTCCTTTGGCCTTCTGAGTGAGAAAACTTGACCAAGTAGATGGAAACAAGCATCTTGTTACAAGGTCCCAAATGGTTCTAGCCATGCCCTGGGCTGGCCTAGAGCCAGGAGTCATCTAGGGCCGACCTGGAGCCAGGAGTCATCTAGAGCAGCAGTCATAGTCCTTCTGAACTACCTTCCTGGCTTTTTTACAAAATAATTTTGTTGTATTTGGCACAGATCACAAGTAAAGGAAGAATTGCTCCCTAAGCTAAGTAAACTGCAGTGTCCTTTTATTTAAACTGTCTATTCTAGCCATGGAATCATTGTGGCTAGTAATTTTGATCATTATGGCTATAGCCAGGGCTATTTTGGGGTAGGAATGCCCCGGAATGATGTTCCAGCTGACTTCCAGCCCAGGGCCAAGTTGGCCCCGCCCCCAGCTCCCAGCAGCCCTCAGTTGGGCTGGGGAGCAGGAAGCAACATGTGCTGGGGTGGCAGGATGGGGGCTTGATTGGGGCAGGAGGGTGCTCGGACCATCCTTGAGACTTTCCCCATCAGCTTGGGGAGGCGGCAGCAGGTGGCTCGAGGATGCTCCTGGGGGGGGGACTTGCCTGGGGAAGGGGCGGGAGGGTGCTCGGAGCATCCTCGAGCCGCCCCAAGCTGACAGGGCAGCAGGGGAGGCAGCAGGTACCAAGACAAAGTTGCCAATACCAGGAGCAAAAGGATAAGCTTCAAAAACAAGCCCGGTGTGCTTTGCCTCGGTTATAATCACATTTAAGGTAGGGTGGTGCTGTGTTTGTTGGGGGGGGGGGGGGGAGTTATACAAGATGACAAAATTAGAATCACCCCCCCCCCTCAGCTGTTTCAGTGGTACAGGCCATATAGGAGGTGCAGCTTCCATGTTCTCCTACAACTCTCAGAATACCCCTCCGCAGGGCGGCACCAAGAGGAGTAAACTGAATCCGATTGGCCAGCATGAATAAAGAGCTTCTTTAGGTTGGCTGGCTGCTGCGTTTGTTGGAAGATGTGTAGCTTCTAACCAGTCACAACACAGAAACTCTGATGGAGTCCCCAGTCTGCCTCAGTGTGCTACAGTCATCTGGAGTGTGTTGCTTACTCACAGCGTTGAGGCATAGTTCACATCTGCGGAAGGAACTAGTTGGGGGATACCAGATGTTCTCTTTTTAGAGGCCATAGCCTCTTTTTATGGTGTCTGTCCTCTTTTTGGACTCTTTTTTTAAAAAAACTGATGCAAATGTCCTTTTTTTGGGTTGGAAGGTTAGGAATATTCCTAGCCTCTAAGCTGTGGAATCTTGTGAGCCAAAATTCTGCTTTGTGAGCTACTGGCATTAAAGTTGTGAGCGAGTGATTTGGCTACTGCATAACTTAGTTTGCTCTGGAGCTATCCTTCTTGAGCTAAGACAAAAATGTGTGAGCTGGAGGCTAAAAAACTGTGAGCTAGCTCACACTAACTCAACTTAGAGGGAACACTGGTAGTAGTAATTATCACAGCTTAAATAGTAGGAATATTTAAAATGAAATTTGTCATAGTGATCACTTCTTTGAAGTAGTCGGTTGGGAAATACGTCCTCTTTTTTGCTTTTCAAATTATGGTAACCATAAGCTACTTAAGTAGGCTGCTACCGACTTATGGAGACCCTATGAATTAATGTCCACCAAAGCGTCTTATCATTGATGGCCTTGTTCAGTTTACTACCTGGCAGCTTACTAAGCTGAAGTGTGTCCAGGTGTTTTCGGTTTACATAAGTGCCTTCTCATTCTCCCCCCCCCCCCCCCCATTGCTTAAGCATCATGTAGAGGACTCTGATGCATCTTTAGTCTTCTGGGTTGTCCATTGCTTGTTAATGTGACCTAATATGCTAATGAGCTGCGCTGTCAGGGGTGTGGCCTGATATGCTAATGAGTTTGTACTGTTGGGTGTGGGGTATTATGCTAATTTCCTGCTGGACTATAGCAATAGATAAGAATGTGGTCTAGTTTAAATGTTTGCCCAAAGAAAATATGTATTACACATTGTTGAGGATAGATTCAGGTGGGCAGCCATGTTGGTCTGAAGCAGCAGAACAAAGTTTGAGTCCAGGGGCACCTTTAAGACCAACAAACTTTAATTATGGGTACAAGCTTTCGTGTGCACGCACACTTCTTCAGGTACACTGAAACAGCCTTCTCAAGCCTTATATATAGGTCTTTGTAAGGTTGATGGCGTTCTATTCCATGCAGCTTAATGTGGTGCCTTCCGTGGAGATAGATTCATTGTTGAGGGGTAAGTTTTCAGAGTAGCCCTTCTGGAGCATTTCATTGCAATCTTTGTATTATGCTTATGAAATACAGCATTTTTTAGCGTAGTACCTGCACTGCAACTGTGAGTTCTGTGTGGAATATGCTTGTGTAAGTATGAGTATTATTTAGGGGTGACAGTGGCAAAGTTTAAATTATCGTGATAATGATCTGTGGCACCAGAGAATGCTGTGCAGCAGTGCAGACACCAGGGCTATTTTGGGACAGGAATGCACAGGAACGGAGTTCCGGCTGGCTCCTGACTTGGCCACACCCAGCAGGAAGTCATTAGCACACTTGGCCACACCCAACAGGAAGTCATTAGCATACTAGGCCACACCCAACAGCAGAAACTCATTAGGACTGGCTACATTAGGGGGTGTGGCCTAACATGCAAATTAATTCCTGCTACAAAAAAGCCCTGGGTTTTGACAACAAACAAGGGAAACAGAATAAAAAGCAAAAGGTGGGTGTGGCTGGGTGAGCACTCTTCTGGTAACATGGGGTGTGGCCACACCCCCATGTTGGTGTGGTGTGGCCTGATATGCTAATGAGCTTCTGCTGTTGGGTGTGGCCTATTATGCTAACGAGTTCCTGCTGGGCTTTTTCTACAAAAAAAGGCCTGTCAGACATTATCATGCACATATGCACCGATGCTTCGGGGTAAATGCCTTTTAAGTAAGATGTTTGAACCGACTGTGTGGGTTTTGACTGTGGCTGGTATGTCATGTAAATCAGAGTTGTGCTGGTAAGGAAAGGCAAACTGCCACAGATTAAGAGGCCAGCAGTTTTTTAAAATGCAAATTATTTTTAATACTAGTATTACCAAAAACTGCCCAGCTGGCATTCTCCATCTTAAAAAAAGGCTTTCCTCCTTTTCCTCTCCCTCAGGAGGGAACACTGTTTTAAAATTGGTGCTTGCTGTGTGGGATGCTTACAGTCCCTGGTTTAGGAAATACCTGGAGATGTTGGGGGTGGAGCCAGAGGAGGGTGGGGTTTGGAGAGGGGAGGAACTTTAGTGGGGTATGATGTCATAGAGTCCACCTTCCAAAGGAGCCATTTTCTCCTGTCGAATTGATCATTGTTGCCTGGATACCAGTTGTACTCTCTGGATCTAGTAACTGGATTTAGAAGGATGGCACTTTGTCCTGCAGCATTCTGCATAGACCCCCCTCCAGTCCAGGAATGTGGTTTCTTTTTTAACAGTTGCAGGCTGTGCCCTCTCTCATGCTGGTTCACACTTCCCCTGGTGCTACCACAGAACAGTGGTGGTGACATATGTCAGCAAGCCCTAAATGTGGAGTGGAGGAATTGCTTAGATGTGAGCACCAGGCTGCTATTCTTAAAAACTGCTGCTTTGGGGGGAACGTTTTGGAAGTGGGTTAATCAAGGGGGTCTTGTTTTTTATGTTCCGCCCAGATTTCCCGACAGGATCTCTCGCCATGTGAACATGTTCTTTTGTGGTTTTTACAAGTCAGAGCTGGTGTTCTGAAACTGAGGAGGAAAACATCCAGACATCTGTGGTAGCTTTGCTCTGACTTTGATACTAGAGTAGAAAGGTTACTGGACTCCCTAATGCAAAATAAATAAAAGGAAAGGAAAAAGAAGGCCCAGTGTCTTTCATTATGGAAGAACAGATGTTGGGGCCAGAGCAGTCAACCAGCTGCAGCAAACTTCCTAGTGAATTTCTTATAGACTGACTTTCATTTCTGGGTCCTCTTTTTTCAGCAATGAAGTCGTAAGGACTGACTTAAAGAAACTTCCAGCGCTTCCAACGCAAGCACTTAAAGAGCACCCATCTCTCGCTTACTGGTAACTTTTCTATGTATTTAGAAGCTTTTGCTCTCTTGTTTGTGCTGGGAACATTCAGAAGATCAGGACAACATGTACAAATTGATATCAGTTGTATGCTAGAATGATGGACCTCTGGCACTTCCCCACTATCGGACAGGTTTTCCTGCCAAAAATTTGTTCCCAACTTTGACTGAGCAGCCCCAACTAGAAGAAGAAGAGAGAAGAAGAGATTGGATTTATACCCCCGCCCTTCACTCACTTGGAGTCTCAGAGTGGCTTACAAACTCCTTTCCCCTCCCCTCCCCACAACAGGCACCCTGTGAGGTAGGTGGGGCTGAGAGAGCTCTTTCCCAAGCTGTCCTTGCGGGAACAGCTGGTACAGAGCTATGGCTTGCCCAAGGTCATCCAGCCAGGTGCAAGTGGAGGAGTGGGGAATCACTACACTTAGCCACTACACCAAACTGGCTCTCTAGTGTGGATTTAGTTACTGTTTTAAAAGTCTGACTGTCCATCCCACCCCCCGTCACAAAGATCTATTTTGTCTTTTAGCTCAGCCCAGGAACTTGATGGGATAAGCAGGAACCCTATTGCTTTTCCCTTTTGAATGGCACTTGAGATGGTG
This sequence comes from Lepidodactylus listeri, assembly GCA_029233225.1. Lineage (NCBI taxonomy): Eukaryota > Metazoa > Chordata > Lepidosauria > Squamata > Gekkonidae > Lepidodactylus > Lepidodactylus listeri. The sequence goes on from JARCFY010000008.1 coordinate 105,766,016, forward strand.
TAACATTCAAACAGAAATAACAATTTTATTTAGCAGGCAGGGATTAAATAGTTGTAGCCAAGGGTTGGAAATGCTCAGGTAAAAATGGTTGTTAATATACTTCTTTTAACAATCAAAATAGTGTTGTTGAAGCTTGTTTTCATATATTCTTGGAAGAGTGATAGGCGTTTGACTGAGTATTTTAGTTACAGTTACAGCGTTTCTGCATTTAGTTTCCTGTGATTTCAGGTTTCCTGGAGACGGAACTCTCTTTCCCCCTTTTGGAAACCACAGTTTATTTCTATATCCCAAGGTGTCTGAATCTGATTCCCTTCACAACAGACTAGGGGGGAAGGGAGCAGCCTGTAACTTGCGCTCTCTATTCCAATGAAGAGTTAACTCTTCACCTCCCAGCTCTCTGAAATTGCCACACTAGAAACCCTGTTGTTAAGTCCACCACAGCTAGTTACAGCTTCTCTCAAAGAACTGTAGGCACTGAAGTTTGATAAGTAGGCTAGGATTTCTCTGTTTAAGATCCCTACATCCTTAGAGCACTACATTTCCCATGGTTTCCTGGGAAAAGGGAATAACTATTTGATAGAGTTAAGCAGGAGTCCTTTCGTAGAAAAAGAGGTGGAGGAGCTCATTAGCATAACTCATTAGCATATGCCACGCCCCCTGACATCACCAGAAGTGTGTCAGAAAGGTAATGTCAGTTTCAGCCCCATTATGGGCCATTGAAATCAATGGCAAAAACTCATAGGGTATACTCATAGGCTGGAGGAAAGGGGGTTTGAGGGAGAGGCTCCAAACTTGCAGGGTAGCTGCTGAGGCCTCTCCTCGAAATACCCACCAAGTTTCAAGAAGATTGAACCACGAGGTCCAATTCTATGGGCCCCCAAACAGATTGTCCCATCCCTTCCATTGTTCTCTATGGAGGGAAAAAATGTTAACTTTTTTCCTCCCATAGAGAACAATGGAGGGAATAGGGGCAACCTGTTTGGGGGCCTGTAGAATTGGACCCCCTGGTCCAATCTTATTGAAACTTGGTGGGCATTTCGAGGAGAGGCCCCAGCAGCTACCCTGCAAGTTTGGAGCCTCTCCCTCAAACCTCCTCCCCTCCAGTGGCTTTTAAAGTTGCCGCCGAATTTCGGCGGCAATTCGGCGGCGAGCTGAATCAGATTAGAGAATCTGATTCAGCCCATGGCTGCCCTACTGGCCAGTCCTGAGCTGGTGGAGCTTTGCTCCACCTCGCTCCGGCCCCAACGGACCCCTGGAGTTAAGGAGAGCACAGTTAGAGCTGTGAATTTGTTTCTGTGGGGCTCTAACTTGGATGGCCCAGGCTAACCTGATCTCATTAGATCTTGGAAGCTAAGCAGGGTCAGCCCGGGTGAGCACTTGGATGAGAGACCATCAAAGAAGTTCAGGGTCACTATGCAGAGGCAGGCAATGGCAAATCACTGCTGAATGTCTCTCGCCTTAAAAATCCTATGGGATCACTGTAAGTCGGCTACAACTTGACAGCACTTTTCACCAGTCTTGAGGGGGAAAACTCAACCATTCCACTCATCTCTGTTAAACAGAGATGTTAATTCCAGCCTTATAAGGCATTTGTTTTTGGGTGCTGGGCTCATATGCTCACTCATGCAGAGTTAGTCCCAATAGAATTGGTAATGGTAAATTGAAAATAGAGAGAAGCTGATCATGTTGGGTGGGCAAGGAAGAAAGACCAACCAAAACAGAAGCTTGTTGATAATACCCTTGCATTTGCCGCTACCATCTGGTGCTGAGGTATGCTACTGCTATTTATGGAAGTTCAATTTAATTGCCATAGCTGATAGCCATTGATAGACCTCTGTCTTCCATAAATGTCACTGTTCCTTTTTTAAAAAGCTCTCTCTTTAGCAGTTCTCACCACCTGTTGTAGAAGTGAATTTCTTGGATTAATTGTATGTTGTGTGAAGATCTATGTGTTCTTGTCTGCCTCAAACTGACTGTAAAGCAGCTTCATAGTAAGTTAGTATTTATGTAGCACAGAATGAATATTTTACACTCTGTATGTACTGTATCTCATTAAAGTAGGTCAATATTGTCATCCCACTGTTTTCAGGATGGGGCTTTGTCTATGAAGGGAGTAGGGGCTCACCCCATGCCAACTAGTAAGCCCATGGGTGAGGTGAGATTTGAGTCAGGACTCTACTGGGTTCATAACCCCCATTTTTGTACCATATTACAACAACTCTGTGTGGTAGGCTGAGAATAATTAGCCCAGCATCACTCTAGGAGTTTCATGGCCAAGAGAGGACTCAGACCTGGGCCTCTCTGAATTTGGGTCTAGCTCTCTGTCTGTTACTCAGTTCTGGCTACCTCATTAGTCCAACTTCAAATAATTGGAGATGCTTTATACCCCTGCCCCATCCTGCTTCCCACTTTTTCCAACATGATATAGAATGGAGTGGAACAGCCTTCCTCTCTGCCGCCTCCAGTTATTAGATTGTGTTATTAGATTGTGTTAAGAGCTCACAGCAGGGCAGGAGGGAGGGTTGTGTGACTGCACAGGTGACCACTCGATGAACACAGTTACAGGTAAGTGCAACCCTGATTCCATTGTCACGGTACGTGTACAGTCCCACGGGGGAGATTAGCGAGCTGACTTAACAGTAGCAGGAAGGTGCGTGTGAGCTCTCAGTTGAACATAGATTGTAGGACCACTGTTCCGACCACTGTGTCTCTCATGCCATCTATGTCCATTAGGTGGCATCTTGCAGAGGTGCAGGAGGAGGACCACATTGAAGCCTTGTAGATTAAATCAATGGAGAGATCACAATGAAAAGCAACTGATATAGACTGCGCCCAGGTAGAATGGGTGTGAAGCTGCAGTGAACAGTCAACTTGCACACGTATCGAACACAATTTTAAATAACTATAAGGAATATAGCTAAAAAAAAATTCTGTTTCTCTCCTACACAGTGAGGACCGTGTTATTGAGCACTACAAGAAGCTGAATGGCCAGACGAGAGGTCAAGCCATCGTTAAGTAAGTTGGAAAGGGGAATTTTGTCCTGTGAACTCGGAGGTGACATATGTTGGGAAGTCTGCAAATTCAGCACGTGATTGTGTCTCACATCATTGCGGCTGCTTTTTTTTTAGTGTAGTTCTAGTTGTTTTCAAGGGAACTCTGGGTTCCTTGGAAACTTCTTAGGGGCTCCTGTGTTAAAAAAAGGCAGACAAACTCCACCGAAAGGAACCTCAGTCACCAATGGCCAGTCTTTCCCTGCAGTCATGGGTTTTACCAGGGGTCATTTCATAGAAAAAGTGGTGCAGGAGCTCATTAGCATAACTCACTGGCATAACTTTTTTTTAATAAATTTTTTATTAAATTTTCCAATTTTAACAACAACCAAAAGAACCTACAACAAAATTCATCAACAAATCTGAAAACAATCCAAAAGTAAAACTCAAGACAGGCTGCATAACATACGAAGGTACAGCGTTGTGAACGTAACCATCAACCTACATTACACTAGAACCCACTTTCGATTTACATAAGATGCAGAATATCACAGTATTTGTTAGGAGCTTTGAATCTGGTGGGGAAGTCTTTACTATGGACATACTGTAAGAAAGGAAACCATCTAATTTGAACATTACTAGCGCCCTCACTGGCATAACTTACTTGCATATACCACACACCCTGACAAAGGGCAGGCATTCAAGCATGCCTGGGTTTCCTGTCTGATCTTCTCCAGGTCCCCCGCAACTGCGGGGCACCTGGAGAAGATTGGGCAGGAAACCCAGGCATGTTTAAAATGGCTTTCTTTTCCTCCCCGATCCAGGGAGGAAAAGAAAGGCATTGAAACATCCCCGCCCCAATTTCTCTCCACTCTCCAAGTTTCTCCACAGTAGCAGAGAAGCTCAGATAGGGAGGGGAGGAGCGGCAGGCTAGCTGGAGAAGAAAAGGGCAGGCATGCAAGTATGCCCAGGTTTTTTGCCTGATCTTCTCCAGGTGTCCTGTTGCTGCGGGGCATCTGGAGACGATTGGGCAGGGAACCCAAGCATGTTTAAAATGCCTTTCTTTCCCTTCCCCAGATGGGGAAGGGAAAGAAAGGCATTTAACCCTCCCCCCTTTCCTGAGTTTCTCTGCAAAAGCAGAGAGGCTCAGGGGGAAAGGGGGGTATGCCTGCCTGCCTGCCCTTCCCCAGCCAACCTGCCGTGGTGGGGTGGCTGGGGAAGCAAAGAGCAGGCATGCAAGAATGCCTCGGTTCCCTACTCCTGGGCTTGTTACTCCCAGAATGCCGTTCCTGCTTGTTTCCCCTCGAAATGGCCCCTGGATTTTACAGATGGGCTCGGCATGTTTCAGGTGCACACTAAGTTGGTATGGGTGACAATGAAGCCCAACATGAAGAAGAAGAAGAGATTGGATTTATACCCCGCCCTTCACTCACTTGGAGTCTCAGAGCGGCTTATAAACTCCTTTCCCTCCCCCTCCCCACAACAGACATCCTGTGAGGTAGGTGGGGCTGAGAGAGCTCTGGGACAAATGTCCTTGAGAGAACAGCTGGTACAGAGCTATGGCTTGCCCAAGGTCATCCAGCCAGGTGCATGTGGAGGAGTGGGGAATCAAACCCGGTTCTCCCAGATTAGAGTCCGCGCACTTAACCACTACACCAAACTGGCTCTCTGAATTGCATTTGTGCTCTAAAATATATCCCAGAATCCTCAGCAGCAGAGAAGGGGTTTCATGACAGATGCTCAGCCTTAGTGGAAGGGTCTGATTAGAAAGCAATCCGAAGACAGGGCGTTTTAAAAACTGTTTTAGGGTATATTAGCTCAAGCCAGAGCTACTCCCTAGACAGATTATTTTTATGCTATATTGTAAAGCATTTGGAAAATTTTTTGAAAAGAATTCGATAAGTGGCTCTCTAGTATATAACGCCATATAAGCCAGCATTTTAGAAAAGCATGTCATTAATAATGGCAGTCTTGTCATCGTGCTTAAATGCCCAGGCAGCAGAACTAAAACTTTTTACTTATTTATTTGAGAAATTTATATCCCACTGTGACAGCTTGAGGCAGGGGAGTTTCCCCTGGAAATCTGTACCCTGTTTTAAGTCCACCCAGGATCACCTTCCTGCTTAGACTACCCTTCTTAAGGGTATCTAACTCGCATTTACTATAAACATAATATGTTTCTGTTCTATAGTCTATCCTTAAAGGCTCCAGCCTCAGCATGGGTGAATTAAAACTACACACATAAATGATCATCAGATAAAGATTTGTTTTAGAACAATAAACATATATATATATATAAAGTGTTCATACGTAAGGGGAAAGGATTGGTATTTAGTAACACTTGTTTTGGGTTCCATCCATCTAGGCCTGATACAGAAGGTGTGAAACCAGCACAAAGAATCTAAACCTCCCAGCTAACCCTGCTGAACATGTTAGCTGCTTATTCAATAGCTATAACAATTCTAAAGAAGTCAAGTTATATCCTTATCTGAACCTGTTAATTACCATCTCTCTCTCTCTCTCTCTCTCTCTCTCTCTTTCCTATCCTAGCCCAGCCCCAGTTTTCTGACGAGCCATTCCACCATAGAACTCTGATCTTACTATGGTGGCATCCACACAGCAAAGATTCCCCTTTATTCATTCATCAGGCGTGCACATTGACATTCTAGCATCTACACAAAAATATTCTGTGCATTTTCCTCTTTCAGTTATCATTTTCCCTGCATGTTTCCCCACATGTCACTATAGAGCTTTTTGAGGCTTTAATTTAAAAAAAAATTAAAATTGGTGAACAGCATAACAGTATTAACGGAATGGCACTATAGTGTTCTAGCACTATAGCTTTATAGAAATTACTATTTTTAAAAGTCCTCAAAAAGCCTGTAGCACAGCAATGAAAATGGCAGCCATGAGACGTTACTGGAAGGAAATGGTGCTGATGTGGGCAGGAGTATTGAACTTGCACACCTTCCTATCCATATGGTATGCTGACACACTTGGACTGCATTCTTTCCCAAAAGATCATTAGCGAAGCTGGTTTAGGAAAGAGCACGTCAAGGGTGAAAAGAACTGTTGAGGCACAATCAGAGTGTGACATTTAGACACTCCTTAAAAAGCACTCCCGTTTGGATGCCAATGCAGATAAAAACTTCTGTTTAGAAGCACCCTTGAGTAAATTATGAAAACGCTTCCAGTCATGCCCACTGAAAGTGTGGAGGGCCTCAGCAGGCTAGAGAGCGGCCACCTCTCCATCTCTGGCCAGGCTTGCTACAGCAAGTGTCTCATACAAGATATTGGAACCAGAGTTTGTCAAACAATATAACTTTTATTTCTACTTCTGTTACGCAGGGCTGCTTTTTCTCTATGCTGGGAGTGAGTTCCTTCACTCGCCTCCCCCCAGGTCCCATCCCAGGCTATGCCTAGCTACCTCCTTTAAAGACCATTCCAGAAGCTGGACCTGCCTGCCCTGCCTTGGCTCTGTCCCTCCCCTCCATCGTAGATCGCTGCTCATGCCTAGGGGAATCCCGTCTTCACCCAGGGCACCGGTGCACCCTAGGTGGCTGGTCTCCAGCCATAAACACTTCACCAGTACCCTCCACAGGACAAGTGTAGGGTTTCCCTTCGGTGCAGGTTCCTTCTGAGTTAGGGACTCATCCACGGCCCTGGCTGCCTTTCACCTGTCCCATTCACCTTTTGATTTTACAGAAGTTCGCAATCTATAATCCTTTCCCCCTTAAAACATTTAAAACTTGAACCAACAACCCCTATCATCCACTTCAAGTTAGGGATGACATACTAACATGGTTTTGTGTCTTCTCAGATTACTCGGATCCTGTTATACTACTTACTGGTGACTGCATTTGTTAAATAAAGTACTCAGATATTTATGAATTTGTTGTTTTTCCTTCGGTCTTTTGCCATTTGAATCCTCAATGTGCTATTTTTTATGCTTCCTTCCTTAGTTACATGAGCATCGTAGAATCTCTGCCAACATATGGAGTCCATTATTATGCAGTCAAGGTATGTGCTGGAAATTGTTCTTAGATCTAAAGGAACAGATTAATCAAGAAAAGATTTGCACTGCTTCTTAATGAAAAACCATGCTGGCTTTAATAACTTCATAGTCTTGCATTTTGAACTGTATAAACTTGTGATAAATAATTAGACGGCACAATGTATTGTAAATGTTTAGTGTTACTTCATCTTAAATTTTGACTTTAGCCTTCTTATGGTTTTCCATTGGAACCTTATTAATTTTTGGCACTTAATTATATAGTTATACATAATTATACTCTTCAACAAAATTCAATGCTTCTGTAATCATAGATGTAGAAATTATAGCTTCATCTAATCAAAATGAACTTGGAGGCATGCAGGGGACCATGAACTGGGTGGAAAGGCAGCATAGAAATGTTTTTATATTTTTTTTTAAATGTTTCTGGATAGACTCTCGGTATAATTAACAGTTTTATCTTAGGTCTTCTCAGTAAATCCTGGGCCTTCCTTTTGCAAGACCTGAGCAAGGCTGCCAATAACAGGACATGATGAATTCCTTGTAGGCTTCCTGTAAGTCAGAAGTGACTTGATGGCACATAACCCACACAATAAGAGGAGACTGAATATCTGTTTAGTTGAAAGACAGAAAATATATACAAGAGATTCCACAGTCCCCTTGCCAGAGGTCTCTGATAAGGTCCTTACTAATTCCAACATGAAAGACACCTCTGTTTGTCTTTGGGGTGGAATGAGCAGAAGAAAAAGGGAGGAGAGGCCCAGTTTGCCCCCTTCTCCCTTCTCAGCACAGCCCCCTGACCCACATGGGTCATATGATTCCAAGAGACAACTTTCCCATAGTCAGAAAGGACTAGAGTGGAAAGGAGAACATGGGAAAGATCTTCAGTCTTTGGACTGGATCTAACACTTGAGAAACAAAATAACAAAATGAATAAAAGAAAACTGTGGTTACGATCCATCCCCCAGTCTATCCAAACAGAACTCTAGAACCTTGAAGACACAATAACACAAAACCAGAAACCAGTGGTATCAGGTTCTGCTGGGGTTGGGACTGGATCCCGGACTGTCTCACCCTCCAGGGGAGCTTTTAGTTGGGCAAGTCCCAGAATAGAATCTCAGAATTGAACAAGAGGACAGGGTTTCTTTTCACTCAGTCTCCATGCTGTGCTGTACTAATTATCTATTCTCACCTGTCGGGGAATGAGTCTGACCCTTCCTTCCTGGATGCTTCTGGGCATACCTTTCAAATGCTCCCCCAAAGTGGGGCCAACCCTGGGCTTAGCCAGTCCTCCCTGCCCAACTCGATCCTGGTGCATGACAGATCCCTGGGCCGATGGGTATTTGCCTCGCAGAATGAGCCTAATACATGGAAGAAATCTATATATATTTAGAGTCCTAAAATACAGGCATATTGAGCTAAATCACTTACTGACATTAAGTGATTATGGACTACATTTAAGGAGCAGGCCTAAGGAGGTCTGCTTAGAATCCTACCTAGGTCTATTGAATGGAGCTCACTCCCAGGAAAGTGTTTTTTAGGTTTTCACTTGGAATCTCTAGCATCCATCTAAAATAGCTAAAAACTGTTAGTACCCCCCATTAAAAAATAATAAACACAATGGAGGACATAGAAGGGCAGCTTCCTTAATGTCTTCTGCATCAAACACCATTCAGCGATTGGACTCTCCCCAATCAGATTTTACTCCTCAGCATGCATAGTGTCACATTAGTGCTTCATTTCATAGATGCATGCCATTAACCAGGATTCTCCCACACTTAGCTGTGATATCCTGTTTCATCTCAATCCCTGACCAGAAAGAAATATTTTTATATGTGATAATTTTGAACAACAATTTACTGAAGAGGAGAGAGAGCCTCTAAAGAGGAAACTTTTAATGAACAGATTATGTAGAGGAGGGCTTCCAGATGCCAGAGTTTTTATCATCACAACATACCAAAGAAATATGAAAAGCGCAGAGGGCAGAAAATGATCACACATTTTGCTTCTACCATGAATTACCATATTACCTTGCCAAATCCCCATTAGTACTATACTGATTCTGTGTGGGTTTTCCCCTTCCCCCCCTTCTAGGACAAGCAGGGAATTCCTTGGTGGTTAGGACTTAGCTACAAGGGAATCTTTCAGTACGACTACCATGACAAAGTGAAGCCAAGAAAGGTAAGCATAATTTATGAAGAGCCATTCAATGTTATGTATTGATTAAACGGCAAAAAGAATGATGGGTTAGTAGTGCTCTTCCTTGCTTCCTGTTCCTTGGATTTGTATTGCTAGTTTGTCAGGATTAAGTTTCTCTTAATAAGGCCTGAAGAAACAACACAGAATCCATGACGTATTGGTGAGCTTCAGTTTGGCTGGGAAGTGTGCAGCATTATTAAATGCCAGAGTTTAAACTGTATGATTGTATTTACTGTAGCCCATTTTTCCAGAGGCATCAAAGGCCAATGCAGATTTGAAGCCTGTGTTCGTATCTTCGATCCATTGTAGATAACATTTGACAGGAGATTGGGGGGGGGGGGGGATATCTCCTATCAGTTCTCTTGGAGGAGTTGTGAATGTTTAAATTACTCAGGCATTTGAATGAATATATCATAAATGTTAGTGACTATATGGGCACCACCATTTTGAAAAAAACAGGTTTTGTACACCCTTCTTTTCAGGAAAGCAACACTGTCTGAATGTACATGCTGCCTCCTGGATAGCCTCAGGCATAAATAGTCACTAACATTGTGCATTCTCAGAAGATTTCAGAATAGCAACAACTAAGATATCACAGGCCTAACATCTGCTGGTATGGTTTTGCTGTCAGTAAGACACCCAAGCATCTCAAATGCCCTCCCACTTCGGCTCACCTGGATAAAGCACCTGGTGGCCACACCTGGCCAGGGATTTCTCCAATACCAAAGGCAAAGGGGCACAAAGAGATTGCAAGCATGGGGCCATATTGCTTCCTTCATGTTATATGCTGTACCTAGGGTTTCCAGCCCCGGGCTGGGAAATATCTGGAGATTTGGGGGTTGGAACCTGTGGAGGGGCAGAGTTTGGGAGGGGAGGGACCTTAACAGGGTACAGGGGTCCTTTCGTAGAAAAAGAGGTGCAGGAGCTCATTAGCATAACTCATTAGCATATGCCACGTCCCCTGACATCACCGGAAGTGTATCAGAAAGGGAATGTCAGTTTCAGCCCCATTATACCCTATGGACCATTGAAATCAATGGCAAAAACTCATAGGGTATATGAGGGGCTGGAGGAAAGGGAGTTTGAGGGAGAGGCTCCAAACTTGCAGGGTAGCTGCTGGGGCCTCTCCTCGAAATACCCACCAAGTTTCAAGAAGATTGGACCACGGAGTCCAATTCTATGGGCCCCCAAACAGGTTGCCCCCATCCCCTCCATTGTTCTCTATGGTGGGAAAAAATGTTACTTTTTTCCTACCATAGAGAACAATGGACAAAATGGAGGGAATGGGGGCAACCTGTTTGGGGGCCTGTAGAATTGGACCCCCTGATCCAATGTTCTTGAAACTTGGTGGGCATTTCGAGGAGAGGCCCCAGCAGCTACCCTGCATGTTTGGAGCCTCTCCCTCAAACCCCCTCCCCTCCAGTGGTTTTTAAAATTGCCACTGAATTTCGGCGGCAATTCGGCAGCGAGCTGAATCAGATTAGAGAATCTGATTCGGCCCGTGGCTGCCCTAGTGGCCACTCCTGTGCTGGCGGAGCTTTCCTCCGCCTCGCTCTGCCTTGCTCCGGCCCCAACGGACCCCTGACAGGGTATATCCCCACTGAGTCTACCTTCCAAAGCATCCATTTCTCCAGGGGGGATGAGATCTGTAGCCATCACTTGGAGGCTGGCAACTCTAGCTGTACCCCAGGTTTGCTGTGAAAGGACGGCTCCAGTTGTAGCCCTATATTCTTCTGGGTCCTACACGGAGCAGAGGTTTCAGGGTGTTATTGCCTAAGCCTGCCCAACCTATCAGCAATCTTTCAAAATTCAAGAGCAACTGAGAATCTAGAAGAGAGCACAATTTTCTTTCTCCTGTTTAAAATGGAGGCGAACAAGGCACGGGACAGAGGACCAGGATGGCTCACCTAGAATTGTGGTTTTGCAAATGCTAGGAACACCTTACGACACTGAGCAACCGATCTTCTCCTCTTTTTAAGGCTGGCTTCCAGGAGAGGAAACACACAGCCAGCATTAATAGAGTGCTGAGTGGTGCGTCACCGTGCTACAAAACATTCTGCCAGCTTTGCCATTGTTACACTTGTCAGACCCAGTTATTGTGAATGCACAGAAGAAGCATCTTGCAGAGAAACTGATCTTTCTCCTCGGAACATAATAGAACAGTTTTGTAGCAGTCACTTGTGACATTTTGTGGTAGTATACTAATATCTGTGGGGTAGCAAAAACAGTATTTCCTGGCAGGGAACATATGTATGCTACAAAGCGAACGTGCTGCAAATTAAATCTTTCTTGCTTGTACAGTGCAATGCTAAGAACACTTTTCTAGGAGGAAGTCCTATGAGTAGATAGCAGTAGGGTTCTGAGAAGACCTCCCTAGCATTGCACCATTAATCATCTTTCCATTTAATTACACAGTGTAGCTATCGAGGCCAGTTAAGATTCTTTAGCTTCCACATAGTTATCAATCACAAGTCTACCCCCTCTTTCCCCCCCAAAAAAGAACCCAGTAATATTTGACTGTGTGTATGATGCTGGGATGGAGGCATGGAGGCATGGTATGGCCCAATCTGATCAAATCTCAGAAGCTAAGCAGGGTCGGTACTTGGATGGAAGATCACCAAGGAAGGCTCTGCAGAGGAAGACAATAGCACACCACCTCTGCTTTTTACTTGCCTTGAAAGCCCCTTGTGGGGTTGCCGTACGCTAGTTGTGAATTGACAGCACTTACATACATTTGTATGATGCTACGACATTTCTCCCATGAATCACAGCAGCTGAAAAGTTAATGTCTGTGGCAGTGTTCCCTCTAAGATGAGTCAGTGTGAGCTAGCTCACAGTTTTTTAGCCTCTGGCTCACACATTTTTGTCTTGGCTCAGGAAGGATGGCTCCAGAGCAACCTAATTTATGCAGTAGCCAAATTGCTCACTCACAACTTTAATGCCAGCAGCTCACAGAGTAGAATTTTTGCTCACAAGACTCTACAGTTTACAGGGAGAATGGTCTGTGGTATATGTCGTAACAGTAATGGCTGTGTTTGTCTGGACCATCAGATTTTTTTGCTGGCCATACTCTACATAATATCATGCATCTTTCAACCACTGGTTCAAGGTCACCTCTCAGTGATACCTTTTTTTGTGGGGGGGGGGCACGTATATAAATTTTAAACCTTGACTCAGAAGCAAAATAGCCTTTGGGCTGCGTTATCTCAAACAGCAACTGCTTGAAAGCTGGTGGATCACTTTCAGTCATAAAAGGACTCACCATTTGAGACTGATTTTTGTGGATACAGATGATTCCAATCAATTGACAGTTATCTTTCGCTAGGGTGAAGTGTTCCAGTTATTACTAGCTCTAGAGCGAAAGATCCTGACCACTGTGTCCCATAGTTTTCTCAGTCCTTTCTTTTTAATTTGCTCATTACCAAGACTGAAAACAAACTGAAAAATTATAGTGGGGGGAAATACTGCGAGTACAAGACAAAGCAGAAAATCGGGGGGGGGGGGGGGGGCAGCCGAGACTGAGCAGTATATATTAAATGCATAAAGACTATTTGCTCAGCTGTATTTTTTCCCTGTTAGGTTATCCTACACAGTTTTTCATGCTTATTTCATTTGCCACATGGAATAAGAGAGCCAGTTTGGTGTAGTGGTTAAGTGCGCAGACTCTGATCTGGGAGAACCGGGTTTGATTCCCCACTCCTCCACTTGCACCTGGCTGGATGACCTTGGGCAAGCCATAGCTCTGTACCAGCTGTTCTCTCAAGGACAGCTTGGGAAAGAGCTCTCTCAGCCCCACCCACCTCACAGGGTGTCTGTTGTGGGGAGGGGAAGGGAAAGGAGACTGTAAGCCACTCTGAGACTCCCTTGGGGAGTGAAGGGCAGGGTATAAATCCAATCTCTTCTTCTTCTTCTAAATGAGTATCTCGCAATCCCATCAGCATAGACTCAAAACCAACTTTTGATTAAATTGCTCCAGCCATTTGGCTGGGGCACGGCAGATTTCTGGCTGCCTGTTCTTTCTCTCTGTCTCTCGTTCATTCGACTTTTTTTTTTAAAAAAAAGAAATAGATAAAGTGTTTGGACACACTGTAGTCTTACCTTCAAGGATCCTGTCAATACCTATCTAAATTTCAAGTTGTTTATTTTAAGGCCACCAGAAATGCAGTTGCAGGCTTAATATGACCAGACTTTGTTCGGCCAGGGGAGAGGGAATTCAGTTAGAAAGGCTGTGAGCTTGGGCCCTGAAAGCAGATTGTCTGTGCTTAAACTGACTAATAAGGTGAAAGTGAAGGTAAGTTGCATTTCAGATGGGACGAGCAGGGATCCGCAAGGAACTTGTGGGGTCAGCCATCCCCTTCCCCCCCCCCCCGCCAGCTGCTATCATTCCTTTTCTCTGTGTGTCTGTCTTTTCCCCCATTTCACTCGTGCTGTCATTTCTTCCCTCCCCCTGCAATTGTCATTCTTGCTCCTGCTGTCCCCCTAGCCATCTGCCTGTCTCCGTCGCCTTCCAGAGTTCATGGGCAGGAGTTGGCTTCTCGCCTGCTTGCCTCCCCAGCCCCCTGACCGCCAGTATCCTTGGCTCCTTGGAGGGCAGCTGCCTTCCGTGGCTTTCCTTTCCCTGCATCCAGTCCCATCTGTAATGCTGCTGCTGCTGCCTTGCCACCTCCCTGGGGCTGCCGTACGTTTCACCGATCCCACCTGTACCACTGCTGCTGCCACGCTACCTCACCGCCTCTCCCAACCCTTGCCTCTCTGTCCCTGGAGGCTGCTGTGCAGAAGGAGAACTCAGCTTTATGGGAACCACCTCCTCTCAGCCTGCCCTTCCTCCCCACCACTTCCTTCCATCACCTGCCATCTCTAAGCTACTCCACAGCTGCCTTTTGATGTCAACAGTGATCATTACTCCGCCTCCACTTGAGTTGCGTGAGTGCCGTTTGAGTTGCAGGGGTAGCATTTCTGCACAAGTGCAGACAAAAGTTCTCTATTTTTTGTTTTATAGCATCCCCAACACTTAATTTTAAGTTCCAGGTTTTTTTGCAAGTCTGGGGGCTCCCCCAACTACACAGGAAAATCTTCCTTCTGCTTAGGTGGCTCCAATCCACAAATTAAAACATTCACAGATTGGGGCACACCTCACAATTGGAATATGCAAATGGAGGGCTCTGCCTTGGGTCCTGGGGTCTGCCACTGCCACGGCCAGGCCCAGAGAGGCTCCCGCTGTATGACACCACTGCCACGGCCAGGCCCAGAATGGCTTCTGGGGTCTGACATGGCCATGGCCAAGCCCAGGGTGGATCCCAGCACCTGCCACCACAACCAGGCCCAGAACGGCTTCCAGCTTCACCCAGCAGAATGAAGATAAGTGCTTTTAATTTTAGGGGGATGTATTTACAGGTATTCTGCAAACCTAGGTGGTCCCCCAAGTTTGCAGAAAAATCTGTTTAGTGTTGGTGTGGTCCCAATTTGTGGACTGAGATGACTGCAGATGGGGGCCAAACATCGCTATTAGATATATAGATTAGAATATAAGAGATTTTCTTCCTTGATATATTCCTTGGTAAATGGTCGTGTTTGAAACGGGTCAATATTTAAACTTCTCTTAGAAGTGAGCACCGATGTGGTGCAGTGGTGAGAGTGTCACCCTAAAGCCGGGAGACCCGGGTTCAAATCCCCACCCTGTCAGGGAAGCTTGCTTGGTGACTTGGGGCCAGTCATATACTTTCAGCCTCACCCACCCTGCTGAGGAAAGGGACCTCAGCAGGGTATAATGCCATGGAGTCCACCCTCCAAAGCAGCCCTTTTCTCAAGGGGAACTGACCTCTGTAATCTGGAGATCAGTTGTAATTGCAGAAGATCCCCACCCTCCACCTGGAAGTTGGCAACCCTAGGGAACAAGGTGGGGCCCATAAGGAATTGCAGCAGGAGGGTAAAATAAATCACCGGGAAATCTCCCCCCCCCACACACACACACACGCCCCGTCTCCCCTTTCAGGGATTTCAGCTGGTTAATTTTCCCTCTGCCTCTCAATATTTCATGCTTTCTGGAACATGCTCAGTCTTCATCCAGTCTTTATGAGGCTCCCCCCCTTTCCTTTAATAAATTTAGTATTTTTCTATATCTGTAGAGAATCTCTCAAGTATATGGTAACCCTGACTTGTTTGTGACTAGCCTTGCTTTTGCTTCTTTTGTGGTAAGAGCAGGCCACCTGCTTTACTATTACACATGCTAGGGGACTACAGAGAACTGTGGGAGCGGGATTTGGAAACCTGATTCTATCCCACCAAATCCTCCCTCCAGGATTCTGTGCGCTCTAAGGGAACTGGAACAGGCTGTTTCTCCCCTCTGTTTTTCCATTTAACTGACTCTCAAGGCCAAACCAGCCTTCACATTTCTGTGGCTCCCAGCATTTTTTCAAACTTAATTAAAGGCTGCAGGGGTCTGAGCAAGACCTGGGCCACCTCACAAGGGGAGGGGGCTAAGCTTTTCTGCCTCGTATCATTTTCCTAACCTGAAACAGTCCTGGTAAGTCACAATTTGCCCCACTGGGGAAACTTAGATACTGATGGAGGGGAATAGAGCCAGTGTGAAGGGGAGGTTGGTATGGAGTAGGGGATGTGAATGGAATTTCCCCTCTCTCATAACTCTTCATGTGCCACAAACTCGTAATAATTACGTGCGTGACCCCAAGATTTCCTCAATAACCCCAATATTCAGCATTCTGTCACATATTAGCATGACAAAGAAAAGGAGCAGCTGGGCTTCTTAAGGCTGATGGGCCAGGAACAGACTTCAGCCCTGCCCTCTGTGTACACCCTGTTGTTTTATCGCATACAAGGGAAGACTGGTTCCAGGGAAGATAATCAGCTGCAGCCTGCAACTAAGGTTGACACTGGAAACATTGGGGGATGGAGACCACCGTTGCATGACACCATGACATCACTTCCAGTTGCATGCCCAGAAGTGACATCACAACATTGCACCACATTCTAGGAATTTCTCAGATCTCTATTGTTTTTACCATGAAGATTTGGGGGATTTCTAGAGCGTCACGTGAAGCCTTTGTTTTCCTCATTTTTGCTCTGGCTGCTCAGTCAAGCAGGAGCACAGAACTTGGGAGGTAGGAGGTTGCCTATCATGGTGGGCCACGTGGCACTCCATGCTGCAACAGTGGACAGTGTTGGAGTGAGGGCAAAATAAGCTTCCTGCCCATGTCAAGGGTGGCTAGCCTCCATTACATTCCATGTACACTGAGCACTGTGTGCACATGAACACAAACACACTGAGGATTCCTCCCAAAATGATGAGTTGTTTCCTTTCCATACACACATGGCAGGCATTTGACTAGCTAATACTCAACATCTTCATCAGCTTTCAGGGTCTTGCTGTTTGACACCAAATAGTGGAGAACTTCGACACTTATAGGCAGTATTGAAGGCTCAGAAGCCAAATGGATACTGGGTGGAAATTTCAGCCTTTGGGGGATTTGGTGCTCTTAACAACTTTCTATCTTTTGTGATACTTCTTAATCCCCAGTGATATATATTCATCCACCTCTTTGCCCTTTCTTACTTTGCTGCTCCTTAACAAGAAAAATTCCCACAATCTTTAAAAATAAATGTCTTGAAGCAGATGAAAGTATGCAGAGTACATCCTGTGATTTCCACAACTTATCTTGTTTAAATGCTTGGATCCTGCCTTTTCTTCAAGGAATTTAGGATGATCCAGTTGCAGTGGCATACCTAGCTTTTTTGGCACCCAGGGCAGATAATTTTTAATGCCCCTTTCCTCTAATTTTTTTTTTGCCATTGAGTCACAGCTGACTTATGGTGACCCTGTAGGGTTTACAAGGTAAGAAACATTCAGAGGTAGTTTGTCATTGCCTGCCTCCATGTCAGGCCTGCTTAGTTTCTGAGATCTGACAAGATCAGGCTAGGCTGGGGCTATCCAGGCTGGAGGCCCTCCTCTGTACAACAAAATTATTTTCAGTAATTATCATGAAATAAAATTAATAACAAAAATGGCCAGAAAATAGATTCAGGTGGGTAGCCATGTTGCTCTGAAGCAGCAGAACAAAGGTTGACCTTAAAGGTGCCAGTGGACCCAAATTTTGTTTCAGTGGCCAGGAAAGAAAATTTTATTTCATTTAACTTTAACTTATATAATCATGCCAAAGGACTAAAGTCAAACCAGAGAATAATCTGCAGTAGAAACTGAAGGGGGGCATTTTTGCAAGCCCAGAAGAACCAATGCAATGTACAGAGTACCCAGCAGTACCAGAGTGCCCAGCAGAACCCAGTGCCATTATGGCAGTGCCAGGTGTTGTCAAGCACAGAATCACAATCCAAGCTGGGGGGGGGGGTGGAAGCCCAGCAAAACCAGTGCAATGTATTTTGCCCAGTAAACCCAGGGCCTTCTGTTCATAATATTAAGAAAGGTTTGCTACTATACTACTCTTAAATGCATTCTGTCACCAAGGAGGATAGGGATGAAGAGGTCTTGAGGCCAAGAACTGAAACTCTTTGGGGGTAGGGGGACACTGAAAAATTAAGTGAAGGGAGACAGAAATGAATGAGAAATGTGTGGAAAAGAGGGAGAGAAATTAAGAGAGGGAAAGGTGGTTTTATCTTTTTATTTATTTTATGAGATTTATATCCCGCCCTCCTCACCATAAGGCGGGCTCAGGGCGGCTAACAGCATATTCAAACACTAAAATATACAATATCTTAAAAACATTAAAATATATAAAACAGCAACACTCTAACTACTGCTTTGCAGGATCTGGCTGAGCTGGGTGCAAGGAAAGGAAGACAGAAAGGCTAGCCTATTGGAGAAAATGACCTGCAGGCTGGCGACTACTGTAGCAGCTGTCAGCAGGCTGGCTTGGTTGTATGATCTGTTTGCTTCAGTCCTGGAGAAAAGGAAGTTTAGCCGATCCTAAAGTGCTTTTCATTCTGCTCAGACCTCCCTGTGCCCTAGTGGTTACAGCCAGAACTGCATTTTAAAAATGAAAGATGTTCGGCTGGACACAACGTGATGCTGGCTTCAAGGGCCCCCTTCAAAGGCCTTCCTCAGGCTGTGCCCGGGGCAGACCGCACCTCCACCTTGCCCTTGGTATGCCACTGTCCAGTTGGTATATTAGTCTGAGAATTAATGACTGGCTTCCCCAGGGAGATTCATAGTTGAGAAGCTGGGTCTCTCCAGTCCAAGCTGTAAGTCCAGGTCCACTGAAATACACTGGCTTTCTGCATCCCCTCCAGTCTAATTGTTTTGTTACCACAGAGGGCTTTGGGGTACATTTACAAATTATTCTGTTTCGCTTGTGGACACACTTTTGAAGGTACATTTCAGCTGTGCAATTCAGCTTTGAGAAGTGTAATTGCCAAGGTCGCGTTTTGTAGCATGGAAAGAGTCTGTTGTGTCTTAGAAGCCCTGTTTGTTCATATGACACGTGGCTCAAGAAGGAGGAGGAGGAGGAGGGTTGGATTTATATCCCACCCTTCACTCGACATCTCAGAGCGGCTTACAATCTCCTCCTCTTCCTCTCCCCACAACAGACACCCTGTGAAGTAGGTGGGGCTGAGAGCTCTGAGAGAACTGCTCTTGGGAGGAAAGCTCGGAGAGAACTGTGACTGACCCAAGGTCACCCAGCTGGCTGCATGTGAAGGAGTGGGGAATCAAACCCAGTTCTCCAGATTAGAGTCTGCAGCTCCTAACCAGTACACCAAACTGGCTCGCAACTATTGAGAAACGGCAGTTAGAGCTTCAAGAAGCCTTTGGTGAAGACCGTGCCCTTGAGTGCTGTCATACTGGGGCATTTGTGCTGGGTGAGGGAATCCCTCTGTTTTAAGAGCCCAAATGTTGTCTTTCAGTGTACATATAGTACTACTAGCTGTAGCAAACAATCACAGAAAACAGAAGTGCAAATGATTAACAAAGGCTGTCGGGCTACCCCCACCATCACCACGGGACCTATAAACGGTTTGCTAAGCATGTCTTTTGCCTCATAGTTTGTAACCTCACAGTCACTGGGGGTGGGGTAATGGCACTGGTCTCCACCTTGGGTTTTCAGACTTCTGGTGGCTCTAGTAAGCCAGAGAAAAACTCTGGGACAAGGGAATAAATACATTGCTATGAGGCTTAAAAGGCTTCAGAGGAATCTATAA
The DNA here is from genome assembly GCA_029233225.1 of Lepidodactylus listeri. Classification (NCBI taxonomy): domain Eukaryota; kingdom Metazoa; phylum Chordata; class Lepidosauria; order Squamata; family Gekkonidae; genus Lepidodactylus; species Lepidodactylus listeri. The sequence goes on from JARCFY010000008.1 coordinate 105,785,381, forward strand.
CTATGGTTTTCCAACCTGTTTCATATTTCATGAATCCTTATGACATTGTGAGGATAAAGTGAAAATTAGTTTCCTTCTCTGAGAGATGAAATTAGAGAAATCCACATGGGTAATTATGGGTCCTCAGAGGAAAAAAAACTCTAATTGTCTACAGAGCACTTCAACCAACCTGGGCATTCTGTTTCCTCAGATTTTGAATTGCTTCCAACAGAATTCTTTCTCTGACTTTCTTTTCTTCGTGGTGTTCTATATTTATTTATTTATTTATTTATTTATTTAAATTTATATCCTGCCTAACCAACATAGTGGCTCTAGGCGGCTCACAACATTAAAACAGTACAACAATAAATTAATACTCTAAAATACAATAAAATTTCACTTTCAATTTCAACTGGCGGCATAAAATACAGTATAATTTAATTTCAGTTGGCGGCAAATTCCAGATATAGTTGGCGATAATTTAAAGTACCAATACCAGGGCAACAACAGCTCCCCCCAGCCAGGAAGCTACCACTCTCTGTTATTCCGGGCCTGTGTACTTCTCTGGCCACCTATGGGTGGCCATTTCCCCCAGCGGCGGCCCCAAAAGCCTGGCGGAAGAGCTCCGTCTTGCAGGCCCTGCGGAACTGCAAAAGGTCCCGCAGGGCCCTGATGTCTTCCGGGAGCTCGTTCCACCAGTAGGGGGCCGCCACTGAGAAGGCTCTGTTCCGAGTGGTAGACAACCTGGCCTCTCTTGGGCCAGGAAGGGCCAGGCGATGTTGTGTGCCCGACCGTAGTGCTCTCTGGGGTATGTATGGGGAAAGGCGGTCCCTTAGGTATATTAGATCTGTGAGACAATGCAAAGATAAAAACAAAAGTATATAAAGCCACTACAAGTTAGTATGAGGAAAGAAATAGGTATAAATTGCTTTTATTAGTCATCAGTTGTAAGTTTCACCTTTTGCTTTGATCAGCTGTTGCATTACTTTGATCACCTATCATTTTTCTAAACATGCATATAATGTACATTAACTTACATAGGTAAATTTTATTCTGGTTACCATAACCCACCATAATATTTTGCATTCAGTATTTAAAGGGGTCAGGAGATTGCCTACATTTGCAAACTTTAGAGGGGGACTGAAAATTCACCGAGAAGGGTCTGTGAACTAGGTACTTAATTTATGTTAGGGCAGCTTCAACCTCCACGAAACCCCATGAATTCCCAGTGTCTGTGTTGGTGTTCAGCCAGTCTCCTTTAAAATCCTGGTTGTGTAGCACAAATTGTTACACAGGGAGTGGCTCATAGTCCCCTTCTACATGTTTGCCCCCAAAGTAACGGAGAGCCAATTAAAATGAATAATTAGCAAAGCTTTTCCTAGCCTGTACCACTGCAGGTGGCAGGTAGGGGATTTCACCAAGAAGGGACCATCAACACATGAAGCTGTCTTATCCTGAGTCAGACCCTTGGTCCATCAAAGTCAATATTGTCAACTCAAACTAAACAGCAGCTCTTCAGGGTCTCAGGCAGAGGTCTTCACTACTTCTACTTCATCCTTTAACTGGAAATGGCAGGGACTGAACCAGCTACCTTCTGCATTCCAAGTAGATGCTGTACTGGTGAGCCACAGGCTGGTTTTATTTTCTGTGTGTGGAGAAGTTGGGTGGGAAGGACATTCAGACACACCAAAGGAAAACAAAAAAGCCATAATCCTACCAAGGGACCAGTGCCCCAGTATCAATATTTTTAATTTTGAGATTCGGCAGCCTTTCTGCCGACTCACACATGATGTGACAGAAACAAAGTGCCCCTTGGGGTTTTGCGTCAACAGAAGCTGCTAACGTCTCCAAAGCCATGCTTGCCCAACTCATTTTAGCCTACATCAAAATCCATGACGGACCATCCCAATGAGCACTTCCCCTTTCTCCATGAGCTACGTTAAAAACAATATATTGCAGCAGGCAAACAGTTGTTAGGCCCCATGAGTGTGGTCCTCTACACCCGCCTTTTGTGTGAGGTCAGCCTCCCATCCTGTGAACTTCCTTTTTTCTCATCAAGACTGTGATTCTGAGATTTTTTAAAAATCCAAGTCAGCTGGAGTCAGCTGCCTGTATCGGCTGACTCCTGGGGGTGGAGTCACAGCTTTCAGCTGTAAAGCACAGCTTTGGTGAGTGCACTAGAATCCCATGGTTTTGCTGGGAGGAGCTGCTTCTTGAGTGAGCGGAGTCAGCTGCCTGTTGGGAGGGGCTTCTGCTTGAGTGGGGAGCAAGAGAGAATCTCTCCAAATCAGCAACAACAGTGGTGTGCTGCTGTATCCTTCCCGCTATAAAAATCTGCACAAGTTCAGATGAGCACCCTATTTCCCTTGAAGATATCTTTAAATGGCTACACAATTCTGAAAGTAGAAAACCAGCAGCAGGTGCATGCTATCCAATGTTCTGCAGAGAGCGCCACATGTATGATTTTCTACGCACTGGGTGGAAATCATGGGTTTGTGCTTGCTGCATGGAGCTCATGGCTCTCAGGGAGCAGGTTCATTCCCTTGAGGCTAGGGTTGCCACCTGGAGAAGCTGAGGCAGAGAGAGAGGTTAGGGAAGAGTCTGTGAGACTTCTGATGAGATCCAATAAGCCAGACCTTGTATGTGAAAACAAAGTCCTTTATTTCTTAATGGTCTGTCAGGAACACATACTTTGTTAGTGATACCAGATAGATGTGAGTGAGAACTCTTATACAGTATTCAACCAGTAGTAAATCGACAGGCACCAATCAGTGTAAAAACATTAAGCGCGAAAACCCCGCAGCCGTTGCGTTCTCATGAAAAAGGCGCGCAAGCGAATCATAATCCCCCCCCCCATGCCCCTTTGTTCATCCTACATGCATTCCCACGCAAAAGACACCTGGAGGAACCCAGAGTAGAGCGGCTCAAGGTTAACAGTACAGCAACAGAGATAAGGGGCTTGGCAGAGCAATTTAGGAACGGCGAGGAGGGCGGGGGTGAAGTGAACGGGGGAAAGGATCCAGTTACCACACTCCCGGCTGGAGGGCTTGAACCACGAGGGCGAGAAAAACAAATATGACAGGGAACCTGACAGAGACCTCCAGGGACTTACCAGAATAGTCCCAGTCTTGTGCTGACAGCAATCCTGCGGTTGTAGAGAGTGATGCAAGAGGATATCAGTCTGAGGGGGAGGGATGTGATCCCCCAAGAATGGACCCCTTCCTTGTGCGATGGACCAATATCCTCTTGTACCCAGGATACCCCTATTGAGTTGGGGAGGAGGTGGGCTTTTGGTAGTGAGTGATGCAGTTATTAGGAATATAGAGAGTGGGGCCTGTGGCAGGTGTTTTAACCACATGGTGGCTTGCCTGCCTGGTGTGAAGGTTGTAGACATCACATACTGTCAGTATAGGTTAACGAATAGTGCTGGGGAGGAGTCAGCAGTCATGGTTCACTTTGGCACCAGTGACGTTGGGAAATGTAGACATGTGGTCCTGGAGGAAAAAATTAGATTTCTAGGTAGAAAGTTAAGGGCCAGGACCTCTCAGTGGTGCCAGTTCCATGTGCAGGGCCAGCTAGACAGGCACACATCCGGCGTCTCAATTCGTGGATGAGAAAGTGGTGCCAGGATGAAGGGTCTAGATTTGTTAGGCACTAAGGAGCTTTCTGGGACAAGCTGAACCTGTACAAAAGAGATGGGCTTCACTTGAACTAAAAGGGAACCAGGCTGCTGGCTATTAATATCAAAAAGATAGCAGAGCAGCTTTTAAACTAATCCTACGGGGAAAGCCGACAGGAGCTGGGAAGTTCTGGTTTAGGATGAGGCAGTTCAAAGGGATGATTACATATACACTCAGGGCAGTATTGATAGGAGCATAATAGAACTTGGGAGTGAGGGTAGGTTGGCGAATGACAGCCGTGTGTGGTGACTAAGGGGCTGAGGGGAGGCCAGGGTTGCTGGAGAGGGAAACACATTATAGGTGTCTATATGCCAATGCTAGAAGTCTCTGAGCCAAGATGGGGGAATGAAGTGCTTGGTGCTCAGTGATAATTTAGATGTAATAGGTATCTCAGAAACATGGTGGAATGGGGAAAATTTATGGGATACAGTCATTCCTGGGTATACTGTCTATAGGCAGGACAGGGAGGGACAGGTTGGGATAGGTGTTGGGTTGTACATCAAAGAGGCCATAGAATAAAATAAGTTAGAAAACATCAGGGGAATTGACTCCTCAACAGAAGTGATATGTGTGGAAATACTGGGCCCTAAGGATTACTTAAAAGTGGGGATGTACTACTGGTCACCGATCAAACCCTTAAGACTGATCTTGAGATGAAGAAGGAAATAAGGGAGGTGACTAAAACAGATTACGTTGTTATACTGGGAGACTTCAACTACCCTCACAATGACTGGGTAAATGTGTGCTCAAGTCATGCTGCGTAGAAATGGTATTCTTAGACAGCATAAATGACTGTGCACTGGAACAGTCATAGAGCCAATCAGAGAATTAGTGATCTTGGACTTGATTCTGAGTAGGTCTCAAGACCTGGTAAGAGTTGCACCAGTTGAGAACAGTGACCACAATGCTATTAAGTTCCTGCATTCATGTCAATGTAACTCCAAAACTGTGACATTTGATGTTACAGGAAATTGAAATTGTAACAAGTGATGAAAAGAGGGCAGAACTGCTCAATTCTTACTTTTCCTCAGTCTTCTCTTGCAAGGGAAACGGTGTTCAACATGGCAAAAACAGAACACGTGATAAGGGAAGGGAGTTGCAGCCTAGGATTGGCATAGGGGTAGTACATAAACACCTAGTTTCTTTAAATGAAACTAAGTCTTTGGGGCCAGACGAACTGCATCCAAGGGTATTAAAGGCACTCACAGGTGTAATTTCTAAGCCTCTGTCCATTATTTTTGAGAATTCTTGGAGAACAGGTGAGGTGCCGGAAGATTGGAGGCGGGCAAATGTTGTCCCCATCTTCAAAAGGGGGGAAAGGAGGATCCGGGTAACCACCAACCCATCAGCTTGACATCTATACCTGGGAAAGTTTTAGAACAAAATCATCAAACAGGCAGTCCTTGATCATTTAGAGAGGACAGCTGTGATTACTAAGATTCAGCATGGGTTTCTCAAAAACAAGTCATGTCAGACTAACTTTATCTCTCTTTTTTTGAGAAAGTTACTAACTTGCTGAATCAGGGGAATGCTGTGGACATAGTTTATCTTGATTTCAGTAAGGCTTTTGATAAGGTTCCACATAATATTCTTGTTGACAAATTGGTAAAATGTGGTTTGGCTCCTATGACTATTAGGCGGATCTGTAACTGTTGACAGATCGTACCCAAAGAGTGCTTATGAGTGGTTCCTCATCCTCTTGGAGAGGAGTGACAAATGGAGTGCCTCAAGGAACTGTCCTGGGACCTGTTTTGTTCAACACCTTTATCAATTATTTGGATGAAGGAATATGGGGAATGCTTATTAAGTTTGCAGATGATACTAAATTGGGAAGGGTAGTGAATACGGTAGAAGACAGAGTCAGGTTACAGGATGAACTTAGGCTTGAAAACTGGGCTAAAACAAATAAAATGAATTTCAATGCAGATAAATGTAAAGTTCTGCATTTAGGTAGGAAAAATCAAATGAATCATTATAGGATGGAGGAGACTTGTCTTGGCAGTAGTATGTGTGAAAGGGATCTAGGGGTCTTAGTAGACCATACACTGAACATGAGTCAGCAGTGTGATGCGGTAGCTAAAAAGCCAAATGCAATTTTGCACTCTGTCAACAGAAGTATAGTGTCCAGATCACGCGAAGTTATTGTATTGCTATACTCTGCTCTGGTTAGATGTTACCTAGAGTATTGTGTTTAGTTTTTGGCAGCACAGTTTAAGACGGATATAGACAAACTGGAACATATCCAGAGGAGGGCAATGAAGATGGTGAGGGGTCTGAAGACAAAGTCCTATGGGGAAAGGTTGAAGAAGCTGGGTATATTTAGCCTGGAGAGGAGACGACTGAGAGGTGATATGATCACCATCTTCAAGTACTTGAAGGTGTCAAGTGTCCCACAGCAATCAGTCCCAACAACATTCCTTAAGCAGGATCAGTTTATTGAGATCAGTAAAGGCAGGTCATCTGTGCATACATTTTGTGTCAGGAGTGGCCCCCAAAGCGGGAGCGGGGTAGTTATACAGTATTCAAACGAAAACCCCTGATGGTGAAAAGCCAATCATAAAAAGCAAGCAAGTGTGCCTAAAATAATGAACATAGGTTCCCAGGAGGATGGGAGCAACCAGACACCAAGGTTAGAGCTAGGCAGAGAGATAAGACACACAGCGACAAACAAAACCTAAAATTCCAGGAGAAACCATCAAGGCAAGCATTCACCCAGGCACCTCCAACCTTCCCGCCCCCTGCATGATGGCAGCATAGCTGACAGAAGGGCTTTCATATAGAGGATGGTGCGGGGTCATTTTCTGTTGCCCCAGAAGGTCAGACTAGAATCAATGGGTTGAAATTAAATCAGAAGAGTTTTCAGCTAAACATTAGGAAGAACTTCCTGACAGAGCAGTTCCTCAATGGAACAGGCTTCCTCAGGAGGTGGTGGGCTCTCCTTCTTTGGAGGTTTTCAAACAGAGGCTAGATGGCCATCTGGCAGCAGTGCTGATTCTGTGAACTTAGGCAGATCATGAGAGGGAGGGCAGGAAGGGTTGCCTTAGTGCTTAGTACTTGCGGCCCTTTCTTACATGCCCAGGGAAATGCTGGTCGCCACTTTGGGGTCAGGAAGCAATTTTCTCCAGGCCAGTTTGGCCAGGGATCCTGAAGGTTTTTTGTCATCTTCTGGGATAGAACAGCGGTCACTGTGGGTGTGGAGCGGGAGGTATTTGTGAATTTCTTGCATTGTGCAGGGGGTTGGAGTAGATGGAACGCATTCCCTAGGTTAAGAAAGGCACTGCCAGTCTAAAAGAATGCCTTCATAGTTAACTATGCAAGTCAAGGAAGCCATAAAAAAGTAAAGAAGCTTTCTTTAAAAAGTGGAATCTCTGCCCCAGTGAATTGAACAAAAGGGATAACAGGCTCTGGCAAAAGAAATGTAAGTAAATAATTAGGCACGCAGAAAGAGGTTTTGAGGAGTAGGTTGCTAAAAGCATTAAGACAAGGGGTCCAGAGGGCAACCAGGAAATTACAGGCCTTTCCAATGTGAAACAATCATTTCCAGAGAGATGGAGAGAGAGACTTGTTTTCTCAAGTTAAATACATTTAACAGAAACTCACTTGCACATTAAGGCATCTTGGAGAGGGTAAAGCAGAGTTCACAGGTTTGTGGAAAGGAAGGTTGCCGGGGTAAATACTGGATATAGGTGTCAAGTAAAAAAAAACTTTTACTTTTAAACACCTATGCATAGCATTGTCAGACCCTGACCAATGCTCCTTCTAAGCTGTGGAGTCTTATGAGCAAAAATTCTGCTTTGTGAGCTACTGGCATTAAAGTTGGGAGTGAATGATTTGGCTGCTGCATAAATTAGTTTGCTCTGGAGCCATCCTTCCTGAGCTAAGAAAAAAATGTGTGAGCCAGAGGCTAAAAAACCATGCGCTAGCTCACACTAACTCAGCTTAGAGGGAACTCTGACCCTGACTATACAGGCCAAACTGTGTCTTACACCTGAGACTGCATCTTATGACACTTTCTTGTTTAAACTGACAGCTGCCAATTTGATAGGAAGTCTGCATGGGCATAGGATGGCCATATATTATTCTGATCAAGAAAACAGCACAAAGGGAAAGGGTTAACCATGCCTCTACTTCCAAATTACAGCTTTGATCAAAGGAAGAAACCCCCCCCCACTCTTCCACCTCTACCCCAACTTCCCTCAGCTGCTTTTCATTAAAAAAGGGGGAAAGCTCTGACCTTCCCTATAAGATGTCCCTCCTCAGTGACTTCAAAACAAACTTCTTTTTCTCTGTATTCAGAGAACAGTGGTGTCATTTAGAGATCTCGTTATACAGGTGGCCATATCAGAGAAACCACAGTCACCACTAGTGACCTCCTGGAATAGTCAGCCTCCAGAAAGAAATCCTTGATTATAGAGGCAGGCCTCCCTTAGTCATGACTGACCACTTTCTGGCTGTGTCTCCTGGGAATTGCCTGCATGCTCCAAACCATGTTGTACCTAGTTTTAAAACTGAGACTTGCAAGCAGTGGGATAGCCATGCCACGCCTGTTAAACCTTTCTCTTGATTTCAAAGGATGTGGGATCATTCCAGGTCTGTCCTATTCAGGGCACACCAAGCCAAACTCCGCCTACTCCTTCATAGATGTTAGCCAATCAGGGCTGTTGGCACGGGACTGAGAAAACTGAGTTTGTCAACCTGATGGCAGATCCAAATGCATAGCTATGTAAAACTTGGGCCGCGGCCACACGAGCGAGATAATCTGGAGGGGAAGCGAGGCTATTTTGGCCCCAGGGCAATTTGCCCCGCAGTTGCGTGATCACACAGGTCTGTGGACCTGCCAGCGCAACTTGCCACTGCGTGATCAGACGCAACTGCGGGCGAGTTAATTTTTTTTGTGTGGTTGGTTTCCAATTCGCTTAAACGGGGGATTGATAAATCACTCCTCCACCCTAAGGGCTTTCGATGATACGCACACTGAGAAGTGGGGGGAAACAACAGCATGGCGTCGGGATAGCCTGACCAGACTATCCCCGATGCCACAAGTTTGTGCTGGTGCGATCACATGGGGAAAGTCCGGCTGTGGCCCGCAGCAAACCGTTTGATACTGGAGTTTAACCAGTGGTTTTTCACTCTGCTTCCCTGGTGGAGCAAAACGGCTTGCGACGGTTTGACAATGCTTGCAGGACACTTCCCAGATGTTCTGGTGTGATCGCGCCACTTTGATCCGCTAGTGAATCATCCCTCTCGTGTGGCTAATGGGCGCATATGATCACGCCCAGGGTGAGTCATAAATTGTGCTGGATGAGCCATCTAAATAACTAAGGGTATATATGTTATTTCTGAGAGCCCAAACCAACGTCCAGTAATTAGCACAAATCAAACCTCTAAATGAACTCCCTTTATATTTAGCCCATAACTAATTGCTTTAATGGCTCTCCTTCACTTGGGGATAATGAAATCGTGGTAGTCATAAAAAGGTTTTGACATGCTGACCCTCTGAAGGGTCATGCGAATGATGCCCTAATGCATCAGTTGACAAACCAAATGCCTTGATTCTTAACTGTATGCAATCACATTAGTCAGAAAGCTAAGGGAGTAAAGTAAACAGATACATCAAGCAGTCGAGAGAAGAGGCTGAAGCGTTATTTATGTCTCAAGGAATGTGACTGGAGAACAAGCAGTTGTTACCATACGAATCACACAGAATAAGAGGTGGGTAAGACCTGATTTGCACCTACAAAGGAATGAGGTAGTGATAAACTGGTAGAAAGGCCAGACTACAGATGGAAGATCCCATTCTGGAATGTTCTCCCCTGTATAAAACTCCCTGCAAGCAGAAAATGGGCATTGGCTGTTCCAGTTTTCTATTTGCAAGTAGTTTTTTCATGCAAATGTGCACTGAAAACTGTAATCCACCAGCAGCCATTCATTCTGTTCTACTGCTTTATTTTTTGGCATGTCTCATGCAGGCAGGGCTGCCAACTTCCAGGTGGGATCTAGAGATATCCTAGAAATACATCTGATTTCCAGGGTTACCATTTACTTGGTGGATTCCCTACACACGTTTGTGTTTACTTTGGTTTTCGTATGATTGATTATGAGTTTCTCTTCCTTGCAGTAGTCACCTAGATTATTCAGAAGCCTCTTTAGCCCAATTCTAGTAAGGGAAATCAAAACCGCATCATCCGCATACAATAAAATTGATGTTTTTTGGTGGCCTATCATAACTGCAACAAATTCTGGACCAGACAATCTTGGTATGATGTCATTTGTGTCTAAATTGAAAAGGGGGCTAAAACCACACCCCCACTTTACTCCCTGTCAGAATCTATGGATTCTAACAAGTGTTTTCTGGGCTATATGCTATATTGTGTAAACTATCCCTGTATCTGCTATATAACCATTTGTGATGCTTGCCTGCTATGTAACCATTTGCTTGTTTGTTTGAACCTTGCAATCCACCATACAATGTCCCTTGCCTCTGCTCTTTTATGACCCGAGATTTATGGCCCTGACCTGGCCTGGCTAATGCAACATCTGTCCGGGAGGGTGGCGACTCCAAACCCTGAGAACAATCGGTCTCTCGTCCTCCTGCCTCCGCATTCCTTTCCTCCCTGTCGGGGAAGACAAGGACTACTTTCTTATCAACGTGTGAAGGCCTTGGAGAGCCATTTGTTATGTGAAAGATGGTTACATCTAAGGGGTCTGGTTTAAGAAGGGAAATTTACTGCTTCACACCTAACCTTTTTCCTGTGGGAAGCAAACGGTCAAAGGACCTTTTAGCCCGCGGTTTTCCCCCCATGTTGATTGGTTACCTATGGGCAATTCAAATTGTGCTGGAGGGTATATTAATCCTGCTTCTATTGTGTGCTTGATCTCTGACAATAATCCGAGGACCTGTAGTAATGTAACGATTGGAAATAAAGAACTGTGTTTCATCAACAAAGATCTGATCCTTGACTACATTGAGCAGAAGCCTCACACTCCTTTGCTTACAGGAATTTTATTAGTTAGGGAGCCCAAGATACCTACTTTGATTTTTGCATATGTATCCAAGTATGACTCTTGTATAAGGAGCAATAATATTTTATTTATATTTATTTATTTATTGGTTCAATTTATACTCTGCCCTCCCCACAACCAGGATCAATATTAGTCTTTGCCAATTTCTCCCACAGACGATCTCTGTCAGTGGAGTCAAAATCTGGTCCTCCAGAGCAGCTGTCTGCTGTGTGAAGCAGGATGCTGGACTACTTATGTTCTTGGAGGTGTTTTCATTGTCACTGGGGCTTCCGATTGAGCACATTGGCAACAGGGCTTCCACATGGTAGATTGCCCTGAATTTCCCCTATCCCATGCCCCCACCCCCACCACCAGGGTTTTTTCATTATTTGTATTAATTAGTAATTAACTAGTAATTTAGAAATCACTTTAGCAATATAGATGGAAATGAATGATGTGCGGGACTAGGGCAGAGACTAGGAAACTTTGATCTCATAGAGCAGAGGTGTCTAACTCATTTGTTACGAGGGCCAGTTCTAGCATGAATGTCACTTTGTTGGGCCAGGCCACACATACCATAAAACGTAGCACAAGGTACCAGAAATATAAACTTTATAAAGGTGATTTCAGATGCTGAATGGCAATAGCAGGTGAATGACAACAGCAGGCTTAATTGGATTAGGTGTGATATGAAGAGGGGTAGCAAGCACGGAGATACCAGCATTGGTAATGAGACAGGAAACCTAGGTTTCAGTTTGGTCCAGGAGGATCCAAAGAATAAATGGACATAAATCTGACATTAGAAACCACAGCATTCAAAAACCAGTGGGGAAAACTTTTAACCCTCCAGGACATTGCTGATCTAAGAGTAGCAGTTCTCTTATAAAGGAATTTCAAAGTGAGATTAGAAAGAGAGACTGTTGAATTGCAACTGATGATGAAGCTCAATGCATCCTCCAGGGCTGAATTGAGACCTAGGTTTCCTGTCTCATTACCAATGCCCAGGGCTTTTTTAAAAAAAGAGGTGCCAGAACTCTCAAGAGGGAAATGAAGTTTTCAGTCTGTATACTGAAAGCTCATGAACTATTAAACATTTTAAAAAGAATTTGGTTGAAGAGGTTCCAGAACTCCATTCCGCTGTGTTCCCCCATAAAAAAACCCCCGCCAATGCCTGCTATTGTCATTTTGCATCTGAAATCACTCCACTCTCCAAGATACAAGAACCAATGGACTCACATTCTAGCTATATCTGAAGAAGTGAGAGCAGTGACTCCCAAAAGCTCATGCCCTGCCACAAATTTTGTTAAGTGCTACTGGACTCTTACTCCTTTCCACTAATAAAGCTCGCAAGCTGTACTGTTAAGTTTTCTTGTTGTTGTTGTTCATCTGTTTAAACTGGAGAGAGGAATCTCTCCAAGAGTAATAATGTGTTGATTTCAGACTGGGCAAAATCCACTCAAGTGCCAGTGATGATAATGAAACAGTTCAAAAAGCAAGGGGGGAGTGAAGAAAGGCAGCCAGTAAGGTGGGAGGGGAGAAAGGGAGCCATGATGAACGGGAACATATGGAACCATAAATGTATTTTTAAATACTTAGCCATCTACTTCCATTATTAAACAATGGAATCTGATGGAATTGGATTATTAAACTATGGAAGACAATCCAAGTGTTCTAATTCCTAATCAGGGTCTTTTTGAAAGAAAATAAAGTTCCAGATGAGCACAGAGAAATCTAATCTTTAAAAAACCCTTTTCAGTATAAGCCAAAATAATTTCCTTGTAATTCTCCTTTCCCCGTATCCCAACATGCCCCTTCTTTTTAAACACACACACATACACGTGAATATGTGGGAGAGTGAGAGGCCACTTCCGCACTGTCATTTTTGTCACTTATTTGTCCCTATCGCTTCAAGGTTTTTTCCCCTAATGTGTTTTGCGCTCTCTAGTGGTCCCAGAGGAAGCAAAACACATGCAGAAAAGGGGGGGATGACCCAAAGCGATAGGGACAAACGAGTAACAAAAATGACAGTGCGGAAGTGGCCAGACAGAAGGAAACAGAGAGATATCAAGTCTCAAAGAAAACAGCAGAGCACGGTGATCTCGGTGTAAATCGTACTTGTCAGAAGAATCCATCTACCTACCTACTCTCCCTCCCTCTCTCTGGAGAAGTGTACGAAAGCTTATACCTGAAATAAAACATTGCTGGTCTTAAAGGAGCCACAGGACTCTGATTTTGCTCTCTCTCGCTCTTTGCCTCCCCCTCCCTTTTTCCCAAAGGAGGAGCCCTCAGCCCGTGGTGGGGAGGGAGGCTTGGCTTGGAAGGGAGCAGGAAGGAGGCATGGAAGGAAGCAGGAAGCAGCAGAGGGAGCTGGGCAAAAGCAAACTGCGATGCAGCAGCAGCCCTGGAAAAGGAAACAGGAGGGATCTAGTTGCTCGCAGGCTGGATACAAGTGCTGTAGGGGCCGGATCCCACCAGTCAGCCATATGTTTGACACCCCTGTCCTAGAGAGCTCTAGGATCCATGCCCAGTTCACACAACAGGATGCCAGACATGCCTAGAATGTGCTTTGTATTGTAGGACAAAATTGGCAGAGGGTCACCTCGTACCTTGTTTATCATTGTTGATCTTTTCGTCAAGGGAAGCCCAGAACCTCCTTGAACATGATTCCTATGTCCACATGATGAGCATTCCCACCCTAAAAGCATCCCACGGCTTGTTTCCTGGGTTGGGGGGATACTATAACTTGACTTGAACCATTCTTCCATTTGGTGCTTTCTCATTCTTTGGGGATGCATTTGTTTTTTTCCATTGAGGCAGGAGGGAAGGTGGGAGGGGAGAGAGAGAGCCAGTTAGTGATAGGCCGGCATAAGCAAGGTTTTCCTTCCCCGCCAGCTTTAGTCTTACAATGTAGGGGACTGGAGAGCACCGTAGTTGCTCAGCAGCTTTTGAAATGGGTCATTAGTATCTGCATCTGGACGGAGCAAGCCTCTAGCCAGTGGGTCACGACACAGCACTGTATCCCATCGGGGCTGTTCCCTTGCCCTTCCTCAGGGCTGCCAAGTGCCGGCGACTTACCGGCGGGGGGTAGTTGTTCTCCCCCCGGGAGCTCTTCTGGCGCGTGCGCTTTTGCGCACTCGTCGGCGACGTAATGACATCACCCGGAGGTGACGTCATTACACGGGGGAAGTCGTCCTCACCGGACGACTTCTGGGGCGGGGTTCCCCCCGCCGGCCGAATGCCGGCTGGTGGATTGGGAACCCCTATAGCGGGGGATCCTCCGCCCCCCGGGCTGACTTGGCAGTTCTACCCTTCCTTCCTCCTCTCGTTCCTTCCTCCTGTCCTCTCTTTTGCATGCAGGAGTGGGAAATGTGCACAGTGCAAACATCTGGCATTTTTGTAATTCCAGAGTCCATGCAAGTCCATGCCAAAAAAAACCCTATCGTTGTACTGAGCTGGTTCTATGCACAGTAACATTTGCAGCTTCCTTTTTTTGACTTGAAGGGGTAGTTTACAGCCCTCTCTTAAGGCCAGCCGCAACAGTATGCTGAAGACATTGCATGGGATTATGCTGGTTGAAGCAGCTGGTATTCTGGCACTCTCCCAGCAGGGAAAAAGACATTTTAAAAAACCTCATGATCCCTACCAAACAAGTGCCTAAGAGGGGGAAAGTTTGGGTAGAGGAGGAAGTTCAGCACTGATGTGATGCCGTCGAGTCCATCCTCCAAAGCTGCCATTTCTTCCAGGGAAACTGATCTCTGTAGTCTAGAGATCAGCTGTAATTCCAGGAGAACTCCAGGCCCTACCTGGAGGTTGGCAACCCTAGGTGCAACTCCATTGGGAACATGAAGTTGGCAGTCTTCTCCAGTTGCTTGTGCTAGGGATAGGGCTGCCAAATATCGGCGACTTACCGGCGGGGGGAGTTGTTCTCCCCCCAGGAGCTCTTCTGGCGCATGCACTTTGTGCGCGCGCCATGGTGACGTAATGACGTCACCTCCGGGTGACGTCATTACACGGGGGAAGTCGTCCTCACCGGACGACTTCTGGGGCGGGATTCCCCCCACCGGCCGAATGCCGGCCGGCGGATCGGGAACCCCTATAGCGGGCAGCCCTAGCTAGGGATCTGCTACAACAGGGTATGCTGCTTCTTTGCAGGGAGCTTCATTTACCTAGCATGACTAATAGCTACTGATCGACCCACTCCCCATGACATTTTCTCTTTCATTTCAAAGCTAGTGATCATCTTGTGCTAATAAATTTCACAATTTAAACACACGTTCTGTGCAGGAGTACTTCACTGTGTTCTGAAATGACTGTAAAAATTCATGTATGAGTTCAGTATTGTAAAATGAGGAGAAATATCTCCCCCCCAGTGTTCCCTCTAAGCTGAGTTAGTGTGAGCTAACTCACAGTTTTTTAGCCTCCAGCTCATACATTTTTGTCTCAGCTCAGGAAGGATGGCTCCAGAGCAAACTAGTTTATGCAGTAGCCAAATCACTTGCTCACAATTTTAATGCCAGTAGTTCACAAATTAGAATTTTTGCTCACAAGACTCCACAGCTTAGAGGGAGCTTTGCTCCCCCCTCCCCCATTCCATTCATAAAAATATAAAATTGCTTTATGACTCCCTTCAGTCCTCAAACCCTTAAATCCAGGTCCCTCACTGAAGATCCACTCAGCTAAATACAATGCACTACCCATTAACCTATGGGTTAATGACAGTAACCTATCAGTGAAGCTTGGTAGGCCTTCTGTTTTTGTTTTCTGTGTGCATCTGCTAACCCAGCTGCGTTATCAAAAAAACCTGACAACTTATTGATTTGCTTCATTTATACCCCACCTTTGTCTCCAATGGGGACATAGAGCAACTCCATTCATACATCATTCTTCTCCCCTCAGCCACAGATGGTAGCAGGTAGACTGCACTTGGCCTGGTGAGTCACAAGTGTTGAGCTGACTTGCATGGGCCTTTCTTTGTAGAGGAAACGTTGTCTATTTTACAGGGCAATCTTAAACAGAGTTACACTCTTTTAAGCCCCATTGACTTCCATGGACTTTGAAGGTGTGACTGTGTTTAGGATTGCACTGATAGGCACCAGAGTCATTCTTTCGCAGTGGTAGAGAACCGTTAGAGACTGTAGTTGCTTTTTGCATATGGAGCATGAATGTTTCACGAGTGTGCATCTTGTCCCCAAAGCAGGGCTGATAAAAGCACCTGATGGATGATAACGTTGAGTGGCTACACCCCATGCACCTTTTCCTCAGAGTGGACCATAGTCATTTTGATAGCTGCCTGCAAAGCATTCTGTTCCAGTTGAATTGTTGGTGCGCACTGACTTGGCTCTTGATACTTGAGCAAGCAAACTGGCCCTTCCACTGGTCTCTATCAAGTGGTTAATTAACCTGGAGCACAATACAGAGTTGTAAATCTGTTCAGTTCCTTCTGGTCTTTTGGGAGTGATTTGTTTTTCCTTATCACACTTAGGAATCTACATTCCAAAGAGTTATCTGAGGGTTTTTTTTGGGGGGGGAGCAAACTTATTTTTTTTAAAGTTTCCTACAGGGGTCCTTTCATAGAAAAAGAGGTGCAGGAGCTCATTAGCATAACTCATTAGCCTAACTTATTAGCATATGCCACCTCTCCTGACATCACCGGAAGTGTGTCAGAAAGGGAATGTCAGTTTCAGCCCCATTATACCCCATGGGCCATTGAAATCAATGGCAAAAACTCATAGGGTATATGAGGGGCTGGAGGAAAGGGGGTTTGAGGGAGAGGCTCCAAACTTGCAGGATAGCTGCTGGGGCCTCTCCTCGAAATACCCACCAAGTTTCAAGAAGATTGGACCACGGGGTCCAAATCTATGGGCCCCCAAACAGGTTGCCCCATCCCCTCCATTGTTCTTTATGGTGGGGGAAAATGTTACTTTTTTCCCACCATAGAGAACAATGGAGGGAATGGGGGCAACCTGTTTGGAGGCTCGTAGAATTGGACCCCCTGGTCCAATCTTTTTGAAACTTGGTGGGCATTTGGGGGAGAGGTCCCAGAAGCTATCCTGCAAATTTGGAGCCTCTGCCTTAAACCCCCTCCCCTACAGCCGCTTTTAAAGCTCAGCAGTGGGCCAAAATTCAGCAGTGGGCCGAAACAGATCGGAGAATCTTTTGAAAATAATTTTTTAAAATTATTTTTCTACTTATTCAATCTGATTTGGCCCGTGGCTGCCCTACTGCCCCTCCTGAGCAGGCGGAGCTGTGCTCCGCCTCGCTCCGGCCCCAAAGGACCTCTGGTTTCCTATAATTACCTATTAATTTGTAGCACTCATTCATTTGTATGCATGCATAAAGAAACTACTGTTTTCAGAATTCATGGAGAAAAATCAGGAATTCTGAGAAGAGATAATAATTCCTGTTATCTGTGGGAAATCTTTGGGTTGTATATGCTTGTGAGAGTTTTCCATTGTGATCTTAAGTATTAGGGCTAAAGCTGACAATTAATTTGCTACTTTTGAAATGCAGTTCTGAATCCCTGAGGTTGCTGTCACCCACCCACTGGCCATCAGACATCTATACCAATGGGCCAGAATCCCTCATAGCTAACTGATTTCTGTTGTTAAGCTGTAACCACCAATTTTAATGTTTATACTGTTTTAATTTTTTAATTGTATTATTTATAACATGATGTTAGCTGCCCTGAGCCTGCTTGTGGGATGGGTGGGATATTAAGACAATAAGTAAATAAATCTTATTGTGATTTAAACTCTCTATTAGACAGGAAAGCTAGCACTGATAGATTTTGGGGAAACAAGCTTTATAAATATTAGGCAATGGTTTTAAGCAATTAAGCTCAGAACGTGGTTTTACGCATTTGCTTTCCTTTCCACTTATGCATGACTGCTGAAAGCATTGCAGGGAGCCTCAATATCTCCTTCCCCTTGCATTGTGCATAGTACATTGCCCCATACACTGGCAGATAAACAGTTGGCAGTGCCATGTGCTCCAGCATGCCTTTCCTGGCTACTCAAACAGGTAATTGGCTGTTGTTGGCCATCCATCACACCGATCTGGCTAAGGAGATGTTCTCTGGATCAGAAACAGCAGGCATAAATCTGATGTGGATCAAATACGCATCCATCTGCCAGTGCCGTTTCTTCTCTGTTTTCAGTGCATTGATGTCAGATGTGCACTCAGATTCACAGCCTCATCCCTGTTCTGGCGTGAACACCTTTTAAATACTGACAGGTGCTCGATGGTGGCATGCAAGTTTGGTGCTGGAGACCAGCAAAAATAGTGTTTTGTTCACGTGAACTGTGGAGATGTCTCAAAGATGGTTTTGCAAACAGTGGGCATGCATTCCAGTGAAATTACCATTGATTTCAAGTCTTTTAACTCTTCCATTTGAAACTGAATTCTTTATTTCAATTTCCTATGGGAAACCAAAATTAAAGGTGCTTAAGCGGTAGAGGTGCACAATTTGTACAAATCGTCCCCTTCAAAAAGTGGGAAGGACTTGTTCAAATTTCCTGTGCCATACATTCGTTTAGATTTGTGGCAGAGGATGAGTGTATGCTTGTGTTTTTACACCTCACCAAGTCTGTGCTTAGTACCCTGAAAACTCTGTAAATCTAGCCCAAAAGACCACCAACAGAATGTCTTGAGTTTTACGACAGGTTTCTGGAACATCCCTCTGACCAAGTTAAACTCTGCCTCGTGAAAGCTCATGTGGTAATAAATTAAACCATCTTTAAGCTGCCACAGGACTCTGGGTTATTTTGGCTGCAGCAGAGAAACCCAGCAGCCATCCTTCTGGAATTTGCCCTTAACTGTTTAGCTTTGGCATTAAAGTGAGGAAAGGAACAATAGCCATAGTGCTTCGGTAGGACTGCAAGGAAACCACCCCTGTGCCTCTCTGTCCCGCCTCAGGCATTACACATTGGACAGCTTTTTACTTGTTTAGTCTTTTTTTTTTGGGGGGGGGGGGGTGGCTTGACAAGCCTGTATTTTTGTCTCATGTTGCCTGGAATGAATTAAGATCCCCCAGTGCGGCTGCCCTCCATTTCAGAGCTCCAGTCAGAAGCTCTTGCACATTAGTGGGCAGGAAATAGCGTCCCTAAGGGAGATAGGGGAATTTGAGCTCCTTTCGCATTTCAGCACTCTGAGAGGAGGAAGCTTCAGTTCAGCACTTGTGCAAAACCGCTCCCACGCATACACACACTCACAACACGCCCCCCCCCCCTTTTCCTGCTGGCAGACTTGAAGAAGGGAAATCCGTGCAGCCCAGAGCAGAGGCAGGGAGACCGAACAAAGGGAAAGACAGGGCTTCTCAGAAAGGTCTGGTTTCGTTCCTGAAGAGTGGGTGGGGATGCAGTGCCAGGGAAACCCACACCCACAGCAGCGTCCCGCCGCCTGCAGCTTCCTCCAGAGTCACCTTCCGGCACTCTCCCCCCCTCCCAAGAGCAGCAAGCCGAAGGAATCTGGGAGCTGGATAAGAAAGAGTTGAAAGGAGGACAGCCAGAGGTGCCCCCCTCCTCCCCGTGCTCTGCCTCTCAACTGCCTTGTTTTTTTGTGTGTGTTCTCTCCCCCCCCCCCCCCAGATCTTCCAATGGAGGCAGCTGGAGAACCTGTACTTCCGAGAGAAGAAGTTTTCTGTGGAAGTCCATGACCCACGCAGGTAAGACAGGAGCCTCCCTTCCTTCTGCCTGAGGGGTTTGCACGTGGTGGTCCCAGTGGGAGGGAGAAAGGGAGGACGGCAGATGGATTTTTCACCTGTACCCTGAATGTTTGAAGATTTCTGAACCTCTGCTGCTTTTTGACTGGGTGGAGACTGGGGGGTTTCATGGGTGGCCAAACCTTCGTCTCAAAACCTTGTTGGCATCCGTAGGTTTTTACACGGTCCCCCCTTCTTCATTCCCCTTGGAAAGTGAGCTCGTGCCCTGGGCCAGTTCAAAGCTTTTTATCACCCCAAGGAAAGGACACGATACCCTCTTGGACCCACATTGCTGCCAGCCGTGTTCAAGCCAAGCCCACAGGCACTGGAGCCAGCCAGTGGCAGTGCAGGCCCAGGAGGAGATGCAGGCAAGGAGTCACTGCTGACGGGGAGCAAGCTGAGCCCCTGCAGTGCGCCTGCCCCCTCTCCACTGGGCTGCCCTTGGGTTGGCTGGCCAGAGAACGAGCCCTCCTCATTCTGCGCTTGTAATCTATTTTGACAGGTTAGTTATCCATCCATTTCTTTTTGACTCTGTGGAATGGGTAGCCTTAGCCAATGACGCACTGTCTGTGTAAATCCAGAATAACTCATCTGACGTCAGTTGCGCATCTGCAGCTGTGAGATCCCAGTTCCAAATGTTCCGTGATTTGTGTTCCGCTGCGTGGCTTACCAAGTAAATTGGAGGGAAATAGGCTGTGCACCATGTTATTTCTCAAACTGAGTTTTATGAGCATGTGATCACCAATTTTCTTTATGTTTGTGTTATTTTGTATTCTCTCCTTTTGTGCTGACTTTAGTTTGATACTGGAGTTTCCCGGCCCCGATCACGCACAGAATTAGCCGTGCGATAGGCACAACTCCCTGCCGGATTTTAAGGGTGCAGTCGCAAGAGCACATCTGCGAAGCGTCCCGCATGCGTCAGCAAGCCATTTTGCTCCGCCGGAGAAGCGGAATAAAAAAACACTAAGGAAACTCCCAAACGGGTTGCTGCGGGCCACAGACGGACTTTCCCCATGTGATCGCTCCAGCGTGGACTTGTGGCATCGGGGATAGTCTGATCAGGCTATCCTGACGCCATGCCGTTGTTTCTTTCCCCTTCTCAGTATGCGCATCATTGCATACTGCCATTGGAAGCCCTCAGGGTGGAGATGCGATTCATCGATCCCCGGTAACGAACGACAAAAAAAAACCCAACTCACCCACGGTTGCATCTGATCACGCAGTGGCGAGTTGCGCCTGCAGCTTCACAGAACGGTGTGATCATGCAGCTGCAGGTCAAATTGCTCCTGCGCAAATAGCCTCGCTTCCCCTGCTTTATCTCGCGCATGTGGCCGCAGCCTCTTAGTGTTTTTTTTACTCTGCTTCGGTGGAGCAAAACGGCTTGCCAGCGGGTGCAGGACACTTCACGGATTTGCTCTTGTGATCGCGCCCTTAAAATCCGGCTGGGAGTCGTGCCTATTGCACGGCTAATTCTGCGTGTGATCAGGGCCAATGTTAGCTGCTTTGGTACCCACTGTGGAAAAATATCATAGTTTTCCTAGGCAGGGGCTGCAGTGGGGGATGAGACAGAAAGCTGAGGACAGAAGGGCAGATAAAGGTAGGTTGGCTGTTGGTGGAAAGGAGACAGGGTTGCTAACACCAGGTTGGGGAATTCCTGGTGATTTGAGGGGTGGAGCCTGGGGAGCATGGGGTTTGTGGAGGAGAGGGACTTCAGAAGGGTGTAATGCCACAAGGCTTCAGTCTCCAAAGAAACCCATTCCTCTGTGGGAAAGAGTTGTCAACCTCCTGGTGGGGCCTGAAGATCACCCAGAATTGCAACTGCTGTCCAGATGACTGAGATCAGTTCCCCTGGAGAAAATGGTTGCTTTGGAGGATGGAGTACATGACATTATACCTTACTGAGGTTGCTTCCATCCCCAAACCTCACTCTCCCAAATATCCAGGAATTTCCCAAACTGCAGCTGGCAACCCTAAGGAGAACTGATCTCTGTAGTTGGGAGATCCATTGTGATTCCTAGAGAGCCACCATCCCTGCTGTTGGGGGGGAGACAGGTAGGCAGCTGGGAGTGCTGCCACCACTGCTGTGGAATGGGAAGGAAGCAGGTAGGAGACTGGGGAAGCGATGGGGGCAGAAAGAAAGAGAGAGTGATGGAGTTGGGGCAGAAGGAGAGAGAAAGTGACAGGCATGGAGTAGAGAGAGCGAGTAAGAAAAGGGGTGGCAGAAGGGAAAAAGAATGAGAGACTGAGAAGTAGGGGGAGAGGGGAAGAAACAAGGGGGGATGAGATATTTGATCCCACAACTTCCTTGCAGTTCCTCACTTGTTATTTATATTGTCACAAAGATCCCAGTTTTTCAAAATATTAATTTTGGCCATGATCCACCAAGAAGTTTTACTATGCACACACCATCAAATGCATGTGAACCCTGTCAAATGCATGCAAACAATGCAACAGCACTGTGATTCTTAGCAGTGTCATTTCCGTGTTACCATTATTAGGAAGACTGCACACACGCTCACACAAAAGTGTCCAGGAAGGTTCTGTACCTTGTGATTAGGTTTCTAAAAATGAGTAACCTCACTGCAACAGCTGATCTCTGTGTATCACTGGGAACATTAATTGTGGAGCTCAGTTCTTGGCAAGATCACCTTCCAGGAGTAGGAAGAAAGTAATATATACCATGAATTTAGAAAACAATATGGAATATTATTTTACTAGGAATAAGGCCCATTGTGGAAATAAATACAACGGGCTCAAGAAAGAGGCTCTGGGAGAGTGCCCCGGCCTTGGGCACTCAGCGTCAATTTGCTGTGGCAACCTCAGCAGGGTATAATGACACAGAGTCCACCATTTTCTACAGGGGGTGATCTCCATCCCTCCCCTGGAGATTGGCAACAATAGTTCCCCATGAGGGAACGGGTGGTTTGGAGGGTGGAGTCTATGGCATTGAACCTGTCTGAAGTCCCACCCCTGCTAAAACCTCAGCCTCTCCAGGGTCCACCCCTCAAATCTCCAGGAATTTCCCAACCTGGAATTGGCAACCCTACCTCCCAGCCAACCATCAATGTATCGTTATCTGCCCCCTGGCTTCAGCTTTCCAACTCCTCCCCCCCTTTCTCCTAGAGAGCAGTTGTAATTCTGAGTGATCTCCAGCTCCCACCTGGAGATTGGCAACAATGGTTCCCCATGAGGGACTTGCTGGCTTGGAGGGTGGAGTCTGTGGCATTGTACCTGTCTAAGGTCCCACCCCTCCTCAAACCTCACCTTCTCCAAGCTCCACTCCTCAAATCTCCAGGAATTTTCCACCTGGAGTTGGCAACCCTATCTCCTTCCCAGCAAGTCATCAACCTCACTCTTCAACTTTCCACACACACACACCCCGCAGCGTCCACTGGCCCAAAATCACCCACTCAGCAAGAACCTGGGTATAGCAGATCCTGCTCTGAAGTGCTGACTGCTAACACCTAGGGTACCCAACCTCCAAGGGGAGCCTGAAGATCGCCAGGTATTACAGTTGAACTCCAGACAACAGATCTCCCCCCCCAGAAAAAATGAGTGCTTTGGAGGGTGGCCTCTGTGGCATTCTGTTCAGCTGGCCCCAATGAGTTTTCTCCCAGAGGTAACTTAGGTGTGGAAAGGGGCTTTCAGAGAAGCAAGCTTAGTTGCCTAGCAACAGGCACTGAGGAGAAAGTTTCTAGCCCCTAAATACCTGATGATTTGGGGGGTGGATCCTGTGGAGGGCAGCATTTGGTGGGGGGATGGAAGTACTCAGCAGGGTATAATGCCATAGTGTCTACCCTCCGAAGCACCCATTTTCTCTAGGGGAACTGATCTCTGTTATCTGAAGATTAATTGTAACAGCGGGAGATCTCCTTGTCCCACCTGGAGTTTGGCAACCCTAGGGGGAAAGGTCAGCTACACAGCAGGGGGTTGAAGAGAATGGTTTGATGGTCGCTGGCCCACCTCATTAGCCAGCCAGCCATGGTGGAGCTAAGGAGGAGAGAGAGCCTTTTTCACAGTTTATTCTGACAGGAAATTGGGCAAACTGGCAGTGTGCGGGGGAGGGGGTTATGCTGAAAGTCCATTGTCTTTTCACTGACAGAAGCAGGTCACTGAGGGGACAGTTAGACCCACCTGGCAGTGGGCGGAGGAGATGAGTGGACCCAGCACCCAGTTCATCCCCTTCGCCGGCTCCCTCCAGACTGAGGCCGAGGCACTGGCCGGTGGCTCTGTGGGTGGGCCTGAGGCAACGCAGCGAGGGAATGCAGCCAGTGGCCAGGGACCCCTTTTGAGTGGCAGTCCTTCCAGCCAACTGATTTTGGCACCCCATGGAATCTTGTCACTGAAAACAGCTTTATATATAAGGAGAGCTTGGACTTACTTTATTGGTGTAACTGCATGCAGTCCTTCAGATTGTACTGAAATCATCATCAAGGTGAATGGGAAAAATTATTTCTGTCTTAGAGCCAACATGGTCTAGTGGTCAGAGTATCAGACAAAGATCTAGAAGACCCAGGTCTGAACCCCCACTTTGCCATAGAAGCTTGCTAGGTGACCTCAGGCCAGTCACTTGCCCTCAGCCCAGCCTAACTCACAGGGCTGTGGTGAGGATACAATGGAAAATGGGAGGATGTTGTAAGCCACTTCAGGGCCCCCTTGGGGGAAAAAGTGAGGTATAAATGAAGTAAATAAAATAAGAAAAACAATATTGTTACTAACATTTGTGATATCATCTGTTTATCATTCTCAGTCCTGGCCCCAACCTGGTAGAATTCTGCCAAGCGACATCAGGGCCCTGCGAGATCTTATGCAATTCCACAGGGCCTGTAAGGCAGAGATGTTCCGCCAGGCTTTTGGTTGAGGGCAGCAATGGTCACCCATTGGCTGGCACCCTTCTTTCTTCTCCCCTCCATGTTCTGAGTTCCCCTCTCCCCGCCCAGAAAAAAGGGACTGGTAGTCCGGAATTGGGATGCATAATAATATAGGGAAATCGCCATCTGGATCTTTTAATCTTCACTGAAATTTTTATTAATGTTATATATAAATTTTAATGTTTTGTGTTTTTGTATTTTATGACACTGTGTCCTGTACATCACCCAGAGCCCAGGATGGGCCAATTATTTATTTATTTGATTGACTGATTGATTGATTGATACCCTGCCCTCCCCACCGAGGCAGGCTTAGGGCGGCGTACCTTAAAAGTTAGAAACAGATAAAAATCATAAAACATTTATATGGTGCTATGTATATAGTACACAGTTTTAATATCACCATAGTGGGTATCCAGTCAGCAATAGTTGTTATAAACAGCTGTCAGCCCCCATAATATGTTAGTACAAGCACAGCAACTAATAATAATTTTTAAAAGTTAAAAAAATAATAATTTTCTCGTCAGTTCTGGCTTTGTAGGGCTTCAGTTTATCCTCTGATTTCTACATACATTTTTGTGCCTTTAGTTTCCACTTTGGGTTTTTTGTTTTCCCCCCGGTTCTTTTGAGATCACTTTTACCCCATGTTTTTTCTGGAGGCCAGGTCTCCCAAGGCCTGAGAGTGGGGAAGGGAGAGGGCTTGTGACCTTTTTCCTTCTCCTTTCTGGGGCCTAGGGTTGCCAACCTCCAGGTGGTAGTGGAGATCTCCTGGGATTACAACTGATTTCCAGGTGACAGAGATCTATTCATCTGGAGAAAATGGCCACTGGGGAAGGTGGACTCTGTGGCATCCTATGCCGCTGAAACCCTGCCCTCCTCAGGCTCCACCCCCCAAATCTCCAGGTATTTCCTCGCCCAGAGCTGGCAACCCCACCTTTCCCGAGGACCACCGTTCTTGCCCCCTCAGAGCTGTGTCCTCCCCTCCTCTGCATCCCCCACCCCTGCATCTCCCACGGCAGACAGTCTGGTCCTGAGTCCAGCAGCATCTCTGGGCAAGTCTTGGAAGTGTGCTTGACATGTAGGCTGCAATCCTAAGAACAGTTTCCTGCGAGTTAGCCACCCCAATGTGGGGGGAAGGGTGGTGCCGATGGAGGCATCCTTAGGGGAACAGAACAACCAGAGATAGTAGAAAAACAGATTTTTAAAAACCCATAAGATCTGGTTGCAGGATGAGACTGAAATTTCATCAACTTCAGCATTCTGTTACCAGTCACTGCCATTTGGTATGCTTTCCCATTTCCATCCCCACCATCTGATATTTTGAGGTAAGCTGCCTCTGAATATTTATATTACGGGTTAATAGCCCATTCAGCCTATGTGTACAGGTGGAGCAAGGTTACCCTGGCCACGCCAGAGCCACGCCCTGCCTTGCCTTCACCGCTGCTGGGAGCCCCCCCCCCCCCCGTGGGTGTGGAGAGCATGAGCGAGCAGTGTGATGGAGCACAGCCAAAGCCCAGTAAGCCTTTGCCCCATCAGTGGGTGCTTATGCCATCCACCTCACGTATATGGCAAACATTTATTTTTAAACCATGTACTCGGTATAAGAGGAGAACAATGTGCTTGGGCAGAAGATAAGAGAAATATTATTCAGATTATCCTGCCAATTTGTCTGGCTCCTAAATCCCTCTCTTCAAACTGTCTGGTTCTTTTACTTTTCTGTCTTATACACCTTTCCTGTAACCTCCCTTTACCTTTACCAGTTTGGTGTAGTGATTAAGTGCAAGGACTCTAATCTGGGAGAACCAGGTTTGATTCCCCACTCCTCCACTTGCAGCTGCTGGATGACCTTGGGCAAGCCATAGTTCTGGCACAGCTGTTCTTGAAAAAGAGCAGTCTCTCTCAGAGCTCTCTCAGCCCCACCTACCTCACAGGGTGTCTGTTGTGGGGAGGGGAAGGGAAAGGAGTTTGTAAGCTGCTCTGAGACTCCCTTGGGGAGTGAAGGGTGGGGTATAAATCCAATCTCTTCTTCTAGATTAAAAAAAAACATAACTTTTTTCCTGTTTTAATGTCCAATTTTATCTCAAAAACTCTTCCTTCCAAAATGTTTAATGCTCAGATTTGGTACTATACACTTAATACAGAAGGATGGGAAGTCAGGTTGAAATCATCCCAAGTGCCAACAGTATAATAAGTCAAATCCAAGGTGGCATTTTTTATTGCCACAACAGCTACTGGACTGGTTTCAACTTCAATTAGCCTGACCATCTGAGGGATTTTTTTTCTTCCTAGATAGCTGAATTATTTCTTAATAAAAAAAGAAGGAAAATTTGATCTAGCTGGTGTTTACATATTTTGCACTTAAATTAAGACTTTAGTAAAATAGGTTACAAGACTTAAATGTAGGTAGCAGAATTTCAACTTTTTTAGAGCTATATAGAATTACATACCTTTCTCAGCACCTGTGCTGTTTGTATGGCTGTGGTCACACCTATCAGGAAACAAAGACATACTGATCCCATGGGAATGGTTTGAGTCAGCCCATGGTTTGGTACTGTCTGCATAAGTTAAGAACATTAGAGAAGCCAATGATGGATCAGGCCAGTGGCCTATCCAGTCCAACACTCTGTGTCACACAGTGGCCAAAAATAGCAGGTGCCATCAGGAGGTCCACCAGTGGGGCCAGGACACTAGAAGCCCTCCCACTGTTGCCCCCCCAGCACCAAGAATACAAAGCAACACTTGCCCCAGACTGAGAGATCTTATCTATACCTTCTGGCTAATAGCCCACTGATGGACCTCTGCTCCATATGTTTATCCAATTTCCTCTTGAAGCCATCCATGCTTGTAGCCACCACCACTGCCTTGTGGCAGTGAATTCCATGGGTTAATCGCTCTTTGGGTGAAGAAGTACTTCCTTTTATCTGTTCTAACCCGACTGCTCAGCAATTCAATTGAGTACCCATGAGTTCTTGTATTGTGAGAAAGAGAGAAAAGTATTTCTTTATCTACCTGCTCTGTCCCATGCATAAACTTATAAACCTCGATCATTTCACCCCTCAGCCGTCATTTCTCTAAGCTAAAGAGCCCAAGCGCTTCAACCTTTCTTCATAGGGAAAGTGTTCCAACCCTTTTATCATTCCAGTTGCCCTTTTCTGCACTTTTTCCAATGCTATAATATCCTTTCTGAGGTGTGGTGACCAGAACTGTACACAGTATTCCAAATGAGGTCACACCATCGATTTATACAGGGGCATTATGATACTGGCTGATTTGTTTTCAGTTCCCTTCCTAATAATCCCCAGCATAGCTTTGGCCTTTTTTATTGCAGTCGCACACTGTCTCGACATTTTCAGTGAGTTATGAACTACGACTCCGAGATCTCTCTCTTGGTCAGGCTCCACCAGTTCAGACCCCATCAACGTGTATTTATAGTTTGGATTTTTAGCCCCAATGTGCATCACTTTGCACTTGGCCATATTGAACCCCATTTACCCACTCGCCCATCCTCAACAGATCCCTTTGGAGTGCCTCACAATCCTCCCTGGTTTTCACCACCCTGAACAATTTCATGTCATCCACAAATTTAGCCACTTCACTGCTAGATCTTCTTCGTGGTCTCTGTGCATCACACCTCTGGGATATAGTGCGCCTGCGCCGATCCCGATCGGTAAACTTCAAAGCCCAATGGATTTTTGCGCCAACTCCCCGGCCGCGCGCCAACTCCACTGCGCATGACCGGGGAGGGGCACGAGGATCCCGCCAGTTCTCTTCTGACCGCCGCGTTGTGAGGATCACCTCTCCCTTTGCTCCGGTCGGTAGTTAACCTTTTTTCTCTAAAAGAAGCCTTTCGGACTGTTTTTTCTCCTTATCTGACTACGGACTGTTTCTTGGACTAGCCTTCGGAAATTCCCTTCATTTCCTTGCTTTTCTCTCGTGGGACCCCCCGTTCGGCCTGTGGCCCAGCGGTGGGGTTTCTTCAAACGCTGCCTAAACTGTGGAAGCAAAATCGCTCCTCCAGACAAACACTCGCTTTGCCTGCTGTGCCTGGGAGAATCTCACCACGTTGACTCCTGTTCAAGCTGCGCAGCGTTTTCCAAGCAGACCCGCAAGAACCGTGCGGCAAGGCTCAGGGTAGCTCTATTGGAATCGGCTTTGTCACCGAAAATGTCGACGACCGACGCTCCGGTACCGTCCACATCGGCACCGACGGGACCGACGGCGTCTCCAGTACCGAGTGCCACAGGTACCGAAAGGTCGGCACCGAAAAGATCCCTCCCGCTGCCACACACTCCTGCAAAGAAATGCAGAGAGGGCAAGGAGGTTAAGGGCAAGCTGAAGCACAAAAAGACTCTGAGTGCTTCATCGAAGCGCCCCGCGCCCGACATGACCCAGTCTGGGTCCCCACAGCTTGACCCTTCAGGGCGCGCCCGCTCCCGGGGTAGTTCCACCTCCCCGATGGCGCGACCCATCCAACTCACCGATTCGGAACCGGACATCGAAATGACCCAGGTACCTTGGAGTAGCCCCGACATCGAGCCCAAACCATCTCCGACACCGTGAGACGAAAGGGACTGGCGCATGCCACCGGACTCGATACCATGGGATGTCCGTCAGTGGCGATACCTGTACGGCTCCGCCTACCCTCCACCACCACAATGGTACCCACCGGAGTGGGACTGCCAATCCGTCTCATCCAGGGACTTCCAACCCCGAGAACCTTCGATACCGAGGCATATACCGATACTGAAACAGGTATCGAGACCGGTATCGACAGCTCTACCCGACATTAATCTCTCCCCCGCTCATCAGGATCCATCGGCCCCTATGTCTCCTGAGCTCTCTGACCAACCGGCACCGGGCTCTTCCGCTTCCTCAGCCTCCGATGACGAATCGCCTGCTCACCCGTCGCCATCACCCGACGTTGCAGACAATCTTCCAGTCTCTCCGTCAGAAGATGTAAAATCCTATGGAGAGCTCATCAAAAGGATGGCACACTCCTTAGCGTTAGCCACGGTCCAACCGACTCCTACCGCTACCGATGCCATCTTCAACATCGTGCAGATGGACACTTCCATGGCGGTGGCCCTCCCACTCATATCAGTGCTCATGAGCACCGCTAAGGAATCCTGGAACCATCCTTCCTCCACCCCTATATCCAGTAAAAGACTGGACCATATGTACAGGCTCCAGGAGCCGGGTGCAGAATTTCTTTTCATACATCCCAAACCTAATTCGGTTGTGGTAACCCCATCAGCTAGAAGTCGCAGTGGCCATTCCTCCCCCCTTGACAAAGAGGGTCGGAAACTGGACTCCTTCGGGAGACGTTTTTATTCAGCTGGTGCTCTGGGCGTAAAAACAGCAAATTACACAGCCTGCATGAGCAGGTATCAATATTCCCTATGGGAACAGATGACACCACTTCTGGCTCATCTACCAGAAGATAAGCAACGAATGGCTAGGAAAATCCAAAAAGAAGGCATGGTCCTGGCCAAGCATCAACTTAATGCGTCCAAACATGTTGCGGATGTCACTTCAAAGACGCTCACATCCGCCGTCGCCCTCAGACGCCATGCTTGGCTCCGATCTACGTCCTTGCCACAGGACACGAAATCTCTGGTGGAAGATCTTCCCTTCGAAGGTGACAGTTTGTTCAGCTCCACTACGGACACGGTCCTACACGAGCTGGACAAAAGCATAAAAACATCTCGTAACTTGGGTGTATCCCAACCAAGACAGCAGAAGCAGAAAACTTGGCAGAGATCTTGGTCCAAAAAGCAGCCACAAAGGTCCCCCTCTGAACCCCAATGGCAGAGACCTTCACCCTCTTCCTACCAACAGAAACCGTATACTCACAAGCCACGGTTCCCGCCTACCTCTGCTTCTAAGTCCAAACCTCCAAGGCCAACTAAACAGGGCCTTTGACTTAAGTGCCAGACCCGGCCCCCCCACTCGTCTATCACCTTTTCTACACGCATGGCAGAGCATAACGTCAGACAAATGGGCCCTCTCGGTTGTAGCGGATGGATACCGGATAGAATTCTTCCAGATACCAAAGAACTCCTACTTTGTAACCACCACCCCCTCAGACACTCTGTCATCAGAAGTCAAAGCCCTCCTGTCCAAAGACGCCATAGAGCAGGTACCTATCAACCACCATCAGCAGGGGTTCTACTCCCGCTATTTCACGGTACCGAAAAAGGATGGAGGACTACGTCCTATTCTCGATCTTCGGAACCTCAATGCGTTCATTATGTACAAAAAGTTCCGTATGACCACCTTGCAAACCATCCTACCTCTCTTAGAAGCCGACACTTGGATGGTGACACTGGATTTGAAAGACGCATATTTCCATGTGACGATACATCCGTCCCACAGACCATTCCTCCGTTTTGCAGTCGGCTCACGTCACTTCCAGTACAAGGCTCTACCCTTTGGCCTTTCCACGGCCCCACGCGTCTTCACAAAGCTTATGGCAGTAGTAGCAGCCCATCTCAGACTTCAAGGTCTACAACTTTACCCGTATCTGGACGACTGGCTCCTAGTTGCTCCATCCGAGACAACCTTGCAAGATCACATTACCAAAACCCTTCATACTCTAGAATCTCTAGGGTTAACGATAAATCTAAAAAAGTCAATGCTCACCCCTTCCAGACGAGTGCAATTTATTGGGGCCGTCCTGGACTCCCTGCAATGCAGGGCCTTTCTGCCCACCAACAGGGCAGCGGACATAGTCTCTCTCCTCCTGTCCATCCGGGAAGCGCGGAAGGCCACAGCCAGACAACTACTCCGCCTGTTAGGATTGATGGCCGCTACTACAGCAGTGATACCTTTTGCCAAACTGAGAATGAGGCCATTGCAACTTTGGTTTCTGCGACGTTTCCGTTCCAACCTTCACTCCCTCTCCAAGTGCTTCCAACTCTCCGATCAGATCATAGACATGCTGGCATGGTGGCTTGTGCCCCAGAACTTGCATTCAGGTGCACCTTTCCGGATTCCTCCCCCTTCGGCTACCATCACCACGGACGCCTCTCTATGGGGATGGGGAGCCCATCTGGATGGTGTGGATGTGGGCAGCAAATGGAATTTGGCAGTGGCCCACAACCACATCAATTTTCTGGAATTATTGGTGGTCCTCTATGCGGTGCGATCCTTCCGCCTATCCCTGTCAGGGAAGACCGTGGCAGTTTAAACAGACAACATGACCACGATGTACTACATAAATCGACAGGGCGGGACGGTCTCCCGCGGACTTTGCCGCCTAGCAATCCAGCTATGGGACGAGTGCCAGTCCCTCGACATACACCTCGTGGCAACTCACCTACCCAGACTCCTAAACTCCCGAGCAGATTTTCTGAGCAGGGGAGGAGCATCTTTTCACGAGTGGGAACTAAACCCCCTCTACCTGGCCCCGATCTTCAATCACTGGGGACACCCTCAAATCGATGTATTCGCCTCTCGCGAGAACAGGAAATGCCGTCTTTTTTGTTCCAGGGCCGGCTCGGATCTGACATACCTGGGAGACGGCCTTCTTTTCCAATGGTCAGGGAAGAACCTATACATGTTCCCCCCGATCCCCCTGATACCACGAGTGGTTCACAAGTTAATGACAGAACGGCCACAGGCGATTCTCATCACACCATGGTGGCCGCGGCAACCTTGGTTTGCCACACTTCTCTGCCTCTCCCTGGGAGTTTACCTCCATCTCCCGGTGGAACCGGACCTCCTTTGGATGTGCAAGGGCCAAGTGCTACACCACAACGTGCCCGAGCTGAAGCTGACAGCTTGGCTACTTCAACCACAGGAGTGAACTCACGCATTGCTCACGTCCTTTTAAACTCCCGCAAGATTTCCACACGTCGTTCTTATGCGACAAAATGGAACAAATTTCTAGCTTTCCTAGCCTCGGTGGGACGGCCGTCCATCCCCGCAGGCCTTCATGACATTTTTGATTTTCTCCTATCCTGTTCAGATAGAGGATTATGCCATTCATCTATTCGAGTTTATTTGTCAGCAATCTCAGTTAATCACCCTCAGATAGAGGGCTACACAGTGTTTTCTCACCCGACTACGAAACAATTCCTTAAGGGAATGCGTCGACTCTACCCGCCCACGTGGAACCCGGTTTCGGCATGGGACTTGCCCTTGGTGCTTGCCAAGTTAATGGGTAGACCTTTTGAACCTATGGCTTCCTGTAGCCTACAACTCCTGTCATGGAAGGTTGCATTTTTAGTGGCCATCACATCTACAAGACGTGTAAGTGAATTATCGGCACTTCGCTGTGATGCACCGTACCTCGTTTTTCACCATGAGGCCGTCACTCTGGCTCCTGATGTAGCCTTCCTGCCCAAGATAGTTTCAGACTTTCACATAGGGGCAGACATCACGCTGCCAGTGTTCTTCCCTGACCCTCAGGACCCGACGCAGCGCAGTTTACATACGCTGGACGTTAAGAGAGCTCTTTCTTTTTATTTACACCGGACGAAATCGTTTCGTAAGTCTCCGGCTCTTTTTATCTCCTATGCCTTGCCCAGACAGGGACAGAAACTCTCGTCTCAAAGACTTTCAAAATGGATAATTGAGACGATAAAACTGGCCTATCTCCTAGCCAAAAAGCCGTTACCGGCGTCCCTCCGGGCACACTCCACTCGGGCCGTGGCTGCTTCCATGGCATTCCTCAAGGGCATCCCCCTGGGAGACATCTGCAATGCTGCAACATGGGCGTCCCCTCACACGTTTGTGAGACATTACGCCCTAGATGTTCGGGTCCATCAGCGTTCTGCGGTGGGCCGTGCGGTTCTGCAAGCAGCTCAGATGTGAGACCTTCAGCACCCACCTCCAGGTATGTGGTGTGTTTATTGCTCGCTATTCTCCCAGAGGTGTGATGCACAGAGACCACGAAGAAGATATACAGGTTGCTTACCTGTAATTGGAGATCTTCGAGTGGTCATCTGTGCATTCACACCACCCGCCCTCCTTCCCCTCTGCTTTCGGTCTCCCTTCTACCTATTTGGGTGGCTGATCGCAGCGGTCAGAAGGAACTGGCGGGATCCTCGTGCCCCTCCCCGGTCATGCGCAGTGGAGTTGGCGCGCGGCCAGGGAGTTGGCACGAAAATCCGTTGGGCTTTGAAGTTTACCGATCGGGATCGGCGCAGGCGCACTATATCCCAGAGGTGTGAATGCACAGATGACCACTCGAAGATCTCCAATTACAGGTAAGCAACCTGTATTTCTGTGCCCATGCACCAAAGATAGTTTGTGCTTCCCTTACAAATCAGAATTATTAGCTGTGGTTTGAAGCTGGTGTGCAGTCCCCCTTCGGGGGGAGAGCACAAACCCACCCACAGGTGCCAATACAGGTGGAGTAGCAAACATTGGTTTTGAGTTGCTGACTGAAATATGTTTTAATTAACTAATTAAATTTTTCAAAGATGGGTTCACTGAGGAATCATGAGATGGGAAACAACTTGAAAATCCTTACTTCCATTTCCAAAGTCCTTTTGCCAGGTTTCAGTAAACTTCTAGGAACTTTGCCCAGGCTTATTTCTCCTCTCTCCCAGGGGCGTAGAATTTAAAAACTCCCTGGGGGTGGGGGCTTTTCCGTGCGCGCACCCGCCGGGACCATGTCCCCGCCGCCGCCGCCTCCCCCACCGCCTGATCGCTCCTGCTTCCATCCCTCCCTCCGTCCGTCCAGGGGCCAGCTGGGCATTTGCTTAGCTGGCCCCTGGACGGACAGAGGAAGGGTCGGAGTGGCCAGGCTGGGGGGGGGGGGAGAGACAGTGACTCGAGCCCCCCCATAGTTGACGCCTATGCTCTCTCCCCCCTCTTTAAATGATGCACAACATTTTTGTGCTTCTGAAGAGTATTTCGTCCTCATCAAGCTGTGTGTGTGGGGGGTTCTTTTGGTTTATTTACAAAGTCCTATTTTTTCTGCATGCTTGGGAAGTCCCCTTAGAAACTTCTCCTTTGTTGTGGATGGCCCATTTTACCAATGTTGTGATTGGCTGAGGGGCCAGCCCTTTATCTGTTTGATACAGTGATAGTTGTGAACTGCTTTGGGTATTTGGGGGAAGAAACAAATATCTTTACATAACAAAGCATATTTACTAATCTGTTTTCACAATAAGAAGTAAAAAGGGAGAGCAATGGACTTGTGGACTTAGTGACATCCGACATGAAAAAAAATTATAAAATTGCTGAGTCACATTTCTACCTTAAAACCTTGAC
Organism: Lepidodactylus listeri; assembly: GCA_029233225.1. NCBI lineage: Eukaryota > Metazoa > Chordata > Lepidosauria > Squamata > Gekkonidae > Lepidodactylus > Lepidodactylus listeri. The sequence continues at coordinate 105,819,832 of JARCFY010000008.1, forward strand.
AAAACAGTAGAAACACTGAATTTGTCTTTGCCATTTTCCATTTACGTTGCAAGTTAACTGTGTGTTCTTTTCCTGCTCTTCCAGGGCATCTGTGACAAGAAGGACTTTTGGACACAGTGGCATTGCTGTGCACACGTGGTATGCCTGTCCTGCCCTGATAAAGTCCATCTGGGCCATGGCCATTAGCCAGCACCAGTTCTATCTGGACAGAAAGCAGAGCAAGGTGAGAGTCTTAAGGAGGAGGTGGAAGGTACAGAAAGCTACTCAGGATGATGACCAGTTGATAGTAAATTTTCTGTAGAAAACATCCTCTCCAGATGTGAAGGCTGAAGCCCTGCTTGCCCCAATACCATGGTCCTGATACAAATTGAGCTGTGTGGCACTTGGGGAAATAAGTTCTCTGCAGTGTCCATGGAGCTACAGGAAACATGCACTGGGTTGGGAGGACCCAACTTGATACATTTTTCTCATCTCATTAAAGAGCATATCATATAGTTTGGCCCTAATTCACATACTATGAAGTCCTCCCGCCCCCGCCCCCCCCCCCCCCATGGCTGATCAATGGACATGGTTTTGTTTAGCTCAAGAAAATGTTCGTATGTTTTTATGTTATATTAAAATGGCATAGGAAGGGAAGGCGTAGGCCTCCTCTTCCTGCATGCCACAGTCCCAGTCTGATGTGGGACCCTGTGCATGAGGGAATTCAGTTCTGACCACAGAATGCCAGGTGCACATTTGGTCAGTGGGATCAATGACAGCCACAAGGCAGGATAGGGAACAGGAGGACTTTATAGCATAGGTGGAGTGCCTCTAAGTGGTGAACCTAGGTTTGTTGCTATGGGATGCCTTTAGAATATCATAGTTGCTCTTATCATGTAGATCCTTGATTCTCTGACTGTAGTACTTTGAAATGTCTTGCATCTTTACTTGAAAACTTTTCCAAGAAAGGACTTTTCCAAAGATTCCAAGGAAGTTTTAATGATATTTCAGGTTTTATAATGACATTTCAATATACTGATTGATACAGATACACAACATGTACCAACTTGAGTCTTGTACCAAACTGCTCCGCAACATTCCTTTATCTGAAGATGTTCATAACTCTTTACCTTTGTCTTTATCTCTGTTGTCAGACATCATGTACAAATTTACAGGACACGGGGACTTTTTGAAAGAAGGCCCCAGGGGGGGAAATTCCTACTGTATTTCTTTCCTTCCTATATTGAATATCAGTTCTGTGCATACCAATTTTTAAACACAACACAACATTCTAGTACAGTACATCAATCAAAGCTTGTGATTTTGTCTTATGAAGTAGGCTTTTTTGTTCTTGATACAATGGATTTTCTGTTCAGACAGTTAGGGCACAGCTTGTATTACTGGATTTGTTTCAAATATTCCAGAAGATCTATATTCAAATGAGTCTGATACTACAGTGCACACATGAACAGAAGGAAGGAGGTCACGTTCATTCCTACTGTCGTTATCATAGAATTAGGATTTGGAATTGCTTGTCCTTTAACCTACCTAGTGATAGATGGCCCAGACATTTACAACAGCAGTATGAAAAATTATGACTCCATCATGGGGTTTAGTGCAGTTGACATCGAGTATCTTGTAGCATCATTTCATTTTATTATTAAGTATGAAGCCAGAAATGAGATTCCCTCATGGCTAATGGTCATTATAGCCACTTATAATCCTACACCAAATTCTAGAGATTATTGTTTCAATAATACTATGTATTCTAAATAGTTTTCCCTTTTAAAAAAGTATACTCTCTTTTTGCTGTTCTTTTCACAGACGTGGGTTAGATCTAGCCAGCTATTTCATCCAGTCTCCTCCAAATCACCCTCCTTACTACTGCTCCTGTCCCACATAGCTTTTGCCCATTAAGGTCCCATGATCTCTGGCATAGACTTCTTCAGATCACTCCTTTCATGGCTAAATGGGGCCCCATCCTCTGTTTTTCAAAAGCAAAGCAGTTGGTGGATCCAACTCATGTATTTAATAAAATTAGGATAGCACTGTCTGTTTAGTAGGGCTACCAGATCTCCTGCTATGGTGGAAACAGGCCAGTTTTGCCTGCTGCAGCTCGGAGCGGCATCGGGAGAGAATACTTTTTCAAAAACAGCAATGTCACCAAAGTTGCCACTTCACTTCTGGGGAAAACCCAAAAGAGACGTTAAGGTAACTCTAGGGAATCATTGGAAACTCTGTGGTTTTACCGTAGAATTTCTGGCAATTCCTAGAGCAACCCTATGTCACTTCTGGGTTTTCCCCAGAATTGATGTTGCTCTAGGAATCACTTTCAGTTTCCCTGGAAATGACAGAGTGGCATCGGCAAGATCACATGCCCCCTATGTCCCTGCCCCCAATCCTCCCATTGGTTGCCAGTCTCAAGTTGGCAACCCTACTGTTTAGACATGCTGTTCTCCCTTCATAGAGTAAATCATTGACTTACTGTGGATAAGTCTCACATTATGAACAGGTGACAATTGCAGCTGGAATGTGGTTAGAGGATCTTTTTGATTTGGTAGGCTTTCCTAATAGAACTGCTTTGAAAGTAGTTTGCAAAGTAGATCTCTCTGCTGCTGAACAGGACAATATTTATAGTCCACCTTTCTCACTGAAATTCAGCGCAGATAGAACAGTGCATATCAACCTGCTCAACATGAAGAGACATCCAATAAACAACATGCTAGGACAGCAAAGACAGTGTAATGCATGCAGAAAACAGATAATACATCTTAAGACAACACAGTGCTATAGTCTGAATTCTCTTCCCTTCCCCTATAAAGCGCCCTCCTGGACCTTTCTGTTGTAGTATAGCCCCATTACGTCTATCAAAAAGCCTTCCTGTTCACTTCATTTGCAGAATGACAGAAGCATGCTTTCACATATTTCAAAACTGAAGGAAGGATTAAATGGGCATAAGTGGTTATTACGTGGGACATGTTCAGGCTTTCATCATCATGTAGCCAATAATATCTGTCCTGGTCCTGAAGTGGCCTAAATCAGTGATGATCTTTGAGAGTTAAGTGCATATTCCTGCCCTGAGTTCTAATTGTTGGCCTCAGCAGAACGAGACAAACGAGTCAGACTAAGTGAGTCAAATCAAGTCCAAGTGCAAAACATGTCCAGAGAGGATTCTTTTCATTTTTAAAAATTCATCTTATAACGTGCCTTTCTCCCCAGTGGGGAACCAAGGTGGCTTACTTTGTTCTCCTCTCTCCCATTTTATCCTCACAACAACCTTGTGAGGTAGCTTAGGCTGAGAAACTGTGACTGGTCCAAGGTTACCCAGTGAGCTTCCATGGCATAAGTGTGGATTTGAAACTGGTTCTCCCAGATCCTAGTCTGTCACTCTTAACCACTACACCACTCTGGCTATTAACCTGGCACTGAATCTGAACCTAAAATCTCTTAGTTGTTTTGAACCAGAACGGAACCCTGAAACACAAAAGGTATTAACCAGTTCAAAAACCAGTTCAGTATTCAGGAACTCTGGTGAGTCTTTTGTGGTGTAGCAAGGGCCCCTTTCAATTTCAGCTATATTTGGAGAAACTATTTCTTAATGACATCTGAAAAGAAAAGGAGGAGGACCAGGCAGAAGAAATGGACAGGCAAGGCCTAGAACTGTCAGTCCTTCTGGGCTTCCAGTAGAGTCTTGTCTACCCACAAACTAGGGATGCCAGACCACTAGCTGGCATCTCCAGGAATTTTGGGGGCAGGGCAATGGGTTGGGGTTTTGTGCATAGCAGAGCAGCTCCCTTGCTGCGATCTATTAAAAGTCAGCCCTCAACACAAGCCACCCTGTGAGCCGCCTTGAGCCTGCCTTGGCGGGAAGGGCGGGATATAAACTGAATTGAATGAATGAATGAATGAATGAATGAATGAATGAATGAATGAATGACATCTGGCAACATGTGAGACCAAGTCCCACCAAAAACCCAGCTGTAATGGCAGCACATCAGGCAGTGGTCAGGCTTTCTCCAAAAACCTCGTGGTAGTCAAAAAAGCTCCATCTAGTAAGTACCATGGATTTTTGAGGCTGGCCAGAATATCGCCTGATATGCTGACATCACATCTGGGTTTTCAGGTGGATGTGACATCTGACATCGCCAGACATATTTTCTGCCCATCACACTACCCCAAAATTTCCCAGGGATGCTTTCACTGTATTGGGCAACATTCTGGCCATTCCTGAAAGTACCATGGGGTTGTCAGGGACAGATAAGGTGTTGGCTGACAAGCTGATGTCACATACGGGTTTTCAGGCAGATGTGACATCACACTTTGCCAGACCTCTTTTCCAGTCCTTTTCGCCGGCCACTCCAAGAAACAAGGGTGGGAGAAAAGCCCTGACTGGTAGGAGGCCTCCCACTACCAGCAGGCTAAGGGCATCCATAATACAAGCTGTTGTCCAGTAACAAGACCTCAGAGTGGAGGACTATTGAAGAGTCCAGTTGTTTCTGTGTTTCCTTGGCCCTGCAGTTCCTTCTTTCTGCTATTCCAGAAATATCTAAGCCAGGGTAAGTTCTTAAGTTAGTGGGGCTTCTTGAAAGAAAAGAACACAACAAAGTTGATTGTAGGGGAAATGACATTTTAAAAGGATAAAACCCTGTGAGAAGGGAAGGGAAAGGAGCTCAGTTTGAAAGGTGGGAGAAGGCAGTGTTTTGCTTTTTTCAGCTGAGTAATAAAATAATTACTTCTTTTGCCCAGGGCCATAAAATTAAACCTTATTGCCTAGTTCTCCATCACCTGACTGAGAAATACTGATCCTTTAAGGATCAATTAATCAATTAATGATCTGTATGCAGCTTTTATTGACCTCAAGGGGGCCTTCGATTCTGTAAATCGCCCCAGATTAGTGGAACAGACTTAAACAACTATGGAGAAAAGACTCCTAGGACTCATTCAACGATTATATTCAGGTTTAATTGCCCAAGTATGATGTGAGTATGATGGGAATTTAACAACTCCATTTAATTTGAAAAAGAGAGTACAACAGGGATGCTTGTTAGCACCTTTTTTGTTTAATTTATATTTAAATGATGTAATGACAATCTTTAATTACTGCTGCCACCCACCAAAATTAGAAGAGACAAGTGGAGACCCACAAGAAACTTGCGGGGAGGGGGCATTTCCCCCATCTCGCTGGGCCTGCCACTCGCCCCCCACGGGCTCCCGGCAGTAGGATACTCGCGGGGAGCAGGTGAGCCTCTCTCTCCTCCCTCCTTCCTCCTTCCCCGAAAACAGCGGCAGTGGCCATGTGCCTCCCCTCCCCTCCGCCCTCCCTTCTCAAAAATCGGCGGCCGTGCGCCGAGCCTCCTCTCCTCTCTCCCTCCTCTCTCCCCCTCCCTTCTCAAAAATCGGTGGCGGCCACGCACCGAGCCTCCTCCCCTCCCTCCCCCCCGAAAATGTCAAGGCCTGCCGAGCCCTCCCCCCAGCTAAAGTGTTCTCTACACCTGCACAGAAAATGCTTTTACTTTTGAGGGGATTTAAATATCCCCCCCCCCCCAAGTTTTTTTTTTAAGATTTAGGATTTTTCTGCACACGGGGGGAGTGCCCCCATGTGTAGAAAAAACCTCTCCCCCCAAGTGCCCCCCAAGTGCCCCCCCCGCGTGGATTTAAGTATCCGCACGGGGGTGGGCACTTCGCTATTAGTATATAGATTGAGATGCCTATTTTGCTCTACACAAATAATGTCGTGATCTTGTCCCAAACTTGGCTTGGGCTGCAAAGGGCTTTGCAATCTTTTTCTAATTATTGCTCTCAAGAAAGTCTGGTGATTAACTATTCAAAATCTAAGATCCTAGTTTTCACCAAGACCAGAAAATGGAACCCATCTCAATGGTCTATCAACGAGTCTAATATTGAGCAAGTAAAGACTTTCCCCTATTTGGGGATTTTGTTTTCAGCAGATCTGAATTGCCTCCCACCCCCCACCCCCCCAAAAAAATTCAGAACAGCATTTAATAAAGCTAAACCATGTGCAAGCACCATAAATAGGTTCATCCATAATGGGGGGGGGGGATATATTCCTGGAGCGGTGCAAGTTTTAAATTTGAAAGTGGCTCCCCTCATCTTTTATGGCTCAGCTATTTCGATTAAAGCAATCTCCAATAGCATCGATCAACCCTTAGCCCAGTTTTCAAGGAAAATACTGAATATTCCCAGCTGTGTGTCAAACGTATTGTGGGCAGAATTTGGACTGATATCCTTGGAAACCAAAGCATGACTTTATGCCTTTAAACTGAGATTAAAACAGCTATGTGCCAAAGATGGTTTGTTAGCCTAAACTGAGATACCCACAAATCAACTTGGATGAAACCTCCGGATGAGAAACTGATGGTAGTTGGAATATCATTTAATGATATTTTTGAGATGGGCACATCCAAAGCATTTTCTCTGTTAAAAAAGCATGTCCTAGAAACTGATTATAGTAGTCTGATTCTGAGAGCCCACAGAGTTTGCCCACCCCTATCTTTTGGTCTTTCTTTCCCAAGATCTTTAAACCCCACCCCCCCCCCCATGTGTACTATCTTACCATCCCATGTTACTGAAGAGCTTTTTTGTTTGCAAGATTAAATACTATTCCTTCAATGGTTTTACAGGGGAGATTTTTGAATAGGCCCTATTCTGACAGAGTCTGCCCTTGTGGCCTTAATAGGATACATCCTTCCATGCCCTGCTTGAATGCAGGCTCTTTGAGAATATAAGGGATCACTATATTTAATCAGTCAATCACTCTGGAAACCCTGGCTCTTATGCTCAGCAATAAGGATCCTAAGTTTACTCTAGCAACTGCAAAATTTGTCTCAGTTGTTTTAGCCCTTGCATCAAGAAAAATAAGAAGCAAGTATCTTCTGCTGCTCAAGATCTGTGAATCAATGAGCTCTGAAGGAGATAAAAGGAGGGGAAAGGAAGGGGGGAAATGAGACATTAGGGAAATTGCTGGAGATTTGGGGGCGGTGCCTGGGGAGGGAGCTCAGGAGGAATGGGGTGCTATAGAGTCCACCTTCTGAAGCCGCCATTTCCTCCAAGTCTGAAGACTGTGGTCATCTAAAGAGAGGGAGGCTACAAAATTTCTCAGCTGTTACGGTAGCTGGTTTCAGAAATGGGTACAAAGATTTGTATTCCAATCTTGCTTCCAGGGTGGCTCCATTCTGTGACATACATTACATTGCCAGACTTAAAGAGAGTGTTCTCAGTCGTTGGCTTTAGGAGGACATTGTTGTTTGTATTTTTTTATGTTTTGTTAGCTGTTTCCATGTTTACTTGATATTATTTTAAGTTGTTTTACTGGCACTGTGGGTTATTTTGTCACCTGCCTTGGATCTCAGTGCAGGGTGGAGCAAAGGCTGCCTTGTAATTTTTTTTAAATAAATATAATGTTCACCAACCCAGATTGCCGCTGGGCTTGTACACCCCCTCCTCACACCTCCCTTCTTGTGTGGAGTAGGATGACAGAATTAGAAAAAGTGCTGGTTCCTTATGAGGTACGAATGCATGTCAATGGGTTGACTGAAGTTAGCTTCCCCTGCCTCCAACCAACTGGATTAAACCTGGATTAAAGTCTGATTTAAAATCTCAGTCAGTGGGGGAACACTAACTGTAGTTAACCTGCAAGCTTACATTTGTACATCCTAGATAGCTTCAGTTAGTTTCTTCATTGTGTTCTGCCCAGGAAGGAAAGGACAGCAGAGAAGAGCAATGCACACACACACACTCTTATCAACAAATAAGGTTGATGGACATCTAAACGTTAAGTTTCCCATCTTGATGCAGCCACGGTGTTCCTTTTTCTCTTCCTCCCTTGGGTAGGGAATGGATTCTACTCTGGAGTAGATGTCCAGAGGATGTTACAGTTGATGACATGAAGAGGATATCCTCTGCAGTGCAGAAATTACTTTAGAGCTTTATATGGTACATTGGTGTAAAGACAAGTAACATCAAATGTGAGAAGTAAGGTATTCTTACCAAATTGTTGTTGCTTATTTAAGCATTCAAGGTTAAGTAGGAAATCATTGGTATCTTTCATGTGGAATGAAAAGTGTTGTACCAGAATTTGGACGGATAGGCAATCTTGTCAGCAGCTGTGATGTTGAGACACTGGATGATCCTTGTTTGTTAATTTGGGATAATATGTAAATCCTTGAAGGAACTGGATCTAGTTGGGAAGGTCTGGTTACTTTATTGATAAACGATTTTCTGTTTGTAAATCCTTGTATGTTTTTTTGAAATACAGTTGTTGAGATTTTTTATCGTACTTTGATATCCTTGTCAATATATTTCTTTTCTTATCATCATTATGTTGACTGCAGCCTCCAGAGATGTACTCTAGAGCTGACATCAGTATAAGCCTCCTTGAGGAGATCCCAGGAGAGGCAGTGTATGATTTTTTTAAAAATAAACAAATACAAGAAGTGACAGTTTTGTCATCTGGTTTAAGACAATCTCCCATGGAGATTCCTTTGTAGGACTATCCCTACTTCTGGGTGTTGTAAATGGGTAGGCAAGATATGATTGTTAGTAATTCTGGAACAGATAGGACTGAATGTCTAGGACAGGCTTTCTATTTGATAACCACTCTAACACCAATGTCTGCTTTTTTTCCCAGTCCAAAATTCATGCAGCAAGAAGCCTCAGTGAGATTGCAATTGACCTGACTGAAACTGGAACTCTAAAGACCTCCAAACTAGCCAACATGGGGAGCAAAGGGAAAATTATCAGTGGCAGCAGTGGAAGTCTTCTATCATCAGGTATGTTCCTCAGTGATACAGACTGGTTATTTATTGAAAAGGAATTAGGGACTGTTATGGCATTTCTTGGAGGGTCATGTCTGAGCCAAACAGTCTGGATTAGCAGCTTTGCTGTCCACAAAGTGCAAGGTCTCAAGCCAAAATTATTGGCACATCTGGGAAACATAGAATATAGATGTAGGAGATAGGGATCTGTAGTGGTATGAGGAATGGTAAAGGCATATTTTACTGATGGATCTTGGCCCCCTTTTACTGTTGTCCCATAGTCCCAGCCCTCTTGAATGATCTTCTGGAGAAGATGAAACTTTCTTTGATGACTTTTAGAAGGGGTTCATAGGCTGAGGACAGACTGGCAATCTGAAGCGGAGGCAAAGCGGAGGGAACTGGAGCGGGGGGAAGAACCCACGGAGCTGGCCGTTCACACTGGCCAGAGCAATGCGGATCAGCGGCGATACGGAGCATTCAGACTGCCACAGAGCGTTCAGACTGCCGCATAGCCAGCGCGCGCGGCTTGCGCGCGCCCCTGCACTTTTTTTTGGTTTTCCTTTGATGTTTTTCGCATGTGCGCACATGCGCATATGCGCAAAACTTTTTGCCGGTGCGTTCACACTTCCTCCAGATGCCTCCCGCTTCTTCCAGTTCACACTGTTTGGAAGCGGGAGGCATGCGGAAGAAGGCCCCTGAACACTGGGAAAAACCGGTGTCCGGGTAAAGCGGAAGGAAAGCGACTGGGAGACGGGTAAGTACGCAACGGAGCCGACGGACAGATGCGCATGTCTGAACGTGCTCCTTTCCTCCGTTTGCGAACCATGCCTGCCCCGCTTTAGATTGCCAGTCTGTCCTCAGCCATAGAATCATAGAATAGAATCACAGAATCACAGAGTTGGAAGGGGCCATATAGGCCATCTAGTAGTCTAACCCCCTGCTCAATGCAATTTCAGCCTACAGCATCCCTGACAAGTGTTTGTCCAGCTGCTGCTTAAAGACTGCCAGTAAAGGGCACTCACCACCTCCCTAGACAGCCAATTCCACCGTTGCACAACTCTTAACTGTAAAACACTTTTTCCAGCTGATACCTTCCCACCCTTAATTTAAACTCATGACTGCAAACCCTATCCTCTGCTGCCAACAGGAACATCTCCCTGCCCTTCTCTAAGTGACAATACTTAGATACTTAGAGAGAGCCATCATGTCCCCCCTCAACCTCTTCTTCTCCAGATTAAACATTCCCAAGTCCCTCAGCCTTTCCTCACAGGGCTTAGTCTCCAGGCCCCCAATCATCCTCATCACTCTCTTTTGCACCCACTCTGTTCTGTCCACTTCCTTTTTGAAGTGAGGCCTCCAGAACTGTACACAATACTCCAGGTGTGGCCTGACCAATGGAGTGTACAGCGGGACTATGATATCTTGCAATTGGGATGTTATGTCTCTGTTGATACACCCCAAGATCACATTAGCCTTTTTTGTCACCGCATCACACTGGCTGCTCATATTTAACTTGCGGTCCACCCATACCCCAGCTTGGCTTCTTGGATCCCCTACCATGTTTCCTTCTTGTTGGAATAGCAATGGTTTGAGTTTGCAAGAGCTCTTCTTTTAGGGGAGCCCACCCTTCATTTGCTCCTTTCCCTTCCAGCAGTCTTGCCCATGGAATGATTCTCATCATGCCTTACTGAAATCTAACATACACGGGTGGCTACAAACTTCCTTGGTCCCCCACAGCAAAAGGAATTCTAGCACGCCATGGTCACTTCCTCCTAAGGTCCTCACCACCCTTCACCCCCATCTACCATCTCTTGCCTGTGAATCAATATTAAGCTGAGTATGGCCGAACCCCTCATAACTTCCTCCACCATTTGATGAAAGAAATTGTCAACCAGACAGGTCAGGAAGTTGCGTGACTGTGGACGCTTTGCAGAGTTTGTCTCCCAGCACACATCAGGGAAGTTGAAGTCGCCCATAACTACCAGGTCGTGTTGTTTGGATACCCTGTCAAGAGGGCAGCATTCACCTCTTCATCCTGGTCAGGAGGTCTGTAGCAGACTCCAACCACAATACTGTTTGTCCTTCCTTCCCTTATCCTTACCCGGATACTTTCCACTGGGCTGTTGCCCTCCTCCTCCAGTATTTCCTGACAAACAAACCGTCTCCTCACATACAGTGCCACTCCCGCCTCCTCTTTGACCCTTTCAGTTTTTCTTGAACAACTTGTATCCATCCACTACTACATTCCAGTCATGCGAACCATCCCACCAATTCTCTGTACTGCCTTCTAAATCATATCCCCCTGTCTGCATTAGAAGCTTAAGCCCTTCCTTCTTATTGCCCAAACTTTGAGCGTTGGCACATAGACACCTGAAGCCCTGCACTTTTGGCTCCATTAGACTGGGCCCTCCTAGGTGGGCCTCTGTTGTTTGCTCTTCTTCATTTAAGTCCCAGTCTTGCAACCTATCTTTGGTCAAGTTGTTACAACCCAGTGATGGATCACACCTCACCCACAGAAGACCAGTGCTTTACTCAGAAAACTCAGAATGAATATGTCAGTTTTTTGGAAAGGGGAGTGGGCGTTTAGTGATTATAATGGATAGGCAAAGGTCCTGCCCTTTTTTCTGTCAGTCTCCAATCCCCTTTATTCTTATTTGGTGGGAGTGCAGAGTTGCTAACAGCCATTCAGGGCCCATGGAATTCTGCAGAAGCCAGATGGGAGGGGGGAGTAGAAAAGAAAATCTGTTGAAGGGTCAGTTTTGAGTTAGATAGGGTTTGCATCTCCAGGGTATTAGGTCAGAGAGATCCTGTCTCAGGAGACTTTTAGATGTCTCAAAGTCTGGCTTTACAAGAGAGCAGGTTGTGGAAAACCCAAAGATGCACCTCAAGCATTTTAAATACTTGGCTGATAACTGTTTTCTGCACTCAGAAAGTGACAAGTAAAGCATTATAACTGAATGAGCCCAGCAAATGCTGTGTTTATACTTGTAAATAGTTTCTACCTCTTTGTTTAACATTCTTATTCTCCTGTCCAAGGAAGTCAATAAAAGTTACTTTCTCCAGTTTCCCTAATTTCTCATATGAAACAACAGCATTTAGAAGCCACTTGAGGTCAGTCTGTCAGGTAGAGAGATTTGATAGAGACTGCACTAGTCAAATTTCACATCACGGTACCTTTGTTCAAATGTCATGTAAAAACTCTGACCTTCACAGTGACTGTGACATAAAAATACAATGCTGGAGAAATGGAGGAGAGGAAGCAAGTTAATAATAGGTTTTTAGTGAGATACTGAGCCCATGTAGATGATCAGAACTCACTGGGATGAGATCTTTCACGCTGAGGTAGCCCAACTCTATGTCAGCCTTCCAAATGATAACGAAGATTTTACAACAGCTTGGGTACAGACACAAGAATAATGGTGTAGAAATATATGTGGTCATAATGGCCATTAAACACAACCTGGGAGACATAACTTACACTTGTTTTCTTAAGCCTAAAGACCTGTGCTAGTTGACTTCCTTAGCGATGTCATCTCCCAAAAATGCAGAAAGAAAGGAAGATAGAGGCTGTGGGAGTCAAGAACACACCCCATTATAGGGCTGTGATGATCTCTGTAGGAAACAAACTTTTGGGCAAAGGACTGATACATTCTGTTTTATCACTGTTCAGTGTAATTTGTAAAATCAAAACATCTCTGGGCATCTTCTGTAGGTGTGCAGACTTGTTTTTAACGAAGGAAGATTATATTCATCACCAAGTGTGATGGTTTGTCCTTTCAGCCGCCATCAGTCTAACTCAGTACCATGAGCCAGGTTGCCTAACTTCAGAAAACCTCCTTTTGTTCGAGTTCCCAGTGCCCCTGGTCTGATGCTTCTGGATCTTGTATCCTCTGTAACACCAAGGAAACCATGCCTTTGTCTTCTCACCACCCTGATAGTTCCAGGCCTACTTATTTGTTCTGATCATCAGACATTGTTTTCTCCGTTTCCATACCTGTTTTTTTTTGCTCAGCCTGTCTCTTCAAAGCTCTACTGCTAGGCAGTTGCTTCCAAACAGCGTCTGCCAATCAAACTGTGGGTGGCCATGTGCCAGAGAAGCTTCACTCGAGTAGCACATACTACAGTATGGGAGGATGGCTGCCAAACAGTGGAAAAGAATGAGACAGAGATTTTACTTGCTTTCCACCCATCTGACTTCTCAGAGCAGCAGGAACCACAGCCCAGTTGTTACTCCCTCTCCTGCGTCCTCAACAGATGTAGGTGGTGTTGTCTGTTTTTCAAATTTTTGACCATAACTGGCTCAGGATGGTTCCCATTAAAGCATCGATAATAAAAAAGGCATATCCACAGCTACATTTCTTCCAAATACATGTCCTCCTTATCCAACAAGCAAAATCTGTGTTTCCCCATCATCAATATGCTCTTTCCTGAACCTGCTTTACTCAGATCTTGTTTGAAAGAACACTGTCCAAGCATGTTATTGCACTGTCTAGGATGAATGGTGCCCACTTTCCTCCCCTGCAAAGGTCTCACCCACATCAGCGCCATTTCTCCACCATTACCCCCTTGTGGCCATGTACCATTTACTACCATTTTTTTCCTGTTGGGCCACCAGAGGGCTTTTTGCAGGCTTTTTTTGGGGGGGACCTGATAATTGCTTTTGCACTATAGTGTAGTGATCTATTTTCAGTTATCTATTTCAACTTCAAATAGTCCACTGAATTCCTAGTGTTTGCATTGGGAAAAAGGACCTTTTTCTTTTGAAGACATGATAGGAAAGGTGCAGGCAATTTTTTTGTCCAGATTATCTAGAAGGGAATGGAGAAAAGAAGCTACGAGATAGCTGTGGTGGGGTGGGAATTCACTGTTCAACAGATCATTTCAAACTCTAATGTGCAGTGATTTCTCTGCTTATCAGGTTAAGCAAACAAAAGGTATGGGGTGACCCTTCAGGCAAAGGGATCCTGTTTTCACATTAATATTGTTCATATGTGTAGAAAGAAAGAAAAAAGCAGTGGCAAGTCCTCATACGTGCATGAGAGCCAATGCACAGCCAGTGCAGAGTACGGGGCGGGGAGATAGTGTGCACAAAATTCCTTTATGTGGGAGCTCTGTCACCAATGCACAGGCCTCCGTATTTGCCACAATGATGAAAGCCGAACAGAGAATCCTCACCATATGAAAGCAACCCACATCAGAGCCATTTTATCTGTATGGAAAATGGGGAAATCAGGGAGGGAGGGGATGATTTGGTGACTTTCTGCAGAGGTAAAATTGCTGTCAAACTTGGAACAGGCTGTATTGACTTCACTTGCCATTTCTGTTGACTGAAGCCATCACAAGTGCTTCAAGAAGCTCAGTCTGGAATATGTTGAATAGGGAGCCGAGCAGCAGACCCCTGACCAGAAAGGAAAGGCTGCCTTGCTCTCATTCTGCCGCCTCAGTTCCTTTGTCCTCTCCACAGAAGGGCAGCCATTGTGTTTTTGAAGAGAATTCTATGGGACATAATTCTTTTGAGATTCTCAAATAAAGACTTTGCAGGAATGCAGATTATTATTGTGTCACAGGGGGTCTCTTTATCCACACACACACAAAAACAAAGTGTGGAAGTCATTATGTGGCCTTGTGAAAAATGCACCATAATAGAAACATGCAGTAGGGAGCAGCCAGCCATCTGTTTATGATTACACAGGGAACCCACCAGGAACACACAGACTCTGAGATGGAATGTGGGTTAACCCTCTAGGCCTCTGAGTACCCACTTTGACTTCCTTACATGTTGCTTTTATGCTGGAAGGGCTCAGTGGAGGGTTAAAACTGACTAAAATATGCCTCTATATGCACAGGCCTCCATGGCTGTTTCTTGTGGAGTTCCCTTCCTTCAACCTGTGAACAGAACTGCCTCTCTTTTCCTTGGAGTACCACAAACAAGCCAGTGTTTGTTCTCAGAACCAATGGGTAGCAGTGGCCCGGAAGCTTTTGATTTCATTTTGAGCTGCTAGCTGTTTGTTCACTTGGATTCTCTTCCCCATTACTGTTTAAATAAGATAAGTGAAACCCAGGAAATGTGCAGTGTGTCCTTCAGGAATTCCCGTGCTTGTGGGCAAGATTCCCGCATTTGTAGAAGTTAACAGCAGCTGTGCTTGCTGGTTTTTAGAGGACTGCCGGGCAAAATTAATGTACAGGGCAAACCTGTGCAGAGGTTACATCCTTCTGTGCCTGCTGAAGTAGGTGAGTAGCTCTGCTTAGGATTGCAGTGTCCATTACCTTTGCTTGTTTGCCAGAAATAGAGATGATGGTGACAGGCCCATATCTTTATATGTTAGATCACTGCCAGAAACATACTGCTTTTCTGCCTTGTAACTCCTCCGTACTCCCAGTCCATGTTTCCATAGCTGAGCTAATTTCCAGTCTCAGAGCCTACCCAGGACAAAAGAGACGGAG
Source organism: Lepidodactylus listeri (assembly GCA_029233225.1). NCBI lineage: Eukaryota > Metazoa > Chordata > Lepidosauria > Squamata > Gekkonidae > Lepidodactylus > Lepidodactylus listeri. The sequence goes on from JARCFY010000008.1 coordinate 105,835,029, forward strand.
GAAGGGGTTGTAAGAAGAAGAAGAAAAGCATCTCCCACCTGTCTGCCAGTTCTCCACTTAGAATCCCTCCACGGTTCAGTATGGTCCATGTTCGAAGCTCCTGGTCAACTGCCATCCTCTGTAGCTTGCTCCCTTACCATTAGCCTCTATCACTCAATGTGGTGGCTTTGTAAATGAGATAAGGTTGTGATTTGGGGGTCTTGGGTAGACGCCAAATATTGGCAAGTCTTTTATGCTCCCGAGAAGTTGATGCTTGAATTTAATTGTTTGGATCAAACATGGACAGTAAAATTGAAAGAGGGCCAGTTTTACCGTAGTTCACTGTCATGGCCTCTGTGCAGTCCCATGTGGGACTACACAACCACAGGCCAATCACAGAGGAGGAGGAGGAGCAAGCTTTAAAAGAAGGTGAGAAGGCTCTTTTTAAGAGGTGCCATGATTGTGATGGCACAAAATGACAAATATGAGGTTTATTTGCTATGTTTGGGTGAGGGGCATAACACCTCATCATGCCAGGTTTGCCGCTGGTTAACACCTCAGGCGTGAGGAGGGAGGGTGGCTCATTTAAAAGTGGTGTTGTGGGAGAGAGTGCTAAGTGCTGCAGACCTCACAGGAAAAAAAAATAAGATAACCTCAATAAGGCTGCGATCACATGGACGTTTATTGCGGGCCTCGCGGCTGTTCCCCATCGCAATTAAAGGGGCTGACGAGACGGGCCGCATCTGTCTCCCGTCTCGAAGCCGCCCCCCCCCCCCGCACTCGAGCCCGCTTTTCCAACCACCAGGAAAAACAAGTACCTATCGCGCTTGAAAGAGCAGCGCGGGAGAACCCGGGTTTAAATGCCCGTGTGATCGCACCCAAAGAGAGTTAAGGCTCCGTCAGTGAGTTCAGTGCCAGCCTCAGCACAGGAGCCATGAGGCAGGTTGGCCTCTCAGTGTTCAGCCTCTGAGTCTCCCACAAAAAAAGTCAAAGGGAAAAAAAGAAACCTGCAAGAAGAGTGTGTCTGGTGCCCTCAAACCTCCCCCGACAAATTTCAATACTGAGATGATCTTGTGTCCTACAAGACAGACTTTTTAGTAGCTATAACCTCAGCTAGAAGGCTAGGAGAACTCAGTGCACTGTGCTGTGTTTCCCTGTTTCTTAAGTTTCACAATAAGAAGTTGGTCTTGTGACCTTGACTTGATTTCCTCCCAGAAGTTGTCTCCAAATTTCATATGGGTCAGGACATCACTCTCCCGACCTTGTTTCCCAACCCTTCCAACTCTGCAGAAAGGCGTTTACACTGTTTAGAACAAATAAATAATTGTGAATCATCTCTAACTTTGGCTGACTTTGCGCATCTCAATGTATAATGGGTGAAGAAAAACAGGAAATCTGAATTTCCTTTGTGTATGCTTTCCACTGTAATGTGAAGGGAGAGCTCTTCTGTGGGCAAAGTACCTACTTACTGGCTCCAGTTGCAATACCCTTCCCCCACATGTAGCAGAATCACGTTAAGGGGAAGGCCCAAGGGGTTGTGTCATGCTGTGCCAGTAGGAAGAGAATGTGCTCTGTCAGCTTCTGAGCACAGCCTTCACTGGAAGGAACCTAATTAATCACAACCAGGGCTTTTTTTCTGGGGGAACACACTGGAACAGAGTTCTGGAACCTCTTTGACAAAATTCTTTTTTAAATGTTTAAAACCTCATGAGTTTTCAGTATACAAAATGAAAACTTCAATTCCCTCTTAAGAGTTCCAGCACCTCTTTTTCAAAACAACAACAACAAAAAATCCCTGGTCACAACTTTCTTTGTTTGCCATCCTCTCCATTCAGCTCTGAGAGGTGGCTGAGTGTACAGGTTCCTTGAATGTACCAAAATGAGCATAGTAAGTGGCATTGCTGGAGTGGGCAGTTCATTCTTGCTAACCTAGGTCTTGCAGATGGCAACACCCCAGATCAGCTATGTGTTCAAAGAAAGTAAAGTCTGAGTCATTAATAACACTGCCTCCCCCACCTGAAGTTGAATTTCTTACTAATTAGGTTGACCGAAGAAATACAATTGTTAGAGATTCCAAAGTAACCCCAAAGAGGAAAGTGCTTGCACTCTGGAAACATTTCGTGTCCTGAAGAGTGGGGTGATGTTTAAGTAAGATAAGACAGGAAGGTGGGGGAAAAGGGCCAAACTCCCTGGTGGTTGAAAAGGAAGAGCAGGTTGACCTTTTCTACCAAACCTACAGAAATCAAAACAACGAAGTGGGAGTGTATCCTTGTGAAGAAGAAGTCTGTGGTGGAAGCCCGGCACCAACACTATTCAGGTGACAGTTTGCAATGGTCTGCCCAAGTGTCTTTGATTCAGCATGCACTTTGAAAGATCAGGTTGTACGTGTGAGCTAGCGGGTTAAGGTTTGTCTAAAATTAATGATAAAACCTCAGTAAGATATTATCCTGTATGAAAAGCAGCTATCAGATGGCTGCATTAAAAGCAACCAGGCAGGCCTGCTGATTTTTCATCAGTATGGCACTGAGAGGGTGTTTCAATAAAATGGTAAGAATCAACCCATCTGTGAAACAAGCTTCTGCTCAATAAAGTTCACCCGGAGGTGCAGCTTTGATGGATTAATGCTTATCCTAATAATTATCTAGCTAGTTTGGGCCAGGTATTACAGTGAGGAAGGGAAGAGGGAGGTTCATCTGATTTTGGGAGAACCCCCTGTGTGTGAGGGGCGAGTTCAGTCCCGCCTTTACCATGGGCTAGTCTGCAACGGGCCTTCCCTCAGTCCATGGACTTCTTTATCTCTCCCCTTCATCGAAACAACCTTTCACTGCATCAGATTTAAATGGCAGATTCTTCCATATGCACCCTTCAAATGTAACGTACAGATGTGCATCTCCAAATGTTCAGTAATGTATTCTGAGCACATATATAGGAATCATGACTGGTCGCAAATCTGTGATGTATATCCATGGCAAGTTTGCAGATACATGTTGCTTTCCTACAGTATTTGGGGGCAGCTCACAGCTGGCCAGGGGTCACCTGTGCATTTCAGTGCCACAGAACATGTGTTTTCCAGGTGTAGTCTTACCGTTACTTGTTTGAATGCAAGACTGACACCAGGGCACATTAACGTGATAATTTGTCTTAGCAAAGATCAGTAGCCGAGCTGAAAATATGTATAATTGTGAGGTGGTGCCACCAATGCCATCACTCATTTATTTTGATCCAAAGAATCAGCAATAATAATAAGAGAAGAAACAGAAATGAAATAAAATAACATAACATAAAGGAATAAAAGGGTAAAGGGGACATGCAGTGCAATGAGGACTTAACACTGAGCACAAGTTATGGGGTGGCAAAGAGGTACTTTCCTCCAACTGAGAGGCTATTTCTGGGCTTCAATCAAGCATTTGTATATCTTACATGCCCAAAGGCAAAATTTCACAACTTTATTAGTTGTCTCCTGGGGAAAGTCTGCAAAAAGGAGGGAGACGTATAGTTGTTGAGATCTTCCTGGTAAAGGTGACAGAATTGGAGCTACATATTGACATCGGATATCATTGTAAAATGGGCAGTGCAGCAGAACATGTTCGATGGACTCTACTTTCCCTGCATGACATTGGCAGAGCCATTGAGAGAGTGGGATGCAATGGTAGCTGCCTTCCAGGAGGGCCAAAAGTAGAATATTAAAGCATGCAAGAGTAAAGGTTCTTCGATATTTGGAGATCGTGAGGGATATGAGGTAATTTGCTGGTTGAAAGTATTAGTATATTGGAGAATAGCTGGATGTTTCCCTATCTGTGCTCTGTCTGATTTTAGAGCTTCATTCCCTGTTTAACTGTTTCTTTTGCTTTGGGGTGCTTTTGGGTGCCCAAGGTGCAATAAGACTTGGGGAGAAAGGCCAATTTCCTGGAGTTTTCCCTCTATTGCTCTTTGCCAGGCTGACCAGTGGCTATCATCAAGGGAGCTAGGCCCACCAGATTGAAGACAAGTTTTAACCATTAGGTGGCTGTGAAGAGCCACAATGAGTCTCCAAGGAGATCATCCCAGTCTCTAACCTATGGAGGGCGTTCAGGACACATTGTGGGACTCCAAGGATCGATTGCAAAAACTTGGATTGTACCGCTTCCAGTGAGCGCCTTTCTTTATAGATACAGAGTTGGGAACCATGTAGGAGCTGGGAGACAACCTTTCCTTGGAAGACCTTGATTGCTGCAGGGATAAAAGGGGCTCCTTTTGTAAAGTAGAATCTTTGAATGGCGAAGGATGTTCTGTTGGCATTCTCAACAGCATGCAATGCTTGAGCTCTCCAATGTCCAGACCATTGGAACGCTATACCAAGGTGTTTAAAGGTTTTGGTTTGTTCTGTGTTATGGCCCTCTGTTTGTCATCTGTGAGTTCAATGGGTTTTTTTGTAAAGGTAAGGACTCTTGGGTTTCAATAGTTTATTGCAAGCTGCTCTTCTTTGCAGTATATGGTAAATGCATGGAGTGCTCTCCAAAGGCCCACTTGTGAGTAGGATAAGCCACAGTGTCGCCTGCGTATCAGCAAGCTTTGGCAGATGGAAGCTTAGATTTCTTAATTGTTGCACCAAGGAGTTGATGTAGTAGTTAAAGGGGGGGGGCAGAACACAACCCTGCTTGACTCCTTTGTCGAATTGGATCTTGTTGGAGACATGGCCTTGAGGTCTGCATCTTACTTTGAGAAAGTTTCCTTCATGCAGTGAGTGAATAAGTATATAGAGTCTTCGATCTACTGGGGCGTTCTCAAGCTTTGCCCAGAGTCTGTTCCTGGGGATGCTGTCAAATGCTGCTTTGAAATCCACAAAGGCATAGAGTGCTCCATTTGGCTTTGAGCTGCACTTCTTTTTTCTTTTTTTTCTTTTTTTTCTTTTTTTGAACAAATTTTATTAACATTTTCAAAGTTGTACCACGTTGTACAAACCTTATTATATCCAACGTATCACAGAGTATATGAGCACTAATGTTCTCCTAACCAATTCATGAATTTTGACCATACAAGTAAAGAGTCTTGCTTATTATCCGGGTTCGTCAAATAACTAAGTCTATCGAGCTCTGCCCATTCCCTTAGTTTGGTAATGATGACCTCTTTTTTCGGTAGATCAGCATTCTTCCACAGTCTTGCCCGTTGAGTGCGTGCTGCAGTCATGATGAGTGATAGAAGCTTTGTGTCCAAAGTCGATACCTCGTTCGGAAATATATTCAACAAAAAAGTCTCTGGGTTTAATTCCATAACAAGATCCGTAATTTCAAAAATCATATTGTTAACCATCTCCCAATACTTTCTAACAACTTTGCACGACCACCACATGTGGTACAAAGTACCAATATTTTTCCCACACATCCAACAAAGACTCGAAACTGATTTAAAACATCTATGCAGCTTGTTGGGTGACCAGTGCCATCTATAGAATAATTTATATATATTTTCTTTATAACTAATGGCTTTTAGATATTTAACTGACTTCCAAATCTTTGACTTCCAGGTCTTTGAGCTGCACTTTGAGCTGCACTTCTCCGCTGTGTGGTGCAGACATTGGTCTACACTAGATCAGCCAGCTCTGAAACCTGCTTGCTCATCTATCAGAATGTTTTCCCGATCTAGCTAGTCAAGGAGTTTCCAATATAGATAGCTTGAATATAATTTACTAACAACACTGAGGAGGCTAATTGGTCAATAATTGGCAGTATTTGATTTTTCTCCTTTCTTGTATATTGGGATGATAATTGCAAGGCCCCAGTCTGAGGGAATGTGGGCTGACTGATTGATACGGCAAGCATTTGAGCCCGCCAGTCAGTATTGTGTTTTATCATCTCTGGAATTATCATGTCAGTTCCAGAAGCTTTGCTGGTTTTCAATTGATTTATTAGTTTTTTTTATCTTATTTCTTTGGTCATTACTGAAGGCCATGCTGGGCGGTTTTGTGGCTGAAACTCCAGAGCAGTGTGTAGGTCTGATTCAGTTGAATAGAGCAGGTGGAAATGACATTCCCAAAGCTCGTGAGAGATGTTGCAAATTATCCTTGGAAGCGCTGTATGGAGCTTGGCTCTGATTAAGTGCCAAAAGATTGCCGGGTTGTTTGATTTGGAGGCTTGGATCATCTGGGTCCTGGAGTCTCTTTGTGCTGTTCATTTTTTCTCCTCTAGAAGGTTTTTATATTGCTGCTTTAGGGGAATTCAGGATACATTTCTTTGTATTGCTGAAATTTGGCCACTAGTTTGCTTTAAGTGGTAACTTCTGGATAGTTTGAGCAGCTGCTTTATTAAATGAAATGTGCACCCCTACATACCATGGGCATGTACACTGGCGCTATAGCCAGACGTTGCCTCCTTGTTGCATATCCAGTGCATATTGCTGAGCTAATGTCTGGCTTAGGCATGTCTCTCCTTGACATTCTTGTCCCCTGTCATGTCAGATACAAGCTTACTATGCAAGGGAATCAGACCTGTGAAAAGAATGCATGCAGGCCCTTCCCCCTGTGTTTGTTACAAATGCACTTCTTGTATGCCTGTCAAAAGCTCATTTTTTTGAAGAGCACAGCCAGATCCCCCCAGCATCCTCTCTGCCCCCTAGTTACCCCGGAACAGGCAAGAAGCCAGAAATAAATGCAACATGCCTACGTGACCCGGAAGTGCCGTAGGGGAGTGTGACGCTCTGGTTTTGGGGCAAAGCTCTATGGTAGAAGCTAATTCTACTGTAGAGTTTTGTCCAAAAAATGGAGCATCGCCCTCCAATGTCCTCGACATGTCTACATAACTTTTGGGTCATGTAGGCACATCACGTTTATTTTCAGTGTTCCTCCCTGCTCCTGGTAAGTTCACCCCACATCCCCCAGCAGCAGTCCAAGGGACCTGGCAACCCTAGAAAAATACCGGTGCCTCATTGCAGTAATAGACTGTGACAGATGGATACAGTCTGTGTACAGAGAAAGACTAAAACATTGCTAAGAATCTCTTGAATAATCTACCCTAAGCCACTAGGGAGGAAACAATGGGAACACATTCCATTGGTCTCACACAAGTCCTGGCCATTCTAATTCATGTTTTGGCTTTTCTGTGTTTCTCTTTATCGAACATCTTTCTTCTCCCTGTTGAATTGCTTAATCTTTGATCTCTAATTCCCGGGAAGCCTGATTTTTGTTGTTGTTCTGTGTTGATTATTCTTGAACTCACAAATGCTTATCAGTTATTTTTTATGGCTTATATTACCTCAATCCCTCCTCCTTAAGAAAACACCTTCATAAAATAGCGTGTTCTGTTATTACATGTTTACGAAGTACTCAGCATAGATCAGAAGTTACAGAGGATGCATAGCTGCTGTCACAAATGGCAGCCCTGTGTTTCCTTCTCCTCTCTCCATCAGAAAGGCAAAGAAATACAAAATGTGTGACGTAATTATCATGCTCACAGTTCTAGCGAAGCAGGAGCAATGAAACTGAGAACACAGTGGTATTACATTGCACATTTTGAAGTCACATTACCAGAGAAAAGACTGGCAAGGGGCAGAGGACTCTTGTTTTGGGTGGCAGCCATCACATCTCTGTATCATCTGGTTTCAACTTCTACCCCCGGGGTCTGTGAAGACAAAACAAGGGTGTGAGGAGGACTTAGCCAGAATCAGTCATATGGCAAGTAAGTCAGCCTAAAGTCAATCAAAGCAAATCCTTCTTTTGGGACAAGCGGACTTTTGGCTGAAGCCCTTTTTTCCTCTTGCTGGCATACTTTCATTAAAAAGTTTGTGTTGGTTCACACACTGCAGTACGCAGGCTGTACATAAAATGGGATAAAGCAGTGTGCCCCATATTCAGGCCCCTCCCCCCAAAATGTGGGAATGTTACCTGGGATTTGATGCCTATGCATATGTATCCACTCACTGCAGAGAAGGAGAACATGTAGGGAAAGTATACCGGCAGAAATATAATAATTATTACTTATTAAGCCCTTGAATTAACTACACCTACCCATTTCACCGAGTCCCAGCATTTCAGGTTCTGGTTTACCCCCAAGGAGACCCAAAGCAGGCTTGTTAAAGTTGAATGCAGGCTTTTCCCTGAGGCCTACATTAAATTTTAATACCAACTTGGAGGGAGACTTTTTCAGCCAGGGGTGAAAACTTTGCACAGCTTTATTTTCACACATGAACATGGCAGATAGCCCCCAGAAGTTTCTAGACAGGACTATTTGTGTGCAGCCCCACATTACTTAGTCATAACTAAACCTTAGCGTCGGCAAAAGTTCACAGTTAAATTTGGTCATGGGTAACTTTCACTGAATTCCACTTGCTGTGCGTTTATTTTTTATTTGGGGTGGTTTCCTCCCCTCCCTGTTTATGAAACTTGTAAACTGCCTTATGGTGGAAATCCTTCCATTTCCGGTCCTTTCCTGTAAATCTGCTGGTTCTCATTTTGGCATTCAGATGGGTATTTCCTCCTCAGTTTTAATGGGCAGCCGGTGTTTTCTCATCACACATCTGTAGACATGAACTTCCTGTTGCTCTCTGCATTTCACTCAACTAGCAAGCTTGTCCAGTCACCAAGGTGGCTAATGAAGAACAGTCTCCTCTCAGGATACAGACGTGCATATCCTGTGCTAAGTCATTCCAGATGGGCTCTAAGCCATTACCTTGGCTGTTTGCTGGGGAGGATATTCTTTGTGTCAGTCCAGGAGGAGAGAGGGGGGCTGTTTACAGTCACTTTCTGTTGTTTGCTGACCTCCTGGGCCAGTGAATCATGACTGACTCCTGGCATAAGGGACCCTGCAGCGCACCTTCCCTCCCAGTCTGGGCTCCTTAGAGAATGTTCTTGAAGGCCAGCTTTTGACTGAGAGGCTGATGCTGGCAGCCAGGCAACAGAATATAGTCCAAATAACAGTTGTACGTGTATATTAGTTGTTTATGGAATTAGGCTTGTAGGAAAGAAACCAAAAATGCATCAAAGTGACTTCGCTACGTTGCACATCTGGACACCACTGATGTCATACAGCTGGTGTGAGATTTCTCCCCACCCCCCGGCATTTATTCTTTGGTCTGTTTTCTTCCAAAAGTATTCTTCGGAGGCTTACTTCCACCTGCTGTGCCTGCCTCTGGCCTCCCCTCTCCCATTCCGTTCTTACAGGACCACTTTTGCTAGTACTTTCTCCAACACTAGCAAAGGCTCGTCTTAGAAAACTCTGTAAATCTGAATTTGAAAATGCCAGTGTGACCTGTTTGTGGAAACAAATGAAAAAAGGGCGGGGGTGGGGGGAGGAACTCGACCCAAGATATGGCTGTGATATATGAGGGTCAAGCTAACAAAATGAGTTATTATAAAAATAAAAATATTTATTATGGTGTACACATTAGTACAAGATAAAATAGGTTAAAAGAAATAATCCAAATATCAAACTCTTAAAACTTTTAAGAAGAGATTGGATTTATACCCCTTCACTACCCAAGGGAGTCTCAGAGCAAACGCCATTCCCCTCCCCTCCCTACAACAGACACCCTGTGAGGTAGGTCGGGCTGAGAGAGCTCTGACAGAAACTGCTCTTTTTCAAGAACAGCTGTGCGAGAACTATGGCTTGCCCAAGGTCATCCAGCAGGTGCAAGTGGAGGAGTGGAGAATCAAACCTGGTTCTCCCAGATTAGAGTCTGTGCACTTAACACACAGAGCTGATAGTTTTACATATACAATTGATGGGTATATCTTATGACCAGTAGACCATACGCATTTTAGCCCCTTAGGGCCTTCCTCAGTGGTCAGGGGCTCACATCAGCAAAATAAACCTCTTTGGTGGTAAATAAACATAAATGAACTTGGACTTCTGACTGCTCCTGAAGTCCAGTATTCAGTTGCAAGGCAGGCAAAACAGAAGATTCATCTTTGTGGCTCCCATGCATTCCCTCAAGGGACCATGTTCCTCCAGAGGCTGAAAAGTGTTGCTTCCTTCCTCAACCGTAGCTTCAGAGTTCGCCCTCAGGAAATTCTTCCACCTACTATTTTGCGGTCTTGGCCTATTCACATATTACAAAGTCCAATATGGACTTTGAAGAGCTATGTTCCCTGCAAAGAATTTAATTCCCAGACACACAAGGGGCCCAATTCAGTTTGGGACTGGGACATGTGGAGAGAAGGGGTTTAAGCCTTTGCCCACCACCTACAGGGATACCAACTTCCAGGTGGGACCTGGGGATCTCCTGGAATTACAGCTCATCTCCACCGAGATCAGTTCTCCTGGAGAAAATGGATGCTTTAGAGAGTGGACTCTGGCACTGTACCCCACTAAGGTCCCGATCCCCCCCAGATTCCACCCCCAAATCTTCAGAAGTTTCCCAACCTGGATCTGGCAACCATATGCCCCCATCCCCCACTGATGGCCAGAGAGGACTTGGCAACTCTACCCCCCAGTTTTTCTGTCCTGAAAGAGCCCTGGAGATGTTTGCCTGCTGGGGAGACTCTACTTTTTAAATTGAACTAATAGTGTCCCCCCACACACACACTCACACACACTATTGGGAACATGAAGAGAAGAAGAACAGATTGGATTTATACCACGCCCTTCACTACCCGAAAGAGTCTCAGAGCGGCTTACAATCTCCTTTCCTTTCCCCTCCCCAGAACAGACACTACGTGAGGTAGGTGGGACTGAGAGAGCTCTTCCGAGAACTGCTCGTGAGAGAACTTGTGACTGACCCAAGGTCACACCAGCAGCTGCATGTGGAAGAGTGGGGGATCAAACCCGGTTCTCCCATATTAGAGTCCACGCTTCTAACCACTACACCAAACTGGCTCTCATAATGAGGGGGAGCTCAAGCCATTTCTCACTGAAGTAGAGATGAGTACCTATTTTCTGGCCTCTCCTTTCCTCCACTCTGATGTCTTCTAGTTGAATGTAAAATGTTTTCCAAGCAGAGATCCTAGTGCATGACCAGCACAGAAACATCAAGTGGAACTTTTTCTAGCAGGGAGATTCATCTGCAGAATATCTGCTGGCTGTATACTTCGAATTCTGTCCCTTCATTTTCCACTGACATCCATTAAGAATTCCACATGGTCATGCTGTATCCAGAAACTTGTTAGCAAAATGACACCCAACATTGCCTTGAGCCTAAATCAGTTAACTTAGAGTGAGTTTCCTAAAATCAAAAATTGTATACTCACACATACACACAAGGTACTTGTGACCAGATGGATGCTAAAATAACTTGGAAAGAGGAGAGGATGGAGACAATAAGGGGGGCTGAAGAATCAGCAGGAAAATGCGCCTGGGCCAGGAACTCAGGATGGTGACTGAGACGCTTTCTCAGCTTTGTAAAGATGTAGTCTTGCAGGGGAGATTAATGACCTTGTAAGAGTTTTATTTATCCAGTAAAATGTCTTCCTTTACTCAGTCACCCAACCTCCTTCTGTTAGTAAAAGCGTTAAGGACTTGTCATGAACTGCTTAACCCAACACCTGTTTCTTTTCTTTGCTTGGTTCTTTTTCCAGAGGTCTGTCTCCCCCAGACTGGTTAATGCTGCAGAGGGAGTTCAGCTGGCCTAATGATATCATTGTTTACTGACAGGTTCCCAAGAATCCGATAGTTCTCAGTCTGCCAAAAAAGACATGTTGGCTGCCTTGAAGTCCAGGCAAGAAGCTCTGGAGGAGACGCTGCGCCAGCGCCTGGAGGAGCTCAAGAAGCTCTGTCTCCGAGAAGCGGTAGGTGATGGTGGGGAGCCTTTTACAGTCTTTGGACATCATTTGTCTGTTCCAGTAATGCAGCAAACTATAGATTAGAAAGGTACCTACCATCTTATGAAGCCCCCTTTTGCAAACTCAAGGAGCAGCAATCCCCCAAACATCTACAAGCCCCACTTAGGATGGTAAAAACGTTAAACAATTAGCAGATCCCTAGAATCTTTTGTATCTTTTGAATCCTTCCAGTTTGGCATCTGGGTTCTGAACACTGCAAAATAAAATGAACATTCAAATGTGGATCGGGCTCTTTCTAATGTTGGCAGTTTTTGTCAAAGTACAGACAGGCAACTTTTCACTTCAGCAGCACTTAAATAACCAGATCAAATGGATAACTACTGTAAGAAGACTTGTATTAAGTTTACATGCCATGCCGGTAGCATGGCTGCCACCAGAATCTCAAGTGGCATGGATTTTTCTTCAGATGGCTGCCTGATTATATGAACAACAGAAGAGCCCTGCTGGATCAGACCCATGATCTATATAGTCCAGCTTCCTGTTTCACGCCATATCCAACCAGTTACCCTGGAGGGCCAAGAAATTGGACATAGAAGCCAGGGCCCTCCCCTGATGTTGCCTCCCAGCACTGGTATTCAGAGCTTTTCTGCCTCTAAATATGGAGATTCCCTTTAGTCACCATGGCTAGTAGCCATTGATGGAGCTGTCCTCCATGATTCTGGCCCTCTTTTAAAGTAACTATGCTATGACAGCAAATTCCATAGAGGCCTGTGTGTTTCCAACTATACCAGGAACATGTTTCATTTTCTAAGAAGTCTCTGGAAATGGCAGCAGTCTCCCAAACAACAGCTGTTGGTCCTAGTAGGGAGTCATACCAGTCATGAGGTCAGAGTTGCAATGTCAGCTATGCTATAGTTGCAATATGTTGTTTAAACCTGTATTTGGAGGCCCTCTGTGCAATAGCACATTTTCTTGCTACTTGAAAGAGTCATTGTCCATTCCTCAACAACAGTTTCATGTTGATTGCAGAATTCTTAGTTAAAAGTTATTGTACAGCATCTTTTTTTCATGATTTCCACCAACTCTGAAATTCCACAGCCAATCAACTACTCAGAGCATATGGGTAATGGGTAATTCCTACATCCACTGCTAGTTTTGAGTCCAATAGCATTTTACAGTCCAATCGCTACTGGACTTGAATGTTGCTCTTCTGCTGCAGACCACCACAGTACTTTCCTGAAACTATATCCACTGCTGTTTCCTTTAACAAGTCTCATTCAGCACACACAGTAAGCATTACGGGTGGGGTGGGGGGGGTTTCATAAGCGTCCCTCTGACTGTAAATCAACTCTACTGCAAATGTGTAGACGAGCCCGGAGTATAAATTCCAAAACAACTGCTTAGCAGAGTGGACTCTGCATCATTATACCCTGCTGAGGTCGCTTCCCTCCTGCTTGGGTCCCCACTGCAGAGAAAGACTGTAGTTTTCCTAGGTCGAGGCTATAGGGAGGGGGGAAGAGATGGAAACCTGAAGTCAGAGGGGCAGATAGCAGTATGTTGATATTTGGCTGGGAAAGACATAGGGTTGCCACCTCTGGGTTGGGAAATTCCTGGAGATTTGAGGGGTGGAGCCTGGAGAGGGTGGGGTTTGAGGAGGGGTGGGACCTCAGACAGCTACGCCATAGATTCCACCCTCCAAACCAGCCATTTCCTCCTGGGGAACCATTGTTGCCAATCTCCGGTGAAGGACTGGAGATCCCTCAGAATTACAACTGCCCTTCAGATGGCAGAGATCAGTTCCCCTGGAGAAAATGGTGGACTCTGTGTCATTATACCCTGCTGAGGTCACCACAGCAAATTGATGCTGAGTGCCCAAGGCCAGGGCACCTGGCCAGAACCTCTTTCCAGAGCCCGTTGTATTTATTTCCACAACAAGCCTTATTCCTAGTCCATACATAATGCTATGAATGTTACTCTTAAAGGCACAGGTCATTTTAAATGTAGGAAATGTAAAACCTCACCTGCAACCAATTTGGACTGAAGGAGTAGTTTTTAGTATAAGGACTAGAAGTGACAACTAAAACTTTAGTACCATTCACGTCTTTGAGAGAAAGCATACAGAGAGAAAGGTGAATAAGAGAAGATTTCACTGAATGTGAGCATTCTGCAGAGAGACAGCATGCAGAGAAGAATGCTGAGTAGGAAAGGATTCATGGAGTGTATTACACCAAGTTGGATGCTGGTGAGGTATATTATAATTCTTCGTGTTGCATAATGATTAATTGATGGATATTCTTGTAGCCACATGTATTCTGCTCTGAAGAAGCCTTGTGAAACTGTATTAGCACAAGAAAGACACAAAGAAGATTTACTGTTTGTAAGAACCTTAGATTATTGGACTGTGCTTGTCAGCATTGTGGAATCATATTTTAATGCTTATTCTTATATGAAGGTACAGAAATGTGTTAGTATTAGTATTGATCTATTTTTTGAAAATCTATAAAAGAGTGATATTCCCTTCATAAATAGATCACGGTTGCCATTGACTATTTTCTACTCACCTATCCCGTGATCTCTCTTTGGTTATCCTTTCAACCTTTGTAAAGCATTACTCCATTGACATAGACTCCAAGTGTAAAGCAGCTGTGGGAAGAGTGGTACTACAGTCATTGTTTCACTGAGTAGCCCACACCCACTACCTTCATAAGCGAGCTTGCTATTTTCCCATGTGGGACTGCACAGAAGCACAAAGATGAAAACTGGGTTGCACTTAGGGCTGCCAAGTCAGCCCAGGGGGCGGGGGATTCCCCACTATAGGGGTTCCCGATCCGCCCGCCGGCATTCGGCTGGCGAGGGGAGCCCCACCCCAGAAGTCGTCCGGTGAGGACGACTTCCCCCGTGTAATGACGTCACCTCCGGGTGACGTCATTACGTCGCCGTGGCGCGTGCGCAAAGCGCACGCACCAGAAGAGCTCCCGGGGGGAGAACAACTCCCCCCCGCCGGTAAGTCGCCGGTACTTGGCAGCCCTAGTTGCACTTACTTGTAACTATTGTCCATTGAGCGGTCTTCTGTGCAAGTGCACATCCCTCCCTCCTTTCCCTGGTGTGGGTTTCTTTCCTGGGAAACTAATCCTTTTCATACTAGAGAAGACTGAGGGAAGAGCCTCCACCCTGTGCCAATCCATGCAGGAAATGGAAGTGCATGCTGGAGGGGAGAGGGAGGTCTCCAAGTGCCTTAGAAAGCTCTAGAAAGCTTTGGGACTTTCACCTCAGCTGATCTGTGCACACGTGGTCCCATGTGTACCTGCACAGAAGACCACTCAATGAACAACAGTTACAAGTAAGTGCAACCAGGGGTCATTTCGTAGAAAAAGAGGTGCAGGAGCTCATTAGCATAACTCATTTGCATATGCCACACCCCCTAACATACCAGAAGTGTGTCAGAAGGCAACACCCACCCCTCAAGCTCCACTCCACAGGTGAGTGAAACTGACCTGCTCTTCCTCCATTTCCTTCCGCATCCAATACTTTGTGCAATAAAAATAAGCATAAAGAACACACCCTCATTCTCTTCCTGCTCCCTTGAAACCACCAGGTTTCAAGTAGACTTGAGATACCCAGGACATGGGCACCACCCATCCCTTCCCCTCCCCACAACAAGACACCCTGTGAGGTAGGTGGGGCTGAGAGAGGTCTTTTGAGAACTGCTCATGAGAGAACAGCTCTGAGAGAACTTGTGACTGGCCCAAGGTCACACCAGCAGCTGCATGTGGAGGAGTGGGGAATCAAACCCGGTTCTCCCAGATTAGAGTCCAACTCCTGACCACTACACCAAACTGATGGGGTGGAAGCTGCTGAAGGGTTGGTGAAATTTCTCCAGTACTTATGTGCCATGTGCCCAGATAAAAAATGGTATACTTAGAAAATTTAGATGCCACCTTGAGCAAGTCTCTGGAAAAGCAGCACACAGTCATAAAAGGAGCAATGATAAAATTATCAATATTAAAACAAAACATTAAAAACAATAAAAACCCTAGCAGGGCTTTCCCCGGTGCGCTGCGCCTCTGCACTGCTCGGGGAAGCCGAGGAGGGAGCGGGGCTTGGTCATGTGCCCGCCCCCTGGGCTCCTCACTCCCAGAGCTGCGCTCCTGTGCGCTCCCGCTTCAACGGACCCCTGAGTGCAACCCAATTTTCATTGTGCAATTTTCAGGTGCAACCCTGTCTGACCTGTCTCATCTGGGTTTTTTTTCATGGAAGTGTTGTCATGCTATGCACAATGCTGTCATTGTTTGTGTTTTCTTGTTCCCCACTCAGAGCTGTGGCAGGCACCAAGCATTGCTGGCAGGCCTCCTGCCGTAGTGGGAGATCTGTAAAAACAAAACAAACTGTGTACAGGAGTAACCAACAATCCTTGACCATGTAAATTTATATAAATATCATGTCATGTATAAATTTACATGTTTAAGGATTGTTGGTTACTCCTGTACACAGTTCGTTTTTTTTTTACAATCCTCTACTTTGCATTCTCCCTTTTGTTTTTGGTCTTCTCTATAGTGGGAGATCTGGCAACTGTATAATGTTTTTATGAAACCAGGTCACTGAATGCTTGTCTTCAAGAATGTTTGGCTTGACTTAGCCAGGACAAGCTTCACATTGGTCACTGTGACCATAAATCCATCTCAGTTTGTGGAATGACACAAAACCAGACACCAGTGTTTTATGGTTAATAAGGAAAAACATTCACATCAGCCACACCATCAAGTGGCAGACTTGCTAGGCTTTAATCTGGCTTGGTTATTACTGAAGCCGTGTGTACCCGGTACTTAAAATAAATCTTTAAAATTCTGTGCCTAGGCATTCCAGATTTTGCTTAAAAAATAACTGAATTTTGCAACATGAATAATCTACATAAATTGAAGTAGGTTTGCATGATTTGTTTTGTAGCTTTTCTGTTATGGATATTTTTTTGTTGTTGCTGTTGATCATGGGAAAGAGCAAGGAACTGTGCAAAAACTCTGGATTCAAGCACTGTAAACCCAGGGGCGTAGACTTTTCTGAAGTCCGGGGGGGGCAGGGGCTCTTTAGCGCGCGCGCTCGCTGGGGCGATGTTTCCGCCCCCCCCCGGAAAACCTACCGCCAGCCGCCGTGCCTCCCCAGCCCTTCTGAGGCTCACCAGCTGGTGCTGCTGGTGCCTTTCCCTCCCCCTCCGCCCTGGCCACTCCCTCCCTCACCCCTAAAAGAGGAAGAGGGAGAGATAAGGAGGGAGGAATGGCCAGGCCGGGGGTGTGGGGAGAGGCACCAGCTGGCGAGCCTCGGAAGGGCCCGGGAGGCGCGGCGGCAAGGCACCAGCGGCAGGCGCGACATTTTCCCGGGGGTGGCTCAGTCCCCCCTGGGAAATTTCGGGGGGGGGGGCTCGAGCCCTTGAGCCCCCCCGTAGTTTACGCCGGTGTGTAAACCTAAGTCAGTCACATCTTTGGTTTCTGAACCGCACCAGGCATTGCTCCCATGAGGGCTAGAAACTTGCATCTGGAAAAATGCGTTCAAATTCTGCATCTGGTAACACTTCTCTCATATTTTCTGTACTTTTTAGGTCTTTGGGTCATTTTAATCTTGGTATTCTTCCAGGGTAAAATACGTGTTCTTTTGTCTCTCATTTCGTCATAACATCCTTGTAAAGGAGGCTAGACCGGGAGAGACTGACCCAAGGTTACCCGGTGAGGTCTTACGGCAGAGAGGGCAATTGAACCTGGGTCCCCCCAATCCCAGCCCAACTACACCACACTAGCTGTGGTTTTGCAATCTGTACAGAGCATAGCGTATCTGTTACTATGAAAACCAGTGTTCTGTTTTTTGCCATAAAGTCTTCCTTACCCCAATAAAGACAAGCAGTGAAAAGCATCTTTTCAACAAAGGATGTCAAGAATGACCGGCTGAACTCTGAGCACTTCTTTCTCACACGAGAAACAGCATTTATGTTAGCCCATTTGCCTGTGTGGCTGAGGGTTAAGAGGTCAGATCAGTCATTGTCTTTTAGTTTGGTTTTATACTTCTATCCTCACTCTCCCGTAAACCACTGTTTATTTCTCTGTGGGGATTGCTGACTAATGGAAGCTGGGGGACCCAATGAAGGGAATGAATTTCAAAGCATTGGTGTAACCAAACTCAGCTTGGCCCCGTACCCATTTGCAGAGTGGTATCAAATGTCTGAAAGTCTGAATACTTATTATTTCAGCTTAAATTACAGGAGCCAAACTGCTAAAATTTGCTTTTTTGTTTTAGGAAGTGAGCACAGTAGCCTGTGTAGCTGTTCTTTCCTTTGGGGCATCTCAGCCTCTACCAAACAGAGGCTTCTGAGCAATAACCAGTGGGCACTGTAATGAATTAATTCCTTAAATCACAGACGTTCATTCATTGCTTTTTAAACACTGGAACCCATTCCTCCCCCCCCCCCCAAAACTGACTAAGTTAATTAGTCAGCAATATTAGAAAAAAGTCAAGAACACAGCCCCCCTTTTTTCTCAATGAATTTCAGGTGTCCATACAGCCCTCTTGCTCTCACAGATTAACACCAAGAAGCTTCCAAAGTGTTATGTTATTATTTAATATAGACAGCCATATATTGGCAAAATGAATAGTACAGTAAAGAATTGTATATATGAATCCTGAAGTACAGAGGCATAAATTGACAAATGAGCTGCTCTTTATAAAGCACCTTTATAGCCAGTTTGGTGTAGTGGTTAAGTGCGTGGACTCTAATCTGGGAGAACCGGGTTTGATTCCCCACTCCTCCACTTGCACCTGGCTGGATGACCTTGGGCAAGCCATAGCTCTGTACCAGCTGTTCCCTCAAGGACAGTTGTCTCAGAGCTCTCTCAGCCCCACCTACCTCACAGGGCATCTGTTGTGGGGAGGGATAGGAACAGGAGTTTGTAAGCCGCTCTGAGACTCCAAGTGAGTGAAGGGCAGGATATAAATCCAATCTCTTCTTCTTCTTCTTTCCCCGCCAGTGTGAAGACTGCAAACCCTCCCTTCTTGCTGTTTTCCTAAGTAGCAAATAGGGCAGTGGAATCAGAGTGAGAAAATGGTGAGGACCTCAGCTGGGAAAAGCAGTGCAGGAGCTGGAAAACCCCAAAGCCATGTTACCCAAACTGGACCACACATTATCTGGGCTGTAATATCCAAATCTAGCATGGAGCAAACATCTATTTTGGGTACTTTAATATACGGGGTCTTAAACCTGTGTATACCAAGGTCCAGATTCAAATCAGCACTCTCAAAAACAAGGGGAAGTCTCTTAAACAGAAGGAGGTTTTATTTTATAAACTGATAAAGAGACCAAATTAATCTATGCAAGCAAAAAAAGGACAATGAAAATTACAGAAAGGAAAAGACAATACAGTAAATGACGCAAAAACCTTTCCCAAGAAAACGGCCAATCTACTGGGGAATAAAACTAAAAAAATAGGAACCAGTCATACAAGCCTACTCTTTGGGGGAAGAGGGGGTTGTGCAGGGCCAGGGCTAGGTTTTTTTGCACACTAGGCGAGGCTACCTTCTGCCCCCCCCCCCCCCCCGGCGGCCACATATTTTCAAACATAAATGCATTTTAGGAAGGATAAAAAACACAAAATTTGAAATTGCTAATTTTTTTTAAATCGTGAGAACAAGTAATACAATCTCTTATTTTCTCTCTCAAACAGAAAAACACAAATCACAATGGCCCATCCAGTCCAACACTCTGTCACACAGTGGCCAAAAGTACCAGGTGCCCTCAGGAGGTCCAGCAGTGGGGCCAGGACACCAGAAGCCTTCCCACTGTTGGCTCCCCCCAAGCACCAAGAATACAGAGCATCACTTGCCCCAGACCGAGAGTTCCTATCGATACCTTGTGGCCTCTACTCCATATGTTTATCCAATTCCCTCTTAAAGCCATCCATGCTTGTAGCTAGCTCACACTAACTCAGCTTAGAGGGAACACTGCAGTCCACCTCCCTCAATTTGTTCTTGGGGAGACAGTAAGAGAACAGCAGGCACAATGCTGGTTGGTTTTGGCCAAGATCTTAAATTTCAAGGCTTCAACAACAGTTAGAAGCCTCCCTATCAATCCACAATGGATCAGCTTAACCCTTTTCTTGGCTTGATATCATAGCAAGTGCTCTTCTATAGCTATTCTTTACAGCAAAGAAAAGGGTTAAAGTGGTGGAGCCTACATTCCTAGAGTGGATTTCTTCTGAAAGCTAGAGGCAGTAATAAAGAAGTAAACCCCACTGAGTTCAGAGAGAGTTTTCACTTTTTTCCTGGTTTGCACATCCCTCTTCTCTTTCTTTCCTTCTAATGTTAACCACTACACAGTTTGGTGTAGTGGTTAAGTGTCCGGACTCTAATCTGGGAGAACGGGGTTTGATTCCCCACTCCTCCACTTGCAGCTACTGGATGATCTTGGGCAAGTCATAGTTCTGTCAGAGCTGTTCTTGGAAGAGCAGTTCTCTCAGAGCTTTCTCACCCCACCTACCTCATAGGGTGTCTGTTGCGGGGAGGGGAAGGGAGAGGAGTTTGTAAACTTGTGGGGAGGGGAAGGGAGAGGAGACTCCAAGTGAAGGTCGGGGTATAAATCCAATCTCCTCTTCTCTTCTCTTGTATTTCTTTAAATGTTCTTTAGACCTGTGTGGGAGCAGATGTAGAATTTGTTCAGGGGCTCATGATGATTTTTAGCAGCCTTTTTTGCCTCAGGGTTCGCAATCACTTCTAGCTTCCTTGCTACAAGGAACTCTTCCCACTGAACTTTTCAGTCTCCCTTCCTTCCACAACATTCATCCTGGAAGATTGTTCCTCAGCTAAGTTACTTAAGAGAGCAATCCTAAACAAGTCTACTCAAGAATATTCTGTGGGGCTTAGTTCCAGGAAAGTGTTCTTAAGACTGAACTGTTAGCCATTCACAACTGTTGTGAAACATTCCATGGCTGATGATTTTCCTCAGCTAGCAGGATGTTTGTGGACGTTCAGAGACAACTGAAGATCAGAAGAGGGAGAAAGAAGCTCGGCCAGCCCCACCCCATCTGTGCACTTGACTGCCATTGTTTTCTTTTGACCATGTAATAGATTAGGATTGTGTGCTTGGTGTACCCTAACTTTTTACATGGAGACAGGTAGCTGTGTTTGTCTGTCTGTAGCAGTAGAAAAGAATAAAAGTCCAGTAGCACCTTGAAGACTAACAAAACTTATGGTAGGGTATGAGCGTTTGTTAGTCACTGCTCACTTCTTCAGATACCGCTAGAATACCTAACTTTTTACAGTGTACTGCTCCTGCATTTCCTATCTGTACACAGTCACATAGGCCAAAATGTGCACAGCCTGAGCCCAACACACAGCCTGCAGCTATAGTCCCCCCTAGGGTTGCCAAGTCTTCCTTCGCGCACGCACCCGGCGACGTCACCCGGAAGTGACGTCAGCACGTTGGGGGCGTTGCCAGTGCGACGCTCTGGCAATCGACCCAAAATGCAATGGTATCATAGAGTTTTGGGGCGATTGCCAGAGCGTCGCCCTGGCAACTCCCCCAATGTGATGACATCACTTCCGGGTGACGTCATAACGCTGGGGAAGTCGTCCTGACTGGACGACTTCGGGTGTGGGGTTCCCCCCGCCGGCCGAATGCTGGCCGGCGGATCGGGAACCCCTGTAGCGGGGGATCCCCCGCCCCCCGGGATGACTTGGCAGCCCTCGTCCCCCCTCTTCCTTTTGCATGGTGAACATCTGCATAGGACTGGTGCCACTATAAATTCTTGCACAGCCCAACCTCATGCATGTGCATGGGCTGATAATCTCAGCTACGCCTGGCATGGAAAATGAAAATAAATATTGCAGACCCTTGGTAGTTATGAGGATTGTTACTAAGAACTACTAGCAATAATAAATGCAAGGGGATGGGGCTTATTTCTCTCAACATTTTGCCTTCCTGCTAGGGTTGCTAACTCCTGGTTGGAGTCTTCGTCTCTCCGCCCCCCAAAAATCTCCCTCTCGGAACTCCCACCACTTCCCTCTGACCCTCCTTCCATCGCCTCTCCTTCCTTCCTAAATGAATCTGTGGAGCCTGAAGCAACCCATTCGAATCATGCTCTGCGGAGAGGGGCTGGGGGGCTCTCCCAAGTTCAGGACAGAATTGAGGGGGGCGCTCTTTTTTACCCACTGCTGCATCCCCCCCCTCCTTTCACTCTGCTTTAGGTCTTGCACTGCAACCCCAACCCATAATTTCCCCCCTCCAAACCCCTTTGAATTCACCACAAATCCCGTCAAGCCATGCAGGCAGCAACCCGGGGAAACAAAGCCAACTCAGTTGTAAGGTGGGCAGGAAATGGGTTTCCCCCATGCTGCTCCCAATGACCTCTCTAGGAGAGCAGATTCTCTCTGTGTCTCTTTAACCCTCAGAGAGCATTTCACCAACTCAAGGGACCCAGGACAAAAATGCAAAGAGAGCCTCTGGCGAAAGGGTGGGTTTCTCATGTTAATCCAGCATCAAACAAACACACACACACACACCCTGCACTTAAAGTGGCAAGTTTAGCACTCCCAATACAAAGCCAAACGCCTCTGAAGCACCAACTGAAGGGGAAAACGCTAGGGGGGGGGGCCTAGATAACAGGGTGAGCCAGTGCTTTCCACCACGTGTGTCTCCGCTGCTGCCCCGCCTGCTTCCAAGCCCTTTGCCCCAGTCTCACTCTTTGCACAAACTAGCCTGGGGGCGACAGGGGAGCTTGCACAGAGCCCAGTGCTGCAGGCAGCAGAGAAAATAAACATTCTCCTGCTGCCTTCGCAGACTTCAGGCCAAACCATCCCCCTGAAAAGGGGGGGCATGCAGGGGCGTTGAGTTTTTAAAATCCTGGGGAGGGGGCTCTTTTGTGCATGTGTGCACGCCCGCCGGGACCATGTCCCCGCCGCCGCCTCCCCCCCCCCCCCCCGGCCCGACCACTCCTGCTTCCGTCCCTTCCTCCGTCCGTCCAGGGGCCAGCTGGGCATTTGCTTAGCTGACTCCTGGACGGAGGGAGGGAGGGACGGAGTGGCCAGGTGGGGGGGGGGGGGAGAGAGACGGTGGTGGCGGCCCTAGGAAGGGCCAAGGGAGGCGTGGTGGAGGGTGCTCTGTTGGGAGTGGCTCGAGCCCCCCCGTAGTTGACCCCTATGAAGGCATGCACCAGAGACATGTTTGCAGGGTGGGCAGGAGTTTCCAAAGCCGCTGCTCTCCTGCTGCCTGTCTCCCACTCCCCCCATCCCATCCCCAGCCCGCAAGCCCCACTCGCTCTTAAGGGGATTAGCCTGGATTGGGGGTTTAAGTGCACCAGGCAGCCACGGGGCTCTGAGGGGAGGCATGCGTGCTGCCAGCTGCTGCATGCAATTGGGGGGGGGGGGTTGCTTGCCTGCCCATCCTTGGGGCGAACTGCACCCTACATGTCTGTGTGTCTCCGGGAGGGAGGGAGGGCAGTTCTGTTGCTCCTGTGAGGTCTCCACCCCTAGGCCACCGCCTAACTTCACCTAATGGGTAGCGCCGGCCCTGGAGTTGTGCTCAGTGGCGACAAAGCAGTGTCTAGGGATGACACTGACCAGGCAAGGAAGGAAATGGGGAGACAGGTCCATGAAGTAGAAAAGCAAGATGCCAACCAAGAGGCTGGGGTAATAAGATGCATTCCAAGTGAACTACAAAAGTTGGGGCTGAGGGGTCATGACCTCCCTTCCAGCCTACTCAGGGAGTCTGACTTAGAGTCCCTAGGGGAGGAGCCAAGGTCAGTGCCTGCAAAGGACCAGGGGAATCAGGAAGGTTCTGGCACTGCAGAGCCGCTAGTAGATGACACCTCCTCAGCACCAGAGGCTGCCTTGCCAGAACCTGCAAGTGAAACCTCTCCACCAGCCCCAGAGATAGTCTCCGGGCCTCTGCCATGCAGGTCTCGAGCCCAGTCCTTTAGTCCCCCCCCCCCAGGCTAAAGTGGCATAAAGGAGATGAAGTGCAAGGCTGGCTGCGTGCAGCACCTGGGTAGAGGTGTGCACTGAGACCCTGCAGGATCCTGGCCAGTGTGCAGAACTCCCTCAGGAACTGCAGCACCTCTTGGCAATACAGCTGGGCTCAATTACTAGGGCTGCCAGGTCCTTCCTAGTCCCTGGCGTGGGACTGGGGGGGGGGTGTGCGTTTCTGGAGGGGGGACATCCCCCAACGCAACGACGTCACGCAAAAGTGGCATCTTCACATTGGGGACTGTGTGCCTGTTCGCCAAGCAGCAAATTCACAAGAACAAGGACACGTAACCAACCCACCTCCCGCTCCTTGCCCAAAGCATTTAAAGGGGGGGGCACCTGAACTCCAGGCAGTGAATACACGGCTTGGAGTTCAGGTGGGTGGCCAGTGGCCACCCCTCTCCCTCCCCTCCTGCAAGATTTAGAGGGCTGGTCGCAGGTGGGGAGGGAGAGGGGTGGCTGCTGGTGGTCATCGCTGTTGGGGTGGGGCTTGGGGCAGGGCTTCCTCCACCAGCCAGCCAGCTGTCCCGGGGTAGGCTGGAGCCTGCCAAATCAGGGCATCCCCTGTCCCCACCTGGGGACTGGCACCCCTATCAATTACATCCAGCCTTACTTAAGCTGGGGTACAACAATCCTTGCCTGCTAGATCTGGTTCCAGACCCTGAGAGCTACAAATCCTGTCTGTGCCAGACCTTGATGGCTTCTATGCTCCTCTGTTCCAGACCTTGATGGCTTCTATGCTCCTCAAGCCCAGGCCCTGTTTAGTGACTGTCTTCTTTAGGATAAGTTCTGGCTCTTAGGGAGGCCAGCTGAAGCCTGAGGCCAGAAAAGTTGATCCAACCCTAGTAGACGTAGAGCTTGGTGACTAAGAGTGAGGCCCAGTGGGCTCAAGTGGCCCTTCTGAGTGAGCCAGCAGTGACCGTACAAGGACAGCTGCAGCAGCAGGGGCCTCCACAAGCACCTCTGTCTGCCCCCCCACACACACACACACAATGGGAATGCCCTGTCAGTGCACTGGGGAGGTTTAAGAGAGATCCAGACTGTTTCTCCATCTTTCTTGGCCCTGTGCAGATTGTACATGGTACTGAGACGGGAAATTTTTCTTGATGGCTGCACCAGGGCGTGTTTCCTTCTTAAAAGAGGCAGTCTCTGTTCTCTTAGTTTCCTGTGTAAGACGGTACCGACTGCCCTCACTTGTTTCAGTTTGGTGCCAGTTTGGTGTAGTGGTTAAGAGCCAGTTTGGTGTAGTGGCTAAGTGCGTGGACTCTAATCTGGGAGAACCGGGTTTGATTCCCCACTCCTCCACGTGCACCTGGCTGGATGACCTTGGGCAAGCCATAGCTCTGTACCAGCTGTTCCCTCAAGGACAGCTCTGGAAAGAGCTCTCTCAGCCCCACCTACCTCACAGGGTGTCTGTTGTGGGGAGGGGAAGGGAAAAGGAGTTTGTAAGCCGCTCTGAGACTCCCTTGGGGAGTGGAGGGCGGGGTATAAATCCAATCTCTTCTTCTTCTTCAAGTATGAGGCACCTTTTAAATTAAAAGATGTTTTTAGCCTTTGCTTTGTCTGGCAGATTGACACGTAAGCCTCCGCTCGGGACAGTGGCTTCATCAGTCCCATTCAGCTCAGTATGGTGCCTCCGTGCGTGCTCGGACTGAGCAGCTGAAGAGATGGGGCCTCCTTTTCCTGGTGACCCGCTAAGAGAGAAAAGGTTCCACTGAGAAGCGTGGTCAGGAGAGTAAATGGGACAGAGCAGAGAGAATCAGTGGCCTGCCACATATCGAGGTCCATTGCTCTTTCCTCAGAAAACACACAACACTTTTTCACCCACACAAACAAAGCAGTCCTGAGTCAATCAGTTCATCCACCTGCAGAATGTTCCAATCTTTCTGTACATTTTTCAGCCAAGCGCATATAACGTTGCACCACCGAAGTATAACATTTGCAGAATACCCTTGTTTACCTGTGTACCCTAGTTGCTTATCTAGGTAATCCAGTATGTACATGCACCTAACATTTATATATGTTTACAGGAGCTTACGGGAAAACTGCCAAGAGAATATCCTCTGGACCCTGGGGAAGAGCCCCCAGCTGTGCGAAGAAGGATAGGTACTTCCTTTAAACTGGATGAACAGAAAATACTGCCTAAAGGAGAGGTAAGGACTAGCTTTGTTGATGGCTGTTGCGCTTTGAAAGCATTCAAATCTAGTTCCCGCCAGACCTTGCAAGAAGAACTGAGCAAACTGCTTATTGAAATAACCCTTTTCATCCTCTGACTGCATAGCTGAATGGGACTGTGGGCGCATTACTGGCCAGTCTGGATTGTGGTATGTTCCTAAGGAGTGCTGCAAAATGTCTTCTTTGTTTCAACGAGTTGAGGGCTAATGTAGTCACCTCTTTACTTAAAGATATGGAATTGCTAAATGTGCGAACCCAGGTGTCATGGCTGCTATTGGATACAAATGATCATGGCACCCTCTCAGTGGCAAAATTCATAGGCACAATAATCAGATACAAGAGAAATAACATTGAGTAAGGTCTTTTAAAATATTTTTTTGGTTCTTATTTCTGCTTAAGGTGATAGCCGTATGAGCAGTACTAAATGGGTAGATAGATGTCTTCTTTGTTTGGAACATCAGACTAAAGATCATGTCAATACAGTAAAATTTAGAATTATGGTTCTCTGTCTTCTGTTTATAGTCATGTCATGATCTGCCCATAACATCCACATTAATCCAAAATCCAACACAAAACGCATAATCCAAAGACAGAGATGGGTGTCTATATGTTTTCCCCAGTGGGCAAAGAGTGGCTTTCTGAGCATGTTTCAGGTTGGGAAAAGAATCACAGAGAGAAAACATAAATCCACGTTGCCCTCACTCTGTTGGCCGTACTCAGAACTGCCCCCTCCCCCAGGTTGATCATTGAATTCTTAAAAGGACTCAAAGTTTTGATCAGGGAACTCCCAGTGCCTGGGCTAGTTTGGTCCTTAGCGTTATAGAATGGATAGAGCCAGGGGTCATTTGGGGCCAGAGCGAAGGCGGAGCACTAGGGCAGCCACGGGCCAAATCAGATTCTCTGATCTGATTCAGGCCGCTGCCAAATTGCCGCTGAAATTCAGTGGTGGCTTAAAAAGTGGCTGGAGGGGAGGGGGGTTGAGGGAGAGGTTGTCCCCATTCCCTCCATTGTTCTCTATGGTGGGAAAAAAGTAAAGTTTTTTCCCACCTTAGAGAACAATGGAGGGGATGGGGCAACCTGTTTGGGAGCCTGTAGAATTGGACCCCGTGGTCCAATCTTCTTGAAACTTGGTGGGTATTTCGGGGAGAGGCCCCAGCAGCTACCCTGCAAGTTTGGAGCCTCTCCCTCTAACCCCTTCTCCTCCAGCCCCTCATATACCATATGAGTTTTTGCCATTGACTTCAATGGCCCATAGGGTATAATGGGGCTGAAACTGACATTTGGCCGGCCGAATGGGCTTGCATTGCCAAAACTGGCATGCGGGGGTCATTCGGCAGCCGGAACAGATGTGGCCTGATTTGGCCCGATCTGAATCGGGCCAAAAAAAATTTGCACACCCCTAGTGGGCACACATGGCAGTGGTGGCAAGCCCCTCCCCCAGCAGGTCTGTGGAGGAAGCGAAGAGAGAGCTTTAAACCCCTTCTGTTTAGAGTCACGTGGCAGCGACAGCACAATCTTTCCATTGTATTCTATGGGGCCCTTCTCTCTTCGCTCCTGGGATCTACCTGTGCCAAAAATATACCTGTAAAATACCTAATCTGTATTTTTCAGGTGCAATTTCGGCTTCCCAAATGTATCTGGGTTTCCTTGGGAAAACCGGGGGGCGGGGGGGAGATCCCAAAAAAATCCTGGATATATTTGTGAATTACTAGGGAGGTCTGAAAACAGTGGAGAGGCCTCAGCTGTTTGTTGGGCTTCTATTGCAGTCCCTTTAAGGTTTAAAGGGACTGCAATAGAAGCCCAACAAACAGCTGAGGCCTCTCCACTGTTTTCGGACCTCCCTAGTTTTAGGTTTAAAGGGACTGCAGAAGACAGCCCGAGGATCAGCTGTGCTGGCGGGGAGCAGACTCTTCCTGGTGGCTCAGGGATGGCTTCTCATGCAGCCTAGTTTAAACCAGCTGGCCCAGCCAGGATCTGTATGCCGTGGGAAGTGATCTGCTTCCCACAGCCCAGCAGATCCTAGAGCTGGCTTCTCCTACAGCTTGGCTTAAACCAGGCTGCAGGAAAAGCCAGCCCAGCCAAGATCTGTGTGCTGCAGGGAGCAATCTGCTTCCTGCAGCACAGCAGATCCTGGAGCTGGCTTCTCCTGCAGCTTTGGTTAAACTGGATCGTGCTGGCTTTTTTTAACCAGTATTTTCCGTCTCTGATCTAGTGGACCCTCCAAAATTTGAAATTTCCAAAAAATATCAGATCCCAATACCATATCGATTTTTCGGAATTCCTGAAATTTGTTTCGGTCCAGTAGACCCAAACTGACAAATACCAATTTTTAAAAAAATGCACACCCCTAGAATTAATTACTCAGGTTGTGTCAAGACCTCACCAGGACTTAGCTCAGGAGTTTGTTTTCAACACTAGGGCCGAATTGTCCAGGAGAAGTAGCCCCTGAGCATGCAGAAAGGTAGGGTTGCCGGGTCTCTTTGTTGCTCTGGTGGGGGGATTTGGGGGGCGTTCCGGGGTGGGTGGGTGAGATTTTGGATGACTCACTATCAATGGAGGCCCAAGTCAGAAATGTTGTCAGTTCAGCATTTTACCATGTTAGGCAAATCAGGCAACTAGTTCCCTATTTAGCTCCCTGTGACCTAGCCACAATGACCCAAGCAACAGTCACCTCAAGGTTGGATTACTGTAATGCACTATATGCAAGGCTACCCTTGAGACTGACCCAGAAACTTCAGCAGATCCAGAATGCAGTGGCACACGTCTTCTTCACAGGGACACCATTAAGAGCCCATATACAACCAGTGCTCTCCCAGCTGCACTGACTGCCAGTGGAATACCAGATCAAGTTCAAGGCTTTGGTTTTAATCTTTAAAGCCCTGTGCAGTCCAGGACCAACATATCTTCAGGGCCATCTCTCCCAGTATGAACCTCAAAGAGTGTTACACTCTATGGACCAACATATGCTGGCGATCCCGGGCTTGAAGGAGGTCCACTTAGCCTCGACCAGAGTCTTCTCAGCTCTGGCACCAGCTCGGTGAAACACTCTCCCAGCACAGATCCAGGCCCTTTAAGACTTAATGCAGTTTCACAGGAAACGGAGATGTTCTGCCAGGCCTATGGCTTAGGCAGCGGATATCTAACAATATTGGCTTCCCGGGTGTGTTTTCCACCTTATACTGTCTACTCGTCTCCCCACCTCCACATTACTAGTTACCATCTACAGTGCACATATGTGGCACTGACTCAGGAGTACTGGTTTTAAATGGTACCATAAATGATATTATAAATGACATTGTAGTTAGATTTTAACAAGAAGTGGGACCCACGATACTCGCGGGGGGGGGGGAGTATCCCCCACAACTCAGGGCCTGCTGAAGCCGGAGGCGCTCCGGAGGAGGAGGAAGCGGCAGCAGGTGAGCCCTTCTCCCTCCCCCCCCAGCAGTGGCGGCAACGAGGCCGGCCCGCCAAGCCTTCTGCTTCCCCCCAGCGGTGGCAATGGACAGTTCCCAGAGCATTCTCTGCGCATGCGCAGGGAACACTCTTTTACTTTTGGGGGGATTTAAGTATCCCCTGAATAATTTTTTTTAACTTTTTGGATTTTTCTGCACACCTGGGGAGTCCCCCAAATGTGCAGGAAAATCTCTTTGCCCCCTAGGTGCCCCCGATGTGTGGATTTAGATATCCACACGCAGGGAGCGCCTTGTCTATTAGCTATATAGATAACTGTTGATATTAGATAAATTCAGGGCTTTTTTGTAGAAAAAACCCAGCAGGAATTCATTAGCATAATAGGCCACACCCAACAGCAGAAACTCATTAGCATATTAGGCCACACCCCCTGGCAGTGTAGCTCCCTCCCAGGATCCACCTCCCCAGGTGCCCATGGCTTGTGGGGCACCTCACTATTTTATCATGTTGTAACCCATTAAACTCATTAGCATATTAGGTCACACCCCCTGGCAGTGTAGCTCCCTCCCAGGATCCACCTCCCCAGGTGCCCATGGCTTGTGGGGCACCTCACTATTTTATCATGTTGTAACCCACCTTCAGCCTTGCATTGCAGGGGAGGGCGGGCTAAAAATCAAATAGATAAAAAAAGGTTCAGAGATGAAATATATTCATTTTCAATCATGTTTTACCAGCATACTTAATCCCTTGCACTGTTGCTGGCTTTTGTGAGAGTTCTTGTTGAAAAAAATAAGGCAAATCAGGATCCAGATCTTAAAATGTATTATAGTGAGTGCACACTTCATGACATTTTTAATGTTGACAGAGTTTATGAAATTTCCAAGAAAGCTCTTTTTAAAAAAGCTGTTCAGTCTTAAGTAATAGAGGAAGAGCTGTAGTTATAGGCTTAAAGTGCTGCCAATTAATTACTGACAGTGAAAGCAGTTTTTAAGCAAGCTGTTCAGAATGACTACCGTATTTTCTGGCGTATAAGACGACCCCCAACTTTTCCAGTTAAAATATAGCGTTTGGGATATACTTGCCGTATAAGACTACCCCTCTTCCAATGCACACCAAATATCATGCTGGACGGCCCTTCTCTCCCTGCTGCCGGAGCGCCGGGAGAGAAAAAAGGGCAGGAGCGCGCACACACACACACCCCTGCCCCAGCCTTCACGGCGGGGAAGGGGAATCATGCTGGAGGGCCCTTCTCTCCCTGCTGCTGGAGCGCCGGGAGAGAAAAAAGGGCAGGAGCGCACACACCTGCCCCAGCCTTCACGGCGGGGAAGGGGAATCATGCTGGAGGGCCCTTCTCTCCCTGTTGCCAGAGCGCCAGGAGAGAAAAAAGGGCAGGAGCGCACACACACACACACACACCCGCCCCAGCCTTCATGGCTGGGAGGGAAAAAACCGAAAGGCCTCTAGAGGCCTCGTTCTAGGCCCTCCCCCAGCGTGGAGCCCTTGCCTGCTTGCTCCGGCTCCAGTCGCTGACTCGGCTGCTGGGAGAAGGGGGCGTGGTTCTTCACTTCCGCCGCGCTCCTCTGCCTGGCGTATAAGACGACCCCCAACTTTTGGGAAGATTTCCCTGGGTTAAAAAGTCGTCTTATACGCCGGGAAATATGGTACTTCAGAGCCAATTGTATCTTGAAGAGAGAGTAATTCATAACTGCATCAGTGTCTTTCTATGTTTGTGCGTGCTACTAAACGGAGGTGGGAGATTAGATGTGTATAAAAACCAATTTCAGCATTCTGTCGTACTCTAGTGTGACCAAGAAACGGAGCCTAGAATGGGACTGTGCAGATAACAGCAGGCTAATAGTAGCAGAACATCTGCTTTGTATACAGAAGGCAACAGATTTAATCTCCATCTAAAAGACCTCAGGAAAGAGGTGTTGGGAAAGATCTTGGAGTGCCACTACCAGTCAGTGTAGCTGCCTCTGAGGAGGATGCACTAATAATATAAGGCAACTTCAGTTCCTTGGATCACTAGAAACAGAAGCAGCTGGGGTGGGTTGGCCAGTGTGGCCACCAGGAAAAATTGCAGTGGGATGATGTCCTGTGGGGCAACCTCTCCTGACACACACACACCTCGGGTCCAGCTGCCCCAAGCCTGCCAAGTGTGACACCCATTTACCCAACCTTGGCCAGTCCTCCTTCCATCTGGAACATGTTGCAGTGGAGGAGACTAGCTCTTTCCAGGGCCATTTTGGCCTCCCAGTCTTCCCATGGAAGAAACTTAGCCTGAACAGTGCCCCCGGGAACAATCCCACTTCCTTCTTCGACACGTAAAGTGGACTTAACGCTTTTGATAACAATGTTATCGTATTTAAATTGCAGTTTTAAAAAGTATAGCTTATATGAGTAATTCCTACAAAAATAAAAACACTGGAGCCAGAGTTCAGTAGCCATGGGGGAGGCAGAAATGTTGCCATCTTTCCTTGTGGCCTTCAGAAACTTCTTTTCGAAATACTCTTGGGATGAGAATTGTTGTGGAGAATGATGCAGACTCTGCAAAAAATTCCACGTTTGTGCAGAAAACTGCATTTTGTACAGTTCTGAACAGACTACATAACTTGTCCTTCCAGCTTGACATTGGTACTTGTCAAATGTTTAATTCGTTGTTTGGTGCAAAGGCCCCTGTGCATTAGCCAAATGTGGTGCCTAATGCCTAGTTTACTTGTCTATTGTGGGACTGATTTCTCTGTGGCTAGATTGCACCCTGCCCCAGTAAGATGTTTTAAGAGGAACTATGTAGGTTGATGGATGTTCTTGACTGCACCAGTTCTGATGCTTTCTTGAGCAGTATCTATGTTAGCATGTGAGGGAGCCATTGGAGGCCAGCTCATGTGCTTCGTTCAAGCAGATCTCTCTGGAGCATCAGGAAGCTGTCACTTCATTAGTGTATCTTGCACAGCGTTAGACCGCATGTCCCTCAGTTCATTATACAGAAATTGAGTAGACTGATTATTAAGTAACTCTTATTCATAACTTATTTACGTAATACCATTGAGGTCAACAAGACAGCCATATGAGCAAAAGTTACTTTCACATCCTGTGTGTTGTGCAGAATTAAAAGCTGGTGTTTCATAGATTCTGTTGTCAGTCGAATTACTCTGCTCTTTTCCACATGGGGTTTTTTCATCAGTTCTGGCCCCATACTGCTTCGGTTTATCCTAATTTCCACATACATTTTGTGCCCTTAATTTTCGCTTTGTTTTGCTGTCATTATTTATTACCTTAACTGTTCTTGCAACTGGAGTTATAAACAGCAAACCCTCATCCTACAATAAACCTTGTTCCACAAGAAAGCATGGAAGGTTGCTACTGCAAAAGTTGTCCTGTGATTTGACAGCAGTTGGTAGAAATTTTGCCACACAGAGGTCCCTTCCACATGCACCTATTTGCCACGCTAGAGGGACGCTTCATCGACAGATCAAACTGGCGCGATCATACCAG
Source organism: Lepidodactylus listeri (assembly GCA_029233225.1). NCBI lineage: Eukaryota > Metazoa > Chordata > Lepidosauria > Squamata > Gekkonidae > Lepidodactylus > Lepidodactylus listeri. The sequence continues at coordinate 105,867,769 of JARCFY010000008.1, forward strand.
CACATCTGGGAAGCGTCTCACAACCGTTGGCAAGCTGGGGCAAACCGATTTGATCTGGCAGAGAAGCGGGGTAAAAAGCTACTGGTGAAAGTCCGGTATCAAACGGTTTGCCACAGCCCACAGTTGGACTTTCCCCATGTGATTGCGCCAGCGCAGGAGTGTGGTGTCATGGGGGTTTTTTGTCCCCCTTCTCCATGTGTGCATTATCAAATGCCTGTGGGGGGGAGGAGCAATCCATCAATGCCCCCCCCATCTAAGCAAATCATCAATTCCCCCTTCCCCCCTTGCAGCGATTCATCGATCCCCCATTTAAGCACCTCGGAAACCCACCACACACAAAAAAACACTCGCCCGCGGTTGCGTCTGATCACGCAGCAGCGGTTTGCCCCGGCAGGTCCATGGAGCTGTGTGATCATGCAACTGCAGGGCAAATTGCTCCGGAGCAAAAAAGCCTCGATTCCCCTCCAGATTATCTCGCTCGTGTGGAAGACACCAGAGAGTAGTTTGTTTGACTTCCTCTCTAAGTAACCAGGATGATTTTGCTTCTGGAGAGAGGGAGTCCTGATTAAATAAAGGAAAGATCAGTTCATCTCTTAGAGCTGAACATTTGGGACAATCAAGGAAAATATGATCCTCAGAGTCAACTGCTGCCACAATTACAGAGTCGCCCTGAGTATGAAATCCCATTAAATCTTCCTGACATCACAGCTGAAGGCAGGGCATTCAGACGCACTAGCCTGAATGCTCATCTGTACTTTGGAAGAATTAGATTTGGCATTGTTGTTGGAGGCTGAACGCCTACTGAGAAGGCTGAGCACGCTCTGCGGGTTCTAATCGACGTGCTCTCGTCAGTCTCTCAAATGTCTTCTATTGAGCTTAGACAGTTCTTGTCTACACATGACTTCTATCACATCATGGGTGGACATAATAGTTTACCGTTGTCATTATTGTTTTTTCTCCCAGGGTTTTTCTGGCTGAGACCATTTTTACTCCAATCTTGTTCTGGAAACCAATTTTGAGTCAGCTTTTTCAAGTACATAATGTTTTTATCAGTTTCTTTATCCCACCCACCTCCAGCCAACTTTTCAATAATTGCACTGCTGTCATCATTAAACCACTCCCTCTCTGCCCCCCAGATGAGTAATTTCAGGTTTTTTTAGAAAGACCTTAAAATATCGATATATTGTTGTAGTGTTGTAACGATAATTTAAGTGTCATTACAACACCACGGCGATATATCAATATTTTAGGGCCTTTTAAAAAAAAAATAAGGGGGGCACCCTCCTTGAAAATCCTCATTATTAAAGCCATGTGTGGAAGAAAATAAACTGACTCTGCAACTGTAAAAGTGCACAAAGTAGGGGGGATGTGTGGAAGAACCCTGCCCAAACCAATTCCAATGCTTCTGGATTGATTCCCAAGAAAATCAGGAGTAACTCAAGCATGCAGAAAGGGTCTCTGTTTTGAACTGCAGAATTCCCATCCTTCTATATGACTAATGAACTAACGCCCCAAAACATTTTTCTTGCTGGTCAGGAGGCTGAGTTGGAACGCTTAGAGAGGGAATTCGCTATTCAGTCCCAGATCACAGAAGCTGCTCGACGCTTAGCCAGCGACCCCAATGTCAGCAAGAAGCTGAAGAAACAAAGGAAAACCTCCTACCTTAATGCACTGAAGAAACTTCAGGAGATTGAAAATGCGATCAATGAGTACCGTATCAAATCTGGAAAGAAGCCAACGCAAAGAGCCTCCCTGATCATAGATGGTAAGCACAACTGAAACTTCACAGTTCTCTGATATCACAATGGTACCCAAACAATATTTGGGAAGTCCAGCAGTGTGAATTGCTTCATTACCGGGAAAACTAATGAGGAGATGACTTTATCAGAAATTTATGTGAAATTATTTAGAAGATGGCCAACTCAAATTTTATATGAGACCAGGGGTCCGATGGAGCGGGAGCACACAGGAGCGCAGCTCCGGGAGTGAGGAGCCCAGGGGGCGGGCGCATTATCAAGCCCCGCCCCCTCCTTGGCTTCCCCGAACAGTGCAGAGGCGCAGCACCCCGGGGAAAGCCCTGCTAGGGTCTTTATTGTTTTTAATGTTTTGTTTTAATATTGATAATTTTATCATTGTTCCTTTTATGACTGTGTGCTGCTTTTCCAGAGACTTGCTCAAGGTGGCATCTAAATTTTCTAAGTATACCATTTTTTATCTGGGCACATGGCACATAAGTACTGGAGAAATTTCACCAACCCTTCAGCAGCTTCCACCCCATCAGTTTGGTGTAGTGGTCAGGAGTTGGACTCTAATCTGGGAGAACTGGGTTTGATTCCCCACTCCTCCACATGCAGCTGCTGGTGTGACCTTGGGCCAGTCACAAGTTCTCTCAGAGCTGTTCTCTCATGTGCAGTTCTCAAAAGACCTCTCTCAGCCCCACCTACCTCACAGGGTGTCTTGTTGTGGGAAGGGGAAGGGAAAGGGATGGGTGGTGTACATGTCCTGGGTATCTCAAGTCTACTTGAAACCTGGTGGTTTCAAGGGAGCAGGAGGAGAATGAGGGTGTGTTCTTTACGCTTATTTTTATTGCACAAAGTATTGGATGGGGAAGGGAATAGAGGAACAGCAGGTCAGTTTCACTCAGCTGTGGAGTGGAGCCTGAGGGGTGGTTGTTGCCTTCTGACACACTTCCGGTATGTTAGGGGGTGTGGCATATGCAAATGAGTTATGCAAATGAGTTGTGCTAATGAGCTCCTGCACCTCTTTTTCTACGGAATGACCCCTGTATGAGACTTTGGCACTTGGAATTCCTTTGATGCAAGGGCCCAGGGCAGATTGTCCATAGCTCACCTGGAAGATCTTCCAGCGTTCAAGTTGTGGTTTAGGATCCTTTTGAAGACCATTTTTAATTGGTAGATAATGCTAATAAGAAGTGGATGAATGGGTAACAACATGGTAAATGAGACTAAGGTGTATGTCCCTCAGAGAGCCTTGTGCTCACTGAATCAACACCTAATTGTTGTCCATGGCCCAAAGGATGACCACCTAGCCTCAACCAGGGCCAGGGCTTTTTCTGCCTTGGCTCTAGCCTGGTAGAATTAGCTCCCACTGGGGATCAGGGCCTTTTGGGACCTTTTACCATTCCACAGGGCTGCAAACCAGAGCTGTTCTGCCAGGCCTTTGGATGAGGCAGCAGGCGTCCATCTTAGTTGGCCTTCCTGCTTTAGCTCCCAATCTACTGAAAGTTCTGACTTCATCTATATAGCCCTAACAGTCTTTCTTTTATATAACTTGCTGCTACCTCTGAATTTTACTGTTTTAATTATTTTAATGTAATGTAATTTTATTGTACTGAGCCTTTGACTCTGTTGTGATCTGCCCTGAGCCCCTTTGGGGAGGGCGGAATAAAAATCTGAAAAATAAATAAAATATAAATAAATAACTTGACATATACACTGCTGAGATCTGAACTAGCTCACTGGAAAAATAATATTGTGGTAGATAATGAAAACACAAATTTAGTGTGTGGTGGTGAAAAGGGTAAAATTTCATGTTAGGGATTAATGGATTGAAAATACAACATCTAGCGTCATAATGCCATGATAATAAAGCTGCAAATATAGCTGTATCAACAGCTCTACCACTGTAACTCCTTACAATTCTGTTCTTGGTAAGATCAATGTGATGTATCCCATCAGACTGAAGTCTGGCTTGGAGATTCTATCTGGTTAGTGGTGAAATCTGCTGAACCATCCAATGTAAAATGGTTGATGATTTTGTAAAAAAATCCCGTTGATCATGAGGATGCTGAAAGAGTGTAACCAGTCTTTGTGTAGCCAAACCATGAAGTATTATGTCAGTTTTCCAGTTAATATTTGTAAATATTCACGGATGTTCTAGTGAGCTTATTCTCGGTGGTTTGTGAAAATCCATTGTGTACCATATCCAGATTTGATACATTACTTATCCTTCATGAGTACCGCTTCCTCAATTTATTTATAAGTGTAGCAAGAGAAGCTGGGAATATTTGGCCATCCAGCAGAGAACAGGAATTAAGTTTGAGGGAGATATTTTTAAACGGAGTCCATCAGAAGTCTCAGTAGTGCTTCAACTGTCCACATGGGACAAGCTGGTACTACAGTTGACAAGAATGCCCACAAGTTAGGCCTGGGGGGCGAAACACAGGAAAATCTCCACAGAAAATCCTGGAATTCAGTGGGTTGATTGCAAAGGGTTAGTGTATTGTAGCAGAACAAATCAGAAGTCCAGTGGTACCTTAAAGACTAACATTTATTTCAGTGTGTGCTTTTTGAGTCCCAGCTCACTTCTTCAGCGATGTAAAGGGGAGATCATACCGAGAATTCTTTGTATAGGGATATTACAGGACATGAGAGGGGAGCTGAGGCAGCAACATTTGGTGTGAATTCAGACTTGATCTTCGGAATGGAGCCCTCCTGATAGTGACCGACCACGTGTGTTTTTGTTCACAGATGGAAACATTGCCAGTGAGGACAGCTCCCTCTCAGATGCCCTCGTTCTGGAGGATGGTATGTCCAAATTGTGGGGAGCACTGCAAAATTCCTGTATACTTTGTTTGTCTTCTGAAACTGCAAAAAAGAAGTTAGTGATATGCCAAAAGAATAACCATAAGATCCAGTCAAAGCTGAGCAGTTTTCCACATTGATGGGGAAGATTTAAATGAGTCCCTAGATCTTAAATATACTTAGCTTTGGCTGAATCATGTCCCAAGTATATAATAATTTGCTTTGGTAAGTGTAATCGGCTTCCATGGCACTCTCTGTGATTTTTTTCCCATAGAAAAACACATATAGGTCCCGGTCACACGAGTGAGATAATCCAGAGGGGGGCAAAGTGAGGCTATTTACTCCGGAGTAATTTGACCCGCAGTTGCGCGATCACACAGTTCTGTGAAGCTGCGGGCACAGCCCACCACTGCGTGATCAGACGCAATCACAAGTGAGTTGGGGGAGGGGAGGTTGCCATTTTTTCCCGAAGCGCTTAAACATGGGATCGATGAATTGCATCTCCACCCTGAGGGCTTCCTATGGCAGTATGTGATGATGCGCATACTGAGAAGGGGGGGAACCGGCATGGTGTCAGGATAGCCTGATCAGACTATCCCCGATGCCATGAGTGCGCGCTGGAGCGATCACACGGGAAAAGTCTGTCGATGGCCCATAGCAAACCTGTTTGATACTGGACTTTCCCTAGTATCTTTTAACTCCGCTTCTTCAGCGGAGAGAAACAGGTTGCCAACGGGTGTGGGGCACTTGCCAGATGTTCTGGTGTGATCACGCCCTTAAAATCCACACAAATGCCTATCGCGCGGTTAATTCTGTGCGTGATCGGGGCCATATTCTCCCTGGGGAGTATCATACATAAAGTTTGAATTTTTTTTTTCTCTCAGGACAAATGTTTGTTTTGTCTTGCCCCAAGAAACACGCTGAGACTATTCAAGGAAAGTCACTTGAGATATCATTTTGTTATGACCTCATAATGTGTTCTTTGATGCACATATCAGAACATTATCAGCACTTCTTTAGAGAATACTATCCTTATAATGTACTAAAGTTGGGGGGGGCGGGGTCGGCAGCCTTGGTGCTTCTCTTCTTTTTCCATGAGTGTTTCTAAAATAAATATTTTTATTTTTTTATTTGTTAGATTTTATATCCCACCATTCCTGCAAGCAGGAAAAAATACAAGAAATAACCTTTTTTTGAAATAAGTAACAGGTAGCAAGCCTGTTCTTTGGAGATACTTCACTCCAGGCTGCCGCCACTAAAAAAAATTCTATCTGGCTTTATTTCAACTTTACAAAAAGTACAGTTATACCCTTTGGCCTAGAAGGGTACAATTCTGTTTGGGATTGTACTGTTAATCATGTATGCTCTAACTGAATGAATACAAAAGCATCCAGAACACTGCTCCCTACATAGTCATGTGTCATTCAGAGTACAAGAACTTGGCCCCAGTCCAAAGATCTTGTGCTTACAAAAGTATAAGCTCTGACAACGCCAATGATCAGCTGTTTGTGAAGAAGAAGAAGGGGAAGTTGGATTATACCTCCCTAGATCTTCCAAACATGTGGGCTATATGGTCAAGGCCAAGTGTGTCAGACACGCATTTCTCTTAATTTTTTATTTTAATACATTATAAACTTCTTTTCTACAAATGTGTAACAAGGAGATCTGAGAGATACACACTTGACTGATCTAGCACAGATCATTTCACAGCCGTGGATACTGGATGCAAGATTTCACAGATTACATAAAATTATAAGGGAGGATAGAGGGTCAGTGTCTTTGATCCTAGGTGACTTGTAACGTTTGCATATACCTACCCTCAGCATCTTAAGCGGAGTCAGCTGAAACTCTCCATTTATCTCCCTAAGGAAGTTAAGTGCAGCTTTTCCCTAATGGCTTTTTAAATGGGCTGCAAAACTTGCTTATGCTTGCTGGCCTTCAGAAGGTGGTATGGTGAAGGACTCATTCGCCCTGACCTACTTTAATCTCTTCTTCTCTAATTGCAGAAGATTCTCAGGTTACCAGCACAATATCCCCATTACAGTCACCTCACAAAGGGCTCCCTCCACGTCCACCCTTGCATAATAGACCACCCCCTCCTCAGTCACTGGAGGGACTCAGGCAGATGCACTATCACAGGAATGACTACGATAAGTCCCCCATCAAGCCCAAAATGTGGAGTGAGTCATCCTTGGATGAACCCTACGAGAAGGTCAAGAAACGGTCCTCACATAGCCATTCTGGGTGAGTCTGGAGAAGATGACTATATTCATTTGGGCAGCCATCTTTATTGACAAGGGCCCATTAACAAAAAAAAAATTGTCAGAAAATATTAACATGTACATTGAGATACTAGACCAGATGATGAGGGGAACCATACTTGTAGTCAGGCATTCTCTGGAGTTGCCTCAGCAACAGTTCCAGCCATCAGAGGCCAGCCATAAGTCTTAAAACAGCGACCTACAGCTCGGTGAGAATATCAGAGAAGATAGCAATCATTTCTTTGTCAAACCACTGCCTCTCTTCCCCCTCTGCCCTGAAGATGAGTGGTTTCATTCATTTATTTATTTATTTTATATTGCTATGGTGATATACTGCTATAATGATAGGTCAAGCAGGTTCTCTGAATTCCCAGCTTCCATTTTAAAAAGTAAGTCTTTAGCATCTTCCCTCGCCAAGATATAAGGAAAAGGACATATATCTCTACAAGGGATGGGTCTATATTTATTTATGTATTTATGTATTGGGTTTATCAACCGCCCTCCCTGGTGGAACCAGGCTTCGGGTGGTGTACAACACGATTGTATAAGATATCAAGTAGAACAGATTAAAACCAAGTAAAACAATAAAAACACAGCGATCTAACAAAAGATGGCGCTAAAACCCCAGCAGCGCCATTATCGCATGGGGAAAGGGGCAGGGAGGTGGGAGTGCCAAGACAGGACTGTCGCTGTCCTCAACCGTATGCATGGCGGAACATCTCTGCCTTCCATGCCCTGTGGAACTGCAGCATGTCCCATGGGTGCAGGTGTTGTTCGGCAGAGAGAGTTCCACCAGGTTGGAGCCAGGGCAGAGAACACCCTGGCCGTTGTGGAGGACAGCTGGACATCTCTCAGGCCTGGTACCACCAATAAGTTCTGATCTGTCAAGCGTAATGCTCTTCTGGGGGTATACCAGGAGATGCGGTCCTGAAGGTACATAGGTCCCTGACCGTTAGGGACCTTGAATCTGATCCGGTACTCCACCAGGAGTCAATGTAGCTCACGCAGCACTGGATAGATATGTGCTGTGTGCAGCGTCCCAGCAAGAACCTGTGCTGCTGCATTCTGTACCAGTTGGAGTTCCCGGTCAGCCTCAAGGGCAAGCCCACATAGAGTGAGTTACAGTAATCCAGTCTGCATGGATTACAGTGGCTAGATCGGGGCAAGACAGGTAGGAGGCCAGTTGCCTAAGCTGGTGCAGTTGAAAAAAACACCAGTATGGCAACATTAGTGACCTGGGTCTCCATTGTTAAGGAGGCGTCTAGGATCGCGCCCAGACTCCTGACAGTGGGTGCCTGTCTCAAGGGCACACCATCAAGAGCCAGAAGTTGGCACTCCAAACCAGAATCTTCCCACCCTAGCCACAGAACCCCCATCTTAGAAGGATTCGGTCTCAGCCGGCTCTGTTTGAGCCATCCCACCACAGCCTCCAACCCCTCTGCCAGATTTTGAGGGGTGGTATCTGGCTGGCTGCCCATCAGCAGATAAAGCTGGGTATCATCAGCATATTGATGACATCCCAGCCCGAACCTCTGCACCAGCTGGACAAGGGGGCGCATATAGATACTTAACTAAAAAAAAAGATACTTAACTTTTTTAAAAAAAACAAAAGCTGGGAATTCAGAGAATCTGTTTGACCTACCATTACAGCAGTGTATCAATATATCAGTATTTTAGTGTATTTTTTGCAGCCATTATATCAATAAATCAATATTAGCAACAGTTACAGGTAAGTGTAACCTTAGTCCCACTGAGCCACAGTCTCTCCACTTACATCTTTCTGCTCTCCACCATTTTCTCACAACAATTATGTGACATAATTTGGGCGGAGAGTGCCTAAGCCACCACTTCTAGCAGATTTCTGATAAAAATGTTAAGCTACCTCCCTACAGGGTGCATAATTCCATCCAGTCAGGAAATTAGACTGATTGGAACTTGGGTCAGGGTCATTTGAGTTGTGGCTTTAAGCTTCCCTCTGAGACCTTACCTTGTAGGCCATGAACAGAAAATGCAAACATTTTACCGAAATTTGCTTTTAAAGCGTAGCCGATGCGGCTTTGAGGAGATTCGAGGAGGCCTCCATGGGACATACATGGCTTGCTACACACTTTGATAAAGAGCAGTCTGGTGCACGGCAGGAACCAGAGAGGGAAGAATGAAGCGTCAGTTAAAGAATTGAAATCAAAATGAAAGCTCCCAAGATAATGACATTTTAAGAACCGTTACCTGGTATGCTAGTTGCTTAGCCTCCTGGAGACTATGCCTGTAAAGTGCTTGGAGCACTGTCAGATCCAGTTACTGTGTACATCAGAGGTCACGGGTTTCTCTGTATAGTTGGTTCTTCTGAAGCACTACATTGCCTTCTGTTTGCAGCAGTCACAAGCGGTTCCCCAGCACCGGGAGCTGTGCAGAAGGTGGAGGAAGCAACTCTCTACAAAACAGCCCCATTAGAAATCTTCCCCATTGGAACTCCCAGTCAAGCATGCCATCAACACCAGATCTACGGGTACGCAGTCCACATTATGTGCTTTCCACTAGGTAAGTTCTTCCATTCCATGATTTCATCAGCTTGTCTTTTTCTTTTGAATTTGGAGTCTGGGATTCCTGCAGTCATGGCATCGCATGCACCAGTGTCATTTGCAACTGGCAATTGTGCTGCAAATCCTTAACTTTATATTTAATTCCTTCATAAATGGGCCATCGGAGAAGAGCTCAGGTTTTTAACTGGGAAAAGGGGGAAGGAAGAGGTCTGAGTTTGGAAATTCTTGGAGAATTCTTGGGGTAGAGCCTGGAGAGGGTGGAGTTTGGGGAGCGGGGATATAATGCCATAGAGTGCACCCTCCAAAGCTGTCATTTTCTCCAAGGGAACTGACCTCCATAGTCTGGAGGTGAACTGTAGTTTCAGGAGATCTACAAGCCCCATCTGCAGGCTGGCAACTCTAGGCCAGATACCTAAATAACGTAGCATCCTTCACACCTAGCTCTTAACTTGTTCTGGATTTTTTTTTCAAAGTATTTTAACTTCCTGCTTGCACACTTTCCCACTTTGTATAGAATTTTCTCGTCTTTCCTGAGTAGGGACATAAACAAGGTCTTACTCTTTGGGAGCTAGCTCATTCCTGTGGTACGTTTATTGCAGACTAGTCGCAAAGCCCATTATGACAATAATACAGTGGGTGCTAGAAAGATCCTTGGGTTGGTGTCTCACCCCTGTGTGCAGCGGGGGCTCCGCACACCACTTCTCCCCGCCCCCCCCGGGCCAGACCCTGCAGGCGCCATGGGTAGCTGTGGGCCACTTCTGCAGGCACAGCAGCAGGTTCTGGGTTGGCTCGGCGGGTCAGCACCTATACGGCACAGGTCTCTGGCGGCGTCAGGACCATAGCCAGGGCTCCCCAGAGCCCTGCCCCCTCCCACCCCCAGCAGGCACCACGGCAGGCCCAGGTCTCCGGTGGCTTGAGGGCTTCCCGGACTCCGCCACCCCACCCCACCCGAAGGTGCCTCGACAGGCCAGTGCCTCCATGGTGCTGGTAGGGCTTTCTGGACCCCTCTCCCCACTCCTGCCCACCTCCAGCAGGCGCCACAGCAGGCCCTGGGCCACCTCGGCGGGCCAGCACCTCCGCGGCGCAGGTCTCCAGCGGCTTGAGGGCTTCCCAAACCCCTCCCCCCCGAAGGCGCCACGGCAGGTTGTGGGCCGCTTCAGGCCAGTGCCTCCATGGCGCAGGTGTCCAGTAGTGTCAGGGCTGCAGCCAGGGCTCCCCGGAGCCCTCCCCCTCCTTCCCCTGAGTGTCTAGGCCCAGCACTTTCAGCCGGGCAGCTTCGCCTTCCTGCCAGGATCCCTTGGGTGAGTGGCGGCTCCTTCAGCCTATGGCTGAGGGAGCGCATTTTACATGCCACCCCAAATTGCCTTTGTAATATTGATATGTAATGGAACAGTCTGCTTCCCCCTCCCCCAATATCGGTGTAGTTTAGTTTGGTCCTTTTGGGTGGAGCTCTTGTTTCAGTTTCCAGTTTTGAACATTAGCTGTCGTCGTTGGCGTTGGGCGTTGTCTCCTTGCAAATACAGGGCTGATGTTTTGAGCCAGCTTGTCTCTGCTGAATAAACCTGAGAAACCGGTGCATGAGTGAGTACTCTGACCTGGGAACCCACAGCCAAAGGGGGACAATACAGTTCCCCCTGCAAATTAAAATGAATGCTTTGTTTCGGATGAGAGAAGGGAACACCGTGCACAAACGCCTTCCCTTCCTCACCCCCACTCCTGTTTTTGCCCCACTCACAGTTACCATTAATCCGACTTTGTAGAGTCACCATTATGTTCCATTTGCAATGGTTACCTCGGGGGCTTTTCCGTTCTTCTCAAAAAATTGTCCAGCTTATGACAGTGAGTGGCAATATTACCATACATTACTTAATGATGCCTAGAATTCACCGTACTTCATTTGATCTCCTTCCTCTGTTAATGCAACACAAAAATATAATGGATCCACAATGTGGCTTAAATCAAAACTGCTGAGGAAAGAGGCTGCTTGTGTTAGGAACCCGGTGCTAATTTTCTACACCTGTTGGGGGGAGAGATGCTCAGTGAGATCTGGCTTTTGGGTAATTGTTAACTTGGTTATTTCCTGGGATGCTGAAGGGACAGCTGTATAATTCTCCCCACTTCTTCAACACAAAGACTGTAGGTAGAGGAAAATGATCACAATCAGATTAGACACCCCAGGGTGGTGTACGGGGCCATGGCTTTGCACTCTTCGGCTTTCTTGATAACCTTTAAAGTTGCAAAAATGTAGCAGTCAACTAGCAACGGCAGCTGATGACTTCAGGGCACCCACTTTCCTCAGGGGGCTGTGCACATGAGCAAGTTGTAAGACAGCTGTTGGCCTTAAGTCTTGTGTTTGTTCCTTTTTTTTCACTCTGCTTTCAGGTCGGTGGACATCAGCCCTACAAGACTGCATAGCTTAGCACAGCACTTTAGACACAGAAGCTCCAGCTTAGAGTCCCAAGGGAAGCTCCTGGGATCGGAGAACGAGACGGGGAGCCCTGATTTCTACACCCCAAGGACTCGTAGCAGTAACGGCTCCGACCCCATGGACGACTGCTCCTCCTGCACGAGCCATTCCAGCTCCGAGCACTACTACCCAGCCCAGATGAACGCCAACTATTCCACGCTGGCTGAGGACTCCCCTTCCAAAGCCCGTGAGCGGCAGAGGCAGCGGCACAAGTCGGCCGGGAATCTGGTCTCCTCTAATTCAGGAAGTATGCCCAATCTGGCTGCACGGAACGGCACCAACCACCACGGAGTCTACCTGCACAGCCAGAGCCAGCCTTCTTCCCAGTACCGGATCAAAGAGTACCCTTTGTACATTGAAGGGAGCTCCACCCCGGTGGTGGTGCGCAGCCTGGAAAATGACCAGGAGGGACACTACAGCGTCAAAGCACAATTTAAAACCTCCAACTCGTATACGGCAGGGGGGATGTTTAAGGAAAACTGGAATGGGGATGAAATAGACTCCGTAAGACTGACCCCCTCCCGTTCTCAGATCATAAGAACTCCATCCTTGGGCAGGGAAGGTCACGAGAAAGGATCGGGACGGACAGTGGTGTCTGATGAGCTGAGGCTATGGTACCAGCGGTCCTCAGCGTCCCACAAAGACCACAGCCGCTTGTCACACACAAGCTCCACTTCTTCAGACAGCAGCTCCCAGTACAGCACCTCCTCTCAAAGCACCTTTATGGCGCACAGCAGGGTAACACGGGGTCCTCAGAAATGCAAAGCAACGTCAGGTGAGGGGATCCCGGATCGTGTCAGTAGGGCTGGGGCAAAGTTGTCAGCCCACGAGAAATAAGTTTGTGACCACATTGAGACTCCTTGGAGGCAAGAGGCCGCCCACTGCATCTCTGGATGATTTACTGCTCTGTCCAACTCATGTGGGGAATGGGTAGATCAGCCAGCTGGCTGCCTCAGTTGCAGCTGGAACTTCTGTTCACTTTCCAGTTCTGCAGTACGGGGCTGATACCACTTTGCTTTAAAGATGGGCTGTGAGGATGAAAGGAAATAACATGTTCCATGAATACTAGCAGCAAAATAATATTGTCCTCGATCTTTCTGCTAATACATTGTGGCCCTCCCCGAGCAGAATCTTGCAGACAGTTGCAATCTTTGTTAATGCTTGAGGGCAGAACAATGGATGCTCATACATTCAGCAGGCGTATAATGCAACTCTTTCCCCATTAATTAAACTGGTCTTTAAATGAGCTTGTGCTTGGCTGAAATTGGCCCCCATCCAGTCATAATTAGTCTCATGGAACCACAGGAGGCACAAAGCAGCATTCCCATCTGTATGAAAAGCCTCCTCCAGCCAGTTCTGTGGGGGCCTAGATGAGCCTTTCACTACAGACGAAGGCTCTGCCTCAGCCATGCCTGTGCTGGCACGGGGCAACAGGCACCTGTGTGCATAACCTTAGGGTGCCTTTTAAAGCCTTTTTTTTTTGTCCTGATAGCCCAGGCAAGCCCGATCTTGTCAGATCTCAGAAGCCAAGTAGGGTCGACTATGGCAAGTACTTGGATGGGAGACTTCCTTGGAATGCCAATAATCTGGAGGTGGGGGCAGGTTTTATTCAGCCCCCTCTCTAAATATCCTCCAGGACCCCAGTAGGGGTCAGTCACCAGAGGTTACCAGGACTTCCAGGTGCACACACACACACACACACACACACACACACACACACACACACACACCTATATACTATTTCCCAGAGGTTTTTTTTTCTGTGCAGATACTTATAGCTGCCAAAAGAGACCTCACTCTCCCCCAACAGCTTTTCCTACATAATCAGGGGCCTTTCTTGGTCTGCAGAAAAATCCAGAAAGTTTTAAAAAAAAACTTCAGGAACTGTTGAATTCCCCCAATACCTTTTGAAATGGCCTTCGCAGGGATCTAACTCGAGCCAACAACAGTGAGAGATTAGAATGTTCAGGGGCGGTGGGTGGGGGGATGCCTCTAACTGTTTCTGTCAGTAAAAGGCCGGGGGAGGGGCCCTTTCCAGTTCTATTTTGGCCTTTCAGGGAGGGAGCCTTGGGGCCAGGCCTGACAAGGGTTGCCAGTGCCAGGCTGGGGGATTCCTAGAGGTTTTGAGGTGGACTCTAAGGAGGGCTGGGTTTGGGGAAGGGAGAGGCCTCGGCTGGGTATAATGCAGCCATTTTCTCCAGGGAGCCAGATCTCTGCTGTCTTGAGCTCAGTTGTAATTTTGAGGTGGGGGGGGGGTCCCCAGGTCCCATTTGGAGGTTGACAACCCTAGGCTTGGCAGTAGTCTAGGGTTGCCAAGTACCCCCCCGGCCACCGGCAGCTGATAGGGGGTAAGGTTGCCAGATCCAGGCTGGGAAACTCCTGGAGATTTGTGGGTGGAGCCTGGGTAAGACAGGGACCTCAGTGAGGTACAATGCCATAAACTCCACCTCCTAAAGCATCCATTTTCTCCATGGGAAGTTCTCTCTGTAATCCAGAGATAAGCAGTAATTCCAGGGGATCCCCAGGTCCCGCCTGGAGGCTGGCATCCCTAGGCAGCACCCTCTGTGTGACTTGATACCACCTGATTTGCATGACTCAAGTAGGCCCAGCTGCTTTGCTACTGTTCATCAGCAGCCACCCTATGAAAGCCAGTGTGATGTAACAGAGCTTCAGATTAGGATCTGCGAGACCCAGGTTCAGGTCCCTATCTTGCGGTGGAAGCTGACTGTGTGATTTTGGACCAGCCACATACTTTCAGTCTAACCAACCTCACAGGGCTGTTGTGCAGATAAAAAGGAGGAGCGAATAATGTAAGCTGCTTTAGTCCCCACTGTGGAGAAAGACTGCAATTTTCCTAGGTAGAGGCTGCGGGGGGGGGGGGGGGAGGGGGGTGGAGATGGAAAACTGAAGACAGAGTGGCAGATAAAGGGAGGCTGCCTGTTGGGTGGGAAGGAAATAGGGTTGCCAACTCCAAGTTGGGAAATTCCTGGACATTTGAGGGGTGGAGCCTGGGGAGGGTGGGATTTGAGGAGGGACTACAGACAAGTATAATGCCATAGACTCCACCCTCCAAACCAGCCATTTCCTTCACTTGAACTACCATTGCCAGCCTCCAGACAAGGGCTGGAGATCTCCCAGAATTACCACTGTTGTCCAGGTGACAAGAGATCAGTTCCCCTGGATAAAATGTCTGCTTTGGAGGGTTGAGTCTATGGCATCATACCCTGCTGAGGCTGCTTGCCTCCCCAAGCCTCACTGTCCCAAGGCTCCACCCCCAAATCTCCAGGAATTTCCCAAACTGGAGCTGGCAACCCTAAGGTGAATTGATCTCTGTAGCTGGGAGATCCATTGTGATTCCCAGAGCACTGCCACTGCTGCTGTGGGGGGAGAGGAAGCAGGCAGGAGGCTGGGAGAGTGATGGGGGCAGAAAGAGAGCGTGATGGAGTTGGGGGGCAGAAAGAGAAAGAGTGACGAGGTGGGGAGGCAGAAAAATAAAGAGAATGATGACGGGTCAGGAAGAGAGAGGAAGTAACATACATGGAGGAGAGAGAGAGAGAGAGAAAGGGGGGCAGAAGGGAGAAAGAGTATGAGAGAGGTAGGGGGAGAAGGGAGGAAGCAAAGGTTAACCATCCCGCAAGTTTCTTGCGGGTCCCCACTTGTGTATATATACAACACCCCAAAAAGAGCATGTTTCCAATAAAACATTGAATATCCCCTGTGCATTCTCCTCCACTCCCAAAAAAGTCTTCTGCTGCTTGCTCGGGACGTGAAGAAAACTTCTCCTAGCTGTGTTTTTTTCTTTACTGTGATACGATGTTGTCAACATACCTATATATGCTCAGTCTAGATCCTGTACAGTGCACTTGATTTGAATTCGACTTGAAGCTCCGGTTTGTGGCTTAGATATTTGCTCGTTTGGCAGCCGGGATAACTCCGGGGCACAAAGGTGCAACCCGTGACCCTCCATGGCAAGTGCATTCGAACTCACCTTGAGGTTATAACTCCTTAGAGAAGGAATCCCGGCTGCTCTTACCCATCCCTTATTGTAGTCATCACATTTAGACTTGGGCATTCTAAATGCGTACGACTTGATTACTCGACCTGGTAAATTTCAATCAAAAAACTTAAACGTGTGCTTTTGCACGGTGAGGTGTGGTCCTTGTAGTGGTAACAGTGAGAAGGGAATGTGGCCCTGCTGTTAGAACTGGGCACAAGGGAATGCTTGGGGGAGGGGGCAGAAAAAGACGAGGGTCACTACTGAAAGAAGTTGCTTGCAGTTGTGAAATTCCATCAAATACTGTGCAGTGTATCGTCACAGCTGCGTGCAGTGCTGCTGCTGTGTAAGACAACTCTGCCTTCCACCCGCTCTGACTCCATGTATCAATTCCTTTCCAGCTGCCTTACCTCACAGTCAGAGGAGTTCCACGCCATCTAGCGAGCTAGCAGCCACGCCCCCAAGCAGCCCACATCACATCCTAGCCTGGCAGACAGGGTGAGTGTCACAGAAGACGGGAGGGAGCAGCGGGGCTTTGCTTTTTCAAGGGTTCCGCTGCCTGTTTGTCCTTTCTTCAAGGCTGCAGTTCATCTGCTCTGTCGTGGCCACGGGTGCCACCCGAGGTGAACTTATCTTTCACTGTCTTGTGAGGAAGGGAAAGGAAGGACTCGAAAAACGTCCGTGATCCAGACCTTCCTCCGTGATCTTGTGTGAAAAGCACCACAGTGTGGATGTTTAGAAGGAATTCGGATCAAATCGAAGCACAGTAGGATTCCAAAATGTCTTTGTCTTGAAAGGATCGCCGCGAAGTGGCACCAAGGCCGTTGCCACTATTCCTCGACCTCTGTCAACTGTATTTATGGGGAAACTTGCCTTTCTTCCAAGACAAAGATATTCCATGGTTCTAAAACAGCCCTGTGGGAATGCAGGTGTACGCAGGTGTATCATCAGCTAGAAGCCCCTTTCCTGTTTTCTGGGAACAAAACGAGTAGGCCAGATTCAGGACGAGTGTGCTCTTCGGATGTGGTTAGTGGCAAACAGGGAAAAGGAAATCCTTGCTCAAATCCCTGCTCAGGGAAGGAAGCTCCCAGATGGGTTTGGCCCTCCCTCTCCCCATCAGAAGGTTCTTGAGGGACAGGAGGGTTATAAGGCCTGCTCCCATGCCCCTTAGCCAAAGAGATCACTGAGACAAATATTCCACATATCAGAGAAGCACCCAAGGTGGAGGAGCAGCTTAAAGACCTGGAATTGGCTCTTCATTCAAACCTTGGCACCACCTCCACCCCCCCCCAGTGTTTCTAGACAAACTGCCATGGGTTCAACGTCAGCCATCTTGTTTTTGTAACGTGGGGGGAAATAAGGACAAGAACCTTGTAAGGATTATAACAACTGCTGTCTGCTTCAAGTAGCTGAAACATGCTTCATTTATTTGAAATGGTAGCCAGAAAACACCAAGCAGCTACTTGGCAGCCTGGCTGCACATGGTAACAACTGTCTGAGGCAAAACACACTTTTGTCACAGCAGAACTTGTGCTACCTTGCCCAGGAAAGGCAGCGTCTTTTGTCTGCACACGCACACACCCAAGGCCTTCACGCACAATTCCAAGGGCTGAAAAGTCTGCTTGACTCCCTTCCCTACATCACTAACATCCTTTTGTCTTCCCGAAATGATTCACCAACTTGTTTCAGGCTGAATTAATAAGCTCTTAACCATGATTTGTGTCACAGCTTTTCTTTAACATTTCCTCTTTCCTCTTCCCTTCTGTCTCTTTTTCCTACCCTCTGTTCAGAGACGCAACAGACAGCTCACCCACTATGGATGAGTCTCAATCTCCAACTCAACAAAGTACTGATGAATAGAGGTATAGTGAGGGGCTCTTTCGTACTTTGAACTCCAACCCCATCAGTATGCCTTCCTTCTTGCTCTCCCTTGCAAAAACACAGGGTGCCAGATGTGGTGTTGCTGCACATTAGAACTGCATGGGAATTCAGAGAGGCTACTGCAAGGTCTGAATTCAGTTGTGGAATCTGACAGTCAGGGCACAGCGACTTGAGGATTCACTGACTTCTCTCCAACTGCCAAGGAGTGGCCTCCATAGCTGTGCTGTTCTCTGTCTTTTCCAACTACAAGAGAGCCGGTGTGGTGTAGTGAGCGGAGAGATGGACTAGAGTCCTGGGATCCCCAGGTTCAACTCCCCACTCTTGCATGGAAGCTCACTGGGTGACCTTGGGCCGGTCAGACGCTCGCTCTTAGCCTAACCTACCTCACAGGATGATAGCCGTGGGAAAACAGAGGAGGGGGAGAATGCTGCTTTCAGCTCCTTTAAGCCCCCATTGAGGGGGAAAGTGGATAAGTTTTATAAAGGGGTACAGTCAGGCAAAAGTTGGCAGTGAAAGAGAGATCGGGACCTGGAGATTGCTCAGGTGGATAATATATCAGGGTCTGAGGCTCCCCTGACAGCTCCAGTGGACAAAACTTGGCTTATTTTCACATAGTTCTGCTTAATGAGCCAACAGCTCTGGAGAAGAGAATCTCTGCCCACTCCTGCTCTCCCCTACCTCAGTACACCAGTCCTGTCCAGTTACTGCTCAGACCATCACACCTTCTACTTTCCCTGGAATGCTGATCCAACTTCTGCTTGGGACCCCTGGAGTTCTGGTAGCGAAAGGGGAGAAATGCCCTACCTCGGGATCAGCCTTCTAGATTAAAACAGAGTCCCTTAGCCAGCCTCCGAGAACCAGATAGCGTGCTTCCTTCCAGGCAGGGAATCATACAGCTGTAACAACACACTCTCCTATTAAGGCATAGACATCAAAAATTTCCCAAAAACATACCAAAATTATTGCAAAATATAATTAATTTAATATAATAAGTGATGGGGGGTCCAAAGTCATCAACAACGAAACATCCGGTAGATACATTAGTTTCCAACAGTCTTCATCAGGTGTGGACCAACAATCAGAATATCTTCAAATGTAATAAAAGTACTTCTGCTATATCTGGCTGATTCAACAATGGCAATTTTTCAACTCACAGCATATCTGGAATACTCCTACGTTAATACATGTCACTCAAAGGCTTTACAGCCTTTAAAGCCAGATATAGTAGAAGTACTTTTATTACGTTTGAAGATATTCTAATTGTTGGTCCACACCTGATGAAGACTGTTGGAAACGAATGTATCTACCGGATGTTTCGTTGTTGATGACTTTGGACCCCGGATCACTTATTATATTAAATTAATTATATTTTGCAATAATTTTTGTATGTTTTTGGGAAATTTTTGATGTCTATGCCTTAATAGGAGAGTGTGTTGTCACAGCTTATGATTCTCTGATCTTAACTTATTCCATAGCTGTTGTACTCATAGATATTGTTCCTTCCAGGCAGGGCCTGATGTTTAAGTTGTTTAAGGAGACACTACTGAGGTTGCATTGGAATGCCCTTTAAAACCGGGAAGGATGAGGGAGTCTCTTAAATGCCTGATTGCCTGCGAGGAATTTTTACCCAGCATAACTAGGTGGATGGCTAATTACAGAGTTTTGTTTGTGACCCACAACAAATTTTTCTCTTGCTCTAAATTAGTAGGCCCTAATCATAGCCAACAACAGTTTAGTTAAAGCCAAGTTTTATGCAATTTTCTCATCAGTTTATCTAGAGATGCTTACGAGCTTATTTCCTGGAGGTATGCAACAACCAAATTATTCCGATAAACTGTAGCTGTGGCTCAACTCCAGATAGCTCAGCTCCAAGAAGCTGACTTTCCTTTTGGCTAAAACTCTCTTAGGCCCAATCTGACAGACAAGTACAAGGTCTGCAAAGCACCTCGCCCATTGGCTATTTCTCAGTCATCGCTGCCAACAGGCGTGGGGGAAAATGTCCTTTCACAGAGGCTTAGTGTGTGGAAATGGTCAGTTGAAGCTTTTCATGGCGTGGAGATGAATTAAAGAGACAGGAGAATAATCTCCAGGCCTGTTCAGCGAGACTCCTCTTCTGCCTCCCTCACAGTAGGACGGCCTGGAGGTGTGCAAACGCACACACAAACACAGCGCCTAGGTTGCAGCAGCTGCAGGGCCAGCCTGCCCAGAGGAGCTCCTCAACCTAATAAAACTTCACTGTGTACAAGAAAATGGCCAACCACCAAGTTAAAAGGCTAGATTCAAGTCTAAGAGAACCTTAGAGACTCAACAAGACTTTGGGAGGGTATAAGCTTTCAGGAGACAAAGCGCCCTTCACTGGAAAGTCTTGCTGGCCAATGAGGTGTCACTGGACTTGAACCCAGTTCTGCTGCTGCATACCAACAGGGCTACCCTCCAGAAACCACTCTGTTCGTTCTCAGCATCACCGTGAGCGGGGCGGTGTTGTCCAGGTTACCTTTTTTTCCTACCGGCTTTGCTCTTGGTACCTTTCCCAGCAGCCCAATACATTTTTGTGACGTTCTTAAAACACAGGAGAAAGGCCTGGGAGAAATGGCAGCCCTGCAGTTGCTCCTCCTGAGTCAGTCCCATGGATTGGCATGGCAGCCTCAAAAGTCCAGAGAGGCTTTGCGTGTGCTTTGTTTGCGGAGTGCTTCTGTGCCACGTTGCCCTTACAGCGTGCTCTATCCACCTCCTTCCCTTCCTCTGGACAGTCTCTTCAGGAGGAGTATACGGCTGTTAGCTTGACAACGTTTTGAATTGGGCCGATCTATCAAGACACGAGCCAAACCAGGCCGGGGCTGAACGTGCAGCACTCATCTTGAGTGGCCAAAATGCTTGGGCAGAAGAAGCACCAAGAAGGGTGGCCTGAAATGTCCTCTTCTCTGCCCCATGCCCAGAGCATTCTTGCATGCCTATGTTAGCCCTACCCCCCACCACCACCACCACCACCAGTTCTTGCCCCTTGGCAGAGGCACTTCAGCGACTTCCCTTTGGGCGCCACTTCTCTTGGATCCTGCTGAAACGGGTGTCACGCTTCCCTGCCCCACTAGAGCCTTCTTCAGTGTTTTGTCCTTCAACTTGTTTGACCTCCAAACAAATCAAAGTCTGGGATTTCTCTCCCACTCTGTTTATATTTGAAGAAGCATCCTTTTTTTTTTTTTTTCGTGATATAGGGGGCCACCTCTGATGTCATTTTGAGACCACTGCAGTTTTAAGCATATTTAGTAGGGCTGACTTCAAAGCAGAACGTGTTCAAAAACTGTGTTTGGAGTGATGAGATTCGGACTCGAATCTGAATTCAGATTGGGAGTGGATGAATTCAGGCAAGCCGTTCTGCCTCCGTGATTCAGAATATCACAGCTGGGGTGGGGGAGAGTCAAGTGTCTTTAAAGAGGCCAGGCTGCTTTGCAAATAAACCCTGAGGCCACGCTGCTTTGGGGCACCTCCTGGATAATTAAACGATGACTTGGGTGACAGTTATCCTTCCAGAGTCCCAGTCCAAATGTATACCCCCTCAGTTTCCCCTTTGGAAGATCTTACAGTGCTAGAAGCAAGCAACTGAGGGACTCACACCTTTCTCTGAATATCTCAGGGCCAAAGTCGGCCTTACATGCAACTCATGGCTGGGGGGGCGGGGGAGAGATCTGTAGTCACAACCAATGTTCCCTCTAAGCTGTGGAGTCTTGTGATCAAAAATTCTACTCTGTGAGCTACTGGGCATTAAAGCTGTGAGCGAGCGATTTGCCTACTGCATAAATTAGTTTGCTCTGGAGCCGTCCTTCCTGAGCTAAGACAAAAATGTGTGAGCCGGAGGCTAAAAACCTGTGAGCTAGCTCACACCAACTCAGCTTAGAGGGAACACTGGTCACAACACCGCTGCAAGTTCCCTGTGGGAATTCAGGTCTGACATACCACAGGGCCCTGATTCAGATTGGGACACTGTGTCAAAGAGGAGGAAGGGCTTCAGCTCCCTTCACTGTTCTCCCAGGCCAGAACAGCTGCCCCCCCCCCCGGGGGGGGGGTGTTGTTTGCCATGGGCGGGGGGGCTACATATGCCCTGAATACTTGCACTTACAGCTCCCTGATGGGGCAAAACTTCTCGCTTGGGGGAAGGATGAAGCCCCCCTCCTGCTGTTCCACAGTCCCCATCTGAACTGGACCCCTGCACATGTATCGAGTTCCCACAAGGAACTTGCAGCAGCCACAAGGCAGATGCAGCATCTTGCTTGGCCCTCAGGCCTACCCGTTAAAGATGGCGCTCTTGTGCTTTCCCTGTCTCTGTTCACTGCATTGGTTTAAATCTCTGTCCCCTCTCATTATGTAGGAGCTACAACAACGGCTGTCACCTGGATTCCTCCCTCTATCCAGAACTAGCTGACGTCCAGTGGTATGGACAGGAGAAAGCCAAGCCTGGAACTCTTGTGTGATCCCCTTGACCGCAGTCGTTTGAACATCAAATGCCATTCTGAAAATCACCCTCACTGCCTCTCATTTGCCTTACCTGGATGAACTGGCCCCGACACCAGCTTCAAGTCAAAGCATTTTTTTGCGAAATACATTGGAGGTTCCATCTAGTCCCCATTGCCGCAGACGGCCACGAGCCCACTCCCCCCACCCCCCCCGCCGAGGCTAAGCAGGCGCAATGAGTGGGTCTTAAAGTGGCTGCCATTGAAAGAACCCAGTAGGCAGGCAATTCAGACCTTTCAAGATCATAGATCATGTTGTTCTTTGGCACATAATACTGTTCTAACATGTATGATTTAAACTGTAAAAGGCAAAGTACTACCTTAAACATGGAGCAATAGCTATTGTGAAGTAACAGTTGCAAAACAAAACCTGAGGGGGAGCAGCGTTATTGTTTTAGGGATGGGACAGACTATTACAACTTGGTCTTAGCTGCCAAAGATTTTAAGAACTGTCTGTTATAAAGTATATTTAAATATTTGAAATTCTGCGTTTCAGAAGAATGACAGTCTACCGCTCTGTAACTTGTTCCGTCTTCTTTGTCTTGGGGTCCTGAAAGCCAATCCAGCCGTTTCGTGGGGTGGTAGAGATGCCACTTTAAATCTTGGCATAGACCTGTTGGGAAAAGCCACTCAAGATGCTCCCCAAGAGCACTGCAAGGACAGAGACAATGAATTTTTTTAAAAAAAATATCCCTATAATTAGTTGCCAGCTGCCTAGCAACTTGAAGAACCTTGTGATCATTGGTGAAGTAAAATGCCAAAAAGCTTTAGGAATAAACATATCAGTTCGATTTGAGAAAAGCATTAAATCAAGGGATGCCACACCAGGGTCAATGAGACTTGATCTTAACATGCACTGATAGTTAGTGTAGCAGAAGGGCTTACTGACTGATTAGAGAAGTGCTTTAAAGGGGAGGGGGGTTGTTGATTTACTTACCAGCAGCCTAGGTCACTTTCCTAAACAACTAAAATGAACCAGTAATTTTTTTTGCATTGATACAAAGCATGGTTGTTTGCCAATACCAAAAGAAAGGAAACCACAAGTTTACAATTTATACTTGAGCAGTGCTTTTATACACTTTGACCGATTTCCCACAAGCAGCTGCTTCGGGCTGGCTTTTTCCCTTTCCTCCGACTGCATGTGCCGGTTTCCCACTATGTGCTGCGCGGCCACATTTTGACCCGCAGCTTCGCCCAATCTCCGCGTCTTCTAGATCCTCAGAAAACAGGATCACGAAGATGCGGGGAAAATTGGGCAAAGCTGCGGGTCAAAATGCGGCCGCAGAGCACTTAGTGGGAAATTGACGCATGCAATCGGGGGAAAGGGAAGAGCGGGGGCGAAGCAGCGGCTTGTGTGAAATCGGTCTTTAAGAAAGCCATCACTCTTCAAAAAGGCCTCAGTACTACAGGCTCGGGTCAACCAGTTTTTGCTGGAAGCCTACTTTTGAAGAAGGTGGGACTTGGCCAGCACCTCCCCTGCACAGCCCCAGCTGCTGCTCCATCCACATTCCTGTTCTGCCTCTGGGCTAGAAGGACCAGAAAGCACCTTCCAAAATTTGCCGCTTGCACACCCCTCATCTGGGCAGATAGGAGCAGCAGTGCTGTGACGTTTTTTTTATGCCGCTATCCAAGCAAGTGTCCCTTCCCTGGGTGTGGCTGATGGCTAAAAAAATTAGGAGACAGAGGTGCTTTCCAAGGACAAGGAACTAATGTAGAACTAAAGTAATCTTTCTGTGTGAATGTTCCAAGGAACAATCAGATGCTGCTATTACCAGGAATGCAAAAACTTCAGTCCTCCAAACACATCACTTTGCAGTGCTATTGACATAGGAAGCCTGCCTGCTGATTAGTTTACATGGCCACAGAATGCTTGGGGTGGGGCTGTTAGTGCAAGTTGTCTTCTCCTTCTCCGCGTTCCCTTTCCAACTTCTTCCCCTTCACTTTTTTGGCAGTGAATCCAAACTACATGTTTGGGTTTTCAAAGTGTTGTGTCTGGGTTCCAGGCAGCCAAACAGCACCTGCAGGGAACGGCTGTTAAAAATAAAGGGGCAAAAAGGCTCCTGCCGGGGCTCCAAGCCGTTTTCCTCTGCAAAAACGGTACTGGAGGGGAGCTAGCTCCCCATTTTGGCTACTCGACATAGAGTATTCTCTATATGTGGAACAGCAAAAACGGAGAAATAACTCCCTTCCAGCTTTTGGTGCAGGAAAGCTGGTTGTGGGGGAAGAGGCAGGCGCCCTCCTCCCACCCCCACCCCGTGGTGGCCTTCCAAGCCCAAACGGGCTCTCCTTTATTTCTTAACAGCTATTCCCCACAGGTGCTGTGGGGAACACAGACCCAACTTCTCAAAAACCCAGACATATATTTCGGTCCTCAGTAAATGTAGTATCTAAAAAAAAGGTGAAGAAGCCGGAAAAGAAATGTGGGCAAGAGAACTCACACTAACTGATCAAGAATATTTAGGACAGACCCAGGAGATCTGATTTCTGTTACGAAGTCATCCGGTGGAACAGCCCTATCCCAAGCACTTCCAAGGTAGCGTAGCCCAAACAGTGGAGAGGGTTCCGATGAAAGCATCATCACAAAGTCCAGCTGCTTCAGTCCTGCAGTGTGAATTAAGCACATTAATTGTGTGCAAAGCTGCAGCTATTTTCAAATGCCCCTTCTTCCTAAACTAGAATGCAAATGAAGGTCCTGTTCTTTGGAAGAATAGAAATGAAGACTACAACCCGGCCCGGGGGGGGGGGGGGCAAAGAAAACAGATTGATAACTCAAAAGGTGGGGGGGGGATGCATAATGATTTGAATGCATTACTATAAACGAACAGACAGCTTGAGTGATTTTTCAAGAACACCCCCATCATACAAAAAAGCGTAATGTGTGCCCTACAAGCTCGACACACAGGTGGCATGTACAAAAATGACAAAAGGTCTACATTAATATCCCACACATAAATACAAATACCTGAATATTTTTTAAAAAATATACCAAACCGAATCATAACTCAAATGATACAACAGGTGTCATTAAAAAGCCAAACATGTTTTGCAGGTGCTTGTATTTATGCGTGGTATGTTAATGTAGACTTTTGTCACTTTTGGATACGCCACCTTATACATAGTGCTTGTAAGGGCACACGGACTTTTTGCACGATAGGGGATGTTCTTGAAATGCATTCAAGCTATCTCAAGATGGGGAGCCGTGTTCGTCTGTCTGTAGCAACAGAAAAGAACGAAAGTCCCGTAGCACCTTAAAAGACTGACAAAATTTGTGGCAGGGTATGAGCTTTTGTGAGTCACTGCTCACTTCTTCAGACCATTAGCCAAAGAAGTGAGCAGTGACTCACAAATGCTCATACCCTGCAACTCATTTTCTCATTCAGTCTGTTTGTTAATACACACGTTTTAATCAATTTGCAGTTTTCCTTCCCCACTACCACCTCTTGGGTTACCTAATCAAGATGATAACAGACAATAACAATAGAAACAGGTTTAGTGTTGACCTGAGGTTTTCCCATGAGAGACGCTGATCCGTTAGCACCTCCCTCCCTTCCACATGTTGTCTCCAGCGCCCTCTACTGGCAACATCCAACTAGTGACTTCCAAAAAAAAAAGGGTCTCCAGAAGCTACTAAACTGAACCTCTCCATACCGTACTCTTATGCTCTATACTTTTGAACCTCTCTGTACTGTAGCATTAAAACAGCTGGTCCCTTACCCCCACCATTGCTGAGGGTTGGGGGAAGAGCAAGAGTTAGAGATTGCTGAAAGAACTCAGTCCATTCAGACTTGAATTCCCAGGATTCTGCAGGGGAATCCATGATCGTTACTTCGGCTTTAAAATAAATGTTAAGTTTGCAGTGTAGCTAAATGTTTCTAGTGAAATGTTTACCAGCCCAAACTCATCACCTAGACAACTTGATTGATTTTTATATACTAATTCCCCCCCTCCCCACGAATGCTTTGCTGAGCAACTATGGGGTTTTGTTTTGGGGGAGGGGATGTAAGGGAACACACCAGCAGCAGCAAGACTCGACACCGCAGTCCCAGTCCTGCTGAAGCGCCAGTTGTGACTACCTTGCCTCCCGGCAGAACTTAGCCACATCTGATTTGAGCTGGATGGGACTCCCTGTCTTCCAAGAGGCAGTCCAGATGCTACTGACTTTATTTAGCAGAAACGGTAGCATACTAGATTTAAAAGTTTGGGACTCAGCTTTGCAAAACAAAAACATATTGTTTGCATGTCTGCAAAAAGATATAGGGAGGGGGAAAAAACGATTGTTGTTTGGGGAAAGTGGTTTGTTTCTTTAAAAAAAATAATCAAGGCACTTGTGAGCCAGTCTGGTAGTAAAGACAGAAATTAAGTAAAACAGGTTTTACTGTTTAACTCAATTCACTTATACAAAAATGTACATAAAATGTTAATCGGGAGATTAACATGTTTTTGAGTATAACATGAGGAGGTAACCATAGCTATTGTATACAAGCACTTGACTACCCCATGATTAAAGCCTCTTGAATTTTGCTTTGTATCAATAAAAAAGGGTCCTGGGCTGATACTGCAGTTTGTGTATATGTACAAACCTCCCTCCCTGCCTAGCTTTGTATACGCACATGCAGCAGATGCCATGATGGGCAGGGTTTATTTTTAAAATATTATATGCAGTTGAGTGTTGGAAACGTTGGGAAATACAAGGGTCCAATTGGGTTTGGTTTTTCTTTTCCTCCCCTACCAACCTGGTAATAGTTTTCATTTTGGACATAACAAACCCCATTCAGGTGCTATCAGATGACCAGATACTGCTTGGTTAACTAGATGTAAAGACTGACATTGAGATATATAGATATATAGATATATATAGATATATCTATGTATCTCAGTGTCGATAGTTTTATTACAAGTTGTATAAAATGGACTCTAGTTTAAAAATGAGGAAAAAACAGAACTCTTCTAACATAGAGCATGTAAAATGATTTTACAGAATTCTGTGCAACGGTAAACAAGGGGATGAAAAGTTGTAGAAAAGGTTGCAGGATTTTTTTTAAAAAAAATCTGCTTTTAATTTATTCTTTTTGTATTAAGAATTTGTATAGTTACCTTTACATTTTGCAAAAACAATGTTGTCAACACTTCCTTATTAAAGCATTTTCAAGATGAAATTGATGGATGCCGGATTTGGGGGTGTGGTTTTTTTTTTGCCGTGTCCTTGCGGATGCCTTGAGTTGACTATCCACGCTCATTTCCATCTCGTGCTCTCCCATGATATGCCTCTTACACTATGCTATTCGTTCCTACTGAAGTTGCCAGGTGACTTTATATCCTAGCACAAGCCCTGATATTCACCTAATCTACAGTTGCGGGCTCAGCTTTACATCCCAAACGTCATACACAGCAATACCTACTTTCTCAGCTAGCCTCCAAAACGTCAGTTGAACAACAATCTGTGACACCGGTGAGTTCTTCCCTTCCCCTACAACTCCAGTATATACGACGAGTTCGGTGTTACTGGCGGCACTGATTGTTTAAGGGAGCAAGGCTGGAGATGGTTCCCATTTTCCAGTCTTGCATGAGCAAAGAGTGTAACAATATATACAATACATACGAGTGTTGCCACTTAAGATTCCACCGCTGCAGATCAGTGGCTGCATTTTCACATGTTCCTTCTGCAGCATGGGAGCTGCGTGAGCAGGGTCTTGCTTGACACTGTTCCAATCAGTGCTTTTTTTGTAGAAAAAGCCCAGCAGAAACGCATTAGCATAATAGGTCACACCCAACAGCAGACACTCATTAGCATATTAGGCCACACCCCCTGACAGTGCAGCTCCCTCCCAGAATCGGTTTCCCCAGGTGCATGGGAAACCCGAGGGAAGAAGAAGAAGAGATTGGATTTATACCCTGCCCTTCACTCACTTGGAGTCTCAGAGCGGCTTACAAACTCCTTTCCCTTCCCCTCCCCACAACAGACACCCTGTGAGGTGGGTGGGGCTGAGAGAGCTCTGAGACAACTGTCCTTGAGAGAACAGCTGGTACAGAGCTATGGCTTGCCCAAGGTCATCCAGCAGGTGCAAGTGGAGGAACGGGGAATCAAACCCGGTTCTCCCAGATTAGAGTCCGCGCACTTAACCACTACACCAAACTGGCTCTTAAATTGCCTTCCCTCCCTGGATCGGCTTGGCTTCCCCAGGCACCCTGCGGCTTGCGAGGCGCCTGGGGAACCCGGGGGGGGGGGGGGAGGCTGTAGGCGTGGCCAACTCAGAAGCCAGCCGGAACTCCGTTCCTATGCATTCCTGCCCCAAAACAGCCCTGGTTCCAATAATGTATAGAATGAAGAAACCCAAACCGGGGAGGAGCTGGGGGTGTTACCTGCAGAGAAAGGACATGCATCACTTGGCCACCAGGTAAACTTCTTGTAAGGAGGACCATATTAATTGGTTTTGCCTAAGGCATTTCTCCAGCTATTTCACATGCCCATAATACAATAGCAGCTTGGTTATACAGCACTCAGGGAGAAATATGCTGGATAATCAAGCTTATTGCTCTGTTTTACCCACTGCCCAGTAGAATCTGCAGCAAACAAACTCGCCCTCCTGAGAATGCCACGGCCACAGATTACACGGTTGGTGCCACCTTCCCATCCTCCCCAGTTCACAGAGCTGACCTACACAACAGGCAGACACAGTCCAGATGACTGGAAGTCCTCCAGCAGAGGTGGAGTCAAGGCAGCTGGAGGGAGGGAGGTACCCAAGGATGATGACAGCTGGCAGTACCAGCTCTCAGAAGCCCAGCAATGGGCAGATACATCTATCTGGTTGGCTGGAGAAGCAGGAGTAGGGCAAACGCACACCCAAAAGCTGCAGCGGTGCGGTGGCTAAGGGGGGAAAGATTGCACTCTGGGCAATGCCAGTTAACTGATCATTCTGGATAATCAAGCACCTGAAAAAGCTTGTACTGTACCTTGGAGAAGAGAAGGCAACCTGTAGCTCAGATGAGGCCATACTCTTACTGTTTGCCAAGATACTGATTTGGGGTCATTTTCACAGTTGTACATGTGTTTGACTTCTACTGCTTACTCACTTTATTTCTAAGTGGGAAACCTAACATTAGAAGCTTTTGGAGTGACCAATAGACACAGGAAGGAAACGCCACTTATGCGCACATAAAGGGTACTCTATAGTCTACGCTATTGGTTGTCTTTCTCCTAACCCATACCTAACAAAGCAGGCACTTTCAGTCTCCACCATTTTTTCGTTTTAAAAAGCTCTAAAGGTACATGCAACAATGAAAAAGTCAACTTAAAATATAACATTGATCAGCATTCAAGAGCACTCATTATAAACTGTTCTCATCAGCTGTGGATAGTCATTGTGCCCCTTGTATAGACCGCTAGGGAACCCTTCCTCCAAAGACTCCTTTGGGTCAGCTCTTTGAACACAAGCCTGTGGCTGCTGTTCAGCTCAGCTCCAGGGGCAGAGCACCACTACAAGCCAGACATGAAACACAGCTGCCATAGCAGTGTTCCCATGGTGACTTGGGGGGGGGGGCTGCAGTCTGCTCCCACAGGACAGCTGGATATTCTTTGATTTTAAAAAAAACCACCTAAGTAAGTATTTGGCAGCTTCTCTGTTTCCAGTAAGGTACCAGTCCGTAGACTGCTTAGGGATAAAGTCAGTCCAACATGGAATAAGGAATTGTGCAAGCAACTGGTATTAAGGACCACCAGCCAGGACATCATTCATAAATTAAGCCTCTAGAAGGCAACAGCAATTTCTGACATAACAACTTTGCCCTGCCTCCTAGAATATCTCTGTAGAATAAGGAACTGTACAAGCAGCTTGTATCAAGGACCACCAGCTAGGAGATTACTCATAAATTAAGATAGGTTTCGAGAAGGCAACAGCAATTTTTGACACAATGATTTTGGCCTTGCCTTCTAGAACACCCTTTGTGGACTTCCAATTCCAAACAAAAACAGCTACTGCAAGAAACCCACCCAGTCAAAGCTACATGTCACTAACATGACATCCCGCACGTGGGAGCTGTCAAAGACCAACCAAGAGCATTCCAAGCCCCAAGAGGACCATCAAAGCTCCTCCTGAAATCACTCCATGCCGATCTCCTTTGGGGCAAAACTTAGCATTCTTGGAAATCACCACATCTGTGTTCCTCCACAATCAGAGTTTGCAACTAGGGCCAAACTAGAGCCTCATTCTGGCAACCATTTCAAAGTGATACTGAGGTACTGAAAAGTATCAAGAGGCCGCCAAGCAGCTCTTTTAGTTACCTTCCTCATGGGGAAAATCAAATCATGGTATTTAAGAGATTCAGCTTTTGGGTTCTCTCTTAAGGCCAGAGCTACATGCTTGGCAGCAAACGCAGAAGTCCCAAGTCCCACTTGCTGCTGCCACACCACGAAGATGGACCCTAATTACGTAAGTGCTTAGCCCTTTCCCCAACAACCCCTCAAAGCAGAATGGGAAAAGACTACAAGTGAACAAAGGTTAAACAAACCCAAAAACTGAAAAGAGAAAGCGAGTTTGCCAAAGTGAGGCAATAAAAGTCAACTGTGCCTGAGCTGAAAATCTTCAGCAAGAACAATCTACAGAATATTCCTATTTGAGCTGAAATACCATTATATTCTAAAACTTGAACACTGCTCCTGCCATACCCACTACCACAGCCTCAGGCATCCAAGTGGCCCTGAATCCAGAGCGCAGCAACACACATCCAGAGCTCAGCAACATCCAGAGCTCAGCACCTTGGTTTGGTCAATGAAAACGTCGAGACAGTGTGCAACTACAATGAAAAAGGCCAACGCTATGCTGGGAGTTATTAGGAAGGGAAATGAAAACAAATCAGCCAGTATCATAATGCCCCTCTATAAATCGATGGTGCAACCTCATTTGGAGTACTGTGTACAGTTCTGGTCGCCACACCTCAAAAAGGATATTATCGCATTGGGAAAAGTGCAGAAAAGGGCAACTAGAATGATAAAAGGGTTGGAACACTTTCCCCATGAAGAAAGGTTGAAGCGCTTGGGGCTCTTTAGCTTGGAGAAACAAAAGCTGAGGGGTGACATGATCGAGGTTTACAAGATTATGCACGGGATAGAGCAGGTAGAGAAAGAAGTACTTTTCTCCCTTTCTCGCAATACAAGAACTTGTGGGCACTCAATGAAATTGCTGAGCAGTCGGGTTAGAACAGATAAAGTTACTTCTTCACCCGAAGAGTGATTAACACGTGGAATTCACTGCCACAGGAGTGGCTACAAGCATGGATGGCTTCAAGAGAGAATTAGATAAACGTATGGAGCAGAGATCCATCAGTGGCTATTACCCACAAGGTCTAGATAGGAACTCTCAGTCTGGGGCAAGTGATGCTCTGTATTTTTGGTGCTTGGAGGGGGGCAACAGTGGGAGGGCTTCTAATGTCCTGGCCCTGCTGCTGGACCTCCTGAGTGTTTTTGGCCTGGTGTTTTTGGCCACTGTGTGACCTAGAGTGTTGGACTAGATGGGCCACTGGCCTGCTCCAACATTGGCTTCTCTTATGTTCTTATGTTTGGTTTGCCACAAGAAATTAGTCAAGGGACCTGAGAGCCCAAAGTACCGACTCCACCAGGAGGCTATCTTTGAGAGGTCTTCATCACTCTGCCCTGGTCTCTTTCTAGTCCACACAGCCTCTCTGCTTTAGATGTGATGAAATCATGCAATCCCTCTTGAAGGACAGATGCAATAGCATGAGAGACCTGCTGCAACTCTGCAAGGGTTACTGGGCTTGCTTCCTGCCATTGAGGCAGCATGCTCAGACCACTGACCCATACAGAAACAAGGAGGTTGGAGCCCCTCTGTTGGGCAGCTCTTGCTTCTTAGTTGTATGACTGCAGGGTGCTTCTGTGGGGAAGGAGGTAAATGTGCCTGAGTTACCAGAACTTTCGGAAACACTATGAGGTAAAAAAAAACAAAAAACCACAGGTCTTTGGTTCTTTGATTGCCTTTCTGACTCCAGAATGTCCAAGTAGCTTCACATGTGCATCTTGTATGTTAATGTGTCAACTTGCGGGGCCTGCAGACATGAGTATTTCCATAGTTCTAAGCTCCCTTTATCAATATACATGTTTCCCCAATGGGGACAAATAGCCATTTCATGTTGGGAAGAGGAGGGTAGGGGTAGGAAGCTTAAAGCTATACAACTGAGAATGGTTTCAAACAACCCTGGGAGCTGCAGAAATGCACACATCTCCTTTGGCCCTAGGAGATGCCCTTTTGGCTCCAAAAGCTGGTGTCTCCTTTCTGAACAAAAAGGAAGTGTGACATCTTTCATCTCCTTTTGTCTGTTGACTGCTCTGATCTGGCATGCATCCATGTGGGCAGGAAGAAGATAAGGCCACACCAGTAGGTAGGAGATCTCAAAGCATCTAACAGTGGTTCTCAACCTTTCTAATGCCGCGACTCTTTAATACAGTTCCTCCTGTTGTGGTGACCCCCAACCAAAAAATTCTGCCAACACACACAACAGTGAAGCTACTTTTTCAGATGTTTTCTCTTGCATGGCAGTTAGCACCAAACATACAGACTTTTAGACACACAGATATTTGCAAGCTAGTCCCAACAAGACACAACAAACACTCAGGCTTCAGACTTACTTTTCTTCAACAGAAGATGCCATGAGAAAACAAAGGTAGGTGGGGGGGGAGAGGCTGTTGCAGGTGGGGGGGGGAGAGAGAGAGAAAGGGGGAAGAGAGAGAGAGAAAGGGGGAAGAGAGAGAGACAGAGAGAGAGAAAGGGGGAAGAGGGGGGGAAGGAAGGTAGGTGTGGGGACAGCTTTTGCCGCTTTTCCTGGGCTCTCCTGCTACCCCCAGAGGCTGTCATTCCACTCCGTGGTCTCTCATTCCAGTCCCAGAACTCTCCTGCTACCCCCAGGCCCTGTCATTCCACTCTGGGGCCTGTCATTCCAGTCCCAGAAGGCTTCTGCTACCCCCTGGGGCTATCATTCCAAGCTGGCACCTGTCATTCCAGTCCCAGACTAGTCTATATGGGCCCAGAGACCCTAATGGAAAATCCATTCCACATTTTCTTTACAACTCTACTTGTACTGTAATGTATTTCAGTGGAGCCCATGCAAATCAATTGGCATTCCTGGCTCCCATTATTTCCAATGGGCCTTCAAATGTTTCCCATTGTTTCCAATGGGCAATCCTGTCCTTCCTTTAAGTACATCTCTTTCTGGCACGAGCAGTCAGAAACAGGAAAAAAATGATTTCTTTCTTTTTAAAAATAAAAGCTAAGAAGTAACAAAGAACGGAAAAGCTGAAGAAATTCAAAAAGGACTGGGGGTGGATGAGAGGAGAGCTGGGTTGGAATCAAACTTTGCTCTTGGAGCAGGAGGGGGAAACGGAAGCCACATTTTTGCTTCAACTTTTTGGGCACTGAAAATAGTAAGAAGCCTGATTAAAGAGATATATTGTTTTTAATCCACAGTTTTTTCTACTCCTCTCTCTTTCTCTCTCTGTCCATACACACACACACTCCTCCTTTCTTTCTACTTTGGTGTTCAAAATAAAAAGGAGGGGTGGGCGGCCACTGGAGGAGGGATCTCACCCTGTTCCCCAAGGATTTCTACATTTACAACAAAAAGCTTACCAGAAGACGCAGAAGTTGTGCAACCTGGAGAAGCAAAACCTTTAGACAGAGGACTCTGAAACCCCGCCCCCCTTCCCCCACACACTCTGTAGGAAAGCTACGGCGTGCTCGGCTCGCACTTCTGGGTGAGCGGAGCAGGGCGTTTGGTGAGGGAGGGGTGGGAAGGGGAGGGGCTCGAATGCCAGCCAGCGACCCCAGTGAAATGGTTGTTCGACCCCAAAAGGGGTCCCGACCCCAAGGTTGAGAACCGCTGATCTAGAAGGTCTAATAAAACTGCTCTACTATGCTTCCAGGTAAGGACATGCCAAAGTATTCCCAAGCTAAACAAGCTTTTCCCTAATAAACAGAGTGATATTCTCTTTTGATTTCTAGCACTATCACTTGACTATGAGGGGGAGGGGGGAATCAATCTCCCATGGGGTCCTTCTAGCCTGCAGATACCTGACCTAGACAGCCCACACTAGCCCAGTCCCTTCAGAAACTAGGTAGGGTCAGGCCTGTCTAGTATTTGGATGGGAAATCTCTAGGGAGTACCAAGGTTGTGACACAGAGCCAGGCAACCTTTGAACGACTCTTGCCTTGAAAACCCTACAGGTCACCATAATTCAGCTGTGAGACTTGACCGCACACAGCCTGCAGAATGGAGAAGAGAAGTGACTGGAGTTATACCCCACCCTTCATTACCCGAAGGAGTCTCAGAGCCATTTACAATCTCTTTTCCCTTCCCCTCCCCACAACAGACACCCTGTAAGGTAGGCGGGGCTGAGAGAGCTCTCTCGAGAACTGCCCGTGGGAGAACAGCTCTGAAAGGACTTATGACTGACTCAAGATCACACCAGCAGCTGCATGTGGAGGAGTGGGGAATCAAACCCGGTTCTCCCAGATTACAGCCTGTGCCTCCTAACCACTACACCAATGTTGGATCTCACACATCCAAAAAGTTCTTCCACCCTCATCTTTCCCTGCACTTGCACAGTTAAAAAGGGCCCAGTCATTCCACTCTATCTGGAAAGCAAAGCTGACACTGCCTTAAAGCAGGTGTCAATAAACACAGTTTTTCTCATTGTGGCTGAGACTTCATGAATCTTTTGACTCACTTTTAAACTGTGTATGCTTAACACTGTAAGCTGCAAATCAGCATTAATACCTCCAGTACACACACACTTTGTGAATGCTAATTTGATACCATATTTCATGTTTATCTCTGCAGCCACAAAGACAAGAAATCTTCACAGCGTTGACAGAAGGCCCAGTACCTTGAAAAGAAACCGTGCATCGCCTACCCTGGCTTATAGTCAGAAGCAACTGGAATTGTTGATCCTTTATTAAAGTAAAACCCACAGATAACAGTCCTTAAATAAACATCTTTAAATGATATTAATTTCTCCTTCGTGGACTCAGCTGCCTGGGAAATTTTACATAACTTCATATTACAATGCATTCATTGAATAGATACGCATTGAGCTTTTCGCTTTGGAGCAGTCTGGTCTCAAATGTATCATGTTTTCCTCTTTCTTTGAGAACAAGGAAACTTGCATCTTCTACTGTCACCTATATTCACCTTTCAGTAAAAAGGTGGGAAGGAAAACTAGCAAAAATGGTAACATGGACTATCCAATATTCCTCAGAGGCATCAGGACAGGACAGCTTTTTATAGGATAATACATTCCAAAACATCAAATGCAAATTGCTGTTGATCCTTTGCCATAAAAATTCACAGGGACAGAAAGACCAGCAGTGTCATACTAAGTCTCACACCTCACGGTGGGAAACTTGACTGGGGTGGGTAAAGGTGTGCAGCTTTACTGCTGTAAAAAAGACTCAAAATACAAAGGCTCATCAGAGAACTGATGTATTCCACCACAGTGGGTTGGATCCTACAGACCCATCCCCAGAATCTTGCATCAGGGAAAGGCTTTTTCTGCCAGAGGGAAAACACTTCTGCTATCAGAATGGATCTGTGGGATCCAACCCAATGTGGGAAACGTACACGTCAGATGTGTACTTTACCCTATAACTAAGGGCAACAAATTTAAGCAGCCTCCAACACAGCAATAGTTAGTACAGAGCCTCAACATCTGCAGCGTCAGCCTTTTAAAAGCCAAGTGGTTCAAACTCCGAAAAGCAGACTAGAACAGATCTCTCTGACCTGCTGAAAGTTTAGTGAAAGAAAACAGCTCCATAAAAACTGGAGTGCCTCTTGATACAAGCCTGCAACCCATGCCCATTGTGGCCTGGAAGTTCACCAAAGCGTAGTGGGAAAAGTGCAGCATGTCGAATGGAGCCCAGGCAAAACCGTTTCCTTGTCTCCCACCCCGCAGTCCGCTCTGAGGTGCCTCACGGCTCTGTC
The DNA here is from genome assembly GCA_029233225.1 of Lepidodactylus listeri. Taxonomy (NCBI): domain Eukaryota; kingdom Metazoa; phylum Chordata; class Lepidosauria; order Squamata; family Gekkonidae; genus Lepidodactylus; species Lepidodactylus listeri. Next base: position 105,903,944 of record JARCFY010000008.1, read on the forward strand.
GGTCTTCTCTCCCAGCCAGGGACAATGACCCATCACAATGCATTGTACTCCACACATTTGGATGGGTCCGTTGGGAAGTGCTTCTGGCAAATGGTCATCAGCCTCTTCAGGCCCTGGAGAAGTAAGACAAAAAGGGTCAGCTGATAACACCGAAAAAGCGACCAAGGCGAGGGAGAGAATTCTGAGACGGAGACAGAAAGCAACTTCTGTGAAAATTTCTAGTTGAAAAGCTGGAGGCAAGTATCTAAAATAAACAAAAATAACCTGTACAGGGCTGTTCCACATTTAGCATCTGCTATTTGCACTGACACATGCTGACATCTTAAGGTCTCTCTCAAGAGTAGTGTGGGGTCCTTAAACCTTGAGCCTACCTTCATCGTTCTTCATCTCACCTGGATGTACTTCCTCTGAGTTTCATCATTCAGCACGTGGGCCACATGCTTGGAGAAAATCTTTTCTCGGCCAGTTCGGGCATGGATGCCCACCATCGTGACACCTATGGGCCAGGGAGCATTGCCAATAGCCATCTGGAGGTAAGCATCGTTGGCCTGCAGACACAAACCAACAAGTCAGTCGGGCGCACGGCCTGCAGAGGCAGACGAACACCAAAAGCCAAGAACTCTCATCTTCAGCTCTGAGGCCCAGAGCACAAGGGCTCCTGCTGTGGTCTGCTACCTTCCATGTTAAGGACCTGAATGCTCATTAACATTTTAACCTGCTCAAGCACAGCTGGCCCTGGAAAAAAGCAAAGGCCTGTATATTTTTGGTTTGTTAAAATCTATCTGGATTCTTTAAAAAAAGAACAGAACCAACCTATCCACACAGTGTTGATCAGAACACTCGAGGAGAGACCTGGCTGGGACCTCTGCAGGGCTGAGCCCCCGGCCTGGCCTCACTACTCACTCACTCTGGCCAGACGGTCAGTGTTCCTTCACGCCAGGAGCAACTGCCAGACCTAAATGCGGCCCATTTGTCAATTTAAAACAAGACCGGGAGCTGATTGTGGTACAAACCAAAGACTGCTAATATTCAAAATTAGAGTAAAGCTGAAGAAAAACACCAAAACGCTCATAGTCCCAAAATACAATCTAAACAACACTCCTGAAGAGTTTAAAGGCCGTATTAAGAACACATTTGCATTACTAAGTTCGAAGAACCGTGAACTGTGGTTTGAACCTAAAGAGGGAAGAATGTGCAAAGACTATCCCTGTAGCCAAACAAATGAAAAGCCTCGACGGATGACTAATTAAACTCTTAAAATTGCTACAGATAGGCAAGAAGCAAAAGTAAAAGGTGACAGAAACAGGATCAGAAGTCTAAATGTAGTGTTCTAACAACTTGCATGTCGAGGAAAAGAGAAAAATTATAACAATCAGTGTAATGAAACAGAAGAGACTAACAAAAATGGAAGAACAAGGGATCAGTTCCATAAGACCCAGGAAATCAGAGGGAAACTTAAAGCACCGTTAGATATGTGGAAGGATCAACATGGAAATACATTAACTGAACATGACCAAAAAACAAGATGGGAACAATACACTGAAGAACTATACAGGAGAGAAGAAAGGACGACAGATTCCTTCCACACACAAAAATCTTTTGAAGAAGGACTTGCAATTTTAGAAAGTGAAGTGAAAGCTGCACTCATAGCAATGGGGAAAAACAAATAATCAGGCATAGGTATCAATAGAGCTTTTTCAAGACACAGAAATGGAGCCCATCAAAATCTTAACAAGAATATGCCAATATATATGGAAAACAAAACAATGGGCCACAGACTGCCTGCTGAGCTCACTCTGGAGCAGGCAACATAGAACTGTCCATTTAAGACAGTTTAAGAGCCCGCTTGCGGGGAGGGCGGGATATAAATACGAAAAATAAATAAATATAAATAAGTAATAAGAAGCAGTCCTCTGTTAAGTCAACCCCTGCCACCTTCCACGAAAGTGATGGCCTCTCTACTTGTGTTCCTGGATTGTTTTGCTGTAAGCATCCCACCTCCTCTCCCACACCTGTCCACTGTAGGAGGGGGAGTATTAGAAGCCACTGTGGAGGCAGGGCTGGCAGAATCACTAAGGCGTTACTGCTGGGGCGGGCTCCCTCATGGCTTAAAGGCATCTGGTAGGCTGGGCCAGGCAGCAGGGCTAAGGCAATCCTGATTTCCTCAACTGCCGTTAGCTCTCTGCAGTCTCCTGTAACTGTTTTTTTTTTTACCTGAGAACGCTGAGCTCTGCAGCTGACCAATCAGAGAATGGGGGGTGCAAGTAAACAGCAGCCTGGCAGCCTCATATAAATCAATGAGGGGAGCACATTTCCCCCCTTTTGACCCACTTAGGGGTCAAATTTCTAAAAATTTCTTCTTGGTGAACACCTACGCCATGGTAGGAGCACTCTCCCTGAATCTGGTGTTTCTAGGTCCAGCAGTTTGACCTGGGCGCTGATTTTACAGTGAGGGGACTTTCTATATATATAGATGAGAAATGCCAGATGTTCAAACTGGATTCAGAAAAAGAAGAGGTGCTAAAGATTACACTGCAAAGTTATGGTGTTCCTTGGAGGTTGCCCTTCCAAGTATTTGTCAGGATCGGCCCTACTCGGCTTCCAAGATCTGACAAGACTGGGCTTGCCTGCGCTATCCAGGTCAGGGCTACATCTCATCATTTTGCTGCACAACCTATACTCTGGACAAGCAGCTACTGTTAGAAGACAGAATGTGGAGAAACAGAATGGTTTCCAATTGACCTATATTGCATATTCATGAGGTGGGAATGGCTTAAGTGCTGGTCACCTTGCATATTAATGAGGGGGCATGGTGGAAGTGGTGTCACCTTGCATATTAATGAGGGGTGTGTGGCGGAAGTGACATCACCTTGCATATTAATGAAGGGGTGTGGCGGAAGTGATGTCACCTTGCATACTTAATGAGGTGGGCGTGACAGAAGTGACGTTACCAGACATGATGTCAGCCTCTCACCCCCTTGCCACGTCACCAGAAGTGATCTCTGACCTCATCACCGGATATCACCTGACCACCCCCAGCGGAAGTGACCCCTGACCCCATCACCAGGTGTCTCCTGACCACCCCCAGCCCTGCCCCATTGTCCAGCGCCACCCACTGTAGCATCATTGAACTTCCGCCTGCTGCAGCCCAACCCGAAAATGGGGCAACCACCAGTGGGAATGCCCAAGTGCGGCCATGTGTCCCCTCTAGTGACACGCCCCGCCATCCCTGGCCAATTGCCAATGGCCTGGGACCTGCCCAGGAGGAGGTGATTGAGGAAAGAAGCCATTTGCACTAGCAGCAGACATGCAGTCAGGCTCTTGCTGAGGATATGGACACCCCCGTGAGACTCCTGGTACTTTCCAGCCCGCCGCCATTGGTGAGACCTAACTTTAAAAGAATATATATGAGTAGTGACGAGGATGAAGACTTTGTTCCTTCGAAGCTTCAATCTGTATGTAGAACATATTATAAGGAGAGATGGATCAGATTTAGATGAATGTGGAGTGAAAATTGATTGAAGGAATATTAACCATTTGAGATAATGCAGATGAGACCACTTTACTGGCAGAAAGTAGTGGAGGCTTGAAACAACTGCTGAGGAAGGTTAAAGCAGAAAGTACCAAAGCAGGATTATAGCTGAACATCAAGAAGACAAAAAGTAATAACTACTGGGGAATTACACGACCAAAATGCTGACAATGAAGAAATGGAAACTGTTCAAGATTTTCTATTCCTTGGCTCCCTCATTAACGGACAAAGAGACTGCAACCAAGAAATCAGAAGGAGATTGAAACTGGGAAGGGCAGCCATGAAGGAGCTAGAAAAGATCCTTAAGTGCCAGGATGTGTCGCTGGTGACCAAGATCAAGACAATTCACACCACAGTATTCCCCATTACCATGTATGGGAGTGAAAGTTGGACAATGAAGAAAGCTGGCAGAAGGTTGAGTCATTTGAAATGCGGGGTTGGAGGAGAGTTTTAGGGAAACTTGGTTTTTTGCTGTCAAGTCACAGCTGACTTATAGCAACCCCCATAAGATTTTCAAGGCAAGAGACGTTCAGAGGTGGTTTGCCATAGCCGGCCTCTGTGTCATGACCCTGGTATTCCCTGGTGGTCCCCCATCCAAATACTAGCCAGGGATACTGTGGACTCCCAAAGAGACAAATAAGTGAGTCTGAGATCAAATCGAGCCCGAACTCTTCCGAAAAGATAAAATGACTAAACTGAGGCTATTGTACTATGGTCACCTTATGAGACGATAAGAGTCACTGGAAAAGACAGAAATGCTAGGAAAAGTTGAAGGCAACAGGTAAAGAGGAAGACCCAACATGAGATGGACGGACTCTATAAAAGAAGCCACAGCCCTTCGCAGGGCTTTTTTTGGAGAAAAAGCCCAGCAGGAACTCATTAGCATAATAGGCCACACCCAACAGCAAAAACCCATTAGCATATTAGGCCACACCTCTGACAGCATAGCTTATTAGCATATTAGGCCACACCCCCATGTTACCAGAAGAGTGGTCATCCAGCCACACTCACCTTTTGCTTCTTATTCTGTTTACCTTGTTGGTTGTCAAAACCCAGGGCTTTCTTTGTAGCAGGAATTAATTTGCATGTTAGGCCACATATCCCTAATGTAGCCAATCCTAATGAGTTTCTGCTGCTGGGTGTGGCCTATTACGCTAATGAGTTCCTGCTGGGTGTGGCCAACTCAGGAGCCAGCCGGAACTCCGTTCCTGTGCGTTCCTGCCCAAAAATAGCCCTGGCCCTTCGTCTGCAAGACCTGAGCAAGGATGTCAACGATGGGACACTTTGGAGGTCATTAATGGCATAAATTGGAAGCGACTCCATGGCACTTAATTTACGTGTGCACACACACAATGTAGTGCACTCCCCTGTGCCCTAAAGAACAGACAGCTTAAAGATGCCTAAATGCATACTTTCCTGCTCATCGGTAATGAGATCGTTTTGAAGATGGTAAAACTTCACACACTTTAATGCATGTAAACAACTGGGCATGACCACTGTGGACTCTTAAGCTGCAGTACCTTCACATACTCTCTTTGTAGCATGAACTTGATAATGTCAGTTATTGATTCTTTGATGTCTGCAGGAAGAGTCTAAATAGAAAGAAAAAAAAATAGAGATCAAGTAGGGAACAGTTGAGCGAAGTGATGTTTTGTACAGCCCAACTCAGCCCCTCTTAACATCCGTGAAATGCTATTGTGCTGAATTAAATCTGGAGAACGCTTGCGTAAGGAATTACCTAACCTCAGAGGAGCCCTTCCACTTCTGTGTAGGGTTACCAACTGGCCTGGATAAAAATGCCCCGTTCCTTTCATAGTGACTTAATGTTCAGAAATGGGCGCTCAATGCCTGCCATGCCACGGAAGTAATCACCTTGTAAATAACATCCTCTTAAACCTCCGTCAAAGGTTGAGGACGGTTTTTCTCCAGACAGTTGGCAACCCTAGGAGTATGCAGGTCACTGACACATTCTGATGAGAAACTTGAACTCACGGACATCGATCCAAGACTGCGGTTTCTGGTTTTAAAAACTTCATTCCGCTACCTCTTGCCAAATCAAATACTCAGAATTTGGGAATTTAACCCCCAAAATACCAATCTCTAAAGGTGTGAAACAAGGTTGCGTTTTAGCTCCTCACCTTTTTAATTTATTCTTAAGCGACTTAGTATTATCATTAGGGCCCATCAATGGCAACCCCCCTAAAGGAGGGTCTTTCACGGTTCCTCTCTTACTTTATGCTGACGACACCACAATTCCTTCTTGTTCTAGAGTTGGTCTTTTAAGATACTTACAAGCTTTTCATAAATACTATCAAGACAATTCTTTAGTTATTAACTATTCAAAATCCAAAGTACTAGTTTTCTCTAAACGCTGGAACTCAAAAAAATGGGTTATAGGGAACACAGAAATTACCCAACGAAAACCTTTAAATAGCTAGGCATCGCCTTTCAGTACAATTTAAACTGGGCAACTCATAGATCCTGAATCACTGCTGCAGTTAAGTGGGCAACTACCCAGCTCAGACAATTCTTTTTCACTCATGGAAATCAATATGTTCCGGCCGCAATCAAGGTTTTTCAAGCCAAAGTTTTATCTCAGGTGCTTTATGGCATCCCGGTCGGGATGAAGGCATTCAATAACAACTTGGAAGAAATTCAGGCAAGATATTCCCGACAAATTTTAGGGTCTCTAACTGCACACCGTATTCAGCACTTTGTATAGAATTGGGCCAGCATTTTATTGAAACAAGAACTTGGCTAATAACATTTAAATATTGGCTCAGGTTACATTTTAGAATTTATTCAAACTCTTTACTTTCTTGGTTAAAAAGTGATTTGAACAGCATTACCTGGCTCTCAACTACTGAAAAGAAAATCCAACAACTGGGCTTTTCAATCGATTTTTTTTCTCCCCTTTAATGAATCTGCTGTCTTTCAAACCATTAAACAAAGGCTTCTGGACCTAGAATTTCATACACTAAATCCTTTGCAGGGTGCAAATGCATCACCTTATTTCTCTTCTCAAGCCAAACTAAACCCTTCTGTCCAGCAAGGGAAAACAGCCAGTTACTTTTACAACCTAGATCACCCTTCTCATCGTAAAGCTTTAACACTGGCATGGCTAAATATTTTTCCCCTCAAAAATATTAACTGGTTGGAATAACAAAGTCCCTTTCCATGAAAGGAAATGTATCTGTCCTCTAAAATCGACAGATTCAATGCATCATATAATCTTGGACTGCCAACTGCACACAGGTCCACATAAGGAACTCCTTTCCGCTCCACTATACCCCAAACACTGTATTAACAAAAACAGAATAATACGTTTATTAAATGATACAACCCCGGACATCACAGCTCTGGTTGCTAAATTCAAGTCAAGTCAAGTCAGCCTTTATTGGCATCAATTAGAAAAACAATTTATACATGTTAAAACCCGTTAAAAACACATATATAAGAATTCTAAGAGGACCTTTGGCGCAACTTTAAGACCAGACAAAGAAACTTGGCCACCTTTTCCGTGGTGTCCGGCCTGGAATCTCTTAAAAGTCTGTGCACCTTGAGTGCATCAGAACAAGCACCCATACCAGTTAACAGAGAATGCAAATGTGTGCTCCTTAGATCTACATACAAGTTACAGTGCAAGAGAACATGAGTAATTGATTCCACACAGCTCTTTCTGCATGGGCAATAACTGGCCAAATGCGAGACCTTGTTAAATCTGCCATATAAGATGGCTGATGGCATAGCATTGCATCTGGCCAGGGTAAACGCTCTGCGTCGCTGAGGTACCTGCAGAGATGTTAGGTATGAAGCTATCATCCCTATTGGAAGGGGAATCTCAAAATTCAGAGGGGAGCAAGTTCTATTAGCTATGCTGTATAAATTTTGTCGCTCCGAATCTAACAGCCTGGTTTTGATCTGTTGAAATGCAGCAGCAAAGGGCATCATGGACAGGGATTCCAAGGAAAAACCCAGTTCGTTGATTTTCCCTTCAATGTACGCTGACCAGTTAGAAAGGTTAAGCTCGGGGAGCATATGGTGTATAAGGCTCCCCTGTTCAAAGTTATAATGAAGGCGGAGCCAATATTTGAATGTTAAAAGCCACGCCAAAGTCTCCATCAGGGATGATGGTTGCTAAATTCTTGGCTGGAGCGGTCAAAGATAGACACAAGCTGTCTGTATGATCAGCCTTATTTTGTTGTCTCTATAATACCTTCTTGCTCATATTTTATCACACTATAGATTTTATTTGCTATTAGAGGTATTTTGATTGACTGATTGATTCCAATCAGAAGGAGACAAGGTTCAAGTCATAAATTACTCAGAGACGCAACAGACAAGTTCCTCTCAAATCATGCATGGTCCAGTCATACTTGACGCAGAGATGTGGCAGAATTACTTGCAAGCATGATGTACTTCAGAACAGACACTCAAAAAAATTCTGGAGAGGTTACCCTTTTCCGAAGTTTCCTGAACAGAGGTCTCAGGTACGATTCCGTCTGCTTCTGAGTGGCGCTGTTCAGCTTCCCCTGCACCCCACGTTTCACATAGTCCTCTCTGGCGTTCAGTTCCTTTGCCCAGACTCCAAGAAGGAACTGAGGAAGACGAATATGTTAGGGCCACGCTGCCCCACAGCAGCTAAACACAGACTCCCTCAATCATTACCACCAATAAACAATGCGTGCAATCCCAGGAAGAAGAATTTATGGGAAGGAAATGCTAGGCAATCTAACTCTTTCCCCACTGACAATTCTTCCTCCACAGCTTTCCTTTAGCTAACCAGGAAAATGGGAGCGATGCTGCAAGCTAAGAAACTGGGGAGGAAGGGCTATAAGGGGGGTGGGGGGGGAGTCAGTGGTTGCGGGAAGAGTCTCTCTGTCCCCCTCTCTCCTGCCCTCTAGTTCCATCCAAAGTGACCAAAAGGCAGAGGAATCCTTTTTGGCCTAGCTAACTCCAGAGTTTCATTAACTGAGGAGAATTCCTCATGACCATATGGGCTACAGAAGGCACACGTCTTCAGAATGGTTTGTCTTGCCCTCTTGCTTCGGTCTCTCCCGGCAATTTCTAAAGGGTCAGCTGCCCTTAAACCAAAGCAAGCATACTAAAGTTAACATCAAAACATGCAGAAAGTTTGCAGTGCTTGTAACCAATTCTGCCCTGTTTGGGTTTCAGCTTAAATATTTTGACTAGTTTTTCTTTTTACCTTCAAGAATTTGGTTATAATATCCATGTCTTTATGATCATCACCTTGCCCTAAAGATCTCCCCAAAGCCTGGAAAAGAAGATAAAAGATACTTACTATTTATTGACATTTGCAACAATTCCCCTGCCTCAAAATTGCCATTTACTCCCCCACATGGACAGAAAAGCCAGAAGGTACATCACAGAAAGCCTTACGGAATTATATAGATTTCTTTCCATTTCCCTCATTTGTACTAGGGCATTCGGCTTTCTGAAAAGCCAAAAAAACCCGAAAAAAACCATTTCAGGTTTTTTCGGGTTTTTGGGATACTGGAAAGGCTCTGATGAGACTCCCCAGTATCCCAAAAATAAAAAACCCGAAAAATCCGGCTTTTTGGCAAACTGAAAATGGCAGCCGCGGGGGGGGGGGGGGGGGGGGGAGTTAACTGCAAAGGGAAGCCCATCACTTACTCTTTCGTTTTCCGGCATTGTGTACCCTCTTTCCCGTCTTTTGCTCATGGTCCCAGGAGGGGGCCGGGGGGGAGGGACCATAGATGGCCAATCACTGCAATGCATTTGCAAATGCATTGCATCAGGGCAGCTTGCCTTGCAAAGTTTCCAAGGACTGTGGAACTCCTAGGCACTAGGCAGCTTGCCCTGGCAGCCAATAGGATTTTGGTATCCGCTCTCTGGCCAATCACAGAAGGTTGTTTTTGTTTGAAAACCTCTGTGTATGCCCAGAGAGCATAAAAGCAGACCTGCACCCCTGACTCCCTGCTGTTCCTGAACGGTTGGTGCTGCTGCTGGACTGGTCAGAGTTGAGAGAGTTTGGCTTGGAGAATGTGGCTGGCTGCTGCCCCTGCTCTCTCACCACTGTTAAATAGGCTTTAAAAAAAGGTTGTAGGTTTATTTTCCAATAATATCTTGAAATAAATACAGGGCTTTAGTTTTGGTTTGACCTGAGTGAGTCCTGTTGGGTCAAACTTTAAGCACTGACTGGCATGGTGGCCCTGTTTCTGGGGGGGCAGATTGCACAGGTTCTGCTGCTGCTAGCCTGGCAAACAGGCCCCTCTCACCACCTCACTTACTTTCTTGGAGAGATTTTTCAGGAGACACTGTCTGCTGCCTGCCTGCCTTTTTTCCCATAGGAAACAATGGAGAATGGGGCAACCTCTTTGGATGCCCCTAGAATTGGACCCCCTGGTCCAATCTTTTCAAAACTTTGGGGGTCCTTTGGGGAGAGGCTTGAGCAGCTACAGTCCAAATTTGGAGCCTCTACCTCAAACCCCCTCCCCCCCAGCCCCCTGGAAACTTTTCAGACTTTTTTGCCATTGATTACAATGGACCCATAGGGTATAATGGACCCGAATTTTTCGGGAATCCCGAAAATTTTCAGATATCTACCCTATACCGGTATAGATATTCAGGTTTTTTCGAGAACACCGGAAAATTCAGGTTTAATATACCCGAATCTGAAAAAAAAAGCCGAATTTTTTTTTTTGCACACCCCTAATTTGTACCTGCTGTAGAACGACCAGTGGATTTACCGTGAGGGGTCCTTCTCCTCTGAGGGTTGGAGGACATCTTGTGTGGATGATTCCCACCAATCACTAGGGAGGCAGGACTAAGTTAAACTTCTTCCTGTTCCCCCTTGTGGGAGTCACCCAAGGCTCAGTTCCGGTGCTCCGAAAGCAATAAGGTAATACATTAATACTGAAAAAAGGGGGGACAAAGGCTAACAAGTAACAAGAACCATAACAGGAAGAACAATAGCATATAGAAGGTAACTCTCTCAACAATGGTGTTCAGAATCCGAGAATTGATTATCTCTTATTCAATTACTCCTTTTTTCTTTTCTCTTTCTCTCTCTTAGTGCTCTCTCTCATTCTCTCCGTCTTTCTTTCTTTGTTTCTTTCTCTCTGTCTTTCTTTCTTTCTTTTTCTTTCTTTTCTCTTTCTTTCTTTCTCTCCGTCTTTCTTTCTTTTTCTCCGTCTTTCTTTCTTTCTTTCTTGATATCTCCGTTTGGTTGCATGCTAACAGTCCGTCTGTGTCAGTGGTGATGACCCCGGGAGGGCCAAGATGTCCTCTAACCCTCAGAGGAGAAGGACCCCTCACGGTAAGTCCACTAGTCGTTCTCCCTCTGAGGTGGAGGCCATCTTGTGCGGGACCTCCCAGAGCAATGTCCCTAAATATTGGGTGGGGGGTCGTCAGCCTCAGACAAAAGGGACTGTAGTACGCATTGACCAAAGGCTGCATCCACTGAATCAAACAGGTTGATTTTATAGTGTCTGATAAACATGGACGATGACGACCACGTAGCGGCTTTACAGACCTCCTCCACAGATGCTCTATTACAGAAAGCCGCGCTAGTAGCCACACTGCAGAGAGAGTGTGCGGTGATGCCCTCTGGGACTTTCATCTTTAAGCTCTTGTAAGCTTCGGCGATGCATGTTTTCAGAGTGGAGCTTATAGCTGCTGGAGCCATTTTGTTGCCTGTGTGTGGAGGTGAAACGTGTATGAATAGAGTCTCAGTATGTCTTATAGGAAGCATTCTCACGATATAGCATTTTAGTGCCCGTCGTACGTCCACAGTGTGCCAGCTCTTTTCCCTAGGATGACTGAGATTAGGAACAAAGGAAGGCAAGCAGATCTCCTGCGATCTGTGGAACCTAGTGTTCACCTTTGGGCAAAATGTGAGATCTGTTCAGAGAACCACTTTATCCTTGTGGAAGATGCAAAGATCTTTACGGATGGAGACAGCTCCTAATTCCGAGACTCTACGAGCCAAAGTGATGGCTACCAAAAAAAAAGTGTTTTCATTCTCAGGTATTTCAGAGGTATAGTTCTTACGGGTTCGAATGGATCCTTGGTTAGTGTTGAAAGAACCGTATTGAGTCTCCATGTGGGAAATCTATGACGTTGTGGAGGATCTATTTGTGCAGCTCCCTTGAGGAAGCGACGCACGTGAGGATGTTGAGATGGAGAAAAGCCGTTATAGTGTGGAAGAACCGTAGACAGTGCAGCCATCTGCCTTCTCAGGGTGGGCGCTCAAAGGCCATTGGAACGGCCGTCCTGAAGGAAGTCTAAAATCTGATGGATCTTGGGATGAAGAGGGTTAATTTTCCTTCTCCGTGACCAGCGTACAAAGGCCTTCCACGTGGCATTATATATGCGTGATGTGGAAGCGAGAAGCCATCATAGTATCAACAACTGAGGGATTGAATCCTAGGTTCAGAAGCCTGTTCCTTTCAACCTCCAGGCGGTCAAACGAAACCAGCCTGGGTTGGGGTGGTATATCGGCCCCTGAAGAAGCATGTCTTGCGACATCGGAAAGATGAGCGGTACAGCCACCTTCAGCTCTTGAAGAGACGTGAACCAAGGCCAACGAGGCCAATACGGTGCTACCACAATCACCTCTGCCTTCAGGGCCCTTACCCTGCGAAGGAAGAACTGGTATCGGAGGGAATGCATATAGAAGTCCCGTAGGCCAGGGAGATAGAAGTGCATCTGTCCTCACTGCAAAAGGATGATAGAACCTCATAAAAAACCTGTCCAGTTGGTTGTTGAGATGGGATGCAAAGAGGTCTACTAGTGGAACTCCTAGTTTGGATTGAATCAGAAGGAAGAGGTCCCGGTGGAGTGACCATTCACCTTCCTGAATCGTCTGGCGGCTCAGCCAGTCAGCCTGTGTGTTGATTGCACCCCTCACATGTTCTTCTCTGAGGGATGCTAGATGGATTTCTGCCCGTGATAGTAGGAGCGTTGCTTCCCAATGAAGAGACAGGGATCAAAATCCCCCGTTTGTTTAGGTAGGCCTTGGCCGAGATGTTGTCGGTGCGTATGAGTATGTGATGGTCCTGGACATGACTCACAAGGTGCTGAAGCGCTAGATGAATGGCCCAAAGTTCTAGCAAGTTGACTGGAAGCTTCATCTCCGATGCTGACCACCTCCCCTGTACTGGTCGATGATCTAGTGTGGCACCCCAGACAGACAGACTGGCATCTGTGAATACTTTTCGATGTATTGGAATCCAGTAGGCCTTGCCTTGTGTCAGATTGCCCAGTCGAGTCCACCAACGGAGACTTGAGTTCACTGACAATGGAACCTTCAGCGAGAGTTCTAGCTTGAGTGCAATGGAGTTTTGATATGGCTGGAGGAATTTTTGCAGTTGTTGGGAATGGAACCTCCCCCACTGGAGAGTGTCAAAGGCTGCCACCATAAGTCTTATCATTCTGGCGAGGATGGATAGGGAAGAGGTCCTTGCTTGGATGATCTGTGTTGCTAATTCCTTGATCTTCCTGGTCTTGGGAACTGGAAGGAACAGCTTCTTCATCTTGGTGTCTATAATGACCCCCAGATGTTCCAATCTCTGGGACGGATTCAGAGAACTCTTCTGCAGGTTGATGAGAAAGCTGAAGGAGTTCAGGCAGTGTATGGTCGTCTGTGTGTCCTTCTGCGACTGGTGCCTCGACAACAAGTGGATCAAACTGTCATCGAGGTATGGGTGGACATGTATGCCCTTCTCCCGGAGACAGACTATCGGGTGGATCAGAATTTTTGTGAACATGCGTGGGGCTGAAGAGAGACCAAAGGGGAGAGCGCGGAATTGAAGGTTCTCCTCCCCCACACAGAAGTGTAGGAACCTCCGGTGATGAATGAAGATCGGGACGTGAAGACAGGCTTCCGTCAGATCTAAGGAAGATGGGAACTCCCCAGGTAGAAGGGATTCCGCTATGGACCATCCGGAAATGTTTGAGGTCGACAAAGCGATTCAAGTACTTTAAGTCCAGGATGGCCCTCCAGTCCCCGTTCTTTTTGGGGACGGTGAAAAAGACGGAGTAAACTCCGTTCCATTGGTCTTCTGTGGGTACATGTTCTATGGCCTGGATACTCAGTAGATGGTCGATTGCTGATCGTGTCCTTGCTCTTTTTATTGGATTTTTGTGAATCGGGGAGGCAACAAAGCATTGTGGGGGAATGGAAGGGAATTCTATCTTGTAACCCTGCATAATAGTGTCTGAGGTCCATGTGTCTGGACGTGAGGCAAGCCACTCCCGCTGGAATAGGAGAAGGTGTTCCTCCACAGGAGGGTCCAGACAGTCATGCCTTAGGGTTCTCAGGCTCTCCCCCTTTGTCGAATCTCCCTCTGGGGGATCTGAAGTATCTGTTGCGTGAATTGAAACCGCCCCAGCGAAAGGGTTGCTTATTATTCCCCCAAGACGTCCTTTCGTAGTCTTGCCTAAACCTGGAGTTGTAACTGTAGGGACGAAAGGAATTGGGTGGGCCTGATGTTCTCTTGTCCCCTAGGCGCACATATTTGGGTAAGGCTTTTTTCTTGTCACGCGTTTCAACTAGAATTCTGTCCAGGGACTCCCCAAAGAGTTTGGTTCCTTGGAAGGGATATGTGGAGACAATAGCTTTAGACTGGTAATCATGCCTTGAGCCATACTATGTGTTTCGCCGTAGGGCCAAGGCCATAGCCCTCTATCCCAGGACCATTGAATCCAGAGTGGCCTCCGCCATGTAGGAGATCGCTTTCAGAATTCTATTTGCTCCTTCCAGGAGTCTTCGATTGCTTTCTGGCAACATTTGGATCAATTTTCTCATCCAGACAATTGAGGCCCTGGAAACTGTGAAGGCTGCTGATGAAGCCCTAATTGCAATAGCATTGGCTTCATGTGCCTTTTTTAACGCAAAGTCTGCTCTCTTATCCAAATTATTCTTTAGAGAGTCATAGCCATCCTCAGATAACAAGCCTGAGGATTGCAGAGCAGCTACTGGGGCATCAATAGCTGAGACTTGTAATATCCTAGATGCAGATGCAATCAGGGGATATAGCTTCCTCATGGAGCCAGGGGTTGGCTTGTTAGACAGAGGTTTTTCCCATTCGGCCTTAACCTTCCTCATATAGAAGTCAGGGAAGGGAAAGGCTGACTCAGTAAAGTCTTCTGGAGGGAAGAACTCATCTGTAATTTCTGAACCCTCATACTGATGCTGAATGGCTTTGTTTTCAGCCTGCTGGAGCTTGAATTTTAAGAGCCGACAATGTTTTATTCAGCAAATAGGGAAGGTCCTCATAATTAAAAAATGGAAAGGTCTTTTCCTTTCTAATTACCCCTTTTGAGGTGCCCTCCCCTTCGTCCTCCGGGTTCGAGGAAAATTCTCCTTCCTCCTTCCCACTACCTATCTGGGAGTCATCCTCCACTTCATCAGGTAGGATTTCTTGCAAGTGAGGATCAGGTTGTACTCTTTTTGGGGTGGCTTTTGTTGGCCAGGATCCAGCTTGCCTTCATCTCTTGGGAGGAGGGGGGGGAAGGGGAGGAAGAAGGCTGAGATCGATAAACGATCTTTGCGCGATCTATGGAAGGAGACCATTTCCTCCTGCATTGCCCATCTAAAAAATGCCATCACGTTAGGAGAAATAGGAGGTGAAGGGTCGCCAGGTACATTACCGCTCCTGCTGTCTCGGTGGTCCGGCTCGTCTGGTGACTCCGGGCATCTGGCTCATCCCTCCGCCCCACATCGACCAGCGGTCTCGGGGGACACGTCATGTGGGTATTGGCGCTGATGGCCTTCAGAAACCTCGCGCCGAAACGCCGAGGTGGCCGCTGCCGTTTGCGCAGGCTCCGCCATTGCATGGGAGGTTTTGGCGCGCTTTGCTGAGCCCTCCTTGCTCCGAGCTCCGTGTGGTGAAGCCGACCCTGCTGCGGCTTGCTTTGGCGCCCGGCGCTCATGCCCTTCATTCAGGCGTCCTCTCTTCTCCGTCTCCGGTGTGGAAAGGAATCTGTCATGCCCAGAGGCCGGGGGGCTCGCCGTTGAGGCGGCCGTCGGTTGCAGGAAATCAAAGGTGAAGAAAGAGAGAGGGAAAACTTTTTTTGAGAGAGAGAGAGAGTTAGAATAGTAAGATACAAAGTCAGGTTAGAATGAAGTTAAAGAGGAATTGACAGTGGTGTTTGGCAGAGCCAACAACTAGCTCCTTCTCCCTACTGAGGCAGGAAAGAAACTGAGCCTTGGGTGACTCCCACAAGGGGGAACAGAAAGAAGTTTAACTTAGTCCTGCCTCCCTGATGATTGGTGGGAATCACCCACACAAGATGGCCTCCACCTCTTTTCCTTTGGGGAGAGTTTTAGTATGTTTTTGAGCATACGGTTTGGAAAAATCCACACCGTTCGTCCTGCGCTACCTCCAGTTCTTCAATGGTGGTGTTCTCCTCATGGACCTTGAGATCGTTCTGCGTATCATCTTCTCCCTGCTCCTGGCCACCGACAAGCTCGTTTAGGTACTGCTGGTCAATCTTATCCAAAGCAGCCTTCAGGTCA
The DNA here is from genome assembly GCA_029233225.1 of Lepidodactylus listeri. Taxonomy (NCBI): domain Eukaryota; kingdom Metazoa; phylum Chordata; class Lepidosauria; order Squamata; family Gekkonidae; genus Lepidodactylus; species Lepidodactylus listeri. Next base: position 105,919,981 of record JARCFY010000008.1, read on the forward strand.
TTTCTCAAGCCCTACAGAGAAGAACAGAGTCAACAGTTCTACATATGTTTACCCGGAAAGCACCTCACAGCCCAAGCCTTCTAACAGGCTCATGGGAAACGTGTAAAACAGCCAGCCTTGCCATTCTTTAAGAGGCTGAATAGATATGAGGCTCTCTGCACATACTTCATATAATAGGGCAGACTACGTCATCCAAACTAGGTTTTTTCCAAGGGTGTGTGACTGACGTTTTAAGCATTGGGGCATGGTTTCTCTCTGGAGACTGCAGGTCAGGGCCATCACCAGGATTTTTTTCACTTCGGGGGGCATTTAAATAAGCCAGGGGGCACCCCTGATACATACCCAGGCTGTGTCAGGAGCGGCAAGAGAGTCAAAGTCTTTTAAAAAGCGATGTGAGAGAGGGTGGCAAGAGAAGTGAGGGCACCAGCAGGCAGGGAAGGGAGACAGCTCCGCTCAGCCATGGCACGGACAGAAAATTCTAAAAAATAAACTGGCTGGATGGGAAGTCGGGAGGCCTGGGCGGGAAGTCAAGGGGCCCGGCCCCAAGACGCCTCACGGGAGCCACGGGCCTGCTGCACGTGTGTGTGTGTGTGTGTGCCGCCACTGCTGAGATTTGAGTGGATGCCGCATCCTGCAGCATGCTCATGCAGAGGCTGCTGGAAGTACAAACTGGGCCCGAGCCTTAAGGCAGCAATGTGCTTATTCCATGAACCACAGCTTCTGTCCTGCAAAAAACATCTACACTGAACGTGCCATTTAGTCAGTAAGCCAGGGGCAGGAGCACAGGCTGCATCCCCCCTGCCCAGGTACAGTGGCGTGGATGGGAGGATGGGAGGAGCAGAGAGAGACACGCTATCCAAGCAGCCCCTTGGAACTGGAGAAGGGAAGGTGCTTTCTGGAGCCCTTCTCACGAATGCATCTCTTCATACCCTAAGCAAGCTTACAAACTGTTCCTTTGCAAGCTAAGTGGCACAAAGCTGACACATCTTTTAGTGTTCTTCCTTACGCTACATGGACTGACCTTGTTCACTTCCGGCGCCAGAATTTCAATCTTTCGTAACCGCTGGAAGGCATCGTAATCCGTTTCTCCAAACAGCCTAACAGGCTCGCCCCTTTCTCTCAGTCGCCTGATGACCTGCAAAAAGCCAGAACATCTCCTTTAGGCAAACCTGAAGAAAAATAAGAACGATTAAGGCCACCCTCTTGCTTTAGCCTATGACAGAGCTCACAGATCAAAACCCTAAGTAGTAGACCAGTAGTAAGACAGAAGTCTCTGGTTATAAAACTCATAGGGCAATGCGATTCAGCCGCACCTTATCCTGTGAGAGAGCACTGAATTTGCAGTAGATTAGCCCAGCTGTGCCCAATGATTGCAAAGACCTGCCAATTTACACAAAAATCAATGGACAAGCAACTCACATCCTTAACAACACTGAACAAGTCATGTGCTGTCCTTAAGAACCGGATGGCCTTGGTTAGGATACAACAGCAGTCGGAGGCGTCAAACACTGTAGATAATTAGACTGCACTTTGGCAATCATATCTGAAAACTGAAAGGTGTGAATATATTATTCCAGATTTACCAGGGGTTGGTGCAGATGGAACCCCTAATCCCTACCCATTCAGAACGCATACCCCCTTCTACATTCATCGCAGCTGAGGGAGACACAGGCTCCAGAGCGAAGACTAAGAGTGGATCTCTGTTAGCCGTGATTTAAAAGCCACCACCTAATTATAATTAGCCTTGGCCACAGTTAAAATCGTATCTTACCTTTTAAAGGTAGAAATTGGAGAACTATGTTTTATCACTGTTTCCCCCAAGCTCCCATGTGCCATCATTGGGGGGGGGGGGGGGAATGCATGTCAGATGCTGTCAGAGTGCACTATCCTTCACCTCACATCAATAAGTCCTCCTGCCCAACATAAGGAATGATTTCTTCTGGGTTCAAATGGTGCCACCAATTCACAGTAAGAAAGGACACATCTTATTTCCTTCAGTGGAAATTCCACTGGGGTCCCTGCAACCACCACATGCATTCCTGAAGGGAAGAAAAGCTCCTGGTCTCTCAACTCCAATACAGGCAGGGTCAGCATTCGCCACAGATAATTCAAGGTTCACTCGGAAGGAAGGCAAAGGAACTGGTTGGAAACATATATACAGAGATAAAAGCTATCCAAGTAAAGAACATTTACCGTATTTTTCGCTCCATTAGACGCACCTGATCATAAGACGCACCTTGTTTTTAGAGGAGGAAAACAGGAAACAATGAAACAGAAAGAAAGAGAGAGAGAGAGATAAAGGAAGGAAGGAGGAGGAGAGAGAGAGAGAAAGAGAAAGGAAGAAAGAAAGGTGGGGACAGAGAGAGAGACAGAAAGACAGACAGAAAAAAGGAAAGGAAGGAAGGAAGGCAGGAAGAAAGATAGAGAAAGGAAAGAAGAGAGAGGTCGGCATGCCATGCAAAGCCAGGCCTTTCTGTGCAAAGTAGCCATGGAGCTTAATCTGTGGGCGGGGCTTTCTGCTGCTGGCTGTCTTAAAGGGGAAAAGCACTTAAAGGGAAAGAGTACTTAACCTGGTGGGGTTTTTCCTGCCGTTTCCCTTTTAAGTCTTAACAGCTCAGGCCCAGCAGGGAGGGGCGGGGAAGGCTGGGATGCCAGCCTGAATGGCGTTCCCCTGCGTTCCTGCTGAAGAAAGAGCCCTGTTACAGGTAAGAAAAGCTCCATATTCGCTCCATAAGATGCACACACTCCCCCCCCACCACTTTTTTGGGGAGGAAAAGTGCGTCTTATGGAGCTAAAAATACGGTAGCTAGGGTCCATGTTTCCTGGCTTTCACATTCAGGTGGTGACCGTGCTATAGTTAAAAACTGCATTCTAGAGAAGACAAACGCCCTATAGACATTTGTCAGCCACAGACGGCCCCATACGTGGCAGCTCCAGGGAGATGTTCTTACCTCTTGCCTAGAAAGAGTCATAGGCAACTTCTCCTCTGCCAGCTCTAACTCCAGCACTGGATTGGCAGACACCATTTGGTTTTCTTCCTCCTCTTCTTTCTGTTGCACCTGGGAAGCAAGAGGCAAAACCTACAGTTTTAAAGCTCTTTTAACACACAGGAACGTGGACAGCTCTTTACGGCATCCTTTGAGAACACATCACAGCGAATATGCAGAAACTGAATGAAACTTCCAGGAACTGCCTCTGAAAAGTGTTTGGCTTGAACTTGAACCCTCACAAGCTGCACTGCCTTCCAAAGAAATGTTATGTACTTTGCTTGCTGCAGTGCAGGAAAGCTAGAATTTCAGATACATAAAAGGTAAAAAGCTTCTACAAAAGGGGGATGGGTCAAATACACTTAGTAATTCTAAATACCGTGTAGGATCCAAAACACGGTGCAAAGCTCATATAATAATATCTCCCCCACCACCACCTGCTAGGCCCACTGAAGTGCTGATCAGGAGGGTTGGAGATTCTCAGCCAGTTTGGTGTAGTGGTTAAGTGCGCGGACTCTAATCTGGGAGAACCAGGTTTGATTCCCCACTCCTCCACTTTACACCTGCTGGATGACCTTGGGCAAGCCATAGCTCTGTACCAGCTGTTCCCTCAAGGACAGCTTGGGAAAGAGCTCTCTCAGCCCCACCTACCTCACAGGGTGTCTGTTGTGGGGAGGGGAAGGGAAAGGAGTTTGTAAGCCGCTCTGAGACTCCAAGTGAGTGAAGGGCGGGGTATAAATCTAATCTCTTCTTCTTCTCACAAAGTGGATCTAAGGGTGTGTGTGTGAAGTGCTGTCAAGTCACTTCTGACTTACGGCGACCCTATGAATTAATGACCTCCAAAACATCCTATTGTTGACAGCCTTGCTCAGGTCTTGCAAACTGAGAGCTGTGGCTTTGACTGAGTCAATCCATCTCCTCTTGAGTCTTCCTCTTTTCCTGCTGCCTTCAACTTTTCCTAGCATGATTGTCTTTTCCATTGACTCTTGACTTCTCATAATGTGGCCAAAGTACAATAGCCTCAGTTTGTTCATTTAGCTCCTAGGGAAAGTTCAGGCTTAATTTGATCTAGAACCCACTTATTTATCCTTTTGGCAGTCCACAGTATCTGTAAAGCTCTCCCCCAACAACACATTACAAAGAAATCTACTTTCTTCCTGTCAACTTTCTTCATTGTCCAGCTGCCACACTCATATATAGTAATGGGGAATAATATAGCATGAATTAACTTGATCTTGGTTGCCAGCAACACATCCCTACACTTAAGAATTTTTTCTAGCTCCCTCATGGCTGTCCTTCCCAGTCTTGATCTCCTTCTGATTTCTTGGTTGCAGTCTCCCTTTTGGTTGATGAGGAAGCCGAGGAATAGAAAATCTTGAACAATTTCCATTTTTTCATTGTCAACCTTTTGGATGTGTAATTCCCCAGTAGTCATTACTTTTTGTCTTCTTGATGTTCAGCTGTAATCCTGCTTTAGCACTTTCTGCTTTAGTCATTTCAAGTGTCCACTACTTTCTGTCAGAAAAGTGGTCACACCAGTTTTCACTCCATCAAAAGCTAATCCAGTTTTCCTTATGATGTGTTCTGCATATAGATTAAACAGAGAGATAAAATACATCCCTGTCTGACACCTTTGCCAATTGGAAACCATTCTGTTTCTCCATATTCTGTCCTAACAATAGCCTCTTCTCCACAGTACAAGTTGCTGATCAACACAACCAGATGCCGTGGCACACCCATTTCTTTTAAAACCAAACACAGCTTCTCATGATCCACACAGCCAAAAGCTTTGCTGTAATCAATGAAATGCAAGTTAATTTTATTCTGAAATTCTCTTGCATGCTCCAGTAACCAATGTAAATTTGCATTATGATGTCTAGTGCCTCTTCTTTGCTGAATTCTGCCTGAACATTCCATATACAATAACAGTGTTTGCTGTAATATTTTGAGCATCACTTTGCTCATGTATAGTTCTTCAGTGTACTGTTCCCATCTTTATTTTGTCCTTTTCAGTTAATGTATTTCCATGTTCATCTTTTAGCATGCCTAACCATGCTTTATATTTCACTTACATTTCTTAGATCTTGTAGAACAGATCTCTTGTTCTTCCTTTTCTGTTGCTCTTGTTTATTTCTTTACATTGGTTATTACAATAGCTCTTTGTGTGCAAGTCTCTGAAATTCTGCATTTAGATTTCTGATTCTATTTCTGTCACCTTTCTTCCTTTGCTTCTCGTCTATCTTTAGCAATTTTAAGAGTTTCATCAGTCATCCATTTAAGCTTTTCATTTCTTTTGACTACAAGAACAGTCTTTGTGCATTCTTCCTTGATAATATCTCTGGTCTAAGGTAGGAAAGGAGAAATCAACCACAGTGCTCCCTTCAATCATTCCACTATTGTTAAGAGCTGCTACAGCAGCAGAACAGCACCTCTGAATCCAACCTAATATTATTATTACCACAAGTAGGAGATCACCCCCCCCCGGGATTGTTTTCATGCAGCTAAACAGAGGGGGAACAAGCCACCACATTTACATAATATTTGTGTAGAATTACTATACTACATATAACATGGGGAAATTGTTGGCGGATGAAATACCATCAATCACCAGAGCGACAGCCAGATTTTGCGCCCAAGTAATCAAACAGAAGTACAGTTCTAAATTATAGGAGGCTTCTTTCACGTTGCAGTCTTAGTGGAGCTACTACAAATGCTGATTCCCATATATCAAAACACTATTTATATTTGAACAATGTTTTTGTAATGGTAGTATACCTTGATTTGTAAGTTTTATTACCGATAGACTCGTGCGTGTCATTGGTCGATGACTGTTATAAGTATAAGGCAATTTATATTAACTCATAAGGATATTACCTCTAAAGTAGGAGATTTTTGCTCAGGTTCATTGAATTAAACAGAATAGGGTGCATTTTAACAATTTTAACCAGCATAATAGTTTACGTTTACAGTTACAACATGTATCTAATTTTAACTAATGTAATTAATGTAATGTAACCATCGGAATGTCTTGTTTGACCACTGTGGTTATGATTTTTCGGATCTCAGATCGTAATAAACTGAACCGAACTGAAGGTAGAATTTCCATAAGCATCTTTGAAAGAAAAAAAAATCAACAATGTAGTTATTTCCATTTGTATTCTATTAAAGGAGATTAGCAAATGAAATAAAATAGGCCATATCCATTGAAACATATTGTGAGAATACCCCCCCATCCAGACTGAGGCTGATTAAAAACAAACAAACAGGGGAAGAAAAAAAAACAGGCAACCTCCACCCGCATATGGAGATTAGGGTTTTTCACCTAATCTTGATAAGTATACTAATTACGCAATTCCTGCTTAGCCTTCCACAAATTATGAGGCATCATAAATTCTCTATGGAAACAAACACTAAGCTAGAATCAAGACTGCCGTAACTTATTGCTCTCAAGTCAAATCTACGAAGTACCACAGGACATTGGGTAAAATCAAATGCTTTAAAACACCTCAGTCAGTCAAATTCAAAAAAATCCCAAGATATATTTGAAATTTGTGACCAAATAGAAATCCAGATCCAGGCTCATATGCAATAACCACCTGTTTTACAGGTACAAAATACATACATACATACATACATACATATATATACAGATAAATAGATAGATAGATAGATAGACAGACAGACAAAAATAGCAGTCAACTAGAATGAAAATATCCATCTATTATTTTATTTATTTATTTATTTATTTATTCCCCGCCCTCCCCGCACGCAGGCTCGGGGCGGCTTACAACGGTGGCACGAGTTGCCAATAAAACAGATATAGCATTTAAAATAGTATAAAGTGATAAATACAATATTTCTAAAATCATAAAATCCTTAGTGCTATCAGTATAACACACATCGTTTATGATGGCGTGCTTAACATGTCCATAGCTGCTACTATTCCAGTTCAGTGCTAGATGTTAAAGCTGAGGGCTGGGCTCGTTGATTATCCTATATTGTTGTAGTCCTTCTTTGTGAAAAGCATTTGTTGAGTCCACTTCAGTGGTTGAAAATGTACCTATACTTCCAATTAGCAGGACAACAGCTATTCTCCACAATAAAGACAGGCAATGAGCCCAGAATTTCAGCTATCTATGTAAAACTGTATCCAGGCAAATCTTCTGGGGAAATACGCATGTCCAGGACAATTATTTATACCGTATAGATGCTTCGACGTTCATTACCCAACAAAATATTTAAGACCACACACTCATAAATCATTAGACATATTTATCTCTGAAAGAAAAACTGGTGAGATCGCCCAGATGGAAAAAGAATTAAGCCATTGCACAAGCTGGACTCAGTTACAAGCAGTGGGCAAAAAAATTATTGTTTTGCTTGTTCAGTGCTTCCTCTTTATAAGCAACTCAAGCAGTCTAAGCAAAGCAAAAGCACTTGCATCGCCCAACATAGTCTTCTGTCTCTTAAATACGTTAGGGCAGTTTTAAGTGCAGAAATCTGGGATGCTTGGTAACAGCATTTAAGCAGGCAGGATGTTTCTTAGTCGCATGTATTTGGGGAGATTCTTTGGAAAATCCATTCCATCCACACGCCTAACTTTCGATTCTGACTTCTCTCCAAGTAGAACACCAAGGATTAAACTGCTACTAGATATTACGGCCACATAAGCCAAACAAAAGTTGCCCTCCTACTGCATATTACTGCCACAAAAGCTAGCTGCCCTGCCCAAGCTTTTGCATTTTAATGTATTTGGGCGTCTATCCAATTTAATCCTCAGGGCTCTTTGTCCATTCATTCATCCTGAAAGAAATAAGGAGCTTTTTAACCATGCCGCCAAACACCAGTAAAGCTGTAGCTCCACCCACACCATCCCATGGAGTCCTTGCCCTCCCCATTTGTCAATAAGCCTTGTTTGTATAGGAGCAGTAATCCTTTAGGTCTGAGCTGGGGTGTCAAACCTAAGGCCTGAGGGACAGAACCAGCCCGTCCAGGGCTCTTATCCGGCCCACGAGCAACTGGTGTGAGGGAGGGAACAGGAGGATGCTTGGGGGGAGCAAGTAGGCGGAGCCACTCCAATTGTGGCTTCAGCAAGGCAGAGCAACCCTGTCTGCGGCAATCAAGCAGAACCCCTTTGCTTCAGTGGCAGCCTCACTGATAAACTGGGAGCCACTGCAGCTGCATTCATGCTGGCTCAGAGTTCCAAAGTGAGGTTGCACGCCTCTCCGCTCAGCCTGCAGCTCCAGGGATGCTGTCCTGGATGGCCACAGGGATCAGTGTTTGCATATTGGTGGTGGTGGTATAGATGATCCTCTCCTGGGACCTGCTAGCAGCCAGTGCCAGCGCTGAATTCGCACCCCATCATGCAGCAGCTGTGCTCTGGCCCATTGGGGAGCATGCCTTAGCAGTTTCTTCCACACATCAGGGGCCTATTCCTGCCACTGGGCATGCAACTCAGTGGTCGGGCCTCCCTCCTCCATGGACCAACCAACGGCCTTCAGCAGCCTTCCTGGGGGGACGGGCCTGGGGCTTCTGCCATTTGTGCACCCTTGTGCACGTGGTGCCCACTCCCCCATCAGAGGATCAAGCAGCCTTCCGTCTGGGGCAGCTGCTGCCACATGGCGTGGTGTGGCTTGCCGACAATCTCTGGCTTGACCTCCCAGCATCGCCCCACCATGGACCGCCTGGTGGCCTTGGCTGGAGGTGGCCACTGCTGCATGGGCTTCTCCAACTTATCAGGCTTTGCTTGGCCTGGGTCTACCATGCACATGACCTAGGACCTGGTCTGCCCCCCTGCTTATGCAGGCAGCAGGTTAATTCAACTTGTCTTCCCAGTCCCCTTCCATGGTGGTTCGGGGACATGGGGACGCTCGCAACACCCAGCCACTTCATGTTTTTACCCTGGGGCCTGGGCTCACAGCACGGGTAATGGGAGTGGGCTGGAGAAGGGGTTTGCCTCCCTCCAGGCAGTGCATGATCATCTGCCCAGCTCTGCACCACTGGCTCTCCAGTCCGCCCATGCAGGTTTTCCTCTGTACCCCCCAGTCCAGCCCACGGGGCCTTGCAGTGAGGACACACCAACTCAGAGCTTTCCAGCTGCTCTCTGTTATACAGTTTCTATCTCTGGTACCTGGCATTATGTTTTATGGCACACACGGCCTGGCCCGACAAAGTCACATTTCATGTCAGATGTGGCCCTTGTAACAAACGAGGTCAACATCTCAGCATTAAGGTAAATCTTCCAAGAATATACAAGATTCTACAGAAAGTAGATTTTTCCATTTCACCTCTCCACTGGTGTGTCCTCTGTTGTTTTCATAGTCCTCGAAAGAGACCGAGGCTTTCAAAAGTAGGAAATGTCTTTCAAAATGTAGGAAAGGGACTGAATACCAAAAGGGACTTTGAGTAACTTGACTCCAACCTCAACACGGACAACTGCATCAATGCTGAGCTGAATTTAGTACACCCAGGGGCGTAGACTTTTTAAATTCCGGGGGGGGGGGGGGGGGCTCTCTCGTGCGCGCGAAGTGTGCGCGCGCACTCAGGACCATGTCCCTGCCGCTCTTCCCCCCCCAGGGAGCCGCCGCCGCCGCTTCCCTCCCCCAGGCCGTGCCCGCCCGCCGCGCTCCCCGCCCCCCTCCCTCTCTCCCTCTCCCCGCTCACCTCGGGGATTGCTGCTGGCTGCCCCGGGCTCCCGCTCCGCCTCGTGCCTAAGTTTCCCGGGGGGGGGCTCAGCCTCCCCCGGCAAAATGGAGCGCCTGAGGGTGGCCAGTCAGCCGGCCGTCGCCGCCTCTCTCCCCCCCCCCCGCCCCAGGGAGGCAGGAGGGCAGGGCGCTCCATTTTGCCGGGGGTGGCTGAGCCCCCCCCCAGGAAATTTCGGGGGGGGCTCGAGCCCTCAAGCCCCCCCCCGTAGTTGACGCCCATGAGTACACCTAACGGAGACACAGAGCCACCTTCACAAAGGCCAGGCAGATTACAAGCAAGCATGGCCAGCTCCACCACGAAGCAGGATGAGATGGCTCGCTTTGCAAACGTATTTTGCGTTCCGTTTAAGAACAGCAAATTATAAAATGTTTAGTTTATTACTACAATCTCACTGCCATTTCCTTTACCAATTTGAATATTTGTTCCAGGTACCAAAAGGTCTTGTCGTATCTCTTCTTGAAGGTGGGTGGGTCGCAAAACATAATCAAGAAGATTTTTGTCAGTTTAGTATTTTGGGTGCACTGTCCAAACTGACAAAGGGAGCTTTAAGTATGAAAGCTTACACCCCAGAAATCTTGTCGGTTCCTAATGTGCTAATGGACTTGAATCTAGCTGTCCAAATCAGTGTGCTACCTATACACACACACACACACACACACACACATAACTATCTCTGGATCTGCTGCAAGCCTCCCAGCTAAAATAAGTGACTGGATTTACATTTTCCCTCCTAACTTAAACTGTTATTCTGCTCACACTGAAACCGTGGGGTTTTTTTTGGGGGGGGGGGGGGGGCGGGAAGCTGCCTTCTAAAGGGCTCATTCATTACATTTACCTAACTGGGGAAAAATACAAGCTATGTTTCACGGTCTTTGAAGAACTAGATTAAGAAAGGCAGGTATGAATAATCACTGTGCGAGTTTGCTAACCCTTTAAGCGGCACCAGTTTAAAAGAAAAAAACCAGGCCAGCAGGCCAAAGTTGGCAGTTTCTGCCACAGTTCTATAAGGTGGTTTTAGTTATGTCAGATCCATTGTACATGCCTGGTGGAGCAGAACGTTTTAAAAAAGCAAGAAGAGCTTTATTCTCAAGCAGCCTCATGCCCTCCGCAGAAGAAGCCGAACTATAAACACAAATCCAAGAAACCGCAGATCCATGCATGCCTCTTTCTGCATTGCAAAGTGGGTTGCAAAATCATACCTCTCCTGGGGGCTTCTTGTTTACAGGCTAAAGTGCAACAGTGACAGATTGGACAAAGAGTTATTAGCAAGATCTTTATCATCTACGGTCAAACAGATAAAGCAAACCTATTATACGTGCCAAAATGAGTATTGTTGTATTACCTTGTAGCCACATCTTTCAAAATATGCCTCTTCTTCCTTCTTGGCTAATTCGCTGCGTTTAAAGTATTTTTTATTTCCCTGAAAGACAGGAAACAATTAGTTAATTCAGTAAGAACTCATTTAATACTTTAGATTTCTTCTTTCAGTACTGTTAAGCAACACCCGGGGGGGGGGGGGGTCAGGTCCACTCTCTAAGCCCTCAATAACACCGGGTACCAGTTAACACCCTGCAGATAATATTGACTTCTGTGGTGTAAATTTTGAACATGAGTTACTTCAATATGCCCAACAATACTAGAGCGATGGCAAATCAAAACATTTTCAGCTATGACATTCTGCGCCTCAGAAGCAGTGTTCTCTCTAAGCTGAGTTAGTGTGAGCTACCTGACAGTTTTTTTAGCCTCCGGCTCACACATTTTTGTCTTAGCTCAGGAAGGATGGCTCCAGAGCAAACTAAGTTATGCAGGAGCCCAAACGCTCACTCACAACTTTAATGCCAGTAGCTTGCAAAGTAGAATTTTTGCTCACAAAACTCCACAGCTCAGCGGGAGCATTGTTTAGAAGTACAGTAAAAGCTTTATTAGCTGGCACTCAGAGGAAATAAAGGCTGCATGTTAATCAAAACTGCCAGATATTTGTGTGTATTGCTCTGTCGTGCCCTCCCCGCCACCCAGAGGAATTGGCCGCAACCAAACCCCACCCCATTGGGAGAGCCGGTAGCATAGGCTCTCAGAACCCCAGCAATGGCCAGAGTTTCAAGATGGTCAGCTGGAGAGGAGGGAGTGAAATGCATACACATCCATGACCGGAGGGGGGGGGGGGGGGGTTTGATGGTAGCTGATGGGAAGATCTTGCCCTCTGGGCAAATGACAGCTGAAAAGTGTGAGTCGGTGGCACCTTTAAGACCAACAAAGTTTTATTCTGGGTATAAGCTTGTACCCAGCTTATATGAAAGCTTATACCCAGAACAAAACTTTGTTGGTCTTAAAGGTGCCACCGGACTCACTGTGTTCTGCTGCTTCAGCCCAACATGACTACCCACCTGAATCTAAGTTAGCTGAGAGTTCTAGATTATCTAGTGCAGGATAATAAAGCTTTTATTGCACTATGAATCTGATTTAGTTTGCTGAAATCAAACAAAAGTGATAAATTTGGGGTAGGTTTCACAGGCACAATGCTACCATGCTAACTCAGCTGCTGTCGGCTCAATGGCAAGCTGAACAGTCAAGAATCAAAGGAAGGAGTACAGATGGATGGCTACCGGACAGAAATCAGGCACGAAGGGCCAGGAGGGATCCATGAAGAGAAAGGTGTCAACCATATCTGCTTTCATCAGAACAGTCTCATTCAACCAGTGGATGCTCACAACCAATGCTCCCTCTAAGCTTTGGAGTCCTGTGTGCAAAAATTCCAGTTTGTGAGCTACGGGCATTAAAGTGGTGAGCAAGCGATTTGGCTGCTGCATAAATTAGTTTCCTCTGGAGCCATCCTTCCTGAGCTGAGACAAAAATATGTGAGTGGGAGGGTAAAAAACTGTGAGCTAACTCACACGAGCTCAGCTTAGAGGGAACACTGCTCACAACCAGTGTTCCCTCTAAGCTGAGTTAGTGTGAGCTAGCTCACAGTTTTTTAGCCTCCGGCTCACAGATTTTTGTTTTAGCTCAGGAAGGATGGCTCCAGAGCAAACTAATCTATGCAGTAGCCAAATTGCTCGCTCACAACTTTAATGCCAGTAGCTCACAAAGTAGAATATTTGCTCACGAGACTCCACAGCTTAGAGGGAGCATTGCTCACAACCCCCCCCCCCCACAAAAATGCCACCACAGAATGAGAAATAGCATGTGCAAACAGGACCACTCTCTGTGCCCTTACTGACTAAAAAGCCTTGGTCATCAGCCCTCACCTGGCTGAGAAATAGAAGGCTAGTTTAGTGGCACCCTCATATGGAGATTCCCTTTACTATGGCTAGCAACCAGTGATGGACCTCATCGTGAATCTGTCTAATCCCCTTTTTAAGGCCACCTATGCTTGTGGCCATCGCTACATCCAATGAAAATGAATTCTGTGACAAGTCACGGAGTAAGATTTTTGGTCTGTCCTGAATTTACTGTCATCCGCTTCACTGGATGTCCCCAAGTTCTAGTATTCTGAAGAGAGAGAGAAAAAAGCTCTCTATCCACTTTCTCCACCATGTGCATAATTTTATAGCATCGATCATCTGCCCCATAATCATGTTTTTTTCCCAAACTCAAAATCCCCAAGCACTTTATCCTTCCGTTACAGAAAAGATGCTGCAGCGCTTTAATCATACTGACTGCCTCTTCTGCACTTTTTCCAGCTCTGCAATACCTTTTTTGAGACACGGTGTACAGTTCTGGTTGCCTTATTCCCAATGAGGCCATATCATAAGATCAATACAGGGACATTCCAATATTGGACATTTTATTTTCAATCCCTTTCCTAACAATCCCCACTTCCATTAGACCCATGAGCCTTCGCCAACCAGAACTTGCTTAAATACCAAAGGTCTCGGCACAGAGCAAAATTTCTCCATGGGCAGGTTGATAAAAATGTAACTTAGAAAAATTAGAGTCAGACTTGTGACTATCCACCTGCCTGAAGAGAAGAGGAATTACTTCCAGCTCAATAGTTTTCTTAAAATGAAAGAGGGCAGGCTGTCTCTCCCCCCCCCCCCATCACAAAACCAGACATTAGATCCAACTGACTTAGGCAACTGTAGGGCACTTTCAAAACTTGCCTGTTTTGTACCCAGTGAAGAGCTAGGGCAGGCGATGGCAGGCTCCAGCATCTCTCGGATATTTATTTAAAACACACATCAGCTGCCTTTCTACCCTGCAGAACTCAAGGGTGGCTCACAATATTGTCAGAGACCCCGGCCAGGTCCCCCTGGGTCACTCCTCCTGGTTCCCTGCTTGGAACCCCTGAACAACTCCCCAGACCTGTGGAGGGCGTCCTCGGGGATAGAGACACACAAGGAAACCAGACCCTGTAGAAACGTATCAAGGCGTATCACATCATTTAAAAATACTGACTACGCAGTACAATCTCCTTCAGCTCCGCAGCAAGAAAACGACGGAAGCTAACTTTCCTAAATAATCCGCCGAATACCTCCCCTGCCCCAACTTTCCTTAGGGTCTCCCATTCTGCCCACGCTTAGGATCACCAGGGTCTCATTTTGCCCACAGTTTTGTTACGATCACCGGCTAGGGTTGCCAAGTCTGGGTTGGGAAATACCTGGGGACTTTGGGGGTGGGGCCAGGAGAGGGCGGGGTTTGGGGAGGGGAGGGGCCTCAGCATGGTCCAATGCCATAGAGCCCACCCTCCAAAGCAGCCGTTTTCTCCAGGGGAGCTGATCTCTGCCAGCTGGGGATCAGATGTAAAAGCGGGGGATCCCCAGGCCCCACCTGGAGGCTGGCAACCCTACTCTGTAGTCTAGCAATCAGCTCTAATGCCAATCAGCTGTAACCCCCCTCCCCTCTCACGTTTCCTCATCGCACCTCCCGCCCTATTTTCTGAGGCTGCCTCCCCGTCCTTCGTCTCATCCTCTCGTGGCCTCCCCTCCTTTCCCCCCTCTCCCCCAGTGGTTTCCTCCCGGTCTCCCTTCGCGCTGCCTTCCCTCCCTCCCTTACCGCCACCAGCTCCTTCTCCTCCATCAGCTTTCGCTTCCGCTCGATCTCCGCCTTGAGGATGTCCATTTCTCTCCCCCCCCCAAAAAAAAACACCAGGCAAGCGAGCCTCCCTCCGCCTTCCCACGAGATCGAAACCCGCCTCCCCCACGCAACAAAACAACCGGACCTCACTTCCGCGCAGCCGCGGTGGAAGGCGACGAGGGAAGTCCGGTGCGGCTCCGCCAACAGCGACTCCTATCGGTGCGCGACTTGTCATTACAGCTGAGCCGGAGGGGAGGAGCGGGGCGGGGGCCTCGCTAGGGAAGAGGGCGTCTCCTAGTGACGTATAAGTGCTCCCTCTAAGCTGTGGAGTCCTGCGAGCAACAATTCTACTCCGCGGGCTACTGGCGTTAAAGTTGTGAGCGAGCCATTTGGCCGCCGCAGGAATTACTTTGCTTTGCAGCCCTCCTTCCCGAGCGAAGACAGCAATGTGTGAGCCGGAGGCTAAAAAACTTGTGAGCTAGCTCACACTAACTCAGCTTCGGGGGAACACTGTTTTGGTCTCGCCTCCGGCTGATCCATTCTGCCTGCCAGAACTCTCTGCTGGGAAATGCTTGTGCGCCTCTGTTTCAGTCAGATTACTGTATTTTTGTTTTAATTGCTGCGTTGCAGGGAACCCTGGTGTTTCTCTGGAGGTTATCAGGGCTTATCAGTTAGAATAAAGTCAGTATACCAGACATGCATCCTTCAGATATCGTTGCACAACACTACCAGTCTTGGGTTGTGTGTTATTTATTCACTTTTAGCCCACCTTTCTCGCTGAGACTCAAGCGCAGACAGCACAAAACAATCAATAAATGAAGACAACCAATATCCTTTATAAACTGCTAGGGTGCCTCGGACTGCTTCAGTCACAACCTCCCAACTTCACCTATTGCTCAGGACTGTTGTGAGAAAAAGATGAAGAAACAACATGCATGTGATCTTACTAGAATAAAAAAGTTTCTCAAGCATTGGCTGTATAACTTTCCTTTGTCAAAACGCTTGATGTAAACACAACATTTTCCCTTTGAAAGTCCCACTAATATCTATGAAGAACAAAAAAAATTATGTGGCTAACAACAAAGTGCTGGTGGTATTGGAAATGATATGAGCTTCCTTTACAGGAAGGTAAATACAATGTAATAGGTATAATAAATTTGGTAGGATGACCCCCATGAGAGGAATGTAGCCACTGAGTTATACCACCTGTTGAAAAAGAACAGTTTTATTTACTTCATTTATACCAATGGGGAACCAAAGCAGCTTAACATTGCTCTCTTCTCCATTTTATCCTCACAACAATCCTCTGAGGTAGGTTAGCTTGACAGTGTGATGGCCCAAGATCACCCAACAAGCTTTCAGGGCTAAACTACAAGTGATGGCAGGCACAGACCCATCCCATGGCTGCCAACAGCATTTTAGAAGCATTTGCCATTCTTTAAAAAGAGTCATAAGGCCTTGATCCAGATTGGGAATGAGCTCAGGAAGGATTTGAACCTGGGTCTCTCAGATCCTGGTCCAATACCCTAACCACTGAAGTGTGCTAGTCATCAGATGCAACAAAAAAAGGTGGGAAGTAATATTATTTATTTGGAAATTTTCTATAGTGCCTTTTCAGAGAATCTGCCCAAGGCAGATTACAAAATAAAACATCATAAATGCATACAAAACACCCCAGAAATTTTTAATTAAAACCCAGCATGAAAAAAATCCTGCCATGACAGAACGTAAAACAGTGAGCAGTTTAAAATGAGTTTTACAGTTTTCACAGTAACAGCAGACGATAAAAGAGCAATTCTGTAATTAAACACCTGGGCAGGAAGAAAAGTTTTGGCCTGGCACATAAAAGAAAAAATACATCAAAAGTGTGTGCACCTACACATAGGCGTCAACTACGGGGGGGCTCGAGGGCTCGAGCCACCCCCGAAAATGGAGCGCCCAGGCCGGCCGGCTGGCTGCCGCCGCCACCGCCTCTCCCCCTGCTCTGTTCCTCCCACCTCCAGGAACCAGCTGGGCAAAGGAATGGAGGCAGGAGCAGGCGGGGGGGGGGGATGCGGCGGGGCAGGCGGCAATAACCAGGAGCCTGACTTCAACTTTGCCGGCCCCCGCTGGGGGCGGGCGAGCAGGGTCGGCGCGGCGGGATTCGAGAGTGCCTCGCGCCCCAGGAAGGGGGGGGTCGGGCTCGTCCCCGACCACCTCCGCAGGTGCCCCGGCCGCCTTCGCTTTCCCGCCCCTCCCGCGGGGTTCCAGCCGCCAGGCTCCCTCCCCCCCCACACGCACGCGCCCTGGAAGTGGCGCGCCCGGGGCTCCTGGTTCTTGCCGCCGCCGCCAGCCAGCCAGCCCCAAGAGCGGCCCAACCGCCCGCCGCGCCACGGACTAAGCGGCCGGTGGGACCCTCCAGCCAGCGGCCCCCGGAGTGGCGGCCGAGAGGCAGAGGAGGGACCGGCACTGTCGCTGCCGCCCCTTGGGACTGAGCCCTGCCGCCGCTGCCCGGGGGGGAGGCGGTGGGGCAGGCACGGGCTGCCGCCTCGTTTGCCCGACCGCCGGCTGCTGCTGCCGCCTCCCTCCCCCCGGGCCTGACCTGGCACGGGCCTGACCTGGCCCCATGGAGGCAGGAGTGGCCAGGCTAGGCCAGTCCGGGGGGGGGACATGGTCCCAGTGCGCGCACACTTTGCGCGTGCGCACAAGAGCCCCCGCCCCCCCCCGGGGATTTTAAAAGTCGACGCCTCTGCACCTACACAGAAATCCAGGAGACGGGACGTGAAAGAGTGCAGATATATATAGGTATGTGTGTATGTGTATGTATATAGAACTATATTTGTGGTCCCTATGGCTGTTGTTGATTGCTGTTGCTTGGAACGCCACACAAGTATGAACGAGTAAATATTAGCTGAGGTACTACTGTTTACCATATTACTGGTGATATCCAGCCCCAGAAAACCGGCCAGTTGGTTCAACTTCATAGTGAAAACAGCTTTCCTGGAAAGATGCCTACTGGCTGATGCTTTGAAATGACTCAGTCTGTCTTCACGATGGACTGAAGCAGCTGGACAGATCTAGATGCCATAGGATAAAGCTGAATATTTTTTAAAATAACTTTTTATTGCTTTTTCTACAAACTACACAAGAAAAGGGGAGGGGGCAGGGGTCCATTGGAGCGGGAACGCACAGGAGAGCAGCTCCGGGAGTGAGGAGCCCAGGGGGCGGGCACATGACCAAGCCCCACCCCCTCCTCGGCTTCCCCGAGCAGTGCAGTGGCGCAGCGCCCCGGGGAAAGCCCTGCTAGGGTCTTTATTGTTTTTAATGTTTTGTTTTAATATTGATAATTTTATCATTGTTCCTTTTATGACTGTGTGCTGCTTTTCCAGAGACTTGCTCAAGGCGGCATATACATTTTCTAAGTATACCATTTTTTATCTGGGCTCATGGCACATAAGTACTGGAGAAATTTCACCAACCTTTCAGCAGCTTCCACCTTATCAGTTTGGTGTAGTGGTCAGGAGTTGGACTCTAATCTGGGAGAACCGGGTTTGATTCCCCACTCCTCCACATGCAGCTGCTGGTGTGACCTTGGGCCAGTCACAAGTTCTCTCAGAGCTGTTCTCTCATGAGCAGTTCTCAAAAGACCTCTCTCAGCCCCACCTACCTCACAGGGTGTCTTGTTGTGGGGAGGGGAAGGGAAAGGGATGGGTGGTGCACATGTCCTGGGTATCTCAAGTCTACTTGAAACCTGGTGGTTTCAAGGGAGCAGGAAGAGAATGAGGGTGTGTTCTTTATGCTTATTTTTATTGCACAAAGTATTGGATGGGGAAGGGAATGGAAGAAGAGCCGGTCAGTTTCACTCACCTGTGGAGTGGAGCCTGAGGGGTGGGTGTTGCCTTCTGACACACTTCCGGTATGTTAGGGGGTGTGGCATATGCAAATGAGTTATGCTAATGAGCTCCTGCACCTCTTTTTCTACGAAATGACCCCTGGGAGGGGGTATCTACAAACTCCAGGAAAAGGAAAGATAAACCACTAAAAACCCAAGTAGCCGTGGGCCCCGTCCACACTGTCACTTTTGTCACTCATTTCTCCCTTTTGCTTCAGGTTCCCCCACCCCCCATATGTTTTGTTCTCTCTAGCAGTCCCAGAGGGAGCAAAACACATGTGGGAAAGGGGGAAGAACCCTAAGCAATAGGGAGAAATGAGCAACAAAAGTGACAGTGTGGACAGGGCCGTGGTCATTTTGCTGTTTCAGTGCTTAATTCAATATTTCACTTACAATTAGAATTGTTAAGATGAAGCTAAAAAAAAGAAAGTACGATTATCAAATTAAGTTAATACGGAAAGTTTTAGCTAAAATAGGTGCTTCTAAGTACAGTTAATACGTCAGACTTCAGAGTCGCATGTCTCTTATTTTTTCTCAGTTTTTCCTCTATGCTTATTTTTATCATATTCCCATCTGACTTTAAGAAGTTTTGGAGCAGCCGCCCCTAATTCAGATTCAGAGTCTTCTCCTTCAGAACTGAACGATGAGTCACTGTAACTTCCTGATTCGTGGTCACTCATGTCTTCTGCTGTCTTGTCGTCCTCTGTTGTTCCTTTCACCTTCCTTGTTTTTTTGGTACTGCTCCAAAAAAGCTGTAGCTTTTGTAATAGAGTCTATTTTTTCTTTTTTCTCCTTGAATTTAAAGATAAGCCCTTCCGGAGTAATCCATCTGTAGGGGGTGGAATTTTTCTGCAAAAAGGATGTCAGGTTTTTGCAGGGGTCCTTTTGTAAAAAAAAGAGGTGCAGGAGCTCATTAGCATAACTTATTTGCATATGCCACCCCACACACAAATGCGTATTTGTTTATATTAAGGGAAAGTTCTTAAAAGTCTCTATAGTCTGTTAGATCAAGCGCTTTTAACTTATCAGCACACCACTTTAGTTAAGTAGTGCTTTGCTTTTCTCCCCCCCTCGCCGCTGAAGTTTTAAAAAACTTTTTTCTTTCTTGGGGTGGGATTCCCCCCCCCCCCACCTCTTCAAGATTGAGGTTCGGGAGCAGTTATATGCTTAAACACTTATCTACATTAATTAATTTATTATTTATTTATTATTTCACATTTTTACCCCGCTCTTCCCACGAAGGGCTTAATGTTGCAAAGACTCATACTTCATTGGATGCTTCTTACAACAGGTAAGGAAAGTGCTTGACCGTTCTGCTCGCTTGTCCCAATGTGTGTCTCTTGTTGCCATTACTGGTTCCATGGCAGCAGGATCTATTGGGGCACAGAGGAGAGGCACCCCTCACGCCCCAGGCTGCGAGCCCCCTACGAGGGCTCATGGGGGGACCGGATTCATCCAGTATTCCTCCCAGCCACGATGATCACGGGTCACCCTCATCGGAGCACCGATGGAGCATGCCCATCAGTAAGTTGCAGAAACCGGAAGTCGATGAAGCTGAATATCTAGATCCATTTCAGTCTAGCTTTTGCCTGGGTTGTGGGGTAGAGATCACCTTGACCATTTGGTGGATAGCCTTCATTGGGAAGGGAATACTAACTGTGACTCTCTTGATTCTCCTGGACTTCTCAGCAGCTTTTGACACCATTGACCATCACCTCTCAGGCTGGCATTTGGGAGCACTGATTTGCAGTGGCTTTGCTCCTTTGAAGGTGTAGGTTCTAAAAAATGGCTGAGGGAAATTTTTATTCCTCCATATTGGGAATTATCCTGTGAGGTTCCTTGCAGTTAAATTTTGTCTCCCAACATTTTAAAAATCAGTATGAAGCAACTGTGCAGTGTAATCCAGTTTGGTGTAGTGGTTAAGTGCGCGGACTCTAATCTGGGAGAACCGGGTTTGATTCCCCACTCCTCCACTTGCACCTAGCTGGATGACCTTGGGCAAGCCATAGCTCTGTACCAGCTGTTCCCTCAAGGACAGCTTGGGAAAGAGCTCTCTCAGCCCCACCTACCTCACAGGGTGTCTGTTGTGGGGAGGGGAAGGGAAAAGGAGTTTGTAAGCCGCTCTGAGACTCCCTTGGGGAGTGGAGGGCGGGGTATAAATCCAATCTCTTCTTCTTCTTCTTCTTCTTCTAATCCAGAGCCATGGGGTGGGTGTTCCAATACCAATACACCAATACACCAACAACATATTTTTCATCTTCTCTGTGGCATCACCCCTGAAAGCATGCCTCAGGTCTGTAATTGACTGAATGAAGGTGAATAAACTTAAGACCAATCCAGACAAAAAGGAAGTGAAGATAGTGGGATTCAATGAACATACTAAAAGGGAAAAGACCCTTATTAGAAGGTTCACAAAGTCAGATACACAATAGGGTGCTTTGTGATCCAGCATTGTTCCCAAAGCCCCAAATGTCAACAGTGGCCCAGAGTTCTTTTTGTCAGCTCTGGCTGGTATACCAACTGTATCTTCTGATGGAAAATAGAGACAAAGCTAGCAAATTAGACCGTTATATAACACTTTCCTTGGGACTGCCTAGAAAGATAGCAGAAATGGCAGATTCTACAAAAGGCTTTCGTTAGACTGGTGCCGGGGTACATCAGAAGAGTAATACTGTATACCCTTGACCGAAGAATGGTACACTCCTTCTATCTGTGACGACAGTCCTCTTCCACCGAGTGCGCAGCTTCAGGAGGGCTGCACATGGAGCCATGAGGGAGGGAGGGAGAGGACACTCACCTAGCCAGCCAGATCAGCCAAATCAACCCTGGCAATCAAGGGGGTGATAGATGTCACAGCCAGATTGTCCTCACATCCAGTAGAGTAATATCATGCTGGCACTGAAACAATTAATTGTTACCAGAGTGTTTCCCAATAAATATGCTGGCTTAGACAGGGTCACTTGCCGGTTTGCATGGGCCCTGGGCGACAAGTATAACTGGGCCCCCTTTCTCTTCTGGTATGGTTCCACTATCTTTTACCAACATGCCTTCCATTTGGCCCCTCTCTTCTGGCTCTGCTTTTTCTTCTTCAACCATTCCCTTTTCCATTTCACTTTGCCTACTCTGGCAAAGAAAAAATCATATCAAATTGTGCTATCTTGGTTATTTTTATTACTTTGTATAAAATCAGAGATAAGAAATATGGTTTCTGTTATTTTATTTGGTGAAATTATTGAATAAAATTGGCACCATTAAGGAACCGAACAATCCCAGCATACTGAAGATATTCATTTGGAGCCATCAGGCAGAAAGAAGGGAACTTAATTTTATCTCTTAATACTGGATCAAAGGAGCCATAACTTCGCTAATACAAGAAGAAGAGGAGATTGGATTTATACCCCGCCCTCCACACCCCAAGGGAGTCTCAGAGCGGCTTACAAGCTCCTTTCCCTTCCCCTCCCCACAACAGACACCCTATGAGGTAGGTGGGGCTGAGAGAGCTCTTTCCCAAGCTGTCCTTGAGGGAACAGCTGGTACAGAGCTATGGCTTGCCCAAGGTCATCCAGCCAGGTGCAAGTGGAGGAGTGGGGAATCAAACCCGGGTCTCCCAGGTTAGAGTCCGCGCACTTAACCACTACACCAAACTGGCACTACAAGAAAATGAAACTTATCTGAGACACGCATCACTTAGTTTTTAAAAACCAAGTTACATCTTTGATACAATTAATTTAATCCCCCAACAAACATCACAATCCGACTCTTTGTTGGTTTTATATATATGTACTGTTTTAAAAATTGATTTATATTATTTAACTGCCTTGAGGGCCAAAACTGGGTAAAAAGATGGCCAAGTGTATTTTTTGACTGTGTGTACCCATAACGATCAAGATGTATACCATGATAAAGCTCCTTTAATGCATTGTCTAGTTGTGGCAACTGCAGCAAAACTGATTTGACAACATTTACTCCAACACATAGCACTCCAAGACAGAGCTTTTCAGGGTCAGTTTTGGCAAATGCTGGAAGGCTGCTTCCCAGCATTTTGTTGCTCCAGAAACAAAAGTGATAACAGCAGGGGGTAATTTCGAGCAGGAATGCGCAGGAGCGCCGTTCCAGGAGTAACAAGCCCAGGAGTGGGGACATATGGTGATGCGTTGTGAGGAAAAAACAAAAGCATACTAACTTGATCTGTATTTTCATGCTTGTTGTAGGGTAGCTTCCATGCAAGAGCAAAGGAAACCTAAAGTGTCTTTAGTCAAAGCGTAAAGCTGGCTTGCCAGCTCTGAGTTGGGAAATACCTGGAGATTTTTGTGGGGGAGCCTGAGCAGTGGGTGTTGCCTTCTGACACACTTCGGGTGATGTCAGGGGGTGTGGCATATGCAAATAACTTATGCTAATGAGTGTCAGAATCTGACAATAGTATGCCTGTCCTTCTCATAGTATATCTGTCTTTTTGCAACTCCTTTGTATCTCATTGTGATTTACTGCTTGCCTTGAAGTATATTATCTGTCCTGCTTAATATTACTCTTCTCTGGTCAGGAGGATGGCGTGTCACATTCCAAGACGTCACGTAAACAACTGGGGTTATCACGTCCGCCCGCTTCCCCCCTGGCCTTTGAGGCTCGGAGAATGTTATCGGGTTGTTGCAACCTTGGGAATTGTTTAATTGTTTCTAGCCAAATGTTTAGCCTATCATTCACACGGGAGGGACACCCAGGGCAGGAAGGGAATTTTTATTACTTTCTCACCTTCCCTGTGAGAACCTAACGGTCACCCTGTTTTCCCGCTTTTATGTAATGAATCTGATTGGTCCTTTACCTGTACCCTGGTATGGCTGAAGGTATATTAACCACTGTTGCCTATTGTCATGTATCTCTAACAAACATCGAGAACCTGAACCATTATTGGAATAAAAGAACTTTGCTGCTATCAAGGTCTGGTCTGATAGTGTCTGCTCAGAAGCCTCACAATGAGTTATGCTAATGTGCTCCTGCACCTCTTTTTCTACAAAATGACCTGAGAATTACAAAAAATCCTTTGCCTGGCCAGAACCATCGGCAGCATGCACCAGCACAAGTTGGGGGGAGGGGACAAGGCACAAAGAATGCCTGGGGATTTGTTTCCAGAACAGTGGCTTGCATTCCTATGGCACCATTGTCACAATATTGGCCACAAATATTAGGCACCAATAATCCATACTTTTCTGCCAATGCAATGCTTGCTTGTAAGACCTTTTCTTATTGAATCTGTGACATGCAGAAAGGCCTCTTAGCAAATTCACAACTCAATGGTATCAAGTCTAGCAGGCAAAAAGAGTCTTGCTAAGAGGCCTTGGACTACACCTAATAAGAAATAGTATTTTGATGTGTGCATGGTCATTGCATCAACCTTGACTCACTATACCCTTTGATGGCGGATTGTCTTCAAAATAGTCTGAAGATAACGTACGCCGTGGTCAGGGTACACTGGGTACAGTATTTTCCAGGCCACTTTTTGTAGAAAAAGCCCAGCAGGAACTCATTAGCATATTTGGCCACACCCCTGACAGTACAGCTCATTAGCATATTAGGGCACTCCCCATGTTACCAGATGTGTGGTCATCCTTTTCCTTCTTATTCTGTTTATCTAGTTTGTTGTCAAAACGGTTTTGACAAAACCAATAAAAACATTATTTTCTGTCCCATCTGTACAAAATCTTGCCTGAACCGATATCTCATGTCCAACAATTATTCCCACACTGGATTGGAATCAATTCCTAAAGGTTAGGTTCCCATGGAAATCAGGTTGCCTTCCTGCAGAACTAGTACGCTGAATATGATTTTTTAGGGTTGCCAACCTACAGATGGGGTCTGGAGATCTCCTGGAATTACAACTAAGCTCCAAACTACAGAGATCAGGTCAATGGCTGCTTTGGGAAGTGGAGTCCATGGCAGCTTTGGGAAGTGGAGTCATGGCATTATGCTTTGCTTAGGTCCCTCCTTCCTCCAAACCCCACCCTCCTCAGGCTCCACTCCCAAATCTCCAGGGATTTCCTCAACCTGGAGTTGGCAACCCTAGTTCACTGGTAGAACAACCCTAGGTTTGTGGATGCACTGGACAGGAGTAGTTTGTGGACTATTTTATTCAAGGTACAAAATTTTATTCAAGGTATAAGATTTCATGTGCCATGCACACAAAAGCTTGTACCTTGGATGAAACTTTGGACTCCAATTTTGTTCTGCTGCTTCAGACGAACACAGCTACCCACCTGAATTATTACACTATAATATTTTTTTTACAAGCAATTATGTACCAGTGGAGTGGTTACCGTGGAGAGTCTGTCCCACAGGTAAAATGATCCTGTGAACAGGTGGGCTTTACCACATCAAAGTATCACTGCCATCACAAACTCACCAATTGTTGGAAGTCATCTCCTCAGAAGCAGAAATCTCTCTTATTAGGAGGTTTAAGAACAACAACTTTGCTGGCTTATTAAAGGCAGATGTCAGTCCAGTGGCAGGAGAAGAGGGGCAATCATCTTCTTCAGAAACTCTGCCCACTTTTTAAATTTCACGAAACAGGCAATCTCCACAGTGCTGCTGACCATGCTCATTTTTAGTTACAACTCTGTTTCTCTGCAGTCTCCCAAAGTCCCCCATGCAACAGTCAAGTGTTCTGCCAACACACACAACAATGAAGCTACTTTTTCAGATGTTTTCTCTTGCACAGCAGTTAGCACCAAACGACTTTAATACGGACTTTAGACACACGTATATTTGCAAGTCATTCCCAACAAGACAGAACAATGAACTAGTTCCACTCAGGCTTTAAACTTACTTTTCTTAAACAGAAGATGCCATGAGAAAACTAAAGAGATTCTCAAAAATTAAAGATATAGACAAAACCAGCATTTTCTGGGCTCTCTGCTTTTTTACATCCCTCCTCTTTTCCAACAATTTTTTTTACAAAAACACAACAAAATGAAACAAGAAAGAGAGAGAGAGGAAGGAAGGAAAAAGAGAGAAAGGGTGGGAAGGTGGGTGGACGGGAGGGAGGGAGGGACAAAAAAAGAGAGAAAGGAAGGACAGAAAAAAGAGAGAGAGAGAGAGAGAGAAAAGAAAGGGAGGGAGAGAGGGGGGAAGAAAGGAAGGGAGAGGGGGGAAAGGAAGGGAGAGAGAGAGAAAGAAAGACAGACAGAAGGGGGAAGAGAGAGAGGGAGAGAGGGAAAAGAGATGGGGGAGGCACTTACCGGAGCAGGGAGAGCGTAGGCGTGGCAACGTGACATCGGCAAGCCAAATGCAGAGAGCCCAGGCCTTTCAGTGCAAAGAGCCAGGCCCGGTGCTCACTCTCTGGGCAGGGCTTTTTCCTGCCAGCTCTCTGCACTTATAGGGAAAGCTCCCTTTCAGTGCAAAGAGCCCAGGCCCGGTGCTCAATCTCTGGGTGAGGCTTTTTCCTGCTGGCTCTCTGCACTTAAAGGGAAAGCTTCCTTTAAGTGCAAAGAGCCCAGGCCCGGCGGGGAGGGGAGGGACGGGCTCGGACATCAGCTGGAACGCCGTTCTAGTGCGTTCCAGCTGAAAAAGAGCCCTGGTATTTTCTCTATGGACTATTTATTGCTCCTAGGATGGCTTGTACTCGTGGACTGTTTGGGATTGTATCACTTTAAGAATCATCATTCTGTGGTTTGTGTGACTGTATGATGTGCATTACATTCTTTTGCAATGCTGTTATGTGTTTACATACTCAATATATTCCTATGAGTATTACTACTTGTCTTAAAAAAAAATTTTGGGAGAGTTTCTACCTTTCCATTTTTAAATTGACTAACACTAGGGCATCTAATAGTTGTGAGGTAGCCTAATCACCATCAATTAAGGATTAAGTTTTATAGTTTTAATCTCTTCATTTTATTGTTCTGTAATTAATGTTTGTAGCCTGCCCTCAGCCTGTTCACGGGAAGGGCAGGATAGAAATGGAATCAAATAAATAAATAAAATACTACTCAAGACCTGTAGGTCACAGGATTAAAGAAAGAAAGAAATGCAGAAAGTACTGTCTTCAGTTGACAGAAATATCTGAATAGGTATAAATGAAAGAATTGAACTGTAATTACAAAATAAGAATGTCAAGCAGTCCAAGATATATGTTTGTTATGTTACTGTATGTAAGCACATATGGATCAAGACTCAGTCCAAAGAGTCAACAATTGCACCCAAGTTGGTACAGATCACTCCCAATTGGTGATGGACTGCCAAGGCAAGTTGAATAGAGCCAGTTTGGTGCGGTGGTTAGGAGCGTGAACTCTAATCTGGGAGAACTGGGTTTGATTCCCCACTCCTTCACATGCAACTGCTGGCATGACCTCGGGTCAGTCACAAGTTCTCTCAGAGCTGTTCTCTCAAGAGCAATCCTCAAAAGAGCTCTCTCAACCCACCTACCTCACAGGGTGTTTGTTGTGGGGTGGGGAGGGGAGGGGAGGGGAGGGGAGGGGAAGGGAAAGGAGATCATAAGCCACACTGATCCAGAGGAAAGCATCACATTTAGCCGAATGGAGAGGAAATCCATCAACCTCACAAAGAAACTAGCATACATATTAATATGAGTAGCATCTGACGAAGAGTGCTACAATAAAGTTTGATAGCCTTAAAGGTGCTACTGGGCTTCAAACTATTTGTAAGCCACTCCAAGACTCCGAGTGAAGGGCGGGGTATAAATCCAATCTCTTCTCTTCTTCATAGTGTACACAAACCTCTAAAGGATTTTTTCCTGTAGTGAACTAGCCATTCCCAGTCCCTATTGAATCAAAACATCAGTGTCAAATCTCTCATTATATAATTGAGTTTTTGTGTGACTCTTTCCTCAACATTCCACACGCCACCATAGCCTTTGGCCCCCTGACCTGTCAATCAGAAGTTGTCCCTATCCACTGGCTGTGAGTATTCACGTGCCATTGGCTGGGTGCTGGGTCTGCTCCTCTTCCCCGCCCACTCCTTCAGCCACTGTGCTCTCTCAGAATTACTGGCAGACGGCTTTCTTGATGAAGACACTTCTCCTGCTTCCCTCCTGTGTGGGACTGTTACCTCAGTGGCTGTTGGTAGGTGTAACAAAATAGCAGTTACCTGTGTTTATAAGATGGCTGGTGTCTGTGGTTTGTTTAAAATGTTCCTCCATAATGTTCAGTTGAGCTGTAGTTCCAGAGTGGGGCCTGCAGGAGTATCACTCGCTGGGTTGAATGGGGCTTCCTCATCTGCTAGCCTACAGTTCCCAGCTGCCCCAAGGCCAAAAAGTGCGGGAAAAGAGGGACCGTCCCAAGGGGCGGGGCACCATCAATATAGACTCCAGCCCATCCAGGGAAAATTGTGTTTAACCCCTGTTGATTTATGCCGTTGGTTCATAGTGTGTGCTTACTCCTACAGTTGTGCCTTATTCATTTAGTGTGTGTGTGTGTGCTAGGGTTGCCAAGTCTGGGTTGGAAAATACCTGGAGACTTTGGGGGTGGATCCAGGAGAGGGCGGGGTTACGGGAGGAGAGAAGCCTCAGCATGGTATAATGCCATAGAGTCCACTCTTCAAAGCAGCCATTTTCTCCAGGGGAACTGTTCTCTGTCAGCTGGAGATCAGTTGTAAAAGTGGGGGATCCCCAGGCCCCACCTGGAGGCTGGCAACCCTAGTGTGTGCTCCATAACTGTGTAAATAGTAAAATAAATTCTTTTATTTTGACCAATAATCTGTGTTGTGCTCTGACTCCATAGTCTCCCCTGCTGTGCACAATACTAAAGGGAGGGGGTAGCCCAGGGAAGCAAGGAAAGGCCAGACCCTTCGGTTACCAGCTTTCCAGAGATCCCCCAAAGATTGGGGAGTATATCTCCAAATAGCAAGATTTGGCCACAGGGGTCTCACTGTCCCTCTAAAAAGGCAGTGACAATTCAGTGACTGGTAGCAGGGAATTTAAGGAGATACACCCACAGGACGAGGGTGGAAGGCAAACAGCTGAGTTGTAAACGGGAGCCCGTTTCGCCATAGTAGGCAACAAAGCTTGGTTCAGACAAAGGAAGGAAACCCTTCACAGGCCTTTGTAACAAACTCATTGGGGCCAGTCCTGACTAGGGTTGCCAGCTCCAGGAAGGGAGATTCCTGGATATTTTCTGGTAGAGTTTATGGAAGCCAGGGTTTGGGGAGGGGAGAGGCCTCAGCTGAACAGAATGTCATAAAGTCCACCTTCCAAAGCAGTTATTTTCTCCGGGCGGGAGAGATCTGTTGTCTGGAGTTCAGTTGTGATACCTGGTGATCTTCAGGCTCTACCTGGAGGTTGACTACCCTAGGCATAGAAATCAGTGCTTCAGAGCAGGGTCTGCTAGATCTAGGTTCTTGCTGTAGAAGCTGAGTGGGTGATTTTGAACCAGTCACAGACTTTCAGCCTAACCTACCTCACAGGATTGTTGTGCAAGTCAAA
The DNA here is from genome assembly GCA_029233225.1 of Lepidodactylus listeri. Taxonomy (NCBI): domain Eukaryota; kingdom Metazoa; phylum Chordata; class Lepidosauria; order Squamata; family Gekkonidae; genus Lepidodactylus; species Lepidodactylus listeri. The sequence continues at coordinate 105,948,986 of JARCFY010000008.1, forward strand.
AGGGGAAGAGGAGAATGATGTAAGCTGCTTTGGTCCCCATTGCAAAAAAAGACTACTTTTCCTCCAGGGAAATTTATTTATTTAAATTTCTATCCTGCCTTCCTGGCCAAGGAAACCATTGTTGCCAATCTCTAGGTGGGGGCTGGAGATCACTCAGAATTACAACTGCTCTCTAGATAGCAGAGATCAGTTCCCCTGGAGAAAATGGTGGACTCTGTGTCCTTGTACCCTGCTGAGATGCCCCCCCCCCCACCATGACAGCCAATGTGACATGGCAGTCAGGGCTTCAGAGCACAGTAGAGGATGCGGGGGGGGGGGAGATGGAAAGTTGAACAGTGAGGGAGAAATAAAGGTAGGCTGATGATTGACTGGGAAGTAGATACGGTTGCCAACTCCAGGTGGGAAATTCCTGAAGATTTGAAGGATGGAACCTGGAGAGGGTGGGGTTTGAGGAGGGGTTGGACCTCAGACAGGTAGAATGCCATAGACTCCACCCTCCAAACCAGCCATTTCCTCCTGGGTAACAATTGCTGCCAATCTCCAGGTGAGGTCTGGAGATCACTCAAAATTACGTCTGTTCTTCAGGTAGCAGAGGTCAGTTCCTCTGGAGAAAATGGTGGACTCTGTGTCATTATACCCTGCTGAGGTTGCCACAGCAGACACTGAGTGCCCAAGGCTGGGGCACTCTCCCAGAGCCTCTTTCTAGAGCCGGTTGTATTTATTTCCACAATGGGCCTTATTCCTAGTCCACATATAAATTCCAACGCAGCAGCTGGAAATCTCACGTTGCAACTTTTCCCCCTTAAATGTGACAACTTTTAAGTTTGTACTTAACACAATTTTAAGTACAACAAAGTTTGTACTTGAAACACAATTTACAAGTACTTGGAAATTGCTCCATTTTGACTAATTTTATATCTTTCTATCTAATACCTAAGTGGCCCCCTCTGTGCGGATATCTAAATCCGGGGGGGGGCACTTTGGGGGCAGGGAGATTTTCCTACACACATGGGGGACTCCTCACGTGTGCAGAAAAATCCTAAAAGTTACAAAAACTTTTTGGGGGATATTTAAATCCCCCCAAAAGTAAAAGCATTCCCTGCACATGCGCAGGCAACACTCTGGCCGTTGAGGGGGAGGTTCGGCGGATCTGGCAGCTGTGAGCCACTCAGGCCTTGCTGTCTCCGATGGGGGGGAAGGGAGAAGGCTTGGCAGGCCACCACCACTTGCACTGGGGAGGGGGGTGGGAGAAGCGGCGGGGCTCCCTGCCGCTGCTTGCACTGGGGAGGGGCGGGTGGGAGGAGGAGCGGCAGGGCTCACTGCCACTGCTTGCACTGGGGAGGGGCGGGTGGGAGGAGGAGCGGCAGGGCTCACTGCCACTGCTTGCACTGGGGTGGGGGGGGGAGGATTGGAGTACTTCCCCCCCGCAAGTATCGCGGGTTCCCCTTCTTGTAATATCTCATCTGTATCTTTTTTTCCATAGAGACAGCCTAATCATTCATTTTTATTGGCGTTTTTTCTTGGTCCTTCCCTTGCATATTCTGATACTGGTTTTATATTTCTAATGTTTTATTTTGATGTTTATTTTGATTTTGTACATTGCTTTGAAAAGTGGGATATATTCTTTAAAGTAATAAATTTGAGCTGTGTCACATACATAAAGCCTTCACTGTGTAGAATTTGCATTTTATTTCCCTTCCAGTGTATTCACATGGACAGCATTTACACACGACACAAACAGCATGAAAGAGGTTTGAACATGCAACAACATGCAAAATCACTCCATGGACATTTTGAGATGCAAAATTTAAACCACACAAGTGTAAGACCTAAACTGGTCAGAAAATAAATTCACTTCTCTTTTGCAGTCTATCAGATTCCACTTAACATGATAAAAACAGCAGGCAAAATCTTAGTAATTTGTAAGAGATTTCAAAACAGTTTAATAATGTATACATCTCAAGTGGAGAGAGATTTCTGTTCCTCAGGATATGGGGAGTTTGCCGACACCATTATTTTCTCCATTTGTGAACAGTTTCAATATAACTTATACTGTATAAATATGCACATGATTTGTGATTCTTTAGGTCTGTCTAAGGCTCCTCTGGGCCTAAAATTTCAAAGAATGTTCTCAGAAAATTTAGAAGGCTGTTTTTGAAAGATTCAATTATTGTATTTGCAGAATTAGGGCTGGGGGGGAACATGTATGTTCTCTGTCTGCACTATACAGTACAATCCTAAACAGAAATCCCAAGCCCATTGCCTTTAATGAGTTTCTAAATCTTTGCACTGCTGCTCAGTTTGCCTGATTTACAGTGTAATCTTTATGCAGAGTTACTCCAATCTAAAAACACCGAGATCAATTCCTGTGTATCAATAGGTATACAGTAGATCAATCTTCCACTGGATCTCCCAGTAAATTTCTTTCAGCACAATCCTAACATCACTTTCCTGGGACTTCAGAAGGATTTCAGCTAGATCTTTTTAGGATGGCACCATGTAATCCTACGCAGATGTACTCAGAAGCATACCAGTGTGTTCTTAAGACTGCACTGCTCGTTAGTCAGCTTACCAAATTTACTACTCCTCTTCGTACATTCAGGCCACCAAAGAGTTTGCAAATTTGCAGTGGCAACTCAGCAGCTGAGGAAGGACTCTATGGAATCAAATTTAATGGATTATAAAGATGTGTAGTCATTTAAGCATCTGGTCCCTTACCTACTGTACTAGCCAACTAGTACAGTACTAGTACCAGCCAACTACTGTACTACCTACTGTACTAGCCAACTAGTCATTTAAGCATCTGGTCCCTTACCTACTGTACTAGCCAACTTTCCTTAGGTTATCAGTAATTATGGTTGACTGTGATGTGTTTGTACCCTTTATCTTTAAAATCCAAGTGCACATACATTGTTCTCATTACCCGTTTTCTAACTGCTGTAATATTTGACCTGCCATTTTGCAATGACTGTATTTTACTAATGAGAATTTCACTGTACATGCATGTGTGTGTGGGGAGGGGGGGGGGCGTGGAGAAGAGGTCTGGTCAGTTCTTGCCGCACAGGTTTTTGCAACACAAAACCGAGTTCACCAGAGAAAGAGTACCTACCAGGAGAAACAAACAGGCATCTTGCAGCACCTTAAAACCCAACATTTTAAAACCTTTTTAACCTTAGCATCAGCAATCCCTCTTTCGATTATCTGAAGGGGCAGGGAACTAAAACTTAATTCCTGCCTCCCAGCCATAAACGTTACAGCCGAAAACGCTCCAAAGAGCATCTGCGCGTCAAGGGGCCCGCCTGCCTCCACATTCTCCCCACGCAGTCCATTCACACGCGCACAGTGACGCGAGTAGCGTTTCCATCTTTTCCCCGGCATTTAAAAACCACAAGCTGATCCGGTCGAAGCGCGACAGCGGTCACGGTTTTTAAGAGAGGCCCGTTTACTCCCGTACGCTCGTGTTGAAGCACCCCTGCAGACGTGCGCCGGGAGATGCGTGTTTGGCTGTTTGTTGTTTTTTTTTTAACTTAACAGACAGGCGGGTCTGTCGCGATCCTACTCACTCTCCCCGCCCGGGGGATGTAAATAAGCTGGCCGAGATGCGAGTAGAGATCTTCCAGCGCTCGTCGGAATCGTCTGCTCGCATCGCCACTGGGAGGGGGTGGGGGCGGGCTGTCGCCTCCTCCTCCTCCTCCTCCTCCAGCTGGGTCCATCGGTGGCGGCAGCAGCAGCAGCAGCCGGGAAGTCGGAGCCAAGAGTTGGGAGGGCCCAAAATGGCGCTGCTCCCTCCAGCCTCCTTGCAGTGAGTGGCCAAGATCCCGAGACGCCCCCTTGGCGCACCGGGGGGGAGGGAAGGCGCTCGCTCGGCGCGCGGCCGCCGCTTCCCCTCCGCGCCACCATGAGCCTGAGGAGTCCTCCCCTCCCCTCCTCCTCCTCCTCCTCCTCCTCAGCCACCTCCCCCTTGGGGCCCTTCGCCGCCACAGCGTCCTCGGTGTGGCGTGGGGCTCCCAGCCGGCCTCGGGGTGGCGGCCTGCGGGCCGGGCTCGCTGAGCCGCCGAAGGGCGCGCTGTGAGGCAGGCGGGAGGCGCTTCCCCCTCCCTCTCTCCTTCCTGGGCCCCCCCCGTCCAGCAGGTGGCACCGAGAGGTCCCAGGCGGCGTTTCGCTCTCCCGCCCGCCCGCCAGCCATTACCCGGCCGGCCCCGCGCCGCACCAGCTCCGACTCTTTCAGCCCTGGGGGCCGCGAGGGGCTTCCCCTCCCCGACGAGGGCGCCCCTCTTTCGACAAAGTTTGGGGCTGAGGCGGGCGGGCGGGGGGAAAAGTCGGCGGCCAAACTTGTCCCGGCCCGCCGTCTCCTCTCTCGTCCTGGCGCTCGGGGGGCTGCAGCCCGGCCGCCCTCGGTAGGTCGGGGCTGATCCAGGGGACGGACCTCGGTCTGCCTCCCGTGGTTGTCGCCGCCGCCGCCACCGCCACCGCCGGCCCTCCCGGGCTCATCCCAGCCCTCCCCTTTCTTCCTCCTTCCCTCTAGCAGACTATGGAGTTCACCGAAAGGAAGAGGAGCAGGAAATCCCAAAGCTTTAAACTGATCAATCAAGGTAAGGGGGCAGAAAAGGGGAAGGGGGCGCGGGGGTGATGTTCGTCTTTCTTTTCGTGTGGGTGTCATTGGAGGTTTCAGGGGAGGAAGGAGCAAGACGTTAAAGCGAATGGGTCCGCTTTTAATTTCTTCGTCCTTTAAACATCACGGCATTAACGTTCCGAAGCTGTGGGTTTGGGGGGGGGGGGTCCAGTCTCAATAAACAAACTAGGCACTTGTACCCCCACACCTTACCATCGGATTTATCATATGCTTGGGAAAGGGAGATCTTATTTCATTGTCAGGGTAATTTGCTTATGAAAGTGTCATCGGGGAATTTAGCCAAACATTAGTACTTGAGGAGGGATGAGCTGGCTTTTAAAAATAAAATAAAATAAAAGAAGTAATTGTAATTCCTATAGCGGCACTGTTTTGGGTCTCCCCCCCCCCCCCCCCCCCCGGCTTCGGATTGATACACGTATTTAAATTAAAGGCTTCATAGAGATTGCCTTAAGCACGAATACATATCAAAGACAGCTAATTAATTGTACTAGAACAAGGGGAAATTGTGAGCTTGTAACTTGTTCTTTCAGTGCCAGTGAGCTTCTCGGAAGAGGAATGTAGATTTTTAAGCAGAATATGCAGATTTAAATGTTTGAAAAGGCCTCCTCCCTGCTTTCCTCTGGAGTATATATAGTTTCTTGGTGTTGTATAACAGGTGTACTAGTTGGGAGAATCTTTTTAATTTGGCATTAAAACATGGCTGGGCTTAGCATTGCTCACAGTATCTCCGTGAATTAGGTATGTGGCTTTCATGGTAACAGCAAGACATATAATTTTGAGTATAATTGCATACTTCATGTCTTGGTTTGGTGGCTTGCCGTCAGGTATATCTGGGCATTCTATTTCACTTGTCCGGATAAATTTGCATGAGACTTCTCAGTTCAAAAGGATAGTAGCGTCCTATCGGTAAACAATATAAATTTTAAAAAGTAGTTTCTTTATAAAGTAGTTTCTTTATAAAGTTCATGGCATAAAGTCTTGAAGCTTATTTTTTGTTGGAACAGGTGCCACCTTAAGGCCCTATTTATAATGTGACCATTGCCTTGTTGGACAGCACAATGAAGTTGACAAACAGACTAAGACCTCAACATCAAGAAGTGAACTTAGGCTGTGTTTGGTGCTTCACATCAGTATGATATTTATCTTGCCTCTAATTCCTCTGCAAACCATTTGTGGTGGCTTTCTCAACTAATCTGAGGACTTCTTTAGTTTTTCAAATTGGAGCTGATCGCACAAAAAGATTTTTTTTTTAAAAAATGCCTAATTTGAAAAGTGTGCTGTTGACCTGACACTTTTATGATGGTGTTTGTTTCGATTGGGAGAATTTATTTCAACTAGCGCTGTGTGCTTTAAAAGGTGTTTCCCTAGTGATAAGCCTGTTCCTTTTGCTTCAGGCATAACAGCAGCATCACAGACCAGTCGATTGCTGTCATGGCACTGAGAAAGAGTTCACTGGTTATCATATGTCTGGCAGAGATGAACATGCAAGGCAGGGCCCTCTTGGCAGTTACTTATAAATTACCCAGAGTTTACTATTCACAATTACAGCTTTCAGCTTCGCCCTGTGCACGTTACTCAAGCCACAGCTCTTGCTTGCTGTAGGACTGATTTGTTGTTTTGACATGGGAACTAGCTAGCAAACCAACACCTGTTGGCCATTTTGGGTGTTGTGCCCAATCTTATAAATTGCCACACCAAAAATATCAATGCCCTGTGGCCTTACCATGCCATCACTGTGTCAAAATGGTTGCATGTGGGCCATGAAACGTGGGGTGCCAGCCTATTGCTTGTATTGTCTGTCAGTCTCATATTGTCTGTTGCGTTATGTGCAACATTGCGTCTGGTGTCCTGGATCCTCCAGTGATTTTTATCACAGTTCAGACCCTCCTTAAAGGATGGAGGAAGCTGGAGTCTGTTACAATTCTGAATCTTGAAAGGGTTCATCATTGCCATCAAAACCTGTCAAAAGGGGGAAGTGTTTTCAGAAAATAAGCTCAGGTCTATGCTTAGCCTAGAGAGCAGGAGTTCCTCAGCTGGGGGAAGTGGAACCACCAAGAATCTCTGATGCTCTGTTATTCTGGATGCCCTGTTAACAGTTGTCTGGAAAGTAAATGACAGAGCATGGTGGGACTGGAATGTGGGGGATGAAATGTTGCGTTCACAAGCCCTTTTAGGAAGTGGTTGTATATTAGAAAGAGCACATTCTACTGTTATGTTGTAGCTGATATAAAATGCAGAAAATTAGGAGCAGGACTGGAGCAGATTTGGAAACATGTTAAGTAGACTGGCATGTCAAGTGGGGTCGCTTTGATGGGAACCCAGCAAAATTGATAGAACATTGGTCTGCTAGTGTGGCGTAGTGGTCAGAGTGTTGGAACAGGATCCGAGAGATCTAGGTTCAAATCCCTACTCTGCCATGGAGACTTCCTGGATAAACCCTTGGGCCAGTCACATATTTATTTATTTATTTGATTAATTGATTGATTGATTTCTAGGCCGCTCTCCCCACATTTCGCAGCTTACAGGACCTGGTGTACCAGGATTCGCTAACATAAATAATTAAAACAAAAAAAACATATATAGTTAAAAACATCACAACAATTTAAAGTGCTCAGCTGTCAATACGCAGATGGCGTCTCTCTGATAAAGCCGGTGCCATTTCCCCAGCGGCAGATGATGCTGTCGGTGGTCGAGCATTGGTGGATGTACTATGGGGGGGAGGGGAAAGGCAAGGGTAGCGGCCCCTATTCATATGCCTGGCGGAAGAGCTCCGTCTTGCAGGCCTTGCAGAATTGCACCAGGTCCCGCAGGGCCCTGATCTCTTCCGGGAGCTCGTTCCACATAGCCTAACCTGCCCCACAGGGTTGTTGTGAGGATAAAATGTAGAGGAGGAGAATGATATAGCTGCTTTGAGGCCTCGTTAGGGAGAAAAGCAGGGTATAAATGAAATAAATATATAGATTAGTACCCGTCATTCAGTCCATGCTTGTGGTGCAAGCTGTATTTGTTTTAGTAGGTTGTACAAGCTGCAGCCTGGTGCATCGTGCTTTTGATAATCTAGGATCATCTAGCGTGGCGACTGCTGCGTGGCATTCATCTCAGGAGATGAACAGTATTAGCAGTTCCAGACACTCAGAACCATGAGCCAATAATAACGATACAAAATTTTAGCATCTGTGCTTTTAGTTCCATTCGGACTCCACCATGCAGGGATCTCTTTATTTCTCTCACGATGCAACGAACTTTTGGAGTGCATTCTGGGCTCATGTTTTCATACTTTAATGTAGCCAGGATTTTTTTTTAAAAAGGAGGAACGAAACCCAAGCCTTTTAGCCAAGAAAATACTGCACTGCACTTGGCTTGTGGGCTTTTTGCTGTTGTTCCCTTTACATCACTTACTGCAATATTAAGACTTTATTGCACAATTGCATTTAGACTTTGGCAGTCACTGCTTACTTGAGGAAATGTGTTAATATAGGGCAGCCTACAGCACCCGCTATTCCCAGACAGTCTCCCATCCAAGTACTAACCAGGCCAGACCCGACTTCGCTTCCAAGATCGGACAAGATGGGGCATGTTCAGGATAGTATGGCTGCGGGCAGCAGACTCTGGAATCTTTTATTTCCCCCCACTCAAGTGTCTGAATGGACTGCCTGGTCTTACCTAGCTTGATGTTTTGCATGTGACAAGTACCAGTTCCTGTCCTGCTACGTGCTTACTTTAGTCATCTGTATAAACACCAGCTTCCAACATGCCATTACACTTCAGTGTGACCAAGAAATAGAAACAGAAGGAGAATTTGCAGATGAAGGGACGGGGAACTGGAGGTGGGCAGAGGTTTGATTTCCAGGGGCTGGAATCGCCAAGATCAGAACCTTCTAATACAGCCCCCCCCCCCCCCATTTCCAGAGTGTGATTATTTCCTTTCTCTTATAAAAGTGACTGGTTATCACATAAAACTAGAGAAAGTAGAGTCCTGACTTTGGTGAACTAGTGCAGTGAGAGCGAATCCTGCCTGGTGCTTCTGATGCTGGGTGACCCTGCCCTCTGTGAACGTAAAGTGCAAAGTGTATCTTTCGTTGTAATATATATTAACCACTTCCAGGAACAAAAGCAATGACCGATTGATAGTAAATCAGGATAAGGTGATAGCATTGTGCTTGCAGAGATCAGAAGGAACAGACAGTGCCAGAGGCAATGGAGATAAAGAAATGTGTTTAATTTGCCTTTGGGGCATAATTCCCCCCCCCCCTAAATTTGCCCTCCTGAACGTATTTACCCGAGAGTTCCTGTGGAACACAGTGGGGCTTACTTCTTAATAGACATGCATGGGATTGTGTTGTAAAGTTGGTTTTAGGTTGCTCTTCTTTGGAGGCCTAATTGCAAATAGTTACTTGTGAAGTAAATGGTACGTACGCGCTTCCAAGTAAACACGGGCAGATTAGCATTACACATTCTGATTCCTGCAACCGAGTAAGACCCAATGTTTCTATAGTACTTTTCTAAATGCTCAAAGCCTCGGTGATACTTACAACAATCCTCTAAGGCAGGCCAGCATACCTACCTTTTATATTAAGCTGAGAAATAACTGCTTGCCTAAGGAACCCCCAGTGGGTTTTGGGGCAGTCTTCCAAGCTCATGGTGCTACATGAGCTTTCAGACTTGGGCCACGGCCCTATTTTCCGTATGGTGCCATTCTTTTTCACCCAGCTGTCTTTTTTGATAGTTCACAGTACTCCGCCCAATGTAGTTTCTGATGCATTCAGCTTTTGTACTTGTCTGAGAGGGGTTTTTTTTCCCCTTCTGATTTTGGTGTCATCAGATTGTGTACCCAAGGTCAGTCATTAGAAGACAAGTACTTTCATTTTGCTCCCCTCCTCTGGATATATTTTTACGTTATACCAGTTCTTCTTGCATATCCTGTAGGGCTTGGCATTAGTTTTTTCAGGACCTATGGCCTTATCCTTGCAGAACGGAATTTATATTGTGGTCTGTAGACTTCCAGGTAAGTTGTAATGTATTGTGCTAGACTGTAATACCTGTTCCCTTGGGTTCGTGAGAAGTGCCTCATTCGAGGCAAACTCAGTCACTGTTAACTTCTGTTGATTTAAAAGACGGGGGGGGGGGAGGGCTTTCTTTTGATTTCTGTGATACTTTCATAAAGAAGAGATTGGCTCTCGGTGGGTTAATGAGGGTGCCTTTGGAAACACCTCTGGTCTTTAGTACCAAGCAACTTGCCCAGACAGGACTGTCAAAATGTCCCTTATTTTAAAAGGCAATCATTCCTTATTTCAAAATATTACTAGTTGTTATGTCAAGATCCAGAACTCATGAATAGGTTCTTACCTATAAAGCCCTATATGGCCAGGGTCCAACATACCTTAGGGACCGCCTTTCTCCATATATACCCCAGCGGGCACTGAGGTCGGGGTCAACCCACCGACTAGAGATTCCAGGCCTTAGGGTCGCCAGGCTCACCAGAGCAAGGACCAGGGCCTTTTCGGTGGCGGCTCCCGTCTGGTGGAATGAGCTCCCAGAGGAGATCAGGGCCCTGCGGGACCTTGTACAGTTCCGCAGGGCCTGCAAGACGGAGCTCTTCCGCCAGGCTTTCGAATAGGAGCCGCCACCGAGGATTCCATCCATCAGGAATACCATCTATGATGTAACCGGCCCTAACAGTCCTGGCTGGTGCGGGTGGGATCTAGAGACCTACCATTGGGTCTGATAATAATGTTACAGGAAGCTGTTAGCAATGTATTAGCCATAGGAATTTATTTTAACTGTTTTTAGTCATTTTAATGTATTACTTTTGGCCTTTGTGCCCATGTAAGCCGCCCTGAGCCCGTTCGCGGGGAGGGCGGGGTATAAATTGAAAAAATAAAATAAAAATAAATGACTATCTCTGAATTCTTAGTCTGGTAGATTCAGGCCTGATCTCAGTAGGAGGTTTAGGAACCAAATCCAGTGTCCCTCTTAAGCTTACCATAATTGCCCTTTCCTTCCCAGAACCTGCACATAAGCAAAGTTCTGGTTACTTACTGAATATGTAGTTGTGATGAAAATGGAAGGCTCAGCATTCATGGTCCCTTTACTCAGTTATACTAGAAATCGTTATTAATTTCCATTGATAGTGCCTGATCTGTTCCCATTAGAATTCATTGGCAACCTTCCCAGATAAAAGGCCAAGGAGCTTCCTTCTATTTGTATTGTGAGGGAAAGGTTCTGTTGGTTTATAAGGATGGTAAATCTCTAATTTCTGTTTTCCAACCTGAAAATTACTTGCACTCTGTAAGTCAAGAACCCAGAGGGTTGGCATCTGGTATGATAATTTGCTGTGGAAATGAACAGCACAGCCGAGGCCAGACATATCTGCTAGCTAAAATATGGGAAATATTTTGATGAAGTGTCTTCGGCATAAGCAGAGGGCTTTGTTTGTTTTGGGGAAGTGCTGACTTTGAACACATTGTCTTTGATTGCTCTGATGTACGGGAAATAAGATGGCAGATGTATTGGTACATTGAGATAAAATACTCTCAACATATTCAGGGCCTTTAGTTCCCCCCCCCCCCCCCCATTTGCTTGATTTCTAAATCATTATTATTGTAATTCCAGATTACCATCACGAGGTGTACAAGATATCAGACTACAGTAATGAAGTTAACGGGGAGACCAATGAGGTGCAGCCGTTTCATTTAGGTATGTCCTTGTATTCATCCGTGTATGAGTGCCACATCCTAGGCTTTTGTGGGGGGTGGGAATTGCCCCATGCATGCAGAAAGCCCTGGCCAAAGATCTTTCTGTTTTGCAGATTGCCAGTGTACCTTTTTAACATTTGCAAAAAATGTTGTAATTTGAGTCATAAATGTTTATTAGTGTCTACGCGCAGTGCTAATTATCACTCACCCAGAGAACCAGATGCTGACGCTGCAGTTCTCCAACTCTGTGCTCAGCCCATTTACATTGCATATTTGCTGGCATGCTTCACTAGCAATAGTTTGTGTAATTGGAGTATTACATCTTTGGCATCTGGATAACAGAAATTCAATTTCCAGGAAGCTGCTATTTGTTTGGTTTTGCTTTGGCCATGGGTGGGGGATTAATGTGTTGTCTTAATGTAATGTCCCTTCACTTCTGGAGGCAGGCCACTTATCTTAACAAGGGGAGAACCGAAACTAAATCAGCTGTCCACAAGGTATAAGAAAATATTAGTATGTAACTAATTAAAGCCTGAGTGGATCGCTTCTTATTACCCCTACTGTTATTCTGTCCCTTCATATCCCAGTGCTCATACCTGCTCCATCCAGAAGAGTGCTGAGCCAAGCCATGCTCCACTTCTAAAATGCACCCACTGCAAAATGCCAAGAATTATAACAAGTTTATTACGAATTACTTAGGTTCTCCTGTGGAGAAGGGCAAAACACTGCAGAGTTCAGTGGGAGTTAGAAGATGCCTTGCCTATATAGCCCAGTCTTCAGTGACATACATTTATTTGCGTTATTATTTATTTAAAACATTTCTATGCCACCTTACCACCCAAACTGAGTCCCTGAGGTGGTGAGTTCTTTAATTTTATTCCAGTACTACTGCTTGGATTTGCAAACAGATGCAGCCTCACTGAGCTTTCAAACAGGATTACCGTATTTTTCGCTCCATAAGACGCACCTGATCATAAGACGCACCTTGTTTTTAGAGGAGGAAAACAGGAAAAAATGAAACAGAAAGAAAGAAAGAGAGAGAGAGATAAAGGAAGGAAGGAGGAGGAGAGAGAGAGAGAAAGAGAAAGGAAGAAAGAAAGGTAGGGACAGAGAGAGAGACAGAAAGACAGACAGACAGAAAAAAGGAAAGGAAGGGAGGAAGAAAGAGAAAGGAAAGAAGAGAGACGTCGGCATGCCATGCAAAACCAGGCCTTTCTGTGCAAAGTAGCCACGGAGCTTAATCTGTGGGCGGGGCTTTCTGCTGCTGGCTGTCTTAAAGGGGGAAAGCACTTAAAGGGAAAGAGTACTTAACCTGGTGGGGGTTTTCCTGCCGTTTCCCTTTTAAGTCTTAACAGCTCAGGGAGGGGCGGGGAGGGGCGGGGAAGGCTGGGATGCCAGCCTGAATGGCGTTCCCCTGCGTTCCTGCTGAAGAAAGAGCCCTGTTACAGGTAAGAAAAGCTCCATATTCGCTCCATAAGACACACACACTTTCCCCCCCACTTTTTTGGGGAGGAAAAGTGTGTCTTATGGAGCGAAAAATACGGTAGTTGCTATTCTTAATTTATGCACACATACACCATGACGCAATGTCCTGGCCTAGCCATTACATTGCCAGTGCAACCTAGGAACCCTTTCTTGGGAGTAAGCACCATTAAATAACCCTGAGTAGACCTGCTGGGGATGGCACTGTGCATCTCTTGCTGAGACTGGAAAAATGGCTGAATTAAGGAAAGTATGACTGACAGTAGAAGTAAAAGTGAAAACAGTGGGCATGCTAGGATAAGACCAGTATCACCGTGGTGGTAGTCTACAAAACCACAGAAGGGTGGTTTTGCATGCAGCTGGCCTGTTACTTGTTGTTTAGATTTATAGCCTACTCTTCAATTCAAAGCAGTTTACAGTATTTTGAGAATACAGTATTAACTTCTTTCCTTTCCATGGCCCCCGTCCTCATATATTAGCCCCTTGCTACTCAGCATCAGGTTTTACTTGTTGATGGCTCCAGAATGGCTATTTCTGGGTTATGTGTGTGCTAGCTCCTTTTTCCTGGGATGAGTTTTTTCCTGTCTTTGGTATTGGAGTATGCAGCATTTGACCACATGGCTTATTGGCAGATCTAAAAGTGGTTCTTGCCAGGTAGTATTGAACTAAAAAGATATGTGCCATCACAGAGGCTTACTAAAATTTTAAAAAACAACAACTGAAAGCAGTAACCGAAGTGTATTGTGGAGTTCTGAAGAGAACATAAGAACATAGGAGAAGCCAATGTTGGATCAGGCCAGTGGCCCATCCAGTCGGACACGCTGTCACACGGTGGCCAAAAACACCAGGTGCCCTCAGGAGGTCCACCAGTGGGGCTAGGACATTAGAAGCCCTCCCACTGTTGCCCCCCCCCGGTCAAGCACCAAGAATACAGAGCATTACTTGCCCCAGACTGAGAGCTCCCATCTATACCTTGTGGCTCATAGCCACTGATGGACCTCTGCTCCATATGTTTATCTAATTCCCTCTTGAAGCCGTCCATGCTTGTAGCCGCCACCACCTCCTGTGGCAGTGAATTCCACGTGTTAATGACTCTTTGGGTGAAGAACTACTTCCTTTTATCTGTTCTAACCCGACTGCTCAGCAATTTCATGGAGTGCCCACGAGTTCTTGTATTGTGAGAAAGAGAGAAAAGCACTTCTTTCTCTACCTGCTCTATCCCATGCATAATCTTATAAACCTCGACCATGTCACCCCTCAGCCGTCATTTCTCCAAGCTAAAGAGCCCCAAGCGCTTCAACCTTTCTTCACAGGGAAAGTGTTCCAACCCTTTTACCATTCTAGTTGCCCTTTTCTGCACTTTTCCCAGTGCTGTAATATCTTTTCTTGAGGTGTGGCGACCAGAAGAGTCCTCATGCCTGCATTGTTTTGCTCTGTCTTTTGTGAAACAGCATCTCCAAGTGTTTGGAAACACACTGGTCTGCTGTAAACAATTTGACATTGGTTTTTAATTTGAAATTCAGACTCTGCTTTTGAAAGGTTAATGCATAAAAACTAATTATGCCGTCCTGGTAACCAAATATGTGGTGAGACATTTATCTGTGCAATTAACAGTGAAGAAGTTTATAGTTTCATAAACCTGAATGCTCTGCTATGTGCAGTCTTCAGCGTGCATTTATTTGAAGAGGTGCTGAAAACAGAAATGTTTATGGCTGGTGTAAAGTGGGCCTGACACATGCTCTAACTCAGGTGTCTGCATGTTCTGCAACATTTTTGTTTTGATGAATTAGACTTTGGTAGAGCAATAACCAGTGCTCCCTCTAGGCTGTGGAGTCCTGTGAGCAAAAATTCTATCTTGGGAGCAACTGATATTAAGGTTGTGAGCGAGTGCTTTGGCTGCTGCATAAATGAGTTTGCTCTGGAGCCATCCTGCCTGAGCTAAGGCAAAAATATGTGAGCTGGAGGCTAAAAAACAGTGAGCTAGCTCACACTAACTCAGCTTAGAGGGAACATTGCCAATAACATTTTTTTTGGTCATAGTAAAATGCATAAAGTAGGCTTGCAATGAGAAAGGAGTGCAGAAAAGTAATGCAAAGCCTATTGGTTCCAAATCATACTTTTGCCAGTGACCAATTAGGAAATGTTAGCAGCAGTCTAAGTTATTTGTGCTGGCTTTGTGCTGGCTTTGTGCTGGCTAGGCGGGATATAAGTTCAAATAAATAAATAAAAATAAATAAATTTCTAAATTTTAATGATTTTAATCAGTTTTTATTAGTAGCAGTTATTGCAGTAGGCTGAGGCTGGGTTTAACAGGCTGCCCGCTTAAACTCTGGGTTCAAATATTGAGTTTCAGAGTGAGAATGTATACATCAGTCCCAGTGTAAAGGAAGTAAACCATCTCTTTATTATTTGTAAAAAAAACAGAAAGAAAAGCCCACCGCCCTAAAGTAAGCCAGGCATTGTACATAAAAATAGACAAATCTAGCACCTGCAGACTTAAAATCTGAACAGTAACCAAAGTGAGTTGTACACTGTCCAAAGCAGTGAACTAAGTAAGTGCATCCAGATTGTTTTAGTGGGACTTAAGCATTGCTACTGTCTTCCAGATCAAGGCTTGCTTAGAAAACAAATATTTAAATATTGCATATTAGCATGACTTTTTTTTTTATTGGTGCAAGATGTGGCTTAAAGAGTTGCAGGGGGCAGGGGACTGAGTTTTGAACCGTCTTCTATATATCACAATGCAAGATCTGTGTTGTTTGTGATCTGATTGGCACTCTCAGCCATGTTGGCTGTTAAATTCCTCCAGCATGACTTGTTAGGGAAACTTCCTCAGCAAGCCCAAATGGAAGGTGGGTGGGAGTGGCAGAAGAGCACATCGCCTTACGTACCAGTCTTCAGATAATCACAGCCCTTTTGAAATTTCATTGCTAAGTGGCAAAGGGTTGATTTTCATAATAAATATGTGTAGAAATTATTGGGTTAAATGTAAATATATATCATTTGCATTAGGAGCACAGACACTTTCCACAGTATCTTCGATTCTCCACATTTCCCAGTTAAGGGGAAAATGCTGTTCAAACACATTACAAAGATGATCTGACTGAATGGTAAAAAGAGAAAGAAATGTTTCTTACAAAAATAGAAGCACATCTTACATGACATATTTATGTAGGTACATTTAACTCATTATGAACAGATTAACTTCAAAAAGATTAACTTGCTCCAAGCCCACCTAAAAGAAAATGAAGAGGGGTCATCTTTCCTTGTATATAATTCAGGAGTGGGGTGGCACATTCTGAACATTCCACATGCTCCTAAATCAGTTGGCTCCATGATGTGTCACTCAGAAGCTGTCCCTATCCCCTGGCTGCGTTGCCTGAGTCCCACCCACAGTACGCTCCATCAGCCATTGGTCTGTCAGCCACCACTCAAGAGTACTTGTGTGCCACTGGCTGAGTGCTGGGTCTGCTCCTCTTCCCCTCCCACTCCAGCCACCATTCCCTGTCAGAATTACTGGCAGACAGCTCTCTCTCCTGATGAAGACATTTTGCCTCCTTGGCTCCTCTGTGGGACTAACTTTTCCCTCAGTGGCTGTTGGTAGGCAACCAAGCTTGGTTCAGTCAATAAAAAGACAAAGGAACAAAACCCTTTCCATGCTTTTGTGAGGAACTCATTGGGTCCAGTTCTGCCAGCTCCAGGTTGGGAAATTCCTGCTGAGTCCTTCCACACACACACACACACACACCAACGCTGCCCTCCACAGGATCCACCCCGCAAATTTCCAGGTATTTCCCTGCTCAGAGCTTGGAACCGTACTTTCCCTTCAGTGTCCGTTGCTGGTCAACCAAGCTTGGTTCTGTCAATAAAAGGCCCTTTCCACACCTATTTTGGCCTTTGGGAGAAAACTCATTGTGTTGAAATGGCCCCCTATGACAGCTAATGTGACGTGGCAGTCAGGGCTTCAGAGTACAGTAGAGGCTGCAGGTGTGGGGGGGGGGGGAGATGGAACAGTGAGGGGGAAATAAAGGTAGGTTGATGGTTGGCTGGGAGGGAGACAGGGTTGCAACTCCAGGTGGGAAATTCATGAATATTTGAGGGATGGAGCCTGTAGAGGATGAGGTTTGAGGAGGGGTGGGGCCTCAGACAGGTACAATGCCATAGACTTTACCCTCCAAACCAGCTATTTCCTCCTAGGGAACCATTGTTGACAATATTCAGGTGGGGGCTGGAGATCACTCAGAATTACAACTGCTCTTCAGGTAGCAGAAATCAGTTCCTCTGGAAAAAATGGTGGACTCTGTGTCATTACACCCTGCTGAGGTTGCCACAACAAATTGACGGTGAGTGCCCAAGGCCTTGGCACTCTTGCAGAGCCTCTTTCTAGAGCCCTTATTTCCGCAGCGGGTCTTATTCCCAGTATATAAGATGAAACAGAAGGCAAGCAACAGCTAAAGAGGCTCAGCATCTAACTGATGAGAGGGTGGGGCCAACTGCCAAGTGTACCTGAGTGAGAGAATTTTCTTAACCCTTTCCCTCTCAGATCCTCTTGCATGCAGAGTTACAATATTGAACACTCCTTCTTAACATTGCATGCAAGAGTTCTCAAGTTTCAGCTTGTCTCGTAGTTTTTCATATCTGTCTCTTGACAGAGGCTTGGTCAGGATGTCAGCCACCATCTGTTCTGCTGAACAGTGCTCCATCTCTACTATGCCCTTATCAGTTAGGTCACAGCACTAAGTGAAACTTCACACCAGTGTGCTTAGTGCGTGCAGCCATTTTTTTCTCATCGAGAAATCTTAATGCAGCTCTGGCTGTCTTTAAGTTAAATTGGCTTTTGCTCATCAACTCCAAAGTCCTTTAGTAACAGATCTAGCCACAACAGTTCTCTGCATGCTTCAACAGCTATATATTTAGACTCTGTGGAAGACAAACTTACTGAAGTTTGCTTTCTGCGGGCCAAGGAGATTGGTCTACCTTTATACAGGAGCAAGTACCCACTTGCAGATTTATAGTCTAAACTTTCTCCTGCCCAATCTGCATCCATGTAACCAACTAATTTTGGATTACTGATGGATGGCAATTTAAGTTTCAGGTCTAAAGTTCCTTTTAGATATCTATCTACCCTTTTTACTGCAACCTGCTCTTTCTTGCCAGGCGCACTTGTCTTTCTACTAAGGATTCCAAGACTGGTTGCAATATCAAGGCTGCTAGTGGTGCTTAGGTATAGAGGTTTTCCTGTGGCATTTCTGTACTGACTGTCTGTAGGCTCACTTATTTCAGTGTTTTTAAGAAAGTCAGTTTCCATAGGTGTTGCCACTGTGTTGACATTTTCTAGACCTAACGTCTGTAAGAGTTCAATTATTGTCTGTCTCTGGTTTAGGAGAAGTGAACTGTCTTCACCCCTTTCAGTTTTTATGGCCAGATAGTAAGAAACATCTCCTAGCTCTTTAATTTCTACTTCTCTGTTTAGGTACTCTACAGTACTGTTATAGTCCATTTGCCTGTCATAACCCAGAATCCAGTCAACGTATGCGAGAATAAAATGTCCATCTTTGTGCTTAGTGTACAAACATGAATCTTCTTCTCCTTGCTTGAAGCCTTGCGCTATGAGCTTTGTGTGCAATTTTTTTGTGCTCCCTGTTTAGTCCATACAGCCCTGTCTGCAGTTTGCAGAATAAATTTGGTTGTTTGGGGTCTATAAAACCTTCTGGCTGCTCCATGTACAGATTTTCCAGAATATCCCCATGAAGAAATGCTGTCTTTACATCTAGATGTTTCACTTGCATTTTCATGGACTCTGCTGTGCTCAGAAGTAATCTGATTGTACTATGTTTCACCACTGGTGCAAAAGGGCATCAAAAACCTGACCATATTTTTGTGAAAAGCCTTTAGCATTTTATTTGACCTTAAACACCCACTTGCATCCAATAAGATTCTTTCCTGGTGGTAGCTTTGTCAATGTCCATGTTCATTTTTGTGTAGAGCATCAGCCCCCTCTTGCACTGCCTTCTTCCACCTACTGGCTTCAGCTGCTGACATCTGTTCTACTTCCTTCCAGGTAGAAGGGTCAGATGGTAACACTGACCTTCCGAGATAGGACAAGTGCAAGGCTGGTACACCTTTGTTCAGTCGCAATGAACATCGGAGGTGTGGTCCTGGATTTTCATTTGCTATCACAGAGCTGTCCAGTCCACCTGTCCTCTCATTCCTGCCTGTACTGGCTTGCAGGCTCTTGAGTATCAGGGGCCAGAAATCAGGCAAGGCAGGGTCATTTAGTCCAAAGTCAGGGGTCCAGAAGTCAGGCAAGGCAGAGTTGGTGGGTTAGAGTCTATTGTACCTGTTGTGTTCATGCCTAACAGCCTCTCTTGGCTGGTTTTTATAGCCCTATGCTTAAGGGTCATGCTTGCAGCCAGCGGCTTAGAAGCAATACCACAACTACTCATTTTTGTTATCAACAAGCAGCTGGCATTGGGCCAGAAGGTGTGCACTTTGCCTTCTTGTCTGTAGGTCTGTTCTCAGACTCCGTCTGCAGCGCTCTAAGGGAGTAGGTGTACTGGTGTGCTGGGAATGGCCAACTGAACTTCACCTGCTGAATCAAGGCTGGATGGGGTTGGTGGTTCTGCAAAAGTTGTTGGCTGTAAATCCTGACAAGCCTGCAGCTCATTTTCCTGCTGGTCAGCTTCTGTTAACTCAAGGCTGGCTACATGGGGCTCCTCTTTTCCTGAAGAGTCCTCCTGAGCCCTGGCTGACCCACAACACTGCCTCTTCCTGTGTTGTACTGCTCCGGATCTCTGGCACGATTGCTTCAGAATCTGCCTTCTGAGGTTGTGTGTCTTGCTCTGATGTTTCATCATTGTGCACTGGTTCAAGGTCCAAGAGCCGGTACTGGTCATCTGCCTTTTCTGAAGCACATGATGCAGTCCTTTCTCTACTGGCTCCACTTTCGTCAAAGTCAGTTGCATGCCTGACATAGACTTCACCTGTTTCTGGATACAGCACTCTATAACAGAAAGAACTTCAGGAGCTGTGAATTTCAGTTATTTCCTTGTTGTAAGGGGTGAGGGAGCATTCTGATAAAAAATCCTTCGCTTTAAAAACTTCTGCTGTGAAAGCACAATAAACTCTTTCCAAGTTATAAGTTGGAAAAATAAAATATTTGGAGACGGGTATGTTTGACTATCTTGGGAACCACACACTCCTGTCCCCAGGTTGTAGGGCTTCTAACAGATAAGGTATTTAAATCAGCATTCACACACATATACCATTGTCCTGTCTTAAGAGGTTATGTTGCACATGCTTCAATTTTCTGAATACTGGATTTGTACTATAGAAAAATTACTGTCTGAAATTTTTTATTTTATATGAAAGTGATTTGTACTAGCAGTTATCCAGTAAAGAGGCTTTCTTGAAACAGAATTAAATGCTTAGAAATCAAACTGTAGCACTGAAAGGGTTGAGAGTATCTTTTTCCTAATGATTCATAAATACTCACCTGGAGAAGGAAGCATCAATCCGTGTTGAACTTTACAGTCCTTGGAAATGAGCTGGCCTGCAGAGATTTTTCAAGTATACCAACTAAGGTTCTAGTATTCTGTTTAGGCCTAGAATACCCCGCCTAATGTTGCTCTGAGAAAGAGCATGAGTGGGGAGTTGGAGGTCTGCCACAGTTGTTGAGAATCAGTGAAAATTGCCCCCCCCCCCCCCGTCAGCAGACATGATTGGCAGAAGTCAACCCATTAAGTTACATATTTAAAAGATTTCTGAGGTTGTATACAAAGTTTTATAACAATGTTATAATGTATTAAGTGGGAAATCTAAGCCAGTGACCTAAAATAGCTTCTTTCCCAAGGACAGTATTGCTTTTGAGCTGAGATTGGTGAAGAAGGCTCTCAAGTAGGGGTGTGCGCATACACAAAAAATGGTATTTTTTGGGTTTGGGTATATCAAACCTGAAAAATACAGGTATACACCAATATTCCCAAATCAACCGATATTGGGATTTGGGAAATAATTGGTATTGCTGAATTTATTCAGCTCCATACCTTCCCTTTCCTTGCCTCCCTGAGTTGTGTTGCAGCGGCTGCACACCTCAGCAAGTGAATGGAAGGCATTTAAAGAGGTTGTGGTCTCTTTAAAGGCCTCCCCTTCACTCGCTGATGTGTGCAGCTGCCGCAGCGCAACTCAAGAGGGAAGGGAAGGCATATGCAGGGCTTGATAAAAGCCATTTAAAAGGATTTTTTCCTTTAAATGGCTTTTGCAAAGCCAAGCCGTGTGCGAGGAACCCAGAAGCTGCACAAGTTCACCTGGAAGGTGGGTGAAATGCTGCTTTGGCAAGTGAAGCTGAGCCCAAATAAAAGCTGGGTAATCTCAGCTTTTCTTCAGGCTCAGCTAGATAGGTAGCCAAATCATAGAAAATCTGATTTGGTTGACTTCTGGTTTTGGCAACTTGAATGGCGGGTGCGCACCGTCAGAGGTCCGACTGGGGCAGTCTGTAGCCTGGTGGACGGGAGGGGTGCCAGACGATTCCGGCGGCCCCCGGAGCCCTTGTAGGGGGCTCCCAGCCTGGGGTATGAGGGGTGCTTCTCCCGAGGCAAAGGCCAAGGGATCGAGGCTCCCCTTTGCTCCGAAAGGTCCCACCGCCACCATGGCTTCAAGAGGTGCACACCGGTCGGGTG
This sequence comes from Lepidodactylus listeri, assembly GCA_029233225.1. Classification (NCBI taxonomy): domain Eukaryota; kingdom Metazoa; phylum Chordata; class Lepidosauria; order Squamata; family Gekkonidae; genus Lepidodactylus; species Lepidodactylus listeri. The sequence goes on from JARCFY010000008.1 coordinate 105,970,474, forward strand.
AGCAACAAATCGAGCGCATAAATGAAGCAGTCCTTATCTCGGCGCAGCAGTAAGTGAAACGGGAGTTAAAATCCACTCAGTTGGATATGCGATGAAGTGGAGCCGAAGTCTCGATTTAAAAGTGGTGAGGGGGAGAGAATGTTTTCCCCCCCATCCTAAATGAACTGAGTACAGATTCGTGGGGCTCAGTTTGCTGGCATTGCTGATGACAATCAAGTGGAGTGCAGCTCTTCTTAAAGCGGATATATAGATAAACTGACTTTGTGAACTTTCCTGAAATGTAAACAATGACTGGCAGGGGAGAAAAAATGGCAACGAGATCGAAACCTCCCAAAACTACATCTTCAACACCTCCAGTTCCTAAACCGGAAGTAAATACTGACTTTCCCAACATGTTAACTGTAGCATTGCACCCTCTGCTGGACTAGGTGAACTTGAATAAAAACTTTGATGCACTCCAAAAACAGATCAAAGAAATCAACATTAAAACAGAGGAGACGGCTAAATCAGTTAAAATGGTTGAAGCCAAGGCAAAAGTAATGAAATAGAGATTAAAGTGGTGGAGAAAGAAAGAGCATCCAACAAAGATCAACTTTTAAGACTACAAATGGAAAAATCAGCATATGTTTTATGATTTCAAGGTGTCCCTGAACAGAAAGGTGAGAATCTGAAGGAAGTCTTAAGTGAAGCGTTAGCCCCAATAACAGATTTACAAGCAGATTTCCTACAAAGCGATATGGATATGATCTATAGGACGTATCCTACATTTGTAAAAAAAGAAAAACCTGCTGGGAGATTGTGGTGAGATTCTCCTAGAGATCTATAAGAGACATGGTGCTCAAGGCCACAAATGGAACAACCTTAAAAATCAAAGACGTTGAAATCAGAGTCTTAAAAGATATACCATTCAAAATAAGGGGGAAAAGGAAGCAATATAAAAGTTTGACTAATTTTTTGCGGAAAAAAACTAACCCTTATAGATGGATTTTACCTGAAGGGTTGTATTCAACTATAAAGAGAAAAAGGAAAAGATTGTCTCTGTTAAAAAAGCAATGCCGTTTTTGGAATTGCAACAAAGTCCAGCGGAAGATAAAAAGACAGCAGAGAAAGAAGGCATTATACATGATGTGGAAAGCTCCAAAAGTGCAGCGAGTAGTACTTCGGAGGAGGACTCTGAATCCAAAAAAGGGGCGGGCACCCTGAAGCACCTGGCAGTCAAATGGGACTTTGATAAAGCGAAACAAGAGGAAAGAAAGGGAAATAACACTTTGTTTAGCTTGAGAGTTTAAGAAGATTTAAAATAGCATTTATTTAATTTAACCTATGCAATACCAGCTTATAAGAGAAAGCATAAAAATCACGCTCCATTATATTAACCTTTAATTTTAAGGAAGCTTTGTTTAATCAAGCTAGAAAAGCAATTTTATGATCCTTTTTTATCTGTATTTTATTGTAGTGTTTAGTGTTGTAGTGTTTTTAGTGTATGTAGTGTGTGTAGAAAAGCAATAAAATTTTCCAAAAAAAAGAAAAGAAAATCTGATTCAGCTGATTAAATACCTGAAAAATACCGATAAGGTATTTCTGGGGTAATTATTCAGCTTGGTATATACTGAGCACACACCCACCCTACTCTCAAGTCTTATGGAACCTGCTGGCGAGGCAATTTTGATGCAGCCTCCCTTTATCTCACGATCCTCCCACCACCACTGCCATGTTTGGTGTAGTGGTTAGGTGCACGGACTCTAATCTGGGAGAACCGGGTTTGATTCCCCACTCCTCCACATGCACCTGCTGGATGACCTTGGGCAAGCCATAGCTCTGTACCAGTTGTTCTGTCAAGGACATTTGTCTCAGAGCTCTCTCAGCCCCACCTACCTCACAGGGTGTCTGTTGTGGGGAGGGGAAGGGAAAGGAGTTTGTAAGCCGCTCTGAGACTCCAAGTGAGTGAAGGGCGGGATATAAATCCAATCTCCTCTTCTTCTTCGATTCCCAGGGGAAAACTCCCATGGAGCTGAGTTCTGTCTGTGTTGTCCCTGAACAAGAGGCTAAGAGGAGATAGAAAGCATGGGGCGGGGGGGGGGGGGTGTTAAATAGAAGCAATACTAGAACTGAAATAAAGCTGGATTTTGCCCTCAGGCCTCCCCATCCCCAACTGAAGGAATGTTGATCACAGTACAATTCTCCTTCTGCTAGATTTCCCCAAGTTGGCCTCTCAGATTCCATTGACCAGTCAGCCTTAAGAGAAAGATACTTAAATGGCAATGAAAGGCCTTGAGTTTGTTTGTTTGTTTTATACATATGTGCCTGTGTGCGCGCACATTTAAAATAAACTAGATGCATTTCCTACAAGAAAGCGAATTCAGTGTAGAAAATCCATCTTGTGTAAATGGCTTATTTAGTCTTCATTTTTGCTCATTCTTGATAGTCTTGTTGAAGACTTTTCTTATTGCTAATGAAATGTATTTGCATGCCTCAGTAGGCAGAATAGCAACTGTGCTCCACATTCTCAGAAGGATGCAAGAACCACCATCATAAATAAAATAAATAAAATTAATACTTAGATGATGCAGAGTACATAATTGTTTTTAAATGGGCTGGTTTTTGTTAGAAACAGTTGCAATTTTCTTGCCTGTGTGATTTCCTTTTCATAACATGAATTTCTGTGCATCGAAGACTCTAGCTATATACTATAGTGTAGATCAGGGGTGGGCAATTGTTTTGGCTCGGGGGCCACTTTGTGGGAGCGGAGGTTAGCGGAGGGCCGCACCTTTTAAAATGATTGCATTTATTAGTTAACTTTGCATTTCACAAAAGGTATAAATTGTATCATAAAAATCAATAAATATAAATTAAATAAAATAGTGGGAGTTTTAGTAAATTTATTTATTGTGCTGATTCCATATCATCTATAGCTGCAAGCACATTTAATTTTAGAATCAGTTTAATGAGACAAATGTACCCTATCACACTTTTCTACAATTTTTTTTGAAATCAGGAGCGAGATTGCTTGTTGAGATTCTCATCACAGCCTGCAAGTTAATGTCTGTCAAAGAGCATCTATATTTACTCTTGTTGATCTTCATGCAAGAAAATTTTTGTTCACAAATACATGTAGACCCAAATATAGAGAACATTTTCCCATGGCTGACTGTCTTGGCGGGCTGCAGAAAACTCTGTGGTGGGCCGCATGTGGCCCCTGGGCCGCAATTTGCCCACCCCTGGTGTAGATAGTACATAAAATGTAACTGTTCTTTTTCTTTTCATTGTTCTGTTACTGTTCAGCTTTCTCCATCATTATAACATTTCTGGGAACTCTGCACCTCCAGGCTGATACTGCAAAGGCTGAGTTGTTTGGCTCAACCTAATAAATCCATTAGCAGGGCTATTTTTGGGCAGGAACGCACAGGAACGGAGTTCCGGCTGGCTTCCGAGTTGGCCACACCTACAGCTTCCCCCCCCCCCTCGGGTTCCCCAGGCACCTCGCAAGCCACAGGGTGCCTGGGGAAGCCAAGCCAATCCAGGGAAGGGAGGCAGCCTGGGGAAGCCGATCCAGAAACTGCCTTCCTTCCCTCAGGTTCCCCATGCACCTTGCAAGCCACGTGGCACCTGGGGAAGCTGATCCTGGGAGGGAGCTGTGCTGTCAGGGGTGTGGCCTATTATGCTAATGAGTTCCTGCTGGGCTTTTTCTACAAAAAAAGCCCTGTCCATTAGGAATGATGAGTTAGGTATTTACTTACATAAGCCTATTAAAACCTAGGTGCAGAATATATCCAAAATCTACTTGTAATCAACGAAAAGAACTTCTGTTTGATTTCAAAGTGGTAGATGGGAGGAACAGGTTGACCTGATTGTCAGTATTTTCTCTTGAATGGTCCAGTGCTGCAGTCATTTCTCAAGAGGTAGTCAAAGGGCCAGTGCAAATGCAATGTTAAGCGGGGTTAAGGGACTGAGTGAGCCACGGGATTGCATTCTCCCTTTTCCTTATGCCTTTAACTGTGTCCCTGAACTCAGGTTAAATGATACGTGTAACTGTTGCTAACCATGATTAATTTATTATTTACATCATTTCTACCCTACCTTTTTCACTAATGGGGCTTACATCATTTCTTATCTCTTGCATTTTATCCTCACAACAGCACTGTGAGGTAGGCTAGGCTGAGAATATAGCCATATTCACAAATTATATGGTATTTGTAAAGTGTACACTTGATTTTTCTTTATACATGCGTTAAGTAATTTTCATGTTACATTCAAAACACGTACAACTGAATGTGTGGTTGAACCCGAACACTTGCCCAAGTATTCGTCCCTGGTTTCATTTGTAGAGCGAACACACGTTGACTTTTTCTTACAAACAGACGTATGCGCATACATGCAGGATGTGCACGTTAACGGTGGTTGTGTGACTGGCACAAGGTCACCCACAGCAAGCTTCCATGACAGAGGGGGGATTTGAACCTGGGTCTCCCAGATCCTAGTCTGAGACTCCAGCCAGTACACCACACTGGATACCAAGAGTGCTTTTTGTTCCCGAGAAGGAGCGCATGGTCCCATGTCCCTGTTCCTTATATTCCATCAGTTATTATTCCTTCTCTTGGCCCTTGATAACACTCTTAAGGGAGTTAATTTAACCCCCCACAGCCACTGGTTTCTTTTTATAAAACTAGACCCTCTTTATGAACCAATGATGTTATAATAACTAGCATTATTAACCTGTTTAAAAAAACAAGGTTCAGAGAAGCATTTAGCAGATTATTGTCCCCTAGTGCATGCCCCAGCATCTGTACTGCCGAAGCAATGTATGATAATGCACACCAAGGTTTGTGTGTGTTAAAACATGCATGAAACATGCACACATGGATGCGCTATGATACAAGTGATCATGTGTTTAATACTACAGCAGTTGAAATGTATATTGTCTCTCGATTCCTTTGTATTTGTGCGTCTGCATTGGAAAAATGTGTGCTTGATACACAAACTGCATGTGTTTCATAAACTAGAAATTCTCAGAGTAATCTGAAATACAGTTCTGCAAATCATTCCCATTCTTGCAAATATAGAGTGATAACTGTGGGGTTTTTTTCCCACTAGGAGATGAAAGCCGGGAAATTAAAAAACAAATTACAGGGATGAGAAGATTACTGAATGACAGCACTGGAAGAATCTATCAGCGGGTTGGCAAAGAGGGTGAGAAGCTGAAGGAAGAACCCCAGGATTTAGACTTGGCCTGGACTCCCCATCTGAACACCTCTGCAGATACCCAAGCAAACCTTCATCCATCTCCAAGTGGTGCATGGAATGAAGTACCTGCTCAAACGAGCCACTTTTCGGGACAGTATGGAACTCGTTCCAAAACATTCCAAAACCAAGCAAGAACTGTGGGTTCCAATGGTATGACTTGTGTTATATATTCACCACGTTGTTTAAATGATGCTAAATTTCCAGGTTAATTTATGGAAATAATTGGCTCGTTAAAAGTTTCAGTTCAGTAGTTCTGCTGATGTGCCTGTCTCCCTCCCCATTGCTACAATTCCTCTTTTTTGCTTTAATGGATTATTTGTTGGGTCTATTATGGCTGTGACGCACAACTGTGATATTTTCATGGCCTTTTTCACGTGGTCCCCTCTCTTCAGTGTCTACATTTAAATCTCATACATTCTTCTGTGTATATATGCATATGTAAAGAGGTGCCAAAACATATGTTTTGATTAGCTCAATTTGTGATAGGAATTGTGAACTTGCATTTCCAAATGTTGCTAAAGAACTTATATTTGGCTTTAGAGACAGAAAAGGGTACAGTGTACTAAAAGCTCTTTCGGTACACGCTGTTGTTTGCTGTTTGGAATCCAGATAAGTTTTATCAGGAAGGGCGGGGCTCTTATTTTAGCCTTTATCCCAAACAGTGGTAGATATCCCCCAAACTAACTTTCTCCATGTTCAGAATCCATTCCTCCATTTTGTGAGCCTTTATTTTTGAAAACGATGAGCTTCCTTTCTCCAGCATCATCTGCAATTTTATATTCCCCTCTAGCAAATATACTCCCTGACCCCTGGAAAAAAGGGGCGTGCACAAAGTGATACTGTTGAACTGAGGCTTGTGTCCTGAGCATTCATTGGCCCCAGCTGGGCTGTTATCAGGGTGCCCTGTCAGAGAAGGCCCTGACCCCTGGAAGCTATCCATTTATAAGGCCCTGCTTATAGGGGAGTGTGGTTCTGAAACGTGCCAGTCTTGTGCCAGTCTTGGAATTGGAAATAGGCATTTTAGGGCTATGGAAGCAAACGGGCTGCTTTGCTCAGCTTGTTGCATTGCTGTTTTAAGGATCCAAACCACAACTGGTGCCCTCATCGCAGTTAAATAAATTGGCCGTCCTTTAGTGGTGTCATTGGACGGCATGGAAAAAACTGCCGCCTTGCTCTTACTTCATGATGGATCTAGGCCTAGTTCCAGTACGTCTAGGACTGGGGTGAACCTGTCATCTAGACTGAGTCAAAACTGCTTGTGTTGGTAGTCATCTTTTGCTAGGGAAACTGAAAGCTGATTTGGACTTCTTTTTAATGATGCTGCTTGTCCTGATGGGATTTCCAGTTTGCTGATCCCGAGAATAGAACTGTGACACCGCATCGTTGACTTGTTATCTGAACTTCATTAATGGAAAAAAGAGAAATACATATGTGAGCTTCATATTTTGTAATGTTTCTGCTGTTCAGCAAGCCATTTTAAATTCAAAATTAGCTTTCCTACATGATGGGGAGGGGTGTAGAGAGCGCAAAGAAGAAATGGCTATTAAAGTCAATTTTTTAAAAAGTATTTTAAAATTAAAAATTGATTTTTATTAATAGTTTATTGTTTTTCCGTTAAAGTAAAAAAATTATTATTTGATAAAAATGTTGCTTTCCCCCCTTAAACCAATCACAGCGATTGGTTTGAGCACTGAGTGAGAGAATGTTTTCATAAGATGATTCTTGCTTCACTGTTATTGATCTGAAAAAAGATGATAGGAATGCGGTGGGACGGTTAAAAAAGCGCAGGTTGAAACTGAATCCAACAAAGACGGAGGTTCTGTAGCGGGGCAGGGGGGGGACCGTCGAGGCTCGGGTTCAGCTTACCTGCTCTTGATGGAGCACCATTGGTACCGGCTCCGCCCATCAAGAGCTTGGGCTTGATCTTGGATGCCTCTCTAAATATGGAGGCCCAGGTCACGCAGACAGCTAGGCTGGCATTTTTCCATCTAGGCCAGACTCAGCAGCTGGCCCCTTTCCTCTCATGCCCTGACTTAGCCACAGTAATTCACGAGACCTCCAGGCTAGTTTACTGTAACTCGCTCTATGCTGGCCTACCCTTGAGACTGACCCGGAAGCTCCAGCGGATCCAGAATGCGGCGGCGCGAGTCCTGACAGGAACACCGTGGACCTGTGCTGCACCAGCTGCATTGGCTTCCAGTGGAGCGCCGAGTCAAGTTCAAGGTTTCGGTTTTGGCCTTTAAGGCCTCGAGCAGTCTGGGACCAACGTATTTACAGGATCACCTCCTCCGGTATGCCCCCAGGAGAACGCTCTGCTCTTCACAGAACAACTTGCTGGTGGTCCCTGGTCCTAGAGAGACCCGGCTGTCCTCAACCAGGGCCAGGGCCTCCTCAGTCCTGACCAGTGTTCCCTCTAAGCTGAGTTAGCGTGAGCTAGCTCACACATTTTTTGTCTCGGCTCAAGAAGGATGGCTCCAGAGCAGACGAATTTATGCAGTAGCCAAATGGCTCACTCCCAACTTTAATGCCAGTCGCTCACAAAGTAGAATTTTTGCTCACAGGACTCCACAGCTTAGAGGGAGCATTGGTCCTGACCCTGACCTGGTGGAACTCTCTGCCAAATAACATCAGGGCCCTGCAGGATCTTATGCTATTCCGCAGGGTCTGTAAGGCAGAGGTGTTCCGCCAGGTGTTTGGTTGAGGACAGTGATGGCTTACATCATGGCTGGCACCCTTCCTGTATCTCTGTCTCCTAAAGGATTTAACATCTCTAATTCCCCCGCACACACACACGCACACACACGAGGCAACACAGACCGGATAGTGGGAGGGATTCACAAAATTTCACCTCTTGATTTTTAATTACTGATCTATATATTTTGATAATGACTTTATGGTTTTATTGTTTTGGAATTCATACATCTAGAGCCCCACACCTGTGGGAATTAGGCGATTTAAAAATGGAATTAATTAAATAAGTCTTAATAAATATTCATGAAGCTGGCAGAGCTTGCTTTTGATATGAAATACTGTCTCTCCCTTCCCCCCCCTTACAGTAGGTAGGTAGCCATGGGTAATTTCTATCTATGGTAATAGAAATTATAGTGTAAATTCCCCCATGTTTCAGTGGGAAAATAGACCTTCGTTGGAGGTTTCAGTTCCCTAATACCCTCTTTAGCAATGTGGCATATTTGTAGCACAAAAGATGAGCAGGTATTTACTAACAATAATTGCTTTTTCAAAATATTATGATATTCGTTGGACTTTTAAAAACTGAAAGGGGAGAAGACGAATTCATACAATATTTTTATTGGCTAAGCTTAGTTCTTTGTGAGATACAAAGGAGACGTGGATCTTATTCAAAGAGGGTAGCGCAGATAGCCTGGCTTGGAGCAGCAGGCTCTATGATCAAATGGGAAGAACGATTTCCCCAGAATAACTGGGAAAAAATTTAACTGGGAGCCAGTTCTGTGCAAGCCCTGTTGCAGGGCCGGTTCATGGTATCTTGTTGCCTTAAGTCTGGTATACCCACTACCAATGCTCCCTCTAAGCTGTGGGGTCTTGTGAGCAAAAATCCTACTTGGTGAGCCCCTGGCATTGAAGTGGTGAGCCAGTGATTGGGCTGCTGCATGAATCAGTTTGCTCTGGAGCCCTCCTTCCTGAGCTAAGACAAAAATGGGTGAGCCGGAGGCTAAGAAACAGTGAGCTAGCTCACACTAACTCACCTTAGAGGGAACACTGCCCACCACCTCCTGGGCCTGTACTGCTCCAGGCCAAGTCTACGCCAACGACTCGTGGCAGAGCCATAGGGGGTCTGACTTGGCGCTGGCCGTCAGCAGCACAGGTCCAGGTGGTGATGTAAGTCGCATTCTGTGTCACTCATGGCTTGAAGCAAATGAAATCACTTTGATGCATCCGTGCCCTCTTCATTCCGCAGCCGCAAGCAGTCGCTTGGGTACCTTGGCCAGAGAGCCACTTCTGTTCTGTTGCAACAAGTAAATGCCGAACAGCAGAACTTCTCATTGACTTTGCCCTTGCAGTGTGTCAACAGACAACTAGTGACAAGGTGCTGTGACTTCAGTGGTAGAGCATCTGCTTGTCATGCAGAAGACCCCAGGGTCAACCCCCAGCTTCTCCAGTTAAAAGGATCAGATAGTAGGTGATGTGAAAGTGCTCTCCCGGAGACCCTGGAGTGCCATTGCCAGTCAGAGTAGACAGAGTAGACCCTTGATGGACCCAGGGTCTGATTCAGTGTAAGGCAACCTGTTATGTTCACACATGTTCAAGCTCACTGATTATAGTGGTAAGTTCTGGGCTCATACTAGGGTGTGTTCATAACAGGTCCATGATCTGTTGAGTTTTTGTCTTCTTTCTCTTTTTATTGACCCTATTATGCTCAAGAGCTCCCCTCCCTTTTTTTACATATGGTGCCAACTGTGTGGAGCTCCCTTTGTGTCTTTTGTGTTCCATTCTCCACCTTGTCAGAGTTGTTTGTGAGGGTTCTTCTCTGGCTGTCCAAAGTTGGTTAGGTGCTTCCCTGCTAGAGTATCCCTTTATTGCAACAAAGGGAAGAAGCTTGTTGATGTGTCTTGGTGTTTTCCTTGGGGAACCATGTCACTTCTCCCCTTGGAGCTGCTCTCCTGCGGAGCAGTCATCCTCCAAATAAGTACATCAACCGTCAGATGTTCACAGACATGGGGGGGAGGGGGCGCCAGCATGTTGTTCATGTGCCCACGAAGCCATTCAGAATACTTCAAAAAGCAATCAGAGTGTTTCCATAGTTAGCACTAAGCTTGCACAGCTGAATCATTTTCTTGGGGAGGGGTCATGGCTCACTGGTTGAGCACCTCCACTGCTTGCAGAAGCTCTCAGGTTGAATTCCCATGCCTTTTCATTTAAACCAGAATCAGCTAGTAAGTGATGTGAAAAGGCCTCTACTTGAGACCCTGTGGAGCTGTGAAAAGATCTCTACTTGAGACCCTGTGGAGCTGCTGCCAGTTAGAATGGTCAGCACTGGCTTTGATAGCCCAAGGGGTCTGGCTCTGTATGAGGCAGCTTCAGGTGCTCATTGGTTTAGAGGAAGGTCCGTGGCTCTGTGGCGGATCATCTGATTTGCTTGTAGAAGATTACTGGTTCAGCTCCCAATGCTCTGCCTTGGTATGGGGCAGCGTCATGTGATCACGTGAGGAATGCATCTGGATCCCATGCAGCAACCACATCTTTTTGGCCTAAAACATAAAAAAAAATACCCTTACTTTTAAATATAACTCTTTATAACGGTTGCCCAGGATGGCAAGGCCAGCATCATCACCTTACCACGGTCAGGAAGCATCAGAATTGCGCCCAGGAAGGGGGTTCTGAGTCTAAAAGATAATAAAAAGGACACTCATTGAAACATGACTCAGTAGCAAGGATAGAGATGGAAACTATCCTTGGCTACAGCACAAAAATAAATCATAGGAAATAGGAGTTTGTTAGCCCAGAGAGCAGGAAAGTTATTAATATTTTCCCCTGGTTCCCGACCCCAGAATATCCCCAATTTCTATGAACAGACCTTTTTGTTATTACTTCACTTTCTGAATACTGTAAAACAACAAGCAGCCTTTAGCCCTTTTGAGGCCTATTAGATCTTTATGTAATAAACCGATGTTTTGCAGTCATCTCTTTCTTTGTGAGGCTGTTCACGTACCAGTGCAAATTTTCTTTGACTTTTTTGTTTAGTATGACGGTGATTGCAGCAAGGGCTGTGCCATTGTTATCTGCCATGAACTTGCTTGACAGTAAGGAGGACCACTGTGAGCTTACAATGGCTGAGGAGAGACTGGGAGTTTGGCCCAGTATAGATCTGCGCTTCAAGCGGATTAAGAGAGCCCATTCAGACAGCCACAGCTGCCTGGCGTTGCTGTGCCGCACTCACCCAGTCCTGAAGCACTTTCATTGTGCTTCAAAAAGACACCTGGTGAAACCGGTGTCAAGCCGTCTGGGCATGCGTTCATCCTGCTTCCTGGCAGCGTGGACACAAATAAGCCATGCATCAAGTGGCGCCGGTAATGTGAACCCGCTGATCCGGCTGCTGTGCCCATACACTTATGTGCCCATGCACCCATGCGCAGCTCGGCAAAACAGACCCAAGCTGCGTGCCGCTGCCGCCAGGGGCCACCCCGCAGTGTGAACGCTCCCTTCCACCTCCTCCCCAGTATGGTCCCACATCCGTCTACACAGTGTGAATGGAAAGCCCCGCGACAACTCGGCCTGGGTCTTTTTGCCCCGCTTCCCTTGCGCTTCCTTTTGCCAGTCTGTCCTTGGCCAGTGTGTTTGCAGCTTTATATGGACTTCAGCATGCCGTGTAATGACATTGGTGTGGCAGAAAGGGATGGCGGAGCACAGCTCCTATTACTGCCACGCAGTGGCAGTTTTAACTTTAGGTTTTGGCTTCCTGACAGGCATATATTGTCAGGTTTTAAAATCCTGTCGTGGTCTTCTGTTGGAAAGAGCTTGGTCTTCATCACAGTGTTTGTTTCCCTTTCTTCCTCAGGAGAAATTCCAGTAGCTAATTCCTCAGCTGGCTCAAACTGTTGCACTTGTAACTGCCAACCAGCGTTGCAGGCCATTCTTCAAGAGCTTAAGACCATGAGAAAGATAATGCAGATTCAAGCAGGTAGGATAGCCTGTTGTACCATAAAAACATTAAGTAGAATCCGCATACCTGACATTCTTGCAATGAAATCTGAAGCAGAGTTACGCCCTTGTTAAAAGAAATTCTCTTAATTCCTCCTTACCCAGTTTCTCCATGAAATCCAGCAATCCGTTCCTTTTCTTTGTTTTAGAAATTTGGAGTCAGTTTTAAATCAGTTCTGTTTTAATCAAAGAGGAGTTTGAAGAGAGGAGGGGCAGGAAGGGAGGCTCTACAACATTTCAGAATTTCACTCTGTAGATGCTCAGAGGCTGGCAATGTCTTCCCAAACCTTCCTATACTCCTGCTAGAGCCCCACTCAGTGACATGTAATATAAAACAACTGCAGGGGCTGAAGTTGCAAAAAGGTGAATCGATTTTTCTGCAAAGAGAAATTCTTCTTTTAAAAGAGAATAAGAAGAATCAGTGGCTGTATCTGGAAAAGTAAATTTTGAAAAGGAAATTCCCCTCCCCATGACAGCACTATTCTAAACCCAGACTTTAGGGTGTAAATCTGCTTAGATCGCTTTTGCCAGTCCAGAAACTGTTTTAACTGCAAATGCCTCCTAATTCCACTGCATTTCATGAGAGCTTCCAGGTACTTGAATTTGCGTGCAGTGTGCTGATGTTTGAAGAAACGTGTGGCGAGAGATGTATAGTGTTGGACACAGTTAACACCTTTCATCCCCGTATCTCTTTTTGCTGTATAAAAGTGACAATAACTTTGGAGGCTTTGAGGGTAAGACATTGGGAAGACAGATCATATGCAGAAGTGGTGTTGGAGACAGGACTCTGGGAGTAAGAATGGAGTGTGCTAACAGCTTTCAGATATTTACAAGAATATCCCCGATATATCCACCAAAGATAAGATGACAAACAATGATTTCAAGTTAGAGGGAGATGTAGATTAACTTTGAGGGCCAAAAATACAAAAGCACATTGCATTGTGGAGCTGTGCATGGGCAGTCATATGCTAAGGCTTCTTCTGGGGATGCTTCAGAAGTGGAGCTTATTCACATGCGTCCTTCAGTTTCACATGACTTACAGTAAACCCTGATTCAGGTAAATGGTTCTGTGTCTGAAGCAACAGAACGAAGTTTAAGTTCAGTGGCACCCTTAGGACTGATAAGAGTTTAATTCTGGGTATACACTTTCGTGTCCACGCACACTTCATCAATTCCACTGAACTCAAACCGTTCTATTACATCCTGGGTTGAACTTTCTAAGCCCATTGGCTTCCGTGGGCTGAGACTGAAATAACTCTGCAGAGGGTAGCACTGGGAATGAGTCTACACTCAGTGGCTGGCAGCCAGATGTGTCAACTGGCTCCATTGCCAAGCGTTGTATTTGAAAGGACATGAAAGACCTGGCTGTCCACGACAGGCCTTCCACAAGCAAGTCATCATAGCATTGCAAGAGGTGAACGTGCATACTGTGAACTAATCCTTGGCTAAGGACATTTCTCAGAAGCTTACCCCACAATGGGGGTTATGCCCATATTAGCCAGGAAGCTGACATTTGGTACATAGTTCTAAACTGCTATAATAGTTATATACCAGGGCTATCTATACGGATAACATTTCTAATATATAATGGTCAGGGGTCAGCAGCCATTTTGGCCTGAGCACACATAGACACTACGGCTTTATTGCTAAAGATGTTGCCACACTGGCAATCAAAGGGAGGGGGGTGAGTGTTGTTCTAGGCCAGACATCTTGGGAGATTTTGTCTTGAACTGCCCCTGGGTGCTGCTGACAATGGTCTGCAGTATTACTGCTCAGCACATATGGGGGGGTGGGGGGCGGGATCCCAGACCCTTTCCTAAGAGAAGCCCACACTGTAACACAGAGCTAGTCAAGCTGTGCATGAGATGGGATGTTGGGCTATAGCAGTGGTAGGGTGAGGTTGTTGGGCTATAGCAGTGGTAGGGTGAGGTTCATTCTGTCTAACCAAATGGTTTGGGGAGTAGATTGTCAGCATCGATGCATTAGTGCGATTCACTCACAGGCTTTTCTTTCCTTCAGTCGCTGCTCAGAACAGACATCAGCCTTCCATTCCTTTGGTCAGCGCCCAGAAATCAACAGTGTCGAGGAAGAGAAATAAAAAGAGAAAATTGCCCCCAAAGTCTGTTGAACCCCTTACTGTGAATAAGAAACCCAGCACTACTGAAAATGAAAAAAAGCTATTAACAAAAGCTGAAAGGTCTAGCCTGGAAGCCTCTGAATCTTCTTTGAAATTGGAGCCACAGGTTTCAGGATTTGGAATCGTCCTTGAGTCGTCAGCTTCTGACGTAAGTAGATCAGATCTGGTAAACTGTGAAGAGCTTTGAGTTTCTGGTACAGCAACATCTGACAAGCAGTGTTGGCTTAATCTTGCCTTTCTCCTCATACAGGAAGTCCAAGGCACAGGCAGTTTGGTGTAGTGGTTAAGTGCGCGGACTCTAATCTGGGAGAACCGGGTTTGATTCCCCACTCCTCCACTTGCACCTGGCTGGATGACCTTGGGCAAGCCATAGCTCTGTACCAGCTGTTCCCTCAAGGACAGCTGGGGAAAGAGCTCTCTCAGCCCCACCTACCTCACAGGGTGTCTGTTGTGGGGAGGGGAAGGGAAAAAGGAGTTTGTAAGCCGCTCTGAGACTCCCTTGGGGAGTGGAGGGCGGGGTATAAATCCAATCTCTTCTCTTCTTCTTCTTCTTCCCCACGATACCTTCTCTATACCTGCAGGCCATAACATCAGAATTGGTCATCCACTAGGGCTGCCAAGTAGGAACGACTTACCGGCGGGGGGGAGTTGTTCTCCCCCCGGGAGCTCTTCTGGCGCGTGCACTTTGTGCGCGCGCCACGGCAACGTGGTGACGTCACCTCCGGGTGACATCATTACACGGGGGAAGTCGTCCTCACCGGACGACTTCTGGGGCGGGGTTCCCCCCGCCGGCCGAATGCCGGCCGGCGGATCGGGAACCCCTATAGCGGGGGATCCCCCGCCCCCCGGGCTGACTTGGCAGCCCTATCATCCACATAGGTTTTTTTCATTCCCCCCCCCCCCTTTGAAAAACCCATATGGCTTCCCAGTTCCTATTTAATATTTTATATTTCTTTGCTTCCAAAGGAATCCTTCCAGACTGGTTTCTGTTGAGGGCACTACTAAATAGGGCTTGGTTGTTTGTAAACGGGCTTATTGGGAAACGGAAACCTGTTGTCATGAGATTATTGTGACTGCAAAAAAAGTCTAGTAAATGAGCCTTAAGGAAACTAAGATTTGGTGCTGAAGAACATATTGCGGCATCCTGTTAAAGAAAGCGTAGATGTCGGGGCAGAAGATCCAGATTATATGTAGAGGCCTTTTAGGTCACTCACTTGCTGCTTGAAAACCAGAAAAGAAAGAAGTTAACAGCTGAGCAAAATCTGTCTAACTGTAACCACTGCAGTGCAAAGGAAAGATAAAGTGAGCAATAAAAGGATTCTCCCTAGGCCTAAAATGTATCCCTCTATGAGAGTGAATCACGAGTAGACAGAATAAACTTAAGTTAGTGGATTTGTTTCCAGCTCTCTGCTCTGATTCTCTTAAGGGCCAAGGCTTTCTTAGCAAGCCATTTCCTCTTCAGCTATGCCATATCTTGGCCTCTTTGTTTCTGGCAGCCATTTCCCAGGTAAGACTATTTATTTATTTATTTAAATTTATATCCCGCCTAACCAGCTGGGCCAGCTCAAGGCGGCTAACAACAGTTAAAATCAACAACCGTACATTAGCTAAAAGAGCATACATATACATAAAATCAGCAGAATAAAACAACAAAAGATGGTGGCAATACAGATCATATCCAACAAAAAGGCAGCAGCCTATATATCCCAGGCCAGGAGGATTCCACCAGCCGATTTCCCGGGCCAGGAGAATTCAACCAGCCGATTTACCAGTGGCCCAATTCCCCCCAGTGGTGGCTTCTAATTGAAGGCCTGGCGGAAGAGCTCCGCTTTACAGGCCCTGCGGAACTGCAAAAGTCCCGCAGGGCCCTGATGGCTTCTGGGAGCTTATTCCACCAGTAAGGAGCCACTGAGAAGGCCCTGATTCCGGTGGTCACTAACCTTGCCTCTCTAGGGCCAGGGAGGGTCAGGCAATGTTGAGTGCCTGAACGGAGTGCTCTTTGGGGTATATATGGGGAAAGGCGGCCCCTTAGGTAGGCAGGCCCCTGACCCTACAGGGCTTTAAAGTTTAAAACCAGCACCTTGAACTGGATCCGGTACACTATAGGCAGCCAGTGCAACGTCCTCAGCACAGGGTGGATGTGGTCTCACATAGAGAGGACCGTCAACAGCCTGGCTGCGGCATTCTGCACTAGCTGCAGCCTCCGGAGCTGGTACAAGGGCAGCCCCATGTAGAGAGCGTTGCAGTAGTCTAACCTCGAGGTGACCATTGCATGGATCACAGTCGCCAGGTCATTGCGTTTGAGGAAGGGAACCAGCTGCCTAATCAGCCGTAGATGATAAAAGGCTGCCTTGGCAGTGGCTGCTACCTGGGCCTCCATGGTTAAGGAGGCATCCAGGAGCACTCCCAAACTCCGGACCCTTGGCACTGGCACCAGTGGTGCCCCCCTCCCCGAAGGCTGGTAGTGGGATCCCTACCCCTGGCCCGCTCCGACTCAGGCACAGGATCTCCGTCTTCGTTGGATTCAATTTCAATCGGCTCAGCCTGAGCCAGCCCGCTACATCCTGAAGTGCCCGCTCCAGGTCATCTGGGGTGGCCCCGGACCGGCCGCCCAACAACAGATAGAGCTGGGTGTCATCAGCATACTGGTGACAGCCCAGCCTATGCCTCCAGGCAATCTGGGTGAGAGGGCGCATATAGATGTTAAAAAGCATCGGAGATAGCACCGCCCCTTGCGGCACTCCACATACCAGTGGGTGCCTCTGGGACGTCTGCTCCCCCAGCGCCACCCTCTGTCCCCGACCCTGGGGAAAGAAGACAAGCCATTGCAAGGCAAGCCCCTGGACCCCAGTGTTGGCGAGGTGGTGGAGCTCCTTCCTTTACACAGCATATATTTATTTTATTTTATTTTGAAACACTTGTATCCTGCTTTCCTTTCTAAGCTCCCAAGGTGACTAACAATATATGGTCAAAAACATAATATCTATCAGGTCATAGACTCATAGTATGCACAGACACCTTATGAGATCGGCCCGCTTCCCATTAGCTTGTGGAAAAATACTTGTCCCTTGGCACTAAAAGGTCACTGCGAGTCCACCGCTAACATGAAGATACCGAGGCTACAGTAAGAGACTATTTTGCCAGCCCTCTTCATTTTCCCCACTCTGCAGCCATTGTTCTTCTAGGAGGTCTATGTCAGACTAGCCGCTAAGCGTCAGCAGAATGCAAATTAAAAAGTTTTCCTTTGAAGGTCACAGATTTGCACCAGTTGCCTGTGGTGGTGAGGTGTAATTTCGCCACAGGATGTTCTACAGTCTGGGTTCCACCACAGAAAAAGCCCTGCCCCTGGCAGACATCGCCTCACCCCTGGAAGTGGGAGCACCCAGAGCAGAAACTCCACATTTATGTATATTTATACCACAGTTTCCTCCCCAGTGGGGACAAAAGCGATGTGCAACATCACTCTCTTCTCCTGAAATGTTTGACAGGCTCAGGGTCACCCAGGAAGCTTCCATTGCAACAGTGCTGCTCATAAGTAGCCCAGATTCACCCCACAGCCATCAGTGTGGGATGAAATGAAGATTGCTTAAGTACTCATACTCAGGGGCATAGAGTTTTGAAAATCCGGGGGGGGGGGGCTTCTTAGCGCGCATGCTTTGCGCGCACGCTCACTGAGACAATGTTTTCCCCTCCCCTCCAGGAAACCGCCCCGCCTCCCCGGGCCCTTCCGAGGCCTGCCAGCCGCTGCTGCCGGTGCCTCTCTCCCCCCCCCCCCGCCACCCCTTCCCTCTCCCTCTTCAGCAGCGGCCGTTGGGCCTCGGAAGGACCCAGGGAGGCGCGGCGGCAGCGCTCCATTTTCCCGAGGGTGCCTGAGCCCCCCCCCCCCCCGGAAAATTTCGGGGGTGGCTCAAGCCCTCGAGCCCCCCCGTACTCTACGCCTATGCTCATACTTACAATTTATAGCACTTATTCTAAAAAAAACCCTTGTTTTATCTTTACAACAACCCTGTGAAGTAGGCTAGGCAGAGAGAGAGAGAGAGAGAGAAAACGAGTGGGCCCAGGTCATCCACTGAGCTTTGTGGCAGAGTGGAGATTCGGACCTGGGCCCTCCCAAGTTTTAGTCTGACACACTGACCACGCAAGATCTGGGCAGGGTCATAAAAAGGAAAAGATCTTCGACCATTTATGACTTTAAAGGTAAAAAATATCACTTTAATTTGTGTTCCTAGCCAAACCGGTAAATCTTTAAGTCCTGGCAAAAGGCATAGTGGTGGGATTAAGGTCTTCGCAATAGCAGTGGGAGGGGTTCGTTCAGGGAAACGGTACCAGGGTGGAAAACTCCTTTCTTACTGCTGGAGTTCCAGTTACTGAATACCAGCATCTCATGATGTTCTCCGGTACCTGTTAATAACAACCCACCTGCAGTATCCTTACCAAAGTGTCTGAAGCTGTGCAGTAGTGGCGTGTTGGCTGTATAACTTACAGGGAAGGTCCCAGTGGACCACCGGCAGGCAGGGGCAAGCAGAGCCAAGCCTCAGGAGTTCTGCTGGTGCTACCAGGGTGCATGGCTCAGACCCGGCCAGGGGTTCCCGTGAGAGGTGGAGCGTACCCATTGCTGCCTCTTGCCACCAGGTCCAGTGCAAAAAAGAAGGTAGCATTTTTGGTGCTGAGTTGAGTGGCCCCCTGCAGTACTGGCACGTAGCCCTCAGCCTGCTGTGCTCCTGTGCCATTTTCACTTCCTTGCCTGTTCCTGAATGGCAAGATGAGGTTTCTGCAACGGAGGCCAACCTAGAGCATCCGTTGAAGTCATGGAAAGGGGTTTTCAACCACAGAAACCACTGAGGATTTGTAAGGCCAGATTTAATATTCTGTGCCTGATATTCTAGGAGCACGCAGCCCCACCCAAAATACTGTCCGGTCAGGATCAAGTTTGCTAGTTAGTCACTATTCTGCTGAGGACTGGTGCTAGTTTAGACCCCCATGACCACCACACCTGGATTAGAGAAAGAGGTCTGAGTGTCATTTCTCCAGATCCCTGGATGATCTTGCACACGCACACACACACATTTTTGTGCAGGTGTGAAATAGTGTGGAAGACAAGATGGAACTTTGGTGCCTTGTAGCACAAATGTGACTTCACAGAATAACACAGTTACAACAACGAAAGGTTCATTGTGCTGTAAATTCCAACACTGTAAGCAATAAGGTGGAGGGAAAGCAGGCCTAGCAAGCAATAATTGTGAGCAAGTGCATATACGAGGATGTACACTCCATTTCTGTTGGGGACAAGGACTGATAGATCAAGCAACCTGCTTTTGGGCAGAAGTAGGTGGTATTAGCCTGTACGCCAAGCTAACAGCAAAGGTGAGCTTGCCAAGACCCACATGAATTTATTAACTGCAATATAATGTAGCTGACAAGGGTGCAAAATATTTTTGTACAATAATTTGGAACTAGGGCTGCCAAGTCCCCCGGGAGGGCGGGGGAAAAACCGATTTTTAATGCTTACCCCCGCTTTTTCAAAATTAGCCACCGGGGGAGGCAATGGCTGCCAGCAGGAACGCAGGGAAACGTCAGAGCCTGCCCTGCCCTTTCCCAGCCAGGCCTGAATTGTTAAAAGGGAAATGTCTGCAGAGAGCCTGCAGTATGCAGTAAAAAGCCTCACCAGACATTTCTCCTTTAAGAGCAGAGGCAGCAAGAGAAAGTCCCGCCCAGAGATTAAGGACGGACTAGGCTCTTTGTACTGAAGGGCGTGTTTTTGCATGTGGCTTTCAAGGTTGCTGGGGTAAGTGCCTCTGCCAGCTCTTTTCCTTCTCTCTCTCTCCCCCTCCCCCTTTCTGTCTTTTTTCTGTCTGTCTGTCTCTCTCTCTCTCTCTGTCCCCATCCAGCAGAGGTCTATCAGTGGCTATTATTAGCCACAAGGTCTAAATGGAACCCTTTGTCTGGGGCAGTGATGCTCTGCATTCTTGGTGCTTGGGGGACAACAGTGGGAGGGCTTCTGGAGTTCTGGCCCCGCTGCTGGACCTCCTGAGGCACCTGGTATTTTTGGCCACTGTGTGACACATAGTGTTGTACTGGATGGGCTGTTGGCCCGATCCACTGTGGCTTCTCTCCTGTTCTTATGATATGAAAATCATATTTAGCACTTGTGTAGCACTTAGTGCTTCATATTCTGCCGAGATGAGGAAGGATTCAGTAGGGCCGTTGCTCAGTGATAGAGCATCTGCTTGACATGCAGGAGGATTCAGCCTCTTCAGCTAAAAAAGGATCAGGTAATAGGTGACATTAAAGATCTCAGCCTGAGACCCTGGAGAGCCACTACCAGTCTGAGTAGTCAATACTGACCTTGATGGACCAATGGCCTGATTCAGTATTAGGAAACTTCATGAGTTCATGTGTCAGCATGTGGAAGCAACATCACAGGATGTGACATCACAAAATGATGTCACTTCCTTTCTCCTGGCTCCACCCCCAAAGTCTCCTGGCTCCACCCCCAAAGTCCTCAGATATTTCCCAAGTTGGACTTGGCAGCCCTATCTGGAACAGTTTTTTGTAACCCACCCCTGAGCCCATTCGCAGGGAGGGCAGGACAAAAATCGAAATAAATAAATAAATAAATGGGTTCCCCCCCCCTGAGAAGCATATTTCATATAGCTTCTTTCCTTTCTGTTGCATTCATCTTCTTCCCACAGAACAAAATAGTTTTGTATGGATAAGGCAGAGCATAGTTAACCATAGAAGGAGCGACTGTTCTGAAGGCTACATCAGGACCAATTTTCCAGCCAGGCTACCTAAGCAGCCGCTTGGGGCAGTACAGTGAAGAGGTCATTTGTGCATCACGACGGTTTGGCTCCCTACCAGCCATCAGTATCACTGGAGACGACTAGCATCCCTTTGTGGGCCCTTGCCAACAGTGGGGTCCCAATAGCTTGAAGGCCTATCATTGTGCAATCTTGTGGCACCAGTATTGCAAAATTCTACTAATATTCAAACAGTACAGAGGAAAGGCAGGGCTTTGGTAGGGAAGGAGGGCAGAGTCAATCTTTAGTTAGGTAAAGGTTTCCCTTGCTCGAAAGCCAGTCGAATACGACTCTAGGGATGTGGCGCTCATCTCTGTTTCCAAGCAGAAGAGCCAGCACTGTCCAAAGACGTTTCTGTGGTCATGTGGCCGGCACGACTAGACTCCGAGGCGCCCGGAATGCTGTTACCTACCCACCGAAGTGCTACCCATTTATCTACTTGCAATTTTTTGCTTTCGAACTGCTAGGTTGGCGGGAGGTGGGACCAGAGACGGGAGCTCACTCCACCATGCAGCACTCGGGTCTCAAACTGCCGAACTACCGACCTTCTGGTCCGCAGTTCAGTCCCTTAACCACTTGAGCCACTGCAGCCCCCAGTCTTTGGTTAGATTTGTGCAAGTCACTGGTTACACAATTCTAGTTTCATCCTAACCATGAGATTGAGTTGCCCAGTTTTATACGCCATCCTGTGACAAAGTGAGTGGTGCTCCCCATGGGGCTTGTGAATACAGGATCTGGAATTTGCAAATGTCAGAATATATAGCTGGGATTTAGAAAGGGCATTTCAGCCTTTGAACTGAATGTTTGTCAAGTGAATATGTGGCAAGCAAGAGAGTGGCCAATTGGCTTTGAGCTTCAGGCCCATGAGGTCTGAAAGGCTCCATGATGACTAAGCAGATTATTAATTTCTTCCGTGAATCTTGTTCCTTTTGAGAAGACAGTTTCCAGTTTTCTAAGTGTAGCAGCTTTGGAGAACATAATTAAATTTTGTATCAGTGATCATAAAGGAATTCGGTAGATAATGTTGTACTTTTCCAGAAGTACAAACTAATAATAAAAAAAGAACATTCAGGATAATTCAGATACGCAGATGGGAGCTACACCGGTAATTAGGTTAGTGTGTCATACTGCAGACTCTGTAATGATACACTGTAACTAGTTAAATATTTTTCTGTGGTTCTTGTACCATAATTATAATTAAGGCTAGAAATGCCTGGTGGACTAGGAAGAGAGGACTTCTAACTACAATTGTTTGGTCTTTGGTATCTGCTCTCCAGTTTTTCATATGATTTGTACCTGATCGTTCAAAAAATCATGCATTTAAAATTCATTAGAGACACAAAGTTTAATCTGAGAAAATGGAAGCTTTAGTTTCTGTAGGCTCTGTATCCTAGGGAATGCATTGTTGCTTACCTGTCATCCTAGTGGACAAACGCCTAGCTTTATTTTAAAAAGTTGTGAACTTCTTTAGTGGAGCTCACAATCTATTTTTTCCCCCTTTACAGAAATATTTCAACAATTTAAACTATTATACCCTGGGTCAGTGAATTATTTATTTGTTTATATGCATTATTTATAGTCTGCCTTTCTCACAAGGACTCAAAGCCATATTACACAGAATAAGTTAGTTCCGTCACCAAGACGGGACATTCAGTAAACAATGCACTAGGATTGTAGAAGTCTGGAATCAACCAGAAATCTAACTGAAGCATAGCATAAGTCTTAACATGACACATTAAGCAATGCAAAAATTACCGTATTTTTTGCTCCATAAGACGCACCTGACCATAAGACGCATCTAGCTCTGCTCGGTGCCATGGCTCGGGAAAGGTGAGGGGGGTTTAAGATGCACACACTTTTCCCCCCACTTTTTTTGGGAGAAAAAGTGAGTCTTATGGAGCAAAAAATATGGTACATAGTAGGATCCTGCTTATAGTAAATTAAACATAGCAGTACAGATCACAGTCTGTAATCATTTATGCAAGTGAATTTGTAAACCATTTTGCAAACCATTTTGTGCCCTATTACCTGTGCAAAAAGGACCTCTTGAATCATTCAGTTTTGCATAGTTTGTGGAAAGTCAGGAGACTGGGAGGTTTCCTGACTTCCTCAGGCAGGCCATTCTATAATGTGGGAGCCACAATGAGAAAGGCACATGTACAGACCGTAGCTGATTTTGCCCATTTGCAGGCTGGAACCTGCAGAAGACCCTGCTCAGATGAGTGAAGCTGTTGTGGTAGAGCATAGCCAGTGTGGTGTAGTGGGTAAGAGCAGCGGACTCTAATCTGGAGAACCGAGTTTGATTCCCCACTCCTCCTCCACTTGAAGCCAGCTGGGTGACCTTTGGTCAGTCACAGTTCTCTCAGCCCCATGTACCTCACAGGCTGTCTCTTATGGGGAGAGGAAGAGAAGGGGATTGTAAGCCGCTTTGGGACTCCTTTGCGTAGAGAAAAGCAGGGTATATAAACCAACTCTGCTGCTTCTTCTATGTAGTATTTTCAGAGATAAAAATAAACTGCACGGCAGATTATAAAAGACATACTTGTTTTTAAATTTACTTTCAGAGCTCACTTCTGAGCTGATGAAGAGGATTTGATGCTGTAGATACACTTGTGCTTGGAGCAAGGAAACCTGGGTTCAGATTCTCCTTTAGCCATGAAGCTACCTGGACAGTTTTGGGCAAATCAGTGTTCCTCATTTCTCTCAACAAAGGATGAGAAGGTTTTGTTTCTCCTGTACAGAAATGAAAGGAAACAAATGCTGCCCTTCTAGCAAGCACCGTAAGGGTCTGGATGACCATGGTTGCAAAGGAACATTAGAAAACAACAGGGCTCATTTCGTAGCAGGAGCGCCTTTGCATACTAGGCCACACACCCCTAATGTAGCCAATCCTCCAAGAGCTTACAGAGCTCTTCTTACAGGGGCTACTGTAAGCTCTTGGAGGATTGGCTACATCGGGGGGGTGTAGCCTAATATGCAGAGGAGCTCCTGCTACGAAATGAGCCCTGGAAAACAACCTTGCCTTATGGTACAGTGGGTGGTGGTTGTGGAAGAGGCTGGCATTCAGAAGGGGGAAAGCCTTGTTGTGGCCTGCAAGGATTTGCCAGCATGCTTCTCTGGTTTTCAGCTGTTTTTGTGGAATAGTCATCTCAGTGAGCCATGAGATGCCTTTAAAGTAGAACATAAATTGTTTTTATTGCACTGTCTCTAGTATTTTACTTGAAATGTATTTCTGCTGCAGTTTGTACTGTTTTGTGCACATATAAATTATTTTTAGAGCATCCATTAATACAAATAGCTTAATTTCTACTTGTGTAAGTCCTGTGTTCTTGAAATCTTGCAAACTCTTCCAGTTCAGAAGTGCCCTCAGTTGCGTGTGGTGCCCACAGTACTTCAGTGCTACTTGCAGGCTGTTGACAGTCATGAAAAATCTTAACCTTTTCTTTTTTAAACAAGAGCTAAGTTTGAACATGCAATGGCAAAGAGGCCAAGGGATCAGAAACTGGAGAATAAACCAGCCTTCCTTTGTTCACTTAGTTCAGGGAGATGCCTGTAGGAACATGAGAGGACAATTCTTAGCATGTATGTACACAGAGAGTGTGTACTTATTTGGGGAGTAAGCCCTTTTTATATATGAGTAAACAAGTGTAGGGTCATGCTGTCGGTTTGAATTTTTGGCTCTTATAATTTCTAAGACAGTTTAATAAGAGAGTTCAATGGATGACTCATGATTTTCAGTTTCAAGGGTAACAATTTGGTATGCTTCTCATCTATAAACCCAGCACTGAATGACATGTTGACCAAAATGTGTTAGCCACAACTCTCTTGACTCCAGATATGTTTCTACCGTGATCTCCAGGAAATGAATAAGTAACCTGCCCCCTATTTTTGATGCTTTCGTTGAAATCAGTTGCAAACCCTGGACATGCAAGAGGTGATTGTGACAATAGTTGGGCCATTGTAATTTACCATTTATATTGCACAGATTTATACAGTGGAGTGTTAGTAGGGCTGTGCATACATTACCTTAATTGGTACAGCAGACTTATAAAGTAAGTCAGTAACATTGTTCTATATTGAAGGTGGGGGTTTGTTTCTGGCCACCCAGAGACTCCCAGGGCTGAAATGAGTGTTTGCATGCAGTCAGTTTTCTGCATCAGGATAATATATTGTACTACTTACTCCATTTGATTGTGTCATCAGAGATCAAACGAACATTCTGCTTCTAAGAAAAGGTCCTGTTTGTTTCCATTGCAAAGGAAATTATGCAAAGAAACTTATGTAGGATCGGCAAAGGAGGCCCATTTTTAACCCATAAAACATTTTTTAAAGTATTTAGGAATAAATTTAATTTGCTGCCTGCTAATTTTAGCGTTTAAAAAGTTGTGGTAATTCTCCCTTATTTGTGTTAATTATGTACACCATTGCCTTTATCATTTTATGTTAACAAATTCTAATTGGCTATAAATTGTACTGGGAGATGTCCACGTGAGGCTCAAATGGGTACTGATTGCTTGCGATTGAAGGATAATTTGCCACTGAAGGAATCTGACATAAATCAGCATTTTATTTTCCTGTTATGCGACTAGGGTACAGACTGATTCATTTATAAAACATGCACACAGATAAACAAATAACAGTGACTAGAAGTTTAACTGAAGCTGGGCATTGCTTGCTGTCAGCTGAACAGACCAGTTTCTACTCCTTGTGGTGCAAGTGTGTTGATTTTCTGGCAGGAGAGTATACACAGGCGTGATTATTGCTATTGCCATGTAACAGCCTGATCACTGGAAAGTTGTATTCCAGTCATTATTATAACATGCCTTTTTATTGTACATGACCAATACCAGTCAACAAGGAGATGAAGAGGGGTAGGGGAAGATGAGGTCATCTAACAGTGAATTTGTTTTGCAAATGGAGCTCTGATCCCAACAATATAGTAATACGGTGTTGACTTCCAGGCTTCTCTGCATTGATCACTAAGGGTGGGAAATGAGAGTAAAAATTATGGCGCCCAATTTTCAGCTCTGACACATCAAGGGCAGTCATCTTCTGTGCATGTTTGTGATTTTTATACATTTTTTAAAAACACACCAAAATGAGCACAGGGAATACCAGCTGAATAGAGGGACCAGCTGGATGGGGATTTGGGATCATCCGCTTGGCATACAGAAGGTCCCAGGTTCAATGAGAGTGTCTCTGTGCGATGAAAAAGACCTCTACCCTGATTCTGATTTGTAAAATGATGTGCTAACTAATTTTATATAAGAAATACTTGTTTATGATGTTCTGTTTTCATTCTAGTGTTAAATTGTTGACTGTCCCAAGATCAAGAACTGGAAATAACTGCATCTATTTCCTACCCAATTTGTGCACATGTTTAGAAGATCAAGGAAACTTGGTTGTTAACAAGCAGGCTTCGATGTGACTTCCAAAGAATCCCTCCCTCTTTCACACACACACAGTTTTTCATTGCTACCCATAGAAGAGGAACGTACCCTGTGTGTTTGCAGGACTCACTGGATGGAATCATGGCTTTTAACCACACCCATAAGCCTTAAAAAAACACCCAAATAAACCAAAATGGTTGCCTACAAGTTCTGTAACATACTGAGTGTGGGGCAGTGGGAAGCTTTTCTCTACCTCGTTAGAAAGTTATTTCCCTAGTTCTTTGAAGGTACATGTTTCGTACTGACTCACAAGTCTCTGAAGTTGTCATCATTTTCTAATAAAGAAGAAGAAGAAGAGATTGGATTTATACCCCGCCCTCCACTCCCCAAGGGAGTCTCAGAGCGGCTTACAAACTCCTTTTCCCTTCCCCTCCCCACAAAAGACACCCTGTGAGGTAGGTGGGGCTGAGAGAGCTCTTTCCCAAGCTGTCCTTGAGGGAACAGCTGGCACAGAGCTATGGCTTGCCCAAGGTCATCCAGTCAGGTGGAAATGGAGGAGTGGGGAATCAAACCCGGTTCTCCCAGATTAGAGTCCGCGCACTTAACCACTACACCAAACTGGCTCTATTAGGACTACTCAATTAGGACTACTTCTTAGTTCCATTATTACATGGAAAACAAGGACACAATTAAAAATTTCTTAGACAAGAGCATGTCACTGAGATGGTGCCGAAGCCAATTAATGGACAGGACAGTGTTTCTAAGCAGAGTTCTGTATGTGGCACTAGCATCTGTCATTCTCACCTTGAGAGCTTCATGCTGAGTTCTGATTAAAATATTCTAAGTTTACCTGAGTTTTGTAACCTTTCCTACCTTTTCTACACTTTGAAAACTCTGTGTTCTCAAAGTTAATTTTATCTGACAGGGACCTATGCGCCCCCCCCCCCCCCGCAAAGAATTGTACTTACAGTCTTCAAATGCAGAAAAGAATAAGCACTAGTATTTTTGCTAAGTTGTTTTGTTCTGTAACTTATCAGTGTGGGAAGTTTGCTGTAAGTGGCTAGAACAGATTCTTGACCTAAACTTAAAAATGTGCAGTGTCACTGCTCATGGCTACCAAAACACTATGTGCGACTATTGCAGAGTAATTCTAAAATGTTGTCTTGTAATGCTCCATGTGGTAGTTGTGGTGAGTTACTAAACCATATTTACAAGGAGGCAAAAAAAAGTACTCTGGAATGCTGCATTCCATGCAATTCACACTACCTGCTGGGGGGATGGTTACTAGCTTCACTTTTAAGAAGTAGAAGAAGATAGGTCTATCAACAGCTATTATCTAGCTCGGAATTCCAGATATTGTCTACAGAACAGAGATAATCTATCACCTTGTGTCCTGTTTATGGGCTTCCAGGTCTGGTTCTCCAGTCAAGCCACCCAGACAACTGCTTTGGGTGGTACAGAGAAGAGTATCTAAGGGCAATGCTAGCCATTGGTGGCGGGTGGTGGTGGTGACTGGGATCACTTCCTGGGCCCATGCCATCACAGTGCCAGGACTTGTCTTGGACCCATCTGGTGGTAGTATGGGCCCATGTGGCGATGGGCGTACCGTACTTGGAATGACAAAATACCCTGACCCAGCCCTGTGGTTTTCTCAGGGAAATGTAATTGGCTACTGATGAATGACATGAACATTATTTTGACACAACAAGGCAGTTCTTAAATTGTTATGCTCTTAATGGTCTCCTGCAGAGAGCCAGTTCGGTGTAGTGGTTAAGTGTGCGGACTCTAATCTGGGAGAACCGGGTTTGATTCCCCACTCCTCCACTTGCACCTGGCTGGATGACCTTGGGCAAGCCATAGCTCTGTGCCAGCTGTTCCCTCAAGGACAGCTTGGGAAAGAGCTCTCTCAGCCCCGCCTACCTCACAGGGTGTCTGTTGTGGGGAGGGGAAGGGAAAGGAGATTGTAAGCTGCTCTGAGACTCCCTTGGGGAGTGGAGGGCGGGGTACAAATCCAATCTCTTCTTCTTCTTCTTCTTATATTACTTAAAGTTTCGATTGTGGCCAGAGAAACCTGGATCCCAGCATATGATAAAACTGTTGGCTATAATGGAATTCAATGTGTCAGTCAGGACTGCAGTTGCAGTGATTATATTTCACGTTCCTAATAGCCAGTGTTCAGTTTGCAAGAGCTGGTGCTGGCAAGACTGGCTAAATATTGCCGGCATTAAATTCATAGATCACCAGCCACGGGGGAATTTTCCAGCTGTACCAACTAACATGTAATGTGTAGAACAGTGTGTGAATCTATTAATGGATGTAATATTCGTAACTTGCATTTTGTTACAATTCGTTGATGATTTGAGATGGGTAAAATGGGGCCAGGAAAACCTAGCATCTGTTGATGCTAACAAATTCAGATTGATTTGAATGTTCAGAGACGTACATAAAGAAAGTGCTAATCAAACATTGATATTCTTTTGGTAGCCAGAAGTGCAACTTGCTGAGGGCTTTGATGTCTTCATGCCCAAATCCCAACTGGACTCTATCTTAGCCAATTACACTCGCTCAGGAAGCCTGCTGTTTCGAAAGCTGGTATGTGCGTTTTTTGATGACAAGACCTTGGCCAACTCCTTACCCAATGGCAAGAGGAAAAGAGGCCTCAACGATAACCGGAAAGGACTAGACCAAAATATTGTGGGTGCAATAAAAGGTATTGTTCTGCTCTTTTTAATGTCTGTTGTGCTCTGTTAATTAGAAATTGTGCTGGATCACATTTTGAGGACTGTGAATTTGGTTCTCTCTCTCTCTCATTCTCTGTGTGTGTGTGTGTGTGTCTCCCTTTTTGCATTAATCTGAGCTGTCATCAGTCCCATGTTCCTGAGATATGCCCTAAATGAACAGCTCTGTATGTGCCACAGCTATTGTTTAATTGCACTGCTTCAAACGGTGGTGGTGGTGAGGAGTGATATTGAATACTCCCACACAAAAAATAACACCGCACACAGTGAGCTTGCATGTGAGGTTATATTGCATCTCCTGTGTGCTGGGGGGATGGTTTTTAGATGCGTGAGCGTTCTGACATGCTGGATCCAAAGTGCCCCTTCCTCTCACGGTAGGCACTTCTACCTGCAGTATAGTAGAGTGATTTTTGCCTATTCCAGTCTCTCAGTGCAGCCCCCTCCTTCAACTCCCATTATATTCCTGAGGACCCATACCCTACGGGGACACAGTTTTGAGGGGAATAGAAGCAGGAGACTGCAGAGGGTCCCAGTTGCATTCTTCAATCTGCTGTTGAGGTGGTCCAGAGCTGGTTGTGCCACACATGGAGATTTTTGTCTCTACTGGGCCTCAGTCTCTCTGATTCTTTCCGAGAAGGTGCACGTGTATAAACATTGGGGGAATTCTCAGTATGTGGCTTTTGATGTGCTCGTTTGGTTAGAAATGAGTTGTTCGTTGTTTTTGTTGTGTTTCTGAGGGTCGTAAAAATAAAGATTAGTGGATGTGCATGTCTAGTAATTTATATTGTTCCCCTAATAATTTGGAAGTTCCGCCCATGCATTAATTCTTTGTTCCACACCATCTCAGAACAATGAAATATACCTGTTGCATTCATATATCCTCCCTTTCTTTCATCATAAAACTAAGGGTGATGTACAGAGGTTCCCAGGAGGTCTCCCATCCAGCCCCTGAAATGGAGTGTTGATGGATGACGCAGGGTCTTAGGACCCAACCTGTGGTTGGCTGAGGTATCCTCAGTGCCAGGCTGAAAGAGAGTGGGGCCTTTCCTGTTTTCCATTTGCCATCTTTGGCCTCCTTCCTCATAGAGCCATTCATACAGATAGGGGTAGATGTGTCTTAGCTTAGTGGTTATTCCCGGTAATGCATATTGCTGTTGACCAGTAAGGTCCTGAGCAAGCACTGAATATGAGGCAGGGGGCTTGGGGTGGGAGAGCTGCATATATGTTGCTAGGTGGGCAGTTTACCTTGTTGTAGGTGGTTGTTTTTGTGTGTGTTGGGTTTGTTTGTTTTACTGTATATATGTATCAGGGCGTTCTGAAGTGTGGGCATTTTAGCTTAGTAGTTGAACCTGGCAGGGTAGGAGCTTTGGCAGTGATTGCCTTCCATTCTGAAATTCTAATATTTGACTGGAAAATGTACAAAAGCCACTAGGCTTCTGCTTTCCTCAAAAATACTCGTAACCAAGGTTTTTTACACCCTCCTCAACGGCAAGAAGGGCTTAGTCAGTAACATGATGGAATCAAAAACCCGAATGCGGCTCTCTAGTATCAAACTCTCTCAG
This sequence comes from Lepidodactylus listeri, assembly GCA_029233225.1. Lineage (NCBI taxonomy): Eukaryota > Metazoa > Chordata > Lepidosauria > Squamata > Gekkonidae > Lepidodactylus > Lepidodactylus listeri. The sequence goes on from JARCFY010000008.1 coordinate 106,001,020, forward strand.
GGTTTTCAGTCGGGTCCAGCAGCTGATGATATTGGGGGCAGTACTATCAGGCATTGCTATAATGAGAGGGTTGTCTTTATTTTGATGGCATCACATAAATGATATTTCTCTTCTGAAAAGGAACAGCCAGAGATGACACGAAGTAGCACTTAACTCTGCCTGGCTCCGGTTGCGCATGCTGCCTTTAAAGAAGTGTGTGACAAGATACTGTGGCTCCATTAATTCCTTGGGGTGGCTCTGCCAGTGTGCAGTTTCCTTCAGTATGTGCTGGGCTTGGGGAGGGGCATCACTATCGTAAGAAGGTCCTGTATTAGTCCTTCCAGAGATTCTTTAGTGTTCTCTCTAGCTCCCTTTCCTGTTGCCAGGAATTGAGCAGGTCATGCCCAAAGTTGGGATTAGGTAAAAGCAAAGGGGAACTGTTTGCCGTACCAATATAGTTCATGTTCACTAGCCATTGTTTACTGTTCACTGTTAAATAAATCCAAAGGCAGTGGACTATTTCTGCATCTGGCATTTTTTGGTGTTGTTTTTTAAAAAAATATGTGCATGTGTATGTGCGCACCTGGAAGTCATAGTGACCTCTGGTGACTGACTGTGTGTGCACCTGGAAGTCATGGGAACCTCTGGTGACTGACCCCTATTAGGGGCCTGGAGGATATTCAGAGAGGTGGCTGGATAAAGCCTGCCCCTGCCTCCTGACTGCTGGTATTTCAAGAGGGTCTTCCATCCAAGTACGTGCCAGAGTCGACCCTGCTTAGCTTCCGGGATCTGACGAGATTGGGCTTGCCTGGGCTATCCAGGTCAGGGCTGTCTCTGGCATTTTTAAAGGACTTGTATGATGCCCACCAAATGCCAAGAATTCCTGTGGCAATATGGTGTGAAATTGCATTTTTTTTTCTTATTGAATGGGACTTTTGGGGTTGTCTCTCCAAAGGAAAAGGTCATGGGTTCCCCAAACTCAGATTACTTCCTGTTTTTCATGGTTTTCTGTCTTTCCTTCCTAGTATAGTAAAGTAGTTCAGGAGGTATATGGGGCACAGACATGGGATAGCCAGTTGATAGCCAGGATTGTCTGTAGTAGCAGAACAAAATTCAAGTCTGATAGCACCATAAAGATCAACAAAATTTTCCAGCTCGCTTCATCAGATACAAAAGCTTATACTATGGGAAATTTTGTTGTTTTTCACTGATCTGGGATATTTACTGTAATACATGTCTGATAATCTCCTTTGTTAGAACCTTTCAGCAGCAATGGGAGAGAATCCATGTCCTCTCTTGTGAAGTTAATTGGTAATAATTGTCCTGCCAACCATCTTTCAACGGGCACTTTTAGCTAGTTTCACCATTATAGTATTTCAGATGCCAAGGTAATTTTCTTCAAGAGAAACTCCTATTTTCTAATAGTCGTGATAATCTCCTAAAGGTAATCTTGATGGGACCCCCGATTTGGGGCTGTGTTGACATTTGTGTCAGTTTCATCAATAGTTCCCAGATAATTAGTTCCCAGCTTTTAGGGCTTGGGTACCACTTTGTGACAGTCCCAAGTTTAAATAAGGCACATAGGGACTGTTGGTCCTTGTGGAGCCATGTACAGTCTCGTGCGGCACCTAATAAGAAGATGGCTAGAGAAACTATTTGAGCTCTGCCCTACTCTCTGCAGCAGGCATTTGCTGCAAGTTGGCTTATCTGCCATCCCTTTCCATGATGTGTGATAGGCTGTTTGCCTTTTGAGGGGTTCGGCAGGAACTTTTTGGACCTCATTCAAACTGGCCCCCTTTTCTGCCTGCTCCGCAGTGTCCTGGGGGTGGTGGTATTCTCTTATTAGGCCTAGTGGTCCTTTTACTGGTTAGGCAATAACTAGTTTTGCAGCAATAGTGCAAGTTGGTGCAGCACAGGTAGGGATAATTGGCAAGCACCCTGAGCCATCTAAGGAAGGTGAGCTGTTCCCAATCGAGACTCGAGGAGCTTGGTAGGCTGGGGAAGGAACGGAATTGGTGGCTGAGCAGCATTAACTAGGGGTGTGCAAGAATTTTTTTTAAAAAACTCTGGTATATCGAATCCAAAAAATATTGGTATTTCTTGATATTCCTGAATCTTAATACCGGTATGGTATAATGATTCAGTTAATATCCTGGAAACCCAAATTTATTGTCCCTGCTGATGATGCGGCCTCCTCTCAGACCAGGGACCTAGTGTTGTCCATGGCGGCACTGGGACTCTCCCAGTTTGTTTTGGCTCCCGCATATCAAGCAGGCCACATGCTGGACCTTATCTTTGCCTTGGGGATCACAGTGGACCACAGTGGGAGACCACAGTGGACATAGTACTGCTGATGCAGTACTATGGTCAGACCACCTTGTCCTGAAAGCCCAGCTGAGTACTCCTAACCCTCCCTGTTTAGAAGGTGAGTGGATTTATGCTCGCCCGTGGAGTCAAATGGACCATAGTAGGTTCCAGGAAGCTCTGGGATCTGATTCCCCCTGGAGGTCCATTGGATGAGTTGGCGGAAGACTGGCAGAACCATCTTTCTGAAGCCATTGATGAGGTTGCTCCTCGGCGCCCTCTTTGCCCTTGTACCAAACTGGCTTCACTGTATTCCCTGGAGCTAAGGCGGATGAAATGGGAGCTAAGACAGCTAGAGAGAAGGTGGCAGTGAGCCTGCGACAAAGTTGCAAGAACATCCTATAGGTTATTAAGTCCCTCCACACCCCAAACCCTGCCCTGCCCCTCAAATCTACAGGTATTTCCCAACCCAGAGTTGGCAACCCTGTAACTGGCTATGAAACCGCTTTCCAGACCCTGGGAACCCAGAAGACACCGCATAGGAGGAGGTGCTTTTCTACCTTAGCTGCCACTGCATAGCCCCAAATCAACATAAGTCAGTGGTGGAGGGAACCATACCTGTTACCATGAGGCTGTCCTCCCATACTACGCACTTGGGGCAGCAAAAGGCCATGAGACAGCCCTGCCTTCTATAACCAGAAGGAAATAAACACGGCTGGCCTCCCTCTGTTTTCCCCCTTCCCTCTGCCGCCCCACCAGCCACGGCCGGGACACTCACCTGGAGCCTCTTTCTAGAGCCTGTTGTATTTCTTCCCACAATGGGCCTTCCTCCTAGTAGCCAAATAAAGAAGAATAAAAGCAGAATAATTTTGGGTTTATTCTGGCTCAGCTATACTGGTAGCCAAATCAGATTCTCTGATCTGTATTCTGCTTTAAAAATACCTGTAAAATATCGATAAGGTATATTTCAGGTATTTATTCAGGTTGCTTTATACCGAATGCACACCCCTAGCATCAGTTGAGCCTTTAGTTGTTCTTTGTCAGGATGGGTTCTTTGCCAAAAAGGCTGGTAGCTGTGGTAAGCTGCTTGTTATGAGCAGCTCGCACTAATTAAATGATAATTGATGGAGATCAGCCATTAAATAACCTTGTTAACCCCATGCAGTGGTGTTTTGTGTCTAGAGATGTGTTTAGTTCACTTTATTGCTATTACAGTCCTTAGACCAGATATGTTGACAGACAGTCAGACAAACATTACAGATACATTACAGAAATTAAAAGCTAGTATAAAAATTTCAGATATGAAGATAAAACGCTTTCAAACAAAACACTTCTAAAAAGCTTCTAAATAAAACATTTCCAAAGATTAGAAGCTAGTATAGAATCTACACTGGCATCTAACCTTAGGCTGAACAATTTCCGCGACCTGAGTATCACCTTACAAAACCTGGCTACTTGATGAGTGATCTTGGGACTAGAGATGTGAAATTTTGAAGTCATGGGGGGAGTTAACTTTTTCTTCTTTGGGAGTGGAATGGAAGTCGTGGGGGAAATAGAAATATATTCTGTACTTAGTTTCCTATCGAAGCTAAACTATTTTTACTGCCTTAATAACATAAAATAAATCATTTATAACTTAACATATAAAAATGTAATATTTGGGTTTTCCGGTCGGAGGAATGGAGGTCTGACACGCTTTGCAATTGCGCAAGGCGGACAGTGGCTCTTATTGACAGCTCGGGTGGATCAATCCACCTGACACAACCTCACACAGGTAGTGTGATGACTAGCAAGCAATATAATCCAGGTTTGAGCAAGCTCGGTGAAGGAAAAGTCTCGGAGGAGACTTTTACAACACCTTGAGCACTGCAGCCGAAGAAGATTCCTGCAAGTATCTCTAAGGAGCCGAGCTGAGCTGATTAAATCAGCATAAAATCTCCAATTCCTCTGATTCCTTAACAAAGAAGACAAAGTTTAAACGTTGGGACCACATCTGAAGCGAAGTAACAACATAAGGTAACGGAAAAAAAGTTTTTGCCTTACTATTACCGCGTTTTGAAAGACGAAAAGCAGATCTGGTGAAGCAATAGACTGTTGCAGATTGGATGAGTGCAGTTTTGAAACGTTAAACAGCTGAATTTGAACTTAAAAAGCCAAAAAAACAAGTTGTTTAACATTCCTGCGGTTAAGAAGAGTCGGGAGGGGGAGCCAAGCATCGCGAGACGAAGAGGGGAGGAGGAAACCAAGCATCGCGAGATCAAGCTGTGAGGACTGTGACAGGAAGTGACGGCTTGAGGAGCAGACAAGAAGGGAAACAGAGAAGAACCGGAAGAGAGCAAAGGGGACTGTGAAAACTGCCGGACCAAAAGGACTACAACAGGAAGTGACGTGTGGAGAGCAGACAAGTAAGCAAGAGGAAGGGACAAAAGGAAACTACGGCAAGCCAGAAGCAAGGTAAAAAGACTATAACCTTTGACACAAACCATAGAGAAGTTGCACCCGCCATTTTGGATTTATAAAATTTTTAAACAGTAATATCTCATAAACTATATAACTTAGAAGGCTGAAACCAACGAAATTTGACTTGGCAAGACTAGCTTGTGTGAACACATTAATCGGTGTTTGATTTGGAAAATAAAATAAAATCGATCTTTTTTAAAGAGACAAGATGGACCGCGGACTAAGATCGAGGGCAGCTACATGGTCCTCTCCTACAATGGCAGCAAAAAAAAGAAAAAGAACTACTAGCTGTTATGGAAGCAATGGAAAAAAAATGTTAGACGCTATAGGAGAGGTAAATGTTAAAATGAATGGCATAGCTGCACAAGCAGACAAAAACTTTATAGACGTAAAAGCAGAATTTCAAAAATTAACCACAAGAACACAAGACATTGAAACTAAAGTAAAAGAACTGGAAGAAAGTACTCAAAAGACAATGAGAGACAATGACAGAATGGAAAAGATGATGCATTATAAAGACATGCAAAACCATTTGAGATTCAGAGGGATTGAGAAAAAAATGAATGAAGACATTTTTATAAGAATGCAAGAAGCATTAGCAGATTTTTTACAAGAACAGGAAGAGGTTGTTAAAGAACACATGGATCTTGTTTATAGAGTCAATTCTACATACGCAAGAGACAAAAATATACCAAGAGATGTGGTGGTCCAATTTACAATGAAAAGGACAAAAGAACAAATCTACAAGAAGTGTTTTACTGATCCCTTTGAAATAGATGGAAAGAAAAATATAGTTATGAAAGAACTGCCTAGAGCAATACTGCAAGAAAGGAAAAAATTTAAGCGTCTGATGGATAAATTGAAGGAGAAAAAAATCAGATTCCGCTGGGAAATACCTCAAGGATTAAGCTTTTACTATGGCAACACCAGAGTAGTGATTAAAAGCACAGGAGAAATGTACGCATTTCTTGGAGAGAATAAAGATGACCTTGGTGATATTTAACAATATATCAAGATGGATTACAAAGTACTTACATGGAATGTAAATGGACTTAATTCACCCCAAAAACGTAGAATGGTAGGGCATTGGCTGGAGAAACAAAAATGTAGTGTAATATGCATACAAGAAGCTCATCTTAAAAAACAAGACCACAAATATTTAATAAGGAAAAAATTGGGAGAAGAATTTTATTCTTTAGCAAGCAATAAAAAGAATGGTGTTGTAACATATTTCAAAAAAGATTTGGAACCTAAAGTAATATTTAAAGACAAAGAAGGAAGATATTTAGCTATTGAAATCTCACTACAAGGACAGAAAACTTTGATTGTGAATATTTACGCCCCAAATGGAGCCAAAGAAATTTTTTTTAAAGAATTACAAATGGAAATGGATAACGTAAATTATGATCAAATTATGATGTTGGGGGACTTTAATGGAACTGTGAATAACAAATTAGACAGGCGCTCTAAGAGAAAGGATGAGGCATTAGGGAAGCTTCCAAAAAACTTTTTTGAACTGATAAAACAAGAGAAGCTGGAAGATATTTGGAGGAAAGCTAACCCACAAGGAAAAGACTTTACCTTTTATTCTAATAGACATGACTCACATTCAAGAATTGACATGATTTGGATGACTACTAATTTAACGTTTAAGACAAGAAAAGTGGAAATTCTACCCAGAATAATTTCAGATCATAATCCGTGTTTATGGACTGCTGGCCAAGTAAAAAAACAAAAGAGATGGAGAATAAATGAGAACTTACTAGACAACCAAGAAATAGTTAAAAAATTACAGGAAGAAACAGACCTATACTTCCAAGCAAATATACAGAAAGAAGTAAAAATTCAAACCGTATGGGATGCATATAAAGCAGTGATGAGAGGACTATTGATATCTTTAAATGCAAAAGATAACAAAAAGAAAAGAGAACAATATGAAAATATCGTACAAGCCATTAAAACAAAAGAAGAAGAACTGAAGAGCAGACCAGGGAAAAAGAAACTGCAAAAGGAAATCTGGATGTTACAAGACCAAGCAAAAGCTATTTTGAACCAAGAGACGTACTGGAACCTAAAAAAACTCCAACAAAAGGCATTTGAAGGTGCAAATAAACCCGGAAAATATTTAGCATGGCAATTAAAGAAAAAACGTGAAAACAAATTTATCACTAAAGTGATAAGAGATAACATTGAGATAATAGATAACAAAGGAATAAAGAGAGAATTTTTTAAATATTATGCAAAACTGTTTAAGAAGGAAAACAAAGACAGAAGAAAGATCAAAGAATACCTGCAAACATTAAAGTTACCAAAACCAACAGAGGAAATTAAAGAACTATTTAACAATCCAGTATCATTACAAGAGATTAAAAATGCAATAAATGACTCAAAATTAGGAAAAGCACCTGGACCAGATGGATTTACAGCGAAGTTTTATAAAACGCTACAGGAGTCGATCTCACCAGTGTTACTGCTATTAATGAATGATATAGGAGTTACTGGTGAGGTCCCAGAAACTTGGAAAGACGCAACCATCTCACTTATCCCGAAAGAAAATCAAGACTTAACTAATGTTAAGAACTACAGACCGATTTCTCTACTAAATAATGACTATAAGATCTTTGCTAAGATTATAGCTGACAGACTAAAAGAACACCTTAAAGAAACTATACAAACAGAACAAGCAGGGTTTTTACCCAATCGCCAAATAAGGGACAATCTAAGAGTAGTAGTGGATGCTATAGAATACTACGATAAACATCCTGAAAAGGAGGTGGGTTTTTTCTTTTTAGATGCGGAAAAAGCGTTTGATAATTTAAATTGGGATTTTATGTTTGAGGTTCTAGAACATCTTGAAATTGGTGAATATATGCTTAACCTCATTAAGTCAATTTATAAAGAACAGAAATCCTCTTTAATAATACTGAAAAGACAGACGATTTTAAAGTCGAAAAAGGAACACGACAAGGATGCCCACTTTCGCCGTTGTTATTTATTTGGATTCTAGAAGTTCTACTAATAAATGTGAAGGAAGATAAAGAAATTAAAGGCTTAACAACCAAAGGTTTTTCTTTCAAATATAGGGCCTTTGCAGATGATGTGATGTTTATAGTGGAAGACCCTATGACTACACTACCATATTTGTTACAGAGAGTAAAAGAGTTTGGTGACTTGGCTGGATTTTATGTAAATAAGAACAAATCGAAAGTGATGTGTAAAAATATGTCAAACAACAAACAAACTGAGTTACAAAATCTTATAGAATGTGAGGTGGTGAAAAAGACAAAATATCTAGGTGTAAACCTAACAACGAAAAACATTGATCTCTATAAAAATAACTATGAGAAGTTATGGCTGCAAATTATGCAAGATATTAAAAAGTGGAATGTATTAAATTTGTCATTGTTGGGTAGAATTGCGGTGGTTAAGATGAATGTATTACCACGATTAATGTTTTTGTTTCAAACTATTCCAATTGTGAAAGATGTAAAAACATTCAAATGCTGGCAGAAGGAATTGTCTAAGTTTGTATGGGGAGGGAAAAAACCAAGAATCAAGATGAAAATAATGTGTGATGCTAAAGATAGAGGTGGGTTCCAATTACCAAACTTAAGGCTATATCATGATGCAATATGTTTGACTTGGGTAGGGACATGGACTATGTTACAAGATAGAAAGTTATTGTCCCTGGAAGGCCATGACTGTAGGTTTGGCTGGCATGCATATTTGTATTATGGTAAAGCAAAAATGGACAATATGTTTAAACATCATTATTTGAGAAGAACGTTAATGGATACATGGACAAGATATAAAAACTTTTTTCCAGAAGAGATACCTATGTGGATTGTACCCGCAGAAGTTTTAAATCCAGTATCACGTCACAAAGGACAAGATTGGTTGAAGTACAGAGACTTATTAACAAGACATGGTAAAGACTTTATATTGAAGGAGCAGCATCAGATGGACTTTGATTATGGTTGGTTAAGATATAGACAAATATATGACATGTATAGAAGTGATAAAAAATCCAGTTTTAGAGAAAAAAATAATGAAATAGAACAAGTTTGGGAGGAAGGTGGGGAAAAAATGATCTCTAAAATGTATAAAATTTTGTTAAAATGGTTTAACGCTGATGAAATGGTAAAGGAACAAATGGTAAAATGGGCGATAAACTTTAACAAAGATATTGAAATGGAATCTTGGGAATTTTTATGGAAAAATGCTATGGGTATATCTACATGTTATAACTTAAAAGAAAACTGTTTTAAAATGATGTACAGATGGTATATGACACCAAAAAAAATTGCAAATATTAACCAGAATATGTCTAACAAATGTTGGAAATGTAAAAAGAAAGAAGGTTCTTTTTATCATATGTGGTGGACTTGTGATAAAGCAAAGACTTATTGGTCTATAATACATGCAGAAATGGAAAAAAATTTGAAATATACATTTAAGAAGTTGCCTGAAATGTTATTGCTTGGACTTAAACTAGAAGAGATAAATGTAAAGAAAAGGACAATAATATGGTATATGATAACAACAGCAAGAATGGTGTATGCACAAAATTGGAAAAATGAAAAAATACCAGATGTGTGGGAATGGTTGAAAAAATTGTTATATATGGCTGAAATGGATAAATGGACTAGAAAGTTGAATGACCTGTACTCAGAGACCTTTTTAGAAGATTGGAAAGATTTGAAAGAATATGTTGAAAAATACTGGGACATGAAAAATTACATCTATACATGGTTATAATAACATAAAGCAATAAAATTAGAGTATATGAATGTATTAAGGATAATTAGATAATGAAGTTGTTTTTATTTTAGAATTATATAAGAATATAGAAAGTAAGAATTAGTATACAAGTATTTTTAAGATATATGACCGTTACCAGAAATGTAAACATAGATATAAGTATTACTATTTTGGATAATGTGGAAAATGTGTTTTGCTTCAGATGTGGTGGGAAACCGCCAATACAAGATAAAAACAAGATTATACAAATAGAACAAAATGTGATATAATATGGAAAAAAGGATTTGTATAAGATAAATGTATTAATTTTAATGTGTTGAAAAATAAAAAAAAATTTACAAAAAAAAATGTAATATTTGACATATTTATGTAATTTAAAAGTTATACATGCTTGTTTTCTACAAGCAAAATTGCACATAAACCCAGTGCTTGAGATGAAACTACAAGCTGACACACCCTATGGTACCTTAGCACGTCTCTTAATTTTTGCTATCTGAAAAGTAGAAGAAAATAGGAGTTAAATAGAAAACACAAGCTTTATGGTTTGGCAAATAACATAAAATATATCTGTTCAGAAAAGGATTGCACAAAGGATCAATAATAATATCTACACAGCTAGATGTAGTTTCAGCTAGATTCTGTCTTGTTTCTTCTGTGGCTACTGGTTAGTGAGAGAGTGTTCTCAACAAAAGAGTTTTCATCTGAGGCTTTGGTACAGTTTCTGCCCCACGGCCTTCTGATCTTTTGTTCCCTCCAGCAAGGTAGGGCAGTACACCACTTGTTACCCAATCCATGCGCATATGTGTCACCATGGTTTGAGGGAGAGGTGAATAGGTCAACCACCAGGGAAGAGTCAGGTCAAAAGGACGACAGAAGTCCTATAACAGTCAAGAAGCAATGAAAGCCCTGCATACTCCCCTTGTGAAGATTAGGTGTCCTTCTAGGTGCAGAAATGTATCTTGGATTTAAGGGCTCTCTATGTCTACAGCAGGAGTCCCCAACCTTTCTGAGCCTGCAGCCTTTGGAATTCTGACACAGGGCAGTGGGCTCGGGCACAGAATGGCTGCCACAGAATGGCTGCTGCAGGAGGTAGAGCCAGCCACAAAACTGCTGCCATAGCTTACCTCCAGTCACATAATAAAGATCCTTGTGCAATGGTGGCAGCCAATGCTCCTTCTAAGCTGTGGAGTCTTGTGAGCAAAAATTCTACTTCGTGAGCTACTGGCATTAAAGTTGTGAGTGAGCCATTCGGCTGCTGCATAAATCAGTTTGCTCTGGAGCCATCCTTCCTGAGCGAAGACAAAAATGTGTGAGCCAGAGGCTAAAAATCTGTGTGCTAGCTCACACTAACTCAGCTTAGAGGGAACACTGGTGGCAGCTGCAGCCAAAGCAGTGTTCTTAAAGAGCAGCACATAGCCAATCAAATCTGCTGTGGCCACTCAGAAACCCTGAAGGACAACAGCCCCGCCTGTCTGCCCGGTTTCAAAAAACACTTTGCAGACGTTAGGAAAGGTCTCCTTTTCACCATGAGCCCCATGTTGGGGACCCCTGATCTACAGCGTGCCCACCTTGTCTCTAAAAGCATTTCACTCATTCTGAAAGAGAAAATATTTCATAGGTGCTTTTTTCAGTACTCCTCCAAATTACCCGTTTTTCTGTCCAAAAAACTGGAAAATGGCCTTGGAAAAATGGGGGTGTTTTCTGAATTCTTCTGTTTTGTGTTTTCCCAGGCCTTCACATCTCTGCTTGAGTCCTTATTTGAGAGTGTACTGGTACAATCTGTTTGTTTAAATGTCCGGAGACTGGTCAGCCTACTTGATATTCTTGGAATTTCAATGCCCCTGTCTACTAATATTTTTCAATAGGGTAAATATTTGTTGAGTACTTAGGAGATTTCCTTCAGTCAGCAAACAGCTGTTTTTGAGAGCTAGTCCAAATGATCTCCTGATACAATATGGGGAGGGGGCTGTATGTTTGAAAATCTCCCATGTGAATAAATCACCGCACATGGGACATGAGTGGGCTGTGGAGAAATCTGTGACATGCTTCCTTGCTTTACGTGTACTGGATAGTTTTTATATACTACATGATGAATTGAAACATGCTGTTGCAATGTAGTATATAAAATTGTCAATCTTATTCTGATTTTGTTTCTCTCATTACTAGGTGCTTCAACTTTATTTTTCATGTCATCATCCTCTTCCTTAACTTATTTGTCCAGCTTTGAAAAGGGGCTTGTTTTTGTCTTATTTGACAAACGTATGTTTTATCCTTCTGATTTTAGTGTTCACAGAAAAATACTGCACTGCAAACCATGTGGATAAACTGCCCGGCCCAAGGGATTGGGTGCAGATTCTGCAGGATCAAATCAAACTGGCAAGAAGACGGTTAAAAAGAGGTTCAGGTAAGAGGAAGAGGAGGGAAGGAGTCTGAATGTGAAAGTAGCAAGGAAGGGGGTAAGTAGTTTATAGTCCAGAGGGCATTGGATCTAGGGTTGTGTGCAAACCCCCCCCCCCCAATATTTTTCAGGTTCAGGTGTACTGAACCCCAAAAATATTGGTATTTCCCAATATTTTCAAATTCCAATATTGATATGATATCGGGATTCAGGAAATAATCAAGATTGCCAGATTTTTTGGCTCGGTATTTAAAGGGACTGTCCCTTTAAATGTGTTTTGCAAGCCGTGGCACGAGTGAACGCAGAAGATTCACCCTTTTGGGTTCACTTGACTTACAGCAAAATGCATTTGAAGGGATCATTCCTCCAAGTTGTGTGCAGATTGGAGGGGGGAGTCCTAGGGTTGGTCCAATGTGCAAAAGGGCAGGGAGTGTGTCAAACAGCCCCCCTGTAAGCTAGCGGCATCAAATTGGCAGTGGACTTCCCCAGGATGCCCCTCTATCTGCCATCCAAGTTGTGTGCAGACTGGCTTGGGGGGGAGATCCTAGGTTCCAGAGTGCAAAAGAGGAGGGATTGTGTCCAGCACTCCCCCCCTCCTCCCGCAAGCAGGATTGGCTCCTTTGCAGGCCCTTTTGGGCAGTCCAGTTTGAACAAGGCTGCCCTGAAGAACCTCTGTCAAGGCTGCGGTCAAGGGAGGATCTACAGGGGTGGCATGGAGCTGTCAGCTCATGCTGCCTTGACCGATTCTGGGCTGACTCCTCTTGCAGCTTTGTTTAAACCAAGCTGCAGGAGGAGCCAGCCAGCCCCAGCTAAAGCCAGCAGAAAGGAGGGAGGGAAAGGACGGAGGGGAAGATCTCAGATCTTCCCCCTTCCATTCTGTTGGCCTTGGGAGCTGTGGCCAGCAGAAAGGAGGGAGGGAAGATCTCAGATGGTTTTTGTTAATATATACCATTTATCTTCCTTATCCTGCTTCTTAAATTATTTGTTCTAAGCAGATTACTAAAATATAGAAAAAGCTAGACCCTTTTTGAACAGCTGCAAAATTCTATCACAGTGTAAAAATTTTGCCACTAAAAGAGTGAAAATGTTGCTGTTATCTTCTAATAAAATAGATAATGTCTTCATATGATCTATATTTTGGATTAAAGGAAAAATTAAAAGATTTCTAGACTCAGAAAAGTTATTATTTTCAAAAATCATGTGATACAGGGTGTCCACACTACCTGCGCCATAGTTGCAGAATCAACTGTCAGAGTATGGTATCTTAAGATACTTCCCTTGCAAAACTCTAGATGGTAGGACGTTAAGGCGCGCCAACATAAAGGCATGCCTATAGCAAAACAGTCAAATATGAGCAGTAACCAGGAAGCAGATGGAAGAATAGCAGCAAACTGAGTAGAACAAACATGTTATAGTCAAACTTAAAGAGACATTTCTTAATCATTCTCATAACTTCTTGTCTGGTAACTGAATAAAGGGAGCCCAAGGAAAGATTGAGGAGCTGTAGTCGTTGCTCGACAAGTTTATCCCAGTGGGAAACATAAGAATCCTCTTTGACTAAGCTGGGGTAGCTCTCTTGGATGTTGGAGTGTAGAATTTTAACTTTGGGTGGAAAAGCCTTCAACCAAACCCGAGCTTCGAGAGATGATTGTCCTAATTCAGCTCAGAGGGCTACCCCCACTACACAGTTCAGAATTCCGCAGATGGAATGCAAGAATTTAAGAAGAATTGAATCCAAGGACTCCCCTATTTTGTCAATCCAGATGCCAGCCCCATATAAACTTTGCACAGCCACCTTGGCGTTAAACACTTTGATGGCGTCTGGGAGCCCCAGAAGAACAAAAGAAATGTCAGATAAAGATTGGCTACGGGGGCATCAAATATTAACATGAGCAGCTTGCACTGACTAAGTTAATCTTTGGTTAAACCAAGCCCCTAAGTATTTAAAATAGGGGACCTCCTCAATATCGCGGCCGTGAATTTTCCACTTTTGTACATGAGATGTTTCACCAGAAACAGTGATCTCGGATTTTTGATAGTTAACCATCAAGCATTGTTCCAGACAGTAAGAGACAAGTACCTCTATCAGAGAGGATAGTCCTTTTTTGTTGTTTTTTATTATGCAAAAAATATATGATTGTAAACATAATACATCTCAGGTACTAGCAATTTGAATAAGAGGTTTCATACTCAGTTCAAGCTTCTGTGGCTATTAAAAATTAGGGAAATCCGCAATAACTGGCCGGGAGGGCGGGGTAAAAATCTAATAAATCAATAAATAGGAAGGTGGGAAATGGCTATGCATATAATAGCGAATGGGTTCTTTTTTATGTAAACATCTTCCCATTTAAGTGAGAGCTAGTTCTGAACCAAATCATTTGCACAATAAATACAGACATTTAAATATAAATCCCAAAGTAATTTGAGAAATTGCCTGCTAACACCATAAATAATGGCAGAAGGTGCTCTGTGGATGACCCAGAAGGTTAAATATAAGGAGTACATCTCCAAAGGTCTCCCCGTCCCTGTATTCAAAATGCAGGTAAGTTTGGATCATTTTGCAAAAGACTTTCCTGTCTGCCCCCCTTCCCAACCAATGCCATGAAAAGGCAGAGAGTTTTTGTACGAACAGTAAGAAAACTGATTGTAACAGCAGAATTTCAGTGTTAGGAAAAAAGGAACAAACTGTTATTTGCTTGCTTCCAAAGCTCTTGGTAGCATTTCCTTCTCTTCTCTTATTTCAATCAAGCAGTTAGAAGTTTCCAAAGGGGGGGGTTCTCCCCAGTCAAATTTTAAACCTTCACATTCTCTATTAGTGATGACTTCATGGCATCTGCTAAAAGCTGATTGTCTGTAAAAGGCATTGGGGTTTCTGGGACAGAGTCCAATAAGCCAATCAAAGACTCTAAAAAGCAGGTGCCCTGGTCCCCCCACCTGGGGCATGCTGGGAAAATTTGGTAGCTGGAGCTGTAGCACCGAGAGGTTGTCAAGGTTCTCGTACTCCTTCAAGGAATTATAAAGGGGACCCAAGTTGTAGTCCAAGATCGACTGGAAGAAATCCAGCAAGTCCGAGGAGAGGCTCAGGTCCATGTAGTTCCAGAAACACTGCTCTGCTGAGGGTGGTAGGCAGCATTCCCCCACCCCCACCCCCGCACAGTGCTCCGGCGGAGGTTTCCCAGAGAGGACAGTCCTGATGTTGTTCTAGATAGGAGAACTGCATCACCAGCAAAAAGGAGGATAGAAACTTTAACGTTAGTAATGGATAGAGAGTAACAGTCCCGGGCAGAGACAATAGAGATATTGTTGGTATATAAATTAAACAATAAATTATTAATATAACAATTGCTTCCAAGCAGAATAGTGGCGACCCATTGTTTTGGTTTTGTCTTCTGCTTTTTTCCTTATTTCGAGGACGGCTTCATTTTAAATTTTTCTTTATCTTAAATTTGTCACCTTTTACAGATTGGGGTTATAAATGGTCACACTCAGCTGTTGTTAACGCTCTCCTCAGCTAGCTCTGACCAATTAGAAAGAAGGGAGGTGCAGGCAGGCAGAGCCTGTCAGTCAACCTGTGCTTCACGGTGAGGCATCAACCCTTTAATCTCCCAGCTCTCTGAATTTGATGCACTAAGCATTCTGCTTTTGGAGGGCAGCACGTCACAACATACTACTTTACAATCTAGGACTTAGGCCCATATAAGTTAGTTAGTTTGTTTGTTTGTTTGTTTATGAGGTTTATATCCCGCCCTCCCCGCCATACGGCAGGCTCAGGGCGGCTAACAACATATTCAAACACACAAACACACAATCTTAAAAACATTAAAATACATAAAACAACATAATAACATCAAATAGATGGCGTACCCTCTTTGACATATCAGGGCAGCGTCCAGATGTCAACCAATATGGACAGTCACACAAACTGGCGGATCGAATCGGGCCAGGGCCAAAGATGTCAATACTAGGCTTAAAAGTCTGGTGGAAGCTTTAACGGTTTCAAAGTCGTTAGCAGATACATAGGGAGGAACTGTTTTTGTATTTAAAATGGCTTTTTTAGCCTTGTCGCTGTTTTTCAATTAAATAGCTGGGTGATTTATTTGATCACAGATACAATCCAGGTTCAAGATTATTTGGCCCTCTTCCTATTTGCCTTTGCAACAGGAAAACATCTGGCTGAGAATATTAAAAAATATTTTCCTTAAAGCTTGTCAATACATCCCATCAAATTCTGCGAAACAAAGTAAATGTGCCGCATTCAAGGATGCAGTTGAAGGAAAGGTAAAGCCTACCCCAGATATTAGTGACGTGGGGTGGCTGGCTGGCTTTGAGCTCCTTAGTTGTGTCCTTGATTGCAATCTGCATCCTTGGTCAGTGGTTTTCTATGACTCAATGACAAAGTAAACTGGCTCCAAATCCAGTAGACCATGGGCGGTGGGGGCTGCCTCCTGTTCCTACACATTAAGGTGAGCAAGGCAGAGGTTTGTGGGCACTCTGTAGTACCTAGAGGCCCATTTTATTATTACTTCCTGTATTCCAAAACTGGTGTTCAGAACTAGTTCCACTGCTGAGGCCCCTCCTTGGATAAAGCTCTTCATGAGCTTTGGGCTAAGTTGTTTGTAACTATCACCTTGGCTGATGTTTGTAACCCTTTGAGAAGTTATTATTTTATTATTTATTTTATTACTGGGATTCCTGTCCCACCTATCTGGCGTTAGCTGGCTCAAGGCAGCTCACAAAAGTTACACAAAACAATATAAATTCATCATAAAAATTACAGCTTAAAATACATCAGATCCTTAGAGGATCACCAGATTTCACAAATTCACAAAATTTTTGGTAGCCAACATTGCTTCCAAAGCAGAGTACAGCAGTTTCCAGACCCCCGGCAAGGAACTTACACCAGTTGATTTATCTCTTTCCAGAGGCCCCCTTCCCCCCAGTGGCGGTTCCTAATTAAAAGCCTGGCGGAAGAGCTCCGCTTTACAGGCCCTGCGGAACTGCAAAAGGTCCTGCAGGGCCCTGATGTCATCCGGGAGCTCATTCCACCAGTAAGGAGCCACCACTGAGGCCCTGGTCGTGGTGGTTGTCAGTCTGGCCTCTCTCAGGCCGGGGAGGACCAGGCGATGTTAGGTGCCTGATCGCAGTGCTCTTTGGGGAATATATGGGGAAAGGCAGTCTCTTAGGTAGGCAGGCCCCTGACCATTTAGGGCTTTAAAGGTTAAAATCAGCACCTTGAACCAGATCCGGTACGCTATAGGCAGCCAGTGCAGTGTCCTCAGCACAGGCTGGATGTGGTCTCATACCGAGAGACCCATCAACAGCCTGGCCACGGCATTCTGCACCAGCTGCAGCCTCCAGAGGGCAGCCCCATGTAGGGAGCATTGCAATAGTCCAGCCTCGAGGTGACCATAGCATGGATCAGTGTCGCCCGGTCATCACATTCGAGAAAGGGAACCAACTGCCTAATCAGCCAAAGATGGTAAAAGGCTGCTTGGGCAGTGGCTGCTACCTGGGCCTCCATGGTTAGGGAGGCATCCAGGAGCACTCCCAAACTCCGGACCCTCGGCGCTGGCACCAGTGGCGCCCCCCTGAAGGCCGGCAATGGGATCCCTACCCCCGGTCCACTCCGACTCAGGCACAAGACCTCTGTCTTCATTGGATTCAATTTCAGTCAGCTCAGCCTGAGCCAGCCCATCACGTCCTAAAGTGCCCACTCCAGGTCATCTGGGGTAGCCCTGGACTAGCCGCCCAACAGCACATATAGCTGGATGTCATCAGCATACTGGTGACAACCCAGCCTGTGCCTCCAGGCAATCTGGGAGAGAGGGCGCATGTAGATGTTAAACAACATCAGGGACAGCACTGCCCCTTGTGGCACTCCGCATACTAGCGGGTGCCTCCAGGACATCTGCTCCCCCAGCGCCACTCTCTGTCCCCAACCTTGGAGGAACGAGGCAAGCCACTGCAAGGCAAGTCCCTTAACCCCCGTGTCAGCAAGGTGGTGGACCAGTAGCTGGTGGTCGACCATGTCGAACACGGTCGACAGATCTAACAACACCGGCACTGCCGTGCCGCCCCAATTCAGATGCCGCCGGAGGTCATCCATGAGGGCGACCAGTGCCGTTTCCGTCCCATGACCTGGCCAGAAGCCGGACTGAAAAGGGTCTAGTGCGGAAGTGTCTTCCAGGAAGCTCTGCAACTGAATCGCCGCCACCCTTACCAAAATCTTGTCTAAATAGGACAAGTTGGACACCGGCCAATAGTTGGCCGATTCAGCCAGGTCCAGTGATGGTTTTTTCAGGAGAGGGCAGACCCTCGCTTCCTTGAGTGCCCCCGGGAACAGTCCCTCCTCAAAGGACTTGTTGATCTCCCGGAGGGCACCTCACAGCCCCTCGCAGCCAGCTTTTATAAGCCATGAAGGGCACAGGTCAAGGCTGCATGTGGTTGGGCATACAGTTGAGAGCAACCTGTCGACTTCCTCCGGACTGAGTGGACCAAAATAATCCAGAATGGAACTAGAAGACATGCATGGAGCCTCGAGTTCGCTAACTGTCTCAACTGTGGCTGGGAGATCATGGTGGAGCACCAAGATTTTATCTGTAAAGTGGCTCGCAAAAGCCTCACAGCCAATATCCAATTCCCTATCATTTGGTCTGCCCTGCGGCAGCTCTGTTAAGGATTGTGCTGGGCGCAAGCTTGCCTCTTCGCGGCCTTGACTGCCACCTCATAGGATCTCATAAACGCCCTATAAGGTGCTCTTGATGCTTCGTCGCGGGCACGCCACCACTGTCTCTCTAGTCGTCTAAGTTGAAGGAGGATGTTGGTCTGGACAGGCATTGTGCTGATTAGACAGGGCAATTATTTCTACGAATTTGAAAAAAATAAAATCCATTATCTATAGGATCTGAATGAGTTGTGTATTTCTTTGCGTGTTGTTCACATAAATGTCCATTGCTTCCTTTCCCATCTTTTTTAAAAAATTACTGTTTCACTTAATTGCATAAATGTTTATTTCTGTATTTAGGAAAACATAATGATGTTTTGTCTTATCTGTATTTAGCAGAGACGACAGACTGTGATGAGAAACTGGACACTTCTCTACTACAAACAGGTAAAAAGCTATTGATTAACAAAAATAATCTGTTTTGGTTTGTTTGGTTTTATGGGATTTTGGTAACTAGAATCAACTGAATGGTACTTCTTAGCTCAGCTTGTTTCCTTTATCTATAGGCACTGTCACTATATATAATTCCAGGTCTCAGTTCCCCACCCCCAGTCTCTTCCACAGGGAGACCAGCTGTACTGCTGCTTCTCTGGGATCTTAGGGAAATATTGCTCCTGTGCCTGGTTTGTCGTGATGTCTGTTATGTGCTATGCCACACTGTGCCAACGTTAATAGACCCAAGTCCTCCAGACCCCTCTGCAAGTTAAACTGCACCACACCAGCGGTAGTGTATTATACAGTTTATTTTACAGTGCAATTATTAATCAAAGAGACAAAGTGCTTCGCCAGGACACCATACAACAAGAAGAGAGAAATACTTCTGTACATTGATTACATATATACAAACAATAACCAATCATGTTAGTGCTGAGTCATGTAGATCCCATCCATCACTGTCACACAGAGAGAACAAGTCTGAACCAGTCTGTACAAGTTCTACTGCCTCTGTCTCAGTCACATGATTCCTGCTGGCTGTCATCTAGATCCTGCAGATCTGCCAGCTCTGTGCATGTAGACAGAGTCTCAAATACCAACATGGTTTTCTGAAGCTTGAAAGACCAGACGGTGGCTTTATTTTTACTTTTTAATGTTTTTTGCTGTCCTGTTGCAGCCAACTTATGGTGACCCTCCCAGGATTTTCAAAGCAAGAGACGTTCAGAGGTGGTTTGCCAGTGCCTGCCTCTGCATAGCAATCCTGGACTTTCGTAGTGGTCTCCCATCCAAGTACTAACCAGGTCTGACTCTGCTTAGCTTCTGAGATCTGGTGTGATCAGGCTAGCCTGAGCTATCCAGGTCAAGGCAGAAGGTAGTTTAGAAGAAGGTAATTACAACAATTTGTCCTTCTGAACAAGAGAACTGGCTCAGAGTTTCTCCTGTTAACTGATCTCTTTTTCTTGCTATCTTATATGTTGTGTGCATTTTTATCCTGCCGTACTTCCATGGAGCTCAGGGTTGCATACCTGGTTCTCTGTTCCCTATTTTATCTTCACAACAAGACTGTGAGCTAAGTCAAGCTGAGGGGAGTGACTGGCTCTAGGTCTTTCTGTGCTTTTGTCCCTGTCCTGCCACTCTAAATTGGGTTATGAGAGAGATCCTGAATAAGGAACTGGTAACTTCTAACTTGTGTTTTGTTTCACTTCCTTGATCCCTCAAGTTTGTCCCCTTCTCTACCAGCTGCCATTTCTGGTCTGAAGCACCCCTGGGTAACTGAGTCCACTGGGCTACCAAGTGATTAGCTAGCTCCATGTGTATACTACGTTTCCTCTGGAGTGCAGAAAAGTGTAGAATTTAGTAGTGGGCATGGAAGTCAGTTTCCTGAGTTTCTGTTTCCATCTTATAAAAATAAGCACATTTCTAGTCCTTATAGCTGTGGATGATAAAGACAGAATAAACTGAGAGCCGGCTTGGTGTAGTGGTTAAGAGTGGCGGACTCTAATCTGGAGAACCAGGTTCAGTTTTCCACTTCTCCACATGAAGCCAACTAGGTGACTTTGGGTCAGTCACAGTTGTCTCAGAACTCTCTCCAACATCAAATGAACTTACTGTTAACACAGGAAATTGCAAGGAAAATAGAATATTCAAAGCAATATTATTTTGAAAATGCAAATAAGCCGACTAGATGGCTTGCATACAAGTTAAGAAAAGAAAGAGAAAAAAAGATACTTAAAGGGCTGAGAGATGAAAATGATAGAGAAATATTCTAGATATTAAGAAAATAACAGAAGTCTTCTATAAAAAGCTATATAAACAAGGACACCAGGAAGGAGAATTAATAACAGAATATTTAAATAAGTACAATAAGAAACAGTTTAATGAAAGACAGAAGAAAATACCTAATGATCCAATCTCTCTGAGTGAGATAGTAGAAGCTATAAGGAAACAAAAGAAGAATAAAACACCAGGACCAGATGGTATTCCAATGGAACTATATGCTAGATTGGAAGATCAGATAATATTGCCCTTAAAAGAACTGTTTTAAGATGTTTCATCATCAGAAGAAATACCAGAAACCTGGAGGCATGCGTTAATTACACTGATTCATAAATCTAACACAGATGAAGAAATTAAGAATTATAGACCAGTATCATTGTTGAATGCCGATTATAAAATTTTTGCAACTATAATTGCATCAAGAATGAAGAAGGTTCTCATTCAAGTTATTCATCAAGATCAGTCAGGATTCCTCCCAAAAAGGCAACTCAAAAATAATATAAGAACCATAATTAACCATAATTAACGTACTAGAATATTATGATTCTCAACCTGGCAAACAATTAGCTTTGGTATTTCTTGATGCTGAGAAGGCATTTGATAATGTACATGGGAATTTCCTGTTAAGCAAATTAGAAACATGGAACTGTGGGCCAAACTTTCTAACAACAATAAGAGCTATATATAAAAAATGCCAAGATATTAGTAAATGGTAAACTTACACAAGATATTGAAATCCAAAAGGACAAGACAAGGCTGTCTGTTATCACCACTTTTATTCATTTTTGCTTTGGAATCTATGAATGACCAGATAAGAGAAGATCGGTAGCAGGTTTGAAAATTATCTTTCAAAAAACCCATATGATTATTAAAAATTGTACTCCACAACAAATAGAAAACATCCAAAAAATAGCTAAGATAAATGTGGTCAAAAAAGTAAAATATTTGGGAAAAACTATATCGGACAGAAATACTACGCTTGTAGAGGATAATTATAATAAGTTGTTTAGAGATATTAAAAAAGATCTAGAAAAATGGAATAATTTGAAATTGTCTTTTTTGGGTAAAATCGCCGTGATTAAGATGAATATTTTGCCCAGATTTCTATTTATTATACAAAATTTACCAGTTTTAAGAAGTATGAAACAATTGGAAGAATTTGGAAGGACATGTAGTAAATTTATTTGGAGTAGTAAAAGACCAAGAATAAGAATGAAAGTGGTACAGGATAAGAAAGAAAGAGGAGGGTTTAGTTTTCCTAATCGGGAGCTTTATTATAAGGCAACAGCTTTGGCATGGATAAGAGAGAAGATACAAGATTATTAAATTTGGAAGGATATAACCTACCAATGGGATGGCATTCATACATTTGGTATGAGAAAGAGAAAGTGCATTCAATATTCCACCAGCATATGATAAGAGGAGCTTATTTGGAGATTAATAAAAGAGAGATATTATGATAAAATACCAAAATGGGTATCTCCCTTAGAAGCACTTATAAAGCCCTCATTGGTTTCTGAAGCCAAAAGAGAAATGTACGATGTCTTGTTAGATAAAAATAATAAGTTGAAAGCAGAAGAAAACAGTATATGGGAAAGCTTAAATCTTACTTGGTTAGAAAAAATTCAATTCAAAACTAGGTGTAATAAAGATTGCAGAATTGGATTTCATAAAGAGAAGAATGAACTAGACAAAATTTGGTTATTCTCGAGTGATAAACTAATACAAAAAATGTGTAAGTTATTATTAGATGATTATATGGTTGATGAACAGGTTAAAACCACGACGATTCTATGGATGAAGGATTTTGGATATAGCATCGATTTGGAACACTGGAATAGAACTTGGAAAGCAGTCAAATTTATGAGAGCTATTCCATGCAAGGAAAACATCATGAAAATGTTCCACAGATGGCATTGGACATCAGATAAAATTGCAAAATGTTTTAAGAATGCATCTAACATCTGTTGGAAATGTAAGAGAAATGTGGGTACATACAACCATATTTGGTGGAAGTATGATAAAATTCAGAAATATTGGTATAGAATTTATAGTATGATACAAGAAATAACAGATATAGAAATTCCATTTACTCCTGAAGTATTCTTATTGAATATACTTTCAGAAGACATTAATAGAGATTTGAGATATATTATAATATACATTCTTACAGCAGCAAGAATATTGGTGGCTAAAATTTGGAAATTGGAGACTTTGCCTTCGAGAGAGGATGTGATTCAAAGACTGTTAGAAGTGGCTGAGATGTTTAGATTGAATATGATACTACAGGGGAAAGATCTGGAATCATTCATAAAAAGGTGGAATGTATTTTATTTATGGTTAGATCAAAACAAGAGAAAATAGACTCAAAATGATAAATGTATAATATATGCTTTATTGTGTTATTTTGAAAAACCAATAAATAAACTTTTTTAAAAAAGAACTCTCTCAGCTCCATAGGATGTCTGTTGTGGGGACAGGAAGAGAAGGCGATTGTAAGGTGCTCTGAGACTCCTTTGGGTAGTGAAGAGTGGGATATAAAAACCAACTCTTCTATTTATTCTAAAAAAAACAAAAAAGAACAAGCGGAAAAAACTTAAAATCCAGCAACTAAATAGGATTTTTTTAAAAACCCATAAAGACAATACAAAATTATAACAACAGTGGTGGCAAATCTGGACATAAGTTTCTATAAATGATTTCTAAATATCTACAAGCAAGTCCATACACATTTGCCATCTATATGTAATGTGTTCAAATGTTGCTAGAGTGCTAAGGTCCTCAATCTATTGATTTACTGGAGGTGGGCTTTTATCCTTCTAGTGTTGTAATATGAGTCTTTTAGCTGTAGTAAGGGCACAGAGGGTCCATTTCCATTGACCGTCGGTTAGCCTCCAAGAGGTGGGCAGATAGTTTAAAAGTAAATAAGAATCCTCAAAAAAATCCTGTAAGTTACAATACCAACAATTAAGATACTTCATTCAATCCTTTGCCAAAGAGTCACTGTGGTGTCCTGTATATCCTAAAGATATTTTTTTGCTGCATAAGTCTCAATTTAAGATCCATAGAGAGAGTAGGTGTAGACTTTAAGGCCATATCCCATCACTTTGGCAAAACAGGACAATCTAACTCCTTATTTCATTCATTTCTAAGGCTGTGTACATCGTACCAGTTGACATCAAATATTTATAAACAAATATTGTAGGTTTTGTTTTCTGCCTTGATTCAACTAATTTCCAGGAGCAAATGGATTCTGAGACATTTAATGCTGCAGGACCATATTTAGATACCAACAAATGCTCCAACGGCAAGTATTGCCATTCTCCCTCTGAGTGGGGGACATCTTGGATGTTTCCCACCATCCAATCAGGGAGGCAGGAATTAAAACTACTTCTTCCTGTGGAGTAGGAACACCCAAACCTCAGTTCCTTTACTGCCTTGATAAGGGAGAGCATAGTTTTAGGCTAGCTCCTAACTATTGCCTGTTTTTTCTTATCTAAGTTCTCTGTTTTTTCTCCTTTCCTCTCCTCTTCCCTTCTCCTCACCCTCACTCTTTTGACCTTAAAGTAAAATAAAACAAACAGCACTTTACTGTGAATTTCTTCACTGTTTTTTTTTCTCTTTCTCTCTTCTTTCCCCCTCCCCACTGGGGGAACTGGCTTTGTGGTGGCTACTGGCCTTGGGAAATAGTCGCGGAGCAAAGAGGGATAGCTTCCTAGACGACAGGGATTCAGGCATCCAGTCCGGGGCCACAGAACATGACAGATCTGGAGCCGACATGCCTGCATGGCTTTTCTTGGCTGCCAGCAACGGTGTCCTTCGGGACGATTCCTTGAAGCTCAGGGGAAAGCAGCACGGCTCCTCCCCTGCAGATGCTCCCATGCCTCGCCCATGCCTCTTGGCTGGGAACAGCAGCCATTTTAGCCAGCAGCAGCCCTTTTTTGCAGGAGCCAGTCACAAACAGTGGGAAGGCATTGCCAACCTCCTGGCAGGAGATGCTTTTCGGGGGCAGCCTCTGGCGAGACAGACCCTTTTTTCAGCCATTGAGACTGATCTTTGTCCCAGTAATGTACCCAGCCTTGGGAGTACCTCTTTCTCCTTAGGGCTTATGGAACTCCTAAAGCAAACTGTCAGGGCTGGACTGTTTAATGCCTGTCAAATGGGAGCCACAGGATTGTTCACACCCAGATCTTCATCCACTTCTCTGTCCCCTCACCATCATCCTGATTCTAAGCCCAGGGGGGAGCTTGGCCAGCCAAGGCTGCTCGGAAACAGGCTCTAGGATTGCCCAGGTATGACCAAGAGCCTTCAAGGCAGGATGATCACTCTAATAGAAGAAGAAAGAAAAAGAGATTGGATTTATACCCCCCCCCCTTGGAGTCTCAGAGCGGCTTACAAACTCCTTTTCCCTTCCCCTTCCCACAACAGACACCCTGTGAGCTAGGTGGGGCTGAGAGAGCTCTTTCCAGAGCTGTCCTTGAGAGAACAGCTGGGACAGATCTGTGGCTTGCCCAAGGTCATCCAGCCGCTGCAAGTGGAGGAGTGGGGAATCAAACCTGGTTCTTCTAGATTAGAGTCCACACACTTAACCACTGCACCAAACTGATGCATAGTGATGCAGAAGAGAAGGGGGAGTTTATATCAGATGAGGAGGTAGAGGACATTTGTGTTCCAGAATAATCCCTCTGCTTCTTCAAGTCTGAAGACTTTGAGTATTTGCTGACTAGCAGTCTTGGAGCTATGGGATACCCCCTACAGGGACGATACCTCCAACTCAGGCATCAACCCCCGAAATAAGTCTGTGGGCAGCAAATAAGTTTTCCCCAGTCAAGGCACTTCTGAAAGAGTATTCCTTTTCCCAGTGTTCTTTGAACACCAGCTTAAGACAGAATGGGCCAAGCCCAATTCTAACAGTTTCCAAATTTCATTAAAAAGTTGTATGACCTTCATGCATTTGCTAATGAAATGTTGAAGGTACCTCTGGTAGATGCCCCAATTGCTGCTCTCCAGTCCTTTGGTCTCCTCACTGAGGATGGACAGGGGTCAGTACATGAAAACTGGAATAGAAAACTCGACATTGCCCTCAAGAGAAACCACGTGGCCATAGCAATGGCTATTAAGACCATGGCTGCTGTGTCCATAATCTCATGAGCAGCCATCGTCTGGGCCCGAAGGCATACCCAATTGATCCCAAACAGCAACAAGAAACTGCTAGAAGGATCCAACAAGTTATGGAAGGCAGCTAAGTTCACTGCTGATGCTTCCTTGGATGTTTTCACCTTCTGCTCCAGGGCAGTGGCCTCAGCAACTGTGGCCAGGAGAGGTCTCTGGCTCAAGGCTTGGCCAGCTGACCTCCAGTCCAGGCACACTGTAGCTTCCTATACATTTTTGGATGAGAAACTATTCAGAAACACCTTAGAGAAAATATTGATTGAGACAAGGGACAAAAAGAAGACTATGCCCAAATTCTTGTGTCGTTCTGACAAAAGGGGCTACGGCAACCAATCCTTTCATAAACCCAGTGGTTTTTCCAAGATCAGACAAGACACTAAGAAATCTTGGGGCCGTTCCAGACAGTCCTTCAAAAGAAATTTCAACAACCCCACATTCTCCAGGCAAACCTCGAGCAGACTTGACAAACTGGACTGGGATCCTAAGCTCAATAAGGTGTGACAGGAATGACATTCCGGTAGGGGGTCATCTCTTCCATTTTCAGTTGGCATGGAGGGATTCTCACATAGACACATGGACCTTAGAAATCATCTTGTGTGGTTACACCATCAAATTGTGAATGACCCCACTGGATTGCTTCATCACCTCCCCTCAACATAAAAACCCTGCCGGGAGGGAAATAACATCCAAAGCAATCAAGCACCTCTTAGATATCTGTGCCATAGAGCCCATTCCTCCATCCGAGAGGGCCAGGGAGTTTACTCCATCTTTTTCACTGTACCCAAAAAGAACGGTGACTGTCAGGCGATATTGGAATTGAAATACCTGAACAAGGCGATCAAGCTCCACCACTTCTGTATGGAGATGCTGAAATCCATCACTGGAGTTAGAACCTTGGGAGTTCCTGGCCTCTCTGGATCTCGCAGAGGCATTTTTGAATATATCAATACTCTCACTCCAGGGAAGATATCTCAGATTCTGTGTTGGGAAGGCACACTTCCAATTCAAGGCACTTCTGTTTGGCCTGGCCACAGCCCCATGAGTATTCACCAAGGTTCTGGTCAACTTAGTGGACCACTTGAGGATCAAGGGGATTCATGTCCAACCAAAGCTGGACAATCTCCTCATCTGATCCAGCTTCAGGATGAAAGCCATGTTAGACATCCAGCAGACCATACTCTGTCTGCAACAGCATGGGTTTCTAATCAACATGGCCAAGAGCTCCTTGCTCCCTTCCCAAGAACTGGAACATCTAGGAATGGTGATCGACACCAGATTGAATTCTCTGTTCCTTCCAGACGAGAAAATACAGAATGCCAGTCATCTGTCAGCCTCAGTTGTCAGGAACCCTTCAATACCTTTGCTGACCTTGGCCAAGATGATGGGTTTTATTGATTTTGAACCTTGATGCAGTTCAGTGGGGGAGGCTCCACACAACACCACTCCAAATTCTTCTTCATCCTTATCAGACCCAAATTATGCGAGATGTGACCATCACGGTACCTTTGTCAGTCACAAAAACATATACAACCATGATATACAACCTGCATTGGGGAAAGCTGTATTACATCTTCAGTGAACTCCAACTGTTTACAGACACCAGTCTCTTGGGCTGGGGAGCTGCCCTGAACAATGCCCCAACACAGGGACTCTGGTCTCCAAACGAGTCTCGTCTTCCGATCAACCTGCTGGAGCTGAGGGCCATCCATCCAGCATTACTCCATTACAGCAATCGCCTGGCGGGTCAAAATGTTCTTATGCGCATGGACAATGTCTCAGCAAAGGTATATCTAAACAAACAAGGGGCTCCAAGTCGTTGGCATTGCACAAGGAAGCCATGAAAGTCTTCCACTGGGTGGAGCTTCATCTGGCATCCATCAGAGCCAAACATATCAAGGGCAATCTCAACTTTCAGGCAGACTGGCTCAGTCAGAAGAACATTCAACCAGGAGAGTGGGCCCTGAAGAGGGAACTGTTCCTTTTAGTGGTGGACCATTTCAACGTGCCTCTGGTGGATATTTTTGCATCCCATCACAACCATCAGCTTCTGAGGGTTTTCACAAGGTTCTTCCATTGACAAGCAGAGGGCACGGACACCCTGATGTCCAGATGGCCACCGGGTCTCATGTATACCTTCCCTCCCACCCTGGACTCCCACAGCTTCTACAGTGGGTCATCCAGCAAAAGGTGGAAATAATAGTGGTAGCTCCTTGGTGGCCATGTCGTCCTTGGTTTTTCCACTCTTCAAAGGATGTCAACAGCATGACCCTTCCAACTTTCAGAATCTCTGGATATGTTGGCCCAAGGTCCATTGTGGCACCCTCACCCAGAATGGTTGCAGCTGACCACATGGAGGTTGAATGGAATGCTTTCTTGAGACTGGGTTATTCTTTGGAGGTCACAGAGGTCTTGCTGGCCTCCAGAAGGGAATTGACCACCAGGATCTATAACACATCCTGGAAAGCCTTCCTAAGATGGTGCAGAAGGAAAGTGATAGATCCTTTGAACTGTCTATCCAATTGATATTGGCCTTCCTTCAGGACAGTCTGAAATCTGGACTAAAGCTGGCCACCCTTCGATGTCAAATAGCAGTCCTTCCACCTAGAAGGAAGCAGTTTATCTGCTTATCCCCATATCCAGAGATTCTTAAGGGGAACCTCCCTACATTCTCCTCCACCAGTGCATAAATTCCCAACCTGGTGGCTCTATACAGTCCTCTCGACACTCACAAAGGCTCCCTTCAAACCCATTAGAGACATTCCCTTGCGGTGGTTGAGAATGAAAACTATTTTGCTGGTCTCAGTGACTTAAGCCAGGAGGGTGTCAGAGCTTGGACTAAACCGGAACTTTGTATTTTCCTCAAGGACAAGGTGGTCCTTCAATTGGACCCTACGTTCCTCCCCAAAGTTTCCTCTAGGTTCCACAGAGCACAAGAGATATTCCTCCTGTCCTTCTGCCCAAAGCCTACATGTTCCAGAGAGAGATTCTGGCACATTGTAGATGTACAGAAGGCCCTCAAGGCTTACTTGATTCTGACGGAACACATTCAGAGATCAGAATCTATATTTATCAATATTTCACCTCCTAATCTGAGGAAGCAAATGTCTAAATCAGCAATCAGGCTTGCCACTCGACGGTGCATTGTAGAAGCACACAAGGCTCTTAAGTTAGAGCCCCCCAAAGGCATCACAGCACATTCTGTCAGGAGCACAGCCACCAATGCAGCATTCACCAAGCAAGCCTGAGTGGAGGATATCTGAAGAGCGGCCATATGGTCCTCCATTTCCACTTTTGTTCGTCATTATAAGCTAGACGTGTATGATTCGGCAGAGGCAGCATTTGGAAGACCAGTACTACAGCATGTGATGGAAGATGATGGCAATGCCCCACCCTGAAATTTCCACTGCTGTGGGAGAGCCCAAGATGTCCTTCACCTCAGAGGGAGAATGACCATTGGCACTTACCATGAAAGGTTCTTCTCCCCTGAGGATAGGAGGACATCTTGCCCCTCCCATGGCATTGTCATTGAATAATTCCTGTGTCGTCGCCTTCTTCTTCTTCGATTCCATTCTCCTGACCTTTCGATGTTCATGTTCCATTCAAAAAAATTTGGGGTTTTTTTGTTTATACTATTAATGTTTCCATTGCTCTCCTTGTTGGTTTGGAGTGAGTGTTCCTTTGGTGAGACTGCTTCTCGGAGTACCCGAACTGAGGTTTGGGTGTTCTTACTCCACAGGAAGAGGAAGAAGTTTTAATTCCTGCCTCCCTGATTGGATGGTGGGAAACACCCAAGATGTCCTCTTATCCTCAGAGAAGAAGGACCCTTCACAGTGTCAATGGCCATTCTACAGAAGCTGACAAATCATATCTAGAACTCATCCACATCTTATCAACTGATACAATGTAAAAATCCTTTTGTCAGTCTAAGCCTTCCATAAGAAAAGATTTCTTCCCAATTTTTAGATCTGGATTGGCCCATGATGTTAGTTTAGAATTTTGTCTAATGGCACAAGCCAGAGGTTCAAAACGTTAAAAATAAGAGGAGAAAGAGAACAACCCTATTGAGTAGCCCCTCAAGAGGGAATGGTGCAGAAAATATACCATTGGTCAGCAGTGTTCCCTCTAAGCTCCAGTGTTGTGAGCGAAAATTTTACCTCGGGAGCGAAAAAAGCTAGTAGCATTAAAGTTGTGAGTTAGTTAGTTATTGGTTTTTTAGGTTAGTTCCATAACCTTGTAAAATCTCAGAATGCATTATTTTAAGCTATATTTAAACTATATTTTAAGAATAATGTAAACACTATAAGAGAAAACAGAATCAAGTCAAATTTCATTACAGAAAATGTCCGGGGGGGGGGGGTAGACCAGGCCTCCAGAGAACAGGTCTACCCTCCACTTTCCATTATATTGCTAGACCTGGCCTATGGAGAACAGCACCCTTCCACTATATTGGTAGGCCTGGTATAACACAATGACCTCTCCCTGGCCTTTGGGGTGATTAAGCTATGGTGTTCCTACCTATTTTCTATATTTGTACTGGATTCAGTTTATTTTACTTTGAAGTGACTAATCAGTTCTGCTTCCTGAAGGCTGACCAGTTCTCTATAAAAGTAGTCTCTTTGGGGTCTGAGGTAACTTATTTATATATTGAGGACAACTGCCCTATATAAGCCTTCACCAGAAAGTCAGGCACCCGTGCATATAAAAGTCAAACAGCACAGCTCTTTATTACACAGAAAACTCAACGGGGATGGGATGTATTTACACAGGATATTTTGTTTCTTTGTTGAATAAACACATTACTTAGCCTTCACATATGCTGTAGGCTTAGTACTCTCCGTATAGTTCTTTAGTTCACAAAACCCTCCTCTGACTTCGCTTTCCAATAACTTTTTGGTGGTTAACCTTTGGGCTTTATTTGTCTGGTCTCTTGAGTGTACTGGTGCGACAACCCCAGCTTTCCTGACTCCTCTAGACCATTAACCCTTCCTTAGCCATCTTATAAGTTTCTTTGGAGCAGTGTATTTGGTATTTGTGACCTCAGGTCTTATACTTTCCCCTCTCTGGTCACTTTCCTCTTTATACTAGAAGGTACCAGTTCAGAGGGTTATTCAGCCACAGTTTTCCGCTTAAACTGCTATATGGCTGAGTCCACTGAGCCCAGAGGCTTCTGTCCTCCTCAGAGCTCTCTCCAACTGTTTTCTCAACAGTCAGCTGTTCACAGTTATCTGTCATTCACTGTCACTCACTGGCCCCCCTCTCTCTCAGTCATATGACTCAGCAGCTCCTTTGTTTACTTGTTGCTGTCCACAAACCTACAATTCTGTCACACCTAGTCTCCAGAGAACAGATCTACCCACCCATTTCCACTGTATTGGTAGACATGGCCTAGGACTGTCACCCTGCACTGAGCCTTAGAAAACATGCCAGCATTGGGGGGGGGGGGGGCTCTTGCAGTCTACTTTGGGTTTGTTTTTTTTTAAGTGAAATATGACAAAATACAGGTCAAGTACAACACGGGTGGAACAATCACTGTTAGAACCCTGCCTAATCTAACAAACAGGAAGTTGCTTTAAATGTTATCAACCTGCCCAAACTACTTATTTATTCAAATATTATATCCCACTTTTCCTGTGACTCAAGGCAGCTTACAAATCATACTGAAAAGCATAACAGGTGTGCAAAAAAACAACACCCCCCTATTTTTTTCCAGCTCCATTATAGCCTATGGGGACCATTATAGTCAATGGGCCCCATAGGCTATAATGCAGAATAAATCCAGGGTATCTGTGGCTCGGGGGGGGGGGCTGTTTTTTGCCTTTCAGAATACTACTTATAGAACTCTAAATTTATTTCACTAGAGGCAGTATGTATTATATTCTCATCTTTGATCGAAGGAATATAGTTCTTATTCTTTTACTGTCTTAAATGATATGCTAAAATTTTACTTAGTCTCTCACCACTTTCCCAGTATGACTAGTGCAAAAATGTTAAAGCATGTTCTGCTTTCACTGAGTATATTATTTAATTCATATTTATCTTTTGGCAGTTATTGCTAAAGATCTGGTGTGGGAGATATAGCAAACTGGCTTATTTCTTTCATTTCTCTAAGCATCTTTTTAGCAGGAGCGTAGGCAGTGATTCTCCCACTAATAAAAGGTTTACAAGCATCCTTTTCAATAGCATGAGTACTAGCTATTCCTTCATTCATATTAAAATACTCTGATAACTCAGCTGTCATCTGATTTTATAAGTCTCATATTTAAGAAGAGAGACATTAAAATGCCATAAACCAGGTGGTCCAACCCACTCTGGAAACCAAAGAACTAATGATTTGGGGGCATGATCAGAAATAACAACTGTATCACAAGCAATTATCTGGGGCATCAGAGAATGTGAAGCAAGAAAGTAGTCTAACCTAAAGTAGTTATGACGCACAGAAGGAATAAAAGTATAATCTCTATCCATTGTGTGTAATATATGCCAGAGATCAATCAAACCTAGTTCAGCCATATAGATCTCATCAAAGAATATTTGTTCTGTGGGGGTTTGCTTCAATCCAAAACTGTATCTACTATGTCATTAAAATCTCCCACCACCTATAAATAATAATAAGTAAAATATGTCAGGTGGCTGAAACATTGATGAATTATGTCTGGAGAATCCATATTTGCACCATTCACAGTAATCATTAACAATAATAGAATTAAAGCTTTTCACTATCAAAATAATAAAGCGACCATTTGGATCTGTAATCACATGCTGACCCTGAAAAGTAACACGCTTGTGTATCAGTATGCAGCACCTTTAGATTGATTAGATGTATCGGTAACGTATACCTCACCAACCCAATCCTTACACAAGTAATCCTTATCCTTTGCCATTCATTATATGAGTTTCTTGGGGAAAAGTTATACCAGCTTTGTGATCTTTCAATAGCCTTTTTATGCTTATTTGAATCCCTCAGGCCCTTAACATTCCATGATACTATGTTAAACATAACCCTTGAAAATAATTTCTCTGATCCACAATGTCCAGCCATAGAAAAGTTGCAAGGTATTGAATTGAGAACCTTACTATCTATACAGCATTTACTATAAAATATACATGAAATAGAAGCTACTAAGATGAGCACAAAGAGGGGGAACATACATCTATAAACTAACCGCCACCTTTGTGGGAAAAAAATATTCCCATCCCTAAACAAAAAAAGAAAAAAAGCCCTGAAAAATAAAATAAACAATCCCCCCAAAATTTTTGCTTCCAGGCAAAATGCCAGAGTTCTTGATAGCACTGACCATTCCCATCCATTTAATTATGTAGGTATATAGGGACCAATTCCAATAATGACAGATTAAAACAAATTTTTTTTGGGGGGGGGGTGTGATAGAAGTGTCTGTTTAAAGCCTAAAAAGTAAGCAAGAGAAAGAGATGGCTAGGTGCCCAGTCCATTAGCTGTGTTGGTGGTAAGCCCAAACAGTTAAAGCTTAATACTGGAGATACAGAGAAAGAAAAACTAGCAGTTTTCTTCAAAAGATTGCAATGGGCTATTTATTTCTCTGCAATAGTCATAAGGGCTCAGAACAGAATGGCATAGGTCTAGCAGACCAGTAAGAAACAATTCCACAGCAGTTGAGATCTGAAACTTTTTGATCTGGACTTGATAATATATTCAGAAAATGGCATGATATTTAATGTAATATTGCAGATTTGTATCTCTTGCAAGACTTTGTGCTTTTGTAAATTGGTGCTGTTGCATTTGGTGTACCCTAGATAGAACATGATCTTATTTTTGATAGGACTCCAATAAAAATCGATTTTCTGTCTTGCGAGGCAGAGGAGGTTAACTCTTACACTCGCTCTCAAGAACTGCACAATGCCAGGAGCTGGCTTAATTGTATTGCTAGGTACATGAGAAATCCAATAAGCCTGTTCAGTTTGCAGCTGAAAACTGGATGGAAGCTGCAGAAAGCTCATGACAAAACTTTTCCATAAATTCCATCAGCTTTTGCTGGCCTGACTTATGTGGCTCTTCTGAAAGCGCAGACACAAAGGTTAAATCGACAAGTATAGTTCTCAAACTGAGCTATCCAGCTGGACAAGACATCATATGCAATTTAGACCACTATTTCATGAGTTAGTTCGATCTTTTAGAGAAGCTATTTTGGACTCCATCTGTTGAACATTGATTGACTCAATCAACTCCGTAGCTGTTGAATTGAATCATCGATCATCTTATCTTTGGCAGAAAGTTGTTTTCTTCAAACTGATGGTTTATTCTTCAGTTTGCTGTTTTAGGTGTTCGAATTATTTTTCCAGCTGAGTTGCCTTTGTTTTCAGGCAGATAATTACTTCTTCTAGACCATTAGTAGCAGGTGATTTGGCAGCTGTCTTTGTTTCTTTTCCTTTATGTTCCATAATTTTGAAAATATAAGCTCGCTTATCAGGAAAAATAATAACAAACAAAAGTAAAATACTAAAGTGAGAGTGAATAGCCACAAAATCAAACAAAACAGGTTCAAATCAAAGCATGATATGAAAAAGAGTCAGGAGCGGCACAGAGTCACACCCACCCACTCACCCATCCCCACTGCTGGCTTTTCTCTGTCACTTACCTTTGGTTGATGAGACTGGCTGGTGGGGCGTGAAAGGAACTGGGTGGGGCGTGGATTTTCCTTCAGCTCCAGGCATGCTCAGTGTGTACCTGCTCCCCAGAGCAGAGAGCAAGTTCCCCAAACAAGAGAGCTATATAGGCGCTCTAGAAGATTCCCAATGAGGTCTAGTGCAGGCGCAGGACGCAATATGTGATTGCACAGATGACCACTCAAAGATCATCAATTACAGGTAAGCAACCTGTTTTTATCATCTCTCTTCTGTAGAAAGCTTCTTGTGTAGCTAGCCACAAAGGTCTTTTTGGATATAACCTAAGTTTATATTTATTCCATATCCTCAGGATGGCACATCTAACATAATAATTTTTAAAGTCCACATTAACCTTATCATACCACAAATAGCTGTGACAAAAAACACCTCAGATTGTGGCCTTCTAACTCCAGTAACCTTCTGTTTCTCAACAGCACCCATTCTTTAATCCAGGCTAAACAACAAAAGGCAAAGTATAATTTCAAGTCAGGCAAACCTAATCCTTCTCTTTCCCTTGCATCCTTTAAGACCTTATATTTAACTCATTTTTTCCCCTTGCCGTATAAATTTAGGTATGTCCTTCTGCCATAGTTTAAATGGTACATCAGTTATCAAAACAGGTATAGTCTGAAACAAACAGTATTCTGGGTAAAACGTTCATCTTAATCACAGATATTCTCCCCAACAAAGACAATTTCACTTTATCCCATCTTACCATATCTTTTTTAACTTCATTTCATGCCTTGACATAATTATTTTAAAATAACAAAAAAAATCATATTTGTCAATATAATACCCAGATATTTTACCTTCTTTTCCACCTTAAAGCCAGTTTTATTCATCAGTTCTATTTGATCTTTTATTTTCATATTGTTATTAACATCTTTGTTTTCTGTTTATTAATTTTAAATCTCACTAATGCACTATATTCTTTCAATTTAGCCATTCCTAATTTGATTCTTTTAAAGGATCTACATCCAGCCAAACATGAAATTCTAACAAACTTCTATGGTCACTTTTCCATAATAAAAAAAATCATCTACATATTGCCACCATTTAATGACGCAGTTATGGAAAGGGTTATTAGCAGAATAAACAAACTTATCTTCAAAATTGCCTATATATAAATTGGCAATTTCTGCGGCCATTGAGGATCCCATTGCAATGCCTTTAATTTGCAAATATAATATATCACTAAATGAGAAGAAATTGTTCATGAGCACTGTTTTAACTAGAGATAACAAGAAATGTGTTGGGGGATTCCTATTATTTCTCCTGTTTAAAGTTTATTCTATAATAGATAATGCTTCTCTCTGGAGAATGTTTGTGTAAAGTGACATAACATCTAGTGTAACCAAAAGGATTTCCATGTACTCCCTAGTCTGTTAATAAAATAAGTAGTGTATCTTATATGAAAGCATTAAGGACACAAGTGGTCTTAGGAAAAAGTC
The DNA here is from genome assembly GCA_029233225.1 of Lepidodactylus listeri. NCBI lineage: Eukaryota > Metazoa > Chordata > Lepidosauria > Squamata > Gekkonidae > Lepidodactylus > Lepidodactylus listeri. The sequence goes on from JARCFY010000008.1 coordinate 106,037,120, forward strand.
AATATATTTGGATAGAGTGTCCAGAGTAGAATTGCAACCAGATGTAATAGGTCTACCTGGAGGAGGAAAAATATTTTTATGTATTTTTGGCAGAATGTAGAATTCTGGGGTTAGCGTTAGCAAGGAAATCTCTTTCCTTAGGTGTAATGTACCCCATAATAAGGCCTTCCTCCATTATAATTCTAATGGTACATTGTATTGATGGGCCTGGATGGTTTTAACATGAGGCATAATATAATGGATTATTGAGTTGCCTCATAACTTTCGATTCATTATCTAACCTATTTAGAATAATAACATCACGCTTATCTGCTTCTTTGATTATATTATTAGGGTTGCCAGATAGTTTATTCAATGGCCAGTCTCTCTTGGTTATTCAAATTCACCCATCTAGATTTTAAATTACATTCCAGTTTTTCTAAATCACTCATTACTTTGTCTTCAAACACTTGTATAGCAGGTAGAATGGGCCCAGGGGGTAGAACGTGTGATACAATATGAAAAGGAGTACACTTTGGGTTTCATTGTTATATGCTGTTTAAAAAAAAAAAAAAAAGCTTAGTCTCAGGGTTTTAACAAGTTTGAAAATGTCTATCCCTGAGGTCACTGGTTCATAACGTGGAGTCAGAACTTAAGATATGCCTTTGTTAAGGACCCATAGTATTTGTTTTGTAAGGTTCAGTCAGATAGGCTGTAAATGAACGTCTCTGTCTCAACTTTGGTTGGTCATGTGTCTTCTCTTGATGCTGTTTTTTTTCTTTTCTTTTGGTAAATAGTATATTTTGTATGGCCTGGGGTTGTGCATCCTTGTACAAAAAAGTTGTTGAAGAGGTGGATTTATTGGAACTATTGTCTTCTTTTCCTGTAGTATTATTATCCTCTATGGCACTGAAAATATATTGTTCATTTGGAGGATCTGAAGAGTCAACAAAGGATACCCTCCTTATACAGTTGTGTGAACTTTTAAACATCCATGGATAAACTCTGTTGTATTCACAATCTGTTTTATCCCATTGGAATTTTTCAAATTTTAGCTCCTTAAAGACTAACAGGTTTGTAACATTCATTTAGGCAAAAGAGAGATTCTTTAAATTTGAGCCAAAACCTGCTGGTTGCTGGACAGTCACCTTCTCTCTCTTACATACGAGGAGCTTTTCTCTCTCCCTTATTTTCCGTCATGCAATCTTAAGGACAGAATAAGCTGTAGCGGTTTTGTACATGGTTGATATTTTACTGTAGGGGAGGAAGGGCTTTGGCACATCGACACAGTCACTACCAGGAATTGCTCCCGGCAATCCTGGCTACGACTGATTCTTTGTTCTTTTTAGGGGGGTTTCAGGGGATCCCAAACCCCACTGGACCTCCTGGAGGGAGGCCTGGAGCAAGAGACTTGATTTGGGCCCCCCTGCTTGAGGCAACAAGTGGTTGGAAGCCCTGAATCGTCTCAGAAGCAGAGAATGGAGAAGAAACAGTTATGGCAGTGTAACAGCAACCAGATGTGAATGCCTCAAACGAGAGTTTTTGGACCTCATCCATAATACCGATGAAGACACACAGTGTGAGTACCTCTGATAGCAACATCAAAGAACCTGATGATTTCTTCGAATAAGCCCCCTTAAATCTTTAAAACATACAGAAAGGAGAGGTGGAATTCTCCCCCCTTTCTCTGTGTGAACCGGCCGAAATGAGATAAGACCCGTGAAAAGTATGCTGAGATAATTACTCTCTGGGGCAAAGAAAGGTGTTTGTTTAAGCTTCTACAAGAAAACTATAAATTTTTCCTCTTCCATAAAAAGAAAGGAAGAAAGATATATAGATTGAAACTACCTTGCGACAACTCATCGTGACAAGCTGATTAGCCTTTACCATAAATCAACTGTTGGGGGGACTATTATTCAGCAGTGGCAGACAGCCTGAAAGAGACAAATGATTTGTAGAGGCACCTCTCTACAATGTTAATGGTAAGGCAAACAACGTTAATGGAGGATACTTTTCACTAAAGGAATTCAGATCGTCTTTGAGAAAAAGAGACAGAGACATTTAAATCTGAACTACATACTAAAATAGTACTCTAACCACCAAGTTTCACATTGAAATTACCAAAAACTACCCCGACTAAATGCCATTTTAACAACGATTGGCCACCTGATTTGTGTTAAGAGATTCTTGCATGGGAACTTGTCCAGAGAAACTTATCGGGAAAATGCTGGTGAGGCTATTGGAAAAAAATGCAAGCTGCAGTGGGAAAAATGCAAGCTGATGTGTCTGGAGATTGCTTTGGTGACACCTACTGGACACAGACATTTCGCAACGAATTTAGCACCATAATCTCACAAACTGTCAGCTTGGCAAACTGTCACAAACTGTCATCTTTCCTTCCATTCTGGATAATTGGTAGACTCTACTGGCACAATCTGAAACTGTTCAGGAATTGGTTCAAAACTTCAAACCAGACTTCAGGCAATCGGATGGACCTCGTGGAAGAACGGACTCATCAGAACAGAGGGAAAAAGGGACTCAGAGAACTACAATAAAGCAACTGAAGACCATTCAAACCTGGAGTTTTTAATGTTTTCAAGGGAAAAACAGTTCTAAAAGAAAGGCAACTTATGGAACTTACAACCACTTCAAAGATGAAATATGGAAGGCGAGAATTAAGGGGAAACCTCTTCATTTACAAAAATGAACAACATAGATTTAAGATTATACTGAAGAGAAAGAGTCAAGAAAAAAAGAGATTCAAACTTTATAAATAAGAATGGGTTTAGGAATCCTTTGGTGTTTATTACTGGCTAGGATTGGTTAAAGCTCTGTTACTTGATGTTTATAAATTGAGTAGCAATTAGACCTGTATGAGGGATTATAATTTACAAACCTAAGACTATACTGAAGAGTTGGTTAAAACTATGTATCTGTTAAGGTTGGTTATGTAACATTTAAAATGACATCTGATGCTTATAAATTGAGTGGCAGTTTGACACTTATAAGGGATACTAATCTACAAACATTTTGATAGGGACTGGTGAAGATGATATTGAAAATTACATAACAAATGATATAATAAATAAATGCATTATACTTAGACTGATCATGGAAAATGTAATTTGATGTAAGGATTTTAGAAGCAGGATAATTATATTCAAATTATTGTAGAATGCTTAGACGAGAAAGCAATTACTAGAACATATGTTAAACTATGGAGTTGCAAAAATTAAAGATAGATGTATAGAAAAACAGTAGAGTATTGCTTAGAGGATGCTTAAATAGTAAATATATTAGCAAAAAGAGCAGTTAGATATGTATGCCAGTATAACTCTCATATTTGTATGTATGTTTGTTATTTGTTATGTTTTGTCTGAAAATATTTTTTAAAACTCTTTAAAAAGATACTTTACTGTACAACCTCTAATTTGACTTTTAACATAATTTTTTATTTATATAATTTTAACTAAATTATTATTTATGAGAACTCAGTAATGTAATTGCTGTATTAATAAAGGGTGACAAAAACTGAGAAAAAAGGGAGGTGGGGAAACTCAACCCAAAATATGGTTATGATCTCTAGCATATTAAAAATTTACAGCAACCCTATGAATTAACGACTTACAAATCATCCTATTGTTAACAGGCTTGCTCAAGTCTTGTAAACTGAAGACCATGGTTTCCTTTATTGAGTCAGTCCATCTCATGTTGGGTCTTCCACTTCTCCTGCTACCTTCAACTTTTCCAAGCATTATTGTCTTTTCCAGGAACTCTAGTGTTCTCATAATGTGACCAAAAGTACAATAGCCTCAGCTTGGCCATTTTGGCTTCTAGGGAGAGTTCAGGCTTGATTTTGATCTGGAACCTACTTATTTGTGGCAGTCTGTGGTATTCATGAAACTCTCCTCCAACACCAATTTTCTTCCTGTCAGCTTTCTTCACTGTCCAACTTTCACACCCATACAAGTAATGGAAAGTACTGTGGTATGAATTATCTTGACCTTGGTTGCCAGTGATACATGCTTATACTTTATGATCTTTTCTAGCTCTGTCATGGATGCTCTTCCCAGTCTCAGTCTCCTTCTGATTCCTTGCTTAAAGTCTCCCTTTTAGTCAAAGAATAGAAAAGCCAAAGAATAGAAAATCTTGAATAATTTCAATTTCTTCATTGTCAACCTTTTGGTTGTATAATTCCTCAGTAGTCATTACTTCTTGTTCTTGATGTTAAGTTGTAATCCTGCTTTGGTACTTTCTGCTCATCAGTTCATCATCATTCATTTCAACTGTTCACTATTTTCTGTCAGTAATGTCGTGTCATCTGCATGTCTCAGATTGTAATGTTCCTTCTACCAATTTTCACTCCACCTTCATCTAAATCTTAATTTATGGTATGTTCTGCATATAGATTGAAGAGCTAGGGAGACAAAAGACATCCTTGTCTGTCACCTTTGCCAATTGAACACCACTGTGTTTCTCCGTATTCTGTCCTAACAGTAGCCTCTTGTCCAGATTATAGATTGTGCATCAAAACAATCAGACATTGTAGCATGCCCATTTCTTTTAAGACAGCTGTAGCTTTCCATGATCTACACAATCAAAAGTTTTACTGTAATCTGTGAAACACAAGCTGATTTTTTAAAATTTTCTTGTATGCTCCAGTAACCATCGTAAATTTGCAATATGGTGTCTAGTGCCTCTTCCTTTTCTGAATCCAGCTTGAACATCTGGTATTTTTTGTTTCATATAAGTCTTTGTTGTAAGATTATGAGTATCATTTTACTCGTGAGAAATTAATACTATGGTTCTATAGTTTCTGAAGTCCTTGACATCTCCTTTTTTTGGAACTAGAATGTAGATTGAGTGTTTTCAGTCTGTAGGCCAGTGTTTTGTTTTCCATTTTTATTGGCATATTCTTGTTAAGATTTAATGGACCCTGTTTCTGTGGATTGGAATAGCTATGTTGATATCCCATCTGCTCCTGGTGATTTGTTTCTCCAATTGCTCTCAGTGAAGGATTAACTTCATTTTCTAAAATTGCAGATGATTCTTCAATATATTCATCTTTGAAGAAATCTGTCATCCTTTCATCTCTTCTGTAAAGTTCTTCAGTGTATTTTTCCCATATTTTCTTTATTTTGTCTTGTTCAGTTAATGTTTCCATGCTGACCTTTTAGCATGCCTAACTGTGCTTTAAGTTCCCCGTCATTTCTTGGATCTTGTGGAACAGATCTCTTGTTCTTCCTTTTGGTTGTTCTCTCCTGCTTCTTTACCCTGGTTATTATAATAGCCCTTTTTGTCTCTGTGTGCCAGTCTCTGGAATGCTGTATTTTCACTTCTGATTCTGTTACTTCTGTTACTACTTTTACTTCTCATCAATCTTTAACAGTTTTGAAAGTTTTATCAATCATCCATTGAGGCTTTTCATTTCTTTTGTCTACAGGAATAGTCTTTGCACATTCATGACCTTGAGGCTATGACTGTTGTGACTTGATCTCCATGGGGCTTTCCTTACCCAAGCATTCACAACTTAAGATGGTGCAGCAACCTGCCTCCTGATGGACATGACTTGTTTTTCAACCTACCCAGTGCTAGCATTTAGGATGTGCAGGGCTTTAGCTTCATCTTCCAAACATAGTTCCAATGTTGGACTTATAGAGGAGCATGCTGTAGGGGCGGTAGGGTTATTTTTTATATTGTCCGTGGTTGATGAAACTTGCCATGCATGTAACACTAAGAAAGTTCTGTCTGGAGAGTTAGTCATGACTGAAAAGAGTTAAGATACAGATGCCATCTTGGATTTTCAAAATGGCTGTATTTCTTTTCCAGAACCTTCTCTCTGTCCTACATTTTTATGCCACCCTCCTTTCAAGGAGGTCAGGGCAGCATACATGGATCTCCATTCCTCTGTTTTACGCTCACAATAACCTTATGAGGTAACTAAGGCTAAGATATAGTGATTGGCTCAAGGTCACTCAGCAAGCTTCCATGGCAGAGTAGATATCTGAATTTACCCTGACTACTACACAACACATACCACAAAGATAATATCATTACAATGCCAGGTTTAATCCTTATATCAGAATGTGAGTGAATGTTGTGACATTCATATTTAACTGTTCCACTGTTTAGAGAGGCATAGTTTACCTTCCCCTGTCTGTTTTCCAAAATTCCAACTTGAGTACTTTATAGACAAGCCCTAAGACTCTGTTTGAGAGCCGATTTTTGACTGGTAGAATTAAGATTTAATTTATTTTTAAACATAATTGGTTTTATAACATTTGCATGGGGGGGATAGAAATGTAAGTATGTGCATGTAGTATTTCCACATAAAATGGCGGTTGAATTCAACAATGTTAATAGAGTACCCTCCCATTTCTTGTAGGTATAAATTCATGGTGTTTTGCTTTCCTTGTGTTTAACATTTTAAATAGAGAATCGAGTTTTTCCTTGCTACTTCAACTTTACACACTTTTTGTATTTATGAGAAAACCTTTATTATGTATAAGATTTTCATTTCCTTCATAGCAATAATATGTTGCATAACTCTTAATGGCAAAAGAACTTCATAGAGTGCTCATAATTGTGTATGTTATAGATAATGCAGTTAATTCCTTAAGTTTCAAATAATAGGTTTAAGATATATAGTTATTCCTTGAAATCTCATTTAAAGTCTTAACTTCTGTTTTCCAGGTAGCCTCTTTGAAGCCACCCATGGTGTGCCAGTGTTTCATTAACAGAGCCTCCATCTTTAGGTCTCAGCAGGATACCAGCAACCCTTTCGAACTACTTCAGTATCCATATTCTACTCCGTCATGGCCTCAGTCTTGCATTCTTTTCATGCTTTTGTAACTGGGATAACAAAGCAACCAAATCAATTCCTTCATTTTAAATCGGAATAGCCATGTTCAGCAGCAAGGACAGCATATAGTTAATCTGGTAACCACTGTAATAGAACAGATTTTACCTTTATGATTGTATTCTCCCACATCAATGTATACATGCTGGCTCTTTGTTTCATCTTCAGTTAAACAAAAGAAACATAAACATGATTAGAAGCCTCTTGTCCTTTTAGGAGGGAGCTCTGAAGGGAAACCCTCCCCCCCTTTTATACAGAACCAAGAAATTACCAAGTTTTAGTGAATCCATTAATTCTCATCTGTTCTGGGACTGCCTCCCCCAAATTTGTGATTCCTTTCATTAGGCAAAGATGGTAAATTTCCAAACACTTTTTATCTGAATCAGATGCAATCTCATTGTACTTTGCTGTAAGAACCCCACTGGTTTTCCTGTGATGCCTGGTGTCTAGTCCAGAACAAATATGTGAATGTGAATGGTTTGTGTTTGATACCAAGGTTTTTCAGACATTTTACTTTTTAGACCACTCTCTCCTTCATTCCCCCCAGAGCATTCAGCCTGGCAGTTCTGCCTAGTAATTAAAATATATATATATTTCAAGAGCAAATGCTGTCAAGAAAGGCTCAGCAATAGTCTCATATTATAACAAAGCTGAGCAGTGATTTGTAAGTTGCTTTGAGCCACAAGGGATGGCGGAACATAAATATTGTAATGAATAAAAGCATATGTCAGAGGCATAGGGAATACACCATCTCAGCTTGACTGGTAGAGGTTAGTTTTCATAAGAGTTTGTGTAGCCTGTGGGATAGTCCATTGAGAAGAGGAACAGAGGGAGTAGGGGAGTTTATATAAATATCCACCCTAGTAGCCCTTCCTTTGAAGAGCCCATCCAGCATTCCAGCTACAGCAGATGCAACAGAAGTTCGAGTACATTGTCTCCCTGACCTGTGTGGCTTTTATATGTTTACCTAACCAAGGACAATTGTCCTGTAGTAGAGGGAGAGGGTGCACGTGGACTTGATTTTATTTCTTCTTGGACTTGACCTTATTTCTTCCCTTTAAAGAGAAAAAAGGACCCTGCATATTGAGCTGCCACTCATACAACCTACTCATAGACTTCCTAACTGCATGTACCCTCCCCTTCCCCCTTCCAAGGACAATCCACAGCCAGGTGAGTGAACCCACTCCTTTATTTTCCCATCTACTTTCTACTCCCTCTGAGTAACCATCATCAAGGTGGAAAGGAAAGTGGTTATAATGGATGGGAAAATGCCAGTTATCCTAAACTTCCATCCTGCATCAGTTCTGAAAATAGGATGTCCAAAAAGCCTCTTTAGCAGACTCACACTCTCCATTGGAATGCCGCAGTCAGATACTTTGGCACTTGGGTTGCCTTAAGTGAGGAGTAGTTCTGGGAAATACCAAGATGCAAAATATGTGCCATGTAGTCCTGTCTGTGCACCGTCTTACAAAACATTTTTTTAAGAGGAAAGATGCATATGGTCACATTGGTCTGTCACTAAAGCAAAAAACAAGTCATATAAAAAGGCTTAATAAAAGGTCTTGCAGGGCTTTTGTTTTTGAATGATTAAGGAAGCGTTTTAATCTACTTAATTTGTCATTTGCTAGCTACTTAATACATGTGTTGAGTTACATTTCTTTCAAAAAGTCTACAGTTGTCACCATTATATCCCTTTCCATTCCTTAGTGTAATGCAAGCAGTCTCCCCACCACCACCACCTGTATTTTCAATTTATTTTATGCTTCTGCTTTCAAAAGGGAAGTCTGTCAAGAGCATAAAGCTACCAAGTACACTGATCTTTACAATTCACGCACTAAAACCTCATCGATACGATTTGAAACGGGCACGACCTGTGCGTTCCCCTTATCCTCAAAGAACCAGGCTTTTGAGTATAAAGTTACTGTAGCCGTTTTTGTTAATGAATGGTACAGAACTGAACACTTCATGGGTAGTCGTCACAAGCACACGAAGAGGCCGCTATAAATGCTTGTGAAGAACCTGTTGATGTGTTTGACTCAGGCTGGATAATCACTTCTACTGCAATTCAGTAACTGTGTTACGGAGTTTTTAAATTAATGTGACCAGTTTATTATTGAGATGTGGCCATGTTTTTTTTGAAGACAAGCTAAACCCAGTGTGTGCGGCTGTCTTTAAAAGTGCATTTCCTCCTCAAAGACTGATGGGACTGCTTCATCGTGACTGGAACCCGTCAATCTCCCCAGCATCTTTACAGCAAATCTACAAATAAGGCGCACTTACTGTAACTGTTAACCAACAGAATCAGCATTTCTTTTGTAAATCTTAAAACAATTGTATTTGTGTCTACTTAACTGTGACTACTGTTCAAACTTTTATCCAGAAGTCTTTTTATAGGTTTTATTAGGAAAATCATTCCATATTTAGGTAAAAAAAGTGTCTCAATCTTATGTATATACGTTATTAATATGTACATATTTAGCTATTTTTTAAATTACTCTGTTCTTAATAAAACCAAGAAGGGACTAGTTGTGAAATGGTGCATAAAATTGTGTTGTGTTTATCAATCTCTGGGAATCCTTCTTTGTCAACAATACAATAAATTGCTCTAATTCAACAGGTGTCATTGGTCTGTATGTATTTTAGACACGCAATGCAGCAAAGGTGAACTCATCTTTATCTGAACCTTGATCGAATAATTGGAAGCTGGAAGTTCCACACTGCACAACTCGATTGGTGCTATGCTGTGGGGTGCTGCCACAGTCCATGCAGTGTGCCTTCAGAGGGAACAGCCTGATCGTGTGGTGCATTTAGAGTACCACCTAAGCCATCGATATCAGTGTGTGGATGAAGTTAGGTACAAAGTACCATTCAAAGGTTTAGCAGCCGAGTCAGACTCTGCAAGCGGGATCCAGCAATCTATCAGCAGGGGCTCTGACCACTGCAGATCTTCCCCACAGAAACAATTTCCTATCCTAGGAAAGTTTAGTTCTGGGGCCACAGGACCCACAAGGAATAATAGCCATGTGGGCTGAGAGGCTGGGGACGGACAGGACGGACAAAATCACCTTTGCTGAGTCTTACATAGACCAAGTTTCACTAACAGAAATGGAAGAAAGGAGTGATCCCATCCTTACAGCAGCCTCCTGACCATTGTGGCTATTATTCTGCATAGATTGTGTGATTCCTGGGGTTGGAAATGGCTGCTTAAGGGAGGTGAAGATCCACAATGCTCTGGATCCATCCCTGTCTCTGCATGAGGGAGTGAAACAGCTTTCCTGAAGGTCAAAGAGTGTCACCTGTCTCACTCTGGCCTGCTGGGACAAGGAGCTGCCACAGAAAGAGCCCTGTTGCTATGGCAGGCCTAGTGTTCTTCAGGCGCTACCTCTGCCCCCTGCCCCACAAGCTCTCTCTGAGTCAGGATGGCTTGCTGACCCAAGCAGCTAGGAGATCTTCTCTTGCTGGTTGTAGACTCTTTGCTTTACTCCCTCTGGGCCTCAGTCTGCCCTCAACTGTACTGGAGTTAAATCCTGTACAGCTTCTATTGTAGATGACCCTGTTCATTGAAGGGCATTTCTACAGAAGGACAGAGAAAAATTAGATGCATTATCGACAGAAAATATGTCCCCAGCTTGTCTGAGATGAAACTCAGCTGATCAGAATGGATATTTATTCAATTCTTAATAAAATTAAAAATAGTATTAAATACTGATGTGCCCTGGAGTCTAATTTTAATTTATTAGGGGGCTCCTTTTAATAATCTTTGCTAAAAAGGTTAAGTTTTGCTTCTATGGAAACCACACATCAGCCACAGAAGCCAATATCAGTAATGGAGGGTAGCTACAGCTGGTGGGTTCCTAGTTGCTCATTGCAGCCAGACATATTTCTCATGGAAACATTCGCCAATTATCATTTGTCAGTTGCAAAGAATTAAAATGCTGAAGTGGAATTATCTGATCAAAGCAACAATTTTAGATTAAATTGTTTTAAAGCATAGATGCCTTGGACTGCAGTCCTGTGCATGCCTGAGGGGAAGTCCCAGTCAGATCACTGGGATTTAATTTCCAAGTATCCATTCACAGGATTGGGTGTACCAGTTTCACTTCTGTGAGTCCTTCGTATTAGGAAACCAATTGCAGGTATTGTATCTGTGCAATTATATAAGAGGCTAGAATCTTTTGATATACAAAGGTAGTGCGGATGTATTCATAAGCCTGCTAGTTTAAAAGAGATAATTGCATAGATGGTGGCCCTCTATGTTGAACATTCACAGCCTGCAGTGGGAAAGTTCTGTATTTGTGTGTGTGTGTGAGTGTGTAAAATACCACAACTTTAATTCATATTATATAGTAAAAATTTTAATTAAAAGGTGTGTTTCAGCCTAACGGCCTTCCTCAATAGTACAAATAAATAAAATACACACCATGAAGTATAGTCAATCACAATTTCAAATAGATCAGTTCTGACCTGAGCCTAAAAAAATCTAAAAGAGAAAAAACAGAGGGGAAGGGGGGAAAGATGATATATAGGTTAATTATTGTGTGAGTCTCTGGTAAACATTTTAATCTGTAATTTACAAAATTATTTTTAGGCTCAGTGTATTTTACTTTGGGATTGACTATACTTTGTGGTGTGTGTTTTATTTATCTGTACCAGTGGGGAAAGCCATTGGGCCGAAGTGCTTCTGGTTTTAATATGAGTTAAAGTTGTACTCTCTCTCTCTCTGTGTGTGTAAACCTATTATTTGTTTTGTTATTAGGCCTTGTCTCAACCTCCTTGGTTGTCTGGTCCTTCTAGGTTGAAGTTTTTTCTCCCCCTCTTTTTGTCTTGGTTTTGCTGTATTTATTTACTTCATTTTTGTCCCACTTTTCTCCCCAGTGGGGACTCAAAGTGGCATACATCATTCTCTTCCATCTTATGCTTACCACAGCCCTGTGAGGTAGGTTAAACTGAGTGAGCGTGACTGGTCCAAAGTCACCCAGCATGCTTCCGCGGCAGCGTGGGGATTGGAACCTGAGTCTTCCAGATACTAGTCTGCTAAATACCACACCACACTGGCTACAAGCAGCATTGAAACTTTTCCTTGCAAACAATTCCAAATATTCTAATGTTAGTAGAGAGATGTTTGAGGTAAGATGTATTCCTCATTTTCTCCCCAGAAGGAATCTCATCACTGGAAAGCAAATGATTTAGCTAGAAGTGTCCAGGTGGCCATCTACTGAACCATAAATAGAACTTTGTTCTTGTGAATCTCACATCTGCTTATGTTCATACTCATATACTCACAGTATGGTGGGATGATATTTATATCAGCTGATTGCCCTGCAATAAATGTTTCACATCTTTGGCCCCTTCCCTGCAAGTGTGACTGAAGAGTGTGCGAGAACTTGTCCTCCCCAACCCCAGTTCATTCTACTGCTTGTTATGTGTCACAGAGATTTTGGCTTCCATTCAATGACGAGTGAAGAGCATGGAGTGCTTTCTGCTTCTGTGATGGTCTGTTCCCCATAAAAAGAGACTGATGCCACATTTCTATTCCTGCACCCCCAGATGTGCTGGTACAAAGTATTTGCTGTACCAATTCATAAAGCAGTATACGTCATTCACCCACATAAAGTAGGTGGCATGTGGAGATTTGCTGCCCAACAGCCTGTCGGAGGGCTTATCTAATAATCTAATGATGCATTTTATTTTTGGAGAGACCTCAAGAACAATATTGGATTTAGGTGTCAAAATATATAGCTGAGAAGCAAGGATCTACCTTTTAATTTTTTTAAATATTTTGAAATGAAAATTAAACCTGCAAATATGTGATTAATGCTGAAACAAGACAAGGAACTATTTTTTTTTAATAAGATGAGATACATGATGTCTTGAGCATGATTTGACAGGAGTTCTACTAAAATCCAAGGAGTTTCTTTGCTAGTAACTGTGTGTAAGCAAAATGTTAAGGCTGCAATCCTGAAGTAAAAACTTAGCACAATCTATATTCTAAGGCTGCTTTCACAAGAAGGTCCTGGCATTCAAACCAGAGTGGTGGTGGTGGTGGTGGGTTTTTTTGCTTTTGTTTAGCATCTACACGACATCCCCTAATTGTCCACTTTCCTGATTTTCCTCTGCTTTGCACTGATCTTTCCCAAATCTGGTTTGGTACCATCTTCTTGGAAAGGTCACTATCAATGGCTGAGGACAGACTGGCAGTCTGGCCCGCTCTGCCTCCACTTTAAAAGCGGAGGCAGAGCGGCAGTCCAGACTGCCACATCTGCCTGGAGGAGGCGGGCCAGACACGTGTCCAGCGCTGCGCTCCTCCCGCAGCAGCTGGGCACCACTTAAAAGTGGTGTCCCGGCTGCTGCGCACGTGTTCCACCCGCTTTCAGCGGGTGTGAACGTGCGCCAGCTGGGGAAGCCGTGTGACGTTCGCACGCCGCCGGCGGAAGCCGCCCGCAGTTTGGGCGCTGTGGGCAGCTTCCTTGCAGCGGCATGTGAACACCGTGCAGCAGGAGCAATTCCGCCCGCCTTGTTCTGCCGTGCACGAGTGCACGAGTGCACGAGTGCACGAGCAGAACACGAGTTTGTCCTCGGCCAGTGTGTGTTCATATGCTGTGTGGATGGGAAGGCACACATTTTTGCAGGTCTTGCCCACATCAGTACCATTTTGCCTGCCTCAGCACCCCTGCATCAGCCAATACATCTCATTATCGGAGCTTTCTTGTAAACAATAAAGTCAGCAATTGGCATGTCACTATAATGTTACAAACTTACAACTATCTTCTAGATTGTCTAACTTCCCAGCTCGATTTTTAAAAATCAATTTCTATCACTTTTCATTGGGGAGAAATGTCATTCCCCTTATATCTCTACAATGAAAGAAACAACAGGCTTTTTTTTTTTAATGACAGCTTAAAATTCAGAAGAGTTAGCAGATAAATTGTTATGACATTATAATGCTATGATGCTGTATTAATTGCTGGTTTTTAAAGGGTAACCAGAAAAAAGCCCACAGAAAAAAATCCACAGTCATAAATGTTCACAGGGAAAATACCACATGGAAAAATGTCCACATGGAAATAAGCCCACATGGGGAAAAGCCCATATAGAAAAAAAGCCCACATGAAAAATACTATGTAAAGCACCATAGGTTTATAATAGTGGATAACCATCTCCATTTATGAGAATGAACAGGTGTAACCAATATTTTATACTGTTAATTTAGGATTAAAACATGTCATATTCACATGCAACTATTTGTGTTGTGATTTTATCAAGTATAATTAAATAATAATTTTGCTATATTGTTAGTAAATTACTTTATTCTATACAAAAGTGGCCTGTATGAAGAGGGCTGTAATGCTCTTGAGTATAAAGGCTTGAAAGGGAAAATACAGGAAATAAAAGTGACAATTTTGTTATCAACAAACTTTATTAAGAAGGAAAAACAATAACAACAAATTAAACTCTATATAGAAATATTTTTTGAATAAAATGAAACTTTAAATTTATTAGTTTACCATTTGTCAACCTCTGTAATGTTGGTATGAAGTTATTTCTAAAGTAAAGACAGAAATAAATTAAATTATGTATAAGCTGTGTAGGATGCACAGCTTTTGAACAACTATATGGTTTAAAATTCTGTAAGTAATATTATATGTGGTTTAAAATTCTGTAAGTAATAGTATTTACTTATTTTGTTATTAAAAATTAAAACTATAAGAGAACAAAACCCTAAGATAACTTTAAAAACAAGTTGATTTCCTAGATCGTTTTCCCTTTACTTGTACTATACCAACATTACAGAGGTTGACAAATAGTAAATAATTAGAGGTGGGACCCACAATACAGGGGGAGAAGAAGCTCCACACAGTGGAGGAAGCAGCTGCAGGGAAGTCTTCTCCCCCACCCCACCCTGGCACCCATGGCGAAGCCTGAGTCTTCTAGCCGCCAGGCCTGCCAATTCCCCCCCCGGGGCACTGGCGAGGCCTGAGTGGCTCTCAGCTGAGTGGCTCACTTTTCTCCCCCCAGGCACTGGCAAGGCCTGAGCGGCTCTCAGCCACCAGGTCCGCTGATTCCCCCCTCCCCCCCAGGCACTGACAGTGAGGCCCAAGCGGCTCTTAAATGCTGGGCCACTGCAGAGTTCCCAGAGCTCTTTAACTTTTGGGGGGATTTAAATATGCCCCCCAAAGTTTTTTTTTAAGTTTTCAGATTTTTCTGCACATGTGGGGAGTCCCCCAAGTGTGCAGGAAAATCTCCCTGTCCCCCAAGTGCCCCCTCCACACGGATTTAGATATCCGCATGGAGGGGGCACCTTGGGAATTAGTATGTAGATAAATTTAAAGTGTTTCATTTTATTCAAAAAATATTTCTACATAGAGTTAGTTTCTGTTGTTATTGTTACTGAATCCACTATTATAAATATCTATGGCCCTTTATATAGTGTTTTCCCATGTGGACTTCTTTCCGTGTTGGCTTTTTTCTGTGTGGGCTTTTTTCCATGTGGGTTTATTTCTGTGTGGGCATTTTTCCATGCGAGCTTTTTTCCCCTGTGAGCATTTATGACCGTGAGTTTTTCCTGTGGGCTTCTTTCCTATGGGCTTTTTTCATAGAAACTTTTTTAAAGCCCCTAAAAGATCTCTGGTAGTATAGAGAAGAGAATGGTTGGCTATAGGGGGCTGAGGCAAGGAAAGTGCAAGGGAAATTACTGTGTGGATGCTCTGTTGCCACTCTGAATGCCTCTACATTCACAGTTGCAGTGAAAGCTAACTGGAGAATCATCACTGTGTAGAAGCAGCATAAATGTTATATATTTGCTATCCTGTTAATCTGAACATTTTTAGCAAAATAAATTGAGTATCTGCAAATTATGTACATTTCTTTGTTTCTTCAAATAGCATGCTCATCTGATAAATTGTATTGGAACTATCTGGTAAATTGAAGGTTAACGTTGAAGGAAGAAGAGTAAGCATCTGGGAAGCAGCATCTATTGGAAGTTCAACTAAAACAGCTGTCTGTTTTCTAGTTCTCAAAGACTTCTGGGACAGTCAGCTCAGCATACCCTAGCAAAAAACCTTTGTCTCTGTTCTTCCTGAAGTGGGGGGAGGGGAGGCATTTTGAACTCTCACAATTTGGAGCACACTGGCTCTTTTGTTTGGGTTAGGTTTACCAACCTCAAGGTGGGGGCTGGAGTTCTCTGGAATTACAACTGCTCTCCAGACTACAGAAACCAGTTTCAGAGGGTGGACTATGCCATCACATCCCTGCGATCCTCCACCCTCCTCAAGCACCATCCCAAATCTCCAGAAATTTCATGAGCTGGAGTTGGCAACCATAATCTGTGGTGCAGCCTCATTTGGAAAACTGTACAGTTTTGGTCCCTGTATCTCAAAAAGGACATTGCAGAACTGGAAAAAATACAGAGGAGGGCAACCAAGATGAGTAGAGGGTTGAAGCACCTTCCCTATGTAGAAAGCCTGAAGAGTTTGAGACTTTTCAGCTTAAGGGCGGGGGGGGACATGATACAGGTTTTTAAAACTATGCACAGAGTGGAGAGAATTGACAAAGAGAAATTTTTCTCCCTCTCCCAAAATACTAGAACTTGAGGGCATCAAATGAAGCTGATAGGCAGTAGATTCAAGATGGACAAAAGGAAACACTTCACACAGCAAGCGATTAAAATGTGGAATTTGCTGCCAGAGGATGTAGTGATGGATGGCCACGTGAATTACCAGCTTTGAAGGGGGATTGATGGCGTCATGGAGGATAGGTCTATCCGTGGCTACTAGCCATGGTGAGCGAGCGGAACCTCCACGTTCCAAGGCACTAAACCTTTGAATCCCAAAGTGAGTAGGCAACGTCAGAGGGAGGTCCCAGTCTCTACGCCCTGCTGTTGTCCCTCCAGAGGAACTGGTTGGCCACTGTGTGAGACAGGATGCTGGACTAGATGGACCACTGGTATGATATTTTATCACTCTGAACAAGAGACCTGTCCCCTGCTGGACCTCTGTTGCTGCCAGCCAGGTAAAATTGGTTTTCAAAGGCATCCCACACTGAGAGTGTAACAGCATTGTCCCAGTAACATACGAATAACAGGTGAAGCAGACAAACAGAACTACAGCCCAAACATTTGAAATGATCAGGTTCTTTCCCTTCCAAGGCAGCAATACTGGTCCATGAAAATATAACCTCCTTCTGACTTCTCGGTTGCTATCTCACTTTTGGTTGATGAGGGAGCCAAGAAATAGAAAATCTTGAACAATTTCCATTTTTTTCATTGTCAGCCTTTTGGTTATGTAATTCTCCAGTAGTCATTACTTTTTGTCTTCTTGATGTTCAACTGTAATCCTGCTTGATGTTCATCTGTAATATGGAGGCAGGCAATGGCAAACCATCTCTGGATATCTCTTGCCTTGAAAAGCCCATGGGCAGCTAGCTGTAACTTGCCAGCAAAAACAACAACAAAGAAAAAGTGAACATAGAACTTCTCCCCCTCCCAAAATGCTAGAACTTGAGGACACCCCATGAAATGGCTGGACAGTAGATTCAGGACATGAAAAAGAGAATGCTTATTCACAAAACATATATGTGACACTCACAGTCGTCTAATTTAGATTACTTTAAAAAGGGATACGACAAATCAATGGAAGATAAACTCATTGATAGCTATCATCCATGATGGCTCAATGGAACATCCTTGTTCAGAAATTATGTACACTTTAATACAGCTTGCTAGGGAGCAACAAGAGGGACATATGATGGTCTCTGAGCCTTGCCTGTGGGCTTTCTGTCGGCATCTGGCTGGTGCTGTGGGAAACAAGATGCTGGATGACATGGATTGGTGGTTTGATCCAGAAGGGCTCCTCTTTTGTTCTTAGAAGGATGTTGATGCAAAGGACAGGGAATTCATGATGGATATTGGGGGACGTGGGATACAAACAAGAAATAAAAATAGTAAAGAAAAGTCAATTTAGGGATTTGAGGTGGGATGTCACATCGTTAGAATGACAAGATGAATGAATGAATGCTTCTACAGCAGAGCTCCATAAAGACATGACAGGCCAGACAACAGAAGCCCAGAGAGGTTGCAATAGTCAAGGCAGAAGACCAGACTGTTAGCTGAAGGAACAATAAGAAAAATATGTCTTTTTCAACACTGCAGAAAGCAACCTATTTTGTCAACACATTGGGTCTGGGGAGCAAAGGAGAGCGGAGATCAAAGATGAAACCCAAAATATTGCTAAAAGATACATTCCATTTCCATTTGTGCTCTAACCCCCCCCCCCACACATACACGGATTATAAAATGTGATATATTTAGGGTTGCCAGGTCTGGGTTGGAAAATACCTGGAGACTTTGGGGTGTAGAGCCAGGAGAGGGTGGGGTTTGGGAAGGGGAGGGGCCTCAGCATGGTACAATGCCATGGAGTCCACCTTTCAAAGCAGCCGTTTTCTCCAGGGGAGCTGATCTCTGTCAGCTGGAGATCAGTTGTAAAAGCGGGAGATGTCCAGGCCCCACCTGGAAGCTTGCAACCCTAGATATATTTTGAACTAGAGCAGTGTTCTTTCCTTTAATTGTGAAACTGCCCCTTAAGGAACAATTTCAGATGGGTGGAATTTTCCACTTACTGGATGCCATGACTGCTATAAGGCTTCCCAGTATCCCATATATTCTCCTTACCTCCATCCTCTCTTCACACTTTACAAAAACAGATACCCTCTTAATTCTTCCTAATGTGCCCTCGCTTCCCACAGAAGTGGCAAATTTTCTTGTCTTTGTTATTTATATTCAAAGTTATTTGGCTAGTGTCTGATTTCTCCGATTCGCTTTCAGATTTTTCTGAATTCTCTGGTTGGGTATGCATCCTCCAATTGATTGATAGTTTTGTAATGACATTCTTAGACTCAGTCACGGAAACTATATTTTCATATGATTCTAGCAAGCTGATAGAAATTAACACAAGCATATCCTCATCTGGAATTTCCTTTCCTGCAGCTCATAATTGCTCAGCTAATTCTAGCATTTTAGCACCTACCTAAATTCTTATGCTGAACAAGTGTTTCTGAAGGTAGAGCTGCTCTTTAAGGAGGATTTTACATGTAATCTTTCCAATTCAGCTCAAACAGCTTTAGCAGTTGACGTTTTAGTGACTCTTAATACCTGTCTGTTTGTTAAACCAGTGACAATAGCAACTCTTGCCTGGTAATATTTGGTGTCCCAAGCAGTCTGTTGCTCTCCACCTTTGGCTGGACATTTAGTCTTGGTAACAGTCCACAAGCCTCTTTTGATGAGGTGGGTCTTCATTTCTTCCCTTTACTTGTAGAAGCGTGACTGCTGTGGCGCAACTCCAGAAAAGGAAGGGGGGTTCTTCAAATGCCTCCCTTTCCCAAGTCACATTGCAGCCATGACACACCTCCACAAGTGAAGAGAAGGCTATCTGCCTTCCATTAACTCATGGAGGGTAGGGCCAAGGCTTTTTAAATGCCTCCTGGAAGGTGGGCTTTTTAAATGCCTCCTCTTCAGTTGCAGGGAGCCATTTCAGCCCTCCTTTTCACTCCCCCCTCTGAACAGGTGGCGTTTGGTTTAAATATGAGAAAGCCCCACAGCTTGGGGATCCAGTACCTGTTATCCCTATGGAGAATGATCCCCATAGGGTATAATAGTTTTGGCAATACTAATTATTTCCCAAATTCCAATACAATACCGATACTGGGATTCGGGAATATTGGTATATACCAATATTTTCAAGGATTGGTACCTGAACCTAAAAAATAGATTTTTTTTGTCCACACCCATATGCACAACCTGATTAAAGAGTAGATAAATGTTTATTTAGGAACTAACATACTTGATAGTAAAGAGGAGAGACAGAGATAGGGTCCTGCCAACATCTTTAGCTGAGAGAGAGAGTAGACTAAGTGTGGAACTTCTGAGAAGAAGGCAGAAATTGCCCTAAGAGTAGCAATCTGGAGACAAACAAGGAATGACCCTTGAGAGGAGAGAAGGTATTGACCTCACTGTCCTATCTAATTGTCTTCTTGCTGCCCCCTGCAGGGTCTTCTTCTCTTTTTCTTTGTATATCAGACATTGTCTTTTCCAACAAAAACCACCCCAGACTTAAAAGGCGTGGATTACAAACTGAAAAATGTGTGGAATTAAAACATACACTATAAAAAACCCAAATAAAAACAGATGTTTCTCTTTCACCCTGATTGTTTCACCCTGATTGTTAATTAATCTAAAAAACGCATCCTGAAAAATTAATCAAAAATAGGCTCGTGCTGAAGGATACCAACTAAGAGTGCACCCAATCATCACCCCAGCCTCACCCCTTCCCCAGCCTCACCCCTTCCCCAGCACTCAATCACCCCCCCCCACACACACACACACATACAAATGCTTTCAGCAGTTCCCCACACAACTTATTGAGGGTAGGGCATGCCACACAGGACAGTCTGACAGCTCTCTGAGTGTCGTAAAATTGATACCATGTGATTAATCTGAAAGAATCTGAAAGATACTGAGTTCTAGGTACCATGGATGAGTGAGACAGCATAGTGATCAGCACTTTAGTTTATTGGTTCAACAAGCATGATTAACTGGCCAAAGTGGCCAACTATATACACACCCAGGAAACACCCCTGGTTCCACCTACAGTCCTATTGAGGGGGGTTGAATTTCCCGCCTAGATCTTATTGGAGGACTGAAGGAAACCTAGGATCCTTGGCCCCTACTGTTCTAGGAGCAAGCTCTGGGCTACAATCACTGGTGCCTGGTGGCGGTCAGTGGACACAACAGAATCTAAACCAGGGAATCCTTTCCTTAATCTTAGATTCTACATGAGATTATTCCAAAAGTTGACCTTTGCTACCTAAATCAATTATACAGGTAACACTGGCTTGTCTCCATTTTGAAAAAGCAGAGAATTCTTTCTCCGGGGGGAACCATGCTTGATTCAAGTAACAGGATAATTGAGAGATGTCTGGGAGTATGATCTTCCTACATTTATCCCAAATTTTTAAGGAAGCCTGAAGAAATTCATTTCCCTGTGCCTTGTTGGGTCTACACTTGGTTGAGCTTCAATACAAATCTGACAGTGTGAATGAATCAGAGTAATTTTGTTCTATTTGTTGCCATTTGGTTACTGTATTGGTAGTTAAAATTCTGACTATAAAAGCCAGATTTGTTGCCTTGTAATATAACTCTAAATTAGGAAAATTTAAACCACCCTCATTGGAAGCATTCCATAGAGCTGTGAATTTGATTCTGAGTGTCTTATTCACCCAAAAGGATTGATTAACTGGCTTCTGCTATTTTTTTTTAACTGAGTGGGAAAGAATGGGGTGTGGCATGCTTGGCTGAGAGGAAAGACGTGTCGCGGTTGAGCTCCTGGTAGAAGGTCAAGAAAATATGAAGAAATTCCTTATTTTGGAGATAAAAATGTCAAAAATATGCTTTGAAGACCCTTAATCTTGTTGGCTGTGAAGAGTGAAAAAAAGAAAACATCTGGAATTTGGCAGAGTTGAGTTGAAGGACGAGCAGATAACTAATTAGAGAGCTGAGAGAAACTGCTATGGCGACCTCGGACTCAGAAGCAGAAAGCAAAACTAAGATAAAGAAGGTAACAAAGCCTAAAGACTTTCAATTAGAAGTAAAGAGGGCTGCAGAAGGGGCAAAACATAGCATTACTAAAGCTGTAACAAAAATAGTGGATGAAAAAAATATCTAAATTAGCAGTTGCCATTGAAGCTATGGCAGAGACTGTGAACTGTGCATGGGAAATGGCTCAGGCGAATTAGAAGAAAATTAATATGTTACAAAAACAGTCCAGGCATTTGAAAAAGCAAAATAAATATATTAAAGATAAATTAATGGACCTGGAAAACCAGGCCAGGAGGTCAAATTTACGGCTGAAAAATATT
This sequence comes from Lepidodactylus listeri, assembly GCA_029233225.1. Lineage (NCBI taxonomy): Eukaryota > Metazoa > Chordata > Lepidosauria > Squamata > Gekkonidae > Lepidodactylus > Lepidodactylus listeri. The sequence continues at coordinate 106,058,865 of JARCFY010000008.1, forward strand.
CCAGAAACAGAGGAGATGGAGAAGGTGATTGAATGGATGGCTAAACTGCTCCCGGATTTAGGAATTTCAAAGGATGTTTTTGATCGTATTTGGGGAAGCAGACAGCTGAGTGGATTAGGCTAGAGATGTGGTAATGTGCTTTGGAAAATATGCATTAAAGGAGGAAGTGCTCAAAGACATGAAAGCTTTGGATGATCTTGATAAATTACTGTATGATAAGAAAGTGTTGGTGTTTGATGATCTATCACAAGAAACAAGTAAAAGGAAGAGGAACTTAAGAATGTTTACTAGAGTGCTGCAGGAGAAGGAAATGAAATATAGTTGGAGAATAGCACCTTTTGCTTTAAGAATGTTATATAAAGGAGAAACTTTGTTTGCAGAAGACCAGAAGCAATGGTGTCTTTATTCAAACATGTGGGACTGCAGTTACCTAAGGATTATAAACAATTTCATGATTCAGAGTCAGAAGAGGAAAGTGACTTGGAAGAGAAGATAGAAAAAAAATCAGAAACAGAAGAAGAAGGAAAAAAAGGATGAAGATAAGACCTGGGACCTTAGAGAAAGGGTCAAGACTAAGAAATGATTAAGAAATGAAGGACTAATGAAGAAGGAAGGAAGATAAAAGAACTGGAATAGCTCAACATCGACCACCTTCTGTTTATAAGTATTGGGAGGGATGCCTTTTTCACCCCACCCTCCCAATATGGATGTCAGGGGTTGTTGGCTGTTTGGTGTGAGAGGTGGAATGAAAGGGGAAGAGATGGGTGAATGGATGGTGATTGGAATGCTGTTGGTATGTTTGTTTTGTGTGATTTGTGTGATTGTGGAATGGCTGGAAGATGGGGGTAAATGGGGTGATTGGGTGGTTTATGAATGGAGTATGAAGGTGTGTGAATGTATATTGGGAGGAGTTTCATATACAAGAGATATGCCAAGTGTTGTGGCATATACATTTTCTCTTGGTTGGGTAGAACTGGAATGGATGTTTAGGTGTTGGGTAGATAATCACGGACAGGTGGGGTGGGTTAAGGAATGTTAGGGACCAGAATTCCAGGCTAGTAGAGAACAGAAAAGATGTGGGAAAGAGAAATGGTCAGTAGTTATATGACAAAGAATGTAAATATTATATGTACAACTCTTAATGTGAGAGGATTGGTGAAACGGGCAAGAGTTGGAAGATATATTCATGAATTAAAAGCTGATGTGGTCTTTTTGCAAGAGTTACATAAGGGGGGGGGAGAGAGGTGAGCTTTCCTGGCTTTGGGAAAGGAAATTTATTGCTTCAGACTCCTCAAAAAGTAGAGGGGTGGGAATAGTAATAAATTCCAAAGTTGATTTTGTAGAGAATAAAGTATTGAGAGACAAGAATGGAAGGTTTATTTTTGTTCAAGGTCACCTTGAGGGAGAGCCAGTGGTTTTAGCTTCTATTTACCTTCCTAATGTGCATCAGCTGAATGTATTTTATAGGTACTTACACAAGCTTGATAATTTTTCACCTCACACGAAGATAATAGGTGGTGACTTTAATATTAATTTGCAAGAGAAAGGTAGTTTAAAAAAAGGAAAAGTAGTGAAATTTAAAAGGATGTGTGGGAAATTTGGATTATTGGAACTCTGGATGGAAATGTATCCTAATGATGATTCATATTCATTTTATTCTGGTGCTCGTGGAACTTATTCAAGATTGGATGGTATTTTAATCTCTCAAGAAGTTAAGAATTGAGTAAAAGTTATGGAAATTGTAATGATTACGATTACTGACCATGCTCCTGTTTCAGCGTTTTTGCAAGTAGGACATATTAATAGGCCTTATTTCTGGAAGTTTAATCTATGGTTAGCTGCAGATGAAGTAAGCAGGAGTAATAATAAAAAAGCAATAGAGAGATATTTTGTGGAGAATAGAAATTCAGTTACTTCATTAACAACAATATGGGAAGCAATGAAAGCTACTATTAGAGGAGTGTGTATGCAGAACTTAGTGAAGTTGAAGAAAGGTAAAGATAGGAAGCTTAAAGAAATAGAAGAGGAAGTTAGAGTATTGGAGGAGAAATTTAGGAAATCTAAGAATAAGAAGGATAGGGAACAAGTAAATAGGAAAAGAGAAGAGATGAATGTATTAGATGTTAATAGGACTACCTTGAAATTATGGTATAGTAAACAGAAGTATTATGAGTTGGAAGGGAAAGGAGGGAAAATATTAGCAAATAAAATTAGAAACTTCCAGGTAAGAAAAAAATATAAGGGCGATTAGGGATAATAAAGGGTGTTGGAAACGGAACCTAAAAAAAATTTGGAGAATTTTTTAGACTTTTATAATAGATTGTATGCAAGTAAGGGAATTAAAAAATATGATATAGAACATTTTTATGAGGGAATAGAATTCCCAGAATTGAGTGAGGAAAGTAGAAGAGAACTAGATAAGAATATAACTGAAGAAGAAGTTAGGACGGCAATAAGATCTATGAATGTGCAATCTGTACCCGGAATGGATGGGTTTAATGTGGTGTTTTATAGGCACTTTAAGGATATATTGGTGCCACATATAACTGAATGGTTTCAGGGAATTTTGGATGGATCTAGTACCCCATCTACATGGTTGGAGTTGAGGTTGGTGTTAATTCCAAAATCGGGGAAAGATCAAACTTTAAGGGATTCATAGGTCTTATGGAATAAAAGATGGGGGATGGGAGATTCCCAATATTAGTATTTATTATGATGCATATCAATTAAGACATCTAATGATTTGGCTGGAGGGAGAGTCAGGAGAAGATCTTGTTTGGATAAAATGGGAAAATTTAGAAGTGGTAGGAGGAAAGAGAAGTTTGTTTGATAGGGAAAAAAGGAGGAAGAAGACAAGTGATAAATTATCAACCTTTCTGGGGCCTTGCATGGTATGGGAGAAATGGAAAAAAGAGCTCACTCCAGGAATATCACCTCTTACCAAAATGTGGTATTATGATAAATTTACCCCGTTAAGGGGATCAATGTCAAAGGAGGTAGCAGATAGATTAAAGGAGATTACGATTAGAGAGTTGAAGAAGATCTGGGGAACAGAAGGGATGATGGAAGAGGATAATAATATTTTGAATAGGATGAATTGGTTGCAAAAAAGTCAAATTTCCTCATTGTTGAAGGAGGAAGAAATTAATAATACTGGTAAAAGGATTATCACTCCCTTTGAAAGATTGGTGAAAGAGTATGGAGAGGATAAGGTAAAAATAGTTTCAAAATTGTATAAGGTTTTATTAGGCATAGGGAAATCACCAAGAGATTTTATGAAGGAATATTGGGAAACAGATATTCAAGGAAAAATTTTGGATGAAGAGTGGGAAAGGATTTTTAGGTTACCTCCCTTTGTTACAACGTCTAGGTTAATACAGGAGCAGGGTTTGAAGATGATGCAGAAATGGTATTACACATTGGTTAAATTGTACTATATTTCAAAAACTGGGAGTAAAAATTGTTGGAGGAAATGTGGAGAGGTGGGAACATTCAGTCATATGTGGTGGGATTGTCCTTTAGTAAAAAAGTTTTGGGATCAGATTGGTATAGAAATGTCAGGGATCATGGGAAGAAGGGAAATAATATCTAAAGCAATGGTACTTATTAATCTGGATGGTATAGGGTTAAGGTCAAAAGAGGAAGGTAAGTGGATAAATTTGATGTTAGTAGCAGCAAGATAAGTGATAGCAAGGAATTGGAAAGAAGCCGAGGAACTGACGATTAATTACTGGAGAGACAAAATGAATAGTATAATAATTTTAGAGTATATTATGATGAAGATATGTAGGATGAATGGGTTAAAGGTTAGTGAACAGGAGGAGGACTGGTTTAGAAGGATGGTAAGGTATTTGGGAAAGTTTAAAAAATTTGGGATGATCAGTCAGTTAATAGGAAATTGAGAGGTTAAAGTGATTATAAGATTGAGATGGAAGTTTAAATGAGCAATAGAATTGTACTTGGATTGATTGTGATATAATATTGTATGGAATTTTATTTATGTATCTACTGCCTGGAGGTCGCACGGGGTGGAGTTGGTGATGGATGTGTTTTATGATATAAAACAATAAAGAATTATGGGGGGGAAATTAACTGAGTGGGAAAGGAAGCCATGTTGGTTTATAACATTTTTGTTTTTCCTGATGGAGAGCCAAAAGACATTGAAGAAGTCCTTGAAGTCCTCAAAAGAATGTGATATTTGAATGTTATTCTTTTTGGAACCACATATGGAGATATGGTGATGCCATCCAACAGTTTGTAACTGAGTTTAAACTCAGAGCTGGCAGCTGTGAATTTGGTTCTGCAACTAATTGAAATAGTCAAAGAGAAAGTGGTTTTTATTGCAATGGATAGGTTAAAGGAAAGATTTTGAAGGAATCTGATCTTACTCTTGAGAAAGCAGTTGAGATACGTCAATTAGCTGAACTAACAAAAACTTAGCTGCAAACTATGGCAACTTTTTTGAAGCAGCGGTATCAAATGTCTGTGATAAATAAGGATTGTGAGGGGACTCCTATCCAGGCACTTAGACATAAGAAGTCACATTCTGAATGTAAACATAATTGTGTCAGAGATAAAGAAAGCTTTTAGTGTGGTATTATGCATAAGCTTCAAAAATATCTAGCATTTGGAAAGATTTGTTATAAGTGTGGTAGAAAAGAACACTATGCCAAATTGTGTAACTTAATATTGACAAAATTGTGTAACTTAATATTGACAAAGGTCAACAAAGGTACCAAGTTCATGACTTCGATGTACACAGTCTGTTTATAGGGGTATTCTCACAATGCTATTGGTTCTGCTGCAACTCAGGCTCATCAGTTCCTCCAGAGATTCATTTTTGTACCTTCTGCAGTATTGGATAGGTTAAAGGAGACTTTATGCTACATGGAAAGTGCAGGTGTCATATCTAAAGTTGTGGGGCCTACAGATTGGGTGAATAGTTTGGTTATCACAGGAAAAAAGAATGGGAAGTTATGCATTTGTCTTGATCTGTGTGACTTGAATAAGGCAATCCATAGGCAGCATTATTGTCATGCCTGCCCTTGACTTAGCCCCAGACCCAGTGTCTGACAGCCGAGGACAGGAGGACTTGGCTCAGTTAACTGAGGAAAACATAAGTCCTGCAGAGGATCCACAGCCAAGTTCTCAGCAAGACCCACCTGAGGCTGATCAGGCAGTGGCTGGACCAAGCAATTCACCACCAGACTCGCCTCCACCTGTCAGCAGGCTCCGTGAAAGGAGGTGTCAAGAGCTGAATAGGCGACGCAAGGAAGCACGCAGGCAAGGTCGAAGATCATTAAGTCCTGAGTACTGACAGAAACCAGGACCTCGCACAGCGGTGCTAGGTGGCTAATGAGCCGGTACGCTATTTGAGAAGGCTGCTGGCCTGAAGCAATTCATGCTGGTAACATCGTTGGCAGAACCATCCGTTCCATGCGAACCTTGCCTCTGATCTTGTTTGATTCCCTGGCTTCTGACCTGGCTTGCTTCTTGGACTTCTGACCTCTGCTTTCTGATCCTGGACCCCGGCTTTTGACATTCCTTGACTCCGGCTTCAGATCTGCTTCTGACTGACCTCGGCTTGATTTATGGAGCCTGACCTTCGGTATGTTTTGACTACGCTTGTGCTTTGAGACTGGGACTTGCCGCCACGCTCTGCTGACTTTCCTCCAACCAAGTCACACCCGGGGCGTGCTTGCCAGCCTGTCTGCCCAGCTGGGCTACCAGGCTCTGCCGTAACAATTATACTATTCCTACAATAGATGATGTTTTAAGTTGATTATCTGGAATGATTTTTTTTTACTATTCTAGATGAGAAGGATAGATACTAGCAAGTTAAATTGAATGAAGCTTCATCGTGTTTGTGTACATTCAATATGCCCTGGGGAAGGTATTGTTTTCATCAGTTACCATTTACTTAAATCCTCCAGTGAGGTATTCCAGCAGAAAAATGAGGAAGCCTTTGGGCATATACAAGAGGTGTATATGATAGCTGATGATATGATGATAGCAGCAAAAACCTCTGAGGAGTATGATCAGATTTTACATCATGGAAACAGCAAGGGCTAAGAACATCGAGTTTAATAAGGAAAAGATTCAATTTAAGGTTGACTCAGTAAAGTATATGGGACACATAGTGACAGCCCAAGGCTGAAGGCTATTCGAGAAATGCCATCTCCACAGGACAGGCAGGGTGTTCTCAGATTCTTGGGATTTGAGTAGTATCTGTCAAAGTATATTACACAGAGAGAGAGAGAGAGAGCGCTTTATTGGCATATATCAGATTACAGGTAGAAACAATAAATAGATAAGGAGGTAGCAAGGGCAAATGAGTCAATCATATACATCTAGATGTAGGGAGCTAGAGGTCCACTTCCAGTGACTGATATAGATGCTTATCACGGAGCTCTGTGGATTTTAAGGTTTTTCATTTTTTTGCTGGACAACTTTAGTTCTTAGAGAGCATTTCAGCTTGTTTAATAGGAGAGGTATTTAGCCAGCTAAGAGGAGTTTGAAAGCCTCCTGATAACCGGTGGTATAGTTTTCTTTAGAGACCACAGGTGGGAGGACAGCCTGACACAGTTAACTCATTAAGCCAGAAAACCTTGAAGCTCCTTAGCTGAGATAAATCTTATCAGTTTTCTCTGGCATTGAACGAAGAGGAGATTAATTACTGCAAGCTGAAATTTTTAATGGGAGCTGTCTTGAAGATGGGACAGGGAATTAAGGATTTCAGAGAGAGGAAGAATTGTCAAAGTATACAAATAACTTCTAAAAAATACAAACAAGCCACTAGGTTCCACTACTAAAATATTTTAAACTGAGGTGTGGGATGTCATACCCATACGAGGAGAGGAACACCCTGCAAAGGAAACAATCCAGACTGGAGGATTTGTTGTTGTTTTTTTAAATATTTTATTGATTTTTTTAACCCTACACCTAAACTAAAAAACTACAAACTAAACTACCCTAAGGTATACAGAAAATGAGGTCATAAATATTAAAAATGCCAACATTATTAATAACTGAAAAGCAATATTACTTCTTGGTATTAACTGTTAAGACCTTCCTGCTGTTTACAATTAATTTTAAAAGCTAGATATCTGAGTCACATACAGAAGATGAAGCAACTGGAGGATTTGTTTTTGCCCCATTAAAGCTACAGAACAGGTATAAGTGCTTATTGGAGGAGCGCAAAGGGGATGAATGCCCTTTAAGGTAGACCTCTTTGGAGGAAGCAAAAGAAATGCTAACAATATTTGAGAGCCAAAGATTAAGTAGTGTGTGCAGAGGAGTATGAATTACTAGCCCACCAGACATCTTTAGTTGCAGAGACACTCCAAAGAATGTTTTCACATCTAGAACAGATTAAAAATTTGTTGCGGGAGAAAGGAGAGGGCCCTTTGATAAACATGCCGTCTCAACCCCCAGAGAGGACAAGGATAGACAACATTGAAAAGGAGGTGAGCTCTAATATGAAAAGACCAACCATGCCTGTGGATCTTAGGAGAGATATGCAGTCACTAATTTACCACCCTAAAAGTGTTGTTTTAAATATATTTCCATTTTGGGGAAAATATATGGATTGGACTACAAAAAGGAGACCAAGAAATCATTTAACTTCACTCATTAAAACTGATCTAAACAACATCGATCTTACGAAGTTGGAAAGGTTACCACGAACAACTTATTATCAGTGCTTTCTCCTACGCTTCTGCTCAAAGCGAATCCCAGCGTATTTATTTGCACACACCTCCAAGTATTCTGATATGGGGATCAGGCTGCAAAGGCATTTTAGAAACTCTCAAGTTCAGAGGCTAACTCTACCAGTCCTAAAGTTAATAGGCAAAACTCTGAAGATTGATATTAATAACCAAACCCAAAAGGAGAATATGGACTATGCAAACCCTATGATTTTAGACCAACCAGCGCTATCAAATTTATCCTCACCGATGATGTTGACTAGCCCAAAAATCTCTCATTCTTCCACCACCATAAAACAACTGTCTCAGTCTATATCTGAACACTTGACAGATAAGCTCAAACTGGACCCAAGATGGCCAGAAGATGAGGTCAAAACCAAATTACTGTCTTCCTTTGATAGTTTACTGAGGCAAGAACAAGACTCCTTGATATATAGGTTGGAACTTTTGGTGTCCACTCTAAAGAATATAAAGCAGACCTCACTCCCTAGGGAGGGGCCAGAGTGCCGACATTTTGATCCCCCCCAAAAAATCAGAAGAAGAGCATGGCGGAACCAGAGTCCTCCCCATCCAGGGAAAACAGACCTCCTTTGGAACCAACTGTAATAATAAATAAAAGGAATATTAAATCAAACTTGATCATCTCACAGAACGATCCTGAATTTTGTATGATAGTCAATGATACTCCAATGAATAGGGATATCAATGTTACGAAACAACCACAGAGCACAAGGCAGGAAGCATGACGGTATTTAGACCAGCATACCTCTGGAAGTAGTATCCTAGAATATAGTAGAAGTCAAAACCCTTCCCCCCCCCCCAACAGAACTATGACATAATTTTGATCCAAGAGACCTGGACAGTGCATGAACTTACGATAGAAGGCTACCACTCTTTTAATACTGGAGTAACACTGAGTGCAGGACCTGGGAGGCATAAGGGAGGCAAGGGCATATTAGTGTCTACCTCCCTAGGAGCAAGGTGTACAGCATTACCTTCTTTGAAACAACAGGCTATGGCCATCCTTCTTCAGTTAGACTCTGAAATGATTCTTGTGGTCAATATTTATCTTCCTCCCCAACAACAACAAAAAAGAGAATATTACAGCAACCTGGACAGACTTGGAAAGCTATCTTGAGGATCTTTTACTAGAGAAGAAGAAGAAGAAGAAGAGATTGGATTTATATCTCGCCCTTCACTCACTTGGAGTATCAGAGCGGCTTATAAACTCCTTTCCCTTCGCCTCCCCACAACAGACACCCTGTGAGGTAGGTGTGACTGAGAGAGCTCTGAGACAACTGTCCTTGAGAGAACAGCTAGTACAGAGCTATGGCTTGCCCAGGACCATCCAGCAGTGCAAGTGGAGGAGTGGAGAATCAAATCCAGTTCTCCTAGATTAGAGTCCACGCACTTAACCACTACACCAAACTGCCTCTCTGTGACAAGTATCTCATAGGAGGGGACTTTAATGCCAGAATTGCTCCAAATGAACATTTACTTTATACCAAATATAATGTTCAGGAAGAGCAAACCCACACTTTTTATCCACGTGTTTCCAAAGACAGCAAGGTAAACTATGCTGGTTCCTGTCTTGCAAGAATGGCTGAAAAATTAAATCTTTTTGTCATAAATGGATCTATGCCCGGAGACCATCCAGGAGATTTTACATACATGGTAGGAATAAGGTGTAGTACTATCAATTTCATCTTAGCCAGTGAAAACTCATTACCTTTTATAAAAACTTTTCAGGTTCTCCCTGAATTGGAGGGAGACCACCTGCCTCTCCTCCTACGCATGATACTACTGGTACAAGAAATATACCTTAAAATCCATTCAGGAACAGAAATCACACCAACTGTACGAGACACAAGCCAACTTGATCAAAAAATGAAAGAGACACTGACTGATGGAAAAGCGTTAGCAAGCTGTGCAGCTATAATGGGCAATTCGTTTGGTAGTGATCCTCTGGCTCTGTATGAGGAGCTATTCCAGAATTTGAAGCTGTCTTTGATGGAAGATACCAGATTACAAAATAAGGATGTGAGAAGGCTCTTTAAGAGGTGGTATGACGAAGTTTGCATAGACACTAAAAGGATCTCTTTATAGCAGGGGTGTCAAACATGCAGCCCGGGGGCCGGATCAGGCCACCAGAGGGCTTCTATCAGGCCTGCAAGGGACTGGCTGTCTCCTACTTCTTCCGCCAGTTCTGTTCTGCTGCTGTTGCATCATAGCTTGCTTTCCTAGACTCTCTCAATCACTCAGGAGAGATAGCTAGGCAAGCTTCTGCTCCCTGCACTGGGCTGAGGCACCTCCTCCTCCCAGACTGCTACAGCATAGACATTTTGATGAAATAATTCAGAGCAAGAAGTGTCAGCTATCAGAGACTGTTAAATATACAAAATATTAAAAGAATGCTAATGTTTCAGGCATGTTTTTATTTTAAGTTAAAAAAAACTTTGTGCTTGTGTCCTTTATAAAGTTTTTATCTCTGCTACCTGACATTACATTTTATGACACACATGGCCTGGCCCGACAAAGTCCAATTTATGTCAAATCCACCCTCCATAAAAATGAGTTTGACACCCCTGCTCTATAGCATATTACGCACTCAAGACCGCCTCAGTCTCTGACAGCTTGAGACTTCATCATCGTTACATAACATCAAAGAAATCCTACAAACAAACATTGGCCCAGAAGAAAAAAGCTTATACAAGAATGACATGGGAACGTTTAATACAGGCCATCAAAGAAAAAGATTCTACAACCTTTTGCAAGATAACTTCTAAATATGCATTAAAGGACACCTTCCCTTTAGAGTCAACAATTATGGTGGAAACATGGGAAGCATACTTTCATAAGATATATACTGATACCCCTCTAGAATCCCAAATGATTGAAGAGGTACCTGAATGGCCTCCTGTCTCTGTAAAAAAAAAAAGCTACATCACTTATTAATCAGCTTAAAAGAGGAAAGGCACCAGGCAATGACAACATCCCTCCTGAACTCTTAAAAAACAACCTTGAATGGTGGGCCCTGCTCCTGGCCTCGCTTTTTACTTACATCGATTTCTCAGGGTGCATTCCAAAGAAGTGGGGACAGGCGATTGTAATTCCATTTTTTTAAGAAAGGAAGGAGAGATGATCCAGCCAATTACAAACCAATCAGTCTGCTCAGTATAATCAGCAAACTTTATGCCATCCACCTAGCAGACAAATTTAAGAGCTGGATCAAACATGAAAATTTACTTACTGACAAGCAAGCTGGTTTCAGGGAGGGAAGATCCACTCTTGGGCATGGATTATGCAATATTTGATTTAAAAAATGCTGTTAATAGTTCGGGATAATTGTATGCAGCATTTATTGATCTTAAAATGGCCTTTGACTCTTATCTTGAGGTCTAAATTGGGAGAAACTAGAAGCCACAACTATAGACTGTATATTTAATCTGAGCCTTATACTCTAACACGTCATTTAAGGTTAGATGTAATAGGAGAGGACACCTCTCAAACTCCATTCCAAAAACAAAAGGTGTGAAACAGGGATGTGTACTGGCCCCATTGTTGTTTATTTTTTATATTAATAACATGATCAGCAATTTGAATAATTCTGACCTTCACCCCCCTCTCACACACACACTGGCTGGTCGGAAGATCCCTGCATTACTCTATGCAGACGACATGGTGTCAGCTAATAGTGAGACTCACCATTGCCTTGGGGCAATTCAAATACCTAGTCATGCCATTTGGCCTTCAGGGGGCTCCAGGAGTTTTTATGAACTTAATCAATGAAGTTTTGCATAAGCACCTGTTCAAGGAGGTTCTCTGTTATCTTGATGATATACTTTTGTACTCCCCCGATGAGAAATCCCATATAAAATTGGTCAGGGAAGTGCTTGCAACCCTCCAGGAGCATAAACTTTTTGCCAAGCTATCAAAGTGTGAGTTTCACAAGACTGAGTTTGATTTCTTAGGGTACCGCATATCCCCTCGGGGCTTAGAGATGGACCCCACTAAAATCTCGGCTGTAATTAACTGGGAGACCCCTTGCAACCATAGGCAACTCCAAAGTTTTCTCGGATTCGCCAATTTTTACTGCACTTTTATCAACAATTTCGCTCAATACAGTCTCCCCCTTACAGATCTTTTGAAAACCAAGGGTAAGGGGCCTGATTCTGCAAAACCTAGTGCCCGGTTGGCTTGGAATCCGGAGTGTCAGAGGGCTTTCAAGATTCTTAAACCCCTTTTTACCTCTGGACCAGTCCTAGCCCACCCAGATGAGAATAAGAAATTCATTGTGCAAGTCGACGCATCTGATGCTGCCATGGGGGGTAATTTTGCAAGAGGGTGCTGACAGAAAGCTGCACCCACTGGCATATGTCTCCTGCAAGTTCAGTGAGACTGAGAGGAACTGGGTAATGTGGGACAAAGAGGCAGCTGCCATTTGCTTAGCACTCTCCACTTGTCACCACTGGCTGGAGAGCGCCCACATTCCTTTCAAGGGTTTGAACTGATCACAAAAACCTCGAGGCGCTCAGAACCCAACAAACATTAAATGCTAAACAATTGCAGTGGGCAGATTTCTTCTCTAAATTCAATTTCACTTTACGCCACTTCCTGGGGAAGTCCAATTCCCTAGCAGACGACCTATCCCGGTTGCCCCAGCATGATTGTAAACGAGATGAAGTTATAGACTCTATGTTCACCCTGAGACAATTGGGGGGGCGTTCTCACCAAGAGTCAAACCAAGGAGGTCCACTCCTCTGAGCCCACCGAGTGGTCTGTTAAATGCTCCCACTCTTACTCAGAGGAAGAACTCACTTTCATTCCGACCCTTCACTTTCTCAAGGGGCTGATGGGTGCTGGTTCCGGGGGGATAAATGAGTGATTCCCCTAATGCTCTGTAAAGATGTCAGGCATGCTGCATATGAATCAAAACTGTATGGGCATTTTGGATATCTAAAGACTTTGCATCTACTCCAATGGCAGTTTTGGTGGCCCCACTTGAGAGGGGGGGGTGTCTGCTTATGTTTCATCCTGCCAAACCTGCCTGATGTGTAAGAAATGGGGAGGGAAAGTGCCAAGGTTCTTGCAACCTTTGGAAACCCCGAGTAGGCCGTGGGAAACCATTTCCATGGACTTTATTACAACCTACCACCTAGTAAAGGAAAAACTGTGATTTGGGTCGTGGAGGATACTTTTTCCAAACAAGTGTATTTTATTCCCTTTAAACAACTTCCGATGGCTAAAGCCTTGGCCAAGGCTTTCTTGAACAATGTTATTAAATTGCATTCTATCCCACATAAGATAATTTCGGTCTGTGGTTCACAATTCGTTGCCAACTTCTGGTTGGATCTTTTACAAATTATGGGGGTGGAGCCTGCACTCAGCAGTGCTTATCACCCAGAAATCGATGGCCTGATCGAAAGGGTTAATCAAGTCTTAGAACAGTTCCTGTGCTGCTACACTATCAACAAGACAACTGGTCCGACTTGCTCCCCTTTGCGAAATACAGTTACAATAATGCTATCCACTCATCTACTGGAGTCTCTTCGTTTATGGCGGTGGGAGGCTTTGAGGGGGTCCCCCTCCCATCTCTGGGTCCCACACAATCTAATACAGGAGCATTTGCAGACTGGTGGAATTCCTTACGAGACTCGTGGCCCCATATTGCTAAGACTTCGGATGCGGCCAAAGCAGATTACAAAAAACATGCGGATAAGGGGAGGGCTCCAGGGTGGGATTTGTCCCCTGGAAACTCTGTATATGTCTCTACAAAAAAACATCAAGGGACTTCAACCCAGCCATAAATTGGGGTGGAAATATGTTGCCCCATTTAAAGTTGTAAGACAGATCAGTGATGTAACTTTCAAACTTGATTTGCCTCAGACTTGTCCACCCCGTTTTTCATTACAGCTTGTTGAAATGAGATCCTGGACCGAATGTATGGAGGCCCCAGCATTCTGTTCCTTCTCTTCTGGTGACGAATGGCGAGCCTCACTATGAGGTGGAAAAAATCCTGGACTCTAAGTTTAAATGCGGACGAGTGTTCTATTTTGTTCGTTGGCGGGACTTTGGGCCAGATGACGAGTGGGTGAAATCTGTACACGTTAGCACTCCAGCATTGCTTCGTGCCTTCCACAAATTGTACCCTCTGAAGCCTGGGGGCGATGAGGGGGATCTTTGGGAGGGCAGAGGCGGGAGGTGGTTTCTGTCTGGGGAAGCCTCATGTCTGTGGAATGTGTCTCTGCCTCCTTCTCAGGAGCGCTTATTGCTTTGCCTGCTTTGCTGACCTTGACTGACTGTACTTCAGCTGCTGTTTCTTTTTAGGTGCAAACTGCTTTTGTTTTCGCGTTATTCTCTGGGAATACTTAGCCAGTATTTTTAGGTGCCTTTTATCTGACCTAGGATTGGTGGTGTCACTTGGTAACAATCTTTGAACATTGTATATCTGCTCTGCCTTAATGACAGTATGCCATTACTAACACAAGAAGTGTGGATGACCATTCAGAACTATCTTCAATAAAAGTTTTCTTGTTTAAGGACTCTGGTTGCTGATTGACTCTGCTGGACTCTCACACATGGTTACACTCTCTAGGACCCCTGTGGGGCTAAGAAGAGCCTTAAGGGCATTTAATCAGTTTTGTGCCGAGAATCAGCTAGCAATTAACTATCAAAAAACTAAAATTATGTCCTTCAACAAAAAAACTAAAAGAAGGGTTTGGAGTATCAATGGGCATAGGATCAAGCAGGTTGTAAGCTTCAAATAGCTGTGGGTGGTATTACAATCGACTGGTGCAAGAATGGCTCATCATGAACAGATGGCCAATATAGGACAAAAATCTGCCCAGGCCATAATTAAATTCTTACGCATAATTAAATTCTTAAGGAGGGCAATATCTGCCAGCAGCCCTTAAACTGTTTCAGGCCAAAATATTGCCCCAACTTTTGTATAGGACAATATTGTGTCCACCATCTTCCTGCTTCACCCCACTAGAGCGTGTTCAATTGAAGTTTTTAAGAGCAGCTTTTCAAATGCCCAAATGTGTTTCAAACACAAGCTTACGCCTGGAATCTGGCTTAATTAATGTGGAGTCGAGGGTATGCCTCACCTCTATAAATTATTGGCTCAAGTTAAAGCTTATTCCTCATGGTCTAACACCTCTAATCCTTAAAGATAGTTTTAAATCTTCCTGGTTAAAGACCATACATTTTAGGATGCGAAATTTAGGTCTGTCTCCACATACTGACTTAGAAATTAGCTTTGATCAAGCAAAGGCAGTACTCAAAGGATGCTGGATACTCAACAACAGATTTATATTAATAAAGCACCACAATTTTTGGTCTCAGAGAACAGAAAATATAAAGTAGCACCAGCAATGTACCTCTCTCAGTTGGGGATTCCGGGCCAATGGAGGGCATTTTCCCTAGCCAGATGCCGACCACTCCCCTCTGCAGTGTTAGAGGGGTTTTTAGAAAGATCCCCATGCATGAGCGGGTTTGTCCTTGCGGAGATGGTGAGGTTGAAACAATCGAACATGTATTACTACATTGCCATTTTTATCATGAAATCCATATAAAGTTCATCCAGCAAGGCAGGATATAAATTGAAAGTAATAAATAAATAAAATTATTTCTCCCCTTCTTAAGAAATATTTGGGCCACTGATACAGAGCTTTGCAAAATGCTTCTCATAGGTGACAACCCAATAGTTACAGCTCCCAGTGCAAGATTCTTGTCAGTCACACATAAATTACGCCAAGAGATATTACGAAGTGTCAGGTATGCCTGCCACTCTCCCAGGCAGGAGATGGGATTTCCTGAATGGGATGAGACGAGTCCACTCCTCCCCTTGCCTCCAACTGGAATGTACTCCCTCCCCCTTGTTTGCTGACTTCACGGGAACTATTATCTGGTTGTTATCTTCACAGGGTTGTTATCTCTATCCAAGGTTACTGGTAGCTTCACACAGACATGTTTTATGTTTTTACCTCCTGTTCCAGGTGCCATCTGCCGTCTCCCCGCTCGTTGCCTGTGAACTGTTTTACGTGGGGGTTTTCCCTGGGTGGGGATTGCGGGGTCTGTATGCCAGTAGGTGTTTTGAAAGTGTTAGCCGAATTGCTTTAATTTACAGTTTAGCAATCAGCAAAATACATGGGTTCTTGCCAACTATACCAGGGTCCCACCCCTCCTGGGAGTTCTCAAGGAAAGAGGCATGTGAGGCAGTGTTCCAGTTAAATGTAATTTACTGGATGATGTTATTCAAGCATACAAAAAACGTAATCACACACAGAATCACTCAGGCCTAAGAAATAAAGACAGAAAATAGCACATTTGCATGAGCAGGTAATCGTTGGTGGGGAAAGCACAGTACCTTAGATGCGTTGTCCGATGTCAGGCTGGATTGGATGGGGAGAGAAATAGAAAGGCTATGGGGACACAAGGCTTGAACCAGCAAGACCACGTGGTTCTCCTGGGTAGCTACTCCAGAGAGAGAAAAATGGGGTTCAAAGATGGAGGCAAGGGTATGGGATAGCAAGCTGGACTGAAGGGTCAAAAGAATAGATAGAGGACGACGGCTCAAGAGGCCGAGTGTCTCCGGGTTTGGACTTTTATTGGGGAGTCTTGGGGCGGGCTGATCAGGCCACATCCCACTAACACACCTACTAGGCGGTCCGTCCCTTCTGGACCTTGGGATAGGTGAAAGGTGGACAAAGGTAGGAGGTCCAGGGGATGGTCACTGTTGCAAGGGTATGATCTCATCAGGAAACAGATAGTGGGCCTGGGGTCCGATGACTCACATCTATTGTAAGTCAATGACTTTGGCTGACTGGGTGGTGGCCCGAACATTAGTAGCTAAGCAACAGCTTTAGCATAACTATGCAGGTATGTTGGAGGGGGCAGGGGATGGCCAGCGTGTGGAAACAGAAAGAAACCTCATGGCAAGAGGAGTCCTTTGTCTCTGGTGAACTCATCTAGGGTGTCAGCCTCCTGGCGTGGGCTGGAGCTGGCTCCTATTATGAAGAAAGCACATGGCCCTTCCATTTAAGGCAGCCCAAAGTTCAGATTTATGAATATTGCAATTCATAAGAGCACTAGCAGTGCCTTGCCGGCCAACAAAAGCACTATATCTATTCTAACACCTTTATTCACCCCCATTACTAACTCAACACATGTACCCTGAAGAAAATCCCCCAATAAAGAAAGTCTTATTCAAGAGCCTTTGTGTGTGGTGAATTCATCCAAGAAGTCTCACACGAAGTGTATCAGAATTTTAACTGTTTTAAACCTTTAAATATTGCTGTGTATATATTGTGCATAAGATTTTTATACAAGTGGTACAATATGATTTATGCTGGTCAATAACTGTATCCATAAAGAATGAATGGATTTTTACATCTGGAAGTATATTCCAAAGGAGACAGAGCTCACTGCACCTTTAAGAAATTTGTTGGGAAATAATGTAGTATTTCAGTGGATGCCAGAACTTTAGAAGGCTTTTGAAGTGGTTAAACAGCAGTTGTGTCAGGGACCTGTGCTTCAATATTTTGATATTGCAAAAACAGCAGTAGTGCAGGCGGATGCGTCAAAGATGGCCTTTGAGCATGTTTGCTTCTGGAGAATAGGCCAGTGTGTTGTGTCTTGAGGTCACTTAGTTCATCAGAACAGAATTATGCTCAAATAGAGAAGGAACTGCTTGCTATATTGTATGCAATGAGAAAATTCCATCAGTACATATTTGGTAAGGTTGTTTCAGTTCAGACTGATTAGGGCTTTTTTTGTAGAAAAAGCCCAGCAGGAACTCATTAGCATATTAGGCCACACCCATGGGCCTATTAATAATAGGTGCATGGGCAAGCCAAGGGCTCTCTGCAGCCGCGGGGTGCTCAGGCAAGCCAAGGGAATGCAGTTTAAACTGCCTTCCCTCCAAGGGCCAGCTTGCCTGTGCTCCCCACAGCCGCGGGGCACACGGGCAAGCCAAGGAAAGGCAGTTTAAAACACCTTCCCTCCAAGGGCTGGCTTGCCCATGCTCCCCGCGGCTGTGGGGTGCACGGGCAAGCCAAGGGAAGGCGTGGCCAACTCAGAAGCCTGCCGGAATGCCGTTCCAGTGCATTTCTGCCTAAAAATAGCCCTGAGACTGATCATAATTTTTTTTAAAAAGCCAATAGCAAAAAAAGCCGATTTTTTAAAAAGCCAATAGGTGGTGCTCCTGCTTGTTTGCAGCACATACTGCTATAGCTTCAGAGATATCAACTTCATGTAGGGTATACCCCAAGGAAGTATAAGGCAAGGAGTATAAGGCAAGGAGGGACACAGTATTTGAGAGATGTTCCTTCTGTTGCAAAGCCATTTTGGTCAGTGAAAGATTCTTTACGCTGTGAAGATGGTATTCCTTATGTGGGAGAAAAAATAGTTATTCCTCTGTCACAAAGGCTAAATATGCTTTCTCAGCCTCATTATTTGTATCCAGGTATGCAGAGAACTAAAGCTAGGGCAAGAGGGTTAATGTATTGGCCTGGTGTGTGTAACAATATTGAAACAGTTATTGTAAATTGTTCTCTCTGTGTGTAGTTTGCGCCAAAAAAAAAAAATCAAAAGGATCCACTTTTACCTCATGAGATTTCTGAATTACCATGGGAAAAGGTGGGTGTAGGTATTTTTGAATATGGCTCTTCTCCATTCCTTCTTGCGGTATATTATTTTTCAAAGTATCCAGAAATAGTGAGCTTGCTTGATAAGATCAGCCAGTATCATAATGCCCCTGTATAAATTGATGGTGCGACCTCATTTGGAGTACTGTGTACCGTTCTGGTCGCCACATCTCAAGAAAGATATTATAGCACTGGAAAAAGTGCAGAAAAGGGCAACTAGAATGATAAAAGGGTTGGAACACTTTCCCTATGAAGAAAGGTTGAAGCGCTTGGGGATCTTCAGCTTGGAGAAACGATGGCTGAGGGGAGATATGATCGAGGTTTATAAGATTATGCATGGGATAGAGCAGGTAGAGAAAGAAGTCCTTTTCTCCCTTTCTCATAATACAAGAACTCGTGGGCACTCCATGAAATTGCTGAGCAGTCGGGTTAGAACAGATAAAAGGAAGTACTTCTTCACCCAAAGAGTGATTAACAAGTGGAATTCACTGCCACAGGAGGTGGTAGCGGCTACAAGCATGGATGGCTTCAAGAGGGAATTAGATAAACATATGGAGCAGAGGTCCATCAGGGGCTAGGAGCCACAAAGTATAGATAGGAACTCTCAGTCTGGGGCAAGTGATGCTCTGTAATCTTGGTGTTTGGAGGGGGAGACAACAGTGGGAGGGCTTCCTGCCCCCACTGCTGAACCTTCTGAGGGCACCTGGTGTTTTTGGCCACTGTGTGACAGAGTGTTGGACTGGATGGGCCATTGGCCTGATCCAACATTGGCTTTTCTTATGTTCTTATGACTGTGATTGACAAACTGAAGGTTGTTTTTGCTCACCATGGCATTCCTAAGATGGTTGTGAGTGATAATATGCCTTTTGCTAGTCAAGAGTATTGGTAGTTTACTAACAATTGGTGGTTTGAACAATGTCTTAGTAGCCCAGGGTGCCCACAATCAAATGGAATGGTTGAAAGAGCAATTTGTTCCATAAAACAGCTTATTACAAAGGCAGAAGATGTGTGGAGGGACCAATGTTTGGCATTGCTGGAATATTGTAATATACTTGTCAGCGGAATGTTGTATTCACCAGCTCAGATGCTAGTGAGTAGAATGTTAAGAAGCAAACTGCCAGTAACTACTGCTCTATTGCACCCTAAAATACCCATTGGTGTGCAAGAAGATCTTCAGAGAGTTCAGGATAGGCACAAATATTTTTATGATTGTACAGCAAAACCCCTTAAGCGTTTACAACAAGGAGACATAGTACGGACAGAGTCCAATTAAGGTTGGCTCCTTGTGACTGTAACAGAAAAGTGTGCCCAGCCCCATACTTATTGAGTGAGGACTCCAGATGGATGTATTTATCAGTGTAATAGACACAAGTTATGGTCTCAACAGAGATTGTCTGGAAATACTGATTCTGTCACGACAGGGCCAGGAGGCGGAGATAATCAAAGCAAGTCCAAACACAGTTTTGAGGTCAGCCGAGAGTTCCGTCAGAGAGAGAAAGAGAGATGCTAACAGGTCCTTATTTATGAGCAAAGCTGGAGTCAAAGCGTGCCAGAGTTCGGAGCCATAAATCACCTGAGTTCAAAGGAGCAGAACTGGAAGCCGTTGGTCAGAGGAATGCTGGAGAGTCAGGAAGCCGGGATGCCAAGTCAGGAAAACCAAAGCCGAAGGTCCCAAGTCCGAGCCGAGTCCAAAAAGCCAAAGAGACGAGCAGATTCCGATTCCAGAGGTGCAGAGCAGAGTTCTGTCAAGATATCGACATTGCCAGCACAAATTGCTCCCATCAGCCAGCCTGCTGATATAGTGCGCTGGCTCGTTAAACAATTAGCAGCTAGAAACGCAGTCCAGGCTTCTGCTAATAGCTAGGACTTAGCGAGCGTCGTCCACGCATGCGTGCCTCCTTTCGCCTGTCTCTCAACTCCAGGCGTCTTCTGTCACGGAGACGGTTCACGGGTGGGGGAGAGTCTGGAGGCGATGAGCTGGGGCCAGGCCGGGCTTGATCAGCCTCAGGTGAGTCTTGCTGTAGTCTTGACTCCCCAAGACTTACATCGTTTTCTGTTAAGGGAGCCAAGTCCTCCTGATTCTGGCTGTCTGGCTCTGAGTCAGGGGCAGGCATGACAGATTCAGGGATGTGGGGCAGGATGTGTCTCCTGGTCGTCCCCCCGCCCCCAGTGATTAAGTTTTTTATTTTCTCAAGAAAAAGTGAGATACAGAAGGGGAAAGGGGATAGGGGAAAATATGAATTCATCAAAAATTATCAAATATTATGAATAGTTACATACAAGTAAAATCAACTTTATTAGTAAAAATACATGTTTCAAATATGGAAGCAGCTAATAAAACATCATTATTTCAGTGATATTAGTGATAATCTATTAACAATATCTATTATAATCTATTAACAATAAAAAGGTTACATCTTTAATAATTAAACAAATTTCTATGCTAAGTTACCATTCTTTCACTGGTATTCTATTTATATAGTTAGTTTGGCCATTGTTGCATACTCGGCTAATTTTTCCTTCCAGATCTCTGTTGTAGGACATTCTTAGTCCATTTCATTGCAAATGTTACTCTGGCAGCTGTCAACATATACCGTATTTTTCGGACCATAAGACGCACTTTTTCTCCCCAAAAAAGTGGGGAGAAAAGTACCTGCGCCTTATGGTGCGAATACTGGGCACAAGGCTCACCTTGCTGCCGCGAGGTCGCTGCTGCCTGCTTGTGGAAGGCCACCGCCGCTAGGCTGCCGCCGCCACTGGCGGCTCTCATGAGGCCGCCGCTGTTGCTGCTGCTGTTGTTGCTTCCACAAGGCCGCCGCTGGCGGCTCACGCGAGGCCGCTGCTGGGCCGCCGCTGTTGCTGTTGCGAGGCCGCTGCTGGGCCACCGTTGCCGCTGCTGAGCCGCTGCTGCCGCTGCTGCGAGGTCACCACAGGCGGCTCGTGCAAGGCCACTGCTGGGCCACCGTTGCCGCGAGGTCGCCACGGGTGGCTCACGCGAGGCCGCTGCTGGGTCGCCATTGCCACGAGGTCGCCATGGGCGGCTCGCGCGAGGCCGCTGCTGCTGGTGGCTCGCGCAAGGCCGCTGCTGGGCCGCTGTTGCCGCAAGGTCGCTGCTGGGCCGCCGTTGCCGCGAGGCCGCCACGGGCGGCTCACGTGAGGCAGCCACTGCTGCTGGTGGCTCACGCGAGGCTGCCCTTGCTGGCGCTGATGTTGCTGATGGGAGGTCGCCGCCGCCAGGCCACCACTGGCGGCTCGCGCGAGGCCGCCGCTGCTGGTGGCTCGCGCGAGGCCGCCGCTACTGCGCCGCTGCCGCCGGCTGAGGCCTCCTGACCAGCGCGGAGGGTGCAATCCTCCCCCTGCGTCTTATGGTCAGGTGCGTGTTATAGTGCGAAAAATACGGTATATAAGTAGGTCTTGTGAGGTTTTTTTTTTCTATATTGTCTGGCAGGATTCCCAATAACATGGTCTCTGGTTTCATTGGGAATTTGGATCTCTTCATGTATATTTTTCCAGTACCTTTTCATCTTGAAGCAGGTCCACCACATATGATAAAAAATGCCTTCTACTTCTTTACTTCCCCAGCAAGAACCTTTGTAATTCTTGTCCATCTTTTCAATATCATTTATTTATTATTTTTATCCTGCCCTCCCCGCAAGCAGGCTCAGGGCAGCTTACATTGCTTGGTAAATTGTACCAAGTACATATAGTCATTTAAAACCAGTTAAAACAAACAATAATTTATAGTTAAAATACTCACAATATTCTTCAATCAGATGGCGTACCCTATAGACAGCACCCAAAAGTCCCCACATAGCGGTCTCTCCACGCCTCAGGATGGTAGGGCTCAATCTCCATTATGGCCAGCCCTATGCCACCGATATTGGTGGTCATCGTTGATGGTAGTGGTGGGCGGATCCTAGTTAAAGGCCTGGTGGAAGAGCTCCATTTTGCAGGCCCTGTGGAATTGCACAAGATTCCGCAGGGCCCTGATCTCCTCCGGGAGCTCATTCCACCAGTAAGGAGCCACCACTGAGAAGGCTCTGGCCCTGGTAGCAGAGAGCCTGGCATCCCTGGGGCCTGGAATAACTAGGTGATGTTGTGACCCTGACCGTAGTGCTCTCTGGGGTATGTATGGGGAAAGGTGGTCCCTCAGGTATGTCGGACCCTGGCCATATAGGGCTCTAATGGTAAGCACCAGCACCTTGAAGTAAATTCGGTATGCTATTGGCAGCCAGTGCAGTGCCTTCAGCACAGGCCTGATGTGCTCCCATCTAGGGAGGCACATCAACAGCCTGGCCACAGCATTCTGCACTAGCTGCAGCCTCCGGATTTGCGACAAGGGCAGCCCCATGTAGAGCGCGTAGTCTAATTTCGAGGTGACTGTCACATGGATCACTGTAGCCAGGACATCATGATTGAGGAAGGGAGCCAACCAGCTGAAGGTGATGAAAGGCCAACTTAGCAGTGGCTGCCACCTGGGCCTCCATTGTCAAGGAGGGATCCAGGAGCACTCCCAAGCTCCTAACCACCGACACAGGCACTAATGGTGCCCCATCAAAGGTCGGGAGCGGGAGCCCCAACCCCAAACCGCCACGACTCAGGCAAAGGACCTTCATCTTTGCTGGATTTAGCTTTGGCCTACTCAGCCTGAGCCAACCAGCCATGGCGTGCAATGCCCAGTCCAGATCTTCTGGTCTGGAGCCCAACTGGCCACCCAACATCAGATAGAGCTGGGTGTCATCAGCATACTGGGCAATCTCTGGGCAATCTGGGCAAGGAGACGCATGTAGATATTAAAAGCATTGGGGGAAGCACCACCCCCTGAGGCACTCCACATTCAAGTGGGTGCCTCTGGAACTGCTGTTCCCCTAGCACCACCCTTTGTCCCCAACCTCAGAGAAAGGAAGCAAGCCATTGCAAGGCAGGTCCCTGTATCCCCACATCGGCGAGGCAGTGGGCAAGTAGCTGGTTGACTGTATCAAATGTGGCCAACAGATTTAACAGCAACAGCACTGCTGAACCGCCCTGATCCAGATGTCTCTGGAGGTCGTCAGTAAGGGCGACCAGCGCTGTCTCCATCCCATGTCCCAGGTGGAAGCCAGACTGGAAGGAATCTAATATGGAAGTGTCATACAGAAAGCCCTGCAACTGTATCACCACTGCCCTCTCAATTAATTTGCCCAGATAGGGCAAATTGGAAACCAACTGATAATTGGACAATTTGGCCAGGTCCAAGGATGTTTTTTTCAAGAGAGGGCGGACCATGTTACATTTGGGGTAACATACCATTGATAGAACATCTTGTATCAGTTTTCTCTTAATGCTTGGCTAGCAGTAAATCTGATATCCTTAGTCCATAGGTTATGCCAGCATTGAAGCTGTATTTCCCCACTGAAATTTTGCATCTATTTAATCATACAGGGTTTAACCTGTTCTTCTTCAGATTCATATTGAAATAGTAATTTGTAAATTCATCCTAATAGATGGTCATTGGATTGTGAAACAATCTTTTCAAAATCAGTTAGATCTTTAATTACACCTCTCTTGGTACAGATATCATTTTTTAGTCTGGAAGCAATTTGAAAATATATCTACCATTGTATCTCCTTTCCTCCTTCTTTGATCTCTTGCATATCTTAATCACATCTTGCAAGTTCATCATATCACTATAGGTTATAAAATCATTGTTTCTCCTTATGTGATTGATGTAGTAAACTTCTATTGGTGATATCACTGGTGGGATTGTGGGGCTGATTCTCTTTCATAGCATTTCCCAAAATTTAAATAAACTCTCTAATTATGTCTTTTGTCTTGGATTATATTTTTAGATATAGATTTTTTAATCCAGATAACTATGTAATCCATCACTGATATTTGAAGATTCTAATTTTATCAGTCTTTCATTTGGATTTCTGATCCAATCTGATATCCAAACTAGCCCAGCAGCTTGGTAATATAGTTTGATATTAGAAGTTGCCAGACCATCTCTTTTCTTCTCATCTCACAGTACTTTAATTCTTACTCTTGGCATTTTATCTTTTCATATAAACTTATTTATTGGTTTTTGCCAGTCAGTCAAAGTCTTTTCAGAAACTGAAATTGGAATCATCTGTAGCAGAAAGATTAATTTTGGTAATACATTCATTTTTATAGCAGAAATTCTACCTAGCCAGGACAGATGTAATTTGGACCATCTTTCAAGATCTTTTTGTATTTTGGACCAGGTTGTCATGTAATTGTCCTTAAATAATGTATCATTCTGTCCTGTGAGATATATTCCTAAATATTTGATTGAGTTGTTCGTTATGTCACATCCTGAATTTTTTTTAATCTCTTCATCATCTTGATTTGTCTTAGTTTTCTTCCTGTTGTAACCTGAAAATCCTCCAAACTTGTCAATTTGCTCCATTACATGTTGGAGAGATAGTTGGGGGTTTGAAATTGTAAGGACCACGTCATCAGCATAACTCTTTAGTTTAAACTCTTCTTCTTCTTCTACTGTAAGTGCTTCCATTTTAGGATCCTGACTTATCTTGGAAGCAAAAATTTCCATCACAAGAATGATAAGAAGTGGAGAGAGTGGACATCCTTGACAAGTTCCTTTTTCTATTCTTAATCCATTTTTCAAGACCCCATTGATTAAAAATTTTGCAAATTGGTTACTATAGCTGTTCTGTATCCAATTCAAAAATCTGGAACCACCCTTGAAATATTGCAGGGGTTTTTTTGTAGGAAAGTCCAAGAAACATTACTGAAGGCTTTTTCAGTGTCTAAGAACAGAAAGGCTGCTTTTTCACCCTTGTGTTTAACAAGTTCTATTGCATTGAGAACTAAACGAACATTGCCTTTCATATGTCTTTGTGGTACAAAACCAGTCTGATCAGGATGAATTACTTTAGAGATACATTTTCTTAGTCTGTTGGCCATGACTGAGGCAAAGATTTTATAGTCCATTTTTACAATGAAATGGGTCTATATGATTGCGGCAACATTGGACCATTGTTCTCTTTACGTATTAATGTTATATGAGCTTCTTGCCAGGATGGTGGCAGTATGTAGTTTTTGCTTATATCAGGATGGGTATACTATTAAAATAGGGGCTGCAGTGGTTCAAGTCGTTAATACACTGAACTGCAGACCAGAAGATCGGTAGTTCAGCAGTTCGAGACCCGAGTGTTGCATGACAGAGTGAGCTCCTGTCATGACCTTTGCAGGTTGCCACTGTAGCAATAGATTTTTAATTAATAATTATATATCCAGATTCTGCATAATTGCTTAGTTAGCCAAAGCTACAAAACACAAGGTCAAAGAGAAAAATTCCCTAATGTTACATGAAATGTCGACAACATCTGACAGACAAGCTTCCATTGTTCAACACGCAACTGTATCATTCTTTAGCCCGGCTAAGAAACCGTGAGAAACTTAGCCAGTTAGCAACACTTAGAAACATTCCTTATAGTTTAACAAATAGATGGGTGGAGTTATAATTGTATGATTTGTTAATGAATATGATGCTGTAAGACACTGATCCCTTCCTTTCTGTGCGTCCCCACCCCCTTAGTACATAACGCCAAGCCCAAGTAAAATCGGGGCTCGGCATCTTTGCTGGATTACCATTGCTGAGACTGACGTCATAAATAATGGCTTTTTTCTTTACCTGATGTTCGAACTTTAGGATTATTGGGAGATCTCTAATCTTGGTTTTATAGTGCTTCACCACCTTCTGCCACCCCACCCACCTGGACTTAGGGTCTCTTGAGAAGGCCCAGGGTACCCTCCCAAGCCCAACCAAACACCCTTTTTAAACCAAGAAAACAAAGGCGTGATGACCAGGCAGAGAACAATTAAACAAAAGGGTTTATTTATACAATACTGGGGCAGGGAAAACGAAACAAGGTGCATTAAAATCAGTAACAGGGTTTAAAGGCAAAATAACTGAATCTAACGCGACTATTTTACTTGAGTGTTACGACTTAAGGCCTACAGCCTCTTATACCAGGCCTCCTGCCTGTACTTCACTCTATCCGAAGTGAGGGATCTTTTCTCCCAGCCTGGACTCTCCCCTCAGCTTGACTCTGTGTGAAGAAAGGCCGCAGAAGAGAAAAGAACTCTGTTTTACATTTCACACAGCTAAAGTTCCGTCTCCTCACACATTCCCCGAACTCCCATTGGCTATCACCGCTGCCAAGCATCATGAGAATTGTAGGCTGTCAGCCCTCTACCCTCACACAGGTCTCTCCTGTCCTTAGGCCACACAAGGCCTGTCTCCTCGAGCAGGCACAGATCATGACAGCTCCCGTCTCTGGCCCCAGCTCCTGCCAACCTAGCAGTTTGAAAGCAAGAAATTGCAAGTAGATAAATAGGTACCACTTTGGTGGGAAGGTAACAGCGTTCCGTGCACCTCAGCATCTAGTCATGTCGGCCACATGACCAAGGAAACGTCTTTGGACAGCGCTGGCTCTTCGGCTTGGAAACGGAGATGAGCACTGCATCCCTAGAGTTGTGTTCGACTGGCTTTCGAGCAGGGGAAACCTTTACCTTTACCTATACTATTAAAGAGCCTGATATACAATGTGGGGAGCCTTATAATATGTCTAGTGAGAATATGGAAGATATAGAACAGGATAACAATGTACTCGATGAGACACGTTTTGCAGGCTGAAGAAAGGCATCCCAGATATGTAACATCTTATGGAAGACTTGGGGTTTTTGCCAGAAAGATATGTACTTTGATGACTGTATTATTAATATAATATACATTTTTTAATTATGTTTTTATCTATTTTAATATGTTTGTATGTATTTGTCTTTTTTGTGGGTGGGAGATGTGATGTGATGTTCCTTTAAGAGGAGCAGTCTCCCAGCACAGGTTTAAAGTATTTATTATCTTGGTGTTTGACTGGCAGCCAGTACTCCGCTCATCTTGACTTTGTGTGTAGACTTTTTTGTGGAGGCGCCTCAACATAGAAACTAAACTATATTATTTGCTCCGTTGGACTCCTAGATGTTACTTGAGCATTCTCTGTGTCATTATCAGAGATAAGACATTACAGTCTCACAAGTATCTTCTGAAGCCACCACCATCACCACCAAGAACTAGCCTCCCTAAAAGGGCCATGTGAAGGTATGTTTTTGCCTCAAGCAAGGCACACTTATAATCTCCAGGGCCTATGATGCTACTGCCTGGATCCAAGCAAAAACACCATTGTCTGAATCCAAGTGTTGCTGGCAGGGGTCATTTCGTAGAAAAAGAGGTGCAGGGGCTCATTAGCATAACTCATTAGCATATGCCATGCCCCCTGACATCACTGGCCGAATGTCAGTTTCAGCCCCATTATACCCTATGGGCCATTGAAGTCAATGGCAAAAACTCATAGGGTATATGAGGGGCTGGAGGAGAAGGGGTTTGAGGGAGAGGCTCCAAACTTGCAGGATAGCTGCTGGGGCCTCTCCCCGAAATACCCACCAAGTTTCAAGAAGATTGGACCATGGGGTCCAATTCTACAGGCCCCCAAACAGATTGCCCCATCCCCGCCATTGTTCTCTATGGTGGGAAAAAACGTTTCTTTTTTCCCACCATAGAGAATAATGGAAGGAATGGGGGCAACCTGTTTGGGGGCCCGTAGAATTGGACTCCCCAGTCCAATCTTCTTGAACCTTGGTGGGTATTTTGGGGAGAAGCTCCAGCAGCTACCCTGCAAGTTTGGAGCCTCTGCCTCAAACCCCCTCCCTTCCAGCTGCTTTTTAAGCCACTGTCGAATTTCAGCAGCAACTCGGCAGTGGGTCGAACCAGATCAGAGAAGCTGATTTGGCCTGTGCTGCCCTAGTGCCCACTCCTGGGCTGGTGGAGCTCTGCTCCGCCTAGCTCCAGCCCCAAATGACCCCTGGTTGCTGGTGTGGCTTGGCTTGGATCCAACCGGTGGCAGCAGTGGTCCAAGATGGGATGCCAGTCACCTCCTGGGTTTCTGAGAGTTGACAGCAGTTGACACCTGACCTGTAACAGGGAGGACAGGTGGTTGATCCTCCACTGAAGATCTCAAATGATTGGAAGAGGGGCAATATGGTATAAAAGTGTTCATTCAGGCAGTCCCTGGATATTTGGGGCTTTAAAGACCAAAATCAAGAAGTCTGATTTGGACCCAATAATCCATTGGAAACCAACTCAGGTTACAGAGCAGAACCAGCTATTGTTAATAGCATGGCTGCTATATGCTGAACCAGCCGCAATTTCCCAGCACTTTTCAATGAGTACCCAATTAGTAACAGACTCTCTCAGAGATCTAGAAAGTCTTGAGCCACTCCAAGTTTGAGTCCCCTAGGCATAAAAATTAGAATGAGTGTGTATGTCACATTTTTGTCCAATAGGATTCACATAAAAACAAGTTGTGATACTTATCAAAAGCCAAAATACTAAGAAGCATCTAAACCTGAGTCCCCCTTGGAGCTTGAAGTTCACACCAAATGCCTTTCCTGTCCCACTCCACCTTACTGGCCCTGCTCAGTAGAAGACATTTCAGTTACCCAGTTTCGGCCTCTGTGCCATAAGATCCACCCCAGGTCAGCAAGAAAGAATTTGTTCTCATTACATAAACTCAGAAGCTGGTCCAATAAGCAGGGGTCCTTTGGGGCTGCAGTGAGGCGGAGCAAAGCTCCGCCAGCTCAGGAATGGCCACTAGGGCAGCCACGGGCTGAATCAAATTCTCTGATCTGATTCGGCCCGCTGCCGAATTGCTGCTGAAATTCGGCGGCAACTTCAAAAGCGACTGGAGGGGAGGGGGTTTGAGGCAGAGGCTCCAAACTTGCAGAGTAGCTGCTGGGGCCTCTCCTCGAAATACCCACCAAGTTTCAAGAAGATTAGACTAGGGGGTCCAATTCTACGGGCCCCCAAACAGGTTGCCCTCATTCCCTCCATTGTTTTCTACGGTAGGAAAAAAGTAACATTTTCCCCACCATAGAGAACAATGGAGGGGATGGGACAACCTGTTTGGGGGCCCATAGAATTGGACCCCATGATCCAATCTTCTTGAAACTTGGTGGGTCTTTCGAGGAGAGGCTCCAGCAGCTACCCTGCAAGTTTGGAGTCTCTCCCTCAAACCCCCTTTCCTCCAGCCCCTCATACACCCTATGAGTTTTTGCCATTGATTTCAATGGCCCATAGGGTATAATGGGGCTGAAACTGACATTCCCTTTCTGACACACTTCCGGTGATGTCAGGGGACATGGCATATGCTAATGAGTTATGCTAATGAGTTATGCTAATCAGTTCCTGCAGCTCTTTTTCTACAAAAGGACCTCTGCCAATAAGTAAACACAAATATCCATGGGGTCCAACTTTTTTGTCATGTACCTCCAGAAGACAACATAGGAATAACTTTGTATTTCAAAGAAGGACCCCAAACCAGAGGAAGACATGAGGTTTGGATCTTCTAAATCCAGAGGTGGTCTTAGTCCATGGGCAGCAGAGGCAACTGCCCTGGGCCTGGGGGAGCCAGCTGCCCACAGCCCCACCCACTCAAAGGAGGGGGAAAGAAGAAGAGAAGGTTCCTGCTACTTCTTGCACCCGCCCCATCTGGAATATGGGCAGCTGGCTTCTCGTGGCAGTGGTGGCTCCTACCCACTTCACACAAACCAAGGGCCACTCCTTACTTGGCCACAGCAGGGAGTGAAGCAGCAGAGTGTGTGTGCATGTGATTCCATGGCCCCATCCTGGACTTTTGCCCAGGATCACTAAGATCAACCAGCTCAAGTCATCTGTGTCCCAGTTGGGTTTAGATGGTCCACAAGCTGGATAAATGCAAACAGCCTCCTATATACAGATGGTAGGCACCATGTAAATAATGAAGTAGAGCAGAGGTTCTTAATCTTTTTTGAGCTATGGACCCCTTTGGCAATTTGGTGAAGCCTATGGACCCCTTCCTGGAATAATTGTACTGACCGGCAGGCTCTGAATACCTGGTGGCCACACCCTGGTCTGTTGGCCAAAGGAGGTATGGCTAGAAGTGGGTTCTGAAGTCTGGTGTTGTTCAGTCCAGGGTCGGGGTTCCAAAGATTAAGCAGTTTTGTTCAGTACAAGGCCAGAGGGCCAGAGATTCAGCAGAGCAAAGTCATTCAGTCAGCGTATCAAGATTAACCAGTGGCAGCAGGTCAGCGTATAGCATATGTGTTGCATCCACACCCAGCAGCCTTCCTTGGGTGGCTTTATAGATGCATGTCTATTTGTCAAGCCTTCAGCCAGCTACTCAGGATTACTCCTGCAACAACTCATCTCCATTATCAGCAAGCAGATGGTGTCGGGCCAAGAGACATGCACTTTGCCATCTCACTTGTAGCTCCATTCTCAGCCTCTGTCTATGGTACTCTAAGGCTGTAGGTGATACCGGAGGGATGGGAATGGCCAACTTACTTTCACCTGCTGAGCCAGGGCTGGAGGGTATTGATGGCTCTGCAACAGCTGTGAATTCTGACAAGCCTGCAGCTCATTTTCTTGCTGGTCAGCTTCTGTCGACTCAGGGCTGGCTACGCAGGGCTCTTCTTCTGAGGAATCCTCGCTACCTCTGACCCTGGCTGACCCACAATAATGTTTTTAAATGTATAGAATAAAATACATAGGATTACAAAGGAAACCAATTAGATTGAAATACAGTTATCAAAATATTTAAAAACAAATATCTGATATACTAATATATGTGCTTCTATATTAATGCATTAAATAACAATTGGAAATTGTTTGAACCGGCCTGGTCTATACTCATAGCACATGCGCCTATTCATGTTACAAAAGGCCATGCCGCCTTGCAGGGAGTTTAAGAATTCTCATTTCAATCAATCAATCAATCAATCAATTTATTACGGTCATAGACCAGCAAACAATACTAGGAAAGTGAATAACAGGTAAAAGAACAGTAAAATTATAAAATATAATAACATCTATAAACAGGAATCTAAAAAGTTTAAAATACAGAAATGGTAAAAATTAATATTATGAACAAAGGTTAAAAATAAATTTAGGACTATCCGTACTTTTTAATCTCTTTCCTAGTTCGGTATGTCAACCAACTAAGAGATGTTGTCGGTCCTGCTGGATTACACATTGGAGATCAGCGTCTGACCCTGGCTGAGAACTAAATGTTTGTTTAGTTCTCAATGTTGTACTTATTTATATGGACTGTGTATGATTTGTTGCATTTCTTGGTAACACAGATTGTTCCCAGTGCACATGAGTAAACGAATGGAAATCACAGCAACTTAAAGGAGTAAGCTGTTGGTTTGATTTGCACACTGACCTTGCATGTTTATTATAGGGCTCTCCTTTTGTAATAAGTTGTGTATTTCATTGTAGAACAACCTGATGAAGGATGAACTTTGAAACATTGTAATTAAACATCTGGACACATTATTATATTAGTTCTCCATTATTCTGTGGATTTTTCTACACAAGTTCTTCATTGTTTCAATTTTGTATTTTTCTTATGTGGTGACTCTGTATTCACCACTTTCTGTTACATGTTCTTTAGCATTTACCAATTTGTAAGTAGTGAGTCTGTTTACTACACTTGTTTTTTGCCTTCTATTATTGGATTATAACCAAACTTGGCAACCATCCTAGTCAGCTTTTGATTATTACCCGCCAGCATGACTGACAAAAGTATCCTCCTATTGTGACCTGGGTAGGAGTTAACAATAGGCTTAACCGGAACTTCCGTATCCAGTTGAACTGTCCAGTTTTGCAGAACTTAAACAATGAAAATGACTCACTTCTGTCCATGTATCGATCAACAAATAATTGGAGAGAGAGAAAACTAGAAAGCAACATGGATGTCTGGATCATTATGTGAGAACATGCGATTTCACCATTTGTTGGCTGAATAACTACTAGGTACAGAATTGCCCGATGGTTGGCCAGTTACGTTGTACAAATGTCTGTAGACTGTGATCATGTGTGATCTAGAGGCAGGTCTAATAACTATCATAATTTCAAAGTAGTGATGAGTGTAAATGATATTTAGAGATATCTGCAATAATTGTAGTGTAATATGAAAATATCTGTGATTTCTATTAGTGACAAAATCACAGGTACTGCTAACACTACTGTGGTTTGTTGCCTACATTAATAATTGAAGGAAACGCTAAATTCCAGTCAGAGGTTAGTGAAAATAAAGATGCAATTTTTCCCCATGCAAATTCACACACACCCTGAAAGGAATCCACTGACCCCTTGGGCTGTGGACTCCAGGTTAAGAACCCCCAGAGTAGAAGATGTACTTGGTAAGATGTACTTCCAAATAAAGCACAGTCTCACTGGAGTATCCACAATCCTTGCAGCAAATTGCTCTTCAACTATTGCCGTCTTGTGCCATCTGACCTGTTAATGCATTCATTTTCACACACAGGCAATTTTAAAATGAAATGTAAATGAATTAGAAATGCCTACAGGAGATCCATTTGCATAAATCCAATCAAGGGGCCTTTTGTTTCACTAGTTTAAAAATGGCTTAACATTTTAGCCATTTGTGGGCTCTTGCTTATACTCCTCAAGTTTTCGATTCCGACAGCTACTAATTTTGGTTATGTTTTGCATTCTTTTGAATATTTTGTGTAAACTAGTTCACTTTTTGGCTTGTAATAGCATTACATGCTTGAGGATACAACCTCAAGGTATGTTAAATAAATAAAAAGCCTGCAAAAAATGATTCTTGTACTAAAGGGCTCCCCACTTAACCAGATGGCAAGAAGTTCCAGGGATAGAATTGGGCTGGTTAACCATAGAGGACAGAGCATTGGAGACATATAGTATTCTTCAGGGGTCATTTCGAGCAGGAGCTCAGGGGAGCGCAGCTCCGGGAGTTGGTGCCAGCCCCCACCCCCACGGGGGAATGCCTGCTTGTGTCATGGCTGCAGCAAGATGACCCCGTCCCCTGGAAAGGTCCTTGTTCTTCCGACCAGCCTTCTGAAGGCTTCAGCCAATCATGAAGCTATCCTCCCAGAATAGTGGTATTTCTGAGGCTTGGATTAGTAGCCATCCCCTCTCTGCCAGCTCTCTCTCTTGCCTTCTGACATACTTCAGGTGGTGTAGCATAAGCAAATGAGTTATGCTAATGAGCTCCTGCACCACTTTTTCTAGGAAATGACCCCTGGTATTCTTTATAACATTTGCTTTATTTACAGATGTACAAACAGAGCACACAGAGAGGCAAGGAGAGCAGGGTAGCAGGTCTCAACTGTTCCTAGCACAGAGACATGTCTGCCCCTTCCTCTTAGCTGTGGGGGGTATGGTTTCTTCCTCCAAACCCTTAACAGTTCTGTAGGGAGCCATTTGCTAATATTTAAGGTCCATTGAAGAGCTATCTGCAAACATTACCATACCTTTTGTCATAGGCTGTGCCCCCCCACCAGGCACGCATCTTTAGGCCACACCCATAGGATGGACTTATTAACCATAATCAGATCTTAAACTCACAACAATTATTTTCATAGACAAAGATCCAGACTAGTGTATGAGGAGCTGTGCATTTTGTGACATGAGAAAAAAAATGTGCCTGTTTGATTTCCCCGTAGTTACCCAAAGGAAGATAACTCCAGAGGGTAAGATAATACCTCCCAAATTATACTTTTTTTTAGTTTACATGTAAGCAAATGTAGGATGGCCTCCTTTTTTATTTTTGAGGAAATACTTGGGAAAAGCTTAGCCTTCCCTTTGTTTCCCTGTCACACACATTGGGAAGATAATCTGCACATCAGAAACGTGTGTCAGAACATCACCCATTACAAAGTGTAGATCTGTAAGTGCAAAGATATAATGTGAGAACAAGCCCTTCTATCTAATATTGATGATATTCATTGGAAGTAACAAATCCAGTTTTGGACATAGAGGGTGTTAATTAGGCAAAGATGCAGGGATCTACCTTGGAATGGCAGATGCATGAGGCGTGTGCCTGCCAATATCCTCTGAGAACTCAGCTCAGTCCCAGCCACCAGTGGCACAAGAAGGCAACTGGCATCCCCCCACCTGCAGTGAACCACTGAGCCACTGGAAGCCACCTTGAGCCAGTAATCTGGAAAGGCGGATAAAAATGTAAACAATAAATAAATAAATAAGTGCAGACCCAGAAGAAGTCTTGCTTGGGGCAACAACAAACTTTGAACCAGACCTGTATGTATCCGAGCCGTAACAATCAGTCGTGGGGAGGCACGGGGGATGTGTAGACACATGGGCTGTGCTGCTGCATATATTGCCTATCTCTTTGCTATTATCGCAACACAATTGACTTATTAGTTTCTCAGGGCTGGCTGATGTATCTGGCATTAGTAAATACTTCCTATAATGAAACTACGGTGTGCTGAAGTAGGAAGTAATATCACAGTCTGTCATCACATGAAAAATGTTGTGTGTCCTCAAAATCAAGTGATAAGCACTTGTGGACTCCACATACATCAGTTTTTGCATATGTTCCTAACATATTCCAGAGCTCTTTGCATGTAAGTGTGTGCAAATGTGGAAGCAAAGGCATCAGGATGTCTGTCTCCCTGCAGGAAATCACAACTTTGTTGTGAAGAATATTGGCTGCATTTAATATCATGCATGTATCACGCTCAGCATGTGAAACCTACAGAGAAGGAACATCTAACTTGTCATTTGTTGGTCTTACTTCTAGTGGCTAAGCAAATTATCCAAATATTACAATATCCTTGTCAACTGATGCCACTGAAAATATTCTGTAGTAAACAAGAAATGGCCAGCTTTGCTTAATTTTGCTGGCTTATGTCTTGTTAGGATGGTTGGAAGGGCAAACCTTTATATATTGAACGGAACCAGGGGTCCTTTTGAGTAGGAGCTCGGGGGAGCGGAGCTCCAGGAGTTGGTGCCAGCCCCCCCCGGTGGGGGAATGCCTGCTTGTGTCATGGCTGCATTTCTCTCTCTCTCTCTTCTTTCTTTCTTGCCTTCTGACATGCTTCCGGTGATGTCAGGTGGTGTAGCACATACAAATAAGTTATGCTAATGAGTTATGCTAATGAGCTCCTGCACCTCTTTTTCTACGAAATGACCCCTGCCTATCACAATTTATATATCAAGATCAGGCAGGGTTTCTTCCCAAAAGGCAGATCAGAAGTAATATAAGAACAATAATCGATATCTTGGGAGTATTATGAACTACAACCGGGAAAACAACTAGCCTTAATTTTCTTAAGGCATGAAAAAAGCTTTTGACAATGTCAACTGGGACTTTATGCTTCAAAAATTGAGTTATTGGGATTGTGGTTTGGATTTCTTGACTATGGCTGAGGACAGACTGGCAATCTGAAGCGGAGGCAAAGCGGAGGGAACTGGAGCGGGGGAAAAAACCCACGGAGCTGGCCGTTCACACTGGCCAGAGCAATGCGGATCAGCGGCGATACGGAGCGTTCAGACTGCCACGGAGCGTTCAGACTGCTGCATAGCCAGCGCGCGCGGCTTGCGCGCGCCGCTGCACTTTTTTTTGTTTTCCTTTGATGTTTTTCGCATGTGCGCACATGCGCACATGCGCAAAACTTTTTGCCGGTGCGTTTACACTTCCTCCGGATGCCTCCCGCTTCTTCCAGTTCACACTGTTTGGAAGTGGGAGGCATGCGGAGGAAGGCCCCTGAACACCGGGAAAAACCGGTGTCCGGGTAAAGCGGAAGGAAAGCGACTGGGAGACGGGTAAGTACGCAACGGAGCCGACGGGCAGATGCGCATGTCTGAACGTGCTCCTTTCCTCCGTTTGCGAAGCGTGCCTGCCTCGCTTTAGATTGCCAGTCTGTCCTCAGCCAATGATAAGAGCTATATATACTGTACAAACTGCGAAAATCATTGTTAATGGCGAACTTACGCAAGATGTAAAGATCCAAAAAGGTACCAGACAAGGTTGTCCATTTTCACCATTGTTATTTATATTCACCTTAGAAACTCTATTAAATGCAATACAAAGGAACAACCGAATAATGGCCCTAAAAATTAAAGGAGAAACTTTCAAAGTACAAGCTTTCACGAATGATATGGTCTTTGTCCTTGAGGAACTAAACCAATCTATACCACATTTAATAGAAGAGATTCAAGATTACGGGGAACAGGCAGGACTTAAAATCAATTTTGAAAAGACCAAAATACTAACTAAAAATTGTACTCTTACTCAGATTGAAAGGACTGAAGAAATCTCACATATGGAGGTAGCGAAGAAAATTAAATATTTAGGAATAATTATAACAAATAGAACCTCAAAATTATACGAAGATAACTATTTAAATCTACTTAAAGATATCAGAAAACATCTATGTAACTGGAATAAATTGCAAGTCTTGTTTATGGGAAGGATTGCCACTATTAAGATGACTATTCTACCTAAATTCCTATTCTTGGCAGAAAATCTACCAGTTGTTAAAAAACAGCAATACTTTATAGAGGTGGATAGAATCACGAGAAATTATATCTGCAATCATAAAAAACCTAGAATAAAATGGAAGATACTACAGGAAAAAGAAGAATGAGGGAGCTTTGCAGTGCCGAATTGGTCACTGTATTATACTGCAGCAGCACTGGGGTGGATAAGGGATTGGATTCTATTAGATAATGCAAGAGTATTAAAACTAGAGGGTGCTGACCTGAGCATGAGTTGGCACGCTTATATTTGGTATGGAAGGGAAAGGATATACACGAACTTCCACAATAATATACTTAGAAGTGCACTACTTAAAATTTGGTCTAAGCTAAAGGAACGTACCTATACAAAAACACTAGAGGCCTTCATAAGACCCACATTATTGTCTATGGATAAAATGATTTCTTATGAAAACTTACTATTAAAGAACGATTATTTAAAATCAGATGAAAGGTTACAAAGACAGAATTTAGAGCTATTGTGGTTGGAAAAACTTCGGTTGATAGAAAGATATAAAGAAGACAAGAAAATAGGCTTTTATAATGTTCCAAACGAATTAGATAAAATTTTGAGCTCTCCTGATATAAAACTAATTACAAATATATATATATAATTATATGTTAGATGATGATATGCAGGATGAGATTATTAAGCCCTTGATGTTAAGATGGGTGAAAGATATAGGGTATACCTTGAATACTGACAGTTGGACCAAAATCTGGAAATCAGTAAAATATATGAGATCGATTCCATACAAAGAGAATATTATGAAGATGCTTTATAGATGGCATTGGTCTCCAGAGAAAATTGCAAAATGTTTTGGTAACAATTCTTATACATGTTGGAAATGTAAATCTTATGCGGGATCCTATATTCATATGTGGTGGAAGTGTTCAAAGGTAAAAAAAATTTGGCAAACAATACATGATTTGATTCAAGATATGCTAAAGATTAACCTACCATTAAAAATAGAAACTTATCTCTTAAATATGGTACTAGACGAATTCAAAACAGAGGTACACATAATAACATATACTCACAGCAGTAAGGATATTGATTGCAAAAAACTGGAAGCTAGAGAGACTCCCTTCAAGAGAAGAAGTGATATTTAAAATATTGGATATAGTTGAGATGGACAGACTCAGTATAATATCGCAGGATAAATCTGGTGTATTTTGGGCAAGATGGTCAAGTATGTATATATGGTTACAGACTGAAGTTCAGTTCCAGACTCGAAAAACATAAAAAAATGTAAGACACAATGCTAAATTTATGTAACAAGCTGAATACAGTTGTTGAAACTGGATATGGATGTCTTCAAATGGAGAAGTGCATTATCAATAAAATGCAAATAAAACTGTAAAAAAAGAAAAAGAATCATAATATCCTAATATCTGAACTACAGGAAATGACTCTTCATGAGCCAGTAAGGAGGCTGCTTTTGGAACACCTAACCTGAGACTACAATTCCCAGTGTATCTTAAATATGTATTGCATATCTTAAATATACACAACAGTTTTTACTGACTAGTATAACAGCACAGTGATTACAGTAAAAAAAACAGGACATAGGGTAAGGCCGAATATTCTCTGGGTACTGGTCGCTGCAATACAATACCCACTTTAGTTCTGTCACTGCCTTGCTACTTGAGATGGTAATTCAGGAAGCTGATGCAGGACCGGCATCCTCAAGAGAGCCAGGCCACATATCAGGTATCATCAGATCTGGTTGGTAGGGTACAACTAAGTACCTCTCTTCAGAACAAAGGACAGAAAGTAGCTTTGGGAGAAAGGGAGTCTACGGACCAACTTCATAGAAAAAAAAAAAATTCTAAACAAAAATATATGGAATTTTAAGTTGCAAAGAACAGTAAATATGTAGATTATTCAGTAGAACAACTAGTTTATTTAGTGGAATAATAGCAAATACTAGTTAAATCTTGCAGCCAAACCACATACTCCTCAAAATAGCTCCAAGGTAGAATACAAGCATAAAGGCCAGAGTTTTTAAATAAACGGACCTTGTTACCAGAATTCTTCTGTATTATTCCGAATTGACAACCAGTTTGGCCATGAGTTATGTGGGCAATCTATGTCTAATCCTCAACAGTCCCCTCTGCATGCGGAGACTTATCTCTGCAGATCGGGGGCACACTCTCCCTGAACAGGTTTTTCTACAGACTCAAGAAGCTCCCTGGGTCTGCAGAAAAATCAAAAAATGTTTTTTTTAAAATCAATACCTTTTGGAAAAAAAAAAAAAAACATCAATACCTTTTGAAATGGCCTCTGCAGGAATCTACTCCAGGACCAACTGCATTGACAGTGAGAGAGAGACAAGGAGACAGAGTGAGCAAGAAGCAAAACCAGGACTGGAGCGCTCAGATTGGGAAGGATTCCTCCAGCAGTATGAATGACTACATAGCAGGAGGCTTGAGACTGGGATTACTTGCTCCAGGTTGGGAAATTCCTGTAGATTCTATGGTGAAGTTTGAGGAGTGCAGAGTCTGGGAAGGGGAGAGGCCTCAGCTGGAAAGAATGTCACAGAGTCCACCCATTTTCTTCAGGGGGACAGATCTCTGTTGTCTGGAGTTCAGTTGTAATTCTGGGGATCTCCAGGTCCCACCTGGAGGCTGGCAAACCTAGGCCTATCAGCACCCTCTGGGTGACTTGATACCACCTGACTTGTATGACTCAACTAGGCCTGGCTGCTTGCTACTGTTCGACAGCAGCCACCTTATGAAACTCAGGTAGTAGAATGGTCAGATCTTCAGAGAAGGGTTTGCGAGACCCAGATTTAGATCCCCATCTTGCTGTGAAAGCTCACTGGATGATTTTAGACCAGTCACATACCTTCAGCCTAACCTACCTCATAGGTTTGTTGTGTGGATAGAAAGGAGGAGAGAATCATGTCAATTGCTTTAGTCCCTACCGTGGAGAAAGACCATCGTTTTCCTCAGTAGAAGCTGCAAGGCGAAAGGAGACAGAAAGCTGAAGACAGAGGGGAAGATAGATAAAACATAGGTTGGCTGTTGGGTGGGAAGGAGATAGGGATGCCAACTCCAGGTTGGGAAATTCCTGGATATTTGAGGGGTGGAGCCTGGGGATGATGGGGACTGAGGCGGGGATGGCCTTCAGACAGATATAATGCCATAGACTTCACCCTCCAAAGCAGTCATTTCCTCCAGGTGAACTAATTTTGCCAACCTCCAAATGAGGGCTGGAGATCTCCTGGAATTACAACTATCTCCAGATGACAGAGATTAGTTCTCCTTTCAGTTTTCCAGGGGATTCTTAAAACCTCTCTCATCCAGTTTTTCTGAAACTGCTGTTATGGAACTGTCTGGTATGTCCATAGAATAATTCAGAGGTGTGATCACTTCCTGCCTGGTGGAGTTGTCTGCCTTGTCTGCCTGCTTCCCAGACCATTCTCCTTCCTCCTTGTCTGACCCTTCTGCCACTGTAGATACAAGACAAAGTGCCCTCCTGTTCTTCATCTGACTCTTGCGAGCCAGGAGGATCTCTGCTCACTGTCTTTGGTTTTTGGCAGGTGGCAGGTCTATTTTTGGGCGGGAATGCACAGGAACGGAGTTCCGGCTGGCTTCTGAGTTGGCCACGCCTACAGCCAAAACCTCTGTGCATGCGTGGCTACAGAGCATGCTGCCCTCCCCACATTATACACAAGAGATAATAAGCAAGCAAATAAATTGACAGAGATTTCTTCTACAAAAAGCATGTGCACAGAAGCTTCTGGACTGACCAGTGGCCTTCAGGAGGAGCAGGAAGCCCCCTTTCTTCCCGGAGCCTCTCTGCGGGGAAGTGGGGGGAATTGAAATGCCTGGGTTCCCTGCCCAATCTTCTGCAGGTGCTCTGCAGCCACAGGCAGGGAACCCAGGCCTGCTTGCATGCCTGCACTTTGCTTCCACATGCCCCCTTCTCTGAACCAAAAGTCAGTGCCGAACTGCCCCAAAAGACTCACATTTATACAGAATTGATCAAGAATTTGCACGGGCTGTTACAAATGTTGATGATCAGGTGTTTTTGAAAATCGTGAGACCATTTGACGCAGATGTCCTTACATTCCAGGGAGCAGGTGCAGAGGAAGGCAATGGAGGATGATCAGTGGCTTGGAGACCAAGCTCTAGGAGGAAAGGCTGAGGGACTTGGGAATGTTCAGTCTGAAGGAAGCTGAGGGGGGGGGGAAATAACCAGGGGTCCTTTCGTAGAAAAAGAGGTGCAGGAGCTCATTAGCATAACTCATTAGCATATGCCACGTCCCCTGACATCACCAGAAGTGTGTCAGAAAGGGAATGTCAGTTTCAGCCCCATTATATCCTATGAGTCATTGAAATCAATGGCAAAAACTCATAGGGTATATGAGGGGCTGGAGGAAAGGGGGTTTGAGGGAGAGGCTCCAAACTTGCAGGGTAGCTGCTGGGGCCTCTCCTCGAAATACCCACTAAGTTTCAAGAAGATTGGACCACAGGGTCCAATTCTATGGGCCCCCAAACAGATTGTCCCATCCCCTCCATTGTTCTCTATGGAGGGAAAAAATGTTAACTTTTTTCCTACCATAGAGAACAATGGAGGGAATGGGGGCAACCTGTTTGGGGGCCTGTAGAATTGGACCCCCTGGTCCAATCTTCTTGAAACTTGGTGGGCATTTCTAGGAGAGGCCCCAGCAGCTACCCTGCAAGTTTGGAGCCTCTCCCTCAAACCCCCTCCCCTCCAGTGGCTTTTAAAGTTGCAGCCGAATTTCGGCGGCAATTCGGTGGTGAGCTGAATCAGATTAGAGAATCTGATTCAGCCCGTGGCTGCCCTACTGGCCAGTCCTGAGCTTTGCTCCGCCTTGCTCCGGCCCCAACGGACCCCTGGACATAAAACAGCTCTCTTTAAGTATTTCAAAGGCTGATGAAGAAGAGTTGGTTTTATACCCCGCTCTTCGCTACCCGAAGGAGTTGCGGAGAGGCTTACAATTGCCTTCCTTTCCTCTTCCCACAACACACACCCTGGGAGGTAGGTGGGACTGAGAGAGTTCTGAGAGAACTGTGACTGACCCAAGGTATCCCAGCTGGCTTCATGTGGAGGAGTGAAGAATCAAACCCAGTTCTCCAGATTAGAGTCTGCCACTCTTAACCACTACACCAAGCTGGCTCTCTGGAGGGCAGGGAGCTATTCCTGTTGGCAGCAGAAGATAGGACTCTCAATAATGTGTTTAAATTATGGGCAGAAAAGTACTGGCTGCGTATTAGGATTTTTTTTTTTACAGTAAGAGTTGTTTAGCAGTGGAATCATAACGTGGTCGACCCCTCACCTATTTACCAACCAGTCCCCTAATTCTGACCGACAGCGAGCGAGCGGATCTCCTGTCTTACTTTGGGTGACGGGGTCCCTGAGGTAACCTGGATCAGCCTCTCTCTAAATAATAATAAACCCGCTGACCAGTTTCCTCCAATTAAAGTAGATACAGTTTTACAATATAGTCTCTTTGGGGTTTGTTGATATTTGGTCTCTGCGTTTTGTATCTGAGGTAAATATTTGGGACCCTGTGTACTTTGGTCTGAAATCCCTTTTCAAAAGGCACCACAGCTTTTCTTTTACTGAATACAACTTTATTGGTACAATTGAGTATAAGTGGAGGGATATTGCGGAGATTGCTGATATTGTCACGATGTTACTGTTTCTGATGTCACATTAAGCTTTACCATTTTACAGACTCGTTGTTACTTTGTTGCAGAGAGTATGTTTTGATACACTTTGCACACACTCGCTAAACACTCCGACTTCACCCTGTCCTGCTGCGTGGAGATGTACAGTTTCTTGGCTTGGCACCCCGGTCTCCCACTAGCCCCCGTTGGCTCTTGACCGTCCTGCCCCTCAGCCTCACTAATCTCCCTTTCAGTCAGGTTCCTTTGGTTGACAGTACTGAATGGCGTTTGTGTGTATTCTGAAGTCCACTTGTCTGCTCCCACTCTGGCAAGTCAGACCCCTTAGCTCTTCTCACTGAGCTTTCACCCACTGTTCGCTCCCACAGAGCACCGAGGGACCCCGACTGCCCTTCTGCTCTCTCTGACGTCCCAGGCTGGACTCCCCCTCCACCTCGCGGTTCTCTGACTGTCCCTTCCTAACTGATCACTCCGACAGTTATCTGTCTATCAACAGTGGGTTCCGAGCCCTTGGGCCCCCACCTTTTTCAAGTCATGTGACTTTCTAGGCATTCTACTTGGCCCCTTTAAGTTCCATTTCGTCACAGCTGCTTAGGGAGGTGTGGAGCTCTTCTTCAGTGGCCGTCTTCAAGCAGCAGCTGGATGAACATTTGTCAGAGATGCTTCAGGCTGATCCAGCATTGAACACGGAGTTTGACTAGATGGCCTTTATGGCCCCTTCCACCTCTATGATTCTGATCTGAGATGACACTTTGAAGATAAAGCATTGTGAAAGAATGGAGGAGTTAAAAAAAACACAATACTAGGGGTCAACCCACAGTCTGAAGCATGGATCCCTAACATGGTGCCAGTGGGTGCCATTGTGCCTGCTGACGCCTTTTATGATGCCCCCAAGAGTTTTTAAAAAGTGGGTGGGGCCAGATGGGGCCCTTGCACAGCAAAGTTTCTGATTAACCACTGGAGATTTGATTGGCTGTTCAGATTATTAAAAGCATTGCTTGGGTAGCAGCTGCCACCACAGCACAAGGATCTTCACTGTGTGACTGAAGGTAAGCTGGGGCGATCATTCTGTTGCTGGCTCCACCTCCTGCAATAGCCATTTAATGGCAGTCATTTTGTGGCTGCGCTGACCACACTGTGTCAGAATTCCAAAGAGACAGCAAGACAGGCCACCTACACACTTCCTAATGGACCTTCCTGATATTTTGTTCGAATATAATTTCTTTTGTTGGAATGATACCTACTATTTGCAGAAAAGTGGAGTCTCTATGGGGTCAGCCGTAACACCGTCTGTAGCAAATACACTCATGCAGGACTTTGAAAACACTTTCATCTTAGATGCAAACATTAATCCTTTTTACAATCATTGTATGAAATATTTTCACTTTATAGACAATTGTCTACTATTTTGTAATGATGCCACCTCTCTACACCAATTTATAGATTGGTTAAACTCAGTTCATCCTTCTATAGAATTTTCTTTACAGTTGATACTAGCTCTATCAATTATCTAGACACTACTATTTATAGAACAGAACAAAATAAAATAGCAGTACAAACTTTTTCATAAAGTGATTGACAAATATAGCTATTTACACTTTGAATCATTTCATGTTCCTTTCCTTAAATATAATCTTCCTTTCTCACAATTTCTTAAAATAAAATGGAATTCATCTGAAAATTCATGTTTTATTAAGGACAGCAGAAATATGTTTCAACAATTTGTGGATAGAGGTTATCCTATGAAAATCGTCAGTAGTGCAGCAGCTAGGGCACAACAAATGAATAGAAAGAATATTCTACAGGAAAAGGGAAAA
This sequence comes from Lepidodactylus listeri, assembly GCA_029233225.1. NCBI lineage: Eukaryota > Metazoa > Chordata > Lepidosauria > Squamata > Gekkonidae > Lepidodactylus > Lepidodactylus listeri. The sequence goes on from JARCFY010000008.1 coordinate 106,103,092, forward strand.
CACCTATGCCAGAACATCTTTACAGCATTTGATTTTAATCCCAAAGCTTTGGAAATAAAATGGATTATTCTGAAATATTGGCACGTATTGCATAATATACCAGGCTGCCAGAACAGGCCAAACATCAGTTTCAGAAGGACGAAGAACTTTAGGGATTTACTCATTCGGGCAGACCCTTTGAAACAGAGGCTAAATCAACCCGAAGTTTCATCAAAGCCCAGGAGCGGGCATTTCAGATGTGGACATTGCTCTATTTGTAATTTGACTTGGCAAACCAACAAGGTAGAATTCCCTTTATACAATTATGAGAAGACACTGCACCACCAAAGCACCTGTGCATCAAAAAATTTAATATAGGCTTTAATTTGTAGATGCTCCTTAGTTTACATAGGTATTACAACCCGGCCAATATGCTTTAGAATTTCAGAACATAGATCTAGGTTTAAATTGAAGAAGGGTGACACATTTTTAGTCCAACATTTTATTGAAGTAAATCATAAATATGATGATTTCAAATACACTGTACTGGAAACTATAGAGGATAATGGCAGAATGGATATACAGAAAGCACTTCTACGACGAGAGGCATATTACATCTATTCCATTGGGACTCTTCACCCAAAAGGATTAAATTCTGAATTGGATTTATCACATTTTTTGTGATTTAAGGTTTAAATTTCTTTTTCTTCAACTAGATTCCAATAATTTGATAAGAGTTGGCAACTTTCAATATTTGTAAATTTTGTAATTTTTTGAAATTTTGGTAGGGTATGTACAGCTAAATAAAATTCCAAAGATGTCTGCAGGCTCAAAAACGTTAGAGAATCCTGGTCTGAAGTTATCCCTCAACAAATATACTATTACAAAACAAAAAACTCCTAGCACCAGCAGCCTATCAACCAATACTTCTACAATTACCAGGGTTTTAGTTGCATGGCTGGAATTTCTTCTTCCTGTCCAGTTACCAGAATAATACGATGCTCTAAAAAAGAAGAGAAATTGGTGTTTTTATTATTTTAATAGGCAAATGTGTCTGAAAAGTAAACAGTATTGTGGCCTGGGGAGGGGATAAGGCTGCCAGCAGAAGCCCATGCCCAAAGTCACTCTGGCAGGCTCATAGCTATGGTGGGGCTTGGGCTTTTTTGGGTTCTGCCCCCTTTCTTAAAGGCACAGTCCCACAAATTCAAATCCTGAAAACCCCTATTTTTTAAAAAAGTAATAATAATTAAGCATTTTATTACAGGTGTGCACCTGCGTTGTACTGATCTGAGCTGTTGGAGAACTGGGCCTGGCTGCCCACAGCACCCGCCTCGCGTGTCCCCCTTGACTTGTCTGGCCGGCGGCCTTCAAGATAAAGGGGGGGGAGGAGGGGGAAATCGCCCCGGCCTAGCAGTCTACCTCTGGACTGGCACCTGGACAGTGCAGGACTGCTTCCCCAAGGAAGACACAGATCGGAGACAAAGGGAAGAAATATCTTCTCCAGAGTGCAGGGCCCCTCTGCTACCTCCTGCCTCCCCAGTGGCTTGCTTCGGATCCGCGCCCGGATCTCTCTTCCTGAGCCTTGCCTCCTTTTTCACAGCTCTTCACCTTGCCTCCCTCCTGGCTTGCAAACTGTGTTTTCCTCCTCCATTTCCTGACTTTCCCAGCCGAGGGAGCCTCAAGTGATGCTGCCCTCTTCCTCCCTCCCTTGCCTTGCCTCATTCCCATGCATTCACGCACACCCAGCTAAGCCATCAAAAAAATCAAACCCCCCCGCCAATAAAATCCTAGCTACGGGCCTGCACTCTGGTCTTACATTCTTTTTATAAATTATCTCCCCCCTCAGGGGGGGCAGAGATAGCAAGGGCAAGCTTAAATGCACTTTGTCTGTGCTGCAGGAATTCTGTGAAGCAAATAATTGGCATCCCTTCCTTTTCTAGAGACATGCTTTAAGTCTGTCGTTGTTTCCCAATCTATAAACGGAGCATATTGTCAGTCAGCTTAACTAGCAGGTCTGTGGCCTGGTGAAGACCACTAGGTATGGCATTGACATGGCAGGGGATTCCAGTGCTCCTGGGGAGGGGAAAGTATAGCAGTGGAAACAGGCATAGATATAAGGGAAGGAGACAGAGGAGTAAATCAGCTCGGCCTTCTTCTAGCCTGCATCCCATCCCAAAGGTGATAGGTAGTGGGGCTAGGTTAAATGACCCCCCACCAACATTGGTGTTGTGTAATACCAGGTCTCTCAACAAGTCCTTCGAGACTTCCTGCTCAAGCAGCATGTAGACCTGGCCTGCATGACGGAAACCTGGATTCGAGATGGGGAGACAGTAGCTCTCTCCCAACTAGCTCCACCTGGGTATTCGGTCCTTCACCGCAGACCGGGGGTGGGGGGGTGGAGAGGCGCTGTTCATTCGGGAGGTTTACTCCTTCAGGGCGCTTCCGCCACTGAAGCTCAAAGGCATTGAGTGTGCCGGTCTAGTGTGGGAAGGCGGGGAGAGTCTGGCTATTTGGGTGGTGTACTGTCCACCCAATGCACTAACCTGCTGTCCCTGATGGAGGCTGTGTCAAACTGGGCATCGGAGCACCCTAGACTGGGTGACTTCATTGTCCATGTGGATGATGCGGCCTCCACACAGGTGGTGGACCTAGTGTCATCCATGGCAGCGCTGGGACTCTCCCAATAAGTAACGGTCCCCACTCACCGGACTGGGCAAATGCTTGATTTGATCTTTGCGGCAGGGGTTACAGTGGACCAGATCACTGCCATGGCAGTGCCATGGTCAGACCACCATGCCCTGAAGGCCCGTCTGAATGTGCCACCCCAACCCTGTTTGGGCGGCGAGCGTATTTTAGCTCACCTGCGGAGCCAAATGGACCCTATGCGGCTTCAGATGGCTCTGCGGGATCCAATGCCCCCAGGTGGATTGTAGAGGATTGGCACAGCCGACTCTCTGCAGCCATGACAAGATCGCTCCCCGATGCCCTCTGTTCCATCGCTCTGCTAGCTTCTTGGTTCTCCCAGGAGTTGCAGCTGATGAAGCGAAGGCTAAGACAGCCAGAGAGACAGTGGCGGCACTCTCACAATGAAACTACAATAACATCCTATAGGTCGTTTATGAGATCTTATGAGATGGCAATCAAAGCTGCGAAGAGAGTTTTATGCAGCTACGATTGCATCTGCAAGCTCACGCCCAGCCCAATTATTTAAAAGTATTCGGTCTTTGACAGTCCTGCCATAAGGCAGACCAAATGCTAGGGAATTGGACATCAGCTGTGAGGCTTTTGAGAGCTACTTTGCAGATAAGGTCTTGTCGCTTCCCAATGTTATTTAACATCTATATGTGCCCCCCTGGCCCAGATTGCCCGGAGGCATGGGCTAGGGTGTCACCAATATCTGAATGACACCCAGCTATATATGTTGTTGGGCGGTCAGTCTGACTCTAGACTGGAAGATCTGGACCTGGTGTTACAAGCTGTGGCTGGTTGGCTTAGACCAGGGGTGGCCAAACTTGCTTAACATAAGAGCCACATAGAATAAACATCAGATGTTCAAAAGCCACAAGATATGAACAAATATTACACTTTTTACTGGGAAATATGCAAACTTGCTTTTTATTAACATTAAATGAGACTGCCAAAAATAATAACAAAAGGGCTAAAAGCAGATATTGATAATGATCTTTATTTGTCCAATGAAAATTATTTGCTAATGATATTTAGCTTCCCCAGCCGCCCTGCTGGGAGCCGCACAATATGTGTGAAAGAGCCGCACGTGGCTCCCAAGCCACAGTTTGGCCACCACTGGCTTAGACTGAGCCAATTGAAATTGAATCCCATGAAGACGGAGGTCCTGAGTCGGCGCGGGCTGGGGTTAGGGATCCCATTTCCAGCCTTTGATGGGGTTCTGCTGGTGCCAGCACCAAAGGTGAGGAGTTTGGGAGTGCTCCTGAATACCTCCTTAACAATGGAGGCCCAAGTACCAGCCACTGCTAAGGCAGGTGTCATGTATCAAGACCGCGGTCGCCAGGGACTCTCGTAATGGCGACCGCCACGTGGTCATCGCACATGGCCAGAATCTACCTGAGCTACGGCCAGGTAGAACAATAGCCGGTCGGATCCTAAACGACCACCAATCATGAGCCTAGGGGTCCCATAGGGGACCTATGAACTGCAGCCACTGACTTAAGGTCCTATCAGGACATTTGGGCGAGGTCGAGGGATTATCTCCGACCGGCATAAAAGAGGGCTCTGGGCCTGGGTTTTCTCATGTTCCATCTTGACCCGAAATAACCCACTAGGCTGATTTCACTGTTACCGGCCTCCTGACTCCAATACATTCCAGGAGCCTTTTACCATCTTTGGCTGATTAGGCAGTTGGTTCCCTTCCTCGAATGCAATGATATGGCAAGAGTGATCCACACAATGGTCACCTCAAGACTGGACTACTGTAATTCTCTCTACGTGGGGCTGCCCTTGTCGCAAATCCGGAAGCTGCCAGGTTGCTGATGGGTCTCCCTTGTGGGAACATATCCAGCCTGTGCTGAAAGCATTGCACTGGCTGCTGATAGCATACTGAATTCACTTCAAGGTGCTGGTTTTAACCTTTAAAGCCCTATATGGTCTGGGGCCTGCTTACCAGAGGAACCGCCTTTCCCCACGTTCCCCAGAGAGCACTGTGGTCAGGGTCTCAAAATTGTTTGGCCCTCCCTGGACCCAAAGATGCCAGGCTGGCCTCAACCAGGGCCAAGGCCTTCTCAGTAGAAGCTCTATACTGGTGGAATGAGCTCCTGGAAGACATCAGGGCCCTGCAGGACCTTTTCCAGTTCTGCAGGGCCTGCAGAAGGGAGCTCTTCCACCAAGCCTTTGATTAGGAGCTGCTTCTAATAACAGAACTGTGGCAAGGCTCACTCCCCCTGGACTACCATCAGCAGCCTGTGCCAGCCTGTATAAACGGTCTGATAAGCTGTTTACCAATTCTGACTGTACTCTTTAGTGACCATTATTGCCAGAGGTGCTTAATTACTCTTGGGTAGCCCCAATAGCAAGGGGCACCCCCCACTTTTAACCTGAACCAGGGACCCACAAAACTCGGGCCAAGGAAGACACTCCTGGTTCTGAAACAGAGCAAGCCATATCTCTGGAAAAAGGGATTTCATATTCAGGTGACAAACCAAGACAGCCCTCAGCAAACCTCCAGTCTTCCCCCTCCATCCAGAAGAGATTATGCTTATGGAATAACAATGGGTTCCACCAGGTGAAGTATCTACATTTCTAAAGGCTACTCAGAGGCCACCTGGCGAATAGCCCTGTCTCCAGAACCTCACCCAGCCCTTTTTGTGTCATCTCATGTCTACATTCTTTGTCTTTCCTTGCTCCATCTCTCAGGATACCAATCAAACAGTCAAATTATTGACGATCCTTCCTGACGCTAATCAGGGACCCATCTCCCTCTTTTGTCTATACCTGGGAACCTATTCAACTGCCTTGGCAGAACCATCAGTGGTCATAAAATCCATTCAGCTAGCCCAGCACACCTGGCTTCAGTTGTTAAAGCCTGACTCTGCCCCCTCTGGAAGCTCATCGGCCACATCTAGGCCTTGCCCATCCTCATGCCACACACCCCTGGGACTCATCATTGGTCCAGGTAATCTATTGTTCTCACCTCAGACCAGCCCCCAAGGCCTTCCATTGGTTTGCACTGTTTTCCAACGCCTATATCCGTGACCACATGGTTTTAGACCATGTGGTTCTGCCTGATGCCAACTGGCAGTCCACCCTTAAACTCTTTGGGTTTAGGCCACAATCTTTTCTTCATGGACCTCTGCACATCTGGACAGTTAGTATCACCCCATAACTTCTCTATTAGCTATTAATCACCTCTGCTTCCTTAGTTCTCTACTGTGTGTGTAAATACTTGGTTTTATGTTCACATGTTTAAGAATCCTTTAGTAAAGAAATCACTGCTTTATTAATCTAGCCTCTGTGTCTATTTCTGGGTTCTTGGGAAAAACAACTCCAGTATACACAGGTCTGATCCTACAGTTATGCCAGTAGCACATTAATATCATAATTCCCCAATCTACTATTAAGAAATAGAGCAATTTGGCTAACACCATTCCACCATGGCCTACTGGGATTTCTATGTAATATCATACCGCCTTGAAATACTTGCTACTAGCATTTTATGATAATATTAACTGCTTAGGTTCATCTATGATGTTTATAATTTGTTTTTAATGTATTTTAATTTTTATGTAAGCCGCCCTGAGCCTCCTTTAGTGGGAAGGGCGGGATGTAAGTTGAATAAATAAATAAATTCCAATTCAAACTGAGCATGTTAATTTACTTCAATATCTCCTTATTTACTGTTTGCAATTTCAACTGCTCTTAGGTTTTTCCTTTTTATGGAGAGAGCGAGGTCAACAAAACAATTTAAATTTAAGAACCCCAAATGTACAATCTCTCCCTCTGTTTCCATCCAAATGTATGTTTATAATTTATGTTTTTAATGTACTTTAATTTTTATGTAAGCCGCCCTGAGCCTCCTTCAGTGAGGAGGGCGGGGATATAAATTGAATAAATAAACAAATTCCAATTCCAACTGAGCGTGTTAATTTACTTCAATATTTGCTCATTTACTGCTTGCCATTTCAACCGCTCTTAGGTTATTCCTTTTCACGGAGAGAGCGAGGTCAACAAAACAATTTAAATTTAAGAACCCCAGATGCACAACCTCTCCCTCTCGTTTCCATCCAAACGCAACCAAGGGTGAGAGGCAGGAAAGAAGCTATGGGAGACGGCACCGCTCCTGTCTTTCAGAAAGGCTTCTCTATCAACATACCAAAGGCACTCTGTGCATGCTCAGCGGCACTGCGTCTCTTTTTCAGAACTTGCCGGGACTTTGCAGGCCTGAGAGGAAAAAATCTGAACCCGGCTCACCTCTACTCGCGGGGAATCCGAGTCACCGAGCGCACAGCCGGCGACTGGAATATTCCCGCCCACCCGGGCGGCTCCCTTTTGCCCGCCCTGCCTGCCTGCCTGCCTGCCTGGGGGGGGGGGGGGGGGGGGGGAGAGAGAGAGAGAGAGACACGCGAAGCTCCCTGGGCGGCGGCGTGGGGGGGGGGGGGGGGGCTGAGGCGCCCTCGCCTCGAAGGCAGGGCGTGGCGGCGGCCGTTAAAGGCGCCCCTCCCCTCTCCTCCTCCCCCCCCACCCACAGAGGCCCCTCAGCAGCAGCAGGCGGGGCTGGAGGGCCGGAGGCGGAACCGGGGGCCGCGAGCGCGAGTGAGAGCCGCGCGGGGAGGGAGGGGGGTGCGATTAACTCCTTCCTGTCCGAGGGCCGGCCCAACGGGATTTACTTTCTTTGCCCCTCCGACGAGGCGATACGGGAGGGGGAGGGGAGGGGAGGGGAGGGGAGGGGGGGGGGAAGACTGTGAGGGAGAAAGAGAGAGAGGAGAGCGCGCGCGAACCGGGCCGGCCAGGCGCCCGGTGCATTGTGGGACTGGCTGACTCGCGGGGGGACGCAGGCGGGGCGGGAGTCCCGTTCGCGGGCCAGGCGAGGGAGGCGCGAGGGACACGGTAAGAGGGAGAGCAGGGCGGGGGAGTGGTGGGGGGAGGAGGAGGGGAGGGGACGGGAGGCTTAAAGGGGAACGCGCTCCCGTCTATCCCCCCCACGCCCCCCTCTGGCCGGCGGCCTTGCTCCGTGGCGGGAGAGCAGCAGCAGCAGCCGCAGCTCCGCCAGCCAGTGGAAAGCGGAGGTCAGTGGCGGGAAAAGGATATGAATGGCGGCGAGCAGGCCGCGCGGGGCCCGAAAGATGGCTTGGAGGGAGGGAGGGTTACGGCTGGGAAGGGGTTAATCTTTTCGCCTGCCGACATTTTTTTTTTCCCATGGCTGCTGCTGCTGTGGAGGGGGGAGGGAGGGACCGAGCGCGCGCGCGCAGCGCCTGGAATGCTCAGCGGGGAGGAGCGGGGGAGGGGGGGGGGGGAGGGGGGGGGGGAACGGGGGCCCTCGCGCTGCTCCCTCCCCCCCTCCCAGTTCTTGCGTGGGACGGCGTCCCGTTCCCTCTCTCTCTCTGACTGCCGCCTCGCCTCTGCCCCGCGCTGGTCTTTTCACTTCTGGGCCCCGCTTCCTAATGCCCCACAAAGGGTTAAGGCTCCTCTTCCTTGATGCATTTTTTTTTTTTTTTTAAAGAGCGTGCACATTTCATGCACGCAACTCTACCTGGCCGGCCTGCTCTTTTTTAGCAATAGCATATGGGACCCCCGTCTTCCGAAAGGGATAGTTTGCATTTGCATGCTTGCAAAGTTACCGAAGGCGGGAACGCGGCTAGTTGCAGGGGTGTTCCCCCTGGGGGTGGGGGTGGGGGGGAAGCCACGAAGCTCTCCGTGCTTGGCCAGGAAGACCACAGCAGCTGCTTGCAAGGCCCCGGCTGGCCTTTCCAAGCGGGTACTGTGGAGATTGAAGGTTTCCCGTTTTCATGGTTACTTACAGGTCTCAGCACACTCTCCCTGGAAAGAGAAGGATTGCCCCTCTTCTCCTTTTTCGCTTTGGTCGTGGTTGAGCCTCCTGGGGTCGGCATGCTGCCTTGCCCAAAGTATGTTAGTTCTTCGGCCGCTTTTATTCATCTCACTTTAATGTTGGGTTTCTGAAGTAAAGGGGGGTTCAGTGGGAAGGACTGAGTCTAGCGAAATCCTTGCATTTTATGTGCTGCGGTTCTGGTTTTCGAAGTTTATACAATACAACTGCAGCAAATTATTTCAATGGTGGTACATAAAGTATATATGGTTCTCCGCGGAAGTAAATCCTTTCCCTGGGAGGCATGTTTTCTGTCACATTGTAGTGACTTTAAATTTAGTAAATAAAACAAGGCATGTTTGGACACACATAATTAGTTCCTAAATTGGACCACTGGTGTGGAGTCTCTGTGTCCTAAAAATGATTTGAGACTTGAATAGTAGCTAGTATAGTTGCAAGGCAGAGCTCTGGGGGAGAAATAGCATGTTTCACTGTGTAAAACGGTGGCTTCAGAAGACTTGTTAGCAAGTAGCAAGCCTGTTTGGGACAGGAAGGGGGTGGGTTACTAGTTTCTAAAACGAGTTCCTAAACGGAAGTCTACAGGAATTTTTAAAACTTAGATTTCCCATTAAATCCTGCTAGCAGTGTTCTGCCTAACCTTGGCCGGCCTTTTAATGGGAGATGTGTTATGGGCTTACTCAATTCTCCCATTGATGTTAGTGTAATTTAGAAATGCTTTACTAGCTAGATCATTGCTGTGGTAAATCCATAGCAGCATTGACCTTGATTCTTACCTGCCTGTGGCAGTTTAAATTGTGTAAAGTTTCAGATTCTACCCCAACCCATCAAATACACTTTGGTAATATTGTTTTAACTTTTCTGAACAGTGGAGTAACATACTAACGAACAGTAACATTCTAGCAAGTAATTCAAGCTGAATAAATGTTAGGGTAGGGTTTTTCCTTTTGAAGAAACTGTAACATATGGACCAGTTTGAATAATAGAATAATTTTACTCAGACACAGTTTAGTTGTACATCCTGTTTGAATCTGCTCATGGTGTATGTGCTGGGCCATGTCCTGGGGATATGCTTTTAAAACTTATTTGCGCTTAGTTTCATATAAAGTAACGTGTTAGTTCTGATGATCCAGCTCTTTTCTGTAAATAACTTTCTGCGAGCAGGGCTATGTGGGAACAGTCTCTCCTGCAAACTGGAGAACTGATTTTCCACTTCATGGAAGAGAGCCCACAACCTTGTGAAAGGCTGGCTGCTCAGTGGCACACTGCTTATGTGAACAATCCCCAGGCAAAGCGAGTAGGTCTCTGCTCAGAACCTTCTCATAGCTTGTGATTAGTAATACAAGACACAGAATTACAACATTTCTATCCTACCAAGGTAGCTAACGATGAACACAGTGTAATGAAATTTGTCCTAAAGCCAATTAAAGCAGAGCTAAAATACATATATGGAAACGGGGGCAGCAGATTAAAACACATAGCAGAAAGGGAGGGATCATTGAAGGGACACACGACAAGACAAAAAAGTCCTCACCCACTGGCAGAAGGTGCAGTGATAGAAGGGAACAAATGAATATCTGTGGGGAGTGAGTTCTATAAAGAGTATGATCTAGTTAAACTATATATTTGGCTTTTGGTCGGCCTTTGACAAGATTAGTGCCACTGTGTACTGAAATCAGCCCAGCTGGTTTTAAGCATACCACTCTGAACTCATATGGATCTGCAGTGGCTTGCCAAAAAAAATAAGAGAACAACATTGTGGGACATGGCACACATGAAACTTGCCGCAGCTGATGTAGTCAGAAGTCAGCACAGGCTGACTTTGAAAGCTCAAGTTGCCTCTGATTAAGCTGATTTGTGTGAATAGTCCTAGTATTATCAGATGTTCTTCATTTGGTTCCAAAGGGCCACCTGACTTATTTCACAATTACTTCGTTTCAGCACATTGCTTGAAACAGCAAGATATGGCTGAAATCCAGAGTTGCTTCTGCTAATGCCCACGGAGATCAGTGGGATTTAAATGGAACTCCTCTGGATTGTGGTCAGGGTGCTTTATACAGGTGACAACAGTTGGTGCTAATCAATGCTCCCTCTAAGCTGTGGAGTCTTGTGAGCAAAAATTCTACCTTGGAGGTACTAGCATTAAAGTTGTGAGCGAGTGATTTGGCTACTGCATAAATTAGTTTGAGCTGAGACAAAAAAAAGTGTGAGCCGGAGGTTAAAAAACTGAGCGCTAGCTCACACTAACTCAGCTTAGAGGGAACAGTGGTGTGAATACCGGGTTTGTATAGCATTAAAGCCTTGCAGTCTTTTACAATTAAAAAGATCATTATCATTAAAAATAAAAAGTTCTGTGGGGGGCTAAGTAGCTACGCAAAAATAAATACTGCTGTTTTGTCCTATTCTATTAAAGGTAAGCAGAGTAGGATAATCTGATAGTCTCAGGGAAACTTGCTTCCACGTTCTCTTTGCCTCTTGCAATACAGGATGTAAACAACATTTCTGTTTTTGTTTTAATTCCATGCCATACAGGAGTCTCTATTCTGTATCATATAGTAATTTTGTGTAGTTTGTGCCTGGAAACCTCTTTATAGGTTAATTCAAAGTTATCTTAAAACTATTTTGTTTTTTTTAAAACTAGGCTTGTCTCCGAGAAAACAAACCAAAATATTTCCTAAGGAGGAAAAGCTTGTGGTGGTACTTGCACTCAAATCATGTCTGTTCGGGAGTCCTTTAATCCAGAAAGTTATGAACTTGACAAGAGTTTTCGGCTAACCCGATTTACTGAACTGAAAGGCACTGGCTGTAAAGTGCCTCAGGATGTCTTACAGAAATTGCTTGAGTCTCTACAAGAAAATCACTTCCAAGAAGATGAACAGTTTTTGGGAGCTGTTATGCCAAGATTAGGTAAGTGGCATTTCCCGCTTGTTGGAGACTAAGGTCCTGGTCCACTAGAGAGCTACAGATTTAAGTTCATTGAAACAGTGAGTTTGACAGTTACTTATCAGTGAAAAGATAACTTATTCTGATTTGTTTCACATGTTACAGTTAACCTGTATGAAATGGTTAAGATGGGTTATTGGGCCAAAGAGTGTTTGAGAACTGACTGCCACACATTTGTCATGTTTGAAACATTTGTTTATTAGAACTATCAGAGAGGCCGTGCTAATTACCCCAAGATCGCATTAGACTTTTTTGTCACCGCATCACACTGGCTGCTCATATTTAACTTAGGGTCCACCCGTACCCCAAGATCTTGTTCACACACACTGCTACCCAGAAGTGTATCCCCCTGCCAGTATCCGTGTTCGTCATTCTTGTTACCCAGCTGTAGAACTCGGCACTTATGCTTGTTAAATTGCATCTTATTCCATCCACTCACTTTTCCAGCATGTTCAGGTCTCATTGAATTCTGGTGTGTTTGCTGCTCCTCCCAATTTGGTGTTATCTGCAGATTTAATGAGTAGCTCCTCCACACCCTCATCCAGATCATTTATAAAAATATTTAAAAGTACCGAGCCCAGAACCTAGCCCTGTGGCACCCCACTGAACACCTCCCTCCATTCAGATGAAATGCCACTGACAACTACTCTGAGTGTGGTTCTCTAACCAGTTCCCTAGCCACCTAACTATCGTAGAGTCCAGTCCACAGTCGTCTAGGTTACTCATCAGAACATCATGGGGAACCCTGTCAAAAGCTCTACTGCAATCCAGGTCAACAACATCAACAGCATTCCCTCAATCCAGTAAGCTCGTCACTTGATCAAAGAAGGAAATGAGGTTGGTCTGGCAGGACCTGTTGAGGACAAATCCATGCTGACTTCCCTGGATCACCAAGTTGTTCTTTAGATGCTTGCAGATCGATCCCTTAAAAATCTGCTCCAGTATCTTCCCGAGGTCAGACTGACCTGTAGTTTCCTGGGTCATCCCTCCTCCCTTTTTTGAGAATTGGGATGACCCTCTGCCTTCTTCCAGTCTTGTGGCACGTTGGCTGTCCTCTGGCATGTAGGCCTTTGTCGACAAACCCAAGCGTGGGCTGCCTAGGCAAAAAACTTGCATTGCTCTGAGACTGTCCTTCCTGCTGGCTAGCATAGCTCTCAGTTCTTGAGTAACTTCCTTCCTTCATATGAATATGGCCTAGTCGTTGAGATCTGGACAGGAGCCTTTATCTGGGTTGCTCTTGTTTTCAGAAATGTATCTTGTCAGGACCAGGGAGAAGGCCTTCTAAGCAATGGCACCCTGTCTAAAATTCTGCCCGAGGCACATCCATGAGACCAATTTTTTATCATTTAGACGGTAGGTTAAAACTTTTTTATTAACCAAATATTTTGACTTCTGAATAAAGCCTGTGGCGTTATTCTTTGTCTTTTCAAAAATTTAACTTTAAAAAAAAATTCTTGGTGGGTTTTATTTAGTAGAGTTGAGACCTTCCCCGAGGAGGAGTGTGAAGGCCTTGGACTTCTCCCCTTGAATCTGCCACCTTGTGCTTTGCTGGGATAGAGCAAGAAGGGAATTAAATTTGTTGTTAAGGCAGGGTAGTGGCCAGTGTTCCCTCTAAGCTGCGTTAGTGTGCGCTGGCTCACAGTTTTTTAGCCTCCAGCTCACAGATTTTTGTCTCAGCTCAGGAACGATGGCTCCAGAGCAAACTAACTTATGCAGTAGCCAAATTGCCTGCTCACAACTTTAATGCCAGTAGCTCACAAAGTAGAATTTTTGCTCACAAGACTCCACAGCTTAGAGGGAGCATCGGCTAGTGGCCACTAGTGCACCTGCTGAAGTATAGCTAGAATTAGGCATTATAGATTCGGCTTAGCTTATAGTAGTTAGCTATAATAGCTAGCTGAGTTATGTTTTCCACTCTTTATTATTAGTAAGAGTAGAGTAGTTTAATCTTGCGGTGGGGGAGTAGCAAGAAGGGAGGTCAGGGTGGGTCAGGTCTGTTTATTATGCTGTATTTAGTGAAGTACCTATTGTAATTGGAAATTGGGAAATTTGGTCTGATTAAACTGTTGACCGTGTGGGAGGCTTGGGAGATGGGTGAATCAACAACAGCTGGGTAGGAGCTCAGTGGTTGCTGAGGCTAATGAGCAAAGACCACTAGCGGGTGATGAGCAGCCAAGGGATACCAGTGCTCCCGCGGAGCTGAAAGTATTGTGGTGGGACCAGGCAGAATTGGAAGGGAAGGGAATGGAGACGTAGACGGGCTCGACCCCCTTCTAGTTTGCGTCCCATCCCGAAGGTAGTAAGTAGTGGGGCTAGGATTGAAAACCCCTCTTTGACATTGGTGTTGTGCAGTGCTAGGTCTATAAATAACAAGACCATGATCCTTCATAACATTGTCAGAACAAGATACAGACCTGAGTGCGAGATGGTGAGACTGTAGCTGTCTCCCAGTTAGCTCCTTCCAGGTACTCAGTCCTTCACCAATCCTGGATGAAGGGGCGGAGGGGAGGAGTAGTTCTGTTCATTCAGGAAACTTACACCTTCAAAGTGCTTCTGCTGCCGAAGCTCATGGGCACAGAGTGTGCCGGCTTTATATGGGAAGCCGGGGAGAGTTTGGCTATCTGGCTGGTGTACCATCCACCCAGCGCACTGGCGAGTAGCCTGCCATCCCTGGTGGAGGCCATATCAGTCTCGACTGTTAGTCTTGGGTGACTTCAGTGTCCATGCCGACGACGTGACCTCCACACAGGCAATGGCCCTGGTGTCGTCCATGGCGGCACTAGGACTCTCCCAATGTGTCACGGCCCCCACTCACTGAGCAGGGCACACGCTCGATCTGATCTTCGCCGGGGTGTGTGTGGTTTACGGTGGACTGGATTACAACTGCGGCTGTACATGGTTGGACTACCATGTTCTGAAGGCCCACGTAAACGTGCCCCCCCAACTCTGTCTGGTTGGCGAGCATATTTTAGCTCGCCCGCAGAGCCAAATGGACCCTGTGCAGTTCCAGATGGCTCTGCGGGATCCAATGCCCCCTGGCGGCTCACTAGATGAGCCTGTCGAGGACTGGCAAATCTGACTCTCAGCAGCCATCGATGAGATCGCTCCCCGGCATCCTCTGCTCAAAACTTGCTCCATGGTACACACAGGAGTTGAGGTTAATGAAGCGGGAGCTAAGATGGCTAGAGAGACAGTGGCGTTCTGCTCGGGACAAGGCAGCAAGAGCATCCTATAGGACGTTTATGAGATCCTATGAGATGGCAGTCAAGGCTGCGAAAAAAGATTTCTACGCAGCCACGATTGCGTCTGCAAGCTCCCACCCAGCACAATTATTTGGAACAATTTGGTCCCTTACTACTCTGCCACAGGGCAGACCAAATGATAAGGAATTGGAAATCAGCTGTGAGGCTTTTGCAAGCTATTTCGCAGCTAAAGTCTTGTCGCTCCGCCACGACTTCCCCACCACAGTTGAGACATTAAGGAACTTGAGGCTTCATGTGCATCTTCTGGTCATGTTCTGGATTATTTCGGTCCACTCAGCCTAGAAGAGGTTGACAAATTGCTCTCATCAGTTCGCCCAGCCACCTGTAGTCTCGATCCGTGCCCATCGTGGCTAATTAAAGCTGGTTGTGATGAGTTACGAGGGGCACTAAGGGAGATTATCAACAAGTCCCTTATGGAGGGACTGTTCCCTAGTGCCCAAAGGAGGCAGTAGTTTGCCTCCATATTGGATCCCTTCCAGTCTGGCTTCCTACCAGGCCATGGGACAGAGACAGTCCTGATTGCCCTCACAGATGATCTCCGGAGGCATCTGGATTGAGGCGGTACAGCAGTGTTGATGCTGTTGGCTCTGTCGGCGGCGTTCAGCACAGTCGACCATCGACTACTGGTCCACTGCCTCGCCAACACCGGGATTCAGGGGCTTGCCTTGCAATGGCTCTCCTCATTTCTTCAGGGTTGGGGACAGAGGTGGCAGTTGGGGAGCAACTGTCCAGAAGGCACCTGCTAACTTGCGGAGTGCCCCAAGGAGCAGTGCTTTCCCCAATGCTATTTAATATCTATGTGCACCCCCTCATCTAGATTGCCTGGAGGCATGGGCTGGGTTGTCACCAATATGCTGATGACATCCAGCTCTATCTGTTGTTGGATGGACAGTCAGACTCTAGTCTGGGAGATCTGGACCTGATGTTGAAAGCCGTGGCTGGTTAGACTGAGTGCTTGAGTCAGAGCGGCCTGTGGTTAGGGGTCCCTCTCCTGACCTTCGATGGGGCGCCGTTGGTGCCAGCACTGGAGGTTAAGAGTTTGGGAGTGCTCCTGGATGCCTCCTTAACAATGGAGGCCCAGGTACCAGCCACTGCGAAGTCAGCTTTTCACCATCTATGGCTGATTAGACAGTTGGTTCCCTTCCTTGAACACAGTGACCTAGCAACAGTGATCCATGCTTTGGTCACCTTGAGATTGGATTACTGTAATGCTTTCTGAATGGGGCTGCCCTTGTCCCAAATCCGGAAGCTGCAGCCGGTGCAGAATGCAGCAGCGAGGTTGTTGTTGTGTCTTTCCATGTGGGAACATATCCAGTCTGCCCTAAAAGCACTGCACTGGCTGCCTATAGCATACCAGATACGGTTCAAGGTGCTGGTTCTTTAAAGCCCTATATGGTTGGGGACCTACTTACCTAAGGGACTGCCTTTTCCCATATGTACCCCAGAGAGCTCTAAGATCGGGTTCCCAAAACCACTTGGCTCTTCCAGGCCCTAAAGAGGCCAGGTTGGCCACGACAAGGGCCAGGGCCTTTTATGTGGCAGCCCCTCACTGGTGGAACGAGCTCCCGGATGACATCAGGGCCCTGCGGGACCTTTTACAGTTTCACAGAACCTGTAAGACTGAGCTCTTCTGCCAGGCTTTCAAGTAGGGTGCCGCCTCAATATTAGGACCCTGGTCCTATTACCAATGGCACCACCAACTGGAGGTTGTAACGACTTGGCAGAAGCCAGGAGGCACCACTCAAGTGACAACAGAAGATTACCATCTTTTAATACAAGTTATTAACTAAGTATGTATTGTATAATTATGGTTTTGTATTTTAACTTAAATTGGTCTTGTTTTAATACTGGAATTTTAATGTATATTTATACATGTTGTTAGTCGACCTGAGCCCGCCAAATGGTGGGGAGGGCAGGATATAATTTTATATATATTAAAAAAATATTTAAGAGCCAGTTGGGGAGCACCTGTATGGAAAAGGGGTGTATATATACTGGAAAAATAATGATGCATATGAGGGCATGCCACCTGGGACTGGTATGGGAGATGCAGGACATGTGAACTGTGTGGTGGATGTTAGGTTTTAAGCAGGGCTCATTTCCTGCCGGAGCGCACCAGAGCAACACTCCGGCAGTAAGGAGCCCAGGGGCAGGCACATGCAGCAAGCCCTGCCCCCTACTCCCAGCAACCCTCAGAAAACCTTGCGGAGCTCAGCCAAACAAGTCGAGGCTGGCGGGGAAGGAGAACCAGGCTCGCTGAGGAACAGGTGGCCGAAGGCGGGAGGGTCGCTTCCACCCCCCTCACCCCACCCCTGCTCCAAATCTGCCGGGAGTCACCGCTCGCCCCAGCCACCTTGCCTCGCAGTCTGGTCTCGTCCCCTTCCTCCTCCCAGCCTCCTGCGGCTGCCTTCAGCAGAAAGGGTGAGCCTGCGGAGAGGGAGAGTGCCCGCCCGGAGGCCTGCACCTGAAGAAAGGCCTGCGCACCCCCTGCCTTTCTCAGCCCCCCCTCGCCTTTTTGCCCCTCCTTTTTCCTCGCCTTTCCCAGAGATGCCCCTCCAGAGCTCACGCCAGCTGAAGAGGGGCACCGCCACACTGGCCTCCCTGCAGCGCCGCTGCCGCTCCTCTGCCTCGCCCGCTCTCCCAGCCAGGCAGTGCTGGAGCCGAACCAGGCAGCAGCCTGAGCAGGAGCGGCAGCCGTCACCGGATCAGTCCCTATTGCTCTCTTCGCCCGCTCGCATTGCTCTGTCCTGGCGGTGGCAAGGCTCCCCTGGGGCTGGGCTGTGCTGGGGCGCATAGCTGCCTCTCCAGAGAGCAGCACCCCTTGGTGAAGCAGCCTGCAGAGTCCAGGAGCAGTGTGGGTGCGGGGGTGGGGGTGGGATCCCTCGTCCCAGGCCCACAGGAGGCTGATGATGAGCCCCCTTGCCCAGGCCTGCTCCTCCCTTCTCCTCAGCTCCTCTTCCTCCACATTCCCCACTCCGAGAGGCCTCTGCCTACGTGGCTTGGCGGGGAAGGCCGGCACAAGGGCAGCACAGCCGGAGAGAGGAGAAGCCGGGATCGACAGGGACTCCCCCGACAGCCCCTTTGCTTGGGGACCCTAGAGGGCCACTCGGCTGGAGGGGGGAGCCAAGCACTCCTAGGATCTCCTAGGAGGCTGGCCCGTGAAAGCAGTTTTGGACTTATTGGTAGAAGAAGAGACTAATATAAGGTTCTCTATGAAGTATCAGTTGAGCCTTAACAGTGACAGACGTGTATGGAGGGACTGGTAGCTGTGGAAATGGCTCTTCCTGAAAAGTCTGCATTGTGAGGACATGAAGGGCACCTGCCCTACCACTCTCCATTCCCATGTTTACAATAGCCCCCTCCTGTGTGACTAATTGCTGGCTGTCAATAATATTGACAGCATTCAAAGGAGCAGCCTATTTTAGAATACGTTGAGTCTAGATGGCGAAAAGGTGTGAATGATGGGTCCCTATTTGCAAATTATGGGGCGGGAGTTGTCACTAAATGTAGACGATGAAAACGTTGCTAGTTACCAGACCAGTGTACGGGTTGCTTACTGCAGTGCCCCAAGGCTGTGCACCAGAGGACACAAATGGCTGTCCAGTATGTGAACTATGTGAACTAATATGTGAACTAGCACGTGGGAAGACTGAAGACAGAAGGAGGAGGAGAAACAGACTGATACATCATTTGCAAACTGCTATTCCCTCAGCACCTTTGGGGTTTGAAGGGTGATAAGGAATATTGTGAGACAGTTCTCCTCTGCTGGTGGTGGATTGCTTATAATCACGGGTTAATGATGTCTCTGTAGGAATTGGAATGGACACTTGTGTTATTCCCTTAAGGCATGGAGGCCTATCTCTGGTGCAGACAACAGATTACATTTATCCTATTGTGGATGATCCTTATATGATGGTAAGTTGCCTAAACATTTTATTCTTGCTGTTATCAGAATTTTGAGAGAAAGAGATACTTAATGCGTATGCACGATTATCTGTGACACTGTCTTGTTTTGCTCTATACTTTATTAATAACTTACCACCATGTACAGTCCAAGAGTTCAGAGGTCATCACAGTTTTGTGGTAGTAGTCAAAATTATGTTACTCCAGACATCTAATTGCTTATCCTTCTGATGGATTTGTACTGTTTGCTCCTGTAGTTCCCATACAATTACATTGTGCTGCGTCCAAATAACTCTTTGCATTTTAATGAAAGGTGTGTGCTCTTAGGCAAGGAATTTCATTATTAGAACTACAGGCTGAGAACAGCAAGTAAAGCCTGCAGTCAGATGTCACAATTCAAAGCAGTATGTGCCTGAGAAACATAATGTCAGTGGCAGCAGTTGTATGATGTTATGATCTGCTGTTTCCTTTTCAAAAATGACATGCTGCTTTTTAAAAACAGTATAGCAGAGTGTGTCCATGTTAGTGGGAACTGCAGGCTGCCAACATAAAACAAAATGCTGGTGATGTGCTATCCCACATACACCTTTAAGCTGCATCCAGGGTTTCCTACTGTGTGAAGGCTGGTTTCCTATTTGCACCTTTCCAACTTGGAAATGACGGATGATTCATTAAATTGTGTACAGTTGTCTTAGGAATAGCTTTCAAGTCTCGGTTTGTAAAAGGGTAGCCCTACATTAAAGATATTGTTATTAGCTATTTGCTTTTTTTGAGGGGTTGTATTTTTCATATGTGCATGTGAGTGTGTGTGCTTATATCCCGCCCTCCCCACCATTTGGCGGGCTCAGGGCGGCTAACAACATGTATAAATACACATTAAAATTCCAGTATTAAAACAAGATCAATTTAAGTTAAAATATAGAACCATAATTATACAATACATAATTTTGAACACCAAAATAATACATATAAACTGTTCTGAATATATTACCAAAGGCAGTTTTGGGGGGGGGGATAGTGTCTCAAGGGCCATTGCAGCACTGTCATTTTTGTCGCTCTTGTCCCTATTGCTTTGTGTTCCCCCTGCCCCTTTTCCACATGTGTTTTGCTCCCTCTGGGACTAATAGAGAGAGCAAAACGCACTTGGGGGGGGGGGGGGAACGGACCCTGAAGCAATAGGGACAAATGAGGGACAAAAACGACAGTGTGGAAGTGGCCAAGTGTTGAGTATTACTGAGCCAAGAGATTTAATTCTCTCTAGTTGATCTGCTTTTAAATCAGAAATCTGGTTTCCTTGCTGTTTTAAAATACCTATGGTCCTCAATATGAACTAGCAGCTTGCTTGGCAAACACTGAAGATAATAGTCAAGTTTTGATAATTTTAGTATACAGAAATAATGTGTTAAATCAGCACCTTATGTGTTAAATCAGCACCTAAACCTTATAAAGGAATATGTCTAAATTTTCAGCAATTGTTGAATCCTACATCACTATTTTATTTGCTGTACTATCAGCTGTTGGTAAATTGAGGCCAATCCTCAATATATTTACAGTGCAGTGAGTTGAACCTACTGTAGTATCAACAGCCATATAGTCCTGGCACCCTTGTAGAATATTTTTTAAGATAACCCAATATCATTTAACTTGGGGATCTCTGCTGTTCAATAGCTTTAATAATGACATAAGTAGATGGTGGAGTGAGATGTACTATATCGGCTTCAGAGTTACTTAGAACTAGGCAGTTCATTTGTTCCCAAATATACCTAACCAATTTGGTTGGGGAGGGTCAGAATCCAACACAAGTAAATAACAGAAATGTAATTCTGGTTTTGATTCTCTGCTTGGGTAAATGAAGTCACTAAATCAAGGTTGTTGCACCAGTTCTGGCCCTGCTGGTGGACCTTCTGTTGGTATCTGGGTTTTGCCACTGTGTGACAGAGTGTTGAACTAGATGGGCCACTGGCCTGATTCAACATGGCTTCTCTTATGTTCTTAATTTGAAGCTAGAAGTTCATGGATCTGGTTCCAAATATAGTTGGCTGCTGAGCCTATGATATCATATATCGCCATGTTTTAGCCTCCTCCAAGTATTGCTTCATGTTAAATGCTCTGAGTGTCTCATTCCTTTCTGGTCTCTCTCTGTTGCTTTTTCCTTCTTCTCTTCTCTTCTCCTTTGTTGTTAAATCGGTATGCTCTCTGAATAGGATCCTGGGGTGCATTTTGTTTTTGCTTTAAGTTGTGTCGTGTACTGATGGCACTATTTAAATAATATGCATTTGGGCTCTGCTTCTTTTCAGGGACGCATAGCTTGTGCCAATGTTCTGAGTGATCTTTATGCCATGGGAGTCACAGAGTGTGATAACATGTTGATGCTTCTTGGGATCAGCAATAAAATGACTGATAGGGTAAGTTCTGTCAATAATGTTGAGATACATGATGTAACTTGTGTTCGTGTAAATTGTACAGTGAATTATGAATTATGCACACTGTATCAACATAAGTGGTCTTTTGCAGTGTTACACACAGAGAGCAACAACTTCTGTGACTGGTCAGTCTTTGGTCCTCCAGTCCACAGTTTTGTCTTGCTGTTAAATGGCGTTTCTCTCACTGGATTGTGTAAGATAGCAGCAGAATGGATATAAACAATTTTACGTGTTGTGTTTACACCAGTGAAAGCAGTGGGATTTTCAAAATGTGTAGGTCTGAGGTGTCAAACTCATTTGTTACTAGGGCCAGATCTGACATAAATGTCTCTTTGTCGGACTGGGCCATGTGGGTCATAAAACGTAATGCCAAGTATGGGAAATACAAGCTATATAAAGGACAGCAGCTGGTAAGCTCTAAGTTGTTGTATCCTCATTGCAAGGCCCCATGGGCTGGGGGGGGTGCGCAAAGGAAAACCCGTATGGGCAGACTGGAGAGCCAGCGGTGCAGCACTGGGCAGATGATTCCACGCCGCTTGACTGCTGCAGAAGAGGTTGTTCTACCATGCTGAAGCCATAATTGGAGGGGCTCTACCCACGCCCCCCAAGCAGTCTCCTGTTCCCTCCCTTGCACTGGTTGCTTGCAGGCTGCATAAGAGCCCTGCACGGGCCGGTTCCAGCCCCCGGGCCTTATGTTTGACACCCCTGG
This sequence comes from Lepidodactylus listeri, assembly GCA_029233225.1. NCBI lineage: Eukaryota > Metazoa > Chordata > Lepidosauria > Squamata > Gekkonidae > Lepidodactylus > Lepidodactylus listeri. The sequence goes on from JARCFY010000008.1 coordinate 106,124,845, forward strand.
TGTAGGTCATTATAATCATACAGATAACTGATAAAGAAAAATGAAGTCCACAGGCTCTTGCCAAGTTCAGAAGGGACGGTGTAAGGAGTGTGATGGTGTGAAAGACATAAGCAAAGAGGAAGGGTATTGTGTAGGAGCTTAGCAGATACAGACGAAGCAGCACAGGGGTTTTAGAAGCCAGGGAACTAAATACGATTTCCAGAGTAATTGTTATGCTTAGAAGGAGTTGAAAGATCATGGTTTTATAATGTTTCAGAAATACTGCTGTAGATTTTTTTTTCTGGTTCCTGTTGCTTAGAGTGGGTACTGTCAGAAGAAAAGCTAGGTGTTTGGGAATTCCCTGGTTGCTGCTAAGCTTTGTTTTTTCTTCTGGGGTGTGTGTGTGTGTGTGTGTGTGTGTGTGTGTGTGTGTGGCATTCAGGAAAGAAATTTCAGGTCCTTAACCCTACCTCTTCCTACTGCTATTCCTCACTTCACCAGCAGACCTGCATTTGGAAACTCAGCTGGAGAGAAAGCAGCTGAGAACCGGGGCAGGGGGGTAGGGAGAAAAGGGCTTTTGGAAGAATAGCATCAGGCAAGAAATTAATTTTTCTCTCATGTGCACACACTCTGCTTCTCACCTTCTAGTCTGCAGTTTCTTCACTTTGCACCTCTGAATCAACCATGTAATTTATTTATAAAGCTTATTTTTGCCCGCCTTTCTCATGAGACTCAAGGATAATTTACAGAGTGCAGGAAGAGAAAAAAAATCGTACAGTATAGGATGTTGAATGTACAGTGCAATCGAACTAGGAGTACAAAGCTTAATAAACTAGACAGAAGGAGGTACACAGTCCCAGAGGTTACAAAAAGGCACAGAGCCATTTGATTTGATAACAGTTACTGCAAAGGACAGTCAGTTTGAAAATAGAAGCTAACTACTGTGAAAAGTCCCAAAACAGTATAAACAGTAAAGCAGTCGAAAACAGTCAGTGTGAAAACAATATAAGTAGTGACAGTTCCCTGGCTAGTTGTCTTGTTTCAATATCTTCTTCTTCAGAACTGCTTTGCTTTACTTCACATGTGGCCTTGATAATCTATACCAGTGATGGTGAACCTTTTAGAGACCGAGTGCCCAAACTGCAACCCAAAACCCACTTATTTATCGCAAAGTGCCAACGCGGCAATTTAACCTGAATACTGAGGTTTTCGTTTTAGAAAAAACAACTCATACATTAACGTCTTTTGTCTTAAAAGAAAAACACAATAACAGAGCTTTCAATGATACAAACAACTTTTTATCGAAAGGTAAAAGTTTGCATTTGGCATGCTTTTGAACAATGAATGTGATTTTTGCTGTCCAATCTTGCGAACTCTGTGCTGGGGCGATGCCGTGCGTGCCCACAGAGAGGGCTCGGAGTGCCACCTCCGGCACACGTGCCATAGGTTTGCCACCACTGATCTATACTATAGGAAACAAAAATCCAGCAAATACAACCGAAGTGCTACATATATATATTCCCACATACCACCAAAGAAAATAATGAAATTTACTGTTGCTGTCTGCCAATATAGAAGGAATTAACATGAATTAACACCAATCTGTAACAAATTAAGTAAAATACAAACCAGTTAGTAGAATAACACACAGAAAAAGTGAAAAATGTACTAGGAAAAGTTAACAATCTCATAGTATGAGTCCAAAAAGAGACTAATTCAAATTAGCAAGTGCAGTCCAGGTAACAATGAGGCCGAAGTAAGACCCAGTTGCTTCAGCCAAACCTATATATAGGTTGGATGCCCATCCTTAAAGGGCGAGCAGTAACTGTTATCAGTACGAAATTTAGTGACAATGAGAGCAACAATGTGAATGTTCAGTATAAGTTTTACAGTATACGGTGCAGTAGAACTAGGAATACAGAATCAGTGAAGTAGGAATACAAAGTTAAATGACAGTGTGAACAGCGAACTGCCCAGATAGGCATTGTGCAAGTTATGTAGAGTGTGGGATTGCAAAGGTACAAAGCAATGTAACACCTACTCCAATATGAAGGCACCCTTCTGGTCCATTCTGGACCACTACAGATCAATTCCATTGCAAGAATATCCTCCTGAAGACTTCCGTTTTGCACATTTTGTGGAATTGATAGTGCTGATAAGAGCCTTTATTGCCCAGTCTCTAGTTCTATCCTTAGTTTGATGACTCAGACTGCAATCCGGGGCTAACAATCATGAAAATCTTGTCAATAAAATGAAAAGCTGTAATTAACTGGAAACATGTAAACAAGCTGTGGCAAGATCAAAGGCTTATTCAGGTTTATTTGCCCCAGAATTGGTGATCAAGTAAATAGTGGGGATTACTTTTGAGTGGTGCTAACTGTTCCAAATGAATTGTAGTTATGAATGGCTAGAACAGAGCTGAAATGGAAGACTGGTTCCTGTAAATGTTTTTGTCTCCTCCCTCCTGCTATTTTTTTTTCAGGATGCAAAAAGATGGCACATTGGTTTTGAATTAAAATGAGGATCTGTGTGAGGATGCTGTCTTTGTAATGTACTTCTTTCAGTGGAGTTCACATCCATTTGGGGATGTGCATCGCTTTGACAGCAGAACACTGACACAGTACTGGCAAAAACAGTGAACCTCTGGCATGCAAACTATTCAGAGGTCAGAAGCACCTTCTCTGCACAGGTTGCAGCACAAGTTAAATGAGACTCAGCTAATGTAATGCATGGAATGTTTCTTCTGCCTCACCACCTCACAATTACAGTGGGCCTTAATCTATCTCCAAATTGGACCTGAGGGATGCCTTTTTTTGGATAGTTGCCTACTGTGGATAGAGAGTGTCCAGATACTTTGACGCTATGGGAATGGGAAGTGGATATTCTGAAGGAAACGTGGAAGTTTGAGGAAAAATTAGGAGATTTAAGCTTGCATTGTGCAATTTATGCATAATTCAATTTATACAATTGGGCTTTTTGGTGTACTTATAAAACTAAGTATAAATACCTTAATTTCTCAAGGTTTTTAAGGTATTTATACTTTATATACTTTATACTTAGTTTTATAAGTACACCAAATAACCCAATTGTATAAATTGAATTATGCATAAATTGCACAATGCAAGCTTAAATCTCCTGTTAGAAAGAGAGCAGAAAGCTGTTGTGCCCAAGTTTAGATTGATGTTGCCTGTTGGGGAAATTCAGAAAAATTATACAAATATAAGCATTTAAAATAGAAGCTGTCTGGTATTCAGAGGTTTCAGGGAAGCCTCTATGCCCTGTTTTTGGCCCTCAAGAGTAACTGGTTGGCCACTGGGTAAGACAGAGGCTGAACGAGATCAGTTGCTGGTCTGATTCGTATATTTATTTATTTGTTAAATTTGTGACTTGCCCCACATTCATAGGGCTCTGGGTGATGTACAAGAGTAAAGAAATAATGTTCTTATTATAGTAGGTATAATGAGCATTACCCAGTAACATTGCAAAAACATGCAGTTCCTATTTAGCAGAAGTGACAGATACATATCACAAGCAACAGCCCTCCTTTCAAACTGCTTCCAGCTCTTTGGTAAGAAAAACAGTATTAAAAAATATTAGCAAATCTGGAAAGTAAGTTGAACTTTATTATAACACAAGCGGGGAACCCGCAGATATTTATAGAAGGACACCTTCTGCCCCCCCTCCCCGCATTTCTTCATCTTTCCTTCTTCCTGGCACCCCCTCCATCGTCTCCCCTTTCACTGCTACCTTCTCTCTTTACCCACCTACCAGCCTTTCTAGCTCCCATTCTCATTATATTTAAATTCATCTATACCATGCCTTTTTCCAGTTGGGGACCCAAAGTAACTTATATTGTTCTAGTTTCCTTTATTTTATCCTCACAACAACCCTATGATGTAGGTTAGATTGAGAAGGAGTGCCTGGCACAAGATCACCCATTCATGGCATAGTGGGCCTCCCAGATCCTAGTCCGATACTCCTGCCACCGCACTGGTATTTGTGCAGTGGGGGTTGTCAAATAGTAGTGAGGCCCCAGGTGGCCACTGTTAAGCTTGCATGAGTCATGCAAATTGTATGGTAGTGAGTCACATGATGGTTGCTGGTGGTCTTGGCCTTGATGAATCCTCCTTCCATGGCAGGGGAGCAGTGGTGGAATGGGAGGCCAGAACTACCCTGGAAAGGGTCCTGCCCCCTGCCCTGTCTTTTACTGGCAGAAACCAAGGTTTGAAGGCTGGCAATGTTGTAGGTTGCAAAGCCACCACAGTGTCCACTGCAGAGGGCATTCATTGCTTAAAGATATAGGTGCTGCTTTTATTATTTGGAGGGTTACCCCCCCCTTGTGTGTGTGTTTTAAGATTTCAAATGTTTATGTAAACCAGGTGCTCTTCTCAGGTTTGTAGAGAGCTCTGTCTTGTCTGTTCATGGCTCCAGTTTTCAGATTTAAGTATCCATAGATGGGGCAATGTTGATAATTAGATATATTGGTGATTATGATTGATCTCTTCATTAGTGTATCCCTACGGCACACAGCATCTTAGTAAATGGGTAGGAAAAGCACTCTCCATTTTTCTGTGTTTGTGTGCTCTCTCCCCTGTCATTGTGGCTTAGGTCTAGTGGTATGTTGATTATAGGAACTCTCAATGTGATGTTGTCTTCTCCTTTTAGCATCCATTATAATGCATGCTGAATGAAGGGAGAGATTAAGTGATTCACTGTTAACTTGACTCACACGTGAATGAAAAAAAATCACAGCAGTGGAGGGTGGGGAGCAATTTAGCTTTAGTGCTCATCTCAGAATTGAGGTACAGCAATGACCTTCTACTTGGCTAAGATGTCTTTTCACACTCTTTTTTTTTTACATACAGATATACTCTGTATGTTATTTAGGCATATCAAGCAGCTTTATAGCTTTCGTTTAATCTGGAACTTACAGTTCCAGACTGTTCAGTTGCCCAACTTGTATTTGCAGTTCCATACAGCTACTTGGGGGGGGGGGGGGGATAAAGCAAGAGGGAGTGATTGCATGTGGTCATTTACATCCCACAGGATCAGTCTACTTTTAAAGATTGTATTATTTTATTTTCTCTTACAACAGTCATCTTCACCTTGTAAGAGTGTCACATTTTGTGTAAGAACTATGCCGGGCCTGTAAGAAGAGCATAGGCTTGAATCCTTGAAATAACTAACATACACTCTGTTCTGTTTACTTGTATTCTTGGAAAATGGCTCTTACAAGAAAACCGAAAACCTGATTCTGTTCTCTTTTCACTTGGAACTGCAGTTTCTATTATTAGCTATAAAATGGATTCAGTAGGTAGATGCTGGTTAGTCGCTGTAATATTCTAATACAAACATTTTTCTTGTAAGGATGGGGAAAACATTCAATTTTTCCACTTGTCTTTTGATCTGTAGGAAAGGGACAAAGTGATGCCTCTCGTTATACAGGGTTTCAAAGATGCAGCAGAGGAGGCAGGAACATCAGTGACTGGTGGCCAAACAGTGTTAAATCCTTGGATCGTTTTAGGAGGCGTAGCTACAACAGTCTGTCAGCCTAATGAATTTATAATGTGAGTTGAGATATTAACGGTATTGAATTAAAAGGTGAAGTTACTTCGAAAACTATGGGTAGTTAACATTCTCTTACACTGTTGTTAAATATAACCAATTAAAAGACATCTGTTCCGTGGATGGTAGTGTGTTAATATTTTTTATATTTTGTATATTTTAAAAAGATATTAAAAGTAATTTACATGCCTGTCTCGCTCTTGATCATCTCAGGATTAGTGACTGTAAACACTGTTTATAAGTTTTGTGGTGGGTGGGTGGGAAGTACTATCAAGTCACAGCTTGACCCCATTAGGGTTTTCAGGCCATTGCCTGCCTCTGTGTAGTGACCTTGACTTCTTGGTGGTCTCCCATCCAAGTACTAACCAGGGCCGACCCTACTTAGCTTCTGAGATCTGCCAAGATCAGGCTAGCCTGGGCCATCCAGGTCATGGCTATAAGTCTTATAGGGATTATAAATCTATGTAGTTGTGTTTTTTAAAAAAGAAATATCTGTCTAGAGTAGTTACTTTTTTTAAAAAAACAATTTTTTATTAACTTTTTTTCAAATAACATGAACAATAACAATAAGTGTAACAGGTAAGTATTATAATAACAGAATAGACATAGATCTGAATGTCCAACAGTACCATAGAATGGAGATAAGTCTCTTTTTATAGTACCCAGTCTCTACAAATGAAAGTATAATAGGTAGATCGTTGGTTGGGTGTGATTCGTTCCAAAACGTATTCCAGTTTTTCCAGGATCGGATGCCACCGGCCATAGAAGGAGTATAAATCTATAGAAGGGTCCATGTTTGACAGTCTATCTGTAATTTTGTCCATTAAGAGGTGATCCCTTATCTTGGAGTACCAAGTATCCAGTGAAAGTGGGTGGTTATTTTTCCAGTTCAAGGCTATAATCGTTTTTGCCGCTGACAGTAGAAGAGTGAGCAACTCTGTAGTATGTTGAGGAAGTTGTTCATCTTTCCAGTAGTTGAGAAGAATGATCTCTGGTTTTTCAGGAATCAAATATCCTGTGAGTTGTTCAATGTGGGCTAGAATAGAGTGCCAAAAGGAGCGTATCACTTTACACTCCCACCAACAGTGTATGTATGAGCCAATACTTCTAAAGTAAAAGTAAGAGTAGTTACTTTTAAAGTTAGGGTTCCCAGCCCCCAGGTCTGGGTGGGGGTTCTCCCGCTTCTGGGGGCTCCAGTCTGCCCCTGGTCAGCTGGCTGGTGGGGGGAAGCCGCCCCCAAGCTGCAGCCACCCCTCTCCCTCCTGCAGCAACTTAAAGGGCTTCAGCTGAGCAGCAGGGAGCACGTGGCCTGCTGAGCAGCTGGAGGGCCCTTTAAATCTTTCAGCAGGGAGGGAGGGGGGCTGTCACTGGCCACAGCTCCACTCACAAAAAGACCCTTTACAGATTTAAAGGGCCCTCCAGCTGATCAGTGGTCCATGTGCTCCTGCCAGTCAGCTGAAGCCCTTTAAACTGCTGCAGGTGGGGAAGGAGAGGAGTGGCTGCGGCTTGGGGGCATCCTCACCCACCCCCAGAACAACCCCCAAATCCCCCTGCCAAAAGGACAAGGGGACCTGGCAACCCTATCTAAAATCCTGAGTAGCGTCCTTTCTCTAACATTATTTATGAGTGTGTGCTAGTTTGCATTTCTGTATATCAATGATGCATGCCTAAAATATTTAAAATGGGTGTCAACATCTTTCTGCTTTTCATTTTCTAAAATACAAACTTATGCCCTGACCTGGGTAGCCCAGGGAAGCCCGGTCTTGTCAGATCTCGGAAGCTAAGCATGGCCACCTCTAGCAAGTTCTTGGATGGGAGACCCTCTTGAAATACCAGAGGCGGGAGGCGGGGGCAGACTTTATTCAGCCACCTCTCTGAATATCCCCCAGGCCCCCAGTAGGGATCAGTCACCAGAGGTCACCATGACTTCAGATGCACACATACTCACATGCGCGCGCACACACACAAAATACAAAACCCCCAAATAAATTAAAAAATAGAAAATTACCTTTTTTATGCATACAGATTCACAGTTAGAGATATGGATATAAATTCTTGATATGAATACTAATTGACTGTGGATTTCCTTAATTTGTACAAAAAGGCCATTGAACAATACATTTTAGAATGCCTGGAAAGTCATATTAAGAAACAGCCCAGCAATTGCCATTTTATTCAGCTGTCTGTTACATTACATTGAGTTCAGTAATGACCACTGGGGAGAAAAATATTCCCTTCCACTAAATCCTGGCTCTGTTGTAACTCATCAGAATCTGAGGTTTGAACGTATTTTCATAGCGGCCATGTTAATGAAACCTGTTTTGTTGAGGCCTTAAGTGCTTTTATGTAGAAGCAGGTTCCATGGAAGCTTAGTGTAGCGATCTCTTCACTGTAAGCAACTTGAGATGTGTTGTATCTTGCTCAGTGTAAGGTATTTAATCTGCTGCCCCTTGAATGAATGAATTTCACAGGTTACTTAAGTGTTAACTTTGAGAATGATTGAATATGTTCTGTTGCAGATCTGTGTTTGGAGAATAATCACTTCACATGTGTCTTGTGTGTGTGCCTTGTTTGCAGGCCAGATAATGCTGTACCGGGAGATGTGCTTGTGTTAACTAAACCTTTGGGAACACAAGTGGCTGTAGCTGTTCACCAGTGGCTAGATATAGTAAGTAAATTAATCTGAATTACATTGGGGTGAAGACTGATGGAGGTATTAGGTGGTAGTGCATCAGAGATGGGACTGTAATGAATTTGTTAGAGTTGGGTGGGCTTGGTGTTTTATTTATTTATTTATTTAATATATCACCCTGCAAGCGGGCTCAGGGTGGTTTACATCGCAATTTAATAAGTACAGTTAAAACACTTTAAAACACCATTATAAAAACAGAATAGAGTCATAAATACCATGTGAACAGTTGGATCAGATGTCAGTCAAGTTAACTAAAGTACAACAGTGGGGCCCCTGGCCACTGATGGAGGATTGGCCATGAGAGGGGAGGGGCATCCACTACCTCAACTAAAAGCCCGGTGGAAGAGCTCCGTCTTGCAGGCCTTGTGGAATGGTAGTAGATCCTGCAGGGCCCTGATCTCGTATAGGAGCTCATTGCACCAGGTAGGGGCCAGGGCCTAAAAAGCCCTGGCCCCTGGTTAAGGCTAGTCGGACGTCCCTGAGGTCGGGGACTGTTAAGAGGTGTTGGTTTGAAGTCCTCAGTGCTCTATGGGGCTCATATGGGGAGAGGCGGTCTCGAAGGTATGCTGGCCCCTGGCCATATAGGGCTTTAAAAGTAAGCCCCAGCACCTTGAAACAGATCCAGAATTCAATAGGTAGCCAGTGCAGTTCGCACAGGCATCGCCAACAACACCTGTGCTGCCGCATTCTGCACTAGCTGTAACTCCCGGAGCAGAGTTAAGGGCAGCCCCACGTAGAGAGAATTACAATAGTTCAGTCTGGTATAGTATAAATACATACAGCTGTCTGCCAGACCATTGGTCTGTCTAGCTCAACATGATGTACACTGACTGGAAGAGGAAGTTCTTTTCCAACGCTAGCTACCTGAGATCCTTTAACTGGAGATGCCATGGCTTGAAACGGGGACCTTTTGCATGCAGAGCATATCCTCTGTATTATTGAGCCATGACCCTACTCCATAATATGAAACTACCATGAAGTTACACTCTGAAAAAAAACTTAACACAAATCATTTTCTGGGGTATATTTCCACCCCAAACCAAATTTCTAATGTATTGTGTGGCAAAATGTATTGCGGAGCTCTTCCGCCAGGCCTTCGAATAGGAGCCGCCACCGGAGACACCGGCTGGGCCGGTAATTCCACCCATCATATCAACCAGCTGTGATGAACCCTGATTTAGCACAGCCCAAGTAAGATGGCTCGAGGCTCAGATCTGCCATTAGGTCGCCAGAAGTTATATTATTGGAAGCTTTAAATATGTATTAATTATTAATTATGTAGTTCTTGGAATGTTTTTAATGGATTTTATGTGTTTTAATGTATTGTAATATTTAGGCCTTTGGCCCATGGAAGCCGCCCTGAGCCCGTTCGCGGGGAGGGCGGGATATAAATCCAAAAAATAATAAATAAATAAATAAAACATATCCCATAGATTTTCTTGTGTGGTGGCAGGTCGTTGTGTTTCACAGTATCTAAACACACTTTTACAGGAGGCAGAATGTGTCTTTTGAATAGATTCATCCTTCACCTTCTGCATATTGAATAATTTGCATTGGTTGTGTTTCTTTATAAAGCTATAATTTTTATTTTCAGTTTGAAACAATGAAACCTATGTTTTGAATGTATGATATTACAAACTTCTACAATTTTAAAGGAAGATATCTAAGATTAATAATTGCTAATAGTCACACCTGGTGTATTTTTACACCCCAAGAATATGTATCTGTGTGATGGGGAGACTGGTTTCCAGTTTATCAGGAGAGGCTGTAATTCTCCCAAACACTGAAACTATACCCCTGGATTTGTGTTTTCTGATTTCTGCACCCCAGTGTGTATCCAATGGCAAAATGAGTATATTTCTGGGTACTATTTTGTGTACAGAAAGAAAACTGTAAGTAGTATTCTTTACTGATACACAGGAAACCATGTCCTAAGAGGGAAAAAATGCAGAGGCAATTCTGTGTGCGTTCTGTAAGTACTCTCTGAGTAGAAGTTCAGCGAGTCATATTGCTTGGACCTCCTAGAAGCCTATAAATGGAGAAAACGGAACAGAAGGCAGAGATTTAAACCCTAATTTCCTTTTTGATGGTCTCTGTTCATAAATTTGTTAATTATTGGTAGAAAGAGACTTCAGAAATTTATTCCATGTGGCAATATTGAAACATTTCACTGCAAGAACATTTCTGGTTGTCTTTTGACATAATGGATGTATGGCGTTATCATTGTTAAGCTTACATTTCAAAATAGGGTTTTTGTGTGTTTGTATGCATTTACTGCCCTTGATGCAAAATTCATTGAAGTGGAAGAATTGTAAAAGAACAAAATGACATTATTTTTTTCTGACTGCAGTTCATCTTAGTGTTTATTGTTCCCATGACACACAGACTTGCAAATTACAGATACTCAGAAATAGAATATATTTCAAATGTTTCTAATTTTCCTTGGTTGTCAAGCGGCACGTTTTCGATAATGACAAATAATGCAAGAGATTTTAATATTGCCTGTAAACAAAATACATCTTTTTGTGGCTGTAAGTAAGCTCTTTGGGTACGTGCACCTGGTTAGGGGTTCTTTCCCTTCATTTTTGTAGAAGGAAAGAGAAGAAGAAATAAAGCTGTGATTGGCCAATATGTATATCCTATGCAAAACTTCTAAGTAAAAGGTTAACATTATACTCCTGTATAAATCACTGAATCATAGGCTAACAATTGTAAAACTGTATGGCTACTATTTTATTCCCTGAAATTCTCCTCAGGAAGGTAGTGGAGAAATCTTGTGGCTTATATGCTCTTCCCCTCTTGCTTCAGGATGACCTGAATGATCATTTGGCTATTAGAATGTGGTCCTAAGCAGTCCTAAGCAGAATTACACTCTTCAAAGTCCATGGACATTGAAGGGTGTAACTAACTCTGCGTAGTAGTGTTCTAGAAGGGTGCAATCTTAAGGACCATCTGTAAACATACTTGCTTAGGGTAGCAGCTTAAAATAACACCCGTGGCACACAAAGATGCATCTATGTAAACCTAGCACAGTTACAGTTCTTTCGAGCATGGGTGTCGGAAATAAGCAGTGCTAGTAGAGATATGAAGGCCTGGTGGGGAGAGGAGAAATGGAAAAATTCAGGGAAACAGAGGGCTTTTTCCAGTTCTGGTGGACTTTTGTCAGTTCTGGTGAAAAAAATGGGAAGTTCTGGGGAGCACTGCTTGGGGGGGAGCTCTCATGAAATATTTCCTCTTTGCTTCATAAGGCAAGGTTTTCACACTCAGAGTGAATGGAACTTAAGTCTAAGGACTGTTTTTCCAGGGGAAATTTTGGGGTGCACTTGAAAAACACTTATGCTTTTTTTTTTTGCTTTTGGAATGCATGGAATGAAAGAATGCTTTACTCAGATTTGTGGTATAGACATTTTTACATAAGACAGTGGTATTTCCTATGTATGCTATAGAGATATAGCACTGTCAAGAATAATTTTTTTTTAAATGTAAATATTACATTTTCCCCTGAATTTCCATCCCCCCCCCCACACACACACACACTGTGGCATCAAGATTTTCAGAAATGTCTCTGTAGTAGAGATTCAGGGTTTAGTTGATATTCTTAATTCCTCCAGCTCACAAACCAGCACTGGCTTAGTATTATGTTGGCGAAAAGACTAACTCATAATTCCCTTCCTTCTCATGTTCTTGTTGATAACCTCTGCGGCCATGGCACAGATTACACTACCAACTAAGTCTATAGACAGTTGCAAGTCTCCTAACCTAGAGGACCATTTTGATCTGTGACTAGGGATGTGCACAAAAAAACTAGTGTATTTCAGGTTTGGGTGTATTGAACCCGAAAAATATCAGCATTTCCCAATATTCCGAAACACCAATATCAGTATGATATTGAGATTTGGGTAATAATTGGGATTACCGAGTTTTTCAGCTCAGCATTTAAAGGGACCATTCCTTTAAATGTGTTTTGTAAGCTGTGGCACGAGTGAACCCAGAAGATTCATCTTTCTGGGTTCACTTGTGCCATGGCTTGCAAAACACATTTGAAGGGACTGTCCCACCAAGTTGTGTACAGATTGACCGGGGGTGGGGGGGATCCTTGGGTCCCTGTGCAAAAGGGAGGGGAGTGTGTTGAATGGCCCCCCTGCGAGCTAGAGGCATCAAACTGGCAGTGGACCTCCCCAAGTTGCCCTTCTATCTGCCGTCCAAGTTGTGTACAGATCGGTTTGGAGGTGAAGATGCAGGAGACCTCTGGAGAAGAGCTGACAGTTCCTGCCACCCTGGCCAATACTGGGCTGGCTCCTCTTACAGCTTGGTTTAAACCAAGCGGCAAGAAGAGTCAGCCAGCCCCAGCTGAGGCCAGCAGAAAGGAGGGAGGGAGGGATGATCTCAGATCTCCCCCCTCTTCCTTTCTGCTGGCCTTGAGGAGAGTTCTCGCTGCAGGATTGGCTCCTTTGAAGCTCTGTTGGGTAGTTTAAACTGGGCTGCTCAGCAGCACCCCAGCCAAGCCTGCGGGGAAGGGAGGATCAGCTGGTGCGGCATGGAACTGTCAGGTCCCACTACCCCAGTTGATCCTGGGCTTGCTCCAGCCAGTCCCAGCCAAGGCAGCACAGAGCTGTGGCTCTGCATTGCCTCAGCTGATCCTTTCTTGCAGCTCAGAGGGGCAAAAGAGGATCAGCTGGGATGGCGCGGAGCTGACGGCTCCATGCTGCTTCAGCTGAGGCTGGCTTGCCCAAACAAAAGCCAAAAAGAATCAGCTTTTTTAAGGCTGAGCCATATCGGTACTGGTGAGGTACTTATTTAGTTCGGTTTATACTGAACGCAAACCCCTATATGTGACTCACAAGTCCAAATTTTCTTGGTATGGTAACCTACTTGAAAAAACCCAGCATGAACAAATCAAGAAAACAGCTAAAGCCTGGGACTCAGTTATACAGGCTTCACAGCACACAAGTTGGAGAGATGTTGTCCTAAGCATTTTGTAAATTTGAGGCAGGACACCTGTATCTCATACAGGAGGGCATGGGGATATGTCTCAGTTGTCATGTCTTACACAGTAGGTGGGGTGGGAGACTTTAGTGATAGGAACTCAAAGGTGCATTTGGCTCCGATAGCCAGACAGGAGGCCAATCATTGTTTCAGCATATTGCTAACATTGTTCTGCTCAGAATCCTTACAGGTACTCCAGCTCAGGTCACAAGCACTGAACCTGGGGATGCAAGGACAGTGTAGTCCACACAGGTAAGAAATCAAGGGAGATCCTCTATCTCAGACTTGGAGCTGCTGAAAAGTCCATTCCCCCCCCACACACCCACACCCACACACTGTATTGGCTGAGCAGCCTTTCTTCATCAACAGTGGCTAGCAGCCTCATGGGCGTACTAGTAAAAAAGAGCAAGAGTCCAGTGGCGCCTTAAAGACTTAACAAAATTTGTGGCTTTTGTGAGTCACTGCTTACTGAGTGAGAATTCATAGTGCAGAATGGGGGGGGGCACCCCTAATTTCATTGTAATCCCCCATGCAGGGGAGACAGTGACTACTCTTGCATTTCTAAGTGACCACCAGATGCTTCTGCTGCCACTGTTGGCCAGATGTTATTTATTTATTTATTTATTCATATTCATGTTCATGAGAGCCAGTTTGGTATAGTGGTTAAGTGCGCGGACTCTAATCTGGGAGAACCGGGTTTGATTCCCCACTCCTCCACTTGCACCTGGCTGGATGACCTTGGGCAAGCCATAGCTCTGTACCAGCTGTTCTCTCAAGGACAGCTTGGGAAAGAGCTCTCTCAGCCCCACCTACCTCCCAGGGTGTCTGTTGTGGGGTGGGGAGGGGAAAGGAGTTTGTAAACCGCTCTGAGACTCTTAAGTGAGTGAAGGACGGGATATAAATCCAATCTCCTTCTTCTTCTTCATGACACCCTTTGCCTTGCAGGATCAGAGTGTCATGAAGCTGCTCCCACAAGTTTGAATCGAATTTCCAAAGCAACTCCCTACAAGGGTGTGGGTAAGTATTGGCCCAGTGATGACCCCTCTCTTAGCACAGGTGAATCCCACAATTTTGGGTTCCCCAAGGTGGGAGGGCAATACAGGAATATGAACAGCACCATACACAGAGTTACTTGAACCCACTTTTTGTTTGTTGCTGAACATCACTTCTTACTGTCCTTTTGTCTTTTTTTTTTTTTTTTGCTCTTTGTAGGCCACTTTCCAACAGATGCCAGGATGGGCCCCCATTAACAGTGCGGTGCCAAGTAGTCGTTGAGTGTTCAACATGCAGTGGACCAGTGTGCCTTTAGCTGCTCTGCTCTCATTCTAGTCTGGCTCCTGCATCATTGCAAGCTGCTTACCTGGCAGTTTGTTTTCCCAGCCCAGTTGCCCCACGGGGGGCCGTGCAGTGATAGGGAGGGCTCTACCCGTGGCCTTGAAGTCAGTACCGCTTTCAGAGCACAGGAGCCTTGCTAGGACATGAGAATTGATGACCCCCATTGATCTGACTTTTGTCCTTTATACTGTTCAATAAATGTATGGATTGTTTCAAAGCTGTGTCTCTGTTTAAATTTGGGAGTTAGGGATTGATTCCTTCTCCTTACTTCTAACTGTCCTTGGCCTTTCTTCATTGTGGAATTTGCACTGGGAGGAGGGTCTGGAAAAATCGTCTGCTGTAGGCAGGAGGAGGGACGGGGTCCTTGGGGTTCACAATCCCCCTGAGCACTGCTGGTTTGCTATATAAGCTGTGTAAGCTATTGGGGGTGGGGAGGGTGGAGCTGGAGAGCAAGGGTTGTGGAATGAATAGCAACAGACAGTGGTAGCTAGCCTCTTAAATGCAGTGCAAAAATTGTTACATAGGAAGATGCTAAGCAGAAAGTTTGTCGTGATGGAGATTCCTTGCTGGACTGTGTGGTACCTAGTCCCATGTGGGTTTTCAGCCAGGCACTTCATGCATACTATAGAATAGCACAGTGGAACAGCATCGGACTTCTCAGTATTTTATGCCCACTAGAGCAGGGGTGGGCAATTGTTTTGGCTCGGGGGCCGCTTTGTGGGAGCGGAGGGTTAGCGGAGGGCCGCACCTCTTGAAATGATTGCATTCATTAGTTAACTTTGCATTTCAGAAAAGGTATAAAGTGTATCATAAAAATCAATAAATATAAATTAAATAAAGTAGTGGTAGTTTTATTTAATTTATTTATTGTGCTAATTTCGTATCATCTATAGCTGCAAGCACATTTAATTTTAGAATCAGTTTAATGAGACAAATGTACCCTATCACACTTTTCTACAATTTTTTTGAAATCAGGAGTGAGATTGCTTGTTGAGATTCTCATCACAGCCTGCAAGTTAATGTCTGTCAAATGTCTGTTAATACCTATATTTACTCTTGTTGATCTTTATGCAAGAAAAACTTTGCTCACAAATATATGTTGACCCAAATATAGAGAACATTTTCCCAGCAAATTTCTTCATACATGAAAATTTTTCAGCAGACAAAAATTTGTAAAAGTCAACTAATGTCACAGCATTAAACATTTCTTTCACAGTGTGATCTGACTGCATGTCAGTAAGTTCAAGCTGCAGCTCCTCAGGTGCTGACAGTGGCCAACTGTCTTGGCGGGCTGCAAAAAAACTCTGTGGCGGGCCACATGTGGCCCCCGGGCCGCAATTTGCCCACCCCTGCACTAGAGCATACATGGCTGGTTTTAACACTGAATGTGTAAGCTGGAAGCTAAAAAACTGAGCTAGCTCACACTAACTGGTACTAACAGAGAATGTGAAATTCCTCTGAAAGTCTTTTTCCTGTGGGTCCAGTTGAGTGTGTGGTTAGATGAATGGCTTGCAGCGTGTGAGGTGTGGGTTCTAGAACTGCCTCTGTGTTCTATTTTGTCTGTTGCTGACCCATAGGAGAAGCTTGTCTTACTCTGTGTTTTCCCCTTCCCTCTTGCTTTGATTTGTGCCTCTTGTCTTTCCTACAGAATTGCTTACCCTGGTGAGCTGTTGGGGGAGGTGACAGGGATGCCTTCTGTTGTGTGTTCTTTTGTTGCTATCCTTGTTTCTCCCTTGCCTTGCAAAAAAGCTGCACCTTGGGTCATTCTTCCCTTTTTCTTCCCTCTGGGACCTGAATCTTTTCGTGAGAGGGCAGGTTAGTGCCAAGGAGATAGTGCTGGTATTGCTATATATTGGTTTGCTGTTTCAGACTATGTCTGACGTGATGGGAGGGCACTGCCACTGTGGAATCCTCTGCAGTTTTTGTGTGCTCTGTTCCTTGAAACCAGGTCTTTCAGAAAATAACCTTTCCTCCATTGAGAAAGTGTAAGATATGGGCTACCTGAGTTGATGTGCTGGTCTCCAGGACTTAAGTTGGTGCTGTAAATCATTTAGACACTGCATAGCAGCTGTTTGTTGTGTATCCATGATTGGATGCTGGAATGCTGATTGGACCTGAATTGTTTGAAAGCCTTTGATCTAGTTAGATGGGGGCACTTGGCATTGATGGATTCTGTCTCTTGTGTCCATATGTGACTGCAGCCGTGGAGTATGCCTTGATCCCTCACTACTCCTAGTTGCCAGCCTTTAGCATTTGTAGACTGATATGTGCAGGGTATTGGCATGGTTGTACAGAAGCCAGCTGAATAAAATAATAGCCATATCAAACAGTGTCTTGCATTCATTTGATAATCAAAGAACGGCCCCACATGCAGAATGCTTAACTATGCTTATACTGCCAGCAGTGGAGACAAATGAATCTTATTTCTTCTTCACAATAGCCAGAAAAATGGAATAAAATCAAATTGGTTGTTACACAAGAGGATGTGGAGCTAGCATATCAAGAAGCAATGATGAATATGGCACGGCTCAATAGAACAGGTACGAAACTGTCTTGAACTTTGGGGAAATAAAACGAGATAAATCACTGAAGCGAATAATTTTTTTTAATGCCCACATGGTCTGTTTATAAGGCTAGAATCTGGTAGGTTATAATTGATAAAATGTATATTTAATGTATTAGAACCTAGGAAGTATTGATGTTGCATTATATTTACTCTATAAATCAGATTTTCAAAGTCCTTAGGGAGTATAGACACACTTCATAGTATTTTAATAATCAAAACTTGGGAGATCTGTCTTTCCTTTCCTTGTTAGAAGTAGGATTTAAGAGGACCTAAGAACAAAATTCCTAACTCTTCTATTCAAAACCTATCCATAGCCTACAAATAACACAAAACATTTAATGCTTTTTTTTAAAGTGCCATTAAAAAATTTGGATGATACTAGAAGCAGCCTATAAAAACAACTTTAAAATATCAGCCCCTTAATTAAGAAAATAAATGTCAATTGGTATGTCATAAATACACTGCTATTTGCTGTAGCTGTGTCCCACGGAGTGATGAGAATGAGGGCTAGGGGTGGGGCTAATTGCCATTTGGTGCCTGCTTTCAGAACTTCCTCTGGCAGCTGATGACCTTCCTGATAACAATATAAAAGACAGTGTCTGAATTGCTTGGTTTTCCTCTTCTCAGTCTTTTCTTTGTTATCAATTACATTGGAAGCGGGCTATCAATTATATTGTAGCAGGGGTTCAGTGTAGCACTCACATATTCCTGAATATGGGGGATAAACCTCCAACACACCCAATTCAGCTGGAACCTTTCGAGAAGCTTACAAAACTCAAGGAAGGGGCCTTCCTTCCACTGCTGACTACTATGTGTAAAAGGGAAGAGACCCCCCCCCCCCAAGATCTTTTTCAGCCTCCCAACAGCAACAGTTAAGAGCTACTGCTTTCATTGAATGAGAGGAGACATGGTATGTTATAGATTATTGCGAAGTTTTCCTCTGTTAATACTTAGGATATTTAGGATAAACGAAACACCGAAGCAGTAGAACAAAGTTTATGTCCAGTGGTACCTTTAAGACAAACAGAGTTTAATTTAGGGTATAAGCTTTTGTGTGCATGCGCACTTTTTCAGACATGTTGAAACAGACTTCCTCAAGCATTACATACAGGTGTGTATGGAGAAGTGTTAGTTGCCTGGAAGTTAGAGTCACGATGCATACGTAACAGAGCGATAAGTATAGCTAAGATTGGATTAATGCAGTTGGTAAGACCTGTGGATAGCAGCAGATTAACATACAGATAATAAAAGAGTTAACAACAGGTGAGATCTAAGTTTGAGTCCAGTGGCACCTTTAACCCCTCCCCCCAGCTATACTTGGAAGGCACCACCACGTTAAGCTGCATGGAATGGAACTCCATCACCCTTACAAAGAAACTTGCACAGATACAGACTCATATTTCCTTTCTTACAAAATGCAAAAACCTGGACATTATACCTAAGGGACTGAGAATTAAGAATCCTCTACAATCCACCTATCCTACGAACTATGTCTCTCACTCTCCAGGAAGCTACTAAAACATCTGATCAGTGACCTATACTACAAACAGAAGCTGATCAAGGAGAAACTCTCTGAACTGGACAATTCTACAAGGAATCAGCTTTGCAAAATTTCCACAAGAAAAGACAAGCCATCTACCACCCTCAGTTGGAGTTGCTGAAGCAACAGAAAAACAAACAAAAAAACCCCTCTAACCTACAGGTTGCTAATCTTAATAACAAGAACTCCCAGAATATAGTCAGCCTTTTCTCAGCACAGACTCAGCCCAGCAGAGGAATCAGTTCTTTCATGTGGACTTTCATTCTGCTCCACCAAATCCACACAGGGGATTCAGTTCTGTGGGGATCTGGAAGCCTTTTCCTGCCATCTATGCCTGAAGGAGTATTTTCAGCATGTGCAAGAACAGAACAAGAACAGGCAGCATCTTCACAACATACCATCACAACCTACTGGAGAACAGCTACCATATCTCCAACCCAGCAATGAACAAGATACTTACTACCACATACCATCAAAATCATCCTACAAAAAAAGACACTCCACATGGTCCCTCCTGATGGTGGCAATGCCACACTGGATCTCTACACTGAAGGCCATCACATACAACAAAAACTCAATCATGCTGAAAGGAGGGCCACAGACGGTCTCAGAAACAATTATCTCCAGATAATTAAAGAGGCAGACGAAGATGGAGCCCTTGACATCATGAATGGATTAGACTACGTCCAGGAAGCTCAAAGACAATTCTCAAATACTGCTTTTTGCAAACAGCTGGAATCAGATCGCACACAGGAATGCAAAAAAGAACTAAACAAGATTATAAAGCAATTACCCCTGAACATTCAGGAACAAATCCTGACACATCACAGGACAAACCACAGGAACCTCGACCAGGTTCCTTTTATCTTCTACCCAAGTTCACAAACCTGGCAATCCAGGACACCCCATTGTCTCAGGCATATTGGTCCGAAATGGCATAGACTGACCAAGAGAGAGATTTTAGAGTCATAGTGGATAACTCAATGAAAATGTCAAGACAGTGTGCGACTGCAATGAAAAAGGCCAACGCTATGCTGGGGGTTATTAGGAAGGGAATAGATAACAAATCAGCCAGTATCATAATGCCCCTGTATAAATCGATGGTGCGATTTCATTTGGAGTACTGTGTACAGTTCTGGTTGCCACACCTCAAAGATATTATAGCATTGGAAAAAGTGCTGAAAAGGGTAACTAGAACGATAAAAGGGTTGGAACACTTTCCCTATGAAGAAAGGTTGAAGCACTTGGGGCTCTTTAGCTTGGAGAAATGATGGCTGAGGGGTGACATGATGGAGGTTTATAAGATTATGCATGGGATAGAGCAGGTAGAGAAAGAAGTACTTTTCTCACTTTCACAATACAAGAACTTGTGGGCACTCCATGAAATTGCTAAGCAGTCGGGTTAGAACAGATAAAAGGAAGTACTTCTTCACCCAAAGAGTGATTAACACATGGAATTCACTGCCACTGGAGGTGTTGGCGGCTACAAGCATGGATGGCTTCAAGAGGGAATTAGATAAACATACGGAGCAGAGGTCCATCAGTGGCTATTAGCCACAAGGTATAGATAGGAACTCGCAGTCTGGGGCAAGTGATGCTCTGTATTCTTGGTACTTGAGGGGGGGCAACAGTGGGAGGGCTTCTAGTGTCCTGGCCCCACTGGTGGACCTCCTGAGGGCACCTGGTGTTTTTGGCCACTGTGTGACAGAGTGTTGGACTGGATGGGCCACTGGCCTGATCCAACATTGGCTTCTCTTATATTCTTACATTCTTATGAATACTATTTTAGCCCCAATGGATGTGGAATCTCTGTATAACAACATCCTACACAGAGATGAATTACAAGCCATAAGGAATACAATTTCTGACAACAACACAGCTGACTTTGCCACCAAATTGTGCCATTTTGTTCTTACCCATAGCCAGTGTTCCCTCTAAGCTGAGTTAACATGAGCTAGCTCACAGTTTTTTAGCCTTTGGTTCTCACATTTTGTCAGGAAGGATGGCTCCAGAGCAAACTAATTTATGCACTAGCCAAATGGCTCACTCACAACTTTAATGCCAGTAGCTCATAAAGTGGAATTTTTGCTCGCAAGGCTCCACAGCTTAGAGGGAGCATTGCCCATAACTACCTCAAGTTTGGGGACTTGTTTCTTCAGGTCAATGGTACAGCCATGGGCACCTGCACAGCCCCACAGTATGCTAACATCTTTATGGCCAACTTGAAGCAACACTTCCTAAACTATTGCTGAGCTCCAGGGCTGAATGAATAGCACCTTCCTCACCAAGCTTCAGCAGTCTGTCCCTACTGTATTTCACTGCCAAGTGGGGAAATGTTTGTCCCCAAACCCGAGATGTTCAATGTGGGGAAGGGAGTGTCATAGTCTTCCCCTGCTCACGCTATTTGGGAGAGGCTGGGGAATGTGTACCCTAATCCAGGGACTACAAAAGGGGTTGAGCCCCTAACAAAAAGAAACTTCAGGATCAGGGGAAACATTTTGCAGTACCAGACCATCCTCTGATGCTTCTGACATCAGAAGTTTCAGAGCCTTGAAAGATGGTGGTAGTGGAACTTTACAATCAAATGTTGTGTGCTTTACAGAGTGCACCCACTGACTGTAAAACATACACATGTGTCTTCAGCCATTACTGGGCTGTTCTGGGGGGTGGGTGGGGGGTAATCTAATTCACAAACATTTTCCTATATTCCAGGGAAGTCAAAGTATGCTGAAACTTGTGGGGTGGGGGTTTCACGGCCCTGCTAATAGATATGAGGCTACGAAGTTTGCTCTAGAGATGGTTATCAGTATGATATGTAGAGACGAGCAGTTTAGAATGCTGCTTCTGATCATTAAGAAAATGATCCGAGATGCTGGCTTACACTGCAGGATACACTTACTGAGAAACAGTCATCCTAAGGATTACAGCAGCTGTATAAATTTATGTATTAAAATACTTACAGACTACTTTCCCCAGCCATTGCACTCAAAGGAATTTATAAAAGCATCCTACAGTATGCCAACACTAAAAATAATAAAACCATACTATATTGTCCCATGATCAGTAAAGTAAGCCTCAGTCCAAATTCACATAGCAGCAATAAAATCAACACACACACACGCACACTCGATATGGCTTGGATCCTAAGCTTCCTTTCTGCTTGGGCTAAGCACTTCTCCTTGCAGGAGAGAGGGGTTTTTGCCAGTTCCCTCCCCTTGCAGCCTCCTGCTTTGGTCATCGTGATTCACTGAAGGTCCAAGGACCTGACCCAGGGAGGACAATATTCAGAGTGGGCAGAAATGACTACTTTGAGATGGGGAAGGCAGGAAAGGATAGCATTTAGGCAGTTCATTAAATGCTTCATATTTAATTTAAATTATATAGTGGATAAAACTGAACAACCCGCTAAAAAGTGGTACTCTGGATTGCATAATGTTTTCTCCTCTTTTTGTTTCTAGCTGCAGGGCTCATGCACACGTTCAATGCACATGCAGCCACAGACATTACAGGTTTTGGAATCTTGGGACATGCACAAAATCTAGCAAAACAGCAGCGCAACGAAGTGTCTTTTGTTATACATAACCTTCCTGTTCTCGCCAAAATGGCTGCAGTTAGCAAAGCATGTGGCAATATGTTTGGTCTCATGCATGGGACATGTCCTGAGACTTCAGGTAAATCCTTTTTATAATGCTTTTTCTCCTCAAGAATTTGCTTGTGTGGCCACACATGTGAAATAACATTAAGACCTGTGTCAGACCAATATTATTACTTTTTTATATTGTAAAACCAGTCTGTAGAATATTAAGGACATTGCCTTATGCGAGCAGAAAGGCAGGATATAAATGTTATAAAAGAAAATAAAGGAGTTTTCTAATATTAAATCCAACTAAAATATTGAACTCTTGTAGAAGGGAGAATGCCTGACACCACTAGGTACATTCCATTAGAAATCTTTTTCGTTTCTCTTTTTGGTATAAAATGCTGCAAGAATTTCTAGTAGAGGTTCACTAGATGGCACCATATCTGCTGTGTAAGTACTAGATGTTGTACTCCAGCATTTCTGTCTTTCATATTCTAATTCCCTACTTGGGCATACATTGCATGTATCTTTGTAAACGCAGGTAGCAAGTCTGTGTTTGTATACGCGCACACACTGTTTGACGCTGTATTTCAAAACTAGTTAAGAAAAGGTTACAAAATTAATGTTAAGTAATTATCCCCAGGAATTGTGTAGGAGAGTTCAATGTATGTTTTCCTGATTTGTAAACTGGAGGTTTGGGCAGGGGGACCCACAAATACGTATAATGAAACAAATAAAAACATAAGTCTCCACGTGGTGGAAGGGATATTGTAATAATATCACAGGGAACAAACAAGTGACACAAAATTAGCATACTTTTAAAACTTAGTTGACAAAGTATAAATAAGAATATTCTGAATCAGCATGTTCTGTTTAGAGCACCCAGTAAGTTTCCCAGAAAACTCGTATTACTGCTTCATCCCTGGGTGGTTCTCAATGCCTGGTCAGTTGGTCTCTCTTTCACCGTCTGATGTTTAAATATCAAGCCATTTACTAACACAACAGCAGTGCCTGATTTTAGTACATTATCACTGAAACCTTCCATTAGGTGCCTTGTGATGTTAGCACTGGGGAAGCGGTCAGAGAAGTGGAGTCACTATAGTCCACAAAGAGATTATCCTATTATCTGGGCATGCTATCGAGCAAGCCATATTTATCCCATGAAATGTAAGCAGAAGCTAATTTATCGATTGTTCCTCTTTTCAGGGGGCCTCCTTATCTGTTTACCTCGTGAACAAGCAGCACGCTTCTGTGCTGAAATCAAGTCTCCAAAATATGGTGAAGGACACCAAGCGTGGATCATTGGGATTGTAGAAAAGGGCAATCGTACTGCCAGAATTATAGACAAACCACGAATAATTGAAGTTGCACCGCAAGTCGCCACTCAGAATGTGAACCCAACGCCTGGCGCAACTTCTTAATTTAGACAAAATAGCTATTTTTGTTTTTCTTCTTTTTCAATAGATTTCCTTTTATCATTTTATGGCCTAAAAAATTGCAAAAAGAGAAGAAGGAACACGTTGTGTCTGCAAATCTGGTGGCCTTAGGTCAGTTTGAGTGGATGCATTGAATAAAATAAAACCCATTGCCTTTTTTTCCTGTTACATTAACTGAAGATGCATCTAATCTTGAGGCAGCTTCTGAGTTGAGAATTATATTGTTATCCAATACTGTTGATTCATTTTGAATCTTTAGACACTTAATCTCTTGCCGCATAGGCTCTTTTTTAAGAGGTGCTTTCATGTAGCACAGACATTGCCAGTAGCGGTATCGAATAGTTTGTGACCTTTTCCATTATATGTATATTTATCATTAGGCCTAACTTTGGATGCCTTGAATAAAATTCCAGAAAGGCAATAAATCTGATAAGTGCCGCAGAGTGGTTTTATCCAGTAGCAAAGAGGGTTGCGTGATTAACATTCAATCTTTGATTTGTAAAATTTAGTCTTATGAGCATCGACAACCCCCTGGACATTGCTTGGTAGTAAGTTCTGTTTAAAACAAGCAAGTGCTGACTTTGCATGGAAAGCACTTCCAAGCCGAAGGAAAAATAATTTTGTTCTTTGTAGATCAGATATTTACTTGTATTATCAATAATTGTTTTCTTTATTGATGGTATAAATAATGATGCTCAGTTTTGCAACGTGATTGGGTGTGCTATAGAGCAACACAGTATTGCTGACCGAAAGGAGGTTCTTGTATAATCATTTGCAATCACTATATAATTAACTACACAAGTAATTTTTAAATATAACCAATTAAAAAAACCTGTTCTGTGGATGGTAGTGTTTGATACATTTTATATTTTGTATAGTTATAAATCTTTTTGTTTTCTTAAAATCAGCAGCTGTCTAGTATATGGCTTACTATTTTTGTTTTCTGCTCAAATTAATTTTTGCGCATGCTTTTGTGATGTGTTAAAAAATCTACATTGCCAACATTGCAGCCTGAACTTAAGCTTATTTGAATAAATATTTAATTTTTTATTGCTCTTGTACAAGCGGATGACCTTTATAATTAATGTCCAGATTTACTGGCTGGTCAAATGTGGTTATTATATCTATGTTGCCATATGAATATTCGTCATTCTTTCAGGTGTGAAAACAGTTCTACTGACTGATTCAGGATTATCAAACTATCTTATGGAGAAGCCTATATACGGGATGTTTCATTGCTTTCCAAGAAGATGGAGTGTTACAGCTACAGTGCTTACCAAGAGCATCTATTTTTCCCCCCTAGAAATAGGTTAGCAACATAAATGTACCCAACTGTTCAAGAAATCACCATAAAGGAGAAGTAATTTGTATGCTAAATCAGCTTGGGTTTTATCTTTAAGAAAATCTGAGACCTAAACGTACGGTGTACACTTACATTTGAAAATGTTTGTTTCTAAGATTTCAGGTATATTTTAATGTGGGGTGAGGTAGTAAGTTGCTTTTTATTTTAAGAGACATCCATAAGGGTTAACAGATTTTATATATAAACTTAAGGCTAAGATGCTTAAAAAACAGAGTTGAGAGCTTTTGATTGTCTTCTGGTTTTGCATTTTAAAAAATACTAAATTTTGAACATTTTGGATTTTTCTCTTAAATCACTATCCTCCACGGCTGCTTTCAGGTGCAGTGGTAAGTGCTTCTAAATTTTCTATATGCATACATCATTGGATGATTGTTGGTGTTCACATAAAAAAATCCACTAACTACTAAATCCATTGTAATGGAAACAAGTGTATTTCCCTCACATGCTCTAATTAAGGGTAATATGAGGGAATGTTGCAGTGATGCCAGGTGTGTGACTTGGTATTTAGATATGCCAGTTTTATTTGGCATTTGGCTTTCAGAAATCACTGGAGCATGTCGGTTTTTCAAATTAGCTAAATTTGAGTGGTGTCTTGGGAACTTTGATGAAGACTGCATTGAAGTGTGCACCCTATTTCAGGCTGAGGGTGGCTTACTTTTTAGAAGTATGAATTTCTTTGCCCTTATGTCCTCTATAATCCTCTCTGTCTTCTGCACAGCCCCATATCAGGACTGCACCTACACGCAGGCTGGCTGCAGACAGAAATTTATTAGGAGGTGAAGGGGGCACCCGTCCTCTTTGGAGCAGCTGTGACAGCTTTTTCCCACCCAAACTGTCACATGCTCTGGAGGGCAGTGCCCCCTTTTCCCTCAGTTCCCTTTCTGCAGCCGCATAAATAGGATATTTCTGGCTATCGGTGCATATAGAAGTCTCTGTCATCTTATCTTCGTGGGTTTTGCACCTTTTCCCCTGACTTTGAGGCACAGGCTTTCGTTTTGGAGATCGACTTGACTCTCTGGACTTGAGAAGTTCTCTTTATTGTGGGTGAGGTGGCTTTTGTCAACATGTGCCGCCCCCCGCCCCATTCTCCCACTGTGGAGCTTATTAAGCCCTTGTTACGTCTTCCAAGGATCTCTTTAAAAAATGCATCCAGTGTGCTGCCAAATGACCCATAGCGACAAGCACGATTTGTGCCCCATGTGCTTGGGAGAGGCTCCTGCTAAATCTGTCAGGGCTTCGCTCCAAAGGTGCGTTCCATCAGAACGTTCAGTTTTAAAGGCTGTTCTTTGTTGAGAATGGCCAAAGTATTGGACATCGATGTCACCACAACCGATAATAAACTGAAAGACAAAATTCTTAGTTGTCTTTACCCTGATGCTCCTGGTATTGTGGCCTTCCCTATCTTAGAAGGCCTATCTAAACCTTTCAGTCCCAGTCTGGCAAAAGCCTGCGTCCACACTAGCCACTTCCTGTAGGGTGGTATACAAAGACACACAGGATTCCTGCAAATTCTTATCCACCCATCACCGCCTTCTTCCCTCATCCTTGAAGAGATACAGATGTGCCAAAGAAAGGTCCAGCACTCTCAGCTCCATCTGATAGGGAGGGGAGAAGTCTAGACCCTTGGAGACGTAAAATATATCCTTGGCAGCTCTAAACTAGGATTATGAATTATCAGGTCATTATGAGGGGCGACCAGCTCTTCCTGTGGGAGAATCTTTTTCAGCAGCTTGAAACCCTCCCTGAGGAGCCTCGATTGCTGGCCAAATTTATCCAATCTATGGTCTCAGCTATTGTTTTAAGAAGGCACTCATGGCTGCACACTAGAGCCCTCCCACTGGAAATGCTCTGTAGAGTAGAGGACCTCCCTTTCAAGGGCTCCACACTTTTCTCACAAGCCTTCCTCCTTCCAGAAAAGAAATAGCACTGCATGGCCTAGGTTTGGAGGCCAGCAAGCACCCCAGAGAGATCAAAGTCATCAGCTGTCAAAATTTTGACTGTTCATTCCCTTAGAGGTGGAAGGGCCCTGCTTCAAGTAACAGGCTAGCTCGTCTCAATGTTGAGTGGCAATCTATCTGCTCCAATAGTTAGGTCCTGGTTATAGTTCATAGTGGGTATTTTTTAGAGTTTAGCTCTTGGAGAAGGGAACAGTTGAAAAGGTTCCCATGGATCTCCAGTCATGAGGTTTTCATTCAAGGTTTTTTCTCACTGACAAAATAGATGGGGTCATAGACCCATCCTTGATTTAAGCAAGTTAGACAAGTTTTTGAAGGGGTCTGAATTTCAAATGGTCTCACTTTGTCATTGAGTTCCTTGTTCCAAACTTTTGGTTTGCGGTGCTAGACCTTTAAAGATGCCTACTTTCATATTGCCATAAATTCCTCACACTGGAAATATTTTAGATTTAGGTACAGCTCTGAGGTCTCCAATATTCTGCCCTCCCATTTGGTCTTCACCAAGTGCATTGTGGTGGTAGTGGCCCATTTGAGGACACAGAGCTACAGCCTTTCCCCGCATTGTGACAATTGGCTCATTGTCACACCTTCTAGAGAGCTCCTAAGGACCCATGTGGATTTGGTCTTTCCTACTTGTCAGAGGTCAGTGGCTAATAGGGAGAAGTCTCATTTGGAGCTGTCTCACTTGGTTCGGTTTATAGGGGCTTCCCTTGAATCCACACATGCTAGGGCCTTCCTGCTTGGAGACAGGCAAAACAATCGAAACTATGGCTGTTACCTTTCTGGCTGTTGGGTGCGCGTACTCTAATCTGGGAGAACCGGGTTTGATTCCCCACTCCTCCACTTGTACTTGCTGGATGACCTTGGGGAAGCCATGGCTCTGTACCAGCTGTTCTCTCAAGGACAGCTTGGGAAAGAGCTCTCTCAGCCCCACCTACCTCACAGGGTGTCTGTTGTGGGGAGGGGGAAGGGAAAGGAGTTTGTAAACCGCTCTGAGGCTACAAGTGAGTGAAGGGTGGGGTATAAATCCAATCCCTCCTTCTTGGAAAATGGTGGCAATCCATTGTCCATACAGTTCCTGCTTGGCCTGATGGCTTCCACCATGCTAGATTACCCCTAGCTAGATTACAAATGTGTGACATGCAAAACTGGTTCGTTAAGAGGTTTGACTCTCCGAGACATAGACAGGGCGTCATTTTTCCATTCCTAGGTCTGTTTCTAGATCCCTACACTTTTTACCGGGGTTTTACCACCCTTACCCCAGATGTGTCCCTAGCAGGATAGGGTGCCCACTGTGAAGGTTTTTCCATACAGGGCAGATGGTCCACTGTATAAGTAGAGAGGAGGAGAAGAAGAGTTGGTTTTATACCCCGCACTTCACTACTGGAAGTGTTTCAGAGCAGCTTACAATCACCTTCCCTTCCTCTCCCCACAGCAGAGACCCTATGAGGAAGGTGGGGCTGAGAGAGTTCTGAGCAAACTGTGACAGACCCAAGATCACCCAGCTGGCTTCATGTGGAGGAGTGGGGAATCAAACCCAGTTCTCTAGATTAGAGTCCGCTGCTCTTAATCACGACACCAAATTGACTCTCAATAGCCTTGAGCTGTAGGCAGTCTGCTTTGCCCTTATCTCCTTTGCAGATATCCTCCTAGGCAAGAGGGCGCTGGTTCAAACGGACAACACAACCACCATGTAGTATCTGAACAAATGGGGGTACGGGTTCTCAGAGGCTGTGTGCAGAAGTCATTGCAGTCTACACTGTAACCATTCAGAACCATATTTCTCTCAGGACCATCTATCCAGAACAAGTACTTTCTCCAGGTTTTCAAGAAGGGGGTGGTCCCCAAGTGGGCCTCTTTGTCATACGCGATACAAAGAAGGCCCCGAACTTCTGGTCTCTACTAGGCAGTGATCCTGCCTTGTTGGGGGACACTTTCCAAATCCTTTGGATGGGCAGTCTGTTTTATGCCTTTCTGTTCTCTCTTCTGAGCAGGGTGCTGGGAAACTAATAGCAGAAAAATTGGATTGTATCCTCATAGCTCCCTTTTGGCCTTGCCAAATCTGGTTTTCAGAGCTTTTTCATCTGGCAGGCTCTGACTGCATCACCCTTTCCCCTGTTTGGGAACTAATAACATGGGGGGCCCTTCTGTACCACGATATCGGGTGCCTGCACCTCATAGCATGGAGGATATGTCATCAGGTCTCCACTTTACCCCAGAGGTAGTAGTCCAGGCTAGAAAACCCTCAACTAGGTACTGCTATTCTAGGAAATGGGCCCAGTTCAAAAAATGGACTAACTCAAGGGGTGTGTCTTCCTTCACTTGTTCCATACCCTTACTGTTGGAGAATTTGCTTTCCTTGGCTCACAGGGGCTTGGCTGTGTTGTCAGTCAAGGTACACCAGGCAGCCATTTCAGCCTACCACTCGGTTTTACCATAGGTTGTACCTACATTTTCTCAGGGGTTCGGTTAATGTGTTCCTCCCTGTTCCCGCTATGGTTGCACAGTTGTCTCTAGTTGTAGCACAATTTATGGGGACTCCCTCTGAGCCTTTGGTTTCTTGTCCCTCAGCCATGCTCACGAGAGAGGTTGCATTCTTGTAGCTGTCACCTCTGCCAGGAGACTGAGTGAACTGGCTTCACCTAGAGCAGATCCCCCGTTCTTGAAGGTTATTAACAAGAGGGTAGTCCTTCACCCTAGCGTGGAGTTCTTACCAAAGATGATTTCCAAGTTTCATCTGGCCCAGTAAGTGGTTTTACCTGTGTTTTTTTCCTTTCAATCATCCAAGGGGGAGAAGGCCCTTCATGCTTTGAATGTTAGAAGGGCCTTGTTGGCTACATTGATTGAACAAGAACATTTTGAATTGATAAAACTCTCTCTGTTACTTGGGTCTGAAAAGGGCAGGTCTGCTTCTTAACATTCCTTGTCGAGGTGGGTTGTGGCTGCCATTTGGTCATGTTATGAAGTTGCTGGTCGGTCCTGCTCCCTTGATATCAGGGCCCACTCCACCAGAGCACAGGGTTCCTTAACTGCTTTCCATTGCAGAGTTCCTCTTGTTGACCTCTGTAAGGCTGCAACCTGGTTGGCTGAGGGCACATTCGTGAAACATTATGTGCTGGATCCGCAATCAAGGATGCAGAGGTTGATAAGGTAGTTCTTCAGTTGCCTTTTCAGTGAGAGCATCACCCCTCCTCCTCTTGGTGAGTAGCATGCTAAAAATCCCAGTGTGGGGCTGCACCAAAGACAGAAGATGAACACAGGTTTGTGCTTACCTGTAACTGTTGTTCATCTGTGTCTTCTGTGCAGACACACATTCCCTCCCTCCTGAGCGCTCATAGGTATATACTTGTATTACAGGAAGAGATGGATTTTTTTTTCTGCTAGAAGCTTCTTCAGACAAGCTTGAATGCTCCTCTCCACAACTGGCCTGCAACTGTGCGGTCCCCATTTGGGACTGCACAGAAGCCATGAAGGTGAAGAAGGATTTACCAGCTCTCGTGAAGGTGCAAGCGAGTTGGACAGAGAGAATCTGGAGAAACTAAAGGAGAATTCTTTGGGAGGGCAGAAGGACTTAAAGCTCCAATGGCAACAACCTCCGGAGGGCTGTAAGGAAGTGCAGTGGGCTGGAAACAGACCTGGGGGCCAAAGCAGGACTGAGAATGGTGGTGTCAGATCCCCAGTTAAGACACTCTCCACACCTTCTTTACTGAAATGCTTTATTAGAGATATGCTCACTTGAGAACTGGTTCCTTGTCAGGAATAAAGAAAGCAAAAGTTATGGGTAAGGTTCAGTACCTCCCCACAGATATACCACAGCACTGCCCTAGCATTGCTATGACAACCGTGACAGATATATGGTGTCTTATCTATGGGAGCTTGGCGGAAGCATCTCCAAGGCCACTCTCATGAGAAAGCCAAGGGGGCACAACTTGGAAGAAACAGTTATGGCCAGGGGTCCTTTCGTAGAAAAAGAGGTGCAGGAGCTCATTAGCATAACTCATTAGCATATGCCACGTCCCCTGACATCACCGGAAGTGTGTCAGAAAGGGAATGTCAGTTTCAGCCCCATTATACCCTATGGGCCATTGAAATCAATGGCAAAAACTCATAGGGTATATGAGGGGGCTGGAGGAGAGGGGGTTTGAGGGAGAGGCTCCAAACTTGCAGGGTAGCTGCTGGGGCCTCTCCTCGAAATATCCACTAAGTTTCAAGAAGATTGGACCAGGGGGTCCAATTCTATGGGCCCCCAAACTGATTGTCCCATCCCCTCCATTGTTCTCTATGGAGGGAAAAAATGTAAACTTTTTTCCTACCATAGAGATCAATGGAGGGAATGGGGGCAACTTGTTTGGGGGCCTGTAGAATTGGACCCCCTGGTCTAATCTTCTTGAAACTTGGTGGGCATTTCGAGGAGAGGCCCCAGCAGCTACCCTGCAAGTTTGGAGCCTCTCCCTCAAACCCCCT
This sequence comes from Lepidodactylus listeri, assembly GCA_029233225.1. Lineage (NCBI taxonomy): Eukaryota > Metazoa > Chordata > Lepidosauria > Squamata > Gekkonidae > Lepidodactylus > Lepidodactylus listeri. The sequence continues at coordinate 106,156,306 of JARCFY010000008.1, forward strand.
CCCCTCCAGTGGCTTTTAAAGTTGCCACCGAATTTCAGTAGCAATTCAGCGGCAAGCTGAATCAGATTAGAGAATCTGATTCGGCCCGTGGCTGCCCTACTGGCCAGTCCTGAGCTGGTGGAGCTTTGCTCCGCCTTGCTCCGGTCCCAACGGACCCCTGGTTATGGCTACAATAGCAGGCACTCACACCCACACACACTCCCCTCAGAAATTCCCTCCCCCCAAAGCATGGCAAGATGAATAGTGAACCAATATGGCATAGAATAAAGAACTACAGTCATACAGTGAACTGTGAGCCTTGACAGGTGGGAGGGTATGTATTTATTTGGATTTGGATTCCGCCCTCCTTGCAAGCAAGCTCAGAGCGGATCACATCATAAATAGATAAAAATATACATTAATGTAATATTTAAAACTCAGTAATACAATTTAAAACAGTTATGTATAAACACAAACATGGTTTCAGCTGGAGTGCTTGGGTCCAGAGATCTTAATCTTGGCTGAATAACGATGACAAACTTCAGTGAGTGAAGCTGACTTCATTGGATGCCCTCTGCCTCAACCAAAGGCCTGGGGGAACAACACCATCTTACAGGCCCTGCAGAATAATAATAAGTCCTACAGGGTCCTGCTCTCAAACGGGATCTTGTTCCACCAGGTCGAGGCCAGGGCTGAAAAAACCCTGGCCCTAGTTGAGCCTAGACAGATCCCTCGGACTGAGGACTACCAGCAGATGCTGACCCACTGAGTGCAAGGCTCCTCAGGGCACATGTGGGGAGAGGCAGTCCCACAGATTATGTCAGTCCCTAGATGTGCAAGGCTTTAAAGGTCAAAACCAGTACCTTGAAGCGGATTCGGTACTCAATTGGTAGCCAATGGAAATGACATAGCACCAGCTGGATGTGTGCTCACACAGGCAACACAGTCAGCAAGTGCACCGCTGCCTTTTGCACCAGCTAGAGTTTCCAGATCAGCCACAAGGGCAAGCCCGTGTAGAGCAAATTACAGTAATCAAGCCTGGAAGAGACCATTGAATGAGAGAGGGAACCAGCTGCCTGGTCGGCCAAAGATGATAAAAGGCAGACCTGGCAACTGTGGTGACCTGGGCCTCCATAGTCAGTGAAGTATCCCCAGCCTCTTCACTCTGGACTGGCACAAGTGGTGCGCCATCCAAGGCGGGCAGTCCGATTCCCAACTCAACCGCCCAGCTTAGTGCTGCAACCATCCAGCCACAGCCTCCAATGCCCTGGTCAGATTTTCCAGGGTGGGATCCAGGCAGCTTGGTGTCATCTGCATACTGGTGGCAACCCAGCCCAAACCCCCAGACCAACAGGGCAAGTGGACGCATATAGATGTTAAAACAACATTGGTGAGAGGATCACCCCCTGCGGTACTCCACAGTTAAGTAGGTATCGCTGAAAGATCTCCCCACCAAACACCACCCTTTGTCCATGATCATGGAAAAAAGGAGGAAAGCCATTGTAGGGCCATCCCCAAAATTCCTATGTTGGCTAGGTGGTTTGTCATAAGATCACAGTCGACCATGTCAAATGCTGCTGTCAGGTCTAAAAGTAACAGCAGTGCCGACCCACCCCAATCCAGGTGTCTCCGGAGGCCATCTGTGAGAGCGACCAGCACCGTCTCCATCCCATGGCCAGGGTGGAAACCAGACTGGAATGGGTCAAGGATGGATGTGTCATCCAGGAAAGCCTGGAGCTGTTCAGCCACTGCCCTCTCAACTACCTTTCTCAGAAACAAAAGATTTGAAACTTGGCTAGGACTGCAGGGTCCAATGTCGGTTTCTTCAAGCGTGGACAAACCACTATCTCCTTTAGCCCCACTAGGTATGTCCCAGAATAAAGGGACAAGTTGATAATTTCTCCCAGGGGGACCCAAATGCCATTCTTGCAGGCTTTCACTAGCCAGGAAGGGAGGCAAGTGGTTTGCCTCTCAGCTGCCAGGACCCTGTCGACATCCTCCTGAGAGAGTTGGCTGAAATGATCCAAAGTCTCACAATTGGACCTAAAGACAGATACGGGGCTTCCAGTACCCTTACTGTATCAACTGTGGCCAGAAGAACTTGGTGGAGCGATAAGACTTTATCCACAAAAGAAGCTGCAAATGCCTCACAGGCAATATCCTATTTTCCAGCAAGCCTGTGGGTAGAATCATTACAGATGACCTGGATTTGAGGATTGCTTTTCAGAGTATAGGAAATAAATGATTTCTGGTGGGCTTGTGCAGGTAATTTTTGTCAAATTTTATACTTCGTGTGTGTATATAGTTCTAGCCACTTGTACTGCATAGGTTTGTGTAAGCCATTACATGCATATTAAGAAGTGTGGTGAAATATTTTAAATAACTATATAGTACTTATAATACATAATATGTTCTGCACTCTTTATATTGTGTGATCCTTTAGTTTTCATTATCCAGGTGGGTCCTATGCACATTTATTTGAAAGGAAAACCCACTAAGTTCAGTAGGGCTTGCTTCCAGTAAAGAGTGTGTAGTTTGCCACTGTCTTTTGCATTTAACACATTCATATTTTGCATATGGCACATATTCAGTTTACCTTGGGATGCAAATAGGCAATGATAGAAACTTTATCAGCTTGTTAACTCAGTTAGTAGGAGCTTTGCTAGGGAAAGGGCAGAAAGAGAACCTGTGATGGGATTTGAATCACTTTCCAAAATCAGATGTCCATCCATATTTCTCAACTTCTATGATTAGTTCTATTGGAAGGTTGTTTTGCTGCAAAATGATTTCAACAGACCAGCTTGAAACCCATGTCAGTTTGCATATGGTGCTTCTTCAAGCCAGCATTGTGATTTTTTGAGGTGTAGTGTGTGTCACGTCCCCAGGGCCCTACCTCTTAAGGCCTGGGTCGTTCAAATTGGTTGGTGGTGAGGAAATTTTTGGTGCTGTCTTAAATTTCTTTTTGGTAGCATGTGTTTGGGTTCTGGGTTAGTAACTTATTCCAATTACCGTATTTTTCGCTCCATAAGACGCACCTGATCATAAGACGCACCTTGTTTTTAGAGGAGGAAAACAGGAAAAAATGAAACAGAAAGAAAGAGAGAGAGAGAGAGATGAAGGAAGGAAGGAAGGAGGAGGAGAGAGAGAGAGAAAGGAAGAAAGAACGGTGGGGACAGAGAGAGAGACAGAAAGACAGACAGACAGAAAAAAGGAAGGAAGGAAGATAGAGAAAGGAAAGAAGAGAGACGTCGGCATGCCATGCAAAGCCAGGCCTTTCTGTGCAAAGTAGCCACGGAGCTTAGTCTGTGGGCGGGGCTTTCTGCTGCTGGCTGTTTTAAAGGGGAAAAGCACTTAAAGGGAAAGAGTACTTCGCCTGGTGGGGTTTTTCCTGCCGTTTCCCTTTTCAGTCTTAACAGCTCAGGCCCAGCAGGGAGGGGCGGGGAAGGCTGGGATGCCAGCCTGAATGGCGTTCCCCTGCGTTCCTGCTGAAGAAAGAGCCCTGTTACAGGTAAGAAAAGCTCCACATTCACTCCATAAGACGCACACACTTCCCCCCCACACACACTTTTTTGGGGAGGAAAAGTGCGTCTTATGGAGCAAAAAATACGGTATTCTTAAAAACAATCAAATTTATTTACAAAATATAGCATAACAATAGAACATACATATACGGGGAAAGAGTGTGTACATGGAACACAGACACCCAAAACAAACCTAGCTCTCTATCTATTAGACTGACCTGAGCAGCTTGTTTCCAACAGCAGCTGCCAAAGCAGAGTTCACCGAGGAAATAACAACCTCCTCCTTCAGGCTCACCAGCTCTCCAGCCAAAGCCTCCATTCCATCACTGTTCCAACATCTGGCCTGCAAGGGTGTGCCTGTCTCTTTCAAGAGTTCCTGGGATCCCTTCCTCCTTTTGCTGTCCCTGACTCTACGCTAGTCCAGCTGTCATGAGTTAATTGACAGACCAATCACCAACCTGGATCAATCAATCTAGATCCAGAACTGTCAAAGATCTTAAAATGTCAAGTTGTTGTTTTGACAGCTTCCAGCTGGCTGCTGTTAAACTACCTGGCAGTTTGCTGCAGATCCAGATACAACTTAAACTTAGTAACTTGACTAAAAGATGCAAAGATTTTGATCTTAAAGACCCAGTTTTGTGAAAGTGTGAAACCACAATCTTTATATATGACTCAGAGTATCCTGTACCTAATAAAAATAGGTGAATTCTGACTGTAATTTTATCTATATCACTTTTAACCTCTGTGATGTTGGAAACATTTAGGTTGTTGTTAGCATTATTCAAGATCTGTGCACAACAGCAAGCATTCTGCAGGGGTAGAAAATGATGGCCATCTTCATAATTCATTAGTGTTTGTTTTGATTCTGCACTGCTTTAGCAATTTCCAAAGGATGCATGGTGGGGATTCTCCATTGCATTTTAGAGCTTTGGTGCCTGCAGCAGTGATAGTTTTTTCAGAAAACCCATCAGAACCTGCAATTGCAGGATTTCCTTTCTGTCCTTTGTACCTGTAACTTACATAAGGTGTGTGATGATACTGCTGTGTGCTGGTTAGCTCTCCTCCCCTCTTGTTATTGAGATTAAGGTCAGGGTTTCATCACTCTACTTCAAATGTGCAAATCATTGGCTGGTGTCATTCTGCAGCCTGCTCGTGTTTGTTTAGATGATGTACTTAAATGCTAGGTGTATAAAATTTTATCCTAGAATATCCCCACCTCCACCACCTGAGGGGTGTCAAAAGCTGGCTCATCCTGGACATGCATACTCCAGCAGAGACACACCTAGGCACAACCTTAGGGGCGTACCAAGGAAAGTTAATAATTCCTGGGCTCTTTCAATACAAATACTCTTTCAATACAAATACACGTGTAAAGAAGAATATTGGAGGAACCTATAATTAGTTCATCCACCGTGTGCCAGTGAATCCTTGAACTCCTGAGGGACTATTAAAACGGAGAGATAGTGTTCTATATTATTGGAGTTTCTGGTGTATGAGTTGATATCGTTCAAATATATCTATGCCCTGTGGTATGTGAAACATACCTTGTTATATTTAAATTCATTATATTTATATTACATTGGACTGTGTCCACTTTATTATATTCTAATTACATTTTATATGATTATTTAAGACTTGTGATTGTTTATTGTTGAGCACAGATTATTTCCTTTGTTTTGCATATTTCTTCTGTGCTGCTCTTTGGTTCTGGTTTTGCCCAAGAAATGGGCAACAGCTCCTTTCTAGCCTTCCGGACTGCTGCCACTCTAGCCCCACTGAGGACAGTCATAGCAGAGCTGGAGCAAGCTCACCCATACACTAATTGAGATCCGGAGCTATACTGCAGGCAAAATATAATTCTGTCCCTTGAACATAATTTCACCAGCCTAATTTCCCAAGTGCGTTTAGTATGTAGGATCCTCGACGTTGAAAACTAATAGTGAGAAGTCTGCATGTTTTCCAAAGTAGACCGAAAATTCCCAGCTACCAGTCAGTACAGCAAATGAATGTGTGTTAACTTAACATCTTTATGTATTTTTATATATAATTCTGCCAGTAAGCTACTGTGAATAGTTTTTGGAGGGAAGACTCCCAACACCAAATGCATCAGGATTGGCATTACTTCCCCTACTGACCTGCGGAGCTCATTGTTTGTGCCTGGACTGCCATGGAAAGAGTTGACCGCAGCAATGGATGCCTAGTTGTCTCTGAAACAGACTGGGAGGTAGTTCAAGGGAATATGTGAGGGAAAGAGAAAGTGAAAGAAAAAGGAAGGAGTTATTAACAGATTGGGAGGCAGGTGTTTGCTTTTAGCTGGTGAGACATGAGAATCTGAGAAATTCCTGAAGACACTGACATCCGAGGAATGCTGTAAGTCTCAAGCTGATTCTCTGATCTGTATTGGAAGCATGAGCAGGGGTTTAACACCCACCCACCCCCGCTCTTTAAATCCAGCTATTCTTTAACTTGATCCTGAGACTTCATTGTTTTAAGTGACTGTGTTTGAGCAAGTGGCTGCAAGATAATTACTGGCTTTATTTAAAGTGAACCTTCTTGGAACTTTTTACATCTTTTCTGGAATTATAAACAAACAACAGTGACTGGATGGGGAGACAAAATGGCAACTAGAACAAAGCCTTCCCCAAAAACTTCATCAACACTTCCAGCAGGCAAATCTCAAGAAAGCACTGACCTTTCTGCAGTATTAGCTACTGCATTGCGCCCTCTGATGGGTCAACTGACAGCTGTTAACTCTAAACTGGACTCTATGCAAAAGCAAATTACTGAGGCTAACTCCAGAGCAAAAAGAAGTGGAAAAAGTCAAGTCTAAGACAGAAACTCTTAATTTAAGGCTGGATGTAGTAAAGAAAGAGAGGTCCTCTGATAAGGACAATTTGCTGAGGCTACAGATGGAAAGGTCAATCTTTTTTTAAGATTTCAAGGTGTTCCAGAACAGAAAGGTGAGGATCTCAAGCAACTATTAAGTGAAATGTTGGCTCCATTGGCAGGTATACAAGTGGATTCACTAAAAAGCAATATGGATATGGTCCACAGGACCTATCCTGAATTTTTGAAGAAGAACTTGCCAGGAGAGATTTTGATCAGATTCTCCAAGAAATCTACAAGGGACGTGGTGCTCAAGGCCACCAACAGGACACCACTGAAGATCAAAGATGAAGAAATTAAAGTTTTAAAAGACATTCCATTTGAAGTTAGAAAGAAGACGAAACCCTACAAAAGCTTAACTACATTTCTCCAAGCAAGACCTACTGTGTACAGGTGGTTGATTCCCAAAGGCTTGTCTTTCAGTTATAAGGGCAAGAAGCAAAAAATTGACTCTGTTATAAAAGCCAAGAAATTTTTGGAACAGCATCTGGAGAGAAAAGAAAAAAACATCCACAGAAGAAGAACTGGAATTGCAGGAAAGTATCTATGGACTGGAAAGTTCTGATGCTGGCAGAGAATCAGAGGGAGAAGACGCTGATGCGGAGAAAGGAGCAGTGGCTCCAAGATCCCGGAAAGTCAAATAAGACTTTGTTAAAGCAACCAGAAAGAAAGAAGAAAACATGTACTTTTACTTTGAAAGTCTTTTGTTATATTTGGTTTTGTACTCACTTGTTTCAAATGCAGTTATTTACATTTTATAGTTAGAGCTGATATTAAGAAAAAGCTGAAGATATCTTGATAGAGTAATTATTTTCATGAAACAATTTAGGCAATAATATCATATAATTGGTAGTAACTTGGTCTCTGTATACCTTAGGGTGGTTAGTTTGTTTTTAGTTTAGTGTTTTGTAGTGTGTAGAAAATTAAATTTTAAAAATTCTAAAAGAAAAAAAAAAGAGAAGGCCTTGCTCAAATGAGTGAATCTGTCTAGGCAGGCCAGAGGGAAAGGCAGTCTTACAGATATGAGGGTCCAGCATCATGAAGGGCTTTGTATGTGATAGTCAGTACTTTAAATCGAGCCCGGTAACTGATGGGCAGCCAGTGGAGAGTGACTGTAGAGTGGGAGTATTATGCATGCTCCATCTAGCTCCCGATATAGCCGAGCTGTGGCACTCTGCACCAACTGGAGTTTCTGGGTTGATTTTGAGGAGAGACAAATATACAGTGCCTTACAGCAGTCTAGTCTCAGCTTCACCGTGGCATGGATAAAGATGGCCAGATCATCCATATTAAGGTAAGGGGCCATGTTTTTGAACTAGGCTGAGTTGGAAGTAAGCCTTTTTTGCAACTGCATTAACTTTCTTCTCCAGCAATGATGTTGGGGCCAGTATAACCCCAAGGCCCTTAACTGAGTGGGCAAGGGTCAGCTGAACCCCACCTTCCCAACCAGTATTACTTCTGTCTTTCCAGGATTTAGTTTCAATTTGTTCACTCTTAGCCATTTAACCACAGCAGCCAGGTAGTGGTTTAGGACTTCTCTTGCATCACCGGATTTGGATATGTATAGCTGTGTATTATCTGTATATTGATGACAGCCAGCCCCAAAACTACAACTGATTTGGCTTGAGGTCTTTACAGAAAAACTGAAGAACATGGGGGATAGGATTGCACCCTGTGGGACCCCACAGGATTAGTTCCACACTGATAACTGGTCTCCAATGGCAATTCTTTGTCATTGATAATGTGATAATGATTTGAACCAGTCCAACACACAACCCCTGATACTTACTTCTGCCTCCAGACACCTCAACAAGATGGCATGGTCCACTGTGTCAAAAGCAGCAAATAAATCTAGTAGGAGGAACAGGGAGGCCTGACCTCTATCTACATTTAGATGAAGGCCATAAATTAAAGGAAGCAGAGCTGTCTCCATCCCATAGCCTGGTTTGAAACAAGATTGAGAAAGGTCTAGGGCAGATTAGAGACAGGGTGATAATTAGCTACATCATTTTTCTGGAGCGATAGAGTTTTTCTTAGAAGCAGATAGATAAATGCCTCTTTGAGCGGTCAAGGGAAGGTGTCCTGAGTTAATGAATGGTTTATAATCTTATATTCTAATAGCAAAATCCTGATATCTTTGGATACTTAAATTTGGTGACTGTAGCTGTGAACAGGTGAGACAGATCTATCTACAAACTTGAAAAGAGCCCTAGGTTTATAGAAAATGTGAAATAAAAAAATACACCAGCAGCTTAAAAAAATTGGAAATAATAAAAGGAAATAATAAAATTTCCTCAGTGGCTGTTGCTAGGCACAGCATTCCAAGCTTGGCTATGTCAGTATAAAAGGCAGGGGAAAGGCCCTTCCCAGTGCTATTTTGGCCTTTGAGGGAGAACTCATTGGGGCCAGGCCTGGCTAGAGTTTCCAGCTCAAGGTTGGGAAATTCCTGGAGATTTTGTAATTAAGTGTGAGGAGTGCAGGGCTAGGGAGGAGAGAGGCCTCATTATGGTATAATACCACAGAGTCCACCCTCCAAAGCAGCCATTTTCTCCAGGGGGGCAGATTTCTATTTTCAGGAGTTCTGTTGTAATTCTGGGAGATCTCCATGTCCCACCTGGAGGTTGGTAAACCTTGGCCTAGCAGCAACTTCTAGGTGACTTGATGCCACCTGACTTGCATGACTTAGGTAAGCCTGGCTGCTTGCTACCGTTCAACAGCAGCCACCCTATAAAAGCCAGTGTGGTGTAGTGTTTAGATCTTCAGAGTAGTGTCTTTTTTTTTTATATAAAGATTTTATTGATTTTTTACTATTTCTACAACTCTACCGCTAATAACTACACTATATTACCCTATACAGAGAATACTGTTTGCAATAATCAAGTTAATTAACTTAAAACTGAAAAGCAATATACTTTCTTGGTTAAACATTTTAAGTTCATGTTTCTGCTTCTACACATAACAAAGCTGATTAACTGGCACATACAGCAACGAAGAAAATGCCTACTATTCCGTTTACATTTAGACATAGTGTACCATCATTACATATTGTTTATAACATTATTTCTTCTTCATTCTCTTCTTGTCTTTTTAGTCTCTTTGCTGAGCTTGGGAGCAGCAGCTCCCTTTTCTGAGTCCGATGCTTCTTCTCCACTTTCTGAGCCATCAAAGCCATACATACTTTCCTGTGACTCTAGTGAGTCATCTGACTCCCTCTCCGCTTTCTTTTTCTTGCATTTTTCCAGAAATATTTTGGCTTGTTCTACAGAGTCAATCTTGTAATTCTTGCTTTTATAGCTGAAAGACAGTCCCTCTGGAATATTCCAACGATACGTGATTGACTCAGACTGTAACCATGTTGTTATACTCCTGTAGGCTTTTCTTCTTTTTTGAATTTCAAATGGAATGTCTTTTAGAACCTTGATTTCCTCTTCTTGGATCTTCAGCGTTGTTCTGTTTGTGGTTTTTAACACCACATCCCTTGTTGATCTTTTGGAGAACCTTATCATGATCTCACCTGGTAGGTTTTTCTTTTTCACAAAATCTGGATAGGTCCTGTAGACCAAATCCATGTTGCTTTGTAGTTTCTCCACTTCAATACCTGCCAGCGGTGCTAATGCCTCACTCAATAGTTTTTTAAGATCCTCCCCTTTTTTCTCAGGAACATTCTGCAGTCTCAGGAAAAAATTTGAACATTCCATCTGAAGTTTTAAGACGTCGCTTTGAAAAGCCTTTTCTTTCTTAATTTTTTGTAGTCTTGAGTCATGCTTACTTGTTGTTGCTTTTACTTCCATGAGATCTTCTTCGTGGTCTCTGTGCATCACACCTCTGGGATAATGTGCGCCTGCGCCGATCCCGATCGGTAACTTGAAAGCCAAACGGATTTTCGCGCCAACTCCCCGATCGCGCGCCGGCTCCACTGCGCATGACCGGGGAGGGGCACGAGGATCCCGCCAGTTCTCTTCTGACCGCCGCGTCGTGAGGATCCTTTCTCTCTTGCTCCGGTCATTAGTGTACTTCTCCAACTCAGAAAAGCCTTCGGACTGATTCTTTTCCTCCTATTGAACTCGGACTGTTTTACTGGACTGGATTTTGGACTTTCCCTTCATTCCTGCCGCTCGGCCTATGGCCCAGCAGTGGAGGTTCTTTAAGAGGTGCCTGCAGTGCGGCAGCAAGATAGCCCCATCAGACAAGCACTCCCTGTGTCTTCTCTGCCTGGGTGAGTCCCACCGAGTCGACTCCTGCGCTAGTTGCGCAGCTTTCTCTAAGCAAACTCGGAAGAACCGAGCGGCAAGGCTCCGGGTCGCCCTCCTCGAGTCTGCTTTGTTCCCGAAAATGTCTTCCTCCGAAGTTCCGGCTTCATCACCGACAGACCGATGGGACCGACGCCGTCTCCATCCCGAAGCATCGGTACCGATAAATCGGCACCAAAGAGATTGCTCCCCTTATCCAATACCCCTGTTAAAAAGTGCAGGGAGGGCAAGGAGGAGAAGGGCAAGCTGAAGCACAAAAAATCCTTAAGTGCTTCGTCGACGCGCGGTGCGCCCGACTTAGCCCAGTCTGGACTCGATCAGCTTGACCCGATGGGTCGTGAGCGACCCAGGGGTAGATCGATCTCCCCGATGCCGCGACCGATCACCTTGACGGACTCCGGCCTCAACATAGACCTTACACAGGTCCTCCGGGACACTCCCGAAGCCGAGGTGAAGCCACCGTCGGCACCGAGAGGAGATAAGGACTACCGGCCCCCGGCCCCACCGGTACCGTGGGACATCCAGCAATGGCGATACCTCTATGGCTCCTACCCGCCTCCGCCCCAGTGGTACCCCACTGAATAGGATCGACAATCTACCTCCTCCAGAGTGTCACGGTACCGAGAACCCTCATCAGTACCGACACCGACACCAGCCCCGAAACGGACACCCGACATCGATCCTCGTCCGTTACCGGTAACACAGGACCTTTCAAGCCCGACCCCTCTTTCACCATCCGACCACTCAGCACCGGGGTCTCCAGCATCTTCCGTGTCAGAAGACGAATCACTTCCGCACCCGTCTCCCGACACGCAGGTCACCGAAAACCTTCCAATCTCCCCCTCCGAGGATGTGAAACCCTACGGGGAACTAATCAAGAGGATGGCACACTCACTAGCTTTGGCCACAGCCCAACCGACTCTGACAGCCACAGATTCCATCTTCGATATAGTACAGATGGATACATCCACACCGGTGGCCCTCCCACTCATATCGGTCCTGATGACTACGGCCAAAGAATCCTGGCCACATCCTTCATCTACCCCCATCTCCAGCAAATGCCTAGATCACATGTATAGGATCCAGGAACCCGGGGCAGAATTCTTGTTTGTCCACCCCAAACCCAACTCAGTGGTTGTGACACCCTCCACCAAGGGTCGTACTGGGCACTCTTCCCCATTGGACAAAGAAGGACGCAGAATAGATTCTTTTGGAAGATGCATTTATTCAGCGGGTGCATTGGGCCTAAAGATAGCGAATTACACTGCCTGCATGAGCAGGTATCAGTACTCGCTCTGGGAGCAGATGACCGCGCTCATTGCTCATCTTCCAGAGGACAAGTTATGCAACGCCAGAAAGATCCAGAAGGAAGGCATGTCTCTGGCCAAGCTCCAACTTTCGGCCTCCAAACATTTGGCAGAAGTAACCTCCAAGACGCTCACATCAGCAGTGTCCATCAGACGCCATGCCTGGTTGAGATCCACTTCTCTTCCTCAAGACACTAAGACCTTGGTGGAAGATCTTCCATTCAAAGGAGACGGTCTCTTCAGCTCAACGACAGACACCGTGCTTCACGAGCTTGATAAAAGCATGAAGACATCCCGCAACTTGGGAGTCTCTCAACCTAAACAGCAGAAACAGAGGACATGGCAAAGATCATGGCCCAAGAAGCAGTCACAAAGACCTCCCGCTGAACCCCAATGGCAGAGGTCACCACCATCTACCTACCAACAAAAGCCCTACAACAATAAGCCTCGCTTCCCAACTGCTCCAGCGTCTAAGGCGAAACCTCCCAAACCGAGCAAACAGAGTTTTTAACTCCCACCCCCGCTCCAACAACCCCACCCGTCTATCACCCTTTCTGACAGCATGGCAACGCATCACTTCAGACAAGTGGGCACTCTCGGTCGTCTCCGAGGGATACAGAATAGAGTTCTTCGAGATCCCTACGGAACCTTATTTTGTGGTCACTCCCCCATCCGACACTCTTAACAACCGAGGTCGAGACCTTGCTGAACAAGGATGCAATAGAACCGGTAGTAGTCTCACAATTTCAACAAGGGTTCTACTCCCGCTACTTCACAGTGCCAAAGAGGGACGGGGGCCTCTGACCCATCCTGGATCTTCGGAACCTCAACGCATTCATAACGTACAAAAAGTTCCGAATGACCACCCTCCAGATTATCCTACCTCTGCTGGAGTCGGGCTCTTGGATGGTGACGTTGGACCTGAAGGATGCATACTTCCATGTGACCATTCATCCTTCCCACAGACCCTTTTTACGCTTTGCGATCGGTCCACGTCACTTCCAATACAAGGCACTCCCATTTGGTCTCTCGACGGCACCTCGCGTCTTCACAAAACTTATGGCAACAGTAGCGGCCCATCTCCGCCTGCAAGGCGTCCACCTATACTCTTACCTGGACAACTGGCTCCTGATTGCGCCTTCCGCATCAGACCTACAAGACCGCGTCTCCCTGACACTCCATACCCTGGAGACTCTGGGACTAACAATAAATACAAAGAAGTCCATGCTCACCCCCTCCAGACGGGTACAGTTCATCGGAGCTCTTCTCAATTCCTTACAGTGCAAGGCATTCCTACCTCCCAGCAGGATCTCGGACATTGTCTCCCTCCTCAGAATTCTGAGAAGGAACCGGGAGGCGACAGCCCGTCAAATACTGTGCCTTTTGGGCCTCATGGCGGCTACCACCATGGTCATCCCTTTCGCAAGGCTACACATGAGACCCTTGCAGCTGTGGTTCCTCTGCCGTTTCCGGCCAAGCCTACACCCCCTGTCCAAGAGATTCCACCTATCGGACCCGGTGGTTCAAGCCCTGGAGTGGTGGCAGGTGCCACAAAATCTCCAAACAGGCGCCCCCTTTCGCCGCCCTCCTCCAACAGTCACTATTACCACGAACGCCTCCCTATGGGGCTGGGGAGCCCACCTGTGCGATCTGTGTTTAGGCGACAAGTGGGACCCATTAGTAGCCTCCAATCACATCAACTTCTTGGAACTACTAGCGGTCTGTTACGCAATCCGATCCTTTCAACACCTTCTGTCGGGAAAAATGGTGGCCGTCCTCACGGACAACACGACCACTATGTACTATATCAACCGACAGGGCGGTACAGTTTCCCGCAGTCTCTGCCGCCTAGCGGTAGAACTCTGGATGGAATGTCAATCGCTGGATATTTACCTGGTAGTGAACCATCTTCCCGGTCAGCTCAACACGCAGGCAGACTTCTTGAGCAGAGGGGGAGCATCCCTACACGAATGGGAACTCAATCCTCTCTACCTGACCCCGATCTTCAGCCTCTGGGGTCAGCCTTCTGTGGATGTGTTTGCTTCCAGAGACAACAAGAAGTGTTCCCTTTTCTGTTCCAGGGCGGGCACGGATCCGATGTCCCTGGGGGACGGTCTTCTCCTCTCCTGGTCGGGGTTACACGTCTACCTGTTTCCCCCGATCCCACTGATACTGAAGGTAGTACAGAAGCTACTGGCGGAACAACCACTAGCAATCCTGATCACACCCTGGTGGCCGAGGCAACCGTGGTTCCCCACCCTTCTTCGCCTCTCCAACGGGTCCTACACTCACCTTCCAATGAACCCAGACCTCCTATGGATGTACGAAGGTCTGGTGCTGCATCAAGACATACCCAGACTGAAGCTAACAGCCTGGCGAATTCGTCCTCCGAAGTAGACGCTCGTATAGCTGATGTTCTCCTCAATGCTCGCAAGCCATCTACACGTCGCTCCTACGAGGCAAAATGGAATAAGTTCCTGTCTTTCCTGGCTTCTGTAGGACGACCTTCCATTCCATCTACACTCAATGACATCTTTGGCTTTATCTTGTCTTGCAAGGACAGAGGGTTGTGCCACACATCGCTTCGTGTCTACCTTTCAGCTGTTTCGGTTAACCATCCAACCATAGATGGCTACTCAGTGTTTTCTCACCCCACTACAAAGCAATTCCTAAAGGGAATGTGCCATCTCTTCCCAACAGTCAAAACCCCTGTTCCAGCGTGGGACCTGCCTCTAGTGCTGAACAAGCTAATGGGCAAACCATTTGAACCTATGGCTTCCTGTAGCCTACAGCTTCTTTCGTGGAAAGTAGCTTTTCTGGTGGCCCTTACTTCAGTTCGTAGGGTGAGTGAGCTGTCGGCTCTCTGATGTGACCCACCCTACCTCACCTTTCATCAGGATGCAGTGACCCTGACTCCTGATATTACCTTCTTGCCGAAAATAGTTTCGGACTTCCACATTAAAGCGGACATCACCCTACCAGTGTTTTTTCCTGAACCCAAGGACCAGGCACAATGCTGCCTACATTCTCTCGATGTTAAGAGGGCCCTGTCTTTTTACTTGCATTGGACTAAATCCTTTCGCAAGTCTCCAGCTCTCTTCGTCGCGTATGCCTTGCCCAGACAGGGACAGAAGCTATAGTCTCAGAGACTGTCTAAATGGATTGTTGAGATGATAAAACTCGCCTACCTCCTGGCCAAGTGGCCATTGCTGGCGTCCCTGCGGGCTCACTCTACTCGAGCAGTGGCTGCCTCGACAGCGTTTCTCAAGGGCATTCCCCTGGGAGACATCTGCAATGCTGCTACATGGACATCTCCTCACACGTTTGTGAGGCACTATGCTTTGGATGTCTGTACCCATCAGCAGTCGGCGGTGGGCCATGCAGTTCTGCAGACAGCTCAGATGTGAGACCTTCAGCACCCACCTCCAGGTATGTGGTGTATTTATTGCTCGCTATTCTCCCAGAGGTGTGATGCTCAGAGACCACGAAGAAGATATACAGGTTGCTTACCTGTAATTGGAGATCTTCGAGTGGTCATCTGTGCATTCACACCACCCACCCTCCTTCCCCTCTGCTTTCGGTCTCCCTTGTAATTTTTCTTGGAGGCTGCTTGCAGCGGTCAGAAGGAACTGGCGGGATCCTCGTGCCCCTCCCCGGTCATGCGCAGTGGAGCCGGTGTGCGATCGGGGAGTTGGCGCAAAAATCCGTTTGGCTTTGAAGTTACCGATCGGGATCGGCGCAGGCGCACATTATCCCAGAGGTGTGAATGCACAGATGACCACTCGAAGATCTCCAATTACAGGTAAGCAACCTGTATTTCTTGTTGCAGCTTCTCATTTATTTTTCCCGACTCTTTCATTTCCTTCTGCATTGTATCCATCTTGGCACTGAGAGCTGTCATCTGATCCACTAGGGGTCTCAGCATCGATGAGAGCATTGTGCTCATCTCTGTGATGTCGCTCTTTGCAGCTGGAACTCCGCTTCCTGGCTTAGGGAAGGGTTTTTGTCTCCCCGTCATTGTTGCTGTTTCGTTTTGTTTATAGTTAGATAAGAAGATCTGAAGAAGAAAGTCTCTTTTTCACACTAATGCCGTTTAAAAGCTCCTTTCTTCGTGCATGCGATCCAGCCCTCCAGCATTTCCAAGCTGCTTTCAGTGCTGCAGAAACGCTGTGGGAAAGTCTTGGTAAGCTCTGTTCGGAGAGAGGGGAGGGAGGGAACATTCCACCCAACCCTTCCCAGCCGCTTTATTATGCAAACTCTGAGACTCACGAATCACCATTGCATATCAGGAAGTTTCATTGCTTCTCCAATCGGTATTCTCTGCTGCTTCACGGTTACGCTTGAGTAGCCCAGAGGCTTCTGCGGTGGGGGGAACCTACAGGGGTGAAGGAGGGTGTCTCAATCCAGTGGTCGCCACCACAAGGAGAGACATCCCTCAAGCCACCCCAGGCAGAGCCCCTTTACTAGGGTCTCTGGGGGCTCGGCACCTGTCTGAAGCCCCTTCTACCCCGCTGAGAGCGGATCGCCTCTCCCGCAGATGCCATTAAGTCTGCCATTAAGCGTGTCTCTTCCGGAAGTCTTCAGAGTAGTGTCTTGAAGACCCAGGTTAGAATCCTCATCTTGCTGTGGAAACTGACTGGGTGATTTTGGACTAGTCACATACTTTCAGGCTAACCTACCTCACAAGGTTGTCCGCACTGTGGAGAAAGGTGGGGTATATAAATGAAGTAAGTAAAGAATAAATATAGCTGAAGATGGGAGGCAGATAAAAGATAGGTTGATGAATGGCTGAGATGGAAAGAATGAGTCAAGGAGAGAATTTGGGGAATGCAAAGAGGAGGGGAAAGGTTGGGAAAGTCTTAGAAATTTTGTGCGGGGGAAGCCTGGGGAGGGTGCGATTTGAAAATGGGAGAGACCTCAGAGGGGTATAATGCCATAGACTACACCCTTTGAAGCATCAGTTTTGGAGAACTAGAAAAAATTATAATGTGTTTTATTTGGCAATCTAAGAAAGCAAGAATTAGGCTTAAAGATTTACAGGATAGGCCCAAAAGAGGTGGCCTGGGTTTGCCTGA
This sequence comes from Lepidodactylus listeri, assembly GCA_029233225.1. Lineage (NCBI taxonomy): Eukaryota > Metazoa > Chordata > Lepidosauria > Squamata > Gekkonidae > Lepidodactylus > Lepidodactylus listeri. Next base: position 106,173,324 of record JARCFY010000008.1, read on the forward strand.
TTGGTATTTGTACTACAAGGCCTCAGTGATGGTATGGTTAAAAGAATGGACTAATTTAAGTAACGACCTGTCCATGGGGTGGCATGCCTTTTTCTGGTATGGCCAAGAAGGAGCACATTTTAAACACCATACAATTAGAGGTTCTCTTCTGAAAGTTTGGGAAGAAGTTAAGCATACCTTTTATTTGAAAACCCCTACATGGGTGTCACCCTTAGAGGCATTTATTAAACCTTCCCTTCTTATGAAGGAAAAGAAAAGCTGTTATGGGGACCTACTAGACTCGGATAACAAACTGAAAACCTTGAAAATGTTAGAAAAACAGAATGTTTCATTATCCTGGTGGGAATCCATACAATTGCAGTCAAGATTTAAAATGGATAAATTAAAAGGCTTCTATAGGGAACCAACAGGTATAGACAAGGTATGGCTGTGTTCCGATGTGAAATTTATCAAGAGACTCTATGGTTATTTCCTAGAATTTGTGATGCAAGATGAAATCAAATTCTAGGAAAAACTCTGGTTCCTACTTCCATATGTGGTGGGTTTGTGGGAAGGCAAATAGATATTGGTTGATGATCAAGAGAATACTCCCAAGAAATAATAAAAATCAAGATACCATTCAAACCCGAACTATTTCTTCTTAATATAATTCCGGATATATATATAAGAAAGGTGCCCGAAATTTGTTATTGCACAGTATCACGGCTGCTAGAATTATATATGCTAGATACTGGAAAATGGAAAAAATTCCAGATGAGCAGGAATTCCTACAAAAAAAGTCTGATGTTGCTGAAATGGACAATTTGACAATAACCTTAAAAGGTAAAAAAGATGGTTTGTTTGATATTACCTGGAATGAGACGTACAAATGGATGAATCAAAGCCATAAATGAGTAACAAAATTGTATGCTCAATGCTTTTTACTTTTTGAAGATGCTTCTCATATGCATATTATTAGCATTTTGTAATTTTGGTTTGTTGGAAAACTTACTAAATAAACTTTTTGGAAAAAAGGCTAATTAAAAGGAAATAGAGAGTGATTATAAACGAGCAATTTTCTCAGTGGAGGGAGGTAAGCAGTGGAGTACCGCAGGGATCAGTACTTCGTCCGATGCTTTTTAACTTGTTTATTAATGATTTGGAGTTGGGAGTAAGCAGTGAAGTGGCTAAATTTGCAGATGACACGAAGTTGTTGAGGGTGGTGAGAACCATGGAGGATTGTGAGGCACTCCAAAGGGATCTGTCGAGGATGGGTGAGTGGGCATCAGTGTGGCAAATGGGGTTCAGTGTGGCCAAGTGCAAAATGATGCACACTGGGGCCAAAAATCCTAACTATAAATACACGTTGATGGGATCCGAACTGGCGGAGACTGACCAAGAGCGATCTTGGAGTCATAGTAGATAGCTCAATGAAAATGTCAAGACATTGTGCGACTGCAATGAAAAAGGCCAATGCTATGCTGGGGGTTATTAGGAAGGAAATTGAAAACAAATCAGCCAGTATCATAATGCCCCTGTATAAATTGATGGTGTGACCTCATTTGGAGTACTGTGTACAGTTCTGGTTGCCACACCTCAAAAAAGATATAGCATTGGAAAAAGTGCAGAAAAGGGCAACTAGAATGATAAAGGGATTGGAACACTTTCCCTATGAAGAAAGGTTGAAGCACTTGGGGCTCTTTAGCTTGGAGAAACGACGGCTGAGGGGTGACATGATCGAGGTTTATAAGATTATGCATGGGATAGAGCAGGTAGAAAAAGAAGTCCTTTTCTCCCTTTCTCACAATACAAGAACTCGTGGGCACTCCATGAAATTGCTGAGCAGTCGGGTTAGAACAGATAAAAGGAAGTACTTCTTCACCCAAAGAGTGATTAACACATGGAATTTACTGCCACAGGAGGTGGTGGCGGCTACAAGCATGGACGGCTTCAAGAAGGAATTAGATAAACATATGGAGCAGGGGTCCATCAGTGGCTATTAGCCACAAAGTATAGATAGGAACTCTCAGTCTGGGGCAAGTGTATTTTTAACTGTATTTTAACCTGGCATTATGCCACTTTGTAAGCCACCCTGAGCCCGCTTGTAGGGAGGGCAGGGCAAAAATGCAAAAATAAATAAATGAATAATAAGTGATGCTCCGTATTCTTGGTGCTGGGGGGGGGGGGCAACAGTGGGAGGGCTTCTGGTGTCCTGGCCCCACTGCTGGACCTCCTGAGGGCACCTGGTGTTTTTGGCCACTGTGTGACAGAGTGTTGGACTGGATGGGCCACTGGCCTGATCCAATATTGGCTTCTCTTATGTTCTTAATAGGAGAGAAGTAAGCAGGAAACGGAGAGGATCTTGGGCTTTCCAGAAAGGAAAAGAGGGAATAGTGGGAGGGGGGAAGTGAGATGCCTCCTGCAAGTCCTTGTTGCCTCCCACTTGTAGATACTAAGGATTTGTTGGTGTGGTCTTTATATGATTTTAGAAACCAGGGTGGGCAAGGGATCCAGGTCACAAGTATTGGCCTTCACTGATCCCAGAAGCTTGTTAATATCTGTCAGCTTAAAAAAAACCACCCAAAAACAAAACTCATTATTAATTGGCAGCCATAAAAGGGAATTAAATGCATTTTTATTTTTTAGCTGAAGAAAAAAGGGGTACCAAGCCCCGCTTCCCAAATCCCAAAAAGGCAAAACCAAAAGAATGCAGTTAATTTTTTCCTCCAACTATCAGCAGATGGAACTGTTGCTACACTCAGCCCCTGCTAAGAAGGAATAGCATTCCTGCTGGACATCTCTAAAATGACAGAAAAACTGGCATGTGCTAAGCATTTGTTCATTTGCAACCACTATTTCCCTACCTAGTAAAATCACCTATTAAATTGCTATTAATTCTATTTTAAATTTCAGAAATACTTTTGTTGTGTTTTTATCTCCAGGCAATAGAAAACAGCAGTTATTAGTAACAGGCTGATTTGTCTGATGTGTATTTTGATTCGGATTTGGTCACATCTCCCTCAACCCCCAGGCTGAGCACCCAGCTTCCTCCCTGCAACTTTTAACAAACAGCAGTCTTGAAGGTTTACAACATGGAAAATCTTTTCAGACCACAGCACTGAAAAGACAGCTATTGAAAGATAATTATAATTTCACACAGGAATACAAGTAAGAACTAAACAAGATTATAAAGGAATTACCCCTGCACACTCAGGAACAAATCCTTTCAGACACACCACAGGACCCTCGACCAGGTTCCTTTTATCTTCTACCCAAATTCACAAACCTGGCAGTCCAGGACACCCCATTGTCTCAGGCATAGGCACTATCGCCGTGGGGGTATCTGGATATATGGACTCTGTTCTAAAACCCTATGCCACCAACACTCCTAGTTATGTGTGCAACACCACAGGCAGAGGAAAATACAATCTTTGAACAGCCTTCCAGAGAACCAGGGGTCATTTGGGGCTGGAGTGCACTGGAGCGCTGATCCGGAAGTCCAGGAGTGGGCACAAATGGTGATGGTAGTACAGCCCTGCCCCTGTACTCCTTCTCTTTAGAGTCATGCCACCACAGTGGCATGACTAGAGAGAAGGAAGAAGCCCTGCAGAGGCCCCCCCCCCGCACCGTTCCTAGCTCACCTGCCGAGGGGGAGGCAGTGGCTCCCGTTCATGGTTGCTGGAGCTGGTAGTAGACTTGGCATTGCTGCTGGCAGCCTGGGCCGGTCTCTGCTTGTCTGAGAGTGGCTCCAAAGGGCAGTCAGAGAGGTAGGAGCTGCTGTCCATGTGGATGATCCTGGTGAAGGGGGCCCATGCCCAGTACAGCGGCCGGGGCCAAGGAGCCCGACTGGGCAAGGGGGGGCATCACTTCCCTTTCTGGCCTTTGCCTCCCATCGGGTGACCTGCCTCACCTCTGGGCTGCCTCCCACTACTGGCCTTGCCACCTGGCTGTTCTAGGGTGTGGGCCACCTTCTTGCTTGAGAGGGTGCTTTTGGTGCTGCCTGCTTTGCCAGGTGAGCTGGTGGCCAGCCCAGATGCTGCTGCAGCCACTGCTGCCTTGGCACCCTGTGTGCAGCTGTGCAGGGAGAGGCAGCTCTGAGTTGCCAAGAGCCCTGGCAACTGTGGGCAGGCTCCCCCCTGCTGGTGGTAGTGCTACAGCTTGCCCGGCAGGCTGGGTGATTTGGGAGGCACCGGTGGGGGTTTGGCAGAGAACGCGTGGCCATGGAGGTCTCAGAGGAACAGTCTGGCAGGTGAGGGTGCTCGGTGGAGCTGCTTCTTTTTGGCGAAGGAGTGGTGGGGACTCTGAGGTGATGGCAGCAGCTTCAGGGAGTCGCCGGGGCTGGTGCCGTTCAAAGTCTCCATGGTCAGGCTGGGGCAGGAGCTGGGGAGGGGTGGACACTTGAAGCTCTGTGAGCCCTTCCTGGGTGCAGCAGGAATTGGGGCACTGGGGAGCCTCCCAGTAGCGCCCAGCAGCAATGGTAGTTTCCTCCAGGTTTTCCATTTGCTCTCTCATCACTCCTGTTTCTGCCTCGCCACAAATCTCACACTTTCTCCTCCTCAGCGGTGGGCTAAGTCAACAACACAATCTCTCTTCCTCTCCCCCCCCAGTCGAAAAAGGGAAAATAAAAAACAGTGGCAATCTTTCCCCCCCTTCCCAATCACCATGATGCAGCTCAAGATAACATTGCCATTTATGCTTAAGATAAATGCCTCTCTGTTTGAGGTTCTAGAACATATTGAAATTGGTGAATATATGCTTAACCTCATTAAGTCAATTTATAAAGAACAGAAATCCTCTTTAATAATTAATACTGAAAAGACAGACGATTTTAAAGTCGAAAAAGGATCACGACAAGGATGCCCACTTTCGCCGTTGCTATTTATTTGGATTCTAGAAGTTCTACTAATAAATGTGAAAGAAGATAAAGATATTAAAGGTTTAACAATCAAAGGTTTTTCTTTCAAATATAGGGCCTTTGCAGATGATGTGATGTTTATAGTGGAAGACCCTATGACTACACTACCATATTTGTTACAGAGAGTAAAAGAGTTTGGTGACTTGGCTGGATTTTATGTAAATAAGAACAAATCGAAAGTGATGTGTAAAAATATGTCAAATAACAAACAAACTGAGTTACAAAATCTTATAGAATGTGAGGTGGTGAAAAAGACAAAATATCTAGGTGTGAACCTAACAACGAAACATATTGATCTTTATAAAAATAACTGAGAAATTATGGCTGCAAATTATGCAAGATATTAAAAAGTGGAATGTATTAAATTTGTCATTGTTGGGTAGAATTGCGGTGGTTAAGATGAATGTATTACCACGATTAATGTTTTTGTTTCAAACTATTCCAATTGTAAAAGATGTAAAAACATTCAAATGCTGGCAGAAGGAATTGTCTAAGTTTGTATGGGGAGGGAAAAAACCAAGAATCAAGATGAAAATAATGTGTGATGCTAAAGATAGAGGTGGGTTCCAATTACCAAACTTAAGGCTATATCATGATGCAATATGTTTGACTTGGGTAGGGACATGGACTATGTTACAAGATAGAAAGTTATTGTCCCTGGAAGGCCATGATTGTAGGTTTGGGTGGCATGCATACTTGTATTATGGTAAAGCAAAAATGGACAATATGTTTAAACATCATTATTTGAGAAGAACGTTAATGGATACATGGACAAGATATAAAAACTTTTTTCCAGAAGAGATACCTATGTGGATTGTACCCGCAGAAGTTTTAAATCCAGCATCACGTTACAAAGGACAAGATTGGTTGAAGTATAGAGACTTATTAACAAGACATGGTAAAGACTTTATATTGAAGGAGCAGCATCAGATGGACTTTGATTATGGTTGGTTAAGATATAGACAAATATATGACATGTATAGAAGTGATAAAAAATCCGGTTTTAGAGAAAAAAATAATGAAATAGAACAAGTTTGGGAGGAAGGTGGAAAAAAATGATCTCTAAAATGTATAAAATTTTGTTAAAATGGTTTAACGCTGATGAAATGGTAAAAGAACAAATGGTAAAATGGGCGATAAACTTTAACAAAGACATTGAAATGGAATCTTGGGAATTTTTATGGAAAAATGCTATGAGTATATCTACATGTTATAACCTAAAAGAAAATTGTTTTAAAATGATGTACAGATGGTATATGACACCAAAAAAAATTGCAAATATTAGAATATGTCTAACAAATGTTGGAAATGTAAAAAGAAAGAAGGTTCTTTTTATCATATGTGGTGGACTTGTGATAAAGCAAAGACTTATTGGTCAAAAATACATGCAGAAATGGAAAATTTTTTGAAATGTACATTTAAGAAGTTGCCTGAAATGTTATTGCTTGGACTTAAACTAGAAGAGATAAATGTAAAGAAAAGGACAATAATATGGTATATGATAACAACAGCAAGAATGGTGTATGCACAAAATTGGAAAAATGAAAAAATACCAGATGTGTGGGAATGGTTGAAAAAATTGTTATATATGGCTGAAATGGATAAATGGACTAGAAAGTTGAATGACCTGTACTCAGAGACCTTTTTAGAAGATTGGAAAGATTTGAAGGAATATGTTGAAAAATACTGGGACATGAAAAACTACATTTATACATGGTTATAATAACATAAAGCAATAGAATTAGAGTATATGAATGTACTAAGGATAATTAGATAATGAAGTTGTTTTTTATTTTAGAATTATATAAGAATATAGAAAGTAAGAATTAGTATATAAGTATTTTTAAGATATATGACCGTTACCAGAAATGTAAACATAGATATAAGTATTACTATTTTGGATAAAGTGGAAAATGTGTTATGCTTCAGATTTGGTGGGAAACCGCCAATACAAGATAAAAATAAGATTATACAAATAGAACAAAATGTTATATAATATGGAAAAAAGGATTTGTATAAGATAAAAGTATTAATTTTAATGTTTTGAAAAATAAAATTTTTTACAAAAAAAAAAAAAGATAAATGCCTCTCTGCCCCCCCCCCCCCCGGGTCCTTCCTAGCTCACCCACCGAGGCAGGCGAGCTAGAAAGGGCGGGGGGGGGGAGTGTCAGAGAGGCAGCGTGACTCTTGAGAGAAGGGGTTTAAACTTTAAACCCCTTCTCTCTTTGCTTCTCCCCCAGCCTACCTCCCCCTCCCTTCCCCAGCTGGCCTGCCAATATGCGCGCGGGGGGGGGGAGTGATGCGAGAAGGGGTTTAAACTTTAAACCCTTTTTCTCTTTGCTTCCCCCTCCACCCTGCCTTGGCAGGCTGGCCAGGGAAGGGGAGGCTTTTGAAGATGCTTCTCCTTTTGCTTCCCCTTCTGACACACTTCTAGTGAAGTCAGGGGGCATGACATATGCTAATGAGTTATGCTAACAGCAGGTATGCTAATGAGCTACTGCACCTCTTTTTCTACGAAATGACCCCTGCAGAAAACACTGTTTTAGCCGCCATGGATGTGGAATCTCTGAACACTAACATCTCATACAAAGATGGATTACAAGCAATAAGGAATACAATTTCAGTAATCCAGTCTAGAAGTGAGCAGTGCATGGGTCACTGCAGCCAGATCATGGGGGGTGAGGAATGGGGCCAACTGTCTGATCTTCCTCTGATGAAAAAAGGCAAACTTGGCAGTGGCAGTGACCTGGGCCTCCATAATCAGTGAGGCATCCAGGAACATCCCTAGGCTCTACCTTCAGCGTTGGCACCAACAGGGCCCTGTCAAAGTCTGGAAGCACAATACACAATCCCGGTACCCAGCAACCCAGGTGCAGAACCTCCATCTTTGATGGGTTCAATTTCAGTCTGCTCTGTTGTAACCATCCAGCCATGACTTGTGGTGCCCTGTTCAGATGTTCAGGGGCAGAGTCTGGGCAGCCATCCATCAGTAGACAGAGCTGAGTGTCATCTGCATATTGGTGACAACTCAGCCTATACCTCCAAATAATCTGGGCAAGGGGGGAAATATACATTATTTGTATGAGTAACATGAGTAACAATGGGGAGATAATTGCTCCCTGCGGGACACCACATCCAAGTGAGTGCCACTGAGACAAACTCCCCCCCAAGCGCCACCGTCTGTTGCTGATCTTGGAGAAAGGAGGCCAGCCACTGTAAGGCCAGTCCCCTTATCCCCACATGAGTGAGGCAGTGGGTCAACAAGTCACGGTCGACCGTATCAACCACCTTGATCCAGATGTCTCCAGAGGTCATCCACCAAGGCAACCAACACCATCTCCGTCCCATGTGCAGCGCAAAAAATGAACTGGAAGGGATCCAGGATATTAGCATCCTCCAAGAAAGCCTGGAGCGGCGTCACCACTGCTCTCTTCACTACCTTATCCAGAAATGGTAGATTAGATACTAGGTGGTAGTTATATTATGGACTATAGGGTCCAAAGTTGTTTTTTTTTAGGAGACGGTGGACAACTGCCTCCTTTAGACTCCTTGGGAAGGTTCCTGTTGATAGGGACAAGTTGACAGTCTCCTTCAGGGGAGTCCCTACCACATCACCACAAGCTTTAATTAGCCACAGTGGGCAAGGATTAAGAGAACAAGTAGTGGGTTTCAGAGATGCCAAGGTCTTAACAACTGCATCCTGGTTGAGCAGATTGAAATGGTCTAAAACTGGACCTGTAGATGGACAAGTCCATAATCTTTTGTTTCTAGCATAGAAGAAAAGTTCATTCCTTGAGTGTTCCAACTTGCATTCTGAGGTAGTGTTTTATGTCTCCTAGCTGTTTGACTTCCACTTCCTTGTTCAGTCCATCAGCTATTTCTTTAATATCCTCTCTGTTTTGACAAGCCACAATCAAGTCGTCAACATAAACAAGAACATACTGATATTGTCCATTTTTAATCCTAGTGTACAGGCAAGGTTCAGCTTTCCCTTGCTCAAAGCCTTGCTTCTGTAATAGTCCAGTAATTTTGTCATACCAGGCCTTTGCTCCTTGTTTTAGTCCATAGAGTCCTTTGTTGTAAATATAATCCTCTTGTCCTTTGACGTTAAAACCTTCAGGTTGTTCTGTATAAATTTCTTCAGATAGTTCTCCATTGAGAAATGTAGTCTTTATGTCAAGATGCTCTACAATCATGTCTCTTGCTGTGACACTAAGGAGTGTTCTGAACGTTGCTTGGTCGGTAACTGGAGTAAAAGTTCTAAAGTAGTCAGTCCCATATTCTTGTGAATAGCCTTTAGCTACTCGGCGTGCTTTGTATAGCTCTACAGTCCCATAATCTTTGTGCTTGATCTTGAATACCCATTTGCTTTCAACAGGCTTTCTGCCAGGTGGTAACTTTGTAAGAGTCCAGGCTTCTTTCTCATATATGGATAATATTTCCTGCTCCATTGCTTCAAGCTATCTGTCTCTTTCACTCACAGGTAAGTTACATATTTTGTTCCAGTTCTTAGTTTCTTTTGTATATTGTACAGTTTCACAAAATCCATATTTCTTTGGTGGTTGCCCTTTAGTGCTTCTTTCTGATCGTCTTACACTGGTTGTGGGTTCTGTCGTAGGTTCTGCTGTCTCCTCTGGTGCGGTTCCCACTTCCCCTTCTGTTCTGGTAGTTTCTTCAGAAGGTAGACCTGCTGGTTCCCCAGTGGTCACCACAAGTAACTATGCAACCAATTCTTCAGGAGTAGTCCCAGACCTCTGTGGATCAGTTGCACTGGAAGCACACGGCAAATCATTTTCATCAACATACACAACGTTGCATTCCCCAACTGTATGATTTTGGGGGTTGTATATTCTGTATCCTTTTCCACCAACAGGATACCTTACTACAAGTCCAATTTCAGGTCTGGGGTCAAGTTTTTCCCTTTTCTCTTTCAGTATGGGAGCATACCCTTTGGAACCAAAAGCTTTGATGTGCTTTAGTCCAGGCCACTCTCCAAAGCAGGCCTCAAAAGGAGTGGTCCCAGTAATCTCTGAGGGTGCTGTATTGTGTAGATACACTGCTGTGTTGACAGTTTCACCCCATAGGGTATTTGGTAGTCCAGAATGTATTAGCATAGCCCTACACATTTCCTGGATTGTTCTATTCAGCCTTTCAGAAGATCCATTTTGTTGAGGCGAGTGTGGGATAGACACCTTGTCTTCAATCCCTTCAAGTTCCAGAAATCTTTTAAATTCTGCATTGCAATATTCTCCACCTCCATCAGTGTGTAAGCTTTGAGGTGCTTGGCCAAACTTGTTTTTAATTTGTTCGTGGGGAGGGCGGGGTAAAAATGTGAAATAATAAACAAACAAACAATTGTGGTGACATAACATTTGAATTTATTCAGTGTCTCATCTTTGCTCTTCATCATATACACAAAAGTATAGTTTGTTCTACTCTCAGTAAAAGTCACAAAGTATTTGTTCCTGCCAAAGGATGGTGCTAGTGGACCAATAAGATCACTATACACAGTCTCTAAGAACTTTTCATTGTGAGCAGTGGATTTCCCAGTATACTTTGGGGCAGTTCCTTTAGCTCTTGGACACGTGCCACACTTCTTTTGTGTTGTCACAACTCACAACAGGAATTCCACATTCCTTTAACAACTTCTCAACACTCTGCATACTCCGATGTGCAAACTTCAAATGTCATGCATATAAGCAATTCTGATGATTACAAGAGCCATTGCCAGTTCAATAAACTTGTCTCTCATCAGTATTAACAAGTTCAGATCCTTCACTAACATCCACAAGATAATGCAATCCATTTCTCTCCTCCACTTCAAATTCAATTTCAGGCATTTCAGCAACAATCTTACTTCCTTTCCTTCTTCTCAGCAACACAGTATGATCACTGTCCATAAGGCTTTTGGTTGAAATCAAATTATCAGCTGCTTCAGGAACTAGAGCCACATTCTTTAAATTAACATCTATTACTTCTCCACTTGTAGTGAGGAGTTTGATTGGCACTGTTCCAACACCTTTAACATTGAACAGTTCCTTGTTCGCTTGAAAGACTTCTGGTCTATTTTTAGTATCAAGTTCAGAAAACAAGGCCTCATATTTGCAAATGTGCATACAGGATCCAGAGTCTACTAAAAATACTCTCTTATTCTCATTATCATCTTCACAGATTCTAAAAGCATGACCTCTACTGGCCACATGGAAATTCTCCTTTGTCTGTGGTCTACAGCTGCTGCTATGATTTCCTCTTCCACTGGGTGTCTCTCTTTTAATCCGAGCACGTGCACCAGTGGGCTGTTGTCTGGCTTCCCTTTTAAATTCAGAATCTCTAGCATTTTTAAATTCACAGTTTCTTGCCATATGATTTTCACTACCACATATAAAACATTCAATGTTCTTTTCCCTTTGAAATCTGTACCCATGTTTCAAACTCAAAACAGACATCTCATTAGACAAAGCATCCTGGTTAGTCCTTGAGTCATATTCTTTCTTTAAAATCATCAATAAGTTTTCAAGTGTTAGATCCTTTTGGTGTCTCAGAGTCATAGCCAATCCTTTGTAACTTTCTGGGAGGCCATTAAATATTGCAGCAATCATGTCTATCTGATCAGGGGTTTTCCCTGGTTCCTTAAAGCTGGTTGTGAATCCCCATTAGTTTCTTTAATTTCTCAGGCAAACAGTCAGTTTCCTTTACTTTAAAGTCAAAAATCTGAGCCTTCAAATAATAAATCTTACTTACTCCATACTTATCTTTCAGGTATGCAATCATTAGCGTGGAGGTTTCTATGGTGTACAGATTAGGTACATCATGGCAATTTATTGATCCCAAAATCAAAGCCTTTGCATATCCATCTTTCTTTTTAAATGCACTTTTCTCTGGCTCATTTGCTGGGGGGGTCTTCTGTTAAGACATGTTCAGCCCCATAAATTTCCATTCTAACTTTCAAAAAGATGTGCCACCAATTGAAATTATGCTGGGTTAACTTCAGTGAAGCTAATCCTGGGGGATCTCCATGGAACATACTCACATCTATTGAAGCACTCATCTTGGTTTGCAGGCTGTAGCAGGCACTCAGTAGGGACTCACAGGGTTAAAATTCCTTCCTCTTTGCAATCAACTGAAAGCAGAAGACTGGAAGTGATCGGCTTCTCGCCTCCATCGGAATAATCGGCTGGGGCAGCTGCAGGCAGTTTCTCTCTTCCGTCAGAGCTCCAAAGCACGTGAAGAAAAAAAAACTTCAAAAAAGTTTCTCAGCTTTTCCTCTGTAGCAAAATGCAAGCTAGCAAGAATTAGTTATAACCCTTTCTTGCCTGCACTTTTGCTTGGCAGGGAGAGCAGAAAAAAAATGGTCTGTTTTAAAATTCAAGCCTCTCAGTTTTGCTAACTTAGCTCAGCCCCTCTCTCTCAATCCAGTGAGCATTTTAAAACTTAGAATTGGTTAGGCATTCCAACAAAGCAACTAACCATCCAGCTCTGCTACCAGAATATGTTAGGGAAAATAGTCAAAAATACTTAAATACTCAGAGGTTGCAATGGATCTTTGCTTCACTGGAGAGGAGACATTTCTTTCTGTTTTAAAATCTTTATTTCTAAGGGTAAAAGGTACACAGGAAACCTACAAAATAAAAGAGCAATCTAAAGCTACATTGTTACATCCTACTGCTACAAACACATGGTCACACAACAATGGAGAATCCTCCTTCTTTTTGATCCCTAGAAGGAAATTACCTGAATAAATTAACCAATCAATACCATTCACTTTTGCAGGCCTTTCTAACATTGGCTGTCTGCCAGGTTTCCTTCCAGGTCAGCCTAAACAATAGCACAGAAGGTAAACAGGTTAACCCTATAATGGCTGGAATCTGGACCTTGTAACTCACACATTTCCAATAAGAGCTACCTGTTTCTCTTACAAGGACATACAGACTTCGGCCTGTATCCAACCACACTGTTCCAAAGACTTAAGGGCATTTCAGTTTTTGTAACAGGAGGTGGCAAATTTGTCCCTCACTGCAGTCCATTGAGCCCCCTCCCCAAGTTCTGTTTTGGAGGGGTCAAGATATAGAACAGGCCAAGGAAAAGCTTGAGCAGATGGAAGATTTCAGAGTCATGCAAGGAAGGCTCTGCAAGCACTAGCTTAGGGTGGAGGCTAAAGAAAGGGACACTGACTAGCACAGGCTGCCAAGTGCCTTAGTTACAGAAACACTTAAGAGAATAATAAGTTATATTTTCATAAGCGGCCAGTTAAATATTAATATTATACCTTAATATAGTTGTTTAATGAACATTTTTATCTGTTGTTCTTGTTATCCCTTGGTCTTGGAGTCTGAACTATGTCAAGCATAAACCAAGCTAAAAAAAAAAATTCCCCTTAAGGATAAATGTGCTCATGGAAAACAAGATATCACGTAGAAATACATAAGACCACATTCTCCTCATAGTGTAGTGTGGGTCAAGCAAAAGAAAGCATTAAAAACAAATAAAAATAAAGCTGATCACCACAGTAATCATGAGTACAACATAGTTTAAGAACCACTTAGCTGGAGACTGCAATTTAGCTTGGGGGGGGGGGGGGAGAGGAGTTGATTGGTGTGGAAAAATGATCTCTGGTCTCCAACAGGTTCAAGCCAAATGCTGTGTATAAAGATCATCATGCACAGTTTGTAGTAGGCAGGGGTACAGGTAGGATATAAGAATCATTCATTCATCAGATTTGTAGGCTGCTCTGGCACCAAAACAGCATTAATAATATTTACATTCAAGCACTCATGGATATTCTATGACCTGACTGCTGTCAGATTAGGATTTCAGAACTGGAATGTTCATTGGGAATATTAATGTTTACATCTCAACGAAGTGACACTCAGACACAAGTCTTTTTGAGAATGCCCCTCCTCCTACTCCCACCCCCAGCTTTCTCCTGTTTTTATGTTCTTTTCAGTAGAACAGCAAACAAGATCAGCTAGTTCACGACAGAGTTCATGTGTTCATTGGAGCTGTGTTGCTGCCTCTGAGAAAAAGCCCACCTGGTTTGGCATTCTGCTTCCAACAGTAGTAAGGCAGATCCCTCTGAGACCTCATCAAAGCAGAGTATGAAGACGGTCTTCCCTCATTGCTTATCCCCAGAGATACTTAGAAACATTAATGGAAACTCTTTAATCTTCATGCAACTTATGGACATATGTACTTGTGACAGGTGAGAAAACCAACCCTGAAGTACAGGGACACCTTCCTCCAACACAGAGCCATTTCCTAGGCCTCAGCCAGACCTTTTCTATTGTCTGAAGAATAGCCACATTTTAATAATCTAGGCTTTTCTGCCTTTCCTAGAAGCACAGAGACAAGCCTGTCTCTCTGGAAAGAAGTGTAACTTATTTTGTCAGCAAGAGATAGCCAGGAGACTGGCTTGTCGGGCCTGAGAGTCACTTGCTTGTTACAGTAGAGCAAGACCCTCTGTAGCCCTGCCCTAGAAGAACATACAAGGTTAGAAGTCTAGATAAAACTCCAGAAGGGTCTGCCCTGCTCCGTCCTCCCCAAACACTTGCAACATGCAATGAACATGTAGAACATGCAGATATGCATGTGTTCAGCATGGTCAGGGTGATGCAGTGTAGATGTGGGAACCATTAGTTTGGACATCCCATAAAAGGAAGTCCCTTAGACCAGCACAGGGTCAACCCTCTCCCTAGTGCAGGGGGCAGTTACTGCCGGCCAGCTCCAGAGACCCAGGCATTGTGGTGCTCTGACAGGACACCTGGCTTCTCTCTGAGTATGTGTTTCTCCGTGGCAGATGCTTTCCTGCCTCAGGGGGTGGAAGGGACTTAGGCCCTTTCTGCATGCATATTTGCCCCGCCATTTCTCCATAGCTGATACTGTTTTGTTTATACTCTGGATTCGGTGCTTGTAATTCTGCACCTCCAGATTTCCCCCCAGGAATTGCAAAATATGCAGATCATGCATTCTGCATCTTCAAACAAACGGTGCCTTTTTTTGCTTAAATGTGGTTAACATCACTTGTGATCTGCAAGGCAAACAAAATCGTACGGAACTGTGAGGCATTAGTGAGCTATTTCACAGATAAAGTCATGTCGCTCTGCCGGGACCTCTCAACCACAGTTGAAACAAGTAAGGGAACTGGAAACCCCTTGCTCGTCTTCTGGTCATTCATTGGACCACTTTGACCAAGTCTCCCTGGAAGATGTTGACAGGGTCCTGGCAGCTGTAAGGCCCACCACTTGCCTCCTCGACCCGTGCCCTTCCTGGCTGATTAAGGCTTGTGGGGATGGTGTGCAGGACTCCCTGGAGGAGATTATCAACCTGTCCCTTTTAGCAGGGACTTTCCCAGTGAGGTTGAAGGAGGCTGTTGTGTGTCCACTCTTAAAGAAGCCATCACTAGACCCAGTGGTCTTAGGCAACTACTGCCCAGTGTCTAACTTGCCAATCCTGGGTAAGGTAGTTCAGAGGGTGGCAGCTGAGCAACTTCAGGTTTTCCTGGATGAAGCATCTACTCTGGACCCATTCCAGTGTAGTTTCCACTCTGATCATGGGACAGAGACAGTGCTGGTCACCCTCACAGATGACCTCCAGAGACAGCTGGATCAGGGCGGGTTGGTGCTGCTGTTGCTTTTGGATCTGACAGCAGCATTCAGCACAGTCGATTATGATCTGTTGACCCACCACCTCACCAGCATAGGAGTTAGGGAGACTGCCCTACAATGGTTTCCCTCCTTTCTTTGTGGTCAGGGACAGAGGGTGGCACTTGGTAAGATGGTCTCCCAGTGGTACCCACTGGAATATGGTATGCCACAAGGGGTGATCCTCTCACTGATGTTGTTTAACATCTATATGCGCCACGTCACCCAGTTGGCACGAAGGTACAGGCTGTGTTGTCACCAGTATGCTGATGACACCCAGCTCTATCTGCTGATGGATGGCTGCCCAGACGCTGCCCCAGAATATCTGAGCAGGGCATTAGAGGCCGTGTCTGGGTGCGTACAGCAGAGTCGGTTGAAACGGAATCCATTGAAGACAGAGGTCCTTTGCCTGAGCCAAGGTGGTGCAGGTTCAGGAATTAGGCTTCCGGCCCTTGATGGGGCACCGTTGGTGCATGCACCAATAGTTAGGAGCCTAGGGGTGATCCTGGATGCCTCACTTTCTGTAGAGGCCCAGGTCACCACCACTGCCAAGTTTGCCTTTTACAATCTTCAGCAGATCAGGAAGTTGACCTTATCTCTCCACCTGGGACCTGGCTACAGTGACCCATTCAATGGTCACTTCCAGGCTAGATTACTGTAACTCAGTCTACGTGGGCTTACCCTTGAACCTGATTGGAAACTCCAGTTGGTGCAAAATGTGGCAGCACGCCTGCTGACTGTGACATATATGCAGGCGCATATTCAGCTGGTGCGTTGCCAATTGAGTACTGGATCTGCTTGAAGGTGTTGGTATTAACCTTTAAATTCCTGAGCAGCCTGGGATATCTAAGGGACCACCTCTCCCCATATCCCCCCCCCCTCAGAGAGCCTTGCACTCTGCTGATCCCTGGCCCAAAGGATGCCAACAGTCTCAACTAGGGCCAGGGCTTTTTGTGTCCTGGCCCCTAGCTGCTGAAATGCTCCCACTTGAGATCAGGGCCTTGCATAACTTATTACAGTTCCACAGGGCCTGTAAAACAGAGTTGTTCTGCCAGGCTTTTGGTTGAGGCAGTGGATATGCAACTAGTTGGCCTCCCTGCATAGAAGCTGTCCTGAGCATCTTCTCCATGCAGAGTCCTGGTATGATATGAGCTTTGTGTGACTCCAGCTACCATCAGTCTGGCTTATGGGGGAGTTAAACTGCTATGCTTATTTCTCCAGCTTTTAATTGTTTAATGGTTTTAGCTGTTTTTAAGAATTAACTATATTAATTTGGTTTTGATTGTTCATGAACTCTAATGTCACCTGCCCTGATCCCATTTCGGGAAGGACGGTATTAGCAAAATTGCCCTATTTCATTATCAAATATGGGGAATATTGTTATAAAATGGCAATAGGCAACAAAAGGGATCAATTACCTATGTATACAAGAGTCCCGCCTTTTCCAGTGACCCAGAAATAGATGCAGAGACCAAGTTTTAAAGAAATGGTTTCTTTACTGAAGGAATATGCACACTCAAACAATACTTCAATCACATGTTATATTTAAAGTTCATACCAAGATGGTGACCGTTACTGACACTGACGAGCTCTGCATCTTATTTTCTTTAAGCTTTTGATAAGATATTACATGAGCTTAAAAGAGTGTACTGATCAGCTCTGCTTAATACACTCTTGCTTGATTCAGACTTCAGTCTGCTTTGGATAATTTTGTTTATACTTCTGCTCTAATTGGACTGGAAACTCCCTTCGCATGGAGTGGGAGTGATGCCTCATGACAAGGAAGACCAAAATCAGGGCTGTTTTACAAGATAAGCAGAGACAGCTGAAGAAATATCCTGCAGTGAGCAGTCAAAAGGTAAACAACCTTTTACGGACAATCTTTTAAGTACTGAAACTTGCCAATATTTTAATCTGCTGCTCTGGGACGCTTAGCTGACGACTGTTACTATTGGAGCTTGGGAATTCAGAAACCAGTGAAGCAGAGCTAAAAAGTGGACTATAGTCTTGAAACTATTGCCCTGATGTGAAGTAAATTACCCTGGTTTTGGAGTAGCCATGGGATTGAAAAAGGCACACCCTTTTGAGGATGAGAAGAAATCCCCATTGAGTAAGCAGACTAAGTTAGAGGATTTTTTTTTGCCCCATTTAAACAGCAGAACAGATCTGAATGAGTGTGGATGAGAAGGAAGATCTATTCAACCTGGAAGAAACCTCACCCTCCAACAATGACACTGATATAACAACAATTATATCTCAGTGAACAATCTCCATCCTTCATCTCCCCAGCATAATACAGGAAATACCATTGAATTGGGTCTACTAGCAAACTAAACAAATTTTATCGCGGAAACATTCCAACAAATATTTGTGAAGCTGGAGATGGTAATTGGTTTGCTGTCAGGGAGTGAAAAGAGCTGTATATTGACATCAAAAGAGCTGCTCCATCAACCAGAGACTGTAAGAACTGAAGACTTCAAAAGTACTGCGAGCTCTGGGAAACCAACTCAGAGACACCCAAGGAACTCTGGAACTGTGCCTAGTGGTCACAAAATGGATGACTTTACTTTAGTTTATGACTCTAAATGCATAGTGGTAAATGTCTTCCCATACAAAGGTCAATATATATATATATATAAATGGCAGGCCAGGAACCATCTGGTTTTTCTCCATTATGAGTGCTTTTTACTTTCCCCCCTTGCTCTAACCGAATACCAACTTATATGTATGTGCATGCTTCTAGTTATGTCAAGTTTGGGATTAAGCTTCAAAGGCATTTAAAAACCTGTTTAATTCAGAAGTTGTTTCCTCAAACCCTTTCTAGGGATAAGTGTGACACAATTCCAACTCCAGTGGAGGTAGCTGACCTCTCAAATCCCTCATTTTTGCTCAACCAGCCAAATTTACCTGCTCCCATGAAGGTGATTGATTCAAAGGTCCCCCTCTGCAGTGAGCAATGAATTCCTCCCAGTTTTGAACCCTTGCAGGGACTAATTAATATAAATCTTGAGGGTTCGGAGAAGAGATTGAAGCTAATCTCTTGTCTTCATTTGGCTCCTTGCCACTGATAGAGCAGGAGGAACTGTTAAACTGCCTACAGATTTTAGTACCTCAGGTAATTTTAATGCCCGCATTGGTCAAAATGATGAAACATTATTAGCTAGGGGATTGGTAGTGTACAGAGATCTGTTCCAGTAGATTTTCAAGTTCTTTCCATAACTCCAAATAATCTCTCATCAGCATTTGAGGAGGGAAATACACTGAAATAAAGTCCTTCAGGGAAATGATTAGATTTAAAAAACAGGCAGCCCAACAAAAAGAATGAGAGGCATTAATAACAGCCATTCATAATACAAGTCTTTTGGAAAATAGTTAACAGGGGCTTATCCACAGCCTCTGTACTTTCTGATTGTATAACCCCCGAAATATTTTTCAGGAGAAATATTTTTCCTCCATTTTCAAAGAGACTTTTAATTCCAATTTCCAAACCATTCAAATTGAACTTCTTTTATCTGATTTTTGGCCACCAGTCTCTCCAGAGACTGTGACTTGTCTGATTGAACAAAAGAGCTCAGGTAAAACACCTGGGCCAGACTTAATTCCAGTTGACTTATTAAAATTAAATCCTGTTTGGTGGAGCACTCTTTTGGCTCCTCTTTTCACTCGTCAATAAAAAAGGGATTATATCAGCCTCGTGGAAACATGTAATAATAGTGCCAATATATTAAAAAGGCAATAGAAGTGATCCAGCAAATTATTGACCAAATTATTGACAGCTTGCTCTCAACTTTAGGTAAAATATACACAGCTTTCCTCCATACTAAATTACAGTCTTGGCTGGAAGACAATGAGGTCCTTTATCCTGAGCAAGCTGGTTTTAGAAAAGTCGCCTCTACCTTGGATCACTGACTTGTTCTTTACCACTTAGCTGAGAAATATTCATCCAAAGCTGGTAATTGTTTCTATGTGGCATTTATGGACTTAAAAGCTGCCTTTGACTCTGTCCCTAGATCTCACTTGTGGTCCAAGTTAAACAAGTCCACAATAAATAAAAGACTTCTATGGCTCATTTATAAATTATATGAAGAGCCCTCTGCACAGATATGTTATGACTCAGAAGGACAGCTTACAAATTCTATCAACCTTGCTAAAGGGGTAAAAGAAGTCTGTTTACTGGCCCCCCACTCTGTTCAATTTTTATCTTAATGATATTACATTTTTAAAAACCCCACGCCCATCACGCACCTATTTTGGCAGGCCAAGAAGTTCCTATATTATTATTATTATATGCAGATGATGCAGCCTTGTTATCCAGATCTGAAGCTGGCCTTCAGAAAACAATTAATGCCTTCTCTGAGTATTGCAGACAAGAGAAGCTCACGGTAAATCACAAAAAAATAAAAAATGATAATTTTTACGAAGAAGATAAGCCATAAATGTAAAGTATGGAAAACTAAAGATGGAGAAATAGAATTGACAATACATTTTAAATATTTGGAAGTGGTCTTTGCAAGAATTTTTGTCATGGAAACATCATCTTAATTTAGCCTGAGATACTGTTAGACCAAATGTCAATGAACTTTGGAGATTTTATTACTTGATAGGGGGACAATATATCCCTATGGCTGTTAAAGCATTTAACACAAAAATAATATCTCAGTTCCTATATGGGGCAGCCATTTGGATCTGTGCAGCCTCTGAACCTTTAGACAAATTACTAACTCAATTCCTGCATCAAATTTTGGGAGTTCCCAAGTGTGTGGCAGGAGCTGTTTTTAGGTGTGAGCTAGCACAAAGCTTCCTAGAACTTAGAGCTTGGTTGGCTGCTTTCAGACTAAGACTGAAGGTTTGTTTTTCCAGTCCATCATCAGGGAGCTTGATTTATAGATTAAAGGAGGATAATTGTAGAAATACCTGGTCAAATCAAATAGATGAGAAATTGAACCTCCTCAGCGTCCCAATATCAACGATCAAGATTATATCTCAGCAAGAAGCTTGGAGACAGATCTGATCAAAGGCAGGAAATTGGGATAGGGCTAGTATTATCGCACGTGCCAGGTGTGTTTGTTCTCCCCTAGCTCTGCGGATCCCTCCTTCATTGACGCTTCCATTATATCTAAGCCATTTTACCACCCCCTCTCATAGATTTGCTTTTACTCTTGCAAGATTAAACACTGTACTGCCTGCAGAATTAACGGGACGTTTCTTACAAACTCCGTAAGACAGGCTTTGTACCTGTGCTTCCGGTGAGATCAAGACATTGACACATCTCCTTTTGTTTTGTTCACACTGGTTAGCTCTTAGGTCATATTAGATATATCCAATTCTATTCAAATGCCACCTTCCACTGGAGCCATGGGTGACCTCTTATCTGCTGTCAGATATCGATCCGATAATTACCACTTCAGTAGCAAAATACTTAGCTATTATAATAGCATTGAAGCATACATAATTGCTGCTAAAATAAGGTCTGCATTTTAGTTTTTATATTTAAATTTTATATTGCTTATAATTTTAACCGGATTTGAAATGTAGTTGTAAACTCTCACTTTGGGATTTTATATGTATGTTGTATGTTGCGGTTGTACTTGAGACCATTGGTCATATGAGTGGAAATAAACTACTACTACTACTACTACTTCAATCATACACACATCAAAACAGAGCTAGGAAATATAGACTTGAAAGGTTCAGCAACATTCACATTAGCAGGTAAATTGTTGGTGGGGTGATATGTACCAATCCTAAAGCGGTGAAGTGATCCTGCAGCAGAAAAAGGGAGAAGGGTGACTATAAGGGAAGGGATCGTGTTCTGGCTGGCAGAAGCACGTGGAAGACCCTGGGCAGCGCTTACACCAAGAGCCAAGGTAGGATGGGGTTAGGTAGGAGATGCAAGAGAGAGAGAGCACTGGCCATGTGCTCTCCTTTTATACTAAAAAGTGACTGGGCAGGCTTATGCCTTGCCAGTTGCGTAGTCCCCAGGAAAACTAGGAAAAACCAGTTATTGATGGTCAGGAGATGACCAGGAGAGAGGATCAGTACTTGGGCAATTGACTTAATGTTTCTAACCAGTGACACTTTTCAGAGAGGAGTGTTCAAGACAAAAGCAGGAGAAAAGATAATCCTCTCAGATGCTCAGCTGGCCATCAGTGTTAATGCTCTCAGGTGCTTGGCAGTTGGCCTATATTAATGGGCTCAGGATGGATGAGTCAGCCTACTCCTACCACGGCCATGTTCTTTTGTTTAACCTGAAACCAAGTTCTTTTCTTTAACTTAAAACTAATTACATGTAGTTTTGGGTGGTGTTGCTAGAAGGGGGGGGATGTCTGCATGTTGAAGACAAGACTTGTCATGGCACTTAAACAGGGAAATTCTTGTTGTCTTTACAAAGCATGGATTCTCCATTACTCTGGGTGGTGGCTCCACGTGGCTGCAGGTTTCAGAGAGGCTAGCATGCCATCTACCTGGGCTTGCAGTCATCTTAGGGAGGCAGGGAGAATGGCATCAGGTTTTCCGTGAGCCCACATCTGGTGGGACACATCTCAGTCTAAGGTTTCCCTCATCTGGGCATGTCTCCTTATCCAGTACCTTGGCACTGTCTCACAGTCGCTAATTAGTCCATTTTCCTTGGCACTCTCTTTGCACAGCCCAGATATAGCATTATATTATAAATCCATACTTTATAAGATGCTTGCTAGGCAACAGCGGGATACAAATTTAACTAATAAAATAAATAAGAAATAATAAAACATATAGCAGCAATGGTGGCAGGTCTACAGATAAGCATCTACAAAAGGTTTCCAAACATCTAAAAATATGTCCATGCACAACTGTAATCTGCATGCTCTATATTCAACTGTTGATAAACTTGTTGATAAAGGTGGGCATTGCTCTTTCCAGTGTAGTAATATAAATATTTTAGCAATAGGAAAGGCAAAGAGGGTCCATTTCCGTTGACCACCTGTCAGACTACAGGAGACAGGAAAATCATTTTAAAGTACATAAGCAAAGGTCAATGAATATTCTAATACAAAATTGGTTTGAGTAAATCCTCCCAAAAAGATTAATAGGCAAGCCTAAAGTATGTGTTTATGAGATATGTCTTGTAGGTTACAGTGCCAACAGTTACTTTACCCTATCTGAACATGGGGGGAGGCATGGTACAGCCCAAACTTGTCAGATCTTGGAAGCTAAGCAGGGTCAGCCTGTTAGCCAAACTGCTCTGGTTTTAAGATTAGCAATTGGCAAATAATGGTTACAGCCAACTATACCAAGGTCCCACCCCTTCCAGGAGTTCCCAGAAAATAGGCGCTGAGACGGAGGTCCGTTTAAATGATGTTTACTATAAAATGTTCTCAAGCATACAAAAACAGAATCACACACACAAATACACAGTTCCTAAGAAACTTAGAGAAATAGCACTTTTGCATGAGCAGGAGAAACGTAGGTTGGGAGATACTTTACCTGTCCTGGAGATGGTTGTCCGTTCCAAAAGAAGAATGGAGGGGTTGAAAAGGAAATAGGAAGCATGCTCTGAACCGGCAGAAAAATGCTTTTCTCTGTCTGCGCAGACCAGAGATCAAAGATGGAGGAAGGGTATTGGGATAGCAAGCTGGACTCAAGAGGGGTAAAAGCAGATAGGGGTTGTGGAAGCTCAAGGGACCGATTGCATGGAATGCAACCTCCTTTATTAGGTGTTTTTGGGGGCGGGCAGCGCTGACCACATCCCCCTAACACACCTTCCAGGTAGTCCGTCCCTACAAACCCTATCATTGGTTAAAGGAAAAAGAGGAGGGGATGCAGAGGGGTGGTCAATATTGCAACACTAGAGGCTAGACAGGAACTGACACCTGGGCAAGCTTGCGATGAGTCACCAAGCCATTCCATTGTCTCTTGATGGCCCTAGCTCAGCCAGCTGATGGGTGGAAAATTAGTTGCAAGGTAACTTCACTTAGCATAATCCGTGCAGGTATGTTGGGGGGGGGTTGGGGTTGCCTAGCGCAAGGTGACAGGAGAACCCTTGTGCAATGGCGTCTTTGTTTCCGTCTTGGTGTGAACTATGTCGAGTGCATGCTTCCTGGACTGGAACCTCTTACAGCAGTGAAGAGTGCATGTAGTCCTTTAAAACATAACAACCCAAAGTTCAAATTTATGAACATTAAAAGGTCCATAAGAGCACATGATGTGCCTTGCTAGGCAACAAGCCCTAGTCAGTACCTAGATGGGAGGCCACCAAGGAAGGCTCTTCAGAGGAAGACAATGCAACCCACCTCTGCTTTGCACTTGCCTTAAAAGCCCCTTGCTGGGGTCGCCATAAGTTGGCTGTGACTTGACCCTTTACTTAATCCTTTACTTAAAAAGTTGCTGTGGTGTCCAGTATATCCTAAACATTATTTTTTTGCTGAACAAGTTGCAGCTTAAAATCCATAGAAACAATAGGTATAAAATTAAAAGCCATATCCCATTGCTTGGGCAAAATAGCTCAATCTAGCTCCTTGTTCCATTCATTTCTGAGACTTTGCATATCGTATTTATTAATCAACATCAAATATTTATGAGAAAATACTGTGGTTTTCATTTTCTGCAATGATTCAATGAGTGTTTCCTAGAGTAAGAGAAATTCTGAAACACTTAGTGCTGCAGGGCCATATTTAGATACCAACAGATGTTGCAGTTGTAAGTATTGCTATTCAACAGAGTTTGACAGGTCATATCTAGACCTCAGGTGAGAAAATGGCAAAAACACATCCTCATAGCTTATTAATTAGTCCAAAGTTAAAAAACCCAAAAGCCCCAACCCTATCTGTACATGGGGGGGGGGGGGGCACGGTACAGCCCAATCTTGTCAGATCTTGGAAGCTAAGCAGGGCCAGCCCTGGTCAGTACCTAGATGGGAGGCTACCAAGGAAGGCTCTGCAGAGGAAGACAATGGCCACCCACCTCTGCTTTGCACTTGCCTTGAAAGCCCCTTGCTGGGGTCGCCATAAGTTGGCTGTGACTTGACAGAACGTTACTCACACATGTCTGTCCAAGCCTTCCATAAAAAAGTTTTATTCCAAATTTTAAATCTGTTATTTGCCCATAGTGTTAATTTAGCATGTGAAAATGGGTCAAATTGGTATTGTCATGATTTCATACAGCCGGTGGCGTAGTTACAATGGGGCATTTGGGGGGCACGCCCCCTCCCTTGTTATCCATGCCCCAGCAGGTCTCCTGGCCAGTTCTGGAAAGATGCTCCATAACCCCCAGTGGAGGTGAGGGCTCAAGGCAGTCTGCCACCACTGCTCCCCATGGACTCAGTATGTGGGCGCTCTGGCCAGCTCTGCATCAGCCCGGTCTGGCTTGTCTGGGGTCCTTGCCCTCCTAGCTCATGCCTGAAGGACCCTTGCACCAAAGGAATCAATCCGCAGGGTTGCTGTGCAGGGCCGATCAGTGCCCCCCCCCCAGTGAGGTGCTCCTGGCTGGCTCTGGGAAGATGTTCTGCAGGCCTTGGCCGGGAGGAGGGAGAGTGGAAAAGGAGCAGAATCAAGCTGCAAAGGAGGAAAGCCAGCCTTGCCTGTCCAACCAACAGCGGCACCCAGCTCTGCAGCCGAGCGCTTTTCCTTAGCACCCCCCCCACACACCATTTTCCTCTCCTCCACTGCCAACACCTTAACTGGTGCCAGTATTTGCATGGAGAACTCTTCTTTTGTCTAGAACAGTCAGTCACTCAGACAACTGCTCACAAACTTTGAGGGCCTTGTGTACTTCTTCACCCAAAGAGTGATTAACACGTGGAATTCACTGCCCCAGGAGGTGGTGGCAGCTACAAGCATGGACAGCTTCAAGAGGGAATTGGATAAACCTATGGAGCAGAGGTCCATCAGTGGCTATTAGCCACAAGGTATAGATAGGAACTCGCAGTCTGGGGCAAGTGATGCTCTGTATTCTTGGTGCTTGTGGGGGGGGGGGGGAACAGTGGGAGGGCTTCTAGTGGCTGTTTTGAATTTATTTTGAGAAAGGTTCTACATAAACTGCCAGAAACTTGCTTCATCAGAGTAGTAAGAAGGATCACCAGCTGTTTTTCGTGGTTAATCTTGTTCCATTAATTTTGCTTTGCTCGATTATGTGTGTCTTCAAGGGATAGTTATTTCTTTACTTATTTCTGAGCCAGTTTGGTGTAGTGGTTAAGTGCACGAACTCTAATCTGGGAGAACCGGGTTTGATTCCCCACTCCTCCACTTGCAGCTGCTGGATGACCTTGGGCAAGCCATAGTTCAGGCACAGCTGTTCTTCAAAAAGAGCTGTTTCTGTCAGAGCTCTCTCAGCCCCGCCTACCTCACGGGGTGTCTGTTGTGGGGAGGGGAAGGGAAAGGGAGGTTGTAAGCTGCTCTGAGACTCCCTTGGGTAGTGAAAGGTGGGGTATAAATCTAACCTCTTCTCTTCTTCTTTTATGTACTTAAGATAATATGCAATCTATGTTTTCCAGTTTAAAATGAGTGTTTTTCAGAAGAGAAATGCCATGATAAGCACAGAATAGAACTTAATACCACTGAAGATGTCATAGTCTTTATCTTTTTTAATGCAAAAAAGCAAACAACAATAAATGGAAATATCAGGGAGGTGGAGGAGAGGAAGAGCAGAAATATGTGGGAAAGATTACCCCCCCACAGCTTAAATAGGTAGTAGCATTGTTAACGGTTTTAAATATTGTATTGCCGTTTATTACTCTTGGCATATTTGTAATCCAATCAAGTATAACATTTTCTTCTTAGAAAGTTACAACCTGTAACCATTAATGTCATTACGTAACATTTGTTTAAAGAATTCCATCTGAAACTAAAGTCAGAAATACTGAATTTGTGTGATCTTTTGGGTGTATATAAACTATTTCATTGATCAAGAAAAATACAGTTTAAATGACTTGCTTTAGCATTCTGCTTAGTTGTTAGATGATAACGCCACTGAAAATCAAGGTGTTGGAATTAAGTCTGGAGCATGTGATCAAGAGAAAAATAGAAATTAGCAGGTCTGTTCAGAACAACATTCTTTGTTTCACATTTGAAGTCCAGCTCAAAATCCATACCAGTCTTAAGGCAGGGTAGAAAGATGCCAAATATATATTTGGATTGAAAAAGGAGTCTTTCTTTCTCCAAAGAAGGCAGTTCTAAAATCCAACCCTTTTGCAATATCCCTTCTAAGAAAGCTAAATGAAAGTTGGGTACATGTCCAGGACAAAAATCAAGAGTAAACACCCAGGTTGCAAATAGGAAATTCTTCAAGCATCTATTCTTATTCTTGCTGGGCATAAATTTTGCTCTACAGCAATGGTTACCTGGGATTTATTATGACTTCTGTTCCATCTGACTCAGCTAGATTATTTATATGGGATGGAACAATCAGCCAGACAGAATGACGTTTGAAAAGAGTCACAAGATGCCAATTTTGCAAGCTTCTCAGAGGCTTACCAGCTAACAGTAGAAACAGACTGCTGGGTTAGATAGTCCTTTGGTCTGATCTAAGGGTAGGCATTCCCTGGGAGGTGTGCTAAACACTGGCATATCAGACCACTTTGTTTGGCACGCAGGGCCTATGCTCCTTCCAAGCAGCTGAGACAGCCCCTGAGGCAAAGATGGTACCTCAGGGGTCATTGTGTCCTAGAGCAACACAGTCCTGAGTTGGGTCCAAGGCAGATAACTGGGCCTCTCCTTCCTGTCAGTGGGTCTGACCAAGTACAGCCCTTATCTACTCCCCCTCCATTTGTAGTACACCAGCATCTTCCTATGTAGATGGTATGGGGGAGTACCAGTACCTAGGCCAAAAAGGTTTCCAGCCTTCTGCTGTGATCTAGAAAGTGCTCACATACTTATGTCTTTAGCTGAGGAATTTAATCTGATCAGATGCCTACATTGTCTCTCCCATTTCATTCAAGCAACAAATGCTGCTCTAGTCCTCACTATCCTTTTACCTCATAGCAGTCATGGGGGTTTCAGGTAGTTTCCTGCTGAAATTCTCAGCTTCCTCTCAGCTTTCTTGCCAGCAGCAAGACTCATCTCCCCATCATCCCCACATTGCTCAGCTACTCCTTTGCTTCAGAATGTCAAGAACATACATACTGCACGGTGTTCTGCCCGTGTTGATGTTTCCATGTGCCTTTCAAACTGTCTAGGACATGGGGCAAGGAGCTGCCAGCTCCAGTGCCCCTCAAGGCCCCTCCTCTCACCTTCCCACCTCTGCGGGGAAGATCTTTCTCTCTCTGCTTCATTTCCTTGAAGGAAGACAGGACAGGCTTTTTGTTTCTTTGCAAGAATCTCTCTAAAGGTCGTTGTGGCATTCATTTTTGTGTCAGTGGGAACCTAGCAAAGATGGACTGGAAACAAGTGCTTTTTCTTTCCTGCGTCATGACTTTCGTGCTCCTGACTGGTATGTACGGGAATTTGTAATAACACCCCAGAAGGAGGTTTCAGGTTCAGCAAAATCTATCCTATGTCTGTGGGGCAAAAGCTGGCAACATTTGCCAGTTTAACGGGATGGGAGAGACTTAGACAGGTTTCCGATCCAATCAAAACACCAGTTGCAACTGCTAAAGGATTTTATCCCCGAGTTTTGTCACCAATAATGCTCTTTAAATCACATGCAAAACATGGGTTAAACTTAAGCAGCTGCTCTGTTTTGCAGATTCTTCAAAAAAAAATTGGAAATATAGAACTCATCTTAAAAAGAAGATACTCTGTTGCCCTCTGCTATTAGAGGCACGCTGAAAAGCATTTGTATCTTAGACAGGTTGGAATGCAAAATTGGCAGGTTTTTTGTTTTTCTTTTACAAGAAGCAAGTTCAAATTCTTATCTGAGATTCTCCCTTTCACTGAATTCAAAACTGGGTCTATGCTTTTGTCTTGTCTAGTCCTTGAGGGAGGCAATACTGTGGCCGTGGGTTCCCAGAAAGCAGCCACTGACGAATCAAGCAAGGAAAGTAAGTGGGCAGACATAATATCATCAATTATGAAACGGAGAAGAGAGAACAGAAACAAGGGATATACAATCCCTTTTGGAATTTTATCTGTCTCCTCCTCTCAGTTTCTCACCAGCGATCAGACACTTGTTTCCCTGCTTACAGGTCTGAAAAAAAGAGTCTTCATGAAGGAATCGGATGCCTCTAACTTTTTCAAGAAGAGAGGCAAAAGAGCGACGAAATCCAGGGATGAGCTCAGTGGTGAGACTGTCTGGAGGGTCTTTATGAAATGCTGGGATTCATTTAATGCTCCTTTCATCTCTGACACTCTCTTAAATTTTCTGCCACACTCTAGAAAGCGTTATTAACTCACCGGAGTAAATATGTTGGCTTAGAATGCGCTCCTGTTTTCTCCTTTGATTTTAAGGAATACATGAATGAATGAATCAGAGCTCACTTATACAGCGAAGTGAACATTGTTTATTTTTCTAGGGCCAGTACTGAATTAATGTTATGGCTTCAATCTATAATTATGAAAGCCTGATGCGGAAAAAGAGTATAGTAGAAAGGTTACAAAGACAGAATTTATGCAGTCCTTTGCACAAATAAGTTTTCTTTTAAATTTCAATATGCATGTTTACGTGAAACTTTTCTAAATTACCTCAGATGGCCCTTGTGAAATGGAACTAGCATTATCTGCCAGCTGTGTTTGAAAGCAGGAGCAGTTTCTCAATTGGGTAAACCCTTCGATGGTATAGAGCATGCCTAGGAGGCTGTCGTGGGAGGTGCAGGACAGGATGGTGAAGCTAATTTAACCGCTCACAATATAGAGACTTCTGCTCTAAGCTATCTTTGTTAGTTTGCTGATGAAGGAAGCTAAACGTCCGGCAACTTTAGGCACTGGACTGGGAGTGTAGCCTTAAGGAAATTTACCTGGGAGTAAGTCTGACTAATAGATCTGTTTAGGATTATTTTGAAAATGATAATTTTCAAAACTTAGCGGCAGAAATACAGCAAACAGCATTCAGAGGGGTGTGCGCCTGATTCCATCAAACTCCTTCCAATGGTTCTTACAGATGGGAAGGAAAACTAATCTACATTCACAAAATGTTCGCTGCCTGAATGCAATCCCCCCAAACCTGCTTACATCTATTATAAAGGACAAGCGGAGCCCTGTGAGTCTCACATGTGTGTGTGTGTTGGCGGGGGGGGGGGGGGGAGAAATCCCATTTCCCAATGCCAAGCTCGGCATGGCTCCATGTCTCCACTCCCACCTCTGAGCCCAGTGATGTCTGGGAGCCTGTCTGGGATCAGAATGGCTCCTGGACTCTGCCACCACGGGCTCTCCAGAAGGAAGGTAAGTCTATCGTCTGCAGGTGTGCAAACAATGCTTTTTTATTTTGGGGTGTTCCTGAAGATTGCAGAACTGTTTACAGTCACTGTGGACCTGATTCAGATTTAGATATTTGCAGATTGGGCCACACTTGCCTGTTATAAGATGGAAGCTATTGCCTTCCCAAATGATAACGCCATAGCAGGGATTAGGACCAACCCTTCACATTCTCCTTGAAGCAGGGGTCCGTTGGAGCAGGAGTGCAGCTCCGGGAGTGATGAGCCCAGGGGGTGGGCACATGACCAAGCCCCGCCCCCTCCTCGGCTTCCCCGAGCAGTGCAGAGGCGCAGCACCCCGGGGAAAGCCCTGCTAGGGTCTTTATTATTTTTAATGTTTTGTTTTAATATTGATAATTTTATCATTGTTCCTTTTATTCACCAACCCTTCAGCAGCTTCCACCTCATCAGTTTGGTGTAGTGGTCAGGAGTTGGACTCTAATCTGGGAGAACCGGGTTTGATTCCCCACTCCTCCACATGCAGCTGCTGGTGTGACCTTGGGCCATTCACAAGTTCTCTCAGAGCTGTTCTGTCATGAGCAGTTCTCAAAAGACCTCTCTCAGCCCCATCTACCTCACAGGGTGTCTTGTTGTGGGGAGGGGAAGGGGAAGGGATGGGTGGTGCACATGTCCTGGGTATCTCAAGTCTACTTGAAACCTGGTGGTTTCAAGGGAGCAGGAAGAGAATGAGGGTGTGTTCTTTATGCTTATTTTTATTGCACAAAGTATTGGATGGGGAAGGGAATGGAGGAAGAGCAGGTCAGTTTCACTCACCTGTGGAGTGGAGCCTGAGGGGTGGGTGTTGCCTTCTGACACACTTCCGGTATGTTAGGGGGTGTGGCATATGCAAATGAGTTATGCAAATGAGTTATGCTAATGAGCTCCTGCACCTCTTTTTCTCCGAAATGACCCCTGCCTTGAAGGATACTGTGTGGACCCAAGGACACCGATCCAGAGGCAAGGGAATCATGTCTGAGATCAGGGGACTTACTTCATGGAGCGGTAGTGAGGACTCCACCCCACACTCAGTGCAACCCTCCAGGAAAACTAGCTGCTTGACCAGGGCACTGCTGAGCCCAGATAGAACAGCACTTCCAGAGGGATTAATGCTTTTGCAGTTGACATGGAGAGCTCACTTACAGCTGAAGCTGGAGACACATGATCTTCCGCATTTTTTGCAAAGCTAATAGGAGCAATGAGAGAGGGTGGGATTCAGATCAGAGCCACTATGTTGGCAGAGAGATCTCTGAATCCTTCCTTCCCTGTGCTTTTTACGCAGCGCAAATAGCCTCTGACTAGGTGGGAATAAATACAGCTACCATAGTGTTATTTGGCCCTCAGGTGCTGAACATCCTCACCTGCGAGGTGCCTACCACCCACTAGAACTTTTGGGTTGGGGAGGGGCCAAGCACGACTGAGGGCAGGAGAGAGGCGGCTGTCTCCACTATCACCACCGTGGCCCAGATGAGAGCCAAGCAGCCCCATGGCACTGCCAGCACTGCAAGAGACTCCTAGCTTTGCTTGCTACTGGCCACCAGTGGCCCTCCAGAACAGTAACCCATCAGGAACTTGTTTGGGTTAAGTTCAGGGGCTGGTCCACTCCTGACTGAGGATGGCCATGATAGTTCTATGTGAATGAATTAGCAGGATCACAGGAGGACTTAAATCAGCAAGTAAGAGCAGCAGTAGGAGCAGGAGATGTTGCATGTGTGGAGGGGGAAATACTCTTCTCAGCAGGGACTCTTTCCCCCATTATGCTTCCCCAATTTGTCACGGCTTCCCACAAAAATTCTGGAGAATTGTAGCTCTGCATAAGGATGAGATTTCCATGCGGGGCATCCTTTGCTTCTCTTTTAGAATTGGGTCCAGGAGTCCGTGCAGATACCAAATGGGTATCGAACTACTTTAAGACTGCAGTGCAGATATGTCCCCTGTAATGATAGATTTTGCCTTCTAGAAATCAGGGTCAGCTCGAGGTATTTGTCAGTCTCAGCCAGGAAAGATTTTGCTTCCCCACCTCTCTTTTCTCAAGCAAGCAGCATGCAAGAGGGGCAACCATCCGACTGTCTCCCTCAGTCCCAAACCTGGCATACAAAACCTCTCATACAACGGCATACACATTCAGCGAGGTCAGGATATCCAGCAGAAACCTGGGATATTAAATAGGTGGGGATGCCCACCAGCGCTGTGCCCTGAAAACCTCCACCACCCTTAGAAATTCAGCACCTTCTAAAATATGTGGTTCATCTACCTATTACAATCCCACAACAAGCTCTTAAACATCTTGGTATGTTTGAATGATCTGTTCAGAGCCATCTCAGATGGTTGTAACACGGGGTGGCACAGAAATGTTTCAAAAATCTAAGACAGACAAAAAAAAAGGTGGGTGCCTCTGAAAGTGAAGCATACTTTTCTTCTGCCTTGCCTTTGTATCTCTCCTCCATAACTGTGAACACAACCCAAACTCTTATGCTGGTCTGAAATCCCCAGCCTGATGCACTAAGCAACAAAAGCAGGTTATAGTATGCTAGGAGTGTTTAATTTACATTTAATTTGAAAACTTTATTCCCTCTTTGGACCTTGGAATGCTTCTAGCGCAGGAGTGCGTCCAATCAGGGTAACAAAGCTTAGAGTGTCACAAAGGTACACAGAGCCAAGTTTTCAGTTTAACAGATTAATACTAGTTTCTGTCTTCTAGAACTACATCCTGGATAGGAAAGATGAGAGATAGGATAGTATTCTATCCTAAGCATGGACTCAGATGGTGAGAGGCCATCTGAGTCATGGTGCCAACATAGGGACAGTGTGTCCTCCCTCTTAGTGTGTGCAGGAAGAAGAAGTGAGAAGTTCGGAGGAGGGGGGGAAGTTGTTCCCTGAGATCACTTCCAACACCCCCTCTGGAGGGCCTGTGACACAGTTCACAGGACTCGTCTTCATCAGAACTTCAGTGTTCCCTTGGGAGTGGTTTGGTGAGCGCTATGACAGACCTCTGCTGCTGCTTCTCTGAGAGGCAGATCTTCCCACCAAAACACTGTTCCCCACTCTGACTGACCAGCCTCTTAGTAGCGTATTTGAATTATATCTTTCTGTGTGTCCCATCCTGTGATAAAGAAATGATCTGGCTTTTGCCCAGGCCAGAAATGTATTGTAACTCAGCAGGAGCCCTCTTATAAATCCCTTTGGAAATTGCACTTGACACGAAGTAAGGTTCAAACAGAAAGGTTGATTTTCTTGAACAGGCACAGTTGAGTTAGGAACAGGGCAGGGGACGAGAAGCTGAAGTAAATTTTGTTGTTTATACAAATTATACTACTTTGAACAGGCAACAGAGTATAGTTGAACCTTATATTCTTAGAGACTCTATTCTTAACTGTGAGAGGTTTGTTTGTCTTGGGGATTTCTTTCAGCAACAATGTGTCTTAATAAAGTTTCTTAAAATTGTCTTAGGTTCTTGGAAGTTAGTACTTTTTTCCTGTATTTAAATACTTCCCTTGTGGGGTTATAACTTTCCATTTTTTACTCTTGAGGAGTCTAAGACCATTTCCATTTCACACAAACCAGGGGTCCCTTCTTAGTTGAACCCTCTGAATAGCTGTACAAGAAATATCCTCCTCTTTCTAGGAGCGATAATCCTTTTCTCTTTAGCTAGACTGGCAGTTTTCAACCTCCTGTCCAGTCTCTTCTCTCACACCTAAACCCCAGTTCTGGAGACTGTGAATAAATGGAATTCAGCTAAGGCTGACACTTAGACTTTTCAAATGTGATAGTACACAGTAAGGGTAAGGAGCTGAGTCCCTTCATTTCTCAAGTGATTTGTCTGTTTCCCCCCTCCTTGACTGGGAAGTGCCAAGCCAAAGTTCAAACAATGAGTGACCCCCCTCTGACCAGATTGACAGACTTCTGAAAGCTCTCCTCAGCTGGTGCTGACCAGTCAGAGAGAAGGGGGTGCATGCAGGCAGCAGCCTGTCAATCAAACTGTGCTTTACAGTGGGGCATTAACCCCGAATCTTCCAGCTCTCTGAATTTGATGCACTTAGCATTCTGCTTTTGGAGGTCAATTCGTCACAAGCGCATCTGCAATCATCTGCTTTGTTGGACAGTGGATCAGCTTGACAACTCCATCTTTCTGCAGATTTCTCACCAGGTGATATTTCACATCAATGTGCTTGGAACGTGGACTCACATCATCTTTCTCAGAAATGTGAATGCAACTTTCATTGTCCTCATACACTACCACGGGTTGTGGTACATCTAGGCCCCATGTTTCAGTAGTTGAAGCAGCCATTGCATCTCTTGACAGCGTTGTGCTGCTGATACATATTCTGCTTCAGTAGTGGAGTTTGTAACTACATTTTGCTTCTTGCTTGACCAGCTTTTAGGTCCTCCTTCAAAGATAGAAAGTCTACCACTGGCAATATTGGACTATCTGATAGGTCTCCAGCCCAGTCCGCATCCATATAAGTAACTAGTTTAGGACTGTCATTAGCAAACAATTTAAGATCTGCAGTATTAGGTACCTCACAAGGGTCACAAGAGCTTTCCAGTCTCTGCTTGTGGGCTTTGCAGTCTTTCTATGTATCAGTCCTACAGCTGAGCTAATGTCTGGTTTAAAAGGCTATGTACAAGAGCTTACTTATCACATCTTCCAGTTTTAGGCTTTTAATTCTGTTCTTGACAGAGGACAAAAATGCCATCTTGTTCTCTCTGTATCTTTATGCCTAGGTAGTGTACCATGTTGCCAAGTTGCTTAACTTCAATGTCCTTACTTAGGTGATCTATCAGTTCTTTACTGGCAGCTGGATCTTCACATGCTAGCAACAAGTCATCCACACAAGTCAAAAGATAAGTCCATTTTCCATTTTTGCATTTGGGGCAGAGGCAGGGATCAGATTCACTTATCTGGAAATCTGCCTGGAGTTGAATATCATTCAATTTACTGTTCCATGCCCTTGCAGCCTGTTTTAGGCCATATAGTCTCTTTTGAAGCTTGCACACAAGATCTTCCTTGTTTTTCTCTATGAAACCAGGCAGCTGCTTCATGTAGATTTTTTCTTCTAGATCTCCATACAGGAAGGGGGGGTCTTCACATCTAGATGGTCAACCCACATTCCCTTGATTGCAGTGACACTAAGGAGAATTCTTATAGTTGTGTGCTTTACCACAGGTGCAAAAGTCTGATCATAGTCCTCTCCATACTTTTGGGAATATCCTTTCGCCACCAATCTGGCTTTGTAGCATTGGATCTCCCCGTCTGCATCATGCTTCAGCTTGAAGACTCATTTGCATCCTACTGCTTTCTTCCCTTTGCGAAGCTCTGTGAATGTCCATATATTAAGCCTGTGCAGAGCATTCAGTTCCTCTCTTGCTGCTTGCTTCCACTTTTGTGCCTCTTGAGGTGGTAATCAGGAGATATCTGTAAATGATGTTTCCACCGTCTCTGCAAGCAGATTCATTCTCAGGGGTGGCACACCTTTGTTGGACTGCATTGATCGTCTCACGCCTGGTGGTCCGGTCTCTCTGGGTTCCCCCTGAGGTTCAGGCACAACTGATGGAGCATCTCTAAGTGTCAGCTACGCTGCCATAGTTGGGGGGGGGGGAGGCAGGAGGCTACTGGGTGAACTCCTTAGTGTGTGGGAATGTTAAGTTTAATTTCTTTCACTGAGCCTTATCTGCTAGCTTAGCTTTCTGACCTTGGTACCAGCTCAGCTTCCCTCCCTCGGAACGTGAACCTATTAGTTTAGGCGCACTCCAGTGCATCCTCTGATTGGCTCCTGTCCATCAAGAGACCCCACTTTGAATTCTGCATATCTTCCCCTCTCCTGCCCCTAGGGTTAGTTCTCACACAGATTGTATACAACAGATAATCTGCCTTTACTGTTCTTCAATAAACTTGATCCTTCTGAAGGAATGTTGTTGAGACTGATTGCTGTGGGACTCTGACACTAAGTTGCCTCTGTGGTTCAGGTACAGCTGGCGGAGTATCTTGGGCAGCCACATCAGTCAGGATTGCCTCAGGACATGCTGCTTTTCCCTCTTCCTTGATGTCAGTCACATCAGGAGATGTCAGCTGGCTGTCCTCTGCAGTACTAGCCCCCTCTGAACCTTGAAGTCTTTCACTCTCATCAAAATGAACAGCTTACAATGAACTCATTAGTCTTTGGATCCAAGATTCTGTAACCTTGGCATCTAGCTGCATAGCTTACAAAAATGCCTTCTGTGGCATGGTCAGCTGGCTTGGAACACTTCCTTTTGGAATGTATGAATAGCATTTACAGCCAAACAGTCTCAGGTAGTCCATGAATGGTTTATGGCCAACGCACAGTTCATAAGGAGTCACACCTGTAGATCTTGCAAGGAGCCTATTCTCTGTGTAATTGGCAGTCAGGATTGCTTCACCCCAGAATGGTCCTGATAAGTGTGAATCTCTAAGCATGCAACATACTGTGTCCAAAAGTGTCCAATTTTTGCATTCTGCTACACTGTTCTGCTGTGGATTATGGGGCACAGTCATCTGGTGCTAAATGCACTGTTCTTTCAGGAACCGTTCCATAGCCTTTGAGCAATATTCTCCTCCATTGTCCGATCACAGAACTTCTGGCTTTCTGTTGAACTTAGTAGAAACCATTGCTACACATTCCTTTATCTTATCAAAAGCTTCAGATTTATTTTTATTGAGATACAAGACACAGTACCTTGAAACATCATCTGTCGGAGTCAAATAATAATGGTACCCACCGAAAGTAGTAGGAAGAGGTCCACCCAGATCAATGTGGATCAGTTGCAGTGGAGCTGTGGTCTTCCTTGTGCTGTTCTGAGGGAATGGCTGTGTAGTGCTCTTTCGTTGCAAACAACAAGCACAAACTGGGTTAGAGTCACATTCAGAAAAATTCATGCCTTTCACCTAACCCTTATTCTGCACGTCCTTAGTGGTTTGAATATTTCTATGGCATGTCCTTCTATGCCACAGGTGAATGCATCCATTGTGTTTGCATGTTTTAGCAACATTTATTTCTTGGTTAGGTTGTTCATCAAGGCTTTGTTCCTCATAATCACTATCAGATTCAAGCTTTGGCATGTTTTCATATTCAGGATCATTGTATTCATTTGCAGGCACTTCATCATGTTCATTTTTAGGTATCTCATCATGTCCAAGCAATTCAGAGTCCTCATGGTACAATTCAGGAGAGTGGATATTTATGTAAAAGTCCTCACTTTCCTCCATGTTATAAAGACCATTTATTAATTTTTCTTTGATATACGTCTGTCCATTTCTTACAACAAAGCAGCCGTTGGCATTAAAATGTGTTTCAAATCCTAGTTTTGCCAGTTGGTTTATTGAGATTACATTGTTTTTAAACTCAGGAACAGAGAGGAGATTCTCAATTTTAAGTTGTCCTTTTGTGCCATCTACTGGTAAAGGTAAAACTACAGTCCCAACACAATTCGCTTTCATGCAGTTGCCATTAGCCAAATACACTCTTGTTGGCTGTTGCAATCTCCGTTTTTCCACAAACAATTCTTTTGTACTAAAAATGGATTGAGTCACTCCAGAATCTAGCAGGATGGCATCACTTTGTTCATTATGACAAACAGAATAATTTTTATGTTTGAAAATGTGGTCAGTCTTGCTTTTGCAATCATTAGGTTTAAAAGGCTTGTCTGCCTTGGGTGATGTACAGGCAATTGTGAGATGACCCTGCCCCGAACAACTGTAACAGGTAATCTGAGCTCTTTTGTTTGAAGTAGATAAATCTGGCTTGGCACCCTGCTGTGCACAATCCTTTCTTAATGGCTCTTGGGGCCTCCTAGTGCCAACTCTGCCATTGCTAGAATGAGCTCCTGCCCTGCAGACTCTGTGGCTTAAAAGCAACTTTGTTCAGAAATTGATCTGGCAACACTTGTAAATCTTTAGACAATGCTTTTCTACAAGAACATTCCTGATCTTTTTCACACACCAAAGAATCAAAGTTCAAACTTCCTTTAATCTCCAGGTAAGATATTGTATATATAGGAAACTTGAAGGGAGAGAATGAAACACTGCAGCTGTTTGTGCTGGTTCATCTATGGGCTCACCTGTATCAGCAAACTGAGAGAAATATCTTGCGGGGAGCTTACATGTAATTGAAAACAGTCATTCTCTGTAAATTTTAAACTGTCCAGGTTATTTCTTAGCATTATTCTTGCTGACCACCCTGTTTACTTGTTGGCATTAACCAGGATATCACACATCTGTTTAATTTTTGTAAAGTCCTGAATCTTAAGACAAATAATTAGTTGAGAGTGAACTCACGGAGTCTCCCTTGCACACATCGGCTGTGTGCTTCCCATTTATTCTGTTCATCTTGGGATGAGCCAGTGGGGGGGAACATCTTTCTCCAGATGTTCCTCCAGCGATTGCGAGCATAAGGCAAACCTTAGATGCATGTGCCATTCAGCAAAGTTATGCTGTGTGAAAAAGACTAGACAATTCTTTCCTTCCCAAGTCTCAGCTATGGTCCCCCCCCATCTCTCTCTCTCTCTAAAGGTAGATTCAACTTTAGGTATTGCAGCACCCACTTGCTGCAAACCAGTACTAGTTTAGCTAGTTACCCTTAGTTAGGCTGGGCCCATAACCTGTTGGGTTAGCTGGTATAGTTAGTTCAGTAACCACTGACCATTTAGCAGAGTGCATAAAGCTTCTAGTGTGGGAGTGCGTCCAACCAGGGTAACAAAGCTTAGAGTGCCACAAGGGTACACATTTTCAGTTTAACAGAGTAATACTAGTCTCTTTATTCTAGAACTACAATCTGGTTAGGAAAGAGGAGAGATAGGATACTATTCTAATCTAGCTAACTAAGCATGGACTCAGATGGTGAGAGGCCATCTGAGTCATGGTGCCAAGATGGGGACAGCATGTCCTCTCTCTTGGTGCATGCAGGAGGAAGAAGTTCGGGGGGGGGGGAGAATAAACAGAAGGAAGTTGTTCCCTGAGATCTCCATTCTACACATCAAAGGGATAGTGACAGGAGAGTAAACACAGGAATGAAAGGTCAGCGTGACTAGCTATCTGTCTCTCTTGCCTTGAGGCTGAGGCAAGGGATGGCACCTTCACTTCCAACATATTCTAGGACTGCCTTACTATTCCCCTAACTAGACCTGCTTGCCATCTTAGATCATCCTAGTGTCTCCTTTGATAGTTACTTACATTTCATGAGGCATATCTGGTCTCTAGGCCAGTGTTTTTCAACCACTGTGCCGTGGCACACTGGTGTGCCGCGAGATATTGTCAGGTGTGCCGCTGGATTTTTTCAATGAAAGAAATGTGCCGTCCGGGCTGACCTTCCGGGACGCGTTTGCGCATGCGAGAAAGAACAGTGGCGCTCTCTCGCTGATTCCGCTCGCACGCTCTGTGGCCGGCCTGAGGTAGGGTGATTTGCACCAAGACATTCCAGTAAACATGAATATGTTTGATGGTAACAGCTAGCTGTTTCTGTCAGGGTGGGGTTCAAATCAGTAACTGTCCCTCAGCGAAGAATGGGTGTACTGTGCTTCTCTTCAAATCACTTATGGTCAGCGGAATGCCGTTCACATAAGAGTAAGAGTTTAAACTCTCTATTTGAAAAACTTTAGCAGAAGCGCAGTATTAAAATACATCCACATTATATTTCTTCTGAAACTCAGGTCAATGTTATGGGAAGGAGCCATCACACTTTGGATCTGTAACTTACGATTTCAAGTTGAGTGGCTATTACGTGTATTTGTAATACTGTCATAGTTAATACTTGAGCTGAGGCAACTAATGACCCATTTATCTTGTATTTCAGTGTTTTTCAACCACTGTGCCGTGAGATATTGTCAGGTGTGCCGCGGGATATTTTCAATGAAAGAAATGTGCCTTAGCTCGAAAAAGGTTGAAAAACACTGCTCTAGAATACCCTTCACTTTTTGGGTGGCAGCACCTATCTGATGGAGCAGACTTCCAGAAAAGATGCACAAAGTCCCTTCTGTGATTGTGGAGTTCCTGGGCCGTGACTCCAGTGAGTTTTTCTTGGGAGTGTAGGCAAGGAGCCCACTTGCCATTTCAACTGAAAAGCATTCAGGACTACATTCATAGGTTGCTCTCTTATCTGAGCAATTACAGGTCCTGCACTGAAGCAAGGGAGGCCTTTCAAGCCCAGAGAAAGCAAAAGGAGAAGGCTCCCTTCAAAACTGGACTACTTTGGATGGGGTTTAGTTTTGGTTTAATATTCCGGATTCACATTACTCTCACTACTCCAGGTATTGTCTACAAGAATCCAGCTGTATTGGATTTCAAAGAGCTGGAGTCAACCCAATCATTTGGTAACATTACCTGTTATTTTCTGAAATACTGTGGGGCTTTAACAGGCACGTTGCCTGGAGGTGCTCTCCGCGAGATATTCTACTGAAAGGCTCAAGTAAAATTTAAGGCTGTAAAGAGATTTATATTGAAATGATTCAGTACAAAAATGAAGCAACCTTCACTTCCTTTTCATACCTTCCCCCACCCCAACACTATGCTTAAATTTTTTTTTATGCAGTGGAGACCCGTCAGATGTTGGCTGCTGATGAACAAAGGAGGGAATACTATGAGGAGCAGAGGAATGAGTTTGAGAATTTTGTTGAGGAGGAACGCGATGGTAAGAACATAAGATCAGAAAGCATGGCTCAAAGCAGGCACTTAACGCAAGGTACAAGACTTGGGATGCTCCCCAGGAATGCCTGATCGCTGCAAACCATGTGGCACCATGCACCAACATCCAAGCAGGTAGCACAGGAGAATGGGGAAAGTAC
The DNA here is from genome assembly GCA_029233225.1 of Lepidodactylus listeri. Lineage (NCBI taxonomy): Eukaryota > Metazoa > Chordata > Lepidosauria > Squamata > Gekkonidae > Lepidodactylus > Lepidodactylus listeri. The sequence goes on from JARCFY010000008.1 coordinate 106,213,966, forward strand.
AAGTTTATCTGGCGCCATCTCTCTTCAAGAATTGCCTCTTGGCTTAAATTCTGCTTTGGGTCAACAGGATGGCTGTTGTGCAATGCTAGCAACTGCAAGAAAGGAATCTTTCTTTGCTCTCGGGTACCCCTGTAGAGTCTCCATTTCATGGCTCCCAGCACAAAAGTCACTTGATATTGCTAGGATCCATGAGAGCCTTCTTGTCTAAGGTTTCCAGTTGTTCTGGCTCTGTTGAGTCAATTCAAAAGAATACAATTCTGTACTGATTTAAAACAACCACCTTTAAAGATCTGTGCGAGAGAGAAGCAAACAGCAGCTGAAACATACTTTAAAAGTGGAAATTACTGTAGCCAAGATACTACACTTGCTGCTCAGGAGTTATTAAGAATCCATACTCAGCTCCACACAGCCAACAATTGAAATGTTTGCCAAGTACTTTGATACTCTGTGAAGGGCAGTAGCCATTTTGTTGAGCAGGCAACTGTGGAGGCTCTGATTCAGCCTTAACTTTCCCATTAAAAGCAAATACTCAACCCTACCTTCTACCACTTCCAAAAGGCAAGATTATTGTCATGAGTTGCACTAGCAGGGATCTTTACTCGATAGCAAGTTTTAAAAGTAATTGTGCTAGTTCTCTTATTTAACTTGAGGCTGCAATTCTGTGTAGAATTAGATGAAAGTCATTTGGGCCATGACTGAGAGGGCCTGCAATGGAAACAAGGGCCATCTCCAAGCCCTGCACCACAGGGCTGCTGGAAAGAGAAATCCAGCACTGTTTGCATCCCCACCATCTATCAGGGCTGCTGCTTGTGAAACATGTGTCCATGTATGGAATGACTAATGTTTTGGACCCTTGCCTGTTCCTCAGGAAATGTAGTCATGGAATGCCTTTGGATTTGTTCCCCAAAAAGCTGGTAACAAATTGGTATGAGCAGCTGCCTTCTGTATTCATTTGTGTCCCTTGACCACAAGCAAAAGTGCTTCTTCTTAGACATATTTTATCCCTGCCCATGTTCAACAGGATAACTGCATTGTCCCCCACCACAACCAGACAGCTAACATGAATGAAGGAGTAAAAGCTCTATAGAAGTCTCACCACTGCCCAGAGAGAATATTGATACTGAACTGGACTATGGTTATCAGTCATGTCACTAGAAGTGAGCGTCAGCCCAGCTAATTTTCTTCTTCAGAGGACACTCTAGTCAAGGGTTTTTTTTGGGGGGGGGTAGGGAGGAGGTACAGAGGTCTCTAAAGCTACAGAGACTCTGGCAGGAACACAGCTGGGTACAAGGTCCTTACCCTTACAGAAAAACATGCAGAAAGCACCAAGTGAGCCTTACTTTCATCTGCAGTGTGGCGGGAGGCAATACACACCACATCCCTTGTGTTGTTAGCAACATATACAATAGCAGTAATATGCCACTGGGGACAATCCAGACTGATCTGTCAACTCTACTCTCGTGTAGAGATGACCAGTGGGGCTGCTACAGGAGGTGAGATGGGTGGAAGGGGAAACTGAGTATATGAGCTGGTTTTCTCCTGAGATATAAAACAACTTACAGGATGGTTTTATAGTGGCTAAAAAGACAATAGGAGCATCTGAGGAGGCAGATTAAGCCTGCATTCCAATAAATGTGAGCATGAGTTATGCCAGCTGCCTCAGAATTTCACTGCACATCTCTCCCTGTAGCTAAAATTCTCAGCTACAACATGGCAAAAGATATTCCCGGTTGTTCTGTCAGGTTCAATCATCCCACAAAATTTGCAGAACAAAAACATTCAGACGGGCATTTTTATAATGGAATCAGAACGGTGTTCAGATGGAACAGTTTAGGAGGTTATCTTCATATGGAGATAGGTCTGTAGTCTGCTGCAATGATTTATATTGGTATCATCTATCAATGCAGGCTCAGACCTGATCCCATTTAAGGCTTGGTCTTTGGTTTGAATTCTTGCTTGTAACCAATATACCACACCTGGTCCTACTGGTGTTACTCCAAGCTTGGTATCACCCCCCAAATCCTTCAGAATCCATTCCTTGTCCATATTTTTCATTCTGCTTGTACCCTTGACATTGGACTAGTCCCTGTACTTAAAGGGCTACAGTGTTTCTAAAATCCATCTCCCCTCTCCTCCTCCTCCTCCAGAGCAAGATGAGAGAAGCAGAGAACAGATTGAGCAGTGGCGCGAATACCACTATGATGGTCTCTACCCACCGTATTTGTATAATCGCCACATTGTCTAAAGCTAGCTGGAGGAATGGACTGCACACAGTAAGAACTGAAATTGTGGGCTGATCGTGCCCTTGGCAGTACCATCACTAAGGAAGCCTCATTCGTGCCGTGACTACATCACTGATCCTTCTCGCTGTTGAACCTACTGGCTGCTTTGCTTTGTATTTTGAGGCGCCTGCAAATAGAAGAATCTGAACCTTGACGCAAATGAAGCAAAAAGGATCCGACCTGTATATATCTGTGCAATCACACTTAGAGTAGGCTTTTGTCTAAATCACTACATTTGGAGGGGTAACAAAGCTGGTTTGTGCAGTAATAGGAGTATCCGGTGTTTTTTTTTAAATTAGGGGGGCAAAGAAAATTGTCATAATGTTGCATTTGTTTAATAAAGATATTTTAGCCTACTGCAATATTTTTAGTTACTTCATATTCTCATATACTTGAAAAGGACTTTTCCTGTTTAATAACAACTCCTTGAAATAGGCATGAATTAGCAAATTAGATAAATTTCCAAATTAACAGATTTTTTGCATCCGATACATGGTATGTATAAAATTTCGGATTATCTGGAAATTTCCCCTGGAACAGTGGTAAGGAGCAAGGCACATTACTGGGGTTTGAGACGATTAAGGGTCACTTTTATAGGATCTCTTGCAATTTCTATTCTGCTCTCAGTAGTAGCCCTCTTAGTTGAGAAAGTGGGTTCCCCATCTGTCAGCACCATCACAGGCTGAGGACAGACTGGCAGGATGAAGTGCAAGGGAAGCGGGGCAAAAAGACCTGGGCCGAGTTGTCATGGGACTTTCCGTTTGCACTGCATAGACTGATGCGAGACCATACCGGGGAGGGGGCGGAACGGAGCATTCGCACTGTGGGGCGGCCCCTGGCGGCACCAGTGTGGTGGCGCGCGGCTTTGGTCCGTTTTGCCAACTTGCACATAGGCACATGGGCGCAGCAGCTGGATCAGCAGGTTCACACCACTGGCGCTGCTTTATGCACGGCTTATTTGCATCCACACTGCCAGGAAGCGGGATGAACGCCCACCCAGATGGCTTGACACCGGTTTCACCAGGTACCTTTTTAGAACGGGATGAAAGTGCTTCAGGACCGGGTGAGTGTGGCACGGCAACGCCAGGCAGCCGTGGCTGTGTGAACGGGCTCTCTTAATCCGCTTGCAAAGTGGGCCTATATCGGGCCAAATTGCCAGCCTGAATTCAGCCACAGACTATTATAGATAGGAACCGACTGTTAAGTAGTGTGGATCTGAGAATGGGGAACTGGCTTTCCCCCATTCACACAGGGGAAACACAGGGTTAACAGCCATCACAACAGGAATACCTCCCCCTTCCTCCCAGCAGACTCTACAAGACGCCAGACAGCAATGGTTTCCTCCTCCTCCTTTAGCTCAGTGAACTCTTCCAAAGCCAAGTATCACTGAGGCCTATTTCTCCTAGATATACTAAATCTGAAAGGACCATTTTAGGGGGTGAGGGAATGTAGCACTTTGGACCTCAGAGATGAATTAAAGGAGGACCTCAGATCTAAAATCTGGATCTCAGAGAAGCCTTAGAAGCTGGAATTTTTGTAACAAGTAAACAAAACAAGCCTTAGCACTATGAAGTAGATACTCCTGTTTGCCTATTGGAAAACAAATGCACAAGCCCCATTTTCCCATTCTCAACTCCACCTTATTCTGAATGAAGCCCAGTCTTCTCTTTAGCTGTTAACAGTGCCTAAAAATCAAAGGCCTGCATCAAGAAAAGTTGAAAGGTGTGACCAGCTTTCCCTCCAAGCTGAGTTAAGTGTGAGCTGGCTCAGTTTTTTAGCCTCCGGCTCACACATTTTTGTCTTTGTTCAGGAAGGATGGCTCCAGAGCAAACTAAGCCAAATTGCTTGCCCACAACTTTAATGCCAGTGGCTCACAAAGGAGTTTTACTCACAAGACTCCATAGCATAGAGGGAGCATTTGAAACAACACAAAGTTAAAGAAATCTGCACAATTTGTTTCTGCTCTCAGAAAGGCATGGGGAGGGACCACGCATACTGCAGGGCATGGAAGTCCTTCCCCGCCCCAGCCCCTGGAAACCCCAATTAACACATCCATGGTGCCTATGCAGTCTGGATCACATCTTCAAGCTTGCTGTAATAAGGGCTAGAAACTTGCTTTAATAAAAACAAATGAAAGCCAGGATTCTGCAGCCAGCTCTTGTAGCCTTACACACTGCCTTACCTAAAGTCACACATAGTTTGTTCCTAACCTGAGAGGAATTGCTCAGGGTTGCGCCGCCCCTTCTCTGGCCAGGGCTCTTGCCAAAACTGGAATCAATACATCAGTTTGCTTCAAGATGGTCATACCATTCCAAGGAAGCACACCCACAGCATTTCACTTATTTATAAAGGAGGCCTTTGATAAAGAAAAAGGCCCTAGCAGAACTCTGGATGGAAAAACTTTTCATCTGCACTTCCACTCGCAGGCTTTCTGCACATGATGCATTCAATACATTCTCGCCAGACAGCCAGTCAACATGAACTAACAGCGGCACTACCAGCTAGAAAAATACGCAAAATGAGGGGCTATTCGGGGGGACGCAAAAGGGCATTATAAAAATAGTCCCCCGTACTGAACGCTTCCGTGATGGTGCAATTCAGGTTCCACTTCAATTAGTCAACCGAAACTTTATGGATGCAGTCTGATAAGATTTGCTACCTCTCCCCCTTTAAAGGGAAAATTTGAAGGTGCTTTTCAAAAAAAGCACTACATTTTCATTGACCTAGTTTTACTTTGCGGCTAGGAGGAGAGAGCAAGAAGGCTAAAGTGAAATATTATTAGCGCTTCAAGAGCAATGGGCAGCAATTTTTCAAAGTTCAGGAGGAGAAAGAAAAGCTGCTTCAAAAAAAAGAAAAAGTCTGATCAGACACACAGTTGTTACTGAAGAGTTAGACTTCGCCTTCATGGTCAACGTGGACACATGGCAGTTTGCGCCTATGAAATAATCCGGCAGAGAAGTAAACATCTCCTGCATCAGAATTCTGCTACCAGCTGGTGGGCAGCTTCTTCCAGCTAGCAAACAATGCAGCCCCTTGTAAAGCACACTTCTCACACACGGCACTGAATTTCAAACTTATCCGAGCAGTTTGGCTGAAATGCTCAAGCCAAGCGCCATCGCCTTTTATAAAGAGCCGGGCAAATGAACCCTCAGAAGTATTTCCTTCGGCCTCTTTCTGCACGGTTCTCCCACCCCTTCTCCACTTGAGCACTCCTCCTATGGGACACAAGCCATTAAAAATAGCATAAAAACACTGATGGTTTAAAAGTTAAACGCCTCAGTTAAAAGCCTGGGCAAAAAAGAAGAAGTTTGGGCCTGGTGCCAAAAAGACAGGCCCCACGTGAGCCTCGAGAGAGAGGGCAGGAGGTCTTGCAAAGAGGGTCTTAACTGGTGTGCTGGAATAGCACCTAGATGAGTGACTGCTTAAGGCTGTTTCCACACAGGGGCAGGAAACGCTGCCCTTGCTGGAAAGCAGGAATGGGTGGGATGGAGGTGTACAGGGACCGTACAGGGACACTGATAGACCTGTCCTCCATGGGTCTGTCTAATCCCCCTTTAAAGCTGCCTGCGCCTGTGACCATCACTACATCCCCTGTAGATGGAATCAAAGCTCTGTATGGAAGTCTATCCCCCCCCCCCCAACAGGAATTAACTCCATAGTTAACTGGCAGTGCAAGCACTGGAAGATGCTGTATGCATGAAGTGGAATAAGGAACTGCAGCTATACTCAGACCAAGAGACAAGGGAAACCTCCGTTAAAAGCAAGAGTCATTTATCCCTTCACCTGCTTAAGTTAGATCACCACTTCCATCTCTTAAATACAGTGAAGATGTTCTTAGTAAGATCAAAACTATCTTTTAAAGCCACCAGCCATTTATGGTACTTGGGAAAACCCAGAGACTCGGGCACTTCTAGAAGAACTGACAGGACCCCTGGCTTTTAGAAATGAGACCCAGGCACTCTTTATTGTAACAAGACAAGCTGGCCTACTTAAACCCACAGCATTCGCTCTGATGAATATCCATAGGATTCCCAGGTAGCTGCTAAAAATTCAGTCCCAATATTGCAGGTCCATATTGACAACTGTCAATACATTACCAATATCTGTCCATCACCTTGCTGTTTACTGACTGGAAACAGTGACAGGAATGGACAAAACTGGAAGGGAATCACACAGTGGAAATGGATGCATCACAGATGGGTAAGAATTTTACAAATTTAAGCCATGAATCCAAATGACGCTTCTAGAGGAAGACAGGAGGCTAACCAATTAAGGGCTTTTTCTGAAGGTCCATACATAGCTTTATAAAGTTGCACTATTTCACATAACTCTGCCCTAATTTTGAGGGATCCCCTTGTTTCTCTTCACAGAACACGATCCTTTACAGGTACAAATAAGAACGCCACCTTCTGAAAGGATTATTCTAGGCTCAGAAAGGTGTGCATAACCGGCACATTATCAAGGTAAGACCTGGGAGTCACACTGTACTGCTCTGCTGAGAAGACGAGGAAAGACAGGGGCGCCTTCTCTCTGGATAGCGTGGCGGCTGGCTTTCTGGACTTAGGTGCCTCTTCCTTGTAAACATTCCTTGACCGAAATGGCTGAGGGTAGTACTGAGGCAGGCTCACTGGCAAAGTCGAACCTGAGAAGCGTACTCTAATCACTCAGTCTCTTGGGCTGTAAACTGTAAGTTTTCGAAGTACCACTTCCTAAATCAAATGAAGATTTAATCCTAATCATCTTGGAAGACTGAAAAGCAGGGGACCAGACATTGGGTGGTGGGGGGGGGGACAAAGGCTGAGCCGTCCATCTAAAGGGGATCATGCAGTGCTCACAGGCTCCCCTGGGCCCCAGCTGGAAGTTTCCCCAGTAAGTTAAGGGGTCAGACTGCCGGACAAAGTCTTTAGGAAGAGACCTATCTTTCATCCCGCTGCTTAGAACCACGGGGCCTTATCATGAATCAATTTGTCTTCGGGACTTCAGTGGTTTTTCACAGTTACTTCGTGCTGTTGAGAAATTTGTGATGTTCTTCTCCTCTCAGCAGAAGAGTTTCCGCACCAATTCGGGGACCTTTCTTCTCCTAGAAAGGGGAATTTACAATGAGATTGTGTTTCTAGGCACTGGGATAAAATCCAAATTTATGACAGTTTCAGGAAGAAGAGAAGAAGAAAAGATATTGGATTTATACCCCCCTTAGAGCGGCTTACAAACTCCTTTCCCTCCCCCTCCCCGCAACAGACACCCTGTGAGGTAGGTGGGGCTGAGAGAGCTCTTTCCAGAACTGTCCTTGAGAGAACAGCTCTGACAAAACAATGGCTTGCTCAAGGTCATCCGGCAGCTGCAAGTGGAGGAGCAGGGAATCAAACCCACACATAACCACTACACTACACCACTACAGCAAAACAAGGGGTCACCACTGTAAATCAAGTGTGGTCACAATGCACTAGGGAGTCCATACCTGCAAATCCCATTCACTTCAATAAGCCTCACCCAAGAGAACTTCCAAGGGGATTGTATTGCTGCTAATATCCCTGGAGATGCAACTCTGTCTTAACTTCAAAGTCTTCGAGAAAAGAAATGTCTTTAAAAAATAACCTGGCAGCTCTTGCGACTAGCCAGGACCAGTCATTTAACCTACAGAGCAGGTGGCGTCCAAAGTGCCCCGTGGCATCAGAAGTGTGTGGGAAAGAATACCCTTAAGATGCAAGAAGCGCCCAGCAAGTCGGGGGCGTAGCCTGGATAGACAGCCTTGGTCTGCACTTACCTTGAGCATTCCATCACGTTCCCACTTAAAGAGGCCACAGTGACTGAAAGACAGACAGAAAATTGTGACAGAAGCGCCTCAGGATAGGTTCTGTAATGCAGTGGTAACTGGGGTGGTGGACGGCAGATGCCGTGCCTGAATGCCTCTGGAGCGTGCAAAGTGGTTGAGCCTGCTAATACACCAGATGAAATGGGCTCTTGCCTACGAAAGCTGATTTATTTTTAAGAGCCCTGACCTTTCTCAAAGCCCAGTTCCATCATCCATGCACGTGGGATTTGTGCTTCTAGAGTCAAAGATATATCCCCTGACCCCAGCTGTGCACCAAAGCAGCACACATCCCCTGGCCTTGATTCCCTTTCCTCCATTGGACTGGAGAGAAGCCGCCCAACTGCTGCCTGGTGGACTGAGGGCTCCTCAGCAGCATGAGGACCGTGTCTCTATGCAGCTCTCAATCTTCCCCCCCTTGGGTCCCCATGCACCCGTGCAGAGTGTCCCCCAGATATGCGGAAGCGGTGCCTTCTCTCCGGGTCAGGGTGCTTCTCTGCCACAGAGATTGACCAGGAGCGCCTTCTTTTCCTAGCAAGTAGAGTTCAGAGCCTGTGAGAATGTCTGCTGGGGGAGGGGGGGGGGGGAAAAAGCTCCTCCTACCTGCAGTGTTTTTTGGGTAGCTTGTCAAGAGAGATGGCTCGGTTCCCACACGGACACTTAAAAAATCGCTTTATGCCATCATGCCAACTATAGTCGTGATTTCCCTCCACACAGGAATTTAGGAGCTTGAAATAGGTATACTTGCACTGTAGGGGAAACAGAGAGACAGCAACACACTTTGAAATGGCTAGAGGGGTTTCCCCCCCAAAAAAGACTGTGGTCACAGGAAAGCACAGCTGGCTGCGGCAAAAGAATCGCTTGTTCCTTAGGGACCCGGAAGAACGCAGCCCTCTGCCACTGTATTCTTGAGTGGATGACCCATCCGAAGGCAGCTCCTTTGCGACCCCAGTGGGGGTGCCTCCCAACTTGGACTCATTCCTAGTCAAGTATTCAGCAAGCAGAACTTGCATCAAGGGTGCAGGATCTGATGTCCTGCTCGTGGGGACCTCATGTGCGCTCTTGTTTGCGCTGGCCCTGCTGTCACCAGACAAAGTTGTGCAGGGTTACCTATAAAGCCCTATATGGCCTGGGACCTACTTACTTGAAGGACCGCCTCTCACCATATATTCCCCAGAGAGCACTTCGATCCGGATCCCAGAACCGCCTAACCGTCCCAGGGCCGAGGGAGGCCCGCCTGGCAGCTACAAGGGCCAGGGCCTTCTCTGTGGCGGCCCCTGACTGGTGGAACGAGCTCCCAGATAACATCAAGGCCCTGCGGGATCTATTACAGTTCCGCAGGGCCTGCAAGACGGAGCTCTTCCGCCAGGCTTTCAAATAGGGGCCGCCTAATATTTACATCCGGCCCTGGCCCGATTTCTGTCTGCCAGTGTCTGATCAGACATGACGATACATCTTGATGCTGCTTTGATACTTTGAACTGAAGATACGCCATCTATGTGTCTTGATATGTTTTAATGCCTGTTTAAATATTTTTTAACTATTTTAAGGAATGCATTGTTGCCATAATGGCCCGTTGTTAGCCGCCCTGAGCCCGCCGTACAGCGAGGAGGGCGGGATATAAATCCCAATAAATAAATACATAAATAAAGGGTTAGAGCTAGTTGGCTCCCAGACAGCAGACAACGGCCAGCTGGGGCCTCACTCACTGTCTTGCAGGTCACAACGCGGCATTTCACTTCTCTGATGCTCCTCATCTTCTCTTCCATTTGCTCCTTTTTCACCAGGGGCTCGAAATAGCGTTCTTGCACCTCTGCCTCAAACTATGACAAAGGAGATGAAGTTTAATCCTGAATAATCAACAGCTGATAACCAATGCTCCCTCTAAACTGTGGAATCTTGTGAGCAAAAATTCTACTTTGTGAGCTACTGGCATTAAAGTTGTGAGCGAGTGATTTGGCTACTGCATAAATTAGTTTGCTCAGGATCCATCCTTCCTGAGCTAAGACAAAAACGTGTGAGCTGGAGGCTAAAAAACGGTGAGCTAGCTCACACTAACTCAGCTTAGAGGGAACACTGCTGATAACTGTTTATCTAGAACGTTTCCATTCTGTCCTTCCTCCAAGAAGCTCAGGGTGGCGTAGATCACTCTCCCCTCTTCCATTTTACCCTCACAACAACCTCATGGGGTTAGGTGAGGCTGGGAGGGAGTCAGTGGCCCAAGGTCACCCAGTCCAACACAGGTGAAATTTCACCCCACGTCTCCCAGTCCAACACTAACCAGAGTGCAGCATGATTGATGTTAAAAGTAGACCTTTAACAGATTGCTAAACGTGTGTTTGGATACAGGCTTCAGGAACAAAGATTCGGCAACAAGCAACTAATTTAAATCTTCACCCAAATGTCAAGCATAATGTTGAATCCATATATGCACGTGCAAGTTCTGGAGTTGTTCTGAAGCGCAGACTCTCTTGCTGGCTGTACCTTCATACCCTGAACAAACAGTGTCTTGCGAGATCGTAAGACTAACATGTTTTTATTCTGCCATCAGTTTTGGTTGACGAGGGGGTCATTTCAGTGAAGGTAATCGGGAAGAGTACAAAGAGTATTCACAATAGTGAATTGCCACAATAGCAGTTGTTCGCTAGACAATGCAGTCTACCTAGTATTGTTAAGCAGGCTATAACCAGCCAAGCAACCCTAGGTCTAATTCAGCAGTTTTGCTGTGACCTCTCCCTTGGAAGTTCTTTCGCTTGAGAATTAGCAACCTTTGAATACAACTGAGTGTTCAATAGTTATAACTCATCCTGTACGTCCAGGATTCAATGGCCCCTTTGAGCCTGCTGCTTATAACGTTTTTCTGCAGAGCTCGTGTGTGTGCGTGTGTGAATATGTCTATCATACGGCATTCGATGAAGTCTAGGAAACCTAATGCTAGATTAAAAAACGTGTTGTTCTTTGTGGCGCTGCAAGACTCCGGTTTTAGTTTTGCCACAACAGACTAACATGGCTACCCCCACTAGATTACCTTAACACACAGCACTTATCTCTCTAAGGAAAAAACAGTTTACATCACAATACCGCCTCACTATCATTAAGTCCTCACAAGCTTCGGCTTTGCTGTAGGCAGAGCAGTATAGGCTCCATAATCATTGTAAATCCTGGACAGTAGGATCTCTTTTCTTCTCCGTAACTGTCCTGAAATTAGAGGGAGCTTCAGGGGCAGGGGCATCGGGGGGAGGCATTGTTGTGCGAGTCGTTACATCACTTCTGGGAAAACCTGGAAGTGACGCAGAGTAGCTCCAAAGAACTGATGGAAACTGGACAGTAAAACCAGAGTTTCCAGATTCCTAGAGCTACTCTACGTCACTTCTGAGACTTCCCTGGAAGTGACATTACAGTGCACATGACACTGCTGAGCTTTTATTTTCAAATTTTCTCCCACTGCCACTCAGAGGGGTGGTGGGCAACAGAGGCTAGTAGGAGTCCTGGCAGCCATACTCGAGAAAATCTTTTATATCAGAACACAAATATATATTTAACTGAAACCAAATGTGGGACTCTAATCAGACAGCTGGCTTCTTCCCAACAATAACCACCACAACACTAAGTAAGTTTCTGACTCTCATGTTGTACCGCTACACCGCCAAACTAATTCTGAACTCTTTGGTCAGAAGGCTGAAAATAGCCCGGGATTTGCACAATCCCAGCTGTTTAAGAGTCAGAATTCACATTCAGAGATTTTTCAACAGGATGCCTCCTCTAGGCTTACCTCCTTAAGGACACCTGTGTGTTTGGATCTAGCATGCAAGATCTCTTGAAATTCTTCACACTCCAAATACGCAAGCTGCTCACAACGTTTCTTTTGAACGGGTTCTATCCCATCATTATCTAGAGGGTCAAAGAGACAGGATATACACAAATGCACACATGGGTAACCATTGATGTCCAAGGTTGTTTCTGCTTCTACAGGGGCCAGACCAATGCATTCTGTTCAAGTGTTCCTGCTGCAGCCATTCAGAGATGGTCTATGTATTCCCTCCTCCGTATGCAGATCTCTGGAGCCAGACTGCCACTGCAGTGGGTCTGCACCAAGGCAACTAAACCTGGGAGCGAGGCTGTGATATGGCAGCTGTACAGGGCTAAGCTTAACAACATCTTTAGTTTTGGCTCTGTGTGCCTACATACCTTCTGATGCAGGGACATTCTTCTGCATTCTCTCAGCAAGCTCTAGAATGTCAAGATCCGATCGTTTCCGTTTTATGCTGTTTGGGTCAATTTTGGAGAGGATCCGGCCCTTTGCCCGCAGTTTATTTATAGCCGCTATCTGAAAAGAGTGAAGACGGAAGGTGGATGTTTGGTGGTCACAAACACGCTCAAGCAAGGAAATCCAGTGAAGCCTACTTAAGCTGCAGACCAAGTATGTCCCACCTCTCTGCTCTGCTTGAATAACGGGGCCAAGTTCTGTATTAAGTGTCCCCAATCTTGTTGAGCCTCTGGGGGCTTTTGGAATTTTGAGGAAATGTAGCAGGGACAACTACAAAACGACTGCCTTGAGAGGCACTGCCAGTCCCAAAATGGCTGTCGTAGGGGAGGGACAATGACAGAATGTTGAGAAGTACCAAGCCAAGCACACCTTCCTATGATGAGGGCAGGGGCTTCCGAAGGGGAGGAAAGATACACAGGTGATGCCTCCTAGGGTCTGGTCAAGTGAGGTGGAGGATATCCGAAACTGGAGCTCTGCTTTAGTGAACTGGTGTTTGGGGAGTCAGAAAATACATTGGTGGTGTAAACAAAAAGAAGGTTCTTTCTACCATATGTGGTGGGCTTGTGATAAAGCTAAAGTCTTTTGGTGTATGATTCACGCTGAAATGGAAATTTTTTTTTAAATGTACTTTTAAAAAGCTGCCTGAAATGTTATTGCTTGGTCTTAAGCTAGAGGAAGTTAATGTAACTAAAAGGACTAATATGGTATATGGTGACTACAGCGAGAATGGTTTACGCTCAGAACTGGAAATGTGAAAAAACCCCAGACATATGGGAATGGTTGAGAAAACTGCTATTTATGGCAGAAATGGACAAATGGACAAGAAAACTAAATAATCAAGACTCAGAAAGATTTCTAGAAGAATGGAAAGACCTGAAAGAATATCTAGAACAACATTGGGATATGAAAAATAATATTTTTACATTGACTAATTATTGATTTTTGATGTTTAAAAGAAGAAATAATTATTTTTAAGAGAAATATACTGAATGACTGAAATGATAAGAATAGAAACTAGAGTACATATTATAGATATCTAGATAATACTTTTAAATGTTTAAAAATTACCTTTCTTTTTCTATTGTTGTAACCAAATTTGTTACCTGTAAGAGCTAATCATTTTAAATCTGTATAATTGCTATTTTATATATAATGGTATCGGTGAGGCGGGAAGTCCCAAAATTTCTTGAATTGTAAATCGGAATACATAGCTATATAGAAAAACGGATAGTGATGATAATATTTTAAAAGTAACTGTGTAAAGTTTTGTAACTGGAAAAATAATAAAATTTGTTTGCAAAAAAAAGAAAAGAAAAAGAAAACACACTGGTGGCGCCATGTTGAGGAATCATTGTTCTAGATGTTTCCTGTTGCGCAGGAAGGACGGAAGGGATCTGTGTATCCACAGCCTCCATCTAAAGTTGGTGAAGATAATCCAAACAATTTCCCTGAAGATGACAAAAGTCTTGCCCCCCTGCCCCACCAGAAAATTCCTATACTGATATGAAAATGTGGAATTTCCTTTCACATTTGATACCCTTGTTGTCATTGGCTGACTTTACTCTTTCATTCACTGGCTTAGAAATACACTTCTCAGCAGGTCCAAAATGTATGATTTCAGTACTTAAATTCGGTTCTCCTGTTTTTCTAGACAAGAGGGGGGAGAGGAGTGATGCTGAAGGAGCCGTTGTAGTCTGAATGAACGTTCACGCTTCTTTGTTTATAGGAGGCCCAAAATTACCTATTGAATTCAATTTATAAAGCGTTAAATCCAAAAAGTTGTTTTCAAGTATAATCAAAATCTGCTGCTCAGCAGCCATCAACTCTTTCCACAAAACTATCATCGATCAATGGCAGGTCTCCAAGCTGACGTGGAATGACAGACTCGCATGCCAACAGCAGTTACATTTGACTGAATGTTGAGCTTTTACCGAGCATCTTGTGGTCAGCATTAAGAACTTCCAAGGAAAAGTTACCTTTTTAGTTTCTGCCAAGCCATTTGGTTTGAGTGCTGGAGGAACCAAGTTGTCGAAGAAGAGGATATCATCTCCTTCAGAGAAGCCCATGCCAAGTCTAGGCGTTTGGGGGCTAGGCAGTTTTGCGGCTTTTGGGAATTCAGCCCCTGGAGTTGGAGACAGCAGCATAGGTGGCCCTGATGAAGAGGGCAGTTCTGGGGCACTTGCATTACTTGTCGTTTGCAGAAACCTTAAATCAGGAGACAGAAGCTACGGTTATCACATCTATGAGTGCAGGGGGTGGAGGAAGACTTTCAGTTCCACAGAGATTCCTGCTTGAGCAATGGCTGTTAAACTGTGTTCCACACCTCTGCAAGAGTCACCTCACATTTCGAAAAAGCCTGTTAAAGAGTGTCTCACTTGGACACAGGAAAAATTTCCTCCAGGTAACTAAGCAGGAAATGTCACAGAATTTGAGACTTTTTTTTTCGTTCTTGGCAACAGTCAACTGAAGTGTTGGCCTGGCTCTCCTGGGCTTCAGTTTGGACAGGGCCAAACTGAAAAAAGTTGTTCGGTCTGGCTTTAAAACTCTCCATCCTTCTGACAGCCGCTCATGAATCTCTCCTTTCTTTCCCACCCAAACTTACTTCTTGATGGGAGCTTGCAGGTGGGCCTCCATGAGATGTGGAAGCATCCAGGGCTATCAGAAACCAAGAGAGAGAGAGAGAGAGAGGGCGAGAGAGGGCGAGAGCCTGACAGCCCCAGTCTCAGGGGGCATACAGAAGCATCAGCTCTGTGGGGTCTCTTTACTGACCAAGTAAGCTTGGGTATGAAAGGGAAGGGGACAGAGAAGCAGTTAGGGTGGGCCAATCCCATTGTATGCCTCATTTATTTTGAAACTTATTTCATATGAGACTTGACACCAATAAGACTGAACAGAATCTACAGAATTTTAGGCTACTGGAAGAGTGGTGTTTGAATGCTAGCTTTACTCATGGTAGGTGACCATGCCCAAGGATTAAAGCAGTCAGGATAAATGTTAGACTTAATAAAGGAAATTGCAGGGTACTATATATGATTAGCTCTGCTAGCCCTTCTGTTTCACTGTGAAACAGAACTGATGCTATGCACAATTGTAGTGGGAAAAACAGACTGCTCATAGGTGGAAACTGTGAGATGACTCAACAAAAAGGGAAATTCTAGTCTAGGAAACCTGAACATTCCTGGCGCCAAGGGCCACTGGCCCGGTTCACTGAACTCTGAAGGCCTCTGCTGGGCTCTAGTTATCGCGTAGCATGGTGGTTGCTTACCTGTAGCTGCCTCCATTTGAGTTTTTTTCTTTAAAATACATACATATGATCCTAAATACACACAAGGAAATGATCAGTCTGCCTCTGCTTCCTACTCTGTCCTTGCCTCAGCATCTTGTACTCTCCTTGCTCCACTCTCGTGTTCTTTCCTTTTCTGCTCTCTCACCCCACCCCTACTGCTGTTGGCCTAAGCCCAGCCCGGGGCTCAGCTCGCTCCTGGCCAGTAGCAGCAGCACCAGGCAATCGGTGCACAACTATCACCGTCTCCCGGTCCCCTGCTGCTGCCAGACAGGTCCAAGGGGGTTGAGGATGAGGTGGGAGAAGCAGCAGAAGAGACTGGATTTACACCCTGCCCTTCACTTGGGAGTCTCAGAGAGGCTTACAATCTCCTTCCCTTCCCCTCCCCACAACAGACACCCTGTGAGGTAGGTGGGGCTGAGAGAGCTCTGAGAGAGATTGCTCTTTCAAGGACGGCTCTGACAGAACTATGGCTTGCACAAGGTCATCCAGCAGGTGCAAGTGGAGGAGTGGGGAATCAAACCCGGTTCTCCCAGATTAGAGTCCGCTGCTCTTAACCGCTGCACCAAACCACTATTGGCCAGGGTCATGCCTAGACCTTGGGCTGCTTCCCCCAGCCTTTGAGCCACTTGGAAGGAGGTCCCTGGGGAACACAGAATAAGAAGCCATTTTAAATGTAAATGTGAAGTGCTAATTCCATTGGGGGGGGGATATCACCAGAGGGCTCAGCAAGAAGATCTTTTGATTCTTTTTAGGGCCATGCACTTATTTTGCTTTACTGGGCTGCTTCGTTCGAGAGATGCCAACAGATAGGATATGCTGGATATTTTAAGACTGGCTTGGTGATCACTTTTTGAACAAGAAGGGAGCAGTCTCCTCACACACAATCACTAAATCTTCAAGAAGAAGAGGAGATTGGATTTATACCTCGCCCTTCACTACCCAAGGGAGTCTCAGAGCAGCTTACAATCGCCATTCCCTTCCCCACAACATTCCCCTCCCTGTCAGGTAGGTGGAGCTGACTGCTGGTGAGAGAACAGCTCCAAGTGTACTCGTAACTGACCCAAGGTCACACCAGCGGCTACATGTGGAAGAGTGGGGAATCAAACCCAGTTCTCCCAGATTCCATGCTCCTAACCAGTACACCAAACTTACCTCCTCTGCAGCTCTTCAGACCTCTTTTTCCTGGCTTCCAGCATTTGCTGTTTCTGTTGTTTCAGCAGTGCGGAGGCAGAGATGGACTGGAAAACTGAGCTTGGCTTCCCGGTCAATGCTGCTGGTGAGGGAAGAAGAAGAGATTGGATTTATACCCCGCCTTTCACTCGGAAGTCTCAGAGCGGCTTACAAACTCCTCTTCCTTCCACTCCCTGCAACAGACACCCTGTGAGGTAGGTGGGGCTGAGAGAGCTCTTTCAAGGACTGCCCTTGTAAGAACTATGGCTTGCCCAAGGTCATCCAGCAGCTGCAAGTGGAGGAGTGGGGAATCAGACCCGGTTCTCCCAGATTAGAGTCCACGCACTTAACTTCTACACCAAACTGGCTCTCTGGGAAGCGGGGAGAAGAGGGGGGAATAAGTGGTAGAGGAGGCAGCCTTTCTCCCGTAAGAGCCAAATGCATTCCAGCCTCCCTTCCCACATACCTGGTGTACTAGCTTTGGCTAAGTGCCGGTTGAGGTTTTGTGCCCCGAAGGAGGATGTGGCCAACAGTTCCTTGAATTCCTCTGAACACAGTAAAGGCCGATTTGGCAAACCTGGAACAAAGAAGTTGGGGACTAAGGTTTCCAGCTGTTGGGGGGGGGGGGGGGTCCTGATTTTAGTGCCCTGCAGTGCGCCTGGCCTCTCTACATATCTAGCAAAACCAGAGGGATAAAGGATGAAAATTAAGAAAAGCTATGCAAATCTATTCAAAACACACACAACTAATAGTTACAGAACTCTTTGTTTCTTGGCACAAAATTTTCCTTGACTGGGGGAAATGCTTACATGGATTAAAGCATTCCTTTTGAATGTTAAGACCTTAAAATCTGAGGGAAGGTCTACCCTCCTTGGACTTACAAGCAGATGCATATAATAGCCAATGGGATCAACATCTAAGTATAACATACGAGATGGTGAAGATCATGGAGACCAAAGAAAGTATTAGACTAATTAAATGGCATGTTAAGAAATTGGATATTAACAGCACATCGGTCAGGGCTCGCGAGTATTCTTTTTTTTTTTTTTTTGCAATTAACAATTTTATTATTTTTTATGAAAAAAGACAACAACACAGCAACAACACAACAGTGAACAATGTATAAGAAAGATATTATCTAACAATCCCTAAGAAAAAAACTTTTAAACAACTAACAAAAACACGTAATGACTCATACAACTAAACCTAATATCTCACAATTTTACTGTATTTATCTGGAATAATATATTGATGCGGTCGGTGGGTAGCAATATAGTTAATAAAGCTAAACCATTTCTTTTCAAAAGTGTTTGTTTGACGTGGATTGTCAGCTCGCGAGTATTCTTGATGTCTTATTTGGGCATTGCCCTTCCGATGAGACTGCTGAAGTACTTTTATCAGTTGACAATACCAAAGCTCTGAAGAGCTTTTACTCTTGTCAGAATGAATTCTCTTCTTTCAGCAGTCTTGGAGGTCAGTTATAAAAAAGTGCCATACGCAGACAAAATATGTAGATGCTCACTTGATAATGTTGAAACTATTGAGCATATGATTATGGCATGGCCTATATTTAATGAGGCGAGGATCAGTTTAATTACTCCTTCATTCCAAATTCTGGAAAGGTCTAATGAGGCACAGGTGACTTGGTTATTGTCAGACACAATGATTTTGTTACTTTTTCTGTGGCAAAATGTGTACGGGCAATAATCAAACAGCAGCAAAAGAAAGGCATTAATTTAATTTATTTTACTATTTTATTTTTCTGCTTAAGGCTACAACCTACTGTGTGGGGAGAGCGGCCTAAAAATCGAAGGAAATAAATAAATAAAATAAATAAACTGTAGAAGCAGTAATAGATAAGACAGACTGAGTGAAAATTAATTTTTAGCACAGAGTACACTCAAATCTTACAAATACGATTCGATGGTGGCAGGCAAATGTTAAGGCAAGGTGGTCTCACGTATGTGCTGAATAGCCCAGTTTACATGATGCTACCTGCACAACAAAGTCTAAAGCTGAGGACGAGACCGCTATGTAAAAGAAAAGCCCAGCCACACTTCTGCACCAGCATCTAGTACGAAAAGTGCAGGTTTTGGGTCCCTCACGGGCCATCATTTGAAAGTACAGGATTGAAGTTCATTTACAAATAACAGCTACAAGGGGACATGGTTCAAGTTGGCCAGGGTTAGCATCCACGCCCATGCAAAGCCTTATACGGCCTGGGACCAACATATCTAAGGGACCCCCTCTTCCCATATACGCCCCAAAGAGCATTATGCTCAAAAGATCAACACCTCCAGGTGGTCCCTGGCTCAGAGGATGCCCGTCTTGCCTCAACCAGGGTCAGGGCTTTCTTTGTCCTGACCCCAGCCTGGTAGAACATGCTCCCTGTTCCCTGCGGGATCTTCTTCAATTCCTCAGGGCCTGCAAGTTGGAGCTGATCCGCCAGGCCTTTGGTTGATGCAATGGGTGCCCATATATGGCCTCCCGAACGTTGCTATCACCCATCTTTCACCTGTCTATTTACTGACCAACAACAACTGGCCTTTAACTCACTGTACCATTGGACCAGAACTTTATACCCAACTGATGCTGTTTTAAGCTGTACCCACTGTTTTAATTGTTATGTTTTATCATGTTTTAAACTGAAACTATATTATAATAATGTTACCTGCCCTGAGCCTGCCTGCGGGATGGGCGGGATATAAATGCAAACAAACAAACAAACAAATAAATGTAACACAGAACACTCAGAGGAGAAAAGAGACCCTGCAAGGGGTGTGTGCGGCTCATCCGTTAAACCATTTATTTCTTTATTATATTAGGCTTATAGCCTGCCCTACCCCTGCACAGCAGGGCTCAGAGTGGGTAACAGCAAGAGCCAACAATACATTAAAATAGTAATAAATTGATCACTGTACAGCAAAATCCAATTCATAAAAAAAATTAAAATTAAACCATCAGATGGCAAAGATGTGATACAGCTAGTGTGCCCTTTCTCAGAGATTGTGTTTCATGTGTGACCGTGGGTATCAGCACGGTAATTAAACAGAGGGACTACCAGTATAAGATGTTTTACAGATGGTACTTAACACCAGATAGATTAGCTAAAATGTATAAAAATATGTCAAATAGTTGCTGGATGTGCAAAAAACATGTGGGTACGTTCTATCATATGTGACAGACATGTGATATGGTACACAAGTTTTGGGTCATAGTACATACTTTTTATACAGACAGTTTTGCAGACTTCAGTACCCTTTTGACCAGAATTGTTTTTATTGAATTGTATACCAGATGATTCTGATAAAAATCAAAGATTTTATAATTCATGTAGTAACTGCAGCTAGAATTTTACTTGTATCTTGAAACTTCCAGGAATACCTTCTGAACACGACTTAACAGTGAAGATCATGGAAAGTGCGAAAAGGGATAAACTGACTCTGATGTTAAAAGGGCAAATGGAAGATTTAGTCAGACTATGGACTCCTTTTTATGATTGGATAAGAAAGAAACATAAAGATATGAACTTCTTAATATTAAAATATGAAGAAACCTTTATGAACTTTTAAAACCTCACAGTCTATTTCTTCGTAATCTGAAGTGAATGAGTAGAGAAGACTTACAGGCAGAAGACTTACTATTTCTGTTCCCTTCCCCTCTCCTATTTCGGTATACACTAAAAACTCAATAAAATGTATTAAGAAACAACAACAGATGGACTACCAGAGCAAGGAGAGGCCAATGCAGATGGAATTCCGCCACCTCAACCACCGGCCCCGGCAAAACATCTCCATTTTACAGGCCCTGCAGAACTGCATTAGATCCTGCAGGACTCTGATCTCGCTTGGGAGAGCGTTCCACCCAGCCAGTGCCAGAGCCAAGGCGGCTCTGGCTGAGGCAAGGCAGATGTCCTTCAGGCCAAGGATCACCAGATGTTGATCCCTTGAGCATAATGCTCCCTGGAGGACAAACCAGGAGAGACAATCCTGAAGATATGTTGGGCCCAGACTGTAAAGCCCTTTAAAAGTCAGAACCAGCACCTAGATCTTGACCTGGCACTCCACCCAGAGCCAGTGTAGCTGGAGAAGCACTGGATGAATAGGTGCTCTTAAAAGTGTTCCAGTGGGAATACATGCCACTGCATTCTGGACCAGCTGGAATTTTTTGGTCAACCTCAAGGGTAGCCCAACATACAGCAAATTACAGAGGCCAGCCTGGAAGGTGACCGTTGCATGGATCACTGTAGCTAGGTGGCGAGAGGGAGGAAGGGGACCAGTTGGCTTGACCTGGCGTAGGTGGGAAAAAAAACAGCCTAGCAGCATTTGTGGTCCGGCCTCCACTGAAACAGAGGCATCCAAAATCACACCCAGGCTCTTGACCACCGGTGTTGAAGTCAGTGGTACATTAAAAAGAGCCAGGAAGTTGGATCCCCATCCCCCTGGCCCAGATACAGGACCTCCATTTTCAACGGATTTAATTTCAGCTGGCTCTGCTTTAAACTAGCCAATCACAGCCTCCAAATATCTGGGGTGGTGTTCGGCTGGCCATCCATCAGCAGATACACCTGGGTGTCATCAGCGTACTGGTGACAACCTAGCCCCAAATCCGGACCAATTGGGTGAGGTGGCACATCGAGATGTTAAACACTGGGGAAAGGATCGCCACCTGAGGGACCCCACATACCAAAGGGTATCGTGGTGAAACCCTCTCCACAAGAGCCACCCTCTATCCCTGACCATGGAGAAATGAGACAAACCACTCCAAGGCTGTCCTACATATCCCCAAATCAGCAAGGCGGTGAGTCATCAGATTGAAGTTGACTGTGTCAAATGCTAACATCAGATCCAATAGCAACAGCAGCGCTGACCTGCCTCGATCCAGGTGTCTCTGGAAATAGTCTGTGAAGGCGACCAAAGCCGCCTCCATCCCACAGCCAGGGCAGAAGCCGGATTGGAATGGGTCCAGGACAGAAGAGTCTTCCAAGAAAGCCTGAAAGCTGTTCTGCTGCAGCTCTCTCACCTACCTTACCCAGGAATGAAAGATTTGAAACTGTGTGGTAGTTTCTCCTCTGCTTCCTTTAAGGCCCCCAGGAAGGTCCCTGAACTCAGAGATAAGTTTATAATATCTGCAAGGGGGGGGGGGGCCATATTCCACCACTGCTGGCTTTCACCAGCCATGACAGGCACGAGTCCAGGAGACATGTGGTGGGCTTCACAGCATTAAGGATCCTGCCAACCTCATCCTGGGACAGTCGGCTGAAGTGGTCCATTACTGGGCCTGAGGACAGCCAAGGAGCCTCCAGTTCACATACTGTATCAATACTGGCAGGAAGGTCCTGGTGGAGTAACAAGATCTTATCTGCAAAATAGCTTGCAAAGGCCTCACAGCTGATTTCCTAACTTTTCGTATTCCCTCAGAGAGGGAGGTTAGAGACATAATTACTCTAAATAACTGAGCTGGGCGAGAGCTATTGGATGCAACAGAAGCCATGTAGAATTCCTTCTTTGAGGCCTTCACTGCCATCTCATAGGACTTCATAAACATCCTATAAGATGTTCTTGTAACCTCCTCGTCAGGAGTCTGCCACCACATTCACTCTAGTCGTCTCAGCTCCCACTTCATCCTCCTTAGCTTGATGGTACATCACAATGCCAGTTAGGAACAGGGTCAGAGAGGACATCGGGGGGTGATTTTGTCAATGGCTTCAGAGAGATGGCCATGCCAGTCCTCTGCCAGCACTTCTAATGAGTCACCAGGGGGCATCGGATCCCAAAAGGCATTCTGAAAACCAATTGGATCCAGAAGTCTCTGTGGGCAAGCATAAACTACCCAAGTGGTTCAAGTCGCCACATGGAGAATTTCGCCTGACTTATTTATACTAGGCCTCTCTCTGCTCTACTCCTCCTCCTTCCCCCCCCCCTTTTGTAATTTTCTGTAAAAATGAGGGAAATGATTTTCTTCACATTGTATCTGAAGAAGATACATAGAAGCTCTGTTTTATGAAAGCTCAAACCAGAATAAAACGTTAGTATCTAAGGTGCCACTGGACTTCTGTTTTGTTATAAAATTTAGCCACTGAAGCATTGTGTTTGGAGAACAGAGTAGAAAAACAGCAAATCTGACATGCTTCACACTGTTACACTTTTCAAGACTTATGTCTCAAGGTGACTGAAAATGCTGCTTGAAGGTTAGAGGTGTTTGTCCTTCAAGGTCAAAATATACCATAAAAAACCTGTTGCCCTGCTGGTCAGAGGCAAATTCTGGCAGACATTAATACTTCCTTAATGACATTTGCTTCATCTCAACAGCTGGATCTTCAGTAGCATCTTTTTAAAAAACCCCACTGGAAGCAGCCTACTCCACATCCACACTCATCACCTTTGTCTAACCAGCACTGCTGTGCCATAGATTATCTCGAGGTCTTGTTGTTAAGCCTTGTTTACTACAGAAGTCATCTCCCCCCACCTGCTGGCTTGTTCTCAGAACTGTTGCTTAGGTTGGCAGGAGTGATTTACTTGCAGCAGCTGAGGATTGTCATCTAAAGTGGTTGACAGCTTGCAATTTAGAGATCTATCTTGGTAACACCTTTCTATTGGCTAAATGGTTAAGAATACCTGGGTGTGCGTGTGTGTGTGTGTGTGTGTGTGTGTGTGTGTGTGTGTGTGTGTGTGTGTGTGAGAGAGAGAGAGAGAGAGAGAGAGAGAGAGAGAGAGAGAGAGAGAGAGAGAGAAGACTGCGTGGAAGTTCTCTTCAACTTCCATCCTGCTGCTATGTTTCCAGAGACTCTGCTCACCAGGAATGCCAGTTGAGATGCCAGAACTACACGCCTGATAGGAAAAGTAGTGAGTAGAAGAGCCAGCTAGGTTTTTTTGTTATGGTTTGCATTCATTGCTGAACTGTATACATTCTTTCCCCTATCTATGTGTTGTTTCTCCTTTGTTTTTGTAAATAAAATTTTATGTGTTTTTATACAAATTGGAGTGAGTTTACTGGCCCAACCCAAATAAGTATTTCCAGTGCCACGCCTACCATCTACCAGAAAATTTATCTCTCCCCCCCCTTCCTTCTCAGCCTGCTACTGTCACACTCTGGGGCTAAGATCTGCAGAAGCCTCTATACTTTGATTTTAGACGGCTGGATTCCACAGTAGCTGAGTCGTAATCCTCAGAATTCTGGCTTTTCTTTCTGCACTGAAAACTTCAGCCCCACCAGAAAAAAAATTGCCCCTCAAGCCACAAAATCCTGGCTATGGGGCTGCCAGTGGGTATCTGGAAAACCTGGGTGATTTGGAAGAATTACTGCTGGGATCGCTTGGTGATGCAGGGGGAAAAGCCTGTCAACTGCAGAGATGCATTAAGACCACAACTGTTAAAGAGAGTTACCCAGTTTTTGCTTTGTCTCCTGCAGAACTGTGTCAACTCCTTTCACAACCAAATTGGATAGAGTGGTTTGGATCTTCTTCTTAGGAGCAGCAGCTGCTGCGCTGAAGGAGAGGAAAGGGAACACAACACCTTGAAACAGAAAGTCAAGCTTAAGAGGGCATGTCTGGAGCTAGTTGTCCAAATGCTACCACTGGCACCCATTCTGCATGAGCAGAATGTTGTTCTTCCTCAAGAAGAGACCCTGGGCTATCCAGTTCCAAACCACAGGATCTCAGTTTTTAGAGGCTGAGAAGCCCTGAAGAGGAGGCATCCCCCAAAGAAGTATGCAATGAAACGTCAGAAAAAGACTGCAACTATGGCAATGATAACAAATCCACTTTAAACAACCTTGAATGTTCACTCTCGGGCCAAGGGGGAAGAATCCCTTCCCCCAGCATGATTTCCAAATCTTCTGGAAAACCCAAGCCTTTCCAGGCAGCCCCTGCTTAGACCCCCTGCCCCATTTTTTATCCCCCCCCCCCAGCCCAGGTGAGGCTGCACTCACTCACAGGCAGCCCTTGTTAGACCTCCATCTCTCATCGGCCACCTCTTCCTACAGCTTCTCAGTGTAGATCTCCATCTTCCTGCAAATTTGCATTCTGTTTACCCCCTTGCTCTTCCAAAGCAGAGAACGGTCAACACCATTGGCCTCAAACTCTGTACCAGGACAACATGGGGCCTAAATATGTTGCTCTCACTGAGAGTCAAACTTTGGATGACTTCTAACATGGCACGAAGTTTTATTTCTGGTGACAGCAACGTATTTATTAAAGGAAAAACAGGACCGGAAATAAGGTTTCTTACACCGAGGCTGCGTAGGCTGCTGAGGAAACCCCTCCGTAATAAAATCCATCTTGACAAAGTCTCTCCTTCAGGCCAAGGGCCTTTTTCGCATTTCTTTTTGGAGCCTGAGTGATTGAGAAAGATGACTGCAGATCTGCCCGCTTTGAACAGAGCCGTCGATACTGGGACTGGACGTGATATTGGCAATACTCACAGCTGTTCTGAAGGGAGAGACAATTAGAAATTAGCCCTGAGTGCTATCTAGCTTAACAAATCCTGATTTTTTTTCATAGGGGAAAAAAAGGTGGATCTGCTGAGTGGAAAGTCCCCCCCCCCCATCTATTTTTGTCTTTGATATCCCTGTTACAAGTTATTGTAACATCTCAAAAGAACACACAGGCCTTTCCAGAAAACAGACGGCCTCCCAACATCCACAAAAGGTTAATGGAATACCCACCAGATTAACTATCTGCATGCAAGGCTCTCCATTTTTCTTCTTGGATTTACAGGTTCCCAGGTCCATGGCCTCACCCAGAAGTAAGATCTTTTGGGGATGATCGACAGACACGCACACCTAAGGAGAAGCAACACCAACAGGGCGCACTAAATTTCACTGAAGATACTGAGCAAATGCCATTACTAGGTGAAAGTGTGTGGCACAGCCAATTGCTAGTGTGATGTCCACGGTGCTTACTCGTGTGTTTCCTGGTGCTCGCTTCCTTCCCCCCTGAAGCAAAGAACCAATCCTGTTTTTTCTCTACTTGGAACATAAGACACTTCAGAAGAGCCCAGGAGATGTAACCTTTGTGTTTGTAGAGAGTACCCATTTGGAATCCAGCTGCCTCAATCATAGTAAGAAGCTTGGCATAGAACCTTCTAACATCTTGTGACTGGTCCCATCACACACGTACCTGCCCGTGGGAGCCATTTTGTACTGCCTATGTGTTGTCAAAATCCACAAGTGCCCACAGGCTCTATAAGGCTGCGGACCCCTGATGCAGGGCATGAGAAGCCATTCCCTCCAGAGCCCAGACTTTCTGGTTGGGTCTGGAAGTAATAATTGTTATTGAAAAGCCAGTGAGAAATGGCTCTCTCACTTGCCGAAAGGCAAAGTATATGCATTGCTTTTGTATTTGGCAAGACCTTAATGGCCAGGAACGATGTGCAGTGTTCAGGTTATGTCCAGCCCCTGACAATGATGCCAAGTCCGAGTATAAGATGCCAACTGATACCATTTGGAGACAGGCATTCCTTCCCAGTTTTGGTCCCAGAGCCAGTTCGGTGTAGTGGTTAAGTGCGCGGACTCTAATCTGGGAGAACCGGGTTTGATTCCCCACTCCTCCGCTTGCACCTGCTGGATGACCTTGGGCAAGCCATGGCTCTGTACCAGCTGTTCTCTTAAGGACAGTTGTCACAGAGCTCTCTCAGCCCCACCTCCCTCACAGGGTGTCTGTTGTGGGGAGGGGAAGGGAAAGGAGTTTTAAGCCGCTCTGAGACTCCAAGTGAGTGAAGGGCAGGGTATAAATCCAATCTCTTCTTCTTCTTCTCTTCTTCCCTTCCTTTTGTATTCACATATGAGATTTTTTAAAAAGCACAGTGTCAGTTGTCGCTCCACACCCTCTCAGCCAGGCTGCCCACATGCTGCTTCTTGGCTTGCCGGGCATTATTATTTTTCTGAGGACATCTGTGCCAGTCTTAAAGCAGAGCAGCCTTGCTCCCTTGTACTGCACGGGAGGGTTAGTGACAATGTTTGTGGGAGGACAGGCAATCCTTAGGCAAATAGGCAAGAATTACAATTCAGGAATCTTGACAAAATGGTTGTTGTGAGGATAACATGGAGAGGGGAACAGCATAAGCCACTTTGGGATCCCACTGGGGAGGAAGATTACAAATGAAGTAAACAGACAAACAAACAGCTCTTGAGGTAGGTTAGGCTGAGACCTTGCGACCCACCCAAGGTCACCCAGCCAGCTTCCACAGCAGAGTGGGGATTTGAACCTGGGTCTTCCAGATCCTAGTCTGACACTCTAGCCCAGGGGTGCCGAACTCATTTGTTATGGAGGACCGGATTTGACATAAATGGGACTTTGACGGGCGGGGCCATGTGTGTCATAAAATGTAATGCCGGGTAGCAAAGATATAAACTTAATAAAGGACACAAAGATTTTTTTTAAACTTAAAATAAGAACATGCCTGAAACATTAGCATTCTTGCAATATTTTGTTTATTTAACGGTCTCTGATAACTGACACTTCTTGCTCTGAATTATTGCATCAAAATGTCTGTGCTGTAGCCATCTGGGAGGGGGAGGAGCCTCAGCCCAGTGCAGGGAGCAGAAGCTTGCCTATCTATCTCTCCTGAGCGGCTGAGAGAGTCTGGGAAAGCAAGCTATGACACAGCAGAACTGGAGGAAGAAGCAGGAGACAGCCAGTCCCTTGCGGGCCTGATAGAAGCCCTCCGGGGGCCTGATTCGGCCCCCAGGCCGCATGTTTGACACCCCTGCTCTAACCACTATGCCATACTACATAAAGGAGTGCAAGTATGTGAAGTGGGAAATACTCAGGTCCCTGTACTTATGGAACATGCAGCAGTGATGTGCTAATCTTCTCTGCTGGTTTCACAGCCAGAGTTTTATGGTGGCATGGGTTGAGGCATAAAGCATTCTTCAGTCAGCTTAGGCAAAGGCAGAGTTCATTTTTTCTGCCCTGCAGCAATGATCTTCCTGCAGTTTGATCTTCCCTGATCTTCCCTGTGTGTGCCATCTTGTGGTATTTAATTTAGTGCTGTTTTAAATGTTTAAATGTTTTAATCTGTAAACCTGTTTTTATGTTTTTATATGTTGTTAGCCGCCTTGAGCCGGTTGTAAAACTGGCAAGGCGGGATATAAATGAAACAAACAAACAAACAAATAAATAAATAAGGGAAAGGGCCTTGTGCTACTTCACTGTGTGAGAGAAAGTCTTCAAGGCTCCCTTGCTGAGACAAGCAGGCTGCCCCTGGTTGTGAATTGGGAAAAGTGACATCAGAAGGCCCAGAAAACAGATGGTTCCCTGCCCCACAGTAATGTCTCCTCAAAACACAACCTACGCATCACATTTCAAGTTTCTAGGTTTGCCAGCACTCCTTCAGCAAATGCCAGATTTTGAGGGTGGTGCCTGATGTTAAGGGAATGAGGTGTCCCCAGCTAAAATCCCATTGTTTTCAGCTCAGAGAACTGCAGGAGTCAGTAATTGATAGGAGGCAACCCTCCCCAGCACAGAGGTTACCACCTCAAGGTCACTTCCAACAATCCTGCTATTTAGTTCATTGGTTTCAGCTGGACTAAGCAGGAAGGGGGAATTTTGCTCATTTTCCAGAAAGCTCTCTTGGGACAGTGTCCTGATTGGTTGTAAACTTCAGAAGATCAGTGGCCTAAGTTTCCTATAGATGGCAGACTATTCTGTTCAGCCTTCACTCCCATCCCTTACCTTTACCTGCCACGTGTGCTTCGCTGTGTTACATCTTAAAAAGTTAACACTTGTACTGCAAGAACCCTTTTTCAGTAAGTGTATTCTGGATAACCTGATCTCGTAAGATCGCGGAAGCTAAGTAGGGCTGGCCTTGGGAGATTATTGGGAGACCACAAAGGAATACCAGGGTTACTACACAGGGACAGGCAAAGGCGAATCAGCTCTGAACATCTCTTGCCTTGAAAACCCTACGAGGTTGCCATAAATCAGCTGTGACTTGTCGGCAAAAAGAGAAAAGGGAAGTCAGCTTTATTGTTTTCATGTGCTTGAACCTTCATTGGGACAATACTGCTTTTAAGTTATTTTTCTTTACAATAAAGCCTATTTTGTTTTAAGGTAGTGACGCTGGGAGTTCACTGATCCAAACCCAAGGTAACCTTGGTTACATTATCAACAGAGGGTCTTGCTCCAGGGTCTCAGGTTCAAGACAGGGGAACAATTCTCTCAGGGCATGACACCTAGGGAGGGTGGAGTTTGCAAAGGAAGTGATGTTACTTCAAGGTGACAGTCTGGGAGCTTCTCCTAATCTGTAAAGGCCACAGAAACAAAAGGAAATCCCTAGAGTGTCATTAAGGAAGCCATTTTTATTCCCTGAGGGTAGGCACTTACCCAAAGTGGGTGGGCAAATGGCAAGCCTGAGAATTTCTGATGCAAGAACCAAGAAAAATTGTGCAAAAGAAAAAAACGTGGTGGTGGTGGTGGTGGTGGGGAGAGTGGGGGACACGTACCTCTTTCGACCCTTCCTTTGACTTCATGGGATTGGCATTGAGCAGCCCAATGACCATGCCTTGGTCTGTTTTCCAGTAATCTTTGTGAACCTCACCAAAGAGAAACAAGGAGACGCATCTGCTGAAGTCACGTAGGTCGTTCAAGCACCAGATGCTGAAAGTTTTACCCTGGAAGAGGTTGTAATGTGTAAAGAGAATGCAAATAAAAACTCCACTATACATTTAGCTCTTGGGCCCGCTGCAAATCACCCCCCCATCAGAGCACAATGTTTCCATATATGTATTTGCTGTACATCTACCAAATACCTACTCTGAATGCCACAACCTACCCATCTTACTCAAGTATTGTACAAATTCAGACTTTTAGCCCTGTGATGCGGAGGGATATTTTAAATGATTTGGCAGGAGAAGAAACAATGCTTGAGTTTTGCTTTAGTTTTTATAAGGGGCTCATGGCACAGGCTGGACAAGAAAGGAAGCTTAAACTCGATATTGTTCTTCAGTCACAAGCATTTGCATCGTTACATTTCAAGCGCTAACTGCATTTTAAAAACATGCCTTCAGGGAACTTTATAGCAACCCTGTGAGATAGTAGTATGCCCATGTGAGGTATTAATACACCCCACACTGCAGATGGAGGCGAGGCTGAAAGAGAATGGCTTGCCAAAAACAGCTAAGTCAGCCGGTGACCATGGTGAGATATGAACTGGAGATTTCCTGGCTCACTGTTCATACTGAAACCTGGTGCTACAGCAGCAGTTCTGATGTGGGTGGGTGGTGAAACACAGCCGTTTTGTGACAGTTGGCCAGTGAAGCAAAATTGTGACCCAAAACCTGCAAAATACATTAACATCGAATGGTGCCTTCTCTTCCCTGCTTTTACAGCTTTGCATTTACAAGAGAGATCACGGGACTTGGATTCCAAGAAGCCTTCATATTCTGACTGGTGTGGCATTTCACAACAGGTGCCAATAAAAACTGCAGAACAGTTTTAGGGAGGATTTACTTTTGACTGCCATGGAATTGTCAGTTAGCTATGCTCAGTGTTTTAAAGAAGGAAGACGTCGTTATGAAGATCTGCCTCACTGCAGCTCCTAGAAGGACGGAGGCAGAACAGTCTGGCTGCCTTTCTGCCAGGCCACACTTTTCCTGCCACCACTGCCCCCCCAAAAAACAAGAAAACTACCCCAGTTATGCAGAGGCCAATTCCCCAGGTATCCAGTCACCCAGAATGCTTGGGCAAAAAGGATGCCCTTCACAGCACTACTGCTAAAACATGGGCAAAAACAAACATTCAGAGAAGCACTGTAAGAGCTTAGACTTGTTCAGCTATTAATTAAGTGACTGATCTTCAAACATTCAAGAAGATATATAGCCCAACTAACAGCCATGAAAATGGCATAGTGAAAGCGCGAAAGAACAGAAGGAAGCCATTTACATTACTGGCACTCTGAGGAGTGACCTTCTTTACGATAACACCAAAAGTCACCCAGTCCATTTCCTCAAGATTCCCCGACGGAAGCTTTTCTTGTAATTGAGAGAGTCTAATAAATGTCCGGCCTGCCATTTTCCTCTCCATCTCAGCCGAAGACACACGGGGGTTTCTGCAACAGTGTAGAAAGACAGAATGAGAAGAACTGCTTATGGGATGTAAAATGCCATCAAATGGCCTTTGCTCAAGGCGACAACCAATGTTCTTCACCTAGTCAGTGTAAACATCTCCAGCCAAGGAGGAAGAAGAACAGGAGGTTGTGGAAATCTACAAAAACCATTTTATTATAAAGCTGCAGTCTAATCCCTTTGCCGAAAAACACATTTTAGCATCTCATTGTATTCAACTAACTTGAATAGCTGCTTCTCATTAGGACTCAGCCAGCACCTCTGGATTTGCACCAATCAGCACACGTCAGACACCACAAATTAAAAATAAACGTATCTACATTCAGAAGCCATTATTTCAAAAGTTCTCTTTGCAAGTGTTCATGCTGCAGTCCTGCGGGAGGGCAAAAAAGCTCAGAATGTGGTAATGGACACAGAGCTCAGATGTCACAGAATCTCTGCTTCCAGTTTTACAAGTACAGTCAAGTATAAATTTCTAGCAGCTCAATACTGAAAAGGTATGCTTGGAAGTATGTAAACAATCCCTGAGGAAATCTCAGAAGCCTGCTTCTGAATAGGCTTTTGTCTAGTAGCAGATAGGTTTCATCGCCTGGTATACCCCCCACCCCCAAACCAAACCAAACCAAACCCACAGTTCAGCTTTTCGCATTGCCGAATATTCATTTGTTTGCACCATGACCCACTTCCCCATGCTTTTAGGTAACAAAACCATAATCACTTTTCCACATAGATTGCTGACCTTAACCTCAGTCCGGAAAAAGTTTCCACGGAGACTTCTGGTTTAATTACACTGGAACTCTGTGGTGCTTGAGATCTCTGACCAGCACCCACATCAGACTTCCTCCTGGCAACAGACTTCAGAGGCTGAGGCAAAGAACTTGACATTGGCCTTGGAGCATGGGTTTGCTTCTCTTGGGGGGGGGGGGGGGGGAGAATCAAAGAAAAATAAGTTACCATACAGCTGGGAATCTTAAAATTCTGTCAAGATCAGAGAATCAACCAATCTCCGCCACCCAACCATTTCTTCTCAAGAATGGCGAAACATTATCATTTCCAGTTGTGAAGTTTTTTCTTTCAGAAACTGGCAATTACCAGAGAATCCTGCCAAAATTTATTATTTATTCATTTGATTTATACCCTGCCCTCCCCCTTGGAGCAGGCTCAGAGCGGCTTACATAAAAGATTAAAACAGATAAAAACAGAACGTTCGTAAGACATTTAAAAGTGTTTGTGTGCAATATTACAAGTGTAACGGCTAAACACAGTATCAGATCAACCACAGTGGGAATACAGTCAGCAATAATTTTGGGACTATTTCCTCAGTCCCATACTAAATTCCAATTCATACCAGCACCTACTGCCACAGACTGAAACACTAAAGTACAGCACTAAAGTATGGTTTTAATCCCCCCTCCCCCCGCAATGTTATCTTATATTAGTGGAGACCAAGGTGAAAACAGTTCACTGTGCATCCCTTCTTCCTCAACATCAGAGGACCTTTCTGGATACTCCTGCCTGGTTTTTACATTTCTGTGCCTCTTGTGCACAAAATATTCTGAACACCTCATACAGAATGATGAAAATGTTCACAGCTTGCCTTTCACAGCCTGGCTGCAGTATTTACGAATCACCAAATCAGTTTTCTTCAGAAACAAAACAACCCATCCCTCATGTGCTTCTTGTACTCAAATGGTCCATATTAACTAAGCTTCATGGCACTGCCAGTCGAGGAGAGCTTTTGACCACCATACCTGACAGCAAAGTTTTCAGCTTCTGGCTCTGGGAGGGCAGCAGAACGGGACAGCTGAGCTGAGCTGAGAAACATGGTGACTCTTGAAGTTTGGGAGGCTTCTTTTCCCATAAAGGGGCAACGGGCAATTTACCTGATCGACAAACCAAAAATTATTGGAGAGACTTAATGGGAAACTGACCTCCATGTCAAAATAATGCTGGAAAATTTACAAGGATTCAGGGGAACAGAAAAATGCATTTGTGCTAAAACCACAGGACGCAACAATATGCTTAACAGTAGGTATAACATAGTGATGAAGCGCTGCAGAATCTTATAGGGGGCAAACCAGATGGTATGCTGGTATTTCTGTGATCAGAATCACCAGCTTGTTTTTTAAAAAAAAATCAATTAGGCACATTGGGCCCTGATTCAGATTAGAGCTATGGCATGAGTGCCTGCCACTCATGTGCAACAGTGCCAGTCTGAATCAAGGCCTAGAATGCCTAATAATTAAATTTATGACATGCTTCTGGAATATGTCCCTTATGTAAGCCAGTCTAGTTTAAACGTATCACACAAGCAACAGATTGTCCAGGAGGCATGGTGTAGAGGTTAGAATGGTAAGATCTGTGATAGCCAAGTTCAAATCCCTACTCAGCCATGAAACCTCACTGGGTGAGCTTAGGCCAGTCACACAATCTCAGCCTAACCCACCTCACAAGCTTGTTGTTTGAAGATAAAATGGAGAAGAGAAGAATGCTGTAAGCCACTTTGGCTCCCCATCTGCGTTCCCTCTGAGCTGCACAGTGTTGTGAGCAAAAATTCTACCTCGTGAGTGAAAAAAGCTAGTAGCATTAAAGCTGTGAGTGAGTCTACCTTTGACTACTGCCTAAATTAGATTATTTCCATAACCTTGTAAAAATCTCAGAATGAATTCTTTTAAACTTATATTTTAAGAATAATTTAAACATTATAGGAGAAAACAGAACCAAATCAAATTTCATTACAGAAAATGTTATCCTTTATGGGGGTAGACCAGGCCTCCGGAGAACAGGTCTACTCTTCCCTTTGCGCTATATTGGTAGACCAGGCCCCTGGCGAACAAGTCTACCCACCCCTTTTCATCATATTGATAGTCCTGGCCTCTGGAGAACAGGTCTACCCACCCCTTTCCACTATGTTGGTAGACCTGGCCTCAGACCGTCGCCCTGAGCTGCCCCTTAGAAAACACGCCAGCACTTGGGGGGGGGGGGGGAAACTATTGCAGTCTACTTTGGGTTTTTTTAAAGTGAAATATGACAAATGTACAAGTCAAGTATAACAGAGTGGGAACAATCAGTGTCAGAACTCTGCCTAACCTAACAAAAAGGAAGTTGCTTAAATGTTATCAACCTGCCCAAACTACTTATTCAAACATTTCTGTCTCACTTTCACTGCGACTCAAGGCATCTTACAAATCATACTGAAAAGCAAAATAAAAAGGTAAAGGTTTCCCTTGCTCAAAAGCCAGTCGACTCTGACTCTAGGGAGCGGTACTCATCTCCGTTTCCAAGCTGAAGAGCCAGCATAATAGGGGTGTGCAAAACAAATTGATTCTTTCCTGCTCCATTACAGCCTATGGGGACCATTATACTCAAGTGCCCCCCCCCCTCCCCAGTTTCAAAAAGATTGGACCGGGGGTCCAATTCTATGAGCTTCAGAAGGAGGTGCCCTAATCCTCCACTATTTCCAATGGAGGGGAAAATGCTTGTGAGCTGGAAGCTAAA
Organism: Lepidodactylus listeri; assembly: GCA_029233225.1. NCBI lineage: Eukaryota > Metazoa > Chordata > Lepidosauria > Squamata > Gekkonidae > Lepidodactylus > Lepidodactylus listeri. Next base: position 106,248,342 of record JARCFY010000008.1, read on the forward strand.
ATTCCTTAGCAGCCAGCTAAAATTTTGTGTGCCAGTACCCTCTAGTGCAGCTTAGAAGGAACACTGGTTCCCACTGGAGAGAAAAGTGCAGTAATAATATCTAAATAAATAAAACGCACCATGCCATGTTGTTTGTACTGCTAGATACTGTGGTGTAAGCTTAAGTCTCCTGAGCTTTGACTGGCAGATTTCAAGATGTTCCACTGTCATATTTTTCTACTAACTGGAGTATCTTAGACTGCATGTATCAACTGTCAGCTTTCTAGCTAGCCCGGAAGTACCTCATCCATTCTGGTGACAATTCACTGTTCCCCATTTAGAAAGGAGAGAAGCGCAAACGGCCCATTTCAGACTTTTCTAATAATCATGACATCTTGGATGAGCACCATACCAAGGCTCAGATTTATGTCTGGTACGAATGTACTCCAATAATTTTGATACCCCCATGATTTCAACAAGATCAAGCTTTCTTCCTGTAAGTAGGACATTCAGCACCTTTTTTAGAGTTTCATACGAAATCCACAGCATCAAGAAGCCAAATGCTCTAATGATCAGGTACATAAGAACATAAGAGAAGCCAACGCTGGATCAGGCCAATGGCACATCCAGTCCAACACTCTGCCATACAGTGGCTTGTTCTTGACTCTATTTAGCAAGCACTCGCCATTAAGATTTATCTAACTCAGCAAAAAGCACCGTTACAAGGCTGCTTCAGAGCTCTACCTGCTTCAGAGCCCTCGGCCGGCGATTCTACCATCACGGCAACCCAAGGGGAAGCTGTTTAGAGAACGCACTCCACAGTAAGAGCCAAGGGGTCCAAAAAGTTATATTTGTTTAGATGCTAGATTAAAGCTTTAGAGTTTCCAATGTTTGCTTTTATGTAGACTTCTGCTTTTATTACCTGCAGCCTGATCTAGCCTTCATCACTGTGTCTCGATCTATTATTTTTATCATCAGGTTATTTTCAAGTACATTGTTTCATTTTAGATTTCATAGACTCGGGGATGTTATGTCAGAAAGTAGCCTGTACATAAAACACAACCAAATTACCAGCTGTTTTCTTGCCAGGAGGAGAGTTTGCCGGCTGACCTTTTGCTGTTATTTGTAAGCGTTCTTGTAATTTCTTCATCTGCTCTTGCAATTGCCTCAGTTCATCTGAGAGGGGGGGGGGAAGAATACAGAAACAGCATATCTCATTAGGTAGAAAGTTTGGTAAACAGGGAAGTTTTTAAAAATACAATGACCCAAAAGAGGGAACAGGAAGCTAGGACAAAGAAAAGCCAAACTCTGGCTTCTCGCTCTCAAAGTGCCCAGCTCTGATTATAAAAATCCTCTGGCTACCCTTGCCTCTGTTGATCCTTCTGGTTGCACAACAGCCTCCAATGACCACTGCTATCAGCCTGAAACGCTGAAAGGAAATACTAAACATTTTGAAATATCTTCATCAAGAGCACCTGTTCATAGTGAAACAACGCTCTCTTATCCATTTTCAGATGAGCTGTCTCTTCAAGCTGGACTCAGTTCTTCTACAAAACGTCGTGCAGTAAGGTTAACCCAAATGCTTTGGGAACTTTCACACCTTATGAGCTTTGCTAGTTGCCATTTTTGCTGCTACTGATAAGACCCATTTGTTTGGTTTGCAACGCGCCCTGTAGCAATTACTTGCAAGCCTGGAATAAGTATGTAAGGCAATGATAGAATTTCCAACCTTGGAGGTTTCTGAAAGACTTGAGCAGGCCTTTGTCATGGGGCAATCCACTGTCTTGTCTTAAGGCAGTGGCTGAACTATTGAATCCTTCTGAAATAACTGTGAACATTAGGTTAAAAAGCCTGGATCGTACCAATAAGCAGAGTGACCATTCATGGCAAAAAGATCCTATTGCTGTGAACAATCCCTCTGCTTATTGGTGCACTTTTCGTGGCACAGGAACGTCGTGGGCAGGCCTTTTCTTTTAGGTGCCAGAGGGCTTCTGGTATTTGGATCCTCTGACATGCTGATGCCACAACTTTGACACAGTGACCAGTTGTTGTTAAGAAAAGAAATAACGATAAGTGACCTTGCAGATCTGGCAACAGAATAGTTAGAAATAGAATTAGGATTGATATTCTTGTAACGCTCATCTGGACAGTATGTAATGGGTAAATCCTTTGACAATGGACTTCCATTTTTTAGGGTTTTGTTCCTTTCTTGCCTCTTTGAGGCTGTTATAGTTTAATAATTTAAAATGAAAAAGAGAGAGACACACCTTGCAGATCTTCATTGGTCTTCTCCTTTCGTAGAGACTGGGACACATCCTTCATAGTTTCCTTCCCCTTCTCTTTTGAGAGGTCATCCACATCTCCAAACAACCCTGCCGCGTCTTCCTTGCAGTCACCGGATTCTCCCTCACCAGTGTCCAGCTCCTCAAGGTACGAAGCATCAGCATCGAAGAGTTCATCGTACTCGTCGGAGTCTCTGGCTTCAGCCTCGCCAAAGATGGTCTCTTCAGGATCTTCCTCGGCAGCTGTCTCATTCTCTTCTAATAAGGAAGCCAGCAAGTCTAAATTACCATCTGCTGGGATGACAGAAATACAAAAAGTCAAGCTCGACCAATAACCAAACAGCACAAATAAATCTGAAACCCAATTTAAGGTGCACAAGCCTCGATCTAGCAATAGCCTTCATCAGAAAAAAGCAATGCACAATTCAGCTCTCAGATTCAAGTCTATTCAGAAGTAGCACCACTTCCTTCCCACCTCCCAGGCTGACCTTAGTAAGCCAGCTGCGGGACAGAAAGCACACACAAATGCCGAGGTTAGCACAAGCTCACTAGGCTACCTCCGTGTCTCCTGGTAAGGTCCTTCACAAAACAGAACCCCTGTCTTGCTGACTGGGTTTTTATACCACTTTGTAGAGGAAGCAAGACCAAGTTTTTCAAAACTCAAAAAGACGTCAACACCATAAGGGGCACTGTGTACAATTCTGGTTGCTACATCTGAGAAAGGATATCGTAGAGCAAGAAAGGGTGCAGACAAGGGCAATCAAAATGATGAAGGAACTGGGACACCCTCCGCACAAAAACAGGCTAAAGAAATCTGAAGTTTTCCATTTTGGAGGAAAAAAAAGAACAGAGGGGAGGGAGTTAAGAGGTTTATAAAACTGTTCATAGGGTAAAGAAAGTGGCCAATATCTTACTGGGGACAACCAAGGAGGCCCAGTGTTAGAACCATAAAGGAGGGAGGCTAAATCCTTCTTTTCCCTTGGCATCTGTATGTTTTTATAACTAGTTATTTGTGCTCCATCATTAACCTAAAAACAAAAAACAAAAACCACCACAAAGCATTAGATCAACCTGAATTGCTTAGAAATTACTAGCTATCTAAAAACTGAAATAGCTAACTTGCTAAAACGTGCATAGCTCTGAATATAACATTAATCTTTAAGAATTTTATATTCCACACACTCAGAGAATTCTCCTTCTGTGGGTTTTTCAGAAAAAGATGCAAGCTGAGTAATACAGCTGTTCTAATGGTATTTCAGTGCAATCTCCCACTTGTTCGGTTTTTGCTCAGAGGGCTTAGACCAGGGTAACTCTGTTATTACAAGATTTCTAAGTATTGGAAAGAATTTCACCCATTAAAATCAACAATTTGAAGTGGTAGCAGTGTTACAGCACGTAGTTTTAGGGATACATGTTTGCCCCAGCTGTTGAAGTTAACATTTCAATTCCCATGACAAAAGTCCTGTGCTTTTGATTGAGGAAATCTATCATGTTGTGACAGAGGAATAAAACAGCAAGTTCATGATAGAAGGAGCAGCAGTGGAAGAAGAGGAGGAGGAGGAGATTGGCTTTATACCCCACCCTTCACTTGGTGTCTCAGAGGGGCTTACAATCTCCTTTCCCTTCTCCTCCACACAACAGACACCCCGTGAGGTAGGTGAGGCTGAGAGAGCTCTTTCAAGGACTGCTCTTGAGAGAACAACTCTGAGACAACTTGTGACCGACCTAAGGTCATCCAGCAGCTGCATGTGGAGGAGTGGGGAGTTATCCTGGATTACAGTTAGTGCTTCTAACCCCTTCACCAAACTGGCTCTCAGTGGACTGTGACTTTCCCACAGGTTACAGCTTTGGTAAATGTAGACCAGGCCGGATTTACACAAGGTAGGCAAGGCTCTGATAACCTTAGGCTGGTCAGTGATCTGACTTCTTTAAATTGTAAGAGATCTGATCAAGTTACTATTCTCTCACCTGAAGCTGAAAAAAGTTTTTGACAAAATATACTGGAAATTTATCTTTGCTACTCTGACTAAATTCAGTTTTCCTCACAAATTTTTGCAGTGGATTAGAACTCTTTATTCATCCCCCAGATCAAGGATGCTGACTGATAGCATATTTTCTGCACCATTCCCTCATGAGGGAGGTACTAGACAGGGTTGCCCTTTGTCTCCTCTTTTTGATTAATTTATTAGATTTTTTTTAGTCACCACTCATGGTGACTTATAACATTAAAACCAGGAAGGTAAAAACAACATAAAAACAGATATAAAATATTAACATTCGAACATTAAAATACGTGGCTGTCACCATACCACAATCAAGACAGCCCAAACACGTGGTTACTCTCCAAAGGCCAACCTAAATAATACAGCTTTGCACGCCCTGCGGTAACTAAACAAGTCTGGCAGGGCATGGGTGTCATCCAAGCGTGCAGTCCACAAGTCCCTTCCCCTGGTGACAGTTAACCAAACCAAGCCACCCTGAGGCCAGGCACCTGCAAGATGACCCAAATGAGCGCAGGGGGCTGGAACAGGAGAGATGGCCCTGTAGGTATAAGGGTCCCAGACCATTAAGGGCTCTGAAGGTTAACACCAACACCTTGAACTGGATCCAGAGACTAATTGGTAGCCAGTGCAGCTGCCGCAGAATTAGAGTAACGCAAGAGGTGAGGGCCGGTGATACCGGGGGTGTGTGTGTGTGTGTCCACGTGGAGAAGGAGGAAGCTGCAACAGGTAAGCCTTCTGCCTTTCTCCCCTGGCACTGATGGCAAGGCCTGCACGGCTCTGAGCTGCGGGGCCTTCTCTCCCACCTACCCTCCCCCCACCTATGTGGGGCCCACCAGGCCTTCTCTCCTGCCCCTCCTCCAATGGTGAGGCCCGCTTGGCCTTCTCACCCGCCCCCGCCAAGACCCGTGTGGCTCCGAGCCACCAGGCCTTCTTGCCCGCCCCACCCGATGGCACCCACTGGGCACCAGCGGTGAGGGCCGAGTGGCTCTCGTCTGCCGGCCCACCAAGCCTTCTTCCCCACCTCCCCGGCAACAGCTGCCAGGCACTGTTTGCAGAGCGCTTTCTGCACATGTGCAGGGAATGCTCTTTTACTTTTGGGGGGGGGGATTTAAAAATCCCCCATAGAGTTTTTTTTTTTTAAGTTTTCGGATTTTTCTGCACACCTGGGGAGTCCCCCAAGTATTCAGGAAAATCTCGCTGTCCCCTAAGTGACTCCGATGTGCGGATTTAGATATCCACATGCACAGGGGGCACTTGACTATTAGTATATAGATGAGCCGACCATGATGTTCCAGTCCGCAACCTGGCAGCTGCATTCTGGACCACCTGTGGTTTTTGAAGCATTTTCAAGGATAGCCCTACGTAAAACGGACTGCAATAGTCCAATTTGGAGGTGACCGTTGTTGTGTGGATTAGTGTGGAAAGGTCTGACCCAGACAAATAAGGAGCCAGTTAGAGGGCCCGGCGCAGATGAAAAAAGGCTGGCCATGCTACCTTGGACACTTGTTTATCCAATGACAGTGCAGAACCCAACCACACCCTGAGACTCTTTACAGAGTCTACAGTTGTCAACTGGACTCTATCAAATCTCAGGAGTGACCCTCCAGCTAGCATTTCAGTCTTTCCTAGCCACATGACCTCCATCTTGGATGGATTCAACTTCAGCCAGCTCCCTCTGGGATAGTGCAAAGAGCCCTGCCACCAGCTGCTTATCCAGCAAGAGGAAGAGCTGAGTGTCATCAGCATATTGATGGCACCCAACTCCAGGCCTCCTCATGATCTCAGCAAGAGAGTGCAAATATAGGTTAAATAACATCGGAGAGAGACTCAGACCCTGTGGGACCTCACAATTTAGGTCTTGTTGGGAAGTCCTCTCCTCCTCAATAATGACCATCAGAGAACTTCCCTGGAGGAATAACCAACTAAGGGCAGTGCCCCTTACCCCCAGGAAGGCAAGGCGGTCAGTCAGGACCAAATGGTCAAATGAACTGAAGGCTGCTGATAGATGCCTATCAGATAACTGACAGAACCTCTGACTTGTGCCATTAGACAAAATAATACCATAAATGGCTTTGTACATCAATCCTGAGAATTTAAAATTATTCTTTATGCAGATGATCTTTTATTATTTATTTCAGAGCCTCAGTCTACCCTTCCTGCATTAATGAACGAGATTAATTCCTTTGGCGACCTGTTCGGATATTTGATTAACTGGCCAAAATCTGAGTAGATGCCACTGGGTGACAATATACCACAGAGTGATTTGCCTATGTACATCTTCGGTGGTACCCAGATGCCATTACTTACCTTGGAATACTGATTTCTAGATTTATTATGCATATGATTATACTGAATTTTCTCAGCTGAGGTCTACATGACTTGTCAACTTCTGCTGAATGGCAATATTTACAACTGCAACATCTGTTGGTATCTAAATACAGCCCTACATCGCTAAGTGTTTCAGAGTCCCCTTTGCTTCTGGAAACTCTAACTGAATCAAGGCAAAAAACAAAACCTACAATATTTGTTTATAAAAATTTGATGTTGATTAATAAATATGATATAAAGAGTCTCAGGAATGAACAGAATAAGGAACTAGATTTTGCCAAAGCAACAGGATATGGCCATTAAGCTTATATTTGCTCTATTCATGGATCTTGACTTATCACCAAAGGGTTATGTTAGGACACCACAGCAACTCTTTAGCAAAGGACTGAGTAATATTTCTAATCGTTGGCTTTGTAACTCACAAGATGTGTACCTTAAACATAACCTTTGGCTGTGTCCAATCATTTGGTTTTTCTGGGAAAATGTTATTACCAGGGGTCATTTCGAGCAGGAGCTTGGGGGAGCACAGCTCCGGGAATTGGTGCCAGCCCCCCCCCCCATGGGGGAATGCCTGCTTGTGTCATGGCTGCAGCAAAATGACCCCGTCCCCTGGAAAGGTCCTTGTTCCTCCGACCAGCCTTCTGAAGGCTTCAGCCACTACTGAAGCTATCCTCCAAGAATAGTGGTATTTCTGAAGACTGGATTAGTAGCTGTCCCCTCTCTGCCAGCTCTTTCTTTCTTTTCTTTCTCTCTCCCTGTTCTTCCTTCCTTCCGACATACTTCCGGTGATGTCAGGTGGTGTAGCATATGCAAATACATTATGCTAATGAGTTATGCTAATGAGCTCCTGCACCTCTTTTTCTACGAAATGACCGCTGGTTATTACTCATGTCAATTTTGTATTAGAATGTTTACTGATTTTTTGAGGATGTGTATGTACTTTTAACCTATCTGCCCATCTCTTGGCGGCTAACCCCTGGCCAATGAAAATGGACCTTCCATGCCCGTACTATGACTAAAAGGGAAGATAAAAGCCATCTCTGGTAAATAAGTGAACTGATGACCTTAGAACTCTTATCAATATCTGAATGCAAGGCATATAGACAGCAATTGCTTAGGGACGTATTTTTAGATATTTGGAAACAGTTTATTGAAACTTATATGTAGATCTGCCATCACTATTGTTATATTTTTGTCTCTATCTTTATCTCCTCCCACATTTAACTTTATTTAATTATTAGATTTAAATCCCACCCCCGTTCTTTTTCTGTTTTTAAAATAAATACATAATTAAAAAAAAAGATTCTTGCACAAGTGGATTGTGAGGGCAGGAGAAGGAACTGGGTGAATTTGAAGAGTAGGGGCTTGGAGGCTCAATGGCAAGTCTGGGTTTGCCTTGGTGTAATGTGTGAAACAACCATGAAATACAGCCTATTTCTCAGTAACATAATATACTGACATTTACTAAACATGCCTGCCTTAGGTATAGCTCACAGGAATTCTTGAAACTTTCACACAAGGATAATTTACTGATGTTAAGTGTGCTGTGATAGACTGCACTTTTTAAAAGCTCAGAAGTGATGTACAAACCACTGAAGGACTGCGAAGGGTTCATTCTTTACAGAGAGAGCCTTGAGTGACAGGCTGCTCCAAGCAATCTGATTGCTTAGCATCAGCTGAGCAGAGAAAGACTTAACAGCTGAATGCCGAGAAGGAGAATTCGTACAGAATTCAGCCCTGACTGAGAGCAGTTTAACACAGACAAGAGAACTGAGGAAAGTTAGCAAGGATGTGAGGGTAGTTAGATGGAGACTCCCATCTGGGCCAAGGAAAGGGGATAGATCTTCTAGAGAGAGAGAGAAGGAATTCCCCTACCCAGTCTAAACAGGGTGATAGCTCTGAAGAGTGCAGAGATCCCTGGTCTGGCGTGGTTATAAACTACCTTTAGAGACCTTTTTTTTTTTTAAATACAATTTTTTATTTATTATTATTTGTTTTGTCTGTTACATCCAATATTTATAGTTATTTACATTTATCCCCCTTCGATACCCTCCCTCCCACCCTCCCTCTCTTTTAATCATAGTCTTTTCACCCCAGCCATGGGCACAAAGTCTTAATCTTCCACTGAATGTCTTTCTTTCTTTCTTTCTTTCTTTCAATATCCAGTCTAGGTAGGTCTTCCATCTGGTCTTGATTTCCGTGGATTTTTCTTCCCATGATATTCCTTTGTTGATTGACGCCACAATATCTGACTGTATAAAGTCAAACAAATAGTTGTGCCAGATTTCTATTGTCCATTTACTTTTGTCTTTCCAAGCCAGAGTAATGACCGCCTTTCCTGCCAGTATCATAGCCTTGACTAGATTTTGAATAGACCTATCCAATAACGGGCTTCCTATTGTACTTAACATCATTAGATTAAAGTCTATAGTTAGTGTTATATTGCATACTTTTCTGATAATTTCAATAATTTCCCCCCAAAAGGTCTTTACTTCTACACATTCCCACCACATGTGTGCGTACCAACCCTTAGAGTGGTTACAGTGCCAGCACAGGGAACTCAATCCTGGAAACATATTAGCTAGCTGTGCTGGTGTCTTGTACCATTTTGTAAGGAATTTGTATTCAAGTTCTTTATATCTGGTTACCTTAATCTCTTCTAGTCCTTTCATAGTTTTTTTCAGCCAACCTCTCTGTTATCTGACCTTCATGGCACCATCTCTTTTGTAAATAGTCTATTATTTTATTTTTATTTGTTATCATCTTTCTATATATTTTCCCTACCAGTCCCTTTTTTTGCTTAGCCATTTCTTTGTATATTTCTTCCATTGGTGCGTCTGTCCAGAGGTCTTCCTTTTCGCTAATCTTTTTAACTGACTTATATAGCCCTGCTATTTTTAACCAATAATGTTTACCTACCTCTTCTGTTATTTCCTGTAAGGGTTTTAAATTTCCACCACTAAACATATCGCCCACTCTATAATAGCCTTTATTTTTTAGCATTTCCCACCATTTAATTTCTTGCACTTCCTTGTGGATAGTTTCAAGGGGTGCCCATCTTGAGACTTTCCCTAACCAGAAGGGTTGCCGTTTCTTCCAAATTTCTAATGATACTCTTCTAGGGCCTATTGTTAGTTTTAAGTCTTTTATTGTTACTATAGAAAAGATCCCAAATCTACCTATATCACTGTTAATTTCGTTCTTAAATTTAACCCATTTCTGTGCCTTTTCCTCACCTATTTCCAATACTGGTTTTAGTTGAAAGGCTTCATAATAGTTGTTTAAGTCCGGGATTCCCCATCCTAATTCTGATTTGTGGCTATATATAATTCTCTTATGAAACCTACATTTTTTACTATTAAATATCCACTCTTTTAGTACTCTGTTCCATTGTTTAATTTTTTTTTCATCGGTCCCAGGGGCAGCATTTGAAATAGGTACGTTAACTTGGGTACCCAGAACATTTTAACACTTCTTATTCTATTTAGTATCCCTAGTGTTTTATATTTCCATCTTTTCATGTCCCTCTCTATTTTTTTCCATATTTTTTCATAATTATCCTTTATCATTTTGTCAATATTTTTTTGCAAAACTATGCCTAAGTATTTAAGTTTCTTAACCCCCATTCCTATGTTCGTGCTCCTATTTATCTCCTGCCTTTCTTCTCTATTTACATTAAGGTATAGGATTTCTGATTTTGCCATGTTAACTCGTAGCCCTGAACACTTTTCAAAGTCTTCTAGAATGATCTTAACCTCTTTGACCCCTTCCTTAGGGTTTGTCATGATTACTATGATGTCATCCGCAAATAAATTGAGCTTCATTTCTTCGTTACCTATCTTATATCCTTCTATTCTTCCCGAATTTCTAATCCGTTCTGCTAGTTGTTCTATTGCTATTATGAATATAAGTGGAGATAGTGGGCAGCCTTGTCTAACTCCTCCTTGTATGGGAAATGCTTGTGAGTGTTCATTGTTTACTCGTACTTTCGCATTCCCTCCTTTGTATAACTCCTGAACTGCTTGTAAGAACCCTTTCTCTACCCCTATTTTCTTCATTATTTGCCATAAGTATTCATGTGAGAGAGTGTCAAAAGCTTTGTACACATCCAATTTTAGTAATCCTATTTTCTTTTGTTGGCCATGGTACAAGACATTTAAAATGTTTCTAATAGGATGTGCTATATTTCTGCCTTTAATGAACCCATATTGATCCCCTTTTATAATTGTTGGAATAGCTTTCTTTAGTCTATTTGCCAGTATTTTAGCGAAAATCTTATAATCTTGGTTTAGGAGACTTATAGGTCTGTACGAACCTACCTCTTGTGGATCCTTCTGAGGTTTTAATATCAAAATTATTTCTGTTTCCTTCCAAGTATCAGGGACCTTTTTCCCTTCCAAAATTTCATTGAATAGTGCCTGCAGTTTGGGTGTTATAATCTCTATCATTTCTTTGTAGAATTCACTTGTGAAACCATCTAGCCCTGGAGATTTGCCTTTTTTAAGTTCTTTAATTACATCCCTTATTTCCTGAGTTGTAATCTCATCCCCTAGTACATCTTTCCCTTCTTTCTCCAAGAGTAAGCTAGATGTCTCCTGGAACTCTATTGTGGTCTTTTTCTTATATAAATTTTTATAGAAGTTCTCAAAGGCCTTAGTAATTTCCTTGGGACATTGTGTTATGTTATTGTTAATTTGTATACTTCTAACCATCTGTTTTGCTTTTTTAATCTTCAAATAATTTGCCAATCTTTTCGCTGAGTTGATGCTATTCCTCTGGAAGTCATTCCTTACCATTGTTTCCTTTTTCCAAAGTGTTGCTGTATCTAATGCTTCCAACTGTTTTTGTATCTCTTTGATTTTGTTCTGTAAACTAAGGCTATACTTTCCCATTATTTCCCTTTGTAACTTCTCTAGGTCCTGGATTTTGGTTTGTCTTTTTTTATACCATTCTCTTTTTATGCTCTTTTCTTTCTTTATACAATGACCCCTTATTACCGCTTTAGCAGCATCCCATAATATATTAGTGGGCACCGTACCTCTATTTTCCTTAAAGTATTGTTTTATCTGTGTCATCATATATTCCCTGTCCTCTTCTTTTGCCATTATTTAATTATTATATCTCCAGGGTCTATTTGTCATGGGTAGTTTTAGTTCCAGATCAATACTTATAGGGGCGTGGTATGATATCCAGATTGGAAAGGTTGTAATCTCTTTTACAGACATATTATTTTTTTCCAGGATTATATAATCTATGCATGACGCCGTTTTATGTCTACTGGATATATGTGTAGGTCTAGGTCTTGTACCTGTAAACTCATGTGCTTCTTTCAGACCCCATTCTCCTAGCTTGATACTTTTATTCTTTGTTATATCAATATTTAAATCGCCTGCTACGATTAATACTCCCTCGGAGAACTGTTGGGTTTTCTTAAAGACCTTAGATAGAAATTTCTTTTGCTTCTTATTTGGTGCATAAATATTCACTATAGTTACTCGTTTGCCTTCCAATTTAAACTTAATTAATAGGTATCTGCCCTCCTTGTCTGCTAACTTTTCTATCTCGTCCACTTTAAGGTTCTTATGAATCAAGGTTGCCACTCCCCTGGCTTTGGAATTCCCTCTTGCTTCTGCTAAAACCTGCCACTTTGGGTCTTTTATTAATGGCTTTCTATCTTTTTTTTTTGTGTGTGTGTCTCCTGTAGATCTATCTTTTGTTCTCTGGCCATTTTAGTTAATCTGAATCTCTTAAGGTTTGATGTTAGACCATTTACATTCAGTGAAAGCACTCTTAAAGACCTATCCATTTTCTTTGTTTTTGTTGATCTTAGGCCTCCCTGGCTGTGGGTACTTTATTTATTAAGAGAAGCCCTCCCCCCCCTCCCTTCCCCTGTGGATAAGGCATATGCTTGGATGAAGACATCATCCCGTCTTTCCACCTTCCAGAGTGTATGCACCCCAGACATCCCCTTCCTTCTTATTCCTAAAGTTAGCTCATTAAACTTTTAAATACTTCCCTTTAAATGGTATCATCATGAGAGTTTGTCCTTCGCCTTTTATCTTGTCTTGATGAAGTTCCTTCACCCGGTTCGTCTGCATCCTCCCTGGCTTCTTCCTCTCTCTGGTCTGTCAGGTCCTCTGTGTCGATACCCAGTTGCCTGCAGAGTTCTCTTGATTCCTTGGGGTTTCGTGCTAACAACCTCTTGCCTTCTTTGAATATTATTATTGAAGCAGGATACCCCCATGAGAACCTGATATTGTTATCATATAATTTTTGCCCAAATTTGGTTTTTCTTCGTAATAGTTTCTTGGCAGAAGTCCTCTCTCACCCAAACCTTTTTCCCCCTGAAGGCCAGGTCCTTCTTTTTCTTCAAGGTCTTAAAAACTTCCTGCTGTAACTTTTCTCTTGTAAATTTGATAATTACATCACGTGGGGCTCCTCCTTCCTTTCTCCTTTGCAATCTATGGGCCCTCTCAATTTCGTGGGGCTGCACTTTAACTCCATTTTGTTCTATCCATTCTGTAAGAGTTTCTTCAAGAAGCTTATTATTTATCTCTTCAGAGATCCCTGCCAGGATAAGGTTTGCTCTCCTATTCCGGTCTGATAATTTTGTAAGCTGGGTAGTTAACTGTTTGTTACGTTTGTTATCTTCTGCTTGTTACGTGATGCCAGCTGAATAGCAGTGTGTGCTGTCTGTTTAATATCTTTAACTTCAGCTGCCAATTCTGAAACGGCCTCTTTTACTGTCCTAATTTCAGCTTTTATCTGTTCCTGAGAAGTTATCATAATATTTTGGAATGCAGACAGCTGCTCAGAAAGTTCCTTTATTGTTTTGGCCATTCCTCTCGCTATCTTCCGGAGCGTCAGATAAGGACTGTGAGTTTAGCCTGGGCGTTGCCTCCTTAACACAGCAATAAATAAATGCTTTCTTACCCTCTGAGGTCTCAAAGAGGAATTCCTGTATTCTCCAGAGGTTCGTACGTCAAATTCTTCTTTTAATTATCCTTGCAGACAGACTAATTACATTCTTTTTGAGCTTTTAAGATAATGTTTCTAAGGAGAGGTCGGGCAAACAACCGGCTTCCTCAGCGCATGCGTACAATCTCTCTACCTTTAGAGACCTTAAGAACTCAGGACGAGTACTGATGTTTCAAGAGAAGGGGTCTGGGTACTGGAAAGAGTGCACCAGACTTCTGGAAACCAAAAGAGTTGAGATACTTGTGTGAAAGTGTTTGGAAAACACTGGAACAAAAGCCTCTCAACATAAAGATTTTAAGTAACTCTGAATAGCTTTAAAAACGCTCCTTATTTTGAAACGTAAGAACCAAAGTTTGTGCATGTACTGGTTTTACCTCAGAAATTTCAACTCCTGATTTCATCTGACCTTTCCCCTCTACATTGAATAAAATGGTTTGTTAATCTGAAATATTTATTTCTTCTATTTCTTTTCTGCTTTCCCCCACTATTGTGGGACACAGAGTGGATCACAATACATAATAAACAGTTCAAAATACAGTTAAAATGTATAAAATTTAACAGATTCAAGTTCAAATATTTACAATTAATCAGATGGCATATAATAACACTTATCACTATACTGGGGAAGGAAAAAAGGGGGCAGGAAGAACTATATGAACAGGTTTTCTCCTGGCCTCACCCATATGCTTGGCAGTAAATCTCCATTTTGCAGAAATGAGTCAAGTCCCACAGGGTCCGGATCTTGCTCAGAAGTGCATTCCACCAAGCTGGAGCTACCACTGAGAAGGCTGTATCTCTAGTTGAGGCCAGGAGAATATTCCTTGGCTCCAGGACCGTCAATGTGTTATTATTTAAAGAGCGTAGATCTCTTTGGGGGGTATGCCAGAAGAGGCAGTCCCAGACCATGAAGGGCTTTAAGGTTAAAACCAACACCTTGAACTTTATCTTGTATTCAATCTGGAGCCAGTGCAACTGGTGGAGCACCAGTTGGATATGGGCTCTAATGGGGTTCCTGTAAGGACCTGTGCCACTGCATTCTGGACCAGTTGAAGTTTCCAGGTCAGTCTCAAGGATAGCCCTATGTAGAGCGAGTTACAGTAGTCTAATCTGGAGGTGACCATTACATGGATCACTGTGGCTAGACCGCGGCAAGAGAAGAAGGGTGCCAGTTGCCGGACTTGACGTATATAGAAGAATGCTGACCTGGCGACATTCATGATCAGGGCTTCCATGATAGGGAGGCATCTTGAATCATGCCCAGACTCTTTATCTGTTGGTGCTGGTGTTAAATGAGCATTGTCCAGAGTTGGGTGCTAGATACCCGAGGTCTCCCTTCCCCAACCATGTTCGATGGATTTAGCTTCAGCCATCCAGCCATGGCCTCCAATCCCATTGCTAGATATTATGGGGTGGAACTGGTGGCCAGCTGTTATATAGCTGTTATAAAAATGACTGGAGTGCCATTAAAATTAAAGGGGGCTCCCAATCCTTCCTTCAAGTTCCTGGGCTGAGCAACCAGCCAAAATATTATACTTTGGCAGGGTGGGGCAGCCAGGGTTCTTCAGGAAAAAGGAAAACACATTACTAGGCCAGCTCAGGCAGGCAGGGAAAGAAAAATGGAGGGAAAATCTTGCCTCTGAGGGGAGGGAAGTGGACAGGGTCATCATACATGCACACTACAAAGGTGTGAGTGCAGTAAAATATCTGACAATATCTGAACTGCTGCGCTTCTGAAGCTCAGTGGGGGTATACGCCTGATCTGTAACTTGGACGGTAGATGACAGAAAATCCCTCTCATGAGCAGGATAGACGCGTAATGAATACACACTTTAAAAAAAAATGCAGACAACTCAAAACTCACCATCCATATTCTCACAGCACCAAGTAAGACTTCTCAGGAGAAATGACTGTTTGCTAGAAAGAAGAATAAGATAAATATGAGAGACTTAGTAAGGAAAAATGCTAATTTGTGTGGAACGGCATAAAGTTGACTGAGGGTGGAAATATCACCCAAGCCATTCTGGGTCACTCACATGCTCTCAGCGTAACCTACTTCAGAGCATCGTTGTGAGGATAAAATACAGGAGAAATGAAAAATGTAACTGACTTTGGATTCCCATTGGGCAGAAATGTGAGGGACAATTGAAGTAAATAAACTATGAATGCCCTGTAAAACCTGATTTATGTCCTTTATTTATTTACATTATTTATAGTCTGCTTTTCTCACAGCGACTCAAGGAGGACGGCACATAGTGAGTCAGTACCACTGACAAAATGGGACACATAATAACCAGTGCATTAGGGTTTTAGAAGTCTTGTACCACCAAAAAGAACTGAAGCACAGCTCAAGTTTCCACATGACACATTAGGTGATACAAAAATAACATAAATAGGATCCTACTTAGCAATAAGCTTCACACAGCAGCATGGGCCACAGTCCCTAATCATTCATCCAAGCAAGACTGTAAAACCATTTTGTGCAGTGCAACCCTAGTAGCTGCACAGAAACACCCTCTTGCATATAGTTTTGCATAGCTTGCGGAAAGCTTTCAGGCAGGCCATTCTGTGAGGTGGGAGCCACAATGGAGAAAGCATGTGTACAGTAGATGTTGATGGTGCCCAGGGCTATTTTTGGGTAGGAACGCACAGGAACAGAGTTCCGGCTGGCTCCTGAGTTGGCCACACCCAGCAGGAACTCATTAGCATAATAGGCCACACCCAACAGCACAAACTCATTAGGACTGGCTACATTAGGGGTATGTGGCCTAACATGCAAATTAATTCCTGCAACAAAAAAAAGCCCTGGGTTTTGACAACAAACAAGGTAAACAGAATAAGAAGCAAAACGTGGGTGTGGCTGGATGACCACTCTTCTGGTACCATGGGGGTGTGGCCTAATATGCTAACAAGCTGTGCTGTCAGAGGTGTGGCCTAATATGCTAATGAAGTCCTGCTGTTGGGTGTGGCCTATTATGCTAACGAGTTCCTGCTGGAATTTTTCTATAAAAAAAAGCCCTGATGATGCCCATTTGCAGGTTGGCACCCACATAAGCCCTGTTGTGGCAGAGCATAAGGAGAGAGGTGGTCCTACAAATAAGAGCGGGGGCCAAGGCCACGAAGGACTTCGTATGTGATTGCATTCCGCAACTGCAGCACCTGTTTTCTTATGTTAAATTGCATATTAAGCTAACTATACAATGATTTGGGCCATTCTTCCTGTTTCAGGGCCTTGTATATTGAAGCACAAATCTGTACCTGTGTGACCCCTTGGCCAAAATGGAATCACACAGTCTGAGTCCAACGAGTGAGATGAATACCTGTTTCATGAATTCATAACAGGGGAATACAGGGCTGATGTGCCTTAGTACCCCAGCAATTCCAAAGCTGTATTCTCCTATAACCAGGAAGGGCAGAAGGTCTTATACCCCAAATGACGTCACATATAGTTTACAAATTACACATTAAACTAACTGGTACCACCAGGCTGTAAACATCATACAAGCATGATTTGACTCAGTGCATCTCTTAGCGGTGTTTATTTCACTTGTTTATCCTGTCTTCAGAACACTGGGTTCTGCATACGGACAGCTAGTGATAAGGAGCGGCCTTGCAACTTCTAAATAGCATTTCATTCCTGCTGCATCCTAATTCCATCTGCAGAGGCTTTTAATAATACTTTTGCTTAATATGGCTTCTTATACAAAAAATGCAGTTATACAAAAAATGCAAAATATATACATTCTGCTATAAGTTTCTCTAATCAGAAGCTTCTCGGTTACATACCAGGATCTGGCTCTGTTATGATTAAACTTTTGAAGGCATAGTGACAGCATATATATATACACACACATATATATACATACACACTTACACACACACACATATATACATACATACAAAGTGTCAGGAATCACATTCAGAAATCACATTCTTTTCCCCTTGTCAACAATACTGTTCACATACATTTATATTTAATTGCCATAAATCATGATTACATCAGCTTAGAAACTTATTTGTTTTGCAAAATTTTCAATACTTTCCCTTTTATGCAGTTGCAGCCAATGAATATGTAATGACCTGTCGACAGATGATCTTTTTTAAAAAAAAAACCCAGACCAGATTCCCTCCATTAAAGAGCGTCGCTCATGTAGAAAACATGCAATGTGGAAAGCAGCTATAAGGGTATTTTTGAGGCTCCACAGGAGTCTTCAGGCACACGCAGAATGCACGGAAGAAAGCAGAGGGCGGCCAATTTTTTTTTTTAAAAGGTCACTCCGGTTAAGTTTTAAATAGGCGTTGCAATATAATGTAATTTACAGGAATGACCGAGCGAGCTCGCTTGGAACTGGGTGGCAACAACATGGCCTCAGAGGGGGGAACGGGTCGCCACGCATGACCGAGCCAGGGTCCTCTCCCCCCCCCCCCCCCGGGGCCACGGCAGCGCATCCGGGCTTTCCTCACCCCTCCCTGGTTAGTATTGATGCCAACCCCCAGGTGGACGCTGGACATCTCCCGGAATTACCACGCATCTCCCGGAGTCAGTTCTGCTGGAGAAAATGGTAGCTTCAGATGCCGCCACAGCCTCAGAAAGTTCCCAGCCCAGAACTGGCTCTCCAACTTGGCCGGCCCTTACGGACACACAACACAAACACACACACCCTTTACCTGTAGGAGAAACTGAAGCTTCCTCACCTCCGCAGTCCCGCAGCCGCCCGCCCGCCATTCGCCTCAGCCGCCCGCCAAAACTCTAATTCTGGCCACGCCCATCTCCCTCTAGGCCACGCCCCCCACTGCCCTCGTCGAATCCAAGAGACTGCACGACGGGAAGAAAGCATCCCCCGAACGTCCTCTCCAGTGCGCCTGCGTCCGCGGCACCCCCACTCCCCAGATCTACGCCCCCCCCCCAGAAACACGCCATTTCCCGTGAACCACTGGGGTATGCAAAGGGCCAGCTGTTCCTGAAATCTCTCTAGTCCCCTCATTCTTTCAATTCGGTTGTTCCTCGCGCATTCGGCTCAGAGCCGGAAGTGCGGCTTGTTTCCGTTAGTGTGAGGCTCTTTGGGATAGCTGCCTACAGACCGCTGGAAAGCGACTCTTAAGACAAATTACAGCGAGCGTGCCCTGTTAGTCGGTTGAAATACACGTCATGGAACCATAACAAATGATATTGGAACAAGTCTTTTAAGGGGGTTGCAAGTCTTTTGTTTTAATTGTATTAAGGCCTGCTTTACGCAGACGGGAAGCTGCAGGGTCCACTTGCGAATGCTCCCTAGTGTAACAACTCCCCCACCCCCCCCACCCCCCGCAAGTAGAAAGCCAGCACAGAAGGGAGAGTGTTTCCGCCGCTTCTCTTTGCTTGCTGTGCCTATTTTCTGGTTGCAGGGAGTTCATGACGAAGGAGGACTATTTCAAATTGTAACTGGAGTCCGGCGGTGCTTCAGTTTATTTCACCATAAACTTACATGATAGCTCACTTATGTAGATGCATCAAAGGGATGCGTCCAGAAGACCAATAAAAATATTTACGATAGCATTTAGTGCATACATTAAAGGCGATAATATAAATACTGCTGAATACTTAATACAAAGGATAAAGAACAAAGCTTGAGTCCAGTGGCACCTTTAAGACCAGCAAAGTTTAATTCTTGGTATAAACTTTCCTGGGCATGCACACTTCTTCAGATACATCTCTCCTGAATCTACAAATGATAAAGTGAGCTGTGAGTAACGGAAGCTTACGCCGAAATAAATTTTGTTAAGCCTCTAAAATACCACTGGACTCCTGTGTTATTTGCTCCTGCTGACCAACAGGCCCATAGCTCCCGGGGACCCTAGGGTAGGTCCGTAGCCAGGATTTTTTTTTCTTCGTGGGGTATTTAAATGTTTAAGGAGACAGATGGTTAAACTGAATTAACTGGCTAAACTGAATTAAGTTAGGAGGGGGAGAGAGAGTCAGACTGGGGGCTTGAACAGTATCCTGCAATCTCGCAAGTGCAGAGAAGCTGCCTCCACGCTAGGGTTGCCAAGTCCGGGTTGGAAAATACCTGGGGACTTTGGGGGTGGAGCCAGGAGAAGGCGGGGTTTGGGGAGGGGAGGGGCCTCAACATGGTACAATGCCATATACTCCTCCCTTCAAAGCAGCCATTTTCTCCAGGGGAGCTGATCTCTGTCAGCTGGAGATCAGTTGTAAAAGCCGGAGATCCCCAGGCCCCACCTGGAGGCTGGCAGTCCTACTCCACGCCATGTTTAGCACCCCCCCCCCCCCTTTCTTTCATTCTCTTGTGAAAAGCAATGTGTGGGGGTGGAGGCTTCTTCCTCCCTCCCTGTCGTCCCCCTCTCCCCCCCCCCCCAAAAAAAAAAGAGGGAAGAAAAAGGAGACCCTTTCCCTGTAGAGCAGGAGAAAATTAAAGCACTTTGGCTTCCCAACTCGGCCGGAGTGGGCTGCAACCTGTTTCGCCACCTTCTTTTCCTTCTCGCGCGCTCTTGCCCAATTGCAGTTTTCTTCCCTTCCTGATGGGCAGCAGCAATTCCCCAGCAGCTTAGTTGAAGTGGGCAGGCCTAGCTCCTTATCAGCTGCTTTGCTTCTTGTCCGCGGATTTCTGGTTTAGGGGCTAAGCGTCAGAGCGCCTCCTTCCCGCCCCTTCCTGAGTCACACAGAGCAGAGGGAGGAAGCGAGGGGTAGCGGTCCCAGGAGAGTGAGCAGGACCGTGAAAGTGCCCCTTTATCAACCCTGCACTATGCATTTTCATTGTAGGTTAATCTCCTGCAGATATGTAATGTACTGCCTAAATGTACTGCAGATACATGTAGCACAAGGCAGAAGTACAGTGGATGGCCATAAGAAACAGCCTCTTTGTGATGGTAAACAGTAGAAGCTTTGTTATCTGCATTCACAGGGCATGGGGACTGCCAGTTCATTAGATGTGCTGGATACTCATGCTTGTTGCTCTGCCCTGCCCCCTACCCAGAGGAATCCACAGGGATCAAACCCCACCCATTGGAAACTCCATGGCAGGGCACTCCATACCTGAGCCACAGAACTGTGGTGCACAGCAGGCAGGCAAACGGGCCAGCTGCCCAAGGCCCATCCAGCAGAGCTGACTCCTGGCTCTGAGGGAGACAGGCTGAGGGGGGAGGAGATACCTGAGGATGACATCAGCTTGGCAGTACTGGCTCTCAAAAGCCCAGCAATGGCTGGCGGCATTGAGCTGGCTAGCTGGAGAGGCAGAAGGTGGGGTGAGCACATGCCCAAAGATGCAGGAATATGGTGGCGGGAGGAAAGGAGCTTGCCCTCTGGGCAGTACTGCTTGTGACAGAATGCATTTTCTCCTGGGAGGATGGCAAGCAGCAAACCTCCACTTGAGAACAGAGAACAGGCTGGGAGGGGGAAGTCAATTCGATTGTGCCCGAGCCCATCTTTTTACAAATGCTAATAGATCTAGTAGGAAAGATGATGGAATGGTTAAGCTTCCTCCTTCTCCCCCCTCCTTCAGGCAGCGAGCAAAGAGTTGGGGGGTGTCAAATTCTAGAGAGGCTGAGGAAGTAGATTCCTGGAGACAACTGGAAAAGCCGCTTTGACCTGGGCTGACCAGGGTCAAGTGGGAGGGGAGACAGAGATGATAAAATCTAAGTGCAACAGGAAGTAGCTCTCTTTCTTTGGGATGTTGAGGAGAACTCTGTGCTCTGGTCTGCAAGCAGGTGGCTATTGGTCATGTGGTCACCTGTGAGACTTGGAGCAAGCTTAAAGCTATGGGGAACTGTGCAGAGATCTGTAACTAGTTCAGCTTAAAGAGCCTTTCCTATTCTAACAGCTGGTAGGGCATGTATAGCAAGAGGGACAGAGGATTTGCATCCCCCCACAACTTCTTTTGTTTTCCTTGCTCAGTTCTGGTGCTGAGCTAAAAGTATGCTTATAAGCATTTTCTTTTTAATAAATGTTCTAAACTTTTAATGCTGGGAGTGATTCTCTGTACCACACAGACCTCAACCATTTTAGACATGCTATTTTAAAAGGAGCTCTGGGGGTTGGCAAGCAACTATTCCTCCAAGGGTGCCCAAGGCAGTCAACTGTCCCCATGGTAACCAGGCACTGGGTAGCAGGAGACTCAGAGGCAAGGCCTCAGAACTTGGATGGAAAGCTAGGGATCCTGATCCTCCCAGTGAGAAATCCCTACAACGATCAAGTGGGTGGTGGCGGCGAGTGAGAGTGAAAGAAAAGCCCCTCTAGGGAGTTGGGAACCCCTAGAAGGGCAGGACGGAACGAGGCCTGCAGGCCCGAGCAGGCACACTCTGCCTCACTGTTTAACTGAGAATTCTGGGTAATCAAGTGCTGGATAACAAAACTCTCACTGTACTTCCAAAGCAGGTGCACTCAGCCCTCTTTGTTAGTGATTCTGCAGCTGTTCAAAGCAATTATATTCAGAGGGCTTTTGGGGTCTCTGGGTGTTAAATAATAAAATAAGCTAAAAACAAGTTTAATGACTAACTAATGACTAAGTGCCAGTTTGGTATAGAGGTTAAGTGTGCGGACTCTAATCTGGGAGAACCAGGTTTGATTCCCCACTCCCTCCACTTGCAGCTGATGGATGACCTTGGGCAAGCCATAGTTCTGGCACAGCTGTTCTTGCAAAAGAGCAGTTTCTGTCAGAGCTCTCTCAGCCCCACCTACCTCACAGGGTGTCTGTTGCGGGGAGGGGAAGGGAACAGAAAGGCGTTTGTAAGCCGTTCTTTAAACTTAATTCTGTGACCCTGACACTGATTTTAGGAGTACTGTTCTGCTGGTTTTGCTTCCTGTTTTTTTTTACTTCCATGACTCCTGGAGATTCTGTAGGATGAAGGAGCAGGATAGAAGTGTTGTAAAGAAACAAAAGGACCAGATCACAGCACAGTGTTTCTGTTTTCAAGAAAAATGAATCGGGGTGAATATTTTTACACGCTTTTTTTTTAAAGGACAAAATATACCAACAAGAGGCATCTTTTTATTTTCAGTTAATTTAATAATATCATCGTGGTTAAAAAGAAAGGCAACAATAAACAAATGAACTTACATCACCAGGGTATCCTTGTAAAAAAAGAGCATAAGATTTTGTTTCAAGTATTCAGTAAGTACAGTAGGCTACAAGGAGTCTCAAATGTATAATTCCCTGATTAGGAATGAGTTGAACCGACAAGTGAAATCAGAACTCAGTTTGGCTCCTTGACATTTCTTGTCAACATCCTTTTCAATGCCACACTTACTTAACAAGGCCAAGACTTAGGTGGCCATTTACACCGTCTTGGAGAGCACTGGGCGTGCATGGCAGCTGAAGCAGGCCAATTCCCCACCACACTCCAGAATGTGGCAATGACACACCGCCTCCAGTACAGGATCTTAGGACACCTGAGCTCAAAAACCATCCCATTTCTCTTCCTGACTGAAGTGACCACCAAAACTTATTGGCTCCAGTGCAAACCTGTACACAAACACATGCACATGCCCCAGCACATGGGAACAGAAAATCAGATGCATAGGGATGCCCTTGAGACAAGCACAGAGGGACACAGGCTGCTGTACACTTGGGGAATATGTCAGACTGCACAGATGCACAGTGATGTATGGGCACATACGTCTGTTCAGCTCTTAAATAATGAACTCACTGGAATGAAGTTTCTTGTTCTTGGTTCAAACAGTCATTACAGTGCTAGGATCCTTCGCTCTAGTGAATTAAATTCCAGCTGGCTGAAGAGAGACATGATCACAGTTTCAACAAAAACAACTCTTCCCCCTCAAGCTAAATGATCAGTACAAATATCCAAAAATTAAAAAGGGCTGAACACATCCTACTGAAATAAATGGGAAAAGGTGCAGATTCGTTTTCAGAGAGTATGCTCTCGCTGTTAGAAGTTTGTTGTTGTTGTTGCATATGTTTGCTTATAAAGTGCAGTTCTTGTTTATGTCCATTTTTGAGGGCAGAGCTTAGATGATGCAGTCCATAACGTGTATCTGAAGCGTGTCTATATCAGGAAGAATCACTCCACATTTGGGACAGGAATGTACTGGGATATTCCTCTGCTGCCAGACCAGTTCTTCTGTTTCTGCAGGGACAGATTTTTCACTTTTAAGAATAACATAATTTGTAAAAATATGGAAGATAGAAATCTTAATGGCTGTTGACCAGGAGGGTTAGGTCAGATCCTCTTGTTGAAAGTTTCTGCAGAGAGTCTAATAGTATTTCCAAAAATTGGGCATAAACCCCTACTGGGATTCTGAAGGATGGTTCAGGGAGACAGGATAGAAGCTGCTGTATCTCCCTGTATAAAGATGATTTAAAGACAGTTGTGATGTCCAGGTGGTACCTGGCGACCTCAGTGGATGCAGGCTACTGGGTATCCAACGTGGAACTTCCGTGGGGCTGGGACCACTCTTTAAAAAAGGAAGTGGAGGGACAGGAGTGTAACTGAGGGGGGAGAGTAGGAGTGCTTGCTCAGGGCCCAGAGACAGAACTGCCGCCTGCACGTAAAGTATGCATCCCCCCCCCCCGGCAGTGTATTTATGAGCATTCATCTTTACGGCACAGTCTGAATAAATACGCACTTATTTATTCACTGCCTTGCCTTCCAAAAGTTATTCTATGTACAGCTCATGTACAGTGATGCTTCTGTGAGCGCCAAAACTAGGGTTTGCTTAATCTCTGGGTTAGAACTGATATCCGAAACAAGGCTTAGTGGATAGTGCTGAGGTGCTGAGTGGATAGGGAAGGTTTGACCCCAGATCCCTACCAGCCATAAAACCAGGGAGGTGCAGGGAGCGACATGATTATTGTAATAACGTTGTTGAAAGGATTAACGAGTTATGGCTCACAAAATAGTCTGCATACTGAAAGTAATGTATGGTTTTATTTTTCTTGTTAGAGGGCTGGGCTTAAGCTGAGGAGAGAGTAAAAGGGCAGAGGATGTCACCCCATATTGCTTAGTTACAAAATGCAGGATACAGCAGACAGGAGAGGCATTTTTATTGATGCATAAGAGGAGAGATCATCCACCATGTTTCACTTTGTATATATTTGCCTATTTCCCCCCTCTCCTGATATGACTTGTGAGACATTTTGATATGACCACCGGTCCTCTCTGTTCCCAAATCTCATATACACTAATCTAGTTTGCAACTGTATAGAAAAAAATAAAAAAATTAAGACTGAAAAGTAACACATGATACAATGAAATCACAATCCATCACAAAAACCCCAACCTGGAGCTGGGGAGGGGGCATGGAGAGGCAACATATATGTATTTTAATTAATGAAGGTTCCAGTGGGCTTAAAAAGTCTAATTCTGTGTTGGACAATCCTCAGATATCAGGCTTTCTGCAAGATTTACTACTCTACTAGCTGTGGTATTTCACATCATGACTGAAAACCTCTCTCTGTCTCCACACATACACACGCTCATACCTCAGGACAGCACACACCCACTAGTTAAACATGTCTACATTTTAAAAAAAGTGAACTTTCCCCAAGAGACCAGTGCCTAGGCTGGGACTTTGTAGACTGAAGGTTTATCCATTAAAAAAAGGGATAATAGGTAGCCTTTACCTTTAGTCTGAAACGGTATACCCCAGGAAGAAGGTTTAGTGCCACATTTGCTGTTTATGAACATTACTACTATGAAAGTGACTTAGTCACACAAGGGATTTGTTCAAATTCCCCCGAATATCCCCTGGCCTCTTGCAACTGGATAGAACCAGTGGACAACCTGTAGGCTTGAATCCAGCTGAAAATCCCTGCTGACAGTAGGATGACTTCACCTCCCTTCTTCCACTGCAGGCCCAAATGCACCCTGAAACAGTGGTTCTGGAAAATAGGGGGAGCTTCCCAGGAACAGCAATTGGGGGGCACAGTTGGAGATCTGCTGCAGGATGGGGGAAATAGGCAAAAATCAGACACACCCCTTCCATCAAAGGAAAAGTTTGGCAGGATCCAACCCACGGTCTGCCTACAGCTGTCCAAACAGACACGTTTGTGATTGGGAGGATGAGATACACTAATCTTCAGAAGTGTTCAGAAGCATGATTACGGGTTCCAAAAGCTGTCATTTTTTTAATCTTACCTTCTTGGTTAAAATGAGCTAAGTTATCCTGACCTGAGGGAATTCTAGCCCTGTGGCGATTCTGCAGTTCTGCCAAAGAGTTCCTGAAGAGAACAAATGAAAAAGAAGAAGAAGAAGAGATTAGATTTACACCCCGCCCTTCACTCACTTGGAGTCTCAGAGCGGTTTACAAACTCCTTTCCCTTCCCCTCCCCACAACAGACACCCTGTGAGGTGGGTGGGGCTGAGAGAGCTCTTTCCCAAGCTGTCCTTGAGAGAACAGCTGGTACAGAGCTATGGCTTGCCCAAGGTCATCCAGCCAGGTGCAAGTGGAGGAGTGGGGAATCAAACCCGGTTCTCCTAGATTAGAGTCCGTGCACTTAACCACTATACCAAACTGGCTCCCAGTTTGGTGTAGTGGTTAAAAAGGTCATACTATGCTCCCTGTTTTCACACAGAGACATTTTATTCTAATAAGCTTAGCACTGTCGAAAGGATGGAGTTACGTTAGGCCAAACCAGAAAATGCACTAGGAGTTTTGAGTCTGGACCGGCGATTGTTTAAAATTCAGTTTTCTACGGCATAGGAATCCAATTCAGCTCAGGATCCTGAGCCTTGAGGAAGGGTGGCTTAGCCTTCGCTCTGCACTGTTTTCTTAACCTCCACCACCAATCATGGCTGACCCCACCTGCCATATTTATTTACTTCATTTATACCCCACCTTTCTTCCTAATGGGGACTTAAAGCATCTTACATCATTCTCTCTTCCATTGAATCCTCACAACAAACCTATGAGAACGTGTGACTGGCCTAAGGTTACCTAGCAAGTTTCCATGGCAGAGGGGGGATTCCAGAGTGGGGTGCCACCTTTTTTGGTTGTTTTTGATGTTAGGATTTTCAAAATAAAACTGGAAACTAAAGGGCACTTGTTATACTAGTACTTATTATTTATTTAAAACCTTTATTTTATTTTTTTATACTTTAATTCTGTATATATTTTTTCACTTTTTTAAAAATTAAAATTTTGTTTTTATCGAACAGCTTAAACAAATACAAATGGTAACTTCAACAGTATCAACAACAAATTGAGCCTAGAGGTGAGCACAATGTATTCCATTCTGTTTCGTATTAATATCTACAACCTTTCACATATTTAATTTGTGTTTTAACCCTTTCAATTATGTGATCAGATTATATGTAGCAGATTCGTTCATCTATAAGGAACATTTACTAGCCACCTTTCTTCCTTATAGAGCTTAAACTGGCTTACAACATTGATAAAACACATACATAAAAACAAAGATTTAAAATCACAATTCAGAACTACATAAACTTAACCAAATGCAGTCATAAATAAAACTGTCTCCAATTGCCTCTTAAAGATCGAAAGTGAAAGGGCCAGGTGCACCTCCCTGAGGAGGGATATTAATGGAGCTACCACTGAAAAGGCCCTCTCTCTTGGGTACCCTCCAAATGAACTTCTTTCATTGATAGACAGTCAGGAAGGCTGTAATCTCAGGGTCACATGCTTTTGATAGCTGGCTCCAACCAGCAGTCTAGCCACAGCAGTCTGCATGAGCTGCAGTCTCCAAACATTCTTTAAGGGTAGCCCCAAGAAGAGGCTATTGCAGTAGTCCAGTCTAGCTGTAACTAAGTCATTGAGCACTGACCAAAGAATGGAAGCAGTTGTAAATGAGACTTTTCAAGCTAGTATACCCCCATCCAAGACAGGAGAGATCTCAAATCCTGGGTTTGCCTTTCTATTAACCCACAGAACCCCTATTAAGTTTCAGCTTGTTCACCCTCATCCAGCCCATTACTGACTCCAACCACCAGTTCAGAACAGCAGCAGCCTCCTTGGAATTAGATGGGAAAGAAAGGCCGAGCTGGGTGTCATCTGCATATTGGTGACCAGGGGTCCTTTCGTAGAAAAAGAGGTGCAGGAGCTCATTAGCATAACTCATTAGCATATGCCACGTCCCCTGACATCACTGGAAGTGTGTCAGAAAGGGAATGTCAGTCTCAACCCCATTATACCCTATGGGCCATTGAAATCAATGGCAAAAACTCATAGGGTATATGAGGGGCTGGAGAAAAGGGGGTTTGAGGCAGAGGCTCCAAACTTGCAGGGTAGCTGCTGGGGCCTCTCCTCGAAATACCCACCAAGTGTCAAGAAGATTGGACCATGGGGTCCAATTCTACGGGCCCCCAAACAGGTTGCCCCCATTCCCTCCATTGTTCTCTATGGTGGGAAAAAATATTTCTACCTCTATGATCATTCTCACACTCTCCATCCAAACCCCATTTCAAACCATGAAACTCTCTCTCACTGGTAGCAGCCAAATCAGCAGATGTGGACCTTGACACCTCTTCCCAAGGAATTAAACTTCCATTTCTTTAAAATTTTGTTTTGAGCCACTATGTAGCAGAAACGTTTATGGTGCTCCACCAGGAACCCTATGCTGCTGCAGATGAAATTATATTTGTAATGCTTAGGCCCCATAGGCTCTTAGTGCTTTAAATATAGGCCTCACTGGACTTGAAGCTAAGCAGATGTGGCTGATGACAGCGCTTGGATGTGTAATGGGTTACCATCAATCCCACATCCAATTAGAGAATCTAGATTAAACAATTTTAAAACTACTTTGCCTATTCAAACCATTTAGTTCTTCAGGATTTATTTATTAAAGGCTATTTATCAACCTCTAAATCTGATAATATAAACAAGTAAGACGTGAATTCAATTCTCTGAACTATAACCAGCAAACCAGACTGAAAACCTTTTAGTTTGGGTATACTGAACATTTTTTTTTTTTAGGGGGGGGCGGGTGGTTTCCCAAAATATCCTGGATCCCAATACTAGTGCGGTATTTGGAGCTGGGATTTTTCAGAAATCCTGAGTTTTTCCCGGGTCCAAGAAGAAAAACACCCAGGGCTGGGGGACTGCACAACAGAAGCTGTGACCACAGGGAAGAATCTGCTGATCTGCTGAATCCACAGCTGATCCTTGTCTGACACCTCTTGCAGTCTGGTTTAAAGCCAGCCCCAGCTGAGGCAGCGCAAGAGGAGCCCAGCCAAGGCAGCATGGAGCTCTCAGCTCCTGCCACCCTGGCCAATCCTGGGCTGACTTCTCTTGCCACTTGGTTTAGACCGAGCGGCAAGAGGAGCCAGCCCCAGCTGAGGCGGCGCAGAGCTCTCAGCTCCTGCCGCCCCAGCTGATCCTTTCTCGCAGCTCAGTTTAAACTTGCAGCTCCTCTGGGCTGTGCACCAGTTGCCCCCTGCTGCCCAGGCCCTCCTGGGGCTCCCACAGCTCCACCTCTTGACTCTGCTGCTCTGGCACCAATCTGGGCCCTGCCACATCTCCTGCCCCCAGTGTGCTGCCACCCTTGGCCCTGCTACAGCACTTCCTCCCTCCCCACCACTTCTGATGGCTCCTGGCCACCTTTATCAGCCTGGGTGGCCAGAGCAGGCCCCACCCTGCCACCGGTGGCCTGGCCCTCCTTCTGGCCCAGCCATGTTTACTTCCAACTATGGGCTATATTACCATCCTCACACTGTCTGTGTATGGGTGAGAGGCTGATGCCAGCCTCTCCCTCTCAAGCTGGAGGCCGGCCATCAACAGGGCAATGCTAAGCAGAACTATGGAGCTGAAGTCAGTGGGCTTAGAAGGGTGGCGCTGTGCTTAGGGTGGCGCTGCTGGTGACCTCCCAGCCCAGGTAACATTTGAACCAGAACGTTCCCAGTTCACACCTCTCAGTCTTAGCCATCTTGCTGGAACCACTGTCAGATTTCATTAACAAGTTTAGGATGGATACCCTAAAGGATATTTTATTTTTAAAAAATACATAGTAGATCACTCACATTTTCCTCCAGCAATTACAACCAAGCACGCTACTTTCCCTTATCCATTGCTTACCTGCTGAGATCTTCGTGGTCGTGTTTCTCAGCCAGCAAGTAGGCTAACTGCACAGTTAACCGTTCTTTTTCCTCATGGATCTTTTCCCGGGCTGCTCTTTCAGCATGGAAGTCAGAATAATACAGCTCCATCTGAACAGAAAAGAAAACAAAACAAACAATAGTCTCTCTTTCCCCCCCCAAGGCCGGGGTTCCTACCCAGGGCTGCAGCTAGCGTGAGGCGTACAGGGCAATGCCCCCTCCTGAATTTTCAACGCCCCCACCAAATCTTAGCGTTTGGGCTATGAGCCGGGAAGCATTGCTTCTACGGCGTGGGAATAACTCCACCACTGGCTGAAGCCTTCCCTCTGCCTCCCCATTCTGCTTTCTTGGACCGGTGATGCAACAGCTGTCAGGCTGTCAATAGCCACCCCTTTCCCTGAAGAGCCTCCTTCACTCGTGCTACAGTTCTTCTCGCTTACCGGGGGAAGCATGTTCTTGCCAGCTCACTGTGCTGCAGTGGGAAGGGCAAAAGGGCCAGCTGAGATGGGAAAGGGCACATCCAAAAGGCTGAAGTTGCAACTAGGGAGTGAGGTGGAGATGAGGGGCAGGCCTACCCGGACTAGCAAAGCCAGGCTCAGTTAAATTCAATCCCCCCTCCCCTCCCAGCTGCAACTGCAACCTTAGACTATCTACCCCCAGTGAAAGGGCAAGGGTGATTTCTAATCTCTCCCTTGCACTGCCCAGTATGTAACCACTCCTCGATTTCTGCTTGCAGCCCCTCCCCCACCCAAGGTTTCTTCACCACCAGGCCTTTAATCGCACACTTTGAGACTGTAGGGAGGGTGCAAACACATGCTGGCACAAGAAAAAGAACACTGGGAGACTATGTATGGTTCAGAATTCAACTGGAGTTCGGGAACCACCTTCCAAGACTAGCAGATCTGGAGGGAAAAGAGGTCTTCCACAATTTGTCTTTCACCTTTTGAGACACTTTTGGTCTTGGTCTGAAAACTAACGCCTGGATCAGTAGCCACTATACCACACTGATTTAGAATCCAGGAATGGCATTCACACTAAGCCCCAACACATGACATAGCCGGGTGCTGTTGGGAAAGGGACATTCTCGACTTCCCAATATTACTGGCAACTTTTGAGCATTGTATTTCTCTGACAGTGGCACGCAAGGCTCTCCTGACCACCAGAATGACACCTGGCAGATTGGATCCCAGGGATCCATCCCTGTAGTAGAACTGCTTTGCCCCGACGGAAGGCACCTTCTGCCAACACAATAAGCTTCTTGTGTCAGGGGAAGACTCCTTTTGCAGGAGGAAAGGGCTTCATCTAGTAGAATGGAATGGCCTGGTGTGTGTCCCCATCCTCCATGCTGGGGTCCACATTTGTGGTAAAGGTATTCGGTGTGCAATGCTTCCAAACAAGTTGTTATTCATTTGCCGTGGTTCCATCCTTGTTTCCACCTGTGGCACTGGCACTTGTGGGAGAACACCTGTACCGGTCGACATGTTTCCCTGTCTTGAAGTACGTCATACACATTATATCTTCCAACAGTCCTACAAGGGAGGGCCAGTAGTATTACTCCTCATACCAGTCCTACAAGGGGTGGCCAACAGTATTATCCCTACCTTGCAGGGGTGGGGAATGAGGCTGGAAGCAAACGGGTACAGCTAGTGGGTTTGTGGCAAGGGCAAGATTCACTACAATATTGATTATATGTCTTACAGTGTTCCTATTCCATTGCTGAAGTCTGTAATCCACCTAGAGTCTCAGTGAGAAGTGCACACACAAAAATAAGTAAATAAAACAAAAGACCTCCCAGACCACAGCCATCTACTTTTAGTCCCCTCATTCCACCAGCAAAGTGCCACAGCAACCCTGCGATCTGGTCATCCCAAATCAGAGCACATTAAGAGAGAGAGGAGGCATGGTTTCCTGAAATTCCTTGTCATTCCTCTGAAAGGAAAAACCTACATATAACCTCTCATCTTCCCTTGGCCGGAACACGAATGGTGTTGTGCTTACTGCTTATTTCACTCCATGCTCTATCAACACCTTGCCCACAGTGAAGGAGAGATCTTTTTACAGCCAGAACTGGCATTTAACCACACTGATGGGAGCCAAACCTGAGCCCGGAGGACTGCCACTGTCTCCAGTTCTTCCTCCTGCTTGGCAATGGCCTGCTTCATTTCATCTATCTGGAGCTGTTTGGCAGCCAGCGCTTTCTCGGCCAGCTCCAGCCTGTGTGTCAGTTCCTCGGCCACAGCCTTGTCCACCCTCTCGGCCTGCAGCAAGTGAAGGGGAATCAGAAACATCCTGTGAAGCCGAGAGACTCGAGACACACCTGTCAAGCTTCCACAACCCAAATTCTGCCCCTGGTTTTGCTTTGTGTGGCAGTATAGCCCTTTTTAGGCCCAACAGAGACATCCTGTCCTGGCCTGCCCGCCTTGAAAAGAATGAATTAGTAGAGGAGGATACAGCAACACTGTACCACTATTTCAGGCCACCATTCAAAATGTACCCAGTCATCTCTCCTGCCCCCTAGTCCACCTCCAAAGATGCTTCTCGAGCAAGAAATGTGCCAGGCCAGACGTGACAGACCACCTCCGAGTACCACATTCTCCTCCCGGCCTTCTCTCCTTTTGTCATTTTCCACTTTCCCTTAACTTCATGTTAAACAAATTATTCTGTTTATGAGTTTCTTTATTGCTCTGTTCATTGGAGAAACATTTATTAAAAATGGGTTGGGGAGAGTCAAGTATTTTTAATAGGCAAAAACCCAGTACTGTATGTTCCACTCTCTGATATCCATCTTATTGCACTCTAGATCGTTTTATTGCTGTTATTTAAAAAGCAGGTTGTGTCTTGTGTGCCGTAGCAGAAGTGCACAGTGGGAAGTCAAAGAGTGAGGCTGCAACAGAAACAATACCTGTTTCTGCAGCAGCTTTCAGCCCAGATGCTTGCTGTGACTTGTACATCCTAACCCTAAGAAATCTTCATGATGGGGAAGAAGCCAAATTAAAGGAGGTGAATAGAGAACTATTATGGCTATAAAATTTTGTTGAAGTGGTACAATGCTGATGAACTTGTAAAAGAACAAATGATAAAATGGGCAATCAATATGAATAAGGATATAGCAATGTTGTCTTGGGAATTTTTGTGGAAAAATGCTATGTCTATATCTACATGTAATAATCTTAAAAGAAAATTGTTTTAAAATTATGTATAGATTTATTTATTTATTTATTTATTTTTCACATTTATATCCCGCCCTCCCCGCAAGCGGGCTCAGGGCGGCTTACATGGGCCTGTGGCCTGATTACTACAATAACCTATAAAATCAGTTAAAACATTATAATAAATATCATTAAAACATATAAATAATCATAAAAAGCTTCCATAATACAGCATCGGATGGCAACCAAATGGCAGGTTTGGGCCCCACCCCTGGTCGTGTTGGACCAGGATACATCATGATGGTTACGATGTCAGGTGGTATCCCCAATATCATCGGCAGCAGCTCCTATTGATAAGCATGGCGGAAGAGCTCCGTCTTGCAGGCCCTGTGGAACTGCACCAGGTCCCGCAGGGCCCTGATCTCCTCCGGGAGCTCGTTCCACCAGACAGGAGCCGCCACCGAGAAGGCCCTGGTCCTAGTCCTGGCCAGCCTGGCGTCCCTGGGGCCAGGCACACGTAGTCTGTGTTCCAACCCCGACCGTAGTGCTCTCTGGGGTTGATACAGAGAAAGGCGGTCCCTAAGGTATGTTGGACCCTGGCCATATAGGGCTTTATAGGTAAGAACCAGCACTTTGAAGCGAACTCGGTATGCTATAGGCAGCCAGTGCAGCGCCGCCAGCACAGGCCTGATGTGGTCCCGCCTTGCGAGTCCCATCAGCAGCCTGGCCGCGGCATTCTGCACCAGATGCAGCTTCCGGGTTTGCACCAAAGGCAGCCCCATGTAGAGAGGGTTGCAGTAGTCCAACCTCGAGGTGACCGTCGCATGGATCACTGTGGTAAGGTCGTCCCGGTCAAGGTAAGGAACCAACTGCCTTGCCAGCCGTAGGTGGTAAAAGGCTGACTTGGCAGTGGCTGCTACCTGGGCCTCCATTGACAATGAAGGCTCCAGGAGCACTCCCAGACTCCTCGCCCTCGGCGCAGGCACCAACGGCGCCCCGTCGAAGCTCGGGAGCGGGACCCCCCACTCCGGACCGCAACGACCCAGGCACAGGACCTCCGTCTTTGCCGGGTTCAATTTCAACCTGCTAGACCTGAGCCAGTCAGCCACAGCGTGCAATGCCCGGTCAAGATCGTCTGGGCCGGAGTCCGACCGGCCGCCCAACATCAGATAGAGCTGGGTGTCATCTGCATACTGATGACATCCCAGCCCAAACCTCCGGACAATCTGGGCAAGGGGGCGCATATAGATATTAAACAACATCGGGGAGAGCACTGCCCCCTGGGGCACACCGCACTCAAGTGGGTGCCTCGAGGATTGCTGCTCCCCTAGCACCACCCTTTGTCCCCGACCCTGGAGAAATGAGACGAGCCACTGCAAGGCCCGCTCTCCTATTCCCACGTCGGCAAGGCGGCAGGACAGCAGCCGGTGATCCACTGTGTCGAACGCTGCTGACAAGTCGAGCAACAGCAATACCGCCCCACCGCCCTGATCCAGATGTCGTCGGAGGTTGTCTGTTAGAGCGACCAATGCGGTCTCCGTCCCATAACCCGGGCGAAAGCCGGACTGAAAGGGGTCAAGAACCAAAGCGTCATCCAGATACCTCTGTAACTGTAACGCCACCGCCCTCTCGATTAATTTGCCCAAATAGGGCAAATTGGACACCGGCCTATAATTTGCCAATTCTGCCGGGTCCAGATGTACCTTTTTTAAGAGTGGGCGGACCATCGCTTCCTTGAGAGCCCCCGGGAATTTCCCTTCAACAAGGGAGGTGTTAATTATTTCCCGGGCGGTACCTCGTAACCCCTCGTGGCCTGATTTTATAAGCCAGGACAGGCACGGATCAAGGCAGCATGTGGTTGGGCGAACAGTCAAGAGCAGTCTGTCAACTTCCTCAAGGTCCAGCTGGTCGAACCCATCTAAGCCCGGAAACGAAGACGTGCAAGGGGCCTCGAGTTCGCTCACTGTCTCATTTGTGGCGGGGAGGTCCCGGCGGAGAGACAAGACTTTATCCGCAAAATAGCTCGCAAATGCCTCGCAGCCAATTTCCAATTCCCTAGAATTTTCTCTGCCACATGGCAGTACTGTTAGCGACTGAATTGTCCTAAATAATTGGGCTGGGCGTGAGCTAGCGGATGCAATCTCGGCAGCGAAGAATTCTTTCTTTGCTGGCTTAGTTGCCATCTCATAGGCTTTCATAAGCGTCCTATAAGATGCTCTTGACGCCTCGTCGCGAGCGCGGCGCCACCGTCTCTCTAGCCGTCTTAGCTCCCGCTTCATCTGGCGCAACTCCTGGGTATACCAAGGGGCCAGTCTGTTGCGAGGGCGAAGAGAGCGCCTGGGAGCGATCTCGTCGATAGCTGTAGCGAGCCGGTTGTGCCAATCTTCAACCAGCTCATCCAACGAGCCGCCAGGGGGCTTCGGTTCCCGCAGGGCCATCTGGAACCGCTCCGGGTCCATTTGGCTCCGCAGGCGAGCCAAAATAGGCTCACCGCCTTGGGGCTGGGGCAGGAAATTCAGACGGGCCCCCAGGGCAAAGTGGTCCGACCAAGGCACTACCGAAGTGGTAATTCGGTCCACTGCAACCCCCATGGCAAAGACTAAATCGAGCATGTGTCCTGCCCAGTGTGTAGGGGCCGAGATGTACTGAGAGAGTCCTAGTGCCGCCATGGATGACACCAGGTCCACCCCCTGACCCGAGGCCGCATCATCAGCATGGACGTTGAAGTCACCCAAAACCATAAGGTTAGGGTGCTCCAACGCCCAGCCCGACACGGCCTCCAGCAGGGATGGCAGGCTGCTGGCTGGTGCATTAGGCGGTCGGTACACCAGCCACACAGCCAAACTCTCTTCAGCCTCCCACACCAGGCCGACACATTCAATGCCCATGATCTCTACCGATGGGAGCGCCCTGAAGGAGAAAGCCTCCCGAATGGTACATGACTCCGAAAAAAATTGCAAATATTGGTCAAAATATGTCTAATAAGTGTTGGAAATATAAACAAAAAGAAGGATCGTTATATCATATGTGGTGGACTTGTGATAAAGCAAAACGTTTTTGGTGTATGATACATGCTGAAATGGAGAAAATTTTAAAATGTAAGTTTAAAAAATTGCCAGAAATGTTGTTGCTTGGTCTAAAGTTAGAGGATGTAAACATAAATAAAAGAACACTGATTTGGTATATGGTGACGACAGCAAGAATGGTTTACGCACAAAGTTGGAAATCGGAGAAAACTCCAGAATTATGGGAATGGTTGAGAAAATTGCTGTTTATGGCGGAAATGGACAAATGGACAAGAAAATTAAACAATCAAGACTCAGCAAAGTTCTCAGAAGATTGGAAAGATTTGAAGGAATATATGGAGCGAGAGTGGAATATGAAAGACAATATTTTTACACTTTCTAACTATTGAAGAGAAGGACAGAATCATATCACAAACAAACGAATTTTTAGTTAGCCGTGAAACTAAACCTTTTTTCTTTTTTAATCAATATAATTTTTAAATGTATAAAAGTTATAATAGCTCAAAATGTTACCTTAGGGGGCAAATACTTTTAAAATACATGTTTACCGGTTGATACATATGAAGGTACAGTTGGGGTGGGAAGTCATTTAATGATTATATCTTTTTAGCTAACTATGCAATTTTATAGAGAATGGAATATGTATAAAAGCTAATTGCATTTGAGAATAATGGAAAAATAAAATTCTATTGCAAAAAAAAGAGAACTATTATGGCTGCTGCCTGATTTGACAAATGTTCGGTTGAAAACTAACATGAGAATTTTGTCCATGGTTTATCAAGAACCCTGTAACACTGCTCCAAATTGCCCCCCTTTCTTTGCACAGCATAAAGACATGCTTAAAGTAAGAACTGCACCCAGGACAATGAACAGCTCCCGAAGTACAAGTCTATGTGGAACAGACGACTTCAGATTGGACGAAGGGCCCTGCGTATAAAAAAGCAGCCCACCTGCACAAAGAAAGCCAGATGTTGAGGAGAAAGTTACACTTGAATTCTTTTCTCTGACACATCTCTTATTACAATCACATCTGTGTAACATTCAACATCTCAGGTATTCCATATGCAATAAGGCTGCTGTGCTTGGTAATCGGTTTTTAACTAACAGTGAAAGATGTGGAGCTACTCTGGCCTAACGCCATTGAAACCAAAAGACTTAGAGCAACTCCACATAGGATTGCAATGTAAAGTCACGCTGAAATCAGTGAAGACTGACCTCTAGAGCAAAAGTCCGGTGGACAGAATACTGGCAGTCCAGCCAATTTATTTCATGCTGAAGCTCCCAGCTCCTTAACTACATGTACATTTTATATTACTAGAATATGTTCTGTAGCTCCAATCCATTACACAGCCAGCCAGGAATTTTCACAGTATTCTGTTGCTTCCCTCTTTATATTTCATTAGGATTCTTCTCTACGCCGTAGCTCACCTCCTTGGTTTTCAGGTCTTCAGCTGTTTTCAGGGCACTGGACAACTCTGAAAGGAGCTTGCTGTACGCCTCCTGCAACTTACTGAACTTGACTCTGGAGGAAGACAAGACAATCAGGCATGAAATACAATAATTACAATTTCTTTCTTACCATAATTTTTTGGAACAAGCAACTTTCATTTTTATATCCTCTCCTTCCCTAACAGTCTAGCATTTCCTCAAAGAAGTGCTGGTGTTCCTTTTAAAGGCAAACATATTAATAGACCATGTCTGTTTTGAGAGCGTTTTACACATAACACAGCAGCCAGATAATATTTGCTCCTGACCATGTGTTCAGCCGGGAGCCATAGACAATCTCAGCTCCCTGATAAAGCGTATTGGTTTGTCCCACCCTTTAGGTGTACACTGAAAAGAGTCTTGGGTGTACACCAAACAATGTAATATATGAGGAGGCCCTTGTGGCTGTTTACACAATAATAGCTAACATATGGTCATTTCAAAAATAGGAAAATGGATGACTCTGAAATGCTTAAAGAATGTAGGACCTGTTTAAAATGAACACACAAGAAAGGTTAATGGCAACAGAACAAGAAAGGGAAAACAGTGTTGTACTTAGCGGTAACTGTTGTTCATCAAGTGGTCTTCTGTGCAGCTGGGCTGTGTGTGCAGGTAAGCTGCAGAGGTTAAACTTCTTTAGCTATCTTTTCTAGCACTTTCTACAGTGCTAGGAGTGATCCTCCCTCCCCTCCCCTCATATTGGATCTTTCTGTCTAAACCAACATGTGACCAAAGGGCAGGCAGTGCTCCCTCACTGAGTCTACCATTTACCATTGTGGAGCCCAGTGTATGGGTCTTTGGGAAGAGGCCCAAAATGGGAAAAGAAGGCAGGGATGCCTGCCTGCACAGAAGGCCACTTGATGAACAGTTACAGCGAAGTGCAACCCTGTTTCCATCTTTGTAGCTTCTGTGCAGTCCTACACAGGAGAACAGCAATTTTGCCTGACACATAGGAAGAGGGTGCGGGCTGATTAGCAGAATAACATCTGCAACACTGC
Source organism: Lepidodactylus listeri (assembly GCA_029233225.1). Taxonomy (NCBI): domain Eukaryota; kingdom Metazoa; phylum Chordata; class Lepidosauria; order Squamata; family Gekkonidae; genus Lepidodactylus; species Lepidodactylus listeri. The sequence continues at coordinate 106,286,569 of JARCFY010000008.1, forward strand.
TTCCCCCACAGCTACCTTGTTCCTGAAATTAATGCCGATAAAGTTGTGCCTCATGAAGGTGGAGGACATGGATCAAGTTGCAGCCTTGCAAGCCTCAGTCATTCAGACCTTGCTGCAAACCGCAGCCAGCAAATCTTTTGCCTCGGCGGAATGGGCCTTCACTGGGAAGGGGCACAGGCTCTCAGTCCTGCTATATGTACACTTAGGCTGTGGTCATTTTGATCAGGTTTCACCACTGTTCCCTCTTGCATTTAAAACTGCTGATCAGACAGTTGCATCCGCCTCCTGCACCAAAGTGGGCTCACTCGCGCAATCGTCCCAGTTCCCTAGTGAGTTTTCCGACACCAGGAAAATCAAGTACCGTGTCTGCTTGAAACTTAATGGGGGGGGGGGGGGTTCAGACCTCAGAGCCCTCACCTAGGCAGAAGTTATACCACCCAGAAAAGCTGTCTTATAGGGAAGGAATGACAAATCACCCATGGCCATAAGTTCAAATGGTTTATGTATTACCGCAGACAGAACCAAGAATAAACTCCACTGGGGAAGCAGGGGGAATGGGTAGTTAGACAAACCTCTCAAAACATTTTGGACAAAGAATTTGAAAATACAGTGGAATCAACAAATCCCTCATGGAATGCTGATATAGCAGCAAGGTGCACTTGGCAGATGACAAGGCAGATGGCAAACCTTAGGGATAGTAAGGGATGTGTGATCATCCCAACCCAGAAAAAATATTCCCGATCAAATCTATAGCGAGAACACATTGCAAAAACCTTGCCGTGTGACCACAGCCTCAATGGCTGAAACCCACCAACAGGACAGTGTCTGTGATGAAAGCACCTGCCACCTATTGGGACTGGAGAAACATACGAATAAATAATGACCTTGACAGAAGTCTTTTGTTCTTTAGAAATAAAAAAGCAGAGCCCTTCAAACACTGAGGTGCTGAAAGGAAAAAATACTGGTACGGTAATATCTTGTGGAAGATATAAAGCTGAGAATGCTCTGGGGATAAATTTATTATTATTGCATTCGATTTGCTAGGCCGCCTTTCCCTGAGACAGAGCTCAGGGCAGCTTATATCAAAAGCAAATACAATATATGAGACAATTAAAACAACATTAAAACTTTGGAACTCCCTCCGCCGGGAGCTTTGTCTGACTCATTTTATTGTTGCCTTCCACCAGCGGGTTAGGATGTTTTGTTTCGTTTGGCATTCCCCCACTAACTGTTATTGGTCCTCCTCCCTGGTTTTGGAGCTGTATGTTTTTACTGAATTATTGTATATATTATTTTAACTGCTGTGTTAATGTTCAGGTGTTTTGATGTTCACTGCCTTGGGGACCACATTTGGGCGGAAAGGTGGCATAGAAATGTTTTAAATAAATGGCAGAGAAAACAAGCATGCAGCAAAAGCTCCAGTAAACAAGCCAGGCACTACTTTCAAAGACTAAGAAGGGGGCAGTCTTGATGTCCATAGCTGGGCATTCTAGAGATGTGGCCTGGCAAGTCAAAGGACAGAAATCTGAAATGGAAAGTAAAACTTCAGGTTTAGAAGAAGAAGAAGAAGAGGTTGGATTTATATCCCGTCCTTCACTCACTTAAGAGTCTCAGAGCGGCTTACAAACTCCTTTCCCTTCCCCTCCCCACAACAGGCACCCTATGAGGTGGGTGGGGCTGAGAGAGCTCTTTCCCAAGCTGTCCTTGAGGGAACAGCTGGGACAGAGCTATGGCTTGCCCAAGGTCATCCAGCCAGGTGCAAGTGGAGGAGTGGGGAATCAAACCCGGTTCTCCCAGATGAGAGTCCGTGCACTTAACCACTACACCAAACTGGTTTAGAAAAGTAAGAAAGGACCAGTTGAATAAAAAGACTATTGGGAAAGCATAGTCAGATAACTAACAGTGAGAGAATGTAAACAAAAAACAAGACATTTGAAATTAATAAAGGTGATTTTAAAAAAAGAACTGATTTCTCTTTTCCTTGTTGCAAAGCCACTCAACACCACCATTTCCAAATCTGGTTTGCTGGCTGATCACAAACTACAGCTTGAAAGTTCAGGCAAAATGACAAACTGCAGTTTAAGCTTTCTTGACTACTGTGGGTGTGATCATCTGAGTTGAATCAGAAAGAGGGGGGAGATTAAATGTAGGATGGAAAACCCTTGACATATTTTTCTCTATGGATGCCTTGACATGCCCACGGCTGAAACTAGAGTCCTGGAGTGACAAACACATTTGGAGGTCCAGTTTCTGGGCTCAGACTCACTTCTCCTCATTGGTTTTGACCTGTTCCAGCTTGATCTCTGACTGCATGCTCTCCACCTGAAGTTCCAGCTTCTTGATGGTATACAGCAGCTGCTGCTTTTCATCCAAATCTCCTGCGCTGGTGCAGTGTTGCCTTTCAAGCACGTGGCATCTGAGCAAAGGAGACAGAAGCCCACAAGTCTTTTCATAACGCTCATTCCTGACAGTGCACATCATAGAATCATACAGTTGGAAGGGACCTCCAGAGTCATCTAGTCCAATCATCACAGAACGCTGGCTCTTAAATGTCAATATAGACCTCCACCGTCTTTTCAACAGTTGCGTTAGCACTGGAAACCCCTGTTGTTTGTGAAAGCAAACACATGAAGAGTGAAAAACAGACCCGTGTCTTTAAGCACCCACATCGATGAACCCTGGTTGAATCACGACTGCCCCGCCCCAGGCACAGGTAGACCACCACCCTTAAACAACAGTATCTTCATATGGATTCACCTGATCCTACAGAAAGCACCAATTCGACACTCAAGTACTCAAGGCAAACCAATCACCATGTAAAGTGGAGATGCTTTTACAAACCGATCCACCATTTTGATTTTTTTTTTGTCAACATTCAGACTTTGGTTCATCCCGTGAAGGGAAATCAGGGCCTTTTTCTCCCATGGCTCCTACCACAATATTCTCCCAAGATTCATATAGGTAAATGTCAGTTAAATGCCATAAATTCTGTTCAATAACTGTATGACTGCAACTGGGTGTATTTACATGACCCCTGAAAAGGTTATTGGCGTTCATTTGTTTTTCCCTCCTAATTGGTGACAGGTCCCGCCCGGGAGTTCTCAACGGGGCCGTAACTCCCTCCACTGGAATGTGTGCTCTGCTCTGCTTGCTTGGCTGCTTCGCGCGCATGCTCGTCTATGTGCTTTGCTGCTTCCCTGTTATCTTCCCTGCCTTGTCCTTGAACAGGAGGGCTAGCAGTATTTTGTATTCTTCTTATCCATGCCTTGAGAACTGAGCTTTAGAAATGTTCAACACCATTATTCCCTGGGAAACCTTTTCCCCCTCCAGCTGTCCCTCTATCCCCACGGTTTCTATGGGAACTTCAGGCCAGTACATTTGGGCGCCTAAAATCCTGCACAGTGATTGGTAGAATGTCCTTAAGCCCTATTTCATATCCAGTAAATCAGTACCTGTAATCCCTAACCCCAGTATTACTAACAGTGAAAGTGTTTGACGCCAATGATCTTCTCTACAAATAAAGGACTTACTGCTTAAGGAGACCTGTTGTGGACTACGGTATATCTTTTGAAACATTCTCACAGTAATCTGGTGAGTACCCACTTTCCACTATCCCATCCCATTTCTTTCATCATCTAACAAGTCATGCCAGACTAAACTTATTACTTTTTTTGAGAAACTTATAACCTTCCTGGATCAGAGGAAGGCTGTAAACGTAGTATATCTTGGTTTCAGTAAGTCTTTTGGTAAGGTTCCACATTGCTGACAAATTGCTGAAATGTGATTTGGATCCTATGACTTTTAGATGGACCTGTAACTGGTAGACAGATTGCACCCAAAGAGTGCTTGTGAGTGGTTCCTCATCCTCTTGGAGAGAAGTGACAAATGGAGTGCCTCAGGGAATCTGTCCTTGGACCTGTTTTGTTAAACATCTTTATCAATGCTTTGGATGAAGGGATAGAGGGAATGCTTATTAAATTTGCAGATGATACTAAATTGGGAGGGGTAGCTAATATGGTAGAAGACAGGGTCAGGATACAGGATGATCCTGACAGGCTGGAAAACTGGGCTAAAACAAATAAAATGAATTTCAACGGAGATAAATGTAAAGTTCTGCATTTAGATAGCAAAAATCAAATGCATAATTATAGGATGGGGGAGACTTGTCTTGGCAGTAGTATGTGTGAAAATGTTCTAGGGCTCTTAGAAGACCATACACCAAACATGAGTCAGCAGTGTGATACAGTAGCTAAAAAGGCAAATGCCATTTGGGGCTGTATCAACAGAAGCACAGTGTCCAGATCACGCAAAGTGATGGTATTGCTTTATTCTGCTCTGGTTAGACTTCACCTAAAGTACTGTGTTCAGTTTTGGGCACCACAATTTTAAAAGGATATCGACAAGCTGGAATGTGAGCAGAGGAAGGCAATGAAGATGGTGAGTGGTCTGGAGTAGAGGTATGCAAAAAGAAAAAAAAAAGCCGGTATTTTTTGGCTTCGGGTATAATCAGACCCCAAAAATACCGGTAAATACCGAATTTCCCCAGTCCAACACCTGTAAAGTATTTGGATTGGGGAAATATTAGATATTCTCAAATATTTTCGGGTCTGATATACACCACCAGAGAGAAAGGAGGCATAAAATGTCCTCTTTCCCTTTGGCAGCCCATAGGGATTTCCAGGACTTTTTTTGTAGAAAAAGCCCAGCAGGAACTCATTAGCATAATAGGCCACACCCAACAGCAGAAACTCATTAGCATGTTAGGCCACACCACTGACAGCACAGCTTATTAGCGTATTAGGCCACACCCCCATGTTACCAGAAGAGTGGTCATCCAGCCGCACCCACCTTTTGCTTCTTATTCTGTTTACCTTGTTGGTTGTCAAAACCCAGGGCTTTTTATGTAGCAGGAATTAATTTGCATGTTAGGCCACATACCCCTAACGTAGCCAGTCCTAATGAGTTCCTGCTGTTGGGTGTGGCCTATTATGCTAATGAGTTCCTGCTGAGTCTGGCCAACTCAGGAGCCAGCTGGAACTCTGTTCCTGTGCATTCTTGCCCAAAAATAGCCCTGGGGATTTCCTTGTCAATTTCACTACCCACCAGTCAGCTGTGAGTGAAATTGACAAGAGAAAGCCTCTGCTCTCTGCCTTCCCTTCTCTAGCTGACATGGGGTAGCTCAGAAGCGCAGGCAGGGAGCCCAAGCATGTTTAAAATGCCTTTCTTTCCCTTCCCCAGATCAGGAAGCGTAAGAAAAACATTTAAACATGCCTCCCCCCACTTCCCCGAGTTTTTCCACAAAGCAGAGAGGCTCAGGGGAGAAAGGGGACATTCCTTGGTCCCCTTCTTGATCGTCTCCAGGTGCCCCGCTGCTGTGGGGCAACTGGAAAGGGGCAGGCAGGGATCCCAGGCATGCTTCCATACCTGCCCTGTGCTTTCCATGCCTGCCCTGTGCTTTTTCATGGAAGCATGCCTCTGCAATGGCCAAAAAGCTGGGGGGGAGGAAAAAAACCAAGAAGGCATGTTTAGATGCCTTTCTTTCCATTCCCGATCTCAGGGAAGGAAAGAAAAACATGTCTTCTATTTTTTTCCTTCCCCCACTGAGCTTCTCCATAGCAGCGGCAAAACTCAGGGGGGGAAAGAGGCAAGCTTCCATGCCTGCCCTGTGCTTTCCCAGCCATGTGGGGGCCCCAGGAAACCAGCTTGAGAGAAGAATATAGAATTAATATTTAAGACCTCTTGTCTTGGAGAAGGGGCTAGAGCGCTCCCACCCAAGCAAATGCCATTTTTGCCCTCTGAGGCAGAGCAGCACATGTGACTGCACATGTGACAGGCACAAAAGACTTCTCACCCTGGGAGGAGGGACTAAAACATTAAGCCAGCAATGGGGGCCAATAATGGGAAACGGGGGAGAGGAGAAAGGGGAGATATAATTGGCTTGTTTTATAGAAAAAAAAGTGCAGAAACACAGTAAAACAAATAAATAATGTAACATCATTCTTACTTTTCTTGCAGCTTCTTCTGGATCACCTCAGCTTCTTTCAACTTGGCGTGCGTCTCCTGAAGTTCTTTGAACAAGGCAGACACCTGCAGATTTAGAGTTTCTATCTCACTGCCCACCTGCAAGGAACAGTCAAGAAGATTCCCCCATCCATATTTCAAGTCCATTGCTGTTTATATGTTGTATTGTATTTTTAACCTTTTTGTTTAAGTCACAAAAACACGTTGCAAGTAACAAATAGCTAATTCCAGAGTCTGTGAAGAGACAACTTGCCCCACTAAGCCATTAGAAAAGAGAGGGTCTCATGTGGAGCGGAGGAAGAATAAACGTAAGTGGTTTCGCTGGCTTGAGGCTAGCCACTTCTGGCAAACATCTGTGACTGGCCTGAAGCAAGATAATTCTTTTAGGTGGGAAAAGCGTAGGATTAAGGGGTGGATTAAACCAGAGGTGTCGAATTCATTTGTTATGAGGGCCGGATCTGACATAAATTTCACTTTTTCAGGCTGGGCCACGTGTGCCATAAAATCCTGGAGATACTAACTTTATAAAGGATACAGGCGAACCTAATTAATAATAATATTTTTTAGTCAAAATACAAACAAAAGCAATTGATTCTTCGCAGTGAAAGCAATCGATTTAGTGGGGAACCCACAAAAGCCCCAATAAATGTATTTAACCATATGCAGGACTAGGTTTTACCCCGAGGGATACCATTAAAATTACATTTCCATACAAATTAGTTACTTTTTATATACATAGCACTATTACATATATATATAGCACTCATCTTCCTTGCAAGGAAATCAAGTGGTTGTTAACCAAAAAAAACCCCAAATCCAATATGCCCAGCCTCAGTAGCCGAACGCAGTATGATCAGCCTCTCGCTCTTTATTTCCTCTCTGAGGAGCTTGAGGAGGCACACCAGACTCCTCTCCAGACCACCCCATACCCACAAACAACAACAATCCTGTGAGGTGGTCCAGGCTGAGCGAATGGCCCCAGGTGGCCCGGACCTGCTGGGGATACATCCGTGATTTCCCCAGATCACCAAGTTGTCCTTTAGATGCTCACAGATTGATGTCTTTATCTTCCCTGGGACAGAGGGTTTTTTATTATTTATTTAAACAGTACAGTGTTGGCACAACTGAAAGAAATATATGAATATATAAGGGCACTTGAATATGTTAATACCTTAAACAGTTAAAACAGAGAAGTGAACTCTCAATCAGGGCTAGAGGTGAGGGTGGGTAAACACATGCTAAGGAAGTCGTGCCTGTCCTATGGACCTCGCAAAATGTATTGGGTCTACTGCGCCAAAAAAACATTTAAGGAACTTACTGTGATCATTTCGCCTTTGATTTTATCTATGTCCAGTTTTTGCAAGAAGGGATACCATTTTTCCAGAGGACTGAAGATTTCCCTTTCTTTGCGACCGGTGTTGTAATATAGAAGGCATTTTTCGAGTAGAAAGAAATCCCAGATTGTATTGACCCATTGACCAGTGGTGGGGGGTTCCCTGGGACAGAGGTCAGACTGACTGGCCTGTAGCTTCTTGGGTCATCCCTCCTCCCTTTTTTGAAAACTGGGATAACATCTGCCCTCCCCCAGTCTTGTGGCAGAAAGGGCTCCAGGGGTGGCAGGTGGGAGAAGATCTAGTCTTTGCACCTGTGCAAAGCAGGATCCAACCTTATCTGTTTAGATGCATGTTAATGCAATTAGAATTGTCTACAGCGATGCTTCTTACACTGTGAGCAACCATTGTGTATTTGGAGTCACTGTGGCAATGAGGGAAAGACAGGAAAATGATGAAGAGCCAGAGGTTTCTGTGAAGTTTTCACTGCGTGCTGAAGAGGCAACCCATGTTTCCAGTTTTGAAAGTTTAAGCAGCTTGCTTCTTCAACAGCGAAAACAGCTACAATGGAAACTGCCAGCTGCGTGCATGTGATTCACTGCTGTGCTTGCATGTGTGTTCACTAGGGTGAAACAACAAAAGCACAAAGCTGCTGAATTTTAATTTGGAAGCCCTTCAGTCATCCCCCAATACAGCAAACCACATTGAAACAAAGTACAGCAACCCATGACACACAAACAAATAGAACATGGGTTGTGAAAATAATGTTTAAATAATGATAATGAATAATGAAATGATAATTTAATAATGAAAATAATGATTTGTGGTTCTCCTCCCATGTTTCCTTTACATATTTATGGGAGGGTTTGTGCTATCCTGTGATTGCCGTGTGTGTCTGTTTTTTCATTTGTTGATGATTTGTGCTATGGAGTCTCTGATACACTCTTAAACTGCCAGTTGCATACAGCAGAAAGAAGAGTTTGTTCAAAGGGAGTAAAGTATTACAAATCAGAATCCCACTAAGGTACTTCATCTCTGACCTTCCCCAGGTACACACTCAAAGCCTTACCTGTGAGGATTTCAACCAGAAACGTATATACTTCTGGATACCTTTGTAAACCAGAGTTAAGTCATTTGAGGGAATAAGAAATCAGAACTTGGGTGAATGAGCAGTTGCATAATAATCTAGTTGTTAACGATCAAGTAACATATAGGTGATGAACAGCGACCCCCTCCAACAGGCCCTTTATAACTGCTGGTAGGAGCCTCCTTCTCGGGGTCTATCTCTGTGACCTTTTCTTTTGGTTTCCTTATCCTACAGGCTCAGAAAGCTGAGACCTCCCTCCACTGAGGCAGAGCTTTCCCATTGGCTCTCAGGAAGGGTCTTCTTGGCTTTCCAACAGAGCTCCTTCAGAATTCAGGCAGCTCTTTTAGCCAACCATTTCCAATGGCTCAGTGGTAGAGTATCTGCTTGGCATACAGAGGGGCTGCAGGTTCAATCCATGGCATCTCCACTCAAAAGGATCAGGCAGGAGCTGATGTGAAAGACTTCAGCCTGAGACTCTGGAGAACCGTTGCCAGTCTGAGTAGACAATACTGACCCTGATGGACAAACAGTACAAGGCAGATTCATGTGTACCTTTAACTCAGAACTCTCCCTTAACTGGCCTCCTCAAATCTCTCTAGCTCTCATGGGAACCAGACCTCGGGCTCATCTACACATTCCAGGTGTCCCCAGGCTCATCCCAGGGATGTGCCGCCATTTTAAAAAGTGGGTTCCCAGCCAGGAAGTCATTTTAAACTGTTCAGTGGGAACCCAATTCTAGTTGAGACCACCACAGCACAGGGAGGAAGGCATCCTGCTGTCAGATCCTCTGCCATTCATTGTCTGTTGTCTGGGTCTCTATCAGTAATTTACTGCTAGCCTTGAGTTTATTGCCTGTCCTGCATACTATGTGTCTTTCTTTCCCTCCGGGAGGATGGCTTGCCCTGTGCTCCCACGTCATATAAACATTCCGGCTAATCTCTCCGGGTTGCCTCCCTTTGCCAGTCCGGCGTCTCGAGAGCTAATCTTGCTTTTGTAACCTTGAAGGTTTCTGAACTGATTTAGGCCAGGTGCCTGGCCGGTGAATAGCAAGCAGAGTTCACAAAGGGGCATGGGGAGGGTTTTTTAGTGCTTTTGCGCCTTTTTGGTGGGAACATAACGGTTGGGGGTTTTCACGCTTATTTTAGTTGGCTCTGATTGGCTCTTTGCATACCCTTACCTTTTTGTATATGGTATATTAATCCCTGTTGCTTGTAATGGAGTATCACTGACAAACATTGAGTACCTGAAGGATCATTAAGAATAAAAAGGACTTTTGCTTTTACTAAAGGCCTGGCTTATTGAATCTACTCAGAAGTCTCACACCTGCCTCCTCCCTGCACTGTTTCCCATGCTTAAGCGACATGGGGGTAGGGAATGTGCAGGGAAATAATGCCCCCAGTGCCATTTCAGCGAGGAAGAACAGTGGGGCAGCCAGGATCCCCTCCTCCCCCTACATTGCAGGCTGACCAGAATCAGTCCTCCGCAGAGGTTTAAAGTGAGTTCCCAAACTGGACTTCACTTTTCAAAATGGCAGCATGAACCTCGGGATGATCATGTCTAGTTGGGTCAACAGCCAGCCACCAAACTGCTTCTAAGGCCCAGGCTCTAGAAGACAGGAAGTGCACGGGTGTGTGGAGTAGAGTTCCCTCACAAACTGCGGCCTCCACAATCTTCTGCCTAATATCAAGTCTTTACCCTGCCTTAAGGCAACGATACTGATTGTACAGAGGCAATTATGATGGAGATAAAGAATGCTGAGTGTTTTGAGCGCTCAAAAGCTCTACATGATTGCTGCTATTAATTAAGGAGAGGCCTGCCAAATGACTTATCCACCACAAGGATCCTGACCCGGAAGGGATCGATGCTGACTCTCCTCCCTCCCTCATTTGGGGTCTATATTGGCAAGGGCGGAGGATTTGGAGCATTGGTGAAATGCTGCAGATGCTGCCACTGGGAGTTCTAGGAGGCCAAACCTCTGTGCTACTCACAACATAACATTCTTGAAACGCAGTGTATGAGATCAGCACTGGCATTGGTCAGTGGCTGGATGTGAGTGAACGAGCTGAGAGGATGAAGATACGCGCTCCATTAGAAGACACCCCAAGCATTCGGGATCCCAGCAGAAAGAATGACAGGTCTACACAAAAGCTGCCAATGAGAACATTTATCAACCTGTGGGATCCCCAAAGTGCTACTCACACTCTCTGCTCTGGCTTCTGTGTCATCACTCTCCTCCTCTTGTTCTGTCTGGGTGCCTCTTTCCAAATGGTTGTCTGCTTTCTTCTCCATCCTCAACAGCCTGTGAAATGCGAGGAGCCAGTTTCAGTTTTAAACATGTTAGTATTTCACTGGTGTTGCCAAGGATTTGCGACAGGAAGGGCCACAAGAATGTAAAATTCTTTCTCAGCCCTTCTTCTCTACTCGTCTCTAAATCTGCTTTTATTCACTATTAGACCACTTAATTAGTGGCCCTGGAACAGAAGAAGGAAATACTACTTTACACAAGTGATTAGAATGTGGAATGCACTGCCAGAAGATGTAGTGATGGCTACAGGCACAAATTGCTTTAAGAGGAGATTAGACCGATCCATAAAGGACAGAGGTATCAGTGGCTACTAGCCATGGTAACTAAAGAGAACTTCTACATTCAGAGGCAGTAAACCTCTGAATTCCAGAGCCAGGAGGCAACATCAAGGGAAGACCTTAGCCTCTATTCCCTGTTGTTGCCCCTGCAGAGTGATTGGTCAACCACTGTGTGGGACCCGATGCTGGACTAGATGGACCAGTGATTTGATCCCGTGGGGCTCTTATGTTCTTAACTCTATTTGAGAAACAGCACAGACCAAAATCCCCTGAGGTGTTTGCCTCTTAATCAACGCTCCCTCTAAACTCTGGAGTCTTGTGAGCAAAAATTCTACTCTATGAGCTACTGGCATTAAAGTTGTGAGAAAGCGATTTGGCTGCTGCATGGATTAGTTTGCTCTGGAGCCCTCCTTCCTGAGCCAAGACAAGAAACGTGTGAGCCGGGGCTAAAAAACTGGGAGCTGGCTCACACTAACTCAGCTTAGAGGAAACAGTGCTCTTAATCCAGAGTTGCTTCCCCGGTTTATTAGCATTCCAGATGGAAAGGACCTGCTCTTGTTTTTACGTTCACAAAGGATTCACAGACTGAAAATCACTGCAGACACAGTGCTCTGTAGCTACTGAACAGGTGGCTCTGCGGTGCCATCCTAAACTCATTTCTTTCAATGGACTTAGAAGGGTTTAACTCAGCTTTGGGTGGCATTACTGGTTAATATAAGGAAGAACAAACAGCTGGCAGGAGAACAATAGCAGGAAGATCTTCTGCTACAAAGGCATGAAGTAGAAATCCTTAACATCTAGTTGCATTACTCTGCTTCCTAACAACTCAACAGGGTTACTGCACAGACATCATTACAGAAGCGCCTGGAATCATCAAGAGTATTGTTAACATTCTAGCTTTAGGTCTTATAGCAGGCCATCTCTATGTACCCACCAGAGTTTATTATTCAGTCTATTATTAATACCTGTCCTTGTGCTCCTGAAGTTCCTTTTCCAATGCTTCCCTCCCCTGAGTTTCATTCCTGAGGCAATGAAGAAGCCGGCTGACAGTTAATTCTTCAGACTCCAAATAGGTTTTTGTTTCATCTGCCGACCTGCTTCTACTTTGATGGAACACATAAACCAGGACTTGTTATTTCAAAACAGCACACAGTTCCTTGCTAGGTCCAGAACAAGTAATTCCAGTTCAAATATGGCACACGGCTCCTCATGCCTCAGTGGCTGTGCCACTTTAAAGTGAAAATTCAGGCTGCTGGATGCATGCCTTAATGTGCCGAAGGGGGTCTGTGTGTGTCAGTGAAACAGAGCAATACTGTAAGTAGTACAGACTTTGTCGAGAGGCTAAACTCCTAGCACAGTCCCTCAGGGAGGAATGGTCACAGCTGAGACACCAGACTAAGATGCATTCATCCCCTTCAGGAAGCAACAGCCTCATCAGCAGAAGAATTGAGATTGACTCAATTAAAGAAGCCATGGCCCTCCATTAGCAAGGAAGGCATGGCCCTGAGCAAAGCTGTTAACCAATAGGACGTTTTGGAGGACATTAAATCATAGGGCTGCCGGTTGCCATAAGCTAGAAGCAACTTTTTTTTTAAAGTGTAGTGTAGTGGAGTTTCTGGTTTCCGGCAGAGGCTGTGGACTGCTTAGTTCTCTGCTCCAAGACGTTAAGTAGTTTTTTATTTTTAGTTTTTACATCATCCATTATTTCTAAGAATTTTAAAAAGCTTTTATTCTCTCCACTTTTAACTTGGAGCTGATTATTTTAAGATAGTCTGGCTGCGACAGGAATTAAAGCCCTGTTTACTTAAATTGGATAATTAGTCAGCATTTCCAGATGGTGGAATGGCTGCCAAGTGTAATGTTTGCAGTTTGTTCAAATGTAAGCCGGAAGCAACTTGAGGGTACTTAATACACACACACACACACACACACACACACACTCAGGGAGACTTGTCCATGCTGATGAAATTACATTGATAGATCTGGATGCCTGGCTTTGCAAGGACCCATACCAATGGGTAGGGTAGGCAAGCGGATGTTCCATCAGTGAATCAGTCTCCTGTCCATACTTTTGGCCACTCATTAGCAGAGCCTGACCTCACTTTCTCCAAAGCACAGCTGTGCTAGCTCCAAAAATGGCGGACAAAGCAAATTTAGCCAAGACGGAGCTGGGGCAGACAGCCCGTATCTCGGAAGAGCATCCCTGTTAACAGTGGATATCATTAAAGCCCTAAATGTATGGGTGTGAAAACTGGACAGTGAAGACGGCTGACAGAAAGGAAGTTGATTCGTTTGAACTGCTGTGTTGGAGAAGAGTTTTGCCAATACCATGGACTGCTTAAAAGACAAATAAGTGGATTCTAGACGAAATCAAGCCTGAACTCTAGAAACCAAAATGACTAATTGAGACTACCATCTTCTCAAAATGAACTTTGAGTCCAGGGGCACCTTTATGACCCACAAAGTTTTATTCAGAGTATAAGCTTCCATGCGCAAGCATACTTCGTCAGACGAAATGTGTTTGCACACGAAAGCTTATGCCGTGAATAAAACTTTGTTGGTCTTAAAGGTGCCCCGGGACTCAAACTTTGTTCTGCTGTTTCAGACCAACATGGCCACCCCACCCGAATCTTCTCCTAACATGACCAAAGTACAAGAGTCACTGGAAAAGACAATGATGCTAGAAAAAGTTGAAGGCAGCAGGAAAGAAGCAGCACCCAACATGTGATAGATTGAATCAAGCAAGGAAGCCGCAGCCCTCACTCTGCAACATCTGAGCAAAGCTGTTAATGATAGGCTGTTTCGGAGATCATTCATTCAAAGGGACGCTGTAAGTTGGAAGCGACTTGATGGCTCTTAACACACACAGAGAGAGAACATTAATCATGCCAGCCATGGCCTAAAAGACCAACTTTAAAAGGCCCCAAAAACTGGTGCATGACTAGTGAGATTTTTTACACGTACACCCCCCCAACATGCAACATAGGTGTCTACTGTTTGTGACCACCTCTCCCACATGTGCCCCGGAGAGCCTTGTGCTCTGCTGATTAAGATCTGCTGGTTGTCTCTGGCCTGAGGGATGTCCGTTTAGTCTCAACCAGGGCCAGGGTCTTTTCTGCCCCAGTGGCCTGGTGGAACATGCTCCCACGTGAGATCAGGGCCTTGTGGAATTTGTTACAATTCCGCAGGGCCGGCAAAATGGAGCTGTTCTGCCAGGCCTTTGGGTGAGGCGACGATCGTCCAGGAAAAAAGCTGGCCCACCTGCTGAAGATACCATTTTATGCAGCCCGGATTATACAGCCTTGGATTTCTGCGACACCAATATTGGGGACTGTACATATTGACGTATACTGTTTCAATGGTTTTAATTAATTATTATTTAAATTTTGTTGTAATGCCATAAGGCCTAAGTGTAAATTGTGATCCGCCCTAAGCCCGTTCACGGGGAGGGCGGGATATAAATGGGAATGAATGAATGAATGAATGAAACAGAGCTCCAAAGTTACTTCGCACACAGAGAACCAGCTTTGGATCTTGGCCCTCATTTGATAAATACAGCCCAATATGGCATACTCAGCCAATCTTAAATTCAGCAACAGCACTCAGAATAAACAATGCAGGATAAGGGAAATGTGCTTTAAAAAGATGTAGCATGACCAGTCCTCCTCTGAGAGGGGATCCCCACAGACCTTTTACTGAGAATGGTCTCCACACAAAGACAACAAACCAAGTAAAGAGTGACTCCTGCACTGATCTGCATGGGGCAAAACTGCAGACTTTCTTTTCTATTAGGAAGGAGAATGGGGTGTTCTTTCCATTGCAAATTGTTCTTCTCTTTAGACTTAATCCGGCATTCTCCTTTGACAGATCAGAGTGGGTAACGCTCTGCAGAAGGCAGCTAGATGTAGAAAGGATTCAGGGAATGAATGAATTTGTTCTGAGACAGGGGATGGCCTTAGAGATTACACAGAGCTTGAAAAAGAAGCAGGCTCTCAAGTCCCGGATTCTGTGAGCTGATGTTCTGAAACAGCAACTCACAGAATTAGTCCAAGTGTGCATGCCGGAGCACAATTGATCTATTCGCATTGAGAACTGCCCCAACCCCAGAGCTGTCCCAGGCCAAGGAATTCTGGGGTTTTGCTGAATTCCAAATGTGGTCACACAAAGATTGCTATAAATGGCACTATGGTACTTGCTACCGGACTCTGATTTTAAATACCTTTTCTAACAGAGGAAAGATAGTACAAAATAAAACCAGGTACTGGGGAGAAGACAAGACTTCTGCTTACACATAGGTAGCCGAGTCCCCCTTTTTCTGGCCATTCAGCTCTGGATTTTCTTTCAAAGCTCCATTTACTTCTCCTTCCTGTGGAAAATGAAAACAAACACAACTTTCAATGCTACACCCTGCAAGTGAATCAATTTTTTTTAATCCATCCCAAAGAGAAAATGCACTGAAGAGGTTATTTCAATAATAATCGGAATGAACTCAGGGCCATTATCATTTACGTTTTATAATACATTTAAATCCACAATGCAATTAAACCAGAACCTTCATATTTCAATCCATTCCATCCTACTTGTCCCCACTGCACCACCAGTACAGAAACAAACAAAATTAAAGCCACTTCATCGCCAAAGAATTATTGGCCAGGAAAAGACCTGGTCTGCCAGATTTTTGTTTTAGGTCTCTACGCATAGTAAGGTTTTCAAAAGACTTTTACCCAGCAGTCCTCTAGTTGCCATCTTCTGGCTGTGCACGCACTTCAAATTTCCCATCATTCATTCTGTTTATGACGATTTGTCCCCGTTCGCGGGGAGGGCGGGGTATAAATGTAAAATAATAAATAATAAGTAAATAAATCAATTATTACGGTCAAAGACCCATCTGGCCCTTCCCTGAGGCTGTTCCTTTTCACGAGTGGCTTTCATTTTGTGAGGAGGCTGCTGTCCTTAGAAGTTTTTCAAAGGCACTGTAAGGCTGTTTTTTGGCTAGCGGCAGGCATTGTCTTGGGGGTGGGGTAAATGGGTAGGTTCGTTTAGAACTGTAAGCTGCCTTGTGCCATAAGAAAGAGGTAGGGTATAAATGGTTTAATTCATAAACAAGTTTATAAACAGATATTCACTTAAAAAAAAACAAACCCAGCAGCTTGCCCTGAATGACAATGAACTCTCACAAGAAACCAACATTAAATAACCTATCTAGGGATGGGCTTGTGTATTTTCCTTGCTCTCGTCTTGGCTGCTGATACAATGGCAGAGGCAACAGGGTTGCCACATGGCAGATTTTCCAGCATTTTCCCCTGTTCAAATTGTCCATGGCAGTCACTCATCCCTGCTGTGTTTTTTTTAATAAAAATCTGCAATTAAATATTGTTATAGCCTTACTGTTAGAGCAATGCATTCGTTTGATTCTCTGAATTTCCAGCTTTTGTTAAAAAGCCACCTCTTTTGTTTATTTACTTCATTCACAGCCGACCTTTCTCACAGAGGCTCAAAGCCGAGACAGAAGGTTAATCTATGGTGACAAAATAAAACAAAGGTCCAGCAGCGCCTCAGTGACTAACAACATTTATTGAAACGTGAGCTTTCATGAGCCACAGATCATACCTGAGGAAATGAGCTGTGACTTGATGTCAGATCTGCTGCCATTAATTGTTCAGGCTAGGGTCTCTATCAGTGAATGTCTATCAGTAATTTATGGCCAGCCTTGAGGTTTATTGCCTGTCCTGCTTAATGTGTCTTCTTCTTCCCCGGGAGGATGGCTTGCCGCATTCCACCGCGTCACATAAACAGTCTGGCTATCTCCCCTCGCCTCCTCCCTCTCTCTCTCTCTCTGAAGTCGTGAATGTTTTATCTTGAATGTTTTATCTTGCTTTTGTAACCTTGGAGAACTGTTGAATTGTTTCTAGCCAGGTGCCTAGCCTGTTAATTGCAAGTAGAAGGTCACTAAGGGGCATGGGGGGGGATTTAGTGCTTTTGCGCCTTTTTTGTGAGAACCAACGGTTGGGGGGTTTTTGTGCTTTTTTGTATTGGCTCTGATTGGCTCTTTGCCTGCTGTTACCTTACTGTGTGGGGTATATTAATCCCTGTTGCTTGTAACCAAGTTATCTCTAACAAACATGGAGTACCTGAACCATCATTAAGAATAAAAAGGACTTTTGCTTTTATCAAAGGCCTGGCTTATTGATTTGACTCAGAAGCCTCACACTTACAAACGCTCTTTAAGTATCTGTCGGACTTCTGTTTTATAGAAGGGGAAAGGCATACTGCGGCAACAAACGGAGTTCGTGTCTTACATTTAAAAAAACGAAAACTGGGAATTTGAAGAACCAATTAGCCATGCTGTTATTACAACATGTTATAACATAATAACACTATAACATAAACACTATAACTACCAATATTCAATCACTGATTTTTTTAAAAAAATTGGCAGGGAAGACCCTGTGGATGCTTCCAAGCTGACTCCACTATGCTAAAGAAAATTCAGTCTCTCATCCCGTTTTATTGCTCCGGTTAACTACAATTTTTAATAAGGACTGCGTTTTGAATGGAGTGAAGGGTCTGCAGTACTGGATCTGTCCACCTGAGTCCCTCCAGTTCTAGCCTTTCCAATACGAACAGCAGCAAAAATTTGCCCCCTCACTGCACACAAGGTGTACATGTCCCTTCTCTTCTCCCCTCGTTTCTGACTTGCATTTTAATCACGTCCACATTTGCAGCAAACCACAGTTCATAATTTGGCCCAGCTATAATTTATTCCCCTTTCCTCATGTCAGGATCCTAAGCCAGGATTAAACCATCGTTTGGAATCCTGGCTTGGAGGCAACAGAACAAACGTTTGCTATTTGGACAAGATGACAAGCTGTAGTTTGTCAGGAATGGAAAAGCGATTTACTTCAGAGCCACACATGAGGGAGGGAGGGAACACATGCAAGCCTGCAGATTTCCAAGGCTCCTTCCCACACTGATAGACCATCCAACGCCAGCCTGCATCTGCCTCAAACAAAGTAAAGCTGCCGAGGTGCAAAAAGACAAAGAAACAAAAAAGTAAAAAGAGTAAAGTGAAGGGCAGTACTTGAGACAGTAAAACCTGTAGTGAGACTGTGGGGAAGGGGCATGGTTCAGTGGTAAAGGATCCCCTTGGCAGGCAGGAGGTCCCAAGTTCAACCCCTGGTATCTCCAGTTAAAAAGATCAGGTGGCAGGAAGCAGGTGGTGTGGAAGACCTTTCTCTGCCTGAGGCTCTAGACAACTGCTCCCACCAGTATGAGCAGACAATACTGACCTTGATAGACTGCTGGTCTGATTTAGTACAAGACAGTTTCATGTGTTCATGCTTGAGCCTCCAGGCTACAAGAAAAGTGGTACTTAGAGGCAGGCTTAAACCTGACCAAAAGAGAGCCATCCCACTGCCAAGGCTGACATCTGAGCTCTGCAGCTCTTAATTTCAGGCTTGTCGGACATTAGGCCCACATTCCACCTGTAACACCTGACAGATGGCATCTCACACAGGTGCCACATGCTGCTTACATGCATCCTGATCTCAACAAATGAGTCTTCAGTGGTTGCGCTGTTCAGCTTCAGTTGCAGCTCTGAAATGATGGCCACCAGATCAGCCTTCTCTGCCTGGAGCTTTGTCACTTGCATCTTCAGCTGCTCCAGTTCTTGGGTCATCTCCTTCTGGTAAACTGTGTATTCCTAAGAGGAGAACCAATCACAAGATGCAGTTAAGCAAGGGCAGCCATGAAAGGAACTGGGGCCGCCGTAGACATTAAGTGGCGGCAACAGTGTAAACATCCAAATGGAGCTGCAGCCAACTCTGGTTCTCTGATGAGTGCACTTTTAATTCCAAACACACATTTATTTCATATGTTATTGTAATGATTTCATGTTTTGGTGTGCGTGTTTCTTTAAATGTTTAGTGTGACTGCAGTTATGTAAGGAGAGTGACAGAGGGAGACAAGTGTGATGTGATTGATGACTAAAAGTGTGGGAGGAGAGAGGTCTTGGAGGAGATTCAGTGTTCTTGAAGAGACGAGTGTGGAATGTTGTGGAAAGAGTTTAGCCTGTGTGGCTAAGAGAGACAAACAGTTCAGCCTGTGTGGTTGTATATGAGAGAGAGAGAGAGAGATAAGCCTGTCAGAGTTGAGTTTTGGTGTTCGAGAGACTGTGTGTGACGCCAAGCTTTGTCAGTTATATTTTCTTTCTTCAACAACAGTTGAAGAAACCTACCCAGAAACCTATTTTGTTCTTTCATAAATAAATCATTATTTGTTTAAACTTATCCCAGAAATCAGAACAGTCCTTCCTCAGGGCCACATGGTCCTTCTACCAAAATCGAGAGAGTTGGAATTTTTAATTCCTGGTGGCAGCAGAAATCTACTAAGTTCATGTACACAGAGTGTGTTTTAAAGGAGAAACAGTCTCCCTAATGAGCGAGGACCTCAGTTATACATTCAGCCATTAAAAAAAAAAAAATCTTAGGCATATGCCCACGAAAATGTAATGTGTGAATTGTGCTTAAAACACTAACCCTAGTCCAAGCTTATTATATGCTATTGCAGAAAGAGGCAGTTCAGCGTACACTGAAATGCTATTTAAATAACACACTGATCGTGCTATTATACCAGGCACTAAATCTTACCAAATCCTAGTTTGAATAGCCCAGCTTCGCCCAAGCTTGTCAGAGCTTGGAAGCTAAGCCAGAGTGGCCATGGTCAGAACTTGGGTGGGAGACCCCCAAAGAGAAGACTAGGATTGCTACGCAGAGGAAGGCAAGGGCAAACCATTTCTATTCAACTCTTGGTTGAAATGTCCCATGGATGGAGTCGCCATAAGTAGCTTGCAATTTGACAGCATGTTTTCCTAAATCCTGTCAAGCTTTTCCTCGTAATATGGATTAATTAATATGGATTTTCTTAAAGCAGTGCACCTGGTCTGGGGCAGGAAGTCTTTGGAGGTGTTAAGAGAGGGTTTGTGCTGAGTGGGGCAGGCTACAGGAAACAGAAGGAGGCAGCTCCCAGCAGAGTCTGGAATCTAGTCCCAAATGGGAAGGCAGTAACCAGTTTCTCCACCATGATTCTATGATAAAAGGCAGGACACTGGAGAGGCGGCATGGAAATACTCTAAATAAAGAAATAAATAAGGCTGTTCAACTGTATATTCAGCTATATTCAACTGTATATCCAGCCCAGTTTAGGTGAGTACCTGAGGCCCCCCGCCACAGAAATACAATACCAAGTGACAACGTGAAGCCAAGATTCATTGCCAGCTGCTTCAGTCCATGCAACAGTAGAGCCTGGCCTGCTGTAGGGGTTCTGCTCTCAGATATAAGGGAATCCTCCTCTGAGGCTGTCAATGCAGGTTGGTGCCCTTAGCAAAGAAAAATCTGGAACCTCCTCATCCTCAGTATCACATTCACAAATGGCAAAAAAGACAGAACAACAAAACTCCCTTGATTAATCTCTACAGGAAGGGTCATTTCGAGCAGGAGCTCAGGGGAGTGCAGCTCCGGGAGTTGGTGCCAGCCCGCCGCCATGGGGGAATGCCTGCTTGTGTCATGGCTGCAGCAAAATGACCCCGTCCCCTGGAAAGGTCCTTGTTCCTCCAACCAGCCTTCTGAAGGCTTCAGCCACCACTGAAGCTATCCTCCCAGAATAGTGGTATTTCTGAGGCTTGGATTAGTAACTGTCCCCTCTCTGCCAGCTCTTTCTTTCTTTCTTTCTTTCTGTTATGTTCTGTGCACAATTTCTTTCTTTCTTTCTCTCTCTCTCTCTTCTGTCTTTCTTGCCTTCTGACATACTTCCAGGGATGTCAGGGGGTGTGGCATATGCAAATAAGTTATGCTAATGAGGTATGCTAATGAGCTCCTGCACCTCTTTCTCTACGAAATGACCCCTGTCTACAGGTACTGTATGGATCTAATAAAAAAATGTGAAAAACACTATATTGTGTCATTGCATATACATTTTACCTTTTAACAATAAACTGTAGCCCTGGTTGTTTTAGTAAGTAAAACAAAACAAACATTTGATAAAGATGGCTGACCAACTAATTTCGGTTTTTTAGATGCGTGCAACATGCAATCCCTCCCCCTCCAGTTTTACTTACATTTGTGAATTCTTCCTTCCTTTCTTCAAGACTTTGGAGTTCTTTTTTGAGCATATCATTTTCAACACATTTGGCTGCCAAGCAGTGCCGAGCTTCCTTGAATTTGGATTCATAAAACCCCCGCTCTTCTTTCAGTTTCTCCCTCCACACAGAAAGTTCTTCGAAGCGATCCTTCATTGCTTGATTGCGTTGCCTCATAGCTTCTGAAGGGCACACAGAAATACAGCACTGGTGTGTACCAATGCAACAGCATCCCTCCCACTGGAGGGAGGGAGGGTGCCACAAACAAACTTTTGTGTTGGAAAGTTGATTTGATGTTCTTGGTTTTCCATTTAAACGTACTAGGCCAGTTCTCTGGGTCAAATTTTACTGCACTAGCTATTGCATGTGGAGAAGCCAATGCAATATTCTAGGCCTTTCCTTTTCAATATTCCAGCCCTCAAAGAAGCAGTCTTGGTGAGGCTGAATATGCCTATAAACAAATCTCACTGCCATGTTCAATCACTGAGATAACTAAAGGCAAGCAATGGAAGCTGTGTCTACCTGCATGCCATAAACCCAGCCTCCAAAGCTGAATAATAATAATAATAATAATAACAACAATAATAATAGACCAGCTTCCCCTGTGCACATGGCTCAGGGTGGTGTACAACATTCGATAAAACATTTCAATAAAACATATACAAATCGAATTAAACATTTTAAAAGGGATCCATCCATGTTTCCAACAGGCAGCACAGAAGGCTATACGGGGCTGGGTCCCTGATCTAGCCAGGAGGTGGGACAGCTCAGAGCCAACACAGCCCCGGCATGGCTCACCAGCTGCTGGCAGGAACTGTCCTCCAGCCAAGACACTTCCTGGGGTGGAACAATGAGGGGGCTGTCAATGCACTGCACACTGCCACCATGTGGGTCCAAGGAGGGCGTGTCTTGCCTGCGGTAACAAAATACCGTGAACCTGGATGTTAGCAGCCCAGTTCAGTACATCTGATACTCACAAAGTATCACTTCATCTGTAATTGCCCTAAGATGCTGAGAGAAATCTGTTTATTTAGTTCATGTTCCCATCTGTGCTCTGTTGTTTTTTTTAGCTCAGCATGCTGAATCAAGTCAATATTTATGTGAGAGCCAGCATGGTTTAGTGGTTAGAGTAAGACCATAAGAATATAAGAGAAGCCAATGTTGGATCAGGCCAGTGGCCCATCCAGTCCAACTGTCACACAGTGGCCAAAAACACCAGGTGCCCCCAGGAGGTCCAGCAGTGGGGCCAGGACACTAGAAGCCCTCCCACTTCCCCCCCCCCCCCAGCACCAAGAATACAGAGCATCACTTGCCCCAGACTGAGAGTTCCTATCTATACTTTGTGGCTAATAGCCACTGATGGACCTCTGCCCCGTATGTTTATCTAATTCCCTCTTGAAGCCATCCATGCTTGTAGCCGCCACCACCTCCTGTGGCAGTGAATTCCACGTGTTAATCACTCTTTGGGTGAAGGAGTACTTCCTTTTATCTGTTCTAACCCGACTGCTCAGCAATTTCATGGAGTGCCCACGAGTTCTTGTATCGCGAGAAAGGGAGAAAAGTCCTTCTTTCTCTACCTGCTCTATCCCATACACAATCTTATAAACCTCGATCATGTCACCCCTCAGCCGTCATTTCTCCAAGCTAAAGAGCCCCAAGCGCTTCAACCTTTCTTCATAGAGAAAGTCTTCAAACTCTTTTATCATTCTAGTTGCCCTTTAATGCCCTTTTTCCAGTGCTATAATATCTTTTTTGTGGCCTGATTCCAATGCTCTTAATGTTATCTTGAGCCCCCAAACTAAAACAACTCCCTCATTTCACTCCACCAGAATGGACCCCTCCTGGCACAGAACAGCCTCCCAGCATCATGCTTCAGAATGCCTTTGCTGGATCAGACCAGGGTCAGTAGTCCAGGATTCCACCTCTCACAGCAGCCAGTCAAGCAGGGTGCAACAGGCCAACCCCTCTCTACCCTTGAATCAGAAAACCAAAGGCATACTGCCTCTGAACATGGAGATTCCATTTTTGTTTGCTACAGCAGGTAGTCATTGATTAACTTTCCCCTCTTGGAATTATCTTACCCTTTTAAAAAGCCACTTAAAGGCTAAAGTCCACATTCTATTCATGGCAAGTTTCTTCCAATTCCTACATTGAAAATTAAAAGTGATGGGTGGGAGCCACCAGGCCACAGCTCTGTACAGCTAGCCAATCAGCCTTTTTAAGGGGAGGCGGAGCAAGGCAAAAGGGAAGAGCGAACTACTGATGCTCTGCAAAAGTGTCAGCAATTGCCAGGGATTCGTCACCTGCTGAAAATTCAGCGGCATACTTCCTTCTGTCACTCCGCAGCTGCCTAAAAACATGCATTGGCCATGACTTTTCCTGTCTGCACCAGAAGAGTGAGTCACCCAAGACAATTCCCTACATCTTTCCAGTAGTCTGAAGGTGTGTTTTCCAAGCCATGTTTAGCCTCGCCCATTCTGTTCTACAAGCACTGCTCTCAGTGATGTGCAAAACAGCCATCAGCTCCTGCTAGTCTGTCTATCTAGCACATATTTCTCCTGCCCTCCTTCCAAGAGCTCAGAGTGGCATATACAGCTCCTCCATCCTTATCATCGCAACAACCCCGCTAGGGAGGTTAAGCAGAAAGAGAGAGAAACTAAGGGATCGCCATAGCAGGGGGGTGATGCTGAACATTCCAGGAAACAGCAAGTTTACTTTAGAAAGAAATCAGCCCAGGCTCAGGGCCAGAAAGAGAAACGGCACCCAATTTTCACCTTTCAGTTCATTATTCTCAGTGATGAGCTCTTTCATCTGCTGCACCATCTCCTCCACGGAGTTTGTGCCACAAGTAGGAGGCAAGAGAGCGGGGTGTCCATTTTCCACCTCAGCCTGGTTGCACTGCTTGTTTCCCGTAGGGCAGCTGATCGTCTTCTCGGACATTGCGACGACGTCTGCTGGAGGAAAAAGAAAATGCACACATGTCTGAGGGACCGCTATCTAAATTTTGCATGTGAATAATCTAATATCTAAAGTTATGTGTGTTGGAGAAATGAGTATGAAAGACAAGACCTGGGATTTCAGTCATTATAGGGTTAACCTATGCAACTTGTTGTGTTTCTTAGTTTAACCTGGAAGTGCCTGGCAGCTGGCCAATTAACTCTAAGCCCGGGAAACCTAAAGATGTACTGTCTTGCTAATTGGTCAATGATATCAGGTGTTTCCTTTCAGGGGTCAAGAAGAAGGAGAGATCCTCCATTGTAATCTCTCTCACTCTGGAGTAGGATGTCTTAGTGTGCAGACGCAGCACAATGCTGCTTAGGAAGCATGTTTTGTTTATTTGTAGCTAATCCCGTTTCCCTTTTTCCTTTAGTAATAAAGTTTCTTTTAAACTAAAAAAAGCAATCTCTTCTTTCCAGAAAAGCAAGATCCATTACTCTGAATTTTCTTGAATATTGGACAAAAGTCCTAACAATATGAAGTTACACTTCTTGCTTCTTTTATTTAACCATAAACCCTAAACTGGGTAGAACAGCGGGTCTTCAACTCTTCCAGACTTGGGATCCACTGAACGCAGGCCTCACTGAGTTGCAACCAGTCATGTGACAGGAAGAGGGGGGAAACGCAGTTATTTATTTATTTGTTGAGATTTGTATCCCGCCCTCCTCGCCATGTGGCGGGCTCAGGGCAGCTAACAACAAGCCAAAATGGCAACAAATATAATTTCTTAAAATCATTAAAAACATTTTTAAACAACCATTAAAACGTTATAAGAACATATAGATGGCGTATCTTCAGTTAAGAGTATCGAGGCAGCGCCCAGATGTCCCCGACATGTCTGGTCACATACTGGGGAATGGAAATCGGGCCAGGATGTAAGTGTTAAATGTTAGGCGGCCCCTATTTGAATAGCCTGGTGGAAGAGCTCCGTCTTACAGGCCCTGCGGAACTGTAATAAATCCCGCAGGGCCTTGATGTTATCCGGGAGCTCATTCCACCAGTAAGGGGCCGCCACAGAGAAGGCCCTGGCCCTTGTAGCTGCCAGGCAGACCTCCTTCAGCCCTGGGATGGTCAGGCAGTTCTGGGATCCAGACCGGAGTGCTCACTGGGGAACATATGGAGACTCTCAGGGGTGTCGAGGGCAGAAGACCAAGAGAGCTGGGACAGGAAACACAAGCCAAGAGGCACAGCTATGGAAGAATCCTCTCCATCACTTTGTGACCTTGCCTGGCTTCACTCAGCTTGCACACAAAGAGAGACAGGGCATCCTTACTCTCCGCACACGGATGTCAACGGCAGGAGACCCAGGGAAGAGACCCAACCCTTGGGTACATTCTGTTTGAGAAGAAGAAGAAGAAGAGAAGAGATTGGATTTATACCCCTCCCTCCACTCACTTGGAGTCTCAGAGCGGCTTACAAACTCCTTTCCCTTCCCCTCCCCACAACAGACACCCTGTGAGGTAGGCGGGGCTGAGAGAGCTCTGAGACAACTGTCCTTGAGAGAACCGCTGGTACAGACCTATGGCTTGCCCAAGGTCATCCAGCAAGTGCAAGGAGGGGGAGTGGGGAATCAAACCCGGTTCTCCCAGATTAGAGTCCGCGCACTTAACCACTACACCAAACTGGCACTAGGAAGGACCCATTCCCCAGGCATATAAACCCCATCCACAAGCATGACATTTCAGAAAGAACGGTGTCCTTTGGTGCTTGGGGCAACATTGCAAGATGACAAACTCTGCTTAAAAAGCACTTATACATAAATGAGAGTTTCACCATATGGTAACACCCCTATAGAAAGTGTGTATGTATGGGGCAATCGGAAGGGGGGGAGGTCCATACGAGATTGAACCTTGTTTTTAATATTTTTGCATGCCTTGAGCCTAAGGAGAGGAGGTGGGATATGTTTAAAATAGACAAATGTCCAGGTGCAATGACCTCGCATACCCATGTCACTGCACACAGGACCACCCCAACAACACAGGCCACTCTACTGATCACTGGGGATGGTGGCATATTTAACAGTGCAAAAAGAGCAATAGTTGTTTTGAAAGGTGAAACCCGGTTTACGTACAACACTGCAGAGGAGCCTGAAGTACAATCTTACGTTGTACAGCTGTGTGAAGCCCCTGGCCGATTGCAGCTGCCCAGAGCATGTGCATACAGAAAACTGTATGAGTGCAAGCACGATTATCACTACACTGAGATGCCTGTAGTCTAAATAAAATAAGAGCCTGGCAGCAATTTAAAGATTAACCAAATTCCTTCCAGCAACAGGTTTTGTGAGTCACAGGCAAGAACTGAATTATCTGCATATGGCCTGTGCACCATTTGATAGGCGGAAGTGGTTTCTGCACTGCATGTCCACAGGCCGCTCTTGAACCTGACTAAGCCTTTGTTATCCTGAGGAAGAAGAAGAGGAGATTGGAGTTATACCCCACCCTTCACTACCCAAAGGAGTCTCAGAGCAGCTTACAATCTCCCTTCCCTTCCCCTCCCCACAGCAGACACCCTGTGAGGTGGGTGGGGCTGAGAGAGCTCTTTTGAGGACTGCTCTTGAGAAAAAAGCTCTGAAATAACTTGTAACTGACCCAAGGTCACATCAGCAGCTGCATGTGGAGAAGTGGGGAATCAAACCCCGTTCTCACAGATTAGAGTCCACACTCCTAACCACTACACCAAACTAGCTGTCACAGAGCAGTCACTTGTCAGAAAATGAAGCTGAATTATAGGTTGCACCACTCCAGACCAAAGGTGGGAGGACTCTCATTCTTAATGCTCTTTCCTTTTTTTAAAAAATCCTAACAGTAAAATTGCACAAGAATGGCAAGTTCACACAGTTTCTCTTCGACGTGCATGCCGGATTTGGGGTGTGGGGTAGGGATTAAAAAAAGACCCCCATGAAAAAACTGAAACATACTCCCAACCAGCAATTCCCCAGACTCCACCAGCAGCCTACCGCTTAATTCTGCCTGTGCTGATCATTTCAAGCTTAATTTCGTGGGAAGGCCTGGAGCATGGGTGGGCAAACTGTGGCCCGGGAGCCGCATGCAGCTCTTTCACATATATTACATGGCTCCCGGCAGGGCGGCTGGGGAAGCTAAATTTCATTAGCAGACAAATATCATTGGACAAATTAATATCATTATCAATATCTGCTTTTACCCCTTTTGTTATGATTTCTGGCAGTCTCATTTAATGTTAATAAAAAGCAAATTTGCTTATTTTCCAATAAAAGCAGGTGATATTTGTTCATGTCTTGTGGCTCTCAAACATCTGATGTTTATTCTGTGCGGCTCTTACGTTAAGCAAGTTTGGCCACCCCTGTTCTAGGTGGCTCTTACGCTGAGCGAGTTTGCCCACCCCTGGCCTGGAGAAAAATGTCCCGTCCCTGGAGGAGAGGCTGACTGCTTGAAAACAGGCAGGTAAAAAACTTTTCAGGGCGTGGAGATAAATAAACATCGGCGTCCATTAGGACTCTATTAAAGGGACAGGGCATTTTAATCGTAGTCGTAGCCTTCGGGAGCGGGTGACCAGAAAGCCGTGAGCCGCACTCTGACGGCAGACGACGCCACCGGACAGGGGGGCGCGCGTAGCCTGTCCCGGGCGGGGCGAGCAAAGTCGTGCCTCGGCGCAAAGGCCTGGTCTGTGCAAGGGGTCAGGAGCCGAGAGCTCCGCCGCGCGAAGGGCTTTCCAGCTTTGCCCGGCTCCCCTCCACAGTCCGGGGGAGGGCGAAGCCGGGCGCGCCGTCACTCCTCCGCCAGGCCCGGCCAGCGGCGCGCCTACTTTCGCTTTCCAGACGCGCGCAGGCCTCTAGCGCACCCCGGCGCCCTCCACTCGTGCGCGGCCCCCACCCCGCCCCAAAGCCGGCTCCTGCGGCTGGGAAGCCTGGAGGGGCCCCGGCAGAACGCGCCTGTCGGCTTACCGGAGCCGCAGAATCACTTTGTCGCCTCCATGGCACCCGGCTGCGGCGCTTCTGGGAAGGAGGAGGCGTGGAAGCGGCGAGCTGGGAAGCCCGGTTACCCTCGCCGTGCCCCGGTCAGCTGACGGAAGGAAGGAACGTTTCCTCCCCTCGTCGCCGGGGCTGGCCTCGCCCGAGCGGGAGGAGGATTCCGCTCGTCTCCCGGAGGGCTTGGCTCTTCTCCAGCAGGCCCTGAACCCGTTTTTTCCTCCTGCCCTCTCGTCTCCCTTGTTGGTGCTGAGCGCCCAGGCTCCCGGCCGGCACCCTTCAGCCACATGGTGACACACCCGATAGCGCTCTCCCTGCAAGGTCTGGCATTTAGGAAGCGCCGCTTTCTGCTTTGCTTAACGTAGCCCGTTATGCTTGGTGTCAGATTTCTGTCCCTCTAGTCCTCTTACGTTGCTCGGTAGAGGTTTCATCGCGCTGACTGCATTGACTGGCGTTGTCAAAGCATCCCCAGGATATCCTAGGTGTCCGAAGTTTTATATTGCTTTTGAAATCCTCCAAAAGATTGGGTGACCACCTGACCTCTGTTTTACTGAAATACTCAATTCCAGACGATATATGGGACAGTGAAAGTCAAAAGTCCAAATTGAAGGAATGGGTATTTAATAAGGATGGGCTTTTGAACCGCCAAGTGGTGGTAAGTTGTGGTACAGCCCCCTTGTATAGGATATTTAAAAGAGATCACTGTAGGACTGATTACCTCGAGAAATTAACCACTCTTGATCTAAGAAGGGCGTTTACCGCCCTAAGGTTTCATGCCATACCTTCAATGGTCTGTATTGGTTGCTTCTTGGGCTCCCCTCCTGTCTCTAGAATATGTCAGTGTGGCGTAGGCGAAGTGGATGACGTCGAGCATTATATTATGAGATGCTCTTGGCATGAATCACTTAGGCAAAGGTTTATTTACCCCATTATACCTTTGCATAATGGAATTTCAGATCTGGACATGACTGTTTTTTTGCTCTCTGATAATGACACATATATTACCAGCAGAATGGCTTTGTTTGCATTGGTGGCAAAAAAGATAAGACTAAGTCTTGGATTTGCAGCAAGTTACTGAAGGGCCTATCCCATTTTGGTTTATAATGTCTGTTGTATTTTGTTTTATCTGTTTTGTTTTGTTTTGTTTTGCTATGGCCAATGGCCAAGACAATAAACTTGACTGACTGACTGGCGTTGTGCAACCGGCCTTGAGTCTCAGGGAGGAAGCAAACAGACTCCTTGAGATTTGGGGGTGGTCACTGGCCAGAGCGGAGAGTGGTAAGGCCGCGTAGGGTTGCCAGCCTCCAGGTGGGGCCTGGGGATCTCCCGCTTTTACAACTGATCCCCAGCCGACCAAGATCAGCTCCCCTGGAGAAAATGGCTGCTCTGAAGGGTGGACTCTATGGCATTGTACCAGGCTGAGGCCCCTCCCCACCCCAAACCCCGCCCTCTCCTGGCTCCACCCCCAAAGTCCCCAGGTATTTTCCAACCCAGACTTGGCAACCCTAGGTAAGGGGAAGGAACCGAGCGGCAAAGTGAGGCCGCAGAGTCTGCCCTCCAAAGCTCCAAGGGAACTGATCTCTGTAGCGGGGAGATCAGTCACCATTCTGGAAGAACTCCAAGCCCCAGCAAGAGAAGGGCCACACCCCACTGAGGTCTTTCCCCCACCCAACAGTCTTCTCCAAAGCACATGGCATTTCCCAACCTGGATCTGGCAACCCTATTCTCATCTCCAGTGGCGGCGCGGGCAGGTGATGAGTGGCGGCAACCCTTTTCCTGCATCTCCATCCATCCCAATTATAAGCTAGTTATCTCAGAATGACGTCTCCAGTCTATCCTGTCTGTAACTGAAGTCCTCAGAAAAACGACCTTTATTATTTGAATAAAATACAAAAAAAAGCAGCGTTGTGATTAAATCAGTGATGGCGAACCTTTTAGAGACCGAGTGCCCAAACTGCGACCCAAAACCCACTTCTTTATCGCAAAGTGCCAGCACGGCAATTTAACCTGAATACTGAGGTTTTCGTTTAGAAAAAAGAACTCATTAACATCTTTTGTCTTAAAAGAAAAACACAATAACAGAGCTTTCAATTATACAAACAACTTTTTATTGAAAGGTAAAAGTTTGCATTTGGCAGGCTTTTGAACAATTAATGTGATTTTTGCTGTTGTATGCACGCTGATAATTTGTCTAACCTTGGCTCATACTTTGTAAGTTTGAGAGCAGCCCAGCCTCAAGTCTGTGTCGTCTTTTTCCTTTTAGAGACTGAGTGCCCAAACTGCATGCATGCCCACAGAGAGGGCTCTGAGTGCCGCTTCTGGCACACGTGCCATAGGTTTGCCACCAATGGATTAAATGCTTCACTGAAATGTTTCCATACCTGGCGGTATACGCATCAGAAAGTGCGGCTGTACTGGAAGCCGGAAAATGCAGAGGACTGCCACCTGGTGGATATCTCAGAGGAATTCATGGCAAGGTGAAAATTAGGTAAAAGCGGAAACAGGAGGGGGAATGGGCAGAGATGACTACGCTGCGTCAAATAGTCTTGCTTATTATTCCCTCTGAATTGGAAGTGGAAGAAACAAAAAGGTGTAGGGCCAAACCACTTTCAGATACCCCGGAGGAACACCATAATGACTCTGACATCACTGCTGAACAGCCATAAAGTTATGCAGAAACTCCAAAAAGACCTGAGGCACACGGAAAGTGAAAGTGGGATGCAATGCTGAGGGAGATTCACCTTCCAACGTGGCTGCAGAAGAACGGCGAGGAAACAGACTGGCTGGTGCAGAAAGAGCCGGCCACCTTGCTTCCCCATCAAAAGATGCACGCTGTGAGAAAACCAGGGGTCCGTTGGAGCGGGAGCGCACAGGAGCGCAGCTCCAGGAGTGAGGAGCCCAGGGGGCGGGCACATGACCAAGCCCCGCCACCTCCTCGGCTTCCCCGAGCAGTGCAGAGGCACAGCGCCCCGGGGAAAGCCCTGCTAGGGTCTTTATTGTTTTTAATGTTTTGTTTTAATATTGATAATTTTATCATTGTTCCTTTTATGACTGTGTGCTGCTTTTCCAGAGACTTGCTCAAGGCGGCATATAAATTTTCTAAGTATACCATTTTTTTATCTGGGCACATGGCACATAAGTACTGGAGAAATTTCACCAACCCTTCAGCGGCTTCCACCCCATCAGTTTGGTGTAGTGGTCAGGAGTTGGACTCTAATCTGGGAGAACCGGGTTTGATTCCCCACTCCTCCACGTGCAGCTGCTGGTGTGACCTTGGGCCAGTCACAAGTTCTGTCAGAGCTGTTCTCTCGTGAGCAGTTCTCAAAAGACCTCTCTCAGCCCCACCTACCTCACAGGGTGTCTTGTTGTGGGGAGGGGAAGGGATGGGCGGTGCACATGTCCTGGGTATCTCAAGTCTACTTGAAACCTGGTGGTTTCAAGGGAGCAGGAAGAGAATGAGGGTGTGTTCTTGACGCTTATTTTTATTGCACAAAGTATTGGATGGGGAAGGGAATGGAGGAAGAGCTGGTCAGTTTCACTCACCTGTGGAGTGGAGCCTGAGGGGTGGGTGCTGCCTTCTGACACACTTCCGGTGAGGGGGTGTGGCATATGCAAATGAGTTATGCAAATGAGCTCCTGCACCTCTTTGTCTACGAAATGACCCCTGGAGAAAACAAATTTCATTGGGTGCCCTCTGGTGTTGGCACTGTGAAGGTATTTGTTTTTTACCCTCTCACTGCAGACTAGATCAGTTCCCCTCAGTGCTCTGGGATGTCTGGGTGGCATGTAGCAGGTCACAGGTTCTGTCCCTGTCATCTCCAGTAAAAAGTTTTCAGGAAAGACCTTGCTGGAGACCCTGGAGAGCTGCTGGCAGAGAGGACAGTGCTGAGCCAGGTGGACCGATTGGATAAGGTGTGTTTTATAAGCAGAGGAAGGAGGCTGCAGCAATAAATACACCATCTTGTTGTAGGAGACCATTTTAGAGAATGCTCAGGTTAATTCAGAAGAGGGAGTCCACTTTCCCAGTGTGGAGAGGCTGAGAAAGCCAGATGAGACACGGAGCCTGAACAGCCATGTGCTCAAGGCAGTCTGTGTGCCAGGATGCATGGTTCTCCATTTACATCTTTTGCACTATAAACATTCCTTGTCGCCACAGGACAGAAGGACGTAAGAGAAGCCAATGTTGGATCAGGCCAGTGGCCCATCCAGTCCAACAGTCTGTCACACAGTGGCCAGAAATACCAGGTGCCCTCAGGAGGTCCAGCAGTGGGGCCAGGGCACTAGAAGCCCTCTCTAGTATTGCCCCCCCCAAGCACCAAGAAGACAGAGCATCACTTGTCCCAGACTGAGAGTTCCTATCTATACCTTGTGGCTAATAGCCACTGATGGACCTCTGCTCCATATGCTTATCCAGTTCCCATGCTTATAGCCACCGCCACCTCCTGTGGCAGTGAATTCCATGGGTTAATCACTCTTTGGGTGAAGAAGTACTTCCTTTTATCCATTATAACCC
Organism: Lepidodactylus listeri; assembly: GCA_029233225.1. Classification (NCBI taxonomy): domain Eukaryota; kingdom Metazoa; phylum Chordata; class Lepidosauria; order Squamata; family Gekkonidae; genus Lepidodactylus; species Lepidodactylus listeri. The sequence continues at coordinate 106,319,182 of JARCFY010000008.1, forward strand.
AACTGCTCAGCAATTTCATTGAATGCCCATGAATTCATCTATTGTGAGAAAGGGAGAAAAGTACTTCTTTCTTGAGTTATGGCAGGAAAGGTGAGGCCAGACTCACAGGGTTCTTATTCGGTCCACAAAGACCCTCCAGATCTGGAGGCGAAGGATTAAAATGCAGTGCAGACCAAGGAGTAGGAAGGACCCAGGAGGCCTCAGCCAGTGCCCTTCCCTTGCTGAGTTTTCTGCTGCATTAAGGAACTTCTCCGGGGGGGTGGGGATGTCAAGATAAAAGCAGTGCTCACATTTAGAATTAGCAATTTATTCTCTCTCTCTCTCTCTCTCATATTTCTTTTTAGTACTCTGCAACTTCTCTAGCTGTGCTCTGATTAATTCCTATTTATTCATGGCTATGTAGATTTATGTGTAATGATTAAAGCCTTCACTTTCAAAGATCCATGGTGTCCTCTTCCTGCTCTTAATGTTGACCTACGTGCCTAGCCTCTCGTTCATGCAAGAACACCAAGAGCCAGCTCACTTTAGAGGGAAAGCTTGGGCTAGGTCAGGCGTCCCCAACATGGTGCCCGTAGGTGCCATCGTACTCACTGACACCTTTTTCTGGTGCCTGCCAAGTGTTTTTAAGAAGTGGGCAGATGGGGCCAAGTAGGGCTTTTGCCCAGCTGCTATTGGCAGCCAGTGCAGTAACTTTAGCACAGGCCGGATGTGCTCCTGCATAGGGAGACCCATCTGCAACCTGTCCGCCACATTCTGCACCAGCTGCAGCTTCCAGAGTCACCCCAAGGGCAGCCCCATGTAGAGAGCATTACTGTAGTCTAACCCCAAGGTGACCATTGTGTGGATCACTAAAGCCAGATCTTCGCATTCAAGGAAGGGAACCAACTGCCTAACCAGCCGAAGGTGGTAAAAGGCTGCCTTGGCAGTGGCTGCTACCTGGGCCTCCATTGTCAAGGAAGCATCCAGGAGGACTCCCAAACTCCTCATCTTCAGTGCTGGCACCAATGGTGCCCCATGAAGGCCGGTAATGGGATCCCTACCCCCGGCCCACTCCGATTCAGGCACAGGACCTCCGTCTTCATCAGATTCAACTTCAGTCGGCTCAACCTAAGCCATCGAGCCACATCCTGCAGCGCCCGGTCCAAGTCTTCCGGGATAGAGTCAGACTGACTGCCCAACAGCAGATAGAGCTGGTGTCATCCACAGAGTGGTGACACCCTAGCCCATGCCTCCGAGCAATCTGGACAAGGGAGCACATTTAGATGTCAGAGAGAGCACCACCCCTTGAGGCACTCCACAAGTTAGTGGGTGCCTTTGGGACAGCTGCTCCCCAAGAGCCACCCTTTGTCCCCGACCTTGGAGGAAGGAGACAAGCCATTACAAGGCAAGCCCCTGAATCCCCGTGTCGGCGAGGCAGTGGGCGAACAACTGGTGATCGACCGTGTCGAACGCTGCCAACAGGTCTAAAAACAACAGCACCGCCATCTTGCCCCGATCCAGATGCCTCCGGAGGTTGTCTGTGAGGGCGACCAGTACTGTCTCCGTCCTGTGGCCTGGGCGGAAGCCGGACTGAAAAGGATCTAGCATGGAAGAGTCATCCAGAAAGCTCTGCAAGTGTATCACTGTCATTACTATGTCAATATTCGGCACTGCATTTTATCATCACTACTCGGTGGTATTATAGAGCTCCCTGACACACACAAATTGCTATATCTACTAAACAGTGATAATGAAAATATAACCGTCCCTGTGGCAAAGTTCTTTCAGGCTGCTCTTTTTATACGTAGTACAGTATTGTAATGCGAAATTTGTATTCGGGAGATATGAAATTGAGACTTATTTTACATGGATTTTAGACTATTCTGGAATGTTTTTTTCCAGGTGATATAAGCTCCTATGTTTTATCTATTTATATATTTTTTCTACATTAATGCCAGTAAAGGTAACTGAACCATAAAGGGAAGTATATTCCTCAAGCCGTGCAAGATTTTAACCTGAACTTAGCCCCCGTTATTGTTTATGGCTCAACTATTTGGATTAAAGCTATCTCTGATAATATCAACCTACCCTTAGCACAATTTCTTAGGAAAATATAGAATACTAGGAATGAGGCCCATTGTGGAAATAAATACAACGGGCTCTAGAAAGAGGCTCTGGGTGGGTGCCCCGGCCTTGGGCACTCAGCGTCAATTTGCTGTGGTGACCTCAGCAGGGTATAATGACACAGAGTCCACTGTTTTCTCCAGTGGAACTGATCTCTGCCACCTGAAGAACAGACGTAATTTTGAGTGATCTCCAGCCCTCACCTGGAGATTAGCAACAATGGTTCCCCAGGAGGAAGGTGGAGTCTATGGCAGTGTACCTGTCTGAGGCCCCACCCCTCCTCAAGCCCCACTCACTCCACCCCTCAAATCTCCAGGAATTTCCCAACCTGGATTTGGCAATCCTATCTCCTTCCCAGGCAGGCATCAACCTACCTTTATCTGCCCCTCTTGACTTCAGGTTTCCATCTCCCCTCCCTGCAGCCTCTACCTAGAAACAGCACAGTCTTTCTCCACAGTGGGGACCAAAACAGCTCACATCTTCTCCTCTCCCCCTTTTGATCTGCACAACAACCCTGTGAGGTAGGTGAGGCTGAAAGTCTGTAACTGGTGCAAAATCACCCAATCAGCCTCCACAGCAAGAACCTGTGTCTGGCAGACCCTGCTCTGAAATGCTAACTGCTATGCCTCACTGGCTGTGGTATCACCTGGTATCACAACTCCAGACAACAGATCTGTCTCTCCCCCTGGAGAAAATAACTGCTTTGGAGGGTGGACTCTATGGCATTCTATTCGGCTGAGGCCTCTCTCCTCCCCAAACCCTGGCTTCCATAGACTCCACCACAAAATCTCCAGGAATTTCCCAATCTGGAGCTGGCAACCTGAGTCAGGACTGGCCCCAATGAGTTCCCCACAAAGGCCACAATAGGCCTGGAAAGGGCCTCCCCCCCGCACACACCTTTTTACTGACAGAATCCCTAGCAACAGCCACTGAGGGGGAAGTGAGCCACACAGCAGGAGGAGAAGAGAATGGTTTGATGGGTGCTGGCCCACCTCAGTAGCCAGGCAGCCACGGAAAAGCCAAGCAACAGAAGAGTCTTCGTCAGGAGAGACAGCCATTTTGACAATTTATTCTGATGGAACAGTGGCCAAGCCAGCAGTGAGCAGGGGAGAGAAGTGGACCCAGCACCCAGCCAATGGCATGCGAGTACTCTTGAGTGGCAGTTAATGGGTCAATGGCTGGTAGAGCGCGCAGTACCGCGAAGGGGAGAGCTGGAAAGTGCCAATACATTTGGCCTTTATATATATAGGATCCCCTGTTGTGTGTCTAATGTTGTATTGTGGGCAGAATTTGGACAGCTATCCTTGGAAGCAAGAGCGTGGCTATATGCTTTTAAACCGAGATTAAAACTGCTCTATGCTGAAGATAGTGTGTTAGACACACTAAATCAGGATGCCTACAAATAGACTTGGATGAAAGCCTTGGATGAGAAACTGTTCGAATGTTGATTGGTGATTATTTTTGAGATGGGCAAATCCAAAGTATTTTCTATGATTTAAAGCTGTGTCCTAGAAATTGACAGCTTGATTCTGACAGCCTGCAGTTTGTTCACCGCTGTCTTTTGGTCTTTCTTTTCAAAAAACCAATATCCCCCCCCTATATGTACTCTCTTACCATCGCATGATATCGCAGAGCTTTCCTGTTTGCATGATTGAGTATTATACCTACAATGGTTTTACAGGAGAGATTTTTGAATAGGCCCTATTGCAGCAGAATTTGCCCTTGTGGCCTTAACAGGACTGATACATCTTTTTCGAAATGTAGGTTTTTCGAAAATATAAGGGATCATTATATTAAGCCTTTAATTAACCAGCTGTCCCCCTATACTCCAGAAACCCTGGCTCTTTTGCTTCGCGATAAGGATCCTAAATTTATCTTAGCAATTGCAAAATATGCCTCAGCCCTTTTAGCCCTCACATCCAAAAAATAAGGAATAAGTATTTTCCGCTGCTCAAGATTTATGAATCATTGAGCTTCTGAGGGAATAAAAGGAAAGGAAAATGTTACTCATCTATCTTTGTGGCTTTGGATATTTCAGCAGAAGTTGCCCTACCCCACTCTCATGTACATCTCTCTGCAGAGTTAGAAGTTTTTTAATTTTAAAATGAAAGCAGCATTGCTCATGAAGGCGAATCCTGTGCACAGTGCTCTGGAACAATCCTAGCAGACATTCATCCCTTGCTGGAGAAGGTAGCATTCTGAGGCCGTAACCCTGGGAGTAAGCACCATGGAATAAAATGAGGCTTACTTCTGAGGAAAGATGTCCAGGAATGCACTGTTAGTCTCAGCTAGCCTGAGGCTATATATATATATTTTATACATCATTTAAAACTTTTCTATGCCATCTTTCCACCTAAATAGATTCCATAAGGTGATCCATCAGCTCTGCTTTCATTTTAAAGGGCTTAGTTCTTAGGAATTGTATGGGATGGAGGCTTGCCCTTTCTGTGGGCTGGATGACATTCAGGGCCCTTCGAATACAGCCCGAATACAGAATACATAGCTCTGTAGTGCTATGATTCTTGGGCTAAGACAGGAAGCTGAGTCACGATATTTGGAGCTCTGTATTGAGGACCATTATTTATCTCTGCTGCCTTTGCCTTCTGGTTTTGGTCCAATGCCGTGACCTCTAGTCAGTACAAGCAATGTCACAAAATACTGCCAGTTAATTTAAAATACTGTAGATAGTTCAAACTCTCAGCCAAATGCATTGTGTTGTTTCAGTTTTGAAGAGTACAAGTTTCTAAAGAGTTAGGGTTAGGGCAGGGGCGTAGAGTTTTGTAAATTCCAGGGGGGGCTCTTTAGCGCACGTGCTTTGCGCACACGCTCGCTGGGGCGATGTCCCCTCCCCACCGGGAAACCTCCGTGCCTCCCCGGGCCCTTCTGAGGCCCGCCAGCCACTGCTGCCGGGGCCTCTCTCTCCCCACCCCCAATCCTTCCCTCTCCCTTCACCGGGAAAAGAGGGAGGGAGAGGGAAGGATGGAAGAGTGGCCAGGTGGGGGGGGAGAGGCACTGGCGGCAGCAGCTGCCGGCCTCAGAAGGGTCCCGGGAGGCGCAGCGGCAGGCGCTACGTTTTCCCGGGGGGGCTCAGTCCCCCCCGGGAAATTTCGGGGGAGGCTTGAGCCCTTGAGCCCCCCCCGTAGTCTACGCCTATGGGTTAGGGACAAGAAAGGTGGAACAAGAGAGAAGCAAAACCCATTGCCCAGATAAACACATCTGAGTTTGCTATGGATTCAGACTCACTGCCGAGTGACAGGTCTTTTAAAGCACCATCAAGGCGACCTTTCCAGAGTTTATTAATTAAGGAATGAATGTCACCATAATGTACAAAGGTGATATTAATTCACCTCACACACCCCAATTAACAGCTGAAGGGATTAAGGGTCTACTCTCCCAACATTTCCCCCCCCCCACACACACACATAGCTGAAACAATTTAACAGGTTTGTGATTCTCACATGTTGAACTGGTCACACAAACACCCAAGTGCCTGGTGAAAAAATAGATGAGAAGTGAATCCACAGCTCTGACTATATGTGCCCAATGGATGAACATTTTATACAGCTGAGCTCCTGACTCAGGAAAGCTTATGCTAAAACACATTTTGTTAGTCCTGAAGGTGCCACTGGACTCCCGTTTCATAGAATGGAACTAGACAGAGGCAAGGCGCCGCCTCAGGTGGTAGATTTTGGGGGCTGTGAAATGAAGCAGAGTGGCAGACAGACAAATCTGACCCAGAAGCACTCTCCATTAAGGCTGTGTGGCACGTGCGTCATGTACATTTATTTATTTATTTTTCACATTTTTACCCTGCCCTCCCCGCAAGTGGGCTCAGGGCGGTTTACAATGTGGCACACAGTGCCAAATCAATATAAAACATTTAAAAAACATATTAGAAGAGAACAGCAACAAAATAACAAATTTACAATTAAAATGCTCGCAGTGATGGTAAAATTTCAAAAAGTTAAGATGGTGTACTACAGGTTCCCTTAGAAATGTAACGCTAGGGTTATAATCTGGCCCTCCATGGCCTCCGGGCCCAAGCTTCCTTCAGGGCCAGCCCTCATCACTGATGTTAGTAGTAGGGTTGCCAAGTCTGGGTTGGAAAATACCGGGAGATTTTGGGGGTGGAGCCAGGAGAGGGCAGGGTTTGGGGAGGGGAGGGGCCTCAGCATGCTACAATGCCATAGAACCCACCCTCCAAAGCAGCCACTTTCTCCAGGGGAGCTGATCTCTGTCAGCTGGAGATCAGTTGTAAAAGCAGGAGATCCCCAGGCCCCACCTGGAGGCTAGCAACCCTAGTTAGTAGCGATGGTTGGTGGTAATGGTGGAGGCTCCTAATCAAAGGCCTGGTGGAAGAGCTCCGTCTTGCAGGCCCTGCAGAACTGCGTAAGATCCTGCAGGGCCCTGATCTCCTCTGGGAGCTCATTCCACCAGAGAGAAGCCACCACTGAAAAGGCCCTAGCCCTAGTCACAGCGAGCCTGGCCTCCCTGGGCCCTGGGACCAAAAGTCGATGTTGTGACCCCAACCGAAGTGCTCTCTGGGGTATGTATGGGGAAAGGTGGTCCCTCATGAATGTTGGACCATGGCCATATAGGGCTCTAAAGGTAAGTACCAGCACCTTGAAGTGAATTCGGTAAGCTATTGGCAGCCAGTGCAGCACTGTCAGAACAGGCCGGATGTGATCCTGTTTAGAGAGACCCATCCATGGCATTCTGCACCAGCTACAGCCTCCAGATTTGTGACAAGGGCAGCCACATGTAGAGAGTGTTACAGTAGTCTAATCTCAAGGTGACAGTTGTATGGATCACTATAGCCAGGTCGTCGCAGTCAAGGAAGGGAACCAACTGCCAAGCCAGCCGAAGATGGTAGAAGACTGACTTGGCAGTGGCTGCTACCTGGGCCTCCACTGTTAAGGAGGGATCCAGGAGCACTCCCAGACTCCTAACCACCAACACGGGCACCAATGGCACCTCGCCGAAGGTCGGGAGCAGGACCCCCCTCCCCAGGCCACCCCGACTCAGGCACAGGACCTCCGCCTTCACTGGGTTCAATTTCAGCCGACTCAGTCTAAGCCAACCAGCCACAGCGTGCAATGCCCGGCTCAGATCTTCTAGGCTGGAGTCTGACTGGCCACCCAACATCAGATAGAGCTGGGTGTCATCAGCATACTGGTGACACCCTAGCTAGCCCATACCTCCGGACAATCTGGGCAAGGGGGCGCATATAGATATTAAACAGCATAGGGCAGAGCACTGCCCTCTGAGGCACACCACATTCAAGTGGGTGCCTCCTGGATTGCTGCTCCCCTAGAACCACCCTTTGTCCCGGACCCTGGAGGAAGGAAGCGAGCCATTGCAAGGCCCGCCCTTGTATCCCCACGTCGGCGAGGCAGCAGGTCAGCAGCTGGTGGTCGACTGTGTCAAATGCAGCCAACAGGTCTAGCAACAGCAATACTGCCACACAGACCCGATCAAGATGTCTCTGGAGTAAGGGCGACCAATGCTGTCTCCGTTCCATATCCTGGGCAGAAGCCGGACTGGAAGGGATCTAAAACAGAAGTGTCATCCAGAAAGCCCTGTAACTCCTGTAAATGAACAGGAGCCATGCAGCAGACCAGCACCTTGCCTCAGCCAATCAACAGCAGTGGCTTCATTGTCACAGGAACAATATAGCATGGGCAGAAGAAGAAGAAGAAGAAGAGAAGGCTTTATACCCTGCTTTGTTCTACCCTACGGAGTCTCAGAGTGGCTTACAATCACCTTCCCTTCCTCTCCCCACAACAGGTACCTTGTGAGGCAGGTGGGGCTGAGAGAGTTCTGAGAGAACTGTGACTGGCCCTAGGTCACTCAGCTGGCTCCAAGTGGAGGAGTGGGGAATCAAAGCCAGTTCTCCAGATTAGAATCCGCTGCTTTTACCCAGTGCACCATGCTGGCTCTCTACACCATGCACAGAAAGCCAACTACTTTCTGAAAATCTAGGCTGTGGTCACATGGCCCTTTAAATCCGGGTGGAGGAGGAGGAGGTGGCAGGCGGCGGCGGGCAGAGGAGTCAGCGAAGGAGATGGCAGAGGTGGCAGTGGAGGCGGAAGAAGCAGCGGCGGTGTTGTGAGGCGTTTGGCAGCAGTGGGTGAGGAGGCGGTGGCTGGTGGTGGGTTTTTTTGGTGGCGGCGGGTGGCGGCTGCTGGTGGCGGTCGGGGGAGGCTGCCTGGTAAGTTTGGGGTTCCCCCCCCCCTTACACTTGGGCGCTTGAGTGCCCAAGTGTAAAATGGAGGGGGGAAATGGAGGACGGGACCATCTGGACAGCCCTGCTCGTGCAATGATTGCGAGAGAGGGTTGTCCAGATGGCTCAAATGTGGGTTCCTCACGCAATCACCGGGAAAACACTCGATTTTCCCGGGGTCAGAAAACGCGGGAGGAACCCGCATTTGAGCCCACTTCAGCGCGGGACTAGCTGCGGCCCTTGTGGACAGTCCCCTTAAATGCAGGAGGAAACAGCAGTTCCTCCCGCATTAAAGGGCCGTGTGGCCGCGGCCCTAGATGTTCATAAGATTTATTCTCTGTAAGATTTTTTAAAATTGCTAGCATGAAGCGCTGTTTAGATGGTTGTTGGAGTTCCACTGTTACTCCTTTTCCACTCTTGAATGTTTTTGGAAGGTACTGCTGGACTCCCTGTGGCTCCTGCTATAGCAGACTAACATGGAGTTTGCCACTGGACATGGGGCTTCCTGCAAAAAGGGCAGCCAGCCATTGAAGAGTGAGCACATCAGCTGTTTGCATGGCTTCAAGCCCCCAAACTCTGGCCTGCATCAGAAAGGATGGCAGATCAGTTCAGGGGACAGGAAAGAACTGTTACACCAAGAAAGAAGGGTGTGGATGCTGGCAGCAAAGGAATAGCTGGATCAGCTGCTTGGAAGCAGGTGGGATTCTGGAAAGAGAAAATTGGTTGGGTGAGAGAGGAGGAAGCTGAATACAGGTGAGAGGTATGAGGGGGTGGTCCAGGTTGAAGGCAGGCCAGGTGGGAGAGGTAAAGAAACCGCAACCAGTAAGCCGCTTTAGGTCCTCATTGTGGAGAAAGGTGGGGTATAAATGAAATAAACTTTATCTTCACAACAACCCTGTGTGGTAGGTTAGACTGAGAGTGATTGGGCCAAGGTCACCTGGTGAGTTTTGTGGCAAAGTGAGGATTTGCACCCGGGCCTCTAACCGTTACACCACACTACCTCCTTATCTATGTAGGCTAGGGGTGCCAGCCCCCAGGTGGGGCCTGGAGATCTCCCGCTTTTACAGCTGATCTCCACTCCAGCTGACAGAGATCAGCTTCCCTGGAGAAAATGGCTGCTTTGAAAGGTGGACTCTATGGCACTGTACCATGTTGAGGCCCCTCCCCTCTCCAAACCCCGCCCTCTCCCGGATCCACCCCCAAAGTCCCCAGGTATTTTCCAACCCAGACCTGGCAACCCTAATGTAGGCTCCTGTGGTCCCTATTAATTAGAGCTGAGCCTTTGTTCTGTGGGGCCTTTACTTTTCAACCACTAGGCCTGATTTGCCTTTTAGGAAGACTTTCAAGATGCCCCTTTCAAAATGGCTGATACAGAGATACTGCTGCAGTTGCTCCTGTTCTTCAACTTCCAGTCCTCTTTGCCCTTGCAAATTTTCAAGCAAGGATGGAGAGATCTCTGCTCTAATGCTTGGAAATGCTGCAGTTAGCACAGCCTGCCAGTTTGGCTGCTGCAGCTGGAAAGGTTCCCAGTTAATTGCTGATTAAAAATCAGAGGACTTCTATTTTCCAGCCCTCCAGAATACCAAGCACTCCACTTGCTTTTCCTTCAGTGCAGCACACGACTCTGCAGACTGAAGGGATACAGCAGAGCTGAGTGGTTGAGGCAGCAGGGCTGATGCACTGGGACAGGCTTGCCTTGCTCCCAGCCTTTAACCGCGAGGCAGGAGATTGGCACCCCCCCAGTGCGGACCCATGAGGGGACTGGTGTGCCTTGCTTTGGGAAGCAAAATCCTTGAACCGGCCCTCTTTCAGTAGAGTGGTGCAGCAATCTCTATAGCCGAGCTGATGTGCCGAAGCATGCAAGGTAATGTCAACAAACTTGGCCTGAAAATGCATAAAGACCATCAAGTCCCTTTAGACAGCCACTGGCAAGGCAGATCACTGTATAGACAGAAGCAAAGTATATGGGAAATGGGAGCGGGGGGCCTGAAAATACCTTTGCTTGAGAGCTGCTGCCCTTTGCCACTTTCCCCAGAGTAGACAATGGTATGACTCATTACGAAACCGCTTTATATAAAAAATTCCAATTATACATTTTAAAAGTCTGACCTTCATGATCCCATATCTCCAGCAGATGGCACTGACAATCTTGCTAAGTCAGCCGGCAGGGGTGGCAATAGGCACATTTACCCACACACAGTGAGAATGAGTTTCACTGCTGAACCAGAGAAGCTGCCTTCTCTGATGGCATGTGACTTTCTTCACAAGGCCGATTTCGCACTAGCGTTTGCCCCAGGTTTGCCCTCATGCTTGCACCGGAGCTTCTGGTCAATTTCACACCAGTTGCTCCGGGCTCACGTTTTGCTCTGGAGTATCGCCCTGCTGCACCGGAGTTTCCCTGGAGCAAACAAATCCTGTTTTTAGAGGATTTTCCTGTTTGCTCCAAGGGAGAACCCAAAATGAAAACATGCCCACTTGCTTGCCTTTCATGAGTGCCGCCCCATTGTGGGAGTTTCTAATCTTTTTGGAAGAAAACCCCATTGTCACGCTATATTGATAGGGCTGAGGTTCCAAGTGGGAAAATGAAGAAAATACTCCGGAGGAAACTGGGAGGGGAAATTCCGGAGAGAACAAGAGGCAACTGGCCAGTGCGAAATCGGCCCTACTAGGGACATGATCTAGCACCTCAGTTCTCACTGCGATCCTCTATGAGAGCCACACAGGCTCTCGGGCAGCAAAATTAGACAAAAATCTAGAAACCCCTGAAACACTAACCGCTTTTATTCCAATATTATTTCAACATTTATTTCAATTGCTTGTCTTTAAGGTGCCACTAGATTTTTATTTTGCTAGGACAGACTAATACAGCTAACCCTTTGCAGTTGTCTCAGACAGTTAACAACCATCCAAGCTAATGTGATCTACATTCTCAGGTTCCTGGAGGCCCAATTGCAAGCTCTGTTTTCCCCTGTCCACGTGACCTGACACATGTTGTGAGGTCCTTACCCACCACGACCCCACCCTCCCCAGGCTCCACCACTAAATCTCCAGGAACTTCCCAACCCAGAGTTGGCCACCCTATGACCACCAGTCCCTTTGCCCATCCTCCTCCTCCTCCTCCAGTTGCTATCCTGTTGCCCAGGCTAGACAAAAAAGGCTGTATGAGGGGATCAGCAAAAAAAAAAAAAAAGTGTCACAACTGCGTCTCATCTTGGGATTGCAGAGCATTTAAAAGCCATAGACATCACCTTTGGGAGGTGCTTTAGGTTGCAACTCTAGGGATTTTACCTACAGGTGTTAAATGCATTGCAGGGCTCCAGCTAACATCCAGACATTTAGTTCAAGAGATTTTATTGCCTCCCTTTCTGGGTCTGCTCCACTAGCTGGGTCTAAGTCAAACCCCTGCGGCAGGACGACAGGGGCTTGGTATGGACCTGGTGGAGGGTGACATGGCCCCAGAAGGGGACGCCACTTAGCCACCTCTTGGGCTGCTGATAGCCGGGAGCTTGCTGAGCCCCATGGTCCATTTGTGCCCTTCTCATTGTTCTGCCCCAAGCCCAAGTGCCAGTTGGGTGCCCCAGGCAAAGAACTGACGTTGGACTGCCAGAAGCTCCTACCAAGATGCATTATGTGATATGACTCAAGTGGAGGACTTCTAGGCTGTACACGCTTCTGACAAACTAAAGGAGAAGGGGCTTAGGGCATTAGGTACTCCACAGCAACCCTTTTTTCATCCTTAAACCACTAATGTTTTAAAATTCCCTTAGGACTTCTCTGTACCAAGTTTTTGCCACAGCTTAGCTTCGTAATGGTGTTGGTTTTCCCCCTCCTTTAAGCCCAATTGTTTGCTCTCCTGGTTTTTCTTCCAGTTTTTCCCGTACTATTTCAGGCCAGCTTTGCAATGGTCTGAAGAAAAAAATGGGGACAATTTGGAGATGGGGGAGGGCAACCACCAGCAAACTATACTCTGTGGGAGGGAGGAGGAAAACTGATATAGTTAAGAAGCCAAGCTGCTGCAGCAAAAACCCACTGTGGAAAAGCTCTCAGTTGGCCATGCTCCTAAAATCATCAGATGATATGCTTTTGCTTTTAAAAAGGAGAATGAGTTTGATGTTAGGAACAGGTCTCCATAAAAACCAACAGAAAACAAAGGCAATAGGGGAGGGGTAGGCAGATTGTGGCCCACGGGCCACATGCGGCCCGCCACAGAGTTTTTTGCGGCCTGCCAAGACAGTCGGCCATGTGGTTTCAGTCAGGTCTCCGTTGGGCCCGGAGCACAGAGAAGCGGCGCTCCGGGAGTGAAGTGTCCAGGGGCAGGCACATTACCAAGCCCCACCCCCTGCTCCTAGCAGCCCTGTTGGGTGACGAGGAGGCAGAAGAAGGAAGGTAAGTTACCTTCCCTCCCCCATCCTCCTCTTCCCGGGGCCGCAGCGCTCCGGGGAAGCCCTGCCTGCCCCCATCCTCACCTTCCCCAGGCCGCGCCAAAGAACAGCGCTCCAGGGAAGCCCTGCCCACCCCCATCCTCGCCTTCCCCAGGCCGCGCCAAAGTGCAACGCTCCGGAGAAGCCCTGCCCATTCCCACCCTCGCCTTCCCTGGGTTGCACGGAGGCGCAGCAGGCAGGTGCGGCCCTTCACTAACCTCCTTTAAAAGGTGCGGCCCTCCACTAACCCCTGCTCCCACAAAGTGGCCCCCGAGCCAAAACAATTGCCCACCCCTGCAATAGGGAATACAGTAGAAAATTAAATGAGACTTTTCTCCCTTGCTCTGTTTTGCCAATTCCCCTGTGTTCTAACTTGGATAATCCTCCAGAACCAGCTATCCCTGAAGACAGCATGACATGACCTAGTCAGAATGCATTAATCTTCTTTCCTATAACAAGACAAAAAGTATTTCATATGGTCACTTTATGGTCCTTTCCCCTTTTGATACTTTGTTGGGGCTCAATGGCAGAGTCCATTAAATCCCTTCCCAATCATGTTGTTCCTGTTTTCCCTCCCCCGGGGGCTCAGCAGGGTCTGGTAACTGACGGCAGGTGCTGGAGGCCCGATAAGAAGATGGCGGTCCTAAACACCTGGGATAGGGTTGTCAACTGCCCTGGATAAACATGTCCTGTCCCTTTAATAGAGGCTTAGTGCATGGAAATGGACCAGTGAAGCTTTTCATGGTATGGAGGTAAATAAAGATCACCTGGTAATTAACGTCACATTTGTTAAAGAGATACCAAGACATTTTTTCCTTCAGGCCTGTTGGCAAGCCTACATGTGAGTTACACTCAGATTCCAGTGTGTCAGCTATGCTGCCATGGCAAGTGGGGGTTGGGTGATGGAGGTTGGGTGAGGCCTGTATTGAAGACAGATGTCTCCTGGTATTTTAACTTTCAATTCTTGCTCTCTGTCTTATCTCTATGCCTGCCTGTGTCTGACCTTGGTGTCTGGATCCTCCTATTCCCCTGGGAACCTATAGTCATTATTTTAGGTGCACTTGCTTGCTTATTTGTGATTGGCTTCATTCCATCCCGGGGTGTCTTTTAGATTCTGTATAACTTCCCAACTCCTGCCTGGAGATTATTCCTGACACAAAGTGTGTACAGATGACCTGCCTCTCCTGATCTCAATAAACTGAATCCTAGTTAAGGACCGTTGTTGGGACTGATTGCTCTGGGACTCTGACAGAGTGTCAGGAATCCCTTTTTCCTCCGACCCCATACCTCTACCATGGGCGACGAAGGTGATGGAGGCGTTCCTGTAACTATCACGGAGGAGATCCTGATGTCGACCGAGGTGACCCCAGCTCCCACTACGAGTACAATGGGCATCACCTACAAGAGGCTGTACCAGAACCCGTATTCCTGGGCTAATTTCTTGACAGAGACGCAAGAGTCATGGGTGACTACTCCCAGGCCGGTGAGACACAGCCGCTACGATTTCCCGACATACCAGGACTCCAGTAGGGCCTCTGCGGGAGCGAGTGGGCTGACTGAGGATGCTGTGACGAGAATGCAAATGCAGCTAGAGCTCTACCAAGAGAGGATGTTAGATGAGATGAATGAGATGTTTCTCAACATTCTCCAGGTGGTAGCCACGGCAGTTCAATGTGAACTTCAGATGCAACATCCAGCGCCTCCAGCGGGGCCTCCTCTGGCACAACCTCTGGCACAAGTGGGAGCCCTGGCGCTACCACCCTGCTCCGGTGCCTGCTCCAACCCCGGGAGGGGTGCAGGCTGTCCTAGCTGTCCTGGGGCGCCGGTGGGGCCCCGGGGTGAGAGCATCCAAAGGAACTCCTGGATGCTACCTTCGATGGGAATCTAGATAAACTGGCCTTCTTTGTGTTACAAGTGCAAAAGTTCCTGCAAAACTGGGGCCATCTCTTCCCTACTGAGGGCCACCGCATCGACTACATTGGCTCATCGCTGAGGGAGAGGGCTGCTGACTGGTACATGAGCCTGCACAACCTACACGGTCCTGAACTCCACAAGGTTCAAACATTTATGTGGGCAATGAGATGCCAGTATGAAGACCTGATGGAGGCGGAAAAGACGCTTAATTACCTCTGAGCCTTGAACAAGGTAACAGATCGGTGCGTGAGTACTCAGACAAGTTTAAGATGTATGCAGCCAAGATCCAGGGGTGGCCAGAAGAAGTGCTCATGGAGCAGTACCGCCTAGGGCTGAACCATAACATCCTAGAGACGGTGCTAAGAAATGTGAGTCCAATCTCATTGACGGCCTGGGTGAGGGTGGCTGGGGATGCCAAAAGCTGGTTCCAACTCATCCAGATGCATAACACCAAGATGTACCCAAAAGCCCCAGTTGCCTCTGGGAAGTCGATTCCTCGACCGAAGCTGAAGGAGCCAATGAAGGACCTATGTACGACGCAAGGTCTGTGTCTCTGTTGTGGAGAGGCTGGGCACTATGTGGCTTCCTGCCTGGCCAGGGCACCTACAACTCCCGCTAAGAGACCTGATCTGCCAGTGATGACTACGCCAGCCAAGAAAGGGACAGGCCACCCAAAGATGCTGAGGGCCCTTCAGCTTGGGACATTGTTGGGAGCCTCATCCTCCAGTGGGGAAGAAACCCCCAGCCGGCAGGAAAAGGCCAGGACCTGTTGTAAAGGGGTGCAAACCAGCAGGTCTGAGAGCAGCCCATGCCACAATCAGTGAGCACCCCCCCTGTTTTTCGTGACAGTATCCCTGGTCAACCTGAAGATGGGGAACCAAGTGCGTGTGAGAGCCATTGACTCAAGGTGTGCACGAGACTTAATTAGTCTGTCTATAGTCACAGGGTTGGGGGCAATGGTCAAAAGACTACCCGAGCCGCTCATTTTCATGCAGATGGATGTGAAAGGTCTGTAAATATCAAACCATTTTCCTCATCATGGGCACAGAGACTCATTGGGAGCAATGGGAGTTGGTGACTAACCTGTTGGCCTGTTTTTCCATGGTATTGGGCAGCCTGTGGCTCGGTGCTCACAACCCCTACATTTTGTGGAGCGCGGGGATGGTGAATTTTGTGGCCCATAAATGCTATGAGCATGTCTGGCAGGCTGAGTGGGGGGGGGGGGGGGGAGGCGCCACCACCCACCCTGCTCCGGGCTTGTTTGGCTACCGAGGAGCTTAACTCCATCCCCGAAGAGTATAGAGACCTGGCTAAAGTGTTCGAGGAGTAGGAGGCTGACGAGCTCCCCCCCCCCATAACACAGACTGTACTATTGAACTATTACAGGGGCATGTTACCTAAGGGTAAGCTGTATTCAATGAGCCCAGCCAAAAAAGGGGAGCTATCAATAAAAACGTAGTCGATGTGTTGAGATGGGAAGCCCCTCAAACCCAGTGCCAACTTCAAAGTTTTCTCAGGTTCACCAATTTCTACAGAGCCTTCATCTCCAACTTTGCTCAAGTGAGCCTACCCCTCACAGATCTCCTCAGAACAAAAGGGAAAGGGGCCAATAGTGTAAAGTCTGGAGCTCAGCTCGAATGGATTGTGGAATGCCAAGAGGCGTTATTCACCTCAGAGTGTTATTCACCTCAGAGCCCGTGTTGAGCCACCCCGATGAAAATAAGAAATTCATTGTACAACTAGACACTTTGGATGTGGTTTGGGGGGGGCTATCCTGCAAGAGGGGATGAATGGGAGGCTCCACCCACTGGTGTAGATGTCAAAAAAAAAATTAACCTCCATTGAAAGAAGTTGGGCTGTGTGGGACAAGGAAGCTGCAGCTATCCGCTTGGCCCTGAAAACTTGGCGCCATTGGTTAGAAGGGGTGCATACACCTTTCGAGGTTTGGGCTGATCATAAAAATCTCAAGGCGTTGTGGACCCCCCCAAATTTAAATGCCAAGCAGCTCCAGTGGGCCGAATTCTTTTCACAATTCTGCTTTATGTTGCACCATTTCCCGGGCAAAGCCAACTCGTTAGCTGACACTTTGTCTCACCTACCGCAACACAAAAGACTATGGGATGAGGTCATTGACTCTATGTTCACACCCACCCAGTTTTTTTGGGGGGGGGCAGTACTCATTCGTAGCCATGCCTGAGCTGAAAAGCCTGAGGGCAATCCCTGGCTTGAAAAATTCAAAACGGCCTTTTCTAACAAAGATCAACTGGAAACCTCTGCAGACCCCTCAATTGTGCTAGGGCCTGACGGCTGCTGGCACAAGGGAGATAAATTGTTTGTTCTTAAGACTTTGTGGGGGGAAGTAATGCATATGGGGCATGAGTCCAAACTAGCAGGACATTTTGGGTATTTGAAACTGTTACATCTACTACAACATCAGTTTTGGTGGCCATGTGTGCATGGGGACATTTTTCAATACATGGGGTCCTGCCAAACGTGTAATGAGTAAGAGACGACTGGGGAAATCCCCTGGTCTACTCAAGCCCATAGAGACTCCTGGTCGGCTGTGGGGGATAATTTCAGTGGACTTTATTACCCATCTGCTGCCTAGTAAGGGGAAGACAGTGATCTGGGTAGTTGTGGACCTATTTAAAAAGCAAGCCCATTTCATCCCTTTTAAACAAATACCCATGGCTAAGGCACTGGCCATGATGTTCATGCATCAGATTGTGAAACTGCATTCAATCCCATGGAAGGTGATATCAGACTGCGGGTCCCAGTTCGTTGCTAAGTTCTGGAAGGAGCTCATGGGGGTCTTGGGGATTGAGCAGGGACTAAGCACTGCTTACCACCCAGAGACCGATGGTCAAACTGAAAGGGTTAATCAGGTGGTTGAACAGGTTTTGCGTTGTTTTACAAACTGCCAACAAGATGATTGGGTCGGCCTGTTGCCTTTTGTGGAATACAGTTATAATAATGCAGTCCATTCATCTACGGGGGTCTCTCCATTCATGGCCCTTCATGGATATGAAGGAACCCTCCCTCCCTACGGTGAACACTGAAGCCGTGCCACTGGGGGACTTGTCCCCTAATTCAAAAGACACTTGACAAAGCTAAATCGCACTATAAAGCTCAGGCGGAAGAGCAGGGCCCCTGGGTGGTCTTTGGAACCAGGGGATTTGGTGTACCTCTCTACTAAAAACCTGAGGGGCCTTCAGCCCTGCAGGAAGCTGGGGTAGAAATATGTTGGACCTTTTTCAATGCTGCGCAAAGTTAATGAGGTCACTGTGGAACTTGATTTGCCCAAATCCCTCAAACACGTGCGTCCCATTTTCCATTACAGTCTGCTGAAGCGGGGCCCGTGGAGACCCCGTCATCCAGCTCAATGTCCTCTGATGCTGAATGGTGAACCCCATTTCGAAGCTGCCCAGATTTTGGACTCTAAAGTGAAACGGGGGAAGGACTTCTATCTGGGGCAGTGGAAGGACTTTGGTCCCGGGGAAAATGAATGGGTTGAAAAGTCTCATGTTAATGCTCCTGCTTTGCTTTGCTATTTTCACAAGATCTATCCGGCGAAACCCGGGGTGGGGGGCAGAATGTCAGCTATGCTGCCATGGCAAGTGGGGGTTGGGTGATGGAGGTTAGGTGATGGAGGTTGAGTGAGGTCTGTATTGAAGACATTTTAACTTTCGATTCTTGCTCTCTGTCTTATCTCTATGCCTGCCTGTGTCTGACCTTGGTGCCTGGGTGCTCCTATTCCCCTAGGAACCTATAGTCATTATTTTAGGGGCACTTGCTTGCTTATTTGTGATTGACTTCATTCCATCCTGGGGTGTCTTTTGAATTCTGTATAACTTCCCAACTCCCACCTGGAGACTCATTCCTGACACAAAGTGTGTACAGATGACCTGCCTTTCCTGATCTCAATAAACTGAATCCTAGTTAAGAACCATTGTTGGGACTGATTGCTCTGGGACTCTGACGCAGTGCAGAGGTCTGGAACTTGTGTTGAAGAGCATCATGTGTGCACGGAGAGAGGGCTAGTCTTGTATTTGGTTGGCAGGTGCCATGTTTTAAATTTGAGGGTGCAGATGTTGCTTTGGGATTATCCCATTTGTGTCTGGTACACTCAGACTGTGCAATTGTAACAAGGTGACTACAGTGATCCTTTAGCTTCTTCAGCTGTAAACCAGGTGCCAAGCACAGGGTGCTTCTTGAGAAGCTGGAAAGATTCCACACGACTCTGCTGCTGAAACAGATTCACAGCGTAGGTCTGTCATAGTTCAGTTCTTTCTTACAAGTCTATAGATTATTTTTAACAGTGTCCCACCATCACTTTTAACTTCTGATACCTCAAAGCAGAGCCTCCCTTCATCCCTCAAGCACAATGGGTCAAGACAAGATAGACATTAACATTTTGCCCATTATAAATAAGCAGTTACTATAAATATTTTGTTGGATGGGTTGTCTATTTCCATGTGCTCTGGGTTCCTTTAATTAAAGAAAGAAAAATCAGTGCTGTGTTTCTGAAAGGCCAATAATTAACGCTGTTAAAACAAACCCAGCTAACGGAGCACAATTTTTTCCTGCTTCCCATGGATAAGAGGATTAAGTTCATTATAGTAACACAGATACAGGAAATTGTACAAATGCATAAATGGTAATGCACAGAACTAATAAACAATGTACAACTGAATAGAATATCGATGTTTGTGGTTCTTTCAAGTAAGGATTAAAAGGTAATGGCTTCCCTTGCTCAAAAGCTAGTCAAATCCAACTCTACGGGGCAGTGCTGTGAGATTTCTGCTCAAAGTAGTCAAGGATCAGATCTTGGTTGGTGAAACACAGTTCTTTATTTCCAATCTCTACATTGGTACAGCTTCTCGGATTATTGTCAGAGATAACACATATGACAGAAGCAGGTCTATTATACCTTTCTAAGCAGTTTGAATTACCCATAGGTAGCCAATCACTACAAGGGAAAAACGGCGGGCAAAAAGAGGCTCTGGCCGTTTGCTTCCCACAGGAAAGAAAGTGAGGTGTTAAGTTGTAAATTTCCCTTCCCAAACCAGACCCTTCAGATGTTACCATTTCACATAACAATCAATGGCCTCGAGGCTTTCGCATGTTGATAAGAGATGAGACTCGTCCTCCCTTGTAGTGCCAGCCGGGACGAATGGAATGCGGAGGCAGGATTGTGAGAGGCCCATTGTTCCCATACTTTGAAGTTGTCATCCCCCCGCTCTGACAGTTACACAAACCAGGCCTGGTCAGGCACTTAAACCTGGGGTCACATATTCTACATACATACTGGCCAAAGTGAGGGTTCACCTAAGGGCGGGGCAATTACATGGCAGGGGTTATAGAAACATCTACAATACCTACATGACCTTAGAATATAGTATGGCATACAGACATGACAGGGATAAAACAGAAGACATAGCTGTAAGCAATAGAAATCCTTTGTCTGAATCAGCAGATTCTGACAAGTGCTCATCTTCGTTTTCCAAGCTGAAGAGCCAGGGCTGAACGAAGATATTTCTGTGGTCATGTGGCTGGCAAGACTAAACGCCAAGGCACACGGAACGCTGTTACCTTCCCACCAAAGCAGTACCTATTTATCTACTTGCAATTTCTTGCTTTCGAACTGCTAGGTTGGCAGGAGCTGGGGCCAGAGATGGGAGCTCACTCTGTCATGTGGCACTTGGGTCTCAGCCGAGCTACTGACCTTCCAGTCTGCAACTCAGCGTCTTGTCTTCTGAGCCACTGCAGCCCCTTCCTTAACAGGACCAGAACCACATTAGATAATGAACAATTAAGGAAATTATTCAAAGTAGGTCCTAAAGATGGAAGCTGATTGGGTGATTTTGGACCAGTCACATATTTTCAGCCTAACCAACCTCACAGGGCTGTTGTGCAAAGGAGGAGAGAATAATGTAAGCTGCTTTGGTCCCCACTGTGGAAAAAGACTGTAATTTTCCAAGGTAGAGGCTGTGGGAGAGGGGGGTAAAGGCAAAAAGCTGATATAATGCCACAGACTCCATCCTCCAAACTAGCCATTTCCTCCATGAGAACTACCATTGCCAGCCTCCAGGTGAGGGCTGGAGATCATCTAGAATTACAACTGTTGTCCAGGTGACAAGCTTAAAGCCAAAAAGCTTAAAGGAAACTTGCTGTTAATCATTTTGATACTGCAACCATCACTGTATAATTGGAATACCATTATAGAAGGAATAAGAGACACGACCATATGATGTAATATACTCCTGGAGAAGCGGCTGAACAAAACAAAGTGTTAATTCCGGAGCCTATGTTGGTGATATATATAGTAGCTGTATTTCACTTTCATGTTAGATTGTGGTGTTATCTACAGCAGTTGTATTTTATACTTACCTGTTGAACTATTACCTGAAATTATGTCATATTTATTTGTATTGACTTACTGTATGCAATACTTAACTGTTGGATTGTGTTACATTGACTGTTCATTATTCTTTGTGATAAATGGTTAACTTTATTTGATAAGCGTCTCATCCCCAGCCCCTTTTTTTCTTTTCCTTTACAGCTATTCATACTGACCATACCGGGTTCCAAAAGCAGTTTTCCATTCATCCTCCTACTGGATCCAGACAAGGTTTTAGGCCCCGCTCAGGTCTAGCTTTGTAAACCGAGTAGCTTCTCAAAACCGTTCCAGCAGTTTGGGAATTAAAGGGACTGGGTATCGGTCTCAGATCATAACCTTGCTAAGCACCAGTAATCATTACACAGGCCAAGTTCCCCACCCTTCTTTATTGCCAAACAGGACTGGGGCCAAAATGGGAGAGGCAGAACGGTAGGTAAACCCACACCCCAGTTTTTTTGTTAGGAATTCCTGGAGGGCCACATGTTTCGGCTCGGAAAAGGAATACAGTTGCCCTGAGGGCAGTGGCTTTCTGGGAGGTTGATGGCGTGGTTGTAGGGATGGTGAACCCTCATTCCTCAGATACATTGCAGAAGTCTGCATACTGCACTAGCACTTCGGGTTTGCTTTGGTGAGGTCCTGCCCTAAGGAGCACGGTTCTGTTTGTGTACAGGTCTGAAGTCAGAACCAGACAGTCCTGTGGGTCCAGTCACTGTTAGGATTGTGTTGATTCAACCAGGTAATACCCAACACCACAGGGAATTGAGGCATGTGTATCAAATGAAAGGAGAGTTGTTCCTGATGTTGACCAGCACACATCAGGATTGAGCCCACCCTGTGGGTGAGAGGCCTCAATTGTAACAGGTGGCTGTCAATGACCTCCACCAGGGCAAAGCTCTCCTTCAGCTGGGCCAGGGTCTAGTTCTGGCAGGCAGGCTTCAAATCCACGAAGCACTGGGAAGTGCCTGAGTCAATCATTACCTACGTCTTCAGGTGTTGATTGCTGGGCAGGAGCAGCTCTATGGCAAGAAGGAGTTGCCCGTTTCCAGGATCAAGGGGCCCACTGGATCAAATTGCTTGCCCCAGCTTACTTGGGCCATGACAAACCAGGACCAAGTGTTTCATGGATCCTTGGGTCATTGCTTCTCAGGGCAGGACCTGGCAAAATGTCTGGAACCCCCACAGTACAGGCAAAGACCCTGTGCTCTCCTCCTGTTTTTCTCTGCAGGCATCAAGTGGGGCCAAGCTGCACCCAATTTCAAGGGCCTGCTCTCGCTTTCCCCCACTGGCACTGGCAGCATGGGACTGGGTACTGAGGCTGAGTGATGGGGAGGCTCCCCCGGGTCCACCTGTGGGCCTGCAAGCATTGGTCAATGTGTCTTCTACTGTTCCCCTATCAGCCTGTCAGTCCTGGTTCTTCAAGGTCTCTGCTCCAGGAATGAACACTGATCATTGCTCAGGTGGGTGCTTTGTCATCTCTCCTGAGCTATAAAGCACTCTCTCCACCTTCTACACTCCGCTGGCTCAGGAGAGGCTGGTGGAGATGCCAGCCTCTGTGGCCTCTCTTCTCCCGTAAGAACAAGCAGCCTGGTCATGACTGGAAAGTGTTCTTGCTTCCCCTGTTGGGTTTGCTGCCAGATCCAGATGCTCAGGTGGGGATTCCATTGGCATGGGGCCCAATTCTTCCTGTTCCTCCAAGGAGGAGGAGGTGGCAGCTGGCTGGCCCATGACACAAAGTTGTTTTCTGTTGTCCCAGAAGGTCAGACCAGAACCCATGGATTGAAATTAAACCAAACAAGTTTTTGGCTAAACATTTGAAAGAACTTCCTGACAAGGCAGTTCCTCAGTAGAACAGTCTTCCTCAGGAAGTGTTCAGCTCTCCTTCTTTGGAGGTTTTAAAGCAGAAGCTAGATGGCCATATGACAAGAATGCTTATAATGTGAATTTAGGCCCATCATGAGAGGAAGGGCAGGAAGGGATAAGCCAGTGCTCGGCTCTTGTGGCCCTTTCCTACGGGCCCAGGCTAATGCCAATCGCCACTTGGGGTCAGGAAGGAATTTTCCTCCAGGCCAGATTGGCAAGCGATCCTGGAGGATTTTTGCCTTCCTGTGGTCATAGAGCAGGGGTCACTGGGGGAGTGGGGGGGGGGGAGGTTAGTTGTGAATTTCCTGCATTGTTCAGGGGGTTGGACTCAATGACCCTTGAGGTCCCTTCCAGCTCTGTATTTCTATGAGTAAGTTACTGTTGTAACTTATAACCTGGACATTTTTTTAAAAATTGGGTTGTGTCCAGATTCAAAATGCTCAATTAATTTACTTTTCATTATTCCTGTGCCAATACAATATTGTGATTTTTAAAAAGAAGCAAAGCAAGTGCAGGATAAAATTCATTTGCCATTCTGATCTCAGATTAGTTTTTTCCGCCTTCCCAACTTCCCTCCTTGTGCAGTAGAGGGCAGCGTGGACAAGTTCTGGAAGATTCTGTGGCTCAGCAGGGGAGGTGGGGGGTTCCGCTGTGGCTTCCCATTCTACCTCCTCCTGATGTCTCATTCAGAGAAAGCATTCGAGATAATTACTGTGAAGTCCATGCTGCACATTTACCACCGGCACTGGCATTTCAAGCATTATTTTTAGATTTAAAACATCACTCGTCAGATATTCAGTTTCAATTTAAAGGTTTATTTAAAACCCTCTCTACTTATTCACAGTCAAATTTCAGCCTACTCTTCTGGAGGCATGTTGTAGCTTGTGTTGGAATAAATAACACTGTTTTAACGCGATCCACAGACCATTAAGTTAGCCGTTCTCATCTTCTGTGCCTTGGCCCCCTTACCTTTTTACTCAGATCCCCCCCCCTCAAAAATGTTTAAAAACTGAAGTTTATTACTGATTATGACAGGGACTGTCACAGGGGCAGAAGTGCTGGGTCACCTACAAACAGCAAGGACAATGGGATGAGCCCAGCTCACAAAGTAGAATTTTTGCTCACAAGACTGCAAGGTTTTTAAGTTGGGCTGCCTCATAATAAGAGTTTTAAAGCTGGTATATCAAGTCCCCCCTCCTTTTCATAAGATGCAGCATTATATTGTCTTATTCTCAGTCTTTTATAACACAAAATAAAATCGTTTAGATTCTTTTGCCATTCCCTCAGGTAAGTATCTGAAAGTGCCATAGGTAGTGCTCAAAAATAAAACAGGTCTTGCAGAAAGACTATGGCTTTAATCAGGGCTCATTTCGTAGCAGGAGCGCCTTTGCATAGTAGGCCACACACCCCTAATGTAGCCAATCTTCCAAGAGCTTACAGAGCTCTTCTTACAGGGGCTACTGTAAACTCTTGGAGGATTGGCTACATCAGGGGTGTGTGGCCTAATATGCAGAGGAGCTCCTGCTACGAAATGAGCTCTGGCTTTAATAATGTTTATCCTTTCTAACCAAGACAGTTTTAATTTTTCCCATTCTTTTAATAAACAGACTGTCGTTTGATTAAGCTCTTTGAGGTTGTGTTTTAGCAATTTCCCTGTGTCTAAAGGCACATTGATCCCTATTTCCATGCTATTTGCACCCATTCGTATGCAAAATTTTCTTTTAGAAGAAGAAGAAGAAGAGATTGGATTTATACCCCGCCCTTCACTCGCTTGGAGTCTCAGAGCGGCTTACAAACTCCTTTCCCTTCCCCTCCCCACAACAGACACCCTGTGAGGTAGGTGGGGCTGAGAGAGCTCTTTCCCAAGCTGTCCTTGAGGGAACAGCTGGTACAGAGCTATGGCTTGCCCAAGGTCATCCAGCCAGGTGCAAGTGGAGGAGTGGGGAATCAAACCCGGTTCTCCCAGATTAGAGTCCGCGCATTTAACCACTACACCAAACTGGCTCTCATAAAGCCAGTTTGGTCAGTATGTACATATTCCATGATAAATTGATTCAATCTGTTGGCTAATATAGCTGTGAATATTTTTGCCTCCTGATTAATTTTATAAATTTAGAGGAACTTGTTGACAATTCTATAGGATATATTTCTGATTTAAATTAATTTATGCTCAATCCCAAGATTCGGCCATATCTCGTTATAGTTCCTTCTAAAGCATAGATTGATATGGTAGGCTGAGTAATCTATATAATAAGATCATATTGCAAAAGACTAATTTTATGTTCTCTTCCTTCAGTCAATATGCCCTTAATTTGAGCATTTTGTTTTATTGCTACCACTAAAGGTTCAACTGAGATTGTGAATAGTAAAGGAGATAGTGGGCAACCTTGTCTTGTTCCCTGGGAGAGCGGACAGTCCTCAGACCTAATGCCATTCACTTTAATATGTGCCTTCTGTGCAGTATACGGTGCTTGAATTGTCCACAAACAAACTATTCCTGAAACCGAAATGTGTTAACAATAGCTCCAAGTTTCCAGTCTATCAAATGATTTTTCTGTGTCTAGAGCCAGAATGTGTCAGAATCTGCTGATTCAGACAAGGATTTCTGGGACTTTCTGCTATGCTTCCTATTGCTATGTGCTGTGTGTAACCTGTGCCTGCACCCATTATGTATTCATGCCTATTATGTATTCATGCTTATTGCTTTTAGTTGCCCCTATGCCCACCATGTAACCACATCTTTTGCCAGGATGACTATATGCTATGTGACCCCAGGTTTATGGCTTTGACCAGGCCTGGTCTGTGTAACTGTGTGCCCGGGAGAGTGACAACTTCAAAGCATGGGAACAATGGGCCTCTCACACTCCTGCCTCCGCATTCCATTCATCCCGGCTGGGAGGACAAGGGGAGGACAGAGACCATTTCTTATCAACGTGCGAAGGCCTTGAGGAAAGCATTTGTTATGTGAATATGGTTACATCTAAGGGGTCTGGTTTGGGAAGGGAAATTTACAGCTTAACACCTAGCTTTCTTTCCTGTGGGAAGCAAACGGCCAAAGACCCCTTTTGCCCGCCGTTTTTCCCCTTTGGTGATTGGTTACCTATGGGCAATTCAAATTGTACTGAAGGGTATAATAGACCTGCTTCTATCGTATGCATTATCTCTGACAATAATCCGAGAACCTGTACCAATGTAGAGATTGGAAATAAAGAACTGTGTTTCATTAACAAAGATCTGATCCTTGACTACTTTGAGCAGAAGTCTCACAGAATGATTGCTTCTGCATAATTAGTTTTACAGTACTTGATGATATTAAGGGTTCTCCTTATGTTGTCTGTTAGATTTCTATGTGGCATAAAGCCAGTTTGGTCAGTATGTACATATTCCGTGATAAATTGATTCAATCTGTTGGCTAATATAGCTGTGAATATTTTTGCCTCCTGATTCATTAATGTTGGCCTATGTGATTCTGGATGTGTAGTGTCCTTGTCTTTTTTAAGGGATTACTCTTATGTTAGGCAACATACGGGGCAGTATCTCATTGGTCAATAATTGATTCCACATTTTGGCTAATGGTTCCACTTTTTTATAGAATTCTGCTGGGAACCCAGCCCTCTCAGGAGCTTTAGTATTTTTTAGTTTTCTTATGGTATCAGTGGCTTCTTGAGTCAAAATGGGTTGTTCCATTATGTCTCCGTGATCTGTTGATATTTTCATTTTAAAATGAGCAGAGATCAAGTATTCATTGATAAAAATTTCTTGTGGGTTATCTGAACAACTCTCTCTCTCAGGAAACCATTTGCTACACCTAAGAGCCAGCTAAGCAGTCTCCTTTGGCTAAGTGCTGCAAACCAAGACAGGCAAGGGTCAAGCACAAATGTGATGGAATGCAACTCCCCAAGCCACAAAAGCATTTTACCTATCTGAAATTATTTTGTGCATGAGCTGCCCCACTGGGGCACACAGCTTAAAGTAGTGGTGGTGGGGTTTTGTGTGTCAGCAAAGCTGAGAGCAATACCGTAAGGGATCCAAACTCTTAGCAGAAGCACAACTGAGACACCAGACTAAGGTCAAATCTACATCTGACTTTCCCACTGGAATCATTCTAGTTTTAGAAAACCCCGCCTATACCTGTTTTTAGTTTCAAACCATACTTGTTTTAGTTTAAAAATCACTCTCTACATTCGTTAACTGCCCTCTTGTGGTCAAGCTAGCATTACACTGCTTTAAACAGATCCTGTTGCTTACTGCTCTTCAGACCCAGGGAAAAAAACCAAAGTGAAATTTGAAACCAGTGTGAAATGAGTGTAGGAAAAGACAGCAGTCAAACTACTTCAGAGGGGAGGTATAGATTTGGCCTAAGAAGCGACCACCCCCTACAGGGTTCAACAGCCACATCAGGAGAAGACAGCAGACAATTCCAGTCATGGTGTGTGGGGGGGTCTATGTTCCCTCTAAGCTCCACAGTGTTGTGAGCAAAAATTCTACCACATGAGTGAAAAAAGGTAGTAGCATTAAAGTTGTGAGGAAGTCTATATTCAACTATTGCATAAATTAGTTTCTTAAAAGATTAGTTCCATAACCTTGTAAAAATCTCAGAATGAATTCTTTTAAACTATATTTAAACTATATTTGAAGAATAATTTAAACATTGTAAGAGAAAACAGAATCAAATCAAATTTCGTTACAGAAAATGTTTTCCTCTAGGGGGGTAGACCAGGCCTCTGGAGAATAGGTCTACCTGCCCCTTTCCACTATATTGGTAGACCTGGCCTCCAGAGAACAGGTCTACCCACCCCTTTTCATTATATTGGTAGACCTGGCCTCCGAAGAATGGGTCTACCCACACCTTTCCACTATATTGGTAGACCTGGCCTCAGACCATTGCCCTGTGCTGACCCTTAGAAAACATACCAGAACTGGGCGGGGAACTATTGCCGTCTACTTTGGGTGTTTTTTTAGTGAAATATGACAAATGTACAAGTCAAGTATAACAGAGGTGGAACAATCACTGTCAGAACCCTGCGTAATCTAACAAACAGGTTGCTTAGATGTTATCAACCTGCCCAAACTACTTATTTATTCAAATATTTATATCCCACTTTTACCGTGACTCAAGGCATCTTACAAATCATACTGAAAAGCATAATAGGGGTGTGCAAAACAAATCGATTTCCCCCCTGCTCCATTATAGCCTGTGGGGACCATTATAATCTATGGGCCCCCTAGGCTATAATGGAGAATTGATCCAGGGGTATCTGGGGCTCTGAGGGGGCTGTTTTTTAAGGTAGAGGCACCAAATTTGCAGCATAGCTGCTAGTGCCTCTCCTCACTTCCCCAAGTTTAAAAAAAGATTGGACTAGGGGATCTAATTTTATGGGCCTCAGAAGAATGTGCTCCCATCCTCCACTGTTTCCAATGGAGGGGGAAATGCTTGTGAGCTGGAAGCTAAAATCCATGAGCAGCCAGCTGAAATTATGTGTGCTGGCACCCCTAGTGCAGCCTAGAGGGGACACTGGTGGGGGGTGGAGGAATCCTTGAAGGGGAGCTACTGGACAGAAGCAGTAGTGGAAGGTGACACTGGCAGAGGATCTTTCATAGACAACAGCAGTGTCCCTGGTAGTACTGCAAAGAAGGCATTGGTAAACCACTTCTGACCAGCTCTTGCCATGAAAACCTTATGAAACAATCCAAAATGAAAAAAAAGATATAGTGCTGGAAGATGGAAACTCCAGGTCAGATGGTTGTCAAACAGCTACTGGGGAAGAGCTGAGGACAACTATGACTAGAGCTATTCTTAATAATGCAACTGGACTAAAGCCAAAAGGATGTTCAGTTGTTGATGTTAATGGATGCAAAAGGAAAGTCCAAAACTGTTCAATGCATAGAATGGGAACATGGAATGTGAAGACTATGACTCAAGGTAAGCTTGAAATTGTAAAATGAGAAATGGAACGTTTAAACTTTGCAGTCCTGGAACTGATAAAACTAAAGTGGACTGGATTAGAACATTTTCAGTCAGGAAATTACGACGTGTTTTACTCAGGTAATGACCAACACAGAAGAAACAGAGTTGCTCTAATAGTCAGGCATGATGTAGCACAGGCAGTCAGAGGCTATAATGCAAAGTCTGACTGAATAATATCAGTCAGACTTCATGCAAAGCCTATCAATATATAACCATCATTCAAGTTTATGCTCCAACTACAGATGCTGATGAGAAAAAAAATCGAAAGCTTTTATGCAAGTGTTTAGGAAGACATTGATCCCACTCCTAAACAAGAGGTGCTGATAATCACAGGTGACTGGAATGTAAAAGTAGGAAACAAAGCAGAATCAAATATTGTTGGAAGATTTGGGCTAAGAAAATCAAATGATGCAGAAGAGCAACTCATAGAATTCTATGAAGACAACAATTTGTGCATTACAAACACGTTTCTGGCAACCAAACAGACAACTGTATACATGGACATCACCGGATGGCCAGTCTTGCTAGAGGTGCTGTCTTTACTCTTGGGTAGCCCCAACAGCAAGGGGCACCCCACTTCTAACTTGAACCAAGAGACCCACAAAACTCAGGCCAAGGCAGATACTCCTGGTCCTGGAACACAGAGCAAGCCATAGCTCTGGAAACAGGGATTTCACATTCAGGTTTCAAAAGGCACCCTCAAAGCAAACTTCCAGTCTTCCCCCTCCACCCAGAAGAGATTATGCTCATAGGATAACACTGGGTTCCACCAGGTGAAGTATCTACATTTCTAAAGGCTACTCAGAGGCCACCTGGCGAATAGCCCTGTCTCCAGAACCTCACCCAGCCCTTTTTGTGTCATCTCATGTCTACATTCTTTGTCTTTCCTTGCTCCATCTCTCAGGATGCCAATCAAACAGTCAAATTATTGACGATCCTTCCTGATGCTAATCAGGGGCCCATCTCCCTCTTTTGTCTGTATCTGGGAACCTATTCAACTGCCTTGGCAGAACCATCAGTGGTCATAAAATCCATTCAGCTAGCCCCAGCACACCTGGCTCCAGTTGTTAATCCAGACTCCGCCCCCTCTGAAAGCTCATTGGCCACATCTAGGCCTTGCCCATCTTGGTGTCACACACCTCCTGGGACACCTGATTGGCCCTGGTAATCTTTTGTTCTCACGTGAGACCAGCCCCCAAGACCTTCCATTGGTCTCCATAGTTTTCCAGTGCCTTTAACTATCTAGGTCCATGACCTCAGAGTGTGTGTTTTCTGCCCTGATGCCAACTGGCAGGCCACCCCTTTACCCTCTGGGTTTAGCAGAACAGATCTGCCGGATCTGCCCCTCACTGCTTGTTTCCATTCTCCTCCCCCCCCTTTCTATGATCTCTACTTCTTTGTCATCCCATCTCTTCTGATTTTATTTTAAAAATTACATTCCCAAGTCAAGATCTGTCAGCCTCCAGATTTTCCCTTCCTTTGTGTCCTTTCCCCTCTGTCGTGCTTGTGAGCAGCGTGTGGCTCATTTTCTCTCTTCCGCTCTCTGTTTGCTTTGTTTTTAAGAGTCCAAGAAATAACCTCAAGGAGGCTGGAGATGAAAGGGATCACAGGGCTAGCACCAAGCCGCCTTGATATTTTCTGCCCTTGATCCTTCCTCTCAAAGGCTCATAATAATGCAGGGTCCTTCCCCTGGCTCCAGGACTGTTCTGTCTGAGAGCAGCACAGTAGCAGCGCTAATAATGGCTGCGCCAACTGCCAGTTTGCATGTGAGCTCACAGCAGTGCACCGCTTTCTCCAGTTACCGCTCCACCCTTCCCCTGAAGAACAGATTCGATTGGTCAGGATCTTCTCCCTTGGCAAGGCTTAGGCCCCCACCTCTTGCCAGGGATCCCGTTTCATAAACCGAGCTTCAGATCCCTTTAAAAAAATTATTAGGCACTTGGGAGACTTCCGCAGCTTGCTTGTGTGCAGTCGGCACCCTTATCCTATTCATCATGCAGCAGAGCCTGTTGCTGCTGCTGCTGCGCCTCCTGTGCCTCAGGACTCAGCTCCACCTCAGCCTGGCCTGTCAGCTGCCGTCCGACTGGAGACCCCTGAGCGAAAACTGCAGGGCTGAGCTGGCGGAAATCATTGTCTATGCCAGAGTCTTGGCCCTGCACCAGGATATCTACAGCATGTACAACTACTTGCCCTGGCAGTACGAAGCCACCGAGGAGGGGCTTTTCTACTCAGCTGAGATCGAGATGCTTTGTGACCAGGCTTGGGGGAGCATGCTGGAAGTGCCCATGGGATCCAGGCTGAACCTGACAGGACTGGGCTATTTCTCCTGCCACTCCTACACAGTCATGCAAGACTACGCCTACTTCTTCTTCCTCAGGTGAGTACCTCTTGCATGCGCAGCAGGACTTCAGAACCATCTGTAAATGTCATCCCCCCCCCCCCCAAATAGGATGTTGCCTGTGGCTTAACAACACACTGAACACACTAATAACACCACCTCACATTTATGGATTTATCCTTTAGAATGTTCACAGCACTTCACTCTCATAACAGTTCCGCAGGGCCTGCAAGACGGAGCTCTTCCACCAGGCTTTCGGGCAGAGGCCGCCCAGTATTGAGATCTACATCTGGCCCTGGACCAATTCCACCCGCCAGTTTGTAGCTGTTTTAAGGTGGTATTCAGGTGCTGCGCTGAATTTGATGATACGCCATCCGTATGACATTATGTTGGATTATATGTTTTAATGTTTTTAATGTTTAAATTATGTATGTATGGATATGTTGTTAGCCGCCCTGAGCCCGCCTTGTGACGGGGAGGGCGGGATATAAATCACATGAAATAAATAAATAAATAAATAACCCCACCAAATTTTTTACAAAATCCTGTAATGCAGGCCATCTTTGTCATCTCCGTATGGGAAACCTGATATACTCATTTTGCTACTGGGATTTCTGTATGCAAGAAAGCCTGAAGCAGTACAGTTCTACTAGCTCATTCCGCATAGTATGTTTTTAGTGTGGTGTAGGAAGTAGAGAAGTAAGGGTCTTTGACTATGGAGACATGGGTTCCAGTCCCCATTTCGGAATGAGGCTCACTGACTGTCCTTTGCCCGTCACTCTCTTTCAGCCTAACCTGCCTCCCAAGCCCCTCCAGGACAGTAGGTGGAAAGGAACTCTGTGTATGATGCCCCAAACTCTCAGGAAGAAGGAATGACATGAGGTAGATGTGATCAGTGGCCAACAATCTGCAATTCTGCTCTCGGTAAAGACTCTCTTCCGAACTTGCCTAAGGCAGCAATCATAATTAGTGTAAAACGTCAGAGCGATTCAATTGCCAGCAAAATGTTGTCATGACAAACCTAGAGTTTGATTTCAGTTAATACCACTGCCTGTGAAAAGCGCCTTTGAACAAGTGAAGAGTGTTTTCTGTAACCATCAAATTTATTTATGTAGATACTTAAGCTCCACTTTTCTCCCTAGCGAGGCCCAAAGTGGCTTCAGTTACAACACTGTCCTCCTTTCCTCCCTTTCATCCTTGCAACATCAACCCTGTGAGGTAGGTTAGGCTGAGAGAGAGAAAGTGACTGGCCCAAGGTCACCACCCAGTGAGCTTTCACGGCAGAGTGCAGATTTGAACCTGGGTCATACAACCAATCTGCTTACAGCTGGAAAGTTACAGGAACAGTTTTTCCAGCCAGGTATCCCTATGCCAACTGATTCTTGGTGCTGACTTGGAAAAAAAACATTTACTCAGTGAATTTCTCAGGTGCCAACCAAATTCTCCCTCATACATAGAATAATAAAAATAAACCACAGTACAGGGACAAAGCCATCACAATGCCACCTCAATCCAATATTATCTCTAGAGGGTTTTAAAAAAATAAAAATAAAATAAAAATAAAGCCTGGCCGTGTCATTTTCTTGTGTCTTTGTTTA
Source organism: Lepidodactylus listeri (assembly GCA_029233225.1). Taxonomy (NCBI): domain Eukaryota; kingdom Metazoa; phylum Chordata; class Lepidosauria; order Squamata; family Gekkonidae; genus Lepidodactylus; species Lepidodactylus listeri. The sequence continues at coordinate 106,352,007 of JARCFY010000008.1, forward strand.
GATCAGCGGTTCTCAACCTGTGGGTCGGGACCCCTTTTGGGGTCGAATGACCATTTCACAGGGGTCGCCAGCTGGCATCTGAGCCCGCCCCTCCCCTCCCCGCCAGCAGGAAAGGGCCCCGCGCTCGATCGAGTGCGAGGTCTGGCCTCCCGGCTCTTTGCCCTCAAAGGGAGCTTTCCCTTTAAGGGCAAAGAGCAGGGGTTGGTTGGGGCCGGAGCCCCGCCCCCTGCTTCCAGCAGCTCTTTCAGCAGGGGTCACGAGGAGGAAGAAGCCAGCAGGTAAGTCAATAGCCACTTCCCCCTCCCCGCTGCCGCCTTTAGGGCGCTCCGCTGTCACCTTCCCTGGGCTCCACGCTGAAGTGCAGCGCCTAGGAAAGGCAGCAAAAGCCGTCCCCCACCTTCTCCAGGCTCCGTGCCAAAGCGCAGAGCCCAGGAAAGGCGGCAAAAGCCAGGCCCCCCTGCCACCTTCCCTAGGCTCTGCGTTGAAGCGCAGAAGCGCTGAAGCGCAGAGCCCAGGAAAGGCGGCAACCCCCCACCTACCTACCTTCCTTCCCCACTCTCTCTCTCTCTCTTCCCCCTTTCTCTCTCTCTCTCTCCCCCCTCTCTCTCCCCCCTCTCTTCCCCCGTTCTCTCTCTTCCCCCCTCTTCCCCCTTTCTCTCTCTCTCTCTCTCCCCCTATCTGCAACAGCCTCTCCCCCCCACCTACCTTCGTTTTCTCATGGCATCTTCTGTTGAAGAAAAGTAAGTCTGAAGCCTGAGTGTTTGTTGTGTCTTGTTGGGACTAGCTTGCAAATATATGTGTGTCTAAAGTCTGTATTAAAGTTGTTTGGTGCTAACTGCCATGCAAGAGAAAACATCTGAAAAAGTAGCTTCATTGTTGTGTGTGTTGGCAGAATTTTATGGTTGGGGGTCACCACAACATGAGGAACTGTATTAAAGGGTCGCAGCATTAGAAAGGTTGAGAACCACTGGTTTAGATGTTAGCAAATGCTTGTATCCATGCAATGAAAAGTTTAATCTGCTGATTTCTGCAAATCCAGCTGCTGTTCCAAGGCAGAAAAGCAAGCCAATTAATTGTTTTTTCTGGTCAGTTGGCAATCCTCTTCAGAAATACTTATATTTCTGGCTTACACACTAGTTCCACACAGTGAAAGATTGTTGTCAGAAACAATTAAATGGGTCTTTGTATGAGACCTGTATGGCAAAAGAATAAATGCCTTCATTTTTTTTTTTTAAAAAAAGGTAATTATTGACATTATTGTTTAATTATCATTATGACCTATAGCAGGACTGAAAGTGGCATGGTATAACCAGATCTCATCATATCTTTGAAGCTAAGCAGAATTGGTACTTGGGAGAGAGACCACCAAAGAAGACTCTGCAGCAGAAGAAAATTGCAAACCACCTCTGCTTCTCACTTACCTTGAAAGTCCCTTGGTGGGGTCTAGGGTTGCCATTCGCACCTTTCCTGAGGCAGGGGGCTCCTGGCTCCTCGTTGGGACATTTTTGCTGTACTTTGTCCATGTAGTGCGATACCATCGCCAGTAGTGATGTCACCAAGCTAGGGCTGTCACATGGCAACACTCTAGCATTCGGGGCCAAAACTCTACAGTAACCATAGAGTTTCCTCCAAATGCTAGAGTGTTGCCATGTGACAGCCCCAGCGTGATGACACCACTACCGGTGAAGTCATTGTGTCAGCACCATCCTCATGGGATGCTGCTGTTTGGAGTGGGGCTTCCCCTGCCAGCCACCTAGCCGACAGCAGATTGGGACCCCCAAAATCAGGGGATCCCCTGGCCTGACCAGGGGGATGGCAACCCTACTGGGGTCACCTAGGAATGCCAGCCTCCAGATGGGACCTGAGGCTCCCCCAGAATTACAGCTCATCTCTAGATGACAGAGATTAGTTCCCCTGGAGAAAATGGATGTTTTCGAGGGTGAACTCTATGGCACTGTACCCCCCCCCCCTGAGGTCACTGCCCTCTCCAGGCTCCATTCCCAAATCTCAAGGGGTTTTCCAACCTGGATTTGGCAACCCTAACCCCCCCCACCAATCCCCTGTCAGTGCCCAGGGGGTACATGACAACCCTAGTTGCCATGTCAGCTGCAACTTGATGGCACTTTATACACAGACATTATGATTTATAAAGTAACCACAACAAAAGCTCTTACAGTTCTGCTTTGAATATATGCAAGAATGGTTTTTTAAACATTTTGAAACTTTGTCCTCCATTTCTGAAGCCTCTTGAATGCCCTTGGTTAGGGAAGTTAACATGGCTGATATTACCTCAGGGAATACCTGGCTTGGATGCAGCTGACGGCAGGGGCGTAGAGTTTAAAAACTCCCGGGGAGGGGTGGGGGCTCTTCTGTGCGCGTGCGTGAAGCGCATTCGCCCGCTGGGACCATGTCCCCGCCGCCACTGCCGCTGCCTCCCCCCGCCTGACCACTCCTGCTTCCGTCCCTCCGTTCGTCCAGGGGCCAGCTGGGCATTTGCTTAGCTGGCCCCTGGACGGACGGAGGGAGGGTCAGAGTGGCCAGGCGGGGGGGAGAGAGGCGGCGGCGGCCCTAGGAAGAGCTGAGGGAGGTGCGGCGGAGGGCGCACCGTTTTCCCGGGGGGGCTCAGTCCCCCCCTGGGAAATTTCGGGGGTGGCTCGAGCCCTCGAGCCCCCCCATAGTTGACACCTATGGCTGACGGTAACAAGAAGATGGGTGTAGGCTGTCTTGTTACCTCCATTTGTGCTCTCACTGGCCTGATCCACACTGAACAGACAGTGGCCTATTCAGGGCTGGTGCCAGGCTTTTTTGTGCCCTAGGCAAGGCTAGCTACTTTTCCCACCCATGGGCGGGGGGGGGGGGGAAGCAAGGCTGGAGGGGCTTGGATCACCATCTGAGAGATCCCAGCCCCTGCAGCCTTGCCCTCGGCTCCCATGGGCTTGTGCGCCTCAGTGCTGCTGACTCGGGTGGGTGAAGAGAGGTAGGTGGGTGTTTCGCTGCTGATCCCCACTGCGCCAGCCAAGTCCACCCCCACGCTGCAGAGGCGTCACTGTGCCAACCGCCTCCTGCTGCCCAACGCTGGTGGCGGGAACCAGGACGCAGGCATCAGTGGAGGGGCACTGTTCCACCCACTGCTGGGCCCGGAGGATGAGGATGCTGACGCCGCTTCTTCTGGTGAGGGAGGGGCAGGGAGGGGGTGGGGCAGCAGGCTGGTGGGGTGTTCTCATACGACGGCGCCATCTTATACGACCCCATCTTATGAAAGAACCAGCCCTGGGCCTATTATGCACAGGTGTTTTCCCTCGCATTCGCCGTGCAAGTCCGTCAGGTTTTCTTTTCCATTCTGCACTGATTCCCCCCCTTCAGTACTCAGTTTGCTTTTCAGTTGCTGTTTCCCCAAGTCATTTGAGAGTGCTTTCACACCAATTTTTTAGCTCACTTTGCTAATTCAAGTTAATGCAAGAGCATACTCATTTCCTTGGGTTTTTGTTCCCACCCCTTTGCTGGTCCTGACAGTCCCTGGCCACACTGAGGTTGTTCTACCCACTGCCTTCCTTCTGCCATTGGTGAGCAAGCTCCAATTTCTGCTTTTTCACTTGGAGTGGGGCCAGCCACCACCAGGAGAGCCGAGGGAAGTGGTGTGCTGGCTCATGGGCACACCTTGTGAGCCAGCCAGCCCACCCACTAGCCCAGCTGAGCCCTGCAACCACAGCAGCAGCTGCCCGAGCCAGGTGCGCCTTTCTTGTCTCTCGCCATCCAGCTGCAGGTGCTTACAAGACCAGGGAGGTCACTCAAGAGAGAGCAACCCAGCTCTGGCATTGGGAAGGTGGAGGGGAATGGAATTAAATGTTTATTCCCCCCCCCAAAAACCAAGTGGCATTAATATAGTGTTATATGAGACTACCGTTAGTCTCTTGTAAAAAACAAGAGTGAAGGATGGGGTAAAGTTCAGAAGGAGCTGCTTTTGGAAATGGTCTTGATTTGGGGGTCGAATTTCCTTTTCTTTTGCTTTCCAAAAGCCAGAGCTGGGCTGCTGTCTCTCATGCGGCCTCCCTGGTCTAGGTGCTGCCTCCCTTCTTCCCCCCTTCACCAAGCTCCAGGTGTGCCTGTCTTTGGACCACTGAGGCTCTCCTGGCCCTGGCTGAGTGCGTTCCTGGCTGGGCGGAGCCAGAGTGGGACCCTGCTTTGAAGGGTGTGTGTGCAGGAGCTGGCTTGCCTGGGACTGCCCGGCTCACTGTGCATGCAGGGAGCCGATGGCTTCCTGCAGACACAGCTCCGTGCTGCCTTCTCCTACTGCCTGGTTTAAACCGGGTGGCAGAAGACAGCAGCCCAGCTTGGTTCACTGTGCCACCGTCTTCTGTTTCCTGGTTTAAATGGGATGGCAGGACAGGCCAGCCCAGCCCAGCCAGGAGTCATTTATTTCTTTTTTTAATAAGCAGCATGAATCATGCCGCTTGTAAAAAAAAAAAAAGTGACTTCCGGTCAATGCTTCCTCTAAGCTGTGGAGTCTTGTGAGCAAAAATTCTTCTTTCTGAGCTGCTGGCATTAAAATTGTGAGCACGCAATCTGGCACAAATTAGTTAGCTCTGGAGCCATCCTTTCCCGAGCTGTTATGTATTGGGACTGAGACATTGCAGGACTGTGCCTCCAGAGACTAGTGAGCTTGGAGCCAAATAACAATAGCCCACAAGGATTCTGGCAGTAACCAATCAAGAAGTAATATTATGTAAATAGCCTATGGTTGGCAATGGGGTGTGTTTGGGTGTGGCAATTGCATGCTATTTAAACAGGGCATTTGGCCCTGTTCTTCAGACGTGCTCTGGCTGAAATCACCAATAAAGTTGAGCTGATCACTAGCAGTGAGTCTGCTGATCCATGGAACCCACCATTTAACATGAGCTAAGCCAAAAAATGTGTGAATCAGAGGCGAAAAACTGTGAGCTAGCTCACACTGACTCAGCTTAGAGGGAACACTGCTCCCAGCTCACCTGGCCTCTCTTGCCACCTGGTTTAAACTGGGCTGCAGGAGAAGGCAGCACAGACCTGCGCCTGCAGGGAGCCATCGGCTACACCCCCCCCCCCCCCCCCATACAGACAAGTCTGGTCAGTTTCAAGAATGGATTTCCCCCTTTTGCCTGTGTTCCTTTCGGTTCCCTTTCATTCAGTGAACTAATGCTAAAAGGCACGCACAAAACCTGAACCATGAGTATTTAAATGGAAGGTGCTTGTTGTCAGATTCTACTCTGTATGCACAATGATTTCTTTTATTACTGAATGTTTCTTTCTTTAATTGAATCTGACAAAGATATGTTGCTGAAGGTTGCTCTGGTTTTTACTTTCGTTTTCCTTGTAGTTGTTATCTCCCATATGGTTTATTGCCTCCTTTGTGTCAATTGCCTGTCTGCTTAATGTTACTTCTTTAGGCGGGAGGTGGGTTCCTGCATTCCAACACATCATATAAACAACAGGTATCTTGTTCCTGTTCCCTCCCCCTGTCAGCTCCAGGCTCCCAGGACACTATCTGAATGCTTCTAGCCTTGAAGGTTATTTTATTGTTGTGGTTTGAATGTTTTGCCTAGGACTTAGCACATCTGGGTCACACAGGCCAAAAGGGGAATGTTTATGCCTTTCGCACCTACGGTGGGAACAAACGGGCCCTCTGTCTTCCCACATTTTTTCTTGTATGCTGATTGGTAGTAAATGTTTAAGCATTCATGTTTGCAGGTATATTAACCCCAAGCCTCCTTTGTATGGCATCTCTAACAAACACCGAGACCTGTTCCAGTATTTGAATAAAGGACTATGTTTTAACCAACAAAGGCCTGATCATTTGCTGATAGCACAGAAGCCTCACACTTGTGGGATGATACTGTGCAGCTGTGATAGGGCAATCACGTAAATTTAAAAAATCTTTTAAAACCATTGGACGCCACCCCCACCCACCCACCCACCCACCCACCCATGTCACAAGTGATGGTCCCACCCCAGTTAAGAAAACCTGCAGTTTTTGGATGTAGCTGCAGAATAAAAGCACAGAATACACCGGAGGGGGGAAAGGGTGTGTGCAGCAGGACACTGAATCTGAAGTCAAGCTTAAAGGCTTGAGTGCTCAGATCCTCTGCAGATCCTCTGCAGTAAGCTGTGCATGCAGAATAGGCCATAGGCTGAATCTTGTTGTCTTAATCCTGGATACCCCTGTGATGGACAGAAGGCTGTCCTGCCCCTGTAGGAGAAAGCAGCCACTCACTTGAGCCTATGGGAGTGCTACTCCAGCATCCAATCACCTCTGAGAAGGGGTGGTGGTTTTGGAATATTGGAGGGAAACACAGCAGTCTGGCTCAGGTAAAGAGCAGAAAGAGTGAAGGGTAGCTCTGCTTGGTAGTGTGGCCAAGTGATTTGGCTCTACATCTCTAAAATTTCTGGAAAATTTGAAGCTCAAAAAAAATTGGAAATTTTTGGAAAAATTGAAAAAAAATGTTACATTAGCACTTCTTTTTTCTTTTCCAGATTGAAAGTCATTCTGTTACTTTAGGAACATAAAATATGACTATGGAAAATTTTACTTGGCATGAAATTATCACAACTAGCATATTAAAAATATAGTGTATCCAAACAATGATTACAAACAGAATTTATTTTTAAAATAATATTTATTTGTAATTGTAACAAATGGAGCAACAATCTCCTGAACTGTTTACTGGTTTATGTGGAACAGGCAAGAAAACCTCCACAAAACAATTTTTAAAAATCCAGAAGTAACAATTATTCATATTTTCTCTCCACAATATTAAATAAAAATTAAAAAAAACATTCTCATAAAAATAATTGAAGAGGGGGGAAGTGTATAGAAGGGAGTGTGGGACTAAGTTTCAATGAATGGGCATGAAATTTAGTCAGAATCATTTTCTGAGCTGTAATTATCAGTTTCAGTCTCTGCTTCTGCAGCTACTCTGTTGTGTCTGTCATTATCACAGTTATTATGGAATGCTAAAAACTGAAGGTTTGCCTAGGACTTGCCTGTCCTCAGTGCACAGAAATTAGATTAATCTGATACCATACATTTTTTTTAGAAATGATTTGGAAAATATTTGAACCCCTTGTCTTAAAATATTTTATTTGTCATGTTAAAATAAAAATGTTCCATACTCATTTCCCCCCCTTTTCTTTTTTCATTTTTTCCAGGTTTTTTTAGGGAAAAAATAAAAAAGCCTTCAGGAAAAAATGGAAAAAACCCATCTTTCCCTTAATTTTTCTGGTTTTTTCCCAGGCCTTCACATCTCTACGTCTCACAGAGAATTAGTCTGGCTCTTCGGAGAGGGCAGGTTGGTGTGGGTGGGATTAGTAGCTAATTGGTAAAAGCCTATTTATGCTGGGAAGTATTAAAGGAAATTGAAACTACTCTCTAAATTAGGGTTGCCAGGTCCCCCCTGGTCATTGGCAGGGGGTGGTGGGGCAGGGTTGCCGGATCGAGGCTGGGAAACTCCTAGAGATTTCTGGATGAAGCCTGGGGAGGACAGGGACCTCAGTGGGATATGATGTCATAAAGTCCACCCTTGAGAGTCTGGAAATGAGCTGTAATTCCGGGGGATCCCCAGGTCCCACGTGGAGGCTGGCAGCCCTACTTCTAAACTGATGTGCCTCAGCCAGGTTTCTCGTTTGTCTGTCTGGAGACCTGTGCTGCTGATCTGTTCCTTGAAACCTACTTATAAGCAGGGGTCATTTCGTAGAAAAAAAGGTGCAGGAGCTCATTAGCATAACTCATTAGCATAACTTAATTGCATATGCTAAACCACCTGACATCACCGGAAGTATGTCAGATGGCAAGGGAGAGGAAGAAAGAGAGAAAGAGAGAGAGAGAGAGAAAAGAAAGAAAGAAAGAAAGAAAGAAAGAAAGAAAGAAAGAAAGAAAAGAAGAAAAGAAAAGAAAAGAAAAGAAAAGAAAAGAAAGAAAGAAAGAAAGAAAGAAAGAAAGAAAGAAAGAAAGAAAGAAAGAAAGAAAGAAAGAAAGATGGCAGAGAGGGGACAGTTACTAATCCAAGCCTCAGAAATACCACTATTCTGGGAGGATAGCTTCAGTGGTGGCTGAAGCCTCCAGAAGGCTGGTCGGAGGAACAAGGACCTTTCCAGGGGACCGGGTCATTTTGCTGCAGCCATGACACAAGCAGGCATTCCCCTGCGGGGGGGTGGGGGCTGGCACCAACTCCCGGAGCTGAGCTCCCCCGAGCTCCTGCTCGAAATGACCCCTGCTTATAAGTAAATAAATATTCTTTGTTGTTAATATATAATTTCTGCCTCAGTGTCTGTTGGTAGAGTCTAAGTATGCAAAGGAAGTGGAGTACTGACTGTTCAGAGAAAAATGAGTTTTATTAAAGAACAAATTGTTATAGAACATAGAGAACCTTAACTAACCTAACTGCTGAAGAAGGAACAACAACAACAAAAGCTCTACATGAGCTGGAAGTCTCCAGAAGAGCCAATCTGGAGACAGGAAGGACATAACTTGAAAATGTGGGAGGTCCCTAATCTAGCCATGCTAACTAGCAATCAGTCCTTCAGCTGTTCCCCTGTAGGGTGATCTTCTGATCTTCTTAATAAGGCTGCACTATAGACCTTGTGTATTCTAACAGTGACCTCCATATTCTGCTTGTTCACTACAAAACTTACCTCACAGCAGTGAACCCAAAGCCTAGACACTCGCTACCTTTAGAATGCCTGGTATCTGAGGGGAAGGTTTGTAGTTTAAAATAGACCTGGTTCCCCCAAATTCATAGAAGGCTGTATGGGCCCACTCAGTTGATAGAAATGACCTGCCACAGCCTCCAGGAAACATTCTGGCAAATTAAAGGGTCCACCTGCCCACAAATGCCTCCCTAAAGAAATACTAGGGCTATCAATTGAGTCCATGGTTTCCACTGAACACAAATCCAGCCAAAAACCTAACCTCTCAACACATTATCTATATAGCTAATTCTGAAGTTGGCTCTAGATGTGGATTTAAAAACCCACATAGTGGGGCTAAGGACAGACAGGAGATTTTTGTAAAGACTTGGGGAAAGCCCCAGGTTTCCAGGAAAGTCTGGATTCTCTTTAAATCTTGAAGCATTTCATACACATCATCATAAAAGCAAGATCTACAACTTACTGAAAATCATACCAAAATCTCAGGAGACTACATGGTGAAATCTATATGATGGTAATTTGTGGGGTTACTAAGCAACTGGCTTCCATACCTTTGTGGGCGGGGGGGGGGGAGGGTGAGAGGGAAAGGCTGACAAAGGTAAAACATAGTAAGAGAATAAGAAAGCAAGAAAAGTGAAGAGAAGGAGGTACAGCTGAATAGTGGAAGCAGAAAAATGCAGGTGGGTGGGGCAGAAGGAAAAGGTTGAAAAGAAGGAAGGCTAAAGATGGGGGAAACACAGCTGGAGGTAAGAAGGTAGGAGGGAAAGAGATAAGAGACTGCAGGGGCTGCCAGGGAGAGGGAAAGATGAAAAGCAGATTGTGGGGTACGGAATAACATGGGAAATAAGACCCCTCACATGAATCCTCATGGGTTCCCTGCTTGTACCAAACTATTTCTTATAGAAGGTACAAGGGTGAAGTTTTCACTTCACAAATGTCTAGCATTTAATTCAGGGGTTCTTGATTTAGACCAGTGGTGAGAAATCATGACCATGATGTAGATCTGTACCACTCTAATACACTGTTACAAACATACAGCAACCCCCCCCCCCTTGGTACAGTTTTCTGTCTAGACCCACATGCCTTTCTGCTCCAGTCCCAGGTGTGTTCCAAAGTATAATATATGTTCAGTTGTTGCCACCTAATGGCCTAATTAGTTATTTTCAGGGAATATCATTGGGCATGTCTGAGCATGGGGGTGGGGAGAGTGGGTTGTTCCTGTTTCTGGGCTGTTCTAAGATGGAGGCCTGGCTGATGCCTTATGATATACACCAGCAATAAATATAGTCACACCCACTCTACTTGGCTGATTCAGACTGCCTGCATTACACAAAGCCCTGCAGCCTCCACCCATGATTGGATCACTGCAACCATGCCTGGAGAACATAAAGAGATTCACAATATGGATAAACTGTTTTACTAGTACTACTACTTGATCAATCATGCATAGGGCTGCCAAGTCAGCCTGGGGGCGGGGGATCCCCCGCTACAGGGGTTCCCGATCCGCCGGCCAGCATTCGGCCGACGGGGGAAACCCCGCCCCCAAAGTCGTCCAGCCTGGACGACTTCCCTCACGTAATGACGTCACCCGGAAGTGACATCAGCACGTTGGGGGCGTCGCCCTGGCAACGCCCCCAATGTGCTGATGTCACTTCTAGGTGAAGCACCCGGCCGACAGAGGACTCCCCCCCCCGCCGGTAAGTTCACCGGACTTGGCAACCCTAATCACGCAAGATTTCAAAGCACACAGAAGCTTTAATCAAAGGATATCAGACACTTGGACACATGTGCTGCTCCTGTCTTGTCCACTTCTACATACAGGTGGTCAAATCACAGGGGAGGGTTTGCACTAATACATTTCTTGTTCCTATTTGGCCACTAGTACTATCAGGAGAATGGGTTGCCATCTCCAGTTTAGAAATTCCTGGAGATTTGGGGGTGAAGCCTATAGAGGGGAAGGATCCCAGTGGGTTATTTATTTATTTATTTATTTTTCGCATTTCTGTCCCGCCTTTCCAGCGAACTGGCTCAAGGCGGCTCACAACATAACATACCACCAAAGTGGTTTACAATTTAAAAGCATAAATGAACAACGTTATAAAACGACTCACATAGCCGTACTGGCGGCATCTACGTGTTCCTGGAGAGTAGCGGCAACAGAAGGTTTGGCCTGTTATAATGCCATAGAGTTCATCCCCAAAGCAGCCATTTCTCCAGGGGAATGGATTTGTGTAGTCTGAAAACATTGTAATAGTGTGAGATCTCCAGGCCCCACCTGAAGGTTGCCAATCCTACCAGGAGGAATAACAAAGTAGTTAAGGGTACACATACCTAACCTGGTCTTCCTAACAGAACCAAGGTGATGTAAAGATACCATAACATATATTCCAGCCTATGATCAGTAAGTGGATTAATGTCAAATACTGTTCAAAGGACCCTTGAAGAAATGGCTATTCAGAGAGACAGCAAACAATCTGCTCTTTAAACAGCCTGCTTTGAAAATATAGCTATGAAATGGGTGCCAATTTAATGACCAGAAATAGTCACTGTAAGGGCATGGACACCCTGCCCCCCCCCCCCCCGGTGCTGCTCAAATACCTTTGGGAGGCATGGAAGGGCCTCATTTTTGTGGTTATGGCCCTGGCTTGCTGCCATATTCATCCAGGTACAGGCCAAGAGGGGCTCCGGAGAGTGCTTTCTATGAAGAGCAGATGGACCTTGCAGTTAGATACCCAAATATGATTCCCTGCTTTTCTTTTTCAGAATGGATGAGAACTACAACCTCCTTCCGCACGGAGTTAATTTCCAGGATGCGATATTTCCAGATACCCAAGAAAATAAACGGCTGTTTTCAAGCCTTTTCCAGTTTTCCAACTGCACTAAAGGGCAACAGGCTTTAAACGTTGCCAGTGACTGGGAGATACAAGAGGACAACAGGGTAAGGATGTGTGGGTTTTCCCTTTTTCCCAGCAGGCAGCCAGCCAAGCAAACGTTACTGTCTGGTGCACAGAGCCAACCCTGTAGATTCCCTTGCCTTTTTAAAAAATCAGTAGTTCTCAGGGCTTGAGCAGATTGACTGGCGAAGTACCATTTCCCCCCCTTCCTCCCCTTCACTCTAGCTGGCATGAGATGCAGCTGCCTTCAAGGTCATGGACATCTAATGTATTTTTAATCAGCATGCATTCAAACAGAGATACCATTTGTGGGAATGCTTACAACATCCAGGTTTGGTGTATTTCTTCCCCCTGCCCCAGGCCAATAAATCATGGAATCATGGAATGACGTGGGGACCCACAAGAAACATGCAGAGAGGGTGCATCCCTTCCCCGTCTTCACTTCCTTCCCTCTTCCTCCTCCTCTAACAATCTTCCCTCTTTCTCCCCCATTCTTTATCTGTCAACATACCCCATATCTTTTGCCTCCTGCCCCTTCTGTCAATCTACCCCTTCCATTTGTTAACTTACCCCCTATTTACCCACTCTCACTTATTCCCCTTATCTGTCAACCTGTTCTGCCTATTTCACTCCTTTCTCCCACTCCCTTATCTGTCAGCCTACCCACATCTCTTTTGCCCTTCACCTTTTCTCCATCAGTCTACATAACCACCACTGCTCTCCCCACCTATCCACTAACACTCTTGACATTCCCCTCACCCCCAGCCTTCCTGCTCTCCCCACCTATCACCCAGTACCCCTGGTACTCCCCTCACCCTTCCTGCTCTCACCCTTCCTGCTCTCCCCACCTATCGCCGAACACCCTTGGTACTCCACTTACCTCCAGACAGGTGGTAGGCTGCTGGCTTGGGGGCGGGGGGGGGAGAAAAGACTTCTTCCCAGCTCAGTGTGGGTGAGGGCTGTGGAAGTCACAGGAGGAAGAATCACATCCCATCTTTCCTCCTCGGTCTTCTGTGGCTTCTGAGCTGCTTCATTGCACCGCTGCTAGGCCCAGTGCAGGTTCAAGAATTCCATGCCTCTGGCTTCCAGTTTTGGCACTCACTGGGTGAGTACACTTTCATCAGAGCTCTGATGATAGCAGCCTGTGCCCACAGTGGCTGGGAGGGGTACCGGCTGGACCTGGTCCCCCCTTGAGCCCTTGCAGGGGGCTCTCAGCCTGGGGTGCAAGAGGTGCCTCTCCCAAGGCAAATGCTGAGGGATTGAGGCTCCTCTTTGCCCCGATAGGTCCCACTGCCGTGTGACCAGAAATGGCAACAGAGACGCACACTGGGATGAGCGAGCAGGCAGTCAAAAGCGTTTCTCTTACCTGGCAGAAGATGTCTGATGAAGTGTGAATCCTTTGTATGTTAATTCAGAGGGCCAGATAAGCATTTAAGCCCCCAGTCCTCAACTTTAAGGCGGTGGGGGGGAGTTAACTCCACCCCACAAAGATAAGAACACTTTAAAATTCATCGGAGAGGAGGAGGGGCGCAACCAAAGCATTCTTGGCTGAAACAGGAGCCAGATAAGGCTACAGCGCTTTCTCTAACTGGCTCCAGAGACTTTTTAAGAACTTTCCCCAAATGTAAACAACCCGTCTCTGACTACGAAAATCATGGCGTCTAAAGTCAGACCTTCTACAGGAACTGCGAGCTCAAATACGTCGTCATCTAAAGCAACCATAGACTTTCCAAATATGTTAAATGCTGTATTGCGCCCTCTGCTGGATCAGATGACAGCTCTTAACACAAAATTTCATACTCTTCAAAAACGGCTTGAAGAAATCAATCTGAGATCAGAGGAAACTGCCAAATCAGTTAAAAAAGTGAATGCCAAGACTAAAAAACTTAAGCAGTGACTGGAGGCAGTGGGAAAAAAGAGAACTTCAGTTGAACATCAATTGCTACAACTGCGAATGGAATGATCAGCTTATGTATTGAGATTCAAGGGAGTCCCAGAACGCAATGGAGAAGATCTGAAGAAGTTTTTAAGCGATGCCTTGGGACTGGTTGTAGATACTACAGCAAACTTTTACAGTTGGATATGGATATGGTTTATTGGACCTATCTAGATTACATCAAGAAAAATAATTTGCCCAGAGAGGTTTTTGTGAGATTCTCCAAAAGATCAAGCAGAGATCACGTACATAAAGCGACTGATGGGACTACCCTAAAAATGGAAGGTACAGACATAAAAGTTTTAAAAGACATTCCATTTGAAATCAGGAAAAAGAGGACACAATATAAAAATCTGACAACCTTTCTACAGAAAAATTCCACGTCCTACAAATGGCTCTTTCCTGAAGGGCTCGCTTTTAAATTTAAGGACAAAGAAGAAAGAGTGGACTCTGTTACAAAAGCCACAGCCTTCTTGGAGCAGTGTCAAACAACAGACAAACCGAAAGGAACAGCACAGGACGACAAGACATCAGAGCACAGCGACTATGATTTGGGAAGACATGGAGACACATCGAGCAGCTCCTCTGAGGAGGACTCTGAATCTGAGTTAGGAGCTGCTGCCCCTAAATTACTTAACATCAGATGGGACTTTGATAAAAATAAGCCTACGGGAAGAAACCGAAAAAATAAGAAACATGAATCCAGTTATATATTTGGAACCATGAATTGCCTGACGTACCCATTTCAGCCTTAAAAAATCCTTCTGTATTACTAAATAGTATATAAACATAACTCTTATGCTTCATCTTACTAAAATGTATTGTAAGTGACTGGGGTCCGTTGGAGCGGGAGTGCACAGGAGCGCAGCTCCGGGAGTAAGAAGCCCAGGGGGCGGGCACATGACCAAGCTCCACCCCCTCCTCGGCTTTCCTGAGCAGTGCAGAGGTGCAGCGCCCCGGGGAAAGCCCTGCTAGGGTCTTTATTGTTTTTAATGTTTTGTTTTAATATTGATAATTTTATCATTGTTCCTTTTATGACTGTGTGCTGCTTTTCCAGAGACTAGCTCAAGGTGGCATATACATTTTCTAAGTATACCATTTTTTATCTGGGCACATGGTACATAAGTACTGGAGAAATTTCACCAACCCTTCAGCAGCTTCCACCCCATCAGTTTGGTGTAGTGGTCAGGAGTTGGACTCTAATCTGGGAGAACCGAGTTTGATTCCCCACTCCTCCACATGCAGCTGCTGGTGTGACCTTGGGCCAGTCACAAGTTCTCTCAGAGCTGTTCTCTCATGAGCAGTTCTCAAAAGACCTCTCTCAGCCCCACGTACCTCACAGGGTGTCTTGTTGTGGGGAGGGGAAGGGGAAGGGATGGGTGGTGCACATGTTCTGGGTATCTCAAGTCTATTTGAAACCTGGTGGTTTCAAGGGAGCAGGAAGAGAATGAGGGTGTGTTCTTTACGCTTATTTTTATTGCACAAAGTATTGGATGGGTAAGGGAATGGAGGAAGAGCAGGTCAGTTTCACTCACCTGTGGAGTGGAGCCTGAGGGGTGGGTGTTGCCTTCTGACACACTTCCGGTATGTTGGGGGTGTAGCATATGCAAATAAGTTATGCTAATGAGCTCCTACACCTCTTTTTCTATTAAATGACCCCTGGTAAGTGAAATCTCAACCAAGCTATGTAACATTGAAAATGACCCCTGCCACTTGGGGTTTTAGTGGCCTTCTTTTCTTTCTGCCATAGTTTGTAGTTCCCCCTTCCTATTTTCTGTTGTAGTTTTATAGAAAAGCAATTTAAAAATTATATATATTTTTAAAAAAAGAATCCCGTGCCTCTGTCGCCAGGTCCAGTGCACCTCCGCCAATGGGTCCAGTGTGGCTTCCAGAATGCTGCATCAACACCAGGCCCAGTGTGGCAATTGCGCTGCGCTGTCACTGCATGGCTCCAAAGAATGCTTTTTTTAAAAAATGGGGGGGGGACTTTAAACCCCAACTGTTTTTTGGGTCAGATTTTCCCACAAACCTAAGGGTCCCCTGTATTTGCAAAAAACATCTGTTGAGCCTCCATGTGCCCCTGATCTGCAGATTTAAGTATTGGCAGAGAGAGGCCATGGGTGGGTAATAGTATATAGATTCCTTGTAACCACGGTGGAGAAAAAATGGCTATAGCATATTATTAAAAAAAACTGTACCTATTATATTTATCCTTATATAGCACTCTCAAGGCACTGTGTAATACTGCAAAACAAAACCCAAGGACCTTACGTTTGAAACATTTCATAGAAGCATAGAATCAAAGAATTGGAAGGGACCTTCAGGGTAATCTTGTCTAACCCCCTGCACAACGCAGGAAATTCACAACTAGCTCCCCTACATACCACCAGTGACCCCCCTGCTCCATGCCCAGAAGATGGCAAAAAACCCCTCCAGGATCCCTGGCCAAACTGGCCTAGAGAAAATTTGTTCCTGATCCAAAATGGTGATCAACATTTCCCTGGATGTATGGAAGGGCCACGAGAACTAAGCACTGATAAAACCCTTTTTGCCCTCCCTCTTATAATCTGCCTAAGTTCACGGAATCAGCATTGCTGTCAGATGGCCATCTAGCCTCTGCTTAAAAACTGCCAAAGACAGTTGGATGAGCCCACCACCTCCCAAGGAAGCCTGTTCCACTGAGGAACCGCTCTGTCATGAAGTTCTTCTTAATGTTTAGCTGAAACATTCCTAATGTTGCCTTCCTCTGCTCACATTCCAGCTTGTCTATATCCTTCTTAAACTGTGGTGCCCAAAACTGAACACAATACTCTAGGTGAGGTCTAACCAGAGCAGAGTAAAGCTATACTATCACTTTGCATGATCTGGACACTATGCTTCTGTTGATACAGCCCCAAATGGCATTTGCCTTTTTAGCTACTGTATCACACTGCTGACTCATGTTTGGTGTATGGTCTAAGAGCCCTAGAACCTTTTCACACATACTACTGCCAAGACAAGTCTCCCCCATCCTATAATTATGCATTTGATTTTTCCTACCTAAATGCAGAACTTTACACTCATCCCCACTGAAATTCATTTTATTTGTTTTAACCCAGTTTTCTAGCCTGTCAGGATCATCCTGTATCATGACTCTGTCCTCTACAGTATTTGCTACCCCTCCCAATTTAGTATCATCTGCAAATTTAATAAGCATTCCCTCTGTCCCTTCACCCAAATCAATTATAAAGATGTTGAACAAAACAAGTCACAGGACAGATTCCCTGAGTCACTCCATTTGTCACTCCTCTCCAAGAGGATGAGGAACCACTCACAAGCACTCTTTAGGTGTGATCTGTCTACCAGTTACAGATCCACCTAACAGTAATAGGATCCAAACCACATTTCAGCAATTTGTCAACAAGAATGTTATGTGGAACCTTATCAGAAGCCTTACTGAAATCAAGGTAAACGATGTCTACAGCATTCCCCCCCTGATTCAGCAAGATAGTAACTTTCTTGAAAAAAAGAGATAAGGTTAGTCTGACATGACTTTTTCTTGAGAAACCCATGCTGGCTCTTAGTAATCATAGACATACTTTCTAAATGTTCAAGGACTGATTGGCTATTTGTTCTAAAACTTTTTCAGGTATAGATGTCAAACTGATGGGTCGGTAGTTACCCGGATCCTCGTTTCCCCCCTTCTTGAAGATGGGGACAACATTTGCCCGCCTCCAGTCTTCTGGCACCTTACCTGTTCTCCAAGAATTCTCCAAAAATAATGAATAGAGGCCCAGAAATTACGTCCATGAGTTCTTTAGTACCCTTGGATGCAATTTATCTGGCCCTGAGGGCTTAGTTTCATTTAAAGAAACTAGGTGTTAATGTACTACCTCTTTGCTGATCCTAGGCTGCAACACTATGTATTCTGTTTTTGCCATGTTGAGCACCATTTCCCTTGCAAGAGAAAACTGAGAAAAAGCAAGAATTGAGCAGTTCTGCCCCCTCTTCATTACACAATTTCACTTTTCTGTTCCTGCAATGGCCTACCATATTCTTGCTCTTTTTTTTACTTTGATCATAAGAAACGAACCCTTTGTTGTTGTTTTTTAGCATCTCTCGCTAGCCTAAGCTCATATGAAGCTTTAGCTTTTCTAACACTCTCCCTACAAGCACTGAATATTTGTTTATATTCATCCATGGTTATAAGGCCCTCTTGCATTTCCTAAATGAGTCTTTCCCCCCCTCCAAATCTTTAGAAAGCTGTTTATGGGGCCACCTTGGCTTCTTTAGGCTCCTCCCATTTTCCCTTTCTCATGGGAATCATTTGTGATTGTGCCTTCAGTATTTCACTTTTAAGAAACTCCCATCCCTCTTGAACTTTCTTCTCCTTAAGTATTTCTGACCATGGGCTTCTACCCCGCATAACTTTGCCAAAATTTCCTTTCCTGAAGTCCAACCTATATGTCTGACTACGTACAGCTTTTCCCTTCCCCAAGACTGTAAATTCCAAAATTATATGGTCACTGCTACCCAGGGTGTCCTCTACTTTCACCTCATCAACTAGTTCTTCGTTGTTGGTAAGAATCAAGTCCAAGTTAGCAGACCCCCCTGTTTCCCTCTCCATTTTCTGGAAAATGAAGTTGTCAGCAAGATTAAGTTTGGAATTTATTTGACCTTTCAATTTTAACGAAGTTGGACTTTCAACAGATATCTGGGTAATAGAAATCTCCCATGACCACCATGTCCCATCTCTTGGAGAACTTTGTAATCTGTTCTAGGAGTGTCTCATCCAAGTCCTCTGCCTGGCTTGGTGGTCTACAGCAGACCCCCACCATAATATCACTGCTATTGCTTACTCCTTTTATTTTAACTCAGAGACTCTCAGTGGAACTTTCATGCTCAGATTCACTTATTTCCTCACAATTATATACCTCTTTTGCATATAATGCTACTCCTCCCCCCTTCATTATTTCTCTATCCCTTTTAAACAAGTTGTGTTCCTCAGTCCTTATATTCCAATTGTGAGTGTCATCCCACCAAGTTTCAGTGATGCCTATTAGGTCATAGTCCCCTTCCTGTATTAGGACTTCAAGTTCCTCCTGCTTGTTTCCCATACCCTGCACATCAGTGTAGATACATCGGAATTCATGGTTTATGCGCCATGAGGTTTTCGTTCCTGTACCTACATTCACTAGGAGGGAGAGGAGGACAGTGCAGTCCGCACAGCTCCTATTTATACTGAACTGATGTCAATGTGGGAGTGGGGCATACAGGGGCAAAATTACCTCTCCTATTTGCAAGCCCTTCTCAGCAATAGCACTGCAACCTGTCCGCTCCACCACCCCAAGTTCCTACTAGCCCATTTCCACTACATCCTCAGAGCACCCCACACTCCCCAGGCTCCACCCCCAAATCTCCAGGAATTTCCCATCCTGGAGTGGGCAACAATAGCTGGAGTGGAAATAGCCATAGACTCTGTTCTCCCTTAAGACAGCATCAGGTATTACGCCCTCGGGTCAGGGACCACTCCATGAAAGCCAGGAGGCAAGTGAGTTAAGGATTTGGGAGGGAAGGGTACCAGGGCTCATCCCCAAATCCCCTCCTGAAGTTCAAGAATGGATCTGGTGGAGAAAAGTGTTTCTAGGCATGTGCAGAGTCTGCTTTGCCTTTTCCATCTGGTGGCATAATCCCAGACCTCCCTCATATGTGCTGTGTTTAGGATTAAGGTGTTCCTCTTGAGGTCCCTGTGCTTGAAGAAGAAGAGATTGGATTTATACCCCGCCCTTCACTCACTTGGAGTCTCAGAGCGGCTTACAAACTCCTTTCCCTTCCCCTCCCCACAACAGACACCCTGTGAGGTGGGTGGGGCTGAGAGAGCTCTTTCCCAAGCTGTCCTTGAGAGAACAGCTGGTACAGAGCTATGGCTTGCCCAAGGTCATCCAGCCAGGTGCAAGTGGAGGAGTGGGGAATCAAACCCAGTTCTCCCAGATTAGTCTGTGCATTTAACCACTACACCAAACTGGCTCTCTTGCTAGCTTCACCTCAGTGGATCCTGCTTAGGCTGACACTGTTAGACTTTTATTACCTGTAGCAAACTATCCTATTGATCAAGACCGGCTGAAACTCAAAAAACAGCAGACTAGCTTTTGAGTAGCACAGAGCTCTTCCGTGAGCTCAGTATCGAATACCCCCGGCACCAATAAGCCAGTGCTCTGAATACAATAACCAATAGGCCACCCAGGATTCGTAAAAGGACCTATGGTAAAAGGTGCAGTGTAAATGACCCTATCACGGGGATTGGGCGAGGCCGGGTGTGTGGTTTAGACTGGCATTTAAGCAGGCCCCCAAGCCATGCTCAGCAGGCTTGTTTTGAACCGTCTAATAAACTTATGAGCTGATTTTACTTCAATGCGTCTCTGAACCCAGTACTTTATACTTTAATTAATTGTTATTTAACCTAAAGATTTTTTTTTTGCCATCAAGTCACAGCTGATGTATGGTGACCCCGTAGGGTTTTCAAGGCAAGAGATATTCAGAAGCGGTTTGACGTTGCCTGCCTCCATGCCACAACCCTGGTATTTCTTGGAGGTCTCCATTCCAAATACCAGCCAGGGTCAACACTACTTAGCTTCCAAGATCTGTTGAAATCAGGCTAGCGTGGGCTAGCCAGGTCAGGGCTGCAAGAGCTTATGCTGGAATTAAACCTTGGCCATCTGTTTATTTTTGATGCAATTAAGTAAGGCTGGTCCGGTGCTGGAAGCATGTTGAAGTCTGTCGAGTTGTGGTCCTCAAGTTTAGCATCGCAGTTCCTAATTTCAAGATAAATGTTTATTTATTCTGTATATTGCTTTCTTCTGGGAATAGATGGTACCCAAGGAAGGCTCTACGCAATATGTTGATGTTTTATCATTTTTGTTGTCGGTCATTTGTGAGAGTAGGCTTCTACTATCACTGTGAAAGCAGTCAGTATATACTATTCCATATGTGTATTTGATCATGTTTATAACCAGGGGCCCGTTGGAGCGGGAGCGCACAGGAGTGCAGCTCCGGGAGTGAGGAGCCCAGGGGGTGGGCACATGACCAAGCCCCGCCCCCTCCTTGGCTTCCCTGAGCAGTGCAGAGGCGCAGCGCCCCGGGGAAAGCCCTGCTAGGGTCTTTATTGATTTTAATGTTTTGTTTTAATATTGATAATTTTATCATTGTTCCTTTTATGACTGTGTGCTGCTTTTCCAGAGACTTGCTCAAGGTGGCATATAAATTTTCTAAGTATACCATTTTTTATCTGGGCACATGGCACGTAAGTACTGGAGAAATTTCACCAACCCTTCAGCAGCTTCCACCCCATCAGTTTGGTGTAGTGGTCAGGAGTTGGACTCTAATCTGGGAGAACTGGGTTTGATTCCCCACTCCTCCACATGCAACTGCTGGTGTGACCTTGGGCCAGTCACAAGTTCTCTCAGAGCTGTTCTCTCATGAGCAGTTCCCAAAAGACCTCTCTCAGCCCCACCTACCTCACAGGGTGTCGTATTGTGGGGAGGGGAAGGGGAAGGGAAAGGGATGGGTGGTGCACATGTCCTGGGTATCTCAAGTCTACTTGAAACCTGGTGGTTTCAAGGGAGCAGGAAGAGAATGAGGGTGTGTTCTTTACATTTATTTTTAATGCACAAAGTATTGGATGGGTAAGGGAATGGAGGAAGAGCAGGTCAGTTTCACTCACCTGTGGAGTGGAGCCTGAGGGGTGGGTGTTGCCTTCTGACACACTTCCGGTATGTTAGGGGGTGTGGTATATGCAAATGAGTTATGCTAATGAGCTCCTGCACCTCTTTTTCTATGAAATGACCCCTGTTTATAACAATCCTAAAATATATCTGCCTACTATATCACCTAACTTACCGAATTATTTAGAAATTTATGCATCACTGTTCTGTGCTGACTCATGACTAGGGTTGCTTGCCAACAGGCTTGGAGAAAAATGTCCTGTCCATTTAACAGGGGCTTAAAGGGATGTTATTTATCTCCCTCCATGCCACAAGAAGCTTAACTGCCTTATTTCCATATATTAAGCCTCTGTTAAAGGGATGGGACTTTCCCCCCAGGCCTGTTGGCAACCCTGAACATGATAGGGTAACCCCCTCTTCACTATATGCCCCCATGCCCCCTTTGACCATGTCCACTGTGTTGCATTCTTGGGTGATGGGCTGTGGTTCAGTGGTAGAGTTAGAGGGTCCCAGGTTCAATCCCCAGCATCTCCCGTTAAAAGGCCCAGGCAAGGAGTGGTATGAAAGACTGTCGCCTGACACCCTAGAGAGCCACTGCTAATCTGAGTAAACAAGACTGACTGTAATGGACAGCTTCATGTGTACGTGTATTAATTTATCCAAGTTTTATCAATATTTCCCATGGCGGTATCCTAAAAGGAGAATCCTTTCGTAAAGATTTAACCATGTCGTGCCCCTGTGCTGCCCTATGTTAACAATGATTCCGTCCCATTAATTCCAGTAATAGAAGCTGCCTCGTGAAAAGCACCCGTTGGCCAGATCGGAAAATGTGTTCCAAGCAAGACTTGTGTTCTGCTCCCTGACTTCATACAGCTGTGAGCAGATTAGACAGTGCAGGATAGGGCTGCCAAATCAGCCCGGGGGGCGGGGGATCGCCCGCTATAGGGGTTCCCGATCCGCCGGCTGGCATTCGGCCGGCGGGGGGAACCCCGCCCCAGAAGTCGTCTGGTGAGGACGACTTCCCCCGTGTAATGACGTCACCTCCGGGTGACGTCATTACGTCGCCGTGGCGCACGCGCAAAGCACACGCACCAATGAGCTTCCGGGGGGAGAATAACTCCCCCCCGCCGGTAAGTCGCCGGTATTTGGCAACCCTAGTGCAGGATGGCTGTTTGGCTCAATATTTAAGTCACAGATGGCACCTATTTCTTCAGAAAAGCAGCTCACCCATGCTTTTATCTTTGCAGATGCCAAAGTTTATCTCAAATAATTTTTTAAAAAAAATCTCAAAGACCTTTGTATCCAAACTCATTATACATCACTAAGAATGCTTTCTTATAGACATGGGCCCTAACGTTCCATTTTCATTCTGCTATTTTACCGTGTTTTTTTCTTGTGTCCAGACAACTTCTTTTATATCCTCATGCAGTCCCGGGCTTTTCTTGTTTTTCCCTAAACTAGTTTCTCCTGTATGTTTTCCCCTCATTGTGGAATAAATTCGTAAAATAGCTTCTTGTTCAGAATCTGAACATTTTTTCCCACCTCATGAATTGCCACTCATTTCTACCCAGAAAGGGTGAGCATGGGCAGTGAGCATTTTTCAAAAAATTGCATGCCAGCATTTCAGTGCTGGAGAGTGCCTGCGCTGAAACTGTCAGTCCCATTGGGAGGCCCGACACCAGCAGCCAGTCATTTCCTTCATCACTGTTCCTTCATTCACACTCAAGAGCAAATCCTCACACATCCCTGGGCTCCATTTTCAAATGCATTTTGCAGTACATGCAGCTAAGCCTAAAAACATGCAATCAAAGGAAACAAGCTGTTGTGAACTGCATACCTGATGCTACTTAGGTAAAGGAATTCAAAATTGGGGTGGGGGAACCAATGGAAGAGAACTCTCAAAAGTGGGAAAAGAGGCAACCAGTAAGGGGCGAGACAGGCAGGGGTCCGTTGGAGCGGGAGCGCACAGGAGCGCAGCTCCGGGAGTGAGGAGCCCAGGGGGCGGGCACATGACCAAGCCCCGCCCCCTCCTCGGCTTCCCCGAGCAGTGCAGAGGCGCAGCGCCCCGGGGAAAGCCCTGCTAGGATCTTTATTGTTTTTAATGTTTTGTTTTAATATTGATAATTTTATCATTGTTCCTTTTATGACTGTGTGCTGCTTTTCCAGAGACTTGCTCAAGGTGGCATATAAATTTTCTAAGTATACCATTTTTTATCTGGGCACATGGCACATAAGTACTGGAGAAATTTCACCAACCCTTCAGCAGCTTCCACCCCATCAGTTTGGTGTAGTGGTCAGGAGTTGGACTCTAATCTGGGAGAACCGGGTTTGATTCCCCACTCCTCCACATGCAGCTGCTGGTGTGACCTTGGGCCAGTCACAAGTTCTCTCAGAGCTGTTCTCTCATGAGCAGTTCCCAAAAGACCTCTCTCAGCCCCAACCTACCTCACAGGGTGTCTTGTTGTGGGGAGGGGGAGGGGAAGGGATGGGTGCTGCACATGTCCTGGGTATCTCAAGTCTACTTGAAACCTGGTGGTTTCAAGGGAGCAGGAAGAGAATGAGGGTGTGTTCTTTACGCTTATTTTTAGTGCACAAAGTATTGGATGGAGAAGGGAATGGAGGAAGAGCAGGTCAGTTTCACTCACCTGTGGAGTGGAGCCTGAGGGGTGGGTGTTGCCTTCTGACACACTTTCGGTATGTTAGGGGGTGTGGCATATGCAAATGAGTTATGCTAATGAGTTATGCTAATGAGCTCCTGCACCTCTTTTTCTACGAAATGACCCCTGGAGACAGGTACACCAGGTTTGGTATGGTGGGCAGGGAATGTATTTGTAAGGGGATTTCTCAGTCCCCTTGAGGCTGCTGAAGCACTGCAACGCTTCAGCACATCCACAAAAAAGGGGGGAGGAAGCAGAAAATCAATCCACCGTGTAAATATAAACAGATGGAACACTGACGTGGGGGAAATGAGGAAAACACGTAAATGTGTAACGATCACACTGATAGCACGATCAACAGAACGCCACTGAAAATGCAGAAGGCAGCTGCAGTCTGGAAAAGTGGATTCAGTTACACCGGAAAGTAGCTATCTTATCAAATTTCCCAGTGGTAGGTCAGCATTGTATAGCGTAGAGTAGGGTTGGTGTCACTTAGTGAATGTTGTGAGCCAGGAAGTTCCCCGTTCAAATATCACCAGCACCTTGGGCATTTTTCCACACAACCCTAGCTCGCTGTATGATTTCTTTGTGCTAGACATAACGCAGAGCAAGCACTTACGTTACACACACATCTTCAAAGAATGAACTCCATCTACAGGGGACAGACCCACTTAAAACAGTTCTGTCCTGTATACAATATGAGAAATGGCCCATGTACTGATGTATTCATGACAAGTCCAAAGATTATAAAAGAGATGGCTAATCTTGCAGCACTCGTTTCCCCAGGGCCAGAGACAGAGAGATTGTAGGAGATATCAGTAGCATGCAGACTACAATGCTATAAGGAAGAAGCCTTAAGGCATTATAGAGCCAATTTGAAAGAATTGTTTTGCTGCATTGGCATTTCACCCTGCCTGTCAACTTAAAGGTCAGAAGCTCTGATTCAATCAGAAAGCACACAAAACAACACAGTGGACTTCCTAAATTGTCTTCTAGGGACTGTCTGATCTTCTCTAGGTTGTTCAGTTACTGTGGCTTGCAGCTCCCTTTTCCTTCTAAAGATTTCTAAAGACAGTAAAACCTAATCCTGCAAAAAAACCCCCAAAACCTATTTGTGTGAACAGGGGAGCTTTCCATTAAACTAGCTGCTGTCAACATGAGGAATCCTATATTAAAACTTGATAGGCAGGGGTTAATCTGGAGAAGCCGCCTGAAAAATACCACCTGTAGCTTGTTAAGGGAGTCAAGCAGCTTTCCCCTCCAAGATCATTCTTGGAGGAGGAAGATTTCTTTCTCAAGTAAACTGTAATGATCGATCGGCAAATTCTTCTGTGTTTTGATTGGTTAGTGAGTTATTAGGCCAGACTTACAATTCTATAACTTGGCTTTAGTGATCTCCTCTTGGCATATTTTTAGTCTGTCATTTCCCCCCTTAGGATGTTAGCTTGCAGGCAAGTAATTATGCCTAGAGAATAGAATCAGTTGGTAAGGAGTTTGGTTTATCTATCTATCTAATAGTGAAGACGCCCCCTGCGTGCAGATATCTAAATCTGTGGGGGGGGCGCCTGGGGGGCAGGGAGATTTTTCTGCACATGTAGGTGACTCCCCACGTGTGCAGAAAAATCCTAAAAGTTAAACTTTTGGAGGGATATTTAAATCCCCCCAAAAGTTAAAGAGCGTTCCCTGTGTATGTGCAGGGAATGCTCTGGGAACTGCCGCAGGCCCAGCGGCTCTGTGCTGTGCAGGCCTCATGGAGCAACTGGGGGCGGGGGGAGAGATCGGCGAGGCCCAGCGGCTCTGCGCTGCACTGTGCAGGCCTTGCTGGGGCAACTGGGGGTGGGGGAGGGAGAGATTGGCGAGGCCCGGCGGCTCTGCAGTTAAATGTACATACACTGTACATAGTGTCGTCTCATCTGTAGAAGTCTTCAACCTCTGCTGGTGCTGTTCAGCACAAAACCACATTCACAGACAGGGACCAGCTGTGTATGAAAAGAAAGCACTTGGCAGTTGCTTAGCAACAGACACAAACATAGCCACCAACAGGATTTTCTGGAGCCAGTGGAAGCTTGTTCTTTTTAAAAAAATTTCTAAAAATTTTCTATAAACTACAAAAACAGACTAAACTAAAAACACTAAATTACCTCTAAGTATACAGGAACCAAGTTGTTACAATAAGTAAAATAATATTGCTTCATTAGCTTCCAAGAAAATAATTAATATATCAAGGCATCGTTAGCTTTCTATTAGCTACCAACCCTAAAAGTTTAGATTAAATAAATAACTGCATTTAAGACAAGTGAATGACAAAAATCACTTTCAAAATAACAATGCTTATTCTTTCTTCTTTCTTTTCACTTCTTTTAACAAAGTCTTATTTGACTTTCCAGGGTTTTGGAGCTGCTGCTCCTTTTTCTGTGTCAGAGTCTTCTCCCTCAGATTTATTACTTGCTGAAGAATCTGTACTTTCCAGTGTGTATATGCTTTCTTGTTGTTTCAGATCTTCCTCTGTGGATGTTTTCTCTTTGCTATCCAAATGTTGCTCCAAAAATTTCTTTGCCTTAGCAACAGAGTCAATCTTTTGCTTCTTATCTTTGCAGTTGAAAATCAAGCCTTCAGGAGTAATCTGTCTGTACATGGTAGCACTTGCTTGCAGAAACGTGGTTAAAATTTTATAGGGTTTCCTCTTCTTCCTGATTTCATATGGAATGTTTTTTAAAACTTTAATTTCTTCATCTTTGATTTTCAAGGTTGTCCTGTTAGTGGTCTTGAGCACCACATCTCTGGTAGATTTCTTAGAGAATCTCACCAACATCTCTCCTGGCAGGTTCTTCAAAGATTCAGGATAGGTTCTGTAAACCATATTCATATCGCTTTGTAATAAACCAGCCCATAAACCTGTCACTGGAGCCAATGCTTCAGATCTCAAGGAGTTGCTTGAGATTCTCATCTCTCTGTTCAGGGACACCTTGAAATCTTAAGAAAAATGTTGACCTTTCCATTTGCAGCCTCAAAAGATGGTCTTTGTCTGAGGACCTCTGTTTTTCTATCATGTCCAGTCTTTGTTTAATAGTCCCTGTCTTGGCTTTGACTTTTTCCATCTCTTTAGCTATCTGTTCTGATCTGGTGTTGGCATCAATGATCTGCTTTTGTAGAGTATCCAGCTTAGAGTTGACAGTAGTCAGCTGTTCCATCAGAGGGCACAATGCCGTGGCTAACACAGAAGACAAGTCAGTACTTACTTTAGACTTAGCTGCTGGAAGTGCTGATGTAATCTTAGACAGCTTTGGTCTCATCGCCATTTTCTCTCCCTGTCCAGTCATTGTTATTGTTTATAGTTCAAGAAAGTTATGAAAAAGTTCAAGAAAGTTCACTTAAATAGATGCTTATGGCAAATTTGCAATCACTTGCTCAAAATCCAGCCATTAACAAGTAAAGTCCCACTGATCAGAGAATCACCCAGTTTAAAGAGAGGGGGGCCATTTAAACCCCTGCTCTTTCTGCTTCAAGTTGGGATCAGAGAATCAAAGTCAGGAACTTACAAATCTTGCCATGCGTCTTCAGGTAAGTGCTTTTCATGTTGCCTCAGCCTCGGTCCCTGCAGCCGTCTGGTGTGTGCCTCTAAGTGCCTTTGGGTGCCATGGCGGCAGGACCTATGGAGGCAAAGGGGAGCCTTGATCCCTTGGTCACCACCTTGGGAGAGGCTCTCCTCACGCCTCAGGCTGGGAGCCCCCTACAAGGACTCTGGGGGTGGTGGAATCCATTTGGCACCCCCCTGGTCACCAGGCTTGGGTCGTGTCTCACAGAACTCACTGGAGACACGCCCACCATTGAGATCGTCGAAACCGGGGCCACAAACTTGTTCTTGACTTCCTCACCTGATTCCCCCCAGAAATTCTATGGACTCTGTGGGTGGCCCAGAAAGGCCTTTTATGCACAAGTTTTTCCCCTCACTTCCACTGTGCATATCTGCTGGGTCTTCTTTTTTGTTCTACATTGATTTTCCTCCCTTCAGTGCTCAGTTCACTTTCCAGTCACTGTTTCCCCAGATTTTCTGAGAGTGGTTTTGTGGCGGTTTCCCCCTTGCTTCGCTTCCAAGCCAAAGGCATACAGATTCCCTCAGATTCACCCTCCTTTTTCCTGCCCCTTGGAGGCCACTGCACTGCCCACACTGAGGTAATTTCTCTCAGTCTGCACCTTCTGCCATCCTCCCCCCCCCCATCGGTGTACAAGCTCCACTATTGCGTAGCTTTCCCATATTTTAATTTTTTTTGTTTTTTTAAACAAGTGGGTTCAGTCTGGCAAAATGAGTTTATCGCTAATCTTGGATTGGTGGAGGAAAAAAATCATTGGCTGGGAATGCTTTCAAATTTCAGCTAGAGGTAGCATTTTTGTGTGCAGTTAAAAGATTTAAAAGATGCATGCCCTCGGGAGGAGATGCCAACCACATGGCCAGAGAGGCAGCAGCCAGCATGGAAGGAAGGAAGGAAGGAAGGAAGGAAGGAAGGAAGGAAGGAAGGAAGGAAGGAAGGAAGGAAGGAAGGAAGGAAGGAAGGAAGGATAAGGGAGGGAGCCAGCCAGCGTCTGGACATGTGTTGTACTGGTGGCACCCCCCACCCTAGCATGTCCCCTCACTAGGCCTACGGTGGGACTCTGGTGTCTTAGTAGCTGCCTTCCCTCGGTCTGGTGGCCAGGCAGCAGGGGTGGGCTTTCCAGGGTCACTGCAGGCAGGTGTGTTTGCTAGCAAAGCAGGAGGAGACTCTGGGCCAGGATGCGCAGGATGTGACTTCCATTATCTGCATCCTGGCACTGAGCCTTCTCCTGCTGCACTAGCATACCTGCCTTCCCACAGCAGTTCTGGAAAGCCCCCCACTGCCCGGCCACCAGTGCCAAGCAGGAGCCCAGACCAAAGGCAGGCAACTACCAAGTCACCAGAATCTTGTCAGGAGGCTAGCAAAGGGGAACATGCTCGGGTTGTCGTTCATATGCTGGGTGGTGGGGTTCTACCAGCTCAACACATACCCAGCTGCTCACTTGCTCCCTTCCTTTCTTTGTGGTGCACCAGCCACTGCCTCTTTGGCCACATGTTCGGTGTCCCCTCCTGAAGGCATGCATCTTTTAAATTTTTTAACTGCACACACACACAGGCTACCTCTAGCCAAACTTTTAAAGCATTCCCTGCCAATGATTTTTTTCTCCAATGATCCAAGATTAGCAATAAACTCATTTTGCTAGATTCAATTCACTTGTTTTAAAAAACGCAAAAATTAAAAGATGGAAAAGCTAAGCAATAGTGGAGCCTGTACACCAATGAACAGGGAGAACCACTAATGTTCTGCTAAGTGGCTACTTAAGAGTAAATACAACTTGAAGAATCTCCTATTTCAAAAAAAAAAACACCCAGCACAAAACTGACCAAATAAGAAGAAGAAGAAGAAGAAGAAGAGATTAGATTTATATCCCGCCTTTCACTCACTTGGACTCTCAGAGCAGTTTACAAACTCCTTTCCCTTCCCCTCCCCACAACAGACACCCCGTGAGGTAGGTGGGGCTAAGAGAGCTCTTTCCCCAGCTGTCCTTGAGAGAACAGCTGGCACAGAGCTATGGCTTGCCCAAGGACATCCAGCAGGTGTAAGTGGAGGAGTGGAGAATCAAACCCCGTTCTCCCAGATTAGAGTCCGCGCACTTAACCACTACACCAAACTAAGGAGAGACCAACCATGCCACCCCCCAAAAGGAGGAAATTTCAGTGCCACAACTCTAGCAGGGTTTTCTCATTGGTATGCAGAACATATACTCCATGATTCCCAACAGAAAAATTGGAGAAAAATAAAGGTGCCGAGAGTGCAGGCACAGCATTTGAAGTAAAGCCCTACCGACTCAACTTCAGTGAAAACCAGAAATAAGCTGTGTGTGCATAACAGGCCAAAGTTTCTGAAAGCTGCAGACAAAAATGGCATGTGAGTATGGTAAATCTGTGTCAGGTTCCCTGTCATTTTGTTTTTCAGTTCCTCCATGCTATCTGTTTTTCCTGGCAGGAGTTTGGTACCCTGTTTCTTCCCACGTCAGAGTGCTCTTATCCAACCCCCCCCCCCCCCTTCCCCTGCGTCTCGTCAGCTCTGCTAATCTGTTGTGCTGTGAAGTTGTGCTGTGAAGGCCTGGCTTATTGGATCTAATCAGAAGTATCACAATCTGCCTCCTTCTTCGTTTCCTCCCATCTGTGACTCTGGTGTCACACTGAGTGATAACTGCTCAGATCTTCCTCAAAAACTATAGCCAGGTGACAACTAACTTTAAAAAAAAAATCTACCTAGAGAAATTCCAAGCTGTATCCAAAATGTGATTATACATCTCTGTTTGGTTGCTAATTCCTCCTCCCAATACTGGGTTACAGAATCTTCACCTCTTTCTGTGGCTCTGTCACCTATTTGCAAATGACAGTGGCTTTACCTGTAAAATGAAAAACAATACTTAATCCCTTCCCCCTTATTTTATTTATTTATTTATTTATATTTATAGCCCACCCATCCCACAAGCGGGCTCAGGGCGGGTAACATCATATCAACAATTAGGGCTGCCAAGTCAGCCCGGGGGGCAGGGGATCCCCCGCTATAGGGGTTCCCGATCCGCTGGCCGGCATTTAGCCGGCGGGGGGAACCCTGCCCCAGAAGTCATCCGGTGAGGACGACTTCCCCCGTGTAATGACGTCACCCGGAGGTGACGTCATCACGTTGGGGGCCCTGGCAACGCCCCCAACGTGATGACATCACCTCCAAGTGACGTAATCACGTCGCCGTGGCGCGCGCGCAAAGCGCACACGCCAGAAGAGCTCCCAGGGGGAGAACAACTCCCCCCCACCGGTAAGTAGACCCTACTTGGCAACCCTATCAACAATACAATAAATATAGTTAAAAATTTAAAACACAATAATAAATATTAAAATTGGTGGTCACAGCCCAAAACAAAAATCAGCTGGATTGCAAGAGGTTCCCTGGCCTGTTGGTAACAGATGAGTAATGGCCAATTACCAGTGCGTGGGGGTGACAACAACCTCAGGGAGGCCATATATGTACATCCGCTGCCTCAGCCAAAGGCCTGGTGGAACAGCTCCATCTTGCAGGCCCTGCAGAATGGAAGAAAGATCCCTCAGGGCCCTGATCTCAATGGGGAGCCTGTTCCACCAGGCTGGGGCCAGGACAGAAAAAGCCCTTGCCCTGGTCAAGGCAAGACAGACGTCCTTCAGGCCAGGGACCACCAAGAGATGTTGATCCATACAGCATAACACTCTTTGGGGCGTATACAGGAAGAGGCGGTCCCTCAGATATGTTGGTCCCAGGCCATGTAAGGCTTTGAAGGTTATTACCAACACCTTGAAGTGAATCTGGAACTCAACCAGTAACCAGTGTAGTTGGTGGAGCACATGCTGCACGTGACCTTGCACAGGTGTCAATGTCAGCAGGCGCGTCACCATGTTTGTACCAGCTGCAATTTTGGGGTCAGCCTCAAGGGTAAGTGTTATGTCCTAATGGCGACTGCGCACGTGGTCAGAGAAACACACGTGGCCGGGCTGGCTACTGGAGCTTTGCTTCGGAAGACAATAGCCCGGGCGGATTGCAAATTGTAGGGATCCCGGGGTTTCCGTACAACCCTATACCACACTCCCCCCGTTTCTCGATCTGGGGGAACCGAGATGCTGCGCAAAGGTCAATGGGCTGCCCTTCACTTACCACCATCTTCTGGCCATTCCCTTTAACTGGGAAGGGGGAAGGGCCAGTAGTCCAGCTCTGAGGGAAGGTCACGGAGGTGGAGAAGAGACCTTAGACCTGGAGCTCTAAGGGGTTGTTGCGTCACAGCCCCTGCTCCCCGAGGCACCTATTCGGGTTTTTGAAGTTTAGGGAGTCACCCTTGCACCCTGGCCTTGTCTCTCCGCCTCTCTGCCCACGGGTCATAGGGTTTTTCTGTCATCACTCCATCTGCCTCACACATAGGTTTCTCGGCTCATCCTCCCGGGTCTCTCTCACCCCTCTCTTTTATTCCCTCATTGCTTTCAGCCATTCCTCCTCCCTGATTAACCCTCTCAATCCCTGCTCTTAGCCAGGAAAGGGTGTCCTTTCCACACCTGGCTGGTTTCCCATCCGCCCCACCCTCCACCTCTCCGGGCTGGGCCGCCGCAGATCTGCCAAGCAATTTGGGAGCGCAGGGGTGGGTCTCCTCGGCTGCCTCTGTAGATGAGCCCTCCTCGTAGGGAAATGCCTCTGGCCAGGTATCCAAGAGGGGAGGGCATTGGCAGGAGGGGTCCCCCTCACCTCCCCATCTGACATGAATTTTCTGCATTGTGCATGGGGTTAGACTAGATGACCCTGGAGGTCCCTTCCAACTCTATGATTCTGTCCTAGTTGTGCTTCACACATTTTAGAACCTGTTGTATCCAACAGTACTTAATTTGATTATGTCTATAAGGTGATCTTCTACTATATGAATATATAAAGGCGGAAGCTCAGCAGGGATATAATACAATTTTCCAAAGTTGCCGTTTCCTAAAGAGAAACTGCAGTTGCAATTCTGAGATAGGTCTGCCAACCTCTTCACAGTGAGTGGAGCAGCCAGGCTTTGTTGTGGCTGGCAGCAGAGGATGGACTTAGACAGGCAGTGGTGGGCGGCTTCAGAGAGTGTGCCCGGCTGCTGGCCACAGCACTCTTCGGAGCTCTGTGCCCTAGGCCACCGCCTAGGTTGGCATAATGGTAGATCCGGCCCTGAGCCCAGGGATCTTCCTCCATAACTGCCTGTTCTCAGAACAGAAGGCAGAACAGTTCAGAGCCTTGCAGATACTAGCAGGGGCAAGCAATCCAAGTTCCTCAATACAGTCACTCAGCCTCGAGACTCCTCCCAGGCTGGTTGCTGCATCTACGGCCTGCGTCTCTCCAACTCCAGCCTGGAGGAGACCAGAGCCAGCTGAGTGAAATCAGAAAAAGAAAGAGAATTGAAAGGGACAATAGCCCTGAGAAACATCAGAAGTAATTTGGCAATCATCAGTGGACAACCTAGTGCTGCAATTGCATTTTATGTTCAAAAACAACCACTACAAATCAGGTCAGAAAAAATGATGTGAGGGCAACAGGGAAAACACTGGAACGTTCAACAGATAACCAACAATATAATTGGATTCTCTGTTTAAACGGAGTGAATGGAAGTGCCATTCCAAGCAGAGCTCCATTCTTCTAAGTCAATTGAAGACAGTGGCTTAGAAGAGAGTTAGTATGTTTAGGATGGCACTGTGAATCATGGTAACTGTGAGCCGTGGCAGTTTCGTACTAAATTGCTAGCACAGAAGCACCCTGTTTTTGCTTTCCATCAATGTGCCTTACTTCAATATCTTAATCATTATCAAGACATTTCTAATATCACATATAGGGAGCTGTGGTATGATATCAAAGCCAAATGCCAGATTAATTCTTGACTAATGAAGCACCCCCCTCCCTCGCAGGACTGATAATGGATTTGGAATGTTTAAAAATAATTTTCAGAGTACAACAGAGACAACAAAATCTTCATTCAGGATCCTCATATTTTAGCCCTCTTCCCACAGTTTTCTGCCCCTTCCCACAGTTCTGCCCCTATTCCCAACCCACCCACTGTATCCTTTCCTCATTCATATATATTCTCATATACTAATTCTGTCATTTCTGGGGATGTGGCAGAGGTGATAGACAGGCACCAGGAAAGCCTGATAATGGCTGGATTTTGGGAGGAAGGGCATGGAAGTACAGCTTTGATAGAGGAAACTAATTGGGCACGGTATTTGAAGTGCTTGTTTTTGGGGATATCACAGCTATATGCTGCCAAAAAAGGGTACAGACCAGCAGAGTAGCAGCCATTTTGTGTAAAAGGAAAGTGAAAACTGAAACTGGGATGCGGTATGGTGAAAACAGCAACTACTCAATGTTGGTGTCTTCCAAAAGCTCAGGAACCACAAATAAAAGAACCCTCAAAATTATTACATGTTATAGCTT
This sequence comes from Lepidodactylus listeri, assembly GCA_029233225.1. Lineage (NCBI taxonomy): Eukaryota > Metazoa > Chordata > Lepidosauria > Squamata > Gekkonidae > Lepidodactylus > Lepidodactylus listeri. The sequence continues at coordinate 106,385,877 of JARCFY010000008.1, forward strand.
GTTATGATTTCAGGGACAATCTCATGAGGTTGAATGTTGGAAACTAGAAATACCGTTTTCAGAACAGATAAGGTTACACAATTTTGTTCCTGAAAATGAAACCCGTACCTCCTAATTCTAAAATTGTTGTCTAGGACTGTGAGCAGTATTTTCCCATAACTTCATTTCTGGCTCTTAATAATTACTGGATACATTATACAACTCTTTAAGTCACAGCCTGGAAACTGTGAACACAGCACCTCAAAAGAGGAGCAAGACACAGTCTGAGGTTCACCAGGGATTCGTGCTTCTTTTTTTTAGTTTAAGAATAATATATTTTGTAACTTTAATGGTAGGATAAGTAATTATGGAATTGCTATTAGTTGTAATACATTTCTGTTGTGATGCTACAGGCTTGAAACCTTCTTTATATTGCTGAGTTATGTTCAGAAAGATTCAGTTCTAGAAATTAGAAAGCTACTTCAGATAATTCTCAGCAGCACCCTAACAGAACTACATTTCACAGCAGGGGCGTCAAGTTTTAAAAATCTGGGGGGGGGGGCTATTTTGTGCACGTGCGCGCTTTGCGCGTGCCCGCCGGGACCATATCCCCACCACTGTCGCCGCCTCCCCCACACACACCTGACCACTCCTGCTTTTGTCCCTCCCTCCGTCCATCCAGAGGCCAGCTGGGCATTTGCATAGCTGGCCCCTGGATGGATGGAGGGAGGGAGGGATGGAGTGGCCAGGCCAGGGGGGGGGAGAGAGACAGTGGTGGCCCTAGGAAGGGCCCGGGGAGGCGCGGCAGAAGGTGCTCTGTTTTCCCGGGGGGGACTCAGTCCCCCCCGGGAAATTTCAGGGGTGGCTTGAGCCCCCCCCCCCGTAGTTGACGCCTATGTTTCACAGGGTTGCTTGATGAAAGAGTGAAGCTATGATGAGACCTGTCTAAGCGGGTAGCATAAATGCCATCGGTATTACAGTGTTATGCTTTTCCCTTTGTTCCATCACTAAAACCCTTCCAGGAGCTATACTTACATTCAAAAATGCAATCAATCAATATTAGCAACATCTGAGCTCTTCTCACAAATGCATGGAATCTGCATAGCTCAGAATGCTTGTCCACATACCAGCAATATAGTTGCATGTTCCCTTTTATGAAGGCAGCATTTATTTATATCACTGTCTGCTTTCACAGATAGAGGTAATTAAAATGTGTGGGATTGCTCAAGTCATTTCTTCCCACAGAATGCTGCTGGAGGCATTGATATTGCAGATGGTTTGTAATGCTGGTGTAAAAAGTACTTAGGCTAGAATGCTAACCTGCATTACAAACAGTTCCTTTGCAGTTTTGATTCTGCACCAATTTGTTATTAATTACCTTTGCATTCTATCTTTTCTCCAAGGAGCTTAAGGTGACTTATGAGTACACTGTCCCATTTTAACCCTCACAGCTCTGTGAGGAAGACTGAACTGGGTTTCCTGCCTAATAAATGTCATGGAATTCAAACCATTATCCCACATTGGCAGGAACAGATAGGGGTCAGACTGGGCTCCAAGGGCTCTGTTCCACTAGTAGAACCACTTTCCACTTCCTAGAGTGCTTCCCCTCTTGTCTCAGGGGAAGACTCCATCCATCAAAATCAATCATGGAATTCAACCCATTCACATACAGAGAACAATAGAGGCTCAAAGACATTACACAACAACACTTTGACAAGACACTCTGGCCTATTATGCATGCACATCTTACTGCAGATTTTCAGAGCAGTAAGCCTTTAATCTTGACTTCGGATTCTATGCCCACTTTACGCGTCATTCTTTTCCCTCCAGTGTATTTATTCTGCAGCTCCAATTTTTAAAAATGCACTTTTCTAAATTGAGGTGGAACGTCACTTGTGATGTGTGAGAGCTGGCATTCAAAGTTTTTTAAAAAAAAATTACACAATTGCCCTATCACAGCTGTGCAGTAGTGTCCAGCAAGCATCTTCCATTTAAATCTTCATGATTCAGGTTATGCGCTTGCATTTTAGCATTAGTTTGTTGAATGAAAAGGAACAGAAAGGAATGAAGACAAAGGGGGGAAAGCACTTTGGAAACTAACCACACTTTTTCTGAAACTGACAAGCAGCATGAAACCCTGTTTTTCATATTGCCAAGCGCTAGGGGACTCTTGGCTGTGTTATTGTCCACTGTGAAAAATAGGAAAGAGTCCCACAATCTCATAATATGGGGGTAAATGTTGAGTGTACAGAATGCACAGCAGAACACACTGACACTGGCATTGCATGCTTTGATAGTTGGTAATATGTGTGCATGTGCATGAGCATCTGTGCAAATTTGGCTGCAACTCCACCATGCTTTGCAAAGAGCTTTTTTTTAGTCTTGTGACTCTACATTGAAAAAAATGGGGGTTATTTTCATTGATGACCCAGTGCAGCTGCATAGTAACACTAATTTCCTGCCCTTCCTTGCAAATTTGCATGGTTTTCTCTTTGTGATTCTCTAATTTGATCCTGCACACTGGTCGTGATCTTGACAGTTTTTTAGAACCTGTCCTGGGCAGATTATTCTCTGTCTTCCAAATGGATTGACCCCAAGAGATTCTTAAATTTGGCAGTTTACAGAAAGTCCATCTGGCTCAGCTGCCACTTTGGTGTAGTGGTTAGGAGTGCAGACTCTAATCTGGGAGAACCAGGTTTGATTCCCCACTCCTCCACATGCAGCTGCTGGTGTGACCTTGAGTCAGTTACAAGTTCTTTCAGAGCTGTTCTCTCACAAGTAGTTCTCGAAAGAGCTCTCTCAGCCCCACCTACCTCACAGGGTGTCTATTGTGGGGAGGCGAAAGGAAAGGAGATTGTAAGCTGCTCTGAGACTCCTTCAGATAGTGAAGGGCAGGGTATAAATCCAGTCTCCTCCTCTTCCCCTTCCTCCTCTTTTTCTGTTAGACTTCCGAAGACTGCCAAAATGGTTCCCCCCTCCAACTTTGTTCACTAAAGCATGAAAGGGAAAGATGTTTTCAAAGCTTTAGGCTTTCCATCCCAGTGTCTTTACATTTACATTTCATGTCAATTTTTTTTCTGTGCTGACGATCCCCCCAATTAATTTTGTTTGCATGCAGCACTGAAATCTTTTTTTTTTGCACTGGGAATGCTGCCATTTATCTCCTCTCTGATTCCCCTTTCAAGTAAATGCCAGCAGGGAACTAAACTTTGTGCAGCTCCTCTTAAACTTCCCCCCCATCATTTAAAGTTTTTTTTTATTCAATGATCTGAGACTACCAATAGTCTCGTATCATCATTATTATTAAACAAAGGTTTCTCTGTATCGAAAGGCAAGAACTCAGGGAATGTGCAGCTAGTAGATGCTCCCGAAGCAGGCTGGGGAATCTCTTATACGGATTCTATTGCAAAATATCTGTCATGTTTAACAGCCCCACATCATCACAAAGCATATATGCTAGCACACCGGAATGTTCTGCCACCGGAAGTGCTTTTAGGGAGGTACCACCAGATACCATATGTAGACAGACTTTGCCCTTGTTCTTCAAAACATAATAATAAAATAACTGTCACCCCAACTACAACTGCTGGTAAGAGCTGTAGATCTTGGTACAGAACTGTTACCAAAGAAAACACACAAACACACAGACAACAACAAAACAACAAAACTGGGGAAAGTTTGACATTATCACAATATCTGCTTGTTACTTCTAATACTCTTTAGTATAGTTAGTTTATCTAAAATCAGTACATGTTTTTTGTCATATTGCAAAAGAAAATACAAAATCAAGTTGTCTCTAATTCCATACAAGTCAAAGAATAATATGTAAATCGTGTCTCTCTTTTGAACCCGTGATCTATAAGTTCTCTATGTTGTTATATTTTAACAAATAAAGAGGAATTCATCTATCTGTATATTTAGTAAGCTTTTATTTTTATTTCTTCCCTCACTAAAAGCTATACTATAAACAATAAAGTAAAAATCAGGTCCCCATTGGATCTTCATCTTGATATTAGTAGTTGAGCCAACGAGTCTAAAGTTGGTGTAAAATAAAATGGAAACCTTTTATATAAGGTCTCAAATATTATATGTGGGATCAAACTTCTTACTAGATAATGTCTTAACATTATATAAAAATCTACCCTCCATTTTTAAATCATCCAAAAGTGAGGAGTATTCTCGGTACCAACAAAAGTCTCCAAAATCTTTTGTCTGAGATCAATATATGTTATTTATCAAATGGCAGGAAAAAAAATACAAAATCATGTTGTCTCTGGTTCCATAAAAATCAAACAATATTATATGGACTGTAACTCTCTTGAGCTAACCATAAACTAATCTATAAGCTATAAAATAAAAATCAAGTCTCTGTTACGTCTTAACCAATTTATTAATAGTTAAACTAAGAAATCTAAAGGATAAAAAGAAAAGGAAACTCTTTTATATATGCTCTCTTTTTATATAGCTACAGTTATGATTTTTATTAAAGGAGAGACTGAGCCCCAAGTTCCTACTTCATCAGAACTTAATAATGCCTTAATTACACACACACACACACACACACACACACACACACACACACACACATATATATATATATATATATATATATATATACATTATGTAGAAATCAAGCCTCCATTTTTAGATCATCAAAGGTTATGGGGTATTCTCAATACAAGTTAAGGTCTCAAGAAATCCTTAAAAAGTCTCCCTTATTGTCCAATTTAATTTTTTCTGTTCTTGTTATTTTTAATCCTTTGGTTTCTGACAATGTCCCTAAGTCTTAATATGGTGTCTTTTATCTGCATATAAAAGTTCTCCCAAGATAACAATTTGTAGCCCATCATGAAACTGAATTGCAATTTCAAATGTCACATTTCTGGGATTATCAAAAACAAAGAGATGGCATTTATTTTAGAGACCTCATAGCCAAGATTCCCTCAACACCATCCAGTATCTTTTCTTTCTCTTGTTCCTCATCGATTGTTGTCTGTTGGCCCTCTTCCTCAAGAGTAGTCTGCTGGCTGAAATATATATTTCCAAGTTGATCCAATTGAAAGCTTTCATGGACTGTTGTTCTAACTGCCATTTGAAAAATCTTCCAAAAAAAAATCTTTTACTGAAAGTTGAATAAAATCAGGATCCATAAATATTGGGTCTGTAAGTAAAGCCTCTGAAGAAATCTGCAGTCTATCTGAGTCATGCATTTTCCAGGAGTATGCTCATACAAGAGGCTCACTGAAGTGTTTTCAAGACTGCTGTTTCAAGGTCACGTTATGAAGTCATACAGAAACAACACAGTAGAAGGAGTTATAAGTTGTGTAAGAACACGAAGTTAAAGCAAAGCCAAACGAACTCTTGTCTTTCACAATATCATGGGAGAAGAGAGGGAGAATCCATTTTAGTTTCCAAGTTTCAGAAATTTCAATTGAAACAATCTTTTTTGTTCCCATAAAGCCAGTCCATAGGTAGAAGAAAAGTTTAGAGATTAGCTCAGTTCAGTATGATCCCAAAAGAATCAGACCATGAAGATTATTCCACACAAAAGAAGGGAAAATATTTAAAGATATTCCAAAGACTTCAAGAAGAGAGAATCATAAAAACTCCAATATCCAAGGTAGGTGAATTGTGTATTCAGTCAGTTCAGAAAGTAGGTAAATCCACAAGTGGGACATGTCAAGGGGAAAGTATTTCAAAATTCAAAGACTCCGTTCCTTTAAGGAGCCCACCGGGTCGTTTTTAAGAGTCTGATTGGTCTTTGAGAAGCTGCTGAGGGGAGAGGGGGATGGGAAACTTCCTCCTCTTTTGTCATGGTAATTTAAGATTTAAAGAGCTCAAAAAAAAAGATCAGAGAATCTACAAGTTGCTTTGTGGGTAGGAGTACTCACAAGTTTTGCCTTAGTTGAGAGTGCAGAAGAAGAAAGAAGGTAGCCCTGGCACTACAGGGGAGCTACTACAGCTTCACCTCCGTGAAACTGTCATGGAGGCTCTTGACGATCTCTTCCATTGGAGCAAAACCGGGCTACAACTCGCTGCTGCCACATGCAAGGAGCTCAACTCAAGCTGCTTGGATTGGGTCCCTCTCCAGAGGAACCCAAGGTACTGGGGAGCCCTCCAGACCCCTAAAGAGTCCATCAATTCAGGCACCACATTGGGAGGGATTCCCGTGTGCGTCTGATCTTGCTGCTGTACTACCCAGAAGGCGGGGTGACAGTTATTGAGGTTAACTGGTGTGGTTAGTCCAGTCACCATTAGTTAGCAGAGTGCTTAAATAAACCTACAAATGCAGGAGCATTGCTTTACCAGGTTACTCAGCTTACAAAGCTACACAGAGCCACGTTGCACGTTTAGAAGAGAAATACTCCTTTCTTTATTTGAGAGGTACACTTTGGATAGGAAAGAGTAGAGATTGATAGATTACTAATTTAAGGATGGAGGTGGATGGTGCCAAGAGAGGACTGTATGTCCCTCTCTTGGTGCATGCAGGTAGAGAGCAAGTCTTCATTTGGAGTGAGAGAGAAGCAGGAAAGGGGAAATTGATCCCTGAGAACACAATCTGCATTTCAAATAGGACAGTGGCAGAAGCGTAGATAAAAGAAGAAAGATCAGTGTGACTATCCAGCTATTTAGCCTCCCTTGCAACTCAGTCTGGAGGTCTGAGACGGGACATTGCATCTGGAACTTCCGACAACAGTAAGGTCATATGGGCTAGTGCAAGGTAGCAGTAAGAAAGTGGTCAAAATGGTACCTCCCATCTTCTGCTTTAAGCTACCCACGAAAGATGGGACCAGCAAGAATTAGAAGTTAATTTCACCCCTGGTTGTAGCCTTTCTTAAAAGGATCAGTGAGGAGCAGGCATTCTACAGTTTGGGTGCTAAGCAACATAATACTTTCCAGTGGCCATTACCCATCACAGATGGTGAATCCAGGACAACAGCCAGCCAGTAAACAACGGTGTTAGCATCAAGAGACATCCTTCATGATGTGGGTCATTTGTGGAATTCCGCCAGTCCCCATCAACTCATCTCTGCATTGTTACACTGATCATTGGGTTGTGTGCTGGATGGACTGTGCCACATGAAACTGGGCTGTACTGAATGGATGTGGGCTCTCTGTTAGACTTTTGTTCCTTTTTACTCAGTATTGCTGGGGATCTCCAGGGTCTCACGCAATGCCTTAATCCTTTCACTGTAGATGCCAGGGACTGAACCAGGAACCTTCTGCATGCCAAGCATATGCTGTACCACTGAGCCATGGGTCCTCCTGACCACAGCAGGCATAATGTGCCAACTGCAAGAACTGTGTGGATTTTTAAATGCTGCTTAAAGAAGAAGAAGAAGAGATTGGATTTATATCCCGCCCTCTACTCACTTGGAGTCTCAGAGCGGCTTACAAACTCCTTTCCCTTCCCCTCCCCACAACAGGCACCCTGTGAGGTAGGTGGGGCTGAGAGAGCTCTTTCCAGAGCTGTCCTTGAGAGAACAGCTGGCACAGAGCTATGGCTTGCCCAAGGTCATCCAGCCAGGTGCAAGTGGAGGAGTGGGGAATCAAACCTGGTTCTCACAGATTAGAGTCCGCGCACTTAACCACTACACCAAACTGGCACCAAATGAAAGGCACTAAGAATTCCAACTAATTCGCTTGGCTAAGTTAAAATTCAGCAGCCTCCAGAGAAGTTAGCCCACAGACACTTCACACTAACCAATACTCCTGAAATGTTTACAGTTTGCAGAGCCAGCCAAATGGATAACTAGTGCCGAGCACTCAAGCACACATACCAATGTTCCAGCTTCAATGGGTAAATTGGGAACCCTTTCATAAGCCAAGGGGGAAATCGTGACATGCTGTTTTCTTGCTTAAAGCTCTTGGTAATTATCCAAAGCTGCCGTTTCAACACATCATGCCAAATGCACTGCATATGGGTCTAATTCATACAAAACAGGCTTGCTTTTCATCACTGCAGAAGGAGGAGGAGGAGATTGGATTTATAGACCGCCCTTCACTACCCAAAGGAGTCTCAGAGTGGCTCACAATCCCTTTCCCTTCCCCTCCCCACAACAGACACCCTGTGAGGTAGGTGGGGCTGAGAGAACTCTTGAGAACTGCTCATGAGAGAACAGCTCTGAAAAAACTTATGACTGACCCAAGGTCACAGAGGGTGGGGAAATTGAGAAAGCTGTAGATGGCAATGGACATATTTGTGAGAATGGTGTTTTTTCCCCCAAACTATTAAGTCTTTCACTTCTAAATGTCAGTGTGGCATAGAGTTGCCAGGTCCGGAAAACTTGCTGGTGGGGGACATGAGTGGGCATCCTTGGAGGGGGTGGAGATGTTCCCAACATGTTGACGTCAGGCAGATGTGATGTCATCATGTTAGGGAGGCAGCCTGAACTTCAAGCAGCAAATTTGCTGCTTGGCGTTCAGGCAGCGGCAGTGGATCCCGGTTGTAAAAGGGTCCTTTAAATGCCTTTTACAAGCAGGGGCATGCAGCTCCATAGCAAGAAAATCTGGTGTAGGGGGGCAGATTTTTTTGGGAGGGAGTCGGCTGGGAAGAAGGGAAGTCTCTCTCTCCCCCACAACCTGTTCTCAAACTTTGAGAAGCCAGCTGTGGAAGCAGAAAAGACCTAGAGGCAAGGCCACTTCTTGCGGGCCTTGTTGCGGCTCTCTTCTGCTTCCACAGCCGGCTTCTCAAAGTGAGAAGCCGGCTGTGGAGGCAGAAGAAAGCCAGCAGCAAGGCGTGTGAGAAAAGACCCAGTGACGGAAAGAGATAGCCTCGTTGCTAGCCGAGTAGAGAGAACATTTGGCTGCCCTCCCACTCCTGCTCCTGGATCTTGAAAAGACCTGATGCTGGTGAGGGGAGAAGAGGGCGGCTGCTCAGAGGACCCTGCGGTCCCTGTCTCTCCCTCTGCAACTCCCCTCTCTCCCCCCCCCCACCTGCCAGTTGATTAGAGATCCTGCTTGGTAGCAGGAAGAAGACTCCGTGACTGGCCACAGCTGGCAATGAGGAGGCCACATGGCTGGTGGGTGCCACCCACCCTTGCCCAGTCCTGGCGAGGGAGAGGGGTAGCTGCTGGTGGTTGCTCTTGGGGGTGGGGCTTCCCCCTGCTGGCTAGTTGGCTGGTGGTGGGAAGGAGCCCCCCCAATTGGGAAGCCCCCTCGGGACCTGGGGGTCTGGCAACCCTAGTGAGGCAGAACATGCCTGCTCTGACCTGTAGGCCTTGTTCCACCCTGCCCTCCTTGGTAGTTCCCAACTCCCTGGAGAAGCTTTTCCCTGGAGGAGCTGTCCAGTAGCCGCTACCACCACCTGATCAGTCTAGGGACTTCTCACTGAGAGGACCAGGACCCTCAGCTCTCCTTCCAAGCTCAGGGGCCTTGCCTCTATGTTTCCTGCTAGCTACCAAGAGAGCCACTTTGGTGCAGTGTTTAAGAGCGCAGACTCTAATCTGGGAGAACTGGGTTTGATTCCCCACTCTTCCACATGCAGCTGCTGGATGACCTTCAGCAAGCCATAGCTCTGTCAGAGCCCATCAGAAAACCTTTATAATGACCAAGTTATAGTGGGGGGAGGGGCACTCTGAACAGTCAAGACCCTGCCTGCTGATACATTGCTTTGCAAGGTACACAAATTTGGCCACAGTTTAACATAAGAACATAAGAGAAGCCAATGTTGAATCAGGCCAGTGGTCCATCCAGTCTGACATTCTGTATCACACAGTGGCCAAAAACACCAGGTGCCCTCAGGAGGTCCAGCAGTGGGGCCAGGACACTAGAAGCCTTCCCACTGTTGCCCCCCCAAGCACCAAGAATACAGAACATCACTTGCCCCAGACTGAGAGTTCCTATCTATACCTTGTGGCTAATAGCCACTGATGGACCTCTGCTCCATATGTTTATCTAATTCACTCTTGAAGTCGACCATGCTTGTAGCTGCCGCTGCCTCCTGTGGCAATGAATTCCATGTGTTAATCACTCTTTGGGTGAAGAAGTACTTCCTTTTATCCATTCTCAGCAATTTCATTGAGTACCCACGAATCCTTGTATTGTGAGAAAGGGAGAAAAGGACTTCTTTCTCTACCTGCTTTATCCCATGCATAATCTTATAAAATTCGATCATGTCACCCCCCTCAGCCATCGTTTCTCCAAGCTAAAGAGCCCCAAGCGCTTCAACCTTTCTTCATAGGGAAAGTGTTCCAACCCTTTTATCATTCTTGTTGCCCTTTTCTGCACTTTTTCCAATGCTATAATATCTTTTTTGAGGTGTGGTGACCAGAACTGTACACAGTATTCCAAATGAGGTCGCACCATCGATTTATACAGGGGCATTATGATACTGGCTGATTTGTTTTCAATTCCCTTCCTAATAACCCCCAGCATAGCAATGCCCTTTTTCACTGCAGTCGCACACTGCCTCGACATTTTAACATTGAGTTATCTACCATGACTCCAAGATCTCTCTCTTGATCAGTCTCCACCAGTTTGGACCCCATCAACGTGTATTTATAGTTAGGATTTTTGTCATCTCCAAATTTAGCCACTTCACTGCTTACTCCCAACTCCAAATCATTGATAAACAAGTTAAAAAGCATTGGACCGAGTACTGATCCCTGCGGTACCCCACTGCTTATCTCCCTCCACTGAGAAAATTGCCCATTTATACTCACCCTCTGTTTCCTTTTAATTAGCCAGTTTTGATCCACAAAAGGGTTTGTCCTTTTATCCCATGACTATTGAGCTTACTTAGGAGCCTTTGAAGAGAAACTTTATCAAAAGCTTTCTGGAAGTCAAGGTAAACAACATCTATTGGGTCCCCCTTGTCCACATGTTTGTTTACTCCCTCAAAGAACACTAACAGGTTAGTGAGACAAAATCTTTCCTTACAGAACCCATGCTGAGTCTTCCTCAATAGATTTTGTTCATTAATGTGCCTACTAATTCTGTCCTTAATAACTGTTTCCACCAACTTACCCGGTATCGATGTCAGACTGACTGGCCTGTAATTTCCTGGATCTCCTCTGGAACCCTTTTTAAAGATGGGAGTGACATTTGCTACCTTCCAATCCTCAGGAATGGAGGCAGATTTTAATGAAAGATTACATGTTTTTGTCAGGAGATCCACAAGTTCCCATTTGAGTGCTTTCAGAACTCTCAGATGTATGCCATCTGGGCCCAGTGATTTATTAGTTTTTAATTTGTCTATCAGTCGTAGGACCTCGTCTCCCATCACCTCTGTCACAGGCTGGGTGCAGGCAGGGTGAGAGACAGCAAAAGTCCAAGTCCAGTTTGAGGTCAGAATCAAGGGGTAGCAAGCAGGAGTCCAAAATACAAACCGAGAGTGTAGTCATTGGAAGCTGGAGTCAAGGAACCAAGAGTTCAAAGCACGAATCAGGAATCAGGAATACGGGCGAGGGAGATGCAGAGCATCGTCAAATTGACTGGTTGCTGGCACGAGGAACCAGCATCAGGAGGAGAAGCTAAATACCCCTCAGGTGCCGGAATTAATTAGTGCTCAGCATGTGTGTCCCGGCTTCTGTTAGAACTCAGGGCTGAGGGACCGCCTGCTGCACAAGTGTGCCTCTCTCTGCCGGGACACTAAGTCTTGCCTGAGCTGGTTCCACAAATGCACATTGGAGGAGGTAAGTCAGGGGCTGCCTGTAAGGCGTTGTTCTTCTGCCACTGTTGCGGGGACAGGTGATAGGGATACACTGGTGAGCTCCGAGATGTCATCAGGGTCAGGTGTGGGCTCTGCTGAAGCCAGGAGCGTGGGCTCAGCTGGAGCCGGGGCCACATCCTCAGCAGGACTTATGAAAACCTCAATCTGACTCAGGTCTATCAACACCCCTCCTGAAATTTGTGGTTCTGGAGTGAGCAAGCACTTCTCATCTTCCACAGTGAAGACAGAGGCAAAAAATGCATTCAGTTTCTCAGCCATTTCCCTATCATCCTTCGGTACTCCTTATACCCCTTGGTCAAGCAAGGGCCCCACTGCCTCCCTGGCTGGTTTCCTACTTCTAATATATTTGAAGGAAGTTTTATTATTGGTCTTTATGTTTTTTGCTATATTCTCCTCACATTCCCTTTGTGCCTGCCTGATCACAGACTTGCATTTTAGTTGCCACAGCCTGTTTCAGTCACCATTTGGTTCTGAGTAGATAGTAAAAAAATAATTTTACATTCATCAGGTTTCCCTGCTTGCTCTCTCAACAAGCGTGGAGTGTATAGCAAAATAATAAGTACAGTGCAAAAAAAAAACGTTCAAGGCTTTCTGTGTCCTGCTGATTACACATGCATAGCCTGTTAGCGTATGGTATTTTATGAAATCTCCCATAGAGAACCACAGAGGGTATTGAAATGGGCTAATGAATAAGCTCTGCAACAGTGCGTGACTGTTAAACAGGTGAAATACTCTGCCATGTATCCATTTTTGAAAGAGCTCTCTCAGCCCCACCTACCTCACAGGGTGTCTGTTGTGGGGAGGGGAAGGGAAGAGTTTGTAAGCTGCTTTGAGACTCTGAATGAAGGGTGGGGTATAAATCCAATTTCTTCTTTTTCCTCTTCTTCTTCCTCCCCCCCCCCCCGGGGGGGGAATAGTTGCTTGCCAAGCCCCTCCCTGGAGCTCACTTCAGAATAGAGTGTCTGAATGGAGGCAGATTTTAAGGAAAGATTACATATGTTTGTCAGGAGATCCACATTTGAGTTCTTTCAGAACTCTCGGATGTATGCCATCCAGGCCTGGTGATTTATTAGTTTTTAAGTTGTCTATCAGTCGTATGACCTCCTCTCTTGTCACCTCAATCTGACTCAGGTCTTTCAACACCCCTCCCGAAATCAGTGATTCTGGAGTGGGCAGGCACTTCTCATCTTCCACAGTGAAGACAGGCAAAAAATGCATTCAGCTTCTCAGCCATTTCCCTATCATCCTTCACTACACCTTTTACCCCTTGGTCATCCAAGGGCCCCACTGCTTCCCTGTCTGGTTTCCTACTTCTAATGTATTTGAAGAAACTTTTATTGTTGGTCTTTATGTTTTCTGCAATATGCTCCTCATATTCCCTTTTTGCCTGCCTGATCACAGACTTCCATTTTATTTGCCACAGCCTATGTTCCCTTTTCTTAGCCTCACTGAGACTAGCTTTCCACTGCTTAAAGGAATCCTTCTTACCTTTTACAGCTTCCATTACTTTGTTTGTTAATCATGCAGGCTTTTTTCTATACCTATTTGTGCCTTTCCTAACTCATGGTATATATTTTCTCTGAGCCTCTAGGATTGTAATTTTAAGTAGTCTCCAAGCTTCCCAAATGTTTTTGACCCTTTCTACTTTTCCTTTCAGTTTTCTCCTCACATATCCCCTCATATCAGAGAAGTTACCCCTTTTAAAGTTAAAAGTGGTTGTGTCAGTCTTTTTGAGCAACTCCCTATTTATACAAATGTTGAACTCAGTAACATTATGGTCACTGTTCCCAAGCGGTGCAATCACTTTAACATCTCTCACCAGGTCTTGGGCGTTACTTAGGACCAAATCCAGGATCGCCTCTCCCCTGGTCGGTTCTGTAACCATCTGCTCCATAGCACAGTAATTGAGAATGTCTAGAAACTCAATCTCTTTTTCCCGACTTGAACACATATTGACCCAATCAATGTGTGGGTAGTTAAAGTCACCTATTACATCACAGTTATTTTGTCTAGCCGCTATCTTGAATTCGTTCATCATTTTATAATCCTCCTCTATCTTTTGATTTGGTAGGCGATAACAAACTCCCAATGTTTAGCTTCCTTTTGGGCCCACTAATTCAACCCACAGCAATTCCAGAAGCAAATCCAATTCTCCTACCCTTTCAATCTTACTGGACTGTATACCTTCTCTGACATAAAGAGCCACCCCACCTCCAACTTTCTCTCCCCTATCCTTTCGATATAATTTATAACCAGGAATCACCGTATCCCACTAATTTTCCTCATCCCACCAAGTTTCTGAAATACCCACAATGTCTATGTTTTCCCCCAAACCAAGCATTCCAACTCCCCCGTTAGTATATAAACATCTATAGTTTCCCATGCATGTTAAGCCCACAACCTTCCTCTTGCTGCCTCGAGACCTTGCCAGGCAGTCCCTATCATTTGCCACAGTCTCAGAGAACAATTCTGATTCATTTCCTTGTAGGAAAGTAACAGCTACCCCTTCATCTCTTTGAGATGAACCATCCTGAACCAGAGATTTTTCATCTCCTGTCGGCTTTCCCCCAATATTCAGTTTAAAAACTGCTCTGCCACCTTTTTGATTTTAAGCACCAGCAGCCTGGTTCCTTCCCGGGATGTGGAGACCATCTCTCTTATACAGCTCTCTCTTGTTCCAAAAAGCATCCCAGTGCGTAACAAACTTGAACCCTTCCCCCCTACACCATCGCCTCATCCACGCATTGAGACTCCTGATCTGTGCCTGTCTCTTCGGCCCTGCGCGGGGAATAGGTAGCACAAACACAGAAGTGGCATCACCATTTCAGGGTGACATTCTAGGATTCACTCAAAACTCTATGGTAAAAACTCCCCGGGATCTTTTCCCCAATGTTCCCAGGGGTTGCCAAAATATTTTGAACTAATCTGTGTGAAACACCACTGCATCATAAATGTTACTGAGCATTCAGAGATTAATTTACGCGCTTATCTACTTTCCCAAAGACTTACAAGCATTAAATTAATTTCTCCAAGTCCTCTTTGTAGTTCTATAATTAGAGATTTTTTAAAAAAATTCCAAAGAAACAGGAGGAATCAAAGATCTGCCAAAGTATGCAGGAAAAGAGAGGCCACTATCCTTTATTCCCAAAAGGTTGTTGTTGTTGTTTTAAGGAAACTTCCCTTGAAGTTACACTGCTACCCTAAGCATAGTTAATGGGCTTGGAAGGGTATAACTCTGCTTAGTGGAGCTTTTGAAATTAATCAAGAAAATCAACAGCAGCTTTCTTCAATATCAACATATCTGACCCAGGTTCAAATCCCCAGCCTGCCAGGGAAGTTTGCTGGGTAACCTGGGGCCAGTCACACACTCTCAGCCTTACCTGCTTCACAAAAGAGTCATGACTCGGAGGATATGGGTTGGGTTCTGGTCAGCACATAGTCTGTGTTAGACATCTGCTTTGGCCCCAAGATATAAAATGAGAAACACAAGCTTCAGGTTTGGGTACTGTCAAAATGCACACAGACCTGGTTCTCATTTTGTACTGTTTCTTATAAATTTATATTAAAAGAAGATTTTTGTGATATGCTTATTTAAGGAAAAGCATATGTTTATTGTTTTAACAGATTGTCAGGTAAAAGTAGACATCCGAAAAACAAGACCAGTGCAAGAAGGGAATGGGAAGATGCCTAGTCCACTACTCCAGATGTGAAAATAAACTAGGATTCATCTAAACTTAAAAACATGGCTAGCATAGCTTTGCCTTTGTCCTGATTTGTCCTCTTTTTCCATTTTTTGTTTTGCCACTTTTCGAGTGCCTAGATTTTGCAGAGGCAAAGAATGCAGCCAAGATGCTGAAGTTATGCGACTTGCTCTTAACTAAGGACAACAGGAAAAGGAAATTACTTGGGGGTTAAGCTGGAAAATGTCCTCTAATAAACTGTGGCCCAGGTTTTTAAGAGGTTCTGTCTGTATCTTCTATTAGAGGTTTTTCATCTGTGCCAAGGTGGATTGCAAGATGTTTAAATAAACATCAAAATACATAGAGCAGGTTAAATTATGGCTGGGGTTGAAAGATCACCTCTTCCATAAACCACAAACGGCATTGCAGGTCCTGTTAACTGGTATCTTGAAGGATTTCAGTTGTTTTCAGAGACATAATATCCTGCCTTTGCTTTTGTGCTTCACCAAATGCTCTGATATGGGCAAAAAGGTAAGAACAAACCTATGAGCTGGAGAGCAGCAACAGCTCAAATGTCAAAATGAAGGCTTCCCACTAATAACTGAACTGAACCATGTTGCTGAGGCAGAATGAAACACATCAGATGGAAATGAAGAGGGATGAACTGTATATGTTACCCTCAGCTCTTTAGAAGAAGGGTACTGTAAAACGGTGGTAAATAAATGGTGGGGGAAAGTGTTGCCAAATTGCTGCTGATTTATGGTGACCCTGCAGGATTTCCAAGTCAAGAAAGTAGCAGAGGTGGTTTGCCATTGCCTGCCTCTGGGTAGTGACCCTGGACTTCCTTGGTGGTCTTCCATCCAAATATTGGCCTGGGCTGCCACCTTGCTTCCTGCTTAGCTTCCAAGAGCTGGCAAGATCAGACTAGCCTGGGCCATCGAGGTCAGGATGGATGGATGGATGGATGGACAGATGGATGGATGGACAATACACAAGTGCCCACTCCTCAAAATAAAATTGTGTATAAGTAATAGTTCCTCGGGGACTATGTGATGATAAAATCATTTATTGCCACCCACAATACCCAGTCATTTTTTTTCTCCCTGTTACACCATGGTCTTTAGTCCAAAAGGTTTTGTGAGGGTTTTATTGAAGAACCGACACAAACAATACGATCGAGACCACAGAAAAAGGACACGTGTGTATATGTGGACAGTCACTATTCAGAGAATCTCTTCCATAGCCTCAAACAAGACTGGGACAGGCAAAGTAAGAGGGATATCAATGCTGCCACTCCTGTCCACCCACAATACTTTCCAGCAGAATTGTTAATCCTCAAAAAAGATTACACAGGCACTCAAAGGCCCATTCTGCGTCTAGCATTCACTCCGTTGTTTTACCAAACCCACATTGGAACAGAAAAAGATGCAGCTCAAAACCACATTCAAAGGTCAAATCTACATCTGACTTTCCCACTGGAATCAATCCAGTTTCAAAAAAACCCATCTATATCTGTTTCTAGTTTCAAACCATACTTGTTCTAGTTTACAAATCACTGTCTACATTTGTTAATTGCCCTCTTGTGGCTAAGCTAGCATTACATTGCTTTAAACAGATCCTGTTGCTTAGTGCTCTTCAGACCCAGGGGAAAAAAAACAAAGTGAAATTTGAAACCAGTGTGAAATGAGTGTAGGAAAAGAGAGCAGTCAAACTACTTCAGAGGGGAGGTGTAGATTTGGCCAAATACCCTGGGCCAACACCGTACTGGCTGCAGAGTCACCCCTGAATGGCCATAAAACGGCCATAAATCAATGCAGACAATACTATAAAACCAAGAAATCAAAGGAAGTGAAAGCAGCATGCAGTCTGGACACTGCCATAAAATCCGACAGTCAAAGAAAGTGAAAGTGGCATGCAATGCAGAGGGGAATTTCTGTTCCAATGTGGGTTTGGTAAAACAGCAGAGCAAATGCTAGATGCAGAATGGGCCAAAGTTTACTATTAAGAACTGCAAAGAATGCAATGGCCATTGATCCTTAAAGAGAAGATAATCTTATTTTAAAGGTATAGAATGGGAGATTAGATGAGGCCACAGAATTATAGGCTGAATCTCACAAATTTGTTCCTTTAGCAGCAGCACTTTCCTCAAGACAAAACTCCTTTCACTGAGTACAGCACATCTGCTAGTGAAAAGGATTTGCCAGATCCAGCCTACAGTTTTACAGTGAACTATTCCTGCTCCATTTAAACTATTTACAACAAAGTTCCCTGGCAGAAACTTTCTATAACAGGAGCAGACTTCATTCTTCGAATTCAGTGGCTTCCCAAGCCACTGGAATGTCTCCCACCCATAATAAATTATCTTTGCTCTTGAAAATACTTAACAGATGTTACAGAGATGAAGCAACAGCTCCATCCTTTCAACTAAAGTGAGACACTTATTCTAAAAAAGCCACCAGTGCAGGATATTCTTCTGGTTACAAGGAGACTATTTCTGCTTCAGAACTTCCAAGTGCAACTTGTATTTGCTTAATGCCTGTCCTTAGTGTCCTTAGTGAGTAAAATAGTCAAAAATACTTAAATGCTGAGAGTTTGCAATGGATCTTTGCTTCACTGGAGAGGAGACATTTCTTTCTGTTTAAAATCTTTATTTCTAAGGGATAGGGTACACAGGAAACCTACAAAATAACAAGAGATATCTAGAGCTACATCTTTACATACTACTGCTACAAACACATGGTCACTCAACAATAGAGAATCCTCCTCCCTCTTGACCCCTAGAAGGAAATCACCTGAATACATTAACCAATCAATACTATTCACTTTCGCAGGCTTTTTAAAAAAATTGGCTGTCTGCCAGATTTCCTTTCAGGCTATGCCGGATTTATGTATAGGGTAAGTAGACTGAAGCCTAGGGCCTCTAAATCAAGGGGAACTCCACAGCCCCCCCCCCCCCATTCTGCAATTCATAGTAGTTTGGCTGCTTGATGGTATAGCTTAATATTGGGAACTGCCAATCCTCCTCCTTTTTGTCATCCTGCAACACTTTAAATTTAATTCTTGGTTTTTTACCATTCCAAATAAATGCATTTATTTGTTTTTGCCAGTCCATCAAAGTTTTTTTCCTTGTGATTATTTCAAATGTACATAAAATATCGAGATAATTTGTTTATATATCCTTCCTTATCATTTCTATTTTTAGATTGGGAATTGTGAAAACATATTACAGGGAAATAGTTTTATTAGTAATGTTATAACATTATAATGATTTACTTGGATTCATTCATCCATTTTTAAAATACTGTCTTCAATATTTGTAAAAAAAGTGCCTCACCCTTATTCCTTCCCCCCCTTATAACCCTTTCCCCCCTGTACCCTATTTTAAAAAACTGAAATAAAAATATTTTTAAAAAAGTTTTTTCTTGTATGGAAATTGGTAGCATTAGGAATAAAAAATTCAATTTTGGCAGCTCACTCATTTTTATTGTGGAGATTCTTCCCAGCCATGATAATTTTAGGTTAGACTGTTTTGTCAAGTCTCCTTGTATCTTTATCCATGTAATTTTGTAGTTATAATTACACAGTGTATCATTTTGTCCAGATAAATGTATTCCCAAATACTTAACAGTCTTTGATGTTTTTTTCGCATCCTGTAATTCTCTTGAAGGTATTCTCTTCCTGTTGTATTAGAAATTTTGTGATTATTTTAGTTTTTTCTCTATTAATTCTGTATCCTGAGAATGACATAAACTTCTCAATTTGTTCGATTACATATGGCAATGAAGTATGGGGGTCCTTGATTGTTAAGATAACATCTTCTGCATACCTTCTAAGTTTAAATTCTCCATTGGGTCTCAGCTCTTCATTATTTGGATCTTGTCTGGTTCATCTCTTGTTGCTTTTGATGTGCTCTCGGGCAAGCTCCCAGAGAACTGCCAAACCCCCAGGTCCTAGCAGGAGGATCCGGTGCTCCGGACCCCCACAGAGTCTTCTCGGAAGGAGGCTCATGCAGAGGGCTCAATTTGAGGGCTGGCATGGGCAGTGGCTCGCAAGTAGACCTCGAATCACCCTGAAGCAGGGACCTGAGAGGGAGTGCTTATGGTAGCCATTAAGCACCAAGACGGGAGTGACTGAGCTTCGAAGCTGTACTCCAACTAAAGAATCTTTCTATAAACTATCCTATGGACATGGTGAGTAACTTCCTATAACTCTGAGCAACCTTGAAAGCTATTTTCTGCTGTTTTTTCTTCTAAATTCACTGGAACTGAAAGACCTGGATGAAAAGAGGAAAGGTGGGAGAGTCTCCCTGCCACCTTTATCTCTATGGCTAGAAAGTGAAACCCAAGCTTTTCATTGCTAATCGGGAAAAAATATCTTTATTGTAAAGGACGCAAAAAAGTTTAAAAAAATTAATACCTTAGAAGGAAGGGACTACTTGACTGTAAAAATAGAAGAGGATTAAAGAAGAAGATTAGATACCATCCCCCAAAGCCCCCCCTTCTTCTTTGCATTGAAGTAGACTGAGAATAAACAAGAAGAGACTCTTGAGACTATATGGAAAGAAGCTATATGGGGATTTAATATTTTGAATTTATTTTCCTGTTCTTTTTGTTAAACTCATAATGGGATATTCTTATTTGAACTTTTGCACGGTTTCTGGAGAGTATTGACATTGACTTTGGCATTGGCTTTCTTTTTTTTACTTGGATGAGTGAATCCCATTCTCTTTCTGGGTGTTTTTGCTACCCCATATAATAATTGGATTTATTATTTTGCTTTTTTACTACTCTCTTCCCTCCTTTTGGATCTTTTTTTTTTTGGGCTATTATCTTGATGTGGATTTGATTACAAGAAAAAAACAATACGACAGATTATGCTGTGCTGATTGGTGTGTTCTTGCAAGTAATTTATGGTGATACTGCAAGGTGTGATGCTGCAAGCAGTTGAAGATATAAGGATGCTAAGTAACCCAATAACAACTTTTGATATAACAGAGGCAATTAAAAAATTAAAGGTAAGAAAAGCGCCAGGCCCAGATGGAATTCCTGCTGAAATATATAAAATCTTTAAAGATCAGCTAACAACCCCTTTGAAGGAGGTAATAAAAAATATAGAAGGAAGCAAAGAGGTGCCTGACTCGTGGAATTAGGCAATAATCACCCTGATCCCGAAAGACAAAAAAGAGAAAGATGAAGTTGGTAATTATAGACCAATTTCATTGTTGAATGTAGATTATAAGATCTTTGCATCCATATTAGCAGATAGATTTAAAAAGGTTTTAGATCAATATATTCATGAGGATCAAGCTGGTTTTTTACCAAGAAGACAGATGAGAGAGAACATTAGGACTATAATAGATATATTAGAATACTATGAACTACACCCAGAAAAAGAAACACTACTAATGTTTTTAGATGCCGAAAAGGCATTTGATATCCTCTCTTGGGAATTCCTGTTACAGAAATTAGAATTAATGAACTGTGGATCCTCTTTTCTGTCAAACGTGGCAGCGATTTACAAAACACAATCAGCTAAAATAATAATAAATGGAGACCTCACAGAAGAGTTCAAGATCCAGAAAGGAACTAGACAAGGTTGCCCATTATCTCCTTTGCTGTTTATTTTTACATTGGAGACTTTGTTGGAACAGATTAGAAATAACAATGAAATTAAAGGAACTAAAGTTAAAGGCTTTGAATATAAACTCTGTGCATTTGCCGATGATGTAGTGGTTATTTTGGAAGAACCAACTAGTTCGCTGCCAGGCCTCCTCAAGACACTAGGAAAATTTGGAGAAGTAGCAGGCCTAAAAGTAAATTTAAATAAAACCAAACTGTTAACAAAAAATTGTAGTAAAGAGGTAGAGGAAGAAATTACTAAAATTTCTAATATGAAGACGGTTAAAGCAGTTAGATATCTGGGCATTAATTTTACAAACAAAACAAGTACTCTGATAAAAGATAATTATTGTAGGCTAATGAAGGAAATAAGAGAAGATTTGACCAAATGGAAAAATTTACAATTGTCATGGTGGGGCAGAATAGCAACAATAAAAATGAATGTCCTTCCGAAATTCTTATTTTTAGCACAAAACATCCCAGTAATAAAAATAAAAGCGCCTTTTTTTAAAGAACTTAACAAAATCACAAGGGAATTTATATGGCTCAGGAAAAAACCAAGAATAAAATGGAACATAATACAAAAAGACAAAGAGAGGGGTGGATGTGCCGTACCTAATTGGGAAAACTATTACAAAGCGGCAGCGATGGTGTGGATCAAAGATTGGGTCACGTTATTGAATGCAAGGTTATTGGCATTGGAAGGACATGATCTATTGATGGGGTGGCATGCCTACATTTGGTATGGTAAGGATAAGATCCACTCCAATTTTCATCTCCACACTTTGAGAGGGTCTCGGAATAAAATCTGGCAAGATATTAAAGCGACACAATATTTAAATATACCCTGTTGGGTCTCACCACTAGAAGCCTTTGTTAAACCCTCATTAATAACTAAGAGACAAATACTTACATATCAAGAATTATTAGATAATAAAGGGGAACTTAAAACTGAAGACCAACTAAAATTGGAATATAATTTAGATATGACTTGGTGGCAGAGAATACAGATAAGATCTAGGTACGACTCAGATAAAAAAACAAGGGTTCTGTAGAACAACGAAGGACTTTGAAAGGTGTTGGAAGATAGGAAATGAGAAAATAATCAAGAAAACCTATAAATACCTAATGGAGCTAGAGGCACAAGAAGAACCGATAACTAATAATATGGTATTATGGATGCAAGATATTGGACATACTATTCCCATAGAAGAATGGGAGAAAATTTGGAAAGCCATTAAATTGGTAAAATCTGTTTCATATAAAGAAAATATATATAAGGTTTTCTCTAGATGGCATTGGACTCCAGTTAGACTGGCGAAATGTTATGGTACAAATTTTAAGAACTGTTGGAAATGTCAATCACAGGCAGGAACTTTTTTTCACATGTGGTGGCTCTGTGGGAAAGCACGGAAATTTTGGTTAAAGATTAAAAAAATGATACTTGAAATGATGGAGATAGATTTAGATTTTTTACCAGAAATTTATTTGTTAAATATGTTCCCGGTTGGGATGCCCAAAAATGAAGTAATTCTCTTAATTTACGTCTTGACGACAGCGCAAATTTTATGGGCAAAGAATTGGAAGACAGATAATGTGCCAACACAAGAAGAGGTTATAAAGAAATTGTTAGATGCAGCCGAAAGTGACCGCATGGGTAAAATACAATTAAGAAATGAGGAAGGAGTAATGTATAATGAAATGGATACGTGCTCCAAATTGTATATATGGTTAGATAAACAATGTTAGTTTAGGCTCGAAAATATGTATTGCACTCAGTTGGTGTTATTAGAATTTAAAATTTGTACAAATTAATAAAATTGTTTTTTAAAAAAAAGATATAAGGATTTAAGTACATTGGTTTTAAGTAGCGTCCTTTTCCTTGGTGTGGATTTAAGCCTAAGAAGGAATAGCTTGGTGAATTTTAAAGTGGTTATACTGTTGTTCTGTTGCAAGTAATTGAAGATTCAAGGGTTTGGTTTGCAGACTTTTAACATCCATTTTTAGCAAGGAAAAAAAACTATTAGACCAAGTAATATTCAAGTAACTTCCTGTGTGTGAAAGTAAATGTTTGACCTCATCTCCCTTTTCTTTTCTCTTTGTTGCCATTTTGATAAGTAGTGCCTGAATGTGGCCAGAACTGTCTGTACACACTGAAGTAATCTTTAATAGTATCAGCAATTCTTTCTGAGAATTTAGCCAGAGAGGTTGTGTTTACTATAACTGGGTCTTTCTGTAACATAAATATTTGATAAGCTGAGAATAAGCTTATGTATTCAGTTTCAGATTTATAGAAAGTGACCTGTAATTATTTACCTTGTCCTAAGTTTTTTCCCTCTTCATAATATTAGTGGAGGTGTAACAAAGGGACAGGGACTAGGTTAAAATATGTCAAGACTCTCTCCTGGGGCAGGTAAAATGGTGGTTGCCAGTTTGGCAACAATGTCAGCCCAAGATTTACAACTGCTGATAAAAGAAGCTGTTGAGAAAGCAGTGGAGGCGACGGTCCCTATTGCAGTCAATAATGCAGTACCACTTGCTGTGGAACCCCTACAAGCTAAAATTGACGCTTTGGCCCTATAGGTATCTACACAGACCAAAGAAATTAAACAACAGATCTCTGAAAATAAAAATCAAATTGCCACGGTAATACAGACAACAACTCAATTGGAAGTGAAATCTGAAGAAGTAAGCCAGCAAATGCAGAAGGTACAAACGAAGCAAGACCTCTTAGAGGATACAGTTACAAGATTGGAGCTGGAATGGGCCACATATATACTGAGGTTCCAGAACATCCCAGAAAAGAAAGATGAAGAGATTAAATCAGATATGGCACAAAAGCTGGCAGAATTCTTAGAAGAAGGCATACAAAAAATTGTGGATGAAATAGACGTAGTATTCCGAATGAACTCCACATATGTGAGACAAAATAAAGTTCCCAGAGAAGTTCACATAAGATTTTACAAGAAACAGATGAAAGAAACTATATTAAGAAAAGTAAATGAGAAACCATTTGAAGTCCAAGGCACTGAAATTAAAGTTTTAAAGGAAATTCCATGGTGAGTAAGGGAAAAAAGCCAAAATTATATGTGACTGACAAATTTACTAAGACAAAATGAAATTCCTTACAGATGGCTGTTACCTGAAGGGATTCTATTCACTTATGAAGGCAAAAGATACAGATTGAATTCAATTTTTAAAGTGGAAGACTTTTTGAAGACCTATGGAGAAGATCTAGGAGACCAAGAAGAGGAAGAAGAGGAGGCTCAAGAACAAGGATGCTGAAGGACCAAAGACAGATGATAACAAGAAACAATTTAAAGCTCTACCACTTCAAGTTGTTACGAGATTGCAAGACAAGGGGAAAAAAAGGATCCAAAACAGATGGAAAAGGTGGAAAGAAATAAACGAAGAATAATTTCAATTAATGTCAATGGTCTGAATGGCCCTCAAAAAAGAAGACAAATCTTTCAACAACTGAAAAAGACACAATTGGATGTAATCTGTCTACAGGAAACTTATATTAAATTGGTTGATCAGAAGTTTTTAGAAGTCAAGAAATTTGGGGAAACCTTTATATCATCGGATAAGCAGAAGAAAAAGAGAGGAGTAGTAACATATGTGAAAGTTCATCTACACCCTGAATTCGTATATACCTCGGAAGATGGAAGAGTTTTGATAGTGAAAATACAGAGACAAATTAAAACTACATCGATAGTTTTAAATGGGGTCTCCGCGAATCCTGGAAATGTTCAGGATTAACCAGGAATATCAAGAGCCGGCATTTGCAGGCCCCCTGGACTGGCTTTTCTTTTTTCTCCCCTGTGTTGCTCTGTCTCCTGAGATTTGGTATTGGCTTGCCAGGGTGCTTTAGGTAAGATTCAGTCACTTTCAAGTGTTTTTGTTGTTTTTAAATTTTTGTTATTTGCTGGAGTTGGTTCCTATGGGGTTTGAAAGGTTTTTGTGTGGATACTCACAGTTTACTTTGAGATTATCATGTTTTACATTGGTTGGGCTTAGCACCAACTTTAATAGTATTCCTGTAGGGGGAGATAGTCACTTTTTATCCCCTCCAT
Source organism: Lepidodactylus listeri (assembly GCA_029233225.1). NCBI lineage: Eukaryota > Metazoa > Chordata > Lepidosauria > Squamata > Gekkonidae > Lepidodactylus > Lepidodactylus listeri. The sequence goes on from JARCFY010000008.1 coordinate 106,410,904, forward strand.
AGGACATCTGGGGGCACCTTTTTCAGGGGCCCATAGAATTGGACCCCTTGGTCTAATTGACTTGAGAATTGGGGGTTATTTAAAGGACAGGCATCAGCAGCTCCTCTGCACTTTTAGTGCCAGTACCTTTAGAAAGACTCCCCATGGGGAATAATGGAGCCAAAAAATATCAGAAACCTCTCCCCCCCCCAAAAAAACCTGGATCTGAATACCATACCACTATTTGGGACCCAAGAAATGGAATAACAATTTTTTTTACTTCAGTGTACCTGGAGCCAAAAAAAAGATCTTTCTTTCGCTGTGCAGCCTTACAAGAGATTGGCTTGCTTGGAGTCTTAATAATCAGCCTGTGGAATCATGTTCTGCCGTATCTAAAAAAGAACTAGACTCCTTATTCAGAAGAAATGCTTTTGATGAACTTTGGACAATGTTGTCTTTGAATAGTGGGCTGGGAGAAAAATTAAGAAGAAAAATAAGGCCTCATCTACATACAGGAAGGTGTAACCATCGAGTTCCTGATGATTCCTAGAGCTAGCTGGAAGTGACAATGGGTAGCTTTAGAAATCACTGAAATCTCTATGGTAAGGTTTCCAGCAATTCCTAGAACTACCTTTTTTTTAAAATTTTTAATTTTTCTCCTGGGATACTGCCTCCCAACCCTCCTGTCAGTTGCCAGACACTGCCTAGCAACCCTATATTGAGATCCCTCCCGAAACACCCCCCTCCCCAGGCTCCACTTCCAAATCTCCAGAAATTTTCCAAGCTGGAGCTCTCAACCCAGTGCAGCCCTAAACAGAGTTATACCCATCTAAGCCCACTGAAGTAAATAAGCAAAAGAATCCTGTGACTCTTTATAAGAATGCACTGTCCTATCACAAACAGCCTATCTGTGCAAAAATGTATAATCAGTTTTTACCCTGTGTAATAATTGTGGCTTTCCCTATAGAAGTTTTTGGGTGAAAGTGCTGAGACTTCGGCTGGAAAACTTCCCACTCCCCTCCCAGCTTTTAGAACAGAGGAATTTAAACTCATGCAAGTCTCTTGTGTAATGATGCCCTTAGTCTCTGCAGATCAGATGAAGAGATTCCTTATTAGGACATTATCACACTCAGCTAAGAACCAACTTGTCTAAGAAATTCTGATTACTGCTGCAAATTTGTTTCCAAAAAGCAAGTCCTCCCTTTTGCTGCTCTCACTCTGAAATGTTCTCCTGTCCCAGAAAGAACTTCCCAGTCACAGACCTTGAGGCCCAATGCTTCTTCTGGACTGCTCTGGCAACCCAGAGAATGTCGCAAATCAACAAAGCATACATGACCTCTCTCACACCATTCCTCCTAATAGCCTGAAAAACATTCCTGGTCATAGCCTGAAAAACATTAAGTACAACTTTGAAATTGCCAAGCTTGCCTGATATTGCCAACGGCTTCCATCCAGTATTAATAATCTTATGAAACAAAGCTTTCAAAATGGAAAAATAAAAGATTGGAAAAAACTTATTCTCCACATCTTGGGATATCCATAGATCCTCAGAAGCAAACTATTCTCCATAACCATCCCTCTGTTGTACTTCCCCATGATAATGCCTGCCTGCATGCCCCTTTGCTGTCCCAACTGTAACTTCTCAGCTGCTTGAAGCTTTCTAACACAAATCTACACATTCTTCCCCCCTTCCTGAATATGGATGTGGTATGCCCTCACCAGTGTTCCCTCTAAGCTGAGTTAGTGTGAGTTAGCTCATAGTTTTTTAGCCTCCAGCACACATATTTGTGTCTTCGCTCAGGAAGGATGGCTCCAGAGCAAACTAATTCATGAAGTGGCCAAATCTCTTGCTCACAACTTTAATGCCAGTAGTTCACAAAGTAGAATTTTTGCTCACAAGATTCCACACTTTAGAGGGAGCATTGGCTCTCACTCTGTGTTCATTTAAGCCTCTCTTCAAATCCACAGCTTACAAGAGGCCAACTTAAACCAAGCTGCATTAAACCCTATTCAACCTTTGTTAAACTCATCTCTCCTTTGCTTTCCTTTCCCTCACTGTCTATTCTGGACTGCAAAGGTGAGGAAAGCATTCTCATGGCAAAGGCATGGCCCTAGTCCTGCACTGGCTAATATAATGGATTTGTTGAGGCACTTGCAGTGGAGGACTAGCAGGTGGACAAAGGGCACTTGTCCTGTGCCCACCAATTCTCCCTTGCAAATTCCCTCCTAAGGTAGATTGCAAGGCACAAAATACTTTAAAAGTTGTTGGCACATAAAAACAGTAATGTAGCACACGTGTAAATTAGCTAAAAGAAATTTTACTAAAGTATAGGAAAGGGTTATATGGGAGGATAAAAACAAGAAAACAATCTGTCCATTTAGCTTCATCTTTCTAGCTGATGTTGACTCCAAAATGGAGACTTCGGCTACTGAACTCTAAATCAAAGGAAGGGAGAAGACGACCCCAGAATGCCTATATGCAAAACCTCAGGTAACATATCCCAACTATGAATTGACCAATGACCAGGCTAAAGGTCTGTTCATTATGCACAGACCTTCCCCTTCTAGCTCGGGGAACTTTTACTTGATGCCCCATAGGTTCTAACTAACTAACTACCAGTTAGCACAGACAAACAGGTTAACTCTTTCATGACATCGGGGAGAGAACTTGCACTCCAACACCCTTCTCAAGTTCATGTACTGAAGTCATGAAGGTTCAGCTTCTTGCACAGATATTCAAAGTTCCTCTTGTAAGTGGCTTTGTGAGTATTATCAGCCACCATCTCTTCAGAGGGAAAATACTTGATCTCAACCAGTCCTTGTAGTTGCATCTGTCTCACAGTGATATTTGACAGCAATATGCTTGGTTCTTGCCTTGATGCTCTCACTCTTGGCTAAGGATATGCTTGCCTGATGGTTTGCAAACAAAGTTATTGGTTTAGGCTCCTCTACTCCAGTCCTTTAGTAGACAGATGATCCATTCTAGTTTACTGCTGGCATTTGCAGCAGATATATACTCAGCCTCAGTTGTTGATTTGGAGACTAATGTTTGCTTTTGACTAGTCCAACTGATCAAGCTGTTTCAATAGAAGAATAAGTAGCCACTTGTTGGCTTGTAGTCAGTTTGGTCTTCAGCCCAGTCAGCATCCATGTATCCAACCAGTCTTGGGTTGTCACAAGCTAAAATCTTTAGTTTCAAGTCAGCTGTTTTTAGGAGGCATCTAGCCAGTCTCTTTAGAGTGTTCCAATCATAATTATTTGGTGAATCATTCTCTGCATAGGATTCAAACAGCTTCAGAGATATCAGGTCTTGACACTGTACTCGAATACAGAAGTTGGCCAATTGCTTCTCTGTACTGTTGGTTGCTCTGTAGCAATACTCCATCTTCAAGTTTGGGAGTGCTGGCTCAAGAAGAGTAGTGACTCCTTTGGCATCCTTTAGGTCCAGGGATTCTGAAAGGTCCATAATCTTGTGTCTTTGGTTTAAGAGGAAACTTCAACTCTCAGGTCTTTCTATCTGTATTCCAAGGCAGTGGTTCAGTTGTCCTGTTTGACTTCCAACTCTTTGTTCAGGTTATCTGCAATTTCTTGAGCATTTTCTTTGGTTTGGTAGCATAAAGCAGTCCATTCTTACATGCTAGCACAAACTGATACAGTCCATCTTTAAGTCTGGCAAGTAGACAGATGTCTGCCTTTCCCTGTTGAAAGCTTTGGCTTTGCAGCAGCATAATTAATTCCTCAGTACATGCTATGGCAGCTTGTTCCTCAAATAAATCTCCATTGAGGAACGCTGTCCCAATGGCCAGGTGCTGAACATACATTTTTGATAATGCTATACTTTTTTTTGATAATGCTATACTTAGAAGTGTCCTGAAGGTGTTGTATTTGACAACACATGTAGGTTGTTCAATAATTTCCCTCCAGTCTGAAGGTTCACACTCAGGTTGTATATTTACACACAAGGTATATTTTGGGGATGGTACTCCCTTATTGATCCTCTGTGATGGTCTCACAGCAGTCCCTTTCATCTCTGGCCCAGCTTGCCCTGCTTCCCCTTCTGATTGTGGGGTCTCTGGTCCACAGGCAGGTGGTCTCTACAGGGAGCCAAATGCCCATATCACAATAAGAGACTCCATCCTCAGTTTCCTGGCTGATCTGCATTGTGGAGCCTGGTTGCTTTGAGGCTTGGAGCACACATCCTTCATCAATATGTACCACATTGCATTGTTTAATTGAAAACATTTTTGGATTCATAACTTTGTATCCTTTTCCACCTCTAGCATACCCAACAAGTTCAGCTCCGGGGGCTTGCTCCCTCCTTCTTTCCTTGGGTATATGAGCAAAAACTTTAGACTCAAACACCTTCAAATATCTTAGGCCTAGCATCTTTCCAAACCACAGTTCAAAAAGGAGTTTTCCAGTCACCTTTGAAGGTGTTCTGTTGTATAAATAGGCTACTGTAGTTACAGCTTCTGCCCAGTAGTGGTCAGGCAGGCAGGCTTGCATGAGTTGGCAAAGTGCCATCTCTTGAATATTCCTGTTAAAGCAGAGCCATTTTGCTGGGGAGAGTATATCACACTTGTATTATGCTCAATTCCCTTTTGCTCCAGGAACTTTTGAAATTTACTGCCACAGTACTCAGTCCCATTGTCGTCTTCTTCTAAACAGAACCTCTGGAGCCTTGTTGAATTTATTTTTTATAGCCGCAATGTAGCATTTAAATTTCTCCACCACCTGAGCCTTGGAGTTTATTAAATAAACATGAACATAATGAGTACCAGCATCTAAGAACATCAATAAATACTTGTTCCCTCCAAGAGGAGGAGGAGGAGAGATTGGATTTATACCCCACCCTTCACTACCCAATGAAGTCTCAGAGCAGTTTACAATCCCTTTCCCTTCCCTTTCCCACAACAGACACCCTGTGAGGTAGGTGGGGCTGAGAGAGCTCTCTTGAGAACTGCCCTTGAGAGAACAGCTCTGAAAGAACGTATGACTGACCCAAGGTCACACCAGCAGCTGCATATGGAAGAGTGGGGAATCAAACCCAGTTCTCCCAGATTAGAGTCCGTGCTCCTAACCACTACACCAAACTGGACCAACCAAATCTAAATACACTTTCGGCAAGAGCCCTTCACTGGTCATACCTTGTTGTTTTTTGTTAGCTGGGTGCAGTTGCTTTTGCCTTTAAGCCAATCTCACAATAAGCTTCCATTTGCTCCTATTTTGTCACTTTAATACCACAGCCCTGCAACTATTCTTTCACAGAGTGAAAGTTTCTGTGCACAAGCTTCAAATGCCAGCTCAACAGGCAGTCTGAATGACTGCATTTGCCTTGTCTTGTATGATATACAGGTCCTGCATCATTTCTCAGGTAAAAGAATTTTTCAATCCTTTCTGCCACTATTTTGATATCAGATTCTGGGCAAAAGAGATGGCACTCATCCCCCTTGATCACAAACTTGTTTCCTTTTTTTTTTACAAGCTTTGAGACAGACAAAAAGATTTTGGTCTGCTTGTGATGCATACACACACTCTTAGAAAAATCAAAACAGCCTCTCCTGCAATATTCAGCACTCTCCAACTCTACAGATGTTAAAAAGGATTGTTTCTGCCTGCAGGAGATGCTTTCTTTTTCTTTCATCCAGTTCAACAGAATAACTCTTATCATTGCACACGTGACAAAAACACCCAGAATTGAGCAACCACATATTTTCCCCTTTTGTTTCCTCACCAGCCACAACACATGCAAACTGTTTGGAGGATTTCCATTTCATCTCAACTCTCCTGAGTCCCACTATTTGGCAGAGCACGTCTCTCCCCATGTGGCTTAATGTCCCTTTTCTCTTTACAAAATTTCTTGATATGCCCAGTTTTCTTTCCGTAAAAACAAATAACAAGCCTTTAATTTGTTTGCTTAAAAATTGGACATTGCACCCATGGTATTGGCCACAGACCTCTGCAGCTCTTCATCTCTCAGGTAACTCAACATAAATTGGAGATCGTGTTTCTCCCTCGACTCCAGAGCAGCTTTCTGCATAGCAAATGAGTCTGGGAGACTGATCAGAATAGTAGTATTTATTTCATCCTGAGACAATTCTATGCCAGCAGTTTCCAGTTCTAATGCCATAATATTGACCAAATGAGCTCTGATATCTCTCCCTCACACAGTTTGAGAGTGTATAATCCCTGCCTTAAGAACATACTGTTCTTCTGTGACTCATAGTTTTAGTTTTAAGGGCTTAAAAAAAGCTCTTGTGCAGTTTTGCTTTTAGCCACAAGAGGGCTCTCTTTATCACTAATTTAGGTAAGAAGGATCAATTGAGCCCTGGCATCCAATTTTAGAATGATTTGTTTTTCTGCTGCATTTTGTGGCACATCATTTTCACTAATGCACATCATTTACAACAATGCAGCGTACATGTGTAAATTAGCTTAAATAAATTTTACTAAAGAATAGGAAGGGTTACATGGGAGGATAAAAACAAGAAAACAATCTGTGCATTTAGCTACATCTTTCTAGCTGATGTTAACTCCAAGATGGAGACTTTTGTTACTGAACTCTAAACAAAGGAAAGTAGAATATGTGCATAATCTCAGGTAACATATCTCAACTATGAATTGACCAATGACCAGGCTAAAGGTCAGTTAATTATGCATAGACCTTCCCCTTCAAGGCCAGAAACTTCTACTCCACACTCTAGAGGTTCTAACTAACTAACTACCAATCAGTATAGACAAACACACAGGTTAACTCTTTCATAACATCAGGGAGAGAACTTGCAGATACTCCTACGAAAGTGTTGTGGAGGGGGCTACAAGGGAGGGATTTGGCAGAGAAGGGGATATTTATGTTCCAGCTCACTGATTTGCTTCTGCAAGTACATCCTACTTAATGCAGTTTTTTTTTTTAAAGAGGTTTGTGTAGGGGGAGAGAACATGCAAATGCCTAAAGCTTTACATTATGTTTGTGACGAAGGGGAGAACCATCCACACAGAGTGTTACTGGCCAGGTGATGGGTACAAACTGGCATTTTTACCAGTGTCTTTCTCTGTTCCCCTTCTAAGGCTCCAGGGTCTCCTGAAGCTTTTTGCATTGTTGCAGTCTCAGGGATTCAAGCAGTTTCAGGAGGGATTCCAAATGACATTGCAAAAACCATACGTTCCACAGCAGCCCACAATTTTGAAATTTTAACTAAACAAGCAACTCTAAGACCTAGGCCCCCTCTGAAAATAGAAATTTTAAAAACACCTTAGATAAAAGTTCTCAGGATCATGCATGATTGCCATAGGAACCTTTTCCTGCATGCTGCTAAGGAAGAGAAGGTGAAATATTTGCCCAAATGATCATCCTGAGTAGTCTTTCTGTTCTGTCGCATTTCACCAGTTCTTCTCTCCTCAAACACTGACAGCGTAAACCAAATGCAAACTAATAGGCTGTTGAAATGCTTGGCGAAGATTCCTTTCTCTTTCCCTCTCGGCTTCCTGACTTCACCATTTTAAACACCTGCATGCCGAGAAAAGTGAGATGCCAAGTTCCAGTGGCAGCCTGCTCACAAGGAAATCACATATGCTTGAAAGGACAAAGTAAGCTACTTGGAGAAATGTATTTGCTTCGCTGCTGCAACTGTTTAGACAACTAAAGTAGCTCAAACAGCTTTTAGGTATGAAAATTGCTAGAAAAACTGAGAGATCTGTAGACAGTTCTATGGACTCCAGTTAATCCTGCTGCATGGACTGAGGACAGGTACAAAGGGAGGTTCTGCTGGTGTGGCAGTGCTTAAATGAGATTTTTTTCCCCACTTTCATACAATATAAAGAAGATTTTTTTAAAAAAATCCAGCCCTCTAGTTCTTTATACTGAGTAACAGGTTTTTACAAAGGTACAGATTTCTTCTGGGCAGCATTTATGTTCCACTTCTTGCATTTATAATCTGCCTTTCTCCCCAGTGAGGACCCAAAGTGGCTTAAATTGTTCCCCCCTTATCCTCACAACAATCCTGTGAGGTAGGTTAGGATGAATGTATGTGACTGGCCCAAGGTCACCCAGCAAGCTTCTATGGCAGAGTGTGGAGTAGAACCTGGGTCTTCAGATCCTAGTCTGTCCCTCTAACCATTATATCACACAGTAGGGGTGTGCATTCAGTACATAGCGAACTGAATAAATACCTGAAAAATACCTTATTGTACCCAAACCTGAAAATACAATTCCCCCACACACACCCCTACCACATGGTCTCATTCAGAGAATACAAATTTGGAAGCATCCCTTTTGAGGACAACTATGGTGGCTTTGCCAGGTGCCACCAAGATTGAACAACAGGCAGACAGCATTGTGATGTAAGTACATTGACAGAATTGACTCAAGATATTTTTGCACCTGTAGGGGAAAAAAATCTAAACAGTGCCCCAAATATTTAATAAGCTAACTGATAATAGTAGTGCTATATTTCACTGGTGCTTAAATGACACCTGACACTTCACTCATACTCTAGGGTTGCCAGGCACAGTCAGGCAATCAGCGGGAGTCTGGAGGTAACATGGTAGGGCACTGTTAGCAACAGCATTATGTCACTTCTGGAGGAAACCTGGAAGTGATGTTATGCCTCTCTAAGAATTGCCAGAAACTCAATGGCAAATATTACACTGAGCAGTGACCGAAAGAGAGGACTGCTGGGAGAGATCTCCTACCATAGTGGGAGGTGTGGCAGCCCTATCCTGTAAAAGACACACTTGCACTTGTTAATCAGATTTTTCTAGAGGACATAACAGCCTTATTCCACTATTGGAAAAAGAAACCGAGGGGAAACTCCCATTTCTAGATATCATGGTCATTCACAAAGCTAACCTTCAATTAGGTCACAAGGTCTACAGAAATACAAGTCACACGGGTCGTTATTTACACAAAAACTCCCATCACCAACCTTGGCAAAAAAAAAAAAAAAGACAGGCATAATGAAAACATTAGTAGACCGTGCAAGACAGATATGTGAACCACACTTTCTCAGTGATGAACTAAATCATCTAAACTGTGCACTTCAAGCAAATGACTACCCCAAGAATGAAATCAGAAGAGCAATTAAACCAAAGGTAAAACAAACAACTGAGGAAAAACAGTCTACCGCAGGAAAAGTGTTTTTGCCATATATCAAAGAAATCACTGATCAGATGGGAAAACTTATGAAAAAACACAACCTACAAACAGTATTCAGACCCACCATCAGCAAAAGATTATCAGCAAAATACAGAAGAGACCCCCTCACTTCTGCAGGAGTATACTGCATACCCTGCAGTTGTGGACAAGTTTACATCAGGACCACACAAAGTAGCATCCAGACAAGAATAAAAGAACGTGAAAGACACTGCAGACTTGGCCAGCCTGAAAAATCAGCAGTGGCACAGTATCTTATTCCAAGACACTGAAATGCTGGACAACACATCCAATTACCAATTACAACACATCCAATTACCATGTCAGATTACACAGGGAAGCTGTTGAAATTCATAAACACAAACACAATTTCAACAGGAAAGAAGAGAGTTTAAAAATAAATAGGGCATGGTTTCCAGTCCTGAAAAACACAAAATGCTCTACATCTTACAACAGCACTACAGATAAGATTAGAATTTCAACAGCCAATCCATATGCAAAAGAACCTCCTCAGGAAAGCTCCTCCATTAGCCTGTCACAGCCTGGGAAACTCCTACAAGATAATAACTCAGCCCTACCCCACCTTCCTGAGTAGATATAAATTACCTGCCTACCATTTTTCTTCTCACATTGACACAGAGTACTCCATCTTTCTGTGTTATACCTCTGAGGATGCCAGTCACAGCTGCTGGTGAAATGTCAGGTACTACAATGCCAAGACCACAGCCATACAGCCCGGAAAATCTACAACCACTAATGAACTCTGGCCGTGAAAACTTTTGACAACATATTAGTCTTAAGACCGTCCCAACCAAATCCTGCTAGGGACTGAACACACAGTAAAGAATTCTGTATTTGTAACTAGATTAGGAATCATTTGTATAAACATGCAATTCTTTAAAAAGCAGCAAAGGAACCCGTCATTTGGTTAGAAATGAACAATCTTCGGCTGGATTTAGCCCTCCCTCTTTGCCATGTTCCACTTGTCTATGGTCACTCCCACTAGGGGTAGTTTTATCAAATGGACAACAGGGGCAGCTGCCCCAGGGTCTGCACTGGAGATGAGGGAACAATCCATAGCCCTGTCCCAAAGAAGGGAGGAAAAAAGAGCAAGAGGCTCTTGCTGTAGCTTGCATATGCCCTATCTGGGGCTTGGGCAACTGGCTTCTGGTAGCAGCATAAACATGACAATTTATCTTGTTTTGCTCACTTGTCTGACATGTGCTGTTTGTTTGTTCTTTTGTTCTAATTGTTACATGTTTAAATTAAACCATTTTATGTTTCGTAAAGTTTTTTATTATTTTTTGCACTGGAAGGAGGCCTAAAAGCCTACAGGTAATGTAAAATGGGGGAAAGGTGGGGGTGGGAAGTGATATATGACAGTGTATTTAAATTTGAATTTTGAAAGAAGGAAGTGACTTCAGAGGATGAGGCGAGTTTGGGGGGGAGTGTTACTATGGGCAAAAGTGTTACTTTTTTCCTGCCATAGAGAACAATGGAGGAAATGGGGGCAACCTGTTTGGGGCCCCGTAAAATTGGACCCCCCAGGTCCAATCTTCTTGAAACTTGGTGGGTATTTCAAGGAGAGGCCCCAGCAACTACCCTGCAAGTTTGGAGCCTCTCCCTCAAACCCCCTCCCCTCCAGTCACTTTTAAAGTTGCCACCGAATTTCGGTGGCAATTCGGCAGTGGGCTGAATCAGATCAGAGAATCTGATTCGGCCCGTGGCTGCCCTAGTGGCCACTCCTGAGCTGGCGGAGCTTTGCTCCGCCTCGCTCCGGCCCCAACGGACCCCTGCTTTTGGGGTTTGGACGTGTGTGTTATGGTTCTGCTGAATAATCTCAGATAGGTTGATCTTAAGGATACCATGCAGCAAGCCCTTAAGGATACCATGCAGCATTTTTGCCAGATGTGTGCTGGGAATTCCACACCAGAGACTTAGTTCCCAATTGGATTTGGACCCAGTTAAAGTCAGCATGGTGGCCAGTGGAGAGAAGGGGCTTAAGCCATTTCCCTGTCCTGAAACAGCCTTGGGGAGCTGCCTTTTGCGTTGTCAGGGAAACATACATGTTGCCCATCAGTAAACTTCCCAGGGATGTTTCTAGCTGGAAAAACAGTACAGAAGGAAGGCTTTTGGCTCCTTTTCTCTGCGTGCCTTGGTCCTGATCTGAATGAGGCCTGTGAGTGTGTGGGAATTGTCCCAACAGGGAACTCCCAGGATACATCTGTCCAGATTCCAATGTAGGGGACCTGTGAAATAGCCCTCAGATTGTGCTTCCTCAGTGTGGAGAGCAAATCAAGCTCTCTTTACTCTTGGACTTAGTTCTGTACAGGTCTCAAGGCCTGGTGAGAGATGCAGAGGTTGTTATACCAGTTGGGAATAGTGACCACAATGCTATTAAGTTCAGCATTCAGATAAAAGGAAAGTTACCCCTAAAGTCCAAAACTGTAACATTTTATTTCAAAAGAGGGAACTTTACAAAATGAGAGAAATAGTAAAAAGAAGCTGAAGGGGAAATACAAGCGAGTCAAATCCCTAGAGGATGCTTGGAAGCTATTTAAAACCGCACCAACTGAAGCCCAAACAGAATGCATTCCGCAGGTCAGAAACTGTAATCAAAGATAGGATTGTTAGGCACACAGAAGAACAAAGCCTGCTGAGGGAAAATCTGCATGGCTTCTGCAAATGGAAGTCCTGCCTCTCCACCCTGTTGGAGTTCTCTGAGAAAGTGGACAAGTGTGTAGACAATAGTGACCTGTTTCCAAAGGCTTCTGACAAGGTACCTCACCAAAGTCTCCTGAGTAAACTTAGTAGTCACACACAATACACAATACACAACCTTTATTGGCATACACAAACTTAGTAGTCATAGGATAAGAGGATGTGTTTTCTTGTGGATTTAAAATGATTAAATGACAGGAAACAAAGAGATGACTTGGGGTGGGGCATGATATTTATAAAATTATGCCTGGAGTGGAGAAAGCTAACAAAGAGAACTTTTTCTCCCAGTGGAGGAATACTTTCTTAAAGCTGCATTTTCCCCTTTCTGCTCTGCCTTCCCAAATCACAGTATGGTTGGTTTCCCACCCTCTTCACCTCATGGCAGGCCAAGTTGCTGTGTGGATGGCTGACTTTCTTAGCTCTGCTCTTTGAGGGAGGAGAGGGCACTGTAGTGCCAATTCAAACAGACTCTGCTGAGGCAGGAGGAAAATTAGAGATTCTTCCATAAGGCCTTTTTTCCCTATGCCTTTGCCTGCTCCTTCAGTCAGAAGGATCCAACTGGAATATTGTCAGAGTTAAGTGCAAGTTGACAGCTACATTTAAGGCTCCTCTCAGCCCTAAACACACTGAGTGGCCTTTGACAAGCTACCAGTTCTGGGCCTCAGATTCTCATTTGTAATACAGAGAGAGCTATCAGGGCAGGGTATACCCCAAACTCATGAAATTAAAAGTACCTGTCCAGGCCATCCAACATTTGTGCTGTAATACTTATTAATGTGGCCTGTATCAACTAACCAGATGTGAATGCTTTCTCTTATTTTGCATAATTTATTATGCATTTTTAAAAATATTGTAGTTAATTTATTCTGGTTTTGATAGTTATGGAGAGAGGTAATGAGCTATATAGGAACCTGCAATGAATTCAAGAATATCTTCAAGTTCACAGCTATAAAGGCCAGTAATGTAGTCTTAGAACTGATTTCCTACCAGGTATGCTCAACCCCTCCCCCAATAATTGATTCTGACATGCAAAGTCAACATCTGTCTTTTACAATTGATATACACATCTAGGGTCACCAGATGCAAAGTGTTGCTGTGTTTTAGCTAGGGATGCCAACTTCCAAATGGGGCCTAGAGATCTCTTAGAATTACAACTGATCTACAGAAGACAGAGATCAGTTCTTCTCAAGAAAATGGCTGCTTTGGAGGGCAGACTCCAGGGCATTATACCCCATTGCGGTCACTCCCTTCTATAACCCTGTTCTCCCCAGAATCTACCCCCCAAATTTCCCAATCCAGAGCTGGCAACCCTAGTTATGGCAGATGTGCAAAAGAGCTGCAATTTTCAGGAGCTGCAGCTTTTCCCACCCTATATTAGCAAATAAAGACAAACTGAATTTCCTTCTTTTTAGTGTTGTTATGCAGAGAGGAATTTCTGTTTCCAAAATTCACTTTTTAAATATAGCCACTGATTCTTTTTTAAAAGAAGGATTTCTCTTTGAAGAGAAATAACTACACCTTTTTGTAACTTCAGCTATTGGAGGGGGGGGGGATTTGCTGTTACACACTACCAGGTGGTGCTCTAGCTGAAGGATAGGAAGGTTTGGGAAGACATTGCCTGCCTCTGAGAATCTACTAAGTGAAAGTTTGAAAATTTCCAGAACCTCCCTTCCTGCCCTTCTTCTTTTTGTATTTTTCTTTCACCCAGATTGAATTGATTAGAAACTGACTTCAGATTCCTTAAAAGAGAAAAAGAAATGGATTGTTGGATTTCAGGAAGAAACTGAGTAAAGAGAGGAATTAAGAGAATTTCTCTTAACAGCCCTACCTTTTCCACATGACAGATAAAGGCACAGAACTTGTGTCTTCACTTTTATCCATTCACCCTATGTAAACATGGACTTAGTCTTGAGAACAGTTCAACCATTTGGTCTTTCCATCTGTCTATCAACTTATTATCTACTAGGAATAAGGCCCGTTGTGGAAATAAATACAATGGGCTCTAGAAGGAGACTCTGGGAGAGTGCCAAGGCCTTGGGCAATCAGTGTCAATTTGCTGTGGTGACCTCAGCAGGTATAATGACACAGAGCCCACCATTTTTTCCAGAGGAACTGATCTCTGCTATCTAAAGAGCACTTGTAATTTTGAGTGATCTCCAGCCCTCATCTGGAGATTGGCAACAATGGTTCTCCATGAGGAAATGGCTGGTTTGGAGGGTGAAGTCTATGGCATTGTACCTGTCCGAAGTTCTACCCTTCCTCAAACCACACCCTCTCCAGGCTCCACCCCTCAAATCTCTCTTTTTTTTTAAAAAAAGGTTTTTTATTTTAATATCAAACAAACAAAACAAACAAACACAACAAATAAAACATAAAAGTTTGGGGGTTCCATGTTACATCTTTGTTATATCTGTTACATTATCACCTACAATATCCAGTTGTATGTTAGCCATTTTTAACACCATCTCAATTGTGTATCTATTTTTGCTTTGTATTTGAAAAGCTCTATAATATTTCTAAGTGTAATTATAAGTCTATATAGTTCATTTATTGTTATCTTCCAGCTATTTATAGAACCTTGACCATGTGGTCTGAAATTTCCCTTCTTCTTGTCCTCTTAAAAATAAAGTCAATTTGTCCATCTCAGCAGTTTCAAGAGTTTTGCTTATCGTTTCTTCTTTTGAAGGTATTTCATCTTTTCCCCAATATTTAGCATACAATATTCTTGCAGTTGTCAATACATGAATAAGAAGGTAAAAGTCTTGTTTTTTACAATTGTTTGGTCTTATATTCAGTAAAAATAATTTAGGTGTAAAAAGTATGGTGCAATCTAACATTTTTTGTAACATTTCATGTATTCCAGCCCAATACTCTATCACAAGTCTGCCACATATGGAAAAATGAACCAACAACCTTTTTACATTTCCAACAAGTATTAGGTAATTCAGGGTAACATTTTGCTAACCTCTCTGGAGTCATATACCATCTATAAAACATTTTGTAAATGTTTTCTTTATAAGAATTTGCTTTAGTAATTTTAACATTTGTTTTCTACACCTGTAACCATTGGTCTAGATGAATATTATGACCTAGGTTTTGTGCCCATTTAACCATAGAGTTTTTAACCATTTCATCTTGTGTTTTGTATTCCAGCATTATTACATACAGGTTTTTTTTTAATCAGTTTTTCTTCAGAGTATAAGAATAGCTTATCTATTTCTAATACTTTGGAGCAGAAGCCTATTATTTTATCTTTAGTGTATCTTGATTCTGTTTGTACTCTTTCCCACCAACTTACATTGGGTTCTAATCTTCTAATATTTGCTATTAATTTTAGCTCATTTTTGTTGTCCAGAAAATCTTAGTATTTTAGTATGGAATCTTTTGAGAATATAATTGGCTTAGTAAAAGCTTCTAATGGTGAAACCCATTTTGTCGGTGTGTGTGACATGCTTGACCACACAGCATCAACTCAGGAACTGCACCGCACCAGTGACGTGTATATACAATTTATTTACAATGAATAATAGATACTGACATCCACCATCAAAGTGCTCCGCCATACAACTGTTCCAGTGAGTAGAAAAACATACTCTGTACACAAAGATATACAGTATTGGAGCTACTAATTAGCCAATGAGAGAGCTGCTGAGTCATGGTGCATATATCTATCAATGCAGGGCTCATTTCATAGCAGGAGCTCCTCTGTATATTAGGCCACATCCCCCTGATGTAGCCAATCCTCCAAGAGCTTACAATAGCCCCTGTAAGAAGAGCTTTGTAAGCTCTTGGAGGATTGGCTACATTAGGGGTGTGTGGCCTGATATGCAAAGGAGCTCCTGCTATGAAATGAGCCCTGTATCAATGTCACTTTCCAGAGCAAGTCAGTACATGTCCCTGTGTGGTTCCACTTGACTCAGTCACATGACTCCTTGTTACCTGTCATATTAGATCATCCTAATCTGACAGCTCATTGTGCTTAAAGCTGTGAGTCTCTATAGCTGATACTCCTCCTAGGCTTTCAGTCTGAAAAGCACAATGGCAGTTTAAGTTTTTCAAACTTTTCTGCAGATAAATATTTGGTAAACATATCAGCAATATTCGAACCAGAGTTGCAATGCTGTATCCATGTAAACCCTCTGTTAACTGCCTCTCTGACATTCTGATACCTTATAGTTATATATTTGCTTCTAGTTCTCACAGTCTGATCACTTGCTAGAAGCAGTACAGCAGTGTTATCACAAAACATTTGTAACAGTAATGGACAGTGAAATTTCAGATCTTTTGTTAGCTGGTACAACCATTCTAATTGTGTAATATATTCACTGAGTCCAGAAAACTGCCTCACATGAACTGGTTGAGACATAATGTTGCTTTACAGATCTCCACATTACCAAGGCTCCATGCACAAAAACCACATGTCCTGATATAGATTTTCCATCTGCTCTGTCTCCCCAACTCTAATCACTATATGTTACTAGTGGTGAACTATCTATGGTCATGGGTGTGTTTGTGCTATGGGCTTCTGTCATCTCATAAACTTCCAACAACTGTTGGATCTTGCCGTGCTGGCAAAGCTCAAAAAATCCTTCAGGGTTTTGAGTTATTTCTATTCCTAAATAGTTTTGTATGCTTCCAAGATGTTTAATTTCAAACAGACCTTTCATAGCATCCATGAACCATTTCAATTGTAAATTCTCAAAAAAACAAAAAGCAAATATCATCTACAAATACAAAAACATAACATTCTTGTCCTTGAATGGTTTTGTTGAACATGCATGGATCTGCAATTCCCTGCTTGAAACCCATGCCTGTTAAGGCAGTCACTAAACATTGGTTCCAAACCCTTGCACTCTGTTTTAAACCGTATAAAGCCTTGTTCAGTCTTAGTACTAATTTAGTGTTTTGATCCTGGAACCCTGGTACCTGTTCCATGTACAATTCCTCTGTTATGGGTGTGTAAGTAAGCAGTTGTAAAATCGAAGTGGGGCACTTGCATGCCTGCAATTCCTGCTTTGCATAGTGCAGTTCTTACTGTTTCAGCTCTAACCGTTGGTGCAAATACCTGGTCATAATCTTCTCCCCAGACTTGAGAAAAACCCTTTGCTACCAACCTCGCTTTGTGTTGCATTACTCCATTTGGGAGTGATTTTAGTTTAAACAACCAGCAACACCCTATTACATTCTTCTCTGCCAGCAACTCAGTTAAGTCTAACACTTTATTCTAAGATAGAGACTTGTATTCTTTTGTCATGGCATCCAGCCAATTCTGTCTCTCCCTCCCTTGCAGAGATAGCACTTCCTCATAGCTTTTCGGCTCTCTTACATAAACATAATTAACAGCCATTTTTTACTCGTAACCATAATAAACGGGAGGTATTCCTTTTGTGGTTCTTTCAGATACCCTGGGCACCAGCCTATCACCTTGTACTGGCTCAGAGGTACTCTGTACACTCCCAGAAGAGTCCTTCTCTTGTTTTACCATTGTTTCAGTGCTTTCTGTCAAAGGAAACAACACTTGTGATGGCCCCTCTGTCCCATGTATTTTGTGCCAGTTGGCATTTTCACAAAATTTTGCTGATCTACTAAAACTTAATGCTAAATGTTGGTTGGCAAATCTGTATGCCTTCATGCCTGTCTGGTAACCAAGGAACAGGAGCTTCTTCGATCTATCTCCTCCTTTCCTTCTCTGGTTTAGAGGTATGTTTAAGCAGGCCTTTGTTCCAAACACTCTCAGGTATCCCAGGCTGGGATCCTTATTGTACAACACTCTGTAAGGAACATCGTTGATAGCTTTTGACCACACTCTGTTGGATATATAGCAAGTAGTGGTGATTGCTTCTGCCCAGTATGTTATTGGTAAACCTGCATCTGCCAGCATTGCATGCATCACCATTTGCAACACACCCACCCTGCGTTCTGCTACTCCATTTTTTTGTGGTGTAGAAACATTGCTTATGCGATGTGCCATCCCCTGTGTCTTTAACCAATGGTTAAAATCATTTGACATGAACTCGCCACCCATGTCTGTCTGTAATGCACATAAGTCATGGCCTATCTGTTTTTGCACTCTCTGAGCCCAGTATTTAAAGGT
The DNA here is from genome assembly GCA_029233225.1 of Lepidodactylus listeri. Classification (NCBI taxonomy): domain Eukaryota; kingdom Metazoa; phylum Chordata; class Lepidosauria; order Squamata; family Gekkonidae; genus Lepidodactylus; species Lepidodactylus listeri. The sequence goes on from JARCFY010000008.1 coordinate 106,428,849, forward strand.
TTGAAATACGTCTGCCATCTTTCTAAGGATGAAAATTCATGTAGTGGAGTAATCATCCACTACAAGTAGGGCAAAATGATTTTGTGAGTCACTCTTTGCATAAGGCCCTATGACATCTGCATGTACCAATGCCAGAGGTTTGCTAGACACTCTGTCACTTTGGTTTGCTACAGGGGACGCTTTTGACTTGACATTCTTACATATTTGACAGTCAAGATATTTGCTACAATCTTGCACCATCTCTTTACCCAGCAGTGCTAGTGTCTTGTTAATTGTGTTAAAGCTTACATGCCTGAGCCTGCGGTGTAGCAAGTGAATGCACCTCTCATGAGGACTACTGTTTATCACAGACCTCGCCTCAACATGCTCATTTTCTAGCACATAAACATTGTTAATCAACTTACCCACCACCAAGGTTTCACTGTCTCTGGTGATCTTACAGGCTTTGCTTGCAAAACATACAGAAAACCCCACCTAGTCCAGAGTGTTAATGCTCAATAAATTGTTCTCTAAGGTAGGAACACAAAGAACATCCTTAAACATAAATCTAAGAGCGGGAAAGAAAATATTTCCTTCGCACAGTACAGAAGAATTGCTCCCATCAGCAAGGCTCATGTGCTTTAAACAGGACGGACGTTCATCCTGCAACAGATTCCTGTCCTGGCAAAAGTTTTGTGATGCTCCAGAGTCCAAAATCCAAACTCCACGCACAGAAGCAGCCACTGTGATGACTAGCTTTGCATTCTGGCTCGATGCAGGCCTCTGGATTGCAGTTCCATGCCTCTTCTTCGCCTCTGGACACTCCCTCTTGAGATGAGTAGTTGCCCCACAGCCGAAACACCATCAAACTCTCAAAGCGACTTGTTGCTGTAATCCATGCTGCTTACTCTCAGCTCTGCTGGTCCCACTGCAGCTGTGTCAGAATCAGTTAATTCTGTCAATGTAATCTTGCATGCACACTATGTATTCTGTTATTTCTTTATGTATTGGACCTGTATTTTCTCCTTTCTTGGTCGGGAGGGTGACAACCCCTAGGGTGAGAACAAGGAGGCCTCTCATCCCTGCCTCCGCATTCCAGCTGCTCCGGCAGTAACTTCAAGGGGAGGAAAGGCTCTCATCTCTTATCTATGCTAAAGAACCTTGGAGCCATGAATTGTTATGTGAACGGAGGGGTCTGGTTTGGAAAGGGAAATTTACTGCTTAACACCTCACTTTTTTCCTGTGTGAACCAAACAGTCAAGACACCTTTTAGCCCGCCAATTTTCCCTCCTGGGGATTGGCTACCTATGGGTAATTCAAACTCCTTGGAATGGTATAATAGACCCGCTTGTATTATTTGTCTCATCTCTGACAATACCCCGAGACGCTGTACTAATGTAGGAATAGGCAATAAAGAACTGTGGTTAACCAACCGAGATCTGATCCTTGACTACTTTGAACAGGACTCTCACAGATTGTCAGAGATCCTTGATTGGGATTCAATCGTTCCTGACCATGTCAGAAGACGATCTCGTCCCCCTCAAACCTACCACTCCAGAGGAGGCCCCGGCTACCCCGGCGGATCCGGGGAACGGGGGTGGCGGCGGCGGAGGAGGTCCCGAGGTGCCGGTGACCACGAGCCAGGGGGCTTACTACATCCCGCGCCGCCCGATTACCCATCAGAGCGTGACCCCCCAGTACACTTGGAGCCACTTCGGGGGCCGATCCGTGACTTCGTGGGTGCACGACAGGAAAGGGGTGAGAGTTCCGCTCACCGGCGACCAGCTCGATCGAGGGAGACCGAGCTACCTAGGAGACGACCGCGAGCCGGTCCGCCGTGGAGGACCGCGTCGCCAGCCTCCCGAAGAGGAGACACTGGATTTGTATGGGCCCGATCCGTATCGAGAGGAGCAGACGGTCCCGCTGGATCAGATGATGGGAGACCTGCGGCTGCAACTCACCTCCGAGCTCCGCGAGTTGGCCCTCGATCTCCAGCACCAATTTCGAGACGCTATGGTGGCGATGCAAGGCGCCCTCCTCGGTCAAGGAGTCGGAGCCCCACAACAGCAGCCAGCACCCGGAGGGGTTCCGGCTCAGCCGCAGGCGCCCGCTCTACCGGCGCAGCCAGCTCCGCCGGTCGTCCCGGCTCCAGTCCCGGGGCCCGTTCCCGCGCCGGCCCCAGTCCCGGCCGCGCCGGCCGCTCGCCCACCCCCTTCCGACCCGCTGACGACTACTTTCGATGGGGACCCCGAGAAGCTACGTTGCTTCACACTCGAGATCGGGAGATTCCTGGACAGTTGGGGCCACCTGTATCCTACCGAGAAGGATCGCATAGGCTACATCGGATCCAAACTGAAAGACACCGCCAGCGATTGGTATGTGAGCCTGCACGACAACCCTGGCCCTGAGCTGCGTTCCTTGAACAACTTCATGTGGGCTCTTCGGCACCAGTTCGAACACCCGCTGGGTGAGGAAAAAGCCAGAAATCAACTGAGAAAGCTGTTCCAGGGAAGATCGTCGGTGAGAGAATACACTGAAAAGTTCCGGCGCATCGCTGCCAAAATCCACGGATGGCCGGAGGAACTCTTCATGGAGAAGTATTGGGAGGGTCTAAACCCGGAAATCTACGAGACCGTGCTGCTGGGAGGCCGTCCGGGCACGCTGACTACCTGGATGAGGGCGGCCACCGACATGGAAGAACGCTTCGCCCTAATCAAGATGGGAGCATCCGCAACCGCCGCTATCAGAGCGGGCCCACGAGCGAAGCCCCGATCCAATGTACAAGACGTCCGCGACTCGAGGTTCCGACAAGGGTTGTGTATGAAGTGTGGGGAAAGTGGCCACTTCGCCTCAGCGTGTCCAAGAGGAGGGGGGAAGGGCCCGAAGACCTCAACCCCAGGACCTGCGAGCACCCCGACTCGGGGGAAGACCCCCATGAAACCCTGGGCTTTGCAGCTGGAAGGGGCAACGAGTGAGCAGGGAGAGCTGGAGCTGATGGAAACCCAGATGTCGGGAAACTCCAACGGCCTGCAGTGAGCGGCGCAGAGCTGCAGGTCCCCCACAACGAAGCGCCATCTCCGGTGAGCATCCCCGGCCCCTTGTTGTATATGGTAGTAACTGTGGTGACCCCAGGATCAGGCACCCACATGAGGGTCCGCGCTTTAATTGACTCTGGGTGCGCGCGAGACCTAATCAGCCCCCTAGTAGTGGAGGGGCTGGGACCTAAAGTCACCCCGTTAGCGGAACCCCTGAAGTTTACCCAGATGGATGGGTCCGAAATGAAGGAGGAGTGCATAGCAGAGACTGAGAACTTAATTTTGGGAACGGGGGACCACTGGGAGAAGAGAGCTTTCGTCATAACCCCTAATGCCCAATTCCCTATGGTGTTGGGTAGCCCTTGGCTCGGGGCGCACGACCCCTACATAAAATGGAGCGAGGGGAAGATTTCGTGGGTAGACGAACGCTGCCAGAGCCACCGCTGGGACCCAGGATGGGGTCCCGGGCCCCCCAGCCCGCCGTCTCCTGCGGCCGCCCTCGCTCTCGTCCCTGCCATGGTGCCTAAGGAGTATAGAGACTTGCTGGAAGTGTTCAGTGAGACCGAGGCGGACGAGTTGCCCCCCCACCGGTTGTCGGACTGTGCCATAGAGCTCCTCCCGGGCGAGAAACTCCCAAAGAGCAAATTGTATTCTATGAGCCCGGCGGAACGGGAAGAGCTGCGGAAGTTCTTGGACAAAAATCTGGCCAGGGGGTTTATCCGCCCCGCCAAGTCCCCTTTTGCGGCGCCCGTGCTGTTCCGAAAGAAGAAGGATGGCGGCTTGCGATTGTGCACGGATTATCGGGGGCTAAACGCAGTCTCCACCTCTAATGCTTACCCCCTCCCGTTAATAAAAGACCTTTTGGCGGAGGCGGCCAAGGGGAAGATTTTCACCAAGTTGGATCTGCGAGATGCCTACTTCAGGGTGCGCATAAGGGAGGGGGATGAACCCAAGACTGCTTTTAACACCCCCTTGGGGCAGTTTGAATACCTCGTGATGCCATTCGGCTTAAGTGGCGCGCCCGGGGTCTTTATGAGTTTAATCAACGAAGTGTTGCACAAGCACCTATTTAAGGGCGTGTTATGTTACATAGATGATATCTTGATCTATTCCACTGATAAGAACGAACATGTGACTTTGGTCAGAGACGTACTGTCAACATTACTAAAAAACCAGCTGTTTGTGAAACTGTCTAAGTGCGAGTTTCACCGCGAGTCTGTGGACTTCCTGGGCTACCGCATTTCTCAGAAGGGGTTGGAAATGGACCCGGGGAAAGTGGAAGCGGTGGTGCAATGGGAGGCTTCGCGAACGAGAAAGCAGCTGCAGAGCCTGTTAGGATTTTGTAACTTCTATCGAACTTTCATCAAGGACTTTGCCAAAGTCACCCTTCCCTTAACGGACTTGTTGAAAACCAAGGGGAGGGGTCCCGAGGCGGGAAAGCCGGGAGAGAGACTGGCGTGGAACGGGGAGTGTCAGAAGGCATTTGAGGCTTTAAAAACTCTTTTTACCTCAGAGCCCATTTTGGCGCACCCGGATGAGACTAAAGACTTTATAATCCATGTTGATGCCTCGGATGTAGCAATGGGGGGGGCCATCCTACAAAGGGACTCGGAAGGGAAACTACACCCCTTAGCGTACATCTCAAAGAAGTTTAATGAAACAGAGAGGAATTGGTCAGTGTGGGACAAGGAAGCTGCGGCCATTAGATTGGCGCTCACTACCTGGCGCCACTGGTTAGAAGGGGCGCAGACTCCGTTCGAAATATGGACGGATCATAAGAACCTAGAAGCTTTGCGCACACAGCGGTCCCTCAACGCCAAACAACTGCGCTGGGCTGACTTCTTCTCAAAATTTAACTTTGTGTTAAAGCATTTTCCTGGGAAGGCTAATTCCCTGGCAGACGCGTTGTCCAGATTGCCCCAACACGAGAGTCTGAAAGAGGAGGTATTCGATTCCATGTTCTCCCCCCAGCAGCTGGGAGGAGCGGTTGTCACCAGGAGCAAAGCAAAGAAAACTGAGCTAACCACTGGGGACTGTCAATGGGGGGGGGGAATATGCCCCTGAGGAAATAGAGGAATTGGAAGCGGTGGGAGAGTGCGAAAAAAGAGAGGACAATTGTTGGCTCCGTGGGGACAAATTAGTGGTGCCAAAAACCAAACGCAAAGAAATCCTGCTAAATTGTCACTCTTCCAAGCTCGCCGGGCACTTTGGATTCCTAAAAACTCTTAACCTAATCCAACGTCAATTCTGGTGGCCGCGCATGCGTCGAGACGTCTCGGATTTCGTCTCGGCATGTCAAACCTGCTTAATGTGTAAAAAACGGGGAGGCAAAGTCCCGGGATTGTTACACCCCCTACCCACGGCTTCCAGGCCCTGGGAAGACATAGCCATGGACTTCATTACCAATTTGCCCCCATCAAAAGGAAAAACAGTGATCTGGGTAGTGGTAGACACGTTTTCCAAACAAGCCCATTTCACTCCCTTCAAACAGTTACCCACCGCCAAAGGGATGGCTAAAGCCTTCTTTAACCAGGTGATAAAATTGCATGCTTTTCCGAGAAGGGTGGTATCCGATCGCGGAAGTCAATTCGTTGCCACCTTCTGGCGGGAGCTTTTGAAACTAATGGACATAGAAACTGCCTTGAGCTCGGGTTACCATCCAGAAACCGATGGCCAATCCGAGCGAACTAATCAAATTCTGGAGCAGTTCTTAAGGTGCTACACCAACTACCACCAAGATAACTGGGTGGAATTATTACCCTTTGCAGAATATAGCTACAACAATGCAGTGCATTCTTCCACTGGGGTCTCACCTTTCATGGCAGTGGGAGGCTTTGAAGGCAAACCGCTCCCCACCCTCAAGGAAGACCCCCGGGCTCCCCCCTCGGACTTTAAAAACTGGTGGTCCAGTCTCCAGGACTCCTGGCCGTTGATTGGTAAAGCCTTGGACCATGCCAAGGAGGACTATAAGAAATATGCTGATCGTGGCCGAGCACCGGGATGGGACCTTCAACCCGGGGACTCAGTTTATCTCTCTACCAAAAATATCCACGGGCTGCAGCCCAGCAGAAAGTTAGGATGGAAATATGTTGGACCTTTTAAAGTGCTACGAAAAATCTCTGATGTCTCCTTCGAACTCGATCTGCCTAAATCACTAAGTTCTATACATCCTGTGTTTCATTTCAGCTTGCTGAAGAAAGATCCTGGGCCGAATGCATGGCATCCAGTTCCTCCAGTTCCTCCTCCACTGATGAAGGAGGGGAGTCCACACTACGAGATAACTGAAATCCTGGATTCCAAGACAAAGAGGGGCCATTTGTATTATTTAGTTAGATGGTTAGATTTTGGCCCGGAACACAATGAATGGATTCGTTCTGAACATGTTCATGCCCCCAAGTTAACCAAACTGTTCCATAAAATGTTCCCTGAAAAAGCTAGGTGAAGGGAATCATGGGGAGGGCAGGGTGTCAGAATCAGTTAATTCTGTCAATGTAATCTTGCATGCACACTATGTATTCTGTTATTTCTTTATGTATTGGACCTGTATTTTCTCCTTTCTTGGTCGGGAGGGTGACAACCCCTAGGGTGAGAACAAGGAGGCCTCTCATCCCTGCCTCCGCATTCCAGCTGCTCCGGCAGTAACTTCAAGGGGAGGAAAGGCTCTCATCTCTTATCTATGCTAAAGAACCTTGGAGCCATGAATTGTTATGTGAACGGAGGGGTCTGGTTTGGAAAGGGAAATTTACTGCTTAACACCTCACTTTTTTCCTGTGTGAACCAAACGGTCAAGACACCTTTTAGCCCGCCAATTTTCCCTCCTGGGGATTGGCTACCTATGGGTAATTCAAACTCCTTGGAATGGTATAATAGACCCGCTTGTATTATTTGTCTCATCTCTGACAATACCCCGAGACGCTGTACTAATGTAGGAATAGGCAATAAAGAATTGCCTGGACAACGCGTCTGCCAGGGAATTAGCCTTCCCAGGAAAATGCTTTAACACAAAGTTAAATTTTGAGAAGAAGTCAGCCCAGCGCAGTTGTTTGGCGTTGAGGGACCGCTGTGTGCGCAAAGCTTCTAGGTTCTTATGATCCGTCCATATTTCGAACGGAGTCTGCGCCCCTTCTAACCAGTGGCGCCAGGTAGTGAGCGCCAATCTAATGGCCGCAGCTTCCTTGTCCCACAGAGATCTGATCCTTGACTACTTTGAACAGGACTCTCACAAGCTGGCACCTTCGGACTCCTCCGGTCTGGACTGCTTCCAAGGCGGAGTTGAAGCAGCCTTGAAGCCTTCATATCTCACCTCCTCCTCAAGCAGCCATCTGGTAACATATGCTAATGTGAGTCTTGGAGATTCCACAGACTCTAAAGCTGTCACCAACAGGTTGAATTGCTTGGGAAGAGAGCTCAAAATGATGTACACTATCTTCCTCTGCCACTGCCTTCCCCCGCTGTTCCAGCTACTGAAAGCAATCGGCCAGAGCATTTAGATGTGCTCTGACTGACCCTCCCGGCTTCAGCACTGATCTATACAGCCTCCAGGTGATGGCTATCAGGGAACCTGCCATCTGGCGCACATATACAGTCCTCAGACTTTCCCATGCACTCTTTGCAGTGGTCTTACTGGTGACGTGAACAAGCTGGTCATATGCCATGCTAAGAATAATTGCTGTCAAGGCCTTCTGGTCATTCACAATGTCTTGTTGTGTCAAAGATCAGGGGGAGCATCCACATACAGCCACAAACTTTCTCTTTTGAGATAATGCTCCATATGCAGAGCCCAAACGTTGTAATTAGTAGCAGTTAGCTTATCCACTAATAAAGCCATGCTGGCCTGCGCCATGGTGTCCTCCATCTCTGCTACCTGGATGTCTTCCTTGCACTCCTCCTCACCGGAGCTGGCCTCTGGGGAATGATCTGGCATAGCCACGGTCTCAGCACCACCAGCAACAGCAGCTGTCCTGGCTCACCTCCTTCTCACTAACAGTCCAGTCTTGCTCAGAGCCTCCAGAGCTCAGGCAACACACTGGGCCCATAACCCTGTTGGTGTGTGTGACATGCTTGACACAGCACCAACCCAGGAGACTTGAGTCCACAAGACCACACCAAACTGCACCACATCAGCGAAGTGTATATACAGTTTATTTACAGTGAATAATAGATACTGATGTCCACCATCAAAGTGCTCCACCCTACAACTGTTCCAGTGAGAAGAAAAACATACTCTGTACACATTCAAAGATATACAGTATTGGAGCTACTCATTAGCCAATGAGAGAGCTGCTGAGTCATGGTGCATACATCTATCAATGTCACTTTCCAGAGTAAGTCAGTACATGTCCCTGTATGGTTCCACTTGACTCAGTCACATGATTCCTTGTTACCTATCATGTTAGATCATCCTGATCTGACAGCTCATTGTGCTTAAAGCTGTGAGTCTCTATAGCTGACACATTTTGGAATCTTAACATAGAAAACTCTTTTTACCTCTTCCCAGACCTTCAATAAAGCTTTTCTAATAAGGTGTTGTTTAAAATATTTATGGGCATCTGCTTTCCCATACCATACAAATGCATGCCAAGCAATAAATCATGACCTTCCAGAGCTAATACCCTGGAATTTTCTAAAGTAATCCATTCTCTTAACCATGCCAATGATGCTGCTTTATAATATAGCTGAAAATCTGATAATGCAAATTCAGCTCTTTCCTTTGCTTCTTGTAGAGCCTTCAGTTTTATTCTTGGTCTTTTTCCTTGCCATATAAAGTGTTCCATCAGCTTGTCAAGCTCTATAAAATATTTCTTAAATCTCCAGGATTTTCCCAACCTGGAGTTGGCAACCCTATCTCCCACCCAGCCAACCATCAACCTACCTTTATATGCCCCTCTAACTTCAGCTTTCCATCTCCTCCCCCCTCCCTCCTGAAGAACAGTTGTAATTCTGAGTGATCTCCAGCCCCCACCTGGAGATTGGCAACAATGGTTCCACAGGAAATGTTTGGAGGGTGGAGTTTATGACATTGTACCTGTCTGAGGTCCCACCCCTCCTCAAACCTCACCCTCTCCAGGCTCAATGGGGACATCTGCGTGGACAACAAGTGCACCATCAACAAGGCCCTACAGGACCACACCTATCTGGTCCCAGTGGTCAGCCACGTCTTGGCGTCCCTAGTGGACACAAAGGTTTTCAGAAAGCTGGACTTAGCCCAGGCTTACCAGCAACTCCCCGTAGATGATGCGACCGTCAAGGCACAGACAATCATGATGCACAGGGGTGCATTCCAGGTGCAGTGGCTACAGTTTGGGGTCAGCATGGCCCCAGGAATCTTTCAGAATCTGATGGACTCTCTCCTTAAAGGTATTCCCGGGGTCCAGCCCTTCTTTGATGATATTCTAATCGCTGCGCCCATGACCGAGGACTTTGCTGAGAGACTACGTGCTGTCCTGCAATGTTTCCATGCTGCTGGCCTCAAGGTAAAGTGAGAAAAATGTCTCCTGGGGGTCCCGTGGGTCAAGTTCCTGGGGTTCTCCATGGATGCCCAGGGCATTCATCCAGCTGCCAATAAAGTCCATGCCATCGCCAATGTTCCTACCCCCACTTTGAAGTCAGAACTTCAGGCCTTCTTGGTGCTACTGAACTTGTACCATTCCTTCCTGCCCCACAAGGCTGCGCTAGCTGAGCCCCTGCACCGGCTGCTGGATAAAAAGGCCCCCTGGGTCTGAAGCCAGAAGCAAGCTGCTGCTTTCCAGGCTGTCAAAGACCTGCTCACATTGAATGCAGTCCTCACGCACTTTGATGAAATGTTGTTCATCATCCTCGCCTGTGACACTTCCCCGTACGGAGTTGGGGCCGTCCTGGGGCACCAGCTGCCCAATGGCTGGGAGGTTCTCATGGTGTACCTTGTCCTAGGCTGAGCACCTTGCCCCGCACCTTGTCCTCAGCTGAGCGCAACTACGCACAAATAAACAAGGAAGCCCTGGCAATTGTGGTTGGGGTCAAAAAGTTCCATGACTACCTCTACAGCTGGCCTTTTACCATTGTGACAGATCACAAGCTCGCTGTCTCCCCGGGTCCTGCACTGGTCTATCTTCCTGGCCGGCTACCAGTATTTGCTTCTCCACCACCCAGGGAAGGCGATGGGTCATGCTGATGCCCTCAGTTGGCTTCCACTGCTCATCTGAGACCCAGACCCGGCTCCTGCACATCAGGTACTGCTACTCGAGGACCTGCCTGATTGTCCTCTTCTTGTTTCTGACATGTCCCGCCACACCGCACCACCTGTGACCACATCCTCTCCCACGTTTTGGACTGGCTAGGGAGGGGATGGCCCACCAGCTGGGAGGGCCCTGAATTCACGGCTTTCTTCTCCCGCTGGGATGAGCTTTTGGCTCACAAGGGCTGCCTGCTTTGGGGCATTTGGGTGCTACGCCAGCAAGTACTACCGGCTCTACATGAAATGAACCCCTGAATCGTGTGAATGAAGACACTGGCCCACAGCTATGTGTGGTGGCCCGGCATGGACAGTGAAATTGAGGACTGCATCCGGCGCTGTCAGACATGCCAAGAAACCCAACCGGAGTCCCCCAGGGCCCCAATGTGACAGTGGGAATCCACCCAAAAACTGTGGTCCCGGTTACATCTAGACTTTGCAGGGTCCTTCCAGAGACAGATCTTTTTCATCCTGGTGGACTCCTACATGAAATGGCTAGGGGTGATACCGGTATCCTCACCTCATCCCAGGCCACAATTTGTGCTCTACACCGGAGCTTCTGCACCCACGGCATACCCAATACCATCATGACAGACAATGGAATGGCCTTCACCTCAGGGGAGTTCCAAGAGTTCATGGGCCACTACACGATCCGGCACATCTGCCCCCTCCTTTCCACCCTGCAACCAACGGCCAAGCAGAATGGATGGTGAGGACTACAAAGGAGTCCCTCAGAAGGCTCATCCATGGGGATTGGGATCACTGGCTCACTGCTTTCCTCTTTGGCCACCAGGTGACCCCTAGTACCACCACTGGCCACAGTCCTGCAGAACTCCTGATGGGCTGGCGCCTGACAACCCACCTCAATAGGCTGCACCCTGACCATGCTCCAGAACATGGCCCGGGCGCTGAGTGTCAAGCATCACCCCACGGATTTTCTCTGGGCAACCCCATCTATGCCCGAAATTTCTCCAGAGGCCCGGCATGGGTCCCCGTGAAGGTACTCAGGGTAACTGGGCCCCTGTCATATGAAGTATCCACAGAAGAGGGCCTGCTACTCCGGAGACACATCAACCAGCTCTGAAGCCATCTTCTCCCAGCCGAGCCAGGTCTACCCTTGGTGGCTCCAGACAACAGTGACGAGGAGCTGCCGAGTGACTGAGACACAGAGCCCGAGAGGAACACTCAGGTGGCCAGCAAGCAGCCTGTGAACCAGGAGCCACCTGCAGACAGTGAACCGCCAGTGGGCCAAGCTGCCAAACCGCCGGAGCCAAGGACTACAGAGGTTGCCGATGTCCTGACTGTGCCACCACCATTCACCAAACCCCCGACGGATCCAGAGGACTTAATTCCTGAAGCCCTGGACCAGCAGTCAGAACCTTGGCACTCGAACTGCGAATGTCAGAGGCTGGCTTACTTGAGGGACTTCATTTGTTAGGTGGCTCTGAACTTAGGGGGGAGGGGCGTTATGTACTAGGATTGAATCATCCCTGATTGAATCACCCTAGAGACTGGCTGAGCTTGGAGCACAAGAACAATAGCCGACCAGGACTCTGGAGTAAACCAATCAAGCAGTAATGTTTTGTGAATAGTCTATCACTGGGAGTGGACGTTTGTGGGGTGAAGTGTTTGGCATGCATATAAGCAGGGCTTCAGCCCTGCTACTGTTGTCTTGTTCTGGCTTAACTCACTTAATAAACTATGAGCTGATCACTCTATGCGTCTGAACCCAGTATATTTCAAGATCAAGGTCTCCATCCTGAAGATCAAGACCAGCTTGTGGCCTGCTTGATGTGTGGGACTTGATACAATCTGGGAGAGTCCCAGTGCTGCCATGGATGACACAAGGTCCACTGCCTGCCGAGAGGCAGCAGCATCAGTATGACTATTGAAGTCCCCATGTACTATAAGTCTCGGGAACTCCAAGGCCTAGCCTGCTACTGCCTCCAGGAGGTTGGGAAGGCTAGGTGAACAGTACACCAGACAGAGGGCTAGACTCTCCTCAGTGCCCCACACCAGGCCCACACATTCAGTGCCGGAGATCTTTGGGATGGAGAGCACCCTGTAGGGAAAAGTCTCTTGGATGAGCACTGCCACCACCACCACCCCTGGCCCTTTGCCCAAGACTGATGAAGGACCAAAAATCCTGGGAGAGCAAGTTGTTTCAGGGCAACTGTCTTGCCCTCTTTAACCCAGGTTTCAGTGACGCACGCCAGGTCCACTTCTTGTGCTACAAGGTAACCCTGCAGCATCATGATCTTATTTTTAATGTACCTGGTGTTGCACAGCATCAGTGTAGGATTCCTAGCCCTACCACCAACGTGCCTTGGAATGGGATGGAGCCTGGAAGGAGGCTAAGCATAATCATGTCTCCTTCTTTTTTTTTTGTAAAATTTTTTATTTTTTCAAAACATTAAAATTATTACATTTATCTTATACAAATCCTTTTTTCCATATTATATAACATTTTGCTCTATTTGTATAATCTTGTTTTTATCTTGTATTGGCGGTTTCCCACCACATCTGAAGCATAACACATTTTCCACTTTATCCAAAATAGTAATACTTATATCTATGTTTACATTTCTGGTAACGGTCATATACCTTAAAAATACTTAAATACTAATTCTTACTTTCTATATTCTTATATAATTCTAAAATAAAAAACAACTTCATTATCTAATTATCCTTAATACATTCATATACTCTAATTCTATTGCTTTATGTTATTATAACCATGTATAAATGTAATTTTTCATGTCCCAGTATTTTTCAACATATTCTTTCAAATCTTTCCAATCTTCTAAAAAGGTCTCTGAGTACAGGTCATTTAACTTTCTAGTCCATTTATCCATTTCAGCCATATATAACAATTTTTTCAACCATTCCCACACATCTGGTATTTTTTCATTTTTCCAATTTTGTGCATACACCATTCTTGCTGTTGTTATCATATACCATATTATTGTCCTTTTCTTTACATTTATCTCTTCTAATTTAAGTCCAAGCAATAACATTTCAGGCAACTTCTTAAATGTACATTTCAAATTTTTTTCCATTTCTGCATGTATTATAGACCAATAAGTCTTTGCTTTATCACAAGTCCACCACATATGATAAAAAGAACCTTCTTTCTTTTTACATTTCCAACACTTGTTAGACATATTCTGATTAATATTTGCAATTTTTTTTGGTGTCATATACCATCTGTACATCATTTTAAAACAATTTTCTTTTAAGTTATAACATGTAGATATACCCATAGCATTTTTCCATAAAAATTCCCAAGATTCCATTTCAATGTCTTTGTTAAAGTTTATCGCCCATTTTACCATTTGTTCTTTTACCATTTCATCAGCGTTAAACCATTTTAACAAAATTTTATACATTTTAGAGATCATTTTTTCCCCACCTTCCTCCCAAACTTGTTCTATTTCATTATTTTTTTCTCTAAAACCGGATTTTTCATCACTTCTATACATGTCATATATTTGTCTATATCTTAACCAACCATAATCAAAGTCCATCTGATGCTGCTCCTTCAATATAAAGTCTTTACCATGTCTTGTTAATAAGTCTCTATACTTCAACCAATCTTGTCCTTTGTGACGTGATACTGGATTTAAAACTTCTGCAGGTACAATTCACATAAGTATCTCTTCTGGAAAAAAGTTTTTATATCTTGTCCACGTATCGATTAATGTTCTTCTCAAATAATGATGCTTAAACATATTGTCCATTTTTGTTTTACCATAATACAAATATGCGTGCCACCCAAACCTACAGTCATGACCTTCCAGGGACAATAACTTTCTATCTTGTAACATAGTCCATGTCCCTACCCAAGTCAAACATACTGCATCATGATATAGCCTTAAGTTTGGTAACTGGAACCCATCTCTCTCTTTAGCATCACACATTATTTTCATCTTAATTCTTGGTTTTTTCCCTCCCCACACAAACTTAGTCAATTCCTTCTGCCAGCATTTAAATGTTTTTACATCTTTCACAATCGGAATAGTTTGAAACAGAAACATTATTCTTGGTAACACATTCATTTTAACCACTGCAATTCTACCCAACAGTGACAAATTTAATACATTCCACCTTTTAATATCTTGCATAATTTGCTGCCATAGTTTCTCATAGTTATTCTTATACAAATCAATGTTTTTCATTGTTAGGTTTACACCTAGATATTTTGTCTTTTTCACCACTTCACATTCTATAAGATTTTGTAATTCAATTTGCTTCTTATTTGACATATTTTTACACATCACTTTCGATTTGTTCTTATTTACATAAAACCCAGCCAAATCACCAAACTCTCTTACTCTCTGCAACAAATATGGTAGTGTAGTCATAGGGTCTTCGGCTATAAACATCACGTCGTCTGCAAAGGCTCTATATTTAAAAGAAAAACGTTTTATTGTTAAGCCTTTAATTTCTTTATCTTCTTTCAGATTTAGTAGCAAAACTTCCAAAATCCAAATAAATAGCAACGGTGAAAGTGGGCATCCTTGTCGTGTTCCTTTTTCAACTTTAAAGTAATCCGTTTTTTCAGTATTAATTATTAAAGAGGATTTCTGTTCACTATATATTGACTTAATAAGATTAAGCATATAGTCTCCAATTTCAAGATGTTCCAGCACTTCAAACATAAAATCCCAATTTAAATTGTCAAACGCTTTCTCCGCGTCTAAAAAAAGAAAGCCCACTTCCTTCTCCGAATGTTTATCATAATACTCTATAGCATCCACTACTACTCTTAAGTTGTCTCTTATTTGGCGATTAGGTAAAAATCCTGCTTGTTCAGTCTGTATAGTCTCTTTAAGATGTTCCTTAAGCCTATCAGCTATAATCTTGGCAAAAATCTTATAGTCATTGTTTAACAAAGAAATTGGTCTATCATTTTTAACATCGGTTAAATCTTGACTTTCTTTTGGAATGAGTGAGATGGTTGCTTCTTTCCAAGTCTCCGGGACCTCACCTGTCACTCCTATGTCATTCATTAATAGCAATAACACTGGTGAGATCGATTCCTGTAGCGATTTATAAAACTTAGCTGTAAATCCGTCTGATCCAGGTGCTTTCCCTAGTTTTGAGTCATTTATTGCATTTTTAATCTCTTGTAGTGATATTGGGCTGTTAAATAGTTCTTTGATTTTCTCTGTTGGTTTTGGTAATTTTAATGACTGTAGGTATTCTTTAATCCTTTTTCTGTCTTTATTTTCCTTCTTAAAAAGCTTTGCGTAGTATTTATAAAATTCTCTTTTTATTCCCTTATTGTCTATTATCTCAATATTGTCCCGTATCACTTTAGTAATAAATTTATTTTCACGCTTTTTCTTTAATTGCCATGCTAAATACTTTCCAGGTTTGTTTGCACCTTCAAATGCTTTTTGTTGCAATTTTTTCAGGTTCCAGTATGTCTCTTGATTCAAAATAGCTTTTGCTTGGTCTTGTAACATCCAAATTTCCTTTTGCAGTCTCTTTTTTCCTGGTCTGTTCTTCAGTTCCTTTTCTTTTACTTTAATGGCTTGCACAATGTTTTCATATTGTTCTCTTTTCTTTTTATTGTCTTTAGCATTCAGTGATATCAATAATCCTCTCATCACTGCTTTGTACGCATCCCATACAGTTTGAATTTTTACTTCTTTTTGTATGTTCGCTTGGAAATATAAATCTGTCTCTTCCTGTAATTTTTTAACTATTTCTTGGTTGTCTAATAAGTCTTCATTTATTCTCCATCTCCCTTGTCTTTTTGTCTGCCCAGAGGTCCATAAACAAGGATTATGGTCTGAGATTATTCTAGGTAGAATTTCAACTTTTTTTGTCTTAAGTGTTAAATTAGTAGACATCCAGATCATATCAATTCTTGAATGTGAATCATGCCTATTGGAGTAAAAAGTATAGTCTTTCCCTTGTGGGTTAACCTTCCTCCAAATATCCTCCAGCTTTTCCTGTTTTATCAATTCAAAAAATTTTTTTGGAAGTTTCCCTAGTGTGTCGTCTTTTCTTTTTGAGCGCCTATCTATTTTATTATTCACAGTCCCATTAAAGTCTCCCAACATCATGATTTGATCATAGTTTACACTGTCCAGTTCCATTTGTAGTTCGTTAAAAAAAATTTCTTTAGCTCCGTTGGGGGCTTAGATATTCACAATCAAAGTCTTCTGTCCATGTAAAAAAATTTCAATAGCTAAGTATCTTCCTTCTTTATCTTTAAATATTAGTTTGGGTTCCAAGTCTTTTTTAACATATGTTACAACTCCATTCTTTTTATTACTTGCCAATGAAAAAAATTCTTCTCCCAACTTTTTTCTTATTAAGTATTTGTAGTCTTGTTTCTTAAGATGGGCCTCTTGTATACAAATTATATTGCATTTTTGTTTTTCCAGCCAGTGACCTACCATTCTACGTTTTTGGGGTGAATTAAGTCCATTTACATTCCATGAAAGTACTTTATAATCCATCTTGTTGTAGTCTTAAATATCACCAAATTCTTCCTTGTTCTCACCAACAAAAGCGTACATTTCTGCTGAATTTTTAATCACTATTCTGTTGTTACCATAATAAAAACTCAGTCCTTGTGGTATTTCCCAACGAAATCTTATTTTTTTCTCTTTCAGTTTGTCTGTCAGACGTTTGAATTTTTTCCTGTCTTGCAAAATTGCTCTGGGCAGTTCTTTCATTACGATAACTTTCTTTCCACCTATTTCAAAGGAGTCTGTAAAGCATTTCTTATAGATTTGTTCTTTTGTCCTCTTCATTGTAAATTGAACTACCACGTCCCTTGGTATATTTTTGTCTCTTGCGTACGTAGAATTGACTCTGTAAACAAGATCCATATGTTCTTTAACAGCTTCCTCCTCCTCTTGTAAAAAATCTGCTAATGCGTCTTGCATTCTTGTAAAAATATCTTCACCTAATTTTTCCTCTATACCTCTAAATCTCAGATGGTTTTGCATGTCTCTATAGTGCATCATCTTTTCCATTCTGTCATTATCCTTTATTGTTTTTTGAGTATTTTCTTCCAGTTCTTTTACTTTGGTTTCTATGTCTTGTGTTCTAGTGGTTAACTTTTGTAATTCAGATTTTAAATCTATAAAATTTTTATCTGCTTGTGCAGCTATGGCATTTATTTTAATATTTACTTCTCCAATTGCGCTTGCCATTTTTGCATTTACCTCCCCTATTGCATCCAGCATTTTTTTCCCCATTGCTTCCATAACAGCTAACAGTTCTCTCTCTTTTTTTGCTGCCATTGTAGGGGAGGACCATGTAGCTGCTCTCGATCTTAGTCCGCGGTCCGTCTTGTCACTTTAAAAAAGATCGATTTTTTCTTGTTTTCCAAATCAGTCACCAATTCGTGTATTCAGACAAGCATGTCTTGCCAGTTCAAATTCCACTGGTTTTAGCCTTCTAAGTTATGTAGTTTTTGAGATATTAATGTTTGAAAATTTTATAAATCCAAAATGGCAGGCGCAACTCCTCTATGGTTCGTGTCAAAGGTTACAGTCTATTTACCTTGCTTCTGGCTTGCCGTAGTTTCCTTTTTGTCCCTTCCTCTTGCTTACTTGTCTGCTCTCCGCACGTCACTTCCTGTTGTAGTCCTTTTGGTCCGGCAGTTTTTACAGTCCCCTTTGCTCTCTTCCGGTTCTTCTCCTTTTCCCTTCTTGTCTGCTCCTCAAGCCGTCACTTCCTGTCTCAATCCTCACAGCTTGGTCTCGCGATGCTTGGTTCCCTCCTCCCCTCTTTGTCTCGCGATACTTGGCTCCCCCTCCCGACTCTTCTTAACCGCAGGAATGTTAAACAACTTGTTTTTTTTGGCTTTTTAAGTTCAAATTCAGCTTTTTAACGTTTCAAAACTGCACTCATCCAATCTGCAACAGTCTATTGCTTCACCCGATCTGCTTTTCGTCTTTCAAAACGCGGTAATGGTAAGGCAAAAACTTTTTTCCCGTTACCTTATGTTGTTACTTCGCTTCAGATGTGGTCCCAACGTTTAAACTTTGTCTTCTTTGTTAAGGAATCAGGGGAATTGGAGGTTTTATGCTGATTTAATCAGCTCAGCTCGGCTCCTTAGAGATACTTGCAGGAATCTTCTTCGGCTGCAGTGCTCAAGGTGTTGTAAAAGTCTCCTCCGAGACTTTTCCTTCACCGAGCTTGCTCAAACCTGGATTATATTGCTTGCTAGTCCTCACACTACCTGTGTGAGGTTGCGTCAGGTGGATTTGTCCACCCAAGCTGTCAAGAAGAGCCGCTGTCCGCCTTGCGCACTTGCAAAGCGTGTCAGACCTCCATTCCTCTGACTGGAAACCCTAATCATGTCTCCTTCTGTTCCAACTTCTTCTCCCACCGCCGTATCAACCTTTTCCTCAGATTACTGGAATCCCTGACTCAATAGTTTTCAACATACGTGTGTGTGGGTGTGTATAAGCCCATCCCATCCACAATGGCTGTAGCTCTGTTTCATTTGCCAGCAAGAATTTTTTTACTTGTCTGGGCATCTGAGAAAAAAAATCTTGTTGGTGAAAAGGGACCTCTTTTTTTCACGCACAAAATCTGGTCATCCTACACAGGGCTGCTGTTTCAGTGGCAGCCATGTGTTTCTCTGACCTATAATAGTTGTACAGAAAAGTACTCAGAGTTTTTTAAAAATTAATCATTAACATGATACTACTACCTGTGGGTATGCCCCAGAAAGATGAAATAAAGGCAGAGAAAGAAATGAATCATATGGCAATTATCAAGAAAGGCAGTACAGAACAGACTGAGTCACTGGAGTAGGCTGAGGCAGAGGTGGCTGTTTCAGTAAGGTGATAAGTGTTGGTGCACTTGTTTAAATATTTTTATGAATATTCTCTTCCTAAAGGTTGGTTAATTGACTCATTTTTTAACTTGTAAATAGTTGCGAGGATCTTATGGAAGACTCTGAATTGCTTTATTTGTTATTGGCACAGTATTGCCACTGTCCATCAAGTCTGGCCTAATTTAGTTTCCATGTTCTGAATCACAATTCGGAAGATGGGTTCAAGGAGCAGTTTTGGACACTCCTTCTTCACCTTCCTCTTGTCTGCTGATTCTCTCCTCCATTTGCTGGTTTCCTCTGACTGTAGCTTGCAGTGACTTCTGAATCACATAAGTGATGGTGTGTGCTAATCCAGTGATTTTCATACTGTTAGACCTTCCCAGAAGGGTAAAGGTAGGCAGAGGGGTATGGGAGCAGCTGCAGTTGCTGAGGGGAGGCTCCTGAGCAGGCACAGCACCAAAGATGCAGTACTGTGTTGCAGCCACCAAAACTGCTCCAATCACAAAAGGCACAAAGAACAATTCTACCCACAGCTGCTTCTTTCCCCTCCCCTCTCCTTCCCACCTTGCTGTCCTGAGAAGGGAATCTGAATGGGCCATCTAACGTTAATGTTAGATGACTGCCCCAGGCCACAGTCCTTGTTAGAATGCAGCTAGGTGCAAGGGTTCTGTGCTTTTGCCTGATGACAAGTAACATAAAAATAAAAGACAACCCAGACATCAAAAAGAACCAGCAAGCCTGTGTTCACTGAAAGCATGGTTACAATTTGTGGTTTCAAGTAGGGTTGCCAGGTCCCCTTGCCACACTGGGGGCCTGAGATCGGGGGGACTGAGATTGGGGGGAGGGGGATTCCAGGATGTCGTCAACATGATGCTCTGGTTTAAGGGCAAAACTCTATGGTTTTAGGCCAAATTTACCATAGAGTTTTGCCCTCAAACCAGAGCATTGCACGCAACTTCCCCGACATGGTGACATCACTTCTGGTGACATCACTTCAGGGACGTCATGTCCAGACATGGCTGTTTGGGGGCAGGTTCCCTCACTGGCCAGCTGGCTGGTGGCAGGAAGAAGCCCCGAAAAGTGGGGGAACCCCCACTGGGACCTGGGGACTGGCAACTCTAGTTTCAAGTAAGGATGCAAAGTATGGCTTGGAGCCTATTTTCTTTATCATCAACCACAACTTGCCCAGGTAGGAGTTCATGGCAAACTGTGAAAACCAAGACAGCAGGAGGGAATCATTACACGAGCATTACATGGGCTGGGTCAATATAATAAATCTCTATGCTATATGCTAGGCTAGAGCTGATCAGAAAGAAGATATAATAAATATTAAAAGCGATATGAGGTGGCTGTTAGCTTGAGGAGGGCAAATATCTTCTGGGAGTGTTTGTTCATTCAGCACTCCTGTGGGTCTGTCATTTCAGCTGATGTGCTCGTCCATCCAGAAGGCCTTGTTCGATGAAGAAGACCGTGTGAAGAAACTCCAGCAGACAGTCACAGCCCTGGAGAAGCACAACAAGCAGCTACGTAATCGAGTGAAGAAGATGAAGCGGTCACTCCGGCAAGCCAGGAAAAATACCAGGCACGTGGAGCTGATCAACCGGAAACTCAGTGAGAAGCTCTCTGCTGCAGGGAGCCAGATCACCCATGCTAGTTCCTTCAAGCAAGCCAGCTCTCATGCCACATACCTGAAAGTGTAATGCCAGGGTTGGTATTTCATCTCGGAGATGACTAAGCGGCACATGCTTGTTCTCCTGGGTACATCTTGCAATCCAAAGGGAGCATTAAATGTTCAAGGCCCTTGGCTGGCACTGCTCTAGGCCCAAATCTAAAATGGAGGTTCACGTATAGATTCTGCTTCTGACCCTAAGCCAGCATCCAAGGCTGCAAGAGTTCTATAAGTGTGTCATTTAAAAAGGTTTGAACCTAAAGGGTGCCTGGGTTGTCAAAAAGCCCTGGATGAGCTGGTCTGAGTTTTCCCGGAAAAAGCAGGGTGTGTGTGAAAAGGGGGGGGGGGGTACTCATTATTCCTAGCAAGGTAGATACAAGAAGCGATTTCAGCCCCATCTGGATCTGATGTGTGACAGTGTTAAAATCTAATTTCCAGATCTTTCCATAAACCACCAGGAAGATTTTTAAAACAGGCACCAAAATGTTTTACTTTTAAAAGGCACTTTATTGAAAAATTAAAATAGAAACTTTTCATATTGTGTCAACATTTCTGGCTGCAATTCAGAGTTGTTTCAGTATATGTTTACTTACTTTGGCAGTCAGAATCTCCTAAAAAGCAAATCCACCTTACATTTCTGTCTATCTGTTACTGCTCGTACAGCTATAGCCTTGAGCAGAAAATAATAAAATAAAATAATGCTTTACTTGATATTCTTCTGCTGCTGTTTAATTATTGCCCCTAAAATTTTTGCTGCAGAGTAACAGAATCATTTGTATCCAATAATAACCATGTCCCCTGTGCCTTCGTACTATAAGATGCCCGGCCCACAGTGTTCCCTCTAAGCTGAGTCAGTGTGAGCTAGCTCACAGTTTTTTAGCCTCCGGCTCATACATTTTTGTCTTAGCTCAGGAAGAATGGCTCCAGAGCAGTGTTCCCTCTAAGCTGAGTTAGTGTGAGCTAGCTCACAGTTTTTTAGCCTCCGGCTCACAGATTTTTGTCTTAGCTCAGGAAGGATGGCCCCAGAGCAAACTAATGTATGCAGGAGCCAAATCGCTTGCTCACAACTTTAGTGCCAGTAGCTCACAAAGTAGTATTTTTGCTCACAAGACTCCACAGCTTAGAGGGAACATTGCTCCAGAGCAAACTGATGTATGCAGTAGCCAAATCGCCTGCTCACAACTTTAATGCCAATAGTTCACAAAGTAGAATTTTTGCTCACAAGACCCTGCATCTTAGAGGGAGCCTTTAGACCTTTCCATCATTTGGAGTATAGGATCAATTAAACTGGCCCTCAACCCATTAAATATAGGACTCTCCATAATCATATGCTCAATAGTTTCAACTTCATCAGATGAGTATCTACATATTCTATTTGTATATGGCACTTTTTAAATATTTGCCCTCCAAAACTGCTGATGTAAGAGAATTCATTCTGGCCAAAGTAAAAGCTCTTCTGAGCTTTGGTATTGTCAACTGATAAAAGTACTTCGGTAGTTGCATTGGGAGGGCAATACCTAAACAAGACACCAAGCATACCCTGCAAGCCCTGAAAAGGTGTGCTGTTAATATCCAGTTTCTTAATGCACAGTTTAATTAGCCTAATTATTTCTTTGGTCTCCATGATCTTCACCATATCATTTGTTATACCTAGAGATTTCATTTTCTTTTCCGGTAGTTGATCCCATTGGCTATTATATGCATCTGCTTGTAAAAGTCCAAGGAGGGTAGATCCTCCCTCAGATTTTAAGGTCTTAACTTTAAAAAAAATGCTTTGATCCATGCCTTAGCCTCCATCAGTGATTCACCCAATTCAGCTCTCAATGTTATACCCGAAACACATCTGGGGGTAGCCAATATTTGCTGGAAAAAAATCATATTGAATATGATTTTCTCTCAGAAACAGCATCTATCCAAATTTCCACACTATCCAAATTTGTTACTTGAGCATTATATACCTTTATAGCTGAGGGGACAAATTCGCCACCCGCTGTATAATAATATTTTACAATTGTCCTCCTCAGGGCATTAATCCTTGGAAAGTCTACATCCATGAAAGAGATATGTCACAATGGATTCCCAACTATTTAAACTGATTGACTCGTTCTATTTGTTGGCCTGCTATGTGTTATCTAAAGGTTTTTGTTCTTATCTTTTTATTGAATATTAGGACCTTAGATTTTACTGCATTGATCATCAGACTTTCATGATTACAGTAATCCTCAATTTTTAAAATCAATTTATGGAGTCCCACAATTGGACTAGACATTATCCTGCATCGACTGCATACAAAAGAATTGGAACTTCGCACTTGGATAAATATGGGAGATGGAAATAATTCTTCATGAGACAAGGCCTAAGATCATTTTTATAAAAATTGAACAGCAGGGGGGCAAGAATACACCCGTTTAACACCTTTGTCTAGGGAAAGTACTCCAGATAACTGCCCTTGTTCTCCACATTTGACCTCCACAGAGGGGCATCTGTATAGCAGTTGTATTAAATATAAGGGACGAAGTTCAATACCATAATTCTTTATCTTTTCCCATAATCTGGGCCTAGAAATTATGTCAAATGCTGATTTAAGATCTATGAAGGATGCTCCCAGTATACCTGCTCCAAAACTCATTTATTTATCAACTAGTTATTGAAGGATATGTATTTGATCCTTTAGCCTGCTCATTCACAAGGATGTTGTTTTCATAAACTCAGGATTTAAGTTTTCCAAAAACACATTGCAGCATAGAGTTTTCCAATGGTGGATAACAAATCTACTGGGCGATAGTTCTTTGGGTCCACCAGGTCCCCCATTTTGTAAATTGGTATGATTATTGCCCTGCGCCAAACTTCAGGAATACATCCCATCTTGTTTATATCAGTAAAAACTGAAGCTAGAATCTGTGCCCACCAATTTGGATTGATTTTAAACAGTTCTGCTGGTATTAGTTTAGGGCCAGGTGCTTTCTCCTTTTTTTTGTTGTTTACTCAAAATCTTAACCTCATTAGCTGTTACTGTGGGCCATTCCTTTATATCTGGTGACCATCTCAGTCTACTTTCTGGTATATCAGCATTTTTATTTGCGAATGCAGTAGTGAAGAAGGCTTCCCAAACAGCTGCCGGAATATGGCAAGATATGGGCAACCTCATATTTAATCCTTTTGCTATTAAGGTCCAAAATTTTTTGTCATTTTTTTGTTTTTACGGCCCATAATAAACAATAACATCCTTTTTGGGCCTCAAGCTTCTTAGTTTTCAATCATTTTTGTATTCTGTTTTCAGTTTCAAAATACTTGGCATTGGCAATATCTCTGTTCTGTTCATATTTTAAAACTGTCTGTGCAGGTTCCTAATTGCACTTTGAGAGCCTTACAAACCAAGTATTTCTATCAGGTATACACTATCTCTTGGACTTTAATCCATCTGTTACTAACAGGCTGAAAAGAGTCAATTAATTCAATAAAGAGCTCCATGTTTCCCATGTTCTTGTATACTTCAGAACCCATATATCTAGTTTTTATCAGATTCATTTGTACTTTCACCATCTCTTCTATAGCTTCACTCCATCTTAATGGTCTTAAAGTATTGTGGGTCTGGACTAGTGCCCACCTTGCATTTTAATTCAGAATCTTTCCTCTTTAGTCTAAAATTTTCAAATGGATTAAGTCTGTGGTAGAAATATTCAAGGCTACCCTTTTCTTCTATTTACCTCAAAATTCCAGCATTTTAACCTTTATCTCCTTTAAATGAAGAAAATATGTTAACTTTAATAATATCAAGGGGGGGTATTTGTCTCCCCAGTGATTTCTGTAAAGCTGAGCTTCAAATGCTAATTTGTATAGAAAGTTGAAATGTGTTTATATTACAATTAAAAAGTAAATGAATATATTATTCCTTTTACCACCATAAGCCAGTACCAACAAGCCGATGTTACAGCCGTGGCTCAAATGGCAATTCTATCATTGACTCTAGCCCTGTATTCCTTTGTTTGAACACGTCATGGAGGTTGCTGAGCAGTTTCCTTGTAGCTACGCTTAGAATGGTCTCAAAAACTTCAGCAGCAGCCTGGCTTGATGTAACTTTGGCTGCAAGCAGACATTATAAGAGCTTGGGAAAACATTAAAAAAGACTTTTTCTTATGTATGTCAGCCAATTCATTTTAATGCAGTCCTGTTAGCACTCAATAAATCTCTATATACTATAGGCCTTCCAGATCTCATCCATTTCAAGCTCTAACAGCATTTTTGGTTCAAACAAGAACATTTCACACTGGATCTTCAAAGCCAAATATGTATGTTTCTGTACATTGCAGTCAATCATGATGAAACATAACATATCTAAGCAGGGGTCATTTCCTGCCGGAATGTGGCAGAGTGGCGCTCCGGTAGTAAGGAGCCTGGGGCGATCCCCCCAGCTACCATTCCTGGCCCGCCTGTGCAGGCGGACAGGCCAGGGAAGGCCTGTAGAGCCCCCCACTGCCTGGGGGGGGGGGATTTAAATGCTTTCTTTACCTTTCCCAGATGGGAAGGCATTCTAAACATGCCTGGGTTCCCTGCCTGATTTTCTCTAGGTGCCCCACAGAAGTTCGGGCAAGGAACGCAAGCATGTCTGCCCACCTCCCCTCCCCTTCTCCCACTAGCCCGCCATGGTAGGCTAGCTGGAGAAGGGGAGGGGAGGCGGGCAGACATGCCCCCCCTTTCCCCTGAGCCTCTCCATGTTTGCGAAGAAACTCGGGAGAGAAAGGCATTCTAAACATGACTGGGTTCCATGCCTGATTTTCTCTAGGTGCCCTGCAGCCGCAAGTCACCTAGAGAAGATTGGACAGGGAACACTGGCATATCTGCCCGCCTCCCCTCCCCTTCTCCAGCTAGCCCACCACCACCTTTCAAGCCCCCCCCCACCTTTCCCCCCCACCCCCGCTGCTATAAAGGGCCGAGCTGAGCCGGTCCAGGCAGAGGCGACAGGAGACACAGAGCCATGCGCTCCTCCTGAGTGCCAGTCAAGGGCTCCCTCCTTCCTCACACTCACCTTCCCTGATGGGAGGGCAGCAGGCTGAGGCAATGCGCCAGGCTTCATTGTGCATGCGGGGGTGCTGTGAGTCATAGGCGTAGACTCCGGGGGGCTCGAGCGTCCCCTGAAATTTCCCGGGGGGGACTGGGCCCCCCGGGAAAACATAGTGCCTGCTGCCGCGCCTCCCGGGGCCCTTCCGAGGCCAGCAGCTACTGCTGCTGGTGCCTCCCCCCCCCCCGCCTGGCCACTCTTCCATCCTTTCCTCTCCCTCCCTCTTTTCCCGGCGAAGGGAGAGGGAAGGAGTGGGGGGGAGAGAGAGGCTCTGGCAGCAGCGGCTGGTGGGCCTCGGAAGGGCCCGGGGAGGTGCGGAGGTTTCCCGGTGGGGGGGACATTGCTTCAGCGAGCAAGCGCACTTTGTGCACGCACTAAAGTGGCCCCCCCCTGAATTTACAAAACTCTACGCCCCTGGCCTGGGCTGGTCAGTCCCAGTCAGAAACCCTCCCATTGGCTGGGTCCCTCCCCTCTCAGCCCCTCCCTGCCCTTTCTCCTTGCTGCTGACATTCCTAGGGTTGCCAGCTCCGGGTGCGGAAATACCTGGAGATGGGGGGGGGAGCCTGAATGAGGATTGCATCACTGGGGGAGGGGAGGGACCTCCGCAGGGTATAAGGCCCCAGAGTCCACCTTCCAAAGAGGCCGTTTTCTCCAGGGGGACTGATCCCTGTTGCCTGGAAATCAACTACAGCGGGAGATCTCCAGCCACCACCTGGAGGCTGGCAACCCAGGCTGCTAAGAAGGCCCCAGAGGGAGGAGGAGGAGAGGCAGGGAGCTTCTCACCCCCCCCTGCCCAAACCAGAGCTTACAGACGACCAAAACCACTCCCTGACATCTCCATAGGGCCAGTGAAGGGGGCCTGGT
Source organism: Lepidodactylus listeri (assembly GCA_029233225.1). Classification (NCBI taxonomy): domain Eukaryota; kingdom Metazoa; phylum Chordata; class Lepidosauria; order Squamata; family Gekkonidae; genus Lepidodactylus; species Lepidodactylus listeri. The sequence continues at coordinate 106,455,480 of JARCFY010000008.1, forward strand.
GGTTCCACTGGCCATGCATCTGCTTGGCATGCGGAAGGTCCTAGACTCAGTCCCCCACAGCATCTCCTACTTTTTCTCCCTCTCCCCAAATGCTAGAACTGGAGGGCATCCCATGAAGCTCATGGGCAGTAGGCTCAGGACAGTCCAAAGGAAATACAACTCTACACACAAGTGATTAAAATGTGGAATTCGCTGCCAGAGGATGTAATGATGGTCACAGGTAGAGCAAGTTTAAAAGAGGATCAAATTCATGGAGGAGAGGTCTATTGGCGGTTACTAGCCATTGGGGACTAAAGGGAACCTCCACGTTCAAAGGCAGTCAACCTCTGCATCCCAGTGATTCACCCAAATTAGTCTGCCGAGTCCATTCTTTTTTGGGGGGAGGGGATTTGGAATCAGTTGCTGTTTGCCTGCTTGTTCTACAGCCACAGCACTTTTTGAACCTCCACCCCACGATCCCGGGAAGACTGGTGGGGACTTTTGGGGCTTATAGGAGATGTGGAGGTGTCTCGGTCCCGCACCCTTCGTGGGTCATCTAGCTGGGAATCTCTTGGGGTCTACTGTTTAAGACTGGAAGGGAGGCAGTTTCTCAGTTTTGCTGTTGGATGGCTCTCCACATTAAGTTTGCTGGAAATGTCAACTTTTATTGGTGAATTAGTTACGTAGGGGAGGAGAATAGAGGTTACTCCCACCCTTATGGTTTAGTTAGATCAGTGTTTGTTTATTTTGCTTAGGGATTAGTAGGTAGAGTAGCAAGAAGGAAGGTTGGGTGGGAAGGAGATTTAGTTGGTTTTAACCCTACCTAAGGGATTGGTTAGTTCCATTGAGTTGCAGAATTAGATTATTAAGGGTCTGCAATTGTTGCAGACTTCGGTTGCTGCCTCCTGGGTTTAGGAGGGAGTGGAGTGCTGAGGGATCCCAGGGCTGGAGATCCCAGTGATCCAGGGCAGGGGGAGGTATGGCGGTGGGAGTAGGTATTGGAATGGAAGGAGATGGAGATATGGTTATGCTCAATCTCCTTCCAACCTATGTTCCATCCTGGGACATGTGGGCGTGAGGGCTAGGAATCTATACTTCCCTTTAACACTGCTGCTGTATAACACCAGCTCAATCAATAATAAGACCTCCATGCTATGAGATTACATTGTGGCACAAAAAGTGGACCTGGCATGTGTGACCAAGACCTGGACAAGGGAAGGTGAAACAGTTGCCATAAAACAGCTGTCCCCGCCACGTTTCTCGGCTCTCCATCAGTCTTGAACAGTGGGGCAGGGGGGTGAGTAGCAATACTCATACATACATATACCTTTATTGGCATAAATCAGGTTACAGAGAGAGACATAAACGGAAAGAGAGGTAACAAGGGAAAAATGAGTTTATCATATGTAGCTATGCATTGCGCAATCGATCCTTAATTACCAAACTTAGAAATAAAGCAACCTTTTTAGTTAATTCAGGTGACAGGTCATTCAGGAGACGGTGCACCTTCAAAGCATCTGAGCAACCTATCATATTAGATAAAATTGGGTCTAAAAGAGTAAAACATATATCGTCATAACAGGGACAGTATAGGAGGACATGGAAAACTGAATTGACCTGATTTAGACTACACACACAAAGTCTTGCTGAGTATGGAATCCCTTTGTATCTACAATGAGTGACAGCAGATGGAATAGCATTACATCTAGCAAGTGCAAATGCTCGGTGCAAGTGAGGGGTGTAGAGGGTCGATAAGTAAGAGGGCAGATGGCCAGTAGGTGGAAGAATTCCAAACTTCAAGGGGGAGCAGGATTTATTTGCATCACTAACTAGTTTCTGCATTTCATTGTCCAGGATTCTGTGTCTAATTAACTGATATGCATTTGTAAGAGGTAGCATATATAGAGAATCCATGGATATTCCCATTGTAATTATTTTCTTCTCTATGCAGGCAATCCATTTGGATGTGGTAGATTCAGACAGCATTTGATGTATATAGCTCCCACAGTCAGCAATATAGTGCAATCATAGCCAGTATTTGATTGATATTAACCAGGACCTTGTTTCTATTATGTTAAGGCCTGCCTCTAAACAAAGAGCTGTGTATGGAATGCAGCAGACCCATGATTTTTCTTACAAATTTGGATTGCACTCTTTCAATTCCAGTCTCAAAGGTGCTTATCTATGTTGGAATACCGTATAGTATCTGTGGGATCACTTTAGCCTTAAAAACTTTTAAGGAGCTGGCACAAACTGATTGTCCCCATTAAAGAAGAAACATGAGATGGCCGATGCATTAATGCTAGCTAGGTTAATCATAAATGTGTGATGGTATAACCAGGACATATTATAACAGAAATAGAGACCTAAATATTTGGAATGCTTGACCTGCGCTATTTCTTTCCCATCAAATGTCCACTTTTGGATTTTGCAGGACTTTGCAAAGACTAATATTTTGGATTTCTTGTAATTAAGGAGTAACTTATTCTCAAGGAAATAACTAAGGCATCTATTCAGCTGACGTCTGAGCCCCACCCTTGTGCATGAGAGTAGTACAGTATCATCAGCATATAGCAGAATGGATATTCAAAAGGAGCCCAGTTTAGGAGAGTGGAAATCTTCTTCTGCTAAAATGGGAGCCAAATCCTTGAGAAATAAGTTACATAGGAAAGGGGCAAGTATGCATCCCTGTTTAACTCCTTTATTAAAGGGAATTGTTGATGTTAATTCCCCGTCAGTTGAACATTTGATCTGACAGGTGGTGGAAGTATGTAACATTATAATTAATTTTAAGAGTCTCTTATCAATGTCAGATTGATACAATTTAGTCCATAGTAACTCTCTGTCAATAGAGTCAAAAGCTCCTTTAAGGTCTAAGAAAGCTGTGTAGAGTTTGGAATTTCTAGATGTGGTATACTTATCAACTAGGTGCACTAAGTTAATACAATGATCTATTGTAGATTTGCCCTTGCAGAACCCGAGTTGTTTGGGGCCTAAAATACTTTGCTGAGTAGCAATACTCATTTGAGAGAGTTTTCCCTTCAGGGTGTTCCCTATCCCGAAGATATCTGGCATTGATTGTGTTGGCCTGGTCTGGGACTCTGAGGTGAGTTTGGCTGTCTTCCTGATGTACCGTCCACTTAGTGCCCCAGCAGTCAGCCTCCTCAGCCTGCTTGAGGCAGCAGCTGGCTGGACTCTGGAGTTCTTGAGGCTTATAATCCTTGGGGACTTTAATGTCCATGCTGATGTTGCCTTGTCACAGCAGGCTGTGGAACTGGTGTCATCCATGGCTGCACTAGAGCTCACCCAGGTTATATCAGGTCCCACACATCAAGCAGGCCACACACTGGATTTGGTCTTCGGTACGGGGGTCGATATGGATCTGATGCCAATATGTTGCTGCCACGGTCAAGTCACTGCACACGGAAAGTCCAGTTGGGTGTCCCTGCCCCCCTGTCTAGGCGACGAGCAGATTTATGCTCACCTGCAGAGACGAATGGATTCAATTGTATTTCAGAATGCTCTGCCGGAACCAGTCCCTCCGGTGATTCCTTAGATGAGCTGATAGAGAACTGGAATTCTGAAGCCATTGACGAAATTGCCCCCCGATGTCCTCTCTGTCCCCGGCAAAAAACACCCCCTGGTACATGATGGAACTCAGGGGAATGAAATGGGAACTCAGATGACTGAAGCGAATTTAGTGACGAGTTTGTGATGAAGCAACAAGACCATCTAATAGGTCATTTATGAAATCCTATGGGAAGGCGATGAAGGCCACTCACCCAGCTCAATTATTTAGGTTAATTCAGTCTCTTACATCACTCTCAGAGAGGACCCAGAACAACAGTAATTCAATTCAACTATAAGCTGTGGTGCATTTGTGAGCTTTTTTGCAGATAAAGTCTTGTTGCTCTGCTGTGACATACCAACCAACATTGATACAGTATGCGAACTGGCCATATTTGGATTCAGTTTTAGATACCTTCAGCAGGCTCTTCTGAGCTGATGTTGACGGGATTCTGGGCACTGTGAGGTTGACTACATGTCTCCTTGATCTGTGCCCCTTGTGGCTGGTGAAAGCCAGTGGTGAGGAGCTGAGGTCCTCTGAAAGATATCATCAATTTGTCCCTGGACACAGGGACTTTTCCAGTGGGGATGAAGGAGGTAACCAGAAAAAAGCCCACAGGAAATAAGCCCACAGAAAAACCCCACTGTAATAAATGCTCGCAGGAAAAAAAGCCCATATAGAAAAATGCCCACGTGGAAAAAAAAGTCCACGCAGAAAAAAGCCCACACAGAAAGAAGCCCACATGGGAAAATACCATGTAAAGCACCAAACACTGCCCTCCACAGGACCCACCCCCCAGATCTTCAGGTATTTCCCTACTCAGGAGCTGGCAACCCTTCTTTCCCCTCAGTGCCTGTTGCTAAGCAACCAAGCTTGGTTCTGTCAGTAAAAGGCAGGGGGAGACCCTTTCCATGCCAATTTTGGTCCTTGAGAGAAAACTCATTGGGGCCAGTCCTTACTAGGGTTGCCAGCTCCAAGATGGGAAATTCCTGGAGGTTTTATGATAGGGTTTACAGAAGCCAGAGTTTAGGGAGGGGAGCAACCTCAGCTGAACAGAATGCCATAGAGGCCACCCTCCAAAGCAGTTATTTCCTCCAGAGAGAGAGACAGATCTATTGTCTGGAGTTAGCTGTGATACCAGGCAATACCACAGCCAGTGTGGCATAGCAATTAGCACCCAGGTTCTTGCTGTGGAAGCTGAGCGGGTGATTTTGAACCAGTCACAGACTTTCAGCCTAACTTACCTCACAGGGTTGTTGTGCAAGTCAAAAGGGGGGGAGAAGAATGATGTAAGCTGCTTTGGTCCCCACTGCAGAGAAAGACTGTACTTTTCCTCTGGGGAACCACTGTTGCCAATCTCCAGGTGAGGGCTGGAGAGCACTCAGAATTACAACTGCTCTCCAGGAGAGAGGGGCGAGGAAATGGAAAGCTGAAGTCAGAGGGGCAGATAAAGGTAGGTTGATAATCGGCTGGGAAGGAGATAGGGTTGCCAACTCTAGGTTGGGAAATTCCTGGAGATTTGAGGGGTGGAGCCTGGAGAGGGTGGGGTTTCCTATTTGCCTAGTACCCTCACTGGACTCAGCTATCCTAATGACACTGGATTGTGTGGGACTGAGCTATGGGGAAGCAGCAATGATTCCATGCTTTTTTAAAAATCTAGTAAATGTGTGTGCCGCCTCTACAGTGACCTGCTCGAGGCAGCTATGTGTGAAGTTGGCCTATAGGTTGCCAGGATCGTTTGATCCCTTGTTATTTCCACCACAGAAGAATGGAGCAACTTTCTGGTAACAGAGCCTCAGTGGAAACTTTCTGTAGCCATTTGGCATTGTAGGAGAGGACATTCGTATTTTACTTTCAGAGAGTGAAAAATAGGTCAAAATGGAATTTGTTAAGAATGACCATAGGAAAATGGGCCTGTGTGAGTGAAACAGTTTGAGTCCAAAGAAGCTTCTGCTCAGAAGCCTGGCTGGCAGGAGTTGATGCAGAAGTCTTACATTTGAGCAGAAACTTCTATTCAAACAGGCACCTTTCAATTTAGAGCTCACTTAGCTCAACATATGCTGAGTTTCTGGTGTACTTAATTCTATTTCTGTGTGTTATCTTGGTTTCATTTGATTGGATGCTACCCTATTGCTGTATTATAGTCAGTGTGAGAGGGAACACAGAAACTGCTACCTTGTACAAATAGAAGTTCAGCTGACAAGGTACATTTTCTTCCTTGATCATTTTAAAATACACTTTTTCCTAAATGCAGCTGCTGGATCTACTCTTGGGCAGGGGAGAACAGCATAGGAGGGGGGAGAGACAGGAAGAGGTGCTTTTTAACTCATTCCTCCTCTGCTTTTATCCACTGAAAAAACTTCCTAGCAAGCTGCTTACATCCCTGCTGGGGGAAAAAATAGGTACTCCCCAGTAGGGGAATAAAAGCATCTTTTAAAGTCAGAAAATGGTGGGGGTTGGAGGGCTGAAGAGCTGCTCTCCTTCTGCACCATTCTCCCCCTTGAAAAGGTAGCCCCAGTGATTGCATTTGGAAAAGAAAAATTAAAATCATCCAAGGAGGAAAACGTAGCATGGACTCTGAGCTTTTCTTACCCAGATATTATGGAAATCAATGGGATATGAAGATAAACAACTGTTAGCCAAAATGCCTTTTATTAATAAGCTTGGGGAAGTATGGGTATTAAATGGTAATAGGCATAAAATAAAGGATAATAACCTGTGTATAACCTGTGAGGATTCCCAGAGCCCATGAATAGATGAGAAGGCTAGGTTGTTAGAATAATTGATTTCTTTCTCAGGCATACAAATAACAATCAAGCACTCACACATACAATACAGAGCTAAGAATGCAGGGTTGAAAGGTCAGCAACATTTGCATGAGCAGGGTTATCAATGGTGGGTAATACGTTACCTGTCTGATAAGACGAGTAGATCATGCCGTGAAAAATAGACAAATGGGGGTGGGGTGAACCATGAGTCAACTAGCGACACACATGGTCTGATTCCATACTGGCTGAGAATGGAACCAACAAGGTAGGATGGGGCAAAGAGAAGATAGAGCAAACTCAGAGAGAGCTCACCTTAAATAGCTATATTGTGACCTGAGGTGATGGTTCCTAGGAGCCTGCTTTGGCGGGGTAGGGAGGGATATCAATCAGAAAATAAATAAATAAGCAAACAAACAAACAAATAAAGTAAGTGTTAGGAAAAACTGGATGGGGGACAAAAAGGGATTGACAGCTGGGCAATTGAAAATTGATGGTCGGCGGGGAGTGACACGTCTGGGGGAAGGGCATGGCAGGAAGGCTTAATCACTGCTATTGTCTTTAGCTGGCCAACAGTCTTTGTGAATGGCTTAGGAGAAGGGGGAGGAATGTGCTACGTGGTGAAGAAGAGATCTCTTCATGGCTTCTGTGCAGTAACCCTGGTCCTCTGTCAGAACATGGATTCTCTTTCAGGGCTGTTACTGTCTCTGTGTGCATGGAGTCCAGGGCTTCTGGTTTGCATCACGGTCCATGTGCTGATGCAAGGGTGGAGGGGCAGAAGACTTCTGTAGTCCCAGATCTGCATCTGGCTTGGCATGCTTCTTGGGCACAAGGCTTCCCTTGGCCACAGTGCACAGCCCATAGTCTAGCATTGGGCACTTCTCTTAGGACCACAGCTCTGTCCATTGCCCTGGCACATGCTTTTCACAGTTCAGCAAAGCAGTGATATTAAAGAGTCTTTAGTAATGCCATCTGAAGTGACTTCATGGCAACACAACCACATTCACTACACTTTGGGATAATTGCCTGACTACCTTAAATACAGAGAACTGCATTTGAATTGCATAACCACTGCCTTGAGTCTGTGACAGGAGGGAGGTAGGCTAAATCAAAGAACGAGCTAAAGAAATCAGTCCTCTCTCATGTTCATCTCTTGCTACCTGACCAGTCCCATCTCTTCCTTCTGTCTTCCCACTGCTGTCAAACTGTGGACTGGAAATTCCCTGGGCAACGGCTTTCTCAAATGAATGAGCGGGAAAGTGTTCGGGTCAAAAAAAGCTGAGTATATCAAAGTTACCATGTGGTATCTTGTTCTCTGAGCCACAAGGCACATGGAAATCTGACTTGGAATGACTACGAGCTTGACACTGAAAAATAAATGGAAGCCTGACTTTCAAATTAGAACATTTGCTTTGCTAAATCAAAGAGGGACTTTTGGAGGTGTTTACAGTTAGGCAGATGTTTCAGTGCCTTGCTCAGCTGTATAAGATTCAGCCTAGTAACTCAACCCTACTGGGAATTTCCCACAAGCTTTCTAAGCACTCTCAACACCTCCAGTATTGGTACATGTTATGTATTGACCATGCGGTCGCCATGTGCTCCAGTAATGGCGACCGCCATGTGGCCAGAGCACATGGCCAAGAAACTACCTGAGCTTCAGCCAGGTAGAACAAAGGCCAGGTGGATTCGAACCGGCCACCAATCATGTACCTAGGTTTTTCCCAGGGAACCTATGAGATGTAAATAGACTGATAATTGCCTATCAGGCCAGTTGGGCGAGGTCAGGGGATTATCCCTGACCAGCATAAAAGGAGGGCTCGGAGCCCTGGGTTGTATGCTTCATCCAGACCAGCAATAAAGATCTAGCTGTTTCACTGTTCCATGGACTCCCGACTCCAATACTTCTCAGTACACAAGAACTTTCCAAAGAGCAATAATCAACTGCCCTTTCATGCTGTAACTCTTTCAGATTGGAATTCTATATTACTCCTTGGGTACATGATTTAATCTCCTTTACTTTTAATTAAGTGGAACTTTCCCTTCCTTTGGTTTCATAATTTGAATTTGCTGAGAGTAACTCTTTGTGAGCTGCTTCTTCAGGCATTTTCTGCTCTTCCTTTCACTAATAAGCACACATGTTGACAACGGGTCTAAAACTGAACATGAGGACAGTGTGGAAGAACAGGCCCTGCCACAGAGGATATGCAATTTAATCAGATGGCCCAGGTTCCAAGTCACTAGACCTCAATGAATTCCTCACATCTCCCCCCTGGCTCCCCCCTGGCAAAAATTAAAAACCTTTCACAGTTGGCCATCACGAGGCTTGTTCTAATCTCTGGAAACTAAACAATTATTTGTTTTGGTGTCTTTAAATAATCTATTTTAACATAAGAGCAGCAAGCTTTTTCTGAACACCTATTCCAAACTACCCTGGGCATAGGGCAAGCCTTGAAAATCTTGCCTGCTCTAGTAATTCAAATCCTGGCTGGAGTCCCTTTGTATTTAGGCAGGCATGGAACACATCTTCAAAGCCTCCGAAGTCATAAAAATGAAAACTTTACTTCTAAGTTAAGATGTCAACAGACCTGGAGAAAAATGTCCTGTTGGTTTAACAGAGGCTTAATGTGTGGAAAGGTGCAGTTGAAGGTTTTCATGGTATGGAGATAAATAACATCTTCAGGGAAATAATATTCCATTAAGCCTCTTAAAGAAATAAGAGGAGGCGGGGTGACACGGCAACATGGCAGTAACTTAGAGCCTTGGACCTCCTGATGAGCCTCTTTTTTTGCTATAAACTGGCCACCTTTCCAACCAAAGAGAAAACTGCAGGAGGAAAAACAAAAGCCTCAGCCAGAACCCCCTTCAGTTAAAACTTATTTCCCACCCAGGGAGCTCAGGAACGCCATGAACCCCAAAGCCAGAAAGGGATCCAAAATGGCTGTTGGACAATCTAATATGAATGAAGATAACTCTCCACTTTGGAAGAAAGACTTCCTTGAACTGATGGACAACCTAGAAACACAGATCATGGAAAAACTGGCAAATCTGAGCTCCCGGGCGCCTGGCAAAGCCCTGGCTCCCAGGGGCTGCTTTGCCGCCTCGCCGGATTGCGAGGCAGCAACGGACACGCTGTCGCGCGTCCCGGAGCAGGCGGGGGGCGGGGCTTGCTCTATAAGAGCCTGTGCCCCGCTCCCGCCTTGGCCTTTGCTCCGCGTGCTCCTGGTTGGCAGAGCACGCAGTCGGAGCGTCTCTTTGTCCTCGGGCCTGCTGTTGGGGCCCAGAGGACTGTGGCGGATCTCTCTCTGGCCGGTAGAGAGGGGGTTTGAAGAGTCAAGGAGGATTGTGGAGCGTTTCAGAGCTCCCACCACCTGCAGCGTCAGGGGGACGGCTGTACCTCTCCGGCCCCCTCTTAGGTTGATTGATCCGGGTGTGGCAGCGGAGTACGAAGGGTGGATTCTCGACCCGGCCCCCCCCCCACATTTATCGGGCGCGGCAGCGGCAGTCCGAAGAGTCGGCGGGGCGATTTTGGGCTCACGGCTCCCTTAAGGAGGCAACGTTGGGCGAGGGCTCTTGTGGGCAAGTGGCTGCGAGGGCAGGCGGCGGCTTCCCGGCCCGGCCCCCTCCCCCCCTATTCCATTTGCTGTGGGAGGCTTGTCCCGGCGATTTTGGTTGTGACACCCCCCCCCCCCCGTTTCCCCCCCTCCGTGGCTGCTGCTATCCCGGAGCAGCGGGAACAGTCGGCGGCCGTTTTTGACATTCACAGTTAGTTGTAGGCGTGGCTCCTTGCGCGGCGGCGGCACGATCAAGGGCGGCGGCAGCCCTCGGCCCTCGGTTTCTGTTCTTTTGGGGAGGCAGGTCAGTGTTGCTCTTCCTTTTGTGAGGGCAACTGCTGCTTTTTTGTGAGATTTAAGGGGTTTCGGTGCCCCCCCTGGGCTTGTTGGTGCGCGCTGCGAGCTCTGCCTTGCGAGGTTGTTACCTTGCCTCCTCCCCCTCAGGGTGGTTTGGCTCATGCGCTGAGCTGTCCCTCCCCCCCCCCCACGCTCTTGTTTGGTAGTTCTGCGTGTCCTGCATGAATTCCCTCTTTTTGCCCCGGTGCTGATTCCTTCCCACGGTTTATGGTGGGTGGTGAGTCTTTTGGCCATCCCTCCCCTGTTTTAGGTGGCACAGGCCTCTATTGGCATCTGGGTCACTTTTGGGTGCCTTTTGTAGGCCCTGGTTTGCTTTCTCCTGAGAGAACAACTGCCATTTTCAGTACTTAAGCCTGTGTATATTATTGGCCTCTGCTGGGCGGCCATCTTAGGTGTGGCAGTGCTTATTAGTTAAGTGGTTGGTTTGGCCTGTGCCCTTACGAGCGGCCATTTTGAGAGGGTCTGCTGCCTCGTGCCGGCAGCTATTTTAGGTAAGCCTTAGGTGGCCATTTTCTCCCAATACTATTAAGTAGCAAGGTGATTTCTGGATTTATTTGTCATTTTCCACTTTGCATTCCAGGTTAGATATGGCTCCTAAGAAGGGGCAAGGCAAAAGTAATGGAAAGCAGCCTGCTCCCAAAAGGCCTCCGGCCCGACCGGATCCAGTCATCCCATCTGACGAGGATGATGAGGATGATCCTGTGAATGCCGCCATCTTGCAGCACCTCGCGGTTTTGGAAGGGGAACGTGGTGTGCACCACGGCGACATTGCGGCCAGTGGGGGATCTAACGTCTCTTTTCAAGCCCAGGTTCTTGCTCGTCTGGCTTTCCTGGAAGACAGGAGGGAGGCTATTGCATTTGGACGCGGAGGGGAGTCGTCATCTGAGAGGTCCGGGCGGAGCTCTGGGAGCCAGCAAATGACATTGTATACCGCTCCTTCTGGGGAGGAAGGTAAGGAGGCTGGGGCCATAGGGCACTGGCCATGGGGCCCTGGTTTTCAAGGCTCTGCTGCAGCTCACACCGTTCCTCCTCCTTGGCCATACCCTTCACCTAATGTTCCATCTTTTTCAGCTTGGGGTTCCCCTGCATCATGTGCAGGATACCCTGGCTGGAGTGGTTTGTCTTACGACTCTGTGCCACCTGGAGCTATACCAAGCAGGGATACAGATTTACCGCTTGGAGATCACTTGTCTACCACCACGAGGGAAAAAATCATTAGAGGGGAGTTTGTAGATGTCTTTGGTCTTCTCTATCGAGAGATGGAGAAGAAGGACAAAGACAATTTGGAGGACCATGAAAAGGAACGTTTAAAGCGGCAGGTGGTAGATAGGACTTGGGCCAACTGGCTCCCTGGCTCCCTTATTTACGCTGCCATCATAGTGCGACACCAGCCGTGGAGGGCATCAGCGATGATTCAGTATCTGGACATCGTTTATAAAGCCTATGTAGATTATCCCAGCCCAGCTTGGTTGCAGTATGACGAAGAGTTCCGGCAAAGGGCTGCCATGAACCCAGCCATGCGTTGGGATAAACTTCATCCCAGTTTATGGCTTCAGATTATGTCCCCTAACCGGTCAGCATGGGGTGAGCGGTCGCACAGCGGCCACTCCATTAAGAAGGCTAATGTGCAGTCAGGTCCCCGCATTCAGTCGGGGCAGGCGGTTCAGCGACACCCGCTTTGCTGGGAGTTGACCTCCCAGGGGACCTGTAGTTGGAAATCTTGTTCCTTCCGACACGAGTGCCCCCTCTGCGCTGGGCCCCATGCATTGTCCCATTGCCCTCTTCCCAAAGGTCGGGGGGGTGGTAAGGGGGGAAAGCGCCCTGGAGGCAAAGGGAAATTCTTCCCCCCTCCTGACAAAGGGACCCAGCCCAATTAATTTGGATGTTTTGGGGCATTGGCTAAGCATTTACCCCAGGACCTTTGATCGGGCTTATCTCTTGCATGGTTTTACTTTTGGATTTCGAATTCCTTTTCAGGGAACCAGGGCTCCCTATTTAGGGCTGAATTTGAAATCGGTCCAGGGTATGGAGCATGTGGTTCGCAAAAAGATAGATAAGGAATGCAGGGAAGGTAGGGTCCTCGGACCATTTAATTCACCCCCAGTTGTTAACCTAAGAGTTTCCCTGTTGGGAATTGTGCCTAAGAAGGCACCGGGTGAATTTCGCCTCATTCATCACCTCTCCTACCCTCGTGGGGAGTCGGTGAATGATGCCATACCCGGAGAGTTATGTTCAGTTAAATATACTACCTTTGACCAGGCCATATGGGTAGTTCGCCTCTGTGGCAGGGGGGCTGAATTGGCAAAGTGCGACATAAAGTCAGCCTTCCGTCTCCTCCCTGTCCATCCAGAGGATTTTGAGCTGCTCGGATTTGCCTTTGAGGGTAAGTTTTACATGGACCGGGCCCTGCCCATGGGCTGCTCCGTGTCCTGTTCTGCTTTCGAGAGGTTCAGTTCCTTTTTGGAATGGGCCTTGAGATTCAGGACGGGGCTTTGCAGCACCGCCCATTACCTTGATGATTTTCTTTTGGTGGGCAGGCAAGGGTTGGGCCAGTGTCGCTTTTTGCTGTCCAGTTTTATTGAGCTAGCTCGGGAGCTAGGAGTTCCACTCGCTCAGGAAAAAACTGAGGGCCCGATAACCACGTTAATCTTTCTGGGGATAGAGATAGATACCATCGGGCAATGCTGTAGGCTGCCCCTGACTAAATTGGAGGCTTTGCAAGGACAGTTGGCAGAGGTGAGGTTGCTCTCTAAGATTACCCTGTTGGAACTACAGCAGTTGGTGGGCCACCTCAATTTTGCCTGCCGGGTTGTTGCACCCGGTTGACCTTTTCTAAGGAAGCTTTGCGAGTCCATGGGGGGCCTTCATCTTCCACACCACAGGACCAGAGTCACCAGGGGGATGCGGGATGACCTTCTTGTATGGCTACAGTTTTTAGATACGTACAATGGCGTATCCCTTTGGCGTGAGGAACTCCTGCTCGAGGTGGAGCTGCAGATTGCGTCTGACGCTGCGGGCTCCTCGGGCTTTGGAGTTTACTTCAGAGGGCATTGGTGCACAGGGGACTGGCCAGCAGATTGGTTTCAGGCAGGTTGGGTCAAGGACCTCACCTTCCTGGAATTTTTTCCGATTGTTGCCGCAGTTTGGATTTGGTCTGATGACCTCGCTAATCGGACCGTCCATTTTTGGTGCGATAACCAGTCCACTGTGCACGTCATTAACACACTCACGTCAAAGTCTCCCAGGGTTATGGCTCTGGTTCGGGCCTTCACTCTACAATGTTTGCAGAAAAACATTGCATTTAGGGCCCGACATGTGCCTGGGGTCGATAATGGGGTGGCTGATGCTCTCTCTCGCAAACAGATGCAGAGATTTAGTCAGCTGGCTCCAGAAGCCGACCTGCTCCCGACACCCATGCCAGTCGAGGTGTGGCAGATTGGAGGGTTGAGGCCGACAGGGCGATGAGCCTTGCCCTTGCCCCTTCCACCCGAAGTGCTTACATGAAGGCAGGTAAGCAATTCATGACCTTCAGGGAGGAAGTTGGCCTCAAGCAGGTCTGGCCTATTCCGGTGTCACACTTAATGCAGTTTTGTGTGACACTTAGGAATAGGGGTTTGGCTCCGCACACTATTCGTGGTAAGCTTTCCGCGTTGGCATTCGCCAGTAAGGCTTCTGGCTATGAGGACGCAACAGGCAACTTCCGTATTAGGAAGATGCTCGAGGGTTGGACCCGGGAGACTGGCAGGCCTGCCGACATTAGGGAACCCCTGACCCCGGCTGTATTGCGGGGGCTGGAGTCACAGTGGCTCGTATGTTGTAGTGATGGCTATGAGGCCGAGCTATTTCATGCGGCTTCGCTGATTGCCTTTTTGGGGGCACTTAGGATTAGTGAACTGGTGGCAGGCTCTCGCAAGGATGTCTCTGGTGTGGCCCTGGAGCGTAGAGATGTGTCCATTATTAATTACCAGGTTACGATTAGGCTGCGGAGGTCAAAGACTGACCAGAGGGGCAAGGGGTCCTTCGTTAAATTGGACAGGTGCTCGGAGCCCGGGTTGTGTCCAGTCGCCACCCTGGGTCGCTATTTGTCCCTTCGGGGTGACGCTCCCGGTTACCTGTTTCAGCATAAGGACGTTACCTCTTACTAAATTCCAGTTTTGGTCCATTACGCAGAGGGCTTTGGTCCAGCTCGGTTTAGGCGGGGTGCGTTTCGGCACACACTCTTTTAGGATTGGGGCTGCTTCAATGGCCTCTGCCCTGGGTTATCGTGCAGCAGAGATCCAGAGGATTGGGCGTTGGAAGTCCCATTGTTACAAGGGCTATGTTAGGCCCTGCAATGTTTAAGCCAGCCTATCTTCTTGTCGCTTCAGCCATTAATGTAGCTCTTTTTACAGGCTCTGCGGGATGCCAGGAGAGATGGAGGGTCACGATCTGCAGCCACAGTATGGTCTTCTGGGCTGCTCATCGGGCTCGGAGGACGTCCGTCAGCTCCCAGCTTGGCCTCAGCGAAGTGGCAACGGTTGAGTGGCTGGGTAGGAGGGGTATGAAATGGCCCACGCTTCTGCCACTGTTGTTTAGAGAGAGGCGAGGGCCTCCCCCTCATGTTCTAGTCATACACATGGGGGGCAACGACTTGGGTCTGATCAAGGGTGTGGCCCTGGTGTTGCAGACCAAGGCTGACCTGGCGAAGGTAAGAGCCAGGTGGCCTGGTGTAAAGATAGTGTGGTCGGCCATGCTCCCCCGCCTGAGATGGCGGCATACCAAAGACCCCAGGTGTATGGACAGGGCTAGGCGTAACACCAACAGCCAAATTAGGTCAGCCATGGAGTCAGGGTTGGGATTGTATTTGCAACACCCCAATATACGGACTCAATGTCCGGATCTGTATAGACCTGACGGGGTTCACCTTTCTGACAAGGGCAACGAGATATTTTTAGCGGACTTGCAGCACGGGGTCTGATTGGCACTTGGTTGCTGAGTGGGGTGCAAGGGCCAAAGCAGAGGCTTGGCCTTGCCCGTGGCAGGTTGTGCAAGCAAGAAAATGGAACTGGTGAGCGCCTCACAGCATATCCCTTTTGGGAACAGGTGATCTTCAGGATCTGCCCTAGGGCCTTGCGGTCTGGGGTGGTGAATGGGGATCGCCTCTGGGAACCTCTCAGGCTAGGCTCCTCCCTGTTGGTCTGTGCAGCCGCAGGGGTAGGCGCTCCTGGGGGGGGGGAGTGCCAGCATGCTGGGCTGCCGGTTACGAGCCAGAAGTATCTGGCTTCAGACTGGGGCTAGGTGTCCCGCCCTTATCAAGGGCAAGGAGGCCGTGTCAGGGAGTGACGCCTGCCTTGCCTGTTCCAGAGCTTGCTTAGTTTTGCCCGTTGCTGCAATGTTCTGTTTAAATAGTTAATAAAGTGGCCCTTGTTTTACTCCAAACTGTTGTCTGTCTCGTTATTCCAGCTGGGGTGGCAATTACTGGAACTTGTTTCTATTCATCTGAAAGAGATGAAAGACACACTGAAAGGAACAGCTCATGTCACAGACACTGCAATGGAAATCAGCTTGACTCTGCAAGAAGAAATTAAACATCTGCAATCCAACAAAACCTGTATGAAAGAAAGAATTAAGGATTTGGAAAACAAATCTAAACAGAACAACTTGTGTTTTAGAGGTTTCCAGGAGTCTGACAGAGGTTTAGAGGTTTCCAGGAGTCTGACGAAGGATCCAGTGATCTAGCCATAGTTATAGCTCATGGCTTGCAAGTATACTTGAGTTGGAGTAGGGAGTTGCTCCTATTATTGAAAGGACATATAGAATGGGATTCTAAGTTTTCAAGAAAGATATTTGTAAGATTTTTAAACCACCGTACCAAACAGAAGATCCTTCAGGAATCCTGGCTTAAAGGGACACTTCTCTATAAAGACAAGAAAATCTCTGTATTTCAAGAACTCTCTTCAGAAATTTTACAAAAGTAGAAAGACCTAAAATCCATCCCAGAAAAATTAAATGAAGCTATGGCTGACGCCTGTGTCTCCCCAAGAGCCAGTTTTGTGTTGTGGTTAAGTGTGTGGATTCTAATCTGGGAGAACCAGGTTTGATTCTCCACTCCTTCACTTGCAGCTGCTGGATGACCTTGGGCAAGCCACAGTTCTGTCAGAGCTGTTCTTGAAACAGCAGTTCTTGAAAGAGATCTCTCAGCCCCACCTACCTCACAAAGTGTCTGTTGTGGGGAGGGGAAGGGAAATGAGTTTGTAAGCCACTCTGGGTGCGTTCAGACTCGCATATTTGAGCCTTCTCGAAACGCTTCGAGCCAGCTCAAATGTGCATGTTCAGACAGCCACAGCTGCCTCCCGTCCCCAGCCGTCACCTACCGGACCAAATGCCGTCTCAAAGCGTAGAATTTTTGAGACCAGGTCCCGAGGTAGTTTCTCCTGTCCTCTTCTGGTTCAAGCCGCCTTTTCCCTGTGTGATCCTGGAGCCGTCGCCGAGCCACTTCCAAGTCTTAACACCCCCCCCCCCCGGAAGCCTCTGGTTTCCACTTTTTGCCAGCCATTTTCTTTTTTGCCTCACCAATGTTCACATAAGCGCTTTTTCACCCCGTTAAAATGATTTTTTAAAAAATGGCCACTACTGCCGCATTCGAGATCCCACGGAGGCCAGTTTCGGGCAAGAAGTTTAAAGGGACGTGTTCTATTATGGCGGGGAAGTCATGGTGTTTGCTCAACTTCTGAGTGGCTTTGCTCGCCCCCCTTGTGCATGCACAAGCTTGTAGCTCCAGGTGTTTGCTTATGCACATGCGCAAACTTTTAAAAAACAAAAAACAACCCCCTCCATGTGATTGTGAGTTAAAACCAAGCTGCATCGAGGCAGAGCTATTTGAGCCAGCTCCACATGCTGTCTGAACACACCCTCTGAGACTCTGAGTGTAGGGCGGGGTATAAATCCAATCTCTTCTTCTCTTCTCTCAACTGTCTGGCAGATTTCCCTGCCAAATCTTCAGTTCCCCTCAGTTACTGAGTTGCCCTACAGTAGTGTGTATATCTTCTTCGTGGTCTCTGTGCATCACATCTCTGGGATTAAGTGCGCCTGCGCCGATCCTGATCGGTAATCTTCAAAGCCTAACGGATTTTTGCGCCAGCTCCCCGGTCACGTGCACGTCCCACTGCGCATGACCCGGGGAGGGGCACGAGGATCCCGCCAGTTCTCTTCTGACCGCCGCGTCGTGAGGATCCCCTCTCCGCTCTGGTCGGTAGCTAACATTCGTTTTTTCCAACTTGGAAAGGCCTTTTGGACTGACTTTCTTGTTTTTCCTGACCTACGGACTGTTTTCTGGACTCGCTTTTGGATTCTCCTCTTCCTACTCCCCGCCCGGCCTATGGCCCAGCGGTGGGGTTTCTTTAAACGTTGCCTTAATTGTGGGAGTAAAATCGCTCTCCCAGACAAGCACTCCCTCTGCTTGCTGTGCCTAGGCGAGTCGCATCGTGTCGATTCCTGTTCGAGTTGCGCCGCGTTCTCCAAACAAACTCGTAAGAACCGGGCGGCCCGACTCAGAGTGGCTCTCTTGGAAGCAGCATTGTCACCGAAGATGTCCGCAGCCGACGCCTCGACAACATCCCCATCGGCACCGATGGGCCCGACGTCGCCACCGATGTGAAGCCCCTTTGGTACCGAGAAGTCGGCACTGAAAAGACCCCTCTCACTGCCACAAACTCCCGCTAAGAAGCGTAAGGAGGGCAAAGAGGGTAAGGGCAAGCTGAAGCGCAAAACCTCGAGTGCTTCGTCGACGCATCCTGCGTCCGACATGACCCAGCACGGGTCTCCGCAGCTTGACCCTCCAGGGCGCGAGCGACCCTGGGGCAGCCTCGCCTCCCCGATGCCGCGACCCATCCAGCTCACAGATTCGGAACCCGACATCGAGCTGACGCAGATCCCTCACAGCAGTCCCGAGACCGGGCCCGACCCACTGCCGGCACCGAAAGGTGAGCGAGACTGGCGCCTCCCTCCATCTTCGGTGCCGTGGGATGTCCGTCAATGGCGATACCTGTATGGTTCCTCCTACCCGCCACCTCCACAGTGGTACCCGGCGGAGTGGGATCGCCAATCGATGTCGTCAAGAGTCTTCCAATGCTGAGATCCCCCGGCTCCGACACCGACTCCGATACCGAAACCGAAACTACCGATGCCGATACCTACTTCGCCCGACGTCGACCTCCCTCCCTACCAACCAGATCCGTCGACCCCTATGTCTCCCTCCGAACATTCCGACCACTCGATACCCGAATCTCCCGAATCATCCGATGACGAATCTCCCATCCAGCCGTCACCATCCCCTGATGTGGCTGAAAATTTACCAATCTCTCCCTCCGAGGACGTGAAATCCTATGGAGAGCTTATCAAACGAATGGCCCATTCCCTGGCACTTGCCACAGTCCAGCCAACCCCTACCGCTACCGATGCCATCTTCGACATCGTACAGATGGATACATCCACCGCGGTAGCGTTGCCACTAATTTTGGTGCTCTTGAGCACTGCCAAAGAATCCTGGGGCCACCCCTCCTCAACTCCAATCTCCAACAAGAGATTAGACCACATGTACAGGCTCCAAGAGCCAGGGGCAGAATTCCTATTCATCCACCCCAAGCCCAATTCGGTTGTAGTGACCCCCTCGGCCAGGGGCCGTAGCGGACATTCCTCCCCCTTGGACAAGGAGGGACGGAAGCTAGATTCTTTCGGAAGACGATTTTATTCAGCCGGTGCATTGGGCATAAAAATGGCAAACTACACAGCCTGCATGAGCAGGTACCAGTACTCCCTATGGGAACAGATGACACCACTTCTGGCTCAGCTCCCTGAGGATAAGCAACGCCTTGCTAGGAAGATCCAGAGGGAAGGCATGGTGCTAGCAAAGCACCAGCTTAACGCATCGAAGCATGCTGCGGACGTCACGTCCAAGACACTCACTTCAGCAGTCGCCCTTCGCCGCCACGCCTGGCTGAGGTCGACTTCGCTTCCACAAGACACAAAGTCCTTGGTGGAAGATCTCCCTTACGAGGGTGAAGGACTATTCAGCTCCACGACGGACACAGTCCTTCATGATTTAGATAAGAGCATTAAGACATCTCGTAACTTGGGTGTCTCACAATCGAGACAACAGAAGCAGAAGACATGGCAGAGATCTTGGCCCAAACAGCAACCGCGAAGATCTCCCACTGAACCTCAATGGCAGAGACCGTCGTCTACTGATTATCAACAGAAACCCTATGGCCACAAGCCACGATTCCCGTCCGCTTCCGCTTCCAAGGCTAAGCCACCCAAACCGAACAAGCAGAGTCTTTGACTCCCCCATTCGCTCCGATCTTCCCACCCGTCTATCACCCTTTCTACCAGCATGGCAACGTATCACGACAGACAAATGGGCACTGTCGGTCGTAGCAGAAGGCTACAGAATAGAATTTTTCCAGATACCACAAGAATCGTACTTCGTAACCACCCCTCCCTCTGACATCCTATCGTCAGAAGTCGAAGCCCTCCTCTCAAAAGATGCCATAGAACAAGTACCAACAAACCACCTTCAGCGGGGGTTCTACTCCCGCTACTTCACAGTCCCAAAAAAGGATGGCGGACTTCGTCCCATATTGGATCTGCGGAACCTCAATGCGTTCATCACCTACAAGAAATTCCGTATGACCACTCTACAGACCATCCTACCGCTACTAGAAGCCAACGCGTGGATGGTGACGCTGGACTTAAAGGACGCATACTTCCATGTGACGATCCACCCGTCGCACAGACCGTACTTACGCTTCGCGATCGGTCCGCGTCACTTCCAGTACAAGGCCTTACCCTTTGGCCTCTCTACAGCTCCTCGTGTCTTCACGAAGCTTATGGCAGTAGTAGCGGCACATCTGCGACTTCAAGGTGTCCACCTTTACCCCTACCTGGACGACTGGCTTCTCGTCGCCCCCTCTACGACGGAACTACAGAGCCACATCTCTACTACCCTTCGTACCCTAGAATCACTAGGACTGACGATAAACCTCAAAAAGTCCATGCTTACCCCTTCCAGACGGGTTCAGTTTATCGGAGCTATCCTGGACTCCCTGCAATGCAGAGCGTTCCTACCCCCCAACAGAGCAGCGGATATAGTCTCCCTTCTCCTGTCTATCCAAGAGACCAAGGAGGCTACAGCCAAACAAATCCTTCGCCTGCTAGGCCTGATGGCCGCGACAACAGCAGTAATCCCCTTCGCCAAATTGCAGATGAGACCACTGCAGCTTTGGTTTTTGAGGCATTTCTGCCCCAATTTCCACTCCCTCTCCAAACTATTTCAGATATCGACCCAGGTCCTAGAGACCCTGAATTGGTGGCTTGTGCCCCAGAATTTACATTCAGGTGCACCTTTCTGGCTTCCACCCCCCTCAGCGACCGTCACTACGGATGCATCCCTATGGGGCTGAGGAGCTCATCTGGACGGTGTAGGTGTGGGCGACAGGTGGCACCCCTCTGTGGCACACAACCATATCAACTTCCTAGAGCTGTTGGCAGTTCTCTACGCAGTGAGATCTTTCCGCCAATCCCTGTCGGGGAAGACGGTGACTGTCCTTACAGACAACACCACCACCATGTTTTACATCAACCGCCAGGGTGGGACGGTCTCCCGTGGACTTTGCCGGTTAGCGATAGAGCTTTGGGATGAGTGCCAGGCACTAGATATTCACCTGGTAGCGACTCATCTCCCAGGACTACTCAACGTCCAAGCGGACTTCCTAAGCAGAGGGGGAGCATCCCTACACGAGTGGGAACTGAACCCCCTCTACCTGACTCCGATCTTCGACCGTTGGGGACATCCATCCATGGATGTATTCACCTCTCGAGAGAACAAGAAGTGCCACCTATTCTGTTCCAGAGCAGGAACGGACCCGACCTCTCTCGGAGACGGTCTCCTCTTCCAGTGGACGGGGAAACGATTGTACCTATTTCCCCCGATTCCTCTCATACCGAGAGTAGTCCACAAACTGTTGACAGAGCGACCGTGGGCAATTCTCGTCACCCCATGGTGGCCGAAACAACCCTGGTTCCCCACGCTCCTCAGTCTCTCACGAGGGACGTATCTCCATCTCCCGACGGACCCAGACCTCCTCGGGATGCACGGGGGCCGGGTACTGCACCACGATGTGCCCAGACTGAAATTGACAGTGTGGCTGATCCAAACTTAGGGTTAGAATCACGCATTGCTCAAGTTCTACTGAACTCACGCAAACTCTCCACTCGACGTTCATATGAGTCAAAATGGACTAAGTTTTTAACCTTCCTGGCGTCTGTGGGACGGCCCTCAGTCCCCGCCGGGTTTAAAGATGTTTTTGGTTTCCTCCTGTCATGTAAAGACAGGGGACTGTGTCACTCATCTATCCGAGTTTACTTGTCAGCCATCTCAGTCAATCATCCTAAGATTGATGGCTATTCGGTGATTTCCCATCCAACAACGAAGCAATTCCTCAAGGGAATGAATCGCCTCTATCCCCCAGTGCGGACACCAGTCCCGGCATGGGACTTGCCCCTGGTTCTCACTAAGCTGATGGGAAAACCCTTCGAACCCATGGCCTCATGCAGCCTTCAACTGTTGTCGTGGAAGGTTGTGTTTTTGGTGGCCATCACATCTACTTGACGCGTGAGTGAGCTCTCGGCGCTCCGTTGCGACCCACCGTACCTCACGTTTCATCATAATGCCGTCACTTTGGCTCCAGATGTCGCTTTCCTGCCTAAGATAGTCTCGGACTTTCATATAGGGGCGGATATCACGTTGCCGGTATTTTTTCCTGGTCCCCAGGACCCAACGCAACGTAGCCTACACACTTTAGATGTCAAGAGAGCCCTGTCTTTCTACTTGCACTGGACAAAATCCTTTCGCAAGTCTCCAGCTCTCTTCATTTCTTATGCCTTGCCCAGGCAGGGACAGAAACTGTCGTCTCAAAGACTTTCGAAGTGGATAGTTGAGACGATAAAACTCGC
The DNA here is from genome assembly GCA_029233225.1 of Lepidodactylus listeri. Lineage (NCBI taxonomy): Eukaryota > Metazoa > Chordata > Lepidosauria > Squamata > Gekkonidae > Lepidodactylus > Lepidodactylus listeri. The sequence continues at coordinate 106,477,691 of JARCFY010000008.1, forward strand.
CTATCTTCTGGCCAAAAGGCCACTACCGGCGTCCCTCCGGGCACACTCCACTCGAGCCATGGCTACTTCCACAGCATTCCTCAAGGGCATTCCCCTGGGAGACATCTGCAATGCTGCAACGTGGGCGTCCCCTCACACGTTTGTGAAGCACTACGCCCTAGATGTCCGCGTCCATCAGCGTACTGTGGTGGGCCATGCAGTTCTGCAAGCAGCTCAGATGTACCTCCAGGTATGTGGTGTGTTTATTGCTCGCTATTCTCCCAGAGGTGTGATGCACAGAGACCACGAAGAAGATATACAGGTTGCTTACCTGTAATTGGAGATCTTCGAGTGGTCATCTGTGCATTCACACCACCCGCCCTCCTTCCCCTCTGCTTTCGGTCTCCCTCACTTTTTTCTTGGGGGCTGTTGGCAGCGGTCAGAAGGAACTGGCGGGATCCTCGTGCCCCTCCCCGGGTCATGCGCAGTGGGACGTGCACGTGACCGGGGAGCTGGCGCGAAAATCCGTTAGGCTTTGAAGATTACCGGTCGGGATCGGCGCAGGCGCACTTAATCCCAGAGGTGTGAATGCACAGATGACCACTCGAAGATCTCCAATTACAGGTAAGCAACCTGTATATCTTCTCTATTGATGTAAACTTGAAACTGTCCCACCCTTCATTTAGATAGTGATTTAGGCTTTAGACCCAGTACAGGAACTTGTGGGAAAGGTAGGAGCTGTCCTGTTTTATAAACCCTTTTGAAATGGCCCTTGAGGCAAATTAACTTTCAAAAACAGAGTAAATATTTTATTAAACAGGCAGGGAACACATGTATAATAGGGGAATACAAGGTTTTGAGATTGCTGAAGTAAAAACTTTCTAATATATAGAGGGTTGAATTCTTAGAACATTCAAGAGAGTGTATTTGTCATTTTGTTTCAAGGTTTTTAGTTCTTTCTTTGAGAGGTAACCTAATTGTATGATATGTTTGGTACTTGGTTGATTTAAATTCAGTGTTATGATTCACTTCTCTAATGCAACACAATAGAGAAGTATTTTTGAATGACGTTCTATGCACCTTATATGTTCAATATCTTACTTATCACAAGGTTGTGCGATACTGATGTGTTCTTCTTTTGTACAGATGCTGTAATAACTCAATACAATTTTTAAAAGGTAACGCAATTTCAAATTCAAAAGAAATTCTGAACTCTTTTGTTAACTATTTTAAAAAGCTTTAAACATCGGAAGACCCACAGGAAAATCTGATCATAGACGTGAATGCACTATTAATCCACGCTCTTAGCTACATGCAGCTTTTTGTCTAAGAGCCAAGTTTTTTGGGGAGAGATCAACCCTGTTTAAACCAGCAGTGACTGACTAAAGAACACTCAGTGCTCACCTCTCCTCTCCTCCCTCAGGGTATGAAGGTGGGGAAGCCCTCTGGAGGAAGAAGCCCCTCCCTGAAAGCTACGCTAATTAAATTAGCATCATCTATGCTGCCATTGTGAGTGGGGGGAGGCTGGTAGCGGCTGGGTGAATGCCTGTATCTCTTGGAATTTTAGGTTTAATTTCTTGCTCTATGTCTTATATCCCTGCCTAGCTCTGACCTTGGTGTCTAGTTGCTCTCGGTCCTCTGGGAACCTATATTTGTTATTTTAGGCCCACTTGCTTGCTTTTTATGATTGGCTCTCGTCCATTGGGGGCTTTTCTTTGAATTCTGTATAACTACCCCGCTCTCACCCTGAGAGCCATTCCTGACACAAAATGTATGCACAGACTCATTTCTTTACTCAATCAAGACACTAAGATCTTTACATCTATTCTAACCAATCACCTAAATAAATTTATTGCACACCACATGCACACTGGCCAAACAAGTTTCATGCCACATAAAAATATAATGATAACATCAGGGAAACATTAAACATTATTGTGAAACACATCAAAAAGAAGTGACTTTAGTAGCTTTGGACACAGATAAAGCTTTTCAAATTGTAAACTTAAGTTTTTAAAACTTCTTCTTTCATATATGGGGTTTGGGAACAATTTTCTTCAAGTAATCCAACTGTTATATGCCACACCAAAAACACAAATTAGAATTAATGGCCTCATTTCAAATGATGTTTTACTTACTCGTGGAACGAGACAAGGGTACCCCGTTTCTCTATTACTCTTTGCCATTTCAATAGAACTTCTGGCAGAAACAATAAGAAAAAATGCTCTCATTAAAGGTGTGTTTATTAAAGATAGAGAATACGAAGGTAGCCTCTTTCCCAACAACTTAGTAGTTTCCAACACTGAACCCACTTTATCTATTGACGCTTTAGAACAATACTAAATTATGGCAAGATTTCACTGTTAACTATTAACCATTCCAAAACTGCAATAAATCCCATAGAACTGACAGTGAACTCTGATAAATTTATAACAGAAAATTTTACATTCAAACGGGTATATAAAATGTGGAAATACTGAGGGATCAAAAGCACCATTAGATATAAGTGAGTTACTGAAATTTAATTATACAGAGCTTAATTATATTATTGCTCTTTCTCTAAAGATTGGAACAATTTAAAACTGACTTGGCTTGAAAAGATTAATATAAAACCTATAATTTCCCCACAATTTATGTTCTTTCTTAAAGCACTTTCAGATAAAGATCTGAAAGATTGGCTAAGGAACCTTAGCAATTTTATTTGGGGCTACAAAAAACCTAGAATATCACACAGTATTATGACATGTCCCACCAAAAAAGGAGGTCTAGACTTACCAGATTTGAAAACCTATTATGAAGCTGCTTAGCTTCTAAATATAGTATCTCTCTTAAACTCTACTGAAGCCATCGATGGGACATTTGTAGAACGAACATGTATCAGGAACATAAAAATGAGTGATACCATATGGAATAAACAACAAGATTACCCCTTATAAAATCAAATGAGTTTTTAAACACTACTTTACAACTTGGGGGAAAGAAAAAAAAAACTCTAGCCCTGGGTATTTCGCCCTTGTCATCCTTTTTGGGTCAGTCTTGTTTTCTTCTAGGCAAAGAACTGGGTTCTTTTAAACACTGGAGGGCAAATGATTTAAAAAAATCACTGAGAAAGGCTCTAAGTTCAAAGTTCAGTTTGGAGTATGTGGAAGCTCAACATTCAATGGAACATCCAGAGGTCAAAGTAAGTTTAAGCAGAGAACTCACTGACTTTGAAAAACCATTTAAAGAAGATTCAAGTATTTATTTATTTATTATTTAGTTAGTTAGAGTTGTATCCCGCCTAACCAGCATAGTAATCGTAAAGGTCTCATTTCAAAATCATACGAAATGTTAAATTCCAAAGACAGACCAATGATGCCATACCAAATGAAGTGGATAAGAGACTGCCTAGTCAATTTAACAAATGCTCAGTGGAAATCAATTTGGAACTCAAAAGCTCTCTCAACTAAATTGATTAATATTAAAATACTTTATTTTAAAATCTTGGCTAGACGGTATATGACACCTTCAAAACTAAAAAATATTAATCCTAATTACCAGCCTTTCTGCTGGAAACATTGCCGTAAACTGGGTACCTACATCCATTGCTGGTGGAATTGTTGTAAGGTTAAAACTTTCGGGGGGGGGGGGGATTCTGTCTCAGATCAAAAACATCACTGTATATTCTGTACCCAACCGTACCAAACTGTCCCAGCTATAAGAAAATAATTAATTACCTTTCTTCTCAAGCAGCCAAGTCCTTAATTGCTTCTAAATGGAAAAATAAAGAGCCCCCTTCAGTTACTTAGTGGTACAAGTATGGCGCCCTTTTCTGGACTACATTACTAACAAAAATTACCTAGAATCTGCTATCCCAACCTTTTATACTTTTTTTGGCTTTGTTTTAAATCTGTTTTGATTTTGTCACTTTATTACATTATCTAGACATGGTAATGACAGAATATGTTTATTATATTATATTCTAACCAACCCTTCCTATAATTTGTTATTGTTAACTTTTAGACCTATAAACTGTTTGTATTTTACTTGTTCATTTTTTATTTTATAATTTTTCTACACTGTTTGACTATGTTTATGAAAATTAAAAATAAAAGTTTTTAAAAAGAAATGAGACATTGTTCTCCAGGCCAGTTAGCTTGAAACTGAAACCATTAATTACCAGAAAGAAGAGTATAGCTTTCAACAGAAAATGAATAGCTGTTTGCTGATGATATTTGTCTCAGAGAGAGAAAGAGAGAGAGGTGGAAAGAGAAAAAGAGAGAGAAACAAAGGAAGCAAATAGATGAGGAAGGAGGAAGGAAGGGAGGGAGGAAAAAAGTGGAAAGAATGAAAGTGATGGAAAAGAAGGAGAGACAGAAAAACAGAAACAAAGAAAGCAAGTAGATGAGGGGAGGAAGGGGAAGAGAGAGAGAGAGTATAAATAGATGAGAGGGTGAGGAAGGAAGAGAGAGAGAGAAAGAGAAAGAAAGGAAGGGAGAAAGAAAGAAAGAAAGCTGAAAAAAAGAAAGAGGTGGAAAGAAAGCAAATAGATGGGGGAGTGAGGAAGGAGGGGGAAAAGAGAGAGGGGGAAAGAAAACAAATAAATGGGGAGGGAGAAGGGGAGGGATGAAGGGAGAGGTGGAAATAGAGCAACTTTAACTTTAAATGTGTTCTCCACCCCCCCAATGCCCCCACATCAGCCATCTTGCCTTGGAGAAGGGATTTAAATAGACAAATGCCTTGTCCAAGCTTGCCGATGGGGGGCTTTGAGAATGCATTTAAAGTTAAAGTTGCTTTCTTTCTCTGTTCCCCCTCACCTCAAGCCTACCCAGGGAGGGGAACATTGGCTGGCAAATGGAAGACCAATCAGGGAGGCATGCCTCCCCTTCGCTTCCCCAGCTGCCCTGCTGGGAGCCACACAATATGTGTGAAAGAGCTGCATACGGCTCCTGAGTCACAGTTTGGCCACCTCTGATATACAGCTTGGCATCCTTGTTAAGCCGAAAAGACTGAGAGCTGCCTCTTGCCTGTCTGGGAAGACTACATTAAGCTAGCCTCTGAGCATTAGCAATAATGCTCCACAAATGTGTTGGCAGCTTTTGCATATTGTTAGGATCATAGGATCCTAACAGGGTTTCTATTGTGCTTTCTGTAACATGCTATCGCTCAGCCAAAACATGTAACCATTGCTATCTCTTTCAAGCTGTCTCCTGCCTCCCCCTCTGTCATTTATTGTCCTGAGTTATAATACTTTTGAAGGTCTGGTCAGTGTAACCATTTCATCCGGGAGAGTGGCGACCTCACATATTTGCACGTCACCAAGAACAAATGGCTTTTCCTCCTATGCATTCCCTCCTCGCATTCCCTGGGACATGGAACTGTCTTATCTCATTGTGAAGACCTTGAAAGGCTGCCGGAGCCACTTTGTTATGTATAAGTTTCACACATCTGGGGCGCCCAGTTCAAGAGGGGAATTTTTATAACTTTCACACTTCACCTTTCCTGTGGGAAGTAAAACGGCTCAGGACATTTAACCGCGCTTTTCTCCCTCTATTGTGATTGGTTAGATGTTGGGGTTCAAACTGTACTGGAGGGTATATTAACTCTGACTGTTCTTTATGTGACATCTCTAACAAACATTCGAGAATACTGTCATGCAGTATTAAGAAATAAAGAACTCTGTTTTTTTAAACAAAGGTCTGATCTTTTGCTGTAAGCACAGAAGCCTCACACACATATATATATATATATGTGTGTGTGTGTGTGTGCGCGTGTGTGTATATATGCAAAAGCTGCCAACACACTTGTGGAGCATTATATATAATCTGAGTGGCCTGTCTCAGTACTTCCTAGCCAAGCTATGAGCAACTGTCTCAATAGCACTTGCCATTTCTTCCTTAAGCATTGCAGTTTCATGCGTCTCCCTCTGTCCATTGCCACAGCTTCGTACCTTCTTTCATTACAGATTGTCTCATTGTTTCCCCCAATTACAGAAGTGTCAGAATTGGAAATGTTTTAAAAGACAGAATTCAAGAAATTCTTCTACAACATCTTGTGCAGCAGGTTCTGACCGCTTGGCATCTGATGACCTAGAAGCACAGGACATCAGGTGGGCTACTGCCATCCCATCAGAGCACAGAGCAAAGCCGTCTGCATATTCAGGTAGGGAAGGTGGCTATTTCTTTGAAACATCACAACCATCTGATGCAAAACTGGTCTCAGTTAGCAAAAGAGCTTCTGTGATGGTGGTTACCTATTATGGGACTTCCCTCCTGAGGTTTCCTGGAGCTGTTCCATTGGTACTTCTGGGTAGTCAGCAAAAAGGTTTCTGTTCTGGCAGGTGTAGGTGACTGAGAGATGCAAACTAGAGTTCGATGTTTCTTACATTTGTTTGCATTATGTCCCAAGCTTGAAGACTTTGAGTGGCAGAAAAGCGGGATAGATGTTTAATCAACAAACAAGAAGGCAGTCAGTGACACCCCCCCCCAACCCCCCCCCCCCCCAGCATATCTGAAAATAAAACAACTCAGGTTCAGGTGGTTTAATTAGATTTATTGGAAGAAAACCATTTACAGCATCCCTTAAATTACTGTTATGATAGAAATCCTGATAAGTATACATGATTGTCAAGGCAGAGAATCATTTGCAACAGAGCCACATTAGCAATTTGCAGCATTGCAAACTCCTTATGCAGGCTACACTTTTTGCAGTGTCTTGTTACATGCACTGAGTAAATACACAATTCTCTTCTCCTGGAACAAAAACAGTGTTGTGAACTCGATTCATTCAGAAGACATAAATATTAGGCATACTGACATTCCTGGATTAAATTTGTAAGGGTTTTTTTTTGGTAATAAAACATGCTTCCATCTTAATTTTTTGTTGAAAACAAAGGAACAAAAAATAAAGATATGCTTTGCAGTTAAGTGCTATTTGAGGAATCATTCCAGGTTTCCTCTGCGTAAACTGAGGTTTCAAAAATCCCCAGTATTTATTAATACTACAATGTCAACGCTGATTCCCAGTTAGAAACAAAGGCTGAATCCAGCTCCAGTTTCAGGAAAGTCGTCATGCACAATGAAGGGTGGCTCTGGATGCGTGTGTGCATCTACAAAAGAAGCACCCAGCCAGTTCAGTGGGGCTCATATAAGCATTGTGCTGGCGACTGGGATATGCATGTAGATGTGCACCTTCAGCCACATCAGCTATGTGCGCAGCAGGTTCCACCTGTGGATCAAGGCAAATGGCCACAATTCAACACAACCAGTGGACTCAAATATGCTTAACTCTGCATTCAACTGTGGCCAAGAATGATGTACCCTTGGTATGAGCCTGCCCAAATCCCATTAATTTCAGTGGAAAATATTCTCAAATCTTTCCTATTGGAAACAGTGGTATATCAAAGAGCTTAATTTTGGTTGGATTGTGCACATCATCACTATTTTCCATGTCCTCCAAATAAAGTCCATGAGAAGGCCCTCAACTCAAGGAGCACGCAGGAGTGGCAGGGGATGATTCAGAAGGAAGGAGTGGCAGATGGTAATCTTCATCCTCTTGTTAAAAGTCCGAATGAGTGACTTCTCCCTCCAGGAAGCTTATTAGCATGACTAATGAAAGTACATCAGTTGGAACAATAAGGGAATGGCCTGTTACATTTTAGTCCCAAACATTTGCACTTGCATTATCAGCCTCCAATACCAGCATCAAACTGCAACAAAGCTTGAACTGGGATCTTCCCTTAAGATCCCATCCAGCATTAAAATAGTGCTCCAACTGGCTCGAGGCTGATCTACTTGGTTGACTCTTTTTGGACAGGTGTTTGCTTTCCAGATGTGGCTGCCCTAGGAATGCGGCAATGTCAGTTGTCCAAATTTTTCTTTTTTTTGCAACTGCAAACTGTTATTTGATAAACTGCCACTGAGCAGACCTGGGGGTGGATCCAGACTAAATCTGCAATACCTACCAATTCCCCCTTACCTCGGCAGGCCCTCCTATTATTCCTCAGGATCCCCTGTCCTCCAGGGGCAGGATTTTGTAGAGATCAATGGGCTGGGGGGTGGGGAAGGAGTTCCATTCTGCCATAAAAATAAAGCTGGATCCAGCCCACATCAGTATACCTAATAGCCAAGGCACCCCCTGTGTGCGGATATCTAAATCCACACATTGGGGCCCCTAGGGGACAAAGAGATTTTCCTGCACATTTGGGGCAATTCCCAGATGTGCAGAAAAATCTGAAATCTATAAAAAAAACTATAGGGAGGATACTTAAACCCCCCCCCCAAAAGTAAAAGAGCATTCCCTGCGCATGCGCAGAGAACGTTTTGAGAACTGCCTCGCTGCCATTGCCACCACCGCCACTGCCGGGGGGGGGGCATGAGAAGGCTTAGCGGGCTGGTGGCTGTGAGCCGCTTAGCCCTCGCCGCCACCGCTGGGGGGGGGAGGGGGAAGGCTCGGCAGGCCTGGTGGCCGGGGGGGGGCAGGGGAGAAGGCTCACCTGTGGCTGCTTCCTTCTCCTCCACATGAAGCTTCTTCTCCCCCCACCCCCTGCAAGTATTGCGGATCCCCCTTCTTGTATATTCTAATAACAAAGTCCAGAAATCTTAAATCTGGTGACTGGAGCTGAGAACGGGCAAGACAGAACTTTTTACCAATCTGAAAGGGGCCCCAGCTTTGCAGAGAAATGGGAAATCTAAAAAAAAATACATTGGGGGGTTTAAAAAAATGCAAAAATGACAAAGGGAGCCCCTGTAGCTTTAAGCAAAGATTCCCTCAGTGAATAGGCAACCACAGTATTCCAGACTCTGTTTGTTAGGGGTGTGCATTTGGATCTACCTGACCCAAAAATATACTCAGAAAATATCTTATCAGAATTTTTCAGGTATACTTCAGCTTCTCAAACATACCCAGGTTTTCTCAGGAAAAGCAGGAAAAAATTCCTGATAAATCCCAGATAAATTCAGGAATTACTGGGTAGATCACAAAAGAGTGGAGAGGCATCAGATCACTCCCACCTCTCCGCTGTTTGTCAGGATTCTACTGCAGTCCCTTTAAAGATTAAAGGGACTACAGAAGACAGCCTGAGGATCAGCTGTGCAACTGAGGAGCAGACTGTTCCCACCAGCTTGGCTTGGGAAAGCCTGGTATAAACTGGGCTGGAGGAGAAGTCTGCATGCTGTGGGGAGCAATCTGCTTCCCATGGCAAAGCAGATCCTGGAGCTGGCTTCTTCTGCTGCTCAGAAGTCCCCAGCCAGGATCTGCATGCCATGGGGAGTCAACTGCTTCCCACAGCACAGCAGATCTGGGAGCTGGTTTCTCCTGCAGGAAAAGTCTCCAGCCTGGATCCACATGCCGCAGGAAGCGGTCTGCTGCCTGCAGCACAGGAGATCCTGGAGCTGGTTTCTCCTGTAGCTCAGTTGGGCTGCAGGAGAAATCCCCAGCTAGCCCCAGGATCCAGCTGGCTGGCTTTTTTTTTGGCCAGCATTTCCCCCCTCAGGTCTATTGGATCCGGAGGGAAAAAAGGATTTCCGAAAAATTCTGGCTCTGAATACCGGGCCATTATTGGGATCTGGGATTTTTCAAAAATCCTGAAATTTTTTGGGCCCAGTAGACCCGAACCGAAAAATACAGATTAAAAAAAATGTGCACCCCTGGTTTCAGTGAGTAAAAGGCAGGGGCAGGGGACAGGGCCCCTTCCAAGCCAATTTTGACCTTTGAGAGAGAATTTATTGGGGCCAGGCTTGGCTTGCTAGCTCCAGGTTGGGAAATTCCTGGAGACTTTATGGTGGAGTCTGAGGAGGGCAGGGTTTGGGGACAGGAAAGGTCTTAGCTGAATATAATGCCACAGAGTTGGCCCTTCAAATCAGCCATTTTTTCCAGAGGGGCAGATCTCTGCTGTCAGTTCAGTTGTAATTCTTGGAGATCTCCAGTTCCCACCTGGAGGTTGGCAACCCTAGCCTGGAAACAATCTCTGAGTAACTTGTTACCACAACTTGCAGGACTCAACTAGCCCTGGCTCCTTGCTACTGTTTAACAGCAGCCGCCCTGCAAAAGCTAGTGTGGTATAGTGGTTAGAACGTCAGAGTAGGGTCTGGGAGACTCAGGTTTGACTCCCCATCTTGTGGCGGAAGCTCACAGGTGATTTCGGACTGGTCACATAACTCCAGCTTAATCTACTTCACAGGGTTGTTGTCTGAATTAAAAGGAGGAGAGGAGAATAATGTATGCTGCTTTGGTCCCCACTGTGGAGAAGGGTGGGGTATAAATGAAATGAATAAATAATAAATATAGCTGAAGATGAGAGGCAAATAAAATGCAGATTGGTGAGTGGCTGAGTTTAAGAGAATGGGGAAGGGAACTGTGGCACCACACAAGTGGGCCACAGTTTTCCTAGGTAGAGACCGGGGGGGGGGGAGTTTAAGACAGAGGCGCGGATAAAGGTAGGTTGGCTGTTGGGTGGAAAGGAGATAGGGTTGTTAACTTCAGGTTATGAAATTCCTGGAGATTTGGGAGTGCTGCCTGGGGAGGGTGAGGTTTGGGGAGGGAAGCAATCTCAAGCAGGGTATAATGCAATAGACTCCACCCTCCAAAGCAACTATTTCCTCTAGGGGAATGTTAAATACTGGGTTCTGGATACACTGCAGTGAACAGCTCTAGTTTATTCAGTGATTTCAGAAACACTACAAGCCCAACTCCAGGGCATCTGCCCTGTTATAAAGCATGCAAAGACACACCCCACTCCCAACGACAGGTTATTTACGTAATACTACTTCTCTACTGGTCCACTCCAGAATCCTGGTAAGCTATTGTTCAGGGGTAACAAGCTCTACCGGTTCCGGGTACTAGTTCAGGGATGACTCAGCTCAATATACAACAGGGAGACTGGAGATCATCTGGGATTACAATCACTGTGCAGGTGACAGAGACCAGATCTCTGGGAGAAAACGGCTGCTTTGGAGGGTGGACCCCATGGCCTTATACCTTGCTAAAGCTGCTTTCCTCCCAAGGCCACACCCCCAAATCTCCAGAAATTTTCCAACCTGGAGCTGGCAACCATAAGGGGAACTGATCTCAGTAGTTGGGAGATCTAGGAGAGAAGGAAGCAGGAGAAGGGGAGAAGTTATGGGGGCTTTCAGGAAAGGGAGAGAGGAAATAATAGGCAAAGGGGAAATGAGATGCTTCCCACAAGTCCTTGTAAGTTCCCACTTGTAAAGTTCCACTTTGCATTTTGTACTTGTGAAAAACAACTCCAACCATCTGTTTATGATTCACATGCAGAAAGCTGTAAATCCCTGTGATTTTTCACTCCTAAAGTGGAAAATTTCACTTGGGCTGTTGCTGGTAAGTGTTTCAAACAAGCAACAGGTTTGCAAACAGTATCGTTCTATATGTGAAAAAATGGTCGTTCCGTATCAATGATTCAGACTAGCAATTGCCTCAGTGTGTTCTTAAGAATACAGAAAATGCCAAATCTATGCCGCCAGAACTTTACAGTTTGGAATGGGGAATGATGTCCCGTAGTGTGAGCTCTGTGCTTCTGGATGGGATACAGTATTGTTGTTGAGCTAGTTGGTGTGTGATGCACAGTAATTCTTCTGAAGTGACAAAAATCATATCAATGTTGCTTTGAATAGGTAATGACAATGTTTGTAAAAGTAGAAATATCTAAGAAAGAATCGGAAAGGAAGGCTTTGCACGCCCCAGAAGGCCACATTCAACTTCCTGGGGAGGCATGTACTTATTCAAGCAGCTGAGAATCTGCCTGTCTATCATGACCCCTGTCCAAACCCTAGATACTAAACATCTATGAAAGGAAGCGCAGGAATCTCAGAACACTGCAGAAATGACGATTCCCAGGGTTCCCTCCAGGAAGTCATGACATTAACACATTTTCAAACTGGTTTAAGATTTATTGCAGATATGCAACAAACCAATCAGTCCGGACAAATGGATTTTGCCCATGCTTGAAAATGTGAAAATTGATTATGGCGTTTCTTAATGTGCCAAAGAGGCCCATATTCTTGCCTCCTTTCAGTTTTCATTCTTGTTTTATCTCTCTTGCTTTGTTCTTAAATCCTTCCACGCAGTCAGCTCAGCAAGCTGTTTGGAAAGATGCTGTTTTTGCAAAGTATGAAAGAGTGTGGTTGCTATTGGCTACATTACTCCCACATCACCCCAGCCAGGATAACCCACATATTTTCTGCCCAAGTGGCTAAGGCAGAGAATATGTTATGTGCCACGCTGCTGAGGCTTGCCCTATGAGGATCCTTGCTAAAACACCACAAAATCCACCCCCAGGTTGTGAGCAGAAGACAACACGCCTATCCAGAGTGTTATGGGAACAACCATGCTGCTCCAGAGAGTGCATAAACTTGGCCAAACAGCAGTACAACTCACATATTTTTAATAATACACTCCTTTGTTGGCAACTGCCCAAGAGTTAATTGAGACCCTGCATCAGTCCCTAATAATAATAATAACAATAATAGTAATAATAATACACTCCCTGCATGGAGACCCTGAGTCAATAGAAAAGGAGCCACTGAAGTCACTTCTCTTGTAGCTGGGAAACGAGGCTGAGAGTTTTTTTGCTGACAAACTCCATACAGAGCGAGAGGAGTCGGTTTGTTCAAAACATGTTCTGAGCTTTGATGCTCTGCAAGACACTCCAGTCCTTTGTTTCACAGTGCCCATTTCATAAATTCAAATTCTTACCCCAGCTGGCTTCCAAATGTACAGAAGACTCTGTGAGACCAGCGTGAGCATCAAGGGCGAATTACTTTCTGGGAAAAGGATAAAAAAAATGTGTGTGGCTTGAGACTACATTCCAGTTTTGAGGCCTTTCTTTAAAAAACAGTGGCTCCATACATCCTTATCCCTGGGGGCATTCTTTCCATGTTCAGAGGACTTCTGGAAGTCCCTGTGCATTCACCACGAAAGCTCTGCATTTGCTAAGGAGTCTGGAGCACATGCATGGGGGACATGCAGCTAGGCCTCAGTGGCTGGGTCCAGCTGTTACCCTGTACAAACTGAGTACGTTCTTGAATACGTGCAATGCCTTTCTGTTGCTGCTTGTGATGCGAGATGAGCAGCCACGAGGCACAACCTTCTTACCAACCAACCCCAGATCAGACGCTGACCGCTTGATGCTAACCATTCTCAATACCAGGGGGATGGATTGTTTGGGGACCACTTCTTCATCCCTTTCCTGAGCATTTCTATGCCTGCTCTGCAAGTCTGAATATTAGCAGTTGGCAGCCTAGCAATCCTGACCATAAAGAACACAAGTTGCAGAGGAGATTGCGTCCGACTTCTTGTTCTTAAAAGAATACTTGAGGAATCTTCCTCCCTCCCTCTCTTCTCAACAGGCACAGTGGACTGATGCATAGATAGAAGCCTCTCTGTTTGAAGTCCTTGTTATTATTCCCTTGAAACAAAAAGCATCCAAAAACAGTATCTAGGTGGGTATCTGGGTGGGTTACATCCTTAGCTGTTGCCATGCTTGGTTCATACAACACCAGGTTTTTGCATTTAGCTATGGTACAACTTGTGAAATTGGATTGTCATTAATGTTGGACACAGAAGACAGCCCAGCACTTTGGAATATGTTGTAACATAAAGGTAAAGCTCGGGAAGAGACGTGTAGAAACGGCATACAGTTGAAAACATGCAGCTCAGTTTCATGCATTAGTGGACTATTTGGTGTCTCTCTGAGTCCAGCAGTGATCCACCTAGTCCACCTAGTCCACAACCTATCCAGTGTCTCATTCAGCCTGATGAAGAGTTGTTTTATCAACTGGAGTTGCTAAGAGGAGACTGTCTCTTGGTCGCTGGAGATCTCTCCCTCTCCCCGATGGAGAGCTTGGAGAAGGTGAGAGGGCAGAGCATTCCAAAAGAGAGAGCTGGCAGGAGAGAGCGAGAGACAGCGAGAGAGCAGTGCATTTATTTATTTGGGATATTGGTTTGCTGTGCCTGAGCAACCTGCTGAAGGTCAAGCATGTTGGGGTACATAACCTGTCTCTGTGGATGTGATGTAGGACAGTGGATGTGTAGGCTTGTTTCTATTTCCCACATTTTTAATCCTCCCTTCCACCAAGGAGCTTAGGGTGACATACATGGTTCTCTCCCTTCCTCCTCAGAAGAACCTTGTCAGGGAAGCTTGGCTGAAGGAGCGTGACAGCCCCAACATGACTCAATTAGCTTCAGGGCCAGGGAGAGCTGAATCCGGCTCTCAGAGGTTTAGCACTAACTACTACATCACATTGGCTGTAGGGGTTTCTCTTTGACGCCACTTATATTCTGACTGGATTTATCTAAATGCATATGAACCAACAGATTTTTACACAGGGACACATGAAGCTTCCTTAAAATGAATCAGATTATTGGTCCATCAAGATTTCTATTGACTGACTGTGTCTCTCCAGGGTCTCAAGCAGTCATCTTTCACGTCACCTAACTGGAGATATTTGGGACTTGACCTTCTGCACGCCAAGAAAATGCTCTACTGTTGTGTCATGGCTTCTCCGCTAACAAGGGGCACTGTACGTCTCCAGTGTTCAAAGGACACCAAATGCAATAGCCCTGCTCCAAAACTACCCACTGCTTGAACAGTAGGACATTTAACAATTTAGTTCAAGGCTACCGACTTTCAATCACTGGGAATTCTCAGCCATTTAGTTAAAAAAACAACAACAGACCCTACTTTTTGCTGAACAGAGGTCACTCCCTCATTCCCTTACTAGATAAGCTGTACCTCTTGTAGCTTTACATAAGAAAAACCAGATCAGTAGATTATGTACAAAGCTGCCAGACCACGGGTCTGTCTAGCCATGGAGCATTTTTGACGCAGACCAGCGGGGTCCTCTACAAACTAATTCAGGCCTAGTTCTGCTCCCTGAGAGAATCTTTACTGGAGACTGAACCCAGTACCTTATGGATTTCCTTTCCCACTGAGCAATGGTTGAGAGAGAGAAGGAAATAGAGTCATGATAGAAGCAAAGGCAACCTTGATTCAGTTCTCTAAGGATTACTAGATTTTCTCTTGGTGTCCAAACCCAGCTAATGCAAAATGCAGTGGCACGCCTGCTGACGGCGACGTCTGTGCAGGCATGCATTTAGCCAGTGTTGCGCCAATAACACTGCCTGTCAATTGAGTACTAGATTCAGTTCAGGGTTATGGTATTGACTTTTAAAGCACTATGCGGCCAGGGACAAGCATACCTATGGGACTGTCTCTTCCCATATGTGCCCCAAAGAGCTTTATGCTCTGCAGAGCAACATCTCCTGGTAGTCCCCGGTCTGAAAGATGTCCGATTCAAGTCAACCAGGGCCAGGGCTTTTTCTGCCCCGGCCCCAGCCTCGTGGAACGTGCTCCCACTTGAAATCAGGGCCCTGCCCTGCAGGACTTATTACAGTTTTGCAGGGCCTGTAGAACAGAGCTGTTCTGCCAGGTCTTTGGTTGAGGCAGCAGGCGTGCAGTCCATCTCAGCCTCCCCTGCTCACACAGCTCGCAGTGCTTATAGTGTCCGTTATGGTTTGCCCTGCTCAAAGAGACCGACAGTGCATCATTGGAAAACAGATTGCTGTTAACTACTATCTATTTCAGCATCTTGCAGGAGGCACTATGAACTGCCTTGAACAGTTGCCATCTTATTCTGATTAGACTGAAATTGGCTTTATATTTCATTTTAATGTTAGCTTTGCTTAAATTTTTTGTTTAATTTTAACGTTTTAATGTTACAATGTTGTTTAACGAAATTCTGTGAGCTGCGCTGAGCCCACTTAAATAAATAAGTAGCATCAAGTGGTCGGACTTCTGCTGAGACCCATGGCCTGGCAGAGGACCCACCACCAAAACCAGGAAAGGACCCACTAAATACTTCTCCTATCCATACCAACCAGGAGGGGGAGACCATTTTAGAGAACCCTGTATAATGCTGCATGAGTATCTGGTCCAACTGCTGGACGAAACACTTAGGGAAGGGCTGTGACTCCATGGTAGAGCATCTGCTTAGTATGCAAAAGGTCCCAGGTTCAATCCCCTGCATTTTCAGTTAAAAGGATTAGGCAGTAGGTGATGTGAAACGCTTCTACTTAAGACCCTAGAGAACTGCTGCTAGTCTGAGTAAACAGTACTGATCTTGATGGACTAAAAAGGTCTGATTTGTCACAAGGCAGCTCCACATGTTCATGCATGTGTATGAGAGAGCAGAGTGCGACTCTTGCAGTCCTTTAAACCCCACTGGCTCCTTTGGCAAACTATTTTATTAATTTATTAAATTAGACTTTTAGGCTGCCCTCCCCTGAAAAACAGGGCTCAGGGCAGCGAACAGCACAATAAAATTCCAATACGATTTATAAATTACAATTAAAATCCCAGAATTAAAATATAAAACATAACTAAAACATTTAATGCAGTCCAACCCATCTGATGGTGAAAAGTTTGCAGGAGGCGCCACACCCTCACAGGGGAGGGAGGCTGCAGGAGATGGGAAGGGGAGAATGCCAGACTATGTTATAACCATTGCTGTCCTCCACCAAGCACCTGGTGGAACATCTCTGTCTTGCATGCCCTGCGGAAAGGTGGCAGATCCTGCAGGGCATGGATGTTATCTGGCAGAGACTTCCACCAGGTAAGGGCCAGGGCAGAAAAAGCCCCGGCCCTGATCAATGTTCCCTCTAAGCTGTGGAGTCTTGTGAGCAAAAGTTCTACTTTGTGAGCAGCTGGCATTAAAGTTGTGAGCGAGTGACTTGGCTACTGCATAACTTAGTGCGCTCTGGAGCCCCCCTTCCTGAACTAAGGCAAAAATGTGTGAGCTGGAGGCTAGAAAACTGTGAGCTAGCTCACACTAACTCAGCTCAGAGGGAACACTGGCCCTGATTGAGGACAGCTGGATCTCTCTTAGGTCGGGGACCACCAGAAGGTTTTTATCTCCTGAGCATAAAGCTCTTATGGGAGTATACTGGGAGAGGTGGTCCTAAAGGTACACGGGTCCCAGACTGTTAAGGGCCTTAAAGGTCAAAACTAAAACCTTGAACCTCATCCAGTGCTTCACTGGAAGCCACTGCCGCTCATGCAGCACAGGTTGCATGTGCATCATGTGGGGGGTCTTGGTGAGGACCCGTGTGGCCACAGTTGGAGCTGCTGGGTCAGTCTCAAGGGTAACCCCATGTAGAGCGAGTTACAGTAGTCTATTCTGGAGCTGACCGTTGCATGGATTACAATGGCTAGGTCGGAACAAGACAGGTAGGAAGCTAGTTGCGTGACCTGATGAAGCTGGAAAAATGCCAATACGGCAACTTTTGTGACCTCCATTGACAGGGAAGCATCCAGTGTTACACTCAGGCTCTTGACCGTCAGTGCCGGTGTTGAGGGCACCCCACCAAGGGCTGGGAGTCGGCATCTCAATTCTTCGTCTCTACCACCCAGCCACAGAACCTCCATCTTCCTAGGATGCTCACTATGGCCTCCAAACCTTTGCCCAAATTCTCAGGAGCAGTATCTGATCATCCACCCATCAACAGATATAGCTGGGTATCATCAGTGTGCTGGTGACACCCCATCCTGAAGCTCCATGCCAGTTGGGCAACGGGGTGCATAGAAATGTTAAATAATGTTGGGGAGAGGATTGCCCCCTGAGGGACCCCGCATACTAGTGGGCGCCTGGTTGACAATCTCTATCCTCTGTCCCCAACCATGGAGAAATGAGGTAAGCCACTGCAAGGCTACCCCATGGATTCCAATGTCATCAAGGTAGTGGGTCAGAACATCATAATCAACCATGCTGAATGCTGCTCTATGCTCAAGCAATAGCAGCGCCGACCCACCTTGATCCAGCTGTCTGTGGAGATCATCTGTGAGATGGACCAGCACCGTCTGCATCCCATGGCCAGGGTGGAAGCCAGACTGGAATTGATCCAATGCTGATGTGTCATCCAGGAATTTCTGGAGTTGTTCTGCCACAGCTCTCTCAATTACCTTACCCAGAAATGAAAGACTCGAGACTGGGAGGTAATTGGACAGATCCATAGGATCTAAAGTTGGTTTCTTCAAAAGTGGCACAACCACAACCTCCTTCAGCCCCTCTGGGTAGACCCCTGAACCTGGGGATAATGTCCACCGGGGGCCTCGTATACCATCACCACTGGCTTTCACCAGCCCTGAGGGACACGGGTCCAAGAGGCATGTGGTTGGCCTAACAGCAGCCAGAATCCTGTCGACATCAGCTCAGGAGAGCCGGTTGAAGTTTTCAAATACAGAATTCGAAGACGGCCAAGGGGCAGTTCACATACTGTATCAGTGTTGGCTGGGAGGTTGTGGCAGAGCAATAAGACTTTATTTGCAAAAAAAAGCTTGCAAATGCCTCACAACTAATGGCTGAATTCCTATTATTTTGTGTTCTCTCTGTGAGAGACATTGAAGACCTGGTTACCCTAAATAATAGTGCCAGATAAGAGCTAGCAGACGTGATGGAGGCTGTATAAAATTATTCTTTAGCAGCCTTCAACGCCATCTCATAGGATTTCATAAATGTCCTATGAGATGTTCTTGCAGCTTTATCACGAGTTCGCTGCCAAACTCACTCTAGGTTGTCTGAGTTCCTGTTTCATTTCCCTGAGCTCCATGGTGTACCAGGGGAATGCCTTACTTGCACCACTGGAAATTAAAGAAGAGTGACTGAATTGTGCTCCGCTCTCTCCTCCAGGTGGGTGAGTTTGTGCATGCATGTGTGCATGGTGGGGGGAGAAGAAACATTTAGGTAGGCCATTGGAGAGCATCTTGCCATAGTGCAAGCATTTGTTGTGCAAGGATCTTTAAAGTCTGAAATTTTTGCTACAGACACAGGTTGCAAGCATACCCCATAGATAAGTTAGGGTGGGCTTAGATGCCTCCGTATGTTAAACGTGCAAGGGGAGGTGCCTTTGTCAGGAGACCTGCAGTAGGAAACAGGTTTTGTTTTAATGAGCAGCTGGGGAGAATGAGCATCCAAGGTTTAGACCTCCAAGGCCCTCCTAGCATGACACGTTCTATATGGCTCTTCCTTTCACCTTGGTTAGTCCTTCTCACTTCTGATCGTGTACAAGAGCCCTTGGGGAAATGAGCATGAGCGGCCATTACACTTGCATACGCAGCCCTTCCCATCAGAGGTTCGCCACATGCTCTTTATCAAAAACGGCAAGCAAAGAGCAGGGGTAGGCAAATGCCAGCCCCAGTCCCCCCAGAATTGTTATGTATAAAGATGTTGATGTGCTGGTGAATTAAAAAGGCTGTGGGGGAAGAGACAAGGGTTGCGTGTGGCCAGCCACATCAGCAGGGTCAGCACCTCAGGGACCTTCTCAGACCTGGCTGGCAGCTACACGGGCCTAGGAGGCACTGTTAGGCATAAGCCACACCCTTTCCTTTCTCTTATGTTTCTGGGCCAGGGGAGCACTGCCGGTGCTTATGGACTTAGCTTGGTTGCTTGGACAGAGAACCAGCCTTGTTTGCTGAACAGCTACCTGTGTGCTGCTATTCTGCACGCATGCTGGAGGATGCCTGCCCCTGGTGTAGATGCTTAAAAGGGAAAACATCCACCGGCAATTTGTGGACGCAGAACCCAGACAAGAGAGGTCCAACTCACCCTACCTGTCTCTTTGAAATGGACCTTGTTTACCTCACTATGGCTTTTTCACTCACGGGTGTACAAAGGCATGGGCACGCCGCAGTGTACAGAAACATGCACAGCATTATGGTGCAGTATGTATGTCAAGAATATTTTAGGAATTTCCCTCCTGACCCCCAAATAAAGATTTAGTCCAAGCAGTGCTATTAAATGAAGGGAATAAAGCCAGGGGTCATTTCGAGCAGGAGCTCGGGGGAGCACAGCTCCGGGAGTTGGTGCCGTGTCCCCGCCCCCCGCGGGGGAATGCCTGCTTGTTTCATGGCTGCAGCCAAATGACCCCGTCCCCTGGAAAGGTCCTTGTTCCTCCAACCAGCCTTCTGAAGGCTTCAGCCACCACTGAAGCTATCCTCCCAGAATAGTGGTATTTCTGAGGCTTGGATTAGTAGCTGTCCCCTCTCTGCCAGCTTTCTTTCTTTCTTTCTTTCTTTCTTTCTTTCTTTCTTTCTTTCTTTCTTTCTTTCTTTCTTTCTTTCTTTCTTTCTTTCTCTCTTTTTCTTTCTTTCTTTCTTTCTTTCTTTCTTTCTTCTCTGTCTCTCTTTTTCTTTCTTTCTTTCTTTCTTTCTTCTCTGTCTCTCTTTTTCTCTGTCTTTCTTTCTTTCTTTCTTTCTTTCTTTCTTTCTTTCTTCTCTGTTTCTCTCTCTTTCTTTCTCTCTCTCTCTGTCTCTCTTCTTTCTGTCTTGCTTTCTGACATACTTCTGGTGATGTCAGGGGGTATGGGATATGCGAATAAGTTATGCTAATGAGTTATGCTAGTGAGCTCCTGCGCCTCTTTTTCTACAAAATGACCCCTGAATAAAGCTGAATAAGTTAGGGCTGAAGAGATGGTAGGCAGAGCAAGGGAAAAGGGCAGAGCCTGGCAGGAAGTGACACATGAGAGGAAGTGTCGGGCCCAGCTTCCCTCTCAGCCCAATCCCCAATTCATCATTGCCTTCTTTCTTAAACCTAAACACAGCCTTAGCTACAGGTCCACAGCAACAACTCAGAATGAGGCTGCTTTAGAGCAACCGGACACAGGATGGGAACTAATCTCGATTCCTGGCCACTTCTTCAAGAGAAGTTGGAAGGAAGTTGTTAATGTTCACAGTCACTGCAAAATCCAGACAAGTTTGCAATCCAACGTTAGGAATCTAAAAAAACAGTAATTATATGCCTTTAAAACCCTCAAGGTTTGAAAATGTTACTGCGAGTTTAAACAAAACTGATGCAGCTGGGAAATACGGGGAAAAGCCCAAAACAAAAATTAATAATGCTTGAAATTAACTCTGTTTAAATAATCCAGTTGAGACCTTTAGTTAATGAAAAAAAGCACAGATTGTTATCTACATTGAGAAAAGAGTAAATCACTGAGGAACTAATGTGAATGTCCATTAGTTTAGAACATTCCTAGATTCATTCAATCAGCACCAGATTCTGTTGGACCTGATCCCGACCCCCTCCCTCCCACCCTATGCGAGTCATTGCAGTTTGTGATAAACGCAACATTTCAGAATTGCAGTATAAAATATGGACATTAAAAAAAAATTCCTTCTTTTCTTCTAGTCCTTTGCTGAGTTTGCAGTACAGGATGAAATCACCGGGTAAAAGTTTGCCTGCCTGCTGCCTGTTTGCCCGCCTGGGCACATCTCCCACTTCTGACCTCCTCCTCCTCCTCCTGTGCGGGGAAGTGGCAGGTCTGCATCACTTGGTACCCGTATGCACTGTTGTTACTGTGGTCTGCCTGCTTCTTCTCTCTCCTGCAGCTGAAATGCCAGATGAAGCTGATGATGCAAAACTACAGAGAGTAGACGGGGATATACCTGAAAGAAAAAAGGACCAGAAATCACCAGTGAGTCAGGGGTGGTGTAGTGACAAGAATGTGAAGAGTGTGCTCCCCAAACATTGAAGCCTTTTTCAAATTTTGAGGAGAAAAAGAAGGGTGCACCGTACAGTCGTTGCTACTAGGGTGGAGCCCATCAGAAAACTGCTGGTTGGGGGGGAAGATCAGCTCTTTACTTTGGGGAAGTGATGCTGTTTGGTCTCAGTTTTCAAAGGCAGAAGAGGGCTTGTTCTTGCACAGCCACATGGAGAAGTAGTCAACCAGAGATGATGAATCATCTGGATGGTTCAGTTCAGAAGTTGCCTGCAAGCTAGGATCACCACAGTTGAACAGTTGATAAACTGTTCGTATTCAGAGAGCCTACATCTGTTCTCAACTGTGCAAAAAAGAAAAAGCCAATTATGCATCCACATTCTAACACTGCTTTACCATGACCTCCCACTCGTCTGCTGCCATCTCCCTTTCCTGTCTAACGTTGGCCCCGTTCCTTTAGGCAACAAAATATTTACACTTCGCAGTGAGTGACTTAGAGATGGGACGTGACTCCCGCTTTTTCCTCACAGTTGCCTGACCCAATGCTCATTAATAGGAAAATTAACAGCAGCCCTGGGTCTGACCCACGTCTACCAAAACTGTTTTAGGGAAGATTTTGTCCATTTAAAAATGCTTCAAGGGCTCGCCCCACCTGCCCCTTTGCAAGTGCCAAAACAGGCTGTTTCAGCGCCTGAAAAGGCTTGGAGGGGAAGAATAAGATCTCCTGGTCCCCATGCACCGTGGGCCTGGGCCCTCATGGCGTTTTGCAATGGACAAAATCTCTAAAATGGCATTGGAAGGCATGGGTGGGACCAGTGAATGCCATCGTGCCACGCTCATTGGGGCCAAACTACATGACACCTGTGACACGATTCAGGTTGAGGGCATGGCCAGTTCTGCTCTAGAAAGCAGTAAGGGAGGGAAGGTTGATGCCCCTCCTCCCTCTGTATGGTGCTCACAGGCCGCACTGAGTTCTCTAATTATATGTGCGACGGAAAGGATCCTGGCTGTGACGATTAAGGGCGGGAGGAATGCAGCCAACTAAACAGGTGCAAAAGTGGCACATGCAACCCATCCTGGCTATGTTCAAAACAGACATTCAATGATGCTCTGGAAGACAAGTGATCAAGCCTGCCTTACTTGACTGCCACAATGACCGCTGCCACTGAAGAAGCAGCAGTGTTGGTTTGTATACCCCCCTCTTCTCAAAGCAGCTTACAATCACCTTCCCTTCCTCTCCCCAAAACTGGCACCTTGTGAGGTCACCCAGCTGGCTTCATGTGGAGGAATGGGGAATCAAACCCGGTTCTCCAGATCAGAATTTGCTGCCCTTAACCACTGTACCACATTGGCAGGTACAAAATGGCTTGCAATACTTCTTGCGGGCAAACCTCTGATGGAATCAAAAGAGGGGCTTGAATCAACCCAGAACAGGCACACTGGGTCTGAATGTGGATCATGGTCTTTATGAAGGGTTCAGGATCTCTGGTTTCCAAGTCCAGAGATACAAGAGCCTCTGAGTCTGTGGCCAAACTGAGGGCACCTGGCTGTGATGCAGCTGCATGGGATAAGCTCAGCTGTCCGCTAGCCGAAAGCCAGCAGAAACTCACAGGCCGATTTCACACTAGCGTTTGCCCCAGGTTTGCCCTCATGCTTGCACCAGAGCTTCTGGTCGATTTCACACCAGTTGCTCCGGGCTCAGGTTTTGTTCTGGAGTATCGCCTGCTGCACCGGAGTTTCCCTGGAGCAAACAAATCCTGTTTTTAGAGGATTTTCCTGTGTGCTCCCAAAATGAAAACACGCCCACTCGCCCGCCTTTCATCAGGGCCACCCCATTGTGGGAGTTTCTAATTTTTTTTTTGAGAAAACCCTTCGTCGCGCTATATCGAAAGGGCTGAGGTTCCAAGTGGGAAAATGAAGAAAATACTCCGGAGGAAACTGGGAGGGGAAATTCCGGAGAGAACGAGAGGCAACTGGCCAGTGCGAAATCGGCCTCAGTTTCTGTTCTGTTTCATTTAAGACCCTTTGTCCCAAGACCCCAAAGTAGCAAGTAGGGGCCAGGAAATGTGTCAAGAGGAGACCCAGGTTTCAGTCACTGCTCAGGGTGGAACCAGACTGCATGGTGCAGCTGCTGAAAATGGCAGCCCCATGGTTCGTTATAACGTTTTGCTCCACCCACAGCTGCAAGGCTCACTAGGCTAGCAACTCCCTCTCAATCTAGCCTCCTTTACAGGGTTGCTCTGGGATAACTGCATGAGTTCACTGTAGAGAGCGTGGGATAAAAATGTGACGGTGAACAGTAAAGACAACAGTCTTTCTCTCATCTTTCCAGATCCAGAAAAGAGCATAGACAAAAGAATGCCAGCCAGCCATCCTTTAGGAGCCCTGTCTCTTAGGCAAATGTGACAAGCAACTGCCATGGCAGCTGACGCCTCCTTCTCATTTCCCAGCAGCTGTGGATTCAGTGGTGCGTATTCTCCCCACCTGCGCACAACCAGCTTCCCTGTGGAGATCAGGGAGGATCCCTGCATTCCTCACATAGTGAGCATCGCCTATTAGCGCATGAAACACCTGGCTCTCTTTATAACGCCAGCACCACCGTTCTCCAAGGAGAGGCTTTGATCACATCTTCCACAATAAAGATAGCCATATGTTAAAAGCCTTTCGTTAGCTAGATTTGGGGGGTATTTTTCATGGTCCAGAAGGAAAGTCATGGGCTTGTGCACTGGGGAGTAGTGGAACTTTTCCACACAGGAAGCTGAAATATGGGGTTGTTTTACCAAAGTTGAATTAGGATGGTACAGATGGCTATCTGAGGGCATTGCTACACAAAAATTCATTTGAGGACTAGATATCTCCATACAGCACACTGTTTCCTTGAACCCACATGCTCCAGTGTGCTTTAGTAATTCACTTTGTAAAAGCATTCGGCTGCAGAACCTAAGGTTCTGGATTCCCAAGGCCAGAGCTCACTTTCTTTCTTTTCCAGGATCATTTATGACAGAACTTGAATGGGAGGAGAATTACCACCACTCCCTTTCAATGCCACTGAGGTCTCCTCCCAAGAAAGAATGTTTCTACAAGTCTTTTAAAACCACAAGCCCTGTAATGTAGCTGGGATACCTGGTGAAAGGCACCAAGAGCTTTGCTAGCTGCAGGTCTTCACCTGGCCATTTTCATATTACAGAACAGGATTCAGGCAGAGAGGGAAAAGAGCAACATTTAAACTAAAATACTGGATATGGTTCCTGATGCATTTCAGAATTTTCTCTGGGGTGATCTACACATTATTCAATAAACCGGGGGAGAAAGCCTAAAAAATAACAAAACATGGCACTGAAAAACAAAACTCCTGTATTTTTCGCTCCATAAGACGCACCTGACCATAAGACGCACCCAGCTCTGCTCGGTGCCATGGCTTGGGAAAGGTGAGGGGGGTTTAAGACGCACACACTCCCCCCCCCCCCACTTTTTTTGGGAGAAAAAGTCTTATGGAGCAAAAAATATGGTAATTAAAGACAGGGAGCTACAAGAATTGTACCCCGTGTGATCTGAAATGGAACCCCAAAGCAATGTTCCTCTGGAAAAAACTGTTACCTCTTGTCTAGATAACAATCCCAAACCTCATATTTGTGCTAGATGAAAAAAATACTGTTCCAGTGATAAATGTTTACTGCAAACGAAGCACCACTGATCTGGAGATACTGAACCCTAAAGGGGGCAATGGAAGAGGGTGAGAGACATGGGTGAGTTCAATATCACACATGCAGTTCTAATTCTTTTCTCTTACTTATTGATCCATGAAACTGTGGTAAGTATTAACTTAGTCATGCCCCCCCCAATCTCCCAGCATTTGCCAAGGCAGTGCTGGGAAACCTCGGGGCTTGTTCTGTGCTACCCTCACCAGCTGTAGGGTTGCTCAGCATCCTGTCTTGGATCTGGTGGCAGTGGCATGTGTGTGCGTGTGTGTGTGTGGGGGGGGGGGGGGAGGTATATGTGTGTATGCTTCCTCCCAAGCTGCCACCATTGGCTCCAAGGTACACTACAGATCCAGAGGGCAGTGGCATGGGTATGGGACACAACAAACGCACCCCACGCCCATTGTCTCCTACACCATGCTGTCTGCCCATCTGGTGGGGCAAGCAGCTGGCTGTGTATCTTGAGTGGATGCTCTTGGAGATTTTGAAATGTACTGGGAATTTTATCCATGTTTAAAAATTACATGTTTTCCTTTGTCCCCTTTTGTCTCTGCTGGAGTCTTGTTCTTTATTGTTTGGCATGGCCCTCTTTTTTCCCTCCATTTTTAGTTTATAAATGCATACGTCTATGGAGTTAACTTCTCTGACTTTAAGAATGGTTCAATATATGGTCTGGCCATTATTAAGTTTTGCTACAACCATCTTTTCAATGACACTTCAAGACATTTGGAAGACCATCTGCAAATCCAGGGGGGAAATCATCAAGAACTGCTGACTTTCAGAAAATGGCCACTAGAGCTAATATTTAACTTCTGACTAATGGAGGTTCACACTATGGAACCAGACCTATATTCTGAAATGACTACAGCAGCTTCTAAATGGTCAAAATGGAATCAGTTATGGATAAGTTACAGCAGTGGCTTTCCTATTTCCACAACATCTTCTGAAGGATCAGGACACACCTTCAAAGGACCCGGAAAAGGGCCAGGACTGCTCTGAACAAATTCACAGAGTGCCCTGGAGTGGAGCCCCATTGTAAGGACACAGCAGGGGTAGGTGGCTAGCTGTCCT
Organism: Lepidodactylus listeri; assembly: GCA_029233225.1. Taxonomy (NCBI): domain Eukaryota; kingdom Metazoa; phylum Chordata; class Lepidosauria; order Squamata; family Gekkonidae; genus Lepidodactylus; species Lepidodactylus listeri. The sequence goes on from JARCFY010000008.1 coordinate 106,503,925, forward strand.
TCAGCATAACTGATCTTCTCATGACGAGTAACAGCAAACTTGAACAAAAGCAATGACACATTCCATGCCCAGCCCTTCTCCCTTCTCAAGGCAGCTTCTTTGACGCCTTCCGTCAACTTGTTCTTACTGGCAACTCTGTCTTAACAAAGCCCAAGAAACACTGAAGCTTGCCTCCTGGATTAACTGTTTTGCAGCCTTCTATTGCCAAGCTTCCACTTGCACCTGGCTGGATGACCTTGGGCAAGCCATAGCTCTGTACCAGCTGTTCCCTCAAGGACAGCTTGGGAAAGCGCTCTCTCAGCCCCACCTACCTCACAGGGTGTCTGTTGTGGGGAGGGGAAGGGAAAAAGGAGTTTGTAAGCCGCTCTGAGACTCCCTTGGGGAGTGGAGGGCGGGGTATAAACCCAATCTCTTCTTCTTCTTCTTCTTCTTCATTAGTCTTTTTGTTTCCTGGTAAGCATTCAAAAGATTGGTTGCTACTTGCCTCCTTTCCCCCTACCTGCTTTTGGCCACAATACTGTTTTCTAATTTTAGTGCACCTAAATGTCCAGAAGGAGGTAAGGAAGCCCCCCCCCCCCACCTTTCAGCTATTACAGAGCCCTGTGTCTTGCTTTATTCCAACATGACATGAGATCCCTGCAGGAATGAGCTGATGTCAATGCACCAGCCTGTGGATTTTTTTTTGCTCCAGGGAAGAGTCAGGGGCTAAAGGTAGCCTGTGCTTGCCAGCTTCTACTCCAGCTGAGTCATCAAGCCTTCAGTGGCCATCTTGGAGAATTCCAGAATTGTTCTTTGTTATAAAGCAAAAACTTGGGTTGTGGGAAAAAGCATTGCTGCACTTGGTAGCACAACAGGCAATGTCCTCAGTGTGGCCTACTGTGTATGTAGCTACCTCCTTTGTGTTTACCAGCCAAAAGATACTCAGGAACACAAGCCTGTTTTGCAGGACCAAAGCACAGTTCAGATAGTTCTGAGCAGAGATGCCTCTGGAAACTCATATGAAACAATAGACAGAAGAAGGCTGTGCAGCACGCTTAAATATAATGTGATATAAAGTTAAAGATACATTTTTACAAAAATACAATATATTAAGTGCCGAGGTCCATAAGACTGCTGTAGCTGACGAGGTTCTCCGGAACAGAATTTCGTTAAGCAAGACTTCATCCGAACGGGACCACATAATAATTATGTAGAGGGTTAATTCGTAAGAGCTGCTAAGAATCAGAGATGTACACGTGGAATTCCTAAGTAGGAACCTGTCTCAACCTGTCTCTAAGATGAGTGATTCCAATTGCGAATGTTTCAGAAATTCTTAACGGCTCTTATGAATGAGTCCTTATGAATTCCTAGCGGGAAAAGCAGCGGGTCTCTAAGCGTCTCCAAGGTCAAGCCTTGTCTGTAGGGGAGATAAAGTGTTCAGGAGAAATGAAAGTCAAAATACCAAAGCCTTCACAATTCCCCCCCACTCCCTATGGCAGCAGAGCTGACATGCTACTGGACTCGAATCTTGCTCTTCTAACTACAGACCAGGGCTATTTTTGGGCACGAACGCACAGGATCGGAGTTCTGGCTGGCTCCTGAGTTGGCAATGCCTACAACCAAAACCTCTGGCATGTGTGGCTACAGAGCACGCTGCTGCCCTCCCTAAGTTACACACAAGAGGGAAAGGTGGCATGTTAAAATGCCTCTTTCCCTCTGGGGAGCCTGTCAGGATTTCCTTGTCAATTTCACTCCCCCCCCCCAGGTCAGCTGAGAGTGAAATTGACAAGGAAAAGCCTCTCTCTGCCTTCCCTTCTCTAGCTGACATGTTGCAGCTGGAAAAGGGCAGGCAGGGAACCCAGGCACGTCGAAAATACCTTTCTTTCCCTCCCCGATCTGGGGGAGAGAGAGAAAGGCATTTAACCGTGGCCCCCGCACTTCCCTGAGTCTCTCCGCCATAGCCTTTCCCCGGCTGTCTGGTTTGGGGAGGGGGGGGTAGGAGACTAGGAAGGCGATGCTGAAGTGCCAGGGATCTTTCAGATCCCAGGCACTTCAGCAGCGCCTTTCCCTGGCTGTCTGGTTTGGAGGGGGGCAAGGAAGACTAGAAAGGCAAAGCTGAAGTGGGGTGGAGAAGCTCGGGTGGGGGGGGAAGAGGCAAGCTTCCATGCCTGCCCTGTGCTTTCCCAGCCCCCCTGCCTAATCTGCTAATGAGCTGCGCTGTCAGGGGTGTGGCCTAATATGCTAATGAGTTCCTGCTGTTGGGTGTGGCCTATTATAGTAAAGAGTGCCTGCTGGGCTTTTTCTACCAAAAAAAGCCCTGCTGCAGACCAACACGGCTACCCAACTACCCAAACACCAACATGGCTACCGAAAGAGCTGGCAGGTGGGAAAGGGGTTTTAACCTGGTTTGCCTGTTGCTGTCAAGGCATTTGGTCGCAGCGGAAGTGATGGGCAGAGGAAGATCACAGAATGACCCCTGCCACCCACTGCAAGAACTGGCAGCCACGGGGGTGGTCATATACTCACAATCTTTTTTGGCTGTTCCGTCGGGGAGGGGGTTGGCCAGACTGCGAGTGCATGACATGTTTACATTTGAACTGTCCAAACTGCTGCCGAGGTGTAATCTTCTCATGTGCCTCACAACTGCTGTGGCGTTGAATGCTTGCTGGAAAACAAACGGGGAGAGATAGGCTGCAGGACATTTGGCAACACTTCCAACATCTGACAAAAGTACACCTGAGCCATACTTCTTCAAACCACTCCCAGGGGGCCAAACAAAACAGAGAGCCCCCTGACTAAACAGAGATGATGGCTGACTCTCCCACCAAACCATTATGATCAAATGCACAAAGATTCCCTCACTGGCAGGCCGTGTGCTCACTTCCTGCCAGGCCCGTGGCCAGAAAATTTTTATTGGGGGTCAGTCCAACATTATTTACTGGAGAGCCAGTTTGGTGTAGTGGTTAAGTGCGCGGACTCTAATCTGGGAGAACCGGGTTTGATTCCCCACTCCTCCACTTGCACCTGGCTGGATGACCTTGGGCAAGCCGTAGCTCTGTGCCAGCTGTTCCCTCAAGGACAGCTTGGGAAAGAGTTCTCTCAGCCCCACCCACTTCACAGGGTGTCTGTTGTGGGGAGGGGAAGGGAAAAGGAGTTTGTAAGCCGCTCTGAGACTCCCTTGGGGGGTGGAGGGCGGGGTATAAATCCAATCTCTTCTTCTTCTTCTTCTTCCTTTATTATCTATACTTTGTATTTATTCAGGTATTTTTATCCCGCCCTACCCTGCAAGTGGGTTCAGGTCAGCTTACATCGGATCATAAAACAATTCGTAAGTTTCAGAGCAATAATCCATTAAAACATCAGTATTAAGTTAAATCCTAACATGATTAAAATCGAAGTAACTAACCTAAAATATCTAATAATAGTAGCGGCAAATAATTTTAATCCAACACACAGTAAACTCATGAAAGGAAAGGGGGAGGGAATCACTCAAGACAGAAAACATGCTGCTGCTGACACCCAAGAAGGGCTGCCAAGTCCCCCCAGGGGGTGGGGAATCCCCCGCTAAAGGGGCCCCCAATCCGCCTGTCCGGATTTGGCCAGCGGGGGGAACCCCAACCCCCAAGCAGCTCGATCCGGCCGACTGCCCAGCCTGATGATGTCACCCGGAGGTGACGTCATCGCACTGGGCACGTTGCTGGGGTGATGCTCTAGCAATCACCCTGAAAACTCTATGGTACCATAGAGTTTTAGGGTGATTGCCAGAGCATCACCTGGCAACGTGCCCCGCATGATGACGTCATTTCCTGGTGACGTCATCACGTCACACGCACGCAAAACAAGCGTGCGAGGCTCCCGGAACAGGAGCGGGACTCCCCTGTTCCTGGAAGTAAGTGACTTGGCAACCCTACACCCAAGATACAAATAACTCCATAGGGTGCTTAAAGGGCACTTAAAGCAGGGAAGGCCAATGTTATGTGACATTTGCAGCCTCAACCAAAAGCCTGGTGGAATAGCTCAATTTTACCGGCCCTGCGGAACTGCAACAAATCCCACAGGGCCCTGATTTCAATTGGGAGCATGTTCCACCAGGTTGGGGCCAAGGCTGAAAAAGTCCTGGCCTTGGTTGAGGCAAGGTGGACATCTTTTGGGCCAGGAGTACTAAATGATACTGTTCTGAAGAGCACAAGACTCTTTGGGGCACATATGGGGAGAGATGGTTATTTACCAGTTTTCTACTTGAGACTCAAGATGGATTAGAATATTGTAATCAAACAGCGTCAAATAAACAAAGCAATAGAACTAAGCTTACAAAAATCACAAAAATGCAAAAAAGTATCAAACATGCTGTGTCAAACAGTGCAGAAAATGGAATTACAAAAAATGAAAACAATGCTGTAAGAGCATGATAGAACATACAACAGATCAATAATATGTAGTGTACACTGTGGCATAGACTACAGTCCTGTTCTGCATAAGCTTTATAAAAATGTCCTCCCAAGCAATTGTTTTACACAGTTTGCAGAATTAAAGGAGCGTGAGAGCATTCTTCCGGTTACTGAAACCTGAAACTGTAAATTCAACCTTCTTTTCTTTGTAAATCACTAACACAAGGCTTCCAACGGTGCCCTGTGAATGAGATTCCTGTGGGTTAGCATATGTTAGCAAAAAGAAGGTTTGTGCTCACTTACCTCTGGATCGAAATTCCTTATTATTTGTCTCCTGTTCTCTCAAAAATTATTTCCCCAGCAATAAGAGTTCTACAGGACTAGTGCAAAACCTTATCCTGTTCTGTCTGTCTTTTTCTTTACTTTCTTCTGAGTCTGCTACAACTCCTTTTTATCCTTTCATCCCTTAATCTCTCTCTGCTTTAGTCCAACATGATTTCACTCCCCCCACTCCTGCAGGCTTTTAAAACCAGGACACTTTAACCCTGCTGCTAATACTGTTCTAGCCAACTGCATACAGAATTCACCCTTGGAAGATTTATGACAGGATTCACACTTTTTAATCTCAACCCCTTCCTTTTTTACATAAAAAATTTACACCTGAAAGAGGGTGACAGATTTCATACCAACCCCTAATGCTGATTGGAGGGGCATGACAAATGATTGATGGGGCACTGTCTCTTATTTGCCCACCATTGCTATGGGCCTGCCTCCTGCATTGTTTGATTGCACAACTCTACCCCCAGCATGATTGTCTTATGTGAGAGCAAGAATAGTGTTCTAAATAGTTAAGAGTAGGGACGGCATCACTGGGTCCCCTGAAGCCACACCACTGACCTGCCACTGTACAGCAACAGGCCATAGACATTGCAGCCTGCCCTCTCTCACTCCAAGTTGCAGCAACAATAGCAGTCAGATGGAGTTCCCTGGCTCTTCTCCCTCCCCTACAAATGAGGATTGTTTTAAGTATTGAAGTCGGGAGACGTTGAATCAAATGCAAGCTTTTATTTCAGACATCATTCAGCTCAGAGACAGCTCTGGCAAGAGCGGCACTCAATTTATAGGGTTTCAACAGTTAACTATAAACATTGTAACTATTTACATGCAGTCTCACTGGACCCAAGCAGGGCTTTATGATTGGTTCCCTAGATTGGCTTCAGGACCAATAAGGAGTCTTTATTAGGCAGCCAATAAGATAGAAGGGATTGAGCTACCAGAACCCTGACAATGCAATGCATCATAAACAAGACATAACACTCCTCCCCCCCCCCAGTTCAGAAAACATAGTCTTTCAGATACGAGGGGAGATGCCTGGTCCGACTGGACCTACGCGACAACTGCAGACTCAAGTGAGAACATCCCACTAAGTCCGGGGGCTCCTCAGACCCATTATAGTCCCACTCAGGGGCAGAGTCTGAGCGGCCCGGCATTGGTCCCACTGGTGGTAAGGAACCTGCCGTGCCCCGAGCAGGTGACAGTTCAGGAGACCATTGAGGGCAATGTCCCGGAGATCATTTACAGAGGACGTTCTGGGCAGGAGTTGGCAGAGGACTCCCTTCAGCGTGTCGACTCTCCCGGGTGCTGACTTCGCGATGAGTTGGGAGGTCTCCTGGGCAAACTGCAGGAACTGGAGTGCGATGCAATTCTTCCTGGACTGGGGAACGTCGCTCTGGCTCAGGAACTGGGGCACGTTGGAACAACTCTGGAACTGGGGTGCGTTGCAATTGTTCCTCTTGTGCAGGCCAACGACATCAGAGTTGGGCCAGGTGCCAACAACAGACCTGCCCCACGGCGTCCTGTGTCATGCCTGCTCCTGAATTAGCCCGACAACCCTGATCAGGCTCCTTTAACAGACACAGACGTAAGTCTTGGGGAGTCAAGCCTGCAGCAGGACCCACCTGCGCCTGTTCAGGCTCTGCCCGGTCCAGGCTCATTGCCTCCAGGTTCGCCTCCACCTGTGAGCCGGCTCTGTGAACAAAGACGCCAGGAGCTAAGAAACAGGAGGAGTGAGGCGCGCATGTGGGGGAGACGAGCTCTAAGTCCTGAATACTAGCAGAAGCAGGACGGTGTCCGGAAGCTGCTAATTGTTTAACGAGCCGGCACGCTATATCAACAGACTGCTGGCTCTTAGCAAGGCATGCTGGCAACGTTGATTCCTGGACAGGACTTCGCTCTGCACCTCTCTGACTCCCGTGCGTCTCCTTGGACTTCGAACCTAGTTTGGACTTCAGACTCTCGGCTTCGGACTCTCCTGCATCTTGATCTCGGCTTTCTGACCTTCGGCATTCCTGTGACGATGTCTTCACGCTCGACTCCTCTGAATCAAGATGATTTACGGCTCTGACCTCTGGCTTGCTTAACTACTGCTCGGCTCATCAATTAGAACTGTTTGAATTCTCTTCTCGGACTGAACTCTTGGCTGACTGTGGAACTGTTATCTGACCTGCATTGTTTTGCCTAAGCCCTGTGGCCCTGTCATGACATCCTGCAACTCGTAGGAGATGGGGCCCGTTGCACAGAGGACCACAGCCGGAACCCAGTGAGGACCTGCCCCATAGTTCTGGGCAAAGACGGCATCATTTGGAGCAAAGGACCATGTGTCACCTGGCATGATGCGGTCATGGTGGACGTCTGGTGCCAGGTCTGGATGGATGCGGCTCAGAATGGTGGATAGTTGACGGCCCATGAGGAGCTTGGCTGGCGACTTCCCGGTGGCAGCATGCGGCGAGATTGGATTGGAAACTCCTGTCTCCCAGCCTGCAGAGTGAGTCTTTCATGGTTCTTACCATCTGCTCCGCCTGGCCATTCGTCTCAGGGTGGAATGGTGCCAGTGTAACATGCTGGATGCCCCGTTCGTCCAGGAAATGCTGAAATTTGGTAGATGTGAACTGGGCCCCGTAGTCAGACACGAGGAGGTCCGGCAGGCCGAAGGTGGCAAATAGGCAATCCAGGCAGCGGACTATGATGGCTGATGTCATGGAGGTGACCGGAAAAACCTCCAGCCATTTCAAAAAGGTGTCCATCACTAGCAGGAGAGTTTTGCCCTGGAAGGGGCCGGCAAAATCTATGTGGATGTGAGACCACTGACTACTTGGCTTCTCCCACAGATGGAGAGGCACAGCAGGGGCCGCAGGCCTCGACTCCTGCCACGGGAGGCACATCCGGACCCACTGTTTGATTTGCTGGTCCAGGCCGGGCCACCAGACATAGCTCCAGGCATCAGCCTTCATCTTCACAATGCCTGGGTGGCCCACATGTAAAGCATCCAGCACTCATTGTTGAAGTGGGGGAGGGACGATGACCCGGCTTCCCCACAGCAGACAGCCCTTGCTCACCGACATTGCCAATGACCTTGATTGGAACAGCTGGAACTTGGCCTCGAGCTTTCCAGATGGCCAGCCCCTCCACATATAGTGGTAGACTCAGCTGAACGTTCTGTCCCGGTTGGTGTGGAAGGCGATGTTGGCGACGGAGAGTGGAGGCTGTGGCAGCTCTTCGATGAGGAAGGTCTCTTGGATCAGGGCCTCATGTGGTTCTGGCAGCGGCAGGTGGCTGAGGGCATCAGCATGCCCGATAGTCTTGCCGGGCCTGTGGAGGAGGCGAAAAGAGTAGGCAGATAGCAGGACGGCCCAACGCATCATCTGCGGAGACAAGATTTGAGGGGTTTGATGGTCGGCTATGAAAATGCCTGGTAGTGGCTTGTGGTCAGTGATGATCTCGAACTCACACCCATGGATGAAATCATGGAATTTCTTCACAGTCGCAATAATCGTCAGCGCCTCTCAGTCTATCTGGGTGTAGTTTCTTTCTGCTGCCAATAGCATTTGGGAATAAAAAGCAATAGGGGCCTTCCGGCTGGATGGCAACCGGTGACTCAGGACAGCCCCGATCCCATAGGGTGATGCATCACAGGCCAACACAAGGGGCTTCTTCTCATCATAATGGACGAGGATGGCATTGGAGGCGAGGAGAGCCTTGATGGCTTGAAAAGCAGCGTTTTCTTGGCAACCCCATGCCCATGGAGCTGATTTGTCTAGTAGACGATGGAGCGGTTCAGCGAGAGCTGCCTTGTTGGGCAAAAAGGCATGATAAAAGTTCAGAAGTCCTAAAAAGGACTGCAGTTCAATCTTCGACTTCAGAGGGGGCGCGTTGCGGATCGCAGCAACCTTTTCCGGAGCAGGGTGGATGCCGTCTGCGTCTAGAAGGTAGCCCAGGAATTGAACGGCAGGGACGAAAAACTCACACTTCTCCTTCTTGAGCTGTAGGCCGACCTCTTGTAGCCGACGAAGGACCTCTCACACCTGGGTAGCTAGTTCAAGTTCACAGGCCCCTGCAATTAACACATCATCAAAGTAGGGCACAACTCTGGGCAAACCTCGAAGAAGACACTCCATCAGTTCTTGGAAAATGCCGGGGGCAACGCTTACCCCGAATTGCAGCCAGTTTACCTTGAAGGCACCTCAATGTGTCACAATAGTTTGTGCCTCAGCCGTGGCTGCATCGACTGGGAATTGTTGATATGCCTGGGCTAGGTTGATCTTGGCAAACACTCGGCCCCTGGAGATTGAGGCTAGGAGGTGGCTTACCACAGGAACTGGGTATGCATGCGGTTGCAGGGCCTTGTTGAGGGTGCACTTGTAGTCTGCACACAGCCGGATTGATCCGTCAGGTTTGAGGGGAGTGATGATCAGAGTCTCCCACCGGGCATTCAGAACCGGTTCCAGGATATCTTGGGCCAACAGCGTGTCAATCTGCTTGTCTATTCGCGGCTTGAAAGCGATGAGGCAGCATCTCGGCTTGAGGTGTATGGGTTGGATGTCAGGATTCAGGGTAAAGGAGACAGGTGGACCTCAATAGCAGCCAAGCTCTGCTCTGAAGACATCGGGGAACTCCTCCTTGAAATCAACGATGTTTTGCTGACCGACGTGATTTACGCCCACAATATCGATGCCTAGGGTGGCGAACCAGTCCAGCCTGATAAGACTTGTGCGGCAACCTTCTACCAAAAGCAAATTCAGATGGCCAGCGAACTTCTTGTATTTGACCTGGACTGTGGCGATGCCGACCACGGGAACTCTGTGCTGGTGGAAATCAAACAGCTGTAGGCTAAATTTCTGAAGGCGGCGTGTGGGGACACAAGGGCAAACTTGCTGGAATGTGCTCCACGAGATGATGGACAATGCAGACCCGGAGTCTACTTCCATCTGGCAAGCCCGGCCTTCGATGAAGACGGTAGCCTTGATCTTAGGGCACGGATGCAGCCCTTGGTGGATGTACAAACGATTGGTGTAGTCTTCGGACATGCTTGCTTCATTACTGTATTTCAGCCTGTGCCTGAATGACCTTGACGACTTGGAACAATACGGTTGACGAAAAGCATTAGCAGGCCCTTGTGTCCTCCAGGACTCTTTCAGAACAGCATGACCCTGTGATGAGCAGCAGACTTTGGTGAGGTGGCCTGTATTCCCACAAGTATGACAGATGGCATTGAAGAATTGACAGTCTCTACGCGCATGTGTACCACTGCAACCGGCACACCTTTTACTTTGCGGGCTTTTTTGAGAGTGGCACGGGCTGTTTTGAAGACGGCGTGATCTCTGATTGGCCCCCATGCTGTAGACTCCATCATCGGATGCATCGGATTGGTCGTCCCGGAAATCAGTGGTGTCAGCAGTACTGCCATGGTGTACAGCGTCAGCGTGGTGTGACGTGTGGCCTTGGGGACCCACGCAGCTCACGAAGAGATAAGTTGGTGGCCTCTACCCGCAGGGCTTCCTTGAGGGCCAATTCATAAGTGAGAGTTTTTAGCAACAGGAGCGCCAGCCGAATGTCATCATCTCTTTGGCTGCAGAGCAGATGGTCTAAGAGGACTGATTTCAGGTCGGGGAACTGACAGTCCCTAGCAGCCTGTCTTAGTGAAGTGAGGTACTCTGTGACAGACTCGCCCTCCTTCTGGTTTCGCTGATGAAATGTGCATTGGTGTGTGGCAGCCGACGTCTTCAGTGAGAAGTACTCGGTCAGCCAAGCCTTGATGATGCCGAGGGATCTCAAGCAGTGTTCCCTCTAAGCTGAGTTAGTGTGAGCTAGCTCACAGTTTTTTAGCCTCTGGCTCACGCATTTTTGTCTTAGCTCAGGACAGAGGGCTCCAGAGCAATCTAATTTATGCAGTAGCCTGATCGCTTGCTCACAGTTTTAATGCCAGTAGCTCCCAAAGTAGAATTTTTTGCTCACAAGACTCCAGAGCTTAGAGGGAACATTGATTCTCGAGTAATTTGGCGGAGCTACTAAGTCATGAGTGATGTCAAATACAGCTTGGCCGTGTGTACTTAGAACAGTGGCACAGCAGACATTGTCTCCGTCAATACCATTTGCTATGTGGTAGCATTCAAAACGATCGAGGGATGACTCCCAGTTCCCAACCTTAGGTTCGAACAGTTTGATATCGCCCTGGGATGCCATGCCCGTAGTGATTCAGCTCTAGGCGCCCTTAGTGATTTCAGCTGGGCAGGCAGAGTGATTTCAGCCGTTCGGTTAGGACTGGGATCCCATCCTCGTCGCCAGTTTTAAGCACTGAAGTCGGGAGACGTTGAATCAAATGCAAGCTTTTATTTCAGACATCATTCAGCTCAGAGACAGCTCTGGCAGGAGCGGCACTCAATTTATAGGGTTTCAACAGTTAACTATAAACATTGTAACTATTTACATGCAGTCTCATTGGACCCAAGCAGGGCTTTATGACTGATTCCCTAGATTGGCTTCAGGACCAATAAGGAGTCTTTATTAGGCAGCCAATAAGATAGAAGGGATTGAGCTACCAGAACCCTGACAATGCAATGCATCATAAACAAGACATAACAGATTGTATGAGTTCGTTTGCACGCGTGCACAGCTGGAAGTGAAAGGAGGCAGGATGCTTAGTGGGGAGGGACCACTGGAGGTAATTTTGTCTAGACAACCCCTTTCTTTCATTACTAGCCACCTGCAACATTACTGTCTTTAGAGAAGTTTTCCTATCAGAAAGCCACTAGAAATGAGGAATGAAATCATAAAACCCAGCACATGTCAGGAACACCAAAAACTCGGTCTAGTTACAACTAAGTCTCACTGCTTTTAGCAGATGGATGTTGCTGTAATGAGGTATTCTAACAATTGCATTCCAGTTGGAAGAACTGAGACTTTTTTGTTGTAGGATGGTGACGGAAGGCACTGTTTTTATTTTTATGAGTTCTTCCTTTGGAAGACAGAAATTAGAAAACGACAAAAGGCCCAATCCATTCTCTAGGGAGCCCTTTTGTAGGGACATAATAAACAGCACTTCTTCACAAAATGGTCAGCTGCATTAAGCTAGAAGTTCCTGGGGGGGGGGGGGGCGGAATGGTGTGAAGGATTCCACGTTCAGCTCTGTAAAAATGCCTGGATAAAGATTAATGCCATCTCTTCCCAGCATCAACTGAAAACATAACTGCTTACTCTCCATTTGCTTTTTGCAAAGTTCTTGCGGATCTGAGCGCTGACAGATTCATGGATGTTTTTACTGAGGGCTGTGTCACCAGCAATCCTGAAAAAGATAAGAATAAAAGGAGGCATTTTGAGAAGGTGCTGCTTTAAGAATAGGGATTTTATTGCAATCTTTCTTTTCTTTTACTTTACAAATAGACAGCAATTCAGCTGGGTTTTTTTTGCCACTGACTTCCTTGAGAAATACACCGTGTGGATAATTACATGGAAACAAAGACTTTAGGCAAAGCCTTGCATTATTTTCTGTACTAAAAACCCACCATTTCCCATTGATCTGAGGTCCACAAAGCCTACACAGGCCTTGCTCTCCATAACATTTCTGTGCCATCAGAGATCAGGACTGTGCCCCCTTCCCGTCTGCATTGCCATCTGGCATACTGACTTCTGTATTTTGGACATTGTGTTTGATGTGAGGCTTACACACACAGATACCCCATATGCTCAGCTGTTACCCCACAAAAACAGGGATGACCCTGGGCCCTGTTCAAATGGTATCCACTGTGCAGATGAGAGTGGATCCTGACTCCCACTGTGCACAAACTATACACAATTAGCACCACAATTGCCTTGGGCCAAGAACTTATAGGGTTAGAGGTCTTCTTCAGCTTAATGACAATTCTAATTTGCTACTTTTTTTCTCCACAGAACACCATCTGTGGAGAAATACTTTTTGAAAGAAAACCTTACACTGAGATGTAAAATCTACATGGATTTTGCAGGAACGAGTATTCAGTACTAGGCATCGTTTTCTGTTTGCTTTCTTTAAGTAACAGTTTGCATGGGTTCTCTTCTGTACATTAAAAAAAATATACAACCTACTCCAGTCTTTTGTGTATTTTTCTAACGTGTGGGGAATATACTGTCTGATTTGTCATGAAAAGGATGAGCAACGATCAAATCAGAAGAACATGTCAATGCTACAAGGAAGCCCGTCTTCAAATTCTGCTTTGTGTATTAAAGAAACATCTGATGTAGGGGTGTGCAATTTTTTTTAACTGGTATTGTGTCTACTGGACCCCCCAGAATACAGGATTTTTGAAAATCCCAGATTCTGATACTGGTACAGTATTCAGATCCATGATTTTTCAGAAATCCGATCTGGGGGGAGGGGTTCCAACAGACCCGAGAAAAAAAAAATACCAGTTTAAAAAACCCCACCCAGCCAGATCATGGCTTTTCCTGCAGCCTGGTTTAAACTGAAGACAGTGCAAAGCCCAGCCAGGCAGAGCCGATCCTGGTGGGGTCTGGCTCCTTCTGCAGAGCGGTTTTAACCAGGCCGCAGGAGAAGCCAGCCCCAAGCCAAGCCGGCGGGAACAGTCTGCTCCCCACCAACACAGGTGATCCTCCAGCTGTCTTCCGCAGTCCCTTTAAATCTACCCGGTACTCCCCAAATATGTCCTGGATTTTTTCAGGGATTTTTTGGGGGGGGGGGGGGTTCCCTGAGAAAACCCTGATACATTCAGGAAGCCAAAATATACCTGAAAAATACTGATAAGGTATTTCGTGGTTATATTTTCAGCTTGGGTAGATCCAAACACACGCCCCTAATCTGATGACCAAGGCCTTTCTATTTATTTCTCTGTCTCAAGATGTGTAGGTGAAAGCACTCAGGTTCTGTTCATGTTGGAGATGATCCCTCTGTTGGTATATGCAGGGGTCCGTTGGAGCGGGAGCGCACAGGAGCGCAGCTCCGGGAGTGAGGAGCCCAGGGGGTGGGCACATGACCAAGCCCCACCCCCTCCTCGGCATCTCCGAGCAGTGCACAGGCGCAGCGCCCCGGGGAAAGCCCTGCTAGGGTCTTTATTGTTTTTAATGTTTTGTTTTAATATTGATAATTTTATCATTGTTCCTTTTATGACTGTGTGCTGCTTTTCCAGAGACTTGCTCAAGGTGGCATATAAATTTTCTAAGTATACCATTTTTTATCTGGGCACATGGCACATACGTACTGGAGAAATTTCACCAACCCTTCAGCAGCTTCCACCCCATCAGTTTGGTGTAGTGGTCAGGAGTTGGACTCTAATCTGGGAGAACCGGGTTTGATTCCCCACTCCTCCACATGCAGCTGCTGGTGGGACCTTGGGCCAGTCACAAGTTCTCTCAGAGCTCTTCTCTCATGAGCAGTTCTCAAAAGACCTCTCTCAGCCCCACCTACCTCACAGGGTGTCTTGTTGTGGGGAGGGGAAGGGGAAGGGATGGGTGGTGCACATTCAAGTCTACTTGAAACCTGGTGGTTTCAAGGGAGCAGGAAGAGAATGAGGGTGTGTTCTTTACGCTTATTTTTATTGCACAAAGTATTGGATGGGGAAGGGAATGGAGGAAGAGCAGGTCAGTTTCACTCACCTGTGGAGTGGAGCCTGAGGGGTGGGTGTTGCCTTCTGACACACTTCCGGTATGTTAGGGGGTGTGGCATATGCAAATGAGTTATGCTAATGAGCTTCTGCACCTCTTTTTCTACTAAATGACCCCTGGGTATATGCGACTCTTAGTCTTCATGCACTGAACTGGCAGATCTGCAGGATCTAGTTGACAGCCAGCAGGAGTCATGTGACAGAGACAGAGGCAGTAGAACTTGTACAGACTAGTAAAGACTTGTTCCTCTGTGAGACAGTGATGGATGGGATCTACATGACTCAGCACTAACCTGATTGGTTACTGACTTGTGTATATGTAATCAATGTACAGATTTTTCTCTTCTTGTTGTATGATTACCTGGCGAAGCACTTTGTCTCTTGAATTAATAATTGCACTGTAAAATAAACTGTAAATACACTACCGCTGGTGTGGTACAGTTTAATGTGCTGAGGGGTCTGGAGGACTTGGGTCTCTTAACGTTGGCGCAGTGTGGTATAGCACATAACAGATATCACGACACCCTCAATACTGAATTAGTGGCACTTAGCTTTCAATTAGAGCTAATGAAAATCTGCCATCAATTAAAAACAAACAAACATAAATGAAATCTTAGGAAAGAAATCCTGGCTGTGAAAGAACAGCCAGCCAGGATGAGACACACTTTTCAAACATCTCTGCTCTCCTATCAATAACTTAACGCACACAGGGACAAATTAAAGGGTTGTCTGGTAAAGTACAGATAAATGAAATTATGACCTTTGATGCATCCATAATGGAACTGAAGCACTCCGTGATGTTTTTATTTTCTTGAAACCACATACACAGTTATTATGACTTTTCCAATGTGGACTGCAGTTTTACACATCATTCACGGGTAGACCTGAGGTTTTTCTCCTAGCGTAGGCACTGATTTTATTTTACATGGCCTGGCTATGGTAGCTGCTATATAAAGAAGGAGCCACAGCCAATCTTGGCTCCCTGATATGTGCACCAACCACAAAAATGCGGTTCGGTTGATGGTTTGGGGGTGAACCATGAACCAAACCACGAACTCCATGAACCCAGTCAGCTTGCATATAAACTGAACCGGTTTGTGAGGTCATTGCCTGAAACAGCTGAGCCATGGAGGCAGCCTGCTCCTGCAGCTCAGTTGTTCCAGGCTCTAAACAGCAGAGCCGTGGGAGCAGGCTGCCCCCGTGGCTCAGCTGTTTCCAGTAAAAAAAACCCCTGTGCTGTAGGAGTCTTGTTCAGAGCAGAGCAGGCTCAGCTGTTTCCAATCTTTTAGTGGCTTTCACTGAGATGTTTTGGTGGCTTTTCACGGGGAGGCGAAAGCAAGGGTTTAAACATCTGCTTATTGGTCCCCATGAACTGCCACAAAGTGCCTTAAAAGTTCATGGAGGTTGGATTTCCAGGGGAAATAGTGATCTAAATAGAAGTGCTGTTAAAGGCTCTGGACTTATCTTGTTGCACGGTGCATCAAAGCACCAGGAGAGGAGGATTAACATTTCTGGCCTCACCTCTCCCCATCAGGGGAGACCAAACTGACAGGTGAATCCAAGAATGCCAAGGAAATATGCAGAGCAAATGGCACCTAACGGAGTAAAGTGAACAGAAAACTCCTGTGTGGATGCTCTGTTACTAGTGTGTGTGCCTCTGCATTCACAGGGGCACTGGATGCAAAATGGAGACCGATTTCCCACAAGCAGCTGTGCCGCCATCGCTCTTCCGTTTGCCCTGGCTGCATTGGTCAAGTTCACACTATTCGCTGCATGGCCGCATTTTGACCTGCACTTTCCCCGATTTCTCCTGCATCTTCTCAATCCTTGTTTTTTGAGATCAAGAAGATGCAGGGGAAATCGGGGGGGAGCGACGGCGGCACAGCTGCTTGTGGGAAATCGATCAGAGAATCCTCAGTGTATGAATATAGCCAAGGTCACACTGCAGTACCTTTGTCTGATTTGTCTGGTACCACTCCGGACTTGCAGGGACAACTAACCTTGGCTGAGACAAGCCATATACTACAGGCAGTCAGGCCAGGAGGCACCCAGAACAGGCAGGGTGGGGCTGCAGACTTTAAGTTCAGTAATGGAGTTTGGTAGCCAAGTGGATCCAGGAATATCCTCAAGCCCTGCCTGGGAAAGGGAGCAACCTGGAAGGTAGCTCCAGCTGAGAGAGGTCTTCAGGACACTTCTGGTTGGGTGAAGGGGTAGAGGGGAGAAGCAAGCAAAGAGATTGAGTTTCTAGACACTCTCAATGACTGTGCTATGGAGCACATTGTCACGGAAACTACCAGGGGAGAGGCGATTCTGCCTTTGGTCCTAACTAACGCCCAAGACCTGGTGAGAGAGGTAAAAGTGATTGCACCACTTGGGAACAGTGATCATAATGTTCTTGAGTTCAACATTTGTATAAATAGGGAGTTGCCCAAAAAGTCTGACCCAACCACTTTTAAGTTTAAAAGGGGTAACTTCTCTGATATGAGGGGATATGTGAGGAGGAAACTGAAAGGAAAAGTAGAAAGGGTCAAAACCACTGGGAAAGCTTGGAGACTATTTAATATATACCACAGGTTAGGAAAGGCACAAATAGGTATAGAAAAAAGCCAATAATGGAAGTTGTAAAAGGTAAGAAGGGTTCCTTTAAGCGGTGGAAAGCTAGTCTCAGTGAGGCTGATAAAAGGGAACACAGGCTGTGGCAAATAAAATGCAAGTCTGTGATCAGGCAGGCAAAAAGGGAATATGAAGAACACATAGCAAAAAACATAAAGACCAACAATATAACTTTCTTCAAATACATTAGAAGTAGGAAACCAGCCAGGAAGGCAGTGGGGCCCTTGGATGACCAAGGGGTAAAAGGTGTACTGAAAGATGATAGGGAAATGGCTGAGAAACTGAATCCATTTTTTGCCTCTGTATTCACTGTGGAAGATGAGAAGTGCTTGCCCACTCCAGAACCACTGATTTCGGGAGGGGTGTTGAAAGACCTGAGTCAGATTAAGGTGATGAGAGAGGAGGTCCTACGACTGATAGACAACTTAAAAACTAATAAATCACCAGGCCTGGATGGCATACATCTGAGAGTTCTGAAAGGACTCAAATGGGAACTTGTGGATCTCCTGACAAAAACATGTAATCTTTCATTAAAATCTTCCTCCATTCCTGAGGGCTGGAAGGTAGCTAATGTCACTCCTATCTTTAAAAAGGGTTCCAGAGGAGATCTGGGAAATTACAGGCCAGTCAGTCTGACGTTGATACCGGGTATGTTGGTGGAAACTGTTATTAAGGAAAAAATTAGTAGGAACATCGATGAACAAAATCTATTGAGGAAGACTCAGCATGGGTTCTGTAAGGGAGATCTTGTCTCGCTAGCCTGTTAGTGTTATTTGAGGGACTGAACAAGCATGTGCACAAGGGGGACCCAAGAGATGTTGTTTACCTTGACTTCCAGAAAGCTTTTGATAAAGTTCCTCATCAAAGGCTCCTAAGTAAGCTCAATAGTCACAGGATAAAAGGACAAGTCCTTTTGTGGATCAAAAACTAGCTAATTAAAAGGCAACAGAGAGTAAGTATAAATGGGCAATCTTCTCAGTGGAAGGTGGTAAGTGGTGGGGTACCGCAGGGATCAGTGCTCGGTCCGATGCTTTTTAACTTGTTTATTAATGATTTGGAGTTGGGAGTAAGCAGTGAAGTGGCTAAATTTGCAGATAACACGAAGTTGTTCAGGGTGGTGAGAACCAAGGAGGATTGTGAGGCATTCCAAAGGGATCTTTCAAGGATGGATGAGTGGGCATCAATGTGGCAAATGGGATTCAGTGTGGCCAAGTGCAAAATGATGCACACTGGGGCCAAAAATCCTAACTATAAATACATGTTGATGGGGTCTGAACTGGCGGAGTCTGAGCAAGAGAGAGATCTTAGAGTCATAGTAGATAACTCAATGAAAATGTCAAGACAGTGTGTGACTACAATGAAAAAGGCCAACGCTATGCTGGGGGTTATTAGGAAGGGAACTGAAAACAAATCAGCCAGTATCATAATGCCTCTGTATAAATTGATGGTGCGACCTCATTTGGAGTACTGTATACAGTTCTGGTCGCAACACCTCAAAATAGATATTATAGCACTGGAAAAAGTGCAGAAAAGGGCAACTAGAATGTCAGTCAGTCTTTATTAATGACCCACAGCCAGTAAATAAATAAATACTATCACATGTAAGAAAAACAATAAAAACAATAACATGATAAAAAATATACGAAGTTTGAATGCACAAATTTAAAACTCTGATAAGACAGTTATGCAAATCAAGTTCCCACCATTCCTTTAGAAACATAAATGGTACATAATTTTATCGCTTAAGCACAAAATTGTGCTGTTTTCTTAGTAGTCTCCGTGCTCTCATCAGAAAGGAGTTTATTAACAATCTCTTCCTCAGCAACTAGAATGATAAAGGGTTGGAACACTTTCCCTGTGAAGAAAGGTTAAAGCGCTTGGAGCTTTTTAGCTTGGAGAAATGATGGCTGAGGGGTGACGTGGTCAAGGTTTATAAGATTATGCATGGGACAGAGCAGGTAGAGAAAGAAGTACTTTTCTCCCTTTCTTACAATACAAGAACTCGTGGGCACTCAATGAAATTGCTGAGCAGTCAGGATAGAAAAGATATAAGGAAGTACTTCTTCACCCAAAGAGTGATTAACACATGGAATTCACTGCCACAGATAGAGTGAGAGAACTCGAGTTAGATTTACAAGAGGTCAAGGCAAAGAATGAAGGTCTAGAAAATTCCATAATCAATTTGGAACTGGCAGAGCGGCTACGATTATAAGATGCCAAAATGTTCCCGAGAAAATCGGATCAAGCCTGAAATGGCACTAACTTTGGCGGAACAACTGGAGCTTGGAACCAAAGAAGAAATGATGACCGAAATAGACACAATCTACAGACAAAATACGGGGTTTGCCAGGAAGTTTAATGTACCGAGAGATGTTCACATTAAATTCCACAAAAGAGAGACCAGAGAAAAATTTTTAAGAACATCACGAGATAATAAAGTAGCTATTCAAGGAGAAGACATAAGATTCCTCAAGGAAATCCCGTGGCGGGTAAGAGAAAGAAGGTGTGGATATCAACGGTTGGCATCTATCCTACGAGAAAAAGAGATTCCGTATAGATGGATCAACCCGGAAGGAATCCTCTTTGAATACAAAAGTAGAAGATATAAATTGGACTCAATCTTTAAACTGGAAAACTTCCTTGAAAACTTTGGTGAAGACTTCAACATGGAGAGGGAAAGAGAGGAAGAGGAAGAGGAAGAACACCAATGCTCTGAGAAAGAAGAAGAGTTGGAAAAGGAAAGAAACAAAGAAGATAATAGTAAAAAAAAAGGGAAAAAAGGTGGTCAGATCCCATTTCAAATATTAACAAGGAAACAGGCGAAGAGCAGACCTAGAGAACAAAAAGGTGATGATGGCCTTGAATAATATGGAATTTAAGATATTATCAATAAATGTCAATGGTTTAAATGGCCCACAAAAACGGAGGCAGATATTTCAACAGGCTAATAAATTTAAAGCAGACGTGACCTGCCTGCAAGAAACACATATTAGAAAAGACCATATAAAATACCTACACTGTAAAAAGTTGGGAACAGCTTTCACTGCGGCGGATGAGACGGAAAAAAAAAAGGGGAGTTGTTATGTATGTAAAAGATCAGTTAAACCCTCAAAATGTCTACTCATCAGTAGATGGTAGAATATTAGCCATCACCATTATAAGGAAAGGTATAGAATATCTGATAATAAACATATATGCCCCAATACAAAACAAGATACTTTTTATAAAGAACTGTCCGATGTACTTCAACTTAAAAAATTCCATAAGAGTTGCATAATTGGAGACTTTAATGCCGTGATGGAAAGAGAAATAGACAGAAAAACACCAGGGAAAAATAAGAAAAAAGGTTTAGTTTTGCCAAACAGCTTTCTTCAAATAGCAGAAGAGCATGATCTCTTAGATATGTGGAGGGTAAAGCATAGGTTTGAGCGAGGGTACTCTTTCTATTCCTCCAGACACAAATCATGGTCTCGGATAGACATGATTTGGACCTCTAGATCAATGGCCCTAGAGATAAAAGACATAGATATTTTACTGTCAACCTTTTCAGACCACAATCCGGTGTTACTATCACTTATAGAAGTTAAAAAAAATAGGAGGTGGTCTATGAATAGGTTTGCATTAAAAGATCAAGACTTTATAGATAACCTGAAAAAAGATATAAAGGCTTTCTTTAAAGAGAACATTCAAGATGACATCTCAATTAATGTGGTATGGGATGCTTTTAAAGCATTTATAAGAGGCAGATTTATTAGCCACTCAGCCTGGATTAAAAAACAGGAAAATAGAGAATACAATCAATTAGTTGAACAGGTTAAAATAGAAGAAGATAACGTAGCAAAAAAGGGCGATATCGGAAGTAGGAAAAGACTAATCCTAGCTCAACATAAATTGAATCTGTTATTAAACAAGGAGGTAGCTAAAAAAATTGAATGGAATAAAGTTTTCTTCTTTGAAAATGCTAATAAACCATCTCGATGGCTAGCCTACAAATTAAAAAAAGAAGAGGCGAAAAGACATATAATAACAATTAAAAACCACAAAGGAGAAAATAAATATCAGTTAGAAGATATAAAAAAGATAGCGGTAGAATATTTTAAATATATATATAAACAGGAAGAAATAAATGAAGAACAAATAAAGAAATATTTAATAAATAATAGGGGTCCAGAGAAATTTAATGAGGAACATCGGAGGATACTAAGTGAACCCGTTTCAATGTGCGAAGTTATTGAGGCTTTTAAAAGGCAGAAAAATAACAAATCGCCGGGCCCTGATGGAATACCAGCTGAGTTCTATTGGATATTTGAAGACCAAATTTCCAATAGATTTAAAGATCTTATTAAAAATATCGGTGTAACTGGGACTATGCCAACATCTTGGATGGGTGCGATTATTACGCTGATTCCTAAAGGCTCAGAAAATTTGGATTTGATAGGAAACTATAGACCAATATCACTCTTAAACGCTGATTATAAAATATTTGCAAGCATTCTGGCAGAGAGATTTAAGAGGGTATTAAATCAAATTATTAGTAGAGACCAGGTGGGTTTCCTTCCAAAAAGACAATTGAGAGAAAATATGAGAACTTTAATCAACTCATTGGAATATTATGAGTTACACTCAGAGAAAGCTGCCGCACTGATGTTTATGGACGCCGAGAAGGCGTTCGATAATCTTTCCTGGAAGTTCTTACTGCTCAAAATAAAAAACTCCAATCCGGGAGATAATTTTATGCAAATGACAGAAGCAATATATAAGACACAATTTGCAAAGTTGATAATAAATGGGGATTTATCTCAAGAGTTTAGAATCGAAAGGGGAACTAGACAGGGATGCCCCCTCTCCCCGTTACTTTTTATCTATGCACTGGAATCCCTGTGTGAGCAGGTGAGAAACGATCAGGAAATTGTTGGGCTTCAATGTAAAGGCCAAAAATATAAACTTTGTGCATACGCAGACGACCTTATGTTTATCCTTGAAAAACCTGAAACCTCATTAAGTAGATTATTAAAGGTAATTGAAGAATACGGTAAAGTAGCAGGTCTAAAAATTAACACACAAAAAACCAAGATAATCACGAAAAACTGTAATAAGGATCTAGAAAAAATAATCCAATCTATTTCCAAGATAACTATAGTCAAGAAGGTAAAATATTTAGGTATTATTTGTTCAAATAAGATTAGCTCCTTAATAACGGATAATTATAAAAATTGGTTAAAAAAGATAAAAACGGATATTGATACATGGAAAAATCTAAATCTGTCTTGGCTGGGGAAAGTAGCAGCTGTTAAGACGAATATTCTTCCAAAATTTCTGTTTCTAGCTCAAACCATTCCTTTATTAGATAATAAGGCAAGCTTCTATGGAGAACTCAATAAGATTATAAATCAATTCGTATGGCATACTGGAAAACCTAGGGTCAAAAAGAAAGTTCTTCAAGATAGTAAAGAGAGAGGGGGAATTGGTTTGCCCTCTTGGGAAATTTATGGTAGCACCGCTGCTCTAGTATGGGTAAAGGAGTGGGTGAAATTGGATAACCCCAGAGCACTTGCTTTAGAAGGCCATGACTTATATATGGGATGGCACGCTTATCTCTGGTACGGTAAGCAAAAAATACATCGGAATTTCACTTCACATCCACTTAGAGCAGCGCTAATGAAGAACTGGTTGAGCATCAAAGAGAAATTTTATACGAAGATACCTAAATGGGTTTCACCTCTTGAAGCCTTTATTAAACCCTCCTCAATGACTACTAATAAAAATCTAAATTATGAAGCATTATTAGATAGAGAGGAAAATCTGAAATCAGACACACAAATCCGGGAAGAGATGGATATTAATCTAACATGGTTGGAAGCCAATCAACTTAAATCTAGATTTAGAGAGGATAAAAAGCTGGGTTTCTGTAGTAACTTGATTAAATTAGATGAGATTTGGTTAAAAAACGATTCCAAGCTAATTAAAAAATTATATGAAGTAATTTTACAATTTGAAATGCAAGATGAAGAGGTTAAAATGGTAATGATTAAATGGATGGAGGACTTCGGTCATAATGTGGAGATTAATAACTGGTCAAAGATTTGGAAATCAACTAAATTCTTAAAAACAGTAAGCTACAAAGAAAACATATATAAAATGTTTTATAGGTGGCACTGGTCACCAGACAGATTGAATAAATGTTTTGGAACGACATCAAACCTATGTTGGACCTGTGGGAAAACTCGGGGGACACTATACCATATGTGGTGGGCATGTATGGAAATGAGAAAATTTTGGAATATGGTGAAAAAGCTGATTTTTGAAATTGTGGGTATTGATATGGTGTTGGAACCAGAATCTTTTCTATTAAATATGTTGGCAGACAATTTGTCAAGTGTAGATATAAAATTAACAACTTACATCCTTACGGCGGCACGTATAATACAGGCAAAAGCGTGGAAATCATCTTCGCTACCAGGAAGAGAAGACAGTGTTGGTAAACTAACAGAATGGGCTGAACTAGATAAGCTGTGTTATTTGGTAAATTCGGAATGCAATGCAGACCCTACTTTTATTTGGTCCAAGTTTTTCAATTGGTTGTATTAGAACAGATGTTACAATGGCTCATTTAAATTTATTATGGATATTGTTTTTGGTTGTTTAATTTTATATACTGTTAAAAACTTAATAAAGTATTATAAAAAAAAAAAGGAATTCACTGCCACAGGAGGTGGTGGCGGCTACTAGTATGGATGGCTTTAAGCAGGAATTAGATAAACACAAGCAGGAGGACCCGCGATACTCGTGGGGGGGAAAGAAGGAGCTCCATGTCCAGGAGGAATCACCCACAGGTGAGCCTCTTTCCCCTCCGTCCCCCTGCCCTCCCCGAAAACAGCGGCGGAGAGACCCACCGCATGTCGAGCCTCTTCCCCTACACCCCCTGCCCTCCCCAAAAACGGTGGCGGCGGTGAGGCAAATCCCCTTCCCTGACCATTAAGAACACAAGAGAAGCCAGTGTTGGATCAGGCCAGTGGCCCATCCAGTCCAACACTCTGTGTCACACAGTGGCCAAAAACACCAGGTGCCCTCAGAAGGTCCAGCAGTGGGGGCAGGACACTCGAAGCCCTCCAACTGTTGCCCCCCCCCCCAAGCACCAAGAATACAGAGCATCACTTGCCCCAGACTGAGAGTTCCTATCTATACTTTGTGGCTAATAGCCACTGATGGACTTCTGCTCCATATGTTTATCTAATTCCCTCTTGAAGCCGTCCATGCTTGTAGCCGCCACCACCTCCTGTGGAAGTGAATTCCACGTGTTAATCACTCTTTTAAAAAAAAATTCTCTTCAAACTGAACTTCGTGCTGAACAGGAAGGCCAACTTTGGGAGGAACGGACGTGAATGAAATGACCTGACACCCTTTTTCAGTTTTTGCAGTGGGCTGCGGAGCAAGGACTGACCTCTGCCTTTAATAACCATTCTCTGTC
Organism: Lepidodactylus listeri; assembly: GCA_029233225.1. Lineage (NCBI taxonomy): Eukaryota > Metazoa > Chordata > Lepidosauria > Squamata > Gekkonidae > Lepidodactylus > Lepidodactylus listeri. The sequence goes on from JARCFY010000008.1 coordinate 106,528,302, forward strand.
GGCTGCTTTGGGGTACCCAAAGAAGCACATCGGCTTGTTCCCATCATGGCACCATGACACCACCTATCAAATACACTGAATTTTCTTTGTTTTAACTAATTAAGGATTTTATCAGAATGGCTTCAAATTTGTGCACTATGCATTCACTATATTTTTGTGGTTTCTCACTTTATTCCAGTAACTCACATTCCAGGAACTACAGGGTAATAATCAGATATACATATCTTGTGTATGCTGGATAAAACACCTTGGAAAAACCTTTTTCTGTCAAAAGAATAGTGACCTATTTTTTGCCAGGAAATATGTTCCTGATCATTAGTTTTGTGTTTGACATTTCAGTTTTATGTCTTCTTTAATTTCCTCTGGCCCATAACTGGATGATCTCATTCAAGTACATAGCACTCTCCCCCTTTTGAAATTTGAACCTACAGCTAAGAGTTTTCCATATTTCTTTTTTGCTTGAAATAATTCTGGATGGAAATAAGGAGTGTTTCAATGTAATATTTCAGGATCTCCAGAGCTCTGTTACACGCTGGAAACTTCCAATGTGCTAAACAATTCACAGCAACCATTTTCTGGCGGAAGAAGCATGAAGAAAATACCTGCTTCCTATACATATAGGGCACATCCTACTTAGGCACATAGTGAGGCGGTGGGATCACCCTCCATCCAGCCCACTCTTGCCCCATCTCCACCTTGTACTTTTGTATCCAAATAAGGAATATACATTCCCATGTGCACAGGTCCAGCATGCATTATTATCATACACCTATACTGCCTAGGGCTGCCAAGTACCGGCGACTTACCGGCGGGGGGGAGTTGTTCTCCCCCCGGGAGCTCTTAAAGCGCACGCGCCACGGCGACGTAATGACGTCACCCGGAGGTGACGTCATCACGTTGGGGGCGATTGCCAGAGCGTCGCCCTGGCAACGCCCCCAAACGTGATGACGTCACCTCCGGGTGACGGCATTACACGGGGGAAGTCGTCCTCACCGGACGACTTCTGGGGCGGGGTTCCCCCCACCGGCCGAATGCTGGCCGGCAGATCAGGAACCCCTATAGCGGGGGATCCCCCGCCCCCCGGGCTGACTTGGCAGCCCTAATACTGCCCCAGACTGAAGTCAAAAGGCATGCATTATTGAGTTATGAACCTGGCAAATACAAACAGGTGCATCGGACATTCATTGTAGCATATGCATGAGGGTACTGTGCTCAGCAACAGCTGCTTCCCATATGTGTGAATGTGGCCTTATTGTCAGTGAAAAAAAGTTCTTGTATCCCCTGCTTTCACACTCCACTTGGGCTGTGATCACAAGAGCCTTTTGAGCGGGTTTCGCCCCAATTCCCTGATGGATGTAAAAGGGATGATCAGACGGGCCACCTCTGTCTCCCGTCTTGCACTCGTCCCCTCCCGCAATCAACCCTCTTCCATTGTAGATTTCTCAACACTGGGAAAATCAAGTACTTTGTGGTTGTTTCTGGCTTCACCCCGCATTTCTGCCTGTCTGGACTGACTCCTAGTGATTTGAAGCTGTTTAGGACATCTGAACGGTTTCTTTGCACTTTCACCATTTTTTTAAAAACAGTTCGTGATGTGCGCATGCCTGGGTCACCACTCGTGTGTTTCAGTGCTCTCCTGCCTACAGCTTTGCAGCACACAGAGTAGGGAAGGGGTTAATTGACTATGAGTTTGTTTCAGAGAGGAAGGGAGGGGAGGGAATCTGAGAACAAAGTCAGGGACTCCAGCTTCGCTCCAAACATTTCAATAAAAACACCAACAGGACACAGGATGAAGCTTCTGCATTCTCTCCCCCTCCCACTTTTAAACATTTGAAAGGTGGAATTTCTCAGAAGCACAGTTTCAAAAACACTATCATCACACTGGACTCCATTTCTCAGCAGCCTCCTCCAGCAATCCCATTGGCCACCAGCTGCCACCATTCTGCCAGGAGTTTGAAGCCCCAATTCCCATAAGTGCCTTTGACCATGCTCAGTGGAGTAATCATTTTTAAAAAGCTGCCAGACTGCCCAACTTCCTGACTGCTGCGTCTGAATGATCAAACAAGGAATGAATGTGCAGTGAGGAGGGTTAAGGTGGTCAGTCTGATCACACTTTCCCATTACAACCACCCCCTCTGGATTGCTTAGAACTGGGTCTACTATCAAATTTCCCATGTGACAGCAGCCTAGCACTTTCTCCTTGCCCTCAAAGACTGACTCTCAAGCCTAAGAGTATAATGTGATTACAATCACAGAACTGTGCTGCCGAGGGCTTTAAATCAACGTGACTAGTGATGCTGTGTCCGGACTGTGAAGCAAAGATTTCCAGGGCTGTTGCTGCTTGTGTGTGTGCTTCTTCCATTTTTACTTCTTGAATCAAGATCTTGATATCGCCCATTAACAACGACAAGAAAATTACTTTGAAAATTTCTGCACATGACAATAGGGCTGCCAGCCTCCAGGTGGGGCCTGGGGATCTCCCGCTTTTACAACTGATCTCCAGCTGACAGAGATCAGCTCCCCTGGAGAAAATGGCTGCTTTGGAGAGTGGACTCTATGGCAGTCTACTGTGTGGAGGCCCCTCCCCTCCCCTCCCCAAACCCCGCCCTCTCCTGGCTCCACCCCCCAAAGTCTCCAGGTATTTTCCCACCCAGACTTGGCCAACCCTACATGACAATCAACTGGATAACCACTTACCACGGATGTCGGGCTGCCTGTTCACAGGTGTATCTTTTACTGGGGTCTTTCTCCATCAGATTTCGAATAAAGTCTTTAGCTGTGTCCGGGGTGCGGGGTGGGGGGGGAAGAAAGAAAGAAACGTACTTGGTATCTAGAACAACAATGACACACAGTGGTATCAAAGGTCCATTTTAATTTACCCAGCACAGACATGCGCTGAACCATTAGGATGATACTCCTCAAGGAATCATAATAAAAATCAGTAAATTAAGTAAGAAGCATTTTATGCACCCAAAGCCATTTCTGCAGTAACGAACAAGTCAGTCAACTGAATAGCCATGTCTTATATAATGTAATACATTAAGGTGTCTAACCAGACTGCCATTTTATTTGCAAGTATAGAGGGTTACATAATTAATATAGGATTTGATATATATGATGTTGTCTGATTTTTAGAAGACTATGATTTCCTTTTTATAAAATGCAGGATCTGCACTCAGGTGCTATTCTGTATGGTACTTAGGACTTCTAAAACAAGTGTTGGGAAAATATTTTAACTCTCATTCCAGGAGTTGAATGCACTAAAAAAAAAAATTAAAATTCTGTGCCAAGACTGTCTAACTTCTGCACAAAGACAAACTGAATCCTGCAATTATCACACTACTAAATTGTGAAAAGTGAGCAAATGTTGGTGGATCTTCCCCCCAGGATCTGAATTTCCAGTAGGTAGACTTTCAACCATTATCTTCATACCTATGAGAGCTAGAAATTTACTTCTTTAAAAAAATAAACCTAAGCTGAATACTGCACCTAAAAGCCAGTTTAGTGTAGTGGTTAAGGGCGCGGACTCTAAACTGGGAGAACTGAGTTTGATACCCCACTCCTCCACTTGCACCTGCTGGATGATCTTGGGCAAGCCATAGCTCCGGCACAGCTGTTCTTTAAAAAGGGTAGTTTCTGTCAGAGCTCTCTCAGCCCCACCTACCTCACAGGGTGTCTGTTGTGGGGAGGGGAAGGGAAAGGAGTTTGTGAGCTGCTCTGAGACTCCTTTGGGTAGTGAAGGGCGGGGTATAAATCCAATCTCTTCTTCTTCTCTTCTAATACCACATTCTGTACATTTTCCATATGACTTCCAACATGCACATAACCCTGACCATTATACATTATAGGGACTTAATTCTCCCAGGAAAGCTGGTGGAGAGGAGAAGAAGGGCTACATGAGAAGTTCCAGAATGCAGAAGGGGAGATAAGAGCATGCATTTGGATGAGAACTCTGTAACACAAGGTTTAGTGGAACAAAAGTGCACACAGTAAGTGACACCAATCATGCATTTTGCACTCGTTACTATGGTGATTATATTTGCTCCTTACCAGACTCAGAGATATCATCCCAATACGGAGAATCAAATTCATATTCTGCTTTAAGGATCTGCTCAAAAAGCTTAGAGTCATTTTCATCATAGAAGGGAGGATACCCACAGAGCCTAATGTACAAAATGAAAAAAATAGGACATTTTAAATTAAGACTATAAGAAGGGTCCTGCGGGATCTAGTCCAGCATCCTGTCTCACACAATTGCCAACCAGTTCCTTTGGAGGCCCAAGAACAGGGCATAGAGACTGAGGCCTTGATGTTGCCTCCTGTCCAGCGCTCATTTCCTGCCGGAGCACACCAAAGCGACGCTCCAGCAGTAAGGAGCCCAGGGGGCGGGCATATGCAACAAGCCCCACCCCCAGCAGCCCTCCCTTTTCCGGCCTGCTGACCGACCCAGCGGAGCGCGGCCGTGAGCTCTGCCTCAGCCTCCTGCACCGCTTGCTGCTGTAACAGTAACTGGTCCTGTGGCCACTGCTACTCACCACTGCCTCACCTTCCTCCTCCTGCCGGGCAGCAGCCACTTCCTCCTCTGGGGTGCGATTCTTGGCAGGCCTGCCCCACGCCCACTGATGCGCCACTGGCTGCTGCCACTGAGCCTCCCTCCCCCTTCCCCCAGCTCTGAGGCTCACGGTTGTGCAGGACCCCCCCCCCCGGAGGGAGGGCGGGTGAGCTCCAGCAGTGAGTGCTCTGTGGGTGGCCCTTGGTGGGGGCCCGGAATCCCAAGCAGAGCAGCCCGGCCCTGGAGCCACTGCTCTCCCCATACCTGTGCTGCCGGAGAGGCCAGGGCAGGAAACAAGGTGGAGGCAGTGGCTCCCTGGCAGCCCTTCTGGCATCTGGCCAAGCTGGCTGGCTGCTGCTTCCTCTGCACAGCACACTGCTCCGCACACTGGCCACGCTGGCCAGGGAGGTGGAGGCGTCAAGCCCCGGCCAGGGGACCGGAACTGGCTGGCCCTGTCCCACTGGCTTGGCAGAGCGGAGCGGAGTGGAGAGAGCTGGGCCCTGGGAGGGGGGCCAGCCAGTTCCGGTCCTGTCCAGAGCCTCTTTCTAGAGGGCCTAATTCCTAGTCAGGGTATAATGCTATAGAGTCCACTCTCCTAAAGAGCCATTTTCTCCAGGGGGAACTGTTCTCTATAGTCCGGACACCGGTGGTAATATCAGGAGAGTTCCAGGCCCTGCATGGAGGCTGGCAGTGGCGACCCTACTGCAAAGGCAGTGGAAGGACTTGTTTGCCATCCTTCATTGGTGCAAGAGGTGAACTAGTCAAACTGGGAGGTAGAAGTCTGCCCTGTAGCATTTCAGACGGTAAATGGGAGGAGATGATGTTTTTGAATCCCCACTCCATAAAAAGCTTTCTGCATGCCCTGCCAGGCTCCACCTTGCTGCCAAAAAAGGGAGGCATGCCCAGCATTTCAGTGACATGCCTATGGGACCTGGAACGTTAGGGATGTTGAGGGGGCGAAACTTTGGGCAAAAAGTCTACAACAGAAGCTACCATAGAGTTTTGCCCCCAAACCAGAGCATTGCCCCTCAATGTCCCTAACGGGCCTACATCACTTCCAGGTCATGAAGGCATGTTGCTGAAAATGCTGGGCATTCCTCCCTACTCCTGGTAAGCGCACCCATCATCCCTTAACGGCTGGCTCAGAGGGACCTGGCAACTCAGGGTCTTGCTGACAGTTCTGCCCATTCCTTAACATCCTTTATCAGAGGCCTTGTTCAGGATGCCCTTGGGAACTGAATGGCCTTCTAAATAGGAGCACATTGATTGCGGATCAGTCTTCCCAGGAAGTACAAAACATTAAAAGATATTAATTAAAATCCAGTTTTAAAAATGCAGCTCTGTATAAAAACATAGACTGTAAAACCAGGCTACAAACTAAAATAGTGTTAGAACAGAGGTGGCCAACCTGTGGCTCGGGAGCCACATGCGGCTCTTTCTCACATATTGTGCGGCTCCTGGCAGGGCGGCTGGGGAAGCAAAGGGGAGGCATGCTTTTTCTCTCTTTCTCCCTTCCTTCCTTCCTTCCTTCCCTCCTCCCTCCCATCTATTTGCTTTCCTAGTTTCTCTCTCTCTCTTTCTTATAACTGGTTTTCCTCGTTTGTTTTTATTTTTGGCAGTCCCATTTAACGTTAATAAAAAGCAAATTTGCATATTTTTAAAAATAAAAACGTGTGTGTGATATTTGTTCCTGTCTTGCGGCTCTCAGACATCTCTATGTGGCTCTTACGTTTATTCTATGTGGCTCTTACGTTAAGCAAGGTTGGCCACCCCTGTGTTAGAACATCAGCCCCTTCACTAAAAACCTGGGTGAACAGAAACTTTTTGGCCTGGCATCTAAAAGAAAGTAATGTAGGTGTGAGGCAAGCCTCAAGAAGGCAGGCATTCCATAAATAAGGTGCCACTACTGAAAAAGCCCTGACGCATTCCATCGACCTAGCCTGGCTTGATTTAGTTGGAAAGCTGTTTTACTGTTGGAAAGCCATTCCTTTTTTTTTTTTACTATTTGCTGCTACGAAAATTTGTGACCATGTTTTGGATCCTGTGGTGCCCTTCTATTAGTGTAGCAGCAACTACTTGAATGGAATAGCCTTAACATTTGGAGATTGGGGGGGGGGGTAATATTTACAGTTTCTTGCCTCCTGCTGCAGAATCCCAATTTGCCCTCCCCAGATTGTTCCTTTGGGTTCGCTGACCTGAAGCAGCATGACGGGGGTGGGGGCAAAGAGGGCCGCAGTATGTGGGAGAGGGCAGGGAAGTCGCTTTCCTCTAGTATGACTCTGCTTGGGCTATCTGGATACAAGCCCAGGGAAACAGACATTTCAACAAGTGCTATATTTTTCATTGTGTTTTATAGAGGTGTGTCAGGATGTCCCTGGCAACTGAGAGAGGGAGGCTCGACTCCAGGGCTTGATTGTGGACAGGAGTCCGGTGTGTGGCCTCAGAATGGGGAGTCAGAGGGGGTTAAATCACCCGTGGTCCTTGCGCTCCTCCTTGTGCTCTATTAGCGGGATCTTTCTTCCTCTCTCAGCTAGAGCCCCATGTGGCGTAGAGCCTTGAGTGCTTCCTCCCTGGCCAGCAATGTCTTCCTTCCTTAAATCACCCAGCTCTGCTCCCGCCCCTCCCTCCTGCACTTCAGAGGAGAGCGGCCACAGGGCTAGCCAGTTCTCTAATTTCTCCTCCTTGGTTCCACCCCTCTTCTTCTTGGTCGGCCCTTCGCTGGGAGGGATGATGCACTCCCCCCCCCCCCAATGCAGACTAGTATGGCTATCCACCTAAAATCCCCCCCCCCAATTATCCAGACCAGGGGTCCTTTCGTAGAAAAAGAGTTGCAGGAGCTCATTAGCATAACTCATTAGCATAACTTATTAGCATTTGCCACGTCCCCTGACATCACCAGAAGTGTGTCAGAAAGGGAATGTCAGTTTCAGCCCCATTATACCCTATGGGCCATTGAAATCAATGGCAAAAACTCATAGGGTATATGAGGGGCTGGAGGAAAGGGGGTTTGAGGGAGAGGCTCCAAACTTGCAGGGTAGCTGCTGGGGCCTCTCCTCGAAATACCCACCAAGTTTCAAGAAGGTTGGACCACGGGGTCCAATTCTATGGGCCCCCAAACAGGTTGTCCCATCCCCTCCATCGTTCTCTATGGTGGGAAAAAATGTTACCTTTTTTCCTACCATAGAGAACAATGGAGGGAATGGGGGCAACCTGTTTTGGGGCCCGTAGAATTGGACCCCCTGGTCCAATCTTCTTCAAACTTGGTGGGTATTTGGGGGAGAGGCCCCAGCAGCTACCCTGCAAGTTTGGAGCCTCTTCCTCAAACCCCCTCCCCTCCAGTCGCTTTTAATTCGGCAGCAGGCTGAATCAGGTCAGAGAATCTGATTCGGCCCATGGCTGCCTTAGTGGCCACTCCTGAGCTGGCGGAGCTTTGCTCCGCCTCGCTCCAGCCCCAACGGACCCCTGATCCAGACTATGAGTTTGGGGCAGACTACCCCCTCCGTGGTTTCATTTTTGTAGTTTTCCTTATCCACATAGATACCCAGCTAGTTTACTATCAGACAAAACGGCGAGGTTAACTTTTGTTTTTAAAAGCTGTGCTGTGTACTTTCACATTGGATTGGGACTGCAGTGCTGGGGGGAGGGGGTATTAACCCTTTTCTGCATGCCATTTTCCTAAAAGTAAACTGCTCCTTGGGAACCTGCTATTTACCCCACGGGTCATCTCAACCATGAGGGCCTTGATCAGACTGAAGTCTTGTTCTCCATTTTAATTTCAACACTAGCCAGACAAACAGCTTGGGAATCTGTCAAGCACGTAATTAAGACAACAGCCGCTCCTTTTTGCTGCTCTCCAGAGACCAGAATGTGGTATTCAGACGCATAATACTCTGCAAGTGGAAGCTCTGTTTATCATAGCAAATGGCCTTTCCATGATTTTTTAAGCTAATGGCTATCACCACACTTTCGTGCAGTGAAATCCATAGCCTGAATGATGTTACATTTTTTCTGCTAGGAAGGAAAAAAAAGAGGATTGAAAAATTGTGCTCTCTCTCTGTGTGTAGTGAATAGAGTACATAAAACAATCCATTTTCAGTGGGGAAAATCTCAGTCCACCCTGGGGCAGTTTCAATGAGAGCCAGTTGGGTGTAGTGGTTAAGTGTGTGGACTCTAATCTGGGAGAACCAGGTTTGATTCCCCACTTCCCCACTTGCAGCTGCTGGACGACCTTGGGCAAGCCATAGCTCTGTACCAGCTGCTCTCTCAAGGACAGCTTGGGAAAGAGCTCTCTCAGCCCCACCTACCTCCCAGGGTGTCTGTTGCGGGGAGGGGGAGGGAAAGGAGTTTATAAGCTGCTCTGAGACTCCCAAGTGAGAGAAGGGTGGGATATAAATCCAATCTCTTCTCTTCTTCTTCTATCAGCTGGCATTTTCTCACTTCCTCCTCTAAAGTAACCAAAAATTTAAGATATGTCGAAGGCTATTATCAGCTCAGAAATAGCAGGAAGCTGCTTCCTTAGCATTCCTCTGCTCCTAAATATTTCCAGCATTCATTAACTGTAACCCTGAATATAGGATTGCCAGCCTCCCGGTGGGGCCTGGGGATCTCCTGCTTTTACAACTGATCTCCAGCTGACAGAGATCAGCTCCCCTGGAGAAAATGGCTGCTTTGAAGGGTGGACTCTATGGCACTGTACCATGCTGAGGCCCCTCCCCCCGACCCCTCCCCAAACCCCACCCTCTCCTGGATTCACCCCCAAAGTCTCCAGGTACTTTCCAACCCAGAACTGGCAACCCTACCTGAATAGGAAGCAAAAATCAAAAGAAGGCAATGATGATGATGATCTCTCTCTCTCTCTCTCTGGGGCACAGACATTACAAAGACTGATAAAAATTGCATGAAGTACAGCTTGAGTTTGTCGGTGAGTCTTATGCTAGGGATATGAGCCAGGTCTAAGCAGCGCAAACAAGCACACCTGCTATCCTACGGGTGGGTAAGCAGCTCATGCCACAGTGACCAGTTGCAACACTTCTATACCAGACCACATATTCAGAGAGGACGGGACGAGTTTTTACCTGAGCCTGTGTGCAGTAATCACCTGGGTACAGCATCCAGCATGTGGCCACAGGATCAATGGGCTACAGAGGTGTAGTTCTAGATGCTCTTTCCTGCCATCTAAGCTGTGACACTCATCTCGGCAAGAAGCCACTCTGCATTCCTAGCAACACTAGCAAGGCCTGCCCCTGGAACCAACTCCCTTCAAGCCGTATTCTAAACCATCTGTTTGCCCGTGCTCCAAGCAGAAGCCAGAAGGATGGGGTCAAAAATGGAAAGGAAAACAACCAACCCCGTCCCCCCAATATTCTAAGCTGTACTTGGCTTTCCTCTCTTTAACCTTCTTTCCCTTGCTTATGCATTTTTTTTTCCTTCTGTGCCAGCAGCATAAAGCTTCCCCTAGCTGTGTGGGATGGTTTCCTCTTACCTACATGCTAATCATTCTCTCTTCTCCTTCCTGTCATTTTTGCTACTTTCTTTTCAGCCTTCTACACTTATTCTTACTTTATATCTCGTTTTTCTTGCCAACAGTGAACCCCATCTCTCCCCCCCATCAGGCTTGCTGCCTCTAAGACTTTTTTTGGGTTTTTTTGCCTTCTCCTAGACTCTTTTTGCCCATTCGGTTTCCCCAGCTTCAGCCATGGCTTCCCTCCCCTGAGTCGACCTGCAGAGAATTCCAGTCTACGCTTCCAGTTCGTGCCAGAAGAGCAACTTCTTCTGCTCCACCATTTTTTCCAGACTTTTTGCTCTCTCCTAGAAAAAGCATGGCTTAAACATTCTGCATGAGCCTTTTCCCTTATTGATTACAATATTCTGAGCATTGCATACATCTCACCTAACACCGAAAGGAAAGGATCTTCAACAACAAGACATAATTAAGACCTGAGACAATGTGGAAGGACTATCCAGATATTACAATTCAATATTTATATTTTTGCTTGCTAATAATTAAAGGCTGCCCTGGCCTCCAAAAGGAACAGGGTCTGCCGCTACAAACTCCCATGAATTTTGATGCATTTTGTGATGATCCATGAAGAGCAGAAAACAGGGGCCCTTTCACCCCCAGCTTTCTGCTCACCACAGCTTTTGGTGGCGAACAAAAAGCAGGGGGTGAAATGGCTGGGAGGCATTTTACCCCCTGCTTTTTGCTAGCCACAGCTTTTCATGGTGAGCAGAAAGCAGGGGGTGAAATGCTCCATTTACCTCTTGTTTTCTGCTTGTTGCAAAAAGCCACAGCCAGCAAAAAGCCTCACAGCCATTTCACCCCCTGCTTTTTCCTCACCGCCAAAAGTTGTGGTGAGCAGAAAGCTGGGGTTGAAATGGTTTTGAGCCATTTGAACCCGTTTTCTGCTCCCCATGGCTTTTCACAGGGAGCAGAAAACAGAAGTTTAAACTTGAAATATCTCACCAACCCCGAACTGAACCAAACTACAAAAATGCAGTTCATGCCCATCCCTACGCATAACCCTGTCCAGCCCTCCAGTTGGGCCATGCAGAGCGAAGGGGGCTAGATGAGAATAAGGATGGGCGTGCCGGGGGGCTCCCATTCCCTATTAATTGTTTGGTGTGCTCTGTGTCTGTCTGTCATGGAGGGGGAAGCAGGCAACAACAGAGATCTGTTGGGGCCCTATGACAATATCTGCAATATCTCTTTAATACTTTATTATTAATAAAATATAAATGTATAAAGTGTGTATAGATTATAATAGAATATGAATTGCAAAATGAATGTTCAGAGATAGCACTGGGCTGGGGTCCAGTTTGCCCACTTGTGCCACCAAACCGCCCCCCCCCCACCAGCAGTGCCATGGCTAGCCGCCTCAGAATGCCAGGAACGGTAGCTGTTTCAGGAGCAGCTGGCACAGGCCTCCTCGGAAGTATCTGGCTGGCAGCAAGCACCATGGCCATCAGAAAGTGGGAAGCCTTCCCCTAAGCTGGGGAGGTCCCCAACAGCCCAACCACAAGTTGAGGTGAGCTGGATGGCCACCTGTCAGATCCTCTGCCATTCATTGTCTGTTGTCTGGGTCTCTATCAGTAATTTACTGCTAGCCTTGAGTTTATTGCCTGTCATGCATACTATGTCTCTTTCTTTCCCTCCGGGAGGGTGGCTTACCCCCTACTCCCACGTCATGTAAACATTCTGGCTAATCTCTCCGGGCTGCCTCCCTTTGCCAGTCTGGCATCTCGGACAGCTAATCTTGCTTTTGTAACCTTGAAGACTCTTGGACTGATTTAGGCCAGGTGCCTGGCCTGTGAATAGCAAGTAGAGTTCATAAAGGGGCATTGGGGGGGGGGGGGTTAGTGCTTTTGCGCCTTTTCTGTGGGAACATAACGGTTGGGGTTTTTCGCGCTTATTTTAGTTGGCTCTGATTGGTTCTTTACCTGTCCTTACCTTTTTGTATATGGTATATTAATCCCTGCTGCTTGTAACTGGCTATCACTGACAAACATTGTGTACCTGAAGGATCTTTAAGAATAAAAGGACTTTTGCTTATACTAAAGGCCTGGCTTATTGGATCTTATCAGAAGCCTCACCCCACCCCACCAAGCCCTTATCTTGGCACCTCCTTTCAGGCATCTCTGATGGGGCACAGGCCAAGACAACTGAAAGCAGCCAGCAGAGGCAGGCCCAGGGTTGACGGGTGGAGACGACACTCCAGAGAAAGGCTCCAGTGGCTGGCAGCCCAGCCTTGGGCAGGGCTCACTGTTAGCAACAAGAAGGTAGGCTCGCTACAAGCCAGGGAGAGCCCGGAGACCCCTTCCCAATGGCTCTCCTGCAGGGCTACAAGGAAGAGGCTGAAGCTGAGAAAAGTCAGGAGGGGCATGTGTGGGTGATGGGGAGAAGTGATGGAGGCAAGTCGTCTCCTATGCCAGGGATTGGCCAAGGCCCCAGTGAGGGTGTGTCCTGGCTGTGGGTTGGGTGTCAGTGGGGGGGGGGGGGGTGGAGACAACGGGGGCTTAAAAGAAAGGCTCCTGATGATAGCTGGGGAGAAGAAACAGGCTCAGCTCAGAACTGTGGGGTTGCTGCTTGGGGAAAAGAACATCTTATTTAAAACAACTATATTAAGGATCTTAGGGGTTGTTTCCTCTTAAATAAGATGGTTATAACTTATGGAATAACAGGAAGTTTCAATCTGATAAAATTACCAAAGACTTTTTCACATAAAATGAGTTTTCTATTAACAAACCTGATAATAAGTCTTTGAGGTCTGGATGCAATTAAAGCTGCCACTGAACCAAGTGTTGCATTCCTTAACAAATCTTATTTGTGCGAGATTTTTCTTTTTTTCCCTGGGATGAAATTTATTCTCTCGTATATTAAGAACAGCAGTTGGGCAGAATTCGCTTCATTTCTCATTGCTCTCTCTCCATGTGTATTAACAGATACAGCATTTTATCTTTTTATAATTAAAAAAGTGTCCTGATAAACTCGCCAATTCAAGCTCAAATCACAGCTTATTACTGGGAAAATATGGTAATAAGGTGATCAAAATAAAAACGATAAAAATATCCGCTGCCCAAAAACATCTTAAAATTTTCCACTGACTCCTTAAGCATCAACCCAGGGCCAGTTCTCTACCCATGCAACTGCTTGTGGAGGAGCTATGAGGAGGGTGCCAATTCCTCAATGGGCTCAGCTCCCTCCCAAACACCAGTGTGACAAACTTGCCCTGCCACAGTTCCTAAAGCTTCCCAAAGAGGCAGATTTCCACCAGTGTTCTAAAGTTCTCAGAGAAGACATGTGCCACAGGGCCTTCTCTCCAGATCTAACGTATGGGGATGGCTCAGTTTTCATTCTCTTCTCAGATTTCATTCTCCTGAGGATGATGGCCTTCCTTTGTTGGTTGTTCCCAGCATCTCATATGTATCATCATGGCTCGTAACACATTGATAGTTGTACCTCACATGAATTTGTCTAATCCTTTGCAACAGAACTCTACAGTTGGAAAGGACCTTCTAGGCTATCTAGTCCAACTCTCCACTCAGTGCAGGAGATCCAAAGCAAGAGCAGGAGATGCTTCGGAAGAGACCAGGAAACACTGCATTTCTGCTTGTGCTGGGACCATAATTTAGAAACAGCTGCCTCCATCACAGGAAGATGCTTAGCTTGGATTCTTCTGATTTTTTGTGATTGATCCCATCCCACATGGTGGCCATTTGTGGTAATTCTGGGCTCCCTTCCATGGAAACTATTTTGTAATGGTGGTGCCTACTACCTGTTTTTTAAATGCCAAGAGTACCTGTATCTTTGAACAAGTTTGGGGATACCTGGATAAGGTAACAAATTCCTTTTGTTATTGTTAGAACTACTGGCTGCTTTCAATACAACTGATCACCATAGTTTATTGAGGATCTTGTTAACTCAAGTAGGGGTGCAGGGAATGGTGCTTTGGTAATTTCACTCATTCTTTGTAGGTCTCAAAAAGTGGTCATCGGGGAAGCTGAGTCAACAGCTTGAGAGTTACCTTGTGGAGTCCCATAACACCCTACCCTTTCAAAATGTGTCATTTTTTTACACAGGTAGCAGCCCAGTTTAAGCGAGAGGCTGTGCAACTGCAAGGGACCACATGAGAATGCTTTTGCCTGCCCAGCGTCATCTGAGGACCATTACATCTGAGGACCATACAGAGACAATGAAAAGAACGTGGTAGTGGGAAAGCAGCAGAAAGCAGGAGCCCCATGGGTAGGGCTGCCTCCTTTGGACTGGGAAATTCCTGGAGATTTGGGGATGGAGCCCGGGGAAAGTTTGGGGAGAGGAAAGATCTCAGTGTGATATAATGCCATAGAGTCCACCCTCTGAAGCAGCCGTTTTCTCCAGGGGGACTGATCTCTGCAGCCTGGAGATCAGCTGTAATTCCAGGAAATCCAGGCTCCATCTGTAGTTTGGTAACCCTAGCTGTGACTGGTGTGAAAAAGAAAATAATAATCAGTGCATGTTGTGCTCCATCCCTTTTTACCCCACATGGGATATGGGGTACCTTTGGTTACACATAATCAGGGCTTTTTTTCTGGGGGAATGCACTGGAACAGAGTTCCAGAACCTCTTCCACAAAATTCTTTTTAAAATGTTTAAAAGTGTATGAGTTTTCAGTATACAGATTGAAAACTTAATTTCCCTCTTGAGAGTTCCGGCACTTTAAAAAAAAAAAGCCATGCAGACAATGGTAGACTAAGAAACATACAGAAGTTTTATATTTCTGTCTTTCCCCAAGAATTTTAAATGTGGAGGACAAATCATACCACTAAAATATCACAGGTACCAACAACTGATATAACCTCGTACCAGTGGTCACTGTTGGTATATCCCCATGAAATCAGTCAAGGCATGGTTCAGAGAGTTGGTGTTAAAGGTATGAACTGGTCTCTACATGGGTCTATATATGCAGGTAATACATGGGACATTGAGGTGTCCCTCCGAAAGACTGATTTGACCATACAAACTGTGTCTGCCAGATGCACAGGCTCCATGCAGAGGCACCAGACGGAGCAAGCAGTGTCCCTGGGCAATTGTGAATGGGGCTGGGGTGACTCCCAGTTATATGAACTGGACCAGTCTTTCTGTATTTAATACAATCTATGGTTTTCATCATTCATTCATTAGTGAATTTATATGACATCTCCTCCAGCTGCAGGAGCTCAGGATGGTCACTGCACCTCTCAGCAACCCCACCCATGCACCATGTTCCAGACCTGTGTGATATAATGTTTTAGACTAATTAATAAATCAGTAACATTAATTTGCTTGATAGTACTTACAGGATATAAGCAATGACTCCAATAGACCAACAGTCCACTGCTTTGCTGTAAGGTTTCTGGGCAAGCACTTCAGGAGCTGTAACAAGGGGGTGGGAGACATTCAATAACAGAGGTGTGCAGAATCCCCCCCCTCCCATTTTCATTGTCGTTAAAAAGAAATTTCTGCTTTCAACATATTTTTGTTTTGTTTTTAAAACCATTTTTGCTGCATTTATGTCAATTAGGCCTACTCATTCCCTCCCTTCTGCCTTCTCATCCCCACCCTCCACTTACTGTACAGCTTGAGTGCTCCTAGGCCAGGAAACGGAGCTCACACTTTTGTTGACCTGGTCCAGATGAGGAGGCCAATAAGTTGGCGCAAATGGGCAGGAAAATAATTTCTCTCCTGCTGTTTATCCTGGCATTTTAGATGCACCCTCAGAAATGTACAGGGAGGACTGAGGTGCCAGGAGAAAGAAATTCTGTTTCCGTCTACACTGGCTCACCAGCTCCATGCAGGCTATGTGTCAGCTAGCTAGGAGGGGAGAGAGGGAGATGCTCCTATGAGGAAAAGGAGTAGGGGGGAGAAGGTTGTAAAGGCTGTTGTAAACTCTGGAATGTCGCCTTTGATGCTGTCCTAACATTTGCCCCTGTTTACATAAGATCTCGGGTTTCTCTGGTGAGTCTCCTGCCTGAATGTTGAAGCCGTTATTCTCGGCACGAGGGTACTGGGGCACTCATTGGCTTGTAGCCAGCTAACACCCCAGTTTTTTTATTCGCAATAAAAAAATTTATTTTTCCATTATTTTCTAATACAATTAGCTTTTATACATATTCCATTCTCTATACAATTGCATACTTAATTAAAAAATATATATAATCATTAAATGACTTCCCACCCTCCCCTGTACCTTCACATAAATCAACTGGTAAACATATATTTAAAAATATTTGTCTCTTAAGGTAACATTTTGAGTTATTATAACTTTTATACATTTAGACTAATTATCAAAGTGTTGGTTACAAATGGCTAAGTACGGATTCATTTTTATGTTATAATTATATTCCCTCATTTCAATAGTTAGAAAGTGTAAAAATATTGTCCTTCATGTTCCAAGCTTGCTCCATATATTCCTTCAAGTCTTCTCAATCTTCTAAAAACTTCACTGAGTCTTGGTTGTTTAATTTTCTTGTCCATTTATCCATTTCTGCCAAAAATAGCAGTTTTCTCAACCATTCCCATAGTTCTGGAGTCTTCTCCAATTTCCAATTTTGTGCATATACCATTCTTGCTGTCGTTACCATATACCATATCAATGTCCAGCTAACACCCCAGTTTGAACCGTGTATATAATCTCGTTCCTGCTTCCCCGCTTTAGTCTTAACACAGAAGTGCTTCAGGAATGTCTTTGAAATACTGACTCCAATAAACTGAACCTACTTAAGGACAGTTGTTGAGTGCTGATTTACTAGGGAACCTGACACTATGATCCTGAAACTCTGGCACATGACACGTGGACCTCCTTTCCAAGTCAAGATTCAGTGCCCAGCCCACATAGTAACTCTCCCCCCCCTCTGATTGCTCTGAACTTAAAACACGCAGCCAAGCACCGCAATAAAGAATACTAACACTAATTAATGTCATTACTTTTCACATTAGGTCTCACTACAGCAATGACTATAATGAAATTATACTTTTTCATTTTCCTATTAGTTGATAAACAAATTAGCAATAAGACAATATCCACGGAATGTGGCCAGACAACTTAATTGTTGCAGAAATTAACATGGATTTGCCTCAGTACCATTCAAGTATAAACATGGAAGCTAATTGCTAGTCATAACTTATCTACCCATTTAGGTATTTATCTATGAATTTATCTGTACATAAGAACATAAGAGAGGCCAATGCTGGATCAGGCCAGTGGCCCATCCAGTCCAACACTCTGTCACACAGTGGCCAAAAACATCAGGTGCCACCAGCAGGTCCAGCAGTGGGGCCAGGACACTAGAAGCCCTCCCACTGTTGCCCCCCCTCAAGCACCAAGAATACAGAGATCACTTGCCCCAGCCCGCAAGGTCCTGTCTATACTTTGTAGCTAATAGACACTGATGGACTTCTGCTCCATATGTTTATCTAATTCCCTCTTTAAGCTGTCCATGCTTGCAGCCGCCACCACCTCCTGCGGCAGTGAATTCCATATGTTAATCACTCTTTGGGTGAAGAAGTACTTCCTTATATCTGTTCTAACCCGACTGCTCAGCAATTTCATGGAATGCCCATGAGTTCTTGTATTGTGAGAAAGGGAGAAAAGACTTCTTTCTCTACCTGTTCTATCCCATGCATAATCTTATAAACTTTGATCATGTCATCCCTCAGCCGTAGTTTCTCCAAGCTAAAGAGCCTCAAGTGCTTCAACCTTTCTTCATAGGGAAAGTGTTCCAACCCTTTTATCATTATAGTTGCCCCTTTCTGAACTTTTTCCAATGCTATAATATCCTTTTTGAGTTATTATATATAATATATAATATAGCAAACTATGAAGTGTTATTGGATAAAAATAATAAATTAAAAACAGAAGAAAAGCTTTGTACAAACAACAATCTGAAATTATCTTGGTTGGAAAAGTTTCAACTACAAGCCAGATATGATATAGATAAATGAAATGATACGAGAAATTATTTTGATAAAGCCTGGTTAACCTCAAATGTTAAAATAATACGGAAAATGTATAAAATATTAGTGGATGTCTATATGCAAGATGATATAATTAAGGGCCCTATGATCTCTTGGATGAGGGATACAGGACATACATTAGAAATCGATAGCTGGTCAAAAATATGGAAAACAATGAAATATATGAAAGCAATAGCATATAAAAAGAATATATACAAAATGTTCTATAGGTGGTATTGGTCTCCGGACAGAATAGCAAAATGTTACACCAATGCCTCAAGTCTATGCTTGAATTGTGAATCAAATGTTGGAAATTTTTCTCATATGTGGTGACAGTGTGCGAAAGCACAAATGTATTGGCAAAGAATTCAGAAAATATTAGAAATTACAGGTATCAACTTGGCGCTTATCCCAGAGGCATATTTGTTAAATCTAATACCGGAAGGGTATAATCGTTATGATGTAATCTTTATGGTTTATATATTGTCTGCTGCTAGAATTTTATGGGCAAAAATTTGAAAATCCCATAATACCCCCACTATGGAAGAATTAAAATATAAGTTAATGGGTTTTGCGGAAATAGATAGATTGAGCCTATTATTGCGTGGAAAGGATGAAGCTTCATTTCTAGATGGATGGTTAAAGTTCTACAAATGGATGGATATAAATGTAAAGAAGTAGACTCAAACGTGTGTAAGGGAATAGGTATGTGTGTTTAATGTTATGAAATTTAATAAATAAATGACTTTTTTAAAAAGGAAAGGAAGCATATACATTTTCTAAATAAATGACTAAATGTTTGGAAAAATGGCAGACTTTTCCTGTTCGCAGGTGAGGAATGTACTTTTATGCCAGCTTCCTCTTCCAGTACTGCTCTGCTCAGATACCCACCACAGGAATTGTTCACTGTGACAACATGCTGTCTGACATACCATCTGAAATACCCACGGCCAATGGCAGGGCATTAAACAGGGTAGGCAAATGCAGCAGTAATGTATTATTTTACCTATTTAATAACATTTATATCCTGCACTGTATCTGATAATAAAACTGCTCTGTGCCGTTTACAAGAAAGGAAAAAGACAGAAGCATAAAAATGACAATTAATTAAAACTGATGATAAAAAGAAAACAAGAAAAGGAACAAAGCAGAGTAAATGGCAGCAGTAAAAATCCAAATCTAAATTAAAACCCTAGAACCTTAAAAGTAACCATAATAAAAATAGAAACAACAGCATCAACAAAAACTTTAGAAATATATCTCCCCCAGTCCCCCCGCCCCCATCAACTTTGGGGACATGGTTCATTTGTTGCTCTCTCCCCATGGGCTCTTGGGGAAACCTTTTTTACAGCTTTGTCACACAATCAGGTGGTTTTCACCAAAGGTGGCTTTCACAGAATGGCTCCAATTTTTCTCATGAGCACACTTGAGTAGGAAATGTAATGTGTGAAGTGGGCAGAAGCAAATATGGCTGGCAAATACAGGTTGCTTACCTGTAATTGGAGATCTTCGAGTGGTCATCTGTGCATTCACACCTCTGGGATTATGTACGCCTGCGCCGATCCCGATCGGTAACTTCAAAGCCTCAACGGATTTTCGCGCCAACTCCCCGGTCCCGCGCCGACTCCACTGCGCATGACCGGGGAGGGGCACGAAGATCCCGCCAGTTCCTTCTGACCGCCGCCAACAGTCCCCCAAAGAAGGAGAGGCCACCAGCAGCGGGGAAGGAGGGCGGGTGGTGTGAATGCACAGATGACCACTCGAAGATCTCCAATTACAGGTAAGCAACCTGTATATCTTCTTCGTGGTCTCTGTGCATCACACCTCTGGGAGAATAGCGAGCAGTAAACATCACATACCTGGAGGTGGGTGCTGGAGGTCTTACACCTGAGCTGATTGTAGAACTGCATGGCCCACCACGGAACGCTGATGGGCGCGGACGTCTAGGGCATAGTGTCTCACAAATGTGTGAGGAGACGTCCATGTAGCAGCATTACAAATGTCTCCCAGGGGGATGCCTTTGAGGAATGCCGTGGAAGCAGCTACGGCTCGAGTGGAATGAGCCCGCAGGGACGCCGGTAGAGGCCTCTTGGCAAGGAGGTAGGCAAGCTTAATTGTCTCTACGATCCATCTAGACAGTCTCTGAGAAGACAGCTTCTGTCCCTGCTAGGGCAAGGCATAAGCGATGAAGAGAGCTGGGGATTTGCGAAACGGCTTTGTCCGGTGCAAATAAAAAGAGAGAGCTCTCTTTACGTCGAGCGAATGTAGGCCACGTTGTACCGAATCTTTAGGGTCAGGGTAAAACACCGGTAGAGTGATGTCCGCCTTGATGTGGAAATCCGACACCACCTTAGGCAAGAAAGTGATATCAGGAACCAAGGTGACAGCATCGTGGTGAAACGTGAGATACAGTGGGTCACAGCGAAGCGCTGACAGTTCGCTCACTCTTCTTACTGACGTCAGCGCCACCAAGAAAGCAACTTTCCAAGAAAGAAGCTGCAGGTTACAGGAAGCCATCGGCTCAAATGGCCTACCCATTAACTTAGTAAGGACTAAAGGCAGGTCCCACGCTGGGACGGGGGCCTTAACTGATGGAAAAAGGCGACACAGACCTTTGAGAAATTGTTTCGTTGTTGGGTGAGAAAAAATGGAATAGCCATCAATCGTCGGGTGATTAACTGAGATGGCCGAAAGGTAGACGCGGATAGACGCGTGGCACAGTCCCCTATTTCTGCAGGATAGTAGGAACCCAAAAACGTCATTGAGAGAGGATGGGATGGAAGGCCTTCCCACTGATTTGAGGAAAGACAGAAACTTATTCCATTTCGCCGCGTAGGAGCGGTGTGTGGACGGCTTGCGAGCGTTAAGCAGAACATCAGCGATGCGAGCCTCTAGTCCCGAGGTTGGAGTAGCCAAGCCATCAACTTTAGCCTGGGGATGTCGTGGTGAAGCACTTGACCCCCGTGCATCCAGAGTAGGTCTGGGTTCAACGGCTGAATGAATATAGATGAATATAAGTCCCCTTGGAGAAGTGAAGGAGGGTGGGAAACCAAGGCTGTCTCGGCCACCAGGGTGTGATTAATATCACTAGAGGATGTTCCACCATCAGCTTGTGCACTACCCTCAATATCAGGGGGATCGGAGGAAACAGGTAGACATGCAGCCCCGTCCATGGGAGGAGAAGACCGTCCCCTAGGGAGCTTGGGTCCGTGCCTGTCCTGGAGCAGAAGAGTGGACATTTCTTGTTCTGCCTGGAAGCAAACACGTCCACTGCCGGGTGTCCCCAAAGGTCGAAGATTGGGGATAGGTAATGAGGGTTGAGTTCCCATTTGTGCAGGGATGCCCCGCCCCTGCTCAGAAAGTCAGCTTGCATATTGAGCTGACCTGGGAGATGAGCTGCCATCAGATAGATGTCCCACAGCTGGCATTCTGTCCAAAGTTCCACCGCTAGGCGGCAAAGACTGCGGGAAACTGTTCCACCCTGTCTGTTGATATAATACATGGTGGTCGTATTGTCTGTGAGGACGGCCACCGTCTTTCCCGACAGGATGTGTTGAAAGGATCTGACTGCGTAGAGGACTGCTAACAGTTCTAAGAAGTTGATGTGGTTGCCGGCTACTGACGAGTCCCATTTGTCCCCTATGCACAGGCCATTGAGATGGGCTCCCCAGCCCCATAGGGAAGCATCTGTCGTGATAGTCAGTGACGGAAGGGGCGACGAAAGGGAGCTCCCGTTCGAAGATTCTGTGGCGTATGCCACCATTCCAGACCCTGAAGAACCGAGTCTGAAAGACTGAACCTTTTGGAGAGGGAGTGTAGACTGGGCCGGAAACGGCGGAGAAACCAGAGTTGCAAATGTCTCATGTGCAACTTCGCAAAAGGAATGACCATAGTGGTCACAGCCATGAGACCCAGGAGGCGGAGCAGTTGTTTGGCTGTTGCTCTCTGGGTTTCTCTCAGAGTCCTTATAAGGGAAATGATATCTGTTACCCTGTTGGGGGGTAAAAAGGCACTGCGTGAAATCGAGGACAGCTCCGATGAATTGTACCCGTCTGGAAGAGGTAAGCATGGACTTTTTTAGGTTTATTGTCAGGCCCAGGGTTTCTAGAGTGTGAAGCGTAAGTGTGACGTTGTTCTGAAGATCCTCTGCAGAGGGTGTGATCAGCAACCAATCGTCTAGATAGGGATATAGATGGACGCCTCGCAAGCGGAGGTGGGCTGCCACCACTGCCATCAGTTTGGTAAAGACACGAGGTGCTGTTGACAGACCGAAGGGGAGGGCCTTGTACTGGAAGTGCCACGGACCAATAGCGAAACGAAGGAATGGTCTGTGAGAGGGATGAATGGTCACATGGAAGTACGCACCTTTCAGGTCTAGCGTCACCATCCACGACCCTGCCTCTATGAGCGGTAGAATGATTTGGAGGGTGGTCATCCGAAATTTCTTGTACATTATGAACGCATTGAGGTTGCGTAGGTCCAAGATGGGTCGGAGTCCTCCATCCCTCTTTGGCACTGTGAAATAGTGGGAGTAAAATCCCTGTTGGAGGAGGGGGGTGGGTACTGGTTCTATTGCATCCTTGGTTAATAAGGCTTCGACCTCGGTTGTCAAGGTGTCGGATGGGGGGGTGACAACAAAATAAGACTCCGTTGGGATCTCAAAAAATTCTATTCGGTATCCCTTGGAGATAACCGAGAGGGCCCACTTGTCTGTGGTGATACTTTGCCATGCCGCTAGGTAGGGGAACAGACGGGTAGGAGGGTCGGAGCGGGGGTGGGAGTCAAAAACTCTGCTTGCTTGGCTTAGGAGGTTTTGGTTTGGAAGTTGAAGCAGCTGGAAAACGAGGTTTATGGCTGTATGGTCTCTGTTGGTAGGTGGGCGGAGACCTCTGCCATTGGGTTTCGGAAGGGGGTCTTTGTGCCTGCTTCTTTGGCCAAGATCTCTGCCATGTTCTTTGTTTTTGCGGTTTAGATTGTGAGACTCCTAGACTGCGGGATGTCTTCATACTTTTATCTAATTCATGGAGTACGGTGTCCGTAGTGGAGCTGAAGAGGCCGTCTCCATCAAAAGGAAGATCCTCTACCAGATTCTTGGTGTCCTGGGGAAGAGAAGTCGAGTGAAGCCAGGCATGACGTCTGATGGACACTGCTGACGTGAGCGTCTTAGAAGTTATTTCAGCGGAATGCTTGGAAGCTGATAGCTGATGTTTTGCTAGAGTCATGCCCTCCTTTTGGATTTTCCTGGCTGCACGTAATTTGTCTTCAGGGAGATGTGCAATGAGCGCAGTCATCTGCTTCCATAGTGTGTACCGGTACCTGCTCATGCAGGCAGTGTAATTCGCTATTTTCAGACCTACTGCACCGGCTGAATAAACGCATCTTCCAAATGAATCTAGTTTCCGCCCTTCTTTATCTAGTGGGGAGGAGTGACCACTACGACCCTTGGTAGAGGGTGTTATTACTACCGAGTTCGGTTTGGGATGAATAAACAGGAATTCAGCCCCAGGTTCCTGGATTCTATACATATGATCCAGACGTTTACTTGAGATGGGAGTCGAAGCGGGATGAGGCCAGGATTCTTTGGCCGTATTCATCAGTACCGATATGAGTGGGAGTGCCACTGCTGTAGAGGTATCCATCTGGACGATGTTGAAGATGGAATCTGTGGCTGTCGGTGTCGGTTGGGCCGTAGCCAGGGCCAGAGAATGTGCCATTCTCTTAATCAACTCTCCATAAGGTTTTATGTCCTCAGAGGGGGAGATCGGCAAGTTGTCGGTGACCTGCTTGTCAGGGGAGGGGTGAGGGATTGACTCATCCTCTGAGTCTGACGAGACGGGAGATCCCGGTGCCAAGTGGTCCGATGGGGAGAGAGGGACCGGGCTCGACGGGTCCTGGGATGTGGGTAGAGGGCGAGGGTCGGCCTCGGGTGGTGTTTGTCCCCGTGATGTCGGCGTTGGTAATGGTGTCGGAGCCGAGGGGGTTTCCGATATCAAGAGACTCTAGAAGAGGTCGATTGTTGATCCCATTCGACAGGGTACCAGTGGGGTGGCGGTGGGTAAGCCCCATAGGGGTATCTCCAATGCTGAACGTCCCACGGTACCGAGGGAGCTGGAGAGCGGGGGATCCTGTCACCTCTCAGTTTCGACAGTGGGTGTACTCCGGCGTCGGGGCTATCCCTGGGGATCTGTGTAAGATCGATGTCGAGATCGGAGTCAGTCAGAGTGATGGGTCGTGGAGTCGGGGAGGCGGATCGATCCCGAGGTCGCTCCCGTCCATGAGGGTCAAGCCGGTCAAGCCCGGACTGGGCTGCGTCGGGCGCTACCTGCGTCGACGAAGCACTAGAGGGTTTCTTGTGCTTTGGCTTGCCCTTCTCCTCCTTGCCCTCCCTGTGTTTCTTTGCAGGGGTATCAGGCAAGGGGAGCGGTCTCTTCGGTGCCGATTTCTTATCGGTGCCGATGGTGCTCCGAGCTGGGGACGGTACCGGACCTGCCGGTAGCGGTGGAGGCGAAGTCGGAACTTCGGAGGAAGACATCGCCGGTGATAACACCGATTCCAAAAGAGCGACGCGGAGTCTAGCCGCCCGGTTTTTTCGAGTTTGTTTCGAAAAGGCTGCACAGCTGGAGCAGGAATCCACTCGGTGCGACTCACCTAAGCAGAGGAGACACAGGGAGTGCTTATCCGGTGGGGCTATTTTGCTGCCGCACTGTAAGCACCGCTTGAAAAACCCCCACCGCTGGGCCATAGGCCGCGTGGCGGGGATGAAGGGAAAGTCCGTAAATCGAGTCCAAAAAACAGTCCGAGTTCAATGAAGGGAAAAAAATCAGTCCGAAAGGCTTTTTTGAAGAAAGAAGTTTACTACCGACCGGAGCAGGAGAAAAAGGATCCTCACGACGCGGCGGTCAGAAGAGAACTGGCGGGATCTTCGTGCCCCTCCCCGGTCATGCGCAGTGGAGTCGGCGCGGGACCGGGGAGTTGGCGCGAAAATCCGTTGAGGCTTTGAAGTTACCGATCGGGATCGGCGCAGGCGCACATAATCCCAGAGGTGTGATGCACAGAGACCACGAAGAAGATCTGTAAATGATGTCGCTGCTGCACTTTCTCTATAATCACGGGAACTGCAATTAAGTTCTTTCTTGCAAACATACATTTCCTCCCAAAACAAGGCCAGACTGGTCTACATGGTTTTCCTCTCCTCATTATTGTCCTCACAACAATCCTGTGAGATAGGTTGAGAGAGTGTGATTGTCTTAAGGCCAGTGAGACACATGACAGGATGGGTATTTGCACCTAGGTCTCCCTCAGATGACACTCTGTTACACCACCAGCTCTCTTGTATCATAGCTGTGATCAGCTGGTTCATACTTAAGTCTTCCCATGAATTCATATTAGAGAATAAAATACTGTTCAATCAGAAACCTCAGGAAAAGGAATGTTTTGTGGGATGTTAAGAAGAAATTAAGAAATTCTAGAACATTTCTTATTTTTGCAAGGTAGGGGCAAGAGAGATTAGAACGAGCTCAAAGCTCTACTCTGTACACCCCACTTGTCACAGCTGGCAGATGGATGAAGGGAGGCCAGTGATGCACTTGCCAATGAATCAAGGCCACCTCTGATTGCCCTCTTCCTGGTATAAGCCCCCACATAAAAAACTTGGAATGGAAAGAGCTTTTATTTTTAAACCATGAATCATATTCATAATTAACATTTGACAGATTAGAGGACTACAAATAAAAACAAACTGCATCAGCGACTGACAGAAGGCCATCTATTTCCTGCCAGAAAAATAAAACTTTTGTAAACCTGAAAAGTTCTAGTTTGTACATATCACTATGATAGCCACATGGTGCCATGGAGCATTGACTGGGGCACGGGCTCAGTGACAGAACATCTGCTTGGCATGCAGAAGGTCATAGGTTCAACCCCTAGTATCTCCAGTTAAAAGATCTAGCAGTAGATGATGTGAAAGACCTCTGCTTGAGACTTTGGAGAGCCACTACCAGTCGGAGTAGACAATACTCACTTTGATGGACCAAGGGTCTGATCACCATCTGCCAAATGGAAGACATTGGAATGAGACTAGGAATGGGCACAAACTGGCTCATGAAGTAAAGTTTGTCATGGATATTGGCCAGTTTGCAGCTCGCGAAGGATGTTCATGGAACGGCACTCAGCACAAACATTTCATGAACATTGGTGCTGTTTGTGGTGGTTCAAAAATGGATACATTTCCAGACAGACTGTCTCTGCTCAATTAAATTGCTTACAAAACTCCAAGGCAATGGAGAGGGGGAATTCTCCAGCCTTAGAAAACACCAACAGGAGCCTCAAAGCTTAACAGGCACTGCTGGCTGCCCATAACAGAGTTCCCATTCTGCTCTATGGGATCAGAATGCTATATATACGCTCAGCTCTGCAGCTGCTGGCAGCTACACAGAGAAGCAGGGAACTTGTTACACAGAGAGGCAGGACACTAGCAGAGCATGTTCATTTATCCCTCCTGAATGTGAACTCTTCTTCCCTGCTGGGGTTTGGGTGTTAGGTGGACTCAGGGCTCTGAGTCACCCTGTCTCTCTGCTCACATTGAGTGGTTGGGCTTAGCTACTATGTACCTTGGCTGACTGAGGACCCACATTTTACGTCTTCCTGACTGTGAACTTCTCTCCCATGTTGGGGTTTGAGTGTGAGATGGACTCAGGGCTCTAAGCCATCCTGTCTCTCTGCTCATGTCGAGCGGTTGGGCTTGACTACTACGTGCCTTGGCTGAGGACCCATATTTTCTATCCTCCTAATTATGAACTTCTGTCCCTTCTGCAGTTTGGGTGTTAGGTGGACTCAGGGCTCTGAGTCACCTCATCTCTCTGCTCATGCTGAGTGGTGGGGCTTAGCTATTGGGTGCCTTGGCTGAGGGAGAACACACATTTTATACTCTCCTGATGGCTGACTTCTCTCCCCTGCTGAGGTTTAGGTGTTAGGTGGACTCAGGGCTCATGGCCACACAAGAGAGTTCGGGCCAGATGCCAGCCTTGCGTGGCCAGTACTCCAGGGGACTGGTGTCAGTGGTTTCAGGGGTCTAGGTGAGGTACTCCCTCACCACCACCTCTGCCAAATCCTCTGCCATTGCATGCCTAGCACCCCCACCACTGCTGACCTCTCGGTTCACTACTGGCAACCAAGTTCAAGTTTATTTAGGTTTAATAGCCCATTGGCCATACACCATAAAAAAAATTGAAGAGTTTAAAAACACAGTAAAACAAAAGTTTGCCACATCTACAATGCAGTTTTGGCAGAGGCTGATCAAAAGTCGTATGAATCTTGAAGTATCAGAAATAGTTGATTACTTAAGCAGCCATATCAGGCAACAGAAGATGTGAGATGGAGTGTCAAGTTCTGTCAAGGGAGAGGGCCGGGGCTGCAGAGCAGCGACACGGTCTGCACTGGGCTTTGCTCCCAGGCACCACTGACAATTTGTTCCTTTAGAGGAGTTTTCGGGGCATCCTGAAACTCCACTAGACCTCTAGTGCAAGGGACTTGATTCCAGCCCCCCATGAGTGGCAGCGAGTGGGTGGACGACAGGGATCGTCCAAGAAGCAATGGAACGAAGCAGCACAATCATGGCAGCCATGATTTGCATTAGCTGTGAACTCCCCAACAAGAGAGAAATATTGAGCCTTATCCACAACATGGATGAAGATTTACACTGGGAGTACTTGTAAAAAGCAACACTGAAGAACTAAATGACCTTTTGATTAAGCCCCATTAACATTTCAAAAAGACTAGGAAAGGAGAGGGAAAACCCCCGTCGCCTTCCCCCTTTAAGTGGCCAGCATGAGACAATAATTAATGCTGTACTAACATCACACGGGGGCAAGAAGATTAAAAAAAACCCCTGCTGTTTAAACTCGAACTGTTTCTGTTACTTTTTAGATTTAGATTGGTAATTTTTCTTCTGGTTTCTGTCTGGATTAAAAGGATTTACTGAAACTTTATATAGACTCTAAAAGAAAAAAAAATCTTTAACTTCTACTGAGAATACATTCCACTCTACACATTTTTTATGGAAAGAAAGACATTTCAAAGTGTGTGTTTTTTACTGAAGCTATAATCCTGCACTGTTTAGACTTCATGCCAGCCAGCCAGAGACTACTGAAAAACAACTTCAGAGTGTTTTGGTTTGCTGGGTGGAGCTGGGGTTTTGGATTTTGCAGCAAAATGAGCGTACAAGATTCATTTAAAAACATGCCAGGTAATGTAGATACAGACAACCCTGCTGATGTTTATGGGTCTGAGGCTTTTTGGGAGGAACTTAAACGCTCAATTGCTGATGCAGTCACCTTGGCAGTAGAGAAGATTTTTGATTCACTGTTACAAAAAACAGAGGATATATCAGTCCAAACTACAACTGAGATGGAGGAACCCCAGAACAAAATTCGTCAAGATACAGTTAAAGATCAGGACTACAAGCAAGCAGATACATCCCCTAAAAAGACTTACACACAGCAACGCAGGGCATTGCAGATAGCGATTTGATTACAGATAGCGAGTCCTAAGAGAAAGCCTTTCTACTTATAAGACTAAAAGATATAAAATTAAGACCTGGTTGAAAAGGAGAAACCAGCCAAAGAAGAGAATGAAGTTCTATAAATAAAACGGGTTAAAGAACCTCTTTGTATGCATAACTGGTTAAGATTGGATAGACAATATGTAAGTTGAACTGGATGTACACAAAAGAAAAGAGAAGAAAGAAAAAATGTAGGGAAAATCTATCTGTTTGAATCTGCTTTCTCTTCCTAAAGAAGACCAGTATAAAATATACAGGTAATTTTTATAGTAGAGGATATTATGCGGTATAGTAAAATATATAAGCAAAACCTGTTTAGGGGACTTTGTAATGCAATAAGATTGAAAATTACTCTCATGTATGTTTGTCTGTCTAAAAATAATTTAGAAATGTTAATAAAAAAAAATTGTGGCAGGGTTGGAGCTTTCATGAGTCACCACTCACTTTTTCAGGTGTCTGAGGAAGTGAGCGGTGACTCATGAAAGCTCCTACCCTGCCACAAATGTTGTTATTCTTTAAGGTGAAAAAAAAAAGTTCTGTCAAGGGACTGTCACAACAGTGTTGGTCTGGAGGTATTCTGAGAAGACAGCCCTTCATCTAGACCACTGTTTCCCAAAGTGGGCAATACCGTCCCCTGGGGGGCACTGGAATGATCCAGGTGGGCGGTAGGAGCCTTGGGTGCAATTGGGGGGCGTTGAATAAAAATAAGGGGGTGCATAAAGAAAGAAGAGTACAGAACTTGTCTAAAGCAGCTTTTTCCTGCCTTCTCCTGGTCTTCCCTGGGATCAGGGAGGGAGGGGGAGGTGAAGAGGGGTCCCCACAGCCAATCACAGCCATGCACCCTTGTAAGGCTGGTGTTGCTGCTGGGCTCTATTGTGGTGGCTGCTGCTGGCCTCTGGTTTCAGGCCTTCAGCTGCTGCTGCTCTGTGCCTGCCTGGCTGCGTGTATCGTGGTGGACTCTACCTGCATCTTTTTGTCCACTTCTTGAAGGCAATTTCCAGGGGGGCACGGAGTAATTTCTTTTCCTGAAAAGGGGGCGGTAGGCCAAATAAGTTTGGGAACCTCTGATCTAGACTGCTGGAAATGCACTACAGTGTGCAATCATACTTGACCACATCAGTTTCGGAACTGACAGTATGTAAAGATAAAGAGGTGGGTCGAATTTGGTAGAATATTTTAAAGGAGTCAGAACTGTGTCATGGGGGGGGGAGCTGGGGGCTCCATCCTGACTCTCCCCCCCCCCCATTATCACAGTTCCAAGCTGCTGTGAGGCTGTTGTAAGAGTGGGTGGGGTCCAGAGAAGTTGGACTAGACTTCTTTAAAAAATGTAATGCCTACTTTGGCCTTGAAACTGCAAAATCATGGCACAAACACAATCCTGTTTATCACCTGGACAGAGCACAGCTGACAGTTGGGCCAGTCTACAGTGTGGGGATCCGGCCCCCCATCCCCCGCCAATGGCTAGGGGAACTGTCAACCCTATATGTGACTCCCTCTCCTGATGTATCATTTACCTTCAATGTGGATTGCGAATGCAGGAATAAAGAAGGAACGCAAATTGTGCCTGACGTTTTTCCAACCAGGGCTTAAAGTAGCGCACGGTGGGCTTTTTTCAATTGGGGAAATGGTGCAGGGAGGGGGAAAATTCACTGCTGTGGCCCTGTCACATGTCACACCCCCATGGCTCTTTTTTTGGTGTGTGGCTAGCTTGCATGTTGTGGGATCCAGTAATGGATCCTCAATGTCACATATAGTTCAGCCCTGAAAACAGGCCTTTTAATGCCAATTTACTGTCTCATGCATCTCATATATCATAGCTAGTCATTTTTCTTGCATGGGTAGAGCTAAATAACCACCTGATTTTTATAATTAATTAAAAATTAGATACAAAATATATGCACAGTAAACATGCATACTTAATTGGAGTGCCTCTGTTCTAGTGACAAAGTTTCAAAGGAGGCTGTGATGAACTTCTTATGCCAATAAAGGTCTGTGATGATGTGATGATGATGATGATGAACTGACCTCCAAAACTAAGATGCAGAGAGCTGTGAGATTAGGGGTTAATGCCTCACTGTAAAGCCTGAATGCACCCCCTGATCTCTGATTGGTCAGCGCCAGCTGAGGAGAGTTTGAAAAGTCTTGTCAATATTGTCAGAGGGAGTTAGTCATCATTTGGATTTTGGCTTGGCAGTTGCCAATCAGG
Organism: Lepidodactylus listeri; assembly: GCA_029233225.1. Lineage (NCBI taxonomy): Eukaryota > Metazoa > Chordata > Lepidosauria > Squamata > Gekkonidae > Lepidodactylus > Lepidodactylus listeri. The sequence goes on from JARCFY010000008.1 coordinate 106,559,086, forward strand.
AGGAGTGTGTGTGTTGGTCTGAGAAAAACAGACAAGTCACTTGAGAAGTGAAGACACAACTCCTTGCCCTTGCTGTGTACAACACAATTGAGGAAAAGTTCAAAAAAATCAGAACTAAAAGTCTAAGTATCAGCCTTAGCTGAATGCTGTCTAATCACAGTCTCCAGAACTGGGGTTCAGGTTTAACAGAAGGGACTGGACAGGAGGTTGGAAACTGTCAGTCTACCCAAACAGAAAAGGATTATCGCTCCTAGAAAGAGGAGTATATTTCTTGTACAGCTATTCAGAGGGTTCAACTAAGAAGGGACCCCTGGTTTGTGTGAAAAGGGAAATGGTCTTAGACTCCTCAAGAGTAAAAAATGGAAAGTTATAATCCCACAAGGGAAGTATTTAAATACAGGAAGAAAGAAAAGTTTTATGAAACTTTATTAAGACACATTGTTGCTGAAAGAAATCTCCAAGACAAACAAATCTCTCACAGTTAAGAACTAAGTTTCTAAGAATATAAACTTCAATTATACTCTGTTGCCTGTTCAAAATACCCTAATTTGTATAATCAGCAACAGTTACCTCGACTTCTGGTACCCTGCCGTATTCCTGATCCCACTGTGCCTGTTCAATAAAATCAACCTTTTTGTTTTAACTTTACTTGTGTGTCAAGGGCCATTTCCAAAGGGTTTCAATAAATCTGTGGCCTGGGAAAAAGCCAAATAACTTCTCTATCACAGGGTGGGACATGCAGAAAGTTATAATCCTATAATAGAAACATGCTGCTAAGAGGCTGCTCAGTCAGAATGGGGAACAATGTTTTGGATGGAAAATCTGCTTCACTGAGAAGAAGAAACAGGGATTCACCATAGAGGACTCAGCTTAGAAGAACCCTCGTTTCCAATCATCAGCAAGCACAAGCCTCAAGAAACCTCATCTCCCTCAAAACCACTTTCAATTTCCTGTTCCTAATCCTTATTAGCAAAAAAAAAGGCCATCCACTGACTTAAGAGGTTTTTCCCCCTTATTTTTTTTTTTTTTAATATTTTATTTTACTTTTTTGGTTATATCCACATTACAATGATTCAAAAATTTTGCTTACAAAGAGAGTTGACGGATTTACAGTTGTAACTCATATCAATTTGTCTATACATGTACATATTTCTTATCATACCAAACATAAAATTTTTCCCACATTGACTTAAATGTTTCCTGTTTGTTTTTTAACCTTACACTTAAATTATCAATTTCTACCATTTCGAATAGTTTCCTTACAATTTCCTCTTGTTCAGGTATTTTGTTAGTCTTCCAATATTTCCCATATAGGATTCTTGCGGCCGTAACTACGTAAATTATTAATCTTTTATCTTTATAATCATAATCTTCCGGAATAACATTAAGCAAATATAGTTCTGGGGAACCAGGTATATCATGTTGTAGTATTTCTTGCATAATAATCATTACATTTGACCAAAAATTTTTTGTTTTTTGGCATGTCCACCACATATGGTAAAAATTTCCTGTACATTTTTTGCATTTCCAACATATTTTTGAGTTTGTATTGGAGAATCGAGCCAACTTGTCTGGGGTTAAATACCACAGATAAAACATTTTGTACAAGTTTTCTTTAAATGAACTCGCTTTATTAAATTTCATGTTGTTTTTCCAGATTTTTTCCCAGGTTTCCAATTTTTCCCCCTTATTAAAAAGACTGCTGAAAGAAACTTTGCTATGTCAATGAGCCATTGAAAAGAGAACATACCCTTTGGATCTCAGATATTTCGTATTAATTCCTTTTCCAAGGGATGATACATTTTTCTCTCAGTTTATTATGCAGAGGGCAATATAACATTACACGAAATAATAACTCTTCATGATTTCCATCATATTTACATAAGTGATTAGTAATTGGTATTTTAGAGTACTGTTCTGCCATTTTGGCATTTGGAAGGGCATTACTAGGGATGGGCACATATTAGCTGACAAACTAAAGTTTGTTGTAAATTTTGGGTGGTTCGTGTTTTGTGAAAGATGTTCACGAACTGAAGAACTGCCACAAACTTCCATGAATTTTGGTGCAGTTCATGGTGATTCGGTTACATGGATCAGCTGTTTGGTTTGGAGCCATTTAAACCCAGCTTTCTGCTCCCTGCACAAAGCTGTGGGGAGCAGAAAGCAGGGTTTAAATGGCTCCAAGCAATTTAAGCCAAACAATCCCCTCTGGGCACCCTTTAAACTCCTGCTCAGCTGTATGGGGATCGACACTCAGCTGTTTGGTTTAAATGACTCAGAGCTAGTTAAACCCTGCTTCCTGTGGTTTTTTGTGGGGAGCAGAAAGCAGGTGTTTAAATGACTCAGAGACATTTAAACCAAACAGCTGGGTGGCAGTCCCCACTTCTCAGCTGTTTGGAAACCCCTGCTTTCTGCTCCCCACAAAAAGCCATGGGGAGCAGAAAGCAGGGATTTGAACTTTAAATGGCTCACAAACCAATATGAACTGGGTCAGTCTGCAAACCAACCTCTTCCTGGTTTGTATGGATTCATGGTTCAGCCATGAACCATGAACCGAACTGCAGAAATGTGGTTTGTGCCCATCCCTATGCGTAGCATGCCAATGTAAAGATTCTTTTATATTTATGCATTAGGAAATAAAAATGTTTAGAAAGAGTATAAAGGCATGGAAAGGACAAAACAATACACAATGGGAAGCATTCTCTATTTGAGTCTCTCAGTAGTAACTTCCAGTCAAAACTAATAAGCTTTTTGTTTACCAACCTAATAAAGTTATTGTCTCATCTACCCTGCTAAATTGACTAGAACAGTTCAGATGAATCAACTTGTCTTCAACACCTAAATATGTTGGGTTTTAAGTTTTTCGGTTTTATTTTTCAAGACCTTAGTCTAAGAGCAAGGGATGAAAAAGAAAATTATAGCAGTTCTATTCTTCATGCTCAATGAATTTATTCTTCACAATTTTTGGAATACTTCCCCAAATTCTCTTCCCTCCTATGCTTATCATCTGACCTCACCTAGTCTACTCAGGGCTTTAACTCTTGCTAGAATGAATGCTCCTTCAATGGTGGTTATAACAGGTCACTTTTTTCATCTTTCCTACTCTAACAGAATTTGTTCTTGCTCTCTTGGTAAAATAGATTCAATCTCTCATATTTTATTGGAATGACCTCTATATTCTAATCTAAGATGCCATTTTATTCCACCATACTTGGTGAATTTCAGTTATTTTAATCCAAGCAGCGTGGTCCCCTTCCTACTCTCAGATTTTAAAAAAATTGATTTTGGATGTTGAAATTTTTTTAAATTCCTTTTGTCGTTTGGAAATAAACCGAGATTATAAATGAAATTTCTGATTGTTATACTGCTCAAGACATTGAGTTACAGAGCTTTTATCGGACAAAGGAAAGACAACAAACTTTCAGACTTATCAATGCTTGCCTGGATATGAAAAAAACCAGTCCAGATTACAGCTATACCAAATACCTAAATATTTAAAATTCCACACTTGTTCAATTTGTTTCCCACATATAATCCAAGACTCAATGTTAGGTCTGCCTGGAAGTTGAAAAAATATTTTAGTTTTTTTATAATTTATATTCAAAAGTTTATGAGAACAGTATTGAATAAATACTTTCAAAGCTCTGCACAATTCAACTGGAGTCCACACAAGCATAACTAAATTGTTCCCAATTAATAAGAACAGGACTCGTGTATCAGCTAATATGTGGGCATGCATATTCATAGCCAAAAGTAAAGGTGCAAAATCATTAACATAAAGATTGAAAAGATGTGGAGCTAATACACATCCTCATCTCACACTCTTATTAATAGGAACTGGACCCAACAGGCCTACTGCATGACTGCCTCTAACCTGAAGAGAATTTCCAGTATATAAATACATAATCAAATATAATAATCTCTTTGGAATAGGAGTCACATTCAGGGGCCATTTCGAGCAGGAGCTCAGGGGAGCTCAGCTCCGGGAGTTGGTGCCAGCACCCACCCTCCAGCAGGGGAATGCCTGCTTGTGTCACGGCTGCAGCAAAATGACCCCGCCCCCTGGAAAGGTCCTTGTTCTCCAACCAGCTTTCTGAAGGCTTCAGCCACCACTGAACCTATCCTCCCAGAATAGTGGTATTTCTGAGGCTTGGATTAGTAGCTGTCCCCTCTCTGCCAGCTTTCTTTCTTTCTTTCTTTCTTTCTTTCTTTCTTTCTTTCTTTCTTTCTTTCTTTCTTTCTTTCTTTCTTTCTCCCTCCCTCCCTCCCTCCCTCCCTTCTTTCTCTCTCTCTCTCTCTCTCCTTTCTTGCCTTCTGACATACTTCTGGTGATGTCAGGTGGTGTAGCATATGCAAATAAGTTATGCTAATGAGTTGTGCTAATGAGCTCCTGCACCTCTTTTTCTACGAAATGACCCCTGGTCACATTTAACTTGTTCCAAAGGCGAGCATGGTATACTGTATCAAAAGTTGCCTTATGATATACAAATGCAGCATTCTGATGAGCGCCCGTAGGTTTAATCTATTTGTAAATCAAGGGTGCTATTGTAAAGCAATGGCGAACACAAGAAAAGCCTTTTCTAAAACCACAGTGTTATTGCCCAAAAATATTCTCTTCTTCCATCTAATTTTGAAGCCTATTCAGCAGACGAACTACATATAGCTTTCTGAAAACTGACAGTACACATAGATCTATAGGAAATGAACGCAACAAAGATGGTGAGGGATCTGGAGACCAAGTCCTATGAGGAAAGGTTGAAGGAGCTGGGTGTGTTTAGCCTGGAGAGGAGACGACTGAGAGGTGATATAACCATCTTTGAATATTTAAAAAAATATTATAAGGAATATAGAAAACAAAGAAGAAATAGGGAAAAACAGATCAAAAATATAATTACCAAAAAAACCTAGTATGAAAGCAATTTTGTGGAAATTTAGGACCTTCCTTCTTCAAAATTTTTATATATATGTAACAAAGTATATGATATGTTTAACAATATATATATGGTGTAACGACATAACAGTATAGCTTAAATATATATGACCTATTAACTTAAAAACTTGTATTTTCATTTTTATCTTATTGATCATCTATTATATAGTATAAAAATTCTGTTCCCACTCTGCCAGAGACTCTTACAGTCAATGAAGATGCATGCTTAAGATTTCAAGAAATCAGTTGCCAGAATGAGGAGCTATTGGGATTCCTAGCTGCATTTATTAGTTTTTGCCATTGACCCAAGGTTTTTTTTTCGTTTGTAAATCTAGCCCTCTCTGATATTGAACTGGAAGTTCAGAAAGAAAAGGGTAATGATTTTCCGGAAAGCCTAAACATCCAGTATCCTCTGCTCCTCATTGTAACAGCAGAAATGTATTTAGTACAGTTTTGTACAACTGATGACGGCATTCAGTGTGGCCTGATTAAGTGCCTTGATTCCCTCAACCAATGCACAGACACACCTTCCATTTTTTGCAGTCTCAAGCAAGTGGGAAAAGAAATACGGTTGTTGATATATGGCTATTTTTGGTCTGTGGCTCACAAATCAGCCAGGCCCAAACCAGAATAAAAAATAGCAATTATATTGCTACCAGATTCATATGGAACAATCCTGCGTAATTATAAAACAAAGAACTTACCAACATATCCTGGGGTACCACATGCTGTGGACATGACATCACCTTTCCCCTCCATTTTTGACAGGCCAAAATCACTAATCATGATTTTAGATTCTTCATCCTGGCTGTAGTACAACAAGTTTTCAGGCTGCAGGAACATTAATAAAAAGCAAACACGCTCTGATGCTTATAAACAAAAACACTACCACACTGCCATCTCATCTCATGATATATTGAGTCTCTCTTGGTCAGACACATTGCTTAACAAATAGTCATTCATAATTATCTTGCTCCTCCCAGTTGTTCAACATGGTTTACAAGTAGTCAAAGCCAATAATGCTAATATAACAGAAATCACAGTGAAATACAAGAAGCAGGAACCTTTAAAGAGCAAACCAAGAAAAATTAGCAAGTCAACTAACATGAATTGAAAGAACGAACAAAACAACAACAAACATTAGTCTGGTGCCTACATGTCAACATGAAGGCACAAGGCAGACTTTACAAGGGAAGCTATTTCAAAGATGTGAAACCTTTATCCCTGCTCCTTAGAAGATGAGGAGACACAGAGAACGACCTCTGAAGGATGTCTGACACTTTCAACCACTGGAAGTTTCTGGTTCGTCTTCAAGGCAGCTTCGCATAGACTGCAACTGCTGCAGGGCTCATTTCGTAGCAGGAGCTCCTTTGCATATTAGGCCACACACCCCTGATGTAGCCAATCCTCCAAGAGCTTGCAGTAGCCCCTGTAAGAAGAGTTCTGTAAGCTCTTGGAGGATTGGCTACATTAGCGGTGCTCCTGCTACGAAATGAGCCCTGAACTGCTGTAACATTACTTGAGGATGAACAACAGTTTTAACTTGATAAGCACTTTCAGATTTGGCCATTTTAACAACGTTACTTATCATCCATGTTTTCTGTTTTCTGTGATTCTCTGTTTTCCCTCCTGACCTCCTTTGAACGAAGAGAGGATGGGGCTTAACTACTCCTCCTGGCTCCAGGACCCTATGAGGCTTCGCCAGTGCTGTAGACAGGGCTGTCGCTCAGGCAACTGCAAGCCTGCCCATCTCTCCTAGCCTTGCTGCCACAGTGGCCTGGTTTTAGCTGGGGAGGGTGGTGGCCGTCTGGATTCCTCGGATGTGCTGTTGCTGCTCTCCTTGTGGCTCATCGGACAAAGTGCCAGGCTTGATGGCACTGGGCAGGTGTGGTCAGTTCATGGAGATGGCAGTAACTTTGGGTTTGCTGCCCATTGGGAAAGGTGCTGCTGGACATTGGTGAAAGGTCCTTTGAGCCATATGGGCTTCCAAATACAAGGCTGGATGTAGGAGCCTCTCTCAAGCTGCAAAACACAGGGAGTAGAGCTTTCAGCACAGACTTAAGAACTGAATAATGCTCCAACTACGGCACTTCCAGTTCGATAGAGAGCCAACACGGTGTGGTGGTTCAAACCAGCACTGAGCCCCAAGAAGACTGGTCTATTATGATGCAGATAACCTTTAACAAAGGGTTTGAATCATTCACTAACTTCCAATTAATCCTTTCTCTAACACAATACACTTCTGGGAACTTTAATATATATTGTGCTGAGCACCTTCAGTTTGGCATACTGCACCCCTGAGATGCTACAGTGGTACTGAACAGCATCAGTCCTTGAACATATTTAAGTCCACACAGGGAGAGAGAGAGAGAGAGAGAGATGGCCAGCATTTCCGATCATAGTGGGAAAGAGGTTGCCAAGAAAGTGGTACAAATGCCTACTGGAATTTAGCATGTTCTTTTTATAGACACATTGTATGTTCTAGCCAGGGGCATCCAAGAAATGACAAGAAACATATGGGCTATTAAGAAGAAGAAGAAGAAGAAGAGAAGAGAAGAGATTGGATTTATACCCTGCCCTTCACTTGGAGTCTCAGAGCAGCTTACAAACTCCTTTCCCTTCCCCTCCCAACAAAGTGAGGTAGGTGGGGCTGAGAGGGCTCTGAGAGAACTGCTCTTTCAAGAACAGCTCTGAGAGAACTATGGCTTGCCCAAGGTCATCCAACAGTTGCATGTGGAGGAGTGGGGAATCAAACCCACTTCTCCCAGATTAGAGTCCGCGCACCTAACCACTGCACCAAACTGGCTCTTAAGGACTACTGCATTCCCTGATCCAAACAGAGATGGTAAGTGCTACACCACCGTTTAAGGCAGCAATGTTTCATTATAGGAGAATCTGAAGTGTTGCATCACAGCCTGTCTTAGAGAAGCACTTCCAGTGCCTAGCTTCAAATGACTTTTGGTTGGACTACTGCAATGCGCTCTATGTTGTTGGGCTGCCCTTGAAGACAACCTGAAAAATACAACTGGTTCAGAATGCGGTAGTCCGATTATTGTCAGGGGCTAGCTGATAAGAATGTATCTTGCCTAATTTAGAACAGTAACACTGGCTACCAGTTTGTTTCAGAGTCCTCCATCTCTCCCCACATGTCACCTTGGCCTCCTGTAGTCCTCCGGCTACCACAAGCTACCTGTTCCTCCACATTAGGATATCTTACAAGTCACTGATCAGAGCCTGTGCTTTTCCCATCAGAACACCTATCCTAAGGAACTGGGGAGGCAAGGGGATGCTGTCCTTATTAGTTTTTCGGAGGTGCTGCAGTGCCGTTTTATTTGCTAGGGCTTTTAATGGGGTATAGACTGCAGGCATTTGGAGGAGGTTACTTGGGGTTTTATTGTATTTTATTTATTTTTAAATGTGGTATTGTAAGCTGCCTCAAGCCACAAAAGAAAGGGGGAGTGTAAACATTTAAATAAACAAATAAATTCTCTTTCATTCCATAGTAATCTATTCTTAGCTTCTATACTCAGCCAAGAGACCATGCTATGATTGGTTTGCCTCTCATACATTTACAACATTCATTTGAACAGAGACAAATCCCTTACAAGTAGAAACAGATGTAAACTAAACTTAGGCTATGCTTATAAAGCCCCAGAAAGGATTAAATTTGGAGACTAGAGTTTGAACAGCTAATCCTGCCACAATTTACATCTTGTATTCTCTCAGCCCTGTGCTAACAGTAACCGTGACAATCAAAGACAAGCTTTAAACTAGGTTTAAAGGATCTAATCTAAAGGCTACAGATTAGACTTTAACCAGTGCAGAAAGGGTTTACTAAAGGTTTCAAGGCAGAGTAGATCTTTGCTCCCAAAGAGCCCTAGCTGATCTATTATTCTCCTAAATTCCCACCTTCAGTCATCACCACTCAATCATCACAACAGTTGACTGTTTTACTGCTAGACCTCAGCTACTGTGAACAGGAGGGTGGAGTTGGCAGAGCCTCTGATAAAAGGGTGAATAGGCAAGTGAGTTAAGTAACTAGCGAGGGGTGGGATGTAATGCTGACCTACTCCATATTAAATAGTTACACACCTCCAAACACGCTGCAGCTTCAAATGAAAGGGCATTAAAAGAAGATCATGAAGGTTCCCTCCCTTCCTGTCTGACTATATCTAGTTCCAATTCGGTCTTAGAACCCCTTTCACGTTTTGTTGATTCCTTCCTCAAACCAGAAGTTCTTAAGATCCCATCTTATATCAGAGACACTAAGGCTGCGATCACATGCACAATTAACCCCGACATAGGAGCAAATGCTGGGTGGATTTAAAGTGCGCAATCAGACACAAATATCTGGGAAGCGTCCTGCAGCTGGCAGCAACCCATGTTGCTCCACTGCAGAAGTGGAGTAAACAGGCACTAGGGAAAGTCCGGTAACAAACGGGTTGCTTGCTATGGGCCATGGATGGACTTTCCTGTCTGATCGCTCTAGTGCGCTCTCATGGTGTCAGGATGGTCTGATCAGGCCATCCCAACTCCATGCTGTTGTTTTCCCCCTCCCTTCTCAGTATGTGCATCATTGTACACTCCATAGGGAGCCCTCAATGCGGAGGTGCGATTCATTGATTCCTCATTTAAATGCACCAGAAACAAACGGCAACCTCCCCCCCGACTCACCCGTGGTTTTGTCTGAGCTTCAAAAGACTGTGTGATCATGCAACTGCAAGTCAAATTCCTCTGGAGGGAATAGCCTTGCTCCCCCCCCCCCCCCATTTTATTTGGCATGTGTGACTGCAACCTAAGCACTTTATTTTTATAGCTGAGGACTTCAATTTTCCAACAGAGGCTTTCTTAGTCACCGTGGATATTTCACCCTTATATACCTCCTGAAGAGCCACATCTTGTAATTGAACACATGTTGTATTCCTGAGAAACACCACACCCACCAACCTTTTTTCTACTTAAATTGGTTGATTTAATAACAGAGAACATGTAGATGAATTTGACTTTGGATGAATCAGGTGCAAACTAAAATTAAATTCACTTGGCAATATGATAAAAATATAATTGCTTTTCTTGATATTACAGTATATAGCATTAGTGGAAACACCTTGACAGTGATGTACAAAAGTACTGATCAGTATGTGATTCCAAAATGATTTCAATAACACGATTTCAAGATCTTTACTGGAGCCTCTTTCTCAATTTGTCGATTTTTACTTCCCACTTCTATTAAGGATACTGCTGATTTTATTTCCAAGATTGGGGGCTTATCGGTACCATCTGAATCAATACTAGTAATTTTGGATGTGGCAGTGTTGTACACTAGTATGCCTCATGAAGATGCCAGGCGTGTTATTGAGATCATTTTGGAATCCCGTGCTGGCTGGCCCCCCCCCCCCCCCTTTCTTAATGGAACTTGTTGATCTCATCCTAGAGAAAATATATTTTAGGTTTCAAGACAGATTCTTTTTCTACATGCAAGGGGTTTGCCCCTAGTGTTGCACGTTTATGGCATTTTTGGAGACAGATTTATTTTTGCAATCCTCCATGCTAATCCCTTTTATGATGATATTGTTCTATATAAGCGCTATACCATCTGCAGAATTTTGTAGATCATCTGCAGAATTTTGTAGATCATCTGCAGAATTTTGTTAATTGGGCAAATAATGCGCATAACAACATAACATTTTCTTTTAAACCCAATAGGGATATGGTAGCATTTCTTGACATGGTGGTTTACAGGACAAGTAATGATACACTGGCCATCCATAGTTTTTAAAAGCCCACAGATAAGAAGACTTACCTGCATTATCAATCATTTCATCTGCCCCATCTGAGAAATAATTTGCCATATAGTCAATTTTATGCCTTAAAAAATTCTGCTTCCATCAGAGATTACATTAGGGGTAGTAATGAGATGTATAATCAGTTTAAGGACCGTGGCTATCCTCAGAACATCATCCAGTGAGCTAGGGTACATGCTGCTTGTGTGGACAGGAAAAACCCACTTAGGAACAAAAAAACTGGAACAGCGTCAAAACAGAATCATATGCACGTTCCAATACTCTCCTAGGGCATATTCCATTAAGAGAATAATGGATATCGTGGAGGACATCCCGGGATGTCAGATGCCACCACATATTGGGTTCAAAAGGACCTGTAAATCGTGATTTGATAAATTCTGCATTCACACACAGACAATGGGGGGTTTCTAATCCTTTAGGGCACTTCAGATGCAGATCGTGTGTAGCATGTTCTATGGCATTAGAAATTAAGGAATTTGTGCACCCAAGAGAAGACTTAAGAGTTCAATTGTCTGGCTTCACAGATTGCAGCACAAAAAGAACTGCATACATTATAATTTGCCCCTGTGGGCTTCTCTATGTAGGGAGCACAACTAGAGCCATTAGTAGTAATAGCAGTAGTAGTAGTTGTTGTTTAGACAGTCTTTAGACCAGCATACAGTTTAGTCTAACACAATAATTTTAAAAAATTGAATTTAAGAGCTTTAGGGAGCAATTCCTATAATTTGAAAATTAATGCACAGAATTTAGCAACTTGACATGCAATTTTAGAATTATTATCAGATAAAAACCAATGAAGCCTTGCTTTATTTGTGTTTGTGTTGCTAGGGATCATATCAAGTAACGGAGTAATAATTCCTAGAGTACCTCCTTGTAGAGTGGACAGCTAAAGAGCATGTGCTCTACAGACTCAATCTCCCCTAGGGAACAGGAGCATAGCCTTTCTGGATAGGGGATTTTATTGTACCTGCCCTCAATAACTGCAGAAGGGAGAGCAAAATACCTAGCTAGAGTAAACAGCCTTCTAAAACTATTTGCTTCCACCAAGGCCAGATATGTTGCTGGCTCAATAGTGCTTTTGACATTAAGCAGGGCCCCAAGTTTTGATTCATTGGAGATATCAAATTGCTGCTCTATATCCTCAATTCTTTGTTTAATCAGCCCTTTTGCTTGCTCAAGTCCATAAGTTAAGAGTACCTGAGGAGAAAAGCCAATTCTATTAATAAGGCTATAAATAGCCTTAAGCCAACTGGATTGGAAATCATCTTGGAAATCAAGGGAAACAAATCTTGTGGCTTAAAATGACCTTTCAGCCACCTATAAATGGGTAAAATATATATCTTAGCTTCAATCTTAAGAATACCAGACTCCAACTGTATCCAAGCATTGGATACAAAATTTGGAACTTGCAAAACAGCTCTAAATTTAGACTGAACTTTTTCTTGTGGTGCAAAGCATGAGGTAGGCAGTTCTAAAAATGTTCCATAAAGCAGTTGTGCCAATGATTTGGCCCTATATACCTTTAGAGCTGCAGGAATGAAATGCTCACCCTAATGAAAAACATTCAGTATGTTATTAGCTGATCTTCCACCTTGATCAGCAATATATTTACTGTGCTTGACACTAGAACCAGAAGCCTGTAAGAGTACGCCAAGATATTTAAAACTGGCCCCTTGTTCAATCTGATGGCCAGTTCAATCTGAAGGCCAGTTCCTAACTTTCAATATTCTCCCAAAGGCTACAAAACTAGAGCCATTAAATCTAGAATCTTGACATTGATTACACAACAGAAATAAGGTGGCTGAGGCCCCTCTTGGTGATCATTTTGTACAAAACAATCAAGTCGCCAACACATGGAGTTTTTTAATTGTATTTAAATATGAAAGTCACAGTTACAATACAGTTGATGTGCACAGAATTTTACTCCAACAAGAGTCTATGTGGACTTTTAAACTTAACTCCATGTCTTCTACAGGTTTAAATCAGAATATGTATCTTCTTTTGTTTGATGGACATACGTTGGAATGTTGATTTGTGTAAGTATATTATGAAAGACAGTATATCTCTTTAAGGGGGAATTTAGGAATATATCGTGCACACCTGGAGGTTGTTAATCTATTAATCAATTATTCTGTTATTAAGCACCATTACATGGCGGGTGATATTAGACTATTATAAGTTGTATTGAAGAATTGTCTAAGCAATATGCTGTGTATGATTATTTATTTATTATTTTGGTTTATATCCCGCCCTTCCAGTAAGCGGGCTCAGGGCGACTCACAGTAATACATATAATACAGTCTTAAAATACTTCAATCAGACAATAAATAGCAATATTGAATCAGTACGATAAAACCAGTTTAAAACATTTAAAGTGGTCAGTGCAATATATTCCGTCTCTACAACCGGGGAATAAGTGGGCCACCACTGAGCCATGACGATCTCATACAGCAGCAATAGGGAGGCCAGCTGGTTATCTAAATCTTGCTGTAAGGTATGTTTATCACACATGTGTTTTCCTCTGGGTGTTGACCTAATCTATTTTTAAGAATTAACATGATAGTTTTTATCTGTTCTTAAGACTATTACGAATTATTTTTGCAGGTTCCAGAACTGTTTTAGGTTATACCAGAATGTGGTTCCTGTCTTTGAGAAAGCATTGGTGAATCATAGAATCACAGAGTTGGAAGGGACCTCCAGGGTCATCTAGCCCAACTGTGGACATGTTTAGCTATCTAGATAGGCTGGCAGGTAGCAGCGGTCAGCATAAAGTTGAGAAGAAGAGCTGTGCGCTCCAGGATGAAAAATGTAAGCTGCCAGGTAGAAGCCTGGAGGGAGGGAGGTTTCTCCAGGCCCCTCTGGTGCCACTAACCCTGTGAAGAAACCCCCTTTTTCCTAGAGGATTTGAAATGAACCAATGTTGCATTTTATAAGTCCCCCCCCCCCCCCCCGGGCAGAGACTACGCAGGAGGGGCAATTTAATTGCTTCCCTGATGTATCTCAGCTCACCTTCATACAAGTGCTAATAGATCTAGCAGGAGAGATAATGGGTGGGTCAAGATCTCCCCCTTCCTCCTAGCAGGGAACAGAGATTTGGAGGAATTAAATGCTAAAGGGACTTCAGAAAGGAGATTCCTGGAGATCTTCGGGAAATGCCTCTTTGATCTAGTGTGACCTGGTCAGTAAGTGGGAAAACAGAGATGATAAAAACTCCTTGCAGCAGGAAGAAGGGTTCTTTTCCTTGCGTGCTGAGGCCATGAGAGGAGACAGGACTCTCCCTTCACCCGTGCCCTGGCTCCAGTCAAGCTGGGGGCCCATGCAGCAGTTTGTGGTCTTTAAAAAAAATGCTGGCGATGGCCAGAAGCCCTATGACTGAGATGACAAAGCATTGATTAGTTGTTTCCCTACATTAGGTTATGTCATTTGGTGCTGAGCCTTGGAATGCCAGAAAACAATGTTAGTTGTCAAATGACAGCAGGTACTGGAAATGCCCTCAGTAAAGATGTCTGAAAAATGTGGCTCCTGAATTCTGAAAATCCTGAAAGTCTTATGGGAGTGGTTTTCATTACTGTGTCATTATATAAATCCCCAAGTAATTTGTACATTAATCTCCTTTAAGCCCTCTTTGGAGTCACATTTTGATATATCACTCAGGCATGTGTTGCTAATAAGATTAACTTGTTTAAAAATTACAGCTGAGGAATTCCATTAGGTGCAATGTTATTGTCAGCTTATGTGAAGCATTGTCTGAATTACTTGAATTTACTCTTCATAGCTTCTGTATCCAAAAGAACTCTTATGAGCAACTCCCTGCAAATCACGTTCTTTCAGGATAAGGCTGAGTTAGCAGAAGACTAATTCCCAAACTGAACTGAAATAACATTAAAACAAACAGGATATTTACTTAGAGCCTTACTTCTCCTCTAACACTTTTTGTCTCTGAAAAGACTGAAGTGGGGAAACACAGGCCACCATCCCACATTCCCTGATTTTTGCAGAACCAGCTGCTACTGCCCATAGGACTACAGTCACAAATATTCAAGGGAGGATAAAATGGACAGTGGAAAGGCCTGAAAGGTCAGTTATGTCTTCCCAGAAACATTCAGGGAAAGGCTTTAAGGTCTCTAGGGCTGTTCTGTACAGAGATGCTTCTGCTAAAACACATAATGTGTTCAGAAAAGAGGAGAGTGTTCTGTAAAAACTTGCCTCTCAGGATCCAACAAGTGGCTAAAAGACTTCCACTCTGTATTATACCCTAACAAGTGGAGACCTGCAAGAAACTTGCGGGATGGTTATTCCTCCCACCTTTGCTTCCTCCCTTCTCCCCCTACCTCTCTCATACTCTTTCTCCCTTCTCCCCTCCCTTTCTTACTCTCTCCCTCTCCTCCATGTATGTTATTTCCTCTCTCTTTCTGACCCATCATCATTCTCTTTGTTTTTCTGCCTCCCCACCTCATCACTCTTTCTCTCTCTTTCTGCCCCCCCCCGCTCCATCACTCTCTCTTTGTGCCCCATCACTCTCCCAGCCTCCTGCCTGCTTCCTCTCCCCCCACAGCAGCAGTGGCAGTGCTCTGAGAATCACAATGGATCTCCCAGCTGCAAAGATCAATTCACCTTAGGGCTGCCAGCTCCAGGTTGGGAAATTCCTGGAGATTTGGGGGTGGAGCCTTGGGACAGTGAGACTTGGGGAGGCAAGCAGCCTCAGCCACCCTCCAAAGCAGAGATTTTATCCAGGGGAACTGATCTCTGTCACCTGAACAACACTTGTAATTCTGGGTGCTCTCCAGCCCTTGTCTGGAGGCTGGCAATGGTAGTTGAAGTGAAGGAAATGGCTGGTTTGGAGGGTGTGGCATTATACTGGTCTGTAGTCCCTCCTCAGGCTCCACCTCTCAAATGTCCAGGAATTTCCCAACCTGGAGTTGGCAACCTGATTTCCTTCCCACCCAACAGCCAACCTACCTTTATCTGTCTTCAGCTTCCCATTTCCACCCCACTCCCCCACAGCCTCTACCTAGGAAAATTACAGTCTTTCTCCACAATGGGGACTAAAGCAGCTTACATTATTATTTCCTCTTTGTTATCTGCACAACAACCCTGTAAGGTTGGTTAGGCTGAAAGTATGTGAGTGGTCCAAAATCTCCCAGTCAGCTTCCACCGCAAGATGGGGATCTGAACCTGGGTCTCACAGATCCCAATCTGAAGCTCTAACTGTTACATCACAATGGCTTTCATAGCATGGCTGCTGATGAACAGTAGCAAGGCAGCTGGGCCTAATTAAGTCATGCAAATGAGGTGGTATCAAGTCACACAGAGGGTGCTGCCTAAGGATGCCAGCCTCCAGGTGGGACCTGGGGATCCCCTGGAATTACTACTCATCTCCAGAGTACCAAGATATCTTTTCATGGAGAAAATGAATGCTTTGGAGGGTAGAGTTTATGGTGTTATACCTCACTGAGGTCCCTGTCCTCCCCAGGCTCCACCCCCAAATTCCAGGAGTTTCCCAGCCTGGATCTGGATCCACTGCCAGTGGTGGGGTACTTGGCAACCCTAGACTGCTGCCAGTAAAAGCCCTGCCTTTTACTAACAGAAACCGTTAGAAGCCTCCCCCTCCCCCAAACATTCTAATCTCTCACAGTTGACACCTGGAGTTGATGCCATTTCAAAAGGTATTGGGGAAAATTCAATGATCCCTGAAGTTTTTTTTTTTACTTTTTGGATTTTTCTGCAGACCGAGAAAGGCCCCTGACTATGTAGGAAAAACTGTGGGGGGAGAGTGAGCTCTCTTTTGGCAGATATAAGTATCCACACAGAAAAAAAACCCTCTTGGAATTAGTACATAGATTCTATCAATCCATAAGGTAATCAAGCTATAATCAAAGCTTCTCCAACAGCCAATGATGCAGGGTATAGTATGCATGAGGGAGAACACTGTATCACACAATGAGCTTCACTACATATTATTCTGGGATTTGAAGAACTGAACACATTTTTGGTAGCACCTCTGTGTCCTCTATAATATTGGGTGATGCCTGCAAAGCCGTGATAATCCCATGGATGCCCCCAAATTATAAAGCACTGTATATTATTGTTCTAATAGATTCTGATGATATAATGTATGCCTGTTTTAATAACTGAGCAACAATACCTTCAGATCTCTGTGAACAATGCCCATCCTGTGGAGATAGTACACTGCATCCAAGACCTGCCGTATTAGGGTGCTTGCATCTTTTTCAGTATAAAATCCTTTCTCCACAATGCGGTCAAACAGCTCCCCTCCTGAAACGCTGAAAGACACCACAGGACACAGCAATGTGAATACACAGGAATAACTCCTCAGAAAGCAGCAGATTAGAAACAAATTTTATATTTACACATGAATGTCTGGCTTGGATTCATAGAACAGAACTGAGGAGTGGAACATTTATACATAGTTTTATTTTCACTTATTTAATTCTTTTCCATATATTTTAGTGTAGCAATTTTTCAGTAGCTTTTAGACTCCCCCACCCCCACCCCAATTGCTTGTCAGCACACTGTGCTGTTAGGTCAGTTACAGTTCCTCAAAAGCATAGAGCATGCATTCAAATTTATCATTGCAGCAAGCAGTGGAAATAACTTGTCACGGCCTTTCACTGGGAAAATTTGCAAGGCACTCCCCCTCTAATATTCACTCAGCAACTTCAGAACATGACATATGTTTGCTATTAACTGTTTTTATCAGTTTGCCATAGTGATACCACTAATAAAAATTCAGCCACTCTCCATAATACATTTGCCTGTGTGGTACGCAGAGAGCATTTACATAAGAAAACAAACAGGCTTGGTGAGTTTTCCCTGCATCATTTCCCCTTTTCCTTGTGCTCCCCCCCGCCTTTCTATGTCAAGAAAACACAGGTGACTAAAGTTGGTTCCCGGTGTCAGACTCCTGACTAAATCAGTCAACTTCAGCCATTCCAAAAAATAAGCTTTACTGAGGCATGATAGGATTCGGGTGTGAACATACTTTGTTAGAACTGATCAGAAAGGCGCGAAGCAAGCAATTATACCATAACTGAATACATGCATACATGGTGCAGAGCCAGTGAGAGCCCAGGTGGGAGCCAGCCAGAATAACAGACCCTAGTTCACAGGGGAAATAACAGACACCAGGCGCCACAGACCTTCAAGGTTACCATAGCAGGCCATGACAGACAACAGTGCAACAGAGAATCAAAACCTAACATTCCCAGTCCTCCACATCCACCTCCCCCCTTTTCCCATGGCAGCCAAGCCAAAAAGCAGCGAGGCCTGACATTCTGCCCCCACCCCCCAAAAGATCTCAACCACCTGGCTTAAGTTGATAAAGTTTATGAAAAGTGCGCACAAGTCCACCACCTCTTCCTGTTGACTGGTGTCCTGGGACAATGCATCAGCCAGGAAGTTTGATTTCCCCAGGAGGTGGTGCAGGGAGAAACGAAACCTAGAAAAAAAAATCTGCCCACCAAAGTTGCTTAGTGTTGAGAGCTTGGGGGGCGCGCAAGGTTTTTGTGATCAGTCCAGACCTCAAAAGGCACCCGTACCCCCTCCAGCCAATGCCAGCAAATGGACAGGGTTAATTTGATGGCTGCAGCTGCCTTGTCCCATTTTCATTCAGTGGCATTGAATTTCTTTGATACATATGCCAAGGGGTGTAACTTCCCATCCCCACCCGTTTGTAAGATGCCTCCCCCCATAGCTAAATCAGACACATCTACTTGCACTATAATTTTTTTTTGTTTTCATCTGTGTTGTGTAGAATGGGCTCGGATGTGAAAAGTTCCTTAAGTTTGTCAAAACACTGTTGACACTCAAGGGTCCAGGTTAGTTTTACACTGGGTTTGACACCGTCCTGGCCCTTCCCCTTAGTCTTTAGCAAGTCTGTGAGAGGCAAGCTCACTTGGGCGAACCCGGGGATGAAGGGACGGTAGAAATTCACGAATCCGAGGAACAATTGTAGTTGTCTGTGGTTACATGGTGGTTCCCACCCCAAAATGTCCTTTACTATCTGTGAGTTCCCCAGCCCCTTCCCTGATACGCGGTAGCCCAAAAAACCCACTTCCCTTTTGTGGAACTTGCACTTAGACAGTTTGACAAAGAGCCGGTGTTTATATGTTTCCAGGACTTTTCTCACCAAAGTCACGTGGGACTCCTTATCTTGTGAATAGACCAAGATATCATCAAGATAAACCAGAACCCCCTTAAACAGGTGCTTGTGCAACACTTCATTGATTAAGTTCATGAAAACCCCAGGAGCTCCTGCCAACCCGAATGGCATCACCAGGTATTCAAACTGTCCTAGCGAGGTGTTGAATGCCATTTTGTGCTCATCCCCCTCTTGGATGTGCACTCTGAAATAAACATCACGTAACTCCAGTTCACCAGTCTGGGGTCAGGGGTAGTCAACCAGCACTCCTCTGTCCAGGAAGGAACATGGGCTCACGAGTCTGTCTCTCAGCCCCACAGCAGCCATGGCTTGTACCTAGGGCCGGGCTCCTTAGACGTAACAGGTACCACAGTCATAATAGGCAATACTTCTTCAAAAGTAGTAACTGGGATGTCTCCAGCGTCCTCTCCAGCCATGGTTGGGTGTGAAGCATTGAGAAACTGGGAGTTCTAACAACTTGTCAGGCCCCTAAGTAAATCAGTCCTCAACTTCAGTCATTCCAAAGAATAAGCTTTATTGAGGCATGATAGGATTCAGATGTGACCATACTTTGTTAGAACTGATCAGAAAGGTGTGAAGCAAGCAATTATACCATAACTGAATACATGCATACATGGCGCAGAGCCAATGAGAGCCCAGGTAGGAGCCCACCAGAATAACAAACCCTAGTTCCCAGGGGAAAGCTGACACCAGGCGCCACAGACCTTCAGGGTTACCATTGCAGGCCGTTACAGATAACAGTGCAACAGAGAATCAAAACCTAACATTCCCAGTCCTCCACATCCACCTCCCCCCCTTCCCCCCCTTTAAATCTATCTTTACTGGGAAGAGTCGCTACAGTTAAAATGAACATATTACCAAGATTAATGTTTTTATTACAAACAATACCAATCGTGAAAGATTTAAAAGCTTTAAAAACATGGCAAAGAAAACTTTCAAAATTTGTTTGGGCAGGGAAAAAACCAAGAATAAAAATGAAAATAATGTGTGACGCAAAGGAAAGAGGAGGCTTTCAACTGCCTAATTTAAAGCTATACCATGATGCAGTTTGTTTGACTTGGTTAGAATCCTGGATCTCTTTAAAAGACAGAAAATTGTTAACACTTGAAGGACATGATTGTCGATTTGGTTGGCATGCGTACTTGTACTATAATAAAACGAAGATGGACAATATGTTTAAGCATCACTACGTTAGGAGAATTTTAATAGATACATGGTCTAGATATAAGAGTTTCTTTCCAGCAGAAAAACATTTGTGGATTGTACCAGCAGAAGTAATAAAACCTTTTCCAAGTTTTAAAGGACAAGACTGGCTGAAGTACAGGGATCTGTTAAAAACTGAAAATAGTGAATTTGTATTGAAAGAAGAGAATCAGATAGATTTTAAATACGGTTGGTTGAGGTATAGACAGATTTATGATCTTTTTAAGACAGATTAAAAAAGTGGTGGTTTCAGAAAGAAAATTAATGTGATTGAACAGGTATAAGAGGAAGGAGGAAAAAACTGATTTCAAAAATGTATAAAATTTTGCTGAAATGGTATAATCAGATGAACTTGTAAAAGAACAAATGATAAAATGGGGGGTTTCCAGTTGGGAGAATGGAGGTCTGACACGCTTTGCAAATGCGCAAGGCGGACAGCGGCTCTTCCTGACAGCTCGGGTGGGTTAATCCACCCGACGCAACCTCACACAGGTAGTGTGAGGACCAGCAAGCAATATAATCCAGGTTTGAGCAACCTCGGTGAAGGGAAAGTCTCGGAGGAGACTTTTCCGACACCTTGAGCACTGCAGCCGAAGAGGATTCTTGCGAGTATCTCTAAGGAGCCGAGCTGAGCTGAAAAATTCAGCATAAAACCTCCAATTCCCCTGATTCCTTAACAAAGAAGACAAAGTTTAAACGTTGGGACCACATCTGAAGCGAAGTAACAACAAAAGGTAACGGAAAAAAGTTTTTTGCCTTACCATTGCCGCGTTTTGAAAGATGAAAAACAGATCGGGTGAAGCAATAGACTGATGTTGATTGGATGAGAGCAGTTTTGAAGTGCTAAAAAACCGAATTTGAACTTAAAAAGCCAAAAAAAACAAGTTGTTTAACATTCCTGCGGTTAAAAGGAGTTGGGAGGGGAAGCCAAGCATCGCGAGACAAAGAGGGAGAAGGGAACCAAGCATCGCGAGATTAAGACGTGAGGACTGAATCAGGAAGTGACGGCTAGAAGAGCAGACAAGAAGGAAAAAGGAGAAGAACCGGAAGAAGGTAAAGGGGACTCTAAATACTGCCGGACCAGAAAGGGGACTCTAAATACTGCCGGACCAGAAAGGGGACTCTAAATACTGCCGGACCAGAAAGACCATAACAGGAAGTGACGTGCAGAGAGCAGACAAGTAAAGAAAAGGAAGGGACAAAAGGAAACTACGGCAAGCCAGAAGCAAGGTAAAAAGACTATAACCTTTGACATTAACCATAGAGAAGTCGCGGCCGCCATTTTGGATTTATAAAATTTTTAAACTGCAATATCTCAAAGATTATATAACGTAGAAGGCTGAAACCAACATAATTTGACTTGGCAAGATTAGCTTGTTTGAATGCACTAATTGGTGTTTGATTTGGAAGACAAGATAAAATCGATCTTTTTAAAGAGGCAAAACGGACCGAGGACTAAGATCGAGAGCAGCCACATGGTCCTCTCCTACAATGGCAGCAAAAAAAGAAAAAGAGCTACTAGCTGTTATGGAAGCAATGGAAAAGAAAATGTTAGACGCTATAGGAGAGGTAAATGTTAAAATGAATAATATAGCGGCTCAAGCAGATAAAAATTGCATGGAATTAAAAGCAGAATTTCAAAAATTATCCACAAGAACACAAGATATAGAAACTAAAGTAAAAGAACTGGAAGAAAACACCCATAAGACAATGAGAGAGAACGAGAGGATGGAAAAGATGATGCATTATAAAGATATGCAAAACCACTTGAGATTTCGAGGGATTGAGGAAAAATTGAATGAGGATATTTTTACAAGAATGCAAGAAGCAATAGGAGATTTTTTACAAGAACAGGAAGAAGTTGTTAAAGAACACATGGATCTTGTTTATAGAGTTAATTCTACATATGCAAGAGACAAAAACATACCAAGAGACGTGGTTGTCCAATTTACAATGAAAAGAACAAAAGAACAAATCTACAGGAAGTGCTTTATTGACCCCTTTGTAATAGATGGAAAGAAAATCATAGTAATGAAAGAATTGCCTAGAGCAATACTGCAAGAAAGGAAAAAATTCAAGCGTCTGACGGATAAACTGAAGGAGAAAAAAATCAGATTTCGTTGGGAAATACCTCAAGGACTAAGTTTTTATTATGGCAGCTCCAGAGTGGTGATTAAAAGCACAGAAGAAATGTATGCATTCCTGGGAGAGAATAAAGACGATTTTGGAGATATTTAAGAATATATCAAAATGGATTACAAAATACTTACATGGAATGTAAATGGACTAAATTCACCCCAAAAACGTAGAATGGTAGGTCACTGGTTGGAAAAACAAAAATGTAATATAATTTGCTTGCAAGAAGCTCATCTTAAAAACCAAGACCATAAATATTTAATAAGAAAAAAATTGGGAGAAGAATTTTATTCTTTAGCAAGCAATAAAAAAAATGGTGTTGTAACATATGTCAAAAAAGATTTGGAACCCAAAGTAATATTCAAAGACAAAGATGGAAGATATTTAGCTATTGAAATTTTACTGCAAGGAGTGAAAACTTTGATTGTGAACATTTATGCTCCGAATGGAGCTAAAGAAATTTTTTTTAAAGAGCTTCAAATGGAATTGGACAATGTAAACTATGATCAAATTATGATGTTAGGAGATTTCAACGGAACTGTAGATAATAAACTAGACAGGCGCTCTAAAAGAAAGGATGAGACGTTAGGGAAGCTTCCAAAAAACTTTTTTGAACTGATAAAACAAGAAAAGTTGGAAGATATTTGGAGGAAAGCTAACCCACAAGGAAAAGACTTTACCTTTTACTCTAACAGACATGACTCACATTCAAGAATTGACATGATTTGGATGACTACTAACCTAACCTTTAAGACAAGAAAAGTGGAAATTTTACCCAGAATAATCTCAGATCACAATCCGTGTTTATGGACAGCTGGGCAGATTAAAAAACAAAAGAGATGGAGAATAAACGAGGACTTATTAGATAATCAAGAAATAATTAAAAAATTACTTGAAGAAACAGACCTATACTTCCAAGTAAACATGCAGAAAGAAGTTAAAATTCAAACCGTATGGGATGCATATAAAGCAGTGATGAGAGGACTATTGATATCGTTAAATGCTAAAGATAATAAAAAGAAAAAAGAGCAATATGAAAATATTTTACAAGCCATTAAAACAAAGGAAGAAGAACTGAAGAAGAAACCAGGGAAAAAGAAACTGCAAAAGGAAATTTGGATGCTACAAGACCAAGCAAAAGCCATTTTGAACCAGGAGATGTACTGGAACTTAAAAAAACTTCAACAAAAAGCATTTGAAGGTGCAAATAAACCCGGAAAATACTTAGCATGGCAATTAAAGAAAAAACGTGAAAATAAATTTATCACTAAAGTGATAAGAGATAATATTGAGATAATAGATAACAAAGGAATAAAAAGAGAATTTTTTAAATACTACGCAAAACTTTTTAAGAAGGAAAACAAAGACAGAAGAAAGATTAAAGAATACCTGCAAACATTAAAGCTACCAAAACCAACAGAGAAAATTAAAGAACTATTTAATAATCCAGTATCATTACAAGAGATCAAAAATGCAATAAATGACTCAAAATTAGGTAAAGCACCTGGACCGGATGGATTTACAGCGAAGTTCTACAAAACGTTACAGGAGTCAGTTTCACCGGTGTTACTGCTATTGATGAACAATATAAGAGTTACTGGAGAGGTACCAGAAACCTGGAAAGATGCATCCATCTCACTGATCCCGAAAGAAAATCAGGATTTGACCAATGTTAAGAACTATAGACCGATCTCTTTACTGAATAATGATTATAAGATTTTTGCTAAGATTATAGCGGATAGACTAAAAGAGCACCTTAAAGAGACTATACAAACAGAACAAGCAGGGTTCTTACCTAATCGACAAATAAGGGACAATCTAAGAGTAGTAGTGGACGCTATAGAATATTACGACAAACATCCTGAAAAGGAAGTGGGCTTTTTCTTTTTAGATGCGGAGAAAGCGTTTGATAATTTAAACTGGGATTTTATGTTTGAAGTTTTAGAACATCTTGAGATCGGTGAATATATGCTTAACTTCATTAAAGCAATATATAAAGAACAGAAATCCTCAATAATAATTAATACTGAAAAGACAGACGATTTTAAAGTTGAAAAAGGAACAAGACAAGGATGCCCGCTTTCGCCGCTGCTATTTATTTGGATTCTAGAAGTTCTACTGTTAAATGTGAAGGAAGACAAAGATATTAAAGGCTTAACAACTAAAGGTTTTTCTTTCAAATATAGGGCCTTTGCAGATGATGTGATGTTTATAGTGGAAGACCCCTTATCCACATTACCACATTTGTTACAGAGAGTAAAAGAGTTTGGTGACTTAGCAGGATTTTATGTAAATAAAAACAAATCGAAAGTAATGTGCAAAAATATGTCAAATAAGAAACAAAACGAGTTACAAAAACTTACAGAATGTGAGGTGGTGAAAAAGACAAAATATCTGGGTGTAAACCTAACTATGAAAAATATTGATCTTTATAAAAATAATTATGAAAAATTATGGTTGCAAATTATGCAGGATATTAAAAAGTGGAATGTATTGAATTTGTCATTGCTGGGTAGAATTGCGGTGGTCAAGATGAATGTGTTACCACGATTAATGTTTTTGTTTCAAACTATTCCAATTGTGAAAGATGTAAAAACATTCAAATGTTGGCAGAAGGAGCTGTCTAAATTTGTGTGGGGAGGGAAAAAACCAAGAATTAAGATGAAAATAATGTGTGATGCCAAAGAAAGAGGAGGGTTTCAACTACCAAATCTAAGGTTATACCATGATGCAATATGTTTGACCTGGGTAGGGGCATGGACTATGTTACAAGATAGAATGTTATTGTCCCTGGAAGGCCATGATTGTAGATTTGGGTGGCATGCATATTTGTATTATGGTAAAACAAAAATGGACAATATGTTTAAACATCATTATTTGAGAAGAACACTAATGGATACGTGGACAAGATATAAAAACTTTTTTTCAGAAGAGATACCCATGTGGATTGTACCCGCAGAAGTCTTACATCCAATATCAAGATATAAAGGACAAGATTGGCTGAAGTATAGAGACTTATTAATAAGACATGGCAAGGATTTCAAACTGAAGGAGCAGCATCAGATTGATTTTGATTATGGTTGGTTAAGATATAGACAAATATATGACTTGTATAGAAGTGATAAAAAACACGGTTTCAGGGAAAAAAATAATGAAATAGAACAAGTTTGGGAGGAAGGTGGGAAAAAAATGATTTCTAAAATGTATAAAGTCTTGCTAAAATGGTTTAATGCTGATGAAATGGTAAAAGAACAAATGGTAAAATGGGCGATAAACTTTAACAAAGACATTGAAATGGAATCTTGGGAATTTTTATGGAAAAATGCTATGAGTATATCTACGTGTTATAACTTAAAAGAAAATTGTTTTAAAATGATGTATAGATGGTATATGACACCAAAAAAAATTGCAAATATTGGTCAAAATATGTCTAACAAATGTTGGAAGTGTAAAAAGAAAGAAGGATCTTTTTATCATATGTGGTGGACTTGTGATAAAGCAAAGACTTATTGGTCAAAAATACATGCAGAAATGGAAAAAATCTTGAAATGTACATTTAAGAAGTTGCCTGAAATGTTATTGCTAGGACTTAAACTAGAAGAGATAAATGTAAAGAAAAGGACAATAATATGGTATATGATTACAACAGCAAGAATGGTGTATGCACAAAACTGGAAAAATGAAAAAATACCAGAGGTGTGGGAATGGTTGAAAAAACTGTTATATATGGCTGAAATGGATAAGTGGACTAGAAAATTGAATAATCTCTACTCAGAGACCTTTCTGGAAGACTGGAAAGATTTGAAAGAATATGTTGAAAAGTATTGGGATATGAAAAACTATATCTATACATGGTTATAATAGCATAAAGGAATAGAAATATATTATATGAATGTTTTAGTTAAAATTAGACAATGAAACTGTTTTTATTTAGAAATACATAAGAGTATAGAAAATAAGAATTGGTGTATAAGTATAAGTTTTTTAAAGCTATATAACCGTTACCAGAAACGAAACATAGATATAAGTATTACTATTTTGAATAAAATGGAAAATGTGTTATGCTTCAGATGTGGTGGGAAACCACCAAAACAAGATAAAAATAGAATGTACAAATAGAACAAAATGTTATCTAATATGGAAAAAGGGATTTGTATAAGGTTAAATGTATTATTTTCGATGTTTGTTTTTTTTTGAAAAATAAAAATTTCTTTACAAAAAAAAAAAAAAATGATAAAATGGGCAATTAATATGAATAAAGAAATAGCTATGTCATCTTGGGAATTTTTGTGGAAAAATGCTATGAGTATTTCTACTTGTTATAACTTAAAAGAAAATTGCTTTAAAATGATGTATAGATGGTATATGACTCTGAAAAAAATAGCAAATATTGATCAACGGCTGTCTAATAAGTGTTGGAAATGTAAACAAAAAGAAGGTTCTTTCTACCATATGTGGTGGACTTGTGATAAAGCTAAAGTCTTTTGGTGTATGATTCATGCCGAAATGGAAATTTTTTTGAAATGTACCTTTAAAAAGCTGCCTGAAATGTTATTGCTTGGCCTTAAGTTAGAGGATGTAGATGTAAATAAAAGGACACTAATATGGTATATGGTGACTACAGCGAGAATGGTCTACGCTCAGAACTGGAAAAGTGAGAAAACTCCAGACATATGGGAATGGTTGAGAAAATTGCTATTTATGGCAGAAATGGACAAATGGACAGGAAAATTGAATAATCAAGACTCAGAAATGTTTCTAGAAGAATGGAAAGACTTGAAAGAATATCTAGAACAACATTGGGATATGAAAAATAATATTTTTACATTGTCTAATTATTGATTTTAGATGTTTAAAAGAAGAAACAATTCTTTATAAAGGAATATACTGAATGTTTGAAATGATAAGAAGGGAAACTAGATTACATATAATAGATATTTAGATAATACTTTTAAATGTTTAAAAAATTTTTTATAACCAAATATGTTACCTGTAAGAGTTAATACTTCTAAATCTTTATAATTGTTGTTATATATATAATGATATTGGTGAGGCGGGAAGTCCTAAAGGTTTTGAAATGTAACTGGAATACATAGTTATATAGAAAATACGATAGTGATGATAATATTTTGAAAGTAACTATGTAAAATTTTGAACAAGTAGAAAAATAATAAAATTTGTTTTCTAATTTGGACCAATCAGCCACCCAGGATTCATAAAGGGACCTGTGGTCAAAGGTGCAGTGTAAATGACCCTGTCATTGGGTGAGGACGGGGGTGTGGTTTACACTGACATTTAAGCAGACCCCTGAGCCCTGCTCAGCAGTCTTGTTTTGAACCATCTAATAAACTTATGAGCTGATTTCACTCCAACACGTCTTTGAACCTAGTACATTATACTGCCGACAAGAATTTGATCCTGATGAGCAGCACCAACTCTGACACCAGCACCGCACTGAGCACCAATCATCCGGCACCCGAGCACCACCAGGCTCCAGTGCCACCCAGCATCGTCGATCACCCCACAGGACAATGCTTACTGCACTGTTCCAGAGTCATGGCTGCCATTCCGGGACAAATCTTCACCTTTGACCCAGCTCACCCTGAGCTGTGGGAAGCCTGGGTCGAACAACTGACATATTTCTGCCTGGTCCAGGAGACGACCAATGCAGGCAAGAAGAAAGCGTAGCTCGTCAGCACATGTGGGGTCACAACAATCCGACTGGTGCAAAGCCTCATCGCACCAAAGAAACTAGAAGATGCCTCCTTCAACAAGTTGGTGACAGCACTCACAAATTATTTCGTGTCAAACCCATCAAAGATGGCGATGAGAATGGACTTCTACGCATACTCACAGAAGTCTGGGGAGTCAGCTCACAGAAGTTCGGGGACTTCATGGCTGACCTTCGCTGGCTGGCTGTGAGCTGCGAGTTCCCTTCAATAGAGGACATCTCTTAAACCACTTCGTTTGGGGTGTCCACAAGCCAAAACTCTGCCGCAAGCTTGTGGCAATTGAGGACCCTAGTATCACTTGTGCCAGAGTTGCATGTGTGTACATGTGTAGCTGCAGGCAGGGCCCTATTCATAGCCAGGGATGGAAGTTTGGGAGAGCAGAAGGCTGCGTGCACCCACCTACCTTTCTCCCTTTGACTTTCTCCCCTAAGTGGCCCTCCCATCAGCCTCCTTGTGCCAGAGTTGTATGTGTGTGTGCGTGCATGCATGCTTGCAGGCAGGGCCCTCTTCCCAGCCAATAATGGAAGGTGAGGAGAGCTGAGCAGAAGGCTGTGTGTGCCTGCCCACCTTTCTCCCCCTCAACTTTCTCCCATCAGCAGCCCTTTTGTCAGCCCCCCCCCCTCCACCCCAGAGCTGAATGTGTGTGTGTGTGTGCTTGCAGGCAGGGCCCTCTTCCCAGCTTGGAAGTGGGGATGCTGTTACGCAGAAGTGATACTAAGATTTGTGAATCATGTGGAACAAGCATGCCAAAAGACCAGTGTTGCAATAATTCAGATTACTGGTACTCTTGAAGCAAGCAGTGACTGAGTTGTTGAACTCAAAAGTTTTAGAAGTGTCAGTGTGTAAGTCTGATCAGGATCTGCAATGTTAATTTAACAACCTCATAATTGTTGGGAAAATGAGTATATAAGACAAGGCCTGACAATTTCAGTCATTACAGGGTTAACCTATGCAACTTGTTTGTTTACCTAGGCTTAACCTGGAAATGATGCCTGACAGCTGGCCAATTAACTCTAAGCCTGGGAAACCTAGAGGTCTACTGTTGTGCTAATTGGTTACTGACATCAGGTGTTTCCTTTCAGGGGTCAAGAAGAAGGAGAGATCCTCCATTGTAATCTCTCACTGTCTAGAAGGATGTCTTAGTGTGTAGACGGAGCACAATGGAGCTCCTTAGAAAGCATGGTTTTTTTTGTTTATTTGTAGCTCATCCGGTTTCCCTTTATCCTTTAGTAATAAAGATTTTAAACTAGAGGAAGTAGTCTCTTCTTTCCAGAAAGCAAGATCCATAACCCTGAATTTTTCTCGAATATTGAACAAAAGTTCTAACATTAATCTCATCATGTCACTAAAAAGTGTCATTAATAACTTTCTTTTGGTAACCCTTGAGAAGGTGAGGTTTTGGGTGAGAGTCATACCTCAGATGGTTGTTAATCGCCTCCTCCCCCCCCCCCCCCGCCCCCGGGCAAATGGTGCTTACTATGTGCTGATTTGTTTCTGTTTGAGGAAGCAAGAGAGTATGGTTTGCCAAAATAGTTCACTTTCAAGAAAAGATTCAGAAAATAGATGACATGTTGTGCCAGCAGATCAAGGCTGTATTTATTCTTGCCTGATGCTCTCTCTCTCTCTCTCTCTCTCTCTCTCTCTCACACACACACACACACACACACACACACACATACACACTCACTCACTCACTCTGTATGTGTAGCATATCATTGCACAGTGAAAAAGAAAAGGTAGTTTCAAGCTCATCACAATTTGTTCTTTGCTGGGCTGTGTGCTTAGCTCTTGGAGCCATATGTAATAAGCACGAAGCAGGTTTAGTAAAGTTTAATGGCAAGTAGACTGAGGCATTTTCATTAGAATGGAATAACAATACTCAGCAAAATACAGCTAATAAAAACATGCATAGTCTGAAAATAACCTTGAATTTGCATAATTTGAGAGACCTCTTGATGACAGCAAATATATACTTAGATAGAGTGAAAAACTAACAAATGAAGTAGGGCTTTACGCCTTTACTAGGAATAAGGCCCGTCATGGAGATAAATACAACGGCCTCTAGGAAGCGGCTCTGGGTGGGTGCCCTGACCTTGGGCACTCACCATCAATTTGCTGTGGTGTCCTCAGCAGTGTATAATGACACAGAGTCCACTGTTTTCTCTGAGCCTGCTTGCGGGGAGAGCGGCCTATAAATATAATAAATAAATAAATAAATCTCTGCCATCTGAAGAGCAGCTGTAATTCTGAGTGATCTCCAGTTCTCTCCTGGAGATTGGCAGTAGTGAGTCCCCAGGAGGAAATGGCTGATTTAGAGAATGGAGCCTATGGCATTGTACCAGTCTGAGGTCCCCCCCTCCTCAAACCCCACCCTCTCCAGGCTCCACCCCTCAAATCTCCAGGAATTTCCCAACCGGAGGTGGCAACCCTATCTCCTTCCCAGCCAACCATCAACCTACTGT
The DNA here is from genome assembly GCA_029233225.1 of Lepidodactylus listeri. Taxonomy (NCBI): domain Eukaryota; kingdom Metazoa; phylum Chordata; class Lepidosauria; order Squamata; family Gekkonidae; genus Lepidodactylus; species Lepidodactylus listeri. The sequence goes on from JARCFY010000008.1 coordinate 106,589,535, forward strand.
TATTTGCCTCTCTGACTTCAGCTTTCCATCTGCTCCCCTCTCCCTCCTAGAGAGAAGTTGTAATTCTGAGTGATCTCCAGCCCTCACCTGGAGATTGGCAACCATGGTTCCCAGGAGGAAATGGCTGGTTTGGAGGGTGGAGTTTATGGTATTGTACCAGTCTGAGGTCCCACCCCTCCTCAAACCTCACCCTCTCCAGGCTTCACCCCTCAAACCTTCAGGAATTTCCCAACCCGGAAACTCCTTCCCAGCCAACCATCAACCTACCTTTATCTGCCCCTGATCTTTACCATCTAGAGAGCAGTTTTAATTCTGAGTGATCTCCAGCCCTCACCTGGCAGCAATGGTTCCCCAGGAGGAAAAGTAGTCTTTCTCCACAGTGGAGACCAAAGTAGCTTACATCATTCTCCTCTCCCCCTTTTGATCTGCACAACAACCCTGTGATGTAGGTTAGGCTGAAAGTCTCTGACTGGTCCAAAATCACCCACTCAACTTCCACAGCAAGAACCTGGGTCTGGCAGACCTTTCTCTGAAGCACTAACTGCTATACTTAGGGTAGCCAACCTCCAGGTGGAGCCTAAAGATCGGCGAGTATCACTACGGAACTCCAGGCAACAGATCTCTCTCCCCCCCCCCCAAGAAAATAACTGCTTTGGAGGGTGGGCTCTATGGTATTCTGTTCAGCTGAGGCCTCTCCTCTCCCCAAACTCTGGCTTCTGTAGACTCCACCACAGAATAGACTTCTGCCTTTGCCTTTTTACTGACAGAACCAAGCTTGCTTGCCTAGCAACACCCACTGAGGGAAAAGTTAATCCCACAGGAACCAAGCAGGAGAAGTGTCTTTGTCAGGAGAGACAGCCGTTTTGCCAGTGTTTTTTTTTGGGGGGGGGGGGTGAGGGAAGAGTGTCCAGGCTGGCAGTTGGTGGGGGAGAGGAGCAGACCCAGCACCCAGCCAATGGCACGTGAGTACTTTTGAGTGGCAGTTGATGGGCCAATGGCTGATGGAGCACACTGCACAGCCAATGGGAGAGCTGGAAATGGCCAACACATCAAGAGAATTATTATATTAAGAAGTCTTTTTGTTCAAGATTTTTTTATCAATTGCAAAAGTTGAGGCAAGTCGTAGTGCATGAAAATAACATTGTTTCAAAGAATCCCATGTATTTCTCCTTCATTTCCCTCTTTTTTAAAAAAATATTTTTTTACCATTTAAGGGGATACAAAATGAAAAAGGACAAAGCACTCATATAGAGGTGACCATCTCTCTTGACTCCATCCAAGTAAAAAAAAATTAAAATGATGCACAGAGATTGTTTTATTGTAATGTTTTAATTAATTTTATAGGTCAATGTACCAAATAGGCCTTCGGCCCATGTAAGCCGCCCTGAGCCCGCACGCGGGGAGGGCGGGATATAAATACGAAATAATAAATAAATAAATAAATAAATAAATAAATAAGAGATTGGAAAATATCAAATGGATATTAATGGATAAAACCCCAATTACTGTTGTTACTATTATTATAATAATTACTCAAAGTGCCCTCTTCAGTGTTCAGGAGATGTATTAAATGATGCTTCCTTTTCCACTCTGCAGATTCCCTTTTCATTTCTATGATCAAAGCAAAATCCACTTGTACTTCTTGATAGTTTCCTGCAGGAGGAGCCAATTCATCAAGATGTGCTTGGTATTCGAGACCCTGAAATCTGTAAATTAACTTTCCAGCAACAGTGGCTCTTTTATTCTGCCATTAGCTAGGCACACAATAGTTGTAAGTTTGACTCTAAAGGAAGGAACCAGTTAATTTGGGAAAGTCCCAGTTACATGTAAGCAATGTTCCCTCTAAGCTGTGGAATCTTGTGAGCAAAAATTCTACTTTGTGAGCAACTGGAATTAAAGTTGTGAGCGAGTGATTTGGCTATTGCATAAATTAGCTTGCTCTGGAACTGTCCTTCCTTGAGCTAAGAGAAAAATGTGTGAGCCAGAGGCTAAAATACTGTGAGCTAGCTCACACTAACTCAGCTTAGAGGGAACACTGCATGTAAGAGGTATTTGACTAATGCTTTGCATTCAAGACTACAGTGGTATCAGAAAAAAAGTACAAGACAGAAAACTATACTTACTAGAAAACAGAATTCATACTGGTTGCCCCAATTATTCCAAAAGAAATAATAACATTTTTGTTCCTCTTTCCCTTCTGAATTTGATTGCATGCTCTTTTTTCTGTACACCTCTCAACCAGTGTTCCCTCTAAGCTGAGTTAGTGTGAGCTAGCACACAGCATCCGGCTCACACCTCTTTGTCTTAGCTCAGGAAGGAGGGCTCCAGAGCAAACTATGTTAGCCGAATTGCTTTAATTTACTTTTAGCAATCAGCAAAATACCGGGTTCTTGCCAACTATACCAGGGTCCCACCCCTCCCGGGAGTTCTACAGGAAACAGGCATGTGAGGCAGATGGCAAATTAAATGCTGTTTACTGGATGATGTTGTTCAAGCACACAAAAACAGATTCTCACACACATACACACAGGCCTAGGGAAATAAAGATAGAAAATAGCACTGTTGCAATTTGCAGGAGTTCGTTGGTGGGGAAGCAATACGTTACCTTCCTAAAGAGGAGTTGTTTGACCGAAGGAAGAATTGGATGGGGAGAAAAATAGAAAGACTATGGGACACGAGGCTCGAACCTGCGAGACCACGTGGTTCTCTCTGATCCGGTATTCAGAGATTTAAAGATGGAGGCAAGGGTATGGGTATAGGAAGCTGGGCATAAGGGGTAGTAAAGCAGATAGGGGACGATGGCTCAAGAGACCGATTGCTTCTGTGCAAGGTCTTTTATTAGGTGGTCTAGAGGGTGGGCAGCGCTAACCACATCCCACTAACACACCTACTAGGCGGTCCGTCCTTCTTGGACCCTTCCATAGGTTAAAGGTGAACAAAAGGAGGAGGGCAGGAGGATGGACAATATTGCAAAACTATGATCTCACCAGGAAGAGGACACTTGGGCAGGGTCCGATGACTCACCTGGGCCACATCTATTGTTAGTTAATGGCTCTGGCCGACTGGGTGATGGCCCGAACATTAGTTGCTAAGCAACTACGTTAGCATAATCCATTTAGTTATGTTGGAGGGGGCAGGGGTTGACCAGCGGGTTGAAACAGAAAGAAACCTCATGGCAGAAGGAGTCTTTTGTCTCTGTCTCAGGTGAACTGTCTAGGGTGTCAGCCTCCTGGCATGGGCTGGAGCTTTCTCCTATAATGAAGGAAGCACATGGCCTTTCCAATATGGGCAACCCAAGTTCAAACTTATGAATATCAAAATCCATAAGAGCACTAAAACAACTAATTGATGCAGCAGCCAAATCACTTGCTCACAACTTTAATGCCAGTAGCTCACAAAGTAGAGTTTTTGCTCACAAGTCTCCACAGCTTAGCGGGAGCATTGCTCTCAACCCATCTTTAATGCCTGCAAAGAATCTATATTTCCAAGCAATTTCTCCTTCCATCCACAAATGAACAAGCAATTGTTTTGATTATTCTTTTTAGTTTTGATTATTCTTTTTAGACAGATTCATAGAGGACTTCCAGAAAATCCCCCCATGCAAGCATCTCTAAAATGAATTATAGCACTACTCTTATGTAGCTTCTTATAATTTTGATGATGAAAACTTCTCAGTAAATTGCATAGAGATGATCTTGTGGTAAAACATAGACTGTAATCTCTTTAGAATTTTAATTGTTTTCATCAGATCAATTGTAATTTTCATGTAGATGCATAAAGTTTGCATCCTCGTTATACTTCCAGCTTCCACCTGTATAACCTGGATTTTTAATCAGATCTTTCCATTTAAAGCTATTGTGACATCACAGATCAATCTGTGGGTGGGATCCTTGAGTTGCAGCATGCATATTTAACACATACTAGTCAGAGTAACATATGCTTTTGCTGGCACATAACTATAACCCTTCTAAAGCTTATTAACAATTTTCCAAAAACTGTTTGTTTGGACATTCTGCACTTTTAAAGACCACACTGACCAATCAAAAGCAAAACAGCTGTTATTAACTGGTTGGTAGTTAAATGGAGCTAAATGACTAAACTGAGGGTATTGTACTTTGCTCACTTCATGAGAAGATAACACTCAGTGGAAGAGACAATAATGCTAGGAAAAGTTGAAAATTGTTGTAAAAGAATAAGACCTAACATGAGATAAATTAAGTCAATATAGGAAGTCAAAGCCTTCAACTTGCAAGACCGGAGGAAGGCTGTCAATGACAGAATGTTGTGGAGGTCATTAATTCATAGGGTGACCATGAGATGGAAGCAACTTGATGGCACATAACACACACACACAGTTAAATTAAATTTTACAGAATCAGTCCTATTAAACCACCATGTTCTTGTTTACTCCTCACCGCACTTTCAAGTGTGGGCTCTGCTATCTGTGGACAACTGAGTGGTACTAAAGGTCGATCCCTTGCTGCATCTTGCATTGATTCTGCTGCACAAACAATGGAACCTTCTATCAGATGGAAATACTTACTTCTGATTTGACAGACGTATGAACTAGATTTTAATTTTTTAAAACTTACATTCATATGTTGCCATTGTCTTAGAAGTTTAGAACAGAGATACGTTAGATGTAATGAATAACTTTTGATGCCATTCAATCAGAAACAACAATAAACAACCCCAAATTAATGCATTCTCGATTTTACATTAAGCTGCTGTTTCAGCCTTGGAAGATTTCACACGTTTCCTCATTTCTGTTCTCCACTGCTTCAGTTTCCACCTCATTGAGTACTTGTGTAACCTATGTATCTAATTCCCAAGGACCCTCCCCCGTGCGGATACCTAAATCCGCACGGGGGGGCACTTGGGGGTGGGGTTTCTACACACGAGGGGCACTCCCCCCATGTGCAGAAAAATCCTAAATGTTTAAAAAAACTTTTCGGGGGATCTTTAAATCCCCAGAAAAGTTAAAGCGTTCTCCGCGCGTGCGCAGAGAACGCTGTGGCCGCTGTAGGGGAGGGGGTGGGAAGCAGCGTGACAAGGGGGGGAGGGAGGGAAAAGCCTCGGCGGGCGGCAGGTCTCTATGCCCCCGCTGCTGTTTTGAAAGCAGGGAGGGAGGGGGGGAAGCCTCAGTGGACGGCGGGTGTCCCTGCCACCGCTGCTGCCGTTTTGAAGGCGGGGGGAAGCCTCGGCAGGCAGCGGTCTACCTGCCGCCACCGCCTTACAGGGGGGGAGCCTCGGCGGGCAGCTGTCTCCCTGCCACCGCCGTCGTTTTGAAGGCGGGGGGAAGCTGCCTGGAGGGGGGACGGGGTAGAGGCTCGGCACGCGGGGCCAGAGGAGGGGGAAGAGGCTCACCCCCTTCTCGTGAGTGTCGCAGGTCCTCCGGCTTGTATTATGTCTATTTAGCTTTGTTCTATGTATCTTCTAGAATGTTATCTGGTCTCTGGATCACTGTGGTCTAATTTACTGGCTGGCCTTTGGGGTTCATGGGTGGTGGCTGGAAGAGATAAAGTTTTAGGATTTTTCCCTTGGAGACCACAATCGCTGCCACTACAGGCAAATTACTTTGCCTTGTTTTCTACCCACCTGTAGTTCTCCGTAGCAATGTTCTTTCAGCAAGTTTGGGGTATTCGAGGCAAGTTTCTCCACCTGGTAATCACTGTCTGAAGTGCAGCTCATGGCTGTCTGTTCCACATGAGGTAATTTGGAAACATCTGAACTGACCCTCAGTTTGCCCATCATCTGAAAAACTGGAGCTGTAGTATATAGGTGCATGTGGTATCCTCATTACAATTCCACTTGTAACTCCACTGAAGCACCAACGTTTTAAAACTAATAATTATATATATCCAGACCCAGACAAAGAAACTGCTGGGAGCATCAATAAATGCAATGAAACTATCGTCACTGTTCCCTGGCTGGTTAATTAGAGATCTTTAGACTGACAAGAAGATAAATTGCATATGGAGAAACAAATCTATGTCTCAGCTGTTTAATTATTAATACGCTCAATGAGATGGAAACTGAAGCAGTGCAGAACAGAAATGAGGAAACATATGAAATCTTCCAAGGCTGAAACAGCAACTTATTGTAAAATGGAGAATGCATTAATTTGGGGTTGTTTAGTGTTGTTTCTGAGTGAAAGGCTCCAAAAGTTATTTTTATATCTAATGTGTCTCTGTTCTAAACTTCTAAGACAATGGCAACATATTAATGTGAGTGTTTTAAAAAATTAAAATCTCATTCATTCTTCTGTCAAATCAGAAGTAAATATTTCCATCTGATAGAAGGTTTCATTGTTTGTGCAGCAAAATCAATACAAGTTGCAGCAAGGGATCAACCTTTGGTACTACTCAGTTGTGCACAGATGGTAGACCCACACTTGAAATTGTAATTATGGTGTGGGGAAAGAACTAATAGTATTTAATGAAGAATTCTTCGGACCTCAAAGCAATCTGTAACACTCAGGACACTTGGGGAGCAATTCTAAGAAGGTCTGCTCAGATGCAAGCTCCACGTTATTCTAAAGGGCTTACTCAGGAATGTGCCAATAGAACTGCAGTCTTTGGCTGAAATCATGACAGGTGGTGGTATCAAACCAATCGTGTCAATATCTAGTACGTCTATCGACCTCTCACAGAAGGAGAGTCAGTAGTGGCTGCCATGTTAGACTATGAGTGGAGGGATCTGGGTTCAGATGTTAGCTCTAGCCCTGTAGCTACAGTGGGGCTATTGGGGTCTCTGCCTACTGCCTTAAAGGGCCCAACGCTTCTCAAAGCCCCCCCTTCTTCCCAAAATCATTTAAAGGGATCCTTTAAATGCTTTTGAGAAGAAGCAGGGAGTGGTGCGCACCCCTCTCCCTACCCTCCTGCAAGATTTAAAGGGCCCTCCAGCTGATTGGTGGGGAACACATGGCCTGCCAATCAGCTGGAGGGCCCTTTAAATCTTGCAGGAGGGAGGGAGAGGGGTGTGTGCCACCCCCACTTCTTCTCAAAAGCAGATTAAATGATTTTGGGAAGATGTGGAGGGCCCCGCATGCATGCACTCCAAGCTGTGAATTCCTCTCCAAGCCAGCCCCACCAGAAAAAAATTTGCCCCACAAGCCACAAAATCCTAACTATGGGCCTGGCATAGCTCAGACGTGAAGAGGAGGAGGAGAAGGAGGAGAAGGAAAAGGAAGAGAAGATCAATTCCCCACCCTTCATTGAGAATCTCAGAGCGGCTTACAAACTCCTCTCCCTTCCCCTCCCCACAACAGACACCCTGTGAAGTACGTGGGGCTGAGAGAGCTCTGTGAGAACTGCTCTTTCAAGAACAGCTCTGAGAGAACTATGCCTTGCCCAAGGTCATCCAGCAGGTGCAAGTGGAAGAGTGGGGAATCAAACCCGGTTCTCCCAGATTAGAGTCCATGCACTTAACTACTACACCAAACTGGCATGTGGCTTAGTGATCTTGGGGAAATTATGCTACTCAAATGGCTATGGTGAGGCTCAAATGAGAGAAGGGGGAACCATTTATATCACTCTCAGCTTCTTGGATAAAAAATGGGATAAAAATATGGTTGATAGATATACTCAATATCTCTCAAAATGGCTGTTGGTTCAGGTCATATTTACTCTAGCATTAAGTCCAGACCCTGTCTTGATATATGCACTAATTCACCCAATTACTATAACCTTTCCAACATTTTTGAACAGGGGAAGAACTGTGCAAATCCAGTGAAGCATTCATACATTATAATTTCCACAGTAGATTTATTTATTTAAATAATGTATTAGTCACCTTTCTACCTTACAGGAACTCATAGAATCATAGAGTTGGAAGGGACCTCCACGGCCATCTAGTCCAACCCCCTGCACAATGCAGGAGATTCACAAATACCTCCTCCCTACACCTCTAGTGACCCCTGCTCCAAACCCAGAAGATGGCAAAAAACACCTCCAGGATCCCTGACCAAACTGGCCTGGAGAAAATTGCTTCCTGACCCCGAAGTGGCAATCAACATTTCCCTGGGCATGTAAGAAAAGGCCACAAGAACTAAGCACTGGTGCAACCCTTCCTGCCCACCCTCTCATGAACTGCCTAAGTTCACAGAATCAGCACTGATCTAGCCTCTTTAAGCCATCCATGCTTGTAGCCGCCACCACCTCCTGTGGCAGTCAATTCCATGTGTTAATCACTCTTTGGGTGAAGAAGAACTTCCTTTTATCTGTTCTAACCCGACTGCTCAGCGATTTCATTGAGTCCTCACAAGTTCTTGTATTGTGAGAAAGGGAGAAAAGGACCTCTTTCTCTGCCTGCTCTATCCCATGCATAATCTTATAAACCTCGATCATGTCACCCCTCAGTCATCATTTCTCCAAGCTAAAGAGCCCCAAGCACTTTAACCTTTCTTCACAGGGAAAGTGTTCCAACTCTTTATCATTCTGCTTGCCCCTTTCTGCACTTTTTCCAATGCTATAATATCCTTTCTGAGGTGTGGTGACCAGAATTGCACACAGTATTGCACCACTGATTTATACAGGGGCATTATGATACTGGCTGATTTGTTTTCAGTGCCCTTCCTAATAATCCCCAGCACAGCGTTGGCCTTTTTTATTGCAGCTGCACACTATCTCGACTAATTCAGTGAGTTATCTACTATGACCATAAGATCTCTCTCTTAGTCTCCGCCAGTTCAGAACCCATCAATGTGTATTTATAGTTAGGATTTTTACCCCAATGTGCATCAGTTTGCACTTGGCCACATTGAACCCCATTCGCCCCATGGCCCAGCCTCTCCCTGATGCCTTCAGATATACTACCCCTCCTATACCTGACAGACAACCACCTGTCAAGGGTTGGAAGGGGCACAGAGTCCTTAAAGCCATTGGGAAGGTTTGCTAAGCAGGTGGTGGCCCAGCCTCCCCAATGCCTTTAAATACAATTGCCCCCCACACACCAGACAGGCAGATGTTCATCAGAGTACTATGTTCTTCTCCATTGGAATTCCAACAACAATGTTAAATTTCAAACTTCAAATCATCAGTATTATAACTGGATTTATCGAATTTAAATACCATAGCAAAACACAGGTATCAGGCTAGTCTATATGACAGCTCTATATTATAACTCTTCAACTACCTGAAGATGGTTATATCATATCACCTCTCAGTCATCTCTTCTCCAGGCTGAACATACCCAGCTCCTTCAACATTTCCTCATAGGACTTGGTCTCCAGACCCCTCACCATCTTAATTGTCCTCCTCTGGACATGTTCCAGCTTGTCTATATCCTTCTTAAATTGGGGTGCCCAAAGCTGAACACAACACCCTAAGGTGAGGTCTAATCAGAGCAGAGTAAAGCAATACCATCACTTTGCATGATCTGGACATTATACTTCTGTTGATACAGTGCCAAATGGCATTTGCCTTTTTAGCTACCGCATCACACTGCTGACTCATCATGTTCAGTGTATGGTCTACTAAGACCCCTAGATCCTTTCCAGACATACTACTGCCAAGTCTCCCCCATCCTATAATTTATGCATTTGATTTTTCCTACCTAAATGCAGAACTTTACATTTATCTCCACTGAAATTCATCTTATTTGTTTTAGCCCTGTTTTCCAGCCTGTCAAGATCATCCTGTATCCTGACTCTGTCTTCTACCATATTTGCTACCCTTCCCAATTTAGTATCATCTGCAAATTTCATAACCATTCCTTCTATTCCTTCATCCAAATCATTGATAAAGATGTTGAACAAAACAGGTCTCAGGACAGATCCCTGAAGTACTCTACTTGTCCCTCCAAGAGAATGAGGAACCATTCACAAGCACTTTTTAGGTACGATCTGTCAACCAGTTACAGATCCACCTAGCAATCCTAGGATCCCAACCACATTCTACAAACTTGTCAACAAGAATATTATGTGGAACCTTGTCAAACCTTACTGACACCTTATTGAAATCAAGATAAACTATGTCTACAGCATTTCCCTAATCCACCAAGGAAGTAACTTTCTCAAAAAAAAGAGATAAGGTTAGTCTGACATGACTTGTTTTTGAGAAATCCATGCCGGCTTTTATTAATCAAAGCCATCCATTCTAAATGCTCAAGGACTGGCTGTTCGATGATTTGTTCTAAAACTTTTCCAGGTATAATCATCAAGCTGATGGGTCGGTAGTTTCCCGAATTCTCCTTTCTCCCCTTCTTGAAGATAGAGACAACATTTGCCCACCTCCAATCTTCTGGCACTCATCTATTCTCCAAGAATTCTCAGAAATAATGGACAGAGGCTCAGAAATTACATCTGCAAGTTCTTCCAAGGGTACTAATTCATCTGGCCCTGAGGACTTAGTTTCATTTAAAGAAACTAGGTGATTATCTAATACCTCCATACAGATCCTAGGCTGCAACTCCCTTCCCTCATTATGTGTTCTGTTTCTGCCATGTTGAACACCGTTTCCCTGACAAGAGAAGATGAAAGAAAAGTAGGAATTGAGCAGTTTTGTCCTCTCTTCATCACCTGCTACAATTTCACTTTCCTGTCCCCACAATGTCCTTGCTCTTTTTCTTACTTTGTCCTTGCTCTTTTTCTTACTTTGATCATAACAAAGAACCCTTTTTTGTTGTTTTTAGCATCTCTCACTAGCATCATACTGAGCTCATACTGAGCTTTAGGTTTTCTAACACTCTCCCAACAAGCACTGGTTATTTGTTTATATTCATCCATGGTTATAAGGCCCTGTTCTATTTCCTAAATGAGTATTTTTTAATTTCTCAAATCTTTAGAAAGCTGTTTATGGAGCCCCCTTGGCTTCTTTAAGCTCTTCCCATTTTTCCTTCTCATAGGAATCATTTGTGATTGTGCTTTCAATATTTCGCTTTTAAGAAACTCCCACCCCTCTTTTTTCCCTTCTCCTTAAGAATGACCACGGGAACTTTAAGTTTGTCAAAATTTGCTTTCCTGAAGTCTAATGTATATGTCTATGTACAGCTTTTCCCTTCCCCAAGTCTGTAAATTCCAAAATTACATGGCCACTACTACGCAGGGTGCCCACTACTTTCACTCATCAACCAGTTCTTCCCTGTTCATGAGAATCAACTCCAAGATAGCAGATCCCCTTGTTTCCCTGTCTACTTTCTGGAAAATGAAGTTGTCATCTGTCAGAATCTCTAGTAATCAGTACTCAACAACGGTCCTTAAGTAGGTTCAGTTTATTGGATTCAGTATTACTAAGGCATCCTCTAAACACTTGTGTGTTAAGACTAAAGAGGGGAAGCGGGAACAGGATTATATACAGGGTTCAAACTGAGGTGTAAGATGGCTACAAGCCAATGAGTGCCCTGTTACCCTCGCACTGAGAATAACGGCCTCAACATTCAGGCGGGAGACTTACAAGAGAAACCCCTGATCTTATGTAAACAGGGGCAAATGCTAGAAGAGCATCAAAGGCAACATTCCAGAGTTTACAACAGCCTTTACAACCTTTTCCCTCTCCTTTTCTTCATAGCGACCACTCTCTCTCTCCCCCCTCCTTTTATTTATGACAGCCTAGCTGACAGTCAGCAAGTCAAATCAGGAACTTATTTGACCTTTCATTTTTAGCAGAGGTAACTGAAATCTTCCATGATCCCTTTGAGAACTTGAGAACAGAACTTTTAATCTGTTCTAGGAGGGTAAGGCATTTTACAATGCAAACAGCAACAAAACACAATAAAATACATTTAAAAAACAGCAATTTAAAACTGCCAGTAGGCAGAAGAAATGAAACTAACCAAATGCCATCATGAATACAATAAGATACATTTTAAAAACACCAATTTAAAACTGACAGTAAGTAGAAGAACTGAAACTTTTAAGTATTGATAGTTGGGAGACGATGAATCAAATGCAAGCTTTTATTCAAAACATCACTCAGCTCAAGACAGCTCTAGCGAGAGCGGCACTCAACTTATATGGTTTCAACAGATAACTATATACATTGTAACTATGTACATGCGGTCTCATTGCACATAAGCAGGGCTCTGTGATTGGTTCCCTAGGGTGGCTTCAGGACCAATGATGTGTCTTTATTAGGCAGCCAATAGGACTGAGGGGATTTCACTACCAGAATCCTGACAATGCAATGCAGCATAACGTAACTAAGACATAACAGAAACTAACCAAATGCCGTCATGAATAGATCAGACTACTTCATTAAAAACTGCTCATCTACTACAGTATGATAGCCAAAGGAGTTTCAGAATATTGGAACACATCCGGGAAGACCGAGATTCAAAATCCCTGCTCACTATGAAATTTATCAGGTGACCTTGGGCCAATTACCTTTCTGAGCCTAACCTGTATCATAGGGTTGCTGGGAGGAAGGGGGACTACATATTTCCGCACTGAACTCCTAGCCAAGAAAACAGGATAAGAATGTAATAACCAAAGTAGCACAAGTTACCTGAGCTGTGAATTGACTCTGCGACTGGTCTATCTAATTTGAGCAAAATGGAATTGCCTCAAGGCTGAATATGATTAAGACTGGAGCTATATCTCCTTTATCTTGATACCCACTCCAAAAACTGGCATTACCTCATATTCATAAAGCATTTGATCATTTTGTTCCTGAACTGTAAAACAGCAAAATAGGAATATAATTTGGCCAATCATATTTAGCTTAAGACTTTGTTTTTCCAGTGGTGCCACTATGCCTTGACTTCTCTTGTCCACTTAGAAGAGTTCTTAGTAAGCTGGTATTTCAGCTACTTGTTTCAAGAGAGAAATTCCTCACCCCATTGATTTCACTGTCAGAAAACACTTCTTTTTGTCATACAGATTCCTTTGGCTTCCTTTTGTGCAGCCAGGGTGCCTGGCAAAGGCGCAAAATGCGCTGTCACTTGCCCCATCACTCTTCCAGTAAGTCAAATGTTGCTGTTGGTGGTGGTGTTCAGTTGCACAGTCGAATCCAACTCTTTGCAACCCCATGGACCACAGCACGCCAGGCCCTCCTGTCTTCCGCCATCCTCCGGAGTTTGTTTAATTTCTTGTTTGTTGCATCTTAAGTGAACGATACCACCCTAAAAAGAAGCCTTGCTTTAAGATCCCTGTAAAGACAGTTAGTAGATGGACACACTAAGGTCAAATCTACATCTGACTTTCCCGCTGGAGTTATTCTAGTTTCAAAAAAACATACCTGTTTCTAGTTTCAAACCGTACTTGTTCTAGTTTAAAAATTACTGTTTACATTCATTAATTGCCCTCCTGTGGTCAAGCTAGCATTATACTGCTTTAAACAAATCCTGTTGCTTAGTACTCTTCAGACCCAGGGAGTGAAATTTGAAACCAGGGTGAAATGAGCGTAGGAAAAGACAGCAGTCAAACTACTTCAGAGGGGAGGTGTAAATTGGGCCTAAGATGCCTTACGCCTTCAGCCTGTCTCTCTTAGTTCTGCATACTCCAAGTAGCATCAGTTTTCCAAGGTCTGAGGCAGAGGTCTTTCCCAGCCCTGCTATTTTAGGCTGGAGCCCCATGTGGCGTAGAGCCTTGAGTGCTTCCTCCCTGGCCAGCAATGCCTTCCTTCCTCAAATCACCCAGCCCCGCTCCTGCTCCTCCCTCCTGCTTTTCAGAGGAGAGCGGCCACAGGGCTAGCCAATTCCATAATTTCTCCTCCTTGGTTCCATCCCTCTTCTTCTTGGTCGGCCCTTCACCAAGCAGGGTGACAGACCCACCCTCCTCAGCCTCCCTTAGCAGACGCGATGCCTCTGGCTGTGTGAGATGGCAAGACTGGAGGTCCCTTGGGCCATTCTAGGTGTCTTCTGTGCCCACCGTTTCATCTGATAGAGGGTTCGACCTGGTAGAACTCCAGCCTTGCCTTGCCTTCCAATGGGCTTGCCCATCTGGAACCTCTCTCCTTCCCTCAAATTCCTCAGCGTGGAGGGCTGGCCCAATCTGCCCGTCTTCCTGGACAACTGGGGCCTGTATCAAAACTGGGGGTGGCTGCTCTAAGCCATCCTTCAGACAGATGTTGATAATGGATTTGTACTTTTGTCTTCACGCTTTCTTAGCAGAACAATTTTTGCCTTTGGGGTTTTTAAAAATTTTGCCTTTTTGCTCCAGTGCTCCAGAGCAGAGTAAAAAAACAAAGTAAAATCTAAAAAAAAACCCTCACTTCTTCAGAATATAAAACATTATTATTATTTCTCATTTTTTCTTCTTTTTGCAGGACAAAGAGTTTAGATTTTGCAAGTCTGAAGTCAAAAGAGTTGTGAGCACATTATCCTGGGAAAATATTGATCCATCCTTGATATCCCAGTAGAGAGATGATCTACCCACTGTAGCCACATACAAAAGTGCTTAATTGTGATAGCCACTTTCAGCTTGCTGTGTGTACCAGCTGTATTATTTGGACCATGTGTACAAACAGCCATATATGAAGCCAAGGAACTTGGCCTCAGTACACAAGAGGAAAGGAAAACTTGTTTGTGCAAAATTCTCAACTTCTATAATATTTCCCTGAGTTTTCTCTTTTATTTGTTCCTTTTTCTTTGTTGAAGAAAAATTTAATCTACAGTAAAAAGAAGCGGAAAAGAAAGAGTGAGCCTGTGTGACAAAATGCTTAGTGCTGGACTGGGTGGGGGGTCTGGGCTAAAATCCTCTGAGGTTCACTTTCAATGTCTCTCGCAGTATTTCTGTGAGGAATAAGTGAGCAAGGAAAAGCCATGTATGCTGCCCGGGGCTCCCTGAAGGAAAGGCAGGACAAAAATATCACAGGTAATTATTAGGGGAAGTGTGACTATGTCTACAGGCCTTCTGGGCTTGGTAAAGTAAAAGCATTTCCTGAGTGCCCTACTAAGTTGGGTCCTTTGGGATCCTTTGGAGACCCTGTGTGGTGTAGTGATCAGAGTGTCAGACTAGAATCTGGGAAACCCAGGTTTGAATCTACACTCTGCCAACCATTCTCTCAGCCTGACCTACCCCACAGGGTTGTTGTTGTCAGATAAAATGGAGGTGAAGAGAATGATGTAAGCTGCTTTAGGTCCCCAGTGGAGAGAAATGACATAAAAAATCATGCAATGACCTCTAGCTGGCCTCGACCATCTCCACAGAGTTTGGACTGAAACTGTCTTACATACTGGAGCAACACTGTTCTCATTTGGCTTTCAGGTAAGCTGGTTATGGGGTTTCACAACTTCTCATCACAAAAGTGCAGTCCTGTCATTCAAACCCTTGTTGGAAGAGTGACTTGAGAATTGCTACTTATTCATTTTTGAAAGAAAATCCAAATATGCTTGAAGTCTGGGGATGGCTGAGAATTTCGCAGGCGGTATCTCAGCTTGGACATGCCCACTCTACACACCCAGCTGCATACGAGTTTAGTTCTATGTCCAGCCTCTGATTTCTGGGGCTCCAGCTCGCTGCTGGCGGCCAATTATTGTGTCGGGGATGTTGGGGGGGGGTGTCTAGTTTTTGGGCAAACTCTATGGTTTTGAAGGCAAAAACCATAGAGTTTTGTCCAAAAATTAAAGCGGCACCCCCGACATCCCAAACACAATGACATCACTTCCGGGCGATGACGTCGCGCCATGCACACCAGAATATCTTGGAGGAAAGGCAGGATCCCCCCGCCGGCAGCCAGGTAGGACCTGGCAATCCTAACGTGGAGGGAAGTTGCATAGTCTGTACCTAAGCAAACAGCTCATGCCCCTAGCCTGAACAATGCCTGTGCCACCAGCCAAATGCTGAAGTTGTTGGCCAGAAGACAAGCCCCCACACGCTGGGGAGAAACCACCCAGGAGGCACCCCCCCCCTTGGAATCTTGTACCTCTGATGTATTAGAGGAGAGAAAATGGCTACTAGGGTTCCTCCCCTATTTTGGAAAGTATTTTCTCTGCCATTAAAGAGAACTTTAAAACTAGCCATGCATGCTGGGGAAATAAAATGTCAGCCAAGCCCAGGAGAGCACCAAGGCACCTATTGTCAAGGGCCTGTTTTGCATGTCTGGCAATTACTTTAACCCCACTCAACCCCACGATGCCCTCCCCTCCCAGACTGATAAACTAACCAATTGCACCCAGAATGAAAGCAGGTATCCTGCCTTGCCCAGCGAGTCAGAACATTAGCCAGGCCAATTTCTACCACTGCCCAAGCTAGTCCTTTGTCTTTTCATTTTAATTCAGTCGTGTTCCCCACACACCCTGCCAGCCTCTCAGAAGCCCCTTGCACCACCAGAAAAACTGGATTGTTCCTTCCCATATTCAAACCCCAATGGTACAACATACAAAAATGTATAAAAGACTGACAGCTGAGTTTTAAATTGTCTCTGTCTTTTCTTTATGCTAAATAAACGTGTGTTACTTAAATGTGCTTTGCCTCTTTCAGTTTCTGGGAATACAGTGCCAGGTTTGACCCATGTATACACAGGTGTAAAAGTCAGAAAAGAAACACAGACTACTTTAGGTGCCCTTTAGAAAAGCTGTACCAGTGTACAGGGAGCAGTTTGTGTAACAAGTGACTCTCTGCTACTCTAGTCTCCTGTACCGGAAAAAAAACCCCACACTGCAAATATGCACTTGTGTTTATAGAGTGTAATGTGAGAAGCCACCGCATCCAAAAAGCATGTCTGGAAATGCCGCCTATTTAAGACACCGTTGTCTAATAATACTTGTCTCTGCTGTGTTATGTTTTACTCTGAAATGGATCACTTAACAGTTTCTTCAAGTCTTCACAACTGGAGCTCTGTTTTGATAAGACAACACTTTCAGTATTAGAATTTTCACTCCAGACATGGGCTTTAATTTTCTGTTCTTAATGACTGAAAAGCACCAGTGATGCTGGAGTGTGGTCTCCCACAAAAAGCAGCAGGGCTTTGCATCCACCCCACAGCTGTGAGTCACTGTTGGGTAGGACTGCAAGAATGAGGGAGGGTGTCATCTCAGCTGTGTCTCCTAACACATTCTCTGCCTTTCTTCACTTCCCATGTAGAATCTAGCTCTACATATTCATCAGGAAGTGTCAGTTTTTTAAATTCAGTACACAATCAGCACATTTCAGTTTAAACAATTTTAAGAGCACAATCGCTAGGATTTAGAACATATATAAAACATATACAAAAATATTACACAAGTAAAAATCCACTGTAAATCTAAAGTACCCTGGGATGGGAATACATAAAACAAAGAATTCATCTAATCCACTTCCTCTTTACTTCTTCCTTATGAATTCTATAAGCTGCCATGAAGTGTTATGCCTTTACTTGAACACCTACTTAACAGCTGCTAACACCTGCCCAAGAACGAAGCAGAACTGTTTGAAATGCAATCGTATGAAATAAAACCCCCACTATTTCCAGCATACTATGTGGAATAATATTCACACATTTTAATTTTAATAGGAATGACCTGGGCTTTTTTGGTAGAAAAAGCCCAGCAGGAACTCGTTAGCATAATAGGCCACACCCAACAGCAGAAACTCATTAGCATATTAGACCACACCCCTGATCGATCTGGGAAACCTACATTCAAATCACTACTCTCCAATGGAAGCTCTCTGGGTGACCTTGGGCCGCTCACATTTTTTCCTCACGGGGCAGTTTTTGTGGCTCTTTGAAATTTGAACAAAGTGATGTGCGGGAATGGAGGAGAACTCCACTTTGTATCTGTGGGTCACCATGACCAGTACCCACTGATCTGTCACTGTGTGGTACCAAAGATCTGAGAAGGCCTGCAGTCGTCCTCCTATTCCCCGCAGGTTTCCTGTGCCGCTGTAGTCATGCTGAGGCACCCTTTTGGGGGTGTTTTGCAGAAGATCGCTCTCCTTTATTGGTGGCAAAGGGTTTCGCATTGTGCGACCTAGGGCTGAGGACAGACTGGCAGTCTCGGCCACTCTGCCTCCACTTCAAAAGCGGAGGCAGAGCGGCCGTTCAGACGGCCGCATCTGCCCCGAGGAGGCGGCCCGGATGCATCGCGTCCGGCGCCGCGCTCCTCCCGCAGCAGCCAAGCACCACTTCAAAGTGGTGCTCCGGCTGCTGCGGCGCGCATTCCACCCGCCGGAGCGGGTGTGAACGCGCACCAGGAGGGGGAGCCACGCAGCGTCTGCACGCTGCCGTAGGAAGCCACCCGCAGTCTGAATGCTGCGGGCGGCTTCCTTCCGGCGGTGTGAAGCGCCGCGGGGGAAATTCCCCCCGCCTTAGTCTGCCGCACTGCAGAGGCGCAGCAGACTTTAAGTCTGTCCACAGCCTCGGTTGTCACTTTCCTTTGAATGATCTGGAAAAGGAAGTCTTCTGACCCATTTTCTGATAGTGAAAGGGCTGGAACCTTTCCCTCGTTTTATCTTCCCTCTTTTTAGAGGGGAAGACTCTCTTCTTATCCTTGTCTTCTATTAGATAACGGTCCAGTCCATCTCCAAAGAGATTGACTCCTTTAAAAGGAACTGCCACCACCCTTGCCTGTGCTGAAGGGTCTACATCCCAATGATGCAGCCACGTGTTTCCCCGTGCCGTCACGCTGCATGCCATAGCCCTGGCCAATATCTGAAGCGCATCCAGGGTGGCATCTGCTGCAAACGCTACTGCCAGGGCAATTTTCTTCAGTTCATCTTTGATTTCTTTTGGAACGTCGCTTTCCGCTGATGCCAGGTTTTCGGCCCAGTCATAAGCAACTCTGGCAAATAAGGAGCCTGCTGTGGATGCCTTAATTGAGGAAGAAGAGGCTTCAAAGCACTTGCACAGAGCCTGTTCTATACGTCTGTCGGTGTGGTCTTTAGGCATCCCATCCGCATCCATAGGCAGGACGGAGTTGGAGGACAGACTGGTAACTGGCTCATCTACTGCGGGTAGTTCAATTTCTTAGTGGCATCTGGCATCACGGAATAAAACTTAGAGAAAAGGTGGTGATTGGCCCTGGGCTTGGCAAGATGTTCCCATTCTGCTTTCGTTATATTATAGAACGAGGCAGGAAGAGGCAGCCCTGGTTGTGTAACCGAGAGTTTTGGCACCAGTTTACCTGAGCCCTTTGAAACTCTTGAGTCCTGGTCTGCTTCCTCCTTGGGTTTAGCAGAGAGGTCTAGAGTCCTTAAGACCTTAGGCAGAAGACGAGAGTATAACTCTTGGGGGGGAAGAGCCTAGACTGTACAGAAGGCATGACCTCCTCCTCCTCCAATAGTTCCCCTTACTCTTTTTTTGAGGAAGAGACTGTGAATTCTGATTCTGCTTCATTATTTCCCAGCAAGGGGCTGCACTCTCTAAAAGGCGTTTCGTTTTCCCTGCTTCGGTCTAATGGGGGATCTAGAGGTGCTGGAGGAGTCATCTTCATCTGACATTTCTGGTCCTCTTTCTACCCCTTCCCATGGGGGGTTCCTGGGAGCCCGAGCCTCGTAAAGTCTCTTGTAGCAGGCTCTTGAATTCCCTCCTCATTTCACCCTTGAACCAGGTGAGGAGTTCAGCCTTCTCATCCCTGGTTTCCATTGTGTATTGCTCCAATGGCACCTGAGAGGCCAGGGAGACTAAGTGTTTGGGTAAGTTCAGTTCCCCAAAGGAACTATCTTTGTCCTGGGAATTAGGTGGAGTGGTCTTATCTGCCATCCCTCAGGCTGCAGAGGAAAGTGAAACAAAGGAAGCTGCCATGGCAGGGGACTAAGATGGTTGTCGCCATTACTTCCAGCGAAAAACTCCATTCCCTGTGTCCCTGGAGAGGCCACTAATCTGGGAGCCCTGAGAGAGGACGCCCCTGTCCGGACTGTCCCAGCTGGAGTTGTTTCGTGGCGCCATCCATCCACTGCGGCATTTTGGAGAGGAAACACACACCCCTGATCATTTTGTTCTCCCGGGAAAGGTCCTCTCGTCCGGCCCAAATTTGCCGCTTGTCCGGGGGGCCCCCCCCCGCCTGTTTGGAGGCTCAGGGAGGCAGGTGGACTTACCGCAGCTCAGTCGGGAAGAGGGTTCAACCTTGTCCTCTGCACTGTTCTCCATCGTCGCCCGCAGTCAGGGAAGGAGCCTTGACAACGGCGCTGCCCCACCACTGGGCTGAAGAGCTCTCCACACCCCCAACACTCCCAGGGGCAGGCCCTCCACCCAACTGGGCAGGTAAGGCTGGTGGGAGCCTGCTGGGGGCTGGCAAAATGCTGCAGCAGCTGGGGACCTCCTGGCACTGACTAGCCCTCTTCCTGTGCCGCCGATTCCCAAGCACCTGAGTGCTGCGGTCCGATTCTTCTTACTTCTTCTTCTTTTTTCTTCCTCTAACTCGCTGTGCTGCACAGCACAGCCCAAGCATGTCCCAAGCAGAAAACTGGGAAGCCTCCAGGGGATAAGCCCCTCCCTGCCTGGATCAA
Source organism: Lepidodactylus listeri (assembly GCA_029233225.1). Lineage (NCBI taxonomy): Eukaryota > Metazoa > Chordata > Lepidosauria > Squamata > Gekkonidae > Lepidodactylus > Lepidodactylus listeri. Next base: position 106,609,840 of record JARCFY010000008.1, read on the forward strand.
AGCTTGGAGCCGACCCTGCTATAGGAGGAGGAGCTTATCCCATACATGAGGACTGTCCCATGAGCTGAACCACTGGAGAACTGCAATTATGTACCCTAAAACAATGACTTCTGGATTATACTGGCTATATGGGAGACGGGCCTAGAAATATTACCTTACAATTGGATTGGCACTTGGACTACAGAATATTTGGCCCCTGGTGTTACCTGAAATGATACTGTCTACCACAACCAGGCCCAGAATTTTCTTACCCACCTAATCTTCACATGTGTAAAAAGGAATCTGCCCCAACACAGAAATACTAGGTTCCATAAAACTCCGTGTGTAGTACTGCCAGGGCTAGAAGTTCCGGAATTATAGACTACTATATATTAGCAACCATAAAAGCTCTTGGCAATGTCACTGTAGATGTTTTGTACACTTTGCAAAAAGAAATTAAAAGTTTATCCCAAGTCACAGTACTGTACAGAATCATATAGCCTTAAGATTATTTATTGGCTGCCCCAGAAAAGATTAACATGCTAGTAAATACTGCCATTAAAAATGCAGTAAACATTTTCCCATAAAGTTGCAGAAAAAAGAGCCAACTGACTGATCAAAGCAGATTCCTGTGACAGGAGGCTTGGTTAGAAATTGGCTTAAGACTCTAATGAAACATGATCTCATATTCTAGGGGTGGGCAATTGTTTTGGCTCGGGGACCACTTTGTGGGAGCGGAGGTTAGCGGAGGGCCGCACCTTTTGACATGATTGCATTCATTAGTTAACTCTGCATTTCAGAAAAGGTATAAATTGTATCATAAAAATCAATAAATATAAATTAAATAAAATAGTAGTAGTTTTATTCAATTTATTTATTGTGCTAATTTTGTATCATCTATAGCTGCAAGCACATTTAATTTTAGAATCAGTTTAATGAGACAAATGTACCCTATCACACTTTTCTACAACTTTTCTGAAATCAGGAGTAAGATTGCTTGTTGAGATTCTCATCACAGCCTGCAAGTTAATGTCTGTCAGAGCATCTATATTTACTCTTGTTGATCTTCATGCAAGACAAACTTTGCTCACGAATATATGTAGACCCAAATATAGAGAACATTTTCCCAGCAAATTTCTTCATACATGGAATTTTTTCCAGCGGACAAAGATTTGTAAAAGTCAACTAATGTCACAGCATTAAACATTTCTTTCACAGTGTGATCTGACTGCATGTCAATAAGTTCAAGCTGCAGCTCCTCAGGTGCTGTATCAATATCAGCAGTGATGGGATAAGAGAGCAAATTGAACTTAGGCTCAATTTTCTTGAAGTCCTGAAATCTTCTTGGCGGGCCGCAAAAAACTCTGTGGCGGGCCACATGTGGCCCCCGGGCTGCAATTTGCCCACCCCTGTCATATTCCTATGTATTGTTCTTGTTGTATATATCACAGTGCTACCCTTTGTTAAAATTGGGTTTAGGTGCTTCTGAAAAGATTTAGGAGCTAAAATTGATAAAAGTGACATGATCTGATGTAAAATATGAGATCAAATATAATTATCAATAAACTTCTGATATCATGTGTATTTTGGCAGGGGCAGGGGAGGTTGACAACTTCCAGTTTTTGGTTTTGGTTTAATATTTTTGGGAATTAATAGGGCTGCTTTTTTCTGACACACACAACATGCACTATATACAGTATGCTTAAATATAAGCGCTACTTACAGTTGCATGACCAGATACAAGTGGTTTGGACTCTCATAGATATCTTCCAGTGCAACAATATTTTCATGCTTGATTCTGAAGATTATATAAAAAAAATACAACAAGGTCAGTCAGTCTTTGTTGTAGCCCACAAGATATTCAGAAGCAGGAAAAAACACTATTATGGAGTTCATTATCCATGAACTCTCAGCATACATCATTCATCCGAGTTCAAGGGTTAGAATCAAAGTAAACTATACACAGGACATTATCTTGGCCTATATTTTCATTAGTCAATCCCTGTCGATAAGATTTTTATTTATTTATTTTTATTTACATTATTTATAGCCCACTTTTCTCACAGGGACTCAGGAAGGATTACACATAGTGAGTCAGTACAATTTTAAAAAATGGGATATCCAACAGCCAATACGTTACAATATTAGAAGTCTGGAACCACGAGAAAAAAACTGAAGCACAGCATAAGTATTAACATGACACCATTTTGCACTGTGCTTCGCTATTACCTGTGCAGAAAAGCCCTCTTGAATAATTTAGTTTTGCATAGTTTGAGGAAGGTCAGGAGAGTGGGAGGTTTCCTGACTTCCTTCCATTTCACAAGGCAGGAGCCACAATGGAGAAAGTATCTATATACAGGCAGTAGTTGATCTTACCTGTTTGCAGGTTGGCACCTGCCGAAGCCCCTGCTGAAATGAGTGGCGTTGTCATGGCAGAGTATAGGGAGAGAGGCAGTCCCACAAATTAGAGGGGCCAAGACTGTGAAGGGCTTTGTATGTAATAGCCAATACCTTAAACTGAGCTCAGTAACAAATGAGCAGCCAATGGAGCATTTGCAGAATGGGAGAAATATGCATGCTCCGTCTAGCTCCTGCTAACACTTAAGCCATATCAACAAAGAAATGGACCTACCGTGTGTAATATGCACTGAAAACCAAGAACCACAACACTGTATTGCTTTATATATGAGTGCAAGTTAATTGTCTGTTTGACAGTATTTACATAGTCCATCGAAAGTTCAAATGAAAAGTCCCTTGTTAATTTCACAGCAGGTTGTTTTCTTCATAGCAGCGGCGACTAACGGACCCATCCAGATATAAAGAGCGTTTCAAAACACAATTCTTCCTCTAGGTCACCTTATTTTTGGAATTACACAGAAAATAATAATAACAAGATTATTGCAATTAGATATAGATTTTTTTTGTAAAATTAATATGAAATAATGAATTAGATAATTAATTTGCACTCATATATAAGGCAATACAGTGTTGTGGTTCTTGCCTTCCAATACTTAAGCAGTGGCATTCTGCACGAGTTGGAGGTTTGTTTTCCCCCCTGACTCTTCTGCTCAGAGAACAGTTCTGTTCAGAGAACAATCCAAGTGTGGTTGTAAATAAAAGCTACAAATGAAAAACAGGAGAACCAATGTTTCAATCAGGTTAGCAGAGCAAGGACAAAAGCTACAATTGGATGGAATTATTTTGTATCTTCCTGTCAGCAGTGCAGATGGCAGCACATAAAATCTAGCCAGGGTAAACATACTGTGTTACTTGTATCAGTTAACAGTAAAGGAAAGCACACACCACAGGCTGTAGCTAATGTTTCTTGAAAAACAGTATCTTTTATACAACAAAGTTAAGCAATCGTTTTGTTTTTAATTGTTTTAATTTATTTAACCACAAAAAATATCAATAAGAAACAATCACCACCATGTTATCAGACAAACCTTACACAATGAAATGCCAAAATTAAAAATAAACACTATCCATAGAAGCAATCAAGCAAAAGTCATGGTAAGTTAAACATTCAATGGAAATCTATTTAATATAAACAGATTTTATTTTATCTATCTAGTACTGCTCATACGGCTATCACCTTAAGCAGAAATTAGAACCAAAAAAATATTTTAAAAGACCTTACTCAGTATTATTTCTTTTATATTTGATTATTGTGCCTATGAATTTTGCTGCTGAGAGGGTGACATGATCATTTGTATCCGATAGTAGCCATGACACCTGGGCTTGCAAAGTAAAGGGGTGACTAAATTAGCCCTCAACTCATTGGATATAGGGCACTCCACCATCATATGTTCAATGGCTTCGACTGTAGGATATGAACATCTACGTGTTTTGTTAGAGTATGATACTTTATTATATCTGCCTCCAAAACAGCTGTGGGAAGAATGTTCAGTCTTGCCAAAGTAAAAGTTCTTCTTAGTTTTGGGACTGTCAAGTGATAAAAATATTTCGGCAGTTGCATCGGGAGGGCAATTCCCAAATGGAATGTCAAACACACCCTGCGCACCCCAAAAGACGTACTTGTAACATCCAATTTCCTTACAGATTTTTTAATTTGTCTTATAATGTCTTTCATTTCTGTATTCTTAATCATATCATTTGTTATTCCTAGGCATTTCATTTTCTTTTCCAATAATTTATTCCCATTGGCCATAATGTTTATCTGCTTGGATAAGCCCAAGTAGAGTAGATCCTCCCTCAGATTTTAAAACCTTTATGTTAAAGAGAAATGCTTTAATCCAAGCCTTAGCTTCCATCAATAATTCTCCTAGTTCCGCTCTCAGTGCTATGCCTGAGACACATCTAGGAGTAATCAATAAGTGTTGGAAAAAGTAATACTGAATGGAATCTATTTTTTCCGCAGAAGCCACCTGAATCCAAATTTCCACACCATACAGGAATTGATTTAGAAACTTAGCATTAAATACCTTTAAGGCTGAGGGGACAAAGTCACCTCCCGATGAGTAGAAGTATTTTACAATTGTCCTCCCTACTCTCAAGGCTATGTTCCTTGCTAGATCCAAGATTTTGTTCCTTGCTAGGTCCATGTTTGAAGAGATGCTTGAAAGTGGATTCCCAGATGTTTAAACTGACTGACCTGTACCATAGGTTGGCCTGCTATGTCCCATTTGAAGATTTCCCCCCTTTTCCTTTTCGTGAATATTGAACCTTGAATTTCACTACAATGATGGACAAGACCTCATGCTTGATTTTTTTAATCAGCTTGTGGAGGCCCACTATTGATCTAGACATTATCACTCTATAATCAGCATATAGAAGGATTGGAACTTTGTGCTTGGATAAATGTGGAGGATGACATGTGTCATGGGTGTGGATGAGGGAGAGCTGACAGAGCTTGCCGAAACTGCAGCTGGCCCCTCTGAAGCAGCAGAGGAGGATAGCTGGCAGTTGCCTGTATCAGCATTCTTCACATCTGGCTCAGATAAGGGGGAAGAATTGCAAACTGAAAGTCCTCCTGACTCATCTTCACGTGTGACTTGTTTAAGGGAGCGACTGCGGCAAAACTTAGCAACCAGGAGATGAGAGGCCCGGCTACAGGGAAGACACTCGGCTAGCCCAGAGTTCTAACAGGAGCCTGGGCGATCGTGCAGCTGGCTAATTGGAAGCAGCATTTAACTCCACACTCTGGGCAGTCTCTTCATGGAAGCAATGAGTCAGTTTCATGCCACCTTGCATCCACTTTGGCTCAGCTATTGCACCTAAACCTTCGCACCCCCTGGCTTTGGACTTGGCTCTGTGTTCCTGGCTCCTGACCCTGGCTTGGCTTTGGACTATGTTTCTGGTTAGTGATTTTAGACTTGGCTCTGTGTTTCTGGCTCCTGACCCCGGCTTGTCTTTGGACTTTGCACTGTCTTCTTGGCTTCTGACCTTGGCCTTTTCTGGACTCCCTTTGACTGGCACAACATGCTTCCTTCAGGATACAGGGTCTGAGGTCATTTACATATAAATTGAGTAACAGGGGCACAAATAAACATCCCTGCTTGACTCCTTTGTCTAGGATGAAAGGCTCTGATAGCTGTCCCAACTCCCTGCATTGAACCCAGGCAGAGGGATGGTTGTAGAGCTGTTGAATTAAGTAAAGGAGATGTGGTTCAATGCCATATTTCTTCAGTTTTACCCATAGCCAGGGTCTGGAGATTGCATCAAATGCTGATTTGAGGTCCATGAAGGCAGTTGCCAACATGCCTTCTCCAGAATTCATGTATTTATCAACCAAAAACTGGAGGGTATGGCAATGGTTGATGGTACTTTCTCCTTCTCTAAAACCAGCCTGTTCATTTCCCAAAATATTATTTCCTTCAACCCAAGAATCCAGCTTTTCAAGAAGCATTGCAGCATAAAGTTTTCCTATAGTGGATAGCAAACTTACTGGACAGTAATTCATTGGGTCTGTAAGGTCCTGACAGAACAATAAATTGGAACAATTACTGCACTGTGCCAGACTTTGGACATATTTTCCATCTTGTTGATTTCAGTGAAAAAAGCAGCCAAAATTTGTCTGGGTCAATTTTGAATAGTTCTGCTGGTATTAAATTGGGCCCAGGTGCTTTCCTTTTCCTTTTCCTTTAATTACCCCCATACACCAAACAGGCCACATGCTGGATCTTATCTTTGCATCAGGGATTATGGTGGACCAGATTACTACAAATGCAGTACCATGGTCAGACCACCAGGCCTTGAAGGCCCACCTGCGTATCCCTAATCTTCCCTGTTTAGGTGGCAAGCAGATTTATGCTTGCCCATGAAGTCAAATGGACCTCAACAGGTTCCAGGAAGTTCTGCAGGATCTGATTCCCTCTGGCAGCCCACTGGATGTGTTGGTGGAAGACTGGCTGTAAGGAAGAGACCAGCTCAGCTGCAAAACTGCAATCCTGAAGAGCCAAGTGAAGGTTGGAGGGGGAGGCCTCACCTTGTAAGTTGTTACAGGAACAGCTGCTTTCCATCTTACTGGGAGCTGGAAGGCCAAACTACCTAATCAACAGCGGGACAGGATAAAAGAGTAGGCAGCTCCTTAGGGAGGAGGCGCGGACGTCGTTTTAGGGAGGATGCTATCTTTGTCCTCCCTTTGGATTAATGTATTTTAACTGTGAAGCTCAGCTGATTTTAATTGTTTTGTTGTATTCTGACCTGCCAGGGATTTTTGGCAGCCATTCTTTTGTTTTGTTATCCATTCTTGGACTAGTATTCTTTCAATTTTGTTGAATAATAAACCCAGCTTTGACTATTGAACTCAAGTGTGGAATGTGAGTCTGTGCACCTGGAGGAGGACCCTCAGATTCAACCCTACACTGGCAATCCCTTCTATCTGAAGCCATTGACGAAGTTGCTCCCCAGCATCCTATTCGCCCCTATACCAAACTAGCTCTGTGGTATACCCTGGAGCTACGGTGGATGAAATGGGAGCTAAGATGGCTAGAGAGAGGGTGGCAGCGAGATCGTGATGAAGCCACAAGAGCATCCTATAAATTGTTTATGAGAACCTATGAGATGGCAGTGAAGGCCACAAAGAAGGATTTCTATGCAACTTCCATTGCATCTGCTAGCTCTTGCCCAGCCCAATTATCTAGAATTATTTGGTCCTTGACTACTTTGCCACAGGGCATTCCAAATGCTAGGGAATTGGCAATTGGCTGTGAAGCATTTGTGAGCTACTTTGCAAAGTCTTGTCACTCCACCATGACCTCCTGACCACATTTGATGCAATAAAAGAATTGGAAGCCCATTGGTTGTCTTCAGGTCCAATTCTGGGCCACTTCAGCCTGCTCTCCCCAGATGAAGCTGACAAGACTCTGGTGGCTGTGAAGCCCACCAAATGCCTTCTAGACGCCTGCCTATCGTGGCTAGTCAAAGCTTTCGGTGATGAGGTGCAGATCCCCCTGAGGGAGATTATCAACTTGTCCCTTTCAACAGGGACCTTGCCGGGGAGACTGAAGGAGGCAGTGGTTCACTAAAAGGATCTTTTCTGGACCCTATGGTCCTCAATAATTACCGCCCAGTGTCTAATCTACCATTCCTGGGAAAGGTAATAGAGAGGGCAGTGGCAACACAGCTTCAGACTTTCTTGAGGATATTAAGATCCTGGACCCTTTCCAGTCTGGCTTTCATCCCGCCCAGGGGACGGAGATGGAGCTGGTCGCGCTGGTAGATGACCTCTGGAGACACCTAGATCGAGGCGGATTGGCACTGCTGATACTTCTTGATCTGTCAGCAGCATTCAACATGGTTGACCATGATGTGTTAACCCATCGCGTCACCAACGCTGGGATATGGGGGCTTGCCTTGCAGTGGCTGATCTCCTTCCTCCAATGTCAGGGACATAGAGTGGCACTTGAGGGGGAGCTATCTCAGTGACACCCACTGGAATATGGTGTGCCACAGGGAGCAATTCTCTTCCCTGTGTTATTCAATATCTATATGCACCCCCTCGCCCAGATTATCCGGAGGTATGGGCTGGGGGGTCAAATCTCCAGGAATTTCCCAACCTAGAGTTAGCAACCTTCTCCCCCTCCAGTTTTCAAATGGCTGGCAAATTTTCTCTGCATTAAACAGAATCAGATTTAATAATTCCATACAGCTGCAAGTTGAACATTTCCTTCTTGAAGTTACATAACTTTTAACACAAGTATAACAGGCTATAACCTCTGAATTACTCCTGAGGAAGACTTCTGTGGAAATGAGTTTAAACCGGGTGCTCATTGTAATATTGTAATTTTGTAATATTGTAAAGTTAAGTTGGTTGAACAAATTGCTATTTTGGATAAGTAATATAAATTTTATCAAATGTCATTTGTGTCACAGTGCAATTTGTGTGGTTTTCTTGTTTAATACCTGTGACCCCCGCTTTTCACCTTGCTACCCTCCAAAGCAGCCATTTTCTCCAGGGGAACCGATCTCTGTCATCTGGAGATCAATCGTAATTGCAAGAGATCTCCAGGTCCCACCTGGAGATTGGCAACCCTAGGGAGAAAGTCAGCCACACAGCAGGGGGTTGAAGGGAATGGTTTGATGGTTGCTGGCCCACCTCATCAGCCAGCCAGCCATGGTGGAGCTAAGCAGGAGAGAGAGCCGTTTTCAATTTATTCTAATAGGAAAGTGGGCAAGCTGGCAGTGGGTGGGGAAGGGGGTTATGCTGAAAGTTCATTGTCTTTTTACTGACAGAAGCAGGCCACTGAGGGGACAGTTAGACCAACCTGGCAGTGGGCGGAGGAGAAGAGTGGACCCAGCACCCAGTCTGTCCCCTTCGCTGTCTCCCTCCAGACTGAGGCCGAGACACTGGCCGGCAACTCTGTGGGCAGGACTGAGGCAACGCAGTGAGAGAATGCAGCCAGTGGCCAGGGACCCCTTTTGAGTGGCAATTCTTGCAGCCAACTGATTTTGGTGCCCCATGGAATGTTGCCACCCCAACTCGTCTTTATAGATAAGGATACTTTTTCCTTGCTTTTATCGAGTTATCTATATATCTAATTCTCAAGTGCCCCCTGTGCGTGCGGATACTTATTTCCACAAATCAGGGGCACATGGAGGGTAAAGTTATTATCCTGCACATGTGGGCCGCTCCCCAGGGGTGCAGAAAAATCTAAAAACTGTAAAAAAAAAAAAAATACGGGGAAGTTATAAATGGCCAAAAAGTAAATCAATGTCCACTGCGCATGTGCAGGAAACGAACTTACCAAGAAGCCTTCCCTCCCCCTCCCTCCCGTAGTTCTGATTGCATTCAGTCCTTCCTCATGGCCACGCCCTGTCCACTGAACGAACATTCAAGCCTCCAGCAGCATCTACCTTGCGATTTTCACTCTGCTCAGGCAGTTCCTTCCACTTGCAAGAAGAAAGCACACACTTAAAAAACGGGGGGGGGGGGGAGCCAGCAGAAAATAAACGTCTGAGTCTGCCCTTCGAGCACGCGAGAGAAGTTCCCAATGCCTCAGCTCTTCCCTCTTTCCCATCCTCCTCCCAGGGAATTGGTTTTATGGTTTACTGTTACAGGGAAAAGAAAAAACAGAGTGGGCAGGGAGAAAAATATTTTCTTCTTCAGAGACTACAGGAGTGTAAAGGTAGGCTGGCTGTTGGGTGGGAAGGAAATCAGGTTGCCAACTCCAGGCTGGGAAATTCCTGGGCATCTGAGGGGTGGAGCCTGTGGAATTTGAGGAGGGACTACAGACCAGTATAATGCCATAGACTCCACCCTCCAAACCAGCCATTTCCTTCAATTCAACTACCATTGCCAGCCTCCAGACAAGGGCGGGAGAGCACCCAGAATTACAACTGTTGTCCAGGTGACAGAGATCAGTTCCCCTGGATAAAATCTCTGCTTTGAAGGGTGGCTGAGGCTGCTTGCCTCCCTAATCCTCACTGTCCCAAGGCTCCACCCCCAAATCTCCAGGAATTTCCCAACCTGGAGCTGGCAGCCCTAAGGTGAATTGATCTCTGCAGCTGGGAGATCTGTTGTGATTCCTCGTGTGCTGCCACTGCTGCTGTAGGGGGGAGAGGAAGCAGGCAGAAGGCTGGGAAAGTGATGGGACAGAAAAAGAGATAAAGAGTAAAGGGGGGGGAGGCAGAAAAACAAAGAGAATGATGATGGGTCAGAAAGAGAGAGGAAGTAACATACATGGAAGAGAGAGAGAGTAAGAGAGGGGGGCAGAAGGGAGAAAAAGTGTGAGAGAGGTAGGGGGAGAAGGGAGGAAGCAAAGGTGTGAGGAATGGGATAACCACCCCGCAAGTTTCTTGCAGGTCTCCACTTGTTTACTATATTTTCTTTTCACCACTACTCAAAGTGGTTGATGGTAAAACAAGTAAACTGACGCTGACCAGAATCCTGACATAGTAGGACATTAAAACAATTAAACACAATCAGACTCACAGGAAAAAGCCCAGTTAAACAATATAGCCTTGCATTGCCACCTCAACAAAGTGAGAGAAGAGGCAGCTCTAAATTCAACTGGCAGCTCACTCCATAAGGATAGAGCTCACAATGTTAACACTGGGTTGCAATTAGGGTTACCAATTCTGGGTTTAGGAAATACCTGGAGATTTTGGGGGTAGAGTCTGAGTAGGGCGGGATTGGGGGAGGAGTGTCTGCAGGGTATAATGCCATAGGATCCACCCTCTGATGCAGCCATTTTCTCCAGGGGAATTGATCTCTGTCACCTGGAGACAAGTTCTAATTCTGGGAGAATTCCAGGCCCCACCTGGAGGTTGGCAACCCAGCTGCAACAAAACACCACAAATAATACAATAAATCAAAGAAATTACACACTTCAGCCCTTGAGATCTGACTCCTCACTACCTCCCAAAGAATGTTCTCTGAAATAATACAACGTTGTAAGCCTTATGGGCAGAAAATGAGTGTGCCCTTTGCCCTCTTTAGGCAAACCCTTCCATAGTACCAGACCTACAACTGAACTTGTCTAAGACAGAGAGGGCAGACCTAATAGTGGCTATGATGAGAAGCTCTGAGGTGCATAACTGGCACATAGGAGTACATTGTGAGATTAAATATAATTGGCACCAGGTGGGGGACAGACCCTGATCATGGAAGCTAATGGGTATCCAGTGCAGATGTCCAAATGACCTTAACCATTGTAGTACATTCTTAGCGTGTCAGACTAGAGTATGGGAGGTCTTGAATCCCCACTGTGCCATGGAAACACACTATAGTCAGTCCCTCTCAGACTAACCCACCTCACAGAGTTGCTGTGAGGATAAAACAGAGGAGGGGAAAACAATTTTGAAAGCCACTTTGTGGGAAGAAAAGTGTGGTATAAATATCTAAACATATAAAGTGCATCTAGTTCTGATAACACCTCTGGGTATGTTGGAATAAAAGGGATTGAAAGTATTTATTCGTCTACAGAATGTATAACCTGCTTTCCTGCCACCAAGGCAGCTAACAGACTTACATAATAAAAACACCTGACATCTTTCGATATGTGCCTACTCACATGGGAGTCAGCAAACATTGTGGAGTACAATTATTTGATGTGTCATGCATCACTCTTATCAACCTGCCCCCACTCACAGCCTGCTTTTCTATGAGTAGAACCCCAAAGCACCCATGAATGATGAGGTGATTTTTCAAGCAATGAAAATAAAGTGGGTCACCGGCCCCTGAGTTTTCCCTGTATGCAAGTGAGTAGAGGAAATTAAACACATATTTTAAAAATATCATTTAAGTGAACCAGCAAATATTCTTTTTATCTAAACAGAGGAACCTCATTTTAAAATGTTTTTATCAGCTGGAACAAAACAGGGTTGCCAGACCCCTGGTTGGGGCAGGGGTTTTGCCAATTTTGGGGGTTGCAATCTGCCGCCAGCCAGCTGGCTAGTGGGGGAAGCACCACCCCTGAACAGTCCCCTCCTGCACTGATGACATCACTTCCTGGGATGGACCCGGGAGCCCCCCACTAAAAGTCAGGTAAGACCTGGCAAGCCTAGAACCAAAACAGAGCCTGCAGGTCATGACTGGAGCAGCCCCACAAGGCTTTTATTTATGGCTGCTTAACTAATGGCTTTTAAAAAGAGATATGCCACAAACCACCCTCTAATGAACTCTCAAAGGCATCCTCCCTGGGATTATCACTTAATTCCAAACAGTTTCCAGTGTGCACAATTAATTTGTACTAACCCCAAAGCAGGGAATCATTTAACTGCAAGGAACAGAATATTAACTAAGACAAAGTGGAGATGTTGCCTAAGAAAGGGAAAGATGCAGCTACCTAACGGACTGCAAATAGATTAAAATGGTGTGGACTGCAAAAAACAGACAAAATCCAGAAAACTCTCAGGTTGCCAACTTCCCCGGTATTGTAACTGATTTCCAGGCTACATAGATGAGTTCTCCTGGAGAAAATGGCAGCTGCAGAGGGTGAGCTCGAAGGCACTGTACCCTCCTAAGGTGACTCCCCTCCTCAAACTCATCCCCAGGCTCCACGCCACCTATTCTCCAGGAATTTCCCATCCTAGAGTTGGCAACCCTATGATAATCCCAGAAAAATCTCATTTTGCTGTACCCTTCCTAGCTGCTGAGATAAAGACTAACCAAGGGTTTAGAGGTGGATCAGCTGATCATTCAGTGACCAGGGGTAAATACGCAGACAGGGAGGGAAGGAGGATAGACAGCATTACATCTGTAGGAGGACTATGGCAGGGAAACAACAAGAAGTAGGGCCCAATAAGGGCTTCTTGGATACCTTCTCCTCCCATGGCTACAAGGACACAGAGACAGGCATGCGTATACATATTTTTGCTTTCAGTTCATAATGGCTGGATGATGTCCATTATTTACTCTAATTTTACTCTGGAGGCATTAAATATCAGATTTATTATGTAAGCCCCTCTGGGACGTGTCCAGAAGTATAACAGGAACTGCGTTGACGATCTGGATCATTTGGGGGTGGGAGCAGGTTTCTGAAGACTACAGAGCAGAAATACATTTCAGGAAAGGAGTTACTGTGGTCTGCTTGCAGCTTGGAGGCCTAGATTTTGCTCACTAGAACAGAATGGGAGAACAAATTAATCCTTTCCTGGCTACCAATAAATGGCTTTTCCAGCTACTGGCTGGAGATACAAGACAAGCGCTGGAAAATTCTCATATTTTGTGCAACCAAACAGTACATACAGTTCACACACAGTGACTCATTTCTTCCAAATGATTCCGTCTCATTAGTCTACTGTATTTAGAATGAAAGATAGTTATTAAATGAGGCCAAAAATAAGAGCGAGCACCACACGCAGCACTAGAATTAGTGCACCAATGGTCCTTTTACATTGATACGCCAGAAGTTATGTTGTAAATCATGAATGAATTATAATAATAAACTGTTTTCTTTCCACTAAGTGTTTATTGGCGAGATATGACAGACTGACCGAGGTGAATGCCCAGGATGGTCATTCACCCACAAAATGTTAATTCTAACCTAGAAGAAATGTTAATTCTAACCTAGAAGAAATGTTAATTCTAACCTAGAAGAGCTGTATTGGAAGCTTAAGGATGGGGGGAAAGAATAACAGTTAAAACCAGGGGTCATTTGGGGCAGGGGTGGGGTGGGGTGGGGCGGAGCTGTGCTCTGGCAGTAAACTAAACAGTGCAGCCCTACCCTCAGCTCCCAGCAGCCCTCAGTGGCAATAGCCCTCACGTGCTGCTATCTCCTCATGCTGCTGCCTGGAGCTAGAAAGGTAAGTTGGGCTGGGTGTGCGTAGCAGGGACTGCTGGGGGGGGGGGGGCTGGGGGGGACTGTTTTTTGGGGAGGGTGCTGGGAGTGCCAGGGCAACAGGTAGTTTGTGCACTCCGGCAGGAGCTTTGGGGGGGGGGGAGCGGGCTGGCGGTGATTATTTTTGTCGGGCTCAGGCAGGCAGCCGGGGACTGTTTCTTGGGGGGTGGAGGGGGGTGGCTGCGAGGGCCCAGGCTGCATGGCAGCTCCGGCGTTGGGCTGGCAGAGACTGTCGAGCAGGCTTCCCTGTAATGTGCGCAATTACTCACAGATTTAGCGCAGGGGTGCTTCCTCTCAGGCAGCCCCGCCCTTCACCCGCCTGTGCCTGCCGGCTGGGGGGGGACAGATAGAGGGGAAAGGGAGGCGGGACTTTGAATCTCCCAGGGGAAGCAGGAAGGAGCAATTGAGGGAGCTCTCTCTCTCTGTAAGTAATCAAAGCAGGTGGGATTTTTAAAAAGGGGGGGGGGGGGGCGAGTGTGTGTGAGAGACTGCTTACACTTGCTTCCCGGAAAGTAAGTCTCCTGGATCTGTGCTCTGGGTCTTCTCCTGAATAAGTCAAAGCTATTGGGGGTGGGTGCAAGGAAATAGCCTTTCTGAGTTTCTCCTCCTTTGGGGAAAACTGAGCAAGAAACCCCACATGCTGAGGCAATCTTCTTGTTTCTGGAAAGCCCCCTTTTTTTCTACTTTTCTCCTGCAATCTTCTCCTTTCTATTGTAAAGCCTTGGCAGTTTGCTAAAAATTGAGAAGCAGACTGGGAGTTTGGGGTACCTGTTCAAGGAAGGGAGAATTGGGTTTGTGGATCTTCCAATCTACTGGGTTTTTTAAAACAAAGAAACAAAAAACCCTTTGGTGAAGGAAGCTACAGCATTAGCTGTTTATATTTTTGTAAATTTAGCAAGCAATTTACTTCAGTCTGATTTTTACAAATGCATACCCTACTTCTAAGCGTCTGGCACCATAATTTTATCTTTGCATGGATAAGTACATGGCATTGCCTAGTCAGCTTGCTAAAGCACTTGCCCGAAGTTGCTATTAAAACTGCCTCTCTCAGCTTTTGTAGAATTTGTTTTGTTTTGCTCCTTAGCCAGGACTCTTCCCATGCTTTCAGCATGCTTTTTTTTTTTTTTTTAGCATAATATTCATTTTGTGTGAGGCCATTTTGACACACTATAGCAGGAGTGTATAGAAGTTGGGGCATTTGCTGCTTCTATTGCCTGTAGATTACAGATATTCTTATCTAAAGCAAGATTTTAGAGGTGGTTTCTCTTGCCCGCAGTTTTCTGGTTATACACTTCTGAAGCTGGCTCAGCTGTCAACAGGCTGTTAATGTTTTGGGGGGGGGAAGTGGCTTGTGTTCTTTACAGTTTTTAAAGTTTGTGTTCAGAAAGAGATATGTGGACAGAACTGTCTATAAAACTTCATTATATTCTAGGGTTTCTTAAATCCTAAATAGTGAATTTGACAACAGATACCAAAGCTTTAATTTCTTTTGCATTCCTACTTTGAAGTTGTAACTGGAAAAGCATGTCTTGCACTGGACTTCCTCTGGATTTGTCACTTCAGCGGCCTCCAAGTTGTAGTGTACAGTGACTTATTTCCCCAAGCAGTATATATATTTTTAAAAACCTTAGAAAGCTATTGCTGTCCACTGTTTTAATTTGGTGTTACTCACTTCTTCAGCGAGTCACTGCTCCTGCTCACTTCATCAGATGCCTGAGGGAGTGAGCAGTGACTCAGGAAAGCTCTTACTCTACCACAAATTTTATTAATCTTCCAGGTGGCTACTAGACTCTTACACTTTTCTACTGTTACTGACAGAATTACATGGCTACCCAATTTGATCTGTTTATAGTGGTGCTTAAGTCATTCCTAAAATATACTTTAAAAGAATTACTTAAATGATACAAATATAAGTGCCATATAAATATAGTTTGTAATACAAATGATAATAGTTTATATTTTCAGTTTGTGTGTTTTGCATGTTTGTAAACTAAAATCAAAAGAAATATATTAAAAAATGTAGGCCCGCTCACAGTTTTAAAGCTTAGCACCATTTTTTGCTCATGAAGGAAAATTTTGGCTCACAACACTTCACATCTTAGAGGGAACATTGCTGTCAAGGTAGGCAGGAAGGAGTGTGTGTGTGAGAGAGAGAGAGACAGGGTGGGGAGGCCATGGGCGCTCTCCTTCTCCCCTCGGCATTGCAGCCCAGCAGCCCTACTGGGTCTACCATGGACAGCACTGTCGGGGGAGGCAGGAGAGTGTGTGTGTTTGTGTATGCAAGCCAGGTTGGGGTGGGAAAGCTGTGGGTGCCCTCCTTCTCTCCCCTCCCATATCTCCCTCTCTGTCTTTCTCTCTGTGAAGAGGGAGTAAGCTGCATTTCAACTTTGGGGATGGGGTGGGAGAAGAAAGAAAAGTCTAGGGAGAGTAGCAAGTGAACGGGAAAGGAGTGTGTATGTGTGTGGAGATGGGGAGGGAGGATGGTGTGGGAGGGGCTTCCTTTTGCTAATGTGCAAGCAAGGGAGTGGCAAGGGAGCGAGCTCAATCTTAGGCAGATACTCTTAAGAACATGTGTTCTTCATTAAGAAAAGCCATGTTGGATCAGGCCAGTCCAACACTCTCTGTCACATAGTGGCCAAAACCCAGGTGCCATCAGGATGTCCACTAGCAGGGCCAGAACTCTCAAAGCCCTCCCACTGTTGCCCCCCCCCCCCCAAGCATCAAGAATACAGACCATCACTTGCCCGGGAAAGCGTCTATAATACCCGACAAAGAACTGGTTGACAAATTACTGGCGCTGGCAGAAATGGAGAAATTAAGTTATATGTTAAATACCGGAAAATGTAAAGATCCAAATGATACTTGGTCCAAATTCTATATGTGGTTGAAGGTATACAGAGGCTCAAAATGACTGTGTACGAGGAAATGTACTATGTTTTAGTTGTGTTTGGTTGGAAAAACTAATAAAATTTCAATTAAAAAAAAAAAAAAGAATACAGACATCACTTGCCCGAGACATAGTGTTACACATCTATCCTTTCTGACAAATACCCACTAATGGGTCTCTGCTCCATACTCTTCCAGTATGAGTATTATTTTTTTTTATTTATTATTTTTATTCGTTTTTACAAATACTATTCATTTCATCCTGATTTAACCAAACAATCAAAGAAAAAAGGGTGTTACCGAGATTACATTCATCATCCATTCTAGATTATCCATCATTATCTATATACTTACTGTCATACCAACAATAAAACTTTTTCCATACTTTACCAAAAGTCTCCTGCTTATTTTTTAATCTTAAGTTCAAATTGTCTGTTTCAACTATATCTAAAAGTTTTTTTGTCATTTCCTCCTCCTCTGGTATCTTTTCAGTTTTCCAATGTTTCGCATACAATAGTCTTGCAGCCGTTACAACATGTATTATTAATCTTTTGTCATAATAACCTAGTCCCGCTGGGAGAAGATTAAGCAAACACAGTTCTGGTGACCAGGGTAACTCAAATTGTAATATCTCCTGCAGTATTTTCTTTATAAATTTCCAAATTTTTTTTGCTTTTTGACACGTCCACCACATATGATAATAGCTACCTATACCACTCTTACATTTCCAACATATTTTATTAGATACCTTAGAAAATTTGGCTAGCTTGTCCGGTGAATAGTGCCAAAAATAAAACATTTTATAAAAGTTTTCTTTGAAGGAGGTTGCTTTTGTCAATTTTATATTCCTCTTCCAAACTTTTTCCCAGTCTTCCAAATTTATATTATGACTGATACAACGTGCCCAAGATATCATATTTGGCTTGATCCATTCATCTTGCATCTTAAATTCTAAAAGCATTCTATAAATTTTTTGTATATTTTTTTCCTCTGAGATTATCCAGTATGAGTATTATTGACCTCTGATATCACTGACCTCCCCTAGCTTTCCGGTAACCCTTCAAGTGTACAGTGCCCTTTAGAGTAATACAGCCCTGGAATAAAAGGAGAATCACAGATCATTCAGTCCATCACAATTTTGCTTTGTTTCAGCCACTCGGGCTGTTTCTGCACACTGATGGACACTGCACTATTGTTATCCATCATCTGTCACAATCAGCTGCAAGTGATTTGACACACAGGAAAATTCATTGGCAAATGATTGCAGCAGAGAGCATGGA
Source organism: Lepidodactylus listeri (assembly GCA_029233225.1). Classification (NCBI taxonomy): domain Eukaryota; kingdom Metazoa; phylum Chordata; class Lepidosauria; order Squamata; family Gekkonidae; genus Lepidodactylus; species Lepidodactylus listeri. Next base: position 106,627,730 of record JARCFY010000008.1, read on the forward strand.
AGCAGCCTTGAGGTTGTTTGTGATGTACAGCCAAATAGTGTGGAGACTGTTGTTTGAGCAGAAATCTGGGGAAGCAGGAGAAGGGTGAAATCTTCCTTATCCACCACTCAAGTAAGAAGGTGCAGGAGACCAGCTTTTCAGGCAGCTTTAGGCAACTGCACTCTCTCTCTCTCCTGGAAGGTAGCTAATGTCACCTCCATCTTTAAAAAGGGTTCAAGAGGAGATCTGGGAAATTACAGGCCATTCAGTCTGACGTCAAGTTGGTGGAAACTGTTATTAAGGAGAGAATTAGTAGGCACAGTGATGAACAAAGACTACTGAGACAGACTCAGCAAGGGTTCTGTAAGGGAAGATCCTGCCTCACAGAGTCATAACATGTCAAATGCAGGAGCTGCAAGTCGCTCTGCTGTAAGGATCCAAAGCCATTAAATCTGACCGACTCCGTTACCATTAGTCCTATTTCTATCTTGATTAAAAATAAACGCTGGGCATTTAGGGAGCACTCTGAAGTGCCTGAAGCACTTTGGCACATGTCAGTAATTCTCAAAACAGTCCTATAATGTAGCTTAATACTGTCCTGTTCCCCATTGCAGTTGCAGGACTGAGGCCAAATGCCCCTAGCTTGTCAAAGGACACATACTCAATTTGTTGCAAGCCAAAACCCATCTTCTGGGTGTGGAACAGCGGGGTGTTCACTGGGCGGGGGGGAGGTATTTGTGAAGTTCCTGCATTGTGCAGGGGATTGGACTAGATGACCCTGGAGGTCCCTTCCAATTCTATGATTCTGTTCTGATTTGGACCAGTAGGGAAGTACCTAGGCAACTGCCGTCCATCATCGATGGCAGCTGAAAAGACATTGGGTCAACCCTCACCCATAATAGAAGCAGCACCTATATGAAAGGAATTCTCTCAGAGGCCATTGTCTGTCAACCACAGCAGTATTTCCAGCCTTCAAGCATTTGTTTCTGTCAGTAAAATGTAAGGGGAAAGAGCATGTCAGACCTGACAGCAGCCACTGGACAACTTGACACCACGCAACTTGCATAACTCATGCAGGCCCAGCTGCTTGCTACTGCTCAACAGCTGCTGCCCCATGAAGTGTTGTGTCATGGTGAGTGTTCCAGACAAGGATTTGGGAGACCCAGGTTTGAATCTGAGTTTGGAAATACCGGGAGATTTTTGGGGTGGAGCCTGAGTGGTGGGCGTTGCCTTCTGACACACTTCCGGTGATGTCAGGGGGTGTGGCAAATGCAAATGAGTTGTGCTAATGAGCTCATGCACCTCTTTTTCTACGAAATGACCCTTGGTTAAAACTTCCCTTCGTTACTAGAGCTGTTGATTCCAGCAAATCAGAAATGATTACATGGGTAATGTCATTATCTGTGCCAGGCAGGGAGACAGGCCTAGTGTGGCCTAGGCCCCGGAGAGACCTGTGCGGGGGGTAGAGGGCTGTCAGTCTACAATTCCCATGATGCTTGGTGGCAGTGGTGGCCAATGGGAATTCGGGGAATATGTGAGGCGACAAAACTTTAGGCGCGTAACCTGAAAAACGTTTTTTCTCTCTCTACTGCGGCTTTTCCTCAGACAGAGAGTCATGCTGAGGGGAAAGTCTGGGCTGGGAGAGTACAGGCAGGAGGCCTGGTGGTATAAGAGGCTGTAGGCCTTAAGTAGCACCAGTTAAGGAAAACCAGTTAGTCGTGTTAGTTTCATTTCAGTTTACCTTTAAACCCTGTTACTGATTTTAATGCACCTGGTCTCGTTTTCCCTGCCCCAGTATTGTATAAATAAACCCTTTTGTTTAATTGTTCTCTGCCTGGTCATCATGCCTTTGTTTCTCGGTTAAAAGGGGGCATTTGGCTGGGCTTGGGAGGGCACCCTGGGCCTTCTCAGGAAACCCTAAGTCCCGGGGGGTGGGGTGTCAGAAGGTGGCAACCCGCAAGGGGTCATGACAGGTGGCATTGTGAATTTGGACCTTAGATTCATGGATTCAAGTCCAGAAACAGCTGGTGACTGTTGTCAAGCTAATAGGTCTCATTACTAAACAGGAAACATAAAATACTTATGTGATGCCAGTAAGCACTGATTTCAATAAGGGATGAAATACATGTTTAATTTCCCACTGAATCAATGGGGCTTAAAAGTGATTCACATTGGCTGGAGCATGCCTTAACTTGATTATTATTACTGTGCACCGTACATATATATTTTGCATATAGCCTGGTATCAAATTTGCATTCCTGTTTTTTAGCATGTCATGGACTCCCATGAATTTGGAATTAAATACAAAAACATGCAGTCAGCAAACTGAAGAGGCACTTTGCATTCAAATGGCCAAGTTTCTGTGTTCTGTATAGCTGTCTCTTTATGACCTTCAGGTATGCTTTTCCACTGAATAAAATTTTGCCGCAAGTCTTCCATATTCCTTGAATAAAATTTTTAATATTTTGCAAAAGCCAAAGTTTTAAATTCAGAATAATTAATGCTATTTGAGCAACACTGTGCAAAATAAACATTTCATGATGGGAAAATTTCTGAGCACAAGACTTAATTCCTCTCCTTGCCCTCTACATGCAGTTTTTAAGCATGTCTCACATTAAATGTTCTTGTGAGGGATCCATCGAACTAGTTACATATGGCAACTGGATGTATTTTAAGGTAAATTATCTGTAGATGTTTCCACACTGCCTAACACTGTATTTTTCCATTATGTTATATATTAAAAGAAGCCACATTTTTATACTAATCAAGATTTTTTTTCAGAAGCAGTCATTAATTTTCTCAGATCAGCTATATCACAGCTTCAGTTCTCAGTAGTACAAAAGGGTTTAGTTAAACTTCAGTTGATGCTGGAGCAACACATGTAGTCCTTGGAAGCTCTCCTAGGTTCTGAATATGTACCTGCTTGTCTGTTGTCTGCTACTTCAAGACTGCTCCAGTTCACCCTGCAGTCTCAATCTGCCTGTCTTTGTATCTTCATCTTCAGTCTCCTTATTTTATTTTCTTCAGGGGCAGAGAACAAGTATGAAGTATCGACAGCCTACTGTTTTAAAATGCCACATTCAGTTTTACAAGGACCTACATGATGATGGATGGGTGATTTGAGGCATGCAAAAAAGAAGACTTATACTAAAACTGAAATTAACAGTCAAGATTCAAAGATTTAAAATTTTATTTAAAGTATTTCTACTCCTGCCTTTGAAGAGGCAACTCATAACTTAAAGCAATATCTAAGCAAGATAACCAAGACAATAAATAATAAATAATGTAAGACAGCGGATAGAGGGGGAAGAAGTGAATGAACTTTAAAGGACAGCAAGGATTCCACTAATGTATAATTCTGTTAAATTCCCAGTCAGAAAGAAGCTGGTTCCCAAATGCTACTGCAATAGTCACATAATGAATACGTACAAGAAGTGACTTCCACAGTCTGGGTGCCTCCACAGAGAAGTCCCTGCCCCTGGTAGCTATTTACCTCTGAAGGTGGGGGCACCACAGTTGGGCCTTCATCAGAGATCTTAACACTAGACAGGTTCATATGGGGCAGGAACACTATGAGTTGCATCCAGAGACAAACTGGCAGGTGCTTGGGTCTGCCTAAAGAGACTTTTGACTCTATTTGTTGTTGTTGTTCAAGCAGCAGATCCTGTGCAATACTACAAATGACTTCAGACAATCTTCCAGTTTCAAACATGATTTGACATACGGCATGGCTGGGGAGGAGGTACTGTCTGCAAGATACAAGCCTGAAGCCTGGCTGTGTGTGTAACTAAATGAACGGTTCTTTGGATGCTGTGTGATTTAACATGCGCAATACAAAATTCCAAGATTTGAGATTGGAGGGATACATCTTCCAAGTTGAATTAAACAGATATCAGCATCTATAAGGAAGAAATTCAGGAGTTTTGAAACTCAACATCTTAGCTTCATCTACAAAAGTCAACAAATACAATAGGTGTACCCAAGATGTCTCCATTGATTTATGTACTTCCTGAAAATCAATGTAGCATTATGTTAAAACTGGTGAATAAGTTCTCATGGTCAAAAATATTGGGCTGTGATGTCAAAATCACTCTCTCTATAGATAAGTCAAATATATCATGTGCGCTGGAAGCACAGGTACTAGTTATGCAGAATCCGTACTAAAGAGATTTTGTGACTTTGTCTCCAATGCTGCTACAATAGTGCAGCTAATTTTCAAATGATATTGGAAAATGCAGTTGATGCTACAAGAGGAGGAATGGATGAAAAGCATGAAAGATTCATAAAGGCTGATCAGACTGTAAGTCTATTTGACATCAAAGAACTTTAGAAGACTGGATGAGGTTTGGAAATCCATGGTTCAGAAATGGAACATAATCATACAGTAATGTGATATGATTAACACTTCTAAGGTTAAAAAAAGACTCCACTACTTTGGCATTGGGGTCTAAGTGACACCAAATTACAGCAAAAGTAATGGAAACCTGAAGTTCTCTCAATCATGGCATTTGCTACTATGAAAAAAAAATCAGGCCTCAAGTTTAACTTCCTTCAGCCAATACAGGACAAAGAAGAGCAAAATTTGGAATTGGGGTCAAAAATACAGCTAATTGAAAATAACCCCGCACAAAAACATAAATGAGGTCAAATTGACCCCACCAGTTTTTAAAGCATAAAACACAGTTGGGAATCTGTAAAACGTTTTTATTTTTAAGAAAGCAACCATTTTTAACTGTTACAATATTGATTTACAATATTGTAATCTTCCTGGAATATCTTCTGAAGCTCTTCCAGGCCATGCTGAGTAGTCTTTGGGTCAAATGACTCAGAAGTACCCTGGGCTGCCAGTTCTTCCATTGTTGTTCAATTGAGTTTTAAATTTCAAGCCTAGGCAAAACCTCAGTGAAGTACACTACAGGTGTGCCAAGGTAGAAATGGCAGTGGGTATGCAAGGATCTCACACCTCCTTATATTGTCATTATAACCTCCCAGCCCCCCAAACATGTAAAGTTGAGAAGGTCACTCAGGGGCTTGGAAAGTTTGAAGGGAAACAATCAGCTCAGTGGACAGGTAGCTAGGAGTCATCTCGCGTTCCAGGTCGAATGGCTCATTCATGTCTGGAAAATGTGTATACGTTCAGTGGATACATGTAGACATGCCTGGGTTTGTCTTTCAAGAGGACAGAATGACCCCATTTCTAAAACTGCAATACAGTTCAATTTGAACTTTGATAGAATGCAACAAAACAAAGCAATCAGCTCAGTTGACAGATGGCTAAGGGTCATCTAAAGTTCCAAGCTGAATGGCACTGTCATGTCTGGAAAATGTGTAGAGGTTCAGCCTGGGCTTGTCTTGCAGGTGGGATAGAATGACCCCATTTCCAAAATTGCCATACAGTTCAATTTGAGCTTTTCCATGTGGCTATGGACATAATTGAAGCTTTGACAGAACATAGACTCAGGGCTTTTACCTGTTACTGCTATACACACTATTCAGGTTGCAAGCACTGCTTTCCCTGGGGGTCATTTCAACCCCCAATTCCAAAAGAGCTGTAAAACCCCAAAGCCAACAAATGTCTATAGATATAAATTATGGATAAAAAAAATTTCATTGTTTTCATCATTTGCTTTACCTTCCTATAAAATGGAGATAACAGGTGTTGGCACATCTATTTAAACATGGGAACAGCACTAAAATCATTTCCCCCCAATATTTGCTGGGGTCACTAGAACCCCAATTACAATTATGCATAGTACTTTCATTTTCAAGCCAAATCTATTGGGGGCCAGAACAACCCCATTTCCACTTTGTTATGATGTTTAATCAATTTAGTCAACTGCCCCTTTTATCTGTTTTCCAATAGCTCAACCTGGCTGCTTGCAATTTCTATGCTCCCCCTCCACCAGCATCATTCCTATTAACTGACAGCCTCAGTGTTCTCCCAGGTTCCAAATGATGCACGATCATATGAAGCTTCATTTACTCTACAGGAAAAATCTCAACAGATCAGTGCTTCTCTGCAACTTTTATTTAAAAGTATGATTGGCACACAGAGGAGCTTATAATAAAAACCAATCTGGTTGAAAGGTGGGGTATCTTTCCTTATTATATAAAGCCATTTTCAAGTGGCAAGATTCCATGGGGCACCAAAATCAGTTGGCTGGAAGGACTGCCACTCAAAAGGGGGTCCCTGGCCACTGGTTGTATTCTCTCCCTGCTTTGCCTCAGTCCCGCCCACAGAGCCACTGGCCAGCGTCTTGGCCTCAGTCTGGAAGGAGCCAGCGAAGGGGAAGGACTGGGTGCTGGGTCCACTCTTCTCCTCCGCCCACTGCCAGGTGGGTCTAACTGTCCCCTCAGTGGCCTGCTTCTGTTAGTGAAAACACAATGAACTTTCAGCATAACCCCCTCCCCCGCCCACTGACTTTCCTATCAGACTTTCCTATCAGACTGCCCACTGACTTTCCTATCAAACTGTCAGAATACAGCTCTCTCTCCTTCTAAGCTCCACCATGGCTGGCTGGCTAATGAGGTGGGCTAGTAACCATAAAACCATTCCCTTCAACCCCCTGCCATGCGGCTGACTTCCCCCCTAGGATTGCCAATCTCCAGGTGGGACCTGGAGATCTCCTGCTGTTACAATTGATCTCCAGATGACAGAGATCAGTTCCCCTGGAGACTATGGCTGCTTTGGAGGGTGGACCCTATGGCATTATACCCTTCTCCTGCTTCCCTCCTGTGTGTGACTTACCTCAGTGGCTCTTGGTAGGTGTACAGAAATGGCAGTTACCTGTGTTTATAAGATGGCTGCTGTCTGTGGTTTGTTTAAAATGTTCCCCCATAAGGTTCAATTGAGCTGTAGTTTCAGAGGGGCCTGCAGGGGTATCACTAACTGGGTTGAATGAGGCTTCCTCATCTGTTGGACTACAGTCCCCAGCAGCCCCAAGGCCAAAAAGTGCGGGAAAAGAGGGACTGTCCCAAGGGGTGGGGCATCATCAATATAGACTCCAGCCCATCCAGGAAGGATTGTGTTTAACCCCTGTTGATTTATGCCCTGTTGGTTCATAGTATGTGCTTACTCCAACAGTTGTGCCTTATTCATTTAGTGTATGCGCTCCATAATTGTGTAAACAGTAAAAAAAATTCTTTTACTTGGGCTAATAATCAGTGTTGTGCATAGTCTCCCCTGCTCTGCACAATACCAAAGGAAGGGGTAGCCCAAGGAAGCAAGGAAAGGCCAGACCCTTCGGTTGTCAGCTTTCCAGGAATCCCCCCAAAATTGAGGATTCCATCTCCAAATAGGAAGATTTGGCCACAGGGGCCCTCTAAAAAGGCAGTGATAGTTCAGTGACTGATGGCAGGGAACTTAAGGAGTGAGATATGCCCACAGGATGAGGGTGGGAGGCGAACAGCTGAGTTGCAAACTGGAGCCCGTTTTGCCACAGTAGGCAACCAAGCTTGGTTCAGACAAAGGGAGGAAACCCTTTGCAGGCCTTTGTAAAGAACTCATTGGGACCAGTTCTGACTAGGATTGCCAGCTTCAGATAGGGAGATTCCTGGAGATTTTCTGGTAGAGTCTATGGAAGCCAGGGTTTGGGGAGGGGAGAGGCCTCAGCTGAACAGAATGCCATCAAGTCCACCTTCTAAAGCAGTTATTTTCTCTGGACAGGAGAGACCTGTTGTCTGGAGTTCAGTTGTGATACCTGGCGGTCTTCAGGCTCTACCTGGAGGTTGGGTACCCTAGGTGTGGCAATCAGTGCTTCAGAGCAGGGTCTGCTAGATCCAGGTTCTTGCTGTAGAAGATGAGTGGGTGATTTTGAACCAGTCACAGACTTTCAGCCTAACCAACCTCACAGGATTGTTGTACAAGTCAGGGCAGTCAGGGCTTCAGAGCACGGTAGAGGCTGCAGGTGGGGGGGAGATGGAAAGCTGAACAGTGAGGGGGAAATAAAGGTAGGTTGATGCTTGGCTGGGAAGGAGATAGGGTTGCCAACTCAAGGTGGGGAATTCCTGGAGATTTGAGGAGGGGTGGGCCCTCAGACAGGTAGAATGCCATGGACTCTGCCCTCCAAACCAGCTATTCCCTCTTGGGGAACCACTGTTGCCAATCTCCAGGTGAGGGCTGGATATCACTCAGAAGTACAACTGCCCTCCAGATGGCATTGATCAGTTCCCATGGAGAAAATGGTGGACTCTGTGTCCTTATACCTTGCTAAAGTTGCCACAGCAGATTGACGTTGAGTGCCCAAGGCCTTGGCACTCTTCCACCACCTCTTTCTAGAGCCCGTTGTATTTATTTCCACAACGGGCCTTATTCCTAGTAAACATATTAAATAATAATTTTCCCTGGAACAGGATCTTCATGAGAGATTTCAAAGATAATTTCTTTCATTTAAAAAAAAACTGAGATAAATGATAGTTCCTGCAGTTTCCATCGCTTTCTTACAATAATTTTACAACTCTAAGCATTATCGGCCTTTGAGCATTTAGGAGTGATGGTGATTTTCTCTCAGTATGTAAATTGACCCTTCTTGCTGAGATGAACTTGAGCAAGGTCTCAAGGAATGGTTTAATCCTTAGGAAAACAGCACTGCATCCAACAGTGACACATGAAGAGGTTTGGGTGAAAGATTAACCGTCAAATAAAGCAAGCTTCTGTGGTTTCCCACTCTGATTCACTCCTGCTATTCTACGTTGTGGGAACTGGAGATGTTACATGAGCAGAGATACTGGAATTACAAGATAAACAGATAAAAACATTTGACCTATGAGTGTTACTATTAAAATACTGACAGTAGATGTGGGGGAAACACAAGAAAAGAAGCAGGGAAGAGGATCCTGTGGTATTAGCACAGGCCTGTACAGCTTGTGGCCTGTCAAGCCAAAGAGGGCTCAGTATCTTCTGCAGGATACAGTGGGCAAGGAATGCAGGCAGAGACTATGGTCCTTGGAAAGTACAGCTCTGCTTAAGACTGTACTATTAAACATGGGCTTCAGTCCAACCAAGAGCTAAATTTGCTTTCGCCTGTAGCAATCAAAGGACTCAAGTGCACTTAATGCTCAGTTGGATTGCAGTCATTGTTTCCAGGTGAGGACTCAGAGCCGTATCTCCCATCCTGGTACAAATAAGCAGTTAAGTGGTTTGCCCAAAAGCTACTACTACAAAGAAACAAATGCTGCTTGTTATAGCTTGCAACCTGAAGCTTAGTCTGTGAGCATTCAGCTAATTTTTCCACACCAATGTTTTGAGAAACAGACTCCATGGAAGTTGTTTTACCTGTCTCCGGGGCAAGGCGGGGGCCTTTTTTGCACTTGAGAAAGAAACTAGCCAAACTACTTCTGCAGAGCGTTCTTCACTCTCCCTTTCTGTACAAAACTACATATACGAATCTCCACTTCCACGAAACACATGGATTTAATAGGTGGTCACCAAGGAGACTTAAACTATCCAAAACATTCACAGATCTGGAATACTGCATCATATTTTGCAAGATAACTCACAGATATGGTTCACCAGACAGCCCCCACTGAAAATTTCAGATAGAGTGACATGACCTACAGCTTAAGCAAGTGGGTAAATACTAGGGTTGCCAAGTCTTACTTTTGTTTTAGCGGGGGGAGTCCCGGCCCTCCTTGGGAGTCTTTTTGTGTGCACACCACGATAACATCACCCGGAAGTGACATCATTGCGTCGGGCACATTGGGAGCGGGACCTCTATAATTCGAGGGAAAACCATAGAGTTTTCTCTAGGATGATAGAGCGTCCCCACCCCAAAAAAGTGCCCGACGCAATCACATCACCTCTGTGTGATGTCATCACATCGGGCACGTCTTTGCAGCCTGGCAATCTGAGGGCGGGGAGCTGGCCAATCGAGTGGGGTTCCCCTTCCCCCCGGGGGGGACTTGGTAACCTTAGTAAATACTCAGCTATGAGAGAAAATACTGAACCTGGAAGAAATATAGACATCAATTTTCTGTTCAAACTGGCAGGGTTTCTCCCCCACTCTTTAAAAAGCAGCATATCCCCAGCACGTATAAAGCTTAAATATCACAGGAAAAGACTAATAAACTTCAAATAATGAAAGAGAGAAGGTTATGCCAGAACTCTTTTTTTCCAGATGGGGGACATTCAAAATCTGCTCACCCAACTTGCAGTCTACAGCTGCACAGTCCAGCAAATCATGTCAGCCTGCTATCAATATATTTCTTCTCTTAAGTAGCTTTGTAAAAAATGCCTGAATGAATTCATATGGGTAAGGTCCCATCTAAAAGTAGAGTTTCCCTGTTAAGACACTATATGCCCCACCGCCCAGAAGACAAACGAACAGAGTTTGTGAGGTTCCAGAGGCATCTGGCAGGTGTTGTTGGCAACCAAATGTAGGCCTAGAGGTAACTTTGATTTGAGCCACATGGCAGTTTCATGAGTCAAAATATTGGTTCACAGCCAAAGCTAAGGACTGGCTCATTCTTCCCTTGCTATTTTATTGGATGCTTGAATCACAGCTGTTGAGACTCTTAACACTTTTTCAAGGGGAGGGAAATTTTGCTTTCTGTCACTCTTTATATATATTATCCATTATGATTTGGATGGATTTTAAGATGCATTTTTTAAAATACCCTGAAAAAATACTGCAATCCTACTGAATTCAGAGGGGCTTACTTCAAGTACAAATGCATAGCATCTGTCTGAAAATATTTATTTACTTCATCTATATCCTACTTTTATTACAACATTCTTCCCTTCTCTATTTTAAACCCACAACAACCCTGTGAGGTAGGCTGGGAGTGTATGACCGGCCCAAGGTCCCCTAGCAAAGTTTCATGGCAGAGTGGGGATTCAAATCGAGGTCTCCCAGATCAGTCCAACACTCTAACCACTAAACCACACTGGCTCTCAATATCTCTTCATTGTCATCAACAGGTCCCATCCACTCCATCACATCATGGCAGAAAGGGACTCAACATATTTAAGATGATTAAGCTAATATGAAGTACTAAGGGCAGATTCGACCAACTTTTCCACTGATGGAAAAGGGAGGAAAGTTCCCCTCTGACCAGCCACAAAGGTTATGTTGGGGATCATGGGACGTGCATGGACCAAGGCCATCTAAGATAAGACCTGTATTCATGAAGGTAACTGTGTGAGACTGAGCAGAAAAGGTGGTTGGAGCTAACCCAACCACAGTATATATGGTGAGTACCCATCAGTATTACAAGCAACTATGAACTAAGGTTCAGTCCTTCTAGCAGTGCAATCCTAAGCAGAACGATACCCTTTGAAGCCCAGATCCTAGGAGGTCCAGAGAGATTTCACATAATTATCTTTCTGCTTTTGTCTTCCTAGCCTAGGAAGAGTAAATGCCTCCAATGTGAGATGGAGCATACTCTGCCTTCATCAAGAAAACACGTTCATGTATATTTTTCCATGGGAGGAGAGGTACATTACCCCAGATTGCAGAAAACGAAAGCATGCAAGCCCATAGCTGTGGTGGGACCCTTTGGGGCCTGGTCACACCATGCATCAGCCAGGCCCCACAAGGCCTTGCTGCCAGAAATAATTTTTAAAATCAATTAAAAATTATTTTTAATTCATTCCGTAAAGTTGTGCTGCGCTGTGCACTGCGCCCAGCCCACTTCCTGATTTGCTGCCTCTTCCTGATTTGCTGGTAACCCTACATGAGACCTTGCCAGCTCTCCCACCCTCCCTCCCATTCCTCATTATAGCCTGTTGCAGCTCTTCATCTTCATCGCTTCTCTTAAAAGTGCAGCTGATTCTTGAACCAAGGTAGGCACATCAGACTGAGGAAGGGATGCTAGGAACAGGTTTTCCAGTCTATTTTTGCAATCTCTGGCTTTCTTAAATAACAGAAAGAACAATGGGGGAGGTTTGTCAGCTCTGGAGAGAGTGGCAGGATTTTCCCCCGTTTTGAACTTAAGAGATTTATCAGCTCAAAGCAACTATAGAGGCATCCAAGAACCTTGCACCTGTAATTCCCTCCCCCCGTTTTCAGTTATCAATTCAGTAACAAAGGTTTTGTATTTTTATACTCTGGGGAGGGGGTCCTGTTTATTTTACCAATCTCCCTGGCTTTCTTAAATAACAGAAACAACGGGGGGGGGGGTTGTCTGCTCTGGAGAAAGCAGCAGGTCTTTTTTACCTGTTTTTAATGCGGGACCAACAACAGGACAGGAAACCACCCCTGCACAAAAGTCCACCCCCGGCCCCACCAAAAAAAATATATGCCCCATAAGCCAAATCCTGGCTATGGGTCTGAAAGCATCTCTCACCTGCATTTCTCCTCTTCTGTTGAGGAAACTGCGAGGTATTTAAGGGAGAACTACAGTTACTTTGGCAAATGTGTTTCTAGGAGAGAATCACTGAGAGAAACAGAGGGATGCTTAATTTGTCCTGCAGGTGCCATTCCTCCCTTGAAAATGTGTTCCCTCCAACATGGGGATGGAGGCCCTGAGCTGGATCCAGTAGTTTCAGTAAGGAAGGGAAAACATGGTTGTATGCACCAGTATTTGATGTTCATCTTTGTGTCTTCTGTGCAGTCCCACATGGGACTGCTTTTGAAGCAGGCCTGCCACAGAGAATTTCTTTACAAGCTTCTAGAATGTTTCAGCTGAGTGCTCCCCCTCCCCTTGGCACAGTAGAGCCACGGGCTCTGTTCCCACCCTAATGATCATATGACAGGGGAAGCACTGTATCCTCAGTCCTCTTTCCGCCACCATGGAGACTGAAAGTGCATGACCCACAGTGGGGAAGGAGGGAGGGATGCATGCTGCACAGAAGACACTCGATGAACATCTGTTACAGGTAAGTGCAACTCTGTTTTCATCTTCGTGTCTTCTGTGCAGTCTCACATGGGAGAGTAGAAAGCTGATTTACCACGGAGGTGGGGGTGGGTCGATTAATGGAACAGCGACTACAGCACTGCTTCCCCCACAGCTGTGTCCTTCCTGGAATCTACATCAATGGAGTAGTGTTTAATAAACATAAATGGAGAGGACCAAGTTGTAGCTTTGCAGATCTCCACGATGTCAAGGGTGGCTTGGGATGCTGCAGAAGATGCTTGAGCTCTGGTTGAGTGAGCCTTGAGGGAAAATGGGCATTCCAAATCTGCTGCGCTGTAAGACATTTGGATGGCAGCTGTCACCCCTCTGGAGAGGGTTTGTGCAGAGACTGCTTTCCCTTTTGTTTTTTATCCTTCCTAAATGTTGATGTACGATCTAAATAAAATAATAATGCTCTCCTCACATCTAACATGTGCACTGCTTGTTCTGCTGGGGAGTGAGGGTTAGGAAAGAAGACTAGGACAAGTGAAACTGTGCTGGGACAAGTGAAACTGAGAGACTACTTTTGGTGTGAATTCTATGCTGGGCCTCAAGACAACTTTGCCTTTATGAAATTTAATGAAACGTGTATCATGCCTTAATGCTCTAAGTTCACCCTCCCTGTGTGCCAATGTGACGGCAACTAGGAATGCTGTTTTATAAGCCAAAGAGCACGCAAGGCCATTGGTTCAAATGGTTGATGAATCCATTGGGACAACACAAGGGACAAGCTCCACTGAGGAAGTGGCAGTTTGACAGGTAGGTATGGATTAAACAATCCTTTTAGGACACTTTCTGAAAGTGCATTAGAAAATACAGGCTTACAGTCTACTCCGAAATGGAAAGGAAAGAATGCCACAGGTGAACTTTAATCCAGGAGGTGCTTAAACTGGAGTCTAATAAGGCACGGAGGCATTTAAATTTTTTTGTTAAGGGGCAGGATTTTGGTTTAATTTTCCTGTCTCTCGCCCAAACTGTGAAATGCTTCCATTTAGATTTGTAAGATTTCCAAGTAGCCGGTTTACAGGAGGATAGTAAAACCTTGGCTACTCTTTTGGAACAGAAGTCTACAGAGAAATGTACCACGTGTGGATGTTGTGGTGACCAGGGGTCATTTCGTAGAAAAAGAGGTGCAGGAGCTCATTAGCATAACTAATTTGCATAACTCATTTGCATATGCCACACCCCCTAACATACCGGAAGTGTGTCAGAAGGCAACACCCACCCCTCAGGCTCCACTCCTGAAACTGACCTGCTCTTCCTCCATTCCCTTCCCCATCCAATACTTTGTGCAATCAAAATAAGCGTAAAGAACACACCTTCATTCTCTTCCTGCTCCCTTGAAACCACCAGGTTTCAAGTAGACTTGAGATACCCAGGACATATGCACCACCCATCCCTTCCCCTTCCCTTCCCCTCCCCACAACAAGACACCCTGTTAGGTAGGTGAGGCTGAGAGCGGTCTTTTGAGAACTGCTCATGAGAGAACAGCTCTGAGAGAACTTGTGACTGGCCCAAGGTCACACCAGCAGCTGCATGTGGAGGAGTGGGGAATCAAACCCGGCTCTCCCAGATTAGAGTCCAACTCCTGACCACTACACCAAACTGATAAGGTGGAAGCTGCTGAAGGGTTGGTGAAATTTCTCCAGTACTTATGTGCCATGTGCCCAGATAAAAAATGGGATACTTAGAAAATGTATATGCCACCTTGAGCAAGTCTCTGGAAAAGCAGCACACAGTCATAAAAGGAACAGTGATAAAATTATCAATATTAAAACAAAACATTGAAAACAATAAAGACCCTAGCAGGGCTTTCCCCGGGGCGCTGCACCTCTGCACTGCTCGGGGAAGCTGAGGAGGGGGGCGGGGCTTGGACATGTGCCCGCCCCCTGGGCTCCTCACTCCTGGAGCTGCACTCCTGTGCGCTCCCGCTCCAACGGACCCCTGATTTCCTCCCAGCAGGCTTTGATACAGGAAGTCAACTGGAAGGGGAGAAAAATGCTAAAAGTCCCAGAGCTCAGCAAGGTAATGCAAAAGTGGTGGGGGTGTATATTCCATGTTTAGCTACACTCTTTCACACCCTCTGTTTTATTGAAAACACACACACAAATCAATTGCTTGAGCATCCTGGGAATAAAGAAAGAATTTAGTCTCTCACAGGCAAATATTGTCACACCTCTTTCTGAAAGGGAAAATTTTAACTGGCCCTAAAAAGGATATAGTCACTAAGGATTTCATCCCAACTGGAGCCGGGAAGATCTTACAGAAAGGACTGTGTATTCCAGTGAGGGAAGTATAAATGACTAGCAGACTGATTTCCTAATATGACTGATTCGGGGACAGCATACCTACTTCCATATGAATTTACCTGTCCATTCCAGTCATCTTTGGATGCCCTTCTCCATCTGGTGTTAGATGGGTGGCAACCCAAGAAAGGGCCTTCTTGATTGTGGCGTCAACACTTGAAACTCTCCCCCCCCCACACCCCGGAAGATCTGTCTGTCTCCCTCTATCATTGTCTTCCACCAGTGGGTGCAGATATTTTTGCTTTGTTTGACAGTCCCCCGTTTTTGGCTCTCTTCTCTGGTTATGTGTGTTTATTTTGTGTGTTTATTTTATGCGTGTTATGTGTGTTTATTTTACACGAATTGTTTTATACACACTTATAATTTCACTGCTGTTTTAATGTCGTGATGATTTAATGTCGAAATGTTTTGATGTTCATCATCTCAGGTACCCTATTTTGGTGGAAAGGAGGCACAGAAATATTTGAATTTTAAGTGGACACAGCCAGACTGGGCAGCTGTTAGAGTGCTAATAAGGAAATAAGAACATAAGAGAAGCCAATGTTGGATCAGGCCAATGGCCCGTCCAGTCCAGCACTCTGTCACACAGTGGCCAAAAACACCAGGTGCCCTCAGAAGGTCCAGGACACAAGAAGCCCTCCCCCTGCTGCCCCCCTCCCCCAAGCACCAAGAATACAGAGCACCACTTGCCCCAGATTGAGAGTTTCTATCTATACCTTGTGGCCTATAGCCACTGATGGACCTCTGCTCCATATGTTTATCCAGTTCCCTCTTGAAGCTGTCCATGCTTGCAGCCGCCACCACTTCCTGTGGCAGTGAATTCCATGTGTTAATCACTCTTTGGGTGAAGAAGTACTTCCTTTTATCTGTTCTAACCCGACTGCTCAGCAATTTCATGGAGTGCCCGCGAGTTCTTGTATTGCGAGAGAGGGAGAAAAGTACCTCTTTCTCTCTAGAATACTCAACCCCGTTTCTTCCACAAAACTTGCTGAATGACAATAGGCCCAGTCACCTTCCCTCAGCCTAACTGACCTCACAGATGAAGCAAAAGATGAACAACTAATAACGCAGGAGGAATCCTGTTTTAGTTAACAGAACAGTGTGGGATGGGAAGACTAAATGTCCCTCCCCTCTGCATGTGGCCTCAATCTGAATCAGGGGCATAATTTCCCTTTAAAAGGCTGGGGCATATTTATGATTTCTGTCACATCTCATTTGACCTTGACTCCCACAATAAAATATAGATGACAAAAAGGGGGGGGGGGGGCGGGGAAGGAAATGGATGTGCACTTTTAGTATACCAAAAAATCCTATTAGGACCTCAGGTAGGATGAAGGAACTCAAAGACCCAAACTCAGATCATTCCTAGCACTACCTCATGGAAGCCCCATAAAGCATGTTCCCTTGCTACATTGCTATTAGTGCTGCCTGGTGAAGAACAGGCAAGGAGCACCAGCCACCCCTGTCTGTAGGCAGAAAAAGGGGATAATTACTGAGGAGCTGTAAATAGGTGAGCAGGATCATACAGGTCCATGGACCTGTGAGGGCGAACCGCTGCTGCGTGATCACACGCAGCCGTGGGCGAGTTCTTTTTTTTTTCCTGGCAGTTTTCAGTGCGCTTATTCACTTCTACAAGGGATCGATGACTTGCCTCTCCACCCTCGGGGTCGTCCGATGATGCGCATACCGGGACGGGGGGGGGGGAACCAAAAAGCCCGCTCCCCGACACCTCTTGTTTGTGCTGGCGTGATCACACAGGGAAAGGGCAGTTCTGGGCTGTCACAAACCATCTGAGACTGCCTTTTCACTGGTAGCTAAATAAGCCGATTCCCCGCCGGCTCAAAGTGATTTGCGACAGTTTGACACCAGCTGCAGGACACTTCCCAGATGTGCTTGTGTGATCATGCCACTTTGAACCGGCGGGGAATCGTCCTTCTTGTGTCGCAAATGGGTGCGTATGATCAGGCTCTGAATGTCTTCTTGTCTGGCATGAAGAAAAAAGGGAATGTGGGGAGGGGTTATTCTTATGCAGTTTTGTAGTGCTTAGGAGCGACAGGTGTGGTCTGGCACACAGGTTTCCCCAGGCATCAAGAACATTTCTTACTGAAGATTTGCATGCATTTCCAACAATACAAATAAGTCTGCATACTTAACATCAACTGCCACATGATAACCAAGACCAGTGATCTTAAGGGTACTAAATACTACAACTGCATTAGTATTACAGTTTGCGTGCTTAACAAGGTCAGAATCACTCATGTAAGATAATCAAGCTTTTAGAGAGCTTAAATTTTTATTTCTGGTGTTGTTCTCACATGGTCATCGAGAGGTACACCACCTGATGCAAGCTGTGTTGTTCTTTGCCTCTGTTGTTGCTATGCAATCTCCACTGAATATTATAATTGTTATAACACTAACATGAAGATCACAGCATCATAAATACAAAATAAAACCAGTTAACTAGACAGCATCATAAAAATGACCAAAAGGAGATTCAACAAACATCTTAACTGGTAGAATACACTCAATTGAACCCTAAAGCCCTCTGGAATAAAACTGTCTTAAATGACCTCCTGAAAGCCAGCAAAGATGGGTTAAGTGGACTTTCCTGGGAAGAGCGAGCACAGTCATGGTGCTGCACAGAAAAGACCCCAACATATCTCAGTTTATAATGACATGAGAGTACAGAGGTGAATGTGGCAAATGCCACGCTACATAAAAAGAATGCACATAAAAGCATGCAAAGAGAAAAGTACCTTGTGGCACTGTAATGACTTAGCATGGAGTAATACTGAACTCACATATTCAGAATCTTCTGTAGCTTCAGTTAATGCATATCACTGACAATTCCTTTAAAATATTATTACATGCTTCTCCAGTGAATGCAGGAGGAAACATCTGCATGCTTTCCCACAATGCCCTGTTTATAAACACTTAACATTTGGTGATCATCATCCTCATCACTTTATTACAGTTTGTAACCAGCACAAAACAATCCAAACATATCAAAAACTGAAACTTTGGATACTAATGTAGAAACAGAACAAAACTGAAACGTTTACAAATAATTATAATGAAATATACGATCTATATCTGCATCACACATTTACATACTGTTTACAAATTCTATAGGCTGCTGCTAAAAATTTGGCCATTTGTTATCTCCGGATTAGAATCCGATAGAAGCATATTGCTTAATACAGTATTCGAAAAACCTGAAAATCTTTCCTGTATAGGCTGAATAAATCTAACTCATATTTGACTGCAATACCCACAACTAAGCAGAATATATGTGATTGTATCCACTTCTCCAGTACCGCACAGGCAGACATGCTCAGCCATCGGTGTCTTTCCGTAGTGGCCCCCTACCACATTTGGTGATCACAGAACAAGTTGTTTGGTCAGGCTGGCTGGCAGCGACTATTCATGCAGGAGAGGTCCATCAGTGCCTACTAGCCATGGTGACTTAAGGGAGCCTCCATCTAAAGAGGCAGAAAACCTCTGAATATCAGTGCCAGAAAATAACGTCAGAGAAGGCCTCTATGCCCTGTTTTTGGCCCTCCATAATAATTGGTGTTGGCAGATGTGACAAATTGCCCCAAAAAAGCAGGCTTTTTAAAATCCTGGTTGCGTCAAAGAGTCATGGAGTGCATGAGTTACTCTTTCCTGGGGAGAAGAATTTATGCAATTGGCTGCTCTCCTCACGCTGTGATTGGCCAGCATAAGCTGAGAGAGGTAATAAAACAGCTGATCTGGAGCAAAAAGAGGTTTTTTTGCTGTTTGGCCTTTCACCTTTTGGTCTTTCTTTGAAACCTAACATCTGGATCAGTAGGCAAAGGTTTTGGCTTCTGAGGGAAGAGACGTTTGGGAGTCAGTGTTTTCTGACAGGCAATAGTCGGAAAAGTACTTCTACAGAGAGAAGAAGAGAAACCCCATTGTCTTAAATATATTAAAAGTGCTCGGAGGGAAAACTTAGATTCTCAGTCAGGAAAGCTACAGAACTGCCTTATACAGACAAAGGATACTGGAGAAGGATTTGGCAGAAGGGCTGGGTAGTGAGAGAGAACTCCCATACGAGCCAAATAGTAAAAGGAGCTATTGCTTCTTAGGGACAAGGAGAATAACTTCCTGCCAGTGAAAGGGGTTGGGAAGAGAACCCTGGTCTGTGATAAAGAGGAGAAGTTCAGACACCTCAGGAGTTAGTGAAAAGCTGCAATATCTACAAGAAAACTTAGAACTATGAAGGAAAAAATCTAGAAACTTTAAGAAAATGCTGGCCTCCAGTAAAACATTAATAAGAACTGTGTTAATGCTGAAATATAATAAACATAGTACCTCTCAAAGAAAGAACAAGGAAAACTTGAAACAAAACTACAAATACACTCTTTTGAATGTTCTAAGAATTCAACTCTGTATATATATTAGAAAGTTTTTACCTCAGCAGTCTCAAAACCTTGAATACTCCTATTATATATATGTTCCCTGCCTGTTTAATAAAATCTTTATTCTGTTTTTGAAAGTTAATTTGCCTCATGTGCCATTTCACAAGGGTTTATAAAACAGGACAGCTCCTGTGTTTCCCTCATGTTCCTGTACTGGGTCTAAAGCAGGGGTGGCCAAACTTGCTTAATGTAAGAGCCACATAGAAGTAACATCAGATGTCTGAGAGCCGCAAGACATGAATAAATATTACACACATTTTTATTGGGAAATATGCAAATTTGCTTTTTATTAACATTAACATTAAATAAGACAGCCAGAAATAAAAACAAAAGGGGTAAAAACAAATATTGATAATGATATTTAAAGAGAGAAATGCTTTCTCCAAGCCAGCCAGGGGGGTGGGGGCTTTGAGAACACACTGAAAGTTAAAGTTGCTTCCTTTCTCTGCCCCCTCCCACCTCAAGCCTACCCAGGGAGGGGAACACTGGCTGGGGAAGGGAAGACTGTCATAGCAAAGTTTAAATATGCATAGGAAGTGGAGCACCGTTTAGAGAAAAATAAGTAGGTTTATTAAAGAATAAACTGTTCTAGAACATAGAAGAGAAAGAGCCTTAACCATCTAACCAACTGCTGTGACAGGAACAAGAAGAAGGAGGAAGCTCTGCAGGAGCAGAAAGTCTCTGGAAAGTCTCTAATCTAGCTGAGCTAAACTACCAGTCCTTCAACTGTCCCCCTGTAGTGTGATCTTCAGATCTTCTTCATAAGGCTGTTCTATAGACCTTGTATATTCCAACAATTGGTTGGTCTCTGTGTGAGACAAGATGCTTGACTAGATGGACCCCCGGGGCTGTTCTTACGTTCTTTTTTTCAGGCCTGCTTGCATATTCTAACGAACTCCTGCTTGTTGTGTGTGAACACCTCCTTTGCTCCAGGTAGAGTTGACAGCTCTGGGCTGGGAAATACCTGGAGATTTTGTGGGCAGAGCCTAAGGAAGGTGGGGTTTGGAGAGGGGCAGGACTTCAATGTGGTATAATGCCACAGAGAGTCCAAAGTGGCCATTTTCTCCAGGGGAACTGATCTCTGTTGGGTGGAGATCAGGTGTAATCGCAGGAGATCTCCAGCCACCACCTGGAGGTTGACAACCCTAGCTCCAGGGGCAACCCAGTTTCTCTGCCACCATCACATACAGTTCAGCCCTTATCCCATACCTGTGTATATCTACTTAAAAGTACTACTTACTCCTACTGCAGCCTTAATTTTCTCTAAATTGCACCCCTGGAGTAGTAGCCCAACCGACAAATCCTGTACTCAGTAGATATACTACTCAGTGCAGCATGCTGTGTGGAAATATATTCTGGTGCCTTACATATGTGCTAAGCCACATCCACATGCTTCCTTCTGGTGATATTAAAATATGCACAAAATATACACACCATCACTTTGGAACAGCACATTTCATACTTACTTTCTCAGAACTGCAATTTCATTCTCTATGCTGCTTTCCTTTCCTTTCAGGGCTTTCTTTGGAATGCACTTAACTGCAAAGAGTTTTCCAGTAGACCTGTTTTCAGCCAAAACTACTTCAGAAAATGCACCACTGAAAGAAAAAAGGGAAAGGTGCATTTCAATATGTGTCCCTTTGGGAATTGCTGTTCTGCACTAGAAACAAAACTGGTATTTATTTTAGACAGAATTCAATGGAGCTTATTCCAAAATAAGGGTGAATATTCGTTGTTTGGGGAAATGAGGAAGGCAGGAACCTTTCCATGGACTCCCATCCCCACTGTGTTCATTGGGGAGGGAGAGAAACTGGCTTCACAATTGCATCGAGAGAGAGAGAGAAAGAGAGATGTTTCAAAACACCTCTTACTTATTTAACTTCAAACCCAAATGTAAAATCCTTTAAAACATATAAGAATCTAGTATGCAACATACCAAATTAGAGTGCACTGCAGTTTTATAAAGGATATCTCCTTGATGCCTGCCAAGACCCAATAATGCAGGGTTGTTGGCATACAGCCACAAACAAGACCAAATTCCAGCTACAGGAAACCCCCTGGCAGGACGACTTTCCCCAACGTAATGACGTCGCCCGGAAGTGACGTCCTCACATTGCGGGTGTTGCCAGGGCGACGCTCTGGCAATCACCCCAAAACTCTATGGAGGGAGCTCCCGGGCCAAGGAGGACTCCCCCCCCCCGCCATTAGGTAAGTAGGACTTGGCAACCCTATTCCCCACCCTTCTACGGCCTTCCATGGATCTTTTAGATCCCTTTCTACTCTATGGGAGCTCTCTCCCTAAAGGGAAAAAGGAGGGGGGAAAGGGCTCTTTAATCCGCTCCAATCTGTCCTGGGTTGGGGAATCCCCAGAAAACAATTTCCTCTTCTTCCTCCCTGAATAACTCAGGGGTTTGATTGGAGCTTTCCCCCCAGTCTACAATGCTGCCCTCCTTTACCTTCAGTCTAGGTTTTTGCCCCGTTAGGGCAAGGGCTAGAGGCTTCCAGCTCTTTTCCTCCACACACCAGGTCCTCTGAGACCGAGGAGATTGCTGGGTCTGTGGCATCACCCCCGGTCTCCTTGCAGACGCAGTCACTTCCCCTGATGTGCACTGGTTTGGGAGGGGACCCTCCAGCTGCAGCCCAGTGGGAGTTTGTGTACATAGCTGCGACTTCTGGGGATCTCCCAGTGCCATCGGCTTCCTTTGCAGTCTGCCGCTGACTACAGCTCAAAAATAATAAAGAGGGAAGGTCTCTCCCTTCTCCCTCTCTTCTTCTCGTCCCTGGGTTGCTGCACTCTACAGAGCACCTGTGATACATGTCCTGCTCAAGCAGCAGGGCTGGTGAGACTGGGATGGTCCCCTCCTGGATTGATCTGAGGAAACCGACCCTATTCCGGCAGAGGAGCCTGTTCCCAAGAGTGAGGACTGCCCCACTCCCAAGACCAGTGGAGAACCTGAAAGCTATGGGGTACATCAGAATACTGAACAGGTATTAGAAAAGTCACCAGAATTACCAGTAAGTAACAGAACTATTAAATCAGAGCACTGCCTAACATTTCAAGAACCTGAGGTGGCAAGTGAGCAACCCATATAAACAGTACATTACTTTGTCACAGCATTCCTCAGTGAGTCCAGGCCTAACATATAACGTGGAGAACAACCGCCAACAGCTGAGTTGCATAAATATACAACGTTTGAAGTTTTAACATTCTGATCTGCAAGAACTGAAAATATGTACCATGTTTCACCTGGTTTCATCACCACTGCTGCTTGCCTGTTCTGCGCTGCTGTTCTGCACTGCAGTTTGCCTGGTATATAGGCCTACATTTCAGGGAAGGCAGCACCAGGGAACAAGTTGGCATTAATCTAGGATCTTTGTGTTGATATATCATGCAAAGATATCAATCCAACAACATGTATTTTTTGGCTCTTTGATCAAAAGACAACTTAGACAACTGATTAACTGAACAATGAAATCACAGACATTTCTTTAAGTATTGCAAGCAACTGTTCTGGCCCATTCTCCCATCCAAAGCCTCTCCGTCCTGTATGTCTTCCACACAGGAAAAAGCTTGTGTAGTTTTCACATTGCTGTTCCTGCCAATGCAGCACATGGCAGGTTTCCCTGCCATAGTCCTTTGGCAGTGCCCTGCCCCAGAACCACAAAGGCTCCTCAAGTTGTTTTTTTTTAAAAAACTGGTAATTGAATATTATCATAACAATTAGGTTCTTTAAAAATTAAATCTCTAGCCCTTTTGTTGTGGATGTATATTCCTTTCCGCTTGCATCTCCACAATGAAAGGCTGTGAGAATGTCCCAAGAGATATAATCCACAACAGGTCTCCTTAAGCAGTAAGTCCTTTATTTGCAGAGAAGATAATTGGAGTCAAACACTTTCACTGTTAGTAATACTGGGGTTAGGGAAGACAGGTATTGATATTCTGGATATGAAATATGGCTTAAGGGCATTCTACCAAGCACTATGCAGTATTTTAGGCACTCAATTATACTGGCTTAGAGTTCCCATAGAAAAATGCGGGAAAAGGGTTCCCAGAAAATAATGATGTTGAACATCTCTAAAGTTCAGTTCTCAAGGCATGGATAAGAGGAATACAAAACACCTGTGTGTTTGGCTTTCACTTAATTGCAAGCATTTCCTTTCAAGGACAGGGCACAGAGAGAGCAGGGAAAAGCAAAGCACTCAGACGGGCTCGCGCAAGCCGAGCTAAGCAAGCAAGCGTAGCAAAGCACACATTCCTGAGGAGGGAGTCATGGCCCCATTGAGAACTCCCGGGCGGGACCTGTCACCAAGTAGGAGGAAAAAACAAATGAAAGCCAATAACCTTTTCAGGGGTCATGCAAATACACTCAGTAGCAGTAGCACAGTTATTGAACAAACTTTATGGCAGTTAACTGACAAAGGCTTACTTTTTAAATGGAAAGTTGGAGAATCAGAAACACATTTTGACATAATGATATGACAATATTTAATCGCCCTTTTTTTAAAAAGCCCCCACTGGTGGGGGAGAAATGGCCATTTCAAGGGAAATGGCTACTGCATGGGCAAGACCAGGAAAACCAAAACTTTCCCATCTACACAGCATCCATCCAGGCTTTGCTGTGATCTCTGAGAAAACTCTGCAGCAAAAGCAGGTTTGTGAAAGATTGGAGGAAAGTTGGGGAACCCTAGGAGATATACAAATGCACCACAATGCTGTGGAGGAACAGGGAAAAAAATTCTTCCCAGCAGCATCCAACTCAGGGCAAATAACTTGTGTGGAAACAGCCCTTGTCTAAACAAGAAATTCTGGCAAGTTAGTCATGGTTGGGATGCTGAAGCTGACTTCTATCTATTAACCTTGGATGTCAAGCAAACTCTCCTAAATACAAGTCATATGACAGTATAACCCAAGGTAAACCCACAGCATTGCCCTGACTCATTAAATAGTTGAAAGATGCAATTTTGAAAAAAACCTCAAAACTCATTTGCGTGGCAAAGGAATGCTAATTGGCTTGTCCTCATTCCATTTAAGACTTACCCAGCTGGACACAATTATTTGTCTTAAATATTTGTACCCGAAATGTTCATGTATTTTTGTATCCCCCACCCACTCGTAATCAGTTTCTTATCCAAAGGGGAATCACAGAACACAGAATCCCAAATTTAACTCTGTTGATTCCCGAAAAACTGAAATAAGTGTAGAGCAGTAACTTTATCTTTTTTAAAATAGCCTTTTATTATTGCCGTTATCTTAAATTAAAATGGAGATACAGAAAAACAAGGGGAAAAGGAAGGTATAGATATTATAATGATTTATAACTTAGTAATAACTAAGATAATCAATATCAGAGAAAATATAGAGCATTTAACATTTAAAATACATAGTATTTAGAAGGTTTTTACATACAGTATACATTTATTATTAAAGCCTAGCATTTATTCGGATATTCTGCCATTTTATCTCTCCAGGTTTTGTTGTCCGGGCATTCCTCAGTTTTCCATTTGGCTGCCCATATTACTCTGTCAGCCGTCAACATGTATCTAAGCAATTCATGAAGTGTTCTTTTAATATTGTCTGGCAGAATTCCCAATAGCATAAGTCTCTGGTTTCATTTCAAAGTTGATTTTTAAAATCTTCTGAATCTCCACATGTATATCTTTCCAAAATTTTCTTGCCTTTTTACAAGTCCACCACATGTGGTAAAAGGTACTATCTGCCTCTTTGCATTTCCAGCAGGTCCCTATATAGTTCTTGTCCATGTTTTTAATATCTTTAGGAGTTATATACCATCAAAAGGACATCTTATACCAGTTTTCTCTTAATGCTTGACTGGCAGTAAATTTTATGCCTCTCATCCATGTTTTCCCATTGTTGAAATGTTATTTCTCGCCGTAAATTTTGACTCCATTTCAGCATACACATTTTAACTTGTTCAGTTTCTGTATCGGAGTAAAAGTTAGGTCTCTTATCCAACTTCTGTAAGCGTGGGCAGCTTCTTTTGAGTCTAGAAATTAGTTGGAGATATACCAGCCATTGTATTTTCTTTCACTCCTCCTTTATAGTTTGCCATGATTTAACTTCTCCTTGTGGATTCAGCATATCTTAATAGGTTACAAAGTCATCGGCTTTTCTGTCATACTTATCATAAAATGCATCTCTCGGTGACATTATTGGTGAAGTCATTGGACTAATCCTTATTTTCAAAGTTTTAAGTCTCTGATTACATGAGGGTTTTTTGGTGTTTGGGGTTTTTTCGTTACGTTACGCAAATGAGGTTGTGTAGCCCTTCTGTCTGGTATGCAGTTTCTAATTTCGTTTGGACTTTTAATCCAATCTGCAATCCAGACAAGGCTCATTGCTTCGTAATATAGCTTAACACTGGGTGCAGCTAAGCCTCTGTTTTTTTCTGTCTTGTAACACTTTAAATCTGATTCTTGGCTTTTTGCCATTTCATATGAATGTATTTATTTGCTTTTGCCAATCTTTTAAAGTTTTCTCTTGTATATTAATTGGTACTATCTTGAATAAAATATTTTTGGCAATATATTCATTTTAATTGCTGATATTTTAATTTAGACCATCTTTTCATGTCTTTTTGTATTCTTTTCCAGACCACATCCTAATTGTCTTAAAATAATGTTTCACTTTGCTCAGTTAAATGTATGCCCAGATATTTAACTGGATTTGTCATTAGTTCACATCCTGTAATTTTCTTAACATTTTCCTCTTCTTGCTTTGTTAAACATTTGGAGATTATTTTTTCTATTAATTTTGAATCCCAAGAAACAGCCAAATTTTCCTATTTGTTCTATAACATGTTGAAGCGTTATATGTGGGTTAGAAATTGTCATAACAACATCATCAGCCTAACATTTTAATTTAAATTCCTCTCCATCTACTTTCAGTTTTTCAGTTTGGGAGTCTTATCTTATTTTAGCTGCAAAATTTTCATTGCAAGAATAAATAATAATGGTGATGGTGAATATCCTTTTGATTTAAAAATCCATCTGTTAATATTCCATTAATTAAAATGTGTGCATTTTTGTTTTGCATAAATTCTATGTATATAATTTCCAAATTTAGGTCCACAATCATTGTAAAACCTTTTGTAAAAAAGTCCAGGAAAGCTTGCCAAATGACTTTTTAGCATCCAAAAAGATAAATGCTGTTTTTTGTCTCTTTTTCTCTACACATTCAATTGCACTGATCACAAATCAGACATTATCCTTATCTATAAAGACGAGTTGGGGTGGCAACATTCCATGGGACACCAAAATCAGTTGGCTGCAAGAACTGCCACTCAAAAGGGGTCCCTGGCCACTGGCTGCATTCCCTCACTGTGTTGCCTCAGTCCTGCCCACAGAGCCATCGGCCAGTGTCTCAGCCTCTGTCTGGAGGGAGCCGGCAAAGGGGACAGACTGGGTGTTGGGTTCACTCTTCTCCTCCACTCGCTGCCAGGTGGGTCTAACTGTCCCCTCAGTGGCCTGCTTCTGTCAGTAAAAAGACAATGGACTTTCAGCATAACCCCCTCCCTCTCCCACTGCCAGCTTGCCCACTTTCCTGTCAGAATAAACTATGAAAATGGCTCTCTCTCCTGCTTAGCTCCACCAAAGCTGGATGGCTAATGAGGTGGGCCAGCAACCATCAAACCATTCTCTTAAACCCTCTGCTATGCAGCTGACTTCCCCCTCGGGTTGCCAATCTCCAGGTGGGACCTGGAGATCTCCTGCTGTTACAATTGATCTCCAGATGACAGAGATCAGTTCCCCTGGAGAAAATCGCTACTTTGGAGGGTAGACCCTACTGAGTCCTTCCATCCCCCCCCCAAATGCTGCCCTACACAGGATCCAGCCCCCAAATCTCCTGGTATTTCCCTAATCAGAGCTGGCACTGTCCTTTCTCCTCAGTGCCTCTTGCTAGGCAACCATGCTTGCTTCTCTCAGCAAAAGGCTCTTTCCACACCTATGTTGGCCTTTGGGAGAAAACTCATTGGGGCCAGTCCTGACTAGGGGAGAGGCCTCAGCTGAACAGAATGCCATAGAGGCCACCCTCCAAAGCAGTCATTTTCTTGGGGGGGGGGGAGATCTGTTGTCTGGAGTTCAGTTGTGATTCCTGGCAATCTTCAGGCTCCACCTGGAGGTTGGCTACCCTAGGCACAGCAATCAGTGCTTCAGAGCAGGGTCTGCTAGACCCAGATTCTTGCTGAGTGGGTGATTTTGGGCCAGTCACAGACTTTCAGCCTAACCTACCTCAAAGGGTTGTTGTACAAGTCAAAAGGGGGAGAGGAGAATGATGTAAGCTGCTTTGGTCCCCATTGCAGAGAAAGACTACATTTCCTCCAGGGGAACTATGGTTGCCAATCTCCAGGTGAGGGCTAGAGATCACTCAGAATTACAAGTGCTCTCCAGATGGCAGAGATCAGTTCCTCTGGAGAAAATGGTGGAATCTGTGTCCTTATACCCTGCTGAGATGGCCCCCCATGACAGCCAATGTGACATAGCAGTCAGGGCTTCAGAGCACGGTAGAGGCTGCAGGTGGGGAGAGATGGAAAGCTGAAGAGTGAGGGGTAAATAAAGGTAGGTTGATAATTGGCTGGGAAGAAGATAGGGTTGCCAACTCCAGGTGGAAAATTCCTGGAGATTTGAGGGATGAAGCCTGGAGACTGTGAGGTTTGAGAAGGGGTGGGACCTCAGACAGGTTCAATGCCATAGACTCCACCCTTCAAACCACCCATTCTCTCATGGGGAACCATTGTTGCCAATCTCCAGGGGAGGAATGGAGATCATACCAAATTACAGCTGCTCTTCAGATGGCAGAGATCTTCCCCTGGATAAAATGGTGGACTCTGTGTCATTATACCCTGCTGAGGGAGCCACAGCAAATTGACGCTGAGTGCCCAAGGCTGGAGCACCCTCCCAGAGCCTCTTCCTAGAACCTGTTGTATTTATTTCCACAACGGGCCTTATTCCCAGTCTTTCATAAACCTCATTGATACAAAGCCAGTCTGGTCAGGATATATTATTTTTACTATGCATTTTCTTAGCCTTTCTGTCATTATTGAGGTGAAAAGTTCGTAATCCACATTTAATAAAGAGATCAGTCTGCAGGACTGAGGTAACACTGGATCAATACTCTCCTTATAAATTAGAGTTATATGTGCCTTCTGCCATGTCTGAGGTAATATCTTGTCTTCATTTATTTTATTCATTACCTTTTGGAGTGGCAACATTATTTGTTCTTCCAGGCATTTATAATACAGTACCACTAGCCCATCTGGGCCTGGAGCTCCCCCCCCCCTCCTTTTGTTATTGTTTGTGAAATCTTTTGCATTATCTTTCCAAAATATCTTTCTTTCCTAATGTAAACTTTGGAATGTATATATTTTTAATATATCCTTCAAGTCCTTCTTCTAATTCATTATCCTTCTCATAAAGTTGTGGGGGGAAAGAAATTGTTTGTATATATCTTTTTCCATGTGTGTAATTTCACTTTGCATTTTAACTCCTGTTATCATTCTCTCCCCCCCCCAATTCTTTTCTTAAGCAATGGGCCCAAATCATCAAGGATTATTTGCATGTTCAAAATACTTTTGTTTCATGGTTTAATTTTTTCTGCATATCTCCACTTTGTAACATATCTAATTGGTTCTTTAGTTGATTGATTTCTGTTAAAGTCACCTTCTTAGAAGACTTTTTAATGCTGTCCTTCCAACGTTTGGAATTTTTTCATTATTTTTGATATTTGTTCTAATTTCTCTTTCTTTTTTTAAAGCAATAGCTTTCAGGTTTCCTCTCATAAAAGTTTTGCTTGTTTCTCACACTGTAGTTATTGAAACTCTGTCTGTAAGATTCAGTTTAAAAATCCATTTAAATCTTTTTTACACTTCCTTATCCTCTTGCAGCAAAGGATTCTCATTCAGTCTCCATCTTCTCTTTTATTATTATTGTCTTTACTGTTTTTGCAACCGGAGTCATAAACAGCAAACCCTCGTCCCACAATAAACCTCATTCCACAGGAAAACATGGAAGAATTTAAAGGTTGCTACTGCAAAAGTTGTCATGTGATTTGACAACAACTGTTACAAATTTTGCCACCTGGAGAGTAGTTTGTTTGTCTTTATCTCTACGTAACAAGGATGGTTTTTCTTCTGGAGAGAGGAAGTCCAGACTAAATAAAGGGGAGATCTGTTCATCTCTTAGAGCTGAAAATTTGGGACAATCAAGCAAAACACAATCCACAGAGTCAATTTTATTGCTGCCACAATTACAGAATCAATCTGAGTATGAAGTCCCATTAAATCTTCCTAACATCACAGCTGAAGGTAGGGTATTTGGGTGTGCTAGCATGAATGCCCTTCTGTACTTCAGAAGAATTATCTCAGGTAAGTAGTTTGGCATTGTTGTTGGAGGCTGAATGCCTACTAAAAAGGTTGAGGACACTCTGCAGGCTCTAATCGATGTGCTCTGATAGTCAAAGTCTCTCAAATGTCTTCTAATGAGCTGTGACAGTTCTTGTCTACGCATAACTTCTATCATGTCATGGGTGATACCCAGACATAATAGTTTACAGTCCAGTAATCCATCCCAATCACTTGTGTCATGGTCCAGCTTAACTAGTCCAAGGAGGTTTAGATCTGGGTTTGATTTTAGAGTCCTAATTTTCAAATTGAATGCTCTTCTCCCAGGCTTTGTTTTATTAGACATCTCCCCAATTTTGGCTCTCAGGGCTATTCCAGACACATACTGAGATGTTCCCAGAATTTTGTGTAGGAATCTTAATAGAGGTCTGTCGATATTGTCTGCTACTGCACTGATCAAGACCACGGCGGAATATAGCATCTACCCAGCAACTTTAATGATGAATACTTTGACTGCCGCAGGAATATACTGGCCACCTGTGGAATAATAAAATCTTTAGATTGTCTTCCCAGTACTCACAGCAGCTCTAACTGCAGAGTTCAAGTGCACCTTCCAGGAAAAATTTGCTTGAAAGATTATTCCTAAATATTTAAAATGCTCTACTTGCTTCATAGGTTGACCTTCTACCGACCACTTATACTTCTTTATCTTCTATTTTTTACTTTACAAAAGAACCTTAGACTTAGCAACATTAATAACTAAGCCCTCTCTGGACCAATATTCTGAGAAGGACCCTATAAGCATCCATAGGCCAACCACAGATCTTGACAAAAAGGTGGATAAACCCATGTATAAGAGACAGGGTAATTTAACATGGGCCAGGCAAAGTGGATGAAATTCATTTCCAGTTATATAAGAAGTTAAGTCATTAAGGTATAAATTGGATAACAGTGGAGCAAGGATGCACCCTTGCTTAACTCCTCTGTTCAGTGGAATATCTCTGGTCAGTTCACCAACACAACCACACCTCACCTGAGCAGCAGACGGAGCATATAATTATTGAATCAGGAAGAGGAAGTGTTTGTCAATAAATGATTTGTTCAGTTTATCCCAGTCTTTGTCAAGGCATTGAGTCAAAGGCTGCTTTGAGACCCATGGAGGCAACAGCTTACATGCCATCTCTTGAGCTGGTGTACTTATCTACAATAAACTGGGGAGTGTGGCATTGGTCAAGTGCACTGGCACCTCTACAGAATCCAGCTTGCTCTCAACCTAATATGGCTTCATCTTCCATCCAAAAAAGTAGCTTCTTATGAAGTAAAGAAGCATATATAGTTTGCCCACCACTGATAGTAAACTTATGGGCTGGTAATTGTTTGGGTCAGTTGGATCACTATCTTCTCTTTTTTAATTTGATCCTCATGCCAAGTTATTAATAAAACGTTGTGGTCTGCAAAAATTCTCAGTTGTATTTCAGCCTTCTATAAATTCATAGTTAATGTTTTGGATATACAGCACATGTCAATCCTAAAGTATGTTTAATGTCTATCAGAAAAGAACATATAGTCTCTAGAGCTTGGGTTTACAACTCTCCATGCATTGATCAGGTGTAGTATTTTCATGTACTGAAAAACATTTTTGGTAATTTACCCCCCTTCTTATTTTTGGATTTATCTTTTTAAAAGTCCATTAGTCCATTCATATCTCTGAATAATGTAACTTCTTCTTCTTGAAAGTCCAATAGCGTCTGGAAAAAATTCTCATTTTTTTTTCTTTAGCATTGTTTGGAGCATAGAGTGAAATTAATGCATCAATCTTGCCCTCAGGAAATCTAATTTTCAGCATAACAAATCTTCCTTTGGGATCTGTCAGTTGTTCTGTAATATTGATTTGCTGGTTTAATATGTAGACTGCTACTCCTTTTTTTCCTTTCATTAGCAGATGACAAACTTTTCCCAATTTTTTATTTTTCAAAATATGCTTGTATTCTTTCTTTATATGTGTTTCTTGGATGCAGATGATATCAGCCTTTTGGTTTTTTAAGTAAATTGAATGTTTTTGACCACTTTGTGGTCCGTTGATGTTTATTGATAAAATGTTTAAAATGCTGCTGCCTCGTCTAATTTCTCTTCTTAGTTATCTGGGACTTCTCTGTTATTTTTCTCTTTTGATTTCTTTGGATCTCTTTTATCCTCCAGGGTGTTACCCTTTAGCAGTTCCTCTGAGAGTTGTTCAGCTTGATCAGTGATATTATTCTTTTTCCTTGTGGCAAAAACACTTCAATGGCAAATGAAATTCTCCAGCGATATCTTATATCTTTCTTTTGTAGGGTTTGTCACAAAAAATCAAAGTCTTTCCTTTTTTCAACAAGGACATAGGAAGGTCTTGAAAAATCTGTATTTCTGTCCCCAGAACTTTAAAGGGAGATTCTCTGCTCGTTCATTATGAAATCTCACTTTTTTGGTGTGTAAACTTGCCTAATATGTCTCAAGATCTTTTATTTTTGGTTGAATATTTCAAGTTGACTCTGTATATTTGATTTATATCTGGGAAGCCTCCTTCAATCTTGAAATGATCCTGAAGTAAAATGTGAAAACTCTCTTTTAGATTGGACTTACTAAAATCTTCTGGGACAGATCTGAATCGAAGGTTACAAATTCTGTTCTGAGTCTCCAATATTTCAATTATTTGATTTGCTAGTTCTAACTGTTGATCAATAGCTTTTTGGTGTGACTTTAGATCTTTGCAGTGAGCTTTAACTTTGTCAATTTCTTGTAGATTGTGTTGAACTTTTTTCTGCATCTCATATAGCTCTCCTGTAAATTCTTGAAGAACTGAAATATCTTTTTAAATTTAAATAAGAAGATTTTCCAGCCTGTTGTTGGGTTCTTTTGTTCAGACTCTTTGATCTATGCTGTAATAGTTTGTGACTGTGTCATCAGAGTCTCCTGAATTTTTCCCATAAAGTCTGAGAGATCAGGTTCTTTTTCCCATTGTCCGGGTTTTTTCCCCATTATCTTTCAGCCGGGTTACCATCCCATGCCACCTGTTTAATCTTCTCTCTTTAAATATCTGGTATAATCTCCTCATGTACCAATTATACAACTTATGCTCTTTATAAAGGACATGTAAATATCATTTCAATCAATCATCACAGTAAATGACACAGCAAATTCCAATACTTTTAAGAACTCTGAAATTCTAAAAGATATGGATACTGGTATTTAAAATAGAAATAATTGTTCAATTTGATTTCCCCCCACCCCAACCCTTAAAGAAAGAGTGTTATTTGAATTAAAAGGAGGATAAGGAATACTAGCATATTTACATATATGAACTAAAAAATAAGAGAAATATATAGGTTAAAAAGAGGTAGAAATATAATTAATGTTATTGTTAATTTAGTTAATATAATTAATATCCCAAATACTTTTTTAAAAAGTTATTTTTAATATTGTTCAGAGAGGCTTAAGTCTTGGTTGAATTACCACAAAAAATCCTGTTCTTGCAATTCCTGGACATGCCAGTAGATGGCAGCAGAGACTACAAAATTCCAAAGTTTCTAATTACTGCCAGCAAAAAGTAGAAAAAGAAAAAGAAACCTTCAAAAAATAACCTGAAAACATCCATGGGAAGCAAAGTCAAGGCTATGGATCCCCCCACAAGCCCAATTCAAATTCAGCCGTTCTATACATTAAAAAAAACTTTCAAAGACAAGTCAAGCAGCAGAATGTAGTTGTAACCACACAAGCTCAAAAACAGAGGGGTGCTGTAAGATGAGGCTTTATCAAAAAACTTTCATACAACTTTCAAGGGTAAGCATATAAATCTTGCATTGAAAAAACTTTCCAGCAGCAGATTGGTGCTTAGGCAATATCTCAGCATAGATCACTCAAGTTATCTATTAGTTTTAATTCCAGTATGTTCTAAGAACTCAGCTCTGTATACATTAGAAAGTTTTTACCTCACAAACTCAAAAACGTGAATTCCCCTATTATACATATGTTCCCTGCCTGTTTAATAAAATGTTTAATCTGTTTTTGAAAGTTAATTTGCCACAAGTGCCATTTCACAAGGGCTTATGAAACAGGACATCTCCTATCTTTCCCTCAAGTTCCTGTACTGTGTCTAAAGCCTAACCCACTGTCTAAACAAAGGGTGGGACAGTTTCAAGTTTATATCAATAGAGAAGATATACACACTACTGATGGGCAATTCAATCACTGAGGAGAACTGAAGATGCACACAGGGAAGAGAAAACACACTGAATGCAATTAAATGGACACTTAGGCACTGCCATGGTCTGTAGTCCTTTTCCGTTCTCTAAAGACTACAGAATGATTGGACCAGCTTGTTTCTCTTAAATCCACTTGTCAGGGCAGCATGCCCCAAATGGAGTGGTCATTTTATGTACTACCAGGGCTTATTTCATAGCAGGAGCGCCTTTGCATATTAGGCCACACACCCCTGATGTAGCCAATCCTCCAAGAGCTTACAGTAGCCTCTGTAAGAAGAGCTCTGTAAGCTCTTGGAGGATTGGCTACATCAGGGGTGTGTGGCCTAATGTGCAAAGGAGCTCCTGCTATGAAATGAGCCCTGTGTGCCACACAACAGCACATCTGCAAAGGGTCCCAGGAGATTTTTGTTGAAAATGCTAGACAGTTGAGGAGATAAAGGGATATGTCATACCAGGCAAGCCTAATCTCGTCAGATCTTAGAAGCTACGCAGGGCTGATCCTGGCAAGTACTTGGAAGGACGATCAGGGACAGAATGCAGAGGCAAGTCCTAGCCCCATTAGGGGTCACCAGAAGTTACCATGACTTCCAGGGCTCGCAAGCACACACACACATACACAAAATACAACACACACACACACACCCCGAATCTAAATATTCACAGATACTATGTTTATGAAACACTGGAGTATTTTTTTTTTTTTAGTTTTACAGGAATTAGGACTTTTAATTTACATTTCTTTAATCACTCATTTTAAAATCTTCTAGCCCACCTTTTCCCCGGAAGATCAAGTGGGTCACATAAATCTATGCCACATAGGGCTGCCAAGTCAGCCCGGGGGGCGGGGGATCCCCCGCTACAGGGGTTCCTGATCTGCCGGCCAGCATTCGGCTGGCGGGGGAAACCCCACCCCCAAAGTCATCCAGCCTGGACGACTTCCCCCGCACCGGGCGACGTCACCGGAAGTGACGCCATCATGTTGGGGGCGTTGCCCTGGCAACGCCCCCAACGTGCTGATGTCACTTCCGGTGACGTTGCCCGGCCAGCAGAGGACTCCCCCCCGCCGGTAAGGTTAAGAGACTTGGCAACCGTAATGCCACAAGAACATACTAAAACTTATTTTAAAAAAACACCAGATGGAGCACAGTTGACAACCTCTGATAAACGACCTTCCTGTTAAGAGATGAAAGCTGTGCTTAAAAATGTGACAAAAAAGAGCTCAATGAATATCTTTACAGGCTCCCAGGAATTCCTCTGATTTACTGGGGGGGGGGGGGGGGGTTATGTTCTGAGTCCCTGGAGATTTGCAACAAAATACACCACTTTGGCAGGCTATTCCGCAGTGGCAGGCACTGGCAGTTTGCACAGATCAATACCAGAACAGGACAAGAAAGCCTTGCTTCTATCAACTCTTCAAGTACACCTGCAACCAACTAAAACAGAACAATAGTATTTTTTGGTCCACTGCATTCAACAGCCCCAATATGCTTCACTGGTTTCTGTATTAGCATAGTATTAATTGCTTAGCCAATACTAAAAAAACACAGGCAACTTTTCGCTCTGTAGCCAAAAGCGTTAGAGGATCTTTTATTTTACAGGAACATTACCACATGCTCACATTTACTTTTTTCCTTTGTATGTGTCTCTCAAAATGAATAAAATAATACATTGTACAAACTTGTCTAATGATGAGTACATTTTGTCTACAACCAAAAAAGGAGAAAATCACAACCCTGCACAAGAGAGGTAACCAAAAAGGTTGAAACAAAGAAAAAGAAAGTAAAATATAACTGTGCACATAGTGCAAATGTACAAAATATAATATATAATTTAAAAATACTATTGTGAGTGCTAAAGTATCATTTAAGAACAACAGTTCTATGGTTAGGCATGTAAGTACCTTATCCCAATATAAAGACAAATGTCCATTCATACAAATACAGGTTAAAAGGTACATAATGTCTCCATATGCAAAAAAACAAAACCCAAACACATTTTGGCAATAAGCCTTCCTCAGTGGTATAATTCAAACTGAGCAATAATTAAAGATATACATAAAACTAATCCCACACAGAAAGGACCTTACACTGAGATGTTCACCCACGGAGTAAGTGGTGTCAAATATTCTTGAGATACAACATGGGCAACTCATCAAGTTGTGAAATATTTCATTTGCCCATGGATCTTCTTTGGTCTAATCTGCAATGCTCAAAGCTCCAATGAATTGCTCAAATACAACTAGCATTATTTTCTAAAGGAACAAGGCTGGTATAAAAACAGTTAAAATGCTTAAGGGACAAATAGTCACACAACCTATGAATCTACCCTATAAAGAACTGCATATGTTTTTAAGGCCCTTCATGTAAATGCAGAGGAACAGAGAATCAAATTGCAAGTTTATTATCTTGACATAGCCATTTCATTTGATGAATCTGCTCTGAAAGCTGATAAATATTTAATTTGATGTAAACTAGGGGAGGCCAAATAGCTTCTTTAAAAAAAACACACACACACATACCTTTTTTTCTTGCTAGCTTTACTGAATGAGCACTGCTAGATATGGAAAAGAATGCTGGATTCCCTACATGGAAAATCTGCTACCACAGTTCCACTATAATGGCCACACAGGGTGGATTTCTAAATCAAGCCTTGTATTAGAAACCCATTCTTATGTTTCTAAAGCATATATGATGGCTTCCGGAATATATAGACTAAGGCCGCGATCACACGGCCCCTTAATGCGGGAGGAAGGGCTGCTTCCTCCCGCATTTAAAGGGGCCGTCCACAACGGCCCGCTGCGAGTCCCGCAGCGAAGCGGGCTCCAATGCGGGTTGCTCCCGCATTTACCGACCCCGGGAAAAACTAGTGTTTTCCCGGGAGTCGCGGGAGCAACCCGCATTTGAGGTTATCTGGACAGCCCTCTCTCACAAGCATTGCGGGAGCAGGGCTGTCCAGATGGCCCCCCCCCGCCATTCCCCCCCCCTTTTTACACTTGGGCGCATGGCCACTCATGCGCCCAAGTGTAAAAAGGGGGGGGAAAATAACCCCAACTCACCAGGGGATGGCGGGTCCATGGACGCCACCGCCGCTGTTCCTGCTGCTGCGGCCGCCGCCGCCTCCACCGCCGTTGTTCCTGCTGCGGCGGCCAGGGCTGCCGTTACTGCTGCTGCGCCGTTGTTCCTGCCACGGCCGCCACTTCTGCCACCGCCACCACTGTTCCCACCGCCGCTTCTGCGGCGGCCACTGTCATTGTTCCTGGGCGGCCGCTGCCGCCATTTGCGCCGCTGCCGCCACCGCCGGGGCCGCCGCCGCCGCCGGGGTTGGGATGTGTAAACATCCCAACCCGCGGCATAAAAAAGCGGCCCCTTTAAATCCGGGAGCCCTCCCGGATTTAAAGGGGCCGTGTGACCATGGCCTAACAATCTGAAACAGAAGTAAAATATACAGAACTATGAAATAGAACAGAAAAAGCAGACAGCGCAGTAAAACCTCAAAAGCAGGGGTCATTTGGGGCCGGAGCGAGGCGGAGTAGTGCTCCGCCAGCCCAGGAATGGGCACTAGGGCAACCATGGGCTGAATCAGATTCTCTGATCTGATTCGGCCCACTGCTGAATTGCTGCTGAAATTTGATGGTGGCTTAAAAAGCAGCTGGAGGGGAGGGGGTTTGAGGAAGAGGCTCCAAACTTACAGGATAGCTGCTAAAGCCTCTCCCCCAAATACCCAAGTTTCAAGAAGATTGGACCACGGGGTCCAATTCTACAGGCCCCCAAACATGTTGCCCCCATTCCCTCCATTTTCTATGGTAGGAAAAAAGTAACGTTTTTGCCATTGGCTTCAATGGCCCTATGACCCTACTCCTCTTTACAAGCTGTAGTTTGAACTTTCCCTCTGAGGGAACAGATCGGCCCAGCGGTCTATGAATACTAAATACTACTCAGGTCCCTCTCTTCTTAACTAGTCTCTTTGGGGATTGGTTTTTAAAGTATGAGTCAGGCACCAAGGTTTTCTCAGGATAAAATAAAACTAATTTATTGGCAGAACACAACAGGGGAATATCGGTTGTTTGTACAGAGGACTCTTTGTTGCTGAAAGGGCTGGCACTGGTCCTCAGACTACATTCAGGCCGTATGCTTGTGGGGGGGGTGGGGTTGTGTTGTTGTTGCATACAGATGGTTACACGTTCACTCAACTCTTCTATTATACTCTTTCCTGTCCTGCTTTGTGGTTCCTCTATAGCTGTGTCTTACTGGCCTCTCTGAGTCACAGCTGGCCTCTACACAGCTGTCTAGACCCTGCCAGAGTTCAGCCCTCCCATACCCACATCTCACAGGATTGCCAGGATTGATGTATGTTAGTGTTTGTGTTCACTTAGTTCACTATGATTGAGTCTGTTCCTTCTAGAAACAGAATTCTCCACAGAGTCTCTTCAGAAGGCGAACGTCGCTTCACTCCCTCAGCGCTTCCCCTCTGAGTCTGTTCACGGACAATAACCGAGAGCTCTGAACCCAAACAGCCCCCTCCTCACTCTGTCATGTGACTCAGCAGGGTTCATAAGCCCCTCCTTCCTTCCCTAGATCTCCTAACACATTCTGTCGGATTTCAGCTGATGACTGGAAGCCAGAGACCTCCTTTATGTGAAATGAACTCCAGTCATCAATACCTTGGCGCTATCTAGACCTGCAAGGTTCTTTTCTCCAGGTCATCAATGTATGTCATCAATATGCAGATAACACCCAGCTTTATATTTCATTATCCAAGCCTCCAGATGTCTTTGCTCTGAACCAGTACTTTGGGTTATAGTCAGCTGACTGAGGCAGAATAAGCAGAAGTTGAATCCAGACAAGACAGAAGTAATGCTGGATTCAGCTTTGCTTGTTCTGCTGGTTAAGAACTTGGGGGTGTTCATGGGCCCTGTCTTGCTCTTAGAAAAGAGCTTAGAATGGTCGCCAGGAGCTCCTTCTGTCAGCTGCATCTGATTTGCCAACTCTCCCTTTACCAAGACTTGGCCAATCTGGTCCTACCGATCCATGCTTCTGTAGTCTAACAGCTGGATTACTGCAACACTGATGGTCCAGAATGCAGCAGCCAGACTACTGTCAAGGGCTAGTCACTTGGAACATATTACCTACTTCAAAACAGCTACATTAGCTACCAGTCTGTTTTCAAGTTCAATGCAAGGTGCTGATTATGACTCATAAAGCCCTTCATGACCTTGGACCTACATATCTGAACTACTGTAAACAGGCTGCCATCTGTTGGCTATCCCACCACTTAGCATAACCTGTCTGGCCCACGCCTTTTCTCTTGTAGCTCCAGCTCTGTGGAATGGGTTTCCTGAAATGGCAAGGGGAGCCCCTCCCTGGAGATCTTCACGAGGCACTGCAAGGCCTGCTGGTTTCCCAGGGGTTTTGTAGGGTTTGATCAGCAAGCATCTTATAAGGGGGAATTTGGGGTTCGCTGTTTTATTTTGGTTTTAACTGAAAATGTTTTTAACTATTATGTTTATTATAATGATGTTACCCGCCCTGAGCCTGCTCGCGGGATGAGCAGGATATAAATGCAAATAATAAACAAACGAACTATTATTGTAAGCTGTCTTGAACCATGAGGAAAGAAGAAATATAAATTTTAATAAATAAATAATCTCCAACGGGGCTAGTTCCAGGGCTGTGTACTTGCTGCTGTATTATTAAGTCAGAGCGAATTTTTTGGCAACAATTATAGACACAGTTTTAAAATGGCTATTTAGAGCTGTATCCCCACATCACTAGATATTGTTATCAATGCACTGGGCTAGAATAATCATTCCCAAATGAATTTTCCGTGTGGGCAAGACAATCCAGGAAGTGAGAACAATATCTAGTGTTATGTGGATGTAGAGAACAATATCTAGTGTTATGTGGATGCAGCCCAAGTTTTCTAGGAATAAAATTTCTAGTGTACAATAACTTATTTGCTTTGCCTTCTAATGCTGGTAGACTAGGCAGAACAGATGTTTACAGATAAAACTGTGATCAATTCTTCTGTCTCAGTGGGGTCTGGAACACTTTGCAACTTTAAGCCTCTGACCAGATTTGCAACATGTGGCATGTGACAGGATGCGCAGCAACACAGCAACAGGAAAGAAAAATAGCACTATTTGTTTTCTTCTACAAGATGCAGTGATGGGGAATGATCTGTGTGAAAGGTGGAACAGTAATAATAACTCACGTAAGCTTTTCTGGAATTGCATGTGTCTGTTTAAAATGCTGCTCTAGACCCATGTACGTTCCCCTTTTATTTTACTTGCAAAGATTACAGAGAAGAATTAGTGGGGGCATTATCAGAGCTGTTGCAGGAAGGATACATGTGTGATGCCTTAGGGGGAAGGGAAATGATTTTGTCTTGTGGGCATGACCATAAGAAGGAGTTTTCCATGTGACTTCTTCTGGGGGGAGGAGGAGGAGATTGGATTTAGACCCCGCCCTTCACTACCCAAAGGAGTCTCAGAGCAGCTTACAATCTCCTTTCCCTTCCCCTCCCCACCAGGGGCGTAGAGTTTAAAAACTCCCGGGAGGTGGGGGCTCTTCCGTGCATGCGCGCAAAGCGCCCGCGCCCGCCGGGACCATGTCCCTGCTGCCGCCTCCCCCCCCCCCCCCCGCCTGACCACTCCTGCTTCCGTCCCTCCGTCTGTCTAGGGGCCAGCTGGGCATTTGCTTAGCTGGCCCCTGGACGGACGGAGGGAGGGTCGGAGTGGCCAGGCGGGGGGGGGGGGAGAGAGGCAGCTGCGGCCCTAGGAAGAGCCGAGGGAAGCACGGCGGAGGGCACACCGTTTTCCCGGCGGGGGCTCAGTCCCTCCCGGAAAATTTCGGGGGTGGCTCGAGCCCTCGAGCCCCCCCGTAGTTGACGCCTATGCTCCCCACAACACCCTGTGAGGTAGGTGGGGCTGAGAGAGCTCTTCCAAGAACTGCTCTTGAGAGACTGAGAGAACTGTGACTGACCCAAGGTCACTCCAGTAGCTGCATGCAGAGGAGTGAGGAATCAAACCCGGTTCTCCCAGATTAGAGTCTGTGCTCCTAACTACTACACCAAATTCAGTGCCAACACCTAAGAACAAAATACAAATGCATCAGTTCACTTATGTTCATGCATGTATATTCCTTTTTTTTTTTTTTTTTTTTACAAATGTCAGAATGGGAACCAAATTTTAATCATTACTCACTGTGTATATAAAAACCATGGCTTAGACCCTCTTGTGCCCCTTCACAACTGGCTTGCACAAAACACTGAAATAAAAAGCTGCAGTCTTACAGTGCAATCCTTTGCAGAGTTACTCCAAACTTAAGTGCACTGATTTCAGTAGGCTTCGAAAGATATACTTCTGCACAGGACTGCATTGCTGGAAACTTTGGCTACACTTAGAATGATGCAAACTGGAACTAACTTGTATGACCTAATAGGACAAATAAGGTTCCTTGGCCATGAAACCTACACATATCAATTGCTTTGTCAGTTTCACTCCCAACAGTTCTTTGAACTCTTACTGGTTGGTTTAGCAGCGTCCCCCATGCCTGACAGTTCACAAGAGCTTTACAGTTACACTGTGCATGTCAAGGCAGAATGCAAGCAATTGTCTTCAACTGAGCAAACAGAGGTAATGATTTGGATGTACTGAAGCAATGGATGATGTTATGAGAAATCAATTAAATACAATTTTGGAGGACAGGGCATGTCAGAGCTCAGTCTAAATCCAAGTAGAGAAGCCTACGTTGGATGATGAAAAGCAATCACAGTCACATATAACAATGATGGCAAGCATATCCTCCGGCAGCATCTGCCCAGTGGCCCACGCGAGTATCTGCTGCGAAGTCTAGGAGTCAGGCCCAAGCACTATAAGGAGGTGCCAGTAAGGTTGTGCATATTTGTTGTATAGTATCGTATTGTAAAGGATCTGTAACAAGCCAACTGAATGCTTCAGCTAATCTTTCTTTGCTTCCTGGACTGGATTCAAGTCTCTTCATATTTATTCGAACTATGGAATATGAGGTCTTCTTACGTGATTCTCAGGTTTCTGCGCTAGCGAATGTTTTAGTTTATGACTTTATATAATCTACTGTTTAATCAGAGGCAGTTCAGAGGTGAAGAAGAACATGCAGCCAACATTCAAGAGATAGGCTGACCCTCCTCGCCGGCCTTGCTCAGCCATCATGCCCGACAGGCA
Organism: Lepidodactylus listeri; assembly: GCA_029233225.1. Lineage (NCBI taxonomy): Eukaryota > Metazoa > Chordata > Lepidosauria > Squamata > Gekkonidae > Lepidodactylus > Lepidodactylus listeri. The sequence continues at coordinate 106,670,087 of JARCFY010000008.1, forward strand.
AACCGTGAGCCTGAGAGTTTCAAAGCCCACAGTTAGGATCCCATGGCTCCTAGTACAGCTGCATCCCCTGTCAGGATCTGACAAAAGCTTGCTTGTTCCATGCTATGCTGAAAAGTTACTTTCTGTTTCTTTGTACCTTGCTATCACCTAAATGTTTTATTGCTTGCCTTGAAGTAGAAATTGCTGTCCTGCTTAGTGTTATTTTTTCCCCGGGAGGATGGCCTCTTGCATTCCAATGCGTCACATAAACAACGGCTATCTTGCCATGGCTTCCTCCCCCTCCTGCCGGAGACTCTCAGGGTGCTATCAGAGTGGGTATAGCCTTGAAAGTTATTTTATTGTCACTGCCCAAATGTTTTGCCTAGGAGTTAGCACATCTGGGTCACTCAGGGCAAGAAGGGAATTTTTATAACTTTCTCACCTTTGGTAGGAACAAACGGTCGCCATTTCTTTTCCCGCATTTGTGTGTATGCTGATTGGAGGGATTTGTTTATGCATCTATGTCTGTAGGTATATTAACCCAAGGGATCTTTTGTTCTGCATCTCTAACAAACATCGAGACCCTGTTCCAGTATTTGAAATAAAGAACTCTGTTTAACTACAAAAGTCTGATCTCTTGCTGATAGTACAGAAGCCTCACATCCCCAAGGGTAATAGAATGAAAGAAAAAAGTTCTTTACCAAGCAAATGCCCAGGGCCCATGTCCACAATTGTCATTTTTCACCCAAACCCATGGCTCTCACCACCCTTACAGATGGTTCTCCTACACTTAATATGTACCTGGATAGCTAGACTCTAATTAAGGCCAAATCTACATCTGACTTTCCTGCTGGAACCATTCTAGTTTCAAAAAAAAAAAAGTCTACACCTGTTTCTAGTTTCAAACCATACTTGTTCTAGTTTAAAAATTACTGTTTACATTTGTTAGTTGCCCTCCTGTGGTCAAGCTAGCATTTTACTGCTTTAAACAGATCCTGTTGCTTTGTACTCTTCAGACCCCCCTGGAGTGAAATTTGAAACCAGTGTGAAATGAGCGTAGGAAAAGACAGCAGTCAAACTACTTCAGAGAGGAGGTGTAAATTGGGCCTTAGAGGAAATGAGGGAGGGAGGCAGGATAGACAGGTGGCTAAACTCTAGGGGCATCTGGATACGCAAATGAAGATCGTTCTATAACATGCAAATCCACAGCAGGGATCTTGAAGGATTCTGGGCTGTCTGTTTAACAGTTAAAAATGTTCACCGGTTTAAATTAAATGTCTGTCAGCACTCTTGCAAACCCTCAGAATGGCCATAGTTTTCCAGAGTCTCTGTCGTGTTCTCCTTTGCAGGGGTGTAGAGTTTTGTAAATTCCGGGGGGGGGGGTGTTCTCGCTGGGGCGATGTCCCCCCCCGCCGGGAAACCTCTGTGCCTCCCCGGGCCCTTCTGAGGCCCACCAGCCACTGCTGCCGGGGCCTCTCTACCCCCCCCACTCCTTCCCTCTTGTTTCGCCGGGAAAAGAGGTAGGAAGAGGGAAGGATGGAAGAGTGGCCAGGCGGGGGGGGGAGGCACCGGCAGCAGCAGCTGCCGGCCTCAGAAGGGCCCCAGGAGGCACAGCGGCAAGCGCTACATTTTCCCAGGGGAGGCTCAAGCCCTTGAGCCCATGGGCGTCAACTACGGGGGGGCTCGAGGGCTCGAGCCCCCCCTGAAATTTCCCGGGGGGGGCTCAGCCTCCCCCGGCAAAATGGAGCGCCCGAGGATGGCCAGTCAGCCGGCCGTCGCCGCCTCTCCTTCCCCCCCACCCCCGGCCTGCCCTCCTGCCTCCCTGGGGCGGGGGGGAGAGAGGCGGCAACGGCCGGCTGACTGGCCATCCTCGGGCGCTCCATTTTGCCGGGGGAGGCTGAGCCCCCCCCCCAGGAAACTTCGGCACAAAGTGGAGTGGGAGCCCGGGGCCCGCAAAGGCGACGCGCCGGCCCCGGCTGCAGGCAGCAGCAGCCAGCAGCAATTCCCGAGGTGAGCGGGGAGAAAAAGGGAGGGAGGTGGGCAGGGAGCGCGGCGGGCGAGCGGGCACGGCCCGGGGGAGGGAAGCGGCGGCGGCGGCTCCCTGGGGGGGGAGAGCGGCGGGGACATGGTCCCGAGCGCGCGCGCACGAGAGAGCCCCCGCCCCCCCGGGAATTTAAAAAGCCTACGCCCCTGCTTGAGCCCCCCCCCCCGTAGTCTACGCCTATGCTCTATTGTGACCCTCTGCTTCCTGCCTCCATTCCTACTTAGAATTCAGAACATGAGCTAAGTGATGACATTTCATCTTTGTTTGGCCAGCGTCTTGTTGAGGACATTGTCACAGCTGGAGTTACTAGAGGCTTTGTGATCTTAACTAAACTGTAGCCTCTCCTTCTGCTGGTAGTGGGTGGCCTTGCCTAAACACTCAGAAGAGGGAGGACTTGCAGTGATTCAACAGACTTTACAGAAGTTTTCGTATCTGTTTAAAGACAGAAGTTTATGTGGATGAGAATATACTAATGAGATGCATGGAGGAAGCAACTATAGACCAGGTAGTTTCTTACAAGCAAACACAGCTTCACTGTTTTGTTAAAGAAATGAAAACACATTCACGGAGGAATAACTGCCAGTCTAACTGCTTAAGTCTTCAAGGTGCCGCTTGACTTTTATTCTGCAAGAACAGACTAACACAGCTACCCCTTTGCAATCACTGTGGAAGGCACTGCATTTAGACAGAAATTAGAATATTAAAAGAAACTCCATGGAGAATTAGAGGAAAAAAGATCTTATACAAAACTTACAAAATTGTTAAGACAAAAAGCTCATATTGAGATAATGTTGTTAATCTTTAAGGTACCACTGAACTCTGGTTCTAGTGGCAGAACAGTGCCTTTCCAAGCGTGCCAGGAACCCCAGAGGTTTTTTGGAAACTTATTGCAGGTTTGTCAAGAAGAAGATAAATAATGGCAGTCCAGTTTCCATGGAAGATGCCCACCGCTACAGATCTTCCCATGAAACTGTGAGGAGTGTTCCATGTCGCACTTGCAGAGCACACTAGGCAAAAGTGGGACCAAAAAGCCTTGGCCGGCATTCCATGGGACAGATGCCTCGGAATGCTTTGCAACATGCAGGAACAGCGTGGCATGTGCTTGGAAGATCCTTGGCAGACGAGTCTGTTTAGAAAGTGTTCCCTGAAAGTGAAGCAGAACATTCGAAGGTGGCAGACAAAAAAACCCACAGGAAATTCTCGATACAGAAGACAAACACCAAAAAAGCAGCAGCATCCCTTCATGAAGACCAAATAAACAGCAGGAGTTAGTGAGCAAATGAGGTTATCAGAACACTTTTTGAGGCTGGGTCAAGCAAAAATTCGCAGATGACACCACATTGGAGGAGTAGTGCATCCACTGGAAGATAGACAGTCAGTAACCATGTTGGGGATATGTGTTGGGAATATGCCAGATGAAACAAAAAAGATTTCACCTGCTGACAAAAAAACACCGATAAAGGGAGACAGATAAACTTCCCCTGAGGAAGTAGTTCCAAAGTTTTGGTACAAACCTTTCTCAGGTTGCCAACTGTCTACAGTTTTGGTACAAACCTGTCTCAGGTTGCCAACTGTCACATGGAGGTGGTAATTGAAGCAGGACCTCCAAATATGACCAGAGTGTACAGGTAAGTTCATATGGAAGAAAGTTATCCTTATGGTATGTTGGTCTGACGCCATACAGGGCTTTAAAGGTCAATATCAGCATCCTGAATTGGAAGAAAGTTATCCTCATGGTATTTTGGTCTGACCGCATATTTTGGTCTGAGCCTTAAAGGTCAATACCAGCATCCTGAATTGAGCCTGACAGCAAACTGGAAGCCAGTGTAGGCTGGAATGATATGGTCTCTACAACCCACTCCAATCAACGATCTGGCTGCAGCATTCTGTACCAACTGTAGCTTCTAGACAGTTTTCAAGGGCCGCCCCACATACAGCACAATTTAGTAATCTAATCTAGATGTTATGAGGCATGCACCATAGTGGCAAGATCTTTTCCACCAAGGAAGGGCTACAGCTAGCTCACCAGCCAAAGCTGGTGAAATGCACGCCTGGCAACTGCTGCCACCTGTTTATCCAACAGGAGGCCTGGGTTCAAGAGCACCCCCAAGATATGAAACTGCTCCTTTAGGGGGAGTGAAACCCCATCCAGAACAGGAGATAGCCCATTTCTGGTTTCCAGGTCCCCACAGAACTAAATCATCTGTGTGGATTTGGTGGGACAGAATGAAAGTCCATGTGAAAGAACGGATTCCTCTGTTGGGCTGATTCTGTGCTGTGACAGGTTGACGATATTGTTGGAGGAGTTCTTGTTGTTAAGATTAGTTGCCCGCAGGTTAGAGAGGTTTTTTTTGGTTTTTTTGTTGCTTCAGGAACTCCAGCTGAGAGCGGTAGAGACTTCCACAGACAATATGAAGCATGACAGCTGCATATTTTATTTTGCCTCCTTGAGGATCGATCTTATTTATATGGAAAGCAACATTCCAGCTTTTGACACAGATATTCAAGCAACCCCTTGACAGACCCTGAACAAAGTTCTTGGATGAACTAGCACACCACTAAGTCTGGGGGTCAGAAGTTAACACACTAAGCTGCAGTCTCTTTATTAGTCACTACCAAAAGAGCTAAAAACACTGACAAAAGCCATATGCTACAAAAAACATTCAAAATCATAAAATTAACAAGCTAGTTGTTACCTCAACCTTAGCCTCAACCTCATACCTCTAAACCTATCTGTGAAATAGCAATTAGTAACAAGATCCCTCCCCCAACTAATCAGTTGGATTCAAAACGGAATCATAGGAAAGATTACAAAAGAAAGGCAGATAGGCAAGCGGTGACTTCTTTTTTTCAGATCCAAAAAACAAGAAGATCCATATTCTACCCTGCCTTATTTAGAACGGTGGGACATAGATTTCACAGGGGGGGGGGTGTTTTGCAACGTCTAATAGGGAGGAAGAGATGTTCACACTCCAGCAATATCACCTGCTGCCTTAACCTGATTAGTAAACAGCTGGAGGCACGGAAACATCCGCCACAAAGAAGAAACCTACAAACACTTGTAGTTTTGAGTTAATCTCCTGTTGTTACAAGTTCCTCCCTGTCATCCCAGGGGTACAGACAGGGGCAGCAGCAGGGGAATCAGCAGAATTTTTACAGACATCCAGACGGGATTATCAGGATGGCATGCTCTCAGCAGAGTGTTTGACAGCTGCAAAGAGGAATCTAGAGGCACACACCAGGTCAAACTTTTCTCTGGTGACATCACAGGCATTTAAGACTGGGAAAGAAACACAGTGTGAGCCCAGTTTCAACAAACCCAATATTATACAGAGGTCTGTGAATTTCCTGCGAATAATATACAGAGGTCTGTGAGAGCCAGTATAGTGTTGTGGTTAAACATAGTGGACTCTAATCTGGAGAGCCAGGTTTGATTCCCTACTTCTCCACATGACGACTGCTGGATGAGCTTGGGCCAGTCACAATTCTCTCAGAACTCTCTCAGCCTTACCTATATCAGAAGGAGCCTCTTGTGGGGAGAGGAAGGGAAGAAGACTGTAAGCTGCTTTGAGACTCCTTCCGGTGGAGAAAAGCGGGTTATAAAAATTCTTCTTCACGGAATACAAGATGAGAGGGAAATCTCAGACTGTTACTGGGCTATTAGGGCTGCTTCCGATAATTATGTGAAAAGCAGAGCTATTTTGGGGCAGGAACCCACAGGAACAGAGTTCTGGCTGGCTTCAGAGTTGGCCACGCCTACAGCCTCCCCCCCCCTCGGGTTCCCCAAATGCCTCGCATGCCGTGGGGTGCCTGGGGAACCCAATCCAGAAACTGCCTTCCTTCCCTCGGGTGCCATGGGGAATGTGGAAAAGCAGATCCTGGGAGGGAGCTGCGCTGTCAGGGGTGTGGCCTAATATGCTAATAAGTTTCTGCTGTTGAGTGTGGCCTGTTATGCTAATGAGTTCCTGCTGGGCTTCTTCTACAAAAAATGCTCTGGTGAAAAGTATTAGCAAGTCACCCATGCTTCTGTAGAACCCCAGATCTGGATCATGTATAGCTATTGTTCCTTCCCCTTTCCACAGGTGTTCCCTGCAGATTCCATGCTACACAGTGTGTTCACCTGTATTTCAAAGAGGAAGTTAATAATTATAGGACATGGGGACCTCTTTGCTGACAAGTCATGTGAAGCTGGCTATGTTATAAGAAAGCAGTATTGTGCATACAAAGAAAATACAGAGGTGAGTTGCAGCCCTTGCTTTCAATCTTTGGGAGGCAGCCATTTTTATTTGGGACTGCATGTTACTTAAGCAGTTCAAAATTGTGATTTTAAACCTTGGTTTAAATCTTGGCACCACTGTAATAGTTGTGTCCTAGTTTGATAGCCATTGTTTAAGGGTTAAGTTTATAGTTTTGATCCTTATTTTATTGTTTTATATTAATATTGTAAAGCCACTCTTAGCCTGCTTGTGGAAAGGGCAGGACAGAAACTGAACCAAACAAACAAACAAAAATGAATAAATAACATTATGTGCATAAATGACAACCACTTACCAATGTGCAGCTCCAAACTGCCCATCAAAAAGCCCTGCTATGAAGAACACTAAAACATGTAATAAGACACACACATTTTGAGAAAGCAGAGAGATTTCAGGGGAGACATTCAGTGTCTCCTCAGCAGATTAGTCAAAGAAGAATAAATTTCCTGAAGGTAGGTAGTTTGAAAACCGGCTAGTCTTTCTACACAGATTCAACATTATTTTTCTCTAAATTTGCCAGAGGACCTATGTAAAGGTGGTCTGGATTTTTGTATTTGTTTTTTTATTATTATTACAAAGTTACAATTACAAAGTAATTATTACAAAGCCAAAATTACAAAGTAAAAGCTAAAATCCAAACCGTCTTCACATGGGGAGTCAGAATATGAGGGACAAACTTCAGGATCAGTGGACTGTACTTTGCTGAGCAACCCGTTTGATAGATATAAGAAACATGACCGGAGGACTGTACTTTGCTGAGCAACCCGTTTGAGAGATATAAGAAACATGACCGGTGTCCCAAGTGAAGCTAAGGAGCTCAATGACAGCTGGAAGTGCATGTCACGATCAGAGCAATTAATTTTTGCAAAAAGTCTTCATTTACTTAAAAGATACCATATCAGGTGCTTTTCAAAATTGGCATACAATCTGAAGTGATAAAGTGCATATTTGCGTTCTGGGTAGTATTTCTATTGGGACATTTTTCCATTGTTAAAAAATTTTAAACATGACCAACTGATCACTGAAATTTCCAGCACTGGACAGACAGAATCCCCAGCAAGGTTCCATCATAAACAGGCTTGCAGTGTGAACAAATCTGTTGTAATTCAAGGTTGTAAATCAACTCCACGCTCTCCTTAATTTTCTAAAGCAATGCTTTTCATACTTCCTACTTTGAGTAAACCTCTGATACACCAATCTATGAAACTGCTGGATATTGGTCAAAGATCCCTGGATGTTGTAGTGTATTCCAGTTTGGTGCAGTGGTTAAGTACGCGGACTCTAATCTGGGAGAACCAGGTTTGATTCCCCACTCCTCCACTTGCAGCTGCTGGATGACCTTGGGCAAGCCATAGTTCTGTCAGAGCTGTCCTTGAAAGAGCAGTTCTCTCAGAGCTCTCTCAGGCCCAACTACCTCACAGGGTGTCTGTTGTGGAGAGGGGAAGGGAAAGGAGTTTGTAAGCCGCTCTGAGACTCTAAGTGAAGAACGGGGTATAAATCCAATCTCTTCTTCTTTTTCTTCTTCTTTTTCTGGTCAGTGCCACCCTATTTATTTGGGGCTCCAGAGAGATAAAAAAGAAAGGACAGTACCAACCCAAGGAACAAAAGAGAAGAAAAACCTCAAAAGATTCACAAGAAAGAATGCAGTTTACTGCAGCCAGCACATTTCAATTTTTGACTTGAAGACTCTTCCATAGGAGCAAATGAAACTATTTCCTGAATTTGCTTATTAACTGCCACGTATTCTGTGCTGAAATCCTAACATGCCAGGAGGAACTTCATACCTCTGGGATAAAACATTTAAAACTATTCCCATCTGTAAGTCACCTTTCAGGAAAGAGTTTCAGTTGCCCATGAGCAAGAATGCCCGAGGACAGACTGGCAGTCTGGCCCACTCTGCCTTCGCTTTGAAAGCGGAGGCAGAGCGGCAGTCCAGACTGCCACATCTGCCTGGAGGAGGCGGGCCGGATGCAACGCGTCCGGTGCTGCGCTCCTCTCGCAGCAGCCAGGCACCACTTAAAAGTGCTGTCCTGGCTGCTGCGGCGCGCGTTCCACCCGCTTCCGGCGGGTGTGAACGCGCACCAGCCGGGGGAGCCGCACAGCGTTCGCACGCCGCAGCAGGAAGCCACCCACAGTCTGGACTCTGCGGGCGGCTTCCTTCCGGTGTGCAAACGCTGCGCGGCAGGGGCAATTCCCCCTGCTTTGTTCTGCTGCGCTGCGGAGGCGCGGCAGAACTCAAGTCTGTCCTCGGCCAATGTTTAGCTAGAGCAACACTTCCCAAATTGGGGTTCATGAAGGTAGGTTGAGGAATGATTAGTTTAATAAAGTCATCTATAATGCTCTGATCATGTCGGATGACTCTTAACCCAGGACATCGCTATATGAGAATCTAAACCGTTAGCCTGGCAGCAAAGAGAACATTTTTTTGTCTCTGTTCTTGAATCACTAACAGATATGAAAGAAGGATCCATCTTTAGTGCAACACATTGAATAGCAGGTTGTCTGTCATTGAAACTATGGCTGTATTGCACCCAGTCAAGCCAACATGAATACAAAGGTACTTCAGTCTTAAGACTAGATAGTTTGGCCAAGTTCTTGGATAAACTCAAAGACTCCACATAGGAACCCTCTTCTGTCCTCTTTATCCATTCAAACATAATCCACCTCTTTTGATATTACATCCACAGCAGAGAAGCTGCTATGACTGAAGGGGGGAAAATCCTTCACATTTTTTTGCCACTTTTTAGTGATATATTTAGAACAATGTTGGGTGGGGGGGTGTCTCTCTCCAACCTCAGTAGCTTTAAAATTCAATTGGCAAAAGGGCATACATAATGCTTCTGGCTTAGGAAGACTGGCAACATTAAAGAAGATCAATAATAGGTCATTAAATGATTGCTGGTAATATTATAATGAGCAGACAAGATGCCAAGCCAAGAAGAAAAACAGATGCAGCGCATAAAATCAGTTTCTAAAATAACAAGAGGTCTTTCCACAACACAGATCAACAAAGGGAACTGTCCAAGAAAATCTATAAATAAGAAGAGGGTTGCAGCTTTTAATTAACACATACACATATTAATGTTTTACTTTTACTGGTAAATAACATGATGGTAATGTAGGGTTGCCAAGTTACTTACAAGTTTGAGCGGGGGAGTCCTACTCCTGGTCTGGGACGCTTGCACTGCCTGGAAGTGACATCATCACACCAGGCACGTCACTGGGCGACACTCTGGTAATCACCCTAAAAACTCTATGGTACCATAGAGTTTTCAGGGTGATTACTAGAGCGTCGCCCTGCAACGTGCTCGGCATGATAACGTCACCTCTGGGCAATGTCATCGTGCCGGGCACATTGGCCTGATGTGGCCATTTCCAGGGTTCCCCTCACCAGCCAAATCCAGACCGGCGGACTGGGGACCTATTTAGCAGGGGAATCCCTGCCCCCCGGGGGGACTTGGCAGCCTTATGGTAATGGTGCGACCTCATTTGGAATACTGTGCACAGTTCTGGTCATTGTATTACCAAAAGAACACTGCAGAGCTGGAAAAAAGTATAGAGGAGGGTAACCAAGATTATTAAGGACTTGGACCACCTTCCCTATCAGAAAAGGCTGAAGAGTCAGGGACTTTTCATTTTAAAGAAGAGATGACTAAGGAGGGGATATGATACAGGTTTATAAAATTATGCATGGGATGGAGAGAATTGACAAAGAGAAATTTATCTCCCTCGCCCAAAGAGCCAAAAAGCAACATCCCAGAGCCAGGAAGCAACACCAAGAGAAGGCCTTGGCCTCTATGCCCTGTTGCTGGCCCTCCAGAGAAACTGGTTGGCCACCGTGGGAGACAGGATGCTCGACTAGATGGACCACTGGTCTGATCCAGCAAGACTCTTCTTATGTTCTTATGATTCCTGGCAAAACCATCTGAATGGCCATTCTGGGTAACATTTATTTAGAAAGAGCAAGTTTGAATTACTTCACTTGTCTTTTCTAGAGTAAAAAGCATCCTGTCCCAAATACTGTTATCTGAGAGTCTGTACTTTCCGAGGCCTCTGTGTATGTACAGAAAGTGTTACCCTAATTTTACAAAAATTTATTTTATATGCACATTTGGATAGCACAATTCTATCCACAAGTTTGCCCACTGGGTTGGTAGGTCCTCTGCTAAACCCCTTTGCACCAGCAAAATAACACAATACACTGGTTGAACTAATCTGTGCTGGTATAAGGCTACCACTGTGCAAGCAACAATAACACACTGCCAGCAAAAGCTATACACAAGTTGTGCACAGCCGAGGAGGGCTGAGAGGGACTCTGTTACAATGGCAGCTGAAGTGGAACTGTCCACCCTTCCTGTTGTATCATATCACAACTTCCATGATTCTTTGGAGCTTTGTTCCTGTTTTTTTAATATGTATTTGTGTGTTTATTAAAAATGTATAATAAAAAGGAGTCACGGTTTATAGAAACAATTTACAAATAAATGTTACAGAAGATTTAAGAGACTTCGAAGGATTTTGAAAATCAGGCTCCCAGAAGACAAAATTTACACACTGGTAACAATATATGCCCCACCCAATGCAAGATAAAAATGTTATGAACATGTTTTCCAATCTGTTTTGGGTTTTCAAGGAGAGATAATGATCTCTGGAGACATGAATGGGATCACGAATCCAAAAAAAGATAGGTGAAAAAAACCGAAGGAAGCAAACGTCCCCAAAATGTGCTTAATTATATGAAAACGTTACAATTGGAAGATGCTTGCAGGATCCAAAACCTGAATACTAGAGACTATACTTTCCTTCCCAACAGACAGCAAACATATTCAAAGATTGATATGTGCTGGATATCAAAAACATTAAGTCCTCATCCCTGGGGAAAAAATATATGAATGGGCACCTTAGAGTTCAATAACATTTTTTTGACATTGACTAATGCAATTTCAGGTAAGTTTAATCTCTTAGAAGTATTTGCTTCTGTTAGAACTTTATCTACAGGAGTGGTTTTTAAACAAATGGAGTAATATTTTATAAATGCTGCTCTTCTTTAAACATCAGTGATATCTTAAAGTCACATAGAAAGATATTTTGTTTGCATATTTAGAGAAAGAGAAAGAGCTAGTTTTTGAAAAGCTAGGTCACTGTAATTGTTTTACTCCAGATTTTATTCCACCGTATGCTAGCCCCCATCCTAGTCATGTCCACAGCAAGAATGATACCCCGGTTTAGCCTTTTAAATTAAAAAGATTTGCCGAAAATGTTATATGCAATGCTGGGGAAGCAGGAGAAGAAATACTGACACCTCTCCCAACAACAAAATGTGTTGCAGTCTGTATTGTATAGCGATATTTTCACTGCTGGAGACAACCCTAGGGAAAGATTCCTGGATTTTTCCAATCAAAATAAGTAACTGAACACTTATTATGGAGACAGACAGACAAATAAGGTTGCCAAGTCCGGACTGGAAAATACCTGGGGACTTTGGGGGTGGAGCCAGGAAAGGGTGGGGTTTGGGGAGGGGAGGGGCCTCAGCATGGTACCGTGTCATAGAGTCCACCCTCCAAGGCAGCCATTTTCTCCAGGGGAGCTGATCTCTGTCAGCTGGAGATCAGTTGTAAAAGTGGGAGATCCCCAGGCCCCACCTGGAGGTTGGCAACCCTAGAGACAAAGAGTCCAGGCAGTCATGATGCACAAATCCATGCCCTGTGTGACCCCTTGGTTTTATACCCCAAATGACATCACATTTAGTTAACACATTAAAGGGTCTCTAATTGGTAAGGTAAAGGTTTCCCGACGTTTCCATGGTCATGTGGCTGGCATGACTAGACACTGAGGTGCACGGAACACTATTAGCTTCCCACCAAAGTGGTACCTATTTATCTGCTTGTAATTTCTTGCTTCCGAACTACTAGGCTGGCAGGAGCTGGGGCCAGAGACGGGAGCCCACTCTGTCACGCAGCACTTGGGTCTTGAACTGCTGAACTCCTGACCTTCTGTTCTACAGTTCAGCATCTTAACCACTTAACCAGCCCCCTCTAATTGGTACCAGGCAGTTAACATCATACAAGCATAATTTGACTCAGTACATCTCTCAGTGGTGTCAGTAATTTCACTTGTTTATCTTGTCTTCAGAACACTGGGTTCCTTTCTGACCTGCATATGGAGAGATAGCTGATAAGGGGTATGACTCACATTATGCTTGCTCAGGCGTCCTTGCAGCTTACACATTCCATTTTGATTGCATCCTAATTCCATCTGCAGAGGTTTTTAATAATACTTTTGCTTCATATGGCTTCTTCTACAAAAAATGCAATCATAAAATACATATGTTCTGCTATAAGTTTCTCTAATCAGAAGCTTCTAGGTCACATACCAAGATCTCGATCTATTACGATTAAAAGGCACAGTGACAGCTCTCTCTCTCTCTCTCTCTCTCTCTCTCTCTCTCTCTCTGTGTCTGTGTGTGTGTGTGTGTGTATATATGTATGTATGTATGTATGTATGTATGTATATGTCAAGGAGAAAGTGTCAGAAATCACATTCAAAAATCACATTCGTTTCCCCTTGTCCTACAGTCAGACCTGTTAAAGACTAACAAAATTTGTGGCAGGGTATAAAGTACTGAGTCTAGAGACACGTTGCAGTGAAATCAGCTCATAAGTTTATTGATGGTACAATTCCAGGCTGCTGAACAGGGCTTGGGGGTCTGCTTAAATACACGTCTAGACCGCACCCCCGGCCTTGCCCAAACTCCCTGATAGGATTACTCCCTGATAGGATTACCCTGATAAGATTACGTCCAAACTCCCTGATAGGATTAATTGTGAGTTACCTTAAACCATAGTTGCTATTAGGACATAACACAAGGTATGTGCTTTCAAAAGTCACTGCTCACTTCTTCAGATACAGCTAGAATGTGAGTCCATCTGTCCTTATATCTTGAAGAGTGGAGTGATTTCAGATGCCAAATAGCAATAGAAGGCAAATGACAATAGAAGGCTTGGTTGGATGAGGTGTGATATGCAGAGGGGTAGCAGGCGTGGAGAACTCAGCATTGGTAACGAGACATGAAACCTTGGTTTTGACTCATTCTAGGAGGTCGTGTTGTCTTGAGCTTCATTATCAGTGGCAATTCAGCAGTCTCTCTAATTTCCCTTTGAAATTCCTTTGTAAGAGAACTGCTACTATTAGGTCAGCAACTGAATGTCCTGGAACCTTAAAATGTTTCCCACACTGGTTTTTGAATGTTCTGATTTCTAAAGTCAGACTTATGTCCATTTATTCTTTGTTGTACAGACTGGCCAGTTTGTCCAATGTAGAGGGTGGATGCTACAGACAGACTAACATGGCTACCCATCTAGACTTGTTAACATTTGCTACACTGTTTTGCACAAAAGTTGTTACAACCTAATGCTCTGACAGAAAAACTATCTGACTTTTGTTGCTTTTAGCCTGCAGTATTGTTCCCATTTCTCAACTTTCTTAATTACTTCTACTTATAGGTTTCCAAGAAGATCATTTATTTCAACGTGCACCTTTTTAGTGTTATATCCATGTGTGAACTTCCAATGAGGTGTCATGGAAATAACGGGGGTATGCCCTATTGCAGGGGTGGGCAATTGTTTTGGCTCAGGGGCCACTTTGTGGGAGCGGAGGTTAGCAGAGGGCCGCACCTTTTAAAATGATTGCATTCATTAGTTAACTCTGCATTTCAGAAAAGGTATAAATTGTATCATAAAAATCAATAAATATAAATGAAATAAAATAGTGGTAGTTTTATTCCATTTATTTATTGTGCTAATTTCATATCATCTATAGCTGCAAGCACATTTAATTTTAGAATCAGTTTAATGAGACAAATGTACCCTATCACACTTTGCTACAATTTTTTTGAAATCAGGAGTGAGATTGCTTGTTGAGATTCTCATCACAGCCTGCAAGTTAATGTCTGTCAAAGAGCATCTATATTTACTCTTGTTGATCTTCATGCAAGAAAAACTTTGCTCACAAATATAGGTAGACCCAAATATAGAGAACATGTCCCCAGCAAATTTCTTCATACATGGAAATTTTTCCAGCAGACAAAGATTTGTAACAGTCAACTAATGTCACAGCGTTAAACATTTCTTTCACAGTGTGATCTGACTGCATGTCAATAAGTTCAAGGGATAAGAGAGCAAATTGAATTTAGGCTGTTTTCTTGAAGTCCTGAAATCTTCTTGGCGGGCCGCAAAAAACTCTGTGGCGGGCCGCATGTGGCCCCCGGGCCACCATTTGCCCACCCCTGCCCTATTGCCATTGCCTTCCTGATGCTCCCACTGAATTCAGCATTACCGCTGTGGAGACCAACATGAGGCTGGGGGTAAGGGACAGTAGGAGGTGGCTTGGGAAAATGATTAGAACAGGCCATTTTGGGGTGGGATACGGGGGTCACCCTTTAACTAACAGTTCCCTGACTGTGATATGGCCTTAAAAACTTTTAAAGTATTTGTAAGACCCCTGGGAAATGAAAACATTTTTAATGGAAAATCTGAATAGAAATGTTTTCATTCAGTAAATAAACACTCTTATTTAAAGAGGGAAAATGTTCATTCTGAGAGGGAAACAGCTCACGTAAAAGAGCCCCTCAAACCTAAAGCAGCCCCAGTTCCCTTGCTTACCCAAAACAGTCACATTGTCACAGGCTAATTCACAGCTTATGAAGCAAAGCACATTGTTTTAAGCACAAAAAAAAAAAAACCCAAGTCACAGCCAACTTGTGGTGACCCCATGGGGTTTTCAAGGCAATTCAGAGGTAATTTGCCATCGCCTGCCTCTGTGTCTTGACCCTGGACCTCCTTGGCGGCTTCCCATCCAAATACTGACCAGGGCCCTTCTGCTTAGCTTCCGATATCCAATGAGATCAAACTAGCTTGGGCTAGCCAGGTGAACAGCTTTTCAGTGAACAGCAGGAGCTAAACCTACAGCCCGAACGCAAGGCATGGGACAGCTTCACAGGGAGAGGAAGTAGCAAAACGAAGGGAAAATTGTCAAGTGGTACAAGAGTATCTTCCCTGGAGCTCCATTAACAATTTCATTCTGTCGTATTTCATCCTCATGAAGGTACACATGGAGGATGCATTTTATAACTGTTTACCAAGGACATGCAAAGGAGCCATTTGTTTTTCTTTTCCCTTCAGTAGGTTTTGTTAAGACTTATTTTGTAAGAAGGAAGAAAATGCTAAGGAAAAACCATCAACAGTATGAATGTATTCTGTACTAAAATAAAAATAAGTGTATTCAGCAATAGTCTGTTGCATATTTTTATTTCACGTTAATGCGTTAATTCTGTATTGAGGTTGGTGGTCAGAACCCAACAGTTACTATTTATAATGTTAGTATGCTCCTAGGCAGTTCTTCACAACAATGTTAGCTCTTGAACATGACACAATACATATGTATGGATGTTACACTATGCCTTCAGCCGACATGAAAAAGTCCATAGACCTCCCGTGACAAAAGGATGTTCCTGATATAAGGCAGAAATTTCTTATGTAGCCATGTGCACCTGGTGTACAGCTGTACGTGTTTCCCAGGTATGCCCATGTTCCAATCTATCTTCCTCTCAGATCAAAGCGGCTGTGCATATAACTTGGAACTAAAACAATTTGCTACGTAAGTACATATACAGTCCATGCAACCCATATATAGTATTGAATAATAAAGTCAACTCACCCAGATTTCCCAGAATATATTCTCAAAATTATTGCAGACCAACAGTTCTCAACTTATGTTGAATTAAGAGGTTCTCAAAACTAACTGAGCACCATACAGTATTAAGAAGCTAACCAGCTCCAAGTGTAAGTATGATGCTTAAAGTTTATAATCATAAATGAAATGAGTTTCTTTTTGTAAAGTCCACCAGATATCGGTTTTAGAAGGGACAAGAGCCTTAGGAACATCTTGGTAATATCGCACATCTCCCTGCACAGGAAAGGGGATGGTGACATAGGCATTGTAGGAAATTGTAGATGCAAAAGGTTTGCCGTATGTAAATTTATGGTTGAGGGCAACACTTATGAAGAACCTTCTGCAGAAGATATGAAATTTCTTGTTATTTATAAACATCAGATAAGGCCATACACATCAGAAGACATTAATTGTATTCTTTTACAAAAAGAAACTCATTTTATTTATGATTTTAAACTTATGCTCCATATGGCCTAAATCAGCAACTAAATTTTTCTGCTTTTATCTAGGTCTCTACCAGTTGGATGTCAATTACATCACTAATGTTGATTTGACTTTAAATGGCTGTACCAGATGGGCCTGGGGGATGCAAACACATACCCCACCACAGCTTCGTGCCTTGCCACCTGCAGTCAGGGACTGTGACCACAGAGCTGTGGTGGAGCTGTGGTAGCTTTGTGACAGCTACCAGGCCACCCTGGCAGTGCCAGTGGCAACCAATGATGGCATGTGCTCGAAAGCAGCAGCCATCGTGGGAGGAATCGCAGTCAGTAGCAGCCCACTGAACAGGGGCAATGCTGGAATCAGCAGCAGCTGAGCTGTGTTGCTTGCTCTGCTGGAAGGTGCCCCCCTCAGCATAGCGGTCTGGATGCCTCTGCCACCAGATGTGTGCCCGTACCTGCTCCCACTTGAGGTGCCCCCTCAGGTCCTGCCCTGCTGCTGCCTCCAGTGACTGATCTGGGCCCCATTCCCTCCAACAGCACCCCCCCAAGAGGTTGCAGCATGGCACCCCAACCTACAAATTTGCTCCTTTAAAGGGAGTGCAACCCCATCCAGAACAGGGGATAACCCATTTCCTGGGTCAAACCCTCCCCCCAGAAGCACCTCCATTTTAACAGGATGAAGTTTCAGCTTGTTAGCCTCAGCCATTCCAAAACTGCCTCCAGGTACCTGTTCATGTTTCCCACAGCCTCTATAAGATGTGCTGGAAGCACAAGACAGAGCTGGATGTCATCTGCATACTGATAGCAACTCAGCCCAAATCTTCAGATGACCTCTCCCAGCAGCTTTATATAGATGTTGAAAAGCATAGGAGACAAGATGGAACCTTGGGGAACCCCATGGGTCAAAGGCCAAGAGGTGAAGCAGAAGTCCCCCAGCAACACACTCTGAAACCTACCCTCAAGATAGGACTGGAACCACCACAGAAGTGCCTCCCAGTCCCAAAAGGCAATCCAGAAGGATACCATGATCAATGGCATCAAAAGCTGCTGAGAGAGCCAGGAAAATTAACAGAGCCACACTCCCCCTGTATAAACAGGTGGTAGGCCTCAAGCTTCCAAGAATCCTGTCCATACCCTCAGACTGCACAAGCTGAAAGGTATCCCACACAACTGGACAAATTGGTTCCCTGGACAATCTGATCCTGTTGCTGCTAATGAAGAATCCAAGTTGGAACAGATGTGAGAGAATTTATTCACAAAGCACCAGGTAAAATTATCTCAGGAGGCCACAGAGCAGTCTAACTCCTCCTGTTGTCCAGAAACCAACAGGCCCCTGACCGCCGGGAAGCGTTTGGCAAGTCTACACTGTAGGATGCAACGGAGGCAGAGAAATATTGTTTGCTGCCATCACCATCATGAAGTAAGCTTTAAAATGAGCTCCAGCTCCCCACCACACTCCCACCACTCCTTCCACAGCCGCTCTCCCAACCAGGTCGCAGAGATACATACCAGATCAGCTCTCTCATCCAGAATTAAATAGTGGATGGCTGCCACTTTATCTATAACTAAAAGCAGGGGTCATTTCGTAGAAAAAGAGGTGCAGGAGCTCATTAGCATAACTCATTAGCATAACTCATTTGCATATGCCACACCCCCTAACATACCGGAAGTGTGTCAGAAGGCAACACCCACCCCTCAGGCTCCACTCCACAGGTGAGTGAAACTGACCTGCTCTTCCTCCAGTCCCTTCCCCATCCAATACTTAATGCAGTAAAAATAAGCGTAAAGAACACACCCTCATTCTCTTCCTGCTCCCTTGAAACCACCAGGTTTCAAGTAGACTTGAGATACCCAGGACATGTGCACCACCCATCTCTTTCCCTTCCCCTCCCCACAACAACCTGTGAGGTAGGTGGGGCTGAGAGAGGTCTTTTGAAAACTGCTCATGAGAGAACAGCTCTGCGAGAACTTGTGACTGGCCCAAGGTCACACCAGCAGCTGCATGTGGAGGAGTGGGGAATCAAACCCGATTCTCCCAGATTAGAATCCAGCTCCTGACCACTACACCAAACTGATGGGGTGGAAGCTGCTGAAGGGTTGGTGAAATTTCTCCAGTACTTATGTGCTATGTGCCCAGATAAAAAATGGTATACTTAGAAAATTTATATGCCACCTGGAGCAAGTCTCTGGAAAAGCAGCACACAGTCCTAAAAGGAACAATGATAAAATTGTCAATATTAAAACAAAACATTAAAAACAATAAAGACCCTAGCAGGGCTTTCCCCGGGGCGCTGCGCCTCTGCACTGCTCGGGGAAGCTGAGGAGGGGGCGGGGCTTGGTCATGTGCCCGCCCCCTGGGGTCCTCACTCCCGGAGCTGCGCTCCTGTGCGCTCCCGCTCCAACGGACCCCTGACTAAAAGTAAGATATTAAAGCCCAGTGGGATGTTGATACGGCCACACGCATCACCCTGGCTAGAAGAGGAACCAGAAGGGGCAACAGCATGTAAATGTCTGCTATCCCTTCCACTTGCCTGGCCTGTTCTTCTGCCACATATCCCCGTCCCAGCAACTGACACAAAAACAGACCACCAAATTTAGAGACAACAGTCCAAATACCAGTTCTCACCTGGATCTGGACAGGACATAAAGATAGAGACAACCAGCTCTCACCTCGTATAATACAGACAACAAAAGGGCATACCCCCATGCATAAAAATGGTGGCCCAGGCTCAGCATCTCCAGATGTAGAAAGCAGGGCTCTGCAGTCCACTGCAGCTTTATCACATCCAGGGTTTGACTGCATCCAGTCCCCAGGCTAAGAGCCTTTGGCTCTCACCCTTCAGCTTGAGCCAGAGGCTAGCTTGCTCCACAGCTTGTGAGCCTGTTTAAGTAGGCCAGGTATCTGTCGAAGAGCCAAGAGCTCCAGTGAGTCAGCAGGTCATGCCCCATGATAAAAAGGGCCATGTGATAAAAAGCACCAGGTAGCACCACAGAAGCCCCTCTCCTTATGCATCATGTGCATCAGGAACCCTATTTCTAAGTGAGGCTTCAAAGACTCAAACGCAAGTGGTAAAATCAGGTATTCTGTGGATGTATCTATTTGTATGTGTGTAAGCATGGAGGAGGGATGTCATAGGAGTATCCAGAACATTTTTTTTTACAAATGATACACAATTGGTTGTGTATGAAGGGGACGAAAGATTCATGTGGCAGATGAGCGTTTACTTGGCCAACTATCCCATGGTTGCTTGCAAAATTTCCAGGTGTTCTGGTTTTAGCGTGAGTTGTTTGTTCACAGCAAACATCCTGTTCAAACATAGACAGATTTTAGTGAGGGATAAATGACAACTTGGAAGTCACACAATAGCTCCCACGAGAAGTTTTATTTGGTTTGCATGCACCTCTTTAGAACCCTTTTGACTTCTTTAAAAGGAACTGAGGTAACATACTGTTTTGTTTTCAGCTCTCAGAATTTATTCCTGGTTTATCATTACATGATTTTAATGGTCTGGAATTGTTCCTGTGAGCTCAGGAAGGGAACTTATTTCAATCCTAGGTCAGTGTATTAAGGTTTAAAGTAGTAAACTGAGTTTGCTCATGTTTCTGGGTTTTTAAAAAGAAAATCTCAAAAACAATATCCCAAAGGAAGTAAAATTCATGCGAATGATAAAACACACGATGTACACACCACTTTGATAGAATGAATATATCCCCTCACAATATGATCAAGGTTGCAATGATTGCTGGCAAGTTAATAAAATGTAGCTAGTGAGATTTTCAGGTGCTATGGAGATGTTTTACAATATGAGAAATGACAATCCTTAGTCTGCTATTATGTGTATTTGTTACACACAGCTTGTATTTCTTTCAAGATCTTCAGGTGTATGAACAATATATTCATTCATTCAGAGTCAGCATTAAGAATAAACTAGGTAAACTACACTATGTAAACAGCATGTATTACAAGGGTTACAAGGTAAGAAAAGGGTTAGGTTATAATTTTTTGGGTGCTTTTGCCTTTGTACATATGCAAAAATAAAGCTTTTGTATTTATATTTTCAATGTTCTTTCTGTAAGAATGTTAATAAAGTGTTATGTTTAGTGGTTAAGTATTATTGTACTGTAAACTGAAGGTTATCATATCATAATCTGGCCCTGCATTTAATCAGATGTGAGTTGCAGGTTGTCCTCAGTCCCATGCATGGGAAGCCTGATACAGATTGTAACCACAGGGCATGTAGAGGCTTTGTCCTTCCCACATCCACTGAAATGTCCTGGGGGAGCCAATGGGCCAAATACTGCCTTACTACATTATTTCAAGTCAGGAAAATGTGGGGACTCCTTCTCTCCATACGCTACAGTCACAGTCTAAATCTAGCACCCACACACGGGAATGAATTAATTTTTTTACAACACTTACACCCTGTCTTTCTACCCAATGAGCACCAATCAAATGGCTGGAATCAAGGAATCAATGAGAACGGCCCCAGTTCATATCAGACTTACTCAGGACACAGACTGGTACACTTCATAATGTGTAAATTGGCCCTCATTCAATGAATGTGAATACAATATGTACCAATTGACTTGGTATACCAATTGACCCATGATGTAGCATTTTCTGTTGAGTAAATGTTGTTTGTCATTCTCACTCTGAAAACTAAAGTTGTTCTAAGTGGCAATGAGAGTCATTAGTATCTACTATCAGTGACTTACTTTCCAATGGTGTATTTTGCATTTAAAGACATTTTGAATCTACAAACTTGAAAGAAACCTAGCACCTTGTTTAAGACAAGACAGAAAAAAGAAGAATGCCTGGGATTGGGAAAGGGAACCAAGTACTTTATACAGAACAAGAAATTACTGAATATATAATTTCCCCCCTTGAATCTCTACAAAGAAGAATCTATAGATGAGCAAGGAGTGGAGAAACAGCGTCCACACTGCATAATTTGTGAGACCGCAATTAAAAGATTCACTATCGAGCACAGAAATAATGTCAGACCAAGTGATAACAATGCAAAAAATCAACCACACTATTAAAAAATTCAAAAAAGACAAGGCACCTGGACCAGATGACTCGACAGCAACATTTTATAAATGTTTTGAAGACATATTAGCAATACTTCTCCAAAGAGTAATTAATTAAATATAAGAGAATAAGCATATACCACCAACTTGGCAAGAAGCGAACATAACCTTAACACATAAAAAGGGGAATGACCCATTATTGCCACAATCATACAGAACAATCTCATAACTGAATGTGAATTACAAAATTTTTGCAACAATAATGGCTGAGAGATTAAGAAAATGTATTACAGAATTAATTCATGAGGACCAAACGGGATTTGTTCCAAAAAGATATATGCAAGTTAATATTAGAAACTTATGCTGAGGACAGACTATTGTTCTGCTGCGCTACAGGAGTGCGGCAGAACAAGGCGAGGGGGAACTGCCCCGCAGCTTGGCGTTCAGATGCCATCGCAAGGAAGCCGCCCGCAGCATCCACACTGCGGGTGGCTTCCTGTGGCGGCAGCAGAATGCCTCACACCCGCCGGAAGCGGGTGGAACGCACGTGCAGCCGCCAGGACACCACTTGGAAGTGGTGCCCGGCTGCTGCAGGAGGAGCGCGCCGCCAGACGAGGTAAGTCCGGGGCGCCTCCACAGGGCAGATACGGCAGTCTGGACGCCCGCTCTGCCTCCGCTTTTAAAGCGGAGGCAGAGCGGGCCAGACTACCAGTCTGTCGTCAGCCTTACTGAATGCAATTGAATATTCGAGGAGAAAGGGAAGAAATACGGCATTTATGTTTCTGGATGCAGAGAAAGCCTTTATCAATGCCTCTTGGCTATTTTTATTGAAGGTACTACAAAATATGGATTGTGAAATCAAGTTTTTTAATTGGATGCCTGTTAGAATCCTAGTAAATGGTTCCCTATTGGAGAAAATTGAGATAAAAGGAACTCAACAAGGCTGTCCATTATCACTGCTATCATTTATCTTGGCGATGGAAATATTGGTTATAAAAATCAGAAAAGTTTTAAGGATTACTGGAATCAAAGAAGAATATAAGATGAAAAGTTATGCAGATGGATGTTGTTATAACAGTAACAAAACCAAATATATAATGGAACAAATAATCACATTTGGAATGTACTCCAGATACAAACTGAATAAAAAGAAGACCAAGATAATCTTATTAGCGGCAACAAATGAAAAGCAAGAAGAGCTTCAAAAAATAACTGAAGGTACTCTTACCAAAAACCAATAAAATGTTTGGGCATTTACGTAGCAGGACAAGGTGATAATTTGTTTAAAGACAACAATCAAAAAGTCTGAGTATTATTCCCATCTTGCAAAGATGGGAAAGTCTGGAAATTTTGTGGCTGGAAAGAATTTCAGCTGTTAAAATGAACATATTACCAAAGCTGACTTTTTTTGTTTCAAATGTTACCAATCTATGGCTGAGGACAGACTAGCAGTATAAAGCGCAAGGGAGGCAGGGCAAAAAGACCCAGGCCAAGTTGTGGCTGGGATTCCCGGTTGCGCTGTACCGACTGATGCGGCAGCATGCCAGGGAGGAGGCGGAATGGAGCAGTCACACTGCGGGGCTGCCCCTGGCGGTGCCACAGTTGCGCGCAGCTTTGGTCCACTCCACCAACCTGAGCATGGGCACTTAGGCGCATAGGGGCAGCAGCATTGGGTGGTTGAGCACGCATGGGCAGTTATGCGCATTCCTGCCAAATCAGTGGGTACACATTACCAGTGCCGCCTGATTGAGGCTTTTTTTACGTCCACACTTCTGGGAAGCGGGATCAACATGCCCTCCATGGCTTGCCCCGGCTTTCACCTGGTACTTTTTAAAAGCCCCGGCTTTCACCTGGTACTTTTTAAAAGCCCCGGCTTTCACCTGGTACTTTTTAAAAGCCGGCTTGCCCCGGCTTTCACCTGGTACTTTTTAAAAGCAGAAGCGAATCGTTAAAGGACAGGATGAGTGCGGCAGGGGAACGCCAGACAGCTGTGGCTGTGTGAACCGGCCCACTTAATCCTCTTGAGAAAGGTGCCTACATTGGGCCAAACTGCCAGTCTGAACTTGGCCAATATAGATGAAAACACTTTTTTAAAATGGCAGAAAATAAATAATTTCATACGGATTGGGAAGAAGCCAAGAATAAGATTTAAAGTATTACATGATGGTGAAAAAAGGTTTAGCGGTAACAAATATTAAACTGTATTCACGAGCAGCTGCATTGGTTTGGATCTCAGACCGGATCACAAATCCAAACAGAAGGAGCATCAAACTAGAAATAACTGATACCAAAGAATAAATCCACAATAATTTATGGATTAAGAAATCATTAAAAACAATTGAAAGACAAGATGGTAACCAAATTCTGAGAGCTGAACTTTTAAGCATAGGGTTCCAATGCAAAAACAGAATAGGTCCATCTATCTGTAACTGTAACCAAGGAGTGCTTGTTAATGGTTCCCCATTCTCTTGGAGAGAAGTGACAAGTGGAGTGCCTCAAGGATCCAGGGACTTGTGTTGTTCAATATCTTTATAAATTATTTAGATGAGAGAATAGAGGGAATGCTTATTAAATTTACAGATGATACTAAATTGGAAGGGGTAGCAAATACAGTAGAAGACAAGCAGGATACAGGATGATCTTGACAGGCTGGAAAACTTGGCTAAAACAAAATGAATTTCAATGGGGATAAATATAAAGTTCTGCATTTAGGCAGGAACCAAAGGGCTCTTGGCCTGTGGCTCTTAGCCTAGGGACTCTTAGACTAGGGGCTCTGTGAGAAGCCAAGGAAGAGCCAAAATGCCAGGGCCCTAATTTCCTTGGGTTCCCAGTAAGTAGACTTCTACAAGGAGAACCACTTAAATACAAAGGGTTTTAAGGGGGGATTATATAAAATTATTTTTAAGCCAATTATGAAGCTAGAATACCAGCAAGGGGTTGGGGGCTATCCAGTGTTTTGCACTGTGTGTCACATGTATGATTACCTGCAGAAGTCTTGGGTGTGTGCCTAGTGCAGTGAGCTCCTGGTTCTCAGGGAACGAGTTTGCTCCCTTGAGGCCAAGGTGGCTGACCTGGAGATGCAGAGACAGTCAGTTAGGCACATGGAAAAGACTCTTGGGGACTTGTTAGGTATGTCCCACTCTGAATCTGGCAGCCCGACCGCTGTCAGGGAGCATGAGGGTTGAGAGGGAACAGGGCACCGTACTGTGGATAAGGGGACTGTGCCCTCAGAAGGGACCTCTTCTTCAGCTGGTGAACAGGTATCCTTTTGCACCAAGGAACCATCCCTGGGCAGGGAGGGAGGGAGGCTCTTGGTAGTTGGTGATTCGATCAATGAAAAAGGCCACCGCTATGCTGGGGATTATTAGGAAGGGGACTGAAAACAAATCAGCCAGCAAAACAGGCCCCAGGCAAGAGAAAAAAAGGAAAAAGGCATCTGCCAAGGGCAGAACTGATTTTACAATTGGCTCATGGGATATACTGTCTACATGAGCCTTGTTTCCTCTGCAGATCTGGAGCGTGGCTGGCACCTTGCCAGTCAAATTGGGAATGTCCTGAAGGCTCGATTGTTGATGGGTGATGCCGCCGCCACTGAATACGATGAGGCTTTTCAAAAATGGGTGTCACAGAATGAACTGTCCTGTAGTGGGACCTCAATGATAAAATCTGGCTAGTAACTGTTGGTCCACATATAAAGCCTCAGCCCAACGCTAGCAAAGGGAAATCCCCATTCAAATGTGATTTGACCCAGTGGGTTTGCTGGGAATACAATCAAGGCAGGTGTCAACATCCCTGTTGTAAATTTGATCACAATTGTCATGTATGCTTTGGTCCCCACCCCAGGCCATCTTGCCTTCAGGGATCCTGGCCCTCACCAGCTCTAACAGCAAAAAAGACGGAGGGCCGGGTGCGGCTGGATCCTCAACCTCTTCTTCATCCAAACAGCCCTTAAAGTTCACAGTCTTTGGATACGGGCCTGGTAGTAACCCCTGTTTGTTTTAGGGCCTTGGCACCCATTAGATTACTATCCTAATAAGGTCGCCATCAGATACCTCTGTGAAAGATTTAGCAATGGATTCTGCGTGCCGTTTGAGGGGGCCCTGGGTCCCAATGAATTGTGGTAATCTTAAATCCGCTAGGGAGCTTATGGATATAGTTACCAGTGAGATAGCCAAAGAGTGGGAAGCAGGTAGGGTAGCCAGCCCATTTGCTGCTTCCCAGATTGCTAACCTCCGAGTCTTCCCTCTTGGTGTTGTGCCAAAGAAGGTCCTGGGCAAATTTTGCCTAATTCATCACCTATCCTACCCTAAAGGGGCTTCTCTAAATTACGCCTTAGCACCTGAAGTGTGCTCCATGTGTTACACCCTCCTTCGATCAAGCAGTTAATTTAATTAGGTCCTGTGGCCCTGGGGCACTCTTGGATAAGTGTGATTTTCAGTTGGCCTTCTGCCCGCTCCCTGTATACCCTGGGGATTTCTGCCTGCTGGGCTTTTAATTTGGTGGCAGCTGGTACATTAATAAAGCCATGCCCATGGGGTGCTCCATTGCCTGTGCCACATTTGAAACATTCAGTACTTTCCTGGAATGAATGGTTAAGGACTACACAGGCTGCCCGCACATCACTCACTATGTGACAACTTCTCATTTGTGGGCCCTGCTGGCACATCTGTTAGCACCAACTGCCTAGCTACATTTCAGGCTCTTGCAGTCGAGGTGGGGGTTCCACTTGCACAGAAAAAGACTGAGGGTCCAAACAGTTGATCTGTTTGGCCATTCAACTTGATCTGGTGCAAGGCACTTCCAGCCTGCCCGAGGATAAACTTACCAGACTTAGGGCTTTGTTCTCCAAGATCATAGGCAGTAAAAAAATGCACACTGAAGGAAATGCAATCCCTTTTGGGCCATCTCAACTTTGCAAAGTGGTTTCACCAGGGCATGCCTTCTGTGCGAGGCTGACTCAGGCCACATCAGGTGTTTCCTCACTCCATCATCACATCTGAATCACACAAGGTATACAGGAAGACCTTAGGGTTTGGTTGAGCTTCTTAATCCATTTTAATGGAGTCTCTATTTGGCCATCACCTTTAATACCAGGGGGCACTTTATGGGTGCATATGGATGCTTCAGGCAGCATGGGGTTTGGTATTTTCTTTAATGATCACCAGTATGATAAGCACTGGCCTCCACCCTGGACAGGATCAGATGGTGGATCTCATTTCCCTTGTATCTCCCTGCCCACACTATCTCTGCTTTTCTTCTTTCCCTCCTCCTGGCAACCCCCACAGCCTCTCTGCTTTTCCTGCTCCCCTCTCTCTCTCCCTCTTCCTCCTACCTCACTTTATATGTCTCCCTCAACCTTAACCATTCCCTTTTTTCTCCCCCTCCAGCCTTTCTTTCTATTTCACCCACCTACACTTTACTGCTTCCCCTCTTCAGCTTTACCTCCTTCCCTCCTCCTCAACCCTTTCCCTGCTTCCTTCCTGCCCCTTTTTTACCTTTGTCAATATACACACGCACACAGACAGACACACACACTCAACAAGGCATGAATGTCAGTTTCCTAGCAACCTTCAAAATGCCTGCCAAGATCAGTGAGATCTCTGTAACATTCTCAGTAAGCAGATATTCCTTCTATGGTTTTGGGAGATTTCAACCCACCCATGTAATTTTTAAAAAAATTGTATCTTTCTGTGAACCTGGGACTCCCTCTCAAGTGCATACAAAAATCTCTCCTGTCTGTCTCTGGCATATTGTGTGGGGTTTTGATCCACACTTTAGGGCCAAATTCAAAACTACATATAATGATGTTGGACAGAAGAGGTACCTTTCATCAGATCTAGCCAAGCTCTTCTTGTGCTCTTATGAATAGGAATAATCATGAGTATCCACTAGTATTACATTAATTAGGAAATGTCAGGCTGCAAAGTCAGTTGCTGAAACTTAAGAATAATTATAGCACCAATTCTCTGCAAAGCAATTTCAATTTTCAGAATGGCAACCTTAAACTGAAGCAAAGACAAAATACATGTAAAGGCCTGTTGCTCATGTTCAACCTTTTAAAACCAAGCCTCTCTCATTGTGTCACACTGTTACAAAATTTAGATGGTGTAAATTCCTCAGGGTAGGAAGCAGACCATTTTAGTCACTCTGTAAAATGTCCACTCATGCTAATGACATTATATAAATCTACCAGTCATAATATTGTGGATTCTTTGTTTAAAAACAGACACCCATTTTCCTCTCAAATGAAGAATGTGACACCTAGGGAGGAAGGCAGATCCAGGGACTCACACCAGACCAGAAACTAAGTTCACGACTGCAAGTAGACCACCTTTCTACCCATGCATATGCTAGCCATCTGTTGGAAGTCAGAAAAACAATACAAAAGCTTTCTTGCATTGAAATGCCCACTTCCACACTGTCATTTTCGTCGCTCATTTGTCCCCACTGCTTCAGGGGATTTCCCCCCCAATGTGCTTTGCTCTCTCTAATAGTCCCAGAGGGAGCAAAACACATGTGGAAAGGGGAGGATGGACCCAAAGCAGTAGGGACAAGAGTGGTCTTAGAAGCAATTCCAACTTGCTATGGGACAATCTATGGACAATCTATGTCACTGGCATTCTAGCTGGTTTGTGCCGAGGACGTTTAAAGTAATAGCACTAATGATTAAACAGGGAAGGTTGAATTTGATCTGAAGGACGCCCAACAGCAGTCTGGTGTAGTGAGCCAGTTTGGTGTAGTGGTTAAGTGCGCAGACTCTAATCTGGGAGAATTGAGTTTGATTCCCCACTCCTCCACTTACAGCTGCTGGATGACCTTGGGCAAGCCATAGTTCTGGCACAGCTATTCTTTCTTTAAAATATATATATATATATTTGAGAGTCTATTTTCCCGTTATCTTATCAAACCATTTATAAACTCTTGCCCAACGTTTTACATGAATTTCTTCATCTCTGCTTCGTAATATAATATTCAATCTATCCAGTTCCACCATTTCCAACAATCTTTGTATTAGCTCTTCTCTTGGTGGAATTCTCTTCGTCTTCCAAGATTTTGCAAATAGAATTCTGACTGTTGTTAAAATAAAAGTTATCAAATAAAGGTCACCTCTTCTATAACCATCTGGTAATATGTTCAACAAAAAAAATTCTGGTGTTAAAGGTAAATTAATCTCTGGTATTCCTCATTCTATGGATTCTATGGATTCTATGCTAAAACTATTCTATGGATTATTCTATGGATTCTATGCTATTCTATGGATTCTATGCTAAAACTTAGTTTTTTGCATCTCCACCACATATGAAAAAATGTTTCTATGCTTGTTTTGCATTTCCTACACAAATTCGTTGTGTTTGGATAACATTTAGCTATTTTGTCAGGAGACCAGTGCCACCTGTAAAACATTTTATACATTTTTTTTCGTAAGAGGTGGCTCTATTAAGTTTTGTTGCTTTCCAAATTTTCGACCAGTAATCTAACTTCCAACAACATTTAGTAATTTCCTTCTCCATCTCAAGATCAGCCTCAGGGCTTTGATCAGGTGGACCAATATTTCCACCCATATTGCTTCTGTTGGGAATTAATTACCTGATGTTTTCTAACTTATTGGATTTTATGCCCTCTTTAATGTACCACACAACACTTCCCCCATGGCTGAATATAGTCTTGATTCAGCATTAGCTTAGAGCAGTTTGAACATGGACAGCAGACTGGGGGAAAGTTTGGCAAGTAGGTTTAGGTAGTATAAGAAGATTCCCATTCAGGCCACAACAAAAGGGGAGAAATCTTCTAGGGAGAGAATGAGCTCTAATGAGCTGTGCTTTACAGCTGAGAGCTGTGGCTCCACTCCAAGGAGTCAGACAATAGCAGGCAGCTGACTCACCTCACTCAAGCAGAAGCCTCTCCCTGCAGAACCATGTGCTAAAGAACGTAAAACTTCTTAGCTTCCTGCAGGATCCCCACGCCCAGGCTATTTTGGGACAAAAATGCACAGGAACAGAGTTCTGGCTGGCTTCCGAGTTGGCCACACCTACAGCCTCCCCGCCCCCCCCCACTTTGAGTTCCCCAGGTGCCTCGCAAGCTGCAGGGTGCTTGGGGAAGCCTAGCCAATCCAGGGAGGGAAGGCAGTTTAAACTGCCTCCCCCCTCCTCAGGTTCCCCAGGTGCCTCGCAAGCCAAGCTGATCCAGGGAGGGAAGGCAGTTTAAACTGCCTCCTTGGGTTCCCCAGGTGCCCCGCAGCTGTGGGGTGCCTGGGGAAGCCGATCCAGAAACTGCCTTCCTTCCCTCAGGTTTTCCATGTGCCCCACAAGCCACGGGGCACCTGGGGAAGTCAATCCTGGGAGGGAGCTGTGCTGTCAGGGGTGTGGCCTAATATGCTAATTAGTTTCTGCTGTTGGGTGTGGCCTATAATGCAAATGAGTTCCTGCTGGGCTTTTTCTACAAAAAAAGCCCTGCCCAGGCCTAATCTCCAGGCTAAGAGCCACAAGATAAGAACCCTTTGGCTCGTGCCCAAAGCTCACACCTC
This sequence comes from Lepidodactylus listeri, assembly GCA_029233225.1. Taxonomy (NCBI): domain Eukaryota; kingdom Metazoa; phylum Chordata; class Lepidosauria; order Squamata; family Gekkonidae; genus Lepidodactylus; species Lepidodactylus listeri. The sequence continues at coordinate 106,700,093 of JARCFY010000008.1, forward strand.
TGCTGAGGAGGAGCCTTAGTGTTCAGAGGGTCACATCCCCCGCTTCTCAGCAGCAGCAACCCCAAAAGCAGAGGGTGGGGCCATCCATCAGCCCATGGCAAACAGAGCTTTCTCAATCAGCAACGAATCAGACAAAAGACACAAACAGACCTAAACAAAACACCCCTCTCCAGCAGGCAACAAGCACCCACTCGCCCTCGGAACTGTCCTCTGACAAAGCAACCTCAGTTAATGCTCCCCAGCAGTTTTGCAAAGGGGGGGGGAGACTCACCTTCCCAGCAGCTCTTTCCCATGTTTCTTCTCCCAGTCAAGCTGAGAAGGTTTCCCCCAGTTTTTGGAAAGATCTCAGCTAAAACATTTTGTATGCTTTGTGGACATTAAGGTGTGCATATTAGCAAGTCCCACACTCACTGATACCATTTTTCTTTTATTACGTACACCCATGGCCATTTGCCCCTGCCAGAAGGGGACTTTTCCTAAAAATTGGCAATTAATGTACCATTATAGCATTATAAAGTTGAACACTAAAACGAAAATGTGAATTGGGCAGGTGCAGGGAAGGAAATGCATGCAGGAGGGGTGCGTATTTCTTTAAAATTGGTAATTAATGTATCATCACATGATTATAAAGTCCCCTGAATACCCAGCTTTTGCCTTTTTAAAATAACTCTCTAGCCTTTTTTTCATTTCAGAGGCATGTTCTTCTGCTCGCATCTCCAAAAAAGGGGAGGGGAGTAGAGTCTCAGTTCTTTTCAAAATGCAGGCTGGAAATTTAGAGGGCTCCACAGATAAGAGTGTTATAATGCTTTAGGACCATCACACGAGAATGCCTCTGCATTTGCACAGGTAATAAAAGCTACACAGACACTCATTGCTGTGTGGAAGCAGCTGCCAGCTCTGTGCCACCCCAGCTGATCCTCTTTTGCAGCTCTGAGCCCCTCTGTTTGCCCTCCAAGTTGTATGCAGATTGGCTTTGCGGGGGGGGGGGAGATCTTAGCGTCGAATGTGCAAAAGGAGGATGCCTCGAATGGCCCCCCTGCAAGCTAGAAGCATCAAGTTGTCAGCGGATCCCCCAGGATGCCCCTCTATCTGCCCTTCAGGTTGTTTGCTTGGGGATCCTAGGGTCCCTGTCCAAAGTACATCCTCCTTATTTTATTTTATTTTATTTCTTATTTGGAATAATAGATTAGAACAGTAGATTGTAATGTAATGTAATGAATTCTAGAATGTAACGCAATTTGGAATGGTAGATTGGAATGTATTTCTCAGGGACCGGGGAGATACTCTACACAACCAATCGCCCCACTTCAAGGAAGAAGATGCTGTAAGGTTGCTTCCCTGCTTGAGAGGAGATGGATGGAGCATAATGGCAGGGTCTCACTTAATTACTCTCAGCATTCCACAATTAAGAATACATCTGCCCATCAATCTCCAATTCTGACATTTATTTCCTTCACTATGTCGCCCCCCAGAATTAAACCCAAATCAATGGTAACCATATAAATTAAGCTTGTTATTCCTGTTTGATCCTTGAATCTGTTAAATATATTCATTATGTTGCATAACATATTTATTTCCTTTATTATGTCCCCCTGTCAGTTAACTGCCATGAATTCTTTTCATTAACTGTATGACTGTATGTCTGTATGTAATTACATTATCTCTGAAAAGGTCATAGGCTTACATATATTTTTCTCCGAAGTTTGGTGACAGGTCCCGCCCGGGAGTTTGCAACGGGGCCATGACCCCCTCCTCTGGAATGCGTGCTCCGCTCGCTTGTCTGCTTGCTTGCTCGCCTCGCTTGCTCGCGCATGCCCTGACTCGATTGCTTGCTTCCCTGGTGTTATCTCTTGTGTCCCGTCCTTGAACAGAAGTGCCTCCTATTTTTGTGTGAGCCAAACTCACCGGTGTTATGTATTCCTTTTCTTTATGTCTTGAGAACTTAGCTTAGCTTAGCTTGAGAACTTAACTTAGAAATGTTCAACATCATTATTTTCTGAGAACTCCTTTTCCCGCGTTTTCTATGGGAACTTCAGGCCAGTATATTTGAGTGCCTAAAATCCTGTCTAGTGATTGGTAGACAGCTCTTAAGCCATATTTCATATCCAGTATATCAATACATGTAATCCCTAAGCACAGCATTACCAACAGGAAAAGTGTTTGACTGCAATGATCTTCTCTACAAATAAAGGATTTACTGCCTAAGGAGACCTGTTGTGGATTATATCTATTGGGACATTCTCACACCCCGGAATTGAAACTAAACAAATGGTAACCATATAAACTAAGCTTGTTATTTCTATTTCATCCTTGAATCTGTTAAACGTCTTCATTATGTTATATGCTAATTTACTGCTCACACTCTATCTATATCTATGGACTGGTAATTTCCATTTCATTGTATCTGAAGAAGTCTGTGTGCATATGAAAGCTTATAGCCTTGAATAAAACTCTGTTGGTCTTAAAGGTGCTGCTAGAGTCAAACTTTATTCTACAAAAAGCATCGTGCAAGAAAGAAGGCAACAAAAACACTTTGGCAATGCACTGTACACTACACTTTATAAAGCACACTTCCAATCTAAACGAAAACCTCTACAGAGATCCCAAGGGTGTCAAGAGTAAAGGCAACTCCAGGGGGTGGGAGAAGAAGAATCCTGGCAGTTTTAAGTTGCAAGTGAGCGACAGACCTCTGCAGACAAGCCATTAAGGTCTCCAGCAACTGTCTTTTCCTATTAGTCTAAGCTGCATTAGGCTGAACAAAGCTGTAGGGGAGCCACAGAGATTAGCTAAAAATAGTTAAAGAGACACAGAGGAAGTGTATTGCTCTAAAACTCTTTATGTAGTTAACAATAAAACCCTGACTCAGATGACCAGGTAAGTAAAGTGTGCTAAGTATGCAATGCAGCACAGTTCATCTTGTACCACGAGGGAAACACGAAGGACACTATTTATTTATTTGATTTCTAGGCCACTCTCCCCACATTTCGCAGGCTCAGAGTGGCTTACAAGACCTGGCGAATTGTAAGCTATATTAAGAAATGTATTAATTGTAAGCTGTATTAAGAAATTTATTAATTATTAATTATTATTAATTGTAAGCTGTAAATATTATTAATTGTAAGAAATGTATGGCTTACCCTATGACACAATATCTTCCCCCCCATTTAGAAAGGGGGACTTATTCATTAATTTGCTTCTTCCCATTCTTTCCCATGGTAGATGGGAATTTGCATGTTTATAACCTCTTGCTTTTAATTCACTGATTAGGCCTTAAGAAGCATGTAAACAAGGCATCTAAAAAAAGCTGCAAAGAAGAATAAAGAAGGCCATTCAGCTGTTTCCCAACAGTTTATTAAAAACTGCCTATGGCAAGCATGGCCTTAGAAGAAGCATTCCCACTCCTGTTTCACCCAGAAGATAATGCCTCTTATACAACTGGCGCATGTAACATCGAACAATGAAGCAAGTATTGTTTTTATGCACACAAAAGCAGGCAGATTTCAATTAATATGATTAATCAACTATGATTTCTTTACTCAGGGGACAGCCTTCATAAAGACAACTGCAAATGTGGCCACGTAGACTGATTTCAGACATTCACACTCTTGCATGAAGAAAATATGATCGAGGCTGTGCGTGTCTTATGATCCTGCCATCACACCACATGTTGGCCAGTTTAAATAGTGGTCTCTTTTGATGCTGGTTTGCATCGAGGGATGTTCACTCTGAGGCAGAACATACGAATAAGACATGCTGTTCATCTAGTTAGTTTCCATGTTTTATATTCATTCAGTTCCAGGTAGGCATGCTGGTGTAATTGGCTCTTCTGAAATACGTTCTAATTCCACAGATTTAAAAGTGTGCGCATTAAAGGAGCAATCCTAAATCCAGGCTGTGAATGCCTCAGGATGACAACTTACCCCTATTCTGGTGTAACAGCAAGGCATGCTGATGTAAGTGGTAGTTATGCCAGCACATCTGGAGATATGCTGGTGCACCATGCAGGTGACACACCATGCAACCACTGAACTGGTGCAGGAAGCAGCAGTCTGGGGGCGTGCTAAGGGAGAGGCAGGCCTTTGCTAGCATCCTAAAACTTGGCAGCCCATTCCACCCTTCCTACACTAATATGACATTATGTCAGCAGCAATAAGAGCATTAAATACAAACACTCCAATAAAATCTTGAAACTATTATATGTTTACAGTATAAGAGTGTTTTTACCAGTGCTTCTCAAAATATCACAATTCTTCCACTGGAAAAATTGAGGAAGTCCTCAGACTTTTTCATGCTATAAATTTGGAACAAGTGGAATGCTTTATAAGATTAGATTTTTCACACTCAAAAAGAGAAAGTATTTCATAGGAGGAGTTTTTTTTCAATGCTTCCCCAAATTTCCCAATGTTTCCATGAGAAAAAAATGAAAAAGTCCTCAGAGTCTTTCAGACTAAACATTTTTAATATGATACCCTCACCTTAAAAAGCATGTCATATGGGGTGGGCATGTCCTGGCTCACATGTAGGGTTGCAGTATACTCAGCAAGGGTCTGCCTTCCATCAAGAAGAGACAACACACAAAACTTAAGAAGAGTTCATCCAAACCAGCTTTACTAGAGACCCTGTGGCACAGTTACATTCATTTGCCCCAGCTACACAGTATCAAGGCCTTTTTCTTCCACCAGTCACCCCCAGGTATGCTGAATCACCTCTAAGGCTCTTCCCAGTAACTGGCCCCTCCCATGGAGTCTCACGCCCTCTCTCCCATGACCCCAGTCTGACCCATCTATATATCTAATTCACAACAGTCCCCTCTGCATGCAGATACTTATTTCTGCAGATAGGGGGCACACTCTCCCCCAACAGGTTTTTCTACAGATTCAGGGTTCTCCAGGGGTCTGCAGAAAAATCCAAAAAGTTTTTTAAAAACCCTCAGGGAGGGTTGAATCCCCGCCCTTTTGAAATGGCCTCACAGCATCTACACTGAGAGAGAGAGAGAGAAGGAAGCAAAAAGCAGAACTGGATCTGGGATTGGGGAGGATTCCTCCTGCAGTATGAATGGCTAAGAAGGGGGGTTGGAGCCAAGTTTGGGACTAGGATTGCCCACTCCAGATTGGGAAATTCCTGGAGATTCTGTGGTGAAGTCTGAGGAGTGCAGAGTTTGGGGAGGGGAAGAAAATGATCAAAAAGATCTAGCTCAAATTACAGCCGAGCCAATGGTGGGATTAGCTGCCTGTCTGAACACACCCTAAGTCACTCAGTTCTCACTTATACCCAGAATTAAATTTTGTTGGTCTTAAAGTTGCCATGGACTCAAACTTAGTTCTCACATCTGTTCGTTAACTTTTATTTGTATGCAAAATTTGCTGCTATTCACAGGTCTTACCAACCTCTTTAAACCAATCTTAGCCGTACTTATCGGTCAATTACATTTTGACTCTAATTAGCCCTTACTGGCAACTAGCCCCACTCCACCCTCTCTGTACCTATATGTAAGGCTTTAGGAAGTCTGTTTCAATGTATCTGAAGAAGTGTGCCAGACCTCAACCCAAAAGGGTAACATCTGGTAATTCTAAAACAATATCTTACTGTGTAGCTAGAACCTTAAAATGTAGCTTGTTTTATTCCTCTCTGCCATGTTTTTTTGAAATATTCCAATTCTTACTAAAGATCATAATTTTGGATTTTTCAAAATTCAGAGCTAGGCTATTCTTTTCACAACAGTCTACAAAGCTCTTCAGAAGGTGTTTCAACCCAATACGAAGAAGAAGAGATTGGATTTATACCCCGCCCTCCACTCCCCACGGGAGTCTCAGAGCGGCTTACAAACTCCTTTTCCCTTCCCCTCCCCACAACAGACACCCTGTGAGATAGGTGGGGCTGAGAGAGCTCTTTCCCAAGATGTCCTTGAGGGAACAGCTGGTACAGAGCATTGGCTTGCCCAAGGTCATCCAGCCAGGTGCAAGTGGAGGAGTGGGGAATCAAACCCGGTTCTCCCAGATTAGAGTCCGCGCACTTAACCACTACACCAAACTGGCTCTCTAATACGAGTTAGAGACAGTAGCACTGTGTCATCAGCATAAAGGAGTAATGCGGTGTGGAGCGAGCAAAGTTGAGGACTGTGACCATGAATCAGATCTGAGGTGGGTGCCAAATTATTTATAGACAGGTTGAATAGAAAGGGCACTAGAAGGCAGCCCTATTTGACTCCTATATTGATTGGAATTTTGTCAGGTGGGTCACCAACATTATTAAGTCTAACATGGCAGGTCATATTACGATGAAGCTTCACTATTAAATATAAAAGCCTCGGTTCCATCCCCATCAACTTAAGTTTCTCCCATAGACGTTCTCTTATGATTGAATCGAAAGCACCTTTTAGATCTAAAAAGGCTGCATATACCTTGGTGCCTTTTTGCCTCTTATACTTATTAACAAGGTGCATGAGAGTCACGCAGTGATTTAGGGTAGATTCCCCTTTACAAAAACCTATTTGTTCTTGACCCAAAATTCCTTGTTCTAGCATCCATGATCCAAGTTTGTTAACCAGTCATCTAGCATAAAGTTTCCCAATAATAGAGAGGAAACTTCTAGATAGAACATCAGAGGACATTTTATTGAACAAGTTAAAAGCTTTAAGTACTTAGATATCCAGTTTTACTGTAACACCAGATGGGTATATCATAAAGAGAGAGCAACTGAGGCAGCAAACAACATCACTACAGCTATTACATGTTTCCATTATACTAGGGGCAACCAGTACATGCTGGCAGCCCTTAAAGTTTTTAATGCTAAATTAGCTGCTCAGCTATTCTATGGAGTACCAATATGGATTGAAGCCTTAAAATACAGTCCAGATTTTTACGGAAAATTCTTGGACTTTCCTTGTGTGTTCCTTATGCAGCTCTCCGTCTAGAAACCAATCAAAGGCTTCTATCGACCACAGTGTGGCTGATAACAACTCCGTTTTGGCTCGAAATTCACTTTCATGCTAAACCTAAAAGTTTTATTACTCATATGTAACCTGAGCCCCACCTTTCTCCATGGCTTAGATATGTAGAGGAGAAACTCTCTACATGGGAATATCCCCGGATTATTTAGCCCTCTTTTCAGATAAACAAGCTTATGTCATTATTAAACAAAGGTTTCTCAATATCGAAAGGCAAGAACTCAGGGAATGCGCAGCTAGTAGATGCTCCCCAAGCAGGCTGGGGATCTCTTATATGGATTCTATTGTGAAATATCTGTCATGTCCAACAGCCCCACATCATTGCAGAGCACACATGCTAGCCCGCTTTAATGTTCTGCCATCGGAGGTGCTTTTAGGGAGGTACCGCCAGATACCATATGTAGACAGACTTTGCCCTTGTTCTCTAAAAGATATCGAATCCACTATTCACATTATACTTTGTCCCTTTTATAGGGATATTAGATTTCATTTTATTATTCCATTTTTAGATGGTAAGCGCTGGCATTCTGATGACTCAACTACTCGCTTTCTTCTGTTTAATTCTAATTGTGAAACAATGGAGGCTGTTGCAAAAAAACCCCCCGCTATTTAAAAACCTTCAAAGAAAGAGAGCCCACCACCTACTGAGGTACCGCTCTAACTGTCAGGACGTTCTTCCTAATGTTCAGCCAAAAACTCTTCTGATTTAATTTCAACCCGCTGGTTCTGGTCCGACCTTTTGGGGCAACAGAAAATGACCCTTGGACACTTACCGTGAGGGGTCCTTCTCCATCTGAGGAAAGGAGGACATCTGTGGGTACTTCCCACCGTCCAATCAGGGAGGCAGGAACTAAATTTTCTTCTCCTTCCTGTCTGGCGTGTGGGACGTCCCTCAGTTTGGGAACTCCGCACAGCAGTAGAGCAATGTTTTCAACTAACTAGAACTTTAGAAAAAACAATGACCAAGTGGCCTAACAGAGTGAATAGGAATAACAATCCTACAACACGTAGAGAAAGAGACGAAAGGTCTGCACTCAGAAAAAGATCGGAAAAAACAGAGGAAAGAGCGAAGACGATGATGATGGGAGGGCGAGATGTCCTCCTTTCCTCAGATGGAGAAGGACCCCTCACGGTAAGTGTCCAAGGGTCATTCTCCCACTGAGGCGGAGGACATCTGTGGGTGCTCCCATAGCAGTATCTACGGACCGGGTGGGTTATCATCTTCGTCTTGTAGTACGTGATGCAGCACTCTGCGACCGAATGCGGCGTCTGCTGAGGAGTACTGATTCAGCTTGTAGTGCTTCACAAAGGTGGACAACGATGACCACGTAGCCGCCCTGCATACCTCATCTACGGAGGCGTTATTGATGAAGGCTGCGTTGGTTGCTGAGCTACGTACCGAGTGTGCCATGATACCTTGTGGTACGGTCAGGCCTCGTGCCTTGTAGGATTCTGTAATGCACCTCTTGATGTTTGAGCTAATGGTTGCAGCTGACATCTTACGACACCTGTTAGGGTTAGCTATATTAATGAAGAGAGATTCAGATACTCTGATTGATTCAGTGCGTAATAGGTATGCCTTGAGTGCTCGGCGAACGTCAAGAGTATGCCAAGTTTTCTCCTTAGGATGTGAAGGAGATGGACAAAACGAAGGAAGGCAAATTTCTTGCACTCTATGAAATCTGGAACACACCTTCGGTAGAAAGGATGGGTCCATTCGTAGAACAACTTTATCCTTGTGGAGTATACAGAGATCGGAACGAATTGAAAGAGCACCAAGCTCCGAAACCCTCCGTGCTGAAGTGACGGCCACTAGAAAAATGGTTTTCATGCTCAACAAACGTAGATGAATATCTCTAATTGGTTCGAACGGTGGACCGGTCAGGGCAGAGAGAACAGTGTGTAGCCTCCACGTGGGGAACCTATGAATGACTGGTGGGCATTTAAGGGTTGCGCCCTTCAGGAAGCGTCGGACATCAGGGTGCTCTGAGAGTTGCGATCCATCTTTAGGGGTAACTACAGTAGACAATGCAGCTACTTGTTTCCTGAGTGTGGCCGACTTGAGGCCCAGGCATAGACCTTCTTGTAGGAATGCGAGAACCGCCTCTAGAGTAGGGTTGAGGACATCTACACCCTTTCTCCTTCCCCATCTCACGAAGGCTTTCCACGCTGTATTGTACAGTCTGATAGTGAATTGTCTCCTGGATGCGAGGATGGTATCCACAACTTCTTGAGAGTATCCCCGTGTTAGTAGGGAGTTCCGCTCAATCGCCACGCGGTTAAGCAAAGCCACTCTGGGTGTGGATGTCGTATCAGTCCCTGTTGTAGCATGTCCGGTGGAGATGGTAATGCGAGAGGAGCCGAAGTTGACAACTGGATGAGCGTCGAAAACCACGGGCGTCGTGGCCATCTTGGTGCCACTAGTATGACCTCCGCACTCTGTTGTCTGATCCGACGCAGTACCTTGGGGATGATCGGAATCGGGGGAAAGGCATACAGCAGGCCGTCTGGCCAGACCAGGGTCATGGCGTCCGTCCCTTCCGCTCGGGGGTGAAAGAACAGTGTCAGGAATCTCGGCAATTGGTGGTTGATTGGGCTGGAGAAGAGGTCCAAAACTGGTGTGCCGAAATGATAAACTATCTCTTTGAAGATGTCCTTCTTCAATGCCCATTCTCCTGGATGTATGGTCTCCCTGCTCAACCAGTCCGCTTGGATGTTGGCCGAGCCCTTGATGTGTTCGGCTCGGATGGAGGCTAGATGAGTCTCCGCCCAGGATAAGAGTAGAACCGCTTCCTTGTGAAGTTTCGGAGATCTGGAACCTCCCTGTCTGTTTATGTAAGATTTTGCTGAGATGTTGTCCGTCCGGACTAGGAGATGGCAATGCTGCAGCCTGTCCTGGAAGCGTAGAACAGCCAGTCGGATGGCCCTTAGCTCCAAGACGTTGATCGGGAGTCGTGATTCTCTCTCCGTCCAGACACCTTGTATGGGGTGATTGTTCAGGGATGCTCCCCATCCCTTGAGGCTGGCATCCATGAATAGTTGTATTTGATGTGAAACTAGGAAGCACTTGCCTTGGCTCAAGTTGGGGCAACTGGTCCACCAGGTCAAGCTGTATTTGATCTCCCTGGGTACCGTGACGCTGATGTTCGTCTTGGTGATGATGCGCGTCTGATATGGGCGTAAAAACTTCTGCAGAGGCCGGAGGTGAAGTTGTCCCCAGGTGAGTGCTTCCGAATTGGCTACTAGGAGGCCTTGTAGTTTGGCTAGAGTCGGAAGAGATGTCGAACTGCTTTTGATAATGGAGTTTACGAGTGTCCTGGTCTTTTCCTTCTTCTCTCTGGTGAGGAAAATTGAACATTTCTTTGTGTTGATGATCATGCCGAGGTGTTCTAGGCGTTGTGAAGGAACCAGCGAGCATTTGTCCCGGTTCACTAGGAAACCATGGTCCTGAAGGAAGAGGATAGTGGTCTGGACGTCCTGTTGCAACTTCTGCTGTGAACTGGAGCGTATCAAGAGGTCATCGAGATATGGGTGAATATGCACCCCGCGTTCCCGGAGACTCACAATCAGGTTGACAAGAATTTTGGAAAATACTCGGGGAGCCGTGGAGAGTCCAAATGGTAGGGCTCTGAACTGTAGGTGACAGTCCTCCACGCAGAACCTCAGGTAGCGTCGGTGTGCCGGTAAAATGGGTACATGAAGGTACGCCTCTGTCAGATCGATAGATGTCAGGAACTCTCGAGGTTGTATGGATTCTGATATTGATCGAAGTGTTTCCATCCTGAAGTGGCGTAATTTTATAAATTGATTGAGAAATTTTAAGTCTAAAATGGCTCGCCGGTCCTTGTTCTTTTTCGGGACCGTGAAGAATATCAAGTAGACCCCGTGACCTCGTTGTTGCTCGGGCACGGGTTCTACGGCTCTAATGTCCTCTAGATGTTGAAGTGCACGTTGAGTAATCAGCCTTCTCTGTGGATTCTTGCGAAGGGGCGATCTTAGGAAGTGCTCTGGTGGGGTGGTCTTGAACTCGATGGAGTAGCCTGTAGAGATAACTTCTAAGGACCAGGCGTCTGCTTGCACGTCTTTCCAAGCCTTGGAGAAAAGTAGCAGGCGTCCCCCCACCGGAGCGGATAGCGAGTCACGCTTTTGATGACTTATCGTCTGTGTCAGTACGGTTGGATCGGAAGGGAGCAGACCTACTGTTTCTGGAGAAGAAGGGGCCCTTCTTGAATGTTTGTCTAGGCTGTCCCCATGACTTTTTGGTCTCCTGTCTGCCTCTGGCCAAGGTGTGTTGGGAACGAAAGGGCTGAGGGTTGGAGAAACGCCGATCTGAGCATCTGAGTGTTTTTGGCATCGCTTTCTTTTTGTCCCTGGTCTCTATTATTATTAGGATTCTATCAAGGACGTCCCCAAAAAGTTTCTCACCCTGAAAGGAGTAGGATAAGACAATGTTCTTGGAATGAAGGTCTGCAGGCCATGCTCTAAGCCAGAAGAGCCGTCTGGCTACCGTTGCTGATGCCATCGCTCTGGAAGTGAATGTGAGCACATCTAAGGAAGAATCTGCAGTGAATGTGTTGGCCTTTAGGACCCTGTTTGCTCCCTCGAGGAGACACTTATTGTTTTCCAGAATGAGTTGTATGACCTTGCGAATCCAAACCATGGATGCCCTTGAAATGATGGATGAGATGGCAGATGCTCGCATAGCTAGACCTAAAGCCTCATGTACCTTGCGCAGGGCCGCTTCCCCCTTCTTATCGAAGTTGTCTCTGACTGAACCCTGGCCATCCTCTGAGAGTAGGCCCGAGGATTGCAAGGCTACCACGGGAGCATCTACGGCTGGTACCTGTAACATCTCGTGTACAAAAGGAGGCATAGTGTAAAGCCTTTTAACCATCTGTGGAAATTGTCTATTGGCTGTAGGTTTGGACCATTCTGCCCTGATTTGCCTTTCAAAATATTCAGGTAAAGGGTACACCTTCTGAGAATCTGCATTTTTAGGAAAGAGCTCTTCCATCCCTTGTGTCTTAGATTTGGTAGCCCTAGGCCTAGGATCCTCCTCCCCGGCCGAGGTATCATGAAGTTGGAGTGCGGCCACAGTTTTGGATAGTAAGTATTGATAATCCTCAGGTTTAAAAAGCCTAGTAGCTGGCTCTGGTACAAAGGTCTCCTCCTCTTCCTCATCAGAGAGGAACTCTTTGTCCTTCTCTTCCTCCCTACTCCCGGCATCCTCATCAGGGGGTAACACCTCATCCCAGTGGGGGGCCCTCTCCCTGGTCCTCTCTGAGGGTCGTTTGTGAGTTGCCTTAGAAGATCTGCCTTTTTCCTGATGGCCTGATCTGGGAGTCCTCAGGGGAGTGAGGGGTGAGGGAGGATCCGAATCGGAATCCGTAGCTATGTTCCTGGGTAGGCGGCAAAGGCTACCTATCTCCTCCCTTAATGCCTGTTTAACAATGCCCATTAAATCAAAGGGAGCTTGGGAAAGCCCCTGTACGTTACCCATCTGAAGTTGTTGTTGCTGCGGTGGCACTTGCAGGGCTGCAAACTGAAGAGGATGAGCCGTGCTGGAGACTCCTGCCTGGAGGTTGGGAACCTCCCGTAGCAGAGTTGCGCCATAAGCCGGAAGGTCTGTGGCCTGGTTTCCCACCGAAAACTCTGAGTGAGCAGCTGCAGTGCTGGTATTTGGCCTGCAGGGGGCCGGCGCTGCTGCTTCTAGTCGAGCTTTCTTCTGCGGCGCTATGGCCGACTCGTCGCCGTGAGCGCGTACAAGCCGCTTCGGCATGTCGGCTCCGGTTTCCTCCCTCGTCGCTTGCAGCAACCAGGTGGCCGCTGCAAGGTCCTCCTCCTCTAGAAAATCGTCCCTCGCAAGCCTGTCCATGGCCGCGAGCGTTATTCCCTCCCTTTCGCTCTCCAAGTCCGGGGGAGCGTCGGCGTGGCGTTTGCGCTCGGGAGGGCAGGAGGAAAGAGGGGAGGGGGGGAGGAGGGTCAGAGGATTAAAGGGGAGTGTATGAAAGAGAAAGACAAAAGGAAATACAGAAGTATTAGGAAGGAAAAGAATAGCAAGATAAGAAGCTCACAATGTGAAATCTAGAAGGCAAAGCCTGCTAAGGAACTGCTCTCCCTGAAAGGCAGGAACAGAACTGAGGGACGTCCCACACGCCAGACAGGAAGGAGAAGAAAATTTAGTTCCTGCCTCCCTGATTGGACGGTGGGAAGTACCCACAGATGTCCTCCGCCTCAGTGGGAGAACAACTCCACACCATCCTCTATATGACAGCCCTTCAAGTACTTGAAGATGGTGGTCATATCATCTCTCAGTCAACTCCTCTCCAGGCTAAACATACTCAGCTCCTTCAACCCTTTCTCACAGGACTTGATCTCCAGACCTCTCACCATCTTCACTGCCCTCCTATGGACAAGTTCCAGCTTGTCTATGTCCTTCTTAAATTGTGCTGCCCAAAACTGAACACAATTCTCTAGGTGAGGTCTAACCAGAGCAGAGTAAAGTAGTACCATCACTTTGCATGATCTGGACACTATACTTCTGTTGATACAGCCCAAAATCGCATTTGCCTCATGTTCAGTGTATGGTCTACTAAGAACCCTAGATCCTTTTTGCACATATTACTGCCAAGACAAGTCTCCCCCAACCTATAATTATGTATTTGATTTTTCCTACCTAAATGCAGAACTTTACATTTAGCCCCACTGAAATTCATTTTATTTGTTTTAGCCCAGTTTTCCAACCTGTCAAGATTATCCTGTATCCTGACTCTGTCTTCTACCGTATTTACTACCCCTCCCAATTTAGTAGCATCTGCAAATTTAATAAGAATTCCCTCTATCGCTTCATCCAAATCATTGATAAAGATGTTGATCAAAAAAGATCCTTGAGGCACTCCATTTGTCATTCCTCTCCAAGAGGATGAGGAACTATTCTCAAGCATTCTTTGGGTGCGATCTATCAACCAGTTAAAGATCCACCTAACAGTCATAGGATCCAAACCACGTTTCCAATTAGTCAACAAGATTATTACGTGGAACCTTATCAAAAGCCTTACTGAAATCAAGATAAACTATGTCTACAGCATTCCCCTGATCCAGAAAGGTGGTAACTTCCTCAAAAAAGAGAGAAGGTTAGTCTGACATGACTTGTTCTTCAGAAACCCATGCTGTGTCTTAGTAATCACAGCCGTCCTTTCTAAATGCTCAAGGATTATCTGTTTCATGATTTGTTCTAAAACTTTCCTGGGTCTAAATACCAAGCTGATGGGTCAGTAGTTACCCAGATCCTCATTTCCCCCCTTTTTGAAGATGGGGACAACATTATCCCACCTCCAGTCTTCTGGCACCTTACCTGTTCTCCAAGAATTCTCAAAAATAATGGAAAGAGACTCAGAAATTATATCCTTGAGTTCTTTTAGTACCCTTGGATGCAGTTCATCTGGCTCCGAGGACTTCGTTTCATTTAAAGAAACTAGGTGTTTCTTTAACTACCCTGTGTACTACCCTGTGCCGATCCTAGACTGCAGCTCCCTTTCCTCATCATGTGCTCGGTTTTTGCCGTATTGAGCACCATTTTCTTCGCAAGAGAAGACTGAGGAAAAGTAGGAATTGAGCAGTTCTGCCCTCTCTTCATCACCTATTACAATTTTACTTTCCTGTCCCCGCAATGGGCCTACCATGTCCTTGGCTCTTTTTCTTACTTTGAACATAAGAAAAGAACCCTTTTTTGTTGTTTTTAGCATCTCTCGTTAGCCTAAGCTCATACTGAGCTTTAGCTTTCCTAACTCTCTCTCTACAAGCAGTGGTTATTTGTTTATATTCATTCTTGGTTATAAGGCCCTCCTTCTCCTTTCTAAATGAGTCCTTTTTATTTCTCAAGCCTTTAGAAAGCTGTTTATGGAGCCACCTTGACTTCTTTAGGCTCATCCCATTTTTTCTTCTCACAGGAATCATTTGTGATTGTGCCTTTGGTATTTCACTTTTAAGAAACTCCTGTCCCTCTTGAACTTCCTTCTCCTTAAGTATTTCTGACCATGGGCTTCTACCCAGCATAACTTTAAGTTTGTCAAAATCTGCTTTCCTGAAGTCCAACCTATATGTCTGACTACGTACAGCTTTTTCCTTCCCCAAGTCTGTAAATTCCAAAATTACATGGTCACTACTACCCAGGGTGCCCACTAGTTTCACCTCATCAACCAGTTCTTTTCTGTTGGTAAGAATCAAGTCCAAGATAACAGATCCCCTTGTTTCCCTCTCCACTTTCTGGAAAATGAAGTTGTCAGCAAGAATTTATTGGTCCTTTCATTTTTAGCAGAGTTGGACTTCCAACAGATATCTGGGTAATTGAAATCTCCCATGTCCCATCTCTTGGAGAACTTTGTGATCTGTTCTAGGAGTGTCTCATCCAAGTCCTCTGCTTAACTTGGTGGTCTATAGCAGATCCCCACCATAATATCACTACTATTCCTTACTCCTTTTATTTTTACCCACAGACTCTCAACTGGACTTCCATGCTCAGATTCATGTATTTCCTCACAAGTATATACCTCCTTTACATATAATGTGACTCCTCCACTCTTCCTTATTTGTCTATCCCTTTTAAATAAGTTGTACCCCTCAATCCTAATATTCCAATTGTGAGTGTCATCCCACCAAATTTCAGTAATGCCTATTAGGTCATAGTCCCCTTCCTGTATTAGGACTTCAAGTTCCTCCTGCTTGTTTCCCATGCTCTGAACGTTAGTGTAGAGACAACGAAATCCACATTTTATGCACCCTGAGGTTTTCATTTCTGTACTTACATGTGAGTTAATGTTATCTAGCATATGTGCCACTCCCTGCCAAACCTTAGAGTTCTTCTCTCCAGTTATTGGCATTATTTTTTGCATTTTTGTCTCGCTCCCCCACAGGATTTAGTTTAAAGCTCTCCTTGTTAGGTTTGCAAGGCTGTTTCCAAACACATTTTTCCTACCCTTGTGAGGTGCAAACCATCGCCCAACAGAAGAGCTTCATCTCAAAAGTGTAAGCCATGGTTCAAAAATCCAAACCTTTCCTGAAGACATCATCAACATAGCCAGTCATTGATCTGCAGTATCCTTCTTTCCCTTCCTAAGCCACGGCCTTTGACAGGAAGAACTGATGAGAATACAACCTGTGCTTCCAATTCCTTCACCTGTTTACCCAGAGCCACATAGTCTCTTTGAATACGTTCTGGGCTGTGCCGGGTGGTATCATTTGTTCTCATGTGGATGAGCAACAAGGGGTAATAATCTGTTGGCTTGATGAGTCTTCCTATCTTTCTGTCACATCATGGATGCATGCACTTGGTAGACAGCATACCTCTTGAGACAACAAGTCTGGTCGGCATGTTTTAACTTCTCTCCAATTACCAACGCACATCCTTCTCCTATATTGAGGAGCAGAGGCTCGAGTCCTCTCATCCACAGGGGTTAGAAATTTTCTTCAAGCTTCAAGGAGGCTGGGGGAGGAGCCCTTGTTTCAGTGGTTCAGAATCAATACCTGTGGAGAGATCCAGTAACTGATTGCTTTGTAACAGAGGCTCAGAATGTCTCTTGATCTTCCTGCTCCTGTGGGTGACATTCTTCCATGTGCTGTCCTCCTGCGTTGGGTGCTCCTCCAGTTGCTGAGATAACTTTCCCTCCACCTCCTGTTGCCCTCTCAGGAGTGCTTCATATGTTCTGTCCATGAACTCTTCATCTTCCCTTATAAACTGGAGTGTGGACAAGCATGCCTCAAGTCCCTGTATCTTCTCCTCTAGTAGGGCTATCAACTTACACTTGCTGTAAGTGTAATTGCTGTTACCCTCAGGTAAGAATACGAACATGCCACAGATGTTGCATGTCACTTCCTCAGCTCCCTCACCACCCATGCTGCACTCCAGCTGCAACCCCCTCTCCTCCCCTTCTCAGAGCCCAGCTTACTGGACATTGTTTCTGCTTTCAGGAAAAGAAGAACATAGAGGTGATCACAGCTTGTATCTGCACAACTTTTTTTATTATCTTTCACTCTAGCTTTTATTGTACTGAATGGAATATGCATGCCTCCTAAACATAGCACTTGACTGTGCTATATATCCTGTTGGCTCAAGATGGACGACATCACAAATCATTGCAGCATGCCTTGAAAGACATAGCTGTCCCCAGGGCAAGAATCAAGTTTTCCATTCACAGATAAAGCTTTCTGGAAGCAAAACTATGCATCTGATTTCAACAGCAGTACTAATCATAGTTGCTAGGAAGTTAATAAGATTGCAGTCAGTGGAAGCAGATATACTGAAGATCAGTCTCACATAATACCCCCTCCCCCAAGGCCTAAACCACTGGGTGATGCTGGTTTTGCTAGCAAAGTCTCATGAAACTAGAGTGAGATCAGGCTTAAGTTTATCTTGCCATTTGATCTTACTGTGCTTGTCCTGTTTGTCAGCACAACATCCTAACTAATGAATGGCTCTGAGCCAAACAGCACTCTCAGTTACAAGCAGGGAAGGAACAGCAAAGGAGGGAGAAAATGTTAAGGTCAAAAAGCTAAACTGAATTCACATGCCAGATCTGAAGATGGCAGGGTCTGCACTGCAAATAGAGCCCCCACCACAATGACTTTTTTTTAAAGGAAACAAAGTCTCATTCTCAACAAGCTAGTTCAATGATTTTCATATTTCCATCAACGCTTTCAGCATTGATTTGGCTGTCACTGAGCTGTGCCCTCTATGCCTTGACCACGAATCCCCTTTATATTGTACAGTGGTGTTTCCCAACCTGTGGGTTGGGACCTACAAGTGGGTCACAAAGCCTCTGAAAGGCCAGCACTCCATAATGGCAGCTCCTGACTTTTGCATCCTGCTATTTCTTTCCTCCTCACTAACTTCTCACATTTTCATTTCGCCCTTTTTCTTTGTGACAATAATGAAGGAAGAAAAGCTGTCTGACAACTAGTAATTTCATGGTTGTACCTGAAAGAGGGGGCAAGAAAGGCTGGGAAGTAGGTGGGAGCTGTTCAACATACCACAGAAAAAAACAGAGGAGGAGAGAAAGAGGCATTTGCAAGCATGGCTCTGTCTTGGTGCTGCTCCTTCAGCATCCCTACCGCTTTCCCAGCCCCTGCAGTGGTTCACTGACCTCTGCTTGAGCCCCTTGCCACCCACCACTGCCTACCTCACATATTTCCTCAGCCTCCCGAGCTCACCTCTTTAAACTCCAGCTATGGCCAAGCTGGCAGAGGAGGGTATGAACTCCCACTCGCTCAGGGTTCATAGTGGGGGTAGCTGCACCCTTTGTATGTTAGTTGGTTTCTCAAAAAACATCTGGTTGGGTAGTATATTGGAATAGGTGGAATATACTGGAATGCTGGAATAGATCAATGCCAAGGACATAGTTTGCCTAGGGCACCAAAAACCCTTGGTCCAGCCCTGGATGTGTCACCCAAGAAGTAAATTTGGACTTGTGGGTCACCATACCAAAAAGGTTGGGAACCAGTGTTGGACAGAATTACGATACAAAAGTATACTCTCTCAGCCCATAAGCAGTGCCAAGATACCTATCAATAGCCTGTCTGATAAGCAGTGGCAAATAAAATTTGCTTACAGATGGTGAGGCAAGGAAGCCTTTGTAAACTGTAAGGAAGTTTGATGTTTTTTTCTTTCCATTACTAAGCCACAAACCACTTGCATGGGTAAGTGCAAATAGGACTCATGCAAACCTTTGAGCAGCTCATCCCATCTGGAAAGCCTCACAATTGCCTGTTTCAATTGGGATAATGTCCATGTACCAGAGCACAACCAGTACATCCCTGCAGCTTTGCAGAATAAGATGAGTAAAATCTTTAAGTATATCTGCCATTGTACTGAGAATCTCTGATCTGGTTCCTAGGAGCCAGAAGGTTTCTCAAAACCCTGTTCAAAGTCTATTGCTCCAAGTTCTGCAAGTGTCAGGTTGCTTGTTAAATAAAATAGCCTCATGTCCTCGTGTTCCTAATTCTGCAGATCTTAGCTCTATAGCTCATAGGATGATGTCTGTCCATGTTTAGAAGAGTGGGAAAATAAACTAGTTGAATATGCAGTAATAGCAAAATTAACAACCTATTTGAGAAACAGGTCAGTTACAAAATTTCTTTTAATTAGAATCCCATATTAGTGCTGTGAAAGACATTTCAGATTTTAAAGGAGAAAGTAAAATACTTTAGGGGCGTATTAGCAACTAGAGAGTCAAAACCTAATATTGTTAGAGTATTAGAAGAGTGTGAGAGGGAAAAGCTGACAGAAACCTGAGTTTAAAAGGGAAAGATTTAACGGAGTAGCATATAATAAAGATTGGAGAAGGTACATTCTGAAGAGAAGGAAAAGTCTGAGAAAGAGCGTACTCAACCAAAAACTTTGTACAAAAGACAAACCTATCGTTCTGAAACAAAATCATACAAGCAATCTGAATAAAAAATGTGTGAGACACACCTATTGTCAGAATCTGCTGATTCAGACAAGATTCTCTGGGGTTTGCTGCTATATGTCTATTGCTATATTGCTTATGCATTTCCTATGACAACCTGTATTTGCACCCAGTATGTATACATGCCCTTGTTTCTAGTTGCCCCTATGCTTACCGTGTAACCCTAACTTTGGCCAGTATAAATGTAAGCTATGTGACCCCAGGTTTATGACCCTGACCAGGCCTGGTCTGTGTAACTGTTTGCCCGGGAGAATGACAACTTCAAAGCATGGGAACAATGGGCCTCTCACACTCCTGCCTCCGCATTCCATTCATCCCGGCTGGGACGCCAAGGGAGGACAGAACCCATCTCTTATCAACGTGCGAAAGCCTTGAGGCCAGCAATTGTTATGTGAATATGGTTACATCTAAGGGGTCTGGTTTGGGAAGGGAAATTTACAGCTTAACACCTCACTTTCTTTCCTGTGGGAAGCAAACGGCCAGAGACCCCTTTTGCCCGCCGTTTTTCCTCTTTAGTGATTGGTTACCTATGGGCAATTCAAACTGCTCTGAAAGGTATAATAGACCTGCTTCTGTCATATGCATTATCTCTGACAATAATCCGAGAACCTGTACTAATGTAGAGATTGGAAATAAAGAACTGTGTTTCATCAACAAAGATCTGATCCTTGACTACTTTGAGCAGAAGTCTCACACCTATATGAAACAAACCTTAATCTAATTGCTTACCATACTGTGAAGTCTCTTGTACCACATGCTTATACAACCACTTAAGACAGATCAATCAATGTCATAACTTCAACAGTCAAAAGACGCTCCGTATTTAAAAGATCAGAATGTCCATCATTTAAAGTGGTGGTGAAGGCTGCTCTGGGGGGTGGGGAGCACTGTGAGACCTACCTGGGATGCTGCCACCCTAAAGCTGTGGTCCCTGCTCAAGACCTGCTGGAATCTGGCTGCCCATTTCTCGCACAGCGTCAAGTCTGTGTGCAACTGCTGCGTGAGAGACAGGGGAGGGGTGGAGCCTGAACACCAGCTCATCCATGACCTACCCACCTGCTGGAAGTCCACCTACACCATGATAACGCATTTGGTGGGACAGAAGAGCATGGTGCAAGGTGTCATCTCCTCTGTGACCATCCTGCTCTTCCAGAGCACCACTGATGAGCTCTGTGCCCACACGGCCAGCCTGGGACAAGTCATCCCCTGATTCAAGGGCTGGACTGGGTGCTGGCCTCTGAACTGCAACCAGTCCCCAAAGGGATGGCTGTTCTCCCATGGGTCTGGGCCTAGGCAGAGGTGTTGCAGGTGGGCATCACCACCAGGTTGCATCCTCCCTGCAAAGAACAGGAGTACAATTTGGCCTGTATCTGCAACCCACGGATTAAGGGCAGAATTGTTCTCCAGAATACAGAGCTCATGGAGTAGAAGCATGAGCTCTGCAAACAAATGCAGAGCCTTCAGGCCAGCAAATGTGGACAGACGGACCAGTGAGCAGAAGAAGCGGGGGTGGGGGAGAGGAGTAGCAGACCAGCACCTTTGCCTCCAAGAGCCCAACCAGGCAGAAGCCCCAGTACTGGTTGTTGGTAGTGAAGTGGAAGGTCAGCAGCAGCAGCAGCAGGGAAGTCAGGCGTGCCACGGAGGAGGATTCTGGAATCAACGAGAAGAAACTCTGAAAAAGGGCTGCCTATCCAAGACTCCCACTGAATGTATAGATATATAACCATACATACCAGTAGTAATCATATCATGACCATTATGCAATAGTAATCACTTGTAATAATGTAATTATTGTTAGGTCTCCCCGTGCGGGAGCATATCCAGCCCGCCTTAAAAGCACTGCACTGGCTGCCTATAGCGTGCCGGATACGGTTCAAGGTGCTGGTGCTGACCTATAAAGCCCTATATGGCCTGGGGCCTACTTACCTGAAGGACCGCCTCTCTCCATATGTTCCCCAGCGAGCACTTCGGTCAGGATCCCAAATCCAATTGGTCCTGCCTGGGCCGAAAGAGGTGCGGCTGGCAAGTACTAGGGCCAGGGCCTTTTCAGTGGCAGCCCCAGTCTGGTGGAATGAGCTCCCGGAGAACATCAGGGCCCTGTGGGATTTGTTACAATTCTGCAGGGCCTGTAAAACGGAGCTCTTCCACCAGGCTTTCAAGTAGGGGCCGCCTAATGTTTACACTCTGGCCCTGGCCCAATTCCATCTGCCGGCAAGGACATCTGCACTCATATAAGGATTACATTCAAGCGCTGACCTGACACTTGAAGATGAATTGTAGCTGCTGATCTTGTGGTATAAGTTTATTGTTTATTGATACTGTTTGTGTTACTTTTATGTTGTTAGCCGCCCTGAGCCCGCCATTGGTGAGGAGGGCAGGATATAAATCTCATGAAATAGATAGATAAATAAATACATACATACATACATACATACATACATACATACATACATACATAAATAGTACAACACAGATAAAAGGTAGCCCTTTTCGGACTTTTTTCTCATTGATTCCAGCAGTTCTTTTACTCCGTGGGCCTTTGTTGTTTGTGTATGGAGGAGGATACGGCAGAGGTGATGGTGAGAGAGTACCTTGCTGAGCCCCCTGAGCCTGCCTCTGCCAATTCCCTCAAATAATGGTCACTCAAGGCCATCATCTGGGCTGACCTCTTTTGTATGGCCATGAATCGCCTTTCCTGCCCTCCCACCAGTGTCCAGAGCAAGCAGATGTTCTTCCACCTGGGAGAGCTTCTGAGCCCCCACCACTCCTGCCTGGACCTGGCCAGGATAGACAACTTGTCCTTCCTGAAGGTCAACCTCCCCCTGCTGGGCCAACCTGCTCTGGACCTGGCAGAGTAAGATCCAGGCCTACTGATGCTCCCCTGCATGTCCCCCCATTCTTCCTCCTCTCTGGGTGATCCAGCATGTGGCCCATGGGTTGTGCCCTTGGTGCTTGGGTGGGAGGATAGCCACTTCTGTCAGGTGGGGATGGGCTGGCCCCATGCCCATCCCAAACAACATTTACCTCATGAGAAAACACCTACCTCATGAACCAACATGTACCTCATAACAAAACACCTACCCCATGATGAACCAGCATCTACCTCATAGCTCAACACCTACCACATGGAATAACACCTACCTCAGCAACCATCTACCTCAACAAACATCTGCCTGTACAAGCAAGCCCCTATTTGACTATGCCTTTCCACTGCACTGGTACAATTCACAGTCACGACCGGTGATCTCTTATCTGTACAATGTGTTCTACTAATGGTGAATAACCAGAAATTTCACCTAGGAATGGGCTGACACCAGAGGATCTATGTGTTTGGGGCTGAGAGGGTGTGGGAGTGTTGTGGGTATGCTTCCCTTCCTTGTGATGTCTGGCTGGATGGCCTGCCAAACAGCCATGGGATTATTTTGGGGAGCCCCCTTTGAAAGCCTGGGGATGCCTGGTCTGCCTACCATTTGTGCAGCATAACCTGTCTTTTTAGACTTGAGGGATGGCCCTGTTAGCTTCACATATGTTTCCATTTATCCTCGGAGAAAAGAATTCACCACAATAGATGGGTGCACTCCGGACCCAGTTGCAGAATAGAATAATACACCTCTGTTGGTGGGTGTGCTCTGTACATGAGTGTTTAAACTTTAACCAGTGGGGTTCCTTGGCTGAGTACCCTTAAACCCTCCCAACTGCCGTAGGGGTACTTTGGGGAGCACCCTTCAAGACTCTGGGGGTGTCTACCTTTCCAGCTATCTTTTGAAAAATGACTGTGTTTCAGCCCTGTGAGAGTTCTGGGCATGCTTTGGGTTTTGGGTGTCAAGGCTGGACTCAGGTTGGGCTTGGGGCTTCAAGCCACCACGTCTACATATGCCTCAGGGCTTCTAGCCAATATATGTCGTTGCATGCTTTGTCTTTGGCTCTCAGGGTTGGACTCAGGGCTTCGAGCCATGTCTACATACATCACTGCACCATTTGTGGTTTGGGTGTCAGGGCTGGACTCAAGGCTTCAAGTCACCACATCTACATACATCTCAGGGCTTCGAGCTACCACATCTACATGCATCATTGCATGCTAGCTTGGCTTTGGGTCTCAGGTGGTCTCAGGGCACATTGTACTGGTTCTGCTGGGCTGCCAAAAATGCCCCCCTTCAGTTTTTACTGCAGAGATTCTCAGGGACTTTGCGTTGGTTCTGCTGGCCTTCTATCACCCTTGCTTTTTTGCTGGTTTTTTTTCCTCCATTGGAAACAATGGAGGATGGGGGCACCTTCTTTGGGGGGCTGTAACTCAGACCCCATAAATCCAATCTTCACCAAACTTGGTAGGGCAGGTAGAGAAGTATCAGCTGGAGATCTGTCGAGAGTTTGGTGACTCTAGCACACAGGGGGTGGGGGTGGCATTCTAAACTCTCCTGAACCTCCAGAGTCTGTGCCTGTCATTTCCCCAAAAAGCATTTTCCTGGGGGCACCTTCTTTGGAGGGCCATAACTTGGACCCCGTCAATCCAATTCTAACTAAATGTGGAGAGCAAGTACAGGAGCATCAGCTGGAGATCCCCTGCAAGTTTGGTATCTCTAGCATGCCGGGGGAGGCATTCCACTGCATCATGAACTTCACAAACCAAACCGGTTTGTATGGAGCCTTTGTAGTTTGTGACAGTCCATGGTTCAGTTTTTGGGTTTGCCACAAACCACAAACCACATTTTCCCAGTTCATGCCCATCACTACCTGCAGCACCCTTCAAAAGGCCAGAACAGGTTTGTGCTCCATATTTTGGTAACATTTACTGGGGCAACTCTGCAGTAACTGCTATTGACATGGAATTACAACAGTGTATAGCATTTCTATGGCACCCTTTGAATATCACAAGCATTTCATATAGATTATCTGAGTAACCTTTGCAATGACATTGTAAGAAAAGCAAGCCATTTTTAATACTTGTATTGTAGATTGGGCTGGGAGAAACTAAGGCTGAGAAACAGAAGCTTGTCTGAGGTCACCCACAGAGCTTGTGGCTGAGATGAGATTTGTATGGGGCACTTTCTGGCACTCTCTCTCCCCCTTTCTCTGCCACCAGACTATACTGGAGCTCAAATGGCCTTTGTAGCCAATGGAAGTACTGCAAAGCTAGCCCCTGGAGAATCACAAGACAAGCCAGGCACAGCTTTAAACTTTCAGTCCCCTATAATACACAAGATCAAAATTCCAAGAAAACTTGCCAGTTCACATGCCATATGGAATCCATGAAGCTGAAATTTCCAAGACCAGTTATCCACAGAGCAGGATTTTACTAGCTGGATTGGCAACTCTGATCTAGAAGATTCTGTAACAAATAGATTTCTCTGTTGTGTTTTCTTTCTGTCTGTATACATATTCACACCAGGAAAGTGTTACTCTGCTTTCTGTGGATGTGTTGCATGCACAGCATTTAGCCTCAAAACACACTCTATTCCAGAAATCGAGCTCTCATTACATAGACTTTGTCAGATTTTTAGATAAACATAGACGTGTGTTTTATTTCAAAAGCAGGGACAAAAAAGAATAAGGTGATGTCCTGCGGTAAGCACTTGGTAACTCTTACATTTTGTTTCCAGAGCTAGTCCTCTAGACTTCACCCACCTTGCCACCATGGATTTTCATCTGGGCCGCCAGTCAGTGGGACAGGAATTAAAGATGGCAGCCAAGTTAATCTTTTTTTTTAAAGAACATCAGAGGGGGAAAAAACCTCCACAGCTTCACAGATAAAGTTGCCAACATTTCATTTTTTAAAAAGTACTAATGCATGGAGTCACACCAAGGCAAAAACTAAGAAGCCATGGGCGAAACATGGTGGAGGGTGGCGTGTGGAGCCTGGCTTTTCACACCACAGCATCTGGGAAAAGCTCAGGTGGAAAATCCAAGGATAAAGAAAAAATGGGCTGCACCCAGCAATGTGCCAACAGAACAAAAAGGGGAAAATACCAGGTGATAATTGATTGATTTATTTTTGTTACCATCATATATTAAAGACATCACTGATTTTATTAATAAATCGGGCCATTTGAAGCATGGTGTTACCAATGTTCTTTTAGTATCTTTAGATGTGGTCTCCTTGTATACAAACATTCCACAGCAAGAAGCACTGCCAGTTATAGAAAATACATCCACCTACATTTTTTTCTTGTGGCACTGGCTGAATTATCATTAACCAAGAATTCTTTTTCATTCAACAAAAAAAATGGGGGAGGGGCAGATTCAGGGCATTGCCATGGGGTCTTCTGTGGCTCAGGAAATTGCTAACTTGAAAATGGGTAAATTGGAAGAGAAAATTATATATTCAGAGGGGAATCCTTTTCAAAGATATCTGTATGGCGGAGATACATTGCTGATATTTTCTTAATATGGAAAGGTAGTTGTACTCAGTTGCAAGAATGTCATAGTTGGCTTGACATTCAGGATAATAGCATCAAATCTGAAATACATTTCAATGAACGTTATACTCATTTTCTGGATGTCATGATCAATAAAAATGACAATATATGGGCAAATATATACAAAAAACCCTATAAACAGAGTTCCCTTTTTAAGTTTTCATCTAGCTCATATAAAAAATAATTTACCATAGAGTCTATTCTTGAGCATTAGAAGAAACAAGCAGAGGGACCCGTGATAATCGTGGGGGGGGGGGGGGAGGACCTCATGGCTGAGGAGGAAGCAGCTACAGGTAAGCTTCCCCCCCTTGGGCACTGGCGGTGTGGCCTGGCCAGCCACCAAGCCCACCACCACCCCCCCCCCAGGCCCTGGCAGTGAGGCCTGGATGCCTCCCAGCCACTGAGCCCGCCGCCGATCTTTCCTCCCGGGCTCTGGCAATGAGGCCTAGATGCCTCCCAGCTGCCAGGCCCACTGCCAATCTCCCCCCTGGGCTCTGGCAGCAAGGCCTGGATGCCTCCCAGTCACCGGGCTTGCTGCCAATCTCCCCCCCCCCAGCTCCAGTGGCAAGGCCTGGACGCCTCCCAGCCGCTGGGCCCACCACAGAGTTTCCACAGCGTTCCCTGTGCATGCACAGGGAACGCTCTTTTACTTTTGGGGGGATTTAAATATCCCTGTATAGTTTTTTTAAAAGCTTTTGGATTTTTCTGCACACCTGAAGAGTCCCCCAAGTGTGCAAGAAAATCTCTCTGCCCCCCCCTGCAAGTGCCCCCGATGTGCGGATTTAGATATCCACACGCACAGGGGGTACTTGGCTACTAGTATATAGATAAGGCTTCAGCTTACAGAAGGGAAGATCTATGCATAACAACAAAAGCAAACAGCAAAATCAGAGAATTACAGTCAGTTTGACTTATAACCACATCAATAAACAATTTTAAAAAGAGCATAAATAAAAACTGGAATATGCTATATGATATTCCACTTTGTGATATAAAACCAACTATCTCTTCTAAAAGAATATCCAATTTAAAAGACAAATTGGTTCACAGCAACACCTTTGTTCCCATGCACCTACAAATAACCATTTCAGGAGCAGGTCTGCCCAAAGGCCATTTTAGATGTGGACACTGTAAGTGTTGTAACCTAACTCAAAATATGAAAAGTTTTATCAATCCCTTTGACAAAAAAAGAACATGTTTTAAACAACTACACAACATGCAATTCAGATATGGCTGTATAAGCTGTCAAATGTTCTTGTAATAAGATATTTGTAGGAAGGACCTTTAAAACACTAAAAACTTGTATAACAGAACATAGGAGCAACATACTTCGCAGAACAGTTGATGTACCTTTGGTATAGCATTTTATGGAAAAGGAACATGGCCCCACTGATTTCATTTTGGGGGGTTTATATCAATCTTACCATGACAATGAAAAAGTCCTGTTAAGAAACGAGATAGAGTGGATTTTAGGGTTGCAGACTTTGGCCCCTCATGGGTTAAATTCTGATCTGGGACTTCTGACCTTGCTCAGCTAATCTCTGTACATTAAAAAACAACAATGCTTACTCCACTAGTGAAATAAATTAATTGCTGTGGCACTAGGTGAATGCGCTGGTAAGTATTTGTTCATATTTTATATATTTTTATTGTCTTGTATTGTGTCCGATGTATAGTTTACCACACAAGCAAACAAACACTGTGATACAAATGGAAATTAGTAAAAATTATATTACTTTCAAAACTTTACAAAATTGCACTTTGTCCACCATTCTTTTTGTAATATTATAAAGTTGAGAATGGTGGACAAAGTGCAATTTTGTAAAGTTTTGAAAGTAATATAATTTTTACTAAATTCCATTTGTATCACAGTGTTTGTTTGCTTCTGTGGTTTTCTTGTTGGTACCTGTGACCCCGTTGTGGTTTGGTTTGTCACGATGTATAGTTTATTCATCTTATATTATAGATACGTATCAATTTTTGTAACTGATTTTGATCCTGTCTTTTAAAATTAGTACTATTTTTAGGACTTTTATAATCATTTTTGTTAAGGGGTCCTTCTGTTATTTGTTATTACTTGTATTAAATGTAAAATTATGTTTGTATAGATTCTTCCTAATGAAGCCTGCACAGCAAAACATGCCGGGACTTTGTACAATAATCAATCAATCATCACCTGGCATTTCTTCCTTTCTGTTCTGTCGGCACATTGCTGGGTGCAGCCCATATTTTCTTTATGTCTGGCTTTTCATACCACAGCAGTGTTTATGTAACAGAATCCAGTATTACTAGTTGAAGCAGTAAAATATTGGCTGGCTTTCTTGGCATCTTGCATAGGGCTCTCTTCTGCTATAAATGAGTATGTTCTATCCTGCTTTCACTTCATCACCTGCTTTCAATTTCAGCTCCAAGAACCTCTGCCTGCCTTAGTCTTTCCCTGATAAAACAAAATGGCATCACCTTAGCTTATCTGAATATAATTTATTCCCTTAGACTGACCCATGGGGTGGATGGGCTTTAGTTCATACACTCCCCCCTTTCCTTTTCACCACAGAAAGAAAAATATAACACCAATTTTGTTTTCTAACTATCTGAATGTTGACTGTCCCCTGACCATGAGAAAATAGTCAACAGCAGGATCTAGGGCTGCCAAGTCAGCCCGGGGGGCGGGGGATCCCCCGCTACAGGAGTTCTCGATCCGCCGGCCAGCATTCGGCCAGCGGGGGGAACTCCACCCCTGAAGTCGTCCAGCCAGAACGACTTCCCCAACGTAATGATGTCACCCGGAAGTGACGTCAGCACGTTGGGGGCGTTGCCAAAATAGAGTTTTGGGGCAATTGCCAGAGCATCGCCCTGGCAACGGCCCCAACGTGCTGATGTCACTTCCAGGCGACATCGCTGGGAAGCGCGCGCGCCGGGGAAGCTCCCGAATGACGGAGGACTCCCCCCCGCCGGTGAGTAAGGAAGACTTGGCAACCCTAGCAGGATCTCCCATTCATGCATTTTTCACAGCAGAAAGGGGGAGGAAGGGAAAAGCACACATACGCTCATGGTCCACTGCCGATTTCTCCCTGGCATCAGGATGAGGAGGAAAAATAATGTCACAACCGACACTCACAACAGACATTCAAAGCAGTTTAGGTGGCGCCATTCTCTGCTGTAATATTACGTGTGAAAAATCATGCCCCTGCATCTCACTGTATGGCAGTGATTCTAATACAGTGGCTTCTGAGTACCATTCCCCAGTGTGGCACATGATCCATGTTTCAGGAAAGTGACCGTGGTCATTGCCTGGCGGATGTGGAATTAGCAGGGGGTTACCACTTTGAAACAGCTACCACTAGAGGGAAAGGAGGACAAGTAAGCTGCAAGCCTCAAGCCAAGGATAGAAGCAAAGGGCCCATCTTTTCCAGCCACCCCCACACCTCGCTGCAGCCTCTGTGCTGTTATCCCAACACCCAGGCAGCTGCCAGGAGGAGAACAAGCTGGCCAGAGAACAAAGCATAAAACCACCACCATGGCATCCACCCAGGAAAGAGCAAGCTGGCTGGCCACGGTGGAGGAGTGGTGGTTTTGTTCCCCTTCTCAACAGCCAGCTGGCTCTCCTTGGCAAGCTGACAGTCTCACCCAAGCTGCTGTGCCTCATGCCAGAGAGTCAGAAGGCAGACAGGGAAGTAAAGGAGAAGCAAACCCTGCAGCACTGGCAAAAGCTTCGCCTTGGCCCAAGCCAAGCAGCCACCTGCAGTGGAAAGCCTGAGCATCTTTTACTTCCATCTCTGCCTTCTTGCTCTTTTCCCCTCACTCCAGATTGGGGGACAGGAGGGCCTGGTGTGATGCGGTTCACGGGGTCGCAAAGAGTCGGACTCGACTGTGTGACTGAACAACAACAAAGCTAAGTTTCAACGGTGGCTGGGAGGGACTACCCCACATGCTCACAGGTACTCTGGTGAATAAAAAAGGTTTTCGTTATATATTTAATGTTGGCAGTTAAGTCATATATTATTGTATGTGTGCGTCTGGTGGGGTGGCATACAATAGTCATGTGGCTCTTTGGGTTGACGGTAACTGTAACTCTGGCTCTCCATGAAGCACAGAGTATGTATCACTTTAAGAACAGTACGGTCCCAAAATGTTATTACTTCATGTTCCAGGAATGAGGCATATGTCAAGTAATAGCAGGAATGTGTACCTGTTCTCACCATCATTCCCTCTGTAGTCTGAGAAATTTGAAGAATTGCTCCTAATGAGGAGGCTGCTTTTACAAGCGGCCGTCGTCGGCCAAGAGGAGCTTTAGCCTTTTCCTATATCCAGAGGCTCTGAAGTAGCTAGTTCCTTGAAAGTGTTTGACAGGAGAGGGATAGGTGGGGGGTAGGGCTGCCAAGTCAGCCCGGGGGGCTGGGGATCCCCCGCTACAGGGGTTCCCGATTCGCTGACCAGCATTCGGCCGGCGGGGGAAACCCCGCCCCCGAAGTCGTCCAGCCTGGACGACTTCCCACACGTAATGACGTCACTCGGAAGTGACGTCAGCACGTTGGAGGTGTTGCCAGGGCAACGCTCTGGCAATCGCCCCAAAACTCTATGATACCATAGAGTTTTGGGGCGATTGCAAGAGTGTTGCCCTGGCAACGCCCCCAACGTGCTGACGTCACTTCCGGTGACGTCAGCTGGCACACGCGCGCCGGTGAAGCTCCCGGCTGACAGAGGACTCCCCCCCCCCGCCGGTAAGTTCACTGGACTTGGCAACCCTGGGGGGGGGGGGGTGAGGCCTTACTTCATCTTTTCTGGGAAGGTAAAGAAGCTATTTTTTTCTTCTCTAACTGATTGGAGACAAATTGTTTCAGCCAGGGCTCCCCCCGCCTCCTGGCTTCCGACAAGGTGGAGAGGTGTTGTCTCCTTTTGACTCATCGCTCCAATGGCCACAGAATGCTGCACTGAGTAGGCCTGATATACCAATATAGGCCATCCTGGCTGGTCACAAGAGAGTGCAATTTTGGTGCCAAAAATTGAGCCGGACTTTTCATTATCCAAGCTAGGCACTTTGCAGTCAATGGCTCTGCCATGGTGGGACAGCTGGGTAGGCAGGTTTGCAGGGATTGCCTACTCCACTACTGCCTGGGGATCACCTCCCCAACTCTCCCTCCGAGGAGGTCCCATGGTCAGAGATCTCAGCTGCTGATAGGGTTGCCAAGTCCGTTTAACTTACCGGCAGGGGGGAGTCCTCTGCCGGCCAGGAGCTTCACCGACGCGTGCGCTGACGTCACCTGGAAGTGACGTCAGCACGTTGGGGGCGTTGCCAGGGCAATGCTCTGGCAATCGCCCCAAAACTCTATGGTAACATAGAGTTTTGGGGCGATTGCTAGAGCGTCGCCCTGGCAACGCCCCCAACGTGCTGACGTCACTTCCGCGTGACATCATTACGTGGGGGAAGTCGTCCAGGCTGGAAGACTTCAGGGGCGGGGTTTTCCCCGCCGGCCGAATGCTGGCTGGCGGATCAGGAACCCCTTTAGCGGGGGATCCCCCGCCCCCCCGGGCTGACTTGGCAGCCCTAGCTGCTGACATTACCATGATTGAAGCAGCAGGCAAAAGCAAACAGCCTCAGAGAAGACAAGGCCAGAAGAACAAACAAAAAACAAAGAAAAAGGCACACAGAAAGGCACACGCATGGAAAGGAAAGAACGAAGTGCAATCAAAGGAGCTCCTCAAAGGAAAACCTCAGGAGCTCTCTAAAAATTTTGAGGGGTGTGCTCCCCCCCCCCCCGAATTGAAAAGCACAATTTCCTGTGTCCAAGGACTGTGGGGAAAGGACCCCAAAAGTATCAGAGTGTCTTCCTCTCCCTCAAGAGAGAACTACATGTTCCAGAGTTTGGGTCAGCTATGCAGGAACATTTTAGAAGAGCCCCTGGCTGCCATTTTCCCTATCCTACAGACCCCAGAATGGTAGGAAAAGGACATAGAAGGGAACCTGACAGACAAGAGAGTTGACCTCAACCATTGTAAGCTGAGGTGAAATGTGAAAGGAAACTGAAAGGATGGGTCTGCTCTGTTCATGACCCAGGGATATCCAAATTAGGGAGACTGTTTCTGGCATGCACACACAGACATACAACCCTAAAATCCTTCTCCATCCATATTAAAGTGTAAGAAGACTGTAAATCGAGCACATCATCCTTCCTGAAACTAATATTTAGAGGTTCATTTGACCAGCCCAACAGCAAGACAAAAGACACTCACAGTTCTGTTGTCATCAACATAATTTCAGTGTCACTCTGACAAAGGCACTTCCAAAGGAAACTTAAGACCACAGGTCCAGGGTTGCTTACTTGAAAATAAATCCCATTTACTTAAATCCAAGAAATATCGGAAATACTTTTATCCTGTAGTCTTTGGATGGGAAACCAAAGGAATACGACTGTCACTATGTAGAGGC
Source organism: Lepidodactylus listeri (assembly GCA_029233225.1). Lineage (NCBI taxonomy): Eukaryota > Metazoa > Chordata > Lepidosauria > Squamata > Gekkonidae > Lepidodactylus > Lepidodactylus listeri. The sequence goes on from JARCFY010000008.1 coordinate 106,732,340, forward strand.
AAGCCATGGCAAACCATCTCTGAGTATTGCTTGCCTTGAAAACCCTACGGGGTCATCATAAGTTGGCTGCAACTTAACAGCATACAAAGCTCTGACAAGAGAGTGTTAATCAAGGCTATTCGGGCTCCTACCTTGCCAACAAACAGTTAAAACAATAATCAACAGCAGTCAATAATGAGCCCAGCAAGAAGACCATCAATAAAGTCAGCAGCAATAAAACGCAACCAACAAAACTAGCCATTATATTATCATGTAATCAGCAGTATTCTTTCAAAACATGCACAGCATAAAAACATTAAGAAACAATTTGAGAAATCAGCATAGGATAAACAATAAAACAATCAAATCAGAGTGTGTACAGGGCAGAATGAAGACCATCCTCAAAAGAACCAAAGCAACATGAACTAACCAGCAAAAAGCCTGGAAGAATTAAAAACTGTTTCCAACTGGCATCTGAAGCTCAACAAGCTTGGCATTAAATATATCACTGTGGAAGGAAGTTCCATAATCCCTGCTTTAATCAAATGCAGTCCTAAATAAAACCATCTTTATGCCTCCTAAAGATTGAAAGTGAGGGGAATCACATACACCTCCCTGTGGAGGGTGTTCCACAATTGTGGGGCTGCCACTGAAAAGGCCCTCTCTCATGTACCCACCAAACAGGCTTCTTTAGTTGATGAGACAGTCAGGAGGGCTGCCGTCTTAGTTTCTGGGCAGAAACACAGGAGGAGACAATCCTTCAGATATACTGGTCCCAAGCTATGAAGAGTGTTAAAGGTCAAAAACAATGACTTGAATTGGGCTTGGAAGCAGATCAGCAGTCAGTGTGATTGCTGTGAGATTGGGGTCACCTGCTCTTGAAAGCTGGCCCCCCCAACCAGCATCAGCTGCAGCTTGTGAACTTTCTTAAAGAGTAGCCCCAAGTAGAGCACATTGCAACAGTCCAGTCTGGATGTAATAGGACATGGATCACTGTTGCTAGATCTGACTGAACCAGGAATGGATGCGGCTGATGCACCACCCGAGGCCAGGCAAAGCCACTCCAGTACACTTTTCTAAGGTGACTACTGAATCAGTAGCACTCCCAAACTGTGAACCTGGCTTTTCAGGGGGAATATAACCCTATCTGAGACAGGAAAAATCTCAAGTCCCTGGTTTGCCTCTCTACTACACGAGAGAGGATTATGTTTCAGCTTGTTCACCATCATACAACCCATTACTGACTCCAAGCACCAGTTCAGAACATCAATAGCATACCTGGAATTAGGTGGAAAAGAAAGGTAGAGCTGGGTGTCATCTGCATATTGGTGACCTCTCACAGGAGCTTCATATAGATGTTAAATAGCATGGGGGACAAGATTAGACCCTGCAGAATGCCACAGGCCATGGGGCAGCGCAGAGATCTCCCCACATTACCTTTCGTGACTACCACCCCTGGATAGGGCTCAAAACAGCATAATACAGTGCCCCCAGTCCAAGAGGCAGCTTGGTAGGATACTATATGGCTGATAGTATCAAAAGCCACTGAGACTGTTTCCACAAAAGCACTTACCCTGGTGTTGGCATTCTCAAACATGTGAACCAACCAAATGGTTGGTCTTTGAATGTCCAGGATTTTGTGTGTCCAGGATTCGATCCGCATGTTCCTCCCTCTCACCCCACATTTTCCAGATCCTGGCTTTAGGCAAAGTTTTCACGGCCTCAAGTCTTAATTCACCGTTTCCAAGTATGGAATTCCAACATTTGTGCTTACTTTCTCACTACACAGCCACTGCTTTTGTGTCAACATAGTGCCCTGTGCTTTCCACACCCACCACCTCACTCCTTGCCACGACAAATCTGTCCGCCACCCCTTGTTGTGACAAAGCTGACACTTTTAAAAAAAGAAATATTATGTTACAGTGCAATGACAGCAATGACAGCAGGTGTATTGTGGCTAAGCATGAAATTCCAATAGAAATGAGTTGCATTGTCAGCCTTGCTTACTGGGCATGGAGTCGTATTCCAGAATTGTCAGAGATGACTGAGGAAACTTCAGAACTGTATGGCGCCCACAAGTGTCTTTGACATCTTACATTTCCTAGGGATATGCATGGTTTATACTGCAAGTTACTTTTTTAATCTGCTTTTTTTTTTTTGCAGCGTTATAATGCTGACAAACCCTGGCAGGTAGATTCCCATGCTTTAAATTCTATATGGGACTACATGCCCACTATTGTGAATTCAAGCTATACTGTCACTGATGGTTGCACGTCACATTCGTGTTCCTCTGCCTTCCCCCATTATTCTACCTGCTATCAAGGCTGATAGATGAACACATCCTCACTTATGTTCTGTGTGGCTACCCATTGAAAAATTATCATTTTTTGTACTGATGTGTTTGGTGTCTCCCATATACGTTTTACTTTGACAATTCATGAGGGTTCCTTTCTGTTGGCTCTGAACTCAGCATATTTATTTGCATACAAGACAGTGCTTCATGGACGCTTATTCGTTTTTCTCCGGTGACCATTTTAGAGTTACGTGATTACATTCATACATACATATCCTAAGTGACCACAAGGGTATGTAATGGATGTATGTGATCCACAGCAATTCATTGCTGTTGATTGACAGTTCTGAGAATTGTACCGTTACAGAACCTTACCAATGCACTGGCCACAATACAAGCATTTGAGTAGGTGTCTTCAGACACGAAGAAGAGGATGGTGAGTAGGGGGTAGACGAAGGCTTGGGCAGCCAATCATTGCACTGGTCTCTTACATGTGACAGTGAGATTATTGGGGGGTTTCAACTTTTATGACACCGTGGTTGCATTGTAACACGAGCATGCACACGTATAAAAAAAGAAAAATCTGAAAATTGGGCAAGACTAGAAATGCATGATGGGAAGGGGAAGTGGCCAGATCCAGAACTTAATACAGAACACCAGAAGCAAAGCAACTGCTGAAAACAGCTGACAAACAGATAAAATAAAACAGTACTGCAAAAACGGTGCAGCAGATCTAAAGCAACCGATGAAGAAGAGGATTTATACCCCGCCCTTCACTCGGAGTCTCATAGCAGCTTACAAACTCCTTTCCCTTCCCCTCCCCACAACAGACACTCTGTGAGGTAGGTGGGGCTGAGAGCGCTCTTTCAAGAACTGCTCTTTCAAGAACAGCTCTGACAAAACTATGGCTTGCCCAAGGTCATCCAGCAGCTGCAAGTGGAGGAGTGGGGAATCAAGCCCAGTTCTCCCAGGTTAGAGTCCATACACTTAACTACTGCACCAAACTGGCTCTTGATCCAACTTCAGATTGCTGGGAAATAGAGGCAAGTCTGTAATGCACAAACAGTCTGAGAGATACTGCAGAACCAGCAGGGTGTGACAGACCCCATCCTCTTCCTCCCCTTAGAGGCTAGATTTCCCCTCCATTTTTCTGCCCTTCACTGACTGAGCAGCCCTGGTAATGTGTTTTTTTCTCCCCTAAAGAATGATAAGGACATTGTGCTCACTCACTTTCCCCGGTATCCCCCACACACTATTTCCCCTTTCCCGCCTCATGTCAACCCCCATGTCCGCTCTCCTTTCCCTGCCTTATCCTCTCCTTCTCAGTCATCTGCCAATCAACTTTTTATCTGCCTCCCATCTTCAGTTAAATATATTCTTTATACCCCACCTTTATCCACAGTGGAAACCAAAGCAGCTTACATTATTCTCCTCTCCTCCTTATCCTTACAACAACCCTGTGAGGTAGGTTAGGCTGAAAGTATGTGCCTGGCTCAAAATCACCCAGTGAGCTTCCACAGAAAGATGGAGATTGGAACCTGGGGCTATAACACCCCACTGTGACTCTATAGCTGTACCACACTGGCTTTAATAGGGTGTCTCAGCCCCACCTGACTCACAAAATGCTTGTTTGGGGGAGAAGAAGGCAAAAGTGATTGTAAGTCGTTCTGGCACTCCTTAAGGTAGAGAAAACCACAGTATAAAAACCTACTTTTCTTCATGGAAATCAGATGGTATCAAGTCACCTAGTGGTTGCTGCCAGGAGGGCCTGGCCTCCATGAGTCCTTCCTCAAAGGCCGAAACAGCCCTGGAAAGGACCTTGCTCCCTCACCCTACCTTTTACTCACAGAAAGCAATTCTGGAATGCTGTGGTTGCCTAGCAACAGTTACCGAGGGAATTCATTTCTTATAGCTACAGTTGCTTGGGGGGGGGGGGGTTTCAACCCCATCCCGATGTTTTGTTTTGTTTTTTTTGGATTCCACATTTTCCTGCAAACATGGGGCATTGTTCAGGTCTGTGGAAAGGTCCATTTGCCCATTCACAGCTCCGATCAGCAGATTACAGTAACCTCAGATTTGGCTGACTTAGAATATACAAGTGGGGAGCCACAAGAAACTAGTGGGGATGGCATTCCCTCACCTTGGCTTCCTTCCCTCTCACCCCCCTCTGTCAAAGTTTCCCCCCCCCCTTTCTGCCCCCCCCCCCAACTATTGACGTTCCATCATTCCCTGTGGTGCCCCTTTCTCACTCACATAGAGTGCCTAGCACCTTCTTAAACCTCTTTCTCAGGTAGGTCAGGACATCACACTTGCCACCTTTCTTGTGTGTTTTAAAATACACAGAGAGCCATGACCATTTCACTCCTCAGGTCCTCTCTCTCACTCCCAGAGACATCCACAGACAGGGTAGCCCAAACCCCTTAAATAACAAGCCCTCACTCACACAGAGTTACTGGTGTTGGGGCTCAAACACTGTTTCATTCACACATTGCCACCATTTATCCATATCCTATAACAGTGGTGGCAAACCTATAGCACGTGTGCCAGAGGTGGCACTCAGAGCCCTCTCTGTGGGCACGCATGCAGTTTGGGCATTCAGTCTCTAAAAGGAAAAAGACGACAGACTCGAGGCTGGGCTGCTCTCAAACTTACAAAGTATGAGCCAAGGTTAGACAAATTATCAGCATGCATACAACAGCAAAAATCACATTAATTGCTCAAAAGCATGCCAAATGCAAACTTTTACCTTTCAATAAAAAGTTGTTTGTATAATTGAAAGCTCTGTTATTGTGTTTTTCTTTTAAGACAAAAGATGTTAATGTATGAGTTCTTTTTTCTAAACTAAAACCTCAGTATTCAGGTTAAATTGTCGTGCTGGCACTTTGCGATAAATAAGTGGGTTTTGGGTTGTAGTTTGGGCACTTGGTCTCTAAAAGGTTCGCCATCACTGTCCTATAACATATAAACGTGTGTGTGTGTGTGTCGAGATATTAAAGTATGTGTGCGTGCGTGCTTCTTTCCCTTAGACAGCCCGTAGGGTTAAACAAACAAGAAGTTAACTTTTATTTATGGTATGGACATAAACTCTGAAGAAAGTAAGGTATAAGTAACAACATTTCACTTCCACTGAACTTTTGAACTAAGGTCCTATTCCTGCAACTGGGATCCTTTAGTTACAAATGTACTATTTTCAGCCTGTTCTCAGCAGCTCTTCCACACAGTTTCACTCAGTCGGACATCCTCCTTCCCCACCCCAAACTCCCAAGCTGCCAGCTCCCAGCTGCTGTTCTTAACTACTGTTTTCCAGCTCCCACTCTCCGACATTCTGTCAGCTCTCATTAGGCCCTCTTAGGGAGAAGCAGAACCAAGCCCGTCTGTCACATGCCTCTTTTCCTCTTGTCCCTTGAATGTCAGTCTCCACCTCTCTTACCCCTTCTTTTCCACAGCAGCAGGACCCTGAGGGGAAATCCCATCTCCCCTCCCACTACCTAGCCTGGCGCAGTTCCAAGCCTCACCATTCAAGACTGGAGGGGCTTCCAGGTGTTGGAGAAATGAGTATGAAAGACAAGACCTGGGATTTCAGTCATTATAGGGTTAACCTATGCAACTTGTTGTGTTTCTTAGTTTAACCTGGAAGTGCCTGGCAGCTGGCCAATTAACTCTAAGCCCGGGAAACCTAAAGGTGTACTGTTTTGCTAATTGGTCAATGATATCAGGTGTTTCCTTTCAGGGGTCAAGAAGGAGGAGAGATTCTCCATTGTTATCTCCCACTCTGTAGTAGGATGTCTTAGTGTGCAGACGCAGCACAATGCTGCTTAGTAAGCATGTTTTGTTTATTTGTAGCTAATCCCGTTTCCCTTTTTCCTTTAGTAATAAAGTTTCTTTTAAACTAAAAGAAGCAATCTCTTCTTTCCAGAAAAGCAAGATCCATTACTCTGAATTTTCTTGAATATTGGACAAAAGTCCTAACACCGGGGTCCTCCACCAATGTGGCTGGGCCTGGAGCAGCTCCCAGAATCCTCCATCACCATGGCTGGGCCCGGAGTAGCCCTTGGTATCCTCCATGGCTGGGCCCAGGAAGACCTCTAGCATCTGCTACCACTGTGGCAGGGACCAGAGCACCTGCCTGAAGCAGCTTCCTGCAGCCACTGCCACCAGGTCTACAGGTAAGTGTGTCATTTGCATGTGCACAGACAACACTGTTTTATTTTGGGGGGGGGGGATTTCAACCCCCAATTTTCTGTGATTTCAGATTTTTCAGCAAACCTGAAGGGTTCCCAAGTTTGCAGGAAAATGTGTTTAGCGTCAGTGTGGCCCCAATCCACAGATTTAGATATCGGCAGATAGGAGCCATATGTCACTATTAGATTAGCTACCACATACTAAAGCCCTTCATGGCCTTGGACCCTCATATCTGCAAGACCACCTCTCCACCATGTTTCATCATGACAGCTTTGAACAGGGTCTTCTGCAGGTATCTGCAAATCAGCAAAATAAATGCGTGCCTGTACATGTGTCTTCTCCATAGTTCCCCCAGCTTATGGAACAGCCTCAGGAAGGCCTTCCCTCTCCTAGCTTTCCACAAACGATACAAAACTGAATTATTCAAGAGGGTTTTTCTGCATGGACAGTGGAGTTGCACTGTACGAAACAGTTCACAAAATCAGAACTTGGGGCAATGGGGTCAACAGCCCGAGCCATCTCCCTGTTCCAGAGAAATGTGGTCAGGGCCTCAACAGAATCAGCAACAGCTGAGGTGGGGGAATTCCCAGGCGTGCACAGGAAACCATTGGGATCCATCAGGTGCCTGGGGCAGACTACTTTAATGGGTCCCTTACCCCTGTGGAGGAAGGAGGAAGCAGGAAGTCTAAATTCAATCAGGTAATGATACGTCCACAACGAGGGAATAATACCCCATCACTATAACAGACCAGATCCAGTGTGTGTTATGCTAAAAATGTGGGGCCAGTAATTACTTGGGACAGGCCCATGGTCATTGTAGAGGCCATGAAGTTCTGAGCCACTCCTAAGAGCTTGGTTTTGCAATGGATATTAAAGTCACCCAAGACCAACCGTCCTGGGGTCTCCACCAGTATGCCCGAGACCGGCTCAACTAACTCAGGAAGAGAGACAGCTGGGCAGATGGTACCCTACCCTGTCCCAGTCACCCACCTTTAGGAACTCACGTTCACATCTGGCAGACTGTGAAAGGAGGTACACTGACAGATGGATGGGATCAAGTAGGGTTCCCAGGTCCGGCATTGTCCCCAGTGGGGGACTTTAGGGGGCATTCCCAGAAGGGGCGAGGTGTCTGCAACATGATGATATCATGTTGAGGACATCCCCACCCCAAAGAACAATCACCTGCAGCCACCCCTCTCCCTCCCCTCCTGTGAGATTTAAAGGGCCCACCTATCAGCTGGATGTCCCTTTAAATCTTGCAGGGGAGGAGGGAGAGGGGTGGCCACTGGCTGCTACCGGAACTCCAAGTGGCGATGCTGCTTGGAATTCAGGTTTACAGGGCCCAGCTGGCCAGAAGCATTTGAAGGGGCACTTTAAATGCTTCAAGCCAGTAGGGCCCCACACACCTGAAGTTCAAACGGCAATGCCGCTTGGACTTCAGGTGTGTGAGGTCTGCTCCCACTGGCCAGAAGCTTGGAGTTCAGGCATGTGGCCTGCGGCTGCCCCTCTCCCTCCCCTCTGCAAGATTTAAAGGGCCTTCCAGCTGACTGACAGGCCATGTGCTTCCCCGATCAGCTGGAGGGCCCTTTAAGTCTCAGGAGGAGGAGGGAGAGTGGTGGTTGCAGGTGGTCAAGCTTGGGGGTGGGACTTGAGGCAGAGTTTCCCCTGCCGGCCAGCTGGCCAGGGATGGGCTGATGCCCTGAAAATCAGGGGGAAACCACACCCAGACTGGAGGTCTGTAGAATCAAGATATACCAGTGCAACTCTACCTCCCCATCTCCTTGGACTAGCCTGTTGCTGTACAGAGAAACCTGGAGGGCATAGGTGGATTTATACCCCCAGCCTCATCCAACCAGGTCTCCATAAGATATGCTAGATCAGCCTGTCCTTCTAGGATTAAATCCTGAATGGCTGTGGTTTTTCCATTTACTGACCTGGAATTCAGCAGCAGGATCTTAAGACCAATGGGCCCAGCCTTGGTGCAATCAGGTTTCTGTTGGCTGAAAGGCAGACCTGAAGGAAGAATGGCCAACCAGCCTCCTTCTCTTGGAAAGGCCAGTCTGCATCCCCGCCATCATATAGCCCTCTGCCTAGGACCGGAGGAATAGCATTCCCTCCCCCAGAGCACATATCTATCAGCTATCCTTCCAATAAGGAGACAGCTGGAGACTAGCAGTCCCACTCGCCCCACCACCTAGCAAGCCCTTTAGTTCTTCCACCAACAGTTTCTACCAACAGGGTAACAGGCCCTTGTGGCCCCCCAAAGTGGCAACTCTCTCTAGTTGTGGACCTGCCCCTGCAGGAGTCCAGGCTTTTTCCTAGAAGCCCGGGGACAGGTGCAAGCCTGGGCAAGAACTGCTGATTCAGGGGCTTGCTCCAGCAAAGAGACACGTATTTCAAGCAGGAGTCCCACTGGTGAAGTCCTAGGCAGCATAAGAGACTGTTGGATGATCTGGCTCACCATTCCTTCACCAGGCAGGTAGTTTCTGGACTCCCTCTCTTGACCTAAAAGACTGAGGTTCTGATGGTCATCAACCTTTCTTCTGAAGGTAGGGGCACAGAGACGATGTGCGGGTTTAGGGTGGTATATGTCGGTTTTAATAGTTTTAAAATGTTATTATATTAGGTATGTTTTAATTTTGCAGCCATCTTGGCAGCCCTTGTGAAGGCAGAAAGGTGAGTTACACATTTTGTAAAATAATAATTGCCAGGCAGGCTTGAACAGGAGAAACTGGTTCTTAAGTTACCCTGGTGCCAAACCGTTTCAGACCTCAGAGGTAAAACCGGCATTGTTGTTGGAAGTGAACTGGCAGCCAGTGTACATCTTGCAAAACTGGCAAGGCTGGTATGCCCTGGGCTACCAAAGTCTTTCCTGTTCCTGGAAAAATAATGGTTTGGGAAGGAGGCAGAAGAACAGAACAGCGGCAACACAATCCCTCAGCTACCAGAGCAATGGATGTCCTGCTGTAACTCATATGTCACCTCAGACCAGTCAGTTTAGTGTACTGGTTAGGACAAGGACTCTAATCTGGGAGAACCAGGTTTGATTCCCCACTCCATTACATGCAACTGCTGGTGTGAACTTGAGTCGGTTGCAAGTCCTTTTAGAACTGTTCTCTCACAAGTAGTTCTCAAAAGAGCTCTCCCAGCACCACCTACCTCACAGGGTATCTGTTGTAAGGAGGGGAAGGGGAAGAAGATTATAAATGCTCTGAGACTCTTTCAGGTAGTCAAGGGCGGGGTATAAATCCAATCTCTTCTTCTTCTCTTCTCTTCTGCAGCGATACACAAGGTCTCCATCCAGAATGGTGTATGTAAACTGTGATAAAGCTGCCCGATAAAATCACACCTTATCAATCTATTACCATGTTTCTTTATTACAACTGCCGTTGTATGGATGCTTGCTGGGTAATCTTGGGCCAGTTGCACACTCTCAGCCTACTTCGCAAAGTTGTTGTGAGGATAAACTGGAGGCGAGGAGGACAATATAAGCCACTCTTGGACCCCACTGGTTAAAAAGGGAGGGGGAAAATGAACTAACTAAATAAATAGACAGTGAGGAAATATTAGCTAATGACAGCTGGTCTAAGAAGACAGGCCTATGTTTGAAATCACTGCTTCGTACAAGCCACAATTGTTTTTGCTGAACATACAATTTAAAAAAAAAAAATGTTCATCATTTCAGAAGTTGCCCACTGAACCGAAGATAGGAAGAATCTTATTTTCCCTAGTAGATAACCTTTCTTTTCTGGGTAAAAAAATCTGAATGAAAGACTAATTGGTTTGGGGAGGCAAGGAGGCAACAGCACGTATTTCAAATCCATAGAAAACAAGGTACATGTTATAGGAACACCTGAAGCTGCAAAATACAGGGTCAGATCACTGGCCTGTCATGCTGAGGGCTGCCTCCTCTGTCTGGCAGCAGTGTCCCAATAGATGCTTCTCATAAATTGGAGACTGAACTTGGGACTCTTTGCAGGTAACAAGAGAGGCTCTACTGCTGAACCACAGTTCCTACCCATCTTCAGGATAAAAAGATCCACATGACACAAGCAGGTGACAGTCAACTGCTTCTGATTCCTCTTTCAAATAGCCATGTGTACAGCTTGGGGGGGGGGGTGTTAACAAAAGTGTGGTTGAGGCCCTCCTAAACACAGCCAGCCAGGCTAGAGAGTCCAGTGTGTAAACTAAGAGTACTTGTGTCCAAGCTCACAGAAGAGGGTTTGCCAGTTTTCCTTTACTACTCACATATTTATGACCTTTTGACCCCAAAGGCTCTCAAACTAACAGCTGCCCAACAATTACATAATTAAAACAAATATAATCTAGGGTTGCCAAGTACTTACCTTGTACTAGCGGGGGGGGAGTCCTCTTCATCCCGGGAGTTCTTTGGTGTGCGCACGTTGCGTGCGCGACGCACCTAATGATATCATCATGTTGGAAACGTTGCCAGGGTGACATTCTGGCAATTGCCCCAAAACTCTATGGTCCCATAGAGTTTTGGGGACGATTGCTAGAGCGCTGCCCTGGCAACGTCCCCAATGTGATGATGTCACTTCCGGTGACATCATCATGCTGGGGCAGTCGTCCTGACCGGACGACTTCGGGGGCGGGGTTCCCCGCGCTGGCCGAATCCAGGCCGGCGGATTGGGGACCCCTGTAGCGGGGGATCCCCCACCACCCGGGCGGACTTGGTAGCCCTAAATAATCAAATACTTATGGCACAATCCATGTGCATGTGGCTAGTACGCATGGCTACGCGTACATAACAAGGGCCAAATGAGGAAAGAGGAGATTGGAAAGGGAGTCTAGTGCCAATCTCCTCCCATACTCATGGCTGGCTTTTGCCCATATTTAGAAACCATCTTTAAATATTAAAGGTAACCATTCTTTATGTGTTCATTGCACAAATAGGGAGCTCATCAATTGCTCTGGGCCAAGGAGTAGGCTGGTGATGGAATCCAGTCTCTTTCTTGCTACCCAAGCATAACCTCCTTCTTTATTCTGTCCCTGCTTCTATAGTTCTTTTGGTTTCCAATGTTACTTTATATTTGCAAAACATACCCGCAAAGACTCCGTTTATTTAGAACTGCTGTTCTTTTGTACTATAAACAAAAGTATGCATATGTGCACACATGTAAATGATCCCCACTATATTTTCTTATCTCTCTGTGGAGAGTTTGTGGAATAACCAAATGAGGCTTCGAAAGAGAGAATGAACTGACCCTGAAGACTCCCATCTGTAGCTTATTACAAAGCACTTCAGAATGCCTGATGGTGTGGGGAATGATTAATTCCAAAGAACAATCAAGTTCAGTATTTTCTTCTTCATTAAATAACATGGCATGAAAATAATGTTATCTACAACTTAGATGCAAATGAATCAAGCCTAGTGATAATATATCAGTATGAGAATTAAGTTCATGAAGAAACAGGTAAGTAGAAAACCTGAAGCCTGTGAAAAAGCCTAGTCTATAATCTCTGTATTTAACAGTTAAGGGCTGACCTCCATGTAGATAGCTAAACCCATTCAACAGAGCCAGCCACAATTTATTTATTTTTATTTTATATTTTGGATTTTTATTCCGCCTTCCCCACCTCGCTGCAGGCTCAGGGCGGCTACCAACATAATACTTGATACAATAAAATACAATAAAACAGTTGCATTAAAACATACAGTATAACCAAGGGTCCGTTGGGGCCAGAGCGAAGCTCCGCCAGCTCAGGAATGGCCACTAGGGCAGCCATGGGCCGAATCAGATTCTCTGATCTGATTCAGCCTGCTGCCGAATTGCTGCCGAAATTCGGCAACAACTTTAAAAGCAACTGGAGGGGACGGGTTTGAGGGAGAGGCTCCAAACTTGCAGGGTAGCTGCTGGGGCCTCTCCCCCAAATACCCACCAAGTTTCAAGAAGATTGGATGAGGGGGTCCAATTCTACAGGCCCCCAAACAGGTTGCCCCCATTCCCTCCATTGTTCTCTATGGTAGAAAAAAAGGTAACATTTTTTCCCACTATAGAGAACAATGGAGGGGATGGGACAACCTGTTTGGGGGTCCATAGAATTGGACCCCGTGGTCCAATCTTCTTGAAACTTGGTGGGTATTTCAAGGAGAGGCCCCAGCAGCTACCCTGCAAGGTTGGAGCCTCTCTCTCAAATCTCCTTCTCTCCAGCCCCTCATATACCCTATGAGTTTTTGCCATTGATTTCAATGGCCCATAGGGTATAATGGGGCTGAAACTGACATTCCTTTTCTGACACCCTTCCAGTGATGTCAGGGGACGTGGCATATGCTAATGAGTTATGCTAATGAGCTCCTGCACCTCTTTTTCTACTAAAGGACCCCTGAGTATAACTTTAAAACTACATTCCAAGATGGCACTTCTTCGCCCCCACCTCAGGCGGTGTCACCGGGCACTCTTCAATTCTCACTTGGTGCCGATGATCCTTGGAGGACTACAGTAATTGGGCCAAGGCTATAAGATCGAGGCGGCCCCTCATGGGCAATCAATGAAATTAATAAGCAGTAAGCTTAGAACAGATAAAAGGAAGTACTTGTTCACCCAAAGAGTAATTAACATATGGAATTCATTGCCACAAGAAGTGGTGGTGGCTACGAGCATAGCAGCTTCAAGAGAGGATTGGATAAACATATGGAGCAGAGATTCATCAGTGGCTATTAGCCACAAGGTATAGATGGAATTAGGGCCACAGTGGCTCAGAGGTTAAGACACTGAGCTGCAGATCAGAAGGCAGTTCGAGACCCTAGTGCCGTCTGACAGAGTGAGCTCCCATCTCTGGCCCCAGCTTCTACCAACCTAGCAGTTTGAAAGCAAGACATTGCAAGTGGATAAATAGGTACCACTTCAGTGGGAAGGTAATAGAATTCCTCGGCGTTTAGTCATGCCGGCCACATGACCACGGAAACGTCTTCAGACAGCACTGGCTCTTCGGCTTGGAAACAATGAGCACCACCCCCTAGAGTCAGAGTCAACCAGTTTCAAGCAAGGGAAACCTTTACCTTTACTATAGATGAAACAGGGACTGTGGTGGCTCAGAGGTTAAAACGCTGAGTTGAAGACCGGAAGGTCGGTAGCTCTGGTAGCTCGAGACCTGCGGGCTGTGTCTCTGACCCCAGCTTCTGCCAACCTAGCAGTTCGAAAGCAAGAAATGACAAGTAGATAAACAGGTACCTCTTTGGTGGGTGCCAGGTTCCCTGTCATGTATTGTATGCGTTCCTCCCGCCTGGAGTATGACATCCCGGGAGTCTCCACGCCAGAGCGTTCTTTCCTCCCCTTTCCCTTGTGCTTGTGGCTCATGTAATCTGACCCTTTGGCGCCTAGCCTTGAATTGTTATTGTAATGAAGAAGCTCCAGGTGGTTCACTGTGTGGGAATAGCTTTGCCTGTCTCATGGGAGGGAGTGCTCGCTTGCCAAATGTAATCTCTGCTTCTCCATGCACTTTTGGTGGGAAGACAAATGGTTAGAGTTGTGCGCCTTCTGGGGGGAATTTTCTGATTGGTGTCTAGTACACACTTTGCTGTTTGAAATCTGTATCATTGAACCTTGCCCATTATCCAAGCCATCAATAACACTGAATGTGTGTCATTGACAAGACCTTTAAGAATAAATGGACTTTTGATTTCATCACAAGGCCTGGCTTATTGGATCTATTCAGTACCTCACAGTGGGAAGGTGACAGCATTCTGTGTGCCTTGGTGTTTAGTTATACCGGCTACCTGACCACGGAGAAGTCTTCGGACAGCACTAGCTCTTCGGCTTGGAATGGAGATGAGCACTGACCCCTAGAGTCGTATTTGACTGGCTTTCGAGCAAGGGAAACCTTTACCTATAGATAGAACACTGTCTGGGCAGTGGTGCTCTCTATTTTTGGTGCTTGAGGGGCAACAGTGGGAGGGCTTCTAGAGTTCTGGCACTGCTACTGGACCTTTGATGGCACCTAGGTTTTAGCCCCTGTATGACAAATAGTGTTGGACTGGATGGGCCACTGGCCTGATCCAATATGGCTTCATGAGGAAAGAATCCAGAACCCTGGGAAAGGTCTTCAATTTTTCCTTGTTTGAAACTGAGTAGCATATTACTTTGTACTTAGACTGTTCCCTACAGCAGATTGGGAAGTACCAGATGATCTTTCATGGCTTAAGAAGATGGAAAAGTTGTTTGTTTATGCATTTATATCCCGCCCATCCCATAAACGGGCTCAGGACGGGTCACAACAATTCGATAAATACAATAAAATTTAAAACATGTTAAAACATATAAAATCAATAATCAGGCTTGCCGTAGGGAGAATCCAGCCCATTGATGTAGCTAGATATGGCTGGTTATCAGTGGGTGGGAGACCACAACCTCAGGGAGGCCATATATGGACGCCCGCTGTCTCAGCCAAAGGCCTGGTGGAACAGCTCTGTCTTGCAGGCCCTGCAGAACTGAATAAGATCCCGCAGGGCCCTGATGTCAGTTGGGAGCATGTTCCACCAGGCGAGGGCCAGGGCAGAAAAAGCCTTGGCCCTGGTTGAGGCTAGGCGGATGTCCTTTGGGCCAGGGATCACCAGGAGATGTTGACTATCAGAGCATAACGCTCTCCGAGGAATGTATGGGAAGAGGCGGTCCCTTAAGTATGTTGGTCCCAGGCTGTATAAGGCTTTGAAGGTAATTACCAACACCTTGAAGCAGATCCAGTACTCAACTGGCAACCAATGCAGCTGACAAAGCACAGGCATCAATGAGAGCCAGTCTGGTGTAGTGGTTAAGTGTGCGGACTCTAATGTGGGAGAACCGGGTTTGATTCCCCACTCCTCCACTTGCACCTGGCTGGATGACCTTGGGCAAGCCATAGCTCTGTACCAGCTGTTCCAGCTGTTCCCTCAAGGACAGCTTGGGAAAGAGCTCTCTCAGCCCCACCTACCTCACAGGGTGTCTGTTGTGGGGAGGGGAGGGGAAAGGAGTTTGTAAGCCGCTCTGAGACTCTTAAGTGAGTGAAGGGCAAGATATAAATCCAATCTCTTCTTCTTCTCTTCTGGATGGCCTTTCAAAACAGATTTCCCAAAAAAAGCCTAATATATCCAGACCAGAGAAGAGGCAGGCTATGATGTAGATATACAAATAAGTTTGTTTGTCACTTCATTGCTTTTCAGTAAAAACTAGGATTTTTATTTTTATTAATATACCAAACCACAACTAAGTGCCATCTCTAAGGGACAAGGAAGATGCTAGGAAAGTGAGAATAGTCATTCATTTATTTGATTTATACCCCACCTTTCTCCCCAATGAGGACCCAAAGTGGCTCACATCATTCTCCTCTCCTCCATTTTAACCTCACAACAACCCTCTAAGGAAGGTTAGGCTGAGATAGTCTAACACAGAGGTGTCAAAAGTGCAGCCTGCTGGCTGGATCCGGCCTGCACAGGGCTCAAAATCCCCCAAGCAACTTCCTTCTGCTTCCTTTGCCAGGGCTGCTCCTGCAGTCACACCCTAGCTTGCTTTTTCCCAGCTCTCTCAGTGGGTCTTTGCTTCCTGCCTTTTGCCTCCTTTTCCCCTCTCTCCCTCTCTCTTACACACACACACACACACACACACACACACACACACACACACACACAGAGAGAGAGCTCTGTGGCTACTTCCTGCTTTGTGTAGGAGAGATACAAAGACAAACTTGCCTCTCTCTCTGTCTCTCTCACGCAGAGAGCTTCTGCTTCCGTCTCCAGGGTTGCTCCTCCTCTTTTGGAGAGGGAGGGGAGGAAAGAGAAAGAGAAAACAAAGCTGGAGTCCCATTGCAGCTTCAAGACCAACAACGTTTTATTCCAGGTATAAGCTTTTGTGCGCAAGCTTACTTCTTTGGAAGGGGGGGAGGGAGGGGGGGATTCTTCTGACAAGCACAATGTATACTGAGGGACTTATTTTGGGTTAGTCTGAAAAGTTGTGGGCGGGTTTTAACTATTGGATTTCTCTCTTCCTATCTGGATATATTTTCTTTCAAAAGTACCCTGATTTAGGAATTAGAACATGTGGATTGATCCTTATACCTTGGAGAGTGGAGTGATTTCAGATGCCAAATGATAATAGCACTGTAATGATTTCATGTTTTGGTGTACGAGTTTCTTTAAATGTTTAGTGTGACTCCACTAATGTAAGAAGAATGATAGGGGGAGATGTGTGATGTGATTGGCTGATGACTGACAGTGTGGAAGGAGAGATGTCTATGAGGTGATTCTGTGATGGAGTATTCAGTGTTCTTGAAGAGACGTGTATGAAGTTTGGAGAGAGAGCATTGTTTGTGTGATTACTGGGAGTTTGAGTCTATTCTATATGAATAAGACAAAGAGTTTGGCCTGTATGGCTATATGCCTATATATATATCTATATTATTTTTTTATTTTATATTTACATTTATATCCCACCCTCCCCATCACTGGCAGGCTCAGGGCTGCTAACAACATGTGCAAATATGCATTAAAACTCCAATTAAAACAAACAATGTCAGTATAAAACCGTGCTATACAACATAACTTATACCCAAGATGGCAATCTTATTGTTAACTAAGCGGTGCCTCCTGGCTCCCGCCTAGCTGTCATACCACAGTTGGTGGTGCTGTTGGTGCTGATGGTAATTGGGCCAGGGCCAAAATATATGAGAGAGAGAGAGAGAGAGAGAGAGAGATTAGACTGTCTAAGCCTGTCAGAGTGGAGTTTTGGAGTCTGAGAGACTGTGTGTGATGCCAAGCCTTGCCAGTTATATTTACAAGTTCCTTTCTTCAACAACAGTTCAAAATAACCAGAAACCTATTTTGTTCTTTTATAAATAAATCATTATTTGTTTAAATTTATCCCAGAAATCAGAACAGTCCTTCCTCAGGGCCACATAGTCCTCTGAAGCACCCAGATACTGGGTCCTTCTACCAAATTAGAGAGAGTTGGAATTTTTAATTCCTGGTGGCAGCAGAAATCTACCAGGTACATGTACATAGAGTGTGTTTTAAAGGAGAAACAGTCTCCCCAATAGCAAGCACGTCACAAGCACACATTGGTAATGAGACAGGAAAACTAACTCTCCGTTCAGTCCAGGAGGATGCATATGAGGATGTCTTCAGCTTCATTTTCAATTGCAATTCAGCAGTCTCTTTCTAATTTCCCTTTGAAATCCCTTTGTAAGAGCACTGCTGCTCTTAGGTCAGCAACTGAATGTTGTGGTTTATATAGTGTCAGACTTATGTCCATTTATTATCTGCATCCTCCTGGACTGAATCCTCCTGGACAGAGTTGAGACCTAGATTTCCTGTTTCATTACCAATGCTGATATCTCCACGCCTACTTCCCTTCTCCATATCACACCAAATTCAATCATGCCTGCTATTGCCATTCAGCATCTGAAATCATCTTTATAAAGTTTATATGGCACCTCATGTTACATTTTATAGCACACATGGCCCGACCCAACAAAGTGACATTTATGTCATATCCGGCCCTCATAACAAATATGTTTGATACCTCTGGTGTAACAGGTCCAAGGTCATCCAGGAAGCTTCCATGGCAGAGTGGGGATTCAAACTTGGATCTCCCATATCCTACCCCACCGGACTAACCACTAAACCATACTGGTACATAGAGGAAATCCCCATTTACAACATTTTTAAATAAATTAATTGGCACTGAGGGGCATGTAAAATCTTTCCGCGATTAGAAAAACTAATTTTTCTTCAAAAGTACTTACAAAATGGCTGGGTTTTGCTCACTCGCATGTTTTTAAATGGCTTGTCTATGAGTACTTATATGGTACAATGGCAACTATGCACAGTCTGTAAACTAGGACAAAAATGGGGTGTGTGTGTCCATGTGTTTATAAAATGGAAAGGACATTAAGTAGTATAGGCAACAAGAAGGGTGGAACAGTGTATATATCATTACTGGTCTCAGAGGTGCTGGCCTCTAAGTGAGTTTTTCTCTTATACTTTACAAATGGACCACAGACACAAATGATGCAGCAAATCTCAATAAACCCTTATATTTGCCAGGACAAAGACATTGTTCTTGTGTTGTAGAAAATGGTGATATCCACTTAACAAAAGTGGATCTGTTGGGTGGCCAGTCAGACTCTAGTCCAGGAGATCTGGACCTGGCATTGAAAGATATGGCTGGTTGGCTTAGGCAGAGCCGACTGAAATTGAATCCGACGAAGACAGAGGTCCTATGCCTGAGTCAGAGCAGTCCAAGGTTAGGGATCCCTCTCCCGACCTTCAATGGGACACCATTGGTGCCAGCGCCGGAAGTTAGGAGCTTGGGAGTGCCCCTGGACACCTCGTTAACAATGGAGGCCCAGGTAGCAGCCACTGCAAGGTCAGCCTTTTACCATCTACAGCTGATTAAGCAGTTGGTTCCCTTCCTTGAACGCAACAACCTGGCTACGGTGATCCCATGCGTTGGTCACCTCAAGATTGGATTACTGTAATGCTCTCTAAATGGGGCTGCCCTTGGTGCAAATCCGGAAGCTACAGCTAGGGCAGAACACTGCCGCCAGGCTGCTGATGGGTCTCTCCAAACGGGACCACATCCGGCCTGTGCTGGCGGCATTGCACTGGCTGCCTATAGCATACTGAATTCGCTTCAAGGTGCTGGTGCTTACCTTTAATGCCCTATATGGCCAGGGTTTAACGTACCTGAGGGACCGCCTTTCCCCACATATACCCCAGCAAGCACTTCGGTCCAGGTCGCAACATCGTCTTCAGGTCCCGGGCCCTAAGGAGGCTAGGCTCGCTGGAACCAGGGCCAGGGCCTTTTCGGTGGCAGCTCCTCTCTGGTGGAATGAACTCCCGGAGGAGATCAGGGCCCTGCAGGATATCATGCAGTTCCGTAGGGCCTGCAAGACGGAGCTCTTCCACCAGGCTTTCGATTAGGAGTCGCCACCGCCACCATCATTTAGCATCTACCATCACAAGTAATACCAGCCATGTGGGCTGGCCCTGAACGAAGCCTGGGCCGGGCGGAGAGCTGAACATGACCCTGAGGTCGACACCAAGGCATTAGTAGGAACGCCATCTGAATGTTTAGTACTAACACCTTTGCGAGCACTTTACTTGTATTGTCATTGTTATTACTATCTTTTAACCTTGTTTTAAACTGTTTTATCTGATTGGCACCGTGTGCCGTTTGTAAGCCACCCTGAGCCCGTTCGCGGGGAGGGAGGGGTAAAAATGTGGATTAATAAATAAATAAAAGTGCTACCTTGAAGAAAGTTGTCCAGAACCGCTGATAGCAAAGTATCAACTACAAATTTATTGCAAATGCACAAAAAAGAACATTGTCCAGGAAATCCCTCAGATGTCTGATCCTGCTTTTATTGCCAGCTAAGAGCCAAAATCCAAATGAATAAATGTTTAATTGAAGTGATATGATGATGAAGATATCTTATGAGAGCATATTTTAGGGGCAATCCTAAACGTGTCTACAAAGAAGTAAATCCCATGTTATTCACTCAAGAAAAGTATCCTTAGGATTGCAGCCTTAGCCTAATCGGGTTAAAATGTGTGTTGTGTTGGTAGCCAGACTCCCAATGCACTAAGCACAGTAACACCCTTGTAACCTTACTAATTTAAATGGACTTGGAAGGGTGTCACTCAGCATAGGAATGCACTGTATATCCATCAGAAGATTAAAAATGGTCTTATTTGTTATGCTAAGGCTTAAGGGTAAACAAGTTTTCCTTTTAGGCATGGATCAAAACCTACATGGTGTCTTCCGATGGTGTTTTTGTTTTTTATTCTCAGAATACATATCTTTCCAAGAAAACTAAGTGATGTACATCTGGAGTTTTTAAAAAAAACATATTTGAAAGTTGTCACCCTTAGAAGAATATTTTAATCATGCCAGCTGAAATAAGAACTATGGGGAAAATAGCACTCTCATTGAAAGGGAAGGTCATTTTAAATTTCCAGTGATATTCGGAAAGCTGGCAAGAGACACGGGAAAGTAAGGAAAACAAAATGTATCTTAAGTAAGAGAACATTTTTAAATTTGTCCTAGGTCTGTCTTCATTTACATATGTTGTTGAGAATTCAGCCTCATTGTATTACACTAATAGCAACTCTTCAACTGAGCTAAAAGGAAATCACCAAGCAAATGAGATGCTTGCACACAGTGGATGAAGTCACTGATATAAATAGGCAAAGCAAGGCACTAAAAATGGCCATCGCTCTTTGAAGAGAGTTACAACGGCAGAGACCACACAGACTCCTGCAATGTGACCTAAGCATGTTTACTCAGTAAAGGGGATCCCATTGAAATCAATAAGACTTACTCCATAAAACAGATTCTAATAAGTGTATTTGGGGATTGTAGCTAACCAAGAGCCAAATCGTCTGAGGATTTTGAAACAGAAACAGTGGCCACAGCTCTGTCCCATTGTACAATCATTTACCTGAAGAAGGGTAAAGATCATCTCCACAAAAGCACATAGGATTGTCTCCATGCAATCAGAAACCCTGCTTTTTTAGGTTTCTCAGCCATGAGGACAATTGCCTATATAGGTACAGGGGTTTTATACAGTTTCATGTGAATACATCCATACTGAGGGCAGACCTTGTCACTGTGATTATATACTTCCCTCCCACACATGTTCAGGCTTCATGGATATTTTGTGCAAAAAAGGACTGCATCCTCCCTCTTTGTCTCCTCACCCTTTAAAAAACACTTCCAGGAAAACGGCTCAACAACATCTGTTCCGATAGCGCTGCCCTACACAACCCATGAAGCATAATGAGGAATATATTGTAGGGTGAATCTGTTCCATAATGGGAAGATAATAGTGGGTTCATCTTAAAACAGCATAGTTTTCTATAAACCCTGCAGGTCCTTCGGTCTACTAAACCCCACTCTGTAAATTATACAAGTTTCCCTTGATTTCCTGAAGGCTGGGGGAGTGAAGCTCTAGTTTTTGGGCAAAATTCTGTGGTACAATTGGGCTCAAACCATAGAGTTCTGCCCAAAAAAACTAGAGCATCACCCCCCTGACATCAGCAATGTGATGATATCACTTCCGGGTGATGTCATCGCTGCACATGCACTTTGCACATGCACCGGAAGATCCCAGGGTCCCCCGCCAGCAGCCAGGTTGGACCTGGCAACCCTAATCATACTTCTACACAGGGAATTTTTGGTAGAAAACATCTAGCAGGTACTCATTAGCATAAAAGGCCACACCCAGCAGCAGAAACTCATTGGCATATTAGGCCACACCCCTCACAGCACAGCTCATTAGCATATTAGGGGGGCTGGGAAAGCACAGGGCAGCATGGAAGCTTGCCCCTTTCCCCCCCTGAGCTTCTCCAGCCCACTTCAGCATGGCCTTTCTCCACTATTGTGGAGAGACTCAAGGAAGTGCTGGGGGAGCATGGTTAAATGCCTTTCTCTCCCTCCCCCAGATCAGGGAGGGAAAGAAAGGCATTTTCAACCTGCCTGGGTTCCCTGCCTGCTCTTTTCCAGCTGGGACATGTCAGCTAGAGAAGGGAAGGCAGAGAGAGGCTTTTCCTTGTCAATCTCAGTCTCAGCTGACTGGAGGGGAGTGAAATTGACAAGGAAATCCTGAGGGCCTCCCCAGAGAGAAAGAGGGCCTTTTAACATGCCACCTTTTCCTCTTGTGTGTAACGTGGGGAGGGCAGTGTGCTCTGTAGCCACGAATGCCAGAGGTTTTGGCTGTAGGCGTGGCATTCCTGCCCAAAAATAGCCCTGCTTCTACATATGTACAGAAATGTACAGTACCAGCAACCAACAATAATTTCTATCATCTACTGTATCACACTGAGTTACTGGTACTGTAAGAAAGAAACACAGACACATGGGATTCCCTTCCCTGAGACACCATTTCAGTGCTCTCTTCTGAGTCTCAAAAACGAGCAGCCAGCCTGTTCTTTAGGCAGCAAAAACAAAGCAGTTCCAACCATTTTGAGCGAGTGTTTGTCAATGGAGGGCACTGGGGTGTCAGCCTATATTTTTAGGAAGTCTCATGGACCCTTCAGAGGACTTCATCATGTACTTAATTGCATGTTTTTAAGGGGGAGATGGCTTTATAGTTGAATGATTTACTAATTCAGGGTCAGTAATAGGAACCCTGGGCCAAGAAACATTCTGATAATGGGCTGGTAAGTGTGCCCTGTTAAATTGTAAAATACTTAAACTAATAGGATAACAATGGCACACTAGATAGTGAGAGGCCCTGCCCCAGAAGGTGCTCCAAGGGGGGCCTTTTATATAAACACACCATAGTTCTTTGGGGACCTTCTGGGCCCAGTCCCAAAATGAACTGAACATTACAGGCAGCCCTGTCCTTATAGAAAGGGACTTGAAAATATTTAATCACATGCTTAAATTTAAGCTTTGCCTTTAGGTCATTCTGAGTACAATGACGCCCCCTCCTCGCAAGCCCCCTCATTAAGGTGTACATTATCCAAAGAATCTTCATTTCCCTAGGGATGGAACTCACCATCCCATCCATTTTGCTCACAAGGCCACAATCTACTCCTAAATTATTTCCATGCAGAAAATAATACTGCCACTGTCAGTAATTAGGCAGGATATAAGGCACTTGGAGTTTTACCCTGTTTATCTTCAACCTTTTAGGCTGTTTTTACATCTGACTTTCCCGCTGGAATCATTCTAGTTCCAAAAAAACCTGCCCACACTTCTGTGCGGTGTGAAACCGGGCTGCTACTGAAATGTCCACATCTACTAATTGCCCTCCTGTGGTCAAGCTAGTATTCAACCAGCTTGATTCAGCTTTAAACAATTGCTGTTGATTAGGGCACTTAGACCCCCTGGAGTGAAATTTCACACCACTGTGAATTCAGCACAGGAAAAGACAGCAGTCAAACTACTTTAGAGGGGAGGTGTAAAATGACCCTTAGTGCTGGACCAGGAGTACTACCCTGAACTAAACTGGTTCTCTTCTTTAGGGTTATATTAAAGATTTGGAGGCCCCTTTGCTGAAACCACTTATGGGGCTGCATATCTCACATCTCAGTTCTCGCAGGAGAGCCGGGCCATGTATCTTTCCTGATTGCACAGGTGGGTTGTCACCATAACTACTTCTCCATCCTGATTACCTGAATATAAAAGTGTGCTGAGCATTCCTGGTGTATTGCCAAGGGGAGCTCAGAGTCATTCTCTTTCTCCTGTGAGAGTATTAGAAATAAAGGGTAATTTATCAGCCCAGCAATGTACAACAAAGAGGAAAAAAATAAACTACTTTTACTTTTTCAAGTATATAAGTATGAATAATGAAACTGTTTATAGACTTGGAGATATATTTTTTTTGCCCTCTGAGATACTCAATGCTCTCATGTGGCGTAGTCAGCTCACACACCGTTGTAAGTCACTGAGCTTTAATGCCAAGAACAAAAAGATAGCTCCTTGCATTTCCAATTAAAAACTTTGAATTTTTCTAGCACTTAAAGATTTTTTAAAATCCCCAACGAAAATAACTGAAAGCTCGAAACACTATTGCTTTAAGAGGTATTTAAGAGAGAATAACAATTAATTCTGCATCCTGTGGATTTCTTCCACAACATAGTAAGATAAGTGCCCTAATGTCTTCCGGGGAGGAGGCGGGCATAAAGCAACTTCAGCAAATGGTAATGAAGAGCAAAACAGCAGCAGGAGGCGAAGATGGGTCTTAACCCTATCTCTGAACATTTCCACACTGTCATTTTTGTCACTCATTTGTCCCTATTGCTTCAGGGTTCTTTCCCCCGCAGTGTGTTTTGGACACTCTAGTAGTCCCAGGGGGAGCAAAACACGTCTGGAGGGGGGGGGGGGGGCAAATAAGGACAAATAAGTAACAAAAATCACTTTGCCCCCATTCAAGATCATGCCTGCCAGTTCCCTTCACCCTAGATGGTTCCAGATAAAAAATGTTTTCCGCCCTTTTAAAAAAATCAGATTTTTCAAAATATAGCACACAATACAAACACAAGATCTAACACAACATAGTGTCACTGTATAATGAGCAGTTAGCCATTTAGGATAGCTAAGCAGAATATAGAATCGCCTCTGCAAAAATAGTTCAGGGTTTGAAAACCCTGGTACTCATCTTGCCATTAAACACTATACTAGCGATTCCTTCTGGAGTCCTATAATTTCATAACAATTACATTAGAGGCATGAATGCTACCCGCACCTTCAGAATGATGCCTTAATCAACCTACAAACAACAGCATACGGAGCAGAGGCCCATCAGTGGCTATAGGCCACAAGGTATAGATAGGAACTCTCAGTCTGGGGCAGGTGATGCTCTGTATTCTTGGTGCTTGGGGGGGGGGGGCAACAGTGGGAGGGCTTCTGGAGTCCTGGCCCCACTGGTGGACCTCCTGAGGGTACCTGGTATTTTTGGCCACTGTGTGACAGAGTGTTGGACTGGATGGGCCATTGGCCTGATCCAACACTGGCTTCTCTTATGTTCTTAATGTTCTTGAGATTAATATAATGGTAGTGAAAATGCCACTGAGTTTGTAACTCAGTAGCTACTGGCCAAAAAACCTATCATTTGGTGGGAGTGGGGGGGGTATCTCCACAGATGAGGAAGGGGACTCTGATGACTTGAGGAGCACCCTGGGTATGGCAAAACATATGACTTTGTAAATTAAACAGCTTAATGTAGATTAAGTATGCTCCATGAGCGTGTAATGCTGCGAGGTTGTCCCTGTGGCCACGGCTGGCCATCTGCTCAGTGATTCAAATGAAACAGCCAAAGAGGTTGTGGTGAGGTGTTCTTAGTGCATCCTGCACCTTCTCCTCATTTACTTATTTATATTTATTTATATGTTAGATTTGTGAATTATCCAGTCCCTGGATACACAGGGCTCTGGTTGATGTACAACAAAGTTAAAAACATCAACATGACATTGTTAAAATCAGTAAATCATTCATTCCTATATTATTAATAATCTCAAGATGGCATCATAGATTTCACCCTAAATCCCATTCCCGTCTATGTTGCTGTGTCGTGGGCAGGGCGAGGAGGCCAAGTAAGAAGGTAGAGAAAAAGAGAAGGGTGCCAGCCATGATGGAAACCATTGCTGTCATCAACCAAAGACCTGGCAGTACTTCTCTGCCTTAGAGGCCCTGCAGAATTGCATTAAGTCCCGCAGAGCCCTGTTGGTATTTGGCAGAGAATTCCACCAGGTCAGAGCTGGGGCTGAAAAAGCCCTGGCTCTGGTTGAGGACATCCAGATATCTTTGGGGCCAGGGATTGTTGTCAGTGGAGTTTGGCACTCTCCCAGGTACATACCAGAGGAAGTGGTCCGGAAGATACGCAAATCTCAGACTGCTCAAGGCCATGAAGGTCAACACCAAAATCTTGAACCTGACTCAGTACTCCTCTGGGAGCCAGTGTAGCTGGTGCAGCACGGGTTGTATATGGTGTTCCCATCAGTTGGGCTTCCAGGTCAGTCTCAAGGGTAGGCCAGCGTAGAACGAGTTACGACAGTTTAGTTTGAAGGCAACCGTTGCGTGGATTATTGTGGCTAGGTCAGGGCATGACAGGAAAGGGGCTGATTGCTGAACTTGGCATAGATGGAAGAATGCCAGCCTGGCAATATTCATGACCTGGTCCTCCATGGTTAGGAAGGCATCTAGGATCACGCCCAAACTCCTGGTGGATTGCGCTCAAACTCCTGATGGATTGCACCGGCACTAGAGGTGCCCCATCAAGAGTGGGAAGCCTATGCCCCAACCCTGACCACCCCCCAGCCACAAAACCTCCGTCTTTGTTGGATTCAGCCTGTTCATTTTTAACCATCCCACCATGGTCTCCAAACCTGCAGCCAAGTTATGCAGGGTGGTATCTAGGTATGTCCAGTAACAGTAGGCATGTCCAGTAGCAGATATAACTGGGTGTCATCAATGCACTGATGGCACCCCAGGCCCAAACTCTACACCAGCTGGGCCAGGGGGTGCATATAGGTGTTAAATAACATCTGGGAGAGGACTGCTCCATGAAGAACCCCACATGTTAAGGGGTACCTGTGATGTTCTTGCTATTTGGGGGGGATTGCTTTTACTTTAAATCATAATCCACATATATAAACTTGGTAGTTTTCTTGCTGCCACCAGGAATTTAAAATCCCAAATCTCTCTCTCTTGGTAGTATGACCTATGCTCTGGGCTGCTTCAGAAGTCTATGTGGCCCTGAGGAAGGACTGTACTGAATTCTGGGATATGTTTAAACAGAAGTGGATCTATTGAAACATGAACAAAATAAGTTTCTGGTTAACTTATTCTCTCATTAAAAACACAAACACACAGATTCCTCTCAGAACCCCTCCTCCCACTCCCTCAGTCATCAGCCAATCACATCACACCTATCTCCCTCTAGCACCCTCTCTACAGTACTGCAGCCACACTAAACATTTAAAGGAACACACACACCAAAAACATGAAATCATTACAGTACCTAGTTGACACCTTCTCTCCCAGAGCCACCCTCTGTCCCGACCAAGGGGAAATGAGGAAAGCCACTTCAGGGCTACCCCACGAGCTCCCACGTTGGTGAGGCAGTGAGTCAGAAGATTGTAATCAACTGTATTGAATGCTGCTGTAAGGCCAAGCAACAACAGCAGCGCCAACCTGCTCAGTCCAGCAGTCTGCAGAGATCATTTGTCAGGGTGACCAACACCACCTCCATCTTGTGGATGGGGTGAAAGTCAGAATGGAATAGATCCAATGCCAAATGTGTCATCCAGGAAACTCTGGAGCTACTCGGCTACCACTCTCTCACGTATCTTACCCAGAAATGATAAGTTTGAAACTGGGCGGTAATACCTGATCAAAAAGAAATCCAGAGATTCTTTTTCTCTCCAAGAGACGCCCTGAACTCCCACAGGCTTGCTGTTATGGGCTACACTACTTTAACACAGCATTGCTGATTTTCTGTTTAGTAACAGGCATGTGCAGCAGGTATATGTCCCTCTGGCAGGCTAGTATGTAAATGTTTTCTAAAAAAAATCCACAGATGCCAAAAGCACAGTGTGGTGGACTCCACAATTTGAATCAGGACAGTCATTCCATAAAATAATAAAACATACCTCCAATGGGTTTGGGGGCAAGAGGGGCTTTAGAAATGTCAGGGGAAACATGCAGGGGAAATGGCACAGGAATAGAAAGGCTGTGAGGAAACTCTGAAATAATCTTTTTAACACAGGCACCAAAACCATGGCAATACCCTTGGTACACTCCTTCTATCTGGGATGGTACACTCCTTCCAACTGGTAGTCATCCTCTTCTACTAAGCACGCAGCTTCGGGAGGGACACACATGGAGCGGTGAGGGAGGTAGGGGACACCCCCCTTGCCAATCAGAGCAGCAGAATCAACCCTGGCGATCAGTGGGGTGACAGATGTCACAGCCAGATTGTCCTTACATCCAAAACCGTGGCAATAAGATTGTACAACATCAATCTTTCATCCTGATGTAATTAGGGTTTTCCCTCCATCCACAGACTACAGTGGTATACTCTGTTCCAGGGCTTTTTTTGTAGAAAAAGCCCAGCAGGAACTCATTTGCATAATAGGCCACACCCAACAGCAGAAACATATTAACATATTAGGCCATACCCCTGACAGCACAGCTCCCTCCCAGGATCGGCTTCCCCAGGTGCCCTGTGGCTTGCAGGGTACATGGGGAACCCAAAGGAAGGAAGGCAGTTGCTGGATCGGCTTCCCCAGAGGAGGGAACTCGAAGAGGGAAGGCAGTTTAAACTGCCTTCCCTTCCTGGATCAGCTTGGCTTCCCCAGGTGCCCCGTGGCTTGCGAGGCACCTGGGGAACCGGGGGGGGGGGGCTATAGGCGTGGCCAACTCGGAAGCCAGTCGGAACTCCATTCCAGTGCGTTCCTGCCCAAAAAAGAGCCCTGCTCTGTTCTACCACATCATTCTCCTGCACAGGTAGATAAGGACTGAATCTCTGCTTAATTCCTGCAAATATATCCTAGCTTCTTCTCTACCAGTTCACAGACCTCCTTCACCTCCCCCCACCCCTTGCAGTTCCCGTTTTGCACAGTTGGTTGAAACAGCCACTTCCTCATTACCAGGAGTATAATGAAATAAGGTCTATTGAAGGTGCATGGTAAGCATGAGCTATCAATTTTCCAATACAGGCATTAAATGTGTTGATAGAACCCAACAAAATTGATGGAAGTTAACAATGCAACTTATACTATCTTCCAAGCTAGATTCCTGCTTACTGTTTGCAAAATTGCCTTCTTTTAAGCTATTGGAACACATATGTTTGCAATAGACAAAAGAACACCGGCCAACAATGATCGAAAACTAAATTCTCTATTTCCATAGGCCAAGCTTAGACAAGATAACTCAAAAACCAGGGGAAAATGATGACTTTGCACAAGAAAGCCTGGCTAACGAAAGGCGTGAACTGAGGGCATTAAGCTAAACTTGACATCACAGTATCTTTTCCCCGCAGCCACTCTACCTCAAACATGAACCAAAAGGAAGACTTCATGTAGGCCTCTATACAAAACTCTGCATCTATTTTCTTACTTGCTTCTCCTTTTTCATCCTATCTCATCCGGGCAAGACTACTTTACTATTAAAAGAACCATGAGTCACACAGTTCCCCTGAAGGACGATCAGGGAAGCCATAAATTTTTGAGAGGAAAAAGAATACAATGCTAAACTTTGTTAATCTTCAGCATCCCTTGAACATAGCTTCGCGTTAGAAATTCAGACAAGATGAAACTCAGCATGGAATGTGAAGTGTGCCAGTATTGTCAGTCACACCAAAAGAAGTTTGAAGGCAATGTTACCTCCAAGCTGGGAATGGAAAGATGAAATCTGACAAACTCACATGACACACATGCACAACCCTAGAAACAGGTCAGGTACTGTCTGACTTGACAGTCAAGAAGAGGAGTGGTTTTTCAGCATCCTTTGAACATTGGCTCCTTGGTTTCTGGTGCACAGTTTCCTTTACATGCCATCATATAGAAGCTACGGCCAACCACTGGGCAATCCAGATTCCAATTAAGTTCCTTCCAGCATGACTACTTTGTAAAGTTTCAGAAATACACCTTCTCCTCTGCTCTTACGCTGTAACCTCCTTGAGGCAGGGAAACATTTTATTTTTATTTTTTGCTTACATTATTCTATAAAGCAAACTGTATACTGGCAATGCTGTATTAGTGATAATCTCTGGAGAAGGCTATGAGAAAAATGCAAAACCTTTTATTTGAAAACCTGGGGGATCAGGGCCAAACTCCTTATTGCTAGAGCCTCAACTGCTCGTTTTCTGAATAAGAATACTTCAGCTACACAGTCAGTCCTACATGGCTATCACATAGAAAGCCCTTCGCGGCCTTGGCCCTTGTTATTCGAGGACCACCTCCCTCCCTATGCTCAACCACAACAACTTTGCTCAAGTCAGCAGGGGCTTCTGCAGGTGCCAACCTGCAAATGGGCAAAACCAACAACGGCCTGAATGCGTGCTTTCTCCATCGTAGCTCCTATGTTGTAAAATCGCCTGTCTGAGGAAGTCACAAAAGCTCCTGCTCGCCTGGCATTCCGCAAACTATGCAAAACTGAACTATCCAAGGGTTCACAAACTTATTTGGATAAATGTTTAAGACGGTGTTCTACCTGGCAACACAACCTGTTCTTAGGACAAATTAAATCTGGGCCCCACTACCCACTGCTCATACACAAATTAGGGGTTCTCAGAGGCTGTAAATTTATGGTGGATAAAAGGACAGCCTATTACCTGAGAGACCCAGATTTGAAACCCCATTCTGCCAGGGA
This sequence comes from Lepidodactylus listeri, assembly GCA_029233225.1. NCBI lineage: Eukaryota > Metazoa > Chordata > Lepidosauria > Squamata > Gekkonidae > Lepidodactylus > Lepidodactylus listeri. The sequence continues at coordinate 106,762,607 of JARCFY010000008.1, forward strand.
AGCTTGCTGCGTGATAATATGACAATATATAGACCTCTTCGGCCAAGCAGGGGAAACTTCCATCATACACCACTATGGGAGCAATATATTTTAAAAGCTGATACCACCACAGGGATGCATGGAAGCTAGCATGATCCGAGAGGGAAGAATCATCTAAGGAAAACAAGCCCTCTGGATATGTTGCCGTATATTCTTGGCAGAAGGTAGGAGTCTGCATGTTTGTTCCTTTTCCATGCAAGGAGAATCACTGGGCCAGGAAAGCATGTGAATCGGCCCTTTCGAGATCTCTGCTCTGCCTGTTATGACCAGGGGTCCGTTGGAGTGGGAGCGCACAGGAGCGCAGCTCCGGGAGTGAGGAGCCCAGGGGGCGGGCACATGACCAAGCCCCGCCCCCTCCTCGACTTCCCCGAGCAGTGCAGAGGTGCAGTGCCCCGGGGAAAGCCCTGCTAGGGTCTTTACTGTTTTTAATGTTTTGTTTTAATATTGATAATTTTATCATTGTTCCTTTTATGACTGTGTGCTGCTTTTCCAGAGACTTGCTCAAGGTGGCATATAAATTTTCTAAGTATACCATTTTTTATCTGGGCACATGGCACATAAGTACTGGAGAAATTTCACCAACCCTTCAGCAGCTTCCACCCCATCAGTTTGGTGTAGTGGTCAGGAGCTGGATTCTAATCTGGGAGAACCTGGTTTGATTCCCCACTCCTCCACATGCAGCTGCTGGTGTGATCTTGGGCGAGTCACAAGTTCTCTCAGAGCTGTTCTCTCATGAGCAGTTCTCAAAAGACCCCTCTCAGCCCCACCTACCTCACAGGGTGTCTTGTTGTGGGGAGGGGAAGGGAAAGGGATGGGTGGTGCACATGTCCTGGGTATCTCAAGTCTACTTGAAACCTGGTGGTTTCAAGGGAGTAGGAAGAGAATGAGGGTGTGTTCTTTACGCTTATTTTTATTGCACAAAGTATTGGATGGGGAACGGAATGGAGGAAGAGCAGGTCAGTTTCACTCACCTGTGGAGTGGAGCCTGAGGGGTGGGTGTTGCCTTCTGACACACTTCCGGTATGTTAGGGGGTGTGGCATATGCAAATGAGTTATGCAAATGAGTTATGCTAATGAGCTCCTGCACCTCTTTTTCTACGAAATGACCCCTGATTATGACACTCCTGTTTCTAGGGCAGGAAGTTTCCACGAGAAAAAATGGAAGATCTGGGGAGAATGTAGAATCCCTATGCAACACAGCAACCAAAAAAGCTCCCCACAGAAATACAATACTTTTAAAAAAAAATAAAATAAAATAAATTGAGAACCGTTTAACATAGCTAATGGAGCATCAAACACTAAAGGTGGCTTCAGTGTTGAGTTGTATAAGGAGTGGTTAAATACTTCACCAGATCTTTACAAGTCTGTTCAAGTATTAGGAAGAGATCAAAAATGGTTTTTGATAGGTTGCTTGTTGTCATTAATAGGTGGGTTTTAAGCCAAAAGCATTTGGAACAGGGATCATGTCATCAACTGCACAAAAAGAACAAGTAAAGACACCTATACATTCGCTGATCTGACCTAAAGCAAACTGGTTGCCATGGAGCAGTTATTTTATAGCAACATACAGTACTGATCCCACTGAATTTAGACTGCCATTTGCCCCTTCTACAAAACTTTTGCTTATGGTGATTAATGCTTCTAACAATCTGAAAAACTGAAAACTTTTCCAAAGAAGTGGAAAACCTTTCTGGGTGTAGGGAGGAGAGAGAGATACTTTGTGACAGTGTCACCTTAGCAAAATTATCAGAAATCAACAGAACATTAACCATTCTTGCCGAATAAGTTTTGGCCTCATTACTGAAAAGTTCAACAAGAATCATGAGAGCTGCTTGTGACTATTTATGAAGAGGTCGTTTCCCACAGTTTTTGTCCAGACTGCCATACAGCAGAATATCTAATTTGCTACTACTGTCTAGCAAACTCTAACCACAGATCTGCCTGGAAAATTGTTCAAGTTCACCAGTCATGGATTTTTAAAGCCGTAGCAAAAATGTGAAGGACTGAGGCCATTTTCAGAAAGGAAAGGAAGGCAAGCCAGTTACTGAGGAAAGCATTATAGGACGCCCAGGATGCAATATGGGGGAGTGCATGGCAGTCACACGCCTCATTGTTTCTTGTGTTTTTCCCATGCTCTTCCTGCTATATTTATTTATAAAATGTATACTCCACTCCAGAGCTGGCTACAGGAGGCTCCTCTTCTCCTGAAAAGTCCTCTTCTCCTTAGGAGTCCTCATTATTGCTGAGCCCTGGCTGACTCATGACAATGAATTAGTGGATACAATTGGTGCTGCATGTTTTATTTCATCTGAGACAAGGTGCATATAGGAGAGAAGCAGAATTTCATTGTGGATGCACTCTCAAGAACCCCCTAAGGGTGCAGGATTGTTAAAATATTTTGAATTGTGTATAAGCATTTTGAATTTTGTGTGTGTGTGTGTGTGTATATATGCTGGTATAAGAAGTCTGACTTTTGGTATTAAAGAAACAAAAAGATTAAATGCAAACACATGCTTCACTCATAGCACAGGAGAGGCTTGAGAGAGCCTCCCCTGAAGCAATGATATCAAAGGGTGGGAGACTGCACTTTAAAAGCTCATTAGTGCTGGATAAGCATGTAATGGACTGTGAAGGGTTAATGCCTCACAGAGCCAGAGAACCCTGAGTGACAGGCTGCTCAAAGGAATTTGATTGGTTGGTGTCAGTTGAGCAGAAAGACTGGGAATTGACTGCTGAAGAGAACTCAGTTAGCCCTGACTGTGGAAAACTTAACTGTGAATGAGGAGTGTTTAGCTCTTACTGAAAACAGTTTCATACTAACTGAGGACTGAGAAGGTTTGGCAAGGAGGAGTGGAAGGATCAGTGAAGACCCCCATTCGGGCCAGAAAAAGGGATAAGTCTCCAAGTTAGAGAAGTGATACCTACCCAGTTGGAAAGGGAGATAGCTCAAAAAGTAGAGTGACCCCTGGTATATTTAGAGAAGGAATTTGGGTTCTTTGTAGTGTACCCCTGCCTTCTGAAACCTGAAAAGTCAGTTACACTCAAGAAAGTTAAATGGAGTGTTCAGAAAACAATGAAACCAAAGCCTCTCACCTCCAGGATTCTAAGATTTTGTGGAAAGCTTTAAACCAGGAGTGTCAAACTCATTTTTTATGAGAGCTGGATCTGATATAAATGATCTTTTGGGGCCAGGCCATGCGTGTCATAACATGCAATGCTAGGTAGCAGAGATATAAACTTTATAAAGGACACAAAAAAACACAATTAAAGATTTTTTTAAACTTAAAATAAAAGCAACATTAGCTCTCTTTCAATATTTTGCTCATTTAACAGTCCCTGATAACTGACATTTCTTGCTCTGAATTACTGCATCAAAATGTCTGAGCTGTAGCAATCTTGAGTATGATGTTCAGGTGTGCATCTTTAAGCTGCAAACCTACTTTTGATTTATTGACATTCATTACAGAAATTTCATGGACTCAGGAGAAAACGTGAAATGGCTGGGCATTGTGTGCTTTTGTACATAAACTGCTTCATGACCCAGTCAAGAACATGTGAAGGCATAATGACACAGAGTGAGGGCTATGTGTTTGTCTACAAACTGTAGTCTTCCCAGAAAAATAACTGCAACTCCTACAAGGCAGTGCAAGAATAGACAGACAGCCATATACAGTGGTCAGTATCAGCCTGCTATCTGGGAAGTCTAGGTTCAAAATCCCCAGTCTACAAAAAAATTGTGCTGGGTGAACTTGGTCTGGACACACACTCTCAGCCTAATCCACCTCACTGGCTTGTTGTTATTCTTGTGGTTCACATTGCTTTCCTACTGAGAAAGACTGGATCATGAGGGCATGAATACAACGATAAAGGGGAGGCAAACCCAGTCACATCCAGAAGAGCCACAGCATAACAAGCCCAACAAAACACAGAGAGAAAGAGAGCATAATGAGCCCTACAAAATACACACACACTGTAGCAAGGCACACAAAAGTTCATACCTTGAATAAAACTTTGTTGGTCTTAAAGGCGCTTTGTATTTCTCCCGTGTGATTTAGGCAGCCGAGCAAAGGGGAGGAGCCTCAGCCAATGCCTTTGTCTCCTGTGTGATTGAGGGAACCTGGCCAGAAAACAAGCTCTGGCTCATTCCCTCCCACCCCCTGGAAGGAGGAGGGAGAGGAGCCTCAACCAATGCAGAGAACAGAGGCTTGCCTATCTATCTCTCTTGTGTGATTGAGTCTGGCAAAGCAAGCTGTGAGACAGCAGTTGCAGAATTGGAGAAGGAAGCAGGAGAGGGCCAGTTGCTCAAGGGCCAGATAGAAGCCTGCGGGGGGCAAATCCAGCCCATGGGCCGCATGTTTGATACCCCTGCTTTTACCATGGAGTTGCTGTGCCCTAAAGCGTCACTGCAGGCCGGAAATCTCGAACGTTCGCTTCAGTTTCACGAGCATGTGTAACATCACTTCTGGCTAAGTGGTGGCGGGCAATTCTAAACAGCGAAGTGAACCTGAAGGCGAAGAGCTTGGAGGCTGCCATGGCGGGTGGAGGGGGCGGCAGCGTCCACTGTCAACTAAGGCAGGTTTGGTCCGCTGGGGAGGCAGGGACAGGTGAGAGGGTGAGAGCAGTACAGCTGTCAGGACTGGAGGCGAGCGTTATGAAACAGGCTCGGTGATGACAGCATGGGATTCATGGGGGAGGGGGTTGCCTAGTGGGAGCTGGGCTGAGAGGGGGAAAGAGATGTTGGCTCTTGAGTGAGGCCTCCTGACAGGGTGGCCTGTTGGCTATGGTGTCTCACGAAGACAAAGTTTACAAGAGGCAGGACCCGCGGGGAGGGGGGGAGGAGAGAAGGAGCTCCAGTGGAGAGGCAGCCCAAGGTAAGGCTTCCTCTCCCTACTGCCTCCCCCCACCCTCAATTGCCCCAGCGAGGCCCGCAGGGCACAAAGCTGCCGGGCCCACAGCAGTTCCCAGAGCATTCCGTGCGCATGCGCAGGGAACGCTCTTTAACTTTTGGGGGGATTTAAATATCCCCCCAAAAGTTTAATTTTTAGAATTTTTCTGCACACGTGGGGAGTCTCCTACGTGTGAAGAAATATCTCCCTGCCCCCCAGGTGCCCCCACGCGCAGATTTAGATATCTGCACACAGGGGGAGCCTTCGCTATTAGATATATAGATCTTTAATAAAAACTAATTTACTCTTCAAATTTGGAGTCTTCCTACTGTACCAGACCTTGGTATACAATTGGTGTATGATCCCTGTACCCCTCTGGTCTCTCCTGCCACATAGCTAATTTTCCCCAACAACAAGGCAGGTCATTGATGGTAAGTTGGTAACAATATCTTTGCTCTTTTTCTTATTTTGAACATAAGAAAAGAACTTTTTTTTTAGCATCTCTCACTAGCCTAAGCTTATAGTGAGCTTTAGCTTTTTTAACAGTCTCCCTACAAGCACTGGTTGTTTGTTTATATTCATCCTCGGTTATAAGGCCTTCCTTCCATTTCCTAAACGAGTCTTTTTTATTTAACAATTCTTCAGAAAGCTATTTATGGAGCCATATTGGCTTCTTTAGTCTCCTCTCATTTTTCCTTCCCAGAGAAATCATTTGAGATTGTTCCTTCAATATTTCACTTTTAAGAAACTCCCATCCCTCTTGAACTCCCTTCTCCTTAGGTATTTCTGACCATGGGATTCTACCCAGCATAACTTTAAGTTTGTCAAATATTTGCTCTCCTGAAGTCCAACCTATATGTCTGACTATGTACAGCTTTTCCCTTCCTCAAGATTGTAAATTCCAAAATTACATGGTCACTACCCAGGGTGTCCTCTACTTTCACCTCATCAACCAGTTCTTCCCTGTTGGTGAGAATCAAGTCCAAGATAGCTGATCCCCTTGTTTCCCTCTCCACTTTCTGGAAAATGAAGTTGTCAGCAAGACAAGTCAGGACTTTTCATTTTTAGCAGAGCTGGACTTCCAACAGATATCCGGGTAATTGAAATCTACCATGACCACTGTGTCCTGTCTCTTTGAGAACTCTGTAATCTGTTCTAGGAGTGTCTCATCCAAGTCCTCTGCCTGACTTGGTGGACTATAGCAGATTCCCACAATAATATCACTGCTATTTCTTACTCCTTTTATTTTTACCCAGAGACTCTCAACTGGACTTCCATGCTCAGATTCACATATTTTCTCACAAGTATATACCTCTTTTACATACCGTTATTCTTAGCTATATGACCTTACAAGACCAATACTACTGAAAGTAAATGACAGAATTGTGATTGGTGATTATTAAAATTGTCAGGCTTTTTACAGAAGAAGAAAAGTATTTCTCTTATCTGCTCTACAAACTGGTTTTGATTTTACCGTGGTCCCGTCATCAAATAAGAGAGCTCAACATCTGTTTACCAAGCTATGATAAAGACATGTCAAATGTGGCAGTGGTCATGTGGTCATTTCTTTATTCTCAGCCAATATGGCAGATAAAACCTCTTGCTTTTGCTGCACCACTTGAAGTACAAAATGAAGGTAGTGACACATTATGCTTGTCTGATGCAAACGATGTCAACAAAGCAATTAATCAAACAAGGCAAGCCACAGTGTTTAATATTGACGTGATCAGTGTGACTTGCATTCACTATCAATGCTAAAGAAATAGTAGCTCTCCATACTTATTTACATTCAACAACCACATCTCCAGTTAGTTTAATGTTAGTGTCAATTGAGTCCCCTCTCCATCTCTTCATTCCTAAAGTGTGTGTTCATTTTCAAGCTTTTTAAAAATTCAGCCACTATATCAATATACAGATATGGGACGTTCTATTATTCCACTGATGATGACAGCATCCTCCCTTGAAAATACGGACTATTTACAGCACATGCAGAAGAAAATAAACTGACCCCACAACCGTGAAAATGCAGAGGTTAGACATGTGGAAGAACCATGCCCAACCTGATTCCAGTGCTTGTGGATTGACTGCCAAGAAAATCAGGAGTAAGCTGAGCATGTGAGAAAGCCCTTTGTGAGAAACATGGGAAAAATAGAAAAATAAAGATGGTTCCTCAAATAAATTTAACATATTTCTTTGCATTCTAATCAACACAAATTCTATCTTAAAATAATTGATTTTTCCTTAGTTTGAGTGTATACTTACCCCCTGACACAAATCAGCTAAACCTTTCATTGAGAATGAACAAAATTTAAAGCAAGATAGTCTAGCTAAGAATTCACATTCAGCTGTTAGCATTTGCATTGTCCACATTATATTGCCAATTACTCTACTGTTCATCTGTTTTTGCTCAGAAGTGTAATGAAACAGTTAACAGTTAATACAGTACTTCTTAAACTGTGCTTTGGGGACCATCTGTGATCCTTTGTAAACTTTCAGAGGATCATATTCCCTTAGACTTAACCCCACAATGGAAAGGAGAATGCCAGTTCTATAAGAAAGAACCATGAGATCAGTATCACTTATATTGTGGTGACATTATTCACACATGCACCTAGCTGCATAGGATTGTACCAATATCTCTCTATATAATAAAGCCATTTTGGGGTGGTCATGTTTGATGTGCTCCCTCAGCCATAAGCTGCACACGCTGCCAGTCAGACCGGGAACCCTGGCCACTGGCCGCGTTCTCTGACACCTGCTCACAGATGCAGTGCCGGCCCATATGTGCCTTGCGATTTGTGGATGCCATGCCATAGTTCCGCCCACCCACCCACAGAACTGGCATGGGAGGCGACAGAATGGGGTGCATGCTCTGGCGGTGGCCAAAAGGGGTGGCCGTGGATGCCTGGAGCTGGCCAGACACCAGACCTGAGCCCGCTCCTGCTGCCACCACGGTCCCCAAGTGGGCGGTGAGCAGGGAACTGCCAGCGAGCACAGGTAGTCACACATGGGGCCTGAGCCTGCTCCTGATGGTGCCGCAACTGAGGCCCGCAGGTACTCAGGTGGGCAGCAACCAGCCACCAGCGGGTGCAGGTGGCCGGACGTGGGGCCGCAGTCTGCTCCTGGCTGCACCGCAGCCGACGCCTACAGGTGCTTTGCCAACCGGGGCCACACGGGGATGGACTGTTGCTAGAGCCCGTTGTATTAATGTACAACAGGCTTGCACGTAGTCTCTCATGTTCCGATGTCTGTACACAAAGAGCACCTGAATCAAACTTCTACAAGTTTTAACCAAATACTTAATAAACATCCCAGTAAGTATAACCCTGGAAGAGACATTCTTTCTTGTATGAGAGGGAAGAGGGAAATGTCACTTCTAGAACTGTACCAATCACATTAAGAACTTATATTAAAATAATTAAACTCTGCTGCATACTTAATTGGGGGCATTTTCAGTCAGTTAATTTAACTGATTAAAGACTGCAGCCTGAATTTCAACAGACACCGCAGACCTCTATGCTCAGTTAGTACCGAAAAAACTGGCTACACTCATATCAAATCCAGTATACTATCTTCTAACATAGCAAAACATGACCACTGTTCCTTTAAAAATTGCCCAACTTAGCCAAGCTTGTACAGTACCAAAAACTAAATATTTCTGGCACAGAATTCAAACTGTGATGTTGTATAAAAAGTGAATGGCAGAACAACTACAAAAATGACAAGGACAGCATAATCTTGCGGCACATATTATTAGTTCAATTTGGAAAGATATTTACGTACCATGATAGTATTTTTACACTGTGAAACAGATTTTGATTACAGTTATCCAATTTAGCAATAGGGCAAAGAGATGTGTTTACAAATTGTTGTTATTGTTGTTAATTGTTGGTTTCACTATATCACTGATGTACAAATAAGATTCTAAAGAAATAAAATTGACAGGTTTTGGCTCTGGATTCAGTCTTTTTAGGGCTAACTTCCTTCATCAAGTTGTTTGTGAATTATAACTTTTCAGTTCAACCTTGTTTTCATACACTTAAAAATTAGTGCAGAATTAGATCCTATTAAGTAATCATGAGTGTCAGCTATGACTCACTGGATAGCTGAGCACTGTTTCTGGTAATAAATTGAGAACCTTATCATCTAAGTTTATCACTGCCAGCCAAGTCCCTAAGATACAATCACAATGTTTTACTAAATTGTATTCGTTTTATACTTCAGTTGAAATTAATGCAGTTGCAGTGTAAACACATAGCAGGGGGAACAATACATTGTTATGATCTATAAATTATTTTATTTTAATTTATGTTCCTGGGCTTTGTAGGCTCTCACAAAGAGAGGTTCCATAAGGGCAAACAAATTGGCAAGGAGATGGGTTGTATGACATTGCACTCTTCTCTTGAAATGTACAGCCAGAGAAAAATGCTGGGCATATTCTAGAGTTAACGCTCTGTTTCTGCAAGGCAAGTGCTGTGTCCAATAGGCAGAACAAAGGCCCATAAAACCTTCACATGAGTCACAACATACGATCCAGAATCCTTTGCAATATGCAGTTTCCATTGCTATTTGCAGGGGGGGGAAATGATATGCGAAAGATTTTCCTGAAGACAGGAAATCTCTGATTAAAGGGAAGAGGGGAAGACTACAAGGAGGGATCAGGACTAAGCACTAAATTCTAATTTATATGAATACTAAAATGTGGACACAGTTCTTGAAAGCAGTTGATTTGTTCTTTTGTTGGGTGCCATTTAGGGAAAGAAGAGAGAGCAGCCATCCTCATCTCCCATACTTCAGATCATGTCTGATCATTTCTCATATTTAAATTGCTAGTTATTCTGAGTAATAAGAAAATAACCTCTGTCCTGATCCACACAAACACAAACCCCATCCACTGTTCTTGTGAGTACCCAACTAGCAGTGGGAATGTGTGTGTGTGTGTGTGTGTGTATGCACAAGGAAGCTTGAAATCACTTGCAGGGGAACCCTATCCCCCTCTTTTTGATAGCTGGGGTTGGTTTCTGCCACCACTCAGATTTGTTCACCCTTCAACATTCTTCTCAACAGTCTGAGACACTGAAATGTCTGTGTGTGTATGGGGTTCCACACTTCCCTCTCCCCTGCATGCTAATTCTCTAGCCCAGTCAGGTGATGGTTCTGTCTATGCATGGATAAAATGTTAGGCTTCTAGGTAAGGACCATGATCACAGTGAGATATGCAACTAACATGTGTGTGTTAAGTGCCCACAAGTTGCTTCTGATTTATGGCAACCCTACGAACTAGTGACCTTCAAAACCTCCTGTTGTTAACAGCCTTGCTCAGGTCTTGCAAACTGAGGGCCATACATCCCTATTTACAAGGAGCACAAAAGCACAGGGAATGCATATCCAAACAATACCACAAGCGCAGAAAATTAAGAAAAGAATCAAAACACGAGAGTAGCTAATTTCCACAAGTTCGCTGGTTTCCCCTCGACACTCCTTTTCAGAGGAACAGGCAATAGAAAAACTGGAACTTTGAAATGGAGGATAGTTGATCAGTTGTCCCTTTAATTTTTCTCCATTCCATGATTCTTGGCTTGTGCACTTTGCAAGAGTGTTGCTAAAACTTTTGCCTCCCAGCTAAGAAGGGCGATGCTTGGCCTACCCTGTATTGGGCTGAAACCCCATCAATTCCCGCCATTCTGCCTTTGCACAGTCATAACATGCTGCACATCCTAGGTCTTTATGGCCCGACCTCAGGACATTAAAAGAGATCTACCTTGCTTCTCCTTGCTCTTCTTCCCATTTGTCTCCATAAATGGGGAGCATCTCCTCTCCGCATGGAATAAGAGGATTTTATGGCTTGGTTCCCACTGGAGAATGTGATCTATCTAGGACCAGGGCCTCTTGTGTATTAATCAGGGCATCCTGCATTTCTTTATCACCACAACCACAACAAAGCCCCTTCAAATCAGTGACGGATAAGCACCCCTCAGTTTGGATCACAATTTGTTCACAACTTGCAAACAGCACTCTCAGGCTAAATCACACCTGTTTTCATACAGTTTACACTGTTGTCTGGGAACTGTAGTTAAATCCAGTCAGTTCCAAACATTTCAGCACTACAAATACCACAAATAATGAATGCCAGCAAGTGCACAGGCACAAAGGCACATAGTGCCATTAACAGGCTCTAGGGCATTCATAATCCAAGGAGGCTAACAAATCTTGAGCATCAATCCGCAACTGCTATTCGTCCACCATGTTCAGTTCCACCACGGGCACCAAACGACTTGAAGAGCTGCTCATTTTGAACTGTCAAGAGGATCATATGAGAAAACAAAAGACAAGCACTGTGAACAGTCTCCTTTTCCAATACCTGTTTTGCAAACACCGAATTATTCCTGCTTAAAATGCAGTGTTAATTTCACATGAATGCTTTGACTGTGAATTTTTCCACTTTCCTGTCTCAAACAGGAAGACAAAGATGGGAAAGAAACCAGGTGCCATTTCAGGGTTTGACAGGAATATGAATTGTTTCAGCTTGTGTGTTTCCAATCACAGCCAGAAAGGCAGACTTTAAATAAAGTAAATAGTAAATAATAATATTAGCTGTTGTAGATTTTCTGGGCAGTATGGCCATGGTCTTGGCCAGTGAAAGCCTTCCACGACATATTAAATAATATTAAATAATAATCATCAAAACAGAAAATAGCTTCCAATGTCTGTTCCCAAAGTTCCTGCCCTACTTGAACCACTAAGGTGGTTAACAGTAAAAGCATTTGTGTGAAATTAACAAGCTTTGGGTCTGCACTTCTCTACCAATTGCATGCCAGAGCAGATATCAAAGAGAAAAAGCTACCAAACTATATGATTTAGAGCATAAGCCAATCACACATAGCAGTAATACTCATGAAGCATTCAGCAGTGACAAGTGACCAAGAACTGAGAGGGCTTGGGAGGCCATCAGTTGCTGTGTACTTCAACCACGTTCCACACCAGGATTCAATTACATTTTGTTGCTACCAAGTATTACTACATAATGGTTTATTTATGAGATTCCCAAACTACTGATTCTTAAGAAGGAAAAAGCAACAGAACAATCAGAATGTCACTTACACATTAAAGGATTATTTTAATTGTAGATCAATAGTTTCAAAAATCTGGCCACACAATCCACATCTTCAAAGCTAAACTGTAAAAGTTTTAATATACAAACCAAAAAGGTAAACTTTTATTTTATGTTCAGGTTCTTCCTACCCCTCTTGCTATAGCAGAATTAAAAACAATTGTGCCCAGGACAGAAAAATAGAAGCCCTTTTCTGTTTTAGCCATTTCACCTCTTTATTCATGTCAAAAGAAAGTGATAGGTAAAACCTAAGTAAATATGAATTATTTTCAGTGTCTTTTATCGACAAAATTTTGCACATTTGTGGAGGAAAACAAAACTATTGCGCATGTTTCTGCACGTGTGGCAGTTAAGTGGTAAAGAAGGGGGGGAAAGATCTTCACTATTCTAAGTCGTGGCCAGAGGATCTGGATTCAGGGACTGGATGTGATGTCAAACTATGATCACTTCCCTGTAGACTTTATGTGGGGCTGCCTGCACCATTTCCTGGACCCCTCCAGTCCCAATGGCTGGCAGGGAGATATGGAAGGTTACCACTTCCATTCTGAGTAACAGAAAGCAACCCGACCATGGGGGAGGGCGGAGCCAAGATTCTCAACTAGATTTAAAGGTTTCTTCCAGGATGTAATCAAGTGTCATTTTTTAAAATGTATCTTGTGATCATTTCTGGTGGTTCCTTTTTTACGCAAGTAAGACAAAGCAGGGATCACAGTTACAGGAATTACAATCAACAAATAAACAAGCCCTGTGATAAGATAACAATTATATTTAATAACTTTTATAAACATCAATTACTTTACTTTATTTATACTAAAAAGTCCAACATTCTCATCTTCATTTAATAACTCTTATGTGCATCAATTATTTGGCAAAACAAGTCATCCTCATCTTCTGTGCATCAATTATTTGGCAAAACAAGTCAATGACCACCCGGTTATACAGTCATTTCACCAATCTTCCTCAGGAGTAACTTTACACAGAGTAAAAGGTGTCAGCCTCTAGGTGCAGCTTGGCTTCTGTTATATTTCTTTCAAAATTTTTCAGCCTAAGTTCTTTTTATTTCTCTTCATATCTTCTGAATTTCATAATAGCTGCTGCATTCACTACAATCCTAGAACAAATATAATTATTGAAAGGAACATGAAGCTGAATGGAATGTTATTCTATAATCTTTAAGATAATTAATAATCTATGTCCTATAACTTACTTTAAGTTCCAAAAGTACTTAAGTTAGGAGCAAGCCAGTTAATTTATTTCTGAAAAAGTAGCAACCAGTCTTTTCTTCAATACCCGGCAAAAGCCTTCCTTATTTTTAATAGCTGGTAAATGCTCTCTATTTCAAATGCTGGCTCAGTTGCTCTCTAGGTGTACTTGGTAGAGGCATAAATCAGTCCTCCTTTCTTCTGGCTAAAAGCCTTCTTTTTAAACAGACTTACATATACTCTCCACCAGCTAGGAACTCTCTAAAAAGTATTCAGAATGATTCCATGCAGCTGCATGTTAAATTTTCCTTTCTTAAAGGTATAAAACATTGATAAGGTGTCTACAGGCTGACCTCCTATATAATACTACACTTTTAAATAAATATTAGTTCTATTAAATTATCTTCTAGTGCCATTTACAATTCTGACAGTATGACTTATAATGCTTTCTTCATGTAATCCATAATTTTTAGTACTATGTGTGCCATATATCCCTAATATCATATAAGTAAGTAAGACAAAGCAGGGATCACAGTTACAGGAATTACAATCAACAAATAAACAAGCCCTGTGATAATTATTAAATATAAACTTGGAGAAAGGGGAGGGGAGTATGGTGGAGAGCTCCATGTGAGCTAACAGTATGGCCCAATTGGTTGAAGGTAAAAAAGAGACAGCTCCCAGATCCTGGGAACATTTCCAAATAAAAAGAGAGAGGAAGTCTCAGTCTAAGGAGTAGTACTGAGGTTTTCAAATGAAATTCTGACATCCATTTTGGGTCAGTGTGCAAGGAAAACACATCAGCTAAGCATGCAAGTCTAGATCTTTTTCAACAGGAATGTTAACAGAAAAGTATCCTTTTTTCCTAAACATATCTTCATTTATTACTGAGGGGTCCTGATTAATGGTCTATGGCTAGACCTGTTTTTCCTCTCATGCTGCCTTTGTCTCTCCAGTGAGGATGATGAGAATATACAAAATTATGAACAATCCTTCCTCTTTTTCATTCTATTGTAAATGACCTAACACTCACTTCCTGAGCCTCATTCAAGTTTGTATTGATCAACAAGGTGATGGGAAGACAGAAAGGCCAGAAAAACAGAGAGTTGATGGCAACATTTCTCAGTGCCATAAAGGCCTCACTTCTAAAAACTTGAGAACTGCTAGATATCAGGAACTGGAAATATTTGTTCAGCCTTTCTTTCCATCCCCCAGTGCATGCAATAACGGCCATGGCTCAGTGACAGAGCATGCATTTTGCATGCAGAAGGTCCCAGGTTCAATCCTTGACATCTTCACAGGTAAAAGAACCAGTCAGTCAATTAGGTGAAAGACCTTGACCTTAGATCCTGGAGACTCCCTGCTAAAGGTCTGAGATGCTAGTGATTGAGTGTATAGACAAACTGCTTCTGAGATGCACTCAGCCAAGCCCAAACTACAGGTTACACACAAGTATACATAACGGGAGCATGACATCCCTATTGGAATATATAAAACCTGTACTTTGAGCTTCATTCACTCACCCCTGGTTCATTATCCTTCTCATCCGCAATGATGGGCAGCAGGGATTGAGCCAGCCTGGGATTTTGTGTGTTGGAGTAACTGTTCTAGAAAGCTGCCCTGTTGTACTGCCCTCTGGGAAGGCATGCACCGAATGCTCCACTCCAAGGCCACCATTTGGCAAGCAGGTATGTTTTTTCTGCCACAAATACAATGGAATGTAGATAATGTATGCATAATATGCTAGTTGCTTGGGAACCTTATTCATAAAACCAATCATTATACCTACGAGGTTTTATTTGAATGAGGCCTTAACACAGGAACTTGTTTTCGATCATGTAGTTCAAAAGTGGCACACGCAGTGCAATAATAGAGAACAGAATGCCTTTGAGCATGCGAAGGGCGCTTTTTCCTCACTAGAGAGTAATGGCCATCACACATCTGTCACAGGCTATGATCTCCCACCTCTGCACTTCTGGTTTTAGACGTTAAATGCCCCATTTGGGAAATGTTCATTTGTACATGCCACAGAAATTCAAACATTATCTCTTCACTGGTCTTGCCACTTTCACATTAAACTCATCGACACTTACCCAAACTACAGGCCTGGAAATTCTTTTCCTGAACAAGCTCTGGTCTATAGAATAAGTGCTCAGTTACAAGTTATTACAACACTCAGAACAATGGAAACCCCAGGACATAACAGAGATATTGTTCTCTTATCTCACTGCATATGCTAACATCATTCAGTCCTTACATCTGTATTCTCACCAAACCCCCAGAAGGGCTATACATCCTCTTTATTTTATTTCTTATTTATAATATTAGATTGAAATGTAATGAATAGTAAAATGGAGTGGAATGGAATGTAGTAGAACGGAATGGTAGATTGGAATGCATTTCTCTGATCTGGGGTCAGGGGAGATACACTGCACAGCCAATTGCACCCCCTCAAAGAAAAGGGTGCTGTACTTTTGCCTCCACCCTTGAGAGGAGATGGATGGAGTGTAATAGCAGGGTCCCAGTTAATTATTGTCAGCACTCCACGGTTAAGAAGGGTACATCTGCCCATCAATCTCTGATTTTGATACATTTATTTCTTTCACTATCTTTTTGAGAAATGGTGACCAAAACTATATACAGAATGATCCTTTACATAATAAGCCCTGGGTATGTGTTAACCACATTGTTCAGAATAGAAATTTCCCTCAATGCAGCATCTTTATTTTTCACCAAGCCTTTCCCAGTCATCACTTTCATTCATAAAATGAAATCCAGTTATTCTATAAAAAATACACCACTTGCACCACAAAACTCCCTAATTGACAACCCTATAGTTAAATACAGCATTGTGACTAAGAGCATGAAGTACAACACTAGCTAGTAAAAGTTAATGGCACAAGCAACCTAGTAGTCATTCCTAATTACTTTCTCTGGTAGAAGCTAAACAGCAGTTTGCATCAATGTACTTTCTTCAGAGTCATGAAAGTACCAACAGACAGTACTGGGGGACGGGTCTTATCCAGGGGTCATTTCGTAGAAAAAGAAGTGCAGGAGCTCATTAGCATAACTTATTTGCATATGCTAAACCACCTGACATCACCGGAAGTGTGTCAGAAGGCAAGAGGGAGGGAGGGAGGGAGGGAGGGAGAGAGGGAGAAAGAAAGAAAGAAAGAAAGAAAGAAAGAAAGAAAGAAAGAAAGAAAGAAAGAAAGAAAGAAAGAAAGAAAGAAAGAAAGAAAGAAAGAAAGAAAGAAAGAAAGAAAGAAAGAAAGAAAGAAAGAAAGAGCTGGCAGAGAAGGGACCGCTACTAATCCAAGCCTCAGAAATACCACTATTTTGGGAGAATAGCTTCAGTGGTGGCTGAAGCCTTCAGAAGGCTGGTCGGAGGAACAAGGGCCTTTCCAGGGGACGGGGCCATTTTGCTGCAGCCATGATACAAGCAGGCATTCCCCACCGGGGGGGGGGGGGGAGGCGCGGCACCAACTCCCGGAGCTGCGCTCCCCCGAGCTCCTGTTCGAAATGACCCCTGGTCTTATCATCTGTAATAGCAAGAACTGACCCCAAAGTCAAATATCTTTGGTTTTTCTGCAGTACCCAAGCTCATTCAGAGTAGACTACTTCACAAACAATCCTCCAGAATTTCATTATGGAACCACTGGAAACAGGACATGCTTCCTCAATGAGTCTCTTCTGAGGCTGTCGTGCTCCACAACATTATGTAGCTCATATGAAGTGTTAAATACAAATGACAGCAAGAAAAGATTTGTTTCTGCTACTCAAAATCTCGCCATCACAAGAAATATTAAGCAGAAGGGGACAAAAACATTAAAATTAATCAGGCACCCATTCTTTTACAAATATACCACACACATAAACCAGTTAACTCAAATACAAGTGTTGTTGCCCTCTGCCAATGATTGGTCATTACCAAGCAGTTTATATAAAACACGTCCGTACTGGACATCTGATAACTGCACATGTTTGGAGCTAGTCAAATAACAGCCTTTCCTATGAAACAAAGAGAAGCAGAGATTTCACAGCCGTTCTTCTTTAAGTTGCATTCTGTAAACCACACACACACAACGCAACACAATAGTGTGAGATGTACGACTTGGGAATGATAGTTACCTAAAGAGACAGATACATGACAAACACGCTTGTAGTTCATAACAGAGCCAGATGTGTATACAAACCTAAAGTCAACAACTACATAGCAGTTTGTGTACTGACCTTTCTTAAAATGCACAGCCATCTGCACCTAGAACATCTTTTTTTTAAAAAGGAGAAGAAAAAGCTACTGAATGGCAACTCATATTGCTGTTGCTCCTTGTTCTTTTTACCTGTCTGGGCATGCTGATTCAGATGATTAAAACTATCTTCCATTTTGCTAACCTGTACAGGTACTATAAATGGGGGGGGGGGGGTACAGCAACAACTAGCCCCATAGCCAGAAATTTCGGGTTGGTGGGGCATGGGGAAATTTTGTGGGGCAGCAGGGGAGGGGAGGGGCAGCCGTTCACCATTCCTGAACTCCAAGTGCTGCTTGCAGTTCAGGGAAGGCATGTGGCGGCCCCTCTCCCTTGCAGGAGGTGAGGGAGAGGGGTGGGTGCTGGCTGCATGCCTTCCCTGAACTCCCAAGTCCTGAATTCATTGCTTGGAGTTCAAGTGCAGGCAGTCCCCACTTGGGGGAAAAAACATTTTTTAAAAAAGAAAATCCCTTTAAATATTTTTAAGCAGGGGATGTCCGTGCCTGAATTCCAGGCAGCAAAATCGGGTGCCTGAATTCCAGGCTGCCCCTCTCCCTCCCTTCCTGCAAGATTTAAAGGGCCCTCCAGCTGATTGGTGGGCCACATGCTCCCGTCAATCAGCTGAAGGGACCTTTTAATGTCAGGGGGGAGGGTCAGCAGCTGTTGTGGAGTGTGCCTCACATTTGAGGGGGCGGAGCCCTGAAATGCCTCCCTGTAGTTACAGGCCTGGCAATAACCATTACGCTACCACAGCACACTGGACAAAACACATCCCATCTACTCCGATTATTTCCGTTCTTCTTTCTATGAATAGATTCGGCTGTCAGCTTTAAAGGAAAACGTACAAGTCAAACCATGTTGCCTAGGTCCTTTAACATTCCATTTCTATTAGAAATGCAGCCTTTTTTCCTTGTCGTTAAAAAGTGCACTTACAATCGCGAGTGATTCTAAATAGTTTGCGATGTAGACCATACAAAACATTGCATAATTAAATAAGACCCCGGCAGAGGTTCATAAGACTGTCAAAATATAGGACACTTTTATCTGCATATACCAGCACCTCTGGCTTCTCATATACTCATTTGCAATACAAATCTCTTTTTATGATACTTCATTTCCAAGTCCACCAGTTCAAATCGATTCACTAAACTGTGTTCACTAACATATATTGTTCAGCATATTTCCTCTCACATGGAGACACTGCAACCACAACGTGGAATGTACTCAAATGCATACCAATACACCATGATGTGCAATATGCCCAACTCTCAAAGACACAGGATCCCGGCTTAGAAAATGGAAACATATTCAAGCATTGCACGCTGGGAAAACTGAAATACATAGCAGACAGACACACATGTCCAAGTATTTAATACACACTCGTGGTCCATATACCTATAAACACACAATCTCAAAAGACATTCATATAGCTGTCTCTGCATATAAGGTAGCGCACAGACTGCCACTGACAGGCGAGAATGATCAGAGGATGCATTTTTAAAAAATAAAGATTCACTGAATGAACATTATGCAGCGCATGTCCTCTTGTATGCTAGGGCTCTTGCTAAAGCATCAGTTCTGCGCAGGTCAACATTGTTTTATGGGACTAGGCAGGTATAATAGGAGTGAAATCTTTCACACTGCTGGCGGTCTTTGACTTCTGAGGCTCCACTGAACCATGAGGGCGACTGTGACATACCGGGGGGGGGGGGGGCGGGGGGGTGTTGTTAGGTTAGAAATGTGCTTCGCTACCCATTTCTGTTGATCGCTGCGGGGGTGGGGTTGTTCGACGCGCCTACAGCATGTGTCCCCCAGATTCATGCCTGTCATGAATCGGAGAAAGTCACCAATAAGGGGCTGTTCGCTGTTATCTGGGATGGAGGAACCGGGGAGCCGACAAGCGCGGCTGGAGGAAAGCGTCGAGTTTTCGGAGCTGGGGGCGGGGGGGGGGGGGGGGCGCTCTGTCACGCGCACAGCCTCGGCGAAGGCGACCCTTTCCTCCATTCGCACGTGGCGGGGTCAGCAGGACGGGCGGGCGGTGGGTTGGGTCGCCCTCCCCAGCAGCAGCGGCAGCCGCCGCCGCCACCTTCCTCCCTTCCCTACCAGACGCCCCGGGCCGAGGCTGCCGCCGCCGCCGGCCACCCTTCTTCCATCCCCGGCCGGTCCCCAGGCAGCCGAGAGAGCCTTACGTTCCCAGCGTCTCCTTGAAGGCGAAGATCTGGTTGATGTCGTCGGCCGGCTTCTTCCACGAGGCGCTCTCCTCTCCGTTCTCCTGGGCCATGGCAGCCGCGGCCCGAGCTGGGGCGGAGGATGCTCGGCCGACGCGCGAGGGAAGGGACCGGGTCGGCTGTCGCCTCGCCGGCTTTTGCTTTCTCTTCGGGCGCTCCCTCCTCCTCCTCCTTCCCGCAGTCTGCCCAGGCGCCCTCCTCGCGCGCGCGCGCGTGCGCCGACTTCCTGGTCGCCGCCGCACTTCTGCCTTCTCCGGCGGGCTCGGCGCCTGCCGCCCCCGGCAAAACGGCGCCTCCTGTCTCTTTTCAGCCTCGCCCGCTGGCCCCTCTCCGGCCTGCTGCCTCTCCGCCGCCGCTTCCCCTGAATCCGAGAGGCGCGTGGAGAGACCCTCCCTTCGGGGCGGCGGTGGCCGGCGCCAGGTTCGGGGAGCGCAGCGTGCCCGCCGGAGCCCCTCTCGCCCTAGCTGTGCCTCCTGCTCGGCGCCGCCAGCGTCGCGCCTCTCGCTCCGCACCGCCCGGCGCTCGGCCCCCTCGGGAGAGAGCGCTGCCTGCCGCTTTCCCCTTCTCGGGGGCCGCCGGCGGGCCGTCCGCGGGAGAGGGCGCGAAGCAGCCCGAAGCCTCCGGCTCGCCCGAGGCGGCTCCTGCTGCCTTGCCAGGGATTGCACCGACGCCGCGGCGGCGGCTGGTTGTTATGGCAACTGAAGGGCGGGAGCGCGGCGGGAAGCTGCTGGCGGCTCCTCGAGCCCCCCTTCAGAAGGGCTCGAGAGTCTCGAGACAAATTCGCATTGCGCCAAAGGAGCGCGGCGCCCGGACCAGGAAACCCCGCGCGCCTTCTCTCTCGCGCTCTCTCGCTCTCGGCCCCCGGCAGCAGCCCAGAGGGGGCGGGGGGGGGGGCGGAGAGCAAGCGAGCCCTCCCTCCCTCCCTGCCTGCCTGCTGCGGTCTGCGCTGGCCCTCCTTCCTCCGCGGCCGGCAAGGCGCAGTGCTCCAAGGGCAGCGGTGCGCCGCAGTGGAGAGGGTGGTTTGCCAAGGATGGCGGCGCCCTCCCTGGCCCGGCACCAGGCCGCGACTTGAGCTCGCGGGGAGACGCTAGAGGGGGCCCGACGGCCTCTGGCTTGGCCTTGCGGAAAGCGGGAAGGGGGAGAACCAAGGCACCTCAACAGGCCCCTGAATACGGGTCACATCGCCATGCAGGGATGCCAACCTCCAGGTGGGGCCTGGGGACTCCCTGCTTTTACAACTGATCCCCAGCTGACAGAGATCAGCTCCCCTGGAGAAAATGGCTGCTTTGAAGGGTGGCCTCTATGGCATTGGACCCTGCTGAGGCCCCTCCCCTCCCCAAACTCTGCCCTCTCCCGGCTCCACCCCCAAAGTCCCCAGGTATTTCCCAACCTGGACTTGGCAACCCTATCGCCATGACCTGATGGGATTTCATTCCGCTCGCCGACATTTGACTGGCCTGGCCGGTAAAAACCGCATTCTGGCAGGCAACCAAAATTGGGGGCCGGGGCTGACAAGGCAGCAAACTTCAGAGCAGGCTTGAGAGGATCTTAGTCAGCAGATGTTGGGGAATCCCTTTCTCTGCCTGAGATCCTGGAGAACCGCTGCCCGGTCAGAGTAAACAATAGCTAGCTAAGCTAATGGTCCAGTTTGGTATAAGGCTGCTTCATGTTCTCCGCATAGTGAAATCACAGCATAAAGATGAAACGTGTGGGACCATCTAATGTTCCTTTCGCTGTCTAGGTTCTAACTTGTTTGATGGCTTGATGTTCTTCACCAGCTCCTTCCCTAATGTGCTGGCTCTAAGCCGGGCTCTGCCTGTAGAAACGTTTGGAATTTGGAAATTTTTGGAACTTAAAGTTAGCTACCTTAATATAAGTACTGGGGTGATTTTAATTAAGACCCACAAACTGCAGGTCACTATAGGGCTGGAATATGTAAAGGTCGTGCCTTTGAACATGTACAGAGAATCTGTGATGCCTAAATGATCACAGCCAATTGGTGTATCTTGGATTAGGAAGAAGGCAAGATACTGTTTTAGCTCCACTTTTCACTTCTAACCTGTTATTGGCTTTTTCTTGAATTTTCCTCTCACATTTGAAAGAAGCATGGAGATAAGAGCGCCACCGAGTATCTTTCTCTCACTTCACAGAGGTCAAAGCTAATTTTACAAATTATGAATGGCTTCCGAGATTGAGAGCAAACCTCCCAAGAACCCAACCCTGACTCTTCCCGTGTTAGTAATTATGCATGACACCAACCCTTGGCAGTGTAATATATAACTGTCTAGTATTGAATGAAAATAGACATACATGAGACTTCCCTATATTCCTGTGCTTTTCAGGCAATAAGTGTGCAAGTGCCCTTACCTGTTGCAAAGGATCCAGCATCTTTCTTTAACGTAACAGTTATGTTGCAGAGAGACATCAGATTTCCCAGTCCTCAAGCTCCAAAATTTTGAACCTGAACCAAAGCTAATTCCAAGACCACCTCCCACCCAATTCAGCACATTCATTGAAAATGTAGTAATGCAAGAGTCATAGGTGCCTACTGTACGGCAGCTGAGGCATTATTAGCTGACAGCAATACAACTCTCCACCAATAGCCTTTACCGTTTGGGGAGCTTTTAATTATTATTTATATACTGTTTAGCATTTTTTCAGCAGTTGAATGCTCCCCTTCATAACTGCAGAGGTGCACATGGAATTCTTTTTTAAAACATGTATGGCAAATATCAGAATGGTTAATCCTATCCCCTTAGCAGTGCCTGCTATTTTATAGAACTGTTGTTTTTCCCCCCTTTTTGTTTAAATGTGGGTTTTTTTCTTCAAAACAGTGAAAAGTAGTATGGCTATTCCGCTCACCCCACCAACAAGATTTTTTCATTTACTCCCCTCTCCAGTATATTGAGAAAGGATATCAATATATACTGGTAATAGCTTAGTTAGCATGAGCGCTAAGAGGCTTGGAAAGGCTTTTGCGTTCAGCATGTATATAGTTTCTAGCACAGCTGTAAGCAAGCCAACAAGGCTAGTCTTCTCAATGAATTATTGGAAAGAAGGGGGGGGGATGTATTTAAGTAATAAACTAATACTCATTTCAGCAATAAGTTCTATGCCGCTGTATGTGTCTAAATGGCAGAGACAAAGGCTGAAGTCCTGCCCCTTAATCTAGTCTCTGGTCATTGTCTGCGCAGTAATCATGCAAAAAAAGATGTACCTTGTGTGAGAATGAGACCAAAGCTACAGAAAATGGCAATCCAGAAATAAATGCTCAAAATCTTGGGGATGTGAAAGGAGAAAACTGTACTGCTCCATTATGAATGTATTTCTTTGTTCTTTCCAGGGGTCCTTTCGTAGAAAAAGAGGTACAGGAGCTCATTAGCATAACTCATTAGCATATGCCACGTCCCCTGACATCACCAGAAGTGTGTCAGAAAGGGAATATCAGTTTCAGCCCCATTATACCCTATGGGCCATTGAAATCAATGGCAAAAACTCATAGGGTATATGAGGGGCTGGAGGAAAGGCGGTTTGAGGGAGAGGCTCCAAACTCACAGGGTAGTTGCTGGGGCCTCTCCTCGAAATACCCACTAAGTTTCAAGAAGATTGGACCATGGGGTCCAATTCTACGGGCCCCCAAACAGATTGTCCCATCCCCTCCATTGTTCTCTATGGAGGAAAAAATGTTAACTGTTTTCCTACCATAGAGAACAATGGAGGGAATGGGGGCAACCTGTTTGGGGGCCCGTACAATTGGACCCCCTGGTCCAATCTTCTTGAAACTTGGTGGGCATTTCGAGGAGAGGCCCCAGCAGCTACCCTGCAAGTTTGGAGCCTCTCCCTCAAACCCGCTCCCCTCCAGTGGCTTTTAAAGTTGCCACCAAATTTCGGCGGCAATTCGGCAGCGAGCTGAATCAGATTAGAGAATTTGATTCAGCCCGTGGCTGCCCTACTGGCCAGTCCTGAGCTGGCAGAGCTTTGCTCTGCCTCGCTCCGGCCCCAACGGACCCCTGGTTCTTTCACTTAGTTGCCACCCCAAGGCAGTTTCAGTTCTAAGGGCAACAAAAGTGTAGAAATGAGCTGTGGAAAAGTGCATTTTTCTCTGGAGGTTTGATTTGAGTAAAACCTCATATTGAGTTTTAAAATGGCTGGCGTTTTTCTACCTATCCCAATTGGCCTCTTCCTATCTTGCCCTGGCCTAGCCACAGTGATCCATGCAATGGTCACCTCGTGGTTAGACTACTGTAACTCACTCTACGCAGGGCTACTTTTGAGGCTGACCTGGAAACTTCAACTGGTCCAGAATGTGGTGGCAAGGGTCCTTAAAGTGTCCCTTGTTAGAACACATATACAATTGGTGCTCCGCCAGCTGTGCTGGCTCCGGATTGAATACCAGGTCAAGTTCAAGGTGCTAGTTTTAACTTTTAAAGCTCTACACAGTCTGGGACCAACATATCTGTGGGACTGCTTCTCCCGGCATCCTCCCCACAAGAGCATTACGCTTCTCAAATAATAACACACTGATGATCCCAGGACCAAGGAGTATCCACCTGGCTTTGACCAGAGCCTTCTTGGTGGCATGCACTTCCAAGTGAGATCCAGGCCCTGTGGGGCTTGGTACAATTCCACAGGGCCTATAAAATGGAAATGTACTGTCAGGCATACAGGTGAGGTCAAGGAACCTCCATACAGAGACCTTCTTACCACCCCCTCTCCCTCTTTTTCCCTGGGGCAGCAATATAGTATTGTATGCGCCATCTTAAATGTTGGAATAGTTTTAAACTGATATGTCTTAGTCTTACGTTCTGTTATTATGTGTTGGAACCACAATGAGATGATTAAGTCACACTCCCAAACCCCATTCAGCTGGAGAGGTGACATCTAGCAAGGAACAGAGATTTGGAGGACGTAAGGTGACAGAAAGACTTCAGGGGGGGAATTCCTGGAGACTTCAGGAAAAGCTTCTTTTCCAGGCTAGTGGGAGAAGAGAGAGAGATGATAAAACTCCCGAGAGCAAGAAAGAAGGTCTTTTTTTGTGCTGGTTCCATCAAGGCAGACAGAATTCGTACCTGAGGTCTATAGGAGGTGGCTGTTGCCATGTGCTGGCCTGCACGTCTGAGCAGAAGCTTCAAGATAATGGGAGCCTTTTAGAACAACTGTGACCTGTTAAGCAAAGGAGCCTGCCTTATACCCAGGGGTCCATTGGGGCCGGAGCGAGGCGGAGCAAAGCTCCGCCAGCTCAGGACTGGCCTGAAGGGCTGCCACGGGCTGAATCAGATTCTGTAATCTGATTCAGCTCGCCGCCGAATTGCCGCCGAAATTCGGTGGCAACTTTAAAAGCGACTGGAGGGGAGGAGGTTTGAGGGAGAGGCTCCAAACTTGCAGGATAGCTGCTGGGGCCTCTCCTCGAAATACCCACCAAGTTTCAAGAAGATTGGATCAGGGGGTCCAATTCTACAGGCCCCTAAACAGGTTGCACCCATTCCCTCCATTGTTCTCTATGGTAGGAAAAAAGTTAACATTTTTTCCCTCCATAGAGAACAATGGAGGAGAGGGGACAACCTGTTTGGGGGCCCATAGAATTGGACCACGTGGTCCAATCTTCTTGAAACTTAGTGGGTATTTCGAGGAGAGGCCCCAGCAACTACCCTGCGAGTTTGGAGCCTCTCCCTCAAACCCCCTTTCCTCCAGCCCCTCATATACCCTATGAGTTTTTGCCATTGATTTCAATGGCCCATAGGGTATAATGGGGCTGAAACTGACATTCCCTTTCTGACACACTTCTGGTGATGTCAGGGGACGTGGCATATGCTAATGAGTTATGCTAATGAGCTCCTGCAGCTCTTTTTCTACAAAAGGACTCCTGCTTATACCAAGATCCGCTAGGGCATGTACAGAGGGAGGTACGGAGGAATTGTGTTTTACCCTTTTTGTTTGGTGCTGTACTGAGAGTATGCATGTGGACATTTTCTTTTAAATAAATGCTTTATAGCTTTTAATGCTGATAGTGATTCTCTGTACCACCCTAGTTATACATCATTCTGGGCATGTTATTTTAAAAAGGAGTGCCAAAAAGGGTGGGGAGTCAGTTGGCGAGTGGCAACTTCCTCAGTGGTGCACAAGGCAGTAAGCTGTCCCCATGGTAACCAGATGCTGGACAGTGGGAAACACAGGTTCAAGGCCTCAGGACAGGACAAGGAAGCTGAGGGTTCAGGCAATTCCTACAAAAGACAGCTCGTGGCAGCAGTTGAACAGAGAGAGAGAGAGAAAGGCCCCTCCACATGTTGGGAAAACCAGGTAGGTGACACATGCCAGGTGGAGGGCTTGGGCAGCTACTGGGGCCCAGACAACTTGGAGGTCATGGCAGAATAGGGCCTGCAGGTCAGGGCAAAGCTATTCTGCCACACAAGTACTTGGATTTATCACTGCAAGGGAAGAACAACTATGAGAACAATGTCTGCTGCCCCAAGGTCACATCACCCTCTGCAGCATTATCCTTCCTCTCTGGACAGAGCATTGGCACAGCAGTGTAGTCAACATGCTATGCCAAACCCCAGTGGTGGTAGATCCTATGATTTTCATGCCAACTATAAGACAGTCAGTCTTGGCCCTTCCAGCCAAAGGATTTCAGGAAGCCTGGCTGTTTTGTTTTTTAAAGACACTATCTCAGAGAGAAGTTGCATGGGAGAACAGTCTGTTGGTAGACCAAGAGTATATTACTTTAGCATAAAGTAAGTAATCTGAGCAGCAATAGAATGTATTTGATAGATTTTTATCCTGTAGAAACACTTAGCCAAATAGTTTTGATCAGGCTTCCAACAAAAACTGTCCTGATGACTTTGTGCCAATGCTGCCAAGGTTATTGTATGAAATAAAATTTGGCAGAATGACACCTGACTGAACATACGAAGCTGCCTTATGGTGAATTAGATCCCCTTGGTCCATCAAGGTTAGTTTTGTCTACTCAGACTGGCAGCAGCTCCCCAGGGTCTCAGGAAGTGGTCTTTCACGTCACCCACTGGTAACTTTAAATGGATATGCCAGGGATTGAACCTAGGACCTGCCACTGAGCCAGAGCCCTAAAGAACCCTAAATGCCACCAGGAAACCAGTTATCTCAGCATAAATCCTGTGTCCAGTATTGTGGCTGGCAAGTGAAGGGAATGCCCTCTGTTCCCTCCTCTGCTTATTTCTGGCCAGTGCCCTGGGTTTCTACCAATAAACTAATCTAGGAGATGAGGACAAAGAGGAAGGACAATGACCATTTGTCTCTCAAAGCATCCTGGACTGCAGCAGAGCCAATAGTAAAGGCAGATCTTCAGTTAGACCCTGTCCTGAAGGAAAATCCTGCTGCCAGAAAGATTTTCAAGGAATCTGCCTGCATTGGGTGAGGTTTTGCCCCCATCCCAAAACATGCTGAAGTGTGCTGCGTCTGGAATCATTTACTTGCAAGATGTGTGATATCCCCTGTGGCTTTGGTTTCTGTTTGTATTAAAAATATCAATAACCCCAGCAGTTTGGAGTGGTAGTGGTGGTGTTATGGCTTTTCATACCACTTGAGGTATCTTAAAGATAAAGTAGATTTGAGAGGAGATTCCTCTATGGATATTGGCCGCTCTGTGTTGTCCAATGCTGCCCTCTGCAGCATGGGATCAATTTTTAAAAAGAATTCAGAAAGCATAATGGGGAGTGTGAACTTTATCAGGAAGTTTAGATATGGCGCTAATGGCAGGGAGACCATGGGGAAGGCAGGCTATTAAGGAAGCAGCAGTCAAAATCTTGTGGGGGGAGAGTTCAGGTAACCAAAGGCTAAGGTAGGGGGTATAAAGAAAAAGGGGAGGAGAACGGGCAGGGTTGGATTGTATATGATAAAAATATTTAAAAGGGAAGGGGATAATAAAAATTGAATAACTGTGGACTAGGGCAAAAGACTTGGGAAAGGAAGAAGAAATCATCCTAATAATCACACCCAATATGTTTTTAAAGTGCTTTGAAATCTGGAAAGAGTCGGAAAAGTTATTTGAAGAAGAGGGCATTCTTTAGGAGAGCATGCTTCCTCTTGGTTGGCAGTGTGGATTTCATGTGCAGGGGAGAGGCATGGGGTTTTTTTTTGGGGGGGGGAGGGAGCAAATGCCAACACCAAGCTGTCCAAGAGATGCACCTCCAAGTCTCCAGGTCATGTCCAGTGTCCTGCTGCACAGTCATATGCATATCTGCATAGAAGTCCATTCTACTGTGTTCAGTGGGGTATATTTCCAGTAAGGATTCATAAGGGCTGCCGCCTAGGTCCACTGGCCAGCTTTGTGTTTGCGTTTAGCATTTGCCCATATGGCTGGCTGTCCAGTGCTGTACTGATACCACACAGTGGACAGATCAACTCAACCTGTATGAAACAGGCCATGTAACATACAGTTTCCCCTCTGCTATTGACTGAGGGAAGAACATTTATACCACATGCAGGCTGCCCGTCAGGTACAGTAATCTAAGGAGAGCTCAGGAAACCATTAGCACATTTCAGAATTGTCTAGCTCCTGTCAGGCCATAAGACACAGCTGGTCAAAAAATGCTTTCTGTTTCAGGAATCACAAATTATAAAAGCCTCTGTGTGCGTGCATGTGTATGTGCACAGAAGGCTGAACTTCCCTAATGGCTGTAGTCTCACTTTGCCTCACTTTGCCACTGCTGTTTTCCTTCCTTGGAATATGCACATCAAAAAGGATATGAAACTCTGTGCATGCTCAAAACGTCCAGTCTGATGGAAAGTTCTGGAGAACTCAAAAACTTGCATGCTATTTTGTATCCTTTTCGGCTGGTCTAAATGAGAGGTATGACACGGTTCTCGTTTTTGGATCTCACTTTGAATTAGTGTGGTCTCTGCAACCTCTTTCCACTGTAAGAACAATCACTCCAGGTCCCCAGAATTCATCGTTGCGGCTTTGTTCACAGAGGAGCTCCTTGCAAGGGCACAAGGTTATCACTGTGCAGTAACAAAACATCATTGACATTTTGCAGGCTAATCTCTATTTGAATCTTCAGCGCCTTGAGAAGCTGCGATGGCTTGCCATAGGGAGGCCATACCACCTGCCTTAGGACAGTACTGGCACTGCAGATTTTGCAGGCATCTGCCAAATTTGCCCCAAAGAGTGCAAATTAAATATAGAGGGTGTTGACAGACAGCTAGCAATGGAGTAACATGATGTTGCCATTGCCCTAACAGAAAGCATTTATTTTCATTATTTATAGTCTGCCGTTCTCACCGAGACACCAGGCAAATGACACAGTGTAAGTCAATGTGATCAACAGGATTTATTTATTTATTATTTTTATTTATACCCCGCCTCACCAGACAAGCTGGCTCAAGGCAGCTTACAAAAGTTAAAATATCATAAAACAATGAAAACAAGTTAAAACAAAATCAATTACAGATAAACAGACAAGTGATGGTGGCCTTCAGAATCAAAACCAGCAGTCAGGCAGCATCCGACAAGGTCTCAGGTCAAGAGATGTTACAAGGGCTCATTCATCGATGGTGTGTTCATTGGTGGCAGCTCCTAATCAAAGGCCTGGTGGAAGAGCTCTGTTTTACAGGCCCTGCGGAACTGTAGAAGGATCCACAGGGCCCTGATGTCCTCCGGGAGCTCATTCCACCAGCGTGGAGCCACCAGTGAAAAGGCCCTGGCCCTGGTGGTCGCCAATCTGGCCTCTCAGACCAGGGAGGGTCAAGCGGTGTTGTGTCCCTGACCTCAGTGCTCCCTGGGGTACATATGGGAAAAGGTGGTCCCTCAAGTTGGCAGTGTCACGACAGGACCTCTCGGTGGAATCAGATTTCACGATAGCCCTGTGTGCAGGCAGGAGTTCTTTGCAAGCAAGGGGTCAGGGACAAGCGTAGTCTAAACAGTCCAAGTCAAGCCACATAAATCACCTTTAGATTAGCCGAAGGGCGAAGCAAAGCCGTAGTCACAAAGAAGAGCTGGGAGTCAGAAGCCGGGAAGTCAAGCATAGGTCCAAAATGCCAAGTCCAAATCCACAATCCAATCCAAGTCCAGGTACACGGTTCCAAGGTTCAAGATGCCAGATTAGTTCACGAGATCAGGAGGGTGCCAAAATTCCTGTCAACAACAGAGAATCTTTGCCAGCACAAAGCATCCGGCGTTCGGCAGCTTCTTATATTTTGAGCTGCCTCGTTATCTCTTTAGGAGCTCATTACCTGTGGCTGAGATTCAGTCAGTACTCTGGGCTCAGGTCTCTGTATCGTAGACGCGCTGAACTCCGTCGTTCCTTTAACAGCTGCCTGCATTTGGCACGCAGTCTGCTGACAGGTGGAGGGGATTCAGCCGGGGATGAGCTCTGTCCGGGCAAAGCCTGATCAGGTGGCTCCTCCTGGAGAACTGACTCTGTGTCACTCTCAGTATTCCCCATTAAAGGAGCTGAGTCTTCCTGAGGCTGCCCGTCTGCCTCCACATCTGGCTCCAGGTCAGGCATGGTGTCTGAATCAGGGGCAGGCATGACACTATCCCCCCCCCCGCAGGCCCCCCCTCACCCAAAACCCCTGGTTTGTCTGGGTAGGCAGTATGGAACTGCCGGACGAGGTTGGGGGCGTGGACGTGGATGGCCGGTTCCCACGAGCGGTCCTCTGGGGTGTAGCCCTTCCAGTCTACCAGGTACTGCAACTGGCCCCGATGCAATCGAGAGTCCAAGATTTGTTGTACCTCGTACTCCTCCTCTTCATCCACCAGGACTGGTGGTGGTGGTGCTGATGGTGCGTCTCGGTTGGGATCTGGAGGAGCCGCTGGTTGGAGGAGGGACCGATGAAATACGGGGTGAATGTGGAGGTGGGCAGGAAGGCGGAGACGGAACGCCACGGGGTTAATCTGGGTTTCCACTGGATAGGGGCCGATGAACCGGTCTGTCAGTTTGGCGGAACGGCCAGGAGTCCGGAGGTACCGGGTGGAGAGCCATACAAGATCGCCGACGTGAATAGGAGGCCCTTCTTGACGGTGGCGATCTGCGGCTTGCTTGTATGCGTCCTTAGCACGCTGAAGCTGAGCCTGGAGCAAGGCGTGGAGGGCGTGGAGCTCCTGGATGCAGTCATCAGCAGTTGGGACCTCGGACGCAGGACCAACAGGGGGAAAGAACCGTGGGTGGTACCCGTAGTTGGCGGCAAAGGGTATAGTCTGGGTGGCATTATGGATCGCATTGTTGTAGGCGAATTCTGCCAGCGGGAGTAATGACACCCAGTTGTCCTGTTGATAGGACATGTAGCAGCGGAGATATTGCTCGAGGGTGGCGTTGGTCCTCTCGGTCTGCCCATCGGTCTGGGGATGGTAAGCAGATGACAAGTGGACCTTGGTCCCTAATCTGTGGTGCAGTGCCTGCCAGAACCGCGAGGCAAATTGTGGGCCGCGATCGGATACTATCTCTTTGGGTAGTCCATGGATTCTGAATATGTGTTGCAGGTAGAGCTGAGCGGTGTCTGGTCCAGTGGGGATCTTGGGGCAAGGTACGAAGTGGGCCATCTTAGAGAACAAGTCCACTACCACCAAGATGCATGTGTGGCCTTGCGATCGGGACAGGTCCACGATGAAGTCCATGGATATGAACTCCCAAGGACCAGAGGGGACAGGGAGCGGTTGCAGGAGGCCCGAGGGTTTGGCTGGTACGTTCTTGGCACGGCGACAGACTTCACAGGAGGTCACGTACTGGTTGACATCGGCTCGAATACGAGGCCACCAAAACTCGCAGGTTAGTAGGTGGGCTGTTTTATATTGTCCAAAGTGCCCAGCTGGCAGGGCATCGTGATGCAGGTGGAGAACGCATGCTCTCAGGGGCCCTGGTGGGACGTAGAGTTGGTCTCAGTGGTACAAGAGACCATCCCGGGTATTCAAATCTCCAGAAGCCCCTTGCTGCAACTCCTGGAGGTGTTTTTGAGCCCAGGGATCTGCAGCCTGACTGGCTCGGATTTCATCCGCAAACGAGGGCACATCAGAGGTGGCGGCAAAGACCGTAGGCGGCAAGATGCTGGTCTTTGGGGCATCATCAGGGGCTGCAGCAGCATAGTCCGGTCTTCGGGATAAGGCATCTGCCTTCTGGTTCTGAGTGTGTGGGATGTAGGACACCTTGAAATCGAACCGGGAGAAAAACAAGGACCAACGGATCTGGCGCTGGTTGAGCCGACGGGTCATCTGGAGGTGCTTGAGGTTCCGGTGGTCAGTTAGTACCTGGACGGGATGACGGGCGCCCTCGAGGTGGTGCCGCCAGACTTCGAAGGCTGTCTTGATGGCGAGCAGTTCTCTTTCCCAGATGGTGTAGTTACGTTCAGCAGGAGAGAGCTGCCGGGAGTAGTACGCACACGGCTGCAGAGGCTGGGTGGGGTCATCCAGCTGAGATAGAACGGCCCCAATGGCAACACTGGAGGCGTCAGCTTCCACGACGAATGGCAGGCGGGGGTCGGGATAACGCAGGAGGGGACCGGAGGCGAAGCGTTGCTTGAGGGTAGCAAAGGCCTGTTCCGCTTCTGGAGACCACTGGAAAGATTCCTTTGGCCGGAGGAGATGGGTCAACGGCTTGGTAAGGTCGGCATAGGCGGGAACAAACTGGCGGTAATAATTGGCGAAGCCGAGGAGGCGCTGGACATCCTTCCGGTTTTGGGGGGCTTGCCAATTGAGAATGGCATCAACCTTCTTCGGGTCCATCTGGGTCCCTTGGGGCGAGATAATGTGCCCTAGGAAGTCCACTGATTGAAGATGGAAGGCGCATTTTTCCAGCTTGGCATAGAGCCCATGGGTGCGTAGTCGGTGAAGTACCTGCCGCACATGTTCATGGTGCTCCGGCAGGGAGGATGAATAAACCAAGATGTCATCTAAATAAATGATGACGAACCGGTCCAGTAGGTCACAGAACACATCATTCATGAACCTTTGGAAGACTGCAGGAGCGTTGGTAAGGCTGAAGGGCATGACCAGGTGTTCGTACTGGCCATACAGGGTGCCGAATGCTGTCTTCCACTCATCGCCTGGTTTTATGCGCACTAAGTTGTACGCGCCTCTAAGATCGAGCTTGGTGTACACCTGGGCCCCCTTCAGTTGGTCCAAAAGTTCTGAAATCAGAGGAAGGGGGTAGCGATCTCGAATTGTAATTTTATTGAGCGCCCGGTAGTCATTGCACAATCTCAGATCCCCCGTCTTCTTCTTCACAAAGAGCACGGGTGAGGACAGTGGTGAGGTGGATGGTCGGATGAAGCCGCGGGCCAAATTCTTCTCCAGGTAATCCCGGAGTGCTGCAAGTTCGGGTTCCGCCATGGGATAGAGGCGGCCGGAAGGTAGCGGGGTGCCAGGTACCAAGTCAATGGCACAGTCGTAAGGCCGATGCGGGGGTAGCTGATCTGCTTCCTTTTCATCAAAGACGTCAGCAAACGCCTGGTAGGGAGCGGGCAGCGTTGTGGCAGACCCTAAGACGCTGACGGTAGGCACGGAGCTGGGTGAGGATGCAAGCGTGGAGGTAGGGTGTGCTTTGGTCTGGGATGCAGACGTGGTTTCGAACCGAAGGTCCTGGTGCACCCAGTCCACCTGCGGGTTATGGGTGCGAAGCCAGGACAGGCCAAGGATGATGGGGAACCGTGGCATGCGGATGAGATCGAACGCCAGCTTTTCCTGGTGCTGCTGAACCCACAAGACGAGCGGCTGAGTCTCGTGGATGACGGGTCCCGAGCGCAGCAAGCGTCCATCCACGGCCTCGACCAGAGTGGGGGTCTTCTTGGCCCGGGTGGGAATGTCCTGCTCTTTGGCAAAGTGGATGTCCATATAACAGCAGGCGGCTCCAGAGTCCAGCATAGCGTGCACAAAGAGCCAGCGGCCGTCTGGGAGCTGCAGGTGAACTGGTAGCAGGAACGGGGTGTGCGGGGGTAGGCAGAACTGGAAGACCCCAGGAGAGGCCCCAAGCCGGGGGATCCAGCTAGACTTGGGGCTGCCCTTTTACTGGGGCGGCTGGGTCGACGGGGTGCCTCGTCTTGGCGGGGCAGCTGCTGGAGAAGTGTCCGGCCTGGCCACAGTATAGGCACAGATTGTGGGAGCGCCGTCTGGCCTTCTCTTCGGGAGTCAATCGGGGACGGGCGCTGCCCAGCTGCATGGGTTCTCCTGCTGCGGAAGTTGGAGTAGGGCTCAGAGAAGGAGTTGGTTGGAGAGTCTTAGATGGGGGGTGGCTTACTTTCCGGCTTTGATGGCGACTTTGTAATCGCCCATCAATTCGTAGGCACAGGAGGATCAGGTCCTGCAGTGTGTTTGGACGGTCACTGCGGGCCAACTCATCCAGTACTTCGTCAGAGAGTCCTTCGGTGTACTGATCGATAAGGGCTGCTTCATTCCAGGTCAGGTTCTGGGCTATCAGCTGAAACTCTGTGGAGTACTGAGATACAGAAATTTTAGTCTGTTTAAGACTCCTTATCTTGCGGTTGGCTGTTTCCGCTCTGACTGGGTCGGCGTAAGCAGCTGTGAAATGAGCCTTGAAGTTTGAATAATTTGAGAGCAGGGGTGAAGCCCCCACCAGCAAAGGTGTGGCCCATTTGGCTGCTTGCCCTTTCAGAAGACTCAACACAAAACAGACCTTCATTTTATCTGTTGGAAAGTCAGCATGACGTAACTCCATGTAGAGCTCACACTGGGCCAGGAAAGCAGGAAATTCTTCCAGGCTACCACCAAAACGGTCTGGAGGATTCACAGGGCAATGGGTAGGAGGCGTGGGGGCAACAGCCAGCGCAGCAGAATTTGAGGCTGTCTGCTGCTGCAATGCAAACACAGCCTGGGTTAATTGCTGCACTTGATGAATGAGGCCCGAGAGTGGGTCAGCCCCTCCCGCTGCTTGGTCCGTCATGATGAAGCCTGAATGTGGGTGCTGGCAATCTGGCAGCCCCTGACCATACAGGGCTTTAAAGGTCAAAAACAGCACCTTGAACCGAATCCAGTATGCTATGGGCAGCCAGTGCAGTGTCCTCAGCATCGGCTGGATGTGGTCCCGTATGGAGAGACCCATCAGCAGCCTGGCTGCGGCATTCTCCACTATCTGCAGCCTCCAGATCTGAGACAAGGGCAGCCCCATGTAGAGAGCATTGCAGTGGTCTAATCTCGAGGTGACCATTGTGCGGATCACTGTAGCCAGGTCATTGCATTCGAGGAAGGGAACCAACTGCCTAATCAGCCATAGATTATAAAAGGCCGCCTTGGCAGTGGCTGCTACCTGGGCCTCCATTGTTAAGGAGGCATCCAGGAGCACTCCCAAACTCCTCACCCTCAGCGCTGGCACCAATGGCGCCCCCCCCCAAAGGTCAGTAGTAGGATCCCTACTAGGGCTGCCAAGTCCCCGGGTAGGGCGGGGGAAGCACCGATTTTTAAAGCTTTCCCCCGCTTTTTCAGAATTGGCAACCGGGGGAGGCAATGGCTGCCAGCAGGGAAACGTCGGAGCCTGGCCTGGCCTCTTAAAAGGGAAATGTCTGCAGAGAGCCTGCCCTGCAGTAAAAAGCCTCAACAGACATTTCCCCTTTAAGAAAGAGCAAGAGAGTCCCGCCCAGAGAGGCTCTTTCTGCTGAAGGGCCTGCTTTTGCATGTGGCCTGCTGCTGGAGTAAGCTGCTTGGGGTAAGCTGCTGGGGTCTGCCTGCTCTTTTCCTTCTCTCTCTCTCCCCCTCTCCCTTTCTTTCTTTTTTCTGTCTGTCTGTCTGTCTGTCTCTCTCTCTCTCTCTCTGTCCCCATCCAGCAGATGTCTATCAGTGGCTATTATAGCCACAAGGTCTAAATGGAGCCCTTTGTCTGGGGCAGTGATGCTCTGCATTCTTGGTGCTTGGAGGGCAACAGTGGGAGGGCTTCTGGAGTTCTGGCCCTGTTGCTGGACCTCCTGAGGGCACCTGGTATTTTTGGCCACTGTGTGACACAGAGTGTTGTACTGGACGGGCTGTTGGCCTGATCCACTGTGGCTTCTCTCCTGTTCTTATGATATGAAAATCATATTAAGCACTTGTGCAGCACTTAGTGCTTCATATTCTGCTGAGATGAGGAAGGATTAAGTAGGGCCGTTGCTCAGTGATAGAGCATCTGCTTGACATGCAGGAGGTATCAGCCTCTTCAGCTAAAAAAGGATCAGGTCATAGGTGACATTAAAGATCTCAGCCTGAGACCCTGGAGAGCCACTACCAGTCTGAGTAGTCAATACTGACCTTGATGGACCAATGGCCTGATTCAGTATTAAATAAAATGATTCCATGGCACTGCAGGGTTTTGAGCCAGGCTCTCCCAGATCCCAGCCAAACAAACTGACTGCTACATAACACTGACTCTTGTTCAGCGACAAAAAACAGTGGCATAAAAGTCACAGTCTGGGTAATGCTGCTTGCAAGCCTATAAAGCTCAAGGCAGCAGCAGAAGCTCAGTATTAGGAAACTTCATGAGTTCATGTGTCAGCATGTGGAAGCAACATCACAGGATGTGACATCACAAAATGATGTCACTTCCTTTCTCCTGGCTCCACCCCCAAAGTCTCCTGGCTCCACCCCCAAAGTCCTCAGATATTTCCCAAGTTGGACTTGGCAGCCCTAATCCCTACCCCCAACCCGCTCCAACTTAGGCCCAGGATCTCTGTCTTCATTGGATTCAATTTCAATCAGCTCAGTCTAAACACCGGAAGAAGGGTCTCCTTCTCGGATCCTGTGGCCCTGCCGTAGTGGATCTTGCGTGAAACCTGCTATTGCCCAACAAGCTGGAGGACGCCATGTTTGCAGAGATAGAACAGGCGCTCCAAGACCACTTCATTCCCCAGCCCTCTGAGATGTCACGCCACAGGGCATTCCATGGCTGATCGCAGGAACTGAATGAGTCCACCATGGGGTACTTAGCAGAGCTGCGCCACCTTGCGTCCAACTGCAAGTTTGGAGTGCACCTGGAGATGGCTCTACAAGACCGGTTTGTCTGCAGTCTCCGAGAGGGGAAGTTGCAGCGGAAAATCATGGAATAAGAGAAGTACACCCTCGCTTCTGCCTCTCTCTGCTGCGACTGTATGGGAGAGGTCGTGCCTGTCCTCGGTGTTAGAAGTGGAGGACTTGGGGCTCCTGAGAAGATGGCACCAAAGAGTTTATTTTTTTTTTAAAAAGATTTCATTGATTTTCCAAACTACACTATCACCTACAAAAAGCAAACGAACTACATAACTAAAATCTAAACTACCCATATAATGACAGGGTTCCAGATAATTATGAGTCTATGCTCAACAAAACTTTCTAAAAAGAATAGTTACAGAATTCAGGCAATATCTTATTCTTTTCTAAATTCTATTCAGGTTATATAAAAAAAACTTTGAGATTCAGGGTATACAAACAAGACAGTCAAACTCTAGAGAGATAAACATAACAGCTAATTAAAAACTATTTCTTCTTTGGTTTTTCTTTCTTCTGCGTCTTCTTCTTTCCCTTTCCCGGGATCTTGGGACCTGCAGCACCCAGTTCAGACTCCGAATCACCTTCTTCAAGTCCCAGATTTTCTGAGGATGAACTTTCTAGTCCATAAATACTTTCTTGCTGATCCAGTGAGTCCTCTGATGAAGTTTCTTTTCCTTTCTTTTCTTCTTTCTTCTTGCAGTAAACCAGAAAAGCATCTGCCTTGGCAACAGTACCTATCTTCTTCTTCTTGTCTTTAAAGCTGAATGTTAGGCCCTCTGGATAAATCCAGCGATAAGAAATATTGGCAGATTGTAACCAAACTGTCAATTTTTTATAAGCCTTTCTCTTCTTCCTGATCTCATAAGGAATGTCCTTTAACACCTTGATTTCTTGCTCTTGAATTTTCAGGGTGGTTTTGTTGGTGGTTTTGAGAACCACATCTCTTGTAGATCTTTTAGAGAAACTCACCATTACTTCCCCAGGCAGGTTTTTTTTCTTCACAAATTCTGGATATGTTCTGTAGATCATATCCATGTCGCTTTGAAGATCTTCCGCTTTCATCCCTGTCACTGGGGCCAGTGATTCACTGAGTAACTTTTTAAGATTCTCCCCTTGTTGTTCAGGAACACCCTGAAATCTCAAACAATAGTTAGAATGTTCCAATTGCATAGTTAATAAGGCATTTCTGTCAAATAATCTTTCCTTCTCAATTCTGGACAATCTTGAATCATGCTTCTCTATTTTGGTCCTAACATCCAACAAATCCTTCTCCACTCTCTCAGATTTCCTGTTTGCCTCTGCAGCTTCTTTTTGCAGTGAGTCTAATTTCTGGTTGACTGTAGCCAGCTGGTCCATCAGGGGGCGCAAAGCAGCTGTTAATGCCAAATTGAGCTCTGTTGTCTCGCCTTTTGAACTAGGAAGAGAACTGGGTAACGTAGAGCTTGTTTTGGGAGAAGATTTATTCTTCGACGCCATTTTCTCTCCCCTCCCGGTCATCGCTTTTTGTTTACCAGAAGATAAGAAAGCTCAAAGAAATCAATAAATCACTCTAAAGTTCTTTGAAATACTGCTGAAGCTTCTCCCACTGAGATCTCAAAAGCTGTTTAAAGCCACGATTCTCTGATTTAACACAAGATGGGTTTTTTTCTCTTCGCCGGAGCGGAGAGTCGAGAAGAGAGGGGGGTTTAAATCCCACAATCACATCGGAGAATCTTGCTTTAAAAACTCACAGTTGTCACCATGCGTCTCCGGTAAGTTGCTGATTCTTTTTAACTCTGGACTCCTGAAGCTGTCTGGTTGCCGCTCTTAAAAACCCCAGGGGTTTCTAACTGAGGGAGGACTGTGCAGGGCATAAAGCAGCCTCAATCCCGGAATCGCCATCCCGGGAGAGGCAGCTCCATGTGCCCCAAGCAGAGCCCCCTTTCTGGGGGTCTCTGGGGGGTCCGAGCCAGCCCTGGATCCCCTCCTACCCTCAATAGTCTGGGTCGCTGGCTCGGAACGTCCGAGACCAGCACCCGCTTCAGAACGCCATTAGACCGGAAGTCCCGGCACCAAAGAGTTTAGACAGATAGAGAGGTCAGGACACACAGAGCATCCTTTCCTTCCTGCTATCTGATACTTTCCTTTGAAGTAGAATGCTACTCTTAGGGGCAATTTCCTCTGCTTCCGTTTCCCCCTCACATTCTTCTCTCTTCTCTCTCTCTCCCTCGCATGCATGACGATGGAGGCTGGACACACGTTTAGCATCCAACAACATCCAGCTAGTTAGAATAGGTAATCTATATCTATCTCTTACCTGCACTCTCAAGTTATGTATTTCCTTTAATAAATACTTATTAGTTTTTAGTCTGACTACTGACTCCGTGTGACTTTGTAAGTCTGTTGCCACACCAAGCTACAAAGCTTTGCTGCGTTTAAGCCTTTGTGTACTCTGTTATATTTCTCGTGTTTCCCTGTCGGTGTTTAGTCCAGTGAATCCAACACTCGGGAGGCAATCAGGCCACACACCGGGTGATTGTTGACACCCCCAACTCAGATGGTGAGGAGGTCCACTGGACCCAACAGTCCACGAGATGCTGGAATACAGCACCGCACCCCAGTCAAGCCCCAGTGTTGCCAAAGCAAGAGTGTGCCAGCTGCAGGGACCCGCATGATCAGAAGACGTGTCGTTTCCAGGATGCTACTTGCCAGAGCTGCGGCCATTCTGGGCACATTGCATGTTCCTGCTGTTCCCGGGGGTCCCAGGCCCACCACCACAATGTCACAAGGCCACTGCACACTATGAAGCTGACAAGAGCACGGAAGAGCTGAACCTCCTCATGAGCATGCCCCTGCATTAGGTACTGTGCTTACCCAGCAAATCCCCTGCCCCTAAAATCCAGGTCCAGGTCAAGATTGAGGGGTCCCCTTGCTCTATGGAGCTAGACTCCGGGGGGCAGTGTCCATCATCTCGGTGGAAATTTTTAAGAGACTGTGTCCACACATGGGGCCTCGTCTGCATTCGTCACCTGTGACCCTGGTGGACTTCCAAAGGAACCAGGTTCTAATTTGGGGAGTGGGGAGCTTTCACATCCAGTACCAGAACTTCAATGGCCTCCTGGACTTGGTTGTAGTTGAGGGCAACCTTGTTAGTATTTTGGGGAGGGTGTGATTTGAGCCCTTGGACATTCGCATAGAGAGGACCAAGCAGTGTGCCACCAGGGATTTCAGTCAGGTGTGTGGGGAGTTCCCATTGGTCTTCGACGGGACCTTGGGGTGCTACACAGGCTCTCCGGTATCCCTGAAATTGGACCCCAAGGTGGCACCTATCCACATGTGCTCCTGATTGGTTCCATTTGCCTTGCGGCCTAAAATCGATGCAGAGTTGGACCACCTGGTTGCCCAGGTCCTGGAACCAGTCTCCTGGAACCAGTCTCCTGGAACCCAGGTCCTGGAACCAGTCTCCCGTGCTATGTGGGAGACCCCAGTATTCACCCCTGTAAAACAGAATGGAGAAGTCCGCATCTGCGCAGACTATAAATGTACCCTTAACAAGGCTCTGCATGCCTACCCCATTCTGGTCATGAGCCATGTGCTGGCTATGTTAGTGGGGGCAAGGATCTTTGGCAAGTTGGATCTCGCCCAGGCGTACCAATAACTTCCCATGGATGAGGCCACAGCGGCCAAACAGATGATAGTCACACACGAAGGGGTGTTAAAGATTAAGAGGTTGCAGTTCGGGATGAGCGTCGCCCCTGGGCTGTTCCAGAACTTAATGGACTCTCTTCTTAAAGGAATCCCCAGAGTCACACCATTTTTCAATGACATGTTGATCGCCGCGACCACACTGGACAACTTTGTGTCTCACCTGCACACCATGCTCCTCTGGTTCCAGAAGGTAGGCCTGAAAGTCAAGTGAGAGAAGTGCATCCTCAGGGTTCCCTCGGTTGGTTTCCTGGGGTTCTCGGTCGACACAGAGGGCCTCCATCCTGCCCAGGACAAAGTTAAAGCCATTGTAGAGGCTCCACCACCCCAATCCAAGGCGGAGCTCCAGGCGTTCCTTGGGCTCCTCAACTTTTACCATGCTTTCTTGCCACATAAGGCGGCGGTGGCTGAGCCCCTGTATTGCTTGCTCGACAAGCAGGCCCCATGGTCATGGGGCCCCTGCCAGGCCATGGC
This sequence comes from Lepidodactylus listeri, assembly GCA_029233225.1. NCBI lineage: Eukaryota > Metazoa > Chordata > Lepidosauria > Squamata > Gekkonidae > Lepidodactylus > Lepidodactylus listeri. Next base: position 106,803,393 of record JARCFY010000008.1, read on the forward strand.
TTTTAAGGGGGTCAAGGCACTCCTGTTCTCCAACACGATGCTGGCCCACTTCGACAAATCCCTGCCAGTCGTTCTGGTGTGCGATGCCTCCCCCTATGGTGTGGGTGCTGTACTGGCCCACCAGCTTCCTGACGGGCGGGCGGTATTGGTCACCTATTACTCCCACATGCTATCGGCCGTCGAGCGGAATTACACCCAGATCGCAGGGGCTGGCGATCGTGGTGGGCGTGAAAAAATTTCATGACTTCGTGTATGGCCAGCCCTTTACCATTGTGATGGACCATCGCCCACTTCTGGGTATCTTCACTCCTGACAAGCAGACACTGCAGGTTCTCTCCCCAAGGGTCCTCTGCTGGTCCATTTTCTTGGCTGGCTACTCATAGTCCCTGCAGCACCAGCTGGGCAGAGCAGTGGGGCATGCCAACACCCTTAGCCAGCTGCCTCTGCCATCCATTGAAGAGGACCTGGCATATGGTGTCTTCTGGGTGGAGGACCTTCCAGAGCCCCCTCTGCAGGTGGCCAATGTTGCTCATCACTTGGCCAGGGACCCAGTCATCTCCTGGGTTCTCGGCTGGGTGGTGAGGGGGTGGCCCATGGACACAGCGGGCCCTGAGTTTCAGCCTTCACAGCTCACCAGGACGAGCTGTTGCCCACAGGGGATGTCTCCTGTGGGGGGACAGAGGGGTAGTCCCCAATGGGCTGCGGCACCAAGTCCTTCAAGCCCTACATGAGGCCCACCCAGGGATCATCCACATGAAGGCCCTGGCCTGGAGCTACATGTGGTGGCCAGGGATTGACATGGAAGTGGAGGCTTGGGTGAAGGCCTACCTAATCCACTAAGTGCACTCCCCCCCCCCCCAAGCCTGGGAATCCACCCGGATGCCGTGATCAAGTCTTCACACAGACTTTGCCAGGCCTTTCCACAGATTGCTATTCCTAGTCACGGTCAACTCATATTCGAAGTGGCTGGAGATAAGCCCAGTCTCCACCACATCCTCCAAGGCCACCATCCGGGCACTCTGAAGGATCTTTGCGACCCACAGGTTGCCCAACACCATCATCTCAGACAACGGGACGGCGTTCACATCGGAGGAGTTCAAAGAGTTCCTTCGCAGCAACCTGATCAGGCATGTGGGATCCGCGCCATTCCACCCCGCCACCAACGGTCAGGCCGAACAGATGGTGCGAACAGCAGAGGAAGCCCTCAGCTGCCTGATGGAGGGTGACTGGGAATTCCATCTGACCCATTTCCTTGTAGTGCAGCAGACCACCCCCAACTCATTCAGCGGCTGTTGCCCAGCGGAGCTCCTGATGGGCTGGCGGCCTGCAATCCTACTGGACAGATTGATCCTACTGGGACAGGGCCCCAAAGTTGTGCAGTCTGCCTGAACTCTAGGAGGCACCACGGGGGTTCTTTCTGGAGGACCCCATGTTCATCCACAACTATGGCAAGGGCTCCCCTTGGCTGGCTGGCCGTATCATCTGCCCCACCAGGTGAGTGTCCTACGAGGTCTCTACAGATGACGGCCAGGTCCTGCAATAGCATGTCGACCAGCTGCAGTGGGACCTGCTTCCAGTCTCGGCGAGTGTCCCTGCCCCGGGAAACAGCACAGGGGACTCACCAGCCATTCCTGAACATGACAACACAGACAGGAGTTTTCCGGAGCAAGCTCCCGATCTTGCTGCAAGACCAAATGATGGCCTGCATGCATCCGTCCCCATGCCAGAAGAGACATAGATACCCCTGCTGACGAGTACACTGGACAATTGGGTGGACGAGGCTCCAGAAGCCCCGGTTCCTGCTCCAAGGCATTCCTTGTGGGAGCGCCAGCCCCAGGCCTACCTAAGAGACTATGACACCTAGGTGGGCTCAAACTATGTGGGGAGGGGTTTTATGTCCATGGACCGCCACTAGGCACCTGCGATAGGCAGTCAGAGCTTGGCCCCATAGAACAATAGGGGCCAAGGATCCTGAACCTCCAGGTAGTGACCAATAGGGATTTTGGCAGGAACTTTAAACCCTCCAATGGGACCTAGGAGTGCAGTTTATATAGTTGGCTGCCTCAGCCAGTAAGATGTTATGTTGTGTACCAATAAACTAGAGCTGTTCATCACTCTGTCGTCCTGCCTCTCCATGCAGTGAACCCGCTACACAACAGCTCAGAGCAGGCATTTGTCTCTTTAAATCCCTTCTTCGAGCCAAGCTGGCATGGCAGCGGGGGGCTTGGAGAACACATTTAAAGTTAAAGGCATTCTCCAAGCTCCCACCTGCCAGCTTGGAAAAGACATTTGTCTCTTTAAATACCTTTTCCAAACCAAGCCAGCTGGTGTGGGGGGCATTGGAAACAGTGTTCCCTATAAGCTGAGTTTGTTTGAGCTAGCTCACAGCTTTTTAGCCTCCAGCTCACAGAATTTTGTCTTAGCTCAGGAAGGATGGCTCCAAAGCAAAATAATTTATGCAGTAGCCAAATCGCTAGTAGCTCACAAAGTAGAATTTTTGCTCACAAGACTCCACAGCTTAGAGGGAGCATAGTTTAGAGAATATATTTAAAGTTAAAGTTGCTTTCTTTTCACCTCTCCCTTCCTCCCTCCCTTCCCATTTATTTGCTCTCTCTCTCTCTTGCTCTCTCTCTCTCTCTTTCGTTCTTTTCCCCTTCCATCCTCCCTCCCCCATTTGCTTTATTTGCTTTACTTCCTCCCCTTTTTTTTCACCTTTCCTTCCTCCCCCCTTCCTTCCTTCCTTCCTTCCCCATCTATTAGCTTTCTTGCTTTCTTTCTCCCTCTCCCTCTTCTTTTTCTTTCTCTCTCTCTTACTTCCTCCCTCCCATCTATCTGCTTTCTTTTTTTTGGTTTCTCTCTCTCTCTCTCCTTCCTCCCATCTCTTTCATTCTTGCCACCTTTCTATTCCTTCCTTCCTTTCTTCCTTCCGGCTCCCACCCTATCTATTCGCTTTCTTTGTTTCTTTCTCTTTCTCTCTCTCGCTCTCTCCCTCCCTCCCTCCCTTCCTTTCTTCCTTCCTCCCCTTCCCGCTCCATCTATTCGCTTTCTGTTTCTTTCTCTCTTGCTCCCTCCCTCCCCATCTATTTGCTTTCTTTCCACCTTTCTTTCTCTTTTTCTTTCTCCATTTTATCCTTCCTTCCTTTCTCTCCCTCTCTCTCTTCCTTCCTCCCCGCTCCCTCCCCCAATCAATTTGCTTTCTTTGTCTCTCTCGCTTTCTTTTCACTTCTTTCATTCTTTCTCTCTCTCTTAGAAGAAGAAGAAGAAGAGATTGGATTTATACCCCGCCCTTCACTCACTTGGAGTCTCAGAGCGGCTTACAAACTCCTTTTCCCTTCCCCTCCCCACAACAGACACCCTGTGAGGTAGGTGGGGCTGAGAGAGCTCTTTCCCAAGCTGTCCTTGAGGGAACAGCTGGTACAGAGCTACGGCTTGCCCAAGGTCAGCCAGCCAGGTGCAAGTGGAAGAGTGGGGACAAATAAATATCATTGGACAAATAAATATCATTATCAATACCTGTTTTGCCCCATATGTTTTTATTTTTGGCAGTATCATTTAATGTCAATAAAAAGCAAATAGACCAGTGGTGAGATTCAACATAAATCAGCTTCAAGTATGGTCAAGGCTAGGCAAAAAGTAAAGTCAACTGTCCCATGGAATGCTCAGTTGGCTTGCATGGCCAAATCAGTCCTGGTGCTGCTTCTACCATCTCCACAGAGCAATTGTATTTCAATTTATCTTAATTTAATTTGAGAGAGAGGCAAGCAAACACATTTCTGTGCCTTTGACACAAAAGGCTAATAGAGGAAGATGTGTAGCACAGCATTTGTTAATTTATTCCCAGGATGCATCTTATTACTGTGTTTTGTCTTTAAAGGAAGCTTCCATAGGCATGAAGTCATTACATCGCATCTCTGGCTGCAGATGCCTTAAGGCTGTCGACCTCATTCCAAGTCACCCATATTCAGAGCCATGCACAAAATAATGAAAAGGTACTTCAAAGTTTAATAATAAAGTACATTTCCCTGGCAAAGGAACATGATTTATAAACTCTGCAACCATTTGCCAGAGGTAATTATTAAGAATTATCTTGATTTAAGTTTCCTAGAAATATAATAGATTTTGCAAAAAAAATTAAATGCAAAGCTCAGAATTAGTTGATCCCTATCAGTTGGAAACACAGTTCAAAGAAAACCAGCACTCATATGCCTAGAACTACCACAGGGTAAATTAAATCTTGGCAGTGTGGCTGGAACATTTCTAATGCCTTAAGTTCTAGAAATCAAGAAAAAAGTTTATCATACCAGAAAATTTGGAGCCTGTAGTTCAGCATGGAAAAGTTCAGGAAGTGAACTGCCTCTCAGGAGTGAGTTACAGTAGTCTATCTTGAAGGTGACTATTGCATGGATTACCGTGGCTAGGTCACAGCAAGACAGGTAGGGAGCCAGTTGCCTGACCTAGTGCAGTTGGAAAAACACCATCCTGGCAACCTTCACAACCAGGGCCTCCGTTGATAAGGAGGCATCCAGAGTCATGCCCAGACTCCTGATGGTTGATGCTGGTGATAGAGGCACTCCATGAAGAGTCAGAAGTTGGCAACCCAGCTGTGTCTCCCCCCCAGCCACAGAACCTCTGTCTTACTAGGATTCAGTTTCAACCGCCTCTGCTTTAACCACCCTATCACAGCCTGTGCATGGCTGGGCTGGGCAACTGCATAATGCTTCTCCTCACCAACCTGCTTCTGCTGTCGATCACTATCTCCCAGACCATGCAGGTAAGAGCCCATGGCACCCAGGGATGAAGTTAAGCCCCCCATCCTAGTGCGCAAATAATGGTAGCCCCACCAGAAAAAAAATTAGCCCTACAAGCCACAAAATCATGGCTACACAGCTGCGTAGACCTTTACCATCTCCGACACGTTATCTTAAAAGGAGCACCAGGGGGAGCCAGACAGTTTGCAAGTGGTTATTCCTCCAGGGATGTGCAATGTAGCCACCTGTCCTCATGGTGACCAGGCACTGAGAGACACAGAGGCAAGACCTCGGAACTTGGAAGGGAAGTTGGGAGTCCTGACCCTCTCAGTGGGCAATTCCATACAAAGGTCAGATGGTGGAGGTGGGCTACGTAAGAGCGGAAGAAAAGCCCTTCCAGGCAGGGCCGGGGCCAGGTTTTTTTGTAGACTAGGCAAGGCTACCTTCTGGTGCCCACCCCCATGCGCCCACCAATTTTCAAACATAAATGCATTTAGAAAGAATGAAAAACACTACACTACACTAAACTACAATACACTAAAGTCTGACATGCCATAAAGCACAACAGCTGGATTACCATTTTAAAAATCGCAGTACAGACTACATACAATAAACTGTGCCATTAACTACGACCTTGTTCCCCATCTAGCACCTATCTGGACTGTCAAATTATGTGCATAAACATGGGCCCTGAAATCCACATCTAATTGTGCTCTTTGAGTCAAGTACCACAGTTAGTGGCGCCAGATGGACACAAGCATGTTAGCATCAATGTGCACATTTATCCATGCTGCACCAGCAGAAATGCCCAGCTTTATGACCTGGGGCTTCTTATGCAAAAAAGGATTCAGGATAAACTACTGAAATGTTTGTGTTTTGCCCCCCCCTCCCTAAACTCACCTCCTCTTTCAGCTCTGTTTGTAATCTACAAGAGGTAGAAACTTTGGGCGATCGGGGGGAGCTTGGAGCTTTAAGGCTTGGATGTCTGAACTCTGCTTTTTCTTTTGCCCTTTTCTTTTCCTTTCATTGATGGCCCAAATGTGAAGGCATAATAAATAAATATAAGGTTAAGAAATTAAGAAACTTGGGTATAGTAAGATTAGTTATAGTAAGATTAGTTACAATATAATTTAGGATTTGTTAGGTAGGTAGGCAAGTTATAGTTAAATAAGGTATAGATAGCTAAGTTAGACTGATAAGATAGGCAGAGATAAGTTAGGTGCCTTAGAAGTAGAATAAGATAAATCAAAATTAGGATTAGATTGTAGTAAACTAAGTAGCATGGCATCTGGATCCAGGAAAGGTTCCCTTTCTGGGCCACCATCTGGGCAAACTAAAATAATAGCTTCTAGTACAGAACAGACAAACATAAAGGAATTAGGTATGCAGATCCAAGAAAACCTTATGGAGGCAATGAACCAGGCAATACAAAATACTTTACCAAATTTAATAGCTAAGACTTTGGAACCCATTCAGACAAAAGTAGACCTACTAACACAAAATTTGTCAGTGCAAACGGAAGAATTTAAAAAACAGAGAACAGAGAACACACAAGAAATAACGAAATTAAAGACAACTATCCATTCTAATAAGTGTAAAATGGAAGATATGGATTTACAAATGCAGGACCTTAAATTTAAGTATGAATCTATGGAAAATTCTCTGTTGACTCTTGAAATGGAGAAAGCAGCATTTACTCTCAGATTTCAGAATATTCCTGAAAATAGAGAGGAAAATATAAAAGAAAAAATGGCGACAGTCTTATCTGAATACCTGGGTCAGGATACGCCTGCTGATATGTATGGTGAAATAGAACTTGCATATAGGAGAAATTCAGCATATGTGAAAAAAAATAAAACCCCAAGAGAGATTCATGTAAAGTTTCATAAAAGATCAACAAGAGACAAGATTCTTGCGGAAGCAAGAGTGTCCCCTCTCAAAATTCAGGAATCTGAGATTAAAATATTACATGACATTCCCTGGAGAGTTAGGGAGAAGAGACAGGAATACCATACGTTAGCTAGTGTGTTGAGGGACAATGAAATTACATACAGGTGGATGCTTCCCGAGGGCTTATCCTTCTTATTTAAGAGTAAGAGATATAATTTGACCTCTATACTAAAAGCAAACGACTTTCTAAAAAGAAATGGGAGTGAACTAGGTTTCCAAATGGACGATCATAGCAGTTCAGATGAGGAGGTACAAGAGGTTCTAGAACAAGTTAAAGATAGGCCGAGGACAGACTGGCAATCTGCCCTGGGAGAGCTCCACTTGGGAAGCAGGGGAAGGGAGCCCATTCAGACATCCACAGCTGTCCCTTGGCTCCCTTCTGCACTTACACGCTTTGAAGCTGGTTTCCTCTCGCTGTAGAAGGACACCGGGAGAAACTGGTGTCCAGGGGCCGTCTTCCGCATGCCTCCCGCTTTTAGGCAGTGTGAACTGGAAGAAGGCGGGATTCAAGCGGAGGCGGCTGTGTGAGCATGCCATTTCGGCAATTTGTGCATGAGCGCTCATGCACACATGTGCACATGTACATATTGCCGAAACAGCCCTGCCACAAGCTGCAGAGGCCAGCTCCACAGCAGTCTGAATAACAGCATCCTTGTGCAATACACTGGCCAGTGTGAAAGTTTACGTGGCATGTCTGCAAGAAACACATATTAGAGAAAAAGATAAGAAATTCTTGGAATACAAAAAGCTAAGGAAAGATTTTATCTCTTCTGATCCGCTTAAAAAAAAGAGGGGAGTGGTCACCTTTGTCAAATCTTATTTAAATCCTGAATTAATTTAACAGTTGAAAGATGGGAGAACAGTAATGGTAAAGATTTGTAGAGAATTCAGATCAACATGGATAATCAATATATATGCTCCAAATAAGGGACAAGGACAAGAAAAGTTTTTTTACTCTCTTAGAGAAGTAATATCAAAACAATCCTGTGATGAAATATGCATAATTGGTTATTTCAATGCTGTAGTGGATGGGACGATTGACTGGAAAGTCTCAACTCAGAAAATGAAGAGAAGGAATGAACTTCCTCATTCGTTCAGAAGACTAGTGGATGAATTTAAAATCGTGGATAGCTGGAGAACAAAATACACTAACAAAAGGGATTACACCTTCTTTTCAGCACGTCATAGGATATGGTCTCGCATAGACATGGCTTGGATGTCATTGTCCTTGTTATCAGATATGATGGAGGTAGAAATTCTTCCTGGGACATTTGCAGACCATAACCCCCTGATATTGACTATCCAAGATAGACCAAAGTCTACTAGATGGACAATGAGAAACTGGCTACTAAATAATGAGATCTTTGTTAAAGACTGTAAGGAAGAATTCAAGTTGTTTTTCTTAAGGAACATTATTCCCGAGACAAATATAGAGGTGGTCTGGGATGCTCTTAAAGCCTTTGCCAGAGGCAGATTGATTCAAGAAGAAATATGGCAACGGAAACAAAAAAGGGAAAAATATCAAGAAATAGTGGAGCTAATTAAAAATGATGAAGCTTGTTTAAAGAGAGATCCTTCTTCAGAGCGTTTTAAAGTAAATCTAATGAAATCACAGCACATGATAAATTGTTTGCTCTCTCAAGAAATTGCAAAAAAAATTACTTTTGCCAAACAATCCTTTTTTGAATCTGCAAATAAACCTACAAGATGGCTGGCATATAAACTTAAAAAAGACCAAGCAGAGAGATATATTAAATCATTATGGGATGATAAGGGAAAAGAATGCCATTCACTGAAAGAGATCAAAAGGATTATTGAAAAATTCTATAAGGAACTATATAACCAAAAAGGGCAAGATAATTTGACTGCCTAAAATTACCTAGAGAAATTTGTTAAGAAATTTTTTCAGAAGAACAGAAAAAGCTATTAAATCAACCGATCTCGACTTGCGAAGTATCCGAGGCAATAAAGAAATTGAAGAAAGGTAAACCATCAGGTCCGGACGGTCATAGAGTTTTACCAACGGTTTGAAGAACAGGTGGGGATACCGATGAAAATGACCATGCAAAATATTTATGAGGAGAGACAAATCCCCGAAACCTGGAAGGAGGCCATAATCTCTCTGATACCTAAGAAAGACACAGATACGAGAGATATTAAAAATTATAGACCGATCTCGCTTTTCAACGCGTATTACAAAATTTTTGCTAATGTCCCAGCAAACAGATTTAAAAAGGTCCTGGCACAAATAATACACCATGATCAAGCTGGCTTCTTACCACAAAGGCAGATGAGACATAATGTAAGATTCATTTTGAATGTGTTAGAATATTATGAGGCACACCCCGAGAAACAAATGGCTCTTTTTTTTTTAGATGCTGAGAAGGCCTTTGATAATTTAAGTTGGGAGTTTATGCTTTTGCAACTTAACCACTGGGGGTGTGGGGAGCAATTTTACACTATGGTAAAAGCCATATATACAAAACAAGAAGCTAGAGTCTTGGTTAATGGCGACACTACACCAAAAGTCCAAATCAATAAAGGCACAAGACAGGGGTGTCCCCTTTCCCCACTGTTATTTATTTTGTTTTAGAAACTTTCAATGAAGTAATTAGAGAAGAGAAGGAAATAAAGGGTCTCTCACTTAAGGGGGAATGCTACAAATTACAGGCATTTGCGGATGATATTGTTATTATTTTAGAAGATCCCCTTTGCTTTGTACTTTACGACAATATGGTCAGGTGGCGGGGTTTAAGATTAATGTCCAGAAAACAAAAATCCTCACAAAAAACTGTTCTAAAGAAGCTACAAAACAGATACACGGTAAGACAGGATTTGAAATAAGCTCAAAAGTAAAATATTTAGGTATTTACTTGACAAACAAATGTAGTCTCTTGTTCAAGGACAATTATAAAAAGCTTTTAATGGAAGTTCGGAATGATTTGGAGAACTGGGGTAAATTACAACTATCTTTTTTAAGCAGAATTGCCACAATTAAAATGAGTATTCTCCCAAAAAAAAAATTTTGTTTCAAATGTTACCGGTACTGACAAATGAGAAATTTTTCCAGGAACGTGAAAGAATTGTATGGAGGTTTATGTGGCAAGGGAAAAAATCTAGAATTAGATTAAAAGACCTACAGGATAAGTCTGAGAGAGGTGGTTTGGGTCTACCCAATTGGGTTCTGTATTATAGAGTTTCAGTACTGGTCTGGTTAAAGGAATGGATAACTTTAAAGGATTCGAGATTGTTAAATTTGATGGGGCATGACTTGTCAATGGAATGGCATGCTTTCCTTTGGTATGGACAGGAAAGGAGATATTTTAAACATCACATGCTCAGAGGTGCCCTTATCAAAACATGGGAAGAAATAAAGCATAAATTTTACAGCAAAATTCCGAATTGGGTATCACCGACTGAAGCTTTTACTAAACCTTCGTTATTAGTGAAAGGCAAGAAGTGCCGTTATGGGGATATATTAGATAAGGACAACAATTTGAAATCACCAGAAGTGCTAGCAAAGCAAAATCTTGTACTAACTTGGTGGCAAACATTACAACTAAACTCTAGGTTTAATATAGACAAGAAAGAGGGTTTTTATAGGGAACCAACAGATTTGGACAAAGTATTGTTGGGTTCTGAGGTTAAGATTATTAGGAAACTGAATAATTTTCTCCTTGACTACAAATTATTAGAAGAAACAGTTAAACCGGCAATGATATCCTGGGCACGGGATTTAGGATATACTATAGAGCTTGAAAGTTGGAATAGGATTTGTAAAACAAACATCAAAATTACTAAAGCTCAAAGAAAACATCTACAGAATGTTTTATAAATGGCACTTAATGCCAGAGAGGCTGGCCAAATACTCACAAACAGTAACTAATGTGTGTTGGAAGTGTAAAAAAAATTCTGGGTCATATTTCCATATCTGGTGGCTTTGCCCAAAGGCTAATGTTTATTGGTTAATGGTGCAGTCGTTGCTGCAAGATATACTTAGTTTTAAAATACCTTTTAAACCCAAACTTTACCTCCTTAATATAATACCAGAGGCATATAGTGTCAGAATCTGCTGATTCAGACATCATAGTAATCATGCCTGTACCCTTTATGTTGCCCTATGTTTAATTCTGTGCTTGTAACTGCTATGTACTACTGTTCTACTGCTTGACCAGGCCTGGAGATTGTAGCAAATGAAGCGGGAGGGTGACATCGGTAATGTATGAGAACAAGGAGGCCTCTCACATCCCTGCCTCCGCATTCCAGCTGCCCCGGCTGAGACTTCAAGGGAGGATACCTCTCATCTCTTATCACATGCAAAAGCCTTGAGGCCATTGATTGTTATGTGAACTGGTAACATCTGAGGGGTCTGGTTTGGGGAAGGAAATTTACAGCTTGACACCTCACTCTCTTTCCTGTGAGAACCAAACGGCCAGAACTCCTCTTTGCCCGCCAATTTTCCCCTATAGTGATTGGCTACTTATGGGTAATTCAAACTCCTTGGAATGGTATAATAGACCTGCTTGTATTATCTGTCTCATCTCTGACAATAATCCGAGAAGCTGTACTAATGTAGAGATTGGAAATAAAGAACTTTGGTTAACCAACCAAGATCTGATCCTTGACTACTTTGAGCAGAACTCTCACATATAGTAGGACAGATAGACGTATAATAATACATGGTATCACCTCTGCGAGAATACTCTATGCAAGACTTTGGAAAACTGATAAAAATCCTGATAGAAGGGAATTCCTACAAAAGTTTTTTGAAGTGGTTGAGATGGCTAAACTTACAAAAACTTTAATCAATCAATTAATTTATTTATTTAATTCGATTTTTAGGCTGCTCTCCCTACACAGTAGGCTTTAAAAGGTAAAGAGGATGATGATTTCAAGATAGTTTGGAGAAAACTGTATAATTGGTTAAACATAGAGTTGTAAGTGTATTTTCTTTACAAAATGTAAAAATATTAGTTGTATTATTTTTGGCCTGATCTTTATTTGATATGATGTCTGGGTTTATGTTTGAAGATTATACCTCCTTCTTTAGTCCAATATTTAGAATGCTTCTCACATCATTACTCGTAATAGCTTTGAAATTTTTTTTGAACTTTTTATATGCGGATGTATGTAACAGTTTATTTGTCTTGATCCAAAATCTATTTTAAAAGATATCTAAAAAAAAGTTGTATCTCCTCTCCAACACCTGAAGTCACTTCCAACCGTGTCCGGGGCAGATCAAGCAACGAAAGCCAACCAGAGTCAAAGCAATTACAATGAATTAAGAAATCATCCCGAAGCAACATCCCCCCTTACTTAAAAACGAGAAGAGCACAGGAACTTGAGATTCTATGCGAAGTGGAAGCAAAATTCTTCGCTACTATCCAAATGTACAGTTTTGCGGGGGGGAAGGTTTTTCAAAGCCCCGCTTTCCTCCTTTTCCTCTACACAAAAAGGAAATCAGGTGGCGGCGGCATGTGTGTGCATGTGTGGATTGCATTTCTTTACAAATGTTTACAATTAAACTTAACTGAATTCACTCAAGTTTGAACTGGTCTCTGATCCAACACTGAGTGGGCAGCTCTCGCTCTCTCTCCCTCCCCCCTCCTTACAGGATTTCCCTCCCTCCCTCTCCCCTCCCCCCCTCCTCTCCACCCTATTAAAACAAGCTTGTTAAAAAAACTCCTTAAGTTGGAGGAGGAGGCAGAAAAGCGACAGCCAAGGAGAAGGGAGGTTGGGGGGGGGAGCAAAAGACATTTGGAAAATATTATCCAGCTGCTGCTCCGACTTGCTGAGGCTGCCGTCGCTCCTGAGATAGAAGCTTCATTCAGCCCGGACCAAAGAGACTTTCCTACTGATGCAGCACCTCTCTTAACTTTCTTGCAACTTCAGCAGGCACCCGGAGAACGTGCCCAGGGTCCCGCCACATGCCACAACAAGCCCACCATTTACTACTTGGAAGGCAGTTTTAGGCAGCCAGGAGCTGGCTGTTTAGAGCCACCAGATCCCAGGTGGGGGGGGGGGAGTCTCTCTTTACATGGGTCCATTGGGGGTCCTTGCCCTGCCTGAGTTCTCCAGGCAGTGCCAGTTGATCTGTGACTTTCACCAGCTAGGCAAAAGGAAGGGAGGGATTTGACTGACTACCAAGCCAGGAGAAGAGCCAATTCCCGCAGGGAACCTGCCTTTGCAGGAGGAAAGCAAGATGTCCCCCCTGCCCACACCGGAGGCTCCTCAGAGATGCAGTTGGCCAGGCAAGCCTTGGCTGGTGTGGTGTGCAGTGGGAGAGCTGCAGTCACGGAGGAAGAGCCTTGTGGGGGAGAAGTGCTGTGCAAGCAGCCCTGGGACACACAAATGGCTTCAGCTGGCAAGGCGCCCCCAGCCCCCTCCTCTCCCCTTGAGCCCATTGCAGAAGTGGAGCCCTGCAAGCCCCCCAATTCACTCACTCACCTGACCTGCCTCCACCCAGCAGAGGGGCGTCGACTCTCCACAGCAGGAGCTCGGCTTGGGTGGCCAGCTCAGCATACCCCTTGGCCAGCAGCTTGTGCAGGAAGGCCAGCTCAGTGGCCAGGAAGCCAGCCACCCCGTTGGCATAGCAAACAGCCCAGGCAGCCTCCTGCACTGCCCTCACTCCCCAAAAAGGGTGGGCCCAGCAACGGCAGGGAAGGGAGAGGAGAGAGGCAGCTTGGCTCAGTCCAGCCCCACTCCATTTATGCCCAGCTGCTGCTCTCAGCGAGGGAGGGGCGGGACAGCAGGCCAGTGTGGTGCCTCCCTTAAGGGGCTGCTCTGCAGCACGTGCTCCCTTCCAGCCCCGAGTGCTCGGATGCCATGTGGCTTCAAGGGGGCAGCTTTTGGCAAGGGAGGGAGGGGTGGCCAGCAACAGCAGAAGGGCGTGACCGACCTTGTGCACTGCCGCATGTGCTCCCTTCCAGTCCCAAGTGCTTGGATGCCACGGCTTTAAGGGGGCGGGCTTTTGGCAAGTGAGGGGGTGGGTGGCATGCTGGCGGGGGTGTCCTCATTGGGCTGCACCCGTAGGCAATTGCCTAACCTCGTCTAATGAATGAACTGACCCTGCTTCCAGGTGTGGAGAAACACCTAGGAGGGCAGGGAGGAATAGGTCAGAGCAGGTCAGAGCAGGCGTGTTCCGCCACAAGAACGGAACAGGGGACCTTCTGAAAAGCTATGACATAATCTTAATACAGGAGACTTGGTCAATGGAAACTATATATCTTTCAGGCTATTCCACCTATTCTCCCAAAGCTGTAAAGAATAAGAAGAGGGGATGCCCTTTGGTTGGCATTGCTTGTTTTATTTCAACAAAACAAGTTGTAGAAATTACAGTATTACCTAATTATCCCCCCATGCAATAGCCTTGTACCTGAATTTTCAACATCTTTCATCGATAGTGATTAATGCTTATATTTCCCCTGCTGTGCACAAAACGGATTTATCTAAGTACTGGAATAAATTAAAGGAATACTTTCAGTCAATTACTTCTTTACATCCAGGGGCTATTTTTGTGTAGGCTGGCAATTTTAATGCATGCACCAGGGCTTCCAATGAAGAACTTTTCCTTTAAAGTGACCAATCTGCAGCTAATTTCCCCATCGGGGTAAGAAATTCAAGGAACATTACAGTAAATGGAGCAGGAGGGGGAATTAGCTTCCCTAATAGCCAATAATGGTTTGAAGATTGTCAACGGTCCCCCCCCCCCCCCCCCGCCAAGTTGATAACTGTGGGGATTATACATGTGTGGGGAATAACACTGTGGTGCCAGTGTTGTTTGATTATTTTATTGTTTCCTTTGAATTGTTTGGCTTAATTGAATTTAATGGAACAACTGAATATCTGGGTGGCGACCGTGTCCCTTTAGAACTGGTCCTTTTGGTCCCAGGTAAAGTTAATTATCCCAGGTAAAGTTAATTATCCATACTCATGGTAAACTTTGAGCTGGAGCCAAACTCTAGGGAAGAAGGCTGAAGAATTAAGAACCCATCCTAGAGCAATTTATTTTAAGACTTTGATCTCTACTTGCACTAATGCCTCAGATCTTTTAGATAGTTTAAAGGATTTGGTAGATTTATTTCAACCAATATATACATCTGATTGTTTGACTAAAACTTCTTTTGGTGTTACATCAAGAAGCTTATGGTTTGATGCAGATTGTAGAGCATTCAAGTGTGCAATACATTATATGCACCGGGGCTTCCGGGTTCACGCAATGCCAGACGTGCTAGCGGGAGTCTCCATGGCCATCTGGATTCTCAGATTTTATATAGGGACCTGAGGGGTCTCAGGTACACTGGGTTTTCCCTCGGAAGGTCAGTACCAGGAGACTTGATCGTGGGGAGCTCTCTGTCATGGCAACGACAGATTGTAGCCCTCGAGTGTCCCAGCAGAAGAATCCTTGAAGAGCCTCCATGAGAGTCGTGGGAGTGAGGCTGCAATTCCCGGGAATTCCAGAGGACCTCTACACCTTTTTCTCTACCTTTACTGATTTTCTACTTAACTGGAACCTGTAAGTACCTTATCTACGCTTTATTCATCAACTCTCTGATCTCTAAGCCCTTTAAGTTTTTAAATGCCTTTAAAAGTGAAGAGTGGAGAATCTCACTTCTCCTCTCTTCTTATGTGGCTTCTTCAAGACTTTGCAACACCCTGCAATCCATGCATGGGCTAAAAGGAGACAGAGTACCTTACCTGAATCATCACAGCCTCCTGACTTTTTGAAGATTTATAAGAATATTACTACAAGCATTTGTTTATCAGCTGTCCTCTGAACTTTAACTATGACTTGAAGGGGGACTATACACCCCTCCCCCTTCTCTCTCGGGTTTTTTTTTTAATTTCAGCTGAATCAGGTTGAGGCTTTAAGGGGCTACATGACACTCTGGCTCCATAAAACTTGACTCATATGCATTTTTAAAGCAACCCCATTATAACTACTCTCTTCTCTAGCCCGAGTCCCTTCATGAACTAATGGAATATTTCTTTTTTTTCATTTGCATACATTTTTCTGGCTCTTTTTCATAAGCTATATGGATTTAATTTCCCCTTTTCTTTTAGCATCTTTTATTTGATTTTTTTGATACTTGAAATATCTTGTTTCTACTTTGGATATGATACTTCTACTTTTTCCATTACTTGGATTAATTGTTTGGGTTTAACTTGGGGTTTTCAAGGGTTTTTCCTTCCTTGTTGTGGAGTATCTGGAGTACCTGGTTTGCCTCCTTTTTTTTCCTTTTTTAATATTTTGTGTGGAATATTTTGATTTTGGCATTTCAATATGGATTACCTGATTTGTTTCACCTTTTGTATTTTAAAAAGGGCATTTCTGCTAGGTTTTTCCTTGTAGAATACTTGGTTTGTGTCATTTTTGCATTTGAAAGGGTAAAATTTTGCTCCTATTCTATTTGGAATATAACTTCCATCCTGGAATCTCTGGAACACTGCATCATAATTCTTGGCATTCATTACTATATTATTCAGATCTGGATTTCAAAGCAGACTCTAGTTGACTGTAAGGTGATACTTTCTGGCTGTCAGGTTCCCTGTCATATTTTGGGCTTTACTGTTGATTGCATTTGCAGGTCCTCCAGTTGGGAGACTGGCAGCCACATTCCTCCCTCCTCGCTCCTCCCCCCTCCCATCCCGTTGTGCCGTTTTCCTTTGCAGGCTCTGCTTAACGCTGTTGCTACCAGTTAACCTTGAGCTGTTTTCACTGTCTGCTCTTCCAGGTGTCTTTTGTGTGGGAATGCAAGTAATATTGTACACAGGGGCGAACAGGGGGGATTTAATTAGCTTGCGTGCCTTTTTCATGAGAATGTAACGGTTCAGAGTTTTTCGCGCTTCAGGTTTTTACACTGATTGGTGCCTGTCATTTCTATCCTGTTTAAATACTGTATAATAAGTCACATCCCCTATCCCCTGGTATCCCTAACAAAGCAAGTGTTCCTGAAAAGACCATTAAGACAATAAAGGACTTTGTTTATCCATAAGTTCTGACTTATTGGCTTTTATCAGAAGTCTCACACTGGCTGGCGGCTCCCTATGTTATGGAGTCATAATTACTGTCTTATGTTTTGAGAACTGATGGTGTGTTTATACTTTTGGGTTCAGTGTTCTAATTTTGTATAAATATTGATATTGTGACAACAAAAATATAAACATGGCTGGAACAGACCCTAAAAATCTTAAAATCAAGCCTGCTTCCAATATTTCTCCTGGGGTTCCTAGGTCTGCAACTGCCTCTTTGGCCCCATTGACCCTCAAGGATCTTCAAGACTCAGCGGAAGTCATTCTTAAAGCAGAACTTCAGGACTCAATGAAAGGCATTCTTAAATCAGAACTTGAACCCCTAAAGGACAATATACAAAAAGTTTCCTCACAAACACAGGAAGTACAGCAGCAATTCCAGGAAACCAATCAGAAAGTCTCAAATGTGGCACTGAAGACCGACCAGCTTGAAGGGAAGCATAAGAAGATGGAAACCAAAATGCAAAGTTTTTCATCTAAACAAAATCTGATTGAGGAAAAATTGATTCAACTTCAGCTTGACAGAACAGCCTACATTCTGAGATTTTAAAATTGTCCTGAAGTCAGGGATGAGAATTTTAAAACGTTTATGGTAAACATTCTGGCAGATTACATAGGTTCTACCACAGAAGCCATAATTGAAGAGATAGATTTTGCCTATAGGATGAATTCTGCCTATGCAAAAAGAAAGGGACTACCAAGAGAAATTCATGTCAAATTCCATAAAAGATCATTCAGGGATGAAATTCTCAAGGCTTCAAACTCAACACCTCTGAAGACTGAAGATATAGAGATAAAAATACTTAAAGGAACCCCATGGAAAGTAAGGGAGAAAAGGAAACCATATATGGAATTTGCAGCAATTCTAAGAAAAAATGGAATTTCCTATAGATGGCTGCTACCAGAAGGACTTCTTTTTACTTTTGAAGCCAGAAGACACAAAATCAACTCTCCTCTGAAAGTAAAGGACTTTCTAAAAACTTATAGCAGACAACTATAGCAGACCGAGAAACAGAAAGAGGAGAAGGAGAAGAAGAGACCCAAGATCAAGATAAGGGAGCCTCAGCTTCACTGGTGAAACCTAAGAAACTTAAGAAACCCACGGAAAAAATTTCAGCATCCCAGATAGTGACAAGTTTTCAAGAAAGAAGCAAAGAAGATATTCCTATTCAAACAAGTCCCCCAAATGGTTAAAAAGAAAATCTATTTTATTCCCATTAACATTAATGGATTGAATGGGCCACAGAAAAGACAAAGAATATTTCAACAATTGAAGAAACTTCAACTAGATGTGATTTGTCTACAAGAAACACGTATAAAACATTCAGATCAAAAATATTTAGAAATTAAAAAGTTAGGCAAATGTTTTATATCTTCAGATAAAGAAAAGAAGAAATGAGGACTGGTTACCTTTATAAAGAAAAAGTTACGCCCTGCAATGCTCCCCCTAAGCTGTGGAGTCTTGTGAGCAAAAATTCTACTTTGTGAGCTACTGGCATTAAAGTTGTGAGAAAGCGATTTGGCTACTGCATAAATTAGTTTGCTCTGGAGCCATTCTTCCTGAACTAAGACAAAAATGTGTGAGCTGGAGGCTAAAAAACTGTGAGCTAGCTAAGGAAAGAAAAAGAAAAAAAAGACCATTTTCTCCCTGAAAGACTCCTATAGAAATGAGAAAAACTTACCACAAGATTTGAAAAACATTGTGGAATCCGTTTATCAAAAACGATATCAAAAAGGAGAAGCTAATTTACTGAGGTCCAAAACTATTTGTTAAAACATAACATGACCACTTTTGCAGAAGACCAAATAAGAATATTGAATGACCCAATAACAATTGCAGACATTACAGAAGCCTTAAGAAAACAGAAGAAAGGGAAAATGCCAGGACCGGATGGATTCCCAGCAGAATTCTACCAAACTTTTGAAGATCAATTGATGCTACCCTTTAAAATGGTAATACATGCTATATTGACGGAAGGTAAATCTCCAGATACCTGGAATGAGGCACTGATAACTTTGATACACGAACAGAATACAGACCAGAAAGAAATTAAGAACTGTAGACCAATTTCATTACTCAACGTGGACTATAAAATGTATGCCTCAATTCTGGCTGCAAGACTTTACAAAGTATTGATAAAAGCTATACACCAAGACCAAGCAGGAGACAACGTAGAAACAATGTTAGAATCATACTATATGTACTTGAATACTTTGAAGCCCATCCAGAGAAGCAGATGGCTTTAATCTTTTTGGATGCTAAGAAGGCCTTTGAAAATTTTAACTGGAATTTTATGCTTGAAAAACTATTGGTCTCACAATGTGGCCTTAATTTCTTTACAACGGTTCAGGCAGTTTATTCTTCGCGACAAGCAAGAATCTTGCCACTCTGTTTAAATACTTGGGGGTATTGTTCAGTGCTGATCTTTTGTGGATAACTCATGTCACATTGGTAATAAGAGCTGCAAACAGCATTGGGAGAGAACATAAGAGAAGCCAATGTTGGATCACGCCAATGGCCCATCCAGTTCAACACTCTGTCACACAGTGGCTAAAAAATACCAGATGCCATCAGGTGGTCCACCAGTGGGGCCAGGACACTAGAAGCCCTTCCACTGTTACCCCCCCCAGCACCAAGAACACAGAGCATAATTTGCCCCAGATCTATACCTTGTGGCTAATAGCCACTGATGGACCTCTGCTCCATATGTTTATCCAATTCCTTCTTGAAGCCGTCCATGCTTGTAGCCGCCACCACCTCCTGTGGCAGTGAATTCCATGTGTTAATCACTCTTTGGGTGAAAAAGTACTTCCTTTTAACCGGTCTACCCTGACTGCTCAGCAATTTCATTGAGTGCCCACAAGTTCTCGTAATTTGAGAAAGGGAGAAAAGTACTTTTTTCTCTACCTGCTCTGTCTCATGAATAATCTTATAAATCTCTATCATGTCACCCATCAGTCATTGTTTTTCCAAGCTAAAGAGCTCCAAGTGCTTTAACCTTTCTTCATAGGAAAGCGTTCCAACCCCTTTAGCATTCTAGTTGCCCTTTTATGCACTTTTTCCAATGCTATAATATCCTTTCTCTCAAGGACAGCTCTGGAAAGAGCTCTCTCAGCCCCGCCTACCTCACAGGGTGTCTGTTGTGTGGGGGGGGGGGAGGGAAAGGAGTTTGTAAGCCACTCTGAGACTCTGAGGGAAGGGTGGGGTATAAATCCAATCTCTTCTTCTACTTCTTCTTCTTCATAAATATCTGGCAGCCCAAAGAGAAATGGCTAGGCCAAAAAGAAGAGGGAGGGGAAAATAAACTCTAATGAGTAGATGATGTTAAGGGGAAAGTTTTAGTTACTTTAACCACGCACAGGTAGTTGCAGTTGCATAGCCAGTATTATTCTAAAAATTTGTTCACATTCTTATAGACAACTGGATTTAAGGAGTATTTCATTATTATATGTATTTTTACTGTGATTATATATTCTCTGTTTTTAGGAGGGATGTTTTTTTTTTGTTAGGGGTGGTTTTTTATAGTTGTAGAAATTTAATAAATAAAAATCATATATACAAAAATTAACAAAAAGCCCCAGGTGAGTACATCAAGCTGGCTATACAAATTCTTTTCCACTGGTCAATTTTGCAAGCAGCAAGAAGATTGCTTGGATTTCCTGCCACAGACTGTCAGCTGACAGGCTACCTGGTATGACCAAAAGGCTGTCCAGTCTTCAGAGCTCTTGGCCTGAAATGCTTCTTGCTCACTCTGGTTAGCAGCTCATTCCCCAAGGGGCATTTTGAGAGGCTACCAAAGGATGCTAAGCTTACCTCTCAACTCCCGGCTGCACCCCTGTAAATGAATTCCACCAGCCCTGTTGTCACCGCTGTACATTTACAAATGGGTTGTGTGGGAAAAGCCTCTCTCGGGGGTAGGATTTGTTCAGGAGCCTTCTAGGAGGACATCCTACAGTCCCAAACTCTGTGCCAAAATATATATTTACAAGCAGGCTGGGAGGGATCATATCCCCCCCCCCCCAGCTTTTTCCTTCCCTTCCCTGAAAGCCCCATTTCATTCCCACTACCCAGCCAACCTACCTTTATCTGTCCCCACACCATCTTTAGCTCTCTGTCCTTCCCTCCCCAAGGCAGTTTCTCCCCAGGGAAACTCTGGCCGAATTGTGTGGTGCCAGCTGCCGGGCACAAGTACATGATGGGGAGCCTGCAAGGACTTGTGTAGGGCACCTCCCTTTCCCCTATATCCCCATCAAAGATGGGTGTTTCTGTCCCACCACATCCTTGCAAAGATTATTTGATTCCCTTATCCCCAGACTTGGGACCCTGGAACAAATCCCCTTCTCATAGTTTGACCAAGACTGGGTTTGGATTCTCTCACACGCAGTAGAACACACTAATAAAAGCAACATGCTTTATTGAAAAGACTGACAAAATGGTTCGGGCTTAAGCATCAGGAAAGAATAAGCAGATGCAATAAAATAACAAAATCTATCTCCCTATATACATATATACATGTGAAGGCAGGCAGGTTACAACAGTTTCAAATCAGCATAAGTAACAAAGCAGCAGGTTGGAGATGCAGCAAGAGGGTCCCTGGCCCTAAAGGTATTAGTGGGTCGTGCTTGGGAAAACTTGTGCCAGATGGTCACGAGCTAACTGTAGGGAAACTGGACCACTGACCCCCTGACCATTATAAACCAATCAAGAACGTGATCCAAAAGATGATTTTAGAAGAGCACGATTCCTCCTCTCATTGGAGCGTTGTTAAGTCAGATCACTTTGATAGTCAAAGGGGCAATCTTAAACTTTTCATCTGGGCTTGGGAACAGCAGAAGGGTGGTGTTTGATATGGAACCTTCCCCATCTTATTCCTTTAACGCTTGGATGGCACCTCAGGAAACAGGGTATTGCTTTCAGTATAGGACAGGGCCAACTCCTGATTTTTAAACTGTCAGGTTGATACAGAGGTGGCCATCTCTCTTGACACCCTCTCCCCACACTTACTTCCTGTTTTGCTGCTCCCGGCAGCCCCCCTTATCCTCTCCCTGCTTCCTTCTTTCCCACCCACCAATCCACCTACCCTTTATCTGCCCCCCATCTTCAGCTATATTTTATTACTTATTTCTCATTTACCCCTAGGGCTGCCAAGTGCCGGCGACTTACCGGCGGGGGGGAGTTGTTCTCCCCCGGGAGCTCTTCTGGCGCATGTGCGCCACGGCAACGTAATGACGTCACCCGGAGGTGACATCATCACACTGGGAGCGTTGCCCTGGCAACGCCCCCAACGTGATGACATCACCTCCGGGTGACGTCATTACACGGGGGAAGTCGTCCTCATCAGACGACTTCTGGGGCGGGGTTCCCCCCGCCGGCCGAATGCCAGCCGGCGGATCGGGAGCCCCTATAGTGGGGGATCCCCCGCCCCCCGGGCTGACTTGGCAGCCCTATTTACCCCACCTTTCTCCCCAATGGGGACCCGAAGCAGCTTACATCATTCTACACTCCTCCATTTTATTCTGCGGTAGGTCAGCGTGAGAATGTGTGACTGGCCCAAAGGCAGCCAGTGAATTTCTATAGCACAGCAGGGATTGAAATCTGGGCCTCCCAATCCCAGTCTGACACTCTAACCACTATACCACACCGGCTTTTGAAGGGTGGCTGATTTTCAACGCTAGCAAGCCGGCGGGCCCGGGTGAGTTATGCAAGTAGCGCAGTGGTGAGTTGCTTGGTGGTTGCTGCCGGGCCTAGCCCCAAGTGCTCCCTCAGAGGCCAAAACAGCCTTGGGAGGGAGGGACCCTACCCTCTCCCTCCCATCTTTACTGCACAAACCAAGGCTTGGTGGCTGACAACACTGTTATGGTTTCTTACCTCCCCCCCCCCCCCCCCCCAAAAAAAGCCAGTGAAAGGGACATTTGTTTCTTAAATGTACAGGAGCGGATTCTGTTACTGGTGTGTATGTGTGTTAATCCTCCAGTACAGATTTTTTTTTCAAGATTTCAGATTTTTCTACAAACCTGGGGCTTTTCATGTCCGTAGAAAGATCTTTCTGATCTCTCTGTGGCTCCAGTATCTGGCTTCAAGCAGTCACAGATCTGACAATGTTGAGATTTAGATGTATTGATATAATCCCCCCATACCCAGCCAACTAATCCAGGGGTGGGCAATTGTTTTGGCTCGGGGGCCACTTTGTAGGAGCAGAGGTTAGCCGGGGGCCCGCACCATTTGAAATGATTGCATTCATTAGTTAACTTTACATTTCAGAAAAGGTATAAATGGTATCATAAAAATCAATAAATATAAATTAAATAAAATAGTGGTAGTTTTATTCAATTTATTTATTGTGCTAATTTCATATCGTCTATAGCAGCAAGCACATTTAATTTTAGAATCAGTTTAATGAGACAAATGTACCCTATCACACTTTTCTACAATTTTTTTTGGAATCAGGAGTGAGATTGCTTGTTGAGATTCTCATCACAGCCTGCAAGTTAATGTCTGTCAAAGAGCATCTATATTTACTCTTGTTGATCTTCATGCAAGAAAAACTTTGCTCACAAATATATGTAAACCCAAATAAAGAGAACATTTTCCCAGCAAATTTCTTCATACATGGAATTTTTTTCAGCAGACAAAGGTTTGTAAAAGTCAACTAATGTCACAGCATTAAACATTTCTTTCACAGTGTGATCTGACTGCATGTCAATAAGTTCAAGCTGCAGCTCCTCAGGTGCTGTATCAATATCAGCAGTGATGGGATAAGAGAGCAAATTGAATTTAGGCTCAATTTTCTTGAAGTCCTGAAATCTTCTTGGCGGGCTGCAGAAAACTCTGTGGCGGGCCGCATGTGGCCCCCGGGCTGCAATTTGCCCACCCCTGAACTAATCAATAAGGGTGTGTGTGTGTGTGTACACGCGTGAAAAGCCTGGCTTTTAATTTTATTTTTCTCATAACGGGAAGGAGCGAAGATACTTTACAGCAGTGAAGCCTCCCCCTGCCCCAGCCACAGTGCCTTCTTCCCTGAGCACCAGTTAAAACCACACTATGCGTTGCTTGTACAGTTTCAGGGCTGAGATCTTGAGACTGCAAAGAAGTTAACTGTGGGAAAGGGTCTGGTCAGTGCCACACAAAGCCATGCTGTGAAGGCCAAAGCAGAAAGCCTTGAGCCTGTGGGAAGCAAGAGGGACTGTCCCCCTCCCACCAATGGCTTGGCTGCTTTCTTGCAAAGCCGTGAAGAGGGCCCCCGTCCTCTCTTTTAAGTCTTAAAGAGCTATGGCAGCTGCCAGTCCGGTCTTCTAAGGGGATAGTTCTGGTTCAGAGGACAGCACTATAGCTGCAGCACTATTGGAATGGATTGCGAAGGATATTACACAAGCAGCCCCAGCAGGTAGGAGGGAGCCAGCATGGCCTAGCCAAGGGTTGGCTGGACTCCAAATAATCACCCACAAGTCTGATGAAGATACGTGTATTTAATAAAGTGCCCCAACAAAACTGGCATTGTCTCAGCACAATATAAAAATCAGATTTTACTCTCAGCTGGTGGTATTAAAAACCTGCTTCCCCTCCACCAACTATAGCCTCCCATCTTGTTTCATTTTCATCCTGTACTTTACGATTCTTCATCATCTTGCTGATTTCTTTTCTGGCGAGACAACCGAGAAATTGATTAGATACCTTAAAGACAATTGCATTTAATGTTGCAACTACTTTCTAGAGAAGGTCAGTGCTGAAAAACAAACAAACAAACACTAGGGCACACTCTAAAGCAACAGAAGTAGAATCTGACCCTTACTGGTTTTCAGGGCTCATTTCGTAGCAGGAGCTCCTCTGCACATTAGGCCACACACCCCTGATGTAGCCAATCTTCCAAGAGCTTACAGTAGCCCCTGTAAGAAGAGCTCTGTAAGCTCTTGAAGAAGCTCTTGCGTGGCCTAATATGCAAAGGAGCTCCTGCTACGAAATGAGCCCTGCTGGTTTTAGAAAACGAACAAAAATAAGATTTCTGTCATTTAGTACTAACAATTCAGACACCCTTTGACCATCAACACACAGAACACTCACCTAAAACAGGGGAGGGCAATTGTTTTGGCTCGGGGGCCGCTTTGTGGGAGTGGAGGTTAGCGGAGGGCCGCACCTTTTAAAATGATTGCATTCATTAGTTAACTTTGCATTTCAGAAGAGGTATAAATTGTATCATAAAAATCAATAAATATAAATTAAATAAAATAGTGGTAGTTTAGTGGTAAAATAGTGGTAAGCCAGGAGAGAGCAGGAGCCTTCCTGACCTTCTCAGACGGAGGCCTGACTGAAACCACGTGGCCGACTGTCTTGGCGGGCCGCAAAAAACTCTGTGGCGGGCCGCATGTGGCCCCCAGGCCGCAATTTGCCCACCCCTGACCTAAAAGCCACAGAATTCTAGAAAGCATGGCAATTCTCAGAGGGCACTGAAACTCCATTTATATTAATAGACTATGCAAAGAAATCTCCTTTTTTAAGTAGGGAAATTGAAATCTGGTTGAGTTTCTGGTTGAGTAACTGAAGCCGACGTCATTATCATCCAAACTGGTTCAAAGGTTGGCTCTTCAGAATAGAAATTTCCTAGTTCAAACATAACTGTTTAAATGGTGCAAAGGATCATTAAATATTACAGTTTCTCCTACTCAACGTCCTGATGCAGCTTGCCCCAGCAATTTTTGCTGGGACAGAATGACTGGGCTCAGCAAGGCATGTTGCTAACAGACCCATGGACCTGCTGGCTTCTGCCAAGGCAGGACCAGAACAGCCTTATCTGATCTCTGTATCATCACCATTAACATAACTAGGTTCATTTTATACTCCAGTTCTTTTTAACACTTGCTGAAGCCATAGAAAAAGCTCAGAGGAGGAATTCATGTCCCCTCGGAAAACTCTCCAAGATGCTACTGCAAGCTTCGGAGACAGATATATTATGAGCTGAGGGCTCAAGCATTTGGTGGCTTTTTAATTCAGAAAGACCACTAAGGTATGTGTTCCGCAGGTGAGAGGGCAGGAGGGAGTTTTATACGGTTATGAATCATGTGGGCAGCGCATCACTTGTCATAATCAGAACAGTCTGCGCAGATGCTGTACCATGTTCTACCCTGGCTACCCAGCCCCAAGAAACCTTGGCAAAGCCTGAAGGCTTGTCTTGGCAGTCGGCCAAGCCATGTTCTAATGGGTACACGAATTACACAGCAAAATACTCCACCATAAATCCGCTGGCGTTTGTTCCTTTTCTGCAGTCTCCATCAATGGAACAATGGTGAAGGACCCCATGAAATGCTACTGTTGAGATTTCAATCTGCATTCTTTGATGTCCCCATTTAATCTTTCCCTCACACCTGCAGGGCACTATTCACCTCATCAGAAGTGCATGTAAGCAAATGATTGATTTCGAAAGCGAACTACTGTATAATAACCATGCCCCATTAGACAAGAACAAACTGGCAGCTAGTTACCTGAGTGGAATACTTGCAAGCCTGACCTAAGGCTGGCGGGTGACAAAGGCGGGTATCTGTTTTGAGTGCCTTCCCTCCCCATGGATTTTCTTTAGTCTAACAATCTCTCTTCGTTCACAAAGGCTTTGGTGCTTTTTTGCTTTCCGTAACTGAAGACAAATCCTTCCATTACAAAATTTACTTACTAGTTTCAACAGGTCGATTAATTTGTGGACGTCTTCTCCACTGGAAAGATCGACAAAATCTTTGGGGAGTCGGTAGCTGAGGTAGGGACTTGGCTGGACAGTGAGGCTGCTGTTAGTGCAACGGAAGGAGGGACAGTCCTAATGGTGGGGGTGGGGGGGGGGGGAAGAGGAAATAACCACTTTGATTTACAACCAAGAAAGTAGGTTTATTGGTTAAGACGGTTACTGAAATCTACAATGCCAAATAGGTAATCTGACAAAACCACAGGCTGCACATTGTTTTCTCTTACGTGGACACTGGGTTGGATCCTGTGAAGGATTTCAGCTGATGGAAGGGGGCCATTTTCACCAGTCTCCCCCCATCCACTACTTACCCCTCATGCTGTTTTGGGGGGCTATTTCCTCAGGAACAGCTTTTTGAGGAGCATTTGGGCTGCATCAAGGGGGCTGGAAGGTTTTCTCTTTCCCTTCCTTGAAACTGCCATAGCCTCTCCCCTTTTCCTGCCTCCTCTCTTTCCCATCCACCAGCCAACCTACCTCTTGTTCTTCACCATCTTCAGGTTTCTGCCCTTCCCTACCCTTGGCAACCTCTAGCCAGGAAAACTATAGCTTAGCTGCACAGTGAGGAAACTGCAAGGTCTTGCAAGGGGCATCCAATTTCCCTGGCCCCAACCTTCCCCACACTGTTTCCTCTTTCCCTCCACCTGGTAATTCCCATATCAACACCCTTCTCTGCTTCCTTCTCTCCTTCCCACCCACCTAATTTTTACCTGCTCCTCCATCTTCAACTGTACTTATTTATTTACTTCATTTATAGCCCACTTTTCTCCACAATGGGGACCCAAAGCAGTTTACTCTACTTTCCTCTGTTTTATCCTTAAAAAAACCCCTTCGAGCAGGGGCAGACTGGAAGTGAGTCCCTGGAAAATAGGCCCCTTTCCCAGCCCACCCTGACCCCCAAAGCAGGGAGGAAGGAGCAGTCTGCTTGACCCTGACATTCTGTTTGAAAGGGGGAGGGAAGGAGGGGGAACAGTCTGCCTAACCCAGGGGTGGGCAAACTTGCCCAGCGTAAGAGCCACCTAGAACAGGGGTGGCCAAACTTGCTTAACGTAAGAGCAGCATAGAATAAACATCAGATGTTTGAGAGCCACAAGACATGAACAAATATTACCTGCTTTTATTGGAAAATAAGCAAATTTGCTTTTTATTAACATGAAATGAGACTGCCAAAAATAATAACAAAAGGGGTAAAAGCAGATATTGATAATGATATTAATTTGTCCAATGATATTTGTTTGCTAATGATATTTCGCTTCCCCAGCTGCCCTGCCGGTGAAGCAATAAGAAAAATTAATCAATAATTATGCTGAATAGAACTCTGCATATTGCTTAGTAAGTTAGAAGCTTTGAAATGCAAGGTCAATGAAACAAGATTCTTTGCTGTTACATGGAACACTAACAACATCTAGCTAACAGTCTTACATTGTTTAGTGGGCGACATTATTGCTCTTAGGCTGGGCTAAAGAACCATGGGAACGGCAAGCAATTAGCAACATTTAGATAGAAACATTCCTAACACTTGAGCAGCTAGTTAGGCGGAGTTATATCGTATGATTTGTTAACAAATATGATGCTGTATGACACTGTCCCCTTCCTTTCTGTGCGTCCCCACCCCCTGGTATAAAACACCAAGCCTCAGTAAAATCGGGGCTCGGTAGCTTTAATGGATTACCACTGCCGAGACTGACGTCATAAATAAAGGCTTTCTTCTCTACCTGATGTTCGGACCTTAGGATCATTGGGAAATCTCTATTCTTGGTTTATAGTGCTTCACCGGGAGCCACATAATATATGTGAAAGAGCCGCGTGCGGCTCCTGAGCCACAGTTTGCCCACCCCTGGCCTCACCTATTGGCCAGGTGCTGCTTTGCTGGCATGCCTGACCCAGGCTGGGGTGGGGAGGCCATTGGCCCTCTTGGAGGCATCCTGGTGGTTTTAATGGCCAATATGCTCCTGCTTGTAAGGTAAGGCAGGTTAAGAACATGTAACTGGCCCAAGGTCACTCAGTGAGCTTCCAGGGCAGAATGGGGTCTCAAGGCCCTAGTCTGAAACTCTAACCAATCCAAAATAATGGCTTTTGTGGCGTGGCTGCTGTTGAAAAGTAGCAAGCAGTCAGTCCTGGGTGAGTCATGCAAGTCGCCTGGCAGGAAGTCACCTAGTGGCTGTTGCTGGGCCTGACCCAATGAATTCTCTCTCAAAGGCCCAAACAGCCCTGGAAAAGGCCCTGCCTACTCCCCCTGCCTTTAACTGACACAGAAACCAAGGCTGGAACTGGCTGGTAATACTGTTGTGGGAGATACCATCAAACCCCTTTTTATGAGAGACTTTTGCCCTTGTGGTGTGAATCCTCCAGAATCAATCCAGCATATAATGCTTGAGTGTCAGTTTAGTGACAGTTTATGTTGGGAGTTGTTTGGAAATTTATCCCAGGTAATTGATCTTAAGAATGCTGCAATCGTCGGTTCTTACTGAATGACTCCGTAGTGGAAATTAACAGAATGGTTGCAAAATTTCTGGAAGGAATTCGTAAAGTCAAATCTAAGGCTATTATAAATTGATTCTGATATGAACTTATGTATCTATGTTTTAACTTATGTATGGATTTTAATCCTATATATTGATCCTAAATGTCATGTTCAATTTACTATACCAGTAAAGGTACTGTACCGGTATTGTTGTGGTTGGGTAGCAAAAGCCACTGAGGGCACCCATTCTTTAGAGCTTTTATGATTCTGGGGTTTTTTAACCCACTTTTTTTTTTAGAATTCAGATTTCTGTCAAAAGGTCTCTCTTGTCCGTTCACTGCTCCCGTCTCTGGACATAAGTATCCTCAGATCTGGCCGGGTTGACTATCTCCAATGTGATGTTTTGAGCTCATCGTTCACTTTTGAGATGATCCCATCAGTGGCTAAAGACAACAGCATTTGGGGAGAAAGAATTCCCTGTGGATGCTTTTGAAGGTTGGCCCTATCAAGTGCTGCTGGCAGATGGACCATTCTCATTGACACTGTCCACATGTGCCCTTTCATGGGATTGTATCAGAAAACACATCTGGGAGCACAATGCATCAGTCTTAGCCCCATACCACTTGTTATCTCTAAATATATTTGTCTCCAAGAAGACAAAATTATCTGCATGGAAACTTCTGTACAGCAAAAGAAATCCTGTTATCAAGATATTCAAGCTGACAGAAGCTAGAAAGACTAGCTTAACGGCCTTCTTGGCTATATAACGGAAGATTTGTAAGCACTTACTGTGAAGTGCTTCCTTCTCGGTGGTCCTGGAGTGGGACACTCCTTCCTCCTGGGCTTAGGCTCCTCCACCGGAAGCAGGGTCAGACTGATTGACTGATCCAGCTGGGGGAGGGGACTGTCCCCTGGGGCTGCCCCAGTCATCTCCAAGCCGTGAACTCCCCCACAGCCCTTCAGAACTAAAATGCACTTTGCAACAGCGTCAGTCCAGGCACCAACTGAAATAAAACAAAGAACTTTCCCTTTTCTCTTGAGCTAAGAGTCAGGATTAAAGGGAACAAAACTATCATACATCAGTCCCTTGTCTGAAACCGCAACAGGAATTCCCCTCGACAGCACCATCACTCTGTATATCTAGAAGCCGCCCTCTGTGCCAAATCTGGGTGGGTTGGACTGTCCCACTCCAGTACCACCGAGAAGGAAGCTTCACAGTAAGTTTTTACAAATCTTCTGTTCTCCGGTGGTCCTGGAGTGGGACAGTCCTTCCTCCTGGGACATAGAAAAGCCCACGGGAAGGTCGCCCCACGGGAAGGTCGAGTGGCTCCCAGATCTACAGGGTTTGTTGCAGTACTCTGCGGCCAAAAGCTGCCGCAGCAGAAGCCATCTTATCTACTCTATAGTGTCAAGTGGAAGAGTGTATCAACTTCCAAGTGGCAGCCCTGCAGTCTGTCTCCAAGGATGGGAAGGATCCGTACGCTACCAAGGTTTTCAAGGATAACTTCCTCAGAGGACAGGATGCCAAGGGCTCAAATGGAACCCTACACAGCGCCTTCAGCACCACATTAAGATTCCATGCAGGAATGCAACGTACGGGAGGTGGTTTGAGCAGGCATATCCCCCTTAGGAATCTTTTAACATGGGGATACCTGGTCAGAAATCTGCCAGTTTTGGAACCCCTAACAGCTGCAATGGCTGCTATTTGTCTCTTTAGTATACTGGCACTAAGTCCCTTGTCCAGCCCATCCTGAAGGAACAATAGCATGATGCTAACTGACGCTTTTAAGGGATCCATCTTTTTCTCACTACACCAAGAGTAGAAAACCTGCAAGAAGAGTTATATGACCCCTTCCTGGATGCTAGCATGGTGTCTATCACCCTGCTGGAGTGTTCCATCTCCTCTAGCTGTTGCCGCTCAACCTCCAGCCGCTCAACCTCCGGCTGGGGATGCAGAATTCCCTCCTGCACTAGCAGATCATCCCGGATCGGAAGCTTCCATGAGTTGGATGTTGACAGCGCTAGAAGGTCCTGGAGCCGTGCCTTTTTGGGTCAAAAAGGTGCCACCAGCACCAGCTCCACCTTTTGTTCCTGTAGTTTCTGAATCACTCTGGGAATCAAATGAATTGGTGGAAAGGCGTACAGAATGCCCTTTGGCCAGTCGTAATTTAGTGCATCTAGTCCTAGAGCATTTTCTTCCTCTGTTTCTGAAAAGAAAAGGTGCAGTTGACGATTCTGACCTGTCGCAAACAGGTCCACTTCCATCGTCCCGAATCTGTGGGCGATCTGGCGGAAAACCATCGGGCATAACTTCCATTCCCACTGGTCCAGTTGAGATCTGCTGAGCCAGTCTGCTAGAACATTGTCTTTGCCCGCCACGTGAACCACCTGTACCGACTGCAGGTTTATCTTCGCCCACCTGATCAGTTTGCTCGCCTCCTTGTGTAGAGACCTTACTCTCGTCCCTCCTTGCCTGTTCACATAAGCTATGGCCGTTGTGTTGTCCATCTGCACCAACACATGTTGTCCCATCAGGCTCTCCCTGAAATTCAACAGTCCCAGCCTGATGACCCTGAGTTCCAGAAAGTTGATACTTTTCTGTGTCTTTTCCTGGGACCATCGTCCTTGTATCATGCTGCCTTGCGAGTGTGCCCCCCACCCCAGGAGACTTGCATCCATGGTCATAGTCATTTGCCTGTGCTCCCTGATCTGAGACCCCGCCAAAACCCGAGAGGGTGCCAGCCACCACTGTAGCCGGCATCTGAGAGTCTGCGGCAAGCGGATCCTCTGGCATCCCTTCCTAGCAATGATAGTCTGAAAGGGTAGAAGAAGACGTTGAAGTGGTTTCCCATGGAACCTGGACTACTGTCCTATGTCCTGGCACAACACCATCATGCACAGCAACCTGGCCAAGTCCATCACTTCCACCTTGGACTTGCTCAGCACTTCTGAGGTCACAGTTCTGATCTTTAGTTGCCTTCCTTGGGAGATGTACACCCTGTCCTGCTTGGTGTTCACTGGTGCACTCAGGTGTACCAGAACTTGTGTCGGTTGTGGGTTGCTCTTTTCCAAGTTGATGACGAAACCATGGTCTGTCAGGACCTCTCTGTATTGGAAGTGACATCCGTTGTATGCAAAACGAAGGAATTTTCGGTGCGAGTTCCTGATTGGTATGTGTAAATAGGCCTCGGATAGATCTATGGACATTAAGAAATCCTCCTTCTGAATAGCCGACAATATGGACCACAGTGTCTCCATTCTGCATTTCCTTGTCCTGACATGTTTGTTCAGCCATTTTAGATCGAGTATGGCTCTGATCACCCCGTTCTTTTTTAGAACTATGAAGAACACCGAATACACCCCCTAGTTCATTTGATCCTCCGGAACCCTTTCTATCGCTCCTATATCTAGCAGGTGTTGAATGGCTCCCAGAAGCAACCACTGTTTCTCTTCTGACTGACTCTGTGGTATTTGAACAAACTGCCTGCGGGGAATGCTGTTGAACTCCAGGGAATAGCCCTCTGCAACTGTTTCCAGAACCCATTGATTGCTCACTGTCTTTTGCCACTGATGAGCGAAGTACTGCAAACGGCCTCCTATTCCCCGAGATTTTGTCCCGTTGGCATAGTCATGCTGGAGTCTGTCCTTCCTTATTGCTTCTGTCTCCTTGGCCACCTTTACATAGGAAGGAAGGCTTTGAATCTTGTAGTCTACTTTGCCATTTGTCCTTTAGATGATCTGGAGCACTGTTCCCTCTAAGCTGAGTTAGTGTGAGCTAGCTCACAGTTTTTTAGCCTCCAGCTCACAGATTTTTGTCTTAACTCAGGAAGGATGGCTCCAGAGCACACTAATTTATGCAGCAGCCACATCGCTCGCTCAGAACTTTAATGCCAGTAGCTCACAAACTAGAATTTTTGCTCACAAGACTCCACAGCTTAGAGGGAACATTGATCTGGAGTAGCTTGGACGGTTAGATTTCTTGGTGTCCTGAAAGGATTGAAACCTTTTTTGATTTTTGAAAACTTTCTTCTTGGATGGAAGAACTTTCTTCTTATGCTGGTTTTCTATCGGTACTTATCTAGCCCATCTCCAAACAGATTGACCCCTTTGAAGGGAACTGCCGCCACCTTGGTCTGGGCCGCCGCGTTGACATCCCAATACCTTAGCCAGTTATGTCTCGTAGCTGCCACGCTACATGCCGTGGCCCTTGCTGACTGTTGCTGTGCATCCAGAGTGGCGTCTGCCGCGAAACCTGCAGCTAAAGCAATTTTCTTCAGGTCATCTTTAACCTCCTTGGGTATGGAGCTTTCTGCTGAAGCCAGGTCCTATGCCCATGCGTACGCTGCTCTAGCCGTGGAGCCAGCCGTGGATGCCCTCAGGGAACACGATGAAGCTTCAAAATCCCTTCACAGGGCCTGCTCTATACGTCTGTCACATTGTTCCTTAGGCAAACCATTGGCTTTCATAGGAAGGACTGACGTGGAAGCCAAGCTAGTGACTGGGTCATCCACTACAGGCAATTTGATCCTCTTAGTCGCTTCTGGAATAAGAGAGTAAAACTTGGAAAAAAACTTGGTTAGTAGCCTTAGGTCTAGTGGGATGTTCCCACTTTGCTTTCGTGATATTAAAGAAGGATGCCGGTAGCGGTAGGCCAGATTGAGCCACTGAAAATTTTGGCATTAATTTTCCTGACCCAGACTGAAATTCCAGGTCTGAATCATCTATCTCTTTAGTTCTAATGTCCTCAATACTTTGGGGAGAAGATGTGCATACGGTTCTTGAGGAAAGAGTCTAGTTTGCATAATGGGAACCACCTCTTCCTCTTCTTCAGATAATTGCCCTTTTTCCTTGCCAGAAGTAGACATGGAGTATTCCGAATCTTCCCCTTGAAGATCCAGCAAAGGACTACCTTCCCTTAAAGGAGACGGAGATTGCCTATCCTTTTTCTGTCAGAATGGCGAGACAGAGGCACTGTCAGATGCCTTCCTTTTTCTGGAAGGAACATTTTTCTGTCTGTCCCTGCCTGATCCTGAGTCATCAGGCTCTTTTGCTTCTTGCAGCATTTCCCTAATTTCCTTTTTCATCTCCAGTTTAAGCCATTGAAGCAAATTGGTTGTAGCCTCTTCCCCTGTCAAACCCACGCCCACAGTCTTTTGAGTGGACAAGGCAACAGATTGTCTGGGGAATTCAGATTTGCTGTCCTGGCTCCCCTGTCTCTGTGAACTAGATGGGCCAGATCTGTCCTCCATTCTGAGCAGACTAGGCATCGGGGAAGTGAAAGAGAAACTTGCCATGAACACTGGGGATCATAAAATGGCTGCCACCATTCTGTTCCCCACCCTTTCTTCTCTAGGTTATCCAGAACTGAAACCCCTGCCAAAGGGTTTCTGTGGGACAGATGAATACTGTCGTGAGCACATGAAGACTGCCTTATACTGAATCAGACCCATAAGTCCACTCAGACAGGCGGCGTCCCAGGTCAGGGTTCCAGGCTGGAGTTCCTCTCCCAACTCCCACCCATCCCTAATGGTAGAAAAGTCCTGGTAAGGCTTAGAGTTTGGTCGCCCTTGTGATCTCCCCTCAAGAATACCACCTTCCCCTCATACTCACAGACTGGCAGGGGGGAGTCCTTCGCTGTCCGGGAGCCTCCCTGGTGCGCGCGCTTCCTGGTGACGTCACCCGGAAGTGACGTCACTACGCTGGGGAAGTCGTCCAGCCTGGGGGAGGGAGGCAGGGAACCAAAAGTCATCCAGCCTGGACGACTTTGGGGGTGGGGTTCCCCCGCTGGCCGAATGCCGGCTGGCGGATCGGGAACCCCTATAGCGGGGGATCCCCCGCCCCCCGGGCTGACTTGGCAGCCCTACGGGTTTCCCAGATAAACTGAGTACCCAAAGAAAATTTGATGGACTGTGAAAAGCACCTCACTCCCGTGTCTAGCAGCCCACAGGCTCTACCTCCTGTCAGGGTGGGTGGGTAGGAGGTTTGGTTCCCTGCCTCCCTCCCCCAGTGATTCAATACCCCACTAACCAGTGGTTACTTACCGTGATTCCGTGGAGTGTAGTCTCCAGCTGCACCTCTTTGCGCCACACCGGTTCCTTGCATCCACGGGCTTTGCCTGACTAGTGGCTTGACCCTGGATGCCTCACGGACTCCCATTCCCAAAGTCCTCTGTGGGAAAAAGGAAAACTCTCCAGCCTGAGGGGGGAGAGTCCTATGGGAGTCTGCGCAAGGGCCGTGGCAACCAGGGGTCTCCCAGTGCCATCAGGCCTCTCCTGCACTGCCGATTGTGGCTCGGAATTACAGGAATTCCCGGGCCTTTCTCCCTGCCGACCGCAGTCCGACTGGCCCTTCTAGGAATCCTCCTCTTCTGCTGGCTTGCTGGCTTGCAGAGCCAGCTGAGGACCTTCCTGCTCGCGCAGCAGGGCTGGTAAGACTGGGACAACCCCAGGGGACAGGCCCCTCCCCCAGCTGGTTCAATCAATCAGACCAACCCTGCTTCCAGAGGAGGAGCCTAATCTCAGGAAAAAGGACTGTCCCACTCCTGGACCACCAGAGAAGAAATGTTTCCCTCTTACCTGTTCCATCGTCGCTCCTTCACTCTGTTCGTCTTTCAGGTTATTCCCAGAGAGCATCTCCTCCCACGTAAAGAGCAGCGAATCTGTTACTTCACCAAAGGGATTGAAATCAATTAGCCACACCCTTCCCTGAAAAAAAGAAGAATATTAAAGGAAAATGTTTATTCATATGGAAATTTAAAACGTTAAAATTAAAATACCAGTCACCATCATAGCTGCGTACTCCATTGAATGCACCTACATTTGATAACATTTTCAGACCTCAATAAGGAAGATGCTGCACAGCAGTGTTCCCTCTAAGCTGAGTTAGAGTGAGCCAGCTCACAGTTCTTTAGCCTCTGGCTCACACACTTTTTTGTCTTAGCTCAGGGAGGATGGCTCCAGAGCAAACTAATTTATGCAGCAGCCAAATCGCTCGCTCACAACTTTAATGCCAGTAGCTCGCAAGGTAGAATTTTTGCTCACGAGACTCGACTGCTTAGAGGGAGCATTGCCGCACAGGACTGCTCTGTCAGAGAGGGAGTCTGTTCTTTGAGCTCATCCAAACAGGCACAGAAAGTTCATTTATCCCATTCTTCTGTGCGTGCTTTTTCAAATGACATCTTAGAAACAGATTAAAAGGTGCCAGAATTGGGGATTCTGCCATTTTTTCTACTACAAAACATTTGGAACTAGAGATTAGTCAGTATTTAAGATTAATCATGCCCTGGAAATCTGTTTATAACCAAGTAGCCCTAATTAAGGGTGAAAGGAGGGACCAAGTACATAACTGACAAAAAGGATGCTGCTCTGTCCTGAGACTGGTGCTGGAAGAACTCTGACACTCCCTTAACTACAACTAAGAGATTGGTGGAACATGCTCCCTATTGAGATCAGGGCCCTGCGAGATCTTATTCAATTCCGCAGGGCCTGCAAGACGGAGCTATTCCACCAGGCCTTTGGCTGAGGCAGCGCCCCCCCCCCCCCAAGGTTGCAGTCTCTCACCCACTGTTAACCAGCCATATGTGAGAGTCCTACAGAGTGAGTCACCAACAAGTGTCCTTAATCAGGAATGCTTTATTGACAAAAGTCTGCTATGGTCATCTGCACTTCTTGTGTTAGTAATGGCTGACACAGCCCCAAGCAAGACAATTATACAGAATTCAAAAAGGGGTCTGGTAATGCATGGCAACCAATCACCATGTCAGGGAAAAAGCGCTCAAAATACTGGTTTACAGTTCCCAGGGGAAAAGCGGGAAGAATTAGAGTCAGACAGGAAAAGAGATGCATGGGCAGGCACCAACAGTCTCCCAAGGTCAGAGCAGCTGGAAGAGCGATAAGCATGCCATGAGAAATATAACATAACATTCCACAGAC
This sequence comes from Lepidodactylus listeri, assembly GCA_029233225.1. Classification (NCBI taxonomy): domain Eukaryota; kingdom Metazoa; phylum Chordata; class Lepidosauria; order Squamata; family Gekkonidae; genus Lepidodactylus; species Lepidodactylus listeri. The sequence goes on from JARCFY010000008.1 coordinate 106,840,237, forward strand.
CCGACGTCAAGGGTTCACTCATCCCACCTCCCGGGCAGGAGCTGGCAGCATTAGCTGACACCGTATCAGTCACGTCAATGGGTCAGATTCTCCCTATGGCAAGCATGACTGTTGATTTTATATGTTTTACATTAAAAATTAAAACACGTTTTAAATTTTATTGTATGTATTGAAATGTTTATTGAAATGTTGTGACCCACCCTGAGCCTGTTTACGGGATGGGAGGGATATAAATGCGAAAATAAAATAAATAAATAAAATAAATTGGGAGTAGGCCTTAGGTCCCATGCAAAGATATCTTCCCTTCTGTATTGATTACAATTAAGGACACACTGGTAAAGTCATGAACAATGCCCAGTGTTCATACTATAAGAGAAAAGGTAAGCAGTCTTATAATGAAAGCCACAAGCCCCACCCCCTCAATTTTAGCCCCTCTGACTGGTCCCCATATGCCACTCCCTAAGCACTGTTTTTACAGGGCGGCTGTGCACTTTTCAATGTTTCAACGGACAGGTTAGGTTCCGCCTCTCCCTAAGAGCGACCAGTCAGAGCTGATAGAATTGTTAGAGCGAGAGAGAGATGGAAAACAGCTGTTGGGAGTTGGCAGCTAAAGAGGGAGAGATGGGGGAGTAGATCTGACTGAACGAAGCAGAGGGGAAGAGCAGCTTAAAGTTAACTGGGGGGGGGAAAGTCAATTGGTAACAAAAGATACCAAATGCTGGAATAGGGAAACAGTTCAAAAGTTCAGTGAAAAGAAATGGTGTAATCTTTGCCTTACTTTCTTCAAGGTTATGTTCAAATGATCAATAAAAGTTCATTCTTTGTTTAATCCTGTAGGCTGTATGTCTCAGGGAAAGAGATATAGAAACACAAGTTTCTAGAAACACTTTTTTCTTGCACACTTCTAGTGGTAACCACAACCAGATTCCTGCTGAGATACTTCCTCTTTAAGAATTTTGCAGCAGTTACAAGAGAAAGCCACCAGCCATACCAGACAGTTACTGGGAAATGACTGCTTCTATAAAAGGCAGAAACCCTGCATTTATTCAACTGCTAATGTTACAGTGCAACAATATGATCAGTTTTAGAAACTCCTGGTCATTTAAGCACCAAAAAAGGTCACCTTGAATAAAGCATTTGCTTAGCCAAAAGAGGTGTGTGAAAAATGTGGGCAGAGGTGAAAAGCAAGAATGGACATGACATGCTTACTCTGAGAATTCAGCATTTATAGGAATGCAGCCCAGTTATCTTCTAAACAGAGGCTATTAGGTTTTGATGAGTGACAAAGAGGGACAAAAAAGAATACAAATACAAGAGAATGACTTTACAGGCAATAGTTCTCCAGACCAGCGAAATTCTATTTGCCTGTCTGGGTGTGGAGGGAAGCAAATTATTTGCCTCCAGTATTTTCTTCTTCATCACAACACTGGGCCTATAGATTGCATGGCTCAGAGCCAATTTATATAACCATCAGATTTATTAAGTCAACTGTAGTGCTACAGGTCATGGGATCGCATGTATGAATGCTCTCCCCACCCAAACCTGGGGCCCAAAGGAAACAAGGCACAGAGGAGAGCTTAACCAAGCATTCTTCCTGCTGTACCACACTTAGGAAGGTTGATGGGGGAAATAAACACCCCAGGCCAGAAGTCTTTGTGTGACCGGCAGTTTAAAATAACTCCTTCCAATAGCTATGCCTCTCTTTAATTCATTCGTTTGTTCCATCCACATTAGTCTATTCCAGGAACAAGACCACTGGAAAAGCTAAGACTATATTGCAATCACAGAGGTGCAACAGCAGTTTTGACCAGAGGATACCGTATTTTTCGCTCCATAAGACGCACCTGATCATAAGACACACCTTGTTTTTAGAGGAGGAAAACAGGAAAAAATGAAACAGAAAGAAAGAAAGAAAGAAAGAGAGAGAGAGAGAGAGATAAAGGAAGGAAGGAGGAGGAGAGAGAGAGAGAAAGAGAAAGGAAGAAAGAAAGGTGGGGACAGAGAGAGAGACAGAAAGACAGACAGAAAAAAGGAAAGGAAGGAAGGAAGAAAGATAAAGAAAGGAAAGAAGAGAGATGTCGGCATGCCATGCAAAGCCAGGCCTTTCTGTGCAAATTAGCCACGGAGCTTAATTTGTGGGCGGGGCTTTCTGCTGCTGGCTGTCTTAAAGGGGAAAAGCACTTAACGGGAAAGAGTACTTAGCCTGGTGGGGGTTTTCCTGCCGTTTCCCTTTTAAGTCTTAACAGCTCAGGCCCAGCAGGGAGGGGCGGGGAAGGCTGGGATGCCAGCCTGAGTGGCGTTCCCCTGCGTTCCTGCTGAAGAAAGAGCCCTGGTACAGGTAAGAAAAGCTCCATATTCACTCCATAAGACGCACAAACTCCCCCCCCTTTTTTGGGGAGGAAAAGTGCGTCTTATGGAGCGAAAAATACGGTATATGACAGACCATTTTCCTTTTGGTTATTTTAGGATTATGCACTACAGTGGTTTACCTTGACTGCCAAGGCAGAACTCAGGGCTAAGATATCTTTCTCCTCATCTCACAGGGGGTACTAGTTTTTGTACAGAACGAATATAACCAAGGAATAGTGCAAAACCAACAGGCTGCTGTTCACTTACCCGGCTGTCCCTGTAGACATCAAACACAACTGGAAAAAAAGGAGGAAAAACAAGAAGCTGAGTAAGTACCTTTACTGGGCTTACAGAACACAAAGCCGAAGCTCGAGGCGGACTCCTTTGCTTGCAGGCCAAGGCCCCCTTCCGAACATTATACAGGCAGCCTGGGAGGCATGCAAGCACAGCACCTTCCTTCATCACCAGAGTAAAGTGAGAGGCTCTGAGCTGCATGACAGGAAATGCCCCCCTCTGCCAGCTTTACCCTTCTCGGAAAGCAAGACTCCCCTGGCAAAGGGAAGAAAGGGGGGCACAGCAGCAACCCCCACACAGGCATCACAATGCAAGAGGGCAGCCAAAGTGGTTTAAAATGGGCGCCTGAAAATGTAAAGTGCAAAAGCACTATACTTGCACTTGCAAACACGTATATAAATGCAAAATTTGAGTCCAGTGGCACCTTTAAAACCAACAAAGTTTAATTCTGCGGATAGGCTTTCATATGCAGGCACACGGAAGCTTATACTCAGAATTAAGCTTTGTTGGTTTTAAAGGCGCCACTGGACTCAAACTTTGTTTTGTTGCTTCAGACCAACACGGCCGCCCCACCTGAATATATAAATGCAGGTACACTTAACAGGGATCCAGGCTATGGCTCTTTTGCTAGTCTACACCTGGTGACAAATCTGGTTTGCTGATATGACTTTGGGGTGGAATAAAGAATTCCATTATCAGCGCCATAACATGGATTGTACTGGATGACTATCTTAGCACTTTTACTGATTTTATTTATTCACACACACTTATAGCCCACTTCCGTTCCTCAATGGAGACCCAAAGTGGCTTACAACATTCTCCCCTTTCTCCATTTTACCCTCACAACAGTCCTGTGAGTCAGGCCAGATTGAAGGTGTGTGACTGGCCCAAGGTCACCCAGCAAGTTTTCATGATTGGGGATTTGAACTCTGTCTCTCCCAGATACTAGTCCAACACTCTAACCACTACACCACCGTGGCTTTTATTTTACTCTCTTGCCATCCTTCAAGAGGAAGGTAATCTTCCACATTCCACGATGCCAGGGACCACAGCAAACAGAATGGAGCATCCCTCTCCGTTGAGCTAACACACTGAGGAGTGGGCCCCGACCATCTGAATCCTACTGAACTGCAACTGAATTTCAGCCTACTTCAACTTACTGGGATTTTATCCTGTGTTACAAAGGTATGATTTTCTGGTTAAATGCACTTGCTATATAATGGCTTCTTTTTAGTCTTTGCTGAGACAGGATAGCCCTGTACAGGAAATTCATGGCGGCATTGATCTTCCTTGACCATCAAGAATTTCCTGTGAAACATTCCCAGAAAGTTCTGTTCCCAAGCTAGTTAGTTGAGAGTGTCATGTTATTCCCTTTCTGGATATCAGAACGGTATCAACGGACTAAATTCAAATGTTCCTCCAGTACAGCCTGTAAAATTATAGCTCTGTAAATAAATATATTTTTGCGGACCAAATAGCAGTTTTATCTGAAAACCACTGGACAACTTCTGGGTCATTAAAAGAGTTATCATACATTCACATGTGTGACTGAACCATATATAACCCGGCCCATAATCTCTCACAAGCTGAATATCACCATGTACCGCTAAGCCATACAGGAGATGACCATTTTGTGAAGAGCTTTATAAAGCCACAGTGGAAGTCACAAGCATTTGATTCTTTCCTTCTTGAGGCATAGCACAATGCCAGCTGTAGCCTCTACGAAACTTCACTCTACGAAATTGTGCATGTACACAGGAAGCGTCTTTGAAACTTCTAGTGCAGTTTTTCACAAGGCTGGACAACTTTAAAGCGAACCACTGCTTGCCTGAACACAGGGCAAGCAGCTGCATTAGAAACTTCAAATAATACCTGTGACTACATGCATGATTCCCCCCTTCCCATTCCCATACTTATTTCCTGAACCTGTAACTTCTGGTTCGGTTGGGTGATTTCATTGGCACCAAAGGCTGCCTTAGGGGTTCCCCAGGCACCCGTGCAGGCCTGGCTATTTTCGGCAGATGGCATCCACCAAGATCAGCAGACAGAGCAGCAGGGGATTCCAGTTTCCAGAATCAATTTTAAAGACAACCGTTAACTTCTAAAGAGCACCAGTTCTTTTCTAGTGTTAGTTAAAAATGATACTCACAGTCCTCATCAAAGAATTTATATTGTATGTGTTTCTTGAAAAACTCCTGTATACATCTACAGATCTCTTCTTTTTGCTTAGCGATGTGCTCGTAGTACTGAGTGTAGTCCCGCTGAGATACACCTACCGAGGAAAATCATATCAGCCATGCATTGCTAGTGTAATGAGCAGAAACGGTGTCCACAATGAGAAGCCTGAAATGTGGTTCCTGTGGGATTCCCTTTGACACGACAGAAAGACTGCTCACCATTTATTATTTTTCCTTACGGACACTCACAAAGGTAGTTTCTATTTAAAGGCAAATCCAATGGGATGTGAACCAAAGTTGAATTGTTTATAAACAATCCCTTCTAACACTGGGTATTAGGCACTACTGCTGAGATACAATGCCTGAGAGTTTTTTGCTGAGATTACTTGAAATTTGGCAGTACTTATTTTAGAACATGCTATGGAATATTTTAACAAGACACTGGCTCCAAAGGGGAAGCCATTTTTGCCTTACACGTCCTTATTTGAGAGCAAGCCTAAGCAGATCTACTTTCTATCCTACTCAAGTCTATGCAATGGGGCTTACTCCCAGGAAAGGATTCTTAGTTTGGCACAAGTAAGGGAAAATGAAGAGAAGAGAAGAAGAGATTGGATTTATACCCCGCCCTTCACTCCCCAAGGGAGTCTCAGAGCAGCTTACAAACTCCTTTCCCCTCCCCTCCCCACAACAGACACCCTGTGAGGTAGGTGGGGCTGAGAGAGCTCTTTCCCGAGCTGTCCTTGAGAGAACAGCTGGTACAGAGCTACGGCTTGCCCAAGGTCATCCAGCCAGGTGCAAGTGGAGGAGTGGGGAATCGAACCCGGTTCTCCCAGATTAGAGTCCGCGCACTTAACCACTACACCAAACTGGCTCTCTTTAGGGGAAAGCACTCTAGTGGAATCAGCTCTTCTTTTCTGAGCAGATAATCTTCCTCCTGGGACAAAACCCATAAAAGAAATCTGCATGATTCCAAAAATAATCATTTCTTTCCGTCCCATCCCACCCACCCCCTTCTCTCCAAAGAGCTCAGAGCAGCACTTTGGCCTCACCACTTCTCTCCCGCGGCAGGCAAGCGAATAGACAGTGACTTGCCAAGGTCAGCCATTGCACAACTCTGACCCAAGCAGGCTGCTGCCATTCCTGCTGCATGTGGGCCGCTCTCTCTTATCTGACAGCCTGAGTGGGGCAGCGATTAATACCAGGCCCAGGTTCAAATCCCTGCTCACCTTGAGACTCACAGCTGGACCTTAGGCCAGTCGCTCTCTCTCTCTCTCTGCTTAACCTACCTCATAGGATCACTGTGAGGAATAAAAAAAAAGGGGGGAATATACACCGCCTTGAGCTCCTTGCAGGGAAGGAGAATGAAAGAGCAAGGTGTTGTGGTTGCTACCAGTCCAGACACCCTGACAAACCTAGAAAGCACACCAATGGAACAATTACAACAGCCTGCTGCGTTTCCCCACAAGCAGCACAAGGCACTGGCAGGGTGATAAGAGAGGAAAAAATACATACAGACAGCAGCTGAATCTGAAAGCCACTGTTATTCAAATAGTGAACTACACGAAGTTCAGCTTACCAGAAGGTCTTGGAGAAGACCTTTACTAGAAAACTAACTTTACGTTATTGAGTAACTATCCTGATACCCATGCTTCGCTACGGTATTTAAGTTCCGTAAATCCATTCGTAATACTGATGATGTGAAGTCTGAAATGCATATTTGTTGTGTGAATTCTAATGGAGAAGATTGTAGTGTAAAAAACGAAGTGAGACATACCTAGTCCCCCCCCCCCCTTCTCTACTGAAGGACCTTTCTGTAGACCACAGTGGTGTTTCTGCCCTCTGGTGCTAGGATCCCCAGGCTGCTTGGTGAGCTCACTCTGGAGCAGGCCACATAGAACTGCCCATGTGAGAAGCAGTCCTCTGTTAAGTCAATTCCTGCCACCATCAGTAACTGGCCTTGGGACTTGATGGGCGTAGCAAAGCAGACCTTGAGGGGGAACTGCAGCCTCTTGAACTTTGCTGCATTCCTAAGTTGCCTCCTCCTGGTAGCACTGGTGTATCTAGGAGCTTTCTTGGGGGCAGTAAGAGGTGAGAGGTGTGAGGGGGAGTTGGTCTGAGGGAGTGGTGATGTGGTGGACATCTCTTCAGGTTCACGAGGGAGGCATGCAGCGAAATGGCTTCTAGAAAGGTCCTTTACAATCTCCCCACGAACACTGATAAACTCAATTGCCATGCTGGCTGTTACGAGAAATGTCTATTCAGGAGTCTTGAATCACTGATTTCTGTAGCTGTCCTCAACTGTCTGCAGTCTCTTTTAACCGTGTTTTTACCTCAGGACATTGAGATCCACAGCTGAGCACTCAGAGGGAGTCAGGGTGCAAACAGGCAGGTTTTACCTCAGAACTCTGAGCTTCACAGTTGACCAATCAGAAAGGGGGGAGGAGGCAGCAGGAGGGGTTATGTTTCTCAGAAATCGCTTGGGGGGGTTTGAGCTCATAGAAGGAATGCACTCCCCTTATTTTGGGTTTCTTGGTGCAGGGGTTTGGCCTGGGCATTGAATTGGGGGGAGGGAGGCATACCCCCCCTTTTTTTTTTTTACAAAATTGCCTCTCATTTATGTTACATTTAAGGTGGGACATAACTACATATTTAAAACACCATCCGAGCAATCAGATATTAAGCAAGTTCATATGAACCAGTTTTCTAGAACCCACATTGTGAGAAGTTAAATAACCTAATAACGGAAACCAGTTTTCTACAAATTTGGGGTATATTTCCATTGTGGGTGGGAGCGTGGCTAAGCTGGGCCAGCAGCACCGCTATGGTGATCCTGCTGGGGCAGCGTCCCTGATGGTTTAAAGTACCCTGGCCCTGCTCCTACACCTGACAGACGCCCACCTGTCTGGTGTTGGGAGGATTATGTTTAAAGGCATCAGGGAGGCTAGGCCAGCAGCAGGGCTAAGGCAATCCTGTTGTGCAAACCTCCCTGGCAACTGTAAGCATCCCATCTCCTCTCCTACACCTGACAGGCAGCTGCCTGTCCAATGTGTGAGGAGGAGGAGTATTAGAAGCCACTGTGGAGGTGGGGCTAGCAGGACCACTAAGGCGTTACTGTTGGGATGGGCTCCCTTGTGGCTTTAAGCACTCTGCAACTGCTGCTGCACCTGACAGACAGGAGGTGGGGGGAGTATGTTGGAAGCCATGAGAGAGGCTGGGCCAGTAGCATCACGAAGGTGATCCTGCTGGGGTGGCATCCCTGATGGATTAAGGCCTGTCTGGTGTTGGGTGGGGGATTGTACTTAACAGCATCAGAGAGGCTAGGCCAGCAGCAGTGCTAAGGCAATCCTGCTGAGCATCCTCCTCAGCGGCTGTAAGCATCCCATCTCCTCTCGTACACCTGACAGGCAGCTGCCTGTCCAGTGTAGGTTGGGGAGGGGGGAGGAGAATTAGAAGCCACTGTGGAGGTGGGGCTGGCAGGATCACTAGGCGTTACTTCTGGGGCAGGCTCCCTCGTTGCTTTAAGCACCCTGCAACCACTGCTGCACCTGACAAACAACTGCGTGTTAGGTGTAGGAGGTGGGGGGAGTATGTTGGAAGCCATCAGAGAGGCTGGGCCAGCGGCATCACTAAGGTGACCCTGCTAGGGTGGCATCCCTGATGGATTAAAGTACCCTGGCCCTGCTCCTACACCTGACAGACACTGGCCTGACTGGTGTTGGGGGGGATTGTATTTAAAGGCATCAGGAAGGCTGGGCCAGCAGCAGGGCTAAGGCAATCCTGCTGACCAAACCTCCCCGGCAGCTGTAAGTATCACACCTCCTCTTCTACACCTGACAGGCAGATCACTAAGGCGTTAGGTGTAGGAGGTGGGTGGGAGTGTGTTGGAAGCCATCAGAGAGGCTGGGCCAGCAGCATCCCTGCACCTCACAGGTAGTTGTTGGCCATTCCTGATTTCCTCAACTGCCATTAGCTCTGTGCAGTCTCCTACAACTGTTTTTTTTTTAACCTCAGAACGCTAAGCTCTGCAGCTGACCAATCAGTGGGGGGTTCAAGGCGGCAGCAGCCTGGCAGCCACATACGAATCAATGGGGGAGCACATTTTACCCCTTTTGACCCACTTAGGAGTCGAAGTTCTAAAAATCCCTTCTTAGTGAGCACCTACAGCACGAGAGGAGTGCTCTCCCCGAATTTGGTGTTTTTAGGTCCAGCGGTTTGGCCTGGGCATTGATTTTATGGTGAGGGGACTTTCTTTTATATATATATAGATGGCAGAGGTGAAAATGTCAATTGGAGCTTTTGGAGATGGCCCAGAATATCGCTCAATGTGCTTATGTCACACCCAGGTTTTTGGATGGACATGACATGTCATGCAATATCATTTCTGCCCCTGGACCTTTCTTCTGCTGGTCCAGAAACCAAAGGCTGGCCCACCAGTGGGACCCCTTTTGCCATAAGCAGACTCCTGGCAACCCTAATCAAGCCTCAGACTCTGAACAACTTTAAAGAGAGAGAGAAAGAGACATCCCACCCAGAAGACACGAGCCCATTCTAGTACCATAACAGACAAAAAGGGATGGTGGACAGATCATGCTGCAAACTCTTGAAAAAGAGGTTATACCACTTACTGCAAACAAACCTTAAAAACCACAGTGAAACAAGAACTGTTCCCAACATACTTACCTATAAGCTTGTTTTCCTTTACAAAACACCTGAATTCGGCTCCAGGAATTAATTCACACCATTTTCGGAGCACAAGCTGTTGGAGGAAAAAAGAATCAAAACCAATGTTTCAAAATAATTCACTGCTATAGAATACAAATACATTCACAACATCACTTATCTTAGCAGCCAACCAAAGAGCTGAAACGATATTTTGAGAGCAATCTTAAGCAGGTCGAATCAGAAGTAACTCCTATCTTATTCAATGGGACTTACTCCCAGGAAACTGTTCTTCAGATTGCAGCCTTTGTCGCTTTTTTCTCCCTGAGAAATGGCGACTTTGGTCTTCCTACACCTCCACTAAGAACATTTGCTGCTGCAAGAGGTTGTCAACCTCGTCTTGAAAGGCAGCTAGAAAAAGACCCAAAGGATGAATGCATCAGTAGCTAACTGGAGCCTCCACCAAGAAAGGCAAGGAAGCCACTGAATGACCATCTGCACATACCCTGCTCATAATCACCCACAGGCCTCTGGCTGGCCCAAACTTCTACTCCTCCTCTGATGATGATGAATGGTGAGCTTCACTATGAGGTGAACCAAATCTTGGACTCTAAATGTAAATGGGGCTGTGTATTCTCTCTGATTAAATGGTGTGATTTTGGCCCTGAAGAACAGGAATGGGTTGAGTCCAAACATGTTAATGCTCCTGCAAAGCTTCGTGCCTTCCATAAATTGTACCCTTTGAAGCCAGGGGGTGGTATGGGGGGGGATCTTTGGGAGGGCAGAATGTCAGCTAATGCTGCCATCCCCCAGACGGGAGGTGGTTTCCCCTGTTTGGGCCCCCTCTCTTGGAATGTGCTCACTGTTCTCTGACTAGCAGCTCGCTTATCGCCTCCCTTGCATCCCCACCCTTGAGTGCCTAGCTCCCAGCTGCTTCTTCCCTTCAGATGCAAACTGTAACTTTTTCTGCTTTTACTATGGGAACAAATGGCCAGTATATTTTAGGTGCCGTTTTATCTCTATATGATTGGAGCAGCCATTATGAACTAACCTTTGAATACTGTATATCAATTCTGATTGTATGAATGCCAAGCATTACTAACACAAGAAGTGTAAGTGACCAACAAGACCTGCTTAGCAATAAAGGACTTTCTGTTAAGAACACCTGTTGCTGACTGCATCTTTTGGGACAACCTCACAGATGCTAGACCAAATGGTCCTTCAGTCCAATATAGCAAGGCTCTTCTACTCTTAACACAGGTTTGCTTTGTTAGGGTCAGTCAAAGGCCCATCTAATTTGGCATCCTGTTTGCAACAGTGGGCAACCTATTTGACAAACAGAGTAGGAAAGTGAAGGTCATCCACTGAGAATTCTCCCCAGAGTCTCTTATTCAGGTGTGAAAACAAAATTTTCACAAGGGGTTGAATCCCATGGATCTGTTCTGTTGACAGCAATGCCTCCCCCAACCAAAGAGCCTTTTCAGGGAAAGGCACTGTCATTAGCAGAACCTATTTGCGGGATCCAACCTATGAGCCCCATTTTCCTGTACCAGTTTGTAAAAAGAGTAAGCAGTGTGAATTCCGCCAAAGTGACAAGGCCATTTAGTCAGACAGGGGTCATTTAATCCTAATACACTGGTTACTGAATGTCCCATTTTGTTGATTGTACTGACTCACTATGTGTAATCCACCTTGAGTCTCTGTGTGAAAGGTGGCTTATGAATAACATAAATAAATAAATGAGGTGATCCAAGGACATTTGCACTGTCCTTTGTGTTTGGATAATTGGGGGCGTTCTCCCTTTCAGTGGCATTTTTCCTTAAGCAAACATGAAAACAAAGCCAGAGCTGTAATGCCATTAATCCTGATATACAAAAGTCTGCCTAGAAAGAGGAACTTCCTCTTACCTCGTACTGCAGGCTGGGGTCTGGGGAATCATCGTTACAATGGATAAACCTGGAAAAAAGGAAATGTGCTAAGACTGTTTTCCACTAGCTTGTTTTCAAAGCAAGATCTACAAATGGGGACATTAGCATGAAAACATGGCCAATGGTATCCTGGAAAATATCAATTACAAAGCAAAATCTAGACAATGGAAAAGACCATTGTACTCTTCCTTCACCACCCTGTCCCACATGGCACAACACAGTGTGCTTATTAATAATGAAGCAAGGATATGTATTTCAAGTCGCACTGGCTTTAAAGGGAAAAAAAATCAGTACTGATTAAACCCCTTCTTCCATCAACAAGCTGTGCTTTGGGACTAGCCTAGGCAATGCGACTCCACTCCCCCAGCATGTGAGTGAGCTTGACTGTTGCAACTCTGAATGCTGCATGGAACGCAACTGCAGAAATTTCAGAGGTACCAGATCATGAGTGGATTCTGTTCAACTATCTTGCTGTTTTTTTGAGACACGTTTTTAAAACATTAAAGTTTAAAATTCCTTATCCCCCCGCCTCCCGCTGTGCTCCATTCCAAACATGTTTTTCAGGCAATCACCCATCCAAGCAACTTACAGGCTGGATATACTGCATTTCAACAACAGAACTACATAATCTGCAGACTGTAGATGTTAGAATGCTGGAGAAGAGCTGGGTGCAAATCCCCACTCAGCCATGAGCTCACTAAGCAACCTTGGGACAAACTCTTGTCTCTCTCTGCTTATCTACCTCACAGGGCTGCCGTGAGAGCAAAATAGAGAGGAGGCGATCCTGAGATCCTCAAATGACAGGAAAAATTACTTCTATGCTTGGGAAGCTCTGTAACATTTCAAAAGGGGGAGGAAACTAAATTTAAATTGACACAAATGCTCCCCCTCCACAAAAGCCAAGTTTCTTTCCAAAACTCTGGGAATCCCTGATAGCCCTGGGTTAGGTACACTGAGTTAAACAAACAAAAAATCCTCCCTACGCCAGCTGCACACTGCCATCTCCTGGATGCTTAAGACATGGACAGTTCAGCCAGGCAGCTCCCATAGGATTTTCAATCAACAACCCCTTGAGTGGACTGCAGCAACATCTGAAAGAACAACAGATGACAGCTTTCCCTTTTAACCCACTTCATCGTTCTCTGGCCCCGTCCACACGAGCAAGATAAGCCGGACGGGAAGTGACACAAATTTGTGCCAGCGCAATTTGCGCCACTTTTGCGTGATCACAGTGATGGCGAACTGCCGCTGCGTGATCACATGCAGCTGCGGGTGAGTTGGTTTTTTCCCCCCGGCCGTTTTCAGTGCGCTTATCTGCTTCTACAAGGGAGCAATGACTTGCCTCTCCACCCTCGGGATCATCCGATGATGCGCATACCGGGATGGGACAGGAAAAAAACCAAAAAGCCCGCTCCCCAATGCCACTTGTTTGCGCTGGCGCGATCACACCAGGAAAGGTCAGTTCTGGGCCGTTGCAAACCATTTGAGACTGCCTTTTCACTGGTAGCTAAATAAGCCGATTCCCCGCCGGCTCAAAGCGGTTTGCGACACTTTGACACCGACTGCAGGACGCTTCCCAGATGTGCTTGTGTGATCACGCCACTTTGAGCCGGCGGAGAATCGTCCTTCTTGTGTCGCAAATGGGTGCGTATGATCGCGCCCTCTCTGTTGTTCTAGCTTCTCCTCCTCCAACCTACTTAAGCTTTCAATTTGGAAAAGAGTCCAAGCGGCAGCAGGATCTGGACCCAGGCACTTGGGAGCCTCTTAACATGGTAAGGTCTTTTTTTCTTTTCAGTCAAAAACTTTCAGCTCTGAGTATACTTGGTTTCAGAACATTTTAGTAACACTAAAATAGCCAAAGGCTGGAAAAAAAATGTTATCTAACCTTACACAATTATTACTATTGATCAACACCAGTCAGGTCACTCATATATCCCAAGGAAAACAACACCCTCATCTGAAGAGGAGAAACAGGCCTCCGGGCTTGACCATGAAAACATCTCAGATCAATGGCCCAAATCCTGCTGGTGCTCTGCTATTTTTTTTTTTACTTTATTTTTAACCTTTTGAAAATACAATTTAAAAAACACATGAACATATTAACCAACTGGACACTGATAGGTATAATTATTAGTTATACTTGGTTGTGACGAATACAAACTACAAACCGTATCTAAGTTTTAAATACAAAAACAGAATACAAAGCAGTATTCTAAAACATAAAAGTAGGATACAAAGCTAGAATAGCGGTTATCAAAAAGATGTTTTAATAGTGTTATTATTGGCCATGTATTCTAGTAAAGGAATACTACGTTCTACAAACATTGAATGATACATTTGAGATTTTGATTGAAGAATCTGATTGGAGATTTTGTCCATAATAAGACAATCTCAAATTCTTTGAAACCACTGGAAGGTTGTTGGTATCTTCTTGTCCTTCCAGTAAGCTGCTAACAAAGATTCAGCTACTGCTAAAAGTAAAGCGATTAGATCTCTCAGAATAGCTGGGATTGATGAATCTTGCCAGTAGTTCAATAGAATTGCCTCTGGTCTCGCAGGGACTGAATAACCTGTATTATTCCTATCTTAACCAACACTTTCTCCCCAAACTTTCAAATACTAATACAACTTCACCAGCAGTGTATAAATGTCCCTATCTCCCTGCATTGTTTCAAACACAGGGGTTGGATTTTAGGATCTATATGATGTAATTTTAAAGGGGTCAGATACTATTTCACAAGTAATTTAAAAGATTGCATGCAAATATTAACTGCTTTTGACTGAAGAGTTTGTGAATGGCAGATTTCCCCCCACTGTTGTTCAGAAAGCTCCGTATCACAATCTATATAGTGAGGCTTGTCATAAGGTGGATAGCTCAAAGTATCCATGTGAATCAGGATCTTATATATTTTGGAAATAAGCCCCTTACACCTATCTGTATCTTTTTTAGGGATTTTTCAAAGTCAGTGGGAGATCTAGTTAAGCTATTCTTAAATCACTGGGTGTTCTACCAAGCATTTTCTTGTAGGCATTCAAACAATGGGATTTTAGTTTTAGCAGTTTCTTCTAATTTAGTTTTATCAATGATTTGACCCTTATGGATCACATCCAATAAACGAAGTAGCTTATTGCCTCTCCATACTATAAAAGAAGCATTACAGATGCCAGGCAAAATCCAGTTTTGACCCAGAAAAAGACATCAAAGGAGGGGGCAATATTATATAACCCCAAATATGAAAAGTGTTGGCAAGAAAAATATTGTGCTTAATATATAAAGGTCTCTCACTTTGTTTGTTCCAGATTGTTTCAGTTTTTTAGGGCTAACATAAGATTGTTCAGTATCAATCCAACCAATAGCTGGCGATGGATTTAATAGCACATTTTTGAGGACAGCTGCTTCATAATAAAGTTTCAAATCTGGAAGATTTGAGACCACCTGATTCTGAAGGCCTCTGCAGTTTTTTAAAACCAACTCTTTAATTCTTGTAATTCCAAATAAAATCATTTTAATTTTTTTCCCATTTTTAATTTTTTTTATAAGGAATAGGAATAGCTCTAAAACAAAATAAGAATTTAGGGGAAATATATATATTTTACAATACTGATTCTTTTCACCCAAGGTAAAGAAGTCTCATTCCATTGTTTCAATAAACTAACTACTGAGAGATCTAAATCTACACAGTTATATTTTAATAACTCTGTCAAATCTAGAGGAATTTCAATACCAAGATATTGTGGTGACTCACATTATTTAGTGACTCAATTATATGGAAATTTGTCTTTAACAATGTTAGTAAGATTTGAAAAATTTAGAGGGAAAAGTTCCGTTTTGGAGGGATTTATACTTAAACCTGGAGTATTGTTAAAATTGTCTGTGGTTTCCTCTGAAGCATAAGATGATATCATAGGTTCTGAAATATATAATTCGATGTCATCTGCAAATAAACTGATTTTATATTCCCTTAAATAGTAATACCCTTGATCTGTAAATTATACCTAATTAATAAAGATAAAGGTTCAACAGATATCGCGAATAGGATTAGCAATAAAGGACAACCTTGCCTTGTACCACATGAGAGACTGAAGTCCTCTGAACATATACCATTTATTTTAACTTGAGCTTTTGGAGCTGAGTAAGGAGTTTAAATAGCTCGAACCAAAGCCCATGTAATAGTAAAAAATTTAAATAGGGAGTTTCCAATCTATCAAATGCTTTTTCAATGTCAAGAGCTAAAACAATCACTTCAATCTGATTATTCTTGTAATGAGTGATTATATCTAAGGTTTTACACACATTATCAGTGAAATTCCTATTAGCCATAAATCCGACTTAATCCATATGAATGTAATTAGTAATAAAATGATTTCATCTGGTTGCTAAAATGACTGTAAATATCTTAACATACTGATTCAACAAGGAGACTGGCCTGTAAGAATTTGATGATGTAAGGGCTTTACACCCTTTTTGGGAATTACTATAATCTTCTCCAACTCCCATGTTTGTGGCATGACTCCATTTCTTAAGACTAAATTACAAGTTTCTGTCAGAGGACCCATTATTATATGGTCATATTTTTTTATCAAACCGTCTCTGCCTGGAATAACTGTCTCTGCCTGGAGGCTTATTATTTTTAATGATTTAATAGTGTCAATGATTTTCTGAATTGAGATGGGACCTTTCTTCCTTCCCTCCCTCCCCGAATCTATTTGCTTTCTTTCCACCTCTTTCTTTTTTCCCCTTCCTTCCTCCTCCCCCATCTATTTTCTTTCTTTCTTTTTCTCTCTCTTCCTTCCTCCCTCCCCATCTATTTGCTTTGTTTCTTTCTCTTGCCTTCTTTCCACCTTTCTCTCTTCCTTCCTCCTGTCTCCCTCCCCATTAAATAAGACAATATCATGACTGGCAAAAAAAAATCTCTCAACTGATTAACAGTAACACCCAGTTTGAACAGCAGCTAAAGATCCACATTTTCAAAACTGGCAGTGTGGGGGTTTTTTTTAAAAAAAGAAGAAGCTGAAATCCATGAGCAAGACCATATCAAACACTGAGATCCTTCGTAATATCTTTCATAATAATTGGGGGGGGGAACCCCACCCTTCAGAAATCAGATAATCCAGTACAATTATACTCACGGTTGAGTGAAATCTCGAGTAATGAAATCTGAACTTTTGAAAAGAAGGAAGATGTCACTGAGGCATTTACACTTCAAGGAGCTATTCATTGCTATCCAGTAGGCATCCTAAAGGACAGAGGTTTATTTCAACCATATAAGAAAGTAACTTCCAAGCAAGCATCACAGAGTTGAGAGCCACTGGGAAGCCAGTGGGGATAGGACATTGGATTTGAACAGATGAGGCCGAGGTTCAAAGCCCTGCTTGGCACTGAAGTGACTGGGTACCTTGGACAAATGAATGTTTCTTAGCCTAAACAGAGGAATGCTGTGTTTCCATTTTATCCTTATGAAATGGGACAACTCTACGTAGTTTATCTTAAGGGGTGTCAAACATGCGGCCCACAGGCCAGATCAGGCCCCCGGAGGGCTCCAATTCAGTCCGCAAAGACCTGGCTATTTTCTGCTTCATTTTCCAGTTCTTCTGCTGCTGCCACGTCACAGCTTGCTTTACCAGACTCTCTCAGTTGCACAGGAAAGATAGGCAAGCCTCTCCTGTGCAACTGAGAGAGTCTAGTAAAGCACTGGCTGAGGCTCCTCCCCTTCCCAAGGGGAGGGAGGGAACTGGCCAGGCTGCCTCAATCCTACAGGAGACAAAGGAAAGCCTTTCTTTCTTTCCATTGGCTGAGGCTCCTCCCTGAAGGAGGGAGAGAACAAGGGAGAGCTTGCTTTGCTGGCTCAATTGCACGGGAGAAATACCAAGCACCTTTAAGACCAACAAAGTTTTGTTCAAGATATGAGCTTTTGTGGGCCTTGCTACAGTGTGTGTGTGTTTTGTTGGGCTCCTTATGCCTGGGGTCTCCTCGGTGCAACTGAGTTCCTTCCCCCTTTTCACTGTATGCATAACCTCATGATCCAGTCTTTCTCAGTAAGAAAGCTATGTGAACTATTTTAGAGGAGGATTAACAACAAGTCAGTGAGGTGGATTAGGCTGAGAGTGTGTGTCCAGACCAAGTTCACCCAGCACATTTCCTTTGTAGGAAGTTGTAGTTATTTTCCCTGGGGAAGAGTATAGTTTTGTAGAAAACCCATGGCCCTCAGTGTGTCAGGATGCCTTCTCATTTTCTTGACCAGCACATGAAGCAACTTATGTACAAAAGCTTGCAACACCCAGCCATTTCATGTTTTCCCCTGGGTCCTAGGCTCAGAACACTGAGCAGGAGATTCCTGTAATGAATCTCAATACATCAAAAGTAGGTTTGCAGTTTACAGATACACACCTGAACAGCATACTCAGAATTGCTACAGCACAGACATTTTGATGCAATAATTCAGAGCAGGAGGTGTCAGTTATCAGACACTGTTAAACAGACAGAATATTGCAAGAGTGCTAGTGTTTTAAGCATGTTTTATTTAAAGTTTAAAAATCTTTAATTGTGTTTGTCTGTGTCCTTTATAAAGTTTATATCTTCGCTACCTGGCATTACCTTTTATGACACCCATGGCCTGGCCCAACAAGGTCTCATTTATGTCAAATCTGGCCCTCATAACCAATGAGTATGACATCCCTGTCTTAAGTTCCCTGGAGAACTGCAAATGTGATCAATACATGGTACCAGGAAATACTGTTTGGGAGGCTAGACTGCCACTCCATCAAAGTTTGCCATCTCCCCCTTCACAAGCTCCTCTTAAACATTGCTGGGCATGGACTATTAACTGAAGTGCAACTGGACAGCTTTTCATACTAAAGAAAAGCATTCTTGTGGCTTTACAATAAACTGAATGAAACACAGCAAGTCTGCAGTTAATACATCTACAGCCTGATCTGAAATATGCTCATGTGCAAGTGAGTTCAGTGGGACACTCTTCCATGTAAGCCAGAATGGCCTGCAACCTTAATGCTAAAGGTACTGCAGAACTTATTTGCTGTTTAAGGCTGCACATTTCTGACAACATCGTCATATTGGAAACTGTAAAGATTGATGTATTTTGCTGTATCCAACAGCAGCTAGAGGCTGAGATTGGCCAGGAAATGAAAATCAATATTAGAAAATACTAGGCTTAGGACAGATTGGCCGTCTCGGCCGCTCTGCCTCCGCTTCAGAAGCGGAGGCAGAGAGGCCGTCCAGACAGCCGCATCTGCCCCCAGGAGGCGGCCCGGATGCCTCACGTCTGGCGCCGCGCTCCTTGCGCACCAGCCGAGCGCCACTTTAAAGTGGTGCTCGGCTGGCGCAGCACGCCCCGCGCGCGTGTTCCACCCGTCGAAGCGGGTGTGAACGCGTACGGGCAGGGGCGCCCGTGTGGCGTTCGCCTGCAGCTCCAGGAAGCTGCCCGCAGTCTGAACGCTGCGGGCGGCTTCCTTCCGGCGACGGGGGAACGCTGCGGGGTGGGGGAAATTTCCCCGCCCCATTCTGCCGCGCCTCCCAAGTCTGTCTGCAGCCCTAGACAAATCTCCCATTATTTTTTAAACTTAATATTCAAAACAGCTAGGGAGAGTACACTGGGCAGTCCTTGCTAGGCCAAATGTGTAATGCTGCCCCCCCCCCAGAAGAAATCAGCTTTTGCTCCACTTGGCAGCACCATGGCTCTCTTTTTGTATTCCAGACAGGTCAGAGCATTACCAATGTTTTTTTTTTTAAAAGTTGATTGTGGGATTTAATTCATGTTCTCACCCTTGGAGCACTCCAATTGAGCTTGGGGAAAATACTGCCTCCCAGGGCACTGATGGCTTCTTGAACTTTCAGTGCAAACTCAGGGAATTCTGGAGCCTGGAGATTGCAGAAACAAAGAAACAGGGTACAAAACAGTTACAGGCAACACTTACTGGTGAGGCAGTCACAGAAAAGCCACCACTTTAAACAAACATTAAAATTTACTTTCCAAATTTAGGCTTAGTATGGGGGGGGGGGCAGCTGAGCTTCTGGTTGGCTGTTTTCCTTTCACACGCCTGCTTTTCCCACGAAGGAATATCAAAACTGCTCTCGAAAAACAAAACTAATCTAGAAACAAACTTCAATGCTGGGTATGGGAAGGACTAGGCAGAAGAAGGGAGTACAAAATTCCCCTTATAAACCCCCAAGGAAGGCAAATATAGAGTCTAAAGACTCAGAAGACCAAGAGGTGTCTCTTCCGGAGGACATGGAGACGGGAGGAAGCAACTCCGACCCAAGTTACCAGACTACAATTCTTCATGCTCTGGTAGAGATAAGAGATGAACTTAAAAATGAAATAAAGACTCTTGCGTGGGGATATTGGACAACTGAAAAAAGAATTTGGCCAACTTAAACAAACAATTGAGCCAATAAATAAGAAGCATGATGAACTTACTAAAACACTGAAGAGGATGGAGGAGAAAGCTAAAGCAGCATACCAGAGCGTAAAAAAAAAAAGACAACATGAAGGAAGTTAAGGAATTTGAGGCTTAGGTTAAAAATAGGATTATTCTTCAGGAAACTAAATTAAGAGAAAGGCTAAACTTCGTGGAGTTTCACTGAACTTCTCCAAAACAGAAGATCTTACTGCATCTTTAAATAAATGGCTGCAGCAGATACTCCATTCAGCAGGGGAAACAGATTACCTCTGCCTTCCGTTTAAACTTCGCAAAAAGAGCTCCACCAGATGCCCCACTGGATATTCTAACTGAGTTTATGGAGGTACAGACCAAAAACAAACTTTTCAAGACTGTGAGGGAAAAAGAGGGTCTGTGCCTTGAAGACGCATTTTTTTGTTCTGTTTGCTGATGTCTAGGGTTGCCAAGTCTGGGTTGGAAAATACCTGGAGACTTTGGGGGTGGAGCCAGGAGAGGGCGGGGTTTGGGGAGCAGAGAGGCCTCAGCAGGGTAAAATGCCATAGAGTTCACCCTTCAAAGCAGTCATTTTCTCCAGGGGAGCTGATCTCTGTCGGCTGGAGATCAGTTGTAAAAGCGGGAGATCCCCAGGCCCCACCTGGGGGCTGGCAGCCCTACTGATGTCCCAGCTGAAATACTTATCGCGAGATGGAAGCTGCAAGAGACAGTGAAGACACTGAGAGATCATGGAATTCAATATAGATGGTGGGCACTAGGCCACCTAGTGGTCAATTTAAACGGCAAAACTCTCACAGCTTATAATGAAATCACTGGGAAGAAGCTTTTGGATGCAGTGATCAAACGAACAGACGGAGATGCCTGAAAGGAGATAGTTTGTTTTGGTAAATTGTATAATAGCTTAGGTTGAGAGCAATTAAATAAATATTTGCAGGGTATTTAGAATTATAATCTAAGCAGTAAATATTTAGTAATTATTCAGTAAAGTATACAAAGTGATAAATAATATAGAAGTAGATGTGTTATAGCCAGTGGGCATGGCAAGGAGGGGAAGGGTGTGCTCCCCCCAGACCTCTGGTTGTAGGGAGGAGAGATTTTTCTCCTGCTGAAGGGGTCTCCTCTTCAGCTCCCAGTACTAGAGGCAATCCTGTCCAGCTTTCTGTGTTAGGTACAGCAGTAGACAGAATAATAATAAAATCGAGTGAATAGAAGTGAGAAGTTAGAAGAATGAGTAATAACTCATTGACGATCTAAAAGATGTATTAAAGATTGGCCTAGAGGGAGTTGTATGGTGGTTTCACAAGTGGGTGGGACAAGGGAATAAGAAAAAGAAGAGGCTACAAACTGGACTGGGATTGGGTGTGATTTGTCGTTTGTGCAGGTGGAATGTAACCTCAATTAATTTTTTATTTTCTTTGTTTAAGATATGAAAGAGAGTATAACGTATAAGGATATTATTTTTTTTTGTCTTTATGAAATATGAATCACATACTCAATAAAAAACTATATATTAAAAAATTAGGCTTAACAAACCAGAAGCGTGAATGTTTTTCCTCTCACAGCCCTTCAGTTTCAATTGACCTAGCCCCTGCCCCCATTTGGATTTGGAAGTCCTGTACAACCAAAACATTTCTGCATTTTTTCAAACTGCCGAAAGGAATTATAACAACGAATCCAAATTATTCATACCAGACGGCGAATGTTGACAGCAACGCTAATAATTTGTACAGGCCTAAGCGCCACAGAAAACAAAAACATGACCTAGCTTCCCCACATTCTCTCTCTGTCATGCTCAGAGCACAACAAAATGGAAGGCGGTGAGGAGGTGGGAGAGAAAAAGCCGAGGACATTCTAATGCGTTGCCCCACCACACATCCCAACGTGGGAGCTGGTGTGGGGGTGGGATGCCAAAGGTCTCCATTTTCTTTTCTTCTTTATCCTTGAGGCCACTGTTGTAGGCGACATGAAGGCTCCTTCAGAGCAGGTGTCGCCAGAAGAAATGACTGCAGTGTGCAGGAGCAGGGGTGCTAAGCCAGGGAGTCAAAGGGGATATGGTGTAGCAGAAGGATAATAGGATGTCCCTGACCATGAAATCCTGTAGGCCATCCCCATTTGGAGGACAAATAAAAATACAGGATTTCTTCATGGGAATTATTATTATTTTCTGGGGATAAAAATACTACTGTGTGGTAGACCAGTACAATTAGCTCCATATTGCAGAGGGGGGTCAGAGCCCAAGAGACATTCTTCTATTTGGAGGGAGTTCATGCCGTGTACTTAGAGCAGCAACTCCCTGGATCTCTCATTCTCTTACCTACTATACTCAAGCTGTTTTATCCCATGGCAAAACGTGAGCATGTCATACCCAAACAAAGAGTTAAGATGTTCATCAACTGTTACCAGATGAAAACCATGTGCACTATTTACAATTTGCCACCTACCCGATGGCGCACATCAGTGCTTAAGGGCCTTTTGCTGACACCAGCTTGCGCCAAAGTTCTCATATGGTAGTTCTGACAGATCTTTCTGCCTCAAGAGGAACGTGATAACAAGCTCTGATACACTTCCTCAAACTGACTGCTCAAGATAAGCAATGGGTTCAGTTACAAGGGAGTTCTTCTCAACTCTGCACAAAGTACCCAAAGACACTTCCAGCCATTATAAGTGAAGGAACTTGACAATGATGATCACAAAACACTCTACAATTTGGTCTCCAGCACTTTATGAAGATAAGCCATCTTGAATAGCCATCCTCAGTACTTTATGGAACTGTATTAATGGAATTGTTTTATATGATTTTATGATTTTAATTGTATTTACCGTATTTTCCGGCGTATAAGACGACTAGGCGTATAAGACGACCCCCAACTTTTCCAGTTAAAATATAGAGTTTGGGATATACTTGCTGTATAAGACTACCCCTCTTCCAATGCACACCAAATAAAAATTAAAAAAACATCAGATTTGATTTCAATATGGTAATTTTAATTCAAATGCTTATGACATGCAGGTACTTAGCAGGAAAACTGTCATCAAACATGTAAACATAAAACAGTGCAAGTGGATTAAACTTTTCCTAATTCACTCCCAGAGCGCTGGGAGAGAAAAAAGGGCAGAAGCGCACACACACACACACACACACATCTTCACGGCTAGGAAGGGGAATCCTGCCGGACGGCCCTTCTCTCCTTGCTGCCAGAGCACCGGGAGAGAAAAAAGGGCAGGAGCACACACACACACGCGCCCCAGCCTTCACGGCGGGGAAGGGAATCATGCTGGATGGCCCTTCTCTCCCTGCTGCCAGAGCGCCGGGAGAGAAAAAAGGGCAGGAGCGCGCGCACACACACACACACCCTGCCTTCATGCTGGATGGCCCTTCTCTCCCTGCTGCCACCTTCACAGCTGGGAAGGGAAATCCTGCTGGAGGGCCGTTCTCTCCCTGCTGCCGGAGCGCTGGGAGAGAAAAAAGGGCAGGAGCGCACACACACACACACACCCACCCCAGCCTTCACGGTGGGGAAGGGGAATCATGCTGGATGGCCCTTCTCTCCCTGCTGCCAGAGCGCCGGGAGAGAAAAAAGGGCAGGAGCGCGCACACATACACACACACACCCTGCCTTCATGCTGGATGGCCCTTCTCTCCCTGCTGCCACCTTCACGGCTGGGAAGGGAAATCCTGCTGGAGGGTCTTTCTCTCCCTGCTGCCAGAGCGCCGGGAGAGAAAAAAGGGCAGGAGCACACACACACACACACACACACACACACCCCGCCCCAGCCTTCACGGCTGGGAAGGGGAAACATCCTGGACGGTGCTTCTCTCCCTGCTGCCAGAGCGCCAGGAGAGAAAAAAGGGCAGGAGCACGCGCACACACACAACACACACACCCTGCCTTCAGGCTGGATGGCCCTTCTCTCCCTGCTGCCACCTTCACGGCTGGGAAGGGAAATCATGCTGGAGGGCCCTTCTCTCCCTGCTGCCGGAGCGCCGGGAGAGAAAAAAGGGCAGGAACACACACACATACACACACCCCGCCCCAGCCTTCACGGCTGGGAGGGAAAAAACCAAAAGGCCTCTAGAGGCCTCGTTCTAGGCCCTCCCCCAGCGTGGAGCCCTTGCCTGCTTGCTCCGGCTCCAGTCGCTGACTCGGCTGCTGGGAGAAGGGGGCGTGGTTCTTCACTTCCGCCGCGCTCCTCTGCCTGGCGTATAAGACGACCCCCAACTTTTGGGAAGATTTCCCTGGGTTAAAAAGTCGTCTTATACGCCGGAAAATACGGTATATATTGATTGACTGTGAGCCGCCCTGAGCCTGCATTGCAGGGAGGGTGGGGTATAAATCTGACTAATAAATAAAAATTAAAGACACGATACCTATTTCATTTTCTCCCCCAATTTTATACAAACTAGCATGACAAGCTATTGTCTTCTGTAGGAACAAGCGGAGCTCTGATTCAATTTCTTAGACAGAGGTCATTTCTGCTACAGCTGAGTCAGAACCAACAGGGAATTAAATGAACCCTTCGGACTATTAGCTTTCCCTTCAGTTCAGCTGTACTTCACAACCACCATTCTCAGAAATAAAAATTCTGCCAAGAGTTTTACCGTAAGCGTTGTGGTGTTCTCGTCATCAGACCACTGAAGGAGGAAGACAAAAAAAAAAAGTGTCATTTCCCTCTCCTTAAAAGTAAACTCTGCCATGCTTCTGCCAGGAAACAGCGCCTAATCTCTCTGCGAGTCTTCCAGTGCAATTAGAAATCACAGTAGCCCCCTTCTTCAGACCAGGGGAGTGAGCCACACAGGTGTCTCAGAGCCTCCAGACAGTGACAGTCTGAGACAAGCCTGGCAGACATTCCTCCCCACACAAAACAACAAAGAGGCCCATGAAGCCTGTCTATGCCATTGCTCGGGAAGTGATGCCCCACAAGGCACAAAAAATCACAGGACTCAGCAGGTGGTCCTCTTTCCACAGTGGCCACTTCTGGGGCCAGCAGGAGAACCTGCCAGCTCCATAGAGGCCCATTTCCAACCCTCTTACAAAGCAGGCAAAAAAGAGGCATGAGGCTACAAAATCCACACCCCTAAGACCATTTCGTTGGAGAATGTCCACTTCCCTCACTGATGGACCTCAAAAGCACCCACTTGTTGTAGCAGTGACGGCTCCAGCTGAGAAAGCCCACGGACTCTCTGAGCCAGAGAAAATGAAGCAAAGAAAGGGCCAATAATTCAGTCCCTGGAGGAAACCTCTGAAGAGGCTACAAGGCAGTTACCAGGAGGGTTGCCAGTTTACAACCAGGAGGCTACCTGCCCTCCGTTGCAGCAAGCAGGAATATAGGTGCCCAAAACGAGCAGGTAAAAAAAGAAAGAGTTGAAAAAGCCACCAGTGCCAAATTTCCAAAATGTAAAGGTTGCAGCCTACATTGGGGGAGGGAGGAGAAGAATATCAAGAAGATAAGATGAACGCTTGTGAAGGATGCTTTAGGCTGATCCTCTACTGAGCAGGGGGCCTCTTCCAACTCTATGATCTTGCACCATCTGTACAAACCTGAGCTTCCTCCACCTCACTGTCTTGGGAACATGTTGGGAGGTCTTCCCTAAAAAACAAAAGTGAGAAGACGGAAACTGTCATCTGGCGCCGTATGAGTGAAAGGGACACATCTGCTCCCTTCACTTGAAGGAAGATAGAAAACCTGCTATACAGGGAAGGACTTATCTCCAGACCCTTCTTCAGACAAAATCAATGGGACTATATTCATTCCTTTGGCTTGAGTGGAGCAAAAAATTGATTCTATGAATGCACCGAGAAACACTTTGGCGGGGACACTTCTCCTAATCTCCCAGACTCTTCAACAGACAGAAAATGGGCATGTTTCCCTCCACCCCACACAAGTACTTTCCCCAGCTATAGCCAAGCAAGTAAATATGGGAAAGTTTGAAATCATTATCACGATGACAATATTATTCATCAGCATGGATGTTCGGTCCACAGGCTGCTGGGATATTGCAAAGTGTCTGGGATGAGGCTAGGTAAAATCTTGAAGCCCCCCAGTTCCCAATTAATGCTTCCTCTGGAGAGGGACAAGGAGAAGCACCAGAAGCAGCTCAGCCAGTGGCAAAGCAACAGAGACACTCGAAAGGGAGCAGACCTAGCAATGTATGGTGGCTCAGGAAACCTGCCAGCTTCTGGCCCAGGAATTTTATGGTTTTGAGAGGGTGACATCCAAGGGAATTATCTCTATTTGTTGCTTCTTAGGGGGCCAGCAAGGACTGGGACTCAGTCATTTTATTGATGGTTCTTGAGTGAGCCTTGGCTTGCAGGGATTGGGGACACGAATTCTGTTGTTCAGGGCAGGCGAAATTATGACGGAGGAATAGGAACAAGCCAGTAAACAGGGAGATGAGTCAGACTGTCCCACTCCTAGCCTTACGATCCTGATAGTTAGGATCTGTCTTGATCAGGCCTAAAAATGCTACTATTAAAGATCCCAAGTTGGTTACATCCCAAACAATAACTTCCCAAGCTTCCTCTCCATGACTGCAACCAACCCGGCTTGTTTCACCAGGACCCAGTTGCACAACACAGGAGGATGAAGACCCCTTCCAGAGGGATCCTCCAAGATTATGGGGGCTGATGAAAGGAAACTGTCTTGGTCTACCATGATTACGTTACTCTGTGCACGTGTACTGTCAGACAGAGCCCTAACACAGAGGGTCTTAATCTGCTGTTGGACACTTGGGCAGATTAGGTTGCTCTCGGTCTACTGTCCACTCTGATACACAGGCTTCCTACCTGAGCTACCTAAGCGGTGTTGCTGATTTTAAGACCTGGAGATGAATATTGCTTGGGTTCCTTAACATCCATGCCAGGGCTCCCTCCAAACAAAAGAACATTTTGTTGTCCACACAGAAAGAGTTGTCCATACTCTACATTATGCTGCCCTAATCAAATACCATACAATTTGGAAATGGACAAATTTCAGTCAATACTATTATCTTTTGGTATGGTTTAGATTCATAGGAGCTTGGAACTGAAAAATTGAGAACTCATTCCAGATAGGTACAATTAGTGCTAATCTTAGAATTGGGATACAGTGCACTCGCGATGTGGCTATATTGCCCATTCCCTGCCCAAAGGAGCAAGTTTGCAGGTTGGCTTAGCTGCTGGATCTGAGTCCACAGTTTGATCCCCAAGTTCCATCTGCAGAATGTAGCACTTCTAACCAAATTTGGCTGGTTGATCAGCTTTAGCCTCTCCTCAAGGTCCAGCCAGTGAACCATCCTCTCAGCACCTTCAAGACAGATTACCTTAATGCAATCTACACGAAGCTGCCCCTGAAGATTTTTAAGAAATGCCAGTTAGTCCAGAATGCAGCAGCTAGACTGCTCTCAGATATGGACTAAAGGCAACACATTGCACCAGTACTTAAAAAACCTTCACTGTTTGCCTGTTTCTCATCATGCCCAAATGAATTTGCTAGTTTTAACATGTAAAAGCCTGATACAACTTGGGGACAAAGTACTTGACAGAAAACCTGTCCCCTTAGACTCCTGCCCTGCTTCTCCCACTCCCCAGAGGTTAGGTGGGTAGGCAGAAGGAAAGCATCATTTCAGCAGGGACACCCTAACTATTCCCTTCCTTCTCCCAGCACCAGGCTAAAACTTTTTTTCTCTATCTTCTGCAAGCTTTTAATTAATTCTGCAAGCTTCTGCAAGCTTTTAATTAGTTGAGCTTTTAATTAGTTTTAATTAGTTGATTAGTTAATTAGTTGGTTTACTTTTGCTATCAGGTCACCTCTACAAGACACAGAGACCTGGCCATCCAGGTCAGGTCACCTCCAAAAGACAGAGACTCTTACCTTCCTGAAACTACCAGAGTCCCATCGTCCAGTAAATAATCTTTCACATTCTCTGGCAGTGGAAGTACGATGCTGAAGGAATAACAAAACACAACTTGAGGACAACACAGACACAAAAAACCAGAACACAGTTCCCTGTGATCTCTGCAATTGTGTGTTAGTCTTTTCAAAATATCATCTTGACTTACAGGACAAAAAAAGGAGGAAAATTTGCTTCTAAGGATAATAATACGACAACACGCAAACTTAAGAACATAAGAGAAGCCATGTTGGATCAGTCCAATGGTCCATCCAGTCCAACACTCTGTGTCACACAATGGCCAGAACCCAGGTGCCAGCAGGAGGTCAAGCAGCAAGGCCAGAACTCCAGGAGCCCTCCCACTGTTGCCCTCGCAGGAACCAAGAATGCAGAGCTTCACTGCCCCAGACAGAGTGCTCCATCTATACCTTGTGGCTAATAGCCACTGATGGACCTCTGCTCCATATGTTTTCCAGTCCCCTCTTGAAGCTATACTCATAGTCGATACTTCTTGTGCAAGTCTATGTGTTAATTACTCTTTGGGTGAAGAAGTATTTCCTTTTATCTGTTCTAAATCTACTGCTCATTAATTTCATTGAGTGCCCACGAGTTCTTGTATTGTGAGAAATGGAGAAAAGTACTTTGTTCTCTACCTTCTCTATCCCACACACAATTCTGTAAACCTCTATAATGTCACCCATCAATCATCATTTCTCCAAGCTAAAGAGCCCTTACCTCTTTAACCTTTCTTTATAAGGAAGGTGTTCCACCCCCTTGAGAGCCAGTTTGGTGTAGTGGTTAAGTATGCGGACTCTAATCTGGGAGAACCGGGTTTGATTCCCCACTCCTCCACTTGGACCTGCTGGATGAGCAAGCCATAGTTCTGTACCAGCTGTTCTCTAAAGGACAGCTCTGGAAAGAGCTCTCTCAGCCCCACCTACCTCACAGGGTGTCTGCTGTGGGGAGGGGAAGGGAAAGGAGTTTGTAAGCCGCTCTGAGACTACAAGTGAAGGATGGGGTATAAATCCAATCTCTTCTTCTCTTTTCTTCTTCTTCTTAATCATTCCAGTTGCCCTTTTCTGTACCTTTTCCAATGCTATAATATCTCTTTTTAGGTGCGGTGAGCAGAACTGTACACAGTATTCCAAATGAGGACACAACATAGATTTATACCGGGGCATTATGATACTGGCTGATTTGTTTTCAGTCCCCAGCATAGCATTTGCCTTTTTTATTACAGTCACAAACTGAATTGACATTTTCAGTCATAACACCAAGACATTACTTTGCACTTGTCCACGTTGAACCTCATTTACCATGTTGCCGCCCACTCGCCCAGCCTCGACAGATCCCTCTGGACTGCCTCACAATCCTCCTTGGTTCTCACCCCTCTGAACAACTTAGTGTCATCTGTAAACTTAGCCACTTAACTGCTTACTCCCAACTCCAAATCATAAATGAACAAGTCAAAAAGCACCAGATCTAGTACTGAGCCCTGCAGTACCCCACTGCTTACCACCTTCCACTGTGAAAACTACCCATTTATACTCACTCTCTGTTTCCTGTTAATTAACCAGCTTTTAATCCACAAGAGGACTTGTCCTCTTATCCCATGACTGCCTAATTTACTTAGGAGCCTTTGATGAGGAACTTTATCAGAAGGTTTACGGAAGTCTAGGTAAAAAACATCTACTGATTCACCCTTGTCCATATGTTTGTTCACCACTCAAAGAACTTTAAAAGGTTAGTGTAAATGTTGGCTTTCCCCTCAGATTTAGTTTAAAAACTACTCTGCTACCTTTTTGATTTTAGGTGCCAGCAGCCTGGTTCCTTCTCTAGACAACTGGAGGCCATCTTTTTTGTAAAGGTCCTGCTTGTTTCAAAAAGCATCCCAGTGCCTAGCAAACTTAAACCCTTCCTCCCTACACCACTGTCTCATCCATGCATCCTAATTTGTGCCCATCTAGCTGGCCCTGCATGTGGAACAGGCAGCACTTCTGAGAAGGCTACTTTGGAGGTCCTGGCCTTGAGTCTCCTGCCTAACAGGCTGGAGCAGGGCCTACTACCTCACGGAGCTGGGGCCGGCTTGGGCCAAAACTCCATCCACCACTGGAGCCAATCACACTGATTGGGAGCTGACCTAAAAAGGACGAGTGAGTCATCCTCTGGTTGATTTAACAGTAGCTATCGCTGAAAGGGAGCTGCTCAGATAACAGCTCCTCTCCATCCGAGGTTGCCTTTTACTTCGAATGCTAATTTAATTTCACATGTTAATTTAGCCCTTCTAGGCTTGGATTAAAGGGGACTCTAGCTGAATAACCTCAGCAGTTACAGGAGATATGTAACTACTGGTTTTTTGTAGAGAAAAAACCCTTCTTTAAAGAATGTGAAAATTAGCTTAAAATTTTGGATTTAGTTTAAAATTGGACTCCATTTCTTAAGCCCTGGCTGTATTTAAACCCTAACTGCACTTTGGTTTGTCATTTGTTTTCCTTTTTTCCTGCCTAAGGTTTAGTCTTATCTGTGAACTCACTATCTCTAGTATCTGGTAGAGGTACTTTAAACTATAAGTGTAATAAAGTCTCAAAGTAATATTAGAGCTTAAACTAGCCATGTGCCCTAAATTTTAATCCTTATCCTTTGTTTGACCCTCTGTTTAACCCTTCCTGTACTGCAGTAAAACTAGCCAAGAACTTCTGAGCCAGTTTAGAATTAAAATCAGCCATGCCTAAGTAGCTTAAGCAGCTACAACCGAACTAAAATTATAACAGAACTAAAATTAGCTACACCTGAGTAGTGTGAGCAGCTACAACACAGAGAAGTTACAAAACATTGATATCTAAAGGTATTTTTAACTATTTGCCCTCCTTACTATTTTTTAACAAGCATTTTCTTTTATTTTCAAACTATTTTACCATGATACACAGAACATATTATCCAATAGCTAACCGCATAATAAAAGACCACAAAAAGATGATTACCAAAGCTTTCCTTACAAAGTTACAACTGTTATGTATAAAGATTACAAGAAGTCAAGATTCTTACATAATTTATTAACAGGAATAATCTTGTTAACAGATAAATATTGTAATACAGAAAACCAAACTGCAACAAAATTATCTTGGCCCTCCTTACTATTTTAACCCTTTTCACTAAGCCTATGTTGATAGAAGTTTGTATTAAAACTTTACATATATATGTGCCACTTACTATCTCCTCGTATATCAGCTAAACTCACTTGTTTATTCCAGACACTTGTTGTCACTGGAGCATGGCCTGCTATGTATGTATGCATGTGTGTGTGTGTCTTCTACCAAAGCAGAGCCTTGGTATTGTACTGTAAATATCATTCTAAGCTTTACTCATAGACAGGATGTCAGGTTCCCTGTCATGTATTGTATGCGTTCCTCCTGCTGGGAGTATGACATCCTGGGAGTCTCCACGTCGGAGCGTTCCGTCCTCCCCTTTCCCCCTCTCCCTTGTGCTTGTAGCTCATGTAATCTGACCCTCTGAAGTCTGGCCTTGAATTGTTTGTGTACTGAAGAAGCTCCAGGTGGTTCACTGTGTGGGAATAGATTTGTCTGTCTCGTGGGAGGGGGTGCTTGCTTGCCAAGTGTAATCTCTGCTTTTCCGCGCACTTTTGGTGGGAAGACAAACGGTTAGAGTTGTGCGCCTTCTGGGGGGATTTTTCTGATTGGTGTCTCGTACACCCTTTGCTGTTTGAAATCTGTATAATTGAACCCTGCCCATTGTCCAAGCCATTACTAACACTGAGCGTGTTTTATTGACAAGACCTTTAAGAATAAATGGACTTTTGATTTCACCACAAGGCCTGGCTTACTGGATCTATTCAGTACCTCACACAGTACATCTTGAGTGTTTGTAAAGAGACCGAGGGAACAAGGAAGTGGAATATTTCCTAGCCTCCTCTCCAAAACACATCACTTAAGAAAAACCCTGCTCGCCAGGGCCTCTCTCTCACCTGCGGATAGTCTGGCTCTTGAAATGTGGATACCAGGAGGAGAACTGACAGTTCAACACCTGCTCTTTCTTCATCCTGCCCCTCCTTTTACAATGTCTCTGAAGCGTGCAAGACTGGATGCCAGATCTGGAAAAGAAAAAGAGGGGGGGACCACCTCAGTGATTCCTAACGCTAGAGATGGCACACACACTTTTAGTTAAGGCTCCAAACATTCTTTTGTGATCCTCACCAACTGTCAAACAAGTGGAAGTAGCAACCACACCCTGCATGGGGAAGAATAAAGCTACACCTAAACTGTATTACTCCATGTGACTCCTAAGAACCTTCCCAGTTAATCCAAGCCAAACATTTTCCTCTCCGAGAAGAATGACTGCATGTACCCAGTTTATAGCTGAAAGACTGCCTCTCCCTGCACAAGGCCATGTCACTATTCTGGCCTTCCATCACTTCTTGGAGAAAAGTAAGGACCATCTCAGCCTAAACAAAAGATCTGTCGTCCCCCATCCCCCCCGAACATGTTGTCCAGAAAGTGGAGGCCTGCATCACTTTTATTCATTTACTACATTTAGACTCTGCCTTTTGGGACCCAAAGCCTCTCCTCCATTTTATGCTCATAACAACTATATGAGGTAGGCAAGGCTGTAACTAGCACAAGCTGCCCAGCAAGCATTGATGACAGGTGGGGATTTGAACCTGAGTCTTCCAGGTCCTAGTCTAACACTCTAACCACTCTAACTACTATGGACTTACGTCCAGAAAAATTTGTTTAGCCTCCATGCTTCTACTGTTCTGCAAAATGTGCAACACAGAATTGTTCAGGAGGGCACTCTGTACTATAATGGATCGGTTTGGAAAGTGACCTCTATTAGGGAAAATGAGTTTTTTTCTTCCAGTTCTTCAAAACCAGCCCCGCTGCATTATGTTGTTTTACTAGGAATCTTTGCTGTTACGCCCAAAACGTCACCAAATGGCTTTCTGATGAACTGAATACTTCTATCATACTTGCATGTAATCCACTTTGAGTCTCCATTAGAAAAAAATTTTATGGAGACATTTTGTTGATTGTAAGGTTTGTTTAAGACCCTCTTATGTGCATTTTAATGAGTGTCCTGCTTTTAAACAGGAGCCTACTTCATCAGTGGATCCTTACTATGCAGTTATTTCATGCACGGAGGGATAAGAAAATAAACTTGTTTTAAACTTTTTGACTGATTTGTTTTTTAAATGTTTGTAAGGTGTGTTTTTAATCTGTTTGCTACCTTGGTGGTCCTAATGAGGGCAGAAAGGCAGAGTACAACTTTTGTTAATAAACAAAAACAAGAAAATAAACAAACTGTAGGGTCAATAAGAGGCCCTAGAACATGGGAAGCTAGGAACAAAATATACCTACATAAAATTCAAATCTAATCAAGAACATGGCAGAGATTATTTGCTGGCTCTTCTAAGTTCATTAACACTAGTAGAAGCTAAGAAATCTCCCAAACTGAGAGTTCTTAAGGAATCCCAATTCAGTTTCCAATAGTTGTCTGATGCTGTGATCTGATTTTATCTGTAAGCCACTTTGAACTTCTAGGTAAACGGCCAAAAATATTGCAAATAACATTGTATAAGAGCATCAGCAACAAAATAACCGTACAAAGGAAAATGTCCTTTCAACACTCACCTTGCACAATATGAATAGCAAACTCTACTGCTGTACATTTAACACTGCATAATTACAAGCAGGGGGACCCACACTGACTTCCAGGGGGGGGATCTCATTTTCTCTTCCCTTGCTGTTTCTTTTTCCTATTCCTTGAAAGTTCCTGTAGCCTCTCCCCTTTCCTTCCTTCCCTCCCTTCTTCCTTCACTCCCACCCAGCTTTTATATGCCCCCACCTTCAGCAATATTTGTTCTTTATTAACTTCATTTATACTCCACCTTTCTTCACAACAGGAACCCAGAGTAGCTCACATCATTCTTCTTTCCTCCAGTTTGGCCACATAACCCTGTAAAGTAGATTAGGTGAGAATGTGTGACTGGCCGAAGGTCACTCAGCAAGCTTCCATGGCAGCATGGGGATGAGAACCTTGCCAGAAACTCTAACCACTACACCACACTGGCTTTTGCTGGGCATAGGCGGATCATGTATGTCAGATGGTAGCAAGTTGCCCGTAGTTGCTGCTGGCCCTGGTAAGTCTCCGGTCAAATGCTAAAACGGGCTTGACACTTTTACCATACTTGCCTAGCAATGAACACTGGGGGCATTTTCCCCTTACAGCTACAGGGAGACACTCTATCGTTTGGGGGGATTTTAACCCACCCTGATTTTCAGATTTTCCTGCAAACCCATGGCATTTATGAGGTTTGTAGAAAGATCTGTCTCGTCCATTCACCAGTCCACTCTCAGTGTTTAAGGAGCCACAGCTTTGGACATGTGGAGAATGACATATATTGACGAACGATTAACAACATTTATAACATATCTCGCCAACAAATATACAGACCAGACCTGCTGTTCAATTGCCCCCTCTCGCTGCAGCTCGTCAGCGTCTGTTCCGGGCTGTACGCTGACAAACCAATCAAAAGCGAGGTGGGGCTTTCAGCCTTATTCTGATAGGACTAGAAACTAACAAACGTCTTGCTGGGCTAATCAAAAGCAGCTCCGCCGACCTCCGGCGCCTCTCAGGATTCAAGAACTGAAACCTGTCGTCAATGGCCGACTCTGGTTCGGTCAGCTGCATGATGAGCATTCCGCTGGCCCAATCAGATACAGAAGTTAAACGCCGGGCTAATGGGAGGGGAAAAGCAAGGGGAGTGGGCGTAGCAGTTATCTGAACCGTCCGGCAACATAACTGACAAGCAGAACTGCCAATCAAACGTTGGGAAACGAGAAGCTCCACGGCAGACAAAGCCAAAAGCGACTGGCGGCTGCCCCGGCAGAGGGCTTCCTCGAACGGCTGTCCTCCAGTGTGCCTGCGTCGCCCAAACTTTCGCGTCCAGGGTTCCATTCCTGCTTTGCGCCACCTCCAGCCAATCAGCAGCGCTCTTTCCCGTGACTGACGCGGCCGTTTAAGGTGAGGATCCGGAGGCCCGCGGCGATGAAAGGGCGGGGTCTCCAAGTCTCGCTCGGCTAGCACGAGAGTCTTCCGGTCTTCCGGGGGCCGCTTCCTTCCCGTTGGCGGGGCGGCGGGGGCATTTAAATGCGGCGCGCGGTTGTGCTAGTTGACGTATTGGGCTTTGCAAGGTGGTTGGACGCATCTCTGGAGCGGAAGGACGCATCTCCGGGAGGGTCGTGGGAGGATAGCTTAGGGCTAGGGCTGCCAAGTCCAACTTGGGAAATATCTGGGGACTTTGGGGGTGGAGCCAGGAGACTTTGGGGGTGGAGCCAGGAGAAAGGAAGTGACATCATTTTGTGATGTCACATCCTGTGATGTTGCTTCCACATGCTTCCACATGAACTCATGAAGTTTCCTAATACTGAATCAGGCCATTGGTCCATCAAGGTCAGTATTGACTACTCAGACTGGTAGTGGCTCTCCAGGGTCTCAGGCTGAGATCTTTAATGTCACCTATTACCTGATCCTTTTTTAGCTGAAGAAGCTGATACCTCCTGCATGTCAAGCAGATGCTCTATCACTGAGCAACGGCCCTACTGAATCCTTCCTCATCTCGGCAGAATATGAAGCCCTAAGTGCTACACAAGTGCTAAATATGATTTTCATATCATAAGAACAGGAGAGAAGCCACAGTGGATCGGCCCATCCAGTACAGCCCATCCAGTACAACACTCTGTGTCACAACAGTGGCCAAAAATACCAGGTGCCCTCAGGAGGTCCAGCAGCGGGGCCAGAACTCCAGAAGCCCTCCCACTGTTGCCCCCCAAGCACCAAGAATGCAGAGCATCATTGCCCCAGACAAAGGGTTCCATTTAGACCTTGTGGCTAATAATAGCCACTGATAGACCTCTGCTGGATGGGGACAGAGAGAGAGAGAGAGAGACAGACAGACAGACAGAAAAAAGAAAGAGGGAGAGAGAGAGAAGGAAAAAAACTGGCAGAGGCACTTACTTCCATTTAGACCTTGTGGCTATAATAGCCACTGATAGACCTCTGCTGGATGGGGACAGAGAGACAGACAGACAGACAGAAAAAAGAAAGAGGGAGAGAGAATGAAAAGAGCTGGAAGAGAAACTTACCTTGCCAGCCACATGCAAAAGCAGCTCCTTCAGTCCCTCCTTAATCTCTGGGCGGACCTCTCTTGCTGTGGAAGCTCTCTTGCTGACTTCTTAAAGGGGAAATGTCTGGTGAGGCTTTTTACTGCAGGGCAGGCTCTCTGCAGACATTTCCCTTTTAAGGCAGCCATTTTGTCCCCCCCGGTGGCCAACTTGGAAAAAGCAGGGGAAAGCACTAAAAATCGGTGTTTCCCCCGCCCTACCGGGGGACTTGGCAGCCCTAGGATAGTTGATCTCAGACTACAGTTATCATTTTCCGTGGAGAGAGTGAAAATGGTGGCTTTGAAGGGTGGGCACGACGGCATCGCGCCCTTGCTGAACTCGTTCCCTCTCCAAACTCCACCCTCCCCCAGCTTCTCCCTTAACAATCCAGGAATTTCCCGATCCGGGTTTTGGCAGCCTCAGGCTTTCATGAGTCCTGCTTGTTTCTTCAGATACAGTGGGGGAACTATTACTGTTCTCATTTTTGCAGAAAATTAGAGAAGGGGAGAAAGAGGGAGGAGCTGAGACTCCATATATGGGAACTTGAACTGCTTGGGTAGTTTCTCCTATCACCCATCACATCCCCCATGAAATGGACCAATTCCTTTTTCCAGGGGTCATTTTGTAGAAAAAGAGGTGCTGGAGCTCATTAGCATAGCTCATTTGCATAACTCATTTGCATATGCCACCCCACCCCCCACCCCAACATACCAGAAGTGTGTCAGAAGGCAACACCCACCCCTCAGGTTCCACTCCACAGGTGAGTGAAACTGACCTGCTCTTCCTCCAGTCCCTTCCCCATCCAATACTTTGTGCAATAAAAATAAGCGTAAAGAACACACCCTCATTCTCTTCTGCTCCCTTGAAACCACCAGGTTTCAAGTAGACTTGAGATACCCAGGACATGTGCACCACCCATCCCTTCACCTCCCCACAACAAGACACCCTGTGAGGTAGGTGGGGCTGAGAGAGGTCTTTTGAGAACTGCTCATGAGAGAACTTGTGACTGGCCCAAGGTCACACCAGCAGTTGCATGTGGAGGAGTGGGGAATCAAACCTGGCTCTCCCAGATTAAGAGTCCAACTCCTGACCACTACACCAAACTGATGGGGTGGAAGCTGCTGAAGGGTTGGTGAAATTTCTCCAGTACTTATGTGCCATGTGCCCAGATAAAAAATGGTATACTTAGACAATTTATATGCCACCTTGAGCAAGTCTCTGGAAAAGCAGCACACAGTCATAAAAGGAACAATGATAAAATTATCAATATTAAAACAAAACATTAAAAACATTAAAGACCCTAGCAGGGCTTTCCCCTGGGCGCTGCGCATCTGCACTGCTCGGGGAAGTCGAGGAGGGGGCGGGGCTTGATCATGTGCCCGCCCCCTGGGCTCCTCACTCCCTGAGCTGCGCTCCTGTGCGCTCCTGCTCCAACGGACCCCTGCCTTTTTCCTAGAATGATCACTCCAACACAGGCAGCTAGCAAGCAAGCAGGTTTATTTGTAATACATGTCTGCAGAAATGGAGAGAAAGGCCCAAAGGCGAGGCGTTTCTCTGAGGGTCTGTTCCTCAAAACAACTCATTATAAGGACCCGACGCGTCATCCCCTCTCTGTCTCTTTGCCCAATCCCGGGCTTTGACAAAGAGCTCACATCCTGACTATGCCGTCACAAAAGATATCCTTTCTCCATATAGGGTGGGCACATACATTCTCATGTCCTTCCAAGGCGGTCCTATATGCTTCCCACAAGAGTGTGATAGGTTAAACTTATGATACAGTGAAAGGGCAAAAGGTTCTGCTTTTTCTCGCTAGTAAGCTGATAGAGAGGAAATGCCTGGCTTCAGCTAAAAAGATGTTCCCATTGCGGTAGACAGTTGCTAGCCATACCGCATATTTTTAGCAGAGTAAAACCAGGAACTGTCTACTTTCTACAAGATGTCTGTTTCAGCTGCTGAAGCAGCATACCTAATTTTATATATGGCCCAGCACCCACTTTTATATGTGGTTTCAGAATCACAGGTAAATCCATATCACCCATTAGCTGATTCTCTGTAAAAATGGGGTTAAACAGTATGAAGAAGTGAGCTCCGCCTCGTGAAAGTTCATACTGGAATAAATGATGTTAGTCTGTAAGGTGCCACTGGACTTCTGTTTTGTTTTTGCTATGATGGATTAATACAGTGTCAGAACTTATCGCTCTTGGTGTAGTAAGGTTACCAGGCTTGAACTGGGTTTGGTTCAAAAGACTCCAGCAACACATACCATAAAGCAGAAGAAAGCTTTGTTGAAGAAATTTAAGAAAAGGTTTTGAAAGCATTACATATAGTTTCAGTAACATTTCAGTTGCACACAGAAAACAAAAAACGCTATCTAGCTATTTTACTTAGTTCTACAGCAAAAATACTGGGCTCTCATAACTAAAGCAGTGTGTTCCAGAGCATACAGCAAATGCCCATAGACAATACAGATGAAGTAGAGGAAAGAAAACAAATGTGCCATCCTACTGTAGGCTATACTTTATAGAAAACCAGGGCGTGTCCCCCTGACCTTATGCAACCAATCATAGGACTGTTTCTGAAAGGACATTCTAGATGTCATCCTGAGTATCTATATATCTAATAGCCAAGGCGCCCCCTGCTTGTGGATATCTAAATCCGCACGTGGGGGGCAGGGAGATTGTTCTGCACACTTGGGGGGGCTCCCCTCGTGTGCAGAAAAACCCTAAAAGTTAGAAAACTTTTTTGGGGGATTGTAAAAGCGTTCCCTGCACATGCACAGAGAATGCTTTGGCTGTTGGGGGGGCTTAGTGGGCAGTGGGCCTTGCCACCACTGCTGTCAGGGAGGGGAGGGGGAAAGAGGCTTGGCGTGTGGCGGGCCTTGCCGCTGATGGGGAGGGCAAGGGGAGGGAGGAGAAGAGGCTCTGTGCGCGGCGGGGGAGGGAGGGGAGAGAGGCTCACCTGCGGGTGCTTCCTCCTCCACATGGAGCTCCTTCCCTCCCCCCCCCCCGCAAGTATCACGGGTTCTCCTCTTGTAAGCTCTATAGGCAGGACAGGGAGCAATGCTTCCTCTAAGCTGCAGAGTCTTGTGAATACAAATTCTACTTTGTGAGCTGCTGGCATTAAAGTTGTGAGCGAGTGATTTTGCTGCTGCATAAATTAGTTTGCTGTGGGGCCATCCTTCCTGAGCTAAGGCAAAAATGTGTGAGCCAGAGGCTAAAAAACTGTGAGCTAGCTCACACTAACTCAGCTTAGAGGGAACACTGACAGGGAAGGATGGTTTGGTGGAGGTGTTGCGTAGTACATCAAAGAAGGCATACGATCAAGACAGAAAACATCAGGGTAATTCACTCCCCAGCAGAAGCAATATGGGTGGAGATACTGAGCTGTATTACTAAAAAGTGAGGGTACACTATCACCCACCTGATCAAACTCTTGAGGCTAATCTTGAGATGGAGAAGGAAATAAGGGAGGTGACTAAAGCACATAATGTTATTGTACTGGGAGACATCACTCACACTGACTGGGTAAATATGTGCTCGAGTCATGATGTAGAAATGAGATTCCTAGGCATCATAAATGACTGTGCACTGGAACATTTGGTCACAGACCCAAGCAGAAGGGCAGTGATCTTGGACTTGGTTCTGAGTGGGGCTCCAGACCCGGTGAGAGATGTAGAGGTTGTTGTACCAGTTGGCAACAGTGACTGCAGTGCTACTGAGTTCAGCATTCATGTGAGTGGAAAGTTACCTTTGAAGTCCAAAACTGGAATGTTCGATTTCAAAAGAGGGAACTTTACAAAAATGGAAGATGGGGAGATGGCAGAGGAGCTCAATTAATTTTTTGCTTCTGTGTTCACTGTGGAAAGAATATCCCCATGCCACAGTCACTATTTTCAAGAAGTGAGTCTGAAGAATTGGCCCAAATAGAAGTGACCAGAGATGTTGTATTAAAAACCAATCTGTCTCCGGGTCCTGATGACATACACCTGAGAGTTCTTTGGGAATTCAGATGTGAGATAGGTTACTTCTATGGGTTAGTAGATCAACTATCACTAAATTCAGGTGTTGTACCAGTAGCAAATGTTACACCAATTTTAGAATGGGTTCCAGAGGGGAACCAGGATATCACAGGTCAATCAGCCTAACATCTGTCCCACCAGCATAAGAAGGATTACAGTGTGTAAGGAACACAAAATAACAACAAAGCCACTATAATAAGACTGTACTTTTGCAATTTTGCAATTTTGTATTTAATACATAAATGGTAAACGCATTAAATTATGATTCTTCTATAGGAATGATTGTTACCTCTCTGGCATTCACATACCTAGGAGAGAAAAAAATATTTGTATCATTATTGATACTGGGTAAACCTCAATTGCACATTTTTCATCTTGCTTTAAGATACTTATATGTTTATATGGTTTCATTTATAGAATTTGCACAATTTTTCAGGTCACTGAAGAAGTTTAACAAGTAGAGTGAATTTATACCTGGAATCCTCATGTGATTCTTCTTTCAGATAACTGATTCTTCTTTGAAATTCTTCTTCTTTCCATGTTGATTCATACTGTATTTATCCTTTGAAGATTATATTTGTATATTTCTGTACACTTCAGCATATAAAAATAATTGCACACAATATATAAATTAAGTGTAATTAGAATTTTATTTTCTTTAGCATCTTATTACAGTGTTTTTGTTGTTACTAACGTCAGTCTCAGGCAAATTAGTAGAAACTGTAATCAAAGATAGAATTATTAGGCACATAGAGGAACAAAGCATGCTTAGAGAAAATCACCATGGCTTCTGCAAAGGCTTCTGCAAAAGCGCTATCTTTTGGAGTTCTTTGAGAAAGTGAACAAGCATGTACACAACAGTG
Source organism: Lepidodactylus listeri (assembly GCA_029233225.1). Classification (NCBI taxonomy): domain Eukaryota; kingdom Metazoa; phylum Chordata; class Lepidosauria; order Squamata; family Gekkonidae; genus Lepidodactylus; species Lepidodactylus listeri. Next base: position 106,880,984 of record JARCFY010000008.1, read on the forward strand.
ACCCAGTAGACATTATATACTTGGACTTTCAAAAGGCTTTTGACTAGGTACTTCACCAGAATCTCCTGAGTGAACGTAGCAGTCATGGGATAAGAGGATGGGTTCTGTTGTGGATAACAACTAGCGACCTACACAAATCAAGACTGGCTCCCTCCAGGCAAACTCCCAAACTCATTTGAAAACTGGATAAAAGCAGACTTGGGATGACCTTACGATTTAAAGGTAAAATTTAAGACAAAAACTATTTCAATCAAAATTAGGCAAACAAACTCCCTGGTTCCAATATCTACAACTCAAAAACCTAATTGAACACTTAGCCAAACTAGGAACCTTCCAAAGAGACCTAACAAATCTGGAAAAGATCATTCTGGCCTACCCCAACTCACCAAAAGGGGTCCTCTCAAAAATTTACAATACTGAAAGAAGACAACGTGAACAAATTAAAACATCAAAGTCGGTGGGAAGAAGAGCTGAACTTGAACATGTAAGAAACCCAAAGGAACACTATTTGGGCATCACCCGCAAATAACTCTACAATATACAACATACGTCTACAATTCTTTAAGCTAACATCGAGATGGTACCTCACATCACTCCAGCTACACAAAATAAATCCAGCCTGCTGGAAAAAATGCTGCCAAATAGGTACCTACCTTCATTGCTGGTGGAATTGCTGAGACATCCTTCAATTCTGGAAAAAAGTAATAACGCAGATAAACTTAATTACGACATAATCCCCTGCAAACCAGAAATAACGTTATTAAATTTATGGGATGACTCAATAAAAGGAGATTCCAAAGATCTCACATCAGTACTACCAACCATGGCCAGACACTGACAATAGCGGCAGCATGGAAGTCTCCTTTACCACCAACAATATCAGCGTGGTACAAAAAAAAATATAAGATCAGTTTATAATGGCCAAGATAACAGACTCAATTCACAGATCACACAGTATCTCTACACCAACCTACTCCAAATTTATTCGTATATGGGCTCCTGTGCTAAATTACATGGTAACACAAGACAAACTCCCTTCAAACCAACTGTACCACAAATGGTTATCCCTGTAAAATGCATACACTGTAGATCAAACACAGTAAGCAACATCTCCAGAAATACATCCAATTAATTAATAATATTACACATTATACATTATATGATAGCATACCACAATCAGATCATCAGAACATAATAATGTTACCTAGATATACCTTTTAAACATTACAAAGTACTATTTACTCTTATGCTATTATACATTAACTCACTACTTTTGCTATTCAACTTCTGCTGTATACTGTTTTCATGCTCATGTTGTAAAACTTTTAACAAAATAATCAATAAAATCCTTTTAAAAAAAAGAAGTAGCTGCCACACAAGGCAGAATTCTACAAAAGGAAATTGTGCCATTAAATATAAACTTTTGAACACATTGTGGTGTGGCAGGAGGGGAACTGATTTGAACCTAAATGGCAGATTTGTCTAGTTTATCTAGCACGGCTTTAGAAAGATCTTTTAATATACCAAATGAATCCAGACCCATCAATGTGAGGAGTTTGGTTTGGGAAGGGCAGCTAAACTGAGTGTTACCTGCTGGGAGTTCCGCTCATTATGACTGACACTGAAACGGAAGGAGGCAGAGAAACCTGAACTTGCTTCTGTGGCCTGATGGCCTCTTAGGCAAATGGCATGGAAGAATCTTATTATGGAAATTTTGAAGCTATCGTGGACTATTTACTCTGCATTCAGAAAGTCCTGCTTTAACAGGCAATAGATTCCAGAAAGACAAAATAAAGTATTTGTTTAACTAAAAAAAATTGGTTAAACAAAAGGAAGCAAAGAGTAGGAATAAGTGGACAGTTCTCATAATGGAGGAAGTAAGCAGTGGGGTCCCACAAGAATTGGTATTGGGGCTGATACTATTTAATTTATTCATAAGTGATCTAGAACTATGGGTGAGTAGTGTAGTGGCCAAGTTGTTAGACAACACAAATGTATTCAGGATGGTGAAAACCAAGGCTGACCGTGAAGAGCTCCAAGAGGATCTTCACAAACTGGGTGAGTGGGTGACAATATGGCAAATTAAATTCTATGTTGGTAAGTGGAAGGTGATGCACATCTGTGTCTACAACTCAGGTCTCCTCTGTGATATGTGACACCTTTAACCAGGGATCGTTTCGTAGAAAAAGAGGTGCAGGAGCTCATTAGCATGCCTATTAGCATAACTCATTAGCATATGCCACACCCCCTGACATCACCGGCCGAATGTCAGTTTCAGCCCCATGATACCCTAAGGGCCATTGAAGTCAATGGCAAAAACTCATAGGGTATATGAGGGGCTGGAGGAGAGGGGGTTTGAAGGAGAAGCTCCAAACTTGCAAGTTTGGAGCCTCTCCCGTCAAACCCTGTCCCCTCCAGCCACTTTTTAAGCCGCTGCTGAATTTTGGCGGCAATTCAGCCCATGGCTGCCCTAGTGCCCACTCCTGGGCTGGCGGAGCTCTGCTCCGCCTCACTCTGGCCCCAACAGACCCCTGCCTTTAACCATCATCAGGTGGGAGAGTTGGACTATACAGCCACAGCCACATGCATTCCCTACTCTCCCTGGGGAGGTGATGTACATGTGCTGTTCTCATGTCTGGTTTCAATATTGGACCACTTCAACCAACTCTCCTAGAAGGAAGTTGACAGGATCGTGGCAGCTGTGAGACCCACTACCTGCCTCCTTGGCCGTGCCCTGCCTGGCTAGTGAAGGCCAGTGGGGAGAGCATTCGGGTCCTTCTGGGAGAAATTATCAATTTGTCCCTGTCTACTGGGACTTTCCTCAGGGCTCTAAAGGAAACCGTAGTCTGTCCACTTTTGAAAAAACCAACACTGGATCCTATGGTCCTGGCCAACTACCGCCCAGTGTCGAATCTACCGTTCCTGGGTAAGGTGGTTGAGAGCGGTGGCCGAACAACTCCAAGCTTTCCTGGATGATTCTTCCATCCTCGATCCTTTCCAGTCTGGCTTCCGCCCTGGCCATGGGACGGAAACAGCTCTGGTCGCCCTTATGGATGACCTCCACAGACATCTGGACCAGGGCGGGGCGGTGCTGCTGTTATTACTTGATCTGACAGCAGTGTTCAACATGGTTGATTATGATCTACTGACGCACTGCCTTGCTGACGTAGGAGTTCAGGGGACTGCCTTGCAGTGGTTTTCCTCCTTTTCCCATGGTTGGGGACAGAGGGTGGTGCTGGGCAAGAGGATCTCCCTGCGATACCCACTGTAATGTGGAGTGCCACGGGGGCGATCCTCTCGCCAATGCTATTTAACATCTATATGCGCCCCCTTGCTCAGTTGGTCCAAAGGTATGGGCTAGGTTGCCATAAATACGCGGATGACACCAAGCTCTATCTGTTATTGGAAGGCCATCCGTCTTCCACCCTGGATAATTTGGCTGAGGCTGTGGCTGGATGGTTGTGGCAGAGTCGGTTAAAGCTAAATCCATCAAATATGGAGGTCCTGTACCTGAGTCAGAAGGGAGGGAATATGGGTATCAGGCTCCCCACCCTGAAAAGGGCATATTTGGTGCCGGCCCAGAAGGTGAGGAGTCTGGGAGGGACACTGGATGCCTCTCTTTCTATGGAGACCCACCCAATCTGCCTTTTTTCATCTTCAGCAGATTAGGTTGCTGAAACCCTATCTCTTCCACCAAGACCATGCAATGGTCACTTCCAGGCTTGACTACTGTAATTCACTCTACACAGGCTTACCCTTAAGGCTGACCCAGAAATTACAGCTGGTGTAAAATGCAGCAGCATGCCTACTAACAGCGATGCCTATGCAGGCTCATGTTTGGCAGGTACTCCGCCAATTTCATTGGTTACCAGTAGAGTTCTGGGTCTGCCTCAAGGTGTTGGTAATAACCTTTAAAGCCTTACACGGCCTGGGACCAACATATCTGAAGGACCACCTCTTCCCGTATCTGCCCCAAAGAGCACTACATTTTATGGATCAAAACCTCCTGATAGTCCCTGGCCCGAAAGATGTCCATCTTGCCTTGATCAGGGCCAGGGCTTTTTCTGACCTGGCCCCTGACCTGGCCCCTGCCTGGCTCCCCATTGAGATCAGGGACCTGCGGGATCTATTTCAATTCCACAGGGTCTGCAAGACAGAGTTGTTCCACCAGGCCTTTGGCTGAGGCAGCGGACCTATATATATGGCCTCCCTGAGGTGTCTGTCACTCTGTTAACAACTACTGGCTATGGCCAGGAACCTCCCACAACCAGATTTTTTTTGTTATTAGCTGTGCCAGTATTCCCTCTAAGCTGAGTTAGTGTGAGTCAGCTCACAGTTTTTTAGCCTCTGGTTCACACATTTTTTTCGTAGCTCAGGAAAGATGGCTCTAGAGCAAACTAATTTATGCAGTAGCCAAATTGCTTGCTCACAACTTGAATGGCAGTAGCTCACAAAGTAGAGCTTTTGCTCATAGGACTCCGCAGCTTAGAGGGAGCATTGGCTGTGACCACCATTTTAATATTTATGAAGATGTTTTAAATTTTAATGTTATTTTATTAACAAAAATATTTTATATAAATGATACATTGTTACCCACCCTGAGCCTGCTTCTGGGAAGGGCGGGCTATAAATGTGAAGCAATAAATAAATAAAAATGGAATGCATCTGGCTTGATTTTACCTAGTGGTGGACTCTCCCCTTCCCAAGCCAAACATATCACAGACTGTGCTTGTACACATATTTAATCAACACATAAGAGGGATGTGGGAGTGATTTGTCAAGCTATCTTCTGTATCCTGTGTGCTCTCAGTTGCTTCTGGCTCACTCCTTCTCCCCCCTACTTGGTCACTGTCAAAGAACCTTAAAGCTAAAAGTCCAAGACAAGAGCACTAGTCAGCGTGACCTATCCAGAATCAAAAATGTCCCCAGAATAGATGTAATCCAGACAAAGGGCACAACTAGAATGAAAGATCTTTCCTTTATGCTCAGGGACCCATATTGGCCTGATTCTAAATGACCAATCACATGTATAGCAAATGACCAATCAGCTATGTTGCAAACCAGGTGACTCAACCAATCAAGTTAATTTGCCAATTAGACCAGACACTCTGCAGCTGCGTTGGGTCCATTTAAGCAAGCATCTCCTACCATCTATGGGTTTGGGTACTAATGAGATGAAATGTTTTGGTGTAGAGTCTTGTGACCTTGAAACTGCCAGGCCTAATGGTCTGATTGGCATCTGGGTTGCCTCCCATCTCCCTTATCTAGCTCTTTGAAGGTACAAGCAGCTTGACCTTAATTCTCAGAGAATAGGAAACTTAAATGATTCTGTAGGCCTCAGAGTTGCCAGACCCCCAGTCCGGGCATGGTTCCCCCGATTTTTTGGGCTTTTGCCCAGTCCCCAAACAGGGATGTCACACAGTGACATTCCTTACACAATGATGTCACTCTATGCTATTAAATCAGGACGTCATGCTGTGATGCTCTGTTTTTTGGGGAAAACTATGGTTTTAGGCCAAAAGCCCCATAAAGTCTTGCCCCAAATGCAAATTGTTGCTGCACAACATCCCCAGCTTGATGACATCACTTCTGTGTGATGTCAGTGCATTGGGGATGCCACATGATGTCCCTGCCCCCCCCCCCGGAATGCCCCCCAAATCCCTCCATTGGCAAGCTGAGGGGACCTGGCAACCCTAGCATCAGTAAGAACTGTTGTTTAAATTTTGGTAAGAGACTATGAAAAGGCATAGTCCAGGGCAGGGCGTTGGCACAGGAGATGGCGGACATGTAGAAACCAAACTCCACACTCAACCCACCGGTTCTACTGTTAAAAATCACAACAGCTCCTAATTTTTTACTTACAAAACATGGGTAAGCCAGAGGACCATAAAAACAAACCAGGTAGCACCAAGCTTATAACAGACTTTTTAATTAAGAAAGATCCCTCCAAAAATGCCCCGCAGCTAACGCACCACCAAGCTAAAATGGAAGCCGGACCAGACACCAAGAAAACACTCAAGGAAAACCCGATGAAACAAGACCTTCGAGAAGAGCTAAAGGATTTCAAAAGAGACATGATCAATAATTTCTACGAAATCTTAAATCACTTACCAACCAATTGAATACAATGCAGAAATTGCTTCAGCAAGTCAAGCAAACCGCCAAAATGGCCATGGAAGCAATGCTAGCCAACCAGGCTGAATACAGGACATGCAAAAACAAGAAAAATGGGTTAAAGACAAGATCTTAACCATGGAAAATAAAATTTGGGAGAAAAACCTGAAGCTGCATGGCTTCCCAGAACAGGCGGAAGGATCTTCGGACCTAATTAGCTTCATAGCAAGCTGGCTATCTAGAATCCTACAACTAGAAGAAGGTATTGTGCTATACATAATAAAAGCATTCAGATTAGGCTTCCTGCAATCGGGTCGCATAAAAGATCCCAGAGACATCATCATAGAAATTCTGGACATGCGAATTAAAAGAAGAATGCTCCAACTATCAAGAGAAAATGGCAACCTAAAATTCAATGATACAATAATACAGATCTTCCCTAATCTACCAGCTGAGACTCTATTAACTCGAAGGTCTCTTAAGCCCATTACGATGCAACTGAATGAAGCCGGAATTAGATACCAATGGCTACCCACAGGATCCATACAGGTCTCCCACCACAACAAGATCTTGACAGCAGAAGACCCAGACCAGGGATATAAACTTCTACAAGCATTAGACCTTGAAATCCCAATGGAATATTCAAAGAAATCCTATAAGAGGAAGCTAGAGACGCTGTTGGACTCAATCATCCATTTTAAACGTGATAAAACCTCCCTAAAAACCATAACAGATCATAACAGATCAACATATAAATTATCTTGAACAACCAATTGATGAAAAAGAACTGGAGATCGTTCTACAAGAAATGAAAAGCAATAAATCTCCAGGCCCTGATGGCCACACAGCCAAATTTTATAAACAATATGGCTCCATCTTAAGTCCCTTTCTCTTAGACGTATTCAATGATATCATAGAATCAGGTAAAATTCCAGATACCTGGACTAAAGCCAAAATCACACTCCTGCCAAAAAAGGACAGAGACCCAACAGATGTCAAATCGTACAGGCCGATTGCCTTGTTAAACAACGATTATAAAATCTTCACTTCCATACTAACATCTTGACTGAACAGAATAATCACTGAATACATATCAATAGAACAAACAGGCTTTATTCCAAGAAGGGATATGACAGACAACATTAGAAAAATGCTTAACATCATTCACTTTTGCAAAACACAACAAATTAAAGACACAGGGCTATTGTTTCTAGATGTAGAGAAAGCATTTGACACAGTCAAGCCACAATATAGCCAACATCTTACATCAATATCCCATTTGACTCGGATCAACTGACTTTGAAAAGTTAATTACCACAAAGACACTCCCAATAAGGGACTAATCTCAAAAGTATACAACATTTTACTAAAATCAGAACGCCCAAAACACCATTTCTATCAAAGGGCCTGGCACAAAGACTTAGAAATGGAACTAACATAAGATCGATGACACAAAATCTGGAATACGCCAGCCTATACCTCGAAAGCATTCCCAATACAACTACAAACATACAAAGTAATCTCTAGGTGGTACCTAACCTCAGCTAGACTAACCCATACTTCATCGATATCTCCCAATTGTTGGAAACAGTGTGGCCAAAAAGGGACATACATCCACAACTGGTGGACATGCAAAATAATCAAAACATACTGGGAGCAAATAATATCAGAAATGGCAGGTATAACAAAAATCACAGTTCCACTAAGTCCAGAATGAATTCTTTTAAATCTTTAGGAAACCTTAAAAACTCCCAAGCTTAAGAAAGACCTCATCATAACAATGATCACGGTGGCGAAAAATATCATAGCCTTAAAATGGAAGGACAAAAGCACCTCCACAATTCATCTCTGGCATACAAAATTGTAGGATTACTACATTATGGAAAAATTATCAGATGATATTCAATACACAAAGTCACAAGTAAAAGACTTGTATGTAGCTAATAAATGGGCTCCTTTCTTGAAATGGAAATCACAATGTGACTCGCTCAACTCTGCTTCATAAGCCAATTTTAATTCTGTTATGATAATTAAAAATAACTATCTGAATATGGGCCCCTCACTTAAAATGAAAACTACAGCATGACGACGCACTTGACTCCATGTCAGGGGCAAATTGTAGATCTGTTACAAAAAATTGAATAAGTTTTAGAATTATCAGTATATTTACTGATAGGTAGCAATTTATATTATATCTACACCTAGTCAAATTATATAACAAGCGCAACCTAGATGAATTTTTGATGCAAGTTATGGTTAATACTCTTGTTTTGGATCTTAATCTGTATATATGTTAAACATTACTTATGAATTGTATTTTCAAAGGATCAATTTTTTAAGAAAGGTCTAGTCTCTTAATAGTCATCATCTTTCCTATCTGGCCACTGCCATTGTTCACATACCATCTGCTATTGCCACAGAAAGTCCCAAATGCTGCCTGAGTTCTGAGTTTTTGCAGTATATGGTAATTGTGGATGGCCCTGTTGTGTGGATTTGATTACTTATTCAAAAGGCCAGCCTTCGGCAATTAAGTATAATGGTTAATGTTTTGTGTTTCCTTGGAGAGAGGAATTAAAGTGATGGAGAAACAGGAATCTTGGTTCCTATTGAGAGTGCTACTATGCTAACACCTGTGCTGGTTCTTGGGGTTAGTACCTTTTTGACATGCAGAAATTCAGTAGATAATTTTTGTGGAGAGTTTAGTTGGAATAGTTGAAAATTTCAGCTGTTCCTGTGAATTAGGCTGCTGATAGGTCATGGAGCAGGTCCAGTAAACAAAACTTTTTTCTGTGATGGTTGCACACCAACCCCCTTCCCAGAGTGTGTTTACCATGCACAGGCTATAATTATTTTCACATAAGAAGTAGAGCAAAGAAAAACTCTGGTAATCCCTCATGACTTCACCTACTTTGAAAAAGTATAATTGCCTGTTTTTCAGATGTGAACAATACTACAGGATGGATGTATACCCTTCCGTATAACTCCTTAAGGACTAACCAAACATGTTTGCTTATATTCCATCCTTGATGGTGCTAAAAAGCAGTACCTTTCTTGCAAAGTCCTGCATACAGCTGCTTTGCTCACCAAGCCTTCTTTCAGGCTGCTGTTTCTCATTATAGATATGTTATCAGGCATAAATCAGATCCATTCACATGGGTATATTTTATTTTATTTTATTTACTTCATTTATTCTCCACCTTTCTTCCCAGTGGAGACTCAAAGCGGCTTACAGAGTTCTCCTCTCCTCCATTTTATTCAGCAACCATGTGAGGTAGGTTAGGCTGAGAGTGTGTGTGACTGGCCCAAGGAAGCATCAGTGCTTCCATGACAGCGTGGGGATTTGAACCTGGCTGTCCCAGATCCTAGTCTGACACTCTGACCACTAAACCCCACTGGATTTGGGTTATCCTGTAGATGATCTCAGGATACATCCACATTTAAATAATTTGAAATTGTGTGGCTTTCCCTAGGAGTCCTGGATGTAGTTATTTTCTAGGGTGTTGTTGAGACACTTTCAACAGAATTTTAATCCTTTTACGGAATTACAGTTCCCAGATGCCATGACAGTTCTGTTCGTTTACAATCAAAGGGAAGGCATTTGAGAAGCCAGTGGGTTCTTCACTCCTTCCCTGGTACTTATTTGTGAGTGATTTTCATAGTTGGCCTTCATATTAAAGTAGTGCTCCTTAACTGGGAGTTTAGTAAAATATATTGGGGGGGGGGGGAGATTCAGAGTTTTCAGAGGCTTTTAGGATTGTAGACAGCCCCTTTTCTCCACTTGCAATGGCTTCTGTCAGCATGTGGCAGAGAGCTGTTCTAGATCTCTCAGCCCAACTTTGAGGATAAAATCCCAGATTTCCAGGCTCTCGAAAATGGCATGCAGAGAAATGGAATCTAGCCAAACATCCAGGAGTTGACTGACAGCCATTGGACATGAGTTGCTCAATGAATGTATGCCTGAGATCTGTGTATCACATGCACAGATCATGAATATACCAATGTAAGCAAAGTTGCCCTGCCCTCCCTGTTTTGATGTCCTAATCTTTTCCCAGCAGCTTTGGTGAGCATTCAGTGATGATGTGGTTGGCAGGTGATAGTGGTTTAAAGTTTAAGAAGCAGGCCATTCAGAATCTCATGATGCCTGTTCATTTGCTTTTTTAAAAAACCTTGAAAGCAGCCTAGAACAGAAAGCCCACTGCCTTTCACAGTTAGCAACGAACAAGCATTAAAAAGATGTACTGCATCTTTAGCAAGAATCTGCTCTTGCAGCAATCTGGAACCTCCCTGCAAGGGCAAGCGGGATGCTCCTGTGGGAGTCGATCCCCTTGGCAGGGAAGCCCAGTGCTTAAAATGAAGCCCTGCCCCCCCCCCCCCCGCCCCCGCCTGCAGATCTTCTCCATCTATTCTTTGGGAGAAGATCTGCTAGTTGCGACCTAAGTTGTTTTCAAGCAGCAGTTTGAATCTCTTCCTGCTAGCAGATCTTCTTGTGGGTAAACAGTGTGAACTTTATATAGTAGATTGCGTCTTGCTCGTCCACACAATTCGTCTGTTTGGTGAGCGCCAAGAGCTGCAATATGCCTCCAGGAGACAAGAGGACAGACAAGGATGGTAACTTTTACGTGTTGAGCAGGAGGCGATGAATTCAAACAAACAGGCTTTTATTCAGTCACATTGTTCAGCTCAAAAGACAGCTCTATGAGAGCGGCACTTCCATTTATACTGTTCCAACACATAACTTTCAACAATGTAACTATATACAAGCAATACTATTGGACCCAAGCAGGGCTCAGTGACTGGGTATCTAGATTGGCTTCAGGACCAATGGGAGTCTTTATTAATCAGCCAATAGGAATTGGAGCTTTAGGATACCAGAGCCCTTTTCAAGCTCTTACTGCTTCATATTCTGAACAAACACAACAGTAACATACTCTCTTTCCATGCAGAGAAGTAGCCATTGGTGCAAAGATGCCCTGGTATGATTGCCAGGTTGGACATGGAGATCTTCAGGAGATCCACACTACAGAGATCAATTCCCCTTGAGCAAATGGCCGCTTCACTCTGGCATTTTACACTGTTAAGCTCTCATCCCTCCACAAACACTGCCCTCTTCAGGCTTCACCTCCAAAACTCCAGGAATTTCCCAACCTAGAGTTAGCATCCAAATGCCCTTGGCATCCTGCCTGCAGCATATTAGGGGGCTGTTATTTTATGCTGCATTAACTGTATAAAGAAGATACCCAGTATGAAATCGAAAGGAGCTGCATCAGCGGGAGTTCATTCTGCCTTCCCAAGATCTCTTAAATGAATATTTCACCCAAGACGCATTGTTTAATAGGGCATCCAAACAGTGCAAAAAGGTGCTATAGTATCAGCTAAGCTACGGACAGGTATAAAATGGATTTGGCCATGCTATCAAATGAAGCTGGATTTGTATAAACAAGTGTTTGCCATCTGTGCAGCCATTGGGTTGTGAGCGTTTGTTTGACATCGTTTGACACAAGCTGACATTGTGTGGCACTGTACTTTGTCCTAGGCCATTGCCCTGCAGGAGAGTGTTCCAGGGGCCTTCTGTTCTTGGCATTTAGGGCTCTAACAAGCTTTGTTTGCTGCCTTTAACCTTCTTTCCCATCACTATTAATGTTGCACTGGGCTTTTGACATTTCTGTTGCTGCAGCAATATCCTGTTATCTTTGAACTGCGATGTGTTTAAAATGCTACTTTTAAACGTAGGGTAGTTGTGAAAGCACTACTTCTTAAACACGTAGTCCAGTAATGTTACAATATTCAGATGCTTTAAAATTATTTTGTAAACCTTCTAGGGAGACCAGCCATAAAGAACAACCTTGCAATATTCAGATTAGCAGAAACGCAAGGTTTTTCCACCTCTCTGAACAACTCCCCACAGTACGCCGTCTTTGAATTGCAAACGTTAACTTGTTAATTATTTATTGTACGATTGTTTTAACCCTGTTTTGAAATGTTTTATACTGACCAGGCACAATGTGCCGATATATGTGAGCCACCCTGAGCCCGATCACGGGGAGGTGGGAGGCTTCTGCACTATCAGTGAAAGATCAGACCTTTGTTGATGAAGCAAAGTTCTTTATTAGTCTTAATACTGCTTGACAGGTTCTCGGATGTTTGTTAGAGATACCAGATAGAAAACAGTCAGAGTTAATATACCCTCCCTTCCGTTTGAACCCCAACATGAAACCAATCAGATTTAGAGTAGAAAACGCGGGAGAAGGGATCGGGCCGTTTGGATTCCCGCAGGAAGGTGAGGTGCGAAAGTTATAAAAATTCCCTTCTTGATCTGGGTGACCCAGATATGTGAAGCCTATGCATAACAACCGGCTCTGGTGGCAATAACAGACCTTCAAGGTCTTCACAATAAGATAAGACATTCTCTGGCCTGGGAATAGGGAGGAGGGATGCATGGGAGGAAAGGCCATTTGTTCTTAGTGACGTGCAAGAATGTAAGGTCGCCATTCTCCCGCCGAAAATGGTTACATTGTTCAGGAGTCAACAAAGCAATACATCTCAAGATGATAAAGCAGGGAGGGGGGAGTAGACAGAGAGGGAGACAAGCCACAAATTACATGAGCATAGAAAACGAAAGCAATTACAATGAAGCCTTTGTCAGGCCACCTGACAGGAGGATGGGATACAAATATAAATAAATAAATAAGAACGGAGTTCCGGCTGGCTTCTGAGTTGGCCACACCTACAGCCTCCCCCCGGGCTCCCCAGGTGCCTTGCAAGCCACGGGGCACCTGGGGAAGCCAAGCTGATCCAGGGAGGGAAGGCAGTTTAAACTGCCTCCCCTCCCCTCGGGTTCCCCAGGCAGCCCACAGCCGCAGGGCTCCTGGGGAAGCTGATCCTGGGAGGAAGCTGTGCTGTCAGGGGTGTGGCCTAATATGCTAATGAGTTTCTGCTGTTGGGTGTGGCCTATTAGGCTAATTAGTTCCTGCTGGGCTTTTTCTACAAAAAAAGCCCTGATTTCAACAATCTATGAAAGAGATAAAATAATAATTGTAAAGGGGCAAGCAGTTTCTTTGTAGCTGGTGTTCTCACATCACAGCAGGTATTTATGTATTTTATATACTTCATTTATATCTTGCCTTTCTCCCCAGTGACAACCCAAAGTGGCTTACTTCATTGTCATCTCCATTTTATCCTCCGAACAACCTTGTGAGGTGGGTTAGGCTGAAAGTGTGTGAGTGGCCCAAGGTCATTCAGCAAGCTTCCTTGGCAGAGTAGAGATTTGAAGCTGGGGTCTCCCAGCTCCTGGTCATAGTATTTGTAAATGTCTGTGCCTGGTCTTCAGGGAGGAGGATGTTACCCAAATGGCCTACACACATGTGACCCCCAAGTTTGGAGCATCTCCCTTGTGTGTCAAGAGCACATACGTGTATCTGAGTAAAATTAAATTAGAAGACTGTGTATACCAAATCCAGAATTTGGTAGTAGCACCTCTCTAGAGAAATACAGAGGTTCCCAGAAATAAAGCAGGCAGAAAGAGAATTAGTCTATATTAGTTGTTGTAGATTTTCCAAACGGTATGGCCATGATCTTGGCATTGTAGTTGCGCCAGCAACTGTGACTTACATCCTCAGAGGTATAACATAGAAAGATGGAGTACTCTCTGTCAATGTGAGAAGAAAAATGGTGGGTAGGAAATTTATATCTACCCAGGAAGGTGGGGAGTTTTACTGTTGTAGGAGTTTCCCAGGCTATGACATGCTAATAGAGGAGCTTTCCTGAGGAGGTTCTTTTGCATATGGATTGGCTGTAGAAATTCTAATCTTCTCTGTAGTGCTGTTGTAAGATGTAGAGCATTTTGTGTTTTTCAGGACTGGAAACCATGCCCTGTTTATTTTTAAACTCTCTTCTTTCCTGTTGAAATTGTGTTTAAATTAGGATTGCCAGGTCCCCTCATTGCTCCGCCAGATTTGAGGGGCGTTCCAGGGGTGGGGCGGGGATTTCGCACAACATCCCTGACATGACGACTTCACCCGGAAGAGATGCCATTGCACCGGGGATGCTCTGATATTTGGGTGTACTCAGAGAGCTGCAGGCTCATATACACAGCAAATCGTAACCCTAGACAACCTAATATGTAAGCAATAAAAGCACACAATCAATGGGGCCAAATGAAAGAATACAAGCCTATCTGATGCAGTGAGGATCTGGGCTGGAGGGAGAGTGAAGAAGGAAAGAAGCAGGGCAGAGAATGAATCTGGCTTCAGCTCTTAAAGGGTCCCCTGTTCGTGCTCCACAGGTAGGGTTGCCAGACCCCCTGTCCAGCCAGGGGATCCCCCGGTCTTCAGGGCTCCAATCTGCCACTGGGAAGGGGAAAGCCCCACCCCCATCATGATGACATCACCCAGAAGTGACATCATCATGTTGCCGATGTTGGGGGTGATGCTGTAGTTTTTGGGCAAACTCTATGGTTTTGGGGGCAAGAAACCATAGAGCTTTACTTAAAAACTAGAGTGTCACCCCCTGACGTCGGCAACATGATGTCATCACAGCATGTGTGCTTGGCATGCACAGTCTGAAGCCCCTCCACCAGGAGCAAGGTAGGACCTGGCAACCCTATCCACGGGGGACAGTAGTCAGGAAGTTTGGGAGAATGGCTGCTGCTGCTACTGTTACTGCAAAATTCTGGGGGACTGGGGGCTGTATTTAAAACGTTGGGTGAGATCGTTTTGGGGCCCGAAAGTTTGAATCTTACTGGCCAAAATGATTCTCTAACTGCCAGGAGGGAAATTATAGGTGAAAAAGTGACACTGCAAAGGCTGACTGGAATGAACCGATCACTGGCTGGTCTAGAGGGTGGACAAAGAACTGGGTGCGGACTGATCATTGTGGGAAACAATAGGCTTAAGATAGGGACGATTACTGACTAGATCCTTTTGTTCATTAAGGGTATGTTCTCATAGCTAATCCTTGAGACATTGCCTGCATTTCTGAGTAAGGAAGGGAGTAATTCAGTCACTTCCCAAGTAGACTGCTTCCCTTTTGTTCTGGAAAGTGCCTTCAGGCTGGAATTCTCCTGGAGCCCGGTCTTAATTTTACTGAAGAATGGAGGTTTGCTTATGGGTGTCTATATACTTTGGTATCAAGGGAGTAGGCCTCTTATAAAATGGTGCCTTCTGAGAATATGTTTTAGAAGGACTTGTGTTAAAAAAAATTATTCTCCTGTCAAGTGGGGGGTGGGGAGAAACCTTTTAATGAATCAGAAGTATGAACTAACAAAATGATGAACAATGTTCTCCTAAGCTAAGTTTTAACCTGCTCAGCATTGCACTGCAAATATTGTGTTCCTAGTTCTGCATTTGGACCTGGATTATATTCTGATCTCATTTGGGTTTAGTGCACCATCCTGTTGATCAAACATTCTATTGATATGAAAGCAGAATATTGTCTGAAGGCAACATCTGGTGAAATCCAGCTGGCCAAAGATCATCCAGTGTAAAGTTAACCAATGCACTTATGTGCTTGAAGTTAGGAACACACCTTGAGTTAACGTTTGTTTCAGGGGTGATTTATTCATTTAGAATAAAAAAAGGATGAATGGTCTGACTTGACCCTGAAGGCAAATATTGACTCTGATTTGTAGTAGGGTGGACTTTGTGCTGGAGGTGACAGACCGACATCCCTGAAAATGGAAAAAGAAGCATCCACTCAGGCTCCGCAATCCACCCAGGAATCCATTCTTAAAGAGGAGGTAGGCACTGGTTTTTTTTGGTGTGTGTGGGGGAATATTGTTTCAAAGCTGCATTTTTTGTGTGCTTGTTGGGCTGTGTAATACAAAATGTTTTTATCCTCATAAACACAATATTTCCTACTTCTGAGAATATGGGGAAAAATTCCATGCATCAACGGGACCCTTCTTAACTTAACCAGAGATCTTGCAGGTCTTCCTTTTTGTCAGGATAAGAGCCATAATATTGGGGGAGTCGGAGTTATTCTTTCAATTTTTTGAGAAACAGAAAGGGACTTTGAGATGTTGGAACTGAGGAAGGATCTGCACTAAAGAGGTTCTGTTAGAGGCATTCTACAGTCTCCGCTTCCTTGGTCATAATCAGACACAGTTGAGTGCTGCTGTGTCCCACTGAAGTTGATGGAAGGGACCTGCTGTTGTGTGTGACCTGGATGTTAACCAAGTCGTCAGCCCTGAAAAGTCCTGAAAGCCAGCGGTCACATTTTTGTTAAATGTGAAATATCTGACTACTGCCTGTGTTCTGGTGTCCCACTACTACATCAAAAAGCTTGTGCATGAAATTTTTATTTATCTTTAGAAGAAGTTGTAGTGTGGATTAAGATGGGACTTTCCCTTGTATGTGGGAGTCCACTGTTCTGTGGAGGAACTTTTTGATCATCTGTGGATCTGTTGACTTTCCTGCTCAGCCTTTATTTGGTTCTCTGGGCCTCTACATTGCTTTCATTTTCTGTCATGACAAATATGGATGGTTCATATGCAGGGGTCCTTTTGTAGAAAAAGAGGTGCAGAAGCTCATTAGCATAACTCATTAGCATATGCCACAACCCCTGACATCACCAGAAGTGTGTCAGAAAGGGAATGTCAGTTTCAGCCCCATTATATCCTATGGGCCATTGAAATCAATGGCAAAAACTCATAGGGTATATGAGGGGCTGGAGGAAAGTGGTTTTGAGGGAGAGGCTCCAAACTTGCAGGGTAGCTGCTGGGGCCTCTCCTCGAAATGCCCACTAAGTTTCAAGAAGATTGGACCACGGGGTCCAATTCTATGGGCCCCCAAACAGATTGTCCCATCCCCTCCATTGTTCTCTCTGGAGGGAAAAGTTAACTTTTTTCCTGCCATAGAGAACAATGGAGGGAATGGGGGCAACCTGTTTGGGGGCCTGTAGAATTGGACCCCCTGGTCCAATCTTCTTGAATCTTGGTGGGCATTTCGAGGAGAGGCCCCAGCAGCTACCCTGCAACTTTGGAGCCTCTCCCTCAAACCCGCGCCCCTCCAGTGGCTTTTAAAGTTGCCACCAAATTTCAGCGGCAATTCAGCGGCGAGCTGAATCAGATTAGAGAATCTGATTCAGCCCGTGACTGCCCTACTGGCCAGTCCTGAGCTGGCGGAGCTTTGCTCTGCCTCGCTCCGGCCCCAACGGACCCCTGTTCATATGAAGGAATGGATTAGTAAGCCATTCTCAGGAAGTGGTCCCAAGTCCCTGCCCAGCGATACCACCCCTTTCCTTTCCTGTGTGTGTGGGGGTATCAAAACCAAAATGGGAAGTAACCACTGCCACCAACAACTCTTGAGAGTATCTCCTGCTAGATGACCTGCACATCTAGCACTTTAAACGTGCCTTGCCATTTAGAGGGTTTGCCAAGTTTCTATGTCTACCACTTTGTTACTCCAAGCTAGTGTGCGGATGATCTCTCATAACTTTGCAGTTTTGAGCTATTGTGTTGCAAGGATGGTGAGTTTAGCCAGAGCATCCTCTGGGGCACGAACTAAGGGGGTGGAGCTAACTCGGGGACATTACCTTGGCATTGAGGCTGGTGCCTGCCATGCACCAAGGCTGCCTCTTGGGGGCTGTGCCTCAGTGCATCCCCCCCATTCCACCTTCCCTTCCCCACCACCCATCTGAGTCCCCCATCTGCTATCCCTCCCGCAATTTCATCCCCAGCCATTGCTGTTCCCCTTCTCCCACCTCCCACCCATCACTCTCCTTTACCCTTCAGCACTTCTTTGGAATAGCTGCTTGATCCTAGTCTGTTTTTGGCTCTGGTGCAGCCGCCCTTGCTCCCCATTTATTTTTGGAGGTCTCTCCTCCTCTCCCCCCATACCTAGTCCTTGGAGGCAGTGGATTAAGTCTCTACCTTTCCAGGGTCTGCCAGAGCTTCCCAGGGTTGCCAGCTCTGGCTTGGAGATACCTGGAGATTTTGGGGGTGGGCTTTAGGGAGGGGGTAAGACTTCAGTGGGCTATAATGCCAAAGAGTCCATCCTCCAAAGCATCTATTTGCTCCAGGGGAACTGATTTCAGTCACTTGGAGATCAGTTCTGATTCTGGAAGATCTCCAGGTCCCACCTGGAGATTGGCAATCCTGTTTACTCCTCCTTTTAGACCGCCCAGTTAAAGTCCCATAACAACTTTTCTTTCCCCCTCCCCCAAACTTTAAGTACTTATTTTAAGAGTTCATTGTCAGCCACACCTTGGGTGATTCCTACCTCATCCCTAACTTCCCTTCTCTAGTCTGCTCCTTCAAAGTTCCGGACTGTTTAGTCCTCCACCACCAGCAATTTTTTTACTTTTCCTGAGAACTCATCTCTATGTGACTTCTCTGCTCCAGTTGGATCTACACAATTTCGAATATTGCTCTATTGTAATGATAATTCACATCCTTTGCCACTGGTTTCAGTGGGTTTTCCACGAGTTTGGTCTCCTCTTTTGTCTCCTTTTTGGACTTTGTGGTTTCTGCCTGAAGCCCCATATTTGATTCATTTCCCCCCAATCTCCTGATATCTTGTTCCTCTGCCGGCTATTTCTCTTCAAGAAGCTGAAAGCTTTTGAGGCATATGTTGCATCCATGCATACTGAACGATGCACTTTCAATGCACTTCACTACTGGTTTTTACTGAAACAGAAAAATCCACTTGCAAATTTATTGCTAAAGTGCATTGAAGATGGATTGATAGTATTCAGCACCTGTAGACAGATTGTGTCCCTTCTAAATTCATGCTCTGCATTTTCTATCTATTCTGCTACATCTCCTCATTATTCAAAGAGTCTTGAGCACCATGTCTCTAATCTCCTGTTAAGGCCAGGATTATCCACTCGGCTCAGTTACACTCTCTTTCTCATCATATTCCTACAGTCCTTTCTTTCCCTTCTCTCTGTTCCACTCTCATTTGATGATTGACCCTGGCTAGATAATATGAAACTTCTTAATGAATTCTGCTTCAAGAGTTTCACACTGGAGTCTCCCTTTGAAGTTGTTTTATTGAAGGATGGCAGCTTTCATGGTAGCAGTGCTTCGTTGAAGAAGATTGAAATGTTCCCCCACTGATTTCTGAGTATCGTGATTGCTAATGTCAGATATGCATCCATTTATTCTTTTCCATTGGCAGCAACCTATTTGTCCAAGGTAGATAGCAGAATAACATTGTGTTGATCCATTATGAGATATATTACTTTGGAATATAAATGAATGAGCCAGAGGGAATACCACGGAAGTCATTAGGTCCTGTGAGCATGTTAGCTAAGTGTATATGGGGAAATAGTGGCATCTTGTTAGAAAAAGTTATTTTATTATTTCATTGTCAGCCACACCTTGGGTGATTCCTACCTCATTAGAGAGAGAGAGAGAGAGAGAGAGAGATATTTGTATCCCGCCCTCCTCGCCACACGGTGATTTTTATTATATATATATTTATTATTACATTATTATATGTATGATATTATTATAATATATATATATTTATTATATATTATTATGGTCTTTCTTTGTTTCTCTAAAGCAGGGGTGGCCAAAATTGCTTATGGTAAGAGCCACATAGAATAAACATCAGATGTTTGAGAGCCACAAGACATGAACAAATATGACACAGACCGTTTTATTTAAAAATATGCAAATTTGCTTTTTATTAACAGTGAATGAGACTGCCAAAAATAAAAACAAAAGGGGTAAAACCAGATATTGATAATGATATCTAATTGTCCAATGATATTTATTTGTTTGCTAATGATATTTATTTTTCTGAGAGAGAGAGAGAATGAAAGAGGTAGAAAGAGAGAGAGAAAGAAACAAAGAAAGCAAATAGATGGGGGGAGGGACAGGGAAGGAAGAGAGAGAGAGAAAGGAAGGGAGAAAAAGAAAAAGAGAAAGAAAGCAAATAGATGGGGGAGGGTGGGGAAGGAAGGAAGAGAGAGAGAAAAAGAAAGAAAGCATGCAAATAAATAAGGGAGGGGAGGAAGGAAGAGAGAGAGAGTAAAAGAGAAAGAAAGGAAGTAAGGGAGAAAGAGAGAAAGAGGAAAGAGAACACTGGCTGGTGAAGACTGATTGGGGAGGCATGCCTCCCCTTTGCTTCCCCAGTTGCCCACTGGGAGCCTCACAATATGTGTGAAAGAGCCGCATGTGGCTCCCGAGCCACAGTTTGGCCACCCCCGCTCTAAAGTATTGTTTATCACATAGATAGCATATTAAATTGTACTCCTTTGGCATATTTCTGGAATATAAAAGCATAAATGCCCTGTTTTCTACAAGCAAAAGGGAGCTGCTGACTACTGCGTGCTGTACTAACACATACAGTTGCCTTATACTGAATCAGACTATCAGTCCATTGAGGTCAGTATTGCCTACACAGACTGGCAGTGGCTCTCCAAGGTCTCAGGCAGAGGTCTTTCATATCACCTGCTGCCTGAGTTGTTCAACAGTGGAGTCAGCTACCTAGGGAGGTGGTGAGCTCCCCCTCACTGGCAGTCTTTAAGCAGCATCTGGGCAAACACTTGTCAGGGATGCTCTAGGCTGATCCTGCATTAGCAGAGGGTTAGACTAGATGGCCTGTATGGCCATCCGGAGGGTAGGCCCCCTGCGACAGAGTGGGTATTTAAATCTGAATTTTGAAAGAAGGAAATAACTTCAGAGGAAGAGGCAGGTTTGGGGGAGTACCCAGAAAGTGACATGACAGGAAGAGTGGGGTTTTGGTGCAGTGTGCTGGAAGTGACATCAGAAGGGGTGGAGCTTGGGAAGTGACAAGATATTTCCCGGGTCGGACCTGGCAATCCTATGTCGGCTCGACATTGAGCTACACGTTACAACCCCAACGTCTCTTTCCCTCTCCGTTTCAGCAAGTTCAGATTGCATTCGCATATAGTTAAAATTGGGAATTTTTTTGTTCCAATGTGCATCACCTTTCTCTTACCAAATTTGACGTCATTTTTCACAGAGTTGCCTACTTACCTAATTTGTGAAGACCCTCCTGGAGCTCTTCACAGTTGGCCTAGGTTTTTACCAACCTGAATAATTTTGTGTCATGAGCAAACTTGGGCAGTACACTGCTCACCTCCAGTTCCAAATAAGTTATGAACAAATTAAATAGCACTAGTCCCAATACTGATCCTTGTGGGACCCCATTGCTTCCCTCCATTGAGACAACTATCCATTTGTTCTTACTCTTTCCTTCCTGTTGTTTAATCAATTTTTAATCCATAAGAGGACCCATCCTCTTATCCCATGCTTACTAAGTTTACTCAGGAGTCTTTGGTGAGGTACCTTGTCAAAAACCTTTTGAAAGTCCAAGCAGGGGCGTAGACTTTTCAATTTCCGGGGGGCGGGGGCTCTTACCTGTTATTAATCATTTTTGTGCGCATACGCATGCTGGGACAATGTCCCTGCTGCCGCCGCCACCGCAAGAGCCTCTCCCCTGCCTGGCTCCCCCACACCCCTCTCCCAACCCACTCCTCCCTCCCTCCCTCTCTCTCCCTCCCTCCCTCCAGGGGCCATTTGGCCGACTGCCCAGTGTGATTACATCACCCGGAAGTGATGTCATCATGCTGGGCACGTTGCCGGGGAGACACTCTGGCAATCGCCCTGAAACTCTATGGTGCTTGGCAATTACAAAGTGACCTGGCCATGCTGAGAACTATTCCGCAAACTTACCACATAACTGTCTGGCCTCTTCCCTTTGTGTTTTAGTTAGTAAGGGAGAGTAGGTGAGTTCTTCCACTCCACCACCACCTGGACCTCCCACACACATGTCCTCATGACTCCCAAACTCCTCTATTCGGGGATAAGATGACAAACGATAAACTTCTGAGAATGGTAGGGCTTTAGAGAGTTGGCATGATGAACCCAGGAAGGAAGATCTGTGTCTGGAAACTGGACAAGATATTTTACCTTCCCAATGTGGTCCTTAATCTGGAAGGGGTCCCTCCCAGGAAGCTTCCATCTTACTGCCTTTTACCAGTTTCAAGACCATAACTAGGTCACCAGGTTGGTAAACCCGCTCCCTGGCTGTTTTATCATATCAGGTTTTCTGCTTGTTTTGTGCCTCTTCTAAATGAGTCTGTTCTAGTAGCCGAACTTCCTTCAAATGGTTTTGAAGCCTGTCCAAAAAGTCTAAAACATTAGTACCTTTAGAAGGCATGGAGCCCTCCCAATGATGTCTCACCAACCCCAGAGGTCCATGGGCTTCTCTCCCATATAACAATAACAAAGCGATCATACAGTATACACAAGAGTCCAAGACAAAGCACTGAAATTGACACAAATAACAATTGTACTGAACACCAAGTTTATATGCACATTAGAACTTTAAACATACTATAACAAGTATGCACTTAATATCAACAGGGATTCACAAAGTTTCTAAATACAAACAAAAAAGTCTCTGAGCATGTACAAATTCACAAAAAATTTTTAAATACAAACAGACAAAGGCTCTAGATTCTGCTCTTCGTTTCGTATTCTTCTTCAGAAAATAACTTCTGCTGAAGATGGAGAGACTTCATAAACAAAAATATATAAAGGTAAATGTCAAACAATCCCATTAATTGTTATAAACTATGAAAACTTAACAGAGAAGGAAGCCTAACCAGTACCTTCCACAAAAGAGACTTCAAGCAAGAGATGTAGACAGATTTATACGTTCTCCCAGACCTCTTGGGTATTTCCTATCAAATACAACTCCTATAAGAGGATACATAAAATATATACCATCATTGTATACTCTTATCTAACACATGTGGTATAACACTATAAAAATACAATTATTGTCACTATATATTCTCATCTAATCCATGTAATTTAACAATATAAAAACTGTGAGAATTACAACACTTGCATCATGAATCCTGAATCCTTACTAACGAGCAACTGGTCTTAACACCGAAACTAATCTCCAAAGTTGGCTCGCTTTAAGGAGTGTCTGGTTGATAGTTGGATATACTCCCACCAAGTTTAGCAATTAAAGGAGAACAGACTGCTATTAAAGGAACCACATGGAATTCATAAGAAGGAAGTGTAGTCCAAAGTTTGATTAAGACCATCAGGGTACAGGGTTTTTAGACAAAAGGTCCAATAAGCCTCACGTTGCCTGAATCTCCGGGACTCTTTCGTTCGCTCAGACTACTTGGCTCGTCAACTGCCTGTTGCCCCCACTACTACGGGACACCACCCCTGTGGGAGATGTGTTATGTGTCCACAGGAATGGCGGACCAACAGTATAGACATTCCAGAAAAGAATTTCCAGTATGACCTTAAGCATTTTTCTTCATGTACCTTCTAAAATGTTCCTGTCCCCGTTTTTATGTGGGTTATTCCACTAGGGCCATCCAGACTTGTATGATAGAGCATAGATCTTGTGTAAAAAAATGAATGTCTTGAATCTTCACTGGCCCAGCATTTCTTAGAAAAAAAGACACTTTTCCAGTGATTTCAAGTTTGTCGTGCTTGAAACTGTAAATACACCTCAGTATAGTCAGGTAGATATTCAGAAATGACTCAAGCAACGTGAGGCTTATTGGACCTTTTGTCTAAAAACCCTGTACCCTGATGGTCTTAATCGTCCATTGATTATTGAGCCCTCAACAAGGTCACTATCTGGGACCGGTATCCTCTGCCTCTGATCCCTGAACTGTTAGATCGCCTCAAGGGAGTCCGGATCTATACTAAACTGGACCTCCGAGAGGCATGCAACTTGATACAGATCCCATCAGGGGATGAGTGGAAGATGGCCTTTGGCACACAGTACGGCCAATACGAGTATTTGGTGATACCCTTTGGCTTGACTAACGCCCCCGCAGTCTTCCAGAGGTTCATGAATGACGTCTTCCAGGATTTGCTCGACCGCTTCATAATTATTTACTTGGACGACATTTTGATTTATTCTAACGACCCAGCCCAACACATCGAGCATGTTCGCCAAGTCCTCCAGCATCTCCAGGCCCAGGGTCTTTATGCAAAGCTGGAAAAATGTAATTTCCACCTCCACTCTGTTGAGTTCCTCAGCCATGGACCCAAAGAAGGTGGAAGTGATCCTGACCTGGCAGACACCTCGCAACCACAAGGACATCCAATGGCACCTCAGATTTTCCAATTATTACCAGCAATTTGTCCCCGCCTACGCCTCCTTAACCACTCCCTTGACTCAGCTTCTGGAGCCCAAAGAGTCTTTCCACTGGACTCCTGAGGCCGACCATGCCTTCTCCATATTAAAGTCCTGCTTTGCCACCAGGCTGCTCCTGCGCTACCCAGATCCTCAATTCCCTTTCACAGTAGAGGCCGACGCCTCCAGCGTGGCTATCAGCGCAGTCCTCTCCCAACGAGATGACCCAAATCAACCACTCCAGCCCTGCACCTACAACTCACGCCAACTGACAGCAGCCAAACAGAATTACACCATTTGGGAACAGGAGTTGCTGGCAATCAAGGCCACTTTCGAAGTATGGAGACACTATCTCGAAGGAGCCCGCCACCCGGTCCAGGTGCTCATGGATCATCGAAACCTGGAGCACCTACAAATCACCTGCCGCCTCAACCAATGACAGATCCGATGGTCCCTGTTCTTTTCGCGGTTCGACTTCCAGATCTCCTACACCCTGCAGTCCCACAACCAGAAGGCTGATGCACTCTCCTGCAAACCGGAGTACACCCCTGGCCTGGCCAAAGAAGCCCCTGCCTCACCCATCCTGCCACCTGTGGTGTTCATGGCCACCTCGAGCCAGGCAACCCTGACAGACACCATTCAGGCCGAGCAAGCCAAGGACCCTTGGGCACAGCAGCACCTTCGGGGAATCCAGGGGGGCTCCTCAAGAGAATTCACCACTTGGGATGGCCTCCTACTACACCAAGACCACCTCTATGTACCACCAGGGCCCCGCTGGACAAAAGACTTGTGCTTGACCCATGACTCTCTTCCTACAGAGCATTTTGGGCAACACAAAACAACCCACCTCCTAACCTGGGAGTTCTGGTGGCCCTGAGAATATTCCAACATCACCTGATATGTCAGCTTGTGTGACGTATGCAGATGAGAGAAAGACTTGCCCGCCAAACCCTTGCGGCTGCTCCAACCCTTACCCACACCCTCTGGCCCCTGGGACACCATCTCGATGGACTTCATCATGGACCTCCCTCGGTCCCAGGGTCACACCTGCATCCTGGTAATGGTGGATCTCTTCACCAAGATGGCCGACTTCATTCCCTGTGCGAAGCTTCCCACAGCTCAAGAGACTGCCCAACTATATCTGCAACACATCTTCCGGTTACATGGACTACCGGCCCACATCATATCAGACAGAGGTCCACAATTCTCCTTCCAGTTCTGGACGGCGCTACACACTGGACTAGTACCTGAATCCACCTGTCATCTGCCTACCACCTGCAGACGGACAGACAAACAGAACGAACCAACGCCACTCTCGAACAATACCTTTGCTGTTATTCCTGCTATCAACAGAACAACTGGGTCACCCTATTACCCCTGGCTGAGTTCGCATATAACAATGCGGTACACTCATCAACCCAAACAACCCCCTTTGCAGCAACCTACAGACACCATCCCCATTTCTTCCGTGCGGTCCAGCTGCCTACCAGCATTCCGGCAGTGGATGCCCACATCCAGGAACTCCATGCGCTCCATGCCTTGCTCCGGAAACAGCTCCAGCAGGCCAAGGATGCCTACAAGACAGCGGCTGACCAGAACCGGCAAGAAGGCCCCCCACTCAAACCCAGAAATCGCATCTGGCTCTTTGCCCGGTACCTATGGAGGCCCGGTTGGTCCCAGAAATTAGATGCCCGTTTTATTGGACCCTATGAGATCCTGGAGCAAACCAACCCCGTTGCTTTCCGGCTCCACATCCATCCTGTCTGCACATCTGCACATCCCATCCTGCACATCTGCACATCCATCCTGTCTTCCATCACTCCTTGTTAGTCCCAGCAGCTCCGCCTCATCCTGCTCGACCCACTCCCCCATCACTGCCACCACTAATCCTCGTGGATGACGAGGAGGAGTATGAGGTCCACCAAATCTTGGATTCACAGTACCATCAGGGGGCCCTCCAATACCTCATGGACTGGGAAAGCTATGGACCCGAGGAACACTCCTGGGAACTGATCCCTAACCTTCATTCCCCAGACCTGGTGCAGCAATTCCACGCCACCTACTCGGACAAACCTGGCCCATCTGCTGGGGGAGGCCCTTGGGGGGGATAGTGTCATGAGTCCTGCTGAGGATGCAGCCCCGGCTCCAGCTGAGCCTGCGCTCCCGGCTTCAGCAGAACCCACACCTGACCCTGATGACACCTTGGAGCTCGCCAGCATATCCCTACCACCTGTCCCAGCAACAGCAGCCGGAGAACAAAGTCTGACAGGTAGCCCCCCTGACTCACCTCTTCCGATGGTGTGTTTGCAGAACCAGCTCAGGCAAGACTTAGCATCCCGGCAGAGGGATGCAGGCGGTCCCTCAGCCCTGAGTTCTAACAAAAGCCGGGACACAAATGCTGAGCACTAATTAACCCCAGCACCTGAGGGGTATTTAGCGTCCCATCCTGACACTGGTTCCTCATGCCAGCAACTAGTCAGTTTGACGACGCTCTGCACCTCCCTCGCCCGTGCGCCTGATTCCTGATTCGTGCTTTGAACTCTTGGCTCCTTGACTCCGGCTTCCAATGACTACGCTCTCGGTTTGTACTTCAGACTCTGTTCTTTTGGTTCCTGCTTGCTACCCCTTGATTCTGACCTCGGACTGGACTTGGACTTTCGCTCTCTCTTGCCCTGCCTGCACCCAGCCTGTGACAACTCCCACTATAATACCACTATTATTTCTCACTCCTTTTATTTTTACTCAGAGACTCTCAACTGGACTTTCACGCTCAGATTCACTTATTTCCTCACAAGTATATACCACCTTTACATATAATGCAACTCCTCTGCCCTTCCTTATTTGTCTGTCCTACCTGCATTCACACCTTGTTTTGTTGGAGACAAAATGTAGCTGGCTTTCTTAACTTTGAACTTAAACATGTCTTTCAGTGTTCGTGGTGGGTACTTTTAAAATCATTTCATATTGTGAAAATTATGGAAACCTATCACCTTTGCAAGGAGAAACAATTGTACTTCATCTACTGGTAAAGTCCAAAGAGAAGTTGTTGCTTTTGGCTTCAGTTTTTTGTACAGGTTACTGTGTGGCTAGCAAAAGCGTTAACACTTGTTTTTCAAAATCATAATGCTAATTTTTCATTCATTTAATTGATGATTCTCCACTTTTAGACTATTACAGAGAGAAAGTGGGTGAAACTTGAACAAACAACATATGTAGATCCCACAGGTAAAACAAGGTAAGACTTTCTTTGCTACTCCATACTCTCTTTTCTAAGGCTCTGGTTTTCATACTGTGCTCTGGGAAACTCTTCTGTGTAAGAACATAAGAAGAGCCCTGCTGGATCAGACCAGTGGTCCATCTAGTCCAGCATCCTGTCTCACACAGTGGTCAACCAGTTCCTCTGGAGGGCCAACAACAGGTAATAAAGCGTGGGATAAGGTCATGCAAAAAATATTGGTATTTTTTGTTTTGGGTAATGTTGAATCTGAAAAATATCAGTATTTTCCAGTACTGTTGGTCCCCATAGGGTATAGTGGAGAATTGATCTGAGGGTATCTGGGGCTTTGGGGGGGGGTTGAGATAGAGGCACCAAATTTGCAGGATAGCTGCTGGTGCCTCTAATCAACCCCCCCCCCCAGTTTGAAAAAGATTGGACCAGGGGGTCTAATTCTATGGGCCCTCAAAGAATGTGCCCCCATCCTCCATTGCGTTCAATGGAAAGGGGGAAAAGGCAGTTAAAGAGACTGTGGTCTTTAAATGCCTTTTCCAAGTCATGCCGCCACATCATGCTTGGAGGAATAGGCATTTTAAAAGAACATGGTCTCTTTAAATGCTTATTACCTTCTCCAAGTGCAGTGGCGGTGTGTCAAAAGAGGGTTTCTCTTAAGACAGACACAGGCACAACACAAGAACAATCCCTGGGAGAGTCTAAACTCTCTCAAAGGCTATAAAGTAGACTGCCACCAGGTCCTTTGCAGGTTCCAACAGTCCAGGAGACCAAAAGACCCAAATCTCCCAGCTGGCTCTGTAGTTGAACAAAGACTTTCTGGTTATAGTAGTCAAGGGACTCTAAGGCAAACAGGATTTAGGCTTTGAGACTCGTTAGAAACAAGTACCACAACAAGGTAAAATATGTTTTAGTTCATTTAAGGGCAAAGATATAAAATCAAGACAAGACTGTGAAGGACTGAAAATAACAAAAGCTTAGCTTATGCAACTCTAGCTAAAACATGAGGCAGAAATTCAAAGTTACCTTACAGAGATGCAGTTGTTCAGCATATAAGATGTTCAAGAGCCCAAAATGGAATACCATTATTGGGTTGCTTCTAGTACTGTTGACAATCCACCCATGTCTTTAGCACCAAGCAGCCCCCTTCATAACTGAACTGGGGCTTCTTTTATAGAAAAGTGGTCTCTCATAGGGTTAGGCCCTTACCCAATGAGAGGCCAGACTAGGGTTGCCAGCCTCCAGGTGGGACCTGGGGATCTCTTGCTATTACAACTGATCTCCAGCCGACAGAGATCAGCTCCCCTGGAGAAAATGGCTGCTTTGAAGGGTGGACTCTATGGCATGGTACCATGCTGAGGCCCCTCCCCTCCCCAAACCCCACCTTCTCCTGGCTCCACCCCCAAAGTCCCCAGGTATTTTGCAACCCGGACTTGGCAACCCTAGGCCAGACAAATTATGTCAACTTTTCAGGTTGCTAAGCAAAACCATCCCATAATGATTTCTATCTCATAATAGCTTTAACATCCCATAATAGTCTCTATCCCATAATACTTGGATCAGGGGGCAAAACTGAAAGTTATTCCGCAGTTATAACCTCCATTGCTCCCACGCAGAGGTGTCACAATTGGAATGTGCTTAATTGGTTGGTAACAGGGTGGTAGAGCTTCTCTTATCAGTCACAGCTGCAAGCAATTCCACAAGGTCACCAAGTGCTTCTCCTAGCTATCTCTGTCTCCGGAAAGGATTTCATATCGTTTGTCTCTGGGGAAGGTTTTATTACAGGCCTCAGAGGAAGCCTGAACCAAACTTTTAAGCAAGCCTTGAAATTAAGGAAGCCTTTTCTTTACACGGTGGCATGACTCAGCAAGTGAACTCAGAAGACGTATGCCTCTTGACCAAGCAGGCAAGTCCCCCATGTGGTCAAAACTCTGGTCACAGATACCAATACCAAAAGCCCACCTCCCCACAGATGCTTATCAGGATTTCCTCAGGGAGAAAAGCTCTGTAATACAGAGCCAACTTTCCTGAAAGACACCTTGCCACTCCTGCAGGACAGTAGGGATGGTTGTTCTAGGGTGCTGGGCTCTGCCTGATACTGTGGGTAGTCTTAAGCCCAAGAACAACCTGTAGGGAGCAGTTAGACAGGGTTGCCAGGTCTTACCTGGCCGCCAGCAGTGGGGAGGGTTGTCCTCTTCTTCGGGATTTTTCGTTGTGCACACTTAGCCATAGAGTTTTTTTTCAAATGCTAGAGCGTCGTCCCCCCCCCCCCCCCCAACATGCCCTGTGTGATGACATGATCATGCTGGGCACGTTGGTGCGGACAGGATTGTTTGGGGGCGGGGCTGGGTGGCAATGGATTGGGGCCCCTAAAAGTGGGTAAACTCCTGCCCGCATTGGGGGGATGGCAACCCTACAGTCAGAGAACCTCAGCTGGCACCCAGGGACACATGGGGAGAGACCGCCCTTAAATATGTGGGTCTTGGGTGTGAAAAGCTTTAATGGTCGTAACCAGCCCCTTGAGCTGAAGTCAGAAACAAATTAAATTGAACTCAAAAACAAACAAGCAGCCAGTGTAACCGTTTTAAAAAAGGCGAGATATGTTTCCACTGGTTAACCTCTGACAGAAAACCACAAGTTCTGCAGTTTAAGAATGACCTTAGCATATGGCAGTGAAAGGTCTCTTGATGCTAAAGGACTTTAATAAATATCTCATTTTTGGAATAAACATCTCCTTCATCTTCTGCTCCCAATTTGAACAGAGTATGGGAATCTGTAAAGCGCACAACCAGAAGAGAAGGGGTTTCAGCTGACGGTAAGCAAGTCCCTACATCAATATAAATCTGCTACGCATGCAAAAAAAATCAAAATACACATAATGTGTGTATGGACTTTTCCCAAAAAATCACTGAATCCCAGATATTCACTGTAACATACAGACACACATCTCAAATATATATATGGTAATTTTTGGTACATCTCAAATATATATATGGTAATTTTTGTTGGTTATTCTACTCCTAACAGCAGAAGTCAGTATCACCAGACCCCGAAACCTGCTCCGGGAGTAAAAGGAACAAACCTGCTCCTTTATTGAAGGGGGCATGGATAGGGAGGCGCAATGCAAGCGAGCATGGCTCAGCACACTTGGCTGCTTCTGGCCAGAGCACCAGAGCAGCTTGAAAAAAAGACCCCACCCCCAACTCTTCAAGCCAGGGTTTTTTTTAAAATAGTGTTTGGGGGGCAGTTTTTCAAGGGCTTTGCAAGGAGACGTGCAGTCACTGGCAGACAAATTTCCTGGGCCTGCAGTGGCTGATCTTCCCCAGCAAGGAGAAGCTCCAAGGGTGGGCTTGAGGGTTCACATTCTCAAGTCCACGCAGAGCAACAGTGA
Source organism: Lepidodactylus listeri (assembly GCA_029233225.1). Classification (NCBI taxonomy): domain Eukaryota; kingdom Metazoa; phylum Chordata; class Lepidosauria; order Squamata; family Gekkonidae; genus Lepidodactylus; species Lepidodactylus listeri. The sequence goes on from JARCFY010000008.1 coordinate 106,911,807, forward strand.
GGCCAAACATGACCAGCCGGCCCCCTGCGTAAAAGGAGCACGTCCGCTACAAAATATGGCCGAATCCTCCGTGGCACTCAGGTTCCACAACAGTGTTATCAACTGATAGCGTGAACAGACATGTCGCATGCATAGCCACAGGCATTTCCAATCTCCTCCAGTGCGTTTTGTGAATGTGTTTTTGTGACTCTCTTCTCTGTGTTGGCAGGGGTCGCTGTTATTCCTGTGTTGCAAAGAACTCTCCACTACGACTGTGTGGTTCTAGTGAAACAATTTAGGCCTCCCATGGGTGTGTACTGCTTGGAATTCCCAGCGGGTGAGTGGCTGCTCTGCCTTGTGTTCTGAAGCAGAACTTAGTCTTTGAATGCAGTTCCTCAGCAGAAACTCAGCTCTGAGGGCATCTGCAAGTTATTTTTTTGGCCGAAATAGAACCTGAGAGCATATGAATGTAGGGCTGCCAAGTCAGCCCTGGGGGCGGGGGATCCCCCGCTATAGGGGTTCCCGATCCGCCGGCCGGCATTTGGCCGGCGGGGGGAACCCCGCCCCAGAAGTCGTCCGGTGAGGACGACTTCCCCCGTGTAATGACGTCACCCGGAGATGACGTCATTACGTCGGCGTGGCGCGCGCGCAAAGCGCACACACCAGAAGAGCTCCCGGGGGGAAAACAACTCCCCCCCCGCCGGTAAGTCGCCAGTACTTGGCAACCCTATATGAATGGCAGTTGGTGTCCTTGCCCAGCCAGGACTAGCCCCGCTGAGGCCCCCTCCCAGTGGGAGCCTCTCTCAGCCGTGGAGACACCCGCCACACTCCATCATTCTCTGGGGCAGCAGGGGCTGAGGCACGATCACTTAGGCTTTCTAGGATGGGGGGGGGAGGGAACCAGCGTCAGAGACATCCAGCCCACAGCGGGACACAGTGAAGAGAGGAGTGGAAGTCCTGACAGCGGGCCTGAAGGCAGGCTCGAAGTAGTGGCAGGCTCGAAACTGCGCACACCGCAGGAGACAGTGGGTGAAGGAGGCAGTGGGCACCAACCCGCAACAGAGCCAAGAGAGGTGTCCCTGACCCCGGGAGAGGGGGATGGAGGCGCCAGAAGAAGCAGGGCTGGGCCCAGCCGCAACAATGACAGTACTGGTGGCCAAGCGAAGGAATGGTGGAGGCGCCTGCTGACGGGCCCAGTCATCAGTCTCCCACACGCCCGCACTTGCTGGCCTGGGACCCAGCAGGGAGGCCTCCAGAAGGGCGGGGCTGTCTAGGAGATGCCAGCCTGGTATCCTTGCTGTTATAGTGGGGGCGGGGCCAAGGCAGAGGGAGAGGGGAGATGTAAAAAAGGGGCTCCAGGAGACAGCCAAGGACTGCCTGGAGTTCTCGCCTGTAAGCCCAGAGAGAGAGTGCGTTTGGCTGAGTCCTGGGAGCTGGCAGCTGGGGAGGGGGTGATGTAATCCCCCCTCCCACTTGAGAATGAGGTGACTCCTGTCCTCTTCCCCACTCCCTTTTGTTGCGTAGCAAGCTGCAACCCCAAGGAAAGTGAGTACCCATGTGTGGCCAAGCGAGGGCACAATGGCATCTGGAGACAAGTTGGCGGTTGCCAAGGGGGCACATGACAGTAGGACAGTTTTGTGCTTTCTCTCTCTTTTTTTAGCAAGGAACGTGCATGTGACGTTTCTCAGTGCCTGTGCGTGCTCCCTCTATAATAAGAGTTCCACGCTTTGGTTTGCTGTGCTGTAAACAGATTAACAGTGTGTTGGATGAACAGAAATTGCACCTGCCCAGTCCCACCGGAGCTTATGTAGCTGGCTACTTTCTACTTTTGTGTTATTTCCAAACTCTGAGAATGGGGAAGACAGCAGGGCTTCAGAAAATCATAAACTAGACTAGAGTAAAGCTTTTGCTGTGTTTATTATTAAGAGCTGGTGTCAGATATGCTTTGCAGGATTTCTCAAATCTGATTCCCTTTTTCACTCTAAATGACACTATAGCTGTATTCTGGCTGTGGCCATAAGGTTGCCAGCCTCCAGGTGGGACTTGGGGATCTCCCAGAATTACAACAGAGATCCAAACCTCTGGAGGATATGGCAAGCTTCAGAAGTTAGAATCTGTAGCATTATACTGTGCTAACGTCCTCCCCTCCCACAACCACACCCACCTTAGGGTCCATATCCAGCTCTCCAGGAATTTCTCAACACCGAGTTGGCAACCCTAGGGGAAATCCATTGAAGTTTTCCTTCTTTCTACTTGGGGAAGCCCTGCCCTCTTCTCTCTAATCACGTAGTGGATGCTGCCTGCAGACTTTCAGACATTTCTTTCCAGATTAAGGATGAGAAACTTGCATTTTTTCACTTGATGAGACCAGCTCTCAGGGGTCCAAAATTGTTGCATAGATAATAGTTTCATAACCTGTGTGCCAGTTAACCGGAACTGTGTGGTGAAAATGCATCTCATCATTGTGAAGGAACCAGTCTTTTTATGCATCCAACCGGAGCACCCATCTGGCAGCCAAGAAGCCGTATGCTCGCTTCCTAGTCCCACTGATGCCGCCACAACCCTGCTTCCTTTCAGTACAGCTGATTGTAGTTCTCATTTGCACTGCAGGTCTCATTGATGAAAACGAAACTCCAGAGAGTGCTGCTTTGCGTGAATTGGAGGAAGAAACAGGATATAAAGGGGACATCCTCGAATGCTCTCCAGGTACTATAACTGGCGAGCTACTGCGGTATAGTGGTTACAGTGTCAGACTAGGATCTGGGAGACCCTGGTTGGAATTCGCATTCTGCCATGGAAACTTAGAATCATAGAGTTGGAAGGGACCTCCAGCGTCATTTAGTCCAACCCCCTGCACTATGCAGGAAATTCACAAATACCTCCCCCCACACCCCCAGTGACTGCTGTTCCATGCCCAGAAGATGACAAAAAACCTCCAGGATCTCCAGCCAAGCTGGTCTGGAGAAAAATTGCTTCCTCACCCCAAAGTGGCAATCAGCATTTCCCTGGCCATGTAAGAAAGGGCCACAAAAACTAAGCACTGCTGCAACCCTTCCTGCCCTCCCTCTCATGATCTGCCTGAGTTCACAGAATCCGCATTGCTGTCAGATGGCCATCTAGCCTCTATTTGGAAACCTCCCAAAGAATCCTGTTCCACTGAGGAACCACTCTAACTGTCAGGAAGTTCTTAATGTTTAGCCAAAAACTCTTCTAATTTAATTTCAACCCGTTGGTTCTGGTCCGACCTTCTGGGACAACAGAAAACAACTCTGTACCATCCTCTTTATGATAGCCCTTTAAGTACTTGAAGATGGTTATCATATCACCTCTCAGTCATCTCCTCTCCAGGCTAAACATACCCAGCTCCTTCAACCTTTCCTCATAGGAATGCCCTCCTCTGGACACGTTCCAGCTTGTCTATATCCTTCTTAAATTGTGGTGCCCAAAACTGAACACAGTACTCTAGGTGAGGTCTAATCAGAGCAGAGTAAAGTGATTCCATCACTTTAGATGATCTGGACGCTGTACTTCTGTTGATACAGCCCAAAATTGCATTTGCCTTTTTAGCAACTGCTCACTCATGTTCAGTATATCGTCTACCAAGACCCCTAGATCCTTTTCGCACATACTACTACCAAGACAAGTCTCCCCCATCCTATAATGATGCATTTGATTTTTCCTACCTAAACTTTACATTTATCCCCATTGAAATTCATGTTATCTTTTCAGCCCAGTTTTCCAGCCTGTCCAGATCATCCTGTAACCTGACTCTGTCTTCTACCGTATTTGCTACCCCTCCCAATTTAGTGTCATTTGCAGATTTAATAAGCATTGCTGGGAGACCTTGGGCCAGTCATTACAGTCTTAGCCAAACCTACCTTATGGGGTTGTTGTGAGAATATAATGCAGGAAAGAAGAACGATGGAAGCTGCTTTAGGGTCCCCATTGGGGAGGGAAATGGGGGTATAAATGAAATAAATAAATCTGTTCAAAATGTTAGAAAAATAATGGCGTTTATACAGCAAGATAACGGGTACCAGGAGAAGATCAATATTTTAACAGTTTTAATGATGAACCTTATGGTTCAGTTGTATGTTTTTAAAAATGTTATGCGCCACCCCGAGCCCCACACTGCTGGAGAGGGGTGAGATATAAATCCAATAAATAAATAAATAAAATAAGATCAAATTTTGCTGGAGAAGTGAGTGGGTGTGATTGATAAAACCTTGTTTTCAAACTTCATCAACTCTGTGCGCCACATGTCCCTCAGCCGTAAGGAGTGTTTCATGCTCCCTCTATAATTTTTTTTAAATTGCAGTGAATACTCTGAAAGTGCTGGGGTCATTCCTACCCCCAAATTCCATTGAAAGGGAAACTAAAATTAGTAGGTAGAGCACGGGTCCCCAACATGCTGCCCATGGGCACCGTGGCACCTGCAAACGTTTTTCCTGGTGCTCTCCAAGTGTTTTAGAAGCTGGGTGCCCAGCAACACTTCTGATTGGCCATTGGAGATTTGATTGGCTGTGCAAATTTTTTAAAGTGTTACTTTGGCAGCAGCTGCCACCACAGCACAAAGATCTTCACTATATGACCGAAGTTGAGCCGTGACACCCGTTAGGTGGCTGGCTCCGCCTCCTGCTGCAGCCATTTTGTGATTGTGCCCAGCATGCTGTATCAGAATTCCAAAGGTACCAGGGGTCATTTCGTAGAAAAAGAGGTGCAGGAGCTCATTAGCATAACTCATTGGCATAACTTATTTGCATATGCTACACCACCTGACATCATCAGAAGTATGTCAGAAGGCAAGAAAGAAAGGAGAGAGAGAGAGAAGGAAGGAAGGAAGGAAGGAAGGAAGGAAGGAAGAAAGAAAGAGGACAGCTACTAATCCAAGCCTCAGAAATACCCCTATTCTGGGAGGATAGCTTCAGTGGTGGCTGAAGCCTTCGGAAGGCTGGTCGGAGGAACAAGGACCTTTCCAGGGGATGGGGTCATTTTGCTGCAGCCATGACACAAGCAGGCATTCCCCCATGTGGGGGGGGGGGCTGGCACCCACTCCTGGAGCTGTGCTCCCCAGAGCTCCTGCTCGAAAGGACCCCTGAAGGTACCCATAGGCTCTAAAAGGTTGGGGACCCTTGATGTAGAGTGACACTGACAGACTTGTATTTTCATATATTTTTCCCTCTGGTGTCTTGGCTGCTGTTCTGTTCCTGTCCTGTTAAAGGGAGATGCTTACTACAGGGTTGATTTTTTTTTTCTTGCTAGCTGGTGGGGTGTTCAATGCAACCTTCTGTTTTTTTAAAAAAAATTCTATCGCTAACATTTGGCTCTGTTTGACCCCGTCATCGGATTAGCGAAGTATGCTTTTTGTTCAGGCAAAGAACAAAGTGGAGCAGAAAAATGGCAAAAAATTAACTTAAATAAATTGATGTTTGAGTATTCAAAGTATTTCACAATGTGCAGACAGAAGTTCCGGTGGAAAGAGGACACACGCACAAGAGCTTAATGGCCTTCCTTATAGTAAATACATGCCAGAATTGGGACACTGTCCAGAAAAGAACGTTCTCTGTTGGAGTGACACAAACATCTCTATACCATCAGTACAGTGGGGGAAATCCCAGGCATACCTACTTTTGGGTGGCCACACAGTCCTGGCCTCTGCTACAGCTGGTCGGAGTGGTTGCTGCAGCTCCTGCACAGGGAAGGAGGGTCAACAGGGGCTGCTCTCCGGTGGAAGCCTTTAGGATTGTGCCCCAGATCACAGCCACACTGTTAGTGGCAGGCCAGTTGCTTGACCATCCAGTTTTCTGGATTCCAGCCATCTCTGGTGTTTGCTGGATCTCAAAAATCTGGTGACTGGCGTCAGCATGGCGCTCTGTGATACAGCAGAGTTTTGGATCTGGTCCTTCATAACAATAGATTCTGATCCGAATTCCATACTGTGCTTTGCTGGAGTAAAACTTTGTCTGCCCTTGGCTCCACAAGTTCTCCAGGCCTCTGGTTCTCGTTTCTCAAGATGATGATGCTGCAATGCTTTTTTTTTAGCGCTGTGTCTGGACCCAGGCTTGACAAACTGCACGTCACACATTGCGACCGTGACCATCAACGGGGACAGCCCTGTCAACCTGAAGCCCAAACAGAAGCCTGGTGAGTCTGTCCTCGTGGAGACAATTTCTTTCTTCCAAAACGATGGTTTCAGCCTCAAGGAGGAAAACCTGTATTTCGTTCTTCTTGGGTTAAATGAAATTGCGCTGGGTTTAGCACATGTTCCCAGGAACCAAATATAACTCCTCATAAGAGTCAGTAATAAGAGGAAAATACACCTAACTACCCTGATGGACAGAAACCAAGAGATGTTCTGTCCCATCACACAGAATGAGGTAGTGCCATTTTTCCAGCTTTGACCATTTCATATTAAAGGTGGCATGTATTAAAGAGTTCCATGCATTTAATAAATTATTAGAAACAGGCTATGCTGAGCTTTCCATTCTGGCATGCTGCAGTGTTTCATGCAGGGACACACATGAAGCTGGTTTTTACTGAGTCAGACCTTTGGTGCCTTGAGGTCACCATAGTCCAGTGGTGGCAAACCTATGGCACGCATGCCAGAGCCCTCTCTGTGGGCACGCACGCAGTTTGGGCACTCAGTCTCTAAAAGGGAAAAAACAACACAGACTCGAGGCTGGGCTGCTCTCAAACTTACAGAGTCTGAGCCAAGGTTAGACAAATTATCAGCATGCATACAACAGCAAAACTCACATTAATTGTTCAAAAGCCTGCCAAATGCAAACTTTTACCTTTCAATAAAAAGCTGTTTGTATCATTGAAAGCTCTGTTATTGTGTTTTTCTTTTAAGACAAAAGATGTTAATGTATGAGTGCTTTTTTCTAAACTAAAACCTCAGTATTCAGGTTAAATTGTCGTGCTGGCACTTTGCGATAAATAAGTGGGTTTTGGGTTGCAGTTTGGGCACTCGGTCTCTAAAAGGTTCGCCATCACTGCCATAGTCTCTTCTGGCTGGCTGGCACTGGCTCTCAGGGGTCTCAGGCAGAGGTCTTCCTTCTACCTGATCCTTCCTGCTACCTCACTGACTACCTGATCCTTTGAACAGGAGATGCTGGGGATCGAACCTGGGAATTTCTGTGGACCAAACAGATGCTTTACTGCTGAGTGATGCCGCCTCTCTTACATGTTCTATGATATAATTATGGCTCCCAAACTGAAGCTGTGGGGTCCAGAATTATGTGTTCTTGTCACATTACAGACACAACCGGGGTGTGTGGGGGGGGGGGGGGGGGATGGTATTAGTAGTTCTTGAACGGCCTGTGAGCTGCATGCAAGCCAAAATGCAAGAGAAATGATCAAGATCTCATCTCCCCTTGTGATACAAATGAACTTTCCCCCCTCTTCTCCTTTCACGCAGGAAGCTGCTGCACGGTGTGTGCCTCCCCAGTAGGGACTGGGGTCAAGTGAAGCAGCTGCTGTGTGTCGTGGAGGGTGTCAGTTGAGGAGACCAAGGAGAGGAACTTTAGGGATGTGTGGTGGCAGAGGATTGGGAAATGGGGAGAATTGTTCAGAAGGGTTGAGCTGAAGGGCAAATGTTAACAGGCCCAGAAACTGACAGGCAGAGCTCTTTGGAGGCAGAGGTGGCTTTCTCAGTCTTGTGGTCAGTGGTCCCTCGAAGCTGAGTTAGTGTGAGCTAGCTCACAGTTTTTTAGCCTCTGGCTCACACATTTTTGTCTTAGCTCAGGAAGGATGGCTCCAGAGCAAACTAATTTATGCAGCAGCCAAATCACTCACAGCTTTAATGCCAATAGCCAGGGCTCCATTGGGGCCGGGGTGCCGCTCCGGGAGAGAGGAGGCTGGGGGGCGGGCACATAACAAAGCCCCGCCCTCCAGCTTGCTTTCCCGGCCCGCGCTTCGGCGCGGAGCCAAAAGAAAGCCTCCCCCCCGCTCACCCTTCCCAGGCTGCGGCAGGCGCTGCCAGCCCCGGGGAGAACCCCCTGCCCTCCCCCCTGCTCACCCTTCCTGGGCCGCGGTAGGCCACCGCCGCCCAGGAAGAAGCCCCCGTCCCTCCCCCCCGCTATCCCTCCCCGGGCTGTGGCAAGCACCGCCACCTGGGAAGAAGCCCCCGTCCCTCCCCCCCCCCACTCTCCCTTCCCGGGCCGCGGGGAGGGAGGGAAGGAAAAGCTGGTCCTGAGTGGCGTTAAGCCACTCAGGCCCAAGCAAGAGCAAGAGGGGGAAGGGAAACGCTGGCTGAGTGGCTGACAGCCACTAGGCCTGAAGGAGGGGGGTGAGAAGCACCTAGTCTGTCTTTCTGTCTTCCTTCCTTCCTTCCTTGTCTCTCTCTCCCCCCCACCTACCTACCTACCTTCCTGTTCCTTCCTTCCTTCCTTTCTTTCTTCTCTCCCCCCCACCTACCTACCTACCTTCCTGTTCCTTCCTTCCTTTCTTGTCTCTCTCTCCCCCCACCTACCTACCTACCTTCCTGTTCCTTTCTTTCTCTCCCCCTTCCTTCCTTCCTCTTTCTTTCTTCCTTCTCTCTCTCTCCCCCCCACCTACCTACCTACCTTCCTGTTCCTTCCTTCCTTTCTTGTCTCTCTCTCCCCCCACCTACCTACCTACCTACCTGTTCCTTTCTTTCTTTCCCCCTTCCTTCCTTCCTTCCTTCCTTCCTTCCTCTTTCTTTCTTCTTTCTCTCTCTCTCTCCCCCCCACCTACCTACCTACCTTCCTTCCTGCTCCTTTCCTTCCTGTTACTTTCCTTCCTTCCTTCCTTCCTTCCTTCCTTTGCCATCAGATAGGCTTGCCAGCTCTGAGTTGGGAAATACCTTGGAGATTTTTGGGGTGGAACCTGAGCGGTGGGTATTGCCTTCTGACACACTTCCGGTGCCGTCAGGGGTTTGTGGCCATCTGACACTTCCGGTGACGTCAGGGGGTGTGGCATATGCAAATAAGCTATGCTAATGAGCTTTTGCACCTCTTTTTTTTACGAAAGGACCCCTGCCAATAGCCCTTTTCAGTAGCCCTACAATCTGTGTTTTTCCTCTTCCAAACACCCACATTTGCTCCTCTTTGGAGACCTGGGAAGATATTTCAGTTGCCTTCTGGGGAGCAGCCTTAACCATTGTGACAACAAAACAAAAACAAGCCCGTGCTAAGAAACATAAAAAGATAGCAAAAAATCTCTTTGGTCCAGTGACATCCCTAAGCAGGATGCTGTCAGAGAGCTGCAGTGCTTTGATCCAGCCATTGAGGTCTGATACAATCAATCGACCTTTATTGGCATAACAATTGAGGTCTGATACTGTAAGGTGAACATTCAGGATTTAATGCTCCGAAACATGCAATTTTCCATATTTTTGTTTTCTGTATACAGCTGAAGGAGGTATGTGGTACCCTTAAGTTCACTGTTGCTGGAACCGCAGATAAGTATGCTGCTTGATCATTTTCAAGATATTTGTCTTGGTGATTAATAGTTGTATCTTTCCAGGTTCTCATAAATTCTGTTATTTTTCAATAGAAAGAAGTTGCAGGCTACTGGGTTGGTCAAATGCAACCCTCAAGCCCCTTTGATTAGGACCACCCAAAATGTCCCAAAATAGTGTGGAAGCTCTCTGTTTCAATGCTTCATCTGGTTAAATATTATCTCCCCCCTCCAACCCCCACCCCCATGGGGGCAGCGGCAGATGTCTTACATCACGACTTGTCAAAGTAGAGGAAACTTTGTACTTTTTGCATTTGTGATTTCTAGGGCACAGTTATTCAATAATCCACTGGTCTATGTGTGAGCCACAGTGATGATTAAAAAGGATTCCTAGCACTTCTAAAGATAAGATGAACATCCAGGTCAGGGGTGGCCAAACTTTCTCAGTGTAAGAGCCACATAGAATAAACGTCAGATCTTTGAGAGCCACAAGACATGAACAAATATTAGACGTACATTTTTATTTTAAAAATATGCACACTTGCTTTTTATTAATCTTAAATGAGACTGCCAGAAATAAAAACAAAAGGGGTAAAAACAGATATTGATAATGATATTTATTCATCCAATGATATTTATTTGTTTGCTGATGATATTTATTTGTCTAAGAGAGAGAGAAAGAGAGAGAGGTGAAAAGAAAGAAGGAAAGAGGTGGAGAGAGAGAGAGAGAGAGAGAGCACATAGATGGGAGGGAGGGAAAGCATGCCTCCTCTTCGCTTTCCCAGCTGCCCTCCTGGGAGCCGCACAATATGTGTGAAAGAGCCGCATGTGGCTCCCAAGCCACAGTTTGGCCACCCCTGATCTAGGATGATCTGCTAGACAGGGATTCAAAATCCATTCTCTTGATACTTCTTTCAATCCCCTCAAAGAAATATATTTTTAAATTCACATTGGAAAGTTTTTTTAAAAAATATTTTTGTGATTTCTAGGGTCTCGTTCGCCCTGACCTGGATAGTCCAGGCTAGCCTGATTTTCTCAGGTCTCAAAAGCTAAGTAGGGTCGGCCCTCTCTAGTATTTGGATAGAGGACCTCTGAATGTCTCTTACCTTGAAAACCTTACGGGGTTGCCATAAGTCAACTGTGACTTGACAGCACTTTCCACCAGGGCCTTGTTCTTGGTAAGTGAAAATCAGCAGCTGCCAACTGCAGTATTGTGTCCAGCCACAGGAGGCTCTTGGGCTGAAGTCCACTCTGGCTAAAGGCTCCCTGCAGAGGCCAAAGAACTATGAGGAAAGTGGCACCTGTAGCAGTTAGGGTTGCCAGCCTCCAGGTGGGCCCTGGGGATCTCCTGCTTTTACAACTGATCTCCAGCTGACAGAGATCAGTTCCCCTGGAGAAAATGGCTGCTCTGAAGGGTGGACTCTATGGCATTGTGCCATGCTGAGGCCCCTCCCCTCCCCAAACCTTGCCTTCTCCTGGCTCCACCCCCAAAGTCTCCAGGTATTTTCCAACCTGGACTTGGCAACCCTAGTAGCAGTGGTCCCCGGCCCCAGGGACGTCCAACTAGCCTCAACCAAGGCTATTTCGGCCCTGGCCCCCACCTGGTGGAATGAGCTCCCATATGAGATCAGGGCCCTGCAGGACTTACTGCAGTTCCGCAGGGCCTGCAAGACTGAGCTCTTCCACCAGGCTTTTGGTTGAGGCGGCGGACGTCCCCCTCAATCTCCCATCATTGGCCTGAAACTGAAATAGACATTGGGGCACCCACCATTATATTTTAAAGAATCTGAATTGACATCTGATCTATTTTCTTTACATGGTATTTTATTATTATGTTTTAAGTTGTCATTTTAACATTGCTCTATACTAATTGATGTAAACTGCCCTGAGCCCATTTTCAGGGAGGGCAGTATATAAATCAAAGAAAGGAAGGAAGGATTATTTCAACCGATTATCATAATATGAAATGTTATCTTGCCTGTTCCTCCTTGCAGACACTGGGGCCGTTCTTCATCTCCAATGGCTAGGAGGCAGGCAGGCAATTGTAAAGCCCTTAGCCTGGAGGCAGAGTCACACTAGTGTGTCATCTTCAATGTGATTTTGACACTGTCTTGAGGAGCATAGAAGCTAGCCAGGTCTCCATTTTCTCTGGGTCCTAAAATAGTTAACTCTCGCATTGTTTTAAATCTGTTCGAGCTTAAAAGGAGGTTGCCTTGTAGAAAGTAGCCAAAAAAAAAATGTTTTCCGGCCGGAGGAATGGAGGTCTGACACGCTTTGCAAATGCGCAAGGCGGACAGCGGCTCTTCTTGACAGCTTGGGTGGATTAATCCACCTGACGCAACCTCACACAGGTAGTGTGAGGACCAGCAAGCAATATAATCCAGGTTTGAGCAACCTCGGTGAAGGGAAAGTCTCGGAGGAGACTTTTCCGACACCTTGAGCACTGCAGCCGAAGAGGATTCTTGCGAGTATCTCTAAGGAGCCGAGCTGAGCTGAAAAATTCAGCATAAAACCTCCAATTCCCCTGATTCCTTAACAAAGAAGACAAAGTTTAAACGTTGGGACCACATCTGAAGCGAAGTAACAACAAAAGGTAACGGAAAAAAGTTTTTTGCCTTACCACCGCCGCGTTTTGAAAGATGAAAAGCAGATCGGGTGAAGCAATAGACTGTTGTTGATTGGATGAGAGCAGTTTTGAAGCGCTAAAAAACCGAATTTGAACTTAAAAAGCCAAAAAAACAAGTTGTTTAACATTCCTGTGGTTAAGAAGAGTCAGGAGGGGAAGCCAAGCATCGCGAGACAAAGAGGGAGAAGGGAACCAAGCATCGCGAGATTAAGACATGAGGACTGAACCAGGAAGTGACGGCTAGCAGAGCAGACAAGAAGGGAAAAGGAGAAGAACCGGAAGAAGGTAAAGGGGACTCTAAATACTGCCGGACCAGAAAGGGGACTCTAAATACTGCCGGGCCAGAAAGACCATAACAGGAAGTGACGTGCAGAGAGCAGACAAGTAAATAAAAGGAAGGGACAAAAGGAAACTACGGCAAGCCAGAAGCAAGGTAAAAATACTATAACCTTTGACATTAACCATAGAGAAGTCGCGCCCGCCATTTTGGATTTATAAAATTTTTAAACTGCAATATCTCAAAGATTATATAACTTAGAAGGCTGAAACCAACATAATTTGACTTGGCAAGATTAGCTTGTTTGAATGCACTAATTGGTGTTTGATTTGGAAAACAAGATAAAATCGATCTTTTTTAAAGAGGCAAAACGGACCACGGACTAAGATCAAGAGCAGCTACATGGTCCTCTCCTACAATGGCAGCAAAAAAAGAAAAAGAGCTACTAGCCGTTATGGAAGCAATGGAAAAGAAAATGTTAGACGCTATAGGAGAGGTAAATGTTAAAATGAATAATATAGCGGCTCAAGCAGATAAAAATTTCATGGAATTAAAAGCAGAATTTCAAAAATTATCCACAAGAACACAAGATATAGAAACTAAAGTAAAAGAACTGGAAAAAAGCACCCATAAGACAATGAGAGAGAACGAGAGGATGGAAAAGATGATGCACTATAAAGATATGCAAAATCATTTGAGATTTCGAGGGATCTAGGAAAAATTGAATGAGGACATTTTTACAAGAATGCAAGAAGCAATAGCAGATTTTTTACAAGAACAGGAAGAAGTTGTTAAAGAACACATGGATCTTGTTTATAGAGTTAATTCTACATATGCAAGAGACAAAAACATACCAAGAGATGTGGTTGTCCAATTTACAATGAAAAGAACAAAAGAACAAATCTACAGGAAGTGCTTTACTGACCCTTTTGTAATAGATGGAAAGAAAATCATAGTAATGAAAGAATTGCCTAGAGCAATACTGCAAGAAAGGAAAAAATTCAAGCGTCTGACGGATAAACTGAAGGAGAAAAAAATCAGATTTCGTTGGGAAATACCTCAAGGACTAAGCTTTTATTATGGCAACTCCAGAGTAGTGATTAAAAGCACAGAAGAAATGTATGCATTCCTGGGAGAGAATAAAGATGATTTTGGAGATATTTAAGAATATATCAAAATGGATTACAAAATACTTACATGGAATGTAAATGGACTAAATTCACCCCAAAAACGTAGAATGGTAGGTCATTGGTTGGAAAAACAAAAATGTAATATAATTTGTTTGCAAGAAGCTCATCTTAAAAAACAAGACCATAAATATTTAATAAGGAAAAAATTGGGAGAAGAATTTTATTCTTTAGCAAGCAACAAAAAAAATGGTGTTGTAACATATGTCAAAAAAGATTTGGAACCTAAAGTAATATTTAAAGACAGAGATGGAAGATATTTAGCTATTGAAATTTTACTGCAAGGATTGAAAACTTTGATTGTGAACATTTATGCTCCGAATGGAGCTAAGGAAAATTTTTTTAAAGAACTTCAAATGGAATTGGACAATGTAAACTATGATCAAATTATGATGTTAGGGGACTTCAATGGAACTGTAGATAATAAACTAGACAGGCGCTCTAAAAGAAAGGATGAGACGTTAGGGAAGCTTCCAAAAAAATTTTTTGAACTGATAAAACAAGAAAAGATGGAAGATATTTGGAGGAAAGCTAACCCACAAGGAAAAGATGTTACCTTTTACTCTAACAGACATGACTCACATTCAAGAATTGACATGATTTGGATGACTACTAACCTAACCTTTAAGACAAGAAAAGTGGAAATTTTACCCAGAATAATCTCAGATCACAATCCGTGTTTATGGACAGCTGGGCAGATTAAAAAACAAAAGAGATGGAGAATAAACGAGGACTTACTAGATAATCAAGAAATAATTAAAAAATTACTTGAAGAAACAGACCTATACTTCCAAGTAAACATGCAGAAAGAAGTTAAAATTCAAACCGTATGGGATGCATACAAAGCAGTGATGAGAGGACTATTGATATCGCTAAATGCTAAAGATAATAAAAAGAAAAAAGAGCAATATGAAAATATTCTACAAGCCATTAAAACAAAGGAAGAAGAACTGAAGAAAAAACCAGGGAAAAAGAAACTGCAAAAGGAAATTTGAATGCTACAAGACCAAGCAAAAGCCATTTTGAACCAAGAGATGTACTGGAACTTAAAAAAACTTCAACAAAAAGCATTTGAAGGTGCAAATAAACCCGGAAAATACTTAGCATGGCAATGAAAGAAAAAACGTGAAAATAAATTTATCACTAAAGTGATAAGAGATAATATTGAGATAATAGATAACAAAGGAATAAAAAGATAATTTTTTAAATACTATGCAAAACTTTTTAAGAAGGAAAACAAAGACAGAAGAAAGATTAAAGAATACCTGCAAACATTAAAGTTACCAAAACCAACAGAGAAAATTAAAGAACTATTTAATAATCCAGTATCATTACAAGAGATCAAAAATGCAATAAATGACTCAAAATTAGGTAAAGCACCTGGACCAGATGGATTTACAGCGAAGTTCTACAAAAAGCTACAGGAGTCAGTTTCACCAGTGTTACTGCTATTGATGAACGATATAAGAGTTACTGGAGAGGTACCAGAAACCTGGAAAGATGCATCCATCTCACTGATCCCGAAAGAAAATCAAGATTTGACCAATGTTAAGAATTATAGACCGATTTCTTTACTGAATAATGATTATAAGATTTTTGCTAAGATTATAGCGGATAGACTAAAAGAGCACCTTAAAGAGACTATACAAACAGAACAAGCAGGGTTCTTACCTAATCGACAAATAAGGGACAATCTAAGAGTAGTAGTGGATGCTATAGAATACTACGACAAACATCCTGAAAAAGAAGGGGGCTTTTTCTTTTTAGATGCGGAGAAAGCGTTTGATAATTTAAACTGGGATTTTATGTTTGAAGTTTTAGAACATCTTGAGATTGGTGAATATATGCTTAACTTCATTAAAGCAATATATAAAGAACAGAAATCCTCATTAATAATTAATACCGAAAAGACAGACGATTTTAAAGTTGAAAAAGGAACAAGACAAGGATGCCCACTTTCACCGCTGCTATTTATTTGGATTTTAGAAGTTCTACTGTTAAATGTGAAGGAAGACAAAGATATTAAAGGCTTAACAATTAAAGGTTTTTCTTTCAAATATAGGGCCTTTGCAGATGATGTGATGTTTATAGTGGAAGACCCCTTATCCACATTACCACATTTGTTACAGAGAGTAAAAGAGTTTGGTGACTTAGCAGGATTTTATGTAAATAAGAACAAATCGAA
Source organism: Lepidodactylus listeri (assembly GCA_029233225.1). Classification (NCBI taxonomy): domain Eukaryota; kingdom Metazoa; phylum Chordata; class Lepidosauria; order Squamata; family Gekkonidae; genus Lepidodactylus; species Lepidodactylus listeri. Next base: position 106,927,484 of record JARCFY010000008.1, read on the forward strand.
AGTAATGTGCAAAAATATGTCAAATAAGAAACAAAACGAGTTACAAAAACTTACAGAATGTGAGGTGGTGAAAAATATCTGGGTGTAAACCTAACTATGAAAAATATTGATCTTTATAAAAATAATTATGAAAAATTATGGTTGCAAATTATGCAGGATATTAAAAAGTGGAATGTATTGAATTTGTCATTGCTGGGTAGAATTGTGGTGGTCAAGATGAATGTGTTACCACGATTAATGTTTTTGTTTCAAACTATTCCAATTGTGAAAGATGTAAAAACATTCAAATGTTGGCAGAAGGAGCTGTCTAAATTTGTGTGGGGAGGGAAAAAACCAAGAATTAAGATGAAAATAATGTGTGATGCCAAAGAAAGAGGAGGGTTTCAACTACCAAATCTAAGGTTATACCATGATGCAATATGTTTGACCTGGGTAGGGACATGGACTATGTTACAAGATAGAATGTTATTGTCCCTGGAAGGTCATGATTGTAGATTTGGGTGGCATGCATATTTGTATTATGGCAAAACAAAAATGGACAATATGTTTAAACATCACTATTTGAGAAGAACACTAATGGATACGTGGACAAGATATAAAAACTTTTTTTCAGAAGAGATACCCATGTGGATTGTACCCGCAGAAGTCTTACATCCAACATCAAGATATAAAGGACAAGATTGGCTGAAGTATAGAGACTTATTAATAAGACATGGTAAAGATTTCAAACTGAAGGAGCAGCATCAGATTGACTTTGATTATGGTTGGTTAAGATATAGACAAATATATGATTTGTATAGAAGTGATAAAAAACACGGTTTCAGGGGAAAAAATAATGAAATAGAACAAGTTTGGGAGGAAGGCGGGAAAAAAATGATTTCTAAAATGTATAAAGTCTTGCTAAAATGGTTTAATGCAGATGAAATGGTAAAAGAACAAATGGTAAAATGGGCGATAAACTTTAACAAAGACATTGAAATGGAATCTTGGGAATTTTTATGGGAAAATGCTATGAGTATATCTACGTGTTATAACTTAAAAGAAAATTGTTTTAAAATGATGTGTAGATGGTATATGACACCAAAAAAAATTGCAAATATTGGTCAGAATATGTCTAACAAATGTTGGAAGTGTAAAAAGAAAGAAGGTTCTTTTTATCATATGTGGTGGACTTGTGATAAAGCAAAGATTTATTGGTCCAAAATACATGCAGAAATGGAAAAAATCTTGAAATGTACATTTAAGAAGTTGCCTGAAATGTTATTGCTAGGACTTAAACTAGAAGAGATAAATGTAAAGAAAAGGACAATAATATGGTATATGATTACAACAGCAAGAATGGTGTATGCACAAAATTGGAAAAATGAAAAAATACCAGAGGTGTGGGAATGGTTGAAAAAACTGTTATATATGGCTGAAATGGATAAATGGACTAGAAAATTGAATAATCTCTACTCAGAGACCTTTCTAGAAGACTGGAAAGATTTGAAAGAATATGTTGAAAAATACTGGGATATGAAAAACTACATTTATACATGGTTATAATAGCATAAAGGAATAGAAATATATTATATGAAGGTTTTAGTTAAAATTAGACAATGAAGCTGTTTTTATTTAGAAATATATAAGAACATAGAAAATAAGAATTGGTGTATAAGTATTTTAAAGATATATAACCGTTACCAGAAATGAAACATAGATATAGTATTACTATTTTGAATAAAATGGAAAATGTGTTATGCTTCAGAGGTGGTGGGAATCCACCAAAACAAGATAAAAATAGAATGTACAAATAGAACAAAATGTTATATAATATGGAAAAAGGGATTTGTATAAGGTAAATGTATTATTTTTGATGTGTTTTTTTTGGAAAAATAAAAATTTCTTTACAAAAAAAAAAAAAAAAGAAAGTAGCCAAAAATGAAGTTGTGACTTGATTTTCTGATTTTTTTCCCCTCAGAATTTGTGGAAGTAGTTACGCTACCGAAGAATGATTTACTGCAGAGAATTGAGGGTAAGTGTAGTCAGTGAGGAAAAGCTTCGGACTTTGACTGGTGCCTCAGATTTGAGCTTTGGCAGGGTTTTCTGTGAGAAGATTGTGTTTTCCATGACAGAGATGCTCTTCATTGTGAGATTTCTCTTACGTGGCATCAGTCTTCCAAGCAGCAGTGTTTACTCCTTGTTTCTGATACCATCCCAGTAGGTCAGCAGACTGCTTTTCTTTTTCTTTTTTTCATGTCTTCACAACCTTGGGAAGTGTATGGTAGAAGACAGGTCTGAATTCTGTCTCCCCATGGAACCATACAAGTCATTCCAGCTCACCTGAAAGCACTCAAACTTCCATGCTCACAGCCCCGCCCCCCCTTGACTGTTCCTTCACTCAAGCCCCACAACCCCAGGAATGGTCTTCTGGGAGGTTGGTAGGGGCTGCAGGAAAATGCCGTGTTCTGTGCACGGATTGGTAGGAAATAGGTCAATAAATGCTCTTACAACTTCAGAAGCAAAAAGAGAAGGTCCTACAAGGAATGGCAAGGGAGGAGAAATCCTACTTTCCCATAGGGATGGGCACGAACCAACTGACGAACTAAAGCTCATTACGAATTTTGGCCTATTTGGGGTTCACGAGCCAAAGTTCGTGAACTGAAGAACTATGACAAACTTCCATGAACTTTGGTGCAATTCTTCATGGTTCATGACGGTTTGTGAAGAGCAGAAAGCTGAGTGGCTTAGAGCGATTTAAACCACTGCTGCTTTCTGTTTCCTCTAGCTTTCTGCAAGGAGCAGAAAAGCACAGTTTGAATGGTCCTGCTGTACTGGCCCAGCTCTCCCAGGGAACAGGTGTCATGCCAAGGATGGCAGAGAGAGTGAGTGATAAGAGTACAGAGCCAGTTCAGTGTAGTGGTTAAGTGAGTGGACTCTAATCTGGGAGAACCATGTTTGATTCCCCGCTCCTCCACTTGCACCTGCTGGATGACCTTGAGCAAGCCGTAGTTCTGGCACAGCTGTTCTTGAAAAAGGGCAGTTTCTGTCAGAGCTCTCTCAGCCCCACTTACCTCACAGGGTGTCTGTTGTGGGGAGGGGAAGGGAAAGGAGTTTGTAAGCTGCTCTGAGACTCCCTTGGGTAGTGAAGGGCAGGGTATAAATCCAATCTCTTCTTCTTCTTCAAGGTCAGAGGTTCCAGAGAATAGGTCCAGTCTAGGGTCAAGGAGTTCCAGGTAGCAAGTCCATGTCCAGTCCAGAATTTCCAGAAAAGCCAGTTGTCAGGTCCAGTTCAAGGTTGCAAAGGTCTGGTAACAGCAAGATTGGTGGCTCAGTAGCAAAGTTTGTTGCACCCACAAACTGCTGTTTCTCTGGGCTGCCTTTATAGCCAGGTGTTAAGAAGCTACACTTCCAGCCAATTCCTTGGCAGTCATCCTGAAGCTACTCATCCATCTTGTCAGCTGACAATGGGCCATGAGTCTTGCACTCCTCCTCCTTTCCTGCAGCTCAGTTTGCCTCTGACAGTGTTTGGCACTGCAGGGGTGTTGAGTGAGCTAGGTGGGCTGGGAGTGGCTTCTGAAGCCTTGTTTTCTGCTTCAGAGGTACAAGGAATTGGCTTGGTTTCAGCTGTAGGCTGTGACTTCTGCTCAGCCAATAACCTGACCTCATATTGCTCTCCTGGCTCAGAGCCAGCTGCAGCTAGTTGTTCAGTTACTGGCTGAGGGCCAGCTGCAGGGAGCTCTTTGTCTGCGGAATCTGTGCTGTCATTGAGCAGAGACAGACTTATGACATCTGCTTTCTGCTTCCCATAAAAACCACGGCAAGCAGAAAGGAGGGTTTAAATGGGTGAAGCTCCTTCCGGGGGGCATTTGACCTCCGTCTTTCTGCTGGCCATAGCCAGCAGACAGGAGGGGTTGAAGTGCCCCCTGGGAAGCACTTCACCCCTTCCTTTTTGCTGGCCAGAGAAAGCTGCGGCCAGCAGAAAGGAGGGGGTGAAATGCCCCCCTGGAGGGACTTCACTCCCATATTTAACCCTCTAGTTTTGTTCCCCCACTTCGAAGTGGCAGGGAGAAGAACTGGAGGGTTTAAATGGCTCAGAGTCATCTAAACCTCTGCTTTCTGCTTCCCCCCACTATCATGGGGAGCAGAAAACAGGAGTTTAAATTTAAATGCTCACGAGCCTATAGAAACAGGTTTGGTTTGGGAACCACCATATCCATTTGTATAGGTTCATGGTCAGCCACAAACCATGAACTGAACTGCAAAAATGCGGTTCATACCCAGTCCTATTTTCCCACTGCCACCTCTCTTTGGAGCTGCCCATTATCATGCACCAAACAGCGCTTGAACATTAGCAGTTTTGCTCTGCAATGTCTGCACATATGCTGACATCATTATTCACTTTTGTATTTTGCTTTTAGAGTATGTAGTTTCCCTCAAGTTTCAGAATGCTGGCAAACCCCATTGTGTGGATCTGATTACAGGAATCAGTTATTTGTAGTTATCACAACAGGGCCTTAGCTTCTAGGTAATGGTGCTCTTTTTGGTTTTAAAAAAAACCAAAAACCCATAGCTCCTGTGTTAGGTTTTTGTACAGCTGTGAGAATTTGGGGGGGGGGGGGCGTGTTCAGATCTACCCAAGCCAAAAACATAATACCTGAAAAATACCTTATCAGTATTTTTTGGGTCTATTTTGGAATCCCAAAGGTATTCAGATTTTTTTTCCAGGGGGCAAAAATTCCTGAAAAAAATCTCAGATATATTTGGGGATTACTGGGTATATCCGAAAAACCGCAGCTGTTTGTTGCGCGTCTACTGCAGTCTCTTTAAAGTTTAAAGGGGCTGAAAAAGACAGCCCATGGATCAACTGTGCCAGCAGGGAGTGGAGTGCTTCCCACTGGCTCAGTTTTGGGCTGGCTTTTGCTTTTTTCTGTCTCCTCCCCCCCCCCCCCCAAGATCTATTAGAGCCAAAAAAAATTGGGATTCCAAAAATCCCAAATTTAAATACTGTACCAGTATTGGGATCCAGGATTTTTCAGGAAACCCCAAACTTTTCAGATTCAATAGACTCGAACCAAAAAATACTGGGGGGGGGGGGGGGGGGGGGGATTGCACTTCCCTAGTGAAAATACTTAAATGCTCTTAATCAAATGGGAAACAACCGCCCAATTGAATTCTGAGGAGGTGCAGCCTTAGCAAGCAAACTTACCATGCATGCTAGCAGACCATATACAAGAAGAGTACTTATGTTTGCATTGTCCAAATGTGCCTTGGGTTGCAACTGTGCCTCAGAAGGAATAAGCTGAAATGTTGCATTCTGAACAGCAGCCTATAACCAAGTGTCTAATAGTTGTTTGAACTGTATTGATGCACACACCATTTGTGCACTCTGGAACAATAGTGAGCCATGTTCTAAAAACATTTTTTTCTTTCAGAGCTGGTGACGATAGAGCACCTTATAGTGGATGCCAAAGTTTATGCTTATGCTTTGGCCTTGAAGCATGCAACAGATACACCATTTCAAGTACCATTCATGAAATTCTGAGGCTGCATCATATTTAGTCCTTTGGAATTTAGTCCTTTGCAAGCATTTCCTTTATCATGTCAACAGCTGTGAAGATCCCACAATGGCAGCTCTTTAATTAAAAGTACTCAATGTTACATCCAACTGTAATCCTTTTCAAAGACAATCATGGGTGGATAGTCTTACTGTCTGAAAGACTGCATTACTTTTAATTCGCTGTCTGTGTCTGATTGACTAGAATTGTCTAAGAAAAATAAATGTCTTTACACACTGTCTATATAGTCGTTACTACAGTTTGTTACTGGAAAGTCAAACTTTGAATCTCAACTTTGGAGGAAGCAGAAAGTCTTTTACTGGTTTGAAATACGGGGGGCGGGAGATGGTTTTTCTTTCTCCTACCATAATTATCTAAATGCATTTCTGAAGCAGCTGTCCTCATTGTACTATTAGCTTTTACTTGCAGATTCATCCAAGAACTTGTCATTGGAACAACTGACATTGTAGCCATGGAATTCACTGCACTTTTGTCAGATTGCCATAACAGTCAGACCTCCCCCTCCAAACTGTGAGGCTTCTGAGTCGAATCAAATAAGCCAGGCTCTTGATAAAAGCAAAAGTCCTTTTTATTCTTAATGATGGTTCAGGTACTCAATGTTTGTTAGAGTTACTTGGTTACAGACATCAGGGATTAATACACCCCCCACAGTAAGGTAAGAGCAGGCAAAGAGCCAATCAGAGCCAATACAAAAAAGCGCGAAAACCCCCAACCGTTGGTTCTCACAGAAAATGGGCAGACGCACTAACCCCCCCCCCCCCCGCCCTTTAGTGAACTCTACTTGCAATTCACAGGCCAGGCACCTGGCTAGAAACAGTTCAACAGTTCTCCAAGGTTACAAAAGCAAGATAAAACATTCGAGACTCGAGAGAGAAACAGGGAGGAGGCGAGGGAAGATAGCCAGACTGTTTATGTGATGCGGTGGAATGCGGCAAGCCATCCTCCCGGGGAGAAAAAGACACATTAAGCAGGACAGGCAATAAACCTCGAGGCTAGCCGTAAATTACTGATAGAGACCCCGCTTAAACAATTAACAATTAATGGCAGAGGATATGACACAAACACTGGCCCAAATGTCATGCCTTGTGGATTTGAATTTTGCATTGCTAAAAGGAGCACTAACAGCAGTCAGGCTGCGCATTCTGCCCTCTCAGGATCATGTCTGAATCGTTGCCTGCTTCATAGTTGACCTTTTTTCCCTTAAAAAGGAGGCTTTGGGTATTAGAAAGCTGTACTGAAGTATGAAATGGGAAAGTGCCTGATTCAGATCTTCTAGCAAGAGATAACCAGATGGTCTTAGACAAGCCCAGAGCGGTAGCTGTCTTGCTCTGTTGCAGCAAAATAAAACAGAACTCTGGTAAATACCAGTGCTTTTTTTGGTGCCCTTCTTATATGAGGCTCTGCCAGTTTTCACCAATCCCCACCCCACCGCCGCCACTGGACTTGGGAAAGCCCTGGGAAAAAGGTGCCAGTTCTCTGTATGAGTGAGTATAATCACCAAAAATAATCCCTAGTAAAGACTAACATTTGTTACATACGTCATGCACTCATCCCCTCCCTTCCAAACCTGCAATAATATCCTTACATTTTTTTTTAAAAAAAATACTTTTTATTAATTTTTCAGAACAAATAAACAAACACTGAGACATAATCAAAAAAATATGTCAGCGTTATAACTCAATTAAACCGATTGTTCAATACATAAAAACCAGTAAGAGAGTTGGTATCACAGTGACCTTCCGTCATATAAGCTGAAAGTTCTACACGCAGTGTACTACATCATAAAATTTACTCAGAATAACAGATGCTGCTGTACCATGGTTGTTGAAAGCATGTTCTAAGAATGGGAACCATTTTTGTTTTTAAGGCTACTATTCCTTGGTGCAAACTGAAACGTTGAAATTTTATCTGAGAGTTTGTCCATGGGATAGTACTCCCATAATTTATTGTACCATTGAGGCAGCGTCAGGTTCTTGTCTCCTTTCCAATTATTAGCTACAACAGTCTTTTGGCAATAAAAAAGGCTGAGATAAGTTCTTGCTGGGACTTAGGGATGTCAGAATCTTGCCGCAGATCTAAAAGGTATAATTCTGGTGACAATGGTGAAGAAATTCCTGTTATATTCCTAATAGCTTTTGATACCTTAATCCAGAACTTCTTGACTGTCGGGCAATATCACCAACAATATGTGTATGAGCCATAACCTCCACAAGATCGCCAGCATAAGGGTGAGTAATTTTTAGTAATGTTAGGTAATCTTGCCGGGGTAAGGTACCATCTTGTGAGGACTTTGTAGCTTTGAAGCTGGATATTTAACAATTTAGAGGTGATAGAGGGAGATGACCAAATATCATCCCAGTCTGTATTGTTTGAGTCATTGCCGCAATCTGTCTGCCACAAAGTTCGGTAGCTGAGCATTTGATTTGCCTGGGAGAATATAAGGGTGTTATACAAGACAGAGATGAGGTTTTTGAAATTAGCTCTGTCAATCTTCAGAAGTCTTTCAAATAAGGTTAGTGGTCTGGTTAGAGGTGAGAGATTCTGTATAGTTTACTAGGTGTTTCTCTTGGTAGTATTCTAACCACAGGATAGAGCAATTGTATTTTTGTTCTAGGTGTAATTTGGGGGCTACTTCTGTACCCTGTAGGATCGTAAACAACCATGTAATATTGTGTTGTTTCCATATCTTGTATGCTTGTGGCTAAATGGTCAATAAATTGTGTAGCTGACACTGACCATCCAGCCAGGGCTCTGTTAATGTCCCAAATCTTTTGAGAAAGTTATTTCATAATACCTGAGCCATTGGTTGCAGTGTTTAGAAAACAAAATGATAATGAGACATCTTCCTAAAACTTGAGTTTGCCAAAGGTCCATTGGAATATGGAAAAGTGATGACCACAGCAATAACAATCAGGAGGAAAGGCTCAAAATATATAGACACTTACATTAGGCAGATCTGTCTGTCCAGCTAGGCCTCCCCGCTTGTTCTCATAATCTCACCAGGAGGTTGAAATGGGGGGGGGGGGATGGTGTCTGCTGGGGGAAGGCCTCCCAATCAAAAAAGGCTGCCTTGTCCCTGTTGAACTTGGCTCTGCATTGAGAGCCAGTTCTTGGGCAGCCGTCAGCAATCAGCAGCCTGGCCACCTCAGTGAACACTGGAAGGGTCTCCAAGTGGGTGGTGGGCATGACTCGGGGACCAGCCTCGAGGTCATGAAGCAGTTCCAGCATCCACTCAACCTCCTGCTGCCAGAACACTCCCAGCCGCTTGGACGCCATTGTGAAGTTTTTGGGCGCAGAGCGGTTGCGCGCGTGTACAAACAAACGCACGAAAAAATGGCAATATTAAATACATGGGGGGGGAACGTTTGATTAATCGATTCAGGGGTGGACGCTTTATTCGAAGATAGCAGTAGTCTGCAACAATAGCCACCATACAAAGGAAAAATATGGGCAATTTTGGAACAGAGCACCTTCCCTCTGACAGACAGAACTGCCAGGGATCCATTTTCTTCCCTCTCTCCCTTCCCATCACCTCCAAATGGGGCAAAGAGAAGGGGAGGGGAGGGAACAGCTGGGCCTGCCTGGGGGAGGGGGGAGCAGCAAGAGAGGAAAAGGTGAGAGCCTGCCTCCCCACAGTGTGAGCCTACGGCCAAGGAAGACCAACTGCAAAGAAACATAAAGCCCTCAAGCCTCCTGCATGATGCAGCATGCGCAAGCCATTAATGTTAGTGTATAAGTGGATCAGGGCAAAAGGCAGAATGGGAAAGGGGGCACTCTGTTATACATACAGGTAGTGATGGGGGGGGGGGGGGAGGGAGGACGGCTTCCTCACAGCCCTATCCTCGCACTCCTAACTGTGCCTACTCACATTACACTCTCAGCCAATGCTCCCTCTAAGCTGTGGAGTCATGTGAGCAAAAATTCTGCTTTGTGAGCCACTGGCATTTCAGTTGTGAGCAAATGATTTGGCTACTGCATCAAGTAGTTTGCTCTGGAGCCATCCTTTCCAAGCTAAGACAAAACTGTGTGAGCCAGAGCCTAAAAACTATGAGCTACATCACAGTGGGGAATTTCACACAGCCATTATGTTCCGTTTCAGGAACTCTTCAGTAACAGTTTCTGTCAGGCATTTTACACAGAACCGTATTAGGACCGGTTCCCTAACGGAACATTCTGGCCCTTTCACACAGAAACGTGCCTCTCCCGTTGGGGAAGCGTTCCTGAGCCACTTTACCTTGAAACCTCCTCCCAAGCGTTCTTCTGTTCTTTGTACCGGTCCTGAAGCGCTATAGGGTGCTGTGTGAAGTGCCCAAAGTGCTTCCTCTGATGACGAGTGTGTCTCTGTGTTTGTGTATGTGTGTGTGCATGTGTTTGTGTGTGTTCTTTGTGTGTTTGTGTTAGTGTGTGTGTGTTTGTGTGCGTGTGTGTGTGTTCTTTGTGCGTTTATGTGTGTTTGTGTGTGTGTTTGTGTGTGCATGGGGCACCAAAATCAGTAGGTTGGATGGACTGCCTCTCAAAAGGGGGACCCTGGCCATGGGCTGCATTCTCTCCCTGCTTTGCCTCAGTCCCGCCCACAGAGCCACCAGCCAGCATCCTGGCCTCAGTCTGGAGGGAGCCAGCGAAGGGAAAGGATCCACTCTTCTCCTCCTCCCACTGCCAGGTGGGTTTAACTGTCTCCTCAGTGGCCTGCTTCTGTCAGTGAAAAAACAATGGACTTTCTCCATAACCCCCCTCCTCCACACACTGCCAGAGTGCCCAGAATAGACTGTCAGAATAAACTGTCAGAAACAGGGGGCCATTTCACACAGCACCCCGTAGCGCTTCAGGACCAGTACAAGCACTGAAGAACTCTTGGGAGGAGGTTTCAAGGTAAACCGGCTCAGGAACACTTCCCCAATAGGAGAGGCACGTTTCTGTGTGAAAGGGCCAATATGTTCCGTTAGGGGCATCCCTGGAGACTTTAGGGATGGATCCAGGAGAGGGTGGGGTTTGGAGAGGGGAGGGGCCTCAGCATGGTACAATGCCATAGAGTCCACCCTCCCTCTCTGAAAGCCCCTATCCACACCTATGCTGGCCTTTGGGAGAAAACTCATTGGGGCCAGCTGAACAGAATGCCATAGAGGCCACCCTCCAAAGCAGTCATTTTCTCCAAGGGAGGGGGGAGGACCTGTTGTCTGGAGTTCAGTTGTGATACTTGGCGGTCTTCAGGCTCCACCTGGAGGTTGCCTACCCTAAGCGTTTGTGTGTGTATGTGTGTGTGTCTGTTTTTGTGTTTGTGTGTGTGTTTGTGTCTCTGTGTGTGTGTGTTTGTGTGTGTGTGTGTGGTGAAGAGGCTTGAAAAAAACCCGGCAGTCTGAAATGGCAAACCGCTTTGAAGACGGCTCCAAAATGGTAGGGGAAGGGCTGTCTGAAACAGCTGTCACTGTACCAGTTTATTACAAGCCAGTAAGCAGGATCTGCTAGACCCATTGTTGCCACTCTCCAGGGGAGGGATGGAGATCATGCTAAATTACAACTGCTCTTCAGATGGCAGTGATCTTCCCCTGGAGAAAAGGGTGGACTCTGTGTCATTATACCCGGCTGAGGTCGCCACAGCAAATTGACGCTGAGTGCCCAAGGCTGGGGCACTCTCCCAGAGCCTCTTTCTAGAGCCCATTGTATTTATTTCCACAATGGGCTTTATTCCTAGTATTTATAATATTTCTGGCAGGAAGCATTTGATACTATAAGATGCTTGGGACAGAGACCTTAGGTATGCAAAACACCACCCTGTACAAATATGAAAACCCAACAAGGACTGCACAAAACCTCCATGTCTATCAGCAGTGTAGTATTTAAAAGGCTGCCGCCACACTTCCCTCCCCACACCACTCCCCTCCGGAACCCCCTCTCTGCCATTCACTTCCCATGCTGTTGCCTGCTCCGCCGAATACAGCCTTCTCAAACACTACCCCCTGCTCTCGCCTTCACCCCCTCGCCCTGCTCCAAGCCCAATCCGGCACTACCACAGCTGCGCACATCACCCACGGATGCTCTTCCCCATGTAACGCAGCAGCCACAGAGTCAAGCAAGAACAGAGTGGCTCCATCGAGCTAGCAAGGCGGGGAGGGGGCGTGACTTTTCCCTCCCTCACACCTCAATTCCTCTGGGGGTTGCTAGTGGAGGAAGAATAAGATAATAATAAAGGGGAGGTAGATTTCTCATAGAAAAGCATTCTCTATGGAAACCTGTTCCTCGGTCTTGTGTAGGTTCACATAGCTTAAGTGACCAGCAGCTGCGGTCAGATTCAGGCGAGAGTTAGACGCATGAACAAGAACAGGCTGTCAAAAAATCAGGGCTAGGCACAGGCGCGTGTTAGGAATTGCATGGTCAATGCAGCATTAAAAAAAAAATCCCAGGCACACTCTTTTCCTGCTATTGTTGGAGCAGCCCCCCCCCCCCCCCATTTTGCAGAGGAAATACAATGTGAGACATATAGAGTTGCCAGGTCTGGGTTGGGAAACTCCAGGAGATTTGGGAGTGGATCCTGGGAAGGGAGGGACTTCAGAGACATATAATGCCATAGATTCCACCCTCTCAAAGCAGTAATTTTCTCCAGGGGAAACATCTCTGGTGTCTGCAAATCAGGTGTAACTCTGGGAGGTCTCCTGGTCCCGCCTGAATGTTGGCAACCTTATGTAGGGGACAGCTTAGCTGCTCCACGACTCCAGTAATGGCTACCTCTGCACTTACTATGCACTTACTCAGAGTTCTCTTTTATATAGAGTTGTGCTGGGAGCTTTACCTGTAGAGCATCTTTTCAAAAGGTAACATTCCTGGTCTGATGTATAGCTGTAAGCCAGTGACAAGCCACCCACTGCAGGACCAACTTGGTGATAGCACCCATTGATACAGCAATACCACACCATCGCTATAGTATCCAGCAAGCAGCTGCAGTGCTTGTGATCTCTCTCTTATTAGCATGGCAAGGACTTGGAAATTGTCAAAGCATAGGTCTCATATATAGAAGTACCCAGTTGGCAGGGGACATGGCCCCTGAAGAAGGGTCATAACTTCTCCATTATATAGATATACTAGCCTGATACCTGTGCTTTGCTATTATTTAAGTTCCATAAATCCAGTTATAATACTGACGATGTGAAGTCTGAAATATAACATTTGTTGAAGGAATTCTAATGAACAAGATTGTAATGTAAAAAATGAAGTGAGACACAGTTTTTTTCTCTACTGAAGGAGCTCTCTGTAGGCCACACTGTTTTGCTTATATGGAGATGTGTTATTCTGAACACCTCAGGGTGATCTTGCTGGTACTTGGCCAGTGCAGCTCAGTGCACCTCAGGAGTACTATGTGCAAATGCCCTTGCTGCATTCCTAAGTTCCTTGTAGCATTGTTGTATCTGGCTCAATGTTTGCCAGGAGCTTTCTTGAAGGCAGTGAGAGGTGAGAGGGGGACTTGGTCTGAGGGAGTGGTGATGTGGTGGACATTTCTTCAGGTTCATGAGGGAGGCACACATCAAAATAGCTCCTAGAAAAGTCCTTTACTATCTCCCCATAAACATTCATAAACTCAATTGCCATACTGGATGTTATGAGAAATGTCTATTCAGGAGTCTTGAATCGCTGATTTCTGTAACTCTCCTCAACTGTCTGCAGTCTCTTGTAACTGTGTTTTTACCTCAGAACATTGAGATCCACAGCTGAGCACTCAGAAGGAGGTAGGGTGCAGACAGGCAGACAAAACCAACTCTGCTCTTTGTTGTGTTCTGACATCCAGTGCATAGTGTCTGATGAAAGTGTTTGCAGTAGACCATGTAGCAGCCTTGCAAATGTCAGATAAAGAGGTTCCCTTCAGAAAGGCAGTTGAGGCAGCTATTGCCCTGGCAGAATGTGCCCGGAGACAAAGGGCAAAGGGATGTTTTGCCAGCAAATAACACATGCAAATAGTCTCCACAGTCCATTTAGAAATGTGCTGCGATGTGATCTGTTGACCCAGCGTACTAGAAGCACAGGAGACAAAAAGGCGAGGAGACTTTCTTGTGGAACGGGTTCGATGTAAGTAGTAAAGTAGTAAAGTAGTAGTGTAGTAAAGTAGTAAAGTAGTAGTGTGACCTCCGTCAGTGCAGAGGAGGTGGGGCCCAAAAAGGAGAGGAAGCAAGACCATTTCACTTCACAAGACTTGCATGTGGAGGGTTTCCTTGAATTTAGGAGGATGTTCTCAACTCTACTAGAGAAGGTTGGCTCTGAATGTGCCACACTGTCAATTTTAGTTGGAAAACGTTGTGATGAAAATGACCACAGTCCGCTAGAAGAAGGTCTGGTTGTAGGGGAAAGTAATGGAAGACCCCGTTTGACAGGTTCATCAGGGTGCGGAACCAGGGATGCCGTGGCCACCACGGAGTCACCAGGATGCAGTTTGCTCCTTTCAGGCAGATTCTGTGTACGACCTTCAGTATTATGGGCAGTGGGGGGAACATGTAGACCAGATCATCCTTCCAAGGGTGTACAAGACCATCTCCCAGGGAGCGTGGGTCCACTCCTCCCCAGCAGCAAAACTGGGGACATTTCCTGTTCCACCTCTCTGCGAACATATCTATAAGTGGCTGACCCCATAGGATGAGCACCGGATGGAGATAATCCCAGTTCAGCTCCCAATCTAGGTGGGCAGGTTTGCCCCTGCTCAGCAGATCTGCCTGGACATTCAATTTCCCTGGAATATGGGCAGCTACCTGGAAGATGTCGTGCCAAAGACACCATTCCCATTCTTCAATGGCTAGATGACAAAGACTGCGGGAGACTGTCCCACCCTGCTTTTTGATGTAGCTGAGTGCTATTGTATTGTCCGTGAAGACGGTGACACAGTTCCCTGTCAACAATGGCAGAAAAAAACCTAAGTATACGCCAAATTGCCAACAGTTCTAGGTAACTGATGTGATGTGCCTTGGTGAGAGGATCCCATTGTTGACCCACAGACATGCTGGCCAGGTGGGCTCCCCATCCCCACAGGGATGCATCCATTGTGAGCATCATCTGGGACACTGGGGGTAGAATGGGGATCCTTGCAAAAGGTTGGGCAATAGTGTCCACCACTGCAGAGAGGTTCTTACTAGCTCTATGGGAGTGAGGATGAACGACTGGCTCATGCCGTGTTTGAAGTTCTGGAGGAAGCAAAGTTGGAGAGGACTCATCCTCAATTTTGTGAAATAGAGCACTGCTGTGGTAGCTGCCATAAGACCAAGTAGGCATTGTATGGAAAGAGCCATGACACATTCCACAGTCTGTACGTGCTTTGCTAATGTTTGAAGGACCTGTGCTGTGTCTAAGGGTAAGTAAGCCTTGCACACCTTGGAATCTATAACTGCTCTGATGAACTGCAACCTTTGTGAAGGGCAGAGATTTGATTTTTTCGATTGACACAAAGTCCCAAGTTCCGCAAAATGGTTAACAACAAGTTGTTTCCTGAAGTGAACAACAAGTTGTTTCCTGAGGTGAACAACAAGTTGTTTCCTGGACCTTGCTACCAGCAGCCAATCGTCGATGTATGGGAAGATGCCTGCAAATGGAGATGGGCCGCCACCACTACCATGGATTTTGTAAATACCTGTGGAGCCGTGGACAGGTCAAATGGTAGGGTCTTGTATTGGTAGTCATTTGGACCAATGGCGAACCTGAGATACTGATGGTGGGATGGAAAGATCGTTAGGTGGAAATATGCATCTTGTAGATCGAGGGTGGCCATCCATGCGTTCTGTGTTATCAGAGGCAGGATTATTTGGAGTGATGTCATTTTGAACCTCCAGTATTGTATGAAGGTATTGAGACCCTCAAGTCCAGGATTGGTTGCAGTCCTCCATCCCTTTTGGGGACGGCAAGTATCTGGAGTAAAAACCTCTCCCCTTGCATGTAATGGGGACTGGTTCTATCGCATCCTTCAAGAGGAGAGTGGATACTTCTTGAAGTAGAGCTGTAGAGGGAGGCGTAGTGACAAAAACTGGAAGCCGGGAAAGGCAGGAGGCAGGTAAGGATAGGGGAAGTGTGTGTCTAGTCAAAGGCCATGTTTGAGGCCCTTTACTCCCTTTGTGCACTGAGGTTGATGGCTTGAAACAAACTTGGGCTTGGCCACATAGGGCTGTCTACCAGACACAGGTGAGTGGCATGGCCTCCAAGTACAGTCTGGGGATGAGCGTTGAAATTGCCTCCTAGGGCCATAGTTCATCCAGGACTATTGCTGAAAAGATTTTGGTGCGGCCGACACTCCCAGGGAGCGGGGGGCTTTGATGCTCTTATCCATGTCCTGTAATACTGTATCAGTGGAGGCATAGAAGAGACCTTGTCTGTTGAAAGGTAAATCTTCTATACATGATCTGGTATCCTGTTGAAGAGAAGTAGTTCTAAGCCAGGTGTGTCTATGTAGTGCAATGGCGGACGTCATTGTCTTAGAAGCCATATCTAAGGATTGTTTTGATGTGTTAATCATTTGTTTCGCCAGAACAAGGCCCTCTTTTTGAAGCTTACGGATAGCCTGATGTTTGTCCTCAGGGATGGCTTGTAACGTTTCATTGAGCTGCTCCCACAAGGAATATTGGTAGCAGCCCACAAACGCTAAGTAATTGGCCGTCTTAATCCCCAGGGCGCCCACAGAATAAAAACAGCGACCACAGGAGTCCAATTTTTGACTTTCCTTGTTGGATGGTGTTATGTGTGACCAATGTGTTTCAGAGGATGATGTGACCACCATGGAGTTTGGTTTTGGATGGACATAAAGAAATTCAGCACCCATTTCCTGGATTTTATACATGTGGTCCAGACACCTGGATGAGACGGGAGCAGAGGAAGGCTTGTCCCAAGGTGTCTTGGCGGCTTGGAAAAGGACCGAAGACATTGGTAAGGCCACAGCAGTGGAGGTGTCATGTTGGATGACATCAAATACCACGTCAGACACTGTGGGTTGAGGTTGGACTATGGATGAGCCTAACGTGTGGGCCATGCACTTGATAAGCTCTCCATAGGAAGAGAGTTCTTCCGATGGAGAGATAGGAAGATCTTCTACAACTGCCTTGTTAGGAGAGGGAGCAGGTGGTGACCCCTCAGTGTCAGAGGCATCAGCATTTGAATCCCCAGCTGAGGATTCTGAGTCCAAAATCGGAGACGGCACAGGCAATTCGGAAGGCATCGGTATCGAAGCATCGACCCGGAACGTCGATACCAGGGTTTTTGGAATCGGAGAGTGCGGCTGCCGCAAAGTAGTGGAGTCCTTATGCTGAAGAGGTTCCAAGGGCTTCGATATGGAAATGGATGGTGGGGCAGGACGAGGTGCGGAGAAGGCGAGCGCCTGTAGGAACAAATTTCCCAATCTGGCCATCTGCTCGGCGTCATCCATGGCATCGGGTACGACAAGAACCAGTAAGGCATACGGCAATGATCCCAAGGCATGGGAGGCGGGCCCAGGTGCCTATGGTGTCGGCTGGGGGATCTGGAAGACGATGGAGAATGGGGTGATCTCCCTCTTGGGCGTCCTCTATCACGATGCTCGTCTCTCTCGTTCCATCCATAGCGATCATCACGACGCTCATCTCTTTCGTCCCGCCTGGGTGTTGATTTTACGGTGAGGGGACTTTCTTTTATATGTATAGACTAGCCTGATACCCGTGCTTCGCTATGGTATTTAAGTTCCGTAAATCCAGTTATAATACTGATGATGTGATGTTTGAAATGTAACATTTGTTGTAGGAATTCTACTGGAGAAGACTGGAGTGTAAAAAATGAAGTGAGAACTACATACTGTCCCCCCCCACACACACTGAAGGACCTCTCTGTGAATGCCATGCTGGCTGTTATGAGAAATGTCTATCCAGGAGTCTTGAATCACTGATTTCTTACTGGTAGGAGTGCTCTCACCGAATTTGGTGTTTCTAGGCCTAGCGGTTTGGCCTGGGTGTTGATTTTACTGTGAAGGGAATTTCTTTCATATATACAGATGTCAAAATCCCCTGTCACCAAAGTATCTACTTATCTGAAATTATTGTGAAAAGTGAGATACAAATACTACAAATAAGAGAATACATAGATTGCATACAGAAGGTCCCTAGTTCCATTTCTGCTACCTTCACTTACAATTATTTTAAAGGACAGGGGAAGAGCTTGGATAGCTGTTTCCAGAATAGACTCTACTAGACTAACAGGGCTATCCTAACTAGTTATACCCAAGTCCATTGAAGTCAATGGGTGTAGAAGGTGTACCTGCTTAGAACTGCATTGTTAATGGAGCAATAGACTGCCTACACAGAAGATACCTTCATATTTTCATGGAAGGACTTGTGATTTAGCAGCATTGTGAGGGACAGGGTGTCAGGATCTGCCAATGATGTCTCTGTGTTTTCTGCATTTTACAATGATGTCTCTATGCTTTCTGCATTTTGCTTTCGATTCCTTTGTTCTAGCAGACCCTTGCCAGCGCCCCTTATCTGTCTCCTTCACCCTCCCTCCTACCAGCTATAAATGTTACTTTGAAGTGCGAGGTTTACTCTGGTTAATGTTGCAATGTCTGGGCGGGAGATGGCGACCCAAATTCCTAGGTGTCATCTCTAAACAAATGGCGAGTACTCCCTTGCATTCCCTCCTCCCTTTTTTCCGGGTCTGTGTATGTTATCTTGTTATTGAAACCTTGAAGAGTTGTTTATGGCCAGTGCCTAGAGAATGTTGTGCCTAGGTTCACACATGTGGGTCACTCAGATCAAGAGGGGAATTTATAACTTTCTCACCTTGCTGTGGGAACCTCAACGGTCCTTTCTACTTTTCCCACGTTCACCCTCTTGCCCTGATTGGCTTAGGTCCGGGGTTCAATTGAAAACCTGAGAGTATAATAGTACTGTCTATATTCCCTTAAGCATCTCTAACAAACATTCGAGAACCTGTTTGCAGTATTGGAACAATAAAGAACTTTGCTTCAACAACAAAGGTCTGATCTTTTGCTGTCTATACAGAAGCCTCACACAGTGCTCTCAACTTCAACCTCCGTATTTGTGCCATTTCCTCCCCCCAACCCCAATTTAGTTCTAGTCCTGGGGGAGACAGGGCATGTCATCCTATGTGAGATCAGGCCAGAAATGCAACCACTCCTGCCATCCTACCAGTTCTGAACAGATCTGAGTCTGCTGTAACTTCAGATAGCTCATGTATCAACCCAGAACAAAGCAAGATTTCTGGGACATCTTGCCAAATTGGGAGGAAATATTTTTTGTCAAAAGAAAGCTGGTTAGTAACAGTAACCCAAAGACAAGAAGGGATTGGAATTAATAATCATGCATGCAAAACCAGCCATTTAAGTTTTAAATCTGTGAATTAATCTGAACATTAAATATTCAACATGGCCAACATTTAAAATTTTTATTAAACACCTTAGCAAAACCAGAAATTTTATTACTCAAAGAGTTAATACAATACCAAGGTTATGTTCCCTAGGAATTTAGATAAGCCAAGGCAGCAGGAGACATGAAAATTCATTAGAGTAAAACATGATAGAACCATTTCCATTATTACCAGTGACATGTGAACAGAGCTGGAAAAAAACCTCAGCAAGCCATGACAGGAACAA
The DNA here is from genome assembly GCA_029233225.1 of Lepidodactylus listeri. Lineage (NCBI taxonomy): Eukaryota > Metazoa > Chordata > Lepidosauria > Squamata > Gekkonidae > Lepidodactylus > Lepidodactylus listeri. The sequence continues at coordinate 106,946,633 of JARCFY010000008.1, forward strand.
ATTGGAGATATGGAGGATGCAAAGGAAACATTTCAAGGCAGACTGGAGAACGGCTTACAAAGGGGAAAATGCTAGCGTCTCTACATCCACACACCAAGTACAGTAGCAATGCAATTCTTACAAAAGCTCTTCTAGCCTTCCTTCAACTTATAAGTATTACAGAAGACTCTGCTTTAACAGCATAATACAGGAAGAAGAAAAGGAGGAGGAGGAGGAGGAGGAGAAGGAGGAGGAGGAAGAGGAGATTGGATTTATACCCCGCCCTTCATTACCTGAAGGAGTCTCAGAACGGCTTTCAATCCCTCCCCCCCCCCACAATAGACACCCTGTGAGGTAGGTGGGGCTGAGAGAGCTCTCTCGAGAACTGCTCTTGAGAGAACAGCTCTGAAAGAGCTTGAAACTGACCCAAGATCACACCAGCAGCTGCATGTGCAGGAGTAAGGAATCAAACCTGGTTCTCCCAGATTAGAGCCCATGCTCCTAACCACTACACCAAACTGGCTCTACTGGAAGGAGAATGACTGATTTTCCAGTTAGGAAGACCCCAAGCTCTAAAGCTTAATGTACAGAAACAGAGGGTAGGGAAAAAGCTGTTCCTGGACTGTACTACTTCGGACTCCACAGCTAAAAGCTATGGGTATCACTAATAAAATATAAAGTGAAACGCATGCTGACATCAGTGCAACATGTACAAAATTCGAAGGCCATTATGATTTTAGCAGCATCTCAGATTTAAGGAACGAGCATGCTCTTCACAAACTTTTTAATTTAAAAAAAATCACATCTAAAATCACCCTAACGTGTCAGTAAATCTCCCAGTGCCACAGATTTCAACAAGAGCAACCGAAGCAGGCCCACTGAATGGAACGGGACTTCGAAAGCAGTACACGGTTGCTGGAATTCTGTCCACGGATTTTAAGCAGCACCCTTTACAATCAAGTTCAGGGTTGTAATCTCCATTCTTGCTAGAAAAGATATGCCTTGTCTTCACTCTGGAAAAAAATACGAGACACGTCGAGTGCCTCAGGCAAAGGTTCTGCCCAGGAGCTCTTCCTGCTGTTTTTGGTGCAGCATCCCGATCCCCACCGCAGGGACTGGTAAAGGTGGCCTGCTTACGAGACGAAGCTGTAATTGAATCAGAAGAGAAGAAAGCTCAGTGTTAGAAACTGGCACGACATGATCAGGATTAGGGCTGCAAGCCTACGAACCCTTATGTGGAGGAGGAAGCTTCCTCGCACATCACAGAACTTACTTTTGAGCAAGCATACACAGGACCAAACTGAAAACTGATTGGATTAATAACTTAGACTACAATCCTACTAACAGACTGCTTAAATCCTACCGGAGCCCAGGCTTGCCGTTTTCAGCATGATTCTGCAATCTTCAGTGTTGTGGAAACCCTCAAGTGAAATCTCGGCTCCTTGCAACTTGCAAGCCTGTCTCTTGTGCCCGGTAGCGGCTGACAGACCACTGGCACATTTCAGATTTAATTAGGACTCCAAGACAGAGAGAAACTGCATCCAGACCTCTCTATTCAGAGACAGCAGCTTGGAAGGATTTAGTTCCCTCAACAGCCAAGTTCTGGCACTGCCTATAATAATACGCATAAATCAGTACTGACCCATCACAGGAACGAGAATGGCATATTGGCTCAGCTAAATGGTACCCTATTGACAGCTTCAAGGAATACAAAAGGGTTACCTTACAGGCCAGCTGTTTCTCAAATCTCGGAGACACAAATGTCCAGGGCCCCATGTTCTGTGGTTCCTCCTGACTCCAGATAAACACTGCAGAAGAAACGGACGTTCTTCATTAGACCAGCATATACAGCATTGCTCTAACTTCAGCATCTATGCCGGCTCTTTCATACATGTTCTTTTTATACATGTTCAGTTCTCAGTAGTCTGGACCAAACACTGAGGCACAGTGGCGGCTTTCAATCAAACTTCAAGATTCCAGCATTTACATATTCAGTTGAACTACACTGGCCATAAGAATAGCCTATCCAAAGCAGATATTGCAGTCACTGTTAAGAAAGTGGCAGCACTAGAAGAGGAAGAGGTTGGACTAAAGGTCTTCCGTGTAGCCTTCTATAACTACCAGGCTAATTTAAGTTTTGCAAAAAAAATTGTATCCTTGATGCCAGATGTTTATTTTAAATTTTGTTGCAGTGACAAGTTGCACAGCTGAAGAGACAAACTCCTCCAAAGATTTTTTAAAAAAATATGTACCATGCACAGATTTATGCCACGCACTAAAGCAATTGTGCAGAGTATATTTATGGCTTGTGATACTTTGTGGGTGTCATTTCCTAACAAAGGGCTTGCAACAAACAGTGTTTGGGCTGACAAAACCTTATAGATTGTTAATCAATTATCATCTGATGAAGATAACTTTGACTTTCAAAAGCTTATACCCTGGAAATCTTATTGGATTTTAAGGTGCTCCTGGACTTAAATCTTGCCCTGTCATGTTCAGCCGTATGTTTTCAGTTATTCAAGTGGGCTTTTGTTTACTGGCTCTTTGTTGATCTCTTGATCTGAATTTTGATGTCATTTGTTGTAATTTTAAAAGGCTGCTGACCTCTTGCTGTACTTGAGGGAACCCCACCCTCAATACATTCCCCTTGAACAAGCAGGTTCTGATCCTTATCCTGCCCTTTTCATGATAGGGAAACACAACAGTCTGATTGGGCTTCTGGCTTTAGAAGGCAACATATGTTTTTATTGATTGATTGATTGATTTTTCACATTTTTACCCCGCCCTCCCCGCAACTGGGCTCAGGGCTGCTTACATAGTGGCACAAGGCCAAGATACAAATACAATTAAAACAGTTAAAACATTAAAATGAACACTAAAATGCTTGCAATAAATGCTGAAAATCAGCCTATGTTCAGAATGACATCCTGCTATGTCTCTTGTGACTAGTGTGAGTTTCCTTGGGCCGGCCCTCATCTCCGATGGAAACGGAGATGGCAGATGGTAAATGAATGGTGGCGGCTCCTAATCAAAGGCCTGGCGGAAGAGCTCTGTCTTGCAGGCCCTGCGGAACTGCATAAGGTCCCGCAGGGCCCTGATCTCCTCCGGGAGCTCATTCCACCAGATTGGAGCCGCCACCGAGAAGGCCCTTGCCCTGGTACCAGTAAGCCTGGCTTCCCTTAACCCTGGGACTGAAAGCAGGTGCTGCGATCCCGACCGACGGCTTGCTCAGCAGCTGCAAGTGGAGGAATGGGGAATCAAACCCAGTTCTCCCAGATTAGAGTCCGCGCACTTAACCACTACACCAAACTGGCTGGTAACCCTAACCACTACACCTAACCACTACACCAATATGGCTTGCTCGGTGTAGTGGTTAGGCGTAGTGCTTGGTGTAGTGGTTAGGTGTAGTGGTTAGGGTTACCAGCCATTTTGGTGTAGTGGTTAAGTGCGCGGACTCTAATCTGGGAGAACTGGGTTTGATTCCCCACTCCTCCACTTGCAGCTGCTGAGCAAGCCATAGTTCACTAAACAAACCCAAGAGAGAAGCTGTAGAAGTGGCAAACGACCACCCTGCAAGTGCCACAGCAGGACACCCTGCAAGTGCCACCATGACCTAAAATGGCTCCAGTTGGAAGAATGGATGTGACCGGCCAACTCCAGCTTGGCTAATTCTAACAAGGTTCTTTCGGCCATCCTGTCATCTTGCAATCAATGTAGTCAGAGATTTTATGGAGCCTCAAGGAAGCCTTCTCTTCTGGCTGCTGCAATGGTCAGATGCCATCTACTGATTTTTAAGAAGTCCCTGAAGACAGTCAGCTGTAGAGAAAACACCACCAGCCCTGAGATGGGGCTTTTTTTTGGTGGATGTACTTGTGTTTGTGCAAAACCTCTCTCACTTCCCTACTTCCAATGAGACTTCCCTTCAGAGGGCCTAGTAAAATCAATCCATCTGTCTCCTTTAGAGAATGGGTTGCTGTTTCAATTTGCAGTAGAAACTTTCAAACAAAGAAAAACTTGTCGCCATTTGCCTCTACTATTTTCATTCTGGTTTCAGGGACCATATGAAAGTTCAAGAGGACCACAGACTGGAGTCCAAGAGCCAATTACCTGAGATCCAGGATCCTACAGTATTAGTATTTGCATATTAGCAAAACAAACCCACACTAGATGAACAGGGTCTGGTCAGGTCTTGTACGAGCTCTAGCCTTCTGACCTTTCGCATTTGTAAATTTGTTCATCTCCTGCTGCAGAGCTTCCAACGGGAAAGGGCAAAGTTCCTCTACTCTGATGATCGCAGTATCCTGTTTCTTTTCTTCAAGCATCTCCCGCTGTTTTGCCAGAGCATAGTAATGTTTGCCGGAACAAAGAACCACTTTGCTGACACTATGGGACAGAGAAATTGGAGTAGCATCAAGGATGTTGACCTAAACAGAACACTGCTAAAACCTTGAAAAGTACTCTTTTTTTTTTTTACATTTTACAATGTAACTGTCTGGATCAGGAAACTTAAGCTGATTTTACATGTGCATTTTTGTAACAGCTTCATTCCAGCGCTCCCTGCACCGGTAACACATTGGTGTCAAAGCTGTTGTAGGGGAATGCCCACATCTGACTGAACTGGAGTGAAAGGGGTCATTCTTTTGAAGTGCTGTTAAGAACAGGGTTTGTTTACAGAGGTGTGAAGCCAGCTTGAGAGCTAGAGGGCAATTAGCAGATATGGACAGTTGAGAAGGAATGCAGATTCACACTTGAAAGAGATGTGGGCGAGTTTTTTTGGAAGTAGAATGATTCCAGCAGGAAAGGCAGATGTAAAACCAGCCTTAGATGCCAGGAGGGAGTTAGTATGGAGTACTGGCTAGCTAGCCTTCAGTTAACTCAGAATCAAATTCTATGAAGCTCAGTGGATATCCTCGGTTAAATTACACTCCCAGCCCAACTGCCTCATAGTGTTGAGGTGAAGTTCAGGCACGACACTGGGAAATGCGTGAGTGGGGCAGAATATAAATGTCACAAATAGTAAGAAAGCGATTCTGCCTGTAAACTGAGCACACTGGCACAGACAACTGAAGCAAATCCCTTTTACAGCTGCAATCCACCTTAAGGGTAGATTCACAGAAGGCAGGGTTCAGAGGTCTTCACTCCCAAAGAGACCTCCTGGGGGAACACACAGACACTGCCACCTGAACCCCACTTCTGGGGACAGCATATGCATATCCTGCCCCCATCCAGTAACTAAACCAGATGCATACTTCTATAACAGACCATGGCAGTGTGGCAGCTGGCCCCTTTCCTGTCTCGCCCCAACCTAGCCACAGTAATCCATGCAACAGTCACCTCCAGACTGGATTAGTGTAACTCGCTTTACACAGGCCTGCCCTTGAGACTTATCCAGAAGTTCCAGCTGATCCAGAACGCAGCAGCGCAAGTCCTGAAGGGAACACTGTGGACAGCCCATATTCAACCTGTGCGGCACCAGGTGCGCTGGCTTCCAGTGGAGCCCTGGGTCAGGTTCTGGGTTTTGGTACTGATCTTTAAGGCCTTAAGCCAGAGATGTTGAACTCATTTGTTATGAGGGCCAGATCAAACATAAATGTCACTTTGTTGGGCCAGGCCATGTGTACTATAAAATGTAACATGAGGTACCAGAGATATAAACTTTATAAAGGTGATTTCAGATGCTGAATGGCAATAGCAGGTGAATGACAACAGCAGGCTTGATTATATTATGTATGATATGCAGAAGGGTAGTAGGCGTGGAGATACCAGCATTGGTAATGAGACAGGAAACCTAGGTCTCAATTCAGTCCAGGAGGATGCAAAGAATAAATGGACATAAGTCTGACATTAGAAACCACAACATTCAAAAACCAGTGGGGTAACATTTAACCTTCCAGAACACTGCTGACCTAAGAGTAGCAGTTCTCTTACAAAGGAATTTCAAAGGGAGATTAGAAAGAGAGACTGCTGAATTGCAACTAGAGAGCTGAAGGTCCAGAAAAAAACCAGAAAAATTCGAAAAAAACACATTTTTTTCCTGAAGCTTTTTTTTCCTGAAAAATTGGAAAAATTGAAAAAAAAGAAATTGATTACATTTTATTTTAACACAATGAATAAAATATCTTAAGATGTTCAAGGTGTTCAAATATTTTTCAAATCATTTCTAAAAAATATGTATGGTATCAGATTAATCTAATTTCTGTTTCAATCCAGGCAAACCTTCAGTTTTTAGAGGTCCATAATAACTGCGATAATGACAAACACAACAGAGTAGCTGCAGAAGCAGAGACTGAAACTGATAACTACATCTCAGAAAATGATTCTGATTAAATCTCATGCCCATTCATTAAAACTTAGTCCCACATTTCCTTCTATACATTTCCCCCCTCTTCAAGTCTTTTTATGAGAATGGGTTTTTTATTTTTATTTAATACTGTGGAGAGGAAATATGAATAATTGTTACTTTTGGATTTTTAAAAATTGTTTTGTGGAGGTTTTTTTGTCTGTTCCACATAAACTAGTAAATAGTTCAGGAGATTGTTGCTCCATTTGTTACAATTACAAATAAATATTATTTAAAAAGTAAATTCTGTTTGTAATAATTGTTTGGATACACTATATTTTTAATATGCTAGTTGTGATAATTTCATGCCAAGTAAAATTGTCCATAGTAATATTTTATGTTCCTAAAGTAACAGAATAACTTTCAAGAAAAGAAAAAAAAAGGGCAAATGTAACATTTTTTCAATTTTTCCCAAAAATTCCATTTTTTTCCAAGCTTCAAAATTTCTGGAAATTTTACTTCTCTAATTGCAACTGATAATGAAGCTCAACGCATCCTCCAGGGCTAAATTGAGACCTAGGTCTCCTGACTCATTATCAATGCCTGCTATTATCATTTGGCATCTGAAATCACTCTACTCTCCAAGATTTAAGGACCAATGGACTCACATTTTTGCTGTATCTGAAGAAGTGAGAGCAATGACTCACGCAAACTAATGCCTTGCCACAAATTTTGTTAGGGGCTACTGGACTCTTGCTCTTTTCCACTAATAAAGCTTGTAAACTGTACTGTTAAGGTTTTTTTTTCCTTCTTCTTCGTCTGTTTAAACTGGAGAGTGAAATAATGTGTTGGTTTCAGACTGGGCAAAATCCACTCAGGTACTAGTGATGAAAGCAAAGGGGGAATGAAGAAAGGCAGCCAGCAAGGTGGGAGAAAAGAAAGGGAGATGTTGAACTTGAACATATGGAACCATAAATGTGTTTTTAAATACTTAGCCATCTACTTCCATTATTAAACAACGGAATCCAATGGAATTGGATTATTAAACAATGGAAGCCAATCCAAGTGTTCTGCTTCCTAATCAGGGTCTTTTTGAAAGAAAATCACAGATAGGCCCAGAGAAATCTAAACTTAAAAAAAAAATCCTTTTAATTCTCCTTTCCTCTTATCCCAATGTGACCCTTCTTTTTAACACATCAAAGAAAACAGCAGAGCATTGTGCTTGTCAGAAGACTCCATCTACCCTCCCACCCTCCTTCTGAAGAAGTGTAGGAAAGAAAGTGTAGGAAGTGTAGGAAGTGAAGGAAAGGAAGTGTAGGAAGTGTAGGAAAGCTTATACCTGAAATAAATTGTTGCTGGTCTTAAAGGAGCCACAGGACTCATACTTTTCTCTTTCTCCTGGGCAGGGCTCTCTCTTGATCTTTGCCTCCCCTCCCTTCCTCCCTCCCAAAGGAGGAGCTCTCAGCCAATGGAGAAAAGGGAGACTTGGCTTGGAAAGAAGCAGAATGCAGGCTTGGAAGGAAGCAGGAAGCAGCAGAGGGAGCTGGGCAAAAGTGAGCTGCAATGCAGCAGCAGCAGCCCTGAAGAAGAAAGCAGGAGAGAGCCAGTTGCTCATGGCCTGGATCCAAGCCTTGCAGGAGCTGGATCCGATCTGCGGGCCATATGTTTGACACCCCTGCCTTAAGCAGACTGGGACCAGCGTACCTCTGTTCTCCGGTATGTCCCCCGAAGAGCATTCTGCTCTGCCAAGAACAACTTACTGTTGATCCCTGGCCCAAAAGACATCCAGCTGTCCTCAACCAGGGCCAGGGCTTTTTTCCACCCTGGACCTGGCCTGGTGGAACTCTCTGCCAAATGAGAGCCGCGCCCTGTGGGACCTGATGCAATTCTGCAGAGCTTGCAAGGCAGAGATGTTCCGCCAGGCTTTTGGTTGAGGACAGCAATGGCTACCATCTTGGCTGGCACTCTCTCCCTCCTACTTCCTCCGCTCCCACTCATCCCCCTATGAGATGGGGACACAGTTATAATTGGGGGTACCAACGCCATCTGAATACTGTAAACCATGAATTGTTTTAATCAGCTTTTAAATTGTTGGTATTGTTTGGTTATATGTTTTTATTATATGTTTTTTTTTATCATTGTTCATCACTCAGAGACCTGAGTACTCAGGGATTAAGCGATTTATAAATCCAAATTATAAATAATTTTTTTTTAAAAATGCCAGGTCCATCTGCAGCTTCCAGCTATGAATCCAGCCGCACTCAAGACTACACTGCCTATAAACCTGTCCCTTAGGGTATATCTTTCTTCTTCACTTTTACTGACATCAGCAAAGTTAATGAGGAATGTCTTACATTGACATTAGGTACCTGAATCCTTACTGCAAATCTAACAACTACTGCTCAGACTTCAATGTTTATCTTCCTTAAAACTCAGGATTTTGTTGTATTGTCTTTTAAAGATGGCATACTACTTGGAATGCTGAATACTGAAACTGAAAACGGACTTTCAAGTTACTTTTTAGGATCCACTGATGAGTCACCAATGACTGGCTTAAAGGTTGTTCCTGGGGCCATTTCCTCAAGGCTTGACACAGCAGCCTACAGAATGGGAAAGAAAGTCAACATAGTATACATAACGACATAAGAAGAGCCCTGCTGGATCAGAACAGTGAGGGTCCATCTAGTCTGGCATCCTGTCTCACACAGCGGCCAGCCAGTTTCTCTGGATGGCTAAGAACAGGGCACAGAGGCCAAGGCCTTCCCCTGATGTTAGTGCCTCTGAATGTGGAGGTTCCCTTCAGTCACCATGGCTAGTAGCCATAGATAGACTTAGCCTCCATAAATCTATCTAATCCCATTTTAAAGCTGTTTATTCCTGTGGCCTTCACTACATCCTCTGGCAGCGAATTCCACATTTTAATCATTCTCTGTGTAAGGTAGCATTTCCTTTTGTCCATCCTGAATTTACTGCCCATCAGTTTCACTGGATGCCCTCGAATTCTAGTATTTTGGGAGGAGGAGAAAAGTTTCTCTTTGTCAATTCTCTCCATCCCATGCACAATTTGATAAACCCCTACCATGTTCCCACATTTAGTCATCTTTTTTCCCAGCCTTTCCTCATAGGGAAGGTTGTCCAACCCCCTAATAATCTTGGTTGTCCTCCTCTGTACTTTTTCCAGCTCTGAAATGTCCTTTTTGAGATATGGTGACCAGAACTGTACACAGTATTCCAAATGAGGCTGCACCATAGATCTATACAGGGGCATTGCAACATCGGCTGTTTTCTTCTCAATCCCTTTCCAAATAATCCCTAGCACAGAGATTGACTTTTTCAGCGCTGCAGCACATTGGGTTGACACTTTCATTGAGCTATCCACAACCCCAAGATCTTTTCTCCTATCAGTCTCAACAAGTCCAGATCCCATCAGCCTATACTTGAAGCTGGGATTTTTTGTCTCAGTGCGGATCACCTTACACGTACCAACTTTGAATTTCATTTGCCACACTGTCACCCAATCACCCACCAGCTTGTGGAAGTCCTCTTGGAGCTCTTAACAGTCAGCCTTGGTTTTCACCATCCTGAATAAATTTGTGTCATCTACAAACTTGGCCACTACACTACTCATCCCTAGTTCCAGATCACTGATGAATAAATTAAATGGTACCGGTCCCAATACTGATCCATGTGGGACCCCACTGCTTACTTCTCTCCATTGTGAGAACTGTTAATTGATCCCTGCTCTTTGCTTCCTGTCATTTAACCAGTTTTTAAGCCATACGAGAACCCGTCCTCTTACTCCATGACTGCTAAGGTTACTCAGGAGTCTTTGGGGAGGTACCCTGTCAGAAGCCTATTGAAAGTCCAAGTATATAATGTCTACCGGGTCACTGATGTCTACATGCTTGTTCACTTTCACAAAGAATCATCCTTTCACTGATTGGCCTACTTGTATCTGGAAGATACTGCTTGAACCCTAATTGGCGCACAGGCTTGGCAACCGGTTGGGATTCAAACAATAAATAAGCTGCCTTAACATCTATTCAGGAGGCATGATGGTGTTTGCATATGAAGCTGATATGTAACATCGCCTTGCTCACATTTGGCCATCTTGGAAGCTCTGACTGCTGAAGCCAATCAGCCTGGCATTTGGGACTCTGCAAGTATATCTCACAGAACAGAACTCCTGAGGTATCGCGTCGTTCACTGACTCCCCTGAGGGTAGGAGAGGTGGTGAATGAGGCGATATTCACCAGGTGCCTTCTTGGGAACAACTCCCAACGGGGGAACTCTCAAATTACTAACCGGAGGGGAACTGAAGGGCCCTAGAACCCACCCTTCCCTACACTTCTTATCAATCTTCTCATGAACTACCTGCTCCATACCACAAATTGATTTGAAATTAGGAGCCCAGTAAGGCGTCCTTGACCCACAGAAAGGTATGCGAAAACCAAATGTAAACCCTTCCAGAAGGTAGTTTCGGAGTACAGACGGAGTACACTTTGTATCCAGAACTGAATGGATAACATCTTGCTCTTTGAGAACCAAGGTTCTTCAAGTGTTTAGCTAGTTTATTAATCTCTAGTTTTATTGTTTTTCCCTCATGGTAACCTTTTAAGTAATTCTGCACCTTTTATAATAATACTCTTTGCATTTAGTAAATATATATTATTTACCAACTTCTGGTTTCTGCCTTCACTGCTGCAATAAGGCAATCTGGTGTCTAGACTAAGGATTCCTACCTCTAGTCTAGAGTAACCTCTGGGTCTCCTGCTGAGAGTCAACCTCGCAGGGAGGATTCCCTGGTTAATTCTGGTAAGGTCAGGAGTTTGTCCTTTGGCTCTTGACTGGAGGGACACAAAAGGACTGGTGGTGGCACTACCTCGTTAAAGGCATACTGCTGCCTTTAAACCTTCCCTCCCTTTGTAATTGTGACTAGCCAGCCTCTTGGCAAAGAAAGTCTCCAGCCTGGCTTGGGCAGGAGGGAGTCTCTCTTTAACACATTTGCTACTGTCCAGTCTTCTGGCACAGTGGCCAAATTTAGGTGATTTATACAGGTTAGTAGATCAACAATCTCATGTCTGAGTTCCTCAAGAACTCTCAGGTGTATGCCATCAGGACCTGGAGACTTATCAGCTTTTAATTTCCCTATTAGGTCTAGAATTTCGTCTCTGGTCACCTCAGTTTGGCTCATCAAATGTTTAAATGAACGGTTATGTAGTTTCTGAACAAGTTAGATCTCATTTATAAGGCAAGCTGTGGAGGACTTAGAAACAACTATGAACAGACCCGTCCACACCGGCAGGAAGCGGCAGGGACGCGCGCACAGACAGCTGGAGACCTGTTTCCAGGGGTCTCCGTCTGAAGCGGCAGGACAGCGCCTTGCGGATGGGAGAGTGTGGCCGGCCGACGGGGAACAGCTGCAGCTGTGTGTACGGCCTCTCTGCCTCTGCATCTAAAGTGGAGGCACAGTGGCCCATGTCGTCAGTCTGTCCTCAGCCTTAGAATGGTACATTGAAATGTATTTCTCTGATCTGGCAACAGAGGAGATTTACACTGCACCCCAAAGAATAGGATGCTGTGGGCTGCCTCCATGCTTGAGAGGAGATGGATGAAACATGACAACAGTGTCTCAGCTGATTACTCTTAGGAAGGATACAATTACAGATCAGTCTCCAATTTTGATATACTTGTTTGTCCCTCCTCCAACTGACTTCAAATAAATGCTGACCATATAAATTTAGCTTGCTATCCGTTTGGTTCTCACATCTGTTAAAACAACTTCATATGCTAATTATATGCTAATTTGCTGTTCACCCTTTATCTATATGGACTGATAACTTCCATTTCGATGTGTCTGAGGAAGTGTGTACGCACACGAAAGTTCACACCTTGAATAAAACTTTGTTGGTCTTACAGCTGCCACTAGACTCAAACTTTGTTCACCTGTTGTGGTAAGGGAGGATTAAAATACCTGTTAGAACAAAGGGTATAGAAGGCAGTGGGCAACAACCAAAGCAGGAAGTCTTTCTACATACAGGTAACCTGAGCAGAATCTTAGGAGAGGCCACAATTAGCGGTTTTCGGAAATTTCGGACCATCTGTCTACGGAGTAAGTGGAAATACTGTGCTGGGGTAGTAGGGTGTACGACAGACATGTTGACATGGTCGCCATCAACTCCCTCCTCAGAGCTGCTACACATCTATGAAAGAACAGTACACATTATGAAGCAAACTGTAAGCCAAGCCAGAATGGCACCACCATATCACAAGCAGACAAACTCAGAAACATTGTCAGGATGCTGGCAGAACAGGGGAATTTTTCCACAGTGCAGGTTATAATTTGGAAGCATGTAAACACTCATAAGAGAACTGTAGCAATGTTAGACAAGCTTAGCATCTCTGTCTGGTACTCGCAGGTTTATCAACTATTACAAGATTCACAGGTGTAAATGAGGCCAGCGCTCTGGTGGAACAACTTCAGCTGCTTTAATATGAATAGCCAAACCGGAGCATAGCAGCCACAGGTGACAGCAAGGCTAGGAGCAGGAAGACTCCTGGGCATGGTTCTGCCGTACAGTCAGCCCTGCAGGCTTGTCCATCTTGCCTTTCACTGTGCTACTACTTGCTCCCTGGCTCAGCCACACAGGGCACTGGGAGGACGCTGCAAATGTATTGCGGTATGCACTAGTGTGGCACTCCACTTGGCTTCCTTCTGGCTCCCCTGCAGAACATTTCTCACCATTAAGAATATATTCAAAAGTCTAATTGTCTGGAAGTCATTACAAATTATGCATCTTTAAATAACTGAAATTAGTTGCGTGCTAAGGTAGGGGGGGAACTCTACAGTCGAACTTCATCAAAACGTATACTGCCTGTATATCTATGGCCCACATTAGCAGATGCAGAACAAAACTTTTAAAAACTTTATATTTGTAGTATTTAAAAACTATATATTTATATATATTAGGGCTGCCAAGTCAGCCTGGGGGGCGGGGGATCCCTCGCTATAGGGGTTCCCGATCCGCCGGCCGGCATTCGGCCGGTGGGGGGAACCCCGCCCCAGAAGTCGTCCGGTGAGGACGACTTCCCCCGTGTAATGACATCACCTCCGGGTGACATCATTACGTTGCTGTGGCGCGCACACAAAGCGCATGCGCCAGAAGAGCTCCCGGGGGGAGAACAACTTCCTCCCGCTGGTAAGTCGCCGACACTTGGCAGCCCTAATATATATATAAATGTTGTTGTTGTTTTGAAAGATATTCATGCTGATGTATGCCCTGGTCCAAGTAACACCATACTTGGAACAGAACTGTGGTTTCCATCATTCCTTCAGATACTAGCTTATGATGTTTCCTTCCTACTTCAAATTACTTCAAATTAGTTTGGTTGCGTAGTATGGACAAGAGAGTTCAGGTCTGCAACTTCTCTAGCAAGTATCCCATTCCAACAAATCTAAACCTGTTAAGGTACCACCAGATTCCTTTCCCTTCCAATAAACATGAATTGTGGCATGCAACAAGACAGAATCCTTGAAATGGTCATTCCCAGTGAGTTCTTGTACAGCACACCGACACTTCCACCTACCTGCAAGAAACGCTCAATCCGACAGGAAGAGTGCTCCGGTCCTGCACCATCATAGCCATGTGGAAGAAGAATGACTATTCCGCTCTGTAACAGCCACTTCGCTTCCCCTGGTGGGGGGGAGGGGGAGGAGAGAAAAAGATTCACTTTAGATCCTGCAGCCTATGAAAAGGGATGGGCAACCTTCCTGCCATTCTCACTAAACTGTATGCTGTTCTAAAGACAACAACTACTACTACCTGCCATTCTCTGTGGACCATTACATGTTTTATAATTTTACCCAGCTGATGTTGCTAGCCCCCCCTTCATCTGCACACCCCTCCCTCCCATCCTGAATGTATGCACTGCTCGTGAACAAGTCCCATGAGGCACACACAGAACATGGGGAGCACAGAATCTTGCAGCAGTGAACATAGCAGAGAATTTCTTACAGCAACAACCTCAGCAAATGCTTCCAAGGAAGCCTTTATAGGAGAAATAAGGGAGTGCCCACAGAATGAAACCAATTAAGTCATACCAGTCTAGAAGACAAAGATAACTCTCCCTGTACTGTCTTTTACATGATATGCAATCACTGACCATTAACTCAATTCATATGTTAAATTCCCTTGAACCTCTGATTCAAATCTTCCCATTGTTCCTACTGAATATATGCAGGGGTCCTTTCATAGAAAAAGAACTGCAGGAGCTCATTAGCATAACTCATTAGCATATGCCACGTCCCTTGAAATCACCAGAAGCATGTCACAAAGGGAATGTCAGTTTCAGCCCCATTATACCCTATGGGCCATTGAAATCAATGGCAAAAACTCATAGGGTATATGAGGGGCTGGAGGAAAGGGGGTTTGAGGGAGAGGCTCCAAACTTGCAGGGTAGCTGCTGGGGCCTCTCCTTGAAATACCCACCAAGTTTCAAGAAGATTGGACCACGGGGTCCAATTCTATGGGCCCCCAAACAGGTTGCCCCATCCCCTCCATTGTTCTCTATGCTGGGAAAAAATGTTAACTTTTTTCCTACTATAGAGAACAATAGAGGGAATGGGGGCAACCTGTTTGGGGGCCCGTAGAATTGGATCCCCTGGTTCAATCTTCTTGAAACTTGGTGGGGAGAGGTCCCAGCAGCTACCCTGCAAGTTTGGAGCCTCTCCCTCAAACCCCCTCCCCTCCAGTGGCTTTTAAAGTTGCCGCCGAATTTCGGCGGCAATTCAGCAGCAGGCTGAATCAGATCAGAGAATCTGATTTGGCCCATGGCTGCCCTAGTGGCCAGTCCTTCGCTCCGCCTCGCTCCGGCCCCAACGGACCCCTGAATATATGACTCAGATTTATGTCTCTAGTTTTGTAATCCTGGATTATAATTCAATCAAAAACTTCCCTTTCTGTTGCCCTCCTCTGGTGCCATTTAGTTAGTTCTATAGTTTCTTCTTGATAAGTTGCCCAACGTATTCCTTTATCCTCTGTTGTAATTTTTTTTTGTTTCCTGAAAAGAATGCATTTTATGCTATGGGCCAAGTATAACTAGATTGGCTGTAATTTGAGTCTGACCTGGACAACAACATGGACTGCAAAGTCAGGCTCCCAACATGCTGGATCCCGCTTTCTCTCATCTGATTTCTTTGCAGACTAGTACAGGTATATCTTTGCTCCCCATCTTGATCTATCTCCCTTTATTTTCTAACCCACAGTGCACAACACAGAAAGCTGGCATTTTGTGCCTCTCTGCTATTTAGGCCCTCATACCTGGAAGTCTGGACCAACTGCACCAACAGATTCCACTTCTTCTCTGTCCTGTTCCTCATGTATACACGTTTACCTTAAAAAGTAACTGCTGCTTCAGATTGGAGCTCTGATTGATTTTTTGTTGTTGCTGTTGTCATATTGTGAGTGGTAATAAGAAATGTGTTATTTGTCCTTAGATTTCACACTGCTAGTATTTGCTTAGAATAACCCCCCACCCATACTATTGTACTAAATCCCTCAATAAACTCCGTATTCCTTTTTAAGTCTTTAACTCAGGTCTCTGTCATCTTTTTACTGCTGAAACTTGTTACTCACAGGTGCCTCTTTAGGTAAAAGATCCTAATTTGGGGCTCCCTGCATAAACACACAAGCTAATTCCCCATGTTAATCTGCACGTAAATTCACGTTTGTGGGGGTATGGTGAGCACCTCCCTACCAATTGGTGATGTTGCTTCATAAAAGACCTCTGCTGAGGGACTGGGGGCTTCATTTTTATTACCTCCTTCAGTTGAGGGACTCCCAGAAGACAGGCAAAGTTATTGCCTTGTCTACCTGGACTTGTGAAGCCAGGATTCCAGGTAATTACCTAAGATATGAGGGTTAAAATGCTTTTCTATTGGTTCCCCCCTCCCCCACTGTTGGTGGGAATTTACAAAAGTGGGGTGGATTGGGGAGTTAAGATACTAATGAATATTCTATTAATCTTAAAGTGGTTTATAATTGGTTATATTTTTTAATTTTCTCTTACTGATCAAAATCATAGGCAGATAGTAGCACAGATATATTGGGCAAAATTAAAGACATCTAAGTTTATACATTACAGCTATAGCTATTTGGCCAGAGTTAAAATCTATATATCATGAATAACAGCACCAGAACAATTTCAGTAAATTGTCGGGATCAAAATAATATTATTACAATTAAAAGGGTCATGATGACATATCTAGTACAATGCCCAGATATTTTATTTTTACAATAAACACATATCAAATCAAAAGCTCCACAGGTACTGAAGTCAAAATGGTTCACACACTAGTTTCAGGCACCTGGTACCTTCAAAATCTAGAGGTGTTGCAATACTGATCTTGAAAAAATTTAAGATCTCAATACACAGCAAGTGAATTAGGCTCTAAGGGCAGATACATTTTTTTTTCAAGCCATAGTTAATGAAACCAAATTGAGTTTAGCTTCCCTATACACCCCTGTGACTGATTGTAAAGAAAAGCAGGTTTTTTAAAATGCTGCTTGTGTCAGAAAGTCAGGGAGTTCAAGAGTTAAACTTCCCTGGAGAGAAGAGCTTATGTGATTGGCTGCTCTACTCACTCTCTGACTAGTCAGCAACAGTTTTGAGAGGAAATAAAACAGCTAATCTGGATGGAAAAGGGTATTTTGCCTGTTGGTCTTTGTCTGAAATCTAACATCTGGATCAGTAGCCAAAGGGGAAGAGACTTTGGAGTCAGTAATTTCTGTCAGGGAACTGCCAGAAAAGTAAAGGACCCCACTGTCTTAAATATATTAGAACAACTCTGAGGGAGAATTTAGATTTTCAGTCAAGAAAGCTACAGAACAGCTTTATACAGACAATGGATACTGGAGAAGAATTTGGCAGAAGTTCTGGGTAGTTAGAGAGAACTCCCATAGAAGTCAAATAGTAAAAGGAGTTATGGCTTCTTAGGCCTTCCTGCCAGTGAAAGGGGTTGGGAAGAGAACCCTGGTCTGTGATAAAGGGGAGAAGCTTAGACACTTCCTGAGAGACCTCTAAGAGGTCCTGATCTTGAGAGAACAGCTCTCAGACAACTTTGACTGACCCAAGGTCACCCAGCAGCTGCATGTGGAGGAGTCGGGAATCAAACCCCGTTCTTCAGACTAGAGGCTGCCACTCTAACCCACTACACCAAACTGGCTCTCAGACAGCTCCTTTATTCCCTCTAGTTCCTGTGCTGGGTCATAAGCCTAAGCTAATACCTGTGACAGGGTGGGACAGTAAACACTTATAAAATAAAGGAGAAATACACATTACTGAAGGGTGGCTTAGTCACTGAGGGGAACTAAAAATATTTCTGGCAAGAAAACCTTCCTAAGAGTGGGGAAGCATCAGGGGTCTGTCCTGGTGGAATGAGCTACCGTATGAGATCAGGGCCCTGTGGGATCTGCTACAGTTCTGCAGGGCCTGCAAGATGGAGCTCTCCCACCAAGCCTTTAGTTGAGGCAGCGGGCATCCATCTGATCTGGCCTCCCCTCCAGTGACCGCAGTTCCCAGAAGCTGGATGGGACCACAGGACTATCTGTTGAGGCATGTTATTGTTTTAGTCTATGGTGATGTTACTGATTTTAAATGGATTCTTATATTATGTCTTATTGTTTTACTGTAAATCTACTTTAGTTGCAGATCTTAACTGTAAATTATTAACTGTTTTAATTGTATATTTGCATTACTGTAGACATATATGTTGTTACCCGTGCTGAGCCTACATTGTGGGGAGGGTGAAATATAAGTCTAATAAAATAAATTAAAAAAATAAAAATACCCCTTATAAAAACCAGCAATTTATTAATGAGACACTATTAAAGCTTATTTAGTGAGGAGGAAATTTTAATCTGAGGAGTCCTCAACTACGTGACAGATTTAAAATTAGACAAATCCCTTATGAAATAGAAAACACAGGACTATACAACTGCCGAAAAAAATCAGATTCTTGACATACTTTTTAATAAGTTTAACCTATACAATGTATGGTGTTATTACCATAAATCTGAAAGGGACTATACTTAATCATCTCAACGTAACATTCACACTCACATGGATTATATGTTAGCAAATAAAGGCCTATATAATAATGATGAGCCATTAAGGGAGCAATCCTAAGCAGGTCTACTCAGAAGTCAGTCCCATTTCATTCAGTGTGGCTTACTCCCAGGAAAATGTTCTTAAGACTGCAGCCTGCTATGGATGCATGCATAAGTAAACCATAAAAGTAAAAACAAGCCAATGTATTTCTATTTCTTTAATTTACACACATGCGCACTCTTAGCTCCGTACCTCCAGAGATAAATGTATCAAATATTATCTGCGCGCCATTGAAGAAATCACCAAACTGAGCTTCCCAAATAGGCAACAGTGTGGGACTTTCAATACTCATTCCATATTCAAAGCCAAGAACAGCTTCTTCGGAAAGGGGGCTGTTGCTCACCTAACAGAGGAACAGAGAGCAATGGGAAACGCTGATGTCAAGGGATTTGTCAGAAACCATGCAAAATATGTATAGTATAAATCCGTAGTCATTTTGAAGTAATGATTAGAACTGCTACAGAAGCTTCTTTTCATGTATTCAAAAAAACTATTGTTTCAGATGCAAGGTTTTTTAAAAAAAAAAAATTATTGAAAAATCCACTATACCCATGCAACAATACCCTACCAAACTAAACCAAAGAACATTATAAATACACACTATATCTTCTATCCATATTCATGTATTACACACAGAGAAAATTCCAAATTACATCCATTACTACAAACTTTCTTAAGTCTAAAAATTAATAATTCCTTATAATATATATTAGAGGAGACAATTTCCTTATCGTCCAAAAATTTAACAATAGGAGACCAAATTGCTTGAAATTTTTTACAGTAACCTTCAAAATTCTGAGTACCTGTAGAATAATCTATTTTACCCAGCATAAAGTGATTCCAGATAGAGTCATACCAATTTTGTATTGAAGGCCCTTTCTTCTGTTTCCAATCTCTTAGCAATCTCACAGTTGCTAACAGAGTTGTTATTGTGACCAGCTTGATTTTATCTACTTGTTTTGTTAAGCCATTTCTAAGGGAATATTTTTTGGACTTTTTGGGATCTGTTGACCAACTATTATCTCAATTTGAGATAATACTTTATTCCAAAACCTCTGAATAGAGGGACACAGCCAAAAACAATGCATGAAATCTCCC
Source organism: Lepidodactylus listeri (assembly GCA_029233225.1). NCBI lineage: Eukaryota > Metazoa > Chordata > Lepidosauria > Squamata > Gekkonidae > Lepidodactylus > Lepidodactylus listeri. The sequence goes on from JARCFY010000008.1 coordinate 106,966,158, forward strand.
ACTGAACCACATCCTTTCCAACATTTTTTACTCGCATTTTTGAAAACTTAGCTATTCCCATGGGAGTTAAATAGCTTCTATGTAAAATCTTAAATGAATTAGAATAGATTGTTGAAATCTTGATGTTAAAACTCTGGGCCTTCCAGGCTTTTTATTTATTATTTGTTTTATTTATTATTTTCAATTTTCAAAATCATTCTTAGTGATTCTACCATCGCAATCTGCTATCCCTGCTTTTTCACCTGTTAAAATAAGAGTTCTTTTGTAAAGACAATAATAATTTATATATTTTAGATAGAAGACCTTTCTGACCCCTCTCTTTGCTTGAAAAGTAATTCTAGAGTGGTTAGGGGCATTTCCCAATTTATCACTATACCTAACGATTCTAAAATATCTCTAATTTGATCATTCAACCAAGATATTTTTTCCTGCAAAACCGCCTCTATTTGTAGTTTGATATAAAGTCCACCAACCTAACAAAACCTTTAGAATACCAAAGTCTACAAGGAGAATTACCTTGGGCTGGGGGAACCATACCTGACTGGTATAAGAAGCATATCTAGAATTTTTTTTTTAATTATTTTTTTAATTTTCAAGATGAAATACGCATGTACATACACAAAACACATAAATGGTTCCTTCTTATTTCAGGTTTCACAAAAAAATGCACTGAATGTAATTTCTTTAGTTCTTTAGTTCACTTTACAGATTTGGCATTTTCTATCCATTTGTAGAATTTTGACCATACATCTCTAAAAGTGTTCTCATCTCTTCCTTAGAGCATTATTGTTAAGTTGTCCATTTCTGCAACCTCCATTATTTTGTAAATTCTTCTTCTTTGGAAGGTGTCTTCTTTGAAAGGTGAGCCAGTTTGGTGTAGTGGTTAAGTGCGCGGACTCTAATCTGGGAGAACCGGGTTTGATTCCCCACTCCTCCACTTGCACCTGCTGGATGACCTTGGACAAGCCATGGTTCTGTCAGAGCTGTTCTTGAAAAAGAGCAGTGTCTGTCAGAGCTCTCTCAGCCCCACCTACCTCACAGGGTGTCTGTTGTGGGGAGGGGAAAGGAGCTGCTCTGAGACTCCCTTGGGTAGTGAAGGGCGGGGTATAAATCTAATCTCTTCTTCTTCTTCTTCTTCCACTTGCATGCATATACAATTCTGGCTGCTGTGACTATATGTAAAATCAGGTATCGTTCCATTATCTTATATTCTTCTGAGATTATATTTAACGAAAATAACTCAGGTTTAAAAGGTATATTAAGACCTAATATTTGTTTCAACATTTCATGGACCCCCTTCCCAAAAATTTTAACTCTTTTTGCAGGTCTACCACGTATGATATAAAGTACCTACTTTTACATTACATTTCCAGCATTTATTAGATATTTTATAAAATTTAGCCAATTTATCTGGTGTTATATACCAACTATAAAACATCTTGTAAAAATTTTCCTTTAAAGAAACCACTTTTGTATACTTTATATTATTTTTCCAGATTCTAGCCCATTTATCTAATTTAATATTGTACCCAAAGTTTTGTGCCCAGAGAATCTTCGAACTTTTAACCACTTCAGCTTGCATCTTATTATCCAGCAGGATCGTATATAATTTTTTAATAAGTTTCTCTTCAGTGGTTAGCATTATTCTATCAAAATCTAATTGTTTTTCATAAAATCCTATCTGCTTGTCTTTTGTAAATCTAGACTGCAGCTGGATTCTTTCCTACCATGATAGTTACATCTTGGTCCTGAAGTTTCTCTTGCGTTTTAAGTTCATTTCTACTATTTAGTAGGTCTTTGTATCTTCCCAACACGTTTTTTGTTAACAAACTGGGATTTGTAAATGCTTCCAGTGGCGCTACCCATTTAGGTATTATAGTATATAAGGAGTTTTTAACCTCTTCCCAGATTTTCAAGAGCACATCTCTTAAGGTACGTTGTTTGAAATATGTATGTGCTTTTTATTTGCCATACCACATAAAGGCATGCCAACCCAACTGGAGGTTGAACGGCCAGTGTGAATGGCCTGCCCCGGAGCAGTTTTCCCCCACAACTTTCAGCCCTGTTTTCCTCCCGCAGCAGATTGCCAGTCTGTCCTCAGCCTAAGATTGTACAATTGTCACAAAAGGCTTCTTCAATATGTTGCCAGCTTGTTTGATTTTCTGGATTTGCCATAATTACTCTGAAGAGTGTAGTCAAAATCGCAACTTCATAATAGAGCGAGAGATTTGGAAAATTTAGACCTCCCTGTGTTATAGAACTAGAGATCACTTTAAATTTAATTCTCAGGGACTTATAAGACTAAAAAAATTTTAACAATGAGGATTGCCATTTAGATATTAATTTACTAGGAATAAGTATAGGCAAAGCTCAAAATATATTTAGGTAGAAGAAAACTCTTAATTATTTGTAATCTATCAATTTGTGAAATTTTTGTTTATATAAATATTTTAATTGACTTTTGATTTTTTTCATAAAGGGCTTCAAAATTAACATGTATCAAATCACTAAGGTCAAGTTTGCCTGGAATTTGAACCCCAAGATATCTCCATTTGGCTTCCTTCTAAGAAAATGGGAACTGGGAACCTAGTTGCTCCTTTGTTTCTCTAACCATGTTTATAGGAACCATGAAAGACATGAAAGACATTAATCTTCAAGCCAGAGAAAGCATAGAATTGAGTAAAAATATCCATTAACGTTGGAATATAATTTTTCAGGTTTCAAACAAACAAAATTAGACCGATGGCATATAAACTACTTATTCTCCACAATGCTTATGTTGATACCTTCAACTCTTCCATGTTCCCTAATTATAGTAGCTAGGGGTTCTATTATTAATGCGAAAAGGAGCGGGGACATCGGACAACCCTGTCTTGTTCCTTTAGAAAGAGGAAAAGATTCACTTACAAAGTTATTAATTTGTAATTTTGCAGTCAGAGAGGAGTACAGGTCATTGATTGATTTCTTAAACTTTGGGCCAAAGTCCATACCCTCTATAACAGAATAAAGAAATGGAAATTCCATACTACTGAAAGCCTTTTCCAAGTCAATTGATAAAAGTGCAGCTTCATGTGATTGTGACTGGGGAAAAGCTATAATATTTAAAAGCCATCTAATACTGTCCATAATTGACGCAAGTTAACATGTATTAAAATCTTTGTATCCCATCTCTTTGATCAAAGGAACTCTCCGGGGCAGTCCAGGCTCACAATCAAATAAACACTACCATACATTAAAAAATATAATGCACTATAACACACAAAACACACAAAATAGAAATGAGTATCAATATTGTACCAGTAAGCCCTTCCCACTCCAAAAAACCTTTCAAATGTCATCCCTTCACTTGGTATCTCGAGCTTAACATGGAAGGGTGCTATAATTTTGGTGCCCACACCTACACAGCCTTGTCCTGCATAGACACCTGTTATACCTCAATCATACAGCAGGGCCTCCAAGGAGAATCTTAAAGAATGATAGATTGGGATGGGGAAAAGCAGTCCTTGAATATCCCAAGACCATTAAGCTGGACCCAGAAAATTGCCGGAAGCCAGTGAAACAGCTGCAAAAAATGGCACCCTGTGTTCCCTGCAACTCCCTCCAGTCAATAATCTGGTGGGCACATTTTGAACCTGCCGGACCATAAGAGAGGGAGGAAACTGGAAACATCTAAGCAGCAGAGTAGGCCCTAGGTTGAGCATTTCATACAATCATAGAGTTGGAAGGCCATCCATTCTAACCCCCTACTCAGTATCAGATCAGCCTAAAGCATCCCTGACAAATGTTCATCCAGCTGCTGCTTGGAGACTGCGTGTGAGGGGGGAGCTCACCACCTTCCTAGGCAGCTGATTCCACTACTGAACTTCTCCTACTGTAAAAAAAGAAGAAGCTAATATCCAGCTGATAACTTTCTGCCCATAATTTAAACCCATTATTGCGACTCCTTTCCTCTGCTGCCAATAGGAACAGCTCCCTGCCTTCTTCTAAATGATGGCCTTTCAAATACTTAAAGAGAGTGATCATGCCCCCCTCAACCTGCTTTTCTCCAGACTGAACATTCCCAAGCCCCTCATCCTCTCCTCGTAAGGCTTGGTCTCCTGGCCCCTGGTTATCTTCATTGCTCTCTTCTGCACCCACTCCATTCTGTCTCCATCATTTTTGGGGAGAGGCCTCCAGAACTGCACATAGGTGTGGCCTGACCAATGCAGTGTACAGTGGGACTATGTCATCTTGCGATTTGGATGTTATGCCTCTGTTGATGTACCCCAAGACTGCAATATGCCTTTTTTACTGCCGAATCACACTGAGTGCTCATATTTTGCTTACAATCCACCCATACCCAAAGATATTGTTCACACACACATACTGCTCCCCAGAAGTCAAATCAAACCAAAGTTTATTACGGTCATAAGACCAGCCACAATAGGTACAGATAAAAAGGACAATTTATAAATTTTAAAATGGATAAATACACAAAAGGTGAAAAACTTGTGTATATGTGTCAAAATAGTAAAAAACACACTCACTTAATTAATTTACTTCCCAGCAAATGACATATCCTTCGTCAAGTGGTTCCATTTTCTGAGTGCTATCACACAGAATTTTGCTCTGGTTTCTCTTCAGATCGTATAAATCTTTCGCTACCCAAAAGTGTATCCCCCATCTAGTAAGTATGTTTCTCGTTTTTGTTACCCAGATGTAGAACTCTGCACTTATCCTTGTTGAATAGCATCCTGTTTGCATTCACCCACTTTTTCATTGCTTTCAGATTTGTTCGGATCTTGTTGAATTCTATCTCTGTCTTCTGGGGTGTTCACTATTCCTCCCAACTTGGTGTCATCTGCAAATTTATTAAGTAGCCCCTCCATCCCCTCATCCAAGTCATTTATAAAAATATTGAAAAGTACCAAGCTCCGTGGCACCCCACTGGACACCTCCCTCCAGTCAGATTAAATGCCATCGACAACTACTCTTTGGGTGTGGTCAGGGGTCCTTTTGTAAAAAAAAAGGTGCAGGAGCTCATTAGCATAACTTATTTGCATATGCCACACCCCCTGACGTCACCGGAAGTGTCATAAGGCCACACATCCCTGACGTCAGGTGTGTCAGAAGGCAAGAAGGGAGGGAGGGGGAAGGAAGGAAAAAAGAAAGGAACAGTAAGGTAGGTAGGTAGGTGGGGGGGAGAGAGAGAAGGAAGGAAGGAAGGAAGGAAGGAAGGGGGGAGAGAGGGAGGAAGGAAGGGAGAGAGGAAGGACAGGGAAAGGAAGGAACAGGAAGGTAGGTAGGTAGGTGGGGGAGAGAGAGAGAAGAAAGGAAGGAAGGAAGGGAGAGGGGAAGGAACAGGAAGGTAGGTGGTGAGAGAGAGAGAGAAGGAAGGAAGGAAGGAAGGGAGAGGGGAAGGAACAGGAAGGTAGGTAGGTAGGTGGGGAGAGAGAGAGAGAAGGAAGGAAGGAAGGGAGAGGGGAAGGAACAGGAAGGTAGGTAGGTAGGTGGGGGAGAGAGAGAGAAGAAAGGAAGGAAGGAAGGGAGAGGGGAAGGAAGGGAGAGGGGAAGGAACAGGAAGGTAGGTAGGTGGGGGGGAGAGAGAAGGAAGGAAGGAAGGGGGGAGAGAGGGAGGAAGGAAGGAAGGGAGAGGGGAAGGACGGGGAAAGGAAGGAGCAGTGGGAGGGGGGAGGGAGCAGTGGGAGGGGGGAGGCTTGTCCTTCCCGGGGCCGGCGGAGCGCCGCCGGCCCTGGGAGCATTGAGGGGGGGGGAGAAGAAAGGGGCTTGTCGGGGCCGGCAGCGCTCTGCCGCGGCCCTGGGAGCAGTGGGAGGGGGGAGGGACAGGCTTGTCCTTCCCGGGGCCGGCGGAGTGCCGCTGGCCCCAGGAGCATTGAGGGGGGGAGAGGAAAGGGGCTTCCCGGGGCCAGCAGCGCTCTGCCGCGGCCCTGGGAGCAGTGGGAGGGGGGAGGAACAGGCTTCTCCCCAGGGCCGGCGGAGTGCCGCCGGCCCCGGGACTACTGACGGGGGGGAGGAAAGGGGCTTCCCGGGGCCGGCGGTGCTCTGCCACGGCCCCAGAAGCAGGGGGAGGGGGGAGGGAAGGGCTTCTCCTTCCCGGGGCCGCCGGAGCGCCGCCGGCCCTGGGAAGCATTGACGGGGGGGAGGCCAGGGGGGCGGGGCTTTGTTAAGTGCCCGCCCCCCACCTCCTCTCTCCCGGAGCGGCGCTCCGGCACGCCCCGGCTCCAACGGAGCCCTGGGTGTGGTTCTCTAACCAGTTCCCTATCCACCTAACTATACTAGAGTCCAGTCTGCAGTCCTCCAATTTACCCATCAGAACATCATCGGGAACTATGTTAAACGCTTTACTGAAATTTGTCCCTCTCCTTCATTCTGCAGGCAATTTAAAGTTTAGGCATGGCCAGAGGCATCAAGCTAAGGGACTCTTGGCTCTTAGCCTCTGGCTCACAGACATGCCCTGTGAGAGCTGTGGTGGTAGATTCCGCATCAGGCCAGGATGTCCTTATAGCCTATCATCTACTTCAAGGTGATATTTGTGGGGGGGGGGGCGCTGCTGCTGGGTTATGCATCTTTGTTTAAATTGTATTTCATTTTGTAAGCCACTTTGAGTCCCAAGAGGGGGATGGGAAATATTGGGTAAGAATATTTAATTGAATTGGTAAGGGTAATTTTTTTCAGTCCTGGACAGTACCAACTACTTCTCAGAAGCAAGATTACATTAATATCATGCACAATAAAGCAGCAATCCTAAACACACTTAGCAAAGGAGTCAGTCGCACTCTACTCATCAGGATTTACTTCTGAGTAATTATGCTTACACCAGTGCTGCAGAGGAGGCAAAGTGTCATAAGACCCTGCTCAAGCTAGTATCTACACTGTACCTCAAGGAAGCCTTTCTGGTCCGGTGACATGTGATTCAAAGGGATGTGGGTTTCACCCGTCTCTTGGCAAACCAACATGGCATGCCTCTGGCTGAATGTTCCTCTCCCAACATCTTGCCCACTCAGACGGACATTAAAACCTTTATGTGAAGCAAAAATACAAAATGACTTGACAAAACAATGGATCAAGAAGTATCGAGATGTTCCTCCTTGCAATGGCTTTAATGCTGACACAATGGAGCAGACAAGGGGTTTTTGTGGCTGAACAAATATGTAAGGTGCAATTAAGCCCCAGGCAAGTCAGAAACTGCCTACCAGTTCAGCAACAAAAACTGGGTGAGGAGATGGTCTCTTCCCTGAGGATTTAAAAATAAATGAGACTCCTCTCATAACATGATGATAGTAAGCTCTGTATGCCCAAATAAATGGCACACCAAACACTTCCCCGATAATTCAAAAACTATGTAGTCAGCCCAAGTTGCATGTGGCCAAAACCAATACATTTGTTCACACAGTGGAATATGGTGTGTTTAACGGCACCCAGAGGGTTAAGGCCTACCTTGACTGAGTAAAGAACCAAAAGCCAATGCTTCAGCAGTCGCCCAATCTAATTTCGTTCCTTCCTCCAACTTCAGTATTCTGGCCTGGATGTTCAAGATCCAAAAAAATCAATTTTGTTATTTCAACAACCCAGGATTATCAGCATCAAAGGTCTCAAACCGTCATATTTTTGGATTGCAATCACAATGGGTAGAAATATGTGCATTTTAAATAAGAGATTGTGCATTCCGCATGACTAAAGATCACTTATTCATTACTTATTTTAAATTGTATTTTATTGAACTTGGAAACCTCAGAATGGCTTGTGTGGAATGCCCAAGCAGCTATCAAGTTGTTTCAAAGAAATAATGAGCAGCAACAAATACAAAATGGAGAGTCAGAATAGATAATGTAGGCACCCACCGACTACAGGTGCAAACTTTCATTTTGATTAACTTGATGAGGGGAGCCACTGGCAACACACTCAAGAATCCATCTAAACTATTTTACACAAACAAATTTCCATGTGAATTCAGACAAAGGAATCACATAAAAATCACATTAAAACGTCGTGTGAACTGGCTCAGGATAAGGTGACTGCAGGCTTCAAACTGTTTATGTGATTAGTCCACAGGTATCAATTTTACTTCGCAAGAACAAGATTTCAGTTGCTGGGACTCCCTTTTTTTTTTTAAAGAGGATTTTACAAGCCGTGTGTTACTATAATAGAGAAGACAAAATATTCTTTCCTTTTAAGAGCGTGTGTGTTTGGTAAACTATTAAAGGTAAAGGTTTTCCTTGCTCGAAAGCCAACCGAATCCGACTCTAGGGGGTGGTGCTCATCTCCATTTCCAAGCCAAAGAGCCAGCGCTGTCCTAAGACTTTTTTCATTGTCATGTGGCCGGTGTGAGTAAACACCGAGGTGCATGGAACGATGTTACCTTCTCACCACTTTCAAACTGCTAGGTTGGCAGGAGCTGAGGCCAGAGACGGGAGCTCACTCCGTCACATGGCACTCGGGTCTCGAACTGACGAGCTACTGACCTTCCGGTCTGCTGCTCAGCATCTTAGCCTCGGAGCCACAGCACAACTTAGTAAACGAGGGCCCTGGCCACACGAGTGAGACAAAGTGGGGGGGAAGCGAGGCTTTTTGCGCTGGAGTACTTGGACCCGCAGTTGCACGATCACACATTTCTGCGAAGCTGCAGTCGCAACTTGCCACTGTGTGATCAGACACAACTGCAGGCAAGTCGGGTTTTCCCCCCGTTCCTTTCTGATTCGCTTAAACGGGGGATCAATGAATCACATCTCCACCCTGAGGGCTTCCAATGGGAGTATGCGATGATGCGCATACTGAGAAGGGGAAACAAACAATGGCATGGCGTCGGGATAGCCTGATCAGACTATCCTCTACGCCACAAGTTTGCGCTGGAGCGATCACACGGGGAAAGTCCGTCGATGGCCCGTAGCAACCCCTTTGGTACTGGATTTTCCCTACTGTTTTTAAATGCACTTCTTCGGGGGAGAGCAATGGCTTGCCGATAGGTGCGGGACGCTTCACAGATGTGCTCTTGTGATCGCACCCTTAAAATCCGGCAGGGAGTCGTGCCTCTTGCGCGGCTAATTCTGCGTGTGATCCGGGCCTAAGTTATCACAAAAACGCATCTGAACAGAAATTTTGGGATATCCAGATGTAACTAATTACGTTTTAAATGCTACAGTCTTGCTTAAGGTTTGAATTGGGAAGTTCTTGTCTTTCTCAGGTATGTGCAGCAGCAAAGCAAAGCAGGAAGAGGTAAAATACAGGTACACTTTAGTTGGGCCTGCCTGTACAGACCCATTTCTATATATATGGTCTATGTAACCCTAAAATAAGACTTTTCCCATGATGTTCCAATATGGGGTAATGGGAGGTGGTGGTGTCAAATTTGTAACAAGCTCTGAGAAAAATTATGCTTGAGCCTTAAAATACACACTTTCAGCTATCACAAAATTATATTTTTTGAGGAAATGAGGTATACGTCTAATGATTAGAATGTCAGACTAGGATCTGGGAGAGTCAGGATAAACTCCCCACTCTGCCATGAAAACCTGCTGGGTGACCTTGAGGCGGTCACACACTCTCAAGCTAACCTACCTCACAGAATGGTTGTTGTGAGGATAAAACGGGGGAGAAAAAGCTGCTTTGGGTCCTCGCTGGGGAGAAAGGTGGGGTATAAATAAAGTAAGTAAATAAAGTACCTGGGCATGTGTCTTCAGGATATGGCTATGCAGCTGCAGTTCCTCTACCATCACCACAGACTGGACCCCAATAAACTGAAGGAGTGGAAGAGGCATGCCTGTGTCCCACATGGTGATCCTTGCCGATGGCTCCACCATGCTGTTCCAGCGAGCCTGAAGATTGGTGGATGGAGGTGTGTACGAAGTCATGTTGGCAAGGTGCTCATTCATTTTAGAGTAATAGGACATCTTTATCTCAGATACTTCCTCTTCGGTCATGAGTCCCTGGATGACTAGACTGTCTGCGTAAGTGTCTGGAATACTTTTACGGGACCTTGGAGGGAAAGCAAAGCCATTGAAATGCATGAAATTCTCTTCAGATCAATATCTTTAGATCCAATTTAAATTAGCTCAATACATTAGACTGTCCTAGCAAAACAGTTTGGAAGCTTCAGTTAGGACAGAACACAGATATCTTATTACTGAAAGCAAGTCAGTAGGAAGGAACAGACTCCTCCAGCCCTACTGGCTTGGGCAAACACTGCCAAGTAGAACGCTTTTGGAAAAGGCGCTGCTGAAGAGAAGCATGAAATCCCAATAAGGATGCATTTTCTCACCTCTGCCACACTAAGTCATACCTGATTATTTTATACATGGTGGGGTTAGTGAAGAACGGCTCATCTAGTTCGTTGTGGCCCCACTGGCGATAGCACAGCAAATCCACTATTACATCCTTGCGAAAATGATGCTGGTATTCAACAGCCAATCGTGCAGCTCGGATGACTTCTTCAGGGTCATCTCCGTTCACATGGATAATTGCACAGCCAACTATCTTTCCTAAAAATGGGAGAAAATGCCACAGGCCACACAAAATTTGAGACAATTTGAGAAGTATCAGTAAAATATACCACTTAGTATGTCCTGATTTTGGTGACTATGTTGGACTACAAAATGAGAATGGTTGCCAAACACCGGGGTGGGGGCACTACATATAGCCAATGAGATACTGGACTATTTTTTTTCCCTTAACATTTTTTTCAAGTATACAGTTTGAGAAGAATTACATAACACATATAAACAAAAATTTATCAGATATACAGCTCTGAAATAATGTCTCTATTCATAATCTTCAAACATAAATACAATTCAAAAATAAATCAGCTTCTTATATTGAGGATTATCTGGGCTAATTTCTTTTTCTAGCATAAAACTTATAACCGGATACCATACAGCAACAACCTTTTTGTCATACTTCTCTGGTGATGAATTTAATCAAATTAAATGTAACCTTTTGAAAAATAAAATGTTCCCAAATCTTATTATAACACTAGTTAAGTGTCGGATTTTTTAAAAAAATCTATCCACCTATACCCAATAAGAATATGTGCAATTGCTACTAAATTTGCTATTAATTCTTGATTGTGTATTTTTATATTAAATTTGGGCCACTTTTCCAGCAAAAAAATCTCTGGAGAGTAAGTTAAGTCTATATTAGTAATATCTTTAATTTCTTTAATTATTTCTAACCAAAATTGTTTGACATACAGACAAAGCCGCCGACAATGCATAAAATCTGCTATGGCTCCACAGTTCTTTTTACATAAAGGAGATACTGGACTATTTTCAACCACACCCACCCTCAGCATCTGGCAATTAGTTTCAAAACTATTAATATTTACATATTCTTGTATATATACCTGCAGCATTCCAGATCTTTTAAAATGGACAGTATAAACCATTTTCTCAGGACATACCAATATCACTACAGTACAGAGATGACCTTCCCCGTTCAGCTGGAGTGGTATAACCCAGCTGGTTGTTGACAATGAGATGAATGCTGCCACCTACTCTAAAATGTGGCACATTGGAAAGTGTAAATGTTTCAGGAACAATTCCTTGGCCAGAAAAAGAAGCATCACCATGAACCTATATCACAGAAAGAAAGGGAGAGGATAATGTCAGCGATCACTGTCAATTCTTTTTGGAAGGAGAAGCAGGTCACATTATTAAGATCTGTGTTTAGTATCAACCTGTTATACCACAGTATCTATATATCTAATTCCCAAGTACCCTCCCCCGTGCGGATACCTAAATCCGTGCGAGGGGGCACCTGGGGGGCAGGGAGGTTTTCCTACACATGGGGGGCATTCCACCCGTGTGCAGAAAAATCCAAAAAGTTTGAAAAAATATTCGGGGGATCTTTAAATCCTCTGAAAAGAGAAAACCCGTTCCCTGCGCATGCAGGGACTTACCTTAGTGCTGGCGGCGGTGGGGGGCTGTGGCTGAGCCGGTGGCTGGGCGGCCGAGTGGCAGGCTGTGGCCAAGCCGGCGGGCGCAGACACCAGCGGCGCCAGGGCAGCTCTTGCTGTGGGCCTCGGCGGCGCTCGCCGGAGAAAGGGGGGAAAGAGGGATGGCCCATGGGGGGAGGGGGAGAACCGGTGGGCCCAGTGAGCGGGCCCACTGTTGGGGAAAGGGTGGGAGTGAACGGGGGAGGGGGTCACGGGGGTAGGAGGTGGCACGGCCCGAGGCCTGACACGCCACCATCTGGAGTGAACGGGGGAGGGGGTCAGGGGGGTGGGAGGGAACGAGAATGGGCCAGGAGGGCGGGAAGCACCGGGGGGAACGCAGGGCCCAAGTGGCTTAGCGCCACTCGGGCCTGAACGAGAACGGGCGTGCAGGGAGGGAGGGAGAAGCCCTGGGGTCGGGGGGGACCGAAACACTGGGGCGGGGGGGGACAGAAATTCCAGGCTGAGTGGCTCTCAGCCACTCAGCCAAGCGAGAGCAGGCCGGGAGGGAGGGAGAAGCGCTGGGGCGGGGGGGACAGAAATGCCAGGCCGAGTGGCTGTCAGCTTCTCTCCCCCCCGCGAGTATCGCGGGTCCCCCCTTCTTGTTTATTCTACATGCCAATAGTTCAGTATTCAGTGAAATCTCAATATTTATTTGCTTAATTTATACCCCACGTTTCTCTCCCATGGGGACACAAAATGGCTTACATCGCTCTCCTCTCCTCCATTTTATTCTTATGACGACTCTCTGAGGTAGATTCGGCCGACAGAAAAGGTGACTGGCTCTAGATTCACCCAGCAAGCTCAGGGGAGGATTTGAAACTAGGCCTCCCACATCCTAGACTGAAACTCTAACCACTGCACCACACAATAAAACTAAGAAGGCTTAGTTTTGAAATATGGGAGGTGGAAGTTACTGATTCCATACCCACGACTGCAAAGTCCCACCAAGTAAATGGGGATTGTGTACTTTATGACTTATGGATCATTAGACTTTTACACATCTTATGCACTATAAAGCAAACCACTCTGTAATTTTAAAAGAGGACCACGCCAGATGATACAGTGGAGATCCATCATCAAATATCTTCATAGCAGTGATGACGGAGGAGAATCAGGACTATAACATGGGGGAAGTTAACTACCTCAACACCCTCCACGTTGTTTCCCTAATGTAAGTAGCCCTTCCAGCTAGTATTTGCTGGACAGAGAATACAAAGGGGAAAACACAACTATCAGTGTAGACAGACAGTAGCCTAGGAGAAGGAGCTGGACACAGTGAACCCCACCTTCTCCAACACCAGGGTCTCAATCTAAACCCCCTCCGACCACTATTATTTAATGCACTGTAGGAAACTGATACAGATCTCCTACATTTCATTCAGTTTGGTCCTGACTTGACTGTGATATTGCAGGATATACAAGTCTGTTAAAAAAACAAAACTCTCCTACACACATTATGTCCTCTGCACAGAACTTTATAAAATCGAAAGGGTCTGTCCCTATGGCTGAGGACAGACTGGCAATCTGAAGCGGAGGCAAAGCGGAGGGAACTGGAGCGGGGGAAAAAACCCACGGAGCTGGCCGTTCACACTGGCCAGAGCAATGCGGATCAGCGGCGATACGGAGCATTCAGACTGCCACGGAGAGTTCAGACTGCCGCATAGCCAGCGTGCGCGGCTCGCGCATGCCGCCACATTTTTTTTTGTTTTCCTTTGATGTTTTTCGCATATGCGTACATGCGCAAAACTTTTTGCCGGTGCGTTCACACTTCCTCCGGATGCCTCCCGCTTCTTCCAGTTCACACTGTTTGGAAGCGGGAGGCATGCGGAGGAAGGCCCCTGAACACCGGGAAAAACCGGTGTCCGGGTAAAGCGGAAGGAAAGCGGCTGGGAGACGGGTAAGTACGCAACGGAGCCGACGGACAGATGCGCATGTCTGAACATGCTCCTTTCCTCCGTTTGCGAAGCGTGCCTGCCCCGCTTTAGATTGCCAGTCTGTCCTCAGCCTATATCTGTATCCACAAGGAGAGACACCATGTTGTGAGGACAACCCCATGCCCAAGACCCACAATCCTCAACATATAAAGTTCTACACAGCCTGGGACCAGGAAACTTGAAGGATGGCCTTTCTTGAATGTCCCTGTCTGCCGTTCCTCTGTCCTGAGGCTAGGAAAGTAAATGTCAGAGGGCTTTCTTAGAACTGAAATGTATCTGATGAAGCTAATCAGTGCTGCCCTGACCTTGATAGTCCAGGCTAGCCCAATCTTGTCAGATCTCAGAAGCTAAGCAAGGTCAGCCTTGGTCAGTATTTGGATGGGAGACCTCAAAAGATACCTGGGGTCACGACCACAGTTCCCTCTCAGCTGGGTTAGGGAACACTGGTGCACAACATTTCAGAGGCCAGCTCAGAGGATCTCTCTTCAGCTCACAACCAAGCTTCCATAGGAAATGATGGAGGATGCGGTCACCTCATTCTGAGGCCCATAGAACTGGACCGCCTGGTCCAATCTTTTTGAAATTTGAGGCGGTTTTCTGAGGAGAAGCACCAGCAGCTATGCTGCAAATTTGGCACTTCTACCTAAAAAAACAGCCCCCCTGAGCCCCAGATACCCCCAGATCGATTCGCTATTATAGCCTATGGGGCCCATAGGCTATTATTACATTTTTCAGTATGATTTGTAAGCTGCCTTGAGTCACAGAGAAAAGTGGGATATAAATATCTGAATAAATAAGTAGTTTGGGCAGGTTGATAACACTGGTATGAGTTTTATTGACTAATATTCTGTTTTAATGTATTTTATCTTTTGATGTAAGCCGCCCTGAGCCTGCTTCAGCGGGGAGGGCGGGATATAAGCCAAATAAATAAATTAACTTCCTGTTCTCCTACAAATGGACCTTGAGCTTGTTTGGAGATTCTAGCAGGGGAGCGCAACTATCATATACCCCTGAATGAAGAACAATACACTCTTTATATCTGGTACGGTCGTCCTCTTTGACTGAGCACACATAGAGCAGTAAGATAGGTAGGGGACACCCACCTAGCCAGCCAGATCAGCCGAATCAACTCTGGCGACCAGTAGGGTGACAGATGTCGCAGCCAGATCACCCTCACATTAAGACGAGCTTTTATGCTTGCACGTTTTGACGCTTTACCATCTGTAGTCCTTTATGGTAGATTTGCAAATGTCCCCTACCCTGAAAGGACCTGTCTACGTAGTAGCAGGAAAACAGAAACTATTACCCACATCTTGCTTAGTTGTGAATTCTACGATAAAATACGGGATGTCCTAATCAGCCCCCTTTTGATCAATGGGCACAGCTGTCCAAAAGAGAGAACAGAATCTTTCCTTTATCAGATTACCACCCTCACATCACCTTTGCAGTGGCGGGGTTTCTCTCTATTGCTACGAGGGTTTGAGAGTATAAGGTCAAAGCCCTGGCGGAATGACTGTCTTTGTATATTTAAAATCGGTGGTTCTTATGTTCTTGTTGTTGTTTTCTTTTTCAGTCTATGCCAATAAAGGCTTTGACTGACTGAACTTCCTGTTAAGCTAGGCAGCATTCGGACAGTGATCGTTTCACCTCCGTTGTATTTGGCCAGTAATGCTGGTTGTCATATTTTACTAAAAAGTTGTTTCAATGTAGTTGTTTCAGAAGTACTTGGATTGTTCAAATGGCACTGTTTCTTATTTGTCTGATTCACTTTATTCAGGTTTAACAGCCCATAAGACATGCAACAATAAAAACATTTAATAATTAAA
This sequence comes from Lepidodactylus listeri, assembly GCA_029233225.1. Classification (NCBI taxonomy): domain Eukaryota; kingdom Metazoa; phylum Chordata; class Lepidosauria; order Squamata; family Gekkonidae; genus Lepidodactylus; species Lepidodactylus listeri. Next base: position 106,981,844 of record JARCFY010000008.1, read on the forward strand.
AAACAACAGCAAAGAAGAATTTTTCAACATTAACTGTACAGGCTTTATAAAAGCCACTCAGAAACAATATTAATTTATGGCTATCAGAAACAGCTGATTTTCTGGTGGAATTTAACAACCATTTTGCATGAAATTTCTTCCTGGCAATAGTATGTTTGGAACAATAAAAGAAAACATTCGATAATGAATCAGCCATTGACAGAAAGTAATCAAAAAAAGGTTCTGAAGGTATCCCAGCCAAACGCCCCTTCATCTGTGCTGTAAGTAGCGCATTTCACCATGCAAGCATATATGACCATCTTAATTTAGATATCATCAGCATATAAAGACAGGATGAGAATTCGAATTTGGCTAAGTTTTTGATTCCCAGATGGAGTGGGGAACATTTCCATTCGGCACCTTGAATTAATAGGTTCCAGTCTTGTTTAAAAGGCTTAATAATGAACACTCTTTCTTCTCTACCAAAGAGGTCAAAGACCTCAACGAAACCCAGCTGTGCAATTTTAAAATCTACAATTTTATTCCACCTGGACCAACAGTGCTCTTGAGCTGCCAATCAAGTAAGCACTGGAAGGTTCTCAGCATTAAGAAGCCTATATTTAAAATTGATTATGGCTGTTCAAATCAAAATAAAGACCCTATTTCATGAGCATAACTAATAGGGTTGCCAAGTCTTCGGAACTCACTGGCGGGGGGGAGTCCTCCTTCGTCTGGGAGTTCCTCCTGGCGCGCGTGTGACGTCAGCACGTTGGGGGCGTTGCCAGGGCGACGCTCTGGCAACGCCCCCAACGTGCTGATGTCACTTCCGGTGACGTCATTACGTCATCCTCGCTGGACGATGTCGGGGGTGGGGATCCCCCCACTGGCCAAATGCTGGCCGGCGGATCGGGAACCCCTTTAGCGGGGGCTCCCCCGCCCCCCGGGCTGACTTGGCAGCCCTAATAACTAAAGATGCTATACACGGAAGAATTTTATGGAAAAAAAGAAATCTGAAGCTTGTGCAAGTTATTCAACTGGACCTCAGAACCAGGTCTGAGCACCATATTTGTCTAATTATATTTATTTAGCCCTCACAGCAGCTTACACAGAGCTCTCAAACAGTCCAGGCACTGACCAGGATGTGACCTGATTAAGTTTAACATTCTAATGCTCCCTATGCCTGGAGACCAGTGTTCCCTCTAAGCTGAGTTAGTGTGAGCTAGCTCATAGTTTTTTAGCCTCCGGCTCGCACATTTTTGTCTTAGCTCAGGAAGGATGGCTCCAGAGCAAATTAATTTATGCAGTAGCCAAATTGCTCACTCACAGCTTTAATTCCAGTAAGAATTTTTGCTCACTAGACTCCACAGCTTAGAGGGAGCATTGCTGGAGACCATTTCCTAGGCTCAGAGAACATGGCCCAGCCATGTCATTGTGCCACATTTAGTTGGGTACCCCTGCCACAGAATTCGCCTTTAAAATACCTGTAGGCAGATGACTTTGTCTCCGGGCTGTGCAGAACGGTCTAGGGAATAATCTCCGTCCAAGAGTGACTGTTGCCTCCCTCGAGTCTTGCCAACGGCCACAGGATTAATGGCTTCCAGATGGGAAGGATTTGGTAACAAGATGGCGTGAATAGGCTGATGAGACCCAAAGTCTAGATAGACTGAAGCACTCAAGTGGGAGAGAACGTCTCCAATCGCTGGGGAATTCTCTGGAAATTCGCTCAGGCCTCGTATTTTGCGGAAGATCAGCTTTATAGATGGATAATATAATTGTTCAAATACTTTTGCAGATTATGTTAAATGCAGATGAATTAAAGCTGTACATTTCAGAGGTCCCCGGACTTCCCTTTCCCAGATCCCAGCCTCCTTTTTAACACATTGTCCACAGAACCTGGAGCCTTCCAAACTAAGTCATTTCAGCAAGATATCTTTCTGTGCAAGCCACAGGACCTGTTCCTAACTCAACATTAACAGCTGCCCATGTAGTGTGGGCTGGAAATGCTTCAGTACGGCAGAGAGTAACACACTGAAAGCCAATTACCAGACAAATAAACTAAACACTATACAGATTTAATTGTATCACTCTCATTCTTCAGGGAGCTCAGAGTACATAAGCTATTCTGCTTGACAGGTGTCAACAACATCGCCTGACCCTGCCTGGCCTGAGAGAGGCCAGACTGACGACCACCAGGAATAGAGCCTTCTCAGTGGCGGCCCCCCACTGGTGGAATGAGCTCCCGGAAGACATCAGGGCCCTGTGGGACCTTTTGCAGTTCCACAGGGCCTGCAAGACGGAGCTCTTCCGCCAGGCTTTTGGGGCCGCCGCTGGGGAAAATGGCCACGGGTAAGTGGCCAGTGATGTGTAGGCCTGGTACATCTCTTGGTGTTTGTCCCTGGCCAGGGGGATGAAGTAGTAGATGCAGTTACTGTTTCTGGTGCTGGATTTGTAAATTGCCGCCATTTTAGTGGGTTTATTGGTTTTACTGTTAAATTATTAATTGAATTTTGTATACTGATTTTAAATGTTGTGAGCCGCCTAGAGCCGCTTTGTGCTGGCTAGGCGGGATATAAATTCAAATAAATAAATAAATAAAATATTAAGGGTAGCTGTGGTGGTCTAAAGCCAGGCCCGTAGCCATGGGGGGCCCACAGAAGTGATGCCCCCTCCTGAATTTGCCATGCCTCCTCCCAAACAGCCATACCTCTTTTTCATCCCCCCCTCAGCTTCCCAGCAAGATACAAACCAAACCAGAGCCTTGCAAGTATGAGGGAAGAAGCAGAGGGGGTGGGCTGGAGGCAGGCAGGCTTGGAAGGCGGGTGTCTGGTGCTTGGTATTGGTGGAGGGCTGCCTGCTTCGGTGGGTAGAGGATTGGCAGTGAGGTGGGAATGTGCACAAAGCCCCTGCACCCGCTTGGCTTCCCTGCCCAGCCAGAGCCCACCAAACCCAGGGCTGGGGGGAAAGGACCCTTCAAAGAGGTCCAGGGCAGTTCTCTCTGCCATTGCTCTTCCCTCTCTGTGTCTCTTGCTCGACAGCCACACTGCCACAGCACAGGCTTGGCCCTACAAGGCCCGTCGTTTTCATGCCGCTTCGGGGTGGGACATTTCCCTCAGAAGGAAAGCCCGCCACCCTCCCTCCCTCTCCGCTTGCCTGCGACGACCACATGGGTATCCCAGTGCCATGCAGGTGGCAGGTGAGTTGCGGGGAAAGCACCTGGGCTGGCCCGGCTCAGCAAGGCCAGGTGAGAGGCCAAAAGCATCGCAACCTCCACAGGCAAGCTGATCCCGGGGGTTCCAGCAACCCTCCACCCCGCATCCACCTCTCCCTCCCTCACACCCTCCACTCACCCTCCCGCGCTGTCAGCTCCACTGCACTAAACCGCCTCCCTGTCGCTCCCCCAACAAAAGATTTCTGGCTACAGGCCTGTCTAAAGCAAAATTTCATTTAGCTTATTTATACCCCTTTTTCTTGCTAAGCTTCAGAGCAGATTACAGAGCAAAGAAAGAGGTGGGAAATGTAATCATACCACCTATGCATAAGAAAGCTCACAATCAACACAAGCAGCAGAGGGAACAGCCAACTGCCTACAGCAAAGGTGAACTATAAAACAAAAGCCACGTTAACACCTTTTGCTGTGGCCAACTGCGGGATCCCATCCTCGTCACCAGTGAAGAGTACTGGACTCGGGAGACCAGGAACGGTGAAATCATGAAGCCTTTATTGAGTGAATCAGCATGCCCAGTAGATGGTCAGAACAAGCATGCTTCCAAGGCTCCAGGGCCCTCATTATATGCTGGCTGGAGCCACACCTCCGGCCGCACCCAAAAGACCTGATAGGGGCTTAACATATGCGCATGTTTGTCATAGGTTCCCTGGAGGAGACTTTGACTGCATTGGCTCCCCAGGGAGAACCTAGGTCCCACATTGGTGGAGGCTTTGAATCCGGATGTCTATTGTTCCTCCAGATTCAAGCTCCCCTCTCTGCCTGACAATGTGCTCTGGCCATGCGGCGGGCGCCATTACCTGGGAGCCCATGGCAGGCCGGTTGCTACACAGAGCATCCTACATTACACCAACCAAAGTAAAACAAAGCAGAATACAAGCTTTTGACTCCTAGCGGACTCTTCATCAGGATGAACACTGCAAAACACAGGACAGCCTAAGCAAGAGTAACCAAGGCAAGTGGAATCACAACCGACTCATGGCATGACCCCATGAAGTTCCACCTCGTGGGGTTTTCAAGTCAAGACATGAGCAGAGGTGGCTTGCCATTGCCTTCCTCTGCCCAGCAGCCCCAGTCTTCCTTGGTGGCCTCCCATCCAAGGACCAGCCCTGCTCGACACCTGAGCTCGGATGAGATCCAGCTAGTCTGGGTTACTGGGGCTGCGAGGAAGAGTGACGGGCTCAAGGCTATTCTAGTGAGTGTCACAGTTTAAGGCACAGGTGTCAAACTCATTCGTTATGTGGGAGGGAAGACCGAACGCTGAGCTGCATGCTCAGCAGCAGGACTAGGCCCCCAGTGTGCAGAAGAAACTGCCAAAGAGGCCTCCCCAGTGGGCCAAAGCACAGCCACTGCATGGGGGGAGCATGCATACAGTGGTGGTGCTGGCTGCCAGCAGGCTCTGGCTGAGGATCATCTGTGCACCCCCCCCCCCACATGCAAATGCCGATCCCTGTGGCCATCTGGAACAGCATCCCCAGAGCTGCAGGCCAAGTGGAGAGGCAGGCAACCTCACCTTGGAACTCCAAACCAGTTGTGGCAGCCTCCGACTTACCAGTGAGGCTGCTGCTGCTGCGAAGGGATTCTGCTTGACTACTGCAAACAAGGTTTTTTGCCACACTGAAGCCCCGATTGGAGTGGCTCCACCCACTCGCCCCCCCCATGCACCAGTTGCTTGTGGGTCAGATAAGAAACCTGGATGGGTTGGCTCCGGCTCATGGGCCATTTGTTTGATACCCCTGGTTTAAGCATTTTAATCCAGGGCTATAACTCTATCCCCACTAGCTCCCGAGGCACTGTCAGGAATTAGTAATGGTGGCATAACTGTACCAAGTCCTGTAAATGGCCCTCAGACATTATGATCACTGATACACAGAACCATTTCCAGCCCCATAGCTAGGGATTTTGGGGGGAGGGGGCCTTGGGGGGGGCACAGCTAATTAAATAAAAGTTAATTCCATTAGTTCAATTTGGGGGCAGCCTGGGAAGGAGGGGGCCTGGAAGAAACGCTAGGGGGCTGGGCCCCATGGGCCCCTTGTTAGCTAAGGGCCTGCCTCATACCCTCTTTCAAGTAGATCTTATGCATCCAGAATCAGGGGGGGGGGGAATCTGAACATTATACTACTTTTTCTATTTAACACTTATTCAAATAAGTTCACATTGTAGTAGGTGTTTCACTAGAACAGTGGTTCTCAACCTTTCTAATGCCGCGACCCTTCAATACAGTTCCTCATGTTGTGGTGACCCCCAACCATAAAATTCTGCCAACACACACAACAATGAAGCTACTTTTTCAGATGTTTTCTCTTGCATGGCAGTTAGCACCAAACAACTTTAATACAGACTTTAGACATACACATATTTGCAAGCTATTCCCAACAAGACACAACAAACACTCAGGCTTCAGACTTACTTTTCTTCAACAGAAGATGCCATGAGAAAACGAAGGTAGGTGGGGGGGAGAGGCTGTTGCAGGTGCGGGGGAGAGAGAGAGAGAGAGAGAAAGGTAGGGGGAGAGAGAGAGAGAAAGGGGGAAGAGAGGCGGGGAAGAGAGAGAAAGAGAGAGAAAGGGGGAAGAAAGAGAGGGGGAGAGAGAGAGAGAGAAAGGGGGGAGAGAGAGAGAGAAAGGGGGAAGAGAGAGAGAGAGAAAGGGGAGAGAGAGAGGGGGGAAGGCAGGTAGGTAGGTGGGGGGCCGCTTTTACCACTTTTCCTGGGCTCTGCGCTTCGGCGCGGAGCCTAGGGAAGGCGGCGGAGGGGGTGGCTTTTGCCGCCTTTCCTGGGCTCTGCGCTTTGGCGTGGAGCCCAGGGAAGGTGACGATGGAGCGCCCTAAAGGCAGCGACGGGGAGGGGGAAGCGACCATTGACTTACCTGCTGGCTTCTTTTTCCTCATGGCCCCTGCTGGAAGGGCTGCTGGAAGCAGGGGGCAGGGCTCCGGCCCCAACCAGCCTCTGCTCTTTGCCCTTAAAGGGAAAGCTCCCTTTGAGGGCAAAGAGCCAGGAGGCCAGACCTTGCACTCAATTGAGCATGGGGCCCTTTCCTGCCGGTGGGGAGGGGTGGGGCGGGCTCGGATGCCAGCCGGCGACCCCTGTGAAATGGTCATTCGACCCCAAAAGGGGTCCCGACCCACAGATTGAGAACCACTGCACTAGAGCAAAGCAGCAGCAGAACCAGCTGCATAGACAAAAAGGGGATTTTAATTCCTGTACACTGGGTCTGCGGTGTAGTCTTCCATCACATACATTCCTCAGACTCTTACCAAGTTAAGGCAGTATAACTTCTCAAATAGACTACAGAGTTTGTACACTGATTAAAATAGGGCATCGGGTGCTGATGGGCTTTCTTACCTATTTGAGCAGATATAATGCACAGGAAAAAACCACTGGGGTGGAATGGGTGAAATGAATAACCAGAAAATCCCCTCCACAGGCCCAATCTCTCCCTGCAGGATACTATAAACTCGCTGGGATTTCAGCAGGTACATTTATGAATTTTCTTTATTTCCTTTGACTCTCAGCAATCCAAGAGTAATTAATATGATCAGTCCTCACCAGACTCTTTTGCGACGAGGGGGTCTTTCACAGCAGTCAAATCCTTTTTGCTCCTTCTGATACTATTTTACACCCAGGACTTTGGGTTTACAATATATGGAAAGAAGCACAGATATTTCCACACAGCTTCCACAGCTACAAAATTAACTTGGGAATGTACTGAATGGTGCGGAAATATTTGAAAAAAGTTCTAAGCGTGTCTAAGAGAGTAACACTAGACCCATTAGAAACACTGCAGTGCACTGCCAAACTATGCTTGAGAGGAAAATTCACCCCTTACCTCAGGGGGGAAATGAAGAAGGCCTGCGAGGAGATTCAGTCTGCCCCGATGAGGCATTCCAAGAACAATGTCTGTCACCCCACTGTAAGAGGACATCTTTAACAACTCGTGAAAGAAACCGATCATGCTCTCTGCTCCTTCGCCGCCATATCTTTTCACTGTGGCAAACTTTGTAGCCAAAAAATTATCAAACTCCTATGAAATTCAAGGGGAGATATTACAGATAATGTGCATCCTTCCAAGGAGCATCAAACATCTTCTAAATGGAAGCACAGCAGTGCACTGGCAATGCCCTTCCCAATTCCAGCATGAACCCCATTCTCCCTTCCAAGATGTTTGTTATATCCCAGTTTTTAGCTACCCTGGCTCCCCAAATAGCTTACAATTCAAATCAATAGCACAAAATTAAAACGAGGACTGTAGCAGACTGGAGGCTCAGGTTCTCTCCTGCCTCAATTCCTTTGTCTTCCTGAGAGTAGCCAAGAGGATCTGGGAAGACAAGAAATGATCTAGCAGCTATGATTACCACATGAAGCCTTTCTTTTTCTCACCAAATGTTGACAATTCAGCATGTTTCCCCAAGCTACAATGTGGCATTTATCACAAGCGCCCTTTCACAGGAATACAAGGATATATTCACAGTAATTCAATTCAATTAATTTTCTTTAAACTATAGGTTGTCACAAAAATAGAAGCATCACAGAACAGCATATCATGAATGAAGAAAGCAACTGTTTATAAAGGCAGTATCACAGTTCAATTATCATACAAAGTCTTAACAGTTATTTACAACAAATGGTCACCAAGGCAATACAGCATTTTAAATTAACATCTACTCTTGGGTGACATTACTGCAAACAAACGTTGGTATATATTTATTCTGAGGCAGCCTTATATAATAAATCTTATCCAAGTTAGTACTACCTCTAACTCTAATAAAAATTCCAAGCAGAAGTTTCATGTAATGGGCTATGTGAAGAAATGCATTTTTCCTGGGAGGTTTGAGCTGAGCAAAATCTCTCCTGTGCATTTTTAAAGTTTTCCCCTTGGTCAGAGAACAGGCTGGGGGGGGGGGGGGGGGGAAGCCAGTGTAATTGCTTTCCAGCTTACCCTCAATACCAATGCTAAATAGATCTAGCAGGAGTGATAATTGGCAGGTCAAGCTCTCCCCATTCCCCAAGCAGGGAACAGAAATTTGGAGGGGTTAAATATTAGAGAATCTTCAGGAAGGAGATTCCTGGAGATCAACAGGAAAAGCCTATTTGTCATGGCATGACCGGATCAGTGGGTGGAGAAACAGATATGCTAAAAACTCCTTGCAGGAGGAAGGAAGTCTCTTTTTCTCGGGTACTGAGTCCATGAGTGGACACAGACTACTCCGCTGAGAAGGCAGCCATTGAGCATGTGCTCACTCAAAAAGCTGGAGCAAGCTTTAAGGTAATGGTAGAGACTGAAAACTCCTAAGCTTAAAGACCCTGTTCTATATTTTAACATCTGATAGGACGTGTATAGAGAGAGGGACAGAGGATTTGCGTTTTACCTATTTCTTTTGTATCCCTTGCTCAAACTGGTGCTGTGCTAAAAGTATGCTTGTAAACATTTTCTCTTTAATAAATACTCTAACTTTTGATGCTGGCCGTGATTCTCTGTAACACAGAGACTGCCACCATCTCAGGCACGCTATTTTAAAAGAGTGCCGGGGGAAGGCAGGCAATTGGCAAGTGATCATTTTTCCAGGTCCACAGAAGGCAATAAATTGCCCCCGTGGTGACTAGGCGCTGGGCAGCAGGAGACCCTGAGGGAAGGCCTCAGAACTCGGAAGGGATTACTTCCTGCAGGATCTGCTTATTTAAAAGCGACTGATCACTCTTAGTACTATTGATTAGCTGTGAATGTTGTCTACTGATGTTTCAAAGTCAAGTTGGAAATATCCCCATAGGAATGAATTTCGGCACTACATACTTTCCCCACCGGTCTGTTACTTAAAGTGTCCTGTGCTTTCTATATGCTAACTACTGTTAGGGATCGATTACTATTGTTTCTATTTTAATTCATTATTATATATTTGTATTGCCATTGTTATATTACTGTAATGTTCCTGCTGCATTGTTGCTGTAGTTTATTGCACATCTTGTAAGCTAACTACTACTAGGGATTAATTATTATTGTTTATGCTTATGTTTTATTATATTGTATTATGTTAATATTGCTACTGTCATATTACAGTTACTTAATAAGTCTCTCCCCTCTGCCTAGTCCCAGGACCTCTCTGAAATTAATCAGCGTGAACTTAGTTACAAAAGGATTAACCTTCCTGTTATAAAGACATAGTGCGTATTTTTGGACAAAGTTTTTCCCTCATATGACCTAAGGACAGTAGAGGACTTCTTCCTGTCATGGTGGTGTGAAGGGGTGTGCAGGTATGTGGGAGGACTTGTTACTCCCTTTGGGTATACTGGTAATGCTACCACCTAAGCACTGCCCTTTCCTTTATTTATCGGTGGTTTGGGGCACTGGTAGAGGCTCTGTCTGCATGAGTGAGATGTGTGCACTGGTAGCTCCTGCTTGCTGTCCAACCTAGCCTAGCGGAGAGGTTTCTAGCCTATACATGGAGGAAGGTGAGAAGCTGAACACACTCTCAGCTCTTAGAAGAAAAAGGAGATCTTTATTTACTACAACCCAACTCTAAACTCTAGAGCACAAGTATGCAGTACGTGGGGGGGGGGAGTACATAGTACATGGGGGGATTACATAGTACATAGGAAAAGCATATCACAGCACTAAAGGGGTATTGTAGAACTAAGAAAGGAAATAAAACATATAAGACTAATCTAAACTTTAGAGACACAATCATTACCTTACCACCCCCCTCCCTTGGATGGACATGTTGCCCAAATGGCCTACCTGTGTGACACCCAACAAGCGTCCCCCCTTGTATATTAACAGCACACCCATGAGAATCCAGTGGTTATGGACTATGTATACCAAGATCCAGAATTTGGTAATGGGACTTCACTATGGAAATGGGGAGATTCCCAGAAATAAAGCAGGCAGAAAATACAATCAGAGTCTAAACCTTAGAAATACAGATGAAGAAAAGCAGGAGGCACTCAGAGAGCTGCAGGCTTTCACACACAGCAAACCTTAACCCTAGACAACCTAACTCCTAAGCAATAAAAACACACAGTAAAGCGGAGGGGAATGACAACACACAAGGCTGTCCTGATGCAATGGGAGGGTCCTGGGTGAAAAGCAGAATGAGAGAGGAGGTAGCAAGGCAGAGATAAAGGCTAGTTCCTGATCTCTGAGGGCCCCTGTGTTAAAAGCTGCACATGGACATTAGCAGTCTAGGGGAATGGCTGCTGCAAAATTCTGGGAGTTTCTTTGGAGGGAGGCTGTATTTATATTGTAAAAAGGTTGAAAGGTGAGTATCAAGTGCGCTGCAAAGCTGGGATTGGTTTTGAGCCAGAAGTTTTGAATCTTACTGGCCAATTTGATTCTCACTGCCAGGCAGGAAAATTATAGATGCAGAAATGACATACTAAAGTTGTGTGTGTGTGTGTGACTGGAATAAACCAGGCACTGGCTGGTCTAGAGGGTGGACAAAGAACCAGGTGTGAACTGATGGTTGTACCCTGGGAAAACAACAGGCTTAAGATAGGGGTAATTACCTACTAGATCATTCTGTGTATTAAGGATGTGTTATCATAGTTAATCATTGAGACACTGCCTGCTTTTTGGGTCGGGAAGGGACTAATTCATTTAACTCCTATTTGGGCAGTTTCCCCTTTGTTATGTTAGGAGGTGCTTTCGGCAGAGTATCTGAGCTACCCCACAGTGCACGTTTTTCTGCTTATTGTTCCCCAGAAGCTTCCTGCTCTCAGCACAAATGACCTGCTTCTCTTCTCCTTTGGATCTTTACTCAGACTGCCACCCGGATCACTGCCTCAGGCCCTGGCAATGTGCATAGGCTTTACTGATCCTGCTTGCATGCAGCCTCACTAGACTTTCCCCTCTAAATTTATTATATGTTGGGATTACTGGCTGCCCTGACATGTTGGATTTCTGCCTGGAACCTGCAAGGACAGACCGCTACACAGCCCATTCATCTCTCGTGCTGTCTCTCTCTCCTTTGCCTTTCCTCTCCTCATCTCCTTGAGTGGTATGCATTGCGTAGTGAGTCCAGGTGTTCGCCCATGTCAACATGCAAATATTCCATTCTAGATGTCAAGAGAACTGTATGCAAAATATTATCAGGACTTCTTGAATACTAATCATTCCCTTTAATAAAACCACCTCTGATTTCACCACATCCTAGCCTTCAGTGTTTCTTTCAAGCTTACTTAGGAGCCTTGTTTAAGTATCCCTTGGCTACTCTTTGTATGCATCATCCCGTCAGGTCAGGTGTAAAATGAGCAGCTCCAGGGTCCTTTGGGGCCGGAGAGAAGTGGAGCGCCGCTCCGCCTGCTCAGGAGGAGCAGTAGGGCAGCCATGGGCCGAATCAGATTCTCTGATCGGATTGGGCCTGCGGCCAAAATTCGGCAGCAACTTTAAAAGCAGCTGTAGGGGAGGGGGTTTGAGGGAGAGGCTTCAAACTTCCAGGGTAGCTTCTGGGACCTCTCCCACAAATGCCCACCAAGTTTCAAGAAGACGGGTCTCCAAACAAGTTGTCCCCATTCCCTCCATTGTTCTCAATGGTGGGAAAAACGTAATGTTTTTTCCCACCATAGAGAACAATGGAGGGGATGTGGCAACCAGTTTGGGGGCCTGTAGAATTGGACCCCGTGGTCCAATCTTCTTGAAACTTGGTAGGTATTTCACGGAGAGGCCTCAGCAGCTATCCTGCAAGTTTGGAGCCTCTCCCTCAAACCCCCTTTCCTCCAGCCCCTCATATACCCTATGAGTTTTTGCCATTGACTTCAATGGCCCATAGGGTATAATGGGGCTGAAACTGACATTCTCTTTCTGACACACTTCCAGTGATGTCAGGGGAGGTGGCATATGCTAATGAGTTATGCTAATGAGTTATGCTAATAAGCTCCTGCACCTCTTTTTCTACGAAAGGACCCCTGAGCAGCTCTATTTAGCACAAAAGCGATGGGCAGAGGAAGGCCCAGAGGTGAATTTAGGTTGAACTGGAAAGATTGTCTCGGTGTCATCAACATGAATTTCTTCTCAACCACACAGAGTAATACTACTACTCATCAGAATGTGCTACATATTGTTCTACTGACCCAGACATTTTCCTGCAAAACCTAATTTATGCCACTCAAGCAGTACAAGTTTTCATTGCAACTATTAATCCTTTAATCTACTGATTGGTTTTTTTAACCATTAGGGATTTTCTCTGTCTTTTTGTAAAGCACCCGACGGAAAGGGCCTGGATTGGGTCGGGCTCAATGCACTGGGAGAAGAGGATTTTTAACAAAACCTTTCCCCATGCGTCAAATTCCTGCTCTCTATCCTCTTCCCCTCAGTTGCTATTTGCCCTGTAAGGAAACATACAGGTAACACACAAATTAGCGTTTTCGTCCATAAAGAAGTTCATGCCATCCTAGCCATGGATCTCCTTGGACACATTTCCAGGGGTCATTTCATAGAAAAAGAGGTGCAGGAGCTCATTAGCATAACTCATTTGCATATGCCACACCCCCTACAATACCGGAAGTGTGTCAGAAGGCAACACCCACCCCTCAGGCTCCACTCCACAGGTGAGTGAAACTGACCTGCTCTTCCTCCATTCCCTTCCCCATCCAATACTTTGTGCAATAAAAATAAGCATCAAGAACACACCCTCATTCTCTTCCTGCTCCCTTGAAACCACCAGGTTTCAAGTAGACTTGAAATACCCAGGACATGTGCATCACCCATCCCGTTCCCTCCCCCCCCCCCACAACAAGACACCCTGTGAGGTAGGTGGGCTGAGAGAGGTCTTTTGAGAACTGCTCATGAGAGAACAGCTCTGAGAGAACTTGTGACTGGCCCAAGGTCACACCAGCAGCTGCATGTGGAGGAGTGGGGAATCAAACCCGGTTCTCCCAGATTAGAGTCCAGCTCCTGGCCACTACACCAAACTGATGGGGTGGAAGCTGCTGAAGGGTTGGTGAAATTTCTCCAATACTTATGTGCTGTGTGCCCAGATAAAAAATGGTATACTTAGAAAATGTATATGCCACCTTGAGCAAGTCTCTGGAAAAGCAGCACACAGTCATAAAAGGAACAATGATAAAATTATCAATATTAAAACAAAACATTAAAAACAATAAAGACCCTAGCAGGGCTTTCCTCGGGGCGCTGCGCCTCTGCACTGCTCGGGGAAGCCGAGGAGGGGGTGGGGCTTGGTCATGTGCCCGCCCCCTGGGCTCCTCACTCCCGGAGCTGCGCTCCTGTGCGCTCCCGCTCCAACGGACCCCTGCACATTTCATTTGCTCCTCAGGTGTACACGTATTCAACGTACCTGAGATTCCAGCATGAGCCGGGACAAGTGCTTTTTCTCTTCAGTAGTGAATGCCTCTTGCTTCAGCTCTTCAAATCTTTTCACAATCCATTCTCTTTCTTGCATGCTTGATAGCTGGCTAGTCTCTATAGATATATGCCCACAATATATATCATCCAAGAAAGATATTACATCCTCTAGGGATGCTTCCTCCTTCCCTAAATTCAAAAGTCCTGGGGGGGGGGGGAAGAGATGTGCAATAGATTAGATTTATTCTCTAGACAAATGGCAAAAAAACCCAAATGGCATATAAAGACCAAGATGGTGACGAGAGCGGTCCCTGTGGCTAGGGGCTCCGCTTAAAAACATCAATTACAGCAGCTCTCCGCCGGCTAGCTGGTAATGTTATATTTGGGGATTTGCCCTTACTTTGTATTGTGATGCGAGGCAAGAAAGCAAACTGCTTGGACTTGCAAATTACCCTCCCTCTACAGAGCAGCCCCGCAGCACCCAGGTCTGGCCTGCCTCCGGACAGATGATCGGACAACACCCTGGACTTGTCTGCTGACCAAGCCAACACTGGCTGGGGCCGGTGGGGCATGCTGGCTGTGTTTTCATGGTGTGGATACTGCATTGGTTGCACCCACAGTTGCAGCTGTTGTCTGCTGGGGCTGCTGCACTTGCTTTCTGCTTGTCTTCTCCCTTTGTCGGCTGTTGCTGTTGGGGGGGGGGAGGGTGTCTGCCAGCAGGACGGCAGAGTTGGGGGGCGCCAGATGTCATGGGCTGGGTGCCAGTAGGTCAGAAGCCACGCTGAAGTCAGAGTCAGTCCAAGGTCAAGCCAAATCAGGAACGAATTACCAAATCCAAAACACAAGCCAAATGCAGAGTCAGTCCAAGCCAAGGTCAGAGAGGGAAACTCACGAGCAAACCAGTCCAAGGAGTCAACCAAAAGCCGAAGTCAGACAGAGCCGGAGTCACGAGCCAGAGGGTCCAGGATCAGGTTTAGCTGATGCGAGCCAAGAGGGTGCAGAGCTTAGCCAGAATGACTTGTTGCTAGCACGAGTTGGTAGTCTCTGTGCTGTGCCTTAATACCCAGCCACTTCCTGTGCTCGTTAGCAGCTGGCAGTGAGGTCCCGGCTCCCTCTAAAACTCAGGGCTGAGTGATCTGCAACCACGCATGCATGCCTCTTTTCTCCTAGCAGCCAAGTCTTGCCTGGACCTTAGCCGTTCCACCCGAGGAGGTGAATCAGGTGGGCTTGAGCTTGGCTGTGGCTCAGCTGGTGCTGGGGTAATGCCCTGAGAGGTGCTTGCTTGAGCCTCGTCAGCTTCAGGTGGAGGCTCCTCTGGAGCTGGGGACTGATCCTCCACCGCACTTAGGTCTGCAGGAGGCAGGTCCTCAGAGGCACTCCTGACACCGGAGACGGGTCCATTGAGATCGCTGTGCCTGCTCCCTGCTTGCCCTCTCCCGTTGCCTGTGGTCGCTGTTGGGGAGAGCCTATTCATCAGTGAGGTGATGGAGTTAGAGGCGTCAGACCCGGAGAGCAGACCAGGGAGACGGTGAAGACTTCTATTTTTCCCAGGGTGTCTGGCTGTGCCTGGGTCCATTGTACCACGTTGGTGGTGGCATCCCTGGCATCTCCAGCACTGGATTCCGCTGGAGCCCATGGACAGGTGCCTGGCCTTGAGAGGCTCCAGTGTAGGGGTGGGGGAGCCCGAGATCGAAGAGGTCAAAGACACAGGGACGTGACTGCTCTGCTGGATCACCGGGAGGAGGCTCTCTAGGAGGAGACTCTCGCATGTCAAGTGATTGACAGACTGGTGGAGACAGCAATGGCCGCCAGAAGACTCCGGTAACATCATCAGCCGGAGTACTGTTAACCCAACTATAGAGTACAGCTAGATTAAATATTAGAGTAGATAGTTAACTAGTAGATATAGAGCTAAGTTAATTGAAAAAAAGGGAAAGGTAATTAATGGGAGAGAGTTCTAATGTATTAACGAATTAATTTTCTGTCTCCCGGGAATTGTAGTTGATTTAAATTTAGTCCCTTGAATGTTAAATTAATTGATCTGAGTTTGTGCATCTTGCTACTGAATTGTTTAATTAGTGATTGATTCACCTGCCGAATTGGGATCAGAAGTATAAATTTAGATTAGTACTGGCCTTTATTTATGCATTACTGACCAGGATTTGGATTACTTACCAAATTGTTAGAGTGTGACTGGTAGAATATTAGTAGTTAGGATAGGTCAGAGAGGGCTGCAGATAGTGAGTGACTAGGATAGTTTAGGAATTACTTGGATAGGTATTATCAGAGAACTGCTGTAATATTCGCCCCCTTGTAAATTGTTTGTATTCGTTAGGTATTCCAGTGATTGGTCTGCGGCTGGGGCTCAGTGAAGACTATCTGGGGGATGGCCGGACAGGCAATACCAGTGCTCCTGGGGAGGGGAAAGTACAGCAGTGGGACGCGGCAGAAAACTAAGGGAAGGGGGCGGAGAAATATCTTAGCTCAGCCTCCTTCCAGCCTATGTCTCATCCTGGGTGTTGTTTACAGGTAGTAGCCAGTGGGGCTAGGACGGTTGACCCTCCTCTGACATTGGCATTGTGCAACACCAGTTCAATAAATAATAAGACCACGGTCCTACAGGATTTTCTGTAGGAGCAGAAAGTAGACCTGGCATGCGTGACCAAGACCTGGGTGAGAGAGGGCAAGACAGTCATCTCCACCTGGATTCTCGGTCCTTCGCCAATTATGGACCGGGGGGGGGGGGGAGTGGCGTTATTCATCCAGGAGGCTTACTCCTTCAGGGCGCTCCCACCTCTGGGGATCATGGTGTCACAACCCCCCACTGGCCATGTCTCTTAAGCCTGGGGTTGAATTAACCAGTTTAGTGGTAATAGAGGTTTGTGGGTGCTTCTTACAAGCTCTAGTTGGTAGCATAGGTGTGGTACATGGGTTAGTAACTCAGTCCAAATTATTAAAAGCAATTTTAGATTTTATTACAAAAACCAAACATATGGTAAAACACACAGGTAAGGGAGAAGAGAGTGTACAAAGGACAAACAAACAAAACCTAGCCCTCTATCTAAGATACTAAACCTGAACTGGTAAGCTCCTAGCAGCAGTAGGTGATGAAGCAGAGCACGCCAAGGAATTAGCTGTTCCTCCTTCAGGCTCACCGGTCCTTTAGCCAAGGTCACCATCCATCTTTGCCCAATGTTATGCCTGCAAGGGTGTGTGGAATCCTCCTCAAGGTTCCTGGCATCTCTCTGAGTTCTTCCAAGCAGATGCAGCGTGACTGGATCTCTCTGGCTACGTTCCTGCGCCTGACTCCCAGCTAAATAGTCATTCAGCTGTCAAAGCTAATTGATGGACCAACCACTGATCCTAGCTAACTGATCTAGATCAGGAACTGTCAAAGATTTCCCTGTCAGGCTATAGTTTTGACAGCTTGCAGCTGCACAATATTAGAACAGCGGTAATTAGTAGCAGGCGGTCTGTCTCTGGCTGCCCTGCCATCCTGACAACACCCAGATAAGATCTAACTCGTTAATTATGCAACAACTTAGGTCTCTTAAAGGCCTATTACTTGACACACGGGCATAGAGTGTGCCGGCCTACTATGGGAAGCCAAGGAGAGTGTGGCGATTTGGCTAGTGTACTGACCGCTGAACGCACCGGCCAATAGCCTACTGTCCCTGGTAGAGGCCGAATCAGACTGGGCCTTGGAACACTCTAGGCTGATAGTCTTGGGTGATTTCAGTGTCCATGCTGATGACATGACCTCTACGCAGGCAGCGGACCTAGTGTTGTCCACGGTGGCCCTGGGACTCTCCCAATGCTTAACGGCTCCCACCCACCGGGCAGGGCACATGCTCAATTTGATCTTCACGGCGGGGGTTACTGTGGCCCAGATCACTGCCTTGGCGGTGCCATGGTCGGACCACTTTGCCCTGAAGGCCCACCTAAATACTCCACTCCAACCCTGTTTGGGTGGCGAGCCGATTTGGCCTCGCCCACGGAGCCTGATGGACCCTATGAGGCTTCAGACGGCTCTCTAGGATCCGAAGCCCCCTGGCGTCTCGTTGGATGAACTTGCTGGGGATTGGCATGACCAACTCTCGACAGCCATTGACAAGATTGCTCCATGGCACCCTCTGTGCCCCCGGTCTAGGCTCGCTCCATGGTTTACCCAGGAGTTGTGGCTAATGAAGTGGGGGCTTAGACGGCTAGAGAGGCGGTGGTGGCACGCCCAGAATGAAGCTAAAAGAGCATCCTGTAGGGTGTTTATGAGATCCTATGAGATGGCGACTGCCACAAAAAGACAGTATTATGCAACCATGATTGCATCTGCTAGCTCACACTCAGCCCAATTATTTAGAACAATTCAGTCTATTACTGCTCTGTCACAAGACAGGCTAAATTGCAGGGAATTGGACATTGGCTGTGAGGCTTTTGCGAGCTATTTTGCGGATAAAGTCCTGTCGCTCTGCCACAATCTCCCCGCTACAGTTGATACAGTGAATGAACTCGAGGCTCAAAGCACATCTTTTGGTCACATTCTGGATTATTTTGACCCGCTCAGCCTTGAGGAAGTTGACAGACTGCTCCTAACAATATGCCTTACCACGTGCTCTCTTGACCCGTGTCCATCATGGCTAATTAAAGCTGGCCATGAGGGGCTCTGGGGTGCCTCGCAGAAGATTGTTAACAAGTCCCTTTTAGAGGGGCAGTTCCCAGAGGCACTCAAGGAGGCAGTGGTGCACCCCCTTTTGAAAAAGTCATCTCTGGACCTGATTGAATTGGCCAACTATCAGCCAGTGTCCAACTTGCCCTACCTGGGCAAGATAATAGAGAGGGCAGTGGAAAGTCAGTTACAGAGCTTTCTGGATGATGCTTCCATTTTAGATTCCTTCCAGTCTGGCTTTCATCCAGGTCACAGGATGGAGACAGCACTGGTCACCCTCACAGATGACCTCCGGAGGCATCTGGATCAGGGCGGAATGGCGGTGCTGTTGTTGTTAAACCTGTTGGCTGCGTTCGATATGGTCGACCCCCAGCTAATGGTCCATCACCTTGCCAACACTGGAATTCAGGGACTAGCCTTGCAGTAGCTTGCTTCCTTTCTCCAAGACCGGGGACAGAGAGCGACACTAAGGGATCAGCTGTCCCAAAGGCACCCACTAGAATGTGGACTGCCCAAGGGGCAGTGCTGTCCCTGATGCTTTTCAACGTCTACATGCGCCCTCTTGCCCAGATTGCCCGGAGGCATGGACTGGGTTGTCACCTGTTTGCTGATGACACCCAGCTCTATCTGTTGTTGGACGGCCGGTTTGACTCCAAACCAGAGGACCTATATTGGGCATTATAAGCCGTGGCTGGTTGGCTTAGGCTAAGCCAGCTGAAAGTGAATCTGATGAAGACGGAGGTCCTGTGGCTGAGTCGTGGCAGTCCAAGGGCAGGGGTCCTGCTTCCAACCTTCGATGGGGCACCACTGGTGCCAGCATCAGAGGTTAGGAGTTTGGGAGTGTCCCTGGATGCCTCTCTGACAATGGAGGCCTAGGTAGCAGCCACTGCCAAGCCAGCCTTTTACCATATTCGGCTGATTAGGCAGCTGGTTCCCTTCCTCGAACGCAGCGACTTGGCAACAATGATCCACGCGATTGTCACCTCGAGATTGATTACTGTAACGCCCTCTACATGGGGCTGCCCTTGTCACGGATCCAGAAGCTCCAGCTGGTGCAAAATGCCACAGCCAGGCTGTTGACAGGACTCTCTACCTGGGAGCACATTCAGCCTGTGCTAAAGGCATTGCATTGGCAGCCCATAGCATACTGGATCCACTTCAAGAGGCTGGTTCTTACCTTTAAAGCCCTTTATGGCCAGGGACCTACTTACTCGAGGGACTGCCTTTCCCCATACGTACCCCGGAGAGCACTGTGATCCGGGACCCAGAACTGCCTGGTCCTCCCGAGTAGGAGGGAGGCCAGGCTGGTGACGACCAGGGCCAGGGCCTTTTCAGTGGTGGCTCCACTCTGGTGGAATGAGCTCCCAGAGGGCCTGCAAATTCCGCAGGGCCTGTAAAACGGAGCTCTTCCGCCAGGCTTTTGGAGCTGTTGCCACCATCCCTACCATTCCCGCTAGCATTTTATCATTATACCTGGTTTTAACGTACCATTTCAATGTTGTATTTATTATATATGTATTTTGGAATTTTATCCGTCGTAAGCCGCCCTGAGCTGGGAGGGCGGGATAAAAGTTTAAGGAAATAATAAATAAAGTGCTGGATTCTCAACTACAATCTCAATTCAGTTCCTCAATGAAGTGGAAGTTCTCCTGATTTTCCTTGTTGGAAATAAAAGTGGGCCTCTTAGAATTTCTGAAGTGTACTAGATCAGAAAGTCACAGTAAGGAAACCAATATATAATAATTGAACACATATACATGAAGCTGCCTTTTTCTGAACCAGAGCATTGGTCCATCAAGGCCAGTACTATCTACTCAGACTAGCAGCAGCTCTCTAGGGTCTCCGGAAGAGGTCTTTCACGTCACCTACCTGATCCTTTTCAATGAAGATGCCCGGGGTTGAACCTGGGACCTTTTGCCTGCCAAGCAGAGGCTCTACAACTGAGCCACAGCCTCACATCTGCACTTTACATACCACTTGCCAGGTCTAAACTGGCCAGCCTCCAGAGTAATACATAGTTTATTGTTATGACACAGAAGATACTTCGAGGTGATCAGGTAAAAAGGAACCCTGTAAGTGAATTGATGTTTAGCCGCCATATCAGTTATTGCCCTTCTTTGCTGACCAGAGATACGGATTTGGGAGATGTTTCATTCACCCAGCGTACATGGTTTCTCTCTTGCTGGGGTTACTGGTGTAAAGTGGTTGATACCCTGCAGAACTGACTTCCCCACCACAATGACTGCATATTAACTGGGCCACAGGTTCTCACATTGCCTCACCCCTACTAAGGGCATGCTGGTTAACCGACTGTAAAGCACTTCTGATCTCTTCCATGGATACCTAAGCCACCACTTCAGAACCACTGCACTGCTTATGTGTCTACAAACTTCTAAGCATCCAAATGCATCATTGTAATGACAGAAGATAACATAGAACTAAGCACAAACTGTGAGGCAATGAAGAGTGGAGAGAAAGCTAGATATTATGAGTTTTCATATCAAATGCTTTAGGGTGCAGCCCTATGCACATTCATATAGGTGTGCCCCAACACATAGTGATTATTATTTTTTTAGTAAGCACAATACAGGTCAGGCTGCATACTAGCAAACGCTCCTGCTGCAATAGTTGGACACAATTTCTTACTACGTCCCCCAAGACCATCCTGAACAATACTAAGGCTTGGGTTCCATTGATGGAAGGATTTCCATCCAGGGAGTTTGACCCCTCCCCCCCACTTCCTGCTGTAGCCCAAAATGTCCCTTGAATTGCTGTCTCTGGGGATAACAACAATGGCAAGGGGTACATTTGGGGCTGCAGCAGGGGAGGAGGAGGTGAGAAATTCACAGTCCCTGCAATTCACTGCCTTGGACAAAAATCCTTCCATCAGCGGAAACGCTCTGCTGGGCCCAAGCCTAGGCTAGAACGACATATATGTGGCCTGGAACTGCAGGATTTCAAGAAACTGTGCATTCTGATGGCTCCCTGACTATGCAGCTCAGCAAAAGAAATGCATGTAGATTTGTTTAATCACAAATGGGGTAGAGCCATGGCTCTGTGGTAGAGCATCTGCTTGGCATGCAGAAGGTCCCAGGTTCAATCCTTGGCATCTGCAGTAAAAAAGATCTGGTAGTAGGTGATGTAAAAAACCTCTTCCTGAGATCCTGCAGAGCAGCTGCCAGTCGGAGTCGGCAGACAACTGACCTCGATGGACCAATAATCGGATTCAGTATAAGGCAACTACATATGTACAAACAGCAGATGTAATACTGTGTGTATGGCTCAGAAGTCCTTGCTATGTTACTGGAAAGAAAAACTATCAGTTTCTTTTATCACATTTTGATCCTGCCCTTCTTTAAAGGAGGTTAGTGCAGCATATGTGGGCTCAGCCCATTTGAGGGCGCCCTGTCTACCTGTGAGCAGGAATTTGGATCCATACCTTGAGAGTGTATCCAAATATTCCACATTGGCTCTTGTGAAAGTAATGATGGGCATTCCTTGGACAGTTACTGTAGGAACCATTGAGGCTTACAGGTATACATTTGTGACATGGCCACCTGTGGAATACTGTTCTGACTGCATCTATCTATCTATCTGAACTCAGAGCCTGCCGGCCTGCTAGGCAGATTAGACTTCTGCATAGGGTGCCCCCTGGTGGTGAGCACCAAAAGGGCCGCCCACCAGCCAGATCTGACAGCCCTCGTCACCTGCCCACCCTCGATTCCCACCACAGAAACTCCGCTGCCCTGGCCAGAGCCCCGTCGGACAAGGGGGCGAACCCCCTGCCTTGCCCTTGTCTGTGAATCATTTCTCCACTGCTGCCGTGACGATGTAGCTCTTCTGGCTGGGAAGCCTGGTGCTCGGCACTCTCCACCCGGCTGGCGAATGCTGCTGCTGCTGCTGCTGCTGGCAGGGACTAGCAGGAGGCACCGTTTGAATTGAGGTGTAGGGTGTGGGGGAGACAGAGGCAGCGCTGTCCGGGCAAGTGTGTGTTGCCTTGTGAGAAGAGATGGGTGCGCATCCGGCAGAGCAGAGGGGGGTCAGCCAGAGCCCTGCTGGGGGGGCAGAAGGAGGGAGGGGGCTCCTTCCTTTCTCTTCTTTCGATGGCTCCTGCCAAGGATCACCCCTGGCCCCTCCTGCTCTTGTCCAGGGCCCGGCTGCATGCTGTGAGCTGCCTGGGCCAGAGCTTTAGGGAGAGCTGCCAGCTCCTTCTGACGTCACCCCAGGTACCAAACCCACAGCCGAGCCAGGAGAGAGAGGCACCGAAGTCGGGGCGTTGTGGGGGTGGAGAGATGAGCACTTCAGTTTTGCCTCCCAAACAAAACTTCTCTTGCTTCTTCCAGCCGTGAGGAGCACGATTGGGTAATCCCCCACCCACCCAACCAGAGGGCTGTGCCTCTTGGGTACCTGCCTACCCTCGAGGGCTGGGGCAGCAGGAGGTGTGTGCTGGGGAAGCGTCCTCTGCCTTCCTAGCCATCGCTGGTCTGTGCTCCTTCCTCAAAAGAGGAGGGCAGGGCCGGTGGGCCTCCCCTTTGCCTATCCCGAGTCACCCAGTCCTGTACACAGTGTCCCCCCCTTCTCCCTTCCTCTCACAAACTGAGCACCTTTATCACTCTTTATCCAGTCCCCCCTCCACCCCCCCTCAAGTATCCTTGATCCTTTCCTTTATTTCCCCTTTCCCAGTCAGGAAGAAAGAATGGAGACCCTGCAGGGACCCTGATAAGGTTTGGGATGTACTAAAAGGAATGACAGGATTGCCTGTTGCAATTAATGGGAGAGGCTTGAAGTACCACTGGCAAAAACGGGAGCCAAGAATGCCAACTGACTGACAGGGGGTTCTTTTGAAATACAGTACAGCAAGAAAAAGTGGCCATGAAAATGCGGAATGGGTTTTCAATCCATGTCCCTGGGTACTGGTAGACTGCTCTGGGACAGGAATGGCAGGTCCCTAGTGTGGAATGACAGGCTCTGTGAATAGAAGAACTGTTCTGGGACTGGAATGACAGCCCCCAGAGTGGAATGGGAACCCCTGGGAGTAGCAGAACGGTTCTGGGGCTGGAATGACAGGGAGTAGCAGAAAGGTTCTGAGAATGGACTGACAGTCCAGAGAGTGGGACGATGGCCATTGTGTGTGGCAGCAGTGTTCTGGGGCTGGAATGGCAGACTGCAGAGTGGAATCACAGCCCTTGAGACCAGCAGAAGGGTTCTGGGACTGGAACAAAAGCCCTGAGTGGAATTATAGACCCTGGGAGTAGCAGCAGGAATGTTGTGGGACAGGAATAACATGTCACAGAGTGGAATGACAGCCCTGAGCGTGGAAAATACATGCATTTATTTTTGACAATTGGGGGGCGCATTGGGTGGGGGGCGCCAGAAGGTATCCTTGCCTAGAGTCCAAAAAAAGGAGGCCACCCCACTGTCCAGCAAACTGGCTGACCGCTCTTCAGACTAACCAACCTACTAAGCTGTCCACTCAGCCAGGTACTTTGACAACATGCTGCATAGCTTCAGCCACCCTACCTGTGGTGTCGAAAGGTCCTTGTAGAGTCTCTATCAGAGCTTGAATTTCAGGCACCACATCCAAAACGGGTCGGCCAGCAAACAAAGGGTTGATTTTGGCCGCTTTGTGGCCATGCTGACGGTAGGCTGTCAACAAGCAGGCCAGACCGTGGTCAGCTGAAGGTAAGAGGGAAACAAGACTGTTTAAACTAGCGGACAGAGCAAGGAATTAAGTAAGAAAGAGCCCATGTCTTCACCCCGCCCCGATTTTCTTCTCATTATGCTGACCTGACATGGTTAAAAACACTCCCGCATTTTCCTTCTATGACCCTTTCTTTTGAAAGCTTCAGAGCAAAAATCCCCATTCACCCAACGCGGAGTTCAGCAAGCACTCAGGCTAGGGTTGCCAGCCTCCAGGTGGGGCCTGGGGATCTCCCGCTTTTACAACGGATCTCCAGCTGACAGAGATCAGCTCCCCTGGAGAAAATGGCTGCTTTGAAGGGTGGACTCCATGGCATTGTGCCATACTGAGGCCCCTCCCCTCCCCAAACCCCGCCTTCTCCTGGCTCCACCCCCAAAGTCCCCAGGTATTTTCCAACCTGGACTTGGCAACCCTAACTCAGGCGCACCTACGGAGCTCCAGGAACACCCACTGGGCTCGTTCCTTTCAGAAAGCGGGGAAGGGGGGAGATCTGCAGCACAAAGGGATGCCTGCGTTGCGTGCAGCTCCCAGGGAAGTCCTATCACAGGCAGGCGCTCCCAGGACACCGAAACGCCAGGTGAAGAAACCCGAGGACAGACCGCGCTGCCCCGGGAAGCTCGGCGCCGGTGGTCGCAACACGCCAGTCAAGAAACTGGGCGTCGGGCAGCGCGTGTGCGCCCTCTGGACTGAGCGAGGTGGCTGGCTTTACGGCGAGGAGACTCGAAGGCTTCCCAGGGAAAACAACTCGAGAGCCAGCCTCCTCCGCCCTTCCCTCGAGCGCCTGGGCGAGCCTCCACCGCCCGCCCGCTGGCCCACCTACCCACCCACCCACCCACCTACCTACCTGCTCTCCGGCCTGCCTCCTGTAGTTCCGCCTTTCCGCCTGCACCGCTCTCCGCCCGCCCATTCGGCCTGTATCCATAGACGCCCCGCTCCGTACGATACGCCCGCTGCTGCAAGGCCCCCCTCGCGCAAGCGGCCAGCCTCCGAGCCCCCGGCGCCAGAAGGGGTGTAAGAGCCCCGGCCGCCATGCCTCGCCACTGCGCCCTGAGAAAGCGAATTAGGAAAGCCAGCAGCCAGCTCGGGTTGAGCGGGAGGCGTCCGCGGTCGGAGCGACCAACTCCCCCGGCCCGGGTTGGCTGAACTGGAGGAGGCGGTGGAGTGGGCTCCACCTACCCTGGGAAGGGTTTTATGTTTAATATTCCCAAATGGGTGGGTGGCGTCGTTCCCTCGAAGCTGAGTTAGTGTGAGGTGGCTCGCAGTTTTTTAGCCTCCCGCTCACACATTTTGGATCAGTCACTCACAACTTTAATGCCAGTAGCTCGCAAAGTAGAATATTTGCTCACAAGACTCCGCAGCTTAGAGGGAGCATACTTAGTAGGTAGTAACATTTCTTAGCCAGAGTTATTGAATGTTCTGAAAGAGATTGGCAAGATAGGTAATTCAGATTCAGGGCTCTTTTTCTAGGAGGAACGCCTTTGCATATTAGGCGACACACCCCTAATGTAGCCAATCCTCCAAGAGCTTACAATATGCAAAGGCGTTCCTCCTAGAAAAAGAACCCTGGAATAGATACCTTATCTTCTTGAAAGTGAAGAAAGAGTGTCTCCCCTGCTGGAGAGAGAGAGGCATATAAACATTTTAAATAAATTAGTAAAAAGACAATGCTCTTAAATATTTAATATTCTTAGACAGAGAACAGGGGAAAGAGATTAAGGTGATCAGTGTTTTGATATTTTTAAAGAGAAAATGTAGCAGACAGCTTGGTGGGTAGATGGCAGGCTCACTTTTCTGCATTGGCAGTTAGACAAGAAGAGACATTTGATCCAAACCAAACAAGCTGCACTCCATCAGGACTCTTAGTACAGTACATGCTGTGGATATATATTTGAGTCTTACATATCAACATTTTGCCAACCTCCAGGTGAGGCCTAGAGATCTCCTAGAATTATAACTGATCTCAGACTATAGGGGATCACTTTCCCTGAAGGCTATGGAAGCCTTCAGGAGGGGTGTTGAAAGACCCCAGTCAGACTGAGGTGATGAGAAAGGAGGTCCTACAACTGATAGACATCTGGAAAACTGATAAATCACCAGGCCTGGATGGCATACATCTGAGAGTTGTGAAAGAACTCAAATGTGAACTTGTGAATCTCCTGACAAAAATATGTAATCTTTCATTAAAATCTGCCTCCATTCCTGAGGACTGGAAGGTAGCTAGTGTCACTCCCATCTTTAAAAAGGATTCCAGAGGAGATCCGGGAAATTACAGGCCAGTCAGTCTGACATCAATGCTGGGTAAGTTGGTGGAAACTGTTATTAAGGAAAAAATTAGTAGGCACATTGATGAACAAAATCTATTGAGGAAGACTCAGCATGGGTTCTGTAAGGGAAGATCTTGTCTCACTAACCTGTTAGTGTTCTTTGAGGGAGCGAACAAACATGTGGACAAGGGGGACCCAATAGATGTTGTTTACATTGACTTCCAGAAAGCTTTGATAAAGTTCCTCATCAAAGGCTCCTAAGTAAGCTCAGTAGTCACGGGATAAAAGGACAAGTCCTTTTAGGGATCAAAAACTGGCTAATTAAAGGGAAACAGAGAGTATAAATGGGCAATTTTCTCAGTGGAGGGGTACCACAGGGATCAGTACTGGGTCCGATGCTTTTTAACTTGTTTATTGATTATTTGGTGTTGGGAGTAAGCAGTGAAGTGGCTAAATTTGCAGATGACATGAAGTTGTTCAGGGTGGTGAGAACCAGGGAGGATTGTGACACACTCCAAAGGGAACTGTCAAGGATGGGCGAGTGGGCATCAGCATGGCAAATGGGGTTCAGTGTGGCCAAGTGCAAAGTGATGCACATTGAAGCAAAAAATCATAACTATAAATACATGTTGATGGGGTCCAAACTGGTGGAGACTGACCAGGAGAGATCTTGGAGTCGTAGTAGATAACTCAATGAAAATGTCGAGACAGTGTGCGACTGCAATGAAAAAGGCCAATGCTATGCTGGGGGTTATTAAGAAGGGAATTGAAAACAAATCAGCCAGCATCATAATGCCCCTGTATTAATCGATGGTGCGACCCCATTTGGAGTACTGTGTACAGTTCTGGTCGCCACATCTCAAAAATGATATTATAGCACTGGAAAAAGGGCATTAAAGGGCAACTAGAATGATAAAAGGGTTCGAAGACTTTCTCTATGAAGAAAGGTTGAAGCGCTTTAGCTTGGAGAAACGACAGCTGAGGGGTGACATGATCGATGTTATAAGATTATGCATGGGATAGAGCAGGAAGAGAAAGTAGTACTTTTCTCCCTTTCTCACAATACAAGAACTCCTTGTGGGCACTCCATGAAATTGCTGAGCAGTCGGGTTAGAACAGATAAAAGGAAGTACTTCTTCACCCAAAGAGTGATTAACACGTGGAATTCACTGCCACAGGAGGTGGTGGTGGCTACAAACATGGACGGTTTCAAGAGGGAATTATTCTTCAAAAGTTTTTTTGGATTTCATAATGTATTTCCTTCCAATATTTGCTAGTTGTTGTTTTTTGCAAGACCACCACATATGGTAAAAAGTGCCATCTATCTCTTTACACTTCCAACACAATCATTTATTATTTTTATCCATCTTCTCAATGTCCTTTGGGGTAATATACCAGCGATAGAACATTTTATACCAGTTTTCTCTAAGTGCTTGACTTACTGTGAATTTTATATCTTTTGTCTATAGCTTTTCCCATTGCTGAAATAAAATCTTTTTCCAATGTTTTGTGACCATTTCACCATACATATCTTGACTTATTCTGTTTCTGTATCATATTGTAGTACGAGTTTATAGATATGACCTAAAAGATTATATTTTTATTCAACTTTATATTTTCAAATTGAGTCAAATTCCTTCCCAGTGCTTATCTTCTTTAAGCCTCAATGAAAGTTGAAGATATGTTAACTATTGTATCTTTTTTTCTTTCTTCATTAATAACTTGCCAGAATTTGATTTCCCCATCTTTATCGATCATACTTTGATAAGCTATAAAGTCATTGTTTTTTTCCTCTCAAATTTGTCATGATAAGCATCTAGTGGTGACATTAAAGGTGATATTGGGGGATTTATTCTTGTATTAAGTGACCTCTACTTTTTCTTAACAGTATAATTGTTAACAGCAATTAAGGACAAACCTTGTGATAGTTGTCCAATTCGAATTTCTCTGTAGATGGCAGGTTTTAAAACAATCTCTACAACTTTTTAAAAATGAATAACTTTACGAGCAATGTCCGTGTTTAGCTTCAAGCGAATTTTAGAATGTGCCAGTTTTGAACAATTTAGTGTAATTTTTAATAAACCTTATTCCTGAATCAACAGCACCAAGTACTATTCTTTCTCACCTTTGCATTGATTTCCTTTTTTACTGAGCTGATGCATGACAACTTCTTGTGTGTTACCATCCTAAATAAACATTTTATGAAACAGTAAAAAAAGGAACTGATGAGCAGTAGGTTCAGGATGGACAAAAGGAAATATTACTTTACACACAGAGTGATGAAAATTTGTAATTCACCGCCAGAGGATGTAGTGATGGCCACAGGAATAAACAGCCTTAAAAGGGGATTATATAGATTCATGGAGGCTAAGTCTATTAATGGCTACTAGCCATAGTGACTGAGGAGGCACTAAGCCTCTGAATCCCAGAGCCAGGAGGCATCATCGGGGAAAGCCTTGGCCTCTATGCCCTGTTGTTGGCCGTCCAAAGGAACTGGTTGGCCACTGTGTGAGACAGAATGCTGGACTAGATGGACCATTGGCCTGATCCAGCAGGGCTCTTCTTATTTTCTTACATTCTTATTCACTCTGGTCATCTTTGGAGGCCCTGCTTCAGATGCCCTGCCATGTGAGGCTAGACAGGTGGTGATCAAAGAAAGAGCTTTCTCGGTTGTGGCACCAAAATTTTGGAACTCCCTCCTCAGAGAGTTTTATCTGTCTCCCTCTATAGGTGTGAAGACTTTTTTTGTTTGTTTCATTCAGCATGGCCTCCTCCTTGATTCTGGTGTTGTATTGTGATGCTCCTTCTTCCTGGCTGCCCTCAAAGCCTGTCCTTCTGCTGTCATGTGGGTATCACTGAAATGGATGGGCTGGTTTTTGAACACTTCAATTTGCATAGGGTTTTGGCTGTTACTTATTTAGTTGGATAAAATGAGATAAGCCAAATGAAAGAAGCAATCAGCAAAAATAAAGATTAACTTTGAAATGTGCAAGGCAGAGACAAGCCAGTCCATTAAAAATGCTGCAGGAACCTAAGCAAAAGCACATTGACCAATACCTATGGGGCTCATTCAGGTTGTTTTTTAAAAAAAAGAAAGAAAAAAAAATGAAATTGCAAATTAATATGTGAGTGTAAATTGTGTTCATCTAATGCTACTCAGTGGTACATTGTCCATGAAAGCACATCACCACCGTAATTACAGCATGCTGTTGGCTTCATGTGACTTACAAAGGGGTCTGCATATTCAGAGATGGGTAGTTTCCAGTTTGGAATATTGTTGAATGCTCGGTGCAGAGTAAAAGTGGAGTCTACTGCAGCAGGAGTGATGGTGTGGGGACTGGTTATGCTTGATGGGAGTCTTGGCTTTTAGAGTCACCTGGATGGGTCAGTGTCCCTTTCACATGATGCATCAGTCCGTAAAAACAAAACA
This sequence comes from Lepidodactylus listeri, assembly GCA_029233225.1. Lineage (NCBI taxonomy): Eukaryota > Metazoa > Chordata > Lepidosauria > Squamata > Gekkonidae > Lepidodactylus > Lepidodactylus listeri. Next base: position 107,011,395 of record JARCFY010000008.1, read on the forward strand.
AAAAACCAACTAACAAAAATCCAATTTTTGCATTGTGAACTTTTGAAAGGGGACTTCACCCCCCCCCCCCCCCGCGGAACTGAACACCCTAGTGTTCTAAGTTGCACATTTTTATTTAAAGCCCTTGTTACTTGGCATATGTTTAGGACTGGGACTTTATACGTATATCTCGCTGAAGTAAACCCCACTAGGATTAACGGAACTAGTGTGCATGGGATACATGGGATGGGATACGTCCTTAAGGGTGACGTCTGAAGTGACAAAGCTAGCGCCGACAGCAAAACCAATTCGAACCCAATAGATTTGAAAACGTCGGGCATTTAGTGGGGGACGGAGGGAAGACAGGAGCTCCGCCCACCCCGTAGAGGCCCCGCCCTGAGGCCACTTCCGCCTCCCATGGTAACCAAAGCACTGGATTGCCCTTCTCCCTTTCTCCGCCTCAGGACCCTGTCCTCCAGGTGAAGCTGTCCCCGCCAATGCCTGACGACAACGCTGTCCTTCCCCTCAGAACCCGACCCGAGTGGGCGGTCAAACTGCCGGCCACGGAACCCGAACCTTCGCGGCCTTTTAGCGCCTTTCCTCTCCGCCGGGCGACGGGGCTCTCTGCGCGCTGGCTGTGACGCTTCCGAACAGGCGACGCTTCGGACAGCTTAGGGGGCGGGGTCCTCGTCCTAAAGAGAGTTGAGGTAAGGGGGGGGGGCAAGGAGAGGCTGGCGGCGCCGGGACCGTTGTGGATGGCAGGCCGAGGTAACCACTCCCTCCCCCCCCCCCCCGCCGCCCCCCAACCGCTTCATCTCCCGAACCGGGGATGGGGGGGGGGCGGATGTGGGCTCCGTGGCAGCCGCAAGGTTTGGGAAGGGGCCTAGTCAGGGCTGGGGACCGCCCGACTCTTCCGTGAGGGAACCGGGGGGGGGGGGTAAAGAGCAGCGCTGCGGGGAGGCTCCACCTGTTTGCTCTCCCCCCCCGCCCCGGCCGTCCGCACCTGGGTACCTGGGAGAGAGTGGGTCGGGTCGGGTTGGGTCGGGGGCCTTTTGTTACTTGGTCGGCAGCCGTGGGCCGCGGTGGGTGGGTGGGTCTGTTGTGTGTCCCCGTCCCCCCCCCCTCCCCCGCCGCGCTCCCACAGGCAGGCCCCGCCTTCCTCCCTCTCTTAGGAGCGGGGCTCCCCAGGTGCCCGGGGTTTCCTTCAGTCGGTGGTCACGCTCTTTGTGTGCCTCTGCGCCTCCCGGCTGCGATATGGGGGTGGGGGGGTGACGAGAGGGAAGGCAGGGCTGCTGGACCCGTATGAAGGGGGGGGGGGGGCGGCGGCGGCGGCGGAGGGGATCTTGGGGACTCTTGAATGGGGCAGGACTCGCTCTGGGGAGAGGATGGTGCTGCTGGTATTTGGCGGGGGGCGGAGAGGACGCGCTTCGTTTCTCTGTCGATGTGAGCCTCAACTCAGAAGTGGGCTGTCCAGCCTGCGAAAGTGAATCCCGGGCTTCCCCAGTTTTAGTGGTCCGTGCACGGTTCCTTTTTTTTTTTACAGGCGACCCCACGCCAAGGAAACTTGGACTTGTGATAAGGACCCACTGCATTAGCTCGTGTTTTTAGTTTTCCCCCCCCCCCCTTTTCTCTGGGGAGGTGGCCTTTTTTGTAGCTGTGTCGGGACTTTCTTCTTTTTGTTTTGCTTTTGATTCTCCCAGGAGTCTCTGGATGATGCTGGTCGTCTGTTTGTTCTCTGTCTCTGCTGGTCTTCTCATTAAGGCTCTTCGTCTCCCTGCTTTCTTCAAGCTGGGTGATCTGTCAACTGGCTCCTCTTTTAGGAATGCCTGGAGTGCTTTGTCCTGCAAAGTTCTTACTAGTGCATCCTCTTTGAACAGCCCCGGCTGGTCAAGTGGTTTGCATTCAGCATTACAGGGCTGATGGTTTTCAGCAAAGCAGCATCAATAGTATTGTATCAATAGTTACAAAAGGGTTTTTCCCCCACAAAAGTGTGTGTGTGTGTGTGTGGGGGGGTGGTTGTTTCAGGTTTGTATAGACAAATGTGTCAGTTTCCTTATGCCAATGGTAGCCAACTTTTTGTAAAGTGTGCCACACAGGAATTCACACAACTTGATATGCAGCCTCATTGCTTGGAATGATTTTGTCTCTAGTTTGCTGAGCTATGGAGCAGTGTGTGAAAAGCAGACGATAGTTGGTTTGGATTGATTTTGCAATTAGGCTTACAGGCTTCCTGCCCGGGTCCAGAGGTACCACAGACTCTCTTGTCTTGTACCATGTATTTATTTAATTACCTCATTTATACCCCACCTTTTCTCCCCAATTGGCCCCAAAGCTAACCTCTATCTCTCCTAGCTTATGCAGGAAAAAGACATGCTTTGTATTCAGAGTGCTTCAGATTAAAATTTTCAAATGGCAGGATGCTGGAAGTCCTGTTAGGTTACTGCAGTGTGAATTGTTAAGAGTTCTGTACCATAGTGATAGTGTCCAAATGTGTGCAGTGTATGATGTGGAAGAAGGATCTTCATGGAACTGTGAAGGACTCAAGAGCAGGCTTTGACACGTTTTCTTCCACTTTGATAAGCTGCCCCCAAAATTTAGGTGCCAGACTTATTTAATCTTCAGGGTTTTGTACTTTAATGAGCAGTACGTCTTAATTATTGCTACCACAAACCTTAATCTTAAACTGTTTGCAGTTTCTTGTCTTTTTAAAAGTTATAATGAAAGTGTTGTGTATAAATTAATACAGGGAAACCCTGGTGTTCCCAACAAAAAGCTAACCACTATCCCTCGCCTTATTTAGGTTAGAGACAGCTTTGTACTTCTACTGAGAATCACCAAGGGACACTTACGGCAGATGACTGCTGAAAATACAAGTGCAACTGTGCATTAGGCCAACCTTAATAGTCAACTAATAAGTCATTTAAAACATTAATTTGTTAAAATCCTATAACCTAGGAAGAGATGTATGTTAACCGTAAACCCAAAATTAACTGTTGGGCAACAATCAGATTAATAGTTGCAGTCCATTGTTATGCAAATATGCATGATGTGAACAGTGTTCAAGAAAGTGAATCGTTAGTTACTGTATTTTTGTTTTCGTAGTTTACCTTGTACTGGCAAAAGGCCATAGAAATAGAACTGTGCAGATACATAAATCCTGTATTATAAATATAAAGTACAGTTACTTTTGACTGCTGTTAATACAAAGCCAGTCAGTGATCTGGTGATGCTGTTGTTTAGATTTCCCAATAAACAGTGGCTTTTACCCATTAACCTCAGCTATAGATCTCCTTGAAAATTTCAAACAATTTGCGGAATAACTACAAAAGTCAAAATTTGGTTTGTGATTGAGGTGGAAAGTGAGATCGTATGTGAGAGTATCCATTAACGGAGGTCTCAGAACTATCTTTACAGATTAATGTATGTCATCCTCATAAGTGTGCCCCAAGCAATGGCACACAGTGCTCCCTTTATACCAGAGGGGCCTGTGTGACCGAAGGAGTGCGTTTCAGTAAACAGCACATGGAACTCTACTAAGTAACCCAAGCCCTTTATTGTGGGAGAAGGCCCTTTTTGCAGTATAGAGGGAAAATTGGCAAGAAAATTCAGAAGCCCTTGTATAACACTACTAGAAACCTAAAATGTGTGTGGCGTAGAAGTGTCTCTTACATCTGTATGCATTCTGAATAAGTGATGCTTGAACCTCAGTTACAACACAACTTCTGATCAGGGCTTCGTTCCTGCTCTGTTTCCTCCTACTGCTTTCTTGTCTTTTGTGAGAAGATTCATCTGTTATCTTCTTTTATTTTCCTCTTGGTGGCTGGCTGGTTATATCATTTGGTTTTAACATAGGACAACACCAAGTACAAGAGAAAAATGCTCTGTTACCTCCTGTCCTGCACTTGCACTCTACAGATTTACTTTCTCTAGCTCGGTCATACTTCTAGTATGGGGCAGCAGTGGACAGCAACAGACATTTCTCTGCACAAATAATGAAGGTGCAGGTCACCATAGTCTCAGATTTCTTTTTTTCCTAGAGCTGTTCTGCATCTGAATGATGATTAGTAGTAATATAGTGGCTTACAAATACCAAACTTTGGTAGTTGCCATTGCTTTTTTAGAATGATGGAAAGTGCCAAATGTAGTGTATGTGTGGTTTTGAGGGAGAAAAAAAATTCTGGAAGGTTATTTATTCTTGGAATCCAAATTTGTTCCATTGCAAACATTAATCCTGTAGTAAGCTCCTTTATAATAAGCATTTTTAAAGTTCTAAATCTTCATTCTACAAACCTTTGTATCAGAGTCTGAAACATGAAGTATTAAATGCAAAGACTGAAGTCACTATCCTAATCTTAAAATCTTATAGAGGATGTTAACTTCAGAATGAAAAATAGATATTGTGTGGCCTGGAAAGGATTTTTTTGTAAGATCAAACATGCTTTTAAATAAAGTTTTGCTCAGTTGTTCCTCAAGTGGCTTCTGTACAGTTGAGCCTGAATATACACCATTAATGTCAGGCAACTTCTGTTTTCAAATTAAAACTTAATACAAGTGTATATATTTAATTGGTGTAGGATGAAGTCATAATATCTACACACAATGTGTTCATCATGGGTAATTGAATAAAAGTACCCAAATACAGTAGGCAAAAGTAGTTTTTATCCTAAAAGGGAGATGATGCACTAATATGCAAAGAGATTTACTGAGTTTTCTAAATTGTTTGCATGTTTTCTTCTTTAGTATATCAGTACATGGGTATACTTGAAGATAATGATTAGTTTTAAGGACCTGATCAGAAGCATATTATTAATTGGACATCTGTTGGATATATATTTGAAAGTGGTTATGTATGTAATTCTTATGAATTGTCATAAATTATTTTCCACACTATGTTTGTCAGTCTTTGAATGTCTCTGTAACAGAAGTTTAAGCAAGACCTCAGCAACTGTTGATTCATGTTTCTTTTTCTGTCCTTAACAATTTTCCCTTATAGTATTTTGAAGCTTGTACTGGTGATCAGAAAGATTGTAACATGGTGCTCTTTTTTGCTGTCCTTTTTTTTTTAACCATTACGATTTCTGATTTTTTAAAGCTAAGATGAAGCCTTTACTTCCTATATTTATGATAAAATTTTTGTTCAACTTTTACTGAACAAGGCTTAAAAGGGAGATTAGACAAATTCATGGAGGTAGGTCTATTAGTAGCTACTAGACATGGTGACTAAAGGGAACTTTCATATTCAGAGGCAGTAAACTTCTATATACCAGTGCCAGAAGGTAACTTCAGAGAAATGCCTTTGCTCCTACGCCCTGTTATTGGGCACCAGGATGAACTGGTTGGCCACTGTGTGAGACCGGATGTTAGATTAGATGGACCACTAGTCTGCTCCAGCAGGGCTCTTCTTATGTTCTCTTGCAGTTGGACCTCTTCTGTCTGAAATAATGCCTTTTTGCTTATTTTGTTACATGTAAGCTTGTCTATAATTATAGATTTTAAGAAAATTTGGTTTGTTCTCAGTGTGTCTCTTAAGATTCCATGGCTTCAGTTATCTGAATGGCTTAGGTAGAAAGGCAGTCTATAGTGTCTATTCTTGCAGGTGGAATTAAGTATTACAGCTTCCACTGAAAACAGTATCTGCATGTCAGGTTCTCCCACTTTCCAATTTGTAGTAATACCTTGGGCCATGATATCATGTATTCACTCTCCAGCAGTGTCCAGTGGTGTGAAGGTGTATCATGTCATGATAAGGTATAAGGGCTACTACACACTGGTGGAGGGAGAGATGAGAATACTTTCTATTGACAGCCTGTCTCTTCCATAATGCTGGTAATTGTTTTGGTCTTATAATCAGAGGCTGTCCAGCTCTAAGGTAAGGTGAGGCTACATCCCTGTGCAATGGAGGTTGTGGAGTTAAGAGCAGTAGTGTGGGAGGTTAATGCACGCTAACTCCAATTCACTTACATAGGTCCCTTTTGTAAGTGTGAGGCTTGGGCAGATATTTCCAACTGATTACATTGTGTGGTAATAAGCAAGAGCAGGGCTGACATTTGGATTTTTTTTGCTTCAGTTCACCAAATGACTTATAGTAATTGTCCTGTATTTGGTAGAATACTGTGCAAAAATACCATTGGTTAGACATGCATTAGGCAAACCATCTTGAGCCCTTGATTAATATCTCTGAAATGTAATGATGATGTGATGCTAATCTTTCAGATCTGCCGGAGTAACATAATGCCAGCTGAGCGCAAGAAGTCGGCAAGCATGGAAGAAAAAGAAACATCGTTAGGTAACAAAGATAAGGAATTCAGTGACAGGCGGACAGTGAATAGCAGAGAGAAACCCAAAGAGGATGTTAGGCTTGGCATGAAGAGAGAGACATTAAAACCACCTGAAGATAAAAAGAAAAAGCTGGAAGAGGAGAAGCGGAAAAAAGAAGACAAGGAACGGAAGAAAAAAGATGAGGAAAAAGTAAAATCTGAAGAAGAGCAGAAGAGGAAAGAGGAGGAGGAAAAGCAGAAACTTGAAGAGGAAGAGAAAAAGAAACAAGAGGAAGAAGTAAAGAGGCAGCAAGAAGAGGCAGCTGCTCAGCTGAGGTAAGGTTTATTGTTGCTGTTTTGCTAGTCCCCTGGATTCTTGGTGGGCAGGGGAGTAGGAGTGAGACTTGGATGGTACAGCATGGTTCTAGGGAGGGAGAAGGTCCTGAGGCAGGTAGTCTTTCCTCCCCAACAGACTAGAGCTAGGTGGGCTAAATAGTAGAGGGGTCCCTCTTATCAGCATAGGAGTTGTAAGGCAAACAAGCCAAACTATTTTGGGGAGGGAACCTGAGTTACTTTTTTGTTTTAATGATGCTTTGCTGTCTCCTACTCTACTCTACTCTACTCTTTTTTGATAGCCAGTGTTGGATTACTGCAACTATCAACAGGTCCTGCAAATGTGCAAGGACCCTAGTGTATTTGCCGACAGAACAAATGGTTGCTGCTGTGAAGGTGGAGTGAGTTTAGGAGGCAGTACTGAATTTGAAAAGATTGAGATATGGACAATATACAAATAGCCCCATGTAACTAGTTCAGTGTTCCCGAGAGAGTTGTGTTTCTTGAACAGAACTTTACATACCCATAGCAAACTACTCTTGAAACTGAAGGGACTTTCAAAAGCAGTCAGGTTGTGACTCTGTATATATATGCACACTATGAAAAAAATTTAAAATCCCACTGGAATGGCAAAAACCTTGGGTATGCCTAAAGAGATGTTTTGGATCTTGGTCAGTTAATAGGAAGTACTTGTGCAGAATTTCCCACCACCAAGCTTCAGTGATACAGGGTTTCCAGAAACATTTGAACTGGAAAATTTTCTGATGCCCTAAATAAGTTGTGATTTGATACAGTGTGTTCATTTTGACTTTTTATAAATAAAATCTAAACGTGCACAGACAGTCTTATGCCCCAGCAGTAATTAAAACTTTGAACTGAAATATTTGATTAGGAAAATTAGTCAAGTGTGGCTTAAATGTTATATTCATGCCAATTCAAATCTTTATGTGGAAATTATTTTAATTAAAATAATACTTGCACAAATTTAAAGACAGTATAGGAGGCCCTGACAAATTTTCTTTGGATCTAGGAGCCAATCCGAAAACTTAAGAACCATACCAATTTTTCACCATTTAGAGTTTTGTATTTTAATATCAATAATTAGAAAATATGGTAATCACAAAACATAATTTAAAGCTCTTCGTAAAGCTTTGACAAAAGTGTTGTAGTATGTAAATAAATATTGGGTAACCTTGGCTGTAGAACTTCATGTACTTTCATTTTTATGTCAGTCAACAAAACATGATTTGAAATAATAAGCTTCGTATTTCTACTGAGGATAACCAAGAGACACTACAATAAAATAATTACTGAAAATACTAGGTACAGCAATGAAATTTCTAGGCAGCAGGGCAACCTTGCTTCTGGGGCTTGTTGAGGCCTGTACTATAGCATATACTTCTCTAATGTTGTTTAAATGTATGGATCTTTCTGAAGGCGTTGGAAACTGCCAATGTTCTAATTTAAACACACCCAAAGAACTGCATAATATGCCATGAACATAGTTGTCTGCTCATCTATTGAGCTCTCTTCCGTGGAGGTCATTGAGGCATCACAGCTTCACTGTTACTCACTTCTGGAGGACTTAATAGTTTTACATCAGATTGGTTATTATGATATTATTTCCGCCTTGTGAGAAGTAAATATAAATAACAAAATTTAGCTTTGACTGTGTAGGCCAAATCAGAACCACAAATACATATAATAATCCAAATAAAAACCAAATCAAGTTATACATTCACCTGATTGACAATCTTCCTCTGACCCAGTTTACAAATTTGTAAAGCATACAGGTAGTCTCTTACATAATTCCTAGGGAAGGTAACCTAAACATTAATTACAACTTTGAAACTGCCATGCTGCTTTAACGTTTTATTAGCAGCAGCATCCATTCTTTTCTCTGAATGTGTGAAACAATGGAGTTTCTCTGTTCTAAAGAAGTCCACGTAAAAATGAACCACTGGAAAATTTTCCACTCTGCCTCTCTGCAACAGTTTTAAAATACAGTTTTGGTCAGGCCTGTGGCTTTATTATGAAGGTCCTGTAGATTTTTAATGTATGCTTGTAAGCAATATAAATGACGGGAAAAACCCAAACATGATGACTGCAGAATTTGTTTGTTCATGAATGATTCCTTTACTTGCTAGTTCCAAATGTGGGGTCTGCACTGTTGTCTTCAAAACAAATACAATCCCCCCCCCCCCACTTAACTGTTTGTGTTCTCTTCAGAGAGAAAGAAGAGGCGCATCAGCTTCACCAAGAAGCATGGGAGCGCCACCAAGCAAGAAAGGAACTCCGAAGCAAAAACCAGAATGCATCAGACAACCGGCCTGAAGAAAACTTCTTTAGCAGGCTGGATTCAAGTCTCAAGAAGAACACTGCCTTTGTTAAGAAGTTAAAAACTATCACAGAGCAGCAGAGAGACTCCTTATCCCACGATTTTAATGGTCTCAATTTAAGCAAGTACATTGCCGAAGCGGTTGCTTCTATAGTGGAAGCAAAGCTGAAAATTTCAGATGTAAACTGTGCTGTGCATCTTTGTTCTCTGTTTCATCAGCGGTATGCTGACTTTGCTCCTTCGCTTCTTCAAGTCTGGAAAAAGCATTTTGAAGCAAGGAAAGAAGAGAAAACGCCCAACATTACTAAACTAAGAACAGACTTGCGGTTCATTGCAGAACTTACGATAGTTGGGATTTTCACTGACAAAGAAGGCTTATCTTTAATCTATGAGCAACTAAAAAATATTATTAATGCTGATCGGGAATCCCACACTCATGTTTCTGTGGTCATTAGCTTTTGCCGGCACTGTGGAGATGACATTGCTGGTTTGGTACCAAGGAAAGTGAAAAATGCAGCAGACAAATTTAACTTGAGTTTTCCTCCTAGTGAAATTATTAGCCCAGAAAAACAACAGCCTTTCCAAAATCTGCTGAAGGAGTACTTCACATCTTTGACCAAACATCTGAAAAGGGACCACAGGGAACTACAAAATATTGAAAGACAGAACAGGTGAAATTTTAAAGGCTCTTAATGCATTGCAGTATTGTTAATAACTTCGTACCAAAATAGGCTGAATAAGAACTTTTAAAAATCCATACTGCTATTATGCTCCTGGTTTTTGATGGGAAAATTCAAATTATTTCTTACACTTACTTTGACAAGTCTGTCATCTTGCTTTGGTATGGGATTGTTGATAAAGTAAATTAAAGTAGATTTAGCTTTAATGCCCCCCCAGTATGTGATTAGAATTCATCAAGTGTTATGCATGTGTACAGGAGCAAGAGCAATGCAGTAAACCATATATGGCTCTGTCTTCCCATAGTGAACTTCTGCTTTTCTGTGGCTGAGGACAGACTGGCAATGTAAAGCGGGACAGCCCCGCGTTGGAAGTGGAAGAAGGGAGCGCGTTCAGACATGCGCATCTGTCTGTCAGCTCCGTTTCGCACTTACCCGTCTCCCACTCGCTTTCCATCTGCTTTAACAGGACACCGGGAGAAACCGGTGTCCAGGGGCCGTCTTGCGCTTGCCTCCCGCTTCCAGGCAGTGTGAACCGGAAGAAGGCGGGAGGCAAGCGGAGGCGGCAGTGTGAACGCGGCGTTTTGCCAGTTTGCGCACGTGCGCACATGCGCAAATTGCCGAAACAGCCCTATCACGAACTGCGGAGGCTGGCCCACGTGGGGCCACTCCGCAGCAGTCTGAACGCTCCGTATCGGCACCGTTGCGCAATACACCGGCCGGTGTGAACGGCCAGCCCCGGGGAGTTTTTCCCCTGCAGCAGTTTCCTCCGCATTCATCTCGCTCCAGATTGCCAGTCTGTCCTCAGCCTGTGAAAGCATGGTTGATGAATGGGTCGTGAATGGCACAGTTTATGGTTAAGTTGGCTGAAGTGAGTCAGATGGAGAAAAGAATCATGGTGCCCTGCATTCGACTCTTCAGGGGTTTATAAAGGTGAGTGGAGTGGAACAGGGGAAGTCAAGTGACCCAAGAGGTTAGGAAATGGGGATGGAGGAAAGAAAAGGATGAATATACTTTGGATTGACAATGTAATTGGAAGACAGAAAACATACCTAAGGCAAAAACTTTCAAAAGAAAAGGTAGTCAGGATTCTTGCGTCTGGAATGTCTTACTATGTATTTGGATCAATGCTCAGTACCTCTGCAGTGCAAGTAGGCAAGATCTCACCCCTAGTAGCTACCTGCTAAGAACAGCCAAAAGTGTGGGTTACTGGCGATGGTTGTTTGCGTCTCCACTTGTCAGTAAAACATCTGGTGTTCCTCAGAGCCAAAATACTTGCTTAGGTGTCCTGCCGCCCTGATTGTGATCTTGATAACTAAATATTTGAGTGTGATTCTAAGCATAGCTGGGCTCCTCTGCCCCAGTGCATCGCTATCACAGTCCTACATTTTTTGTCTCACTTCTCTTGTGTGTATTGTGCCTTGTTGGTAGTACACACATACTTCTCTTCTTGCAGTAGATGGACTGTTCTCTGCTTTTTTGAGATACACTTCATTTTGTTTAAAATTATGTGGGCAGGCACGTACCTACATGAGACAAGCGAGAAGACATGCTTTCAGAAATGCAGTTAAACTACTGAATAAAAATGTGCACAAAAATGTGCAGTTGAATAAACGTGCACAAACCACACTTGTTCTGGGCTCATGTTGGAGTTTCCCTCCCATGACATATGAATATTAGTGTACTGCATATTTAGAATTCTGCTCCATTTCCCTCCCCCTGCCATCCTGGGATTCTTAAACAGGTTTTAAGTTTGGTTTAGGATCTCAGTTCATGGAAGAAACTGTAGTTCTGGTGAAGCTGTATGTCATAGAAAATGGGGGTTAGTCTTACACTGCCATTCCTGCATTAGCCTTGTGTGCAAGAAGGAGAGGGGAGCCAGTTGTTCATGTTTTGTGGCCCAGTACAGCACGATCCACTGTTACTCCAGCATAAACCCCATTGATTCCTATGGTCTTATACTGGAATAACTCAGCATTCGATTGCACTGCCAGTGTCTTAACTGTGAAACAGGAGAAAGCAGTGTTGCCCCACTAAGTTTAAATATAACAGTTGGAAATTTTGTGTCTCCTGTCCCCCAGGAACGGCAACTGGAAATTAGTGTTACTAATTGTGTTTCTAACCCGCCTCTCTCACTGAGTCTCAAGGCAGATGACAAAATAGGATTTTTAAAAAGCTATTCAATCATAATTAAATCATAAAGAGCTCTAATGAGCAAAACAATGCAGGTGAACTGGGACTGGAGAAGGGGGAAACAACAGGGGACCCCCCCCCCCAAAAAAAAACCTGTCCTAAGGCATCACAGTAGCAAAGCAGTATTGTTCATGTTAGTCTTAATTACTGTGTAGAGGGAATTTAGGAAATTACAGGCCAGTTAGCCTAACATCTAGGCTGGTAAACTAGTAGAAACTATTGTTAAGGGTATCATTAGTAAGCATATAGAGGATCAAGGCTCACTGAGAGAGAATCAGCCTGGCCTTTGCAAAGGGAAGCCTTTTCTTGGCAGCTGCTTGGCATTCTTTGAGAAGGTTAAGAAATGTGGATGAGGGTGTCTCAGCAGACATCATATACTTGGACTTCCGAAAGGCTTTTCACAAAGCAGCTCACCAAATGCTCCTGAATTAGCTTAGCAGTCACTGGATAAGAGTATGGGTCCTCTTATGGAGGCAAAATTGGTTAAACAGGGATACTGAAAGTTGAGAGATGGAGAGTAGGAATAAATGCACACAAAGGAGGGAAGAGCAGTGGTGTCTGTTAAGGATTGCTACTGAGACCAGTGCTATATAATTTGTTAATGAATTATTTGGAACTGGTGGGGCAGCAAGGTTGAGGATGATACCTTACACTGCTAAATGTAAGGTGAAGGACACTGGAACAAAAAGTCCTAAATTTAAATATATGCTGATGGGGTCTGTACTGACAGAGGATGAGAGGGCAAGAGATCACGGGGTTGTAATGGGTAATTTGATGAAAATGTCAACTCAGTGTGCAGCAGCAGTTGAAAGAGGGATGCTCCGTGCTAGGAATCATTAAGGGAGGAATTGAGGAAAAAACTGTCAGTATTTTAATGTCCCTATATGTTAGGGGCAGTAAGGCCCCAATATTAACCCTGTTTCTAGGCCTGCGGTGCAGTCTCATTTGTCAAATGAGGATATCTCAAAAAGGACCTGGGAAAAGTACAGAAGGAGGCAGCCAAGATTATTAAGGGGTTGGATCACCTTTTCTATGAGAAAAGAGTCTGGGCCATATACCTATCAATTTTATGTTGTACCATGGTTCTGTAATTTCTAGGACATTTGGTCATAGAAGGGAAAAATTCTAAAGACCCCCTCATACTCAAATTTGTACTTCTTAACAGTATACATGTAGTACTAATCATAATTTAGTTACGTGGCTCAGTGGAAGATTCTCTGCCTGGCATGCAGAAGGCCCCAGGTTCAATCCCCAGCATTTGCAATTAAGGATCAGATATTAAATGGTCTGAAGGACCTTTCACCTGAAACCCTGGAGAGCCAGCTGCCAGCGTGAGTAGCCGATACTGACTTTGATGGACTGATGGTCTGATTCAGTGTAGTTTGCGGCTACTGTATTTTTATAATTCATAACGATACAAATGGTCCTTACATATCACATGGATAACAGAAAAATCTCACAACTGAAAATGTGATTCTGTATCACAAAAATTAGAAAAGTCCTGTCCTTGTGATATTGTAGAACAGCTTCTGTGGTAAATTAACAAACATCTCTATATAACCCTGTTTCATAGTAGATCTTCCTCAGAAGTTCTTCATAGTAGATCTTCCTCAGAAATTCTCTCTCTCTTACTTACAACTCAACTTTTACACAAGAAGCAAGCCAGTCCATTAACATTTAATCATTACCTGTAATCAGGTACAAAGCCTTCTGCTCTAATACTTGCTGGCAAAACACTCTCTAAACATGCTAGCAACATGAACAATCTGTTCTAATATTCACTTTTCTTAACTAAAATACTTGTTCATACTGGTCCCCTTTTGCCTTTACTGTAAATTTGTGTCTTTACCTTCCACTGTTCTATCTCATTCAGCTCTCCTCCATTACGAAGCTCTACTGCCAGCATCTTTTCTCTCTTGTTCAGATCATGCCATGTTCTACCTTAAATCTCTGAACAGGCTGCATCCCCTTGCTGTTTAGATTCCCTTGTCCTTGCTTTCAGAGCTGTACATGGATTTGTACTGCTTTGTCTCTCTGCCCTTACATACTCAGATGTGCTTCCCAGTTTGCTCCTTCAACTCCACCCACCTCCGCAATGCCTTGAATCTGTGGCATTCTGCCCACGAGTCAGGATCTTCAGGTGGGTTGTGACCCACTATAAAACTGCCATTTATTTTGTTCTGCGCACATGCAGTAAGTGTATTGCACCTCCTGCGACTTTGCACATGTGTTCAGAGGAGCCGCAGGATGGTGAGATCAGTCACTTAGTAGTGGTTTTGACCATTGGCTTGTCCTTCACCATGGTACATCACCTGATGCTTGGCTTCCCCCCCCCCTTTCTTGCTTTACTGGCCTTTGACCCAATGAGGTTATAACTCTGCTCATCTTCCTGTCACATGACTCCTTGTCACACGTTTGCAGCTCAGTGGGTCCCTTCCTCAGCAGGTCTTGGGGTCTTGAAAGACTGAAGACCGCTGCCTTAAACACTTGTCTCAGTCTTCCTTGCTTTCCTCTCTGTCCAGTGATACGTGGCAGAAAATTTCTCAATGCTATCTTTTTCCATGGAAGATTTTCCACACCACATATGTAAATACAGTATGTTTATAGTTTTCAGGACTGTTGTGCCGTAAATCAGTTGTGTTAGGTTAAATATTGGATATGAAGTATGAGCAAACCCTACGGCTTGTGTATGGTCTTGGTTTGCACATGGTGTATTTGCCTTTTGCTAATATTTAAATTTTGTTTATATTATATACATATTTAAGCTAGAATTGGAAAAATTTCTGGAAAACCTAAGTAAAAACAGCAGCATCATTATTCTTGGGTATCCTTGCCTCTCCCATTCTTCCAGTCCCTCTGTTGTTGATAGGTAGACTGTCTGCTCCTCAGAGCAGTGGTTTTGTATGTTATAGAGCTGTAGCAGCAAAGCAGTTTTCTAGGCAGGAAGACATGTACATTCTTTAAAAGTCACCTTGCACACAAGTAGTACTGTAGCTAGATTCGAGTCCAGTAGCACCTTAGAGACCAACAAGGTTTTCAGAGTATACGCTTTCCTGAGTCAAAGCTCCCTTCATCAAATATAAGTAGTACTGGTTATTAGAGAGGCAAGTGTTCTTGTTTCAAACTGTTAAAAAACAGTATCTTTATTCTAAATGCTTTGTAGACAAATATTCATGAATGTTTAACATTCTCCGTGCATTTTAGCTTAAAATTATGTGATTCTTAGAGGTGTTTAAAAAACAGTCGAGCTTTAATTGCTGGTTTACAATTAGAAAAGTTATTAGATTGGATTAAATAGCAAACATTTTTGTATTTTTTTCCCCTCTTCCCCCTGGTCTCCTACAATTTTTCCAGGCGTATTCTGCACTCCAAAGGGGAGCTGAGTGAAGACCGGCACAAGCAGTATGAAGAATTTGCTCTGTCATATCAGAAGTTGCTGGCAAACTCTCAGTCCTTAGCTGATCTCCTGGATGAAAATATGCCTGATCTTCCCCAGGACAAACCTGTGCCAGAAGGTATGGAATCTTTTAAGGCTGGCAAGCAGAGACCGGGTTTTCAGTTTGATAGCCATTGGAGAGCTTCATTTATTTGTTTAGTGCACATGTGTGACTTTTCCAGTAGAATACCTGAGGTGGCTTCTAGATCACAACAAAGTAAGAACAAACAAAGGTAATCGTCAGTAATAAAACCATTCTAGCAACCAAAATCCAACAGCACAGCTGGTTAAAAGCAAGTCAGAATAATCACAAAATACAGATGAATGTATGCCATGATATCTGTACTGAAATAATCAACTAAAAGGTATGGAATTCTCACTTGAAAGCCTAGGCAAATTAACGTTTTTACCTGGCTCCTGGCATCAACAACGAAGGCTTCATGCAGACTGGGGTGGGGGGGGGGCACATTACAGAGACAGGGTGCCACCACACAAAAAAAGACCTGTCTTTAGTGACTGCCTACTTTATCCTCATGGGTGAGAGCACTCAGGGCAGGGCTTGAGCTAAAGATGTTAATGAGCAGGACAGTATGGGAAGAAATGATCCTTCTGATGCTTTGGTCCTAGGCCCATTAGCGCTTTAAAGATCAGCACCAGCACTTTCCTGGTCTGCTTCTAGGTACAGTTCAGCTGGTGCTAATCTTTCAGTGCAGGGGTGATAGGAGTCCTGTTGCCGACCACCAGCTTGCTTTGCTTGACCTAGTCAAGCTTTTGGGCATGTCTCAGAACACGCTGAAGATTCATGTTCATTTAGGATTGCCAGCTGCCCTGGAGAAAAATACCCTGTATAATAGAGGTTTAACATGTAGAAATTGGTCAGCAAAGGTTTTCCTGGCATTGGTGTAAATAACATCCGATTAAGTCTGCATCAAAAGGACATTTTTCTCCAGGCAAGTTGACAACCTTGTGTTCACTATATGTTCAGGCAAGGTAACCAACTCTTTCTTTGGATTGAGTTTTATTTGTCTCTGTCTCTCAATCTCTGCTGACTGGTACGGTCCCCCTTCATCTGGCAAGCCATCTTGACTTTGGTCCGTGTTATACTTAGTGGCAACTGAGGGCTTAGGCTTGAGAGCAGGTTGTAGATGATGAGAAACACGCCAACAACTGATGAAGTACATGATCTAATGATTTATATCTTATGATTCCAGAACACGGGCCTGGTATTGACATTTTTACTCCTGGCAAGCCTGGTGAATATGACTTAGAGGGGGGCATCTGGGAAGATGAAGACGCTCGAAACTTCTATGAGAATCTTATTGATTTAAAGGCATTTGTACCGGCTATCCTGTTCAAGGATAATGAGAGATGTTCACAGAATAAGGATACCAGTAAAGATGACTCTAGAGGTAAGACATTTGGGCATTTCTTCCCTTGAAACTTGGTGCAAAGAGAGCAGAGGGTTATGCTCATATGTAAGCTCTGCATCATGAGTACATTTTGTAGTTTAAAACAGTGATACTTAAGCCCTATGCAGAAGAAACAGGCTGTGTTCGATGTAAATATGCTGTTCTTGTCTACTTTATCAAAGCTGGCTAAGTGAGAAGTCTTTAGACCTGTAAAAAATTGCTTACTTGTTTTTGCCACCATTTTAAATCCAACTTACTTTGAGTTGCAGTGTACAGTGCAGTTCCTCAAGGAAATAAGTTAGATTGAGAAGTTGAGGCTGAAGGTAAACACTGTCCTGTTTGTGATTCAAATTGAGCACTTGGTTAAGTATGAAGCTCTGATAATCTGAGGGGGGTGTGCAAAGAAGCCAAAAACCGGGGTTGTTTTTTTGGTTCGGCTATATTGAACTCAGAAAATATTGGTATTTCCCGATATTTCCTAATCCCAATAGTGGTAGGGTATTTGGATTCAGGAAACCTGAATTTTTTTGGCTTCATTATACCTTATGGGGACCATTATAGTCAGTGGTCCCCATAGGGTACAACAGAGAATCAGTCTGGGGCTTGGGGGGAGGGGATGCTGTTTTTTGAGGTAGAGGCACCAAATTTGCAGCTTGGCTGCTGGTGCCTCTGCTCAAAAAAACCCCCAAGTTTAAAAAAGATTGGACCAAGAGGTCCAATTCTGTCGGTCCCCGAAGAAGGTCCTCCCATACTCCATTGATTTCAGTGAGAACTCAGTGGCTTGCAGAACTCCAGAGGCATTTAAAGGGATAGTGAGTCCTTTAATGCCTTCGAAGTTCACTCACTGCAGAGTTGTGGATCTTGGAGAAGGTAT
Source organism: Lepidodactylus listeri (assembly GCA_029233225.1). NCBI lineage: Eukaryota > Metazoa > Chordata > Lepidosauria > Squamata > Gekkonidae > Lepidodactylus > Lepidodactylus listeri. Next base: position 107,028,891 of record JARCFY010000008.1, read on the forward strand.
TTAAAGGGACTGTGATCTCTTTAAACTTCTTTTAAGTTTGTCTGTCCGGCAGTCCTGAAAATCCTGAATATTTTTGGGGTTTGATGATTTTGGATAGGTGAACAATATCCAAAATCTATATCCAGCTGAATCAATACCCAAAAAAATGAGTAAGGTATTTTCCAGGTATTTTTTTGGCTCGGATTTAGCTGAATGCACACCCCTAATCTGTGATACTATCAGTTGTTAAACAAGGTAAAGGTAGTTGTTACCCTTTCCTTCAAAATCCGTTGCCTAATATAGGTTCAGTAGTGGTTTGATGTTGTAATCCTATGTACACTTACTCCCAGGAAATCTCCATTATATAATGGGACTTCTGATTAAACATGATTTGTGCTGTTTATCAAAACTGTATCCCCACACTTGGAGAGCTGCATGTCCTCAAATCATTTCTGTATTTAGAAATTTGTATAGGAGGAAATAAATTGTTTCAGGTTACTGCCCCCCTTCCTCTTGTCTTTACCTTCCTCAGTTTTCTCTGCTCACTGAGCCTCCAGCGTCTTGTTTCCTTCCCCACATCCTAACCTGATTTTGTATCTGCTTCAGTTACTCTGTGAGGAAGTGGCTGCTCTTTGCAACACATTGGGCAGTTAACTCATACGTAAATCTCCCACTGAGTGAGGAAGCCAACCTCCCTTGACATAGGTGTGTTTGAAAACAATCCAGAAACCTCACAGTGTTTCTTCTCTACCTTCTCTTTGGAAATATCATTCTTCAAGTTGATCCTGGTTCTCGGAGTACTGGGAGATGGGATTATGTTGAACAAGTTCAGTCATAGATTCAGGTGGGTAGCAGTGTTGGTCTGAAGCAACAGAGCAAAGTGTGAGTCCAGTGGCACCTCTAAGACCAACAAAGTTTAATTCTGGGTATCAGCTTTCATGTGCATGTGCACTTCATCAGATACTTCATAGAACATAAGAACGTAAGAGAAGCCAATGTTGGATCAGGCCAATGGTGAAGTCAAAGCGGATCACGCAGTAAAACCAGAATCGCACAATGAGCAAAGCTGTGCAACAGATAACACTACAACACTAAACTAGGTAAGTTTATATAAATCAGGAATACAGTAATCAGGAAAAATTCCACAACAGTAGTCTTTGGAACAATGAAATACACAAGGAAGTCACAAACAGGAACGAAGAATCCAGATATGAACTTTGTTTCGGAGTCCATCTTCAGAGGTGTCTAATACAAATAGCTTCTAATTGCACAGTGTTCTTCCAATCGCAATAACATTCATTAATCATGGACAATAAATCCTACTAAGATAGCTTATTAATAGGCCACCATTCTTACATTCCAATGGAGAACAAGCTTCACAATAATGAACAGTTGGAAAGTCTCTGGTTAATGAATGTTATTGCGATTGTGACTTCCTTATGTATTTCATTGTTCTAGAGAGTGTTATTGTGGAATTTTTCCTGATTATTGTATCTTTGATTGACCTCTGCTCCATATCTATATACTAATAGCCAAGTGTCCCCTGTGTGCATGGATATTTAAATCTGCACATCGGGGGCACTTGGGGGGCAGAAAGATTTTCCTGCATACTTGGGGAACTCCCCAGATGTGCAGAAAAATCCGAAAACTTAAAAAAACTATACGGGGGATATTTTAATCCCCCCCAAAGTAAAAGGTCCTTCCCTGTGCATGTGCAGACAATGGTCTGGGAACTCTGCAGCGGGCTGGCGGTTGGGAGGCGTCCAGGCCTCACCGCCGGATCCTGGGGGGTGATCGGTGGCAGGCCCGGCAGCTGAGAGGCATCCAGACCTCGCTGCCGGTGCCCAGGGGGGTAGGGAAGCTTACCTGTGGCTGCTTCCTCCTCAGCCGTGAGGTCCTCCCCCCACGCAAGTATTGCAGGTCTCTCTGCTTGTCTATATACTAATTCCTAAGGTGTCCCCTCCGTGCGGATATCTAAATCTGCATGGAGGGGGCACTTGGGGGGCAGAGAGATTTTTCTGCACACTTGGGGGACTCCCCAGGTGTGTGGAAAAATCTAAAAAGTTTAAAAAACTATATGGGGGATATTTAAATCCCCCCAAAAGTTAAAGAGCATTCCCTGCACATGCGCAGGGAGCGCTCTTGGAACTCTGCGGTGGCCCGGCAGTTGGGAGGTGTCCAAGTCTCGCCGCCGGTGCTGGGGGGGTGGGTGGGAGGGGAGATCGGCGGGCCCGGCAGCTGAGAGCCACTTGGGCCTCGCTGCCAGAACCGGGAGGGGTGTGGGGGAGATCAGCAGGCCTGGTGACTGAGAGCCGCTTGGGCCTTGCTGCCGGAGCTCGGAGGTGAGGGGGGGAATCAGCGGCCCGGTGGTTGAGAGCCACTCACGCCTCGCCACCGGAGCTGGGAGGTGGGGGGGATTGGCTGTCCAGCAGCTGAGAGCCCCTCAGGCCTCGCCGCCAGAGCCAGGAGGTGGGGGGGGGGGAGAAGACTTACCTGCAGAGCTGCAGCCGACCCTGGGTGGGTCTGGCAGCTACAGGGGAGCCTAGGGAGAAAGTGTGAATGTGCGTGTGGTATGAGATCTCCCCCATGCCTCTCAAAGATCGCGGGCGAGTGACACTTGTGTTTATCTAATTCCCTCTTGAGGCCGTCCATGCTCACAGCCACCACCACCTCCTGTGGCAGTGAATGCCATGTGTTAATCACTCTTTGGGTGAAGAAGAATTTCTTTTTATCTGTTCTAACCCAACTGCTCAGCAATTTCATGGAGTGCCTATGAGTTCTTGTATTGTGAGAAAGGGAGAAAAGTACTTCTTTCTCTACCTGCTCTATCCTATGCATAATCTTATAAACCTCAGTCATGTCACCCCTCAGCCGTCATTTCTCTAAGCTAAAGAGCCCCAAGCGCTTCAACCTTTCTTCATAGGGAAAGTGTTCCAACCCTAGTTGCCCTTTTCTGCACTTTTTCCAATGCTATAATATCTTTTTTGAGATGTGGCAACCAGAACTGTACACAGTACTCCAAATGAAGTTGCACCATCGATTTATACAGGGGCATTATGGTACCGGCTGATTTGTTTTCAATTCCCTTCCTAATAACCCTTTTTTCATTGCAGTCGCACACTGTCTTGACATTTACATTGAGTTTACTATGACTCCAAGATCTCTCTCTTGGTCAGTCTCCACCAGTTTGGACCTCATAAACATGTATTTATAGTTAGGATTTTTTGCTCCAATGTGCATCACTTTGCACTTGGCCACATTGAACCCCATTTGCAACATTGACGCCCAATCGCCCATTCTCAACAGATCCCTTTGGAGTGTGTCACCATCCTCCCTGGTTCTCACCACCCTGAACAACTTCGTGTCATCTGCAAATTTAGCCACTTCACTGCTTGCTTCCAACTCCAAATCATTAATAAACAAGTTAAAAAGCATCGGACCGAGTACTGATCACTGTGGTACCCCACTGCTTACCTCCCTCCCCTGAGAAAATTGCCCATTTATATCCACTCTCTGTTTCCTTTTAATTAGCCACTTTTTGATCCACAAAAGGACTTGTCCTTTTATCCCGTGACTATTGAGCTTACTTAGGATAGGGAACTTTATCAAAAGCTTTCTGGAAGTTAAGGTAAACTACATTTATTGGGTTCCCCTTGTCCATATGTTTGTTTACTCCCTCAAAGAACACTAACAGGTTAGTGTGACAAGATCTTCCCTTACAGAACCCATGCTGAGTCTTACTCAATAGTTTTTGTTCATCAATGTGCCTACTAATTCTTTCCTTAATAACAGTTTCCACCAACTTACCTGGTATTGACATGACTGACTGGCCTGTAATTTTCCAGATCTCCTCTGGAACCCTTTTTAAAGATGGGAGTGACATTAGCTACTTTCCAGTCCTCAGGAATGGAGGCAGATTTTAATGAAAGTTTACATATTTTTGTCAGGAGATCCACAAGTTCACATTTGAGTTCTTTAAGAACTCTTCGATGTATGCCATCTGGGCCTGGTGATTTATTAGTTTTCCAGATGTCTATCAGTGATAGGACCTCCTCTCTCGTCACTTCAATCTGACTCAGGTCTTTCAACACGCCTCCTGAAATCAGCGGTTCTGGAGTGGGCAAGCACTTCTCATTTTCCACCATGAAGACAGAGGCAAAAAATGCATTCAGCTTCTCAGCTGTTTCTCTATCATCCTTCAGTACACCTTTTACCCCTTGGACATCCAAGGGCCCCACTGCCTCCCTGGCTGGTTTCTTACTTCTAATGCATTTGAAGAAAGTTTTATTGTTGGTCTTTATGTTTTTTGTGCTATATGCTCTTCACATTCCCTTTTTCCCTGCCTGATCACAGACTTACATTTTATTTGCCACAGCCTGTGTTCAGTGAGGCTAGATTTCCACTGCTTAAAGGAATCCTTCTTACCTTTTATAGCTTCCATTACTTTGTTTGTTAACCATGCAGGCTTTTTTCTGTACTTATAGAGTTGGAAGGGATCTCCAGGGTCATCTAGTCCAACACCTTCACAATGCAGGAAATTCACAAATACCTCCCCCCACACCCCCAGTGACCCCTGTTCCACACCCAGAAGATGACAAAAAACCTCCAGGATCTCCAACCAAACTGGCCTGGAGAAAAATTGCTTCCTGACCCCAAAGTGGCAATCAGCGTTTCCCTGAGCGTGTAAGAAAGGGCCACAAGAACTAAGCACTGATGCAACCCTTCCTGCCCTCCCTCTCATGATCTTCCTAAGTTCACCGAATCAGCATTGCTGTCTAATGGCCATCTAGCCTCTGTTTGAAAACCTCCAAAGAAGGGAGAGCCCACCACCTCCCGAGGAAGCCTGTTCCACTGAGGAACCATTCTAACTGCCAGGAACCAGAAATGGTTCCCTCCTGCAAATTCATTGTCGGCGAGTTGCACTTGGAAATCAACTAGAAACCTACATTTATTAGATCTTTTTTATAATGGACTACTGAAATTAAAACAGAATGTAGAGGAACTCTTGCAACAGCCTATTTCATGGTGGCAGTATCATCAAATTAGACATGTGACACTTTCTTCTGTTAAAGAGTCATTCTCAAGGCCTCTCACAGACTTTGAAATTTTGCTCAAAAATATACTTGGTCTACTTTCTAGATTATGCGATATTTTGTTACAATTAGAAATGCCGAAACCGTATTCCTACCAACAGTTTTAGCAGATAGACTGTCAACAGCGAATCTCGGAGGAGGATTGGCCAGGTATATGGGAGGCAGTATGTTTCAAATCAAATATATATTCTGTCAAATACCAATATATTAAGTTACCGACAAGATGGTACTTACCGCCTACAAGAATGCATCACATCAATAAAAAGAATTCTCCCCAGTGTTCAAAGGGATGTAGTTGTGTAGCGGATTTTCTCCACTGTTGGTGGTCTTGTGAACAGGTACAAGACTTCTGGAGAGGCATTCTATTACACATCAAGAATATTACAGGGATGGATCTCCTGCTTCTGCCAGAGGTTTTGCTATTAGATTATTGGAAAATGCCATCTGGGAAACTGAAACGTGACCAATTAACCTCAACTCTAATTTCGGCAGCTAGAACATTGTTAGCCTCAAAATGGAAAGATCAGAAAATGCTGACAATAGATCAATGGCTCCGAAAGTTATGGGACTTTAATATTTTAGGTAAACTTATGAATAATACACAATTGAATAGATCAGAGCAACAGAAATTAGCACACACTGAATTGTGGTCTCCTGTTATCCATTATTTAATGGAAAATGACATTTTACCGAATGATGAGAATTGTGTGGACTTGATATGAATATAAGCAGAGCCTCTTGCTTTGATGGTCGATCAGGGCTTACTTATCTTAACTTCTTGGCCTTACATGCTTCATTTATAGTTTTAATATATGTGATATGATTTTTTTTGTATTTTTTCTTATAATTTTTTTTATATATATATAAAGATGTTGAACAAAACCGGTCCCAGGACAGGTACTTGAGGCACTCCTCTCCAAGAGGATAAGGAACCATTCACAAGCACTCTTTGGGTGTCAACCAGTTATAGATCCACCTAACGGTAGTAGGATCCAAATGACATTTTACCAATTTGCCAACAAGAATATTATGTGGAACCTTATCAAAAGCCTTTACTGAAATCAAGATAAACTATGTCTACAGCATTCCCCTGATCCAGCAAGGTAGTAACTTTCTCAAAACAAGAGATAAGGTTAGTCTGACATGACTTGTTCTTGAGAAACCCATGCTGGTTCTTAGTAATCAGGGCCATCCTTTCTAAATGCTCAAGGACTGTCTGTTTGATTACTTGTTCTAAAACTTTCCGAGGTATAGACGTCAAACTGATGGGTCTGTACTTACCTGGATCCTCCTTTCCCCCCTTCTTGAAGATGGGGACGATGTTTGCCTGCCCCCAATCTTCTGGCACCTCCCCTGTTCTCCATGAATTCTCAAAAATAATTTACAGCAGCTCAGAAATTACATCCGCGAGTTCTTTAAGTACCATTGGATGCAGTTCATCTGGTCCCGAGGACTTAGTTTCATTTAAAGAAACTAGGTGTTTCTTTAAACTAGGTGTACTACCCCTAGGTGTCTATGCCGATCCTAGGCTGCAGCTCCCTTCCTTCATCATGTGCTCTGTTTTTGCCGTATTGAGCACCATTTTCTTCGCAAGAGAAGACTGAGGAAAAGTAGGAATTGAGCAGTTCTGCCCTTTCTTCATCACCTGTTACAATTTCACTTTCCTGTCCCTGCAATGGGCCTACCATGTCCTTGCTCTTTTTCTTATTTTGAACATAAGAAAAGAACGCTTTTTTTTCTTTTTAGCATCTCTCACTATCCTAAGCTCATACTGAGCTATAGCTTTCCTAACTCTCTCTCTACAAGCACTGGTTATTTGTTTATATTCATCCTTAGTTATAAGGCCCTCTTTCCACTTTCTAAATGAGTCTTTTTTATTTCTCAAGGCTTTAGAAAGCTGTTTATGGAGCCTCCTTGGCTTCTTTAGACTCCTCCCATTTTCGTTTGTGATTGTGCCTTCAGTATTTCGCTTTTAAGAAACTCCCATCTCTCTTGAACTCCCTTCTCCTTAAGTATTTCTGACTATGGGATTCTACCTAGCATAACTTTAAGTTTGTCAAAATTTGCTTTCCTGAAGTCCAATCTATATGTCTGACTACGTACAGTTTTTTCCTTCCCCAAGACTGTAAATTCCAAAATTTTATAGTCGCTACTACCCAGGGTGCCCACTACTTTCACCTCATCAACCAGTTCTTCCCTGTTGCTAAGAATCAAGTCCAAGATAACAGATCCCCTTGTTTCCCTCTCCACTTTCTGGAAAATGAAGTTGTCAGCAGGACAAGTCAGGAATTTATTGGACTTATCATTTGTAGCAGAGTTAGACTTCCAACAGATATCTGGGTAACTGAAATTGCCCATGACCACTGTGTCCCATCTCATTGAGAACTTTTTAATCTGTTTTAGGAGTGTCTCATCCAAGTCCTCTGCCTGGCATGGTGATCTATAGCAGACCCCCACCATAATATCACTACTATTCCTTACTCCTTTTATTTTTACCCAGAGACTCTCAACTGGACTTCCATGCTCAGATGCACGTATTTCCTGACAGGTATATACGTCCTTTACATATAACGCAACTCCTCGGCCCTTCCTTATTTGTCTATCCCTTTTAAATAAGTTGCACCCCTCAATCCTAATATTCCAATTGTGAGTGTCATCCCACCAAGTTTCAGTAATGCCTATTAGGTCATAGTCCTCTTCCTGTATGAAGACTTCAAATTCCTCCTGCTTGTTTCCCATACTCTGTGCATTAATATAGAGACATCAGAATCTATGCTTTATGCACCCCGAGGTTTTCATTCCTGTATTTACATGTGGGTTAATGTTACTTAGCATATATGCCACTCCCCACAAAACTTTAGAGTTCTTACCTCCAGTTATTGGCATCATATACTTTTGTCTCACTCCCCTGTAGGATTTAGTTTAAAGCTCTCCTTATTAAGTTTGCAAGGCTGTCACCAAACACCCTCGTGAGGTGCAAACCATCTCCTGATAGAAGAGCTTCATCTTGAAAGTGTAAGCAATGGTCCAAAAATCCAAACCTTTCCTGATGACCCCATCTACGTAGCCAGTCATTTATTTGCAGTGTTCTTCTTTCCCTTTTTAAGTCACAGCCTTCGACAGGAAGAACTGATGAAAACACAACCTGCGCTCCCAATTCCTTCACCTTTTTACCCAGAGCCACATAGTCTCTTTTAGTACATTCTGGGCTGTGCTGAGTGGTATCATTTGTCCCCATGTGGGTGCGCAAGAAGGGGTAATAATCCGTGGGCTTGATGAGTCTTCCTACCCTTTCCATCATATCCTGGATGCGTGCACCCGGTAGACAGCATATCTCTCAAGGTGACAAGTCCGGTCAGCACACTTTAGCTTCTACCCCTCTTAGTAGGGAATCCCATATTACCAATACATGTCTTCTCCTATATTGGGGAGCAGAAGCTCAAGTACCGTCATCCATGGGGGGCTGAGAAATTTCCTTCAAGCTTCATCGTGGCTGGGGGAGGAGCCCTTGTTTCAGTGGTTCAGAATCATTATCTGTGGGGAGATCCAGGAACCTATTGCTTAATAACAGAGACTCAGAATGTCTCTTGATTTTCCTGCTCCTGTGGGTTACATTCTTCCATGTGCCTTTTTTCTGTGTCTCCTCCATTTGCTCCTCCTCCATTTGCGGGGATACCTCCCCCCTCCTGTTGCCCTCTCAGGAGTGCTTCATGCATTCTGTCCATGAAATCGTTACCTTCCCTTATAAACGTAAGTGTGGACAAGCATGCCTCAAGTCCCTGTATGTTCTCCTCCAGTAGGGCTACCAACTTACACTTGCTGTAAGTGTAATTGCTGTTACCCTCAGGTAAGAGTATGAACATGCCACAGACTTTGCACATCACTGCCTCAGCACCCTCACCAGCCATGTTGCTGCAATCCATTTCAAAATTAGTTCAGTTTAACTTGCACTTCCTTGATAATTCCCCTTCCAAACTGCCTCTCAAGACTACTTGTAAAAAAAACTTAACAAATATAGAATGTAAGAGCTACTCAGCTTCCTACAGGGCCCCCAGTCTAAGAGCCCCATCTGGCTTTTTGGCTCATGCCAAAGGTTTCACCTCTAGCGAGGAGGAGCCTTATACAATTAAAGGTTCACCCAGCAGAGAGCGGGGCCAGCAGTCAGCCCCAGGCAAAACTGCTAAAAGCTACAATCATTTACATCCAGGGAAAAGAGGCAAACAGAAACCATACTTCCTCAAACAAGCACCGCTCTCCAACAGGCTATCCACACCCACACAACCTCAAACACTGTCCTCCCACCCAGTAACCTCAGCTAGTTCTCCTCAGCAGTTAAGGAAAGGCAAATAATAAAACACTCACCACTGCAGCAGCAGCTCCCTCACCTGCCCCTTTTCAGAGCCCAGCTGGCTTTGGTCTCATCACACTTATGAAGCATGCATGCACACAAAAGCGTATACCCTGAATTAAAGTTCAGTTATAGTTCTGCCACATCGAGATATCAGACCCTCTGCCAGTAAGCATTTTCTGTTCTAAATTGTTAGTATTTTGGGTGTAGGGGAATTAGTGTGCAGCGCTTGATTGTATCATCTCCTGAAGCAACGGTTTTACTTGCAGAAAATCCTTTATCTGGATATCAGCAGTTACAACTAATGTGGAATGAATTATGTTGACAGACTGTACTGCATTTAGCCATATGGCCACCATTTGAAATACCTGAGTGAATGAGTAAAACATGCAGTCTGTTTGCAGACGTTTGGACTGATGTATGGAAAATGGAGCCCTATATGAATTTTGGTGGCAAATACTTAATTGCTGCTTTTGTTTTCCTTCTGTGAAAAACGAAAAATACTCACATTTTCTCATTATGGCAGAAGCAGGTAATGCATGAGACATCCTGGAATATGAGAAAGTCTCAAAGATGCAGAGAGAGCACTCATATTAAATACCAGATACATTAAACTGTTTTTGAGTGAGTAAAAGCTATAGAAGCTGAAGGGCAAACAATAGGAGAACTTATGAATTTTATTGTTTTGAAACAGAGTTAAAAGAAGTTAAGGATAACAAAGATGTGTCTGCTAGTGAAGATTTGGAGCTGGAGCTGGAAAATCTGGATATTAACGATGATCCCCTTGAGTTAGAGTGTGGAGATGAGGCAGAAGATGTTGCAAAGAAGCTTCTTGATGAGCAAGGTAAAAATAACTTGGAGAGGTATTGTCTGTTTTGAGTCTATTGCTAACCTGATCCTCGACAGCATGCATAATCTTTCCCAGTGGATGCCACACCGTTGGATGTAGGTGATGCTGACTCATTTTGGGACTGTTGCCAAACAGGTACAGTAGTTGCTCCAGCTGCTCTGTTGCATGACCTCTGTACTTGGCATTTCTCTGCTCAAAGGTGTTTCCATGCCACTGGTAGGAAAGGAATAGCATTATATGAACAGTGGAGTAGTTTCATTATTGTTGGCATACGCTCTCGGGGATACTTCCTTCTGTAACTTGACTGCACACACCCCCCCCCCCCACCACCAAAAGCAGAAATACTGCTGACAAGGGTTCACTAATAATAACGAGAAGGTAATGTGTGCTCAGTCCTTCCACTGCCACTGTTGAGTTGCACATGTAGGGCTGGTAGACAGTTGCATAACTTATTTTCCCAATCCTGTTAAATTGCTATGTGGTTTTCCACAGAGGAGAATAAAAACTTTCTTATTGCCAAATGTATGGTGATGCTGATATATAGGGACGTTTGCAGCAATACCTTTTCCTTGCTATTAAAAATGGTAGTTTAGGGTCTCTTTGAACTGACCCCATGTTTTCCTGTTGGGGTAACTGGCTACTATTAACACCAGAGGTTCCAAGTTAAACGTTTTGTATGTTTGTGAGGACAGGGCCCTTTATACCCCAACCCATTCCGTAATTTTTGCTATGAAGGAAGTCTGGCATTTCAGTCACTGCTAATTATTCTCAAACCCACTGTTAAAGTTTCTCGTGCTCATACATAGTTGGAGTATAGTGTTCAAATGACAGTCAACCTAGACAAGTCCGTGGGCGATGCATGGTTTTGAAGAGTTTGCTGGGTTACCTTGGCCAGTCATTCTCTCTCATCATGCTAACTTACCTCACAAGATTATGCTTATGGGGATAAAATGGGGTATAAATGAAACAAAACAATACAAAAAAAAAAAAAGATTTTCAAGTGCCTCTGCTTGAGATGAGCCCGTTCACCACTTTGGTTCTTCCTGGGGCTACTTCCTGTTTGAGATGTCACATTTCAATGATCTGGCCACTATGTGGGTTCACTCTTTTGCAGTGGCATTTCTGATGTTACAGAGTGCCTTCCCTGCAAGGTGTGAGGAGAACCCTGTACTACTGGGCTTTTGCAAGAAATGCAAGGCTGTCCTATTTAGGTGGGCATTTGACAGATAATGGCTTAACTTACTGGTGGATTAAGGCTTTTTGTAAACTGCCATAATCGGTGGGAAAGGTAGCATCTTTGTAAAAGATGATGTTTGCACTACAGGGCAGAAACATCTAGGTACATTGTTGCATCTCTCCCAAACTGCAAACAGATACCAAAAATGTAGTAGAACATGTGTACGTTCAGCTTGTCCTTAAAGATGTATAAATTATGAGAAGAGACCACTTGACTTAGGTGTTCATTTCTTTGCCTCTCTTTCCAGTGTGAAGTTCAAATGCTGTACCGGATTCCACTATGGCATACCTCGTTTTTTACACAGCTTATTGATGATAGTTAGTGTGACAGCATAGAATATTAGAGATATGAATAATGCCAGCCAAATTGGTTGGAAATATGAGTTGCATATTGGTATGAGGGGGAGAGTGATGGGTCTTGGGGAAGAAATTTGAATGTAAGAGAAAGATGCAATTTTTTACGACTTTTTTTCATAAAAAGGGGTTTGCTTTTGTGCCATGTTTTCTTATGGGTATTTAAATCTTTTCATTTTATTTTTAATGTGATCAGGCAAGAAACAGGGAGCAGATAGCACCGGAGCTGACAATAGTGACGGAAAGCAAGCTTCAAGAAGTGAGTTTTGAGGTGATATCTTGAAGGAGTTGAGGATGTGTGACATAGATAAGCCCTCGAGTGGGAGAGAACAGCTAGTTCCAGGAAGAACTATTGTAAAATGATGGACAAGTGGAGGGAAATATTTGTGTGCTCTATAAACTTAGTATAGGATCAAAATACTTAAGACTAGGGATGGGCACAAATTGGCTAATGAACCAAAGTTCATCATGAATTTTGGCCTCTTCAGTGTTTGTGAACCAGAGTTTGTGAACTGACATATTGGGACAAACTACCACGAATTCTGGCACAATGTGTTGTGGCTCATGAGGGTTCGTGAAGAGCAGAAAGCAAGGGTTTACCTCTGCTTTGTCCTCTTCAGGAGAAAGAGCTGAGTGGCTGGGAGCTGCTCAGCATCCTGTGGCTTAAACAACCACTGCTTTCTGCTCCTAGTGGGTTTAACGAGCCCTGTTTTCTGCCCCCCAGGAAAAACTGTGGGGAGCAGAAAGGAGGGTTAAAAGGGAAGGGGGTGAAGTGCCTTCCCTGGGGCACTTTGCCACCACCTTTCTGCTGGCCGTGGCTGGCCACAGCCACCTGAAAGGTGGAAGGGAAGTCCCTTCCCGGGAGATCCCCCCCCCCTTTCTCCTGGCTGCGGCTCACTGTGGCCAGGAGAATGGTGGAAGGGAAGTCCCTTCCTGGGGAATCCCCTCCCCGCAGCCATGGTTTGCCATGTCCAGGAGAAAGGTGGAAGGGAAGTCCCTTCCCACGAGATCCTCCCCAGGGTTTACAGGGCTATGAACTGGACAAACCAGTTTGGTTCATAAATGAGCTTCTCAGTTCGGTCTGGGATTTGGTTCTGGTTCCACCCTTTCCTACTTAAGACCATGTGTCTTCACACTTCGTTTTCCTCATGGAAAGGGTGATTAAAGAAAACAACTTGGTTCCTGTAGTTAATGAGAAGTGCGGCTTAGCAGTGACCTTAATCAATTCTGTAGTCGAGGATTGCAGAATTTGAGTGCCTGATGTATGTTTGAATACTTCTTGAGTTGCATTTATAGATCAGTGTAGTCACTAAGTGAAACTAGACACATGAAAGTTTTAGTAATGTGTGTGTGTGGGGGGCTATTGTAGGCACAGTGCTTTCAGTTTCAGCTATTGGTGCACAAAATGCTTTTAAACCCCCAGGGCTCATCTGACTGAAACCAGGGTGGTGCTGACTGCCCTAAAATTCCGGTAGATTGATTTGGGTTCACAAACAAACCCAAGTTTAGTAAGAATTCAAAGATGGTAAAGGCTGTCTGTTGAGACATTGCAATATTGCTGCGAAAGCTTCTGCCCGTGGGGAATTTGAAAATAATCCGATCACAAGATTGGTTGGAATCTCTTGCTTACATTATGTGTAACACATCGAGTGATTCTGAATTGTGGCTGCAGAATGTTGCTGAATGCCAGCACAAACCCAGGAACAAGACTGTGCCCCGTGTCAAAGAGGGGAAAGAGTTGGTGGTAATCCTAAAGTTTGAATGACCACAGAACTTTTTAGTTCTATCCTAAAACTTATGTTTAAATAGGTGGAGTAATTCAGCACTTAGATTTTTCATCTATTTAGTAATTATTTGAAGAATGTTTGTGGTGTTCTAAGTCTGAATAGACCGCGTTGGTTTTCATAATAGGACAACGTTGTGGCCAAGAGAGGTAGTTCTTTCTGAGGCTGTGGTAACACTAACAAGGAATAAAACTAGTTATTCTTCCCTTTTTCTCATAAGGTTGGAAACCTTACTGATATGAACATAGGGGCTATCTGGAGATGAACGGACTGACTGTTGTGCAAGCCTGCCCTAAGGGCAGATTGCCATATCAGAGTGATTTCGACTTTCTCTTCCTTCCTCACCACTGGGCAGCAAGAGGCTGAACTGGAAGCATTCACTCTGACTGACTGATACTACTTCTATTAATGCAGAAGTTCAGAGATGCATCTAAAACCTTATTTGACTGAACTGTTCACAATGCGTTACAGAATACCATACACGGTATACAGTATACCATACACGGCTGAGGAATGCTTAATTTGCATTGCCCTGGCTGCAAGGAGAACCTAATGTGGTGTCTGTGAGGAGGCCAGGCTAAAAGGATACCACACCAGCAATGCTCCCTCTAAGCTGTGGAGTCCTGTGAGCAAATATTCTACTTTGTGAACTCCGAGCATTAAAGTTGTGAGCAAGCGATGTGGCTGCTGCATAAATCAGTTTGCTCTGGAGCCATCCTTCCTGAGCTAAGACAAAAATGTGTGAGCCGGAGGCTAAGAAACTGTGAGCTAGCTCACACTAACTCAGCTTAGAGGGAACACTGCACACCAGCTGTCTCATCATCTGATGAAAGGAGCTTTGATTCTCAAAAGTGCATTCCCCAAACATCTTGTTGGTCTCTCAGGTGTTACTGGACATGAATCTAGCACTCGTCTTCTTTTTAGTCATAACTTGATGTAGCACTTCCGCATAAAATTCATTATAAAGTTTACTACTCATAGGGTGTGATTCCGGGCAGGTCTTCTTGGAAATGGGTTACATTTTATTGAGTGAGGCTTACTTTCAGGGCAGTGTCCATAGGACTGCAGTCATAACCACCTTGTACAAGATGAGTAATGAGCTTCGTGGTATGAGCTTTATTGTGGTTTTCCATGGGGATGTTTCTAAGAGCAACCTGACCAAGGAATAAGTGATGATACTGAGGCCACTAGCTCTGGAGCGGAAAGATCCACAAGCCTTGTATTCTGCCCAGGTGCACATAGTACCTTTATTCCATAAAATGCATATGCTAACACCTTTTTTCGTATGGAAGTAGATGACAGAATCCAGGTTCTTTTTTACCTCTTAATGGTTCACCTCTTTATTTCTCGCATCCATGTATCTGTGGTTCTGTTTTTTTGTTATTTATCTGAGTCGCACTGGATTTCACGAGCTTTTCTGTCTGCTTCTCTGTGCATATCCCCCCCCCCCAGTCTGTTAAAGACTGGGATTGGGACTTTAAAGCAGTCTTGGAGTGAGCAGAGCAAAGTGGCCTCTGTTGAGCCACCGCTGCAGGATTTGAACTGAGCCACAGCAGTGATGACAGTGAGTTCAAGTTCGCCCATTCTCTCCTGTTGTTGTCATCATCTTCTCTGTGGCCCAGAGTTGTATAGAACCCGTGGCCCTGCTTCTTGCTACCAGTGGCCCTCCAGGAACTTTCCCAGTGAGGTAAAGGGCCAGTCTGCTCCCGTAATAGGGAATGGTAGAGGGACTGGTTATGTTTTCCTGTATTTGTTTCCTCTTTGAATAAGTGTGATTCTCCTCCCTGAGGTGAGTGTTTATGCAGAATTTGGGAACAGACTTGGAAAATTCAATATATTTAACAGACTATATGTTTCTGTTTGGTCTTTTCTATTTTTAAAATACTTGAATAGAGCAAGAAGATGAAGAGGCCAGTACTGGATCACACCTGAAGCTTATTGTAGATGCTTTTCTTCAGCAACTCCCAAACTGTGTAAATCGAGATCTAATAGACAAGGTAAACTCTTCTTCCTTTTTATCACGCCAAAGACTGGTTATTGGAAGTTCACATGAAGTGCAGTGGTATGTAGCTTTTTATGCTGTTAATAGTGTGGTGAGATGCATTCATATTCTGGAGTTTGATTAATGCCAACATGAATTTTGACAGTCTCAAATAAAAGCTGTGAATGCCCAAAATCTCAGATAATGCCAGTGAATGTTGAGTATCACCTCTGTGAGATTCTCTGTTGGTATTTACTGCTGTAATAAGGGAAGACTTCTCAACACTTTAAAAGAATTAGACCAGGGGTGGGCAAATTGCGGCCCGGGGGCCACATGCGGCCCACCACAGAGTTTTTTGCGGCCCACCAAGACAGTCAGCCACGTGGTGTGATAGGGTACATTTGTCTCATTAAACTGATTCTAAAATTAAATGTGCTTGCAGCTATAGATGATATGAAATTAGCACAATAAATACATTGAATAAAACTACCACTATTTTATTTAATTTATATTTATTGAAGAAGAAGAAGAAGAGATTGGATTTATACCCCGCCCTTCACTCACTTAAGAGTCTGAGAGCGGCTTACAAACTCCTTTCCCTTCCCCTCCCCACAACAGACACCCTGTGAGGTAGGTGGGGCTGAGAGAGCTCTTTCCCAAGCTGTCCTTGAGGGAACAGCTGGTACAGAGCTATGGCTTGCCCAAAGTCATCCAGCCAGGTGCAAGTGGAGGAGTGGGGAATCAAACCCGGTTCTCCCAGATTAGAGTCCGCGCATTTAACCACTACACCAGACTGGCTCTCTTGATTTTTATGATACAATTTATACCTTTTCCGAAATACAAAGTTAACTAATGAATGCAATCATTTCAAAAGGTGCGGCCCTCCGCTAACCTCTGCTCCCACAAAGTGGCCCCCGAGCCAAAACAATTGCCCACCCCTGAATTAGACTATACCAAAGAAAAAGGCCTGCAGTATATCTGTTGTTTGTTTGATTGAAACCTATTTAACTGATTCTTGCTTCAAATTAAGGTTTAAAAGGAAGCGTTTCTCTTTCTTGTAGGCAGCAATGGACTTCTGCATGAATATGAACACAAAAGCCAACAGGAGAAAGTTGGTTCGGGCTCTCTTCATTGTTCCGCGACAAAGGTAAAAAGGAATTTAAATTTCTTATTTAATGGTAAGGGTGTGATCCGAATATCTGCTTGGCCATGGCACCTGTTGTGCTTCCTTTTTTTCTATTCTTCATCTCTGAAGACTGGACCCACTCATCCCCCTCAGTTTCCGAAGTGGGTGAAGTGGCATTCAGGGTCCCCCCAGGAAAGACAATTTGCAGAGCCTTCTCTCCTCCACAAGTCTAGAGGTTTATTTGGGTTCTGGCCTTCACTTTTAAGGTCATGTTAATTTTTTAAAATAAAAATGTTTTTACATTAACTTTTCTTATGTTTTTTTCTGGAAGTATTTGATAATAGCTCATTAAAGGTAAATTTTGGCCACTGTTTCTTATTTCAGTTTCAGCCCCTTCAACCATAGGTTGGTGGGATTATGGATAAAATGAAAACAGAGTAAATCAATAAAACAATGAATACTAAGATCGTTTAAAAATGTATGCAAGGAATCTAGCCAGCTCCCATCATTTGAAAATTTATTTAATTACTATTCTGATCACCTATTGAAAACAATAACAGAAGCAATTTTATCACATGACTGCTCTGGGTTGCTTAGTGACTCATACAGGAAGCACTCTCCTTTGTATTATGGGGTATGTCCCTACAACTTTCTTTACAGTCACTAATTATTAGGTTACTGTAAAAAAATCCCAAACACAGATGTTTAATTCTTTTGGCAAGATGTAATTCACTCCCGACAGCCGAGTACACAGGAAAGCTTAAGAAATCTTACCAGCATGGAGAAGTTGACTTGCAAGTAGAGTTGCACTGGTTCTCTTTCTTTTGCTTCATTCATGGTTAATGTTGCAAGTTGTGTGTTCTGAGACAGCTTTGCTATACTATAGTAATGTTACATTGTACCACATGGATCTAAAAATTGTAATATCAGATGGGCAAATGTAATCTGTTCTCTCCCCCCCCCCCCACCTTTGTGCATAGTCAAGACCCATGTACAAGTTCGTTCAACTTGGATTTCTTTATGGGCAATCAACTCTGTGGTGTCTCCTACCAAACTGTCAGCTGGATGTACCTTTGCTAAGTATGTCTCCGTCAGTCCATCTAGCTTTATTCTCCTCTTCCTAAGGAGTTCAGGGTAGCTTATGCGGTTTTCCTTCTGCCATTTTCTTCACAACTTGGGAGGAAGGTGAGGCTGAGTGAAGAAGAATGACTTGCTCTGGGCCACCCAAGGAACTTTCCAGGTGGTCAGGGTTACTTGACAGAAGAGGTTAGATGGTGACTTTTGGTTGAATCCAGTGAAGCAGCAGTAGATCTTTCCCACCCCCTCTCTTGAACATTTGAAAAGCTGATACTGAAGGTCTTTAGAGCCCCCCCCCCCCCCGCACCTCCCCACCCATGGACATGAAAGATACTGGGGACTGCAGTGTTCCCTCTAACCTGAGTTAGTGTGAGCTAGCTCACTGTTTTTTAGCCTCCGGCTCACACATATTTGTCTTAGCTCAGGAAGGATGGGTCCAGAGCAAGCTAATTTATGCAGCAGCCAAATCTCTCGCTCACAACTTCAATGCCAGTAGCTCACAAAGTGGAATTTTTGCTCACAGGGCTCCACAGCTTAGAGGGAGCATTGCCAGGGAGGGCCTGCTGTGAGCCAGGAGAACCGAGAAAAATTACCTCCATTTTCCTTTTCCACTGGGACACAAAATGGGGGTGACTTCACTTGGCTCTCCGTCTCACTGCAGTCCCATTGGCTGCATAGCTTCTTGTCTAGGTGTATCCAAATACTACCAGAACCAGCTTTTTAGCAGTCGTGGGGGTTGTGGGGAGGGTACAGAGATCTGCACTGCCATGTGCCTAATTGGATCTAACCTTTACTTTGTAATGTAATATTACATGTATGTGATCTTCTTACTTGCAGACTGGATTTGCTCCCTTTTTATGCAAGGCTAGTTGCCACGCTGCATCCCTGTATGTCGGACGTAGCAGAGGATCTCTGTTCCATGCTGAAAGGCGACTTCAGATTTCATGTATGTGCATGCTGGCTGTATTGCTTATAGGCTGGACGTTTTTTTAAAAAAAACTTCAGCTAAAGTATAAAGCTGACAGTGACAGGAAAAACTGCTACCCTTGTTTACTTAAGATACTGGATTTCTGGAAATATTGGAAAATATGGCCCGGACCATGTGAAGTGTCCATGGTGAATATAAATGTAACAGAAACAGAATTTATACAGAGACAGTCAAGTTAGAGATAGTAATGCATTTTTGTATATTTTTCCTTGTTTAGTGTACACAAGTTAAAATTCATTTATATATTCTTAACCTGAATCTATCCCTGTGTATAGTGCTCAGTCATGTCTGTTAATCCACTGTACTAATCCTTCCTAAGGCATACTTGATAGTATCTTCGGGGTAAAGAAAGAGAAACCTCAAGTGGTGGCAGTTAGGGCTGCCAAGTCAGCCCAGGGGGCGGGGGATCCCCCGCTACAGGGGTTCCCGATCCGCCGGCCAGTATTCGGCTGGCGGGGGAAACCCCACCCCCGAAGTCGTCCAGCCTGGACGACTTCCCCCGCGCCGGGCGACGTCACCGGAAGTGACGCCATCACGTTGGGGGTGTTGCCAGGGCGACGCTCTGGCAATCGCCCCAAAACTATGATACCATAGAGTTTTGGGGCGAATGCCAGAGCGTCGCCCTGGCAACGCCCCCGACGTGTTGACGTCACTTCCGGCCAGCAGAGGACTCCCCCCCCCCCCCCCCGCCTGTAAGGTGAAGAGACTTGGCAACCCTAGTGGCAATAGTATTGCACAGACTGTCCTGTGGCATGGATCTGTCTGGGGGTGCTGCCACACCTTTGCCCCTGTGACGGAAGAAAGGGAGAAATTGCCTTTCCTTTCTGGGAAGCTCCCGTAGACTAAGGGGTCCCTGGAAATAACCTGGTAACAGCTGACAGCACTCGGGGGATCCCCTAAGAACATGTAGACTGACCTGCTAGTGCAGTCCGAGACTAGTACAGAAATAAGGTATTCCTCCAGGGTTTATACCATTATGTAAAACTTTGTAGTGTCTGTGCAATATAACACATGGAGAAGAGATTGAATGAAATATCCCAAAGAAATATACCATACTGAAACAAAGCAAAAAGAAGTCTTCCCAAAAAGAAGAGTTTATTATGAAAGGAAAAAAAGAGAAAAGGTGGTTGAATTCATAAAGGGAAAGAACAAAAAATACAGGGGGAATGCACAACACAGCAGACAGATTTTCAAATGAAATCTGTAAAATTGATCTGTCTCAGGTAAGTACACATTACCTAGGCAGTAGCAGGTTCCTTGGAGCATGTACCTTGCAGTATCAACTTGATGCAGGAGTTCTTAGCCCCTACCCTCCAAATGGAAACAAAGCTCCAGAAGTCCCATGTTTTTATGGGCAATGGCATCTGACTGAAGCCAGCCCTATCTGTAAGACTGACCAGCTGGTTGAGACAATCCAATGTAAATCCCCATCTCTGATATTGGAGGCTAACTTTACCAATTAGAAAGTTACTAAAAATGATGGTCCTGGTCCCACCCCCACTCCCCTAACATCTGTTAATGGTGCTGAACTTCCACAACAAACAGGTGGTCTGGCCCGAACCTGTTTGCCCAAAAAGGTTTGGCAGGCTGGGCTGGCCCAATGTGGAATGGAAATGAATGGATTGTTCTAATATAAACCCCAGGGAGCCAAGATCCCAGATGCTCTAGGTAACACTCTGATCCCAATAAGCTTGTAAGGGTTCTTTCACAACCCCAAAGGATCCCCATAAGTTTACCTTGGGAAATATTAATATAGCATAGATGACTAGTATGATTAGTTCAGGTTGTGGGTTTATTAAGACTTAAAATAACAGGACAAATTTCAGCTTAAAAATGGTTCTTAGGGTAGTGGTTCTTAAACTAGTCCAGGAGCCACTGGTGATTTGCGATCACTCTGGAGGACAATACTGAAGAAATGAACATGTTTTAGATGTGTATGGTTTATTTTGTTTATGTATCACAGTTCTTCTGAAGCCCTCTAGGTTTCTAGGTACCTCACCTTTAATTGTGTGTTTTAATTACAGCCTCAGGACTAATTTATCTGAGCATAAATAGAAAAAGTATTCTATTCAAGGAGGATTCTGTCGTTCTTTGTGCATGTAATATGGTACCAACAGCAACACTTAAGGACAGGACTAATGGTCATCTAACATCCTCTTTCTTGCAGAAGCCAAATGGCTGCACTGGAGGGTTAACAAACAGTCCGTAGAGGCCACTGGTTCCTCCCTAATGTTGCGTCCTAGCAGTAAAACTTGTTAGAAGCATGCTTCATTGTCATGGCTTGTGTGCAGGCAGACATGGGGACTGCGCAGTTGCGGGCCTGCCACCAAGGATGAGTTTCCAAAACTTTAGAACGTTCCAGAGCCTAGGTTCCCTTCCCTCAGTGTCGAGTCCTGATTTTCCCACCCAAAGGGTCACATGACAGTGGCAGGGAGAGCGCACTTCCCTCCGTTCTCTTCTTGCCACCCTAATAAGGAGTTGTGTGATCCAGAGTGTCCCTTTTTTTCTTGGGTTTTCTGAGAAAATCTCTGCCTTCAAGAGACCTGGTAGGAATGGCATTGTTTTAAAAATGCAGGGAGTGGGTCTAAAATGGCCCAGAAAGATGAGGACGCCTTGTACTTCCTGTGTCTCAGGGAAGGCTACAACACTGCTTTGTGCCCCACGTGCTGCTGTTTAACTCCCAAAGCCCAGAAGGGAGGAGCATCCTGAGAAGGAAGAAGGCCTTGGGTGCCCCTGGTCCCCACGCTGAAAAATGGCTCATTTGGGACAAAAGATCAAGGGCCCCCTCCGTGGCCTCAGTTCCAACACCATCGGTCTTCAAAGTGGTGGAAAAATCACCTGTCATGCAAAGGTCGGTGTCAGAGCCCCCCACAAAGAAGGCAAAAAAAGAAAGCTAAACATGAACATCAAGCCTCCTCCCGATGTCAGTAGCCATCTCCATGGTGTAGACAATCTCTGTTGCCTTGACATCGAGATACTCTGTCCCCTCAGAGTTAAAGACCACCATTTCCTCATTTTTCCTGTTCAACATTGTCCAACGGACTACCATCAGAGTCGACTTCCGACATCAACACATCATTTATTGATGTCCCCACCTTGACTGTCACTTGGCAAGATCGTCGTTGAGTTGCTCCCACGTCCTCAGACACCATCCCCTTCAGGTCGCATGCAGTGTTCTCCCAGGTCCTCCAAATATGATGTATTTGAGGTTCCAGCACTCCACCTGGTCCTGAAGTACCTCAAACACCAGATGGCATCATTTCAGGCATCATACCTTTGGTAGCTTCAACAAAGTTCATTGTTTCCTTTCCCCATTATGTGTCCCCCCTCAGGAAAAATGCCTTGACTTGAGATTGGCAGCAACTTTTGTGCAAGGAAACAATATGTCAGTGAAATGTTTCCCTTTAGAGCAAAAGACTTCGAGTTCTATCTTTGTGAAGAAGCCTTTGGTGAAATGCAGCTTGTTATCAGCTAGCTTACGCATAAAGAAGAAGAAGAAGAGATTAGATTTATACCCCGCCCTTCACTCACTTGGAGTCTCAGAGCGGTTTACAAACTCCTTTCCCTTCCCCTCCCCACAACAGGCACCCTGTGAGGTAGGTGGGGCTGAGAGAACTCTTTCCCAAGCTGTCCTTGAGGGAACAGCTGGTAGAGAGCTATGGCTTGCCCCAGGTCATCCAGCCAGGTGCAAGTGGAGGAGTGGGGAATCAAACCTGGATCTCCCAGATTAGAGTCCGTGCACTTAACCACTACACCAAACTGGAGGAACCTACTTTAGTTCATCCACTAGGCTCCAGTGAAGCCTTGGACTCCTGTGGGACTATGTGTTCTATACTATTGTGTTCTATATTATTGGAGTTTCTGGTGTATGACTTGATAAAGTTTAAATATATCTATGTCCTCTGGTATGCAAAACATGCCTTGCTATATTTAATTTAATTATATTTGTATTACATTGGCCTTTTTATTATATAATTACATTTTGAGACAATTGTTTAAGACTTGTGGTCATCTATTGTTGAGCACAGATTACTTCTTTTGTTTTGCATACTTCTTCTGTGTTGCTCTTTGGTTTTGGTTTTGAGTCTGATGAAGGCCTAGATCAAGGGTCAGAGGCTGATTCAGATGGTACATCTGAGCCATCCCCGGCCGAAGCAGTGGGGGAGCCATCAGCAGCCCCCCTAACAGAAGACCTCAAGCTCTACTCAGAGCAACTGATCCATATGGCAAAGGCACTGGACTTAGACTACCTTTCCTCCAAGCCACAGCCTTCAGACCCCATTATGAAGATATTGTGTACTCCAGTCTCTGGTCCAATATTCTTACCTGTACTGCAGGGGATCCTGGATACAGTTTCTAGCATATGGACCTATCCCTCTTCAGCACCAGCTTCTACGAGGAATCTAGAAGATCTGTAGAGTCAAGGAGGAAGACTGCACTTACCTGTTCTAGCACCCTCAGGCTGACTCACTGGTCTCAGAAGTGCTTCCATCTCGACGCAAGGCAGGATCTCATTCTTCGTCTATGGACAAGGAGGGCCGGAAGTTAGATTCCTTGGGCTGGAAGGTCTACACATCTGGACCAATGAGACGGAAAGTCTTGAACTTCATAGCTATTATGGGGTGTTACCAAATGATGTTGTGGGATCACATATCCCAGTATGTGGAGTTGTTACTGGATGATAAGAAAGCCCTAGTGAGTCCTACTCACAGAGGTGCTCAAAGTAACAGCTGAATGCTGAAATACATGTGGCCAATTGTAGTAGTAGGGCCATGGCCTCTAGTATAGCACTGAGATGGCCCTCCTGGTTCAGATTGTTTGCACATCCCCTGGACACCAGGGTAAAAACTGAGGACCTTCCCTTCAAGGGAAAAGAACTGTTCAGTGTAAAAATAAGATCACTACCAAGTCTACACCAGTACTACTACACCAGTATTGTCCTACAAGCAGAGAAACTTCCCTAGGCATTCCTTTAGGTTCCAGCAAAACTCCCCAGCCTCTGCAGCAACAGCAGTAGCAGCATAAGCCTTCTTATGGTCAGCAATCCCGAAATAGGAGATGAGGGAAACAATCTTCCCAATCGCCCCCAGGAACAACTCCCCAGAGGCTGTCTTATTGCCTGACGAGTGCCGGATAAGGTCGTCTTAAACAGGTTGGCCAGTTTTTCCTTGGGGTGGTCATTTATTACCCAGGACACCTGGGTTTTCTTGATAATAAAGAAACTTTATTTTTTGGAATTTGATTCACTGCCTTCGTTTCAGCCTCCCACGACACCCAAGTCAGCTCCCTCCGTGTTTCTCTCACAGAGGGTCACCATCCTTTTAGAGAAGGGTGCTGTGCAAAAAAATCTTCCCTCACAGACTTGTACTGGGTTTTTTCTCTAGGTATTTTGCCATAGATAAAAAAAGGAGGAGGGAAAAACCCATTCTGGACCTCAGGTCTCTGTGAGTACACAGTCCTACCTTTCTGCCCCAAGTGTCTTTAGGAAATGCATCTCAGTGGTAGTGGCACACTTGAGATTGCATGGCTGTACAGTTTATCCATAACTTGATGACTGGTTATTCTTTGACTCTTCCCCTGAGCAGTTACAGGAACACCTGGGGTTCTCAGTCCACACCCTAAATGTATTTGGGTTTCTTTATCAACTGGGGCAAATACCACCTTTCTCCCAGCACTTTGAATTTATAGGGGCGCAGATTGACTCTTCCACAGGGAAAGCATACTTTCCAGTCCAGAGAGCTATGGCTATGACTACCTTAGTTAAGCATAACAGATTCCAGACAGCTCAGTGAATCCAGAAACTTTTGGAGTTTATCGTGTCTAAACAGCTGTCATTCCTCATGCTAGCTTATGTATGAGGCTTTTACAGAATTGGGTTATTCAAGCATTTAACACCCTAAAAGATCCACAATGGAAGAAACTCCATATCCAGGGCCGTGATCAGAACACTGGTTTGGTGGGGGAATATGGTAATCTGCTTAAGGGCATCTAGGTCTTCACGGATGTCCCTCTAATGGGCTGGGATGCACACTGTAGACCCTATAGGGTAAAAAGCACATGGTCACAGAGTGAGGCAAGACAACATATTAATTTTATAGAATTAAGAACTATTAGATATGCTTTCACTTTTACATCTTTTCTGAACAGAAGAAGCGTACTACTGGCTATGGACAACACCACAGCAGAGCTGTGCCTAAACAAACATGGTGGAACGGGTTCCTTCCCGCTGTGCAAGGAGGCATCACACATCTGGCATAGGGCAGTCGATCATGGGGTTTCCTTTTCACCCATTTGCATAATGGGGCAGAGCAATTCCATAGACTCCCTCTGCAGAGAGGTGAATGTAGCTCAGAAGTGGTCAGTCACCAATCGCTACTTGTATCACATTTTCAGGACGGGGGGCAACCCAATGTAGACCCGTTCACATCCAGGGCCAATGCCAAGTGCCACTTTTTCTGTTGCCTGGAACAGAGATTCCATCCGGGATGCATTCCAATTGAGATGGTGTGGTCACCTATTCTATGGGCTCCCGCCCTTCAGCATCATTCACAAGGTGGTAGCCAAATTGAGAACAGATGGCTCCACTTGCATTCTTTTAGCTTCATACTGGCCCCAGAAGGTGTGGTTCCCAACTCTGTAGGTCTTGTCCAAAGGGCTCATGCAGGCCCATTCCACTAGTAGAGGACTTGCTATACATGGGCCCAGTCCTTCACCCAGATGTGAAATCGTTACATCTCTGTCACATAGGGTTTGAGAAGTCCTCATCACTTCTTGTAAACCATCCACTCGAAGGTCCTACTCCTTGAAGTTCTCCACCTGGGCATCCAAGAACGCTATCCAGGCTGATACTTGTGCTTTGGCTAGCATTTTTTACTACTGTTTGTATTTGAAAGGCCAGGGTTTATCCTTCTGATCATTAAAGGTTCATTTGGTGGCTGTCTCCATCTTCCACAAAGGGTTCAAGGGCATCTCTGTTTTTTTCAATGTCCAAGTCAAAAAAGTTTCTTAAAAGTCTACTCAATCTGTACCTCACTGTACCTCTAGTTCCACAGTGAAGTTTGTCCCTGGTTTTGACAAAACCTATGCATAAACTTTTTGAACCTGGGGCAAAGTCAGATATATCTTTTTTGTCTTATAAGATAGCCTTTCTAGTTGACATTATATTGGCATGTAAAGTGGGAGAGCTGTGTGTGCTGAGTTGTGACCTCCCCATTCATGAAGTTTCATGCAGACAAAGTGGTTCACCAGCCCAGTTTACATTTTTTTGCCAAATATAGTCTCTCAGTTTTCCTTACAGCAAGACGTTAACCTCCTGGCTTTCTTCCTGTCCCCAACTTCCACATCTAAACAGACCTCACATGCACTTGATGTTAGGAGGGCACTCCTTTTTTAAAATTTATTTAGACTGCCCAAAAGAGTTCAGGAAGGATCGGAACCTGTTTGTCTGTTTTAGATGTCCCAATCAGGGCAAAGCAGCTTCAACACAGACACGATCCAGTTGGATGGTCTCTGCTGTTAAGATAGCTTACAGGAGGTCAAACATGCCATGCCCCACTGCGCTAAAAGCTCACTCTGCAAGGGCCCAAGCTTCTTCAGCTGCTTTCCTATCCAGGCTGCCATTAGATGACATCTGCAAAGCAGCAACTTGGTCGGCACCCTTGGCATTCATCAGGCATTACTCCATGGATGTGGATTCCAGAAAGAAGGCAGCTGTGATCTTTTGCTGATTAGCCCACACCTGCGTCCTCGGTAATTGCGCTTGCTATTCTCCCAATGTGGAACCGCACAGAAGCCATGACGATGAAAACAGAGTTGCACTTACCTGTAACAGTTGTTGATAGAGTGGTCTTCTGTGCAGACACACGTCCCTCCCTCCTTTCTCTGCTATGGGCTGCTCTTCTGATCTCTTTCATACCTCATGGTGGTGAAGGGAGAAATAACAGAAGAGGGGTCTCCCTGTCTCCCATCACGTGACCCTAAGGGCAGGAAAAACGGCTTGAGATTGAGAGAATGGGGAGCGTTCCTAGGTTCTGGAACTTTCTAAAGCTTTGAAAGCTCATTCTCCACGGCAGGCTCGCAACTGCGCAGTCCCCGTGTGTACCTGTACAGAAGACCAATTGCTGAACAACAGTTAAGGGCAACTCTTGTTTTCTCAAACCAGTAGGTTTTCAAGAGTTTTTAAATTCTGCGTGCAGCACTTTTTAAAGCAAGTAGACTTCCTCTTTAGCCTTTTAGGGCTGTTCCTGGTTGAGGAGCCTTAAACAGTATCTTTTTGCCTTCCTTTCCTTTGCTGTGTCCTTTTCCCAGCACAAAAATTCACCTAAATATCATGATATTGTTTTGGTTGTTGTCACTTCTCTGATTTTGGCAGTTACTGTTCCTGCATTTCCTGTCCATAGGTGAGAAAGAAGGATCAGATCAATATTGAAACAAAGAACAAGACTGTACGATTCATTGGCGAGCTTACAAAGTTCAAAATGTTTTCCAAAAGCGACACTCTGCATTGTTTAAAGGTTAGTGCTCATATTCCACTGAGGATGGGTTCACATCCGTTTTCTTTTCCTGGCATGCTCAGAGGTACATTATATGATGATTAGGTATTTATAGTGTCTGTATGCTGCCTTTCCATCCAAATAGGCCCTTCAAGTGGCGAACAATTAAAAAGGCATTAAAAATCTGTGTTTAAAAGTGTGTGTGTCTGTGTGTGTAAAGCAGTGAATGTGTGTGTGAATTAAAAACAAACACGGAGGGTCGGTGAGGGTATGCTAGACAAAGCAGAAAAGTCTTTAAATGCTGGCAGAAGATGGCTGTGCCTGGATATACTGCTTTGAATGCAAGAGGGTAGGAGTATTAATTAAAGATGTATGCTTTACTGTTAATCCACTTTTGTGTTTGAAAGGAAGACTTAAAATGTGTCATGGACTAGACTAACTGGTCTCAGAAGCTAAGTAGCATTGGCCATGGTTATTATTTGGGTGGGAGACCACTGAGGAAGTCTAGGGTTGCGGCTCAGAGTCAGGCAGCGGCAAACCACCTGTGTATGTCTCTTGCCTTGAAAACCCTCCAGGTTGCCATAAGTTAGCTGTGTTTTGATGGCACTTTCCATACATATGCAAGTTGGAGTGGCAACTTGTAATAAAGGAGTTCTGCGTCATGTTTCTGCTGAGTTTTATTTGTGGCCCAGAGCTAACTTGATTTGAATCCCACCAAAGAGTTTAAGTTAGAAATATCTAACTGATAAAAATTAAGTTTTCTAACAGGAAAAATGTTTAGAATGTGATATGCTTCTCCACAGATGCTGCTGTCTGACTTCTCTCATCACCATATTGAAATGGCATGCACTCTTTTGGAAACCTGCGGGAGATTCCTCTTTAGATCACCAGAATCCCATTTAAGAACCAGTGTCCTTCTGGTAAGAACTGTATGTGGGTTTTGGTTTTTCGAGAGAGAGAGATAGCTGTTTCCAAAACATAGTTACAAGAAAGAGCTGAAAGGCCTGGTGGAAACACTCATCAGGCAGTGAGGTAGTTCTTGTGGAGGAACAAGCATTTATTTATTTACGTTATTTGTAGTCCATCTTTCTCACTTGGACTCAAGGCAGATCTCACAGAGTGAGTCACTACAGTCAACAAAATGGAACACTCAATAAACAGTGAAATAGAATTTGGGTTGTAGATCCAACCAGAAGTCTAAAAAGTGAAACTGAAGCAAATTGTGAGCATTAACATGACACATTAAATGATGCAAAAATATACAATGGGAACCAACCCATGGCAAACTATACACAGTAGTACAGACCATAGTAATTTATCCAAGTAACTTTGTGAATCCTTTTGTAACAGTGCCATCCTATTGTCTGCATAGAAAAGCCATCTTGAATAATTCAGTTTTGCATAGTTTGTGGAAAGCCAGGATAGTGGGAGCCTTCTTGAGTTCCTCAGGCAGGCTGTTCGACAAGGTGAGGGCCACAACGGAGAAGGCACATGTACAGGCAGTTGGCGACTTTGCCCATTTGCAGGTTGACACCTGCAGAAGGCTTTGCTCAGATGAGCAAAGCTGTTGTGGTAGAGGATGGGGGAGAGATGGTCTCACAGATATGAGGGTCCCAAGCCATGAAGGGATTTGTATGTGATAGTCAGTACTTTAAATTGAGCCCGGTAATTGATGAGCAGCCAGTGGAGTGACTGTAGAGTGGGAGTGATATGCATGCTCCATCTAGCTCCCGGTAATAGCCGAGCTGTGGCACTGCGCACCAACTGGAGTTTCTGTGTTGATTTTGAGGAGAGACAAATGTATAGTGCATTACAGTAGTCTAGTCTCAATGGTCATTGTGGCATCGATCCAGGTGGCCAGACCATGTGTAACAAGGTAAGGGGCCATTTTCACACCCAGTGTAACAGTTGGCCCAGTTGAGATGCTGATCAGGAAGTAAGCAAGCGGAACCAACTCATATGCTTCTTCCATCAGCGGCGGCGGCTGGGGATGATCCTATTGGTTGGGGTCACACAGGCCTCCTGGTGGAACGTCCAGATCATGTATTACATTGGGTAGACTTTTGTTTGTCACAGGAGGGCTTGTTTCCTGAAAAGCATATTGACTGAGCTCAGTTGAAAGCCAAGAAACAGCTGGAGAGTGGGGAATTCCAGTAGGGATATGTCAGAGGGAAATGGTAGGAGGCTGTACTTCCCTGTAATACCAGAATATGGTTGAAAACATACTGTGATGCATTCAGTAGAGAGGGGAAGAAGAACCAGTATAGATCCTAGCTTGGAGGACCGAATGTAGCACAAGGTGTAGCTTTTAAGTTTCCTTGACACAGCTGAAAGAGGGATTCACGTGAGTCTTGTCAAAATATTGCCTACTTGGAAGTTGGTATGTCAGCACAGGTGCTTTTTACCATGTTTTCAGGAACAAATGATGAGAAAGAAGCAAGCAATGCATCTCGATGCACGCTATGTCACGATGGTGGAAAATGCCTATTACTACTGTAACCCTCCTCCGGCTGAGAAGGCAGTGAAAAAGAAACGGCCTCCTCTCCAGGAGTACATTCGGAAGCTGCTTTACAAGGACCTCTCAAAAGTCACTACTGAAAAGGTAGTGCCCCTTTCTCCCTCTCTCTACTCTTGTTGCATCTTTCTTACCCAGACTATTAGTGGGACCCATTGGGAGCCCAAATGAAGAGAAGGGGAGCGTGGCCTGAAACAACAAGCAAGGCAGAGGCTAGTCTGGAGTATGTGCTTTAAATATTCCAGCAGTGAGAGCTGATAAACCATACTCTGAGCTTTTAATGTTGGATTTTAATTAATAACTTTAAATGTTTTATCCTTTTATTATTTTTTATTTGGTGAACTGTCTCTGGCAGGTTTCCTTGAGAGCCGGTGTAAAATTTTCTAAATAAACGAACAATAAAGGAAGCCCAGAAGCACATTTCAAATAACGTGAAAACAGAAACTCCAGTCGCAAATGTCCTCTGCAATGGGAGTTTGCGTTGTCAGATACTGACTAAAGAATTATAATTGATGGTAAAATCCAAGTCAGTGCCTTGTCATCCAGAGACTTGGGGAGCCATTTGGCCCTTGAAAGTTTAATTTTAAGTATTCTTTCTCTCAAGAACAAGCTGCTCCATGCATCTTACAAAGGTGATTTAAACCTGCGGGTCTTAAAACATCACTGTATGAAAACCTGGATCTTCAGCACAAGCTCTAAACTGTTCCCTCTAAACTGAGATAGTGTGAGCTAGCTCACAGTTTTTAAGCCTCCAGCTCACAGATTTTTGTCTTAGCTCTGGAAGGATGGCTCCGGAGCAAACTAATTTATGCAGTAGCCAAATTTACAACTTTAGTGCCTGTAGCTCACAAGGTAGAATTTTTATCACAAGACTCCACAGCTTAGAGGGAGCATTGAGCATGAGTCTGCCAAATTTGCTAGCGCACCTCATTTATGCCTGCTAATGCCAGCCACTCAGGGCACATCTGCTGTGTCTACAAAAACTTTGCCACCTGTTCACTTGGGGCCATTCTATTTACTGGCCTGTGAAGGTCATTCTTGTTTGCTTGTTTCTGAGCTGCCATGATTTATAATTTTATGCCTGCTAGACACAGATCTATAAACCCAGTTTCTGCATTTGTCACCTATGGATGCTTTATGTCCTTTGAAGTGGGCGTGCACAGCTTAAGAAACAAGGTGCTTCTCCGGTGGTCCAGGAGCGGGGCAGTCCTTCAGACTCCTTACTCTTGGGATAGCTCCTCCTCTCCGAAGGCAGGGTCGATAGACTCTTTAGTCATGGAGGGGAGGGGCTTGCCCCCTGGAACCCAGTCTTTCCTGTCCTGCCTTCCGAGCAGGACATGTAAACCGTGCTCCTTGGGAGTACAGTAGTCCGAAGAGTACAGAAGAAAAGAAAAGAAGAAAGAAAATAGAAGATTTCAACAGGAAAAGGGCAGGAACAGGTAGTTCGTTAGCTTTCCTGTCCCCACAGCCCCCAGCCGTCCTGAGCCGCGGGAGAAGTGCGGCTTTCCTGGAAGGTGCCAATGGACCCGGGCAATCCCTAGGGAACTGCAGTGCCGTTGAGATCCCTGCTACACTGCCAGTCCTGGAAGGGGAGGACTGCCGTGACGTACCTCTGCTCTCTGTCCTTAGAGAACATAGGAGGCAAGTGGTGGGGTCTCCAACATCGGCGGGGCTGTTGCGACTGTGCAGGAGCCCGTCGCCAGTCATTTGAAGTTGGCTCCCTCTCTTTCAGGATGATGTGGGAGGCCGAACTTGAGCTCCAGACCACAGTGCAGTAAGCAGGGAAAGGACCCGGGGGCCTCCTTACTGAGGCTGATTCAAACCCCCCTGCCCTGACTTCACAGGGGAGAGAGGGAAGGAAATATGGTGGCTGGGAAGGACAGTTTTGGTTCCCCCCCTTCCCCCCCTCTTTTCCCCCTTCCCAGGCTAACATGTGGAGTGGGGAGGAATTGGCCATGGCTGGAACTTTTGGCTTCGGCAGGCAGTGGGGAACCAAATGTCTTCCTAAGTTGGAGACAAGTTCAAACCCTTTTTCAATGCCCTGTTAGGACAAGCAGCCTAGGCAGTAGAAGTATAAAGAAGGGAAACAGCCATTTTGGTTATAATACTGTTACTTTCAGGTAGAATACAAAATGGCTGCCAAATCAGGACCATCTACTTCTCAGGAGATGGACACTAAGACATGCACTTTTGACCTGGCTGAGTCTCCCAAATCTCCTCTCACCCAAGCACAAGACCGCATTTCTGAGGAAGAGAACCAGTCTAATATCCTCCCTTGGTTGAAGCTAGAAATGAGAAAGGACTTTAAGGCCATGTACCAGGAGTCTCTAAAGACGTTCCCACACACACCAACATTGCAAAAGACACAGTCCTAGTGAAAGGGAAACTGAAATTCCTGAGAAGAGGAGAAAGACCTCAGAATTTCAAAGAGAGTATAGCCCTCTATTAGATGGACAGGAGTTTGATTCAACAACTGAAATCTTTGATTCACCCAAGGAGGAGGGTGAATTATCAGAGGAGGATGAAGAGGTGGTTCCTTCAGCTTAGTCTAGGCTCTTCCCTCAGGAACTATATAATAGGCTACTTCCAAAAGTCATTAGGACGCTGGGAGCTAGCTTCTATTCCTAAGGGAAAAGAGGAAGATGACTCTGTTTTCCCTGAAGGATCAGACAGAACCATGCCCAAACCTACTGCTAAGTCAGTGGGGGTTCCACTACCAGCAGCTTTCTATAAGGTCATGAAGGCAGAGTGGAAACATCCAGTTAAACCGAAGCCACTAACCTGGCTTTTGAAAATTTTTACTCCCTGATGCTTCAAAAAAGCTGAAACTGCCTATAGTAGATGACCTGATTAATAGCTTGCGGTCTACTTCAGTCCTCCCTATGGGGGCAGATGGACTCCCAAAGGAAAGCAGTGATAAGCGCATAGAACAAGCGCTAAGGAGAGATTTTGAAGCATCAGCTAATGCACTATGAGCTTCTGTTACAGGGTCTCTTATTTGCCAGGGCAGCATATGCATGGTCCTCTGATCTAGCAAAGGCAGACAGTGGCATATCTAAGGAGCTAAAGGACGAACTAAAGAAGATCGCCCTTGTTACAGCCTTTGCTGCAGATGCTACACCAGCAGCGCAACAATCAGCCAGGAGCATGGCGTGCAGCATCACAGCAAGATACAACACCTGGCTCAGTAGCTGAGATGCAGACCCTTTAGCATCTGCTAAAGTGGCAGCGGTTCCCTTCAAAGGTACCAAGCTGTTTGGAGAAGACTTGGAATGGTACCTTACCAAAGATAAGGACAAGAAAAAGGTACCCCCATCAAAAAAGGGGGAAGGCAAAATGAGAAGGTATCATCGGTCCTTTTGAGACACTGAGAGAGAGTCCAAAGCTGGCAATGGTAGATCATAAAAAGGTAAATGGCAACGCAAGTACAAAGAAGGCAGATCTTCCACCTTTTCCACAAAGCAATCCCTCAGTGGCAAGAACACAAAGAAAGGGCCCCAGGCATGACTATCCTGGGGAGGAGACACAGACAGGAGCTGGCGGCCGCCTTCAGAAGTTTGCACACGTTTGGCAGAAGATTGTCACGGACAGATGGGTTCCGGATATGGTTCCAAGAGGATATTCTCTAGAATTCTTGTCTCTACCTGCAACACGTTTTCTGGAACTTCCAAAGAACAGATCCAGAGTGAAACACAGGCAACTGGAAGGGGCCATTACACACCTGATCAAGATAGGGGCAATAGAACCAGTCCCACCTCTAGAGAGACTGCAAGAGGTCTACTCAGTCTTCTTCACAGTTCCAAAGAAGAATGGGGATGTAAGAGTGATTTTGGACCTCAAGTGACTCAACAAATGAGTAGTTACAAGAAAGTTCAAGATGGAAACGGTGAAATCCATCCTTACACCAACAATCCGTACTTCATCTGGGAGCATGCGTCGACACAGTGAGAGACAAAGTGTTTTTATCTCAAGAGAGACAACAGAAACTGATACAGCTGACACAGGAGGTCATCCTTTGACAGAAAGTAGAGATTATGACTCTAGCACAACTGTTGGGGATGCAGTTATTGTGCCAGGACATACTGCTGTGGGCCAGGTTCCATGCACACCCTCTGCAATGTTTTCTCTTCCCTTTTCAATATCTGATAGCTCAGAAGAAGGTGGATCTACCACTAGTAGTGAAACAAAATTTAGCTTGATGGCTGGAACTGAACCGCTTCTCAAAGGGCATGCCACTCAGAGAACCGGTTTGAGTGGTTATCACTACGGATGCAAGCTTATTCGGCTGGGGAGCGCATATGCAGGGGAGAATGGCACAAGGCTCTTGGAAACTGTCAGAGAAATCCAACAGCACAGATTTACTGGAATTGAGGGCAATCAGACTGGCCCTAAAGACATTCTGAGAAGAGATAGGCAGTCACATACTGATCCAAACGGACAATGTAACAGCGGAGGCCTACGTCAACAGACAAGGGAGATCTTGCTTCAAATGTCTGCACAAGGAAGCAAGCCAACTGGTTACTTGGGCAGGGACACACATATTATCCTTGAAGGCAATTCATGTGGCAGGTCGGGAGAACACAGTGGCAGACTGGCTGAGCCGATAGTGGGTTGACCAGTTGGAATGGATGCTAAACGGGGCAGTGTTTGCTCAGCTCTGTCTCAAATTCGGGAAACCGAAAGTGGACCTATTTGCCAAAGAACAAAATCGACAAACAAAACACTTCATATCAAGAATAAAGAATCCAGTGACAATGGGAACAGATGCACTACATCTCGAGTGGCCAAGGACACTGCTGTATGCCTTCCCACCGTTACAAGTCATTCAAAGGGTGGTCCAAAGAGTGATAGACCAAAAAGCAGAAATCATTCTAGTGACCCCATTCTGGCCCTGTCGGGCCTGGTTCCAAGATCTCATGAGGCTGGCATCTACCTTTAATGTCGGATCTCCTGACATGGGGAGATTGTTCAACCTCAGCCAGGGTTGTTAAAACTCATAGCCTGGAGGTTGAGCGGGAACAGATGACAGACATCAGGCTACTCGCAAGGGGTGGTTAAGACCGTGCTAGTGGCCAGGAAGGGTTTTACTAATAAGGTTTATAATAACACATGGCAGGTGTTCCACTCTTGGTGCATAGGGAAGGAAAAGAAGAAGAGATTGGATTTATACCCCGCCGTTCACTACCCAAGGGAGTCTCAGAGCGGCTTACAAACTCCTTTCCCTCCCCCTCCCCACAACAGACACCCTGTGAGGTAGGTGGGGCTGAGAGAGCTCTGACAGAAACTGCTCTTTTTCAAGAACAGCTGTGCCAGAGCTACGGCTTGCCCAAGGTCATCCAGCAGGTGCAAGTGGAGGAGTGGGGAATCAAACCCGGTTCTCCCAGATTAGAGTCCACGCACTTAACCACTACATCAAACTGGGAGGGATCAGGACCCTCTTAGGGCTCCAAAGAGTGAAATCTTGTCCTTCCTCCAAGAGGGGTTAGAGAGGGGCCTTAGCACAAATACATTGAGAAGACAGGTGGCAGCTATATCGGGGAGCGAGGAAAGGTCATTCATTAGCTAGACACCCTCATATCAAAAGGTTCCTCAGGGATACATCCCTATTGAATCCCCTGCTGACAAATAGGTTTCCAATATGGAACCTCAATATAGTCCTCAAGGTCCTATGTAAGGCCCCATTTGGACCTATGGCTACATGCCCCTTGAAGGAACTGACTTTCAGGACATATTTTCTAGTGAGCATCACCTCAGTACAGAGGGTATCGGAGTTGGGGGCCCTTTCAGTGGACAAGGAGCTCTGTGTCTTTCACAATGACAGAGTGGTACTCTGCAGTGATCCGGCCTTTGTCCCTAAGATTAATTTGGCCTTTTGAAGTCTATGGACATTGTCCTTCTGTCCAAATCCGCAAAGCAATAGAGAGGGGGAATGGCATTGTCTGGATGTGAGAAGGGCGCTTAGCTTCTACCTGGATAGGATGAGGCAGGTGAGAACAACTGACTCCCTATTTGTCTCGTTCAGGAAATCTGCTATGGGTAGGAAGGTTTTCTCTTCCTCTCTGAACAGATGGATTAGAGGGTGCATATGCTTAGCATACAAGGCCAGGGGCCTGGAACCCCCCCAGGGGGTGACAATGCATTCCCTTAGAGGGACGGCCACCTCAGCAGCCTATAGGGCTTTCCCATCACTGGAGGTGGTATGCAAGGTGGCCACTTGGAGATCGGTGCACTCTTTTACGAGGCACTAAGAATAGACAAGGTGGCCTCGGTGGAGGCTGCCTTCAGTCATAGAGTCTTACAGCACACCCTGTAGCCGGGGAAGTGGTTGAACCCACCCTGGAAGGTACTACTTTTTCATGTCCCAGGAGTAAGGAGTCTGAAGGACTGCCCCACTCCTGGGCCACCAGAGAATGGAAGATTTGTCTCCACTTACTGTGAAGCTTCCTTCTTGGTGGTCTAGAGTGGGGCAGTCCTGTGCACCTTTTGTGAGGGGGACCACTTCCTTCATCAACGGGTGTTGTCTGTTGTTCTTCCGTGTACAGATAGAGGCTTGGGGGTGATTATATCCAACCGGTTTTCATTGGGGGGATGGGTGTTTGAAGTTTGTTGGATGGTTAGCTTCCTGTTGGATGTGGCATGTTGTCAGTTTCCTTTTCAGTTAAGGGGAATAGAGGCTTGGAAAACTACTGGGTTCCAGGGGGCAAGCCCCTCCCCTCCATAACTAAATAGTCTACAGGCCCTGCCTTTGGAGAGGAGGAGCTATCTCAGGAGTACAGAGTCTGAAGGACTTCCCCACTCTGGACCACCGAGAAGGAAGCTTCACGGTAAGTGGAGACAAATCTTCAATTTTCAGTTCACATTTTACTGTAAAGCACCTTGCCTCCTTTACTATATGTAGTAAAACTTAATCCTTCAGTGTGTTCCTTTATTTTTTCTATCATAGATTTTGAAACCCTTGGTAGTCTCCAAGCAACAGATATTATTCACTTATTCAGAATAAGCCCTCGGTTGTGAATATTTAGGGATAGATAATTAAGTAAATAAGTTCTGATACAAAATAAATCCCTGACTTAAAAGTATAACAGTGCCATTATACGCAGAGTTATACCCTTCAAAGCCCTTTGACTTCTGTTGCTTTAAAAGTGGGCAGCCCTGCTAAGGATAGCAAGGTAAGTAACTGTTGGGATCAACTGGTGTATAGTCTCTTCTTCGTATCGGCCCTTCCATATTTCATGAGAGAAACAGCCATTAAAATATCAGGATGGAAACAGTGCTGTTCCTCTTACGAGGACTTGTATGCCTTTTTTAGATGTTGGGTTAACAGACCATGAAGGATGACAAGTATGTTTTTTTTTAATTAATTCTAGTTTAATAGTTAGCCTGTGTTGTTTAAGTATAAGGCATTCGCTGCATTTTTTCCCCATTTGAGATAAATTATTTTAAAATCTTGTTCAGGTCCTCCGACAGATGCGCAAGTTGCCCTGGCATGATGCTGAAGTGAAAGACTATGTTATATGTTGTATGATCAACATCTGGAATGTGAAATATAATAGCATTCACTGTGTAGCCAACCTTTTAGCAGGGCTGGTTCTTTACCAAGAAGATGTTGGTATTCATGTTGTGGATGGCGTCCTAGAGGATATTCGACTAGGAATGGAGGTAAAGAGGAATATTTAAAAACTTTAAAATGTTGAACTACTTGAAGTAGAAAAGCTGAAGCAGATATTTCTAAATTGTTTCAAAATCATGACAATCTTGTTTTGATAGTAAATTATAGCTGTAGCTTTTTTTGAAAAGGAGACCATTAATTTTATTCTATGTAAGTCTGTTCCTAATGCAAAACAATGAATAGAAGGTACAAAAAAATCATTCTGATAGCTGCCATGATTGTAGTGTAGTGTTGTTTGCCCCTAACATGAATTACTAGCTGTTATGGTGGCTTTCAGAACAGATTTTTGTTGGTTAGCTGAGAAGCAGTTCGTTGCTGCAGAGAGAGAGATCTGAACAGTCTTACCAATGTTGATGTTCTGTGCACACTCCAATGGACTGTGGCTGTCAATGAGCAGTCCCACTGCACTCCACACTTCTGCTGGTTATTACCTTGTCAGGCTTTCATATAATGTGTTTATCTTTACCTAATGTGTAAGAAAGGATAAAATGGAGGAGAGGAGAATTATGGTAGCCACTTTGGGTCCTAACAAGATGGGGCATAAATGTAGTAAATAAGTATGGAGAAACATTCTGTCTTCAACAACAGCATTTTTGTTCGCTGAAGGTTAATCAGCCAAAATTCAACCAGCGGAGAATCAGCAGTGCGAAATTCCTGGGCGAGCTGTACAATTACAGAATGGTGGAGTCAGCAGTGATATTTCGGACTCTATACTCATTCACATCATTTGGTGTGAACCCTGATGGAACTCCTAGCCCACTCGATCCTCCAGAACACCTTTTCCGAATCAGACTGGTCTGCACCATCCTTGACACTTGCGGGCAATACTTTGACAGAGGATCTAGCAAAAGGAAACTGGATTGCTTTTTGGTCTACTTCCAGGTAGGAACAAGTTTTCGTTGTTGGAAACTTTATGCTTAATCATGACGCATTTTTCTATATATCATGCTTAAAATAAGTTATTTCTATTGAGTACGTGACATGTTATACAAAAATAGTCTTTGAAGCAATTGGGGTATAGGCAAGGAAAAGAGAAAATGGAGGTCAATTAAGTAGCGTAATCTTGAATACGAACCAAAATGAATAAGTCTTAAAAATTGCTCAACGTCTCTCAGGGAGTCTAATGGATGAGAATGCTTAGCTAATGACACGTATCAGTTACTGTAATCGCAATGCTAACTTTAAAGAAACCCAGAAAAGAACGTGAAGGAACATAACGTGAAAATACAGTATAAAGATAAAGGGAGACAGAGTGGGGTGTGAAGAAAGTGGTCCAGCCAGGTTGACTGATAATGGCTGCTCAGCTCCACCCTCTCTTGTCCTTGAAGCCCTAAAAAATGCTTATACTTCTCAGCCAAACTATCATCATACGTTGCTTTTCACATTAAAGCCGCTTGTGTAAAGAGCCTAATGTGATCTATCTCCTTATATTGGTATAAGTAATCAACAGGGGACGTTTTAAACAAAGGACAGATGTGCTTGCACGGTTTAATCCACTAAAAAAGAAAATCTGTTGACATTCAGACCTCCTTCAAAATGGTTGCGTATGCACCTCAGAGTTCTTTTTTTCTCTCTGCAGAGGTATGTTTGGTGGAAGAAGAGCCTAGATGTTTGGACAAAAGATCACCCATTTCCTATTGACATTGACTATATGATTAGCGATACGCTAGAACTGCTGAGACCAAAGATGAAACTCTGCAATTCACTGGAAGAATCCATTAGGCAGGTACAAGACCTGCAAAGGGAATTCTTAATCAAACTAGGTAAGATTGCTACCTTAGGAATGGTGGAAGCTACAGTTGTTGCCCATTCCTTGGGCATTTTGTGTCTTTAAAACACTTTGCTTTAAAACACTTTCCCTACCTTAAGCCATCTTGGCTGTAATTCAGGAATCACGAAAACAGTTATGCGGCATAAGAACATAAGAAGAGCCCTGCTGGATCAGACCAATGATTCATCTAGTCCAGCATCCTGTCTCTCACAATTCCCCTGGACAGCCAACAACAGGACATAGAGGCTGAGGCCTTCTCCTGATGTTGCCTCCTGGCTCTGGGATTCACAGGCTTAGTGCCTCTGCATGTGGAGGTTCCCCTCAGTCATCATGGCCAGTAGCCACTGATAGACATCCTCCATGAATCTATCTAATCCTTTTAAAGCTGTTTATTCCTGTGGCCATCACTACATCCTCTGGCAGCAAATTCCACATTTTTAATCACTTAATCACTCTCTGTGTAAAGTAGTATTTCCTTTTGTCTGTCCTGAACTTACTGTCCATCAGTTTCATTGGATGCTCTTGAATTCTAGTATTTTGGGAGGAGGAGAAAAGTTTCTCTTTGTCAATTCTCTCCATCCCATGTATAATTTTATAAACCACTATCATGTTCACCCCTTGGTCGTCTCTTTTCTAAATTGAAAAGTCCTAGACTCTTCAGCCTTTCCTGGGGAAGGTGGTCCAACCACCTAGTCATCCTGGTTGCTCTCCTCTGTACTTTTTCCAGCTTTGCAATGTCCTTTTTGAGATATGGGGACCAGAACTATACACAGTATTCCAAATGAGGCTACACCGTAGATCTATACAGGGGCATCACAATATCAGATGTTTTATTCTCAATCCCTTTCCTTATAATTGCTAACATAGAGATTGCCTTTTTCCAATGTTCTAGCACACTGGGTTGATACTTTCACTGAGTTATCCACTACGACCCAAAAATCTTTTTCCCTCTCAGTCTCAACAAGTTCAGATCCCATTAGCCTATACTTGAAGCTAGGATTTTTTGTCCTGATCTGAGTCACTTTCCACTTACCAGCACTGAACTTCATTTGCCACATTGTCGCCTACTCATCTAGTTTGTGGGGGTCCTTTTGGCGCCCTTCACAATCAGCCTTGGTTTTCACCATCCTGAATAATCTGGTGTCATTCGCAAACCTGGCCACTAAACTACTCGCCCTGAGTTCCAGATCACTGATGAATAAATTAAATAGTACTGGCCCTAATACCAAACCTTGTGGGACCCCACTGCTTTGTGTCATTTAACCAGTTTTTAATCCATAAGGAAACCTATCCTCTTTAGTGAGTCTTTAGTGAGGTGTCTTGTCAAAGACCTTCTGAAAGTCCAAGTATATAATGTCTACTGTGCCACCGTTGTCTACATGCTTGTTCACTTTCTCAAAAATCTCCAAAAGGTTGTTGAGGCAGGATTTTTCTTTGCAGAAGCCATGCTGATTTTGCCTCAGCAGGCTTTGTCTCTCTATGTGTCTAACAATTCTATCTTTGTTTATAGTTTCTACTGATTTATAGTTTCTACCGGTGGTATCTCACAAGACATGGAGATCACTCAAAATTACAACTGCTCTTCAGATGGCAGAGATCTTCCCCTGGAGAAAATGGTGGACTCTGTGTCATTATACTCTGCTGAGGTCACCACAGCAAATTGACGCTGAGTGCCCAAGGCTGGGGCAGTCTCCCAGAGCCTCTTTCTAGAGCCCGTTGTATTTATTTCCACAATGGGCCTTATTCCTAGTTTACCAAATTTTACAGAGATAAGGTCGCGTTGTATTCCAGTCTCGACTTTATTCCTAAAATTATTTCACAGTTTCACATGTCACAGGACATAGTTTTACCAGTGCTCTTCCCTGACCCACAATCCATGGCAGAACACGTACTTCACACATTTAGATGTTAGGAGAGCACTTTCATTTTATTTGGATTGCACCTCTGCATTCAGGAAGGATAGCAACCTGTTTGTTTACTTCAGAGAACTGAACAACGGGAAGGCAGTGTCAGCAGAGTCCCTTTCTAGATGGGTGACAGCCACAACTGTAATGGATGTTCGAGTGTCTTCTCTATGGGCACACATTCCTCCTTCCTTCCCCACTGTGGGCCATGCACCTTCTTAAGTCTCCATGGTGGTGGGAAGAGGACTGAGGGAAGAGTGTTCCCTCCCCCCTTGTCATGTGATCATTTAGAGGGGAACAGAGCCTGTAGCTCTGACTGTACCAAGAGGGTGGGGGAGCACTCAAAAGATTCTAGAAGCTTGTGGGGAAAAATCTCTGCTCTCAGGCAGTCCCATGTGTGCCTGCACAGAAGACACTCAATGAACATCAGTTACAGGTAAGTGCAATCATGTTAACTTCTTTCATTCTGACATTTTGAGGAGGGATCCCTGTTTCTTGTCCAATGTTGTAATTGATGTTTTTATGTTCTTGTCTGTTTTAGCTCTGGTATTAATTGCTTTAATTTTGTGTTTTTGTTGCTCTTAATGGTTTTAAGGTGTGGTTTTTTTAATATATGTGGCCCTTAGGACAGGAAAGCAAGACATAAATTTTGTAAAATGAAAATAAATAAATAATAGATCGCTATGTTCTAATGGCTTGTATAACTCACTGTGAGACTTCTGGGAAGATGTGCATCCCTAATCTTTTGTATGTGTTTGCTCAGAAGTAAGTCTGCCTGATTTCAGCGGAATTTATTCCTAAATAAGCATGCATTGGAATTGATGCTTTTGAATTCTCTTAAGGTATTCATTTTATTTCCTTGTTTAGGCCTTGTGAATGATAAGGACTCTAAAGGTTCAATGGCAGAAGGGGAGAACCTAGAGGAGGATGAGGAAGAGGAAGAAGGTGGAGTAGAGATAGAAGAACAATCTGGAAATGAAAGTGAAATAAATGACCCAGAGGAGGAGGTGATTCTTTCTGTCATTTGTTTCCTTGGCTATGGAGGTGGGTAGGGTATGTGGCTGTCCACAGATTGTAATGAGCTACTACTGCTGGGCTACTAGATTTCAGAGATGTTGTAGGCCTAGTAGCTGCCATGCTCAAGGCTCTAGTCTCAAGTGTGCCCTCTTATTCTGGGAATAATCCAAATAGTATTTTTAGACGTCTTTTTAATGTTTTCTCCATGTACATTTTGCAGAACAAGGCACTTTTTAAGTTTCAGTGGAATAAATTGGTCAGGTTTGTTCTGCAGTGGTGAAGCGTGGGTTTCCCTGCTGCAGTACCAGGAACACTAAGGCATCATATGAGAAAAGATGACTCTGAGTTAGCCCCTTTATGGCTTTAGTCATTTGTCAGATTGGGCACTCCCTTGCTGCCAGCTGTGATTGGCATACAACAAGCGCCCCCTCACAATTCTGATCTTCTGCTGGAGGATGACTGAAGAAGACACAGTTGATGTCCTCTTTCTCTGTCCTTGTCTCCCATGACTGCTGATCAGTAATGTGCTTAACAGTCGCAATCAGACTTCTGCTTGGAGAGCTTCCAGTACAGATGCAGACACATTTCCTTCTGTGGATCATAACTATCATCTGAGTCTTGAGATGGGAGGGGAAAGAGAGTAACAGTTTCAGTAGAACTTTTGTTATGCTTCCATGAGAGCAGTAGCTCATACGATTAGTGAAATGATGATGGATTTCTGGTGGTGGCCTTCAAGCCTACCTGCCTAAGTGGCCAGGACAGTTATGGGTGCTACTGAAGATGGCTGCTGACTGAACTAACCCAAAGATTTTTTAGAAGGTGGTTGGGCTTGATATTACCATCATGTCAATATGTTCCTAAGCTTATGTTCTTGAGTACATTTCCAGCATGTGTTTTTTTTTCTTCAATTGATCTGCATCGCAGCTGCTTTTTTGAAAGCTAGACCTGTGTAAAATCTTTAGGAGCCAAGTCAGATTTGTTAATCCATCTTAACTCTCAAGACTAAAATCCTTTTGAAGAATTCCCTAAAATGTGCTTAAAGGAGCAGATGTTTCTTCACCTTGGCAGTCAACTTGGCACCAGAATTGAATCCCAGTACATGTCATCTGGTTCCTCTTGACATTTTTTTTTTTTTGGTCCTGTGGGACAAATTCAACCAATTTAGAATTTAGGATTAGGTTTCATGACCCTTGTATTCAATGTGGATAATAGAATTGATCTTGTATGTTTTTTAAGTGCCCCATCCATGCTTGAAAAGGAAATATTAGTTGCTCAAGAATAATAACTGAGCACTTTTTCAAATAACTTGTTCCTTTATTAGTAAAAAATGTCATGGGGCATCAGTTGCCAGCAGCCTGTGCTCTGGTACCC
Source organism: Lepidodactylus listeri (assembly GCA_029233225.1). Lineage (NCBI taxonomy): Eukaryota > Metazoa > Chordata > Lepidosauria > Squamata > Gekkonidae > Lepidodactylus > Lepidodactylus listeri. Next base: position 107,072,446 of record JARCFY010000008.1, read on the forward strand.
TCTCAATCTTATACCGTGTATATGAATCTTGTGCTGCATGGTTCTTCTAATGACAACTAATTGTGGATGGATGGCTCTGCATACTCAGTAACTTGTAAGATATGGGTTGTGTTCTTTTTTTTTTAATAATTTTTTTATTGATTTTTTTCTCTACACCTATACTAAAACTACAAAAAAAACTAAACTACCCTAAGGTATACAAGATGGACAATTTGTTACAGAGTATTTGAAGTTAAAATGTCTAAAAAGCTATTTTAGTCCTTGGTATCCACTCTTAAACTAAAATTTTTGCTGCTACAATTATTACATATTGAAATTCCTGTCTCGCTAACAGATATAAAGATTTTTACACTACGTTTACATTAATACATGATGTGTAAATAGGTTTACAGTTACAACATTATTTTTTCTTTGGTTCTCTTCTTTTCTTCTGCTTTTTACTTAAAGCTTTTGGGGCAGCTGCCCCTTTTTCAGAGTCAGAGTCCTCAGTCGATATTTCTCCACTTCCTGAGTCATCAAAGCCATACATACTCTCCTGCAACGCCAGTGAATTTTCTTGTGCAGCTTCAGCTTCCTTCTTTTTATTTTCATCCAAAAATTTCTTTGCCTGTTCCATATTGTCAATTTTATATTTTTTATCTTTGTAGCTGAACTGTAGTCCTTCCGGAACTTGCCAACGATAAGAGATCGATTCAGATTGTAACCACAAAGTCAGGTTTCTATATGCCTTTCTTCTCTTTCTAATTTCAAATGGAATGTCTTTCAAGACTTTAATTTCCTCTTCTTGAACTTTCAAAGATGTTCTATTGGTGGCTTTTAACACCATATCCCTGGTTGATCTTTTGGAGAATCTTACCATTACTTCCCCTGGCAGGTTTTTCTTCTTAATAAATTCTGGGTATGACCTGTAGGCCAAATCCATGTCGTTTTGTATTTTTTCCGCTTCCAAACCTGCCACTGGGGCCAATGCTTCACTCAACAGCTTGGTTAGGTTCTCTCCTTTTTGTTCTGGTACATTCTGAAACCTCAAGTAAAAATTAGAACGGTCCATCTGAAGTTTTAAAACACAGTCACTTTGTGTGGCCTTCTCTTTCTCCAATTTTGCCAATCTTGAATCTTGCTTATGCACGACAGCTTTAAAGTCCGAAAGTTCTTGTTTCAGCTCCTGTGAATTTTTATTCGATAAGGTTATCTCTCTCTGCATGGGATCCAGTTTAGAGTTGATTGCAGTTAGTTGATCCACTAGGGGTCGCAATAGTGCCGTAAATGCCACGTTTGACTCAGTGGTTTCGCTTTTTGCTCCCGGAAGATTTCCTCCGACTCTGGGAGAGGGGCGTCTCCCCGTCATTTTCTTTTGTTTCGTCTTATTGTTTACAGTTAGATAAGGGAGCCCTTGAAAAAACAATGTCTATGCTTCAAATGTACATCATCTGGAAGTACTTTTTTTTCTCTGCGCGATCCAGCAATTCAACACCGCCTAGACACTTTTATTGTCTCAGCAAGACCATGGGAAAGTCTTCCGTCTTAAGGTAAACAACGGTGGTGGGTGGGGGATAAATCCTCCGTCCCTCTCCCCATACGCTTTAATTCCAAAGTTAATGGAGACTCACGCTTTAGCCCATTGCGTAGCTATTTAGTCATCGCCTCTCTGAGCAATCCCTCTTGCAGCTTCACGGCAGCGCTTTGCAGCCCGAAGGCTTCTTCGGTGGGGGGAATCTATAGGGGTAAGGAGATGCCTCGATTCCGCGGTCGCCACCGCCGGGAGAGGCAAACTCCAAGCACCCCAGACAGGTTCCCTTCACTAGGGTCCCTGGGGGCTCGGCACCAGTCTGTCGCCCCTTCCCTCCCACCGAGAGCGGCACACTTCTCCCGCAGTGCGGGGAGATGTGGCCGCCATTACCGCGCCCACCACCGGAAGTTCAGATATGGGTTGTGTTCTGACCTAGAGGTAATACAGAAGGAAATTGAACTGAGCTACAACAGAAAGGAAATAGAACTGATAATTTCCTTGCATCCTTCTAAGGCAGTCTCCTGTCTTCAGTTTCACACTCAAATTACTGGATAAAATTTCAGTTAAAGCATTTGTAGGGGAAGTCATCAAATCCTGATTAACTGCATAGACAAACTTTTTTTAAAAATTTTTTTATTGCATTTTATTCCCTACACCTACACTAAAAGCTACACACTACTCTACCCTAAGGTATACAGAAAATGCGTTCGTAATGCTAATAATACTAACATCATTAGTTACTGAAAAGCTAAATTATTTCTTGGCATAGATTATTAATTCATTCTTTCTGTTTACAAATAAAAATTTAACGTTAGATCCCTGAACTACATACAGCAGAGAAAACAATCTATGATAAATTTTGAGATTACAAGGCTTGGTGTGTTATTACAGCAAAAAAAAAAAAACAGTTATAAAACTATTTCTCCTTTGATTCTCTTCCTTTCTTCTTGTCTTTCTTCTTCCTAGGGGCAGCTGCCCCTTTCTTAGAGTCCGAGTCTTCTCCATCTTCAATCTCTGAGCTTTCAAATCCATACATACTCTCCTGCTCTGCCAGTGAATCATCTGGTTCAGTCTCTGTTTTCTTCCTCTTGTGCTTTTCCAAAAACATTCTTGCTTTTTCAATGGAGTCAATTTTAAATTTCTTATCTTTGTAGCTGAACAACAGTCCCTCCGGAATGTCCCATCTATAAGGAATAGTCTCTGACTGCAACCATAAAGCCATACTCCTGTATGCTTTCCTTCTCTTTCTTATTTCAAATGGAATATCTTTTAGAACTCTTGCACAGACAAACTTAAGATGATAGTGTGTTTCAAAGTAATGATTTTAGTAAAAATTAGAGCAGCAAATATTTTATTTGCATAGAATATGCGAAAACAGTTCTGCAAGTGGCAAAAAAGTTATATCAACTGCAATAACGTACGGTTTGTGATTACACCTTTATCCCTCCTAAAATTTCAGGAGGGCTCTGAAAATGAGGATGAAGAAGAGGGGGAAGAAGAAGAAGAGAATACAGATTATCTCACAGATTCGAATAAGGAAAATGAAACTGATGAAGAGAATACTGTATGTATTGCTGTTTTTAAAGCATTTTTGGTGGAGTGCCTTTGGTAATATTTTAAACAGTAGCTGCTTAATATTAGCAATTTTGCTTTGGTCTATTGGTTCGTACGAATACCAGGTTAAAGTGCTATGGTAAATTAAGGGCATAATCAATTCATTGTTAGTGCGGGTTTGACATCCATGTGTGGAATTGGAACAGAGGTCAGTATATTGGAAGTTCAAGTAACTTGCACCAGATTGGGAGGGCTAGATGGGGATGAAAGAGGTTGGTGTCAGCTTCCTGCTCCAGTAGCGACCTGACTCCTGGAGGGGATGTTCTGACATTGCCTTACACGCTGGGAGGGAACCGGGGCTCTGTTCAACCCTGTGTTGTTCTGTAACAGGCTGTGCCCATGTTAAATTGGACTTGCCATAGAACTGGTTAGTTATTTTTGCTGGTGAGTGGTTATTGAAACAGTGCCTTTACATGCAGGCTGTAAAGCCAAAGGATGAGCTACAATAGAATCCTTCGATTGGGACAAGAGTGTATGAAATTAAATCAGGGTGTATGAAATTAAATAAGTGCAGTTTGTGATATTGCACTAGAAAAAAAAGCAGGGTGTGGCTGTTCGTGAAGGAAGGGCCCTCTGTGCACAGGATCAGAGACTTTCTGAGAACAGATACACAGTGGAGATCCTCCATAGTTTAAAAGAACTTGGCATGTAAAAAAACTTGGGTGTGTACATGAAGCAGGAGGCAGGGTGGATGGATGGTGGGGCTGAATGGATGGTTTACCTTTAGCTCTCATGTCAAAGTTCTGGATGCTTTGGGACTGATGCTGTCCCAAGGCTGGGTACGTGAACCTCAGTGGACATGAGAATTATTTTGTTCTGTATGGCTGTACAATTTTCTGCATAGTTTTAAAGGCTGAGAGACAAAATGAAACAGGCATGTTGTATAGTGCAGCAAAGTCTGCTGCTGGTATCGAATTTGTAGAGAATGTACTTAATATACTAATGGCTTACAGTCCATTATTAAATTTAATGGTATACCAGAATAAAAGCACGGCACAGTACTGATTTTTCTCTGCCCCCCCTTCTGGAGGGGTGGGGAAACTACAGCTAATCTGTCAGGTGTAAGTATAGTTTAATTAATTGTTAGATCATGTAAGAAGACTACGAAGTAGGTCATAGTTATACCCCTTAAGTTCTTATGTTACCATATAAGGTTTTTGTGTCTTGCATAAATTGAGCAGAAGATGTACAGTGTTTTAGGATGAAGAAAATTATCCACACAGATTAAAGTGCTTGGGGTCCATTGGCAAGAACTGTACCTCTGCTTCTATTGTGTACCCATTTTATTACTTTCCTGCCCAGATATCACACACCAGAGATGGTAAGCTTTATGGGTTGGATCCAGCCAGTGTTTTAGCTAAATCTTACCCATTTTCCTCTCTTCATGACAGCACCCATATTACGTGGTTTCTGTTCATTCAGGTCCCACGACTCTCAGTGTAGCTTTTTGAGTGGCCGGAGAGGAGTTCTGGCTTGTGCATTGCATACAAATGCCAAAATGTTAAATCAGTTCTTTGCAAATGATTCCTGTTGAGTGAAACAGATAACAAGCCTCCCACTGATTAAAATTTACCTGGCTCCCAAAGGCCAGATCCAGCCTGTGAGCCCTCAGGTGGAGCCATCCCTAACAGAGGTACAACTAGATAGTCAAGTCTGATCCCTCCCCCCCTTTTATTAGGAAGTAATGATCAAAGGAGGTGGACTGAAACGTGTTCCCTGTGCTGAAGATGAAGACTTCATTCAAGCACTGGACAAAATGATGCTGGAAAATTTACAGGTATTGCTTGGTTTATTGTAACTTGAATTGGCTAGCTTGCTTTTCTGTGACCACAACACACACAACCAGCGGTTTTAAATTTTAATGATTTCCTACTTGTTTTCCGCTACCGTAAACAACATGCAGTCATGATTTTGAAACGCAGTAGGGCGTTTTTTCTTTTGACGTGCTGTTTTCCCTTGCCACCTTGGAAAGCCAGCAGGGTGCAGTGGTTAGAATGTTGGGCTAGGATCTGCAAGACTGAGGTTCAGGTCCCTTCTCTGCCCCAGAAATTTGCTGGGTGACCTTGGGCCTCGTAACTTAACCAACTACCTCGGAGGTTTGTTGTGAGGAGATAATGGGAAATGTAAGCAGTTGTGGGGGGGCATTGAGGAGAAAAGTGGGGTCTAAATGAAGTAAATAAAATCCTCTCGATTTTTACGAAGCAGGTCCACGGTGAAGCTTAATTTAATATACTCCATCTCATAGTGAATGGGTGGCCTCATGCCCACCAGTACAGTAGCCTGCTTGACAAGACAGGTGTACAAACACATTGTTGATGCAGTCAAATGCACGTATCGATATTAATGCCTTGCATCTTTAGGTATTCATCTAGAGATGATAATGTGTGATGCCCCCAGGAGTTAAACTGTGGGGTTATAAACCCTGTTTATTTTTTACGTGGAAACCTCTTTGTAAGCCTTGGCGTTGGAATCTTATCTTGGTCTTTGCCATTTATATACTATGCTAACATTTTCAGCAAAGGAGCGGTGAGTCTGTGAAAGTACATCAGTTAGATGTGGCAATTCCCCTGCATCTCAAGAGCCAGCTAAAGAAAGGTCCACCGCTGGGTAGTGGGGAAGGAGAATCAGAGTCCGGTGACACAATGCCTTTTGTCATGCTAACTCGGAAAGGCAACAAGCAGCAGGTGAGGATAAATGAATTCTTCTTTTGAAAGCTGCTCATCCTGACTTTGTTACTGGATTGCTTCTTCTCTCTTAAGAGAAGTCATATATTCCCAGAACATTGCCCTGTTTAAGGACACGACTTTTCACTTTTTGCACAGAAATGTGTCAGGCTGTATCAATTGCATTTTATGGCCTTTTAGGCCCACAGTCTTCTGTCCTCCATGGATATATTCTGCTGAACAAAGTTGCACTTTATCCATCTGATGAAGTGGGTTTCCAGCCCACAGTTATATTTCAGTAAATGTCTTAGTATTTTTGGGTGCCCCAATGTTCCTTTTCTGTCTGCTGTAACCAGGGCTTTTTTTGTAGAAAAAGCCCAGCAGGAACTCGTTAGCATAATAGGCCACACCTAATAGCAGAAACTCATTAGCATATTAGGCCACACCACTGACAGCACAGCCTATTAGCATATTAGGCCACACCCCCATGTTACGAGAAGAGTGGTCATCCAGCCACACCCACCTTTTGCTTCTTATTCTGTTTACCTTGTTTGTTGCCAAAACCCAGGGCTTTTTTTGTAGCAGGAATTAATTTGCATGTTAGGCCACATACCCCTACTGTAGCCAGTCCTAATGAGTTTCTGCTGTTGGGTGTGGCCTATTATGCTAATGAGTTCCTGTTGGGTGTGACCAACTCAGGAGCCAGCCGGAACTCCGTTCCTGTGCGTTCCTGCCCCCAAAATAGCCCTGGCTGTAACAGACTTAATATGGCTACCCTAATTGTTCAGAATGCTTTCTAAACTAATGAACTCTAATATAGTGATGTGTTAGTATCCACGAGTTTAACTTATTTAAAAAGATGTCTCAAAATAGTGGTGGTGTGGCTGCACTTCCTTGGAATTTTTAACAGGGAGGTCATTTGCTAGCAGTTGTTTTCCAGGGCTCTAGTTGCAAGCATTCTTGCTGTTACTTCCAATTTAATGATACAAGAATTATAGCAAACTCGAAACTGGTGGAGGTAAATTGAAATCAATCTTCTGGTATTTTTAACCCAAGTAATATTCCACATTCACCCCCCCTTCACTCAAATTGCCCTTTGAGGAAAAAACAAACACACATTCTGTTGTCAGTATTGGTACCGATAATAGAACCACAGTGCCAAGACTGGCTGCATCTGTGTTGGCATTTTCCCCTGGGAAGCCCCTGTGGTAAAGGGGAGCATCCGAATGACATCATGCCCAATCTGGGCACGTCTGGCTCATAGTTTTTAGGGGTAAAGCTAAGTTCAGTTTTCAGAATGGCCTGCAGGAGCTTGCTGCCACCCCTAACCCTTTAAAGGGGTTTTCCTTTTCCCTGCTGAGGCATACTGGGAAAGGAGTGGGATGGCATTGGAGGTGGCAGAATTGAATGGCACCGGAATGGGCGGTATAGGCAACATTCCTACACTGCTTGCAGCTGTCGGGAAGCAAGCACTCTTTCCTTGAGTTCAAAGTGGTATTTAGTTATGCCTTTGTTGGTTTTATTCTTTCGGCTTTTAGAGAAAACGTCTTGTGTCCTTTTTCTTAGTTCAAGATCCTCAATGTGCCAATGTCTTCCCAACTGGCTGCAAACCACTGGAACCAGCAACAGGCTGAGCAAGAAGAGAGGATGAGAATGAAAAAGTTGACATTGGACATCAATGAACGGCAGGAGCAAGAGGACTACCAGGGTAGGAGGATTCTCTTGAGGGACTTTGTACAGCTGAGAGTTATGACACGTCCCTTGCGTTTCTCTCACAAAGGCCCAGAGCAGATTTTGCCTCTGTGTGTGTTCTTGGCTATGCCCACATGAATAACCACTGCAAAGTTCCTGTACAGGAAGAGACAGCCATTATGCACATGGGCCCAGTACAGACTTGTTATATGCTTCCTACCTCCAAATTTACCAAAGAAAAAACTCTTTTATTTTTAAAGTGACATACATCCTACATTATGGTAATGGCCCTGCAGTCTAGAGTATCCATGAGTCTAGTAAAATGAACCTACACCCACCTTTCCTTTTTCCTGATGCTTAAGCACTGCAGCCAGATCATGACCCATCTTGTTGCATAGCAGTTGCACATACCACACTGAGAAAAAACAACACCTGAGAATCAACACAGTCAAAAGGTGCAGTCTTCAAAATACAAGCCAGTCTGTTATCACTTGAAATGGCTGTATGTTGATTACCCTCCCACCAGTGACTCCTTTAACTCATTAAAAGGCTCTTCTACTTGTTGTCCAAATACACAATTATAACTGAAATTCTTCCAGCATGTACCGTGGCAATAAAGTTTGTTAATTCAAATAATCAGTTTCCCACCTATAAGAAATATTTATCCTGAAAGGTGTTGCAGATCAAAATATTTGTGTGTTTGTGTTTTTCCAATATTACTGTTTTTTTAGATTGAAGCTACTTTTATAGGTATGGCTGGCTCCACTGAAGTCTGGGATTTATGTTTTGGTAGTGGGTTCTAGATCAAATCAAGCCTGAACTCTCCCTAGAAGCAAAAATGTCTAAACTGAGGCTGTTGTACTTTGGTTTTGTTATGAAAAGACAAGAGTCACTGGAAAAGACAATAATGCTAGGAAAAGTTGAAGGCAGCAAGGAAAGAGGAAGGCTCAACGTGAGATAGGTTGACTCAATCAAGAAAGCCATGGTCCTCAGTTTGCAAGTCCTGAGCAAGGCTGTTAACAGCAGGACATTTTGGAGCTCATTAATTCATAGGGAACACACCGTAAGTCAGAAACAACTTGACAGCACTTAACACACATGCAGTAACCTGGATGTTAATGACTTTCTAACTAAAGGGTCTAAAGAACTGCACTTTCCAGGAGAGCTATGGCATTTTAATTGAACAGGAATCTGGGACATCTTAAAGCTAGACCAGCTTTATTCTGGAATAAGCCGTCTGAGTCAGAGCTTGTTTTAGCAGATGCTATGGATGTCCTCTTCATGCATCCAAAGAGCTGGGCTCAAAGTTTATTCTGGAATGAATTATATATGCTTTCATAGTGCTCCTGGACTTTTTGCTACAACAGACTGGCACAGCTTTCCCTTTGGAATTGTGACATTTGAAATATTCTGAGTTTCCTTTGATTTTGTAATTTGCCATCCACCTCTTAATTTCCTTCTTTTGACAAAAACAACCCACAGAGATGATGCAATCCCTCGCCCAGCGGCCAGCTCCAGCAAACACCAATCGAGAACGGAGGCCCCGGTATCAGCACCCTAAGGGAGCACCTAATGCTGATCTAATCTTTAAGACTGGTGGGAGGTAAGAAACCCTTGCGTGTGCCCTGGAGGCAGAGTAGTGTGTACAGGATTCTTACTTTTCCAACATTTCATAGGCTTAATGATTAGAAGTTGCTTGAGGTCAGAGGAAGGGTATAGGATTTCACTTGAAGGTAATCATATCCTAGAACCAGAAGAAACTCTAACATGAGCCAGGGGCACCATGCATCTGCATTAAAATGCATCACTAATGACAGTTTAAGCATTTTTAGGGTACAGTCTATTGAACAGTTTTCTAGGAATGAGTAGGACCTGTGCAATACCCATAATAGGAAAAAAGGTCATCATTTGAGCATAAGAAGATCCTTATTGGATCAGATCAGTGGTCCCTCTAGTCCAGCATCCTGTCTCACACAGTGGCCAGCCAGTTCCTCTGGATGGCCAACAACAGGGCATGGAGGCCAAGGCCTTTCCCTGATGTTGCCTTCTGGCTCTGGGATTCAGAGACTGAGGGCCTCTCAATGTGGAGGTTCCCCTCAGTCACCATGGCGAGTAGCCATTGATAGACTTAGCCTCCATGAATCTATCTAATCCCCTTTTAAAGCTGTTTACTTATGTGGCCATCACTACATCCTCTGGTAGCGAATGCCACATTTTAATCACTCTTTCTCTTTTTTTTAAAAAAAGGGTCAGTGTTAGCAGCTTAGGAACTTTTGCGGGGGGCATGGTTCTTTTGTTTAATGCTGTACTTCTTAAATACTGTTGTAAGCCCTCTAATTTTTTATAGATTCTGCTGCCCGGGGGTGGGTGGGGGTGGGGAATTGTTTTGTTTAGTTTAGAAGAATAGGGACAAAGAACCTTTGGGAGGAATTGGACCTGCAGCTTTGTTCTTCTGCTTTTCTAGAGCAATATTTTAACCCCAACCTGTATCAAAATGCTTTTAAAATATTGCCACCACTGCCCTTCCATTGGTTTATTGAACACCAGTAAATCAGTATTTTCTCCCTTTCTTTCAACAATCCCGCCTGAGGACCCCTCGCAATGCTTCCAGTCAACCCCTAGTAGGTGTCTTTCAACTTAAAACAGATAGCAAGCACCAAAACAGTTTAAAGCTGATCCAGTGAAAGGCTGTTTGAAGGAAAGTAGAACATTCCTTAAATTGTCTTTAAACTGTCAAGTTATTAGAGAGTTGTAAAGGAAAATAGATGTTTAGTGGACTTGATTTAGGCATGGAAGTTTCCAGACTTTCAGTAGAGAGCCTCAAAAGATCAGCCAGAATTCTGATTTTCTTTTTGTGCCTACTAAGAGGGTGGAAGACTAGCAGCCAAGCCAAGAGAAGCCAAGTAATCCCTCCATGCTTGGACAGGTCATGAGTTTACCAGTTGTGGACAAAATGCCCAATGAGAACATGGCTTATGTGCCTTAACTGGAACAAAATGCCTCTCCCCAGCAAAGGGACTGGTTCCAGAGAAGGGGCAGTTTGTTTTTGGAAGAGTAACAGAAACCCCCACATGTCTGACAGCAGGGAAGATCTGCACAGAGGCATCATCTTTAACTTCCCCCAAATTGTCCTTCGTGAGAAAGGTGTGACAGAGTACTGACCAACACTGTATGTTAACCAATTAACTGGGATGTGTATAGCTGAAAGTATCCTCTAGGCAATTTTAACCCCGGCTCACTATCTGAGGAATGGTACAAGAATTCATGGTCAGGTCTTTCAAGCTATTCTCCAGACTGGCTGAGGCAATTTTTACTTGCTTTTTTCCCCTCAGTAGAGTCCACGTAATGGAAGTTAGGAAGGCCAAGATGGCTGTTTGCCTCAGTTTGTGCTAGAAGCATCCTAGTTCATACACTCGCAGCTATTGTGCCATAACAGCCCCCCCTTCCTATTTTTTTTATTGACTTCAGTGCTGTCTGTTGCATTGTTCCCTTTGTCCAGTAACTGCTGCTCCTCTAAACAGCAGGTTGCTGTGACATGGTCCCCCTCTGGGCTGCTTCATACATAAAAAAAGAAGTCCAGTGACCTCTTAAAGATTAACAACATGTATTTCAGTGTGAGCTTTTGTGTGGTTCTCCCTCTGAGGCAGAGGACATCTTCCTGGGTTATTCCCATTGTTCCTTTAGGGAGGCAGGAAACACTCCCCCCCCTTCCTTTCAGCACCTTCAGAATAACCCGCCCCTTCAGTTTTGTTCCTGCCTTAATAGGGAGTAGCAGCATTAAAGTAGGCTCTGCCTCTTCACCTACTTTCTTTTCTCAGCACCTTATTCCTCTCTACTTTCCTTCCTTCCTGAGCCTATTTTAGTCTTTAGCCTTTCTGTTTTTTCCTCTCTCCCTCATTTTAAAAAAATTCTCTCTGAGACTCTGAGTTCTATAACGGAGTCCCTTCAACCAGGCAACTTTCTAATCTCTATAGATTTAACAGCAGCCTCCTTTCATATCCTGATATGTCCTCCCCACAGAAGGTTCCTTTGTTTCTGTGTGGACAGCTTGTCACTTTCAATACAGAGATCTGGCATTCAGGGTGGCCATAGCACTGAGGGTGTTTTCCAAGATGTTAATGTTGTGGCACACCTCAGAGCAAGGGATACACGTCCATCCATACTTGGATGACCTCCTTATACGGTCCAGCGATTGGAACAGATCTTCCAGAGACACAGAGGAGACCTTGCAATGCCTGAAGTCTCACGGTTTCCTCATCAGTCTTTCGAAGTTTTCCCTAGTGCTGACACAGAAAATAGAACACTTAGGGGCAGTAATCAGTACCAAGAACAACTCTCTATTCCTTCCATGGGCCAAAGCCATGAAGATTCAGGATATGGCGGTCTTGGTGATTTGAAGCGGGTCCACCATGCTGATGACCTTGTCCAGACTTACGGGTTTAGTAATTTCTAGTATGGACATGATTCAGTGGGCTCCTCTACACTCCAGTTACAACTATTCCTCAGACTATATCAATGCTCGATTATGGAGAGGAGAGAAATTAACATTTCTGTTCCTGTGACAGTCAAGCACAGCCTTGTCTGGTGGACAGACCTGAGAAACCTTTGTTGTGTGAAAACGTACCATGCCCATCCATTCAAGGAGATTTCACAGATGCCAGCCTCTTGGGCTGGGGAGCAGTCCTGGACAATCGACCTGCCCAGGGCCTGTGGTCAGCCAACAAACACTGCCTGCGAGTCAATCTCCTGGAACACAGAGCAATTCACCTTGCCTGGACTCACTTCAAGACCTCCCTCTGGGACCAACACGTTCTGGTCAGAACAGACAACATATCAGCCAAGGCCTACTTGAACAAACAGGGGGGCTCCAGGTCATTTCAGTTACACAAAGAAGCAATGAAGGTCTTGAGATGGGCAGAGAGGAGGCTCTCCTCGATTCAGGCAGAACATATCAAGGGAATGACCAATAGCCAGGCCAACTGGCTCAGTCGGGAGACCAACAGAGAGGGGGAATGGTCACTCATCCGGACCTCTTCATCTTACATTGCACCTGGGCCAACTGCTGGTTGACCTCTTTGCATCTCCAGACAATCTTCAGCTACCTCGATTCTTCATGAGATTTTATTTATTTATTTATTTATTTCCTGAGATTTATATCCCGCCCTCCCCGCCAAATGGCAGGCTCGTTACCACCACGTATTACCATCACGAAGCAGAAGCAGTGGACACTCTTGACATCTCCATAGCCTGAGGGGATACTCTTTGCATTCCCTTCATTCCCAGGACCATCTATGAGAACAGAAGGCAGAAATGATTTTTGTTTTGCCTGGTGGCCTCATCAGCCCTGGTTCTCAGCCCTAATGGAACTAAGCAGTCAGTCCCCCTCTGACCCTACCGATCTTGCCAGACATGCTTCATCAGGGCCCAGCATGGCACCCCCATCCAGATTGGCTCTGCTTGACCGCTTGGCGATTGAGTGGGAATCCCTCCTCCACCTAGGTTATTCACATGAGGTTACAGACACCATGCTTTCCAGGAGACAGTCCACCATCCGTATTTATAACATGATGTGGAAAGCTTTTGTCCGATGCTGCAGGAGGTAGAAGACAGATCCCATGGCTCCTTCTATAGGCACCGTTCTGGCCTTCCTTCAAGATGGTCTTTGATCCGGTCTCAAAGCGGTGACTCTGTGCAGACAGACGGCAGCTCTTTCCACAGTGCTTCCCTTGGTGGGGGGTTACAATTTAACACAGCATCCTCATGTGCAACTGTTGTTGCAGGGAGCTGCTCTCAAGGCACCTCCTCAACTTTCCCATGTGGGGGTTACATACCGTATTGACAGCTCTCACGAAGCCACCATTTGAACCACTGAAGAGGTGGCTCTGAAGCGGTTACAGATGAAAGTTCTTAGTAGCCATTACCTCTGTAAGGAGGATCTCAGAACTGAATGATCTTTCTCTTCCATCCAACCTGTGCATATTCCACAAGGACAAAGTGGTTCTGAGAACTGACCCTACCTTCTTTCCTAAGGTGTCCTTGACTTTCCACTATTCACAGGGGATTTCTCTGCCTATGTTCTGCATGGGAACCCCGTGCAGCCTGCAAAATTGGCGTGGCACTCTCTGGACCTTAGACAGGCCATCAAGATTGATCTCACAAGAACAGAGATATTACGGAAGATGGACAGTTTGTTCATAAACATTTCTCCTCCAAACGGAGGCAATAAGATGTCTAAGGTCACAATCAGCGCCACTCAAAGGTCCTACATTAAGGAGGCCTACAAAGTGGCGGGTCTGGAACTTCCTACTGGAGTTACAGCCCGTTCTCTAAGAAGTGCCTCCACCAACGCAGCTTTCAACAACAGAGTATCTGTGGAAGAGGTATGCAAAGCAGCAACGTGGTCGTCTGTCTCAACTTTAATTCACCATTTCCAGATGAACGTGTTGGCTTCAGCGGATGCAGCCTTTGGGAGAAGAGTTCTTCAGCACATCATTTCCCTGACCAATGATGACAACCCACCCCTCTGAAGGACACTGCTCTGGGAGGTCCCAGGAAGATGTCCTCCACCTCAGAGGGAGAACGACCATAGGTACTCAGTGTGAAGGGCCCTCCTCCTCTGAGATCAGGAGGACATCTTGGCCCTCCCATCATAATCTTTTTCTTCTCTCTTTTTTCTCTGAGGTGCCGTTCTCTTCTTGATATCATTCAACCTTTCCATGATTACTGTTCAAGTTCTCCTGTTGAAGGTTTTCTGAGTTTGCTAGTCTGTTTTTTCTTCCAATATTAATAGATAGGAATTTGTTAGGGGCTCACTGCTTTCAGAGTCCCAAAACTGAAGGGGCAAGTTAATCTGAAGGCATCAAAAGGAAGGTGGGGAAGTGTTTCTTAGAGGAACAATGGGAATAACCCAGGAAGATGTCTTCCTGACCTCAGAGGAGAAGGACCCTTCACAGGACTCTAATCTGGGAGAACCGGGTTTGATTCCCCACTCCTCCACTTGCACCTGGCTGGATGACCTTGGGCAAGCCATAGCTCTGTACCAGCTGTTCCCTCAAGGACAGCTTGGGAAAGAGCTCTCTCAGCCCCACCTACCTCAAAGGGTGTCTTTTGTGGGGAGGGGAAGGGAAAAGGAGTTTGTAAACCGCTCTGAGACTCCCTTGGGGAGTGGAGGGTGGGGTATAAATCCAATCTCTTCTTCTTCTTCTTCTTCTTCTTCTTCACAGTAAGCACTAATGGTCATTTAGTCACTGGACTTCTGTTTCATTTTGCTATGACATACTAACACAGCTGCCTCTGCATGCTTTGTAGGCAACACTATTTGCCAGTCTGCATACAAAAATTAAGTACAAAGTCTCATGGTAACGAGTGCACAAGTGTCTGTCTGCCACAAGAATATCCTCAAGACTGCAAGGCATCAGTCAACCAAGGGAAAGGGGACTGGCTGCAGCTTACAGTCCAGGGGCATAGGAGAGAAAGGGGGCTGGCAATGAGTCTCAAGCCAAAGGGAAGAACAGAACTTATAAAGCGAGTAGCGCTCTTGCCTCTCAATTTCATTGTCATTCCTGTTTTTTTTAGCTTGCTCAGGCATGAGAGAGGGCACAGGCAGTGGCGAAACTGAGATTAGTCATGGTAAACAAAGTGAGTTTTGGGACTGAAGGCTCCAGATATAGAAGAGAAAGGGATTATTCTTAGGAGTCCGCATGGCATCATGTTGGGGGCAGGAGAAAGACATGGGAACTTAGTGATCCAAAAAATCACTGGTTCACTTGAAGATACCTTTTCAGATATACACGGGTCCCCAATTCAAACAGATCTGGACTTCCAGTCTCAAGATCAGCTCTGGTCAGACACTCGCAGGACATGGAGAAGCTCATGGCTTGCAGACAGCAGCCTCTAAGGACTGACCTGACCAACTAACTGAGAGGATTAAGACGTACTCTATAGATAGCATAGCTGTGTGTGGTATTCCAGGTTCCTTTGTTTTAAGAAAGGGGAAGTGTTATCCCATGTTTCCTGGAATGCCCAGATGGAAACTGGAGGATCATACCAGTCTTTATGTGTGGCTCCTTGTTTGGGCATCACAGCAGATGGGTGAGGGGACCATGCATTGTAGAGAGATGGGGGGGCCCCCCCTGCAAACTCCCAGACACCTGAGGTGGTCTTTAGATGACAGCTCTTCAAATGTTGCTCTGTAACCTGAGGGCTGTGTGTGAAGAATGAGTACACCAAGGAAAACTATATTTTGTAGTCTGTACGAACTATGCGAATCTGCATTACGTCTCTTGCATAGTTTATTCTGCAGCTTTCACGTCCTGTTTTGCTATGCAGGTTAGGGGCAAGGAGCTAAGCAGGACACTCCAGCCATACGCTCTGGCTGTTATCAGCCTTGTTCGGCACAGTCCTCTTTTCCTGAGATCTTATCGGGGATTATATTTTAACGTTTGTTATTGGAACCCTAAGAGTTTGAAATACATTTTAAAAAATGAAAGTGGGGCGGCTGAAGAAACTGAATTCTGTCAGCAGTACTACACTGTGTGCTTTTGCAGAACTGCAGCACAACCAGTGGTCCGTTGGAGCGGGAGCGCACAGGAGCGCAGCTCCGGGAGTGAGGAGCCCAGGGGGTGGGCACATGACCAAGCCCCCTTCCCCCTTTTCGGCTTCCCCGAGCAGTGCAGAGGCGCAGCGCCCCGGGGAAAGCCCTGCTAGGGTCTTTATTGTTTTTAATGTTTTGTTTTAATATTGATAATTTTATCATTGTTCCTTTGATGACTGTGTGCTGCTTTTCCAGAGACTTGCTCAAGGTGGCATATAAATTTTCTAAGTATACCATTTTTTATCTGGGCACATGGCACATAAGTACTGGAGAAATTTCACCAACCCTTCAGCAGCTTCCACCCCATCAGTTTGGTGTAGTGGCCAGGAGTTGGACTCTAATCTGGGAGAACCGGGTTTGATTCCCCACTCCTCCACATGCAGCTGCTGGTGTGACCTTGGGCCAGTCACAAGTTCTCTCAGAGCTGTTCTCTCATGAGCAGTTCTCAAAAGACCTCTCTCAGCCCCACCTACTTCACAGGGTGTCTTGTCGTGGGGAGGGGAAGGGGAAGGGATGGGTGGTGCACATGTCCTGGGTATCTCAAGTCTACTTGAAACCTGGTGGTTTCAAGGGAGCAGGAAGAGAATGAGGGTGTGTTCTTTACGCTTATTTTTATTGCACAAAGTATTGGATGGGGAAGGGAATGGAGGAAGAGCAGGTCAGTTTCACTCACCTGTGGAGTGGAGCCTGAAGGGTGGGTGTTGCCTTCTGACACACTTCAGGTATGTTAGGGGGTGTGGCATATGCAAAGGAGTTATGCAAAGGAGTTATGCTAATGAGCTCCTGCACCTCTTTTTCTACGAAATGACCCCTGAGCACAACTACAATTGATTGAGAGGATTCACATCCATCCTTGGCAGATTCTTCCTTGTTAGGGAGGAGTTGGGTTGAGTAGGGCTCTCCTATATAAATGCTCATCTGCAGAGGGCTAAGAATTTAGTTGACTGCATTTGACACACAGCCCTGCCCGTGCACCTTGGTTCTTCACCATTCATGTTCTCTTCTTTTTCGCTCTCTTTTTAGGAGACGTTGATCCAGCTGCAAGCGTCATTTCATCAGGTCCCGTATCTCCAATGTTGTGGATTAGTGGAGTTCTCCAGCAGTTGCATGAGAGCAGTGGACACATCTGAGCGCATCAGTCTAGAGAGTTCAGAATCGAAAACCTGGGACAGGCTGGGGCCACAGAGCAGATACACCCAGCCTCCACTGAAAACAGAAACGGCGGAAGCTTCCAGTCGTGGCCTACCAAAAAAAAGCATTTTGTCATGGCACTGTGTGAGGGTTAATCTTCTCATGAGGATGGGAGTAAATAAATGAGATGGTTAACTTTACTAAGTGAGCAGTTCAGTTACAACAAAGAACAATGGATTACAGCAGAACAGATGGTTGTGATGGCTGACGTGTGTGGGGGGAAACCAGACCTGATAGAGAGTGGCATTTCCTTGTAATTGCACATGATGTGTCAGGAGAATATTTATTTGGGGGGGCTCCAGGTCTGCCGTACAGAAGGGATGGAGCGAAAGGTAAATATCATGTAGTAAACCCCAACAAGTAGGATAAGCGTAACCAAAGTCCCAGATGTTCCACAAGAAAAGGCTTCTATTCTGAGGGGAAGAAACCCTGCTCTCCGAGCAGGGGGGAGCAGAGTGAAGGTTGGAAGAAGGCAGGGGAGGGCACCAGAGAGATCCCAGGAGGGGGCATGAGCTCCTCAGGTCAGCGAAGATGATAGGAAAGTCAACAAGGCTGACCTCCAGTTGCCTAGACCAGTCTGACAGCCGCCTAAGAACTGGAATGTAGTGGCGCTCGGAAGCATTGTTGAAAACCAAAATGTGCCAGTCAGCATGGCAGACAGATGCCGTGGAGCTGAATGTTCTGTTGACTTACATACATTGTTAAGCCTCTGTCTATATATTTTGAAAAAGGAAAAAAAATAGTTGGCGACAAGTAGAATTTTTATTTTTCTAAAGGGAAATGAGGTTTCTTGGTCAGTTTCTGACAATCTTGTTTGTTAGTATAGTTGTGGGGGGGGGGTATTTTATTTTTGATTGCTTCTACGTAGGTTGTAGTATATTCAGTTAATGAGCACATCTGTATGCTACTGATTTTTTTCTAGCTATTTTAAAAAAATTCTTTTTACCACTGTTGAGTTTTGCATGTAGAATTGTAAATGAGACTTGTACGCACTTGTAACATTTCTCTCTCACGCACTCACACGCAATCAGAAATGCCACCTGATCTTCACCAGCTTCAGAAATCTGATCTTTGCCGATGCTGCAATAAAGTGTTGTAATTTAGAGTTGTTCTTGTCTCTCTGTGTCCCATTTTAGCCCAGGGGCTTCGGAGGAAGGTTTATCCATAAAGACACTTTTCTTTAGAAAGCTGGGTTCCAGAGAACTCATTTGAACACAGGAATCTACCCCTATTATGACCACCACCAGCCCTCCAGGCTAGGCAAAGTCCTTCTAGCTGAACAGGCTGTTGAGTGACCCTGAGCTTCCATGTATGCAAAAGTATGGACTCCACCATCCAATAAGACTTATAGGTACATCCACTGGAATTTTTTGCTTTTCCCTTTAAGCAAGAGATGACGCCCTGCAATCATCATTTCAAAAGCTGACTTCCTTATGAGTAGCGGGCAGTGTGTGTAGCACATGTGGCACTTTTCAGGAAATGAATATGGTTTTGTGGGTCCTGGTCTCCTACGAGTCCCAAGCTGCATTTCGTGTTCATGGCTTCTGTGCAGTCCAGTCTCACATGAGCCCAAACGTGTGTAGGCCAGCTGCAGAGAATTTTCTCTTAGATTTCTAGCTCTTTCTGAAAGCTTCAGAAGCGCTCCCCCTTGCCTCTGGCATATGCAAGCATTTCAGCCCAAACCTGCACGTGATGGAGGCAGGAAAAGTGTTCCTTCTCTCTTCACCACTGTGGAGGAAGGACATTTTCAACCTAGCTCTTTGTTTTTCCTCCAATTTCTACCATTCATCTTTGGAGGGTTTTTTGTGAGCTTAGTCTCTGCGCACTAGGGTTGCCAAGTCCCTCGAGCTTACCGGCGGGGGGGGGGGGAGTCCTCTGCTGGCTGACGTCACCGGAAGTGACGTCAGCATGTTGGCGTCGCCTTGGCAACGCCCCCAACATGCTGACATCACTTCCGGGTGACGTCATTACGTGAGGGAAGTCGTCCAGGCTGGACAACTTCGGGGGCGGGGTTTCCCCCACCGGCCGAATGCTGGCCGGCGGATCAGGAACCCCTGTAGCGGGGGATCCCCCGCCCCCGGGCTGACTTGGCAGCCCTACTGCGCACTTCCCGATGGTGTTATTTAAAAAGTGCAAGGAGTATGGAAAATACAAAGACGGTCGTCCAATTTCTGTTCAGTCAGAACCTGTTTCTAGCTGCCAGCCTTGCCTTCCAGTCTCAATAAGTTGTAACCCCTAGGTAACGGGGGCATGATCGGCGTAATGCATTACCTCAGTGCAAGAGTAACGGACAAATTTTGATAAAGGGATAAAATTAAAAGCATTTCAAGCCATGAGTGAAAATTCTGAGCGGCAGAAAAAAAGTGTAATCTTTAACCGTGGGATTATGTATGTGCCAAATATCACAGAACATGAAAAGGGGGAAAGTCTTTTTAGTACGCTATATAAGGATCTCGTGTGACTTCCTTTTCCATAAGTTCTGTCTAATGAATTATTCATGACAGTTAAAGGCCCCTCCAAGGGTAACATCTCCAGCAGCAAAATAATTTTATTTATTTATTTGTTTTGTTTGTTTGGGGGGTTTATATCCCGCCCTCCCCGCGAGCGGGCTCAGGGCGGCTTACATGGGCCCAAGGCCTGGTAAAACATT
This sequence comes from Lepidodactylus listeri, assembly GCA_029233225.1. Lineage (NCBI taxonomy): Eukaryota > Metazoa > Chordata > Lepidosauria > Squamata > Gekkonidae > Lepidodactylus > Lepidodactylus listeri. The sequence continues at coordinate 107,092,359 of JARCFY010000008.1, forward strand.
AAAACCTGTAAAATCAATAAAACATTCAAGATAAATACAATTAACCCAGATAAAAGCTTCCATAAATATCACTTCTGATGGCAACTTGATGGCAGGTCCAGCCCCCCATCCCCCCAGTGCCAGGGCCGTACAGGACCAGGGTTACATCACTGATGTTGAGGTGGTGGATGGTATCATCGGTGGCGGCTCCTATTCGAAAGCCTGGCGGAAGAGCTCCGTCTTACAGGCCCTGCGGAACTGCATCAGATCCCGCAGGGCCCTGATCTCCGGGAGCTCGTTCCACCAGACGGGAGCCGCCACCGAAAATGCCCTGGTCCTTGTTCTGGCAAGCTTGGCGTCCTTGGGGCCAGGGACACACAGTCGATGTTTTGACCCCGACCGTAGTGCTCTCTGGGGTACGTACAGAGAAAGGCGGTCCCTCAGGTATGTCGGACCCTGGCCATATAGGGCTTTATAGGTAAGAACCAGCACTTTGAAGCGAACTTGGTATGCTATAGGCAGCCAGTGCAGTGCCGCCAGCACAGGCCCAATGTGGTCCTGCCTTGCAAGACCCATCAGCAGCCTGGCCGCGGCAATTAAGTGTTACTTGGAATTTTCTAAAGAAGTTAGGTGGTTTTATATTTGAGGTATATACATTCCCAATGGTAACTAATTGTCAAAAAAATGTTCCCTTACGTCAGGGGTGGGCAAATGGCGGCCCGGGGGCCACATGCGGCCCGCCACAAAGTTTTTTGCGGCCCGCCAAGACAGTTGGCCACTGTCAGCACCTGAGGAGCTGCAGCTTGAACTTATTGACGTGCAGTCAGATCACACTGTGAAAGAAATGATTAATGCTGTGACATTAGTTGACTTTTACAAATCTTTGTCTGCTGAAAAATTTCTATGTATGAAGAAATTTGCTGGGAAAATGTTCTCTGTCTTTGGGTCTACATATATTTGTGAGCAACGTTGCTCTTGCATGAAGATCAACAAGAGTAAATATAGACATTAACAGACATTTGACAGACATTAACTTGCAGGCTGGGATGAGAATCTCCAGAAGCAATCTCACTCCTGATTTCAAAAAAATTGTAGAAAAGTGTGATAGGGTACATTTGTCTCATTAAACTGATTCTAAAATTAAATGTGCTTGCAGCTATAGATGATATGAAATTAGCACAATAAATAAATTGAATAAAACTACCACGATTTTATTTAATTTATATTTATTGATTTTTATGATACAATTTATATCTTTTCTTGAAATGCAAAGTTAACTACTGAATGCAATCATTTTAAAAGGTGCGGCCCTCCACTAACCTCCGCTCCCACAAAGCGGCCCCCGAGCCAAAACAATTGCCCACCCCTGCCTTACGTAATAAATACCTATTCTCTGGAAAAAGAATCAGTTATTTTAATATTTGATTTACTAAACGTATATTGCTACACTTTATGTAGGCCAACTTTGGTTGTAATAATAAGAGGCTGAAGATGTAATATGGGTTTCTTGCAGGAAAATAGTACTTTTTCTCTTTTCAACTTATAATTTTCTATTCAAGGTTCATTCAGGCCATTGGCATTTACTGGGGGGGGGGCTTTATAGCAGTCATTTGTAAGTAGGGATGGACATGAACTGCATGACAAGCCGCAATTCATGCACATTCTGGCCAGATCGTGGCTCGGGAGGCAATGTTCAGTGCGCACGTGATCTCTGAAGAAATCTCCAAACTTTTGGGTGTGGCTCGGGGCTGTTCAGAAAACAAAACTCATCCCGAAACTCTGGTACAAAAATGCTAGACAGCAGTGGGGGGGGGTGTTTTCCAACTTTGTAAGCAAAAATAAGGCCCCTTGAAAGCTTGACAAACACTGCTGCGTGCCAATAACAGAGTTCCCATTTGTCGCAATGGAACTCAGACCTATATAAGTGTAGGACAAGGGTGTGTTCCCTTTGTTGGCATTGTGGTTCTGGGCAGAGAGGGCGTACTGCGAAAGAGCTTTGCTACTGGGCATGGTGGGGGAATTGCTTAGTTGACTCAGTCAGGCCAGGGGGCTTTGCTTTGCCCGGGGTTGATCTGTGTTGTGATTCAGTTTTTGTTTGCTTCTTTGCTGAAAAGGGTGAGGGATTGTTTTGGGGTGGTTGTTTTTTTCAGGCTGCATGGGGGGGGGGGGCTTCAACTTAGTTCTTAGTCATTTTATGAGAGCCAGTTTGGTGTAGTGGTTAAGTGCGCGGACTCTAATCTGGGAGAACCGGGTTTGATTCCCCACTCCTCCACTTGCACCTGGCTGGATGACCTTGGGCAAGCCATAGCTCTGTGCCAGCTGTTCCCTCAAGGACAGCTTGGGAAAAAGCTCTCTCAGCCCCACCTACCTCACAGGGTGTCTGTTGTGGGGAGGGGAAGGGAAAAGGAGTTTGTAAGCCGCTCTGAGACTCCCTTGGGGAGTGGAGGGCGGGGTATAAATCCAATCTCTTCTTCTTCTTCTTCTTCTTTATCCCCCCACACACTGGGCTGCTTTTTGTTTTGGAGTGATCTGTGTTTGTCTTTACTGCCCATTGACTTTACTGACCACTGCTCTCTATTTGAAACTCCCCACTGGCCCGCTTCTCCTTGGGGGGGTGATCTGTGTCAGCCTGCCTCCCCCACCCTGCCTTGGGGGACTTGTTCCAGAGTTACTGGGGAGATTTCCCTTTGCTCCCAGCTCTCCATTTGAAACCCCCCCCCCCCCCACACACACACACTCTGACCTGCTTCTCCTCTGAGGCGCCATCGTCCTGCCGTCCTGCCTGCCTGTTTCCCGCTCTGGCAACTGACCCGCCTGGGCTGCGGTTGGGTTGCGTGCTTGCTTGGTTGGGTGTTTGGTGTCATGAGAAGGGGGGGAGGGGTCGCACTTGTGACTGTAGGAGGATGCCATCACTTTCCCTTCTGCCAAGTGGTTGTGGGCAATAAGCACAGCCTCAGTGGAGGACACGTCCAGAACATCATTGGGCATCTCGGTGCCCACTTCCCCTGTTCCGTCCACATACACGGAGCTCTCAACCGCCACTCAAGAGTGTTCAGCATTGCTGCCTAAGCTGCAGCACAAAACTATTTGGAAGGGAGGATAGTGATGGCAGTGACTTGGACGGTGGTGTTAGTGGTGGTGATGCATCCTCCCCTTCCACATCTCAATATTCCCAGCTCCCTGCTGCTCCTGCTTCCATCGGTATACCCCCCTCTAGCATTCCCCAGCCCAACCACAGGAAACAGCTGTGCCTCCCACCTGCTCCAACCATGGGCATGGGGACACAGTTCCACTCCACTGCATGGAAATACTTTTGCACCCTTGGGAGTGACCCATGCGTGGTGGAGTGCCATGTGTGCCATGGCCATGTCTGGAAGGGCTGGGACCCACAGCCCTTGGCCGCCACCATTCCCTGGAGGCACCTACAAAGGGCACACCCCAGTTTGTCACTGCCAGAGAAAGGATTGTCAGCCACTAATGGTAGACGGGAGAGGTGTGGGAAGAGCAGGCCATTCAGAGGGGGGCTCCGGGTGCTGTGGTTGGGCCTACAAGCCAAGCCACCCTCCAAGAGGTCATGCTGACAGGGACACTGCCAATGCCAGGACAAAGGGAGAGGGCTCAGGAAACAATAATTTGCCTCATCAGTGAGATGGTTGCTGTGGATGGCCAACCATTCTCTCTCGTGAAGGATATGGCCTTTCACTGGCTGATGCACCACGTGGCTGCCTGGTACACTATCCCCTCCATGAGGGCCATGAGCCGGTGAGTGTTGCCTCCATGCACCACTCTGTGGTGGAGCTGGTCAAGGCTGAGCTCTCCAAAGTGTGAGGCCAAACCATCCACCTGATGGCAGATCTCTGGAGCTGCTGACATCATGGCTCTCTCATTGCTCACCAGTGTTCCTTCTAAGCTGAGTTAGTGTGAGCTAGCTCACAGTTTTTTAGCCTCTGGCTCACACATTTTTATCTTAGCTCAGGAAGAATGGCTCCAGAGCAAACTAATTTATGCAATAGCCAAATCGACTCCACGGCTTAGAGGGAGCACTGCCATTCAACTCTGGATTAGGACCATGGCCACACCCTAGGAGAGGAGAGGCCCACTTCCACCTGGCTACAAGATGGTTCTCCACTATGGCAAACATTGCTGTGATGATACAGAGTAGCCTGAGGGAGTGGCTGGGCAGCAGACTCATCACCTGTTGCTACCTGGTCACAGATGCTGGCACCAACATGCAGGTGGTGAGGGGTGCCCACCTCAAGAACATCATTTGACTAGCGCACAAGCTGCATCTGTTGGTGAGGGATGTCCTGAGGCTGGGGAGCACTGCTGGGGGGGGGGGGGAAGGGATGCCACCACCCTTGAGATTAGGGCCCTGCTGGAGAACTGCTGGCTCCTGGCCAGCCACTTCTTGCCCAGCATCAAGGTTGCATGTCTGCTTAAGAGAGGAGGGGGAGGAGCATGAACACGGATTCGTCCAAGATGTGGCCACCTGGTGGAACTCCACCTACATCATGATAGCGGATTTGGTGGAGCAGAGGAGTGCGGTGCCGGATGTTATCTCCGTGACCATCCAGCATGGGGAAGAGGATTTCAGCATCAGCTCCGACTGGCTGAGCCTTGACCACACCGCAGCCAGGGTAATTCCAGGGGCAGGGTTGGTGCTGGGCACAGCAGGCCAACAGAGCCTAAATTCCCTGAGCAACTTGTCCTTTTCATGACTTCTTTCCCCTGCCCAGGCCATGACTCCTCTCACATCCATCACCTTCTGCCCACACTGCTGGTGGGGTGACTGCAGGGCATGCTACACATTCTTCTCTCTCCCTGTCCCTGGGATTTGGTTGTTTGCTCATGTGGCAGTGCACTATGGGAAAGGGTTCAACTGGCCCCGTGGTCAAGGTGATTGTGGCTGCTGCATGGCCAGACCCTTTCCCCAGGGCCTTGTCTTGGAGTTTGTGTCTTCTTTCTGTTTCCCATTGTTTCACTCATTGTCTCTTTACTCCATTTGGGCCCTGATTCCGAGCCAACTCCCCTCACGACTCCTAGCCACCAGCCACTCCTGCCATTTGCAGGTGGGGCGATTACCAGGTCCAGATTATCAGTCTGCTGGCAAGAACATGCAGCACTTTGTAGTGGCATGAGCCATTACATCCACAGGTGTGGGGTGCTGTGGCATCTTTCTCACCAGTGATGGCTTGGGGTTTTCAAGGCAGCATGTCAGTGCATGGTGCTTGCTTCAGCGCTTGGTGGCTCCCCTTCATTCTCTGGGCCCTGGCCAACCTCTTTCATGCTCCCCCCTGGCACAGTGGCTGCAGCCATCCCATCTCTTACTCTTCTATGAAGGTGCTGCTTGCCAGACCAGATGGAGGCCAAGGCTTTGTTTTAAAGCAGGCCATAGCAAGTTACTGGATTAGTGCCAACAATAATAAGTTACTGTTAATATCTTGGCCTACAGAGTTGTCTTTCAATGATATCTTCCTGAAGTCCTTCTAGTATGTAATACCTCCAAATCTCTGTTCCCTGCTTGCGGGGGGGGGGGGGCACTGCCATCCAATTGTCTATCTAGACCTATTAGCATTTCTTAAGAGATAGCTGAGGTGAGCCTGGAAAGGCACTGAACTGACTTCTCCCTTCCTGCCTGTTCTCTGTCCAGAGAGAATTTTTTTAAAACTCCTGGTGAATGTTTTACTCAGTTCAGTAAATGCATTTCTTCACACACATAATCATCCAGGATATTGGGAAAGCTGAAATGAGGAAATAGTCTAATTGGAAATAATTTTGGTGCAGAGAAGAAATAAAATAGGTTTTTCATTTGGTGCAATGTGCACCAATGATCAATCAAACCTAGTTCAGCCATATAGACTTTGAGTATAGATCTTACAAAAAAATACTCTTTGTGTGGGGATGTCCTTTGATCTAAGGCTGTGTCTAGTATGTCATTAAAAATCCTCCCCCCAAACATATAAAATTTATCAAGTGGCTGAAACATTGAGGAAACATATCTAGTGAGTCCGCATTTGGACAATACACATTTATCATAATAATAATAGAATCAGAACTTTTCACTACTAAAATAATAAAGCAACAATCTGGATGGTGTAACTTGCTGAACCTGAAAAGAAGCACACTTACATATCAGTACAGCAACACCTTTAGATAAGCCTTGTCTTGTGAGCAACGACACCAAATCGTTTGCTTATAAAACAACTTTATTTGGTAGATGGAGACGCCAGGAGTGGAGGGCAAAGAACACCATCACAATCACCCAAGAGACGCTGACCCTGCCCATTCCCACAGGTTAAATACATCCCATAGAATGGAAAGCCAGCTCCTTAAAGGCACATACACACATCACAGATGTGATGTCATATAGTTGCCCTCTGAAGCTGCAGTCAAGGTAAAACTGCTTTCCCTAGACTCCTGTGGAGCTCCTAAAGCATAGCACAGCAGCGCTGCTGCTGCTACCTTTCCTTCCTTCTGTGGAGAGGAAAGGCTGAGCCCTCTCAGGAAAGCACAGATCTACAATTCTAGAATTGGTGGGTGGAAAAAAATTCAGTCAATTCTTGTGTGTGTTTTCTCCTTTTGGAATTTATTCCAGTCCAGGCTTGGAAGTAGACTTTCTTTATGACCATAAATGCACTATACATATTTTAACTGAAAAAATGTCACTACAAATCAACTCTTGAGATGAACAGGAAAAGGCTGAGGGAAACCTAGGGAAGCCTCAGTCAAAGAGGAATGTCATCTGGATTGTGGCTCATACAGAAGCGCACCAAGTAGCACAAGGAGAGACTTGTGAAGGCTAGCCCAGAGTTGCATTGTTTTGCTGGAAAGCTGCTGTCAGGACTGTTGGAAATGTATGAGTTGCAAGCTCTAAGATTCCAGTCATTATAGGGTTAACTTGTTTATCTTCTGTACCATTGTTTAGACAGCCCTGGAAGGAAACCTGGCAGACAGCCAATGCAAGAATAGCCCACAAAAGTAAATGGCATTGATTGGTTAATGTATTCAGGTGATTTCCTTCTAGGGGTCAAGAAGAAGGAGGATTCTCCATTGTTGAGTGACCATGTGTTTGTAGCAGTTGCATGTAAAGATGTAGCTCTACATATCTCTTGTTATTTTGTAGGTTTCCTGTGTACCCTATCCCTTAGAAATAAAGATTTTAAACAGAAAGAAATGTCTCCTCTCCAGTGAAGCAAAGATCCATTGCAAACTCTGAGGATTTAAGTATTTTTGACTATTTTCCCCAACATGGACAAGCTTTGCGCTATTGAAGTGAATTCAAAAGACATTTTCTAGCTCTTCACAAAAACAGAAATATTTAGGAGGGAGTTCATTTTCAGGGAAGAGTCATTAACTCTCTTGCAGCATTATCTGCATATGGGACACATTTTGGAAAAGAAAACGACTAAGCCACTAATTATAAGGAATACAGACACTGCTGAAGGAAATTACCTCCTCAGTGTATCCATTTTGTTCTGCAGACACACATGCACATATCAGAACTTTACATGTGAATGCCTCAAGAAGGTAGAGTTTCAAAAAAGCATCAGTGTAGGGAAAATCAGAATTTTGTTGGCCTTCCTTACACTCCATATTCCTCAATTTGAAAAGCCACACCAGTGAAGAAATGGCAGATCAAGTACTGCAGGATCTGTGCCAAGTTTGCAAAACAGATTTCACCCTGAAGCAAAGTTCTGAGAGGGAACGCGTAATGGCAGCCATTAAGCGTCAAGACGGGATTGGCTGCTTTTGGAGCTGTACTCCGATTAAAGAATCTCATCTATGAATTCATCTCATTTTCACACTGTGAGTAGAACTGAGCAACCTTCAAACTTTAATCTCCTTTGAACTATTGATCTTAAGACTGAGCTATTTAAATTTTAAGTCCTGGGCGAAGAGATCAGTGGAAGGGTTTCCCCCCCCCACACACACACCTTTTACACAGCAACTTGGAAGTGCATCCCAGGCTGGTATTAGGGCTGCCAAGTCGTACTCACGCACTGGCGGGGGGGGGGAGTCCTTCACCACCCGGGAGCCTACCTCTGGCAGCCCGGGAGCGCGCACCGATGACGTCACTTCCGGGTGACGTCACCATGTTGGGGGCGTTGCCAGGGCAACGCTCTGGCAATGTCTCCAACGTGGTGACGTCACTTCCGGGTGACGTCACTACGCTGGGTAAGTCGTCCAGGCTGGACGACTTTGGGGGTGGGGTTCCCCCCACTGGCCGAATGCCGGCCGGCAGATCGGGAACCCCTATAGCGGGGGATCCCCCGCCCGCCAGGCTGACTTGGCAGCCCTAGCTGGTATTAATAAAGGAACCCAACTGAAGCCTATATTGGTGAAAATTAACAATATTTGTGGGCTGGAGGCAAAGTTAGGTGGTTTGGTAAAGTCAGAACTTGTTAAGACCGAGACATTTAAACTTTGAAGTTCAGAGGAAGAAGCAAGAACGGAGAGATCCCCCCCCTTTTTTTTTTGGTTTTGCAAGCTTCATATTAAAGCATCACCTTAACCTGTAAAGGCGGTTACAACAGATTATACTGCCTAAGACCATGACACTAGTGGATATTATCTTGAAAGAAAAATGTTTTAACCATCTTAGACATTTCATCCTACAGTTATTAATGGATTAAAGTGGGTATTTGCATCTTTATAGCTCAAACAGCTTTTTTCTTCTCATTTTTCCTGGTGCTTCTTATTTTCTGGCTGTTATATGTCTCTTGGGATATGTTCACTTTTTAACTCTCCCTCTTTAAGTGAATTCAAGTGGATTTATGGATCAAATGGGCTTTTATCCTTTTTTATATCCTGGAATACTTATTTTTAATTCTCTCTAAGTGGATACTTGGATTACATGGCATTGTGTCATCTTTTGGAACCTGGGTTTTCTTTTTAAAACATCTGTATTGTAACCTGTTTTTGTCTGCCAAAATATCTGGATTTGTCAATTATAGGACAAGTGCTGTTTTCTTTTTCTTTTTTGGACTCTCCATTTGGAATTTAAGATTATTTGAAATCTGTGGAATTACTCCTGGATGCAACTATTTGGTGATTTCCCTTTAACTGTGGATGTTGGGACAGAAAAGGTGGTAAGAGAATTATACTGGTTGCTGTGATTTTGAGTTTGAACTTAAGAAGAAGTGCTTGCTGGAATAAAAATCTGTTATGGTATTGAAGGCTGGAAATAGAACCTTTAGAAACCTCACAGATTTGGATCTCTATTCTTATTGGCCAGTACAGAGCCAGTCCGCTGGCTAGGCGGGATATAAATACATAAATAAATAAATAATTTAGAGAACTGAACTGAACTTTTAGAAACTAAAATAATATTTTTGACTTGCATCTCTTTTTAAGGAATTGAATTGTTACTAGTTGTTGAACTCCATTCTTTTTTTTATATATATATAAAGGAACTGAACTGAACCAAGGCCTTGTAATGTAATTAAGATATAACAGGTTTTTGCTGATTGAGAACAGTTATTGTGGCTGTAGTTTGGTGTGAGTCATTCACAGCAAGCGAGGGGGTGAAATTTTGTTTAAATGCAAACTGTGCTTTTGCAAGGTCAAGTTAGATAACTAACTGTATATTTGTAAGGTGTCAGAAAAGAGGGGAAAACCTGTTGGAGGTTTATCTCAACACTATTGTTTTGTTGATGCATGGAGAACCAAGAACATAAATAAATCTGATTTTACCTTTTTCTCAGCAAGACATAAGTCATGGTCCAGACTAGATATGGACTGGATCTCATCAACTATGATCAATGGTATCATAGACATGGAAATTTTTCCTTCAACATTTGCTGACCATAACCCTCTGTTATTGACTTTGCAAGACATTCCATGAAAGATGAGATGGTCTATGAACTTATGGTTGTTAAAAAAAAAAACTGAGTTTTTTGAGGACTCTAAAGAAAAATTTCAAGAATTTTTTAAATTGAATATCCAATCGGGTATTTCCATGGATATAGTATGGGATGCTTTAAAAGCTTATGCAAGAGGCTGGCTTATTAGACAAAATGCTTGGGTGAAGAAACAAAGGCTGAGGACAGACTGAAGGTCTGCCCTGGAACAGCTGCGGGGCTGAAAGCCCTGCTGGAAAAGCAGCCTGCGGCACCCCATTCACACTGGCTGCGAGGGGCGGAGGTGCGCGGCTGCTGGCTGCCTGGGCGAGCCGCGGCTATGCGCAGCCGCGGCCGCCTTTCAGACTTCCGGCGGCGTGTGCAATGCACCTTCGGCGTGTTCACACCCATAGGAAGCGTGGGGGATTTGCACGGAGACTGGTCCCCAGGCATCTCCGGCTGAAGCGGCACCAGGGAGCTTCGCGGATGGGTGAGTCTACTGGACATATTCAGACTTCGTTAGGAAAAAACCTCACCAGAGAGATAATGTTGAGGTTCTCAAAAAGATCCACAAGGGATGTTGTATTGAAAGCCACAAATTGAACAACTCTAAAAATCAAAGACAAGGAAATTAGAGCCTTAAAAGATATTCCATTTTAGACAAGGAAGAGGAGGAAACAATACAAAAGCTTGACTGTTTTTCTGCAGAAAAGTTCCACCCCCTACAGATGGATAACACCTGAGGGACTTATCTTCAACTATAAAGATAAAAAAGAAAAGATTGACTCAAAAAAAGCAAAGCTGTTTTTGGAGCAGCAACAAAGTTCAGTGAAAGTCCAACAGAAGAAGAGGAAGAAGATGGCAGCACACGTGAATTGGGAAGTCAGAAAGACTCAGCGAGCAGTACCCCAGAAGAGGACTCCGAATCAGAAAAAGGGGCTGCTGCCCCAAACCTCCTGAAAGTCAGATGGACATTTGATAAAGGCAAAGGCAGAAGAAAGAAGAAATGATTTTAAAATTTTATGATTTTTAAAGTTTGAGAAACGTTTAGCTGCATTTATTTGATTTAAATACATATACCAGTTTATATCTGAAGCATCATGATTTTAGCTTTACACCATTAATATTAGCATTGAGGAAAGTTCAGCTTAAGTAAATTTATATTCATATTGTATGATCCTTGTGTAGCTTATGTTTTAGTTTAGTATTTTAGGGTTGTAGTGCTATAGTCTTTGTAAGTTGTAGTTGGAAAATAATAAAAAAGCTCTAAAAAAAAAGATACACACAAACCCACAGAGGAATCAAATGCAAAATCTAGAATTGCTTTGAAGATTCAAGCCTTCTTATTCACAAACCAATGAGTCACACTACAATTTCTTGCTGCAGAGTGCTTTGAAAATCACCAAGTTCTATTCAGCTATCCTCTGTGAGACATTAGAGAAAGTCGATGGGAGCGTGAGAAGCTTGGGCCAGGAGCATGAAGTGATAAGATGAATAGGCATAATCACACCATCAGGATTAGGCTGCAGAAGACAAAAAGAGAAAAAACACAGGAGATTTGTTTAAGCATCACAGGCAGAGTGTGCACACACAACTTTAGACCAGTTGTTACAGTTCAGGTACAGGACAACTCAACTTCATTCTGGCACAGGGAACTGAGCATTTAGGAATGTTATGAGATTCACCACCTCTCATGGCTATACAGCTGTGCTCTTTTCCCATGTCTGTTAGAGCTATGGTGATTTATGCTTTTAAAAACCTGCACACATTTGATCACTGAGACCTGACTTCATGTGCTCATTTCACACAGGGCCATACATAGCCATCACAGAGTTCTTTCATACCATTTCAATGTCCTTAGGATTCAGTCCTATGCACACTAATTTCAGAGTCCATCCCACTGAACTCTGGGCAACTCACTCCTGTGCTTAAGAATGCACTGGATATTACTTAATATCTGCATCCTAAGTTAATTTTTTAGTTTTTATATAGTCCATGCCTCAGGAGGTAGCACCACCCTAGCCGGAGTGCAGCCCTATAGAGCAGAACATCATGATTATCGTCTTGCAGAGGCAGTGACTGGTATGTGAGAATGCATCTTGAGAAGCAGATGAGATGCAAGCTGAACAATGACATGTGACACAAGGTCTAAAACAGATTGCTTGTTAAGGGCTAGCAGAATGATGAGGGACGAGAGAAATCAAATGCCACCTGTACGTTGCAAAGAGCCCTGCAGAATGTGTGTATGCATTGTGCATTATTCCTGTCGGATCCATCTCAGTGGAGGTCAAGCAACCCAGTGTTTGGGATTCCCTACTGCTGCAACTGTGTCACGAAATGCCACACCTTAACTCTTCTCCAACTGAATGATTGGTTGCTATTCAGAAAGTAACACTGTTGGGGTATTTGGCTGACCTTCTCCAGGTGACTTCAGTTTCTAAAGGGCAGAGTTTCTCCCTCCTTTAATAAACCTGACTTGCAACCCAGATATGTTGCAACTTGTAAACCTGCTCCCAGAACAACCCCCCATTCATCTCCATGGTTTCAGCCTGTGTTACATCTCCTGGGCAAGATAAAATATAATGCTGGACAGACAAAGAGACAGAGCCAGGAACTGGAGAGAGATAGATGATAGATGTGTGTGTGTGAGAGAGAGATTTCTGGATATAGGCTATATATAATATATAGGATATATATAATCCTGATCCTATGCATGCTTGCTCAGTCATACTGAATTCAGAGGGATTTATTTGCAGTACACATAACATCACAACTTTGGTTTCACAGATACCACAGTGATATGAACTTCATTTTTTTTTAAAAGGACTCCTTTATTGGTAACAAATACATACAAAAGTAGTAATAGAATAAAATATTGCAATATATTAATAACAATTAACTAGAGTGACAACTATTACAATGTTTTTAAATACTATGTGCCATAATCCAGCTCTCTTTGACAACACTATGACTTGACTATAATAACTATTAATGTCACACTAATAAAGAATAATAACAGTCTGATAACATAGAACTAGTGGGTTTTTGAACATTAAGTTTTCTTTCTAAGAAGGGAAGCCATTTCTCTAACAGGTTGAGCTGATAAGTGGAAGCATCTGTTCTGGCTATATTATCAGAAATCTTTTTTTAAAAATCCCATAATTTAACATACCAATGTTGCACCATTGGGGGGGGGGGTGTTTTTATTCTTCCACTTAAGCGCTATGAGATGTTTGCCTGCTGTTAACATACTCATCATCAATTCTTTTTGGATTTTAGGAATTTTCAAATGTTCCCATGAATTAAGAAGAATTAAATCTGGAGCCACTGGGATTGAATAATTGGTAAGTAATTTTATTTCCTTTATTATCTGCGACCAAAAATGTTTAATTACTTTGCAGGACCACCAATTATGAAAAAATGTTCCTCTCTTGCCACAAAGCTTCCAACATAAGGGAAATATAGTTGGTATGGAATGCAAAAGCTGAACAGAAATTGGATACCACCTAGAGGTTACCTTATAAGTTTGTAATTGTATATTCATAGATTTAGAGGAATATACAGGAGAATTCCAAATATGAGACCACTGGTCATCTGATAATTCTTTTTCTAGATCTTTATGTCAAGCTTTTGATAATAAAACATTTTCTTACTTTTTAGTTGTTATAAAGTCCCATAGATTTTAGATATCAAACCCTTTATGGGAAAAGTCATAATATAAGAGTTTTTTTCATACTCTGTCAATGATTTATGGAGAGAGCTTTTTAAATTGTGTGATTGAAATAAATTATTTACCTGAAAATATTCATACCAGGGAAGTTGAGTATTATGGTCATTTTCTAGATAAGTCTTGATCATCCCATTGAGTTAATAGGAATGATTTTAGTTATCTCCATATGATTTACACTTAACAAATCTTTTACATTTATGGGGACTTTAATGCCCAAATATTGTCATGAAGATTTAATCCAGTTGTATTGATAGTTACTATTAATAAAAGATGCACAGCTGTCTGACATATTAAAAGAAGGACAACTGTTTGACATATTAAAGGGGGGAGTTTAGTTTTTGATTGGTTGATTCGAAGACCTGCTACTATGCTAAACTCAGATAGATGAGAATAAATCACTGGCAAAGAAGACTTAAGATCTGTTAGGTATAAGACCAAGTAATCTGCAAATAGACTTATCTTGCAATGTTTGCTATCAGTCATAACACCTGGGTTTAGAGATTTATTCCTGATAGCATTTACTAAAGGTTCAACTGCCAATGCAAAAATTAGAGGCATAAGCGCCCCTTGCAGGGTGCCTCTTGACATTGTAATATTCTGAGAATTCACTCAATTTATTCTGATTACTGCCATTGGACAGAAATAAATAGAGCTGACCACTTTTCTGAATTTACTGCCAAAATTCATAGCCTGCAATAAATCTTGTAGATAATTTGTTTCTCCTGTATCGAAGGCTTTTTTTTTATAACACACAAGCATTATCAATCTAATGCTGTTTACAGAAATGAATAATGTTTAGAGTTTTTCTGATGTTATCTGTCATATCTCATTATGGAATAAATCCTAACTGGTCACAACTAATTGGTCATGTTAAAATGGCAGTAAATATTTTATAATTCTGGTTCAAAAAGGATATTGGCCGATAGGTATGGTCTCCTCCTTTCTATCAGTATGGTCTCCTCCTTTCTTTGACAGAACAATTATCTTGGCCATTTTCCATGAATCTAGGAGTATTCCATGAGTCTAGGAGTATTCCATGATTTAAAGCTAAATTATATGTGTCAATCAGTGGTGGTGATAGGAAAAGTCCACCAGCTGTCCACCCGCCTGAGCTGCCTTCACCCCGACCTGGTGCCGGACATCCACCGTGACCCTATCGCCACAGGGTCCACTCGGTCCTTTGTGCCAGGAGACACAGTGTATGCCTAGAACTATGGGGCAGGTCCACACTGGGTTCCAGCAGTCGTTGTGTGCTCAACAGGCCCTATATCATACGAGGTGAGGGACGACACAGGACAGGTCCGTCGCAGACATCTGGCCCAGCTGAGACGCTGGTGGCCAGCACCGGAGGATCAGTTGCAACGCTCTCCAGTTCCTGAGCCAGAACAATGCTTGCCACGCTCCCCAGTTTCTGCATCAGGACAATATTTGCAATGCACCCTGGTTCCTAAGGCCAGCTTGGGAGATCTCCCTGCACAGCAAGATGCCGGCGCCTGGGGGAGTCACCTGACAGAGGGCAGCCCTCTGCCAACTCCAGCCTGGGACATCCCAAGGGAACAGTCTGCTGAGCCACTGCCAGCTCAGAACGAGGTAGGCCCCCTGCCGGAGCTGGGTCATGCCCCAGAACTCTCGGAGCTCCCAGACTTTACAGACCGCTCCCCCTTGAGTCTGCCGCCACAGCTCATGCCGACCCGTATGGAGGCCCCAGATTTAAGAGGACATTCTCCATCAGGTTCACCCTTGCCATGCCGGTCCTGATGGACCAGGCGACCGCCCCCGCACCTAAGGGACTTTGTTGTTTGAACTTAGGGGGGAGGAGTGTTGTGTTTGTTTAGAATATGAAGCAGTAATAGCTTGAAAAGGGCTCTGGTATCCTAAAGCTCCAATTCCTATTGGCTGATTAATAAAGACTCCCATTGGTCCTGAAGCCAATCTAGATACCCAATCACTGAGCCCTGCTTGGGTCCAATAGTATTGCTTGTATATAGTTACATTGTTGAAAGTTATGTGTTGGAACAGTATAAATGAAAGTGCTGCTCTCATAGAGCTGTCTTTTGAGCTGAACAGTGTCACTGAATAAAAGCCCGTTTGTTTGAATTCATCACCTCCTGCTCAATACTTAAAAATGTTATATATAAATTTTAATGTTCTGTGTTTTGTATTTCATTATATTATGTCCTCTACATCGCCCAGAGCCCAGCGTAAGCTGGGAGGGGGCGATTAATCAATCAATCAATCAATCAATCAATCAAACAAACAAACAAATAAGTCACTTAATCACTAGCAGGCAGAAGCAGACTGACTAGAAGCTAAGTAGTTAATTTATAATTAAGTCAGATAATAGTCTAGCCAATTGTTGTTAATTAGTACTACAGGCGCAAAACTGGTTTAATTAATTCGATGAATAATAATTCTAAAACTTAAAATGAAAGGCATGGAGTACACAGCTCATATAAAATACAACCCCCCCCCCAAAAGGGACACCCCCCAAAAAAACAAATGAGCAAGTATGTGCATAAGCTCAACAGACATACACCAAACACTCAGAACTCAAAACACTTCTCTCACTTCCGTCACAGCCCAAAACAGCACTATTTGTTCCTCAAAGAAGGAAAATGGTAGAAAAGAGTGAGAGATAAAAGGAATAATGGGATATCAAAGGCCGTGGACAGATTGGTATTCTGCCGTGCCTCCACGGCGCGGCAGAACAAGGCGGGGGGAATTGCCCCTGCCGCGTGGCGTTCATACGCCGCCGCAAGGAAGCCGCCCGCAGTGTCCAGACTGCAGGCAGCTTCTGATGGCGGTGTCCGAACGCCGCGCGGTTCCCCCGCCCGGCGCTCATTCACACCTGCCGGAAGTGGGTGGAATGTGCGCCGCAGCAGCTGGGACACCACTTTGAAGTGGTGCCCGGCTGCTGCGGGAGGAGTGCGGCGCCGGACGCAATGCGTCTGGGCCGCCTCCTCCGGGCAGATGCGGCAGTCTGAACGGCCGCTCTGCCTCCGCTTTTAAAGCAGAGGCAGAGCGGGCCAGACTGCCAGTCTGTCCTCGGCCAAAAGGAGAGCAGTCAGTGTGAGAAACCCTTTGAACTGTTTTTCCAGCCTCTCCTACCATGCCCATCGCCCACAGGAGAGACTTCAACCCTGAACCTACGAAATAGAGATAAAAACAAGCCAGAATAAAAGCTCAGTAAAGTGGAGCAAAGGTAAATACTAGAGCTGAGATAAAAGGAAGTAAAATACATAGATAAAGCTAAGATAATATGAGATAAAAATAAAAATAAAAGCCCCAGAGATGGAGCACTGCCTCATAACATCCTGCAACAACGCTCCAGAACTGGAAGCCAATCCTTCACCACTTTTAAGATTAAAATTGCTGCTCAGTTATTATATTCAGCTCCAAGTTGGACTGAAGCAATGAAGAACTGGATAATCCACTTCTGAAATTCCTATGATTGATCTTTGGACTTCCTAAATGTGTTTTGGGAGTCACATTGCAGGCTGAATTCGGCCTGAAATCCCTTGAAGCTCAAGCTTGGATCAGAGCTCTCAAATGGAAACTCAGAACTTCAATAGCTACTCCCTCTAAGGGATTCCTGTATCTGGTAAGACAGGATAAATCTTATACCTCCTGGGACAAATTGTGGGACTCCAAACTACATTATCTCAAGGTCTCTCTGAACATGATCTATTACTGGGACATCGAAGAACTTTTCAGTATCGTGAAAGAACACATAGAGAAGCTTGATTATTTAAGCACTGCTCTGAGGTCCAAACGTACCTGCTCCTCAGCTGTGGTTGGAATTCCACCTCCTAAAAAGTTGCAAGATTATGTGAAAAATCTAACTGTTCCAAAATATAGAAGAGTTTTTACCCTCAGATGTCTAAATGTACTACCCTCAGCAGTTATCAGCAGGCGCTACAGAAAGCAACCATAGAAAAGTGGCAGTGGGAAAACAGAGACTATAGATCATATCCTACTTGATTGCTATATCCATTCAGAGTACAGAAATGAGTTGATTATCCTTCTTGAAGGTTTGCCCTCTGTGCCACCCTCTGCTGGGGTGATGTGGCTTCTGAGAGACAACCCCCCCCATCAGTCTGACTATAGCCAAATTTCTCTCAGTTGTGGTGGCTTGTCATACAGCTGTTCAGAACTGGTAAGCTGATTGAACAGTAATTTTATCATCACCATAATGATTGATAATGGTATGAAAATGAGGTCCTTAAAAATCTCCGTTTTGTCACTGTTGCTAAATTCCTACATAATATTGGAATTTTTTAAAAAAGGAAATGTTATGTAACTCACCAGGATCTGGATGAGGTTGTGCTGATTATGATCTAGTTTGTCTGCATGAGCTGCTACCATCATTGCCCATCACCAAATGTCTTTCCAGTGAGTAATGAGGATGTGTAGGAGAGTTTGGACTTCGGCACCAAGAACTTTGAACTGGGAATAGTGGAGGTGGTGTTTTTTCTTCTCTGTAGAAATGAATACAAAATTATCTCTTCTGGCTATTTTAAATAACCATTATTGGGCACAGATAGGACTGTAATTTTAAAAATCAGAGTAAAACAATTCTGCAACAATTCTGCTATAGCTCAATTATGCAGCTTCTACAAACTGCAGATGTTTTGCATGATTCATTATATTTCTCCTCCTTATGGACTCAGGCAAGGAGCGTCAGTGGGCACTGAAATGCATGCCCACAAGCACACTGCCAGCCCATTCTGGTCAACAGGATTCTTATTCAGAGATTCATTAAACTTTGGAGGTTTCAACAGGTAATACACACTTTCAAGAATATCTTTGCAACCAAAGGGTTGGAAAGTTGTTTTTATATGAAAGCTGAGAATTTTCAGTCCAGCAGGAGTTTCAGCATCTTGCAACTCTTTCCTCCCCTTGGCTCTTCTTCCTTGTAAAGCGGAGAAAGTAATGCACAGTCTGTTTATTTGAACACAGGATCCTCCAAGATCTGCCTACAGGGATGGATGTCAGGAAGGGGAAGATGCAGCATTCTAATAAACATGCAAGAGCCCAGATCATTCATTACTTTCTTTGCACTAAAGCTCCACTTCCATCAAAGTCCTAAAAGCCATCTCTATATATCTGTCTGTTGATCTGTCATCTACGAATCTGTAATTCCCTTTTGGAAGACTTCTAAACTAGTATCCTTTATCACATCTTGGGGGCCTGGGGGCCCATGAGGAGTGAGCGTGGGGAAGGAAGACAAAGACAACCAAGCTGTGGAAAGGAAAAGGGCCACAGCTTTATTGTATACAACCAAAGGAGCATTGGTGCAGCATGGGGACAGATCCAGCACTGGGAGACCTTCTGCTTCCTGATGTAGCCCCGCAGCCTGCCTGCTGAGTGGGTACCCATGAAGTGGCATGCCCCTGGGAACCATGTGTGCACCAGCTGCTGTGTGGTTTCCTTGCCACCTGGTGAGAGAGCCAGCTGGCAGCCTCCGAAAGGGAAAGGGTGGAGTATATCCAATCTCCTCCTCCTCCTCGTTCTCCATTGGGCATGCCACTTAATGGTTCCACCCCCAAGACCCCTTAAGGGACTCCCCAAACAGGGGAAGCAGGAATGCAGGCACAAAGGATCCATCCCAATGCCCAAACCACCACAAGATTGAGGTGACCACCCCTGCTCCCACCAGCATTCCTATACTGCAGCCAGCAAAGCAGGCCATCACAAGTACTGTGGACCCAAGTGTCCATAACCCACCCTGACAGGTGCCACAGGTGTCCTTGACTCCCACCAACTTCTTCTTGGACACAACTGCACCTCAATATATGCCTTTGCACATTGACCCCTTTTCTAGTCAGAGGTGCCTGAAGGGGGGGGAATAGGAGTTGCCTCAGACTTGAGTGGGGAGGGGGTTACTTCACCAACCCCCCACCAGCTCCCTGGGCTCAGCCACACTTGCTAATCACTGTCACTATGGTCCAGGGCTGGAGCCACAGGTAGGCATCCTCAGTTGTCTCCCAGGGCCTTCCTTTATACCCTGGGGTTGCGGAAGCCTCCCTGGGCCCTGCTGTGGTACTGAGGCTGCTGCTGTCACCA